>OZ010748.1:50975449-60975449 GCA_963932245.1 Tachinus rufipes
TCTGTATAGTTTATCTTTTAGCGTGCGGATTAGACGCTCGACAATGGCGGCTTTCATTATCGTATATGTTGAGTAATGATTGATATTATATTTTTTCATTAATGCAGAAAATTGACTGTTATAAAATTCTTTGCCATGATCACTTTGAATATTTTTCGGAGTCCGTCCGCCGGTATTTTTCAATATTTCCTTCATGGCTTCTGCAACAATCACACCGGTTTTATTTTTTATGGGGGCAGTCCAGGCGTTTTTTGAGAAGCAATCAATTACTACTAGTATATATTTATATCCTTTATTTTCACGAGAGAATAATTGAAACTCTGCAAGATCTATTTGCCACAGATCGTCAACACCTTTAAGTATCGTTCGTCTTCGAGCAAAATTCTTTCTCGCCGGTTTGTGTAACTCTCGCACTACATCCTCTTTACTCATTTTGACTCGAATGACTCTTTAATGGAGCAATCAACAGTTTGATGCTATTTGTTTGACTTAATAATAGCGTATTTAAATCATTTTTAAACTGCCCCCATTTTATATCCATGTTATTGTTAAGCAGTTCTATTTCATGATTTGATGTATTTTTATACGCTTCGAAATCTCTGGATAAACTAATAATCTTCTCCGCCAGATTCTCTTTTAATAGTAAAATTTGAGGAATACTATCAATAACTAAATTAACTTTTGAATTAATATTTTTAAATGATGTGTTCAAATCCTGCAACTGAACGGCATTTACATTATCGACATATTTTTTGTTTGCGGCATCGCTTTCATTAATCGGTAATTGTAAACATTTTATTCTTTTACCATCAAGGTTGAAACGTCCATCAGCATCACGTTTAAATCTAATGATTATATTCTTCTATACATTTTTAAATCATCCGCAAATAAAAGAAATGACGATGAATTGATATACTGTGGGATATCATTAATGAAAAGCAAAAATAAAATTGGTCTACAATGAGATCCTTGAGGAACACCTGATGAAACAAAAATGGGCTGTGACAAAAAGTTGTTAATTTTTACACACTGCGTGCGATTTTTCAAAAAGCTGAATAACCAGGAAGTCACATCATGATGAAATCCCAGAGCACTGAGCTTGGCAATCAAAATATTATGACTCACACGAGCAAACGCCTTTGAAAAATCGGTGTAGATTGAGTCAACTTGTACTTTAGATTCAAATGCATTTAAAATATCATTTTCATAACAGAGTAAATTAGTAAATGTGGAACGCCTTTCACGAAATCCATGCTGCTCTTCTATTAAGATGCTTTTGCACATCCATTGCAACTGTCCAGTTACAATTTTATCGAACAATTTAGGTATAGCAGATTGAATGCAAATGCCTCTATAGTTATTGATATTCTCTTTGGCTCTAGATTTTAACAAAGGCGTAATATAGCTTTGTATCCATATTTGAGGAAATTTAGTTTCATTCAATGAATCATTGAAAAGTAAGTGCAATGGCTTTGCAATAGAATAAATGCACTTTTTTAACAGTAAAGAAGGAATGCCGTCGGGTCCAACGCTTAAATTACATTTAAGGTTTTCAATTCTCTTAATAACATCACACAAACTAATAGAAAATTTTGAATGTATTACGTTATTATTAAAATTAAACAATGGAGTTTGATGAGTATCGTTATCATAGACTGAAGAAAAAAAATCTGCAGAATTAGTTACAAAGTTCCTATTATTACAAGTTTGATCTTTATAATGCATTGTTCTCATTAACAAATCTCCAAAAATGTTTTAGATTATTTTGAATTTTACTTTCAGTTTGTAAAATATATTGCTCGTATTGATGTGCACTAAGGTTTTTGCACGTAGTACGAATATATTGGAATTCATTATAGTCCGACAATAGTTTTGAAGATTTATAACGTTGGTGTACAGTTTTCTTGAGTTTAGTAAGTGATATCAATTCTTTGTTGAACCAAATAGGAAAATTGCTTTCACGCCACACTTTTTTAGGGACAAAACAATCAATAACATAATCGATTACAAAGTAAAATACATCAAGACACATATCAATATCATAGTTATAAAATAGTGCAGTCCAATCAACATTCAACAAATAATTATTGATTGCGTTGTAGTCGGCAAGTTTAAAATCATTTAAAATATAATTACAATTTAAAATATCACAGGTAGTATCACATTTTATAGTTAACAAGTACGCAGTATGGTGTTGGCTTAAATTTAACAAAACATCTACAGCTTCTATCACAGAAATATTACGATCGTTAGTAAAACATAAATCTAAAAACACACCCTCACTATTAGGAATAGAAATGCATTGTACGCAATTTAAGAACCCAAATGAATTAGCTATTAAATGAGAAAGGTAACTATCATAACAAATTACTCCTATACCTTAATCATTGTTAACCCAAGATGCTGTAGGTAGATTGTAATCGCCCAATAAAACTAGTTTACTGCTTGGAAACTCGTCGGCAATAGATTTGACGGAATAACAATGGTCAAGATATTTGTCACTAGTTGAATTAGGTGGTATATATACCTCACAAATTATATAAGACACAAGATTAAACTTAACAACTACAAACAAATGTTCAAAACTAATAAACGTGGGATAAAGTAATACAGATTTGAGGTGAGTTTTGATAGCAATTAAAACACCACCTCCGCTTTGTTTAGGGCTTGTAAAGGCCGAGCGATCACACCTAAATAAATGATAGCCTTTTAGATTTAATTCAGAGTCACTGATGACTGGAGAAAGCAAGGTTTCAGTGAAAATAAGCACATCGTAGTCTGATACAGCTACAGCTAGCAAGAGTTTCCTGAGTTTAGTTTTGAAACTCCCGACGTTCTGGTAGTAGATGGAGAAGCCGTTATCATTTCTGAAGATGGGTCCAAGCTGTTGACAGGATTCAGGCTCCGAAAATCCATTGGAGATGAAGCTGGAACATTTTGTGAACGACCATAACTTACAAATTTTTTTACAGCAATGTTTGCTGGCCAAAAGTTTTTGCAAATAATAGCTCGAGCATGGTCGGCTGGAACCGAGACTTTAAACGGTGAGATGGCTCAGTTATAGAGCGTTAGCGTAGCACGCTAACAGTCCGGGGTTCGATCCCCGAATATGACTAAAATAATAACTTTGCTCTTTATCCACCGGGGTGATTCGGAAGTCACCTAATAAGCCGTTGGTCCCATCAACCCCCTTCATACAAGTCGTAAGACTTCTGGGGCGATGTAAAATAGCTGTAAAACGCGAAATAAAGAAGAAAGCTACTGTAGCTTCCAGATTGTACAGCTAGATCTACAGCGTCGATTGAAATATCGGGGTATTTCAATTTAATGTAGTTAATAACATCGGATTTTTTAGTTCCGCGTTTAAGTTTTGAGACATGTATATATGAGTTTTGCAGATATGCCTGCAACTCATTGTGATTTGGACCACAACCAAAAATTGTTGGGGTTTTAGGTTGAACTTTCTGTTTAGGTTTTGTTTGAGCAGTAAGGGTTGCAAAAGAAGAAGAATTATTATATACAGAATTAATTGCAGGTGGAAGCAATTGAATTTCTTCATTAATAGTTGGTGTAACTACACTAAGCATAAATTCTTGAATACGAGTTTTGTATTTAAGTATTACCTTATCTTTGTCTGCAATCTTCTCTTCAAGATACAATACTTTATCTAATAGCAATTTATTGTTAGACCGAACTTCATCTACAAAACAAACAAAAGCAGACCACGGTTGGGATAACACAAGAAAACAAAGGAGTGTTTGAAACAAGCTTAAAATATAAAGTCACAAATTAAAATATAAAATCACAAATTAAAAGAAAACAAGTTACGCCACTGGTAAGAATATTGCTTTGCGCTGCGCAGATGAGAATGCGCGGGCGGCGGCTATAAATTTAGGTTAAGTTTCAATAAACAAACTTTACCATACATTTTACTGAATAATGATTAAGACAGATAGCACAAACAATCACAAATATAATTACCAGTACGTTAGGTAAAACTTCACAATTAAAAACACTTATAAACACTTGAAATTGAAAGAGTAAAATATCATAACTCAGTGCAGTGCAGTGCAGTGCAAACAAAATGAAGTTGATGCAAACTTCACTCTAAATATTGTTGAATATCTTTCATTTCTAAAAGTAGACTCAATAAGTTGTGTCAATGTATTTTGTATTTTTACGGTATTTTTAAATTCATTTATATCTGTAGAATTAATTAATCTTTCTAATTTTAATATTCTTCTGACTATTATATTATTATTTTCAAAAACTTTTTGAATAGTGTCATTAAATTGTTTATTAATTGTGAAAGATATTTTATTTTGTTTCTTCATTAAATCTTTTTATTGAGTTTATTTTGTAAGTCTTGTATTTTTGTTTCAAATCTTTCTCTATCTTTCGCATCTAAATTTCTACTTATTATTTTTTTTATCATGCTTTCTTTTCATTAATAACTGGTCAAATTTGTTTTTGATTTGATTTACTTAGAAATCTATTTTTAAATTATAATTTAATTTAATATCTTTTATTCTTACATAATTGTCTTTATTTTTAGTAAATTTTATTATTATTAATTCTTTTAACTTTATCTCTTTCCAAATTTCCTTAACTTTTTCATAAGTAAGTTGTAATTTATTTTTATGATTGTTAACATAATTGTTATAAAAGTGATTATTTTAAAATAAATTATAAGGGTCTCTTGAGCTTGTATGCCCAATTAAAAGTTCAAGAGGAGTAAATCGTATTGCTGAATAAATTGAGTTGTTATAAGCAATAATAGCGTAACTTATTAGTTTTCTTGGGTCTTCATTATACTTTTGTTTTAAAATTTGATAATGTTCAATTAAAGTAGAGTGAAACCTTTTAATGATTCCGTTTAATTGAGGGTGATTATGCGTTATAAATTGTATAGTTATTTTATGAGATTCACATAATTTTTGTATAACATTATTTTCAAATTCCGTACCATTTTCAAAAGTAATGGTTTGTGGTATTGGAAATAATTTATTAATTTCTCAGCAATTTCGGTTGCATTTTTAATTTCGATTTTAAAAGCTTGACCGACCTTTGAAAAGGTTAAAAGAAGACTAAAGGTATTGTGACAGGATGTCGTTCATATTTATTTTTAAAACAAAGTTCACGTTTAGATATAGTTTTCTATACTGGAACGCATATTTGGCCAGTAATAGTTTCTAATTATTTTTTCATATATTTCATTAATACCTCTATGGTTTGTTTTTCCGTTATGATACTTACCTATTAATTCATTTTGATCATCAATTGAATCTACATCAATTGTTTTTCTACTGCATCTAATTAAAATAGGTCTTGAAGAATGATTTTGAAATAATTTGACATATGCACTATTAAACTTTTCAAAAACCTCTTCATTATCAATATAACAATAAAAACATTTTTTGCTTCACAATATTCTATTAGAAAAAAAAAATGTTTTATTTTAACTTGAACAATAATTTGTTTTATTAATTTATTATTTTTATAGAACTCTTGGTTTTTTAAGCGTATCATCAATTGTTTTTGTTATTATTTGATTACGTTTATTATTTAGATATTATTTTGATTAATATCTAACTTATCATTATCATATCAGTCGATCCATTTTGACTGATTCTTATATGTTGTAAGATTTTAACTTTATTTCGTTCATCGTTATCATTATTTATTTTATTAATGTTTTTGAAACATTCAGGTAATTGATGATATATACTTGATTTATCAAACAATTCTTGAATAATGTCATTTGCATTTTCAGTGGGATTTACTTTAGTCTCATTCGTATTTACTTGAATTCGTAACAAAGCATCCGCATTAGAATGTAGTTTTCCTTTTTTATAAACTAAATCATAATCGAATTCTTCTAATTTTAATCTCCAGCGAACAAGTTTTGAGCTAGGATCTTTATTTGAAAATAACTATTGAAGTTGTTTATGATCTGAAACGATAGTGAAATTTTTCCCGTAAAGATATGGTCTGAAATATTTAACTGACCAAATTATTGCTAATAATTTTTTTTCAATTACAGAATATTTATGTATCGTTTAAAGTTCTAGATGCATAGGCTATTGGTAAGTCCAAACCAATGTTACCTTGTGATAAAACTGCACCGATTGCAAAGTTTGATGCATCTGTAGTTAGTACAAAAAGTTGTTCAAAGTATGGATACTGTAATAAAGGCTTATTTATTAAAATTGTTTTGCATGTTTCAAAACATTTTACAAATTCTGAATTATAAATTATTTTATGATTTTTCTTTAAACATAACGTTAATGGTTTAGTTAAATAAACAAAGTTTTTAATAAATTTTTGATAGTATCCTAATAAACCAAAAGTTTTTTATTGATTTTTTGGAATTGGAAATTATTAATAGTTTTTAATTTATCTGGATTTGGACGCACACCTTGAGGTGTTGTTACATAACCTAGGTATAACACTTTTTTTTTTTTTAATTGAGATTTAACTTGAATTTTAAAATTTGCTTTTCTTAAGCGTTTTAATACTTCTCGTTAAAGTCTCTCTACATGTTCTTAAAGACTAGTACTAAATATAATAATATCATCTAGGTGTACTAAACATTTTTCATCTTGAATACCCTTAAGTACGTTGTCCATAGCTCGTTGGAAAGTACTGGGTGTATTCTTTAATCCAAATGGCGTTTTTTTAAATTGATAATTACCATTTTCAACACTGAACGCGGTTTTTTCTACATTTTCTGGTGCTATTTCAATTTGATGGTATCTAGATTTTAAATCATTTATATTTGATAGAGGGTATTTATCATCAATTGTTTTTTGATTCAATTTTCTATAGTCTATTACCACTCTCCATTTTTGTTTACCCAATGCGCCTATTTTTTAACTACCCAAACTGGTGAGTTTCAAGGAAAATTACTTTGTTTGATTATATCTTGTTTTCATCTGATTTTGAACTTCTTGTTTATGAATGAAAGGATAACGATATGACTTTGTGAATATTGGAATATTATCAGTTGTTCTGATATGATATTTAATTTTATTACTAAAAGTTAAAGACTCTCCTTCTTTATAATAAACATTTTTAAACTGTTGTAAGTAATTTAATAAACTCAGTTCGTTCTTTTGTATTTAAATCATTTAAACGTAATTTATTAATAAGATTATACTTGTTATAACCTTTATGATCATTTCCTTGTAATAATCATCTAAAATTAAATTATTATATTTTTGATTAGCATTTATTTTATTCATTTCAAATTCTGTTAATTGCTCATTTTTATCGACATTAAAACTATTATTTAATGCTAATTCAATTGGCTTTTCTGTTGCATTAGTTATAGTAGTAATTGCATGTTTATTTGATATAGCAACAAAAGCTTCAGGCATTTCACAGCCTTTTATATTTGTATAGGGAAGAATACCTTTGTTTAGATTATCTTTATTATTTATTTTAACTTTAATTACCTTTTGAGTTCTAGGCTCAATAACAATTTTATTTTTATTTTTATTATTTAAATTACAAACATTGATACGTATATTTGTATCATTGCAGATATATATTAGCATTGGTTTTACATCTTTATACCAATCTAACTGATCTAAGCCGCGTCCTATTCTCGGAATACCTAAGTTAAGTATTTTATATTTCAATAAATGATCTCTTAGTTTCCTTAAACAATTAAATAGATTTTTTAAACTTGGTTTTTCATAATAATTATTTTTTATAACAAGATAGTAAACAAATCGTTTCTTATCTTTCCATATGGCAAGACCACCTTGTTCTTGACATTGATCTAGTAAACATGCTTTGTTATTATATTTGTCAGCAAAAGTTTTCGAATTGCCAGCACTCATGTTCATATCCGCTGATACACAGTGCGCAATTGAAATACTATCACTTTATGTAAATAAATCTAGATCAACCTCACAAATATTATAATTATTTCTTATCTAATAATCCATCATAATAAGCATTAAATTCGAATATATAAAATTGAGTAAGACAGTTTTCATTCAATATTTCAGGTAACATAATATCTACTATATATTTATGATAAGTTATTTAATGAGGGGTTTTAATTTGAAAACATTCTTCTGATATTATTTCAGAAAACAATTTAAAGCAACTTTAGGACTTATAAAAGATTTTGTAGAACCTCTGTCAATTAAGAATTTTACATTAAATTTCGGGAAAATTGTATAAGGTAAATTATTTGAATAAGTTGTATTTAAATTAATTACATGTAAATTTTCTTTTCTTTGGGGCTTTTTGAATTTGCTTGCCAAGTAGACACCCCAGCGGTCTCTTGTACTTTTCCGTTTTTTAAGTGATATAGTTCTTGTCTTTGTGAACTTTTATTATTTGATTTATCAGCAATCGGTTCCCAGTCCATTAGTTGAGGATAATTATTATTATTACAATTAACAAAATTACGTTGATTCTGATGTTTATTATTAAAATTTTGCTAATTAGGTCTTTGATTAAAATATCTATAATTTTGATAATTATTATAGTTCTGTCTTGAAAAATTATTTGGTCTTTGATAATTTTGATAATTTCTATTATTTGAATAATTTTTATTATATGACGCATTAAATTGTTGTTTTTGGGAATTTGAATTATTTTGCTTTGTTCTACACTCGGAAATATCATGACCTACTTTTTTACAATATGAACAAGTACAAAATTTTGGTTAAAGTTTTGAGATTTAGTTCTCGCATACGTAATGTTTTCTTCTTCCAAAACTTGATTAAGAGCAACTTCCAAATTTTCTGGATTTTTAGCTCTTGCAATAGCTTCAAATGATTCTTTAAATTCAGCAAGGAAAGCTTTTAAAGTTGTATTATCATACAAATTTGTTCTGGTAAGTTGAACTTGTTCCACTTGTTCATTCATTACCACATTAGACAATAGTAAACTACAAATGTCCTGACATTTCTGGCAAAATTAATATACGGTTTTGTTACCTTGTTTTAGTAACATTAAATCGCGTAATAAAGAATTTTCATCGCGTTGATCGGCAAAGTTTGTTTGTAAAAGAAGCTTTAATTCTTGCCAGTTTCTAGTTTCTCTCAAAGATGAAATAATTTTAGCACGGCCAAGTAGTTTACCTTTAATACTTATTAGTAAGAATCTATTTAAGAAATTCTCTTCTTTGTCATTATAAAACTGATTTATTATTAGTTCACATGCGTCGATGAAATCTGCTACAGTAGAAGGATTTCTGTCAAATGAAGGAATGGCCTTAAGAAACACTGGTTGGAAAGCTATATTATTAAAATTAAAATTACCAATATTAAAATTTAATAATATTTAAATTATTTATATAATACTCGTACATATAGTAATTAAATTATTCTCGATAAATTTTTTTAAGTATTTTATGAAAATTTGTTGATTATAGTGGAAACCAAATATTTAAGAAATAACATATAGAAATAATAGGAAATATATGCAATTTTATTGTACTTACAACTTAATAAACTTTATTATAAAATTTGTTCCTTTTATTGAAAATTGATGCCTTCTTGTTGAGGATTGATGACTTCTTGTTGAGGATTGATACCTTCTTGTTGAGAATTGATACCTTTTTGTTGCGGGATTGATGCCCTTATTGAGGATTGATGCCTTCTCTAGGAGAATAATTTGTCTCGTAGAGGGTTATAAACTTATACAAACTTATACACTTTCTTGCACTATTCAGTTCTTCTTTTCAAACAATTTGGCTAAATTTCACCAATTCACGGATACCAAATTATTCAAATTTTAAATCCGTACGACTGCGCAATTTAACGCATCTACTTTGAGAAGCGCTTTTTAAAAATAATCTTAATTGAATTTACTTTATTGCAACGATGTGAGTTTACAATTAAATACAAATTGAGATGTTCTTAAACGTTAACCGATTGAAAGTCAACATAAAACTAAGACTACAACTATTTGTACTAATTCTTATCATACATAATTGTGTGCAATCCAAAATACAAACTAAGCATTTTAACACAAAAAATTATTTAAAATTAATAAATGATGTATTTTATATAAATTGCCTTTTCATCCAGTAAGAGACACATACACGTGTTTCGGGGTATGCACCCATCATAAGTGTGCCTAGCATCTCACTGGTCAAAAAAACAATTTACATAAAATCACAGTAACTATTAAACAATTATATGTAAAAGTGTAAACATGTTATTGTTATGATAATGAATTCTTTGTATAAATTTACAATAAGGTTATTAATAATACGTATTTAACGTGCAAAAAACTGAATAACAACAAATCAACAATCATATAATAACATTATTTTCATGGTTTAATAAAAACATATAAAATTGGTTTTCCTTTTAGACCAGTAGTATCTTATGTTTGACTAAACTATTTGTTATCAAAATATTTAAATAAATTGATTAATTCATATGATTATAATCCAGAATTTAGCATAAAAATACTTTAGATTTAACCAATAAATTAGAAAATCATAAAACTAAAATTGGATGTACATACATTAATAAGTTTAGAAAAAAATTAAATGATAAAGAATTTAAAATTAACGAAATTATAAATTTATTTAAAAAATGTATTATCAAAATTATATTAAATAAAATATTTTTTTGGAAAATTTGAAAAATAAAATAATAAATTCTAGTTAAAAAAATAAACTTTGGTTCAGATATGTTCATGATATTCTTATTTATTTTAAAGAAATTGAAAATGATTTGGATGTTTTATAAAATTTTGTAAATAATATTTATAAAACAATTAAATTTAAATTAAAAATTGAAAAAAACAAATAAATTTTTAGATATACTGCTTCAGAAATTGAATCAAAATTTAACTTTGAAATTTATAAAAAAACAAACTTATTCAGATACAATTATTCAAAAAAAATCATTTCATTCATTTCATCCATTAAATAAAAAAAATATCAGTGTTCAGTTGTTTAATTCACAGAGCAACTTCTATACCATTAAACAAAGAAAATTTTAATAAAAAAATAAGATATTAAGAAATAGCTACAAACAATGAATCTATTACTATTAAAATTTTAAATAAAAAGCAATTCTAAATTTGTATTAATAAAATATATCCATTTACTAAAGAAATAATTAAGAAATATTGTTTTTTAACTTATTTTGGTAATATATCTGAAAAATTATTTTGTTATTCAAATAAAAATGTTAAAATTAATTACAGTAGGGTTTAAAACATTTAATAATTTAAAATCAATATTATTAAATGCAAAAAAAAACACATATTTGGGATAAAAGTGGCATTTATAAACTAAATTGTAGTGATTGCAATGAAATATATATTAGAAAATTCAATATTAGATTTATAAAGACCATATAAGAGCGTTTAGAAATAAAGACATAAAAAATCTAATTTTGCAAAACATTTGATTTTAAACAAGCACAAAATTTTAACACAACCTTTTTCTTTAAAGATATTACATATTTAGAATAAAAATTCATTATTTATGGAAGATTTGAAAATTAAAAAAAATATTTGAAAAACCAAAATTTAAAGTAATACAAATATATAGATTTATATAATTTTCCTATATTAGACATTAAAATAAATTTGTTTGATGTACACAAATTTCTTCTTTTGCTTATATTAAAGTTTTATATAATATTTAAAAATAAAGCTTAATCTTAATATTTTTCGTTTTTTAATTTTACAATTTAGTAAAATTAAATAGTAATAAAAAATGAATTAAACATTATAAACATATATAAATAAAATAAAATTGATGTATTACAAGAAAATTTTAATTTGTTTTGTCTATTCCTTTCTGTAATACATCATTTATGTAGCTATTATTAGTAAAACTACGTTGTTATTTTACTATAGAAAAAGCTTACATACACAAATGAAATTAAAGAAAATAGTAGAAATCAATTGTAAAAGCTTTTTATGCGGGACTGTACAGAGAACTTATTACGGAACTGTACACAAAATTTATTACGGAACTGTACACAAAATTTATTACGGAACTGTACCCACTTTAGTTGGGTGACGACAACGTTTCAACATATTCGAATGCACCCGAATAAGCTATATTGGCAAGACTGCTGTTCGTTATAGGAGGAGGCAACGCCAGCGCGGCAACGCCAGCGCGGCAGCGTCTTGACGTGCACAATCACATCAGTCTACTACCGCACCATTGCTACTACATATGTTGCTGAAAAAATAATGGAATTAAATATACGAACATACACTGAATT
The DNA here is from genome assembly GCA_963932245.1 of Tachinus rufipes. NCBI lineage: Eukaryota > Metazoa > Arthropoda > Insecta > Coleoptera > Staphylinidae > Tachinus > Tachinus rufipes. The sequence continues at coordinate 50,987,674 of OZ010748.1, forward strand.
ATCGACCTAGAATAGAGAGGCAAACTCGGAAATGCATTATAAGTGTAACAATTAATTATGTATGGATTTTATACAAATATTTAAAATATAAATTTAACAGTGAAAAGTGAATTAATTATAAGAAGTCAGTAAATTGGAAATACAAGAAGAACAAGATATGAAAAAATCAAGACAAATTGTATACATAATAAAAACAAAAATCATTATGGACTGTACACAAAACTTATTACGGTACTGTACCCACTTTAACCGCTGAGTGACGACAACGTTTCAACCTATTCGAGTGCACTGGAATAATCAACGGCCACGCCTTGGCGTGCACAATCATATCAATCTACTAACCTACCATTGCTACTATGTTGCTGAGAATAAATAAAGGTGTAATAAATATAAGTGAAATGACAAATTAAATAATATAATCGCCATTAAAAATAATGTAATTCAATATATATATAACAACTAGAATAATCGCTGCAGAATGAAGGAGGGAACCCGGGAATGCAGTAAAAGTGCAACAACTGATAAATCTTCAAAATATAAATTAGCAGTGGAAAGTGAATTAATTATAAAAAGTCCGTAAATTGGAAATTTAGATATCAAAAATCAAGATAAATTGTATATACAATAAAACAAAAATCATTCCCATTTTGAAGAAATTTATTGGATGTAGCACAAAGAAAAACTAATACAATTAATCAGAATAAACATCGTAACAGCAGCTACAGTTCATTAAGAACAGACATCTTGATTGCATATTAATGCAAATTACGTTTAATTCATTTTGTAAAATAAAAATGATTAAAAAATCATAATCAATGGATATTTTGATACAATAAACATATCATATCATGTAAATATTCTACCGAAATGATTTAAAACTAGGTTGAAGTAATTTGAAATAAAATTCCAACCTAGTAAATATATGGATAATATTACTCTATTTTGTTATTATTAGTCGGTTGACGTAATTTCATCTAGCTATATTGTTAATTTGGGTTGACGTAATTTGAAATAAAATTCCAACCTAATAAATATGGTTAAAAAAAACTATTCTGTTATTGATAGTCGGTTGACTTAAATTTATCTAATAGTTTGTTTTATAAAAAGAATTTGTCAATTCTTCACTTTACAAATTCTTGTGTTGACAAACATTTATACTTTATAAATTGATTGTTGAGGAAATGTTCATTGATGCACATTTATTTTAACATGCATTGATTTTTGAACGTGTTTCTGATAACGGAGAGATATTAATCTGCCGGCTTGCTATGTAGGAGTGGCCCTACGTAGGGGTGGAAAATTATTTGAGCGTGTCAAATATTCAGTAGGGATGTTAAGTGAACCCTAAAAGATGTCATATTCAAAAAACTGACGATTTGGACGCGACCAGAACTCATGGCTGATTTTTGAAAATGTAAAAAAAAATCGTGGCCTTGAAATACTCGAGCGCGTCAGATTTTTATACAGAGGGTTCAGCTTGATGTCCTTGTTGTGCTGTCCTGTAATCTGACAATTATTTGGAAGGATTTTCTTAAATTGACAGTTTATACCTTTACTAGCTGACCCGGCAAACGTTGTTTTGTCCTAAAGAATCATTTTTATTTTTATTTAAAATAATTAATTAAAAATAAAAATATTTTTTTATTTAAATAGCAGACCAAGCAAATGTTGTCCGGCATGAAAGTAAATAAATTCGAAAATACTAAATACTCATATAAAAATAGACTTTCGATATTTTCCAATTTTCCGATTGTTCCTATGGGTTTTTCCGAATTTTCTTTTTACAAAAAAAAAAAATCTGTCATTGGAGACGTTAAGTGAATATTCTCCTTGTGATGAATTTAATTTGAAAATTCAAAATTGTTATAGATAAACACACTATTGATATTTTTCAATTATCCGGCTTTTCCTATGGGTTATTTCGATTTTTCTTTTATGCTAAACCACCCGCAGAGTTTTTTGCTGAAATTCGATTTTTCCGATTTTCCCACTTTTTCGGTGGATTTTCCGGAATTTTCTTTCTGCCTAAACCTGAAATACCGCGATATGAACAAACCAAAAAAGTCATGAAAATCGGCCCAGCGGTTCTCGAGTTATAACGACATCGAGCTTCACCCCAAAGCAATTATAGTTATAATAGATTTTTTATTACTAAATGAAATAATTGTGTAAATGGGTACCTTACCCGCTGGGTAGTTTAGCCGTGTCTAGGATTGATAAATTATTTCTGCACTTACCTTTGTGGTTTTAATTAATCCCTTTTTTCTTCTTCTTTTAACCACTTCAGTTATTAAAATAAGTTATTAGTATTATTACAATATTTAATATATTTATATATGAAATAATAAAAGGGGTTTATTAACCGAAGGGACCGATCTTTAGGAAATCGCGACGATAACTGACTGACGAAATCAAAATGTCCGTATTTATTATGTATTATGTTTATGTTGTTGTCTCACTCTCCAGAACGCACGTGCACCCCACACAAAGACTCGACTGTCCACAAGTAAGGGTATAAATTTCAGTCTTAAAAACGGCTAGACTAAAGTAGTTAATAATAATTAATTATGTCTGAAGGACATAAATTAGATAAAAATAGTACAATCCGTCCGGTTAATATTAAATCTAAAAATAATAATTTTTATAAAAACTAACTTAAAAATTAATAATACATAAATTAATTACATACAAAAAAACACTACATTTACAATTGCAATGAACAAAAAATAATATATAATGTAAAAAAATCTATTTACATTTTATTATGTATACATAAGAAAGTGGCGTAATGAAATAAAATGTTAATCATGACTTTTTCAATCTTCATCATCATCATTAGTAGAATCGTCTTCAGAATGGAAGTTCGAATTGATTTGGTCACGCTCATCTACATCTTGCGTATCTGTAACCAGAAATGGTTATGATTGTCAACAACCTTTTATTTATTTTATGATATTATATTATTGTATTAAAAAGAAAACATACCTGTATCTGGAGTATCCGCTAGAATGTTAGGTGTTATGACAATATCTTCATATGCTTTTGGTAGTTGATTGCCAACGAACCAAGTCATCTCCAACTTTCCATCCACATTTTTCCACCCGAAATCTGTTGGTGCGCACGTTTAATGAGAAGGGCTGTGATGTATCTGATACTTTATATGTTTTATTCAAGATTTCTATCCTAGCTCAGTTGAATAAGGGGGCTTTCTTAAATAATACAAAGGGCAGATAAAGGATTCCATAGTGATGAATAATTCATCAACTTTATAAGCTTCGGATTCCAAATTTGCAAATGCTTTTTGAAAATCTTCAGATTCCATTAAAATATCGAAAGGCTTTTTTTTGCCTTGTCTGTAAAAAGATGGATTGTAATCACATCCAGTTAGCGTTGTGAAAGTAGTGGACCTAGCTCCATAAAAAGAGCGGAAATATCGATATATCGGCGTGTATTTCCTACTCGATCGACTTACGCCGATGCTTGAAGATGTTCTATATTGGCCAACATGATCACAACAATATCCGTATCAAAAGTTCTGATGATGCTATAGAATCTTCTTTTATTTGACAAGCAAAAAATACAGTTTTTGTATCCGCTTCTTTATGATCAGGACACGACAGTTCATGATCGATTTTTCGCGTAACTTTATTATTGGCAACAGAATATACATAACACAAATCATGACTCAGATATATTGTTTTGTTACCGATAATCAAAGCCATCTCCTGCTCAGCCCAATGATCGATCAAAAATTTAACAAGAGCTTCTTTAAACTTCATATTTTTTAAATCTTTTGCAAAGTCGCCAGAGATATAGAAATCTTTGTTATTCGTACTACCTCGAAGAGTATGCTCACAGCGATCAAATACAATGGCTATGCGACTTGTTGAGTTATTGACGAGAGATTGCAAAATTTTCTTTGATAAATCCCCAAAGCTGCGCGGCATTTGTTAGAAGGTGTTTAACAAGAACCATCTACAATAAGAAAATCGACCTGGTGTGACGGTTGTTCCATTTCTTCATTTTTTTTTTCTAACTCATGGATTAGTACCGACTTAACAGTCTTATTAATCGAACCATCTATATGGCATAGTGACAGAGGAACAGGAGTTATAGGAAAACATAGTACTTTTTCAAGATTTAGGTTCGTGTCCAGTGATAAAGCTAATAACCGATCAAATAAATTGCGCTGTAATTTAACTTCATATACTTTTTCTCCGATTTTTGTGGACTTTTTTTTATCAAACTTGCGAAAGTCAGTACTGGATTTTTTTTCAGTGATTGGTGAAATCTGTCTGAATTCATATTACACTCCGTTATAAATTTATCTCTCAAAATTGTCCGGATGATACATTATTCAACAAGCTATTTGCTACTTCTGGAGTGGTAGCCTGCCCAGTTGAAATATTGTACAGTTGTTCAATATCTATCGAAGGAGAAAATTGATTGGTGTTTTGTTGAATACTATATCTGAACGCTTCAATTTGTTTCTGATGTTTTTTTATTTGATTTGGATGTAAGTCAGCGGCGATGTCTTGATGACTCTTATTAAGCCCAGCACGAGTTAAAACGTGCGAGATTATTCGCGTTCGAGCTTAATTTATATAGTACACTTGCCACCGACTGTAGTTTGGTTGATTATAGTAGAAAAATAAACACACGAAAATTGTGCATAAAAATACAAATCTAAATCTCCTACTCTGATACTTCTGATAAATAAATGACACAAATTTATGAGATCAATACATAGCGTAAAATTTCCGTGCTTGCCTTTCAAAGTGTCTGCTGTATATTGATCGTAAGAATGAATTAGCTGTTGTGCTTCTGTATGCTGTACTTGTGGAGTGGTATCTTTATGCTGCATGAATGTAGTGAGATATTGTATTACCGATTCTTGAATTGTCAAATTTTTGTTTTCTAAAAAAGACTCAAAATAAAATTGCTGCAGTGCTAGTGCCATTAGAGAATGTAATTGTTTGCATCTGTTGTAATATTTTCTAACAATAAAACACGCGACTGAACCGTCAGCAATCAGGTTACATTCGGTCATGATATTGGTAAGCCCACATTCTCCAATGAAAGTGCCAACTGCTTTGGAAAAAGCCATCTCAATATGGAAAGCTCCCATGTGAATGAAAGCATTGTCAAATTTTGGAGATTCTTGAGTTTAAATGCAATAACTTGTTTAGGCTATAGCTAAATCATACGTGACCTGAACATATGGAGCTTCACATTCTCTTGCAATTTATTGGCTCAATTTTAGAGTTTGCAAGGCTGTGGAATGATTAGTGTTGGAGGTACCACAGACATCATATCTTCATTCTGATCAATGTTTTGACAAATTATCCCCACCGTTTGAGTGAAGAGTGTCTTTACCATTCAGTGTTTTGACAAAGCGATCGAAATTATCAGAAGCTACTGCAGTATTCAAATCCGGACGATGTAAATTATCTTCAGGACACACGTAGGTACTATTTGCCGTTGAAAAAGTAAATTCAGTCTCTATCTCTTCCAAAGTTGTGTAAGAGCAGCAGTGTCCTTATTTTGATAATAAATTAATGATTATTTTGCTGTTACATAAGCTTTTAACTGCCCAGACCCAGAGTTATGTGTTTGGAAGTTTTGATTTTGTGGTTGGAAGTAGCGTACATCAAATCAATCAATCAATCAAACAATTGCAAGATCATTATTGTTTCTCAATTTTTCACGTGATGTTCTTGATAAATGGCTACCATCACCCATAACAAATGTTTCTAAGAAGCATGTTAAAAGCTTTGGCACATAATCACTCTCGCCTTTAACCAAGTCTTCAGCAGTGCAATCTTCAGGCAATTTTGTAATTGTAGAATTAAGAATTTCTTCTTAGAGTTGTGCTCCAACTGCACGAATTGTTTCTTTTACTGCCATAGTTTTGAACAAATCATTGTATGTAACAATATGGACAGAAAATGGAGCACGAAACTTTTTCTTTTTAGCATAAATCATCTTGGTCTTCTTCTCAAACGTTTCCATTAACTTTTTTTATAGTACTTAATAGTTTTTGTTTTTTCACTTAAACACCAATTAACTTCTACTTGGAGTTTGTTGCCTTCGTGACAAACCAGGTGAACTAGAAGTCCTAAATAAGTTTGTATCTTTGATTATTACAGTTTCTTCTGGAACACTGTAAGTTACAGGTCTTTGAATGTTATTTTGCTCTTGACGGGATGCCACTGATTGGTTTAACCGGATGCAGATGTTTGGAACTCCGCAACATATTCTTGTAGTGCGTAATTTATGGTAAACATAAACACATAATCCAAGAATTATCAATACCACCATTATATATATATATATATATATATATATATATATATATATGTTGTTACCGAAGTTCCAATGGTTGGAATAAAAGAACGATCGTCCAGTTTGCTGAGTATGTTATTAATATCGTCCAGTTTATAGCTGGCGGTATTCAAATCTTCAATATGATGACTAATTTCCCTGTAGTTATTATTTAATAACAGATCCGACACATTTTTTTTGTTTGTTTTTGATTCACAACAATCCTCTATGATATTAAAGTCAGGAAGATAACTAACAGTATTAGAATAGTTGGTAGCTATTTCGTCCTTTGGTAAAAGTAATGAATTAAAAAAATTAACTAATCATCAGTTGTATTTCTCTAACTAATGCCGTTTTGTCTATATTTAACATGCTATCAAAATGGCTTTCAAAAGCTGCCAGATATGCTGATAGATCAATAATAATTTCTTCTACTACATTCATAATTGAGTCGATAATTTTTATTATATCATCAAACACAAACACAAATTATGTATCTCACTGAGTGGAGAGGCAATTTTTATAAAATATATATTTAAGCCAAAATTATATATAATTAAATTGTTACGGCTTTTGGACGTGTGGGAGTTGACAAAGAGCCAAAGGTGTTTTTATTGAGGTAGAGCTGTTGTGGCAAGATTTTTCTTTACTTAGAGGAGGATGTGGGAGCTAGGGTGGTTTAATCAACCGAGAGGGTGTGTTAGTGAAGACGGGCTGGTCTAATTGTGAGCGTCACGAGCTTGATCCTATAGTAAACTCTCGGCGACTCCGGACTCTCTTTTCCTTTATTTATTAAATTTATTACGTTTCAATCCTAAACGAGCAAACGAGCCCTTTGCACGAGGTTTACAAGTGGCACCTCGTACTCGTATTTATACTTACGTAATGATTTTTGATAAAATTACATTGATACAACCAGTAAATGTCAATTTCTAGAAATGCATATAAAAAAATAATAAAACTAAAGAAATTTATTAAAAATTACAAAATAATTATGTTAATGTTTTTTTTTTCTCTAAAATTCTTTTCTTTGCATTGTATAATATTGTGGAAATTGCTTGTTGAATTTCGACAAACTCGTCTGGATAATTTTCCTCGATGAACAAGGCTTGTACACCAACATAATTTTCAAAAGCACCGCTTTCCATTTCTGGCTTGCTGGAAACTTGCTGGACAGGTGTTTTATTGACAACCAAAGCATGTTTTATTTGATCCAGTGAAGTTGCTGCAGTTTTTAATACAACGTCTTCATCAGCCTCAATATTTTCTGTATTTGATAATTTTTTTCTCGAATTACTAGTGGTGGCATCTGAAGCAAAATGGCAGCGTGTCGTTCCTTGTTGGAAGGTCGGGGCGGTACAACTGCTACTATGAGCTTCTCGTTGTAGAGATGGAGTAGTACAATTACTATGGTAAAACTGAAAATTAAAATTAATCTATCAAATGGAAATTTAAATATTTAAATAAATTAAATTTTGAATTAAACTTATCACGTACCATTTCCTCTTCCGATATTGTGAATAATCATTCATGAAATGTAGAGGCTTTGATCTCACTAGACCGCAATAACCGTCGACAACTATAGAATCTTTATAGTGCGGGTCATTTTTGAAGGGGGTCTGGGTTGTAGACAAATGTTTTGGCGTAAAAGCATCTTCTGGGATGCGTTTTGGTTTGGAAGCGTACCCCGGGGGCTTGGGTTTATGAACAGGTTTCTTTTCTTTTTGTTCTGCTGGTGGTTTCTCATCTTAAGTACGAGCTGGATCAGCTTCCTTCTTAACAAATTTACGTGGTTTGCGTGAAATATTTTGAGAGATTTTGGGTTTGTACACTGTACGGAAACCTATGAATCGTTAGCTCAGGTTCATATAAAATTTCCTCCGGTGTCTGTGATTCGATTATCACCTCATCATCGCCTAAACTTCTTGGGCGTCCTTTGGTTGGCACAAATCAAGTGTAGCTGGAATGCTGTCCACGGCTTCTCTCAGTGTTGAATGTTCTACGATGAACAACATCGAGTCATAGTACCATAGGTTCGGCTTTGAAATCTATTAAAAACAAAATTGAAACCAAATCCGATAATCAGCAAATTAGTCATTTAATAAACTTGATAAAAATTGCAAACAATGACATAATCTCAATACATTCAATTGAGTAAATTTAATTTAATAAAACTGAATAATATACGTACTTGACATCAATATTTATATTTATGTATATCTGTTTATCATCCTGCTGGTCTTGTTGCTTTTGGGGGACACCCGAGCAGGACGCCTCCTTGTTGTCCATCATCCTATCGAGGATGGATCTGAATTTTCAATTACATTGTAAATATTTTATATTAAAACTTATTATTACTATAAGTAACAAATTAATAGAAAATACATAATTAAATAAATTGTAGTTTGAATCTTACTTTTTATTCATTTATATTTTCCGAGAAAGGTGACTCGTATAATACAAGATCTTTATGATTTGTTTCTATACTCTCCATACTTGTATCAGAATCGTATTTATCAGTTCCTATACCCGAATCTAATTCATCATCACTATCGGTGTAACTTTCATCACTTGAATCAGATTCAGATTCACTCGAATCAGATTCTGAATCACCAATTATTATTATTTTAAATATTTTAAACATATGTTAGACTTAAATCTTCACATCACTTTTTCATTCACAATTTCAACGACTTGTTGAAACCTGTCGGTCTTGTTCTAACCGTTGTTTCTATTGTACGACACGACTCAATCAATTCTTGGTGTTTTTTTCTTCCCAAGACTGCCGCTGGTCACGCTGGTGTCCACTCGACCCGATCATTCCCCCGCTCCAACATACGCTATGCGGTGGGGGACTTTGTATATGCTATCCTGTCAGCTCCGTCTTTGTTTTACTTAAATGGAATTTACCTGCAATTAAATACGTTGAGCAATGAGCAAACATCCAGGCACCTATCCGTTAAGTCATAATGCCAGAATACCTGCAATCATGCATCTTTAAAACATAACTTGAATATTGATAACAATAAAACACTTATCACCAGTGTATCATTTGATTAACACAACCCCAAGGTATACTCTGCATACAACTACTAGACCTAACTGTCCTGTGTAAGCTTGACAATCTTTTGCAGTTATTGTGCAACCCCAAGGCCTCAACTGCCAGTGCACAACATACTTTTGGCTGTTACGTATAAGGCCTTACTGCCAGATACAGTGTTATTCACACAACCTCAAGGCTTTGGCTGCCATTGTGTGAAATAACAATCTTTTCAGCCCTCCAAGCATGCTATAGCTATCAGTACCTTAATGACCTTCCTGCCAATGTACTTTGTATTACACACCTCTAAGACCGGACTATGTGTGAATAATTTCCGATCGCTAAATTACACTCCTTAAAACTCCCGTAGCCAATGTGTAATTAAAACTCCTTCTCTTAGAACTTTTAAGGTAAAGATAACAACATATACTTAATAACTCATTTATTTAATCTCAATTCCCATCAACAAATTTTACAATATTCTATTACTAATCTACCCATAACACATATCGATGGTCTCAAATCAATACCACGTAAGTCAAAAATCATGATTTTAGAGCAGCCAATTAAAACTGTTTAATTGCCATTTGAGTTGATATTGCTGATGCAAAATTTAACAACCAATGACCAAATATCTTTAAGAAAGCTGTTATAAATGTTATTTTTAAAAAGATTAATATTATTATTTTCTATCAGATTTACGTGTTATTGACCCATAAAAAATCAGATATACGTGCTATTGTATTATTATTTTATTTTAAAAATTCTACAAAAATGTGCCTTATACAATTTAATATCAAGCATATAAATAAACAAAACATAAAATTAAAATTCTAAACATATCAATCATGTGGTAAGTTATCATAAAATAACCATGAATCTTCTGGAAGGACAGGTTTTAGTTGCTGAAGGTGCTGGAATTTTATCTTTTTGATTTTTAGCCTTTCTTTGTGAAGTGCTTCAAATACTGCATTAATACCATCAGTTTTCTTTGCTCTTTGGGGCAACTCTTTATAGTTGTCATTAAAATTAATTTTATAGTAAATCGTTCCTTCAGGAGAATATTTCAAAGCTCTTAAATCTGTAACGTTATGATCGCCTGGCTTTCTTCCTGGTCTTATGGAGGGATATACCTGGAATTTATTGAAATTTGTAAAGAATTGGTAATTCGCCACTATTGCCTCGTATTTTTCAGGAGCATTCCTAGCTTCTTCGCATATTCTTGCATAATCACTAGGCAAAACTATTTTCTTATTTTTGAGTTTTTTCTCGATGGTCGCATGAACACTGTCACACTCCATTTGACTGTGACCTTTGACTAGAAATTTCTGCTCAATGGAGATCTTCAGTTCTTTAGATAAATGTAAAAGCGCATTGGACATTACATTGTTCCTATTTTGATAGGTGCATCCGTCTGAGTAAATGATAATTGACTTTCCATCATTTAAATATTTTCTAATATAATCTATAACAAATGATACGAATGTTGAAGCTTGTAGATCGGAATGAGTTTCGTCAAACCAATAACAAGTACAGTGTTTTGTAGCTAAATTATATACTGTGAAATTGTGAATACACAGTTTGGTTTTGAAGTAAAGTGAACTTGCCATTAATGAAGGGCATACTTTTACTGCCTGTAGGTCCATAGTTAAAACATGTTTGTCACCTGCTTGGCTTTCTGCTTTATCTTTGATCTTTTCTTCCCTTGCTCTATCTTTTTCATTCCGATGTTTATTCCATTCTTCTTCTGACAAATTGTTTTCTTCATATTGGCAACAAATATCGCATCGATCCTTCTTTGGTTGGTACAGACAAATATTTAATTTCTTTAACATTTTTGTTAAAGAATTCTGACTCATTACCGTTTCATTTTCATCTCTACATTTTTCTTTGTACACTTTATAGAGCTCAGTTATACTGGAAAATGATTGTTCTAGATACATTTTATTCGTATCTTTGCGGCAGTAATGTGACGGTAACTTGTTAAGATTTTCCAAAAAAATCTTCATAAAACGGTTTGGTACCCGATCTGACAAAATTCCTTGTTTAACTTTTTCTTTCTTTCCATCATTTATCCCATGTTTACTTCTTTGCACCCAATTACGTACTTGCCATTCTTTTAGTCCTAGTGTTGATAGAAACATCTGTTTACAAACTGGAATAATATTCAGATTGTCAGTTTTAAGCGTGTATTTCAATGTTCCCGTTCTACGAAAATCGGCACCTTCGGGGTTTTTTCGTTCTTTTGGTAGTTCTATTGTCACCAAGGTACTAACTAATGTTTGGCGTTGATCCCATGACAAATCTCGCCAAAATTTTGTGAAGATTTCTTCGCGAGTCGCTGTATTTATTTCAAGACATCTTCTTTTTTTAGATTTTTTACAAAAAAGTGAGGAACATGCTGGTCCTAGTTTTCTCTCATCCCTTTGGGTATCGTGAAATGTGAATGTTTGATTAGATGGTCGTCTGTGTCCTAGGTACTGTTTGCCTTTCATTCTTAGTTCTTGATTAATTATTTTTTTATTCTTGCCAAACTCTCGATTCTTTTTTATGGGGTCCAATAACGTAACATTTTCGTTTTCTTTCTGCAATGTCTGATTATTTTCTGTTGCCATATTTGAGCTATCAGACTCTTCTTGATTTTCTTCTTCACTTACAAGATAATCCTCATCTGTATGAATACTTGGTGAATTTGCTAACATTATTGATGAAATATCATTTTCAGACTCTATAATATTGGGGTTGTAATTTTCTTCATCATAGTTGAGTTCTATATTTGTGTGTTTCTGCGGGGAATTTAAATTGGTATCTTTAGCTTTTGTACATACATTATCGATCTCTCTGGATATCTCCAAAACTTTGGGATGAGATGTATCTGAAAAATTTGAAATGTCTGAGAGAGCTGTAAAACTGTGCAGAAGATGCACAGAATTTGTACTAATCTCTGCATGTTGTAATTCATTCACAATCGTTTCAGCTTTACCATCCAAACTAGCAGGATCCAAACTTTCCAAAAAACTTTCATTTACAATGTCGATAGGCATTTCCATAATATTGAAATCTTGAAAGTTGTTTTTGCTCTCCTCCGGTAGCAAAACAGGGATAATAGCCATTTTTTTTTTTGGTTGATTTTCTTGTTTATTGCACATTTCAAGTATCCTCTTTGATCTGGAACTCATGTTGTATTACTAAAAGAAAGAAACAATACCACGTAACTTTGTAATTAACCACAATTTCAATAACACGTAAGTCGTTTGTTACAAAAAAAACTAAAATCTTCGAAATAGCGCTATTCAAAATAGAATTTTTTATTTGGTTTATTAATTTTATAAGTTTTGCACTTATATGGTATTTTACTCATATTAATTTAATCGCAATTTGTAATTGTAAATTCACTTACCAAATGTAAACACTTTCTGCTGCTGTTTCGCCTACACTATTGTACAGACTTACGAGGTATTGACTCAACTTTTTTGATATTTGATTTACGGGTTATTGGTTTCCCTCGCATTTCTCACTAACTTATTTAGGTGGAGTCTGCGCATTGTTGGAGATAGTGGGGAACACCACAACGCTTCAAATGGCGCGAAAATCGAAAATTATGAATTTACGGACTTACGTGGTATTGATTTGAGACCATCGATATAACAATACTTACGGCTTTAAAAATAAGTTCATTTGCTTTTCGTTTGTACAATTTAGCATTTTCTACAAAAACTAATACGTGTTCTAGATATATTATCATACGTCCTACAACGGTTTGAACTTACTCTTACTAGGCTCAAATTTGATTGGCGGGACGTGGGTCGCTTTAAATTCAGGATTGAAAACCAAATAAACGGACTTACTAAATGTTGGGCTCCGGCCACTAGAGATCTAGTAACACGTACTAAATTTGAAGGAAGGACGTTATAGAGATATAAAACTCATATAGTGGTGATACCTGACCATTTAATAAAAATAAAACATTACAGAATGATGTCTGATTCAGGAAAAAAAAAATCTTGAGTGACTTAACATTTAATTAAGCTCATCAAGGTCCTTTCACATCACTGACTGATCGAGCGGACTCAACAATTATCAAGTTTTCCCGATCTATCAATGGCACCGGAGAACAAAAAGGAACCAACTAAAATCTAGTAAAAAACCATTTAATGCTCTCCCACACCACTGACCGATCAAGACAACCACCGCAAAGTCCTCTCGACCTCTCAATGATGATGAAAACCAAAAAGGAATTGACCGAAACCGAAACAGTTGGACAGAAAAAAGCCTAAAACTACGTTTGGGTTGCATGTGTACAAATAATGCAACCCGATACTTTACTATTATGTATGTTGATGATTAGACTTGTTGTTCGTGTGCTTTAGTTAGTATTGTATTATGTAATTTGTTTTTTTTTTAATTGTATTTAAGCTAATTTTTTAATTTTCTTGTTTACAAACTGGTTTCTGATGTTAAACCGTTTTCAGTACTGTTTATTATGTTACTGTTATCATGCACTGTGGTGATACTAATGTATTTGATATAAGATAGTACTGACGCTGACGGAAGTATGTAAAGAATGTGATTTAAAAATGATTATACAGGGTGTTTATAAAAAATGTAACAAAAATAAAAAAAATATTGGTTTTATAAATTTAAACTTTTAATATAGATTAACCATAAAATTGAAAAACAAAATGTGATTTAAAAAAAAATGTTAGATAAGGTAAAATTATACAAAAATATTATAATCTACAATATGTTAAAAAATATATACGGTGTTCCAATATGCATTTCAAAAAGTAAAACTTTATGATACTTTTCTGATAACTGTTAAGTCTAACTACTAGACTTAGTTGTTGGTGTTCTATTCTTTATTTATTAAAATATACTCTATGTTTTTGTTTTGTATAAAATGTTCTATTTTATAAAGTTTACGTATAATTTTGTTTCTAACTTAGATGCTCTTTTTATAAATAGTCATTAAATATTTAGTGCATCACTTCTTAACAGTTTTCTGACATTTTCTTAAATATACACATTTTTTGAAAGTTTATACTATTTTTTGAAAAGAATTGACATTTTTTAATGTTGTGCAACAAATTTTATTGATAGTTAGCAACATTGTTTTTGCATTTTCAACACTTTTTGACACAATTTTTGAGAATTGTTACATTTTATTTCCAACAATTTTTTGACAATTTATACTATGTTTGACACACTTTGCTACTATCTTGTTATTTTTGATATTGATTGACACTTTGCAACTCTTGGCAGAAAATATATAATTAACAGTTGAGAATTCAATATCTTCGCAGTTTTTTAAATGTTTTATTTATTTTTTTTTACATTTCTGATTATGTGCAACATTTAGAATATTTACCATTCATAGCAATTTCCTAACAATTACAACGCTTTCTTGATAGTTGTCAACATTCTCAAGACATTATATATTATCTTGATACCATGCAACACTTGGCATGTGTAACCACTTTCTGTGGTTGGGTTCGGGATAACTCAGTCCCAGGGTTATTCCAGACAAAACAGGTTTTATTTAAAATGTTACTTTTTATTAAATTCTAAAAATATATATTTACACATATGTACACTTTAAAATTAAATACTAATTCCTGGTGGCAGCGTCATCTAGCGGTAATGACACCGAGTTATGACGTAAATGGGAAGATGGTAAGAATCTATCTTACCATCTTCCCACTACCACGTCTGACGGCGACCTCTATCGGCAACGGGGCTAAATACAATTTGACAGGGGGAATGTTACTTAGTGGGACTAACATGTAGGTCCATCTGGTGGTAACGGGCGGAACTAACTCTTACAAACTAACATTAATATTCACACAGAAAATGCACTAGAAATAATATTTACAATTTATATTTTCAACACTAACCCGTCGGTCCGTGTTGACAATTTAGCGGAGGTAACACATTTATTTCGACCAAGTCAGACGAAATAAATGCGGAGCGGGTTATAAAATTTATTTCGGTCAAGTCTGACGAAATTGATTGCGGAGCGGGTTTGTTTGGATTCAAACTAGTCAGTCTGAAGTTCAGCGGAATAAGGCGGAGGCTATTACTAACTAGACGGTACTCACCAGAATGTTGTTCGAACAGGTCTGTCAGAACAACTGCTTTTCTAATAAAATCCCGCGGCCTTTTATACCGTTAAAAACGAGTAAAAACAAGTAATAGCAGTGGGGGGTATAAATGAGATTTAAGTGAAATGGAAATGAGTGAGAGCGTGCGGGTATGTATTTTATACCTGTATGGATTTTGCCACGTACATTATTACATTCCGTGAACATGTTACTATGTTCATGGTTTGTTTACAATAATAGTAAAAGTGACATGTGACAGGTGACAGTGCAAGTGGCTGAATTAATTAAATAGCAGGTGGGTGGTTTTAATTAATTTAGATCCATTTATCTGGGTTTTTGCCTGTCTCAGCAAATCTGCATAATATGTGACACCTTGTTTGCTCACTATTATAGCACCTGTTTCCGTTCCTGTTTTTTTTTCTCTATTTGTCTCCGCTACCTGTCCCTGTGTTGGCACGCACAGTCTTATTTTTGTGTTAGTTCTTCTTCCTGCTATTTCCATAAATTTTTTTGCATCTCTTGCCGTAATTTCCGTTGGTATTGGAATATTTGTTTCTTCAATACTTAATGTTTTTGTTTTGATAAGCATTTTTTCGATAGCTATTAGTATCTCCTTATTCCCTGCCGTTTCGATTTTCTGCTTAATGATGTGTACTTTTCCACATTTTTTCCGCTTAGATTTTTATCTATTTCTATATATGGCGTTTCACCATCTTCTTCTTCCTCCATTAGTTCAGGGTATTTTATTTTTGCTTGTTGTAAGATACCACCTTCTTTGCCTATTTCATCTTTATTTATTAAAAGTCCAGTATCCATTTCCTTTCCCATTATTGGTTTTTTTTTCCACGTTTACATATTTATAGTCTGTATCTCTCCATTCTTTATTTATAATATTTTTTATATCCTCTTCATTAACTACTTCTAATATCTCCTCGTCCGAGATGAAATGGTTTTTACGGTTTTCTTCCCTATTATCTCCAGTTTCCATTGTCTGTGTCGACATTTCTATACCTATTTTTGTTTTATTTTCTTTCTCCAGTTCTTTTTATGGATTTCTTCAAATTCCATTCTCTCCATATTTATTTCTAGTTGATTCGCCACCTTTTTAATTTATAGTTTAGTGGTTGTACACTTACTGGTTAAGTTTTTTAACTCTCTAATTATTATTTGCTCTCTTCGCCTCGTTGTTACCGCTTTTCGAGCCCCTTTTTTGATTCGTTTGACCTAATTCTTTATCTTTTTTTTTATCCGGCGGTGTTCTTTGCAACATGCTGCTTTTTAAAAATGCTTCCATCTTATTACGTTTTTTGACTGTTGTCCTAGTTTCACTTATTAATTAAATATCAAATTGCTGTTTCCGCGTTTATGGTTTATTATGTAAAGCCGGCTCCATACATTGGCCCCAACGCTGGGGCCAAGTTTGGGCCAAGATTGGGCGGAGTAGATTTGGCCAAGTGTATGCGTCCACATATTAGGACAAACCGCAGTATGATCGTAAACGCGCTCTGGTAAAGATGTCCGATATTGAGCTTGTCATAGGTGTGTTCGCTGTAGCTAGTACTACATACAACTATATTATTGAATTAAATAAAAAAAAGAAACTTCCGCGTAGAAGAAGATGGTGGATTTCAACATTACATAAATGACGAAATAAGTAAGTATATATACATATAAAATATAATATTTTATTGTTTATTAAATATTTATTTCAATTATTCAGTAATGCAAATAATGTAATTTGAATGTTTTTTAACTGGGAAAGAATGTAAATAATATATAAAATTGTTGTTTGTATATTATCTTCGATATATTATTTAACTTATTTCAGGTATGACGGACGTCAATTGCTGTCAGACTTAGTCCAAGAGCCATCAGGAGAATTTCAAAATTTCTGCCGTATGTCGTCACAAGATTTTGAATTTCTTCTTCAAAAAATTGAACCTAAAATAAGAAAAAAAAAATACTTTCTGGAGAGATTGCAGGTATTGCAAGTACGTTTGGCTGTGACTCTGAGGTTTCTTGCAACGGGGGACAGTTACAAGAGTCTACACTTTCTTTTTAAAATTTCCAGCCAAG
This sequence comes from Tachinus rufipes, assembly GCA_963932245.1. NCBI lineage: Eukaryota > Metazoa > Arthropoda > Insecta > Coleoptera > Staphylinidae > Tachinus > Tachinus rufipes. Next base: position 51,005,215 of record OZ010748.1, read on the forward strand.
TTATTTCGCTGATAGTACCTGAAGTTTGCAATGCAATATGTGATGTTCTGAGAGATTCTGTTAAGGTAAGTTCTTTTTTTTACTTATCTCTAACAACAATATGATGAGAACTGCAGCGATAGGTTTTGTTTTGATGAATTTATTAGTATAAGTATATAAAATAAAACGGTAACTTATATGAATAATTTTATTGTAAACAAATTACAATTTAGTAATGATATTGTTGAGAGTCCTGAAAATGCGTGTTTGCTTCATTTGTTCTTGAGTCGTATTGTGTAACTGGTGCTATTGATGTAAAATGGTAAGGTTAAAGTGCGAGTAATGTTTTTGAAGGAGAATGAATTGGAGTGGACATTGATGAGGAGGATGGTGTTGATATTGTCGGGTATGGCTATTGTAAATTCTCTTTTCTCTATACAAGATTTGGTCTATTTCCAACATTATGGCATCTCGTTGTGGGTCTTCAAATTTTTTTCAAATTTCAAAATAAGTCTACTTCATCAACCTCTTTTGATCTTTCTGAAATCCTGTTCAGAGCATCCATAGCTTGCTCCATTTGCTTACTTGCATTTGCAAGTTCAGGGTGTCGACGCTTCTTTGCAGTAGATTGTTTGGCTGCTTCTGTCGAAGATGTTGATGAGTTTTCATTTGTTGTATTATCGTCTTCGGCAATAATAGGTTGAGTCTGAAACAAATAAGTTGTATATAACAGTCCGATGCAGTAAATATAAAAAAAAGTATAACGACTATATATATATATATTTTAAAATCAATTTTTGTTTTGTTTTAGATGCCTACAACATGCGATGAACAACAATATCTGAAGCATCTGTGGTTAGACAGAAAGGCTTGTTAAAGTCAGGGTATTGTAGTATGGGAGAGTGGGTCATTAGATTCTTACAATTTTCAAACGCTTCAATGTACTTAAGATCCTTTATATCAATTTTTTCGTTTTTTCTTGTGCATTTAGAAATTGGGTAAGTAATTTTTGAAAAAGAAAGGATAAATCTTCTGTAGTAGCCTATCAGTCCTAAGAAAGATTTAATCTCTGTAACCGTCTTTGGAATGGGATACTTTTGGATCGCCGATATCTTTCTAGAATTTGGTTTAAGACCATTATTAGTGACGACATGGCCTAAGAATTCTACCTTCTTTGTTAGAAATTCCGACTTTTCGGGTTGAATTTTCAACTTTGCTTTACGTAGACATTTAAAAATTAATTTGACATCATTTATATGTTCATGAAGGCTTTTAGAAAATATGATTACGTCGTCCATGTATACAAAACAACGTTTGTAGAGATGTTCGCGAAGGATTTCGTCCATCATTCGTTGGAATGTAGATGGAGCATTTTTTAGGCCAAATGGCATACGAACGTACTCGTAATGACCATTATCAACGGAAAAAGCTGTTTTTTGAATGGAATCTTTATGCATGGGGATTTGGTGAAATCTTTGTGCTAAGTCAAGACAAGTAAAATAAGTACATCTACCTAGATTGTCAAGAATCTCATCAGTTCTGGGCAATGGGTATTTGTCCTCAATTGTTTTAGTATTTAAATTACGGTAATCATTTACCATGCGGTACTTCCGTTCACCGGAAGCATCTAATTTTTTCGGTACAATCCACACTGGAGAAGAGTATGGAGATATAGAAGGTCTAATAATTTCGTTATCAAGTAACTTTTGAATTTGTCTAGAAATTTCCTTTTGCATAGCAGGTGGGTGTCTAAATGTTCGAGTATAAGTAGGAATATCTGAAGTAGTTGCAATATTATGAGTGACTGAATGAAAAATTTCAGAATAGGATTTGCAAAGTTTAATGATGGCTCCTTTTTCTTGCAAATTAAGGTGTTCTAACCTTAGTTGTGGTATGTCCATAGGTGTTTTGTTAATGGGAGTATGGTCAAAGTTATAAAGTTCAAGAGGAGTTACTGAAAGAGGTTTATAAAAAACAATATTATTAGTATGGGGAATTTCTACAAATCTATTGGTTGCAGTATGTAAGGATTCAGGAACTACAACTTCATAATTATTTATAATTGCTGGTAATAATACATCTCCTTGAGGAACATAAACTGGAATTTTGGTTACACTTTGTTTGAAATATTTAAATTTTATTGGTTTATTATTGATGATTAATGTATTGGTTTTATAGTCAATATTTCCATTTAATGATTTTAAATCAGAAGATGAAATCAAAGCGTCATATTGCGAGTGCCAATCAATCACTCTAAATCGAAATTTAAAAGGAATACCAAATGACTGCAGAATTAGGAAACATAAATTTCTATCATCAGTATAGGTCCTAGTTAGTGACCGAATTGTGAATTTTTCTCTAAAAAAATATTGATTAGAAAACATTGAAGCGGCTTTAGGGGCAATCACTGAATCAGTGGCACCAGTATCAATTAATATTTTAATATTAAATCCGGAATTATAAAATATGGTAACTTGGGAAGATTCATCAAGTTATTTAAGTCTACGTGACAGGTTTGTGGAGGCTTGTGTCCTGAAAATTTTGATTGTATTCACAATCGCTATTTTCATAATTTTGTTCTGATGACTGATTGTTTTGTTCATCATATTTACCTTGAGCATAATATTGATCTGGTTGTTGATAATCAGATGAATAGTCATCTGTATCTTGATAATTATAAAATGTGTTATAATTAGAATTACCTTGTTCAATATTATGATGGTTAAATGGGCCATTCGATCTTTTAGATTGAATAGTTTGTGTTGACATGGGTGTAGGTTGATAGACATTTTGAGGTCTCTGTTGTTGATTATTAAAATTGGCAAAATTTTGTTTATTTTGAAAATTTTGTTTATTTTGAAAAAAATTTTTTGAGGGTTAAATAAATTTTCGTTTCGATTTTGATTCTGATTAAAAGGAATGAATTTATGATTAAATCCTTGAGTCATCTTATTAACATATTGTTGTTGAAAGTTTTGTTTATTTAAATTTAAATTTTTTCGATGTGCCATCAAATTGTCATAATCGGAACATTTTTTTAAACAATCCTCCAGTGTATTTGGAGAACTATTGCAAAGAAGATCTCTATAAGGTTGCAAAGTGCCTGTCTTAAATGTTATTAAAGTTTTTTCGGTATATAGACATGTTTGAGCGTTTATTAATTCAATTTTTCCTTCAATTTTTATACGAACAAATTGAAGGAGTTCATTTAATTTTATGTTTAAACGTATGTAATAATCATTATACGTTTCGCTCCGCTTCTGGATACAAGTACAAAGCAATCGTTCAAGTGTATTTTCCGAACGTGTTTCGCCGAATTTACTAATTAAATGTGTTTTTATATTAAGCCAAATATCAAATGTATCAGGAATAAATTGATCAAGATTTTTGGATATAATAAAATCCTTTGGTAAACCACGAAGTTTATTAAGTATATATAAATTAAATAAATGCAACTGTGCATATTACACATTGCGAACGTCGTCGGAAAGAGTTGTGTAATTTTATTGACGGATGTAATAAAATCCGTAAGATTACCTTTATCATGACTGTATTCAGGAATGGTTTGGCAGAATAATTTAATATTAATAGGATTGTGGCTTAAATTTGATGTGGATGCAGAAGAATCTTGAATTCTAATATTTTTTATTGATTTAATTAAATGATCAATTTCAAGATCAAATAAATTACCAATATATATTACTTCTTGTTCTTTATCAAAACTAACTGACATAAAAAAATCATACACTTGATCAGAGATAATAAAATTATAATTTTTTAATTATTATATTTTTATAAAATCAAATCTAAATTTGATACAGAATCAAATTGTAAATCGTTATACTTATATTAAGGATATGTTGAAGGGATTACTGGACTTACTGGATAATGCTGAATATTATTCCGGTAACTTTCATTGCTTCCTTGGCAATCAGAACGTACTCGGTGTCGGTGGATTTATCCTCAATGAATGCGGTCCAACGCCCTTTCGGATCTGGCTTGCTGATGGAATCTTCTCGAATTATGTCCTTGTGTTCTTTTGATTCTTCGTAAATTGTAAAAACAACCCGTTTCACTTATTGAACCGTCGAAGAATCCTGTTTGCAGCGCCAATTATGGTTTTCCAATAATTAATGTACACACTTTTTAATTTCAATGTAATATTTTATTTATTATTGAAATAACATTAAATATTAAATGACAATATAGGTCATAACCCGATAAAGATCTAGTTTTTAACTGACTAATTCTAATACGTGCTTCTACATTTATATATATATCAATTTGCTGAGCTAAGCAACAGGTGGCTGGTGTTGTTACATTTCTCGGTGGACGCTTTCTTATCAGAAAGAGTCTGGTTTCGCGGGCGCGACCGTAATTCGCGCTTAATTTGCTGTTCCCGCGGTAAATGTTCTAATGCGTAAACACTAAACGTGTCGCACGTCACGACACGAGTGTGTTTTTAAAACACGACCGCACCTTTTTTAATGTGTCCATCACAGTTTTTACACATTTTGCATTTTCACAAAACTTTTCTTGCACTTCTTATCACTGTTTGTATTAATTCACAGTTCTCTACTTTTTAAATTTTCTAGATAATCATCTGCTAATCACTGTTTAAATCACCGTTCTCCGTCGAACGTTAACCGCGACTATTGCCTCACTTGTACTAGGAATTATTCTGTTCTCAGTATTATTGAATAAGTATTTATTAATTAATCTACTCGGAAAGTTGTTTTTCTTTAATAATGTTTCAGTTGTTTTTAAGTTTTTAACCGAGAAACAAGGGTCACAAAGAAAGAGCTATAAGTTTATGTTTCATTGATTTAATAATAGCAATTTCTTGGTGTAAACTATGTCTTGGTAAATAATTAAGCATTCTACCAGAGCTCAACGGTTTCCTATACCAATCCGTTAATAAAAAAGAAAATCCCCTTTAAAGTAAATTATAATTGAAATTTGAACAGTGTTAGAAATTAATATTTTAAACTATTTTGATATTTTTGTTGGTTATCGAATTCAAATTAAATTTATCATAAAAATTATTAGTTTAATTGCTGCAGTTTGTGGGGTTATCTGTTTTGCATGAATGTAAAGCTGCAACGAAACTCTATAGGAAGCATCGTTGATCTTCATTTCTTTTTTTGTCCAAAATTTAGACTATTGAGCCTGAAAGGTTTAGCCATTTAGGCTAAAAGCGTTGCTGAAGATACAAGCGAAAGGCGGAGCAAACGCTGATTTTTAGCTAATTAAATTGCGCTTTGCGCTGGTCCCGCTGCTTGCGCATAAGATTGTTCCTTTCGTGCATTGGGTGTGCTTTTGGGAGAAGTAGGTGCCTTAATGCAGGCCAGTGCTGCCAGATGCTGACAAATAAAAACGGTAGGTAGGTCAGGAAAAAAGCGGTAGATTTGACTTTGAAAACGGTAGTTTAATAACAAAATATTTATACAAACAATAAATTAAAAAAAAAAACAACTCCTATAATTAAAAACAATTTATAAAGCAAAAATGGTTTTAACAATCAACATTAATAAATCAATACTAACAATATCTAGATGAATATTAAATATTATTCAACCAGAATCGGACAATATTTCCGATTTTTTATACATACTTTGTGGTGGCTTAACATTTGCTTATTTATATTTAAATTAAAACAGTTGTCGTTTATATAACTTTTTGTGTTTAAGAGGCCAACAATCGTAGAATTTTTTATTATTTTGACTTCGGAAAATATTCGTTCGACGTTTGCCGAAGAATGGGGTAAACTCAGTATATTAAAAACAAAATTACTAAGCAGTGGATATATCCGGGTTTTGTCTATATATTTTTCATTTTTTACCTTCATCCAGAAGGAATATATAGATTGGTCTTCATCACATTTTATATTTGAATTTCTCAAAAGTAGCCACTCATTATCTAACGTTTGAATATTGTCGTTTGTAACTAGATTCGGGAAATGAATTAATAATGGCAAGTAGAAAGAGAATGTTGTACCACAAGACCTTGAGACAGACCTCGTCTGCATCCGGGTCATGTCAGTACAACATTGTCTAGGTCGTCTGGTGCCCTTTAATTATTTTTTTTTCTTGTAGGCCGTCTGGTGTCCTTGTTATTAATGATGTCTGCTTTTATTATATAAATATAATTATACGGAATCTAAATAAAAAAAAAAACAAATATGGTGTTTAAGAAACTGCCCTAACTCTAATAATAACGATGTTGAGTACGTGTGACCTTACCCTATTAGTATAGCGCGTAAACACGTGTGAGATAGGCATAGCCATGCGCTTCGCGCGGCTGCCTCTCACGTGCCCCCACGTGACCCCCCCCCGTGTTGTTGTTGCCGGCCGGCAGGACAAAGGCATTAAACTTTACGAAAATGTAATAGGAGTGTGTGTGTCTATGTGTGTCTGTGTATGTTATAATAGGCGAGTGGGGAACGTTATATATTGGGAGCAATTGTAAATAACAGTCAGTATGCCCGCGCCTTCCTATCCAGCAGTTCTACTGGATAAACATTTAACGAATCGGTTTAATAATAGTGTTAGTAAAAAGAAGTACACAAAAAAAACAAAGCAAGTTGTAGCTAAAAAAGGATTTACATTGCCGGGTTACAATTATTTAGGACCTGGCAATAGTATTGTTAATGGTTTACCAGTGAACAACGCAGATGCAATAGCTCAAATACATGACATAGCTTATTATAGAGCCACCACTTTGGACGATATAAGAGAAGCCGACAAAGAAGCCATAAAGGCATTTGCACTTGAATACCTCGAAGAAGATTCCGAAGCTGCTTTTCTTGGCGCGGAGGGTTTTGTAGATAAATACGCAGTAGAAAGTGTTACTGGTGTTTTGTATCCTCGATCGTTTGATGGAGGTGACCCTCGAGCAATGTATTATGCTGCTCGCCAAAGAGCAATCAGTGAATTGTGGCATAGAGTAAAAAAAGATTGGAAAAACCAAAAGAAGACTTATCAACAGTTCCAGAAAGAACATCCAGAGGTACGTGCTATTTATAAAAGCTACTCCAAAGGAGGAGCTGGTTACAAATTGCTTCAACAAGAAGCAGCAGCAACTAAAAATACTGGAGCCCCCACAGCCGATAACCAACCCGCCGGAACTTCCAATACAACTGCAGCCCCTGCAACAAGTATACACGATATTGATTTGGATAATATTGATTTTGACGATATATTTGACGAGGTTGATTTTAATACTATTGCGACAGGTGGTCATACCGGAGCTGCAACCCCCCAAGGAACCATGGAAGTGGATGAAGAGGCGAATCTACAAAACACAAGTACTGCAGGAGGAGGAAATGCAGGTGCTCGTGCCGGAGCAGCGGGTATGAAATATTTGCCACGAGCCTTATCTGTAAATGAATACAATATTACGTTCAGAAAAAATAGAATACTTTTTAGTTATGGTTATTCCAACCAAACAATAAGTACTCATAAAGTTGGCACAGACGAAAGCTCTTCTACTGACTATTTCACAACTCCTTTATCCTTGATTCCCGTGGATTGGTTACCATTCTATTTAACGCCGGGCGAATACGACAACTTACCTAGTAATTCTAAAGCAATTTCTTGCATATGTAAAATTTATTGCTTAGGTACTCGGGTTGCTTTCGACCATGGTACAACTCAAACAGGAACTGCTACTTCGGAATATATACCTATAGGTATGAAATCTATAGGAATGAATATTAAATCATACGGCCGCAATGTCAAATATATAACTGATGCCGCAGACCCCATGAAAGTTACAAATTTTAGTAATATTAATTTAACCGATATGAGCGATAAATTTTATAAGCATTCCACATCGAATGTGATGGGTATCCCTTGTAGTAACTCTCATTTTTGGGTACACGAATGGAACAAAGGTAAAACTCCCGATAAAGATGTTTTTCCCGATTATGTACCACACCAAGAGGGCATGTTTAGGCAAGACGAAAATGTAGACTGTTTTCTAATAAATAATTGTTTAGGTGATTTAATAGTAGATTATCATTACAATGTAAAGGCGGGTATGTTGAAATCACCCAAAAAACATTGGATACCATGGACACGCAAAAATGCGGATGTCTATTTAGGCAAGCCCTGTGAAACGGCTGCTAAAATACAGTTCTACAAAGATACAACTAAAGAACAAAATATATTACCAGGTCGATTAGGAATAGCATCTGAAAAATTTGAGGGTGCCTATATTAACAGCATTACAGCAACGTACCAGCAACAATTGGAATGTTACGGATCTCAACATCCATTGGGAGGTCCACTTGTAACAACTCCACAACCTCAAGTTCATGTTGGATTAATAGCTACGCCACAATTGAACCCTTCGACCGATAATGCCACCTTTCTCAACTCCGCTTGCTATTGGCATATCGAATGCGAATTAAATGTTACAGTGAACAATAGCAGTGCGTTTACCGAAGGAGAAGTTGCGGCATATCCTACCGAAGTTATTTTCTATCCAAATACAACAAAGAAATATACCACGGGAGAAACATTATTCGGAGTTAACGATACGGATAACGGGGATATTAACGTTTCAAACGACTTAGATGCCTACACCATCATGTTGTGGTTCCACTACTTGCAGCTTTTCCAGTACTCCGGAAAGGGAACGCATGGCTAAATCGCTATCTAATTTATAATTGTCATACAGGAAAGGTTTTAAATAAATACATTATTAATTATATCTTATTTATTTGTACCCAACCCATTACATATAACTTAAAAACTATCATCTGAATTGTAATATTCATCCATAGGTTCAGGACTCACATAAATATCTCTCTGTTTTACTGGTAAACATTTATATTTTCTTAAAATTAATGGAATGCATAATGGATGCGGTTTTTTGTGATATGCTTTCAAAGACGAACATGGATTCCAATTCACCTTATATATACGGCAATTGAAGGCTTCATTTTTAGGAAAAATATCATTGTTGGACATAACTATAACTGGTGTCTTAGTTACTTGCTGGTCGTCGCTATATTTTACTCTAATAGGACAAGTGTCACCACCGAAAATCATTTTAATGGTGTCCCATGCAGACGGCTCACAATTGGGTTCGTTCCAACATAATATTCTTTTATTCGCGCAATCCTGTAATGGGAATCCTACATATTTATTAAAATTAGCAATGTACCCAACACTCAGACAAAAATGCATAACTGCGTCAAAAAAGAAATTTTTACCAGCACTCGGTTCTGATATACATATTAAAGCATTTTGTTTCCCATTGCTTCTGTTAATGATATTACATAATTTTTTTAAGAAATATTGAACTCTATCTACATTATTATTAAATTGAAATAACAATAATTGTTCAACAATTTCCAATGATGTGGGAACATCGTAATAGTGTTCTGGAACATTTCCCATAGGAGCATTGTAGATACACACTTCAGCTTCAATAGCAATCCTTTCTAGCTCTGCAATACTCATATCCTGCACTTTTGCAATGATAGTCTTCAGTGGTATTTGTATGTTGTTTCTGTTCAATTGCCAATACTTAAATCTAGATTCTAAAAAGTAACTTGTTTGAAATATATAATTAATAGGACTGCTTAGATGGTTTAAGAGCCAAACTTGGAATTGATGTCCTTTTCCTCCCTCGTCTTGTCTTCTTTGTTCATCATGCGTTTGTTCAACTCCTTCAGTATGGCTTTGATGTGTTGCTGAATTGGATCGGCACTCGAAGAAGTTATGAACTGGATCCTCCTGGTAGCGCTCTTCCACCAATCGCTCTTGGCCGTTATTGCGCATTTCTTGAATGGCATGATGTCGAGTTTCACCACTTCGTATCCAGACGTCTCCTCCGCACTCCAAGTAATTGATTTGTCTTGTGTCTTTTTGAGAATACGAAAGGAGATTTTTGAAGTGGACTTCACTGAAGTCCTTCTCCAAATAACTCGTCTTCGTCCGACGAATCGATTTGCGAGGATTTCTCGCAATCTGGAACAGCGGCAACGGTCGGTGCTATAGGAGCAATCGTGGATGATGTGAGTGTGGTCTTCGCCGTGGTTGAAGATGAGGAGGAAGTTAAATTTTGCAGTTCTTGAGAGTGGAGGTGGTACAACAAGTTCTTGAACTCCTCGTGTATTTCCACCTCGAATAATGTCGTGCAATATTCTTCGCTTGAGAGAAATTCGAGAAATTTCTCTACTTGCATATTGTGCAAGCGTTCCACATTTTCCGTCTCTTCGCTTAGATCTTTCAATGCCCTCCGAATAACACCAACTACTATCTGAACTTGTCGTTTGACTGTGAAGAGTTTGTCGATGGTTAGCGTCAACAAAATTTTCGTTAGTATGGGCAGAAGTAGTTTCAATGTTTTCCCGTCGATCCACAGATTTGTCAAATGATCGAGGAACGAGTTTTCTTTTACTAACCGTTCCTGTGGAGCTTCCTCCTGGTCGCTCTCCACTAAATGATGATTCTCCAAAATATCTTGTGTCATGAACGACACTTTGCTCTTCTTTGATGGAGGTGGTGACGACCGGCCCATTGTCGCTTGTTGGTTGCACAATTTCAAATTCTTCTATTAAACTATCCAAAGCGTCGCACTCACTTATTAAGTCGTATAGTTGAGACATACTGATACTGTAACGCTTGGCGCAGCATTATATATATTGTACCCCACTCTCCAATTTCGTAAAGTTTAATGCCTTTGTCCTGCCGGCCGGCAACAACAACACGGGGGGGGTCACGTGGGGGGCACGTGAGAGGCAACCGCGCGAAGCACACACACGCACACACACACACACACACACACACACACACAAACACACACACACACACACACACACACACACACACACACACACACACACACACACACACACACACACACACACACACACACACACACACACACACACACACACACACACACACACACACACACACACACACACACACACACACACACACACCCACGCACGCACGCACGCACGCACGCACGCACGCACGCACGCACGCACGCACGCACGCACGCACGCACGCACACGCACACGCACACGCACACGCACACGAACACGCACACGCACACACGCACACACACACAAATACGTAACAAGTGCAAATATCCTTCTTGTCGGCGGCCTAAATACTTATTAACAAAACAATACTCCTTCGCAACAATTAATATTATTTGTAATTAATTACATAATAAACAATTGTTGCTTTAGCATTATTCTTAACTAAATAAGATGTGCGCTCGTACTAATTGTTATTCGATTTTATAATGTACGCGATTATTATTATTATTTTAATAACTTTCCTCGCGGGCAATGCCGTCGAGCGAAAACTTGCGTTGGATCTGCGAGAATGGCAGCTTCTTGAGAGAAGATTTAACAGATGCAACGATGAGCGAGCGGCCGTGCGGCGGGAATTAAAAGATTTACAATCATCTAAGCTTTTTTTAAATCCCTACATGAAAGAGTGTTTGATGATTCTGGCGAGTAAGTATATAGTTAATTTATTCAAATTTAAGTTTTACAATTATATATTTTTAGAGGTCGTAACTGGAAACCGTTCCTTGTGGACATGGAGCAGTGGCTGTACCGGGATGATTGCCGTTCGGAACCGCCGATAGTCGCTTTGGACGACAGTGAGCTGTCCGCCGAGTTAAAAGACTCGCCGCCGGTAAATTCAACGGGCCCTACAGAGCCGCTACCGCCGCCTTCGTCAACGTCTCCACAGCCGCCAACGCAGCCAACGTCTCCGCCGCCGTCGACGTCACTACCGACGCCGCTTACAAAAAGATTTTTAATTATTGTAGCAATCTCTTTGTTATTTTTAGTTTTAATTTATTGTTTTATAGTAATTAGATCGTTTTTATTTATCGGTTCGATTGGACGAATAACCCTGTAACGTTGCACTGAACCAGCACACGTTATGGAATACATCCTCTTCTAATCCTTCGATTATACAGTCACTAGAACAGAAAAGAAGTTGAATTTATATCTAGTATGGCATTAATCATGCTTATTAATTATATTAATACTTAGCTTACCTGTGGTGTTTGGCCAAACTCATCGGTCAGCTGGTATTATTCCTTTCAAGCTGCATCCTGTTTGGTTGAGCGCTGACTGAACTGGAACAGCATTCCTCACTTCTGTAAAAAGTGACAAGTAATTAGTAAATACAAGTGGTTATCATATTTAGGTAAATTAATTAAGATACCAGAGAATGAAATGAATATTTTATTATTATTATTTTACTTACCCCAATGCCAAATTAATTGCACACTTGAGGTTCACTAACATTCGCGCGGCGGTAACAACAATTATTTTAATAATAAGTAACACGACCACGACCCTATGCAACTTTACTCGCAATCGGTCCGGGTTATGTATTTCTTTGTTGTGAATTAATTTTTGACATTGTTTAGACACGTGACGTTTATGTTTTGATCTTATAAAAATAGTCTGTTGGCAGTACTCGGTCATCATGTAGTCGCGGTCAATGTCCGACGGAGAACGGACGCGCTCGCGAATGTGCATAAAGGCGATTTAAATAATGGTGAATAATCTACGTTATTTAAAAAATTAAAAATTCTGTGAATTAGAACAAACAGTGGAAAGGTGAAAAGTTTATTGTGAAAGTTCAAAAAAGTGTAAAACTGGACACACAAAAAATAAAGGTGCGGTCGTGTTTTAAAACACACTCGTGTCGTGACGCGCGACACGTCTAGTGTTACATAATAAAACATAAACGCGGAAACAGCAATTTGATATTAATTAAAAGTGAAACTAGGCCAAGGGTCAAAAAACTTAATAAGATGGATGCATTTTTAAAAAGCGGGATGTTGCAAAGAACACCGCCGGATAAAAATAAAGATAAAGAATTAGGTCAAACGAAACAAAAAAGAGGGAGAGAAATAGATTCGCCAGGAGGTAACAACGAGGCGAAGAGAGCAAATAACCCCACAACAATCCAAATAATGGGGAAATTAATTAGAGAATTAAAAAACTTAACCAGTGAGTGTACAACCACTAAACTGGAAATTAAAAAGGTGGCGAATCAACTAGAAACAAATATGGAGAGAATGGAATTTGAAGAAATCCAAAAAAAAGAACAGGAGAATGAAAATAAAACAAAAATAGGTATAGAAATGTCGACACAGACAATGGAAACTGGAGATAATAGGGAAGAAAACCGTAAAAACCATTTCATCTCCGACGAGGAGATATTAAAAGTGGCTAATGAAGAGGATATAAAAAATATTATAAATAAAGAATGGAGAGATACAGACTATAAATATGTAAATGTGGAAAAAAAAAACCAATAATGGGAAAGGAAATGGATACAGGACTTTTAATAAATAAAGATGAAATAGGCAAAGAAGGTGGTATCTTGCAACAAGCAAAAATAAAATACCCTGAACTAATGGAGGAAGAAGGAGAAGATGAAACGCCATATATAGAAATTGTTAAAAATCTAAGCGGAAAAAATGTGGGAAAAGTACACATCATTAAGCAGAAAATCGAAACGGCAGGGAATAAGGAGATACTAATAGCTATCGAAAAAATGCTTATCAAAACAAAAACATTACGTATTGAAGAAATAAATATACCAATACCAACGGGAATTACGGCAAGAGATGCAAAAAAAATTATGGAAATAGCAGGAAGAAGAACTAACACAAAAATAAGACTGTGCGTGCCAACACAGGGACAGGTAGCGGAGACACATAGAGAAAAAAAAACAGGTACGGAAACAGGTGCTATAGTAGTGAGCAAACAAGGTGTCACATATGCAGATTTGCTGAGACAGGCAAAAACCCAGATAAAAGGATCTACGTTCAAGGAGGTAAGAGAAACAAAAAAAGGGGAGTTGTTACTAATTACAAAGGGTAATGAGACGGAGAAAGAGATAGAAAAAATTAAAAATGGAATGGAAGGCTGCAATGTACGAAAAGCCAGCAACAAAACTACAGAACTGGTGATAATCAAAGATATTAGCCCGGAAATTAAGAGAGAAGAAATACTGGAAGAAATTATGAACAAAGTGAACACAGAAGGAAGTACAATAATTTCCATAAAGAAAGGTTATAGAGAAATACAAACCGCTATAGTCAAAATGGACAAAAAAATAGCAGAACAGATAATAGGAGAAGGAAGAATAAACATAGGACTCATAAGATGCAGAGTAGAGAAAGTTAAAGCAAATGAAAGAAAATGTTATAAATGCTGGAGGAAAGGACATGTAGCGGCAGAATGCAATGGGGAAGACAGGTCTTCGCTATGTATAAAATGCGGAAAGGAGGGACATCAGGTTGCCGAATGCAGAAACAAAGAATACTGCATTGAATGCAAAGTATTAGGACACAGAACGGGAGAGAAAAGATGTCCAGCTACAAAGAAAAAAGAAATGAGGAAAACAAAGAAGAATATGGAGGACAACAACCCAGATAACTGGAGAGAACAGGAGGAAAAAATAGTATCACATAATGTATAAGTTTATACAAATAAACATAGGGAGGGGAAGAGAGGCTCACGATTTACTAATAGCAACAGCGGAGAGAGAGGAAATAGACCTAGTGCTAGTGAGTGAACCTAATAAAAACAAACTAAATGGTAAGTGGATAAGAGACAAAAGAACAGATGCAGCAATTTTAGCTAGGGGGAAGTGTAGGGACAAGGTGGAAAGATGGGGAACACCAAAAGAAGGAATAGTGTGGGCAGAAGTACAAAGCATGATAGTATACAGCTGTTATATCAGCCCAAACTGCGGTCTGGAATACTATCGAGAGTGGATAGAAGAATTAGAAAGAAGTTTAAGAAAACAGAAAAACAAAAAAATTATTGTAGGAGGAGATTTCAACGCAAAATCACCGAGATGGGGAGGCTACAAGAACGATTTAAGAGGAAAAATCTTAGAGGAGATGATAGCAGGGTTAAATCTTACAATCTGCAACAATGGAGACAAACCGACGTTTGTAAGAGGAAGCTCAAAATCGCATATTGACATCACCATAGCAACGTGGGAAATGGCAAAAATAATAAATGAATGGACCGTGACTGAAGAAGAATCACTGAGTCTACATAAACATATACAATACAATACAAAGGAGAAAGGAAAACAGGAGCACACAAGAGAAGGTAAATGGAACGTAAGAAGAATGGACAAAGAAAAGATAAAGAGAGGCATGGAAACAGAAGAAGTGACAGAAAACGAAAATATTGAGAAAAGATGCGAGAGGTACTCAGAAAAACTGAGAAAAGCGGCGGAGGAAGCAATTCCTAGGTACAGGGAAGGCGGACGAAAAGGACCATACTGGTGGTGTGAGGAAATAAAAGAATGCAGGAAAAACACAATACAAACAGCGAGGAAAATCAAAAGGCTGAGAAGAAGAGGAGAGAACACAGAGGAAATAGAAGAGAAACTAAAAAACGACAGAAAAATTTTAAAAAAGGCAATTAGGGATAGCAGAAAAAGATGCTGGAAAGAAATGATAGAATCTATAGATGGGGATCCTTGGGGAAAACCGTACAAAATAGTGATGGACAAATTGGGTGGAAGAACAAAAGGAATCTGCTTAAAAGAAGACGAAGAAGAAGAGGTCATAATTAAAAAACTATTTCCAAAGGGAGAACCAGTAGAAGAACCAGAAACAAAAGAAGAAGAAGCAACAGTTATGGCAACAGTGGAAGAGATCAAAGAGATCATAAAAGAATTGCCTAACAACAAAGCACCAGGTCCGGACGAAATAACAACAGAGATTGTTAAAGCAGCATTAGACGGAAACGAGATAGAAATAACTCAAATAATCAACAGGTGCCTAAAAGAAGGAACTTTCCCAGGATGTTGGAAAGAAGCCACTCTGGTACTGATTGAGAAAAAAAAAGAAGCAGGAAAAGCAACATCATACAGACCAATATGTTTAATCAACACACTGGCTAAAATAATGGAAAAAGTTATTGTACGGAGAATAGAACAAGAAATAGAAGAAAAAGGAGGATGGGAAAAAGAACAATACGGATTTACCAAAGGAAAAACAACCTTAGGAGCTATTGAAAAAGTGAAAGCAATAGCAAAAGAAGCAAACAGCGGAACGCAGAGGAAAAGACAACACTGTGTAATGATAGCGTTGGACATACAGAACGCGTTTAATAGCGTATCATGGGCAGCAATTATAGAGGCGGCAAAGAAGAAAGAACTGAACAGAAAAACAATCAAGATTATATGGAGCTACTTACAGGACAGAAATCTAGTGACCAAAAATGGAAGATTCAAACTTACTAGAGGGGTACCGCAGGGCTCAGCACTGGGACCAAAACTGTGGAACCTTGTCTATAACGAGTTACTTCGAATGAAGATGCCGGAAGGCGTGTCAATAACAGCATTTGCGGACGACATAGCAGTAGTAGGTAGAGACGTAGAAATAGAAGTACTAAAAGGAAGATTAGAGCTGGCAATTGATATGATACAAATATGGATGAGAAGTAAGGGCTTAAAACTAGCAACACAAAAAACTGAGGCGGCATGGCTATCGACTAAGAGGAATAATAGAGGAACAGGTAAGATACAGGTGGGAGATCAAGAGATAACCATAGGGAAAAAAATCAAATACCTTGGAGTGACACTCGAAGCAAAGGGATGGAATGAACAGGTTAAGGAAGCGGTCATTGGAACAAAGGAAATTGAGAGAAAGCTTGGTAGACTTATGCCAAACAACGGAGGTCCAGGAGAAGAAAGCAGAAGGCTAATAGCAACGGCAGCAAGAAGCAAATTGCTGTACGCCGCAGAAACATGGGGAGAAGCCATGAAAACAAAGAAAAACAGAAAGGAAGTAAGAGGAGCCACAAGAGCAAGCTCGCTAAGGATTTGTAGAGCTTACAGAACAGTGTCACAAGAGGCAGTAGAGGTAATTGCGGCAACACCTCCCGCGGATATGATGGTGGAGGAAAGAATAGAAATAAAAAAACTTGTAAAAGAAGGAACGAGTAAAAAAGAAGCAAAGATAAGAGCAAGAGAGAAGACTATGGAAAGATGGCAGAGAAAATGGGATACAGGAGAAAAGGGGAAATGGACGAGAGAATTAATCCCAGACATAAAAGAATGGGTAGAGAAGAAACCCGAGACGTGTTATTATACAACACAAATACTGACCGGGCACGGAGCATTTGGAAAATTCTTGCAAAAAATTAAAAAAATAAATGAAGAAGAAAGGTGTACATTTTGTCAGGAAGAAACACACGATAACGCAGAACACACTCTAGTAGAATGCGAGGCGTGGGAGGAAGATAGAAAAAAACTAGAATATATACTAGAAAGCAAAGTGGATAAAAGAACAATCATTAACAAATGCTTAAAAGATGAAAATAAATGGAGGGCGTTAAATAACTTTGCAACAAGTGTACAAAAAAAAAAATTGAAGAGTTTGACAATAGAAGAATATAAAGAGACAGACAAAGGTAGGGGCTATAGGGAGAGAGGGGCCGGGGACAGCATGCGTGCCGCAGATGATGCGTGAAAATCCGCGAAGCAAAAACCAGCCCGCCTCAAACTAGCACCAAAAGTAGGTTAGTTTAGACAGGGACATTAAAACAACAGGATTTGCGCAGAGAAGAAAACCGGAAGGTATTACCATGCGTAAGTTATTCTTAAGGGCCACTTGTTGAGAGCCAAACAACTCACTACGTCCTAAAAAAGATGATCCTTTCCGATTTACATGTGGTACCGAGAGGTTGTGAAACTAATCCACATGGTGCATTTAAATCAAATGTGCAGTCAACATACAAGGTAATTAATTAAGTTTGTAAATTAATTGAATATATCTATTCATTGTGGCAATTTTGTTTTGTAGCATAATTTTTGAATTATCTAAAATGCAATGCCATGCGTTTTAACCTAAGCCTACCTACATCTAAGGTAATCCAATGAATCAATTAATGGCTTCCTTAATTAACACATGTATGTTTAGGCTTTTTAGTTTGGGCACATTCCTGCACATGTATTTATTTCGTAAATAAGATATTTTGAATTGAGGAACTTGGCATGGGATTGGTATTAATGGTTTAAGGATCAACATGCCGAATCAATACCAATTAATTAATCTAATCTTCCCGATTCATCTAATATAAGGATGGTTTAGTTCGACCAAGTCATACGAAGTACGGCAGGCAGAATTTTACCAACGTAAGCCATGCTGGGACTACGGTTTGGAATAAGATAAGTCATTACAAGTATATTATATATTTATGTAAAATGTACATAATGTGTGAAACTACATGTGTTACGATTAATTTAAATCGTAGCTACGTATAACCCTAATGGTTATATATAAATAACGAGTAACACCAAAGGTGTTAAGATATTAGTAAAATATTTGGAATGAATGAACCCGCATGCTTCACATGTTTATTTTAATTAATTATTTTTGATTAATTAAACCTTATCGTAATATTAGTAGTAAAATTATAGTTATAAGATATGTTAGTAATCGAGTTGTTAGTGTATTTGTCCAGCGAATGGTGAGCTTACCCTCCGTGAACAAATTATTAATATTAATTTTGTGTTAGTAATATCTAATTGATTTTATGATTTGATTTAGTAATATGAAAGCATACTACTAATTCATCAAGAATTTATATACTCTGCGTTTATTTATGACAGCACTTTGTTTATGGCCGTCATTCATAAATTGTATAATTGATTTAAAATTGGTCACAAATAATTTTAATTAAGGTTGTGTTAATATAGTTTAATTGATTTTGTTAAGCAGTGATTTTGTTAATTATTTGTTTTTATTGAATAAATGTTTGATTTGTTTCGGGACAAACCGTGTTAACTTTGTTGCTTTTGGTAAAGTAACTGGAGCCCATTTTTACCCGTTTTTTTTTAGTGAAATTAGCAACCACGACCGCCTACCGAATTAACGAGCTGCCGTCTGCCAAGAAGCGAAGGGTAAACGTTTCAACCCCCCCTGCGGAAGGGGGTGGTGCAAAAGAATACTTCCGCTAGCCCCTTTGCTGGTCGTAAAAGGCGACCAATAGGCGAGGAGATAACCTCGTTAAAAAACCCACAGTTCGTCTGGGACAAGTAAAACTTATTTGTGAGTTAATTTTTGACAAAATTTACCGAACATCTTGTAAAACTCACCTGCGTGTTTGCCGTGCGCGGTGACCCGAAAGCTATTAAAAGAGGATCCTGGTAGTTGAGGGGCTAATACTCAGGTTTAAAAGAGTGTTAGTTCCAACACACTGCTTTGGCCTTAGCTTCTGGTAAAACGGGAGGTTAAACCTAACCCAGTTTTAATCAATCGGCTTGTTTTGTTTAACGTTAGGGTGAGGAATTATTTATGTGGTGATAGATGGAAGGTTCACAATGTGCTACGGTTGGTTCCCGATAGTATTCTTTGTGTTCGCGGAAGTCTTTCATTCACATCTATGAAACCTATATCGCTTGATTAGCTTTGGCGACTGCATCAGTTTGTGATGTTGCGTCCCATATGTGGCTCCGTGGTGGGTGGGGAGATTGAGCGATGAATTTGACGGAGTTTATTATGGTAGATTCTAAACCTCCAACCAAACGATCTCGCCCGTTTACGGACGAGAGAGCTAAAGAAGATAGTATGAGTACAAGTAGAAAGTTTGTTAGATATTTAATTGTTAAATGTTCTGAAAATGGCCAGAGTCTAAAGGAGGTATCTCCCTTCTTAATTCATAGGACCATTTCCAATATTATTAACGGAACCTTAAAATCGTGTAAGAAGTTAAGAGACGGTACATTGCTTATTGAAGTAAAAGACAAAATGCAGAGCAGTAAAATGCAGGAATGCACGTAGTTAGGTAATATTGCGGTGACAGTTGAGCCGCATAAATCCTTAAATATTTCTAAGGGAGTTATTTCATGGTATGAGTTGTTATACACAACTGTAGACGAATGCAAACAGGAACTAGCATCGCAAGGCGTTATCGATATTAAAAAACTAACCCGTAGAAAAGATGGTGAGGTCAGAGATACAACATCTATAATCTTAACATTCGATTCCGAACGGCTCCCAGATGAAGTCAAGGTAGCATATGTTACTCGCCCGGTCCGCCCGTTTATTCCTAACTAACCCAATGAGGTGTTTCCAATGCCAACGTTTTGGACACACCGCAGTTAGGTGTCCAGGTGTTGCAACATGTGCAAAATGCAGTAAGGAAAAACATGATCCCGATCCATGCAAAAGTTCACCTTTATGTGTGAATTGTGGTGGTAAGCATCCTGTCTATTCCCGAGATTGTCCAAAAATGAAAGAGGAAAGGAAGATAGCCGAGATCAGAGTAACAGACAAACTCTCTTACTTTGATGCTCAAAAGAGGTATAGAGCAATTACGGCTCCTACTTTTTCTAGATCGTTTGCTGCAGTTGTTGAAACGCCTATCGTTCAACAACCACCAATTATGAAATTTACTGCTATTGCAGAAACTTTAAATAAAGACAAGGACTCTAATGTGAAGGGTCAAAAACCGGTTGCGGGCCCATCAGGTTCAAAACCAAAACTGACTACGGCCCAATCCGGTCCAAGGTCACAACGAGTGGGACTTCAAGCAAAACCACTCAAGATGGGGGCTTATTTAAAGCCTAAACCATCTAAAGTATTGGCTCGTATCGGGCCAAAACCAACTAAGGTTGCGACTTCCAAGTCAAAGCCTAAACAGGCAAAGGCTCAGTCCGAGTCTAAGCCTGCAAAGACGGCAGCCCAATCTAGGCTACCGCCACCTGAGGTGCAGGTTTCTAGCGATCCTGCGCCCACAGACCCCAATATTGACGTGTCGTTAGAGTCAATGGATGTGGAAGTTCTTTCCGCGCCATCTACTCTGACGTATGAAATTATGCCAATTAGTGGGAGTTCTACTCCCCCAGATGATAATTCAGAAGTTAAAAATAAAAACGCTAATAAACAAAGAGTTAAAATTACGTTCGCAACATAACACTAAAAATGGTTTCAACCATTATACAATGGATCTGCAACGGATTTAATTCACACTACGAATCCTATAAAATATTATTAGCCGAAAATTCACCTATCTGCGTTTCCTTACAGGAAACAAATTTTAAGGTTGACTGTTCTGTTAATCTTCGTGGTTATACTATTTATAGAAAAGATCGTGCAAATGTTGATCGTGCTCAGGGTGGAACGGCTTAATTGGTTCGTGATACGGTTTTCAGTAAAGAATTCCGTGTCAACACTGCATTAGAAGCAGTAGCCGTTCAACTACATATCTCTTTTGCACTAACCATTTGCTCAATTTATATTCCGCCAAATGTCAGTTTGGACATTCGTTTGATTGATCAATTACTTGAACAACTTCCGTCCCCATTCCTGCTAATGGGCGATTTTAATGCTCATAACACTATGTGGGGCTCAAATCGAACTGATGTGCGACGTCGTAACTTGGCCAATCTTTTTTCAGAAACTGATTTAGTTATCTTAAATTAAATAAAGGTAACAATACCTACTTTTCCGTGGCCAATAGATCGTTCTCGGCTATTGACCTTACCATTTGTTCTCCAAGTATCGCAGCATTGCTGGATTGGGAAGTCTCGGAATATCTTTATGATAGTGACCACTTTTCCATATCCATTCGCGTGCTTGGTCATGTAATTAATGAAAACCGTCATCGAAATTGGAGAATAAAAGATGCCGATTGGAATATGTTTGTTCAAGTGTTTGATTACGATGACAGTGTCCAAGCCACTATCGACGAAGATATTGAAACTTATACCGATTCTATCATACAGGCAGCACATGCGAGTATACCGTTATCTTCCAGAAAACCTCGCAGAGAGCCCGTTCCTTGGTGGAATTTTGATTGTGAGCAAGCCAAACTCAACAAACGCCGTTCTTTTCGTAGATTCAACCACTCTCCAACAGAAGAGAACCTATTTTTTTATTTGAGGTACAAAGCTGTTGCTCGAAGAACATGCAGAAAAGCTAAAAGAGAATCATGGTCAGAATATGTCACTTCTATTAATTCGAGAACCCCCGTCGGGAAGGTGTGGGAAAAAGCCAGAAAAATTTCTGGCCGAACCGCATCATTACCTATTAGTGGGTTATTGTCGGGTGATCAAATTATTACCAATCCCCTTGACATTTCGAATATCCTGGCCGATGTTTATTTTGACGCTTCCAGCGATAATAATTACGATGCAAATTTCCGAGATATTAAAATTAACATGGAGAAAAACGT
This sequence comes from Tachinus rufipes, assembly GCA_963932245.1. NCBI lineage: Eukaryota > Metazoa > Arthropoda > Insecta > Coleoptera > Staphylinidae > Tachinus > Tachinus rufipes. The sequence goes on from OZ010748.1 coordinate 51,027,410, forward strand.
TCTGTCATTTGTCTCTGCTGAAAATGAATTATATAACGTTTCGTTTAGTGTTTGGGAATTTGACTCGGCATTATCTGAAGCACACAATACTGCTCCAGGTGTCGATTTGATACACAATGCTATGCTCAAGCAATTAAGTCGCTCTGCCAAACTTCAATTGTTGGCACTCTATAACCGGATATGGTCAGCAGGGTATTGTCCTGAGTCGTGGAAACTTGCTATCATAGTACCAGTACTTAAACCTGGTAAAGATAAAAAGCTCCCGACAAGTTATAGGCCTATCTCTCTAACTAGTTGCTTATGCAAGTTACTAGAAAGAATGATCAATAAGCGTCTTACTTGGTTATTAGATTCAAGAGGTTTAATTGCTGACATACAATGTGGTTCAAGGCGTCACCGTTCTACGACTGATCACCTTGTTCGGTTGGATACAGCAATTAAAAATGCTTTTGTACAGAATCAACATCTTGTCGCTGTATTCTTTGACATTGCGAAAGCATATGACATGACGTGGAAGTACAATGTTCTACGAACACTTCATTCATGGGGTATTCGCGGAAGCATGGCATTGTTTATACAAAGCTTTTTAACTTCCCGTTCATTTAAAGTACGTGTAGGTGACAACATCTCGGGCATACGTCAGCAACAGAATGGTATTCCTCAGGGGTCTATTCTAAGCGTGACACTAGCTATCTATTGTGCCTCGAGAAACATGGCAACATTGGAACGTCAACTTCAGTTAACAATCAATCACATTTTGAACTGGGCTAATAAGAATGGATTCACTTTTTCTACTAGTAAAACGTTGCTTATCCATTTTTGTAGAAGACGAACCCCACACAGTGACCCTTTATTATATCTTGGGGGAGAACTTATTCCTGTACAGGATAGTGTTCGATTCCTCGGTGTCACATTTGACCGTGCGCTGACTTGGCGTCCTCATTTAATAAATCTGAGATCAAGATGTGTCCCGGCACTAAACTTGCTCAGGTCGTTGAGTGGAAAGTCATGGGGAGCGGATCGGAAAACAATGCTACTTCTGCATCGCGCTTTGGTGCGCTCAAAACTAGATTATGGTTCCATAATCTATGCTTCCGCAGCTCCATCCACATTACGTATAGTTGATCCTGCTCACCATACTGGAATTCGTTTAGCAACTGGCGCATTTCGCACTAGCCCTAATGCTAGTGTTTTGTGTGAGGCAGCTGAACCATCACTCTGTCTTCGGCGTAAAATTTTGACTGTTAGGTACGCCGCGAAACTAAAAGCTAAACGCTTGCATCCGACGTTTTCTGTAGTGTACAATAATGGTCTCGACGATCTATACAACATCAGGATACGGTCCCAAAAACCGGCTGCTGTAAGAAATTGCAGTATACTTTGGGAACTGGATTTCCAACTCCCTGATGTATATCAACTGTCTTACTGCCGCGATCCTCCTTGGACTTTTCAACGTCCAAGGTTAAATACTGCATTATCGAGAATGAGCAAAGCTTCAACTTTACCAGTTGAATATCGAACTGAATTTGCAAAAATTCAAGCAATGAATGTAAATGCCACTTGGATTTATACCGATGGCTCAAAAAGTAACGACGGTGTGGGTTGTGCTTTTCTGGTAGATGAGCTGCAGTTTACATTTGGCTTGCCAAGTGTAAGCAGCGTGTATACTGCAGAACTGTATGCTATCTATTAGGCTCTTCTCTACATCCAACTAAGCGCAGGTACAAATTATGTTATATGTACAGACTCGTTGAGTGCATTAAACGCCATAGATGACCAATATCCCGATCATTACTTGCTGAGGTAAATTCATTCAATTTTGCTTCAGGTGTCTCAGATAAATGTCACTGTAAACTTTGTCTGGATCCCCAGTCACGTAGGTATCAGTGGCAATGAAAAAACTTATGCGCTTGCCAAATTGGCAATAACTAGCGCTGAATATGTTTCATTTAAAGTTTGCGTTAGGGATATTTGTAATTTTCTACATCAAAAGCTGCTGTCTAGCTGGCAAACTGAGTGGTTTGCTATTCAAGACAACAAGCTGCGATGCACTAAAAGCGTTATTACACCGTGGAGTTCGTCATGCAGGCCGAAGCGTAGGGAAGAGGTTATCCTCACGCGACTTCGCATCGGTCACTGTCGATGGACTCACAGGCATTTGTTGGCATCTGAGGTGCCGCCAGTTTGTGATACTTGTAATGTTCCATTGACTGTTCGTCATATCTTATTGGATTGTCGACAGTTTTCGGAACAAAGAGTTACGTCTGAATTATCACCCAGTTTGTCGATTGTCTTGGGCGATCAGATCGTTGAAGTCGATCGTCTGTTCGAATTTATTCGACAGAGCAAATTGGGTGTATGGATATAATTGTTAATTTATTATGATTAATGTTTGTGTATCGTAAAATCCAGCAGTGTTTAGGACTTTTTACACCCTAGACACTGTTGGAATTATCTAGTCATTATTGCTATAGTCATTAAAGTTTGTGAACGTTTATTTTATCTTTGTTGTTTATTTATTTATTTATTTATTTAATTTTATTCTTTAATATGCCATTTTACAGCATATTATTTTACACTTTTTATAGTTAGAGAAAAGAATCGGCGTTAATAGTCTTATTAGGCTGATACGCCAAAAATCTAAACTAACTAACTGGACGAATAACGTTGACTACAATTGACGAATTGCGAGAACGAACTCATCTAATGCAAAATAGTTTATAAAATCTGTATAATATTAAAAATGTATTATAAATAAATAAAAAATATTATTAATCATTTTTATTGTATATGCATTCATTTATTTGTTACTAATTACACTTAGGTGGCCCAATAACGTCCGGGGTATGCTGGGTGTGAAAGTGCGTGCGATCGCGGGACATTAGTGCGAAAGTGGGCGCGGGAAATTTGCGACTAGCGTGAGGGAAACACTTTCGCTCGAGTGAAACTATTCATTAATTAATTTGAATCAGTAAAATTATTTAATTAATTTAGATACCTTAAAATTATTTAATTGATTAATTTGGGTTTTTTTTAAATTATTTAATTTAATTTAGGCAGACAAAATTTAATTATATGGAGTGGGAGGTGTTTTGTGATGTCAGTATGCAGAGATGTGCATATGAGGGCAGGTGGCGGTGGTGGATCCGGAACCGGTCTTATACTACTACTTATAATACTTAACTACAATAAATTTGAATTAACCTAATGATGTATTTTTGGTATTCTTTTACTTTGATTTAACTTTTTCTATTTTCTGTATGATGTCAATTGAAGTTGTAATGTTATAGTGTTTGTCCGCTCTTTTTTTTACTACTAGGTGTTTCTTCTACGGCGAGATGATCAGGCTTGACATGTGAAAAGTGTATTTCTAATGTTTATTTTTACTGTGATTTTTGTGAAATGTTAACCGTAAAAAAGTTTTTTTTAAGGATCTTGTGTTGAGTACCAATAATTGAAGGTAAGTTCAATATTATTAATTATTTCCAAACCAAACAGGAAAATATATGTACCTATGTATGATAACACCTATTCAAACTTAAAGTTATTTAACCTAAACCTTACTATTATTCTTTATCTAATAATTCCTAATCATGAAATGAATTAATAATTTATTCAAAATCAGTCAATCGAATCACAGCGGCCAAGGGTCAAGCATAGACAATTGTTTCGGTTCTACAAACCTCGTCAGTATGCCTTGTACGACCACGGCATCGCATGATAGCGAAGACAATTTTGAATAAATATTTCTGTGCTTATGAACACAATTGATATTATAAATAATCAAACGAAAGACTGGTTTGCCATCTAGTTGCAATTTTTAATTCTAAAATGTCCGCATTAATCGCGAAATGACTGCCAATTGCATAAATGCAAAAATGATACCGATTAATGCGGACATTTTAGTATTAAAAATTGCAACTAGATGGCAAACCAGTCTTTCGTTTGATTATTTATAATTCCTAATCAATTACACGTCATACTATTTAAACTTTCTAATATCAGTTCCTCGTTTCAGGATTGTCACCAAATTTTGGTTTAATGTCTTTGACGTGTCATTTTGCAGTCGTGGTTCCATCAACGGGACCTAGGGAATATACAAGTAACGAATGCACATTGACCACTTTATTTAGGATAAACTTAGGAGCTAATTTAGCTGCTAAGCCATCAACAGCTTTTGACAAGGTATAATTTTTTTGGCAAACTATGTCTCTCTTTTCAAACTTTACACTTCTTTTTCAAAGGTAGTACGATTTACTAAAATTTTACTTTTTACTTTCAAAAAATCTTCCAAATCAAAAATGAAATTTTCTCAATATCCGCAGTTAAGTTTTTTGATTAGATTAGTTAGTTTAGATTTTTGGCTTATCAGCCTAAGAAGACTATTAATGCCGCCCTTTTAATTAGAGTTTTATAATAATTTTTTTTGATTGGTATTATACGCCTAAGCACTAACAAGTTGGGAGCATATATAGTTAATGAACGTATTGCTGCACAAATCGTGCAATTTCCCTTCTCAGTAAAATTCACTTAAGAGTGATAGTTTGTTTTATACCAAACCTTTACTGAATACTTATTACATAATTTCTTAAGGATGTAAATTCTCATAAAAAAATTTGTACTTCACAAATGAGTGTCGAGACGTGCTGCTACCTTGTAGAAACCAGCAAAATATATGAATTTTCAATAAACGTAAGTTGTTACCTCAATATTATGAAAGAACAATTAAATTTATAAGAAAGTGTTCTGTATTTCAGCTATTTTGTTATTGTGGTATTTTTTGTGTAATGTAATGTGTATATTTTTTATTATTTGCTTATAAAAAATGGGTTATTTTTTTGTATTACCTGCAGACTAAAAATGATATTTTTCGTAGATTATTTACAGAAAATAATAAAACACTTTTTCAGGAACTGTTGAATAATGAATCATGGGTATCTGTCTATAACGCCACAGGGGTAAATAGTAAGTTTGATACATTTTATAAAATATTATTGTACAACTTCCAAATATCATTTCCAATTCAAAAAATTCAAAAAAATGACAAACGAATGCAACCAAATTGGATTACACGGGGCATTATAATTTCATCACAAAGACTAAAAGTACTGTTTAAGCTTGCTCAAAGCAATGCTGAAATCAGTAACTATTATAAATTATACAAAAAAGTGTACAAAAATGTAATAAACCTAGCAAAAAAAAATATCACGATGACAAAATTTTAAATTCAAATAACATTTCTAGAGCCGTTTGGAATATGATAAACAGCAATGTCACTAGTAAAAATAAAGAAATCAATGAACAAATTAACTTAAAAATTGATAATTTGATTGAAAAAGATAATTTTGTTGTATGTAATTACTTTAATAAACACTTTATAAACGTATCATCACATAATAACTCATTTAGTAATACATGCAACAAATCTGTTCAGCACTCTCTGTATTTGGAACCAGTCGATATACATGAACTAGACAGAATAATTAAAAATATGAAAAACTCAAATTTAGCTGGTTTTGATGAATTGAGTATCAATGTTATCAAATATGTACGTTCTTCAATTAACAATATATTACTTTATTTATTTAATCAATCTTTTAAAAATGGCATATTTCCAGAATGTTTAAAGACATCGAAAGTTATTCCTTTATTTAAACAAGGGATTAAATTAGATGCAAACAATTGTGACCACTTTAACTTTCTATAAAGGGGGAAAGGTGAGGTGATGACAAATAATGCAACATGATTGCAATAATAATATGTTTATTCAATAAACTACACTAACCTAACTAATAACTAAACTAATAATATAAAAATGTTTACTTTCGAACGAAGTGGAGGTTGGAAAGCGGGAGTACGATCCAATGTTAGAAGGAGACTCGGATGAGCCATCTAAGCATCAAACATTGAATAAATCAATTAACATTGCCAGAAAACACGTATGTGCTATCTAGGCAAGCAATGCTTAGTGATGAGAGGATAGTAGAGGTTTAATGTTAAAGGGAGACTCGAATGAGCCATCTAAGCGTTTAACATTAAACAGATTTTTCAAGCATTACCAGGAAACACGTATGTGCTATCTAGGCAAGTAATGTTTGAGAGTAGGGTATGGGTAAGGTGGTGGTTCGCGCTGCTCGGCTCACCGTATTTATACTTCTATTGAAGCTGGTCTGACTCTGAGGAAAGACTGCCGCTCTTGTGTTGGTGTTACCGGCATCCTTCTCTGGGAGTTGTGAAGGTTGCCTGACAAGTCCGGAGGTGGTCTTCGGATGATGGTGGTACGTGTTTGTACTCTTTGTTTATATTGTGGGTGGGCCCGGAGGCCCCTACACACGCGTCACACAGACGCCGACCCGGAGGTCCCTACACCCGTATCCACACAGGATATCCACCTACACAAGGTGGAAGTCCACTAGGACGATCGTTGGTTTGGAGCGACGTGTCAGTGCAATTAAGCAACTGCCAGTGGCCGTCCTGAATCTCTGGCGGGGTGTGCAAGCACAGAGAGTTGAAGATCTTGGAGGTCGTCGTCACCGTGGTGGTGTTGGTTGAGGAAGCTGCAGCTTGGGGATGGTAGACTCTGGTAGCAGCAGACGGTTGGGTGTTCCGGTCTATGACTGCGAGGAGTGATCCGATCCGATGTTGACTGGCTCGATGCTTGGTCTCGACTGACTGGCTGAGGGTGAAAGTTGGATATTTATAGGCGCGCGGTCGCGCGCGCTGCGTTCTGATTGGCGGGCGAGGCTCCGCCTTCGCGCGGTAACAATTCCCCCCAACTTCCAGGCTGAGCTTCCGGTTTCATCTCGTCGTTTGGTGATGACATCTTGGTGACTGCGACTTGGTATTGACACTATTGTTCACGGAGGGGAGTTGTCTTTAGTAAAAGTGTCCACAGGGGTTTCACTGAGTCTGGTGGCGCGGTGGTTCGAAAAGTTTAAATCACTCGCGGCACGGGCTGTCCTAAACCGGGCACGGTCCGGGTTCAGGCGGGGGTCTCCACGGCACGTTGTTTTGTGGCGGCATCCGCTTAGAAATCTCTCTGCTCCGCGTGTGGTTGTTCCGTTCACGGCACAGTATCGTGGCGGTCGCGCACCAGGTCCACCCGAGTAGGCGGTTGTTGGTAGACTTCTTTCTTCTCTTCCGCGGATGTTCGCAAACCAGATGTGCAATGGTTTGCCATGGGTCGTTGCTGTTGTCGGTTTTCCGTTCCGGCGGTTCTCGCTTGGCATAGTCTCCGTCAGCGGGAGTGACGGTGTTGACAATGCCGGGGTTACTAGTGTGGGCCACTTGTATCGTGCTGAAGGCTAGGCCGGGTTCAGCTGCAAGATCTGCGGTGTGGATTGCTGCGACGTCTTGAGGTTCCAGTTTGAGGCAAGACGGTTCGTTTCCGGTCCAAACCTCTTCCGGTGTCTCTTGTTTGCAACTAGATAATCCAATCTTCTTCTCCTCGGAATCGACCGTGAAGCGGTTTTCATCCGACCCTCCTGGTTCTGTCACGTTCGGGGTTGTGACGTCGGCCGTGAATCGGCTTCCGTCGTTCGCAGCTGGTGCGGTGATGTCGTAGATGGTAGCGACTGCCATTGGCGCCGAGTCGAAGCATGTCGCTTCTTCGTAGCACTCGGTATGCACGACTTCGGCTATGTGGCTCTCCTGGATGGTCAAGAGCGGTTGAGCCAGCTCGAGGTGCACCTCTTCGACAACTACTTGATGAGGTTCGGGTGTGTCCGGATATAGTGCCTGGACATGTTCGAACTGACTTCAACTGACTGGCTGAGGGTGAAAGTTGGATATTTATAGGCGCGCGGTCGCGCGCGCTTCGTTCTGATTGGCGGGCGAGGCTCCGCCTTCGCGCGGTAACATTAGGTTCGCAGTTTTATACCCAGTTCTGGAGCGGTGGGGTCTGCTGTTGTCATCTTCCGCCAATCCCTGCTCTCTGTCCTTCGTCACTGGAGTGGGAGATGAAGTGGGAAACCTTGTGCGCGCTTCGTCCGTTTGGAGTAGGGGAACGTCACGCGCCGGCTTCATTTGTTGCAGTGGGGGAAGATCGCGCGCAGCTTATCCGGTAGAATATGAGGTAGCGCGGGAGTTTTAAGTTGTAGTAATAATTTGTTATTACACAATTATAGACCTATATCGATATTGCCAACGTTTTAAAAAATTCTTGAAAAACTAATGGCCGAACGTGTCATTCAATACTGCAACAAATTTAAATTATTAACCAATACTCAATATGGATTTCGTCGGAGATCTTCTACAGTCCATGCTATTATTGATTTTTTTGATGAGCTTTATTTAAACTTAGATAAAAGTCAGCAAACGTTAGGGTTGTTTGTTGACTTAAGTAAAGATTTTGATTTGGTTGATCATAAAATTTTCCTAACCAAACTTGAACAACTAGGGTTAGGGGAATTGTCTTATCTTGGTTTTAATTAACTATTTATTACATCGTAAACAAGCTGTGTGTATAAATGATGCCAAATCAAAGGAATTAGAAGTTGAAATTGGGGTCCCGCAAGGATCTGTTCTTGGCCCATTGTTGTATATACTATATACAAATGATTTACCACAAATTATCAACGACAAGCTGGTAATGTTTGCTGACGATACGTCAATTCTATTTAAATCAGATGACATATGTAATTTAATTAAACATAGCAACAAAATTCTACATTCTCTTGATAATTGTGTAACGGCATAATTCCCGGGGAGTTGCAGTCGTTGGAATTCCTAAAATCAAAAATAGGGATTAGTGGTATGCAACCAAGTATACACTATGGTTGAATGAAAATTATGTTGGGGTGAATTAATATCTGTATTTTGATTTTTAAATTAGTATCTAACTACTTTATAATTAAGTTATTTTGTGGTTTTATAAATATTTAATACTCACATGTCTCTGGTGCTGGTCCTTGCTGTGGATTTAGTGTCAATCCTGGACTGGCCCCGATCCTCTCGGTTTTAATCTAAAAACAAGTTGCGATTAGTTTATTTTAATGCAATTGTTATTAATTGTTAATCGAGGAAGGTTGTATTATGCTGTAGATAGCATGGGAGAGTGCTAATAGGGATTTGATTAATTGTTTAGTTTGAGTATGAGTGCGGTTACGATGATGGGTTTTATTCACCTCGGGTAGTGTTATTAGTAGGATTTTGGAAATTGTTAGAGTTAGTTATTGTGAATACTACTCAAGGGAGGAATTACCACTTTGTTAGCGACGGGGGGAGTTGTTATTTTGGGATATCAAGTAATTGTTGTTGTGTAGTGATTCGAGGTTAGGTGGTTCAATTCTGCAAGGATGATTTCTCAGGGGCAAGGAAGTTACAGTAAGGAGTTGGGACGATTTATATTGTTAATTTATTAATTTGAATTGCTGTACTTACTTGTGGTTATTAATCCACTTTGTTGTCACTTTCCACTTGACACCTGTCAGCCATCTTCTGATCACATTGTTCAGCGCATATGGGTTTGGCGCAAGATTTGAATTTCACCTAATTAGAATCATCTGCGCATCGGTCTGATTGGCCAGACGCTATGCTTCACGGAGAATGAGATTCATTCCTTTTCCGGTCGTTGAGGTGTCGTGGTGTGGTGTTGTAGCAGTGGCGAGTATTCTGAGAGGATATGTAAATCCTTAGGCATCGTGGCCTGATTTATATACTCGCCGTTTAAACTGCATTGAGTGGTGATATATTGTGTTTGGTGTTACCCGCAAAGGGGTATTTTTGGGATTTATCGTATATACCACAACCGCATGGCGGATTTTTACCCACCCGCATCTCTTAGCTGGAAGTTATCTAAAAGGATTGTAGGACCGTATTAAAATCTCAGGTTGGTTTAGTGTTTGTTTTATCTTGTTTTTATGGCTTTTCGGAGTTTGCGGAATTATTTGTAATTCTGGTTTTGTATGGCATGTTTTAGGTTCTTACTACGGGCGTTCTGGTTTTTTTTTTTAACGTTCCCGTACGGTCACCTCTCTGCTGTATCTATCGCAGGTACGGGAGACCCCTCTTGACGTTCCGCATAGGACGTGCTGGAAGAATACAGAAGTGTGTGTTCAAGCGTGAGGCCGCTGATGTTCCCAAGTCTCATATCCTGCTCCCAATTGAAGTGATTGGTTTGGTTAATTTGAAGAATACAGAAGTGTGTGCAAGCGTGAGGCCGCTGGTGTTCCCAAGTCTCACATCCTGCCAATTGAAGTGTAGTGGCTTATTTCCCAGAGTCCAGACGAATTTAACAGGAAGAAGTCAACCACGTGATATCGACAGCCTTTATAATTATTGTTTTTTTTGTGTGCAATGCATATTTGTTTTGTGCCTTCTACCACTTGGTGTAAGGCAGAGCAAGATAACTGTGGGCTGTGAAATTTATTATTTTGTCTATTTTCGGGCGTGCTAATATTTGCCTTACAGGATCTTTGGACGGGGATAGCGCTATGCCTGGACAGGGACCCAAACCGTGAGTACTCCTTTTTCTTTTTATGTATATAAATATACCGATATTTTGAATTAAAATTTCACGGCTTATTTACCGCTCACGTATTGTGTTATGTTCATTGTTTAAAGATATTAAAGGCTTTGGTTGATACGTCGGTAGCACGGTTGTTCGATTTCTGTAGATCGATGTTTGTGAATAAGTTGGATACTGTTGAACTTTACATTTAATTTAACTTGTCAATGGCAGATTGGCCTAATCTGTCGTAAATACTTTTTTTTTGGAACAATCCAATAAATTGGGTGTATTTGTACCTGTATTTTTGCATTTACTTTTTTTTTTTTTTTGCATTTACCTTTTTGTGTTCATTTAATTTTGTACATTTATAGATGTTCCTCACTCGAACATTAATGTGCCGAATGTAATTAAATTATATTAGCTTCTTCTACATTTGATATCCGCATACGCCTTTGTGTCTAACTTTTTGGTATCGGGTTCTACCTTTAGGAGGTGTGGCCAAATACAGGGTGGACTTCATAGAAAGATCCCGTGGCGCTCACAACTTACCACCCCCGTCTCCACTGAGCTACGACGGTAAGTGAAACCCTGTCCACCTCTTACCCTCACAAAAGGGCGTTGGTTATCAAATCGAAGGTTGCTGTTTTGGTAGCGTTACAATTGGTATAAACAGAATTGTCTAAAACTAAATCCGACCAAATCTAATTTTATTAAATTTAATGTTGGTAGACCTGACGATAAATCATATTTGTTAAAATACCGCAACAAATCAATTCAACAATCAAAATACTGTAAGTTTTTGGGAATTCTTGTTGATGAAAAATTAACGTTTGAACCAGAAATCAACAATACTTGCAACAATTTATCATCTATTTGTTATGCATTAAAAAGGCTTTCAAACATATCGAGTCTTTATGTTATGAAACTTTTTATCAAGCAAAGTTTGAATCCATTATGAGATATGGTATATATAAAATATATAAAGAAGAGACGCAATGTCCTCAAATGAGACAGTTGTAAAAGCAATAATTTCGAATAAAGCCTAGTTAAATAGGTAAATTTATACGAATGCCACAACGACATATGTAGCGCTCGTTACTATTTGTTCAATCGGACAACCCAATAATAACATTAAAAAATTAAATTTATGAAAAAATATTCTAAACTAAAAACATCCATCCTATGGATGTTTTTAGTTTAGAATATGTGTTATATGCTCATCCTATGGATGTTTTTAGTTTAGAATATTTTTTCATAAATTTAATTTTTTAATGTTAGATATGGTATAGTTTGTTGGGGAGCAGCATCCAGTGCTCTTACCAGTAGAGTATTTATTTTACAAAAAAGAGCAATAAGAAACATGTTGAGTCTTTCTTATCAAGTTTCTTGCAAACCGCAAGTAGAGAGAATAAGCGGGGACTGGGCCCGCCACTCCGCCGCATCCGGTGTTGTGTTGTAGCGTGTAAAATGTGCATAAGACGTTTTAAAACATGCCCCTCCACTTTAATGACGCGTGCCGTTGTTATGATAGGAAATAAGAAATTTGTGGTTAGATGAGAACTGAAGTGGTTAATTATAATAGGAAATTGCGGTTATGCGGTTTATTATGATATTTACTTTGTGGTTAGATGAGATAAATTTATTAATTTCTTAAACAGGTAGGTAATGTTAAGAAAAATAATAATATTGATTTTTTATTTCTCATTTTTTATTGTAATTTAAATCCAATAATGTATAATATTATTTTAATATTATAATTTACAACTGAATAGAATATAATTTATTATCATTATTAACGGGAAATTTGTGGTATTAAATTTATATATAAGTAGAAGGATGGATATTTGTATTAATTTCATATTGTTAATAAATTATATAAACATGTATAATTCTTCAACTTTATTTAAATTGGCTTCAGATAAAGTGTTTACACAAATTAACTGTAAATATGATATTTATAAGTTAGCAATACCAAAAACAATACGAGAGCATTTACTTCGAAATTGGTATGAAGATCCATTAGTAAGGCTTTCCGATTCAACACCCTCATCAATATTAACATGCTATGAAAACATGTCATTCGAAGTCATCCACAAATGGAATAATGAAAATTTAAAAATAGTGTTTAATGAAAGTTGCGTTAATTTTTACGATATGATGCCCGCTGATGACCATAAAATATGTGTTTGGGAAAAATATTTCCTTAACACTAAAACTCTAGAAAAGGTCTGTAGTACTCTGTAGGTCTTGCAAGGAAAAATATAACATTGCTGCGATGTTTACTTTTGCAACATTCTGTCATTTTGTACGGATGACTGATCATTACAAAAACTACACCCAAGAAAATGTCTTTAATTTCTTCGTATGGAGAACAAGTGGATGGTGCTGCAGTTGTTTAAAAAAACCCTTATTTTTTGTGTGTGGCAATGATGATGAGTGTTTTGATATAGTACACACATATTACGGTCATGATTCAATATTCAATTATTGGGATACTGATAGTGATTAATAACATTGTATTTATATATGTATAATCATAATGTAAGCAATTAATTATTACCATTTAATAAAATAATAATATTAATCAATATCTGTTTTATGTTTATTTATAAAATGATGTACGTTTACGTTGTTATGATAGGAAATAAGAAATTTGTGGTTAGGTGAGATAGTATTATTAATTTATTAAAACTGACGTCGCTTATTATGATAGAAATTTGCGGTTAGATGAATTAATATTTTTACAATGTAAATATTAAGTTTTTTTTTAGCTGAAGGTTGCGTTGTGGTGAAGAATGATTAAGGAGTATAAAATGTTTTCGTTATATTTTACGATAAGGTGAGATAATAAGTTTATTTACATTGAACACAATATATATATATAAATAAAAATAGAATATTGAATACATTAGCTTTAAAAAATAATATTTATCAAAACTAAAAATGTTTGCTTGTAGTATATGTCATAAATCCTATTCACGCACGGATAGTTTAAATAGACATTTATTAGTGCATAGTGTTCATAACAAAACAAATAAATGAACATGTTTAGTTTGTTGTATTGAATTTTCCCGATTGGATATTCTTAAACGGCATTTAGATAGCGTTCATCAAAATAGTATTTTATGTGATACCTGTGGTGTAATGTTCAACTGTGGTAGCAACTATGTTAGTCATAAGAGAACCATGGAGGTTAACGCTACATCCGAAAGGCTTCCTTCCACGTCTAAGAGACAAAAAAAAATGAAGTGTGATTTATGCTGTTTAGATTTTACTTCCTTAAGTAAATATATAGGTCTATAAGATTGCAGAAACATTTCAACAAATCATCTTCGTTAGTATCTAACTAAGATGGAATAGAAATGATTGAAACGGCGTTTAAAAATAGAATCACTACATATAGAATTAGAGCAAGTTCTTCAAATATTGTAGACATACCATCATTTATAAACCAACACAAGGTATCAATACAATCATTAATAGAACCACTGAGAGAATCTGAAAAAAGGTTTAAAAGTAAATATTGAATTATTTGCTAATTATATGAGGAATAAAGGAGGAGGAGGAGGAGAGGAGGATTATGAAACCGACTTGAAATCTTTTAATACAAGAAATAAAATTATTACACCTACTTCGGATATTAGTGAAATATTAGATTATTTCTCTGCTACTATTTGTAAAAAGAGTGAAGAATTTCAAGAAAGAGGTAGTGGATGGGCACTAATGAATGTATCACATTTACAAATAAATATTAATAAATATGTTGCTATAGCTATTCGAGGATTGTCATTTATAGAACTACCAATGCAAATTAGAAATCGGAAAGCATGTATTAACATACAAAACAAAAATGACGACGCCTGTTTAGCTTGGTCCATTAATGCAGCTCTTTATCCAGTTCCCCATGGTCAGCATCCAGAGAGAATTTCATCATATCCCACTACACAACTACATTAAATTTAAAAGGTATTAGTTTCCCCTGTAAAATGAGTGATATTAAAAAAATTGAAAAATTAAATAATATTAGTATAAATGTATACGGCTTAGAATTTGATACTAACTTAAAACAATATAACGTGGTAGGGCCAATTTACTTTACTTCTGAAAAATTAGAAAATCACATTAACTTACTTTTTCTTGAAAATGAATCTTTAGGTCATTACGTATTAATCAAAAGTTTATCTAGATTAATTTCTAAACAAATATCAAATCATAAAGGTTCTACGTATTTATGCGATGGATGCTTAACAATTCATACAAACTCAATAAAATTTAATGAGCATATAACACATGATTGTAATAAAATTCGAACAATTTTACCTACAAACGTTGAGAAAAAAACAAAAATGGAACTTTAAAACCAGAAAACATTTTAAAATTTTAAAATTTTAATCATAAGATGATCGTACCATTTGTGGTGTATGCTGATTTTGAAAGTCTTTTAATACCAGTTCAATCTTGTCAACCTAATCCAAAAACATCATATACAAATGTCACTCATAAGCATGTACCATATATTCCTTTGAATACATGATTAAATGCTCGTTTGATAATACATTAGATAAATTTGAAACTTATACCGGTTTAGACAGCCCTTCAATTTTTTTAGAACGTTTAACATCTGATGCAAAATTAATCTACAACAAATATTTAAATACTGTGATTCCTCTTAAAAAGTTAACAGACTATGAACAAAAAATATATGATGAGTCAATTGAATGTCATATCTGCCAGGAACAAATTATTGATAGAAACATTAAAGTTAGAGATCACTGTCATTTAACCGGTAAATTTATAGGAGCATCTCATGTAGAGTGTAATTTAAATTATAAAGTACCTAAATTTATTCCAGTTTTTTTCAAAATATATCTGGTTATGATTCTCATTTATTTATTAAAGAACTTTGTCGTGATCGTGAAAAGATAAATGTAATAGCACAAAATAAAGAAAAATATATTTCATTCTCTAAAAATATCAATATTAGTGAATATATTGATAAAACAGGTAATAAACGTAACGTTAATATTAGTTTAAGGTTTGTTGATTCATTTCGTTTTATGTCTAGTAGCATTGAAAAACTTGCTAATAATTTAACAAATGATCAATTATTTATTAGTGAAAAAATTATTTATAACAACTATATAAATAATTTTTTCACTAATAAAAAACAATTTGACTTAATAAGAAAGAAAGATATTTTTCCATATGAATATATGGATTCACTTGACAAACAAAAGATGACAAAATTACCATCAAAACAATATTTTTATAACAGTATGCAGGGTTCTTACTTACATCTCGCAGAAAGATTATAAGCATGCTAAAGCAGTTTGGAATTGTTTTAAATGTAGAAATTTGGAGGATTATTCCAATTTATATTTGAAGACGGACATCTTACTTTTAACAGATATTTTTGAAAATTTTAGAAAGTTTGTTATAGTACATATAACTTAGATCCCGCTCATTATTATACAGCACCTGGTTTATCATGGAATGCTATGCTAAAATATACGAAAATTGAATTAGAATTGTTTACGGATATAGATATGCATCATTTTATTAAAAAAGGTATTCGAGGTGGCATCAGTCAATGCTCTTTGAGATATGCTTCTGCTAATAATAAATATATGTCTGATTATAAGGTAAATAAACCATACAGTTATTTAACTTATTGGGATGCTAATAACTTATATGTTTGGGCGATGTCACAATTTTTACCATATGGCAATTTTAAATGGTTATCAGATGGTGAGATTAGAAATTTTAAATTAAATTTAAATACTATAGCAGACGATTCCCGGTTTGGATATATTATAGAAGCAGACGTGGACTATCCAGAATCACTACATGATAAGCATAACGATCTTCCATTTTTGGTTGAAAATATTGTACCACCAAAATCACTATTTAAGAGTACTAAATTAATACCTAATTTATTAAATAAAAAAAAGTAATTTAAAGCAAGCGGTAAAACATGGTTTAAAACTAACAAAAACTCATCGTTTATTAAAATTCGAACAATCTGATTGGTTGAAAAAAAACATTGAATTGAATACAATAAGGAGAAAAGCTGCTAGAAATGATTTTAAAAAGGATTTCTATAAATTAATGAATAACAGTGTTTTTGGTAAAACAATGGAAAATGTAGACAAATACGTAGATGTAAAACTGGTGAATCATTGGCACAATAATGGTAAAAAACGTGGTGCTGAAACCTTAATTGCAAAACCTAATTTTAACTCTGTTTCAATATTTTCAGAAAATCTATGTGCTATTAAATTAGATCGTTTGAAAGTTGTATACAATAAACCTATTTATATTGGATTTACTGTTTTAGAGTTATCAAAATTGTTAATGTATGAATTTTATTACGATTATATAAAACCTATGTATGGAAATAAACTTAAATTATGTTATATGGACACCGATAGCTTAATTATGTTAAATGAAACCGATGATGTATATTTGGATATGAAATTAAACTTAAATAAATTTGATACATCTAACTTTAGTTCTGATAATATATATAATATTCCATTGGTAAATAAAACAGTATTGGGTTTAATGAAAGATGAGAATGGTAGCAGAGTAATGAGTGAATTTGTTGGATTAAGATCAAAAATGTATGCTATGAATGTAGAGAATAAATTTGTAAAATAAGCAAAAGGTGTTAAAAGAAATGTAGTAAATAATAATATAGATTTTGAGGATTATAAGAATTCATTATTTAATAATGAAATAATATATGGAAAACAAAATTTATTTAAGTCAATAAAACATGTTATATTTACTCAAAGTCAAAATAAATTAGCCTTATCACCACATGATGATAAGCGATATATATGTCCTGATGGTATTAATACCTTAGCTTGGGGAAACAAAAATATACCAAAACTATAAATATTTTGATACCTATAAAGTTTTAATTTATTTTATAAGATTAATTTTGTTTTTTGTTTTAATATTAATGTTATTTATTTTAATTATTTTGTCAATAAGATATAAGTGTGGTAGTGATTAACGTATTATCATGTATCATATCCCATCAAAACAAGATTTGATATTATTTATCGTGGTTGTGGTTTGATTTTATTTGTTTTCACACACACAGACACACACACATCCTTGTTGATGTTTGCATCAATTAGAAGATGTTAATGCACTTATCAATTGGAGGCTCATTACAAAGGCACAGATTTTGCATACAGTCATCATTTCGGCACACTCCCAAAACATTTCTCTACTTGCCGGTATAATCAATTTATCATAAAATTCAATATTTTTCAAGTTATTTACAGTTATAGAATATGAAAAAATTATGCAAAATGAAGATCATTTTTACACTCCTAAATGCTACAACAATGTATAGTGAGTTGCATACAGTTTAATAAAATTCATTTTCGACAAGCTATCGTTCCAGATGAACATATCTCTCTTTAAAGCGGTCGGTTGTTTGTGGACCGTGACCTCTCTTAAACCGAGTACACAATAACCATAAAACACAATGGCATATATGCTGGTCTAAAATAATTTACAAATAGTGAAATTTATAATATAAATTATTATTGAAAAAATATTAATTAATAATTTTTTTCTAGTAAAAATAATTAGAATGTTTGTCAAGAAAAATAGATTTTTTTCAATTTATCAGATAGAATTAAGTTAATATTGGAACTGATGTGTCTGTTAATTAATCTACACTTAAATTATTAAAATATCCAATATCTATAGCTTTTATTATCACCTATGTTGTAGGTACATTTAGGTAGGTACAAAAGGCAAATTGATTCATTTTTTTTTGTTTTTTAAAGAAATTTGTTTTTTTTAAGTGTCATTCGCATAGAATGATAATTACTAAACAAAGTTTAAAATATTCAATTCACAATAAAAATAACAAACTCTTAATTTTGAGCAAATATTGTAAATTGTGCATTACTTTAAAGTATTTTTAACTTTAAACTTTAAACTCAATTAACTTACCATCTGAATAAATTAAGGGTACAAGTATCGTTTAAATGAAATATGGGTGTTAAATGAGAAGGACACAAGTCATGCACAAATATAATATGGGTATTAAATAAGAGCAAATAAGGTAACTTTTACAATATAATATTTCCTGAATTTTCTACTCTATTGTTCTTCAAGCTAAATAAATTAAGGGTATAATTATTGATCAAACGTAATATAGGTATCAAATAAGAGCAAATATGGTAACATATACAATTATTTTATGGTACCCTAAAATATCATGTACCTTGTACAGTTATTTTATAGCATTCTTAAACTATATTTTTTAAGATTCTTAAACCAAATAAAATTTAATACACAGGAGGTTGTGAGAATTTCTTTAATCATAAACATTATACAAAATCTTCACATGCATATTATATATAAAAAAAAAACATGAAATATTAAACCTAATTAAAAAAAACAAAATACTAATTTAAATATTACATGCTAAATCACAATAAAAAAAAATAACTACCATTGCAAGTGTTGTGTTAACACGGTATTCCAGTGCAAATTCCTATATTTTATATTTTAAACGGTAGCAAACATAAATAGTCAATATTACATTAAATCTACAAACAATATAGTAAAATATAATAAATATTTAACATATTTTAATAAACTAAACATACTATTCTAACAATTGCCGTTTTTTTTTTTTATTTGTGTTACAAATAAAACTTTTTATTTGCGACCAAGTTCTATTTTGCAGTACAGGTTCACATTTAATGCACTTAATAATTGCTTTGGTAGTTGGTAGTGTTAATTCAACAAAATTCTCTCTAAAATTATTATAGACAGCACTTTTTTCAGCTGTACTCCAAGCTTTTCTTGTTTTAACATCCCTGTTATCTGAAATTTTAATTTAAACATTAATTTAAAATTTTTGGTAAATTTTAATTATACATCACCATTAACGGTAGCTGGTCTAGTTAGACTAGTTGGTCTAGTTGGTCGAGCCCTAATTGTCCTTATTACTGGTTTAGTAGATTCTATTTCTACATCTTCCACGTTTTCTTCTATATTGTCCAAAACATTTCTTTCATCAATTTCTTCCAATAGTTCAGTTGTAAATAAATTATCTATGTTAAGATTGTTTAAATTGGATCCCACATGTTTGTGAGGGTCACCGTCCGATGCCATAATTAACAGCTTCGATATTTTAGCAATATGGATTGCATCTGTCGGTAATCTATAGAAATGTTTATGAACATTTATATCGTGTCCCATATAGTTTGCTAACTCCCTCAAATCATCCTCTGTCAAGGATAATACTTGAGACACCGTGGCAATATGTTTTCTTAAGTTTGTCCCTGTAATTAATTCAGGACGACTAACTTTACATATTGCAACAATATCTCGGAGTATCAGCCCAGCCTTCAAGTAACTGTCAATTCTCCGTCCAAATACATAAATATTATCTTTGAACACATTGGCCCTTTCCCTGTATTTTAGAATTAATTCAATTGCGTTAGCTTGCTGGTTGGTGATCAATAAAGGAATTTTTCTGCCCTTTTTTCCTCTTGTTTCAATTCTAAAATACGTTTTTGATAAAAGCTTTTCCGATGGAGTTAATGTTTTGAAGTATTCGGAGTCTTCACATATTTTATGTCTTTTTACAAATGATGTTATCAACAGGCGTTCAATATCGCCAACTCTTTTTCTGTTGAACAATAAAATCTTTGCTAGCAAACATTTTGCTAGGCTATCCCATATTTCATAGCTAAATTCTTTTTTCAACGTTTTATATATTATTCTTCATGATTACATAAATATGCGTTAATTTTTTTTATATCATCTGTCATTGGAATCGTTTGAATTTTATTAAATCTAGCTTCGTGCAGGTTTTCTAATGAAATTTTAGAAATGTCTGCGTTAAACCTAGTATCCAAAACGTTTAAAAACAGTTTAATTTGTTTTAACAGAGGTTGCAATTCATCAAAACTTATTGTATTTTCTATTAAATGTGTCCTATAAATGTGACATATTTGCCTTAACATGCTCCCATAGTTGGGACCTAACGATTTAACACCAAAAACATTAGTATTTGAATCATATTTACAAATATGTTTTATTGCCAGTACAATAGATTTATAGCTTCTCGGTATTAAAATATCAACAAATGATGTTGTGTTAGGGTCAATTTCTGTGACTTGTATTAATAATCTCCCAAGTCGCCTTAACCTCTGCCGTATGAAATTTATTAAATATTTTTGTGCTATATATTTTGTAGCAAGAAAAGATCCATACAACAAAATAATTTTGTCTTTTTGCACAGCATCAGTAATATTATCCTGGCGCATTCCTGGTAAAATTTTGTTTTTCATGATTTCATTTGCAGCATTGTCTACTGGCAGAAGAGCTTGGCTGCTTCTAACATGTTTTGCATTTTTAATATAAGTACTCACACATTTCATTCTATGTACCGATAAATATCTTTGACTATAGAATCCAAAACAATTGTCACATGGCAAATAATTTTTGTTCAAGTTTTTTACTTTTTTTCTTAAAATTAAATTTGAAGTAGCAGCATTATTTTTTAGTACATCAAAATTAAATTTGTAATTTCCCTTATTTCTAATCGAAAGAAGTAACTCTTTTCTATCTTTGCTGCCTTTAGGCAGAAGCAAGTAATTAACCACATCGGCTTCAAGTTTATGTTTTTGTTCTAAATGCTGTGGTAACTTAACAACAAGTTTTTTACAGTAAACACAGCAGGCTTTTTTTACTTTTTGACAGGGTGATTTTATAGGCGAACTACTTCTGCTTGCTGATCTTGTAGCTATGTCCATTGTTTGGTTATAAACAAAATGAATAGGTTGTTGTTTAGTGTAGGAATAACTTTTTTTTTTTTTTTTTTCTTTAAGTTTTTTTAGGACGTAGTGAGTTGTTTGGCTCTCAACAAGTGGCCCTTAAGAATAACTTACGCATGGTAATACCTTCCGGTTTTCTTCTCTGCGCAAATCCTG
This sequence comes from Tachinus rufipes, assembly GCA_963932245.1. Lineage (NCBI taxonomy): Eukaryota > Metazoa > Arthropoda > Insecta > Coleoptera > Staphylinidae > Tachinus > Tachinus rufipes. The sequence continues at coordinate 51,048,839 of OZ010748.1, forward strand.
TTGTTTTAATGTCCCTGTCTAAACTAACCTACATTTGGTGCTAGTTTGAGGCGGGCTGGTTTTTGCTTCGCGGATTTTCACGCATCATCTGCGGCACGCATGCTGTCCCCGGCCCCTCTCTCCCTATAGCCCCTACCTTTGTCTGTCTCTTTATATTCTTCTATTGTCAAACTCTTCAATTTTTTTTTTTTGTACACTTGTTGCAAAGTTTTTTAACGCCCTCCATTTATTTTCATCTTTTAAGCATTTGTTAATGATTGTTCTTTTATCCACTTTGCTTTCTAGTATATATTCTAGTTTTTTTCTATCTTCCTCCCACGCCTCGCATTCTACTAGAGTGTGTTCTGCGTTATCGTGTGTTTCTTCCTGACAAAATGTACACCTTTCTTCTTCATTTATTTTTTTAATTTTTTGCAAGAATTTTCCAAATGCTCCGTGCCCGGTCAGTATTTGTGTTGTATAATAACACGTTTCGGGTTTCTTCTCTACCCATTCTTTTATGTCTGGGATTAATTCTCTCGTCCATTTCCCCTTTTCTCCTGTATCCCATTTTCTCTGCCATCTTTCCATAGTCTTCTCTCTTGCTCTTATCTTTGCTTCTTTTTTACTCGTTCCTTCTTTTACAAGTTTTTTTATTTCTATTCTTTCCTCCACCATCATATCCGCGGGAGGTGTTGCCGCAATTACCTCTACTGCCTCTTGTGACACTGTTCTGTAAGCTCTACAAATCCTTAGCGAGCTTGCTCTTGTGGCTCCTCTTACTTCCTTTCTGTTTTTCTTTGTTTTCATGGCTTCTCCCCATGTTTCTGCGGCGTACAGCAATTTGCTTCTTGCTGCCGTTGCTATTAGCCTTCTGCTTTCTTCTCCTGGACCTCCGTTGTTTGGCATAAGTCTACCAAGCTTTCTCTCAATTTCCTTTGTTCCAATGACCGCTTCCTTAACCTGTTCATTCCATCCCTTTGCTTCGAGTGTCACTCCAAGGTATTTGATTTTTTTCCCTATGGTTATCTCTTGATCTCCCACCTGTATCTTACCTGTTCCTCTATTATTCCTCTTAGTCGATAGCCATGCCGCCTCAGTTTTTTGTGTTGCTAGTTTTAAGCCCTTACTTCTCATCCATATTTGTATCATATCAATTGCCAGCTCTAATCTTCCTTTTAGTACTTCTATTTCTACGTCTCTACCTACTACTGCTATGTCGTCCGCAAATGCTGTTATTGACACGCCTTCCGGCATCTTCATTCGAAGTAACTCGTTATAGACAAGGTTCCACAGTTTTGGTCCCAGTGCTGAGCCCTGCGGTACCCCTCTAGTAAGTTTGAATCTTCCATTTTGGTCACTAGATTTCTGTCCTGTAAGTAGCTCCATATAATCTTGATTGTTTTTCTGTTCAGTTTTTTCTTCTTTGCCGCCTCTATAATTGCTGCCCATGATACGCTATTAAACGCGTTCTGTATGTCCAACGCTATCATTACACAGTGTTGTCTTTTCCTCTGCGTTCCGCTGTTTGCTTCTTTTGCTATTGCTTTCACTTTTTCAATAGCTCCTAAGGTTGTTTTTCCTTTGGTAAATCCGTATTGTTCTTTTTCCCATCCTCCTTTTTCTTCTATTTCTTGTTCTATTCTCCGTACAATAACTTTTTCCATTATTTTAGCCAGTGTGTTGATTAAACATATTGGTCTGTATGATGTTGCTTTTCCTGCTTCTTTTTTTTTCTCAATCAGTACCAGAGTGGCTTCTTTCCAACATCCTGGGAAAGTTCCTTCTTTTAGGCACCTGTTGATTATTTGAGTTATTTCTATCTCGTTTCCGTCTAATGCTGCTTTAACAATCTCTGTTGTTATTTCGTCCGGACCTGGTGCTTTGTTGTTAGGCAATTCTTTTATGATCTCTTTGATCTCTTCCACTGTTGCCATAACTGTTGCTTCTTCTTCTTTTGTTTCTGGTTCTTCTACTGGTTCTCCCTTTGGAAATAGTTTTTTAAGTATGACCTCTTCTTCTTCGTCTTCTTTTAAGCAGATTCCTTTTGTTCTTCCACCCAATTTGTCCATCACTATTTTGTACGGTTTTCCCCAAGGATCCCCATCTATAGATTCTATCATTTCTTTCCAGCATCTTTTTCTGCTATCCCTAATTGCCTTTTTTAAAATTTTTCTGTCGTTTTTTAGTTTCTCTTCTATTTCCTCTGTGTTCTCTCCTCTTCTTCTCAGCCTTTTGATTTTCCTCGCTGTTTGTATTGTGTTTTTCCTGCATTCTTTTATTTCCTCACACCACCAGTATGGTCCTTTTCGTCCGCCTTCCCTGTACCTAGGAATTGCTTCCTCCGCCGCTTTTCTCAGTTTTTCTGAGTACCTCTCGCATCTTTTCTCAATATTTTCGTTTTCTGTCACTTCTTCTGTTTCCATGCCTCTCTTTATCTTTTCTTTGTCCATTCTTCTTACGTTCCATTTACCTTCTCTCGTGTGCTCCTGTTTTCCTTTCTCCTTTGTATTGTATTGTATATGTTTATGTAGACTCAGTGATTCTTCTTCAGTCACGGTCCATTCATTTATTATTTTTGCCATTTCCCACGTTGCTATGGTGATGTCAATATGCGATTTTGAGCTTCCTCTTACAAACGTCGGTTTGTCTCCATTGTTGCAGATTGTAAGATTTAACCCTGCTATCATCTCCTCTAAGATTTTTCCTCTTAAATCGTTCTTGTAGCCTCCCCATCTCGGTGATTTTGCGTTGAAATCTCCTCCTACAATAATTTTTTTGTTTTTCTGTTTTCTTAAACTTCTTTCTAATTCTTCTATCCACTCTCGATAGTATTCCAGACCGCAGTTTGGGCTGATATAACAGCTGTATACTATCATGCTTTGTACTTCTGCCCACACTATTCCTTCTTTTGGTGTTCCCCATCTTTCCACCTTGTCCCTACACTTCCCCCTAGCTAAAATTGCTGCATCTGTTCTTTTGTCTCTTATCCACTTACCATTTAGTTTGTTTTTATTAGGTTCACTCACTAGCACTAGGTCTATTTCCTCTCTCTCCGCTGTTGCTATTAGTAAATCGTGAGCCTCTCTTCCCCTCCCTATGTTTATTTGTATAAACTTATACATTATGTGATACTATTTTTTCCTCCTGTTCTCTCCAGTTATCTGGGTTGTTGTCCTCCATATTCTTCTTTGGTTTCCTCATTTCTTTTTTCTTTGTAGCTGGACATCTTTTCTCTCCCGTTCTGTGTCCTAATACTTTGCATTCAATGCAGTATTCTTTGTTTCTGCATTCGGCAACCTGATGTCCCTCCTTTCCGCATTTTATACATAGCGAAGACCTGTCTTCCCCATTGCATTCTGCCGCTACATGTCCTTTCCTCCAGCATTTATAACATTTTCTTTCATTTGCTTTAACTTTCTCTACTCTGCATCTTATGAGTCCTATGTTTATTCTTCCTTCTCCTATTATCTGTTCTGCTATTTTTTTGTCCATTTTGACTATAGCGGTTTGTATTTCTCTATAACCTTTCTTTATGGAAATTATTGTACTTCCTTCTGTGTTCACTTTGTTCATAATTTCTTCCAGTATTTCTTCTCTCTTAATTTCCGGGCTAATATCTTTGATTATCACCAGTTCTGTAGTTTTGTTGCTGGCTTTTCGTACATTGCAGCCTTCCATTCCATTTTTAATTTTTTCTATCTCTTTCTCTGTCTCATTACCCTTTGTAATTAGTAACAACTCCCCTTTTTTTGTTTCTCTTACCTCCTTGAACGTAGATCCTTTTATCTGGGTTTTTGCCTGTCTCAGCAAATCTGCATATGTGACACCTTGTTTGCTCACTACTATAGCACCTGTTTCCGTACCTGTTTTTTTTTCTCTATGTGTCTCCGCTACCTGTCCCTGTGTTGGCACGCACAGTCTTATTTTTGTGTTAGTTCTTCTTCCTGCTATTTCCATAATTTTTTTTGCATCTCTTGCCGTAATTCCCGTTGGTATTGGTATATTTATTTCTTCAATACGTAATGTTTTTGTTTTGATAAGCATTTTTTCGATAGCTATTAGTATCTCCTTATTCCCTGCCGTTTCGATTTTCTGCTTAATGATGTGTACTTTTCCCACATTTTTTCCGCTTAGATTTTTAACAATTTCTATATATGGCGTTTCATCTTCTCCTTCTTCCTCCATTAGTTCAGGGTATTTTATTTTTGCTTGTTGCAAGATACCACCTTCTTTGCCTATTTCATCTTTATTTATTAAAAGTCCTGTATCCATTTCCTTTCCCATTATTGGGTTTTTTTTTTCCACATTTACATATTTATAGTCTGTATCTCTCCATTCTTTATTTATAATATTTTTTATATCCTCTTCATTAGCCACTTTTAATATCTCCTCGTCGGAGATGAAATGGTTTTTACGGTTTTCTTCCCTATTATCTCCAGTTTCCATTGTCTGTGTCGACATTTCTATACCTATTTTTGTTTTATTTTCATTCTCCTGTTCTTTTTTTTGGATTTCTTCAAATTCCATTCTCTCCATATTTGTTTCTAGTTGATTCGCCACCTTTTTAATTTCCAGTTTAGTGGTTGTACACTCACTGGTTAAGTTTTTTAATTCTCTAATTAATTTCCCCATTATTTGGATTGTTGTGGGGTTATTTGCTCTCTTCGCCTCGTTGTTACCTCCTGGCGAATCTATTTCTCTCCCTCTTTTTTGTTTCGTTTGACCTAATTCTTTATCTTTATTTTTATCCGGCGGTGTTCTTTGCAACATCCCGCTTTTTAAAAATGCATCCATCTTATTAAGTTTTTTGACCCTTGGCCTAGTTTCACTTTTAATTAATATCAAATTGCTGTTTCCGCGTTTATGTTTTATTATGTAACACTAGACGTGTCGCGCGTCACGACACGAGTGTGTTTTAAAACACGACCGCACCTTTATTTTTTGTGTGTCCAGTTTTACACTTTTTTGAACTTTCACAATAAACTTTTCACCTTTCCACTGTTTGTTCTAATTCACAGAATTTTTAATTTTTTAAATAACGTAGATTATTCACCATTATTTAAATCGCCTTTATGCACATTCGCGAGCGCGTCCGTTCTCCGTCGGACAGTGTAGGAATAACTAGGTTCCAAAAATAACTCAGTACTATGTTGTGAGGAAGATGTTTCAGTTGGATGTGAGAGTATTGAACAACTATGTACATCTGCATTTTTAGCTGTAAGTAAAGATGGTAATCTTAATTCTGGGCTAACATTTACATCAATATTATCAGCAGAAGACAACCTGGATGCTAAAATTACGTCGCTTGAATCATCTGAAGAAGGAACATATTCAGATTCAGATTCCTGAAATGGTTCTTCAAAGCTACTTTCACCATCATTGCTTAAGAAAATATCAGGTGAAGGTTTTTTGGATAGTTTTTCTGAATTATCATCTAAATTGCTCAAACAAGCTGAAGAAGAAACTTGTTCAAATTCAGATTCTTCAATTAATTTTTTTAAATTATCTTTGTTATAGCTTTTTAAAGCAAAAAAAGAATCATTTGAAGATTCTTTAAAAGGTTTTTCCAAACTATCTATAGCAATACGACCTTTACCTTTATCATCAAAGTCCATCTTCTTGCTTGTTTCAGGCTTTCCATAAGCTGAAGAAGAAGCCTGTCCAGATTCAGATTTTTCACAACTATCTTTATCATAGCTTTTTAAAACAAATTGAGAATCACTTAAAGATTCTTTCAAACTATCTGTATCAATACCAGCTTCTCCTTCATGATCAACACCCATCTTCTTACTTGCTCCAGACTTTTCATAAGCTGAAGAAAAAACCTGTTCAGATTTAGATTCTTTAAAACTATCTTTATTATAGCTTTTTAAAACGAAATAAGAATCACCTAAAGATTCTTTCAAAGGTTTTTCCAAACTGTTTGTAGCAATACCAACTTCATCTTCATCATCAAAGTCCATCTTTTTGCTCGCTTCAGCTTTTTCATATTCTTCAAACTCCTGCAATAATATTTTGTTGTCTTCAACTGATTTGAAAATGTTGGTCAGGTTTTTTTTAGCTTTCTTCCTTCCCGAATTTTTATCTTCTTTTTCTAAAATATAGTTTAAATAACTAAATCATCTTATTATTAATAAATTGTACTTACCTCTATAAAATATTGGTGTAATTGGACTTTTTGAGTTGGTTTTGACTAAATTCCAATTATTACTAATTTCTCTTTGTAAAATGCTCTCTTTCCAATTTTTAACTACATTTAATGCACCGGTAAACAAAATTCGTGCTGGATACAATTGTTTATCCGAATAACGGACTAACTTAAGATCTTTGTTTCCTCCATCTAAATGACAAATATCCTTCTCTTTACAAATATATAAAATGTGGTTATCGGTAAATCTAACTAAATAATATTTATCTAAAATGTATCACAATGTATTAAACGTTGATTAAATTGTATAAATGCAATATTACCAATTAAGTTTGGCTTCTTAGTAACCATAGCCTAAAACACAAAATAATTTAAATCAATTTAAAATTTAGTATAAGTAATAAGAAAGAAAAAGATAAAGTTAAATTTTCTATATGGGCAACTCCATTTCAAACGGACCAGGCCAGGGGGGGGATGCATTAAAAAATTTGCTTTGGTATTTTTTTTTTCAGAATCTATAACGTATTAGTAGTTTTTTGATCGGTTCATGAGAGTATAAAAGTCTTAAAAAAAACTTTAACTTAATCGCATTTTTTGTTTAATAATTGCAAATTTAACTCAGAAAAACAAATTTACCAGTGAAATTATCAGAAATTTTCCGTAGAATCTAAATCTGGCGCTATTTCAAATCTATACCCTGTCTATAAGCCGCAAAAGCCATAAAACCATGTTTTTGTTCTCAGTGGACTGAGCAAAAAAGGAGCATTTTTTAATTTTTATTTAACTGTGAAAGTTGACCTATTTTGATGTAAATTAATTGGAAAATATAAATTTGTTCTATGTATTTGGGTTTTAAAGGTCTAAAACTAAAAAAATCTTCAAAGTAGGCCTATTCTTCAACATAAACTTTTACAAATATACGTTTAGCCGCGCATAGAAAAACAATACACCAAATATTATTAAAAATTTAAATTCTGAGGACAATTTTACATGGAAAATAGTCAGTGTTGTACTCATCGGCCGTAGAAAAGTTCATATAGAAAAACAAATTCAGGCAAAATAGGCGTTAAATTTTTTTTAATATTTTCAAATTTTGGCGCCGACAGATCGAGTCTAAATTTGTGCCGCAAGCAAAAACCATAAAACAAAGATTAAAATCGCCCAAAATTAATTCAAGTGACAAAATATGTCTTTGTTAAACTTTTGATATAAGCTTAAAAAAGTCAAATAATCTTTAAAAAAAAAATTTAAAATATTTTTTAATTAAAAAAAAAGTTGTACAAATTTGTTTTTTCTAGTTGGGCGCCAGATAAGCACGACACTGACTATTTTTTATGTAGATTTCTTTACAAAATTCAAATTTTTAATAATATTTGGTGTATATTTCCTTTGAAAACTGCTAAATGTGTATTTGTAAGAGTTATTTTTGCAGTTTTTTCGAGTTTTAGGCCCCTAAAACCCAAATACTCAAAACAAATTTTTATTTTCCAATCAATTTACATCAAAATACTTTAACTATAATAGTTAAAAAAATATTTAAAAATGCTCCCAGTTTATTGAGAACAATAACATGGTTTTATAGCTTTTGCGGCTTATAGACAGGATATAGACTTGAAATGGCGCCAGATTTAGATTTTACGGAAAATTTCTGATTGATCTCACTATTAAAATATTTTTTCTGAGTTAAATTTGCAATTTTTAAACAAAAAATGCGATTAAGTTAAAAAACAACAAAAAAACCTAAAAAATTGTAGAACTTTTAATGGCTATATATCCTCATAAACTGATCAAAAGACTACAAATAAGTTGAAGAAACTGAATAAAAATACTAAAACAAATTTCTCAATGCGCCCTGGGGGGATGGGGGACCCTGTTCTGATCCGTTTGAAGTGGAATGGCCCATATTATATATTTATAAATATTCCAGTGATTACCTAATATGCGATTCATAACATTATTATTTTGTTAAAATTATATTTTTGTGTAGTTATCTGAAGATATGTTATTTTAATTCAAACATTGCAAAAAGACTGAATAAATAATTCTTTGTGAATGTAAATGTTAATACCGCAAATTCTGGCCACATTTTTTTTTTAATTTAATGATTATTTATTATCAAATAATATTTATTAATTATAAATAATTAATTATCAGTTATAAATTATTATTAATTATCAGTTATAAATTATTATTAATATATTATTCAAAACTGCACAGCATTTTTTTCAGAAACTTGATATTTGTGTAAAAATGTGATAAAAAGTTTATATTAAAATGAATTGGAACTGTTACCATTTTGAAAGTACTTTGAGTTGTCCTCAATTTTGTTTTAAAAACCAAGTTAACCGTGATTATTATAACAAAAGACACCCCAAATGTGATTTGAATAGCACACGCTTGCTGTAAATAAAATAAAAATGACACCCTGATATGTTTTGAGAATACAATTAATATCAAAATCGACATACATAATTAACAACAGTGGGTTATCACTCCAAAGACACCACTTTTCAACCGACAAGAAAATAGCAGTAGATTGTAATAGGTTCCAGCAATAAAATAATAACTGTTAATTCATAATTAAAATTAAAACCTAATTGATTTATTAGATTCAGAAAAGCACGTTAAATTTACAGCATACATCAAAATTTAATTAAAACCTAGTAAAATTGTTATTATTAATTACTTTACAAAAATGCTTAAAATAGTTATAAACTCTTTTGTTCGTTTAATAATTAACTAATTTAGGGTTAAATTGCAAATTATGAAAGAGAATTTTACCCTGGGGTTATGGCATATGTCCCATAAAATGAAAAACGTTTTAATTAATAATTATTTGTTAGTTTATAGTAAACAATTTTTGGTTTCAAATATACATTATTATTTCATTGTCAGCAAGAAAGCTATACTTTTTTGATACCGAGTACTCAAATTATAAAACTGATAAATTCAAATGTCAAATAAGTACATTTAACATAATTTTGGTTTTTTATTGCTTTCCTTGAAAGAGAATGGCGTGACTAAGTATAAATTGATTTTTTACTAATAAATTTATTTAGACAAGATGTTTCAGATTTAATAAAAATTTAGTCTTAATCTACACAACTCGTATTAGATTATTTTTAAGCAATAACTTTGGTAGAGTATAATTATAATTCTACAAAAAAGAATTGGTCAATTAAATTTTGAATAAACTGTTAATTTATATCAACTAACCAGAGTATTTATTGAAGTATTAATTGTTTCAATTGTAATATAAAAAAATTGTTATTAAGCAACGCATAAGAAAAGTTTCCTATATCATAACTTTTGTGGAGTATACTGAACACATTGTTTACTTAAATTTTACTTTCACTAAATAGTTCTTAAATTAATTAACCACAAAAGCTATAAACATAGAAAGTTTTCTTATGCATTGCTTAATAAAAAAAAAATTATATTACTATTGAAACAATTAATACTTTAATAAATACTATGATAAATTAACAATTTATTTAAAGTTAATTCTTTTGTTAGTACATTATTTTTATACTCCATAAAAGTTATTGCTTAAGAATAATCCAATACGCATTTTGTAGATTAAGATTTAATTTTAATTAAAACTAAAACATGCGGCCTAAATGAATTTATTAGTGTACTTATTTGACATTTGAATTTATCAGTTTTATAATTTGAGTACTCGACATCAAAAAAGTATGGCTTTCTTGCTGACAATTAAATAATAATGTTTATTTGAAATCAAAAATTGTTTACTAAAAACTAAAAAATAATTATTAATTAAAGCGTTTCTCATTTTATGGGACATATGCCATAACCTCAGGGTAAAATTCTCTTTCAGAGTTTGCAATTTAACCCTAAATTAGTTAATTATTAAACAAACAAAAACATTAAAAACTATTTTTACACATTTTTGTTAACTAATTAATTATGAATTAACAATAATTTTTATTTTATTGCTGGAACCTATTAAAACCTACTGCTTGCAAACTTGATTTTCAAAATAAAATGACAAAGCTCACAATATACTTTTAAAATGTTAAATAAATATCTTTTTGAAAACAAATTTTTAGAATTTAGATTACTCAATATCAAAGTTGAACTAATTTAATTAATTATACAGTTAAGTTAATTGAAAAAAAAAAATTAATCGCTATGCGTGATTTCTATTTAAAAAATAATTGAAGTAAATATATTATTAAGCTACAAGCTTCAGTTTTTATTGAATATGGTGCATTAAATAGTTTGTATGGGTAATGAGAATTGTTATTAAACAATGCACAAATATTATAGATAACGTACATGGCTTTCCAAATTAAGTAGTTATCGCAAATAAAATTACAAAAGCTGCGTTCAGCTATTAATCCGGAGTGAGAGTAGAGTTGATGTAGATTTTTGTTACGTGATCACGGTGTGAAAGAATCAAATTAGCCAAACGCTAACGGAGTCTGTTACTTCTGTCAGCTGGTTAGTTGTGAGGTTAAACCTAAAGTAATATTTCAATATTTTCAACCGTTTCGATATTATTTGTTTTGATATAAAATGCTTGTAATATTTTCTGTTCAAATTTAGTAGAATCAATCTATTTACAATATTAATTGTGTAAAAATTATAATGATTTCAAATAATATTAATGATTTATTAATTTAATAATTATATATTATATATTATAATTTAATAATTATTTATATATATTATATATTAAAATAATTTACCATAATAATAAATTAATATTAGGTCGTGAAGTTTTATTAATCTAATTATTTCACAATGAATTAAATATTTTTTTAAATTTTATTTTATTTGAAAAAGAACTGCATTTTCTAATGTTTTTAATAATAATTAATACTCTACAAACAAATCCAAAATTACGTTTGTTAAGTTTATTGCCATTGCATTTGAATGCAGAAATCTGGTAATATTTAACCATTTAATGCTAATGCGCATGCTGACTTAAATCCACGCTCGCCGACCGAGGTAGGGTAAATAGGTCAACTATATTCATTCCACTCGGTAATAGCCGAACCGCAAAAAAAAATACTCCGAACACTATAAAAGGATCGAATTGACAACTATTCAAAAAGATATCAAGCATTTTTAAATAATAATATATATATAATATTGTTATATATTATTTTAGTTCTGTTTATTATTATTTAAATGCAATTAAAATTAATAAATATGATAAAACTGATTAGAATTTAAAAATATTAAGAAAACTATAAATTCATAAATACATTAAAACATGGTTGCTTTTGAAAATACTTAATTAAGGAGGTATTTTGACATTTTACATTGTATTTTTATAAATTTGTATAACTTAACTGCAAATGAATAATTTTGAATATTACTCAAGTAAAATAATATATAGATGTTTAAGATGCAACACCTTATTAACTAATTCGTTCATAAATTATAATTGTTTATAGAACTAGAGCACATTGTTAAATTAATAAAGTTGCAACAAATTTACTTTTAATAAATATGTAGGAAGTTAGTATTACAATGATGAGTTATCAAAATATAAATATTGCATAAGTACTTACCAAAATCCGTTTACTTCTGCTTGCAGTGCTTGCCATTTCAAAACTACTTCAAATCTTATCACAACTTGCAACCGTTCAATACCATATACACGACTCAACTGATAACAAAGTTAAAAATACGACGAGAAGAAGAGGAAAAGAGGGTTAATTTTTTTTACATCTGGAAGATTATTGCACTAAATGAGTGAATACCCGCTGCATGGTGATCATGATCGATCTCAACCTTTCCAATACAATACTTTTATTACATATACCATAAATAAATATTAGTAAATAATTTTATTGTTTTATTAAAGGAAGGGTATTATCAATTAAGTACTAAATACTTAAGAAAATCTTTCATCAAAAAAAATTTGTTAATGAGAAGTATTATAAAATTAAAATAATAAGACGCTTTACGCAATTTGTATGAAATAAAACCGGTAGGGTTGTAAAGTAAGAATACTTACTACCTTTGTTTTTAATTATATTTATTCTTTTTGCCAGTATGACACTATCTATAATTCTCTATTGAAAAATTTGTACGCATAACAGTTTAAAAAAAATAGTTTGGTTATTTAAAAATGTAATTTTCACATTTTATCTGATAATTATGAGTATAAATAAAAACTAAAAATGTACTTAAAATTTCAATCTACAATAAAATTGATGATCATTTGTGCATATTACAAACTTTTAAAATTTCATCTACAATTATATATCAATCAATAAAGAATTAAGTGTCATAAGGGCATAACATGCTGAATATTTGTTTTAATTTGCAACTAGTTTGCTAATTATATAACATTTGTGCGATGAATTGTACATTTAGTTTATTTAGCAAAGAAGACAATGAATCTTAAGTTATATAATATAATTGTACAAGTTGCCATATTTGCTCTTATTAGATACCTGATCCTATATTTCATTAGTGCGATATTGTACCTATATTTGTTTAACAAGGGAACATTAGCATACAATGTTTTGAGTACTATAAAGTAATTGTATATTACATTTGTGCTACGATACAATATTTTAAGGTTTTATAAAATTATTCTTTTATACTTTATTTCCTCTATTCATTTGGTATCCATATTTGTACAATATTTGTACTTTTAATTTGTTTAGCATGTGGAACTATAGAGTACTCTAAAATATTTATATGTAACTATATTTGCTTTCATTTTATACCTATATTACATTTGTGCAATATTGTACTTTTATTTGTTTAGCAAGGGGACAATAGAGTACAATGTTCTGGGGTACTATAAAATAATTAAAGAAGTTACCATATTTGCTTTTAATTGATATTCATATTACATTTGTGCAATATTTACATTTTTATTTGTTTAGCAGGAAAACAATAGAGTACAATGTTCTAGGGTACCATAAAATAATTGTATAACCTACCATATTTGCTTTCATTTGATACCCATATTACATTTGTGCAATATTTACATCTATATTTGTTAAAAGTGAGACAATACAATAGGATACAATGTTCTAGGGTACCATAAAATAATTGTATATGTTACCATATTTGCTTTCATTTGATACCAATATTACATTTGTGCAATATTGTACCTTTATTTGTTTTGCAGGGAGATGATAGGGTACAATGTTTTGGGGTATCATAAAATAATTGCATAACCTAACATATTTGCTTTCATTTGATACCCATATTACATTTGTGAAATATTTACACTTTTATTTGTTTAGCATAGAAACAATAAGGTACAATTTCTAGGGTACCATAAAATAATTTTATAACCCATCATATTTGCTTTCATTTGATACCCATAGTACATTTGTGCAATATTTACACCTTTATTTGTTTAGCAGGGAGACAATAGGGTACCATAAAATAGTTGTAGAACCTACCATAATTGCTTTCATTCGATACCCATATTACATTTGTGCAATATTTACTTCTTTATTTATTTAGCAAGGGCACAATAGGGTACAATGTTCTAGGGTACCATTAAATAATTGTATAAATATCATATTTGCTTTCATTTGATACCAATATTACATTTGAGCGACATTGTACCTTTATTTGTTTTGCAGGGGGACAGTGGGGTACAATGTTTTGGGGTAACATCAAATAATAGTATAACTTACCATATTTGCTTTTATTTGATACCCATATTACATTTGTGCAATATTGTACGTTTATTTGTTTAGCAAAGGGACAATAGGGAACAATGTTCTGGGGTACTATAAAATAATTAAAGAAGTTACCATATTTGCTTTTAATTGATATTCATATTACATTTGTGCAATATTTACATTTTTATTTGTTTAGCAGGAAAACAATAGAGTACAATGTTCTAGGGTACTATACAATAATTGTATAACCTACCATAGTTGCTTTCATTAGATACCCATATTACATTTGTGCAATATTTACATCTTTATTTGTTAAAAGTGAGACAATAGGATACAATGTTCTAGGGTACCATAAAATAATTGTATATGTTACCATATTTGCTTTCATTTGATACCAATATTACATTTGTGCAATATTGTACTTTTATTTGTTTTGCAGGGAGATGATAGGGTACAATGTTTTGGGGTATCATAAAATAATTGCATAACCTACCATATTTGCTTTCATTTGATACCCATATTACATTTGTGCAATATTTACACCTTTATTTGTATAGCAGGGAGACAATAGGGTACCATAAAATATTTGTAGAACCTACCATAATTGCTTTCATTCGATACCCATATTACATTTGTGCAATATTTACATCTTTATTTATTTAGCAAGGGCACAATATGGTACAATGTTCTAGGGTACCATTAAATAATTGTATAAATATCATATTTGCTTTCATTTGATACCAATATTACATTTGAGCGACATTGTACCTTTATTTGTTTTGCAGGGGGACAGTGGGGTACAATGTTTTGGGGTAACATCAAATAATAGTATAACTTACCATATTTGCTTTTATTTGATACCCATATTACATTTGTGCAATATTGTACGTTTATTTGTTTAGCAAAGGGACAATAGGGTACAATGTTCTGGGGTACTATAAAATAATTAAAGAAGTTACCATATTTGCTTTTAATTGATATTCATATTACATTTGTGCAATATTTACATTTTTATTTGTTTAGCAGGAAAACAATAGAGTACAATGTTCTAGGGTACCATAAAATAATTGTATAACCTACCATATTTGCTTTCATTTGATACCCATATTACATTTGTGCAATATTTACATCTTTATTTGTTAAAAGTGAGACAATAGGATACAATGTTCTAGGGTACCATAAAATAATTGTATATGTTACCATATTTGCTTTCATTTGATACCAATATTACATTTGTGCAATATTGTACCTTTATTTGTTTTGCAGGGAGATGATAGGGTACAATGTTTTGGGGTATCATAAAATAATTGCATAACCTACCATATTTGCTTTCATTTGATACCCATATTACATTTGTGCAATATTTACATCTTTATTTATTTAGCAAGGGCACAATAGGGTACAATGTTCTAGGGTACCATTAAATAATTGTATAAATATCATATTTGTTTTCATTTGATACCAATATTACATTTGAGCGACATTGTACCTTTATTTGTTTTGCAGGGGGACAGTGGGGTACTATGTTTTGGGGTAACATCAAATAATAGTATAACTTACCATATTTGCTTTTATTTGATACCCATATTACATTTGTGCAATATTGTACGTTTATTTGTTTAGCAAAGGGACAATAGGGTACAATGTTCTGGAATACTATAAAATAATTGTTTAAGTTACTATATTTGCTTACATTTGACACCCATATTACATTTGTGCAATATTGTATTTTTAATTGTTTATCAGGAAGACAATAAGGTACAATTTTCTGGGGTGTTATAAAATAATTGTATAACCTACCATACTTGCTTTCATTTGATACCTATATTACATTTGTGCAATATTTATAGCTTCATTTGTTTATCAGGTAGACAATAGGATACAATGTTTTGGGGTACTATAAAATAATTGTTTAAGTTACTATATTTGCTTTCATTTGATAACCATATTACATTTGTGTAAATTTTGTACCATTAAACTATTATACAAGAGGGTCGGGAGGATACAATGATCTAGTTTTACATATAAACGCCATAAACGCCGTCAACTTTAACAATTTTAATTATCCCTATTGTAATCGGTGTAATTAAATATCCCTGTCTATCAAATTTCATTGATTTCTAATTTCTATAATATTTACTATTCATTCTACATATTTCTTCTTTAATATAACATTTAATAAATGTACTTAATAGGGAATGTGCGACCGGTTAAATATAAAAAGATAAATGAATACAAAAAATGTGTACTTTGAATTGAATACCCAATTGAGAGCCCCCTTTTGTATGGCAAGGCCAAGCAAGCAAAATATAAATGTGATTTCAAACACTTATAAAACAAATTCTTTGTTCTTAAATATTATATAATATATAGTTTTCAATTATTTGTTTAGAGTTCAAATGCGTATTATATGAAATATAATTTAATATAACTGCGATTTATTTAATGATCATAATAATATAAGAAAATGTTTAAAAAAACATTATTAAATACGAATATATTTCAAAATAAAAATCTTTGAAATGTTAATACTAAACCAAGATTATTTTGCTATTCATATAATACATTTCCTAACCTTGACCGTCATTCTTATTTTTCACCCAGCTTGCTTTTCAAAGACATTTAAAGGGGATATACTCTTTAGTAAAGCAACTACCAGTTAATCTATTAAAATTTTATCGTTGACTACAACGCCATCTCATATTAACTGAAGAATTATGTTACACGCTTTACTTCACTAGTTTTACCGCTAATAGTGGCGACAAAGTTTACACAATCGTAAACTGGACTTGCAGAAAGTAAGCATGTAAATTTAGTTGCATAAAATGGCGATTATTACTAGAGGGCACGCCCCAATAATGCTTGATTTATGCAAATCTTTTTTCATCTGGACTGAAGATCATCTTTGTTCCAGTTATAATCTTCAATTTATGCAAGTTTTTCTATATAATAATCTTCAAATTGCTGCAAACATAAACACACACACACACACACACACACACACACACACACACACACACACACACACACACACACACACCATATGTTGCGGTTTTTATAAGTATATAACACTGATTTTTAACAATATTTTACCAGTAATAATTTATATTTTATTATAAGAATAACTAATTATTTAATTAAATAAATAAAATGGACTTCACTAAACTGAACCAATTCTGCCAAGAACAAGAGGAGAATACGAAAGAAATTCGTAGCCTTACTGATTTACAAATTGGGTACAAATATACTATTGATAAAATAGAGAAAACACAAACGCGATATGGACCGTCACTTTTAGTGACCACTTTTGATTTTTCCGCATGGTTACCTAAGAAATATTTGGAATTCTTTTCCGATGATTTGAATCGAAATTATGCTGAAGCTTGTTATTTCGAACTTATAAGATTAGATTTGATTAATGGAAAACACTATCCAATAATCAAAATTGATCGAATAAGTAAATAAATGTAAGTAAGTAAATATTATTTCCTATATATAAAAATGCTAATAATATCTTTCGTTTATTACAGTTATTCTTTCCGATCAATCAATATCTACCTTAAGGGCCGATGTCCACCTATTATCAATGATTCCACCTACATCACATTAAAATAAATATGTTTCTTTCCTTTATCTTTTTACATGTAAATTTAAGTATACATATGAGATATAATATAAAATGTTATTTTTAAAATTATATTCATTAAAAATTATATAATAGAAACTATTTTATTATTATGTAATTATATGTTATATTTTTTTCTTTTCAGGATCTACACACCTTTTTCCATTGTTTATACGTTTAGGTAATATTTTCCCCAAACGAAAATATAAAAAAAAAAACTGGAATGAATACCTCAAATAATATATTTATTTTCTTTAAATAAGTCACATTCATTTAAATTACAAATTAAATAATTATACATCAATTTAAGATTTTTAAGAGTGCATACTGAATACATACATTTTCCAATTAAAATAACAATTCACTTAATAGTTTAACATTAGTAACGATGCAAATTGAACACATTTTTTATGATAAACACAATTATGTTTTACCTTTTAAAAATATTTTTTTATTTAAGCTTTAAATACATATTTAATTAATATGGTTCGGATCATATCTAACCTAACAATTTATATAAAATTTAATTATTATTTAAATAAGTACAAATTTTTTTAACATTTTGAAATGAGCAATAACTAAATTCATTCATGTGATTCACACAGAAATGCATACATTTTTCAAACTTTGGTGCATTAATTTCACCTTCTAAATTTAATATTGTAAAATTCGGAAAATGTCTTTTTAAAAAATCTTCCTTTTGAACACCTTTGACTACGCACGTCACATCGGATAAATTCTGTGTAAATCCGTAAAAGATGTTGATAATCTCTGTCATATCGATGAGTCCGCCGGAATATGAAATTGAGTGATAATTATTTTCCAACCATCTGGCTTGGATTTTTTCCTTTGATGTTAAAAACGAGTAGTCGATTGTTGGCTTCATCAAGTAGGTGTGAATATTTTTATAACTTGTTGCAATACTAATTTCCTTCGGTATAAACTGTTTTGCAATTACAAATCCTTGCATATCGATAGCTAATATAATCATCATGTTATATATAAATATATAAAGTATACTCATCAACGGTTTTTTTATGTTCAAGATTGGTAAATCTGCTTTGATTATTATTGATATCTCAGGTGCACTGAAACTCACTCTTTTTCTATCACAAGAGTTTTCGAACCAACCCCGATAGCGGTCTGTATTCAACTACACTGTCATACAAAATGAGGCAATATGCTCTGGTGTTATCTTCAAACGCATGATGTCCTTCCATCTCAATTTTTAAATCAATTGTAGATGACTTTATGCTCTCGTTTTGCTTCGAAACGTCAAATACATATAACATGCGAGTTTTAAATTGTGCATAGGTTAACATCGGTTTATTGAAACGTCCATAATAACTGCTTTGGAACTTTGTGTATGCATAATAGTAGTATAAAAACGCGGGTGCCACACCCAAGTTCTTATGTGATATTACATGTACTTCCACCGGATGTGTTTTCAGTGCATGGATGAAGTGCGCATGCGTCGTGATTAGTTCTGAGTTTCCCCGTCCGACGCGTGTGGTGTCTCTACCGTCGTGGCGGGAATGTCTTGGCGGGATGTTTCAAGATGGCGTCTTGGCGGGTAGTCGAGTTGTCCACTAGAAGGAGCGTTGTTCAAGATGGCGTCTTGTCGGTTTGTCAAGTTGTCCACTAGATGGCCGAGAGTATGCAGCCCAAGTTACAGTGTAAGTTGAGTTGCATACACTTGTCAGAGAGAGAGTATATGCAAGTCAACTTACACTGTATGCTTGGTAGCATCGTAGTTTTTTTAGTGAGTTTTGCCTGCTAGGATTTGAACACCGGTCGGCTGGTTGAGAGCCCGACGCGCTACCCATTGCGCCAAACAGTGTTACTGATAAGGAATGGAAAAAGTGCTATAATAATGGGACCTCAATGTGGACTTGTAAAAAAAAATGGACAAAAATATGTGATGACGTCAGCCCTAAGCGCTTGCAATTTATAATATAACTAAAAATAAGCGATTATAACCCTTAATATATCGAATTACTTTTAATACAAGTATGGAATTAGACGGGTATAGGGATGACGCCATCACAACACTTTTAAATAATTCCGCGGCGGAACAACTATCACTATACAAACTGAAAAATTTTCACTGATCCTTAAAATATTTTCATTTATAATAACAATATCTATATAAAAAATGTGCATGGTCTTTGATAAAAAAAATATTTATGACTACTATAATATATAATAATAAATAAAACAATGTAATGCAATGAGAGATCTTTATCAGCGAGGATGGTTGTTGTAAACAACCAACTTTTCTGCAATCTGCGCATAATTATCTCTTACCGTTCTTCCAAAAAACGCATTTCGCTTCATCTGCGCAACGGACAGAAGGGCATTAGAGTGTCACACCTAAGCGATAACGTGAACGACGTCATCGACGCGAGACGGAGCGCGTAATCTCCATGTTTGCGGTTACTGATAAGAACTTACTACTATTAAATAAAATCACAATCCTGATAAAAATTGAACAAGTTATGATGAGTAATAATAAATAAAAACTATTTTAAATTACATAAAAATATATATTAAAATTAACTGATAAATATTCTATTATGAATATATTTTATTACCTATAAAAATAATTATTATGTGTGCCTATTTTTCATAACAAAACAATGTTAAATTGTAAAAATGTATGATAAATGCACACATTTGCATAAGAATGCGTATAAATCGAGACACAAACTAGAAGATATTTGCAAATTATTTCTTAATTTTTATTCAACCAATCATATTGATTGTTATAACAACCAATCAGATTAAAAGTTATTATGACAAATATTATTGTTTAAATAAATCAATTAGTATTAGCAAACATGTGTGACGATATTGACGTGCCGTGTATATCAATCGAAGACAGCAACAGCGGTTGTAGTAGTGATATCGCCGGTGACTTTCTAGAGAATTTGTCGAAACCGAATTAAGCAGTGAAGATAGATTAATTAACGAAGTCTATTATCCACTGAACAATCAAGTTAAAGTGACTGTTGGTTTGAGCCCCGTACGAGGATTTTACCAGTGTGTGCGTCTGAGTTCACCGAAAAAAAGTATATCTTTCATTCAGCCTGAATGGAATACTTTGATGCAGTACAAAAACGTCATGGAGAAGAGTGTTTTATTGAATAATATGCAATTTTTTGAATATTACAACAACTGTCTATTGGAATTCAATAGATTACAAGCCGACACAGATGATGCATTCATTAACATCTCACCTACGGTAAATAACTGCTATTATGAAAATATCGAATGCATGCGGGAAATTATATTGTATAACCGCAAGAAATTGATGCACGATTTACAAACAATACGGTGTTTAAGTGGAGACAATGAAATTAAAAGTCAGTTATACACTGATAATGGTGATGTCCAGAACGTCCCCCATTAAACGACTCCATTTAAGAAATCACCAACAACTAAACTATCGATTGGAAAGTCTACTACAGCAAATTATAAATGTTAAAAAAATTATTTGTGATTATGAATTGCAAAAGCAACTGTGTGCAAAACTCGACGGGATGCAGCTCAGATGAAATTAGCGAAGTCGAAATAAAATTATTTGAAAATATAAATAAAGCCATTGAATTGTATGATGAATGCAAGTTAACTGGTGAATATGTAAAATATCTGCCTGAAAAATATTTGCGATCGTTATATGGACTAAATTTGGAAAGATTGTGGGATTTCCTGCCTGAAAAATGTAAGAGTGATTTATATTTCCAAATAAGACTTCCTTGTCATAAGCATTACAACCTTCCAACCGATGAGGACCACATAGACGGACCACCTCCACCCATAAAAAACTGTTTTAGATGCATCGCAGAAATGTGTATCTGCCAAAAGTGTCAAGATTACCGATCAACTAGAGAAAGTGCCAAAAGTATCAAAAAATGAATAGCACCGTATTCATACTTTTATCAACTTTGCTTAATGGAACTTTGTTCATCACGAAACCCAAAGATGCCAGGCAATGCTACATAACCGCCATCGATAGAGGAATCAATGATTGGCCTTCGGAATGGAAAATGATGTACCTCGATAATAACACTAACCCAAGAACATTTAAAATAAACACCAGTATAATCCCGGGAGTGTCAAATGCGATGAATGCAACTTTTATGTTCCTCGATAAAAAACGCAGTGTAATAAATGTTTCAAATCAATTAATAATGGACAATGTTGTAAATAATGATAAGAATGTAATTTTGATTTTAGAAATTATACTGATGCTTACTAATGTTATTATATTTTCTTATGTGCTTTATAAATTATATAAAAGGTATGTTTACAAAAACTAAATAAAAAACAATATTATAATAAACAGCATTTTATTTCATTATTTCTTACATGCATTTTACAGGTAATTGAATTACATCATTAAGGTAAGTCATTCCAAATGTGTTAGCTTTATCAGAAGTGATTTGAGTTGTTGTAGAATCTCAAGCGTTGGACAATTAATCGAAAATAATGATAGATCTTTCTGATTTGCTCTCACCATCGAAGATGTAAATTCGTTATATTCATAATACATATTTTCACTGAAGAAATATAGCAGTCCATTTGTTTATCGGAATGCACCATTAATGTTCCTGGGCAATCCTATGAAATCTTGTGTATATCCAAGCATATTTATTTTTTGATAATAACTGCATTCATCCACTTCAACGTAAACGCTATTATTGTAGAACACATATGTTTGCCCACTGTACGTATTTACAGCTGCAGTCACAACCCCGCCAACATGTAAATTTGATTGTACAATTGAATTATGAAATTTTAACGACGGGAAATCAAAAACATGTATATACATATCATCGAATAGTGCTATCTGTCCATTGGGGCGTTGGTAAATTGCATTTATTTTTTTAAACGTTGATGGTAGAAAGTGTAACCAATTGGTTATTAACTGCGGTTTTCCGTATGAATTTATATTTAATCCTTTCACCCAAACCCACTCGTTATAAAATATGTATATTTTTCCGAGGACTCTTAGAAATGCATCGATGTCCTTTGATACTTTACACAAATCGGGGTAAATAACAGGTGGGTCAACCGTTCTAGAATTGACTGTAGAATTTACAGTTATATTTGCCACAGTTGTAGACTCTATTGTGGAATTTATCGTAGCAATAGTTGTAGGCTTTGTCGTCGTCGCCTCCGTCTCCATCATCGTTGTCGTCGACGTAACCTTTACACCATACAATTCTTGAATTGCATTGATGTCATCTTCAGTTAAATTTGGATAAGCGTAGTAGTATGCATACATCAATGAATGTTGATCGCTTGAGTGCTGAATTCCTAAGACGTGTCCGATTTCATGAAGAAATAAAGAAAAAATACTTATTTTGTTATTGGGAGGTGATTTTGTCAAAGTCCACCAATCTTCATCTGCATCAAGATGAATTTCTGACAAACTTCCGTTGTCGTGAGGTAGATAGGCATGCCCCAAAGTATTCCCAGGGCCGTCAAAGGAATTGCAAGTGTAGTTACGCTTTATCCATGTATGTGCTATTCTTTGAAATGAAATTAAAATATCATACTTTAAAGGATCATGAATGAAATTTAGATTAGTATAACTTGACCATAAATCAAAAGCTTCTTTGGCTGATTTTTTCATTAAATAACCCCCCTTATAAAAATGCCATTTTAAAGTTTTGTTTGGCCATTTTTCGGAATGAATTACATAATTTTCCGAATGATCTGGATTTCCACATCTTGGAGTTTGCATTAAATTTAACGTAGCATTATTGAATGTTCCATCTGCGGATAGACCATAAGTTTCTTGAAACAATATTATAGCATCTCTGGAATCGGTCAGCGATGTGTCACTAGCATTTAAATATCCATAGAATATTAGATACTTATTACCATCGAACGATGAGTCAGTTGAGGTTGATATAATAAATATAATATAAGGAGTGTGAAGATCATCATTGTATAGAGGTCTTATTAAAACTAAAGTATAATTATAAAATTATTATTATTTATGCAATTATAATACATTTTGTTTATTAATCCAACTGTTGTGTGAAGCATCAAAACCCAACCATTTAACGAACAATTTATTTCCTTTCTTTTGTAATATTTTTTCCACTAAATATATTTTAGGATTTGATGTTTTCTGTAATTCCTCAGCGTAAAAGGCTCCTTGTATAGGATCTCCTCTTTCATCTTCCAATAAATACGTCACCGGGTTGGTAATTTTAATTTTAACAATTTTAAATAATTCAGTTGTCCAATTTGGTGTGTATCCTTTTGCAAATAAAGCTTTTTGTTTACTCAATCGCACCATATCGCCCACTCGGAAATTCCCTTTTCCTGCAATTTTAATGTGCGAGTAGACAGTTTTTAATAACATCTCTTCCTTATCGCCGCCCGGAAGTACATCAGCTGGTCGCATTCCTATCGTACGGTGACGTTGATTGTTGTATTCTAACGTAACCTTGTTCAAAATATCATACCAGCTGTAGCGCCCATGCAAACTAAATTGTTTATAAAGTTTATCTTTTAGCGTGCGAATTAGACGCTCGACAATGGCAGCTTTCATTATTGTATATGTCGAATAATGATTAATATTATATTTTTTCATTAATGTAGAAAATTGCTTGTTATAAAATTCTTTGCCATGATCACTTTGAATATTTTTCGGTGTCCGACCGGCGTTTTTCAATATTTTTCCCATGGTTTCTGCAACAATCACACCGGTTTTATTTTTTATTAGTGCAGTCCAGGCGTATTTTGAGAAACAATCAATTACTACCAGTATATATTTATATCCTTTATTTTCACGAGAGAATAATTGAAACTCGGCAAGATCTATTTGCCACAGATCGTCAACACCTTTAAGTATAGTTCGTCTTCGGGCAAAATTCTTTCTTGCCGGTTTGTGTAACTCTCGCACTACATCCTCTTTACTCATTTTGACTTGAACGGTTTAATGAAGCAATCAGCTGTTTGATGCTAGTTGTTTGATTTAATAATAGCGTATTTAATTCAATCTTAAACTGCTCCCATTCTCTTGCATTATCGTTTTAAATTGTTTCTATTTTGGTATTCGCAGACCCTATATTTTTTTCAACTGATTCTATTTTGTGATTCGTAGTAGTTTTATACTCCTGCAAACCCGCGGATAACTTAATTAACCGATCCAAAGAATCCATTTTTACAGGTGTAATTTTGGAATCTACCATACCGGGGACACTGTTGATAACCCCATTTACTTTTTCATGTACATTCTTTATTAAATTTTCAACATATCTCTTCTCTTCAACATGCAAATTGTCGACATATTTCTTGTTGGCGGCATCGCTCTCATTAACCGGTAATTCCAAATATTTTATTCTTTTACTTTCAAGGTTGAAATGTCCATCAACATCGCGTTTAAAACCATTGCCTGGTGGTCCTCTCACTCCCACGCATTTATTTATTTTATTTTGTAACGAATGGAGTCCGAACTTATCGATGCTCATCTTGTAAATGAAATCAATGTAGAACGTTATACTAATAAATAACATCTTCTTCGCGTAATTCCTCTTCGATTGACGCAAATATTATTATCGTGCGAATTATTCCCCGCATTCCTCGATGCGTGCAATAAACACAATCTATCCACAAATTCGCTTAAATTGTTCCAATACTTGTATTGCGTAGGGACACGTTGCACTCTCAACTTTGAATCAAATCCTCTTCTTTGGGTGGAACTTGAATTGGAATCCAACAAAGGTTTAATAATCTTTGTATACTTTTTAGATTTTGATCCCTGTATCTGATTATTTGGATCAAAATTACGGTATATTGCATGTGACTTTAATAATATTTTTTTATAATGTTGTAAATCATCGTTTGTATAACTTGCAGGATCTTTCATAAAAAGCAGTTCGTATAAACCCGTTGTTCCATCGTATGTAGAATCACCAATTTTAAAATCTTTTTTATTGACCAGTTTAACTTCATGATTTCCAATCATCCATTTATGCGAGTGTAAATTAATTTTTATACCAGTGGTCTCATCTAAACTGTGATGAGCACCAAATCTCTTTGCAATGTACTCTCGGGGCTTTTCATAGAACGAATCCAAAAACTTTTTAATTTTCATGGTCCGTTCGCTTTGCGGTGTTAAAGATTTACGAAGTGTCTCTTCGCTTTGATGCGCTACCTCTTTGCTTCGATGCGGTACCTCTTCGCTTCGATGCGCTACCTCTTCGCTTCGATGCGGCACCTCTTCGCTTTGCGATACCTCTTCATCATCCTCATCGTTCAAATTACGTTTTGTAAAACCAGTCCATTTTGTCATCTGCTTCCTCTTTCGCGGCCGCACCACCTTGACCGTATATTTAGTGTGTTTGGGTGTAACTTCTATCAACGGTTCGGTTTTATAATTTTGATTCGCATCATTATCGTTATCATTCTTGAAATTTACTTTTCTACGTTTGAGAGAAATTATTTCCTTCAACGGTTCCAGTAACGGTTTATATGCTTTGTTCAAAAATTCGTCATTTTCCGATCGGTTTATTTTCATGGCAAACAGCTTTTTTCTTATAGCCTTTTTAATGTTGATCAGACGATTTTTATTGCACGGTCCGACATGTTCATTTGCCTGCGTAAATTTGATTGATGAAATCAATTGTCAATCATTATAAAGCGATCGAAACCTTTGCGGTATCTTCCCTTATTCGGATCACAATCTTTATTTATTACTATGAATCCGTATTTGTCTGCCCAACACAGTCTACAGATTTTTTTAAATTTTTCGAAATCCATGTCGCTGCTCACATGATCCGCAAACACATGTTTCAAATTCATTTCATATTGCTTGAATAATACCATAAAATTGGCATTATCACGTATCAAGTGTTTGGGTATTCGTGTATAAGTCTGACATAAATAAAACGAATCAATGTTATTGTGTCTTCCCATGCTGAAATATTCTCTGATTTTCTCTTGACCGTCGCACGCAACATCATCAAAAATAAAAATTGAGTTTGGTTTGGCATTCTCGGGGCTTAAGATTTCTTCATTTTCTTTAAACTGAAAGTATTTTATTTTTCGCATAGACTTCATAACGCTCTCCAATAGGCGATACTTTGGTTGATACAACGATTTCGAGTAGATATAAATGTTCTCAAAATGTAATCCGTTTTCACTGAACAATAAACTTAACATCGCGTTTGATTTTCCGCAATTGGACGGTCCACAAATGAGGGCTCGTATTGAATTTGGTAATAATTCACCGTGACGTCTCTCCGTCGTCAAACCCATTCCCGACACGTACTCATCCATGTTCACGATCGGCAGCGACTTTTTCTGCTTGACCACTTTCATTGTAATTTCATAAAATGGGGTTTGGACCTGTGTTATAAATAGAAGCGCTTCATAGTGAATCTTTTAAATGCATTTGTATCACGGTGCAGGCATTATCAATTCTTTTATAAATAAGTTACCGGTTGAATTACATTTACCAGGGTATCAGTACTGTGGGCCGGGTACAAAATTAAAAAAGCGTTTGCAAAGAGGCGATCCGGGCATAAACAAGTTAGACGCCGCATGTAAACTACACGACATAGCATATTCTCAAAACAAAAAATTGAGTGATAGACACGTTGCGGATAAACAGTTAGCGGAAGTCGCTTGGAAAAGAGCCAAATCCTCAGCATCGTTGGGTGAAAAAGCGAGCGCTTTTGCTGTGACGACAGCAATGAAAGTGAAAAGAAGATTAGGTATGGGCATGTCAAGAAAAAAAAGTGGCAAGAAAAAAGTTACGTTGCAAAGTGTAATTGTGATGAAGGCAAAAAATGCGTTAAAACAGTTTAAAAATAAAATTAAACATAAGAATGATATAACTGAAGGATCAGTCATAGCCCTTAATGCGGCAAAACTTGCCGTGCGCAAAGTTGGTGGAAGGAAAAAAATTCGAACCCCTCGTATAATTCCAGTGCCTAAAGTCGGCGGCATCCTACCATTGATTCCTATTTTTGCGGGTCTTAGTGCATTGGGAGCACTTGCGGGTGGTGCATCTGGTATTGCGAAAGCGGTGAACGACGCTTCGGACGCTCGTCGGAAATTTGGTGAATCACAACGGCACAATAAGATGATGGAAGCCATTGCAATCGGCGGAAAAGCAGGAAAAGGACTCTATCTTAAACCGCACAAAAAAGGCTTAGGGCTATACTTGCAGAAGCCAAAAAACTACTAACGCTACCTCGAAGAACGCTAACCGATAGGGATCTAGAGATGTTTGCGATAAAAGCAAAAGTACCATATTTTAGAGCTGTTTTTATGCGCGATGTCATGCCGATTAAACCCCATAAAAACGAATCCGGCATTGTTAATCTAGATTGTTCGAGAGGAAACGGTACACATTGGGTGGCATACAAAAAACGCGAAAATCACGTAAAATACTTTGACAGTTTTGGTGACCTCCCACCGCCCAAAGAACTTTTAAAATATTTTCAAGGTAGCGAAATTACTTACAACCACGATAGATATCAAAATTTTAATACGTATAACTGCGGGCATTTGTGTTTGAAATTTTTGTTATAAATACAATGACAGTCATGTCTTATACGTTTACTCTGCAGAGTGACAGCAGCATACTCTCCGTAAACTATTATCCTCCCATCGAGTTAGACCCTAACAAAAATTATTATTTGAGCCTGATCGGGTTGCAAACGTACAACACTATTCCAAATATAGAAGACGGGTGTAACAAATTTTATTACGAGCATAACGGTAGCAAAGTAATCGACGTACCTACCGGTTCGTATGAAATCACCGACATTGAATCTTACTTGGAATCTGTTTTGAAATCGAGATCGAAAGAATCGGAAGAGTTAATTGTCTTAAAACCAAATAATAATACATTAAAGTGTGAAGTTTTGTGCAAATACGACATTGATTTTTCACCGGCCGATAGTATCGGTAGCTTACTCGGATTTTCAAAGAAAAAATTGAGTGCAAATAAATTGCATTTGTCCGATTTACCCGTTAAAATTATAAAAGTGACCAGCATCAGACTCGAGTGTAACATAGTGTCCGGTGCTTTTTACGGTGATAATCTATCGCACACGCTTTTCGAATTTTCACCTTCCGTCGATCCGGGTTTTGCCATTAACATAGAACCTCGAAATATATTATATTTACCGGTTAACGTACGCAACATCAACAACATTACAATCAGAATTATCGATCAAGACGGAGCATCCGTAAATTTTAGAGGTGAAAACATTTTAGCAAGACTCGAATTAAAAACGTGGTAACGACATGCCGATTCAATTTAATTCTAATCCAAATGTTAATAAATGGGGGGCAACCATTCGAAACATCACTCCTCAATTATTCTTCAAAGGACTAACAAGTCACGACCTACAGAGATTCTCCTCATTGGGCTACAGACTAAGAAAAAAAAAACAATGGATAAATTAGACATTTTTGATAAATTCAGTGTGGACGAGAGCATCGTGAAAGAGGAATTTCACAGTTATCAGCCGAGAACACAAACCTTTAACAATAACGATGAAATTCGCATTTTAATACAACAGCAGGATATTTGTACTTTGCCGTGCAACAGTTATTTGTACATCGCTGGTACAACGGAAAATCCCGTCGATGCTAATTTTAAATGGGAGACAAATGGATTTGCTATCTTATTTGAAGAAATTTGTTACGAAATTAACGGAGTTGTAATCGATCAAAATCGAGGCGCTGGAATCACGTCCACAATGAAGGGATACATCTCTTATGATAAAGAAGAGCTAAGAAGTTTGGAAATGAGCGGGAGGAGCGAAACGTTTGACGCGGGAGTTAAAACATACTTTGATACAAACCAAAAGTTTTATGCAATTTTGCCCTTGAAATGTCTTCTGGGATTTGCAGAAGATTACAAGAAGGTGATGGTGAATGTGAAACAGGAGTTGATCATGAAGCGTGCCACCACGGATTTAAATTGTTACACGAGTACCAAAGACTGCAAGATTCGGATAGATAAAATTGAATTAAAAAAAATTACGAATATTGACCGGCATACAATCTGATCCTCCCATTTTAATGCCATATAGGACATGGCGTTTATTTAAGTATCCTCTCAGAAAAACCGATAAGGATACTTGGTTAGTTAAAACTTCTACCCATCTGGAAAAACCTCGATACGTAATTGTAGGTTTTCAACAGAATAAAGTTGGAAAAATAGATAAAAATGCAAGCCATTTTGATCATTGCTTTATGAGAAATTTGAATGTGTATTTAAATTCGGAGTGTTATTCCTATGATAAGTTAAATCAAAATGTGACAAATGGTGAATACACAACTTGTTATTACATGTACACACAGTTCCAAAACAGTTATTACGGTCGATTCAACCGACCCATATTGAGCTACGCAGAATTTAAAAATCGAATGTTATACGTATTCGATGTATCAAGACAAAACGAAAGTGTAAAATCGTCAACGATCGATTTGAAAATTGAAATGGAGGGACACCAGGCTTTCCCAGACAACACAAGAGCATATTGTCTCATATTGTTTGACCAAGTTGCCGAATACAGACCGCTCTCTGGAACAGTGAGAAAACTTGTTTAATGGAAAAAGAGTAGTACAAACCAAAAGTTTTTAACATTGCAGTAGTGAATCCTGAACATAGAAAATTGCATCAAAATACCCATCAATGAAGCTCTTGTTTTAGTCGAGTACAGGTCGTTGATGTGTACACTTCATATAACATGATGATTATATTAGCCATCGATATGCAAGGATTTGTAATTGCAAATCAGTTTATGCCGAAGGAAATAAGTATTGCAACAAATTACAAAAATATTCACACTTACTTGATGAAACCGACAATCGACTACTCGTTTTTAACATCGAAGGAAAAAATCCAAGCCAGATGGTTGGAAAATAATTACCACTCAATTCCATACTCCGGAGGAATTGTTGATATGGCCGAGATTGACAACATCTTTTACGGATTTACTCAGAATTTATCCGATGTGACGTGCGTGGTCAAGGGTGCTCAAAAAGAAGATTTTTTAAAAAGACATTTCCCAAATTTTACCATATTAAACCTTGATGGTGAAATTAATTCACCAAAATTTGATAAATGTACTCATTTCTGTGCAAATCACACAGATGAGTTTGCTAATTGTTCATTTCAGAATGTTAAAAAAATTTGTACTTATTTAAATGATAATAATTACAGTAAATAGTTTTTTGTAATTATTTTCTGTAATTATATTTTATATGAGCATAATAATCATAAATTACTATATTTTAAGTCTTGTTAAGTATGTAATTTAATTAAAAAATAAATCTATTTTTGTTGTAATAATATTGTTTTATTTTACCTACAGTATTAATCTTATTTTATTATTTCGAAAATAACTATGTTAAATTTATAAAGACAACGCATAATTGTTTTTAAGTAGTTTCCTGTGGTAATTAAAAATGATGCAATTTCTTGAATCATGTTGAGGTTTCGTGACTGTAAGTTTTGCGCGCGGTAAATTTAATTTCCGTCTATTAATTAAGCAATTTGTTATCATTTTCCTTATATATGTATATGATAAGAACAGTGATGTAATTTTTGTTTATTTCGCGCTTAATTAAAAACATCCGTTTTCTCCCCATATAAAATCAATGCATTCTGTGAAGTGTGCCAGTTTATAAAAAGCAAGCAATCAAATAAAAATAATAATCATGTTGAGCGAGTCTTCAGGTGATGAGTTATTGTCGCAGTATGTAACTCCAGACCGTCCCATACAAAAAGTGTGTGACAAGGTAAAAAAACCAAATAAACGACGCCGCTTAATTGGCGATAAGGCTTGTAGACGTTTGTTTGATGACGAAGTCACGGTGCCGGTTGCTCCAAAAAAACTGAAACCAAAAGTTTTGTCAAGTGATAGTGAGAGCGACACTGAATCAAAAAAGAAGACCGTGTTGCCCCTAAAAAAACGGAAACCAAAAGTTTTGTCAAATGATAGTGAGAGCGACAGTCAATCAATAAAAGACCGTGACGTTACCGATTTATTGAATGAAATCGGCAAAAGTGACGGCGGCGCTTCCATTATTCCCTTGAGGGATTTAAAGATTGGAAAACCGTACGTCGTTAATGATTTTTGTCATATGCAGACGGTTAATGGAAAAAAAGTGAAAGTTTGTGAACTCAAACATGGAATAGTATTCCTTCCGGATCGTTACTCAAGGAGATTTGCAAAAGAGAAAGATCTAGAAAAAATACGCGGATCGCAAGTAATACTATTTTATAATGGATTAAAATCATTAAGCGGCGGTCGTAGTTATCACGACGTGCAGTTTGAAAAAGCCTAAATATGGACGATAACAGATTGATAACGCAAATAAAAAAACTTTCAAAAACAATAAACAGTGTGGGGTTCAACAGGGATGTATTAACAAAGTGCCAAGCAGAAATTAAAATTAATATAAAATTATTAAAAAAATGTGCATCGCTCAATTTTGGTAGGAATCAACAACAAATTACATCTAATTTGGGATCACTGCTGTCTCTACAGGCAAAATGCGCAACCAAAATAAGAACGCTTTCAAGAACGGGTGATGGACTTCGCAGCGAGAGAACAATCAACTATGGTGCTAATAAAAGAAAACCTGCAGTGGAATGGACCGAAGTAAGTAATGTTTTGTTTTTTTAATTTTGTATGCATATTTACATAAAAGGCAGATAGTAATAATAGTCTATATATTTATAATTGCAGTTGAAAACAGCTTTCAATAATCAGATTCGCACAGGTGCTTTAATTAACTTAAACCATGTGGATCCAAAACTTTTTCTGAACGATTGTAAAATAAAAATTATAAATCGTTTAAAAAACATACGCAAGAAATTCACATGCTTTAAGTGTCATTTGGCTCTGTGCGGGGAATTTGTGCAGCCGGTATGTATGGAAATTGAAATTTTTCGAATGATGTCAAAAAATAAAATATTTCTACTCTACTCTGACGATGCACTCTTACTAGACGAATTATTTGAAGAAATTCTAGTAAAGGTATTTATTGAAATTTATATATTTTATGTATTATATTTATATATATATATATATATTTGCAGCTTGAAGAATTTCAAGAGCGTAAAAGTGGATGGGCTCTGCATGCCATACAGCATCTTTTGATCTCCATTGCTAAATATGCACCCTTGAACGCAGGATCTACCAGCTATGTACCATCAACATCAAAAATATGGATCAGCGCTGCTTTTTATGGTGTCTCATTGCTGCCCTACACCCATGTAAAAAAAAGGTGATGACCCCACAAACTGTTTAAATTATCCGGTTATTTTTTATCAATTTAATTTAAATAATATAAATATGCCTATGAAAATATCAGACATAAATAAATTTGAAAAACAAAATCCATTTTTTTCCGTTAATGTGTATTCATATGACGATGACGATACCGGTGACAGTCAATTTCAAATTTACCCACTACATATTTCAAACAATCATGTTGGAGAAATACAGATAAATTTATTGTATATACCTAAATACCATAAAAATTCTGGCCATTTCTGTCTAATTGAAGACTTGTCTAAATTATGTTCCTCAACATTCAATAAACGTAAACGTAAGCTATTTATTTGTCATAGATGTCTTAATAATTTTAGTAACGAGAATAAATTGCAAACACATTTAAAAGACTGCAACACTTTTGATCCAGTTAAAATTGAGATGCCCATTGAGGGCTCGGAAGTGAAGTTTCAAAATTTTACATCTACCATGAAATTGCCATTTGCAATATACGCCGATTTTGAGGCAGTGACATTACCGATTTTATCATGCGCAAATAATCCCCGTAACTCGTACAGTAGGCGTTATCAAAATCACAAACCATTTAGTGTGGCTTATTTGCGCGTATGCTCTTATAATTCAAATTTAAACTATTTCAATATGTATCGCGGTTTGGATCCACATAAATGGTTTATTAATCAATTGTTAGAAGAGTGCGATGTTATTTGGGCATATATAAATAGTGATAATAATAAACCAATGAATCCTTTAACAATAATACAAAAAATTCAACATGATACTTACCAGTCTTGCTCGATATGTAATTATTTTTTTGACAAAACCAATGTAAAAGTGGCACATCACTGTCATTATACTGGCGACTTTATTAATACCTTGTGCAATAATTGTAACTTGCAGTGCAAGACATCAAACATTTTACCCGTGATTTTCCACAACTTATCGCGATATGATGCGCACTTTATCATTGAGGCTCTTTCAAGTGTAAATGTTAATCCCATAAATATCATACCATCCACAACCGAAACTTACATCAGCTTCAGCAAAAGAATTGGAAACATTAATTTATGATTTCTGGACTCCTTCCGATTCATGCCCTCCTCATTAGATAAGCTAGTAAAGAATTTAAATATTGATCAGCTACAATTGACCAAATCCGGTTTCCCAAAAAACGAGGATCTGATGTTAGTCAAACGAAAAGGTATATTTCCCTACGATTATATATCGTCAATTGATAGATTAAATGACAATATATTACCCGCCAAAGAACATTTTTACAATCATTTAAATGATTGTGCGGTCAGTGACGATGATTATTTGCATGCTATGACAGTGTGGGAGCATTTCAAATGTAAGACATTAGACGATTATGCAGACCTTTATTTAAAAACCGATGTTTACTTGCTCGCAGATGTGTTTGAAAATTATCGGAATTTAACTATGAACACATACATGTTGGATGCGTGCGGGTTTTTAACAGCGCCCGGTTTGTCTTTTTCAGCTGCATTAATAATTTCCAAAGTTAAACTTCAACTATTAACCGATATTGATATGGTTTATTTTTTGAAAAGGGGTTAAGAGGCGGCATATGCCAAGTCAGCTGCAAATATGCTAAATCTAATTCACCTTATAGCACCTCATATGACCCAACAAAACAAGTATCGGAAATTTTACTATTAGATGCTAATGGTCTTTACGCGTTTGCTATGACATCAAATCTACCATTCGGTAATTTTCGATGGCTCGACAACATGGACGAGTTAAAAAATAAAATTATTGACAAGACTATAAGTATGTGCTATGGTGACAACATGGACAAATCGTTGATGCTAGAATGTGATCTGCATTATCCTACAGAACTTCATAATAAGCATATTTATTTCCCGTTCTGTGCAGAGCACAGATCACATTCCGGCAACAAAGCCAACACAAAATTAATGCTTACACTTTACGAAAAACAAAACTATGTGCTTCATTTAAATTCATTAATGCAATGTTTACAACACGGGCTGATTTTAACAAAAATCCGTAGGACCATCGAATTTTCTCATAGTAAATGGCTTAAGCCATATATCGATTTAAATGCAAAACTGCGCGCCCAGTCGACAAATGATTTTGATAGGCAACAATATAAAGACATGTCTAACATGTCATTCGGTAAAATGATGGAAAATGTTAGAAAATATAGGTCAATTTACTTGGCAAATAATTGGAGCACTGCGAGAAAATTAATATCAAAACCAAACTTTAAATCATTTAAAATATTTAATAAAAACCTTGTTGCCATAGAAATGAACAACACAATTGTTAAATATAATAAGGCATTGTATGTGGGCACTTGTATTTTGGATTTATCAAAAATTATTATGTATAGTTTTATCTATGATTATTTGAAGGTGCACGTCGAGCCGCATTTCGAAGTAATAATATGCTATAGCGATACGGATAGTATTGTTGCCAAATTTATTCGACGTGACAACTGCCCGTATCAAAGTATATATGACGTAATCCGGAGAGATGCGATTCTGATGTTCGACTCCTCAAATTATTCGGTAAATAATCCCTTTAACATTCCGCTAG
Organism: Tachinus rufipes; assembly: GCA_963932245.1. Lineage (NCBI taxonomy): Eukaryota > Metazoa > Arthropoda > Insecta > Coleoptera > Staphylinidae > Tachinus > Tachinus rufipes. The sequence continues at coordinate 51,084,095 of OZ010748.1, forward strand.
TTAATAAAAAAGTAATTGGTAAATTTAAAGACGAGTTAGGAGGAACCATAATACTAGAATATGCGGGTATCCGAGCAAAAGTTTACGCTATCCGGTCGGATTCTGATAATACTGAATTAAAAAAACACAAAGGTATAGGAAGATCGGCAATTCGAAAATTACAATACGAAGACTATATTAATTCAATATTTAATAACGTTTCAAAAATGACAACATTTAATTGCATAAGATCAGAAGATCACAACATTTATACGATAGAAATTAATAAAACTGCTCTTCATAATTTTGACGGCAAACGAAATCAAATTGATCAAATTAACTCAGTGCCGTGGGGGCATCACAATTTTGAATGATTTTTTTTAATAAGTTGTGTGTTATCATTCTTGTTTTTTTATATATATTTTTTTAATTATTCTAGATCTATTTCAACATTATATCCATTTATAATTTATATTATTATTATAAAACTTGAATTATTATAATTTTAGTAACATTTTTATAACATTTGCTTTATTTGATTTTTTTTTTTTTAATAAATATATTATATTTGTAACTTGCGTTGTTTTTTAGGCCATTTTCAAATGTCACCATTAATAACCGAGGTACGGTCCAGCCATCTTAGAAGCGCGCGCTAGTTTTTTTTCCTTTCATTATCAGTTTAACTCGTAAGGACTTGAATATTTACAAGACGTCATCACATATTTTTTTCTATTTTTTTTACAAGTCCACATTAAGGTCCCATTATTATAGCACTTTTTCCATTCCTTATCAGTAACACTGTTTGGCGCAATGGGTAGCGCGTCGGGCTCTTAACCAGCCGACCGGTGTTCAAATCCTAGTACCAAGCATACAGTGTAAGTTGAGTTGCATATACTCTTTCTCTCTGACAAGTGTATGCAACTCAACTTACACTGTAACTTGAGCTGCATACTCTCGGCCATCTAGTGGACAACTTGACAAACCGACAAGACGCCATCTTGAACAACGCTCCATCTAGTGGACAACTCGACTACCCGCCAAGACGCCATCTTGAAACATCCCGCCAAGACATTCCCGCCGCGACGGTAGAGACACCAGACGCGTCGGGCGGGAGAAACTCAGAACTAATCACGACGCATGCGCACTTCATCCATGCACTGAAAACACATCCGGTGGAAGTACATGTAAAATCACATAAGAACTTGGGTGTGGCACCCGCGTTTTTATACTACTCATAATAAGAAGCAGTGTATTCACCGTTCAACACATCTTGATTTAATTTATCATACGGATAAGACTCCGAATTCAATTACACGGTTAAATTTCTAATAGAACAATGATCATAATGACTTGCATTTTTATCGTTTTTACCCAATTTATCCTCTTGAAATGCGTGTATTACATACCGAGGTTTTTCTAGATGGGTTGAAGTTTTGACTAACCAAACATCCTTATCTGTTTTTCTTAGAGATGGTAATTCATGTAAATCCCATCTGCGAAACGGTATCAAAATAGGAGCATCTGATTGAATGTTGGTTAACAATTGTAATTTTACTTCATCGCTAGGCTGAATATGTTGTATGTGCCATTCGATTTTGTCTATGCTAATCTTAGGGTCTTTAGTGGTTGTATAACAGTTTATATCAGTTGTAGCTCTATGTAAAATTAACTTCTGTTTTACATTTACCATCACTTTTTTGTAATCTTCAGCAAACCCCAAAAGACATTTGAGAGGTAAAATTGCGTAAAACTTTTGGTTTGTATCAAAATAAGTTTTCATTCCGGAATCTCCAAACTTCTCAGATCTTCCTTGCTATACGAGATGTATCCCTTAATTGTGGTGGTAATTCCCACATCTTTATTTTTGTCGACTTCTACTCCATTAATGTTATAACTAATTTCTCTAAAAAAAAATGCCCAAGCATTTGTGGTCCATTTAAAATTAGGTCCATCAGGATTATTGGTTTTACCGGAGATGTATAGATAGCTATTGGAAGGTAGGGTGAGTATATCCTGTTGTTGTATTATAATGCGAATTTCATCGTTGTTGTTAAACGATTGAGTTATCGGTTGATAACTATGAAATTCATCCTTAACAATGGTCTCGTCTTCTCTGAATTTTTCAAAAATACTTAGTTTTCTCCATTTTACTTTGTATTCCAACGACGCGAGTCTTGACAGATCGCGGCGTGTTAGTCCTATCGATGTTGAACGACGAGTGATATTTTTAATTGTTGTTATCGCTTCTTTATTAGTTTCCAAATTGTGAAATTGAATTCCCTTTACGATTTTAATTCGAGTCTAACTAAAATGTTCTCTCCTCTAAAATTTACAGGTAACCCGTTTTGATCTTTAAGAGTTATGGTAATGTTGTCGATAGTACGCACATTCACCCGCAAATAATAAATATTTTGTGGTTCTATGTTAAGAGCGAATCCCGGATCGACCGAAGGTGAAAATTCAAAAATTGTATGTGATAATTTATCACCGTAATAGGCACCCGTCACAATATTACACTCAAGTCTAATGCTTGACACTTTTATAATTTGAACGGGTAGATCAGATAAATTCAAGTTGTTTGCTTTTAAAATTTTACTGGAATACCCGAGTAATGTTCCGATACTGTCGGACGGTGAAAAGTCTATGTCGTATTTACACAAAATCTCACACTTTAAGGTATTATTGTTCGGTTTAAGGCTAATTAGCGATTTGTAGTCTATGTCGATTTGTAGTCTATATGTTAGTTGATCTATCTTTTAGGATGGACTGCAAATACGTTTCGATATCGGTAATTTCATAAGAACCGGTGGGTATCTCAATTACTTTATCACCGTTGTGCTTGTAGTAAAACTTGTTACAACCGACTTCTATATTGGGAATAGTGTTGTAAGATTGAAAACCAATCAGACCTAAATAATAATTTTTGTTAGGGTCTAATTCGATTGGTGGATAATATTTTTCTGAGAGCACGCTATTATCACTTTGCAAAGTAAACGTTTGAGACATGACTGCGTGTGACTCTAAAACCTACAATCGTATTTATACTAAAAATTTCAAACACAAATGACCGCAGTTAAATGTATTAAAAATTTGGTATCTATTATGGTTATATGTTATTTCACTACCTCGAAAATATTTTAAGAGTTCTTTTGGGGGAGAAAGATCACCAAAACTGTCAAAGTATTTTACGAAATTTCCACGTTTCTTGTATGCAACCCAATGCGTACCGCTACCTCTCACACGATCGAGATTAACAATACCGGACTCGTTCTTATGAGATCGAATCGGTAAGGTATCACGCATAAAGACTCCTCTAAAATATGATATTTTTGCTTTAAGTGCAAACATATTTATGTCCTTATCGGTTAGCGGGCGTCGAGGTAGTGAACTCAGAAGTTTTTTGATGTTTGTAGATAGAGTCCTAATCCTTTTTTATACGGTTTCAAATAGAGCCCGTTTCCAGCTTTTCCACTGAGAGCAATAGCTTCCATCATTTTATTATGACGATGAGATTCACTAAATTTTTTACGAGCGTCTGTGGCGTCGTTCACCGCTTTTGCAATACCGGATGCACCACCAGCAAGCGCACCCAATGCACTGAGACCTGCAAAAATAGGTATCAATGGTAGGATACCACCGACTTTTGGTACTGGAATTATACGAGGTGTTCGAATTTTCTTCTTTCCACCAACTTTGCGCACGGCAAGTTTTGCCGCATTAAGGGCTATGTGCGATCCTTCAGTTATACCATTTTTTTGCTTAATTTTATTTTTAAATCCTTTTAACTCATTTTTTGCTTTTATCATAATTACGCTTCGCAACTCATCTTTCTTTACTCTTTTTTTCGAAACTTTCTTTCCTCTTTTTTTCTTCGACGACATACCCATACCCAATTTTCTTTTCACTTTCATTGCTGTTGTCACCGCAAAAGCGCTTGCTTTTTCACCTAAGGATGCGTCTGAAGATTTAACTCTTTGCCAAGCGACCTCCGCTAACTGTTTATCCGCTACGTGTCTATCACTTAAATTTTTGTTTTGTGAATATGCGATATCATGTAGTTTACATGCTACGTCTAACTTGTTTATGCCTGGATCACCTCTTTGTAAACGCTTTTTTAATTTTGTGCCCGGTCCACAGTATTGATACCCTGGTAGATGTAATTCAATGGGTAACTTATTTATAAAAGAATTGATAATACCTGCACCGCGATACAAATGCATTTAAAAGATTTACTATGAAGCGCTTCTATTTATAACCAAGATCCAACCCCCATTTTATGTCATTACGATGAAAGTGGTCAAGCAGAAAAAAGTCATTGCCGATTGTGAACATGCATGAGTTCGTCTCGGGAATGGGTATGACGACGGAGATGCGTCATGGGGAAATATTGCCAAATTCGGTACGATCCCTAATTTGTGGGCCGTCCAATTGTGGAAAATCAAACGCAATGATAAGTTTATTGTTTAGTGAAAACGGATTACATTTTGAGAACATTTATATTTACTCGAAATCGTTGTATCAACCAAAGTATCGTCTATTGGAAAACGTTATGAAGTCAATACGAAAAATAAAATATTTTCAGTTCAAAGAAAATGAGGAAATTATGAGCCCCGAGAATGCCAAACCAAATTCAATCTTTATTTTTGATGATGTTGCGTGCGACGGTCAAGAGAAAATCAGGGAATATTTCAGCATGGGGAGACACAATAACATCGATTCATTTTATTTATGTCAGACTTATACACGAATACCCAAACACTTGATACGTGATAATGCCAACTTTATCGTATTATTCAAGCAAGATGAAATGAATTTGAAACACGCGTTTTCAGATCATGTGAGCAGCGACATGGATTTTGAAAAATTTAAAAAAAATCTGTAGACTGTGTTGCGCCGATAAATACGGATTCATAGTAATAAACAAAGATTGTGATCCGAATAAGGGCAGATACCGCAAATGTTTCGATTGTTATATAATTGTTGACAATTGATTATAACAATCAAATGCACGCAAGTGATTGAATGAACATGACGGACAATGCTGATCAATATTAAAAAAGGCTATAAGAAAAAAACTGTTTGCAATAAAAATAAACCGATCAGAAAATGATGAATTTTTGAATAAAACATATAAGCCGTTATTGGAACCTTTAAAAGAAATTATTACTCACAGTCGAGCAAATATATATATAGTTAAAGCGCCGGTTCAGCAAAAAAGAATTTTAGCAAAATGGCATGGCATCTCAAAGCGTGAAGAGGATTATGAAGAAGAACCTTATGATGAACATGATGCCAACAAATTTTACACACCTCTTCGCAGACCGCATGGGAGTGAAGAAGAATCACATGATGACGAAGAGGTAGCTCATAAACCTTTTCATGAACCTCATAAACCTCTTCATGGGCCTCATAAACCTCTTCATGGGCCTCATAAACCTCTTGACAAACCTCATGAAGACGAAGAGGTAGCGCATGGTGCCGAAGAGGTAACTTATGTATCAAATAAAACAGAATATGTGGATGCGGCTTATTTGGATACCTTTCAGGACTTGCCTAGAAAATATGTCAGAAAGAGATTTTCAGATGATCGAAAATTTGATGAGTCTACCGGTATAAATATCGATAGTCATACAAAAAAGTGGACGATTGGAAATTATAATGTTGAACTGGTCGATGGTAAAAATTTTAAAATTGGTGATTCTGTGTACGTTGGAACTAAAGGCTTGTATGAACTTCTTTTTATGAAAGAACCCGACGATCAAATTTATAACTAAAATGATTTGAAAAACTATAAAACAATATTAGAAAAAAACACATGCATTACACCGCAACTACGATCTAAAAAATCAAAAACAGGGTTTGAAAAGTAGAAAATATACTGAGATTATTAAGCCCATGTTTAAAAATCGATCACCGACATATACAAAACAACGCAATAATTCGACCAGCTCTCATACTATCGGCAAAGGTTTTGATTCTAAATTGCAAGTTCAACAAACTCAAACGCAATACAAGTATTGGAACAATTTAAGCGAACATGATGATAGGTTGTGTTTATTGCACGCATCGAGAAATGCAGGGAATAATTCACACAATAATGAGATTGCTTCAATCGAGGAGGAATTGCGTGAAGAAGATGTAATTTTCTAATAAATACAAAGCACACTCTTGTTTGCACATCATACGCATCATGAGCATCGATAAGTTCGGACGTCATTCATCACAGATTAAAATAAATAAACCATTGACGACCGTTAGAGGGCCACCAAGCATTGGATTTAAACGTGATGCTGATGGGCATTTCAACCTTGATGGTAAAAGAATAAAATATTTGCAATTACCGATTAATGAAAACGATACCACCAACAAAAAATATGTGGATAATGTAAATGCCGTTCAGTTGCAGGATTTGAACACATCATTTAAAAATATTAATTCAAAAGTTAATTTAGTTATTGATAGTATTCCACAAATTATAAACTCAAAAATTTTACTAGTAAAAGAGGATCTGGCGGAAAAGATTAAAAGTTTATCCGGAGATTTGAAAGCGTATAAAAATACAACAAATCATGAAATAGAACTGCTTAACAATAACATAGATATAAAATTGGAACAGTTTAAAAATGATTTAAATACGCTATTATTAAGTCAAACAAATAGCATCAAACTGTTGATTGCTCTATTAAAGAGTCCTTCAAGTCAAAATGAGTAAAGAGGATAAAGTGCGCGAGTTACACAAGCCGGCGAGAAAGAATTTTGTCGAAGACGAACAATACTTATAAAATATGCCTGGACTGCACCCATAAAAAATAAAACCGGTGTGATTGTTGCAGAAACCATGAAGAAAATATTGAAAAATGCCGGTGGACGGAGCCCGAAAAATATTCAAAGTGATCATGGTAAGGAATTTTATAACAGTCAATTTTCTGCATTAATGAAATAATATAATATTAATCATTACTCAACATATACGATAATGAAAGCCGCAATTGTCGAGCGCCTAATCCGCACACTAAAAGATTAACTATACAGACAATTTAGTTTGCGTGGGCGTTACAGCTGGTATGATATTTTAAACAAGGTTACACTAGAATACAACAATCAACGTCAACGTACGATAGGAATGCGACCACCTGATGTAAAGCCTGGCGGTGATAAAGAGACCTTGTTATTGAAAACGGTCTACTCACACATTAAAATTGCAGAAAAAGGGAATTTTGGAGTGGGTGATATGGTGCGTCTGAGTAAACAAAAAAAGCTTTTCACAAAAGGATACACACCCAATTAGACAACTGAATTATTTAAAATTGTTAAAATTAAAATTACCAACCCGGTGACGTATTTATTGGAAGATGAAAAAGGAGATCCTATACAAGGAGCTTTTTACGCTGAGGAATTGCAGAAAACATCAAATCCTAAGATTTATTTAGTTGAAAAAATATTGCAAAAGAAGGGAAATAAATTATTTGAAAAATGGTTAGGTTTTGATGCTTCACACAACAGTTGGATTAACAAACAAAATGTACTATAATTCTATAAATATAATTAATATATTTAAAAATATGCCAGTGTTTCATTTGCAGTTCCACCGTAAACACGTATAAAATGTTTTATTTTTTTTACGTTTTGATAATAACATCTTTAGTTAAAAGTGATAATTTTGCTATAAATTATTTAAATCAATTTGGATATTTAGATTTACCTGAAAATAATTTGGCATTAAAGAGTATCTCGGATAATGACGTGGCGGGAAGTCTTGCACTTTTTCAAGAGTATTATAAGCTACCAGCAGATGGCACATTAAATAATCAAACCTTGGAATTAATGAAACGACCAAGATGTGGAGTACGCGACAATCCTATACCGTACAATCTTGTCAATACTAAATGGGAAAACGTAAACCTGATAAAATAGCATTTCTATTTGGCTAATAGAACGTTAATCAATATCGCCAACGTTGCATTTAAAGCTTGGGAAAAACATATACCCATTAAATTTGTTCGAAGTATTATAAATTATTACATTGTTATTTCAATCGGTAAACAATTTCATTATTGTGTTAAATCGGGTTTGCCTTGTAGAGATCAATTTGATGGTAGAGGTGCATATTATCCAAATAGAAACAAAACGATAGAGATTCATCTGGATCAAGACAAATTTTTCTATAAATAACGATATCATTCTTACTGAAGATGATATATTGGCTGTACAGAGTATTTACGGCAAACCAATAGAAAAAACCTTGAATACAACAACAACAACAACAACAACAACAACAACAACAACAACAACAAACAACAAATACAGCAAATACAACAAATACAACAATAACAAGAACAACTATTACTCAAAATAAAATATTTACAGAAAAATCAAATTCTATAACTGATACTGAGACTTATCCAAATTTATGTGTTTTGAAAAAAGTTAATACATTCATAATTATTAAAAATTGTTTATATGTATTTCACAAATTATGGGTATGGAGTAAACATTTAAATGAACATACATATAAACGTCCTGAACTGATCACAAAATGGTTTCCGTTTTTACCTCATAATTTTACTAAAATTACTGGCATTTATCAAAGTCTTAACGATCAAATTGTTATAATTGTTGATAAAAAAATGTATTTTATTAATTTCCCCGCTTTTCAATTAAGTCATACAAAAAGTACAGCCATTTGGAGACCTGATACGGAAGCTAATATTACTGGAATTGTAAATTCAAATAGCGGTAAAACATTTGTATTTTACGATGATGGATATTATTTACAAGTTGATGAGTGTAGTTATCACAGAAAAGCCGTTGGTACCATTATCGATGATTTTGGGGGAATTCCCTCAAAAATAGATTCAGTTTTTCGATTTTCCAACGGCCGTTTGTATTTTTTCAAAAAAAATATGTTTTATGAATATAACGAATTTTCTAATACAATTACTCGCGTTGGTAATATTGAACTTACAATATTTGGAATACAATGTCCAAATGAGGGACTGCTACTGCAACTTCAAAAACTTTTGCAAACATTAGTATCCGATAAATTTGATTTCAGTAACTCTGATAACTACGAAGAGGATATTTAAATAACAACAACGCAAATAACTTCTGATAAAGCTAACAGATTTGGAATGACTTACCTTTATGATGTAATTCAATTATAACATGTAAAATGTATGTATGAAATAAAAAAAATAAAATGCTGTTTATTATAATATTGTTTTTTATTTAATTTTTGTAAACATACCTTTTATATAATTTATATAGCACATAAGAAAATATAATAACATTAGTAAGCATCAGTATAATTTCTAAAATCAAAATTACATTTTTATCATTATTTACAACATTGTCCATTATTAATTGATTTGAAACATTTATTACACTGCGTTTTTATCGAGGAACATAAAAGTTGCATTCATCGCATTTGACACTCCCGGGATCGTGCTGGCGTTGATTTTAAATGTTCTTGGGTTAGTGTTATTATCATGGTACATCATTTTCCATTCCGAAGGCCAACTGTCATTGATTCCTCTATCGCTGACGGTTATGTAGCATTGTCTGGCATCTTTGGGTTTCGTGATAAACAAAGTTCCATTAAGCAAAGTTGTTAATAGTATGAATGCGGTGCTATTCATTTCGGCGCTCTTGACACTCTTTGCAGTTACATTCTTCTATGTTGCATCTAAAACAGTTCTCTATGGGCGGAGGTGGTCCGTCTATGTGGCACCTATTGGTTGGAAGGTTGTGGTGCATATGACAGGGAAGTCTTCTTTGGAAATATGAATCACTCTTACATTTTTCAGGCAGGAAGTCCCACAATCGCTCCAATTCTAGTCCATATAGCGATCGCAAATATTTTTGTGGTAAATATTTAACACATTCTCCAGTTAACTTGTTGTCGTGATACAAATCTACAGCATTGTTAATTTTTTTAAACAATTTTATCTCAACTTTGCTTTTTTCATCGGAGCTGCATACGGTCGAGTTTTGCACACAGTTGCTTTTGCAATTCATAATCACAAATAATTTTTTTAACATTTATAATTTGCTGCAGTAGACTACCCAATCGATAGTTTAGTTGTTGGCGATTTCTTAAATGGAGTCGTTTAATGGGGGTTCTTGACATCACCATTATCAGTGTATAACTGGCTTTTAAATTCATTGTCTCCACTTAAACATCGTGTTGTTTGTAAATCGTGCATCAATTTCTTGCAGTTTTACAATATAATTTCTTGCATGTATTCGATATTTTCAAAATATGAATTGTTTATTGTTGGCAAAATGGCAACAAACTCCTCATCTGTATCGACATTTAATCTGGCAAATTCGTTAAGACAGTTATTATAGTATTCGAAGAACTGTAAGGCATTCATACGTTGTAAACGAAATTCTATCAAATCTAGTACATTCCATAATTGTTTTATAGCAATATTATTCAAGGTTATTACCACACCTCTTTGTTCGATGCACACCGACTTTGATTTGCGACACTTAGATAGGTCGATGTAGCTCGTATCAAAAACATTGATACTCGGTTTTATGTTAATTTCCTCTGCAACATTGCTGTCTAAACGAGGTTTTTTCTGAAACCTGCACACACATTTTTGCTCGGTCAATCACAATAAACTTCGATGGTGCTTTTATACTGCATCAAACTATTTCATTCTGCTTGAATGAATGAAATACTTTTTTTCATAGAACTGAGACGGACGCACTTGTAAAATCCTTTTGCGGAGCTCAAACCAACGGACACTTTCACATTATTGTTCAATGAATAATAAACTTCATTTACTAGTCTATCTTCACTGTTTAATTCTTCTTCGCGTTCTTTTATCATTTGCTCCAAGTCAGGGTAACTATCACTGCTACTACTACTGTCAACGATTGAAATACATGGCGGTTCGCTGTTGTCGCAAATCTTATCAACTTTATTAGAAAATAATTCCGAAATATACGGTATGTCAATATCAATATCACACATCGTGCTAACTAACTTAAATTATTACATGTCAACAAATTTATAGTTTAATGTAAAACTCAAACAACCAATCAGAATTGAGTTAAATAGCTGGTGTCGGAGGGCCCCCTAATATTGGTTGAAATAGTCAATTTTGTGCTCGCTTTCCATAAGAAACAATGTAATTTTGCGTAAATCTAGTGCCAAGACACACTTTTCCATAAGATTACATGTAAAACGAGACACACATTATATTTATTTAATGTAATTTAATTATATTTAATAGTAAAGTTCTTATCAGTAGTATCCGCAAATGAAGATGAGATGTTCATCGTCGCGAGAACCGATGATCATCATTTATCTAAGCCCATTGTAACATATTGTTTAATTTTAAATTAAATTTAAAGCTTTTTATTATAACATAATAATGTTTAAAATTATAACATTCTATAATATTTATTAAATTAATTATTTTATTTGATAACATTTAATAGTAAAGTCCTTTTCAGTTGTAGTAACCGCAAATGGTGATTACGTGCTCGTCGCGAGAGCCGGTGACGTAAGTTTATGCATAATATATCTAAGCCCTTTTGGAATGCGCGAAGCGACTAGAACCCGTAGTTTGGACAAACGGTAAATGGAATATTTGCGCAGATCGGTGCAAAAGTGACTAACGTCACCGGGGCTGATAGCGATCTTCACGTGCACCCTCTCATTTTTTTAATGTTTCATCCCCCGCACGAACTATCACACCCATATGTATATTGTAAATAGAAATTTTCCAAAGGTGAAATTCGATATATTAAGGGTTATAATCGCATATTTTTATCAGTTATTATATTATAAATTGCAAGTGCTTAGGACTGACGTCATCACATCATTTTTCTATTTTTTTTACAAGTCCACATTGAGGTGATCCCATTATTATAGCACTTTTCCCATTCCTTATCAGTAACACTGTTTGGCGCAATGGGTAGCGCGTCGGGCTCTTAACCAGCCGACCGGTGTTTAAATCCTAGCAGGCAAGACTCACTTAAAAAATACGATGCTACCAAGCATACAGTGTAAGTTGAGTTGCATATACTCTCTCTCTCTCTCTGACAAGTGTATGCAACACAACTTACATTGTAACTTGGGTTGCATACTCTCGACCATCTAGTGGACAACTTGACAAACCGACAAGACGCCATCTTTGACATCCCGCCAAGACGACAACGACCAAATTCTTCTCGCCAACACCGACGGTGGCCATCTTGGACAACGCCTAACCCCCCCACTCCACTACACTATGCGAGCGACGGTGGCGACACTTTGCAGACTGGTGGACAAACTTAGAACCAGAGATAACGCCGACCACCCGACTGGATGCATTTTTCGTAAATTGGATTAACCGGAAGTACATGTAAATTGACATAAGAATCTATCAGATTTTGACTTTTTATACTACTCTTCAGTTTAAACTTGCTAAAGTTATGTTTGAATAACATGTTTTATTATTATATTTAGAACCATTTATTTAATAAATTTATTATTACATAACACCAAAGTAAACTAAGCTTGCAGCTTGTTTCAACAAAATATATGTACAAATAGTATAGTTATTTTATTAGTTATTGTAGAATTTAAATCTTAGCATAATCTATAATGATAAACAATGGAATAATTAATATGTTAGTGTTAGTTTTGGTATTTTGACATTTTTAAAGTAATCGACAGTCTTAATTACCCCTGCCTTCCAAATTTAATTAAAATCATATAGTGTTGTGTTCATTATCGTTATAAATATTCCGCCTGCAGTGTGGAATCCAGTATTCTGACATAATTTTTGTAATCAGCATACTTAAATTCATCTGTCTATTAATTATTATTTAAAAATTAATGAGTTTTGATATTTTCAACAACTTTAAAGTAATCGGAAGACTTGAATTCTCCTGTCTACCAAGTTTCATTAAAATCATAGAAAGTTGTGTTTAATATTGTTTTAAGTGTGGCGCCTATAGAGTGGAATGTAGTAATATAACATTATTTTTGTGATCATCATACTTAAATGTATCTGTTTATCAATATTTGTTTAAAATATAGAATGTTTTATAATAATAATATTATTGTGCCGCCCCCAATATAAATGTTGCTGTTTTAACATCTTTAAAGTAATTAGCAGACTTAAATACCCTTGTCTTCTAAATTTTTATAGACATCATCATAGAATGTTGTGTTTACTAATGTCATAACATAAGTGTGCCGCCTCCAGTGTGGAATCCAGTATTTTGACTTCATATTTTATTAGCATACTTAAATACATCTGTCTATCAATATTTATTTAAAACATATAATATTTTATTATGATAACATTATTGTGCCGCCCCCTTTGTGAATTTTGGTATTTTGACATCTTTAAAGTAATCGGCAGACTTAAATACTTCTATCTTCCAACTTTCATTAAATTTATAGAATGTTGTTTTTACTATCGTTATAAGTGTGCCGCCTCCATTGTGGAATCCAGTATTTTGACTTCATATTTGTAATCAGCATACTTAAATACATCTGTCTATCAATATTTATTTAAAACATATAATTTTTTTTAATAACAACATTATTGTGCCGCCCCCATTATGAATTTTGGTATTTTGACATCTTAAAAGTAATCGGCAGACTTAAATGCTCTTATCTACCAAATTTTATTAAAATCATAGAATGTTTTGTTTACTATCGTTATAAGTGTGCCGCCTCCAGTGTAGAATCCATTATTTTGACTTCATATTTGTAATTAGCATACTTAAATATATCTGTCCATCAATATTTATTTAAAACATATAATATTTTATAATAATAACATTATTGTGCCGCCCCCATTGTGAATGTCAGTATTTTTACATCTTTATAGTAATTGGCAGACTTAAATACCCTTATCTACCAATTTTTATTAAAATCAAAGAATTCACTGTCGTTATAAGTGTGCCGCCTCCAATATGAAATATAGTATTTTGACATCAATATAGTAATCAGCATAGTTAAATATAGAATGTTTTACAATAATAACATTATTGTGCCGCCCCCAATGTCAATATTAGTAGTTTAACATCTTTAAAATTGTCGGCAGACTTAAATACCCCTGTATAAAAAAATTCATTAAAATCATAGAATGTTAGCGTTATAATTGATAATGTTTTTAATTGCATTATTGTAATTCCTCCATTATGCTAAATTACCTTTGTCTACTTTTCAATAAAATCATCATCATCATCAATATTAGGCTGTGCTCTTTGAAAAACATTATCGATACTTATCATGAAATAGAATTTTTAACAAAAAAATCTTACATGTAAACGCGCGGGATTATACATACATATACATATAAGAATCTGTCGGTAAAAGTTAGTTCCAAAGTGTCCGTATTTAAATTAAAGAAATAGTTACAAACAATGAATTTATTACTATTACAATTTGGGATAAAAGTGGTATTTATAAACTAAATTGTAGTAAGTGCAATAAAATATATATATATATATATATATATATATTGGAAAAATTATCAGAAAATTCAATATTAGAGATAAGGACCATATAAGAGCGTTTAGAAATAAAGACATAGAAAAATCTAAATTTGAAAAACATTTGATTTTAAACAACCTTAAAATTTTAACACAAGATATTACATATTTTGGATAAAAATTTAATATTTATAGAAATGGAAATTAACATTTTAAAAATCAAAATTATAAAGTAATTAACAAAATTAGAATTATGTAATTCTCCTATATTAGACATTAAAATAAATATATTTGATTTCAAGTGTAAATATTTAATATTCAAGGAAAGTTCATTGGCTTCTATTAAAGTTTTAAATGATATTTGAAAATAAAACTTATCTTAATATTTCTCTTAATAAATTGTAAAATTAAATAGTAATAAAAAATGAATTAAACATTATAAAAATATATAAATAAAATAAGATTGATGTATTTGTAATACATTAATCTTATTTTAATTTTAATCTGTTCTATCTATTCCTTTCTGTAATGCATCATTTATGTAGCAATTATTAGTAAAACTACGTTGTTATTTTACTATAAAAAAAAAGCTTACATACACAAATTAAACTAAAGAAAACAGTAGAAATCAATAGTAAAAGCTTTTTATACGGGACTGTACAGAGAACTTATTACGGAACTGTACGCAAAATTTATTTCGGACTGTACATAAAACTTTTTACGGACTGTACCCGCTTTAGCTGGGTGATGACAACGTTTCAACCTATTCGAATGCACCCGAATAAGCTATATTGGCAAGACTGCTGTTTGTTATAGGAGACAACAGGCATTGGCTGCGTTCGTTCAGTACAACTCATCAGTTGCCAGCGCTGACCTATTAAGCGCTGAGTCCGTCTGAACGGTATATTTTGCCACGGTTGCCAACCGAGTAAACTTTTATCAACTATATAAACATAAAGCTCAGAGTTTTGAATTTAAATAAATGATTTAATTAGATTATGAAGCCGCTACTTAACGAGATATAATATATTCTCAATAAATAATGCCATTTAAGGTAAAGGTGTAAGATAAGATTACCCTGAAGTTGGCAACGGAGTACTGCAATTGATTATCTTTATCATTTTTTACTTCTCTCACTCAAGTTATTACAGCGTTAATATTACGTTGTAATCTAATTTACCTATGTTGCTAATTTTTCCGTTTAAAAACATATATAACTGCTATGTAGTTTGGTTTTGACATAATAAACTTATTTTTCAAATAAAAGCGCGAACCAAGCGAACCTAGATGTATGATGAGTAAAATGACAAGCGCTGCCAGCAAACGATAGTCATCAAGCGCGTTCAGTACGCAATAGTACGCATGATGAGTCGTCCTGAACGCGGCCAATGCCTTGACGTGCACAATCACATCAGTCTACTACCGCACCATTGCTACAATGTTGCTGAGAATAAATAAAGGTGTCTAATAAATATAAGTGAAATTACAACAAATTAACCCTTAACTGGTCCGGTGCTTTATTTGTTACGCTAAAGGTCAGGCGTAGTCTCGGAGACTACTTAATATGATAGGCCAATAAAAATACAAACATGTAAATAAACTAATTATTTTATTTATTATGTGTTAGTATATACATTATAAAACTATTTAATGCAGAAATGAGTTTAATTTAAACAGAACATAAAAAATTGTTAGCTTAAATTATATTTTGTTACAAAAATTTTGGTAAAAAATCTATTTTTAATATAAGATGCAATAAATAATTATAAAAATTTATTAATTCCAGTTTATATTATTAATTATGTTCTTAAAGTATTAAATAAATAGGAAATTAAAAAAAAAATTGTCTTTGTTGAAAATTTTGTATTCCAGCATACGCTAAACTTACTTAATTTTTAGCGCAGTTATTGCAGACTGGTTTTGTGCACTGTAAACAAATAGGTTTTTTGCAGCTAAGATACAAGTATTTTGTCATTCTACGCTTTTTCGAAGGACACAAGTGACAAATTTTACGTTTTTCTAAAATAAGGTCATTATTGTTAGTTTCTTCTTGTGTATTTGGGACTCCAAGAATTCTCCGAATAGTAGTGCGTATTTCACGTGGAATAACCGTCATTGTCAAACGTCGCCTCATGTGATTTTCTACTAATTGCATTGCAATTGTAGGCTTTAGGAACTTTTTATCTTCATCACTGAGCCCAAAACTATCAGAATCTTTCCCGGTGTAGATATATGCATTATATAAATAACTATTTCGTGCATCCGTGAGGCACTGTATTTTGAGGCCGTACTTTGCTGGTTTATTAGGTATGTACATTTTGAAACGGCATCTTCCTTGGAAACTTACGAGCATTTCATCTATTGTAGCAGATTGACCAAGACCATAAACACTTTGACAATTTTTTATGAATGAATTAAATATAAATGAAATTGCTGCAGCTGGATCATCTTTTATGCGTTCTTCCCTATCTTGAAAATTGTCAAATCGTATGGCAGCTAAAATAACAGCAAATCTTTTCTTACTCATGACTGATCTAAAAATTTCTCTTCCAGTTCCATCTGTTGCAAATAAACGGTCTATATTTTCGTGACTTGAATCGAATATTGCGGTATATACAAGAAGACCCAAAAATGCTTTTAACTCGGTGATATCAATATCGTTTACATGATGTCTAGATTGAGCTGAATACCTCCCACGAATTGTATCTAATTTAATGTTGGTATACTGAATAGTATGCTGTAACATGTCGTTATTGACAAGTAAATTCCAAATTGACAATGGATCCGCGGCCTCGCCCAGTTTACGCGCATTTGATTTTAGAACGGGAATTTTCATTATTATATTGTGTTTTCGAGTTCTAGATGAAGGGCAAACTTCTGACGTACACCATCTATACCGGTTTTTGCCATATATGTAATTTTTGTCAGTTACCTCATTTTCTTTATTGCTGCCACTAGAATCGTCAGAAGCAAACAATTCCGATTCGGTGTCGTGTTCTGACTCAATGGTGTAGTCTTCCAGCACATCGTCTTTATCACTGCCACTGCTATTTGCATCTTCAAACCATTTCATAAGAGTTTCTTCAAAATCGGGATCACCGTAACGCATTTTGATAGCCCGGCCATAGTTCATAAAATTTACCGCACTCAAGAAATGTACACAAACGGTCCTGCGTCGTCTAAGAGACTACTCCCAGAATTGTTTTTGTTATAACTTATAACTGAATATCGCAATCACGCCACAAATTTGACTACCAATCATGCTCTGCTACGTGGTGGATTAGATGTAACCGCAAATTTGTAGGCGGTCCCAGTAACCAATCACTAACAACTATATAAATTGAGAAGTCTGTCAGACGACGCCGGACCAGTTAAGGGTTAAATAATAAACTCGCTAAGAAAAACAATGGAATTAAATATACGAACATACAACTAAAATTATCGATCCAGAATTGAGAGGCAAACACGGGAAAGCGTTATAAGTGTAACAATTAATTATGTATGCATTTTATGCAAATATTTAAAATATAAATTTAACAGTGAAAAGTGAATTAATTATAAGAAGTCAGAAAATTGGAAATACTAGAAGAACATGATATGAAAAATCAAGACTAATTGTTATTATGTAATAAAAACAAAAATTATTATGGACTGTACACAAAACTTATTACGGTACTGTACTCACTTTAACCGCTGGGTGACGACACCGTTTCAACCTATTCGAGTGCACAATCATATCAATCTACTAACCTACCATTGCTATGTTGCTGAGAATAAATGAAGGTGTCTAATAAATGAAAGTGAAATGACAAATTAAATAATATAATCGCCATTAAAAATAATGTAATTAAATATATGAATAACAACTAGAATAATCGCTGCAGAATGAAGAGGGGAACCCGGGAATGCAGTAAAAGTGCAACAATTGATTATATAAATCTTTAAAATTATTAATAATAAAAAGTCTGTAAATTGGAAATCTAGAAGAACAAGATATGAAAAATTCAAGACAAATTGTATATACAATAAAAACAAAAATTATTCCCATTTTGAAGAAATTTATTGGATGTAGCACTATGAAAAACAGATACAATTAATCAGAATATACATCGTAACAGCAGCTACAGTTCATTAAGAATAGACATCTTGATTGCATATTTTTAATTCATTTTTTAAAATAAAAATGGATACAATAAACGTATTATATTATGTAAATATTAGAATATTTACATAATATAAAATGATTTAAAACTAGGTTGAAGTGATTTGAAATAAAATACCAACCTAGTAAATATATGGATAACATTACTCTATTTTGTTATTATTAGTCGGCTGACCTATTTCATCTAACTATATTGTTAATTTGGGTTGACGTAATTTGAAATAAAATTCCAACCTAATAAATATGGTTAAAAATCTATTCTGTTATTGATAGTTGGTTGACTTAAATTTATCTAATAGTTTGTTTATAAAAAGAATTGGTCAATTTTTCACTTTACAAATTCTTGTGTTGACAAACATTATTCTTCATTTATTTTAACATGCATTGATTTGATGGACCATGTGGTGTACTACAATTGTAAGACTTTTTTTACTTCTCCTTCTTGGGTAGGGTAGTTATTGAATTCTTTGTCTCTGTGTGAGTAAGAGTTTCATGTTTCATATAAATGTATTGAATAAGACACTTGTTGTAATCTATAGCATTCTTATAGAACATTTGTTGCGGTTTTATTCTTCTTCAATACAGAGAGATTTTTCCAATTCCAATTTTTCTATAAAAAGTTTCTACTTGTACAAGATTTGTTTTTTACTTTTGAGGTTTTGTTAACTTTACGGGTATTAATAATTCTAAAAAAAATTCTTATCTAAAAATGACAGTTTCTAGGAGTCTGCAAATTACAGAGTGTTTGCGATTTTTAGTCATACATTTGAACATCTACTGCCACTTGTATAACTACCAAATTGGTTAAAATTTTTGTTATACTCATCGGGATTTAGTATGTTGCCTCTTCACATTTTTTCAATTTGCCCAAATACTCGATTTAGAGGTATAAAGCTGTGTCCAGTTACGGGAAAAATAAATTAAGTAACCATTTCTGACACATTAACACGTAACGAGTTTTCATTCTGTTCTCTACAACCATCAGCTAATGTTCTAATTATTTTAGTAGTTCGCGGTATATCTGTATTAATAAGTCTATGATCAGATGCAATTTCATTTGATTCTTAAGATCTTTCTAATTCAGTCCAGGTGTAAAAAAATGCCTTGTTTCTTATTAATTTAACCTTTGATGTGCCTAGTGATTATAAAGTTGTACGTGAAGAACTGCCGGGAATAATAAGTCGCTTATCTGGTATTTTTGGCATTTAACTGAAAGTTTTTATTTTTTTTTATTTTATTATCTTCTACCTTCTGTTGAAATTTTGTTTCTAATAAAACACAACTCTTGGTTCACCCTTATTGCTAACTACCTAACTCGTCATTATCTGTGGAATATATAATATGTGACGCAATTATTTTAAAGATACGCTTTCTGTGTGAACCGAGAAAAGATTTGATTACTATTTTTAGATTATTTAACAAGTTTCTAAAGTGAATTTTTGAAACAATATAGGCTACAATGTGTCACATCTACCGAATTTATCTTGTTTATTAGTTTCAGTGAAGTGTTTTTCACTTACATTGTCTTTATTACTGTAATGTATGGTCTGGTGACTATCGGCTCTCTTAGATTTTTCACTAATTGATCTTGCTGGCACATTTCACTATTTAACAAATACTTATAATTATAATTCGGTGACTATCTACTAAGAATTTCAACTGTAACGACGACTCCAACTACCGCGACTAACTGTCTTTACCAAGGTGTTCTCTTTTTATAAGATCGGTCCCAACAGAGGTGACATAATTTGACAGCTCCCTATCCTTTTTAATGTTAAATTAGGTGACGCCTTATGTTGAAACTAACACTCTTAGGACTTTCTAATTAATTAATCTCAAGCCGCAACGTACGATTCAGCTATTTGTTTTCATGCGTAATTGGCTCGCCTATTAATTTATATGACTCGTTCTTTTATGGGAACGAAATATGATTTTTTGTTTTGTGACAATATGTACGGAAAATGTACAGAATAAGCTTGATTTTGTTAAGTTAGTGCACGAGCTCGCCTAAAAAAAATGCAAGAGTTTTTGGAAGCTTGATATTTTGAGATTGGGTTCCATTTCAATCATGAAAAGCTAGTCTAGAGTCAGCAGGTCTGCCGTCGGGACACCTGGCGGTGAGACGCTCGCAAATTAATTAACACCTCCAAATTGTTTTTGGAAAGCTCAAAGTTTGTATATATATATATATTATATTGTATGAAAACTCTTGAATTTTTTTGACGGGAGCTCTCCGACTAGTTGAATTGCTAAGGATTTTACTATCGTTGTTGCCGAGTACTAACCCTTTTGATTCGTTATCTTGGGACTTTTGACATTATTAGATTTTCTATTAAAATGCAAAAGTGTATTGTAGGATTTATGACAAATCTTGCAAGTTGATTTATTATTGCAATTATTCTGAAAATGGTTATTACGCAAACAGTCGATGCATAATTTTAATTTAAGCACTAAATTGTTATGTGCTTGCTTTTCAGAAATGCACCACAGTGATATGTTAAATGATCCTTGGAATAATTTGGACAACATGATTTAATATGTTGTTACAATTGCTGCGTATGATCGGGTCTGTTTGTTTACTCGTTGATCCTGATTTAATTGATCAGACGTTTTTGCATCTCGAAACAGTAATATTTAGAAAAAACACTATTTAAAAAAAAAATAGTCCTAAAAGAATTATTAAATATGCCTGATAATGCCACTGTCATCAACATCAGTTTTTCAAATAAATAAATAAATAAATTTTTATAAAGTTTATTTATTAAATGACTAATTTACAGGTTATCAAATTTGGTTTCTATTACATCATTCTTTAATAGCACCGCTCTGTGAATGAATGAATAATGAATAATATACGTACCTGACATCGATGTTTATATTTATGTATATCTGTTTATCATCCTGCTGGTCTTGTTGCTCTTGGGGACACCCGAGCAGGACGCCTCCTTGTAGTTCATCATCTTATCGAAGATGGATCTTAATTTTAACCTCTTGTTAATAACAATGTGAACGTATTATGCACTAGAATCCACAGAGCTTGCGTTAAGCATCTCGGAAGCCTAGTCGCATACGCATTCTCCTTATAGGCGGAGAAATGAACGGTTGAATTATACCAGATTTAAAATAAGAGAGGGATAAAATATTTAAATGTTCATTTTAATTATTTATTTATTTATTCTTTTCTTAATAAATATAAGCGCACATAATGTGTATTATTTAAGATTGTTTTATTGACTGATGTCAGTATATGAAATGTATCTAAGAATAACTTGTGACGTTTGCAACTTTACTATAAATTAAAAAATGCTACCCAATTAAATAATTAAATCTATCCATATTTGCTGGAGAATTTTTGTGATATATTACATTTATATTCATAAATTAAAAAAATAACAAATAGATATGATTTTGCACGTTTCCGTTTCTCGCTCTTATTATTTCATGCTCCAGGCTGTACTGAAGTAATAACAATGGAGCAGAAGCGTAGAAAGACTTTTGTCAAATAGGAATTATTTTTCATTTATTGAAAATAATACAAATATTTATTTTATACATAGTGTTAGCAAGATTCAGTCACGATTGCAAATTAACAAATATAATTGTGGTTTTAATTGTCTCTCTAAAAAGTGACATGCTTGGCACACTGCATTTACTTTGGTATACAAATATAAGTTTATTTTTTGCAAAATTAGTATGATTACATTGTAAATATGTTACATTAAAACTTATTATTATAATGAGTAACAAATTAATAAATAATTAAATAGAATTATAGTTTGAATAAAACTTTATATTCATTTTTATCTTCCAAGGAAAGTGTGTAAAGGTTGTTGGTTGTCGGGTTGAATAGAGTAATTTCTGGTTACTTATTTATCTTTTATTATTTATAATTTACATATACAAATTACTTTTCGTAATGAAATGTTATTGTTTTTAAAAAAGAACAATTTATTTGGTGATACGTATTGTATCGGGTACAGACTTAGACTAAAAAAATAATGATTACATAGATTATATATAGTAATTAAATGTTGATTCAGCATCCGCATGCAGGTGCATATCCAGACGCTGACGTCGCATGCACATGCATGCGTGAACAATGGGCCCTTTCATGGAGCCCTGTCTGGGTCTGGTTAGTGTACGGTAGATAACTCCTCATCCCCTAGAATTTGGCATTGCCAGGAAGGTGCAGAATATTGCTTTGGCATTGTTCTGCATCTTGATCTTGGTGTAGGGCTTTCTTTTTCTTTATCCATTTCCTTACGGTGTAACCAGCAAGAAGGAGTAACATGATATATAGGGTGATGGTCCACATACTAGGAGTGAGCATGTGTGTTGTTGGTTCATCAATGATGGGCACTTGTTGAATGGCCGGAACAGCTTGTAGATCCAGCTTCTTAAGTTCGATGTTGAATTTGTTAAAATTGGATTTAAATAATTCCAACTTTGGGTTATTAATAATGAGTGGACTACCCAGTGTAGCTTCTTGATGTGAGACTTCTCGGTTTTGGTAAATTAATTTACATTTTCCTTGTTTAATGAGGAAGATTCCAACTAGGTGCTTTATTTCCGATTCGTGTTCGCATTTGATTTGAATTTCTTCTTGGATCGGGAAGACAGCAAGTTGTTGATTAATTTCGGGTATTATTTCCAAATGGTTTGTCGTAATGTTGAGTTTGGTGTATTGACATCCGGTGCTGGATTCTTTTAGGAGGATCTCCTTCTCACAATCTGCATTGTGATTAATTAGCAGATGGGATGAACATTGATAATATTTTATACCTTGGGTACACAAGTTATGTAGAGGCCATATTTTGTTTTCGTTTTTTGATTTTAATAGATATTTAACATTTGGTATAATGGTAACATATTCAGAATCATGCTTAGTAGGTATGGGATTTAGGTAGTAAATTTCGAAATCGTGTTCGTAATTAATGGGAATAGAAAGAAAATAGTTAATTCTGTTGGACTCGATTTTACAATTAACTTTAATAATTGATTCAAAATCTAATATGTTTTCTATTTTGACTTCGAAAGGAAGTTGTTCATTATAATGAATAGAAATTCGTTTAATCTCTACAAATAAATCATTTAATTTTATAATACTTGGGTGCAAGATTCTCAGTTTACAAAATGAAATTGAGTTCTCTATGTCTTGTAGTACGCTTAGGATTGTATTATATATTATAAGCAACTGGTTGAACAGATCTTTAGCAAACAGTATATTTTGGTGTTCTATATCATCATGTAGTACTACACTTACTTGCATAATTCTCGACTTTAATAATAATTCATTATGTTTAATACTCTGTATAGTATCATTAAAAATTTTTATTACTTGAGTATTTAGGCTATACTGCATTTTTAACTGATTTTCAATTTGATTTTCATTTTTTTGCAAATGGTTAAGAATGTTATTGATTCTTTCTCCATCTCTTGCATCTAAGTTTCCACTAATTGTTTTAATAATGGTGCCCAGTCCGTCAATCAATCCTCTTTTATTTCTGCTTTTATCTACAGCATGCAAGTTAATATTTTGGATTTTATCGTTAATATTACTTTGAATATTATTTATCATTTTGTTGTAGGTATTGAATTCAGGTATGAATTTAGTGTCATTTTGTAATGATTTTAATAATTGGTCGTATTGGGTGTTGAGGATTGTTAACTCTTTGTATAATGGAGTCAAGTCATAATGGTGAACAAACGTATGTACGGTTCTTTGTAATTTTGCTGTTCCTAGATTAATAGGAAGAATTCCCAGATTTTGTGTAATATCTTTTATAGAATCACCTCGAATTATTGTGACGAGGAGGGACAGTGTTATGATGTTTAACGTCAATTACTGCAGTTTTCAATACGGGGTTTATTGTCTCTATTTTTTCTGGTTTAAACTTAGGTTTTGTTTTAGACTGTTTTTGTTTGTTTTTTACAAACACCTCAGTAGGTATTTCGGGAAGATCTTCTCGATTTTCGTTGCGTTTATTCATAGTTTTTTCTTTGTTTTCTTGGATTTTTTGATTGATCTTTTGATACAATAATTTAATTTTGTTCTTATGGTTTACCACATAATTATTTATTATATGGTTTTCCATTTCTATATTAAAGGGAGAATCTACGTCAATATGTCCCGATATAATTTCGGACGGTTCAAATTTTGTTGTCGAATGAATCGAATTATTATAGGCAAGCAATGCGTAATTAACCTTAGTTTCAATTGATTCTTTTTTATACAATTCTTGATTATTTAGTAAACATATGTGTTCGATAAGTGTGGAATGTGCACGTTCTATTATTCCATTAGAATTAGGATTTTGAGAGCTTATAAAATGTAATTTGATTTTATGTAATTCGAACAATTCTTTCAGAACAGAGTTCTTAAATTCTAAATGGTTATCTGCAACTATTTCTTTAGGTATACCATGGTGGGTGAAAAAACGAATTAAATTATTAGTAATTTCTATTGCTTGTTGAGAATTCAGTTTATAAAGCTGGGTGTATTTAGAAAATGCATCCACTATAGTAAGAAATTTTACCTTTTCAAGAGATATAGTGTCTATATGTACTATTTCAAATGGTTGCGAAGGAGTTGGAGTGATATTAAATTTCAACTGCAATGGGTTTCTGTCATATTTACTAATTTGACATATTGCACATTGATTTATGTAAGTTTGGATTGAACGCCGTTGATTAGGCCAATAAAATCTTCTTTTAATTTGCATTTCGGTTTCATCAACTCCTCGGTGGTTCGTCTTTCCTTCGTGGTATATTTTTATGTTATCAATAATTTCTTCTTCACTTTCTACATCAATTAGCTGACTTGTACATTTTATAAATCTTAGTGCAGAGTTTTTGAAATACTTTTGCAAAACATTACAGAATTTTTCATAAATAGGGTCTTCAAAGTAAATATAATATTTTATATTGGGGGCTATATATTCTTTTATAAAGTTGATGATATCTTGTTCAAAGTTTGATTCTGATAGTTGCACAATTAAGCGCATTTTTGTGTTATCAAATAATTTTAAACATTTAGTTTTTGAAGGGGCATAATTTACTTTGGAAATTAAAATTTGATTTTTTCCAAAATTGATTGGGTTTTCTGTAATTGGAATATTGAATATTGGATCTTCAATGTTTGAGTGCATTGTTTTGCCATCATCACTATCATTAATATTTTCTGCAAATTCATCGTTTAAAACATTTAAACGTTCATCTATATCTCCATGCTCAACAACTAGAGATCCGTTATTATCTTCTGTAGTAGTGAGAATATCATCAAGGTTTACTGTAGACAAGTCTATTAATTCTTTATGTTCATCGTGTACATTAAGTTCGATT
Source organism: Tachinus rufipes (assembly GCA_963932245.1). Taxonomy (NCBI): domain Eukaryota; kingdom Metazoa; phylum Arthropoda; class Insecta; order Coleoptera; family Staphylinidae; genus Tachinus; species Tachinus rufipes. The sequence continues at coordinate 51,110,028 of OZ010748.1, forward strand.
CTTGAAAGCGCATCTGCATTTTTATTCAAAATACCCTTTTTATAAAGTATTGTGTATTCATATTCTAGAAGTTTTAAACGCCATCTAGTTAATTTCGAATTTGGTTCTTTAACCGACATCAGCCATTGTAATGGTTTGTGATCACTAATGATTTGAAATTTCCTTCCAAACAGGTAGGGTCTAAAGTATTTTGTAGCCCAAACTATCGCGAGTAGTTCCTTTTCGATGGTGGAGTAATTTGTCTCTGAATCGTTAAGGGTTCTACTGGCGTATGCTATTGGTAAATCGGAGCCGATGTTTCCCTGTGATAGTATTGCGCCGATTGCGAAGTTACTCGCGTCAGTAGTCAGATTAAATGACTTAGTAAAGTCAGGGTATTGTAACAGTGGTTCGTTTATCAACAGTTCCTTGCATAAGTTAAAACAGTTTATATACTCTGAATTATGAATATCAATATTTGCATCTTTTTTTAGACACTTAGTTAGTGGTTTGGTAAGTCTTGCGAAATCTTTTATAAATTTTCGGTAATATCCGAGCAGACCTAGAAAACCTTTAAGTTGTTTGGTTGTTTTTGGAATAGGGTAGTTTTGGATGGCCAGAATCTTATCTGGGTTTGGCTTTACCCCGTCAGGAGTTACTATATGGCCTAGATACGCAACTTCCTTTCTCAAAAATTCCGATTTATCAATCTGAATTTTTAAGTTAGAATCTCTTAAACGTTTGAAAACTTCTTTCAATCGTTCAATATGTTCTTGTAAACTGGTGCTGAATATTATGATATCATCAAGGTAGACCAAGCACTTTTCGTTCTGGATTCCACGTAAGATGTTATCCATCACGCGTTGGAAAGTGGCGGGAGCATTTCTTAACCCAAATGGCATTCTAACAAATTCAAAATGCCCATTTTCGGTATTAAATGCTGTTTTTGGTACGTCACTTTCTTCCATCTCAATTTGGTGGAACCCAGACGCTAAGTCCAGCGTCGTAAAATATTGGCAGCGACCCAGTTTATCAAGTAAGTCGGTTATGTTGGGAAGAGGGTATCTATCGCCTATTGTCTTATCGTTTAATTTGCGATAATCGATTACAACACGCCATTTAGTTTTTCCTGACGCATCTAGTTTCTTAGGCACCACCCAGATTGGTGATGACCAAGGACTATACGATGGACGGATTATATTTTGTTCTAACATTTGTTGTATTTGATGTTGAACTTCTTGTCTGTGTATTTCCGGATAACGGTAAGATTTAGTATACACAGGAATTTCATCTGTGGTTTTAATATTGTGTTTAATCTTATTTGTAAAGGTAAGATATTTTTTATCTATATGAAAGATATCTTTATATTCTTTAATTAATTCAATTATGGCGGATCGTTCTTCTCTGTTCATATGCTCTGAACGGATTTTTGATACGTCAAATTTAATATTCTTGTCATCGAGTATGTTTAAACTTATATTAGGTTCTTCAGTAGTTTGATTGTATTCATCAATCATTTCAACTATGAAAGGTTTTTTTACAGTCACACACATATCGATTTCAAGTGGATTGGTAATTGTACACAATGCTTTGTAATTATTTACGCGAGTTGCGCATTCAGGTATTTCTAGTTTCTTTACCTTCATATAAGGGATGATAACATCACCATTTCTAACATTTTTTACATCAACTTCTATGACTTGTTCAGTTCTGGCGGGTACTACTATGCAATTCGTACTTTCAGTTTTTTGAATGTCACGATAGTGAAGTTGTATTTTACAACTAGGAGCTACCAATTGGTTTTGCTCTAGGTCAATAATGGCCTTTAATAATTTCAAGTTATCGAGTCCTAACAGGACATCAAAGTTAGAATGAAAATTAAACAAATAAAAATCCATGTTTAGATTTTTTTTGTTATTGAATAATTTATTCAAATTAATAATAGCTTTATGTTTCCCAGATGTAGTGCCATGTGCAGTGGCTACTTTGAATGGGTCGTATTTAATATAATTTTTATAAAATTGGTTTGCTATTTGTGGGTTTACAAATGAACGTGAGCTGCCTGTGTCAACTAGAATTTTTAATTTATTTTCAGTGTTTATAATATAGGGTAGTTGACTGTTATTATTTATAAGGCCCATCAATTCTATGTTTCCGAGGCGTTTATGCCTAAAAAATCATTTTCTTGTTCCATAGGTATTTCGTCATCTATGTTTAACAACATTTGATTATTTTGATTTGGAACATATCGGTTCCTTTGGGGGTTAAACGTATTATGCGTAGATGTTGACATTGGGGTAGGTTTAGGCATTTGTGCAGTGCGATTAGTGTTATTATTATTATACCTTGGTGGGTTATTATAATTTTGGTTCGGCATATTTTGTTGATTTGGGAAACTATTATTTTTATTAAAGAAAGGTTTGTTATAATTAAAGTTTTGGTAACGTGCATTTTGATTATAATTTTTATTATAATTTTGCGAATAATTTGCACGTTGATTTGATCTAGAAGTTTCCGTTTTATTTTGTGTTTCCAATTGGAAATCATTCGTAAGCATATTGAGAGCGGCGTTTAAATCGCCTGGATTCTTAACTCTCATTTGCGCGCCGATTGGGTCACGTAAACCGCGTAACAATGCTCTTAAAGCATTACCTCTAAAATAAAATGACAAATAATATTTTTCATGCACTTCTTGGGAATGATTTGATAAATAAGACAATTGCAAATTTAGCAAATGCTGTAACCTATTATAAAAGTCAAAAGGGGATTCATTGGCATTTTGTTTAATCAGCGCAATTTCGTGATTCAAGCTATAATGATCTCGCTTGTCGCTATATGAATTTAATAAAGCTGATTTTAATTCACGCCAGTTAGTAATTATACTTGATGATATATTTTTAGCCGCTTCACCTTTTATCTTAGCGATTATACTTGACATAAGGTACTCATTTTGAAAATCTCCCTCTTCGGCTATATTATAAAATTTATTGACTAATTTTTCGCTAATTTCAAGGAAACGCGAAAGCAATTCAGATTCACCGTGAAATTCGGGAATCATTTGCAGATATTCTGCCTTTAATTGAGGAATAGCCATTGCGGTATTATTACGAATAGGGGATCTCGATCGCGAGCGGTTATGATTAGGGATGGTTGGGTCTAAGTCTGATTCTGAATCTGAGTCAATATTACGTGAGTTGACACTCATTAGGCGCGGTGAATACCTCTATATAAACTTTGTGTACTTACAGTACGTATATTATATCCATTGGTGATTGACTGGTTGAGTCAGCTCTTTGGGTTTGCTCGAAGTTCGGAGTTCCTCGGAGATGCTCTTGTAGTCCGTTCTTATATCCACTGGGTTGATTTGCACCGGCACTGAATGGGTTGTCACAACACATAAAGTTATTTGATTCGTTTCACTTATTAATTGTTGAAACAAACCGGATATTTATATTCACTAAATATCCGTTTAAGTGAATCCGTACGACTGCGCCAATTACTTTTCGTAATGAAATGTTATTGTTTTTAAAAAAGAACAATTTATTTGGTGATACGTATTGTATCGGGTACAGACTTAGACTAAAAAAATAATGATTACATAGATTATATATAGTAATTAAATGTTGATTCAGCATCCGCATGCAGGTGCATATCCAGACGCTGACGTCGCATGCACATGCATGCGTGAACAATGGGCCCTTTCATGGAGCCCTGTCTGGGTCTGGTTAGTGTACGGTAGATAACTTACATATATTAACTATACACTATACATGATGGTTAGGAGTATCTTAAATCAATAATGTAACACTGTCTTAACACTCACCAACACCCGGGTTATATACCCGCAGGTGTTGCCCGGAAACACATTCAATGCTAGTTGTGTTTATCAACATTGGCGGAATGTGCTGCGATGCAATGTGAATATTAAGTAACATCTATTTACTACATTTTATTACCCTGGAGGAAGAGCAACTATTGCGCCACTATAGGTGACTCGTATAATACAAGATTTTTATGATTTGTTTCTATACTCTCCATACTTGTATCAGAATTGTATTCATCAGTTTCTAAACCCGAATCTAATTCATCATCACCATTGGTGTTACTTTCATCACTTGAATCAGATTCAGATCCACTCGAATCAGATTCAGATGCACTCGAATGAGATTCTGAATCTTCCATTGAAAAATTTTGATAGTCACTATTAATATTATTATTATTATTATTATTTTAAATATTTTAATCATATAACAATACTTACAGCTTTATAAATAACTTAATTTTAAACAATTTAGCATTTTCTGCAATAACTAATTCTTGTTCTAGATATATTATCGTACGTCCTGTAACGGTTTGAACTTACCCTTATCATTAGCTAGGCGGCAGCTCTAATTTGATTGGCGGGTTGTGGATCGCTTCAAACTCAGGATTGAAAGCCAAATAAATGGACTTACTAAATGTTGTAAATCTGAAGGAAAGACGTTATAGAGATATAAAACTCATATAGCGGTGATACCTGATCATTTAATAAAAATAAAACATTACAAACTGATGTCTGGTTCAGGAAGAAAAATAATTCTTTAGTGACTTAACATTTAATTAAGCTTATCAAGGTCTTCCCACATCACTGACCGATCGAGAGCGGACTCAACAATTGTCAAGTTCTCCCAATCTACCAATGGCACCGGTGAACAAAAAGGAACCAACTAAAATCTAGTAAAAACCCCTTAATGCTCTCCACACCACTTACCGATCAAGACAACTCAACAACCGCAAAGTCTCCTTGACCCCTCAATGATTATGAAAACCAAAAAAAATTGACCGAAACCGAAACAGTTGGACACCGTACGATATTTATTAACGTTACGACTAACTTAGGCGAATAAGCTTATTTCCTGTACAAAAAGAAATCGTGTAACAATGTCATACTACGCAACATATATATATAAACATAATATTTTGTGGTACCATAAAAATCCAGTGGCATTAGTAAAAGTTTAATTTTTCAAACTTTTTTTAATTTTGTGAACACTACCTTAACAATAATAAAAAAAGATGTATGAAGTATGACTTTACAAGAATAACATATTTATTATATTATAATATTTCTCAAATGTTCTAAAAAAATGTCAAGTTTTCACAAAAATGTGTTGTAAGTTTATCAGGGAATAAATATTAATCCTAAAATAGTTCTTAATTAATTAAATGATCTAAATAAGTTAGTTATCATAGTCAATTGATTTTTTTGTTTTTTTTTTTTTTTAATATAGAAATTTTATTTTTCTCCTAAAACAAGTTTAATGTTACAAACACTGCCAATATTTTGTTTTGTTATTAAATAGGTACATTTTTTTTTGTTTATTTCATGTATACATAACGTGACCATTTATTGGTTTACTCAAAACGGGACATAGACATAACATTGTATAGAAGTATAGACAGTATAGTGTATAGTCAGTATAGTAATAGTGTCACAATAAAAAAGCACATTATTAATTTTAAGTTTTATTTAACAAAAAATGATTTATGAAAGCTTTAGTTATTTTGATATTTTTCAGAAGAACATAATTGTTTCAATATTGCTGGTGACGTTTTTAAAAAAGAAAGAAATTTTTAGCACGTTTTTTTTTAATATTAAGCTTAAGCTTGTTATTAACATTGCCTTAAGAACCGAGACCTGTAACTGTGTGCCAGGCAGACATAAAATATATTTAATAAGAATAGTGAAGTTTGCATGGTTAAGACTGTTGGTGCGGAAATGGTTAAATTCTTCTACCCAACGATGTTCTTTAGAAACCTTTAGATTATTCCATTCGGTCACTGTTAGTAGTCTGTTTTTGAGCCAAATTGTCTTTCAGTTGATTAATTTCTTTTGCAGCTTCAATTGCCGGAACATTCTGTAATAAATGAATGGTCCTTTCATTTATTGTCGTCGTCTCGGAGAAGGATTAATTATACATCGAGGTAGTTTGACAGATACTATTTATTATTAAACGTTGTTGACTATACATAATGATTACATGATTGATTAGGTACTAATATTCTACTAATCTTTCTAGTCATTTACGAGTTCTCTACGAATCTCTTTTACTAATTATTATTAACTATTGATTGATTATTATTAACTATAAAAAACAATCTCTGATTAATTAATTCGTCACTTATATATGTAAACGAATGTCCGGTCAGCACTTTTTAATGTCAGCTGTGTTTATACACATCTGCTTAGGAATGTGCTGATCGACAAGGCGAAGTGCAATGTCGCGGCCATGCAATGTTATTATAATATAACATTGCATCATCGCTCTGGTCCACTACAATTCTGACCTTCAATCTTCAACACAGCTTGATGAAAACTTGCTGCTTGAGCGTGCATAAAATAAAGCCACAATTCTGAATAAGGATCTTCAAAAAAGTTTTTTAATATATTGGGACATTTTTTTATGTAAAAAAAAAAGTTTTTTAATGGTTGGTACATTTTCAAAACTCTTTCAATAGCAGGCATAAGCGCAAGTCACCTGGTTTTGCCATAGCACAGCTGTATCAGTTTCGTAACAAAATTCTTTTCATGCTTCAACTCGAACTGTGTAAATATAAAAAAATGAAAATATTTTTCCAATAATGCATTCGAAATCTATAGGTAAGCCATCTGCTGCTGATTTGATTGCGTTGTAAATCATATGGGCTCCGCATCCAATACCTATCAATGTTTTTTTAAGACTTGATTTTAATTTCTTGTACACATTATTGACTCCTTGCCTGGCCTTGCCTCCAAAATTGCAGTTGGTATTATCCCCACAAAAAGTAACAATTTTAGCAGTTAAATTATTATCTGTCAATACTTGGACAAAATAATTGACAATGATATCTGAACTTTCACCTGGCTGGTCTTGGAGTTCTAAATTTTTTATTTGTATTCCTATGTATGGTAGAAAATAGCGCACTAAAACTTGAAATATCTTTTTGTTACCATGGTTTGAAGCGTCTGCTAAAATTGTAATACAATGAGATTTACTAAGATCAGCTTTTAATTCATTAATCGCTGTACGTGATAAAACATTTACTACAATAGCTTCTGATTTTGTACACGCACATCTAAATTTCTGTTCGAACCATAATTGGATTAACTTTGAGGCACAATCATTAGAGCGAAAACTGTGGTTTTCTTGAATTGTGTGATAAGTCCAGACGCCTTCTGCTGCGGCTATGTCCAGATCTTTTGCAGTTGGCGCATCAGATTTCTTGAAAAAATTTAAGATTGAAGAACTCGAAGCGGTGGCACGATCGGCATTTTTATGTTTTTCAGACATGGGAAATGCTAAATTCTGTACGACATTTTTTTGCAACTGACATCCGAGGAAGTATTTCGTTGCTTAATGAACGGGTATTTTGCTTGTAAATTAAAGGTGCACTTACGTTTCGGCATAGTTAAAATAAGAGATTCCAAAACAAATCATTGTGAATTAACACTCACTACAATCTACAATGCAAAAATAACAGGAGAGTACATACGTATTCAATCGAAAAAACTAGCAAAATAGTGCGTTCGGTCTTTCTCTCATATCGCTAATACAGAGCCGAGCGCAAGTCGATGTTATGCGAGCCTATGGCATGCTGACGCCTGCCGTGCCGTCTTATTCGCAGTCAAATCCAGCAAAACACGCGGCAAGAAGTGATTATTGCAACGTCATTTTAAATTTGTCTTGTCGTTCGAATGCCACAGTTGATTGTAATAAATGAATCTTTCTTTCACTTATTGTCGTCGTCTCGGAGCAGGAATCGATGTAGTTTGATGGATAGTATTTATTCTGAATATTGTTGAATATACATAATGACTACTTAATTGATTCGATACTAATCTTAACTGATTCGATACAAATATTCTACTAATCTTTTTTGATTAAATAATTAGTCACTTATATATGTGAACGAATGTCCGGTCAGCACTTTTCAATGTCAGCTGTGTTTATACACATCTGCTTAGGAATGTGCTGATCGACAAGGCGAAGTGTAATGTCGCGGCCATGCAATGTTATTATAATATAACATTGCATCATCGCTCTGGTCCACTACATGATGTTGATAGCATTATTAAGGATATTTAAATATAAAAAATAAGTTTGTCAAAAATAATTTTTTAATGAAAGTTGAAGCACGTGCAGCTAGTCAATGTTCTTAAAACGGGACAATTATGCGTCCCGAAGCTTTTTCGGGGACACCGCGACGAAGTAACCAAAAAAGGGACGGTCTCTTTCAAAACGGGACTTCCGCTGCAACTCTGTTTATTTGACCACGTGCTTGACTATGTTAAAAATGGCGACTTTACACCTTTTATATTGAGACTCGACTGGAGTAAATAATATTAAAATGATAAAAGGACAAATTTGACTTACCTTCTTTCGGAGAATCTCTTACTCTCGTTCCCTCTACGAAAGAAAACACGGCTCCACTTGGGTTTTAATTATTTATATTTAATATTTATTTCTTCTATTACAAAATTCTGTCTGTCTGTCTGTCTGAAGCGGTTTGAAACTCGGCGACAACGGACGAATAAAAATGAATGTTAGCATAGACTTAAATTCTGGGGTTGTGCCTTAAATCAATTCTGAAATGGATTAGCCAATGAGCTGGAAGACAAACACCTCAGAAATGCAGTAATATTGCAAACGTCGCGGTATTGTATATTCACTTTCCAAAGTTAAAGCATACATTTTATGGGTTGAAAAGGAGTTTTTAATATGTTTTTATAAATTAAAACGAACGAGTTAAAATTAATACATTTATTAACTCAACTTGCTTGATTTGAGGCTCGAGATGGACTGGCATTGCTTTCTCGCACAATGATAAGCTCATTACATTAATGCGGACTTATCATTTTAGCAGCTGCGTAATTGTCGTTGCAGCAAAATGATAAGCACGTGTAATTCTTGGAACTGCGTGGGTGGTCGTTATATCAAAACACTCGCAGGTGTTAATATGTTCACATTTAAATGTTTGTAAAACATTTTTATTTATGAACCTTGCCACATATCCTAACACAGATAAATATAAGTTACGGTTAAATACTTTGCTTGGAGTATTATCAATTTGGAAAGGATTGATATTGTCAACATCCACAACAGAAGCTGAATCAATAAATTTTTGATTTGTATTAAGGATACATTAGTGTCTGGCTCATAATTTGAACCCACTGAATGGGGATACACTAATATTCGTGGGCTTACAGCAAAAAGTTGGTAACTAACAAAAACAAAGTTCTGAGATAAATGAATTTTAAGTTTCATAACCTAATATCAAATCGGGATACTTTCTGATTTTAACGTTTGTCTGTCTGTCAGTCACATTGAGGCCTTGAGAATAGATTGTTAACAAGTTTGTCTTAAAAAAAAACAAAACCAAAAATATCAATAAAACAAAAAAAATTATGTTTCACTTAGCAACTTTTTCCTGTCAAGAAATTGTTTGTATCATTAGTTTTATGGAGAGAAACCAGTAAGACATTATTATTGATAATTATGAATTTTTCGAAATATTAAGTAGGCTCCTATAACAAGGGTGCAACTCTTCTGGTATAACCCCAGATTGGCACAAACGCATAAGATCTTCTTTTTTCGCTTTAGAAATAGGTAGCTGGCGTTTGTACAAAGATTGGAGTTCGGTCACTACGACGGGTCTTCCTTGTTCACGAATATAAATCTTAATATAGGGCCCAGTGTGATTATACCTATACATTAGCACACCTGGAGTTTGTTTTTCAAAGCGAAGTGTTTTTATCCGCAACCATGACACTGTATCACCATGCTCATCTTTGTTTCGGTTTTTGATTAAAAGTAGAGACAGTTGTTTAAGGTCAACCATATCTTTATAGTTAAGCTCCTTTACAATGTAAGGCGCCGCATTTTTTCTCTTTCTGTTTGATCTGGCTAATCTAAAGATGTTTAGCCAATCAATCATCGAATAAACGGGAACATTTTTTTTCTGACTTTCGATTGCGCTGTGTACTGAATCGGCTTCCATATAGGAATGGCCGGATTCTAAAAATTTTAGCTCTATTACATTAATATGGGTATTTTGGACTACGTGAAGAAACAAGGCGGCAATATGTTGATTGCGGTTCTGGCCGCCGCAAGTATCGGAGAACAAGGATATTTCAGTGATTGTATTAGGTATTTGATTAATCCAATAATAAAGGGCACTTCCTACCTCACAACTTCCGCGTTTTCCATTTAACTCGGTCCATGAAATGCAGTACGCATTGTTTGGAATCCTCCATTCGTATATTGCTAAATTGTACACGCAGATCTTCCTAGAATAGTACATCTGTGATGTATCGTCACTAGGGATCTGCAGAACGCTCTGTAAGTCAAATGTAGCTGATAAGAAAGTTTTGTCAGTTTCAGATCTAATTTTGTCTTCAGATTTAGCACTTTGTGCTTCCGTATTTCGCGTTCTGTGCATGTAGTATTCTTCTTTCATTTCTGCATTTCTTTTAAAATTATTGCACTTGACGCACTGGTCTTTTTTGGGTTGATAAAAAGACAGATTGTATTCAGTAGAAAAAAATCTTCTATACGTTATTAATGACACCGATTCAACATCATTGTTCTTACATTCCAATACATACATGTCATGCATTTTTGAAATGAACAATTTTGTGTCTAAATACAGTTTTCGTGAGGATTTCCTGCAGTAGTGCGACTCCATTACGGGAAATTGTTCAATATGCTGCTTGACCCTTGCTATTGCATCATCTTTACTTTTATTTGCTGATGCACACTTTCCTCTTTGATCGTCCAGGGAAAATATCCCTCTTTCATTTACATGTTTAAAGGCATGTATTATTGGACCATCACTTATGCAAAGAATCTTTGTGAAAAAACGTTGGCATACCCTTACACTACTTCCATTATGTTTGAAAAAGTAGTGTCTGGAACTACCTCTACGTTCTCCATTTTCCAATATAACTTTCCTACGCTTTGGCACATTTTGTGAAACATTATTAAAATTTATAATAAAATCTTTTTTTCTTTCGTAATCTAACTGCCTGCAAATTTGAGCCCTATCTGCTTCTGTAAACAGGATTGTGCATTTGAAGCGACAAGAGCTACAATTGTAACCCTTTCTTGGTTGTGTAGTTCAAACATTGATTGCGGCGGCGTTTTATTACTTCTTTTTTCCATTTGGATGGGTCAGCCCTCCTCCAACGAGATTTTGTTTTTTTAACACCTGAAGAATATTTTAACTTTTAGTGCCATAGTTATAGGTCTATTTAATATTAAAACTTACATGTGTTCTCAACATCCTGGTTTTCTTCATCTGAGTTTTTATCTATATTACTTTCTTCCATTTCTATAACAGAATGAGGACTAGAACCAGACGATTTTCCATCTCGTTTCCAAGTTGGATCATTTTCATCGGAGCTCTCAAAATTTTCATCCTTATTATTTTCCTTTATCTCTGTAGAATCTTTAGGTTTATATCCAGAAGTAGATGGTAAAGGTTCGCAATGATTATACGAATCTTTAGGTTTAAATCCAGAAGTAGATGTTGAAGGTTCGTTATGATTATTTAGCTCGCTATAATTTTTAGCCTAAAATTAAATAATTCCTGTTGTTGAAAAGTAACTAAAACTATGTGCAGCAGAGCTATTTGACGGCACAATGCATAAAAACTGGGTATACTACAAGTTATACCTAATTTAAAAGAATAAAACATTACTGTAAATAAGTGAGGTTATGTACCTTCAATATGTTTTTTTCCGTTTTTTCACACACAAACTGGGACTCCGACGTTTGCCCTTTTTCAACAAGTTTTTTTATCTGTAGGGGTCGTGAAGAATACGCTCTACCAGCCATTATTGCACATTTATTGCACACAATAAACTTAAAAACACAGCAACAGTTTGTTATGGCACTTACCAACTGATTGCACTGATAAATTTAACCGACCCGGTCATGCATTATTCAGTATAAAACTGGTAAGTGATATTACAATGTTTTTCCTGTCAATAAAGAAAACTTTATGTACTTACAGCATTTATAGCTCTCTGTATTACCCACACAGACTAAATATAGCGCTTACAAACTTTTTCCAGTCAAAGATAGAGTGCTCTGGATCTCAAATATATCTTTAATTCATTTTCGCAAAAAATGTCACTTACCAACTTTCGCTGTAATATATTATATTAACAAGCAATGTTTTAAAGCTATTTTTAAATTGAAAACATGTTGGATTGATGTTCCGACAACCCTGTTGTCGGATTTGGCCAAACATGTTTTCAAGAGGATCCTGATTTAGAGCACAGGGAAATAAATATTTAACATTATGTTTTTGCAACTCACGCTATATGTTTACAAAGCCTTCAATAGTTCTCGTAAAATTAATAAGAGTAGGTGGCCTAAATTTTTCTTCTATTTCTTTGTCTTGAAAATACATCTGCTTCAAGACCTTAATGGATTTTTGCCAAAACTGAATATGTCTAATAGTGAGACTAACGCCACATCTTAACGATTTCCCAGTCCTATTGTATAATGTTCGGCCATTCACACTGTCAAATAATTGGTAAAAAAAAAATCTATAATGTTTCCAGTTTCTATTCCAGCGTATGGCATTTCCACAGTTTCATCTACACTTTTGGCATCTGTAAACATATAATTAAATTAACTATTTTATTTTAACAAGCAAAACACAATTATTTATTATTTATTTATTTACACAAACAAGTGAATATGAAAGCAACTATTGTTAGTAAATTAAGCTGAAAAAAGTAGCTTTTTATTTTTTTAATTAATTTCATGTATTGCACTTTACAAACATCATTATATATAGACTAATAATAATACTTACGGTAGTTGACCATAAGTGTTAATGTCCGAGACATGGCGAAACTCAACACTTGGATGCAGCAGGAAACTTTCATCTTTTTCGTTTTTTTTTTTAAATTTATATGATGGTCGGTAATTTTCGGTATTGCCCTAAGTCCACTCGAGGAATCTATTTTGTAAGCTGCTTCAATATGACTCCATTTAGCAGTTAGCTTTCCATCTTCATGCTCCCATATTAAATTTCTTTTAATTAAATTGTTTCTAATTCCTTTCATCAGATGGGGTGGATCATATAAAAAAATAATTATATCACCATCTAATAAAATAGTTTCAGTATTATTTTTTCCTCTTTTACGGTTTCTAATGTCCTTGTCTGTTATCAAGTTATTAATGGCAGCACAATTTGTACTGCCTTGGTTGCAGACTGTGGCAATTATTTTTAGTCTTGTAGCTGCACGAATGACTTTTTTTAAAAGCCTAGTCATATCTGGCGCTTTAGTTGTACTTTGGCAAAATGAATACATTATTGGCTGCTTCCACTTTTTTATAATACCTGTTGTTTTATGAGGGTTTATTGATAAACTTTTATTTACGACAGAACATATTTAATGTGCAGTGCACGGGAGAATCACAGATAACTAACTTCTATTACTAACAGACAGTGTTGCCAAGTCTCACAGGACCATTGGCCAGGTTACAGTTTCCTACACCCCAACTTGTTGATTTATAATTTTTGACAATACAAAAAATATTAAAATATATTAACATTCAATCAACAACACTTAACAATATTCAACAGGATAGACCGAGTCTATCGATTGCATACATAGTGGCATCCTTAGTTACAGTTTTAGTTAAAAAATCTGCTACGTTTTACATGATCTCGGAAAAAATGATACCTAATATCAATGTGCTTTGATCTAGGTCTAAATTGGTCATTCATGGCTAATGCGATTGCACCTTGATTATCACAATGTATTAATATACTTTTATTACATGTTTCAAGTTGTTCAACACATTGTTTCAGTCATAATGCTTCTTGCGTCGCAGCGGAGAGTGACATGTATTCTGCTTCGGTTGTTTTTTGTGTAGACTGACTGATCTATTGAGATTCCATCGTTTTTGTAGGTTATATTAAGTCCAACGCAAGTCTTGGCTCTTCCCATATCTTTTATGTCGAAGTTTCTTGCTAACTCGTGTTTTAATTGGTCTCGAATTTCAGCATCTGACCAAAATATGAGTATATCATCTACATATATTGCGACGATTACGCTTGCTTCTGCATTGAAATACACGCATGAGTCTAATTTTGACTTTGTTAGTCCAAAAATGGTCAGAACTTTATCAAGTTTGATATTCCATTGACGTCCGCTCTGTTTCAAACCATATATCGCTTTTCTAAGTCTACAAACTTGTCTACTTACGCCATTGAAACCCTCGGGTTGTTGGATATAAATTTCTTCGTCCAGATCTCCTTGATGGAAAGCTGTGACTGCATCTATTTGGTCGATTTGTAGTTTCTTCTTTGCAGCTAGAGCAATCAGGAGTCGTAGAGACGAGTATCTTACTACTGGTGAGAATGTTTCCGTGTAATCTATTCCATATTTTTGTGCGCATCCCTTTGTTACAAGCCGGGCTTTATGACGAATGATTGAGCCTTTTTCATCTCTCTTGATTTTAAACACCCATTTGGTTTTTATTGCTTTTAAGCGATATATGGTTTAATACTCCCTTGCAATATTTTGAGATAACTACAAATTGGTTCCAACACATCGATTACTAATTGAAGGAGTATTGAGAACAGGATTGACTTATATTTTGTTCATCGTGCATTGCAGATTATTCAATTATTATTTGATATATTATGTTTCTGTCTTTCATATACAATGCATTTTTAAATTTGACAATATAAACAAATTTTGTGTTGTTTTATTTTCGGTTTGATTTTCAACCATAAATTTAAAGTTCTTAAAAGTTTCAAAAAGATCCGATTTCTGTTTTAAATAGTACACAAATGTCTTTCTTGAAAAATCGTCAATGAACGTCGCGAAATATCGGGCGCCGCCCCATGAATTTTTCTTCATTGGTCCGCACAAGTCTGTATGTATTAGTTCGAGCGTTTTCGTCGTTTTTATTGTGGCTTCACCTTTTGGAAAAGGCTCGCGAGTTTGTTTTCCGAGCAGGCAAACGACACATTGTTTAATCGCGGAGGCGTCATCGCAAAAGTCTATTCCGTCTGCTAAGGATTTTACCCGTTTTAAATCGGCGAAGTTTAGGTGGCCTAACCGCCGATGCCATGTTAAGGCGTCCTCATCTACTATATCTGCAAGTTGGCAGGTTCCAATTTTATTAGGGAGTTTTTAAATGCCGTTTTGTGGTTTAATGTGAAACATTACTTTATCTTGAGTATCATAAACCATGCATCCAGTATTATCGAAATTTACTTTGTTACCGTTTTCAACCATTCTCGCAACTGATAATAGGTTCGCTGATAGTTTAGGCACGAATAACACGTTATTAATGATTATCTCTTTTTGGTTAACGTTTAGTACTGATTGACCACTTCCGACTACTTTAATTGATTCATTATTTGCGGTTTTTATATCATTTATCGGATCATGTTTAATTCCCGAAATTATATTTTTATCGGGTGACATATGTTTTGATGCGCCACTGTCTATTATCCACGCACTCGGAATATTATTTACAACACCGTTTACATTAAAAGAGTACGCGAGGTTAGTTTCGGTCAGTTTAGAAATGGCCATTTTTTTGTTTATAATCCGGTTTATTTCGGCAGTTTGCACTAACATGACCCTTCTTTTTACAATAAATACATTTTAACTTCTTTGTAATTTGACTCGGTTTACTTGTGTTTTTATTTATACTTTTTGCGCCGTAAAACGCACTTGTATTTGAGTTTCCGTAGTCAGCGTCCAGAAGTTTAAGTTTTATGTTGTCAGCTGTTATGGCGATGCCGCTGCTCTCTATACCCATTAGTGGTTTGAACTCGTCCGTGAGGCCGGCTAGCATGATCGCACCGAGCCACTCATCTGTGATGGTGAATCCGATTCCGGTCAGCTTGTTTGCGGTTGACGTTATACTTGCAACGTATTCCCCCATTGAGTTACACTCATCCAATCTTATAGTTATTTGCTTACGCAGCAATCCAATCTTTCTGGATAAACCATGGTCGTCAAATAATGTTTTAAGTTTCTTCCAGGTTCCTAACGCTGTGGTTTCGTTTAAAACGTGAACGAATAGTTCTTTGCTCACAGCCATCACGATTCTGGCTTTTGCTTTCTTGAGTTTTTTCCGGATCTGTCTTAGTTGGAGGATCTGTAATACTTCCATCTAAGTTTAGAAATTCGAGAACGTTTTTCATAGCAAAGCTCCATGTGTGATAATTCTCGCTGCCGCGTAGTTTATCAATCGAATACTCTTTTCCCGCCATGTTATACACTTATTACATGTAAGTTCTTTTTTAAGGTTAAGCACGTTTTTGCAAATCGCTTGATCGTCCGCACTTCGCGTCTTAACACTTTTATTTCTAACTTACTGATTTTTGTGTTTCACTATACTGGGAAGTTTGTATGGCGTCTACCTGGGCCCATAACCTGTTGTTTTATGAGGGTTTATTGATAAACTTTTATTACGACAGAACATATTTAATGTGCAGTGCACGGGAGAATTACAGATAACTAACTTCTATTACTAACAGACAGTGTTGCCAAGTCTCACAGGACCATTGGCCAGGTTACAGTTTCTTACAATACCTTTTAGCATGAAGACTAATACAAGGTCAGCAATTTCGTCCGTTTGTCTATCACCAAAATCTTCAAAACTTTCTACTCTGTCGGTATGCAGGTTGTAGTCGAAATGTGGCGATAAGCTCATTTCATCAAACATCAACACACAAAAGTTATAAATGTCTTTTAAATTCTCGGCAGCTATTTTAATATTGTTGAAAATAGCTTCATTAATGCCACAATCAATAGGCACTGAATTAAGCAGTCATAATGGTTTTCGTACTGGGTAGTGCAAACAATTTTGACAACAGCCTAAATCCTCTACCTGACTGCTTAAAGAGAGAAAGAGCCATAAGTTTCTCTTGTTTTGTTATCTTCTGCCTCTCGGTTTGTTTTTAAACATTCTCAATTGAGACAAACAAAAATTACTGCATGTTTATTCGCTTGCAAAAATTAATGGAACATGTCGTCTTTTGCTCTTTTTGTTGCCATTCCTCCTACGGAGAGTATTCATACTTTTTTTCAATTTATTAACTTTTAAAGTTTATGGAACGAAGGATGTATGTCATGTCTGAATACCTATAAAAAATTACAGATTTAAATATATTCAATTTTACAATATAAATATCTAAAACTGTATTTTAATTATTTTTTTCTAGGACTGTTATTATAATTTGATATTATATTAGGTTTATCAGTCAAGTTTTAAAAATAAAACAAAATATATATTAAATAACCATATATTTCGAATTTGTTTAAATTTTTTTTTAGTAGTTAAAATAAAAAATAAAAATTAAATATTTAACTTTTGTATAAAAGTCTGAAGTAGAATTTAAACAAATTCGAAATATATAATTATTTAATATATATATTTATTTTAATTTTTTAAAACTTGACTGATAAACCTAATTTATATTATTATCAAACTAAAACTGTATATTTTCAAAGATAATAACTTACCTTTTTTCTGCACCGAAATTGATCCACCAGTACAAGTAGAAGGAACAGAATGTGGCGGAGCTGGTAAAATCTTTACATCATTCTGCACTATTATATCAGTGCAACTAGTATCAATAATGCTATTTTCTTCCAAAGTTGGTGCTTCGGTATTAGTGGAAAGAACAGAAGCTGGTGTACTTTTTACAATGTTAAATGTCACTAAAACAGAATCACAAATTAGATATATAAAACATTATATGATATATAATTGATTAACAGACTTCAATATTTATATTATTGTATAACAGGGGATTATTGTCTTTTTTTGATTATTAATAAATTATAACCAATTTATAATCATAATAAATTGAGTTATAACAAATAAACAGCAAAAATTTCAACAAATGTATTACTAGTTAAATGTTAACATTATTAATAATAAAATAAAACTCTATCTAAGTAATACTTTATTGATATAAATATATATTACTAAAGAATATATATATATATCATTACAAACAAAAGTTGTGATTTATATTATGGTAAGTCCTTTTGCTCATTCTGAAAATTAACAAGAGGATTACATTGTTGTAATCTCAATTTTATAATTGAAGGATCCTAATATAACTGCCCACCTACTCAATCTATTTGCTGAAAACTGCGGAATACCTTTCGCAGGATTAAAAATAGCTACAAGAGGTTTGTGGTCGGTAACTAGAGTGAAATAATTACCATAAAGGTATTGATAAAATTTATTTACCCCAAAAATAATACTTAGGGCTTCCTTTTCTATTTGAGCATAATTTATTTCAGCCTTGCTGAGCGTTCTTGACGCGTATGCTATAGGTCTTTCAGTTTGATCTGACATAACATGACTCAAAAATGCTCCAATGCCGTAATTGCTAGCATCAGTAGTCAATTTAAGCTGTAATTTAGGGTTAAAATGACACAAAACTTGCTCAGATGATAAAATATCTTTAACTTTTTTAAAAGCTTTTATGCATTCAGACGTCCATTGAAATTCAACATTTTTTTGCAATAATTTATAAAGCGGTTGTAAAACTGAAGCTAAATTCGGAATAAATTTTGAATAAAAATTAATCATACCTAAAATAGATTTCAATTGAGTAACGTTACTAGGAGCAGGAGCTTCCTTAATTGCTTTTATTTTGTACTTACAAGTGTGTAGTCCGTTTTTATCAATTTTGTAACCTAAATATGTCACTTCTTACACAAAAAAATTACATTTTGTTGGTGATAATTAAAACCCTGCATCTTGCAAACACATTAGTACCTTATTTAGGTTAATTAAATGATCTTCATGTGATTTTCCGCTAATTAGGATATCATCTAAAAATACTACACAGCCATTTATTCCATGCAATAACGACTCCAGAATTTTTCGAAACGTTGCTGGTGCAGATGCCACCCCAAACGGAAGGCTATTATATTGGTATAATCCCTTATGGGTTGAAATTGTAACTACAGGCTTTGAACTGTCCTCTAAAATCACTTGCTGATACGCCCTGGTCAAATCCAGTTTCGTAAATTCGTAAAAATAACACCTCCTTCTAATTTTGCAAACAAATCTTCAATTTTGGGTAAGGGATATTGATCCACCTTAAGAAATTTGTTTATTGTGACCTTAAAGTCACCACATATTCTAACAGTGCCGTCCTTCTATAATAATGGGAACTATTGGAGTGCCCCACTCTGAATAATTAATTGATGAAATAATTTTTAATTTTTCCAATCTATTTAATTCATTTTCTACTTTTTCTTTTAAGGCATACGGTAGTGGCCTAGCTCTAAAAAGAATTGGTGTTGCATTATCTTTTAAATTTAATTTAATTTTTCCTTTATTGAACTCTCCTAGTTCAATAAAGGAAAAATTGATTGATTTAAAAATAATTTTGAATATTTTGATTTAATACATTCAAAATCATTGCTTTTAACATAATTTAAATTACTATTAAATGTGATATTATAGGCTTTTGTAAAATCTCTACCTACAATAAAAGTAGCACCATTTTTAATTATATAAATGTTTAACATTTTGTCAATGTTATTATAAATTACTTTTAATTTAATAAATCCTAAAGGTTTTAGTTCCTGACGATTATATGTAAATATAACTATATTAGTTTGTTCTACTTTATAATGCTTAAAATGTGCATAAAATATTTTATCAGGCATCGCTGATATACTCGCGCCAGTATCTAACTGACATTTAAAGATATTATTTTCTATTTTCAAATTTTTTATTAAGGAATCATAAGAAATATTCTCATTTACAGTAAATAAATGTTCATCTAATAAATAATGTTGATCTTTTTTTATTTTATTTTTATCTTTACATACACTAGCAATGTGACCTTTCTTTTTACAAACATTACAATTGCTATTTAAAAAAAAAAACAATTCGTTCGTACTAAAATGATTATTTTTCCCGCATATAAAACATATATTATTTATTGGCTTACCAGCCTTTTTATTTAGCGATCCTTGGTTTCCTTTTTTATTCCACGATTGTGATGATGATGTTGATTTAGTCACCTGATTCACCTCCGGTTCTAACTTAATTGCTGTAAATCCCAAAGACGCCATTTTATTTGTAGCCATCTCCACCACCTCGGAAAACTTTGAAGATTTCTTAAACTCGAACAATTTTTCTTGTATTGGTCCGGCATTAAACCCCATAATGTAATGATCTCGTAGCACGAACTCTAATTCCGCCGCGGTGAATTCGCAATGTGCCGCCAAGCTCCTAAGTCGCACGGCCCATTCTTTGGCGGACTCCGATGCAATTTTTCTCGCCGTATGTAATTTATATCTTGCAATGAAAAACGATTCTTGTGGTTTAAAATGATTAGTAATAATTGTTACTAATTCATTATATTTTAATTCTTCCGGTGTGTTTGGAATGCATGGACTTGTTACTAATCGGTAGGAATCTTCATCCAACGCGTTTAAGAGAATTGCTTGCTTCTTATCTTCTTTATCCACGTCGTTTGCCATAAAATAATTATCCAACCGTGATTTGAAAACAGTCCATTCGCACGTGTTGAAATTAAACTCACGCACGTGTCCCCATACACCCGTAATTTTCTCGGCCATCCTTAATGTATTTAGTTTAATTTTTGCACTGACGCAATTTATTTATTGTATTTAATTTTGCACTGACTATATTTTTAGTTCAAATATTCTTATTTATTTTCCATGTCCTCGTCGCCACTGTAGTATACTTAGGGAGAGGGTTAATAGTAATAATGTTTACTCTTAGACGGTTCCAAGTAGACTGATTTATTCAAGTACACATAATACCAACTATCTGACAAAAACTAAACTTCCCTACATATTTATAACATATGCAACTAATGTTGCTTGTCAATATTCATTTACATATATATATATATATATATATATATATATATATATATCACATACCTATACAAAAGGCACTAAGATTAATCTAACAGATTAAATAAGCTTAGTGCCTTTTTTACAGGTGTGTAACATTTTAATCTAACAGATTAAGCTTTAATCTGTTATATTTTTCTTAGTACCTTTTGTACAGATAAAACAATATAATCCTATTGTTAATCTTCAGAATGAGCAAAAGGGGAATCATACAAAAAGTATAAATACTGAATACTTAAAACAAATGTAAAAAATAAGCAAATATGATTATAGGTCTGATACCTGTGTAAAACTAAATATGATGTACACGTACGTTATTGTATTAATAAAAACTTAAATTTTAACATTGCAAGGCATTTTACCAAAACGAACTTTTAAATTGTACATATTATTGTAATGTTTATTTAACACTGCAACAAAAATACATAAAAATTGAGTGAAGAATAATATAAGTATGTATAAGTACTCAAAAAAAATTATATATGTAAATATATAACTTATATTGACTAATTTTCAATAAATAATAAAAATCACAGAAGAAAAAATAAATAAATTACTCAGAATATCAGAATCAGATAAATTTATTGTGGGAACAGCAGTCTTTTTCAAACGCATATTCGTACTCCTATCTTATGGTCCAAAATGTAGGTGACAATAAAATTATTGTGCATTCGAATAGGATCCATCGTTCCAAGTCTTGGATCGCCACAAGCTGCAATCCATTGAGCAAATTGATCCGGATACTTTGTAGGATTAGGAAACCGAATCCTCAATGTATACTTATGTCGGCAAGTTTTTACCGAACAATTTTTATATGTCGACATATTTCAAGCTAAAAATAAATATTATTTTAAGACTATGTAACTCACAAACATAGAAAACTTATTTTTATTTATTTTTCTACATTTAATTAATAACTTATGCTGACATGCAAAAAAAATGTTTTGTGTGAGCACAATCATTCTACTATTTTTATTTATTTATTAAACAATTTAAAAATAGTAATTCAGCTCATGAAAAATTGTATAAAATAGAGGTTAGGTATTTGATTTATTTCTAATAAACTTTTTAAATATACACAAACCTTAAAATGAATAAACAATGGTAAATCTAAACACCACTAAACACTCACAAAAAATTGTCTTATTTACTTATTTATATTATATAAATGAATTTCACAGGAAACAACACAACCATATAACAGCAAGAGACAGTTTGAAATAATCAAAACAAACTTAACACTGACAGCTACATCTGATTGCGACGATTTTAGCGATTGCACCGCCGCGCGGTAGATTGAACCAACACTAAAGTTATAGATTCATCTCTATCTAACAATAGTGAACAGCCCATGATGGTGTCTAAAAATAAAAATATTTCTGCTTTTCTCCGACGACAACCAGTTACTTGATTCATTAATTAATTTTAGTTAATGTAAGTTGTCAATTAAATTCGTAACATTTTGTTTTTTATTGATAGATGTTTTTTAGCTTGAAGTATTTTAACTGAGAAAGAGTGCCTGAGTTCTTCAAAGGATCTAACTTCTTATGGTGGCAGTGTCAAAAAATGCCCCTCTGTGTTCTGGATCGTCCACTTATTTACCTTCACCGCAGCCGATCATGAAACGCAATGGCTACATTAACGTAAGAAATAAAGATCAACGCTGCTTTCTATGGAGTCTTGTTGCGGCTTTACATACATGCAAACCAGGTGGCCCCACAAACTGTAGTAATTACCCTAATAATTTTTATGATAAATTTAATTTGAATTTGATAGATATACCAATGAAAATATTAAAAATTGATAAAATTCAAAATCAAAATCAATTGTTCTCTATTAATGTCTACTCTTACGACGACAATACTGGTGACAGTTTTGAAATTTACTCATTGCATATTTCTAAAAATCATGGTGCCTCCCAATAAAAGTTAATTTATTATATTTATTTGCATATTATTAACAGCAGTGGTCATTTTTGTTTAATAACTTTATTTATCCAAATTATGTTCGGTTCAATTTAACAATCACAAACATATGCTACATATCTGCTATAGATGTCTTGTTCATTTTAATGATAAAAAAATTATAAAAGATTGCTGTACGTTTAATCCGGTTAAAATTGAAATGCCTATTAAGGGATCGAAAGTAAAATTTCAAGGCGACTATGAAGATACCGTTTGCCGATTTTAAGGCTTTGACATCACCGATATTGTCTTGTCGAAATAATCCAATTGCAATTGTTATCAGAAGCACAAACCATTAGCGTCGCGTATTTGTGTGTTTGCTTCTACAATCAAAATTTAAATTTTTACAATTGTTGTCGAGGTATAGACCTTCATAAATAGTTTATTAAAAAAATTAGAAACAAATATCTGCTGTAACATCGTTAATTTCCAACATTCTCAAAAATTTATTTAACTTTTTATCATAAAATCTAACAACCATGGCTAGACATGTCTTTTTTAAAATATTGGTACTTTTATCCACAATTAGAAAAAAAATTGTTCTTTTCAAAAAAATTATAAAAACGTGTAAACTTTTGTTTTTGAAAACGTTAACATAAATTTCTCCCTTAATTCTACAACATTAAATTTTTTTAGCAATTTAGAATCAGAACAATTTGATGAAACGAGTTGTGGGAGGGAAAACTAATAATGATAAAATATGTTTTGGGATAAATCTGACCAATTTTAATTCTGCAACTTTTGTTTACATTGCAATATTTTTCTTCTTTATTTTTATTATAAAATAATAGTTTCTTTGGCTAATTTAAGTTTTTTTATGTAGGTAAGTGTTAGTGCTGTACAGATTGAAAGTCTGAACTAAACTCATAAAAATTGATTTCAAATAAAAATGGACATACATTTTTTTACAATTAACTCATGAAATGGTCTCTTATAAAAATTAATCGTCTTGCATTTTTTACATCGTTTTTACACCTTGAGTTGTTTGCAGTCCTTTGCATATCGTTCTTTTTATTTGCCAAATCGGCAGCAATTATTTCAGAATTTTTGTGAGGCAACTCGTTATTTTCTTCAATTGCTCTATTGTGGAGCACTGCTGTTACTATAATAATGTTTTGGAATTTTTGAAGTGATACTCTCATACACAACGACAAAATAGGAATTTTTCTTTTTCATACTTTATAGCTGCGTTCAATACAATTCCTCGTTCTTATTTGCGACTTGTTATATAAACGTTCGAAGTATTACTATATCGACTATCTCCTATTGGAGATTGAATTGTTATTAACCCATCACCCAAAATACTTTACGATAATTTCCTTTTTATGGCAGAATTATTAAAAATGATTTTTAGTCATCCCTGTCCATCTTGCAACTATATTGCAAATTTTTAAATTGCAATTGCTAATAGTTTACACATTCCATGGAAACCATTTTCTTTTGTTTAAGTAATATTCCGCATCAGGTGTTCCTGGTGACTCTATTTCCACATATGTGCGATCTATTTAATAGAATTTTAATTGCGTATAATTTTTTTCTTCTGCAGTTGTTGGCGTTTTAAAATTCAATGCCGTAAGCTGGCAATTGTTTCTGTCACATTTCGTACAACAATACAAGCAGCAGATTTACTTACTCTTACATAATCCGTAGCAACAAACAACATCAAAGCCATTGAATAGAACTTCAAAGTTAACAGTAACTTTGTTTGAGTATCTATCTATATTGATAAGATTTACAGACTTATAAACAAGACCTATACATTGGAACTTGTTGATAAGACTAGGGTGTCATACCTTATCAAAGATTTTCTTCATGTTTGTCTAAAGTAGAGTTCCATTTGTGACTATTATAAGTCAGAATGTCTGTAGTATACAAAGATGAATACCTGAGATGATGTTATTTTGTTCTAAGCAATGTGGAAATTATCATATTTTTTTAAAATGGCATTGTAGGTACTATAGCAGGAGAATTTAGAATAGTAGAATTAAATGCAAACTGTTTTGCAAAAATATCTGCTTTTTCTTTTAGATCACTATCTAGATTGTTTTGATCATTTTGAAGAGGGAGTATTGAAGATTTTGAACTACCTTGCAATGATTTTTTTTTTATAGAAATTATTGATGTTTATGAAAAGTTTAGAAATTTCATTAGCTTTGTTTTTGTCAATCCTATCATTTACAAGCTTTTTTATAATATTAATAAGTCTGATAAGAACGAATACTGGCGTATTTGATAAATGGTTTTTGTTTCTTTCTTATTTCTTATTGTTATGTTTTAGGGTGGTTTGATAAATAATGCATCACTACAATTATCGACTGTATTATACACTTTTAATATACATGGTAATTTGGATATACAATATTAACTATTACAAAACTATAATTAGGTTGAGTTGGTTTGGTGGACTCTGGACGACTGCCCGTTCTCCTGGAACGTCCGCCGCGTTCCTTGTGCCATGTTGCCAACACACTACCTTGTGCCATGTTGCCAATACATTACACCTCCCTTCTATTTTGAAAACACATTCCAAAATATGCATATTACTAATTATATTCAATATTTACTAGCTGTTCCAATTTTAACAAACATAAATTAATCTAAACTTATATCTAATATTTACTTGCTGTTCCAATATCAACAAATACATTTTAATCTAAACTTATATCTAATATTTACTTTTATTTACATGTACTCCTCAAATTTTGTAGGTCTTTTTCTTGCTTTACTTGTTCTACGTACCATAGTATCTTGACTCGCAGTAGGAAGAGGGTTCACATTTACATTGTCTAATGCATTACAAACCTCATCTGTTGCATAAGTCAAAGTTACTAGTTTACTATTTGTTTCGTCAATATCATTGGTTAATTCTTTGTTATAGGGATTAGGAATTGGGTAAATGGATTCACTTGAGCTACTCTTATCGGATTCTTTTCCTCGTCTTACGAGTTGGTCTATATGTCGTCTCCATTTTCGACCGTCCGGTAATTTACAACGATATGTTTTGCTTCCTATATTCTCCTCCACTGTAGCTTCTTCCCACTGATCGTTGTTAGGATCGTTGTAGGATCTTGCCATTACCTTATCTCCGGGTGAGAATTGTTCTTTTCTAGTTCACTTAACATTTTCGATTTGTTTTTCTTGTTGTAATAACCTATGGTAATTGTTGTCAGGTCTTATTAAGTCTAAACGTGTTCTGATCATTCTTCCTAACATCAGTATAGCTGGCGTTTCTCCTGTAGTAGAATGAGGAGCGTTACGGTGGTGTATCAGATATCTTTCTATCAATGTTTCAATGTTTTTGTGTTGGTTATGTTTATCGTTCAAGGAAGATATTAAACACTTTTTGAACGATTTTACCGCATTTTCCGCCGCACCATTGGTAGCAGGATGCCCTGGTGTAGTTAGTTTGTGCTGTACTCCATTTTTTATTAAGAATTCTTCTGTCTGCTGTGATACTAGTTGTGATTCGTTGTCACTAACCAATACTTTCGGTATTCCAAATCTAGCAAAAGTTCGTCTTAGAGCATTTACTGTTGTCTGACTAGTAATACTTTTCATAATATCGACTTCTGCCCATTTTGAAAATGCGTCTAAAACTATTAGAAACATGTGTCCTTTTATTGGGCCACAGAAATCGATATGAATTCGCTCGAAAGGACCTGCTGGTATTTCCCAAGGTGTTAGTCTGGTTTTTTGTGGGCTGGATCTGAGCTTTAAACACGGAATACATGCTTTAATCATTACCTCAATTTCGTTATCCAGTCGAGGCCACCAAAAATATGTTCTAGCAGTAGCTTTCGTTTTCACAATGCCCATGTGCGTGCTATGCACTTCATTTAATAGGTTGTGCCTCAATTTTTCTGGTATAATTACACGGTACCCCCACATGAGAATTCCTCTCTCGCATGTTATTTCTTCCTTTCTTATGAAATATGGTTTGAAACTTTCCTCAGTTACAACTGCTGGCCATCCATGAAGTACCCAGTGTAGTACTTTTGCTAAAACCGGATCTCTTCTTGTTTCTATCTCAACTCGCTTTGAGTCGATTGGCAATTCTTTCTCTACAATATCCAAATAATTTATTTGTTTGCTTGTATTTTCAGATTCTGATGGTACTGCTAATCTAGACATAGCGTCGGCTACTACATTGTTGCTGCCTTTTTGATATTCTATATCAAAATTGAAATTCATCAGGAATACAGCCCAGCGCTGCAGTCTTGACGCTGCCATCATCGGTATCCCTTTTTTCGATCCAAAAATAGCAGTCAGCGGTTTGTGGTCGGTCATTACTGTGAATTTTCGCCCCCACAAATATTGTTGAAATTTCTTCACCACTGTGAATATGGCCAATGCTTCTCTGTCGATGACAGAATAATTTGCTTCCGCTTCTGACAGCGTTCTTGATGTAAATGCTATTGGACGAAAACTACCGTCTTCCAATTTATGTTGCATTACACCTCCAACTCCAGATATTGATGCGTCACACTCTACAACTATGGGTAATGTCGGATTGAAGTGTACCAATATTCGGTCTGATATTATTTCAGCTTTAATTTTTGCCATGGCTTCTTCCTGAGCTTTTCCCCATATAAATGTGACACCGTCTTTTAAAAGGTCGTATATCGGTTTCATTATCTGGGACACTCCAGGAATAAATTTACCGTAGAAATTTACAAGTCCATCAAAAGCCTTTATTTGTGTTTTTGTTTGCGGAGTTGGTGCGTCTACTATGGCTCTTATCTTTTCTGTGGATTTACTCAATCCTTCACTTGATATGGTATGTCCTAGATACTCTATTTTCTCTTTGAAGAATTCGCACTTGCTAAGTTCAGCTTTTAATCCCGCTTCATCTAGCCTTTTACAAACTGCTTCCAAAGTTTCTAAATGTTCTGCTTGGTTGTTCCCTGTTATCAATATGTCGTCCAAGAAACAAATAACATTTTTTATTCCACTGAAAAGCTGATCCATAGTTCTTTGGAATAGGCCACTAGCTACTGATATTCCAAATGGCAGTCTGTTTACCTTAAACACTCCCTTATGTGTCGACCATGCACATAACACAGATGATTTTTCATCTAATTGCAGTTGGTTATAAGCTCTGCTTAGATCTATTTTGGAGAATTGTTTACCTTTTCCCAATGTAGTGAATAATTCTTCTATTCTGGGTAATGGGTATTTTACTTCCTCCACTGCTTTGTTTAGCGTTATTTTATAATCTCCACAAAGACGTATCTGCCCGTTAGATTTGAGTACCGGTACTAATGGTGTACCCCAGCTGCTGCTCAATATGGGTGAAATTACTCCTAATTTCTCTAGTTTATCTAACTCATTTTCAACTGCAAGCTTGTACGCTAAAGGAATAGGACGCGGTTTACAAAAAATAGGACTAATGTTTTTGTTAACCTTGATATTGAACTTAGTTATTCTGAATAGACCTAATTCTCTATTAAATACATTGTTGTATTTGCTAATTATATGTTTTACATCATTTGACGTTCCTATATAATTTATATTTGTATTTAATTTAATAAATATTCCGAATTCTTTCATGAATTTACGCCCTAATAAATTTGGTCCGCCATTTTTAACCACAAAAAATCTCACAGATTTTACAATATTATTGAAATTAATTACCTTATCAAAATATCCTATACAATTAATCGGTTCCCCAGTATATCCTCGGAAAGAACATCCTTTCAATAATGTCTGTTCTTTATAATACCTTATATAGGTGATATCTGAAATAAAACACTCTGCGGTTCCACTGTCCAATTCGAACTCAGTTGTTGTATTTCCCATTTGAATCTTGATTTTGATTGGTTCATAACTTCGATTTTTTGGTGAATCCCTGATGTTGAAAATGACTTGTTCTTCTTCGGGGCTATTGAAGACGTTTCTCACAGTCTCTTCGCTGTTTATGTAAGTAACTGCTGTTCTGCATGCTGCTGCCAGATGTCCCACTTTATCACACCTATTGCACTTGTATGATTTGTATTTACATACTTGTCCCTGCTGGTGTTCCTTATTACAGGCACTGCATCTCCGCTGCTTGTTATCATAATTTTGAAATGTGGGTGCTGTTACTGTTCTTCCTGGTCGTCCACCATATTGTTGATTGGAGCGACGTTGCTGTTTATTGCCGTTGTAAAAACTGCGCCGCGTACCGTGCTGCTGTCCCGTAGATTCACTCCGGTCATGCGAGTTTATTCCTCCAACGTTGCCACGTCTCACCCATTTCACATCCTCACCAATCCTCTCTTTCATGCTAGCTTCCTTTTGTATCGCTCTTTTTAATGCATCCTCCATTTTTATGTCGCCATTTTCCTCGCATAAACGGTCTCTAATTTTTCCTTGACGCATTGCACATATAAATTTATTTTTAATAACATCTTCAAGTTCCTTGAATTGGCAATGAATAGATAACTTACGTATTCGGGTGTACCATTCCAAAATTGTTTCATTTTCGCTCTGAGCGGCTTCTTCGAATTTGATTCTTTCAGCAAATATTGCGTATAAAATGCCATAACGTGATCTTAGCGTTTCACATAATGTTTTAAATGGTGCTTCACCCATTTTCATTGGGTAGAGTAAACTTTTTATTACTGTGTATGTGTCTAAATTCAATAATTGTAATAAAATACCGGCCTTTTTTTCATCCTCAATAATTTTAGATATATTAAAAAAATGTTCCAATCTTTCCTCGTATATATCCCATTCATTTTTTTCTCCACAGAATTGAGTAAATTGAACTGCTTTAAGCTGTTGAATTACTGAAGCATCCGCATTTTCTACAATCGCCATTTTGCAAATTTATCACTTTCACCTTTCTTTTTATCCCATCCTCGTCGCCAATAGTATGTTTTAGGGTGGTTTGATAAATAATGCATCACTACAATTATCGACTGTATTATACACTTTTAATATACATGGTAATTTGGATATACAATATTAACTATTACAAAACTATAATTAGGTTGAGTTGGTTTGGTGGACTCTGGACGACTGCCCGTTCTCCTGGAACGTCCGCCGCGATCCTTGTGCCATGTTGCCAACACACTACCTTGTGCCATGTTGCCAATACATTACACTTATCTAACTGCTTGTTTTTTCTGAACTGAGTACAAGTACGTTTGTTTTGTTTTACTATCAGAAAATAATATGATAGATGAAGCGCTGTTCAGTATCACTAATAATGTTAGCAAATTTTGCCTTGTAGGCCAGTTTACCGTTGCCCGTGTCACTACCACTAGGAGGTAAGGCGATTCACCGGAACACCAGGTAATTAATGAAATTATAAACAATTAAAACAAATACAAAATACATAATACACAATGATAAATTAATTTTGAACTAACAAAATAACAATTTCAATGATTTTTATGCATATAATATATAAATTAAAAAATAAAATGTTTTTATTTTTTAATGGGCAAAATAACCATTATAGAAAATAGCAAATTTATGTTTTTATACTGTTAATTGTTATTGAAAATATTAATACTTAGTATTTAATATATAATAGGTAATTGTAGAAGATTGTGAATTGCAAGATTAAATTATATGTACAATAGTGTTACACTAGAACAAAATGCTTTTGTAGTAAAGATTTATTATTGCATTGGAACAGTCAATAAAGATGGCACAAGTTGTACTCTCTTCAGTCGTGCCTAAATCATTTTAATCCTTTGAGTCCTAAAAACTAAAATTTTATATTTTTTGTGTAATAATTAGAAAAAACTTTAATTTATCTTGTACAATAAGTTTATTATTAAAAAATATAAATTTGTTATTACAAAATATTTTACAATGTGGTTTCAATAATGCTCCATTAGAAAGTGAGTAGTATTTTTTTAAGCTGAAATTACTTTTTATGCATATTTGCAAAACAATTTTTTATTTCAATTAGGCGCAAGCCAACATTGCATGTGTGCTACACATCCACCTTGTCCTGCGAGAGTGGACACGTGTGCTACAGGAAGCACAACGCTTTGATGTCGAATGTTTCGGCTTATGTTCAGCTTTAACTTTTCTTTTCTCTTGAGGTACATATACTTTAAATTTATTTAGAACAACTTTACGTTTTCCTTTTTTCCTTTTACAGGAGCTCCAATCAATCCATTAATTAAACATAACCGAAACGTTTTTAAGTTTATAGTAGATCCAGGCATTGTGAACATATTTATTTAAATTTATTTGGATTTTCAATGCCATTTTTTATGATTAATCATTATAAATAATCAATAAATTTGCGAAACATGTTTTCCATAAATAAATAATTTTATAGTAGAATATTTTATTATTTATAAATAAATATGTTAAATATAAAGAATTTTAATCATAATTATCATTTTGAAGTTATGTAAATTTAGTCACAAAACATTAATTGAAAAAATCTATTGCCAAAAAGGAATCGAGTTGAAATTGTCTGTGTTTACATGTATGTGGGTATTGTGGGTATTTATTTTAATGATATTCTAAGACTTCTACTTAGTTAAATTAATTAAACATAACCAAAACGTTTTTAAGTTTATAGTAGCTCCAGGCATTGTGAACACAAATATCTAACAAATACCATAAAAACCTATGGTACTATTTTCTAGATTTACGATTGATTTCATAAAAACTTTTTATCATGTAAACTTTATCCACATATCCCATATGTCGATTGTAATCCAATGAAGGACATGGTACTGCTTTTGACGATCCATCCGCGTATTTTAAATTTAACCATACCTTTGTTAATGGATTGGTTTATTCCAGGTTTATAACATTTTAAAACTGATTTTTGTGGGACATCCAGAAGCGGCCTTATTTTATATAGTTTAGAGAAGTTTTATTAGGAATAATAGAGAAGTCATTTATGTAAATGTTGGATAGCAACTATATAAATCGATCTTTTGATAGTAATGATGATATATAGCTATTTCATAGTTCAGGATGGGAGGACCAATAATCTTTGTAGCTTTGCAATTTTTATGCCTATTAATAGACAAATTCCTATAAATATTTTTATTTCTTGTACTGTAGTTGGTACAAAGGAAGCATTTTCACCATTTTGTTGAGTTGCATAAAGGTTAGTTTGAAATACAGTATGGCTAAAGAATTCCTCCGTTAATATACAAAGAAAAGCATCAACCAAATCTTCAGAAAATACGGTGGGTGCTGTGTATAAATTAACAATTTTTGTACCACAAAAATATATCTTCTTGCATGTTCTTTTGAATTGCAGATAAGGGCATGCAATCATCTTTATCCCATTCATCATCGGAAAGCATATTTTGAACTTCTTTCTCAACTGTTTCATCTCTTAGCATTTGTGAGAGAGCAGTATCTGACACAATTTACTCTTTGTCGGATGATATTTCCGATCAAAAAGCATGTACTTCCTCTTTACTCATTTTTTCCAGTTGTAAGTATCAATACTTCTTACCTAAAAAAAATGATGATAAAGTGTGGGAATATATGAAACCACACAAATTAAACCCATATAATAATGTAAAAATTCAAAAAAAGAA
This sequence comes from Tachinus rufipes, assembly GCA_963932245.1. Lineage (NCBI taxonomy): Eukaryota > Metazoa > Arthropoda > Insecta > Coleoptera > Staphylinidae > Tachinus > Tachinus rufipes. Next base: position 51,142,418 of record OZ010748.1, read on the forward strand.
ATCATTATAAAATTAAAATAATATTTACTAGCCATAATAAGTAAATTTGGTAATAAAATAATGCCAATGTTATGTTTGAATGCACATGTGTTGCAGACTAACCTCACAATTTGAGAATCAGCACTTCTGGTATAAATATTATGACTATAGTACTGTGTGTTACCGATAGATAGTAGCGCATACATTGTATAAGAGTGCGGTTTCAATAAAATACTTGTAGGGCTTTACAATATCAATTATTGAAAGGGTGGTTTTGTCATGATACCTCTTGGACTCAAAGGATCCCGTAAAGAATTGTTACTTAAATTACTTTCCCTTTATTATAAACAAGTCGCATATTGCAACTGTTTCAACAAACATTTAAATCATAACCAGTCTGCAATTCATTGTCGTGTAATTGTTTGTGAAATCCTTATAAAATTATAGTGTAGTAGTACAGTACCGGTACTACATTATTTGATTAAAAAATATAGGTTTATTTTTAGCCTTGAAATTGCAACCCAAATACCAATACAACAACTAGCATTACATCATTATTTATATTGTAAACAACTTCTTCAGTAATTATCACTAACATCAATATCTGTAAGTGTACATGTTTAATGTAATATTGTTTGTTTTTATTATTGACTTGACTGTTATTTGTTTTTATTTTTGATGATATCTTATTTTATATTGTATATGCAGTGAAATAAATTGTAATTTCTGCATTATCCTAATGACTATAAAGTCATAATCTTAATTGAAATGTTATCATAAGTATTCATCAGTTTATCTGTGTATGAGTGTGTATAAAATTATTGTACTCATAACTCATAACAAATATGAATGTGGTGGAATTTGCAGTTGATATAAACATTTTCTTACAAATATCAAAGCGTTTAGCCATAATTCCAGCATATGGAAAAGGCAATTTTATTACTAAACGTTATTACGTAGTGATAAATATTATTATAATTACAATTCTCTTTATACATTCGTTTTATTGCAAAGTGATTGATACAACGTTAAAAATATCAAACGCATTAATATTATGTAGCATATGGTTTATAATATATTTTACTTTAATACATTATCTGCTCTCAACAAATTTTTGGAAATTGCATATTTATCAACAACTTTTTATAAATATAAATCAAATTGATAAATGCTTATATATCTTGAAATTTAATACCATACCTAATATTTTAAGTTATAATAAAATTGGATTATTTTATATTTTTACAGTTATACTACAACTTTGGAATTTGTTTACACTTGGAGGTATTGGTGAAATTTCAATTGTTTTTATAGTTTTACTAATTTGTACAATATTTTTGCTGCAATTCTGCTTACTCAAGTGTATTAATGTCAGAATAAAATTAATGAATCGTGCCATTAATGCAGTTTTTTATGGCAAAGATTTTATTACATGTCGTAACAATCATTATATAATGCAAAATATACTTTGTATCCAAGAATTGGTTGCAGATTGCGTTGATGGGTTAAATGAAATATTTGGGGTGCATATGTTATCGACGGTGTTTTTTAATCTGGCTCAAGTGCTCGGTTTAATTAACACTTTTTTGGCGGATGCTTATTTTGGCAGCAGCTTAAATAATAAAGTATTGGTTGTGATATGGTGCGGATTTTTTACAGTAAGTATTTTGCTAAATATTTATTATAATTTCTTTATGTCAACCGAGTATAATTAATATTTACTTAAATTTAATGACCATGAAATATTTACTTATTTAAATAGACTAGTGTTTGTAATGTTTTAATTTTTTCAATAAGTATATTATACACTACAATTTATTGTATTTTTATCTAAGCCACAGAATAAATTAATGTTTACAAATTAGGTATATTCCACACGGCATGAATATAATTGATGAAGTTAATAATATTACTTGATATTTTGTATATTAATTTAAATTAGTAATTTAAAACTATTTTACTGGCAAACATTACAAAACGTTTTTGGTAAATCACTTATTTTTTAAGTACTTAAATACTATTAATGTTCATAAATGTTATGTTTTTAGATGCAAAGTGTGATTGTGGCTACTATGTGCAAAAATATAGTTCACGAAGGCAAGAAAGCTATAGCTATAACCTACAATATTTTCTACAGATGTTCAAATATGCTATATTTGAATGAAACTTTACTTATCTTAGCTCAGCAAGCAACTACAAGATGCCCACAATTTACAGCGGCTGGATTCTTTAAGGTGGATTTTTCAATGTTATTCACTTTTATTAATCTCATTGTCACTTACGTTATTGTTATTATACAATTTTCATCGACAAAAATAAATGAAAAGGACAAAATGGTTTAAACAAAATCGAATATAGTCAGAAAAGATCAATTACCAAGAATTTTATGTACGTCTAAAATATCAAATAATATTGTAATACACAATCCTTGAATAAAATTGTTTAAGGACTAATTTTTTTTTTTAATTTGCGGATTGTTTGTTTCTAGTCATGTAGAAGTAAATTTATTATACTTGAAGATAAATATAGAAAACTGCTTAATAGAGCCCAGAGAAAGGCAGCAATTAGAGTTGTCAATAGCTTTACAAGTGATAGCCAGAATAATACCACTGCATTAAACTAAAGATAATCTAATCATATGTTAGATAAAAGTTAGAATACGGTGCAGTGGTTTGGTTTCCATCGTATGCTGTTCACATACATAAACTTGAAAGGGTTCAAAAATATTTTATGAGATATCTGTATTATAAAACCAATGATTGTTATCCAGATGAATCTGTGACGTATAATGACATGTTATCAATGTTTAATGCAAAATTTCTAACAACAAGGCAAAATGTCATTATACTTAAACATTTGCATCATATAGTAAACAACAAAATTGATGATCCTAATTTGTTGATATTAATTAATATCTACGTCCCCCGAATTACAAGTAGAACCGCAGTAACATTTTTGGTTAACCGTTGCAACACCACTCATCACTATAATTCGCCGATTAATTCAATGTGTAGACTTTATGCTAGTGTTCAATATTGCATTGATATATTTAATTGTAAAGACAATTTCAGAATTACTGTAACTTGTTATTATTTTTTTTTTCTTATTATTTTATTGTTATATTGTTATAATGTTAGTTCTCCAAATTTGACTACATTTTTTTTTTCTCTTTATTTGTATAGAGTGCGTACAATATGTATGTTATATAACTTTATCTAAAGTGACGACATGGGCTAGATAAGCCACATCATATAAACTCACGGTTTTTGAGTTGAACGCAGAGAAGTATACCATGCAATTATTTAATCCATGGACAATGTCATCAAAGGGTAATCCTTTGAAAAGTAGCCACTTTAAAATCGGTTTTTGGAGTATCGTCTTTATTCACTTTAAACTGATGAAAGCCGCTGGCTAAATCCTGTGTCTTAATTTGTCCAGAATATTTGTGACATTCGGCAAAGGGTACTACTTGTGTCAATGGTTTTATTGTTTACCTTCCAGTAATCTATCACAATTTGCCATGTTTCCTTTCTGTTTTTTTTTTGCAATGAAAGAGGATTTTTATTTGTTGATCTACTTTCGGTTTGTAAATAAAAAGGTATCTATATTTTGTGTTTAACTTTGCAAAATTTAAAGTCTGTTCTTCTCAGTAAAATACTTTATTACACTTTTTACACAGACGAATAATTTTATTTTTTTACAAGTGTTGAGATCAATTTTTAATTTAAAATCAGTTATTTTTAATTTTTACGATCCTGATTATTTTTGTATAAAGTGTTAAGTAGTAGCAAGGAAACTGACATAAAATGAATATATTTACTTACAGTTGTAAAAATAGTTTTTGTATTTATATTCAGCTGATGGTTATGTGACGTCATCTATGGAATCCACTGCAAGTTATTCGATGGAAGATTGATTAGTTGCTTGATCCGTTTCTTTGTTGATGAGTTAAAATTTACAGTTTTTAACTATAGATTCCTACAAAAAATTCAGCCCGACTGAGCCAATTATATTTCGGTGATTGAAATTAAGTTTTTAAAAAAGATTTATATTATATTATTTTGAATAATTACATTTAAATATAATATAATGTAAATAAAATTCAACCATTTTGTTAAGCAAATAAAAGCAATCTGGCTGATAAAATATATTTGTTATATATCTTACGCCGCCGTTGTTCGCTGTGTCCCTTCTACACTGACGGTCACTTTTACGCGTTGAATCTGTTTTTTAATCTTTTTCATTTATATACTTATTATTTAATAATATTAATTTAGCTTTTGTAGCTTAAAAGAGCTGTGTGGAGGATGTTTAGTAGAGGCCACTGACATTAGATAACGCGCAGTCAAGTTCTGCAAAACAAAACATGCTTAGATAATTAATAATATAGGAAATAAAATTGAGACTACCTCCTGGAGACTTTCGATCCAAGATTACTTGATTGTGACATGGCAACATTGTATTTAAAAAGTTGAACAATTTTATTGATTGATACGCTAATAATAGCATGTGCAATTTTTAATCTGTTCAAATAGATAACGGAATGATTAAAGAAAACAAATAAAAAGTATTGTTGACCTTTTACAAATAGTTAAGCTTTGTATTTTATGGAATTTATTGTGACTCAGTAATTTGATCTAAATTTTGTTTTGTAAATAATATCGTCGCCTTGTGTAATTCTTGTTTGTTTGTTTGTTTATAAGTGATTTCATCAATAATAAAATTAAGAGCAAGAATATATATCTGTCATAACGTTTGAGAGTTTTGAATTGTAATTTGTAATAGTTAAGATAGCTTTTACTCAGAATGCTGATGATTCAGCTGAAATGATTATTGTACGTGCTTTTCAGCATTATACGCCATTTAAGTTGTATGAGGCATAGTCCAGTCACTATGTCCGACAAATAAGCAGATAAATGCAAATAAAAAAAAAATATATATTTTTGTAGGAAGAGGTTAGAAAAACACAAATGGTCACTGATACAACATATAAACGTTAATAAAACGTAAATTCTGTTCACAATTACAATGATATTATAGTAAATAATGCAGATATGTATACTTAAAAAAAATTATAACAATTGCAAAATAAATGTTATTATAGTTTTATTAATAATTTAATCAATATTTTAACGTCCATACGTCATCTACATGTTATAAACATGTATATATATATATATATATATACAACTGGATACCTGACTCCGTATGTTGATGCGTTTTTTTAGTGAAGCAAATTATATTACGGCGCCCATTTTATGTGTGACTTAGGCCCGTTTGCACCATCATCACTTAAATCTTAAACTCCTTTTAAAATGGCAAGGGTGCCTTATTCCGTTGCACCAAATAATTAAGGGAAATTTAAGCGACCCTTAAACTTAAGAGGTTAATATTGCTGGCTTAGTAAAAACCTAACCTAAAATTATCATTGAACGTCAATTTTTGTACGCAAATATTTGCATTTTTTATAATGAAGTTTGTAATTATTGAAAACGACATTCTGGACAATGATGTTGATCCTGTAGATATTTTTGAAAGTTGGTTTGCCACGCCAAATTTATGAAAGAGCCGAGTATTTTAATAGTTTTGTTGAAAATGCTTATTTTAAAAGATTTTGAATGCAAAAAGCAACTGCTTTGGAAGTCCTTCATCAAATTGAAGTGAAACTAGAGTTTCCTTCAGATAGGTAAGTACATACACTGTTATTACATAATATTTAGATTCATATGTTTTAAATTAATAGTATCTTTTTGTTATATTATTTTTAGAAATAATAGTGTTTTACCGATCAACCAGTTGTGAGTTGTACTTCCTTTTTATGCAACTAGTAATCATTTATTAAGTATTGCTGATTTTTCTGGTATACTTACTTCAACTGCATGCCGGATAATGAAAAGGGTATCCAGAGCTATTGGTTATTTATCTTCGAAGTACATAAAACTGCCCGAAAATGTTGAAGACATACACGAATGTCAGAGACGATTTTTTTATATTGCCAGGTTTCCTTGGGTAATTGGAGCCCTTGGAACACACATTCGAATACAGTCTCCAAGTATGCAAATGTTTTAAAAATATACTTAATTTAATTTTAGTATAATGTGTATGAAAAAGTGCAAAGATTGATAGAATAAAAACTATATATACATATATATATATATATATATATATATATATACACATTATATTTATTATTTATTGACACCGCTTTTAAATCCCATTGGTAATGCCCAGAAAAAGTACAACGATTACCATATTTGCACTAGAAATGTTGTGGAACAATTGTTTGGTGTTTGAACACGTAGATTTCCAGTCAACGCTTATTGTTGTCGGTTAAAAGTTGAGAACACTTTAATAGTAATAGTTGCAACAGCTGTATTGCATACCCAGGAAATGGGAGAAGTAATTGTTCCACCAGCTGAAGGAGATGATCGCATACTTGATCAATTAATTTTGCAAGGACATGGATCGAATGTTGGACATTTAGCAAACCAGGCAGAATTAAATATAACAAATGTGCAAACTACGCTAATCAATCAGTATTTTACTAGGCCGTAGCTGATTTGTTACTACATATAGAAGTTGTTTTGTAATAAAAATAAAAATAGTTTAAAAAAATTATTTATTACACAAAAATAAAAATTACAATTTTTGAAGTTTCTCTGAAGTTTTCTTTTTAATTTGGTATTCCAATTCATATAAATTCTTATTTCTTTCATTTTCTTCTTCCATTGTCTTTATTTTTAAACAATATTCTTTCATCTTGGCTTCCTCTTCTTTTATCATCGACTCAATCTGATGTTTGGCAATTTTAATTTTTAAATTGGCCAGTTCAATATATTGCTCGTTCAAATTATTTGACTTTGCAACTGCCATAACTGGTCTTCGCCTCATACTCCAAGGTGTTTTTTTTTGTTCTGATTGCAGTTGGGGTTCGCAAATTATTCTTATTTTTTTGGTTTCCTAATTTTTTCAAATAATGTGTTATAAATAAGTATAGGTTAGGTTTTTGTAAATGTTAAAACTTAATATGAAATTATTACACTGTGTGATAGAATACGTTATATTATATACGTTTACTGTTATTACTACATAGTTTGATAAAATTGAGACCTAAAAACCGGTCAACAATAAACAAATATTAAAAACAGCACATAAGTTTTAACACTGATAAGAATAAAATATTTGTTTGGTTTGCTAATTAAAAGTATTGTATGTAATGCTGGACAAATTATTTTTAATGTAAAAATTTAATGCTTGTTCTTTTAATATTTGCATGGTAATATAAATTAACTGTAATAATTCTAACAAAAATATTAATGAATATACTGTATTAAAATAAAAAATAAGACAATCACAATATTGCTATGAACGATAGTCAGCATCGATGAAATATGACAAACATTTTAATCTTGTAGTAAAAATAATTTGTTGAGCATTATAAAGTTTTAATTTTGTAAAACAAATTTAAATAAACATTTTAAGCTATGTATTATATAATATTATGCGTTTGTACATACCGGTTGAATTTCTTCTTGTTCTTTATCCGATTTCACAAATACAACACCTGATAGTGCATCCGAATTAATCAAATTTTCAACTGTCAACTGTTTTCGGATGCATCAAATTCAATGTTAATTGGAGGTTTGAAATATGAACAGGAAACACTCCAACATCTCCTCCAATTTTATATATTTTCATTTTTTCCTTCGCTATGGATTTGCAAGCCATTTTTTTATTTATTTTCAAAACATTTTTTTAATGAACTCTTACTTCTTGATATCAGGCTGGGGATTTGCGCATTAATTATTCTGCATATTGCAGTCCATGCTTCTTCTTTATCTTTGCCTGTAACGACATCAGTTTTTTTATTCTCTATTATGTCCCTGAATTTATTTTCAATAATGTTCAATAATTTTTTTTTTCTTCTGCTGTATAGTTTGGAACTCTTGCTCTCTTTGAAGGCAGGACCATTTTCCTTATTTTCTATGTTTATAAAAATTACGTCCGACTTTAATGAGAGTATTGATGCACTGACCATAGATAATAGCACTGACACAAGCACAAGCTGCTAGAAGTTAAGTTTTATGACATTGCCGCGTTTTCATTACAAAAATAGACACAAATACCATAAGATTTTCTAAAATTACTGGAAATGTGCGGTGTTGCTATGTGTAATTTATTTTAAACTTTTGTTTGCTAAACTACGTTTAAAATGTGTTGGTGCAACGCTGTAAAAATTTAAACTACCCTTAAAGTTAACTATGGTTTAATTAAGTGTAGATTTAAACCACGATGGTGCAAACGGGCTTTAGTAATACAAATTAAATATTAAAAACATCTTACATTTTATTATTTTAGGGTTTTATACATTTAAAACATACATTATATGTTACTAACAGTAACAAAAAACCATTTAAATGATCCGGACAAAAATTGGTCAATTAGATCCGAAGTTCAGTCAAAAAATGTGTTTTTAATAAACAATTAATATCTTTTAAATTGTCTTACCAACTTATGCCAAATGTTTGGATAACATTATTACACGTATTACTGACGTTTTTGCAGTACAGTAACTTAAAAAAAAAAAACTTTTTTTTATCAATACTACAAAAACCGGCAATAATCGTAAATTAGCACAAAACATAAGCCATTTACCTGGTGTAATTAGATTTTTATTTGAAGACTTCCTGCGCGTGCCATCTGCAATGGAAGTGATGTTTTATATGCACAGCATACAGAATTAATTCCTCTAATGTAATTTATCAACCAAAATAAGTTTTAACAATGTATACATTATACATACATTATAGTTTTGTGAAAATGTCAAAATAATTGTTTTGCAAATAAAACAGTAACGTGCAAAAGAACAAAAATTGTTGATCTGAAATTAAAATTTAATTTTGATCTTTTGCTTGCTACTGATTTATTTACAAACCAATTTTCTTAAATCTTTTACAAAACTTCAACATTATCTAATATACATAATGCATAAAATGAATACAATGTTAAAACTTATTTTAATTGGTAATTATGCTCAAAAAATTTATTCAGTTTATTTAACATACAAAAAATCACTTCCATTGCAGTGCCATCTGCACATAAAGTTTACAAATAAAAATCTAAATGCTCTACGTAAGTGGTTTATGTTTGATGATGCTTTACGATTGTTGCCGATTTTTGTATTGTTTTTCGTAAAAAACTTAGATGGGCTTAATTTTTTTTTTAATTTTTAAGTTATTTTTTATTTCAATTACTGTACCGCAAAAACCCTTGTTTATACAAAGTTTAACTATGATAGTAAAAGTCAGCTATACGTGTAGTAATGTTGATTTAAAATTTGGTTCAAGTTAGTAGACTCGTTTAGAAAATATTAATTTTGTATGACAAACGCATTAATGTTTGGATAATGATAAAGTGAATAATAAAATTTTTTGTTTTCATTATTTCTATTATGTGCAAGTGCTCGCATTAATCACAATTATCAATCTTACAGGTTATTAAACTTTCTAGAAAATTACAACATTAAAATGTGTTTATTATTTATATAAAAATTTTAAGCATAAATGCCAGCAACTATATGTATTGTAATTCTGGTATTGATTTCAATTATATTTTATTTTGTAATTGAAAAATATGCAATATCAGCAAATAATACAAAATTAATTATAGAAGCATCATTAAAATTGAATATTTATTTCAATTGATAATAACAGCAAGTAATAAAAAACTAAGATGAGATTTATTTGTAAGAAAATATTTTTTCGGAACTAGTTGAAAGATTAAAATTATTGTACGCATCTAAAATGGCTGGTAACAATTTACATAAAAACGAAATATTATCAATAATTGAGGAATTGAATTGAATAACTTTGATCGTAATCTCTTTTCTTTTGCAAATTAAGCGTCTTTGAGATATGAGCGTCGATAAGTTTGGTAGATATTGATTAACGCTGCAACTACAAAAACTACTCGTGGGTTTTCATTGAAATCTGATGGGAACTATAATTTAAATAATAAACAAAATATAATATATAAATGACCCTATAGATAATACAGATTTACAGCATAAACAGTTGGATAGCTAAATCAAATGTATTATAAATGTTATATAAAACTATAAAATTATGTTACAGCACATTTATTTTATTTTATTTTATTACATATCATTATTATTATTAAATCTATAATGTGGCGCTTACAAATCACGACAAAAGGAACTGGCTGTTGTTTGAGTCGTCTGTAACATAAAAAACTAAAAATTAATTTAAATAAATTAATCATTTGTTAAAACTCACCATCTTGAAATTTAAAAATTGGGATTGATTGCCCATACATCTTTTTATGCTCTATTACGAAAAGAGCTTTCCTTCCAGCAAAACTTTTATTGAAATCTTCTATCGCCTCTTTTGTGAATGCCGAGTTAATTTTCTTCGGCATCCATACTTCACAATCTTCTAATGTACAAGATTGCTCTTCCGTACATAGTCATTTTTTTTTAACTGCATATATCGTATATTGTATGTTGATATTCAGTTGGTGGAACTGAATATCAACATACCTTATAGTTTGTTTAACGCTAGAGAATTGCCGGGTTTAGTCGCCCCGTTCTGTTGTGGTGCCACTAGTAATATTGTTATGAAAAAATATTAAATCTTATCACATCTACAAGAATATCAGTAAACCTTACTCTCCAGACAAATATTGACACGTACAGCGCCGTTTTTAAATTAAAATTGGTTCTTATGGAACAAAACGCCAAACAACTCAATAACCAAACGATAAGATTTTAGTCATCACTCTTTTTATATGTTGAACTACATACAATACTGTAGGTATGTCTTCATGTTTTTGATTAAAAATTTGAAGTTCTATTTAACAAGTAAAATTAATAAAGAATTAATTAAAAACGTCACTTTTAAAAAATAATTTCGGAGAAACGACTTATCGCATCAAATTTCTACAAGTTTGAAGACACAGATTGGACTTTCTTCTACAATGTGTGAAAATTTTATTCAATTATATTCAGGCGTTTTCTTGCTGAGTTTGATGCTGTAAACCCTTACAATAGCGCAACTATTCTCCCCCCTTAACCCACATATTAGTTCAATTATATAATAAAATTAGATAACTTTTGAAAAAAAGTGTGCTAGCGGATATCCAATTTCCACATCGATAAACTACAAATTTAAAGTTATAAATTTTTTTTTCTTATTATCAATTTAATAATATGAATATTTATTTTCTTAAATTAAAATAATTTATTTAGAATTACGTTACATTTTCTCAATACCTATATTTATTAGTAGAATCTGAGAGAGATCAAATGTCAAGATATGATAGCGGAATTGTTATTTAATTATTTTACTTATCTCATATTTTTTATTCAAAAAAGTGTGCTCCCGAAGATACAATTTTTACATTGTATGAATTATCTTATATTGCTTAATTGTTACATAATTTGCTCGGTATTCATGTTTCTGCTTATCTAAACATATTTGAGGTCAATGTTAATTTGTTATTAATTAATTAATCGGAATTCCATTACGCGTAGATTACAATTATTTTAGCATAGATAATATTGCTTACTGCATATGTAGGTATATTAAGTAAAACATTTTTATTATTAGTATTTATATATTTCGTTAGTTTGAAATCTTCAACAATTTTATTAAATGATAAATTTAGCACCTCATCCATGCATAGATTTTTTTTCAGTTATACCGTACGATGCAAGTGCTAGATTAATATTACTATACAGATCACCTTCTATCTTTTTTGTACAGGTATATAAGATGCTGTGATAAAAATCCCAAAAAAAATAGCGATTTTAATAATGCTAGTTTATAATGTACAATGCCACTTAATTTATACAGATTATATAAAGTTTTAACTGTTATAATTATGCTGAAACTTCTGCATTCAATACTGATTGTTTCATGCTCCTTGTTACATCCCACTGTTATTTTATGATCCGCTGCAATGCTATGCTGTAAGGTAAATTTTGTCACATCGACTGCAAGAAATTCTTGTCATTCTTTATGACATAAAATTATTCACCTTCTACCACCTATATCTTAGTTATTGGAGTAAAACATATAGCAGGACTTAAGCAAAGAAATTTATATTTTGTAGAAGAGTGATTAATAGAGTATGTGTTTATTCCAACCAGATATCTTTTTTTCTTTAATTTTTCATCATATTTTTTAAGAGAAGCATCTAGAAACGCCATAGAGTTTGCAACTGTTGAATAATATAATAAAACGCAATATATTTTATTTGCAAAAATACTTACGACTATTTTCAGATATCATGTTTACCGCTTTAAACATTAGTAATTTATAATTAATTATATTCTATATTATTGTTTTATACCCTAATTGGCCTTCTCGGGCTTAAAAGTATTAATTGTTTAATGTCTGAATATTAAATAAGGACGAATTAATAATCTTATAATTATTTTCCCATCAAGTTAATAATTTGCCAATAAAATAATATACTATGTCAAGATATGATAGCGAAATTGTTATTTAATCATTTTACTTATCTCAATGTTTTTTTTTCAAACCTATTTTATATTAACTGCTAAAATGCTTTTTTATCAACTCAGCTCGATAGTCTAGTGGTCTAAAGCGTCTGTCTTAGAATAAAACAGAAGCTCAGCTACCAGTTTAATTAAAAGATTTAATATTACCTTCCCTGTTAACTTTTCTTTTTGGATCAAAATTATTGTTTTTTTGTACAAACTGTGTACATATTATTGTATATATATTGTATATATTGTATATATTATGGTTAGGTTAGATTAGTTTTTGTTTATAATATTGTAAATAGTTAAATTAGGTTAGTTAGTTTTAAGCTCAAAACAAAATTTCTGTAAACATGATTCCGACATTTCTGCGGACCTTGTATTGTTTTATTAATCATAATAATTTTTAAAATGTTTTAATCTGTATGAATGATGCATGATTGTGTGAGTGAAAGAAGAATGAATCTGTGAGTGAATGAATCATTAGCGTATAATGTTTTACCAAACTTGTTAAATTTATTTTTTATATTATCCACATTAATTGTTGAAAATTCTTAAGTTATGAAATGATTTCATTACCGGCTTATTAATCTTTTGTCTGTAGGTTTTAATAATAAACAACCGTTGTAGTTGGTTATTTATTGAATATACAATTAGATGATGTATAGAAAATACTCGGTACATGTGCACACTTATGTTACTTTTACAGCTACTTCTTAACGACTATCTTACCACTTCTCTAGCGTTCTGTATTACCGACGCACCCACGTGACTTCTAGTGACATTCACTGCTAACATAACTACAGCCAACTTAAACTTGGTTATACATAAAATTCCCCAACTGTAGATGTTTGATATTACATTTAACACTCCCCTATAATATCAAAATATCTTAAGTAATTAGATAATACAATATTCTTTTAAATTTAACTTTTAACATAAATAAAAAAAAACTCTTCTAGTTCAACATTGTTTAAACCCTGAAAGAAAATATATCAACAAATTAATGACAGATTTGATTCTTAAAATATTCAAACTTCACACGTTTTAGAGGCTTTGTAAAAATATCCGCAATTTGTTCATTTGTAGGACAATACTCAACATTTATTGCCTCTTCACGAACCTTTTCGCAAATGAATTTATAACGCACCTCTATGTGCTTACTTCGTCTGTTCATTACACCATTTTTGATTAAACTTATTGCGCTTTGATTGTCTACTTTCAAATTAACTTGTATATGTTCATTGATCAGTTCTTTCACTAGCACTTTTATATACAACAGTTCCTTCGTACATTCGGCTGCTGCAATGAACTCCGCTTCAGTGCTTGAAAGGGCCACTATTGGTTGTAGTCTCGAACACCAGCTGATTGGAGCCTCGCCGAGAAATATCACATATCCTGTTGTACTTCTTCTCGATGCTATATCACCTGCATAATCAGCGTCGCAGTATGCGTTTAACACTTTCACTTCATTATTTATTTTAAACTGGATGCCACTGTCCACTGTTCCACACAGGTATTTTAAGCATCTTTTTAGGTTTGTCACATTTGATGTATTTTGACTTTGCACATAACGACTGCATGTGCTTACGGCATACGTCATATCTGGTCTAGTTTTGTTTGTTAAGTACAGGAGACTTCCTACCGCCTCTCTGTAAGGAAACGCACTATCATTGTTGTTGTTTTCCTCGTCTATATTATTCGCTTCTAGGGGGGTTTTCACCGTTTTGGTATTTATCATTCTGAACCTCTTCAAGACAGATTTGGAATATTCTTTTTGTTTTAATGTTAGTCCGTTTGCTGTTCTTTCGATTTCCGTTCCTAAGAATGTTTTTGTTTCACTGTAGATTTTTACTTTGAATTCCTGCGTCAGTTTCATGAGTAAATCTTGAATCTCGTTTTGGTTTTTTCCAATTATTATGCCGTCATCGACATATATTGCTAGGATTACTTCTCCATTTTCACTTCTGAAAACGCACTGTTCGCATAAAGTTTGTTTTAATCCATTGTTTTTCAGGAAATTAGTAAACGTCATATTCCAGATCATGGGAGATTGTTTTAGTCCATAAAGGGATTTATTCAATTTGCAGATTTTATGTTGATTTTGGAATCCTTTTGGCATTTGCATGTATGTTTCTTCTGGTAATTTTCCGTATAGAAAGGCCGTTTTAATGTCAAAACCTGTGATTTTGTAATCGTTTGCAGCGGCTATTGCTAGTATAATTCTAAGCGATGTACTGTTTACTACCGGGCTATAAATTTCTTCATAATCAATTCCCTGTTCTTGTTCACAACCTCGAACTACTAATCTAGCTATATATCTTCCATCATTCTTTACTTTAAAAACCCATCTGTTACTTAGAATTTTCTTTCCATCTGCTTCACTTTTATTTATCTCCGTCCATACTTGGTTTTGTTCTAGTGATTCCTTTTCTTCTTGTATTGCATCGATCCATTCTTTGTTTTCGGTGCATCTTATTGCTTCTTCATACGTCAAGAGGGAGTAATCTTCATACTTTTGTGGTACCTTTCCTCTTGTTGATCTTATTGGTCTTTTGACTTCTATTTCTTCTTCTGATTCCTCGGACTCTTGTAATTCTTCTGTTGTTGTGTTTTGTATTTCATTAGGTTGATTTTCATTTTTGTCTTTGTCTTCTTTTTTGTCTTCATTTTCTTCAATTATTACATTGAATTTACTTTTAATGTTTTCATTAAAGACTACATCTCTATGAGTTGTAATTTTATTTTCTTCACTATCCCACAATCGATAACCATTTAATCCATATCCTATCATTGTCATCTTTTTACTTCTATCATCAAGTTTTTTTAGATTACCCGTTATTTTAGCATACGCATCGCTTCCGAACACTCTGATTTTCGACAGTTCAGGTAGCTTGTTAGTCCATTTTTCATGTGGAGTTTTATTTAGGGTTGAAGTAGGACTTCGGTTCGTCAAGTAGGCTGCTGTTCTAACAGCTTCTCCCCACATTTGTTTGTGCTGATTTCCGCCTGAGATTAGCGCTCTTGCTTTCTCCATTAGGGTTCTATTTAGGCGTTCAGCTTTGCCGTTTAATTGTGGTGTGTGAGGAACTGTATAATCTAAGATAATTCCTTTCTGTTTAGCCCATCTCTTTATTCCTTTAGTTATGTATTCACCACCATTATCACATCTGAATTTGGAGGTCTTTAGGTTCCATTTGGCTTCAACCATGTTAATATACTCTCTGAGAGTGTCTTCTACTTCATGGCGATTTTCCAATAGGAATACCATGCAATGGTGAGTGTAATCATCTAAGAAAGTAATAAAGTATTTCTTACCATCCCAGGTTGTAGGGTTTATTGGGCCGCATACATCGGAATGTATTATTTCTAGGGGTCTTGTTGCTTTGGTTCTCTCCGTTTTGAATGGTAGTCTGGTTTGTTTTGCACTTACGCAGGTTTCACAGAGTTCGTCCAACCAGTTCACTTCTTCTTGAGATAATGTCATTCCTTCGGATAGACGTTGTAGCTTTATTAGGTTTTCTTTACCTAAATGTCCCATTCTATGATGCCAAAGTGTTTCAGTTGTATTTGGCGTTGTTGATAGGGCATTCCTTCTTTGTTGCATTCAATGGCCACGCTGTATAGACCGTCTTCTTTTCTCCCTTCCAACACTTTTATTTTATTTTTGTATATTTCCACTTTTTCTTTAGTAAATACGATTTTACCACCGTTTTCTGTTATGGCGTTAACGGAAAGTAGGTTTTTGCTCAATTCAGGGACGTATATCACATTCTTTAAAGTGCAACTGTTTGACACAATTGTCCCGATACCTTCGGCATTCATGGTATGAGATTTCTTAGCCACTTTTATCGATGAGTTGCATTTTTCGATTTTACTTAGCATATTTTTGTTATTTGTGAGATGAGATGTTGATCCCGAGTCGACAATCCATTCGTTTTTTGCAGTGATGTCTGCCAAAAAAGACACTTGATCTCCTTTTGGAGTGGTTGAATCCTTTTTTCGATAAAAACAATCTTTTTCCAGGTGATTATTTTTCTTACATATTTTGCATATAGGTGGCAATGTTTTACTTTTACAGTTTGTCGCTAAGTGCCCTTTTCTATTGCACTTATAACATTTTCTGTGCTCCGTCGCATTAAACGCTACGGTTTCTTCATTCTTTTCTCTGTTTTTACTTCTTGCATCCTCGGCAAGTAGTCTTGATATTAAGTTTTGTAAATGTTTTTGATCAGAAGGGGTAGACTCCCACGCGGTGACGAAATGCTTGTAATGCGAAGGCAGAGTTGAAAGGATTTTAGACGTAACCATATCGTCGTTTAACATGATGTTTAACCCTTTGAGTTTGAATGCCATATTTTCAATTTCACTCAAAAACGTTGCCATACCAGCATCTTTTTTAAACTGATAGTTAAAGAAATCTTGCATGAGAGAGCACTTACGTTGGTCCTCCTGTCCTTCGTAGATATTTTTAATTTTGTCATACATCTCCTTGCTTGTTTTTGAATTCAGTATGTGGGTAATACATGTTTTTGTAATTGTTGAAATGATGACTCGTTGCGCTTTTGCGTCCTTTCTGTTCCATTCCTCCTTTTCGTTCGCGGTACTCGTTTCCGTGAGCACTTTATCGCCATTTGTCACTTCCAGTAAACCGTGCGCTTTTAATATTATGTCTACCTCGAACTTCCAAAGCTTGAAGCTTTGACGATCTTTTAGTTTATTCACTTGACTCAGTTCTTCACTTGTAACAGACATGTTTCAATTTATGAGGACGCTATGATTTTTTTTTTGTGTTATTACTGTTTACGTTTTTCACTGTCTGCCGTGCTACAGACTCTTACACACTGTTTGTTTTTATTTAATTCACGAAATTCTCTTCAGTGGAACACACGCGAATTGTTTTTACTTGTTCTCTTTACTGGAACATGCCCGATTTTTAGGATTTATTTTACTGGTGCACTTGGTCGTTTACACGCGGTCGTAACCTCACTTTATTTTTTTTATCCGGACTTTCTATAAGCATCCAAATGAATACGACGCACCTGGGCCCATAACCTGTAGGTTTTAATAATAAACAACCGTTGTAGTTGGTTATTTATTGAATATACAATTAGATGATGTATAGAAAATACTCGGTACATGTGCACACTTATGTTACTTTTACAGCTACTTCTTAACGACTATCTTACCACTTCTCTAGCGTTCTGTATTACCGACGCACCCACGTGACTTCTAGTGACATTCACTGCTAACATAACTACAGCCAACTTAAACTTGGTTATACATAAAATTCCCCAACTGTAGATGTTTGATATTACATTTAACATTGTCGACATCAAGTAAGGTGGTCTTTGTTGTTGTATTTTTAATTATTGTTTTAATACTTAATTTAATAAATGAATTAAATTGCAATTGCGTCTGTCTTCCAAACAGAATATTGTTCTGATTTAGTTTTTTTTATTAATTATATTATTTTTCTTGGACTTCTTTATATATTTTTTAGTTTTCCCGCCTATATGGTTCTACACATTTTATCAAATATGTTATAAAATCGGACTTTTATTGAGCATTAAATTAGATAAAGTTAAAAATAAAATACAGTTCAAAAGATTAAGCAATTAATATATTTTCATTAATTTTACGTGTTTTAACTATATTTATTAGTGGGCCTTCGTAAGAGATAAATGTAGAGATAAACAAAATTGATTTTCAATGCCTGTTAATAGAATTCTTACAAACCTATTTTATATTAACCATTAAAATGTATGTTTGCCATACTGGCTTCATGGCCTAGTGGTTTAAGGCGCCCGACCAAGTTTGCTAGATCTCTGGTTTGAGCCTCGCTGCTGGCTTTACATTTTATAATTTTTTTATTTGAATTTATTTTACTTCACTAATCTTATTATAGAGGGCGATTGCTGTATAAATTTTACTTTTTGGATTTAGTATAGAGGCCGCTATTAAGTCTTACGCATATACAACTCAATGTACACACTATTTCTATTATTTAGGGCCGGTTTATTCATCTGTTCTGTAAGTTATTGATTAGTTACGTGTTCAATAAACTTATAGGTCACTTATATAAAATTTGGGTGTATTCATCCCATTTTATATGACAAATAATTACTGAACGCTTATAAAGTTTTTATACGGCTAGTACAACTTAATAGAAAAAGATATCTATATACATATCTGTAAGAAAGACAGAGATAGACTTATTAAAAAGAAAACGAGTGTGGTACTACTGCGTGTTGTTATTTGTTTGTGGTTACATTCATGTGAAACAAAATGGCATAAGGTTATGTTCTTTTAGTAATTTTTTTACTAATGCCCGTATTACACTGTCAATAATTATATCTTGAATTATATATATAAAAATATTTAAATCTTAAAAAGTTTGTAAAATGCACAAAATATCATCAATCTTATTGTAGATTGAAATTTTAAGAATATTTTTAGGTTTTCTTTATAATTAACACATAACATGTGAGTAATAGCATTTATAATATAACCTAACTATTTTTTAAAAACTGTTAATTCGTACATTTTTTGTGTTAATTCTAAAGAAAAACTAAAAATATTCTTAAAATTTCAATCTACAATAAGATTGATGATTATTTGTGCATTTTACAGACTTTTTAAGATTTAAATATTTTTATAAATATAATTCAATAAAGAATTATAGATCAGTGTCATACGGGCATAACGGGCCAAAGTAATCTATATAATTTATCTGTCTTGTAAATTTAATATGATGACAGGTTGTCACTATTGACAGATGAATAAACATTAATTCATGGCAATCTTATCAGTAATGCTACAGAGCACTTTATAGAAAGGTGAATAAATCGGCCCTTAATTAAATAAATTCGAAACTTAATATTATCTCTACTACTAAAAACTTTACACTTTTAAGAACTCTCTGTGGCGCACTTGCTACAGGCGATGTGCTTAGTTTGGATATCACTACCAGCTCAGGTTCTCGAATCCTGGTCCAGTCGAATTATATTTTAATTAATTTTAATTCCACAGCTGAAATATTTTATTCGTAGTATTAGGTGGATTCTGGCCGATGTAATTATTTTCTTGCAACTTTTTACAAGTTTGTGTGATTGCCTTCATACAGTACGTAATATACGTCTTCATTCCACTTACTTCCAGTTTCTATACAAATAAAAATCTACATACTACTGTCTATTCACACATAAAAATAAAAGCTAAGAGTAAATTTAAACTCGGCGACATAGTTCGTATAAGCAAACAAAAAACATTTTTTGCAAAAGGATATACCCCCAATTGGTCTACAGAACTTTTCAAAATAGTTAAAAAAAGATTACGTCTCCAACAACATATTTGCTTGAGGAACTACAAAAGGCCAAACATCATGATGTATATTTAGTTGAAAAGTATTGCGTAAAAAAGGAAATAAAGTGTGTGTCAAATGGTTGGGATTACATAAATCGCAAAATAGTTGGATAGATAAATTAAATGTATTATAAAGTATTTTAAATAAAAGTCGTTTATATTATTATATTGTTTTATTACAAATGTTTTTAATTATTATTTTTTACAATTAGACTTCTTCACTTAACTCATGTTGATTAGTGTTACATGAATAACACAAATACATTGGTGGTGGTGGCCCATGATGGGGTGGATTGTATGTATATGGCAGGGTAGACGATGTCTGCTATTTTGTTTCTCGTAAAAGGAAAGTAAATGGTGCACTTTTTCCAGCTCAAGACCTTGCAGCATATTGATATATTCCGTAGGTAAATACTTAATTGTGTTTTCATCAAGTGTGCAATCAAAGTACGCAGTTATTGCATTATCCACCATTTTTAATAATTTATTCCTAGTATTAGATGGATTCTCGATGATGTAATTATTATCTTGCAACTTTTTACAAGTTTGTGTGATTGAAGTATTGCCTTCATACAGTACGTAATATACGTCTTCATTCCACTTACTTCCAGTCTCTATACAATAATAAACCATCGGATAATCTATTTTACATACTTCTTGTAGAGGTACATCTGGCTCATTAATGAAATCATAATCATCCGTGAAGATAACATGTTTTTCTCCAAAATCGTTATAATGCTCTGCTGATTTTTCTTTAATTTCATTTAAGATATTTAAAGCATCTTTGACTAAATAATCACAACCTAATATAATCAATTCTCGTTCTGACAATTGAATCTCTTCTCCAATTGCTTGTGAGTATGCAGAAATGTAATATTTAGATTGTTGATTCTCCATTATATTATAGCTGGAGTAAAACTAATTTATATATTCTTTAATTGATAACCTCTTTAGGTCAATTTAAATACGTAGTTTGATTTTAGTAGCTGTATAAAACAACAGATTAATAATATTTACTGTTATTATACTCATATTGTTTCATATGTTTATTATTATTTTTATTAATTAATATATTATTTTACAACATGTTTAAAAAATAATATATTAATTAATAAAAATAATAATAAACATATGAAACAATATGAGTATAATAATAATAAATATAAAAGACTTTCATAAAATAAATAAAGAAAACATTGAATAGATTAATAATATTTATTGCTACATTGCTAGTTTTTCAAAACTAGAGCGTAACAGTTTTTCTTTCTCGTAATAATCAATTGTTAGTTTCAACTTCCTTATATTTAAAATATGTTGTTTCAATTTTATATGTAGACTCTTTTGCAGTTTAACACTGTTCATTATCATTCTAACCATACTAATTATTGAAAATGTCTCTAAGTGCTTCTCAGCATCTCTCAACTGTATGTATATTATACTAAAAAAACGAGCACCACTACAATAGATAGTATATATCGACAAAAATTCTTATGTCATAAGATTAATTAATTAATTAATTTATTTATTTATTTATTGTATGTCAACGTTTCAACAGTAAATTCTTAACCATAGCTTATATATTGATTATGTCGATATTATTTTAGTTGTGTGTACGTAATTAATTAATGTCATTTTAAACTGCTTAATCGTCAATAGATTATAATTTATGCCTGTGTATTTACTTAAATCTGCAAAGTCACCTATACATATATAGCAAACGATGTCATTGACCTATCAATATTTTTTTTTTACATTATATACAACATAAAAGAGTTCCATTACAATAGATAATAAATTCAAACAAGTACTTTATTAGATTTAAAATAGATTACTAGATTTGCTAAAAACTTTATTATTATATTAGGCGTATATTAAGTTAATATAAAATATTTTCTTAAATTCTTCGTATAGGCAACACTATTTACACTTAATCATAATTTAATTATTAATTATACCATCAATAAACTTCTTCATATAATTAGGCTTCATGGTCTAGTTGTTTAGATTGTTAGTTTCTACACCAAGGGTCTTCGGAACGAACCCCGGCACCGGCAACATTTTTTAAAATAAGAACTTGCTCTCCTTTCTAAAATAAAATCTAAGATGGCGAAAATATAATAAAATCCAAGATGGCGGAAAAATAATAAAATCCAAGATGGCGCTTGCCCCCCACTCCAAAATAAAATCCAAGATGGCGGAAATATTGTAAATTTCAAGCCTTAGTAAATCAAATGACAAATTTGGCGTAGAACTCTCTTTGCATCACTACTACAACTAAAAACTGTATTGTGAAAGCTTTAATTTGAATAGAAATTGAGGTTTTCTGTGTCTTGTATGAACATTTAATTTATAAAATAAAATTTGATAAAATTGGTAATGAAATTTTATTAGCAATGTTGTAATTATTTTTTAAATAACTAGATGAAATAAGACAACCAAAGACATATTTATAAGATATCCTGCCAGCAACGACTGCCATCTAAGCCATGTGATACTCAGAAAAGCGGAATTCACCGAAGAAATCTGGACTCCATCCATCTGCCAAATCAGTATTCTCATATTAAACAAAAACATCTATTCAAAAAAATTTAAAATTTTTAAACGAAAAAGTTTGACATTAATCACCAATTGTGAAATAAAACAAAAACTAATCGATGGTCTCATAAAAACTATTCAAAGTGTCAACAAATTTGTATTCTGTTATTAAACAAAAGTATTTGTTTTCAATTCATACAAAACAAGCAGTTAATAAGAAGCAACAAGCATTTAAAAAACATATCAATAATCGTTCCGAACAGACGTCTGTTTATTGATGTTGTGTCTGACTTGCTGGATGCTCATTAGTGAGATATCAATTTTCTTGCATTTTAAACCTAACTGGTTTACAAATTTGCTGCTTAATAAATTAGTTTGGGCGATTGAATCTAGAATCATTCTTGCCTATATATTATATTGCCCTTGTTCATCTTTGATTTTGATAACGGTCATGGACAACAATGTTTGGTCACCTAATGTTCCTGTGCGTGCTGTTATAGTGTCCTCAAGATGTATAAGTGTGTGGTGTTTCCTATTGCATTTGAAACATCTGCGAGCTTTACATTTTTCTACTATCTGCGTTTTTGAGAAACAGTTGTAGCATTGTGAATCTAGCTTTCTCACAACTAGAATAAATAGCAACTTGCTCCCCAATTCATTAACCATTTTCGGGAAGTCCAAAATTTTATGCACATGTTTTTGTATTATGATTATTTTATTTTCATAACGACTTTGCAACATATTCCACAGGATTTGATAATTTGCTGCTGTTGTTGTTGTAATTGACCTGGCTAACTGACTTGCTTCTCCACTTTATGATAACTTTAAATATTGCAGTTTATTCACATCTGCAATAATGTTGTTTGCGTGGATTAGCAATTTAAAAGAATCCTTGAATTCAAACCATTGCTCAACATTGCCATTAAATTTTGTAAGTTCTAACGGTTGTATCTTGCAGATTTGGGTCGTACTTACTATAAGAAGCGTACTTACTCTAGAACTATTTGATAAAGTTTTTCATTATTGGTGTTATTGAAAAATATTTGCGCTAAGCACGTAACTGCCAAAAATATGGTTTTTATTTTGTTTGTAAATATAAATGCGTATGCGCTACATTCTAGCAAGCGAAATGGTTCAGTTCAGTCAATTCACGTGTCGTAAATTCCTAGTGTAAATTGAAAAGAAGAAAGAAGGAGGCAAATCAAAGGCGTTTAGACCGATATGCCTGATCAACACACCGGCAAAAATTATAAATTTTTTGCTGTTGTTTGGAATCAGATGTGTGTCACTTTCAATGTTTAATGAAACATATTTTATTAGTAAGTGTGAGTCGTAGCTACTCATGTTATGGAACACTACTGGAATGGTTCTGCAATTTTGGTACTTGATGTTACATTTGTTATGTGCGGCCTCTTAATACTTTCCAGTCAAGTGACAGTGGTTCCTGACACAATTGGAACCCAGCGTTTTTTTGCGTATGTGACATAAGGACGCCTGTCTAAATTTTTGCTATTTATTAAGGCTAATTTGCATCAGCAACTCCTTTGGCTAGCTGCTTCAATTGTTGTGTAAACTTTTTGGCGCAATTGGATCCTCTGTAACTGCGGTAGAAGAATAAACTGTTGTAATAGGCACATTTAAAATAATAAGCTTCATGTAGCTGGTATTTGGTGCTCCTGTTCCTTATTTAATGTTAATTGGATTTAATATGCTTTTAAAATCCGCGTACACTATAAATGGGATTTTTTTTTTGTTTACGAAAACTTACTAATTTTTATCAATCATTTCCTTCGTATTTATAGCTTTTCTTAAAAAATTATCAACCAATGAGCATCGAGATCATTAAAATAGTGTTGAAGGGCTCCTTATCAGGTAAAATAGCCAATTTTGTGCATGTTTTACATAAAAAACAATGTAAAGTTGCAAGCATCTTAATATAAACAGAAAGTAATATATTATATCAATAATAAAATAAAACACAAACTAAGTTTTTTTACCACAAATACTTTATTGATATAAATATGTATATTTACTAAAGTATACATATCATTATAAACAAAAGTTCACAACTCGAGTTTCGACTTTTAAAAGCCATTGTCAAGTGACAATGGCCTTTACAAGCTTTTGTTGAACAAAAGTTTACGACTCCAGTTTGAACTTTTAAAGGCCATTACCAAGTGACAATGGCTTTTAAAAGCTTTTGTTTATATTGATATGTATGTTTTAGTAAATATATATTTATATCAGTAAAGTATTTGTGGTAAAAAAACTTAGTTTGTGTTTTATTTTATTATTTTTATAGATTGCCACGTAGTAAAGGTCTCAACCATCTTTTATATATTATATATATATATATATATATATATATATATTATATATATGTATATATATATATATAGTCCCTGCTCACATTATTATAGTCACTCATCAAATTTTGATTTTTTATTTAATTTTATATCAATAATGGTCAATACTCTTTTGTGTTATGGTGTTACTGTCTAATGTTTTAAAGTTGAATTTATTGTGTTTTAGTAGATTTTTGATCAAGGTAAGTGATTACTGACATCAAATATAGTATAAAAAAATATTTATTTATATTTTGAAGCATGTTTTAAAAAAATTAATGTCAAAACTTTGTACCAATATTTTTTTTAGATGGGAAAGTTAAAAGACCTTACCTCGGAACAAAAGTATGCTATTAGAACATTGTTAAATAATACTGAACTTAGCCAGCGACAAATTGCCACAAAATGTGGGGTATCACAAGGGTCAGTATGGCAGATTAATAAAAAAATTGAATTAAACGAGTCTTCCGATACTGCTCGGAAAGGAAGATGCGGTATGAAAGCTATTGTAACTCCAAGGGGAAAACGAATATTGAGAAACATTATCCTGGAAAATCGAAGAGGAAGCCATCTGACAATAAAGAAAAAAATTGAGGAAGCTGGGTGCAGCGTATCAGTTGCTACGGTACGGAGAAATACTTACGATCTTGGGTTCAAATGTCGTAGACCGATTAAGAAGCCTAAATTGACACCTGCCATGGTCCAAAAGAGGCTGCAATGGGCAAATGCCCACAAAGACTTAAACCTTGAAGACTGGAGACTAGTAAGATGTTTCAAATCTTTTAATTTTGCATTTGTTAATTTTTTTTTGCCCGTTTACACACTTGCTTCAGTGATGAGTCAACGTTCCAGGTGATGAACGACAAGGCACAATTTGTCAAGCGCCGCCCAGGGGAGAAATATTACAAAGACTGTGTAATACGGACAGTGAAGCATCCGCCGTCTGTGATGATATGGTCTGTGATCAGCAGTAAAGGTCTTGGACGATTGTACGTTGTCGAAGGAACGATGCGCCAAGACCAATACCGAAGGGTGTTACAAACAAAACTCATTCCACAAATGGAGGAATGGTTTGGAGATGGCAGAAAGGTGTTCATGCAGGATGGGGCACCTTGTCACACTGCAAAATCTATTAAAAAGTTCCTCGAAGAAGAAAATATTCCCCTTTTGCCTTGGGCGGGCAACTCTCCGGATATGAACCCAATTGAAAATGTTTGGGAGTGTTTGAAGAGGGAACTCGCGAAAGAAAACATTACAACAAAAGTCCAGCTCATAGAGCGGATAATATTTCATTGGAATCACAATGATCAATTAAAACAAATTGCTATAAACTGCATTGACAGCATGCCGAGGAGAGTTGCTGCAGTTATTAAAGCCAAAGGTGGTTTAACTAAATATTAATTATTTTTTTGTATCATTTTACATTGTTAAATAATATATATATATATATATCAAACAATTACATCTTAGTGACATCATATTACAATTTACTAAAATTTTAAGGTACTTAAACACTCAAATTCTTCAAAAAATTTAAATTTTATGAGTGACTATAATAATGTGAGCAGGGACTATATATATATCCTTCTAAACCTCTCTTACTTTCTTATTTTCATAAATTGGATGTAAGGTGGGTTGCCAATAAGACCTTATTATTAACTTTTAGGTACAACCTCCCAAACAACAATACAAAACATTACATACATATTATTACATTATCTATATGTGATATTTAGTAATGTCACTACAATTATCAACCATTGCTCTAAATTTAAATTTGGCAACTTTTTCAAGAAGAGTAGAGGTATAGGTAGGGGTTTTGGTTTCGATTCTTTGTAAACTACTCGCAAAATGATCTGCTCGAATTTGAAACTGAGATGAGTTTTAAATAATATATCGTAATATTACTCATATCATGTAAATACTTAAGTTTATTTAATTCCGGTTAGTATCCTTCTGTTTTCTCTTAGAAATTCGTTTTTTTTTTCTTAATTTCCGTTACTAAAATATTCCCTGTTGTCTTGATTTTCTATTTGAAGATGGCAATCTAAGCTAAAATAAGAAATTTATTAATTCTGCACATTGTTTTTTACAATATCTATTTTTCTATCTTGAAGATTGTAGAATTATTATTTTGGAGGTGACCGTTCAAGAACCATTTGGTTTTATAGGTTAACCTCCGTCTTATTCCCAGTGTGATATTGAGCTCTGGGTGTCTGTTAGACGTCAAGTTGTGACAAAGCTGGAAAGCAAACTGGATAGAATCATTGAAAAATGCCTAAAAGATGAAATTAAATGGAGGGCGTAAAAAAAATGCAACAAGAGTACTAAGAAAAAAAGAAGAGTTTGACAATGAAAGAATATAGAAAAAAAAAAGAACAAAACAAAACAAAAAACAGGGAAAAGATCAAAAAGAAAGAAATAAGAAAGGACAAGACAATTATCCATACTAAGAAATAGAAGAACAATTACAAAGACTACAAAATTGCAAAGATAAGGAGAAAATAAATGTTGAAAGAAAGCAGAATAAGAGAAATAACGAGGCAAATACCAAATGGTAGATACGCGATTGACAAATAACGCAACTTTTGAGATGGTCAGAATATAACTGCCAACTAGAGAACACGAAAAAGTAATTCCAGATAGAGATATTCATGAAGGAGAGAGCATACTATGAAGAAAAAGTGAACGAAGACTTAAGAAAACTAAGAACGCATCTGAGAGAGAAAGAGCGAGAAAGAGAGAGAACAAATAATTTGAATTAATAACACACGGATTGGAGAAAGAAGTAAATGCAGGGCTGGATGTCAGTGTAGATACAAATATACAAAAAGGCAAAAGAGGCAGACAAATGTAGGGGCTATAGGGAAAGAGGAGCCAGCGACAGCATACGTGCCACAGATTTTGTGTGAAAATCCGCAGGGCAATAACTCACCTCAAACTACTGCTAAATCTAGACAAGTTTGACAAGGATAATATAACAAAAGGATTTACGCAGAGAAGAAAATCGAAAAGTATTGCTATGTGTAAATCATTCTTATGGGCCACATGTTGAGTACAACACCTCACAACGTTCACAAAAAAATATGTGACAAATCGGCCGACCGTCACGTGTTTTGTTGCGGGTGGTTTGCTATAAGTGCCGGGAAGTTGGCAGAAATGGTAAACGTCTAATTGTAGCAGCCAAATGATTTTATTTCATAAATACTTAAGACAAATATTAATACACAAAAATATAATAAACAAAAAATTATGTTAAAAATAATATAATTAGCAAAAGAACATTTAATTGTACTCATTTAAAGGCAGACGAATCTTGAGATAAGTTCACTATGTTTTGCCAGTACGTCACTTAGTTATTTTACCTTTTCCCAACTTTACCACTGTACTGTTCAAATTTGTTCAGAAGATTAAACTCGGTGATGTAAAGTGATACAGAGTTATTTCGAACACTGGATGACTTCAGATTTAACGGCATTCTATTGGCAAGTGCCAATCCAGCTAGAGAACAGACAATGTACACGTGATTTTATCACTTCTGTATTTTGCCGTTTGGCCTGATCTTATTCTAGGAAAAGAATTTGAAGGGATAGTTTACCCATACATGGATATTTATTAATTACGACGGCAACTTTTGAAACTTACCTCAAGCATATGGATCAAGTGATCACTCGGCTTGGAGACGCTAGGTTTATGCTTTGTTTAATGTTTTAAGTACAGAGATTAAGTTTTTAGGTTGTCTCTTAAATTCGGAAAGCTGTCGGTCAGCTTTACAAGATTTCCTTTCATCCCGTAATATTAAGCAGCTACGTGCCATTTTGGGTCTAGCCAAAGGTATTTATCCAGCGTTTTTTCTACCATAGCTGCTTTAACGTTATTGTTGAGAAAAAAACAAAAATGGGAAAAGAGTGTAGATCAGGAAACTGTCTTTAAAGCCATTAAGTATGAACTAGCGCGAAAAACACTTTTAAATCACCCGTCTGATGATCTGGAATATAAAGTTCAATCTGATACTGGCGATGTAGGAGTCGGGGCGGTATTGTACCAAAAATTAGACAACCTCAATAAGCTAGTTTTCCGTGTTACCTGCTGCTTTTCGGTAAATTAATATTATTAAATTAATCTTTAACTCGAAGTTTATTTTTACTTGCGCAATATAATAAATTTCAATATTTTTTAGATATTTATGTATTATTAATTTTTGAAACATGTGCGGGGTGCTAGCTTATATACGTAAATTTTTACAGATTATTATTGAACATTTGTAATGCTACTTGTGGTAGTTCATTAATAGACCCCCAGCCACAATATTATCTAATGCCCGTACTAATAGTCGGGGATTGATCCGAGATTCAGAATTAATTCTCGGATTGACCGAAAATGCGTCCAATAGTCGATATAATCCTAGATTCACAAATCCGAGATTGCAAATAAACCTCTCTCAAACAATCTTGTCTCTACCCAAGATTAATCCTGGATTGTTGACATTTTTTGTTGGTTAAGTGTTAATGTTGATGAACTGTGATTGTTACGTCTATTTTTAATAGTATAGATTGGTATAGATAACAGTTAAAAATGGAAGCAGCTGCAATTCGCGACGATTTTTTTGATTATGTCGAATATGTGTTTGAAGTGGAAAATGTAAGATTAGCCAAAAGGTATGTACATCAACTTATAATTTAAATAGAGTTCAAATTTATTTATATTTATCATAAAAATAAATTATATATTATACACAATATAATATTTATAATAATATAACCTATAATTTTATTAGGTACATTCGAGATGCTGAAAACCCGCTAGATTATTATGATGAAGATGAGTTCTGGAAAAGATATCGTTTTCATAAAGCTATTGTCGTTCGGATATTGCTACCATTAGTAGCACAACGGCTAGAAAAAAGAAATAATCGTGGACTACCTTTAGCTCCAATAACCCAGTTATTAATTTCATTGCGGTATTATGCTACAGGTACCTTTCAGGTACAACGATCAAAATATTATTGTAAACATTAATAAAACCAGTTATTTTAGGCTATATGCGGTGACTTAAGAGGAGCCAGCCAGCAAAGTGTTAGTAATATAATAAAAAGATGTTCTACTTTGTTAGCTGAGAAATGCCCTGATTATGTCAAATTTCCAACTGAGATTGCAAAACAAAGAGCAAACATTAATAAATTTTTCAACTGTGCTGGATTTCCAACGGTCTCTGGATGCATTGATGGTACCCACATCCGAATTAGTAACCCAGGAGGTGAAGATGCAGAAGTGTATCGGAACAGAAAAGGGTACTTTTCTTTAAACGTGCAGGTAGTTGCTGGTTCCTCCATGGAAATTTTTGATATAGTGGTTTGTCATCCAGGTTCAAATCACGATAGTGTTATTTTTCAAAGAAGCGGTGTACGTTCAAGATTTGAGCACAACGAATTGATAGGAGATCTGTTAGGAGACAGCGCCTACCCATGTAGGCCTTATCTTCTAACTCCAGTTTTGCGACCAGGTAATTCATCATTTTATTAATATTTTAAAAATTATTTAATATGACAGCAACTTTTATTTTAGATAATGCCCAAGAAGAACGGTATAATAAAGCACATATACGAACAAGAAATATTGTCGAAAGAGTTTTTGGTGTTTGGAAAAGGTTATTTTCATGTCTACAGAAAGGTTTAACTACAAAATTGGAAACTTCCGTTGCCACAATATGTGCTTGTGCTGTATTATACAATATACATATAAAGTATAATCGTGTTGACAACAATGTTGAATATGTTGAAGATCATGATAATCTTTTAAATGTTGATAATAATAATATTGGCTTAGCTTTTAGACAGCAATTTATACATCGTCATTTTTAATTAAAATTTATTTTACTGATAATAAACAAAAATCTAAAACAAAACTTAAACTTTATTATTTCTTTTTTATACTGAAAAACAAACACTATATATATATATATATATATATATATATATATATATATATATATATATTAACTATGAAAATAAACAAGTAACACTACGTATGTGTACATTATTTTAATTTTTTTTTTATTATCTAATGCCAACTCCTCTTCGTATTTTGCCTTATTAAAACGTGCAG
Organism: Tachinus rufipes; assembly: GCA_963932245.1. Classification (NCBI taxonomy): domain Eukaryota; kingdom Metazoa; phylum Arthropoda; class Insecta; order Coleoptera; family Staphylinidae; genus Tachinus; species Tachinus rufipes. The sequence goes on from OZ010748.1 coordinate 51,173,272, forward strand.
TAGCAATTTCAATGTTTATTTTACTAGCCAACTCTTCATTTTTTGCTTTATTCATTTGTAAAATGCATGTGTTTTTTTCCAAGTTGGCAATTTCCAATCTAAGTACATGAAGTTCCTCATCAGCCCCGGCAATGGTTTTTATGCGCTTCTTCAATAGCACTTCTTTTACGAGATACATCTGAAATGATATCGGTTTGTTTAAAAATATCAGAATATTGTATTAATTGGCAAACTAAAAGGTATTTTAATATAATTAATTTATTATAGAATTATAAGAATAAAATTGTGATTAAAAATTTAAATTTCATAAAAGGAAATAATTTTTGATTGATTGAAACTATAATACTATATACAATGCTGTTACTTACTTGTATTTGTTTTGGTTTGAACATTGGATTTTTTAGGTGTTTTAAGCAAACTGTCTAAAAATAAAATAATTTATTATATTTTTGTATTTGGAAAAATGTAATTGTGAACTTACTGTCATCAGTTACCAGTATCGGCTCAGTTCTACTCTCTTGTTCAACAGGTACAGCGTCATAAATAATTACTGAAAACATACATAAATTATTATTACTTATATGCATTTTATTAATATGATATACCATTGTCTGTTGCTAGTATATCTTTCTTCTTGTAATTTTCTGCTTCATATGCAAATGTGCTATCAAAATTATTTAATAAAGTCACATCCATATATGGAGAAGCTTCAGCAACTAAATCCATTAAAGGATCATCATCCATTTTGGGTGCAGGTCCTCCTCCTGTCAGCAGACTCTGGTATTTAAAAGTGGTATTTGCTTTTCGTTTTCTGTAATGTTCATTATTTAAAATATATAAAAATTCAAATATAGTTTTTTATTACGTCTAATTTCAACTTAAATATAATATTAAAATCGATGTATTTACTTTTGCTTTAAGTTCTTTCATAAAGTTTTTCAACTGGGCACTATTTCTTGTGGTAACAACATCTGGTTGCCCATTGTATTCCGATGTCAATATTTCCCACTCTTGCTGTTTTCTTTGAAGTGTAGCATTATCTGTGCTTTTGTTTTCGATAATGACATGATCTTTGACTAGCACAGCCAATAGCATTTTTTCCTTTTCGGTATAATGGCAAATTTTCTTCTCCATGCTTTATATGTAACATAAATATGTTATCTTTTGTTATATATTTACAATAATTTAAATGAAATTTACATTTAAATATAAATAACAAAAAGAGTTATTCTTACTTTTTAACCCTTTCGCTGCGGCAGACGTATTTTTTCACCGTGTTAACTTTTGTGTAAGCGCTTGCAGGACAAACACGCATAGACTAACCTCACCGCAGAAAGGGAAATACCCAAAATATTACAGCTGGACCAGTCAGTCCAACCTAACATATTTTTCTATCCCCGAAAATATTACCAAATCCAGATTCAATTTAACGATTCGCCGAAACTACCCGAAGCGGGGACTATTGGATGCAGCGAGAAAGATTGATCAATCCAGGATTCTATAATCCAGGATTAATCCGAGATTGAATCTCCGACTATTAGTACGGGCATAAGTCAATAATTTTTTGACTGGCAATAATTCTTAGTGGTTTGCCTTCCAATCTTTTTTTTATTACATCTAACAATAGTTAGGTATAAATCTTTGGTTCTGTTAAATGACAAATATAAAAAATATTTGCTTTGTCAAGTTTGTGATAGTTTCCCGAAAATTTGAGGATTTTACTAATTTCTACGCTTGTGATCGTACTTGCCATATTCTCTTGATTTAGATTTACTTTTGTTGATCAATTATATTTTGTTTTATTTTATGGCAAAATTTAATAAAAATAAACTAAAATTCTTTTCTATTTTATTCATAATGTTTTAATCTTTATTTTGTTGTTTGTTTTCTCATTTGTTTTGATTAATTTAAAAACAGGGGTTGCAATTCTTTCGATTTTTGTTATATTATTTCAAATCCATTCGCTCATCATTTGTTAAAATTTAAACCCTTAACTACAATAACTTTTTTCTTGACAATACTCAAAAGTATGATTTAGAGACCAAACACAATACTGTATTATTATAATTAAATACCCTAATAAACCAAATTAACACTTCCTAATTATATTACTAAACAATAATGAATGTGTGAAAATATTCCCCAAAAATTGGAACATTCAGTGAAAATAAACTAAACAATGTAAATTGTAAAATCTATATAAACATATAAACAATTATCAAATAATTCAAATATGTACACTAAATTTGATACACATGCAAACATAAGTAGTAAACACTTTATACAGGACTGTACACATAACTTATTGCGGTACTGTACATAATCCATTTTAATCGCTGGGTGACTCAACGTTCTACCTATTCGAATGCACTCGAATAAGCCATGTTGGTAACACTGCTGTTTATTATGGACATAGATGTGCCCTGTACATCGATGTACCACCATTGCAGCTAAGTCGCTGGCAGGCTTGTGTTATACTATAATGATTATAAACTTTAAAAATGTAGTGAAAGTATTTAATAAATATAAGTGAAATAACATCAAAATAAACAATAAAATTTCATTAAAAATAATGGAATTAAATATATTAACATACCAAAATTGACCCAGAAACATGGATAACAAGCCAACACGAGAAAGCAGTAAAAGTGCAATTAATTATAAATAAGGATTACAACAAAATTATGTAGTGAAAAGAGATTTAATTATAAATCGGAAAATTGGAACTTCAAGAAGAACAAAATATGACCAAAAATCAAGAAAATTATATAATACAAATAACACCAAAAACAATAATGATTGGAAGAAATTTATTACAAAAGTTCTACGGATAAAAATAATCAATTTATTTTGATAGTTACAAAATTGATGTAATTTAACAATAACACATCGAAACATTCCATATGCTATGAAAGTAATATGATTTTATTACTGGTGCTACATATTCTTGATCGCATGTTATTGCAAATTACATTTCATTAATTTTATAAAATAATGGATGATGAAATAATATGAATAACCATTCTGATGCAAGACAACATATTATGGAAACGTTCTATAAGGTTGACGTAATTTGAAATAAAATTCCAACCTAATTAATATGAATAAAAATACTCTTCTATTTCGTTATTGATGGTCGGTTGACTTAAATTCATCCAATTGTTTTTATTTTGTAGAATTAATTGGTTAACTTTTCACTTTGCACATTCGTATATTGTTAATTTGAGTTGATGTAATTTGAAATAAAATTCCAACTTAATAAATATAGATGATACTGTATTTATTCTTCATTTGCATTTTTCTATATTGATAGATTGGGTTGACGTAATTTGAAATAAAATTCCAACCACACTAAAACAGTATTTTACTTACGTTAGTGTAAGTCGATTCATTAAATCCAATTGATGTTTCAATTTGGCACTTGCCAATAAACAGATTAAATGTTATGCGATGAAAGTTAGTCACATTGCATAATTTGTCAAGAATGGCGGAGAAATAGGACAAAGGATATGCATCCTTCACATACACTTCTAAAAATTGTCTTTTGTCGCGATTTCCATGAGACAAAATAAAATCAATTACAACCTTATTCTTCTCAAAACTCTATGTACCTTGATTAGAGATTATTAAACGACGTTCTAACGTCTCTGTAGTCCGTTTTCCGACTTACATTGTTACGCTCCCTATGGCAGGACTTCTCTTGCCATCGTAGCTCAGTGTAGACGTGGGTGGTAGAGAGTGAGCGCCACTCTGTATATCTATAATTGATCACACCTCCTAAAAGGTAGAACCCGATATCATGTATGGGTGAAAAGACAAGAAAAAAAAGGCCAAGTTATTAGAGAGTACAACTCTAATTTTAACATTAAAAAAAAATATTAGAGAATCCGCTTCAATGATAATCAAAAAAAGTTCTATTTCAATGACCAAATACCATTGATATTGTTAGAGAGGTCGTACACAAAAATATTAAAAATTATAATATATTGTCAACAATAGTCAAAACACAAAACAAACAAAAAAAATAGTCGAAGTCAAGCAACTTGCAAATGACAATAATGCCTTTGTCCAAAATCTCGAGTTGATTGCGACTAGTTTGGTTTTGGATACACCGTTAAAAAAAAAGTAACTAATTATTGGAATACAATAAATGTTTGTATAATATCTGTGAAAAAGTACACATAAAAGTAAATTAAAAGATGGTTAATATTCACTGGTGTTATGTCCTTATGTCCGGAATAGCGCTATCCCTGCACAAGACCCTGTAATAGAATGGTTTAACCCGACACAGATAATTCAACGTCTTAACAATAAAATTGTACTTTTAAATTCTAATGTTTAAAATCGAATAAAATTTAAAATGATTTATAGCTAAACTTATGTTCATGTGAACCTTTGTTCACAAACATGGATATAATTAATTACATATGTAGCCCGATGTTCAATAGAACCATTGTTTTTGAAATTAGTTGAATGAATTTACTGACATAACCTGTCTTTTAGTTGCCAGTTAAAACATGACGGGTAATACAATATTAAAATAGTTAAAAAAACCTGGCTAACTGGTTAATAATTAATTAAAGTTAATCTGATATACAACAAACTACACATGAGAACTAATACAAATCCAAGGAACGGACGGCTTCTACCAACCAGACTCAGTTGCCACAGCTTCTGATTATCCTGATCGATAGTTATTGGATCTCGATTTCTTTCTATTCATTATATAATAATAATTCCAATCCACTTCTTATCACTCTTGCTGGTCAAACTTACTCAAGCATACAGCAGTATGAAGTCAGATTTTATATTTAACTTGAAGATAAATGTGAATGCGAAGCCTATAACCACAAACTAAAATTAATTAATGTTTCTTTACCTTAAACTTTAATCCTATCTAAGTTGTAGGGCTTTGAAGTGTCCGCGCGTGGTCCACGTGGGGTCACTAATCCGCATAAAGCGTTGGGTTGCACATTGCCACTAATTTTAAAATTCACACAAATGGAATAAACCAAAAAAATGTTAAAATATAATAAATTATTATTATTATTTTTTCATTTAGTTGACGGTAGTCTATTACTACTCGCCATTTGCGTTTCCCAGACGAATCTATTTTTTTTTTGTCTACCCATATTGGTGACGAATATGGACTGAATGATGGTCTGATTATTTTTTGATTAAGCATATCTTTAATTTGATTTTCAATTTCAATTTTGTGGATGTCGATACGATTTAGTATATATTGGCAACTCATCAGTTGTTCGTATTTCATGCTTAACGATAGCCTTTTATTTTATAAATAAAAAATATCTGCCTATTTTTTAACTAATTTATTAATTGTGCATTTCTCTTCTTCGTTCATGTGCGTTAAACGAATTTGAGAAATATCAAAACGTGTTTCTTTATAATTCAGATTATTTAAATTAGATGCATTTATTATTGTCCAGTCATATGCATTGATTGGATCTACAATAAATGGGTTTTTAAACTTCATTGTTATATCCCTTTCTGTAGGGTTTATAATTGTGCATAATGCTCTGAACGTTACATAACTTTTTTGGTAGTTCAACATTTTAAAATTTATGGCATTTGTATTAGCTTACGAATATTTTATCATAGCGAAGGAATATTTTGATACAGTTTATGATAGAAAAGATAGCTCAGAAATAATTTGTCAGTTTGGCACTAGCAACGGTTCAGAAATGTTTCAAACTACTTGTGTTTGTTAAAGACATGCCAACAATTTTATAATATTTATGAATCAACATATTGCACAATCTGTTGATTGTGAAACAAAAAACTGTTGAACTGTATAATAAAATACCATTTGTTACTTCCAAAATCTAATAAAAAATCATTTATATTAAAATATCACATTATTTAAGATGAAATTTAGCTGTATAAAAGAATTAAAAAAATTAACTAATCATCAGTTGCATTTCTCTAACTAATGCCGTTTTGTCTATATTTAACATGTTATCAAAATGGCTTTAAACGCTGCTAGGTATGCGGGTAGATCAATAATGATTTCTTCTACTACATTCATAATTGAGTCGATAATTTTTATTATATCATCAAGTCGCTGCAACATAAAAATTATTATTTTAGTATGGTTAAAAAGTATAATAATGATTTTTTTGTAGGCACACTAATGAATGGTGCATACCCTGAAACACAAATTATGTATCTCACTGAGTGGAGAGGAAATTTTTATCAAATATATATTTAAGTTAAAATGAAACATAATTAAATTGTTACGTGTTTGGACATGTGGAAGATGACAAATAGCCAAAGGTGTTTTTATTGAGGTAGAGCTGTTGTGGCAAGATTTTTCTTTACTTAGGGGAGGCTGTGGGACCTAGGGTGGTTTAATAAACCGAGAGGGTGCCTGCCGGCTCAGTGAAGACGGGCAGGTATAAATGTGAGCGCCACGAGAATGATCCTATAGTGAACTCTCGGCGACTCTGGACTCCGTGGGAAAAGCTCGAACCCACTTGTTCCTAAAAATTCCCTCCCAAGAAAAAGTAATATAAAACAAATGCAATTGTTGGTCTGGTTTGAATAGTATGACACACAATATATTTGGCGTTAACATAAAACATGAAACAGTTTGTCATACATACATGTTTAGGTTGGGTCAAACGCCTAAGGTTGAACCGAACATGCAAGTCTCCATACGACGTCTTGGTCCGCGAATGAACGTGGGATATTATGTTAATGTTTTTTTTTTCTTTAATATTCTTTTTTTTGCATTGTATAATATTGTGGAAATTGCTTGTTGAATTTCGTCAAACTCTCTGGATCATTTTCCTCGATGAGTAAGGCTTGTACACCAACATAATTTGCAAAAGCACCGCTTTGCATTTCTGGCTTGCTGGAAACTTGCTGAACAGGTGTTTTATTGACAACTAAAGCATGTTTTATTTATATACAGTGAAGCTGCTGCAGTTTTTAATACAACGTCTTCATCAGCCTCAATATTTTTTTGTTTTCGATCACTTCTTTCTCGAATTACTAGAGGTGGCATCTGAAGCAAAATGGCAGCGTTTGGTTCTTTGTTGGAAGGTCGGGGCGGTACAATACATACATACAAAACATACTGAAAATTAAAATTAGTTTATCAAATGGAAATTTAAATATTTAATTAATTTGGTTGGCACAAATCAAGTGTAAGTGGAATGCTGTCCACGGCTTCTCTCGGTGTTGAATGTTCTACGATGAACAACATCGAGTCATAGTACCATAAGTTTGGCATTGAAATCTATTAAAAACAAAAAAAAAAGTAATTTTTTTTTTATATTGTAGCGTATTTAAATCTAAGTCAAAAAAATTGCTGTATGCATTAGTTTGACTATATAGCAAAATTTACTATGAAAATGACTGCAAACAAGTTTGTTTTTTTTGCTTTAATTTAAATGCAAATTCAAATAAATATTGTCAATAAATAAAAATTAATAATTTATTTATATAATTTACTTGTAGTTTAATTTAAAATTTATTACATACAAATAAATTTTTGAATAAAATAAGAAGAAACTTACTTCGTCCTTCACCCATGCTACAGTGTATGGAGCTTCTTTTTTTTCTATACTGCGTTAAAAAAATTGTTCGGATATTGTTAAAGTTGCTTTTGACATCCCAAGAAATTAGAACAGATTCTATTTTCTTGCTTCAAAACGTATGTAACGTATATAGCAATGTTGGGTACCTTTCGATTTTACAATTGAAAATGCACATAATAAATACTTTCTCGCTAATCATACCAGTCTCCTAGCACGGATTGATTAATGTCAGAAACAAATGAAACAATTTATTAAGAAGTTTGATTTTGTAAACAAACAGCGTGGCAACCAACAGGTATTTACCAAATTGTGTATTATCTTAGGAGGTTGTGCGTGCATAAGCCCAGCCGGCATGAAAGCACATGTATCCAAAGCCGGGAGTATTAATTCAGTCAACACAGCGCGGTTCTATTAAAGAATGATGTAATAGACATAAACTCAATACATTCAATTGAGTAAATTTAATAAAATTGAATAATATACGTACCTGATCATCATCAATGTTTATATCGACAATGGATCTGAATTTTCACCTCTTGTTGATAACAATATAAACGTAGTATGCACTAGAATCCACAGAGCTTGCGTTAAGCATCTCGGTAGCTTAGTCGCATACGCATTCCTCTTATTGGCGGAGAAATGAACGGTTGAAACATTTTCAGCTATTTCTGCGATTAGTTTCTTGCCATTTTGAGTACTTAATATCTTAAATTCCGTTATCGGATAGGGTTTTTTTAGTGTCAAATCTCTTAACAGGTTAATTTTTAATTGGGTTTCTGCTCCAGCATAATTTAATTTATTTATAATATCGTCGCGCTCGTCTTCGCTCTTCTTTGTGATTTTATTTGATGGCCTGGGCAAATGTTTTTCTTCTCCATCCTCGCTATCTAATTGCACTTGGCGCTTCTCTCAGTTAAGGATTGAGTGTTCCCATGTGGTGCTTCTACGACAATCCCATCAGCAGATTTATCAATTAAAAAGAACATTATTTAGTTATTGTTAGCGTACGTATAAATTACTACTGATTTACGAAAATCTGTAGTCACTGGTTTATAAGCAGGATAAAAACGCAAAGTTGCAAAACTACAGTAGTAAAAGCAACTATTTTTTATGAATAAACAATTAGAACAATTAATAAATTAATAATGGAACAATAGCAGTTTTTATTAATTATTGTACAATTATAAAGATTAGTAGTTGTGCTATCACTGCGTTTTTTTCAATTATCACTATTTGATAAAATTAAGGATTTACTAAAGAAAATAATACACTTGAACACTTCAATTTATTTATTATCAATTATTTTCAATGTTTACATATTTATAATATTACACTACAAATTATATTAATAACATTATAATATACAGAATGCAAATGCGTGTTTTCAAATTTATTTATCTTCCATGTCGATTGTAATAAAGCACCTGCCATTAATTTTCAGTTGCAAAAGGTTAATCTTGAGATTTGGTACCGTTGGCGTGACGCTTATCTAGACAACGTTTGCAATTTTGTATAGGGGTGGTGGGCCATCTATATGGGTTCGATCAGTAAGCAGATTATAATGTTTGAAAAGTTCACTGAGTTTCTTAATATCTTTGCTTGTTTATTCGCCAAACCCTTCTTTGATGTATTGATAAAAATTTGTGTTGTTCCAATTTAAATTCATTTTTTGTTGTTGTTGTTAAATCCTTTTTCCCCCTGCAGGAGGGGGTGGTGCAAAAGAATACTTTCGCTAGCTTTGCTGGTCGTAAAAGGCGACCAATAGGCGAGGAGATAACCTCGTTAAAAAACCCACAGTTCGTCTGGAACAAGTCAAACTTATTTGTGAGTTAATTTTTGGCACAATTTACCGAACATCTTGTAAAACTCACCTGCGTGTTTGCCGTGCGCGGTGACCCGAAAGCCAGGAAAAGAGGATCCTGGTAGTTGAGGGGTTAATACTCAGGTTTAAAAGAGTGTTAGTTCCAACACACTGCTTTGGCCTTAGCTTCTGGTACAAGGGGAGGTTAAACCTAACCCAGTTTTAATCAATCGGCTTGTTTTGTTTAACGTTAGGGTGAGGAATTATTTATGTGGTGATAGATGGAAGGTTCACAATGTGCTACGATTAGAGCCCGATAGTATTCTTTGTGTTCGCGGAAGTCTTTCATTTACATCTATGAAACCTATATCGCTTGATTAGCCCTGGCGACTGCATAAGTTTGTGATGTAGCGTCCCATATGTGGGTGGGTGGGGAGATTGAGCGATGAAATTGACGGAGTTTATTATGGTAGATTCTAAACCTCCAACCAAACGATCTTGCCCGTTTACGGACGAGAGAGCTAAAGAAGATAGTATGAGTACAAGTAGAAAGTTTGTTAGATATTTAATTGTTAAATGTTCTGAAAATGGCCAGAGTCTAGGAGGTTTCTCCCTTCTTAATTCATAGGACCATTTCCAATATTATTAACGGAACCTTAAAATCGTGTAAGAAGTTAAGAGACGGTACTTTGCTTATTGAAGTAAAAGACAAAATGCAGAGCAGTAAAATGCAGGAATGCACGTCGTTAGGTAATATTGCGGTGACAGTTGAGCCGCATAAATCCTTAAATATTTCTAAGGGAGTTATTTCATGGTATGAGTTGTTATACACAACTGTTGACGAATGCAAACAAGAACTGGCTTCGCAAGGCGTTATCGATATCAAAAAATTAATCCGTAGAAAGGATAGTGAGGTCAGAGATACAACATCTATGGTTTTAACATTTGATTCCGAACGGCTCCCAGATGAAGTTAAGGTAGCGTATGTTACTCGCCCGGTTTGCCCGTTTATTCCTAACCCAATAAGGTGTTTTTAATGCCAGCGTTTTGGACACACTGCAGTTAGGTGTCCAGGTGTTGCAACATGTGCAAAATGCAGTAAGGAGAAACATGACCCCGATCCATGAAAGTTCACTTTTGTGTGTGAATTGTGGTGGTAAGCGTCCTGTCTATTCCCGAGATTGTCCAAAAAAGAAAGAGGAAAGGAATATAGCCGAGATCAGAGTAACAGACAAACTCTCTTACTTCGATGTTCAAAAGAGGTATAGAGCAATTACAGCTCCTACTTTTTCTAGATCGTTTGCTGCAGTTGTTGAAACGCCTATTGTTCAACAACCACCAATTATGAAATTTACTGCTATTGCAGAAACTTCTTTAAATAAAGACAAGGACTCTAATGTGAAGGGTCAAAAACCGGTTGCGGGCCCATCAGGCTCAAAACCAAAACTGACTACGGTCTAATCCGGATCAAGGTCACAACGAGTGAGACTCGAAGCAAAACCACTCAAGATGGGGGCTTATTCAAAGCCTAAATCATCTAAGGTATTGGCTCGTATAGGGCCAAAACCAACTAAGGTTGCGACTTCCAAGTCAAAGCCTAAACAGGCAAAGGCTCAATCCGAGTCAAAGACGGCAGCCCAATCTAGGCTACCGCCACCTGAGGTGCAGGTTTTTAGCGATCCTGCGCCCACAGACCCCAATATTGACGTGTCGTTAGAGTCAATGGATGTGGAAGTTCTTTCCGCGCCATCTACTCTGACAGATGAAATTATGCTAATTAGTGGGAGTTCTACTCCCCCAGATAATAATTCAAAAGTTAAAAATAAAAACGCTAATAAACAAAGAGTTAAAATTACGTTTGCAACATACACTAAAAATGGTTTCATCCATTATACAATAGAACTGCAACGGATATAATTCACACTACGAATCCTTTAAAATATTATTAGCCGAAAATTCACCTATCTGCGTTTCCTTACAGGAAACATATTTTAAGGTTAACTGTTCTGTTAATCTTCGTGGTTATACTATTTATAGAAAAAATCGTGCAAATGTTGATCGTGCTCAGGGTGGAACGGCTTTATTGGTTCGTGATACGGTTTTCAGTAAAGAATTCCGTGTCACACTGCATTCGAAGCAGTAGCCGTTAAACTACATATCCCTTTCGCACTGACCATTTGCTCAATTTATATTCCGCCAAATGTCAGTTTGGACATTTGTTTGATTGATCAATTACTTGAACAACTTCCGTCCCCATTCCTGCTAATGGGCGATTTTAATGCTCATAATACTATGTGGGGCTCAAGTTGAACTGATGTGCGAGGTCGTAACTTAACCAATCTTTTTTCAGAAACGGATTTAGTTATCTTAAATAATGGTAACCATACCTACTTTACTCTACCTTACTCTCGGCTATTGACCTTACCATTTGTTCTCCAAGTATCGCAGCATTGCTGGATTGGGAAGTCTCGGAATATCTTTATGATAGTGACCACTTTCCCATATTCATTCGCGTGCTTGGCCATGTAATTAATGAAAACCGTCATCAAAATTGGAGAATAAAAAATGCCAATTGGAATATGTTTGTTCAAGTGTTTGATTACTTATACCGATTCTATCATACAGGCAGCACATGCGAGTATACCGTTATCTTCCGGAAAACCTCGCAGAGAGCCCGTTCTTTGGTGGAATTTTGATTGTGAGCAAGCTAAACTGAACAAACGCCGTTCGTTTCGTAGATTTAACCACTCTCCAACAGAAGAGAACTTATTACTTTATTTGAGGTACAAAGCTGTTGCTCGAAGAACATGCAGAAAAGCTAAAAGAAAATCATGGTCAGAATATGTTACTTCAATTAATTCGAGAACCCCCGTCGGGAAGGTGTGGGAAAAAGTCAGAAAAATTTCTGGTTGAACCGCATCATTACCTATTAGTGGGTTATTGTCGGGTGATCAAATTATTACTAATCCCCTTGACATTTTGAATATCCTGGCCGATGTTTATTTTGACGCTTCTAGCGATAATAATTACGATGAAAATTTCCGAAATATTAAAATTAACATGGAGATAAACGTTCTATCATTTGTCTCTGCTGAAGATGAATTATATAACGCACCATTTTAGTGTTTGGGAATTTGACTCGGCATTATCTGAAGCACACAATACTGCTCCAGGTGTCGATTCGATACACAATGCTATGCTTAAGCAATTAAGTCGCTCTGCCAAACTTCAACTGTTGGCACTCTATAACCGGATATACTCAGCAGGGTATTGTCCTGAGTCGTGGAAACTTGCTATCATAGTACCAGTACTTAAACCTGGTAAAGATAAAAAGCTCCCGACAAGTTATAGGCCTATCTCTCTAATTAGCTGCTTATGCAAGTTACTAGAAAGAATGATCAATAAGCGTCTTACTTGGTTATTAGATTCAAGAGGTTTAATTGCTGACATACAATGTGGTTTAAGGCGTCATCGTTCTACGACTGATCACCTTGTTCGGTTGGATACAGCAATTAAAAATGTTTTTGAACAGAATCATCATCTTGTCGCTGTATTCTTTGACATTGCGAATGCATATGACATGACGTGGAAGTACAATGTTCTACAAACGTTTCATTTATGGGGTATTTGCGGAAGCGTGGCATTGTTTATACAAAGCTTTTTAACTTCCCGTTAATTTAAGGTACGTGTAGGTGACATCATCTCGGGCATACGTCAGCAACAGAATGGTATTCCTCAGGGGTCTATTGTAAGCGTGACACTATTAATGCTAGCGATTAACGGCATAAGTCAGTTTATCAAGCATCCGGTAAGCGGATGTATGTATGTTGATGACGTAGCTATCTATTGTGCCTAGAGAAACATGCCAACATTGGAACGTCAACTTCAGTTAACAATCAATCACATTTTGAACTGGGCTAATAACAATGGATTTACTTTTTCTACTAGTAAAACGTTGCTTATCTATTTTTGTAGAAGGCGAACCTCACACGGTGACCCTTTATTATATCTTGGGGGAGAACCTATTCCTGTACAGAATAGTGTTTGTTTTCTTGGTGTCACATTTGACCGTGCGCTGACTTGGCGCCTTCATTTAATAAATCTGAGAACAAGATGTGTCCCGGCACTAAACTTGCTCAGGTCGTTGAGTGAAAAGTCATGGGGAGCGGATCGGAAAACAATGCTACTTTTGCATTGTAGCGTAATTTCTCACTTCTTAGGAGAGGATTAGGGAGCTAGGGTGGTATGGTCAACCGAGAGAGTGCCTGCCGGCTCAGTGAAGACGGGCGGGTACAATTGTGAGCGCCACGAGCTTGTTTCTGTCGAGGACTCTCGGTGATACCGGTCTCCGTGGGAAAAGCTCGAACCCACTTGTTCCTATAAATCCCTCCCCAAGAGAACAAAAGTATAAATTAAACGAAAGTCAATGGTCTGTTTTGAAAAGTGTGGCACACACTCTATATTTAATCATTACCAAAAAAAAGAAAAACATTAAACATCGAACATATAAGTACGTTTTGTTTGGGACATACGCCCAAGGTATCACAAGTAACGAATAATCGGACATGCAAGTTTATAAAAAAAATTTGGCCCGCGAATGACGAGGTGAAAGCGGTGAAACGCGTAGCGCTACGAGCGACCCCGATTTCCGTTAATTCATAAATTTGAGACTTTTAAGCAGGCAACGAAGCCCCTTGCACGAGGTTTACAATACACAATAATACCTTCTTACAAAAAAGGTTTGAAATATCATATATAAATATCATGTGACGCATGATAAGTTAGTGTGAAGCACAACATAAATATTTAAAGAGTTAAGAAAACATATAAAATCGAAATTTCAAGCCTTGACTTCCAGCGATGATCCTCAGCTCCAGAACGTCCTTCTTGGCATCCGAACTCCCAAATATATTTCGTCCAAGTGATGACTGTTCCGACGGAATACCTCGGTATATAGCTAGAATGTCCAATATCGAGTCCTTAGAGCCGGAACTCCATCTTGATGACACCAGCGTACATGTTAGTCTCAATGACCAACAAAAATAGAAAGGCTTAAAGGTAAGAAAGAAAACCTAAAACCACACGTGCAATTACTACACAACCGTCACACTTAATTAATATTACGGAGGTGGATTTATTACCTGAGATTGAGTAGGAGCAATTCGATAGCCTCTATCCGGTTATGTATATATACACATATATTCCAAGTTGAACTTCGTCGGACGCCCATATAACATTTGCCACGAGGTGTGGGTGGTGAAAAATCCGCACAGCGGTAGGATTAATTTTCCGCTCTAATAATTAGCGGGTGCTTTCCATATAGCACTTAATCCATCATATAATCACTGGTACATACCATAAAATGGCCACAAGCCGTGAGGTTACACCCTCCTGTCGGTATTCAATAACCAGCAAACACACCACCACACTTCGAGCACCGGATGAGAAAGAACCTCCATCTTAAAATTTCACATGAACACCCTGAACCAATAATCAGTGTTGCCAACCGTGAATTATGACATGTCCCCAAAAGTGCCAAGTGTAAACAACATGGTGGGTGACAGTGACAGATGTCAACATTAGGATTAATTAAAATTCAAGTAAGTACCATCATAATAGTATCTGAAAAATTACTGGAGATCTTAGAATATCACCATTCGTAAGTTTCCAGTACTCAATCAATCCATCCTGTACTCTCCCAATCCACATAACCTCCAATCAATAATAAACAAAACATTCAATCGTAAAATCACTTAAAACATTCCCCCCATTCCCTACATAGCAATAAAGCCACTTCTCGAGTAAGATCTAACAACATTTATCAGTAAAATTAACTCAAAAACTAGTTTCAATCTTACTCCGAGAGAAAATAACCCTACTCGTAACCGCCAATACTAACATCACATAATTCCACCTATATCCTGGTAATAATCATACCATTATAGTCCCACACATATATTAATAATTTGTTATTCCAGAATACACCACAAGAAAAGGCCCACAGAGGTAGAAATAGCCGAAATGATACGTCGGGATCAACTCACATGGTAAGTGTCAAACATTCTTTTAAACGTTAACCATTACTAACAAAAGTTAATTAGAACATATAGCAACTAACATGTAACACTCCCACACTGACTTAATTAGTGTGCGTACAAATATATATATTCATAACACAATCCTCAATGCCCGGCTACCGGATTAACCATAGTGTATGTTGGGTTGCCTACGATACATCCCTAATAACTTCCAACAGCTACCTCGGTTGCCTATCTTAAATTATAATACATACTTTATTTGTTTTAGGAAACCAGCCGGCAGCTTCTACGGCCGAAACGTGATGCTACACGCGCTTTGGTGCGCTCAAAACTAGATTATGGTTCCATAATCTATGCTTCCGCAGCTCCATCCACATTACGTATTGTTGATCCTGCTCACCATACTGGAATTCGTTTAGCAACCGGCGCATTCCGCACTAGCCCTATTGCTAGTGTTTTGTGTGATGCAGCTGAACCATCACTCTGTCTTCGGCGCAAAATCTTGACTGTTAGGTACGCCGCGAAACTAAAAGCTAAACGCTTGCATCCGACGTTTCCTGTCGTGTACAATAATGGTCTCGACGATCTATACAACATCAGGATACGGTCCCAAAAACCGGTTGCTGTAAGAAATTGTAGTATACTTTGGGAACTGGATTTCCAACTCTTTGATGTATATCAACTGTTTTACTGTCGCGATCCTCCTTGGACTTTTCAACGTCTTAGGTTAAATACTGCATTATCGAGAATGAGCAAAGCTTCAACTTTAGCAGTTGAATATCGAACTGAATTTGCAAAAATTCAAGCAATGAATGTAAATGCCACTTGGATTTATACCGATGGCTCAAAAAGTAACGACGGTGTGGGTTGTGCTTTTCTGGTAGATGAGCTGCAGTTTACATTTGGCTTGCCAAGTGTAAGCAGCGTGTATACTGCAGAACTGTATGCTATCTATCAGGCTCTTCTCTACATCCAACTAAGCGCAGGTACAAATTATGTTGTATGTACAGACTCGTTGAGTGCATTAAACGCCATAGATGACCAATATCCTGATCATTACTTGCTGAGGCAAATTTATTCAATTTTGCTTCAGGTGTCTCAGATAAATGTCACTGTTAACTTTGTCTGGATCCCCAGTCACGTAGGTATCAGTGGCAATGAAAAAGCTGATGCGCTTGCCAAATTGGCAATAATTAGCGCTAAATATGTTTCACTTAAAGTTTGCGTTAGGGATATTTGTAAGTTTCTACATCAAAAGCTGCTGTCTAGCTGGCAAACTGAGTGGTTTGCTATTCAAGACAACAAGCTGCGTTGCACTAAAAGCGTTATTACATGTGGAGTTCGTCATGCAGGCCGAAGCGTAGGGAAGAGGTTATCCTCACGCGACTTCGCATCGGTCACTGTCGATGGACTCACAGGCATTTGTTGGCATCTGAGGTGCCGCTAGTTTGTGATACTTGTAATGTTCCAATGACTGTTCGTCATATCTTATTGGATTGTCGGCAGTTTTTGGAACAAAAAGTTACGTCTGAATTATCACCCAGTTTGTCGATTGTCTTGGGCGATCAGATCGTTGAAGTCGATCGTCTGTTCGAATTTATTCGACAGAGCCAATTGGGTGTATGGTTATAATTCTTAATTTATTATGATTAATGTTTGTGTATCGTAAAATCCAGCAGTGTTTAGGACTTTTTACACCCTAGACAATGTTGGAATTATCTAGTCATTATTGCTATAGTCATTAAAGTTTGTGAACTTTTATTTTATCTTTGTTGTTTATTTATTTGTTTATTTATTTATTTTTATTCTTTAATATGCCATTTTACAGCATATTATTTTACACTTTTTATAGTTAGAGAAAAGAATCGGCGTTAATAGTCTTATTAGGCTGATACGCCAAAAATCTAAACTAACTATCGTCTGAAGCTGTGAAATATAAGGGAGCAGTTAAATCTGCTGAAAGTTTTCTTTGTACAGAAATTTCTGCTGATCTTGCACTTTCCGATCTTGTTGAAGGTAAAATGACGAGAAAGACGTATCGGTTGATAAGAAAAAGAGAACTGGAGAATGGCGTTTGTGTGTATCCATCATATCATAGAGTTGCGGAGGCCAAAACTCGTTGTTATCCGCCAGGTATTGAGGTTACTGAGACTACAGCAAAAGTTCCATTACAATCTTTGTTAGATCACAGAACAAGCAGAATTCTTTTAACACAAAACACCGAAATCAAAACTTTATCTCCAGAAAAAGTAGCAAATTTGCTTTTGATTGTAAAATATGGATTCGACGGTTCTTCCCGTCAAAGTAAATACAAACAAAAGTTTAATGACGAGAATGCTTCAGATTCTAGAATGCTATTAACATCGCTTGTACCGTTACGATTAACAGTGTAACAGTGTACAATCCAAGACCTTCCTCTACGCGATTTTGCACTCCGATAAAAAAAGAGTATATTCGCGAAAACGTTACCTCAGCCTTGCAGGAAAATAAATTTATTGGTGATGAAATAGATAACCTTGTTCCATATGAAACAATTATAGACGGAAAAGATATTAGAATGACATAAAAAAAGCCACGTCAAAACAATTTAACAATCTTGAGAAGGTCATGTCATTGCCAATAGATGAAACAAAATTTCAGTATGGCTTAGCCATATTACATGCGTGGATACATTTTATGGAGTATTTTATACACTTAGGATATAAACTAGACATTAAAAAATGGCAGGCGCGATCCGAGAAGGACAAAAAAGTGTGCAAATGCGAAAATCGGCTATTCTGAAAGGTTCCAAGTTGCGACTTGGTCTTATTATTGACACTCGGAAAGTAGGCGGATTTGGAAAAAGTAACGATTGCAACACAGCTAGGCAATTTTTTGCAAATTCTTCTGTGTACGCCGAAATTCTGAGTTTAGACGTAGAGTTTCTTAATCGCGCTCACATTCATTTTTCAACATTATTGCAAAGAAACTGCAAAAATAATTGTCGACAAGTTTCCGTGGTACTGCATGCCTATGTCGATTCACGAGGTGCTAATACATGGTCCTCGTATTGTTGAATATGCACTATTACCCATCGGAAAACTTTTTGAGGAAGCTCAAGAATCGCGGAATAAAGATATCAAAAACTACCGAGAAAAATACTCCCGAAAATCATATAGGGAAAACACCATGACGGATGTAATGCATTGGTTGCTTGTCTCATCAGATCCGTTGATTTCGAGCTTACGACTACACTTCCAAAGAAAAGCAACTCACTGTTACGCGAAGCAATTTGCTTTTTGCTCCCGGCGTATGCAAAGGTGACAGAAAATTTGGACCAATCACAATCCGACGCCAGTTCTGACATGACTGACGATTTGTATATGAATGACTGAATCATTGTATGTGTTTTATATTTAAGTATAGTATAGTGTATTATTTTGTTGATTTAAACAAAAACGCCAATAGGACAATTAATTAATATTATTATTTAATTGTATACGTTTCGACAGAAACTACTGTCTTCTTCAGCACACATTTAAATATTAAAATTAATTAATTGTACTATATATTGGCGTTTTTGTTTTAATCAACAAAATAATACACAATACGATATTTAATAAATTAAAGGACAAAAGGAATATTCCCACAATAAACCAATTAAAACCATTTATATTTAAGTTTTGTATTCATTGCTCAAATAAAAACTGCCATTTTGTATTTTGAAAAATAATAAGATTCTTAATTTTGGATCTGCCATTTTGAATTTCAAAACAAATAATATCAAATTCATAATCAGAGACTGTAAAAACCATTATATACCAATTATTGTTTTAATCAGACTATTTTTAATTTTTTGACTGCCATTTTGGATTCGCCATTTTGAATTTTGAAAAAATAAAATCCGAATCATAATCAGCAACCTTGAAAACCTTTATATACCAGCTTTTGTTTTAATCGGAATGATTTTTGACTTTTGTCTGCGTTTTTTGGGAAATGGGCCACTGTGCATTTGTCAAATTGATTTATTACATCTCTTCTATTTACTTCTGTGGTTGTCTTGCCACTTACTACAATACTGGTATCATCAGCAAACATAAATACTTTTCTATTAAGTATATGTTTGGGCAAATCGTTAATAAAAATTAAAAACAATAGTGGTCCAGCCACGCTTTCTTGAGGAACCTCAAGATCGATAAGAAATTCATCGGATGTAACTCCCATAGCCGATACTACTAATTTTCTTTTATGTAGATAGCTTTTAATCCAGTCGTTCATTAACCCACGGATGCCAATATTATATAATTTTGACAAGATGAACTCAAATTTTAAAGAATCAAAAGCTTTACTAAGATCAAAGAAGATGCCGGTTACAAGTTCTTTATTATTCAATTTATCATAAACATGTTGTTCTAATTGAACCGTTGCTGTTTCAGTAGACTTTGATTCTCTAAAACCATGTTGTTCATCCGCCAATAAATGTTTCTGATTTAAAAACATTGCAATTCTTTTAATGACACAGCGTTCAATTATCTTAGTAAGTAAGTAAGTTGCTGTTGCATGAAATTTCTTGGTATAAATGCGGGTTTCTGATAAGAATTGTTTTGATTCGTAGCACCTGTGTGGCTATTCTTTCTCGACATATGAACTGCTGCTGTGTACATTTTTACATCTTTTTTGTTGTTTAAAATTTCCAACTGAAAATTATTTGTAAGCATCGATAATGCTTTACCCAAAGTATCTGGATTTTTGGTTTTCATTTGACCACCAATTGGTTCACGAAGACCCTTTAACAGTACACGTAACGTATTGTTAGTAAAAATCGTATATCGTAAAAGGTTTTTTTCAACTGCATCATTTGTATGTGTTGTTAAATATGCAAATTTATCAATTTTTGCAGTTTCTTAAAATAACTAAAAAGCGACTAGTTAACGATTTGTTTACAAGTATTTATTTCAATATTTAGACTGAATAAATCGAGCTTATCTCCGTGCTCGTTTAATAACCTACCTTCAGTTTTTGTCAGCTAGTAATTATGCTAGTGTTAAATTTACTTAATAACAAGATCTTTATTGATATATAACTTACAATAATGGTAACTAAGTATAATTTCCGCGGACTAAAACTAGCACTGGCTAACACGACATGAATGACTGCCATAGTGATCGCAAAACTTTTATTGTGTCTGCGGAAGACGTTGATGTTACCTTTCTCACTTCCAACCATTTTGAAAAAGCATCCACCACAATTATGAAGTATTTCCCATTCGTTGGTCCCGCGTGATCAATGTGTAAACGCTTCCAAGGTTCTCTTGCGTATTCCCATGGGTGGACTGCGGATCTCGATGGCATGTGTCTCTGTTGCTGGCATGTGTGGCATAGTGCCACTTTGTCTTCGATATCCTTGTCTATTCCAGGCCACCAAACGTGGCTTCTCGCTATTGCTTTCATTCGTACAATTCCAGGATGCGTCTCATGTAGTGTATCCAATATCTCTTTCCTCCCTCCCGGTGGAATTATGGTCCTCACTCCCCACAGTAAACAGTTATTGTAGACTGAAATTTCGTTTCGCCTGTTTCAAAATGGTTCTAGCTCTTTACTTAGGTTGTCCTTGTAGGTTGGCCACCCCTTCTGAGCCCAACTAACTACTCGGGCCAATACTGGGCACTTAATAGTTTCCTTTGCTACCATTTTAGCAGTCCAGATTGGCTCATCCAGTGCTTCCAACATCAGTACGTCTGGGGCTGGTGGAGGGTTTGCCACATTTACTTCACGTGGTACCCTGCTTAGAGCGTCCGCGTTTGAAATATCTTTGCCAGGAACGTACCGTAAGTTGAACTCGTATGCTCCCATCATCAGTCTCCACCGCAGCATGCGTGGTGATAGGACTTCTGGAAAGGCCTTGTCTTCTCCTAAAATGACCAGAAGTGGTTTGTGATCCGTTCTGATCTCTACTTTCCGTCCGTAGATGTAGTTGTGGAACTTTTTGATTCCCGTTATGATGGCTAATGCTTCCTTGTCGAGCTGTGCATATCTTCGTTCCGTATCTGACATTGTTCGGCTGTGATAGGCTACTGGTGCTTCATCTCCATTAGTCTGCACTTGGCTTAGAACCATTCCCACACCGTAGGGACTGGCGTCGCAGGTGAGTATTAACTTGGATTTTTCATTGTAATGTACCAGAAGTGTTTCCGCTGCTAGAAGTTGCTTCAGGCCGTCAAAGGCCTTTTCCTCTCTCGTGGTCCATCTGAATTCGGTATTCCTATGTAGTAGTCTATGCAGTGGCTCTGCAATATCTGCTTTTCCTTTCAGAAATGTTGCATAGAAGTTGATCATCCCAAGGAATGCCTGTAATTCCTGCACGTTCTTTGGACTTGGTGCTTGGGTGATGGCTTCAACTTTCTCGGTTATTGGGCGTAGTCCGTTACTATCAATTTTGTAGCCCAAAAATTCTATCTCGGTGGCATGTAGGATACACTTGTCCTTTCGTAATCTCAGCCCGTCTTCTTGAAATCTTGTAAGAAACATACTCTATTGTACAATTCTGCTGCCGATGGTGCACTGCACAGGATGTCGTCGTAGTAAGGTAACACACGTGGAATACCTGTTAGGCGACCCTCTATGAATTTTTGGAAAATCTGCGGAGCGGTACTGATTCCGAATTGTAGCCGCTTAACTCGGAAAGCCCCCTTATGCGTTATGATTGTCTGTGCGTCAGCTGTTTGCTCGTCCACCGATAGTTGCTGGTAGGCTTGCTTGAGGTCTAACTTTGCGAAATATTTACCTCCTGCTAGGGTAGCCAACATGTCTTGTACACTGGGGACTGGATATGGATCCGTAGTTAGGACCTTGTTGACTGTCGATCTGTAGTCCCCGCAAATCCGAATCTCATTTGTTGCCTTGAGCACCGTTACTATGGGTGTTGCCCATCTTGGATGCGCTACTGGTTCCAACACGTTTTGTTGCACTAGCCGTTCTAACTCTTGTTCGACGAGCGGCTTTAGGGCAAAGGGTACCTTTCGTACTTTGCACACGATTGGTTTAACGTCTCTTGGTAGTTGAAAACTCACCGCTGGTCCGCGAAACTGTCCCAATTCATTTTTAAACACTTCCGCGAAACGTTTTTCAATCGGCCCTTTGTCCCCGTCTGTCGCTTTGTTTATCACATATATTCCGGACACTTGAATGTTTAACGCGTTGAACCAATTTCGCCCCAGTAAATTTGCGAAGTTGCCCCTTACTACCAGCATCGGTAGATGTTCTTTGCCTTTGTGTTGCACTCTCACTATACCTTCGCCCATCACGTTGATTTCCTTCCGTTGGTAATTTCGTAGTACTATTTCGAAATCGCGTAAATTTGGCTTATTATTCGGCCACAATTTACAAAAACTGTCCCAACTCACTATTGTGTATGCTGCGCCCAAGTCCACTTCGAATACACAGTTCCGATTGTTCAATTTCAGTTCGATTTGAAACTTGTCATGATTTGACCTGTCACTCACGTTATACATGTCCTCGTATTCCTCCGCGTTTCCCCGCACGTCACAATCTTGTACTTGGTGTTGCCGATTCGTACCTTGGTTTGCTTTCGGTTCCGACCCCATTCCGTTTTGCCTCGAATTAGTGTCGCCCGCACGTCGTTTCGTGAGACATGCTCGCTCTATATGCCCTTTCTTTGAGCAGTGTCTGCAGATGGCTTCCTTGAACCTGCAGATGTCTGGTCGGTGTGCTCCGTTACATCGAAAACATCGCCTTTGGTAATTGTCACCGTTATTCGCGTACGCGTTACTCGATGTTTGACTGATTGATGCTCCCGCTTGATCGCGAATGTTAGCCGCATTCTTAATGGCCGCTTCATGACTGATTGCTATTGTCTGCGCCTTGTCTAGTGTCAATCCCGCTTCTGAAAGAAACCGGCGTTGTAGGTCTTCGTCGCGCACTCCGCACACTATACGATCGCGCAACATGTCACTTAAGGATGTACCGAATTCACAGTTTTCTGAGAGATGGCGTAACTCACTAATGAATGTTGCGGTTGACTCATTCACTTTTCTGCGCTCTTTTGTGAAAATTGAACCTGCACACCACTGTCGGTGTGCGTGGGGTGAAATAGTCCTTTAATGCCTTGATCATCACGTCGAAAGCTGCATCCTTTATCGCCGTGGGCGCTAACAACGATCTCAGCAGGCCGTACGTTGCGGATCCGCAGATACTCACAAACGCCGCCCGTTTATCGCCGTCACTTTTAATCTGATTTGCTTCGAAAAAGAACTCCATACGTTCACTATAAGCACTCCACGCTTCAGGGTTGGTCGGGTTAAACGGCTCCAAACTACCCAGGTTCGCCATTTTTATTGCCGGCTGTGCCTTTTTGAATGCGTGTTCACTTTTTTTCCGTCCCGTCTATTTAACCTCGCGTGGATCCCATCCTCGTCGCCAATTGTTAAGTTTACTTAATAACAAGATCTTTATTGATATATAACTTACAATAATGGTAACTAAGTATAATTTCCGCGGACTAAAACTAGCACTGGCTAACACGACATGGATGACTGCCATTACTATATGGTCCGCCCGACGTGTCTACCGAGACTCCCGGCAGGCGGCGCGCGGTTGCCGGTTCGCCGTGAGCGCCGCGTTGCCACCGCACATACACAACAGCTAGATGATATGTTTATATGACCGTATCGCCATTAATTTTTGATAGGATAGAAGACATTAGGTATTTGTTTTGAAAATCGTTTCTATTTACTGTTGTAACGTTTTATTTTCCATCACGTTATATGACATCACATTCCATACATTTTCCGGTTGTTGGTGATAAAGATCGACTAGCTAAAATAAAAAATAGGAAGTTATTATAATACTTAGCTTATCATGAAGTTTGGCCAGACGGAGAGGTTAGCCAGTATTATTAGTCCATTCCTGTTGGTCCTGTGAGCGCTAACTTGACCAGATAGGATTATTGAAATTCAGCGATTAACTTCTATTATTTCCACAACCACGTACTGTAAATATCTGTAAGAGGATCGGATCACTTAAGTATTATTTAATCATAATGTAATGAAACAATTATTTCTATAAAAAACATTCAATAAAGATCAGTGGTGACATCTATTTCAGGTATTGCCAACTATTATTATAGGTGGCAATACCTGGTTTTCTTCCTGCTCTTCCCCTGGGTCCTTCTCCTGCTGGCTTGTTCTTTTCTACTTCATCTCCTGCTACTAACAAAATCTACAAGCAATAGTTAGTTAGTATAAGTTTATATTTCTGAAGCCTACAAGTACCTTAAAATACCCTTTACTCAAAGGTGGATTTAGATCCGCACAGGTTAGTAATTAATATTTATGTAATTAATGTAATGTAATGTATTTGTTTAACATCTATATTAGTAGTAGTATAAGACCGGTTCTGGATCCACCACCGCCACATGCCCTCATATGCACATCTCTGCATAATGATGTCACAAAACACCTCCCACTCCATATAATTAAATTTTGTCTGCCTAAATTAAATTAAATAATTTTAAAAAACCCAAATTAATTAATTAAATAATTTTACTGATTCAAATTAATTAATTAATAGTTTCACTTGGGCGAAAGTGTTTCCCTCGCGCTTGCCGCAAATTTCCCGCGCACTTGCACTTTTGCACTAATGTCCCGCGATCGCACGCACTTTCACACCCAGCATACCCCGGACGTTATTGGGCCACCTAAGTGTAATTAGTAACAAATAAATGAATGCATATACAATAAAAATGATAAATAATATTTTTTATTTATTTATAATACATTTTTAATATTATACAGATTTTATAAGCTATTTTGCATTAGATGAGTTCGTTCTCGCAATTCGTCAATAAAATTGTAGTCAACGTTAATCGTCCAATCGAACCGATAAATAAAAACGATCTAATTACTATGAAACAATAAATTAAAACTAAAAATAACAAAGAGATTGCTACAAAAATTAAAAAACTTTTTGTAAGCGGCGTCGGTAGTGACGGCGGCGGAGACGTTGGCTGCGTCGGTGGATGCGTTGGCGGCTGTGGAGACGTTGGCGGAGGCGGCGGTATCTTTTAATTCCCGCTGCACGGCCGCTCGCTCATCGTTGCATCCGTTAAATCTTCTCTCCAGAAGCTGCCATTCTCGCAGATCCAACGCAAGTTTTCGCTCGACGGCATTGCCCGCGAGGAAAGTTATTAAAATAATAATAATAATCGCGTACATTATTAAATCGAATAACAATTAGTACGGGCGCACATCTTATTTATATAAGAATAATGCTAAATCAACAATTGTTTATTATGTAATTAATTACAAATAATATTAATTGTTGCGAAGGAGTATTGTTTTGTTAATAAGTATCTAGGCCGCCGACAAGACGGATATTTACACTTGTTACGTATTTGTGTGTGTGTGTGTGTTTGAGTAGGTCATACATTATGCAATTTAATTTGTTTATTTAGAATTTATTAGCAGGTACATTCAAACGGAAGCATATTACAATTTTAATATAACAAATAATGCGAAATGTAAATGGTCTATTAATTAATTAAAACAACTAATACTAACATTTTTATAATTTTACAATTTTATTCTTCATTTTCCTTTTGACGACGATGACGACGATGATGATGATGATGATGCGCATCTTAGGACGATGTAATTGCAGAGGATGCGACAAAATCAAACGGGCTGGGCTCAGGTACTTCATCGACGACTCCAATTATTTTTATCGTATCTTCTCCGACTTGTAAGTCCGCCCGACCGCATTCTGCACACTCGCAACTCGATCGCACCTTATAGCAGGACGATCCGCATAAAAAGTACGATCTGCCATATTCTCGCTCCGCTTCATCAATTTTTTCACGAACACAGCACAGATGGACTTCGTAGACCCATCTAGTATTATATTGAGAGCATTCGTCGCACAACAGGGCTATATATTATAATCTTGCCCCGGAAATGGTTGGCTACCGCCCCAGGAACTGTAGTATACTTTGTACATAGTAACGTTACCGCAATAATACTCCATTTTTAAATCGTAATTTTTGCAAACAACGCTTATATACATCCGACAGTAACCGCAAATTGATTCAATTTCTATTTTATTATCACATTAACGTAATCGAGTGAAAACTGCATTAAGAATGGCTTTTCCAATTTAGATAATGCAATATTTAGATTAATATAATTGCGTGAAAACTGCACACTGCGGGTTTCCCGAATCAATTAAATTAGCTCTCTATTGCATTGAAATAAAGATAATTATAATAGGGAAAACAATATTTACATACCGCGCAACTATAAAAACGTTATTATTATTTATATTATGTTAGTAAAATCACAGTTTCTCACAAACTAACAAACCGAACTTAAACGCAATGGACTTAAACTCGATAAATAAGACATGTGAAGTCGCCGTGGCCAAAAAGATGATCGACCTGAAAATCGGCGAAAAATATACGATCAATGGTATGAGGAGAATTAATTTCCAATTTGGGGTCGCATTGCTGCTGACCCTAGACAATTTCGAAGTGTGGGCTCCGCGCCGTTTAATGACGGCATTCCCGCAAGAAAAAATAAATGATTTTAACTGAAACTTTAGAGGGAAAATAATTTTAACGGTAACGGAAATTAAAAAAATCCTCGGCAACATGACGCCCATATTCCACTTAGAAAATTGTTGAAGGTAATTCTTAATAATTAAATATTATGTACATATAAATACTAAGTTTATTATTATTTCAGGATACGGCCTTTCCCTCTCTCCCTTCTCGCATCCCAGATGATATTTTTAAATAATATACCGCTACATAATTTAATAATTAATTTTTATTTTTGTAAATTATATACTTTAATAAATACATTATTAATGTTTTAAATTATTATTATAATATTATTTATCCACTTTAAATAGGGATATTAAACGAACATCTCGGCAAATTTCTTCCGGGTAGAACTGTTGCAATTACAGCAACCCCCTCAGAATCATCGTTGGCGAAACATCTTCCATCAGTCTGCTCACCAAAGACACGTCTTTAAGTCGAATCAAGTAGTTATGTAGGTAATGAATGTAGTTCTTTTTAAACTCCACACTGGTCAGCATATTCAGATTGATCTGCATCAACGACTCCAACTTTAATATTGCTTGCACCGGATACTTATCAATACAAAAGTTTACGCCTTCATGCATCTTGGACTTTAATAGAATATTTCTATCGCCATTATTTGCCGGCGAAAATTTTATAATGTAATTTTCTCCAATTTGTACATTCAGCGAGTTAAATTCCGATATATTTTGCGGTAACAAGTCAAAAGTATATTCAAAAATAACATTCCTTATCGATTTAAATTGATCCCACTCGTTTTGAGAAAGTAAAATCGATTATTATTATTATTTAGTTATTGTATTTTTAACATATATAAGAACACCACCATGTATACTAATAGATCTGTTAAATGCAGAACCTATTTTATAATTTGGTATTTCAAGTGTACATATTGACTCATTTGTAGCCCAATGTTCTGATACACTAATTTTATTTATTAGCGATCCTACATTTATATGTACTAGTTTATATTTTTTTTAGTTTATATTATGTACTTACATTATTAAAATTTTTTCAGTTTAACAATCGGATATTGACGATTTCCAATTTCGTCGATCCGCTCTAAGATGACGTATAGACTTCCTGAATAATTGAGATTGTAATCGTCAATTGCCTTCTTGTCGAACACCTCGATAAACTTCTTTGGAAGCCATACTATCATTTCTCCCACGTCTGCCGCAATTGATGGTCCGTAAACAGTCCCTTTGACCTCCACTCCGAACAGCTTATACTTTTTTGTTAATTCCAAGTCGGTGACTTTTATAATTGGCTTGAGTGTTGATATTTTATTAATAGTTCTCAATTTTGAAAAATCCATTATTTACTGTTTAATATTATGATGTGGTCACTTCGAAAACTTTCTTAGTACTAACAATGCGAATGTTTAATCTATGCAATTTTATTATTTCCGTGTAAACTGACGTATTTGTGATAAGCAAAATATGTGTGTGATTAATTAAATCATGTATATGTGTTCTTATATCAAATTAGTTATCAACGGCGTTGTTGTAATTGCTCATTTTTTTAACGCATTTTGAACAAATATTCATTTCGCTTATTAGTGTAACTGAATTTTCACACTTTGAACAATATTTATATGCAATTTCTTCGAATAACATGTCACAATGTTTAGCGTAAAACAATCTATTACTCCAATCTTGCATACTAACATTCTACACAATAATTATTTGTCCCGACTACATAATAAGATTCTCGCACACAAACTGTATGATGAGCTTTCATCTCATCAATGCTTGAATATTCTAAACCACCAAATGTGATTTTATTGATTTGATCTTCTTGCTTTTCTTCTTTTTCTTCTTCTTCTTCTTCATCAAATTTTAAAACTTTAGGAATAAGTTTGTCATAACGTATTGTTCCATGATTATTTTTTTTAGGCGCATTTGGACAGATGTTTTGAATGATACATAATAAAGATGGTGTTTCCATTTTTCACAATAACATAAAACTCACACACTGGCACGACTTACTTAATTAATATAAAAACAAAGTATAACGTTATCAACAATCATTTCCTAAAAATAATCGATAAAGTTGCAAAATTCCTTATGTGAGTAATTACAGGTTTAAATGTAACCGAACGCGCATCGGGTTTCGCACAACACATTTTGCGTCGAGCGATGACTTATCTATTACGTCCCTTACGCTCGGACGTTATCTTCGTTAGGGATGGTCCTAGAGCCGTACTGCCGTTTTGGCTTCCCCACCCTTATAGTGCCGTTTTGGCTTTCCCACCCTTATGGCTCCCCTTCACCCCACAACCACACGCATTATGTCATGGTGGTGGGAGGTATTTCGCTCATTCTCGTTACGTCACCATAGGCCAATCTACATATAAAAAAATGAGGTGGAGGTGGTTCCAGAACCGGCTGTCATACCCTACTCTGGTCTAAAACTCAGCCCAACGCCAGGCTTAATATCTGGGCACGGCTCAAATCCCAGCTCGGGCGGTTTAAAGTCAAGTATATTAATAAAATATACAGGGTTGGGTAAATGTATGGAAACACCTGATTATTAGCTGCATTTTTGATTTATGTAAAAAATGACTTTAATAACACTTTTTGTAGAAGTTTTAATCTACATTGAGATGTATTTTGATTTTTAATACAAGCCCTGTTTCACGAGATATGATGTCATCATAAGGTTTTTTTAAATGGAACACCCTGTATTTTCTTTTATTTTTAGAAAAAGAATTTTTCAACAATTACAATGATATAAAGTTATATTGGTCTACGACTTACGGTGATTGAAATATTCATTAAAACAATAAAACAAAATGTAGTAGGTTATGCTCCAATTACCATAGCAATAAGAAAAAACAATTATTGTTCTTCTGTTATTCTCAATACAATTAAAAAAAAAGTCAAAATAAGTGAATATTTGAAGCAAAAAGTCAACTACAAGTAAATATGATTATTATTATTACTATAAATCATTTAAAACGTACTACATTTTGTGTTATTTTATTAATGAATATTTCTAAAATTATAAGTCGTATACCAATAATACCTTATATCATAGTTAATGTTGAATTTTTTTTTTCTAAAAATAATAAAAAATACTCTGTGTTCCATTAAAAAAACTGATGATGACGTTATATCACGCGAAACGAAGCATGCATTGAAAATCAAAATACGTCAATATATACATTAAAAAATATACAAAAACTTTTATTGAGGTCATTTTTGAAATAAATTAAAAATGCAGTCAGAAATTGGGTGTTTCCAAACATTTACCCAATCCTGTATAATAACTATTAATAACAGTTTCTAATAAACGTAAACAACTAAAAAACAAACTCTTATTTTAAAATTATAAGTTATAAGTAATAGACATATGAAGGAATAGAATTGACCGTTACTACGTGATAATTTATAATAAAAAATTAAATAAAACACAGTAATTGTTTTATTTAATTTTCTATCTAAAGGAATAGTTATTGCATAAAAGGAAAATTAAAAGCGGCTATGACCTATAATAAAAAACGCAAAAACCAGCATTATTAAAAAAAACAATATTTTCTATACAATCTTAGGAGTTTCGATCGGATATTTGGGACACTAATGCAGCGCATTCAAAATTTCCTTGTCTGATCTATTAGATATTAGAAAACTACATGGGAATCCTTCTCTTAAGTCATCAAGCACTATTAGAGTTGTTAACTCAAAATTGTAGCTATTTAATCCGTGGGTCCCATCCATGCAGATGACATCTGAACCTTATTTAATAAAATAATCTTTTTGTGCAGACGTCATAATTATTAAAACAAAATCTTCAAGTTTCAATTCAGGAGCTTGCTGAGAAATTTCTCCTTGTGGTTTATAAAATAATACATAGCGCTTTTCTTCATTCATTTCTCTAACCCATGCATCAACACTAATTGCTTCGTTTGTTTTTACAGCAAGAGAAGTTAAATTGAAGCTTTTTTCAATATTGTGCAAGTTTTTTCTATTTAATAAATGCAGTCTTTCTAATTCTGAACCAACAACAGAGTCATTCAGAATTTTGTCAAAAGGTATTTTTTTAGACATTTGTTGCGCTATATTGTGTCGTTCACTTTGATTTAAGTGTATGTGTCCTAAATCCATGGCGTAGCCTACATGTGTTTTAATAAATACAATTTCGCAACCGTTGTCGTTATTATTTTTTATTAATTTGATACCTGCAGGACATACAGCATTAATTTGGTCACTTCCTTGGGTTTTAAGTGTCGTTTTCTTTTTTCTTTGACCACATCTATATAATTTCCAGAGCGATTACAAACAAAATAAATGATTGATTTTTGTTTCGAAGAATCAGTTTTTATAAATTTTTCAGTAGTGCTTGTTTCAATTTTATTTTTCCATTCACAAAATTGATTTTCAGACCCAAATTTAATTGTTTCTGATTGGATTTCAATTTTATGTGTTTCTTTAAAATGAACAATTAAGTCATTTTTATGAGTTGTAAAATACTCACACATTGGGCATTTTTTTGAAGCAACCTTTACAGGTGTATTTGATATTACTTCACTCACTTGCAATAATTTATGTGTTTTAACATGTCGTTTCAAATTTGGTTTGTAGGCAAAACTTTTACCACAGATACTACAGCTGTACTGTTTTACAGATGTTTTATATACTAATGGAGACATTTCTTCAACTTCTACTTTGTGGTATTTACGGGAATGTGTTCTTAAATTAGACGTTACTAAAAATTTGTTTGCATTCGGAACATTTACTGTTTTTCTCCATGATTTTTCAATAATAATTAACAATAACTATTATTTACACATAACACTGAACTGAACACAACTATTACTTTTTGAAATAATAAAACAATTGCAGTTGCGACGTGACTGGTAGCTTGATTATTTCCATTTCATAAGTGATATGATAACGCCGCACGTATAATTTTACGAATATGAATCACTTTAAATGATTTAAAGTGAAAACATAAGTCAATCGAACGCAACAACTACATACAATCATAATAATAAGTCGAGATCAATGATGGATCTGATATTTATATTTCTATGGTATTTGACGAAAGTATCATAGAATACGTAGAATAAGCATGCAACTTGGGTTGCATACCATACATTTGTATTATTAATATTTCATACTTCAACACTCCTCCTTAATACAAATGTTATGAATGATTAACTTATAATTAACAAAGATTTTTATAGTTAGAAATTAAAAAAAAAAACATAGAACATATAAAATCTTTATAAACAAAATTGTCTTTTTGTCAATAAAATGTAATTACAATAATTAGTAAGTAGTTCTCTTCCTTAATCTATACATTTCAAATCTAACGCATCTACACCCACTAGGGAACACTTGTTTTTAAACTTGTATTTGTTTTTATTAAAGGTTTTATTAATAGATCTTCAATATTGTTTCGTTGTTACACTAATCCGTTCTTTTTTTATTATTTGTAGGCAGCTCTGATTATCAACATGAATTACAGTTGGCATGTTTGTAATAATGAAGAGGAAGAGGAAGAGGAGGAAGCGGAGGGACTATTATTATTTATAATTAATACTTTATTTTATATTTAAGATTTTTTAATAAAGAATACCATATTTTGTTTTTTATTATTTTAAATATAGTTTATACGTTCTTTATTTTATATTTTCTTTATTAATTTTATAAAATCTCTGTATTGTAGACATTTTAAAAAAGGTAAAGATTTTATTTTAATCTTATTTATTTTTATAAAACAAGCATGTTTCAATGATTAATCATCATTTAATTAAATAACATTAAAATAAAATCTTTACCTTTTTTAAAATGTTTTAAGTTATTGACATCATGCTCTAAGGTGGACTGATTGTTCTTTCAGATTGCAAACAAAATAGGAGATATGAAAGTAAGTAAATTTATTTTTATTTCAATATTTATATTTACTTTTCTGTAAATTTTAACCTGTAAAGTATTAGTTTTTAAATATAGAAAGGTAGGAAATTAGAAAAAAACACAATTTGGATGCCATTCGAATTATGCACACAAACAAATTACTTGCATCAAAGATAAGTATAACAAATATTTGTTTGTGTGCAGAGTTTGAATGTCTAAACCCTGTGTTGGAACAGACTTATATGCACAGTATAATACTAATAAAATATGATATCAAAGTAAACACAGGCTCTCCCTTTTTGTTCTACCTAATCTAAGGTTAACGTAATCAACATGAAGTTGGACGCATATATCCAACTTGTTATGCATTCCTGTAATATTTCAGTCTAGTAGCATTTATGCTTTTGTTTTACAGCTAGACACTAATAGTGTGGCCAGTATAATAGGCAACTTAGTATACACAAACATTATTTTGAATGTGGTTAAACTTATGCCTTTGTCCGTTTTAGCACCTTTCAATCCCAGAACAACGTCGCCCATGGAATGTTTAAAATGTAAGCGTAAATGAAAAATGTTGCCTATTATAGAGACCATACTATTCGTGTCTAGCTGTAATTGGTTCCATAATCTGCAGATTATAGACTTTAAATAGTAATCAATGTATGCCAAAAATAGATAAGAACATGGTTGTGCATTTGTTAGGTTAGGAGTTTCTTAACTTTTTAATATTTGAAAAATGATATCTTGTAGGTTAAAATTTATATAAAAGTATTTATCGAAATAAAAACAAATTTACTTCCTTTATAGTCTCCCATTTTAGTTACAATCTCTGAAGAAAGAATCATCACTCCACCTTTGTTAAAAACATTAGATCAATAAAGAATGTATAATATTTAATTAATTTAATTATATATTTACGTCTAAATTTTTGATAAAAATAAAGATCATATAACAAAGTATAGCCTATAGGTAATTGCAAATCAAAAAGCAAACACAAACTCTCACAAAGTAAAATATACAATAATGGTTTTTCTGCCTCTTCTTCCTTCACTGGTTATTACAACTCAATAATTTTTTCTGAAAAGTAAATAAAATATTTTTAGTTTCTAGCAGTGCGAGGTTAACTACGGAGTATGAGTAAACGTAGGACAAAGATTGGTAGATAAAAATATGAATTATTCAATTCACTTTGAATTTTAGTCGTATAAATAAGGCTACGGGCACTAAGCTGAACATCGGCTGATTGGCTCGGCTATATTTACTTCCACGGCTTGCTTTTATAAAAAACCAAGTGTAGTAAATTACGGTACCTGAATTTTTTTCATTTTTTATTATATTTATAAATTCTTCAAGAGATCGTATGCTACTTGTCGACGTACCAACTTCTGCTCTGTTGACTTGACAACGTAGCCAATTTGATCTATAACACAAAGTAAAATGCAAATAAGTACATACATAAATATAATTAGCAAATAAAATTGAAAAAGATTTTTTAAATCAAACTAATAACTTTTGCACAAATGTTAATTATTGGTTAGGTTTTGTAAATCTTAAAACTTATGTTCTGTTTTTTTATATTTGTTTATTGTTGATCCGTTTTTAAGATTTTGCCTCATCGTCAGCAAGTTATTACATTGTATGATATATACTGTATCATGTAGTAACTGAGTAATATATGTAATGTAATCTATTTTATTACAATGTATTAACTTCACATAAGATTTAATATTTACAGAACCTAACCTATTTCATAATTATTTCTAAAAACTTTTTTATCGTTGCTATCCAACATTCATGAACAATAATGTATAGATCAGTCAGATTAGCTTATCTTCTTAACAAAATAAAATTAAACAATAGAATAGTCAATCAAAATTATATTTAAAGTAGAGTACCTTAACTATAATTTTGAACTTACATGGTTGTTCTTTCTTTTCTTGTTCCTTTTCGATATGTGGCTGGCTTCCGTTTCGGTTTCTCCTATGTTAAGCTGTTAACAACGTACTTAACAAAACTTAATAAATTAGACAAACCAAAAAATAAATAAAACGACCACCATTCACAAAGAATCGGGGGAACTACTTGCCAACTACTGGTTGCATAAGCGTTTAAATGGTGTACTGTTTGAATGATAATACAGGGTGATCATAAATGATAAAAACAAAAAGTTAAGAACGTGCAAATGGTAAAAAATATTGGTCAATTGTTGTTAAAAAATATATAACATATAAATAAATAAATTATACTCTAAATGTGTAGTGTTATTTAATTTGTTTTTTATTCCTAGGTAGTATCAATATATTGTAATTATGTAATGAATTATATTTGACTAAACAAGGATTTTTTTTTTAATATACCTGCCTGCATTGTAATTCTGAGTAAAGCACTGGAAGGACACTTATTTTCTTATACTTATCGAAAGATTAGTTAATTTTAATAATAAATTGTAATAGTATAAAGTTTTTATTGTATTTTGTTTAGTTTAAAAAGTTTTAATTTATTTTTTTAAAATTAAAATTTTGAATGTCATGTATATATTTTTTTGTTGAAAATTTTTTTTCTTAATTCTACTTAAAAAATAATTTATTACTAATAAAAAAAATAAATACAATTGTTTACGCTAAGGAGATGCTACAACGGCCGATTTCTTTTTGCAACAGTTTTGTTTGATTAATGTTTTGTTTCTCTTGTTCATAATTGTTATCCATGCCACACTTCTTTTTGTTGATTTGATGTTGGAGGTTAATGAATGGGTAGCCTGCAGCTAGGCTACCCATTCATTAATCAATAAATAAGAATTGAACAAGTTTCCGTACCACCCATAATTCCAATAACTAATGTATGTATATTGACAACACGTAGATGTTCTAAATGAAAAGCCCTACTTAACCATAATGCAAAACATTAACTTGACAAACAACTAATAAATACTTTGGTTTATTTTTTAGGGTACACAAGTTGTATTTTGTCAAAAAAATGCATTCTTTACTGTGGCGATTGCAACTACCTTCAAACAGCAAAAAATGTCTTTAAAAAAAAGATTGTGAAATCTATTTGCTATTCGTATAAACGACAGTGGTAACCAAAGTTTTTCATCCTTTGAGTAGTCAATCATTCAATTTATCCAGAGAAGATAAGACATTTTAAGTAAAACGCAGCATAACAATCAGGAATGCCAACTGATTAACGCTAAAATTGTTTGCATAGATATACAAACTTTTTGGAATATTATCATATATTTGTGTGTTTGTGTCTTTTTGGTTTGAAAGTGACAAAACAAGCGTAACTCTCAAACAAAGCAATACCTACAAACTCACAAATAAATGTATTTTTATTTTCTACAACATTGCCCAAGCACTTAACATGACAAAATCTTTTGCATGTGCTGCAACATAATTCCAAACTACTATTAAAACCACAATAAATGCAAACTTTTTTCAACGATTTTGAAGATATTATTATTTTTTGTTGAATAGCATTGCGGTATAGTAGTGGATTTAATTCGGAAAATATACCATTTTTTAGTATCCATTCCATATAATGCAATTAAAAACTCCACAATTATAACTATTTTTTGTGTTGGATAGCAAATTTTTTTGTATTTAAAATTTACAAAAGGATGTGGTTTGGCATATTTTTTGAAGTATAAGTGCTTTAAATATTTGTTTGCTCTTACAGCATTGTTGCCGATTGGGTCGAAAAAGTAAAATAACCCTACTTGCAAATTAGCATATCCTAGACACCAATGGTTGCCGTCAACGTTAATAGACAGTAACAATATATTAATAGTATCATCGAGCTTATAATTGATAGGAGCTCTAGCTATTATATTATTAACTTCGTAACAGCAAAATATTTTAATATCTTTCTTGTCATATTAATCAGACATATTTTTTTTATAAATAGCAATAATATAATCTTTAGATAGTGGTTTTATATTATTGTTTGGTCAAACATTTTTTTGTAAATGGTTACTTTTAAATAAGAATGTTTTATTTTTTTTCGTTTTGCCCAAGTTTCTGATTCTACATGGCAACGCTTTCTTCTTGCACATCCTTTTCAATCTACTTTTACAATATTTTTTTTACAGACTCCTAAAATATGTGATCTACATATTCTTACAAATCTTGAACATTTTAAATGGAGTCCAGTTAAAATATTGTTTCTTAGTTGACCAAACCACCCTTCAACTGTGGCATTACTACTTCTTTCAAATTTTAGTATCGACGACCACATCGGTAAAAATAGAAGATATGATGACAATATTTTGTCTATAAATGCTTTATTATAATAAACATTATCTTCTCCATCGATATCATCTAATGTTATGTTGTTTATAACAGAATTCAAATGTTTGTAAAAACTTGAAGATACATACAATGAATTTACCGTATTATCTTGAGAATAGTTAGTAACTTGCAAATCATCGTCGTCTATATTTTCACAATCATTACTTTCAATCAATTTCACAATATCAAAGTACGCCTGTTTTGCACGTACTGTATAAGTTTTGGACAAAGCTAAAATTGCTACGTTTCTAATGCATGTATCTACTGACAACATACTATCCATGTCAAATATTGCACCTATAGCACGTTTGATGATTGACTTTGTTTGTGGTGTTGAATTTGAATATATTTTATTTACATCTTTGCAAATATTTTTCATAAAATGTGCGCAACACAATTGAAAATGCACATATTCTGAAATATTATTCAAATCTGAATAAACATGTTCATATAAAACATTCAAATATTTCAATAATGTTGTCGATTTAAAAGACACCATCAATGCATTAATGATTGCAAAACTGGAATCAGTGGTAACTGTGGAAAAAGCTGGCCATTTGTAATTAGTTGTGCAAAATTGCTTAAACTTTATAAGCGCACAATGAATTGTAGCAGTATCATGATTTGACGATATAAATTCCAAAATAGGAATAGATCTCCCATTTGGCATCGAAACAACTCCTGCATAATAAAGAACTCGTTTCGATTTTGAGGTAGGTTTTCGAACTACTGATCCATCAAAATAAAGATTTGGAAGAGAATTGTTGCACTTTGTAATAATGCCCAACATTTTAAGCTGTTCTTTGCTGTATATTAACACTAACAAAGGCTGTGCAACAAATTGAATATATTCAGCATGATCGATTTGCATAAGCAGCATATCAACAATATCGTCTTTATTACGATCATTTGCCGCAAGTGCTTCTGTTTTAATCTTCCTATATACAAAATCTGACTTCACGTTTCTATAATTATTTGATTTAATTAAAGACATAGGAAGCTCGCAAACATGCTTGAGACGTATATTTAATGCAGTATCCTTTTTTAAATGTTCTCCGTCAAGTTTTCTTTCTACACTTATTACGTATCTGGTTAATCGTGAAGACTGATAGTAATCAATGCGCGAACTAGACACATCAACATTAACGTAAGGTGAATAGGATATTATTAATTTAAAGCATTTACAACCAGGATGTGCACAGTAACAGTAAACTGTCACAATTGGTTGTCTTTTTGATGAATAGTACGACTTAAAATTCAAAACACATGTTGTGTTTACGGATTGTAATTTTTTTTAAATAGAAAATTATTCATATTCTTATTTAAGATACGATTCTTAAACACCAAATTCCACTCATCGATATTTAATCGATATGAACCCTCAAATGTATTACAATTTTTAAACTGAAACAACAATGGTTTTGGCGAATCGCTCAATCTAAACATATTGCTTGCACCCACTAGCAATATAGATTGACAAGATCTTCCAGATTCTATATGAATATTTCTAATGGGACTAGGTATATTCATAGTATCGTCAGTTACGTTTAAAAACGCATCAACTTATTCAATTTTGTCGTCAGAATTAATAACCTCCGATTCAACCGTTTTATCAGTTAAACTTTTTATTGATACATTTACATTACAAAGGGATACTGCTACAATAGTAGTATCTTCATGTCCTAAAGATGTTTTAGAAGCAGAACTTGCATTGAAATTTGATGCTAAACCGTTAAATTTGGGTAAACCTTTATGTTCAATATACTCCACAAAGTTTAAGGACAAAAAACTTTTCTTATGCGTGGCTTATTAATTTTTTTTTAATTTGATCCTAACAATTAATACTTCAATACTCTAATTAGTTGCAGTCGCGGCTCGAGTTTGATAGAGTGCGGACGTGATACGCAGCGACGATAGTAGTGAACAATTAATTCGTTTCGCAATCGCGCGATACGTGCTGTGTAAGTGGAGCAGTGACCGGACAAACAGGTGCTGAATAAGCACAATTACGAAAATAAAATAAATAAGTAGGCTACACGTGCGGGGTCAAGAGAAATGATACCATTTCTTAAAAGTGGCAAAATACAACATTCACCGCCGGAGGAGAGGAGGATCAAAACAGATGAAAAAGATCAAGTAGAGAAGAGAAGAGGGAGAGAGATAAACTCACCAGGAGAGACCCAAGAGACACAGAGAATAAACGCGCAAACAACAATGCATAAATTGGGGGTAATGCTGAGAGAATTAAAAGAATTAACGACAGAGTGCGTAAATACAAAAATTGAAATTAAAAAAATAACAAACCAAATAGTGGCAGTATTTGAAAAATTGGAGTTTGTAGAAAATCAAAAAAGAGAAGAAGAAAATAAGGAATATAAAATAATGGTAGAAACGTCAACCCAGACAAACCAGTTGGAAACCAATATGTTTGTGAACAAACAAGAGGATATGGAAAATATAATGAACAAGGAATGGCGTGAAAAAGACTACGACCATCTAAAAATAGAAAAAAGAAACCCAATGATGGGAAGGAAACCGACACAGCGGTACTCATCAGTTTAGACGAAATAGGAAAAGAGAAAGGAATTCTAAAACAGGTAAAGGAGAAATATCCGGAGTCGATGGAAAAACAAGAAGAAGATAAAAACAACGAAACACCATACGTAGAAATCGTAAAAAACCTAAGCGGAAAAAAAGTGGGAAAGGTGCATATAATCAAACAGAAGTACGAAACGGGAGAAAAAGCGGCTACCCCTGGGGAAAGCCATACAAAATTGCAATGAATAAACTGGGAGGAACATCAAAAGGAGTGTGCGTAAAGCAGGAGGAAGGGGAAGAAAAAATAATTGAGAAATTGTTCCCCAAAGAAAGAGCGGTTAAAGGAAGAAGATATGACAACAGTGGAGGAGATTAAACAGATCATAAGAGAACTACCT
Organism: Tachinus rufipes; assembly: GCA_963932245.1. Taxonomy (NCBI): domain Eukaryota; kingdom Metazoa; phylum Arthropoda; class Insecta; order Coleoptera; family Staphylinidae; genus Tachinus; species Tachinus rufipes. Next base: position 51,213,357 of record OZ010748.1, read on the forward strand.
AACAATAAGGCACCAGGTCCGGACGAGATAACAGCGGAGATAGTGAAAACAGCGTTAGAAGGAAACGAAATAGAAGTAACACAAATAATAAACAGATGTCTAAATGAAGGAACATTCCCGAAATGTTGGAAAGAGGCAAACTTAGTGCTGATTGAGAAGAAGAAAGAAGCAGGTAAATCAAAGACGTATAGACCGATTTGTTTAATCAATACATTAGCAAAGATAATGAAAAAAGTTATTGTGAGAAGAATAGAGAAAGAAATAGAAGAAAGGGGTGGATGGGAAAGTGAACAATACGGATTTACAAAGGGAGATCGACGCTAGGAGCTATTGAGAAGGTAAAAACGGTAGCAAAAGAAGCAAACAGCGGCTCACATAGGAAAAGACAGCATTGCATCATAATAGCGTTGGATATACAAAACGCGTTTAATAGCGTACTATGGAAAGCAATTATAGAAGCAGCAAAAAAGAAAAAAATGACAAAGAAAACGATCAAGATAATATGGAGTTATCTACAAGGAAGAAACTAAGTGTCCAAGAAGGGTAAATTTAGACTGACCAGAGGGGTACCACAAGGCTCAGCACTAGGGTCCAAATTATGGAACTTAGTATATAATGAGCTTCTCGGAATGCGGCTGCCAGACGGGGTGACGATAACGGCATTTGCTGACGACTTAGCTTTAGTAGGTGGGGATGCAGACATAAAAGTACTAAAGGAAAGGCTAGAGTTGGCAATTAGTATGATAAAGAGATGGATGAAAAGTAAAGGGCTAGAATTAGCACTGCAGAAAACGGAAGCGGCATGGTTATCGACAAAGAGGACAAATAAAATTACAGGTAGGTGAACAAATAATAACCATAGGGAAGAAGATTAAATACCTTGGAGTTACACTGGAAGCAAAAGGATGGAACGAACAGATTAAAGAAGTGGTAAGAAGAACAAAGAAAATGAAAGGAATGCTTAGTAGGCTTATGCCAAACAAGGGAAGACCAGGACAAGAGGCACGAAGGCTAATAGCAACAGCGGCCAAAAGAGAACTATTGTACGCCGCAGAAATATGGGGAGATGCCTTAAAGACAAAAAAAAAACAGAAAAGAAATAAGAGGAGCCACTAGAGCAAGCTCGTTAAGAATATGTAGGGCTTACAGAACGGTGTCGCAAGAAGCGCTGGAGGTAATCGCGGCGACACCACAGACGCAGACTTGATGGTAGAAGAAAGATTAAACATAAAGAAACTGGTAAATGAAGGAAATAGTAAACAAGAAACAAAAAGACAAGTAAGAGATAATACAATGAAAAAATGGCAGACACAATGGAAAAACGGAGAAAAAGGTGAATGGACAAGAGAGTTAATACCAGAAATAAAGGAATGGGTAGAGAATAAACCGGAGATGTGTTACTATACAACACAACTACTCACCGGACATGGAGCCTTTGGAAAGTATTTACAAAATATAAATAAAATGGAGAAGGAAGAGAAATGTATATTTTGCCAAGACGTATGACGATGCAGAACATACGCTAATAGAGTGCGAAGCGTGGGAGAATGATAGGAAAGATCTAGATAAACGAAAATGGAAGTAAACACACACATCAAAAGCCACAGAAGACAAAAGAAGGAGGAAAGAGAAGTGGAAGCAAAAAAACATAGAAAAAAGCAATGAAGAGAAAAAATACAAGGAAGGTCAAGACAACAATGCCTACCAAGGAATGGAAGAGGAGAAAATAGACAAGAAAAGAATATACAATGAAACATTAGTACCAACCGAAATTGCAGAAATAAGGAAAAAAAGAAAAGAGCTGCTCAAAGAAAGCAAATTGACGGAACTGACCAGAGAATTTCCAAATGGTAGATACGCCATTCCGAGGTTGACTGACAATGTAACCTTTAAAATGGTCAAAGTATATTTGGCAACCAGGGGACACGAAGAAATAATTCCAAATGGAAACTCAAAAATATCCTTAGAAGTTAAATTGGCAAATCTAGGATTACCAAAGGGGGTACACCTAATGGAGCTCCACAAAATATTCATGAAAGAGAGAGGATACGCCGTCAAAGAAGTGAATAAAGACTTAGAGAAACTAAGAAGACATCTAAGGACAAATCAAACAACTAGGCTGAATAACAATAGAATGGCAGAAAGGAGAGATGAACGTCAGTATAGGACAGACAACAAATAGGATATAGGGAGAGATAAGCCGGGGACAGCATGTGTTGCCACAATCTGTGTGAATCCCACAAGGCCGAAACCAGATCATCTCAAACTAATAATAGACTAGAGACATACATGATAAGGACAAAATGACAACAGAACTAACGTAGAGATAAAAACCGAAAGGTATTGCCCTGCGTTAGTTAATCTCAAGGGCCACTTGCTGAGGCCAAGAGCTCACTAGGTCCTTAAAAAAAAAAAAATACTCTAATTATTTATGATATTTTAAAATAAAACCCAAAATTATGTCAAGTGTACTTATTTGTCATTTGAATTTATCAATTTTATAATTTTAATTTGTTAATTATATTTTATTTTATTGAGCACTAGAAGTTCGGTCTCGTCATGACAGCCGTAGTCGGTATCGATAGTTTATGGCTTTCCTAGTGACCTTCGAGAAATATGTATATTTAAAATCAAGAAATGCTAAAAGTTGCTTTCTATAAACTATCAAATAAATATTAATCAAAGCGTTCCTCATTTTATGCAACATACGGCAATACAATTACAGACAATAATTAATTAGTAAATATTTTTTATTTGTATTGTACGCTTACCGGTTTTGGTTATATTTTATTATTATCTTCAAAGCTATAATAAAACGAAGTTATAAACACTTAAACGTCAATATAAATTAAAATTAAAATAAAATCACATTACAATCACTAAACGTATATAACGTGACAACAACTATTAGAAAAATTGTGTCAACAAATTAATTATCGTATCACATAACCTAACAAAAACCACCACATGTTCAAAAAGAATGCTGCTTACCGAACTGATTCCCTCAAAATATTACTTTGTCATTTACAATTATATAATACACATTTCTGTTATTGGATGACTTGTCTCACTTAAAATGATAACAGATAGTAAAAATTAGAATACAGAAAACTTCAGCCATTAATAACCACATCTGGTTGTTATTATTACCTACCTATCAACATTCTATAAACCTAAATTTGCATAGTAATACTTACATTACAATTTAAATTACATGGTATAGTACATACATACAAATAAAAATTTACACAAAAAGATTGAAAATAGGGAGCAAAACGTTAATTAAGGAACTTGGAAACAATTACTAGTTTTTTGTTTACACTTTTTAATAAATTTTTATAATTGATATTTAAATTATTAACATCAGATTGTGTGTTAATACTAATATTGTGGTTATTAATTTTAATTGACTCACTAACGAGTCCTTTTTTCAGATTAATTTCATGATATATGTTAAAGTCAAATATATGGTTAAATTCAATTGCGTGGCTTGCTACCGTTGTTTTGTCCACGTTTCTCATATTAGTACAATCGTTCCTTATGGGTAAGAGTTCTAGTTTTAAGCCAGTTTTTAGTTTGCTCTTATGTAACATGCTTCACAGTTCAAACAATTGATTTTATACACTATATTGTTTTTAAATTCCTCATCTTTAGTGTCCTTAATTTTTCTAAACAGTTGTTTACCTATCGTTCTATATTGTACAATTTTAGATTCTGAAAACTGTTGTTTGAACAAAACTTCTAGTTTTTAGACAAACTGTTCACATTGGGTAATTTACAATATTTTTAATTAGCTCTGAACCGTTTTTTTTTTTCAGAACCCACTTCTGATATGTTACAACTGGCGCAAGGAACGCTTAACTTCTCATCCACCAAACCGTGCGTAAACAACGTTTATTGGTTATATTAACACTAAACAAACATTAAACAATTAAGAAACGGCCAGTGCCATTATTCGACCGCATAAGTTAACTGCGCTCTATTCGTTCCGGTTTAGTTCATCTCGCCTTTTTGCATTAGCTCGAAAAATAGTATTGATAATAGTGTTATTTATTTATTTTAGAATTTTAAATATAACTATAACTATGACTATATGCTCTTGGAGTGATGTTAAATACGCGATTATGTTGTCCAAATAAACCAGACATATTTGGTTTTGTAAATCTTTCAGTACGTTGTCCATAACGCGTTGAAACATTCTGGTGCATTTTTAAGGCCAAATTGTATCCTTAAAAATTTATAGTGGCCATTCTCAACGTTGAATGCAGTTTTTGGAATGTCTTCGGAGCTCATCTCAATTTGATGGAACTCACTTGCCAGATCGATGGTGATAAAGTAATTGCAGCATCCTAATTTATCTACGACATCAGTAATATTGGGGTAACGGCCTTTTATAGTCTTTTTGTTTACTTTTTGGAAATCGATGACAATTCTTTATTTTTTGGTTCCTGAAACGTCTTTTTTTTGGGACGATCTAAATTCGGAGGACTATGGAGAACAGCTTGGTAAAATGATTTTTGTTCAAGCATAGTTTTTATTTGCTAGAAATAAATAAATGAATAACGATAGGTTTTAGAATATACAGGGTTATTGTTTTTGGTGGTTATTTGATGTTTAACTTGGTTGGTAAAGGTAATTTCTTTGTTATCCATTTTTACAAAAATTTAAAATTTCATGTTTTTCTTCTGTATTCATGTGAGATGAATGAATCAGGATGTCAATATTATTTTTTTTGTTTTTCCTTGGGTACTTCCATATGAAAACATTCGAAATGTTCATAAGGGTTAACTTTAATAGAGGAAAGCAATGTGAAATTGATCTCTTCATTATTTTCATTTTGTATTTCAACTATTGCTATGTTATCATTAGCTATTGACAAAGTTTCAAGGATTTTACAGTTTTGTATTATTTATTCTGGAATAATTATTTAGCCGTTTTTTACATTCTCTGGGATTTTAGCAATTATTTTTGTGTAGGGTTCTATTTTAATTTGAAAAAGTATTTTTTTACAAGAGGGTTGAAACAGAATTTAATTGATTGAATTAGGTGTAATTAGTGTAGCATTTGCAAAATCTAAATGAGCTTTAAGTAATTTTATATTATCAATACCTATCAATGCATCATAGATATTATGAAATTTGTATAGGTAAAATTTTAAATTTCGCTTATCATTAAATTCACAAAAAGCAGGTATATTCATTGAATATTTATGTGATGATGAAGCGAATGCTGTATACACACTGTAAAAGAGTCACTAAAGATTTTGTTTTTAAAATATTTGTATGCAATTTCGGGGCGAATGAACGATTTTGTTGCACCTGTATCAATTAATAATTGGTATAGTAGTGGTGAGCTTTTTATAGCTAAATAATACGTCTGTGGTAATTTGGCGGGGCCTCTTGAAAATTTACTTCTTCTGATTCACAAGTATATTTATCTTGCAGTTCATAATGAAATTCTTGTTTTTCATTATTAATTTCATTTTTGATAAATTAAGATTCACAGAATTCTTGTCCTTTGGATCCATCGTTACTATTAGGCATTTTAATTTTGATACAAACTGTGTTAAATAATTCTTCTGACTAATTAGGTCTTTGTCCATTATTTTTAAATTGATTGTATTGCCTAACTTGCGGGTTTGTATTATGAGTTGAAGTACTCATGTGTGTTTTTTGATACAGCGAGTTATTTGTTTTTTTATTCCAGACTTTTTGTGTTTGTGGTTTCCCATAAACGCGAGTTAATAAAATAGTTTTCATGTTGTGGTGTCTTTGTTGAAATTTAATAGGTTTTCTTAGAAATGCTAAATTTAATTTCATATTCATATATTGATTAGACTGATATTAGGGGGTGTAAGAATTATTAAATTTACGTGGATTATTATACAAGTTTTGGCCTTCTTTGAGCATATGAAATTTATTAGTACCATTAAACTTTTGATCATTATTTTGTGTATAATTAGAATTTTGAAGATATTTTATATTATCTTCTTCGGCTATATATTGCAAGGCTACTTCAAGCGTATTTGGCCTTATAGCTCGGATAATGGGGCCCAAAGGATCTTTTAAACCAGCCAAAAACGTTTGACTTGTTTATTAAAGAAATTTCGCTTATTTTGACGCTAGGAGTAGTTTCTTTGTGTAAATCAATATAATTGTAAATGGTATTTAATAACTGAATGCATCCCTCATGAAATTGATGTGGTGTTTCGCACTAATTGTTACTTGTTATATTACACTACTGTCTTATTTATTTTATTAATTAATTTTTTAAATTAATTATTGAAATTATTCACTAAGCTATCATAGCTACAATATCGCTGCGGTAACACGTCCGTACTCCGTCGAACCCGAGCCGCAACTGTTAATAAGGTTATTAATAATACGTATTTAACACGTGCAAAAAATGAACAACAATAAATCAACAAGTCAAATATCATATAATAACATTATTTTCATGGTTTAATAAAAACATATGAAACTGGTTTTCCTATTAGTAGTATCTTATGTTTGTCCAAACTATATGTTATCAAAATATTTAAATAAATTGATTAAATCATATGTACATATATAATCCAGAATTTAGCATAAAAAATACTTTAGATTTAACCAATAAATTAGAAAATCATAAAACTGAAAGTGGATGTATATTAATAAGGTTTAGATGTATGTAACGAAATTCCGGCAAATAAATTTAATTTAAAAAAATTAAATAATAAAGAAAAATGTCCATTTAAAATTAACGAAATTATAAATTTATTTGAAAAATGTATTAATAAAATTAATTTTTATTTGACAATAAATTCTATTTTCAAAATAGCAAATATTTTTTTGGAAAATTTGAAAAATAAAATAAAAAAATCTAGTTAAAAAAAAATTGGTTCAGATATGTTGATGATATTCTTATTTATTTTAAAGAAAATGAAAATGATTTAGATATTTTATTAAATTTTGTAAATAATATTTATAAAACAATTAAATTTAAATTAAAATTTGAATTTCAGAAATCAAAAATCAAAATTTAACTTTAATATTTATAGAAAAACAAACTTATTCAGATACAATTATTCTAAAAGATTTATTTCATCCATTAAATAAAAAAATCTTTACCATTAAACAAAAAAAAATTTAATAAAAAAATTAATATAATTTAAAATAGCTACAAACAATGAATCTATTACTATTAAAATTTTAAATAAAAAGCAATTCAAAATTTGTTTTAATAAAATATAACCATTTACTAAAGAAATAATTAAGAAATATTGTTTTTTAATTTATCTGAATATCTGAAAAAATATTTTTATTCAAATAAAAATGTCAAAATTACAGTAGCATTTAAAACATTTAATAATTTTAATTTAAAAACTAAATTGTAGTGATTGCAATGAAATATGTATTGGAAAATTTAGTATTAGATTTATTAGGACCATATAAGAGCGTTTAGAAATAAAGACATTGAAAAATCTAATTTTGCAAAACATTTGATTTTTAACAACCACAAAATTTCAACACAAGCTTTTTCTTTAAAGATATTACATATCTAGGATAAAAATTTATTATTTATGGAAGATTTGGAAATTAAAAAAATATTTGAAAAACCAAAATTATAAAGTTCTTTTGCTTCTATTAAAGTTTTATATGATGATATTTAAAAATAAAACTTAATCTTAATATTTTTCGTTATAAATTTTAAAATAAATAGTAATAAAAAATAAATTTAACATTATAAAAATATATAAATAAAATAAAATTGATGTATTACAAGAAAATTTTAATTTGTTTTGTCTATTCCTTTCTGAAATGTAGCTATTATTAGTAAAACTACGTTGTTATTTTACTATAGAAAAAGCTTACATACACAAATGAAATTAAAGAAAATAGTAGAAATCAATAGTAATAGCTTTTTTTACGGGACTGTACAGAGAACTTATAACGGTACTGTACACAAAATTTATTACGGAACTGTACCCACTTTAGCTGGGTGACGACAACGTTTCAACATATTCGAATGCACCCGAATAAGCTATATTGGCAAGACTGTAGTTCGTTGTAGGAGGAGGCACGACAGCGCGGCAGCGCCTTGACGTGCACAATCACATCAGTCTACTACCGCACCATTGCTACTACATATGTTGCTGAAAAAATAATGGAATTGAATATACGAACATACACTAGAATTATCGACCTAGAATTGAGAGGCAAACTCGGAAATGCATTATAAGTGTAACAATTAATTATGTATGGATTTTATACAAATATTTAAAATATAAATTTAACAGTGAAAAGTGAATTAATTATAAGAAGTCAGTAAATTGGAAATACTAGAAGAACAAGATATGAAAAAATCAAGACAAATTGTATACATAATAAAAACAAAAACCATTATGGATTGTACACAAAACTTATTACGGTACTGTATCCACTTTAACCGCTGAGTGACGACAACGTTTCAACCTGTTCGAGTGCACTGGAATAATCTACGGCCACGCCTTGGTGTGCACAATCATATCAATCTACTAACCTACCATTGCTACTATGTTGCTGAGAATAAATAAAGGTGTCTAATAAATATAAGTGAAATGACAAATTAAATAATATAATCGCATTTAAAAATAATGTTAATAAATATATGAATAACAACTAGAATAATCGCTGCAGAATGAAGAAGGGAACCCGGGAATGCAGTAAAAGTGCAACAATTGATAAATTGATAAATCTTCAAAATATAAATTAGCATGAAAAAATCAAAATAAATTGCATATACAATAAAAACAAAAATCATTCCCATTTTGAAGAAATTTATTGGATGTAGCACAAAGAAAAACAGATACAATTAATCAGAATAAACATCGTAACAGCAGCTACAATTCATTAAGAACAGACATCTTTATTGCATATTAATGCAAATTACGTTTAATTCATTTTGTAAAATAATATAATGGATAAAAAAATCATAATCAATGGATATTTTGATACAATAAACATATCATATTATGTAACTAGGTTGAAGTAATTTGAAATAAAATTCCAACCTAGTAAATATATGGATAACATTACTCTATTTTGTTATTATTAGTCGGTTGACGTAATTTCATCTAGCTATATTGTTAATTTGGGTTGACGTAATTTGAAATAAAATTCCAACCTAATAAATATGGTTAAAAAAAATTATTCTGTTATTGATAGTCGGTTGACTTAAATTTATCTAATAGTTTGTTTTATAAAAAGAATTTGTTGCCTTCCGTTTTTTAACAAAATCACTTTCATCTCCTTTTGAAGAATTTCGCAAGTAGTTATCTTTACAAAATTTATGATAAGGAATACTGGAACTGTCAGAACAGAAACTGATTTTCTCCAACATTTCTTTATCATTATGTTCGATAGCTGCACTTTTCAATAATTCAATAGTTTTGAGTCTATTGACTAACAATGGAATATTACGGCCACAAAGTTGTTTGCGTGACTTTTTTCAAATGAAGCATTTTTCTGGTGGCAAATTTTTATTACTAGCGGACTCATTGAAATGAAACTGATCATCAGAATCCTCAAAGACTGGTTCAAGGCTGCTTGATACTCCCGCTCTGAAAAAATTTTTCCCATAAGAAACTGATAAATTGGTATATAAGATAAAAATTATTCTTTCAAGGGGACCGACTCACCTAATAAAATTATTCTGAAATCATTTTTTTCTGCGTAAACTGTTTATGACAAATATATAACAATTACCTTTTGTAATTGGCACATGATCCACTATATTTTCTTCAATTGTGAAAGTTTTTTCATGCACCATGTTGCTATGGGGTAAAATGGAAAAAAATTCAGTTGCCGTAACTTACAGGTGCGATGGATTCAAAGTTTTGAGGTCTCAGTTTGTTCATCAGAGTGCCTTCTGAAACGAGTGTTAGAATTTTTTTGTAGTCTTTCGGACAGAGATACAAATTATAAACAATTTTATTAAAGAGCATTTATTAACGATAAGTTACCGCAGAGCCAATTTCCATTTAAACAAAATTTCCAGCACTAGTTCCGGAGAGCACTCACCGATGACCTCAAAACCTTGAATCCATCACACGGTGTGACCTGTAGGTTACGACAACTGAATTTTTTTCCATTTTACCCCGCAGCAATCTTGTGCATGAAAAAACTCTAAAAAATTTAGAAAATATAGTGGATCATGTGTACTTTATAAGTAGTAATTATTAAATTTTTATCATAAACAGTTTACGTAGAAAAACAAAATTTCAGAATCATTTTATTTGGGGGATCAGTCCCCTTAAGTATCTTATAAAGATTTAAAAATTTCTTTTATATTTTTTTAAATCTTCTCAATAAATCAAATTTAAAAAAATAGTATGAAATATAAATGTATTATCAGTGATTTAGCACTTACTTGTTTGTTGTTGTACCAGCAACCTAAGTTGTCGTAGAAGTACCAGGAATAGACAATTCAAAATTTTCTCCAGAAACTTCCGGTGCATTGGCATCAAAATTTTTGCCACAAACTTTTGGTGCATTCTCAGCAGCATTTTCGCCAGAAACTCCAGGTGATTCTCACATTCTGCTACACCTCCCTGTTGCTTTTGGAAATCAGACGGTATTTTTATCGCTGTAAATAGTTTATAACACTTTTTATTTGAAATTTCAATTTCATTATAGGTGCTGCGTGATTTTCGTTGAGCCGGATTGGATCGACGATACTCTAAAACCGTTATGCATTTTGTTAATGTTTCTGGCGTACATTATATAATTTTATCAAATGTTTCTTGTCCACAAATTACACACACGATTTTCACAGTTCTTTGACGGCGTTCTGTTTTAGTGCCATAAACTTGGTCTGAATATCCGCAACAGATACATTTGGCCTATACGCTTTCATAGCTAACTCTATTTTTTCTAATGAACATCTTCTAATGTTCCTGTTTTTATAATGTACACTTTGAACTTTGTACAAATTGGGGTGCATTCTGTACTCCTCAATCAAAGCACAAGTCTCATCTCTAGACCACGACATTTTTTATGTTTAGGAACACACCTATAAGTTATAACAAATGAGGTATTAATAAACAAGAAAATAAATATACATATAATAATTATTTACCTTTTAATATAAACTTCACTTAATTCACATGCACTATAAATGTCACAGAATAATATTATATATATATATATATATGGAATAACACGATATAACTATTAACTATACAGAATAGAAATACGTTTGTGTACTTGCGTAGTTAAAAATGAAAACAAATAATGGCGGCGGCTCGGGACGTAAACAAACTATCTGCGATCTTCTGCGCACTTTCCCAGTCATATTCTTGGTCACACCCCTCAGAATATTAAACAAGTTCTATATTTTTATTAAAAGAATTCTTTGGGAAATTCTCGGAGTAAAATGCGTGTAATACACGGCAAAGAATTTATAATATTTTTCTGAGAGTAATTCTTTTAAGAATTCTCGGTATAATTCTGTGTCGTGTATTACAGGCCTTAAACGCTAAGTTTAACTAGAATAAAAAAAGGTTAATGTTACTAAAAAAAATAAAATAAACACAAAAACTAACATTTTTCCAAATAATTCTATCGGTGAGATTGTTGTTCTCTCGCCTGTGCTCACGATTTGTTGTTACCGAAGTTCCAATGGTTGGAATAAAAGAACGATTGTCTAGTTTGCCGAGTATGTTATTAATATCGTCCAGTTTATGGCTGGCGATATTCAAATCTTCAATATGATGACTAATTTCTCTGTAGTTATTATTTAATAACAGATCAGACTTATTTATTTTGTTTTGTTTTTGATATCTTCACAACAATTATCTATATTAAAGTCAAGAAGAAAACTAACACTATTAAAATAATTGGTAGTTATTTCGTCCTTTGGTAAAAGAAATGAATTAAAAAAATTAACTAATCATCGGTTGTATTTCTCTAACTAATGCCGTTTTGTCCATATTTAACATGCCATCAAAATGGCTTTCAAAAGCTGCCAGATATGCTGATAGATCAATAATAATTTCTTCTACTACATTCATAATTGAATCGATAATTTTTATTATATCATCAAACACAAACACAAATTATGTATCTCACTAAGTGGAGATTTTTATAAAATATATATTTAAGCCAAAATTATACATAATTAAATTGTTACGGCTTTTGGACGTGTGGGAGTTGACAAAGAGCCAAAGGTGTTTTTATTGAGGTAGAGCTGTTGTGGCGAGGTTTTTCTTTACTTAGAGGAGGATGTGGGAGCTAGGGTGGTTTAATCAACCAAGAGGGTGTGTTAGTGAATACAGGCGGGTCTAATTGTGAGCGTCACGAGCTTGATCCTATAGTAAACTCTCGGCGACTCCAGACTCTCTTTTCCTTTATTTATTAAATTTATTACGTTTCAATCCTAAACGAGCAAACGAGCCCTTTGCACGAGGTTTACAAGTGGCACCTCGTACTCGTATTTATACTTACGTAATGATTTTTGATAAAGTTACATTGATACAACCTGTAAATGTCAATTTCTAGGAATTCATATAAAAAAATAATAAAACTAAAGAAATTTATTAAAAATTACAAAATAATTATGTTAATGTTTTTTTTTCTCTAAATTTTTTTTTGCATTGTATAATGTGTGGAAATTGCTTGTTGAATTTTGAGAAACTCGTCTGGATAATTTTCCTCGATGAACAAGGCTTGTACACCAACATAATTTTCAAAAGCACCGCTTTGCATTACTGGCTTGTTGGAAACTTGCTGGACAGGTGTTTTATTGACAACCAAAGCATGTTTTATTTGATCCAGTAAAGTTGCTGCAGTTTTTAATACAACGTCTTCATCAGCCTCAATATTTTCTGTTTTCGATAATTTTTTTCTCGAATTACTAGAGATGGCATCTGAAGCAAAATGGCAGCGTTTGGTTCCTTGTTGGAAGGTCGGGGCGGTACAACTGCTACTATGAGCTTCTCGTTGTACAATTACTATGGTAATACTGAAAATTAAAATTAATCTATCAAATGGAAATTTAAATATTTAAATAAATTAAATTTTAAATTAAACTTATCACGTACCATTTCCTCTTCCGATATTGTGAATAATCATTCATGAAATGTAGAGGCTTTGATCTCACTAGACCGCAATAACCGTCGACAACTATAGAATCTTTATAGTGCGGGTCATTTTTGAAGGGGGTCTGGGTTGTAGACAAATGTTTTGGCGTAAAAGCATCTTCTGGAATGCGTTTTGGTTTGGAAGCGTACCCCGGGGGCTTGGGTTTATGAACAGGTTTCTTTTCTTTTTGTTCTGCTTGTGGTTTCTCATCTTAAGTAGGAGCTGGATCAGCTTCCTTCTTAACAAATTTACGTGGTTTGCGTGAATTATTTTGAGACATCTTGGGTTTGTACACTGTACGGAAACCTATAAATCGTTAGCTCAGGTTCATATAAAATTTCTTCCGGTGTCTGTGATTCGATTATCACCTCATCATCGCCTAACATGTAAACTTCTTGGGCGTCCTTTGGTTGGCACAAATCAAGTGTAGGTGGAATGCTGTCCACGGCTTCTCTCAGTGTTGAATGTTCTACGATGAACAACATCGAGTCATAGTACCATAGGTTCGGCTTTGAAATCTATTAAAAACAAAAAAAAATATTTTTTTTTTTTATATTGTAGAGTATTTAAATCGGAGTAAACAAACTGCTGTATGCATTAGTTTGACTATATAGCAAAATTTACTATGAAAATGACTGCAAACAAATTTGTTTCTTTGCTTTAATTTAAATGCAAATTCAAATAAATATTGTCAATAAATAAAAATTAATAATTTATTTATATAATTAACTTGTAGTGTAATTTAAAATTTATTACATACAAATAAATTTTTGAATAAAATAAGAAGAAACTTACTACGTCCTTTATCCATGCCACTGTGTATGGAGCTTCAGTATTTTCTATACTGCGTTAAAAAAATGTGTTCGGATATTGTTAAATTTGCTTTTGACATACCAAGAAATTAGAACAGATTTTATTTTCTTGCTTCAAAACGTATGTAACGTATATAGCAATGTTGGGTACCCTTTGATTTAACAATTGAAAATGCACATAATAAATACTTTCTAGCTAATCATACCAGTCTCCTAGCACGGATTGATTAATTTCAGAAACAAATGAAACAATTTATAAATAAGGTTTATTTTGTAAATCAACAGCGTGGCAACCAACAGGTATTTACCAAATTGTGTATTATCTTAGGTTGTGCGTGCATAAGCTCGGTCGGCATGAAAGCACATGTATTCGAAGCCGGGAGTATTAATTCAGTCAACACAGCGCGGTTCTTTAATGAATGATGTAATTGAAACCAAATCCGAATAATCAGCAAATTAGTCATTTAATAAACTTGATAAAAATTGCAAATAATGACATACATTCAATTGAGTAAATTTAATTTAATATAACTGAATAATATAGGTACTTGACATCAATATTTATGAAATGAATTAATAATTTATTCAAAATCAGTCAATCGAATCACAGCGGCCAAGGGTCAAGCATAGACAATTGTTTCGGTTCTACAAACCTCGTCAGTATGCCTTGTACGACCACGGCATCGCATGATAGCGAAGACAATTTTGAATAAATATTTCTGTGCTTATGAACACAATTGATATTATAAATAATCAAACGAAAGACTGGTTTGCCATCTAGTTGCAATTTTTAATACTAAAATGTCCGCATTAATCGCGCCGCGAAATGACTGCCAATTGCATAAATGCAAAAATGATACCGATTAATGCGGACATTTTAGTATTAAAAATTGCAACTAGATGGCAAACCAGTCTTTCGTTTGATTATTTATAATATCAATATTTATATTTATGTATATCTGTTTATCATCCTGCTGGTCTTGTTGCTTTTGGGGGACACCCGAGCAGGACGCCTCCTTGTTGTCCATCATCCTATCGAGGATGGATCTGAATTTTCAATTACATTGTAAATATTTTGTATTAAAACTTATTATTACTATGAGTAACAAATTAATAGAAAATACATAATTAAATAAAATTGTAGTTTGAATCATACTTTTTATTCATTTTCATTTTCCGAGAAAGGTGACTCGTATAATACAAGATTTTCATGATTTGTTTCTATACTTGTATCAGAATCGTATTTATCAGTTCCTATACCCGAATCTAATTCATCATCACTATCGGTGTAACTTTCATCACTTGAATCAGATTCAGATTCACTCGAATCAGATTCTGAATCACCAATTATTATTATTATTTTAAATATTTTAAACATATGTTAGACTTAAATCTTTACATCACTTTTTCATTCACAATTTCAACGACTTATTGAAACCTGTCGGTCTTGTTCTAACCGTTGTTTCTATTGTACGTCACGACTCAATCAATTCTTGGTGTCTCTCTCTTCCCAAGACTGCCGCTGGTCACGCTGGTGTCCACTCGACCCGATCATTCCCCCGCTCCAACATACGCTATGCGGTGGGGGACTTTGTATATGCTATCCTCTCAGCTCCGTCTTTGTTTTACTTAACTGGAATTTACCTGCAATTAAATACGTTGAGCAATTAGCAAACATCCAGGCACCTAACCGTTAAGTCATAATGCCAGAATACCTGCAATCATGCATCTTTAAAACATAACTTGAATACTGATAACAATAAAACACTTATCACCAGTGTATCATTTGATTAACACAACCCCAAGGTATACTCTGCATACAACTACTAGACCTAACTGTGGTTATTGTGCAACCCCAAGGCCTCAACTGCCAGTGCACAACATACTTTTGGCTGTTACGTATAAAGCCTTACTGCCAGATACAGTGTTATTTACACAACCCCAAGGCTTCGGCTGCCATTGTGTGAAATAACAATCATTTCAGCCCTCCAAGCATGCTATAGCTATCAGTACCTTGATGACCTTCCTGCCAATGTACTTTGTATTACACACCTCAAATTACACTCCTTAAAACTCCCCTAGCCACTTGTGTAATTAAAACTCCTTCTCTTAGAACTTTTAAGGTAAAGATAACAACATATACTTAATAATTCATTTATTTAATCTCAATTCCCATCAACAAATTTTACAATATTCTATTACTAATCTACCCATAACACATATAACAATACTTACGGCTTTAAAAATAAGTTTATTTGCTTTTCGTTTGTACAATTTAGCATTTTCTACAAAAACTAATACGTGTTCTAGATATATTATCATACGTCCTACAACGGTTTGAACTTACTCTTACTAGGCGGCAGCTCTAATTTGATTGGCGGGAAGTGGGTCGCTTTAAATTCAGGATTAAAAACCAAATAAACGGACTTACTAAATGTTGGGCTCCGGCCACTAGAGATCTAGTAACACGTACTAAATTTGAAGGAAGGACGTTATAGAGATATAAAACTCATATAGTGGTGATACCTGACCATTTAATAAAAATAAAACATTACAGAATGATGTCTGGTTCAGGAAAAAAAAATCTTGAGTGACTTAACATTTAATTAAGCTCATCAAGGTCCTTTCACATCACTGACTGATCGAGCGGACTTAACAATTATCAAGTTTTCCCGATCTATCAATGGCACCGGAGAACAAAAGGGAACCAACTAAAATCTAGTAAAAACCCCTTAATGCTCTCCCACACCACTGACCGATCAAGACAACCACCGCAAAGTCCTCTCGACCCCTCAATGATGATGAAAACCAAAAAAGAATTGGCCGAAACCGAAACAGTTGAACAGAAAAAAGCCTAAAACTACGTTTGGGTTGCATGTGTACAAATAATGCAACCCGATACTTTACTATTATGTATGTTGATGATTAGACTTGTTGTTCGTGTGCTTTAGTTAGTATTGTATTATGTAATTTGTTTTTTTTTTTAATTGTATTTAAGCAAATTTTTTTATTTTATTGTTTACAAACTGGTTTCTGATGTTAAACCGTCTTCAGTACTGTTTATTATGTTACTGTTATCATGCACTGTGGTGATACTAATGTATTTGATATAAGATGGTACTGACGCTGACGGAAGTATATAAAGAATGTGATTTAAAAATGATTATACAGGGTGTTTATAAAAAATGTAACAAAAATAAAAAAAAAATTGGTTTTATAAATTTAAACTTTTAATATAGATTGACCATAAAATTGAAAAACAAAATCTGATTTAAAAAAAATGTTAGATAAGGTAAAATTATACAAAAATATTATAATCTACAATATGTTAAAAAATATACACGGTGTTCCAATATGCATTTCAAAAAGTAAAACTTTATGATACTTTTCTGATAACTGTTAAGTCTAACTACTAGACTTAGTTGTTGGTGTTCTATTCTTTATTTATTAAATAATACTCTATGTTTTTTTTTGTATAAAATGTTCTATTTTATAAAGTTTACGTATAATTTTGTTTCTAACTTAGATGCTCTTTTTATAAATAGTCATTAAATATTTAGTGCATCACTTCTTAACAGTTTTCTGACATTTTCTTAAATATACACATTTTTTGAAAGTTTATACTATTTTTGAAAAGAATTAACATTTTTTAATGTTGTGCAACAAATTTTATTGATAGTTTGCAACATTGTTTTTGCATTTTCAACACTTTTTGACACAATTTTTGAGAATTGTTACATTTTATTTCCAACAATTTTTTGACAATTTATACTATGTTTGACACACTTTGCTACTATCTTGTTATTTTTGATATTGATTGACACTTTGCAACTCTTGGCAAAAAATATATAATTAACAGTTGAGAACTCAATATCTTCGCAGTTTTTTAAATGTTTTATTTATTTTTTTTACATTTCTGATTATGTGCAACATTTAGAATATTTACCATTCATAGCAATTTCCTAACAATTACAACGGTTTCTTGATAGTTGTCAACATTCTCAAGACATTATATATTATCTTGATACCATGCAACACTTGGCATGTGTAACCACTTTCTGTGGTTAGGTTCGGGATAACTCAGTCCCAGGGTTATTCCAGACAAAACAGGTTTTATTTAAAATGTTACTTTATATTAAATTCCAAAAATATATATTTACACATATGTACACTTTAAAATTAAATACTAATTCCTGGTGGCAGCGTCATCTAGCGGTAATGACACCAAGTTATGACGTAAATGGGGAGATTGTAAGATAGATTCGGTCACTACCACGTCTGACGGCGACCTCTATCGGCAACCTCTATCGGCAACGGGGCTAAATACAATTTGATAGGGGGAATGTTACTTAGTGGGACTAACATGTAGGTCCATCTAGTGGTAATGGGCGGAACTAACTCTTACAAACTAATAATAATATTTACACAGAAAATGCATTAGCAATAATATTTACAATTTATATTTTTACACTAACCCGTCGGTCCGTGTTGACATTTTAGCGGAGGTAACACTTTTATTTCGACCAAGTCAGACGAAAAAAATGCGGAGCGGGTTATAAAATTTATTTCGGTCAAGTCTGACGAAATAGATTGCGGAGCGGGTTTGTTTGGATTCAAACTAGTCAGTCTGAAATCCAGCGGAATAAGGCGGAGGCTATTACTAACTGGACAGTCGGTACTCACCAGAATGTTGTTCGAACAGGTCTGTCAGAACAACTGCTTTTCTAATAAAATCCCGCGGCATTTTATACCATTAAAAACGAGTAAAAACAAGTAATAGCAGTGGGGGGTATAAATGAGATTCAAGTGAGATGGAAATAAGCGAGAGCGTGCGGGTATGTATTTTATACCTGTATGGATTTTGCCACGTTCATTATTACATTCCGTGAACATGTTACTATGTTCACGGTTTGTTTACAATAATAGTAAAAGTGACAGGTGACAGTGCAAGTGGCTGAATTAATTAAATAGCAGGTGGGTGGTTTTAATTAATTTAGATCTTTTTATCTGGGTTTTTGCCTGTCTCAGCAAATCTGCATAATATATGACACCTTGTTTGCTCACTACTATAGCACCTGTTTCCGTACCTGTTTTTTTTCTCTATTTGTCTCCGCTACCTGTCCCTGTGTTGGCACGCACAGTCTTATTTTTGTGTTAGTTCTTCTTCCTGCTATTTCCATAAATTTTTTTGCATCTCTTGCCGTAATTCCCGTTGGTATTGGTATATTTATTTCTTCAATACTTAATGTTTTTCTTTTGATAAGCATTTTTTCGATAGCTATTAGTATCTCCTTATTCCCTGCCGTTTCGATTGTCTGCTTAATGATGTGTACTTTTCCACATTTTTTTCGCTTAGATTTTTAACTATTTCTATATATGGCGTTTCATCATCTCCTTCTTCCTCCATTAGTTCAGGGTATTTTATTTTTGCTTGTTGTAAGATACCACCTTCTTTGCCTATTTCATCTTTATTTATTAAAAGTCCAGTATCCATTTCCTTTCCCATTATTGGTTTTTCTTTTCCACGTTTACATATTTATAGTCTGTATCTCTCCATTCTTTATTTATAATATTTTTTATATCCTCTTCATTAACCACTTCTAATATCTCCTCGTCCGAGATGAAATGGTTTTTTCGGTTTTTTTCCCTATTATCTCCAGTTTCCATTGTCTGTGTCGACATTTCTATACCTATTTTTGTTTTATTTTCTTTCTCCTGTTCTTTTTTTTTGGATTTCTTCAAATTCCATTCTCTCCATATTTGTTTCTAGTTGATTCGCCACCTTTTTTAATTTCTAGTTTAGTGGTTGTACACTCACTGGTTAAGTTTTTTAACTCTAATTAATTTCCCCATTATTTGGATTGTTGTGGGGTTATTTGCTCTCTTCGCCTCGTTGTTACTTCCTGGCGAATCTATTTCTCTCCCTCTTTTTTTATTCGTTTGACCTAATTCTTTATCTTTTTTTTTATCCGGCGGTGTTCTTTGCAACATCTCGCTTTTTAAAAATGCATCCATCTTATTACGTTTTTTGACCCTTCGAGGGTTGAATGTTAGAGTGTTCTATGTGTGTGTACTTTTCACTATTTTTCAGGAGAAGTGGTTGAAGTTTTGAATAGCTCCATTCCTAGTAAAATCAAACATTTTAAAAAGTTTTGCACGTTTTATTGCAAGAAAAAAGTATCAGTAACACATTTTTCATTGTATTAATTTCTATTTTTAGAAAAGTAAATAAAAAAAAAAATTCAAGAAAAAAATGCATTTGCAGATAGAATTTTTTTTTTTTTGAAACATGAAATATTTAAAAAAACATGAAATTATGTTCTATCTACAATTACATAAACACACAAGATACACAGAAAAAACTAAAAAAGCAACAATTTATTTTTTTAATTTATTTATTGATATTCAAAATATTCAAAACAATTTATTTGTTTTCCAAGAATAAACAAGTTATAAATTCTGAGTCTGTCGGTGGCATAAATTTAAAAAGTTTTTTCAAATCTGCAACTTTCTGCTCAGGAAGTAAACATTTCTGTGGCGCAGGGCAAATTTTGGCTTCAGCCAACAAGCGGTTGGCCAATTTACGTGTATTTGTTGTACCAATATCACGTCGAATAAAGTTAGTGGAATGCGATTGCTTATAGTAAACCGTATGAGGCTCATTAGCCCTATGTTCTAATACTTTTACCGATGCAAATGGCACATTTTTAAAATTAAATATTGCAGATGGTTTTTGAAAATCTTTGAAATCAGATAATTTCATATGAAAAACTTTGAATGGATTTTTCTTATTGACTTTGGGTAATGCCCTAAGCAAACCAAGAGGGCTAAATATTTCTGCATCGCTCAAGTATTTTTCGATTTGGCTATGGATGTTGTCTACTTCTTGAATGGTGCTATGGCCTAGTTCAGAAAATTTATGTGTAATTTTCTTTATTTGAGGATTTTGCTGGATAAATAATTTAAGAGCATAACTCATTTGGTTGTTTTTATGTTGAGGTACGCAGGAATCAGACCACAAAATAAATTCTGTTGCAGCAGGCAAATCTGTCAAAACACATTGTAAAATTTTTAAAAGAGCAGATGCAATGTCTATTCCTTTCCGACCATGTGTACCTTCCGACCATATTGCGCAGTATCCCCGTTTGTTTAAGTTACTGTGAGCAGTCAAATTGTAAGTGTTTAATTTTCTACTATAAAAAAAACAAGAAATGTTTGAACGTGGTAGAGCAAAAACATTTTCCATGTCGAAGCAAACAACTGGAACTTCTGTATTATTCTGTGCTCGATCTTTGTCACGCTCAGTTTTAGCATCAATGTTACCTTGCTCATATTTTCTCATAGCTTTATGTTCATTTTTGGTCATCACGTCATAATTTTTCTCTTTATTTTTAAATAAACGATGCAATTCACACACATCACATCTATCTTTTTTGGGTACTAGGAATTCTATATTGAATTCATGGTTAAAAATGTTTCTATAGGTGTGTATTTTAGCAGGAACAACATTCTTCTCAATACAAAATTCTTTATAAAGCTCGTATAACCTTGTAATATTGAGCTGAGATTCAAAATATTCTTTTTTTGTATCTTTGCGTGTGTAATGAGATTCAACTCTAGAAATACTGTTGACGTGTTGTCTGATAGATTCTTTTAAGTTGTGACTAATTTCTTTTTTGGTATGCTTGCCAGTCTGATATTCAGTTGGTATTCCTGTTGTATCTTCCCGTTTCTTTTCATAAAAATATGAGACTTTTCGCTGACTTATATCCAGAGTTGTAAGAAAATATGTCTTGCAAACTCTTATCTTTTCATCATTGATTTGAAAATAATATTGATAAGAATATGTTTTTCTCGGGTTTTCTTTATCAGTGGTTTTTCTTTTAGTTATTGAACGATTTGTATTTGTATTAAAAAAGTGTAGTTTTTTATTATCGTCTAATTTCCAAAAGTGGTCATGGAGTTCTCTTCTATTATCTACATTAATATGTCTTGCACACAAAAACTTACAATTATTTGTACAATCTTTCTTGTCTTTAACACTCCTAGCTTCTTTAACCTCCCCTCGTACAGTTTTATATTGTTTTCCATGCTGGCATAAATTTCGGTTAATGTTTCTCTTCCATGTAGAGGCATCCTATTTTTCTTTCGAGTTAACTTTCTACTAATATTTGGTTCTACATTTTCAGGTACGACTTCTTCTTCAACCTCCATATTAATTTCTTCGATCAGCTCTACATCTGAATTTAAACTGTTTGGGCTATTAATATCATTAGTTTCCATAGCAAGTGGTTCATAATTCGGATCTGTTATAGAATCGTCGGAATACACATCATTTCCATGATCAGAATCCCTAAAAAAAAAAAAATTAAGTGAGGTTAGGTTTATTTAAATAAACAGAACACAGCAGCCAATAATTAAACATAATTCACTAATAATGTTTTAATTGTCTAATAAAATATATTGTTATATTGTAGCAATACTTACGAATTTATATTATCACTCATTTTAATACAACAAGAATTTTAAATAGTTCCGACGAAACGTACAGTGACAGATCGGCGTACGCTGACTTTAAAATTAAAATGTTCTATCTGCACGAGAACTCGTTTACTATTGGCTCATGCAGATAGAACAATATAATTCTAAAAACATTGATCGTTGTGCAAATAGTACATATTAACACTCACCGTTTCCCATTTCATGTTATGATAAGACTACTAGGGATTTTGCAGATAGAACATTATGTTTCTGTATTACCTTTGAGCACATAACCCGAAAATGCATAAAATTGCAGATAGAACACTATAACATTCAACCCTCGCCTTGTCCTAGTTTCACTTATTAATTAAATATCAAATTGCTGTTTCCGCGTTTATGGTTTATTATGTAACACTAGACGTGTCGCGCGTCACGACACGAGTGTGTTTTAAAACACGACCGCACCTTTATTTTTTAGTATGTCCAGTTTTACACTTTTTTGAACTTTCACAATAAACTTTTCTCCTTTCCACTGTTTGTTCTAATTCACAGAATTTTTTAATTTTTTAAATAACATAGATTATTCACCATTACTTAAATTGCCTTTATGCACATTCGCGAGCGCTTCCGTTCTCCGTCGGACATTGACCGCGACTACACAAAGAAAGTGGTTACAAGTGAATTTACTTACAATATTTACAATGCACGAATTAGTAGAATTATTTTCTGGATGTGTCAAACCTGTATGTAAACATTGTAAACAGGTTCATTTCTGTTTTTGTATTCACTCCCCTTATAATAAAAAAATACAAAAACATTTACAAACCATTATTGGGTAAATTAAATTGTTTAACTCAATACTCTCAAGTCTCAATTGTAAGATAAAAATTAAGAAATAATGTCACTATAAGATATCATTAAATTATATAGTAATTTAATTATTAATAATAAAATTAATAAATATAATAATTAAATAATAATAAATTAAATTAATTATTAAATTAACAAGTAATACAAAATACTCACCACTTAACAATTAATAGGCGTATGAATTCGTTCCGACCGATTCCGAACATTATCCGACACGATTGCTAGTTTCGGCGGAAACCGAAACTGCGGCCGAAACCAGGATTTTTGTCGAAACTGAAACTTTCGGTCGATCACTAATTTTGGTGAAGCATTTTTTTAATTTACTTTTGCCCTGTGTATTTCTGGATACTTATACGTTTTTTGTATATACCGGTATTTCATCATTATGACACATTTGACTCTATTAGAAAAAGTTAATCCTTTATCTTTTACATGAAATATAGCACGATATTCGTTTTTTTTTTAAAGCATATATTCAAAATATGCCTTAAATTTGTTTGTTAATATGGAAACATTAACTTGTTTACTCCGTTCTTCATACTAAATGCTTTGTTCCAAAATTCATCCACAGTTAAATTTAATGCAAAATATTTTAATTCTTTAACATTGGAAAGCAATCTCCACTCCGTATTTAAAAGTACTATATCTACAAGGTTTGGAAATATAGATCTTATTTTTCCAGATACTGCAATGTTAGGATCTAGAACCTGTATAAATTTTAAAATTTTATTGTTAAATGAAAATCTATTTTTGATTTGATTACACAATTCAATATAATACTCTAGACACAAAAGTTTAATATGTTTAATTTCTTTTTTATCGATTAAATTAGAAATTTTTAATATATAATATTTCCCTAGGATCTAAAAAAATGTGCGGATGATTTATATCCAGTTTATCTAAATTATTTATAAATTTTTTAATGAATTTAGGTTTTATAAAGTTTTTTACAATAGTCTTATATAAGTCCGTCACAGTAGTAAGTGTAATTTAGGACTTTTGGATTGGAATTCTAAGTTTAATTTATTGATGTAATTTAGAAATAACTCAAAAAGTTGAAATTTAATTTATTAATAATATTATTTACTGCTGATAATATCATGTTACTGTTGATTAAATTGTTTTCATGAACCACTGATGTAAACATTAAAATTAATGCAGGCCATTGTTCTAAATTTCTGTTCACAACAGACTCTAAAGACAACCATCTAGTTTGACTAAATTTAAAAATTGTGATTTTTTAAACTCGTTTCTACTAATCGGGACCAAATTTTGCTTTTAATCTATGTTGTGAGGTGCCATCAGCAACCTGAATCAATCCTAAGAAGCAGTCCCTAGTTTTATTTACATTAAAATAACGACAAACTATAGCCAAACTTTTTGCTGATGAAATGTCGATAGTTTCATCAACTATTAATGAAAAATAACTATTTTGCAGATCACTTCTTATTTTGTGAAGCTGCACTCGCAATTTTACATAGATTTGTTCCTATTACTCTGCCGCACTGTCACCTTTTTATTGACTAAAAGAGACATGCCGCAGCTCAGTGCGATAGGGGGGCCGTGGCCTCGCGATAAAAAAAAATTGAAACACGTATGAATAAAAGAATGGTTATATGGTCAATTCGCGTGCGGACGGCCGGGCGGGCACGATGCCAGGCAGCTCACAACGAAAGAAAATGCCGAAATCACAAAAACACTCACCTGCACGACTCAAGGGCTCCAATTGCTTTGTTGATAATTCTTTTAGTGCACCATTCCGGTGCCTCGTGCTCCTGGTTGAGACCTGGTGGTTTCAATCTGGGATAGGACGCCGAAAGCAATAAATGGCTGTCCCGTAATCATTGGGGCAGGATACGAAATAAAGAAACACTACTCGTGAATTCTTCGAATAAGTAACTCTCTATTTGGTCATTGATTCAATAACAATGTCTCTTCTTTATATGTTAGGGCATGGTAGCAATCTACCCACGCTCCAAATAGCCTACAATTAGTATAACATTTAAATAATAATTACATAATTATTCCCCTTACGTTCAATACAAAAAACTAAAATTTACCTTGGTTGTTGTTCGGCTGTTGTTTTTTTTTTATGGCATGCGGGTACTTTTAGTGGATATATGGCACATATCTACCGTCATTAAAAGTAGATAAAGTTGGTGAGGGCACCGAACCTCCCACCACTTTTCTAAAGGTCAAGGTCAATGTGGGTGGTGCAAATGAAGGTCAAATCTCAAGGTAAATGGGACCTTCTCAAAGTCAACGTTGTAAGTTTGTAAAGGTCAACTTTCAATACATGTGACATATTCTGATTACTTATATATGATGTTACATAGCTCAATTGGTTATTGTAGCAATTGTCACCATGAATGCAACAACTTTCATTTTATTTGCAGTGTTAAACAACACATTATATGTGTCCAGACCCAAAAATACAAACGAATGCTATATTTCAATTAATAATTCAATATGGACGCGGATGGATATGGATTATATTTACCGACCAATAACATGCAAAACTTCAATGGATACCAACCTCAACTACCTAGGATATAAAATCATGTATAGGTTAAAAAATAATACAGTATAGGTTAAAAAATAATACAAACGTCACTATATCAAGGATAGAAAAGTTTAATAATTCAAATACATTGTACATTTTTCATAACATATTATCAATTATAATTTTAACATTTTTTATTATTTATTTGTTATACATTGTTACAAAAAAACTTTACACTAAATATTATAAAAAAATATATATATCTATTTAATAAACATATTTAAATAATGATATCTTTTTCTATTTCCTCAGCACACTCCAATAATAAATCTATATTTTGTATAGAATTATTTTCATGAAATTGTTTATTATAATTCCCCCATGCTAATGTGTCTGTAGAATGTGCAATTATATATCGTTTATCATCAGTACCTGTTAAAGCAACTTTATTTTTTAATTCGGTGTACATATTATGTAGATGTGACCGAAAAATAAACATTTTACAAAATTTCACCGTACCATTTAAAACATATTTGTAATCTAAATAACTTAATTGATTATCAATTGCACTTTTATTTACACCTTTTGCGTTTTTTGAGATTGAACTTGGTGTCATTACACAATAGGCTTTGGCTCCGGTACCATAGAAACATGAAACACATTCATTCGGATACTCATCTTTCATTTTACCCAATTTGGATTCATTTATAGGAATGTTATGAATATTGTTAATTTTGTAATTTGATGTATCAAACTTATCTAAATTTAATTTCATATCATTATAAAAATTATCGGTGTAAATTATTATAATTAAAGAATCTGTATCCGTATACAACAATTTTACCATATTACCATTCTTTTGTTTTAAATAATTATAATAGAAATCATAGATTGTCCAACATATACTGGTTTGTTGTATAATACCTTAACTTTATTCATTTGAATTGCAACTAAATTTTCATCAAACACTGATACGTTTTTGAAATTTGGTTTTGCAATGAGAACTTCGGCACCTATCTTTTTACCAATTTTCTCGCAATGACTTACAAGTTTGACATCAATTCTATTATCAACATTCTCCATAGTCTTACCAAATACACTATTATTCATTAATTTAAAAAACATCTTTTCAAAATCGTTTTTTGAAGCATTTCGCATTTGAGTATTTAAATCAATATATTTTTTCAACCAAGGTCTTTTGATTAAATTTAATTACTCTATGTATTTTTTTTTATATTAAACCGTGTGATAAACATTGTTTTAAATTTTTATAATGTATTACCTATTTAGTTTTATCATATAAATTTGGAATTAATTTAGGTAGTTTTCCATTGGGGGGTATTATATTCTCTGGACAGAATGGTAAATCGTTATGATAATATATATCCAATGTCTGCCGTATCAGATATATTACAAACATCCAATTCATCAATTTCACTTTTGGACAACCAAGCAAAGTTCTTTTCAGGTAAATAGTCCCGTTTTTTTTAAAGTATGAAAATATATAAAAATTTGTCAGAGTCCCGTTTTTTTTTTAAGTATGAAAATATATAAAAATTTGTCACAGTTTTGTCTCCAATTTTTTTTAAATGTAAAAAATATGTTAATTAATTGATTTAGAATTTGATTTGATTGAAATATCTAAAAAGAGACACCCTTTCATTGTGAAACATCAAAAGTAATATTCTCACGAAAATTGTAAAAAAAAAAAATTTTGCTCACCCGCACATGTTTAATATATGTACATATTATATTTCGCAAAAAACGTTTAGAATGCGTAATGGTCTTAAATATTTAGAGAGATGGAGACAGCTTAAAAAATATTATTAATTATGTTAAAATAAAAAATATATAAACGCACAACATTATTACAAATGAACTACTTTTTTAATAATAAAAAAAATTACCTACTTTATATAGAAAATTATATGCATCGTAATCGAAATTAAAAACTCTTGTAAAATTAAAACCTTGTTATACGATTTCACATTTTATTATAAAACTTTATGCACCGCAATCAAAATTAAAAAGTGTAATATCAAATCTTATTATGCAATTTACTTATAACTTATATAATTATAAATAAATATGTTAATAAATATTTTTATAAAAATACAAATTTAAAAAATAACATTTTAGTGCGCATGATCATATACACAACCTACTAATGCTTCAAAGAGTGAACATGGATTTCAACGCATTAACAGAACGATTTATCAAAACAATCGAGGAATCTATACCACTAATAAAAGGTAACAATAAAATTAAAATATTTATAAAACATTTAAATAAATCAATAAGAACGATAATTGATTGGGTCGTATTAATAAAAAAAAGGAAATGCTTATGCTTGCAAAAAGAGAAGGAAATCCTTCTGTTTTAATTCATAATAATTTCAAGTAAAACCTTACTCTTTTAGAGTATAAGCATAACTTTCTGTGTCAAATGAAGTAAATGGATATTTATAATCGAGACCTTTAACTTCGTTTAAAAAGGATATCCTTTAAATATTCTGAGTCTTGATCAGTAGCAGACTCAGTCTTGCAGTGAGAGGTATTTTTATTCGATTTTGTCAGCGTGATGGCAGACGTTGTGCTTCTGAGGGATGCTAAACATTACAAGCCACGCTTACCTACTCTTTCTCGTGATTTTAAAGAATTATACCGTTTTGAAGAAGAGAATTTACAGTGGATTTCGGACAGATTTTTAGGCGTAAATGAAGAAACTCGAGGAGGTGCGTTGTCATCCATTCATAAATAAAAAAATTGTTTGCGCTATCTCAGTGACCCCGGCTATCAGAAAGGTGTTGGTCAAGAACTTGGCATTAGTCAATCTACAGTATCCCGCACTGTGAACACAGTAGTTGACAGCATAATTGTGCAATCAAATGAATGGATAAAGTTTCCAACTACCAACAACGAAATAATGGAGGCAAAACAGTTATGGCAAAGCAAGTATAGGTTTCCGACCGCAATTGGTGTGATAGATTGCACCCATGTAGGAATACTGAAACCAAATTGCCACGGAGATGAGTATATCAACCGGAAAGGTAAGCCTTCTATAAATGTGCAAGCTACTTGTAATGCCCGAGAAATGTTCACTAGCGTCGACATTAGTTGGCCTGGCTCCGTGCACGATTCGAGGATATGGAAAAATTCAAAGGTTAGAGCACAATTTCAAAACAAAGCGAATGTTGTTCTACTTGGTGATGATGGATATGGTATAGAGCCATGCCTTATGACTCCATTCAGAAATCCTGCTCCTGGCGCTGAGTTAAATTATAACATACTTTTGAAGAAAGAGAGAGTAATAATAGAACGGTGTTTTGGCCAACTCAAACGCCGGTTTCCTATATTACAGTATGTTTGTCGTGTTAAATTGGAAAATGTGCCTAAAATCATCATTGCCTGTGTCGTTCTTCACAACGTTGCAAAATCTTTAGGAGATCCAGACTTTGAGTTACCTGGAGAGGTGCCAGACGAACATGAAGAAAACTGTGACAACAACGAACTTCATCTTCGTCATCAAGGACAAGAAATAAGAAGAAACTTGAGTATTGTAATAAACAATTTTAATCATTAAGTTTTACATAAACGTAGAAATGACGAGTGACAAAAATTAAAAAACTGTTTTTTATAAGTTGAAGTATGTTTCAATTCCATCTGTAGCAATTGTTGGAATAAAATCCTTGCGCCGAATCAGTTCTAATTTTTTTTCATAATATTCATTTTGAATTTTTCTTGTGTGGTACTGCTGTAATAGAACCAAGCGTTGCAGTTCCTTTGTGGTTAGTCCTTTAGTTTCATCAGTTTCATATTTCTCCAACGGATTTCCTTTTTTGCAGCAATGGTGTAATCCCTTCCGCTGCACTCAATCCAGCTTCACTCCGTCCCCCGGTTTCACTCCTTCCCGCTTCACTCCTTCCCGCTTCACTCCTTCCCCCAGTTTCACTCCTTCCCGCTTCACTCCTTCCTCCTTCCACAATACCAATCTGCATTGCCCCTCTAATCTTTCCAATTGTTGGATTAGAATCACCTTCCATAGCCTTCAGTAGTTTTCGTTCCCAATCTAGCAGTTTAATCGGCTTGTTTCCGGTTTTTTTTAAATCTGTTTTTTTCTTCAACCTTGACTTCATATTATTCACTTTTTTTAATAAACCTTTTGCATTTAATGGCTTACCAAAGGTCCTTTCATACTTTTTCGTTGCCTCCTCAATAGCTTCATGTTTTTTTCGTTTTATCTTTGGTACCTGTGATTTTTCTAGAATAACAGGAGCACTTAAAATTTCATTTGATATGAACTGTAGTTCATTTACATTGTTTTCCACACTTTCACTGTCACTCTCACTACTCGACGAAGACATGTTCACTGATAACAAAATCGGTACCTAGGTACTCATAAAACACGAGACGGCGTGACCCGTGACACAAGTAAATTAAGACTAACAAAATAAAACGGAAGTGCAGAGAGCGGTATATCACGTTAGAACATGTTCAGACATGCATGCGCCATCAACCCTTTTACTCAAATATATGTAGGATATCCTCGCAAGTATAAGGTAATGGTTATAAATACAGAAAGAAGGAAATACTTATGCTTCTACCTTTTACTTAAGAGCACAACCTTATACTTCTACCTTATGCTTAGAAGGATTTCCTTCTCTTTTATGAATACGGCCCATTATCACAAAAAAGTTAAAAAACCTAAAATAAATTTAAATAAACTTGAAACAAATTTATCATTATTGAAGCATTATCGAGCACAATTGAGATGTTTAAAAGTTCAAAATAATCGGAAGCGAATTAAATGGGAAGATGTCGAATCATGTTTTAACAATAGAATAAAGACAGGTATTATTGTAAATTTCAACTACAAAGATCCAAGACTATTTAAAAAAAAGCATTTATAAGTTTTTGTAAAAAAATTAAAATGGAATTAAAGACAAATAATAAATTATTAAAAGTCAATGCAGTTTTAGCTGCAAAATTTTATTTAGAATCATCAAAAAAAGAAGATTTAAAAACATTCTCAACAAAAAATGAAATTATTAATGTAAATACTAATTTAAAAAAATGGTATGACAAAAACATTAAAAATAAAATCCTGTCCAAGTTAGAGGATTTCCAAGAAAAAGACTCCGGTTGGGCATTGTCAGAGATTATACATTTAAAAGTAAATATTAATAAATATTGTCCAATAACTATTGGAACTTACTTATCATTAGCATTAAATATTCAAAATAAAAAAGCTATTATAAATATTAAAAATAATGATCAGTACTGCTTTCTATGGTCTGTTATTGCAGCATTATACCCGGCAAAATCAAATGTTAATATGATGAGTTCATACCCTCATTACACTCAAGCAGGTTTTAAATATCACGGTATTGACTTTCCTATAAATTTAAAAGGAGTGACAAGGTTCGAAAAACTTAACAATTTAAAAATAAATGTGTATGCAATGGAAAAAATAAATAAACAACATGAAATTGTACCTATTTACATAAGCACTAACCCTACTATTAATTTGTTAATGATTGAATCATCTGTAAAGACAAATGATGATGTTAATAATTTCAAACCAATTTTTCATTTTGCTTTTATTAAAAATTTATCTAGATTGTTGTCATCACATATTTCTAAGAAAAAAATGAAGAGATGGTTTTGTGAAAATTGCTTAAATAGCTTTGGTTCCCAAATGTTGCTTAAAACACACAAGAAATATTGTGATAACAACAACAAATGTAAAATTAAAATGCCTAAAATAGGGGAAGATTATTTAAAGTTTAAAAATCACCGCTATCAAAAGAAGGTTCCATTTATCATATATGCAGATTTTGAATGTATTTTAAAGAAATGTGATTCTATGTCAGCATATCAATCGCATATGCCAATGAGCGTCGCATATTATCTAAAAGTTAACTAAATACTCAATATGCATAATATTTTACTTATTGCAAATACTGTTGATAAATATCATGATAATTATGATTTAAATTTATTTTTAATATTAAGTTTACTATCCGATGATGATATAAACAAACAGAACATTTACAATAATTTAGATTTTTCAAATATATTAAAAAAATATAAAAATTTATCTTATTTGTTGAACAAAATTATGTGTGACGGGATATACAATGCTAATGTATCGTTTTTAAAAAATATTTCTACTGTTTTAGAAATTATAAAAATAGAGTTTATATTTTCACCAACATCGAGACCTAGCCATCAAGATGTATTAAATTGGATCATATTGAATATGAAAAAAGGAAAAAGTGGATTATCCGTTGGTTGGAGAAGTGGTCCAGATAGTGGTGTGTGGCCATCAGAAAATCTTGATGATTATAAAAAAACTTATATTTTAATAAAAAATATGATATAATTATTAATGTGTTTGTGTGTTTATATCTGTAAATATGTAGGTTGTCATAATAAATAAACATTTATAAAATATATATATATTTCTTTTATTTATAACATTTATAACTATTACATACATAATAAAAAACACTAAAAAGCTTCTGATTCTGCAGTATTATAACCTGAATCAACCTCATCTATATCAAAATCATCGATATCAAATACTTCATCGATTTCAAATTCTTCATCAATTTCAAATTCTTCATCAATTTCCAATTCTTCATCGATTTCTTCATCAACATTTAAATCCAAATCTTCATGATCTTCGAGATTGTTATGTATTCTGTACTCTTTATTTACAGTAAGTTCAGAAATTTTTATGAATGGTTTTATTTTACCAACAGCATTTAAATGATTTAAGAAACTCATCTTAAAAGTGAATGCTAAGGTCTGACTATATTCTACTTCTTTTATATTAAGTTATAAATACAAACAAAAAAAGTTGTTTTCATGTTTCACTAAAATATTTTTTTTACAATTTTCGTGAGAATATTACTTTTAATGTTTTACAATGAGATAGCTAAAATTTTAACATAATTAATAATATTTTTTAAGCTGTCTCCATCTCTCTAAATTTTTAAGACCATTACGCATTCTAAACGTTTTTTTGCGAAATATAATATGTACATATATTAAACATGTGCGGGTGAGCAAAATTTTTTTTTTTACAATTTTCGTGAGAATATTACTTTTGATGTTTCACAATGAAAGGGTGTCTCTTTTTAGATATTTCAATCAAATCAAATTCTAAATCAATTGATTAACATATTTTTTACATTTAAAAAAAATTGGAGACAAAACTGTGACAAATTTTTATATATTTTCATACTTTAAAAAAAACGGGATTCTGACAAATTTTTATATATTTTCATACTTTAAAAAAAATCAGAACTCTGACAGATTTTTATATATTTTCATACTTTAAAAAAAATTGGGACTAAAACCCGTTTGACACTGTCTATAATTATGTCTTGAATTATATATATAATTTTTATTAGAATTTGTGCCATAATTCCATATATAAAATGTATATCCTGTATGACACTGTAAATAATTCTTTATATAATTATAAAACCACGCCTGCGCCTTATCTATGATCTGTCAAATCAAGTTTCAATGTTTATTACACTTTGCAGGTTATGTCATTTGTTTGAATTGATTATTGCTACAGTTAGTTATACAATTAATAAAATAATCAAAAATGGAAGCAGAACAAATTAAAAAAGTGATAGCAATCACTATATGTAGAGCTGCAGTGGTAAAATTGAAAAAAAATTACAAAATACAAAATACAAAATAATATGCGCACATCACGTTTGCGTCGATTATAGATGGGAAAATAGAACATGTTCTAAATTTTTCAAGATATAATTGTGACCTTGATAATTTGTGTGTTTTACACACGGAAATGGTCGATCTATAATTATATATATAATTCAAGACATAATTATAGACAGTGTCATACAGGTTTTAGAAAAGTTTTCTGTATCCAGAACCCGCCCAGTATAACTACTCCAGATATTCTGTTACCATATAGATTTGTTGAATCAAGATACATTAAGAAATATTTAGAAGAAAATATTTGAATCATAATTTGGAAGAAACATATTGTTTGCTTCAGCCTTTCTAGTAATGCATGTACTTACACCACCTCGTATTCTTTTTTTAAAAAAGTGCAACATATCTATATCAGTCAGTAATTCTAATTTCACCTTTGTGCGTTTTAACACAGCATCCCAACTCAAGGCAAGAGCAGTGTAATAATGTGTCGGATCAAGTTTATATGTATTAAGACAAATTCTACGAAAATTTTCAAACACATCTGCTAATATTAATACATCCGATTTTAAATAAATATCGGAATAATCTCCGAGAGTTTGACAATTAAATAAATCCCACACATCACATGCACGTTGGTAGTCTTTTTAGAAATATTTGCATCTCTTAATTTGTCATAAAATTGATCAATACTGGGTAATTTTTTTTCATTTAACTTTGATACATTTTCAACATAAGAATAAGGAAAAACACCTTTTTGTTTTATATAATTAAATTCTTTATTATTTGAAAAGTATTTTTTTATTTTAATACATTCACTTTCATCTAAATTATTAGCTAGTTTTTCCAAAGATTGTGGCATAAATCGAAATGAATCGAGAAATCGCATTTTCATAAAGATATTTTCACCATCTATAATATCTACCAATAAATCTTTACCGAAAGAAACATATTTTTCTTTAGTTTGTGCTATTACGGATATGTTTTCATTGTTTGTTGCAAATGTTTTAATAAATAGATGGGAATCATAATTTAAGTTATGGAAGAATATAGGAATAAATTTTTTTAATTTGTAATTTATGTTACATTTTGAATGAGCAGCACCTCTAAATTTTCCAGTTAAATTACAATGATCTCTTACTTTAATATCCCCTAAATAAGTAAACAATTTCTCACATATAAAACAAACACAAGCATTTTCATAATCATTTTGTTCATCGGTGGCTAATGGTATCATTTGTTTGATTGGTTTTAAATGTGAGTTATAAATAATTTTAATATCATTATCCAATTTTTTAATGAATATGCGTCAACTGTTGGGGCCGCGATAATGTTCATATTTTGATAAGGAATCATCATAATTACATTTTATATAATATGCAAATGAGTGAGGTTCATGTTCATATGTTTGAACAGAAAATGATTTTTCTGGATCTGGTGCACAAGTGGATATTGGTTTTAACATACTTTCAAAATCGCAATATACTACAAACGGAACAGTCAATTGATTCTCAATATTTTCAAATTCAAGTAAATTTTCAGGTACAATATGTCCAAATTTATTAATTTTATGGTTAAGTGAAGGCATTTTTGCATATAAATGATCACAATCATGTTTTAAATATTCTAATAACTTATCATTGGTTTTGAAATACTGTAAACAACCATCACATACATATTTTCTACCATTATGTGTTGATATTTGTTGTGAAACTAGTTTTGATAAATCCGTAATTAAACAATAATGGTTATTACCATTATCATCACTAATTAATAACAAATTAATATGCGTTGATTTTTTAAATTTTGTGTAGTGTAGAGGACCAACAATTTCAAATTGTTTTTTAAAATGTTTATAAATTTCTTCAACACCATAAACATTAATTGACACATTATTTAATTCTTCAAATTTAGCAATATCTGATAATTTGATGGGGAAAGACATACCTTCAAAATTAAACACACTATTAAAATGTTTGTAAGATGATGGTAGACTTGGATTTCTATTAGGTATTTGTACCGCAGCAACCAGACTCCAAGCAAAACAGCACTCATCTTTATTTCTTATATTAAGTGTAGCCTGCTTTCTATCAATAAATGGTGGCAGTGGGATAAATGATGATGCCCTTAGTGGATTGAAGTTATTAATATTTATTTCCAAGAATAATATTTTGTCCAACGCCCAACCTACAACAATAAATTAATCTTATTAAATGAAACTAAATTTAATGCAAATAAACACTTACCGGAATCAAGTTCTTGAAAATCATCCATCTTCTGGTCTATAATCTTGATAAGTGTATTTATAAGGTTATCAAGGTCTGAAACAGCCGTTGCAATTTCATATTTAGTATTGAATGATTTAATATCTTTTAAATCCTTTTCCGCAATAATATATGATCCAAAGAGTTCAAATTGTATTTTAGTGGTAGTAAATTTTTTAATATTTTCTCGAAGTAGTTGAATAATTTTTGGTTTAATCTCAGTGATAAGACTATTTAAATCAATATGAGTTTTTTTAGCTTTAACTCTATAAGTAACAATTCTATGTTTGAATGCTGTGGATATAATTTCCACATTTTCCTCTACATTTATACAACAATTTTGTTTGTGTTGTTTACTTTGAAATGGTTAAAGGTACTGCTTGGGATATGTGGACTGGTAGGTTGTACACACTAATATCAACTCTTGGTAGTTATTCATTATATTTATTTTATTAGTTAACACTCCAGTGAGACTGTGAATTAACTCCCCTTAATTAACACTGCTTCATTATTTATACCCGTTCGGCGAGCCACCTCAATGTCAATATTATTCATCTGACATTGAATTGCGCTGACCGGCAAGGTGCTTAATCTGATAAATAATAAATGGTTTTTATTTATCAGATATATTTTATAAATATACATTATTTTGTATTATATCTAACTCTGAAAGGAAGGGCGGCTATTACGCCATTACAACTTCTATTGTGACCATTTAATTTTTGTTGAGATATGTTGATATTACATTATTTACAAAAATACATACTTAATTTTTGAGGAGGCTCCTCAAAATGCACTTCTCTTAAATGTCTTTTCAAACTTTGTCTTGCACTAAATATTTTATTACATTTATGGCAGTCCATGTTTTCTTGTTTGTGGTTTTATGTTAAATGAAGGAATTGTTGTTGATATACATATACATATATATATATATATATATATATATATATATATATATATATATATATATAGAGATGTGCTAAGAGACTTAGGAGGGAATACGCGCATACTTTCTACTGATTGTAGAGGCTCGGTTATTACGGAGGCTCCCTCCTAATCCACGCATATAAATTACTGCTTACGGAGGACCGGTACTTACTTGTTGTCGTTTGTCAATAGATGGCACCTTTTAACTTTTATAAATGTACGATAGTAGACTGCAAGTTCAAAAGGGGCGCTACTAAATAATATTAAGATTTGTCAAATAAAGCAAATTATTCATATTTATTTTGTTATTTGTATTAAAAATAATTATAATTAATTTATGTAACTGTAATATTTTATATTTTCTTTATTAAATTAATTTAAAAGATTTTATTTAATATTTAATTTATTTTTAAACAAACATGTTTTTATAAATTGTCAATATGTAATATTTTATAACATGTCACAATTTAATAAAAAGTGTTTTTAGCGCTTACCGTTGCTCAGTTATACGCGTATATTAATAATCGTATTAAAAAATTTAAATAGAATATATTGTAAACATACTTTTTTATTAATATTATGATTTTACTGTTACACATACATAAAAAATATGTTTTTAGGTTAGATTTATAACAAAAGTTGTTAGTTATAAAAGTACAATACAGCAACTAAATCATATTTTTTATTGGAAAGAACTGAAATGACAAGATTGCCATTCAAATGTAAATAATTATATTATGTACTATTATAAGAAACCTAAAAAATAAAAGAAATCAGAATTACGTTTGCTTATTTGTAAGGGTTTGCATACCTGTATTGTTTTGGTAATTTGTAAGCGGTTTACTCAAGTGGATTAGATATTCCCAATATAAATCCTTTTTTTGAATTCTACCTACTAACAATCATAACATTTTGCATGTTTGTGTGTTATAAACGATATTAATTCTACCCGGACCATTTTAACTAGTTACAGCATTAAATTATTTTTAAGCGTAAATATTTACACGACCAATACCTAATAAATTTAATAAAAAATAATAACTATATATTTTATTTGATTTGAAATCATAATAAAGTACATCAGTAATAATATGCATAGAACACTAAATACAATGTCTAGCAAACTCTATACAAACATTATTAAAATAATATATTTATTCTTTATTCAAATTTTTTAAATTGGGGTTTTAATAAAGTTTTGTTGTTAGTATAGTAAAATGGAAGACAACAAAATTAATAAAACTACTCTAAAATTGAGCTGAAAAATAATCATTTAACCAACTTTATTATAACATATATAATAAATGTAGTGGATATTATATCCGCGTAGCACGCGGAAGTTCTAAGCTTCTATACTGATTTTTTTTAAGTTGTTTTTGGCCAGAATCAAAACAGGGACTTTGAGTTTGTTGGGCAAATACACCACAAACAAGGTAATTAAAATTGAGTTAAAACTGGATATTATAATGGAAAATTTATAAACAAAAAGAAATACAATAAAAAGAACAAATAAAAACGTTTATAGTTCATCATTTAATCTGATTATTGACTGTTTTCTGTTGCACCAATATTTATTGGTCAGAACCCTCCGTTGTTTAGCACCTAAAAATCAGCTGACCTATTTTGTTCGGTTGTTTGAATTACGGTGTGTTTCTAAACTCAAAATAGTAAATTTGTTTATTTGTGATAATGGATTTATTTAGTTTGAATTCATCTTTTTCACCGAGTCAAGATAATTTTAATAAACGTTTTCTTTGTTTTCTTTGTTTTTTTGTATTTTTTTAAGTATAAAATTGTTGATATAATCCGGTTAACAAGCGGAAAATCCCTGGTATACTAATTTTATTTATTGGAAGTTAAATTAAATTTTTATTTATACAATATTTGATACTTTGATATGCTTATTTGTAAACAAGCAAATTTTATAAATAAAAATATAACCTAACTTCCAATTTTTGCTAATTTTATAGTTATTTATAAAAAAAAAACAATTTTAATTGCTCTTAACAAGCCGATTATCAAGTTTGCTTTTTAAGCGTTATACACTTTTATATTTTATACACACTTTAGTTTTAACTTAATATTTACATATATTTAAGATTTAAATATTGTAATGTATTTGTTTTAACCAGAACTTATTATATGTGGAATAGGTAAAACACAATATTAATATAAAAAAAAAATAGATTTACAATATTTTTTATTTAGATTTTTTATTACAATTGTTAATAAACGCGTATAATTGGGCGGCGGTGCGCCCCAAAAACATCTCGGGATACATTACTATTAATTCTTTACATGATTGAAAACGTGGCAATCTTTTTTCTTTTAAATATTTTCCAAAAACTTCTTTTATTTTATTTTTTTCGTCATCACTCCATCGCTTTTTTTGCAAAGGGATTTTTTTTTGTGGAGTAAAAGACAAAATTCTTCGTTTTGGCGAAATTGATATTTTTTTTAGTTTTTTAGTCGTTGGTGTATCTGTTATTTTAATTACTTCAGTTTTACCAGGATTTAATACATTGTCTTGCGTGCAGTCAAAATGGTTATTAGTCAGATCATTTGGCGGGTTTGTACTTGAATTGTTTATAACTGCATCTTCTAGTCCTTGTTCTCCTTGTTCTTTTTGTTCTTCTTGTTCTTCTTGTTCTTCTTGTTCTTCTTGTTCTTCTTGTTCTTCTTGTTCTTCTTGTTCTTCTTGTTCTTCTTGTTCTTCATGTTCGTCTTCTTCTTCTTCTTCTTCTTCTACGCGTTCTTCTTCAACTTGAAATTCATTTTCTCCAATTATTTGCAATTCATCTATTGTTTTGCCTTTATAATGTTCAATGTTATTGCCGCCAACTGTCATAAAAAATTTTGACAGTTTAGTTATTTGTGAAACTAATTCTGGTTTCCTGTAAAATGCTTTATGAATTGCAACATCATGTCCCATAAAATCGGCTATCTCTTGAATTTCGTTGTCATTTAAGTTTAATAGTTGCGATAACGTAGCCACTTGCTTACGTA
Organism: Tachinus rufipes; assembly: GCA_963932245.1. Classification (NCBI taxonomy): domain Eukaryota; kingdom Metazoa; phylum Arthropoda; class Insecta; order Coleoptera; family Staphylinidae; genus Tachinus; species Tachinus rufipes. The sequence continues at coordinate 51,253,020 of OZ010748.1, forward strand.
AGTAAGTTCCACGTAACGTTGTGGGATCTGATGCTCCACACTGCCCTGATAATTCTCTTATAACATTTGCTGCCATTATGTATGGGGTCTTTAAATTTATTCCAAATAAATAAGGGTTTTTTTGTGGAACCCCAGCGTCCAATCTATATTTAATTATAGTATTTAAATACTTTATATACTTGGTGGACAGTAAAACAGGAACTCTTCTTCCTCGTTTACCGCGCACTTCCATTCTTTCTAAATTTGCAGCAAGAATACATTCTAGCCTACTTAATCCTGGCCATTGTGCTTTATTTATTTTTTGACGTTTTTCAAATTGTTCAATTGTTATAGCAGACATTTCGCCTACTCTTCGTCTATTTATAGATAACAACAACATCATTGTAGATTTACATAAGTTTATCCAATTATTATAAGTAAATTCTGTTTTCAAGTGTGAATAGGATTCTTGTGCCATTTTTCCAAGGTATTCCTGGAATTTTCTAATATCATCTACAGAAGGCATTATTATTTTTTTGTTCCATTTGTTTTCTTCTAACGTAATTAACGCATTTGCACCAATATGCGGTCCAAATTCTTTTTTATGAACCATTAAAAATAACTCTAAGTTGCGATAATTTATGTTTGTAGTATCCAATCCATTTTTAATATACTCAATTTGCAATATTTCCACGGCGTCAATTAATGTTGCTCGGAAATGAGATGCCAAAGAAGCAATTTTAAATGTCATTGTGGTTTCATCTAACTTACATAAAGTTATAATTGCTTTTTTAATTGTGTTGTAATGTTTTGGTTGTAAACATTCTTCTAAATTTTTTATCGACGTATCGCATTTTTTAATTTCTATTAAAAGCCTGGCTAACTCTCTTAGTTTTTGTCTTGCAGCTGCTTTTCGTGATGGTAGTTTGGCATATTTAACGGACAAATATTTTCCTACCAAACAAATTTTTTTGTCTGTTTTTATCACAGATGCCACTTTATCATCTCTTAAATCGTTAACCAGATTATTAAAAAGATTATCTTCAAAATTATTTCCAGTTAACATCATTTTTTGAGAAAGTGAAGCAATTCTACTGCGAGGTTGCACTCTATTTGAGCACTTTTTTTCATGTTTTGCAATGTATTTTTTAACAAACATTCCTTTGCAGTTTGGGCAAGGAAGGTATAATTTATTTCCTTGAGTTTTTCTTACAACTATTTGCGAGCCAGTTTTGTTGCTTAAATTATACTCGAACATTCCTTTGCATCGAAGTTCTCCTAGTCCTTTTTTTCGTTCAGACGAATTCTTTGGCATTTCTAGCAAAGCTTTAACTTTTTCTTCAGTTTTATGTACTTTTAGAATGTGCTTTCCAATGCATGCAAATAGTTTTTTGCAAAAAATACAAAAATGTCGTTTCTTTTCTTTTACTATTTCTTGTGATATTTCTTCGATAGTTGTTTTATTACTATTTATGTTACAAAACATCAAATTATCAAAATGATGTAATACTTCTTCGTACTTTCCAGGGGCAATACAACTGTTTAATGAAAGAATAAATTCGCATTGTTTTTCATCAAATTTGAATAAACCATTTGAATTAAAATCGCCTAAAAAATATTTTGTTAGTGTTTATCAAATGTAATACTAATGATACTTACAAGTATGCGAAGAATTTATTGGGTTTGGTAAAATTAATGCATGATAGCTTCCATTGCCAAAGTTGTTCATTTTATCTTTAATTATTCCAGAATGCAGTAATCCTTTATTTAACAATGTCATTTGTCCGTTTTTTACTGTAATTACCGCAGCATCACTATTATCTAACAGCAAAACAAATTTGTAAACATCAATAATATAAGTTTATTTGTATTCATTTTGACTTACCTCTAATATAATTAGAAGATTCATGTCCATTGGTCAAAAAACTCTTGTTTAATAAAGCAGTAACTGGAACAAAATTTTCTTCCAATATTGGCTGCAAATTTTTGTCATCGTTTATTATGTCACCTAACTTAGATAATACCTCTGAAAATAAATATAATATTTATATACGTATTATATATACAATTTAACTATTTAATTTAAAAAATAATATTCTAGAAAATTTACCTGAGTTGTTATCATGTTCGTTATCGGACGAATCATCGCTTGATGACAAAGTATCCGGAACGTAATTATCATCCGATTCGTTCTCATTCGATAATATAGACAATACGTCTAAAACAAATAAATCAATAAGTAAAACAATAACAAACATAACTGTTGTATTTTTAGCACAAAATAATGTATTGATTAACATAAACTTAATATATTATGCTTACCTTCATCTGCGTCTTTTATTACTGTTGATTGGTTTGGCCAACACAAATTCTCAATTATAACAACATGTTGATGATCTATAACATAATTTTAATTATTAATAAATATATTATTTCTGTGACTTTAATATGATCTTACCATCTCGTGGTAATAAATTTGATTTAGATTTTTGAGGAAATTCTTCAACATTTTCCGATTTTGACAGAACTGCTGAAACTAAGAAAGTACATTATACATAATAGTTATGAAATCAAAGAAAATGTTTTATTACCTTCTACTTTATTAATTCCAGAAGATACCCTATTGGTGCTAACACTTTTAGGACCAGCTTCAGGATTAATTAAAGGAACTTCAACTTCAGTTTTTAGTTGCTTGAGCTTACACAACATTTCATCTTTTTCTAAAAAATATATATTGTCACTAATTTATAGTAAAATTAGAGTAATATTTAAAAAAAATGTAATAATAAACTCAATTATGCTCACATAGAATGCAACTAAAATCCTGCTTTTAAACTAAATTGAACCAATAAAATAAATTTAAATAAATAAAATACTTACGTCCACAAAATAGAACATGAGCTGGGTAAGTTCCCATATGTTTATATCGGACGGATCTGATGATGTTGGTATCGTTTCGGTCAATTTCGCGGTCATTACAAACGTAATGAACGTCATCTTCCAAAAACTTCACTAAATAATGCATCTTAACTAACTTGAACTTGGTACAAGTAACAAATTGAATACAATTGAGAGAAATTATGAAAAGACATTGTTTATGTACTAAAACAAAGAGAGGGGAGAAAGAGGTATTCGATGCGGTGTAATTAGGATTATTATATAATACCCTTAATGTCATTTCTTTCAAAATATGCGATATAAGTATAAAAATAGTTCCATTCAACTTGATTCTAAAACATAATAATAAATAACATCTAAAAAAATATGTTTTATTTATTCAATAAACACAACTTACCTTATTACTCATATAAAGTAAAAATTTAGTTTGTCAATTATTTAAAATTAACAAAAACACTTTTGTATATGCTAGCTTTTACTACGCCAGGTATTTTTATGGCTTAGTAATTACAAAGAAATTGTATATTAGTTTTCTGTGTTTACTTTAACTAGTATTTCTATCAAGTCAAATTCAATCAAATTTAAGCATTGTGTAAACATTTTATCTTGTGTAAACAGCGTTAACTTCTCTTTAAAAACATTTAAAAAAAGAAACGACAGAAGCAAAATGATTTAATGTAAGATTGTGGCAAATGGCTATTGTTATTGGTAAAACAACCAAGATTAGAAATAGAAAATTTTTGACAAATACAGAAAAAGTAATTCAACATAAAATTAATTTATCAAAGTTCATACGCTTTAAATAATAAAGCCTTCTATGTTAAAACAGTACATACAAGATTTTTTTAACTTAATAACGTCTCCATGTTGAGCGTCGTGTGATTAAATCTATTGCCAACAACGGATAAAATCTGCTTTCTCTTCCGCTTTATTCTCCGATTTGTTATTAGATGTATGCATCAATCAACACCAGAAATTCAGTCTATATAGTAAAACTAAAATCAATATAAAATCATATAATTTAAAGTTTATTAACTTTTTCTTCCAAAATTATAAAACCAAAAAATAAATAGTAAATAAAATATTAGAATAATATATATTTTACTTTATTTGAAAAAAAATTCAAATCGCAAAACACATTTTTTTTTAATAAAATTTGTTATTTCAAAAAAAAGGTTTTATACTTGTTTTGACATTTATTTTAATATTCAGACTAAAGTTTTGATATAATTAATATGCACTTAATGTGCGTCATTATTAATTTAAAAATTGTAAGGTATGTTAAAGATAAAGTAGACTGTTAGGTAAGATATTTATTTAAATTTTAAGAAATTTGAAACACCCACACACTCACAATTTCAGTTTGTATTCAAGCACAAGGTTAAAAAAATGTAAACCCTTAAACAGATTATTATGTTATTATTAATATTTTAAGATTATCATCAAAGTAATCCGCAATGTTCAAAGGTTTATTATCGATTTCTAGTAACGTCAAACACCTGAAGTACCTGTAATTACAAAAGATTATATGTGTTTTCTGTTTTTCCCAATCATTAACCCACAATTTCAAACAAATTTTGTAGAACACACATTTTTGTGTTATAGACAATATTGTATTACGCAACAATAATAAAAACACCCAAACAAGTTTATTAATATTAGATTAATTTTTTGACAATTTTAATAAAAAATTAACTATTAATTCTAAATTAAAAATTAAAAATGTACTATTTAAAAATACAATACAATAATATATTATTAATAATTAAGATTTAAATCATTTGTCAGACACATTTTAAATATTATCGTTAATCAGTAAAACGGATACAAGTTCTATAAACTAGTGGTGGGTTACACAAGCATCATTGTTTCGTGGTGTAGTGGATATCATATCCGCGTGGCATGCGGAAGGTCCTCAGTTCGATACCGGGCAAAAACAACTTTTTTTAATTATAAATCTAGTTTTTATTTGCTTTAATTTTAAGTGATTATCAATCATTGACTAATGATAATTTAACTAATTTAAAAATTAATAATTAACAAACAAAAGTGATATTATATTAGTACTTTAATTCAATTAAAACGGAATGTGCATTAAAGATTTGATTAACTAAGAAAATCAATAATAAACATAATTGTATATTTATCGCATATTTGAAATTTAGTTATTTAAGAAAGTGACTACTAAAAGTATTATTAACACGCAAAGTTTATAAATTTGATTATAAAAATACAATATAAGATTACTGGCAATCATTATATACATATATACATATAATGCTGATTAAGAAGGATCACGGACCACGCAATGACATAAAACAATGCGTCGACCCCTTATTAGCCGCACATTATAAGAAAACAGTAAATTTTTTACTGATTAGGAGGGATTAGACCACGTAATGATCTAAATGATGCGTCGGTCCTTTGTAAACAGCAAATTAACTGATACAATATTTCAAAAATAAATATGATAATATTTATCTTTAAAAACTAACAAATAACAAACAAACGTGATAATTTATATGTAATTTAAATCAACTAAAACGTTTTGCATATTGAAAATTTAATTAATTAATAAAGTCAACAAGACATACAATATATATTTATTACTGATTAGGAGGGACTGGACCACGAAATGACCTAAAATAATGCGTCAATCCCTTGTTAACCGCACATTATAAGAAAACAGTAAATTTTTTACTGATTAGGAGGGATTAGACCACGTAATGATCTAAATGATGCGTCGGTCCTTTGTAAACAGCAAATTAACTGATACAATATTTCAAAAATAAATATGATAATATTTATCTTTAAAAACTAACAATAAACAAACAATAAACAAACAAACGTGATCATTTATATATAATTTATTATTCAACAAAAACGTTTTGGGTATTAAAGATTTAATTAACTAACAAAGTCAATATTAAACATAATTGTTTATTTATAGCATGTTCGAAAATTAAGAAATTTGTCAATTCACAAGTATATTATTACAACAAAAATTGCTATTAACAACTAGACGTTTTAAATGATTTGGATAAAAAACTACTATATAAAATTTACAAGCAAACTGTACATATATATTGCTGATTAGGAGGGATTGAACCACGCAATGATCTAAAATGATGCATAGATCCCTTGTAAACGGCAAATTAATAAATACAATATTTTAAAAATAGATATATAAACATTTTTCTTTGAAAATTGATAATAAACAAACGTTATAAATTATATGTAGTTTAATTTAATTAAACCGATTTGCATATTGAAAATTTATCTAACTAATAAAGTCAATAATAACAAACATAATTTTTTATTTATTGCAAATTTAAAAATTATTTAAAAAAGAAAGTTATTAATACGTATTATTTATTATAGCATCTAAAAGTACTATTAACAAACAAACTTTATCAATTATTTTGTTGTAACATTACAATGTAAGATTTATAGGCAAACAGTACATATAAATTGCTGATTAGGAGGGACTGGACCACGCAATGACATACAAAGATGCGTCAGTCTCTTATTAACCGCACATTATAAGAAAACATTACATCTTTTTGCCGATTAGGAGGGATTGGACCACGCAATGATCTAAAATAATGCGTCAATCATTTGTTAACCGCAAATTATTGAAAACTATATTTAAAAAATAGATATATAAACATTATTCTTTAAAAATTCAAATGTGTCAAATTATATGTAAGTTAAATTCAATTATAACGTATACATTTAATTAACTAATAATGTCATTAATAAACACAGTTGATGTTTATTTATTGCATATTTAAAATTTATTTGATTAAAAATGTTATTAATTTAACAAACTTTTCAAATGATTTAGTTGTAAAACCACTATATAAGATTTACTGGCACACATACATAATTACATAATATATATAATATATAATTTTAACTAATAAGGAGGGATTGGAAAACGTAATAACCTAAAATAATATGCCGATTAACAATAAACAAATAAAGATGACAGATTAAAGGCCGATTTTTCAATAGCAGTTTATTCAAACAAGATTAATTTGCAAACTCCGTTTTACGTCTCGCAAAACTTCCAATACAAGTTAACTTAAACAAAGATATTTATTAGGTTGATAATAAATTAACTCCGCAATAGGCATTAAGGTGAATGTCTTACTTATCATATTGACTGCAATAGCTCAGTGGTATAATACTAGCTTCACATAGGGAAGGTCCGCGGTTCGCTACCCAGAAAATTAAAAACTTTTTAATTTTGAAAAAAAGGTATGTTATTATGATTTATTTTATATTTTCTATTTTTATTTTATAAAATCCTTTTATATTATTCATATTATTGAAGTAATGATTTTATTTTATTTATTTATTTATTTATTTTATTTTATTTTTACATACATGTTTCGATGAGTCATCATCATTTTCAATGTATTATGATTTAATACGTTTGCAATAATAATATAATCTACATTTTTAAAATAATAATTTTACTGACAAATTTCTCTCAAACAATATGTAGCACTTGTCATTTTTATTCAATTACGAAGTTTGTACATTTTGTTAAATTCAAACAAAATTATAAACAAATGTACCCATTTTCAATTAATCAAAAAAAAAACATTGTGATAATTGTCCATACAGGAAAATGCTACATTATTATATGTAATGAAATTTGATCCCTGTATTGTTATAATCATATTATATTATTGATGGAACACACACAATCAATTATAATTTTTTTAATAAAATTAAAAAAAAATCCACATTAAAATTGAACAGTTTTGTTGAGTTATATTCATGAAAACGTTGCCGTCATAAACCAATATGAGCGGATGTGAGCAAGCGCCCTTAGAATAAACCGGTTATTTAAGTTTAAACGGTCAATCTAGCAAGATTTGGTTTTGCTATGATAAAACGGCGTTTATGTTTACTTAATATTAAAAGTCCCGTTATTACGTACAAACATGGTTTAAACCTAAGTTTGAGTTTGAACTAATATTGAAAGACCGGCTCATGTAATTTAATTTATTAATAAACATAGTTGTTTATTTATTGTTTATTTAAAACTAAATTATTTAATAACATTATTATTAAAAACTATGTATTATGACAACTAAAACTGTTAATTATAAGCAACTTTTATGTCACGTTTTTAAATTGCGGTTAAAGGGCTTTTTTTGTTATAAAAACTAAACTTACAATGGTCAACTCTGCAACAGTCTACTAAACAATGATCAACTCAACAAAAACCAATTTTGGTTTTTATTTAAGATGTTGTTAATATCAAATTATGTATACATAATATAAACAGGGTAATTTAGTTTTAATCAAAACTGGGTTAAATTCTTATTGCGTGTTACATTTGTAGTAAAATAATCCCCCCAAAAATAATATATAAACAAATGTGAATGAATTTATTTTATAATTTGACAAGTAACAAGTTATTTTTGAAAATGGAGTTTATCTTTAATTTTGTTGTTGTTTAGTTTATATTTTTAACTTATTAGATAAGAATGGCTTATGTAAGCACAATAATTATATTTTTGCGGTAATTAAACAATATATATCTTATTCACTAAATTTATAAAGTAGGACGAATTATTTGTAACGTTTTAAACAAGTATAAAAAGTATTAAAACTATCCAAGCGGCAAAAGCTTGAAGCACGAAAGGATTAACTTTTGGCGAAAGCGCCATGCACCCCTTAGGCAGTAATAAATATCATCGATATGTATGATTAGGAGTGCTCACTAATGACCGGATTTAGTCTAGTTTCAAACCGTGAATGTACAATTTCTATATATATTCTACCGAGTAATTAAGGAACTACGTGTTTATTTTATAAATTTGTTTGCCAAATATCTCTTAAAATACTTACATAATCAATAAACGCCGTCGTGTGAATGTTAAACAATGTGTAAAGAACAGCCTGGTACATTTAATTTACAATTAAAAAAAATCCGCCGTAATGCCTTTAGAGGCATCCCTCCTAATGCCTTTTATATCCGTATATATATATATATATATATATATGTATGTATAATGTATACATATATTTTATTATCATTAACTGAATAATTGTACGACTATTTTAAAGTGTTTTGTAATTGTATTTTTAATATGTTTATTTTAATATTACTTTTTATTAATATTGTATTAATTAAAATTGTTTAATTTTTTAATGGCAATTAATTTTGAAAATCGTTCATATTTTGCCATATCTGATGTAGGATTCCAATCAATCGTTGAATTTGTTTTTGTTTCCAAATAATACTTTTTTTTAAAGGTTGTTTTTTGTTTCAATATTTTTAATGGATTTCTTATAAACATGTTCTTCTTGTGGATCAGCATCATCGAAGTTATTTAAATTGTTTTTAATGAATGTCAGCTCCTCTTCGCTTTCATTAATTGAAAGAGTTGCCTCTTCACTCACAACTCCTTCCAATTCCTTACATAAATCTTTCAAAATCTGATCGTTAAAATCATCAACAACGTCTATTTCATATAGATTTGCAAACAAATCTTCTTCAACGACTTCAACAGCTACATATCCATCCAGAACTTTTGATGGTGATGAAGTAGGGGGTATAGATGGTGTCGATGCGGGTGGAGCGGATGCCACTTGTACTGATGTAGATGCCAATGCCGATGTGGATGTAGATGGAACCGACGTTAGCATTTGATATAAATTTGTTTTTCTATCACACATTCAATATATTTTTATATATGATGTAAATTATGTAATTACTTCAAACCAATAGTTTACAATGTTCGAAACAATAATTTTACACGCTTTTATATAGTCACTCAATACAAAAAAATTACTTTCACAAACTTGTTGTTGACTTTTTGTCAGACTGAGTTTACCATAAATTGATCCTTCCTTTAAAAATTCACATTCACAAACTAGTTAACCTTGTGTTAATTCAAACAGGTTTCTCATACATTTACCATACATTGTCGCTTTTTATTAAAATTTAACGATACCAGTTGACCTCGTGTAAGTAACTTAAAACTTTAAGGTTAGTAATTTCATACGGTAAATAGCTCCTCCCCTCCATTCAGTTCCACATATAAAATGTTCTTCCAAGCTACAACATCAATACTGCAACAAGTTAAGAACAGATACCAACATGATACTGATCAACTCTACTACATACTTCCTGAACAAAAGCCAAACAAAGTATGTGAGCATTGGTCACTCCATTGAAAGAGAATTTGAAATTACTGTCCGAATTACATCAATGAAAGGTGATTCTACATATTTTGATGAACAATGTTGGAAATTGCTACTACAAAATCAAGGTTTAATTACAAATTATTTATCGTCTTTTGACAAATATTTGTGGAATCCAATAAAGATGAATGATTTGGAACTATCTTTTGAAACATTCAACAATCGGAAACTCATAAAAATTGTTTCTACATCTCACAAGATTTTCCTAGCAAGTGAAAGTATTTATTGTTTATGGACATTGTTACTATTGATTAACGATCTTCTGGAAAAACTCAAGAAGCAACAGTTTTCAACGTTTTACAACAATCTAATTTGGAACCTAGCAAATATGAATGGTGATTATTTACAAAACACTGAAGCACTAATATCACCATTCAATGGGAATGAAAATGCATTTGGAATTAAAGAGCTTCTCTACATTCTCCCAGACTTGCTTGAGAAGGATGTCAATAAACGCAGACTTTCAATCAATACAAATAAAATTATTTCTGATGTTATTGATGATTTATAATTATTACATTTTAATAAAATAATGTTTTATTTCATTTCAATAAAATAATTAAGGTTGCGTTTGAAATTGTTATTGAGTTTTCTTATTTATTTACCTTATTCCAAAATGAAATGTGTACACTTTGTAATAGAAAATAATTTTATAAAATAAATTCATGTGTGGAACTTCGCACATCAACAAGCTAGAAAAGGGGTTTGGATGCTTGAAGCAGTAGATAGAAGTAGATTTGTAAAATGTATTGAAAAAACCGATAAGGTCATCTCTACCATTTTGGATAAAGGACACAGACAAAGAATTTACCTTTAACGATTTAATAGTGGTGGTGAGGAACGTGGATATAAATGAGAAATATTTTCTATGTTTCTTTAGTTTAAATCATGTGGACTGCATACGCCGAGATGAACTTACCAATACCAACAGATTTAAATACAGCTATTCAAACATTGGCCAGTCGATTTTATATTTTTTCCATGGATGCTTGTCGTGCCCAAAATCGAATGGATTGTTTCGAAAGTGAAGAAGTCTATCAAATGAGAGAAAAGAAATATGGTAAAGGAATGAAGATTTGCTACCAATATATCGATGGACACATTTCACTGGATCAATTTTGTGAACAATTACTGCAAGTGGATATTTTATATAATTTCATCTATGATATAGAAGACTATTTACCATATCATATAAAATGTAAGATTCTTCAAAAAAATGAAATTGTAGCAGTAGATTAATTTTCATCAATCGCCAGAGTAATGCATATATTAAAAAAATGTGTGCGAATGCGGGGAAGTATCGAAAATGATATTTTAGAAGTAGATTTAAAAAAAAATTAATAACATATATACACATGGGGTGGAATTGTGCGAAAAGGCTCTTCAACATCATATACCATTAAAGGAATTTTGTCAACAATTTAAAAAATCCAATGTGTTGTCAAAATATTTAAAGGAAATGAAGAATTTTCTTCCAGATGATATATTAAATCAATTAAATCAACCCAATATGGATGAAATTACAGCGACAATTCAAAAAATTTATAGATAACTTGAAGATTTATCTAAAGATGTTGGTTGGTTTGAGAATAGAATTATTCACCCATTTTTTGTAGATGATATGAAAACTCTAAATGGGAAATATGAATATGGAATGAATATTTGTTCCGCATTTTTAAATGGAATTGCATCATTGTATCGTCTATACGTTGGATTTCGAGAAGTATATGTATTGTACAGATTTATTTCTGAGATTAGACTTTACCTAATATGCTAAATGAATGATGTGCCAATAAAAAAATATATATTTTAAAAAATGTTTTTCATTTCATTACAAACTCATTATACAATTTATATACATTTGATAAAGCACACATGGAGGTATGTTTGGAGTGATGTAGACATGTTGATTTACCTAGAGTCAATGCTAGATGTTCTTCAAGTTCTTGAATATGGATTGTTGTAAATTTTTGTAAAAAGGTAACTTTTTCTCTCTCTTTAACATAAATTGTGTCAACCTTGATGTCTTGTAGTATATTTTTAAATTGGTGTTGCGGTGTAAATCCTTGATTCGAATCAATGCAGTGATGATTATTAATTAACCAATTAGCTTGCTTCTTATATAACTCCAGGTGTTGAAATGGGAACGGGGGTTTAAATATATAGTGAGCTATTCGAGTGCCATCAAAAATCGCCAGTTCTTTTGGTGAAAACTTGTTGGAACCAATTTTAAATCCTTGGACATCAATAATTAACATTTTATTTTTAATTTGGATAACTCTTTAAAAAGTGAGTTTACAACTGTCTGCTTTGGTAAACGGATTGTAAGTGACCATCCGATCGTGAAGAATGGGGCATACAGCAGAAGTTATAGCTGTTGTAGCTACGCTTGTTTCAAATTCAATTCTAATTTCAACAGCATTTGATTGCAATGTTTCGTTTTGATTACTACAATCAATTAGTACTATTGGTGTTATCCTCTTAAAATCTTTGCGGTTAAAAAGAGGTTCACTTTCTTTATGATAATATGATAGTCGAAAATTTGCAAACATTTCATATAATGTAGCGATCTGATTAGATTTAAAATTTAAATTTAAATTATCATAAGGATATCTTTCAGAATTTAAATAAACTCTTAGATTTGTAAGCTCATTATCATCAAATTTACTCATATCTTTTTTTTCTGATTTTTACGATCTGTTTGTAACCCAAAAATGATATATCTCGGTGTTTTTAATTGAGTAGATGTTTTTACAGCCCATGTATGTCTCGTTGTCTCCGACAATGCAGGATATTCATGTAATTCCCAAGATCTGAACGCTATAGGTAGATCCACATTTTTTCCTAATAGTTGCGTCAATCTAAGTTGTTCAACCAATCCCACAGAAATGTGAGGTACCTTCCAATTGATTTTATTAATTGTAAGCTATACATTTTCATCTTTAGTGGATATGAGTGCGTCAATATCGGTATTACTACGTATTAAAACCAGTTCTTGTTTGGTGTTTATTATAATTTTCTTATAATCCTCAGCAAAACCTAATAACATTTTAAGTGGTATGCAAACATTGAAATTTCCATTTACATCTACCATATCATCAGTATTATCAGTAGATCTTGGAAACCATCCCGCGTTTTGTAATTTTTGATTGGAATTGAAAGATAAGTAACCTTTCATTGTTGATGTTAACCCAACATTTCTGGTGGAGTCAATAACAACGCCATTTAATTCATAACGAAGTTCACTAAATAGATAAGCAATACCGTTGTTAATAAACTTTGTTTTCTTTGGTTTTTAAAATCTGCCCCTTGCAATTTGCCTTCTATGTAAATGTGGCTTTCACTCGGCAATGTGTACATATCTTGTTGTTGAATTGGAATTCTGATTTCATCATTGTTGTTGAAACTTGTTGATGCATATGGTTGATGTGTGTGAAATTCGGAATTTGTGATTGAGTTGTCGGCAAAGACACCTTCGGTAACATTAAGAGTATCCATTATTTAATATAATTTAAGTCCTAGAGATCTCAAAAATATAATATTTTCTGATGTTAATCTATTGCGTGCAGATTGTCTACTGATTGAATTAATTGTTGTTTTCAAGTTATATGGTAAGTTTTTGTAGCCATAATTACTCATATTATGATATTGCACTACCATAATTAAGACACCTTTTTTAAATGAAGTCCTACTGTGATGGTCTCTCCTCTGAAATTGACTATATTTCCGTCTTGAACCATTATTTTAAGTGTTATGTTAGTATTAATTGGCAAATATATAACTGTCTCGGGGGACTGTACAATTTTATATCCTGGCGGTACCGTGGGAAAAAATTGAAACAACGTGTGACCCAATCTTCCGTTTCTATAAGAGCTGGTTGTTATGCTACAATCCACACACAGAGAATTAATCTTTAAAATATCTGTTGAAAAGTCCGATTCAGTGGAACTATTTTTTTGTAATTTTCTTTTATTAAAACCCAATAATGATCCAATTGAATTATCTTTAGTAAAATCAATAGAAGTTGTACATTTTATATGAACTTTTAATGTATTATTATTTCCTGAAATTTTGATATCTTCGTTATACGGTTGAAGTTCTTTTTGTAAAAATTTGTTTAAATCGGTAATTTTATAAGATCCTACAGGAATTGTAATTTCTTTATTGTCACCAAAATAAAACTTGTTATTGGTCTCATCTATGTTTGCTATTGAATAAAATGATTCGAAATTTGTTAACCCCAACACATAATTCTCACTTTGATTTAGATATAAAGGAGGGTTGAAATCTGCTTGCAGGATTGAACTTTTGTCAGTAAAAGTTATGTTATAAGACATACTTGTTCGACATCAAACACATGAATGATAGATTTTTCATTATGTGTTTTCATATAAAAATTTTATGCATAAATGACCGCAATTTTAAGTGTTATACTTTTGAAATGCATCATGATTATATACGATATTCTTTTTACCATCCCTATAAAAATATTTTACCAACTCTTTAGGTGGTTTTAAATTACCAAAGCTGTCAAAATGTTTAATATTATTATTTTCTATTAGTTTTTTTTATATGGATAAATGTAAAGACCGTGACCTCCTTTGAATGGTTTATCATATAAACCATCACCTATTTTATAACCCTCTTTGCAATTTACTTTAGATTTTAATACATCCTCTTGCTCTTTGTTGTGTCGTTGTTGTTCATCTAGTTGTCTTTTTAAAGCTCTTTTTGCCATTACAGCTTTTGCAATTCCGATTGCGCCAGAAATTATAGCTCCTAAGAAACCCATACTTTTAGGTATTTGAATAATCTTTGATGGTATTTTTCTTACATATTTTGTTTTACGTTTGCCACCTGTACCTCATTGCAAATCTAAAAGTGGAACCAAAATCGGAAACCGAGGAAGGTGTGAAAAATGGACATGAATTATCAAAAAAGAAAAAAAATATGGTAGAAGATCGTCCCCTATTAAAATGGAAGAATTTATTGACCCACCACCGGATCCTACCATTAATCCAATTATTCCTGAACAAGTTTATGCGCATAGCCCTTCTGTATCTAGCACGCACGCACTCACTAGTGGATGAGACAGAAATCAATGATGATGAAGGTGAACATGATGGAAACTCAACTGCGAAGAAGAATGATTTGGATCAATATTTAGAACAATATTCCACATTACCTAAAGCATACCTTCATGATATGATAACGGACTCCACAAAATCTATTGATCACAGATATGGTATAAAAGCTCTACCAAATGAAGATAATAAACTTAATTATGCCATTGGTGATTCAACTGTCACATTCAGTGATAATAATGTCGTTATTACTAAAATTGAAAATGGAAAAAAAAAATATTTGAGCGCATATATGTAGGCACGGCGGGGTTGTATGAGTTATTATTCAAAAAGATACCCATAGGATACAAGGATGCTGATAGAGCTAAGTATATAGATATTGTTAATAAGACAAATGCAGCCAGAGTTGGATATAAGTCAAGCGGCAATATTTCTGGAAGTACATTAGACAAATATACCAAAATAATTGCACCTCATATTGATAGGCGAAAATCAATTCCGATTAGACTCACAAAACACCAAGGAATACTCACTCGTAGAGGAGATGCAACTGTTACCAAAGGATCTGCACTATTTGAATACAACAATAAACCATTAGAATTTATTTATTGAGATGATCCAAATGAGTTAGTTAATCGTCTACGATTGCTAATTTCATCCCAAGCTGCTGGACATAGTGGACACAATAATGAAATTCCCCCCTGCGGGAGGGGGTGGTGCAAAAGAATACTTCCGCTAGCCCCTTTGCTGGTCGTAAAAGGCGACCAATAGGCGAGGAGATAACCTCGTTAAAAAACCCACAGTTCGTCTGGGACAAGTCAAACTTATTTGTGAGTTAATTTTTGACAAAATTTACAGAACATCTTGTAAAACTCACCTGCGTGTTTGCCGTGCGCGGTGACCCGAAAGCTAGGAAAAGAGGATCCTGGTAGTTGAGGGGCTAATACTCAGGTTTAAAAGAGTGTTAGTTCCAACACACTGCTTTGGCCTTAGCTTCTGGTAAAACGGGAGGTTAAACCTAACCCAGTTTTAATCAATCGGCTTGTTTTGTTTAACGTTAGGGTGAGGAATTATTTATGTGGTGATAGATGGAAGGTTCACAATGTGCTACGGTTGGTTCCCGATAGTATTCTTTGTGTTCGCGGAAGTCTTTCATTTACATCTATGAAACCTATATCGCTTGATTAGCCCTGGCGACTGCATCAGTTTGTGATGTAGCGTCCCATGTGTGGCTCCGTGGTGGGTGGGGAGATTGAGCGATGAATTTGACGGAGTTTATTATGGTAGATTCTAAACCTCCAACCAAACGATCTCGCCCGTTTACGGACGAGAGAGCTAAAGAAGATAGTATGAGTACAAGTAGAAAGTTTGTTAGATATTTAATTGTTAAATGTTCTGAAAATGGCCAGAGTCTAAAGGAGGTATCTCCCTTCTTAATTCATAGGACCATTTCCAATATTATTAACGGAACCTTAAAATCGTGTAAGAAGTTAAGAGACGGTACTTTGCTTATTGAAGTAAAAGACAAAATGCAGAGCAGTAAAATGCAGGAATGCACGTCGTTAGGTAATATTGCGGTGACAGTTGAGCCGCATAAATCCTTAAATATTTCTAAGGGAGTTATTTCATGGTATGAGTTGTTATACACAACTGTAGACGAATGCAAACAAGAACTAGCGTCGCAAGGCGTTATCGATATTAAAAAACTAACCCGTAGAAAAGATGGTGAGGTCAGAGATACAACATCTATGATCTTAACATTCGATTCCGAACGGCTCCCAGATGAAGTCAAGGTAGCGTATGTTACTCGCCCGGTCCGCCCGTTTATTCCTAACCCAATGAGGTGTTTCCAATGCCAACGTTTTGGACACACCGCAGTTAGGTGTCCAAGTGTTGCAACATGTGCAAAATGCAGTAAGGAGAAACATGACCCCGATCCATGCAAAAGTTCACCTTTATGTGTGAATTGTGGTGGTAAGCATCCTGTCTATTCCCGAGATTGTCCAAAAATGAAAGAGGAAAGGAAGATAGCCGAGATCTCTTACTTTGATGCTCAAAAGAGGTATAGAGCAATTACGGCTCCTACCTTTTCTAGATCGTTTGCTGCAGTTGTTGAAACGCCTATCGTTCAACAACCACCAATTATGAAATTTACTGCTATTGCAGAAACTTTAAATAAAGACAAGGACTCTAATGTGAAGGGTCAAAAACCGGTTGCGGGCCCATCAGGTTCAAAACCTAAACTGACTACGGCCCAATCCGGTCCAAGGTCACAACGAGTGGGACTTCAAGCAAAACCACTCAAGATGGGGCTTATTTAAAGCCTAAACCATCTAAGGTATTGGCTCGTATCGGGCCAAAACCAACTAAGGTTGCGACTTCCAAGTCAAAGCCTAAACAGGCAAAGGCTCAGTCCGAGTCAAAGCCTGCAAAGACGGCAGCCCAATCTAGGCTACCGCCACCTGAGGTGCAGGTTTCTAGCGATCCTGCGCCCACAGACCCCAATATTGACGTGTCGTTAGAGTCAATGGATGTGGAAGTTCTTTCCGCGCCAACTACTCTGACAGATGAAATGATGCCAATTAGTGGGAGTTCTACTCCCCCAGAAGATAATTCAGAAGTTAAAAATAAAAACGCTAATAAACAAAGAGTTAAAATTACGTTCGCAACATAACACTAAAAATGGTTTCAACCATTATACAATGGAACTGCAACGGATATAATTCACACTACGAATCCTTTAAAATATTATTAGCCGAAAATTCACCTATCTGCGTTTCCTTACAGGAAACAAATTTTAAGGTTGACTGTTCTGTTAATCTTCGTGGTTATACTATTTATAGAAAAGATCGTGCAAATGTTGATCGTGCTCAGGGTGGAACGGCTTTATTGGTTCGTGATACGGTTTTCAGTAAAGAATTCCGTGTCAACACTGCATTAGAAGCAGTAGCCGTTCAACTTCATATCTTTTGCACTGACCATTTGCTCAATTTATATTCCGCCAAATGTCAGTTTGGACATTCGTTTGATTGATCAATTACTTGAACAACTTCCGTCCCCATTCCTGCTAATGGGCGATTTTAATGCTCATAACACTATGTGGGGCTCAAATTGAACTGATGTGCGAGGTCGTAACTTGGCCAATCTTTTTTCTGAAACGGATTTAGTTATCTTAAATAAAGGTAACAATACCTACTTTTCCGTGGCCAATAGATCGTTCTCGGCTATTGACCTTACCATTTGTTCTCCAAGTATCGCAGCAATGCTGGATTGGGAAGTCTCGGAATATCTTTATGATAGTGACCACTTTCCCATATTCATTCGCGTGCTTGGTCATGCAATTAATGAAAACCGTCATCGAAATTGGAGAATAAAAGATGCCGATTGGAATATGTTTGTTCAAGTGTTTGATTACGATGACAGTGTCCAAGCCACTATCGACAAAGATATTGAAACTTATACTGATTCTATCATACAGGCAGCACATGCGAGTATACCGTTATCTTCCGGAAAACCTCGCAGAGAGCCCGTTCCTTGGTGGAATTTTGATTGTGAGCAAGCCAAACTCAACAAACGCCGTTCTTTTCGTAGATTCAACCACTCTCCAACAGAAGAAAACCTATTACTTTATTTGAGGTATAAAGCTGTTGCTCGAAGAACATGCAGAAAAGCTAAAAGAGAATCATGGTCAGAATATGTCACTTCAATTAATTCGAGAACCCCCGTCGGGAAGGTGTGGGAAAAAGCCAGAAAAATTTCTGGCCGAACCGCATCATTACCTATTAGTGGGTTATTGTCGGGTGATCAAATTATTACCAATCCCATTGACATTTCGAATATCCTGGCCGATGTTTATTTTGACGCTTCCAGCGATAATAATTACGCTGCAAATTTCCGAGATATTAAAATTAACATGGAGAAAAACGTTCTGTCATTTGTCTCTGCTGAAAATGAATTATATAACGCACCGTTTAGTGTTTGGGAATTTGACTCGGCATTATCTGAAGCACACAATACTGCTCCAGGTGTCGATTTGATACACAATGCTATGCTTAAGCAATTAAGTCGCTCTGCCAAACTTCAATTGTTGGCACTCTATAACCGGATATGGTCAGCAGGGTATTGTCCTGAGTCGTGGAAACTTGCTATCATAGTACCAGTACTTAAACCTGGTAAAGATAAAAAGCTCAAGACAAGTTATAGGCCTATCTCTCTAACTAGCTGCTTATGCAAGTTACTAGAAAGAATGATCAATAAGCGTCTTACTTGGTTATTAGATTCAAGAGGTTTAATTGCTGACATACAATGTGATTCAAGGCGTCACCGTTCTACGACTGATCACCTTGTTCGGTTGGATACAGCATTTAAAAATGCTTTTCTACAGAATCAACATCTTGTCGCTGTATTCTTTGACATTGCGAAAGCGTATGACATGACGTGGAAGTACAATGTTCTACGAACGCTTCATTCATGGGGTATTCGCGGAAGCATGGCATTGTTTATACAAAGCTTTTTAACTTCCCGTTCATTTAAGGTACGTGTAGGTGACAACATCTCGGGCATACGTCAGCAACAGAATGGTATTCCTCAGGGGTCTATTCTAAGCGTGACACTATTTATGATAGCGATTAACGGCATAAGTCAGTTCATCAAGCATCCGGTAAGCGGATGTATGTATGTTGACGACGTAGCTATCTATTGTGCTTCGAGAAACATGGCAACATTGGAACGTCAACTTCAGTTAACAATCAATCACATTTTGAACTGGGCTAATAAGAATGGATTCACTTTTTCTACTAGTAAAACGTTGCTTATCCATTTTTGTAGAAGGCGAACCCCACACGGTGACCCTTTATTATATCTTGGGGGAGAACCTATTCCTGTACAGGATAGTGTTCGATTTCTCGGTGTCACATTTGACCGTGCGCTGACTTGGCGTCCTCATTTAATAAATCTGAGATCAAGATGTGTCCCGGCACTAAACTTGCTCAGGTCGTTGAGTGGAAAGTCATGGGGAGCGGATCGGAAAACAATGCTACTTCTGCATCGCGCTTTGGTGCGCTCAAAACTAGATTATGGTTCCATAATCTATGCTTCCGCAGCTCCATCCACATTACGTATTGTTGATCCTGCTCACCATACTGGAATTCGTTTAGCAACTGGCGCATTTCGCACTAGCCCTATTGCTAGTGTTTTGTGTGAGGCAGCTGAACCATCACTCTATCTTCGGCGTAAAATTTTGACAATTAGGTACGCCGCGAAACTAAAAGCTAAACGCTTGCATCCGACGTTTCCTGTCGTGTACAATATAATATAACATATAAAATACAACATCAGGATACGGTCCCAAAAACCGGTTGCTATAAGAAATTGCAGTATACTTCGGGAACTGGATTTCCAACTCCCTGATGTATATCAACTGTCTTACTGTCGCGATCCTCCTTGGACTTTTCAACGTCCAAGGTTAAATACTGCATTATCGAGAATGAGCAAAGCTTCAACTTTACCAGTTGAATATCGAACTGAATTTGCAAAAATTCAAGCAATGAATGTAAATGCCACTTGGATTTATACCGATGGCTCAAAAAGTAACGACGGTGTGGGTTGTGCTTTTCTGGTAGATGAGCTGCAATTTACATTTGGCTTGCCAAGTGTTAGCAGCGTGTATACTGCAGAACTGTATGCTATCTATCAGGCTCTTCTCTACATCCAACTAAGCGCAGGTACAAATTATGTTATATGTACAGACTCGTTGAGTGCATTAAACGCCATAGATGACCAATATCCTGATCATTACTTGCTGAGGCAAATTCATTCAATTTTGCTTCAGGTGTCTCAGATAAATGTCACTGTTAACTTTGTCTGGATCCCCAGTCACGTAGGTATCAGTGGCAATGAAAAAGCTGATGCGCTTGCCAAATTGGCAATAACTAGCGCTGAATATGTTTCATTTAAAGTTTGCGTTAGAGATATTTGTAATTTTCTACATCAAAAGCTGCTGTCTAGCTGGCAAACTGAGTGGTTTGCTATTCAAGACAACAAGCTGCGATGCACTAAAAGCGTTATTACACCGTGGAGTTCGTCATGCAGGCCGAAGCGTAGGGAAGAGGTTATCCTCACGCGACTTCGCATCGGTCACTGTCGATGGACTCACAGGCATTTGTTGGCATCTGAGGTGCCGCCAGTTTGTGATACTTGTAATGTTCCATTGACTGTTCATATCTTATTGGATTGTCGGCAGTTTTCGGAACAAAGAGTTACGTCTGAATTATCACCCAGTTTGTCGATTGTCTTGGGCGATCAGATCGTTGAAGTCGATCGTCTGTTCGAATTTATTCGACAGAGCAAATTGGGTGTATGGATATAATTGTTAATTTATTATGATTAATGTTTGTGTATCGTAAAATCCAGCAGTGTTTAGGACTTTTTACACCCTAGACACTGTTGGAATTATCTAGTCATTATTGCTATAGTCATTAAAGTTTGTGAACGTTTATTTTATCTTTGTTGTTTATTTATTTATTTATATATTTAATTTTATTCTTTAATATGCCATTTTACAGCATATTATTTTACACTTTTTATAGTTAGAGAAAAGAATCGGCGTTAATAGTCTTATTAGGCTGATACGCCAAAAATCTAAACTAACTAACAAAAGAATTGGCATTTTTCTAACTTTAATGTAAGGCCGGCATCACGTAACCGCGATAAGACCGCATCAATGTGACCAAGGTGTTCTTCAAACGTGTTAGAAGTTATGAGCAAATCATCGACAAAAGCATGGACAAATTGCTCAAAGGCAGGGCCTAATACCCTATCCATACACTTGGTAAAACTTGATACCGCAGTCTTGAGGCCAAATGGCAGGACATTAAATTGATATGCACGTGAACCGACCCGGAATCCAGTATATTTACGATGTTCTGGCTTTATAGGTACCTGCCAGTACGAACATCGTAAATCTAAAGAAGACATGTATTGAACACCCGATAAGTTGCGCAAAATGTCTTCAATAGTCCTAGGCAGCTCTGTATCCGACTGAGTAACGGAGTTTAAACGCCGCGCGTCCAAACATAGTCTCACGGACCCGTCCCGTTTAACCACGGTCATAAGCGGGCTAGAAAATGGAGTATCAGATCGTTGGATAATCCCCCAAGTTTCCATCTTTTCTATTTCGCGTTGTACTGCTACCCGGTGTGCTATAGGGATAGGGTACTGTTTGACTACAAAAGGTTGCGTGTCAAGTAAATGTATCTCATGTTCATACCAATCTGTTAGACCAGGTTTGTCTCTAAAAATTTCTCTATGACTTTTAAGAAGGATTTCAAATTTTGTTTTTTCTATTTCTGATAATGGAAGATCGTTAATAAATTGGTAAAAAAAACAGTTTTTTTCAATGCATGGCGGCAAAATATCTGGTTGGGTGTTTATACTGCAAATACGCAGTGCGGCTGATGTTGGCGGTTTAAAATCGTGGACTAGTGCAACTGTGGGTATGGAGATTACAGTATTTTCATAGGACAATTCAATTCGCTGCTCATGTATAATAACAGTAATCATAAAAGCGGATATGAAATCAGAACCTAATATTATAGGATAACATAGGTCCGGTACTACTAAAAATTCAAAATCTCCTTGAAATTGTTTCAAAGAAAAAGGTAGAAGTACTTGGTGACTGACTTTTCCTGGTCTGGAGCGGTAAGCACCGGTAATTCGAATTCCCTGAACTGGAAACAACGGCAGTCCTGGTAACACTGATTTGATCTGTTCAAAAGTGGTAGTATTTAGACAAGTTATGTCACTACCAGTGTCTACCAATGCTGGAAATTCAAACTCGGCTATTTTAACAAGAACAGTAGGAGTACAGTTGTTGGGCGAACAATGGATAAAATCACAGTCATCTTTTAATAAAGACTCCATTGGGTTTTGATTTATAAAATTGTCGATCCTTTGTAAGCTACCCACTTTCGGATCTAATAAGTGGGTTTCAACTCGTTTTCCGAATGAAAATTTAGTGGAGTTTCAGCTACAACACTTTGTTGTTCTGTGACTGCTAGATAACCTGTTTCGGATTGGGGTTCTAGTTGATCTAGCGTTATTTGTGCTATTTTTGGATTTCCTTTGTTTTGGTTTCCGTACCTAAACTGTTGGTTGGTTGCGGGTGGATTAGAGTGCGACGGGTTATGGCCGTTTCGCTGACTATTGTGCGCTGAATGCATAGGTTGGTAATGTTTTTTTCTAGTTATAAACTCTGCGGCCCGTAATCGCGAAATAGCTTCCGATAAGGAGTTTGCACCTATAAGGCAAGTTGCTACATTTGGTGCAAAATGGCGTGCAAGAATTTGCATCATTTGATAGTCGTCGTACTTTGGATGAAGAAACTGAGATTGCGCATACAGTTTTAGAAAATATACCGTAAAAGATCCTTCGGAAGGATGGTATTGTCCCGTTTCAATTAAAGCACGTGCTTCTAACTGTTTATCTAATCCCCAAAATTGTTCTAGAAAAAGTTGTTTAAAGTCTTCAAACGTATGACACATATCAATAATTACAGAATACCAAATATTTACGTCTTTAATAAATAAAGTATGCCCCCATAGCGTAAAATGTTCAAAATTTAAATTACAAGTGGCAACCATGCGTTCAAGTGTTTTTAAAAAAGTAATAGGATGCGGCAGTTTGCCATCAAAACTTGTCTGTCCCTTAAATGGATTTACTATTCTTTCATTTGACATTTGATTTGAATTTAGATGTACCTGCGGCAATCTATGGTTTTCAAAATAGGGTGTATATTCAAAATTACATTGTGGTGGTATTGCTGATGGCTGATACATAGGTGCATAGTTGTTTAAATTTAAAGGTATTGCTGAAGGTTGATACATAGGTGGATACATAGTTGGATACATAGGTGGATAATCATTTACATTTGGTGGTATATACTTAAAATTATCTTTACTATCACCTTCAACTTGCATTGGCAGTTGATTAGTATAAAAATGAGGTCTCAAATTTGTATCGTACTGCTGCCTGTGTAAATCTTGTCTGTCATAATTAGTTGGTTGATTCACATCTGTTGGTCGATATTCTTTAAAACCTGCATGTGTCGAGCCCCTTTGATCCTCAGTATCTACATGTGTTGATTTGTGACCCCATTGATTACCATTGTTAGCATTTCTATTTACTACCGCGCCTAATTGAAAGTTACGGCTTATATTTATGTTTGGTAAAGGGCTACTAACACAAAAATCAGTAGTTTGTTTATTGTTAAACACCATTGGATCAGCAGTTTTCAAGACATGCAAGTTCATTCGTTCCATCGATTCGTCCAAGTCGTCTAATGTTTTATTCATTTTATCAACGTAATTTACACCAGACAGTTTCAAATTTGGACTTTTAATGGAATTTTTATGTTTTGGTATTGCCCCTGATGCAGTATCTATTGCTAATTGACTCGACAACTGATTGTTTGGTTCAAAAAAAATTACATTTTTATTTGATAAATTTGAATTATTTTTTGCTGATGGCAAAGAAAAATTAAATCCTGTTGATTTAACACAATTGTTATGATGCAACTCTTTAATTATATTTGCATCAGGTTGCACATGTATTTGTTGAGGACAGTTGACTACCGAAAAATTAATTTTATTGTTATCATGAAAATAATTAAGCTTATCTGTTTCCGGTTGATATCCTGCTGCTTCCTCTCCGAACTCCGGTTCCTTTTCTTGACTTCTAGGACTAAAATATTCCCTGTTGTCTGGGTTTTCCATTTGAAGATCCTTATCCATCTTTCTATCTCGGAGATTGTAAAATTTTCTTTTCGGAGGTGACCGTTCAAGAACCATTTTTTCCATGTATTAACTGCCGGCTTATTCCCAGTTTGATAATGAGCCCTGGGTGCCCGTTGGACGCCAAGTTGTGACAAAGCGGCTGACTGCCACGTGTTTTGTCGGGGGTGGATTGTTGTAATTGCCGGGAAGTTGCTTCAGGATAAATGGTAACTTCTAATTGTACGGTTGATAGGTTTTTATTTTATAAATATCTAAGGCAAATATGAGCACATTATTATATAAATTATAATGAACAGAAAAAAAAATCGGTAATATAATTATTATGTATATATATATATAATTAAGAAAGGAATAAAAGAATATTAGACTCACCCAAGGGCAGACGCATCCACTTGAATTAAGTTGAGTATGTTCGCCAGTACGCCACTTAGCTATTATACCGCGAAAGTTTCTAATGGCGGCAGCGGTAAAAATCGCAAATACAAGTGAGGCTCTTGCAGTCTCTTCATCCCAGCAGACCGGGCCGCGAAACCCCTACGTCACAGTCACGAGATCGCGGAGCGTAGCGAGATGGCACGATAATAAATAAGCCGAAGAGACGCGTGCCGCGGCAGTAGCGGCGCGGCTAGGATATATTCCGTTATAATATTTTAACAAATATTGCACTTAACGTTAAAATGAGCCTTTTTAATTAAAATTGTTGAACAGTTTACACAAAGAAATACATTCTTATAAAATTAAATACGTATTCACTTACTGACGATGATAAAATCTTTTACTTTAAAAATGTTCATTGTTCGAATTAATTATTTCATTTTGACCGAAGAACTTTTAATCTTTAAATACAAGTAATTTCACAACATAATATTGAACGCGTGTCATTGTAGCTACAACTCCGTCAGTTATTAAAATAACAAAATATCTATTTCTTCTAAGAAATAACGACGTAAATTTAAGAATTTTTGGTCAACTGCGCTCCTCATTTGTTTTAAACAGTTATTTTTCTCTCAGTGTACTGTGGTAAGTAAAAATGATGCAATTTCTTGAATCATGTTGAGGTTTCGCGACTGTAGTTTCGCGCGCGGTAAATTTAATTTCCGTCTATTAATTAAGCAATTCGTTAGGGACGCATACAATTGTTCCCATTTTCCATTCATTAGAAAAATATTGGTGAAAAAACTAATTTTTTTTATTAACTGGTTATGAACGACGTTATTGAACTGTTTTAAAATTTGCACATGTTGCCAAAAAGGCACTACTACGACACGCTCGGGTTAGATAAATACAAACGGATGTTATTGTGATAAGGTCAAACAATTTATGTATGTTATTTACAATCTTTAAAAATAATTAAAATGTTTCAACGGAAACGGAAACAACTTCCGTTGTGCTTTATCGCTAGGTAAAGATGTGTCATCTTTCCCCTTATTGAAGAATGGTATAATTAAAAAAAATGAAGGAAAAAATAAAATTTGGTTTAACATAAAATTAATTTATTCTCTAAAATAAATATTGACATAATAATTTTACAGTATCATTAGCACATACACTATTTAAACTAATGTGATTGAAACAATTATGTCTCACAACTTCAAAGTGTGAGAAATCGTCGATCTCACTCTCTAGATTTACAACATTTTTATTTTGAAATAGATTTTCAATTAAACATTTTTGTTGGTTTCCTTTCACATAAATGTGATCACAATTCTCGAGAAAATATTTTAAAATATTTACAAAATTATGCGAGGGCAAGTAACCACCGCTGTAGCGGAGACTGTGATGATTTTCCTCCAACCAGCGAATTTGATTTTTTTCGGTACTGTTGAGTTCATTGAAGCGGTGTTCGGATTTGAACAAATAAACATGCAAGTCTTTGCCGTTGTTCGTTATACACAGTTCTTTTGGGACAAAACGATCTCGAACAATAAAACCTTGCACGTCAACTGCGGCGATTGGATTGAAGGATTGTTCCATTTTTTTTTCTTTTTCTCAGTGACAATCAGGTATCAAGATAGATTTACAATTAGGACAGCTGAACACTATTGATTCAGTCGATGAATACGAGTAGCTGAAGTAGAAAGAGAGAAAGAGAGAGAGATTTTAAAATAGAAAATATTAAAAAAAAAACTTACCATAACATGTTTTAGGGTTTTATTCAGAGTAGTTGGAATAAAGATAGTATAATTGGAACAAGTATAAGTACAGTATATAATAGATGCATCGATGGCTACTGGTAAAGACAGACTGAGGAGCCGTTGCTCCACTACAACATAAATCATACTGAGCCTCTAGCGACATCTAGCGGCAAGCAGTTATATCTAACACCCCTCCTCGATTAATAGGTTTCTTTAAATAACAACGTATTAAATCGTAATACTAATTTAACAGTTAACTTACTAACTAATAACTATAATAACTAATAATACTTATAATAACTAATTTCACAAAAAAAAAATTACACATATAAGTATTGCAGATAAAATAAATCAAACATCAATTTTTAACATATTTCTTAGTTCTAGGAATTTAACATTAGTAAATGCTTTGGTAAACATGTCAGCTATATTGTCATTGGTTGGCACATATTTGATTTTTATTTTTCTTTTCATCACCAAATCCTTTATGAAATGGTATTTAATTTCGATGTGTTTCGTTCTTTTACTATTTTCGTATGTTTTTGTTATATCTATTGCACCTTGATTGTCAACCAGTAACACTGCTTTTCTTTCTTCGTTTAACTCTTTGCACATGGTTGCTGCTACATATTCGGCCTCTGCAGTTGAAAGTGATACGCATGGCTGTTTCTTCGAAAACCATGCCACAACACAATCAGAGAACATTGTGACCGATCCACTAACACTTTTACGATTTTGTTTATCACCTGCCCAATCGGCATCTGAGTAGGTTACAAGTTCATTTTTGCTTGATTTCTTAAATATTAATCCCATCTCCATCGTATTTTTCAGATATCTAATAACCCTCTTGCACGCTAGCCAACAACTTTTGTTTGGCTTCTCTACCCACTGTGCCAAGTAATTTGTGGCATATGTAATATCTGGTCTTGAGACAATGCTTACGAACATCAAGCTTCCAATTAGCTCTCTGTACGGTACATCTACTTCTTCGCTCTTTGCTTCTACTTGGAAGTCTTTTTCAATTGGTGTCTTTGCACCCTTTGCATCTTTCATATTAAATTTTTCTATAATTTTTGTAATGAGTTTTTTTTGATGGACTTTCAATATTTCCGTTTGTCGTTCAATTTCCATTCCGAGAAAATTACTTACTTCTCCCAAGTATTTTGCCTTGAACTCTGCTTTTAGTGCAGTTAGCAATTCTTCTGTTTCCCTCTGTTCCTCAATGATTAGAATATCGTCCACAAAAATTACCAGCCACACATTAACTCCGTTATAAAAACAATAATCAAACGAGGATCGTTTTAAGTTATTTCTTTCTGCAAAATCATTGAACATATTGTTCCAGCTTTTCGGGCTCCCCTTTAGCCCGTACAATCCCCTGTTTAATTTTAACACTTTATTACTTTGAATCTTCACCCCTTCTGGTGGTTTTAAATAAATATCTTTGTCAATTTTGCTATTTAGGAATGCAGTCGGAATGTCTATTTGGTGAATTTTCCAACTCTTTTGTACTGCTTGTGCCATTATAATTCTTATTGTACTTAATCTCGCTACTGGAGCATAATTGTTTCCAAAATTATTTTTCTCTTGAAAGCCTCTGGCTACCAATCTTGCCTTCTTAACTCCTCCCTCCTTAATTTTGAAAACCCATTTGGTTTCAATTGCACTTTGACCCTCTGGCAGTGCCGTCTCAGTCCAGGCATTTACTGCTTTAAGAGCATCTAGTTCTGAATTTACTGCGTTACGCCATTGCTCTTCTTTACAAGCTGCTTTATAATTGTTTGGCTCTTTCTCTGTAAACATACAATACGTTGTATACAATTCATATTCATTTAAATAACCGGGTGTTTTGGTCATTCTTTTATTTCGGAGTTTTGCATCTTTTATGTTCTCATCTTCTTCTTCTTCATCATTAGTTTCATTTTCTTCTTCTTCATTACTCTCATTCATTCTATTGGCATTCTGTTCTTCTTCATGATTCTCATTAATTCTATCGGCATTTCGTTCATCATCTATACTCTCATACCAAATAGTCTTTGATATTTCTTTTTCTTTATCTTCGACATTTTTATTAAACTTTATTTGTGACTCATCAAACTTAACATCTCTTGAAATAACAATTTCTCGATCGATCGGATCGTAAAGTCTATACCCGTTACTCGCGTATCCTACCATACGTAGTTCACGCGCTCTTTTCTCAAACTTTGATCTCTTTGGTAAAATTACGGCCCATGCTTTCGCTCCAAAAACTCTCAACATTTTTAAATCAAGTCTTCTTTTAAAAATTTGTGCAGGAATTTCAAAATCTATTGCCGATGATGGACATCTATTGAGTTGATAGGCGGCACACAATATCGCTTCATTCCATAATTGTTTCGGTGCTTCCGTTTCTATCATCATAGTTCGCGCTTTATTATATAATGTCCGATTTAACCGTTCGGCAACACCGTTTTGTTGTGGAGAGTACGGTTGAGTATATTCCAGAATTATTCCCCTATTCCAGCAAAAATCTTTGTAGTTGTTTGAAATGAATTCGCCCCCATTATCGCACCGTATGCGTTTAACATTTGTATTGAATTGATTATTGATTTCTATAATGTATTGTTTCAAATTTTCTTCTGCTTCACATTTGTTAGTTAACAGATACACCTTAACAAAATGTGAATAATCATCTGTTATTGTTTGAAAATACCTGTGACCTTGCTCCGAGTTTGGCTCGATTGGTCCTGCTAAATCGGTATGAATCAATTCCCCAATTTGTTTACTTCGCGGTTTAGCTGTTTGCTTAAATGGCAATCGAGTTGCCTTCCCTTGCATACACGGTTCACACACTTGTTTTGATACCGGTAATTTCATTTCTACCAAACCTTTCCTATTTAAATAATTTAGGCGCTGGTGCCATAGGTTAGCTGTTTCTTCCTTACAGATGAGTACTTCTTCTGTTGTCGTGTTATGCTGTTTTCCTTTCAGTATGTATAGCCCGTTTATTTCGTGACACTTCCATGACTGACTTCTGTCCTCCGTATAGATCGTCCCTCCTTGTTTGTTGAACACTACTTCTAAATTACTCGCGACAAGTTTTGTTACGGACAATATATTATGATAAAGACCAGGTACAATCAATCCTTCTATACTTATTACTTTGCCATTGCTTACTATTGACTTTTTACCCCTTTTCTTTGCTTTTAGCATAGCTCCATTTGCAATTTTTATATTGATCATTTCCGTCAGAATTTCTACCGTTTTAATTTCATTCGTCGTTTCTTTCAATAAATGTTCAGTCGCGCCAGAATCTATTATGAAGTTTAGTTCACTGTTTTCCGTTGTTGTCGCACAGTTACACATCTCACTTTCACTCACCGTTGTAACGATGAAGTTGTATTCGGTCGCCTGACCTTGGGTGACGTGCGACTGTTGTCCGTTGTCGTTTGAAGCCTGCGCGCTCGATGATCTGGATGTTCCGGCGTTGCCTTTGTAGCCTCTCTGTTGTCCTCTTCCTCTCCCTCTATTTGGCGGGAATTGACGATTTCCGTAACCGTTACGGCATTGAAATGCTTTGTGCCCAAACTGATGGCATTTGAAACATTCAATATCTCTTGACGCAGTAAATGATACTTCTTCTCGCGTTTTATTTCCATCACCTTGCATTAACTCTGCATCTAACAAGCACGCTTTTACCCTCTCTAATGTGAGCGGAGTGTTCATGCTCGTAGCTTCAATTGAGGTGACTACTTGATGGTACCTTTGCGGCATGCTGATTAACAGCTGACATATTTTGTCTTCTTCCTCCATTTTGCTGCCCGTTGATTCGATGTTGTTGATCAATGTATCGAATTTTAGGAAATAGTCTATTAGCTTCTCGTTGTTTGAACACTGTGTCTTTAGGAGCTGTTTCTTTAAACTCAATTTGTTGAACGTACTGTCTCTTTGGAATATGTCTTCTAATGCTTTAAGCATCTTTTTCGCCGAGTCTGCTTTCCTCACATATTCCAGATATTTGTCACTGATACACTGCACGATTATGGATCTAGCCTTTGCATCGTTCTTTCTGTCTTTGTCTTCTAATATTTCCTTTGTTAATACGTCGCCAACGTCTTTTGTTTCTAATATCAGTGACACTCTGAACAGCCAGTGAGCGAAACTCGTACCGTCTTTTAGCTGCGGCAGTTGAAAACTCTCGAATGTAGACGCCATTTTATTTTTCAACACGTGTTTTCTACCGTTTTCACAATTTTTAGTTTCGTCTTTTCGCTTTTGATACCACTTTAATCACAAGACTACTTTCTGGGCCCATAACCTTTTAGGGTTTTATTCAGAGTAGTTGGAATAAAGATAGTATAATTGGAACAAGTATAAGTACAGTATATAATAGATGCGTCGATGGCTACTGGTAAAGACTCCACTACAACATAAATCATACTGAGCCTCTAGCGACATCTAGCGGCAAGCAGTTATATCTAACAACATGCACGCCAATGCATCTAATAAATGCGTTTTAAAATTAATTTCTCTACTCTCACAAGGTTGAATTAATTTTTTACAATATCTGCAAATTATTTTGCATGTATATACTATGGCGGTCGGTTATAAACTAATCATCTAGCTGCTCCTTGTCAATGTACGATACAGTGGATACCAATTTATTCAGAATATTTTTTAATTCTTCTAACAATCGTTCATTTGGACATGTGATATCGAACAGTTTTAGATTACTTTTTCCCATTTGCACAAGTGTTTTTGTAAATTCATCGTAGTCGTAAAAAAGATTTTTCTTAAAAAAAAGCAAATGTCCGTTGAAATGTTTATACGCCGTTTCAATATTAGTTGTTGGTAAATCTGGAAAGTCCTCATCAGTTCTACCGTATCTTTTTATTTGAAACGAGCATTCGTCGAGAACGACATAAGTGTTATCCGTATAGAAAATTAATGTTTGTCCGGTGTGTGCATGAAGCATAGTTGATATAGTATAATAATTCCCTCTTCTGAGAGCACTGTCGGACATAAAGTGCTTTAATTTTAACGATGGACATTCGAAAGTGAAAATTTTATTGTCGATAAATATTACAATTTCGCCGTTTGGTCTTTGATATACCGCCTTGATTTTCTTAAAAGTCTTTGGAATAAATGTTAACCAATCTGTAATTAGCAACGGTTTTGCATCAAATTTTGAGGAATCTAATTTTTTTATCCATATCCATCAAATATAAAATATGTACAATTTTCTGTTGAGTATCAAGAATGTGTTGATTTCATTTTGAGCACAAATCCGGATAAACTGTGTTTTTATTTACAATTTTGTCCGCAATTATCGGGGTTGATCGACAAATGATTTTGATAGGCAACAATATAAAGACATGTCTAACATGTCATTCGGTAAAATGATGGAAAATGTCAGAAAATATAGGTCAATATTCTACAAATAATTGGAGCACAGCGAGAAAATTAATATCAAAACGAAACTTTAAATCATTCAAAATATTTAATGAAAATTTTGTTGCTATAGAAATGAACAAAACAATTATTAAGTATAATAAGGCATTGTATGTGGGCACTTGCATTTTGGATTTATCAAAAATTATTATTATCTATGATTATTTGAAGGTGCACGTCGAGCCGCATTTTGAAGTAATAATATGCTATAGCGATACGGATAGTATTGTTGCCAAATTTATTCGACGTGACAACTGCCCGTATCAAAGTATATATGCCGTAATCCGGAGAGATCCGATTCTGATGTTTGACTCCTCAAATTATTCGGTAAATAATCCCTTTAACATTCCGCTAGTTAATAAAAAGGTAATTGGCAAATTTAAAGACGAGTTAGGCGGAATCATAATACTAGAATATGCCGGTATCCGAGCAAAAGTTTACGCTATCCGGCCGGATTCTGATAATGCTGATTTAAAAAAAAAACACAAAGGAATAGGAAGATCAAGCATTCGAAAATTACAATTCGAAGACTATATTAATTCAATTTTTAATATCGTTTCAAAAATGACTACATTTAATTGTATAAGATCAGAAGATCACATTTATACGATAGAGATTAATAAAACTGCTCTTCATAATTTTGACGACGACGAAATCAAATTGATCAAATTAACTCAGTGCCGTGGGGGGCATCACAATTTTGAATGATTTTTTTTTTATAAGTTGTGTGTTATCATTCTTGTTTTTCTATATATATTTTTTTTTTATTATTCTAGAACTATTTCAACATTATATCCATTCATAATTTGTATTATTATAAAACTTGAATTATTATAATTTTAGTAACCTTTTTATAACATTTGCTTTATTTGATTTTTTTTTATATAAAATATATTATATTTGTAACTTGTGTTGTTTTTTAGGTCATTCTCAAATGTCACCATTAATAACCGAAATTAAATTAAAATTATAACATTCTATAATATTTATTAAATTAATTATTTTATTTGATAACATTTAATAGTAAAGTCGTTATCAGTTGTAGTAACCGCAATTGGTGATTACGCGCTCGTTGCGAGAGCCGGTGACGTAAGTTTATACATAATTCATCTAAGCCCTTTTGGCATGCGCGAAGCGACCAGAACCCGTAGTTTGGACAAACGGTAAATGGAATATTTGCGCAGATCGGTCCTAAAGTGACTAACGTCACCAGGGCTGATAGCGATCTTCACTTGCATCCTCTCATTTTTTTAATGTTTCACACCCATATGTATAATTGAAATTTTTTAAAGGTGAAATTCAATATATTATGGGTTATAATCGCATATTTTTATCAGTTATTATAATATAAATTGCAAGTGCTTAGGGCTGACGTCATCCCATCATATATTTTTCCATCGATTTTTTACAAGCCCACATTCAATATATTAAGGGTTATAATCGCTTATTTTTAACAGTTATTATTATATTATAAATTGCAAGCGCTTAGGGCTGACGTTATCACATATATTTTTCTATTTTTTTACAAGTCCACATTGAGGTAATCCCATTATTATAGCACTTTTCCCATTCCTTATCAGTAACACTGTTTGGCGCGTCGGGCTCTCAATTAGCCGACCGGTGTTCAAATCCTAGCAGGCAAGACTACTCACTAAAAAAAATACGATGCTACCAAGCATACAGTGTAAGTTGAGTTGCATATACTCTCTCTCTCTCTCTCTCTCTCTCTCTGACAAGTGTATGCAACACAACTTACACTGTAACTTGTGGAAAACTTGACAAACCGACAAGACGCCATCTTGAACAACGCTCCATCTAGTGGACAACTCGACTACCCGCCAAGACGCCAACACCGACGGTGGCGACACTTTGCAGGCTGGTGGACAAACTTAGAACCAGAGATAACGCAACGCCGACCACCCGACCGGATGCATTTCTCGTAAATTGGATTAACCGGAAGTACATGTAAATTGACATAAGAATCTTATCAGATTTCGACTTTTTATACTACTAGGATATTTAAGTTCTCAAGTTGTTGCTTGGATGACGGCGAATGACATAAATTAACACGACGTTTTGCTCCGGTTGTCACTGTTTTCTTTCTTGCGGATATCTCTAGCGCGGTAATAACAATTATCAAACGTGTTTGTTTGAAATAGGTGCACGACAAAAACGGCCTTTTATCTGGCGTATAGATGTTTGAAATCTTGCGTTCTCTTTTAACCGCTTCACCAGGGAAAGTATGTCGTTTATGACCCATCTTATTACACCGGAAACAACGAGGGTTATTATTAGTCGGCAACGATCTCGACAATGCCCACTTCGGCAGTGCGGTATCACGGGCACTTGCGCAAGACTTCTCAGTAATATACTGCAATTTAGTTATTAATAAAGATGTGTGGTCATGACGCATTTGAAGCGATTGACTTTTTATAGAATTATCTTGTATACCGTAACAAATACAATTTATTAACTGTTCCTGTGTGAAAGACGAGTGGCCAGTAATTTTTGTAATTTTATTCTTGCATATGGAGCGTATTTGCTGCAGCCAATAGACGTATAATTAGTCGCGTTGTGTAACAATTGAGCAGAAACGACAGAACCAGAAAAACTACTAATTAGATCTACCTTTAATTGCGCCCAGGTGCGTCTTTCATGGGTGCATTAGCCTTTAAACCACTCTTTGCCTTACCGTTAAAACAGTGCATCAGTTTTGTCTATATGCAGCCATCACTCCATTCTAACTGTACGGCTAACTCGTCGACATCATTATTAACATAAAACCTAACTAACAATACAGCGAGACGCGCGGCAGTCTCTTGTAAGACAAGTAGGAAAGTAGGTCGAAAAGAAGGAATCTCGATTAGTCTCATGGACATACGCAATTTACTTAATACCAACGCAGTAGAAAGGATTCTAACAGAAGGAGAGACGGATTAGCAATCTACCATAAGATCTCTACGATAACACCTAGGTTTTTATGATGTACATATACGAGTGTTGTGCTTATGTATGACCAGTGGAGTGTGGACCGTGGCTTTAATCTTACATCGCTTTTGTGCTGCGTTATTTGTTTATCCAGTTTTTGGGACGTTTGACCAACATATACTAGGTCACACTGCTTGCAACTAATTGTGTACACCACCTCATGTTTGACGGGAGAGGATCCTTAAACGTTGTAAAGAAGGTATTGATAGTGTTAATTTTGCTATACACAATGAATAAATTAAGATTGGCACCTCTGATGATGTTTGCTAGTTTCTGTGACAGGCCATTAAGAAACGGCAATTTGTGGTTTTTTTTTTTGGTTGAGCTGTAATATCTCTTACTGCGGGAGTATTCAATGGACAATATCTTTTTTAAAAGTTCAGAGGGATATGAATTATTCCTCAGAGTTTTGAATAGTAACTTAAAGTTGTTATCATGAAACACAGGGTGTGATATGCGTAGAATCCGACTTTTTAATGCAAGCACCGTGTTTAGTTTATATTTTATCGGATGATACGAATGAAAAGGAATGTACCTTCCTGAGCTAGTAGGCTTGAAATACTAATTTAGTTTTATTTAATTGTACGAATCTCTAATGGCCAGCATGTCTAATAAAGTACAGCTCCATCCTTCTCTTTTTCAACCGTAAATTGTAGCTCTTATACATAAACTTTAGTACCACTAATCTACGTCGTTAAAGCAGTTTACAATTAAATATTTTTCTAAATTATCTATAGTAAAAGATTGTCTTCTATCTGACAAAATATATTTGTATACAGTAAAACTGCTTTCTACGTCTACAGAACTAATAAGAGCAAATAATAAAAAAAAATATCGATGGAACTGGTACTATAGTTTGTAACAGCATCATTCCGGAGGAGTTGATGCCGGTAGAATTCCTAAAATCAAAAATAGGTATTAGTGGTATGGAACTTTAGTTTGTTTTCTAAATTAGTAACTAACTACTTTTAATTAAGTTATTTTGATAGTTTGTGTATATTTAATACTCACATGTTTCCGGTATTGTTTTGTGTTGTGGATTCCGTGTCGATCTTGGACCGGTTCCGATGCTCTCGATTTTAATCTAGAAACAAGTTGCGATTAGGTTAATTTTAATGCAATTGTTATTAATTGTTAATCGAGAAAGGTTGTATTATGCTGTAGATTGCATGGGAGAGTGCTGTAATGAAACAATTATATTTATTAAAATAGTTTATTTTAATAAATTAAACATACAATACAGATTAGTGGTGACATCTATTTCAGGTATTGCCAACTATTATTATAATTTTATATTTCTGAAGCCTACAGATACCTTAAAATACCCTTCACTCAAGGGTGGATTTGGACCCGCACAGGTTAGTAGTTAATATTTATGTATTTGTTCAACATCTATATTGATGATTATGCATGTGCCTTGCTTTCTAACCTGTACGCCGTATGGCCCGCATGCTTGTTTGGCTTATTGCAGTTTTTTTTACAGATTTATATTTTCCTAACATAATTAATGTTATTTTTATACTTATGAATGTTAGCATAGACTTAAATTCTAACGGTTGTGCCTTATTGCCGTTCTGAAATGGATTAGCCAATGAGCTGGAAGACAAACCCCTCAGAAATGCTATAAGGAAAAGAAATCATAAATCTAATATTTATGGATTAGTAGTGAAAAAAATGTGTATTAGTACTCTACAGCTAAATTTGCGCCTTCCAGATGACACGTGTTAAAAATAGATAAATAAATATTATGATTTATATGTGCGCTAAGTGATCGCCCATATGTCTTAAGGACTCTGTTTTCCTTCCTGGAAATAACAAAGATTTTACGATTTTGCTATTTCTACGAAACGCATAGACACATCTGTTATTTGGAATACATAAATTGTAAACTAAAATCTAACATGAAAACTTAAACTTCTCCACCCAACCGGTACCACGCTTGATTTCTAAAAAGGCCGGAAAAATAATATTTTTCTTCTTAAAACTTCTACAAATAATGCATTATCATCTTCTACGTATAAAATTTGTATGCTAACATACCTTTTAAGAATATCGGCAATCAATGCTGTATTCCAACCACTAAAACTGTTGCTGTTTGTATTAAATTATTTTCATTTACATCCTTTTTCTTTTTGCTTTTATTGACCTATTTCTATTAACACAAGAGATGGTAGTTGATGTCGAATTTAGACGCTCAGTTCCTTGTTGTAACTATGGAGTAGTACAATTATTACTATGAGCTAGATAGGATTTTCAAAAAGAACTTGTTCTTTTATTTTAATACAAGTGAATATTTAAGTAGACTTGCACGATGAAGTTACTTTTAATAATAAAATTATATTTTACATTGTTTCTTATTTATACTCGTTGAGTTATCTACAACGGATGGATTTAAGCGCACGGATAGCCGTGGCTACAATGTAATTGTGGCTACAATGTAACTAGCTCCTTGTTGTGACGATGGAATAGTACTATTATTACTATTTAACGCTACCAAAATGGCTACCGTCAACTTGGTAACTTATGCCCCTTTGTGATGGTAAGAGGTGGACAGGGTTTCACTTACCGTCGTAGCTCAGTGAAGACGGGGGTGGTAAGTTGTGAGCTCCACGGGATCTTTTTATGAAGTCCACCCTGTTTAAACAAAAGGCATACGCGGATAACAATTTGAAAGGAAGCTAAAATTAAGTGTGAAACAAATACAAGTAGTTGCAAATTGAACACAATTTACTTATATTTGGAAAACAAATTATAAACAGAGCTCGATGTAAACCAAAATATATTACTGGGCTGTAATGTTCAAGTAAGTTAAATACATTACATTCTTAAATTGTAAAATACATAAATGCAAACATACAAAATACACCCAAAAATTAAGTATTGGCAACATTTTATGCCA
Source organism: Tachinus rufipes (assembly GCA_963932245.1). Taxonomy (NCBI): domain Eukaryota; kingdom Metazoa; phylum Arthropoda; class Insecta; order Coleoptera; family Staphylinidae; genus Tachinus; species Tachinus rufipes. The sequence continues at coordinate 51,291,454 of OZ010748.1, forward strand.
AACTACTATTAGCAATTAAAATAAATGCAAAATACAAAATTAAAAAAAAAAAAATCTATGGTCTATCGCTCTCGTGTAATCATACGAGTATAGCAATGACAAATGAACCAATGCCATTAATAATTATGAGCAATGACTATAACATAAAAAAAGAAGGAATACATAAATAAGCCGTGAAATTTTAAATCGAAATATTGGTACAAAAAAAGAGTACTCATGGTTTGGGTCCAGGCATAGCGCTATCCCCGTCCAAAGATCCTCCAAGGCAAATTATTAGCACACACCGAAAATCAATAAAATTTCACTGCCGAAAGCTATTACGCCGCCTTACACCAAGTGGTAGAAAGCACAAAATAGAATGTATTGCTATCATTTATAATGACAGTTCACATAGGTTGCCGATAACACATTGTTGTCTTCTTCTTGTTGAGCACACTTCCGGATTCTTAAAACAAACCAATCACTTCAATTGGGAGCAGGAAACGAGACTTGGATAGATTAGCGGCCTCAAGCGTGTCTTCTGCAGACACCAACTACTTCTCCAGCACGTCCCATGCGGAACATCAAACAGGGTCTCCCGTACCTGCGATAGGTACAGCATGTACGGTCACCGTTCTGGGTCGTTATAAATAAACTAGACCGCCCGTAGAAAAGAACCTAAAACTTGCTATAGAAATCCAGAATTACTAATAATTCTGCAAACACCGGAAAACAATAAAAAGAAGAGAGAATAAACACTAAACCAACCTGAGATTTTATACGGTTCTACCATTCTTGTAAATAACTTCCAGCCATGAGGTGTGGGTGGGTAACAAATCCGCCTATGCAGTTGTGGTATAGACAATAACTCCTAAATATCACTTAGCGGGTAGCACGTAGCACAAAATATCACAACTTAATGCAGTTTTAACGACGAGAATATAGATCAGGCAAGGATTCCTAAGGATTAACAAAGCCTCTCAGAATACTCGCCACTGCTACAACACCACACCACGACACCTCAACGACTGGAAAAGGAATGAAAATCATTTTCCGTGAAGCATAGCAAAACTATATACAAATAAATTATTGAATTAATAAGAAAAATTTATCTCAGTTTAATTTATGCCACTAAAAAATGAAACGCATTGTTAAAATTTGCTTTTAGTATCGGCAATAGTAACATGTGGCTGGTGTTTTGCTACTTTAATACAAATTTCACTTAATGTCTTATTTCTGGCATGTCTATTTGTATGCATAGCCGGTCTTTGTGCATGTCAATGAGGAGTTTTATTTGGATTCTCAACCAAGACATAACTAATTCACGCAAATTTTAAAATCTGTCCACAGAGATAAATGGTTCCAAAAGTTACAAATTCAGTTTTATTTAGAGATACAAAAGCTGATGCCTTAACATAAATTTAAAATATTGTCGAAATGAATTTATATAATACAAAAGATTAAAAATATTATGCTGATACAAATGCAGGACTTTGGAATAACATGTTATGATGATCTAGCATCTAGTCGCCCATGCCGTCCTAAGCAGGTAGAATTATATCTTAGCTCGGCGGTAGCTGGTGTGCTGCCAAATGTTTTTATTTTCTGCTTCTTTTAAATTCATCTTAATATTATCTTAATTAACTAACGATATGGTTTTTGTTTATCTTTTATAATTTCTGTGTTAGTATAATCCCTTTATCCCGTTCATTTAATTCCTTTTTGTGCAAGAGAAATAAAAATTACTGAGGGGGTCATGCGCGGGCCAATTCCGTGAGTTTTCTGCGGAGCGAAAGCGAGCGCATACGGTCTTTTTATTGAAAGTCTTCGGCACTACTAGATTGCAATTGCGGATATAGGTAGTTAACCATACCAGTGGAGTACATCAAAAAAGGAAGTATTTATATTTAAAAAAGCAATTGGCGCTTGACAGCTGTGTTTATGGGGAGCCGTTTTGTTTTAAGTTGTTATTCTGTGTATTATTTGGTGTCCTGTGGACCCAGCCGTCGCCGATAGCTTGGCCCGGCTTGTCCTTAAAAAATACTCCATTTGGCGCCCGACGTGGGGCTACGTAGTTTAACTTTTAAACGTGTTAGTGTAAAAATAATTGTATCATTCTTTATTTATTTGTTGGTTTTGAAAACTTTTATGATACTTATCTAATTGTTGAATGGGGTACGACCGTGAACTCCCGATCTTGATCCGTTTCCCGAAACTTGATTATTGAGATTCCTATTATTAAGGTCCTGCATTATTGGATTCTTTGGTTTGTTGAGACTTATTTTGCTCGTTATATTTTAAAAATTGCACGCTCTTGCTTAACTCTAACATTGTTAAAATTTGGATTGTAATTTTCTCTTATAATTATTTTTGTTTCTATATGACCTTTTTTATACAAACAACATTGGTTGGTAAATTTGTTCTCTTTTAATCAACAATTGTGAAAATCGTTTTGCCGTTTGAAGTTGCCGTTCTTCTGAACGTGCCAAATCAATTGCGGTTTCCAGAAAGTTAGGGTTTTGTGATTTAACATAATTTTGATTAGTTAATCCTTCCTTAAAAACATTTAAAGCTTGAGTTTTAATTACTTGTGAAAGTTCTTTGGCTATGCCCGGTTACAATGGCATCTACTAAACTTGACAGACATTTTTCGATTTTTAAGGCATAAGTTGCAATGTCTTCGTTCTTGCCTTGAAAAACTGAGTTTTGTCATAATTCTACGGATAGCTTCTCTGAGAAAACATCTTAAAGATAAGCTTTTAACCCGTCCCACTCAGGAAAAACTGTTTTAATCTTCGGTTTTAATAATGCCAATATAAGTTTTCCCCTTGAGTTACGACACAGTTCAATTTTTTCTAATAATAATTCGCTAAGTCGCATGTTTAGAAGAGCAAATCTTCTAAATGAAAATGAATGGGGTTTGATTTGTTTAACTTAAATAAATACACGTTAAAAAGACGTCTGTTAAGACATAACTTAAGCTTATGTAATTAGTTAGCTGATATTATATTATTTAATACGTTATTTTATTTTATACCTTATTGTTAGTATACATAATATTGTATATATACTTACAGTCTGTCTATTCTGATTTTAATTGTATTTTTTGTGTATTTTTGTATTCTTACTGTTATTTTATTTTATTATTTTATTGTGAAATTATTAATTTATGTAATTTATTGTAAACTGGTGATAGCCGTTAACCCTTTAACTGCTACGTTAGGAAACACAATGTGGAATTTGTGTGCTAGGTCAGGAAACGTCTGAAACGTATATATACGGAAATAGTTTCTCGTACGTATATATACGGATACAGCGTGCAAACTACTATTTTCTTTTATTTCCTCGTACGTATATATACGGATATAGGTCACAATCAATTATTTCTTTCTTATATAATCATACAGGATCTTAAAATAAGTATCAAAAGTCAGAATTATATGTTTTTTATACAGAACAAAATAATATAATTATGTATAATAATCAAGTAATTATAAAGTAATTTTGAAATACATAGTAAAAAAAAATTTGCTAAAATTTTTTTAGCGAGTGGTACTTTACAAAACATGGGTCAACACAAAGTCCAACATTACATTTTTTGCAGTAGTATCGGGAATCTCTTCTTCGTTTATTACCAAGTTGCATATGTTTGCAAACATAACAGATTTTTTGCGATGCCGCTTTGCCTCCAGGAACAGAAGGTATCTTTTGAGGAAAATGACGAGCAACCATACGTGTAGGTTGGGGTTTGGTTGACGACCTGCCTGGTTTTGGAGTTGTCTTTTGTTCTTGAACATACTTTTCAATTAGCTGCCTTACTAGTTCTAACTGAAAATTTGCTAGACTTATATGACTTCCTGTTTTGACTTTGTACATGGAATGCGAATTTATAACAACAATGTCAATAAAATGAAAAAATATTTTTTTGTACCATTTCATAGTTTTTCTAAGACACTCTACAGGACTCAATAGCATGTCTATTTTATCTATTCCACCCATATTTGTATTGTAGTCTTTTACACATGCAGGTTTTTTCATTGATTCTCCAGTTTTATAATAATTTTTTCGATGTTTTCTATGTTGTCTTGGTGAAATGTAGTCAGCATATATACTAAACGTCTGTCTAACCATTTAATTACTAAAATGTTGTCTGTATGCTTACTGACGATTTCTCCACGTCGTTTTATTTCAGGAAAATCAGGCATACCTACACGATTAATCCTGACAGTGCCACAAAAATTAGTTTTGTGTTTATGTAGATAGATTCCAAGTGTAGGACTGGTATAAGAATTATCTGTATAAAGACTATGTCCTTTTTCCAAGTACGGTTCCATCATTGTTGATACAATTGATCCTGATATACCCAAATTTTCATTTTTAACAATTTTAGTGTTGGTTCCTGTATAAATTATAAAGTCGAGAATATAATTTGTTTCAACATCTGCCAATATAAACAATTTCACTCCAGATCGGTGACGTTTTGTCTTTATATATTGTTTAAATGATAGTTTTCCTTTAAATAAAACCATTGATTCGTCAATACATAAGTTTTGAAAAGGGCTAAAACTTTCTTGAAATTTTTGTTTTAGTTATTTTATAATTATATCTAATTTATACAGTCTGTCTCCTGCAGGTTGGTTGTTGTTATTGCAGAAGTGTAGCATTCTCAATAATAAAAGATATCTGTCTCTACTTATAATTTTTGAAAATAAGTGTCTCTAAAAGAGGGTCTTTTGACCAACAGTCGCTCAGTTTTAGTTTCTTATTTCTTGAAACTAACATTGTGACAGCAAGAAAAACATATATTTCTTTATAATCAGTGTCTATCCACTTATTCAGTCTAGAAAATTTTGTTTTATTGAGATTTTCAGTTGTGAATTTAAAATATCTAAATAAAAACTAATATAGTATGTTTATTTTTTTAATCTAAAACACTTACCTATTTGTTTCAGCAGCAATGTTTTCTGCCATACTGGATATAAAAAAATATTCAAAGAAATCCAGTATAGTTGACTTATTATCAAATTCAACATTAGTTGGATGGAAACCAGACTGTGTTTTATCAAAAATGTGAAAAGTTGGAGAAAACATACCAGTATGCCAAACAAAATTACTATTATTGTTTTCTTTTTACGCGGTTGTTTATTTTGTAATTTAGACTTTACGGTTTTTTGTATGTTTTTGAAAACTCACATTTGAGTATTTACATCAGCATTCGCATTTGCATTCATATCCGCATTTGCATTCATATCCGCATTTGCATATAAAATATTATTATTAGTTTCTATAATAATATTACAATTATTGTCAATATTTTCCGAATCACTGCTTATTTGTTCCATATTTTTATCAAATGTATCCGCAGTAACTGCGGTAGCCACATGTGTTTTTGTTCGAATAACCTCAAAATCGCCATCGCTGTCGGAATCTTCTTCTGATTCTCCATCCGAATCTGATTCATCAGATTCAATTGTCGAAATAAGTTTGCATAAACGATTTGCTTCATCGTCACATAAACCAACAAATCCACTCATTTTTATATATTTGTAAACACGCTGTACTTGAGACACAACTTCACTATTTTTAATAATGTCACACATTAATTCTTAGAAAAAAATTACTGCATTGAAAAGCTAAAAGATGTTGCTACAATTCATATCTGAATAAAATTATCGTACGTATAAAAATAACAATAGCATACATTTGTAAAATCCAAAACGTATATATACGGTAATAGCACACCTCGACGCCATTTTAAAATCGTATATAAGCGGAATTAGCAGTTAAAGAGTTAAATATATTATTATTATTAATTATATTATATAAAACAGAGAGTAGAGAACTCTTTTCCGCGACAGAGTTAAGAGCTAAGTGTCCGTGAAATCGAGAACACTTTTGCCTATTACTTATTATAGAAATTTTTAATTAACCTAACCGCAGTATCAATAGAAATATTAGCCATTTTTAAATTTTAATAATGTATATAAATTGAATTTCAAATTTTTTAAATAACACTCTTTTATTAATCATAATATTGCTGCTTGCCTATATATGCGCAACTGGAACATTTATTGCATAAAATCAAAAATAAATTATCCAACATAAAACAAAACAATATTTATTTATTTATTTATTTATTTATTTATTTATTTATTTATTTATTTATATTTCGCTATCGACGGATGTGAAACAAAGCTACTTACATAAAGATAAAAATAATCCACATAATGATTAACGTTCGTTGCGTTGAATTGTTGCAGGCAGTGTTGACAAGTCAAGTAAACGTTTTCACTTGCTGATAAACATTTGGAGGTTCCGGAAACCAATGTGGGACATCATTTAATTCCACTTTCAACTTTCACTTTTGTTATATCTGAATATACCAACCAATGCTGAGGTAATATCGAGCGGCTATTCAGGCTTAGATTGAGAAAATGGGGGTCATTGAACGATCCGACACCCTATCGCTAGTTTGCTACTCACTATCGTAATAATTGCAAAAATCAAAACTGCTAACGATTATACATACATATATATATAATATTTATTAAACAAACATACTTAATTTTTTCGCAATTGGATTAATCTTAAACTTTGGACTCGTGACTAATTCTAATATTAATTCTACCGTTTTTATGGTTAAAATAACTTTGAGAAATTTAAGATATTTATCTTTATTTTGTAGTTTTAGATCAGATAAAAGATGATGTTGGCACGGCACGGTTGACAAAATAAATGCGTTTCAACTTCTTTATAATCAGTCGTAATTGTATAAAAATACTTTTTATTTTGTTTAACAGAAGTCGTGTGTTGTGCAACCTAAAACATTGTATTATCGACTAAATATTGTTTTACCCAAAAAAATTGCTGGGCGTAAATACGATGTTAAATAACACATAGTTTAAATTGACAAGCGATTAAATTTTCTCAATTTTTTACAAGAAGCCATTTGTGGTTTAAATTGAAATGATTTGTGAATTTAATTCGTGTACAGGAAGGCACATTGCATTTAACATTTACGTAGTCACAAATAGCATAGTGGTCTTTTATATATTCAGCAGGTATTTAGGTAATAATTGTTTCTTTGCAAAATTTTGTCTATTGTTCACAATAGATTGGCAAAGTGGACAATTAGTATTGGCTTTAACCTTACATGCATAACAAAAACTATGACTGTGTAGACATTGGTATTTGGCTGCAAACAAGTAGTTCTTGCAAATTGCACATTGGCATGCATTGTAACTAAAAATAATGTTTAGCTTAGTTTATTTAAAATGTAAATTGTATTATCATTTACCTAATTTGGGCTATCCTGTCCACTATTTTATAATATTTGTAGTTACTAATTCTGTTTGAAACAATATAATTTTATGCGATCGGCAACAACGACGCCATTTAACGTATGATTCAATGTCTGATAAAATTTAAATGAAGTTGGTTACAACTAAACAATAATAGTGTTTTTGGTTTGCCAATGCTATAAGCCAATCAATGATGTCGGAATTGGTCCACCAATTCCATCACTTGCGCCTTTTGCTATATCGAGAGACTGTTCGGGTCATCCTAAGTTATTCTTACATAAAAATATGTTGTTTTTGCGCCTGATGCATCCGCATATTTGTGTATTCCTAGCTCGTTGGTAAGATAACGTTATTTTTTAAAAGATTTGTTAATGCCTGTGATATTTGATCAAAATTTTGAATGTATTTCTTGTGATGGCCAGCTAAACCAAGAAAAGAGTTTATGTTCTTGGGAGTTTTAGGGCAAGGAAAATGTTTAACAGATTCTATTTTTAAGGGAACAGGGCTGAGAAAGCTGTTTTGGCTCTATCTTCAGGTGACATTAAGACTTAATGATATCGGGGAGCAAGATCTAGTGAAATAACGAATTTAGATTTACCTAATTGATCTAATATTTCGGTAATGTTTGGCAGAGGATGTGAGGAAGCAATTGGTTTTTTCATTCAGTTTTTGAAAATCGATTACTACACGCCATTTTTATTAGCGTGTATATCTGATATTTTAGGATCAACTAACAAAGGGGAATTATAAGGAGAACCTGAATCAATATTTAATTGTTCTTTTAGCGTTTGTTAAATTTGCAAATCATTTTCTCCTTGCTGATGAAAAGGTGACCGATAAGGTTTTAGATTTATAGGGATGTTATCTGTAGTAGGAATTTCATAAGTGGTAGCGTTAGTAAACGGTAAAGTACCATCATTTAAAAGAATTATATGATTGCAATAATATATATATATATATACAGGTATATATAGAGTTACATAATAATTTTAATCGTGAAGTATCTATTTCATTTACATTGGATACGGTTAGTATTTAAAAATTTTCAAGATTTTCAAAAATAAGATTGAGTTCTTGTATAGGAACATACATTTCACTGGAGTTAACAAAAGTTATATTGCAAACTCAATTTATGGGATTTACTAAACAGTTTCCCAAAAATACACCGTCTTGATCTTTTTTTGCAAGACATATTGATTTGTTTTTAAGAATAAAAATTGATTTTTTGTAGAGGAATTAGATTGAATATTCTTGTGTAATTTGGAAATTATTAGGGACTAAATGAATAGGATGTATAATAGGCTCATTAGGATTTTAGGAATTTACTCTGGATTGCGTATTTGTTACGCGCTCTTTCTGTAAAGATGCATTAATTGCACCTGCAAGTTTATTATATCTACATGCTTTTATAATAATTTTTACTGAAAAATTTAAACTTTCTTCAAATGCCTGAAGAGCGGAAGTGTGATTAATGTTTTGTATAACGTTGCTGACGCCACTTCTTGAGATTCAATGCAAGCGTCATTTAAATCATTCAATACCTGTAATATTAATTGAGCTATTTCCGTTTTTCCAAAAAGAAATTATAAGCTGCGCCCAGTGAAATGTATAACAACTGGAATGCGCACGCAAGTGAAAGTTTGCGTATGAATTTGGTCTTCATTTAGAACGGCAAAATATACACGCCGCAACATCTGTCCCTTTCTAACGCACGATTTAAAAAGAGTCATCATACACGTCGGAACCTCTTCTTTCTTCAACAAGCAAGACCGGAATTTATATATGGGCGTGATCATTCTAGTTGTTATGCATTTCACTGGCTGCGCCAGACAATTTTGTTTTAACAAGATTTTTAAGGCATGGTCAATATTATATATCTGGAATTTGCAGTGCAAGCGTAACTTGATTCCGCTGCGCTGTGTATTACATGTATTATTTATTAAGAAATGCAAAACGTGATAAAATGTCATATTCATCATGTTTTGTATAATTGTAATATTATGTAATTTGGACGTCCCACGATCGCTCCAATTCCAATCCATATAACAAACGCAAATATGTTATTGGTAAATATTGCACAAATTCAACAGTTATTTTGACATAATATAACTCAATAGCACATCACATCACCTCCGTCCAAATTTTGCTTCCTCCCAATTTGAAAAAGATTCGAAATCGGCATGTAGTTAGAGATTAAGAAAATCTCTACATAAAAATCCAGAACGGCATGTAGATAGAGATCCAGAAAGTTTCTACATAGGAATCTATCGGCATTTGATAAGAGATCCAAAAAGTCTTCACATAAGGATCTAAGCAATATGACAGTTTTGAGGTCTTCCGACTTCTTCAAATAGCAGCGCCATCTGTCGGATCAGCGCTATAAACTGTTTGTAAGAAATAAAATTCTTAAATTATTCTAAGATGAACCACCCAAACGTAAATGACGTGATAATCAAATATATTTTTCCTGCAGAAACGGTAAGTTTTGTTGTTGTTTTTATGCAAGATTTTAGGCAATATTTTTTTGAAATGTGTAAACAACTTGTACGCAATTGGCATGCAAGTAGCTAATGTAACCAAAAATCTAATTACACGTCTGTTTAAAAAAAATACAAGTTTTTATAAAAGTATTTTTAATCTGCAAAAGATTTGAGTAAAAGAAATTTAAAAATTGTTGTACTCTAAAAATCAGTACCGGAGTTGATAAACATTATAAGTGAAAAGTGATTAGTGTAAAAAAGTGAAAATGATAAAGAATTTGGTTGATTAATTTATTTATAGTTATAAAAAAACATTGAACCATCAGTTGAATTTTTTGGTTGAATCATATGTGGGTTATGATTCAAAAGTGTTATAACAAGAAATAAAAAATGTTATATGTTTTGAAAAATATTTTGTAAACATAAACAACATGACTGTGGTGTAATTTGTGTCACCTTTCGTGATGTGAAACACTTTCACAGTTATATTAATTATTAAATCATTTACATCTAAAATAGCTATCAATACATTTTTGGCGCATCTATTTTGAATTAAGAAGCCAAAAATAATTATCAGTTAGACGCCACTGGTAACAATTGAAAGTCAAACCTATAATATCACGTGATATTGTAAATCGTACGATGTAAAATATTTGATACACGTTAATGGAATGCAGAGTGCATGAGAATTATATTAAACCAAAAATGTTTGAACAAGATTTTGTTTAAGCAAAATCAAAAATTAATACTGATTTGACAAACAATGCCATGCTTTTGAAAGTGTTTCAATTTTTTTTAATAAATCGTTCGCGATCACATAATTCAGTTAACCACAAGCCTTTTCTGGATTGTTGATACGCAAATGGCCACACAATCATATGATGAATTTTGTTTTTATTTTCACATATTGACACTTTTTTCATAATACTAACACTTGATTTAGTCAATTATCTTGCGTTATAAATTTATCAAGATTGTCTAAATAACTGCTAAAATTTAATTTGATTAATTTTTCTCTTAAACACCACACACATATCACACCATTTAAATACTTTTTACACATTTCTGCGGCTTCATAACAACTAACTTCTTCCTCTTGATACAATTTTAATACGCTACTATCGTAAGCTTCCAGGCTATTTTGTTGTCGACATTTTTCTAACCCCAAATCTTCAAAAAGTTTTTCCAAGTTCTGCACCGCGTTGAACAAATCTATCGCTTCGACACAATTGCTGTAGCACATCCACATATTTAAACTTATATTAAACCACTTTTAATAATATTTTCTTACTTATACTTATAATAAACCCCCACTAAACATCGTAATGGTCACATGATTTCTAAATGAATTCATTTTTAAATGCATCGGGGTAAAAATACATTAACTCTTTTGTGCATAACACATTGTCAGATAATAATAATGTATCAATCAATTTTTTTCCATTTAATAATCGATCACCATCCATTTTATTTATACCTTGAATAAAGTTTCTATAAAATATTTGAAAATTTTGAAGTTTTAACAACTCTAATCTATTACTAATTAGTGATTTTAATTTCCATAAATTATTAAGAGACTCCTACCCAATGTATATAACATTTGTTTCATCTTTTATACATAACACTTTAGCGTTAAATTTTTCAAAAGTAAGTTGTTTTGTTCCTAGCTGCACTGGCCACCATTCACTATCTTCGTTTAACGAAAAATAACTTTTTATGTTGTCTTCCAAAAATTGTAGCTGTGTCCAATCTTCTACACATAAGTCAATATGCTGATTATTAGTTGAACTAATTTGTATAATTTGAGGGTGTGTTATATTTGTAGTTAGACCAATGTTGACACATTTTGTTTTTGATTTATTTAACGGATATGTTGTTACATTTAATAATGGATACATTTTTTTAGTATAATTATTACTACTGCATATTACTTTATTGCATCTGTTATATATGTTTTCATGTGCGCAACACCTCATAAAATTGTGTGCGCGTTAAAGCTTTAGTCATGCGCGTTAGTGATATATATATATATATTGTAAGAGCTTAATTAATATAATTTAGAAAATGATTATCATTACAAAAATAATAGATAAATTTGGATATTTATGTTTTATTGTGCATAATTTGAATTGTAAAAAATTAATTACTATTTTTGGGGCTCATAAAACTAAAAAGCATTTTTATAACGATTTTATTATATTATAACACGTCTAACAAAAAAATCATTAATTTATTATTTTCCCATAACAGGCATACTAAGTAATATATAAAACAAGCGTATAACTTACGCTTAAACTCATAGGCCACACCCGTGCACCCTTCACTGAAATTAATTTAGATTTTTTGCAATCAATGCAAAATTTTTTCTTTTACCTAAATTTTAATTGTACCTAACCATAAGACTTTTAACAAGTTCGAGTGAACCTTGTATTATACAAATGAAATTAAAAAATATTTGAATGTATTACGTAATAAAATTGTTTAATTTATTTTAATTAGCTTTCTTGGAGTTTAATCATTATAAAAGGAACTGCTTTATAAACAAACCGCTTAAATGGGGTATCTGTAACCCGTCAAGTATTAGTAATAAAAGCATCAATAACAATGTCTAACCTGCAAATTTAAATTGTACCTAGAATTAAATGTCGTTAAATTAAGGTTAAATTAAAAATAACAAACAAATAAAAAAAAAAATTATTTATTTATAATAATAGATAGAAACATAAATTGAATTTATATTTTATTAATTTCAAAAAATAAAAAATAAAAATATTGGTTGTGTAGCTGACGGTCACATCTACTCATAGGAAAAGTCCATCCCCTGGCTACGGATTCCTTATTTCTATAACAGAATAAAACAAATAATTAATACAAGAAAAAAAAATCAATTTAAAACTTACCATTCTTAATACTTCCGTAGCTGGAAAGATTGGGTGGACTCTTCAATACGGCGTTTGAAACTTCTGAAATAAAAAACAAATATTAATAAAATAAAATTACAATAAATTTTTTAATTCACTCACCTTTTTTTAATTTCGCACACTTCTCCAACCGCTCAAGTTTTTGACTTTCTTTCATCAAGGAATTCTTGAGGGTTTTTACTAACACCCTCTGTTTTTCTAAGTGCCGCTTTTCCTCTTCTTTGCGGAAAAGCGACTCCACTTCTGCGTCCACTTTGATTAATGATTCCTCCGAAAATTCACATGAATCTTCCAGGAGGAGATCTTCTAAAGGTGGTGTCAATAGATCATATATATCTTGGGAAAAAGGTTGGGTTTGGCCGGTTATATTAGAAATATTAGAGGGGGGGCTGGGGTAAAAAGAATTGGGGAGGCCGGGGAAAAAGAAGATTGGGGAGGCTGGGGTAAATTACATAACTCGCAAGGAGTTGGGGAATCACTTATTACGATGATCTTGTCTTCATCATCATCATATAGTGGAGGAGGATAACAATATTGATCTATTAACTCACCTAGATCATTATAGAGATTAAAATTAGAAGGCGATATTTTGCAATTTGGAGGGGTTATTTGGATATTATCAATTATATTAATTTTGGGATGCATAGTGGTTGGTTGTATGGTTGGGATGTGGAGGGTTTCAACTACTAGAGTGTAATATTATAAGTTAATACTATTTTTGCTTTATATATTAGAATTACAATAAAAAAAAGCAAATGTGTAAATGTAATTAATATTGTAGGCAAATGTGCATAATGCTTCCTAGTTGTAGTAAAACATGATGGCACGGCCGATGTAATTAATAATAATTAAATTATATAAAAAGAACAAGAATGCGTCTCGATTATTAGCATATGTACATTTCTTATAGGGGAACCTGATACTAATATGCAGCACGCTCGGGAATCCAGTCTACATTTTATTACATAATATATGTTAAACTTCAATTATTAACACGTACATTTCTGCATGTTTAAGTTGAATGAACATTCCTTATTTAGAATGAATGTCAGATTTGCAGGTGGTTAATACGATGAAAGCAGTAACAAAAGATGCCGTTGATTTAGAATTGTTACCAGCTAAATCCAAACATTTTTGTTCAAAATATGATTGTTCTAAAATTAACAAAAAAATAGTAAATTCAATAAATTATATGTTTAAAACGTTCTGACGAATCAAAAAACAAAATGCTAGTCAGTTTAGCTTACTCTGCACATTATTACGCCATTCAGATAACATGTTTATATGATTCATGGCCTTATCGCATTCTTGTTAAATTCGTGGGTATCTAACATTTTGGAAAAAAGCATTATAATATCCTTAATTAGAAGATTTATATATAAATTAATATAATTACAATATGATTTTAATATTTAGATTTTAAAATATCACAAGCTGACAAGAATCTAAACGCCATGAATCGACTAAATACATAATTAAATATATTACCATCGCCATGAGGTTGAGGTGGTCTTCTAATTTCATCAATTTAAATTGGTGTATCTCTTCTTGGGGGCAGATTTGGTTGTCCTTCAGCATCGGAATTTTCTTTACCTTTCTGAATTTCTACTAACTGAAGCTGAAATGAAGCCACACTTTTTAAAACAAATTATAATAAAATGATTAATAAATAGTGCTTTTTTACGTCCTTTATTGGATTTTTTATCTACTTTTTAAGAGGTTTTTGTGTTCTGCTGATTAACAATTATGCACTCTTGATCTGTGCCTTCTTGTGTGCATAATGAAAACTATACATGTAGGTCGGGGCCAATTTTGTTTTCTTCTTATTTATTTTTTAATTAAATTAATATTATGATGTTTCAATATTTTTAGCATACTAGAGTAGAGAAAGAATGTTGTACCACAAGACCTTGAGACAGACTTTGTCTGCATCCGGGTAATGTCAGTACAACATTCTCTAGGTCGTCTGGTGCCCTTTAATTTTTTTTAAATTTTCTTTTTGGCCGTCTGGTGTCCTTTAATTATTTTTTTATTGTCTTTTTCTGTATAACGTAATTGTTGTTAATGATGCCTGTTTTTATTTAGCCTCCGAATCTTCTTCTAAATATTCTAAAGCAAACGCTTTCACAGCTTCTTTATCAGCTTCTTTTATGTCGTCACTTTTTGTCGCACGATAATATGCTATATCATGTATTTGTGCTATAGCATCTGTATTATTGACTGGTAATCCATTTATTACACTATTACCCGGTCCCAAGTAATTGTATCCCGGTAAAGTCAAACCTTTTCTACCAACTACTTTCTTTGTTTTCTTTGTATGTTTTTTTTTTGTTTGACTTTCTCTAAACCTATGAGTTAACTTCTTATCAAGCGCAACGGCTGGATTGATAGTCGCGGGCATTCTGATTTGTAGTTCGGAAAACGACCACTATATATACTTCTCATGCATAAAACATTCTCAATTTAACATTCGTAAAGTTTCTTGCCTTTGTCCTGGCGGCCGGCAACAACGACGTGGGGGGGGCACGTGAGAGGCAGCCGCGCGAAGCGCATGGCTATGCCTATCTCATACGTGCACGTGGGAGTTGTTACTAAGGGGCCTCCGAGAGGATGTTGCGATCCATAACATTCCAATTGCTGTTGATATGACGCAGTTATACTATTAATAGATACGTTTGCTAACGATTCCGAGGCTATTCCTAATCTACCTGGCAATATATTGGCGGGCTTACTGTTATCTTTATAATATTGTAATTTTTCAAGTTTTGCACACGGTTTACTTAAATAAACATCAGCATCTTTTCGAGTCCACGGAATCCAATGTTGTTTTGCAGATTTTAACATACCCGCTTATATGTCGTAATGATAATCAATAATAGTATCTCCTAAACAATTATTTATTAAAAAACAATCCACATTTTCATCTTGTCTAAACATTCCTTCTTGATGTACTACGTAATCAGCGTAAGTAGTTTTATCTGGATTTTCACTTTTATTCCATTCATGGACCCAAAAATGAGAATTGCTTTGCGGACACCCGAATTGGGCAAGTGTCACCCCCGAAAATCATCTTGATGGTGTCCCATGCTGACGGTTCGCAGTTAAGTTCATTCCAACACAAAATCCGCTTGTTAGCGCAATCCTGTATCTTACAAACTTATTAAAATTTGCAATATATCCTACGCTTAAACAAAAATGTAGTACACAATCAAAAAAAAAAATTCTTTCTGGCGCCTGGCTCAGATATACAAACAACAGTATTTTGTTTCCCATTTGCCCTATTAATTATTTTACTTAAAATTGTAAGGAAATTTGTTACACGAATATTACTATTATTAAATTGATACAAGAGTAATTTTTCAATAATTTCTAAAGAAGTAGTTACATCGTAATAATGTTCGGGGACATTCCCCATTGGAGCGTTGTAAATGCAAACAGCAGCACCTTCAACGTATCTTTCCAATTCCGCAATACTCATATCTTGGATTTTTGCGTTAAATGTTTTTAATGGTATTTGAATTTTGTTTCTAGTAATAAGCCAATATTTAAATTTAGATTCCAAGAAGTGAGTAGTTTGGAAAATATAAGTTAAAGTGCTACTTACATGGTTCCTTAGCCAAACTTCGAATTGGCATATTTCTCCTCCTTTTGCTTGTCTTCTTTCTCCAGCATTCTCCTCGTCAGTATCTTCATGATTGCCTTGAGATGTACTTGCAACGGATCGGCACGAGATGAAGTCACGAACTGCAGGCGATGGGATGCATGGCGCCACCAATCCCTCTTGTTGGTTATCGTACACTGCTTGAATGGATGGACATCTAATTTTACCACCTCGAATCCAGATGTCTCCTCCGCATTCCAGGTGATTAATTTCTCTTGAGTCCTTTTCACCATACGAAACTGAATTTTGGATGTGCTCTTTGCCGTAGTCCCTTCCCCAAACAACTCTTCTTCGTCCGATGAATCGTGAGGCGAGGATTTCTCGCAGACGGGCACATCTACAACGGTCTGTGCTGTAGGAGCAGTCGTGGATGACATGGTAGTGATCGTCTCCATGTTTGATGATGAGGCAGAAGTTGAAGCGAGAAGATCTTGATTGTGGATCTGGTACAACAACTTCTCGAATTCCGTTACAATTGGGTCCTCGAACAATGTCATGTAGGACGCGTCTTTTGAGAGGTACTCGAGCAGCTTTTCGAGCTGCATACTGTGCAAGCGATCCTTGCTGTCGGTTTCTTGGCACAGACCTTTCATTGCCTTCCTCATACATCCAGCTACTACCTGTACTTGCCGTTTCGCTATAAATAAATTCTCCAGAGTTAATGCTAGTAGGATTTTCGATAGTACAGGTAGTAACCCTTTCATTGTTTTGTTGTCGATGTCGATCCACAAATTGGCCAGGTGATACAAAAACGAATTGTCCTTCACTACTGCGTTCATTTCCTCTTCCTCGTCGCTCTCTATTAAGTGGTTCTCCTGCAAGATGTCCTGCGTTAAGAATGATACTCGTGCCTTCTTTGTTGGTGGAGGTGTTGTCTATTTAATAGATCACACACGCACACGCACACGCACACGCACACGCACACGCACACGCACACGCACACGCACACGCACACGCACACGCACACGCACACGCACACGCACACGCACACGCACACGCACACGCACACGCACACGCACACGCACACGCACACGCACACGCACACGCACACGCACACGCACACGCACACGCACACGCACACGCACACGCACACGCACACGCACACGCACACGCACACGCACACGCACACGCACACGCACACGCACACGCACACGCACACGCACACGCACACGCACACGCACACGCACACGCACACGCACACGCACACGCACACGCACACGCACACGCACACGCACACGCACACGCACACGCACACGCACACGCACACGCACACGCACACGCACACGCACACGCACACGCACACGCACACGCACACGCACACGCACACGCACACGCACACGCACACGCACACGCACACGCACACGCACACGCACACACACACACACACACACACACACACACACACACACACACACACACACACACACACACACACACACACACACACACACACACACACACACACACACACACACACACACACACACACACACACACACACACACACACACACACACACACACACACACACACACACACACACACACACACACACATACATACTTTAAGACAGATGAGGTACACGTACATCGACATCCCATGCTATATTGCCAGTATTTGTGTCGTTAATTCCAAATGCTGTTCCTCCACTTTTATATTGCTCAGTTGTATTTGTGAAGAATATCACTTCCGTCAATAACATGCTGAATTTAAAAATGAATTTCGTTTCTTGAAATTAACCAGTATTTGAAATTTGATTCCAAAAAATGAGTTGTCTGGAATATATATGTTAAGGGGCTACTTGCATGGTTCCTTAGCCGAACTTCGAATTCGCAACTTTCTCCTCCTTTTGTTTGTCTTCTTTCTCCAACATCCTGCGAGTCAGGATTTTGATTATTGCTTTCAGGTGCACTTGCAGGGGATCTGCAGCTGACGAAGTGACGAACTGCAGCCGATGTGTTGCGTGGCGCCACCAATCCCTTTTGTTTGTGATTGTACATTGCTTGAACGGATGCAGATCCAGCTTCACCACCTCGAACCCACACGTCTCCTCCGCATTCCATGTAATCAATTTTTCGGCTGTCCTTTTGAGCATACGAAATTGAATTTAGGATGTACTCTTGATCAAAGTCCCTTCCCCAAACAATTCGTCGTCGTCCGACGAATCTTGTGCAGAGGATTTCCCGTAAGCGGTCGCAGCGACAACGGTCGGTGCTGTAGGAACAGTCGTGGATGACGTGGTAGTGGTCTTCACCATGTTTGATGATGAGGCAGAAGTTGAATCTAGAAGATCTTGATTGTGGTGGAGGTACAGCAATTTCTCGAATTCCTCCGCAATTGGGTCTACATCTCAAGTTGGAGCGCCGTAAAGCAAAGTTACATTTTCGTTAGTACTAAAACTATATATTTCCTCAATGGTCTTATCGATAAAAGTGTGTTGATAAGCATCAATCACAGACAGAAAAAATGGTGTACCTTTTCTTAAAAATCTATATTTACTTTTATTCCATGCGACGGTATTCGTTACGTTCAATAAGGGACTTGCCGGAAACTTGAGGAACCTTTCCAATAGTTGATCTTCCTTACTTTCTCGCTTTGTGTTTGGCAACTTTTTGAAGTGCTTCACTACTGCTGCCTCTAGCTCCTTCACTTTCATCATCAACGGGTCGACAGGCGATGAAACCAAGAACGTTGTCTGCAGATCCGCTTTCCTCCACCATTGCACGCGTTCCACATTTTCAACTTCTCTTGTGCGATAGACGTCCAGTTTGACGACAAATGCCCCAGGTTCTCCCTCCGACTTCAAAGTACAATAGTCGTCGTTGATCCTTTTGCAGATAGTTTGCGAGATTGCAGAACCATCTGTTGCTGACATCGCATCGCCAAATAACTCTCCGTATGGTGCGACGTCCGTGCCGAAGCATTGTTCGGATTCGTTGGCATCTGCATGATTGGTTGGAATAGGAGCAGTCGTGGACGATGTGGAGGTGGTCGTCGTGGTGGGCAATCCAACAGATTTCTCCTTGGAAAGGGATTGAGCAGTTTCGAGTAACAATTCCTTTTCCTTCGGCTTCAGTAATGTCCGGTAAAACGTGGTGAACAATTCTGCGTCGCGCAGGATTCTCTCGAAGCTGTCGTAAGAGATAACATTGTCGTTCGTCTCGTCTTCCTTCTTCCTCTTTGATATTAACTTGCGAAACATAGTCACTACTTTCTGGAAGGCGCGTTTCATTTGCAAGTTCTTCTGCTCCACTGATTTCTCCGTACAACGTACTAAAATGGTCAACAAGTTCACTAATGACATTGTCGGAGTCCACAGCAGTTCCAGTGTTGATGCGAGTGAATTCTCGTCTTCTTCGACTACTAAGTCGACTGTTTCTTCTTGGGTTGTCATTACTACTGTCACTATCACTACTTAAGTATTCCCAAGAATAAGTATTCCCTAGAATCTAATGTATAAGCTTCGCTGTGCCAAGACATGGAGCGACTGCAGTAATTCAATGCAGCGCTTCATATTTATACAAATTCCACCTCCCGTCCATTGCGCAACAAATAAACAATTTACGTACTAACATCCGCTCGGTAACTGTCTTATTAAAACTCTGGTTTTAACGTCGACGACTACGTCAACGGGCACGGGGGGGGGGGGGGGGGGCACGTACATGATCAATGCACACGTTGCCCCACACACACACACACAAACTTTATATTTAATATAGTAACCTCGCCATATTTAAAAAGTTATGAATGTAATAATTAACAGATTCTCTTGTATCCATATTAAACTGTTCTTTAATTGTAATTGCATTATTTTTTTGTGTGCGATGTATAAGTACCCCCAAATAAATTAGTCATGCGGAATGTGGATTTTATAGGAATATAACACGTTATAATTATATGCCGTACCCCAATATTGTTTTTTATGTAATGCATTTATTATAATTAGTCTAAGCGCATTGATCTTTTATGTTTCTTGAAATA
The DNA here is from genome assembly GCA_963932245.1 of Tachinus rufipes. Taxonomy (NCBI): domain Eukaryota; kingdom Metazoa; phylum Arthropoda; class Insecta; order Coleoptera; family Staphylinidae; genus Tachinus; species Tachinus rufipes. Next base: position 51,311,777 of record OZ010748.1, read on the forward strand.
GCAATTTTTTATTGTTTATTTTTTCATGACATCAATCGAATGTCTCCAGTCTTATTCTAAATATAGAGTATATAAAAATTATGAAATGCATTTTTTTCCGCTTTCGCTCTCAAACAGGTTCTACATAATAAATGTGCACACCGTCGAAGTGCATTCATCTTCTTTTGTTGTGTTTATTTTAATAATCTGTTTTAATAATTACATGTGATGTATTGAGACCTTGTTTTATCATACATAAAATGTGTATTAAATTACACCCCCAACCTTTCAAAAATTTTCATTTTTGTTGTATATAAAGTAGAGTTGCAACGAATATTCGGCAACTATTCGGTATTCGGCCTATTCGGCCACATATTTATTATTCGGCCGAATACCGAATACCGCAGCAGTATTCGGCCGAATACCGAATAATTTAAAATTTTCTATTTTTTATTAAAAAATAAAACACAACTACTTTTTTAATAACAAAATTATAATCATTCTATAAAAATAATACAAAACATGAAAAAATATTGAACATTAAATTGGCAATTTAGAAATACATGAAATTATTCTAATCTAAACTTAAAATTAAGAAGCGGCAAATTATGGTGTAAAAATACTAATTTTTCTGCGTTATCAAGAAGGAGTCGGTTCCTCTTCTCTTCATATACATTGCCTGCTTTTGAAAAAAGCCGTTCCGAATATACGCTGTTTCCAGGTGCTGACAAATATTTGGCTGCAAATTTTGCTAAATAATGTGGGAATGAGTTTTTATTTGCAGCCCACCAAGTATAAGGATCATCGCATCTGGATATGCATCCCATCTTCAAATACCTATCAAGTTCATTTGAAATTAAATTTTTTCCACTTGATATTTCAGCATCACTATTTTTTTTCTGTGCAATAACTTTATCATAGCAATCCCAAAAAGACACGTGTGTGTTTAGGCTAGTAGCTTCAGTTCTCTTTCTCTTAGATTGAACAGGTGATGACTGCAAACTTTCATCACTACTAGTATCGCCGCTTAATTTTAATGCTTCTAAAATATGTTGTCGTGCCTGTTCCCCTTGAAATTTCTCAATAAAATAATTCGTTTTAAAGCGTGAATCTAGAAAATTAGCCAACAAAAAGTTTTTTGCATCAGTGAGGTATGCAAATCGATGGTTCAACCCCTGTTGTAGTGCAACTCTGGCACTGTCTAATTTATGTGTGAGCTCAGCTGTTCTATCTTTATCACAGTATCGTAAAAGAGTGACTACATGCGGTATAGTTTCGAAAATACATGAATGTCCAGAACTAGTCAATTTAGTAATTTCTTCAAATGGCTGCAGTAACATTAAAAGTTGCTCTAAGAGTTCCCATTGAGCAGCAGATAAATTTGAAATATTGCAATCTGTAATATACAGAGAAATTGCTCGTTTTTGCTTCAGTAGCCTTGCCAGCATGTAATAGCTGGAATTCCAGCGAGTACTAACATCTTGCACTAATTTGTGCTCCGGAAGATGTAAATCTTTTTGGATTTTGTGCAGTTTTTCTTGTGCTGTACCAGAGTGGTTAAAATGCGTCACAATTCTTTTTCCTACAGTAATCATTTCTAACACTTCAGTCTGAACTTTTATAGAACCGGTAACTATTAATTGAAGTGTGTGTATAAAGTAACATACAGACTCCATTTTGGCATCACTGATTGCTTTTACTATATTACGCCCATTGTCATGAACAACGACATGTTTTTTTGACAAATCGATTTCCCATAAGCTCGGTATTTCTAAAAGAGTATTTGATATATTTTGCCCAGTGTGCTGGCCTTGGAAATGCTTTATATTCAAAACAGCATGTTTTAAATTGAATTCACAATCAAGCCAGTGCGCTGTGAAACTTAAAAAAACTAGCATTGTTATGCATACAAGTCCACATATCAGTAGTGACAGAAATGGCATTAGTTTCGGAAAGCAATTTATTAATTTTGGCTACCACATTAAAATATATATCTTGTATTATTTTATCTAAAAAGTAGGGCCGACTTGGTACTTTGTACCGTGGTTTTATTTTTTTTAAATAATTATTTTTTTAAATAATTTCCTGTGAATACTTTCAGATTATTTTAATTCAAGTAATATAAATAATAAATCTACACTTTGAGATCATAAGTACAAGATCATGTACAACCTCTAGTTTTTAAAATATAATTGATACTGTTTGCAAATATGCAAAAAATATATTCGAGTATGAGCCCTAGCAACTTACTTAAATGCAAAAATAATGTTTTTATTGATTATATTTTATTCAAGTCTGAAGGGGTTAACCCTTTTATGATTTGCAACTTTGCACAGAACTCAAATTAATTATTTATTAGAAAAAAAAAAAAAATAGACTCAAAGTAAAAAAATTATTTTAAATATTCATTTTAATTTTTAAAATACGTTTTTCAAAACAATCCAACTCATTCACATAATTCAATTGTTCAGATGTGTTGAATCCTGGGCAACTGTAGATATATGTATTATATTCAGACTCAATTAATTTAAGATCGCTACAGGGTTCCATACATATTTCGCTTAAATCTTCGTCAGAAAAATCAAATATAATGTTTGGCGATTCTGGAGTATCAATTTTTAATATATTTAATATTAGGACTGCTTTATTTAAAAAAAATTATTCATGTCTGGATAAATTACACTATCTAGGTAAAATACTCTAATATATAGCAGACCCATGTTAAACTAGACAATGCTACAACTCGTGTTAAACTAATATTTTAAAATCTAAAATCTCGTATTAGTGATGATATGTGGAGGGGGGGGGATCCCTACCATAAAAAGTTATTACAAGTTCGCTATTTTAAAAAATGTATCTCTTTATACCCGAATGCGCGCGACTAAAATTTTATTGCGCATATAATTTTACACAGTATTGCGCACTTGAGGGCATATATAAGAGATACAGAGTAATTAGTAAACGTAACAACAAATATCACACATTCTCCAATTATACGTATAAGTTCATCCAATAAACAGCATGTTGACTTATATGAAGAAGACTGGGCACAGCTGCAATTATTGGAACACATTATAGGAAGTTACTTTTTATCAAATGAAAATGTTGAATGGTGGTCAGTGCAGCTAGGAACAAAACAAATAACTTTTGAAAAACTTAAAAACAAAGTTGTGTGTATAATAGATGGGGTAAATGTGTTGTACATTGGATATGAATCTTTTATTGGTTTGTGGAAATTAAAACAACTCATTAGTGATAGATTGGGATTGTTAAAGCTTCAAAATTTTCAAATATTTTATACAAGCTTTATTCAAGGTGTTAGTAAAATGGATGGTGACAAAATATTAAATGCACAAAAACTGATCGATTCATTATTAGTTACAGATAATGTATTATGCATAAAAGAACTGTTACATTATCATCCCAAAATATTTGCAACTGTGGCTGTATAATGTGTACATTTATAGATCATGTGACCAAGGTAGTGATTAGTGGGGGATATGACTATAAGTATAAAGAGAAAATACCATTAAGAATTTATTAATAATATAAGTATAAACATGTGGATGTGCTACAGCAATTATGTTGAAGTGGACGATTTGTACAGTGAGGTGGAACACTTGGAAAAGCTTTTTGAAGATATGGGATTAGAAAAATGCAGACCACAAAATAGTTTTGAAGCTTACGATAATAACATATTAAACATGTATCGTGAAGAAGAAGTTAATTGTTATAAAGCCGCAGAAATGTGTAAAAAATATTTAAATGGTGTGATATCTGCGTGGTGCTTAAGACAAAAATTAATCAAATTAAATTTCAACAGTTATTTAGACAATCTTGATAAATTCATAACGCGAGATAATTGACTCAATCAAGTGTTAATAATATGAAAAAAGTAACAATATGTGAAAATAAAAACAAAATTCATCATATGATTGTGTGGCCATTTGCGTATCAACAATCCAGAAAAGGCTTGTGGTTAACTGAATTATGTGATTGCGAACGATTTATTAAAAAAATTGAAAGACTTTCAAAAATAATAACCCCTATATTAAACGAATCCCATATATGTAAAATTTTTTACGAAAGATTTAATTCTTAATGTAGGTACTATAATTAGATATGCTATTTTTTGTATTGTGTGTAACATTTATGCTATTTTAATATGTTTTATAACTAATAAACTATTTTTTAAATTTATTTATTAAAAAAATGCATTATTTATTATATGTTAGAACCCCTCTTTTTCAGACACAATAAATAAAAAAAAATGGTAAGTAATTAAATAAAAAAACAGTAAGCTAAAATAATATTAAATTTATAAAAAAAAATTAACAAAATACTTTTTTTTGCCCTTAAGTAACTGATCACACTACACTAATGCCGATTTAACCTTCTCTTCTATTATGTTAAAAAAAATTATCTGTTGTTCTTGCTTTTTTTTTCCTCTTCATTTTTTGGTACTTTTATTTCCCATTCTTTCTTTTTTTGTTGATTCAATAATAATAATAATAAATTATAATACTGGTCTTCAATCACTTTTGTTAATTGATTTGATTTTACACCCACTCCTTTGTTTTCTGGACTTTCTTTTTTTTTCACCCATAGTAAGCAATTTTACAAATTCGCAATCCACCTTTATATTTAAAACAAGATGAAAATGTGGTATTGGGCTTAACAAATTTTGAATCATTTTATTCAATTGCAAACATAGATGAAAACAATAACAAATTTTATTATGGTGACAATAAAGAATTTACAATTCCGGTAGGATCTTATGAAATTACTGATTTAAACACATATTTACAAAAACAGCTTCAAAAACATGACGAAGATATCAAAATTATAGGAAATAACAATACATTAAAAGTGCATATAAAATGTACAGCACCTATTGATTTTACTAAGGCTAATACAATTGGAACATTATTGGGTTTTAATAAAAGAATGTTATCAAAAAAAAATTCCAATGAATTAGACTTTTCAACAGATAAATAAATTCTTTATGTGTTGACTGTAGTATTACAACCAGTTCTTATAGAAACGGAAGATTGGGTCATTGGGTCACATTGTTTCAGTTTTTTCCTACGGTACCACCAGGTTATAAAATTGTGCAGTCCCCTGAGACGGTTATATATTTACCAATTAATACATCAACTATTATTAACATAACACTTAAAATAGTGGACCAAGATGGGAATATAGTCAATTTCAGAGGAGAGACCATCACAGTAGGACTTCATTTGAAGAATGTGCCTTGAATATGGTAGTGCGATATCATAGTATGCATAATTATGGTTATAAGAACTTACCATATAACTTAACCGCAACAAGTAATTCAATCATTAGACAATCTGCACGCAATAGATTAACATCAGAAAATATAATATTTTTAAAATCTTTACGATTTATACTATATTAAATAATGAGCATTCTTAAAGTTAAAGAAAATGTCTTTATTGACAACTCAATTGCAAATTCTCAATTTCACACGCATCAACCATACGCGTCAACAAGTTTCAACAACAACAATGAAATCAGAATTCCAATTCAACAACAGGATATGTACACACTACCGAGTGAAAGCTTTATTTACATAGAAGGCAAATTGCAAGAAACTACTAAAAATAAAAAACCAACAAAAACAAAGTTTATTAACAACGGCATTGCTTATCTATTTAGTGAACTTCGCTATGAATTAAATGGTGTTGTTATTGACTCTACTAGAAATGTTGGTTTAACATCAACATTGAAAGGTTACTTATTCTTCAATTCAAATCAAAAATTACAAAATGCCGGATGGTTTTCCAAAACTAATACAGACCAAGATGATATGGTAGATGCTGATGGAAATTTCAATGTTTGCATACCACTTAAAATGTTATTAGGCTTTGCGGAGGATTATAAGAAAATTATAATAAATTTAAAACAAGAATTGGTTTTAATATGTAGTAATACCGATCTTGAAGCACTCATATGCACAGAAGATGAAGGCGTTAAAGTGACAATTAATAAAATCAATTGGAAAGTTCCTCACATTTCTGTGTTGAGCTGAACAACTTAGATTGACAAATTATTAGGAAAAAATGAGGATTTATCTATAGCTTTCAGATCTTGGGAATTACATGAACATCCTGCATTGCCACAAACAACAAGACATACATGGGCCGTGAAAACGGCTACTCAATTAGAAACACCGAGATATATAATTTTTGGGCTACAAACAGACCGTAAAAATAAAAATAAAAAAGATATGGGTCAATTTGATGATAATGAACTTACAAATCTTTGAGTTTATTTAAATTCTGAAAGATATCCATATGATAATTTAAATTTAAATTTTAAAACAAATCAATTTACGCAATTATATGAAATGTATGTAAATTTTCAACAATTTTATTATCACAAAGAAATTGAACCTCTTTTTAATCGCATGGAATTTAAGGAAACAACACCAATAGTACAAAATTGATTGTAGTAATCAAAACGAAACATTGCAATCAAATGTTGTTGAAATTAGAATTGAATTTGACACGAGTGAACCTACAAAAGCTAATACTTCTGCCGTATGCCTCATTCTTCACGATAAGATGATCAGTTACAATCCATTCACCAAAGCAGTCAGACAGTTGTAAATGGGCGAGGAATTTAATAGAAGATTAATTATTCATTAAAAAAAATTAAAGAGGTTAAAACATCAAATATATTTGTACTCTATTAAAATTAAACTTTTAAAATATTTTTCTAAATTACAAATAAAATGTTAATTATTAATGTCCAAGGATTTAAAATTGGTTCCAACAAGTTTTCACTTAAAGAACTGGCAATTTTTGATGGTACCCGAATAGCTACGTATTTAAAGCCTCCTTTCCATTTCACTTCTTGGAGTTAGAATATAAGAAACAAGCTGAATGGTTAATTAAGAATCATCATTGTATTGATTGGAGTCAAGGATTTACACCCAGCATCATTTTAAAAATATATAAGACGTCAGGGCTGACACAATTTATGTTAAAGGGAGAGAAAAAGTTATTTTTTTACAAAAGTTTACCACAAGAATTTGATGAGCATCCAGTTTTAACTTCAGCCGAATCAAGATGCTTATATCACTCCAAACATATTTCATAATTTACAGCAAAAACTACCTATCAACAATAATAACAAATATAAATAATAATAATAATAATATTAACAATAATAAATATACAATATTATACAAATTTAAATAGAAAACAATTTATAAACTTAATTTAAACAATAATTACATACTATCTGCCACTTCAATCAATAAATCTAAATTCGTTTGGGCCTCATCACGATATTCGAAATTTTCTAAAACTTGTTCTAATATTTTAATATTTTCTAGAGGTTCTTCGAAAAATGAAATATCAGTATGCCCCCATGCTAAAGTTTTTACTGAACAGGGTATTGAATATCGCTTATCATCCTTGTAGGATAAGGCGACTTTATTTTTAATTTCTGTGTACATATCATGTAGCTGAGATTTAAAAACATACATACTACAATAAATTAAATCTTTGTCGTTAACTACATCTCTATAATCTTTTAAAGTTAACTGATTTTTTATTGAAAATTTTGACACACCTTTAGCTTTTTTTACAATCTCAGTTTCATTTGTCGGCACATGTAAACAATATGCTTTATCGCCGGTACCATAAAAACATTTAATAGGAATGCCTGCATACTCATCTTTCATGTTACCAACTATAGATTGATTTCGAGGGATGTTGAAAATATTTTATTCGGGGTAATTAGAGGTGTCGAAATAATTTAAATTAAATTTAATGTTATTGTATACATTATTTTCGACAACTTCTATAATTAAAGAGTCGGTGTCAGTATAAAGCAAAGACATTTTAACACCGTACTTAGGTTTTAAATAACTATAGAAAAAATCATAAATAGTTGTTTTAGAAAGGTCTAATATCGAAAAGCCGACGTAAATAGGTTTATCATAATAAATATTTACCTTATTCATTTGCACCGCAACTAAATTTTCACTAAAACTTTCTCTTTCCCAATGAGTTAAAAGCTTTATATCAACTCTATTCTATAAATTTTTCATGGTTTTACCAGAAACGCTAACGTTTTGTGATTTAAATAAATCCTTTTCAAATTTAAATTCGGCTTTGTTTCTTAAATTAATATTAAAGTCGATATAGCTTTTAAGCCATGGGAATTGATTAAATTTTAAAATTCTATGAGTTTTTTAAGAATCAAACCGTGGTGCAGGCATTGTTTTAAGGCAATATAATGTATTATGTAATTATTTTTATTTTCTAAATTTTGTTTTAGTTTAGGATATTTCCCATTTGGGGGAATTACATTTTCCGGGCAAAATGGTAAATCATTATGAAGATCATGCAAATATGTTGGATATTCCAAATCAACTTCTAACACGTATCCTTCGGAACTCGTGTGAGAAACTTGAAATATATCAAAACAATCAATTTCAGTTTGGTAAAGCCATTGAAAATTTTTATAGGGTAGATACTGCTGCATACTATGCCCATACAAATTAGTTGCATCTAAATATAAAAGATAAGAAATAATTTTTGAATCATCATAATCTGTGAGAAATGGATTATTGGCAATTGCTTCTTTTTTTATGCAAGCACTGACACCCCCGCGAATTCCCTTTTTAAAAAAATGTAGCATATCAGTCAAAAGTTCCAACTCAATTTTTGTGTATTTTAACATTGCATCCCAACTTAAACCAGGCAATGTATAATATTGTGCAGGATCTAACTTATGTTCTTTTAGTGAAAAATTACGGAAATTTCAAAAATATCTGTCAAGAGCAAAACATCGGATTTTAAATATATATCTGCATAATCCCCTAAAGATTTGCATTTAAATAATTTATACACCTCTAACGCTCGAGAATAATCATTATCTAAAATGTGGCTGTTATTAAGTGTATTAAAAAATTTATCTTTTGAAGGTAATTCTGAATCATTTAATTTTGAAAAATCATCGACATAGGAATATGGAAATATTTCCTTTTGTCGAATGTGTTGAAATTCCACATCATCCGTAAAAAAATTTCTTATTTCATTGCATTGTTCAGATTCTAATGCGGAAGATAAATTTTCGATGGATGATGATAGAAATCGAAATGAATCTAGAAATTTTAAGTTGAAACATACCGGTTTATGTACACCATCTTTCACGCATGTATCGACAACAATTTGCTTACTGAATGATACATACTTTTCTTTGATTTGCGCAATAACTGAAATACTTTCCTTGTCCAACGCTAACGTCTTAATAAATAAATGAGAATCGTAGTTTAGATTGTGGAAAAATATAGGAATAAAATTTCTACAATAATAATTTAAATTACATCTATTATGAGCCGGACCTCTGTACTGCCCTGTCAAATGACAGTGATCCATTATTTTTGGTTCATTATTTAAAAAAGACTCTTCGCAAATACAATAAAATAAACTTTGCTCATGTTTAATTTTTTCATTGTCTGTCAAAGGTGTCATTTTTATAAAAGGTTTTAAATAATTTAAATATATGTATTTAACATCTGTTTCTAATGATTTAATAAATATTTTTCTACAATCCGGCCCGCGATATGAAACAAGTTTTGTAAAGGAATCATTATAAGAACATTTTATATAATATGCAGACGCGTAAGGCTCATGCAAAAACGATTTTACCGAATATGAATTATTTGGATTAGGTAAAGTATTTGTAATTGGCTTCAAAACACACTCAAAATCCGCGTAAACAACAAATGGCATCCTTAATTTTTTATGAAAATTTATAAACTTTTGTATATTTTCCGGACGCATTTGACCATATGTTTCGATTAATTTAGTGGATGGTAACACTGTACTGGTATATGAACAATCACGTTCCAGATGACGTTAGAATTTTTCAATTGAATTGAAATGAATTAAGCATCCGTCACATAAATATTTAGCATTTGTGCGACCAGATAATTGAAATGAAATCAATCTACTTAAATTTGTTATAAGTGTATAATGACAAATACCTTCATCATTTGTTAATAATAGTAAATTTAGATGTACCGGCATTCATAATTTTGTATAGTGTTCGATTTTCGATGTTCTTTAAATTGGTGGGAAATGTGATGTCATTGAAATCATAGATATTATTAAAATTAGGGTACGAAGATGGTAAATTTGGAGGACCGTTAGCTTGACAAACGCCCGCTATTATAGACCAGGCAAAACAACATTCATCGCGGTTTTTTATATTTAAAATTGATTTTTTTTTAGAAATATTAGGGGGCAATTCAAAATATGAAGATCCTCTTAGAGTCTTATATTTAGCTACATTTATTTCTAAAAATAAAATATGTTGCAATGCCCAACCTGAATCTTTTTCCTGAAATTCCTCCATCTTCTTACTAATTTTTTCAAAGAGTTTACCACATAAATTGTCAATGTCAGTAGAAGCTGTTACAACTACATTTCTCGTATTAAAAGATTTAATATCTTGTAACACTTTAGCTTCTATGATAGAAAGCCCAAATAATTCAAAGTTTAATTTAAATGTGATATGCTTTTCAATCAAATCTAATATTAAATTAGATATTTTATCTTTAATACTAATTCTAAAATTTTGCAAATTTATGTGGTGAGTGTTATTAATTCTAAAACTACATATCTTATATCCGAAGGCGCCCCCAAGCTGAATAACCCCATCGATGTTTGTCCCACAGGTATTGTTTTTATGGGTTAATTTTCGGTGGTGACTTCTCCACGCATGTCCGGGGACAGCGACTTCGCATGCGGGGCAGAATTTGGTGTCGGTACAAGAATTTAAAACAAATACACATTTAATTGTAGTAAACAGGTTAGTAGAGTTCTGGCTCAAAATCTCATGAGTTTAAATTTTTTAACTCACTTGATGTTGAGGCATGTGCCGCCGCTCCTGCTTGTGAGACTCCTGTTATCGAATCATTAACTTCCTTATTTTTATCTATTAAAAAAATTGTATTAGGATAATAAAAAACTTTTAAAGTTTACACTTACTCAAAATTAGTTCTTTGTGTTTTCGGGGCGGGGATGGAATGTCTTCATTCATCCACTGCTCATAAATGTCTGTAAATTATATTAAATATTAGTTTATTTTAAATTGTTTAAAAACATCAGCCTACCATCAATCTTTCTTTTGTGCTGATCCATTTTTTGCAATTATTGTTGTAGTAGTTGTAGCAGTAATAATAATAATTATAAGGTCTTCCCAAATTATAAATCTATCGCTACATCTATTTGCACATATTGGTAATATGCTAGTATTATTTAGACAATTTAAATTATTTGTCCAGCCAACAATTTTGAAAATTATATAATTATTAGAATCTGTACACATCCCACAGTGATTACTACATGTATCAAATCTTAATAAATGGCGAGTATTCATCGGGTAATGGTAAAAATTGTTTATTGTCACAGAACTTCTTTTTAGCTCTAATTTGCTGAATAATTTAAACATTTTTGAATGTGCCGATAAAAAATGGGGTGTAATACGTTCAAACGTTTTATTATTATTTATATGATGTAACAAACACCACACACCTCTCGATGTCACTAATATAAATTTTCTAGATATCTAGAAATGTGTGAACACGATTTTGAGCACTCGGTGTCCCTAAATAAACAAAAATCACAATTATGCAATGATTTTGTGAGCATATGAAATATATCATTTGTTGTTAATATTCTTGAAAACAGGTATTGTAAAGATGGATACGTTTTACAAGTTTCGTCAATATTGATGTATTGCACAGCTAATTGCTCTAGCATTTTTGGTGTTGAACTACACATATTGATACGCTAGTCTATACTGAATGAAGTAAACATACAGGTTATGAAGGGATCAAGTTTGGGGCATGTTACGTCTTAATGTGATCTATTTTTAAACATGTCTAGAGTAAATGAAGTCAATGAACCAAGTTCGTCTAAGGCTAATGGTTGTAGACGGTTATCTATTCTTTGAATGTTGTAACATTTGACCTTCACGTCTAGATTGAGGTCAATAAACCAGACGAGGTCTGCCTCAAGGTCAAGTGGTACAACATTCTCTTTCTACTATGGCATAAGAGATTCTTCCTCTCTCTTAAAAATAATTTGAGGATCAAGTAAGTTCATTGATTTTAAGACTTTATTATCAAAATCAAATCTTTTAAGTATTTGTGAGGCTCCTTCAACATAAAAATCTAAACAACGTACTCTCAAAACATATAATTGATCCGATGATAATTTTTTTTTTTTAAATAAATGCAGCTATCTTTGCTCCCAAGTAAAAATTCTCCAGTTTTTTTATAATTATGAGAGTTTTTTACATTGATTTGATGTACTGAAGTGTTTGTTATTATATTTCTTAAAATAAAATAATCCAAAAATGTTTTATAAAATAAAGTTAAACGATTATATAAAATATATATTTTTGGAGCTGTTGATTGCATTTCCTTATTGAAGTTATTAAATAATGGTAATATATGTTCTAAAAACAAGAAAAAAAGCTTCGTCAATGGATCGTTAAATTTTGTTAGAATTTGTTGGGCTGATAACAATCCGTCAGTTGAAACAGCATCTATAAAAAATAATTTTATTGCTCTATTATGCGATTAACTACGTTTTCTAAAGAAAACCAACGAGTTTGAGCAGGATGTAGAATTTTGTGTACTTTACAGTGAGTAAATTTTTGAAATTCTTTTAAGGTTTCTGTAATATATGTAGTATTCGGGTCAATGTGAATCAAGATACCGAACAGCGAAAAAACAATATATGTTATATTTGTGTATATGTCAACAGAGTAAATAAAATGAGTTCAGATATTTTTGTGTGTATACTAGACATTACATTGGCGACGAGATATAAGAACTTGCGTGCGTGTCTTTAAATAATTCTGATAAGACACGAGGAATAATTGCAAAAATGGCAGAACAAAAATTTGCGTTAGGAATACGTATAGAATTTAATCCAACCATGTGTGATTGGAAAATTCACAAAAATAGAATGGAGCAATTTTTTATTGCAAATGGCATCGCAACTAATGAAATTAAAAAGGCGATAATGTTGAATAGTCTCTCACAAGAAGCTTATAAACTTCTTGACGATTTAACATTGCCCAAACAAGCACATGAATGTGAGTACGAATTGATCATCAAATGTTTGGATGAGTTTTATGAGGAAAGAAAAGCAATTTTTCCTGAGCGTTATAAATTTTACGCCGCGAATAAAAAATCTGAAGAATCTTTGCAAGAATGGGCCGTGCGAATTAAGAATCTAGCAGGAGATTGTCAGTTTGGACAGTTCCTGGAAGTGGCGCTTCGTGATAAATTCATTGTCGGTTTAGAAGCTGGTAAAATTAGGGACAGAATGTTTTCAGAAAACAATGAACTGACATTTAATAAAGCTATTGAATTGGCTAAGATTACACATTCAGCAAGTGTGGGCTACGGGGTAAATAATTTGGAGGAAGAAGAAATGCAACGAAGAATTAAAACGGAACATCTGGACATACATCGAATGGGTCAGCGAGGTGCACAATTTTCGTCAAGTTTTTCAGGGACGCGGCATGATGACAGCGGTAGAACAAGAGGAGCGTGGGCACATAATCTAGGATCACGGAAAGTGAGCAGCAGCAGTAACATATTATGTACGAGATGCGGGCGCAGCGATCACTTATCGAATCAATGTTGGTATAAAAATTATATCTGCAACAGCTGTGGCGGTAAAGGGCATCTTAGCAACGTATGTAAAAGGAATCAAAACAATCAGGTTAAATATTTAAATTCTAAAACATCCGAAATGACACTTTTCTCTTTGACAAGTAAATTTGGTCGGCCTATTTTAGTCGACGTTATGGTTAATAATGTTTCATTACGGATGGAGTTAGATTCTGGGTCAGCAGCGTCAGTAATATCATATAATTTATATATAAATAAATTTAATAATTGCAAAATATCGTCAACCAATTTAACCTTAATTAATTATACAGGCGAGACAATTTCTCCCTTTGGAATGATGTCGGTTAAATTAAATTACAATAATAGTATTAAAATAATTGATATTTATGTAATTAAAGGGGGAGGACCACCATTATTAGGTCGTGATTTTTTAAATCAATTTAATTTAGGATTTAAGGAAATTAAATACATAGATCAAACATGCTCAACGAGCGAAGCTTTGATTAAACAATTTCCTAAAGTTTTTTCAGACAAGTTAGGTACATTTAATAAATTTAAAATTAATTTAAAGATTAAATCTACCACAATACCGAAGTATTTTAAACCTAGGGCATTGCCTTTTGCTCTTAAGGGTAAAGTTGACGATGAGTTAGATAGATTAATTAAGGCAGGTGTATTATCACCAATAGAAAATAGTGCATGGGGTACTCTTATTGTGCCAATATTAAAACCTGATAACACGGTGCGCATTTGTGGTGATTTCAAGGTAACACTAAATCCTTTTTTGGAAATGGACCGCTACCCGCTTCCTCGCATTGAGGATTTGTTCAATAAATTGCAAGGTGGTAAAACATTTTCAAAAATTGATTTGACACATGCCTATCAACAAGTTTTATTGGATGAGGAATCATTTAAATTTACTGCAATTTCCACACATCGTGGTACATTTGCATATAATAGATTGCCTTTTGGTATCAGTTCAGCACCTGCACTATTTCAAAGGTTAATAGAAAACCTTCTAGGTAAATTAGAGGGAATTTGCATTTTTCTCGATGACATTTTAATAACCGGAAAAAATACCGAACAACATTTAACAAGATTAAAAACTGTTTTAAACATTTTAGAGCAATCGGGTCTAACAGTAAGAAAAAATAAATGTTCATTTTTTCAAACTTCAATTGGTTATCTGGGTCATATTATTGACAAAGATGGGTTGCATAAATCTCCAAGTTTATTAAAAGCAATAGCAGAAATGCCAGTACCGGAAAATGTACCGCAATTGCAATCTTTTCTTGGTATGATAAACTATTATCATAGATTTATACCCAATATGCCTGATGTGGTACATTCCTTATACAAATTAATTAAAAAAGATGTTCCCTGGAATTGGAACAATGAGTGCCAATTAGCGTATGAAAAAATTCGAGAAATATTAATGTCAGATGATTTTCTGGTACATTATAATCCAGAATTAGGAATTAATTTAACAGTAGATGCTTCACAGCATGGATTGGGAGCTATTATCTCACATATTTACGATTCGGGAATTGAAAGGCCAATAGCGTATGCTTCTCGTACGCTTAATAATGCAGAGAGTAAATACTCACAGATTGACAAAGAAGCTTTGGCAATTGTATTTGGTATTAAAAAGTTTTATCAATACTTATATGGTAGAAAATTTAATTTAATTACGGACCATAAACCGTTGGTTTCAATATTTGGATCAAAACATGGAATTCCTATAATGGCAGCAAATCGATTACAGCGTTATGCTTTATTTTTGAGCGCATTTGATTTTAACATTAAATATATTAAATCAAATAGTAACAGTGCTGACTGTCTGTCAAGATTGCCAGTTAAGGATTATGTTGTTGAAGATACAGAGGAATATAACCATTTTAATTATATTTCAGAAACCGAATTAAAAATAGATATTAATCAAATTAAAAAGGAATATCAAAATGATAAAATATTAGTAGAAATTATAGATTTCATTAAAAACGGTTGGCCTAAAAGTTCGTCCGACCCGATTAAACCATATTTTCGACGTAAAGATGATATTAATACAGAAAATGATATTTTAGTGTGGGGGTATAGAGTTATCATACCGGAAAATTTAAGAAATATCATTTTAAATGAACTGCATTCAACACATATGGGAATGGTTAAAACAAAATCACTAGCTCGTTCGTATGTTTGGTGGCCTTCTCTAAATGCGGATATTGAAAAATTATGCAGCAATTGTAAATTATGTCAGGAAACAAGAACTAATCCACCTAAAACACCTCTACAATGTTGGCCTATTCCAGGGGGAGTGTGGGATAGAGTGCATATTGATTTTTTAGGTCCATTACACGGCAATAATTATTTAGTAGTCACTGATGCATTATCAAAATGGTTGGAAGTTTTTCCAATGAAAAACATTACCAGCACGCAGACTATTGTAAAGTTAAGGGAACTGTTTGCTAGATTTGGCATTCCTAAGGTGCTAGTTTCGGACAATGGTACACAGTTCACTTCTCACGAATTTCGAGAGTTTTTAAAAATAAATAAAATTAAGTTTGTAAATTCACCACCTTATCATCCCGCCTCAAATGGAGCCGCGGAAAACTCAGTTAAAACAGTCAAATCTTGTTTGAATAAAGCGCATTCAATAAATAAAATATTTGATGTTGAAGCAACTTTGAGCAGATTTTTAATTGTTTATCGAAATACTGAGCATTGTGCTACAGGTGAATCACCTGCTCGCATAATGCTGGGTAGGCCATTGCGAACGCGACTAGACTGCATTAAACCAAATGATAAGGTGAGAGAAACTAAATCAGTTAAAGTTGTTAAAGATAATCTAAATAACAGTCATTCCCGAAACAAACATTATTTTAAGGGTAATAGAATAGTAAAATTTGAATTGGGTGACGATGTTTTAGCAAAAGATTACCGATTGCAAAAAGCAAGCTGGACCCCAGCAAGAATTGCAAAGCGTTTAGGACTAAATACTTATCTGGTAAAAATAGATAATAGCGTGTGGAAACGACATGCCAATCAAATTTTACCAATACATAACAATGAACAATGTGAACAAGGTGAATGCGAGTCAGTGCAGTGCAACGAAAATGTTAGTAATATATCCTGTAATACCGCAACAGATCCTGTTCCAGAATTTATAACGGATAATGATCCATTAAATTCTGGAGCTATTGTCGAAGAAAAACTTGAAACTCCTCTTGTACGTCCTCAACGTAAACGAGCACCTCCAGATAGGTTAAAGTATTAAAAAAAAATTCTGTAATTAAGTGGAAGGAGTTGTAAATATAATTGTATTTTAGTTCTAATGTTTATAATTAATTTAATTATGCATCTTTAATTAAGTGGAGAGGAATGTAATATATGTAGTATTCGGGTCAATGTGAATCAAGATACCGAACAGCGAAAAAACAATATATGTTATATTTGTGTATATGTCAACAGAGTAAATAAAATGAGTTCAGATATTTTTGTGTGTATACTAGACATTACATTTCAGTTCTCTTTGGACTGTTTGCAATATAATTGTAAATGTCGCGAACAAATTCTTCAATGCCTTTTGGAAGCTTGGCACAAGCATTAGATGCACACAAATGAAAGCTGTGGCATATGCATTGAAATAAAAATATATAGGGAATGTTCGATTTTAGGCGAGACATTACAGAATTGTGTATTCCTACCATGGCACTGGCCCCGTCCGAAGCAAATTCGATCAAATTTTTCTTATATGGAATGTTGCTTTTATCAAAAAAAATTGTTATTTTGGCATAAATCACTTCCTTTTGCTTCTTTTAATGGAATCAATGTTAAAAAACTATTATGTACCTCGAAAAATATATAGTTTATAACAAAAATACAGATAAAATCGATTAAAACAAACCTATCATCAAAGAAATATCGAACCACCATTGCTAAATGTTTCGTACATCCCAAATCAGTTGATTTGTCAACTATTAATAAAAATTTTGCATTTCTTAAAATTTCGCAAACATTTTGAAATTGTGTGTCTCCGATGACATTTTTTATAATTGCTGCCGTCTTCGTTCTGCTAAATTTAATATTTTTTGCAATTTCTGAATTGCTACATATTTTTTTTTAAAGATTAGGTAAATGTTCTGTAACTTTGAAAGGTAAATTGTGTTCAGCAACAAAAGCAGAAATATACAAATCTGCTTTTTTGTTTGCGATTTCCATACAGTCATTTTTATTTGCAAAAGATGTAATTTTTGGTTGTTGCGGCATTGATTTTGCTTTTCTGTTGTGATTTTTTGAATCTTGATGTCGAACAAGTTGCAATTTTCCAGAAGAAATATTGATATTGGTGTTGCAAATTTTACAATGTGCTTCTGCATTCAATTTTCCAGGTGCAAGCCAATTTTTAAATTCGTTTTCTCATTCTGTTTTGTATAGTAGATTATACTTTCCTTTTTTTTCGTAGTTTTTAAAGAACTTTGCAAGTTTCGGTCTGTTAAATTTAAATCGCTAGAACCCCCCTGCGAGAAGGGGTGGTGCAAAAGAATACTTCCGCTAGCTCCTTTGCTGGTCGTAAAAGGCGTTAAAAAACCCACAGTTCGTCTGGGACAAGTCAAACTTATTTGTGAGTTAAATTTTGACACAATTTACCGAACATCTTGTAAAACTCACCTGCGTGTGTGTCCAATCCGGATCAAGGTCACAACAAGTGGGACTTCAAGCAAAACCACTCAAGATGGGGGCTTATTTAAAGCCTAAACCATCTAAGGTATTGGCTCGTATCGGGCCAAAACCAACTAAGGTTGCGACTTCCAAGCCAAAGCCTAAACAGGCTAAGGCTCAGTCCGAGTCAAAGCCTGCAAAGACGGCAGGCTAGGCTACCGCCACCTGAGGTGCAGGTTTCTAGCGATCCTGCGCCCACAGACCCTTATATTGACGTGTCGTTAGAGTAGATGGATGTGGAAGTTTTTTCCGTGCCATCTACTCTGACAGATGAAATTATGCCAATTAGTGGGAGTTCTACTTTCCTAGACGATAATTCAGAAAATAAACAAAAAAACGCTAATAAACAGAGAGTTAAAATTACGTTCGCAACCTAACACTAAAAATGGGTTCAACCATTATACAAGGGAGCTTCAACGAATATAATTCACACTACTCTTTTAAAATATTATTAGCCGAAAATTCACCAATCTGCGTTTCCTTATAGGAAACAAATTTTAAGGTTGAATGTTCTGTTAATCTTTGTGGTTACAGTTTTCAGTAAAGAACTCCGTGTCAACACTGCATTAGAAGCAATAGCCGTTCAACTACATATCCCTTCCTCACTGACCATTTGCTCAATTTATATTCCGCCAAATGTCAGTTTGGACATTCGTTTGATTGATCAATTACTTGAACAACTTTCGTCCCCGTTCCTGCTAATGGGCGATTTTAATGCTCATAACACTGGGGCTCAAGTCGAACTGATGTGCGAGGTCGTAACTTGGCCAATCTTTTTTCAGAAACGGATTTAGTTATCTTAAACTAGTATGTGATTTAAGATTTTTGTAAATGTAACAGTGTAATGGGTAATTGTGTAATGGTGTAAAGGTAAAAAGAAAAAATTAAAGTAAAAGTGGCAATACTTTTTACATGATGTAACCTCGTCAAATGTTTTTCAATACTGGGTCATATAAAAAATTACAAAAATTGGTATCTATACTATACCCGATATAACAAAATATATTAATGTTGACATAATAAATAAACACAAGTACTCACTTATCTATTCCTCCAGACACAAAAAAAGGAGAAAGAAGTTAGAAAAACCTAATTTATTTAATATTTATATACACATATTTAAGACTAATAGGGTTATTTAATGACAATTTGTAACTGTTTGAAGGGTTTTTAAAGATGATTTGCTTTTCTTTCTAATTGGATTTAATCTTGATAACTTATTTCTTAATCTAAATAAAAAGAAAATTATATTAAAACTTGTTATTTTAAAAACAGTTAATGCTTACCTATTTTCTCTATTAACTGAAGGTTATCATTGGTATGGCATTGGTGAATTGAATATGTGAACAGATAAGAATAATTAAATATACAAGTTTCCTTGGTGTTCTTGAAGTTCTGGTAGAACGATGATTGTGTTAAATTTTATTGCACCGGCAGGACTCTTTTTGTTCCTTATTATTTATTATAATATATATATATATATATATATATATATATATATAATACAGGGATGGATAAATGTAAGAGAACTCCCAATTTCAAAAATGACATTTTTTAAATATATAAATTAAAAAATGCAGTCAGAAATTAAGTGTTCCACTTAAAGCCGGAGGCAAGTACCGCTGCTATGACGGTGATATTTTAGTATTTATTTTTAATTATTATTAAACCGTGTGCAACGCAATAAAACACATTTGTTGATGAAGATCTTGTTGCGAAGAAAAAAGAAGACTGTGCTAAAACAATCTGTAGACATATTTTGTTTTTGGAAGAATTGAGATGTATGACAATGTTGAAGAATGAAATAATAATAAGGAACGGATTGATCATGATGATAAAGAATGAATTGATAATGATGAGAAATGAAATGATGAGGAATAAAATAATGTTCAGGAATGAAATAATGATTATGATGAGGAATATTAATATCAACAATTACGTATTATGAAAATTTATTTTAAACCATTTTTTGACCGCCTTAAAATTGGTAATTTAAACAAAGATCATCAAGATTAAGAGCGGTCCCAAATTTATAAAACATTTAATTTATTACAATTATTTATTTATAAAATTACAATTAAAAAATTGGTTATTTAAAAAAAATACCCAAAATTATGAGCGGTCCCAAACTTGCATATATGATGTATTTATTAACAATTTAATTTTTTTACAATATATTAAAAAAAATGATATATGTATAATAAATTTTGTTTTGTAATGAATATTTAACATCATTTAAAAAATAATTTCTATTATACAATTACTATTACTATTATACATATTAAATCTTCTCGTCATCTTCAATTTGATTCGTTTATTTTCTTAGTTGTTTCTTCTCAATTTTCTTTCAATTATTGTCCGTCACCTAATAAATATCTAAATAAAAAACTTTAATTTAAAACAAGTACAAAAACTTACCATTAACATTAATTTATAACAACGTTTGTGGCCATATTTTTATCCAATAATCATATCTTATGCACATTTACGTTGATTTGTCATCATATTATTCTACTATGTGACAGTTTAGTGCAATGTTATTAGATAATGATTCTTTTGGGAAAATTTGATCATCATTTTTAGATTAAACGATTATTGATCATCAACAAAATTTTGATTATTTTGTTTCGTCCACAATAAATTTTATTTTTTATTTATGCACATTTGGTTAGGATATATGATCTGAGTTCATCATTTATCCTTTTTTTGACATTGATGTTTTTGTCAAAAATTAAATCGTGCTTTTTAGTAAATAAAGAAAATTATAACTGTCGCTATTTTCTTTCTTTTTACTGTTGTTTTAATGGAATGGATATGGACTATTTGTCTAATTCTCTTGAAATATGTCATTAATTTGTTTTTTATTTTCCAATCATCTTTTTCTTAATTTTGTTTGTTTTCTAACAGATGTGGCTCAAATTCTTTAAATGAGAAAACATTATTTAATAATTTGATTATAAATTAAAGCAATTAATACTTACTTGTGATTCGTCAAATCAAAATTTCATTATGAAGATTTAATAATACATGTATAATATAAATAAATATGTACAATATACAAATTGTACAATACAATATAAAAAAAATATATACAATATACAATAAATATAAAAAAATACATACAAATGTAAAAAAAAAACAAAGAAATATGTGTAAATTTATAGAAGTATAAATACAAGATTGCTTTATGCCATTTTCAATCAATTGTATTTATAATCTATAATGTGTAGTGTGTGTATGTGTGTATTTATTAAAAATATAAAATACAAACGGCATACATACAATTATGTACAAAAAATTATATGCGTTTTTGAATTTTATATTATATTGGTTCAATTAAAAAAATTGTCTTACCCTTTTTTTCACTATTTTGAAAAACACTTTGTATTGTAAACTTTATATAAGTATAATGAACTGTTAACTTAAAACACTTTACCATTCAATTTGTAATTTTTTTAAATTCCATTTTTAATTTGTTCTTTGTTATTTTTTCATTATTTTTGATTTTTCATTATTTTTTTCAAAAACTTTCACATTCCGTCCTTGCTTGTTTTTTTTTTCTAAATTAATAATAAATTTTCTTTTTATGATTTTATTCCATATGGTCCTTGATTATTATTTTTATGTTTTTCTTATTTTCCTTATTCTATATTTAGTTTATCGTTTGTTTTTTTTTTATTTTCTTGATTTTTCAATAAACTTTTCATAAAACCTAATAATTTTTTTTATAATTTTCTTATAAAATTGTTTTATTTTTCCTTATTCCATTTTCACAGATATAACATATAGTCCTTGATTATTTCATATATATATATTAATTTTTCTTATTCCATTTTTAATTTGTCGTTTATTAGTTTTTTTATTTTCTTGATTTTTCACAAATTTTAAAATACGGTTCTTTATTGTTTTTTTTTCTTATATTTTTTTAATGATTTTTTTGTAAAATTGTTTTATTTTTTATTCCATTTTTGATTTTTTCTCATTTTGAATTTTTTTCACAAAATTTAATATTGATTGTTTACTTTTCTTATAAAACTGTTTTTTTTTCCTAATTTTATTTTTAATTTCTCCTTTGTTATTTTTTTAATATTCTTGATTTTTATTAAATTTTTTAACAAACAGTCCTCGATTGTTTTTTTTTCTATATCAATTATAAGTTTTCTTTTTATGTTTTATTATAAAATTGTTTTATTTTTTCTAATTCCATTTTTAATTTGTTTTATTTCATTAATTTCAGGTTTTTCTTATATATTTTTTTAATTTGTGGTTTTTATATATTTTTTTAATTTTTTGAATTGTTCTTACTTTGTCATATTTTATAATTTATATGTATTATTAACATTTTTAATTATAGTCAATTTTTTATTTATGGTTTTCGTTTCTTTTAAATTGGTGATACAATTTCATCTTCATCTTTGTTTTTACTTGCTCGTATTTCAAATAGCTTTTTCTTTATTTGTTGTTGACGAAGTTTGATTTGTTCAAAATCGGGACATTTTTTTAGACCTTCGCAAATACAACTTAATTTGTAATTAATTGTTTCTTTCGTTGAAGTCTCTTTTGTTTCTTCAGTCATTATTGCCCTTTTTAAAGTAAACTCTTCATACATGTCTTGTTCGTATAAAAACAATACCTCTTCATCGCTTAACGTCTTTTTAGTTTCGTTCATTTCTAAGGCCATTTCATCGCAAATCATTAATCGATGACGAAAAAGGCGCTCAAGACGCCTTTTTTGTCATCGATTAATTGAATTATCGGAATCGGCTCGACGTTTCGATTTCTTTCGAGAATGTTAAAGACTTGTGTGTACACCACGTTACGTGTGTAAATTTTGTTCGATCCAGTAATCAGTTTGCCTTGATTTTCGTTGGATTTAATTTGAATTTTTACGCCTTCAAAAGATCGGGCTCTGGACCAGGCAACATACATCTGTCTGTGGGCAAAAACTGGTTCGTTTAACAGAATTCCTACCTTGTCAAACGTCTGTCCCTGTGCCTTATTTATGTTAATGGCAAAACAAACTTTCACCGGAAATTGTCGGCGACACATTGTAATACTGCAACAATATCCATTCTCGAAATCAAGGCTCGTTCGCCCTTGCATCTGCCCGTTACAATTTCACAGTCTAATGTATGTTTTCCGATGCGTCTTACTAGCATACGGGTTTCGTTGACGAGTCCGTCTTGTATCGACACGTTTCGTAGCAACATGACCGGTACGTTCAATTTAAGGGCCAGTTCATGATACGGCAAATTGCTTAGTTTGACCGTGTTTAAAAACTCTATCGGATACGCATCTATTTCCGATTTGTCGTCGGATACAATAGAATCGTTGCTAAACATTCGTACTTTGTCCCCAGAAAACAGCTCTAACACCCTTTTGTTAATTTTGTCGCAGTCTTTGTTGCAGGTGCTGAGTATCACGCTCGTGGACACTATCTTTTCAATTTCTGCGTTGTTTTGTTTTGCGAACTTGCCGTAAATGTCTATCACTACATCTTTACTCAGACATTTAAAGGGCACTTCGAACAAGCTGTGCCCCGGTTTGGGATCGGGTAATTTTTCGTGCTTCTCCAATCTATTCTCACCCAATTACAAGTGCCAATCAGCAAACGTGAGTTCACCTTTTTTCGGTTTGCTTTTCTCGGGAATGACTCGCATGTTATGGACAAGCTCTAACACTTTGAAGTGTGACCAGTCCTTCATTTTTGTAAATCTGGCCTCCATTCCAAATTCTGTCACGCTGTATGGGCAGGGTTTGTTTTAAGTCGCCCCCTAACAGCACGGTTATGCCGCCGAAAGGTTTCGTTTCGTGCTATTCACCTCGTACTTTTCTCATCAAGTCGTTAACGATGTTTAAAACTTGAGCGGCTGTCATGGATACTTTGTCCCAAATTAATAGTTTTGCACGTCTTATATCGGCAGCTTCTTGCGACTGCATTTTTATTGACGATGTTGAATTTTTATCGATGATCAGGGGTAATTTAAACGTCGAGTGTGCCGTACGTCCCCCGATCAGCAACAAGGCCGCCATTCCTGTGGGAGCCACCGTTATCACTTTACAGTCCATTGTTGTCAATTTTTTTTTTTGCAGGGTGTTATAAAGAAAGGTTTTACCTGTTCCCCCACTCCCCCCTGCGGGAGGGGGTGGTGCAAAAGAATACTTCCGCTAGCCCCTTTGCTGGTCGTAAAAGGCGACCAATAGGCGAGGAGATAACCTCGTTAAAAAACCCACAGTTCGTCTGGGACAAGTCAAACTTATTTGTGAGTTAATTTTTGACAAAATTTACAGAACATCTTGTAAAACTCACCTGCGTGTTTGCCGTGCGCGGTGACCCGAAAGCTAGGAAAAGAGGATTCTGGTAGTTGAGGGGCTAATACTCAGGTTTAAAAGAGTGTTAGTTCCAACACACTGCTTTGGCCTTAGCTTCTGGTAAAACGGGAGGTTAAACCTAACCCAGTTTTAATCAATCGGCTTGTTTTGTTTAACGTTAGGGTGAGGAATTATTTATGTGGTGATAGATGGAAGGTTCACAATGTGCTACGGTTGGTTCCCGATAGTATTCTTTGTGTTTGCAGAAGTCTTTCATTTACATCTATGAAACCTATATCGCTTGATTAGCCCTGGCGACTGCATCAGTTTGTGATGTAGCGTCCCATGTGTGGCTCCGTGGTGGGTGGGGAGATTGAGCGATGAATTTGACAGAGTTTATTATGGTAGATTCTAAACCTCCAACCAAACGATCTCGCCCGTTTACGGACGAGAGAGCTAAAGAAGATAGTATGAGTACAAGTAGAAAGTTTGTTAGATATTTAATTGTTAAATGTTCTGAAAATGGCCAGAGTCTAAAGGAGGTATCTCCCTTCTTAATTCATAGGACCATTTCCAATATTATTAACGGAACCTTAAAATCGTGTAAGAAGTTAAGAGACGGTACTTTGCTTATTGAAGTAAAAGACAAAATGCAGAGCAGTAAAATGCAGGAATGCACGTCGTTAGGTAATATTGCGGTGACAGTTGAGCCGCATAAATCCTTAAATATTTCTAAGGGAGTTATTTCATGGTATGAGTTATTATACACAACTGTAGACGAAACAAGAACTAGCGTCGCAAGGCGTTATCGATATTAAAAAACTAACCCGTAGAAAAGATGGTGAGGTCAGAGATACAACATCTATGATCTTAACATTCGATTTCGAACGGCTCCCAGATGAAGTCAAGGTAGCGTATGTTACTCGCCCGGTCCGCCCGTTTATTCCTAATCCAATGAGGTGTTTCCAATGCCAACGTTTTGGACACACCGCAGTTAGGTGTCCAGGTGTTGCAACATGTGCAAAATGCAGTAAGGAGAAACATGACCCCGATCCATGCAAAAGTTCACCTTTATGTGTGAATTGTGGTGGTAAGCATCCTGTCTATTCCCGAGATTGTCCAAAAATGAAAGAGGAAAGGAAGATAGCCGAGATCAGAGTAACAGACAAACTCTCTTACTTTGATGCTCAAAAGAGGTATAGAGCAATTACGGCTCCTACCTTTTCTAGATCGTTTGCTGCAGTTGTTGAAACGCCTATCGTTCAACAACCACCAATTATGAAATTTACTGCTATTGCAGAAACTTTAAATAAAGACAAGGACTCTAATGTGAAGGGTCAAAAACCGGTTGCGGGCCCATCAGGTTCAAAACCTAAACTGACTACGGCCCAATCCGGTCCAAGGTCACAACGAGTGGGACTTCAAGCAAAACCACTCAAGATGGGGGCTTATTTAAAGCCTAAACCATCTAAGGTATTGGCTCGTATCGGGCCAAAGCCAACTAAGGTTGCGACTTCCAAGTCAAAGCCTAAACAGGCAAAGGCTCAGTCCGAGTCAAAGCCTGCAAAGACGGCAGCCCAATCTAGGCTACCGCCACCTGAGGTGCAGGTTTCTAGCGATCCTGCGCCCACAGACCCCAATATTGACGTGTCGTTAGAGTCAATGGATGTGGAAGTTCTTTCCGCGCCATCTACTCTGACAGATGAAATTATGCCAATTAGTGGGAGTTCTACTCCCCCAGAAGATAATTCAGAAGTTAAAAATAAAAACGCTAATAAACAAAGAGTTAAAATTACGTTCGCAATATAACACTAAAAAAGGTTTCAACCATTATACAATGGACCTGCAACGGATATAATTCACACTACGAATCCTTTAAAATATTATTAGCCGAAAATTCACCTATCTGCGTTTCCTTACAGGAAACAAATTTTAAGGTTGACTGTTCTGTTAATCTTCGTGGTTATACTATTTATAGAAAAGATCGTGCAAATGTTGATCGTGCTCAGGGTGGAACGGCTTTATTGGTTCGTGATACGGTTTTCAGTAAAGAATTCCGTGTCAACACTGCATTAGAAGCAGTAGCCGTTCAACTTCATATCCCTTTTGCACTGACCATTTGCTCAATTTATATTCCGCCAAATGTCAGTTTGGACATTCGTTTGATTGATCAATTACTTGAACAACTTCCGTCCCCATTCCTGCTAATGGGCGATTTTAATGCTCATAACACTATGTGGGGCTCAAATCGAACTGATGTGCGAGGTCGTAACTTGGCCAATCTTTTTTCAGAAACGGATTTAGTTATCTTAAATAAAGGTAACAATACCTACTTTTCCGTGGCCAATAGATTGTTCTCGGCTATTGACCTTACCATTTGTTCTCCAAGTATCGCAGCATTGCTGGATTGGGAAGTCTCGGAATATCTTTATGATAGTGACCACTTTTCCATATTCATTCGCGTGCTTGGTCATGCAATTAATGAAAACCGTCATCGAAATTGGAGAATAAAAGATGCCGATTGGAATATGTTTGTTCAAGTGTTTGATTACGATGACAGTGTCCAAGCCACTATCGACAAAGATATTGAAACTTATACTGATTCTATCATACAGGCAGCACATGCGAGTATACCGTTATCTTCCGGAAAACCTCGCAGAGAGCCCGTTCCTTGGTGGAATTTTGATTGTGAGCAAGCCAAACTCAACAAACGCCGTTCTTTTCGTAGATTCAACCACTCTCCAACAGAAGAAAACCTATTACTTTATTTGAGGTATAAAGCTGTTGCTCGAAGAACATGCAGAAAAGCTAAAAGAGAATCATGGTCAGAATATGTCACTTCAATTAATTCGAGAACCCCCGTCGGGAAGGTGTGGGAAAAAGCCAGAAAAATTTCTGGCCGAACCGCATCATTACCTATTAGTGGGTTATTGTCGGGTGATCAAATTATTACCAATCCCATTGACATTTCGAATATCCTGGCCGATGTTTATTTTGACGCTTCCAGCGATAATAATTACGCTGCAAATTTCCGAGATATTAAAATTAACATGGAGAAAAACGTTCTGTCATTTGTCTCTGCTGAAAATGAATTATATAACGCACCGTTTAGTGTTTGGGAATTTGACTCGGCATTATCTGAAGCACACAATACTGCTCCAGGTGTCGATTTGATACACAATGCTATGCTTAAGCAATTAAGTCGCTCTGCCAAACTTCAATTGTTAGCACTCTATAACCGGATATGGTCAGCAGGGTATTGTCCTGAGTCGTGGAAACTTGCTATCATAGTACCAGTACTTAAACCTGGTAAAGATAAAAAGCTCCCGACAAGTTATAGGCCTATCTCTCTAACTAGCTGCTTATGCAAGTTACTAGAAAGAATGATCAATAAGCGTCTTACTTGGTTATTAGATTCAAGAGGTTTAATTGCTGACATATAATGTGGTTCAAGGCGTCACCGTTCTACGACTGATCACCTTGTTCGGATGGATACAGCAATTAAAAAATGCTTTTGTACAGAATCAACATCTTGTCGCTGTATTCTTTGACATTGCGAAAGCGTATGACATGACGTGGAAGTACAATGTTCTACGAACGCTTCATTCATGGGGTATTCGCGGAAGCATGGCATTGTTTATACAAAGCTTTTTAACTTCCCGTTCATTTAAGGTACGTGTAGGTGACAACATCTCGGGCATACGTCAGCAACAGAATGGTATTCCTCAGGGGTCTATTCTAAGCGTGACACTATTTATGATAGCGATTAACGGCATAAGTCAGTTCATCAAGCATCCGGTAAGCGGATGTATGTATGTTGACGACGTAGCTATCTATTGTGCTTCGAGAAACATGGCAACATTGGAACGTCAACTTCAGTTAACAATCAATCACATTTTGAACTGGGCTAATAAGAATGGATTCACTTTTTCTACTAGTAAAACGTTGCTTATCCATTTTTGTAGAAGGCGAACCCCACACGGTGACCCTTTATTATATCTTGGGGGAGAACCTATTCCTGTACAGGATAGTGTTCGATTTCTCGGTATCACATTTGACCGTGCGCTGACTTGGCGTCCTCATTTAATAAATCTGAGATCAAGATGTGTCCCGGCACTAAACTTGCTCAGGTCGTTGAGTGGAAAGTCATGGGGAGCGGATCGGAAAACAATGCTACTTCTGCATCGCGCTTTGGTGCGCTCAAAACTAGATTATGGTTCCATAATCTATGCTTCCGCAGCTCCATCCACATTACGTATTGTTGATCCTGCTCACCATACTGGAATTCGTTTAGCAACTGGCGCATTTCGCACTAGCCCTATTGCTAGTGTTTTGTGTGAGGCAGCTGAACCATCACTCTATCTTCGGCGTAAAATTTTGACAATTAGGTACGCCGCGAAACTAAAAGCTAAACGCTTGCATCCGACGTTTCCTGTCGTGTACAATAATGGTCTCGACGATCTATACAACATCAGGATACGGTCCCAAAAACCGGTTGCTATAAGAAATTGCAGTATATTTCGGGAACTGGATTTCCAACTCCCTGATGTATATCAACTGTCTTACTGTCGCGATCCTCCTTGGACTTTTCAACGTCCAAGGTTAAATACTGCATTATCGAGAATGAGCAAAGCTTCAACTTTACCAGTTGAATATCGAACTGAATTTGCAAAAATTCAAGCAATGAATGTAAATGCCACTTGGATTTATACCGATGGCTCAAAAAGTAACGACGGTGTGGGTTGTGCGTTTCTGGTAGATGAGCTGCAATTTACATTTGGCTTGCCAAGTGTTAGCAGCGTGTATACTGCAGAACTGTATGCTATCTATCAGGCTCTTCTCTACATCCAACTAAGCGCAGGTATAAATTATGTTATATGTACAGACTCGTTGAGTGCATTAAACGCCATTGATGACCAATATCCTGATCATTACTTGCTGAGGCAAATTCATTCAATTTTGCTTCAGGTGTCTCAGATAAATGTCACTGTTAACTTTGTCTGGATCCCCAGTCACGTAGGTATCAGTGGCAATGAAAAAGCTGATGCGCTTGCCAAATTGGCAATAACTAGCGCTGAATATGTTTCATTTAAAGTTTGCGTTAGGGATATTTGTAATTTTCTACATCAAAAGCTGCTGTCTAGCTGGCAAACTGAGTGGTTTGCTATTCAAGACAACAAGCTGCGATGCACTAAAAGCGTTATTACACCGTGAAGTTCGTCATGCAGGCCGAAGCGTAGGGAAGAGGTTATCCTCACGCGACTTCGCATCGGTCACTGTCGATGGACTCACAGGCATTTGTTGGCATCTGAGGTGCCGCCAGTTTGTGATACTTGTAATGTCCCATTGACTGTTCGTCATATCTTATTGGATTGTCGGCAGTTTTCGGAACAAAGAGTTACGTCTGAATTATCACCCAGTTTGTCGATTGTCTTGGGCGATCAGATCGTTGAAGTCGATCGTCTGTTTGAATTTATTCGACAGAGCAAATTGGGTGTATGGATATAATTGTTAATTTATTATAATTAATGTTTGTGTATCGTAAAATCCAGCAGTGTTTAGGACTTTTTACACCCTAGACACTGTTGGAACTATCTAGTCATTATTGCTATAGTCATTAAAGTTTGTGAACGTTTATTTAATCTTTGTTGTTTATTTATTTATTTATTTAATTTTATTCTTTAATATGCCATTTTACAGCATATTATTTTACATTTTTTATAGTTAGAGAAAAGAATCGGCGTTAATAGTCTTATTAGGCTGATACGCCAAAAATCTAAACTAACTAACTGTTCCCCCACTGCCTTGCAAATAAAAATATCTGTTTGGAGAGTCTTCGTTTTCTATCGCGGCCAGTACCGTCTGATAGACACTCTTTTGTTGTATGTTGAACATATTCACGCTTGTTTCCAACTCTGTGTTTTGTTCTTCTGCAATAATCTCTAAACGCGTGAGATGCGCGTCGAGTGCGGCGTCCGTTAGATCACCATACGCGTCGGTTTCATCGTCAACATCTTCAACGGTTTGCTTTATAATTTCGTCCAGACGAACAAACAGAAATTCGTCGATGTTTCGATGTTGATATCGCAAACAGGCTGCGACGCGACGCAAAGCTCTCAACTCGGCTTTGTCTTCGCTGTACTTATATCGAATGTAGTCTTCGATAAGTTGTAATTTAAATGCGTCCCATAATCCTTGAACGCAAGTAATTTGGCAGTAACACAACATGTAAGAAAAAAACTTGCGCAGTTTACCTGGCAATTGGAAGAGGGCCGCTTTTTTCATCGCCGCGTGTCATTCGGCGTCGTCGGAGAGCAGGTGTCTGCTTCTTGGAACGTTGCGCAACGTTCGTTGTCGACAACGTATAAGTCGTTAAAATTATTTGCTCCTTTGATCCTTAGCAGGAGATTACAAAGATGGAATTTCTCCGTCCATTGCGGGCTGATGGTGTGTATTCGAGATACGATTATTTTGCTTTTATCGTATATTCTTTTCTTTCACACTCCTTTATCAAACCTGTACCAAAGTGGAATATCCACGTAGTATAGTAGACAGGCACTTGGGTCGGAGTTATTTAATGCGAAGTTAGCTTCAAGCATTGAATTTTTTTCGTCGGCTATGACCACTCCTTCTTCAGGATTCGATTCTTCAAACAAAACGTTTTTTTCTCCTGGTAAATGTACCGGTAGCCGTATTACCTGGTGCGTTTTGAACATGACTTCGTTAGAAAATAGTCTCCAGGCGGCTTCTCCGGAAGACAAATATCTTTTGTCTAAAAACTCTCGGGTTTCGTCATAGAAAGGTTTTTTGCCTTCTTTGTCGAACGTTATGAGTGCCGAATCTGGGCCTTTCGTAATATATTTGAACACATATGCCAACATTTGCCACTGCTTCGATGTTAATGCAACATCCGAAGCGCATAAGAAAGTAGCCATTGTACGGTACTACGTCTCCGTTATTAACTTCGATCGTCTTTCCTGCCCGCTGCACGGTACCATTGTGACCGTTTTTGCGTCTGCGGTAGGTGACAAAGTTGTCCTCCATAAAACACGTTTTTTCCAAAAACTCTTTTGGATACTTTTTTCCGCATTTTCCATTTTCCATGCAGACACATGTTTTAAATCTATCGCCGCACGGCCCGTGTATCATGTATTTTAATACATGTTTGCGTAGCTCGGGTTCTTTGACTGGATCCGGCAGTTCGGCGCAGATCATGCTGTCGATATCGTCCGAGTTGTGCGGCTTATCTTTGTTTGCCACTGTGACCAATATGTGTGCGTGTGGCAGTCCGCGTTTTTGGAACTCTATGGAGTATACTGCACATTGTACTTCTCCAGTCGTTTTATCGTCGATCAATTCGTCCATAAATTGATTCAATTTTAATTTAAAAACTCTCGCCACAATATCGGGTCTATCTTGCGGCGTTTGTCCTTTTTCTAATTGCTCTGCAATTTCTTTCCATTGCGGATTACAGGTGAAAGTTATAAACCAAGTTGGTTTGCCGTACTTTAAAACCATAGCCATCGCATCTTGATAGTTGGCTTCCATGTATCTACGACCTCCGGTAAATGTGCTCGGAAGGACCACTATACGACCCACGTGATTATCACATTCGTCCGGATTGATCGTGTTTACTACTGCGGTGTCCGCAACAGTTTCTACTGCAGATTCTGGCTGTCTTTCAGCAGGTTGTGCGGTTACGTTTTGGTTCGCTGCAACATTTCCTCGTTCGCCGAGTGCGCAGTCGTCCATCGACGATGCAAATAGTCCTGAAGACCGGCATACGACTCGACCATCAATTTTTGCGAGTTTGCTCGTATGTATTCGATGCGGTTGACTTCGACGTGGGAGTACATGGCAATCGTGTACTCCTAGCCGAGCCTCCGCGTTTCGTGGATGGGATTACATTTTTTATCACGTACCATCATTCGGTACGCGTAATACTCTCGGCACGACACTCTTTTCCTCGTGCCGGTTACTTTGTTTCTTGGTACGCTCAACGACCAGGCTTCTTCTCCGCGTGGATGAATAAGCGGATAACCCAATCGCAATCCTATGCCAGAACATGGGGGAATTTCCACCTCTTTGATTTGTTCGTTATGGCCGCGAACGTACGTGCGTAACTGAGGACGTGCCGGTACTTCGCCGTCCGCCGTTGAATAAACGGCTCCAATTTCGTCCGGATTGGTCGGCAAGTTATAGGTACGTTTGTCCACAGTGGCGTCCAAGTAGAACGAAACGACGTACCTTGGATTGTCGTTTTCTGTGGAAACTTGCTCTGCTCGTTGTTTCGACAGCAGTTCGCTTATGTTTAGGTAAATTTTTGCTGCCGGATTAAACGATCGCATCACTTGATCGATGTCTGCTATAATATCGGAGCTTAATTTCGGCTTCGCAGACTTTCGTTTCTCTGTTGCCACTTAGGGATTATGAAAATATAAAGCCCCGTATTGAGGTTCGTTCGGATTGACGTCGGTTACGCTGTGGTAGACTTTGCTTCCGATAATTACCATCGGCCAATTGCGTGGTCCGGTCGGGGCGTGTACGTCTGCGCGTGTGCTAACAAAAGCGAATAAATTATTGTATTCGCAAATATTTTCATAAAAATTATTTCCACGAACCGTTGAATCTAATAATAAATTTTTCAACAGTCCCGGATAATTTACTCCCAATTCCGGCACTTTTACAGTACCTCCTCTGCAGCATGACAAATGCGTTTCTTTTTTAAATTTTAAAGCGCTGCACGCTTTACAATTATCGTTAACGTTTTTTACGTCCAGAGAACCGCACGTAAACAAATCGGCTTTTCGTTCTAGACGTGCCAACAAATACCCGCTATTTATACCGTTTCACATACTGATTTTTTTCTTCCGGATGTTTTTTTGGTTTATTCTACCTCCACCGTTGGAGGCACGCGGTCCGAACATTTTGTAAAATAATCGGCCGGATCTAATCTCGGCACGCAATTTAATTCTTCAATGACAAAAGCGGACAAGCTGAAAGGCTGTGTATCTTCCGGCCCGCTTTCGTCCTGTCGCATGCAAGCTATTACATGACTTACCAAGTCTTCCACGTTAGAAAAGTGGACTAAGCAAGCTGTTCCGTTAACGTCGGTTCGCATTCCAAAACTGTCTCGTGAATGCGAATCAAAGACGTAATATCGATTATGAAATCGGAAAATGGCTATCGATAGATAGTTACATGTCAATGCTTTTTCATGTCTTGTTCGAGCATAAACAATGGTATGGCTTCGGATAAGGTATAAAAACCATCAACTTTCCGCTCCAGATTTCCAAACTTGTCGAAATTCTCTTTCAATACCACTTGCACCTTTCTCGCATTAACCAAAAACAATTTGTGCACCTCATTGATAGACAAATAATCTGTCGGCACGTTAATGCCAGGTTGCGGTGCGACTCGTGTGGTCATTGAGCGACAATAGAGCTGGTCGCCGAGATCGACTATATCGTCAATATCGTTTGGTGTGGAGGGCACTCCGTATAGTTTTACGTATACGCAACTCATTACAGCACAGGCAGTACATTGTTTTACTGCCGATGCATAAGAAAATTTAGTATTGTTTTGATTAATAGTGCCACGCACTATTGCAAATTTAGCTGAAACGCAAAATAAAAGATTAATAAAAATATTCAAAACTTTAAACAACATGAGTTAATTATTTTATGACAATTTGAATAATTTTTGATTATTTTCCTAAATATAAAACCTAAATACTAAAAATAAATTACGTAAAAAAATCAATAAACAATTATCAATTATTTTTAAATGAATAATTATATTGTATTTTTAGAGAACATATCATTAAAAAAAAATCGTATTATTAAAACAAAAGTGAAATTTTTATATTTCAAATTGTCACAATTACTTTACTTTTGAAATCATATTAAATTAAAAACAAATAAAAATAACAACAAAATAATGTTGTGTTAAAACGTGTAATAAAAACAACAAAAATATTTATTTATAACTTTATAAATTTATTAATAACACTGGAATATAATTTTTAAATGTATCACATTTTCTTCTTATTTTTCTTCTTCTTCTTCTCCTTCTCGAATTGATTTGTTGTCACATTGCACATTTCGGTAACCACTTTCACTTAAATATATCACCACCGTTAAACATTTATTTAATGATATTTAATATTTAATAAAAACATTTCCATGTAAATATATATCAAATGATAATTTAATTTTAATTGATTCCAAAAAGAAATAAATTAGTTATTTTTAAAGGCATTTAGATTTTTTTTCTTATATGCAAAATTGTTCAAAAACTTACTTGATACTACAGGGAAAAGAGGAACGGGTGGTCTTTTCGATTTCTTCGATCGTGTTATCTTGGACACGTTAGCTTGAGCAGCAGGAGATGACTGAAGGCGGCTGGATCTTCTTAGACCGCCTGAATTCCTACTGCTGTCTCCGTCCGAAGAAATTGTCAAGCACTCGATACTCTCGTCGAGGTCTTCTATTAATCTATATTCTCAACTTCTTTCTTAACATGTCGAATGGGAATGGAAACTGGTGTACTCGATTTTTTTGTGTTGGCATCTATCCAGTCGTTCCAATCAAAATTACTTAACGACCAATTCGACTCGCACTCTGACGAATAGCTTTTTTCGGAGCAAGTCGAATTTCTTCTGGTCATTCGTCTTGTTCTGATATCTGATTTTTTGTGGTCATCTACACTTTTATCGGAACAAGTCGAGTTACTTCTTGTAACTCTCTTTATTGGTTTTTCAATTTTTATTTTTTTAGTAGCTTCAAGTTTTGCGGAAGAAGAGGTATTTTTTCTCTTTACACTTCTGGTACTTGAAGCGTTCAAATCGACACTCTGGATACTTTGTCGTCTTAACCTGGTTATTCGACCTAAATAGAAATTAACATTATAAACAAATTCATATTGACATAAAATTCATATTAATTTAAATTTAATAATAAAATATAATGTTTATCGTATCCATACAATTATTTTATTTTATTTCTGATTTTATAGTTGTATCGTAAACAAATTCAAATTGACATAAAATTGATTTTAATTTAAATTTAATAACAGAATATAATGTTTATCGTATTCATACAATTATTTCATTTTATTTCTTATTTTATAGTTGTATCGTAAACAAATTCAAATTGAAATAAAATTGATTTTAATTTAAATTTAATAATAGAATATAATGTTTATTGTATTCATACAATTCTTTTATTTCATTTCTGATTTTATAATTGTATCGTAAACAAATTCATATTGACATAAAATTCATTTTAATTAAAATTTAATAATAGAATATATTGTTTATCGTATTCATACAATTATTTCATTTTATTTCTGATTTTATAATTGTATCGTAAACAAATTCAAATTGACATATAATTCATTTTATTTTAAATTTGATAATAGAATATAATGTTTATCGTATTTATATAATTATTTTATTTTATTTCTGATTTTATAGTTGTATCGTAAACAAATTCAAATTGACATAAAATTGATTTAAATTTAAAAATAGAATATAATGTTTATCGTATTCATACAATTATTTCATTTTATTTCTGATTTTATAATTGTATCGTAAACAAATTCATATTGTTGTTTTATGAGGGTTTATTGATAAACTTTTATTTACGACAGAACATATTTAATGTACAGTGCACGGGAGAATTACAGACAACTTACTTCTATTACTAACAGACAGTGTTGCCAAGTCTCACAGGACTATTGGCCAGGTTACAGTTTCCTACACCCCAACTTGTTGATTTATAATTTTTGACAATACAAAACATATTAAAATATATCAACATTAAATCAACAACACTTAACAATATTTAACAGGATAGAACGAGTCTATCGATTGCATACATAGTGGCATCCTTGGTTACAGCTTTTGTTAAAAAATCTGCTACGTTTTCTTCTGACATAACAAACTTAAGTTCTATTACATTATGTTTTACATGATCTCGGAAAAAATTATACCTAATATCAATGTGCTTTGATCTAGGTCTAAATTGGTCATTCATGGCTAATGCGATTGCACCTTGATTATCACAATGTATTAATATACTTTTATTACATGTTTCAAATTGTTCAACACAATGTTTCAGCCATAATGCTTCTTGCGTCGCAGCGAAGATTGACATGTATTCTGCTTCGGTTGTCGAAAGAGCTACTGTACCTTGCATCTTGCTTGCCCAGCTTATTGCACCAGTTATAAATTTAAATACATAGCCGGTGCATGAGCGCCTTTTATCTACATCCGATGCCTAGTCTGAGTCGGCGTAGCCTTCAATTTTTGCTTCATTAGAATATTTGTAATGAATCTTGTGATTCTCTGTACCTCGAAGGTATCAAAATATTCTTTTAACGGCGGCCCAGTGAATTTTCCCAAAACCATTGTTAAATCTACTTACGTCACTTACTGCGAAAGCAATGTCGGGTCGTGATCCTTGCACTAGGTATAGCAGGCTTCCTACGGCTTCTTGGTAAGGTATATTTGTGGTATATTCGTTTTTGTCTAACATTCGGACAGATAGCTTCTGCCCTTTAAGGCTAGGGGTCGAAATTGGTTTTGCGTCAGCCATGCCAAATCTCTTCAGTATGTTTTTTGTGTAGACTGACTGATCTATTGAGATTCCATCGTTTTCGTAGGTTATATTAAGTCCAACGCAAGTCTTGGCTCTTCCCATATCTTCCATGTTGAAGTTTCTTGCTAACTCGTGTTTTAATTGGTCTCGAATTTCAGCATCTGACCAAAATATGAGATTACGCTTGCTTCTGCATTGAAATACACGCATGAGTCTAATTTTGACTTTTGGTGTTTGAGTTTGATATTCCATTGACGTCCGCTCTGTTTCAAACCATATATCGCTTTTCTAAGTCTACAAACTTGTCTACTTACGCCATTGAAACCCTCGGGTTATTGGATATAAAATTCTTCGTCCAGATCTCCTTGAAGGAAAGCTGCATCCATTTGGTCGATTTGTAGTTTCTTCTTTGCAGCTAGAGCAATCAGGAGTCGTAGAGACGAGAATCTTACTACTGGTGAGAATGTTCATTTTAATTTAAATTTAATAATAAAATATAATGTTTATCGTATTCATACAATTTCTTCATTTTATTTCTGATTTTATAATTGTATCGTAAACAAATTCAAATTGATATAAAATTCATTTTAATTTAAATTTAATAATCGATTATAATGTTTATCGTATTCACACAATTATTTCATTTTATTTCTGATTTTATAGTTGTATCGTAAACAAATTCAAATTGATATAAAATTAATTTTAATTTAAATTTAATAATAGAATATAATGTTTATTGTATTCATATAATTATTTTATTTTATTTCAAATTTTATAATTGTATCGAAAACAAATTCATATTGACATAAAATTCATTTTAATTTAAATTTAATAATCGATTATAATTCATTCATTCGATTCATACAATTCTTTCATTTTATTTCTGATTTTATAATTGTTTTGTATACAAATTCATATTTAGAACCCTAATTTATATTGATTTATTAATCAAAATAAATCATAAGTAATAATAATTTTATGAAAAAAATTAAATTCAAATTTGATATTATAAATTTTAAAAAAATGGTGTTGACAATTTTCTTGACTGGTTCGATGAATCTGAATCCACATCTATTTGCGATAATGCAGGTCTATGAGATGAACCTTTTCTTTTATCTAAAGCTTATGTTCGTTTATTATTTAGATTTTCTTCCTTTTTTCTTGAGTCTAAAAATATTAATAATTAAGTTCATAATTCATAATTAATAATTAATTAGTTACTAAAATAATTATGTACTTACCAATAGAAGAAAATGATCGGATCCATCATCCGAATTTTTCGTTAATTGGCGATAATTCTCCAAATTTCTACACTTTTATTTTTGGTGGCATATTTAATTAAATGTTGATTACTAATTGTATTGAAAAATACAGATAATTGTAAATGCGGTAATGTTATTACTATTTGTGATACCAATGAGTTTCACAAAACACAACACAAGCACTGTTTATACTAACATAAACAATAATGAATTGTATACAATTGTAATGTTAAAAATAAACTACCTAGAGCACGTGACTGCTTTTTATGTATCACGTGCTAACACCAATACGAGTGAAACAAAAACATAAAAAGCAATCACGTGACCTATGGAATTTATTTTTACAGATATAGTTCATTGTAAATAATATTAATCTAATAATTTTTTATTTGCACATATTAAATATTATGACATATAATTAAAATTAAATCAACGGAATTAAAATTATTATTGTTGTTTTCTTACTCATACTAATTGAATTGTAATTAATATGCTTTGTCTCACATTATCTAAATAATATCATTATAAAAATCACCGAAACTTTAAAAAGATTTTTAATTATGTTTAAATTAGCGCACAAACACCGTTATTATCACAAAACATTAAAAAATTAATATCCATAAAAAATAATTTTAAAAAAATCATTTGTTTAGCTGCTCATTACGTGGGAGTAAAACAGTATTCATTTTAATAAAGCCGAAAATTATATCTCTTCTCGCTCGCACTTATTATAGTTGTTATACTTTGTTTCGCATTATTTAAATATTACATTTCCTAAACGGTTGTTTATTATTATGTAAAAATAATAGTACAAACAAGGTAGACACATCATTGTAATTATAAAACTTTAAAGATTAATTTATGAAAAATAACTTTTTAAAAAAATTACTTGATTAGCTATCAATTACGTGGGAGTACAATAATAAGGAACATGATATTTTAGTTGCCAGGCACAATTTGTTTTCTCGCTGGAATTAATTAGTTGTTATATTTTATCTCGCTTTATTTAGATAATTTCTAATTCATGGCAACTCTCTCGCTCGCACTTGTTGTATTTGTCCTGCTTTATTTAAAAGTAAAAAATAAAACATAATGAAACAGTTTTTTACTAATGCTCACAATAACATCTGTTTTCTCACTCGCACTTATTATATTTGTTATTTTTGTCTTTCTTTATTTGAAAACTAAAAAATCATTAAAACTTTGATATTTGTTTATGAATAATTCAGAAGGGTAGCGTCTTTGTGTACTGTACATTAAACAAGTAAAATGGCAGCAAACGATAATACTGGTAAGTTTTGTTAAAATTATTTATTTTCATATAAATTAAAATTTTATTATTATTTTAGAGAAATTAAGTAAATTATCTCTTGATCCGACACCAACAATCGATGGTAAGTATTAAGATACAATTTTTTATGTATTATTCTTAACTGACATAAAATTTAAAACTTTATTTTTACAGTGGAGACTGTGCAAACCTTAATGATGGAAATACATAAATTAAAAAAGAATTAGAAGAGGCGAAAGCCTCTTCTAATTTAAGAAATATGGAGGAGGAGGAGGAGGAGGAGCAGCCTATGGATTCGGCGTCAGTCATAGAAACTGTGAGTATATTTATAATTTTATGTCATATTTTATTAATATGTGATTGTTCTTTTAGGACAACGGAACAAGCAGTGGTAGCACAGGAAATAGAGGAGGATGGCGTGGAGGGCATAGAGGCGGCAGTGGTGGCAGAGGAGGATGGAGCGA
This sequence comes from Tachinus rufipes, assembly GCA_963932245.1. Taxonomy (NCBI): domain Eukaryota; kingdom Metazoa; phylum Arthropoda; class Insecta; order Coleoptera; family Staphylinidae; genus Tachinus; species Tachinus rufipes. The sequence continues at coordinate 51,352,105 of OZ010748.1, forward strand.
TGGCCAAAGAAGCCGCGCCGCGGAGGTAGACGCCGCCGTCGTCAAAATGTAAGTATTTTATTTATAAATTTAATAAAATTGTTTTTTAAAATTATTTTTTATTACAGGCCGCCGTAATAAATAATTATGGAAAAATATTCAAAAAGTATAATTAAAATTTATTTTAAATATTTTTTTGTAACTATTTCAATATTATATTTGTCTTTAATGTTATTGTTATTTATTTTTCATAAAAAATTTATTAAAAAAAAAATCATTTATTAACTTGTTTTTAATTAATAGCCTGCAGTGAAAAAAAATGCTACAAAATAAAGCTTGCAGGTAATTTAGAGAGAGTTATTATGTATAATGCTACAAAATGAAGCTTGCAGTTAATTTAATCGGAATTATTAAATAAAGTATGTTATTGTTTAAAGGAAAACATAAATTATTGTATAAAGTTTTCAGATAATTTTAAAAGAATGATTGCGAATTGTGCTACAAAATAAAGTTAATAATTATTTTATATAAAATACAATTAATTATATGAGATTTCCAGTTAATGTAATTATTATAAATGTGCAATAGTTGAGACGGTTTTTGAGGAATTTTGTCAAGTTTGTTCCAGTTTTGGGTCGCATATGAATAGTGCTTTTTGCAAGGGGGTTAATTTATTGGAGACGGTGAAGTGTGTATGTAAGTGTCCCTGCAGAGCGCAAACGGATAGTGTTTTCGTCTGTCCTTGCGGGGCTAGTTTGTGTGGGGTAGGGAGAAGTGATGCGTCCGGCATGGGGGCCTTTATCTGAAAGAGTTTTTCAGTTATTTTTATGATACCGGAAAGTTTGTTGGGGAGTGTTTTCCAATTATTTTATAATGCCGTTAAGTTTGTCGGGGAGTATTTTTACAAATATTTTATAAGTTTATAAAGTTTGTCGGGAAGCGTTTCCGCACATGAATAGTGTTTTTCGACTGTCCCTGCGGGGCTAGTTAGTTGGAGAGGGTGGAGTGATGCATCCGGCGGGGGTCCCCCGTCGGTTGCATGTGGATAGTGTTTTTCGACTGTCCCTGCGGGGCTAGTTTGTTGGGAAGAAGGCCGCATGTGAATAGTGTTTTTTGTATGTCCCTGCGGGGCTAATTTGTCTGGGGGAAGCGGTTTGTTAAGGGATATTTTCAAACTGTGGGCGGCATACCTTAAGTAATAAAAGTTTGTCTTAAAAATTATTTTTACATGTTATTGTGATGCTAGACTTCAATTTAGTTCATTTTTGTCAAATTTAAAAAAAAAAAAAATTTCAGCAATTTTGTGCTATAAATTAGTCGTCAAAATTGTTGAAAAAAAAATAAAAAATTTAACAGGTTAAAATGACGCGCAGGACCAACTTATTATACATTGTTGGAATGCTCTTGATGAACCCTATCCAAAAAAAAAAAAATTAACAAAAGTTGAACCGTTAAATGAAAATGGCGGCTAATAATGTGAATTTTTGTTTTTACCTTAAAAATAAGGGTTAACATTTTTTGAAAAAAAAAAAATTGAATTTTTAATGTAATACCTTGTGTTATTCTAAAAATAATAAAATTTACCCGAAGTCTCTACTACCAACCTTTCTCAAATTATAAATTTTTTAGTGCAAAAAGGGGAAAATTTGCCTAATATTTTTATCGGCAATTTAGGGGTGCATTTTTTACCCTCGCCGATTTTGATGAAAATCATATTTTTGACTAATTTGAGTATAAGAAACACAAATCTGGTATTTAAAAATCTGAAAAAAAAATTCTTCTTGTTTTTTCAAAAAAAAATTGTCATTTTTGAAAACTCATAAAAAATGGTTGTAGGCAAAAATTCAAAAAATTTATATTATCTTCTGTTAATAAACTCTTCTTCTTTCGAATAAGACTATGCGCAGCTCTCTACGTTAAACTCCTGGGCACTTCTATTCTTTGGCGCAAACCAATTTTTAGCCAGGTTAACCAGTGGTACTCTCTCAAAAAATAGCTAAAAACGTCGATTTTGGGACGCCACTGGTAAAAAACAAGGGCCTAAATCAAAATTCTGTCAGGTCGGCCCGTTGTAGAATGTTGAGGGCTTTCGATCAATTTCTATTCATTTTTCCCGTAAAATGAAAATTGTGGGTAGATGATCGGGGCCCCAACTCGCCTTTTTTAAAAAAACGCAATTTTTGACTTTGAACTAAAAAAATTTTGTGACGCCACTGGACAAAGAATTGTTGGGGGTCTAATATAAGAAAGAGGTTATCAAAAGAAATTTTTTAGTTCATATCTCACCGTCCTAGGATCAAATTTACTTGAGTTATTACAAATCTACGGTTTTTGGGAAAAAAAATCTCACGCCGCTTCTGATTTTTTGAAAAATACGCGGTTAGTCTCAAATTGCAGTTTAATAGATGGTAAATCCGAAAATCTATATGCCTTATCACGGCCGTTTTTAGAAAAGGGTAGAAAATGGCCTCAAACATGGGTAATTTTGGTGGTACCTGGGGTAAGTTTTTGAAAAAGTGAATGCATAGCAGGGTGTAAGGGGAGCCAAGGAACTCGAAAAAAATTATTAAAAAATTATTCACTCACAAGATCCGGTAGCAATTAATTAAAAAGTGCGTTTTTGGCAAAAAACAGCCCTTGCAAAAATCGCAGGGGTTGTATTTTTAAAAAGATGGTTTTAAAAAAATTATCCTAAGCGTAAAAAGTCGGGAGAAAACTGAAAAAAAATTTAAAACAAAAATATTCGCATAAATAACGAAATGAAAATTATTTGAAATTTTTGAAAAAAAAAAAAATTTACTATGTCCGCTCGTGCTTTTAGGGGCGGCGCTGAAACTTATTTTTGAGGGTGGATTCTGAAAATTCAACATTTTTTACGGACCTTTGGGAAAAATTTTCAGAGCGATATTTCCACGAATAAGAAAGTTACAGCCGTTTCAAAATCAAAAAAACTAATGAAATTAAAAAAAAATTCAAGGAGGCCCCATTTGGTAAAGCGGGCCGAATTCTAAATCTATCGTAGAAGGTCGTGTAAAAATTTCAGATTGATCGGTTAAAGTTTGACAATGTTGGAAGAAGGTAACTGACAGTTGCTCGTTTTTTTGGTAAAAGGGGTGAAAACCCTTAATTTAGGGGTAAAGTTTGATAGACGGTCGGCCTAAAGGCCTCGCCTGCTCCCCGACAAAAATCGACGAAACTAAAATAGTAATAGCAGTCCCGTAATAAATAAAGGTAACCTTACCATTTGTTCTCCAAGTATCGCAGCATTGCTGGATTGGGAAGTCTCGAAATATCTTAATGATAGTGACCACTTTCCCATATTCATTCGCGTGCTTGGTCATGTAATTATTGAAAACCATCATCGAAATTGGAGAATAAAAGATGTCGATTGGAATATGTTTGTTCAAGTGTTTGATTACGATGACAGTGTCTAAGCCGTTCTTTTCGTAGATTTAACCACTCTCCAACAGAAGAGAACTTATTACTTTATTTGAGGTACAAAGCTGTTGCTCGAAGAACATGCAGAAAAGCTAAAAGAGAATCATGGTCAGAATATGTTACTTCTATTAATTCGAGAACCCCCGTCGGGAAGGTGAGGGAAAAAGTCAGAAAAATTTATGGCCGAACCGCATCATTACCTATTAGTGGGTTATTGTCGAGTGATCAAATTATTACCAATCCCCTTGACATTTCGAATATCCTGGCCGATGTTTATTTTGACGCTTCCAGCGATAATAATTACGATAAAAATTTCCGTGATATTAAAATTAACATGGAAAAAAACGTTCTGTTATTTGTCTCTGCTGAAGATGAATTATATAACGCACCGTTCAGTGTTTGGGAATTTGACTCGGCATTATTTGAAGCACACAATACTGCTCCAGGTGTCGATTCGATACACAATGCTATGCTTAAGCAATTAAGTCGCTCTGCCAAACTTCAATTATTGGCACTCTATAACCGGATATGGTCAGTAGGGAATTGTCCTGAGTCTTGCTATCATAGTACCAGTACTTAAACCTGGTAAAGATAAAAAGCTCCCGACAAGTTATAGGCCTATCTTTCTAACTAGTTGCTTATGCAAGTTACTAGAAAGAAAGATCAATAAGCGTCTTACTTGGTTATTAGATTCAAAAGGTTTAATTGCTGACATACAATGTGGTTCAAGGCGTCATCGTTCTACGATTCTGAATTGTCTCTTTAATTACTAAAGTTTGATCTTGGAATTATATTGTATCTAGCGTATCTGTTTGCTCGGAGCCGTGGTCATGAGTATCCCACAAACTTTTGTTTTCCTGTTGAATATTGGCTGCAGGCATAATCGGTTCTGCAGAAGATAAAGCCACATTGTTTCTGACTGTCTCTTCACAATTCTTATGTCCCTTCAAAAATTCTATTATTTCGGACATTGCAATGTCCACGTTGTCGAGAGTAAGGTATTTTGATTTAAATCTTGGATTGAAAAAAGTCGCAGCCATCAGTATAGGATGTTCTTTAATATAAGAAAAAATTTTGTTTAAAGATTCATGCAGTGCATTTTTCAAGTAAGTGACACCAAAAATAATGAAATCCACTTTTATAATACCAGAAATAAAGAGACAGAGAGAGAGCAGATCCACATAAATCTTCTCTTTACGAACAATTACTTTATTACAATGCTATTATATTTATTGTTGTTTTATTGTTATTATATTTTATAACAAATTGCCAAATAATATCAAAGAAAGATCAAACCAAAAAGTATTCAAAGCTACATTAAAAACCTATCTAGTCGAGAAATGGTTGTATGATATATGTGAATTTTAGCAACATTTATGTAATTTTTTTTTTTTATCTTGTGTTTGTTTAAAATAAGCTTTTCTGTACTGCACGTTTTTTTTTATTTTATTTAATTGATTGTAAATTAATTGTACTTAGTATTAATCACAATTTTATTGTAATTTATTTTGACGTTTTATATCTTATTTTGGCAATTGAATTAAAGCTTTATAATTATTATTATATTTGTTATTGTCTCATCTTCATTTTTGCATCCTACTTGCAATTTACGATTCAACATCAATATCAAGGGCAATATTATTGAAATGGATGCGTCGTTGAAAGATAAGTCCAGTGTGGCTTCGTAGAAAAATTTCAAGATGTCTGTAAGGTGTTTTATAATATCCCACTCAAAACAGCACAGCGTAGTAATTCCATCATGTTCAACACTGTACAAGTTTATTGCCATTGTTTGATCCAAAAGTTTCTGTAACATCAAGTATGTGCTGTTCCATCTCACATCGACATCTTGCATCAAGGCATGTTTTGGCAGTTCACACTGTTTTTGAAGCTTGTTCACTGTAGTGGAAATGGCCCACGATTTTTCAGCCCATTTTTATTATAGTTTTGGTTTGCTCATGTGAGAAAAGAGTGTTTTGTCATAAATTGCAGTGTTTGTGACACACAACCCATATTGACCACGCATGATACACATATTTGGTGCATTCTCACGAAATACCAAAAAAATATTTCACATGTATTGGCCGGTATGATCTTGTTCTAGAACAGTTGCAACCAATACAACTTTCAGACATTGATGCTCAATGATAAAATGTCCTGACAGCTGAGAAGTGAATATGTTTTGCTTGGGTTGGTATATATCTGTGGTGGCACTTAACCACGCACATCTTGCAACTAAATCCTTTACTTTTTTTATTTTCTCATAGGTCTGCGACATCGAGGATGTTTTAATTTTTTTTTCATACTTGAGTCGATATTTTTGAATAGAGCAAGGATTAGTAAAGTTGAGCCGTTGGAATGCCTTGCCGTCTACCAACGAATACGGCATTATATCAACTATTATCAAATCCATAATGGCTTTGTCTATTCTTTTTGTAATTTTATGGTCATCTGGCCATTGCACAGATTTAGACTTAGTGGCCAAACTTGGAATGGTCGACTGAATTAGCTTCGGTTTGTCATAGATATTGGTACTGACGGAGGTTATCGATTCCATCCGCTTCGATTTTTTTTCCATTTTTCAAGTCTTCTAATTCTGACTACCGTTTTAAATTCTTTCTATACATCATGAAGTTTTGATAAATGTTGCTTCAATCCGTGTATTGTTTGTTTTTTCGACTACCCAATAAAAATTGATTACAAAACTTTGCAAACTGCTTTATATAAATTGTTGGTAGTTTTATTAAAATACTGCTAAATTGCAATTTTTTCTTTTTGTTGCGACATTTTATACCTAGAACTAAAAATAAAGCATAAAATAATTAAATTGAACTAGAAATACACACACCGGCAAACGTAAATTAATTCATTTAAATTTAGTTTTTATTCCTTCATGAAAATTTATTTTGTTATTACCATTTAGTGAATTTACTTACAATACAATATTTACAATGCACGAATTAGTAGAATTATTTTCTGGATGTGTCACGTGTATGTAAACATTGTAAACAGGTTCATTTCTGTTTCTGCTTTTGTATTCACTCCCCTTATAATAAAAACTTCAAAAAGTACAAAAACTTCAAGAAACATTGTTGAACATTGTTGGGTAACTTAAATTGTTTAACTTAATACTCTCAAGTCTCAATTGTAAGATAAAAATTAAGAAATAATGTCACTATAAGATATCATTAAATTGTATCGTAATTTAATTATTAATAATAAAATTAATAAATATAATAATTAAATAATAATAAATTAAATTAACAATTAAATAATAATAAATTAAATTAATTATTAAATTAACAAGAAAAACAAAATACTCACCACCATTGACATACTTAACAATTAATAGGCGTATTTCGTTCCGACCGATTCCGAACATTATTCGACACGATTGCTAGTTTCGGCGGAGCCGAAGGTTTGGCCAGTTTTTGGTCGAAACCGAAACTGCGGCCGAAACCAGGATTTTGGCCGAAACTGAAACTTTCGGTCGGTCACTAATTGTGGTGAAGCATTTTTTTTTATTTACTTTTGCTTTGTGTATTTCTGGATACTTATACGTTTTTGTATATACCGGTATTTCATCATTATGACACGTTTGACTAGTGAAAGTTAATTTATTATCGTTTACATGAAATATAGCAAGATATTCGTTTTTTTAAAGTATATATTCATAATATGTTCTGTGCAAACTTGATTAATATCGAACTTCTGAAGCTTTTGATAATTGATATTATTTAAATTGGGTTCACATTGTTGCTTATAAACTCGAATGAAAAGTTTATTTAAATTAATTTTTGTGCTATATTGTTGCACGGAATTGCCATGTGCTGTGGCAATTTCAAAAGGATCATATTTTATATCCTCTTTATATAATTTATTCGCAATCTTTGGATTTACAAATGAGTGTTAACTAGCAGTATCCATTAATATTTTTAAATTGTTCAATGAGTCATTTCTGTATGGTAATTGACTTGCATTATTTACAATTCCTAAACTATCCACTAATTTTGTTGTTAATCTGCTGAGGTGGTTACGCCTAAAATATGATCAGGTTCCTCCAGAACTTGTTCTTCAATACTTTGAAATGTTCCTGGATTAAAATTATTGTGCTGCTGCATACTAGGTCTGAATGTATGAGTTGTACTTGCCGAAATAGGTGTTGGCGAATATTGATTAGACCCTGGATTATTATTATTATGAAAATTTTTATTAATTGCGCAATATTATAATTATTATGTTTTTGGCCTTCGTTATTTTGCTGTTGCAGGACATTTCTTGGTATAAATGCGGGTTTCTGATAAGAATTGTTTTGACGCGTAGCACCAGTGTGGCTATTCTTTCTCGACATATGAACTGCTGTTGTGGGCGCTGTGTACATTTTTACATTTTCTTTAATGTTTAAAATTTCCAATTGAAAATCATTTGTAAGCATCGATAATGTTTTACCCAAAGTATCTGGATTTTTGGTTTTCATTTGACCACTAATTGGTTCACAAAGACCACTTAACAGTACACGTAAAAATTGTAGCTAAAAGGTTTATTTCAACTGCATTATTTGTGTGTGTTGTTAAATATGCTATTTGCAAATTTATCAATTTTTGCAGTTTGTTAAAATAACTAATAGGCGACTAGTTAACGATTTGTTTACAAGTAGTTATTTCAATATTTAGACTGAATAAATCGCGCTTATCTCCGTACTCGTTTAATAACCTACCTTCAGTTCTTGTCAGCTAGTAATTATGCAAGATGATATGTTTATATGACCGTATCGCCTTTAATTTTTGATAGGATAGAAGACATTAGGTATTTGTTTTGAAAATCGTTTCTATTTACTGTATTGTAGAACTCACTTATTAACTTTTCACTGATTTCTAGAAATCCCCTAAATCTGGTATCATATTTAAGTATTTTGTTTTAAAGGCTAGCGGAACTTGAGCTTGAGTCATGTTGAATCAACTACTATTTCTTTATCAATCACAAACAAAAGCATTTAATTATATAATATTGTTTGAGCCTGAATTTGCTAACGCGGAAATTGTTTAATGATTTCTCGATGACCTTTAAAAAGACTTTTGTACTCACAGTAAATAAAACTTGTCCATGTTGTTTTTTTATTGGTCTGCTTCCGTATTACGGTCTGGACGGTGTGGAATTCGATGGTCGGGAACGTGCGGATACTTTCTCGAAGTTTGGAGAGCTGTTCCCGTTTCTGAAGTTTTGGTGATTCCAATAATATTCAAAACTTTGTCGAATCGTTGAAACAAAATAGGGTGATATTCTTTTTTGTTCTAACAAAATCATTATTAGTTTTGGCTCTACTAGAACCTTCTACAATATGAGCTTAGATTTGCATACAATATGAAATAATAACAAACGTGTAGACAAATTTAACAAGTAATTAATTCATATTCCTAGCTAAAATTATTATTAGTTATTATTTGTTAAGAATTGTTATGAAATCTTGAAATCACATTACCCAAAATTCAATACCTATAAATTAAATACAACCGAATTATCCAAACCACGTTATATTATATGTAATCAAAAAAGAACGTAGGCTTAAAGATTTCACAAAAATATATACAATACAAAAAGATTTCAAAAAGAGACAATTTCTAGGCAAAATAAACATTTTAAGAATACTAAAATTGCAAGTTAAATTCGCAGAACATAAAAAAATTATAAACAATGAAAATAATTTATGAATATTTAAACATGGTACCACTATTGATAAATAAATCAAATACAAATAACATTTCCTTTGATAATGTATTTTTAATTATTTAGCAAATTAAATTATAATTGTAACGCAGCTAAGATTTGATAAAATTACTTTAAACTTCTTATAAAGTTTCAAGATGTTTTTTACGCATCAATTCAAAATGAGCTTAGATTTACATACAATATAAAAATAAGCCTTAACAAATGTGTAAACAAATCTAGAAGTTAATAGTTTAGTGTAATAACTCAAATTATTATTACTTGTTATTAAGAAATGTTATAAAATCTTAAAATTATATTACGAAAACATACATATATACATATAAATAGTAATTAAATATATATAATTGAAATACCTCAAGCGTTTGGACTTGTCGGTTTCTTTCTGAGGCTCCATTTGTTGACATTTGGATTTGGAATAGTTTTCTACTAGTTGGTGTCAGTGTTGCCACGAGCCTGAAAAATAATGTACTAAGCATTTTAAATTTTTTGTAATTATGTATTACAATTATGTAAAATTGCTATAATTGTTATAAATGGTGCAAAAAATTTCTTAAACTAAATATTTTACATTAAAATTAAATTACAAAACTTTTGGCGGTAAATTTGAACTGTGTGTTAATTTTTATAACATTTCTAAATACCATTAATCATCAGGAATTATGAGTAGTATATTTTAGTATAAAAAATAAAAATAAATTTTACAATAAAGAAATTTATTTATAAAAAAATATTGCAATAAAAATCAAAATAACAAAAATAAATATAAAATTCTTTTTATAAAATATAATAATAAAAATAACGATTTATTTTATTTGTAATTTCAAAACGTTATATGATGAATATCTTTGTTCAACAATTCAGTTGATGGATTAAAATTATAGCATTCAGTATTTAGCATTTCTTTTGTATGCAATATTGCACTACAAGTTTGAGCAGCTAATGTGTTTCTGGTTATTGTTTTAATTAAATTTAACTGTGAAAATATTTTTTCTGCAGTAGCTGAAGAAGGGGTAAACACAGTAATGCCTTAAATTTGTTTTGTAAATATGGAAACATTAACTTGTTTACTCCGTTATTCATACTAAATGCTTTGTTCCAAAATTTATCCACAGTTAAATTTAATGCAAAATATTTTAATTCTTCAACATTGGAAAGCAATCTCCACTCCGTATTTAAAAGTACTATATCTACAAGATTTGGAAATATAGATCTTACTTTTCCAGATACTGCAATGTTAGGATCTAGAACTAGAAAATAAATTTTAAAACTTTATTGTTAAATGAAAATCTATTTTTGATTTGATTACACAATTCAATATAATACTCTAGACACACAAATTTAATATGTTTAATTTCTTTTTTATCGATTAAATTAGAATTTTTTTAATTTATACTATTTACTTAGGATCTAAAAAAATGTGCGGATGATTTATATCCAGTTTATCTAAATTATTAATAAAATTTCTAATAATTTCAGGTTTTATAAAGTTTTTTACAATAGTCTTATATAAGTCCGTCTCAGTAGTAAGTGTAATTTAGGACTTTTGGATTGGAATTCTAAGTTTAATTTATTAATGTAATTTAGAATATAACTCAAAAAGTTGAAATTTAATTTATTAATAATATTATTTACTGCTGATAATATCATGTTACTGTTGATTAAATTGTTTTCATGAACCACTGATGTAAACATTAAAATTAATGCAGGCCATTTTTCTAAAATTCTGTTCACAACAGACTCTAGAGACAACCATCTAGTTTGAATAAGTTTAAAAATTTTGTGATTTTTTAAACTCGTTTCTACTAATCGGGACAAAATTTTGCTTTTAATCTATGTTGTGAGGTGCGATCAGCAACCTGAATCAATTCTAAGAAGCAGTCCCTAGTTTTATTTACATTAAAACAACTATTAATGAAAAATAACTATTTTGCAGATCACTTCTTATTTTGTGAAGCTGCACTGGAGCAATCGCATTTTTACATACATTTGTTCCTTTGACTCTGCCGCACTTTAAATGGTTTTCCTTTTCTGAATCTGAACACACGGAAGCCATCAACTTTGGTAAATGATCAAGAATTGAAAATGGCAAATTATGCTCAGTCAAAAACATCACCATTTTAATTTCGGCACTACTCTGCAATCTGGAAACTTCAAGTTGGTATTTTTAAGCGTTTCATGACCAACAAATAAATCTATAAGAGAACTGAGAGGAAAATAGGAACAGCATACAATTAAATCAGTCAATCTTTAATTAATTAATATTTTCTTCATTTATCTTGTAGAAATTCTTTATATTTAACATATTTATTTATAAATAATAAAATATTCTACGATAAAATTATTTATTTATGGCAAACATGTTTCGCAAATTTATTTACATTTTCAATGCCATATTTATGATTAATAAATTAAAAAAAAAAAAAAAAATTAAATAATTTATTAATCATAAATATGGCATTGAAAATGCAAATAAATTTGCGAAACATGTTTGCCATAAATAAATAATTTTATAGTAAAATATTTTATTATTTATAAATAAATATGTTTAATCCTTAATTAATTTTGATAATGGCTATTTCAAGATTATCTTTTGAAGGTGAACCTGTAGGTTTTAAGTTTTTTGACAGCGTTTAAAACTCCGTCGCCATTGCATTTAGAGCTAGTGTTTTCAGTTCTGTCCATCGGATAGACAATGTTACGGTCATCAATTAATTTGCTATCAAATATCAAAGATAATAAATCTTCTGTCAAACAAGAACAGAAAAAATCCATTAACTTACGTAGTTCGTAATCTTCTCACATTTTGATAGTACATTGTGAGAGTGTTTATAGGTTTTAAATCAAATTGTCTATACTTGTGATTGTTGATTAATGTTGTTCGGATGGGCATTTTTTATCAAAACAAAATACATATTTTTTTAACTAATTTGTTAAAGGTTTTGCAATTTTGAATTAGTTTGGTATGAATTCTCGATAATATCCAAGTTTTAATTTCTCCGGTGATGGTTGGTTTTGGATGTTTTAATACTGCATTTATTTTTGCTAGATTTAGTTTAACACCGTTTTCAATTATTAAGTGTCCGAGATATGCTACTTTTTAGTTAGGAAATTTGAGTTTGTTTTTTTGAAAAATATTTTTAAATTATGACATATGTTTGTCCAATGAATTAGAATATGAGTATGTCGTTCATATATACAAGACTGATTTCATTTTGGAGTCCTATTAAAATATTATGTATACATCTTTAAAAAGTACTATGAGCATTACAGAATCCAAATGGCATTTGCTTAATTACGGACTGGAGCGTTTTAACTTCCTCTTTGTGTATTTGAGGGTATCGATATGATTTTGTGTAAATCGATTTATGAGTTTGTGTATCGATAGAGTGTCTCATTTGATTAATAAACGTTAAACGTTTATTTTCTAATAAAAATAGTTTAAACATAGTTTTTCTATAAATTGTTTTTCCTCTGTATTTAAATGTGATAGTCTTAAGTTACTTAAAATATTATCATTACGATTTAAATTTTCAGTCAAATTAAAATTGATAGTTTATATATTAATTTCAGTTTTTTTTTCTAAGGTATTTGTAATTGTTGTTTTACCAATATTCAATATTACTAATGAATTTGGTATAATTAAATGTTCTGATAAATTTTAATTTGAACAAATTACATTTTCTGAATCAATTATTTTAATTTAATTTTTTATAATTTACCCTTATAATTGTAATAATAGGAGCTTTCCCATCAAGAGCCCCTACACATTGCGGAAATTGCCAAAAAGTATTAAAATCTTCGGTTATTGATTCCCACTCCTCAGTAGTGTTTGGTGACTAAAATATATAATGATTAGATTACAGTCTAAATATCAATAAAAGTTTACTTATCCAAAGATAGTTATTTTTTAAACTATCAAAGACAGCCTGACATACTTCTGGAACAAATTTGTTTATTGTTGACTCATGGATTCTAGTAGCCTTCATCAAAGAACGATAACTTTCCAGTTGTCAAAAACCTAAGAGTCACTTCCGATCTAAAAATATAATTTTATTTTCCTGTATGTAAATCGATGAAAAGGGGCTCGGTCATAAAACTTTATTATAATAAATTTAATATTTCTGATACATAATATAACACTACTGTGACCAAGTTATGATTAAATAAATAAATATTTAAAAAAACAAAACTGGCCAGGTTATCAAGTAAACAAATTATTGGCTTGGATATCGTAGATTTGCTGTGTTTATTAAAACTCACCTGCTGCCAGCAGAATTTTATTCGTTTGCGAAGATGAGTGTCAGTAGTTACGCTAGGAGAGTTCTGAGCCAAAATCCCATAAGGTTTACATGGGGGGTCTAAAATCACTTTTTGCAATCGGCCTCCCTACTTTACCGACATTATTTTTGGCGGGAAATTCAAATATTTCGCAATTGGCTTCTCTACTTTACCGACATTTTGGCGCAAAATTCAAATGTGGTGAGTTGCCCATATGACCAAAAACCAAAACGGCCATAAGGACGGAAGTAGTGTAAAATCAAAGCCAAAAGGGCATAACAGGTGGAGGTGGGTGCCAAAAGGCACTATGATGTAAAGGGTGGAAGATCTCAGACGGGGTACTTGTAAACTACTATGTGATCTTAAAGCCAAAAGGGCCTAGGGGTGGAAGAGCCCGGATGGGTAGAAAAAATCAAATCCAGGGTCAGAACGGCTCTACGACCATCCCTTACAAAGATACCGCCCAAGGGTAATATTCCTCAATAGATGAGTCATCGCTCGACGTAAAATGCGATGCGCAAAACCTGATGCGCGTTTGGTACCAAAACGGCAGCAGCAGGCAACCCAAACAGCAGCAGCAGCAGCCACCTAGCGGCGGCAAGCGAACGAGCATATATACAGGGTGGTTGAAAGACTTTGTATATACAGGGTGTGTCAAAAATAAATCCAAGATGGCGACCGAAAGTGGTAATCTTTATTCCAAAATCAAAAATGGCGACCGGAAGTGCGACCGGTGTTGCAAAAAGGGCCTTCCTTCATGGTACTCAAATGAAAGCGCCCGTCGCGTATGTCACGAATCTAAAATATAAACTTGTACTTGACCCGCTCCTAAGCGATAAAAATACAAAAAAAACCTTCTGGATGGTTTAAAATAAAGAATTAAATGATAACAATACGTTGTTTAAGTGGAGACACTAAATTTAAAAATCAGTTAGACATAGATAATGGTGATGTCAAGAACGACACTCATTAAACGACACCTTTTAAAAAATTGATTGCAAAAACAAAAACAGCAATTAGACTATCGATTGGAAAGTCTATTAAGGCAAATTATAAATGTTAAAAAAATTATTTGTGATTATGAATTGCAAAAGAAACTGTGTGCAAAACTCGGCGGGATACAGCTCCAATGAAATTAGCGAAGTCGAAAGAAGGAGCATTTAAAAAAAAAAAAAAAAAAATTTAACCGCCAAAGTTGACGTATTTTGATGTAAATTAATTGGAAAATATAAATTTGTTCTGTGTATTTGGGTTTTAAGCGTCTAAAACTCAAAAAAACTGCAAAGTAGGCCTATTTTTCAACATAAACTCTTACAAATGCACGTTTAGCACGTTCAGAGGAACAATACACCAAATATTATTAAAAATTTGAATTCTGGGGACAATTTTACATGGAAAATTGTCAGTGTTGTACTCATCGTATATAGAACAGTCCATCTAGAAAAAAATGTTTACAAAATTTTTAAGCAAAAAATGCGTTAAAAATTAATAATTTTTTTATATTTACAAAAAATATTATAAACACACTAGGGTGTGGTTTAAAACTTTTTTTTAACAAATTTTTACAAGCGACAGCCAGATTTATGTTTGAATGCCAAAAATAATGATATTTTTAAATTTTGGCGCCGATAGATTGAGTCTAAATTTGTGCCGCAGGCGCAAAAACTATCAAACAAAGAGTAAAATGGCCGAAAATTGGTTCAAGAAACAAAAAATGTCTTTGTTAAATTTCTGAAATAAACTTAAAAAAATATAATCCAAATAATCTTTAAAAAAAAATTTAAAAAAAAAATTTAAGTAAATTTTGAACAAATTTTTTTTTCTAGATGGGTTTTTCTTTGCCAGATAAGCACGTCACTGACTATTTTCTATGTAGAATTGTTTGCAAAACTAATTTTTTTAATAATATTTGGTGTATAGTTTCTCTGAAAACTGTTAAATGTGCATTTGTAAAAGTTTATGTTGAAAAATAGGCTTATTTTTGCAGTTTTTTTGAGTTGTAGACCTTTAAAACCCAAATACACAAAACAAATTTATATTTTCTAATTAATTTACATCAAAACACGTCAACTTTAGCGGTTAAAAAAAATTAAAAAAATGCTCCTTTTTGCCCAGCCCACTGAGAACAAATACATGGTTTTATGGCTTTTGCGGCTTATAGACAGGGTATAGACTTGAAATGGCGCCAGATTTGGAAAATTTCTGATTGATTTCATTAGTAAATTTATTTTTTTAAGTTAAAATTGCGGTTTTTAAACAAAAAATACGATTAAGTTAAAAAACGTCAAAAAACTTAAAAAAATCGTAGAATTTTTTGTATGGGTTTTATACCCTCATATACCGATCAAAGGACTACTAATAAGTTATAGAAACTAAAAAAAGATACATAAGCAAGTTTCTCAATGCACCCCCCCCCCCCCCCCCCAGCTCTGGTCCGTTTGAAATGGAATTGCCCCAATAAAAGTAGCACTATTTATAATAATATGTGGTGGATTTTAAATAAACTCACACTTTAAATTATATTATCACAATTTATTATTAATTATTAAGAGTACTAAACATATGTACTAGAACTAAAATTAAAATAAGTGAACTTGAAATAAGTAATCTTAGATCTGACTTAGAACTAACTCTTGCATCTTTAGATATACGTTTTATAGGGTGGTAGCGGCTTACTGAAAAAAAGTTTTAATTATTGTAAAGCATGTCGGGGAGGGGAGTAGGTCGGCTAGAGGGAATCGCCGGCGGATGCGGACCCCTCTGGATTAGTCTCATGGACGCAGTAAAAGGGATTCTAACAATTACAACAAATATAAATTGAGGCGAATCAAAGGGGTTCTGCCTCATAAATTATGTCCCTTAATTTATTTATGAATTAATATTTATTTTATAAATAAAATAAATAAACATATTTATTTTATTTATGTGCTCTACAAATAAACTCAGAAATTCCACATTCTTTTCTCTTAAAAAATATTAATTCTACCTTGGGATAACCTGGTAAGATTAAATGTAATAAATTTACTCTTACCTGGTCCTTTTACATGTGAGCTGTTGTCTAGCTAACTTGCTTCAAAGTTTTCCTACTGCCTCCTGGGATCGAAGAAATACTTCTCAACTCAAGTATTTCATACCTGCGTAGGTTAGTACACTTTATCTTAAAATTCAATAAAATACCTCTCTAATTGTAAACTCACTTTTATTATAATTTTAACAATTACCTTAGCCATTTTATAACATAACCGCTACCGAACACATGTTGGTGGGTCTTTAACAACTTGTATTCTTTTAGGAAAATCTTGATTAATAAATTAATTATAACAGCAAGTGAACATTTGTTTGTATTGGAATAAATATTGTGGATTCCTGGAAATCATTCAACTTATTATTGGTATCAACCCATAACACTAAACCCTGAGATCCCGTTTTGTCACAAAATGTTTAACATGTTATCAATATAATAATATTATACTTTTAATTTAATAAATCCAAAAGGTTTAAGGTTTTTTCTTGACGATTATATGTTAATAAAACTTTATTGGTTTATTCTACTTTATAATGATTAAAATGTGAATCATATCTGACATAGCTGATGTATATATGCGCCAGTATTTAATTGACATTTAAAGATATTATTTATATAGAAATGGAAGTTTTAAAACAAAAATACGAATTAGAATTATTAGAAATGAAAATATTGAGAGCACAATTAAATAAAATTGAATAGTTACATATAGGTTTATTTTCCCACTTTATAAAATTATATAGATTTATGTAGGCAAGTATAAGGTAAGTATTAAACTGATAGAAAAATTGATTGATTTCAAGTAAAAATGTACATAAGTTTTATTTACAATAAATTCATAAAATGATCTCTTATAAAACTTAATCTTCTTGCGTTATTTACATTGTCGACTTGTCCTTGAGGTGCTTGCAGTCCATCGAACCTCCTTTCTTCATTTGCCCGAACAGCAGCAATTATATCTGGGTCTTCTTCGGGCAGCTCGTTATTATTTTCAATCGCCTGTTGCTATGATAATATTTTGTGATTTTTGAAGCGATACCTTCCTACACAGCGACAAAATAGGAAATCTTCTGTTCCATACTCCATAACTACGTTCGACACAATTCTTCATTCTTATTTGAGATTCATTATACAAAAGTTCTTTGGGCAAAATAGGGTGTGCTAACGGAGTTAACAGGTAAGAAGTGTTACCGTAACCACTATCTTCAATAATTAAGCCATCACCGAAAGTACCTTCTGATAATTTTCTCTTTATGACAGCATTGTTAAATATAGTTTGGTCATGTGTTGAACCTGGCCATCTTGCAACTATATTACAGGTTTTTAAATTTGCATCACAAATAATTTGCACATTTCATGAAAACCAACCTTTTCTGTTATGGTAATATTCCGCATCAGGTCCTCCTGGCGACTCGATTTCTACATGTTTGCAATCTATTGCACCAATTACTTTTGGAAAACGAGCAATTTTCTAGCATTTTCACATATCGAGGTCGTAAAGTGGCAATTGCTTCAATTACATCTCGTATAACAGTACACGCAGCAGATTCACTTACTCCAACAAAATCAGATACAACAAGTAACATTGAACCCGTTAAATAAAATCTCAGAGTTAACAATAACTTTGTTCGAGGATTTATTACTCGATTTCTATTAGTGGCCGGCTTGATTTGCTCTTCAATTTGCTGTAATAGGGAGAGAAAAGTTTCCTTGTTCAGGCGAAATCTTCTAGTAAATTCATTATCATTAAATTCCTCTAGATAATTAACCCTAAAAATGAATTGGCATTAATAATTTATAAATAATAAAAATGTATGATTTTTTTACCTTGTTCTTATTATTTTTGGGGCTCTCATTCTCTCAATTCTATTTCTAATTTATTTCTTCATCGTTGTCTGAATCAAACATATTCATATTTATCATCACTTCTGAAGCTTTGATAATAACTTGAATTTAAATTGAACTGAACTATTTGACCTAAAAGTATTGCCAACTTATATTTTTGTTTTGTTTTACGCGAAATCTTATCCGACGATTCAAAATGGTTGGTAAAAGCGAACGAGAGTATAAGTATAAGTATTATTTTTAATCTCGAATAGTAATACTCCGACTTATCCGATGCTTGTAAAAGCGGCCTAAGTGCTAAGACTATGTAAAAGCTGTTGTTCTTGTGGCAGATGAAAGAAGCTAGCGGTATGTGTACAGATTTCTTTATGTCAGTCTTTCTACCGTCCAAAAAGCACTTGAGCGGTTTAAGGAGACCGGCAGAAATTCTCGGAGGCCGGGATCTGGTAGGAAACGAACAACGACCGATTTATCGTTTGTTCTACTCTACGGAATCGTCATGTGACTTCAGTGGAGAAACCAACTTTGTAATTTTCGGGGTACAGCTGTGAGTGTGTGGACAGTTTGTCGATGGTTGCAAGAAGTTCTCATAAAATCTTGTAGACCAGCAGCTGGACTAAAATTACTTTCACGTCACCGAGAAACCAGACTCCAATTTTCTCGCAAACATTTGAATTGGACATTGGCACAATAGATGACTAGACTGTTTACAAATCTAGATTCTGCCTACATTTGAGTATGGACACAAACGGGAGAACAATTTGCGGAGTGCATTTTTAAGCCCCGGCTTAGCCATGGTTGAGGTTACCTGATGGTATGGGCACGAATATCAATGGATGCCTGCACCAAATTGAATGTCATTGATAGAAGATTGCTGACTGCACAGCGTTATATTGAGGAGGTTTTGGAAAATTACGTAGTCCTATTTGCGTCACTTATCGACGATGGCTTTATTCTGATGCAGTATAACGCGAGACCGCATTCTACGAGGTGCGTTACAGAATACTTGGTTGCAATTGGAATAAAAAAATTTAACTGGATTGCATGTACCTATAGAACATGTTTAGGACATGTTGGGTAGGCGTGTTAGAGGACTTGCAGTTGCACCAGCCACAATAATCGTGTTTCGTGTGGCACTTCAGGAAAAATGGCAGAATATTCCACAAAATGATATTTGTGAGCTCATTAGTAGCATGGGCCGCTGTATGCAGGCAATAGTTAGGGCTTGAAGAGGCAATACAAAGTATTGAAATCTTATTCAGTTGAAATTTTCATTATTAATCTCTGTTAAGTTTATTTTGAAGAAATGCATTTTCTTTTGTGTATACGTACATTATTGTTTTTGCTTATAAATATTCATTAAATAAACTGATATAAGTATCATATGTTGTTTTTTTCTACATCCTGATGGTCTCTTTTTTGCATCTGAGTGTACATTCATATTTACATAAATTAATAATTATGTTATAAAAATTTAAACTTTTATATTTAAATACATTTTTTTAAAATAAATGCAATATTTTTTTTTGTTATAAACATTATCAGATGAGCAATCGGTTTTAATAGGTTCTAGCAATAAAATAAAATATAATAATTTACAATTAAAATTAAAACCAGATTATTAAATTAAAAAAAGGCACGCAATGTACAAGATTTAATTAAAACCTAGTAGTTTTGTTATTATTAATTAATTTACAAAAAAACGTAGTTTTACGCTGAGGATATTTCTAAATATGTTTATTTTTTTATAAAACTTTGTATGTGTGTATATGAAATAAATTTGTTTTTTAAAATTTTTTAATGCTTAATTAGTAAAAACTGAATACATTATTAGGTTAAGTATACTTAGGGTGTCCATATTTTTTCAGGATCCAACCGGGACATACAACCAAAAAAACCTTAATATAGCAGAATTGTTTGTTGTAGAATCCACCTTTAGTGGATAAAATTACATTTTTATAAGTTTTAACAATCAAATCACATTTAAAAATTTGTTTTTGAAATCGATTCTAACTTGCAATTACGCAAAAAAATTGTTTTTATATGTAGAAATTTGTCATGAATTCTATTTTCTATCGTTCTAATACTTTTATTCATGATTGCTTTAACTTCTAACTTCTATTATTGTGATTTTTTTAATTTTTTTTTTTATTATTTGTAGGAAAGTTATTTTTGTTAAACTTAAGCCGGGACAATAAACTGTCCTGAAAAGAATTGTCGGGACACCTGGTCGAGAAAGTTAAAACCCAGACAAATCCGAAAAAACCGGAACGTATGGACACCCTTAATCGTATATTATTTAAGCTGGCTGTCAGAAGATCAGGAATGTAAATAATCGACGTATTTATGCAGATTTGAATTTTTTTTTGTTAACTATTATTATTTATTACAAAAGCATAAACATAAACTTGTTTAAATTACATAGAAAATTAACTGCTAATGATAAATGCCATAAAGATAAAGTTACAATTTTCAATATTACTATCAATAAACTATAAAATTTTCTTATCAACAATAAGGGCCGCTTTTACAATCTTCGGTTAAACAAGGAGTAGCGCTATCTAAGGAGTATATAAAAATACGCTTTTACAATCCCTTATAACTTATCTCTAGTACAGTAACTAAGTAACGCGCACAACAAATTAGCGTATGAACAACGTATACGTCAATTTATAAGTCAGTTCCAGAAACGGCCATCTTTGTAATAAATGATTTTTTAGATAATGCAAAAACGCGTTTTGCACAGAAGAAAATTGATAATCGTCGAGCATTATTTCCTTGATTGACCTAATCATTGGGATCTTCAAGGGGTTCGTCTTTATTTTTAGTTCTAATTTGGGATTCATTGAATAGAGATTCTACTTGAGTTTGTGGGTGATTGAAATTTTACAATGGCTCCGATCAGTTTAGAAGTCCTGGCAATTTTATAAAATTTTAATTGTATGTTTTGACGAAAATAAACTAGTGATAACTTATTCGGTGCTTGGAGCAGTAGTTATCTTTAGTGTAGTAACCAAGTAACGCGCACAACAAATTTTCGTATAAATGATTTATACGTCAGTTTATAAGTCATCATTGACGTTTCAATAGGTTATCTAAACTGCAACAAAGGCATAACTTATGCTACACCAGGTTTATTTTATTTATTTTATTTATTTATTCAATTGCCTTTTTTACCTTTCGGTGTCAGGCGTATACATTATTAGTTTGTGTAATATTTTCTCCATTTCTTCCTATCCTTGGCTATCTCTTTTATTTCTTCCCACGTGTTTCCTTTTCTTGTAGCTTCTTCCTTTATTGCGCTGTTCCATTCTTTTCTGGGTCTTCCTCTTTTTTGTTCTCCTGTTACTCTTGTCTCATAAATTTTCTTAGTATTTCTTTCTTCACTCATTCTTCTGATATGTCCATACCATCTCATTTGACCTTCAATAATTTTTTCTTGTATTGGTTTTATATTTAAATTCGTCCTATATGTCTCGTTTCTTATTTTATCTTTTCTTGTTTTGTTCTCAATCTTCCTAAGAAATCTCATCTCCATAGCATTTATTCTTTCTATTTGTTTTCCTGTCATCGTCCATGTTTCGCTACTATATGTTAATGTTGGTCTGATTACTTTTTTTACAATTTCTGTTTTTGTTGTTTTTGATATTTCTTTTTTGTTAAAGAAAGTATTTTTTAACATGTTATATATTTTTGCTGTTTTTCCTATTTTGTCCTCTATCTCTTTGTCTAATTTTCCGTTGCTTTGTATTATTGTTCCTAAGTATCTGTATTGTTCGACCTGTTCTATTATTCTTCCTTTTATTCTTATTTCGTGATTCAGTTTTTCTTTTGCAATTATCATGGTCTTTGTTTTTTCATAATTTATTTTCATGTTTATTTTCTTTAGTTGTTCCTCTATTATTTCCATGTTGTGTTGTAACTCTTCTTCGGTTTCAGCAATCACTGCCATATCGTCTGCAAATAGCAGTTCTGCTATTTTTGTTACTTCCATTTTCCAATATCCTATTTTTACCATTTTCATTTTTTGCTTTGCCTGTTTTATTGCCCTGTCTAGCACAATTGAGAAAAGCAATGCGCTTAACACACATCCTTGCTTCACACCTTTTTTCGTTTGGAATTCTTTTGAACACCAGGTTTATACTGTAGATAAATTTATTTTTGGTTTAAGTTATCTGACAATTGTAAATGCGGCCCATTTAGAAGTAAATTTGATTTATACATATTTTAATATTCAATATAATTGTTTATAACTTGACATACTTTGTTTATTTTTTTACGCAATATTTTATGAAATAAATGTAAATTATTTTTTTAGCGATTTTAAATTTATGTCACTATATAAAGAAAAAAATCAGAAAAACGAATATATTTTTAGTTTTTTTTAATTTGCATTAATAATGAAGATGAACATGCCCCAAGATTAATAAAAATATATTTTCTAAGTCCCCCTCCGCCTTCCTATTTCATCCGCACGCTTACTATCGTACTCCCCGCCACGCATATTGTTATGCCTTTCGACTATAACACAATGCACGTGCTACCCCGCTCATTTATGATTGGCTGTTTCGTCTAGTAGGGGAATACATTAAAACGCTTGGAAGTGGAGCGTGGAACTACCGCCACCTACGGCAAAATAAAACTTTACTAAAAAGTCACCCCATCCTTAATGACAGAATTGGCTTTTTATGTGAACCGCAATTATTTATTTATTAAACATTTACCTACCCACATAATAATATGCGCATTATTTACGATGATTATATTGTTGTTATAATTAATCATTATTTTAATTTTAAAATGCTAATTATTGCATTATGATTGGAAATATCTCGAATATCTTTCACATAAAAAATACCAAAATAATTATATTGTACTTTTAATTAAAAAATATTATCTGTATATAAAAATATTATTAAAAAAATAAATAAATTCATAATTGAATTAATAAATACTGAATTAAAAACAAATTAAGAAAATTGCACATAATTATAATATAAAATATTCACTGTCTGCATATGAAAAACTAGAATAGTAGTATGGCATTTGTTACATCTGTACAGTTGAAACATAATTTTAAACAGTATAAATACTTATTACAGAACTGTACAAAATAAAACCGGACAGACCTCTACATTGGCGCAAGGTTATTTCACTACATTCGTATGCACTCGAATGTATTCATATTGCCATGGTTACAATCCTGTCTGGCTTGGCTTGCTGGGGGACCCGACGGTTCCATTTTTAAAACTTATCATCATTCGCCATAATCGCCATTGAAGTTACTACGTGGTAGTAAATAAAGTGACCATAAATAAAAAGTGAATTAACAAAAAATTAATTAAGAAATGAATATCAAATGGAATTCGATTTACGAAGAAAATATATTTACAATCAATCGACTTAAAAATATCAACAAAGAAAATGGAGTACAACTACAATTCCACGGCTGAATACTGAAACCACATCACATTATAAACGAACATTCATAGAATTGGACTGCATTAAATACGAAGAATTAATATAATATGATTATTACATTTTAATCTCGAAGAAGGAAATGATAAAAATTAATTAAATTATTAACAAAAAATAATTTAATTAAAAGTGAATGTAATTCAATTTATGAAGAAAATATATCCATCATCAATTAACTTAAAAATACATCAAAAAATTGTCAACTAAGAAAAAATGGAGCACAACTACAAATGGCTGAATACTGAAACCAAATCCACATCACATTATAAACAAATATTCATAGAATTGGTCAGCATTATATATGAAGATAATAATATAATGTGATTATTATTACATTATATCTCTATGAAGAAAATAATACAAATTAAATTATTAACAAAAAATGATTTAATTAAAAGTGAAAGTATTTGATTAAGATTATAATACAATACATTACGAAAATTCCAAGTCTAATATGAGAAGAAAATGAAGAAACTATTCATTGATATAATACATAATTATTAGCCTAAAAAAAGACTTTCTACTAAATGAATTTGTAAAAGGATGCAAATGAATACTCTGTATTACTGAGATAAATTAAACAAAATATATAATTTTTATTAATAAATTATATAAAAATTATTTATTATAACAGGTTGAAGTAATTTGAAATAAAATTCCAACCTTGCAAGTTTTGAACCATCATCATTCTATTTCATCGTTGTTAACTGAAATTTCTGATACTTTAGTGGATTAAGGATTCATTTTGAATGAATTTTTTTGATATTTAAATGGTTATATATCTTAGAGTAAAATAGGATTTGCACAATTTTCTATTTTATAACAATATTGGATTGAAGAAATTTGAAATAAAATTCCAATCCAAATTTCTTCTCATCTTTCGTTTCATGGATTTTTATCGCTGCTTCATCGTTACTTCCAGATCAGTTTCTCACTTCTCGATTATTCTATATTTGGGTTTGGTTAATAAGATCCAAAAACCAAGTTTATTTTTGTTTTTGGAAGAATTGCGTTCTATGCAATATACCATTCTGCTGTTATCTAAAGCTTTGTTCTATGATTCTGATTTGCAATGATTTATAAATAATAATATATAAGGCACCAGTTACTTATATCGGTGTTTATTTAATAAATTTTATTATATAACAGTAACCTTTTATTAAAAAATTTCAAATTTAAACAATTTTCAATCGCCAAACAAACGAATTTTATTTAAAATATTTGCACTTTATTGAATTGTCAGTAATGACGTATTTTCTGACTTGAACTTGCTCTTTTGTCCATTCAAAATATTTATTGTATTTGGTTAATTTGCTGATGCAGGCTGTCCTACTAGCGAATTCGGGTAGAAATGTTTTGAAATATCTATCAAGTCCCATAAATTGGCTTGGTTTTGTTTGCTGTCTATTTGTAATAAGAGAGAGGGGTTGAAGAAATAGTTGTAGCAGGTTATGCTTTGCGGTGAATAATAGTTGAATTTTCAAATGCGATTTTGTCGAGCTTTCTTGCTTTCAAGTGGAACTATGTTTTGAAGTCTCCTAACAAATCTAAAAATGTCATGTATAGCAAAAATGGCTGTTGCATACGGTGTCGAAACCGGATTTTTGCTAAAACTAGAAAAACGGTTTAGGATAAGAAGGGTTTACAAAAAAATTTGGCCAAGAAATTTTAGATGTAGCTTAAATGGTTTTTATAAAGTCAAAATACTATTGACAGCATTATTTCTTGTTTCCGAAAGAATATGCGATGTTTTGATATTACCAGAAAACATATATTGCAAGTAAAGTTGCAGTCAATAGTATTTTGACTTAAAAGCCATGTTCAGTCTAGTTATAGAATTTTGTAGCAAACACTTTTTGTAAACCCTACGTCTTAGACCGTTTTTAACGGAAATTTGCACCAGATGCGACAGTCATATTTGCTGTACATAACATTTTTGGATTTATTGGAACGCTTGAAAACTTTGTTCCAGCTTAACAAAAAATGCAATTAAAAATTTAACTTTAATTCAAACATCCCTCCGACACCGCAAAACACAACTCGCTATGATTACTTTGATTTCTTTTTCTGCATTTAATTACAAACTGGCAAAAAAAACCGATCCACTATCATCTGCACTATCTTGTGTTTGTAGTCAGAGATTAAATCTCGCATTGATCCTGGATTTATGAATCCGAGATTCATTTTGCTAATCGTTGATTCACGCCAATTCACGGATATCGTGATGGTGACTTTGTCGCGATCGGCCAATGTATTCCTTGCTTAATTCTTGGATCGAGCTGAAAACTATTCAACCGTAAATATAATCTTGGGACCACCCAAAATCAATCTTGAATTGTTTATTAGTGTCATTTATTAATTCTAACGTTTGGAATAATAATAATAATAATCGCGACTATAATCACCATCACGATATCCGTGAATTAGCTTAAAGCCAATCAACGATTAGAAAAAAATGAATCTTGGATTCATGAATTCAGGATCAATCCGAGATTTAATCTCTGACTATTAGTACAGGCATTAGACTGTTAGTAGGAATAGCAGAGTCAATCGGTATAGCCATTTTACGTTGACCAGGACTAATAATATCTTTGTCAATTTTTTTTTATAAGAAGAGATTTGATAAAATCTTAAATCCCATATTCAAATTGGTAAATAATTTTTTTTTTGCCAATTGATATCAATCTTTTACGCAATTTTTCTTATCATTTAGACAAATCCTACTATACACGTTGAACACTACTATCAACTTCTATGTGGTGTTGTTTTTGTACACATAGTACATAATGTCATGAAGTAAAGGTTGTATTTTTAGAGGCGGCGAACTTTAAATTGGCAACACTCTTATCTGTGACAGTTGATTTTACACTTCTTGGTTGTTTTGAGGTTAGTTTGGTTTGGCAATTTATTATGAATAAACACACGCCGGAACAACGTTTGCAAATTGTTCAAATTTATTTTGAAAACATGGTTCAGTTCGAGAAACTCATACGTGCATTGTGTGGTACTTATAATCGTCCATCGAGAAACTGCGCATCGTTTTTGCAATACGGTCTTAGCGACTTTTTGTGAACTTTTCAGTCGGTCAACATCTACTACTTCAAACAACACCACTTTATATTTGTGACTTCATTTGGTGTTACTGGCATAGGAAGAAGTTTGCTTGGCAAAGCTTCTTAAGCTTGACAAGCTCTAGTTTAGAAAAAAAGCTAAATGGTTCAATTGTGAAAGGTATAAACTTAATTATAAATCGCAAACTTACATGGCTTAGCATGGCTGAGCTCTAGCACCACTTATCTTGCAAGGAAAACTGAAGAGAAGATCTTCTATCTCATTGGACCGTCATACAAGCTCCATCAGGTTGCGAAACGTTTCTGCACATCAACATCAACTTTGAGATGAGCTTGAGATGGGTCGAACACAGATTGTAAAGAAACTGGAACTCTGCGATGGCGATATGGGCCATGCGGACTAATTATCCGGTTTTGAGGGCATTTCAAATCTTTCTTGTACGCTAACTGTTTTCATTTAGGTGAATGTTTTAAGTTGGGTTTGAGCCCGAACTTAAAAGCCTAAGTTCAAATTGAATTTACTATTTGAACAATTATTATTTAAATAATTATGTAATGTTGGGAAAATAATATTATACTTGTCTTGCATGCTTGAATGTTTTTTTTATTTTTCCATTAGTAGACTTATTGAGTAATCTTCAGGATATTTTATCTTAAATTAAGTTACATTTTTTAGTTTATAATATCATTAATTTTTTTACTTACTATTTTACAATTATAATGTAGATGTGTGGTGGTGTTATCTGTGGTGTGTTTGTTGAGGTTAGTGGTTGATTTTTTTTATGGTAGATGGAAATTTGTATAAGGTGGTGAATATAAAAATTAGTGCCGTCTGTAGTGTGTTGTTGAGGTTAGTGGTTGAATTGTTTTATGGTAGATGGTGAACAACAATATTTAAATAATTGCTGATTAAATAAACATGAATATATATACTTGGTGTTTTGGCTTTTGACGATAGTGGCTTCTTGCTAATATTTCGGCGGCATGGTGGAGCGTGGTTACTTTCAGAGAACCTTATGGGTATTTTCAGGATCGTACAAACCAATTCAATAAACAGCTATAAACACATAGGCGCACCTTAAACAAACATATATGGTAGATTTTGATTATCAATTTAACACATCATAGAAATACCGTTGGTAAAGACTGGTCTTGCAGGTGGTCATGTTATAAATTTTATTTAGCAAAAGATTAAAAATTATACTGTCCCAAACACTTCAGGTTCGTTCATTTACACATTTGGGTTATTGATATTTTGGACGCACTGGGCTAAAAAAAATAATACTGTAATGAAACAACTATATTTATTAAAATACTTTATTTTAATAAATAGAACATAAAATACAAATTAGTGGTGACATCTGTTTCAGGTATTGTCAACTATTATTATAGGTGGCAATACCTGGTTTTCTCCTGCTCTTTCCCTGGATCCTTTTCCTGCTGGCTTGGTCTTTCTGCTTCATCTCCTGCTACTGGCAACATCTAAAAGCAAGAATTAGTTATATAACTTTATAATTCTGAAGCCTACAGGTACTTTAAAATACTCTTTACTCAAGGGTGGATTTAGACCCGCACAGGTTAGTAATTAATATTTATGTAATTAATGCAATCTAATGTATATGTTTAACATCTATATTAATGAATATGCATTGCTTTGCTTTCTAACCTGTATGCCGCATGGCCTGCATGCTTGCTTGGCTTATTGCTTATTATTTTCTTTACAGATTTATGATTTATATTATTAATTAATGTTAACTTACCTATGGATTGATTTGATGTTTGGAATAAAATATTATTTGCATCGGTGTATTTATTCTGGAGCTGAAGGACTTGTGTTTCCCCGATCATCCACCCTGCAGATATTGCTTTGCCACAACTTGGAGCCCATCCGAGGGTCCTTATCTAGAATAATTACATTAATGGGAATGAAACGTACTCCTAAACATCATCGTACACAATATTTTACCCGAGCAAAGGGAAACGTAGACCTAACATCAACAGAGATGGTAACTGGGACCGATCATGCTGGACAGTCTACGTTACATGCAGATAAGACTAGTTTAATTAATTATAATTTAAGTTCAATGCCTGATGGTATATTAACATCTGGTTTTACCAGTGGCATCGTGTCAGGTGCACAAGCTTTGGGAAACATTAATAAGTCTCCGACAGATAACATAACACTAACCGATGTTAATTTACCATCAACTAAAACATCATTTATATATAATAATAGTTTAGTATCATCGGTTGATGGTATATTAACATCTTCTGTTACCAGTGGTATCGTGTCAAGCACACGAGCCCCAACATTAATTAATGTAACAACAACCGATAACATAACTGGTACCAATGTTAATTTATCATCAACGAACACTACATTTTTGTCAAATATTAGTAATTTAAATTCAAATTTACCTAATTATAATTATGTAACCCATTTGAATGCTGCTTCCAGTTCAGTGCCTGTTTGTAAATCCGGAGCCATGCCAATTAGTTCCACAGGGGCAATTCCTAAAATGGTTAATAAAACTAATAAGGGGCAAAGCGAATTTAAAAATCACTTACCGGTTATCACAGCACAGAAGGCCAAAATCAATGTCATCAATAAGCTAAATAGCATGACAGATCAATTGACACTGACAGATGCTAATACAGCCACAAACGCAGTGAACAGAGCATCAAGTGCAGGTGCACGCCCGGTTTACACAGCTCAAACGGCAAACCCGATTTACAATGCACCAACTAAAGCGGAAAGTTGGAATGAAAATTCAAATAGGCATTCAATGGGCGTTAGAAATAATTCAAATATTATATATGAAATTCCATGTAGAGGAAAAGTAGTTGATTCCAATTATAAACCATATGGAGAGCAATTTATTTCAGCTAATGTAATTACTTCCGCAAATGCAAACCCTATTAGTAATCCAAATTATAATTTCTCGCAATTTAACGTAGAGTCTGATGATGATGATTCTTATACTGAACCATTACAATATGAGCACTCAACTAACGGATTGCGCGGAATTAATTACAATTTAGCTTCTACGCCAGTAAATAACAATATTAATTTTAATAACATTTGTAAGTCTATATCCACTTTTGATGGGGTTAGTACACATCCCGTTATATTTTTTAAGCAGTTAGAAAGTTGCATATCCCTTTATCAAATCCCATTCCCTCAATTAAAACTCTGGGGGCATAATTTATTTACAGGAATAGCAAATGATTGGTTTATAGCCATTTCTTTTATAAGCCAGAATTTTAATGACTTTAAAGGCCTGTTTTATGAACAGTTTTGGGGGCCGGAAAACAACATGAAGTCCGCGGGCGGTTGGAATCAGGTCGTTTCCGATCCACAGATGGTTCACCATCAAATTATATGTTGCGGTTAATGACAGAAGCACAGTTTCTTGAGCCACCATATGACCCTGGCCATCTAGTACATTTAATTGCCCGTCATTTTCCTATACATATTTCAACATGCTTGATTGGCACTACCAACTTGAGAGAAGCATTATCGAAGCTTCGCAGCGTTAAATTTGTAACCCGAAATCGATTGTTTGACGACAATTACCGACAAGGGGTCAATTATAATGCGCCAAATAACAATCCGCGTCCTAGATTTTCGGAAAACCGCGTTCAGACAAACAGCAGTTCTAATAAAGTCAACAAGATTGCACACATTACTTTAGAACCGGAAGAGATGTTGTAACGGCATAATTCCCGGGGAGTTGCAGTCGTTGGAATTCCTAAAATCAAAAATAGGGATTAGTGGTATGCAACCAAGTATACACTATGGTTGAATGAAAATTATGTTGGGGTGAATTAATATCTGTATTTTTATTTTTAAATTAGTATCTAACTACTTTATAATTAAGTTATTTTGCGGTTTTATAAATATTTAATACTCACAAGTTTCCTGTGCTGGTCTGTGCTGTGGATTTAGTGTCAATCCTGGACTGGCCCCGATCCTCTCGGTTTTAATCTAAAAAACAAGTTGCGATTAGTTTATTTTAATGCAATTGTTATTAATTGTTAATCAAGGAAGGTTGTATTATGCTGTAGATTGCATGGGAGAGTGCTAATAGGGATTTGATTAATTGTTTAGTTTGAGTATGAGTGCGGTTACGATGATGGGTTTTATTCACCTCGGGTAGTGTTATTAGTAGGATTTTGGAAATCGTTAGAGTTAATTATTGTGAATAGTACTCAAGGGAGGAATTACCACTTTGTTAGAGACTGGGGGAGTTGTTATTTTGGGATATCAAGTAATTGTTGTTGTGTAGTGATTCGAGGTTAGGTGGTTCAATTCTGCAAGGATGATTTCTCAGGGGCAAGGAAGTTACAGTAAGTAGTTGGGACGATTTATATTGTTAATTTATTAATTTGAATTGCTGTACTTACTTGTGGTTATTAATCCACTTTGTTGTCACTTTCCACTTGACACCTGTCAGCCATCTTCTGATCACATTGTTCAGCGCATATGGGTTTGGCGCAAGATTTGAATTTCACCTAATTAGAATCATCTGCGCATCGGTCTGATTGGCCAGACGCTATGCTTCACGGAGAATGAGATTCATTCCTTTTCCGGTCGTTGAGGTGTCGTGGTGTGGTGTTGTAGCAGTGGCGAGTATTCTGAGAGGATATGTAAATCCTTAGGCATCGTGGCCTGATTTATATACTCGCCGTTTAAACTGCATTGAGTGGTGATATATTGTGTTTGGTGTTACCCGCAAAGGGGTATTTTTGGGATTTATCGTATATATCACAACCGCATGGCGGATTTGTCACTCACCCGCATCTCTTAGCTGGAAGTTATCTAAAAGGATTGTAGGACCGTATTAAAATCTCAGGTTGGTTTAGTGTTTATTTTATCTTGTTTTTATGGCTTTCCGGAGTTTGCAGAATTATTTGTAATTCTGGTTTTGTATAGCATGTTTTAGGTTCTTACTACGGGCGTTCTGGTTTATTTTTTTTAACGTTTCCGTACGGTCACCTCTCTGCTGTATCTATCGCAGGTACGGGAGACCCCTCTTGACGTTCCGCATAGGACGTGCTGGAAGAATTCAGAAGTGTGTGTTCAAGCGTGAGGCCGCTGATGTTCCCAAGTCTCATATCCTGCTCCCAATTGAAGTGATTGGATTGGTTAATTTGAAGAATACAGAAGTGTGTGTTCAAGCGTGAGGCCGCTGATGTTCCCAAGTCTCATATCCTGCTCCCAATTGAAGTGATTGGTTTGGTTAATTTGAAGAATACAGAAGTGTGTGCAAGCGTGAGGCCGCTGGTGTTCCCAAGTCTCACATTCTGCCAATTGAAGTGTAGTGGCTTATTTCCCAGAGTCCAGAAGAATTTAACAGGAAGAAGTCAACCACGTGATATCGACAGCCTTTATAATTATTGTTTTTTTTGTGTGCAATGCATATTTGTTTTGTGCCTTCTACCACTTGGTGTAAGGCAGAGCAAGATAACTGTGGGCTGTGAAATTTATTATTTTGTCTATTTTCGGGCGTGCTAATATTTGCCTTATAGGATCTTTGGACGGGGATAGCGCTATGCCTGGACAGGGACCCAAACCGTGAGTACTCCTTTTTCTTTTTATATATATAAATATACCGATATTTTGAATTAAAATTTCACGGCTTATTTACCGCTCACGTATTGTGTTATGTTCATTGTTTAAAGATATTAAAGGCTTTGGCTGATACGTCGGTAGCACGGTTGTTCGATTTCTGTAGATCGATGTTTGTGAATAAGTTGGATACTGTTGAACTTTACATTTAATTTAACTTGTCAATGGCAGATTGGCCTAATCTGTTGTAAATACTTTTTTTTGGAACAATCCAATAAATTGGGTGTATTTGTACCTGTATTTTTGCATTTACCTTTTTTTTGCATTTACCTTTTTGTGTTCATTTAATTTTGTACATTTATAGATGTTCCTCACTCGAACATTAATGTGCCGAATGTAATTAAATTATATTAGCTTCTTCTACATTTGATATCCGCATACGCCTTTGTGTCTAACTTTTTGGTATCGGGTTCTACCTTTAGGAGGTGTGGCCAAATACAGGGTGGACTTCATAGAAAGATCCCGTGGCGCTCACAACTTACCACCCCCGTCTCCACTGAGCTACGACGGTAAGTGAAACCCTGTCCACCTCTTACCCTCACAAAAGGGCGTTGATTATCAAATCGAAGGTTGCTGTTTTGGTAGCGTTACAATGTTTCAAGCGTCGGAAAACTTTCAAGCCACACCTCAGTAGACTCGGGGGTGTGTGTGCTTAAGCGAGTCAACCCATTTCACAACCAAAATCCAAAGGACGACTTATTTCTTGATGATTGTGAATTTGATCATGTGAATTCGCCAATTCATTGCCCTATTATTACCATTTCCATCAGCGGGTTTGAGTTCCCCGCTTTACTTGATACAGGAAGCGAAATCACCTGCTTATCATTTGAAGTTTATCAACAAATTTTAATTACTGAAGATAAGTTAGTTTCAATTCCAGTTCAGGGAATTAAAGTCAGGGGGGCATTTAAGTCCAAGCTTAATCGTGTCACACACCAATTGATGCTGGCCTTTAAAATGAGCGACTTCTTCTCAACTTTTGAGTTTTTGGTAATCCCTAATCTTTCATACCCAGTCATTTTAGGGGTAGATTTCTTTAGATATTTCAAAGCAAATATTTGTTTTACTAATGAGCCAGTTACCTTAATGGTTTATCAAGATTCGAAACAATATAACATACCGGAAACTCCAGTATGTCATGACTATGTGCCGTTTTCTTCGAGGTTATTTATGGCATCAATTAGAGGCTCACAATTACCTATCAAACCATACGAAGAAGAAAAAATATTTATCGCTGATATTGCGCCGGAAAGTGCTTTGTCAGAAGCTGAACTGGATAGCTTTAAGGAACTGCTTGGACGTTATCGCGGTCTTTTTTCGAATAAGCCGGGATTGACACAGCGCTATTATCATGACATTAATGTAGTAGACGCTACACCATTCTTTGTCAAACAGTATCCCATACCTGTGGCATACAGGACTGCCGTGCAGGATGAGATTGATAGAATGGAGCAGTGGGGAGTTATTGAGAAATCTACTACATCATTTGCCAGTCCACCACTAGTTACCTCCAAAAAGGATGGGTCAGTGCGCATTTGCCTTGATGCACGTCGATTAAATTCAGTAACCAGATCCGAGACCGAACTCCCTCGTTCGATTGAAGATCTCAAATTGAATTTGGCTAACGTAAAGTACCTATCCAGTCTAGACTTGACTTCATCTTATTGGCAGATCCCCATTAATCCCGAACACCGTCATTACACTGGTTTTAGAGTAGGCACACGTGCATACCAGTTTCGAGTTCTACCATTTGGTTTAAAAACGGCGGTAAGTTCGTTTACACGTTGTGTTGACCAAATCTTAGGACCAGACTTTGAAGGGATTGTGCATCCGTATATAGATGATTTGCTCGTCACTTCCACTACATTCCAAGAGCATATTCACCATCTGGACCTTGTCTTTTCAAGATTACACAGAGCCGGCCTCACATTGCGCATTAAGAAATGCAAATTCTTTTGTAAAGAAGTTTCGTTTTTGGGTTATGTTTTAAATTCAGTAGGGTGTACTCCTGACCCTGAAAGGGTACAAGCCGTTCGGGATTTCCCAACTCCAAAAAATTTACGCCAACTTCAAGCATTCCTTGGCCTTGTTCATTTTGACAGGGG
Organism: Tachinus rufipes; assembly: GCA_963932245.1. Taxonomy (NCBI): domain Eukaryota; kingdom Metazoa; phylum Arthropoda; class Insecta; order Coleoptera; family Staphylinidae; genus Tachinus; species Tachinus rufipes. Next base: position 51,386,683 of record OZ010748.1, read on the forward strand.
TTTTGATGAGCATTTTGCTTCCTTGGTTGCGCCTTTAGTTCGACTTCTCCGTAAGTCTACCCACTGGAATTGGGGTCTCGAACAGACAAAAGCGTTCGAGGAGGTAAAATCACAGCTTAGCCAAGAAATTCTTTTGTGTCACCCACAGCACCAATGTCCGTTTATTGTGCAGTGTGATGCCAGTGATGTCGGCCTTGGTGGTGTGTTATTTCAACTAGTGGATGGCCATAAGCAAGTTATTGCGTATTGCAGCCGCCTTTTATTAGACCTGGAGACCCGTTACAGTGTATGCGAGAAAGAGCTATTGAGTGTGGTGCACGCTTTGCGTAAATGGAGGGTGTTATTGTTAGGTAAACGGTTTACTATTCTAACCGACCACAGTGCATTGACCTATCTCAATTCCTTTAGATTGTTGTCTTCTCGACTTGGAAGATGGGTACTATCTCTGCAGGAATATGATTTCCAAGTTCAGCATGTGTCCGGGAAAAATAATTTGATAGCTGATATACTCTCACGCTATCTACCAATTCGACTTCCGGTTCCACAAGACAAGGAATTCCGAATCGCAACCTTAACCAGTGGTTCCCATATTTCTACTCTATTAAAAAGTTTGCCTCAAGCGCAGCGCTCCGACGAAAAATTCGGTAAAATTATAGCTCAAATTCAAGGGGGCGGTATAAATAATAAATTCTTTCTTCACAGAGATTTATTATTCCTCCGACGAGAAGCTGACACCAAAGCGTACTTATGTATCCCGTCTAGTCTCATTGATAATTTTATAACCGTCTATCATAAGTTTTTTGGCCATTTTGGGGTGTATAAAACGTGGTGTGCGGTTCGCCGTGAATTATGGTGCTCAAATCTGTTCCGTTCCGTAAAGCGTATTGTCAAATGTTGCGAATTGTGTCAGCAGAGCAAACATTCTCCTCTCCCTAGACCCCCTTTTGAAGCTATAATCTCGGAAAGCCCTAACAAACTCGTCTCCGTTGATTTTTATGGTCCCCTACCTACTTCTACGGGTGGTGTAACTTACATATTTGTTTTATTAGACGTTTTTTCTAAACTGGTTACTCTTTACCCCGTTAAGCGTGCTACCTCTAAAGCCATTATCAATCGCATTGTTAAAGATTATTTTATGAAGGTGGGTAAGCCAGAGCGAATGCTGTGTGACCAGGGTACCCAGTTTACTTCTAATGCTTGGAAAAACTTCTTAATTAATGAGTCGATTCAGTGCATCTACTCCTCTGTTAGACATCCTCAGGGCAACCCAGTAGAGCGCGTGATGAGAGAATTGGGTCGTTTGTTTAGGACCTATTGCCACAGCAAACACAGTTTGTGGGCGAAATCAGTGCCTAACTTTGTCCAGTTCTTAAACAATGTTACTCATGAATCTACAGGTTACTCTGCGGTTGAGCTTCATTTCGGTCGTTTGCCTATGTCTCCTATTAAGGATCCAACCTTTTTTCCTAATCCTCCACTTACGGACACTGGTGCTACTTTAATGCTCGCCCGCGAAACGTTAAATCGCCGGGCACAACGTCGTGTGGCTAACGGGCCTTCCGGTAATGTTAGGACGTTCTCCATTGGTGAGCTAGTCTGGTTACGTGCAAATCCGTCTTCGTCTGCTATTTCGAAGGAAACGAAGAAATTTCTACCTCTTTATGAAGGGCCATATGCCATCAAGTCATGTGTGGCTACCAAGACATACGTCCTGGCAAAACCTGGTTCCACCGTCGAGCGTGGGGTTTTCCATGTTTGTCACCTCAAACCATTTGTTCAAGATTCCGCAAGCTCCAGTTAACCCACTGTCGCCCGCGAGAAGGGGGCAGATGTAATGAAACAACTATATTTATTAAAATACTTTATTTTAATAAATAGAACATAAAATACAAATTAGTGGTGACATCTGTTTCAGGTATTGTCAACTATTATTATAGGTGGCAATACCTGGTTTTCCTCCTGCTCTTTCCCGGGATCCTTTTCATGCTGGCTTGGTCTTTCTGCTTCATCTCCTGCTACTGGCAACATCTAAAAGCAAGAATTAGTTATATAACTTTATAATTCTGAAGCCTACAGGTACTTTAAAATACTCTTTACTCAAGGGTGGATTTAGACCCGCACAGGTTAGTAATTAATATTTATGTAATTAATGCAATCTAATGTATATGTTTAACATCTATATTAATGAATATGCATTGCTTTGCTTTCTAACCTGTATGCCGCATGGCCTGCATGCTTGCTTGGCTTATTGCTTATTATTTTCTTTACAGATTTATGATTTATATTATTAATTAATGTTAACTTACCTATGGATTGATTTGATGTTTGGAATAAAATATTATTTGCATCGGTGTATTTATTCTGGAGCTGAAGGACTTGTGTTTCCCCGATCATCCACCCTGCAGATATTGCTTTGCCACAATACTGTACCACACTATGCTTTATCTAGTTGCTCGCATTTATACACGTGTGTGATCTATAAAATTCGTTTGGTTTACCACTAGCATGATTTTGTAGACAATTCTATTCCGCTTTCTTCAAACAAATTTTGTAGCCATGATAGTCGACTCTTAACAAATAATTGCTGTTGGCTTAGCGCAAACAAATTCTACAGCCATGATAGTTGACTCTTAACAAATAAATGTTGTCGGCTTTTTGCGATCAACACATTCAATTAAATGCAGTTACATGCAGTCATATGTCAGTTACAAACGGTGAGCGTGTAACACATTTATTTATGGTTCTAACGTCATTTAACGTCAGTTAGGTACAGTTTTCTGCTAATAGAAGCAGCCTACAATACAGATTATATCTAACGTGTTAGGGATTAAGAGTATAAGTCAAAAAATGACATTTTTCAGTAGCGTGGTTCAAAGATTTTGATGTTTGGTGCTGTTTTGATGGTTTGTTTTTTTGCAAATCATCACATGCATATATTACTATAAAGACTTTAATAACGTATAGAATATTAAAAAAAATTGAAATTAAAGATTAATTTTAAAGTTACTTGACTTATCTTATTTGGTTTGCTAAGTACAGTTGACTTATACTCTTAGGACCAAGACTTGTACTATTCAGTCCAAATTTTTTCTATTAGATATACGAAAATACATACTTATAGTATTTGTACCTAGTTAACGAGCGGCTAGTTTCCTGGGAAATACTTAGGAAATTGGGAAATTTTCTGGAAATACGGGTATGAGAAATATTTGCAAAAAGGTTTCGGTTTACAAAAGAAAACATTTTAGGAAAATAACAATTCTTTTTAAATTAGTTTGGTTAGGGTATTAATCAGCAATAGAACTGTTTATTATTTTAAAACTTTATTTCCATTTACTTATAAAAATGAACGTTTTGGGCCTGTACTTAGCCCATCCTCAGCACAGTAAGAATTTAATATACATTATAAAATTGGTAGTACAAACAACGACAAAATGAACAAAGGATGAATAAATACAATATACTATCTTAATTAAAATATGGTTAACAATTTAAAATGGTATTAATAAAATATATATATAAAAGAATGTATAAAATGTTACATGTGGTATTATTTCACAACGAAAAAAGCAACGACAAGAAAAACAACAATCCTATTTATTTTAAATACAGTTAAAATGTAAAGTAAACTCACCATTTAAATATTGAATTAGTTGTGATCATTTTAGGTTATTCTCTAAATGATTATTACTTCCATATTGATCGGATTAATTTTTCTATTAGAAAAACTTCATAGCGACCCAATTCGGATGTATAGCAAAAGTGGAATGGAACTTTAATATATAAAACACATTTTTTTATATATTATTGAATCCCCTCTATACTCCTTTTGCGGGGTAACAGAATAACCAGTTTTTTATGTTGATATATTTTATAGAGAATAGGATAATATAATACCGAGTGTATTTATTTATTTAAAGGAAATTGTTCCGGAATTGAAATTATTATAATTTATATGACAATATATAATTTTAAGTTATGAATTGTTATTTATATTATGGTTATTATATTTATTTTTTATTTATCGAGTTAATTATTGTGGCGTAATTTCTCACTTCTTAGGAGAGGATGAGGGAGCTAGGGTGGTATGGTCAACCTAGATAGTGCCTGCCGGCTCAGTGAAGACGGGCGGGTACAATTGTGAGCGCCACGAGCTTGTTTCTGTCGAGGACTCTCGGTGAAACCGGTCTCCGTGGGAAAAGCTCGAACCCACTTGTTCCTATAAATACCTCCCCAAGAGAACAAAAGTATAAATTAAACGAAAGTCAATGGTCTGTTTTGAAAAGTGTGGCACACACTCTATATTTAATCATTACCAAAAAAAAAGAAAAACATTAAACATCGAACATATAAGTACGTTTTGTTTGGGACATACGCCCAAGGTATCACAAGTAACGAATAACCGGACATGCAAGTTTATAAAAAAATATGGCCTTTTGGCCCGCGAATGACGAGGTGAAAGCGGTGAAACGCGTAGCGCTACGAGCGACCCCGATTTCCGTTAATTCATAAATTTGAGACTTTTAAGCAGGCAACGAAGCCTCCTTGCACGAGGTTTACAATACACAATAATACCTTCTTACAAAAAAAGGTTTAAAATATCATATATAAATATCATGTGACGCATGATAAGTTAGTGTGAAGCACAACATAAATATTTAAAGAGTTAAGGAAACATATAAAATCGAAATTTCAAGCCTTGACTTCCAGCGATGATCCTCAGCTCCAGAACGTCCTCCTTGGCATCCGAACTCCCAAATATATTTCGTCCAAGTGATGACTGTTCCGACAGAATACCTCGGTATATGGCTAGAATGTCCAATATCGAGTCCTTAGAGCCGGAACCCCATCTTGATGACACCAGCGTACATGTTAGTCTCAATGACCAACAAAAATAGAAAGGCTTAAAGGTAAGAAAGAAAACCTAAAACCACACGTGCAATTACTACACAACAGTCACACTTAAATAATATTACGAGGTGGATTTATTACCTGAGATTGAGTAGGAGCAATTCGATAGCCTCTATCCGGTTATGTATATATACACATATATTCCAAGTTGAGCTTTGTCGGACGCCCATATAACATTTGCCACGAGTTGTGGGTGGTGAAACATCCGCACAGCGGTAGGATTAATTTTCCGCTCCAATAATTAGCGGGTGCTTTCCATATAGCACTTAATCCATCATATAAGCACTGGTACATACCATAAAATGGCCACAAGCCGTGAGGTTACACCCTCCTGTCGGTATTCAATAACCAGCAAATACACCACCACACTTCGAGCACCGGATGAGAAAAGAACCTCCATCTTAAAATTTTACATGAACACCCTGAACCAATAATCAGTGTTGCCAACCGTGAATTATGACATGTCCCCAAAAGTGCCAAGTGTAAACAACATGGTGGGTGACAGTGACAGATGTCAACATTAGGATTAATTAAAATTCAAGTAAGTACCATCATAATAGTATCTGTAACATTACTGGAGATCTTAGAATATCACCATTCGTAAGTTTCCAGTACTCAATCAATCCATCCTGTACTCTCCCAATCCACATAACCTCCAACCAATAATAAACAAAACATTCAATTGTAAAATCCCTTAAAACATGCCCCCCATTCCCTACGTAGCAATAAAGCCACTTCTCGAGTAAGATCTAACAACATTTATCCCTAAAATTAACTCAAAAACTAGTTTCAATCTTACTCCGAGAGAAAATAACTCTACTCCTAACCGCCAATACTAACATCACATAATTCCACCTATATCCTGGTAATAAACATACCATTATAGTCTCACACATATATTAATAATTTCTTATTCCAGAATACACCACAAGAAAAGGCCCACAGAGGTAGAAATAGCCGAAATGATACGTCGGGATCAACTCACATGGTAAGTGTCAAACATTCTTTTAAACGTTAACCATTACTAACAAAAGTTAATTAGAACATATAGCAACTAACATGTAACACCCCCACACTGACTTAATTAGTGTGCGTACAAATATAAATATTCATAACACAATCCTCAATGTCCGGCTACCGGATTAACCATAATGTATGTTGGGTTGCCTACGATACATCCCTAATAACTTCCAACAGCTACCTCGGTTGCCTATCTTAAATTATAATATATACTTTATTTGTTTTAGGAAACCAGCCGGCAGCTTCTACGGCCGAAACGTGATGCTACATTATATTATGATACATGACGCTCAGACCCTCTATATCTTGTTGGAAGTTACATGTTTGGTTTATTTTTATGTGTATCATTTTACTAATTAGCCTTTTTCTATAAAATCTTTCTGAGTCTAATATTTTAGTTTTTTCGAAGTTAAAATGATGACCTTCGTCATGATGGTGAGAGGACAATCCTGTATTAGTTGTTAGATTATTACAGTCACGTTTATGTTGATATAATCGATCTTTAAGTTTTTGACTAGTTTGTCCTATATATTGGAGATGGCAGTTTTTGCAAGGGATAGAATACACTATGTTTTTTTTACAATCTTTAGGTGTCTTATCTTTAAGTTGTGTAAATAATTCTGTAACTGTTACTAGTGGTTTAAATGTGATGTTAATATGTTCATCAATTAAAACTTTTTTAATTTTTTGGGATAGAATTGGGATATATGGAATCGAGTACCAGATTTTTTTGGTATTAATATGTTCGTCATTATCTATTCGGTTTCTTGTTATATTAACTTGATTGATACAAGATTTTATGAGTTTAATTGGATAGTTGTTTACTTTTAGTTTATTGACTAAAGACTGATTATTTTTTTTATGAAATTTACTGTTACTGAGATTTTTAATTCTGTTGATGTTCATTTTTATAATGTTTATTTTTTGGGAAAGTTGGTGATTAGAGTTAAAATTCAAGGTTCTGTCTGTATCTGAAGGCTTTTTATATATGTCTGTAATTAACCTATCATTTTGTTTTATCAGTAAGAGATCTAAAAATGGAAGTTTGTTATCTACAGATTCTTCTATCGTGAATTTTAATGAAGCATGGAAGTTATTAAATGTGTTATGTATGGATTCGATTTTTGATTTCGGTAAGATAATTAGAGTGTCATCCATATATATGAATAAGGACAAGACCTTGAAATCCAACTTTAATAGACTTTTCGAAATACATTCATCCATTACTAGCATGGCAAGTATGGGGCTGATGGGAGCACCCATTGGGGTACCAAAAGTTTGATTGTAAAAATTTCCGTTAAATTGAAAGTAGCTGTTATCAAAAAAGAATTCAATTATCTCAAGAAAGAAAGTTTTCTCAATATCAGTAAATGTCGTTATTAGATTCCATCTATCATTAATAATTTCTAATACTAGGTTCTTTGGTATATTAGTGAAAAGAGATTCCACATCTAACGAAATGAGCGAATAGTCGTAAAGAAGTTTCAAATTTTTAATATTTTCTATTACTTCATATGAATTTTTAATGTTATATTTTAATGTTGGAATTAGGTTATTTAATATGTTAGTAATGTATTTCGAAAGATTGTACATAGGGGAGTCAATTGATGAGACTATAGGACGTAGTGGTCGGTCTATTTTATGGATCTTAGGCAGTCCATACATTCTAGGGGCAGTAGAGTGGTTACTTTTTAATATCTTGTATTGAGTTTCATCTATACAACCAGTATCAAGCATTTTTTTAACAATATTATTATTCCGTTTTTCCGTTAGAGCGGTCGGATCTCCTGTCATTAATTTATATGTATTACTATCTGAAATTAAAGCAGTCATCTTATCTATGTATTCAGTTCTATTCAGTAAAACTGTTTTATTTCCTTTGTCGGCTCTAGTGACTATTAATTCTGGATTTTGTTTTAAAATATTTTTTTTTGTATAAATGAAGTCTTTTTTTAAATTTAGTGATTGTGTATTCGTGACAGATTTTATATTATAAGGAGAATTAATGTAATTTGTTATTATATTCACACATTTCAATCTAAGGTCGTCTTTATCTATTGTTTTCGGTTTATCATTAGTGCAAAATTCAATTGACTTTAATAGGGGAATAAGGGGAATTTCTTTCGGTCCGTAAGAGATAGAGAATTTAGGTCCTTTTTCTAATATGTTAAGTGCAAAATCAGGTATAATTAAATTTGTGGTGTTTTCTATAAATCTAGGGCTTGTTATATTTAAATTATTATTTTTATTTTCTAGTAATTTTTTAAGTTTATTGACTTGTGTGTTTTTTTCCCTTGGTGAGTAAGTTTATTTCTTAAGTAATAGTGTTCAAAATTATATATTATCATGTCCGGAACAATTTCCCTCAATTACCATTTCAAGTTTAAAATATCTTTATTAATAGTGTTAATTCTAAAGTACATTGTTTCAATTTCAATATTGAGAATTCTTTGTTTAAAGGACTGAATTATTTTATTTAATTTATTCGTAATATAACTATTAATGTGTAAATTTAAATGTGTACAATTAAAATTTCTTTTTATGTGTGGGGGAAAAACATTATTTTGGCGATTTTAATAAAAACAATTTATCATTAACTAACCTAATTCTTTTGATGAAAAACGATTCCAATTTCTTCATCCACACCATTGCTATCGAGCCGAATTGTCGTTCCAATTCCTTTATGTATGTCATCTTACAAGGTATTGTTTAAACTGATATGGGTTATATTCGTTTGTTTTTCCTTTTTTCGTCCTTCAAATATTTAGATAAGTTTGGTTAGGGTATTAATCAGCAATAGGACTGTTTATTATTTTAAAACTTTATTTCCATTTACTTATAAAAATGAACGTTTCGGGCCTGTACTTTAGCCCTTCCTCAGCACTGTAAGAATTTAATATACATTATAAAATTGGTAGTACAAACAACGACAAAATGAACAAAGGATGAATAAATACAATATACTATCTTAATTAAAATAAGGTTAACAATTTAAAATGGTATTAATAAAATATATATATAAAAGAATTATATATAATTTTACGCACTTCCTCCGGTAATTTAGTTCTACATTTCTCACGACAAAGGTCAAGTTCTTTCATTTTTCGTGCTCGCTTTACCTTGCCATCCAACGTAGAGTAGCTCTCGCCTGCATTTCTCTCTTTATATTTTTCTACTTTTCTTTTGCGTGAAAATTTCCCTTTATTATCTTCATATGTAGGTAAATCTAATTTTGCTGCTTTTTGGGTGCGTTTTTCCCTAGCATTTATCTGATGAAAAACGTCAATTTCATCATCAGACGAAAGTTCATGTTCACTTGGAGTGGGAATGTACTCATTATCATGGTTATCTGTTCCATCTAAAAACAATTATTATTACATTTAGGCCCGGTTTTTTAATTGCTGGTTAGTGTCTGATTACGCTAATCAATGTCAGTTTTCCTAGGAAACGATTGTTTCAACAAAGCAAATTAACCATGATTAGTCTAACCGGCTGTTAACCGACTATTGAAAAACCGGGCCTTAGTAAGTATACCTAGAAACATTTGAAATTATAATATCTTACCGTGTGATAAAAGTTCATTTTCATCAAGTTTGCGAATATAAGCATGGTCTGAGTTACCAACATTTTCCTTTTCAGTTGAAGCAAGAATGTTATCATTATTATTAATATCATTGCTACAGATATCCACCAGCTCCGTTTCAGTCAATGATTGGATTGTAAATACTTGATCGGTATCAAATGTAATAACATTTTCTTCCACCGCTTCAATTATAATTGTTTGTTGGGTGGTTTCAAAGATTGTTTTTCCTTGGATAGTCTCATATGGTATATTATTTTCTAAATCACACTGATTTACTACATCCAAAACATTGGTCTCTATTTCCACATCCAATAAATTATGGTTCAACAGAGTAATGTCTGTATCAATATTTTTCATTTCAACATCATTGTCTAAAATAACCGAAATAACATGGTAACAATAAAACCAAAAACCTATTACCTTTACAACAATGAACTTACTTGAACTAGTAGTTGAAGATGTTGTTCCATTTAACTTTACTTCTTGTTCATACAAAAGCTGCATAATTTTCTTGGATCTATCAGATTGATTAATAATTTTATTATAAACTTTATATTTTTCCATGTTTTATTTTCGTAGATTCAGGTTGAAAGGACAAAACACTTTCTGAAGAAGAAAAACGAAATACTCTAAAACAAAACTTAACCTCACTTTTTAGCTGATCTTAATAGTATAAGTCACGTATGACATGCGTATGACAGTAGCCGGTATCATGATCACTTCTGAACCTAAGAGTATAAGTTGACTTATATTATTACTCCCTAGTTAAAACGTACCTCGCTGAAGTTAACTTATTAAATTCAAAAATAAAATAACTATAAAAAAACACTAAATCTTGACTTATAATCTTAATACCACGTAGAATACATATCATGCAATCGATTTCTGACTTATACTAAAATTGCAATAAAATTGACTTATACTCTTAATCCCTAACACGTTAGATATCTCGGACTTTGGTTAAAGGATAGAGGCCGATTTTGCTTTGCGGAATGCATTTATGTATTTTTCGGCAAAGAAAACACTATTAAATTCTGCGTATGCTTTGATGCAAATACACATAACCGTATTCCAAATGTTACTCAATTAATTAATTACTAACACTTAGTGTTAACACTTAACAACTTAAGTAAGGCAATATAGAAAATATATTCATAAATAAAGCATAATGTTATATCTAATTGACTAATAAACTAGGCTGGAGCTTTGATTGACTTCATAAAATTTTCACTTGAAAAAAGCGAAGTAACAGCGGAGTTTTAGCTAATAGAGGTGCGCTTTCCGCTGGTCTCGTTGCTTAAGCATAAAATATTTTTTTGCGAGTGCTTCTGGGTTTAGCATGAGTCTGCTGTCGAGGAGCAGGTGCATTGCCGTTTTCCCGGCTGCTGCGGCTAACCCTCACTTTTTGGTAAACCGAGCAGCCCTTATAACTGGCTTTAACTGATATGTTTAGTGATATATATTGTTTTTTACACAATAGTCAACTGTTACATCATGCATTGTTTGCGTTGCGCCGTATCTGCTCTAAATGGTCGTCGAGTTTTAATATCTTTTTGGATTGGGGAAGCGGATGATAGCATTAGCGGTTCCAATTGCTGCTGACAGTGAAAATTCTCCAATACCGAGATTCTGTTCATTAGAGGTAGCATTAATTGGTCGGTGAGCTATACATACTTTAAATTTTAAAACAAATCAATTTGCTACACCTTTTGTTTTTTTACAATTTTAATTGCATATGTAGAACATGCAAACAATATGCTTTAGTCTTTTAACATTACTTGGTTTTAATCGAAAATTTTGATACATCTTTTGCTTTTTTTACAATCTCACTTTCATTTGTATATGCTTTAGCACCGGTACCATAAAATACATTTAATAGGAATACCAGCATACTCATCTTTCATTTTACCAACTATAGACTGATTTCGTGGAATTTTGAAAATATTATTTTTGGGGTAATTAGAGGTATCAAAATAATTTTAATTAAATTTAATATCATTGTAAACATTATTTGCAAAAACTTTTATAACTAAAGAGTCAGTGTCAGTATAAAGCAAATGCACACTATTACCGTACATAGGTTTTAAATAATTATAGAAGAATAAATAATGATATTGAAAAGCTGATATAAATGGGTTTGTCATAATATACATTAATATTGTTCATTTGCACTGCAACTAAATTTTTGCTAAAAACTGTAGCTTTGTAGAAATTTGGTTTAGCCGTTTAAATTTCAGTACTCCCATTTTTTTCCAACCCTTTCTCAATGAGTTAATAGTTTTATATCGACTCTTTTTTCAAAATTTTTCATTGTTTTTCCAAAAACACTAACATGATATGATTTAAATAAATCTTTTTCAAATTTAAATTTGGCTTTATTTCTTAAATTAATAATACGGTCAATATAACTTTAATTAAATTTTAAGTTTCTGTGTATATTTATAAGAATTAAACCGTGTTGCAAACATTGCCTTAAAGCTAATTATTTTTATTTAATAAGTTTTAGCATATTTTCCATTTGGAGGAATATCGTTTTTCGCGCAAAATAGTAAGTCGTTATGGAGATTGTGCAAATATGTATTATACTCTAAATCAACTTCTAATATGTAGAACTAACTTAGTTGCATCTAAATATAAAAAATAAGAAATTAATTTTGAAATGTCATAATTTGGTAGAAATGGATTTTTTATGCTCCAAGGATTCCATATTTATCAACAGGAAATGATATAATTGTGTCCCCTTCCTTTCCTGTTGGCATGTAAGCGTGACCTAATCTTAGTTCAATTAGTCTTAGTGCATTTCCTACGAAGAAGTTTATATATGGGGATGCTGTTCCGTACCAGTTCTCTTCGTCATTCGCTGCAAACTTCTTAAAAACAAGACCAAAATCGGCGGCTGCAGCTTCAACATGTTTTATTGCATCTGTGTACTTAAATGTTGATTTCTTATTGAGTGACCAATATGTGTAGAGTCAGCTTTTGTTTTTGCTTTTGCCTCCGTTTTTTCATCAACTCCATTAGCCTTTTGACGTAGAACTGTGTAACAACTGAAAACTGTGTTCATAACTTGGTTTCCGAATGTTATGTTCTTGTACTCAGTATCTTTTACATCAACAATGGCATCATGTATGTTCTTCCATGCTCTCAAAATGAAGTTCAGACATTTAACATTCTTTGTGACATTTGGTGCGATTCTGGACTTTGTCGACGAAATCTGTTCTTGTCCGCTGTCAGGGTCAACTGTTCGTGATCTCTTTAATGATGTTCCTCTTGCCACTGACATTTTTTGTTCAGCTGTGTGCAGTGTTTTTTGTTCTTAAATTATATTTTTATTCTATAAAGTCCGTTTATAACACACTGACACTGGGTTTTATATATTTATACAAAAAATATAACAGTTTTAGGGGTTTGGAGGCCTAAGCCAATGTGTAACGAAGCTCAGATTGATTAACAACTAATACACGCTAACATTTCTTCAAATTAATTATTTATATTGATGCGAAATGTTTGTTTTTGATAAATCCCAGATTTTGTTCTAAATTTACTTTAATATTAATATAATATCATTATCACCCGGTATATATATATTTATGACCACCCGATTATTCATAGAATTAATGTGTTGTAACGCTACCAAAACAGCAACCTTTGACTAGGTAACCTATGCTCTTTTGTGAGGGTAAGAGGTGGACAGGGTTTCACTTACCGTCGTAGCTCAGTGGAGACGGGGGTGGTAAGTTGTGAGCGATACGGGATCTTTCTATGAAGTCAACCATGTAATTGGCCACACCTCCTAATGGTAGAACCCGATACCAAGAAGTTAGACAAAAAAACATACGCGGATAACACGTTCAAGGGAAGCTAAAATTAAGTTGGGACAAATTCCAGAATTTGCAAACTAAATATATGTACTTTATTTATATTCGACAAAATATTAAAACAAAACAAATATTTCTGGGCTTAAATGCTCGTAATAGGAACATTCAATAAAGGTAACAAACTTATATGCCGTTGATTCAAATGCAAACATACAAAAACAAAAACATTCAAATATTATTGGATAAGTTCCACAAAACAAATATAACTTTTAAGTATTGGCAGTAGGTTATGCCAATCTATCATTTGTAATTTAAAATAAACGTAATGTTCAACAGTTTAACATCGATCTTCGAAAGAAAAAAAAAAACGATTACAGTGTTTCCGACAAAACAGCCATATGTCGATAATATCCAAGAGTGATACAAAAGTGATACAAACATAAGCCGTGAAATTTATAAAACACTATTTCGGTACAAGAAAAAAAAAGGAGTACTCACGGTTTGGGTCAAATTATTAGCACGCCCGAAAAAAAAAACAAAACAATAAATTTCACAGCCAATAGTTATCTCGCTGCCTTACACCAAGTGGTAGAAGGCACAAAACAAATATTGCATTGCAAAAAAAAAACAATAATTATAAAGGCTGAACATGAAGGTTGTCGATATCACGTGGTTGTCTTCTTCCGGTCGAAACACACTTCTGGATTCTTAACCTCGAGCCAATCGCTTCAATGGGGAGCAGGAGTCGAATTTGGAAAACTTAGCGGCCTCACGAGTGCCTTCTGCAGACACCAACGGCTTCTCAGCACGTCTCATGCGGATCGTAAAAAGGGGTCTCCCGTACCTGCGATAGATACAGCAGAGTGGGTGTGACCGTTCTGGGACGTTATAAATAAACTAGAACGCCCGTAGTAAAGAACCTAAAACATGCCATACAAAACTCCAAGGATCGGAAAACAATGCTACTTTTGCATCGCGCTTTGGTGCGCTCAAAATTAGATTATGGTTCCATAATCTATGCTTCCGCAGCTCCATCCACATTACGTATTGTTGATCCTGCTCACCATACTGGAATTCGTTTAGCAACTGGCGCATTTCGCACTAGCCCTATTGCTAGTGTTTTGTGTGAGGCAGCTGAACCATCACTCTGTCTTCGGCGTAAAATTTTGACTGTTAGGTACGCCGCGAAACTAAAAGCTAAACAATTGCATCCGACGTTTTCTGTAGTGTACAATAATGGTCTTGACGATCTATACAACATCAGGATACGGTCCCAAAAACCGGTTGCTGTAAGAAATTGCAGTATACTTCGGGAACTGGATTTCCAACTCCCTGATGTATATCAACTGTCTTACTGCCGCGATCCTCCTTGGACTTTTCAACGTCCAAGGTTAAATACTGCATTATCGAGAATGAGCAAAGCTTCAACTTTACCAGTTGAATATCGAACTGAATTTGCAAAAATTCAAGCAATGAATGTAAATGCCACTTGGATTTATACCGATGGCTCAAAAAGTAACGACGGTGTGGGTTGTGCTTTTCTGGTAGATGAGCTGCAGTTTACATTTGGCTTGCCAAGTGTAAGCAGCGTGTATACTGCAGAACTGTATGCTATCTATCAGGCTCTTCTCTACATCCAACTAAGCGCAGGTACAAATTATGTTATATGTACAGACTCGTTGAGTGCATTAAACGCCATAGATGACCAATATCCCGATCATTACTTGAGGCAAATTCATTCAATTTTGCTTCAGGTGTCTCAGATAAATGTCACTGTTAACTTTGTCTGGATCCCTAGTCACGTAGGTATCAGTGGCAATGAAAAAGCTGATGCGCTTGCCAAATTGGCAATAACTAGCGCTGAATATGTTACATTTAAAGTTTGCGTTAGGGATATTTGTAATTTTCTACATCAAAAGCTGCTGTCTAGCTGGCAAACTGAGTGGTTTGCTATTCAAGACAACAAGCTGCGATGCACTAAAAGCGTTATTACACCGTGGAGTTCGTCATGCAGGCCGAAGCGTAGGGAAGAGGTTATCCTCACGCGACTTTGCATCGGTCACTGTCGATGGACTCACAGGCATTTGTTGGCATCTAAGGTGCTGCCAGTTTGTGATACTTGTAATGTTCCATTAACTGTTTGTCATATCTTATTGGATTGTCAGCAGTTTTCGGAACAAAGAGTTACGTCTGAATTATCACCCAGTTTGTCGATTGTCTTGGGCGATCAGATCGTTGAAGTCGATCGTCTGTTCGAATTTATTCGACAGAGCAAATTGGGTGTATGAATATAATTGTTAATTTATTATGATTAATGTTTGTGTATCGTAAAATCCAGCAGTGTTTAGGACTTTTTACACCCTAGACACTGTTGGAATTATCTAGTCATTATTGCTATAGTCATTAAAGTTTGTGAACGTTTATTTTATCTTTGTTGTTTATTTATTTATTTATTTATTTATTTAATTTTATTCTTTAATATGCCATTTTACAGCATATTATTTTACACTTTTTATAGTTAGAGAAAAGAATCGGCGTTAATAGTCTTATTAGGCTGATACGCCAAAAATCTAAACTAACTAACTAACAAAACTCCAAATTACAAATAATTCTGCAAACCCCGGAAAACAATAAAAACAAGAGAAAATAAACACTAAACCAACCTGAGATTTTATACGGTCCTACAATCCTTTTAGAAAACTTCCAGCTATGAGATGTGGGTGGGTGACAAATCCGCCATGCGGTTGTGGTATAAACGATAAATCCCTAAATCTCCCTTAGCGGGTAGCACAAAGCACAATATATCACCACTCAATGCAGTTTAAACGGCGAGTTTATAAATCAGGCCACGATGCCTAAGGATTTACAAATCCTCTCAGAATACTCGCCACTGCCACAACACCACACCACGACACCTGAACGACCGGAAAAGGAATAAAAATCATTTTCCGTGAAGCATGGCGTCTTGCCAATCAAACCGATGCGCAGATGATTCTAATTAGGTGAAATTCAATTTTCGCGCCAAACAGATATGCGCCGAACAACACGCTCAGAAGATGGTTGACAAGTGTCAAGTTGGAAGTGACAGCGAAGTGCATTAATAACCACAAGTAAGTACAGCAATTCTAACTTCCTTGCCCCTGAGAAATCATCCTTGCAAAATTGAACCACCTAACCTCGAATCCACTACACAACACAACAAATACTTGATATCCAAAATAACAACCCCCCAGTCTCTAACAAAGCGGTAAATCCTCCTTTGAGTAGTACTTACAACAATTAACTCTAACGATAACCCAAAATCCTAGTATGAATACTACCCAAGGTGAATAAAACCCATCACCGTAACCGCAATCATACTCAAACTAAACAATTAATCGAATCCCTATTAGCACTCTTCCATGCAATCTACAGCATAATACAATCTTTCTCGATTAACAATTAATAACAATTGCATTAAAATATCCTAATCGCAACTTGTTTTTAGATTAAAACCGAGAGCATCGGGGCCAGTCCACGATCGAACCTAAATCCACAGCACAGACCAGCACCGGAATCATGTGAGTATTAAGTTTACATAAAACATCAAAATAACTTAATTACAAAGTAGTTAGATACTAATTTCAAAACAAAAATAAAGCTCCTAATTCATCTCAACATCATTTTCATAACATAGTGTACTAGTGTAACTTGGTTGCATACCACTAATCCCTATTTTTGATTTTAGGAATTCCAACGACAGCAATTCCCCCGGAATCATGCCGTTACAGTGTATGTAAATAAAGTTGCTTACATTTCCAAATAATTAATATAATTAATTATTTGGCAATTATGCAACGTTTGAGGTCCAGCAATAAATGTAACATGTTAGCGTAAAATAAATGTGTGTCTTGTAATTAATAATATAGTAATTAGGACTTACCTAAGGGTATGTTAATCCTTTATGTCACTTTTTATGTTGCACTTAACTCACTCATAGCTCTCCGGGAGCCCCGTAACACGACCGTCGTATCCTGCCACTACCATATCGGGCTGAATTTAGCCGCGGGGCCCATAGGCGTCCCATATGGGGTTTTTGTTAATTGATTATTTTTGCCGGAAGACTGATTCGTATGAAGAAGTTTTACTAAGGTTTCCAGTTAGTTGTCGTACTGCTGCAATAACACTCCATGCAAAACAATAATCATTTCATTTTGAATGTTTATAATTTTTTTAAATTTTTGTAGGAGAGGATTATACTTGTTGAAGTTGACTTCTAAAAACCATATTGTTTCTAACGCCCAACCTATAATAATATATTTATTAAGTTAAATAATATATAACTTACAACTTAACACTAACCTGAATCACGTTTTTGAAATTCAGGCATTTTTGTGTTGATAATTTGTCTAAAAGTGTCATACAACTCTTCAAATAATGTAGATATAGTTGCAACTTTGTTAGCAGTATTGATCGATTTTATTTTACATCATTCTTTTTCACTAATTGTGCACATACCAAATAATTCAAAACTTATTATAACAGCACAAAATTTATTTACAATTTTGTTTGTTAGTTTATTTAGCTTATCTTTAAATTAATTCATAAAATCAGTTGAATTTCTGCTTTTAAATTTAGTTATTATTAACTCTACACCATCTTCTATAGCCAGACAACAATTCATCTTATGGTGAAAGCTTTTTAGATGACTGTTGTATGAACGTGACGGAATCATAGTTTTACGATCATTGCAAAACTTAACTAAAAATATAGTTACTTAATAGATTTAAGGATATTAAAAAAAATAAACTTACATGGATTTGTTATTTGTTGTTTGGTTAAAAGTGAATCATTATTTAAGCCACAACTCTTTATAATGTTTTTTTAGCGACTTTTCAATTTTGTATAGTTTATTACACTTAGAGCAGTTCATGATGTATTTTATGTTTGAAAGATGCACACTGAATGTTTCTATTTTCTTCGGAGAATTTTAATTTAAAGAAGCTGATCTTAGCGTTACCCAACAATACCACGGGGAGGTGTGTGCACATTGTCAGGAAAGATAGGAAATAAAGGAAAGGGTTGATAGGTTACAATAAAATAAACTATTTTTAAATTAATTAAATAAATTATATTTTAATTTACATAGCTCAAGATATCTAGCTAATTTGGTGTTCATTGACTTTTCGAAAGCATGCAACTTGCAGTCTATATCGACAACTGCAAGCACCGCAGAAGTGTCTTTATGCGAACTACTTGAACCTTGAACTAGTCATACTATTTAAATCAAAAACAATAGTATTTTGATTTAAATTCGCGCGGGGAATCTCCGACTTACTACACATAAGTTTATTAGCGGGGAAGTCACTCCCGCACGAAGAATTGTTACTTGTAATGAGTTCATTAAATGAAGGCATGTTTACATCAATATCACTGATTATTTCATTTAAATTCGCGAATTCGGTATTTGTAAAGACTCCATTATTTGAAGGCATACTTATATCAAAATCACTGTCATTATGATTTGCCAATTTAGTAATGGAAAAGTCACTTTCAGACAAAGAACTGTCAATTGTTATCGCGAGGTTAATTTCCGACTCACAACACTGAAGTTACACACTTTGCCTCGCTGTCTCTGGGTTTTGGACATTCATGTGTGGCATGATTTTCCGCGCACTTCAGACACTTAATGTTTACATTACAATTACTGGTAGCGTGGCCCCACTCTTGGCACCTGTGGCACTGCGATATTACTTTTTTAATAATGTATCTTTCCCATGTTGCGGTGGTATGATACACATATTTAACTGCCATTAATTGTTTTAAATTAATATCACTGCTGGTGGTGATTATGTATGTGGGATATTTAGTTCCCTTCATAATACTACACTTTTTAATGTCTATTTTGTAGTTATCGCGGACGTCCTCGATGATTTCTTGCGGTTCTAAAATCACTTGTAGCCCGTGTAGAATAAAAGTATGTGTTTTGTTGTTTTTGTCCGTGAATGTGTGGTATTCAAGGTTCTTATTTTTAATAGCCTTTTACTAGGAAATAGTCTATGTCATGTGCCAAGTAAATTGAGGTTCGTTCTTGGAATCCATGTTTGAGGTGGAAGGGCTTAGAGGTGATGCCCTTATTTAATAAAATTAAATCTCTAGTGTTCACTTTTGTGTGAAGCACTATTGGTGGCGGTTTCACATTTTTAACCTTATCTATTTTATTAATAGTAGGTAGGGACTCAGGTTCGTTTGTTTGCATTTCTTCCTGTTCGTCATTATCTTTTACTGCCAATTGGCTGTATCTATTTGCGGTAGGCAAAGTAAATTGTTGAACCGCTTTCATACTGCTGGTACTGGCAATACTACTGTTTGATCCAAAGCTACTTAATCGGTTAAATTGCACTGGTTTTGTAGCAGAATCGTCCTCGGATGTAGTTAAATCCGCCGTGTTATTTTTATTTGCCGTGGAAATTGTATTCAAACCGGTTTTTCGTATTCGCTTCTTCCCGGGTTTCTTTGCCGCTTTCATAAGTTCGACCGCGCTCTGCGATGGGGAGACAAATATCACCTCCTCTTTGTCGCTCCCATGCGAATGTTGTCGCTTGGTCGTTTTATTTAAATCTACTTTATTACTCATTCATACAATTGGGGTTTTACCCCACGCACAACACTCACATACTATTCAAAGTGACCTTACGGCCGACTTTGTATATACAGGACGAGAACCGGTGTGTTCAACGTGGTATGGCCGTTGCCGCAAATTTTAGTCGATATCTAGGCAGCCGAGGTCGGGCGGAAGTACCCGCTCCAAGACACGACCCACCGTTGCTTGTCATGTTCAGCGTGTAAACGGC
Organism: Tachinus rufipes; assembly: GCA_963932245.1. Classification (NCBI taxonomy): domain Eukaryota; kingdom Metazoa; phylum Arthropoda; class Insecta; order Coleoptera; family Staphylinidae; genus Tachinus; species Tachinus rufipes. Next base: position 51,406,848 of record OZ010748.1, read on the forward strand.
TGGACTAGGCTGACACTACCGCTCGACGCCGGACTAGAACGACAGAGATATACGGGCGTGCCGTCGAACTCTCTGTCGTTCTAGTCCGGCTCGGCTCGGCTCTCACCCGAGCGATTTCCCCACCGACACTTGGGGGATAGGGGGTTAACACTATATTGTTTAAATCGTTACAGTCAAAGCACTAGAGATATTTGCAATTTCAGGCAAATGGGGTGGCCCGAAAAAGAATTCACGAAGTTTAGGTTGACGATTAACTCGTAGTCGCACCCATTGCTCATCATTGAAGTTTCTAACAGCTACCGTAAGATGGAGTTAAGTGCATCTTGCGAATTCATTTTGCAACTATTTCAAAGATCGAAAACATTCACGGTTTTATACAAGTAAAATAAGAAATAAAATAGTATTGGAATGTGGTTTTGCCGTTTTACAGATAGGTAGTAAAATAATACATAAAAAATAGTATTGGAATGTGATTTTAATTGAGTGCAGGTATAATTTTTTTGGTTATTTTTTTTATATGTATGTATGTGGTTTGTACATAAGTAGTATAAAAAGTCGAAATCTGAAAAGATTCTTATGTCAATTTACATGTACTTCCGGTTAATCCAATTTACGAGAAATGCATTCCGGTCGGGTGGTCGGCGTTGCGTTATCTCTGGTTCTAAGTTTGTCCACCGGTCTGCCATAGCGTCGCCACCAAGTGTAGTGGAGTGGGGGGTTGGGCGCTGTCCAAGATGGCCACCGGTGTTGGCGGGAAGAATTTGGGCGTTGTCGTCTTGGCGGGATGTCAAAGATGGCGTCTTGGTGGGTAGTCGAGTTGTCCACTAGATAGAGCGTTGTTCAAGATGGCGTCTTGTCGGTTTGTCAAGTTGTCCACTAGATGGTCGAGAGTATGCAACCCAAGTTACAGTGTAAGTTGTGTTGCATACACATGTCAGAGAGAGAGAGAGAGAGAAAGTATATGCAACTCAACTTACACTGTATGCTTGGTAGCATCGTATTTTTTTAGTGAGTCTTGCCTGCTAGAGGATTTGATCACCGGTCGGCTGGTTGAGAGCCTGACGCGCTACCCATTGCGCCAAACAGTGTTACTGATAAGGAATGGGAAAAGTGCTATTATAATGGGATCACCTCAATGTGGACTTGTAAAGAAAAAAGGAAAATGATGTGATGACGTCAGTCCTAAGCACTTGCTTATGAAACTTTTTACCTTTTTACGTTTGGCGAGTATCGAAACCCGGTCGGCTGGGTGAGAGGCGGGCGCGCTAGCATGTACGCCAGCGAGTTCAACTGATAAGAGAGTGGAATTGTGTGGTATATATGCGAGTCGTGTGTGTGACGTAATATTAGAACTTTTAATAATATTAATAATGTATGGAATTATATAGACGTTTCATAGAGGTCAATTTATCGCATAATATTTAGATACACACTTCACGCTTGCTGTGCGGTTACTAATTAATAAAATAAGAAGGTACTGAAGCGTGCGCTATTCTAATGGCCGGTCCATACGCACCGTTTTGAACAACGTTTCAATGGACATAGACACATACAGTTATTTATTAGAATTAGTGACACCGCATATCATTAAACAAAATACTTGTATGAGAACAGCAATATCACCACATGAAAGGCTGACAGCAACTTTAAGATTCGTAGCAACTGGCAGAAGTTATAAAGACCTAGAATTCACAACAATTATATCCAAACAATCATTAAGTGAAATCATTCCTGAAACATGTGAAGTTATCTACAGGGTGCTGAAAAAGGAATACTTGAAGGTAAGCTATATAATAATACTGTTTTCGTATAAAAGAATTATATATTTATATTTTTAAAAAACCAAAACTATAGTTAAATGAGATCAATGTTTCTGAAAATATTAGGGTAAGCAAGTAACTAAAATGTACTTCAGTATTTAGAGCGCTTGAAATGTTGTGAAGAACTTTGCAGTGGAAGAGCGGCCGTGATGAGTATCTTCGGAAAGCGGTTCAGTTTGACTTGGAGTGGAATGTGGTGACATTTGGTGAGTCTCTGCAGTTTGTTGCGAAATAAAGCGTTGGTTTTGTGTCTGTTGACCTTGTTCACCTTGCTGTGAGATGGTGTGTGATGGAACTTGCTGCTAATACTCCGGAGTGTGTGTAGGTTGATCTGGGACGTAGTAACGTGACATAGGCTGCGAGAAGGACCGGTATTGTCCAAGTTGTGAAGAAGCAGTGTCCCATTGTCTAGGCATATTTTGTTGACTTACTAAACCGAAATCATCTTGTCGCCGGCCAGTCATATCAACAACTTGAAAATTTCTGTTTAGCGAACCCATCTCCGCTTCAAATAAAATGTCGGAAATTAGTTTTTGAGCAAACGTGTTTTGTTGGCTATGGACGTTCCTGAGTTTATGAGCCACATGTTTTCCAAACACCTGAAAACCATCCTCTGCCTGTAACGACTCCAGTTTTTTTCCTACCAACGCCATAACTTCCGCTGTACCATCATCATTTTGAACTGCCTTTCTCTTGCGAGCTGTAGGCTTTGACGTCGAAGTACTGCAGGGCGCTGATGTACTGATATAGCTGGGTGTTGATGGTATGGACCTAGGAGTAGCATCAGCATCGCTATCATGTGCATCTTCTTCAAACTAAAAAGAGTAAAGAATTATTGATCTATGTAATTATTACTATTTTGTAGTTTTATGTAAGTACTTTTATTTTATTTTGCTTTAATTTTTGTTTCAGTTTCCCAAGACTGAAGAGGAGTGGTTGGAAGTTGCAGCTGAATTTGAAAGAAAGGGTCAATTGATGGTATACATATTAGGATTGTGGCACCTAAAGGAAATGGGTCCTATTATTTCAATTACAAAAAAACGCACAGTGTTGTTCTTATGGCAGTAGCTAATGCGAATTGCGAATTTTTGTGTTGTGATGTAGGCACAAATGGCAGGGTGTCGGATGGTGGAGTCATAAATAATACCAAATTTTATGAAAAGCTCGTTAACAACGAGTTGAAAATTCCAAAACCCCGGTGTATTGTAGATTCAAAAAGAGTTCTAGGTCATGTTTTTATTGGTGATGAAGCCTTTGCGATGCGTCCAGAACTTCTTAAGCCGTATCAGCGAGACACATTAACAAAGGAGCGTAGAATTTTCAATTACCGACTGTCAAGGGCAAGGCGTGTTGTTGAAAACACATTCGGAATTTTGGCTTCACGATTTCGTATTTTTCAAACAAATATTAATTTGAAGACGGATAACATCGATACTGTAGTTCTTGCATGTTGCGCCTTACACAACTTTTTGCGCCGAAGATCCCCCCAAAAGTATACACCTCCTAAAAGTATGGATTGGGAAAATATTTCTGAATGTACTGTTGACTTAGGTGAAAGATGTGACTCCGAATTATTACACGACCTTCAGCGTGGAACAAGAGGTCAAATGTTGAAGAGCGCTGTTGAAGTCAGAAATAAATTCAAAGACTACTTTAACAATGAGGGGTCTGTGCCTTGGCAAGATAAATTTGTAACCTTAAATAATTAACAACCTGTGTTTTTAAATTTTGAAATAAATTAATGAAGTACTTATATAAATGAAAAGCTTTTTATTTAATTAATTTATTGTTCTTACCTCCTGTACTGGTGCTTCAACAATTGTAGACTCTTCATCTTCATCTATGGTGTTCCTAGACTGCCTTGGTGTCTCTTGATCCTTTAAAAAGTGTAATAAATCGAAATACCTGGCTTGTAGATATCGTCTTCTCCAGCCCCAGACCGATGAGATTTATTAACTTTTGCCAACTCTTTGCGGTAAACACTTCTCAAAGAATTAATTTTTTTAACAACTTGATCCCTATTTGCGGTAGCATCAATTTCTTTAAATTTCAAAACCAAAATATCATACGCCTGCCTCTTTTTGTCCCTATCGCTGTATTCCCTGGACCTGATCCGCCAAAGACATAGGTAACTTTCATATGTGGCGATAAAATCAGTCAGAAATTCCCGGGTACATTGCCGAAGGTCTGCCATTCTTGATAAATGTGTAAAGACTCTTCTGACGAATTAATTACATTGAACTAAATGTATTTAAAACGGAGCCAGCGTCTACACGTAACGACTTGTCTGCGCATTTGCAGCGATATCTATGCCCCCCCAGTTCAGATATCGCTGCAACTGTACGGTCTCCACGCAGTTCTCAAAATAGCACCGTTTTCCTATCCACACCCAACGTTTTGTCTGCAAGGTGTTGAACTGCGGCGACAAAACGTTGTATAAAACGTTGCGTGTAGACCACACTTAAGATCATCACGCGAAAATTGACGAGCATAATTATGAAGGCGGGGTCTGTTAGACTTGGCGCCACCTCCGTAGGGTTAAAAAAATTGCGTTTTTGTAATCCTGAAATGTTATCTTTTTAACGCTTGAGCGTGCTATACAGTAGATAAGCTATGCGGGTACGGCCTCAAATTCCCATAAAAATTTACATAGGGGTCTTAAATTACTTTTCCGCCATCTTGGATTTTGAAATACAAAGATGATGAATTTATATTGCAAGTTAATTGTTCAAATTCTAATAAATTTGTAACGGTTTTTTTTTCTTTTTTTAGTAATTTATTTAACTTATTAATTAGATTTGATTGACTACTGTTAATCATTTCAAGACAAGTAGATGATAATTTTGTTTTAAATTATAAGTATTTATTTATCTGAAAAAAACTTATTACATTCGCCGGGAATCGATCTCGAGGTGCCAGTTTACAACGCGACACTTTACACTTTAATTCATTTATTAAAAAATTCATTAAAATACAACAATAGAAACAGTATATGTACACAAAAATGGTTAAAAAATAAATTCATAACTAAAAAGTTTTCAAAAATGAAAATGGAACAATATAAACCTAGATTAACAATTCTGATAAAACTTATAATACTTATGATCCATTCTCTCACAGATTCATTCTTCTTTCACTCACACAATCATTCATCATTCATTTATTTAGGTTAAAAACATATTTAAAAGTTAGTATTATTAAAAAACATTACATAGACCGCAGAAATGTCGGTATTATGTTTATAAAAATTTTGTTTAAGCATAAACCTAACTAACCTAACCTATCTATTTACAATAATATATACAAGAACTAACCTAACCTAACTCTACTATGTACAATATATACAAAAACAATAATTTTGACTCTAAAGATCAAAGTTTACAAGGACGGTAAGTATCAACTTAAAAGTGTTGGTTGAAGATAGGTAAGCACTGATAACTGAGCTTATGTTTAATTCTAAAAGGTCTATTGTTAGATCGGATGCTGGTGAGCCCTCGTAGAAGAGGGTTATTTTCTAATTTAAATTTATAAAAATTTTGTGAAATAACCTAACCTAACCTAACCTAACCTTTTTTTTTTTTTTTTTTCCTGAGGAGGTGTAAATCTTTCATAAGACACCCCGAAGGGTAGTGTCAGATTCTTACTGACTAAAACCACCTCCCCCTCTTCTTGCGGGAATGACGATCTTTCTCCACCTCGGGATTGCACTTAAGTATTTCATCAAGGTGGAGAGTCCCGCGCGACCGATTTCAGGTGCGCACACAGTTCTATAATAACATCACAACATTTTTTATGTAGCACCACTTTTTTTTTTTTTTTTTTTTTTGGTACAATTTGCATGTTAACTCAGTTTTTTTTTTTTTTTTTCTTTTTTTTTTTTCTATCATTTTTATGACAATAACAGTCTACAAAACATACATAAGAAAACAAAATTTTACATAAATCCACAAAACATTTATGAGCAGCTACGGCCCCACCCCCTCCCTACTTCATTCACACCACACCATGGAGCAAGCTCCCTCTCTTCTTCTTCTTTCATACGTAGCATGGACCCTATCATGGTGGCCACAATGTCCCAATTGGACACTGAAGACAACATTACTACCACCATGTTATCCGGGTTCAAGCTCTCTCCCATCAGTTTTATTCTTGCTCTTTCACGCGTCTCCAACCATCTCTCGCAATGGAACACGGTGTGCTCAACCGTATCCCTTTGCCCACAGTACAGACATTCATCACTTTCAATCAATTTCATCCAATGCAGGTACGCCCGGAAGCAACCATGTCCCGTTAGTACCTGCGTGAGGTAGTAGTTTACCTCACCATGGCCCCGACCCACCCAACGCCTCACGTCTGCGATGAGCCGTCTGGACCATGCCGGTTCACTACCACCCCCACTCGACACGCATTCCTCCCAACTCTTCTGCCATTCCCCCCACATCCATTCTTCCGCTTCACACTTTGTAAGGCGACCCTCCCAGACCGCCGTCTTCACTTGCACCACAAGATCTAACGGCTTCGTGCTTGCCACAACCAAAAGGCCCGCCGTCGGCGCTGTCCTGTATGCGCTGCAGACCCTTTGGCAACACCTCCTCTGAGTCCGCAGAACTAACTCCTTATGCCTTCCGTTGTTGCACACGGCATCCCCCCATATTTCGGCCCCATAGAGCACTATGGAGGAGACTACCGAGCACATCAGGCGCCTGGTGGAAGATCTCGCTCCCCCCAGGTTTGGCATTAGCCCTGCTAAGGACCGAGCCGCCTTCTCCGCTCTCTCACACACTTCTCTCACATGCATTCCCCACGCTAGGTTAGTACCTAGCGTCACACCCAGGTACTTTAACTTACTTTGCGACCTGACGGTAATTCCCGATACGGTCATCTCCACTTGTGGCACTCTTCTTGAACAGGAGAGCACCACAAGTTCCGTTTTTTCTGGCGCCAATTCAAGGCCCAGCTCGTTAATTCTACGCTCTATGAGGGCAAGAGCGCGGTTTCCCGTTTCCTCCAGTTCCCCCCTAGAGCGTTTTGTAATTATTACCGCCAAGTCGTCAGCGTAAGCTACTCTTTCAACACCCAGGGGCAATTCCAGGCCTACCACGTCGTCGTAGAGGACGTTCCACAACATGGGGCCTAGAACTGATCCCTGTGGCACCCCCCCCGTTAAAATTACTTCCTCCCTATCCCGACCCTCTCCCACTAGCAAAACCCTGTCCCACAAATAGCTGCTAATGATATTTAGCAGGTATTTGGGAACACCCCTGCCCTCCAAAGCCTTCAGAATCCCTCCCCAGTTTGCCGTGTTGAAGGCGTTCTTTACGTCCAAGGCAACCAAGACGCATGCCTTCCGATGTGTGTAGCTGTATTTTTTAGCAGCTACCACAGCTGCTTTCACCTCAGCAAGCGCACTCAGGGTTGACCGGCCTTTCCTAAACCCGTACTGGCGCTCACTGAGTGCTTGGTCACCCTGAAGTGCCTCCAGCAGCCTTCCCACTATTAGGTGCTCAAGAAGCTTTCCGGCTACGTCTAAAAGACATATGGGCCGAAAAGCTCTTGCACCTACCCCACCTTTACCCTTGTCTAGAAGAACAAGGCTCGCCCTTTTCCAAACTCCCGGGAAGTCTCCGTTTAAAATACATTTGTTGGCTGCCGTTAGCCACACCTGGGGGTATTGTTTCACCAGAGCTTTGACGATTTCTGCGGGGATCCCGTCAGGCCCTGGTGCCTTCCCACAACGTATTTTTTGCGAAGCTTCTCGGAGCTCGTTTTCCGAAAAAGGACGAACCTCATTCGCTTCTACTGGCCACTCTCTACGAACTCTTTCCTCCTGTTTTGGAAAGAGTTCCCCCACAACTGTTTTTTGCATTTCTGCCGATACTCTTGGCGGTGTTTTCCCAATTTTCCCCATTACTATTTTGTACCCTCTACCCCATATGTCCCCGTCTACCTCCTCCACCAAGAGGTTCCACTTACTCCTCTTGGCGGATTTGATTAGACCCCCTAACTTTTTTCGCAACCCCTTGTATTCTAATACAGTTTTTATATTTTCCCTCCCCGTGGTGTTGCCTCTGGTAACCGCCCTTCGAGCCCGGTTGCACCGCGCCCGCGTCTCTGCGATTTCGTCATTCCACCAGTACTTTGCGCGTTTGCTTTGCAAACGACCTTTCCTGGTAAGATGTACGTCGCAGAGACGGCCTATGCCTTTACACAATGCTGTCGGGCTGTCTCCCGCCCCTATTGCCATAACCTCAAAATTCCTAATTACGCTTTCTAACCCTTCCCTTGAAACTACCCACCCTTTTTTATCAACTGCTGGCGCTGCCGTAGTCGTAACCCCAACTTGAAATTTAATTGTTCTGTGATCGCTAAGGTTTTCATCCTCCAGCACCTGCCACCCTGCTACCAGACCCAACACCTTTGCACCACATAAGGTCACATCAATATATGATAGCGCTCCCCGCCTCCAAAACGTGGGTGTCACCCCATCGTTAAGTGGAGAAAGATCTTTGCAGGCGGCCCACTCGGCAAGCAGGCAGCCTCTCCCGTCTTCAACGCTACCACCCCATAAAGGGCATTTAGCGTTGAAGTCCCCCCCAATTACGGCGTCTTTGATATCCCCCCCCAGCTGTTGCTCTAGGCCTTCCAACACAGCTTCTAGGTCCCGCAGCGTCCTGTTTGGTGAAGCGTAACAGGAAGCGTAGAACCGCCCGCCCAGTTGCAACCACACAAAACCCTCACCCTTTCCCCGCTTCCCTATCCCTAAATTACTATTTAATATAACCACCGCGGCGTCTTGCCTGTCATCCAGTGCCCAGGCGCTACCCCTTGCCGCTCGCAGGTTGGGCTCGGAGATTAAGGCAATGTCCGCCCCAATCTCCGCACCCAGTTGCATCGCAAGGTCAGTAGCCGCGGCCGACCTGTTGAGGTTTACCTGGATGACACTTATCATGCGGTGGTATGTGGAGCCACCCTATTCCCGTTTTTTAAATTTTTGACCATTTCCCTGTATACAGGGCACGCCATGGACTCGATTCTGTGTCCTGTTTCTTTACAGGTGTTACAGTAGGCTTCAGCTTTGCAGTCCTTGACCAAGTGTCCTGATTGCCCACACTTAAAGCAGCGTGAATCTACTCTTTCTTTTGAACACTTGGCCGCAGTGTGTCCAAGTTCCTGACACCTGTAACACCGGTCTATGTTCGTATAGGCCTCTACCCGACAACGCGCCCAGCCTATCGTCACTCTGCCCATATCGAGCAATTGAGCGCGGGAACCTTTCTCTAGAGAAACTACGGCAAACTGGTCCTGCCGATCTTGCCTGCCTCCCTGCTTTTTTAAGCTGTCTACTTTGCAGCCATTTTCCCCTTGAGTCCCGACCAGTTTGTCTATAGCTTCCCTCAGTTCCTCTTCCGTGGTTGCCATATCTATTCCCCACAGCAATACTTTTTCAGGTCTTGACAAAGCCTTCACAGTAACCTTAGTGGTTTGGTTTTTATTTACGGCTTCCCTAAATGCATTTAGGGATTTTTCCCACCCGCCCTGTACTTTGAGCCTAATGCCCCCCTCTTTAGTTTCTCTGGCGTCTAGGACTTTTACCCCCGTTTCCGCTCCTACTCTAGTTTTTAGCGTTTTTAGCCTCTCAGAGTAGCTACCTCCCAAACCTTGTCCCTCAACTAAGAGATCAACTGTCCTCCTCTGTGTTTTTCCCTTTTTGGCGACTTTAGCCCAACTATTTTCCCCCTGCGGCGCAGATACTACGACAGTTCCCTTGGGCCTTGGAGTGTGAACCGTCAGCTGAAGGCTTGAGTTCTCCGAGGCCCATTCCATTATTTTTCTCACCCCTTCAGTGTCTCTACCAGAAGCCAACACTACAGATAGGTTTGCCACTTCCCTCACTTGCACTACGGCAAACGCCTTTTTGACCATTTCCAAGAACTTCTCCGTCCTGACGTCCTGGCCTTCGTCGGCACCTAGCAGGAAGGTGAAGTTCTTGTTGCTGGCCAACTCTTCGCCTTCCAGCATAGCGCTGGCTTCCTGAGCTATACAGGCCACATTGCCGGTGCCTAGTTTTCCCCCCAAGAGAATGTCTTTTATAACACCCCCCTTTTCCCCATACAGCTTTGTGATAGGGTTCTCCTTGTCCCCCACATCGGCAATAACTAGTACGTTGTCCCCTTGTTTGGGCACCCCAACTTGAACTCTTGACCTCCTAAATGCTTTTTTTGGCCATTCACCTTGCATTAATTTCTGAAAGGCATCCCCTGACTTCCCTCCCTGCTCTCCCATACCCTCCCATATAGCGGCAACCAAAACTGCCTCTTCCGCTTCTTTCTGCACCCTTTTTTCATTTGCTCTATCATTCGCACTGCGTTCACACATACCCACGCATCCACACCCCTCGCAACGTGCTCTCACCTGCCGTAACTCCTCCATACATACTTCGTCATGTACGCTCGACGCTCCGTCTTCTTCTCCAGTTTCTGCATTTTCTTCCCTTTTCTTCTCCTCTGGAAGTTCCCATTTATGTTCCTCAAGCCAAGCCTTTGATGCATCATTTCTGCTTACGGCGGTACACCTTCCAAGCTTGGCAATGAGATCCTTAAGGTCCGTTTTGGTGTTGCTAGTGACCTTCTCGTTTAACTCCATTGATATTCCGTTGATGGCATCTACCGCCTCAATCAGCCTTTTTGCTACTGAGTCAATCTTCCTGTCTTCCTTCTCCTCTTTGAAGGAAGTATCCTGCACCTTTCTTTTTTTTGTTCCAGTTGGTGGTGGCGTCCTCTGGACCTTTCCTCCTCGTCCGAAACCGTCTTTGCTAGCTTCATCTGCAACATTTTTCTCTGGGCCTTCCATTTTTTAAAAAAATATTTTAAAAAATAATTTTGGTGGATGCGCCGGGTTTCAAAAAATTTTTTGTGTTCAAAAATGTCAGTTTTGGACAAAAAATTTCGGCAGTTCTTTTTCCGCTGTTGACTTTGCGAGGAATCGCAAATAAAATTTCCAACTTTTTTATCCTATGCCCGCGAAGTACGCGAACAACGAAAAAGGGGCGGTTCTCCCACTCCTCAAAAGTTCGCGCGCACTTCAACTCTCCCACTTTCCAAAATAATTCGCGCGCAAAGGGGGTTCTCCCACTTTACACACTAACAATAAACGAAAACGTCACAAAAGTACGTCACACCGCGTGACGAGTGGAAAATTTCCACCCGACTAAAAACGTAAATTGCTAATAACAGGAGCAATTAGCAATTTATCGTTACCGCACAAACACTAAAGTGAAGCAGAACACTTTCCGAAGGTGTCTGCTTACTTTCCACAATTCCACAACGCAACTGCACACCAATTCAACGTTAATTGTAAGAGCTCCGTAAAAACACGTGTTGTTGCTACGAAGATCTTGCCAACTCTCAACCTAACCTAACCTAACCTAACCTAACCTAACCTAACCTAACCTAACCTAACCTAACCTAACTCTACTATGTACAATATATACAAAAACAATAATTTTGACTCTAAAGATCAAAGTTTACAGGGACGGTAAGTATCAACTTAAAAGTGTTGGTTGAAGATAGGTAAGCACTGATAACTGAGCTTATGTTTAATTCTAAAAGGTCTATTGTTAGATCGGATGCTGGTGAGCCCTCGTAGAAGAGGGTTATTTTCTAATTTAAATTTATAAAAATTTTGTGAAATTTCCATTATGTAGTCCGAAATAAGGGGTACATTTGCCTGTTTGTGCAAATCTCTGATTCTGACATACCTGTCTTTGCGAAGTGCCATTCTCAGACACTTGTTCTGTAATACTTGCAATCTATTCAGGTTCGTTTTACCTACGCCGCACCATACAGGAGCAGCGTAGGTTAACGAAGGTCTGATTACTGTTTTATAAAGATGAATTTTGGTATCAGCCGAAAGAGAACTATTTTTGTTAATAAATGGATACAATTGTTTGATGGCCTGATTTGTTTTGTGTAGGATATGTGTTAAATGTTGTTGGTAATTTAGACGGGAGTCTAGATGGACTCCCAGATACTTGACGTGCTGCTTCGTCGGTATAGTATCTTTGTCGAAAGTTGTTGGTGTAAACGTTTTAATATTTGTGAATTTACGTGTAAAGGAAATTCTTTCCGATTTTTTGGTGTTAATTTTGATTTTCCAAAGGTTGAAAATTTTTTGCAGCGTGTTTAGGTGAATTTGATTTTGTTTCTGCGCGGCCACTGCATAGAAAGATCCTGAATAGATTGCAGTGTCGTCTGCATAGAGAGCAAGACTCGTTTTTGCAAAGACAGGTATATCGTTAAAATAAATATTAAAAAGTTTTGGTGCCAAAATTGAACCTTGCGGTACACCAGCATCAATATTTTTTGGGGAGGACAGAGTGTCGTTGACTTTTACCTGGAATTGCCTGCCTGTTAAAAAATGGTGTATAAGTTTAATAATGTAAGATGGATAGTGTTGTGTTTCCATCTTATGGATCAGTCCGTCGGTCCATACTCGGTCAAAAGCTTTTTTGACATCAAGCAGGACCATGTCTGTCACTTTGTCTTTATTAAAATTGATGTTAATGTCATTGACGATTCTAGCAATTTGCTGAACCGTCCCATGTCCACTTCTGAATCCAAATTGATTGTCTGTCGTCAGTTGATTGTCCGATTCAAAAGAATCCAGTCTTTTCATTATAATTTTTTCAGTCACCTTATTTAACATTGTAAGTAAGGATATAGGTCGATATGAGTCGGGTGATGTAGCTGTCTGGCCAGATTTGTGTATGGGCATCACGTGGGCTATTTTCCAAGATTTTGGAAAATAACCCAACCTGATGACTCCATTTATTATGTAGTGCAATTGCACTACTGTCTTTCGTGTTAAGTGTTTCAATGTAATGTTCTGTATTTTGTCATGTCCTGCTGCTTTAAAGGGTGGAAGTTTTCTGATCGTTTCACGAACCTCTTTTGGACTTGTCAAAGACATTTCATCCTGAAGAGGCCGATACTCCGACAGAAACCTTTCCACTCCGGCAGTAATTTCTTTTTGTTCGTTAGTCACGTCTTCCTCCAAAACATGTACTTTTTCTAATGTCACCCCCAGCATTTCTGCTTTGTCAACGTCAGTGAAGGCAGTAGTAATACCGTCTTCACTTGTCAACGTCGGTATCGTTACTGTCTTCCGTTTGATCGACTTCAACAGGGCCCAAACTGAATTGTCCCTGTGTGAAAGTCTTTCAATTTTGTCGTTCCATTCTGTATTTCTAAAATCACAAATGTCCAATTTAATTTGTCTATTCAATTCGGTCATGTTGTCTTTTTCGTTTCTGTCTCCAGTCCGTTGCCAAATTTTTCGAATCCTATTCCTGGATTGAATTTTGTCTACTAAGTTTTGAGGTAATCTGTCAGCCAAAAGGTTAATCGTCTTCATTTTAATGCTTTTCTTAGAAGCATTTTGTATAATTTTGGTTAAGTTTTCGACATGTCTGTCAATGTCTTCGGGGGTATTGATATTTCTGTCAATAACAACGTCTCTGTCCAGGATCCTCCTAAAGAGTGGCCAATTGGCACTCTTATAGTCAGGTCTCTGGACAATTTGTCTCGGTCTGTTGATCGTGTTGTACAGTGTAGATGTTACTAGTGTATGGTCCGAACTCAATTCGACCACTGTCTTCAAATCAGATACGTTCGTCACGTTTTTGTTAATAAATATATCAATTGTGGTTGGTGTCATACCATTAGATGGAAAGTGTGTATGTGTGGGTGGATACAAGACGTTTAGGTTATGTGCAATGGACATGTTGTATAAACATGTACCATTGGGATTATTTAGGTGACAGTTTCAGGTATGATGTCTGGCATTCAAATCCCCGACAAGAAGAACTCTGTTCCCCTTGTCGAGGAGACTCAGGACATCGTCCTCCCCAAACTGAAAATTTGGGCGACAATAAACTCCTATCAATGTCAAACCATCTTCTAACCTAATAGCGACATGCTCTTAATTGCTGTTGCAATTTATTCGCATGTAGCTGATAGAGTTTTTCACAAGAACGGCTACCCCACCGCCAGCAAGATTTCGATCTTGCCGTTCTATGCGGTACCCCTTCTTATTGAATTTTACAGTGGGATCTAATTTAGATTCCACGATTACCAAAACGTCAACGTCCGATCTCGAGAGAAACTCTATCAGTTCGCCAACTTTTGACTTAACACTATTGGCATTCCATTCAAAAATGTTCAACTTATTGGCCATTTAGTCCAGCTGAGACATGAATGATAACATCGTTTGGAATTTTTCAGCTTCAGAACGGCAACATTCCAGCCTATCATTCATGTCTCTTAATAAATTGAACATCTTTGAAAGATCCACCATACCTTTCAACCTGTGTATTTTCCCCATAACGCCATTATATTCTAAATAATCAAACGAAAGACTGGTTTGCCATCTAGTTGCAATTTTTAATACTAAAATGTCCGCATTAATCTATTTGCAACTAGATGGCAAACCAGTCTTTCGTTTGATTATTTATAATATCAATTGTGTTCATAAGCACAGAAATATTTATTCAAAATTGTCTTCGCTATCATGCGATGCCGTGGTCGTACAAGGCATACTGACGAGGTTTGTAGAACCGAAACAATTGTCTATGCTTGACCCTTGGCCGCTGTGATTCGATTGACTGATTTTGAATAAATTATTAATTCATGCCATTATATTCGTCATGGCCGGGAAATACAAACGACTGCGAATTTTGGCGGGGTTCCTCCTGGCGTCTCTGCTGCGACGACAGGTTCCCTCGCTGCTGAGTGTGCTGACTCTGCTGCATCACTGCGGCATCCTCCCTTCTCTTGGTCCAGGCGTTGACTCTCGGGGCTGGTGCCGGAACATATCTGACTGCTGGCTGTTGAGTCTTCTTCGGCAACACTCTGGACCGTTGTTTCTCTATAGCTGCAATTCTTGTTTTATACACTTTGCAGCTAATAGAGTTGGCAGGATGCGCCCCTCCGCAGTTGACGCAGCACGCCTCCACTTCTCTACTTTTCGTGCAGGTGTGAGTTAAGTGTGAACCAGCACACTTCAAGCAGCGAGGGTTCACAAAACAATTTGATGTTGCGTGACCCCACTCCTGACAGCGGTGGCACTGACTTAAACCCTTTTTGTTAATATATCGGTCGAATTTAACCGTCGTGTGATAAACGTAAAGAACTTTGCTGTTCAGTTCATTACATGTAATTTTGTTCGAAGTAGTCAAAACGTAAACTGGAAATTTTGTACCCTTCATCATGTAGCACTTCAAAATTTTAATTTTATAAGTTTCCAAAATTTCACTAATAATTTCGTCGGCAGTGAGTTTCACCTGGAGCCCCATCATCACAAAAGTGTGAGTTTTTTCATCCTTTTGGGTGAAAGTATGGAACTCCAGTTCCTCAAGTCTGCACGCTTCTTTTAACAAACGGTAGTCTGATACGGAGCTCGTATATATGGAAACACGGTTATTAAAACCGTGTTTTACATGAAATTTGTCATTTGTATTCTTTTTGATGAAATCAAAAAGGTCTCTTAAATTATCGAGCTCCGTATGCACGACAATTGGTGGACATTTAATTTTGTTAATGACATTCGAAACAGAATTTTGATTGATGGATGAATTAGGGGCATTTTTAACTAAATTTGACTGAACAGGCAACGTTTTTTGGGTCAGATCCTCACTCACAATAGATTCATCATCCATTGGAGTTAAAACATCAAATCTATTGTGAGTGAGAACCTCACCACAACGTTTTCCATACGACGAGCTAGACTCGGCCGTATTTTTTCGCTTTAAGGTTTTAACACTACTCACTGCGATCACTTCCAATTTCCAATTAATTTCAATAAAGATTTATTTAATTAAATTTATTAAATAAATCTGACAAATTATTTTTGACAACTTGTCAAAAATTCAAGTCCTCTTTGTGAGGGCCTCCGGGCCTCCCTCGGGCAGCGAACACTTGAGTTGGCTTCTTTGTAAATCACTTAACAATTTTCCACTATTTTCCAAAATTATATTAACTTATTTAGCTTTTAATTAATTTATTTATTTGACAGTGTCAAATTTAATTATCTCTCGTCAGTGGCGTAGACGAGATGGGACAACGCGACGATCTAAACCACTAGGCCATCAGGCATATTATTATTTGTTGAAACTTTTGTATTATACTTGCCAATTTCAAGTGGTTATAAATTTTTTAAATAATAATTTAATTCTATGCATATTATAAATATTACTTCAGGTCTTTCTGCCGCATACGCAGTGGATGAAACTAGTTAAATATGATAATTTATATATATTATATATATATATATATATATATATATATATATATATATATATATATATATATATATATATATATTTTGTCTTAATTTATAATAGCGGCGACTACTACTAACGTCATTAGCTAATTATTTTAATTTAATAATATTAACCTCAAAATGGTTAAATAAATAAATACTAAACCTAACATCACATTGCTAAAATTAAAAACTAAATAAAAACTAAAAAAACTGACAACAAAGTTGTAAAAGACTTTGATGTGAGTACCTATACAATAACCTAATCTAATATCACAGATGACACCGAAGCTGTATGATATATATTATTATTATTCATTTTGAATATAATATTATCCCATAATAAAATGTACAATTAAAGACATTACGCATGCTCACGCTCGAGTGAACTTTTATATTATACATACATAAGAAATTAAAAAGTGGAGAGCAAAACTTGTTTTTAAATCAATTTATTATTAAGTTGCTAAATTATAATCAATCGTTCGGCTGTTCATCTTTACAGCGGGGTATCGGAAATCTAGAATAAGCACTGTGGGTGTTTATGTAAATTAATAATTATTTAAACGCATAGGTTTATATTTTCATTCGATAACACCCGCTTGTTGATGGTTTAAATCTTATTAAATAATTTCCTTTAAACGTAAAATGTTTACCTGTGTCCGCAGTCCGCACATACATAAATTTTATTAACCTTCAAATATAAAAATCATACAAATTATATAATTTAATCATTTAAAACAAGATCACGCAGACCAATATAATTGTTTTAATACATGAATTTAATTGATAATAAAATAATTTATCAAAATAAAACAAAAAATCTATCATTATTATTAATACAAATAATAGAATAAAATGTGCACATTAAAATATTTCATATTATAAGCATATTATTATAAAATAAATGTATTAAAACTATAATACCATATAATTTACATATAAGATGCAGTTTATTGAGAGCAATTTTAATGTTAACAATATTTTAAATTTAAAGGATAATATTAAATGAATCTCGATTGATGAAAAATTATGAAATATTACAAATTTATAAATGTACACAAAGTTGTGTCTCGATTTACATGTATTCTTATGAAAAAGTGTGACAAGACCCAGCAATTAATCGATTTAGCATTGTTTCTTATGTAAAACACACACAAATCTGTTTACCTCAGGGGCCCTTTGACGTACCGTTTAATATGCGGTCCGCGCAGAATTAACAAAAATGTCTCGCTCAAAGAATAAATTCAGTCTTCAAGACAACACTCGACAACACTACAGCGTCAACACGTTCATTTATCGCATCCGTCGTGCACTGCAAAACAGCTCGAGTTAAAATTGTATATTGTATACCTTACTAAACCGAGTATCAGACACATAGATATTTAGTATAAATAAATAGTGAAGTACAGAGTTAAAATCAACAGTTGAATTCAAAAACGTTTCTTTTTATTGGAAATATAAACCGTTATTATAATAAGATCAAAATGTCGACAAGTGTATCAATTAATAAGTAGTTTCTTTCAAGACTCGTTGATGACACACAAAAAAAAATTAAAATCGTTGAAAGATAATCCATCCATGATTGAACCAGCAATCAAAGAATGCGGACGCCTCATCAGAAAAATGCATGCTGAATTAAAAACTTCAACAAATGTTTGGTTAAAACAACATATAGTTTCTAACATCATATTGATGCATAGTTATCGTACTATGATGAAGGCATCAAGAGGAGCTGTAGGCTCGGTTTATTCACGACCACATCCCAATAGAGAAAACTACGCAAGTATTCGTGTAAAATGGGAAGACGGTCAAACGTCTTTCTCTAATCGTATCCGGACCGGAGTAATTATCAACCTCAAACATAAGGATCCCAAAGCATTCCTAGAAGACGCCAAATATTTATTCCAACGACGAATTAAAAATGTGCCGAAGAAAGAAAAATTGTTGAAGGTTAATTCATCCTTCTGTGGAGAGTTTGTTGTTGTCAAAGACGATATTGAGATTCATGAAAATAAATATCTTACGACAAAGAATGTGCCGATATACAATGATACATGTATTGAGGAATGGTTTAAAACACATGTTGTGGAAACAATTCTCAACCAACTAGAAGAATTTCAAGAAAAAGATTCTGGCTGGGCTCTTAGTCAAATAATTAATATTACATTCAATATTAACAAATTTAAACCACTTGTGGGATCTTCATATCTCGATCTACCAATTAGTGTAAAACGAAAGCAAGCATGTATTAACATACATAATAATGATGAAGCATGTTTTGCTTGGGTAATAACATCAGCGTTACATCCAGTTAATCACAAGAACACACATCGTGTTTCATCCTATCCCCACTACACAACCATCCTTAACCTACAAAATATTACATTTCCCATAACAATTAAGCAGATTTCTAGATTTGAGAAACAAAACAATATCTCCATCAACGTTTATTCTTTAACAACCAAAAGTCGTAAATCATTTGATGCGCAACCGACATACCTTACGAAAAACAAATTAGAGAAGCATGTTAATCTACTCCTCATTCAAGATGATTACGCTGACGAATATAAAAAAAAAAAAAACAAGATGCGATGCCAATCAAATACCATTATGTATAGTTAAAAATTATCCCGCCTTGTATCCAAGCTGCTTAACAAACATAAAGGTCATATATTTATTTTTGATCAATGTTTGCATTATTTTGTGTCTGCGACAAAACTGAGGGCGCACGAAAAAGACTGTGCGGAAATGAATGATTGCAAAATTAGAATTCCTATTAAAGAAAATTCAAACGTGCAATTTAAGAACGAGAAGAACAAAGAGCCATTGCCATTTGTAGTATATGCGGATCTCTAATGTATGTTAATCAAAACTAATGATAAAAATAATACGCAAGAACATGTACCACATAGTATTGGTTACTTCGTAAAGTGCTCCTAAGACGATTCTCATAGTTTTTATAAAAGTCACCGAGGTGTTGACTGCCAGCAATGGTTTACACAGAAGATGAAACAATTTGCAGAAGACGTTGAAACGGTATTACTTTGCCCATTGCCGATGGAACCTCTTAGTCCAACGCAGGAATTAAAATTTTGCTCTATTTCACACTGTCACATCTGCGAAAAACCTTTTAATATTTGTGAGAAACGAGTCCGTGATCACTGTCACCTTACAGGTGCGTACCGAGGAGCTGCACACGAGGAATGTAATATTAATTACCAGGACAGCCACGTGATCCCTGTAATATTTTACAATTTAAGTGGATATGAATCACATTTTATTATTAAAAATTTAGCAAAAGATTTTGAAGGGCGGATCGACTTGCTGCCTATAAATACGGAGCGATATATTTCATTCACAAAGCATGTTGATAAAAACTTAGTCAAATTTAGATTTATTGATTCATTCAGATTTTTAGCATCTGGACTTGCAACTTTAGCTTCATATTTAGTAGAATATACACATTTAAAATCACAATTTCCAAATTTAGCTGAATCAAATTTAAAACTATTAACGCGAAAAGGTGTTTTCCCATATGATTATATAGATTCATGGACAAAATTATCCGAGACTGAATTACCTAAAAAAGATGATTTTTATAATAAATTAACAGATACTGATATTAATGATGATGACTATGAGCACGCATGTACAGTTTGGAAAAAATTTGGCTGTCAAAATTTAAGCGAATATTCAGACTTGTACCTGAAAACGGACGTCATGCTGTTGGCAATTTCGGAGCAGCAGTTTGAATACATATGGCTTAGATCCTGCTCACTACTACACATTACCAGGGTATACCTGGGATGCCATGCTCAAGTATACAATAATAAACTTGGAGCTGCTTACAGATATCGAAATGATTATGTTTATTGAACGTGGTATTCGAGGGGGTCTAAGTTAATGTTCGAAACGATATGCAAAAGCCAACAACAAATACATGCCTAATTATGATCCAAATAAACAATCAACATTTTTAACTTATAACGATATAAATAATCAATATGGATGGGTGGATGATCCAGAAAACTTTAATTTCAGTAATATATCTAAGGATAATTCTGAAGGTTGTATTTTAGAGGTTGATATCAATGATCCAGAATCTATGCATGATCTCCATAGCGATCTTTCGTTTTGCCCTGAACATCACACACCTCCAAATTCACGCGAAAAGAAATTATTAGCAACATTGTATAATAAAAAACGTTATATCATACATTACCGAAATTTACAACAGGCTATAGAAAACGGGTTGAAATTAGTAAAAATTTATCGTGTGCTTAAATTTAAACAATCGCCTTGGCTTAAAAGTTACATTGACTTAAATACAAAATTGAGAGCAGCTGCAGTTAACGACTTTGAAAAGAATTTATTTAAACTTATGAATAATGCCGTTTTCGGAAAAACAATGGAAAATATCCGTAAACATTCCAACGTTAAATTGGTAACTAAATGGTAGGGTCGTTACGGTGCCGAGGCATTGATTGCAAAACCAAATTTTAAATCTTCAACAGTTTTTGATGAAAATTTAGTTGCCATCGAATTAAATAAGACAGAAATTTACTTTAATAAACCGATTTATATAGGAATGTGCATACTCGATATTTCTAAATTAAAAATTTACGATTTCCATTATTTTTATATGAGAAGTCGATTCGGTGATAAGGCAAAGGTTTGCTACACCGACACTGATTCACATATTTACGAAGTAGAAACCCCTGATTTATATGAAGTTATTCGGAGTGATACGCCAGAATTCTTCGATACTAGTGACTACCCCGAAAACAACATCTATAATATTCCTCGTGTGAATAAAAAGGTTCTCGGTATGATGAAGGATGAGCATGCAGGCAAGGTGATGACTGAGTTTATAGGTCTTCGCTCTAAAATGTATGCAGTTCGAGTAAATGATAAGGACAAGGATAAAAAGCCAAAGGTGTTAAGAAGCACATTGTTAAAAACCAAATTACATTCAACGATTACCTTGAGAGTTTGCGCACAGGTAAAGAAACAGTTGTAGACCAGCAACTTATCAAATCAACGAAACATAATGTTTCTACCGTTACACAATCTAAAATTGCTCTCAGTCCTCACGATACTAAGCGTTACATCTGTCTAGAAGGAATTTCAACTTTACCATGGGGGCATTATTCCATTATGGATGACTCATTATAAGATACTCTAATGTTACTCATTAAATGTTAATCAAATAAATGTCTACTCATACTAAATATGTATATCGATATGTTTGTATTTATTTATTTTGGAATAAAAATATATTTTAGTAAAAATATCTGTTTTTTTTTTTAATTTTACATAATCCTATATGTTCCACAAGTTGATCACTTGTTTACCTCATACAAAATTACCTAGATATCAAAAGTGTGTTATTAATATATTAATTATGATAGTTGTGTTATGAAATGTAGGAATACTCAAGCAGTTCTTTAATAGCCTTCAGGCGACAATTTCCCCAGATCATGTTTACATTTTAAACATACGAAAACACTATATATACCTAACTCTTTAAAGGTGACAACCTCCGTTTCAAAGAGTAATAAAGATCACCCGGAGTTGATACTCACCCCTCGTAAGAGGTATTAGCGTGTTTTCATGCGGAAAACAGTTGACCACGAGTTAGCCTCTTAAAAACAATGTTAGTATTATGTATATTAAAAAATAAAAATGTAACTATTGTTACAGTTATTACGGAAAAGCTACATCATAATATTGTATGTAATTTTAATTATCCACTTTCTTTTAATAATCGCCTAATTAATTATAAAACTAAATTATCCGATTACACTCGGCCTGGGAGACCCGAAGGATTGCGAAGTCGCGCGATGTAGTAGTATTGTGGCCTCCGATTATTAATAGATGACACGCGAATTTTGATAACGCCCTTTGGAGATGGTTTTTAAAAAAACAATTTGATTACAATTTAAATGAATTATAATTTTAATATTTCGATCAGGAGCTCTGAACATACACTGAGCTAAATAATGTGTTACAAATCTTTATATAAACTAAAACTGATTACTAAGCTTAATCCATATAAGGAGTGCAGCTGCACTATGAATAATGTTTCTTTGCCTATAATGCTGAGCTTTGCGTCTCCGATGCACGTGTTAATGATGCTGACCTAGCGTCTGCTATGGGGACCCATTGTTCAGTGATTTATAACTCCTCCATCCTTAAATTAGAATCCTGGGGTTTGGAACAGGATTTGGCATGGTCACGTTTGGACGTGGTGTTGGTCCTTGAAGTTGCATTGTAGCTCTATATCTTTTAACATAGTAATATACATAAAATAAAATAATAAAAATGATTATAATATAGATTATGATTGTCATTAAAATTGTAGCAATATCCATTGCTCAATTTAAATATCCGTTGAATATGCAGGGTCTGTACTGCGGTGAATCGTCGACGGCCTGGGCACTCGCTCTGCGGGGCTCGGTGTCTCGATTATAATCTTGCGGCGACCTGGAGATGCAATTCTTCTTTATTGTTGACGGACCTGGCACTCGTACTACGGGCTCGGTGATATTTCAACTCTACGGTGAAGGTTTAATTCTTCTTATTGACGGACCTGGCACTCGCACTGCGGGCTCGGTGGTACGGAGTTATGGTTTTCTTTTATTTTAGATTCTTACGTAATGAATCGTTGAAACGAACCGGCACTGGTTTTAACGAATTTAACTTATTTAAGTTTTCGACCGAAATGCCGTTTACGATATTCTACCTGACTACGCCAATTATTGCCATAATCGATATTGAATAAAATAATGAGATTTCAATATTTATATCTTTATTCATTAAAGATCAAATCATAACTAAAACTAAAAGTACAATTGTTGCTGTCGCGGAGGCGGTTGCTCCAAAGGCGGCCAAGTTACAGCCCTCCAAAGTCCAGCCTGGGGCACACGCTCTTTCACCATCCGAGGCCCCAACGCGGAATTCTGTCACGGGGTGACTCTTCGAAGGGGGAGAGGGGACGACGCACAATCACAACACACAATGAAGTAAGCACCACAATAAATGTTTGAGGGTAAAAAGTCAACAATACACAATATTCAATTAAACGTCTATTCGTAATTACGATGATATAATTACAACAAGTAAATGACACACATTGAAAGGTAAAAAGCACAATATGATACAAAAGACAATCAATACGGATAAGCAAAAATACAAATATATTACACTGAAAAAAAAAGTTAGTTGCCATAACCAAATTTCAGGTACTAGTTACATAAAAATTTTGTTAATTTAGTGACCGCTAAACATTTTGCTATCGTAGCTAAACTTAATTGGTTAAATGTGTTTTGTTACTATAGCCAATATTCAGTAGACAAGACCAAACTGAATAGCTCCACCAGATAAAACGTTTTACCAATATCAGCAAAATGTTTGGTAAAGATATCCAAACTGGATTACTAATCCTGCAAAACTGTTTGAATATTAACAACAAAACGATTAGTAAAAAGTATCTGAACTGGATGGTTATTCCAATTAAACCGTTTGGCTTATAACAACAAAAAGTTTAGTAAGAGGCATTTCAACTAGGTGGTTATTCCAGCTAAACCATTTGTCGGATATCAACGAAACGTTTAGTAAAATATACCTGGTCTCGATAGTTATTCCAACTGAACCGTATGGCTGATATCAACAAAACTTTATGAAGAGGTATTCAAACTGGATGGTTATTCCAGCTAAACCATTTGGCGGATATCAACTAAACGTTCAGTAAAATATATCTGAAGGGGATGGCTATTTCAACCAACCCCTTTGGCTAATATCAACAAAATGTTTAGTAACATGTATCTGAACTGGTTGGCTATTTCAACTATACCGTTTGGCTGATAACAACAAAACGTTTAGAAAAAGGTGTTCTTACTGGATGGCTATTCCAGCTAAACCATTGGCTTTGCTTTAAAGAACTTAAGATTTTGTAAAAAGTAGCGATGAAACGTAACTGGCAATTAATTTAAAATAGTATTCATGACAAAAAATATTTTTTCATTATAATAAGATAGGCCACCTAAATATTTAAAATTTAAAATTGTTTAACTGAAGTATTTATCCAGTTGCATACATGAGCTAGAGGAGATAACTTTAATCGCCGATTGAAATAAAAAAATATTAATTTTAATAGAAAGTAATTTATTAAACATATTAAACACAACAAAATTATACAATATTAAAAACTCAAACAATATATAAATTCTGACACTTAAAAATAACTAAATAACTAATAATAGTAACATAATACAGGTCGTACTATAAATGACGTACAAAATTTTAGTAATTTTTTTTAATTTTCTAATTATTAATTAAATTTGAGCCCTTAAAGTAACATATCTCTTTCCGTTAGAAGCTACATTAATATGATTAGGTACATGACATAAGAGAGATTCGTGGAAAATAAAACATTTAATTTTATTTGTAGGTATTTGAACTTCATGGTATTGAAAATGATCATCAAATTGTATCGTAGACAGCAAATTGCATTCAAAAATAATCTTATCAATATTATACACATAAATATTACTGACAGACATAAAATACACTTCATCTAACTCTCCTATGTTGTTTGTAAGTATCAAGCCTGATTGATATTTTGTGCCTTTAACTTTGGCCCATGTAACACGAAATAGAGTTTCTTGTGTATTTAGATTTAATGCAGTTATGATTTCATGACGCTGTTCAATTAGTACTTTTTTTGCTGGACCTACATCTACCGTGTTTTTTAAGTGACCGTTTAGAAATAATTCATTAAGCTGCAGTTGATGTTTAGTGGCAAGTGTCAACGTAAGATTAAGCCTATTGCATGAAGCACGAGCTGCAATTTTTGATAATCTGTGTTTAGCTTCAAATCTCATAGACCAAAAGTTAACCAGAGGACCAAATTTAATTAAAAGTGAAGGATAATGAACGAGAAAGTGAAATTTTGGCTTAAGATTATCATTAGTTAAGGCCAAATACATTTCGTTAAGTTCCCCAATTAAACATTTCAATAACTCGCAAGAACCGCTGCTAACTTTTTGAGATATCACTAGGTCAACAATCTTTTGTAAGGTAATGTACAAACACCAGTGTTGTTCATCAGATGGCAAAAAGTCGCCAATAAGCAAACCAAAATATCGAACAAAAGTTAACATTTCTGATGCGGAAAGTCGTAAATTACCCTTCGAAATATTATCCATTGACAAAGCACAGGGTTTGCTGCTGTTATCAGGTCCATAATCAAAGCCGGAAATTCAATCATTTAAGATTTGCAAGGAGAACATTTTTAATTCAGTAACATACTTTGATATCAAAAAACAAATAACATATTTTGAAACACCTTCAAGTATGTCGTGCATTATGTCAACTCCTACTTGATCAAATAAACTAAACCCTTTAACAGAAAGCCACACACACTTTTCTTTAATGCCTGTATTGGAGCAATTACCTTCTGTCACCTGTAAGTTATATTGTTTGGCATTGCGCAGAAGATCTTTATTTTCGTAACATTGTTTTCTCAACACTTCTTTGCGTACATTACAAATACGACATGGAAAATTTGAGGAAAATGATTCATTAAACCCGGTAATAGCATGAATACCGAGATTATCTCCTACTATAAGTGCAAGTTCAAACTTCAACGTACCTTTGAAAGAAGGAATGTCTATTTCTACGCCATGTTCTGATAAAAAGTTAAACTCTTCAATTAGAGGATGAAAAATAACACCGTTGCCAAATTTATTTCTGTCCGAGGAGTGAAATAGCAAAGCTAGAAAAATATTTGACAAAGTTGAAGCTCGATCAGGTGGAATACAACCCACTGAAATATAGACAGCTCCTAATTTATGTTTACCGGAGTGACTACCCAGATTATTTCCACTTTCGTAATCGTCAAAGAACATAAACAAAGGAAAAACCATACTACCTTCATAATTTTTCATTTTATTTACCCAAAAACTTCCTTGAATAAAATTTTCTATTAAATCCTTTCCCGGTTCGGTTGACAAACTATTAATATAAGTTAATGTTTCAGTTAGAAAACCATCAAGTGAAAAAAACTTTTGTAAAATTAATCGAAGAGGAACAAATTGTTCAGTACACATAGTTGGCACGACAGACACTACACCACGTTTTTTCACTGTACACATTCTTTGCCCTATCGTAATTTGTTTGGGTGGTATATAAGAACCCTCTGATAAGAAGTGTTGAAATCGCATATGTTCTGTTTTATATTTATCTAATGGAGACTGTAGTGCTGACAAAAACTTTTGCTTATATAAAGCTATGTCCTGATTTTGATGCAAGGAGTTTAACATTTCATCGAATATATGTTCAATAGTTTTTGATAAGTCCTTAGACATATAATCCTTCATACCGTCAAAAACAAATTGAACAGCATTTCTTGGTAGCAAAGGATTTGCATACAATGATGATAAAAACATCGGTAAATTATATGACCGTACTGATTCAGATAATCTCATATTTTCGGCAAAAACTGAATGTGAGGACTGCTCCAAGTTTTGGCTAGAATTAATATTATCTGCGGTAATTGAAAGTGTAGGCTGCTCAGAATTTTGAACAGAAGAAACAGAAAAATTATTCGAATTATTATTCTCACCTCGACTTCCATGTTGCTTATTGAGATGTTTACGAAATGTATTCAATAAATGAAAAGATCTAGAACAATCATCTTCTGCGCATTGGTAAACTGAAAACTTATGTTTATAATGAAAATGTTTGAAGTGTTTAAATAGGGTTTTAGCATCCTCGACAACCTGGGTACAAAGAAAACACGTTGGCATTTTTATAAACTGAGATGAACAAAATTAATAGCTTCTATAGAGTCATGCAAAGATCCGTCATAAGAGTGTTTACTGTAGTGTACACCTTATCGTATTTTGTGCTCAATTTGTATAACCCTTTCTGAATAAAGTACCAAACGTTTGAGCTTTCTGATGGGTATTCAGCATTCAAAATAAATAAAATTTTGAAACATGAGTCAACAGCACTGGCAATTGATGTTAACGGATAACGTATATCGTTAGTGGGCGAGTATTTAACATCATTGACTACAATATATCTCGAATAAATTTCTTTGATAGATGGGCCGACTATTATAATATATGGTTGCAGAGTTAAACCTAACCTTGCAAATTTCTCTTTGCGACGTGTTATTGATTCCTCCAGTTCCGCAGAGCTCTTAATATGCGTGATGAATCCTTCTAATACTTCCAACTTTGATGGCCTCCACTGTTTTTTGGCTTTAGATTTTCGGATGGTGACCGTGTTCATAATAAATGGCAATGACATGAAGGCTGCGGTGTTGAGTACATCTTCGTTATCTATAAATAAATACATTTTATATTAGTTAGACAGTCATATAGAGAAGTTAGATACTAACCATCATCGAAATAGCTTTCAATTTCTTTTAGCGTTGTATCTTTTCGTTTCTTGGCAAGTTCAATTATGCGATTTTTGTATAAAGGCCAATTGTTAAATAATGTTTCCTTAAATTCGGGGTATAATATGTTGAAATCTTGCAGCAACTGTAAAATTAAATTGTAAAATTTTGTATAAGTACATGCATTGCATACATTTACCAAATACAAGCCACCTGTTTGACAAAGTGCTCTAAACTCATTAAAGTACTGACTTATTGTCATTTGTGAATCAGAAAAAATTTTGAATCGAGCTTTTGTTGTTTGGTCCCAATATAACTCTACAGTTGACCATGGATCGCACGAGTTCTTAAGCCACAACAACTTCTCTTCCAGTTCATCAATATTGCTGGTGGAGCTGTCTAATTGTCGGAAAATTTCTTCTGCTCTAGAGATAGACGCATCAGATGTACTAGAACGTGAAGTTGAAGACGTACTTCTTTTTTTTGCGGTAATTAGTCCCGATTTGACAAACTCTCTGCGGCGTTGTCTGTAGCAGTCAAGCAGTTTACCTTTAGCTGCAGTTTTTTGAGCAGGGCTAAAGCTCACGTATGGAGTAAAGTAAACCGAGGAAGATTCCTTTTTAAAAACCTGTATGATTTCAAACGCCAACTGAAATAACCTTGAAGTTAATATTTTGGTGTCAGGGTTGCTATGCAATTCTTGACTTATTATTAAGTTGCAAAGTCTTTTCCTTGCTGTACTATCTAATAACCCACTTTGTCCAAAACTTAGCAATAACGCTTTTCCTTCATTAAGAGAATTTAGAAAGTTGTAAAGGTTCTAAAAAAAGTTATTGTAAAGTTTTTATTTGATTTAAATCATTTTGATTGTCTCCTACCATTTTGAATAAGAGACATTTTGTTGGTGCACAAACATAATTAAACAAAATATACTCACGCATTTCTGATTGGCATCTGAAGCACTTAAAGGTAATATGCATACCGAAGAATCGTTTAATATATATGAGTTTGATGTATCCGCCTGCCCTTCAATTACATAATTCAGAAGAATGTCTTCATTTTAAGATTTATTCTGCTGCTACAATAAAAAAGAAACGCTATTCAAATGACAAAATAGTTTTTACACTCGTTTTTACATAATTAAACAATGAAAATCGTGTCTCATAAAATTTTAATTAAGTGCAATGAAATAATCAAAAAATATTTGTAATCATAATGATGAAATTATTAAATAATTGAGTAATCATTACATAAACTTAATCATAATCATGATTTATATCTAATTTATAATTTTTTGTCAATTTATAACATATATTATAATTAATAAACAATCTATCCATATCATACCTGTATTGAACTAGAACTTGTGTTGTAGACAGAGTTTGTATCGTTGATCACTGCTTTTAAAGCATCTAGTTGCGCTGTGAACAATGCTCTGTGTCCAACAACTGGTATCAGTTCCTTTATGTGCTCTTGAGTTAACAATTGGAGAACATTAGTATCCACGGAATGTTCTTGAAAATGGAAAAATAATCAAAATAGTACCTTTGTAGGCTACATAAGCATTCATGCTTTGGCAATTTCGTTATGTTATATTTCATCAAAAACATATGATTTACGATGTATCTATTGATATATTTTTTGTACAGTCAATATTTAAATATAAGAAATTTAATCATTTTAATTGAATATAAGCATCAAACTAAATAGCTGGACAATTATATTTGTAGTTATCAGTTATTTAATTTTAATTAATTAATTAAAAAGTTATTCAATACAACATGAAAGCAAAGATATATATGATACAATATAATAATTAAATAAATTTCTATTGACTTACCTTTAAATTTGTCGATGTACATAGACAAATTCCAAGACGTCAGGTAGTCTTCTACTGATTTGTCAGCCATTATTATGATATGATTTACTAATATTTCACTTCACTTCATTCATTAATAGCCTTCTTTACCATATTACCGCACGTGTAGAGGTACAGGTTTTATAATTTCATTGCATGATCATGGTGAAATTCTTGTTTATAGATATTTATCGATATAGTGCGGTAGGGAGAACCGGTTTGACTGGTACAGCGGTGATGAAAATGAATGTGTAAGGAGGACCGATGCCGACAGATATATGTTTTAGAGAGAGAGACGTAAATGTATTTGCGCGGGGGCCTCGAGGCCTTAGTATGGTATAATATTTAGGTAATATTTACCAAACTGCAGTAAGTACTTACTAAAAATTACTTAATTCAGCCAATCGTTTAGGTAGAGGCAGGAGTGAGTAATAAACAACAAAACTATAGTTACTATTTACATAAGAATTTTTTTATTTAGCTATTATTTACACAACTTTTGAGTTGATATAATACTTGGTAAATAGTAACTAACTTTGTTAGTTGTTAGTACACAAAGGGATTTAACTAAAAATAATTTGCGTGTACTACTAAACCTATATCGCAATTTATAACTAAAGGATAGGTAATAATTCCTAAAATTTAGTTAAAACCACAATAACTAAACAGTTTAGTTAAATTATTTTTTTCAGTGTACAAATGACAATGAACAGGGAGATGCAAAAAGACAAATATAATACAAGTGACAATGAACAATGAAACAACAAATACAAATAATACAATGAGCAGTGAAAAGCAAAACAAATACAAATAATACGGTGAGCAGTGAAAAGCAAAACAAATAATACAGTGAGCAGTGAAAAGCAAAACAAATACAAATAATACAATGAGCAGTGAAAAGCAAAAAAAAATCCAAAAAATACGGTGAACAGTGAAAAGCAAAACAAATAATACAGTGAGCAGTGAAAAGCAAAACAAATACAAATAATACAGTGAGCAGTGAAAAGCAAACAAATACAAATAATACGGTGAGCAGTGAAAAGCAAAACAAATAATACAGTGATAACAAGAAGGTGTTATGTATACAGCGATCTGCAGCGGGTGTGCAGTAAATGAAGTCTGGGCTAACGATTATAGAACAAAGCCGTCGAGGATCGAGGAAGGGCAGGCCTTCAACACGAGTCCTATAGGTCGGTTTGCTCTTGACGGTTAGTCAGACTTGACTGCCTGAATGCTGCGAAAACCGGCGCTTTTATCCACAAACGCGGGTGATATATCGGCGTGAAATATGTTTCGCAGTCCCAACGCCGACATGCGCGGCTCCACCGGTATGACTTGAATTGTGGTCCGTTATCCGTAATGATAGCATTTGGATATCCAAATCGGTGGAATACTTGTTCTTCTAGTATTCGTACAATGGCTCCCGTTCTAGCCTCTCCCATCACAAAGGCTTCGGTCCATTTTGTGAACAAGTCGACCAAAACCAAATTGTTTCGTTTTTTTGTCGATGTTTCTGGGAGCGGTCCAATCAGGTCAACGGCAACGACGCTAAACGGAGTTTTGCTGGTTCTACCCCGAAGTGGCGCGTGTGGCTGTCGTTGCCCGCGCTTTGTAGCTGTGCAAATAATGCAACTTCTTACGTACTCCCGCACGTCTCGTGGTATGGTTGGCCAGTAGTAACGACTGCGGATGGCCCGTTCTGTTTCGTCGCGACCAGGGTGAGTTGCCTCGTCATGTAAGTCGTGCAACACCTTTGGGCGGAGTTCTTCCGTTACATACAGGCACCTATCCAGTCCATCTACGGCTTTACGATACAGCTTCCCGTCAATTATTTCCATGTGGACAGCGTGCTCTTCAAACCGGCGGTGATTGGGTTCGTTAAGTACCCCGGTTATCCGCACGGCGTGTTCGTCGCGTTCTTGGGCCGTCATGATTTCTTCAATTAAGGGAATTTCGATCACGCAGACTTGTGGTGGTAGCAAGGCTTCTAAATCCATTTCATGGTTTGTTTGCTGATTTTCCGGATCCCTGCTTAGTAGATCTGGCAGTTGGTTTAGCTTACCCGGGCAGTGTTCTATATTAAAGTCAAAAGACTGTAGGAACAAAGCCCACTGTACTAGTTTGGACCGGTGATCTTTAAAATTGTTCAGCCACGTCAAGGCTTGGGAGTCCGTTTTCGCTGTGAAATGGCGGCCTTCGAGCAGCGGGCGGTATCTTCCCAACGCCCATACTAGAGCAAGACATTCCTGTTCGTTAACGTGATACCTTTTTTCCGTCTCATTTAATTTTGCGGAGTCAAATTTATAACTCTTTTTTCTCCTTCCGGTGTCTCTTGGTAAAGTACCGCCGCAATCCCTACTTGGGAGGCGTCTGTCTGCACGGTGTACGGGAGGTGTTCTACCGGCCTATGCAGTTGTAGGGGCTTTGATACGGCCTGTCGAATCCTATTCATTGCTTCGGTCGAGGTAGCAGTCCATTTGAATGCCCTTGTGCTGGCTGTTAGCTCGTTCAAAGGGGCTGCTAGACTTGCAAACTGGGGTATATATTGGCGTACCCAGTTGCAGATTCCCAGGTATCGTCGTAATTGTCTCCTAGTCTTTGGTAGTGGATGTCTTTGAATCTGCTCCAAGTGTTTGGACAGTGGTCGGGTTACATCCGTATCCACTGTATGGCCTAGGTATTCCAACGTTTTTTTGGCAAAGGTGCATTTGTCTTTCCCTAGACGCAGACCGTACTCCTGGATTCGTTCGAATACGAGCGAGAGGTGCTTCATGTGTTCCTCGTACGATTTACTGAATACGATTATATCGTCGAGGTACACCATGGCGAATTGATGCAGGAATCCTGCAAGCACCTCCTGGCTCATTAGCCGCTGGAATGACTCTGAATTGGTAGTGCCCGCCGTCCGGCGTGCTGAATGCCGTGTACTGCTTTGATTTTCCTTCCATTGGGACCTGCCAGTATCCACTTTTCAAATCCAACGTGGAAAACACGGTGGCGGACCCTAGGTCTCGTAATGCCTCTTTGATTATCGGCATCGGTGTTGGTTCTGACGGGGTCGCATTGTTTATTTTCCGTTAATCCAGACAAAAGCGGGGTTCGCCGTTCTTTTTGCCAAGTAAGGGCTGGTCGATGCTTCAATTATCCCCTGCTCCAGCAAGTCTCGAACTTCTGCGTCTATCGCTTTCTTTTTGTCGGCGTTTACCCGGTATGGTCGGGTTGCAATTGGGTTGCCGTGAACCGGTCTTATGGTGTGTTCCAATGTGCGGGGAAGATCAGCAAATTGGTCTCTTGGTTTGAACAATTCTGCAAATTGTTCGGCCAATGCTTTGAACTGTGGTTCGAGAGGGGCTGGGAAGTTGTGTTCCAGTTCGGGAGTTTCGTCCGTTGCAGTTGTTTTGCGGACCTGTCCTCAGAAAATGGTGTCTCGATGTTTTTTTCCCAGGTACAGACAGCCGCGGGCAAAGTCAAAAGTGCCGTCATGGTAAAATAAGAAGGGCGTTCCCAAAATAACTTGGTATCATAGGTCTTTGGATACCAAGAAGTCCGCGCTGTATACAGCGGCGCCTAGCTGGAACGTGGTGGTGGTTTTCCCAATGGCCTGCATTGTGCCGTTTTGAGAAGCCATCATCAGGTTTGTGTGGTACGGCTCGAAATGGGGCACGACGTCTGCATGTATAAAATTGGTGTCTGCGCCGGTGTCTACCAGACACTTGTACGTTCGGTTTCCGATTGTAAATGGTACAATCGGAAGCGCACGACCCACCACGTTCCATTGGTTTGTTTGTTCCGGCCGATCGTCATTGTTTATGTTTGACGTCCGGCCGATGTTCCGTTTCCCTGGTTGTGTCTTGCACGGAGGGTCGGGCAATCACGGTGATAGTGAAAAGTGCCCCTGGGGCAATATCTGCAGTCTGGTACTCGCGGTTCATCTTTGGTTTGCCAGTCTCCTCTGTTTTGTACCGGAGCTCGGTTAGTTGGTGCTCGGCTAGCTGGTGCTGGTTGGTTTATATGGAGCGCAATCTTCATAAATTTGTGAATATTTGTCGGTGGAATTCGGACCGCGTCCTTGAAGTACTGCTCGGACAGATGTAAGATCAAGTGTACTATGTCTTCTTCCGTTTCTTGAGGACACCACCTCTCATATTGAGTTTGTTATTTTAACACAAACTCGTGTGGTTCGGTGCTCCCTTGCTTTTCGCTCCATTGCGATCCCATCTGGAACATGCGTAGAGACCGTGGAGCAAACGCTTGTCTCAACGTGTCCGTCAGTCGTCCCCACGGGATGTTATTCTCGACTGCGAAGCGGAACTTTTTCTTGGCGGCTCCACGTAGCCATTGCCCGGCGACGCGTGTCCAATTTTGTTTGTGGACGCAAGATTCTTCCAGCGTCAGTTCGGCTTTTTTTATAAAACTCTCGACGTCTTGGTTTGGTTCAAGCCTGCGTTTAACCTGCACAGGTATGTAAATTCCCCAATTAAATAAATAATAATTAATCGCAGTTTGTTTTAGGGTTATGTTTGTTCAACACGCCACGTGTACCTGTACATGTAATAAAACTAATATACCGAAGAATAAATTGAATTTAAATTGTATAGTACGTAAGATAATTTCTCCACACCCCTGCTCTGTTACAAGCTAAATAATTGTATATCATTATAGTAGCTATATATTTTATTATTATCTATCAATATATGTTAATAATATACAGGGTTGGGTAAACGTATGGAAACACCTTATTTCTGACTGCATTTTCAATTTATTTAAAAAATGACCTTAATAAAATCCTTTGTATATTTTTTAATTTATATGGTGGCGGATTTTGATTTTGAATGCCTGCCTTGTTTTGTGTGATATGACTTCATCATCAGTTTTTTTTAAATGCAACACCTTATTTTTTTTTTTATTTTTAGAAAAAAAAACTTTTCAACAATTACCATGAAGTTTTATTTGTATACAATTCACGGTTTTTAAAATATTTATTAAAATAATAAAACAAAATGTTATCTATACAAATGATTTCAACATTCTACTTTTTGTACTAAATCAGTTTCCATATGGACAAGATATTAAAAAAAAAATTATACACTAAAGTATTGCTATCTCCTACTATTTGCATCTATTTTAGTCTATGCATATCTATGCTACATTTAAATTTGTCTACAATAATATCGCTTTCCATACTTGTAGATTTTTTTTATGGTTTTCGTAGCAAGTATGATTAGGTTTAATAGAAAGCATTGCAGCATACTTGTCACAAATACAACAATATTTGTTTTTATTCCTATAGGTATATCGAGTTTTTTATTCAGTAACCTATGATAAATCCAACACCAGAAAGAGTACTGTAATTTGTCAACAATATGATGTTCTTCTTTATCTGATAATTTCATAGTTTCTGAAGCAGTTTCCCGTATTATGACACCTACTTCTTCTTTGCGAATATATAAAGCAGTTCTTTGCTTTGTGTATATCCGATACCAACAGAACTGAGCCTAATACAATAGCTGCATTCTTCTTTTTGAATCGCTACATGAAAGAGTGTTTGATGATTCTGGCAAGTAAGTATATAGTTAATTTATGCAAATTTAAGTTTTACTATTATTTATTTTTATAGGCCATAACTGGAATCTGTTTTTTGTGGGCATGGAGCAGTGGCTGTACCGGGATGATTGCGGCTCGTAACCGCCAATGGTCGCTTTGGAAAACAGGGAGCTGTCCGCTGAGTTAGAAGACCCGCCGCTGCCGGTAAATTCAACGGGCAGCCCTACGGAGCAGCTACCGCCGCATCCTTCGCAGCCGCCGACGCAGCCACCGACGCAATAGCCATCAACGTCTCCACCGCCGCCGCCGACGCCGCTTACAAAAAGTTTTTTAATTATTATATCAATCTCTCTGCTATTTTTAATTATAATTTATTGTAATTAAATCGTTTTTATTTATCGGTTTGATTGGACGATTATCGACGAATAACATTGCCGAATTGCAGGAACGAATTCGTATAATGCAAAATCGATTATAAAAATATGTAAAACATTAAAAATGTATTATAAATAAATAAATAAATAAAAAAATATTATTTATCATTATTATTGT
Organism: Tachinus rufipes; assembly: GCA_963932245.1. Taxonomy (NCBI): domain Eukaryota; kingdom Metazoa; phylum Arthropoda; class Insecta; order Coleoptera; family Staphylinidae; genus Tachinus; species Tachinus rufipes. The sequence continues at coordinate 51,442,351 of OZ010748.1, forward strand.
GTTAGATATATGCATATATTTATTTATTTGTTACTAGTTATTTTTTTAATTTATTTAATATAATTACATATTTTCTAAAAATAATTGTTTAAAAAAATCTATATTATTGATCACAATTTAAAATAATTCTATAACAATCAATTAAAACATTAGTTCTATCCGCCGTCTGCGGCGCTCTTTAAAGATGGGGCGACTTTTTTGTAAAGTTTTATTTTGACGTAGGTGGTGGTACTTTCCCTTATTTAGACGAACAGCCAATGAGCGGGTAAGCTAGATGAGCGTGGTAGCACGTGTATTGTGTTTAGTCGAATAGCATGGATATTATAAAAATAGGAAGGCGGAGTGGAGACTTGGAAAATATATTTTTATTATTCTAAGGGCATGTTCATCTCAGTTATTAAAGCAAATTAAAAAAAAAAACAAAAAATATATTTGATTTCCTGATTTTTTTTTTCTCTATATAGTGACATAAATTTAACATAACGTAAAATATTGCGTAAAAAATAAACAAAAAATGTCAAGTTATAAACAAATATATCAATAGCAATTCCTGAAATTTCACGTTTCTGCGTTCAGTAGTTTTTCTAATGAACATGCCCCCAGTTTATGGCAGAAATTTGCCAGCCTTTAGACGGTCGTCCTTCTTTCGAAAATGAATGGGTCTTGCAACCCATGCACATGTTATTCAATTTACACACCAAAAATTATATAAATATATAAAAATACTAATGTTTTAAATAGTTTTATTCAATTATCTAAAAATAATAATAGCCGACTTAAAATAATAGAAAATATACATTAATTGAATGACATTAATACAAAATAATATTAACAATATATAAATTAAAATTTCGAAAAATTTACCAAGCTATATATATAAAGAACCGGTTACCTTGTTTTATCTTTTTTTTAGAAGATGTGTGTTAGAAAGAAGAATGGAAACTGTTAAACAAAATGAGCGGCTGCCGGTGTTAAATTGTGATACGCATTATTTCCCCTGAATAATAAAAAGCGCGAACAACAAAGACGTCACGGAAAATTATTCCCCGAATTAATGAGATGCTTAATTGTCGGTAAAAGTAATTGCGGCAAAACAAACGTATTACTTACGTTACTTTTAAAGGCACCTTACACGATCAATAATACTGACATTCCAAAATACTGACAGTATTACAAAATACTGAATCAGTATTTTGTCAACCTTACACGGTCATTCCACACCGCCAGTATTTTCCTCAGTATCATAAGATACACCGGCTAGTATAGAAGTATTTTAGTATGAATAAACAAAAAAAACGTGCCTTCAATAATTCTCGCTTTTTGTACAAAACGCTGGGTAGTGCTCAAACAATGGATGAAAGATGGAAAGATGGTTGAAAAAGCTTGACACTCGCACACTAAAGTTGCAGAATATTAAATTAAACGCTATATAAAATAATTTTAGATAACAATTTTGAATACTCGAAAAAAAAGATTTATAATTTATTTCAAATGCTGGATAAATATAGTTAATATTAAAAATAAGAAATGCTCATATATTCTTACACGCATTGATGTAGCTTATTTTGTTGCTTTTTTTTCTAAATTTAAGATTATTTGAACAAACGTTACTAAAATTCAGCAGCATTTGCATCGGAATTGCAGCCCTGTACTGAAGTACTGATGTAAAATGACCTTACACTATCAGTTTTACTGTCAGTATTTCCACCACTTCGTGGGCGTGGCCAGGCGTGGCCATGATATTGAAATACTGATGATTGGATTACGGATTATCCGGAAATACTTCAGTATTTTCATCATTCCATCAGTACTAGACCTTACACGATCAAATATACTGTCAATATTTTAGTCAATATTGACAGTAATATTGATCGTGTAAGGTGCCTTATACAACCCAACGGTATTAGTTTTGAAAACCTCTACCTCTACTCGAAATCTCTACACCAGCCAAAATATGTATTTTTGAAGAGGGTTTGCAAAAACATTGAAAATTTAGACTACAACGAATTCAGTGCGGGAGATGAAATTGTTTCGCCATTGCAAGCAAAACCGAATTCAATTATAATTTTTGATGACATTGCTTGATAATCCGCGAATATTGTTCAATAGGGCGACATAATGTGGTAGATTGCTTTTATCTGTGTCAGACGTACACGTGCATACATAAACAGTTAGTGAAAGATAATGCTAACTTCCTAATCATCTTTCCAATGGACGAATTAAATCAAAACCATATTTACCGCGATCACATTAGCCAGGGCATGCCTTTATCGAAATTTAAAGAAATATGTTTGCTTTGTTGGAGAAATAAATATGATTTTCTTGTTATCGATAAGGATAGCGATACAAATAATGGCCGTTACAGAAACAAATTTGACGAGTATATAAGGGTGTGAAGAGAAATGTCGTCAGTAGCGGGATTGTTAAATAAATCGATCGATAAGTTACCCGTAGAACTGCATCTGTCGGGGTATCAATACTGAGGGCCCGGCACAAAAGTTACGAAACGTCTGGCGAGAGGCGATATCGGTATAAATAAACTGGCCAAACAAAACAACAAAAAGTTTGTCTGACAGACATAAGACGAATAAAATTTTAAAAAATACAGCTTCCGCAATTAAAAAATGTAAGGATACCGGCGTTAATAAATGGTTTTAGATCGCATCGATTACGTGCTGATGATTATTATGATAAGAGCCTGTAACTATATTGCATTCCAATTACTCAAATTATACCGTTTGCGCGCGATAATCCAACGCCATATTGAGATGTAAAAGTAACTTCGCGCTCTAACACTTTACGTTCCAAACGCAGCACGTCATGAAGAGCTTCGTCCGTAAAATCTAAAATAAATGCCGAAGATCTTACGTCGCACTTTCCGGACGATTTGTCGTATGTCAAAGTTAGACTGTCTTCCGGAAAAACGTTATCGTCCAATAATTATATCAGCATAATTTCTAACGCTTCAATCGTATACGAATCATCGGCTATCGGTTTCCATGTAGTATCTTTGATTTTTGCTTAGTAGTATATTTCTTTACCCCCGCGCGACATTCACCGAATTGTTGATCGCCTGTATTTGTACCAACTCTATACTTTTTCCAATTTCCAGTATGCAGAGATGTGTATATGGCGGTGGTGAATCCAGAACCGGTGTATTACTAATACTGTTGAGGTAGATTTGGAGGTGTTTGCATGCAATATCAAGAAAGTGATGGCAAACCCATACTGCGGTGTCATCCGCATACTGCTGGTGCTTTGTCAAAGGGTTTTTGGGTTGGGGAATATCCTGTTAAATATAATATAAGTGTATTTTATTAATAAAATAAGTGTCATTGTGAGTGTATTTTAAAGTGTTTAACTTAATGAAAATTGTCAATTATAAAAACCATGACAACTATAGCTGACATTTAAAGCCCTGAGGAAGATAACAAAAGTTATCGAAACGTCGTCATTAAATTTTTAGCATAAGCTAGTTTTTTATTTCAAATTAATATCCTACATCAAAATAAACTTTAATATTATTACACTACGCTCCTTAGATATTGGATGGCTGATTTGATTTGTCATGGTAAATCAACCATGCATTAAATTATTTAAATTGATATCTTCAATTTTTATCATATGTTAATGAATTTTGTTATTGAACTGAAACATTGAATTGGTTTTAGAATGAGTGATGCTCTTAAATCTTTTATAAATATCTTGTTTCACTTTATTAAAACCACGAGGTTTCTTTGCCCTCCATTACGGCTACCTTATTTTTTTAACACGTACCACGCGTTGTTATTTGCACAAAACAGGCCTATTGCGAGTTTAATTTCGCGATTGAGGAATTTTGTTTTTTAAAAAACTTTTATTTAAATATTAGAAAATACAATTGTTAATTTACTATTGTCTTAATTATAATAATAAGCGATGTGTCGAGTAAGTGGTTTGTTTATATAGAGGAAATAAATGCTTACCAGCGACATACTAATATTATCATTCGTACTTGCTAATCAGCTTGTTATGCATTATATAACTCCTCCGCACTAAGTTAGAGAACTATGTCAACATGGTTCGACGAATCTTCCCTCGCTAATGCATTTTTCTGAGAAATTCTATTTTTAAACAATTAAACAAAACAAATACTATTACTACAATCACCAAAATATATAAAAATAAAGTAAAAATATTAATATAATGAAAATGTATTGGAGCATCGTAATTTGAATTCACATTTTCTTTTGGATGTCCAGTACATTTTGCATGTTTGTCCTTTCATTTAAATTTATGATTCTAATTCTAATGGTTTAATAGTGTTAATAATATTGTTAGTGTTAGTCACATTAAATGTTATATCAGAGACTTCAAGTTTCTTGAAGTTTGATTTAATATTTTACAGAGGTTTTATTAAAATATCATTAATTAGCACTTCGCGTTGTTTATCCAGTTCCAGCACATATGTTCCTTTAACCTCTTAACAATAAATAGTAATATTGTTTTTTACTTCCTGACGTTGTAATGGTCCATTGATTCTTTTAAATTTTTTGCATGTTATTAATTTTTGTAGGCACTTGTTGGCAGTTTGTTAGATTTCTTGAATATGTTAACATTTGCATTTCACAAGGGGTCTCATTGTTTGATTTCATGGTGTTGATATCTCCACAAATATAAACTCTTCGGACTTCACCTCGTAACATGGATAAATGTATGTATGTATGTTTGCTCATTGGATAAAAGGTATTTTGAACGAGGAATTATAATTTTAAAGGAATTCAAGAACGGTGTAGGTAGTGAATATAGGTGATAATAATTATAACTTTTGTTCTTTACAATTGAAATATTTAAAATAAATATAATTTGGTTCTTTTTATGGAAGCATTTTATTGCAATTATTTTTTCATATAATATTATGTTCTCCAGACTTGGTTCAAAAGGTAATTTATTATTTATAGGTTTTTATTAATTGATATATATTCTATTAATAAATCTTTTAGATCTACTATTGAATTATGAAATACATTTAGTTTAGTAACATGTCATAGATAATTTGAAAAGAAGTAATTAATTGTGATATTTGTAATAAGAAATAATAGTAATTCTCTGTATTTTTAATGTCAGTTGTTCTAATGATTTGTTCTATTTGCATTATTCTTGATAATATTAATAATTGATTATGAGCAGTTGTTTGAGTAGAATTTTTGAATTTATCTAAAGGCGTTTGAAGCAATGTCATTTGATAACTGAGTAAGGTTTTAGTCTTACTTCTTTTATCTAATAATGTTGTTAAAGCTTTATCATATCGTTTTGCATAATTTTCATCGAGATTGCCCGTTATGGCTTTTATTACAACAGTTCCGAGACCGTCAATAAGGCCTCTTTTACTTTTTTGTAAATCTTTATCTTTATCTTTATTATTCAGTTGGATTAGTTGGTTTGTATATTTTTGTTCTAGCGTGCTGATAAGATGGAGTTATAATGTTCTTTTCCATATGTGGAATTATAAGTAGAATTTACAAGAGTAGTCTTAATTCGTAAATATGAATTCTTAAGTGCAGTAAGTTCATTAATTATATTAGTAATATCGAATACCTGTATAAATGACCAATAGTCTACTTTATTTTAAAGGAAGGAGTTCAGGATTATCATTGAGGTTATAGAACTTTGGATATTTGGTATGGACTAACTAGATGTAGAGGGTAAATCTGGAACAATTCAGTGTTTTTTAAGTTCTTTTATACGTATAGTTTCGATTTTATTACTTTGTAAATTTTGAATTTTAACTTTGATATGTTCTAAGAATTCTATTAATTTATAGGGTCATTTGAATTTGTTTTCTTTTTTATTACGTTCGTTTTTTATTTTATACACGATATGTGTTGATTTGCAATACCCTGGTTTACAATAATGAGGATGAGTCGCAGTGTGAGTGAGGTGTAAATTCACGAGTTAAATTATACGCAGTGTACTAAGATAATAATATGTTTATTCAAAGAATGTTGTAATAATACTAATTTAAAATATAAAATCTATTCAATATATACAAAAATGTAACATAGAGGGGATATTTAGAATGAGAAAGGATTGATAATGATGGGAAATTTTTATAAAACAGATGTTTTGAAAATATGTAATTAAGGGATGGTTTATGGTTTTAGGATTACTAGAAAAATAAATATCTGTTAATCTGGGGTATTCCCAGGTAATATAATTTTCAATGGGTTTAGTTTTATACTAATTACGATAATAAAAATACAATAAAATGTTATAAATACAAATGTAAATATAAATTGGTTTTATGGCTGTAACAATATGATTCAATTTAAATTTGTGATCATGGCTTTGTGTATCGACTCTGGCAAAGAATAACATCGTATAGTATGTCCATAGATATAGTGTCTTTACAACATGGGCTTAATTTATTTCAACGGATTATTTCATAAACAACCAATTATGATTGTATTATATACCTGGAACCCAAGGTAATTTTTAAGGGTAAACATATTGTATATTTATATAATATTTTCGCTCTTGAACAGTTTAGTAGAAAACGCGTTTAAAGTTTTCATACTTTTTTATTAATAACTAAACGATCTATTAAAATTAAAATTTGAATTTTTTACACAAAACAATAATGGCGTATAGACATGTATTCGTATATATTAAATAGTAAAAAAAGTATTAATTTTTGTAACAAAATAACTTTAAAAATATACGATGTAACTATTTACTATTTTTATTTTGGGTTGTCTCTGGGTTTTAATCCAGTTTCTGATAATAACATAATATCAATGTCTTGTTCTGAAATTATTAGTGTGAGCTGTTCTGGATAATTAGCACTGCAGTTAGTATACCAGTGTCCAATTGATATGATGTTATTGTGTACTGCCATTATTGGTGGTAGTCTTTAAGAAAAACGGCCATTTTAAGTAAATCTTGGTCGTTGTTGCTGTTATTGATGGCATTAGTGAGATCTAGTTTGAGGTTGAATTTTGCTTCCATGAGCGGTGCTGGTTGTTGTTACGGCTGCACAGCTTTAGCATATGACGTAAGTTGTAGGCGTGGTTTAGGTGTGACATAATGACTTTATCAAAAGGTTGCCCTTTAGGTTTAGGTTTAGTTTTCATTTTTTGGTAGACCGGACATCCTTTGTAGGACGCGGGGTGATTACCGCTGCAGTTAGCACAGACAGTTTTCTCCCTATCAGCAGAGGTAAGATGGCATTGAGCTGATGGGTAGTTCTTTGCGCACCTTACGCACACCCAATCGTTGGTGCACATAGATGCAGCGTGTCCATAGGCTTGACATCGATGGCAATGAAAATGTTTGATACGTTTAAGATTTCATCGCTTCTGTCATTTTTATTCAACTGTATGTATAATTTGTCATACGTTCTGGTTAGATTATGCAACCTGGAAATTGCATGTACGAACAATCCTTTTGCCTCCAGCGCTTCGTCATCTCCTCGCAGGAGACATCTTCAGGAACATTGTGCATTGCCACTTTGTCTTCCTCCAACTGGTATGTGTAAGACTTGTGACCTTTAGCGTCAAAGGTATGTTTTTGAGGGCGTTTGTGGCATTATTTTAATGCACTTACTTAAGCATTTAATTTCAAAATTAATATTTAATTTTTGACATCTCTCCATACCTTTTTGTCTTTAATGTAATTTGTGAAGGAAGTTTAATTTTCGGTTGTTACGGTATGATGTCTGAGTCAAAAACGTCGTTCTCGCTGCTACTCGGGGTATAAGCTTGCTTTTTCCCCCTGTGTTTACGGTCGACTAATTGCCAATCGTTTTCATTTGTTTGGTTACTGGAACCTGGAGTAAAGTCGTTTTGTGTTAACAATGAGTCGTCCATATCTTGGTTGGAGAAAATAATTGTTGGTAAAGGAGGAAAAGGGACTCGACTCTAGTTGTCCACTTGGATCTTTGGAGTTGTAGTCGCCGATTTAATATTTTTTGTTTGTTTGTCGATAGATGTGGTATTGGTTTTGGTAATTGTCTTTTTATTTTTGAAATCTTTTTCTTAGGGCTGCTGTCCGACACATCACCAGGTTCATCATTAATAGGGCGAGTTGGTTGGGCTTTATTAACATTGTTAATTTTATCGACTTCCGCCTAAATCTGGATAGATATTTGATTGAAACCAATGTTCATATTGTTTTGAATGTTTTTGTAGTCAATTTGCATTTGATTTACTGTGGCTTTTAATGCAGTTACGTCATTTCTAATTGATTCGGTAATGTTGTTAGTAATATTTAGATTTGCGTTTAATATTTTCAGATTGGCTCTATTTTCTGATATTTTGGTGAAAAACTAAGTGAGTTTTCATTAATTTTCACTTTGAGAGCATCCAAATTATGATCTGGATCAATATCTTGGGTTAGGGTGAATTCGGAATTTTCCGCCATGGCGATGATCACTAGTCACTTTGGTAAAGTTTTCATTGTTATAACACTATTTAATCAGGCACTTTCTTTGTTTAAACTGATCGTTGGGTGTACGCATACATAAACGTTAGCTCTCGAACACTGACTTACTGTACTGTATGTAATACCAATACCCAAACAATATATTTTTAATATTTACAAAACATAATTTAGATTCTTAAATAAGTAAATAAAAAACTATATACATAAGATAAAATTAAATACGTAATATAAAATTAATGAAATAATTTTTCTGCGTCGTCTACTTCATCTATTTATGTATTGTACGTTTCCGAGATCTTAATTTTATTAACCATTTCTGCAGGTATTACAAAATCTAAACAGCACTTACGCAGTCTATGCATTGCATTTCTAACAGTCAAAATTGAATTTAGCATTGGCAGATTCATTTTATTTCTTAATTTGTTGTTTACTACATTCATTTGACTAAATAACCTTTCAATTTCTGCGTTTGAATGTGGCAAGTTAACATTGCAATCGCAATCTTTAAAATGATACACTTCCGCCCAAAATTTGGCTGTGTTAGTTGTAGATTTCCACTTAACCAAATAAATTTTCTTTCATTGATCGTTAATTGTTGTAATTTCTTCATCACTTTTATTTAAAAATTTAAGCAATTCTTTTTTTCTTTGTTCCTCAGCACATTATTAACGGAAAACAATGATAATGTGTCAAAATTAGTAAGTTCTTTTATTAAAGTTACTAAAAATTGTACGCATCTAGATTTTAAATCTACTTCTCCTTCAAATCTAGATGTCCCCATTGTTCTTAACTGGATTTCAAATAGATATCCTAGGTAACAATTATTATCAACATAATTACACATTGTCTTTAAACAGCTTAAATTTCGAGTTTGGCGTTGTTACTTTTTGCACCAAAGGTTTTAGTAAAAGCAATAAATCTTCTAGTAACTTCGTCGGATCTGCATTATTTGTTAATTTTTGTTGTTTTTAATTCCAATCATTGAGAATAAATTCTGCTTACAGCGGGTTCAACGGAGAGCCAACGTTTTGCACACGCCTTTGCAAGTTTTAGTGGCTGCTCTCCATCATTTATTGTCATATATAAATTATTTCGTGGGCCAATTGATTGATTTTATTTTAATTAATAAACTATTAAAGAGTTTTATTTAATATTTATTTATTAAGGTGTTAGTTATTTAAAGTTTACATCGCGGAAACGGTTCTTAGAAATGTTGCGTGTAAAAAGTACAATATGTACATTTTGCATATTGTGGCTTATTGCAGTTTTTGTTAATTAATTCTACACTAGATTACACTACATGTACTAAAACTAATTATAATATTATAAAAGGAAATATGAGGGATGACAATATAATATTTACACGCTTATAGCTTATATTGTAATTGTCTCGTTGAGGAGTGGGAGAACCAGTTGTTTGTTTCTCTTATAAGGAAATCCAAATTCCATGTCAATTCCTTAGTAGCAGCCGAAGCAGACAATTGAATCAAATGACACAAACAACGAATTAAAATTATATTTGGGTTGTACGCTAATAACTTTTTGTACACCTCGTTGTTAATGCCAGTCATAACAGACGCATTATCTGTACTCGTACCTTGCATATGTTCGACCTTTAATTTATATTTGTTTAAAATTTTCATTAAACAATTTACAATGTTATCAGCATTGGCCGATTCTAAATCGCATAAACCTGTTGAGATTATTTTCGAAAATTTGTATTTAATTGAAACGCCTAAATACTTAATCACCGATATGTCATTCGATTCATCAATTAATAGGCTGTATGTCTATAATAAGTTGGATAATTCTTGCATAAAATATTTTTTTATGATTGCTGAATTTAGTTCTATGCATTTACAAATATTCTGCTTCATTACCTACAAACCACAATAAATTGAAGTAAAAAATTTAAAAAATGGTGTGCAAAAGATGTCAAATGATCCACATTAGTTATAGACGTATGGCAAGCTATATATATATATATAAATAGCTAATCTGCACTCAGCATATTTTACTCTATCTAAAAGCGTTGTCCAAACAAATGGAAGTTTTGCTTGCTTTATGTACAGATTTAATTTAATGTTTGATTAATGTTTTTATGAATTAATATGATGTGGGTATTTTGACGTTATGCAAACAAACACTTAAATATAATTATTATTAATAATTGTATTTCAAGTTACGTTAAGGTTAATAATTGAATAAAACAATAGGTATAATGTAAAAGGATGGCACTATTTGATTTAATACGATACAAGTTTTAAAAGAATATTTATTTCAGTAAATTGGTTACAGTAAAACTAAAATAATTTACGTCCAAGTAATTATAACATGTGCACGCAAGCACCGCCATTAACGCTTTTCCTACAGCGTGATTCGAATCGACACATGTGCACGCGAGCACCGACACAAACGCACTGCTGCTTGCCTTTCACCCCTCAAGCTCCCTCCTCTCGTCCCTGCACCCCGCTCTCTTCCTCCGCTTTGGCATTGCCATCACCGCATGGAATATTCTCAACGTTAACACTCGACCATACTGCATTACCTTCGTCCCCAAACACTTCGTAATCGTTAAGTCTCACTGGTCTTCGTCGGTTTCTTATAGGTCGTTGCTCCATATCCTTGTCGCCTCAGTACACCTTTAACTGACTGATATGCGACACTGTTTCAAATCCTTCTCTGCCTGGTTTGATGCACTTGATACGGTAGGTGTCCTTTGAAAGTGGCGTCACGACTTCGTATGGACCATCATATTTCGGATCCATCTTACCTCTTTCTTCTGGTCTTGTTTTTTCGCACTACTATTTCGCCTGAATTTAATCTTGTTGCAGGTACATGTCCCTTATCAAATCTAAGTTTCATGCGCTCCTTCCCTGCAGCTAAAGTCTCTTGAATTTCTTTCTGGAGCTCCTTCGGTGGGATCTAATCCTTATCACTTCGAATCAGAATATTCCTCGCTGCACCATCGGTAAACTCTAGCAAATACCCATACAATGCCTCGAATGGGGTCTTTCCTGTGGCTGAACTAACCGTATTATTCAAATCGCATTCAATTTTAGGTAGTTGTTCATCTCAGTCATTATCTTCATTGGTACTTGTGACCAGCATTGGCTGTAGTACTCGATTAACTCGTTCCACATGTCCATTAGCGCGTGCATGGTTTACTGCATTTAATATAATTTGCACATCTTTTGATTCACAATAGTCTGTCCACTCGTTACTTTGAAAACTAGTCCCTCGGTCACTTTTTACACGTTCTGGCAAGCCGTACGCCAAACTAAATGACTCCATCGCTATCACTACTTTGGAAGCACTAGTGTTTGGCATCGCATACAGTTTTACAAATTTGGTCATGTTGCAGATAATAACCAACACGTATTTATTACCCGTCTGCGTCACTTGTAAAGGGCCGTATTGATCGGTATGAACAGTTGCGAATGGCTTTCTGCCCACCGGTATTGGATGTAACTCTCCTTGTGGTCTTTCACCAGGCTGTTTTGTGAATAGACAGTCAAGACAATTACTGATGTGATTCTTCACAAACCTCTTCATTTGCGGAAAGTAATACCGTTCAAGTATTTTTGCAGTTGTTTTTGATGACGCAAAACGTCCTAACATGTCGTGACATTTCACCAAAATATTCCGTCGTGCCTGTTTCGGTTTCGTTATGTAAATTAACCTCTTCCCATCTCGGTGAACACATAAAACACCCTCATCATTAATCTCAAAATTGTTCACTTCTCGTTGTTCCGCCTTGGTTCGTTCATCTTGTGGTTTTGACAATATCTCAAACTTTCTCTTGACAAGTTCATCACTCATTTGATAGATGATAAACCTCTCCGCGTCTGTTAAGGCTGTATTAATGCTTGTGCTTACACAGTACAAAACTTCATATCTCAATCGCCTCTGATGGATCTTCGACTGGAGATCGGCTCAAGGCATCTGCATGAGCCATGGCCTTTCCTGGCCTGTACCTTACTGTCATTTTATATTCTTGTAACAACAAATTCCAGCGATAAATTTGTGCTTTAGCTGTCCGGTGACGGTTTAAGTACACTAACGCTTGACAGTCTGTTATAACTGTGAACTCAATATCGATCAACCAGTTGCGTAGTCTGTCTACGCACCAAATTATTGCCAATAGTTCCAATTTGCTCGAATGATAATTTCGTTCATGTTCGGTAGTTTTCTTACTGACATAATAAACGGGTCATATGGTACCGTCGTCTCTTTTTTGTATTAGAATTCCAGATAAACCCTCTGCGCACGCATCAGTGTGTACTTCGGTATTGGCCTTAGGATTGTATAACTGTAGTACTGGCTGCGATGATAATTTAATTTTCAATAAATTGAAACTATCCTTTTTACAATCATTGAATTGAAAAACTACATCCTTTTTTGTTAAGTTTGTTAATGGCAAGGTAATTTTTGCATAATTCTGAATAAATCGTCGAAAATACCCCGTAAGTCCCAGAAATCTACGCACCTCTCTGACGTCTCTCGGCTTACCAAATTCACTGATTGCTGCAGTTTTCGTACTACCTGGACTGCATTGGTTGTTTTTAAACTTAAATCCTAGAAATTCAATTTCGTGTTGACAAATCTGCACTTTGAAAGTTTCAGTGCGAGTTGTGACTTAAACAATTCACTAAAAATCAGCTCTAATCTTTTCATCTTGGACTAATTCGGGCTGGTAATAATAACATCATCAAAGTAGTGTAGCACGCCTGGACACTTTACTCTACCCACTACTTTTGCCATTAAATTAGAAAATACTGCGGGAGCATGTTTTAATCCAAACATCATCATTGTGAACTCCCCTCTTTCATCAGGCGTGATGAATGTTGTTTTCTCTCGCGATTCTTCACTAATTAACACTTGGTATCCATGGGCCAAGTCGAGTGTGGTAAAATACTTATTTCCGCCTATATATGAGGCACATGATGTCATCGATTTCAGGCATTGGAAACAATTGATTTTGTGTGTGTTTGTTTAATGTTCGATAATAGACCACCATCTTTCTTTTTCACTAATAAAACAGGGCTAGCAAATGCTGATTCTGTATCTACGACAATGCCCAAATTTCGCCATTCCTTGATTATTCGTTTTATCTCATGTCGCTCGTCTAATGATGCTCGATATGGTTTCTGTGAGCATGGTTTTGCGTTTTCCTTCAAGTCGATGTGCATTTGGGTTTCCTTTGATAATCCTAATTCAGCGATATTTGTTGCAAAACAGCCGCTATATTTGTTGATTAGTTCAGTAAGTTCTCCTAATTGATCTTCGTTTACATCCGGGCCGACTTGCAACTGATCTTGTTCGATCCTTTTGTTTGACTTGAGTTGTGGAATAATTTTATTTTCTACAGAAGCTACTAGGCTATCTACTCGCATACTATGCACTGGGTTATCATCGCACGATAAAATTAAATCATTGTTTTTCTTGTAGTAAATCACGTTAGGTCTATCCAGAAAAGATCTCCCGATAAACGCGTCTACCGGCAAGTCCTCATCGAGAACGACCACAATTGGCACGTTATCACAGCACACACCGTCTATTTCAATATCTGCCCACAATGTTCCAATACTCATCGTTTTCATTTTTGATTCTCCGGCAAATCCAAACAGTGCTCTAGGATTTGTTTCATCGATTATTAATTGTTTTTTGACCAAAGATTCACGAATAAGACATGAATCGCAGTCTGTGTCGATGAATCCGGTTAACTCAATTTCGCCATTTATTTTCACCGCCTTTAGATAGGTCGCAACGGTTGCTTGTCGAACAGTTTCAACGTAGTTTACATTTTCTTGTTTTACCATACATGCCTTTGCAAGATGTCCCGGTTGTTTGCACTTGTAACATATTCTCTCGTCCTTGATTTCACAATCTCTAGCGAAATGCCCCACTTGCTTGCATCAAAAACAAGTAATCGTTTTCTTTGGGTTGTTAACAGCGTCATACTTATTATGCTTTGGCACATATTTTTCAGGTGTTGCCGACTGCGTTTTATTCACTGTTGTTTCTATTCTTTCCCGTCTCGCGCAATTCATTCTTTCGAAATGTCTGATTTCATTCGGCATCGCACCCATGTTTGGCGATTGGCACGCCATTAAATGGAATGACAATTCTTTGGCATATACCCCTTCAATGACTTCGATTTTCTGCTCTGGCCAAGATAAATTCAGTTCTACACATAATCGAATCTTTTCGTGAAAGTACGCGTTTACCCTTTGATCCTTTTTCTGAGTCACCGCTTTCATTGCAGACCATTTCTCTGACATGGATTGTGTATCTCGAATGATTGCCAATTATTTATGGTGTCATTTTTGGCTATTTGCCATTGTTTTGCTGCACCCACGAGATTCGTCAGCGCCATCGGTAACTTTTGGTCATCGGGCCAGCCATTAATAGCTGCTAAATCATTGTTGTAAAAATAGTCGCGCATTCGCCTGTATGTTCCCTGATTCACCATCAAATTTGACCGTTGTGGCGGGAGACAATTGCACTACGCATGGTGGAGGCCTCGCGTTTGCCTGATTTGTTTGTAGAAATTCCATTTGTTGTTGTACAACTTGCATTAAAACCGCATTTTGTTGTGTTAGTTGTCGGACATTGTCATCCATATTTCACTTTTTTTTTATATAAAGTTGTAACACTACGCGATTCACTTTTTTTATATAAAGTTGTAACACTACGCGATTCACTTTATTTTATGCGTGTATATCCAACTTCTGAAATGTTAAAGGATGGCACTATTTGATTTAATACGATACAAGTTTTAAAAGAATATTTATTCCAGTAAATTGGTTACAGTAAAACTAAAATAATTTACGTCCAAGTAATAATAACACGTGCACGCAAGCACCGCCATTAACGCTTTTCCTACAGCGTGATTCGAATCGACACATGTGCACGCGAGCACCGACACAAACGCGCTGCTGCTTGCCTATTACCCCTCAAGCTCCCTCCTCTCGTCCCTGCACCCCGCTCTCTTCCACCGCTTCGGCATCGCCATCACCGCATAGAATATTTTCATCGTTAACATATAAAAAAGACCGCTTTTGTTTTTGAATATTTAGTTAACTACACTGCGCGACAAAAGTCTGGGTTCACT
The DNA here is from genome assembly GCA_963932245.1 of Tachinus rufipes. NCBI lineage: Eukaryota > Metazoa > Arthropoda > Insecta > Coleoptera > Staphylinidae > Tachinus > Tachinus rufipes. Next base: position 51,457,889 of record OZ010748.1, read on the forward strand.
AACAATTTTTCCAATTTTTCGTACAGAATTTTTTTTATCCAGCTAAAACAAAATGTTAATGCTTATTTATCAAAAAACAAGTTTAATGACGTAGTCGCCAAATGCATAGCCGTACAATTTTTAATATAGTGCATGTTTTCCTTCTAACGTGCCTTATTCAGATTTTTGAGATTTGGTTAACAATTAAGTAGGTGTTGTCAGGGATTTGTTTATCATGCTTCAAATGTTGCTGGCAAGTGTCAGTGTGTGCTGAAATTTAGTTTTGTGATCAAAATGCCAATATCTCCAGTAAGATGTGCACGGATAATTGCCCACATTGAAGAAGGACATAGCCAGAGAGAAGCAGACCGTAGGTATGGAGTTTCTCAAAACGGGGTCCGAAGGATTTGGCAGAGGTATGAGGAAGATGGTCTACTAACAGCCAGAGCACGGTCAGGAAGACCAAGAAAAACTAATGCTCAAAATGACCGATTTATGTTGTTACAATCTTTGAGAAATCGCACTGAAACTGCAACAATTACAGCTAATGAGCTTGCTGCAGTCAGAAATATTCAAATATCGGCACGTACAGTTCAGCGACGACTTCGAGAAAATAATCTAAAGTCTTATCGGGCTGCCACTGGTGCAAAACTTACGGTTTGTCACAAACAAAACCGACTGAATTTTGCTAGAACTTATCAGAACTGGGGGGCTGCCGAGTGGCGACATGTCTTATGGACTGATGAATCCCGTTTTACGTTGGATGCTCCAGACGGTCGTACACGGGTATGGAGGAGACCAGGAGAACGATACGCAGCATGTACCATGGCTCCTAGATCCAATTTTTTCGGAGGCTCTGTAATGGTATGGGGAGGGATTTCTGTCGAGGCTCGTACAGAACTACATATTTGTGATAGAGCAGCCCTTAACGCAGATAGGTACATTAGGGATATTGTAGAGGAACATGTTGTACCATACAGTCACTTTATTGGAGAAAACTTTCAATTAATGCAGGATAATGCTCGCCCACATGTGGCGAACATTACCCTCCAATATTTTAACGAAGTCGGAATTAGGTGTTTGGATTGGCCTGCTTGTTCACCAGATCTGAACCCTATTGAGCACGTGTGGGACCAACTGGGAAGAGCCATTCGAGCTCGCCCTAATCGCCCTCGGACCTTAAGAGACCTTGCAGCATGTTTGGTTGAAGAGTGGGACAGACTGCCGCAAGAAAACATTGCAACGTTGATTAACAGCATGTCTAGACGTCTGGACTGTGTTATTAGGGCTCGTGGTGGAAACACCAGATATTGAAAGTTTCGTTCGTACCCATAGTTCGTGTTTTTCACTTTTTTTATAAACACTATATTTCTTTAGTATCCTAAAATGTAAGTAAATAAAGATTAATTATTAATTTATCACCAAAGGTGGTTTTTCATTTTTGTTTTTTGATAAACAAACATTAACATTTTGGTTTATTTGAAAAAAAAAAAAAAATAGGACAAAAAATCGGAAAAATTGTTAGTGAACCCAGACTTTTGTCGCGGAGTGTATTAGCAGTATATGGAATTAAACATTTATTTAATAATAAAACACAATATGCTATCTAACTTAATACCGGACTGATCTCTCCCGCCTGTTCCCTTTCCTCCATTATCATTCTTCGTCCCACCCGAGACTAAGATGTTAACCGGGGTCGCCGTATGATATTTGGCCATCCTGACAGTCCATTTGTCTGCAAATGTCAACAGCCTGGTTATTAGCAATTATAACTTCTGTATCAATTAACAAAGATTAAAACTAATAGCTAATGTTTTATACGTTACCATGTACATTGTTTTTCTCACCAGTCACTCATCAGTATCAATAACTAGTAGCAATAACTCTTCAGTAACAATAACTCATCAGTAGCAATACTTTCATAGTGTATCATCTTTTGGTACGAACAGCTTTATATTTTACACTGCCAATACTCCGTCATATCGGGTTTGCTTACGACAACGATTTAGGGTCAACTGTTCCCTTACTCTATATCAGTCATTTCCTATTTTCTTCAGTATTGTAAAATGGTCCCAAATATTTTTCCCTTAGTTTGGTACTTGTGCCATCACTCCCAAAATTCGTCACCTACTAACACTCGGTCTTTTACAAAAAAAATATCTTTATGTATGCTTTTAACTAACTTCGTTTTCTTCGTTTTCTTTCGTTTTTTTGTTGATCTGAATTTTTCATAATTTGTTTGCCTGTAACAAACGCGTTCTATGTGTCCCGTTTTTTTTGCAATAATTACAGTTTTTATTTTTATGCTTACAACTAATTTTTTTATGTCCTACTTGTTCACAAGCGTGGCACTTACTTTGAAATGATCCAGACGGAGCACCATGAATTTGATCAAATTGTCTATTATGTGAATTATTTTTCTTAAAAGACTCATTACGAGATGTACACTGAACTCTGTCTCTTAAATAGCTTGCGAGAATATTAATACCATTAATGTTGGCCGCTCTAACTGCCGATGTAATAGTAACATCATCAATGGCACTCAACACTAAAGATATCTTATCGCTACCGTTTCACCTACTTTTTAATTTATTAATTTTTGCGACATGATCAAATAAAATTGAATACAAAGACTCACCAGACTGGGGTTTATGGTTAGCAACGTCCCTAAATAACACAAATAAATTTTTATTACTTTGAAAAGTCGACCGCAATAAATCTTTTCACGTCTCCCATTCATAGTTCGCCCATCCAACCTCATTACGGATAAAATCTTTGTACCATTTCTCGGCCGTACCAGTTAATTTATTCAATTTCGTTATATTTTCTTCCCAATTGTACAAATTGCATGCTTGTCAATCAATTCCAACCACTCACTTATATCATCCGACTTCTGGTCAAAATCGGGAATTAACCGTGCAATATTATCAAAACCTGTACAATTTTTATGGCGTCGGGATCTAACTTTTTTTATTTTATTGCTTTTTTTATTCAGGGGTATATAAACGTCTTTGCCTACTTGAAGATGATGTCGAAGAAGACGACAACGAAGATGAGGTTGACGTGCTAGTTTCCCGTTTTTTTTCTTTTTATTTGATAATCCATTTAATAATCAAACACAATATCCTATATATCTCAATATCCACGTGGCTTGTGCCCCGTCTAACGCTGGAACCGGTCTGTTGCCTCCCGACCAGTGTTGCCAACTCTAAACTGTTTTATTATCGTATAGACCTATACAAATTATTGCATTTGAATAAAATTTATAGTACATATTTAATTTGAATACAAACAAATTCCTCAATAACATTTTTATTACAAAAATATACAATTTTATTTTAATATTTGATGTTTTATAATAAAAGTTTGACAATAGGTGCGTACAGAAAAGTGAAAACGATCATTTCTATTGGTTGCAAAATTCCGGAAATAAACAATAAAATGTCACCTCCCTGCTGCCAATTTGCAAAGCGGAACCAATCCGGAGCAAGCGCTCTCGCTCAGAAAGAACGCTCTAAGTAAGGTATTACTGTAAGCTAAATACATTTTCAATATTATTGGTATCACTATCTTCACTATTTTTAAATTTGTACATGTTTTGATTAATTTGATTTAACATTTCTTTAGGCGGAATAATGTTTTCAAAAGTTTCATTTGCTGCAACATTTTGACTTGCCAAAATGATACCGTTTATAGTTTCTGTTTGTCACTGTTTGTATTTTTGGTAAACTTTAAATATTAATTACAAAATTTGCAATATTTTTAAATGGTTCTATTTCACCATTAGTGTGATTAAGAACTGTAGACCAGAATGCGGTAATATCTATTTTGCTTTCAACAGAAATTTGCAAATAAGGCAATTGTCTCTACTCATTATCAATTTGTTGCTAATTATCACGGTCGGAAAATCTTTTTAAAGTCAGCAGTGGTAGAAGCGTGGGAACAATTTCTCTAAACCTGTCAGACTGTATTTTTTGTAGCTGTACTTAAAAACTCAAAACAGTTATCATAAAAAATAATCAAGCAGCCCCGGCATATCTTTAATGTTTTGTTGGTTAGTATATTCCATTACTTTAATACCTAAGTACAAGACATTTTTATTTAAAATATGTGTTTTATTGGTAAGATCTACATCTGACAGGCCAGTGTTCGTTATGTAGTTGTGAGTCATATATGTTAGCAACAATTCTTTATAGTGGTCTTCCGTTTTTTGATATAATGTGACAATAACAACGTCTTTGCTTTGAAAGTATTTATTCATTTGTGCAAATTCGGTAATACCCATTCCAAAAAATAAAAATATAATTTTATCAAAGGGTCTCGTAAACAATTATAAATTTGCTCAGCTGCCAATAAATGGTTATCTGAATATATTTCATTAAAATATAATAAAAATGCTGACCACTGTTCTACAATTCTTAATACTACTTCAGAAAGAGATAACCATCTCGTTTGGGATGGATGAAGCATTCTATGTACTTCTAAATTTGCAAAAGTTTGAAATTGTGAAAATTCATTGATCCTTTTAGAACTACTCTAAAAAATTAAAAAAATTAAAAATAATTTTAAATTTGCTACTATAAAATAAACAAAATTATAAATATTTCTTACAAAATCCTCAAAACTACTAGGTAGTTTCTTGCATGCCTCACTTGCTCAAATATGTAACGAATGACATATACATTTTAAAACAACAATTTCTGAATTCCTTCTTTGAATCTACTAGATACTGAGTTGTGTTGGTTCATCATTGTATTGCATCTATCTGATGCAAATCCAATTATATTTTCTACTGGAATGTTTTGGAGTAAAAATGCATCGGTAATAATTTTAAACAAATGTTTTGCATTGCAACAAGTATTATTGTTTTGAAATGTATTAATCAGTTCAAATGACTGTAAATCTTCTCTATTTTTTTATTGTCAAAAAAGCGTACAACAATACATATACATTTTTCTGTTGATATGTCAGTTGACTCATCAGTCAATATACTAAATTTTACAGTCTGCAGCTGCTCTGATAGTGTTTTTTTCATATTTTCCAATAACATTTGTTATTAGAGCAGTAGCTTTAGCTCGTTTTAAAAAAATACCTTGAGCTATTTTTGAATCTGGGAAACAACTTTTCAATAGTCCACCCAGATGGTCAAGCTTAATATTGCATTTAAATCAGTTAAATGCAATATTATGCTCAGCAAGAAAACCACAAATTTGGACTTCAGCTGATTTAATTTGCTGATCTTGTACAGACGGAGTATTTTTGAAAAAGCTTTGGATGGGTGAAGCACTAGTAGAAGAACTACTTCTTTTTATGTGTTTTAGTCCATTTTTATGATTTTTCAAAACTGTTTATTCTGATTTTAATTCTACACCACATATTTTACAACGAGCTCTAAACTCATTATCTAGAATTTTAATAAACAAAAGTGAAAAATGAAAATACTTGTTGTTTTTAATTACCGTCAACTGGGGACAACCAGTTTTTAAACTCTGGTAATGTTAGCCACATACTTCTGAACTTTTAAGGTCGGTGGACTTGGTGTATATGGTTCATCATTTTTATCATCCTCGGACGATGACATTTATTAATTAATCAATGTAACTTAAATTTGAATTACGAGAAAAATGACTACAATAAAAAATTATTAACCATAAAAAAACTATCAAGTTTATATTTAATTTAATTAACTTAATTTATACGCTCAAACATGTTTTTGTCACTATTTAACATAGTCACCATTACAGCATTATAACTACGTTTTCGGCGAAACATTATTCATTTTTTTAAATATTTAATAGAGAGAAATATATTTCAGTATTTCAATATCATTTTCAATATTTTAAATAATGAATATAGATTTCATCAAATAAAATCGGGTAGCATTATTATCACTAGAGAATTTCCGAGTTTAGTAACCGCGTCCTGATGAGGTGCCGCTAGTATTTTTGTTATGGAAAAATATTATTAGCAAACATTTTTCTTAAACAAAAACTTTTTCAATCAACTGTATTTTAAAATATAAAGAACAAAGAATTATGGGTCTATTCTGAACATATTTTAACATCGATGTTAGCTAACATCGCTGTAGAAATTGATTTTTAACCAATCAGGTATCGAGTTATTTAAATATTGCCTAGCAACGTTCGAAATGTTAATTAACATCGCTGTAAAAAATGTTCAGAATACGGCTATAAAAGTTATAATTAACTCGCAAATAAATAATTAAACCAAACAAAATTCTAGGTAGGTTTTTAAAAATTAATTACATTAAAACTAATAGTCATAGAAAAATAAAAAACTTCCATCCGTTTTCTCGGTGGTCTGTTTTTGCAGTTTTGCGTTATAAAATGTTATAAATTCTTCAGCCTTGAATATATTTATTCATTCAACAAATATGATTTCAATTTAGTTAGTAAGTTTTAACAAATATAATTTATTCAATTTATTTTTACACGATCCCAAGACTAATCCATTTATCAATAAAAAAACTCAAATATTCTTATTGTTTAGTTTTTATTTTTTTATAGATTGTTGATACGTATATCCAAAATTAGAACTATTTATTTAATTTCTACACAAACAAATTTGACAAACGTTTTGGAAAGTTCAAACTGCTGTTTAATTTTGGAAATATGTAATCAAGCCCTTTAAGGACGTTAAAAGAAGGAAAAAAAATACTATTTATATGTTTAAACATGATTCTAATCATCTCTATTTTATAATTATATTTATTCAGAATATATAGTCACTTACCTTAATTTGTTTGATCTATATTCACTATTCACTAAATTTTACTAGGACTACCATGCGCTTCCACAAGTCGCAGCAAACAAAGTTTTTGTACGCGGTCATGCCGTATCTCACAAACTGAGTCAGACGTATTGTAATATAACAAAAACGGTAATTCCCCGTCAAAGTAGTTTCTACTCTCTCACAATTCTGCACCTCACTTCATTTTATTTAGTAAATCGAAAAAAGTTTCTTAAAAGTTAAGTATTGTATAAATGCATACGATAGCCAAGTTGCTATCGTATATCGTACCATAGGTCTAAATATCGTACATATACGATAATTATCGTACGGTTGGCAACTCCGCTCCCGCCTGTCCCCATCTCCGCTATCGTCATTACTCACCGCGCTAAAGGAATAACCGGGGTCGCCATATGATATCGCTAACACATATAACATAAATATACCTAAAATCCACATTAGCACCTTCAGACCCTAACCAGCAGCAACAGCAATGTTGTTCTCTGCTTATAGCAGATTTGTCCAGTATATCCCTTATAATATTTAGACTAGTTTGCAACCATTTGGCATGTTTTTATTTTTTAGCAGCTGAGCTGGAATTGAGTTAAATTACGAAACAGTTATTTTATTTGTCTGATTTTAATTTTTATTATTAGGAAAATTAATAGCTCATAACTCGCAGATCAATAGTAAATCGGCGTGTCCTGATATTGGTCGCGATGTTGTACGACAAGCGCGAGAAATGCCTGGATAATTTTTTTGCCATTTTGGGATTCTAGAAAACTTCTCAGCGGTATGGTATCATGGTCTTGCTGCAACGATTCGGGGTCCTGGAAAATTCTTCTACTCTGCATCGAAGGAGTCACATATATCCTCGTGATCTTTATTGGTGCACTGCTGCAGTATTTTAGCAATTGCTCCCGTATTGTTTACGGCTCTCTAGGTACTGCTTCTGGTCTGCACACCATCTTCTATGTCTACGTGGTGTTCTTTTTGTTTTACCCATTTCATTGTCAGCAATTTGCCCCCCGTTTGGCTTCAAAGATATGGCATGAAAAATGTCAAGGGTTTGGTGATTCGTTAAATAAATTTCCTTATTTATTTTAATAATATTTAATCTTTGTGTAGCGTCGAAAGTATATTCGCTTAACCTAAAGGCAGGTAATTTACGGTAACCAAACAGGCCCCAGCTACAAGGTTACGCGGGATATGTCTTACAAAGTGGCTCGCGGATTGACGTAAATAAATATACCGCGGAGTAAAACCCTCAAAAATTAAAGGTTATTAATGCTGTTTTGTTAGCCTATGCTATATAAACAATTTAAACCTTTTTGGTCACAGGTTTAAATACATTGTTAGATATTGATAGTCTTTGATTGAATTGTTTTTGTTCGAAGTTCTGATGCGCAAATTGTTTATTAACAAAATTATTATTTTGTGGCATTTGATGAAATGACATTTTATTTAGAGCAACATTAGTTATTTTAATTGAAAATTTGATTCATTTTGTTTACATTAAAGTCATTTGTTAGTATTAGAAGAGCAGCAGTGAGTCAAGATTTTTTGTATTCCTAAGTGGTTGTTTAGGTTTTTTAATGGAACTCGCAAAACTAACATCTAAGAAAAATGTATCAAACAGTCCATCTCTTGCATCAGCTATTTTAGTAGATTACTTGAAGGTTAAGATTATTTTGATTTTTTTATTAAGTTTTAAATGTTTAAGGAAACCTTGTCTCATGCTACACAATTCTAAAATGAATGATTGCGTTTATTAGCGTAATTGGCAAGTAACGCATTTTTGAGGTCCTGCGAAGATTTTATGTTGTACGGCATTTAATTTTAATTTTTATTAATTTTAATGATAAATCGTTTTGAAAGTCATCAACGTCTTCTCTATTATTACAGTAATTTATTAATTGTTCATCGGAAGAAATAAAATCTGCGAATATACCAGGATTACCTTTTAAATCCGGAGTTATGTTCAGATATTCTGTTCTAAACTGAGCCATATTATTTATGTTCAATATTTTATTATTAATCGAGATTCAAAGCCAAGCAACTGACATTTATGCTTTATCAATAGATTGTTTTCATTTCTAGGCGTCTACTATATTCTATAGGAAAGTCGTCATTTCCAAATGAGTTGCTTATCCAAATGAATCCAGGCGACTACCGTATTCAGCGCGAGAAGTCGTCTTTGTCAAATGGGATGCGATTGGTTGGATGGCATCGGACTTGCATTTTAAGACTTTACTTTATTTAATTCATTGAGACGTTTTGTGTACTCACATCCTCTTTCATAAGTCAGCTATAAATAGAAACACTTACAATAACAATTTACATTTTTAACTTTGTCATTTATTTAACATTCATTTTGTAAATTTTGGGGGGCCTCAGGTTTTAAAACAAGCGTCATAGGGTCGCCCTATGCTTATGGGCCCTTCCGCATTGCAAACCCTTGCTTACAGGTAGCTCCGCCACTGGCACCATCGATAGTTAACATCAAACTATCGATAGTTTTTGAAATTTTTCAAAAAATCCTTTTTTATAAGAACGGCGTAATAAAAAGTAAACTTTTTTCATAAAAATTATATAAATTTATAAAAAAATAATAGTTCCAATATTTTAAAAAATAATAATTTTATTTTAATGTATGTAATGTATGTATGATGGGATCTTCTTTTAGTAATTATTTGACCAGTAGTATGTTCTCTCGGATTCCACTGATGTTCTTGGTATGCACAAATACTTTTCACACAATTTGTCCATTAGATTAAATTTTGGAGCATAACCTAACCTAACCTAATAAAACAAAACTTGTAGAAAACGAAATGGTTATTACACTTACTTTCCAAAACTGAAGAGTATCAGTGTTTTTCTAAATATTAACGCTTGCGAATAATAACATCTGCGACAATACTTTTTGATTTTTCTTCCACTCGCTGCTCCACAAAAAAGGTGAATTCTTTGTAGTTGTTGTGGTTCTTTTTTAGAAGAAGATTCATTTCTTGTTATACGGACGTTGTTAAAATCTTCTTTTTTAAACCTCGGATTTAATATAGTTGCAAGTCTATAATTGTTTTCAGTTTGTAAGCAAAAAGTCGTTGTTGAACAGACTCTATTAAACAAAATAATCTGCCTTATTCAGAAACTATTTCTTTGTCAATCAAATTGTAACATATTTTGATCCTGAAACTTTTCTTGTGGCATCATTAAAACTACAACTTAAGCATGATTGTATATCAGTCAACATAATCAGCTCATCAGTACTTAATGGAATTGAAGCATTAAGTAGCTCTAGTAATGTAGGATTCAGCACATCGCTCGTCTCTATCAATCTCTTTATCATTTTGAATGAACTATTCCAACGGGTCGGTACTTCCTGGATCAATACTGATTTTCATCTTTGTGTTGTTTAATGCTTCCGACGCTAGATTACTACTTTTAAAATATCTTACATTTTCTTTGCATTTTATGAGAGTCTAATTTTAAATTATCTTGTACAACTAAATTTAAAGTATTCACAGTAAATGTCGTATTTTTAAAATATTGCAACTTTTTACCTTATTCGCTGCATTATCGGTAACAATGCAGCACACTTTATCTTTAATGTCATTAAAAGTTTCTTTCAAAATATTAGCAATGTTTTTCGATGTGAGACTTTCACACAACAGTTTTGCGGCTAAAAAAGCTGCCTTTAATTCATAATTAGAATTTATAAAGTGGCAAGTAATCGAAATATACGATTCTGTGATAATTGATGCCCATATATCAGTTGCAATGGCAACATAAGGTACGTTTTTTTTACCAATGACGTAAGCCAAAATACTCACTGAACCTACAAATATTTGTTTTTTTTTATATAAAATTTACTTATTGTTGTTGATTACTATTTTATAGATTTTTAACTGTAACCAACAACAAGTAAACATTAATTACAAAAAAAAAAACAAATAATTGTAAGTTAAGTGAGTATTTTGGCTTACTTCACTGGCAAAAAGAACGTACCTATAATTAACGTGGATTAATATTTCTTTTAATTTTAGAAATCCTTCTTGATAAACTTCTTTAAGAAGTTTTTTGCGAAGAGTATTTATTTGTAAATCCTCTCCCTAAGAATAATGAAAATGCAAATCTGTGGTCTGATAAGTGTGACATACACTTTATATTTACAATTAAAAAAAGATAAACATATTTAATATAAAACAAAGTTATGTTGGGTTGTATGCCCAAAGTACACACAGCAGATTACTGTTTGAAAAAGAAGAACATAGTCCAAATAATAATAATAACATTATGCACAGAAATATTTTTATAAATAATGTGTTTTGTATAACTCATTTATTTATTTTCGAATATGTGCAATCAATTATTTCCAGTTTTCGCTTTAATTTTTATAGTTGACATCATTTTAAATTTTTGTTTTTTCGATTCAAATCTATTTTTTTTCTTCATCCTCCATCCTTTTATAAAATTCTTTTTATAATTAATTTTCATTTTTATGTATTCCCGTTCATTCATTTTTTAGTGGACATTTTCATTTTTCCAACGCACTATAAACTGTAGTCGATTGTTTTTTATTCGAAGACGTTTGAATGTATCTTGATGATCGGGAACAGTTTTTTCAATTTCTCAAAGCAGAGTACTTTGCGCATAGGAGTCTTAAGTTTGAAAAAGAGATAAACGATTTGCGACGTTATAATATCCGTGGATCGAAAAAGGATAGAGATTATTTTTACAGTTTAATGCGTTAATAAATGCACCGGAAATTGAATTAACAATAATATGTATTTGATTAATTTACTAACAATTCTAAACTAATTTCCTTTATTTAAAAAATTCTATTATTTTTAGTTGAAAGCAAGAAAAAGTTAAATCCTGTTGATTTAATACTATTGTTATGATGTAATCCCTTAATTGTATTTTTACACTTACACTTAACTATCGAAAAATTAATATTACTCTTATCATGCAAATAGTTTGATTCCGGTTGGTTTCCTTCTGCTTACTCTTAGGAATCCGTTTTTTTTTTCTTGATTTCTAGTACTGAAATGTTACCTGTTGTCTTGATTTTCTATTTGAAGATTGCTATCTATTTTTTGTTACTGTTCAAGGACCATTTTGTTACATAGGTTAACCTCCGGCTTATTTCCAGCGTGATATTGAGCTCTGGGTGACTGTTGGACGCCAAGTTATGGCTAATTGTACCAGCCGAATGGTTTTATTTCATAAATATTTAAGACAAATTATAATACACAAAAATATGATATACAAATAAAAATAGATTAAATAATCATTATGTAAAAAATATATAATTAGCCAAAGAACATTAAAGTATACTCATTTAAGGGCAGACCCATCTAACTTGAGTTAAGTTCACTATGTTTTGCCAGTACGCCACTTTTATTTTATAAATCTTATTACTTCTGTGTCTTACCGTTTTTTATGCGCAAAGATTAAGTTTTTAGGTTGTCTTAAATTCGAAAGGATGTCGCTCAGCTTTACAAGATTTCCTTCCATCCCGTAATACAGGGTGGGCGAGAATGACCGAGGATTTTCAAATATTCTTAGGAATTTTTTTAGTGATTTTAATGTAAACCAGTTTGTTAACCTGTTGCCCTTGAACAAACTAATCTTAAAAGTCACCAGAATAAACGTCAATTTTCATAAACGTTCGTCACTTTTTATATTTATTAAAAATAATGTAAAGGTTAATTTACTATAATAAAATGTGTATTATGAAGTATCGAATGAATTTTAAATAGTGTGAAGTGTGTTATGCACAAACTGTGATTGAACAAAAGTGTTAATTGAATATTTAAATTATATAATAGTCATTGTTTAAGGTTAATGTTCATTAAAAATATGTTTAAGTCAATTTAATAAGAAATTATAAATTGAAAGTGAAGTGTAAATTTGAAATAATGTGAATTATGTTTTATGCATACTATGAATTGGATATTTAAGTTATATGTACAATAATGTTTAAGTATAGAGTGATTTTATAGTCGTAGTGGAACTATCAATAAGGATGGCACCTGGTCGTACTCTCTTAGGTCTCCAGAATTTCTTATAAAAAGGTTGTGAATTAGAAATGAAAAATTATGCACCTGTTAGAAGAAACCACCTGACAGGCAGTTCATTGTAATTGAAGAGATTGTTTACAATATAAATAATGATGAAATATTGAATAAGATTTTTTTACCGATTTGTGGTTGTTTTCAATCCCTATTAGTTACACGAAACAACTTTACTCTCAATTGGTATTTGGGTTGCAATTTTAAGGCAAAGAATAAATAAACCTATTTTTTTTTATAAAACTTTATTAAATTGATTCAGGTACGATTGAAAAGAGTACTACCTGTGCCATATTTATTGATTGTTCTACTAGGATAATAAATCTTTACTGTAGAAACATTTCACAATTTTCTACAATTACCTATTATTATTATTGTATTAAATACTGAGTAATAATATTTTTTATTAATAATTAACCAAACAAAAATAAACATTTGCTACTTTTCATAATGGTAATTTTGTTAATTAAAACATAGAAACATTTTATTATTTATTTGTATATTATATGTATAATCATTGAAATTGTTGTTTTTTTTTTTTAAATAAAGTTTTAAAATAGTTCATCGTTGTGCATTATGTATTTATTTTAATTGTTAGCGTTGTCACAAATAAATTTTTTGTTCTTGCGTAACACCATTATACGTATAATTTAATAATTTAATTCATAGTCTAGTACAACTACCTGATGTTATTATTCTTATTATGTTTATACTGAGTATTAATTTTCCAATAATGATTAACCCTATAAAAATACACATTTGTTATTTATCATAATGGTTAAGTTGCCAATTAAAAAATAGAAACGTTTTATTTTAAGTGTATTTAATTAATCAAATATTATTTTGAATCATTGAAATTTATTTAATGTTTTAAAATAATTCATCATTGTTTATTATGTATTTTGTATATATTTTAATTGTTTATAATAACATTAATTACCACAAGAAGAAAATTTGTGTTACGCCTATGGTAATGGTCAAGGGCAGTCTAGGATATGTTTTTTTTAATATTTACAATAAGTGTATATTCGGTTGCCTACATCGCAATCCTCGGTCATTCTTGCCTACCCTGTATTAAGCAGCTACGTGCCATCTTGGGTCTAGCCAAAGGTATTTGTCTAGCGTTTTTTCTACCTTAGCTGTTCCTTTAACGTTATTGTTAAAAAATAATCAAAACTGAGAGTAGAGTGTAGATTAGGAAACTGTCTTTAAAGCCATTAAGTATGAACTACCGCGAGAGCCACTTTTAAATCACCCGTTTGATGATCTGGACTTTAAAGCGATGTAGGAGTCGGAGTCGGTATTTTACCAAAAGTAGACAAATTCAATAAGATAGTTTTCCGTTTTACCTGCCTTGTTAAACACATGCGGTTTTTAATTAAACTGCAGCTTTTCGGTCAATAAATATTATTAATTTATCTTCAACTCGAAGTTTATTTTTACTTGCGTAGGTAAGTCGTTTTATCGTACCATTATTAGTATTTAGTAAATTACATTATTTTTTAGATATTTATTTATTATTAATTTGTGCGGGGTTTTAGTTTACAGATTATTATTGAACATTTGTAATGCTAGTTGTGGTAGCTCATTAATAGAATATTGTATTGTGAATAATCTGAATATCAATTGCTGTGATTTACTACAACCACTACAAAAACCCCCCGCCACAATATTATCTAAGTCATTAATTTTTTGACTGGCAATAATTCTTAGTGGTTTGCCTTCCAATCTACTTTAGATTACATCTAACAATAGTTGGGTATGAATATTTGGTTCAGTTAAATGGCAAATATAAAAAATATTTGCTATGTCAGTTTGCGATAGTTTCCCGAAAATCTGAGGATTACACTAATTTCTACGCTTGTGATCGTACTTGCCATATTCTCTTGATTTATATTTACTTCTGTTTTAAAAGTTGTTTCAACTTGATCAATTATATTTTGTTTTATTTTATGGCAAAATTTAATAAAAACAAACTAAAATTCTTTTCTATTTTATTCATAATGTTTTAATCCTTATTTTGTTGTTTGTTTTCTCATCTGTTTTGATTAATTTAAAAACAAGGGTTGCAATACTTTCAATTTTTGCTATATTATTTCAAATCCATCCGTTCATCATTTGTTAAAATTTAAACTCCTAACTACAATAACTTTTTTTCTTGACAATACTCAAAAGTATGATTTAGAGACCAAACACGATACTATATTATTATAATTCAATACCCTAATAAACCAAATTAACATTTCCTAATTATATTATTAAACAATAATGAATGTGTGAAAATATTCCCCAAAAATTGGAACATTCAGTGAAAATAAACTAAACAAAGTAAATTGTAAAATCTATATAAACATATAAACAATTATCAAATAATTCAAATATGAACACTAAATTTGATACTCATGCAAACATAAGTAGTAAACACTTTATACGGGACTGTACACAAAACTTATTACGGAACTGTACACAATCCATTTTAATCGCTGTCAACGTTCTACCTATTCGAATGCACTCGAATAAGCCATGTTGGCAACACTGCTGTTCATTATGGATATAGATGTGCCCTGTACATCGAATATCGATGTACCACCATTGCAGCTAAGTCGCTGGCAGGCATGTCAGACTGTAGTGATTATAAACTTTAAAAATGTAGTGAAAGTATTTAATAAATATAAGTGAAATAACATCAAAATAAACAATAAAATTTCATTAAAAATAATGGAATTAAATAATTACATTCAATTATCGATTCAGAAACATGAATCCAGCAAACACGAGATTGTATAATTAATTATAAATACAAACAAAAATGCAGTGAAAAGAGATTTTTTTAATAAATATAAGTGAAATTACAACAAATTTCATTAAAAATAATGAAATTAAATATATTAACATACCAAAATCGACCCAGAAACATGGATAACAAGCAAACACGAAAAAGCAGTAAAAGTGCAATTAATAAAATAAGGATTACAACAAAATTATGTAGTGAAACGAGAATTAATTATAAATCGGAAAATTGGAACTTCAAGAAGTTCAAGAAGAACGAAATATGAAAAAAAATCAAGAAAATTAATTCAAATAAAACCAAAAACAATAATGATTGGAAGAAATTTATTACAAAAATTCTACGGATAAAAATAATCAATTTTTTTGATAGTGACAAAATTGATGTAATTTAACAATAATACATCGAAACATTCCATATGCTATCAAAGTAATAGGATTTTATTACTGGTGCTACATATTCTTGATCGCATGTTATTGCAAATTACATTTCATTAATTTTATAAAATAATGGATGATGAAATAATATGAATGAACATTCTCATGCAAGACAACATATTATGGAAACGTTCTATAAGGTTGACGTAATTTGAAATAAAATTCCAACCTAATTAATATGAATAACAATACTCGTATTTCGTTATGAATAGTCGGTTGACTTAAATTTATCCAATTGTTTTTTTTAACTCTTCACTTTACACATTTCTATATTGTTAATGAGTTGATGTAATTTGAAATAAAATTCCAACTTAATGAATATAGATGAGAATACTGTGTTTCTTTATCGGTTGACGTAAATTCATCTAACTTTGTTTTTATGAAAATACAAGATTTATTCTTCATTTGCATTTTTCTATATCGATAAATTGAGTCGAAGTAATTTGAAATAAAATTCCAACCATACTAAAACAATATAAGTCGATTCATAACAATCCAATTGTTTAAATTTGGCACCTGCCAATAAGCCGACATAATTTAAAGCGATAATAACTTATCAAAAAGATATAGGGCAAAGGATATGCTTCCCTGGTTGTTACTGCGTTTATCTTTCTAAAGTTGACGCAAAATCTAAACGAGCCTTTGCTTTTTGGGACTAAGAAAGCAGGTGAAGACCAACCTGAAGATGATCTTTCCAATACACCTACTTCAATCATTTTATCTAATTTTAAATCAATGTATTTTTGTACATAAGGAGGCACGGGATAATAAGTTTGTTTGATAGGTGGTGAATTTGTTTTTATTTCGTGTTTTTATGCGTGGCTCCAGAATTTAAGAGACCTAATATCTTTTTCCCCAAGACATTTGGTCTTTTGACGCCATTTCCATGAGACAAAATCAATTACATCCTTATCCTTATCAAAACTTGTCTATGTACCTTGATTAGAGATTATTAGAGGACGCTCTAACGTATATGTTGTCCGTTTCCCGACTAGGATAGTTGGTAATCTTAAATCCGTCTTGTCCGCACTTTATAACATTTTAGAGCAGTTTCGTGCAATGCGCCCTGGCTTCTTACATTTATAGCAAGTTCTTGATTATTGAGGTTTCAGATTCGCAATCATCTAGTGAGCATTAGAAGTATTAGCCCGACTGATGCCAATATATTATATATTATACACTGGACAACAGCATTTCTGATGATTGAGTTATGTTACATGATACTAGCCTAATTTTTAATGACGTTTTCAAATCTGTGATCGAAATTTATGTATCAGCTCTTGTTTAAAAAATATGACACATGAGCCGTTTTACAATAAAACACAACACGTTTAAAGTTAATCCTATTTTATTGATTTCTTAAGTTAAAAAAACTTTCTTTTATAAGACTTCCTTACAGAAGTTGAAGTTGAAGAGCTGTTCTGAATGCTCCAACAATAGTCAGCCATCATGTGTGCGTTCCAGTAGCCTTGATAGCGTTCCTCCATCGTACGAAGGTCCTGGTGGAATCGCTCGCCCTGTTCTTCACTTACATCCCCAAGATTAGCAGGAAAATAGTCTAGGTGGTTGTAAAGAAAGTGTAACTTGATGCTCATGTTACATCCAAGCGCTTGAAAGTGACTCATTAATTGTTCAACATGTTGAGAATAGTCAGCACATTTCTTATTTCCCAAAAAATTTTGAACAAGCCAAACAAACTCATTCCATGCCTTTTTCTCAATCTCTGTCATAGTGTCCGTAAAATTTGTGTCTTTTATTAATGATCTTATCTGTGGCCCATCAAAAATGCCCGCTTTTATCTTTTCTGCACTCAGTTTTGGGAACTTTTTTGGTAGAAAAAGGAAGCAATTTCCATTTTTGTCAAGACCTTTAATAAATTGTTTTATAAGCCCTAATTTTATATGCAATGGAGGCAAAATTATACGATCCCTTGATACTAAAGGGGGGTTTATCACGTTTTGTTGTCCTGGAACTAACATTTCCCGAGTAGGCCAATCCTTTTTAACCCAGTGTTGACCTTTAGCTCTACTATCCCATAAGCAAATAAAACAGGGATACTTTGTGTAACCACCTTGTTGGCCTAATAGAAAGTTGACCATTTTTAAATCAACACATATGAGCCAGTTGTTTTCCACATATTTAATTTTGTCCAAAACCAGAGCAATAGATGTATATTCTTCTTTTACTTTAGTAGAATGTGCAATAGGTAATGACCCTAATTTATTCCCATTGTGTAAGAGAACACATTTTAGACTCCGTTTTGACGAATCTATGAATAAACGCCACTCACTTGGAACATAATTTCGTAATCCCATTGCAGTCATTAAACCAGGTACATCTCTACAAAATACGAAATCATCTTCATCAAAATATTTTAGGAGATTCTGTTCTCTTGTGCGGTAATATGAAATTTTAGTTCCTTTTGTTATTAAGTTCCTTTCTTTTAGCCTAGAAGCCAAAATTTTTGAAGCAGACTTCGACAGTCCCAGATCTCTGATTAAGTCGTTTAAATCATCTTGGTTGAATGGTTTTGGCTTTTCCAGGTCACATTCAAAGTCACTATCACTACTGTCAAGTTTCGTCTCCAAATCAAATGGCTCCTCCTGTGAAGCATAAGCTTCAGGTTCAGGTGTCTTAGGACTCAAGACACATCTATGTGCCGATCGTATGGACGGATATTTCCATTTGGCTCTATTTGTTCGGTTAATGCCAGTTATGTTCACCAAACAAAAATAGCAGTCGTCATGGTGGTTCCGTGGTTCATTCCAGAGCATAGCGGTTTCGTACCGGAAACTATTTCTTTTCTTATTTGTCCATAAGCGTAGAAACTCAACGCACGTTTTGCATACCTTTTGAGGAATCCAAGGCTTATCTTTCATATCCAACGTGTGCCCAAAGTAATTTTTGTAAGCCTCATTTACGAACGTTGTCACAAGTAAACGGCATACTTTAGACATATACTCTCCGCAAATGAAACAAAAATGGTTTGGATCATTCACACAATGTCTTCTTGACGATGCCATATCAAAATATAGTTAGATAACTCAATAATTTGTAAATTAATAGCAAATAAACACAGCAAGAAAGCTAATTTTAAGTGAAAGCTGTAACTAGTGTAACGTTGCACTGAACCAGCACACGTTATGGAATACATCCTCTTCTAATCCTTCGATTATACAGTCACTAGAGTTTGGCCAAACTCATCGGTCAGCTGGTATTATTCCTTTCAAGCTGCATCCTGTTTGGTTGAGCGCTGACTGAACTGGAACAGCATTCCTCACTTCTGTAAAAAGTGACAAGTAATTAGTAAATACAAGTGGTTATCATATTTAGGTAAATTAATTAAGATACCAGAGAATGAAATGAATATTTTATTATTATTATTTTACTTACCCCAATGCCAGATTAATTGCACACTTGAGGTTCACTAACATTCGCGCGGCGGTAACAACAATTATTTTAATAATAAGTAACACGACCACGACCCTATGCAACTTTACTGGCAATCGGTCCGGGTTATGTATTTCTTTGTTGTGAATTAATTTTTGACATTGTTTAGACACGTGACGTTTATGTTTTGATCTTATAAAAATAGTCTGTTGGCAGTACTCGGTCATAGGTCACACCATCTTGCGGAGATCTTGCGAACCAATGCGCGTAAAGATTCCTGTAATCTCGCTTAAGTATTTGAATCTCTATGATCTTCTTTTTTATTAATCTGATAATAAAAATTCTTTACGAGGATGATCCTTTCCGATTTACATGTGGTACCGAGAGGTTGTGAAACTAATCCACATGGTGCATTTAAATCAAATGTGCAGTCCAGCTAAACATACAAGGTAATTAATTAAGTTTGTAAATTAATTGAATATATCTATTCATTGTGGCAATTTTGTTTTGTAGCATAATTTTTGAATTATCTAAAATGCAATGCCATGCGTTTTATCCTAAGCCTACCTACATCTAAGGTAATCCAATGAATCAATTAATGGCTTCCTTAATTGACACATGTATGTTTAGGCTTTTTAGTTTGGGCACATTCCTGCACATGTATTTATTTCGTAAATAAGATATTTTGAATTGAGGAACTTGGCATGGGATTGGTATTAATGGTTTAAGGATCAACATGCCGAATCAATACCAATTAATTAATCCAATCTTCCCGATTCATCTAATATAAGGATGGTTTAGTTCGTCCAAGTCATACGAAGTACGGCAGGCAGAATTTTACCAACGTAAGCCATGCTGGGACTACGGTTTGGAATAAGATAAGACATTACAAGTATATTATATATTTATGTAAAATGTACATAATGTGTGAAACTACATGTGTTACAATTAATTTAAATCGTAGCTACGTATAACCCTAATGGTTATATATAAATAACGAGTAACACCAAAGGTGTTAAGATATTAGTAAAATATTTGGAATGAATGAACCCGCATGCTTCACATGTTTATTTTAATTAATTATTTTTGATTAATTAAACCTTATCGTAATATTAGTAGTAAAATTATAGTTATAAGATATGTTAGTAATCGAATTGTTAGTGTATTTGTCCAGCGAATGGTGAGCTTACCCTCCGTGAACAAATTATTAATATTAATTTTGTGTTAGTAATATCTAATTGATTTTATGATTTGATTTAGTAATATGAAAGCATACTACTAATTCATCTAAGAATTTATATACTCTGCGTTTATTTATGACAGCACTTTGTTTATGGCCGTCATTCATAAATTGTATAATTGATTTAAAATTGGTCACAAATAATTTTAATTAAGGTTGTGTTAATATAGTTTAATTGATTTTGTTAAGCAGTGATTTTGTTAATTATTTGTTTTTATTGAATAAATGTTTGATTTGTTTCGGGACAAACCGTGTTAACTTTGTTGCTTTTGGTAAAGTAACTGGAGCCCATTTTTACCCGTTTTTTTAGTGAAATTAGCAACCACGACCGCCTACCGAATTAACGAGCTGCCGTCTGCCAAGAAGCGAAGGGTAAACGTTTCACTTGTAAACAAGAGCTGTCAGAAAAGAAATGAGGTTATATTTGGAATCAGCGACGCCAAATTAGTAAACATCAAGTGACATAAGTCATTCATCAGTCATAAAGTTCAATTTTGTTGGCTAGTGATATCAGTCAGGACTTGATTTATATTATATATATATATATATATATCAAGTCCGGTTTAAGGCAACACTTTGGGTAAATATAGATGGATGGCATCTTTGCATTCTTTGTCTAATTTCATCTAGCAATCTTTCCTAGTAGTCTCTTTTTAAAGCTATTACTAATTCATCCCATGTATTAGAAATACGACGTGAAGCTCTGTACCATACTAAAGCTTTACCGGAAAATAAATCTAACGCAGATATCATAACTTCATCTTTATCCAGGTGCTTAGCAATAGAAAGTTTATCTACACGTTCCAAGAACATAACCACTTGAAATTTAAGATGAAAATGCATGACACTGCCAGATTTAGTTGTGACAAGGTTCTGTGTGGGGTAGATGTATGTGGAGGGTCTTCCAATTCATAGCTAGAACTACATTCATTGTTAGCTTGGACTGAGGAATAGCTAGATGGATGTATCAACAATTGAATTTGCGACAAAAATGATTTTAAAAATTAAAAAAAAAATTAATACAAAATAATTAAGCCAAAAGTTTATTAAAAAAAGTAACTTTATAAAAAAACAATATCTATTTAATTACTTAAAACTAATTAATAAAAAGGTTTTATAAATTTAAGAAAAAATCACATTAACGTAATTGGATAACAAAAAACAGCTGTTCTAGCAGTGGTTGGTCAATAGTCCTTAATTACACGCGACAGTCTAACAAATGGGGCTTTATAATTTATTTTATTTGCTTCCTTCTTATAAAGATCCACTTTGCTGAAAAAGGTTGGTCTCCGTTGATTTGGATTTGATTTGTAAATGTATTAGTTGATTAATAATCTTTGATCTAAAAATTATATAAGGTTAAAACAAGTATTTTATTTTACAGAAAAGCTACCGGTTTTGACCTTATGGGCATCTTCAGGCTTAATAATGAGAATAATTATTGGATAGTGCAATAACATAATTCTGGTTATAAACTTCTACAAATAATAAATATAAAAGAATATCTATCCACCATGGTGTGCATCGGGCATGGTATAGCTTAAAAATACCGGATTGCCCATTTTGTTCATTTCTATTGTCACAAAGTTTTTATTAAAAAAATTGAATGATTTGAAATTGGGTTTTGAAACTAATTTTTTTGCACATGTCCAGTTATTAGTCAAATATATATTTCTATACTTTCTTACATTCTCTATCATCTTTCCGAAGCTCATATTGATAGTGTTTTTGTATTGTTACTGATAGAATGCATTAGTTGCTTTTGCACGTAGTCTTGCATTTAATCAACAAACGATTTTAACCATTTGCTATGAGAAAACTATGGCACGATGGATTTTTTTTTAACGAGTTTGTGTTCATAACATTGTTGTAGCACTTTTAAATGTAATACATACTTACATTTGTTATTTAAAGTTAACATTAATTTTGAATCGGATTTTTTACTAATCATTGAAATATGTTCCGTACAAAAAAAAAGTGATTTGTGATGTTTTATTTGGGTTGCCAACAGTGTAATTTTGACCCAAAGTCTTCGGGTAGATACTCTTGTATGATGTTTTATATGTGGTGGCGCCCGAGGCATCTAGAACACACAAAATCCGAACGACAGTTTGCTATCCGTGCCGCTTTTCAGTTTCCTGAACGGGGAAGTATTACACAGAATGCAGTAAACTCAAAACTATATAATTTCCTTTAAAGACAGCAGAAGGACACAGTCTCGCATCCGAATCGTTTGCCGAGTCTGCTCAATAAATATCAACCCCCAAATTAAAAATAAAGAACGTAGAAAAAAAAATTGGTGTCAGTATTTGATAACACATAATTTAAATTGACAAGCGTTTAAATTTTTCCTATTTTTTTTTACAAGAAGCCATTTGTGGTTTAAAATCAAATGATTTGTGAATTTAATTCGTGTTCCTAACCAAGTACAGGAAGGCACATTGAATTTAACATTTACATAGTCATAAATAACATAATGATCTATTATATATTCAGCAGTTCCAACTTCTTTACACTCTGTGTGCATACAACATATGAGCATTTTAGGTAATAATTGTTTCTTTGCAAAATTGTGTCAATTGTTCACAATAGATTGGCAAAGTGGACAATTAGTATTGGCTTTAACCTTACATGCATAACAGAAACTATGACTGTGTAGACATTAGTATTTGGCTGCGTACAAGTAGTTCTTGTAAATTGCACATTAGAAAACTTCATTATTTGCATGCATTGTAACTAAAAATAATATTTAGATTAGTTTATTTAAAATGTAAATTACATTATCATTTACCTAATTCGGGCTATCCAATATTTTATAATATTTGTAGTTACTAATTCTGTTTGAAACTATATAATTTTATGCGACCGGCATAAAAGACAACGCCGTCATTTAACGTATGATTCAACCTATTACAACTAAATTACAACTAAAAAATAATAGCGTTTGCGGGTTGCCAATGCTACTAAATCACATACAAGATTTGCTTAAGTCATCATCATATATTTTACTTATCGATTTATTTATTATTTTCTATTTTAAATTTTCTAAATTATCTAACCACAAAAATCACTATACAGCCAATCAAATACCACGAATAGCCGAAAAGGCCAATGGGCATATGCGGGCCGAAAATCGCCTTTTGATTGAATGAATTGAATGAAAATGATGCGTTCGGTAGAGGCAGGCGAAAAAATCATTTGCATCGACATACAATATTTCACATTTTTTTTCATTTACTTTATACGATAGGCTGTATAGGGTATTTGATGATATTTACTGCTAATAATAAAACCATATCAATGTCGGTTAATAATTGCAGCATAATTTTTTAGGTTAATAGTGCAGCTGAAAATGCTAGTCCCGGTGCGGTGTAAAAGCCACATGCATCTAACTTATTTGTTTGATAGTTTTCAAATATGTCCGCTAAAAGATAAACATCAGATTTGAGGTAGAAGTCTGCATATTCACCTAGTGTAAGGCAAATAAATGCATCCCAAAGTTTCATAATTCTCATCGGTGACATCACTGTCTGTCAGCTTACTGTAGAAACACTATTTCGGTGATAGTTTGTCACTTGTAATACATCTGTAGAAGTTATGTAGTCATAAGGAAATATCCTCTTACGTCGCATTAACATAAATTTGTCAGGACTATTAAAAGCATGTTTTGTGTAAATTTGCTCATCGTTTAAACTGTTTAAAGTTCTGGCAAGTGTATCCAGTGATGACAGCATAAATCGAAAAATGTCCAAAAATTGCATTTATATACTATTATATCTTTTTGAAAATGCTATATATGTTTCCATAGTCATAGGTATTATTTTGAAAGGGGCTCTTTCATCAATATTAGCCAATGTTTTAATAATAAAATGAGAGTCATACCGCGATGAATTATGTATTAGAATTGGTAAATCATTTCCCATCTTACATTGTAAATCACAATTATTACAAAATGGTATCTAAATAATCACTAAAAATGACTGTGGTGTGCAACCTTTTTATTGAAATATTCAAATGTAAAATTACAAAGCGGGCAGCTATTACAGTTATCATGTTGATTTTTTTCTAATAAAGTTAGTGGATACATCGGTAAATTTCCGTCTGATTTAATATATTCTGCAACGATGTCACATTCATTTTGAAGTTGTTTAATAAACTATTTTGGGGATTCTCCCCATGATACAATTGAAAATTATTTATCGTTATAAGAACAAACCTGTAGTATGCCACACTAAATGAAACATGGAGTTGGTATGCATTTGTGACGGAAGTATTACGTTTATTACTGCAAGTTTCTATAGGTTTAGTGATTGTCTCAAAATTCGCATATATTACGAATGTTAAATTCATTGTCGCTTTAAAGTTTTGAAATTTTACAACTTCGCCAGTCTCAAGCATTTCAACTTTGACCGCGTCAAAAGACAAACAATTTATTTTGTGTTCATTATATTTATCTACGGAATTGAAATGATTTAAGCTGCGGTCGCATAATATGAGTTTAGCATGTTCATGATTACTTATTTGTTTGTAACAGTTTGTTCAATTTTTTTATTAAACAGAATTGTCCCCCAACACTTGTATTGTAATTAAATAAATAAAGAGTAAATTAATAGCATTTAAATTTTTAGTTTTTGACAAATAAATTGGGTATATTAGTTCTTCATCGTAAGAGTACACAATATATTGATAAATGTAAATCTTGTTTTTCAAAATTTTGTAAATATCATATCAATTTCATTGGAAATTCGATAGCATTTAAATTAAGAATATTATGTATATTTTGTGGATAAGAGTCGGTGTATTTTGGATCATTATTACTTGTGCAAGGATAGAGTGATGCAATAATGCACCATGCAAAACATTGTCGGTCCTTATTTTTTTTTTAATTTCCTGTCTTAGACAGATATTAATCTAAAATGTGGACGAACTTACGGTTATTGATGATTCTTGTTGTGGTGTAAGCAATACGGTTTTAATTTGTGGTTGATTCCATATTACCTCAACGTTTTATCTATTAATTGTCATCTTCTTATTTATTTTATTATTTAATTGATTCTTTTGCATTTAATGTCATATGATAGTTGGCTAACCTATAACTTTGGAAAAATTAATGAATTTATTTACTATCTATTTTGTGGGATTTATTTGTGACTGTTTAACTTATATACTGGTTTTAAAAGTAATTAATTATCTGACTTACCCATTTTATATGTATTTAGTTAATTCCAATAATTTTTCACTTCACAAACACTGCTGCAAAATATTATATATAATGCTACAATAAAAATGAATAATGAAATGAGTACCCTACCCACTGGGTAGTTTGGCCGTGTCTAAGATTGGAAATATTTCTGCACTTACCTTTGCTTTTCATGCTTTCCGGGATTTTAAATTGTTTATAGTTTTTAATCGGCTGCGATTCAATCGACCTGACAAACCTATTATGGTTGTCGGCTTTCGTTTCGCGAACAATTCGTCTAAATATTATTTCGCACCTTTCCGCGATTGCTATAGCATTATCAACCGTGTCGTAAACACCCGTTTTTAAGATTTCGTGTCCAAACCGTCGTAAAATTTTTTTAGTACTAAATTTTTGCGTCTTAACTTATTTTTTGCGGATAACGCAACATTATCGAAATCCGGGTATATTTTGGATGCTGCAGTTTCTAAACACATCGCAAAAGCTCGCAACGTTTTGTCTTTTTTTCAAAAAATTCACCCTCATGCAATTGTTTATCAATCGGGTGCATAAATAATTTTAGGAGCCATTGCCTAATCTCGATTAACTTTATGTTTTTTTTTATTCGTCGTTAAAGCTAAGTAAAATTGTTTTGCGTCTCCGTTTAATTTCAATTTAATAGCTATCACCTCTTCTTTTGTGTAAAAAAGACATGCCGCAGCTCAGTGCGATACACAATTATTTCCTATTCTTTATGTGCTAGGGCATGGTAGCAGTCTACCCACGCTCCAAACAGCCTTCGTTGTTGTTCGGCTGTTGTTTATATTTTCATAGCATGCGGGTACCTTTGGTAGATATATGGTAGGTACATATCTACCGTCAAAAAGGTCTTGTTGGGTGTTATTCTAGTCAGCCGCGGCAATTTTCACTATTTGACCACGTGCCTGAACTGTTCTTTCTTCACCACCCAACTTGTACCACGCTTGTTGCCCAAAGAGCTTTTAATTAAAAAATGAAAATTTTACAGCACTAACGGTCAATGAGACCGTTACACTTTAAATTGTAATTGTGTCGATTAAACTAAAGCAATTAAACAGATAATTTTTTTACTTACAGACTCCGGCAACCTAAACGGGTAGCTGCAGGAAGGGTGGCAAATCACCACTAATATATACCTTGAGTCTCAACAGTCAGAGTTGATCAGGCTTGGACTTAAGATGGCAAGTTTAATGCTTCAATTAATATAAATCAATGTTTGGTGATTATTTTAACAACATAAACTACTTATCTGGATCAACCACAAATGTAAATAAATACATATAAAAATAAACATCCGGATAATTGTAAGTTGTAATATGTATAATAAATATTTTGAACCTAACTAATGTTACCGAAGTTCATTATGTAAATCTAGTTCCCCTTGAGTCTTTTAATTAAAAAATGAAAATTTTACAGCACTAACGGTCAATGAAACCGTTACATGGCGTTCACAGTTTGTTCTTCAGTCCAATGAGAACACTCGGCAACCGTAGACATATTTTCCAGAAAATTATTAACTTCGGGGTCGCCGAAATTACATTCAATAGTATTTAATATCTTGTTCTTAGTTTTTCCATCCGGGCTTGCTCATGTCCATCTTCTCTGCTCCGGTTTCTTAAAGAATGTATTGAGATAGTACAAATTTTCTTTGCTTAAGTAGTTTTCTAGCGTCCCCTCGTTGGTTCCTGGTGCCCAAGCCGAAGTCAATTGAAGTAATTTAATATTATTGCCAGGAAAAAAGTTGTGGTCAGTGTTTAAAATATGTTCATCAAAATGGGATTTATTAGGTCTATTCAATCTAATACATTAGTAATGCTCTTTGAATCTATCATGAAATTTTCAAGATGTTTGGCCTATCTAAATTGCGTTACAGTCATTACAAGATAAACAATACACACTACTTCTATTAATGGGCAACAGTTTGTCTTTGTTATTTTTATATTTATTAAGAAAAGGTAAAGATTTGAAATAATTACCTTTGATTTACTCAATATATTTCAACATAATTCTGTAGTGGGTTTTATAAATTAATATAAGTAAAATGTAACAATCTATTTATTGTAAAGAAAAGTAAACGTAGGCGGTGTTGTTGCTACACGTGTAATTAAAAGGTAACTAACTAAAATTAATATGGACATAACTATTTATATTATAAATAATCAAACGAAAGACTGGTTTGCCATCTAGTTGCAATTTAAAGCCGCGAAATGACTGCCAATTGCATATATGCTAAAATGATACCGATTAATGCGGACATTTTAGTATTAAAAATTGCAACTAGATGGCAAACCAGTCTTTCGTTTGATTATTTATAATATCAACTGTGTTCATAAGAACAGAAATATTTATTCAAAATTGTCTTCGCTATCATGCGATGCCGTGGTCGTACAAGGCATACTGACGAGGTTTGTAGAACCGAAACAATTGTCTATGCTTGACCCTTGGCCGCTGTGATTCGATTGACTGTTTTTGAATAAATTATTAATTCATTTCATAATTATTTATATCCCGTACATTTTCACGAGCAAGTTAGATAAACAATTTGCAGACTCAGCCAGAATGCACCTGCACCCTGGATCATAAAAACCACTTGACAGTGTGTAAGTACGGAAATGCGATATAACTACATACGTTAAGGACTTCTAAACTAAGCAAAATAAGAAATATAACTAATGTGGGAATATTTAATTAAGTGTTAAATTTATTAGCTAGACTAAATATAATCAATAATATACTCATATGAAAACATTCATATAAGTGTTAAATTTATCACTTAGATTAAATATCATCAATAAAAATAATAAGTACTAAAAAAATATCTGAGTTTACTACACCCTATTAAAAGATTTGTCACCTTCAAAAAGCGACATAATATCTTTAAAAGTACGCCTACCGGTTATTTGTCCGGCTAAGGGTTGATCAGTGCTTAATCTCTCCCTGGTTGGTGATTGTACTCTGTCTGCCACATAAACGACAGAAGGTACTCCTCGACTCTCTCTGGGTCGGTCGTAATTTTGCCTTATCCTAATACACATATTTGGTACAATACCACAACATTTGCGTCTGTAAGGGATACATGCCTTACAACAACAACAACAAAATAAAATGAGTAAACATGTTATGGTAACAATTAATCTATAAGTAAATATATTAGAGTTTATCGAATTTGGTAGCCAAGTAATTTGATCGAAGATGCCATCTATTCACCTAGTTTTCTACTTGAGATGTTAAGGTCGTCTAGATGTAGATTAAAAGTTTTAAAATTATTATTGAAATGAATTGAACTCATACTTGTTCTTTTACTTTCTGACTCGCAACAATCTAAATCTAGGTCTACGTTTGTACTAAAACAGAATCTCGTCTATCGTATTCAAAAAACTTTTGCTTTGGACTAGAATGGCGGATTCAGTAAAAGCTTTCCATTCATCCGACATCCTTAAACTCCCTAGTCCGTTTATTAAAACGTTTTCTATCTTATCCTTACAATTTACAGTTTTTTTTTCACGATCGGCTAATACAAATAACTACGTGTTTGAATTTGACAATTTATGGCAAACACTTGTTTCAATTTTAATTATTCGTTTGTCTCTAAAACAAGATTGATTGGAGTCTACACGTAAGGAAACAAATGACCTGATTGTTCAGACAAAATCTAGCCTAGTATCGGGTTTTATTTCTTGCTGATGCTGATACCCCCCTGCGGGAGGGGGTGGTGCAAAAGAATACTTCCGCTAGCCCCTTTGCTGGTCGTAAAAGGCGACCAATAGGCGAGAAGATAACCTCGTTAAAAAACCCACAGTTCGTCTGGGACAAGTCAAACGTATTTGTGAGTTAATTTTTGACAAAATTTACCGAACATCTTGTAAAACTCACCTGCGTGTTTGCCGTGCGCGGTGACCCGAAAGCTAGGAAAAGAGGATCCTGGTAGTTGAGGGGCTAATACTCAGGTTTAAAAGAGTGTTAGTTCCAACACACTGCTTTGGCCTTAGCTACTGGTAAAACGGGAGGTTAAACCTAATCCAGTTTTAATCAATCGGCTTGTTTTGTTTAACGTTAGGGTGAGAAATTATTTATGTGGTGATAGATGGAAGGTTCACAATGTGCTACGGTTGGTTCCCGATAGTATTCTTTGTGTTCGCGGAAGTCTTTCATTTACATCTGTGAAACCTATATCGCTTGATTAGCCCTGGCGACTGCTTCAGTTTGTGATGTAGCGTCCCATATGTGGCTCCGTGGTGGGTGGGGAGATTGAGCGATGAATTTGACGGAGTTTATTATGGTAGATTCTAAACCTCCAACCAAACGATCTTGCCCGTTTACGGACGAGAGAGCTAAAGAAGATAGTATGAGTACAAGTAGAAAGTTTGTTAGGTATTTAATTGTTAAATGTTCTGAAAATGGCCAGAGTCTAAAGGAGGTATCTCCCTTCTTAATTCATAGGACCATTTCCAATATTATTAACGGAACCTTATAATCGTGTAAGAAGTTAAGAGACGGTACTTTGCTTATTGAAGTAAAAGACAAAATGCAGAGCAGTAAAATGCAGGAATGCACGTCGTTAGGTAATATTGCGGTGACAGTTGAGCCGCATAAATCCTTAAATATTTCTAAGGGAGTTATTTCATGGTATGAGTTGTTATACACAACTGTAGACGAATGCAAACAAGAACTAGCGTCTAACCCGTAGAAAAGATGGTGAGGTCAGAGATACAACATCTATGATCTTAACATTCGATTCCGAACGGCTTCCAGATGAAGTCAAGGTAGCGTATGTTACTCGCCCGGTCCGCCCGTTTATTCCTAACCCAATGAGATGTTTCCAATGCCAACGTTTTGGACACACCGCAGTTAGGTCTCCAGGTGTTGCAACATGTGCAAAATGCAGTAAGGAGAAACATGACCCCGATTCATGCAAAAGTTCACCTTTATGTGTGAATTGTGGTGGTAAGCATCCTGTCTATTCCCGAGATTGTCCAAAAATGAAAGAGGAAAGGAAGATAGCCGAGATCAGAGTAACAGACAAACTCTCTTACTTTGATGCTCAAAAGAGGTATAGAGCAATTACGGCTCCTACCTTTTCTAGATCGTTTGCTGCAGTTGTTGAAACGCCTATCGTTCAACAACCACCAATTATGAAATTTACTGCTATTGCAGAAAGTTTAAATAAAGACAAGGACTTTAATGTGAAGGGTCAAAAACTGGTTGCGGGCCCATCAGGTTCAAAACCAAAACTGACTACGGCCCAATCCGGTCAAAGGTCACAACGAGTGGGATTTCAAGCAAAACCACTCAAGATGGGGGCTTATTTAAAGCCTAAACCATCTAAGGTATTGGCTCGTATCGGGCCAAAACCAAGTAAGGTTGCGACTTCCAAGTCAAAGCCTTAACAGGCAAAGGCTCAGTCCGAGTCAAAGCCTACAAAGACGGCAGCCCAATCTAGGCTACCGCCACCTGAGGTGCAGGTTTCTAGCGATCCTGCGCCCACAGACCCCAATATTGACGTGTCGTTAGAGTCAATGGATGTGGAAGTTCTTTCCGCGCCATCTTCTCTGACAGATGAAATTATGCCAATTAGTGGGAGTTCTATTCCCCCAGATGATAATTCAGAAGTTAAAAATGAAAACGCTAATAAACAAAGAGTTAAAATTACGTTCGCAACATAACACTAAAAATGGTTTCAACCATTATACAATGGAACTGCAACGGATATAATTCACACTACGAATCCTTTAAAATATTATTAGCCGAAAATTCACCTATCTGCGATTCCTTACAGGAAACAAATTTTAAGGTTGACTGTTCTGTTAATCTTCGTGGTTATACTATTTATAGAAAAGATCGTGCAAATGTTGATCGTGCTCAGGGTGGAACGGCTTTATTGGTTCGTGATACGGTTTTTAGTAAAGAATTCCGTGTCAACACTGCATTAGAAGCAGTAGCCGTTCAACTACATATCCCTTTTGCACTGACCATTTGCTCAATTTATATTCCGCCAAATGTCAGTTTGGACATTCGTTTGATTGATCAATTACTTGAACAACTTCCGTCCCCATTCGTGCTAATGGGCGATTTTAATGCTTATAACACTATGTGGGGCTCAAATCGAACTGATGTGCGAGGTTGTAACTCAGCCAATCTTTTTTCAGAAACGGATTTAGTTATCCTAAATAAAGGAAACAATATCTACTTTTCCGTGGCCAATAGATCGTTCTCGGCTATTGACCTTACCATTTGTTCTCCAAGTATCGCAGCATTGCGGGATTGAGAAGTCTCGGAATATCTTTATGATAGTGACCACTTTCCCATATTCATTCGCGTGCTTGGTCATGAAATTAATGAAAACCGTCATCGAAATTGGAGAATAAAAGATGCCGATTGGAATATGTTTGTTCAAGTGTTTGAATACGATGACAGTGTCCAAGCCACATAGAAGTCAGAAAAACAATAATGTCTTTAAAAAACTCTACAAGTAGAGATATATATGGGCTTACTACCGGCTTGTTAAAAAGTGTTGTAAACATTTTAGTTACTCCACTTACTAAATTAATAAATGATTGTATTATGGGTAATATCTTTCCCAAAGTGCTAAAACAAGCTTTAGTCATTCCTGTCTATAAAACTGGTAACAAAGAAGAAGTTAACAATTATAGACCCATATCTCTTCTTCCTATTATATCAAAGGTTTTTGAAAAAATTCTTTTTAATCAGATTATTGACTTTTTAGAAAGCAATTTACTATTATCTAATAGCCAATATGGTTTTCGCAGAGGAAGGTCTACGAGGGATGCAATAGTTGCGTTTACCACTGAGATCCTGGAAGGATTTGAATCAGGTATGCACTCGGTTGGAACCTTCTTGGATCTTAGTAAAGCATTTGATTGTGTTCCTCATGATGTTCTTCTTCGAAAATTATATTTTTATAATTTTCATCCTACAGCATGCAGAATGATAAACTCTTATATTTCTTGCAGACAACAGCGAGTAAAAGTTGATAAAAAAAAATCAAAAACTTCTAATATATTATATGGTGTACCGCAGGGGTCTATACTTGGTCCTCTGTTATTTCTTATATATATTAATGATTTGCCAAACTTACACAGATCCAAAGATAGTATAACACTATTTGCTGATGACACCAGTCTAGTGAATAGAGGAAAAGAGATTGGTTTAGTAATATCTAACAACAAGATATTAGAAAATAAAGTTGAAAATTGGCTAATATCGAATAAACTAACTTTAAATAAAAATAAGTCAGTAAAAGTCACCTTTTCTTTAAAGAGATCTGCTGAAATTACTAACGGAAGTACCAAATTCTTAGGAATTCATTTAGATTCTAGGTTAAACTGGCATAAGCATGGAGAGGAAGTGTCATTAGCTTTGTCACGCACAACATATTTACTGAGACACTTAACACATACTCTTCCAAAAACATCATTACTGACTGCTTATTTCGCACTATTTCAGTCTAAGGTGACATATGGCATTTTAGTATGGGGTCACTCGTCTATTATGCATAGACTTTTTGGCCTGCAAAGACGAGCTGTAAGAGTAATCACATCAGTTGCATATAGAGATGATTGTAGAAGCGCCTTTGTTGACAATGGACTTCTGACATTGCCATGTTTGTACGCATTGGAGTGTCTGGTCTATATTAGAGAAAACATTCAGAATTATCCAATGCACCAATCTAAACACAATCATCATACCAGAACTAAACTTGATATTTATCCAAAATGTCCGCGACTTTGCATTTCACAAAACGGAATTAGTTATTATGGAATCAAATTTTATAATGCTCTACCACAACATATTAAAAATCTTTCAATAGTGAAATACAAAACCGAAATTAAAAAATATTTTTTGATCAAGGCTTTTTATAGTCTGCAAGAAATTTTATCAAATAGCTTTTTAGATATATAATTTTTAAACTGTTGTAATTCTGTCTACCTATTTATGTACCTGTATTGCCATTTTTTAAATTTAATATTATTCTGATTTTTGACATTTGTTCTACCACCATGTATTAGCAAGAAATAAATTACTTACTATCGACGAAGATATTGAAACTTATACCGATTCTATCATACAGGCAGCACATGCGAGTATACCGTTATCTTTCGGAAAACCTCGCAGAGAGCCCGTTCCTTGGCGGAATTTTGATTGTGAGCAAGCCAAACTCAACAAACGCCGTTCTTTTCGTATATTCAACCACTCTCCAACAGAAGAGAACCTATTACTTTATTTGAGGTACAAAGCTGTTGCTCGAAGAACATGCAGAAAAGCAAAAAGAGAATCATGGTCAGAATATGTCACTTCTATTAATTCGAGAACCCCCGTCGGGAAGGTGTGGGAAAAAGCCAGAAAAATTTCTGGCCGAACCGCATCATTACCTATTAGTGGGTTATTGTCGGGTGATCAAATTATTACCAATCCCCTTGACATTTTGAATATCCTGGCCGATGTTTATTTTGACGCTTCCAGCGATAATAATTACGATGCAAATTTCCGAGATATTAAAATTAACATGGAGAGAAACGTTCTGTCATTTGTCTCTGCTGAAAATGAATTATATAACGCACCGTTTAGTGTTTGGGAATTTGACTCGGCATTATCTGAAGCACACAATACTGCTCCAGGTGTCGATTTGATACACAATGCTATGCTTAAGCAATTAAATCGCTCTGCCAAACTTCTATTGTTAACACTCTATAACCGGATATGGTCAGCAGGGTATTGTCCTGAGTCGTGGAAACTTGCTATCATAGTACCAGTACTTAAACCTGGTAAAGATAAAAAGCTCCCGACAAGTTATAGGCCAATCTCTCTAACTAGCTGCTTAAGTTACTAGAAAGAATGATCAATAAGCGTCTTACTTGGTTATTAGATTCAAGAGGATTAATTGCTGACATACAATGTGGTTCAAGGCGTCACCGTTCTACGACTGATCACCTTGTTCGGTTGGATACAGCAATTAAAAATGCTTTTGTACAGAATCAACATCTTGTCGCTGTATTCTTTGACATTGCAAAAGCATATGACATGACGTGGAAGTACAATGTTCTACGAACGCTTCATTCATGGGGTATTCGCGGAAGCATGGCATTGTTTATACAAAGCTTTTTAACTTCCCGTTCATTTAAGGTACGTGTAGGTGACAACATCTCGGGCATACGTCAGCAACAGAATGGTATTCCTCAGGGGTCTATTCTAAGCGTGACACTATTTATGATAGCGATTAACGGCATAAGTCGGTTCATCAAGCATCCGGTAAGCGGATGTATGTATGTTGACGACGTAGCTATCTATTGTGCCTCGAGAAACATGGCAACATTGGAACGTCAACTTCAGTTAACAATCAATCACATTTTGAACTGGGCTAATAAGAATGGATTCACCTTTTCTACTAGTAAAACGTTGCTTATCTATTTTTGTAGAAGGCGAACCCCACACGGTGACCCTTTATTATATCTTGGGGGACAACCTATTCCTGTACAGGATAGTGTTCGATTTCTCGGTGTCACATTTGACCGTGCGCTGACTTGGCGTCCTCATTTAATAAATCTGAGATCAAGATGTGTCCCGGCACTAAACTTGCTCAGGTCGTTGAGTGGAAAGTCATTGGGAGCGGATCGGAAAACAATGCTACTTCTGCATCGCGCTTTGGTGCGCTCAAAACTAGATTATGGTTCCATAATCTATGCTTCTGCAGCTCCATCCACATTACGTATTGTTGATCCTGCTCACCATACTGGAATTCGTTTAGCAACTGGCGCATTTCGCACTAGCCCTATTGCTAGTGTTTTGTGTGAGGCAACCATCACTCTGTCTTCGGCGTAAAATTTTGACTGTTAGGTACGCCGCGAAACTAAAAGCTAAACGCTTGCATCCGACGTTTCCTGTCGTGTACAATAATGGTCTCGACGATCTATACAACATCAGGATACGGTCCCAAAAACCGGTTGCTATAAGAAATTGCAGTATACTTCGGGAACTGGATTTCCA
The DNA here is from genome assembly GCA_963932245.1 of Tachinus rufipes. NCBI lineage: Eukaryota > Metazoa > Arthropoda > Insecta > Coleoptera > Staphylinidae > Tachinus > Tachinus rufipes. The sequence continues at coordinate 51,493,770 of OZ010748.1, forward strand.
ACTCCCTGATGTATATCAACTGCCTTACTGTCGCGATCCTCCTTGGACTTTTCAACGTCCAAGGTTAAATACTGCATTATCGAGAATGAGCAAAGCTTCAACTTTACCAGTTGAATATCGAACTGAATTTGCATAAATTCAAGCAATGAATGTAAATGCCACTTGGATTTATACCGATTTCTCAAAAAGTAACAACGGTGTGGGTTGTGCTTTTCTGGTAGATGAGCTGCAATTTACATTTGGCTTGCTAAGTGTTAGCAGCGTGTATACTGCAGAACTGTATGCTATCTATCAGACTCTTCTCTACATCCAACTAAGCGCAGGTACAAATTATGTTATATGTACAGACTCGTTGAGTGCATTAAACGCCATAGTTGACCAATATCCTGATCATTACTTGCTGAGGCAAATTCATTCAATTTTGCTTCAGGTGTCTCAGATAAATGTCACTGTTAACTTTGTCTGGATCCCCAGTCACGTAGGTATCAGTGGCAATGAAAAAGCTGATGCGCTTGCCAAATTGGCAATAACTAGCGCTGAATATGTTTCATTTAAAGTTTGCGTTAGGGATATTTGTAATTTTCTACATCAAAAGCTGCTGACTAGCTGGCAAACTGAGTGGTTTGCTATTCAAGACAACAAGCTGCGATGCACTAAAAGCGTTATTACACCGTGGAGTTCGTCATGCAGGTCGAAGCGTAGGGAAGAGGTTATCCTCACGCGACTTCGCATCGGTCACTGTCGATGGACTCACAGGCATTTGTTGGCATCTGAGGTGCCGCCAGTTTGTGATACTTGTAATGTCCCATTGACTGTTCGTCATATCTTATTGGATTGTCGGCAGTTTTCGGAACAAAGAGTTACGTCTGAATTATCACCCAGTTTGTCGATTGTCTTGGGCGATCAGATCGTTGAAGTCGATCGTCTGTTCGAATTTATTCGACAGAGCAAATTGAATGTATGGATATAATTGTTAATTTATTATGATTAATGTTTGTGTATCGTAAAATCCAGCAGTGTTTAGGACTTTTTACACCCTAGACACTGTTGGAACTATCTAGTCATTATTGCTATAGTCATTAAAGTTTGTGAACGTTTATTTTATCTTTGTTGTTTATTTATTTATTTAATTTTATTCTTTAATATGCCATTTTACAGCATATTATTTTACATTTTTTTATAGTTAGAGAAAAGAATCGGCGTTAATAGTCTTATTAGGCTGATACGCCAAAAATCTAAACTAACTAACTAAGCTGATGCTGATAGTATTTCATGGTGAAAACCGAAAAATGTTGGTTTAAGGTAATTTTGTCTTCCATATTCATAGATAAGAAAGTTTTCTTTTCTAAATATTTATTTAACTTTAAAAATTTTTTGTTCTAAATGTTTTTGTTAGAATTTAAAATCAAAATGGTATTGTTAAAACTTGAAATAGTCTTTTGTATGACATGACTCTGCTCTTTAGTGAATTGAGCTAGTGTCTGTTTATTTTTAGCTAACTCGTTAATTCTCGAGTTGTAGTACGTTGCGTCTTCTTCGTCTAAATATCCAAATAAAACCTTGGTTACTTTAGTTATAGCGTTAAACAAACCTCGTTTAGAACGGCTTGTAGATGAGGTATGACCTACTAAATATTGCAAAGTTTTTTTATTGTCCCTAATTGAATTTAGGTTAGGTTTGGATATTCTAATAAAATTGTTACAAATTTTGTGAGCCTGGTCAAACGCTTTACATAGCTTAATAGTTTTGTTATAATACATTTTAATTTGTTTGTATTTCTAGTATGCAATTGTTATAATGCGCCATTCATCGTTATGTAGCTTACATGATTTTAGTTGTTTGTAGTGAATGTCTGGTGATTGTTGGAAGTACGTCACTTTGTATTGTTCACTTGCTTCAGATGCTCTTGCGTACATCAGAAACCTGAAACAAATACTTCCATCTAAGAATGATATGGTTTCAGTCTATTAATGTCTGACTTGCTTAGTGCCGTTTTTTGTTCTTATTTGAATAGTATAACTGGTGTCGGAGTCTACAGATTTTACTTTATGTGGACCCGTGTACCTAGCATGTAGTTTTTCATTTTTGTATGTTTTTATGGTTTTGTTGGATAATAATATTTTATCTCCTACCTTAAATTTTACTTCACTACTTTTTTTGTCGTAGTGCTTTTTGTTACTCGTTTTTCCTTCTATTATGTTATCACAAGCTAGTTGTCGAATGCTCCGAAATTTAAATTGCAAATCAGTCACATACTCATCGTAGTAATATGAAAACTTACCAAATAATAGTTTAAAAGGAGTAAACTTCGTAACCGTGTAAGGAGTTGTACTAAAGGAAAATAGAAAGAATGGAACTAGCGTACACCAATTGGTGTTATTTTTATTTAAAAAATTTCTCCCAAAGTTTGATGTGTTCTTTCGACGGCGTTCGATTGTGGGTGATAACTGGTGCATCTCAGCTGGGTAACCTTCAAAAGTTTACACACTTCTTCCATTAATTCCGACAACAAATAAATATAAGAAAACTATTTATTTTTTATATTAGCAATAGCCGCTTCAATAAATGTTGGTTCCTTAATAGGCATATTTTTATTTTTTCAAAAGTCGACAATTTCTTGTAACACTCATTAAAAAATACCCGCAACTTTTCTTCCATTTTAAGATTATCATCCCTAAAGATAGTTTCAGTTTTAATACCAAGCAAAGCCCAAACAGCAAATATGCAGTATTTTTTTGCAGTAATGTATAATTGACCCTGAATTTAATAATACCATTTTGTGGTTGATATTAATTTTATTTGTTACGCTCTTTCTGACGCTGAAATGTTTGGGTAAGTGATTTAATTATTTTTTTTAAATCTTTTTAAAGAGACAGTTATTAAAAACAAATTGTGGACTAGCCTAGCCAACCCAGTAGTGACACTCCGCCGTGCAAATCGCATCGCAATCGAATCGAAATGACGTCAGAGAATTTAATCGATCGCTTTAATGATTTTACACCGCCTACTACTACAGAACTAATAGTTCGGAAAAAATCGGTATTGCTTTTTAAATAGAGTGAGATGAACATATATAAGTGCATGTGCAAGAAAAGGATCGTTTAAAATATTGCAACAATGTATACATTTATTATGATAAAAAATCTATTATATATTTTTTAATTAGGTGTTAATAATACAAAATAACACATTAATGAAATTTATGGTTCAGAAATAATTACTATATTATTAAATATAATTAAGGTTTTATAATACAAAGGCATTTGTTGTGGATCGAATAAAAATGTTGTCTTGGCAACGTTGCATTTAATTTCTCGATTCTATCGATAGAATTCCGGTACTCCGTTATTGCTTTCTGTCATAGAATACGTCAATTTTTAAACATTTTGTTTCAAATCGAATCGACTCAAAGCGACTGATTTTTATGTATCGTCATTAATCGCTAACCTCAAATTCATGAAAAAAAAACATGAGGGTGAATAGAAAGCATCAACAAATTTTTATTTTTCATATCCATATTGAATGAAATATTAAATAATTGTGAAACTAAATATATATAATATAATTATAAAGAATATAAAAGCATCTCATTGTAAAAACAGTGCAAATGTTAATTATAATAAACTTATTTATATCATATTTTTAAGTAAACTGAAAAACTTGTTTAAAGTATCAGTTTCATTATGAAAATGAGTATTGAAATTTCTGGACTTTACAAATAATAAAATTTATATTTATTATATTAGGTAATGCCTTTAAATTTTCTGTTAATTTGATTAATTTAACAATAGTGAATATGATTTCAGTTTTTTATCACATATTTTTTTATTATTAACCATATTTAAAATTATTGTTAACATTCAAAATTTTTACAATATATTGAAATAAAAGCACAATTTTATTTACTAGATCTCCGTTTTTTGATACAAAAAAAAATAACTTTCTGTTTGAGAAATTTGACTAAATGTAACGTTTAATTGAAATTCCAAATTCTATAAAATAGCTTGCATTAATTTGTATTTAAAATAAAAATTAATGGCAAGTTTAAAAGCTTATGTAAACTAAATATTATAATATGTACGCAGCACTTTAGATTGGCATAAGCTAGTGCAACGTAACAAACAATACTTTAGTGTATATTAAGTTGCCTATTATTGCGCCCAATCAGCAGCACTGTAATTAACATACATTCATTTTTGATACTATCCTTGTCACACACAATATCTTTATTATATAGCGCACTCACTTTAAAAAGCGATTACGATTATACCCGAGTAAGATTTCTATCGAATATTTTGTCACGACGGAGTACCAAAGCTGAGCACGATCGAATCACTGACGTCATCTCGATACGATTTGCTAAATCAACAAAGTTATTTCTTTTTAATTATTGTAAAATGAGTTAAACGACATCTTATTAAACATTGTTTTATTTAATTTTGGATGTTCAATCATAATCAGAGATCAAGAAATTAAAATTAAGGCGGAATATATGTTTTTTATTAATTGAGAATTGAATAAAATGAAACGTCACATTGACGTCATTGCGATTCTATTGCGATGCGATAGGTATGGCGGAGTGTCACCACAGGAGAAGGGAGTAGGTAGATGAGAGCTCCACGAGTTTAAAATAATGATCTGACCCACAACGATTTTAATTCTGGGAAAAACTTGAACCCATGTTGATATATATATATATATAAATAAACAAATAACCCATAAATCAACTTATATTTGTAATAGTATTTTAAAAGGCTAGACAAAATATCTATTTGTTATTAAATTTTTAAGTTATAATATGCCTCCGTAACTGCCGAGTGACTTAGGACGCGTAATCCGCGGGATAGCGCTACACCGACCGAATTTAGCCCGTATGTAATGGTACAATCAATCTTTTAAAACACAACAAAACCCGATCAAGAAAAATTCAATAACATAACAAAAGTAGCAAATGCTTATCAAATATAAATATATAAAAAAAAAAAAATATATTAGACTTTACCCAAATATATATCAATTATGTAAATAATTGTTGATCACGAATTACTAGATTAAATATGACAAATAAAAAAAAACTAAGAGCTGTTTGAGGAACAAAACTGCAAAAGTAGCAGATAAGCCAATATTGCCGTAAACAAGCCCGTATAATAATTGTTTTTCCTGCTGCTCCTTTCGTCCTTCCCTTCGTTATCCGCACACAAAGGCTGAATATTCCTCAGAACGGTTCATAATCCGGATTTGTTAATTTTCAATGTCACTTTAGTCTTTCGTCCTTCCCTTCGCGTCTTTATCCGTCACACATGGGCTAAATATTCCTCAGAACGGCTCAAAATCTAGCTTTGTTAACTTTCCATGTAACTTTAGTCTTCTCTAGATTCTCCATGTAACGGTGTAGGTCCAAGGCCTATTAATAAGATATTTGCACTGTAACCCTTTCTTAACTCAATTTTGGGGCGTACGAAAGAGCCTACAATAATTAAAATTAAATTAATTAATTTCTAGCAATAAAAAGGGCAACAAAAATAAGATAAGGACACACAAAAAAATAGTTACCGATTTTATCGGCTCCCTAATTTCCAAAGTAGTAACGATTGCTACTAATCACATTCTACTACACAGATGAACGTGCTAAAAGGATGATTAAACAAACATTGATACAAGACCAAGTAATAAAAAAAAGATACATACCATGTGGCGACAGATCCGGTAAAATTACCGATATTGTGGCCCCTAAATCCAAAACGACTCTCGATACAAAAATGTTATAAATTGCCCGGGACCGCAAACACCATTAACTCCTACGTACGGCAGAAATGCACTTGGATGCCCGCGGATTCAATTGTCTTCTTTATTGCCGCACCCGTACGCTAGAACACCCCACAATAAAATGGCCAACTTTCGAATTTACCCAAAGAGCCCTCTCTTGAGCATATTAATAACAAATATTCCGTCTATTATTAATGTACACAAGGTTGCCTAACTTAAATTGCCATTTGAAAATTAAATGAAAATTGAACCGTAACATATTATTTACCCAAAAATTGATTGTTTTGCATTGTATGCTGTGACGTAATTTCTCACTTCTTAGGAAAGGATGGGGGAGCTAGGGTGGTATAGCGGGTATAATTGTGAGAGCCACGAGCTTGTTACTAACGTGTACTCTTGGTGGTACCGGTCTCCGTGGGAAAAGTTCGAACCCACTTATTCCTATAAATCTCCTCCCCAAGAGAACAAAAATATAAATTAAATGAAAGTCGATGGTCTGTTTGGAAAAGTGTGGCACACACTCTATATTTAAAAATAAAAACATTAAACATTGAACTTATATAAAGCAAGTTTGGGTTGGGTCTTCGCCCAAGGTACGATAGGTAGCGAATAACCGAACATGCAAGTTTATCTTTGAAAATGGCCTTTTGGCCCGCGAATGATGAGACGAAAACGGTGAAACGCGTAGCGCTACGAGCAACCCCGATTTCCGATCATTTACTCTTAAATATCAAACTTTAAGCAAGCAACGAAGCCCCTTGCACGAGGTTTACAGTGTACATCGATACCATCTTTACGGCGAGAAATATTTTAAACTTCATATCGTCGGCTTAATCTGCAATCTGTTGTTAAATTTGAAAAAAATCGACTAAATGTATATTAAAATGGTGATTTCCACATTTTTTTCCATATTTTTGGGAACATAATGGATTTTCCATTTATTCGTAAATAAAATAATAATATAAAAAAAATGTAACGTATTATTTATTTTGCACTTTTCATACGAATAATACAACATAAACTTTAATTTTTATAACATACTATTAAAAAGACAAAATTAATAGCGCTACAATTTATTATTTAAAAGTTAGGCGATCGTAAAAGTCATGGTAATCTTTTTCTAGACTTTTTTTTAAATCTTGCAGATGTAAATATTTTGCGAGTTTAATTGGAATTGGCTCCGTATAGAGTTGTGGCAAATCATTAATGTCACAAGCTAAATTTACACGGGAAATTTTCTTTACCCGACTATACTGCAGCTTTTCAAACTGATGAGTATGTCTTAATTTGTACAAAATGGAACTATCAGGTTTATATTTGTAACCATCGGATCGCCTATTTTCTTCCCGGGTCTCAAGGATTTTAATAATGTAAGTTTAGAAAAATCTTTAAAGAAATCATGACTTAGGTATGCCACTTGATAAGGTGTAGGCTTTTCACGAGCTCTTAAACAAATCCCAACATAATCAGCTGGTACGTTTATATTTACATAACGCAATTTTCTCTCAATGGTTGAATGTATAGAGTCTGCTTTCATTTGTGTATGACCTTTCTCAAGAAATTTTTGCTCCATAGTTATATTAAGTCTGATAGATAAATTGATAAGTGCATTAGCTAGAGTCGAGTTCCTATTCTGAGAGGTGCATTCATCACTATAAAATATAATTTTTTGTTCAGGTTGAAGTTTTTCAAACACGTTTTGTTCTATGAATCTACAAATTATAGTAGCGTAATCACTCGCTATTACTCCTCCAGATGACTCATGCCATAAATAACAATAGCTATCTTTAGTTTTTATATCAAAGATGGTAAAATTATGAACAATCAATTTTGTTTTAAAATAAAGAGACGATGTATTGGATTTGGGAGCCAAAAGCACTGACTGTAGATCCATGCAAAATATTTTATCTTTCGACTCATTGTCTTTGTTTTTTTCCTGTCTTGCTTCTTTTTTCTTTGCCTGAAGAACTTCGTAGGCCTCCTGTGTTAAATTACCCATTCTGTGAGCAACACAGGTATCGCACTCATCTTTTTTTGGCTGAAATAATGATAAGTTCGTTTCTTCAAAAACGTGACAGAATAAAGCAATCGAGACAAATGGTATCGATTTTTCTTCACACCACTGCTTGTAGAACTTATGAAGTGCCGTTTTTGAGTGCCAAGTACGTTCTAGATACAGCTTGTTGGTTGATGAGCGGCAATAATGGGACTCCATTTTTGCCAATTGGTTAAAAAAAGTTTTTAAATTATCCTTTATATTCCTGTACCTATACGATTTAATTTGATCTTTTTTTGTAGTAATTTCACTATTTATTTGGCTTTCATCTTTATGTTTTTTAAGCCAATCCAGGATCACATTTTCTTTAAGACTATGGGTATTTAAAAACATTTGTTTACACACTCTCAGTCGTTTTTCTCCTTTCTTCAAATAATAAACTAGCGACTGCGTCCTTCGAGAAGTTTCATTTATTCTATTTCTAGGCCTACTTACGTTACTGATGTTTACCAAAAATGAGACGTAGACTTGTCTTTCAGGCCAAGTCATCTTCGACCAAAAGTGTATAAAAATATTTAATCTTTCTACCTCAGAAAATGAGCGACAATGTAAATTAAAACTTTTCAGCGATAGTTTACAGTTACATGGTTGTCGTATTTGCTTCTTTTCTTTTTTAATATTGTATGTCCACTTCTCATCTACTTTTTTCTTTCCAAAATATTCTTTGCCCTTTTCACGTTTTCTTTTCATCTTATTTTCATGCCACTTTTCTTCATTTACAAATTGTCTTTTTTTTTTTCGATCAATATTATTTGAAATATTGTCTCCATCATTGTCTCCATTTTTACCTGCTTCACCATCATCTTGCGATTCTATGTCTGGTATATAATCAGTATCTTTTCCATCCTCTTCTTCGTCATCTTTTTGTAAGTCACTATTATTTTGGTTCAAAGTGTAGTCTTCGGAATAGTCAGGTCCATTGATATTTTCCGGATAATTTAGTATTTCTTCTTCGAATTCAATGCCAAATGACTCATATTGTCCCGGATTGAGTGCGTCTTCAGAAAATATTGGTAGCAACTCATGTAAATAGTTAGTCTCATTTTCAAAGCTAAGTTCAGGTACATTATTTAATCTAGATTCTTGTACTAATTCTAAATCACAGTCTATATTATTGCATTTATTTGGATTCAATTCAATTATTTGAATGGCATCTGTATGATCTATATTATTATCCAAATAATTATTTATTTTATTAACAATCACATTTGTACCAGAAATGACATCTAGTGACCCAGTATTACTAAATATTGAAGTTATCTCTGGTATATTTAAAATCAGCAAACAGTCCGTATTAGATGAGCATGTCATTGTGTTACTTAATTTTTCATCGGGGTCTTTTAATTTAGTGTTTGACTCAATGGGCTGTTGAGTTGACTTTGGAGGAGTGTTTTCTTTTTCATCTTCACTGGTTGGACGTTCGAAATTTGGGAATTGATTTAGGCTTTGTTTATAATTATTTTGTGTTAAAATTTCAGTACTGATGTTTTGTACCATTGCCAAAATTTTATCGGTTCTTTTTTTAAAACTGGCCATATTTTCTAAAATAAAATAAAAGAAAATCGTATTACTGTTAATGTAATTGTAATAATTAAAAACTATGAAATAGCTCAAACTAATTAATACTAATTAAATATTAATATAGAAAATGCCGTAACTCCTTTTAAAAAGAGCTAACTTATTTATCTATTATATATATTATGTTAAGAAAAACAAGTAAGTCCATGATCAGATTAAAATGTTAAATTCAATAAAATATCCTGCAAATTTAACATTCCTAACTATATACATTGAATTGCAATTGCTTATCTTCTATTCTCCACACTCAGATGTAATCATAAAGGTGTTGAAATTCTAAATATTTACTCACATTGTCGGGATGTTATCTAGCATGTTACCCGCCATGCTAAAACTGGACTTACTGGTTTTTACTATCTGTTTTAATAGGTTAGGACTTACGTGGTAAAGAAAACTGTATATTTTTGATGCGTCAATTTTTTTACAGTTGCTGGGATTTCTTCGACGTATGTGTTGATTTTTTTAAAAACAGATGGAGCAAAAATCTCATTTTCGGCCAAAAGTGGACTTACGGCTTTTGCAGATTAAGTCGACGATATATAAGTATGTAAACATGTCATGTGACGCATGGCAAGTTTTATGTGAAGCACAACATAAATTTGAATAGAATAAAGAAAACATGTAATTTGGTATATCAAGCCTTGACTTCCTGCGATGATCCTCAGCTCCAGATTGTCCTCCTTGGCATCCAAACTCCCAAATATATTTCATCCAAAGTGATGACTGATCCAACGGGATATTTCGGTATATGGCTAGAATGTCCAATATTCAAGTCCTCAGAGCCGAAACCCCATCTTGATGACACCAACGTACATATTAGTCTCAATGACCAAAGTAAACAAATAGACTTAAAGGATAGAAAGAAAACCTAAAACCACACGTGCAATTACTACACAACAGTCACACTTAATTAATATCAATGAGGTGGATTTATTACCTGAGATTGGGTGGGAGCAAGTCGATAGCCTCCATACGGTTATGTATATATATATATATATATATATATATATATATATATATATATACATACATATATATATATATATATATATATATATATTTTGTCCATATCTTCCGCCTGATAAGTATTTTTTAGTTAGGTATATGGGTCGCCTAGAATTATGGCTTATTATTGGTAAGATCTTCTATTGCAAAAGTTTATTCTCTTGCCTATAAACTTTGCAATAATAGAATTAAATTGTTGTGCGCAATTGTTATCCACATCATAAATAAGACTCGGCGCCTGTTCTCTCAAATACGTATTGTAGTGTTGTAGTTTTTCAAGAAGATCTGAAAATAAAAATATACATAATAAACAATTTATCCAGTGAAAGATAAAAGCTGATGCCAAATAATTATTGCATATCAAATCAATATGCAACACGTTTGTTCGAGTTCAGGTATTTTAATCGCATTACAAAAGATTTGTACTTAGCCGTAAAGTCCAGGTAGCGGTTCAGATGATAATGCACCCTTGTGCGTCGCCTCACATAAATATTACTGCAAATACTCAACCCGATCCTGATATCTTTCATATCCTTCAATGAAAAAGAACAACAGTATACTTCAAAAATGATAGACAATTTAAAAGTTCGTCGCACTTGCTTCTTCCCTTCTTACGGCTGCCCCGCAGGTGAGTTAGCATCACCGAGCACGTGCCCCCTTAAGATACTGTTACGGTCATTTTCCATCTTAAGATCGGCAACCAAATGTACATCTCAAGCCTGAAACGATTGAGGTTGTTAATAGTTTTCAATTTAATTGGAACTAGTTAATTGGTAAATAAATTAATAATATAATTAACAGATATGTAAGGAATAAGTGAAGTTAATAAATTAGTTGCTTACCTGTCGATATTGGTGATTAATTGCTGTATGACTTTTGATATCGATAGTTAGACGATCTTGGACTTCTTTCTACCAATGTAAAATCTGGAAAAATAGAATTGTTATTGGTTGTTTAAAATTATTATTAGTGGGGATTGTGATTAGAAAATGTTTAGTGGAAATAAGTCGGATTATCAACCAATTTCTATTGTTATTGTTAGTTTAGGTTATGTGAGATATTATATGTTAGTTATATCTTAGATATTGGGGAAATTTTTATTGATGTGTAATTAATGTTTACTTACCATTTATCACTTATGCCCGGTTTCACCAACGTCTAATAAAATTTATTCGTCGAATAAATGCCTTATTCGCCCAATAAACGTTTCACCAACGTTAAATAGCCATAGTCGAATAAATCTCCGAATAAACTAACCGGCCAAAATGCATCGAATAACTCGACAAATAACCGCAAAACGTGACATTTTCATATGAATGTATTCCCAAGATTAAACCTCGCACAATTCGGCGAAGAATCAATCCTTTTGACGATTTTGATGATGTTGATTTTAAAAATCGGTTTCGATTAAACAAAGAATCTGTGCAATCACTATTGGAAACTATCAATTACAATTTGGATGTTCAAAATAAGCGAAACAATCCTGTATCACCTTTAAATCAGCTCTTAGTAACTTTGCGGTTTTATGCTACAGGCAGTTTCTAAATGAGCATTGTTGATTAATTTAATTTTTCAAAATCCACTGTATGCCGCATAGTGCCACGAATTACCAGAAAACTTGCTGAATTACGTCCCACATACATTCAAAAACCTGCAAATAGCCTAGCTATTATTAATCGTGTGAAAAAAGATTTTTTTTTAAATTCGAGGTTTTCCTGGAATAATTGGAGCGCTTGATTGCAGCCATATAAGGATAGAATCTCTAGGAGGAGAATATGCTGAAATATTTTGCAATCGCAAAGGTAATTTCAGAATAAACGTTCAGGCACTTTACGATTCAAAATTGATAGTTATGGACATTGTGGTTTGTTGGCCAAGATCAACTCATGATATGACCATATTTAATGATTCCTTGTTACGACGTCGCTTTGATAATAATGAGTTAGGGGATTCAATTATTTTAGGTGACAATGGATAAAAAATCTGAAATTAGATACAACAACAGCCAAATCGCTACAAAAAATCCGGTAAGTGGAATGCAAATTGACGTGGAAAAAGTACTTGAAGTGATTGTTGCAACATTTGTTTAGCATAATATATGTGTTAATTTGGGAGAAGACATGGAGGAGGGTTATGTTGAAAACATAGTACCTAATAATATACAAAATGTGGGTAATGAAAATACAGCAGTTCGAACTGCATTAGTAAATACATATTTTAACTAATATATTTTCTATTAATTTAATTTTTAATTATATTTCCGTTATTTGTCCATCCAATTCAACATTTTTTAAAAGAACTTTTTCTTTTTTTCTATTATTTCTAGTATTTCAATTTCTTTTTTTCTTTTTCAGAAGCTTCCAGTTTCTTATTCTGCACTTTTTCTTGTTTAGTTGTTTGTTTTCTTTTTTTTAAATTAATATTTTCGTTATTTTCATAGTTCAAAACCTAAAATAAAATGTAAAATAATTTCAAGCGTGGACATATTATATATATTTGTATTCAATAAAATTATTATTTAAACAAACAGTTTTTTATTTATATTTAAGAAAAAGTGTAGGGCAGAACATATGATAAATATAATATAATAGTTGATAATAATTAACTCAATAATATACCGATAAGATGAAACTAAACGTTATGTTGACTTCATTTGAATCATATTGATTCGAAAGCCCAGAAAAGTACTCCTTTATGCGAGATACAAGTAATTCATCTTCCGGAGTTGTATGTTTTTCATACGCTCCAGCTCCAGTCTTGTACATTTCACACTAAAAAAATTGTTGTATTTCAGAATATATATTATAAATTTTTATATCTAAATTTTGGTACTAGAAAATATTTAAAAACAATGTAACACACCTTATCGTTTGCTAAATTTTTTCTAACTTTTTTTCATCCCGTCATATACAAGTTGAAGCTGCGATGAACGTCGAATCCCATTTGTTTGAATTGCATTAAATTTAAAAGTAATTTTGTCCCATGCTTTCTTTTTTTCTGCTGCAGTAGTACCATCAGTGTTTTTAATATCTATAATTTTTAAATATTTACTGGTAATATCTACATCTTTTTTTTAAATTATTGTTATTATCCATTCCACCCATTATTAATGATTTACACAAATGCATAAATAAACAAACAAAATTATGGGTTATAGGTTATGTATGCATACATAGTGGTTCATCTGCACTTATTTTGTGCACACACACACGACAGGCGACAACGACGGGTGGGGGCACGTGAAGGGCAGCTGCGCGAAGCGCATGGCTACGCCTATCTCACACTCTTTACAAATGCTTTCTAACCAGAGTGGGGTTACGGTATATATATATATATATATATATATAAGTCGCGCATGTGAAGGAGCACAGTATGTCTGAGTACTTTGAATTAACAAGTGATATACTAGATTCGATCGAGTTAATAGAAGATGGGACGAACAACACCACCGCCATCAAAGAAGCCCAAGGTGTCATTCCTGACGGAGGACATCCTGGAGGAGCACCACTTAGTGGAGAGCGAAGAAGAAGAGTGTACCAACTTAACAATCAAGGAGAATTCTTTTTTGTACCACTTAGTCAATCTGTGGATTGACCAGAAGACATTGAAGTCAATATTGCCGATCCTGGAGAAAATATTGATTGCTCTAACGTTGGAGAATTTATTTACAGTCAAACGGCAAGTACAAGTAGTGAATGGATGTATGAGGAGGGCAATGAAGGAGTTGTGCCAAGACTCTTCCACCAAGGAACATTTCCACAATATGCCAGTCGAAAAGCTATTAGAGTTCCTCTCAAAAGACGAGTCATACACGACATTGTTCGAGGACCTAATAGCAATGGAATTTCAGAAATACTTGTACCAGATCCACAATCAAGAAGTTCTCGGTTTAACTTCTGCGTCACCTTCAGGCACGGCGTTGACCACTACCACGTCGTCCACGATTGCTCCTATTCCGCCGACCGCTGCAGATGTGCCCGCTTGCGAGAAATCCTCGCGACAAGATTCGTCGGACGAAGACGAGTTATTTGGGGAAGGGACTTTAGCGAAAAGCACATCGAAAATCTCCTTTCGTATGCAGAAAAAGAAGGGAGACAGATTAGTTGCATGGAGTGCGGAGGAGAGTGTTGGATTCGAGGTGGTGAAGTTAGATGTCCATCCGTTCAAAATGTGCGCGATTGGTGGAGACAAGCAACGTACCGACTTCAATTCGTAAGTTCATCTGCTGCGGATCCAATCCAGCCACACCGGAAAGCCATACTGAAAATCCTCAACAGACGGATAATGGAGAAGGAGGACAAGCAGAAGGAAGAACAGGACATAAATTCGAAATTTGGTTACGGAACCATGTAAGTAGCCCTCTTACATACATCTTTCAAACTACGCATTTCTTGGAAACCCCCTTTAAGTATTGGTTAATTAATCGTAATAAAATTCAGATACCTTTGAAAACAATTAATGCTAAAATCCAAGATATGACCATTGCTGAGTTGGAGAGATATGTAGAGGAGGCTGCAGTATGCATATATAATGCTCCTATGGGTAATGTCCCGGAGCATTATTACGATGTTCACACTTCCCTAAAAATTGTAGATGAATTATTATTGTTTCAAAATTGTAAATCACCACAGCGTGTAGCTAAATTTTTGAATGTACTAAGCAAAATTATGAACAGAGCGAATAGAAAGCAGAATGCTCTTGTATGTATATCCGAGCCTAGTGCTGGTAAAAAAAAAAATTATGCTAATTTACATTTTTGTATAAATGTTGGCTACATAGCCAATTTTAATAAATTTGTAGGGTTCCCACTACAAGACTGCGCTAATAAAAAAATTTTGTGCTTGAATGAGTCCAACTGCGAACCTTCTGCGTGGGATACCATCAAAATGATATTTGGAGGAGATACTTGCCCCATTCGCGTGACATATAGCGAAGATCAGCAGGTAACGAAGACTCTAGTGATTGTACTGTCCAACAATGACATTTTTCCCAAAAATGAAGCTTTCAATTGCCGCATTTTCGAAGTACAATGGATGCCATGCCCCACATTACGCAATTATAATAAAAAAAAACAAATCCTTCATGTATCCCCTTACTTTTTAGAAAATACAATTGCTTACCAGAAAAAATGCCATCAATATCTGCTGATGCTACACTGTCCAATGACGAATTTTATAATTCAGATGACAGTTTTTTAATTAAAGTTTTGAAATAATAAATGCACATGCAAATTAAATATTTTTTTTTTATTGAAAACCTTTTTTGCAAGACAATTTCAGATTTGATAATGAACGTGACATATGTTTCCTCTCTGGAGTGCTCGAGATGTTACAGCTTGTGGAGCCACTGCTTGATGGAATGGATACTTTTAATCCTTGGCCAACACTTATGTCTCCACTATCGGTATCGTTAATTCCAAACATGGTTTCGCCAGTGGTATATTTTTTGGTAACATTTGGGAAAAATACTACTTCGCTTGGATACGATGCTAAATTTCCTTCGGTAAAAGCACTATCAAAATTAACTATTACATTTAATTCGCATTCGATCTGCCAATAACAGGCCGAGTTTAAGAAAGTAGTATTATCTGTTGCTGGATTCAATTGAGGAGTAGCAATTAAACCTACATGAACTTGCGGTTGAGGAGTAGACACGAGTGGACCACTTAGGGGATGTTGAGACCCATAGCATTCCAATTGCTGTTGATAAGTAGCTGTTATTATGTTAATAGTTGCACCAATGGCTTCTTCTTTTGCAATTCCTTATCTGCCGGGTAATTTTTTGTTTGTTTTTAATCATCTTTGTAGTATTGAATTTTACCAAGTTTAGCACATGGTTTTCCTAAACACACACTAACATCTTTACAAGTCCATGGAATCCAATGCTGTTTCGGTGATTTCAGCATACCAGCTTTTATGTCATAGTGGTAATCTACAATCACATCTCCTAAACAGTTGTTAATTAAAAAGCAATCTACATTTTCGTCTTGCCGAAACATCCCCTCATGATGAACAACATAATCTGCGTACGTAGTTGTATCTGGGTTTTTACTTTTGTTCCATTCGTGAACCCAAAAGTGTGAATTACTTCTCGGAACACCCATGACGCTTGATGTAGCGTGTTTGTAGAATTTTTCACTCATGTCTGTTAAATCCATATCGACAAAACCGTTCACTTTCATTGGGTCGTTCGTATCGGTAGTATATTTAACATTTCGCCCGTATGATTTTATATTCATTCCAATTGCTTTCATACCAATGGGTATATACTCGGAAGTAGCTGTACCCGTTTGGGTTGTACCATGGTCAAAAGCTACTCTAGTACCCAGACAATAAACTTTACAATTGCATGACAAGGCTTTAGCGTTGTTTGGTAAATTATTAAACTCACCAGTTGTTAAATAAAACGGTAACCAATCTACTGGGATTAAAGATAGAGGAGTTGTGAAGTAATCGGTTGTGGCACTAGTGGCAGCACCAATCTTATGAGTGCTAATGGTTTGATTGGAGTACCCATAACTAAACAAAATTCTACTTTTTTTAAATGTAATGTTATAATTTTTAACAGAAAGAACTCTTGGCAAGTATTTTATACCCGTTGGTCCTACACGAGCACCTGCAGTTCCTCCTCCTGTTGACGTTGAGGCCCTTTGATTAGATTCATCGTCAATGTCCATAGTGCCCTGAGGCATTCCAACTCCGGTACTTCCACTTGGCGCAACAGTATTAAAGTCAATCTCATCAAATAAATCGTCGAAATCAATATCATTATAATCAAGATCGTGTGGTACTGAAGCTGGTACTGCGGCGGCTGTGGATGGTCCGGCGGGTTGGTTATCGGTTCCGGTAGCTCCAGCGTCATTACCAGCAGCAGCTTCTCGTTGAACTTGCTTGTAACCAGCTCCCCCTTTAGAATAGCTTTTGTATATGGCTCGAACTTCAGGGTGGTGTTTCAAAAAGTCATTGTATGTTTTTTTATCTTTCTTCCATTCACCCTTAATACTATGCCACAATTTACTTATTGCCTTTTGTCTTGCTGCATAATACATCGCACGTGGGTCACCTCCATCAAAAGTACGTGGGTAAAGAACACCAGTAATACTTTCTTCTGCGTATTTATCAACAAGCCCCTCTGCACCTAACAATGCAGCTTCTGAGCCTTCTTCTAGATATTCGAGCGCGAACACTTTTACTGCAACTTTATCAGCTTCCCGTATGTCGTCACTTGATTTGGCTCGGTAGTACGCTATGTCGTGGATCTGCGCTATAGCATCTGCATTATTCACCGGTAGTCCATTCACAATACTATTGCCAGGGCCTAAGTAGTTGTAACCTGGCAATGTATATCCCTTTCTTCCTGTAACCTTCTTGGTTTTTTTGGTGTGCTTCTTTTTACTAACACTATTTTTAAATGTGCTGGTCAAACGTTTGTCTAATGCAATTGATGGATCGGAACTCTCGGGCATACTGACTGTTTCATGCACTGCCATGCTTTATATACCGACTGTCCCCTCTCTGGTTAGAAAGCATTCGTAAAGTTACTTGCTTTTGGCCTGGCGACAACGACGGGTGGGGGCACGTGAGAGGCAGCCGCGCAAAGCGCATGGCTAAGCCTACCTCACACACACACACACGTCGTTGTTGCCGGCCGCCAGGACAAAGGCAAGAAACTTTACAAATCCATTCCAATGAGAGTAGGGATATAGGTATATATTTAAGGAATATACATACGAGAGCGCAGTATGACAGAGTTATTTGACTTAACCAGTGACTTGTTAGATAGTTTCGAGTTAATACAAAATCATGGGACGTACAACACCACCACCTGCGAAGAAGGCGAAGGTCTCATTTTTGACCCAGGACATTTTACAGGAGAACCACCTGATAGAGAGCGAGGAAGAAGAGGAGACCTGTCTGTTGGTAAAAGACAATTTGTTCCTATATCACCTAGCCAACCTGTGGAACGACGGGAAGACATTCAAAGCTCTACTACTTGTACTAACAAAAATACTTTTGGCACTAACTCTGGAGAATCTTTTTGTAGTCAAACGTCAAGTGCAGGTGGTAGTTGGATGTATGCGGAAAGCAATGAAGAGCCTGTGCCAAGAAACGGAAAGCAAGGATCGATTGCAGAGCATGCAGCTAGAAAAGTTGCTCGAATTCCTCTCAAAAGACGAGTGCTTCATGACATTGTTCGAGGACCCAATTGCGGAGGAATTCGAGAAATTGCTGTACCTCCACCACAATCAAGATCTTCTAGATTCAACTTCTGCCTCAACATTAAACATGGCGAAGACCACTACCACGTCATCCACGACTGTTCCTACAGCACCGATCGTTGCCGCTGCTTCCGCTTGAGGAAAATCCTCAGCACAAGATTCGTCGGACGACGACGAGTTGTTAGGGGAAGGGACTTCGATCAAGAGTACATGCGGAGGAGACGTGTGGGTTCAGGGTGGTGAAGCTGGATCTGCATCCGTTCAAGCAATGTACAATCACCAACAAAAGGGATTGGTGGCGCCACGCAACACACCGGCTGCAGTTCGTCACTTCGTCAGCTGCAGATCTCCTGCAAGTACACCTGAAAGCAATAATCAAAATTTAAATAGCCCCTTAACATATATATTCCAGACAACTCACTTTTTAGAATCAAATTTCAAATATTGGTTAATTTCAAGAAACAAAATTTAAATTCCCCTCAAAACGATAACTGCAAAAGTGCAGGACATGAGCATTGCCGAACTGGAAAGATATGTTGAAGGGGCTGCAGTATGTATTTATAATGCTCCTATGGGGAACATTCCCGAGCATTATTATGATGTAATAACTTCTTTTAATATTTTGAATAAATTATTATTGTTTCAATTTGGTGAGAATGAAGAGCGTGTAGGTAATTTTTTAAATGTACTTAGTAAAATTGTTAATAGGTGCAATGGGAAGCGAAATGCACTAGTATGCATTTCTGAGCCCAGTGCTGGTAAAAATTATTTTTTTGACGCTGTATTACATTTCTGTCTTAGTGTAGGTTATATTGCCAATTTCAACAAATTTGTAGGATTCCCACTTCAGGATTGCGCCAACAAAAAAAATCTTTGCTGGAATGAACCAAACTGCGAACCAGCAGCGTGGGACACCATCAAGATGATTTTTGGGGGAGATACATGCCCATTGCAAAAACGATGCACAGTTTTTTGAATTAATCGCTCTGATGGACGATTATGAGCACCATACAATGCAAATAATGCCGGATGAGTTTGTCGAACTAAACCATGTTTTTTAAAATAAATTTGAACAATTTGCAAACGTTGCTCCGGCTTGAGTTGAATCATGATAAATTGCCAAACCAACCTGTTAAGGATTACAGAACGTGGTTTATATAGAGGTGATTAAAAGAATTAGAAGACACAAAAATGATTTATATTGAAATAATACTGGAACGCTTTTACTACTGCCACGTCTATCTCAGACGGCCATTACAACAACTGTATGTTCTACGTTATAGTAGAACTCTACTTTTTACATCTAAAATGACAGATAGTTATATACGCATGCTTCGATGCGCTGTAAGTTAAGTTGCATACAACAAATGTACAAACATGTATTATTGTTTTCATTGCATATCTCCAACATCCCCCTTCAATGAAAACATCTTACGCTAAGTATTTTTTCATACAAAGATAACTTACAAACTACATTTTATAAACTCAGTTACATTCATACAAAAAGTTTACAAACTACATATTATAAACAACAAGAAAGATTAGTTACATTCATACAAATCGAGATTTTTTACATGTCTGGTAAACGCATTTACACCCAGAGTTTTGGTCAACACGTCGGCAATTTGATCGTGCGACTTTAAGTAGTTCACTTCAATCTCTTTCTTATCTACTAGATCCCTCACAAAGTGGTATTTAATATCTACATGCTTTAATCTTCTATGACCTTCGGGATTCTTTGCTACTTTAATAGCGCTTTGATTGTCTTCATGTATGACAATTGGTTTTGTAAATTTAAATAATTTAAAGTCAATAAGCAGTTGTTTTATCCAGCACGCTTCGCTGCATGCCACGCTTAGTGCTACGTACTCCGCTTCGGCGGATGACATAGCTACACATTGCTGCTTACGAGAACACCAAGTTACAGTGCATCCAAACATTTTGAACGCATATCCAGAAGTTGACTTTCGATCAGTCTTGTCACCCGCCAAATCGGCGTCAGTGTAACCTGTGTAATAGTTTAAGTGGCGTATGTAGCGGGGTGAGGATATTCAATAGGATAGGATCACAAGTTATTGGTTACGATTTGTAATTCGAATTGAAGCCCAGCGGCCTTCTTCTCTTTTATTAATAACTACTATTTTATAAACATTAATTATACTTATAAATATTAATTGTTTAATTATGCAAACCGACCTTGCGGAATAGCTGCGTTATCATAACATTGATTGTTTTATTTAATTCAATCAATGCCATGATACAAGGGTACTACATCCCCCTTTTTATGAGATTGAATTTAGTTTTAATAAAATATAAATTTCAGTTTAATTTCTTTTTTTTTTTTTTTTTTTTTTTTTTTTTTTAAACTAAATTCAATTACTCAATTAATCTATCTTAGAACTAAAATAAATACATACAATTAAAATAATGCAGTTCAGTGTATTTGTATTGCATTGTCAGTGACATTGAAAATTAAATAAAAGAATGTGCTTCTCGTTGCGTTTTGCAAAACTTTGATTTGTTATTCTGACCTGTTATTACAATTACACTTCACCTACTTAAAATAATACTATAAAATAAAAACATAATATGTACTCATTATTAAATTTTTAACATTTAACATTTTTAGTTTCTTTCACGATAATGTTGTATTCTGTTTTTATGCACTGTCACTTGTTTGTTATTGTTTTCTATTGTACAATTTACACTATCACAATTTATTACTTTAAAAGGGCCATTAAACCATGGATCTAGCTTTTTTCTTGATTCATTGGTAATTAATACTAGGTCACCTGGTTGTAATGTCCTTTTATTATTTGTATTTTTATCGTAAATGTTTTTTCGTTTTAATTTTTCTTTTAAAATATATTTGCTAACACGTTTATTTGTTGTTTGCATTCTAAACTTAACTTCTAAATAATAAGAGTCTACATTGTATAAAGGATCTATGGTGTTATTTGTAAATGAATTTGGTATTTCGCATTTTTTCCCGAAAACTAATTCAAACGGTGTGTAGTTATGATAAGTACTTGGGGCTGTATTATAACAGAAACAGTAATAAGGTATCCACTGATCCCAATCTGTTTTCATATCGTTTATATACATCCTCATGTACTCATTAAAAACTTTATGATTCCTTTCACATCCACCAATGCTTTGGCTATGGTATGCAGTTGAAAATTTGTGATTTATTTTCATTAAATTTGTTAAGTTACTTATGACTTCATTTTTGTATTCTGTGCCCATATCAGTTCTGATTTCTTTCATTGGACCATATACCAAAATGAAGTTTTTCATAACTGCTTTAGCAATAGTGCAAGCCTCTTTATTTGCTATAGGAATTATTATGACATATTTAGTTAGTTCACATTGTATAGTGACTGCGTATGAATTACCGTTTGTCGTTGTTGAAAAAGGACCGATTGTATCAATGCATACTATATCGAAAGCCTGTTGGGGTGTTGGTGTGATTACCATTGGTTCTACGTGTTTTATTTTGTTTTTGTTAATTTGACATTTATTACAAGTTTTTACAAAAGTGGCTACGTCGCGAGACATGCCTTTCCATCTATAATATGATCTAAGTTTTTTCAAAAGTTTTTTCTGTCCGCAGTGTCCTCCTATCATTGGATCTTCGTGAAACTTTTCTATTAATTTGTGACGTTCTTCTTTGCCATTTATTATTTTTTGATTTGTATATAATATTATATTTAGTTCTTTTAATATTTTATTACCTTGTTCTTTTATTTCATTTATTGTGCACATTTTAAAAATATTATCGTTCATATTAAGTTTTAATTCATTTATGTTAAGATCACTAGCCATATTCTCTAGCTGAGACAAGATTTTTTCTAGAAAAAATTTGCCATTAGTCATCAAAACTTCTCTTTCAGATCTGAATTTTCCTTGTTTCCCTATAATTATACTAATATAATTATCATTATTTTCGAACTTTAAAATTGGTAATTTAACAATATCATATTTATCAAAGCTACTATATACTTTAGGTTTCACCTCTTTGTTATCTGTTGTTTTATTTACTATTTCTGGTACGGACTTTGTCATAGAACGAGTGATTGCTAAGATTTGCTTGTTTTCATGTGCAATATTCTTTAACTCGCTTATGTTTATCCTCGATAGTGCATCTGCGCCTACATTTTCAATTCCTTTAATATATTCTATTTCAAAATCATACTCTTCTATATCCAATCTCATTCTAGTTAATTTAGATGAGGGATCTTTCAATGAAAACAAATAAATTAATGGTTTATGATCTGATTTTACTGTAAATTTTTTACCGTATAAATAAGGTTTAAAATGTTTGATTGCCCAATGTATTGCTGCTAATTCCTTCTCAATGGTAGCTTTATTTATTTCGCCTTTTGTGAATGATTTTGAGGCAAACGCAATAGGCAAATCATTTCCTTCAAAATTTTGAGAAAGTACTGCACCACATGCTTCTTTAGATGCATCGGTTGTTAAGATAAATTCTTTATCAAAGTTTGGGTATTGCAGTTTTTCTGGTGACAGGAAAGAATTTTTTAATTTTATGAATGATTGTTCACATTCATTGTCCCAATTAGATTTGTTGTTTTTCTTCGTAAGTTTGTTAAGTGGTTTTGTAATTTCTGCGAAATTTCTTATAAATCTCCTATAATAATTGCAGAAAGCTACAAAACGTTTAATGTCGTCTACGTTAGTAGGTGTAGGATATTTCTCAATTACTTCGTACTTTGAATCATCAGGTAATATACCTTTGTCTGTAATTTTGTGTCCTAGATAAGTGACATCAGTTCTAAAAAATTTGCATTTTTCTGGATTTAGTTTAAGATTAAATTTTCGACATGTTTCAAAAACTTTTTTTATATTTTGAATATGATGCTCTTGAGAACATCCAATTACAATTAAATCATCCATGTATAAAAATGCTTTTTCGGGTGTTATACCACTAAACGCAATTGACATCATTCTTTGAAAACTATTAGGACTTATTTTGAGACCAAATGGTAACCTGGTAAATCTATATGATCCATTATCTACACTAAAAGACGTAATGTCTCGTGAGTTTTCTTCTAATGGGACTTGATGAAAACCTGATGTTAAGTCTAGTACCGAGAACCATTTTGCACGACCAAGTTGGTCTAGAATATCGTCTATTCTAGGCAAAGGAAATTTATCGGCTACTAGTTTCTTATTTAGCTGTCTATAATCAATGACTAGGCGCCATTTCTTTTCTCCCTTAGTCGATTTCTTGGGGACTAGTATTATAGGGCTATTGTACTCTGAAATTGATGGTTCAATTATTCCATCTTTTAACATTTTACCTACTTGATTATTAATTTCCTGTTTTTGAGAGTGTGGAGTTCGATAATTTTTTATATATACAGGACTGCTGTCAGTTAGCTTAATTGTTTGTTTATAAAAATTATTAGTGCTTAATTTATCGGTCTTTAATCCAAAAATGTCTGAATATTCTTCACATAGTGTCAACATTTCATTTTTTACGCATTTAGGCATATCTTTATCGATTTGTTGATTTAATATCAATTTTCTATTATTATTATTTGTTTCTAATTTAAATATATTAAAGTTATTTAAGTTTGATATTTGTACATTTGCTATATTTACTGATACACTTTCATCATTTGTGTTAATAATTTTCACTAGAGGGTTTTGATTTGATATTATGGTACTTGCCACAAAAACACCTGGTGCTATTTCGTCGTTTATTATAACTGAATCTTGTGTTATTGTTGAAAACTTTTTTATATAACGAATAACTTCACAGCGAGGTGGTATTGTTAATACATTTTCATTTAAATGATGATGAATTGGAACAGTGATTTCCCGGTTTGTTGATCTTATACTTATCGTCCAGTTAGAATAATCTAATTGGCATTGATATTTAGTAATAAAATCTCTACCTAAAATTGCATCAGATGGAATTGGAAAATCATCATTTACAATATGAAAAGTATGCTCAATTGCAATGTTATTTATATAAATGAAAGTTTCAGTTGTTGCTATTGAATTTGACATTTCATTTGTAATGCCTTTTAATTTACAAGCCTTTGCCCAATCAACGATTTGAGTTGGGTCAATTTTTGATCTTTTAATTAATGATATGTCTGCACCGGTATCAATCAAGAACGTAACGTCATGATCTCTCGTCATTTCTGTTTTTAATATTACAAAGTTTGAAAGTGCAAGGTCCAAATTAAAAATTTTTAAAGGTTTGCCCCCAGTGGACCTGGTTGGGGGTCCTTTCGGTTTTCCGAACCGTTTTCCGATTCGTATGTACGTACAAACTGGTTTTGTCCGTTTCTTTGAGAGAATCCTCGGTGCGAATTTCCTCTATGGTAATTTGTCTTAATATTACTATTATGGTTATTACTATGTTGATAATTGTAATCATAACCGTTATTATTAAATTGTGAATTATAATTATTCCTATTACTAAATTGATTATGAAAACCTCTCTTGTTAAATTGATTATAAAAACCTCTATTATTATTTTGAAAGCCTCTATTATTAAATTGTGTATTTCTAAATTCTCTATTATTAAATTGTTTGTATTGATATCCTTTGTGATCTCTTGTAAAGAATACGTTAGCTGCATCAGATGGATAATCTGCTGCTACGCTAACATATTTGATAATTGCGTCTTGTGACGTTGTAAATGTGCCTGCTTCCATAATGATTTTTACTTTTTCGGAGCATGCATTTTTTGATAAGGTCTTAACTGTTGAGTCTGTTACATATGTTTCAGCTAAATTTACGGGTACTCCCTCCGAAATATATGCTCTTTTTAATGAATTTGCTAATGATTCTATATCTGCGGCGTATTTGGATGTATCTTTTGTATTTTTTAATGCTAATAATTTTCCAGTTATTAATCGCGAACTTTCTCCTTTTAATCCGGTTTTAATATTTTCTATTATTCCGTCAATAGAATTAGGTGATGATATTATATCTCTTGCTTTTCCAACTAACTTTGTTTTTATAAAAGCAATGGCATTTATTTCATGACCTGTTGAATTAGCTTTTAATAAAGTTAAAGCATCAAGGAATGCTTGTTTTTTATCTTGACTACCGTCGAACTCGTTCGGTAGTATTCTACTAGCTAAATTAAAAAATTCAATTGATGACATGGTGCCCGGTTTTGTAATTGTATCGCGCCTAGTTGTCAATATTAACTTAATTTCATCATATATTTT
Source organism: Tachinus rufipes (assembly GCA_963932245.1). NCBI lineage: Eukaryota > Metazoa > Arthropoda > Insecta > Coleoptera > Staphylinidae > Tachinus > Tachinus rufipes. The sequence goes on from OZ010748.1 coordinate 51,519,610, forward strand.
ATCAATATTTTCAAAAATTACTTTTACTGTTTCTATTTCATTCGCATCTACACTTGATGATTCAACTTTTTCTTTAAATATTAGTTTGTGGTTATTATAATCAGTATTAATTAATTTAAGCTTATTTATTCTACTTGTATTTAATTCTTGATTTACGCGTCTATCTTGCGGATCTTTTTTTTTATATTAGATAAATAGTTTTTAAATTCTTCGTGTAATTTTAAATAAGTTTCCGACATAACATCATAGATTCTTTATGTATTACAATAATTAATTAACATTACTAAATTTTATTATGCTTAACTAAGACTAACCTTTATGAAAATAGACAAAATTACGAAAAATAAATAATAAATACAGTTTTGTTTTTTTTTTTTTTTTTTTAACTCACGCCTTAGCCAGTTGATCGCATGATTTTCTTATTTCATTTTTATTAATTTCTTCTCTGATGATGGACCGCATCGACTTTGAAATCCTCTTCTTTGTCCAGATTAGCAGAATTGTTAATAGTATTATGCTAACAATGATGAGGAACCATTCCGTTCTTGTAAGCGATGATGATGATGTAGATTCGGTTGCAGCATTCGTTCCTGTACCTGCGGCTTGGACGATGATTTCTTCTTGCTTCGTTTGTGTTGTTCCCATTTTCACGTACCCACTGACACATACACGACACTTAATTTTTACTAGATCATTTCACTAATGTACCGGCATATGACTTGCCAGAGCCTTCTTACTGCGCTTTCACGGCAGGAACTTTTAGGACAGGATCGCCATGTAATAGTTTAAGTGGCGTATGTAGCGGGGTGAGGATATTCAATAGGATAGGATCACAAGTTATTGGTTACGATTTGTAATTCGAATTGAAGCCCAGCGGCCTTCTTCTCTTTTATTAATAACTACTATTTTATAAACATTAATTATACTTATAAATATTAATTGTTTAATTATGCAAACCGACCTTGCGGAATAGCTGCGTTATCATAACATTGATTGTTTTATTTAATTCAATCAATGCCATGATACAAGGGTACTACACCTGTAAGCAACACGTCATTTACATCTCTTTTATAAATTAACTTCAATTCCAAAGTTCCCTTTAAATATCTTAAAACTCTCATTAACATTACTTTTAGATTTTTGCTTGCGCAATTTTGGTATCTGCTTAAAATAACTACTATTGCACATATATCGGGGCGAGTGCCTAAAACGGCGTACATTAAGCTCCCGATGATTTGTCTACATTCACTCTCTAGCTCTTCACTTTCAGACTTTTCAAATTTAAGAACGCTGTGATCCAGCAATGGATCGGCAGGTGTGGACGTACTCTTACAAACAAGCATGTTATAACGTTTTAAAATCTTTTTTAAATATTTTTCTTGACTGAGTGTCGTTACTCCACTCTTAATATCGTGATTTACTTCAATACCCAAATAATTTGAAATTTCGCCCATATCTTTCATTTTAAAAGTACGTTTCAGCAACTTTATTAATTTTTCCACTTCTTGTTCGTTATTTCCAAAAATGAGAACATCATCGACATATATTAATAAGTATAATTTGACATTGTTGATACACTTTATAAACAAGCAATAATCGTTTTTCGATCTCACAAATTTTTCGCGAAACATGACTGAGATAAACTTACTATACCAATTCTTTGGCGACATTTTCAGTCCGTAAAGTGATTTCTTTAACTTACATATTTTGTCATTTTTATTTTTGATACCTTCCGGTAAATACATATAAACTTTCTCGTCAATATCCCCATTCAAGAAAGCACTCACAACATCAAGTTGATGCAAGCGCAGACCCAGTTTGCATGCAATACATACAAAGATTCTAAATGTCTCTAGTCGCGCGACTGGCGTATAAACATCACTTAAATTTTCGCACTTTTGTTGAAATCCGCGAGCTACTAGTCTCGCTTTGTATTTCTTTTCGCCACTGTTGTCTGGTTTGAGTTTAAACACCCACTTGCAGTCAATCACTTTTTCGTTACCGCATTCACTTGGATTAACAACCGACCACGTTTCGTTTTCATTCAGCACTTTTATTTCTTCTTTAATCGCATTCTGCCAATTTGGTGCATCGACGCTCGACATTGCTTGTTCATAGGTGAGTGGTTCATCTTCAATGGCCATGAAGCTTGTAGAATAGTTGTGCATCCAATCCGGTGGCTTTCTCTCCCTTGTTGACCTTCTCGGCTGTTCTTCGTGTTGTGGCTCGGCGTCACTATGGTCATTATTGATGGACTCCTCCGCATCTTGTTCATCGTCGGATTCTTCGCTGCTTGAAGTGATAGATGCTTCGCTTCTTTCTTCGGTATCTTGGTTAGTTACAGCGGGCGCTTCCACAACTGTAACTACCTCAACATGTGATTCGGTGTTGTTTATTTCTGTAGTAAACCTGACGTCTCGTTTGATTTCTATTTGTCTTGTTTCCGGGTAATAAATTCTGTACCCTTTTGTGTTCTTCGCGAACCCTACGAAAATTCCCTTCTTCGCTTTAGAATCCCACTTACGGCGCTTTTCTTTGGGAATGTGTGCATATGCGATGCTGCCAAACTCTTTAAGATCATTTAGGTCGAAAAATTTACCTTCCCACACATTAAATGGCGTTTTACCTTTCACGCTGCTTTTGCCAGTTCGATTTAGAATATACGTCATATAATTAACAGCTTCGGCCCACAAGTTTTGGTTCAGTTTCTTGGCAATGAGCATTGTTCGAGCTCCTTCAGCAAGTGTTCGATTTTCCCTCTCGGATGCGCCGTTCTGTTCGGGGGTATACGCAACGGTAAGTTGGTGAGTTACACCGTGATCTCTCATCATATTTCTCATTTGTGCATTATCGAACTCTTTACCGTTATCAGACCTGAAAATTTTTATATTTCTTCCCCGCTGTGTTTGAAACTTTTTGATAAATTCTTGAACGCATTGAAATGTCTGCGATTTTTCTGCCAGGAAGTATACCGTTCTAAATTTAGAGAAATCGTCTTTAAGAACCAGAAAATATTTCGAATTTCCCAACGATGGAACTCCCAATGAAATGCCCAAGTCCGCATGTATAAGCTCTCCAATTTCTTTAGTTTTCGATGTGCTGTTTGGAAATGGAAGTCTATGCATTTTCCCTTCGATGCATGCGGGACAATCATGGCATTGCAACTTATCTTCGTCGTTGACTTCAATTTCATTTTGCTTTAGTATTTCACATACTCTACTTTGGTGACCCAAACGTTCGTGCCAAGTGGCCAGCGCCTGCGATTGTTTGTTGGCTGTGAAGTCGAAAATGTACAACTTACCAAATTGTTTTGCTTCTGCGTATAGTCGCCCATCCTTATAAAAACTGCACTTTGTATCGTCTGCCACCATTTTGAATTTCTTGTCGGTAGCCTGGCTTACGGAGAAAAGATTTACTTTTAGATTTGGTACATGGAGCACTTCTTTAAAACTCATTGTTTCCTTCCGTCCGGCCATTTTAATTGTACCTTTAACTTCACCGACGGCGATCGCTTTAACAATGTCCCCGTTCCCGATTATCACGTTTTTCGGTTCGGCCAAGAAAGTGTACTTTAAGAAAGCTTCTCGCTTGTTGAACATGTGATCTGTCGCACCGCTATCGACCACTAACTTATCACGCACTTCTTCTTTATTTATTTCCGTGCTAAAACCACAACACATAAAAACAATTCCATCACCGTAATGTTTGTTCTTGTTACTGATTTCTTTCTTTCTCTTAAGGGTGCGGCATTCACTAATATGACGACCCGGCCGTTTGCAATACGCACATGTCACATTCTTTTGTTCGCGTTTTCGGTCGCATTCGCGCGCGTAGTGACCCATTCTGTTGCACTTATAACACTTTACATTATCTTTGTCTCGCCGCTTGTATTCTTCAGATGATGCGGTTGCGAGCGCTGTTGTAGGTTCGTCGACACATAACCTTTCTTCTTCCATCATGAGTCGTGCAACTAGATCGTCAAGAGTCTGTTTATCCGACGGCACCGATTCCCACGCGGAACAGAAGTATCTGTAGCTTTCTGGCAATGCGATTAGGATTTTAGACATAAGCATTCTGTCTGATACTTTTTCGTCGCACGCCTGAAGATCGTTCACTAACTGTTTAAGTTTGCTCACAAATAACGTGATTCCCTCGCCATTGTACTTCATATTAAAAAAACTTTGTTTTAGTTGATGAAGAGATGCGCTCGACTTTTGCTCAAAAATGGACTCAAGTTTGTTCCACATTTCCATCGCGGATTTGCAAGTCATGATGTGTACCATCGCCTCTTCTTTTATTCTTGAAACTATTTCGCCTTGAGCTTTTGCATCTCGCTTAGCCCAATGTGTGGCATCGCCTCCTTCAGGCATCGCGTTCTCAACAACTTCGAGTAACGAGTTGGCATTGAGATGTACTCTAAGTTGGAACTTCCAGAGCTGCCAGTTGCTCTTTCCCTCGAGTTTTATTAAACGCACTACTTGGGTACACGGTTCCATTGTCGACACTTTTAACACTTCGAAAGTCAGAAAAAACACGAATGAAACGCGGATAACTGTACCGGCAAAAATGAGCACGTGTTCTTCCGTATAAATCTTCAATTACTCTTATAATCACTCTATAAAAACGGGTGTCTGGGCCCATAACCTGTTAAGGATTACAGAACGTGGTTTATATAGAGGTGAAAAGAATTAGAAGACACAAAAATGATTTATATTGAAATAATACTGGAACGCTTTTACTACTGCCACGTCTATCTCAGACGGCCATTACAACAACTGTATGTTCTACGTTATAGTAGAACTCTACTTTTTACATCTAAAATGACAGATAGTTATATACGCATGCTTCGATGCGCTGTAAGTTAAGTTGCATACAACAAATGTACAAACATGTATTATTGTTTTCATTGCATATCTCCAACACAACCTAACCTCAAAACAAGCGAGAACTGTAAAATTAGCTACCACAGATAAGAGTGTTGCCAATTTAAAGTTTGCTTTCTCTACACGTGAGAGGCAGCCGCGCGAAGCGCATGGCTATTCCTATCTCACACGGCCGCCAGGACAAAGGCTAGAAACTTTACGAATCCATTCCAATGAGAGTGGAACTAGAAACAAAGTATATATAGTGGTCATTATTCGTACTACAAATCAGTATGCCCGCGACTACCGATCCAGCTGTAACGCTAGATAAAAATTTAACTAATAGATTTAAAGACAGTGTATCAAAAAAGAAACACACAAAGAAAACTAAGAAGATTGACGGCAGAAAAGGATTAACTTTACCTGGTTATAATTATTTAGTACCAGGGAATAGTGTAGTTAACGGATTACCAGTGAATAATGCTGACGCAATAGCACAAATACACGATATAGCATATTATCGTGCAACAAAAAGTGATGATATAAGAGAGGCTGACAAAGAAGCAGTAAAAGCATTTGCATTAGAATATTTGGAAGAAGGTTCTGATGCTGCATTTCTTGGAGCCAAAGGATTAGTAGATAAATTTGCGGTAGAAAGTATAACCGGAGTATTATATCCTCGTACATTTGATGGAGGAGATCCCAGAGCAATGTATTATGCTGCTAGACAAAAAGAAATAAGTATTTTATGGCACAGAATAAAATAGGAATGGAAAAACTCTGGTAAAAATTATCATCAGTTTTTGAAGGAACACCCCGAGGTACGAGCAATTTACAAGAGTTATTCGAAAGGTGGAGCTGGTTTGTGACGTAATTTCTCACTTCTTAGGAGAGGATGAGGGAGCTAGGGTGGTATGGTCAACCGAGAGAGTGCCTGCCGGCTCAGTGAAGACGGGCGGGTATAATTGTGAGCGCCACGAGCTTGTTTCTGTCGAGGACTCTCGGCGATACCGGTCTCCGTGGGAAAAGCTCGAACCCACCTGTTCCTGTAAATCCCTCCCCAAGAGAACAAAAGTATAAATTAAACGCAGGTCAATGGTCTGTTTTGAAAAGTGTGGCACACACTCTATATTTAATCATTAAACATCGAACATTTAAATACGTTTTGTTTGGGGCATACGCCCAAGGTATCACAAGTAATAAATAACCGGACATGCAAGTTTATATAAAACAAAAAATATATGGCCTTGTGGCCCGCGAATGACGAGGTGAAAGCGGTGAAACGCGTAGCGCTACGAGCGACCCCGATTTCCGTTAATTCATAAATTGAGACTTTTAAGCAGGCAACGAAGCCCCCTTGCACGAGGTTTACAAACACGCAATAATACCTTCTTACAAAAGAAAAAGAGTTGAAAAAATCAAATATAAATATCATATATAAATATCATGTGACGCATGATAAGGTAGTGTAAAGCACAACATAAATATTTAAAAAGTTAAGGAAACATATAAAATTTCAAGCCTTGACTTCCAGCGATGCTCCTCAGCTCCAGAACGTCCTCCTTGCCATCCGAACCCCCAAATATATTTTGTCCCAGGGATGACTGTTCCGACAGAATACCTCGGTGTATGGCTGGAATATCCAACATCAAGTCCTTAGAGCCGGAACTCCATCTTGACGACACCAGTACTCATGTTAGTCTCAATGACCATCAACAATAGAAAGGTTTAAAGGTAAGAAAGAAAACCTGATAAAGAAAACCTAAAACCACACATGCAATTACTACACAACAGTCACACTTAATTAATATTACGGAGGTGGATTTATTACCTGAGATTGAGTAGGAGCAATTCGATAGTCTCTATCCGGTTATGTATATACACACATATATTCCAATATATTCCAAATTGAGCTTCGTCGGCCGCCCATATAACATTTGCCACGAGGTGTGGGTGGTGAAAAATTCGCACAGCGTTAGGATCAATTTTCCGCTCTAATAATTAGCGGGTGCTTTCCATATAGCACTTAATCCATCAAATAATCACTGGTACATACCATAAAATGGCCACAAGCCGTAAGGTTACACCCTCCTGTCGGTATTCAATAACCAGCAAACACACCACCACACTTCGAGCACCGGATGAGAAAGAATCTCCATGTTAAAGTTTCACATGAACACCCTGAACCAATAATCAGTGCTGCCAACCGTAAATTATGACATGTTCCCAAAAGTGCCAAGTGTAAACAACATGGTGGGTGACAGTGACAGATGTCAACATTAGGATTAATTAAAATTCAAGTAAGTACCATCATAATAGTATTTGTAACATTACTGGAGAGCTTAGAATATCACCATTCGTAAGTTTCCAGTACTCAATCAATCCATCCTGTACTCTCCCAATCCACATAACCTCCAACCAATAATAAACAAAACATTCAATCGTAAAATCCCTTAAAACATTCCCCCCATTCCCTACATAGCAATAAAGCCACTTCTCGACTAAGATCTAACAACATTTATCCCTAAAATTAACTCAAAAACTAGTTTCAATCTTACTCCGAGAGAAAATAACCCTACTCGTAACCGCCAATACTAACATCACATAATTCCACCTACATCCTTGTAATAATCACACCATTATAGTCCCACATATATATTAATAATTTCTTATTTCAGAATACACCACCAGAGAAGGCCCACAGAGGTAGGAATAGCCGAAATGATACGTCGGGATCAACTCACATGGTAAGTGTCAAACATTCTTTCAAACGTTAACCATTACTAACAAAAGTTAATTAGAACATATAGCAACTAACATGTAACACCCCCACACTGACTTAATTAGTGTGCGTACAAATATAAATATTCATAACACAATCCTCAATGTCCGGCTACCGGATTATCCATAGTGTATGTTGGGTTGCCTACGTTACATCCCTAATAACTTCCAACAGTTACCTCGGTTGCCTATCTTAAATTATAATATATACTTTATTTGTTTTAGGAAACCAGCCGGCAGCTCCTATGGCAGAAACGTGATGCTACAGGTTATAAAATTCTTCAACAGCAAGCTGCCGCTGGAAATAGCACTGGAGCCGCCACAACCGATAACCAACTCGCCGGACCTTCCACTTTCGTTACCGCACCGTCAGACTCTATACGCGACCCTGCTTTTAATGATATTGATTTTGACGATATATTTGATGAGATTGATTTTAATACTATTGCGACTGGAGGACATACCGGAGCTGGCGACTGGAGGACATACCGGAGCTGCTACTCCTACAGGGACTATGGAGGTCGACGACAACCCGATACAACGAGCGCAGGGTACCAGCGGAGGAGGAGTTACAGGTGCTCGTGCAGGGGCGAGTGGTATGAAGTTTTTACCAAAAGTTTCTTCTGTTAAAAATTATACAATTTCATATAAAAAAAATCGAATCTTATTCAGTTACGGTTATTCTAACCAAAATATTAGTACTCATAAAGTAGGAACAGCAACAAGTGCAACAACAGATTATTTTACGACCCCTCTGTCACTAATCCCAGTAGACTGGTTACCATTCTACTTAACTCCCGGTGAATACCACAACTTACCAAATAATGCAAAGGCAGTTTCTTGTAGATGTAAAATCACTTGCATGGGTACCAGAGTTGCATTTGATCATGGCACTACATTAAGTGGTACAGCCACTTCTGAATACATACTTATTGGTATGAAGGCCATAGAGATGAATATCTGGTCGTATGGGAAAAATGTAAAATATACTACAGATAGTACTGACCCTATGAAAGTTACTGGTTTTACTGATATGGATTTAAAAGATATGAGCGATAAGTTTTACAAACATTCAACTTCAAATGTAATGAATATTCCACGAAGCAATTCTCATTTTTGGGTTTATGAATGGAATATAAGTAAAAATCCAGATAAAACTACTTACGCTGATTACGTAGTACATGAAGAAGGAATGTTTTGACAAGATGAAAATGTTGACTGTTTTTTAATAAATAATTGTTTAGGAGATACTATTGTTGATTATCATTATGATATAAAAGCGGGTATGTTAAAATCCGCAAAACAACATTGGATTCCGTGGATTCGAAAAGATGCTGATGTTTATTTAAGTAAACCGTGTGCAAAACTTGGAAAATTACAGTATTATTATTATTATGCTTTTTAGGGCTATTTTTCATCGCCACAGTAAGTCTACGACTTGTTTAAAGTGGTTTGATGGGACCAACAGCTTAATACGTGGCTTCCGAACCACGCTGGTGGATAAAGAGCAAGTTATCTTTTCAGTCATATTTCGGGGATCGAACCCCGGACTGCTGGCATGATATGCAAGTGCTCTACCATTGAGCTATCACACCATATTATAAAGATAACAGTAAGCCCCCCATTATATTACCAGGTAGATTAATAATAGCTTAGGAATCTTTAGCAAACGTGTCTATTAATAATATAACAGCAATTGGAATGTTATGGATCGCAACATCCTCTCGGGGGCCCCTTAGTTACAACTCCGCAACCTCAAGTTCACGTCGGACTTATAGCTACTCCTCAATTAAATCCATCAACTGATAATACAACATTTTTAAATTCGGCATGTTATTGGCATATCGAATGCGAACTGGATGTCATTGTAAATCATAACAGTGCATTTACTGAAGGAGAATTAGCTTTATATCCCACGGAAGTTATATTTTACCCAAACACGACTAAGCAATATACAACAGGAGAAACGCTATTTGGAGTTAACGATACAAATACAGGCGATATTACATGGGAACATGATTTACGTGTACCTCATCCGTCTTCAAGTGGATCTACATGCAGCAGCATCAACAGTACGCGAGATCGGGAAACTATGTCGAGATCATTATCTAATTTGAAATTAAGTTTTAAAAAGTGATTTAAATAACAATTTTTTATGTAATTTTTTTTTATTGTATAATAACATTGTAATAATAATAAAATGATATACTAAAAACTGTCTTCTGAATTATAGTACTCATCATCACTCAAAATAACATTATCGTGGGTAGGTACTTTATCTGGTAAGCACTTGGACTTTCGTAACAGCATTGGTATACTTAATGGATGCGGCTTCTTCGTATGCATACGTAACGCTGGACAAGGGGACCATTGCAATTTGTAAGTTTGTGACGTTACAATTTACAGTAATACACTTAAGCAACTTTTATTGTTGACCGGTCACCTAACTTACTATGAAAATTATTAATTGCTAACCCTTCAGCCCTAGTGGAGATGGGAGTAGATTCGTATGGGTAAACTGGTTTACCCTTTTAGGCTCCACGTGATTTTGTTAGTAGCAATTGAACAGTAAGTTCACTAAAATCACGAAAATTCTTAGGTATTCTAAACAAGACACAAGTTATACCAAAAATAAACATTTAATTGAGAAATGGCAAGATTATATGTATAATAATATTTATTACACATTTGATTTCAAACTTATTAATTTAATAACTAACTAAAATAATAATACCGCAAAAAAAGGCATAATATCATCCGTAGCGCAAACAAAAAAAATTACCTGGTAGCTACCATCTACTAAACTAAACTAAATATACCGTTGAGATTGAGAAAATATTAAGGTACAAGTAAGTTAATATTTGTATGATCTGCGATCATATTTTATACTTTACAACGAAAGAAGATATCTTGCATATAGATATATATCCATATGTATACATACAAAAATAGAAAAAGTAATTAATAAAAATAAAGAGAAAAGCTTAGCTGTTGGTGTTACTGTCGTTAGCATCAAGGTCCACGTGGTTTCCTATCCCAACACGTGCATTTGTCCAAGTCAGGGATCAAGTTAATTTTCTACGTCCAGAAATATCTCCTAGAACAGTAGTACAGTCAACGATATGGAATAGCAGTTTGCACGGCTTGATGAAAATGTTTAAGATGTTCGGGTACTTAATATAAACTGCCAAAACGGGTAGAAAATCCACACGTGTAAAACGTGCCTAAAAAAGACGTGCGCGTATCAATAAAAATTGTATCTTGATAAAAAAAAGAAATGATCGGTAAAATGAATAATATATTGAAATACATACCAAGGATAGAGAAAGTAATTGATTTATGCGAAGTATTAATTAATTCACGGACCATGTGAATTTGTAGAACGGCCTCTAGATCCACCATTATCGGGTTAATATGGACGGTACTAATTCTCCTTACCGTATCCACAATTTTTAATATAATGCCTACGAAATCCCCATACAGCGGGTGATAATTTTCCGAGGTATCTTTCGCACTTAGCACAACTTCGAAAAATATCGCAATGGCAAATTAATTAAATTTGAGGACCGTCTACACGTCTTCACTCGGGACTCGTTGCAAAAGGAAAGAAAGAACCCGCGGATGGAAAAGGTCGCGATCGTTTTTGCGTCGCAATTTATTCTAGTATGCGAATCATTTTTTTTTTTAAATAAAAATATTCCAACATTTCTTAATATTTATATATTATTGAAAATAATATACAGGGTGATTGTTTCAAATTATTTAATTAAACAATTAATAACTTAATGTTATTTTGAATTGTTACAAGTTAAATGCTTTATTTTTTGGGAAGATATCATTATTTGAAAGTACTATTACAGGTGTTTTTGTTACTTGTTGGTCGTCACTGTATTTCACTCGAATTGGGCATGTATCTTCCCCAAAAGTCATCTTGATGGTGTCCCACGCTGCTGGTTCGCAGTTTGGTTCATTCCAGCAAAGACTTCTTTTGTTGGCGCAATCCTGATGTAGGAATCCTACAAATTTGTTGAAATTGGCAATGTAACCTACATTAAGACAGAAATGTAATACAGCGTCAAAAAAATAATTTTTACCAGCACTGGGCTCAGAAATGCATACTAGTGCATTTCGCTTACCATGCACCTATTAACAATTTTACTAAGTACATTTAAAAAATTACCTACACGCTTTTCATTCTCACCAAATTGAAACAATAATAATTTATTCAAAATATTAAAAGAAGTTATTACATCATAATAATGCTCGGGAATGTTCCCCATAGGAGCATTATAAATACATACTGCAGCCCCTTCAACATATCTTTCCAGTTCGGCAATGCTCATGTCCTGCACTTTTGCAGTTATCGTTTTAAGAGGAATTTGAATTTTGTTTCTTGAAATTAACCAATATTTGAAATTTAATTCTAATAAGTGAGTTGTCTAGAATATATATGTTAAGGGGCTACTTACATGGTTCCTTAGCCAAACTTCGAATTCGCATCTTTCTCCTCCTTTTGCTTGTCTTCTTTCTCTAACATACTGGAAGTCAGGATTTTGATTATTGCTTTCAGGTGTACTTGCAGGGGATCTGCAGCTGACGAAGTGACGAACTGCAGCCGATGTGTTGCGTGGCGCCACCAATCCCTTTTGTTGGTGATTGTACATTGCTTGAACGGATGCAGATCCAGCTTCACCACCTCGAACCCACACGTATCCTCCGCATTCCATGTAATCAATTGTTCGGCTGTCCTTTTGAGCATACGAAATTAAATTTTGGATGTACTCTTGATCGAAGTCCCTTCCCCAAACAACTCGTCGTCGTCCGACGAATCTTGAGCTGAGGATTTCCCGCAAGCGGGCGCAGCGGCAACGATCGGTGCTGTAGGAACAGTCGTGGATGACGTGGTAGTTGTCTTCACCATGTTTAATGATGAGGCAGAAGTTGAATCTAGAAGATCTTGATTGTGGTGGAAGTACAGCAATTTCTCGAATTCCTCCGCAATTGGGTCCTCGAACAATGTCGTGAAGCACTCGTCTTTTGAGAGGAATTCGAGCAACTTTTCTAGCTGCATGCTCTGCAATCGATCCTTGCTTTCCGTTTCTTGGCACAGGCTCTTCATTGCTTTCCGCATACATCCAACTACCACCTGCACTTGACGTTTGACTACAAAAAAGTTCTCCAGAGTTAGTGCCAAAAGTATTTTTGTTAGTACAAGTAGTAGAGCATTGAATGTCTTCCCGTCGTTCCACAGGTTGGCTAAGTGATATAGGAACAAATTGTCTTTTACCAACAGACAGGTCTCCTCTTCTTCCTCGCTCTCTATCAGGTGGTTCTCCTGTAAAATGTCCTGGGTCAAAAATGAGACCTTCGCCTTCTTCGCAGGTGGTGGTGTTGTACGTCCCATGAAACTATCTAACAAGTCACTGGTTAAGTCAAATAACTCTGTCATACTGCGCTCTCGTATGTATATTCCTTAAATATATACCTATATCCCTATATCCCTACTCTCATTGGAATGGATTCGTAAAGTTTCTTGCCTTTGTCCTGGCGGCCGGCAACAACGACGTGGGGGGGCACGTGAGAGGCAGCCGCGCGAAGCGCATGGCTATGCCTATCTCACACGTGCCCCCCCCCCCCCCTTCACACACCCTTACATGCACTACAATAGCAGTGGAGGACAAACTTTACACCACTCTGTGGAGGTACACAAACAACAGCTGCGAACAATTCGCCCCACTTTGGGCAAGTCGAGGCACCAACCCGTTTTTAAATACATTTCTTCTTTATGAAGATAAACAGCTTTTTGTAAATCCTCCTCAGCTAAGGCAGACGATGATCTGTGTTTAGAATCTTCCACAGTTAATGCGCACCACAATCTGTGTTAAAAATCCTCCAGAAGTAATGTAGACCAGATTTGGGTTAAAAATCATCCACAACTAATGTGGGCCAAGATTTGTGTTACATATCCTCCAGAGTTAATGTAGACCACTGCTATGTTAAGAATCTTCCACAGTTAAAGTACAATTTGAATACTAGAGTTGTGTTACACTAATTTATTACATAACTGTTTCCCAAAAACCACAACTTGTTTAATAATTGGTATTAAAACTTATTTCCCATTAATTATGTTAATGTAAACAATTTAAATTATAAATGAACCTACTATTACATTTTTTTAATATAATTTTCTAAAAACTTATCAACGTAGATACTCATAGATTTAGCCAAATCTTGCAATGCATGTAACACTTTCATGTTCTTGTTTTACAAAAGGTCTCAATAAAAAAAAACTATACAAACTATTTGTTTTTGTTTATTTTTTTTTTATAATTGTAAACAAAATATTTTACATCTTTTCAACTCCTATTATTTAGAACATTATTGCTTGACGGAATTCATTCGGTACATTGAGCCTTACCCGGTGTGAACCCCTTTTTAATTGAATCCCGAAAGAATTTCAAAACGGCCGCTACTTCCCCATCGTTCCAAGATTTTCTTAAAGTCTGTTTCTTTTCAGTGTCATTATTTTTCCTTGAAGTCTGTTTCTTTTCGCTGTACATACTTAAGTGTTCTTTTACTGGTTCGTTTTCAATTGTTTCTATATTACTATTGCATTCCATTTGTGGCAATTCATTTTCAACATCTTCATCGTCTTCGGCATCTAATTCAGGAAGATCTACAAAACCAAAATTAAATATTAAAAACAAACATTGATGTGGATAGAATGCATCACTTACCGCAAATGTTAATCTCATCTAATAGTTTGCCTTTAAACTTGCTAGCTTGTCCATTCTCAACAGCTAAAAGAATCCTAGAAATTTTGGTTAGTTCAATAGACGATTGGTGCAGTCTATAAAATTCTCTGTGCACTTTTATGTCATGACCTAAGTGCCTAGCCAGCCAGTCCGTTTCTTTTTCACTAAGATTGAATACCTGGCATACCGTTGCAATATATTTTCTTAATTTTGTACTCTTTACTAATTCAGGTTGAGTTAAGTCTGCTTTATTGGAAAATTTTCTCAGACAATCATGCCCTCGTATATATTCCGTAGATGGCAAACTTCTGGCAAACAAGTATGGATTTTCCTTGTGAACTAAATCACTTCTATATCTAAGAAGTAAATCTATGGATTCCTTAAAGTCGTCCGTTAATAAAACATTAACAGTGCTGCCTTTTTTTGCTTTTATTTGTACTATTGTAAGTGTGTTTGCTAATTTGTGTTCAAAATCTGTGAATGTATTTTGAAATTCAGAAGTACCTTGCTGACCCCAATTTGGTCTCGAAGAGTAATTTAAAACAGTCATCCGTGATATTTCCTCCGATCTTCTTTTATTAAATAATATTATTTTGCATAAAATGGTCGCTGCCAAATTACTCCAGTTTTGATAAATCGGAGCCTGCATTAGTATTAATTTGTATTCGTTTAGTTTGTTGTTAAGATATTTGTTAAGTTTTAACGTTCTCAATGCATTTAATGATATGTGTGATGACCATTCAATATCCATTAAATTAAGGAAATTATTTAAAATTTTAAGAGCGTTCGGATCATTTTTACGGAGACATTGAGCTTTCTGAATTGCTACACATTTTCTTAGATGGTGACCCACTTTCAACGCCAACGATGGAGTATTAAACTGAGATTATAAATAATCAAACGAAAGACTGGTTTGCCATCTAGTTGCAATTTTTAATACTAAAATGTCCGCATTAATCGGTATCATTTTAGCATTTATGCAATTGGCAGTCATTTCGCGGCTATAACGATTTTGAATCGCCAATAAATTATGAAATGAATTAATAATTTATTCAAAATCAGTCAATCGATACCGATTAATGCGGACATTTTAGTATTAAAAATTGCAACTAGATGGCAAACCAGTCTTTCGTTTGATTATTTATAATATCAATTGTGTTCATAAGAACAGAAATGTTTATTCAAAATTGTCTTCGCTATCATGCGATGCCGTGGTCGTACAAGGCATACTGACGAGGTTTGTAGAACCGAAACAATTGTCTATGCTTGACCCTTGGCCGCTGTGATTCGATTGACTGATTTTGAATAAATTATTAATTCATTTCATAATTTATTGGCGATTCAAAATCGTTTAAGCCGCGAAATGACTGCCAATTGCATAAATGCTAAAATGATACCGATTAATGCGGACATTTTAGTATTAAAAATTGCAACTAGATGGCAAACCAGTCTTTCGTTTGAATATTTATAATATCAATTGTGTTCATAAGAACAGAAATATTTATTCAAAATTGTCTTCGCTATCATGCGATGCCGTGGTCGTACAAAGCATACTGACGAGGTTTGTAGAACCGAAACAATTGTCTATGCTTGACCCTTGGCCGCTGTGATTCGATTGACTGATTTTGAATAAATTATTAATTCATTTCATAATTTATTAGCGATTCAAAATCGTTTAAGCCGCGAAATGACTGCCAATTGCATAAATGCTAAAATGATACCGATTAATGCGGACATTTTAGTATTAAAAATTGCAACTAGATGGCAAACAAGTCTTTCGTTTGAATATTTATAAAAAAAAAAATGAACAAATTTCAAAATGTTAGGATTGTCATTTAAACTTTTTAAATTTTGACATTAGCATAGTAATCAACTTGGTATGTGATGTCAATTTGCAAAATATCATTGATATTCAAAAAGGAATGAACAAATTTCTAAATATTAGACTTGTCAATTTGAATTTTCAAATTTTGACAACAGCATTGTAATCAACTTGGTATGTGATGTTGATGATTTAGACTTTTTAAATTTTGACATCAGCATTGTAATCAACTTGGTATGGGATGCCGATTTGCAAAATATCATTAAAATCCAAAAAAAAATAAACAATTTTCTAAATATTAGGCTTGCATTTGGACTTTTCAAAATTTTGACATTAGCATTGAAATCAAATTAGTATGTGATGCCGATTTGCAAAATATTATTGAAATCCAAAAAAGAATAAACAAATTTCTAAATATTAGGCTTGTCATTTAGACTTTTTAAATTTTGACATCAGCATTGTAATCAACTTGGTATGTGATGTCGATTTGCAAAATATCATTAAAATCCAAAAAAGAATAAACAATTTTCTAAATATTAGGCTTGCATTTGGACTTTTCAAAAATTTTACATTAGTATTGTAATCAATTTAGTATGTGATGCCGATTTGCAAAATATTATTGTAATTCAAAAAGGATTAAACAAATTTCTAAGTATTAGGCTTGTCATTTAGACTTTTTAATTTTTGACATCAGCATTGTAATCAACTTGGTATGTGATGCCGATTTGCAAAATATTATTGGAATAAAAAAAAAAACAATTTTCTAAATATTAAGCTTGTCATTTAGACTTTTCAAATTTTGACATCAGCATCGTAATCAAGTTGGTATGGTGATGTCAATTTGCAAAATATCATTCAAATCCAAAAAGAAATAAACAAATTTCAAAATATTAGGCTTGACATTTTAACTTTTTAAATTTTGATATCAGCATTGTAATCAACTTGATATGTCATTTTGATTTGCAAAATATCATTCAAACCCGCAAAATTGGATTTTTTAAAATTTTGACATCAGCCATGTAATCAACTTGGTATGTAATGTAGATTTGCAAAAGATCATTGAAATCCGAAAAGGAATGAACAAATGTCTAAATATTAGACTTGTCATTTGGAATTTTTAAATTTTGACATCAACATTGTTATCAACTTGGTATGTGATTTGGATTTGCAAAATATCAGTCAAATCCGAAAAGAAATGATCAAATTTTAGTCAAATTATAGAAAGAGGTTTTAGCTATACAACTATAAATAATTTTGTATGATAATTGGATTATTTAAAACTAATAAATGATGTATTTTATGTAAATTACCTTTTCATCTAGTAAGAGACACATACACGTGTTTCAGGGCATCATCAGTGTGCCTAGCATCTTAATGGTCTAAGAGACAGATTACATAAAACCACAGTAACTATTAAACAATTTATGTTTATTAAGGTGTTAACGCAATTGGATTAGTTTAACAATAAAATCTGGTTTTTCCAAAACAATAAAGGATGGTTGTAAAGCCAAGACTTTATTTTATATTTTGCTTATCTGCTTCTACTGGAACTAGCGCTCTTTGATATACATTTATATTCTAAGTCTCTCTTTAAAACCAGTATTAGAAAGAGACAGATAAAACATGCGCTACGCCACGCCCCAACTAGGCCACAGTTATTGCGACACGTGCAAAAAAACACTACGAAAGAGGGCGCTGAAATCAGTGAAATGCCGGTCTACCACAGAGACGTAAAATATAGTAAAACTTTTTATTTTTAAACATGTCTAGAGTGAATGAAGTCAATGAACCAAGTTCGTCTAAGGCTAAAGGTTGTAGACGGTTATCTATTCTTAAAATGTTGTATCATTTGACCTTCATGTCTAGACTGAGCTCAATGAACCAAGTGCGTCCAAGGCTAAAGGTTGTAGACGGTTATCTATTTTTAGAA
The DNA here is from genome assembly GCA_963932245.1 of Tachinus rufipes. NCBI lineage: Eukaryota > Metazoa > Arthropoda > Insecta > Coleoptera > Staphylinidae > Tachinus > Tachinus rufipes. The sequence goes on from OZ010748.1 coordinate 51,537,760, forward strand.
TGTTGTAACATTTGACCTTCACGTCTAGGTTGAGGTCAATAAACCAGACGAGGTCTGCCTCAAGGTCAAGTGGTACAACATTCTCTCTCTACTATGGCATAAGAGATTCTTCCTCCCCTTTAAAAATAATTTGAGGATCAAGTAAGTTCATTGATTTTAAGACTTTATTATCAAAATCAAATCTTTTAAGTATTTGTGAGGCTCCTTCAACATAAAAATCTAAACAACGTACTCTCAAAACATATAATTGATCCGTTGATAATTTTTTTTTTAAATAAATGCAGCTATCTTTGCTCCCAAGTAAAAATTCTCCAGTTTTTTATTATTATGAGGGTTTTTTTACATTGATTTGATGTACTGGAGTGTTTGTTATTATATCTCTTAAAATAAAATAATCCAAAAATGTTTTATAAAATAAAGTTAAACGATTATATAATATATATATTTTTGGAGCTGTTGATTGCATTTCCTTATTAAAGTTATTAAATGATGGTAATATATGTTCTAAAAACAACAAAAAAAGCTTAGTCAATGGATCGTTAAATTTTGTTAGAATTTGTTGGGCTGATAACAATCCGTCAGTTAAAACAGCATCTATAAAAAATAATTTTATTGCTCTATTATGCGATTAACTACGTTTTCTAAAGAAAGCCAACGAGTTTGAGCAGGATGTAGAATTTTGTGTACTTTACAGTGAGTAAATTTTTGAAATTCTTTTAAGGTTTCAGTTCTCTTTGGACTGTTTGCAATATAATTGTAAATGTCGCGAACAAATTCTTCAATGGTCTTTTGGAAGTTTGGAAATAAAAATATATAGGGAATGTTCGATTTTAGGCGAGACATTACAGAATTGTGTATTCCCATCATGGCACTGGCCCCGTCCGAAGCAAACTCGATCAAATATTTCTTATATGGAATGTTGTTTACATAAAAAAAATTTGTTATTTTGGCATAAATATCACTTCCTTTTAATGGGATCAATGTTAAAAAACTATCATATACCCTGAAAAATATATAGTTTATAACAAAAATACAGATAAAATCGATTAAAACAAACCTATCATCAAAGAAATATCGGAACACCATTGCTAAATGTTTCGTACATCCCAAATCAGTTGATTTGTCAACTATTAATGAAAATTTTACATTTCTTTAAATTTCGCAAACATTTTGAAATTGTGTGTCTCCGATGACTTTTTTATAATTGCTGCCGTCTTCGTTGTGCTACATTTAATATTTTTTGCAATTTCTGAATTGCTACATATGTTTTTTAAAAGATTAGATAAATGTTCTGTAACTTTAAAAGGTAAATTGTTTCAGCAACAAAAGCAGAAATATACAAATCTGCTTTTTTGGTTGCAATTTCCATACAATCATTTTTATTTGCAAAAGATGTAATTTTTGGTTGTTGCAGCATTGATTTTGCTCTTCTGTTGAGATTTTTTGAATCTTGATGTCGAACAAGTTGCAATTTTCAAGAAGAAATATTGAAATTGGTGTTGCAAATTTTACAATGTGCTTCTGCATTCGATTTTCCAGGTGCAAGCCAATTTTTAAATTCGTTTTCTCATTCTTTTTTGTAAAGTGGTTATATTTTCTTTTTTTTTGTAGTTTTTGAAGAACTTTGCAATTCTCGGTCTGTTAAATTTAAATCGCTAGAACCCCTCTGCGGGAAGGGGTGGTGCAAAAGAATACTTCCGCTAGACCCTTTGCTGGTCGTAAAAGGCGACCAATAGGCAAGGAGATTACCTCGTTAAAAAACCCACAGTTTGTCTGGGACAAGTCAAACTTATTTGTGAGTTAAATTTTGACACAATTTACCGAACATCTTGTAAAACTCACCTGCGTGTTTGCCGTGCGCGGTGACCCGAAAGCCAGGAAACGGGGATCCTGGTAGTTGAGGGGCTAATACTCAGTTTAAAAGAGTGTTAGTTCCAACACACTGCTTTGGCCTTAGCTTCTGGTAAAACGGGATTAGGTTTAATAACCCAGTTTTAATCAATCGGCTTGTTTTGTTTAACGTTAGGGTGAAGAATTATTTATGTGGTGATAGATGAAAGGTTCATACTGTACTACGGTTGGAGCCCGATAGTATTCTGTGTGTTCGCGGAAGTCTTTCATTTACATTCATGAAACCTATATCGTTTGATTAGCCCTGGCGACTGCATCAGTTTGTGATGTAGCGTCCCATATGTGGCTCCGTAGTGGGTGGGGAGATTGAACGATGAAATTGACGGAGTTTATTATGGTAGATTCTAAACCTCCAACCAAACGATCTCGCCCGTTTACGGAGAGAGCTAAAGAAGACAGTATGAGTACAAGTAGAAAGTTTGTTAGGTATTTAATTGTTAAATGTTCTGAAAATGGCCAGAGTCTAAAGGAGGTATCTCCCTTCTTAATTCATAGGACCATTTCCAATATTAATAACGGAACCTTAAAATCGTGTAAGAAGTTAAGAGACGGTACTTACTGCTTATTGAAGTAAAAGATAAAATGCAGAGCAATAAAATGCAGGAATGCACGTCGTTAGGTAATATTGCGAGCCGCATAAATCCTTAAATATTTCTAATGGAGTTATTTCATGGTATGTATAGAATAGAATAGAATATTTTATTGGTACGTAAGCCATATAAAACGGATGTAAAAGTCATAATTACAATACAAAATAATAATTACAATAAAAATAATAAAATACACAAAGTTAAAAAAACTATACAGGTAAATACATTAACAATATACATATATTGACTAGTGATGGGCAAACTCGAGTCATTAATCGATTCTGAATCGATTATTAAAACATCTCGAGATTCTCGAGTCATTAAATTAAACAACTCGAGTCATTGATGACTCGAGTCATTGAGGACTCGAGTCATTGAGGACTCGAGTCATTGACGACTCGAGTCATTGAGGACTCGAGTCATTGACAACTCGAGTCATTTACAACTCGAGTCATTGACAACTCGAGACATTTTTGAAGACGAGTCATCGATTCAAGGACTCGCATTTTATAATCGATTCAGAGACTCGCATTTTATAATCGATTCAGAGACTCGCATTTTATAATCGATTCAAGGACTCGCATCGCTTTCTCAAGAGCCGCATAGCTTGTACTTCTCGATGCTCGGCTTTGGATTCCGATGCAAGTCCCGTAATCGATTATAAAAGTAGTAACTACTTTCTCGAGACAATTGTTATTTTCGCACAGTGAGATGTGCGGGAATCGAGTGGTTTAAAAGTAGTTACTACTTTTGGTTAGATTTAATCGATGATGCATCTTTCTGCTCGCATTTCATTCACAGCCGATATTTTTGTTTGCGTGATTGTGATATTAATTAATGCGATGTTAATTAATATTTAGAACGTTGCTAAATAATTAAAAAAAAACTTGGTAACTGATTGGCTAAAAATTAATTTTATCTAACATCGATGTTAAAATTTTACAAAGTAAACCTAATAAAACGTTATAATTTTAAGATTAAAAATTAATTTATAGTAACTTTACTAATCGGGGAGGGGGGTAAATAATCGATTAATAATCGATTATTAAATTAATCGAATACTATCTAATCGATTATTAAAATAATCGATTATGCCCATCACTAATATTGACATACATTAACTGATTAAAATGTATCACAGAGATATTCATTTAGTGTATAGTAAGCTTTGCCTGCAAGCAAGTCTTTTACACTGTTTTTGAATTTATTAAAATCATGTATGTGTTTTAATTGTGTTGGTAACTTATTATACATTTTTTTTCCAGCGCATGAAGGTGCTTGTTCGTATTTTTTTGTGAAGTGTTTTGATGTCATTAACATTTCAGAATGCCTCGTATTCCAGTTATGATTGTTTGCGTTGGTAGTATAAGTATTTATATTACATTTGATTAATAGTAAACATTTATAAATGTATAAACTGGGAAACGTAAGTATTTTATGTAGAATAAAAGTACTTTTACAAGATTGTCTATAATCTAAAATAAAAATTGTTCTGATTATTTTCTTCTGAGCAACAAAAATTCTTTGTTTGTCTGTTGAGTTTCCCCACAATACTATATTATAAGACATATGTGAGTATACTAAAGAATAGTATACGTTTAAAAGTCCTTTAGTATTTAAAGTTGATTTCAGTTGTAATATAGCATAATATGACTTATTTATTTTAGTGCTCACATTATCTACTTGTTTTTCCCAATTCATGTTTACATCAAGATAAACACCTAAAAATTTTGTATAACTAACCGTATTCATATTGAGACTATTAAGATGGAATTGTACTATTTCATTGACTTTACGGTTGCGGAAATACAAACATGCTGTTTTTTCTATATTTACAATGAGACAGTTTTGTTTGCACCAACTTGTAAATTCTTTAAAGACAATTGAAATTGATGATTTCAGTGCATCTGGAGTTTCTGCCGAGATCATTACAGATGTGTCATCCGCAAACATAACGATTTTTCCACATGATACATTATTGGCTAAATCATTCACAAATAACAAAAAAAGTAATGGTCCCAGGATAGATCCTTGTGGAATACCTGTTTTTATGTCGTGCAAATTTGAAGTATACTGTCCAACTTTAACGCAAAGTTTTCTGTTTGTTAGGTAAGAGTTGTTATACACAACTGTAGACGAATGCAAACAAGAACTGGCGTCGCAAGGCGTTATCGATATCTAAAAACTAACCCGTAGAAAGGATGGTGAGGTCAGAGATACAACATCTATGATTTTAACATTCGATTCCAAACGGCTCCCAGATGAAGTTAAGGTAGCATACGTTACACGCCCGGTTCGCCCGTTTATTCCTAACCCAATGAGGTGTTTCCGATGCCAACGTTTTGGACACATTGCAGTTAGGTGTCCAGGTGTTGCAACATGTGCAAAATGCAGTAAGGAGAAACATGACCCCGATCCATGCAAAAGTTCACTTTTATGTGTGAATTGTGGTGGTAAGCATCCTGTCTATTCCCAAAATTGTCCAAAAATGAAAGAGGAAAGGAAGATAGCCGAGATCAGAGTAACAGACAAACTCTCTTACTTCGATGCTCAAAAGAGGTATAGAGCAATTACGGCTCCTACTTTTTCTAGATCGTTTGCTGCAGTTGTTGAAACGCTTATTGTTCAACAACCACCAATTATGAAATTTACTGCTATTGCAAAAACTTCTTTAAATAAAGACAAGGACTCTAATGTGAAGGGTCAAAAACCGGTTGCGAGCCTATCAGGCTCAAAACCAAAACTGACTACGGTACAATCCGGATCAAGGTCACATCGAGTGGGACTTCAAGCAAAACCACTCAAGATGGGGGCTTATTTAAAGCCTAAACCATCTAAGGTATTGGCTCGTATCGGGCCAAAACCAACTAAGGTTGCGACTTTCAAGTCAAAGCCTAAACAGGCTAAGGTTCAGTCCAAGTCAAAGCCTGCAAAGACGGCAGGATAGGCTACCGCCACCTGAGGTGCAGGTTTCTAGCGATCCTGCGCCCACAGACCCCAATATTGACGTGTCGTTAGAGTCGATGGATGTGGAAGTTCTTTCCGCGCCATCTACTCTGACAGATGAAATTATGCCAATTAGTTCTACTCCCCCAGACGATAAGTCAGAAAATAAACAAAAAAACGCTAATAAACAAAGAGTTAAAATAACGTTTGCAACATAACACTAAAAATGGTTTCAACCATTATACAATGGAACTGCAACGTAGAAAAAGATCGTGCAAATGTTGATCGTGCTTAGGGTGGAACGGCTTTATTGGTTCGTGATACAGTTTTCAGTAAAGAACTCCGTGTCAAAACTGCATTAGAAGCAGTAGCCGTTCAACTACATATCCCTTTCTCACTGACCATTTGCTCAATTTATATTCTGCCAAATGTCAGTTTGGACATTCGTTTGATTGATCAATTACTTGAACAACTTCCGTCCCCATTCCTGCGAATGGGCGATTTTAATGCTCATAACACTATGTGGGGCTCAAGTCGAACTGATGTGCGAGGTAGTAACTTGGCCAATCTTTTTTCAGAAACGGGTTTAGTTATCTTAAATAAAGGTAACAATACATACTTTTCCGTGTCTAATAGATCATTCTCGGCTATTGACCTTACCGTTTGTTCTCCAAGTATTGCAGCATTGCTGGATTGGGAAGTCTCGGAATATCTTTATGATAGTGACTACTTTCCCATATTCATTCGCGTGCTTGGTCATGTAAATAATGAAAACCGTCGCCGATTGGAATAAGTTTGTTCAAGTGTTTGATTACGATGACAGTGTCTAAGTCACTATCGACGAAGATATTGAAACTTATATATAAATTATTATCAATCCCCTTGACATTTCAAATATCCTGGCCAATGTTTATTTTGACGCTTCCAGCGATAATAATTACGATAAAAATTTCCGAGATATTAAAATTAACATGGAAAAAAACGTTCTGTCATTTGTCTCTGCTGAAGATGAATTATATAACGCACTGTTTAGTGTTTGGGAATTTGACTCGGCATTATCTGAAGCACACAATACTGCTCCAGGTGTCGATTCGATACACAATGCTATGCTTAAGCAATTAAGTCGCTCTGCCAAACTTCAATTGTTGGCACTCTATAACCAGATATGGTCAGTAGGGTATTGTCCTGAGTCGTGGAAACTTGCTATCATAGTACCAGTACTTAAACCGGGTAAAGATAAAAAGCTCCTGACAAGTTATAGGCCTATCTCTCTAACTAGTTGCTTATGCAAGTTACTAGAAAGAATGATCAATATGCGTCTTACTTGGTTATTAGATTCAAAAGGTTTAATTGCTGACATACAATGTGGTTCAAGGCGTCATCGTTCTACGACTGATCACCTTGTTCGGTCGGATACAGCAATTAAAAATGCTTTTGTACAGAATCAACATTTTGTCGCTGTATTCTTTGACATTGCTATAGCATATGACATGACGTGGAAGTACAATGTTCTACGAACGCTTCATTCATGGGGTATTTGCGGAAGCATGGCATTATTTATACAAAGCTTTTTAACTTCCCGTTCAATTAAGATACGTGTAGGTGACAGCATCTCGGGCATATGTCAGCAACAGAATGGTATTCCTCAGCGGTCTATTCTAAGCGTGACACTATTTATGATAGCGATTACCAGCATGAGTCAGTTCATCAAGCATCCGGTAAGCAGATGTATGTATGTTGATGACGTAGTTATCTATTGTGCCTCGAGAAACATAGCAACATTGGAACGTCAACTTCAGTTAACAATCAATTACATTTTAAACTGGGCTAATAACAATGGATTCACTTTTTCTACTAGTAAAACGTTGCTTATCCATTTTTGTAGAAGGCGAACCCCACACGGTGACCCTTTATTATATCTTGGGGGAGAACCTATTCCTGTACAGGATAGTATTCAATTTCTCGGTGTCACATTTGACCGTGCGCTGACTTGGCGTTCTCATTTAATAAATCTGAGATTATGGTTCCATAATCTATGCTTCCGCAGCTCCATCCACATTACGTATTGTTGATCCTGCTTACCATACTGGAATTCGTTTAGCAACTGGCGCATTCCGCACTAGCTCAATTGCTAGTGTTTTGTGTGAGGCAGCTGAACCATCACTCTGTCTTCGGCGTAAAATCTTGACTGTTAGGTACGTCGCGAAACTAAAAGCAAAACGCTTGCATCCGACGTTTCCTGTCGTGAACAATAATGGTATCGACGATCTATACAACATCAGGATACGGTCCCAAAAACCGGTTGCTGTAAGAAATTGCAGTATACTTTGGGAACTGGATTTCCAACTCCTTGATGTATATCAACTGTTTTACTGTCGCGATCCTCCTTGGACTTTTCAACGTCCAAGGTTAAATACTGCATTATCGAGAATGAGCATAACTTCAACTTTACCAGTCGAATATCGAACTGAATTTGCAATAATTTAAGCAATGAATGTAAATGCCACTTCGATTTATACCGATGGCTCAAAAAGTAACGACGGTGTGGGTTGTGCTTTTCTGGTAGATGAGCTGCAGTTTACATTTGGCTTGTCAAGTGTTAGCAGCGTTTATACTGCAGAACTGTATGCTATCTACCAGGCTCTTCTCTACATCCAACTAAGCGCAGGTACAATTTATGTTATATGTACAGACTCGTTGAGTGCATTAAACGCCATAGATGACCAATATCCTGATCATTACTTGCTGAGGCAATTTCATTCAATTTTGCTTTAGGTGTCTCAGATAAATGTCGCTGTTAACTTTGTCTGTATTCCCAGTCACGTAGGTATTAGTGGCAACGAAAAAGCTGATGCGCTTGCCAAATTGGCAATAACTAGCGCTGAATATGTTTCATTTAAAGTTTGCGTTAGGGATATTTGTAACTTTCTACATCAAAAGCTGCTGTCTAGCTGGCAAACTGAGTGGTTTGCTATTCAAGACAACAAGCTGCAATGTACCAAAAGCGTTACTACACCGTGGAGTTCGTCAAACAGGCCAAAACGTAGAGAAGAGGTTATCCTCACGCGGCTTCGCATCGGTCTCTGTCGATGGACTCACAGGCATTTGTTGGTATCTGAGGTGCCCCCAGTTTGTGATATTTGTAACGTCCCATTAACTGTTCATATCTTATTGGATTGTCGGCAGTTTTCGGAACAAAGAATTGCGTCTGAATTATCAACCAGTTTGTCGATTGTCTTGGGCGATCAAATCGTTGAAGTCGATCGTCTGCTCGAATTTATTTGACGGAGCAGAATTTATTGGGTGTATGGATATAATTGTTAATTTATTGTAATTATTGTTTGTGTATCCCTAAACACTGTTGGAATTATCTAGTCATTTTTGCTATAGTCATTAAAGTTTGTGAACGTTTATTTTATCTTTGTTGTTTATTTATTTATTTATTTTATTTTATTCTTTAATATGCCATTTTACAGCATATTATTTTACACTTTTTATAGTTAGAGAAAAGACACGGCATTAATAGTATTTTTAGGCTGATACGCTAAAAATGTATACTAACTAACTAACCAAATCGCTAGAACTTTAAAATAACATTTTTAAAATCCTTCTGCGTAAAACTCACACGTTCAAAGTAAATATTTATTTCAAACGTAACTAGTGTTTTGGCTGAATCTTCAGACATTAATTTTATACATAAAAACGTAGTTTAGTAATTTATTCGAAAATGTATTAAAATAATTATAAAAATATTTTGAAAAAAAAGTTACAGGCGCATAGAAGTTACATTAATACAAAACGGGCTAGATTAAATATCTACTGATTAATAATTTCAAAATATATGAGAAGATTGTCAGCTTGTTTTCAAAAACAATTATTATTTTATTTAATTAGTTTATTAATTGCAATTCACTTAACATTTCGTTATTTTTGTCACGCCGGAAGCTAATTTAAGAGGATTCCACTCGCTCAAGCGCACGGTAAATTTCACTAGAAATTACGTTTTTTCTTAGCATTTCGCGCATTTATTTTTTTATTGTCAACAACAACAAAAATCATACAGTTGCCGAAAACATTGTTTTAAATGCCACGGAGACGGGAGTGTGTTATCTCTCTCGGTAACAAACGATTTGTTTCACTCTCGATTTGCATTGAGCTCTAATTGATTCCGAAAAATCGTCACATGTAGGGGATTCCCTCTCGCGTTTACAGAATCGTTCCGAGTGGAGTCCTCTTAAACTACCGCGACAAAAGAAGTCATCAAAATACAAATGAAAGAACAAAGTTATTGAACAAAAAGAACTCACCTCATTTTACGTTAATAATACTACAATATCAGATAATTATTTTTAACCTATACTACACTACACTTGCTATTCTTTCATCAGAAACAAACTGACGGTAGTGACGGTTTGGATTACTGTGAGCTTGTAAAATCGCCAGCGCTGCGCAGCGCCAGTACTCGTACCCTGCCTCTGCTACAGTCCCTACTGGTCTAAAAATAACTATTGCCGTCAAAGTCGTCGACATTGACGGACGAGTGTTTTAAAGTATATATCACTCAGTTATAAAATAAATTAAAATAAAATAAAAATATTTGAATTTAATTTAATATTTAAAATTTTAGTGTTTTCTAAAAAAAACGGTAGAAATTTTAAGACGGGCGGTAGAACGGCATGCTGATCATGAAAACGGTAGATCTACCGTAAAAGGGGTAGACCTGGCAGCGCAGTCCTGATAAACTGGGCAAACTTAATAGCTAGAGGTGTGCACGCATTTGGTGGTAAGAGAGAGGATCTCTTGATTTTATCCTTCCTGGAGAAGCTGTATAGCATTGGGAAATTTTTTCCTCTTCTACCTAGGCGAGTCGTGGAGTTTGGAGTGTACCGCTGAGCGACAAGCTCAGCTTGTAACACATCAGCCGTGACACAATCAGTGTTGCTAACTGAAGGACAAAGTAGTCTACCAAAATTTCATGTAAAATCCGCTAGAAATCCACCAAATTATTTTTAAGGAGGTGGGGGAAAATTGATTAATAAAAACTAACATAATAATATATATTAATAAAACGTTAAAAAAAAAAATTAAATACAAATACTATAATACATTAAAAAAACTATATTGTATAGTAATAACATATACAAGCTGTTTATATGATTCAAAAACCATTTTAAGTATTATAAAGGCAGGTACACATATATATGTTTTTATTTTTAGTACAGTTGTTATGGCAACCAATATAATTTTTTTTAAACGGCAACACATTTTTTATTTATTTTTTGGAATCTTTATGATAATTTTAATTCAACTATGTAAAATAATAATATACTTTTATAACAAAATTTTCTGATAAATTTAAAAAACATAATACATGTTTTTTTTTTTAATTTAAGATGATCGCATTTGAATAGTTGGCATTGAAATTAAATATTATTTGTTTTATTTTTTGGTATTTTTATGTTATTATGCATAACAAAGTAAACAAAAAATATAATAATAATTAAATTTTTTTTAAACGTAATTTTTAACTTACTATAATGCATAATATCATAAAAGCACTCAAAAAATAAACATTAGTGATTTTCAATGCCATCTACTCAATTACGATCATTTTAAATAAAAAACAAATATTATGTTTTTTTAAACTTATTAAATTTTTTTGTTATAAAACTTACTAAACAAATCACAAGTGTTTTATATATAAAAATTAACACTTATGTATATTAATAAAATTTAATTAAATAAATTTAATAATTCAACATCATCGAAATCATCTTCATTTTTAAAACTGATATATTAGTATTTATTTTTTTTTACATTTTATCTGAAATTTCATAATTGTGACAGCATTTTTCTGCTCTAACTTGCTTTAACTGCAATTATTGCATTTAATAATGGCAATTTTATTCTGTTTCTAATTTTGTTTTTAATTATGTTCATTTGACTGAATAGACGTTCTATATCAGCGTCTAAATGTGAAAGTATTAAATGGATTTTTACCATTTGCATTTTTAAAACTATTCTATTCTAATATTTGAAATTTTATTTACTGAATATTGAAAATACATTTTCTAAACATTTGTTATGTTATTTTTAAATGCTTTTAAAGTATTTTTAACTGCAAATAAAGATAATGTTTTTAATATATCAATATTGTCGGGTATTCTATTGCATAATTCTTGAATCAGTTTAATTAAAAAATCTAAACATCTTTTCATTAGTGACATTTCATCACGCAATGAATACCGGTGTTCTTTCATGATTCTAACTTGATTTTCAAATAAATACCCTAAATACGCATTAAATATCTGTTGATTCGTCCAATAAAATGCTGTACGAGTTTAATCCTGCATCATCAATAAGTTCTGTTATAATGTAACTACCTAACACGTTTTTTTATAAAATTTGTAAATTGTTACATTTAACAATATTACATAAATATAATTAAACTAGGTAAAAGAAATAAGATAATTCATAAAGAATCAATAAATAGTGGTGAACAAATTCACAAATATTATATGGCAGAGTAGGATTTGAATCCTAAGTTCCCCAGCATGACAAGCAAGCATCTAAGCAACTATGGGTTAGTTCTGCCGTGTGAATGTGAAATATATAAAGGAAACATTAAAAACGTGTGTTAATATAATTAGTTCTGCTTTCATTGCCTAAATCCCTGTAATCCATGTCCCCTTGATCATTTCGTAAATTAGGCAATGGAAGCAAATCTAAATCATCCCAAGCAGCATCCACATGTTCAGCTCTGTATTTTATGGCAATGTTGTGCAATACAGCATATATATATATATATATATATATATATATATATAGACACAAACTCTGTATTAGGAGCGTTTGCTCTCGAGAGGATTGGGAGCGTTTAATTTACTTTATAAACTAACCGTGCCATAGTGTTTCAGTACTATCTTTATACGTGAAAACAACAACAATTTATTATTAAATTAGAAGATTAATAAATAGTTTGCAAAACAAATTTGAAAAATGATCAAGCAATTCGTTATTTTGCCGAAAGGTTAAATTAGAAACCTATTTTATTTACTTTTTATTTTAATACATTTGGTTCTTGTCTAAGTTATTTACAGTTATGGCTAAACGCCCCCAAAACTACAAATTGGTCATGTTTAGGGGCGTCTAACCGCATGCTTATCCTATTGAGTTTAAATGATTACCGCTAGGGCTATACTACAGTTCACGGCTTTGCCGTTAATGTGTAAACGCCTCTAGAGCGTGTTATGTGCAAATAAACGCTTCTAAAACGTATATTGTGCAAATAAACGCCTCTAAAACGTATATTGTGCATATTAACGTTTTTAGAACGCAAGCTTTCACGATCTCATTTTTCATACACGTTTAGTTTGATAATTAAACATTAACAATAGATACGGTATAATTGACTTACCATTAAATAATCTAACTATAGATAAACTAATAAAAAATATGGAATATTATTTATTTCAAATTAAAATACATTAGCTAGTTAAAATTATAGCCCGTGTTAAGCCTGCGTTTGAATCAATTACTTATCATTGCAAAAAAAGTGCAATTTAGTTTTAGGCATTAAAATAAGTAGTTCTAAAAATAGACCTATTCTTAGTATTGAATGAGTTTTATGGTTAAAAAAAATAGAAAGTTTGTTGACATTGCCACTGCAATGCAAGGGTAACCAAACATTTTATTTCAACAAATTATGTATAATGGTTACATAAACGTGAAAAAAGATGTTTTAAAATTAGCAATATTATTTTTTTAATAATTTAATTAAATAAATTATTGATTATAAATATTATAATAATTATAATCGGTATTAATTGAAGATTATTATTATGGAATTTATTTTTCAAGTGGGATGTTAAAAATAAAAATTAAACAACCATAAACGGCAGCCAAGACAATTTTTTTTGTTTAATAGTATTATTTTTTAATTTACAGTTATTTTTTGTTAAAGCTGCCGATTATGATTAAATTAATTTATTTATTTTTAAGATCTAGCTTGAAAAGTGCACACCATAATAATAATTTTAAAATCTAATCTGTTTATTTATAAGAATGTTGTTTTTCAATAGATTTTGATAATTTGACTTTCTTATTGTGTGTGGCATTCATAAATAATAAAATGTTGTGAACATCAATGTCATAATTGTGCCGCCGCCTCTAACAGGAATTATGTTATTTTAACTTAATTATTGTAATGAACATACTTAAATACTTTTGTCTAACAAACTTTATTAAAAGTATACAAATTTGTGTATTAATGTTATAATTGTGTCGAATTAAGAAATTGTGCCGCGTTCTAACAGAAATTTTGTTATTTTGACGTTTTGATTGTAATTGTATACTTAAGTACCCCTGTCTACTAAAATTTATTAAGATTATAGAATGTTGTGCATTAATGTTATAATTGTGCCGCGTCCAACGGGAATTTTGTTATTATAATTTTATCATTAAAATTGAGATACTTAAGTATTCCTGTCTACTAAAAATCATCATGATCAAAAAATGTAATGCATAAATGTTATGATTGTGCCGCTTCTAACAAAAATATTTGTATTTTAACTTAATCATTGTAATTAGCATACCCCTGTCTACCGAAATTCATTAAAATCATAGAATGTTTTGAATTAATATTATAATTGTGTCGCCTCCAACAAAATTTTATTATATTAACTTAACTATTGTATATAACATACTTAAATACCTTTGTCTACCAAAATTCATTAGGATCATAGGTGCATTAATTTTATAATTGTGCCACTCAACAAGAATTTTGTTATTTTGACTTTTTCATTGTAATTGACATATTTAAGTACCCAGTCTATCGAAATTTATCAAGATCATAAAATGTTGAGCATAAATGTTATACTTGCGCCGCCTCCAATAAGAATTTTGTTATTTTAACTTTATCATTGTAATTATCATACTTAAGTACTTCTATCTTCTAAAATTTTTCAAAATCATCAAATGTTGTGCATAAATGTTATAATTGCGCCGCCTCCAACGAGAATTTTGTTATTTTAACTTTATCATTGTAATTATCATACTGAAGTTCTTCTATCTACTAAAATTCATTAAGATCATAAAATGTTGTGCATAAATGTTATAATTGCGCCGCCTCCAACGATAATTTTGTTGTTTTGACTTTATCATTGTAATTGTTTTGTTTAAGTAATTCTATTTATCAAAATTCATCAAGATCATAAAATGTTGTGCATAAATGTTATAATTGCGCCGCCACCAACAAGAATTTTGTTGTTTTGACTTTATAATTGTATTTGTCATGTTTAAGTAATTCAATTTATCAAAATTCATCAAGATCATCAAATGTTGTGCATAAATGTTATAATTGCGCCGCCTCCAATAAGAATTTTGTTATTTTAACTATATCATTGTAATTATCATACTTAAGTACTTCTATCTTCTAAAATTCATCAAGATTATCAAATGTTGTGCATAAATGTTATAATTGCGCCGCCTCCAACAAGAATTTTGTTGTTTTGACTTTATAATTGTATTTGTCATGTTTAAGTAATTCAATTTATCAAAATTCATCAAGATCATCAAATGTTGTGCATAAATGTTATAATTGCGCCGCCTCTAATAAGAATTTTGTTTTTTTAACTTTATAATTGTAATTATCATACTTAAGTACTTCTATCTTCTAAATTTCATCAAGATCATCAAATGTTGTGCATAAATGTTATAATTGCGCCGCCTCCAACGAGAATTTTGTTATTTTAACTTTATCATTGTAATTATCATACTTAAGTACTTCTATCTTCTAAAATTCATTAAGATCATCAAATGTTGTGCATAACTCTTATAATTGCGCCGCCTCCAACAAGAATTTTGTTGTTTTGACTTTATCATTGTAATTGTCATGTTTAAGTAATTCTATTTATCAAAATTCATCAAGATCATCAAATGTTGTGCATAAATGTTATAATTGCGCCGCCTCCAATAAGAATTTTGTTATTTTAACTTTATCATTGTAATTATCATACTTAAGTACTTCTATCTTCTAAAATTCATCAAGATTATCAAATGTTGTGCATAAATGTTATAATTGCGCCGCCACCAACAAGAATTTTGTTGTTTTGACTTTATAATTGTATTTGTCATGTTTAAGTAATTTAATTTATCAAAATTCATCAAGATCATCAAATGTTGTGCTTAAATGTTATAATTGCGCCGCCTTCAATAAGAATTTTGTTATTTTAACTATATCTTTGTAATTATCATACTTAAGTACTTCTATCTTCTAAAATTCATCAAGATTATCAAATGTTGTGCATAAATGTTATAATTGCGCCGCCTCCAACAAGAATTTTGTTGTTTTGACTTTATAACTGTATTTGTCATGTTTATGTAATTCAATTTATCAAAATTCATCAAGATCATCAAATGTTGTGCATAAATGTTATAATTGCGCCGCCTCTAATAAGAATTTTGTTTTTTTAACTTTATAATTGTAATTATCATACTTAAGTACTTCTATCTTCTAAATTTCATCAAGATCATCAAATGTTGTGCATAAATGTTTTAATTGCGCCGCCTCCAACGAGAATTTTGTTATTTTAACTTTATCATTGTAATTATCATACTTAAGTACTTCTATCTTTTAAAATTCATCAAGATCATCAAATGTTGTGCATAACTCTTATAATTGCGCCGCCTCCAACGAGAATTTTGTTGTTTTGACTTTATAATTGTATTTGTCATGTTTAAGTAAATCAATTTATCAAAATTCATCAAGATCATCAAATGTTGTGCATAAATGTTATAATTGCGCCGCCTCCAATAAGAATTTTGTTATTTTAACTATATCATTGTAATTATCATACTTAAGTACTTCTATCTTCTAAAATTCATCAAGATTATCAAATGTTGTGCATAAATGTTATAATTGCGCCGCCTCCAACAAGAATTTTGTTGTTTTGACTTTATAATTGTATTTGTCATGTTTAAGTAATTCAATTTATCAAAATTCATCAAGATCATCAAATGTTGTGCATAAATGTTATAATTGCGCCGCCTCCAATAAGAATTTTGTTATTTTAACTATATCATTGTAATTATCATACTTAAGTACTTCTATCTTCTAAAATTCATCAAGATCATCAAATGTTGTGCATAAATGTTATAATTGCGCCGCTTCCAACGAGAATTTTGTTATTTTAACTTTATCATTGTAATTATCATACTTAAGTACTTCTATCTTCTAAAATTCATCAAGATCATCAAATGTTGTGCATAACTCTTATAATTGCGCCGCCTCCAACGAGAATTTTGTTGTTTTGACTTTATCATTGTAATTGTCATGTTTAAGTAATTCTATTTATCAAAATTCATCAAGATCATCAAATGTTGTGCATAAATGTTATCATTGCGCCGCCTCCAATAAGAATTTTGTTATTTTGACTATATCATTGTAATTATCATACTTAAGTACTTCTATCTTCTAAAATTCATCAAGATTATCAAATGTTGTGCATAAATGTTATAATTGCGCCGCCTCCAACAAGAATTTTGTTGTTTTGACTTTATAATTGTATTTGTCATGTTTAAGTAAATCAATTTATCAAAATTCATCAAGATCATCAAATGTTGTGCATAAATGTTATAATTGCGCCGCCTCCAATAAGAATTTTGTTATTTTAACTTTATCATTGTAATTATCATACTTAAGTACTTCTATCTTCTAAATTTCATCAAGATCATCAAATGTTGTGCATAAATGTTATAATTGCGCCGCCTCCAACGAGAATTTTGTTATTTTAACTTTATCATTGTAATTAGCTTACTTCAATGTCACTGCCTACCAAAATCACTAGATTTGCAAAGTACCTCTATTTACAAAAATTGATTAAGATGAGAATGTTGTGCATCAATGTTATAATTGTGCAGCCTTCGTTAATATCATATAATGCTGTAAAGATTAATGTTTTAACTTTACCGTCTCTAACAAGAATTTTGTTATACTGACTATATCTTTGTAATTAGCATATTTAAATTCCGATGTATACTAAAATTCATTAAAATCATCAAATTTTATAAATATTAATATAATACTTTTGCCGCCTCTAATTTTTTTTAGAAGCGACACCTTTGTTGACATTATCTTTGTAATTGGCGTACTTATCCTTGTCTACTAATGTTTATTATTTTTTAATTTGTTTAGTATTTACTATTCATTATAGCATGTGTAAACGTTAGCGTTGACCTTAAACTTGGTGTGAGACCTAGAAAAATGATTGACCTTAAACTTCAACTTAAAAATAAATACAATCTGTTGTGTTATCATGTAAACTAGTTATAAGATTTATATTTTTTTATATCAAGTAATATTTTAGTTGATTTATAATACAGGCAGAATATTTTTAACTAATATTTTAAAAGAAAGTTTATTAAAAACTTGTAAAAAAAAACATTATGTATGTCAATAACCCTATTCGATTTGATTTTATTACGGTAGATATGTCCGCTACAAAAGCACAAATGTGTGGCTACAGTAATGTACTAACAAATTCTGTCAATCTTAATTTTAATGCCATCTATTAACACTCAATTTAAACTAACCGTTGGACGCTCTTAACACGTAGTTTATATGCACGGATTGGGAGCGTACGCTTCCAATCCTTAGACGCTTTTACGACGTAGAAAGTGTGCTCTTAAACGCTCCTAAACCAGCGTTTTTATCTCTATATATATATATATATATATATATATATATATATATATATATATATATTTATAACATACCAATCAATTTGCTGTCATGATCTCCGTTTTCATACTCCGCCTTCATAATATTTACAATATTGGAATTTCTCCAGATGAAAGCATCATGGGTACTTCCACACCAACGAGCAACTATGCTAATAATATTCAAATCATTATCACACAACTGAAAATAAACATTTTAAATAAAAATAAAGAATAATATTTTGATTGTACATACTAACTGCACAATGATAGAGTGATAACCTTTTCTATTAACATAAACATGTTTGTTACGAAAAGGTTTCACTAAATTTATTATACCTATTTGGATATTGAATTATATTACAACTTACCGAGCTTTGCACAAATTTTGTTCGTCATTGTTACGAGGAAATTTGATCCATTTTCTCATACAATGACGAACAATACCCGTCGACACTAGAGAAATTGCCCTGCTAACACTCGGTTGGCTAAGTGTAGTTAGCATGTTATAATAATAATAATAAATTGCATTTATTTACAGAACGTAACAGTAACAAAGTAACACTTCTACAAATTAAAAATAATAATAATAATAATAGATTGTACTGTAAGTACTGTAAATAGGACAAATTCAGATCCAAACTAATGGAATCTGTTCTACCATTTGCCCTTTATAATTTGTTCATAACTATAAAATACAATTCTAATTTAATTATCTTAAGGTACAATTCTAAAGTTTTATTTAATTTAAAATACACACACATGCAAACAATAATATAGATGATATGATATATAAACAAAGAAGTAAAAATTCCAGAAAGTTATACCATCAGAACGGTTTTCATTTTTTCTATAAAATTTGATGCCGGCAAATATTTAAATTGAGTGGGTACCGAGTTATACGCTTTAGTTATTTGGTATGAAAACCCTTTTTTAAAAAATTCTATCTTATGAGTTGGTGGAGTGAGAGTGGGTTTGAATCTAATATTCAGATTATGAACATCCGTGCGGAAAGTTTACCTGCTATACAAATTAGCTGGTTTGTGGGTTGTAACAATTTTATGAAATAAACAGACACTATGTAGCATTCTACGTTGACACATATTTAACCATTTTATTTCCCTGAGCTTATGAGATATTCTATCGTATTTCCTTATTCCAAAAATTAAACGCAAGCATGAATTTTGAATTTTTTGAAGGCGATATGAGTCTTCTTTATCGATAAAAGGGCTATATATTGTGTCACAATAATTCAAGCATGATAGTACCATGGATTCGGCTAATATTGTTTTAGTTTTAATGTTAAGGTAGTTCCTACTTGAATAGATTGTTTTTAAATTCCCATAAGCTCTTTGAGTCAGTACACTCACATATTTTTTAAATTTCAAAGTCAGTATCGATATACATTCCAAGACTTTTTACACACAATTGTAATTTTTTTATTTAGATGGTCCAAATAATATTAACTCAGTTTTTGCGGCATTAAGTTGCAGACAGTGTAAAGTTTTCAATATTTTGTATATCAGCATGTTATTGCCAATGTTGCGGGATGTTTCAAGATGGCGTCTTGGCGGGTAGTCGAGTTGTCCACTAGATGGAGCGTAAGATGGCGTCTTGTCGGTTTGTCAAGTTGTCCACTAAATGGTCGAGAGTATGCAACCCAAGTTACAGTGTAAGTTGTGTTGCATACACTTGTCAGAGAGAGAGAGTATATGCAACTTACACTGTATGCTTGGTAGCATCGTATTTTTTTAGTGAGTTTGCCTGCTAGGATTTGAACACCGGTCGGCTGGTTGAGAGCCCAAATTCCAAATTCCAAATTAAATAAATCTTTATTCAAAAGTGGTTAGTATTTGTACAAAAATTGTTTTTGTTAGTATACAGTTTTAGTTAAATTTATTTCCTATCTAGGACTAAATTTATAATAAGTATTTTGATTTTAATTTATTTACAGTTTAAGGTAATATATATTTCTATATACTGACAATGCTCAGTCATTCACTCGGTGCATTCATTCATACGTTTATTCATTACATTCACTCATTTCTTTTATTCATAGTTCTATATACATTAGTAATGTAATTTTTATTTATTCAACAAGCCCGGAGGACAGGGTTTGGGCATGCTGCGTGAATATTCATTTTTTATTAAAATTTTACAGACACATACATAGAATATATACAAATGTACAGAAATATACAAAAATATACAAAAATATCATGATAATGTAGATGAGTGAGTAATATATGGTGATGAAGAAATAATAAAAGAAAATTTAACAAACATAATAATTTACTAGTCTGCCAGATTGAAGATCGGCAGACTTTGGTAGACCAGTTTATGCTTGATGCGGAAAGGTTTGTTGTGGTTCCTAATAGCAGTTAGGCTGGTTAGCAGTGGATTTTCGTTTGCCAGTTTATACCGGTAAAAGTTATTTGAGGTCTCTTCAATATATTGGCTGATTAGCGGAACAGCAGCGTCTTCATGCAGATCTCTGATCCGCACATACCTATTCCTTTTCAGAGCAAGCCGAAGACATTTGTTCTGCATTATTTGTAGTTTGTTCAGATTTGTTCGTCCTATACCGCACCACACAGGAGCAGCATAAGTTAATGAAGGTCTGATGATAGTTTTGTATAAATGAATTTTCGTTGAAGACGACAAGTGACTATTTTTGTTAATAAAGGGATAAATCTGTCTTATGGCTTGATTTGTCCTATGAATTATGTGTGATAAGTGTTGATGAAAGTTAAGCCTGGTATCCAAATGGATTCCCAGGTACTTAACATATGATTTTGTCGGGATGATTTGATGAGCGTAAGTCGTCGGTATAAATGTCTTAATATTGGTGAATTTACGAGTGAACGTGATTCTTTCCGACTTGGACGGGTTGATGGTAATTTTCCAATGTCGGAAAAAATCGTGGAGGATATTTAAATGAATTTGATTTTGCTTCTGTGCGGCTATGGCGTTGAACGAATCTGAATATAATGCAGTGTCGTCGGCGTACAATGCTAGATTTGTATGCTCGAGGATAGGTATGTCGTTTAAGTATATATTGAAGAGCTTTGGCCCTAAAATAGATCCCTGAGGGACACCGGCTTTGACGTCCTTTAATGGGGACAATGCATCGTTTATTTTTACTTTGAATTGGGATACTTGTTTTGTATCATTTTGTAAATTAAACCGTCCGTCCATACTCGGTCGAATGCTTTTTTTGCATCAAGGAGTATCATGTCGGTCACCTTGTCTTTATTAAATTTAACTGTTATGTCGTTTACAATTCTCGTCAGTTGATGAACCGTCCCATGTCCGCTTCGGAATCCGAATTGGCAGTCGGTCGTCAGTTTATTGTCATTTTCAAAGTCGTCCAGTCTTTTCATAATGATTTTTTCAAATACTTTACTCAATGTCGTCAGTAATGATATCGGTCGATAAGAGTCAGGTGTCGTCGGTTTTTGTAAAGCCTTTTTGATGGGGATGATGTGGGCTAGTTTCCAAGATTTTGGATAATAGCCCACTTTGATGATTGCGTTAATGATGTAATGAAGTTGGACTAAGGCTTTACGGGACAGATGTTTCAACGCGATGTTTTGTAGTCCGTCATGTCCCGCTGCTTTTAGTGGTGGAAACTTTCTAATTATGTCATAAACCTCTTTAGGGTTTGTAAAATGATGTCCAATGTCACGCGTTTGTTGGTACCCGATCAGAAAGCGTTCCACACAAGCAGTAACGTCATTTTGTTTGTCAGTCAGGTTAACGTCTAGGAGATGTGCATCTTCTAGCGTGTCCCCTATCATGTCAGCTTTGTCATCGTCTGTGCAGGCGGTATGCATACCGTCTACACTTGTCAGCGTCGGTATGGTAAAAGATTTTTTTTTGATCGACTTCTCAAAAGGCCAAATTGAATTGTCCTTATGTGAAAGTCTCTCAATTTTATCTTTCCATGTCTTGTCTCTGTAGGCTTTAATGTCTCGTCTTATTTCGTTCGTTAAAGCAGTCATGTTATATTTTTGTGTCACATCCCCAGTCCTCTGCCACAGTTTTCTTGTCCTGTTTCGTATCTGGATTTTATCCAGTACGTCCTGTGGGAGGTGGTCTTTATAAATGTCCGTCTTTTTGAATTTAACTGTCCGTTTGATAGCATTTTTAATAATGCTTGTCATTGATTCCACCTGAAAATCAATGTTCTCAGGTGTATCAATATTTCTGTCAATTGTCACGTCTCTGTCTAATATCCTTCTATATAGTGGCCAGTCGGCATTTATATAGTCGGGTCTGTAATTTATACGTCTCGTTCTATTTCCTATTTGCGTCAATTTAAATGTCACTAACGTGTGGTCCGAACTAAGTTCGTCCACGGTCTTTAGATCTACAATATCCGTCACGTTCTTGTTCAGTACAATGTCAATTGTTGTCGGTGTCATTCCGTTAGTCGGGTAATGAGTATGAGAATGAGTGAAATGAATAGTAAAATTGTTGGCAAGTGATAAATGATACAAATGATTGCCATTGGGATTATTTAAGTGACAATTCCAAGTATGATGGCGAGCATTAAAATCTCCCACTACTAAAACCTTGTTTCCACAGTCAAGCATGTTTAAAATATCGTCATCAGATATTTTGTTACCTGGTCTATTATACGCACCTATGATAATCAAACCGTTTTCCAGTCTGATTGCAACGTGCTCGATATTACTGTCAATGATGCCAATACGTGTGTAGTTTATTGAATTTTTCAACAGAACGGCGACCCCACCCCCCGCAATATTGCGATCTTCCCTTTCAATATTGTAACCTTTGATGTTAACTTTGACCGCTTCTTCCAGTTTGGTCTCGCAAATGATTAAAATGTCGGACGCCGATCTGTTGAGAAATTCAACAATCTCGCCCACTTTATTACAAATACTATTTGCATTCCATTCATAAATGCTGAACATAATTACGGCTTAAAAGATGACATACATAGTAGCATTACTTGAAACTTTTGTGCTTCAGTTGCACACAAATCTAACTGTTTATTCAGTTCCGTAATTATATTCAGCATTCTAACCACGTCAATTTTTGTGTTTAAAATGTCTATTTGTTCTAATAGTTGGCCGAATGGGGTATTTGTCGGCAGGGAGAATGAATTAATCTGGGACTGGCTGGAGCTGCTCGGTACGGGCTCGCTTCTCTCGATTCTATCGGTCCAGGCATTCTTTGTTGGCAGTTGTGCCGGGACGTATGTTTGTTCGGTGAGTCTGGCTTGCGCCGGAAGGTGTGCTCGTTCGGTACCTCTGGAGTCCCTGGGTAGCTGTTGCGCTGTAGAGTATGCGCGTTCGTTACTTCTTGGATGCTGGTTGAACGTTGCTCTTCCCGGCGGCGATGTAATTCGTTTGCTTCGGCGTTCCTCAATTGATTTCAATTTCTTCAAATAGACCGGGCAAGTTATTGAATTAGCCGGGTGAGATCCGCCACAATTCACACACTTTGCTTCGCTGTCTCGGGGTTTAGTACATTCATGAGTTGAATGATTTTCAGCGCATTTTAAGCATTTAATTTTAACATTGCAGTTGGTTGTAGCGTGGCCCCACTCTTAGCACCTGTGACACTGCGAGATACCTTTCTTATTTATGTATCTCTCCCATATTGCGGTAGTGTGATACACATATTTTATTTGACTAAGCTGCTTTAAATTTATATCACTGCTTGTAGTAATTATGTAGGTAGGACATTTAGTACCTTTCATGATGCTACACTTATTTATGTTTATTTTATAATTATCTCGGATATCCTCGATAATTTCTTTAGGTTCCAGGATTACTTGCAATCCATGTAAAATAAAAGTGTGTGTTTTATTTGTTTTTTCTGTAAATGTATGGAATTCTATTTCTTTGGTTTTTATTGCGTCCTTCACTAGAAAATAGTCAATGTTATCCGCCAAATAAATAGAAGTGCGGGCTTGATATCCATGTTTTAGATGGAAGGGCTTGGCGGTGATGCCCTTAATTAATGAAATTAATTCTTTAGCGTCCACTTTTGTGTGGAGCACTATCGGCGGCGGTTTTGCAGTTTTAACCTTATCTATTTGATTGTTAATAGGTAAGGACTAAGGGCTCAGGTGCATTAGTCTGCATTTGTTCTTCATTGTCGTTGTCAGCCAATTGACTGAATCTGTTATTAATTGGAACTGTAAAAACCGGTTTATTTATGTTGCCTTTTAGCCCCTTCATAGTTTCGGTGCTGGCAATGCTACTGCTTGATCCAAAACTACTCAATCTATCAAATTGAATTAGATTTGAGTTTGTAGCAGATTCGTCCTCGGACGTAGTAAAATCAGCCGTGGCCTTTTTATTGTCAGTCGATTTAGAATTTGTACCTGCTTTGCGTACCCGCTTTTTTCCAGGTTTCTTGGCTGTTTTCATGAGCTCTAACGCGCTCTGGGATGGAGACACAAATATCACCTCCTCTTTGTCGCTCCCATGCGAATGTTGTCGCTTGGTGGTTTTATTAAATTCCTGTTTTTTCATGGGATTAAAACAACGGGGGTTTTACCCCACACACACACGCACACACTATTCAAAGTGACCTTACGGCCGACTTTGTTGAAAATGTCTTGATACTTTGTATAGCACAGTTTGGAAATGGTTCGGAATAAATTTGTCGCGGGGATCGAATTTAGATGCTCACTCAGACGAGGCTGGAGCGAGACTGGGGGGTTGAGAGCCCGACGCGCTACCCATTGCGCCAAACAGTGTTACTGATTAGGAATGGGAAAAGTGCTATAATAATGGGATCACCTCAATGTGGACTTGTAAAAAAAAATAGAAAAAAATATGTGATGGCGTCTTGTAAATATTCAAGTCCTTACGAGTTAAACTGATAATGAAAGGAAAAAAAACTAGCGCGCGCTTCTAAGATGGCGTCGCTAAGGTGTGGTCGTGTCTCCAAAAAAAGACACTGGACCGTACCTCGGTTATTAATGGTGACATTTGAAAATGGCCTAAAAAACAACGCAAGTTACAAATATAATATATTTATTATAAAAAAAAAATCAAATAAAGCAAATGTTATAAAAAAGTTACTAAAATTATACTAATTCAAGTTTTATAATAATAATATAAATTATGAATGGATATAATGTTGAAATAGTTCTAGAATAATTAAAAAAATATATATAAAAAAAAACAAGAATGATAACACACAACTTATTAAAAAAAATCATTCAAAATTGTGATGCCCCCACGGCACTGAGTTAATTTGATCAATTTGATTTCGTTTGTCGTCAAAATTATGAAGAGCAGTTTTATTAATTTCTATCGTATAAATGTTGTGATCTTCTGATCTTATGCAATTAAATGTTGTCATTTTTGAAACGTTATTAAATATTGAATTAATATAGTCTTCGTATTGTAATTTTCGAATTGCCGATCTTCCCATACCTTTGTGTTTTTTTAATTCAGTATTATCAGAATCCGACCGGATAGCGTAAACTTTTGCTCGGATACCCGCATATTCTAGTATTATGATTCCTCCTAACTCGTCTTTAAATTTACCAATTATTTTTTTGTTAACTAGCGGAATGTTAAAGGGATTATTTACCGAATAATTTGAGGAGTCGAACATCAGAATCGCATCTCTCCGGATTACGTCATATATACTTTGATACGGGCAGTTGTCACGTCGAATAAATTTGGCAACAATACTATCCGTATCGCTATAGCATATTATTACTTCGAAATGCGGCTCGACGTGCACCTTCAAATAATCATAGATAAAACTATACATAATAATTTTTGATAAATCCAAAATACAAGTGCCCACATACAATGCCTTATTATATTTAATAATTGTTTTGTTCATTTCTATGGCAACAAGGTTTTCATTAAATATTTTGAATGATTTAAAGTTTGGTTTTGATATTAATTTTCTCGCAGTGCTCCAATTATTTGCTAAGTAAATTGACCTATATTTTCTAACATTTTCCATCATTTTACCGAATGACATGTTAGACATGTCATTATATTGTTGCTTATCAAAATCATTTGTCGACTGGGCGCGCAGTTTTGCATTTAAATCGATATATGGCTTAAGCCATTTACTATGAGAAAATTCGATGGTCCTATGGATTTTTGTTAAAATCAGCCCGTGTTGTAAACATTGCATTAATGAATTTAAATGAAGCACATAGTTTTGTTTTTCGTAAAGTGTAAGCATTAATTTTGTGTTGGCTTTGTTGCCGGAATGTGATCTGTGCTCTGCACAGAACGGGAAATAAATATGCTTATTATGAAGTTCTGTAGGATAATGCAGATCACATTCTAGCATCAACGATTTGTCCATGTTGTCACCATAGCACATACTTATAGTCTTGTCAATAATTTTATTTTTTAACTCGTCCATGTTGTCGAGCCATCGAAAATTACCGAATGGTAGATTTGATGTCATAGCAAACGCGTAAAGACCATTCGCATCTAATAGTAAAATTTCCGATACTTGTTTTGTTGGGTCATATGAGGTGCTATAAGGTGAATTAGATTTAGCATATTTGCAGCTGACTTGGCATATGCCGCCTCTTAACCCCTTTTCAAAAAATAACACTATATCAATATCGGTTAATAGTTGAAGTTTAACTTTGGAAATTATTAATGCAGCTGAAAAAGACAAACCGGGCGCTGTTAAAAACCCGCACGCATCCAACATGTATGTGTTCATAGTTAAATTCCGATAATTTCTTTCAAACACATCTGCGAGCAAGTAAACATCGGTTTTTAAATAAAGGTCTGCATAATCGCCTAATGTCTTACATTTGAAATGCTCCTACACTGTCATAGCATGCAAATAATCATCGTCACTGACCGCACAATCATTTAAATGATTGTAAAAATGTTCTTTGGCGGGTAATATAATATCATTTAATCTATCAATTGACGATATATAATCGTAGGGAAATATACCTTTTCGTTTGACTAACATCAGATCCTCGTTTTTTGGGAAACCGGATTTGGTCAATTGTAGCTGATCAATATTTAAATTCTTTACTAGCTTATCTAATGAGGAGGGCATGAATCGGAAGGAGTCCAGAAATCTTAAATTAATCTTTCCAATTCTTTTGCTGAAGCTGATGTAAGTTTCGGTTGTGGATGGTATGATATTTATGGGATTAGCATTTACACTTGAAAGAGCCTCAATGATAAAGTGCGCATCATATCGCGATAAGTTGTGGAAAATCACGGGTAAAATGTTTGATGTCTTGCACTGCAAGTTACAATTATTGCACAAGGTATTAATAAAGTCGCCAGTATAATGACAGTGATGTGCCACTTTTACATTGGTTTTGTCAAAAAAATAATTACATATCGAGCAAGACTGGCAAGTATCATGTTGAATTTTTTGTATTATTGTTAAAGGATTCATTGGTTTATTATTATCACTATTTATATATGCCCAAATAACATCGCACTCTTCTAACAATTGATTAATAAACCATTTATGTGGATCCAAACCGCGATACATATTGAAATAGTTTAAATTTGAATTATAAGAGCATACGCGCAACTAAGCCACACTAAATGGTTTGTGATTTTGATAACGCCTACTGTACGAGTTACGGGGATTATTTGCGCATGATAAAATCGGTAATGTCACTGCCTCAAAATCGGCGTATATTGCAAATGGCAATTTCATAGTAGCTGTAAAATTTTGAAACTTCACATCCGAGCCCTCAATGGGCATCTCAATTTTAACTGGATCAAAAGTGTTGCAGTCTTTTAAATGTGTTAGCAATTTATTCTCGTTACTAAAATTATTAAGACATCTATGACAAATAAATAGCTTACGTTTATTGAATGTTGAGGAACATAATTTAGACAAGTCTTCAATTAAGACAGAAATGGCCAGAATTTGTATGGTATTTAGGTATATACAATAAATTTATCTGTATTTCTCCAACATGATTGTTTGAAATATGTAGTGGGTAAATTTGAAATTGACTGTCACCGGTATCGTCGTCGTCATATGAATACACATTAATGGAAAAAAATGGATTTTGTTTTTCAAATTTATTTATGTCTGATATTTTCAACATAGGCATATTTATATTATTTAAATTAAATTGATCAAAAATAACCGGATAATTTAAACAGTTTGTGGGGTCATCACCTTTTTTTTACATGGGTGTAGGGCAGCAATGAGACACCATAAAAAGCAGCGCTGATTCATATTTTTGATGTTGATGCAAGCATTCCGTTGAATAATCGGTTTTGGCAATGGTACATAGCTGGTAGATCCTGCGTTCAAGGGTGCATATTTAGCAATGGAGATCAAAAGATGCTGTATGGCATGCAGAGCCCATCCACTTTTACGCTCTTGAAATTCTTCAAGCTGCAAATATATATATATATATATATATATATATATATATATATATATATATAAATATAATACATAAAATATATAAATTTCAATAAATACCTTTACTAGAATTTCTTCAAATAATTCGTCTAGTAAGAGTGCATCGTCAGAGTGGGGTAGAAATATTTTATTTTTTGACATCATTCGAAAAATTTCAATTTCCATAGATACCGGCTGCACAAATTCCCCGCACAGGGCCAAATGACACTTAAAGCATGTGAATTTCTTGCGTATGTTTTTTAAACGATTTATAATTTTTATTTTACAATCGTTCAGAAAAAGTTTTGGATCCACATGGTTTAAGTTAATTAAAGCACCTGTGCGAATCTGATTATTGAAAGCTGTTTTCAACTGCAATTATAAATATATAGACTATTATTACTATCTGCCTTTTATGTAAATATGCATACAAAATTAAAAAAACAAAACATTACTTACTTCGGTCCATTCCACTGCAGGTTTTCTTTTATTAGCACCATAGTTGATTGTTCTCTCGCTGCGAAGTCCATCACCCGTTCTTGAAAGCGTTCTTATTTTGGTTGCGCATTTTGCCTGTAGAGACAGCAGTGATCCCAAATTAGATGTAATTTGTTGTTGATTCCTACCAAAATTGAGCGATGCACATTTTTTTAATAATTTTAATTTCTGCTTGGCACTTTGTTAATACATCCCTGTTGACCCCCACACTGTTTATTGTTTTTGAAAGTTTTTTTATTTGCGTTATCAATCTGTTATCGTCCATATTTAGGCTTTTTCAAACTGCACGTCCTGATAACTACGACCGCCGCTTAATGATTTTAATCCTTTATAAAATAGTATTACTGGCGATCCGCGTATTTTTTCCAGATCTTTCTCTTTTGCAAATCTCCTTGAGTAACGATCCGGAAGGAATACTATTCCAACTTTTTTTCCATTAACCGTCTGCATATGACAAAAATCATTAACGACGTACGGTTTTCCAATCTTTAAATCCCTCAAGGGAATAATGGAAGCGCCGCCGTCACTTTTGCCGATTTCATTCAATAAATCGGCAACGTCACGGTCTTTTATTGATTGACTGTCGCTCTCACTATCACTTGACAAAACTTTTGGTTTCCATTTTTTTAGGGGCAACACGGTCTTTTTTTTTGATTCAGTGTTGCTCTCACTATTACTTGACAAAACTTTTGGTTTCCGTTTTTTTAGGGGCAACACGGTCTTCTTTTTTGATTCAGTGTCGCTCTCACTATCACTTGACAAAACTTTTGGTTTCAGTTTTTTTGGTGCAACCGGCACCGTGACTTCGTCATCAAACAAACGTCTACAAGCCTTATCACCAATTAAGCGGCGTCGTTTATTTGGTTTTTTTACCTTGTCACACACTTTTTGTATGGGACGGTCTGGAGTTACATACTGCGACAATAACTCATCACCTGAAGACTCGCTCAACATGATTATTATTTTTATTTAATTTCTTGCTTTTTATAAACTGGCACACTTCACAGAATGCATTGATTTTATATGGGGAGAAAACGGATGGGCGTTTTTAATTAAGCGCGAAATAAACGAAAATTACATCACTGTTCTTATTATATACATATATAAGGAAAATGATAACAAATTGCTTAAATAATAGACGGAAATTAAATTTACCGCGCGCAAAACTTACAGTCGCGAAACCTCAACATGATTCAAGAAATTGCATCATTTTTAATTACCACAGGAAACTACTTAAAAACAATTATGCGTTGTCTTTATAAATTTAACATAGTTATTTTCGAAATAATAAAATAAGATTAATATTGTAGGTAAAATAAAACAATATTATTACAACAAACATAGATTTATTTTTTAATTAAATTACATACTTAACAAGACTTAAAATATAGAAATTTATGATTATTATGCTCATATTATAAAATATAATTACAGAAAATAATTTTTACAAAAAACTATTTACTGTAATTATTATCATTTAAATAAGTACAAATTTTTTTAACATTCTGAAATGAACAATTAGCAAACTTATCTGTGTGATTTGCACAGAAATGAGTACATTTTCAAATTTTGGTGAATTAATTTCACCTTCAAGGTTTAATATGGTAAAATTCGGGAAATGTCTTTTAAAAAAATCTTCTTTTTGAGCACCCTTGACCACGCATGTCACATCGGATAAATTCTGAGTAAATCCGTAAAAGATCTCAATCTCGGCCATATCAACAATTCCTCCGGAATATGGAATTGAGTGGTAATTATTTTCCAACCATCTGGCTTGGATTTTTTCCTTCAATGTTAAAAACGAGTAGTCGATTGTCGGTTTCATCAAGTAAGTGTGAATATTTTTGTAATTTGTTGCAATACTTATTTCCTTCGGCATAAACTGATTTGCAATTACAAATCCTTGCATATCGATAGCTAATATAATCATCATGTTATATGAAGTGGACACATTAACGACCTGTACTCGACTAAAAATAAGAGCTCAATTGATGAGTATTTTGTTGCAATTTTCTATGTTCAGGATTCACTACTGCTTTCAATGTTAAAAACTTTTGGGTTGTACTACTCTTTTTCCATTAAACAAGTTTTCTCACTGTTCCAGAGAGCGGTCTGTATTCGGCAACTTGGTCAAACAATATGAGACAATATGCTCTTGTGTTGTCTGGGAAAGCCTGGTGTCCCTCCATTTCAATTTTCAAATCGATCGTTGACGATTTTACACTTTCGTTTAGTCTTGATACATCGAATACGTATAACATTCGATTTTTAAATTCTGCGTAGCTCAATATGGGTCGGTTGAATCGACCGTAATAACTGTTTTGGAACTGTGTGTACATGTAATAACAAGTTGTGTATTCACCATTTGTCACATCTTGATTTAACTTATCATAGGGATAACACTCCGAATTTAAATACACATTCAAATTTCTCATAAAGCAATGATCAAAATGGCTTGCATTTTTATCTATTTTTCCTACTTTATTCTGTTGAAAACCTACAATTACGTATCGAGGTTTTTCCAGATGGGTAGAAGTTTTAACTAACCAAGTATCCTTATCGGTTTTTCTGAGAGGATACTCAAATAAACGCCATGTCCTATATGGCATTAAAATGGGAGGATCAGATTGTATGCCGGTCAATATTCGTAATTTTTTTTAATTCAATTTTATCTATCCGAATCTTGCAGTCTTTGGTACTCGTGTAACAATTTTAATCCGTGGTGGCACGCTTCATGATCAACTCCTGTTTCACATTCACCATCACCTTCTTGTAATCTTCTGCAAATCCCAGAAGACATTTCAAGGGCAAAATTGCATAAAACTTTTGGTTTGTATCAAAGTATGTTTTAACTCCCGCGTCAAACGTTTCGCTCCTCCCGCTCATTTCCAAACTTCTTAGCTCTTCTTTATCATAGGAGATGTATC
Source organism: Tachinus rufipes (assembly GCA_963932245.1). Taxonomy (NCBI): domain Eukaryota; kingdom Metazoa; phylum Arthropoda; class Insecta; order Coleoptera; family Staphylinidae; genus Tachinus; species Tachinus rufipes. Next base: position 51,569,723 of record OZ010748.1, read on the forward strand.
CCTTCATTGCGGACGTGATTCCAACGCCTCGATTTTGATCGATTACAACTCCGTTAATTTCGTAACAAATTTCTTCAAATAAAAATGCAAATCCATTTGTCTCCCATTTAAAATTAGCATCGACGGGATTTTCCGTTGTACCAGCGATGTACAAATAACTGTTGCACGGCAAAGTACAAATATCCTGCTGTTGTATTAAAATGCGAATTTCATCGTTATTGTTAAAGGTTTGTGATCTCGGCTGATAACTGTGAAATTCCTCTTTCACAATGCTCTCGTCCACACTGAATATATCAAAAATGTCTAATTTATCCATTGTTTTCTTTTTTTCTTAGCCTGTAGCCCAATGAGTTTCTGTAGGTCGTGACTTGTTAGTCCTTTGAAGAATAATTGAGGAGTGATGTTTCGAATGGTTGCCCCCCATTTATTAACATTTGGATTAGAATTAAATTGAATCGGCATGTCGTTACCACGTTTTTAATTCGAGTCTTGCTAAAATGTTTTCACCTCTAAAATTTACGGATGCTCCGTCTTGATCGATAATTCTGATTGTAATGTTGTTGATGTTGCGTACGTTAACCGGTAAATATAATATATTTCGAGGTTCTATGTTAATGGCAAAACCCGGATCGACGGAAGGTGAAAATTCGAAAAGCGTGTGCGATAGATTATCACCGTAAAAAGCACCGGACACTATGTTACACTCGAGTCTGATGCTGGTCACTTTTATAATTTTAACGGGTAAATCGGACAAATGCAATTTATTTGCACTCAGTTTTTTCTTTGAAAATCCGAGTAAGCTACCGATACTATCGGCCGGTGAAAAATCAATGTCGTATTTGCACAAAACTTCACACTTTAATGTATTATTATTTGGTTTTAAGACAATTAACTCTTCCGATTCTTTCGATCTCGATTTCAAAACAGATTCCAAGTAAGATTCAATGTCGGTGATTTCATACGAACCGGTAGGTACGTCGATTACTTTGCTACCGTTATGCTCGTAATAAAATGTGTTACACCCGTCTTCTATATTTGGAATAGTGTTGTACGTTTGCAACCCGACCAGGCCCAAATAATAATTTTTGTTAGGGTCTAACTCGATGGGAGGATAATAGTTTACGGAGAGTATGCTGCTGTCACTCTGCAGAGTAAACGTTTAAGACATGACTGTCATTGTATTTATAACAAAAATTTCAAACACAAATGCCCGCAGTTATACGTATTAAAATTTTGATATCTATCGTGGTTGTAAGTAATTTCACTACCTTGAAAATATTTTAAAAGTTCTTTGGGCGGTGGGAGGTCACCAAAACTGTCAAAGTATTTTACGTGATTTCCGCGTTTTTTGTATGCCACCCAATGTGTACCGTTTCCTCTCGAACAATCTAGATTAACAATGCCGGATTCGTTTTTATGGGGTTTAATCGGCATGACATCGCGCATAAAAATAGCTCTAAAATATGGTACTTTTGCTTTTATCGCAAACATCTCTAGATCCCTATCGGTTAGCGCTCTTCGAGGTAGCGTTAGTAGTTTTTTGGCTTCTGCAAATATAACCCTAAGCCTTTTTTGTGCGGTTTAAGATAGAGTCCTTTTCCTGCTTTTCCGCCGATTGCAATGGCTTCCATCATCTTATTGTGCCGTTGTGATTCACCAAATTTTCGACGAGCGTCCGAAGCGTCGTTCACCGCTTTAGCAATACCAGATGCACCACCCGCAAGTGCTCCCAATGCACTAAGACCCGCAAAAATAAGAATCAATGGTAGGATGCCGCCGACTTTAGGCACTGGAATTATACGAGGGGTTCGAATTTTTTTCCTTCCACCAACTTTGCGCACGGCAAGTTTTGCCGCATTAAGGGCTATGTGTGATCCTTCAGTTATATCATTCTTATGTTTAATTTTTTTTTTAACTGTTTTAACGCATTTTTTGCCTTCATCACAATTACACTTTGCAACGTAACTTTTTCTTGCTACTTTTTTTTCTTGACATGCCCATACCTAATCTTCTTTTCACTTTCATTGCTGTCGTCACAGCAAAAGCGCTCGCTTTAACACCCAACGATGCTGAGGATTTGGCTCTTTGCCAAGCGACTTCCGCTAAGTGTTTATCCGCAACGTGTCTATCACTCAATTTTTTGTTTTGTGAATATGCTATGTCGTGTAGTTTATATGCGGCGTCTAACTTGTTTATGCCCGGATCGCCTCTTTGCAAACGCTTTTTTAATTTTGTACCCGGCCCACAGTACTGATACCCTGGTAAATGTAATTCAACCGGTAACTTATTTATAAAAGAATTGATAATGCCTGCACCGTGATACAAATGCATTTAAAAGATTCACTATGAAGCGCTTCTATTTATAGCACAGGTCCAAACCCCATTTTATGCCATTACAATGAAAGTGGTCAAGCAGAAAAAGTCGCTGCCGATCGTGAACATGGATGAGTACGTGTCGGGAATGGGTTTGACGACGGAGAGACGTCACGGTGAATTATTACCAAATTCAATACGAGCCCTCATTTGTGGACCGTCCAATTGCGGAAAATCAAACGCGATGTTAAGTTTATTGTTCAGTGAAAACGGATTATATTTTGAGAACATTTATATCTACTCGAAATCGTTGTATCAACCAAAGTATCGCCTATTGGAGAGCGTTATGAAGTCTATGCGAAAAATAAAATACTTTCAGTTTAAAGAAAATGAAGAAATCTTAAGCCCCGAGAATGCCAAACCAAACTCAATTTTTATTTTTGATGATGTTGCGTGCGACGGTCAAGAGAAAATCAGAGAATATTTCAGCATGGGAAGACACAATAACATTGATTCGTTTTATTTATGTCAGACTTATACACGAATACCCAAACACTTGATACGTGATAATGCCAATTTTATGGTATTATTCAAGCAATATAAAATGAATTTGAAACATGCGTTTGCGGATCATGTGAGCAGCGACATGGATTTCTAAAAATTTAAAAAGATCTGTAGACTGTGTTGGGCAGATAAATACGGATTCATAGTAATAAATAAAGATTGTGATCAGAAATAAGGGAAGATACCGCAAAGGTTTCGATCGCTATATAATGATTGACAATTGATTTCATCAATCAAATTTACGCAGGCAAATGAACATGTCGGACCGTGCAATAAAACATCGTCTGATCAACATTAAAAAGGCTATAAGAAAAAAGCTGTTTGCCATGAAAATAAACCGATCGGAAAATGACGAATTTTTGAACAAAGCATATAAACCGTTACTGGAACCGTTGAAGGAAATAATTTCTCTCAAACGTACAAAAGTAAATTTCAAGAATGATAACGATAATGATGCGAATCAAAATTATAAAACCGAACCGTTGATAGAAGTTACACCCAAACACACTAAATATACGGTCAAGGTGGTGCGGCCGCGAAAGAGGAAGCAGATGACAAAATGGACTGGTTTTACAAAACGTAATTTGAACGATGAGGATGATGAAGAGGTATCGCATCAAAGCGAAGAAGTACCGCATCGAAGCGAAGAGGTAGCGCATCGAAGCGAAGAGGTACCGCATCGAAGCGAAGAGGTAGCGCATCAAAGCGAAGAAACACTTCGTAAATCTTTAACACCGCAAAGCGAACGGACCATGAAAATTAAAATGTTTTTGGATTCGTTCCATGAAAAGCCCCGAGAGTACATTGCAAAGAGATTTGGTGCTCATCACAGTTTAGATGAGACCACTGGTATAAAAATTAATTTACACTCGCATAAATGGATGATTGGAAATCATGAAGTTAAACTGGTCAATAAAAAAGATTTTAAAATTGGTGACTCTACATACGATGGAACAACGGGTTTATACGAACTGCTTTTTATGAAGGATCCTGCAAGTTATACAAACGATGATTTACAACATTATAAAAAAATATTATTAAAGTCACATGCAATATACCGTAATTTTGATCCAAATAATCAGATACAGGGATCAAAATCTAAAAAGTATACAAAGATTATTAAACCTTTGTTGGATTCCGATTCAAATTCCACCCAAGGAAGAGGATTTGATTCAAAGTTGCGAGTGCAACGTGTCCCTACGCAATACAAGTATTGGATCAATTTAAGCGAACTTGTGGATAGATTGTGTTTATTGCACGCATCGAGGAATGCGGGGAATAATTCGCACGATAATGAGATTGCGTCAATCGAAGAGGAATTACGCGAAGAAGATGTTATTTATTAGTATAACGTTCTACATTGATTTCATTTACAAGATGAGCATCGATAAGTTCGGACGCCATTCGTTACAAAATAAAATAAATAAATGCGTGGGAGTGAGAGGACCACCGGGCAATGGTTTTAAACGCAATGTAGATGGACATTTCAACCTTGAAAGTAAAAGAATAAAATATTTGGAATTACCGGTTAATGAGAGCGATGCCGCCAACAAGAAATATGTCGACAATTTGCATGTTGAAGAGAAGAGATATGTTGAAAATTTAATAAAGAATGTACATAAAAAAGTAAATGGGATTATCAACAGTGTCCCCGGTATGGTAGATTCCAAAATTACACCTGTAAAAATGGATTCTTTGGATTGGTTAATTAAGTTATCCGCGGATTTGCAGGAGTATAAAACTACTACGAATCACAAAATAGAATCAGTTGAAAACAATATAGGGTCTGCGAATACCAAAATAGAAACAATTGAAAACGATAATGCAAGAGAATGGGAGCAGTTCAAGATTTAATTAAATACGCTATTATTAAATCAAACAACTAGCATCAAACAGCTGATTGCCCCATTAAACCGTTCAAGCCAAAATGAGTAAAAAGGATGTAGTGCGAGAGGTACACAAACCGGCAAGAAAGAATTTTGCCCGAAGACGAACGATACTTAAAGCTGTTGACGATCTGTGGCAAATAGATCTTGCCGAGTTTCAATTATTCTCTTGTGAAAATAAAGGATATAAATATATATACTGGTAGTAATTGATTGTTTCTCAAAATACGCCTGGACTGCACCAATAAAAAATAAAAAACCGGTGTGATTGTTGCAGAAACCATGGGAAAAATATTGAAAAACGCCGGTCGGACACCGAAAAATATTCAAAGTGATCATGGCAAGGAATTTTATAACAAGCAATTTTCTACATTAATGAAAAAATATAATATTAATCATTATTCGACATATACAATAATGAAAGCTGCCATTGTCGAGCGTCTAATTCGCACGCTAAAAGATAAACTTTATAAACAATTTAGTTTGCGTGGGCGCTACAGCTGGTATGATATTTTGAACAAGGTTACGTTAGAATACAACAATCAACGTCACCGTACGATAGGAATGCGACCAGCTGATGTACTTCCACGCGGCGATAAGGAAGAGATGTTATTAAAAACTGTCTACTCGCACATTAAAATTACAGGAAAAGGGAATTTCCGAGTGGGCGATATGGTGCGATTGAGTAAACAAAAAGCTTTATTTGCAAAAGGATACACACCAAATTGGACAACTGAATTATTTAAAATTGTTAAAATTAAAATTACCAACCCGGTGACGTATTTATTGGAAGATGAAAGAGGAGATCCTATACAAGGAGCCTTTTACGCTGAGGAATTACAGAAAACATCAAATCCTAAAATATATTTAGTGGAAAAAATATTACAAAAGAAAGGAAATACATTGTTCGTTAAATGGTTGGGTTTTGATGCTTCACACAACAGTTGGATTAATAAACAAAATGTATTATAATTGCATAAATAATAATAATTTTATAATTATACTTTAGTTTTAATAAGACCTCTATACAATGATGATCTTCACACTCCTTATATCATTTATTATATCAACCTCAACTAACTCATCGTTCGATGGTAATAAGTATCTAATATTCTATGGATATTTAAATGCTAGTGACACATCGCTGACCGATTCCAGAGATGCTATAATATTGTTTCAAGAAACTTATGGTCTACCCGCAGATGGAACATTCAATAATGCTACGTTAAATTTAATGCAAACTCCAAGATGTGGAAATCCAGATCATTCGAAAAATTATGTAATTCATTCCGAAAAATGGCCAAACAAAACTTTAAAATGGCATTTTTATAAGGGGGGTTATTTAATGAAAAAATCAGCCAAAGAAGCTTTTGATTTATGGTCAAGTTATACTAATCTAAATTTCATTCATGATCCTTTAAAGTATGATATTTTAATTTCATTTCAAAGAATAGCACATACATGGATAAAGCGTAACTACACTTGCAATTCCTTTGACGGCCCTGGGATTACTTTGGGGCATGCCTATCTACCTCACGACAACGGAAGTTTGTCAGAAATTCATCTTGATGCAGATGAAGATTGGTGGACAAAATCACCTCCCAATAACAAAATAAGTATTTTTTCTGTATTACTTCATGAAATCGGACAGGTCTTAGGAATTCGGTACTCAAGCGATCAAGATTCATTGATGTATGCATACTACTACGCTTATCCAAATTTAACTGAAGATGACATCAATGCAATTCAAGAATTGTATGGTGTAAAGGTTACGTCGACGACAACGATGATGGAGAAGACGGAGGCGACGACGTCGACGACGACAAAGCCTACAACTATTCCTACGATAAATTCCACAATACAGTCTACAACTGTGGCAAATATAACTGTAAATTCTACAGTCAATTCTAGAACGGTTGACCCACCTGTTATTTACCCCGATTTGTGTAAAGTATCAAAGGACATCGATGCATCTCTAATAGTCCTCGGAAAAATATACATATTTTATAACGAGTGGGTTTGGGTGAAAGGATTAAATATAAATTCATACGGAAAACCGCAGTTAATAACCAATTGGTTACACTTTCTACCATCAACGTTTAAAAAAATAAATGCAATTTACCAACGCCCCAATGGACAGATAGCACTATTCGATGATATGTATATACATGTTTTTGATTTCCCGTCGTTAAAATTTCATAATTCAATTGTACAATCAAATTTACATGTTGGCGGGGTTGTGACTGCAGCTGTAAATACGTACAGTGGGCAAACATATGTGTTCTACAATAATAGCGTTTACGTTGAAGTGGATGAATGCAGTTATTATCAAAAAATAAATATGCTTGGATATACACAAGATTTCATAGGATTGCCCAGGAACATTAATGGTGCATTCCGATACACAAATGGACTGCTATATTTCTTCAGTGAAAATATGTATTATGAATATAACGAATTTACATCTTCGATGGTGAGAGCAAATCAGAAAGATCAATCATTATTTTCGATTAATTGTCCAACGCTTGGGATTCTACAAAAACTCAAATCACTTCTGATAAAGCTAACAAATTTGGAATGACTTACCTTAATGATGTAATTCAATTACCTGTAAAATGCATATAAGAAATAATGAAATAAAATGCTGTTTTTTATAATATAGTTTTTTATTTAGTTTTTGTAAACATACCTTTTATATAATTTATAAAGCACATAAGAAAATATAATAACATTAGTAAGCATCAGTATAATTTCTAAAATCAAAATTACATTCTTATCATTATTTACAACATTGTCCATTATTAATTGATTTGAAACATTTATTACACTGCGTTTTTTATCGAGGAACATAAAAGTTGCATTCATCGCATTTGACACTCCCGGGATTATACTGGTGTTTATTTTAAATGTTCTTGGGTTAGTGTTATTATCGAGGTACATCATTTTCCATTCCGAAGGCCAATCATTGATTCCTCTATCGATGGCGGTTATGTAGCATTGCCTGGCATCTTTGGGTTTCGTGATGAACAAAGTTCCATTAAGCAAAGTTGATAAAAGTATGAATACGGTGCTATTCATTTTTTGATACTTTTGGCACTTTCTCTAGTTGATCGGTAATCTTGACACTTTTGGCAGATACACATTTCTGCGATGCATCTAAAACAGTTTTTTATGGGTGGAGGTGGTCCGTCTATGTGGTCCTCATCGGTTGGAAGGTTGTAATGCTTATGACAAGGAAGTCTTATTTGGAAATATAAATCACTCTTACATTTTTCAGGCAGGAAATCCCACAATCTTTCCAAATTTAGTCCATATAACGATCGCAAATTTTTTTCAGGCAGATATTTTACATATTCACCAGTTAACTTGCATTCATCATACAATTCAATGGCTTTATTTATATTTTCAAATAATTTTATTTCGACTTCGCTAATTTCATCTGAGCTGCATCCCGTCGAGTTTTGCACACAGTTGCTTTTGCAATTCATAATCACAAATAATTTTTTTAACATTTATAATTTGCTGTAGTAGACTTTCCAATCGATAGTTTAGTTGTTGGTGATTTCTTAAATGGAGTCGTTTAATGGGGGACGTTCTGGACATCACCATTATCAGTGTATAACTGACTTTTAATTTCATTGTCTCCACTTAAACACCGTATTGTTTGTAAATCGTGCATCAATTTCTTGCGGTTATACAATATAATTTCCCGCATGCATTCGATATTTTCATAATAGCAGTTATTTACCGTAGGTGAGATGTTAATGAATGCATCATCTGTGTCGGCTTGTAATCTATTGAATTCCAATAGACAGTTGTTGTAATATTCAAAAAATTGCATATTATTCAAGCGTTGCAAACGATATTCGATCATATCAATTACACGCCACAATTGATCCAACGCACTTTTATTTAGCATTATGACCGCACCCCGCCAACCGATGCTCACAATCTTTGATTTTCGACACTTTGTCAGGTCAATATAGCAAGTATCGAACACATTAATCCTGGGTTTGAAGTCTTCGTAATCGGATAAACGAGGTCTCTTCTGTTGGTAACTACATGTACACTTGCGTTCCGGCCGTAAAACACTCTTCTCCATGACGTTTTTGTACTGCATCAAAGTATTCCATTCAGGCTGAATGAAAGATATACTTTTTTTCGGTGAACTCAGACGCACACACTGGTAAAATCCTCGTACGGGGCTCAAACCAACAGTCACTTTAACTTGATTGTTCAGTGGATAATAGACTTCGTTAATTAATCTATCTTCACTGCTTAATTCGGTTTCGTGATCTTTCAACATATTCTCTAGAAAGTCACCGGCGATATCACTACTACAACCGCTGTTGCTGTCTTCGATTGATATACACGGCACGTCAATATCGTCACACATGTTTGCTAATACTAATTGATTTATTTAAACAATAATATTTGTCATAATAACTTTTAATCTGATTGGTTGTTATAACAATCAATATGATTGGTTGAATAAAAATTAAGAAATAATTTGCAAATATCTTCTAGTTTGTGTCTCGATTTATACGCATTCTTATGCAAATGTGTGCATTTATCATACATTTTTACAATTTAACATTGTTTTGTTATAAAAAATAGGCACACATAATAATTATTTTTATAGGTAATAAAATATATTCATAATAGAATATTTATCAGTTAATTTTAATATATATTTTTATGTAATTTAAAATAGTTTTTATTTATTATTACTCATCATAACTTGTTCAATTTTTATCAGGATTGTGATTTTATTTAATAGTAGTAAGTTCTTATCAGTAACCGCAAACATGGAGATTACGCGCTCCGTCTCGCGTCGATGACGTCGTTCACCTTATCGCTTAGGTGTGACACTCTAATGCCCTTCTGTCCGTTGCGCAGATGAAGCGAAATGCGTTTTTTGGAAGAACGGTAAGAGATAATTATGCGCAGATTGCAGAAAAGTTGGTTGTTTACAACAACCATCCTCGCTGATAAAGATCTCTCATTGCATTACATTGTTTTATTTATTATTATATTTTATAGTAGTCATAAATATTTTTTTTATCAAAGACCATGCACATTTTTTATATAGATATTGTTATTATAAATGAAAATATTTTAAGGATCAGTGAATTGAGGTCCCATTATTATAGCACTTTTTCCATTCCTTATCAGTAACACTGTTTGGCGCAATGGGTAGCGCGTCGGGCTCTCAACCAGCAGACCGGTGTTCAAATCCTAGCAGGCAAAACTCACTAAAAAAATACGATGCTACCAAGCATACAGTGTAAGTTGAGTTGCATATACTCTCTCTCTGACAAGTGTATAGAACTCAACTTACACTGTAACTTGGGCTGCATACTCTCGGCCATCTAGTGGACAACTTGACAAACCGACAAGACGCTATCTTGAACAACGCTCCATCTAGTGGACAACTCGACTACCCGCCAAGACGCTATTTTGAAACATCCCGCCAAGACATTCCCGCCACGACAGTAGAGACACCAGACGCGTCGGACGGGGAAACTCAAAACTAATCACGACGCATGCGCACTTCATCCATGCACTGAAAACACATCCGGTGGAAGTACATGTAGTATCACATAAGAACTTGGGTGTGGCACCCGCGTTTTTATACTACTATTATGCATACACAAAGTTCCAAAGCAGTTATTATGGACGTTTCAATAAACCGATGTTAACCTATGCACAATTTAAAACTCGTTATATGTATTTGACGTTTCGAAGAAAAACGAGAGCATAAAGTCATCTACAATTGATTTAAAAATTGAGATGGAAGGAAGTTTGAAGATAACACCAGAGCATATTGCCTCATTTTGTATGACAGTGTAGTTGAATACAGCTATCGGGGTTGGTTCGAAAACTCTTGTGATAGAAAAAGAGTGAGTTTCAGTGCACCTGAGATATCAATAATAATCAAAGCAGATTTACCAATCTTGAACATAAAAAAACCGTTGATGAGTATACTTTATATATAACATGATGATTATATTAGCTATCGATATGCAAGGATTTGTAATTGCAAAACAGTTGTAACGTGCCATTTTCAGTTTAGTCCAATCTTGTATATCTTCGGGATCAAATATCCATTTAATTACATCTTCGCACCTAAAACATATTAAAAAAAAAGGGATAATCATTACATAATTAAAGAGTTGCATAATATACTTATCTGTACTGTTTTAGTTTGGCCAAGCTAACTCGGTCTATTTAGTATAAATCTTCATGTATTCTGTGCAAGCGCTTGCACTCAAAGGATGCACTCGTAGCTTCTATGCTGCCAAATTCCTATGGATATTTGTGTGTAAAGGAGTGTCCCACCTTATGTATGTCCCATTGATACTGAAATTGGATAAATATCATATTAGTTTTAAGTTTGGTTAAATGTTTTGTTATCGGGTTAGGGTTAGAATTATTGACATGAATTACTCACACGACTGTCTGGAACCTTGTAAATATTCAATCCTCGTTGCTGCAGATTGCCATTGGGTACATTCGAATGTTGTGGATCACTCATTAACACTTCAACACAAACTCTAATAATTCACTCGCGACCGGAAAAAAGCGAGGTTAGTAAACAAACAAACGTCAGGCGAAGCTTGCTTGATTTTGCCACGGGAGGGCGCCGCGCATTGAATTGTACGCTATGGACCAATCAGATTTATATATTTGAATTTAAACGAGGAAGTGTTCTCTGTGATAACGATCTTGGAAATCAGATAAAGATTAGGAATTTTGAAGACCAAATCGCTCTCTTTGGCTCCGGTATTGCATCGAGACGGATGTCCCCGTCTAGTTTTAAAAATTTGTTAAGTAAACTTATATATCCGAGCACCGCGGGGTAATAAATTGCCAGAAATAAAAGGGTTTTTAAATAGTTTGTTGAATTGCAGCAATTTAAGTGTTCTAAATAGTTTGAATTACCCGCCAATTCATTGACGTTAGAGGGCAGCATAACCCTGAGGACCGTCACGCACCGCTCCGAGAAGACTCTCTCTCTTGCCGGTCGACTGTTACAGCGTCAACACGTGTTTCTTTTCTTTTTACTCATTCTCGTAGTTATTACAATTTATACTAGTTTAATAAAGCATTCCTTGTTCGTGTTGTATACTTGTTGTGCGTTATTTACATTCCACGTAAACCAACAGGTTATGGGCCCAGTATACCCGTAAGTGTATTTAACGTTACAGTGTGCACGCGGACACGTGTGAGTTTTGTTTTTTCCTTTTTTCTGTGAAAGGGGCACTGAGAGGGGCTGATCGTCCGAGAAGTAGATTCGTGTGACGCTCCTATCGCGGTATTAATAAACGGGTGCGGAAATGGCACAGGACGCGGATAAATATCGCATTCCCCTGTTCGACGGAACGAATTTTAGCAATTGGAAGTTCAGAATGGAGACGCTGCTGAACGAGATGGACTTGTTGTCGTTTGTGGAAAAGCCGTACACCGACATGGTGGAATTTCTAGCTACCGACACGGCGCAACAAAAGACTGCTAAGGAGGTGACCCTGGAAACGTTAGGAAAGCGCGATCGGAAATGTAAATCGCAGCTAATACTAAGGATCGCTGACAGCCACTTGGAATACGCAAAAGACAAGGTAACTGCATTTGATTTATGGTATTCACTAGGCGAGACTTTTGAAAGGAAAGGCATAGCTAATCAATTACTCGTGCAAAAAACGTTACTAATGACTAAATTTAATGCAAGTAGTGATACATTAATTAATCATTTTTTAAAATTCGATAAACTAATTCGCGATTTACGCTCGACTGTAGCTACCGTGGAGGAAACAGATATCGTCTGTCACCTTTTATTGACAATGCCGTCTGAATACGATGTAGTCGTAACCGCAATCGAGACGTCGTCAATAAACGATTTAAAAGTGAGCTTTGTGAAAAATAGGCTCTTAGATGAGGAATCAAAACGGAAAGGTGCTAACAGGAAAACCAGCAACACCGTACCCCCGACAGCATTCACTACAGGACAGAACTCGTCAAATAAAAATGAAAATTCAAGTCGTAAAAACAATGCTCAATCTAAGTTTAAGTGTTATAGGTGTGGTAGAGTAGGACATAAACGGTCAGAATGTTTTGCCAAACTACCAGAGAATCCTGGAACGAAAAATAAATCTGCAAATGTAGCCAATAATCAACAAGATGGTGCAAATGATGAAGAAAACAATGTCAGCTTTGTCGCATTCAAGGGAAATAACTCATCAGACGACGGAAATGGATCCTAGATTCTGGAGCAACCGATCATTTAGTTAGTGGTGATGTACAATTGGACAATGTAAGGAAATTGGAAAAACCCATGAACATCAAAGTCGCTAAGTCAGGTTCGTACTTGCAAGCTTTAATATGTGGCGAACTTACTGTATCTAGTTATGTAAACGGAAAGGAAGTTAAAATAGTAATTAAAAATATTTTGTCAGTACCGGGACTCATTAATAACTTGCTTTCGGTGAGGAAATTAGAAATGAATGGCTATCGAATAATTTTTGAAAACTCACAAGGGTTAATTCAAAGGGGAAATCGTGTGATTGCAATAGCAAAACGAGATAATACTCAATTATATGTTTTGAACCTTAATCAAAGTACAGCCATGCTAACTAGTAACAATTCAGATACAAATATTAAATTATGGCATCAAAGGTTAGGACATTTGAATTATGAGAGTATCAAGAAGTTACAACCTCAAGTAGATGGAATGAATCTGGATATGTCAAATTTGCCAACAGAAAAGTGTTTAAATTGTATTGAAGGAAAGCAGGCACAGCTACCACATAACAAAAGTCGGACTCGTGCTAACAGACCGCTGCAACTAATTCATAGCGATTTGTTTGGACCAATTACGCCCGAATCTTTTGATGGTAAGAAATATAGTCTTACTTTAATTGATGATTACACACACTTTACAGTGGTATATGCGCTCGAATCAAAATCAGAAGTGTTGCATTATTTTAAAATGTATTACGCGATGGTTTCGGCTCATTTTAACTTGAAAATAAGTAGATTCAAATGCGACAATGGACGTGAGTACATGTCAACTCAAATAAAAGATTTCTTTATTGAAAAGGGTGTGCAGTATGAATTCACAATTCGGTATACACCTCAACAAAACGGAGTCGCGGAGCGAATGAATCGTACCATTATAGAAAAGGCTCGTTGTATGATACTTCAATCCAAACTAGGGAACACATTTTGGACAGAAGCCGTCCGCACGGCAGTGTATCTAATAAATCGTAGTCCTACATCGGCACTGAAAGGAGGGGTGCCAGCAACCAAATGGTTCAACGAAAAACCCAGTTTGAATAAACTGAGAGTATTTGGGTGTACAGCATTCTTACTTATACCTAAGGAACTGAGGAAAGGAAAGTTTGAAAGCAAATCTCTCAGATGTTATTTCACCGGTTATTGTCCGAATGGTTATAAACTGTGGTGTCCGGAACAAAGAAAAATTATTACGGGCAGGAATGTAATCTTCAATGAAGACAATTTCGTTTTTGACGGAACTTACAGTGATGACTGGATCCCTGTTATGGAAGAACAAAATGACAAAATTGTGGAAGTGGAAAAGGAAGAGGAAGACAGTCAAGAAAGCGAATCCGATGACGAAGTAGAAGAGCAAATCCCAGACATAACGGAAACACCTCGACGAAGTAAAAGGACCGTAAGAAAGCCAAGTCACTTAACGGACTATGCTGTTTTGGCATTAAATGCTGAAACATTCGTGGAAGACGTACCTGAAAGTTTTTCCGATGTAGAGAAGCATAAGGATAAAGAACGTTGGAAACAAGCTGTAAAAGAGGAACTGGAATCATTAATAGAAAATGAAACCTGGACATATACGACATTACCACCAAACAAGAAGTCTATAGACTGTAAATGGGTCTTCAAACTCAAGCGAGACATAAATGGAGATATTGAAAGATATAAGGCTAGACTCGTAATTAAAGGCTGCTCACAGAGAAAGGGATATGACTATGAAGAGACATACGCGCCGGTAGCACGTTATGGAACTCTAAGAACAATGTTATCTCTAATAAACCAGGAGGATTTAGTTGTTCAACAGATGGACGTTAAGAATGCCTTTCTTCATGGAAAACTCAAGGAAGAAATATACATGAAGATTCCTGAAGGTTTGAAAACCAGAAACGAGCAGGTATGCAAATTAAATAAAACCTTATATGGATTAAAACAAGCCCCCAGGGCATGGAACGAAACATTCGACGAATTTGTCAAAGAATTAGGAATGAAACAATCAAATGTGGACAAATGTTTATACATAAGTATAACTGAAGGCATTAAAACATACCTTCTACTCTACGTTGACGATATGCTAATTGCAGGAAACGATAAGTTGAAAATCGCTGAAGTTAAACTTAAAATAGCAAAAAGATTCCACATGAAGGATATGGGAGAACCGCAAACCTTTTTGGGTATCAACATCTTTAGGAAAAATGGGGAAATTCATCTCAGCCAATCAACATATCTACGCAACTTGCTAAGAAGATTTAACATGCAAGACTGTAAACCAATTAGTACACCGATGGAAGTCAATCGTGCATTTAACACAGAATCCTTGGAAATAGTAACAACTAAACCTTGTCGCGAACTGTTAGGATGCCTAATGTACATAATGTTAGCTACAAGACCTGATCTGAGCGCTACGGTCAATCACCTAAGCAGACAGCAGAACAACCCATCAGAAGCACTTTGGAAGCAATTAAAACGCGTTCTAAGGTATATTCAAGGAACACTCGATCTTAAGCTGTGTTATCGTAAAGGAAGAGAGGAAGTCTTGGTTGGATACGCTGATGCGGATTGGGGAGGTGAGGTAGATCGAAAGTCAACTTCGGGTTACCTACTTCAAGTATACGGAAACACAGTCTCTTGGGCCACTAAAAGACAAACGTGTGTTTCTCTTTCTTCAACAGAAGCCGAATATGTAGCCCTGGCAACCGCAACTTCTGAACTCCTATGGATGAAAAATTTACTCACTGATCTACGAATTAGCTTCAAACTACCGATACAGATATATGAAGATAATCAATCGTGCATTCATCTTCTTCAACGATGGGAACATCGTCGTTTGAAACACATCGACATAAAATATAATTTTATACGTGATCTTTACTCAAAGGGAACTATAGACGTCAAGTATACTCGATCAGAGGATCAAATTGCAGACATATTATCAAAAGGTTTGCCAAATACTCAATTTGTCAAGCTACGAAATTTATTGTGCGTGATTTAGGGATCATGTTTGTAATTGTTCATGTACTAATATGAGTTTGTTTTTATTTAGTTTACATTTCTTTTGGGAACCATTAAATTGAGGAGGGGTGTTGAATTGCAGCAATTTAAGTGTTCTAAATAGTTTGAATTACCCGCCAATTCATTGACGTTAGAGGGCAGCATAACCCTGAGGACCGTCACGCACCGCTCCGAGAAACAAGAGTCTAGGGATCAGAAAAGAGGAGCGGATAGTTCACGAGTTTGCCGCCGCTACGCTGCCATCAATCAACTGTTACTTTGATTTTAATACAATGCGTGCAGGCTTTAAGGCTCTAAAATTTATTGTAATTCATCGATTTATTATTAACAAAAAAAAGTAATAAACACATTTTTGTCATTACATAAAAACAAACATATAAACTTTATTGAATAATAAACAAAATAAAAATATAATTTGTGCAATTAAAATTATTCAAATTAGAAAATAAATATAACAGAAATAAAAACTTTTTTTAATTTTAATTATGATCTGCACGGTGTAGTAAATTAAATGCTAAACTATTTTTGTCTCCTGTTGTCAGAGGTTTTAAGTTTTTTTTTTTTTTTGTAGATTTTTTTTATTAGATGAAAAATTTTGTTGCTGTTCAATTTTACGTTGCTTCACTTCACCACGCAACTTGGAAATTTATTTAATTGCGGCACGTCCATTGCTGCAAATGTCGTCTTTATAGGTAATAATGCTTTTTGTAAGACCGAGCATTTTTCAACTGATGTGCATTCTTTAAAAATTTCTTCAAAATGTTGTAGAATTTTAGCTCGATAATTACCAATATTTGAAACAGAGCTTACTTTGTTTGAAGAAACTGTATTTGTAAGTTGTTTTAAGACAACTTCTTTTTCAGCTTTTTGTGTGTCAAACTTTTCATTTAAACTTTTATTATTATCAAAATAATTGTTATTAGTTCGGTATTGACATAAAAAGTGAATGTGCTTGCACATGTTCCATTTAACGGATGAATCAAGACATGAACATATGTAAGCATGAATACATACGTTACAAGGGGTGCATTTAATTTCACATGTGCAGTTGTAATTAATTTGTTCAATAGTGTATAGTTCTTGTCCTGTTGAAGAATTTACAATCCATTTTCTTTCATGTTCTTCAATAAGTGTTACATTTTTTAACTTCTCCATGTTTTTGTGCCGTTTTCGTAGTGCACTTAGTTTAGAAGATATTTTGCCTAAAAAAAAACAACAATAAAACAAATATTTTTTTTAAAATGTAATTTTTTTATACCTTTATGTAAAATAACAAGTCTGTCATATAATTTATCTCTGACTAGTTTCATAATAGCATTTATTGCTGTATCTAGTCGTTTGACTGTTTTGCCTTTTAGATAAATATATTTTAATGTTCTATGCATCCGTTCTAAATGCATATTTGTATTTAAACCAGCGTGTTTTCAGTAGTAGTAGGCCCATAATTTTCTGTTTGGTACATAATTTTTCATAAAATACTGGAAAAAATCTTTTAACTCTGCATCATTTTCTACTTCTTTGATAAAATTATTCAGCATTATTTCAAATGCATCTTCGTCTAATTCTTCCAATAATGTTCTTATTATGTTTTGTACATGGAATTGTGACTGTGTGTTTTTAATTTTAGAAAAAACATTTTTTTTCCAAGCTCTCAAAACGTGCCAGCTGCAAAATAATCTTAAACTCAGTCCACGCAATATAAAAATTTTCTGCCATATCTGACATAAACACCGAAGGAGTTAGGAAAACATCTAAGCTGTTTTTTAAAATTCTAAAAATAATCTTAAAAACTACGCTGTCGGATCTATTACAAAACGCAAAAAGACAAGGAAAACCAAGACGTAGATCATCAAGAACCATTAGAGTAGTCAACTCAAAACTGTATGCGTTAAGGCCATGCGTACTATCAATACATACGCAGTCGTTTCCATATTTTTTTAAAGTTTCCATTTGTGCGTCATTAATAATTATTAATAAAAAATCTTCTTTTTGCATTTCTGGATAGATGTTACTTTCTTGTCCTTGTCCTTTATAAAATCTAATAACAGATTCGCAACTATTTGCTTGAATTTCCTTTATCCATGCTTCGACACTAACACAATCATTTGAATGTTTTACGGAAGTGTTTATATTATTAAGTTGCTCAATGTTAAAGAGATCCTTCCTTGTTAACAAATGGAGGCGCTCAAATTTGGTTTCATCAACGTCATCTCTAATATTATTTAAAATTTCATCAAACGGAATTTTTAAACTTAATTGAGTAGCCAGCATTGATCTTGTTGATTTTTGGAGAAGAATTTTACCTAATTCCATTAGATGACCAACATGAGTTTTAACAAATTTTACAGAAACTTCTCCGTTGTTTTTTACAGTAACGTCTAAATTAGATGGACAAAATCCATTAATTTTATCACTTCCTAATATTTTTAAATGTCTAATATTTTGTCCACGGCTGTTAAAAACGCCATCGCGGTGGCATCGATAGTAATAATATGTTTTAGTTTCTGTTTTTTTTTTTCAAATCATGTCGGATGTAACTAGACATTTCAGTTTTTTCTATCTCAGTTTTCCATTGTTTAAAATCGTCAAAATTGTTAAATTTTAAACTCTCCGTATATATATTAATGTCATGTTGTTGATTATAATGTTGCAACACATCTATGCGTAAGTTTTGATAACTGCACAAAGCACATTTAACTTGTTTTATTGCAACGTGTTTTGATTGGTTTGCATCGAGTTTTTTGCATATTGATAGATGCCTTATTAAGTTCGATTTGTTTTTAAAATCTCTATTGCAATGATTACAAGTAAATTTTTTTTTATCAAGTGCATTGTTAAAATGTCTTTTTAGATTAAAATTATTGGAAAAATCTTGGTTGCATTCTGTACATTTTATTTTGATCATGATTGATGACCTATTTAAAAAATAATGCTGTTATTTTATAAAGAAAGTATCAATAAAAACCCTTGTGCGAGAGTCACTGGTAGGATAAACGGAGCGAGTCCGGAAAAACAAACTTCAAAATATCATTTGTTTTTAAGATCATACCGCTGCCTTGGTTTCCAGTATTGTCGTGAAAACAGCCAATTTGGCGTCGTTCTTATTTCCACAAATAACTTGATAACTAGTTTATTGTTTCACTAATATATTCAGAAAGGATGAATCTATATTTTGCCAGAGTATTTTAGTCAAATTATATTTGCAAATTGCATTTAAAATGCATTTAAAAGTACCTAAAAACGCATTTATTTCAATATTTATATTCATTTTTTGTCTATTTCCAATTATTATTTTACTAAAATATTCTGACCAAATATAGTTTAATCTTTTCTTAATGTTCTGGTAAAAAATTAAATTGATTATCAAATTATATGTGTAAATAGGAATGACACCAAAGTAGTTGTTTTCACTAAAATACTGGGAATCAAGGTAACGGTATGCTCTTAATAACATAGTATACTATTTTATAAAAAAAATTACCTTAATATTCCTATAAGTATTAAATTTATTTAATAACAGTCTTTTTAATATTCTAATAAATATCACATAAAATTGCACACAGTTTAAAATAGAAGGTTAACTTATTCCAAGTGGGGTGGGGAAACTGGTGACAACGCTGCGGCGGCAAACTTGTGAACTAGTCGCTCTTCTTTTCTGATCTCTAGACTCTTGTCTCCGAGAAGACTCTCTCTCTTGCCGGTCGACTGTTACAGCGTCAACACGTGTTTCTTTTCTTTTTACTCATTCTCGTAGTTATTACAATTTATACTAGTTTAATAAAGCATTCCTTGTTCGTGTTGTATACTTGTGCGTTATTTACATTCCACGTAAACCAACATAGTTTATAACAATTAAGCAATTTAATTACGCTCGCGTGCTTAATCAAAAAGCCAATAACAACTAGGTGAGTCAACATTTTTTTGTTTTTTTAATTAATTAACACACCGTGTGTTAGGCTTCTTAGTGACTGCGGGGTTGTCCGAAATTGTACCGCGGGATTCGTGCATTGAAGCGGCCAAGGAAATTCGATCAAGCAGGGCGGGTATGAGATCAAACGGCACAGGGCCAGGAGCACGTTTTCGTTTGAACCGGACCGGCGAGAAACGAGAAATTATTGAAGAATCAGGGATCATTATCACAGAGACCACGAGGACGAAATTAGTTATAAACCAGATAAGTGGTGTAATTTTTGTAAATGTGCATTTTCTTGCAAATAGTGGTGCAATTTGTGTCACACGTGTACTTAATTCAATTTTATGTTTTCTCTTTAACCTTTTTTTTTATTATCATCTCTTAACTGTCCGATTACGACAAATAATCAAATTTAAATATTTAATTAATAACCAATCGCCAAAAACAAAATATAATACACATTATACGATTTTTTTGTGAACTTTCGGTAAGCTTACCAAGGGGGTATTCCAATCAAGTGTAATATAACTAAACGATAGGTTTACGGCTGCATTATAGCTACCTTTCTTTTCTTTAAATTAGTGGTGATGTTCAACATTTTAAAATCAATTTATTTTAAGGCAAGAAATGCCGCATGATGCTTAACTTTCTTTATTGATATATTGATCTAATAAACATTTTTTTATCATTTCTAATAAATAGTATTTTTCTTATAATTATAAATACTAATTGTCACGAGATTAGTCGTGGCTGGAGCCCAACCAATTGTGTTTGTCCTTTTTGTCTGTTTGTGCACAAAATGCCCACGACCCGCTCACCACCACAGAGCTGCCGTTCGCAAGGAACCCTTTGATTTTTTAGCAAGTCAAGCAAGCGGTTTCACAGTTTATACCGAAGGAAATAAGTATTGCAACAAGTTATAAAAATATTCACACCTACTTGATGAAGCCGACAATCGACTACTCGTTTTTAACATCAAAGGAAAAAACCCAAGCCAGATGGTTGGAAAATAATTATCACTCAATTTCATATTCCGGCGGACTCATCGATATGACAGAGATTATCAACATATTTTACGGATTTACACAGAATTTATCCGATGTGACGTGCGTGGTCAAAAGTGTTCAAAAGGAAGATTTTTTAAAAAGACATTTTCCGAATTTTACAATATTAAATTTAGAAGGTGAAATTAATGCACCAAAGTTTGAAAAATGTATGCATTTCTGTGTGAATCACATGAATGAATTTAGTTATTGCTCATTTCAAAATGTTAAAAAAAATTGTACTTATTTAAATAATAATTAAATTTTATATAAATTGTTAGGTTAGATATGATCCGAACCATATTAATTAAATATGTATTTAAAGCTTAAATAAAAAAATATTTTTAAAAGGCAAAACATAATTGTGTTTATCATAAAAAATGTGTTCAATTTGCATCGTTACTAATGTTAAACTATTAAGTGAATTGTTATTTTAATTGGAAAATGTATGTATTCAGTATGCACTCTTAAAAATCTTAAATTGATGTATAATTATTTAATTTGTAATTTAAATGAATGTGACTTATTTAAAGAAAATAAATATATTATTTGAGGTAATTCATTCCAGTTTTTTTTTTTATATTTTCGTTTGGGGAAAATATTACCTAAACGTATAAACAATGGAGAAAGGTGTGTAGATCCTGCAAAGAAAAAAATATAACATATAATTACATAATAATAAAATAGTTTCTATTATATAATTTTTAATGAATATAATTTTAAAAATAACATTTTATATTATATCTCATATGTATACTTAAATTTACATGTAAAAAGATAAAGGAAAGAAACATATTTATTTTAATGTGATGTAGGTGGAATCATTGATAATAGGTGGACATCGGCCCTTAAGGTAGATATTGATTGATCGGAAAGAATAACTGTAATAAACGAAACATATTATTAGCATTTTTATAAATAGGAAATAATATTTACTTACTTACATTTATTTACTTATTCGATCAATTTTGATTATTGGATAGTGTTTTCCATTAATCAAATCTAATCTTATAAGTTCGAAATAACAGGCTTCAGCATAATTTCGATTCAAATCATCGGAAAAGAATTCCAAATATTTCGTAGGTAACCATGCGGAAAAATCAAAAGTGGTCACTAAAAGTGACGGTCCATATCGCGTTTGTCTTTTCTCTATTTTATCAATAGTATATTTGTACCCAATTTGTAAATCAGTAAGGCTACGAATTTCTTTCGTATTCTCCTCTTGTGAAGTCCATTTTATTTATTTAATTAAATAATTAGTTATTCTTATAATAAAATATAAATTATTACTGCTAAAATATTGTTAAAAATCAGTGTAATATACTTATAAAAACCGCAACATATGGTGTGTGTGTGTGTGTGTGTGTGTGTGTGTGTGTGTGTGTGTGTGTGTGTGTGTGTGTGTGTGTGTGAAAACAAATAAAATCAAACCACAACCACGATAAATAATATCAAATCTTGTTTTGATGGGATATGATACATGATAATACGTTAATCACTACCACACTTATATCTTATTGACAAAATAATTAAAATAAATAACATTAATATTAAAACAAAAAACAAAATTATCCTTATAAAATAAATTAAAACTTTATAGGTATCAAAATATTTATAGTTTTGGTATATTTTTGTTTCCCCAAGCTAAGGTATTAATACCATCAGGACATATATATCGCTTATCATCATGTGGTGATAAGGCTAATTTATTTTGACTTTGAGTAAATATAACATGTTTTATTGACTTAAATAAATTTTGTTTTCTATATATTATTTCATTATTAAATAATGAATTCTTATAATCCTCAAAATCTATATTATTATTTACTACATTTCTTTTAACACCTTTTGCTTATTTTACAAATTTATTCTCTACATTCATAGCATACATTTTTGATCTTAATCCAACAAATTCACTCATTACTCTGCCACCATTCTCATCTTTCATTAAACCCAATACTGCTTTATTTACCAATGGAATATTATATATATTATCAGAACTAAAGTTAGATGTATCAAATTTATTTAAGTTTAATTTCATATCCAAATATACATCATCGGTTTCATTTAACATAATTAAGCTATCGGTGTCCATATAACATAATTTAAGTTTATTTCCATACATAGGTTTTATATAATCGTAATAAAATTCATACATTAACAATTTTGATAACTCTAAAACAGTAAATCCAATATAAATAGGTTTATTGTATACAACTTTCAAACGATCTAATTGAATAGCACATAGATTTTCTGAAAATATTGAAACAGAGTTAAAATTTGGTTTTGCAATTAAGGTTTCAGCACCACGTTTTTTACCATTATTGTGCCAATGATTCACCAGTTTTACATCTACGTATTTGTCTACATTTTCCATTGTTTTACCAAAAACACTGTTATTCATTAATTTATAGAAATCCTTTTCAAAATCATTTCTAGCAGCTTTTCTCCTTATTGTATTCAAATCAATGTATTTTTTCAACCAATCAGATTGTTCGAATTTTAATAAACGATGAGTTTTTGTTAGTTTTCAACTATGTTTTACCGCTTGCTTTAAATTACTTTTTTTTATTTAATAAACTAGGTATTAATTTAGTACTCTTAAATAGTGATTTTGGTGGTACAATATTTTCAACCAAAAATGGAAGATCGTTATGCTTCTCATGTAGTGATTCTGGATAGTCCACGTCTGCTTCTATAATATATCCAAACCGGGAATCGTCTGCTATAGTATTTAAATTTAATTTAAAATTTCTTATCTCACCATCTGATAACCATTTAAAATTGCTATATGGTAAAAATTGTGACATCGCCCAAACATATAAGTTATTAGCATCCCAATAAGTTAAATAACTGGATGGTTTATTTACCTTATAATCAGACATATATTTATTATTAGCAGAAGCATATCTCAAAGAGCACTGACTGATGAAACCTCGAATACCTTTTTTAATAAAATGATGCATATCTATATCCGTAAACAATTCTAATTCAATTTTCGTATATTTTAGCATAGCATCCCATGATAAACCAGGTGCTGTATAATAATGAGCGGGATCTAAGTTATATGTACTATAACAAACTTTCTAAAATTTTCAAAAATATCTGTTAAAAGTAAGACGTCCGTCTTCAAATATAAATTGGAATAATCCTCCAAATTTCTACATTTAAAACAATTCCAAACTGCTTTAGCATGCTTATAATATTTCTGCGAGATGTAAGAATCCTGCATACTGTTATAAAAATATTGTTTTGATGGTAATTTTGTCATCTTTAGTTTGTCAAGTGAATCCATATATTCATATGGAAAAATACCTTTCTTTCTTATTAAGTCAAATTGTTTTTTATTAGTGAAAAAATTATTTATAACAACTAATTGATCATTTGTTAAATTATTAGCAAGTTTTTCAATGCTACTAGACATAAAACGAAATGAATCAACAAACCTTAAACTAATATTAACGTTACGTTTATTACCTGTTTTATCAATATATTCACTAACATTGATATTTTTAGAGAATGAAATATATTTTTCTTTATTTTGTGCTATTACATTTATCTTTTCACGATCACGACAAAGTTCTTTAATAAATAAATGAGAATCATAACCAGATAAATTATGAAAAAAACTGGAATAATATTAGGTACTTTATAATTTAAATTACACTCTACATGAGATGCTCCTATAAATTTACCGGTTAAATGACAGTGATCTCTAACTTTAATGTTTCTATCAATAATTTGTTCCTGGCAGATACGACATTCAATTGACTCATCATATATTTTTTGTTCATAGTCTGTTAACTTTTTAAGAGGAATCACAGTATTTAAATATTTGTTGTATATTAATTTTGCATCAGATGTTAAACGTTCTAAAAAAATTGAAGGGCTGTCTAAACCGGTATAAGTTTAAAATTTATCTAATGTATTATCAAACGAGCATTTAATCATGTATGCAAAGGAATATGGTACATGCTTATGAGTGACATTTGTATATGATGTTTTTGGATTAGGTTGACAAGATTGAACTGGTATTAAAAGACTTTCAAAATCAGCATACACCACAAATGGTACGATCATCTTATGATTAAAATTTTAAAATGTATTCTGGTTTTAAAGTTCTATTTTTCGTTTTTTTCTCAACGTTTGTAGGTAAAATTGTTCGAATTTTATTACAACCATGTGTTATATGCTCATTAAATTTTACTGAGTTTGTATGAATTGTTAAGCATCCATCGCATAAATACGTAGAACCTTTATGATTTGATATTTGTTTAGAAATTAATCTAGATAAACTTTTGATTAATACGTAATGACCTAAAGATTCATTTTCAAGAAAAAGTAAGTTAATGTGATTTTCTAATTTTTCAGAAGTAAAGTAAATTGGCCCTACCACGTTATATTGTTTTAAGTTAGTATCAAATTCTAAGCCGTATACATTTATACTAATATTATTTAATTTTTCAATTTTTTTAATATCACTCATTTTACAGGGGAAACTAATACCTTTTAAATTTAATGTAGTTGTGTAGTGAGGATATGATGAAATTCTCTCTGGATGCTGACCATGGGGAACTGGATAAAGAGCTGCATTAATGGACCAAGCTAAACAGGCGTCGTCATTTTTGTTTTGTATGTTAATACATGCTTTCCGATTTCTAATTTGCATTGGTAGTTCTATAAATGACAATTCTCGAATAGCTATAGCAACATATTTATTAATATTTATTTGTAAATGTGATACATTCATTAGTGCCCATCCACTACCTCTTTCTTGAAATTCTTCACTCTTTTTACAAATAGTAGCAGAGAAATAATCTAATATTTCACTAATATCCGAAGTAGGTGTAATAATTTTATTTCTTGTATTAAAAGATTTCAAGTCGGTTTCATAATCCTCCTCTCCTCCTCCTCCTCCTTTATTCCTCATATAATTAGCAAATAATTCAATATTTACTTTTAAACCTTTTTCAGATTCTCTCAGTGGTTCTATTAATGATTGTATTGATACCTTGTGTTGGTTTATAAATGATGGTATGTCTACAATATTTGAAGAACTTGCTCTAATTCTATATGTAGTGATTCTATTTTTAAACGCCGTTTCAATCATTTCTATTCCATCTTGGTTAGATACTAACGAAGATGATTTGTTGAAATGTTTCTGCAATCTTATAGACCTATATATTTACTTAAGGAAGTAAAATCTAAACAGCATAAATCACAGTTCATTTTTTTTTTGTCTCTTAGACGGTGGAAGGAAGCCTTTCGGATGTAGCGTTAACCTCCATGGTTCTCTTATGACTAACATAGTTGCTACCACAGTTGAACATTACACCACAGGTATCACATAAAATACTATTTTGATGAACGCTATCTAAATGCCGTTTATGAATATCCAATCGGGAAAATTCAATACAACAAACTAAACCTGTTCATTTATTTGTTTTGTTATGAACACTATGCACTAATAAATGTCTATTTAAACTATCCGTGCGTGAATAGGATTTATGACATATACTACAAGCAAACATTTTTAGTTTTGATAAATATTATTTTTTAAAGCTAATGTATTCAATATTCTATTTTTATTTATATATATATTGTGTTCAATGTAAATAAACTTATTATCTCACCTTATCGTAAAATATAACGAAAACATTTTATACTCCTTAATCATTCTTCACCACAAAGCAACCTTCAGCTAAAAAAAAACTTAATATTTACATTGTAAAAATATTGATTCATCTAACCGCAAATTTCTATCATAATAAGCGACGTCAGTTTTAATAAATTAATAATACTATCTCACCTAACCACAAATTTCTTATTTCCTATCATAACAACGTAAACGTACATCATTTTATAAATAAACATAAAAAAGATATTGATTAATATTATTATTTTATTAAATGGTAATAATTAATTGCTTACATTATGATTATACATAAATAAATACAATGTTTTTAATCACTATCAGTATCCCAATAATTGAATATTGAATCATGACCGTAATATGTGTGTGCTATATCAAAACACTCATCATCATTGCCACACACAAAAAATAAGGGTTTTTTTAAACAACTGCAGCACCATCCACTTGTTCTCCATACGAAGAAATTTAAGACATTTTCTTGTGTGTAGTTTTTGTAATGATCAGTCATCCGTACAAAATGACAGAATGTTGCAAAAGTAAACATCGCAGCAATGTTATATTTTTCCTTGCAAGACCTACAGAGTACTACAGACCTTTTCTAGAGTTTTAGTGTTAAGGAAATATTTTTCCCAAACACATATTTTATGGTCATCAGCGGGCATCATATCGTAAAAATTAACGCAACTTTCATTAAACACTATTTTTAAATTTTCATTATTCCATTTGTAGATGACTTCGAATGACATGTTTTCATAGCATGTTAATATTGATGAGGGTGTTGAATCGGAAAGCCTTACGAATGGATCTTCATACCAATTTCGAAGTAAATGCTCTCGTATTGTTTTTGGTATTGCTAACTTATAAATATCATATTTACAGTTAATTTGTGTAAACACTTTATCTGAAGCCAATTTAAATAAAGTTGAAGAATTATACATGTTTATATAATTTATTAACAATATGAAATTAATACAAATATCCATCCTTCTACTTATATATAAATTTAATACCACAAATTTCCCGTTAATAATGATAATAAATTATATTCTATTCAGTTGTAAATTATAATATTAAAATAATATTATACATTATTGGATTTAAATTACAATAAAAAATGAGAAATAAAAAATCAATATTATTATTTTTCTTAACATTACCTACCTGTTTAAGAAATTAATAAATTTATTTCATCTAACCACAAAGTAAATATCATAATAAACCGCATAACCGCAAATTCCTATTATAATTAACCACTTCAGTTCTCATCTAACCACAAATTTCTTATTTCCTATCATAACAACGGCACGCGTCATTAAAGTGGAGGGGCATGTTTTAAAACGTCTTATGCACATTTTACACGCAGGGTTGCCGTTGCTGGCGATTTTTCACCAGATCTGGTGAATTTAGTCACGTACTGGTGATTGGGTGATTCTTTTTGGAAAATTGCTAAAAACTGGTGATTTTATGATTTTTTACTATTTAAAAAAAATTAAAATTACTTACTGATAAATGGTAATTATTATTGAAATTAAGTCTAAACTGTTAAATTTCAAAATAAGTTAACTTTTTTTAATTATATTTTTGGCGCAGGTAAAGGCGGTAGCGCAGCGCCATCTTACAGCAATACCGGCAAGATAAGTAGTGTACGTAAATCCCCTTCTGTTCCGAATGTTAATTGTTTCGTTTGCAATGAATGTCGGCGCAGTGCGCAGTCGCATTGTGAACTGAAATGCTAATATTGCTAATAGAAATTCTTTCAGTATCTGACTAACTTTTTATATGAGAAATATAATTTAAAAATAAAAAACCTTGTATACTTGTGATTATAGTGAATAGTGACAATTAAGGTAAATAAATCTATTTTTATATTATATATTATATTATAATGATCAATAAACGGAAATTATTGAAAACATTTTTGTAATTTGTTAATCATTATATATCTTACGCAGAAAATGGATACATCTGATTCAGACTCCAGCCATTCCAGCCAAAACCAATCTCAAATTCAAACAGCAAAAAAAAGAAAATATAATAATTACAAACATAAATTCCAAAGTGATTGGATAAAAATATATAAATGGATTTTGCCAAGTAAGAAAGGGGATACTTATTTTTATTGCAAATCTTGCAATAATGATTTGATTGGAGGAATTGGAGCAATCCAAAAACATGAGCGCAGTAAAAAACACCAGCAACATAATTCAGCTATCACATTGCAGCGACCAATATCAGCCATGTTTGCAGAGTCTTCTAACCGAGGCATAAAAACTAAAGAATTAGAGATCAGGATTTCAGCCTTTATTGCCGAGCATAATATTGCAATAAGTTCAGTTGATCATTTAAGTGACCTCTTTGTAGAAGCTTCTAAATACCCCGATTCAGCAAAAGAAATTAAACTAAAACGCACAAAGTGCACTGAAATTATTAAAGACACACTTGGAGGCCACTCATTTTGAATTCTAATAGAAAATTTAAAATCAAATAAATTTTCTATTATGATTGATGAATCAACTGATCTGTCAGCTACAAAAAGCTTAGCGGTAGTTGCCAGAACAGTTGATTATAACCAATTAAAAATAAAAGACAATTTTTTAGCTTTAATCCCATGCGAAGATGGAAGTGCAAGTGGCATTTATAATAAATTAATATCTTTTTTTAATATTAATTTAGTACCATATAAAAATAATTTAATAGGACTAGGAGCGGATGGAGCCAACACTATGATGGGGGCAAACCATTCCGTTATGGCACTATTAAAAAAAGATGTGCCAAATTTATTTACTATCAAATGTATATGCCATTCGCTTGCACTGTGTTCATCGTATGCCTGTTCTAAATTACCCTCTGAACCAGAAACTCTAGTTCGAGACATATACACTTACATGCAACATAGTTTCAAGAGACAATCCGAGTTTAAAGAATTCCAGCAATTTGTTGAGGCAAAACCGCATAAGTTACTTCAAGCGGCCCAAACAAGGTGGTTGTCATTGTTATCAGCCATAAAGCGAATTTTAGAGCAATATAATGCTCTAAAATTATATTTTCAATCGCAATCAATGGTTGATAATATAACGGCATCGACAAATATTCATATACAATTATGCGACCCAACAAATAAATGGTATTTGACGTTCTTGGAATTTGTCCTACCATTTATTAATCAACTAAATGCAGAATTCCAGGCAGAAACCCCAAAAGTGCATTTATTGTATTCAAAAATGAATACACTTTATAGAACTATTTTGGAGTTTTATATTGAGTCGAATTATTTAAAAATAACAGAAACTTCTGAAATTCAATATAGAAATCCCAGACATTTTGTAAAACTAACAGATTTATATTTAGGACCAAAAATTGCTGCCGAGTTTGAAAATAAATCTGTTAGTTTTGAAATTAAAAATATGTTTAGAAAAAAATGCCTGGAATTTTTTATTGAATTATCGCATCAAATTTATAAGCGATTTCCATTTAACACACCTGCAATTGAATGCCTTAAATTAATAAGTTTTATTAATCCAGGTAACATAGCAACTGTTAATTCTTTAGGTCCAGTGAGTCAACACTTTGAACATCTAATAGAAGATGTGAATGAATTAGATCGGGAGTGGAGACTTTTCAGAAATACACCTCTGTGTTCAAGTGTTGACTCGATGGCAATGGACTCACATGAATTTTGGCAACAAGTGCTCTTATTAAAAAACAGTAACAATTTGTTGGCTTTTCCAAACTTACTAAAATTTGTTGCTTGCATATTTGCTCTTCCACATAGCAGTGCTGCAGTTGAGCGGGTGTTCAGCCAGATAAATATTAATAAAACTAAAACTCGGAATAGGCTTAATGGTGAAACAATGTCTGGAATTCTACATTCTAAAAGATTAATAACAGACGAAAATCACAATTGCACTAGTTTTAATATTTCCAATAAAATAATTAATAAGACATAATTTATTTACAAATATTTTTACTTGTTAGTCAATTGTTTATATTTATTTGTTTCTCATTATTTATATTATTATAACAAATACTTAAATTTATGAATTTAATTTTTAAGTTTCCAGTTTAGCATTTAGCATTAAATTTACACCGCAAAACAGAAAAGTGATTATTGTAATGTTGTATAAATTTGTATCTGTATATGTTTTAGCAGCTTTTGCACAAGCACCGTTAGTTATAATATATATATATATTATATAAAAAATTTTTTTTTACGAAATAGCGTCTTTACTTTACACATATTTTACTTCGGAATTCGGATGAAAAACCTAGTCACCCTATTCCCAAACTATAAATTAGATCATTTTTAATAAGTGAGGTTAGATTAGCCGTCTGTCTGGTGAATTTGCTAAAAAATCTGGTGATTTTTAATCGCTTTCTGCCTGGTGAAATCTGGTGATTTTTTTCGGAGATTTCTGGAGAATTTATTTTGCCTCGAGCGGCAACACTGTTTACACGCTACAACACAACACCGGATGCGGCGGAGTGGCGGGCCCAGTCCCCGCTTATTCTCTCTACTTGCGGTTTGCAAGAAACTTGATAAGAAAGACTCAACATGTTTCTTATTGCTCTTTTTTGTAAAATAAATACTCTACTGGTAAGAGCACTGGATGCTGCTCCCCAACAAACTATACCATATCTAACATTAAAAAATTAAATTTATGAAAAAATATTCTAAACTAAAAACATCCATAGGATGAGCATATAACACATATTCTAAACTAAAAACATCCATAGGATGGATGTTTTTAGTTTAGAATATTTTTTCATAAATTTAATTTTTTAATGTTATTATTGGGTTGTCCGATTGAACAAATAGTAACGAGCGCTACATATGTCGTTGT
This sequence comes from Tachinus rufipes, assembly GCA_963932245.1. Lineage (NCBI taxonomy): Eukaryota > Metazoa > Arthropoda > Insecta > Coleoptera > Staphylinidae > Tachinus > Tachinus rufipes. The sequence goes on from OZ010748.1 coordinate 51,601,234, forward strand.
GGCATTCGTATAAATTTACCTATTTAACTAGGCTTTATTCGAAATTATTGCTTTTACAACTGTCTCATTTGAGGACATTGCGTCTCTTCTTTATATATTTTATATATACCATATCTCATAATGGATTCAAACTTTGCTTGATAAAAAGTTTCATAACATAAAGACTCGATATGTTTGAAAGCCTTTTTAATGCATAACAAATAGATGATAAATTGTTGCAAGTATTGTTGATTTCTGGTTCAAACGTTAATTTTTCATCAACAAGAATTCCCAAAAACTTACAGTATTTTGATTGTTGAATTGATTTGTTGCGGTATTTTAACAAATATGATTTATCGTCAGGTCTACCAACATTAAATTTAATAAAATTAGATTTGGTCGGATTTAGTTTTAGACAATTCTGTTTATACCAATTATCAAGAGAATGTAGAACTTTGTTGCTATGTTTAATTAAATTACATATGTCATCTGATTTAAATAGAATTGACGTATCGTCAGCAAACATTACCAGCTTGTCGTTGATAATTTGTGGTAAATCATTTGTATATAGTATATACAACAATGGGCCAAGAACAGATCCTTGCGGGACCCCAATTTCAACTTCTAATTCCTTTGATTTGGCATCATTTATACACACAGCTTGTTTACGATGTAATAAATAGTTAATTGAAACCAAGATAAGACAATTCCCCTAACCCTAGTTGTTTAAGTTTGGTTAGGAAAATTTTATGATCAACCAAATCAAAATCTTTACTTAAGTCAACAAACAACCCTAACGTTTGCTGACTTTTATCTAAGTTTAAATAAAGCTCATCAAAAAAATCAATAATAGCATGGACTGTAGAAGATCTCCGACGAAATCCATATTGAGTATTGGTTAATAATTTAAATTTGTTGCAGTATTGAATGACACGTTCGGCCATTAGTTTTTCAAGAATTTTTTAAAACGTTGGCAATATCGATATAGGTCTATAATTGTGTAATAACAAATTATTACTACAACTTAAAACTCCCGCGCTACCTCATATTCTACCGGATAAGCTGCGCGCGATCTTCCCCCACTGCAACAAATGAAGCCGGCGCGTGACGTTCCCCTACTCCAAACGGACGAAGCGCGCACAAGGTTTCCCACTTCATCTCCCACTCCAGTGACGAAGGACAGAGAGCAGGGATTGGCGGAAGATGACAACAGCAGACCCCACCGCTCCAGAACTGGGTATAAAACTGCGAACCAAATGTTACCGCGCGAAGGCTGAGCCTCGCCCGCCAATCAGAACGAAGCGCGCGCGACCGCGCGCCTATAAATATCCAACTTTCACCCTCAGCCAGTCAGTTGAGACCAAGCATCGAGCCAGTCAACATCGGATCGGATCACTCCTCGCAGTCATAGACCGGAACACCCAACCGTCTGCTGCTACCAGAGTCCACCATCCCCAAGCTGCAGCTTCCTCAACCAACACCACCACGGTGACGACGACCTCCAAGATCTTCAACTCTCTGTGATTGCACACCCCGCCAGAGATTCAGGACGGCCACTGGCAGTTGCTTAATTGCAGTGACACGTCGCTCCAAACTAACGATCGTCCTAGTGGACTTCCACCTTGTGTAGGTGGGTATCCTGTGTGGATACGGGTGTAGGGACCTCCGGGTCGGCGTCTGTGTGACGCGTGTGTAGGGGCCTCCGGGCCCACCCACAATATAAACAAAGAGTACAAACACGTACCACCATCATCCGAAGACCACCTCCGGACTTGTCAGGCAACCTTCACAACTCCCAGAGAAGGATGCCGGTAACAAATGGCGCCCAACGTGGGGCGAGGAACGGTAAAGTTCTGCCGTCCAGACCTTAACATCAACCTGAGCAGAGAGTGAAGAAGAAGACTCGGCGACAGAAACGTCGCGAGCGAGAAGAAGAAGAAGAACAGTCGCTGCAGGAGTACCTTGCTGATTTCGAGCGTTACGACCTCGAACCACCATCCAGCCGACCGACCGCCTGCGTCGGGGTACTCACCTGCGAATACCAAGGTCAAACCCTTGACCCAAACCCCAAGCGACTTGTGGACAGAACCAGGTTCATAAAGATCGTTCTAGAACCGCTCGAACGAGACGTGGAAGAAGCGCTAGCTGGCATGCGAGATCGCAATCAAATCCAGCAGATGGTCGAAACTTATACCGCGCTGTTGAACACAATCAACGCCGGCAAATGCTATGTGGAAGAGCAACTGGCACATAGCGCATCCAACCGCCTGTGGAACGCAATCCAGTGGCTTAAGTGGAAATTGCAAATCCGGCTTGCAACCGTCGACGAGATTACTGAAGAGTTCGAACATGTCCAGGCACTATATCCGGACACACCCGAACCTCATCAAGTAGTTGTCGAAGAGGTGCACCTCGAGCTGGCTCAACCGCTCTTGACCATCCAGGAGAGCCACATAGCCGAAGTCGTGCATACCGAGTGCTACGAAGCAGCGACATGCTTCGACTCGGCGCCAATGGCAGTCGCTACCATCTACGACATCACCGCACCAGCTGCGAACGACGGAAGCCGATTCACGGCCGACGTCACAACCCCGAACGTGACAGAACCAGGAGGGTCGGATGAAAACCGCTTCACAATCGATTCCGAGGAGAAGAAGATTGGATTATCTAGTTGCAAACAAGAGACACCGGAAGAGGTTTGGACCGGAAACGATTCGTGTTGCCTCAAACTGGAACCTCAATACGTCGCAGCAATCCACACCGCAGATCTTGCAGCTGAACCCGGCCTAGCCTTCAGCACGATACAAGTGGCCCACACTAGTAACCCCGGCATTGTCAACACCGTCACTCCCGCTGACGGAGACTATGCCAAGCGAGAACCGCCGGAACGAAAAACCGACAACAGCAACGACCCATGGCAAACCATTGCACATCTGGTTTGCGAACATCCGCGGAAGAGAAGAAAGAAAGAAGTCTACCAACAACCGCCTACTCGGGTGGACCTGGTGCGCGACCGCCACGATACTGTGCCGTGAACGGAACAACCACACGCGGAGCAGAGAGATTTCTAAGCGGATGCCGCCACAAAACAACGTGCCGTGGAGACCTCCGCCTGAACCCGGACCGTGCCCGGTTTAGGACAGCCCGTGCCGCGAGTGATTTAAACTTTTCGAACCACCGCGCCACCAGTGAAACCCCTGTGGACACTTTTACTAAAGACAACTCCCCTCCGTGAACAATAGTGTCAATACCAAGTCGCAGTCACCAAGATGTCATCACCAAACGACGAGATGAAACCGGAAGCTCAGCCTGGAAGTTGGGGGGAATTGTTACCGCGCGAAGGCGGAGCCTCGCCCGCCAATCAGAACGCAGCGCGCGCGACCTCGCGCCTATAAATATCCAACTTTCACCCTCAGCCAGACTCGCGTCTAGCTCCTGACCTTCTTCTCCGTCGCACGGACATGCGCAGTATAAACGGTTAGTTTGAAATTATTTGAAAACAGCACGCTGTTATTCTTGTCAACTCAACTTTATAAACGACTATAATTGAATCTGTTGTGTATTGTGTATATTGTTATTTAGACATAAAGACATTATATTAATTACCATGGCTAATATGTGTAGTGTATGCAACAAACATTTTAATAAATTTGGAGACTTGAGGAGGCATGTCAAGAGGTTTCATCCAAGACTGTTACAGGAAATTGCTCCTCTAGTTACTAAAACATTTAAATTTTCTTGTGCCATCTGCCACAAAAACTTCAATTACAAGCATAATATGAATTTTCATATGAAAACACATGTAGCATGTAAGTTTAATTAAACTTTTATAGTTTTTTTTTATTGAATTATACTTTTATATGCTAATTTCTTATTTTTATTTATACAAGAAATTTGCATATAAACGTATAATTCAATAAAATATAACATAACCTTCTATATTTATATAATATATGCAAAAAGATCATAACCAATTATTTATATTTTTGTTTTTATCAGTGACTGAACCTGAACCTTCCACCGCTATAAGCACATAACCAGACCCAACTAAACCTGAACCTTTTCTATCTACTATAACTAGACAACCGACTGAACCTGAATCCTCCACCGCTAGTGTAAGCACACAACCGATTGAACCTGAGTCCTTCAGTGCTAGTGTAAGCTCACAACCACACGTGATTGAAACTGAACCATCTTCATCTACTAAAAACACACATCCCAAAAAAATCAGTTGTCCACTTTGTCGCTACATTGGAATTTCAAATTTCCCTAAATTAAACCTAGATCATCATTTAGAAAATCATCATGAAATACCAATACAAAATGAAATGTATTTTTTTAAAACAATACATGACTTTTTTGATTGGCTTACATGTACTGAAAAGGACACAAAATCGAAATTTGTAAAGGAAAAAGGTAGTACGGTATCGAAAACATATTATGTTTGCCATCGGTCAGGGTTTTATGTAAGTAAAAGTAAAGGACTACGACATCTTAAAATTCAGGGGTCCAAAAAGATGAATGGATATTGCCCTGCAAGGATTACATTAAAATGTGAACAAAATGGAACATGTAATGCTCGCTTTGTGAAAACGCATGTTGGTCATCAAGCTGATCTGGGTCATTTATTTCTTGAATGTGAAGAACGCAACATGCTGGCAACTCAGATAGCTACTAAAATTCCATTCGATACAATTTTGGATTCTATTCGCAGCACAGTATCTAGTACATCTTTAGAACGAATCCATTTACTAAACAAAAAAGATTTATTTAATATTCAAAATAGCTTTAACTTACATTCGACTGCTATAAGGCATAAGAATGAAGCTATAAGTGTGGATGCTTGGGTAGAAGAAAATAAGAATGAGTGTGTCTTATTTTATAAACCCCAAGGTGCTCTCTTAGAAGATTATCCACAATTTAAAATTGATGATTTTTTGTTAATTATTATGACGGAAGGTCAACAAGAAATCCTGAAAAGCTTTTCTGAAAAATGCATTTGTATAGATGGCACGCATGGTTTGAATGGCTATAATTTTGAAATGCATACGCTTGTTGTTTTGGATGAACTACACCAAGGCTTTCCTTGTGCCTTCTGCATAACAAGCAGAAATGATGAAATAGCTATAAAATTGTTTTTTTCTTGTGTTCGAAAGAAGGTGGGTCATCCGATAGAAACAAGAGTATTTATGTCTAACATGGCAGATGTATATTATAATGCATGGTTGCAAATCATGCTAAAACCTCAATACAGATTATATTGCTGTTGGCATGTGGATAAAGCATGGAGAAATCATCTAAATTGTATTTCTGTTGATGAAAAAAAGGTTTGTATTATTAAAAAATATTAAAGATATTTTATGACTAATATTTCAATTATTGTAGGCTGCTGTTTATAAAATGCTGAGGACATTGTTGTAAGAGGTTGATTCTTTTGCATTTGAAAGAATGTTGCCAAATTTTCTTGCAGAACTTCAAAATGACACCGACACTGTGGCTTTTGGAAATTATTTCCAAAATTATTACACTAAAAATGTACAGTTTTGGGCATACTGTTATAGATTAAATGCAAAAGTCAACACAAATATGCACATTGAACGAATTCACTATACTATTAAACATATATATTGTCATGGAAAGAGAGTTAAACGATTGGATAAAGCTATTGAAGTTTTAATGAAATTTGTTAAAGACAAATTATTTGATCGTTTAATTCTGCTTCACAAAGGAAAAATTACATACAAAATTGCTGAACTTCGAAAACGACACAAGATCAGTCTTGGGATGGATGCAACATCGGTAGTTCAGATAGAGGAGAAAATTTGGCAAATTCCATCTGCAACCAATTTTGGAGCTATGTATACCATCCGTGAAAATAATGTTAACTGTGCATGTCGGATGCTTTGCTTTGATTGCAACATTTGTATACATAAATATGAATGTGAATGCATAGATTTTGCAATTCGATGGAACATGTGTAAACACATTCATTTATTATGTCTTTATCTGGATATGATTAGCAAAGAAAAACAAACTAACACTGGTAAGATAATTTTATATTATTTTTTTATATAAATTATATATTATATAATGAAACGGTCTGATACTCTCTGACCGTTTCTTGGCTTACGGCAGCTCGAATATTCGGTGAGCGGGTAGTGATTCTGTTAACATCCAGTTAGTTCCTATTTATTACGGGCTCCAGTTGTTTTTATTTTAATTAAAAAAAAACAACAAAAAGATAAAACAACATTTCTGTTAATTAACGTATATTGTAAGTAAATTCATAATTAAATTAAATCAATTTCGTATGATACGAGGTTTTCATTTGCTATAAAAATAACCCTGGTGGTTTGAGCAACAGGCTCACCACTTTAAATAAAGAACAATTTTCAGCATAACTGATTGTACGCGGAGTAAGCTTACCACCCGTTTACACAAATAAATTAACAATAATAATTTTCTTATATAATGTATCATATATATATATATAATGTCTTAAAATTAATATATAAGTTTGACCCAAATCACTGAAGGTGAGATTGTCATGTTCATTCATACAATTTTGGTACTAAAATTTGACACGTCTGAGTTATTATGATAACTCAGCACGGCCTATCAATTTATAAATTAAATAATATACATATATTTAATTCCTTTTAGGTAATTAAGACAAAAAAAAAAAAATTATGAAACATGTGACACTTATCTGGAGTTACTGCAGTGAAGTTACAGGATGTTCCTAACCGCTCCTCGAATAAATAGCCCAGGGATTCATCGCTCCAAACGTAGCAGGGCACATGCTATTATCATTGAAGGAAGATAAATCATCGTTTCCCCGATCTTGCTATTTAATTAATAATAACTCTTATTCCATCGGATAATTCCATTCACAAGTTACAAATTAAATTTGCCGTATTAATGACCCAAACTAAAAAGCCTACATAAACATAATTAGTAATAATTATTTTAATTCAAAATACAAAATACCTTAGGTGGAAAAGGCTTGATTTAATCAGCACATGGCTGTCCAATTAAATTTTAATAGAAATTTAGGATCATCTAGATTGTAAATATAGCTGTATTAGACAATTTAAATAAAAATGATTAATAATTATTACCTTGTTTGATGTAGTATTATAATTTTAACATTTCAGCATGCGGTAGTGCAAAACTGCCAAGACTTAAAAAAAAAAGGTTCGCGATGTTTTCGCGACCGCTCTTCGTCGAAAAAGACCAGCATTTTTGGAAACGGTTGCTTATCTGATTTCAAAGATTCAAAGATTCAAAGGTCAGAAAATTAATAAATATTATAGCAGTGTTCTGCACGCTTGGGTTGAACCCCGCGCCGCTAGATGGCGCGCGCATCATTACAACTAGTACTCTGCTGGTACTACATTGAACATTGAATTCCGAACCGTGCAATTACAACAAACTAACGACAGATGCCTCTGTCATTGTTTACAAACAAACACGTGCTTGTGTTGTGTTTACGTTTGTTGTTATTTAGGTGTTTACTTTTAGCAATAAACAATAACAGTGCAGTGAGAAGTGCAGTGAGGCGTGCCACACATGTACATAACTAGGATTATTTCCCCCAATTGTAAGTAGCATTCTATACTAACTAATTAATTAACTTAACACTAGCCACTACAATTAATAATTAATTAAACTAATCTTAATTCAATACGAATAATAGAAATATAACAATTTATTGCCAACAGCATGATTAATTTAATTAACTTAATTAAATCTACCTAACATTTCCTAATATTAATCCAATAACTAACTCCTAATTATATTTTACTACACAGATTTTGGTACTATCCAGGGATTTGCTATTAATGGATCCATCAGCGCTAATGGACCAGAAATACTGTGCTTCGGATTCATTACTGCCTTATTAAACGGTTTGGCCTAACCGAATGGCAAGACAGGTAAGAATAATACTTAACACAGTAATTATTAAAAAGTTTGTTACGATTTAACTTAATAATTACTGTTTCTAGTTGTAACTATTAATCCCTATTTTTTTTAGGTGATGTTATATAATACCATAGCTGGCAGTGGTTGGAGCCACAATGGATAGGATGGATGAGTGTCGGCGAAACGAATGTTACAATAATTATATTAATATTTCTGAAATAATTAACAGATAGAAGACATCATAATACGTATTGACAGGTATGATAATTATGTATAATAGGTAACATGTTATAGGTTTTGGTAAATATAAATAGACTGTTAGTTTTGCTAAGGCTTTTGCATTTTTCTGGATTATGTTATTTTGGTTGATTGTGGTTGGTTTTGTGACCTAGCAAGAAATTTTAGTTATTTATGCAATTTGTTTCAAAATGAAGGAATTATAATGATTGAAAATAAATTGCATACAAGATTTTGTGTTAAAAAGTAAATTTTTACGTTAGAAAATTAACTATTTGATTTATGTCATTGTTGTTCCTTTTCAACACTGATAAAAAAGGTATGACATAAATAAAATGTTGACACTTAAATACAGAGTTGCAAAAGTAATGATTACACTATTTCTTTTCTTTATTAGTAATGAGTATATTATTATATGGTTTTGGAGTGTGTTATTGATTTATATACTCGTATATTTTTTGGTTGCATCAGCATAATATAATAAACGTAAATAAATAATTCTATAATTTTTCTTTTTTAGAAAATGACTCGATGGAGTTGATGGTTGTTGATGATCCAAGATTGGAAGAATCTGAAAGCATTTTCCAAAATCTTAAAACTTCAGATTCTTCAAATTTGTTGCTTGAAGTAAAGAAAAAGGCATATATGGAAGAAATGATGAAAGAAATAAGTTTAATATCTAGTGAAGATGAATTTCTCGCAGCTAAGCGAATTATACAATACAAATTCTATGCATCATACATTAAAAGCAACCAGAGCAACAAAATCAGTATTACCAGCAGCACCGCAAGCACCACATAATCAGAAAATCACTTTACAAAAACGGTTATACAGTGTAAAGAAAACTTCGAATCAAACAAAAAAAACAATAACAAAACCAACGCAAGAAGAAATAAATGATATTAGTATATCACTATTAAATTAATGTTTTACTAGTTTATATTATTTAAAATAAAGATTGCGACTTGGTTGCCAGTTGTTATGCAAACTTTATTGATAGCATTAAGTTTTTTGGTTACACAACAAAATGAAGCTACAAATTTAAATTGAAGATTTAGCTGTAATCAATTTTATTTTCTTACTTTTCTCTAAAAATATAATAAATATTCTTCTAATTAACTATTCTATATGCTTATCCAGGGGGGTGGTTTAGTGGGTAGGATCTTTTTTGAAAAAAAAGAGGAATCCCACACAGCGTCCGTAAAGTGATTCCACCTCCAGCAGAAAAAAAAACGTTTAAATTGGGTTTTAATTTCAAAAACAAAAATGTTCCTGTATGTTGATAAAAAAATAAATTTATTGACGTCCGTGCTAATTTTATCAGAAACTAGTTTGTTCTATTTTTGCAAAACTAGATTATTTTATTGCCAATTAAATAACTTTTAATGTCAGGAGTAGTATTGAAACTTATTATTGTTTGCAAAAACATTAAGCAACAATGCACTCACAATGACTACTATAACCAACATTTTGGCATTTGTATTGAAAGTTGTGAATTGGATTGCTACGGCATAAGAAGTGGTGAACAATATGTTATTTAACCTTAATGGTACTTTGTTTATGTGTTAAATGATCTTGTAGAGAGAAGAATGCAAACTGAACTTAACATTGCATACATTAAGCATACCGAGTTCAAAAGAATTAAATTCTAATTTCATTAAAATATTAACAATTTTAATATCTACTTTTTTCTGAATTCAGAAATAATTTGTATGATATATTTTTTTCCAAATCAGATATATATTAGTTTAGTATTTTAAATAAAATTGGTATTGTTATTATTGTTATAACCCACACAACATAATGTCACGCTTCATTTCATATTGATTGCGATGGGTTATATGTAATACCATCACATTTTTCTTATTTAGTTTTTTAATCGGCCTCCATCATTTAATTGTTTAGATAGCTTTTATATCATGCAAATTTATTGTGTTATTTATTAAAAAACTTTAACATTCAATTTGTTTATTTTTACCCTCTTTTTTTAGATATACTAGGTAAATATCAAAATTAAATTTAATATTCACATAAATACCAGTCATAGTAAAAATTATGTCAGGATTATTGTAAGTTGTAATGGTAGTAACTAATAACTATAGTATAATTATATTCACAGAATGACAGCTAGTTGTTTACAAACTAACCGTATTTAGTGCGCATGTCCGTGCGACGGAAAAGAAGGTCAGGAGCTAGACGCGAGTCTCAGCCAGTCAGTCGAGACCAAGCATCGAGCCAGTCAACATCGGATCGGATCACTCCTCGCAGTCATAGACCGGAACACCCAACCGTCTGCTGCTACCAGAGTCTACCATCCCCAAGCTGCAGCTTCCTCAACCAACACCACCACGGTGACGACGACCTCCAAGATCTTCAACTCTCTGTGCTTGCACACCCCGCCAGAGATTCAGGACGGCCACTGGCAGTTGCTTAATTGCACTGACACGTCGCTCCAAACCAACGATCGTCCTAGTGGACTTCCACCTTGTGTAGGTGGGTATCCTGTGTGGACACGGGTGTAGGGACCTCCGGGTCGGCGTCTGTGTGACGCGTGTGTAGGGGCCTCCGGGCCCACCCACAATATAAACAAAGAGTACAAACACGTACCACCATCATCCGAAGACCACCTCCGGACTTGTCAGGCAACCTTCACAACTCCCAGAGAAGGATGCCGGTAACACCAACACAAGAGCGGCAGTCTTTCTTCAGAGTCAGACCAGCTTCAATAGAAGTATAAATACGGCGAGCCGAGCAGCGCGAACCACCACCTTACCCATACCCTACTCTCAAACATTACTTGCCTAGATAGCACATACGTGTTTCCTGGTAATGCTTGAAAAATCTGTTTAATGTTAAACGCTTAGATGGCTCATTCGAGTCTCCCTTTAACATTAAACCTCTACTATCCTCTCATCACTAAGCATTGCTTGCCTAGATAGCACATACGTGTTTTCTGGCAATGTTAATTGATTTATTCAATGTTTGATGCTTAGATGGCTCATCCGAGTCTCCTTCTAACATTGGATCGTACTCCCGCTTTCCAACCTCCACTTCGTTCGAAAGTAAACATTTTTATATTATTAGTTTAGTTATTAGTTAGGTTAGTGTAGTTTATTGAATAAACATATTATTATTGCAATCATGTTGCATTATTTGTCATCACCTCACCTTTCCCCCTTTATAGAAAGTTAAAGTGGTCACAATTGTTTGCATCTAATTTAATCCCTTGTTTAAATAAAGGAATAACTTTCGATGTCTTTAAACATTCTGGAAATATGCCATTTTTAAAAGATTGATTAAATAAATAAAGTAATATATTGTTAATTGAAGAACGTACATATTTGATAACATTGATACTCAATTCATCAAAACCAGCTAAATTTGAGTTTTTCATATTTTTAATTATTCTGTCTAGTTCATGTATATCGACTGGTTCCAAATACAGAGAGTGCTGAACAGATTTGTTGCATGTATTACTAAATGAGTTATTATGTGATGATACGTTTATAAAGTGTTTATTAAAGTAATTACATACAACAAAATTATCTTTTTCAATCAAATTATCAATTTTTAAGTTAATTTGTTCATTGATTTCTTTATTTTTACTAGTGACATTGCTGTTTATCATATTCCAAACGGCTCTAGAAATGTTATTTGAATTTAAAATTTTGTCATCGTGATATTTTTTTTTGCTAGGTTTATTACATTTTTGTACACTTTTTTGTATAATTTATAATAGTTACTGATTTCAGCATTGCTTTGAGCAAGCTTAAACAGTACTTTTAGTCTTTGTGATGAAATTATAATGCCCCGTGTAATCCAATTTGGTTGCATTCGTTTGTCATTTTTTTGAATTTTTTGAATTGGAAATGATATTTGGAAGTTGTACAATAATATTTTATAAAATGTATCAAACTTACTATTTACCCCTGTGGCGTTATAGACAGATACCCATGATTCATTATTCAACAGTTCCTGAAAAAGTGTTTTATTATTTTCTGTAAATAATCTACGAAAAATATCATTTTTAGTCTGCAGATATACAAAAAAATAACCCATTTTTTATAAGCAAATAATAAAAAATATACACATTACATTACACAAAAAATACCACAATAACAAAATAGCTGAAATACAGAACACTTTCTTATAAATTTAATTGTTCTTTCATAATATTGAGGTAACAACTTACGTTTATTGAAAATTCATATATTTTGCTGGTTGCTACAAGGTAGCAGCACGTCTCGACACTCATTTGTGAAGTACAAATTTTTTTATGAGAATTTACATCCTTAAGAAATTATGTAATAAGTATTCAGTAAAGGTTTGGTATAAAACAAACTATCACTCTTAAGTGAATTTTACTGAGAAGGGAAATTGCACGATTTGTGCAGCAATACGTTCATTAACTATATATGCTCCCAACTTGTTAGTGCTTAGGCGTATAATACCAATCAAAAAAAATTATTATAAAACTCTAATTAAAAATGCGGCATTAATAGTCTTCTTAGGCTGATAAGCCAAAAATCTAAACTAACTAATCTAATCAAAAAACTTAACTGCGGATATTGAGAAAATTTCATTTTTGATTTGGAAGATTTTTTGAAAGTAAAAAGTAAAATTTTAGTTAATCGTACTACCTTTGAAAAAGAAGTGTAAAGTTTGAAAAGAGAGACATAGTTTGCCAAAAAAATTATACCTTGTCAAAAGCTGTTGATGGCTTAGCAGCTAAATTAGCTCCTAAGTTTATCCTAAATAAAGTGGTCAATGTGCATTCGTTACTTGTATATTCCCTAGGTCCCGTTGATGGAACCACGACTGCAAAATGACACGTCAAAGACATTAAACCAAAGTTTGGTGACAATCCTGAAACGAGGAACTGATATTAGAAAGTTTAAATAGTATGACGTGTAATTGATTAGGAATTATTAGATAAAGAATAATAGTAAGGTTTAGGTTAAATAACTTTAAGTTTGAATAGGTGTAATCATACATAGGTACATATATTTTCCTGTTTGGTTTGGAAATAATTAATAATATTGAACTTACCTTCATTATTGGTACTCAACACAAGATCCTTAAAAAAAACTTTTTTACGGTTAACATTTTACAAAAATCACAGTAAAAATAAACATTAGAAATACACTTTTCACATGTCAAGCCTGATCATCTCGCCGTAGAAGAAACACCTAGTAGTAAAAAAAAAGAGCGGACAAACACTATAACATTACAACTTCAATTGACATCATACAGAAAATAGAAAAAGTTTAATCAAAGTAAAAGAATACCAAAAATACATCATTAGGTTAATTCAAATTTATTGTAGTTAAGTATTATAAGTAGTAGTATAAGACCGGTTCCGGATCCACCACCGCCACCTGCCCTCTATGCACATCTCTGCATACTGACATCACAAAACACCTCCCACTCCATATAATTAAATTTTGTCTGCCTAAATTAAATTAAATAATTTAAAAAAAACCCAAATTAATCAATTAAATAATTTTAAGGTATCTAAATTAATTAAATAATTTTACTGATTCAAATTAATTAATGAATAGTTTCACTCGAGCGAAAGTGTTTCCCTCACGCTAGTCGCAAATTTCCCGCGCCCACTTTCGCACTAATGTCCCGCGATCGCACGCACTTTCACACCCAGCATACCCCGGACGTTATTGGGCCACCTAAGTGTAATTAGTAACAAATAAATGAATGCATATACAATAAAAATGATTAATAATATTTTTTATTTATTTATAATACATTTTTAATATTATACAGATTTTATAAACTATTTTGCATTAGATGAGTTCGTTCTCGCAATTCGTCAATTGTAGTCAACGTTATTCGTCCAGTTAGTTAGTTTAGATTTTTGGCGTATCAGCCTAATAAGACTATTAACGCCGATTCTTTTCTCTAACTATAAAAAGTGTAAAATAATATGCTGTAAAATGGCATATTAAAGAATAAAATTAAATAAATAAATAAATAAATAAATAAACAACAAAGATAAAATAAACGTTCACAAACTTTAATGACTATAGCAATAATGACTAGATAATTCCAACAGTGTCAAGGGTGTAAAAAGTCCTAAACACTGCTGGATTTTACGATACACAAACATTAATCATAATAAATTAACAATTATATCCATACACCCAATTTGCTCTGTCGAATAAATTTGAACAGACGATCGACTTCAACGATCTGATCGCCCAAGACAATCGACAAACTGGGTGATAATTCAGACGTAACTCTTTGTTCCGAAAACTGCCGACAATCCAATAAGATATGACGAACAGTCAATGGAACATTACAAGTATCACAAACTGGCGGCACCTCAGATGCCAACAAATGCCTGTGAGTCCATCGACAGTGACCAATGCGAAGTCGCGTGAGGATAACCTCTTCCCTACGCTTCGGCCTGCATGACGAACTCCACGGTGTAATAACGCTTTTAGTGCATCGCAGCTTGTTGTCTTGAATAGCAAACCACTCAGTTTGCCAGCTAGACAGCAGCATTTGATGTAGAAAATTACAAATATCCCTAACGCAAACTTTAAATGAAACATATTCAGCGCTAGTTATTGCCAATTTGGCAAGCGCATCAGCTTTTTCATTGCCACTGATACCTACGTGACTGGGGATCCAGACAAAGTTTACAGTGACATTTATCTGAGACACCTAAAGCAAAATTGAATGAATTTGCCTCAGCAAGTAATGATCGGGATATTGGTCATCTATGGCGTTTAATGCACTCAACGAGTCTGTACATATAACATAATTTGTACCTGCGCTTAGTTGGATGTAGAGAAGAGCCTGATAGATAGCATACAGTTCTGCAGTATACACGCTGCTTACACTTGGCAAGCCAAATGTAAACTGCAGCTCATCTACCAGAAAAGCACAACCTACACCGTCGTTACTTTTTGAGCCATCGGTATAAATCCAAGTGGCATTTACATTCATTGCTTGAATTTTTGCAAATTCAGTTCGATATTCAACTGGTAAAGTTGAAGCTTTGCTCATTCTCGATAATGCAGTATTTAACCTTGGACGTTGAAAAGTCCAAGGAGGATCGCGGCAGTAAGACAGTTGATATACATCAGGGAGTTGGAAATCCAGTTCCCGAAGTATACTGCAATTTCTTACAGCAGCCGGTTTTTGGGACCGTATCCTGATGTTGTATAGATCGTCGAGACCATTATTGTACACTACAGAAAACGTCGGATGCAAGCGTTTAGCTTTTAGTTTCGCGGCGTACCTAACAGTCAAAATTTTACGCCGAAGACAGAGTGATGGTTCAGCTGCCTCACACAAAACACTAGCATTAGGGCTAGTGCGAAATGCGCCAGTTGCTAAACGAATTCCAGTATGGTGAGCAGGATCAACTATACGTAATGTGGATGGAGCTGCGGAAGCATAGATTATGGAACCATAATCTAGTTTTGAGCGCACCAAAGCGCGATGCAGAAGTAGCATTGTTTTCCGATCCGCTCCCCATGACTTTCCACTCAACGACCTGAGCAAGTTTAGTGCCGGGACACATCTAGATCTCAGATTTATTAAATGAGGACGCCAAGTCAGCGCACGGTCAAATGTGACACCGAGGAATCGAACACTATCCTGTACAGGAATAAGTTCTCCCCCAAGATATAATAAAGGGTCACTGTGTGGGGTTCGTCTTCTACAAAAATGGATAAGCAACGTTTTACTAGTAGAAAAAGTGAATCCATTCTTATTAGCCCAGTTCAAAATGTGATTGATTGTTAACTGAAGTTGACGTTCCAATGTTGCCATGTTTCTCGAGGCACAATAGATAGCTAGTGTCACGCTTAGAATAGACCCCTGAGGAATACCATTCTGTTGCTGACGTATGCCCGAGATGTTGTCACCTACACGTACCTTAAATGAACGGGAAGTTAAAAAGCTTTGTATAAACAATGCCATGCTTCCGCGAATACCCCATGAATGAAGTGTTCGTAGAACATTGTACTTCCACGTCATGTCATATGCTTTCGCAATGTCAAAGAATACAGCGACAAGATGTTGATTCTGTACAAAAGCATTTTTAATTGCTGTATCCAACCGAACAAGGTGATCAGTCGTAGAACGGTGACGCCTTGAACCACATTGTATGTCAGCAATTAAACCTCTTGAATCTAATAACCAAGTAAGACGCTTATTGATCATTCTTTCTAGTAACTTGCATAAGCAGCTAGTTAGAGAGATAGGCCTATAACTTGTCGGGAGCTTTTTATCTTTACCAGGTTTAAGTACTGGTACTATGATAGCAAGTTTCCACGACTCAGGACAATACCTTGCTGACCATATCCGGTTATAGAGTGCCAACAATTGAAGTTTGGCAGAGCGACTTAATTGCTTGAGCATAGCATTGTGTATCAAATCGACACCTGGAGCAGTATTGTGTGCTTCAGATAATGCCGAGTCAAATTCCCAAACACTAAACGAAACGTTATATAATTCATTTTCAGCAGAGACAAATGACAGAACGTTTTTCTCCATGTTAATTTTAATATCTCGGAAATTTGCATCGTAATTATTATCGCTGGAAGCGTCAAAATAAACATCGGCCAGGATATTCGAAATGTCAAGGGGATTGGTAATAATTTGATCACCCGACAATAACCCACTAATAGGTAATGATGCGGTTCGGCCAGAAATTTTTCTAGCTTTTTCCCACACCTTCCCGACGGGGGTTCTCGAATTAATAGAAGTGACATATTCTGACCATGATTCTCTTTTAGCTTTTCTGCATGTTCTTCGAGCAACAGCTTTGTACCTCAAATAAAAAAATAGGTTCTCTTCTGTTGGAGAGTGGTTGAATCTACGAAAAGAACGGCGTTTGTTGAGTTTGGCTTGCTCACAATCAAAATTCCACCAAGGAACGGGCTCTCTGCGAGGTTTTCTGGAAGATAACGGTATACTCGCATGTGCTGCCTGTATGATAGAATCGGTATAAGTTTCAATATCTTCGTCGATAGTGGCTTGGACACTGTCATCGTAATCAAACACTTGAACAAACATATTCCAATCGGCATCTTTTATTCTCCAATTTCGATGACGGTTTTCATTAATTACATGACCAAGCACGCGAATGAATATGGGAAAGTGGTCACTATCATAAAGATATTCCGAGACTTCCCAATCCAGCAATGCTGCGATACTTGGAGAACAAATGGTAAGGTCAATAGCCGAGAACGATCTATTGGCCACGGAAAAGTAGGTATTGTTACCTTTATTTAAGATAACTAAATCAGTTTCTGAAAAAAGATTGGCCAAGTTACGACGTCGCACATCAGTTCGATTTGAGCCCCACATAGTGTTATGAGCATTAAAATCGCCCATTAGCAGGAATGGGGACGGAAGTTGTTCAAGTAATTGATCAATCAAACGAATGTCCAAACTGACATTTGGCGGAATATAAATTGAGCAAATGGTCAGTGCAAAAGGGATATGTAGTTGAACGGCTACTGCTTCTAATGCAGTGTTGACACGGAATTCTTTACTGAAAACCGTATCACGAACCAATTAAGCCGTTCCACCCTGAGCACGACCAACATTTGCACGATCTTTTCTATAAATAGTATAACCACGAAGATTAACAGAACAGTCAACCTTAAAATTTGTTTCCTGTAAGGAAACGCAGATAGGTGAATTTTCGGCTAATAATATTTTAAAGGATTCGTAGTGTGAATTATATCCGTTGCAGTTCCATTGTATAATGGTTGAAACCATTTTTAGTGTTATGTTGCGAACGTAATTTTAACTCTTTGTTTATTAGCGTTTTTATTTTTAACTTCTGAATTATCATCTGGGGGAGTAGAACTCCCACTAATTGGCATAATTTCATACGTCAGAGTAGATGGCGCGGAAAGAACTTCCACATCCATTGACTCCAACGACACGTCAATATTGGGGTCTGTGGGCGCAGGATCGCTAGAAACATGCACCTCAGGTGGCGGTAGCCTAGATTGGGCTGCCGTCTTTGCAGGCTTAGACTCGGACTGAGCCTTTGCCTGTTTAGGCTTTGACTTGGAAGTCGCAACCTTAGTTGGTTTTGGCCCGATACGAGCCAATACCTTAGATGGTTTAGGCTTTAAATAAGCCCCCATCTTGAGTGGTTTTGCTTGAAGTCCCACTCGTTGTGACCTTGGACCGGATTGGGCCGTAGTCAGTTTTGGTTTTGAACCTGATGGGCCCGCAACCGGTTTTTGACCCTTCACATTAGAGTCCTTGTCTTTATTTAAAGTTTCTGCAATAGCAGTAAATTTCATAATTGGTGGTTGTTGAACGATAGGCGTTTCAACAACTGCAGCAACCGATCTAGAAAAGGTAGGAGCCGTAATTGCTCTATACCTCTTTTGAGCATCAAAGTAAGAGAGTTTGTCTGTTACTCTGATCTCGGCTATCTTCCTTTCCTCTTTCATTTTTGGACAATCTCGGAAATAGACAGGATGCTTACCACCACAATTCACACATAAAGGTGAACTTTTGCATGGATCGGGATCATGTTTTTCCTTACTGCATTTTGCACATGTTGCAACACCTGGACACCTAACTGCGGTGTGTCCTAAACGTTGGCATTGGAAACACCTCATTGGGTTAGTTAGGAATAAACGGGCGGACCGGGCGAGTAACATATGCTACCTTGACTTAATCTGGGAGCCGTTCGGAATCGAATGTTAAGATTATAGATGTTGTATCTCTGACCTCACCATCTTTTCTACGGGTTAGTTTTTTAATATCGATAACGCCTTGCGACGCTAGTTCCTGTTTGCATTCGTCTACAGTTGTGTATAACAACTCATACCATGAAATAACTCCCTTAGAAATATTTAAGGATTTATGCGGCTCAACTGTCACCGCAATATTACCTAACGACGTGCATTCCTGCATTTTACTGCTCTGCATTTTGTCTTTTACTTCAATAAGCAATGTACCGTCTCTTAACTTCTTACACGATTTTAAGGTTCCGTTAATAATATTGGAAATGGTCCTATGAATTAAGAAGGGAGATACCTCCTTTAGACTCTGGCCATTTTCAGAACATTTAACAATTAAATATCTAACAAACTTTCTACTTGTACTCATTTCTTTAGCTCTCTCGTCCGTAAACGGGCGAGATCGTTTGGTTGGAGGTTTAGAATCTACCATAATAAACTCCGTCAAATTCATCGCTCAATCTCCCCACCCACCACGGAGCCACATATGGGACGCAACATCACAAACTGATGCAGTCGCCAGGGCTAATCAAGCGATATAGGTTTCATAGATGTGAATGAAAGACTTCCGCGAACACAAAGAATACTATCGGGAACCAACCGTAGCACATTGTGAACCTTCCATCTATCACCACATAAATAATTCCTCACCCTAACGTTAAACAAAACAAGCCGATTGATTAAAACTGGGTTAGGTTTAACCTCCCGTTTTACCAGAAGCTAAGGCCAAAGCAGTGTGTTGGAACTAACACTCTTTTAAACCTGAGTATTAGCCCCTCAACTACCAGGATCCTCTTTTAATAGCTTTCGGGTCACCGCGCACGGCAAACACGCAGGTGAGTTTTACAAGATGTTCGGTAAATTTTGTCAAAAATTAACTCACAAATAAGTTTGACTTGTCCCAGACGAACTGTGGGTTTTTTAACGAGGTTATCTCCTCGCCTATTGGTCGCCTTTTACGACCAGCAAAGGGGCTAGCGGAAGTATTCTTTTGCACCACCCCCTTCCGCAGGGGGGGTTGAAACGTTTACCCTTCGCTTCTTGGCAGACGGCAGCTCGTTAATTCGGTAGGCGGTCGTGGTTGCTAATTTCACTAAAAAAAACGGGTAAAAATGGGCTCCAGTTACTTTACCAAAAGCAACAAAGTTAACACGGTTTGTCCCGAAACAAATCAAACATTTATTCAATAAAAACAAATAATTAACAAAATCACTGCTTAACAAAATCAATTAAACTATATTAACACAACCTTAATTAAAATTATTTGTGACCAATTTTAAATCAATTATACAATTTATGAATGACGGCCATAAACAAAGTGCTGTCATAAATAAACGCAGAGTATATAAATTCTTAGATGAATTAGTAGTATGCTTTCATATTACTAAATCAAATCATAAAATCAATTAGATATCACTAACACAAAATTAATATTAATAATTTGTTCACGGAGGGTAAGCTCACCATTCGCTGGACAAATACACTAACAACTCGATTACTAACATATCTTATAACTATAATTTTACTACTAATATTACGATAAGGTTTAATTAATCAAAAATAATTAATTAAAATAAACATGTGAAGCATGCGGGTTCATTCATTCCAAATATTTTATTAATATCTTAACACCTTCGGTGTTACTCGTTATTTATATATAACCATTAGGGTTATACGTAGCTACGATTTAAATTAATGTAGTTTCACACATTATGTACATTTTACATAAATATATAATATACTTGTAATGACTTATCTTATTCCAAACCGTAGTCCCAGCATGGCTTACGTTGGTAAAATTCTGCCTGCCGTACTTCGTATGACTTGGTCGAACTAAACCATCCTTATATTAGATGAATCGGGAAGATTGGATTAATTAATTGGTATTGATTCGGCATGTTGATCCTTAAACCATTAATACCAATCCCATGCCAAGTTCCTCAATTCAAAATATCTTATTTACGAAATAAATACATGTGCAGGAATGTGCCCAAACTAAAAAGCCTAAACATACATGTGTTAATTAAGGAAGCTATTAATTGATTCATTGGATTACCTTAGATGTAGGTAGGCTTAGGTTAAAACGCATGGCATTGCATTTTAGATAATTCAAAAATTATGCTACAAAACAAAATTGCCACAATGAATAGATATATTCAATTAATTTACAAACTTAATTAATTACCTTGTATGTTTAGCTGGACTGCACATTTGATTTAAATGCACCATGTGGATTAGTTTCACAACCTCTCGGTACCACATGTAAATCGGAAAGGATCATCCTCGTAAAGAATTTTTATGATCAGATTAATAAAAAAGAAGATCATAGAGATTCAAATACTTAAGCGAGATTACAGGAATCTTTACGCGCATTGGTTCGCAAGATCTCCGCAAGATGGCGTGACCTATGACCGAGTACTGCCAACAGACTATTTTTATAAGATCAAAACATAAACGTCACGTGTCTAAACAATGTCAAAAATTAATTCACAACAAAGAAATACATAACCCGGACCGATTGCCAGTAAAGTTGCATAGGGTCGTGGTCGTGTTACTTATTATTAAAATAATTGTTGTTACCGCCGCGCGAATGTTAGTGAACCTCAAGTGTGCAATTAATCTGGCATTGGGGTAAGTAAAATAATAATAATAAAATATTCATTTCATTCTCTGGTATCTTAATTAATTTACCTAAATATGATAACCACTTGTATTTACTAATTACTTGTCACTTTTTACAGAAGTGAGGAATGCTGTTCCAGTTCAGTCAGCGCTCAACCAAACAGGATGCAGCTTGAAAGGAATAATACCAGCTGACCGATGAGTTTGGCCAAACACCACAGGTAAGCTAAGTATTAATATAATTAATAAGCATGATTAATGCCATACTAGATATAAATTCAACTTCTTTTCTGTTCTAGTGACTGTATAATCGAAGGATTAGAAGAGGATGTATTCCATAACGTGTGCTGGTTCAGTGCAACGTTACAGGGTTATTCGTCCAATCGAACCGATAAATAAAAACGATCTAATTACTATAAAACAATAAATTAAAACTAAAAATAACAAAGAGATTGCTACAATAATTAAAAATCTTTTTGTAAGCGGCGTCGGTAGTGACGTCGACGGCGGCGGTTTCCAGTTACGACCTCTAAAAATATATAATTGTAAAACTTAAATTTGAATAAATTAACTATATACTTACTCGCCAGAATCATTAAACACTCTTTCATGTAGGGATTTAAAAAAAGCTTAGATGATTGTAAATCTTTTAATTCCCGCCGCACGGCCGCTCGCTCATCGTTGCATCTGTTAAATCTTCTATCAAGAAGCTGCCATTCTCGCAGATCCAACGCAAGTTTTCGCTCGACGGCATTGCCCGCGAGGAAAGTTATTAAAATAATAATAATAATCGCGTACATTATAAAATCGAATAACAATTAGTACGAGCGCACATCTTATTTATGTAAGAATAATGCTAAAGCAACAATTGTTTATTATGTAATTAATTACAAATAATATTAATTGTTGCGAAGGAGTATTGTTTTGTTAATAAGTATCTAGGCCGCCGACAAGAAGGATATTTGCACTTGTTACGTATTTGTGTGTGTGTGCGTGTGTGCGTGAGCGTGTGTGCGTGTGCGTGTGTGTGTGTATGTGTGTGTGTGTGTGTGTGTGTGTGTGCGCGTGTCCGTGTCCGTGTGCGTGTGCGTGTGAGTGTGTGTGTGTGCGTGTGTGTGCTTCGCGCGGCTGCCTCTCACGTGCCCCCCACGTGACCCCCCCGTGTTGTTGTTGTTGCCCGCCGGCAGGACAAAGGCATTAAACTTTACGAAATTGGAGAGTAGGGTACAATATATATAATGCTGCGCCAAGCGTTACAGTATCAGTATGTCTCAACTATACGACTTAATAAGTGAGTGCGACGCTTTGGATAGTTTAATAGAAGAATTTGAAATTGTGCAACCAACAAGCGACAATGGGCCGGTCGTCACCACCTCCAACAAAGAAGAGCAAAGTGTCGTTCATGACACAAGATATTTTGGAGAATCATCATTTAGTGGAGAGCGACCAGGAGGAAGCTCCACAGGAACGGTTAGTAAAAGAAAACTCGTTCCTCGATCATTTGACAAATCTGTGGATCGACGGGAAAACATTGAAACTATTTCTGCCCATACTAACGAAAATTTTTTGACGCTAACCATCGACAAACTCTTCACAGTCAAACGACAAGTTCAGATAGTAGTTGGTGTTATTCGGAGGGCATTGAAAGATCTAAGCGAAGAGACGGAAAATGTGGAACGCTTGCACAATATGCAAGTAGAGAAATTTCTCGAATTTCTCTCAAGCGAAGAATATTGCACGACATTATTCGAGGTGGAAATACACGAGGAGTTCAAGAACTTGTTGTACCACCTCCACTCTCAAGAACTGCAAAATTTAACTTCCTCCTCATCTTCAACCACGGCGAAGACCACACTCACATCATCCACGATTGATCCTATAGCACCGACCGTTGCCGCTGTTCCAGATTGCGAGAAATCCTCGCAAATCGATTCGTCGGACGAAGACGAGTTGTTTGGAGAAGGACTTCAGTGAAGTCCACTTCAAAAATCTCCTTTCGTATTCTCAAAAAGACACAAGACAAATCAATTACTTGGAGTGCGGAGGAGACGTCTGGATACGAAGTGGTGAAACTCGACATCATGCCATTCAAGAAATGCGCAATAACGGCCAAGAGCGATTGGTGGAAGAGCGCTACCAGGAGGATCCAGTTCATAACTTCTTCGAGTGCCGATCCAATTCAGCAACACATCAAAGCCATACTGAAGGAGTTGAACAAACGCATGATAAACAAAGAAGACAAGACGAGGGAGGAAAAGGACATCAATTCCAAGTTTGGCTCTTAAACCATCTAAGCAGTCCTATTAATTATATATTTCAAACAAGTTACTTTTTAGAATCTAGATTTAAGTATTGGCAATTGAACAGAAACAACATACAAATACCACTGAAGACTATCATTGCAAAAGTGCAGGATATGAGTATTGCAGAGCTAGAAAGGATTGCTATTGAAGCTGAAGTGTGTATCTACAATGCTCCTATGGGAAATGTTCCAGAACACTATTACGATGTTCCCACATCATTAGAAATTGTTGAACAATTATTGTTATTTCAATTTAATAATAATGTAGATAGAGTTCAATATTTCTTAAAAAAATTATGTAATATCATTAACAGAAGCAATGGGAAACAAAATGCTTTAATATGTATATCAGAACCGAGTGCTGGTAAAAATTTCTTATTTGACGCAGTTATGCATTTTTGTCTGAGTGTTGGGTACATTGCTAATTTTAATAAATATGTAGGATTCCCATTACAGGATTGCGCGAATAAAAGAATATTATGTTGGAACGAACCCAATTGTGAGCCGTCTGCATGGGACACCATTAAAATGATTTTCGGTGGTGACACTTGTCCTATTAGAGTAAAATATAGCGACGACCAGCAAGTAACTAAGACACCAGTTATAGTTATGTCCAACAATGATATTTTTCCTAAAAATGAAGCCTTCAATTGCCGTATATATAAGGTGAATTGGAATCCATGTTCGTCTTTGAAAGCATATCACAAAAAACCGCATCCATTATGCATTCCATTAATTTTAAGAAAATATAAATGTTTACCAGAAAAACAGAGAGATATTTATGTGAGTCCTGAACCTATGGATGAATATTACAATTCAGATGATAGTTTTTAAGTTATATGTAATGGGTTGGGTACAAATAAATAAGATATAATTAATAATGTATTTATTTAAAACCTTTCCTGTATGACAATTATAAATTAGATAGCGATTTAGCCATGCGTTCCCTTTCCGGAGTTCTGGAAAAGCTGCAAGTAGTGGAACCACAACATGATGGTGTAGGCACTTCTAAGTCGTTTGAAACGTTAATATCCCCGTTATCCGTATCGTTAACTCCGAATAATGTTTCTCCCGTGGTATATTTCTTTGTTGTATTTGGATAGAAAATAACTTCGGTAGGATATGCCGCAACTTCTCCTTCGGTAAACGCACTGCTATTGTTCACTGTAACATTTAATTCGCATTCGATATGCCAATAGCAAGCGGAGTTGAGAAAGGTGGCATTATCGGTCGAAGGGTTCAATTGTGGCGTAGCTATTAATCCAACATGAACTTGAAGTTGTGGAGTTGTTACAAGTGGACCTCCCAATGGATGTTGAGATCCGTAACATTCCAATTGTTGCTGGTACGTTGCTGTAATGCTGTTAATATTGGCACCCACAAATTTTTCAGATGCTATTCCTAATCGACCTGGTAATATATTTTGTTCTTTAGTTGTATCTTTGTAGAACTGTATTTTAGCAGCCGTTTCACAGGGCTTGCCTAAATAGACATCCGCATTTTTGCGTGTCCATGGTATCCAATGTTTTTTGGGTGATTTCAACATACCCGCCTTTACATTGTAATGATAATCTACTATTAAATCACCTAAACAATTATTTATTAGAAAACAGTCTACATTTTCGTCTTGCCTAAACATGCCCTCTTGGTGTGGTACATAATCGGGAAAAACATCTTTATCGGGAGTTTTACCTTTGTTCCATTCGTGTACCCAAAAATGAGAGTTACTACAAGGGATACCCATCACATTCGATGTGGAATGCTTATAAAATTTATCGCTCATATCGGTTAAATTAATATTACTAAAATTTGTAACTTTCATGAGGTCTGCGGCATCAGTTATATATTTGACATTGCGGCCGTATGATTTAATATTCATTCCTATAGATTTCATACCTATAGGTATATATTCCGAAGTAGCAGTTCCTGTTTGAGTTGTACCATGGTCGAAAGCAACCCGAGTACCTAAGCAATAAATTTTACATATGCAAGAAATTGCTTTAGAATTACTAGGTAAGTTGTCGTATTCGCCTGGCGTTAAATAGAATGGTAACCAATCCACGGGAATCAAGGATAAAGGAGTTGTGAAATAGTCAGTAGAAGAGCTTTCGTCTGTGCCAACTTTATGAGTACTTATTGTTTGGTTGGAATAACCATAACTAAAAAGTATTCTATTTTTTCTGAACGTAATATTGTATTCATTTACAGATAAGGCTCGTGGCAAATATTTCATACCCGCTGCTCCGGCACGAGCACCTGCATTTCCTCCTCCTGCAGTACTTGTGTTTTGTAGATTCGCCTCTTCATCCACTTCCATAGTTCCTTGGGGGGTTGCAGCTCCGGTATGACCACCTGTCGCAATAGTATTAAAATCAACCTCGTCAAATATATCGTCAAAATCAATATTATCCAAATCAATATCGTGTATACTTGTTGCAGGGGCTGCAGTTGTATTGGAAGTTCCGGCGGGTTGGTTATCGGCTGTGGGGGCTCCAGTATTTTTAGTTGCTGCTGCTTCTTGTTGAAGCAATTTGTAACCAGCTCCTCCTTTGGAGTAGCTTTTATAAATAGCACGTACCTCTGGATGTTCTTTCTGGAACTGTTGATAAGTCTTCTTTTGGTTTTTCCAATCTTTTTTTACTCTATGCCACAATTCACTGATTGCTCTTTGGCGAGCAGCATAATACATTGCTCGAGGGTCACCTCCATCAAACGATCGAGGATACAAAACACCAGTAACACTTTCTACTGCGTATTTATCTACAAAACCCTCCGCGCCAAGAAAAGCAGCTTCGGAATCTTCTTCGAGGTATTCAAGTGCAAATGCCTTTATGGCTTCTTTGTCGGCTTCTCTTATATCGTCTGAAGTGGTGGCTCTATAATAAGCTATGTCATGTATTTGAGCTATTGCATCTGCGTTGTTCACTGGTAAACCATTAACAATACTATTGCCAGGTCCTAAATAATTGTAACCCGGCAATGTAAATCCTTTTTTAGCTACAACTTGCTTTGTTTTTTTTGTGTACTTCTTTTTACTAACACTATTATTAAACCGATTCGTTAAATGTTTATCCAGTAGAACTGCTGGATAGGAAGGCGCGGGCATACTGACTGTTACTTACAATTGCTCCCAATATATAACGTTCCCCACTCGCCTATTATAACATACACAGACACACATAGACACACACACTCCTATTACATTTTCGTAAAGTTTAATGCCTTTGTCCTGCCGGCCGGCAACAACAACACGGGGGGGGGGGGTCACGTGGGGGCACGTGAGAGGCAGCCGCGCGAAGCGCATGGCTATGCCTATCTCACACGTGTTTACGCGCTATACTAATAGGGTAAGGTCACACGTACTCAACATCGTTATTATTAGAGTTAGGGCAGTTTCTTAAACACCATATTTGTTTTTTTTTTTTTTAGATTCCGTATAATTATATTTATATAATAAAAGCAGACATCATTAATAACAAGGACACCAGACGGCCTACAAGAAAAAAAAAATAATTAAAGGGCACCAGACGACCTAGACAATGTTGTACTGACATGACCCGGATGCAGACGAGGTCTGTCTCAAGGTCTTGTGGTACAACATTCTCTTTCTACTTGCCATTATTAATTCATTTCCCGAATCTAGTTACAAACGACAATATTCAAACGTTAGATAATGAGTGGCTACTTTTGAGAAATTCAAATAT
Organism: Tachinus rufipes; assembly: GCA_963932245.1. Classification (NCBI taxonomy): domain Eukaryota; kingdom Metazoa; phylum Arthropoda; class Insecta; order Coleoptera; family Staphylinidae; genus Tachinus; species Tachinus rufipes. Next base: position 51,628,749 of record OZ010748.1, read on the forward strand.
AAAATGTGATGAAGACCAATCTATATATTCCTTCTGGATGAAGGTAAAAAATGAAAAATATATAGACAAAACCCGGATATATCCACTGCTTAGTAATTTTGTTTTTAATATACTGAGTTTACCCCATTCTTCGGCAAACGTCGAACGAATATTTTCCGAAGTCAAAATAATAAAAAATTCTACGATTGTTGGCCTCTTAAACACAAAAGTTATATAAACGACAACTGTTTTAATTTAAATATAAATAAGCAAATGTTAAGCCACCACAAAGTATGTATAAAAAATCGGAAATATTGTCCGATTCTGATTGAATAATATTTAATATTCATCTAGATATTGTTAGTATTGATTTATTAATGTTGATTGTTAAAACCATTTTTGCTTTATAAATTGTTTTTAATTATAGGAGTTGTTTTTTTTTTTAATTTATTGTTTGTATAAATATTTTGTTATTAAACTACCGTTTTCAAAGTCAAATCTACCGCTTTTTTCCTGACCTACCTACCGTTTTTATTTGTCAGCATCTGGCAGCACTGGCCTGCATTAAGGCACCTACTTCTCCCAAAAGCACACCCAATGCACGAAAGGAACAATCTTATGCGCAAGCAGCGGGACCAGCGCAAAGCGCAATTTAATTAGCTAAAAATCAGCGTTTGCTCCGCCTTTCGCTTGTATCTTCAGCAACGCTTTTAGCCTAAATTGCTAAACCTTTCAGGCTCAATAGTCTAAATTTTGGACAAAAAAAGAAATGAAGATCAACGATGCTTCCTATAGAGTTTCGTTGCAGCTTTACATTCATGCAAAACAGATAACCAAACAAACTGCAGCAATTAAACTAATAATTTTTATGATAAATTTAATTTGAATTCGATAACCAACAAAAATATCAAAATAGTTTAAAATATTAATTTCTAACACTGTTCAAATTTCAATTATAATTTACTTTAAAGGGGATTTTCTTTTTTATTAACGGATTGGTATAGGAAACCGTTGAGCTCTGGTAGAATGCTTAATTATTTACCAAGACATAGTTTACACCAAGAAATTGCTATTATTAAATCAATGAAACATAAACTTATAGCTCTTTCTTTGTGACCCTTGTTTCTCGGTTAAAAACTTAAAAACAACTGAAACATTATTAAAGAAAAACAACTTTCCGAGTAGATTAATTAATAAATACTTATTCAATAATACTGAGAACAGAATAATTCCTAGTACAAGTGAGGCAATAGTCGCGGTTAACGTTCGACGGAGAACGGTGATTTAAACAGTGATTAGCAGATGATTATCTAGAAAATTTAAAAAGTAGAGAACTGTGAATTAATACAAACAGTGATAAGAAGTGCAAGAAAAGTTTTGTGAAAATGCAAAATGTGTAAAAACTGTGATGGACACATTAAAAAAGGTGCGGTCGTGTTTTAAAAACACACTCGTGTCGTGACGTGCGACACGTTTAGTGTTTACGCATTAGAACATTTACCGCGGGAACAGCAAATTAAGCGCGAATTACGGTCGCGCCCGCGAAACCAGACTCTTTCTGATAAGAAAGCGTCCACCGAGAAATGTAACAACACCAGCCACCTGTTGCTTAGCTCAGCAAATTGATATATATAAATGTAGAAGCACGTATTAGAATTAGTCAGTTAAAAACTAGATCTTCATCGGGTTATGACCTATATTGTCATTTAATATTTAATGTTATTTCAATAATAAATAAAATATTACATTGAAATTAAAAAGTGTGTACATTAATTATTGGAAAACCATAATTGGCGCTGCGAACAGGATTCTTCGACGGTTCAATAAGTGAAACGGGTTGTTTTTACAATTTACGAAGAATCAAAAGAACACAAGGACATAATTCGAGAAGATTCCATCAGCAAGCCAGATCCGAAAGGGCGTTGGACCGCATTCATTGAGGATAAATCCACCGACACCGAGTACGTTCTGATTGCCAAGGAAGCAATGAAAGTTACCGGAATAATATTCAGCATTATCCAGTAAGTCCAGTAATCCCTTCAACATATCCTTAATATAAGTATAACGATTTACAATTTGATTCTGTATCTTTGTGACGCAATTGATTAATTCAATTCATTATTATGTCCTCTGAATAAGACAAATTTAGATTTGATTTTATAAAAATATAATAATTAAAAAATTATAATTTTATTATCTCTGATCAAGTGTATGATTTTTTTATGTCAGTTAGTTTTGATAAAGAACAAGAAGTAATATATATTGGTAATTTATTTGATCTTGAAATTGATCATTTAATTAAATCAATAAAAAATATTAGAATTCAAGATTCTTCTGCATCCACATCAAATTTAAGCCACAATCCTATTAATATTAAATTATTCTGCCAAACCATTCCTGAATACAGTCATGATAAAGGTAATCTTACGGATTTTATTACATCCGTCAATAAAATTACACAACTCTTTCCGACGACGTTCGCAATGTGTAATATGCACAGTTGCATTTATTTAATTTATATATACTTAATAAACTTCGTGGTTTACCAAAGGATTTTATTATATCCAAAAATCTTGATCAATTTATTCCTGATACATTTGATATTTGGCTTAATATAAAAACACATTTAATTAGTAAATTCGGCGAAACACGTTCGGAAAATACACTTGAACGATTGCTTTGTACTTGTATCCAGAAGCGGAGCGAAACGTATAATGATTATTACATACGTTTAAACATAAAATTAAATGAACTCCTTCAATTTGTTCGTATAAAAATTGAAGGAAAAATTGAATTAATAAACGCTCAAACATGTCTATATACCGAAAAAACTTTAATAACATTTAAGACAGGCACTTTGCAACCTTATAGAGATCTTCTTTGCAATAGTTCTCCAAATACACTGGAGGATTGTTTAAAAAAATGTTCCGATTATGACAATTTGATGGCACATCGAAAAAATTTAAATTTAAATAAACAAAACTTTCAACAACAATATGTTAATAAGATGACTCAAGGATTTAATCATAAATTCATTCCTTTTAATCAGAATCAAAATCAAAACGAAAATTTATTTAACCCTCAAAAAAATTTTTTCAAAATAAACAAAATTTTCAAAATAAACAAAATTTTGCCAATTTTAATAATCAACACAAACTATTCAATCTAAAAGATCGAATGGCCCATTTAACCATCATAATATTGAACAAGGTAATTCTAATTATAACACATTTTATAATTATCAAGATACAGATGACTATTCATCTGATTATCAACAACCAGATCAATATTATGCTCAAGGTAAATATGATGAACAAAACAATCAGTCATCAGAACAAAATTATGAAAATAGCGATTGTGAATACAATCAAAATTTTCAGGACACAAGCCTCCACAAACCTGTCACGTAGACTTAAATAACTTGATGAATCTTCCCAAGTTACCATATTTTATAATCCCGGATTTAATATTAAAATATTAATTGATACTGGTGCCACTGATTCAGTGATTGCCCCTAAAGCCGCTTCAATGTTTTCTAATCAATATTTTTTTAGAGAAAAATTCACAATTCGGTCACTAACTAGGACCTATACTGATGATAGAAATTTATGTTTCCTAATTCTGCAGTCATTTGGTATTCCTTTTAAATTTCGATTTAGAGTGATTGATTGGCACTCGCAATATGACGCTTTGATTTCATCTTCTGATTTAAAATCATTAAATGGAAATATTGACTATAAAACCAATACATTAATCATCAATAATAAACCAATAAAATTTAAATATTTCAAACAAAGTGTAACCAAAATTCCAGTTTATGTTCCTCAAGGAGATGTATTATTACCAGCAATTATAAATAATTATGAAGTTGTAGTTCCTGAATCCTTACATACTGCAACCAATAGATTTGTAGAAATTCCCCATACTAATAATATTGTTTTTTATAAACCTCTTTCAGTAACTCCTCTTGAACTTTATAACTTTGGCCATACTCCCATTAACAAAACACCTATGGACATACCACAACTAAGGTTAGAACACCTTAATTTGCAAGAAAAAGGAGCCATCATTAAACTTTGCAAATCCTATTCTGAAATTTTTCATTCAGTCACTCATAATATTGCAACTACTTCAGATATTCCTACTTATACTCGAACATTTAGACACCCACCTGCTATGCAAAAGGAAATTTCTAGACAAATTCAAAAGTTACTTGATAACGAAATTATTAGACCTTCTATATCTCCATACTCTTCTCCAGTGTGGATTGTACCGAAAAAATTAGATGCTTCCGGTGAACGGAAGTACCGCATGGTAAATGATTACCGTAATTTAAATACTAAAACAATTAAGGACAAATACCCATTGCCCAGAACTGATGAGATTCTTGACAATCTAGGTAGATGTACTTATTTTACTTGTCTTGACTTAGCACAAAGATTTCACCAAATCCCCATGCATAAAGATTCCATTCAAAAAACAGCTTTTTCCGTTGATAATGGTCATTACGAGTACGTTCGTATGCCATTTGGCCTAAAAAATGCTCCATCTACATTCCAACGAATGATGGACGAAATCCTTCGCGAACATCTCTACAAACGTTGTTTTGTATACATGGACGACGTAATCATATTTTCTAAAAGCCTTCATGAACATATAAATGATGTCAAATTAATTTTTAAATGTCTACGTAAAGCAAAGTTGAAAATTCAACCCGAAAAGTCGGAATTTCTAACAAAGAAGGTAGAATTCTTAGGCCATGTCGTCACTAATAATGGTCTTAAACCAAATTCTAGAAAGATATCGGCGATCCAAAAGTATCCCATTCCAAAGACGGTTACAGAGATTAAATCTTTCTTAAGACTGATAGGCTACTACAGAAGATTTATCCTTTCTTTTTCAAAAATTACTTACCCAATTTCTAAATGCACAAGAAAAAACGAAAAAATTGATATAAAGGATCTTAAGTACATTGAAGCGTTTGAAAATTGTAAGAATCTAATGACCCACTCTCCCATACTACAATACCCTGACTTTAACAAGCCTTTCTGTCTAACCACAGATGCTTCAGATATTGTTGTTCATCGCATGTTGTAGGCATCTAAAACAAAACAAAAATTGATTTTAAAATATATATATATATAGTCGTTATACTTTTTTTTATATTTACTGCATCGGACTGTTATATACAACTTATTTGTTTCAGACTCAACCTATTATTGCCGAAGACGATAATACAACAAATGAAAACTCATCAACATCTTCGACAGAAGCAGCCAAACAATCTACTGCAAAGAAGCGTCGACACCCTGAACTTGCAAATGCAAGTAAGCAAATGGAGCAAGCTATGGATGCTCTGAACAGGATTTCAGAAAGATCAAAAGAGGTTGATGAAGTAGACTTATTTTGTCAGGTGCTTGCAAAAAAAATTAAAAAATTTGAAGACCCACAACGAGATGCCATAATGTTGGAAATAGACCAAATCTTGTATAGAGAAAAGAGAATTTACAATAGCCATACCCGACAATATCAAGTTATGTCAACACCATCCTCCTCATCAATGTCCACTCCAATTCATTCTCCTTCAAAAACATTACTCGCACTTTCACCTTACCATTTTACATCAATAGCACCAGTTACACAATACGACTCAAGAACAAATGAAGCAAACACGCATTTTCAGGACTCTCAACAATATCATTACTAAATTGTAATTTGTTTACAATAAAATTATTCATATAAGTTACCGTTTTATTTTATATACTTATACTAATAAATTCATCAAAACAAAACCTATCGCTGCAGTTCTCATCATATTGTTGTTAAAGATAAGTAAAAAAAAAGAACTTACCTTAACAGAATCTCTCAGAACATCACATATTGCATTGCAAACTTCAGGTACTATCAGCGAAATAACTTGGCTGGAAATTTTAAAAAGAAAGTGTAGACTCTTGTAACTGTCCCCCGTTGCAAGACACCTCAGAGTCACAGCCAAACGTACTTGCAATACCTGCAATCTCTCCAGAAAGTATTTTTTTTTTCTTATTTTAGGTTCAATATTTTGAAGAAGAAATTCAAAATCTTGTGACGACATACGGCAGAAATTTTGAAATTCTCCTGATGGCTCTTGGACTAAGTCTGACAGCAATTGACGTCCGTCATACCTGAAATAAGTTAAATAATATATCGAAGATAATATACAAACAACAATTTTATATATTATTTACATTCTTTCCCAGTTAAAAAACATTCAAATTACATTATTTGCATTACTGAATAATTGAAATAAATATTTAATAAACAATAAAATATTATATTTTATATGTATATATACTTACTTATTTCGTCATTTATGTAATGTTGAAATCCACCATCTTCTTCTACGCGGAAGTTTCTTTTTTTTATTTAATTCAATAATATAGTTGTATGTAGTACTAGCTACAGCGAACACACCTATGGCAAGCTCAATATCGGACATCTTTACCAGAGCGCGTTTACGATCATACTGCGGTTTGTCCTAATATGTGGACGCATACACTTGGCCAAGTCTACTCCGCCCAATCTTGGCCCAAACTTGGCCCCAGCGTTGGGGCCAATGTATGGAGCCGGCTTTACATAATAAACCATAAACGCGGAAACAGCAATTTGATATTTAATTAATAAGTGAAACTAGGACAACAGTCAAAAAACGTAATAAGATGGAAGCATTTTTAAAAAGCAGCATGTTGCAAAGAACACCGCCGGATAAAAAAAAAGATAAAGAATTAGGTCAAACGAATCAAAAAAGGGGCTCGAAAAGCGGTAACAACGAGGCGAAGAGAGCAAATAATAATTAGAGAGTTAAAGAACTTAACCAGTAAGTGTACAACCACTAAACTATAAATTAAAAAGGTGGCGAATCAACTAGAAATAAATATGGAGAGAATGGAATTTGAAGAAATCCATAAAAAGAACAGGAGAAAGAAAATAAAACAAAAATAGGTATAGAAATGTCGACACAGACAATGGAAACTGGAGATAATAGGGAAGAAAACCGTAAAAACCATTTCATCTCGGACGAGGAGATATTAGAAGTAGTTAATGAAGAGGATATAAAAAATATTATAAATAAAGAATGGAGAGATACAGACTATAAATATGTAAACGTGGAAAAAAAAACCAATAATGGGAAAGGAAATGGATACTGGACTTTTAATAAATAAAGATGAAATAGGCAAAGAAGGTGGTATCTTACAACAAGCAAAAATAAAATACCCTGAACTAATGGAGGAAGAAGAAGAAGGTGAAACGCCATATATAGAAATAGATAAAAATCTAAGCGGAAAAAATGTGGAAAAGTACACATCATTAAGCAGAAAATCGAAACGGCAGGGAATAAGGAGATACTAATAGCTATCGAAAAAATGCTTATCAAAACAAAAACATTAAGTATTGAAGAAACAAATATACCAATACCAACGGAAATTACGGCAAGAGATGCAAAAAAATTTATGGAAATAGCAGGAAGAAGAACTAACACAAAAATAAGACTGTGCGTGCCAACACAGGGACAGGTAGCGGAGACAAATAGAGAAAAAAAAACAGGAACGGAAACAGGTGCTATAATAGTGAGCAAACAAGGTGTCACATATTATGCAGATTTGCTGAGACAGGCAAAAACCCAGATAAATGGATCTAAATTAATTAAAACCACCCACCTGCTATTTAATTAATTCAGCCACTTGCAATGTCACCTGTCACATGTCACTTTTACTATTATTGTAAACAAACCATGAACATAGTAACATGTTCACGGAATGTAATAATGTACGTGGCAAAATCCATACAGGTATAAAATACATACCCGCACGCTCTCACTCATTTCCATTTCACTTAAATCTCATTTATACCCCCCACTGCTATTACTTGTTTTTACTCGTTTTTAATGGTATAAAAGGCCGCGGGATTTTATTAGAAAAGCAGTTGTTCTGACAGACCTGTTCGAACAACATTCTGGTGAGTACCGTCTAGTTAGTAATAGCCTCCGCCTTATTCCGCTGAACTTCAGACTGACTAGTTTGAATCCAAACAAACCCGCTCCGCAATCAATTTCGTCAGACTTGACCGAAATAAATTTTATAACCCGCTCCGCATTTATTTCGTCTGACTTGGTCGAAATAAATGTGTTACCTCCGCTAAATTGTCAACACGGACCGACGGGTTAGTGTTGAAAATATAAATTGTAAATATTATTTCTACTGCATTTTCTGTGTGAATATTAATGTTAGTTTGTAAGAGTTAGTTCCGCCCGTTACCACCAGATGGACCTACATGTTAGTCCCACTAAGTAACATTCCCCCTGTCAAATTGTATTTAGCCCCGTTGCCGATAGAGGTCGCCGTCAGACGTGGTAGTGACCGAATCTATCTTACCATCTTCCCATTTACGTCATAACTCGGTGTCATTACCGCTAGATGACGCTGCCACCAGGAATTAGTATTTAATTTTAAAGTGTACATATGTGTAAATATATATTTTTAGAATTTAATAAAAAGTAACATTTTAAATAAAACCTGTTTTGTCTGGAATAACCCTGGGACTGAGTTATCCCGAACCCAACCACAGAAAGTGGTTACACATGCCAAGTGTTGCATGGTATCAAGATAATATATAATGTCTTGAGAATGTTGACAACTATCAAGAAAGCGTTGTAATTGTTAGGAAATTGCTATGAATGGTAAATATTCTAAATGTTGCACATAATCAGAAATGTAAAAAAAAATAAATAAAACATTTAAAAAACTGCGAAGATATTGAATTCTCAACAGCCAAGAGTTGCAAAGTGTCAATCAATATCAAAAATAACAAGATAGTAGCAAAGTGTGTCAAACATAGTATAAATTGTCAAAAAATTGTTGGAAATAAAATGTAACAATTCTCAAAAATTGTGTCAAAAAGTGTTGAAAATGCAAAAACAATGTTGCTAACTATCAATAAAATTTGTTGCACAACATTAAAAAATGTCAATTCTTTTCAAAAAATAGTATAAACTTTCAAAAAATGTGTATATTTAAGAAAATGTCAGAAAACTGTTAAGAAGTGATGCACTAAATATTTAATGACTATTTAAAAAAAGAGCATCTAAGTTAGAAACAAAATTATACGTAAACTTTATAAAATAGAACATTTTATACAAAAAAAAAACATAGAGTATATTTTAATAAATAAAGAATAGAACACCAACAACTAAGTCTAGTAGTTAGACTTAACAGTTATCAGAAAAGTATCATAAAGTTTTACTTTTTGAAATGCATATTGGAACACCGTATATATTTTATAACATATTGTAGATTATAATATTTTTGTATAATTTTACCTTATCTAACATTTTTTTTAAATCACATTTTGTTTTTCAATTTTATGGTCAATCTATATTAAAAGTTTAAATTTATAAAACCAATATTTTTTTTATTTTTGTTACATTTTTTATAAACACCCTGTATAATCATTTTTAAATCACATTCTTTACATACTTCCGTCAGCGTCAGTACTATCTTATATCAAATACATTAGTATCACCACAGTGCATGATAGCAGTAACATAATAAACAGTACTGAAAACGGTTTAACATCAGAAACCAGTTTGTAAACAAGAAAATTAAAAAATTAGCTTAAATACAATTAAAAAAAAAAACAAATTACATAATACAATACTAACTAAAGCACACGAACAACAAGTCTAATCATCAACATACATAATAGTAAAGTATCGGGTTGCATTATTTGTACACATGCAACCCAAACGTAGTTTTAGGCTTTTTTCTGTCCAACTGTTTCGGTTTCGGTCAATTCCTTTTTGGTTTTCATCATCATTGAGAGGTCGAGAGGACTTTGCGGTGGTTGTCTTGATCGGTCAGTGGTGTGGGAGAGCATTAAGGGGTTTTTACTAGATTTTAGTTGGTTCCTTTTTGTTCTCCGGTGCCATTGATAGATCGGGAAAACTTGATAATTGTTGAGTCCGCTCGATCAGTCAGTGATGTGAAAGGACCTTGATGAGCTTAATTAAATGTTAAGTCACTCAAGATTTTTTTTCTTCCTGAATCAGACATCATTCTGTAATGTTTTATTTTTATTAAATGGTCAGGTATCACCACTATATGAGTTTTATATATTTATTATCTATAACGTCCTTCCTTCAAATTTAGTACGTGTTACTAGATCTCTAGTGGCCGGAGCCCAACATTTAGTAAGTCCGTTTATTTGGTTTTCAATCCTGAATTTAAAGCGACCCACGTCCCGCCAATCAAATTTGAGCCTAGTAAGAGTAAGTTCAAACCGTTGTAGGACGTATGATAATATATCTAGAACACGTATTAGTTTTTGTAGAAAATGCTAAATTGTACAAACGAAAAGCAAATGAACTTATTTTTAAAGCCGTAAATATTGTTATATGTGTTATGGGTAGATTAGTAATAGAATATTGTAAAATTTGTTGATGGGAATTGAGATTAAATAAATGAGTTATTAAGTATATGTTGTTATCTTTACCTTAAAAGTTCTAAGAGAAGGAGTTTTAATTACACATTGGCTACGGGAGTTTTAAGGAGTGTAATTTAGCGATCGGAAATTATTCACACATAGTCCGGTCTTAGAGGTGTGTAATACAAAGTACATTGGCAGGAAGGTCATCAAGGTACTGATAGCTATAGCATGCTTGGAGGGCTGAAAAGATTGTTATTTCACACAATGGCAGCCAAAGCCTTGAGGTTGTGTGAATAACACTGTATCTGGCAGTAAGGCCTTATACGTAACAGCCAAAAGTATGTTGTGCACTGGCAGTTGAGGCCTTGGGGTTGCACAATAACTGCAAAAGATTGTCAAGCTTACACAGGACAGTTAAGTCTAGTAGTTGTATGCAGAGTATACCTTGGGGTTGTGTTAATCAAATGATACACTGGTGATAAGTGTTTTATTGTTATCAATATTCAAGTTATGTTTTAAAGATGCATGATTGCAGGTATTCTGGCATTATGACTTAACGGATAGGTGCCTGGATGTTGCTCATTGCTCAACGTATTTAATTGCAGGTAAATTCCATTTAAGTAAAACAAAGACGGAGCTGAGAGGATAGCATATACAAAGTCCCCCACCGCATAGCGTATGTTGGAGCGGGGGAATGATCGGGTCGAGTGGACACCAGCGTGACCAGCGGCAGTCTTGGGAAGAAAGAGACACCAAGAATTGATTGAGTCGTGTCGTACAATAGAAGTAGTAAAAGAAGGTGCGCGCTAGGGCACCTCCCACCACTTTTTTCAAGGTCAAGGCCATTGCCATGGCCACGCCTCCTCAAGCCATCACGCCCCTCCATGGTCAAGGCCATCACGCCCTCTCCAAGGTCAAGGCCATTACACCCCACCATAGTCAAGGCCATGCTTCCTCAAGGTCATCACGCCCCTCCAAGGTCAAGACCATGGCCACGCTTCCTCAAGACCATAACGCCCCTCCAAGGTCAAGGCCATGACCACGCTTTTTCAAGGTCATGGCCACACCCTTCCAAGGCCAACTTGGCACACTTCTTCAATACCACTTTTCTAAAGCTACACCTGTCATAGTCACCACTTTTTTTTTAAATCAATTTGATTCTCAGGCTAAAACATTTACTTATATAATGTTACACAACAACATTGATTATTGTATCTTTTGCCGTCGCCATGAATGTATCAACTTTTATTTTACTCTCTACAATTTTAAACAACACATTGTATGTGTCAAAACCAAAAAATACAAACGAATGTTATATTTCAATTAAAAATTCAACATGGAAACAAATGGATATGGACTATATTTACCATCCAAAAACATGCAAAACCTCAATAAATGCCAACAACCATTTAGGATACAACATCATTTATAGGTTAAAAAATAATACAAACATAACAGCAAGTTTTCAAAATACCATTAGTTTTAATAATTCAACATTGTACAATTTTGTTAACATATTATCAATTATTATTCTAACATTGTTTCTTACTTATATATTATATTTTATTACAAATAAAATGTACACTAAATATATTACTTATTAATAAATATTTTTAAAAAGTTACGAGTGCTTCATTCTCAACCACTTTCCATAATAGATCTATATTACTTTGCCAAAGTGATTTATTATTTACACTAAATAATGTCTCTACATTTTGTTCAGATTCTTCTTTTTCAATTTCTTCTGCTACTTCAAAAAACATATCAATATTTTGTTTCCAAGGGTCACTATCTAATAATTTATGCCCCCAAGCTAATGTTTTCATGGAATCAGGAATTATATATCTTTTATCATCAAAGTTGGTCAATGCTACTTTATTTTTTAATTCAGTGTACATATTGTGTAAATGTGACCGAAAAATAAACATTCTACATAACTTGTTATTACCTTTTAGAATATTTTGGAAATCATGCACCGTTAATTGTTTATCAATAGCACACTTTTTAACCCCTTTTGCTTTTTTTGTTACTGATGTCGGTGTTACCACACAATATGCCTTTGCTCCGGTACCATAGAAACTTTGAATAGGTTCACCAACATATTCATCTTTCATTTTACCCAAAATAGATTTATTTCTTTGTATGTCATGAATATTACCATCCTTGTAATTGGATGTGTCAAAATAATTTAAATTTTGTTTCATATCATCATAAAAATTATCAGTTTTTACATCTAATATTAGTGAATCGGTATCCGTATATAATAATGACACGTTTTCATTATACATTGGTTTTTAATAGTTATAATAAAAATCATACATAACTGTCTTTGATAAATCTAATATAGAAAATCCAACATATATTGGTTTATTATAATACACTTTTACTTTATTCATCTGAATTGCAACTAAATTTTCCGAAAATATTGAACAATTTTTAAAATTTGGTTTGGCTATAAATACTTCTGCTCCGAATTGTTTACCTAACTTACTCCAATGGCTAACAAGTTTTATATCAATTCGATTGTCTAAATTTTCCATTGTTTTCCCAAATACGCTATTGTTCATAAGTTTAAAGAATAATTTCTCAAAATCATTTTTTGATGCATTTCGCATCTTAGTATTTAAATCAATATATCCTTTAAGCCAATGTGATTGTTTGAATTGAATAACACGATGAATTTTTTTCAATTTTAAACCATTATTTAAACATTGCTTTAAGTTTCTGTAATGAATAATGTATTTATTTTTATCATATAAATTTGGAATCAATTTTGCAAATTTACTGTTTGGTGGAATTATGTTTTCTGGACAAAATGGAAAATCATTATGAGTATCATGTAATTCAGATGGATATTCTAAGTCAACTTCCAAAACATAACCTATATCGGATGTATCAGATATATCAAATACATTTAACTGTTCTATTTCTTCAGGTGTTAACCAATTAAAATCTTTTTCGGGTAAATATTCAGACATAGAACCACCATATAAATTAGTTGCATCAAGGTACATTAAAAATGAGATTAGTTTAGTGGGATCATAGTTTGGTAAAAATTTGTTGTTTGCTTCAGCTTGTCTACCAACACATGTACTAACACCACCACGGATACCCTTTTTGAAAAAATGTAACATATCAATGTCAGTTAGTAGTTCTAATTTTACCTTGGTAAATTTTAGCATAGCATCCCAACTTAAACCAGGGGCAGTAAAGTAATGTGCCGGGTCTAGTTTATAATTTTTCAAACAAATTTTACGAAAATTTTCAAAAACGTCTGCTAAAATTAGAACATCTGATTTTAAATATATGTCAGCATAATCACCAATAGTTTGACATTTGAATAAATCCCATACATCACAAGCTCGTTGGTAATCTTCTATCGAAATATTTTCTTCTCTTAATTTATCATAAAATTCTTCAATTGCAGGCAGTTTTCTTTCATTTAATTTTAAACAATTATCAATGTAGGAGTAAGGAAATACACCTTTTTGTCTTATAAAATTGAATTGTTTTGAATCTTTAAAATATTTTTTTACTTCAATACATTCTTGAGGACTTAAATTTTTTGATAATTTTTCTAATGATTGTGGCATAAATTTAAAAGAGTCTAAGAACCTCATTTGAATGTGTACGTTTTCTTTATTAATTACATCAACCAGAACTTGTTTTGTAAAGGATATATATTTTTCTTTTGTTTGTGCAATAACATTAATTTTTTCATTATTTAAAGCCAAATTTCTAATAAACAAATGAGAGTCATAATTTAAATTGTGAAAAAATATAGGTATATGATTTGGATTTTTATATTGTAAATTACAGTTGGAGTGAGCGGCACCTCTGAATTTTCCGGTCAAATGACAATGATCTCTTACTTTTATATCTTTATCAGAAAAGGTTGTATCACAAATATGACAAACTGTTGAATTTTGATATTCATTTTTGTCTTGCATCGTCATTATCATCAACTTTATTGGTTTCAAATGTTTGTGATATATATTTTTTAAATCAGTTTCTAATTTCTCAATAAATATTAGTTCGGGGTTGGGACCACGATAAATTTCTAATTTTGATAATGAATCATCATAATTACATTTAATATAGTATGCAAAAGAATATGGTTCATGTTCATATGTTTTAGTACTGAAAGACTTTGTTGGATCAGGAGAGCAAGTTAACATTGGTTTTAAAGCACATTCAAAGTCAGCGTAAACAACAAATGGTACCGATAATTGTTTTTGGAAATTTTCAAATTCTAATATATTTTCTGGCACTGATTTTCCAAATTTATTAATTTTTGTTTCCGTGCAAGGAATTTGTGTATACAAGTAATTGCAATCATTTTCTAAATGTCTTAATAATTTAAAATTAGTTTTAAAGTATTGTAGACATCCATCACAAAAGTGTTTTGCTTGATGATGATTAGAAATTTGAGTTGAAACTAATTTAGATAAGTTTTTAATGTAGCAGTAGTGATTAATACCATCATCATCACTGAATAATAGCAAATTTATGTGAATAGGTTTTTTTAATTTTGTGTAATGCATAGGACCAACAATTTCATATTTCCTGATTCCATCTTTAAAGTAATACTCTAAACCATAAACATTAATTGACACATTATTACTTTTTTCAAATTTTTCGATATCACTTAACTTAATTGGAAAATTTATATCATTAAAATTAAATACCTCACTATAATGTTCATATGATGAAGTTTTACTGGGGTTTCCAGTCGGTTGGCGTACTGCTGCAACAACACTCCATGCAAAACAGCAATCATCTTCATTTTGAATGTTTATAATTGCTTGCTTTCTTTTAATTTCTGTAGGCAGTGGAATGTATGATGAAGCACGGAGAGGATTATACTTGTTGAAGTTGACTTCTAAAAACAGTATTTTTTCTAACGCCCAACCTATAATAATATATTTATTAAGTTAAATAATATATAACTTACAACTTAGCACTTACCTGAATCACGTTCTTGAAATTCAGACATTTTTGTGTCGATAATTTGTCTAAAAGTATCATACAACTCTTCAAATGATGTAGAGATAGTTGCAACTTTGTTAGCAGTATTGAACGATTTTATTTCAAATAATTCTTTTTCACTAATTGTGTACATACCAAATAATTCAAAACTTATTTTAACAGCACAAAATTTATTTACAACTTTGTTTGTTAATTTATTTACTTTATCTTTAATTTCATTCATAAAATCAGTTAAATTTAAATAGTCGCGGTTTGATTTGACTCTATATGTAACAATTCTGCTTTTAAATGCAGTTGTTATTAACTCTACACCATCATCTATAGCCAGACAACAATTCTTCTTATGGTGAAAGCTTTTTAGATGACTGTTGTATGAACGTGACGGAATGATAGTTTTACAATCATTGCAAAACTTATCTGAAAAATATTATAACTTAATAGATTTAAAAATTATTAAAAAAATAAACTTACCTGGATTTGTTTTTTGTTGTTTGCTCGGAGGTGAATCATTGTTTAAACCACAACTCTCTTTATAGTGTCTTTTTAGCGACCTTTCACTTTTGTATAATTTATTACACTTAAAGCAGTTCATGATGTGTATTATGTTTGAAAGATGCACACTGAATGTTTCTATTTTCTTCGGAGAATTTTATTTAAAGGAAGCTGATCTTGGCGTTACCCAACAATACCACGGGGAGGTGTCAGCACATTGTCAGGAATGATAGGAAATAATGGAAAGGGTTGATGGGAGGTTACTATAAATAAAAAGGAAACTACTTTTTAATTAAACGTTCTTTTAAATCAGATAGTTCTTGATGTCTAACTATTCGATTGTCTATTGAATTTTCGAGAGCATGCAATTCTCGATCAATATCACTAACCGCACGCACTATAGCTGTGTCCATTGCATTGTTTATTAAGGAAGTATTAAAACTTTCACTTGGATTAAATTGTTCAATAGAACCCATACTTAGATCCAAATCGATAGTATTTGGATTTAAATTTGGGGGGGGAATCTCCGACTCACTACACATTAAATTATTTGGAGGAAAGTCACTTCCACACGAGGAATTGTCAATTAATATGACTTCGGGGATAATCTCCGAGTCACTACACGAAGAACTGTCTATAGTAATCGCGAGGAGAGACTCACTACACTTATGTTTATTGTTAGAAAAATCACTACCGCACCAAGAACTAGTCGTGCCGTAGATGTTGTCCCCTTGATATGGAGTTGAACAACGTTTAACTCCATTTTCAAAATTGCTGTAGTTCTCACTATCATCACTATCATCACTATCACACGAAACACACATGAAATTGTCAATTGATGTTGTTGTTGAGGCACGGGAAGAAGAACCGTCATTGGGATTAATGACATTCATAATAATGCTGTCAACACTATATGAACAATCCATTAATCCCTCTTGAAGAATAGATGATGGATTGATTCCTTCTTGATCCATGCACACACTCACTATACTTTGTGGACACGGGGTTAAAACTATATTAGTTAAATTGCTGTTAACAGTTACAGCACTAGAAATATTTAAAATTTCAGGCAAAGGGGGTGGCCCGAAAAAGAATTCATAAAGTTGAGGTTGATTATCAACATTCAACTCGTAGTCGCACCCATCGCGCCTTAACGGAGTTTCTAACAATCCCCGTAAGATGGAGTTAGGTGCTTCTTGAGAATTCATTTTGCAACTATCTTAAAGATTGAAAATACACACGGTTTTATACAAGTAAAATAAGAAATAAAAAAGTATTGGAATGTGGTTTCGCCTTTATACAGATAGGTAGTAAAGCAATAAATAAAAAAAAGTATTGGAATGTGGTTTTAATTGCATGCATTTGCAGACTAGATCACCTTGTAAAACACCACCTTGCCCCCAGCCGCCAACTCACAGCCCCCTGCCCCAACTCACAGTCCATGCCCCTTGCCGCCCCCACCCCCACCGCCCCCGGCCGCCCCCACCCCCCTGCCACCCCCGCCGCCCCCGGACCAAGGGGGGCTCTGCCCCCCCTGGACCCCCCCGCCACCACGTACTTTCTAAACAACTCTAAAAGTAAGATTATAAAAGTGGGAATTCTTGCAGATTTTCAAGATTTACATACAGTTATACAAATAAGTGGCAACTCAAAACAGTGCGTCCTTTTTAAAGAAAATGAATGGATACAGTTCTTAGATCTGCAAGGTATTATTACCAACTATTTAGAGAACACTATTGAAGAAAACTGGAATCCGATTTCAATGCAAAACCTCACACTACATTTTGAAAGTTATAAAAACAAAAAAATTATTAAAATTTCTGAAACAGATAGTTCGTTTGTAATGTTAGCAAATGAATCAGTTATGGAATTATGGAAATTGCTACCGCTGGTAAAAGATCTTCTAGAGAAACTCAAAAAGCAACAATTTTCAACGTTTTACAATAATTTGATTTGGAATTTGGTTAATATGACTGGTGATAGTTTACAAAACATTGAGGCATTAATGATACCATTTATTGCAAACGATAATGCATATGGAATAAAAGAACTTTTATATATTTTCCCTGATGTATTAGAGCAAGATGTTAAAAAACGTAAATTATCTATTAATACAAATGAAATTATTTCTGAAGCAATTGGTAACTTGTAGTTTTGTTTTAATAAATTTGTTGATACTTTTTTGTTTGTTTTAATTATATGGTAGCCTTGACCTTGAAGTGCACATCTGTTATTGTTTGACCTTGACCTTGAAGTGCACATCTGTTATTGTTTGACCTTGACCTTGAAGTGCACACTTGCTATTGTTTGACCTTGACCTTGAACTGCACATCTGCACTTGTTCATGGTCATCCACTTTGTTCCCTCACTACTAAGAGAAATGGTGGGACTGATATAGTATAAATGCTTGCACTATCTGAATGCATTTTATCTGCAAATTGTGAAGTGCAAACAGTTAAGTTGTAGTGCAAACAGTTAAGTGAAAAAACAAAAAGTAAAATGCCCTGTTTTGTTGATTCCCCCGACTTCGTAGCCGAGATTGGCTACCTGCTAGAGTATCTGGATTTTAAAATAAATTTGTGGGAAGAAGAAAGGAGTTTGTTTCCATTCTTTGAAAACGGAGTAAGTAAATTTTATTTATTCAATTTTATTTTATTTATTCAGTTTTTTTATTATGTTTATATAATATTTATTTATATGTTTTCTTTTTTTGTTTGCAGTGGACAAGGGGTCAATTAAAGACCTTTAAACTCGCGACGATTTTTTGTCGCGAGTTTTTAGAGGATGAGATCTGCATGATGCAGTTCGTATCGAAAGTGAGCGTGCATCCTGAAATTAGGATGTTCTTGTCGAGAGCTGCTGGATACATCCCCGAGCGAGTATTGAGTGCTGTGGGGATGTACGAGTTTCAAGATGCCGAGTACATGGCAATGTGGGAGATGGACTGCCTGTTGTACGGGCTCACTCCACCTCGGCACCCTGTTGGAACGGAAAACTCCCCAGACTCCACTGCAAGCAGCCCCCTAGACTCCACTGTAAGCAGCCCCCCAGACTCCTCTGCAATCAGCCCCCCAGACTCCAATGCAAGCCCCCCTGTTTAGTTTTTAATTTTTTTTTTGTATTTTGTCTTTTGTATTTTTTTGTATTTTTATATTTTTTTTTTGTATTTTTTTTATATTTTTTATATTTTTTTTGTATTTTTAATTATACATTTTTATATTTTTTAATATTTTTTTTTGTATTTTTTACTTTTATATTTTTTAATATATATAATAATAAAAGTAAATCTATTTTACATTTTGTGTTTATTTTTTTTTTCTTATTTTACAGCTTTCTTTAAATAAAACTATTTATTTAAACTCCCCACCCCTCACTCTACTCTTTGCAAGAATTCCGTCATTTATAATGGAAAAAAATGTTTAATGCTTTACCTTTAAATATAAAGTCTGAAAAACTTACCGTAAATTTAGAACAAGTGCCAAACATTATTTACAAAATAAATTTTTTTGACGAATTTTTAAATTCCCAATAATTTTTAAATTAGCTTTAAGTTTTAACTTTTGAACTATACAGTTTGTTTTATATGTATGGTGTATATTGTATTGTATTCTATATTAATGTTTTGCAATGCACTGATTTGTATTGTATTGTATTGTATTGTATTGTATTGTATTGTTTTGTATTGTATTTCCATATATTATAGATAATTAGATTAAGTTAGTTTTAAAATTTAAATTGTAAAACATCATGTTTATCAATAAATACTACTACTACTATTTTAACATTAATTATAATTTTTTTTTTTTATAAATAAAATAAAACAATTTAAAATAAAATATTAAATTTATTAAAAAGTAATTACAAAATATTTTTGTTTATTAGTTTCATAGTTATTCAAGTAATTGAATTACTAATGATACACTACCAAGCTTTTCTTCTATTATGTTAAAGATTTTTATTTGTTGTTCTAGTTTTCTATTTTCCTGTTTGTTTTCCGCTTCTTTTATTACCAATTCTTCTTTTTTTTTATTGAATAAAAATAATAAACGTAAGCACTGTCCTTCTAATATGTTTATTAATTGTTTTGATCTAATACTCATTTCTTTATTTTTTGATTCTTCTTTTTTTTTTGTTTCACCTTGATTAATTAGTTTTACAAATTCACAACTTGGTGAAAATTTTATATGTTCCCCCATAGCCGTATCGCTTGGTTCCCAACGTGAAATATTGACTCCACAACAAAAGCATTGAACATGGTCCAAATGTTGCAAATAAACAAAACCAGCTTCGGCAAGTGATTTGGGTGTTATAATTCCAACCCAGTTTTTAAATGTTTGCAACCGTTCTTCAAATATTGAAAACTTTCTAAGACATGCACCATCATCCAAAGACATTTTAACCAACACTAAATTTTTGTATTTTTTGAAATCTCTTAAATGCTAAACATGGTGAGGGAAGAGTGGGGAGGGGGTCACAAAAGTGTATTTTAAATAAAAGTCGTTTATATTATTATATTGTTTTATTACAATTTTTTAATTATTATTAGTTGCATTTATGACACAAATATAATGGTGGTGGTGTTTCAAGATTACTATCGTAATGTATATAACAGGGTAGATGATGTCTGCATTTTTGTAAATAAAATAAAAGACAATTTAAAATAAAATATTAAATTAATTAAAAGATCTTACAAAATACTTTTATTCAATAGTTTTATAGTTATTTAAGTAATTCATTTAATTTTTTTTGTTTATAATATAATACTAATACATTCATATAATGTGGTTTCATTATTTTTTCCACATGTTTATAGTCTTCCTCTTCTTCTTCTTCTGTTTGTTTATATTCTTGGTTAAATTGTTGTTCAAACAATACTAATAAATTATAATAATGTTCTCCTATTGTTTCTCTCAATGGTTTTAATTCAAAACTTATTTTTTTATTGATTGATTCTTGCTTTTTTGGGTCTTTTTTTTTCTTCTTTCATAAACAAATTGTAAATCTCGCTTGGTGACAATCTTTTATGTTTTCCCATAGTTGTATCGGTTGTTTGCCAATCTCCTATATCAATACCACAACGAAAGCAATTTTAACAAACACTGAGCTTGTGTGCGTTTAAAATCTCTTAAATAATAAACATAAAAGAGGTGGGGGTTTATTGTACATTATCCTTCGAAATCCAAGAGTTATGTGACGAGTCAAACCCTAACCATTTAACAAATACTTTATTTCCTTTTCTTCTAATTACTTTTTCAACTAAATAAATATCTGGATATTTTACTTTCTGAAGTTCGTATTCATAAAAACCACCCTTAATCTCTTGTTTATTTTGATCCGTTAATAAGTATGTTGATGGATACGTTGCTTGAATTTTATTTATAGTAAATATTTCATTTGACCAGTTTGGAGTATATCCTTTAGCAAATTCACTTCTATATTTACTAATACGTACGCTGTCACCAACGCGAAATTTCTTAGCCTTAGAGTCAACCAATTTTAAATGATTGTATGGATTTTGTAAGATAGCTTTTTCTGTTTTATTGTCAACATTAATGGGTTTCATGCCAATAGTGCTATGTTTGGTATTATTGTATTTGTTAACAATTTCTGGTAAAATATCTAACCATTTATAATTTCCTTGTAAACTAAACTGTTTCCACATGTTGTTCTTTAGAGTGCGATTAACTCTTTCTACAACGGACGCCTTTTGAATTGAATATGTGCTATAGTGATTTATGTTGTATTTTTTCATTAACGTTTGAAAGTCTTTATTGTAAAATTCCGTACCCATATCTGTTTGAACATTTTTTACAACATTTTTTTTAATTAGAAATATCTTTTCCATGGCAGATGAAACATCTTTTCCAGTCTTTCTTTTTACTGGAAATGCCCAAACAAATTTTGAAAATACATTAATAACTACTAAAATATATCTAAATCCTTTATTGAATTTAGCATAGGGTATCATTTCCACTAAATCTGCTTGAATTAAATCTTTAAGACCCTTTACTATAACATGTCTTCGCTTGAAATTTTTACGAGCTGGTTTGTGAATTTCTTCAACAATTTCTTGTTTAACATTTGTTATCTTATTCTTAACCATTATCTTCAACAACTGGACTATATTCTTCTTCCACAGGACATTTAAGTACTAACTCAGCATATAACGTTACCATATTTCCACCAACATATTGTTCTGGAAATTCTATAGTATCCCCCCTTTTTAAAGGTAAATTACGTAAAGCATTCTCATAGAATGGTGAACCGTTTATTCTTATTTGAGAATTATTACTAATGAAAGCCGATACAATTGTAGCCGATTTGTGTGGAAAAATGTAATTTGATAAAGTATTATATAAAAGATATCTATTGTTGAGCGTTGTATCACTAAAAAAATTTAGTGTAATTGTATAACTGTATTTTTTTGGTGATGTTGATTGAAGTATTATGTCGATATCGTTATGTTTCGAATATAGTGTTCTTCCAAATTTATCAATGGTCATGTTTATTTCTTAAAACTCAATCAGTTAATGAGAGTTTACATCTATGTTACCGTTATTTAATAATTTTCGCTTCTCGCAACTCTTCAATTATTAAAGTAATTTCATTATTATGTCCAGTATGCCCAGCAGCTTGGGAAGAAATTAGAAGGCGCAGACGATTAACTAATTCATTAGGATTGTCCCAATATATAAATTCTAATGGCTTATTGTCGTATTCAAGTAGTGCTTTACCTGTACGAAATGATTGAGGTGTGAGTCTAACCGGAATTGCTTTTCGCCTATCAAGCAAAGGTGCAATTATGTTATTATATTTTGGTAGTTTAGTTCCTATTAATTTACCGGTTGGTATATAACCATGTTTTGCTGCATTTGTTTTATTAACAATTTCCATATAATTAGTTACATCCACACTCCTAAATCCTGTTGGTACCTTCTTGAATAATAACTCATACAAACCCGGTGTACCTGTATATATGCGTTCAAAAGTTTGCCCATTTATAACTGTTTTAATAACTACATCATCACCTCTGAAGGTAACAACTCCATTACCAATAGCATAATTATGTTTGTCTCCATCTTCAGTTGGTACCACTCTTATTCCATATGTGTGATCCATAGCCCTCGTTGTATCAGATATCATGTCGTAAATGTAGGCTTTAGGTAATGTGGAAAATTGTTTTACATATTCATCCAAATCACTCATCTTTTTAGTTTGGACTTCAACATTTGCATATTCATCATCATCATCATCATCATCATCATCATTATCAGCAACATATAGGTCTTCGACTATTGGCTGTGTATTGGATGTAGAAGGGGTGTGCTCGTAAACTTGTGGAAGAATACTTGTATCAATGGTAGTATTAGTTGGTGTTACAAATTCTTCCATTTTAATAGGGGATGACCTTCTACCATACTTTTTCTTTTTTGGTGTTTCATTTTTAATTTCTTCAGTTTCCTCAATTTTTTCAAATTTTGGTTCCAATTTAACTTTGAGATTTGCAATAAGGTCTTCTATTGGTTTGGTTATTGGTTGATAGGCCGATCGCATATGTGACTGCGACTGTGCATAATCAGATTTCAAATCTTGAAACTTTTTTTTTACAATACGTCGAGTTTTTAATAACTGCTTGACTAATTGCTTGTCCATGATGTTTATTAAACTACATGTAGATGCAAACTGTTGGAACTCAAACATACAATATATTTATATATTGTTTATAAATAAATAAATGAATCAAATCCTTTTCTATAGCGTCCAGATTTTATTTCACTTTCTTTATCAATAACTAATAATCCATATTTCTCTTTCCAACAATAGGAACAAAAATCTCTAAATTGTTGGTATGACATATCTACACCTACATGATCATCGTAAATGTGTTTTAAATTGGTATTATCTTGCTCAAATATAATCAATATATTAGCATTATCTCTTATAAGTTGTTTTGGTATTTTAGTGTATGTTTGACAAATATAAAAGCAATCTATGTTATTGTGTCGACCAAAACTAAAATAATCCCTCATTATGCTTTGATTGCAACATACAACATCATCAAATATAAAAACTGAATTTTCTTTGGTTTCTTGTGGTGATGAAATCTGATCACTGTTATCATATTCAAAATAACCCATACCCTTTATAGGTTCAATAACTTTTTTTAAATATTGATATTTTGATTGATGTAATGTTTTTGAGTAAATATAAACATTTTGAAATCTTAAACCGTTTGGATGTAAAAGTAAACTAATTATAATATTTGTTTTTCCACACCCAGAACAACCAATAATCAATCCTCTTTTACAACCACCACTAAGCAACTCACTATGTCGTTGAAACGTATTCTCAGAACAATCTACATCTTGATTGTTAATTGGTAAAGATTGAGTTTGTTTTACAACTCTCATTATGCTTCTAAATCTGTAGTTAAACTGATCAATTTGTCAATACTTCATAGAATATATAAGTACACCTACATTCTGTATTGTTATTTAGTATATTATGTTAACTCGTAAAAGAAAGACTAAACGTACCAAAAAAATTAACGGACGTGGATTTGTCAACAAATTAATTAATAAAACTACACGGGAATTTCATATTCCGGGATACAATTTTTGTGGTCCAGGAACAAAATTAGAAAAAAGACTCAAAAGAGGTGATAAAGGCATAAACCCATTAGACGAACATTGCAAACAACACGATATTGCATATTCAAAATATTCTGATATTTCTAAGCGGCACGAAGCGGATAGATTGCTAAGCAGACAGGCAGTGTTAAGATTAAAAGCATCTGACGCTGGTATTGGTGAAAAGTTTGCCGCGCTAGGTGTGTCTGGTATTATGAAATTAAAAACCAAATTAGGTATGAGTCTAAGACGTCGAAAAACTTCAAAACGAAAAATTTCAAAATCAAAGTCTAATGTAATGTTAGCAAAAATTAAAGGCATAACAACCAAATTAGGTATGAGTCTAAGACGTCGAAAAGCTTTAAAAAAAAGAAGAACTCTAAAATCCAAGTCTAATGTATATATGGCAAAAATTAAATTAGGTAAAGGCGGTAAACGTAAAACAAAATATATAAGAAAAAAAAAAATGCCTTCGAGGATTATTAAAATACCACACAGTGGTGGCTTTTTAGGAGCTATAATTTCTGGCGCTATTGGAATTGCAAATGCTATGATGAAAAAAAGAGCATTAAAAAGACAACTAGAAGAACAACAACGACATAACAAAGTAGAAGAAGATGTATTAAAATCCAAAGTAAATAGTAAAGAGGGTTATAAAATTGGTGATGGTTTATATGTGAAACCATACAAAAGTGGTCACGGTCTTTACATTTATCCCTACAAAAAAAACTAATAGGAAAGCTACCACAAAGAGCATTAACCAATATTGACTTGTATAAATATGCAAAAAACATTCCACATTTTAGAGGTGTATACATGCTAGATGAATTACCAACTAAAATGAATGCAAAAGAATGTGGTATTGTAAATTTAGAAAAAAAATCAAAAATTGGTTCTCATTGGGTAGCTTATATTAGAAATAATAATAATATTAAATATTTTGACAGTTTTGGTAATTTAAAACCACCTCTAGAATTATTAAGATATTTTTATAGAGATGGTAAAAAGAATATTTTATATAATCACGATGCTTTTCAAAAGTATAACACCTATAATTGTGGACATTTATGTTTAAATTTTTTATATAAAAATACATTATAAAAAATTCATCATTTGTATGTTTGATGTCAAACGAGTATGTCTTATAATATTACTTTTACTGGCAAAAATTCAATCCTGGAGGCAGATTTCAATCCTCCATTATATCTAAAAGAAGATGAAAATTTTGTATTGGGCTTAACAAATTTTGAATCATTTTATTCAATTGCAAACGTAGATGAAAGCAATAACAAATTTTACTATGGTGGCAATAAAGAAATTACAATTCCTGTAGGATCTTATGAAATTACTGACTTAAACAACTATTTACAAAAACAACTTCAAAAGCATAACGAAGATATCAAAATTAGAGGAAATAATAATACATTAAAAGTGCATATAAAGTGTACAGCATCTATTGATTTTACTAAGGATAATACAATTGGAACATTATTGGGTTTTAATAAAAAATTATTACCAAAAGATATTTCGACTGAATCAGACTTTTCAACAGATATTTTAAAAATAAATTCTTTATGTGTGGATTGTAGTATTACAACCAGTTCTTATAGAAACGGAAGATTGGGTCATACATTGTTCCAGTTTTTTCCCACGGTACCACCGGGTTATAAAATTGTACAGTCCCCTGAGACGGTTATATATTTACCAATTAATACATCAACTATTACTAACATAACACTTAAAATAGTGGACCAAGATGGAAATATAGTCAATTTCAGAGGAGAGACCATCACAGTAGGACTTCATTTAAAGAAAGTGTCTTGAATATGGTAGTGCAATATCATAGTATGCGTAATTATGGTTACAAAAATTTACCTTATAACTTGAAGACAACAGCTAATTCTATCATTAGACAATCTGCACGCAACAGATTAACATCAGAAAACATTATATTTTTAAAATCTTTAGGATTTAAACTATATTAAATAATGAGCATACTTAATGTTAAAGAAAATGTCTTTATTGACAACTCAATCGCAAATTCTCAATTTCACACACATCAACCATATGCATCAACAAGTTTCAACAACAACGATGAAATCAGAATTCCGATTCAACAACAAGATATGTACACATTGCCGAGTGAAAGCTTTATTTACATAGAAGGGAAATTGCAAGGAACTGCTGATAGTAAAAAACCGAAGAAAACAAAGTTTATTAACAACGGTATTGCTTATCTATTTAGTGAACTTCGCTATGAATTAAATGGTGTTGTAATTGACTCTACTAGAAATGTTGGTTTAACATCAACATTGAAAGGTTACTTGTCCTTCAATTCTAATCAAAAATTACAAAATGCTGGATGGTTTTCAAAAACTGCTACAGAGCAAGATGATATGGTAGATGCGGATGGAAATTTCAATGTTTGCATACCACTTAAAATGTTATTAGGATTTGCTGAGGATTATAAGAAAATTATAATAAACACAAAACAAGAACTAGTTTTAATACGTAGTAATACTGATCTTGATGCACTCATATCCACCGAAGATGAAACTGTTAAAGTGACAATTAATAAAATCAATTGGAAAGTTCCTCACATTTCTGTAGGATTAGCTGAACAACTTAGATTGACAAAATTATTGGGAAAAAATGAGGATTTATCTATAGCTTTCAGATCTTGGGAATTACATGAATATCCTTCGTTGCCAGAAACAACAAGACATACATGGGCTGTGAAAACAGCTACTCAATTAGAAACACCGAGATATATAATTTTCGGGTTACAGACAGATCGTAAAAACAAAAATAAAATGGATATGAGTCAATTTGATCATAATGAACTTACAAATCTTCGAGTTTATTTAAATTCTGAAAGATATCCTTATGATAATTTAAATTTAAATTTTAAAACAAATCAAATTGCGCAATTATATGAAATGTATGCAAATTTTCAACAATCTTATTATCACAAAGAAATTGAACCTCTTTTTAATCGCAAAGAATTTAAGGAAACAACACCAATAGTACTAATTGATTGTAGTAATCAAAACGAAACATTGCAATCAAATGCTGTTGAAATTAGAATTGAATTTGACACAAGTGAATCTACAAAAGCTAACACTTCTGCTGTATGCCTCATTCTTCACGATAAGATGATCAGTTACAATCCATTTACCAAGGCGGTCAGACAGTTGTAAATGGAAAAGGAATTTAATAAAAGATTAATTATTCATAAAACAAAATTAAAAAGGTTAAAAAAACAAATTTATTTGTACTCTCTTAAAAATAAACTTTTTAAAGAGTTTTCTAAATTGAAAATAAAATGTTAATTATTGATGTCCAAGGATTTAAAATTGGTTCTAAAGAGTTTTCACCAAAAGAATTGGCAATTTTTGATGGCACTCGAATAGCCCACTACGTATTTAAACCCCCCTTTCCATTCCACTTATTGGAAGCAGAATTTAAAAAGCAAGCTATATGGTTAATCAATAATCACCACTGCATTGAATGGAATCAAGGATTTACACCACAACACCAACTTAAAAATATACTACAAGACATCAAGGGGGATACAATTTATGTTAAAGGAAGAGAAAAAGTTATTTTTTTACAAAAATTTACAAAGATCCCTATACAAGAATTTGATGAACATCCAGCTTTAACTCTAACTGAATCAAAATGCTTATATCACTCAAAACATGTCTCTATGTGTGCATTATCAAATGTTTATCAATTGTATAATGATTTTGTAATGAATTAATAAAAACATTTTTTAAATATATATTTTTTATTTTATTAAAACATCAATACATATATTACAGGTAAAGTTTAATATCAGCAGCAAATCTAAATAATACATCTACTTCTTGAAATCTATTGTACAGACAATTCAATGAAATAAATTCATTTAAAAAATCGGTACAATTATTTATCCCATATTCATATTTTTTCATTAAAGTATTCATATCTTGTTCAAAAAATGGGTGTA
Source organism: Tachinus rufipes (assembly GCA_963932245.1). Lineage (NCBI taxonomy): Eukaryota > Metazoa > Arthropoda > Insecta > Coleoptera > Staphylinidae > Tachinus > Tachinus rufipes. Next base: position 51,657,291 of record OZ010748.1, read on the forward strand.
TAATCTTATTATTAAACCAACCAACATCCTTGGATAAGTTTTCAAGTTTTTTATGTATTTTTTGAATTGTTGCGTTTACTTCTATCATATTGGGTTGATTGAAAATATTATCTGGAAGAAACTTTTTTATTTCTTTTAAATATTTGAATAAAACACTGGACTTTTCAAATTTTTCACAAAATTGCTTCAATGGAATATGATGTTGTAAAACTTTTTCACATAATTCTACCCCATATGTATACATTTTGTCAATTTTTCTTAAATCCATTTCCAAAACCTCATTTTCTATACTTCTTCGCATTCGATAACAATCTTCAGAAAGTTTTTTTAATATGTGACTCTGGTGATTGATGAACATAAATCCACTGGTGTTAATTCATTTTTTTGACGAATGTTACATTTTATGTGTGTTGGTAAAAACTCTTCTATATCATAAATAAAATCATATAAAATATCAACTTTCAGTAATTGCTCACAAAATTCTTCTAATGAAATTATACCAAGATGATAATCGTAACAAATTTTCATCCCCAAACCATACTTTGTTTCTCTTATATGATAGACTTCATTACTTTCGAAACAATCTAATCGATTTTGGGCACGACAAGCATCCATACAAAAAATGTAAAACCGACCATGTAATGTTTCTATTGCACTTTTTAAATCTGTTGGTACTGATAAGTTCATCTCGGCGTATGCAGCCCACATGATTAAAACTAGAGAAGTTTAGTAAATATTTCTCATTTATATCTACACTTTTCCACTACCACCATATCTACATCCCCACTACCACTAAATCGTTCAAGGTAAATTCTTTGCCTATGTCCTTCATCCAAAACAGATGATATGGTCTTATTGATTTTTTCAATACGTTGTGCAAATCTACTTCTATCTAGAGCTTTAAGCATCCAAACTCCTTTTCTAGCTTGTTGATGTGCAAAGTTCCAAAGATACATATATTTTATTTTGTTTTCGTCTACAAAGTGTACACGTTTCATTTTATAATAAGGTTTATAAATAAAAAAAACTTAATTTTATAAACTCTTAAATATATTCATCTAATATATCTTTTTCAAAGTCATCTAATATTATTACAATATGGATTTTATAACACTCATCATACAGCTTTAATCGTAATATTTTTAAATTATGATTATACACAATAAGATCAGGATCCAGTTCCAAGTCGCCCAATTCTTCATCTGTGAATTCCACAATAACTTCTTCGTAGGTTTGTAAATCCACATTCATCATATCAAGCAAAATGTATGCTTTTTGTTGAAAATATTCCGTTGCAATATGGGGAAGCATTGGAATTTGCACACCATTGTTTATAATAAGGACCTCTACAGGTGGTAAATATACAACTGGTTCGGAAGACATTGGTGTAGTGATGCTCAACGTTGAACTGAATGGTATAAAATTTAATACTTATAGGAGTTTGTGTGGTGGGAGAGCGCTTAACGTGCCCATAGAGTGGCCTTGAGGAGGCGTGGCATTGGGCGCGGTGAGTTGCCCTTATGGTTGTGACCTTTTGAAAAAAGTGCACCGTGTCGACCTTGAGGCGTTGCCTTGACCTTGAAAAAAGTGCACTAAGTTGACCTTGAGACGTTGCCTTGACCTTGAAAAAAGTGCACCAAGTTGACCTTGAGGCATGGCCTTGACCTTGAAAAAAGTGCACCAAGTTGACCTTGAGACGTTGCCTTGACCTTGAAAAAAGTGCACCAAGTTGACCTTGAGGCGTGGCCTTGACCTTGAAAAAAGTGGTGGGAGGTGCGCCTAGCGCGCACCTTCTTTTACTACTAATAGAAACAACGGTTAGAACAAGACCGACAGGTTTCAACAAGTCGTTGAAATTGTGAATGAAAAAGTGATGTGAAGATTTAAGTCTAACATATGTTTAAAATATTTAAAATAATAATAATTGGTGATTCAGAATCTGATTCGAGTGAATCTGAATCTGATTCAAGTGATGAAAGTTACACCGATAGTGATGATGAATTAGATTCGGGTATAGGAACTGATAAATACGATTCTGATACAAGTATGGAGAGTATAGAAACAAATCATAAAGATCTTGTATTATACGAGTCACCTTTCTCGGAAAATAAAAATGAATAAAAAGTATGATTCAAACTACAATTTATTTAATTATGTATTTTCTATTAATTTGTTACTCATAGTAATAATAAGTTTTAATATAAAATATTTACAATGTAATTGAAAATTCAGATCCATCCTCGATAGGATGATGGACAACAAGGAGGCGTCCTGCTCGGGTGTCCCCCAAAAGCAACAAGACCAGCAGGATGATAAACAGATATACATAAATATAAATATTGATGTCAAGTACGTATATTATTCAGTTTTATTAAATTAAATTTACTCAATTGAATGTATTGAGATTATGTCATTGTTTGCAATTTTTATCAAGTTTATTAAATGACTAATTTGCTGATTATCGGATTTGGTTTCAATTTTGTTTTTAATAGATTTCAAAGCCGAACCTATGGTACTATGACTTGATGTTGTTCATCGTAGAACATTCAACACTGAGAGAAGCCGTGGACAGCATTCCACCTACACTTGATTTGTGCCAACCAAAGGACGCCCAAGAAGTTTAGGCGATGATGAGGTGATAATCGAATCACAGACACCGGAGGAAATTTTATATGAACCTTAGCTAACGATTCATAGGTTTCCGTACAGTGTACAAACCCAAAATCTCTCAAAATATTTCACGCAAACCACGTAAATTTGTTAAGAAGGAAGCTGATCCAGCTCGTACTTAAGATGAGAAACCACCAGCAGAACAAAAAGAAAAGAAACCTGTTCATAAACCCAAGCCCCCGGGGTACGCTTCCAAACCAAAACGCATCCCAGAAGATGCTTTTACGCCAAAACATTTGTCTACAACCCAGACCACCTTCAAAAATGACCCGCACTATAAAGATTCTATAGTTGTCGACGGTTATTGCGGTCTAGTGAGATCAAAGCCTCTACATTTCATGAATGATTATTCACAATATCGGAAGAGGAAATGGTACGTGATAAGTTTAATTCAAAATTTAATTTATTTAAATATTTAAATTTCCATTTGATAGATTAATTTTAATTTTCAATTTACCATAGTAATTGTACTACTCCATCTCTACAACGAGAAGCTCATAGTAGCAGTTGTACCGCCCCGACCTTCCAACAAGGAACGACACGCTGCCATTTTGCTTCAGATGCCACCACTAGTAATTCGAGAAAAAAATTATCAAATACAGAAAATATTGAGGCTGATGAAGACGTTGTATTAAAAACTGCAGCAACTTCACTGGATCAAATAAAACATGCTTTGGTTGTCAATAAAACACCTGTCCAGCAAGTTTCCGGCAAGCCAGAAATGGAAAGCGGTGCTTTTGAAAATTATGTTGGTGTACAAGCCTTGTTCATCGAGGAAAATTATCCAGACGAGTTTGTCGAAATTCAACAAGCAATTTCCACTATATTATACAATGCAAAAAAAAGAATTTTAGAGAAAAAAAAAACATTAACATAATTATTTTGTAATTTTTAATAAATTTCTTTAGTTTTATTATTTTTTTATATGCATTTATAGAAATTGACATTTACTGGTTGTATCAATGTAACTTTATCAAAAATCATTACGTAAGTATAAATACAAGTACGAGGTGCCACTTGTAAACCTCGTGCAAAGGGCTCGTTTGCTCGTTTAGGATTGAAACGTAATAAATTTAATAAATAAAGGAAAAGAGAGTCCGGAGTCGCCGAGAGTTTACTATAGGATCAAGCTCGTGACGCTCACAATTAGACCCGCCCGTCTTCACTAACACTCCCTCTCGGTTGATTAAACCACCCTAGCTCCCACATCCTCCTCTAAGTAAAGAAAAATCTTGCCACAACAGCTCTACCTCAATAAAAACACCTTTGGCTCTTTGTCAACTCCCACACGTCCAAAAGCCGTAACAATTTAATTATATATAATTTTGGCTTAAATATATATTTTATAAAAATTGCCTCTCCACTCAGTGAGATACATAATTTGTGTTTGATGATATAATAAAAATTATCGACTCAATTATGAATGTAGTAGAAGAAATTATTATTGATCTATCAGCATATCTGGCAGCTTTTGAAAGCCATATTTGATAGCATGTTAAATATAGACAAAACGGCATTAGTTAGAGAAATACAACTGATGATTAGTTAATTTTATTAATTCATTACTTTTACCAAAGGACGAAATAGCTACCAACTATTCAAATACTGTTAGCTATCTTCCTGACTTTAATATTATAGAGGATTGTTGTGAATCAAAAACAAACAAAAAAAATGTGTCGGATCTGTTATTAAATAATAACTACAGGGAAATTAGTCATCATATTGAAGATTTGAATACCGCCAGCTATAAACTGGACGATATTAATAACATACTCAGCAAACTGGACGATCGTTCTATTATTCCAACCATTGGAACTTCGGTAACAACACATATATATATATATATATATATATATATATATATAATGGTGGTATTGATAATTCTTGGATTATGTGTTTATGTTTACCATAAATTACGCACTACAAGAATATGTTGCGGAGTTCCAAACATCTGCATCCGGTTAAACCAATCAGTGGCATCCCGTCGAGAGCAAAATAACATTCAAAGACCTGTAACTTACAGTGTTCCAGAAGAAACTGTAATAATCAAATATACAAACTTATCTAGGACTTCTAGTTCACCTGGTTTGTCACGAAGGCAACAAACTCCAAGTAGAAGTTAATTGGTGTTTAAGTGAAAAAACAAAAACTATTAAGTACTATAAAAAAAGTTAATGGAAACGTTTGAGAAGAAGACCAAGATGATTTATGCTAAAAAGAAAAAGTTTCGTGCTCCATTTTCTGTCCATATTGTTACATACAATGATTTGTTCAAAACTATGGCAGTAAAAGAAACAATTCGTGCAGTTGGAGCACAACTCTAAGAAGAAATTCTTAATTTTACAATTACAAAATTGCCTGAAGATTGCACTGCTGAAGACTTGGTTAAAGGCGAGAGTGATTATGTGCCAAAGCTTTTAACATGCTTCTTAGAAACATTTGTTATGGGTGATGGTAGCCATTTATCAAGAACATCACGTGAAAAACTGAGAAACAATAATGATCTTGCAATTTTTTCTCTCGGACAAGATTTGATGTACGCTACTTCCAACCACAAAATCAAAACTTCCAAACACATAACTCTGGGTCTAACAGCAAAAAAATCATTAATTTATTATCGAAATAAGGACACTGCTGCTCTTACACAACTTTGGAAGAGATAGAGACTGAATTTACTTTTTCAACGGCAAATAGTACCTACGTGTGTCCTGAAGATAATTTACATCGTCCGGATTTGAATACTGCAGTAGCTTCTGATAATTTCGATCGCTTTGTCAAAACACTGAATGGTAAAGACACTCTTCACTCAAACGGTGGGAATAATTTGTCAAGACATTGATCAGAATGAAGATATGATGTCTGTGGTACCTCCAACACTAATCATTCCACAGCCTTGCAAACTCTAAAATTGAGCCAATAAATTGCAAGAGAATGTGAAGCTCCATATGTTCAGGTCACGTATGATTTAGCTATAGCCTAAACAAGCTATTGCATTCAAACTCAAGAATCTCCAAAATTTGACAATGCTTTCATTCACATGGGAGCTTTCCATATTGAGATGGCTTTTTTCAAAGCAGTTGGCACTTTCATTGGAGAATGTGGGCTTACCAATATCATGACCGAATGTAACCTGATTGCTGACGGTTCAGTCGCGTGTTATATTGTTAGAAAATATTACAACAGATGCAAACAATTACATTCTCTAATGGCACTAGCACTGCAGCAATTTTATTTTGAGTCTTTTTTAGAAAACAAAAATTTGACAATTCAAGAATCGGTAATACAATATCTCACTACATTCATGCAGCATAAAGATACCACTCCACAAGTACAGCATACAGAAGCACAACAGCTAATTCATTCTTACGATCAATATACAGCAGACACTTTGAAAAGCAAGCACGGAAATTTTACGCTATGTATTGATCTCATAAATTTGTGTCATTTATTTATCAGAAGTATCAGAGTAGGAGATTTAGATTTGTATTTTTATGCACAATTTTCGTGTGTTTATTTTTCTACTATAATCAACCAAACTACAGTCGGTGGCAAGTGTACTATATAAATCAACTACAACATGTAGAACACACACATCCGGGTCTTCGAGCCAAAATAGCAAAAGGCTCGTTTGGTATCAGAAGAACAATGAAACCTTTCTCGCGGATTCCGGTAGATTTAACGTTGGAGCAGACGATCAATGGTGAAGCAACACGTCGTCGGCTCACTGGAATTGTGAATCTTACAAGCTTTATCTCTGCTAGACAACGTTGAGCACGAAATCATGGAGCTCGAACGCGAATAATCTCGCACGTTTTAACTCGTGCTGGGCTTAATAAGAGTCATCAAGACATCGCCGCTGACTTACATCCAAATCAAATAAAAAAACATCAGAAACAAATTGAAGCGTTCAGATATAGTATTCAACAAAACACCAATCAATTTTCTCCTTCGATAGATATTGACCAACTGTACAATATTTCAACTGGGCAGGCTACCACTCCAGAAGTAGCAAATAGCTTGTTGAATGATGTATCATCCGGACAATTTTGAGAGATAAATTTATAACGGAGTGTAATATAAATTCAGACAGATTTCACCAATCACTGAAAAAAAATCCAGTACTGACTTTCGCAAGTTTGATAAAAAAAAGTCCACAAAAATCGGAGAAAAAGTATATGAAGTTAAATTACAGCGCAATTTATTTGATCGGTTATTAGCTTTATCACTAGACACGAACCTAAATCTTGAAAAAGTACTATGTTTTCCTATAACTCCTGTTCCTCTGTCACTATGCCATATAGATGGTTCGATTAATAAGACTGTTAAGTCGGTACTAATCCATGAGTTAGAAAAAAAAATTGAAGAAATGGAACAACCGTCACACCAGGTCGATTTTCTTATTGTAGATGGTTCTTGTTAAACACCTTCTAACAAATGCCGCGCAGCTTTGGAGATTTATCAAAGAAAATTTTGCAATCTCTCGTCAATAACTCAACAAGTCGCATAGCCATTGTATTTGATCGCTGTGAGCATACTCTTCGAGGTAGTACGAATAACAAAGATTTCTATATCTCTGGCGACTTTGCAAAAGATTTAAAAAATATGAAGTTTAAAGAAGCTCTTGTTAAATTTTTGATCGATCATTGGGCTGAGCAGGAGATGGCTTTGATTATCGGTAACAAAACAATATATCTGAGTCATGATTTGTGTTATGTATATTCTGTTACCAATAATAAAGTTACGCGAAAAATCGATCATGAACTGTCTTGTCCTGATCATAAAGAAGCGGATACAAAAACTGTATTTTTTGCTTGTCAAATAAAAGAAGATTCTATAGCATCATCAGAACTTTTGATACGGATATTGTTGTGATCATGTTGGCCAATATGGAACATCTTCAAGCATCGGCGTAAGTCGATCGAGTAGGAAATACACGCCGATATATCGATATTTCCGCTCTTTTTATGGAGCTAGGTCCACTACTTTCACAACGCTAACTGGATGTGATTACAATCCATCTTTTTACAGACAAGGCAAAAAAAAGCCTTTCGATATTTTAATGGAATCTGAAGATTTTCAAAAAGCATTTGCAAATTTGGAATCCGAAGCTTATAAAGTTGATGAATTATTCATCACTATGGAATCCTTTATCTGCCCTTTGTATTATTTAAGAAAGCCCCCTTATTCAACTGAGCTAGGATAGAAATCTTGAATAAAACATATAAAGTATCAGATACATCACAGCCCTTCTCATTAAACGTGCGCACCAACAGATTTCGGGTGGAAAAATGTGGATGGAAAGTTGGAGATGACTTGGTTCGTTGGCAATCAACTACCAAAAGCATATGAAGATATTGTCATAACACCTAACATTCTAGCGGATACTCCAGATACAGGTATGTTTTCTTTTTAATACAATAATAATATCATAAAATAAATAAAAGGTTGTTGACAATCATAACCATTTCTGGTTACAGATACGCAAGATGTAGATGAGCGTGACCAAATCAATTCGAACTTCCATTCTGAAGACGATTCTACTAATGATGATGATGAAGATTGAAAAAGTCATGATTAACAATTTATTTCATTACGCCACTTTCTTATGTATACATAATAAAATGTAAATAGATTTTTTTACATTATATATTATTTTTTGTTCATTGCAATTGTAAATGTAGTGTTTTTTTGTATGTAATTAATTTATGTATTATTAATTTTTAAGTTAGTTTTTATAAAAATTATTATTTTTAGATTTAATATTAACCGGACGGATTGTACTATTTTTATCTAATTTATGTCCTTCAGACATAATTAATTATTATTAACTACTTTAGTCTAGCCGTTTTTAAGACTGAAATTTATACCCTTACTTGTGGACAGTCGAGTCTTTGTGTGGGGTGCACGTGCGTTCTGGAGAGTGAGACAACAACATAAACATAATACATAATAAATACGGACATTTTGATTTCGTCAGTCAGTTATCGTCGCGATTTCCTAAAGATCGGTCCCTTCGGTTAATAAACCCTTTTTATTATTTCATATATAAATATATTAAATATTGTAATAATACTAATAACTTATTTTAATAACTGAAGTGGTTAAAAGAAGAAGAAAAAAGGGATTAATTAAAACCACAAAGGTAAGTGCAGAAATAATTTATCAATCCTAGACACGGCTAAACTACCCAGCGGGTAAGGTACCCATTTACACAATTATTTCATTTAGTAATAAAAAAATCTATTATAACTATAATTGCTTTGGGGTGAAGCTCGATGTCGTTATAACTCGAGAACCGCTGGGCCGATTTTCATGACTTTTTTGGTTTGTTCATATCGCTGTATTTCAGGTTTAGGCAGAAAGAAAATTCCGGAAAATCCACCGAAAAAGTGGGAAAATCGGAAAAATCGAATTTCAGCAAAAAACTCTGCGGGTGGTTTAGCATAAAAGAAAATTCGAAATAACCCAAAGGAAAAGCCGGATAATTGAAAAATATCAATAGTGTGTTTATCTATAACAATTTTGAATTTTCAAATTAAATTCATCACAAGGAGAATATTCACTTAACGTCTCCAATGACAGAATTTTTTTTGTTTTGTAAAAAGAAAATTCGGAAAAACCCATAGGAACAATCGTAAAATTGGAAAATATAGAAAGTCTATTTTTATATGAGTATTTAGTATTTTCGAATTTATTTACTTTCATGCCGGACAACATTTGCTTGGTCTGCTATTTAAATAAAAAAATATTTTAATTTTTAATTAATTATTTTAAATAAAAATAAAAATGATTCTTTAGGACAAAACAACGTTTGCCGGGTCAGCTAGTAAAGGTATAAACTGTCAATTTAAGAAAATCCTTCCAAATAATTGTCAGATTACAGGACAGCACAACAAGGACATCAAGCTGAACCCTCTGTATAAAAATCTGACGCGCTCGAGTATTTCAAGGCCACGATTTTTTTTTACATTTTCAAAAATCAGCCATGAGTTCTGGTCGCGTCCAAATCGTCAGTTTTTTGAATATGACATCTTTTAGGGTTCACTTAACATCCCTACTGAATATTTGACACGCTCAAATAATTTTCTACCCCTACGTAGGGCCACTCCTACATAGCAAGCGGGCAGATTAATATCTCTCCGTTATCAGAAACACGTTCAAAAATCAATGCATGTTAAAATAAATGTGCATCAATGAACATTTCCTCAACAATCAATTTATAAAGTATAAATGTTTGCCAACACAAGAATTTGTAAAGTGAAGAATTGACAAATTCTTTTTATAAAACAAACTATTAGATAAATTTAAGTCAACCGACTATCAATAACAGAACAGTTTTTTTTAACCATATTTATTAGGTTGGAATTTTATTTCAAATTACGTCAACCCAAATTAACAATATAGCTAGATGAAATTACGTCAACCGACTAATAATAACAAAATAGAGTAATATTATCCATATATTTACTAGGTTGGAATTTTATTTCAAATTACTTCAACCTAGTTTTAAATCATTTCGGTAGAATATTTACATGATATGATATGTTTATTGTATCAAAATATCCATTGATTATGATTTTTTAATCATTTTTATTTTACAAAATGAATTAAACGTAATTTGCATTAATATGCAATCAAGATGTCTGTTCTTAATGAACTGTAGCTGCTGTTACGATGTTTATTCTGATTAATAGTATCAGTTTTTCTTTGTGCTACATCCAATAAATTTCTTCAAAATGGGAATGATTTTTGTTTTATTGTATATACAATTTATCTTGATTTTTGATATCTAAATTTCCAATTTACGGACTTTTTATAATTAATTCACTTTCCACTGCTAATTTATATTTTGAAGATTTATCAATTGTTGCACTTTTACTGCATTCCCGGGTTCCCTCCTTCATTCTGCAGCGATTATTCTAGTTGTTATTCATATATTTAATTACATTATTTTTAATAGCGATTATATTATTTAATTTGTCATTTCACTTATATTTATTAGACACCTTTATTTATTCTCAGCAACATAGTAGCAATGGTAGGTTAGTAAATTGATATGATTGTGCACGCCAAGGCGTGGCCGTTGATTATTCCAGTGCACTCGAATAGGTTGAAACGTTGTCGTCACTCAGCGGTTAAAGTGGGTACAGTACCGTAATAAGTTTTGTGTACAGTCCATAATGATTTTTGTTTTTATTATGTATACAATTTGTCTTGATTTTTTCATATCTTGTTCTTCTTGTATTTCCAATTTACTGACTTCTTATAATTAATTCACTTTTCACTTTTCACTGTTAAATTTATATTTTAAATATTTGTATAAAATCCATACATAATTAATTGTTACACTTATAATGCATTTCCGAGTTTGCCTCTCTATTCTAGGTCGATAATTCAGTGTATGTTCGTATATTTAATTCCATTATTTTTTCAGCAACATATGTAGTAGCAATGGTGCGGTAGTAGACTGATGTGATTGTGCACGTCAAGGCGCTGCCGCGCTGGCGTTGCCTCCTCCTATAACGAACAGCAGTCTTGCCAATATAGCTTATTCGGGTGCATTCGAATATGTTGAAACGTTGTCGTCACCCAACTAAAGTGGGTACAGTTCCGTAATAAATTTTGTGTACAGTTCCGTAATAAATTTTGTGTACAGTTCCGTAATAAGTTCTCTGCACAGTCTCGTATAAAAAGCTTTTACAATTGATTTCTACTATTTTCTTTAATTTCATTTGTGTATGTAAGCTTTTTCTATAGTAAAATAACAACGTAGTTTTACTAATAATAGCTACATAAATGATGTATTACAGAAAGGAATAGACAAAACAAATTAAAATTTTCTTGTAATACATCAATTTTATTTTATTTATATATGTTTATAATGTTTAATTCATTTTTTATTACTATTTAATTTTACAATTTATTACGAAAAATATTAAGATTAAGCTTTATTTTTAAATATTATATAAAACTTTAATATAAGCAAAAGAAGAAATTTGTGTACATCAAACAAATTTATTTTAATGTCTAATATAAGAAAATTATATAAATCTATATATTTGTATTACTTTAAATTTTGGTTTTTCAAATATTTTTTTTAATTTTCAAATCTTCCATAAATAATGAATTTTTATTCTAAATATGTAATATCTTTAAAGAAAAAGGTTGTGTTAAAATTTTGTGCTTGTTTAAAATCAAATGTTTTGCAAAATTGGATTTTTTTATGTCTTTATTTATAAACGCTCTTATATGGTCTTTATAAATCTAATATTGAATTTTCTAATATATATTTCATTGCAATCACTACAATTTAGTTTATAAATGCCACTTTTATCCCAAATATGTGTTTTTATGCATTTAATAATATTGATTTTAAATTATTAAATGTTTTAAATCCTACTGTAATTAATTTTGACATTTTTATTTGAATAACAAAATAATTTTTCAGATATATTACCAAAATAAGTTAAAAAACAATATTTCTTAATTATTTCTTTAGTAAATGGATATATTTTATTAATACAAATTTTGAATTGCTTTTTATTTAAAATTTTAATAGTAATAGATTCATTGTTTGTAGTTATTTCTTAATATCTTATTTTTTTATTAAAATTTTCTTTGTTTAATGGTATAGAAGTTGCTCTGTGAATTAAACAACTGAACACTGATATTTATTTTATTTAATGGATGAAATGAATGAAATGAATTTTTTTGAGTAATTGTATCTGAATAAGTTTGTTTTTTTATAAATTTCAAAGTTAAATTTTGATTCAATTTCTGAAGCAGTATATCTAAAAATTTATTTGTTTTTTCAATTTTTAATTTAAATTTAATTGTTTTATAAATATTATTTACAAAATTTTATAAAATATCCAAATCATTTTCAATTTCTTTAAAATAAATAAGAATATCATGAACATATCTGAACCAAAGTTTATTTTTTTAACTAGAATTTATTATTTTATTTTTCAAATTTTCCAAAAAAATATTTTATATAATATAATTTTGATAATACATTTTTTAAATAAATTTATAATTTCGTTAATTTTAAATTCTTTATCATTTAATTTTTTTCTAAACTTATTAATGTATGTACATCCAATTTTAGTTTTATGATTTTCTAATTTATTGGTTAAATCTAAAGTATTTTTATGCTAAATTCTGGATTATAATCATATGATTTAATCAATTTATTTAAATATTTTGATAACAAATAGTTTAGTCAAACATAAGATATTACTGGTCTAAAAGGAAAACCAATTTTATATGTTTTTATTAAACCATGAAAATAATGTTATTATATGATTGTTGATTTGTTGTTGTTCAGTTTTTTGCACGTTAAATACGTATTATTAATAACCTTATTGTAAATTTATACAAAGAATTCATTATCATAACAATAACATGTTTACACTTTTACATATAATTGTTTAATAGTTACTGTGATTTTATGTAAATTGTTTTTTCGACCAGTGAGATGCTAGACACACTTATGATGGGTGCATACCCCGAAACACGTGTATGTGTCTCTTACTGGATGAAAAGGCAATTTATATAAAATACATCATTTATTATTTTAAATAATTTTTTGTGTTAAAATGCTTAGTTTGTATTTTGGATTGCACACAATTATGTATGATAAGAATTAGTACAAATAGTTGTAGTCTTAGTTTTATGTTGACTTTCAATCGGTTAACGTTTAAGAACATCTCAATTTGTATTTAATTGTAAACTCACATCGTTGCAATAAAGTAAATTCAATTAAGATTATTTTTAAAAAGCGCTTCTCAAAGTAGATGCTTTAAATTGCGCAGTCGTACGGATTTAAAATTTGAATAATTTGGTATCCGTGAATTGGTGAAATTTAGCCAAATTGTTTGAAAAGAAGAACTGAATAGTGCAAGAAAGTGTATAAGTTTGTATAAGTTTATAACCCTCTACGAGACAAATTATTCTCCTAGAGAAGGCATCAATCCTCAATAAGGGCATCAATCCCGCAACAAAAAGGTATCAATTCTCAACAAGAAGGTATCAATCCTCAACAAGAAGTCATCAATCCTCAACAAGAAGGCATCAATTTTCAATAAAAGGAACAAATTTTATAATAAATTTTATTAAGTTGTAAGTACAATAAAATTGCATATATTTCCTATTATTTTTATTTGTTATTTCTTAAATATTTGGTTTCCACTATAATCAACAAATTTTCATAATATACTTAAAAAAATTATCGAGAATAATTTAATTACTATATGTACGAGTATTATATAAATAATTTAAATATTATTAAATTTTAATATTGGTAATTTTAATTTTAATAATATAACTTTCCAACCAGTGTTTCTTAAGGCCATTCTTTCATTTGACAGAAATCCTGCTACTGTAGCAGATTTCATCGACGCATGTGAACTAATAATAAATCAGTTTTATAATGACAAAGAAGAGAATTTCTTAAATAGATTCTTACTAATAAGTATTAAAGGTAAACTACTTGGCCGTGCTAAAATGATTTCATCTTTGAGAGAAACTAGAAACTGGCAAGAATTAAAGCTTCTTTTACAAACAAACTTTGCCGATCAACGCGATGAAAATTCTTTATTACGCGATTTAATGTTACTAAAACAAGGTAACAAAACCGTATATTAATTTTGCCAGAAATGTCAGGACATTTGTAGTTTACTATTGTCTAATGTGGTAATGAATGAACAAGTGGAACAAGTTCAACTTACCAGAACAAATTTGTATGATAATACAACTTTAAAAGCTTTCCTTGCTGAATTTAAAGAATCATTTGAAGCTATTGCAAGAGCTAAAGATCCAGAAAATTTGGAAGTTGCTCTTAATCAAGTTTTGGAAGAAGAAAACATAACGTATGCGAGAACTAAATCTCAAAACTTTAACCAAAATTTTGTACTTGTTCATATTGTAAAAAAGTAGGTCATGTTATTTCCGAGTGTAGAACAAAGCAAAATAATTCAAATTCCCAAAAACAACAATTTAATGCGTCATATAATAAAAATTATTCAAATAATAGAAATTATCAAAATTATCAAAGACCAAATAATTTTTCAAGACAGAACTATAATAATTATCAAAATTATAGATATTTTAATCAAAGACCTAATTAGCAAAATTTTAATAATAAACATCAGAATCAACGTAATTTTGTTAATTGTAATAATAATAATTATCCTCAACTAATGGACTGGGAACCGATTGCTGATAAATCAAATAATAAAAGTTCACAAAGACAAGAACTATATCACTTAAAAAACGGAAAAGTACAAGAGACCGCTGGGGTGTCTACTTGGCAAGCAAATTCAAAAAGCCCCAAAGAAAAGAAAATTTACATGTAATTAATTTAAATACAACTTATTCAAATAATTTACCTTATACAATTTTCCCGAAATTTAATGTAAATTTCTTAATTGACAGAGGTTCTACAAAATCTTTTATAAGTCCTAAAGTTGCTTTAAATTGTTTTCTGAAATAATATCAGAAGAATGTTTTCAAATTAAAACCCCTCATTAAATAACTTATCATAAATATATAGTAGATATTATGTTACCTGAAATATTGAATGAAAACTGTCTTACTCAATTTTATATATTCGAATTTAATGCTTATTATGATGGTTTATTAGATAAGAAATAATTATAATATTTGTGAGGTTGATCTAGATTTATTTACATAAAGTGATAGTATTTCAATTGCGCACTGTGTACCAGCGGATATGAACATGAGTGCTGGCATTGCGAAAACTTTTGCTGACAAATATAATAACAAAGCATGTTTACTAGATCAATGTCAAGAACAAGGTGGTCTTGCCATATGGAAAGATAAGAAACGATTTGTTTACTATCTTGTTATAAAAAATAATTATTATGAAAAACCAAGTTTAAAAAATCTATTTAATTGTTTAAGGAAACTAAGAGATCATTTATTGAAATATAAAATACTTAACTTAGGTATTCCGAGAATATGACGCGGCTTAGATCAGTTAGATTGGTATAAAGATGTAAAACCAATGCTAATATATATCTGCAATGATACAAATATACGTATCAATGTTTGTAATTTAAATAATAAAAATAAAAATAAAATTGTTATTGAGCCTAGAACTCAAAAGGTAATTAAAGTTAAAATAAATAATAAAGATAATCTAAACAAAGGTATTCTTCCCAATACAAATATAAAAGGCTGTGAAATGCCTGAAGCTTTTGTTGCTATATCAAATAAACATGCAATTACTACTATAACTAATGCAACAGAAAAGCCAATTGAATTAGCATTAAATAATAGTTTTAATGTCGATAAAAATGAGCAATTAACAGAATTTGAAATGAATAAAATAAATGCTAATCAAAAATATAATAATTTAATTTTAGATGATTATTACAAGGAAATGATCATAAAGGTTATAACAAGTGTAATCTTATTAATAAATTACGTTTAAATGATTTAAATACAAAAGAACGAACTGAGTTTATTAAATTACTTACAAGAGTTTAAAAATGTTTATTATAAAGAAGGAGAGTCTTTAACTTTTAGTAATAAAATTAAATATCATATCAGAACAACTGATAATATTCCAATATTCACAAAGTCATATCGTTATCCTTTCATTTATAAACAAGAAGTTCAAAATCAGATGAAAACAAGATATAATCAAACAAAGTAATTTTCCTTGAAACTCACCAGTTTGGGTAGTTAAAAAATAGGCGCATTGGGTAAACAAAAATGGAGAGTGGTAATAGACTATAGAAAATTGAATAAAAAAACAATTGATGATAAATACCCTCTATCAAATATAAATGATTTAAAATCTAGTTACCATCAAATTGAAATAGCACCAGAAAATGTAGAAAAAACCGCGTTCAGTGTTGAAAATGGTAATTATCAATTTAAAAAAACGCCATTTGGATTAAAGAATACACCCAGTACTTTCCAACGAGCTATGGACAACGTACTTAAGGGTATTCAAGATGAAAAATGTTTAGTACACCTAGATGATATTATTATATTTAGTACTAGTCTTTAAGGGCAGCGTCAACGCGCGAAACCAAGCAAATTAAAATTTGTCCGACATGTGCTGGCTCCTGTTGCTAAATAGTTGAACTAAAATTGTGCGCTAACTCGCGCACTTAGTCGAGCTAGTGCGCATCATAGCCGGTTAGATATTTATTTATAGACTACATCTCCGCACCCCTCCAGGATACGAAAACAATTCGTACTTTTACAAAATTATATTATGTATTTACGTTTTTATATAGATTTGCATCAGGGGCGCGCTTAAAACATATATTACGATTGAATTTTTATTATTGATTTTATATTTTATAATAATTAATATTTACAAATACATAATTAAAATAACTTTTATTAATTTGTGTATGATGTTTGTAATTAATCAGCAGTCCCGAAAATTGAATTTTTCATTTATCAGTTATTTTCGATCACTACATAATCAAAGTATTGAACAAAACTATTTTTTATTTAATACTTGTGTAGAGCATTATTGTAACTTTAGATTTAATCATATAAACCGCACAGTAAATTAGTAATATAATATTTTATGAACTTTTTAATCTATTTTATAGACTATTAAACTGCTCTGTAAATAAAATCAACTTAAACCCGTATGACACCATGATACTATGTTACCAAAGCAATCTTGAGTAAGGTATGACGTCATCAGTAAGGTTGCCAAAATACGAGTAAGGTGTAATTAAAAAACTAACCAAAGCTTACCTTTTTTGTCAAAAAACTCTAGTCACTTTATAAAACCATAATAAAACTGAATTTAATAGAAATTTAAATTTTTTGTTGTGTAACGGTGTTTTATTACATTAAAAATTTATAATATAATTAACATGAATTTATAAACTAATTGGGTTTTTACATTTTTGCGACATATAATATAATAAAATAAGGCCTTTCACCTTTAAATAAATGTAATAAAATTCAAATATGGTTGTCACTTTGTTTACTCCGTTTCCGTGCTATCTCGAGTTTGTGCATGTAGAGTGAACTCCGTATATTCTACTCTATCATATCCGAACGCTTAAAATTTCCGAACGCGTAAAGAGCAATTAAAGTTAAAGGACCAAGTGAAAAAAAAAAAAAATAAAGTGCTAGTAGACAGTAAAAAAAACTGGAAGCATTCTTAAATTATTTCTATAACCACTTGTATCTTCTTACCCTATTTATTTAAACAACCAACTGTTTGTTCCATAATTGTTTCTTCTGTTGATTCAATATTTTACCCAAATACGTTTTCTTTTTTTTGTTCCGTCAAATTATTTATGAAACGCATTCTGTTGCCAGTTGTGAAAACTTGTAACACTTTTAAAATATGCTTATGAAACTAAAAAGAGATTGACAAATAAATGGCATATGTGTCCTCTTTCTTCTGCTATTTGTCTTAGCAGTACATGTATCCTCAATGTGGCATTAATTGGCATTGGCATTATTTATAGTTTTAACTATAGTTAATATGGCCATGTATGAGTCAAGTGTACAGAATAAAAACGTGCTTTTATATGTGCAAAAGAAACCCTGAAAATTTCACGCTCCGAGATATCTTACAATGTATCCACAGAACTACTTAAAAATAGCGAAATAGGTAAGTATTTTTTTAAGAAAAACTGTTCTTTAAAGTTCTAGTAAATTTTCAAATACCATTCAAAAACATTTTTGGCTCTAAAAAATTATTCTTTGAACACAAACAGTTCTTCACAATTTTTTTCTAAAAAAGCATTCTTGAGTTACACGATCAAAAAATTCAAAATTTTGATTGCTTATTACTTGGAAATAGCTCACTGAAAATGAAAAAATCTGATCAAATTTACATAATCAAGATTCATGTAAAAGAAGGCATTTTCAGTAGTTAGGGCAAGAAAAATTTTATTTTGTACACTTGACTCATACATGGCCATATGTACATATATATGTAATTCAAGATGTGATTTTTGTCAGTAACATATTGGCATTACATATAATATACATAATTTGCGTCATCTTAAGCCCAGCACAATTTCATACCAGCTACTAGCACATGTATTCTGTCAAATGGCATGCTTCTTGCTGGCACGCAAGTCGATTGCACCAAATCAAAAAGATTTGATTTTTTGGCATGCAATGTGCAAGTAAGGGACATCAAAAAGCATTCCATAAATAAAGCATGTATGAACGCATACGATAGCAATTGCTATATGTGGAGCTGCAGTAGTACAATTAAAAAAAAAAACAAATGTAATGCGCAATACACGTTTGAATAGGTACCCCTTCAACGAGGCCCACTAGTAAGATTATCATATTCCGTACGTAGAAACGCAACATCAATAAGTTTTAAGCTAATGTTGGCCTTGCTTAGTGCCACTAAAATACCCCTAATAAAATTTATATCAACAAAGACACCAAACAGAAAAATAATTATTTGCAACCAAAATACTCCTAGTAATATTAAAAAAAAAAAACATTTTTCTGCGGTATAAATATTCAGTCCAACGCCACTGGCATACAAAGAATCTTTGTAATCAAAAATCCAATTACACCACATGAATGGTTTAAGTTTTGTGCTTAACGTATCTTGCAACAAACTATCATATAAGTGTAAATCAAAAATTTACAGAATTTGGCATATTTGTTTAATTATTATTAGTGATTATAAAAAAAACAGTCTTGGTCTTATGGTTTTTGAATCATACACATCGGTTTAAAACAAAGTTATTCATCCATACGTTTATGTCTAACATCCTGTATATTGTATTGTTATACAATAATATACTTATTCTATATTTTCAATTCAATTCAATTTATTGTATGTAGGAAATATATGGTAAAATACAAAAATATTTATCAAAATAAAATTGTATTTACTGGTTTAATATTTTTAAACTAATTATTCGTATTTATTTTTAATAAAATATTAATTTAAAATTAAACTCCTTTTATTTCTACGTCTCTGTATATTGTTATCAATTGTCATCAAGTATGTGGCCGAATGTGCCCGAACCGTCACAGATCATACAATAGAACCGTATCTTTCGTTAGCGATGCATTGAAATTATTGGAAAGAACGGTCCGGGGGGAGTTTGTCATAAAAGTAAATATCAATCTCACAAACACATGAAACAACTTGCCCTCTATGACCAAGAGCCCAAACTGCCGGCTGTCGTTTTGCATAAGAAGTGGCCTAAAAATACAATTATTTTATAATAAAAATGATTGAAAACTTGTTTTCAGGTTTATTTAAAAAATACAAGTTATATTTTTGTGAAAATGGTTTTAAATGAAAGATATGTCACTGACATCGGGTCTTATATTAGTTTAGTTATCATAAATCAACCAAGAAATGTATTTACGGCGTTATTTAGTCAAAAATAAGTACAATAGTTTATAATAATTAATATAAAAATTTGTAGTATACTTAAAAAATTGAAAACTTAATTAAAACTTGCGCAAATGTTCAACCTTTCAAAATATGCATAGCACGATATGATCGATTGTGTAGTTTGCTGGTGAGTGTGAAAAAGGTTACTATGTATCTTTTCCATTTACGGCGCATCAAAATACCCGAACCTTAAGAACATGTAGAGAGACTTTAACGAGAAGTATTAAAACGCTTAAGAAAGGCAAATTTTAAAATTCAAGTTAAATCTCAATTAAAAAAAAAAAAGTGTTATACCTAGGTTATGTAACAACACCTCAAGGTGTGCGTCCAAATCCAGATAAATTAAAAACTATTAATAATTTCCAATTCCAAAAACTCAATAAAAAACTTTTGGTTTATTAGGATACTATCAAAAATTTATTAAAAACTTTGTTTATTTAACTAAACCATTAACGTTATGTTTAAAGAAAAATCATAAAATGATTTATAATTCAGAATTTGTAAAATGTTTTGAAACATGCAAAACAATTTTAATAAATAAGCCTTTATTACAGTATCCATACTTTGAACAACTTTTTGTACTAACTACAGATGCATCAAACTTTGCAATCGGTGCAGTTTTATCACAAGGTAACATTGGTTTGGACTTACCAATAGCCTATGCATCTAGAACTTTAAACGATACATAAATATTCTGTAATTGAAAAAAAATTATTAGCAATAATTTGGTCAGTTAAATATTTCAGACCATATCTTTACTGGAAAAATTTCACTATCGTTTCAGATCATAAACAACTTCAATAGTTATTTTCAAATAAAGATCCTAGCTCAAAACTTGTTCGCTGGAGATTAAAATTAGAAGAATTCGATTATGATTTAGTTTATAAAAAAGGAAAACTACATTCTAATGCGGATGCTTTGTTACGAATTCAAGTAAATACGAATGAGACTAAAGTAAATCCCACTGAAAATGCAAATGACATTATTCAAGAATTGTTTGATAAATCAAGTATATATCATCAATTACCTGAATGTTTCAAAAACATTAATTAAATAAATAATGATAACAATGAACGAAATAAAGTTAAAATCTTACAACATATAAGAATCAGTCAAAATGGATCGACTGATATGATAATGATAAGTTAGATATTAATCAAAATAATATCTAAATAATAAACGTAATCAAATAATAACAAAAACAATTGATGATAAGCTTAAAAAACCAAGAGTTCTATAAAAATAATAAATTAATAAAACAAATTATTGTTCAAGTTAAAATAAAACATTTTTTTTTTCTAATAGAATATTGTAAAGCAAAAAATGTTTTTATTTTTTATTGTTATATTGATAATGAAGAGGTTTTTGAAAAGTTTAATAGTGCATATGTCAAATTATTTCAAAATCATTCTTCAAGACCTATTTTAATTAGATGCAGTAGAAAAACAATTGATGTAGATTCAATTGATGATCAAAATGAATTAATAGGTAAGTATCATAACGGAAAAACAAACCATAGAGGTATTAATGAAATATATGAAAAAATAATTAGAAACTATTACTGGCCAAATATGCGTTCCAGTATAGAAAACTATATCTAAACGTGAAATTTGTTTTAAAAATAAATATGAACGACATCCTGTCACAATACCTTTAGTCTTCTTTTAACCTTTTCAAAGGTCGGTCAAGCTTTTAAAATCGAAATTAAAAATGCAACCGAAATTGCTGAGAAATTAATAAATTATTTCCAATACTATGGAACACCACAAACCATTACTTTTGAAAATGGTACGGAATTTGAAAATAATGTTATACAAAAATTATGTGAATCTCATAAAATAACTATACAATTTATAACGCATAATCACCCTCAATTAAACGGAATCATTAAAAGGTTTCACTCTACTTTAATTGAACATTATCAAATTTTAAAACAAAAGTATAATGAAGACCCAAGAAAACTAATAAGTTACGCTATTATTGCTTATAACAACTCAATTTATTCAGCAATACGATTTACTCCTCTTGAACTTTTAATTGGGCATACAAGCTCAAGAGACCCTTATAATTTATTTTATAATAATCACTTTTATAACAATTATGTTAACAATCATAAAAATAAATTACAACTTACTTATGAAAAAGTTAAGGAAATTTGGAAAGAGATAAAGTTAAAAGAATTAATAATAATAAAATTTACTAAAAATAAAGACAATTATGTAAGAATAAAAGATATTAAATTAAATTATAATTTAATAATAGATTTCTAAGTAAATCAAATCAAAAACAAATTTGACCAGTTATTAATGAAAAGAAAGCATGATAAAAAAAATAATAAGTAGAAATTTAGATGCGAAAAATAGAGAAAGATTTGAAACAAAAATACAAGACTTACAAAATAAACTCAATAAAAAGATTTAATGAAGAAACAAAATAAAATATCTTTCACAATTAATAAACAATTTAATGACAATATTCAAAAAGTTTTTGAAAATAATAATATAATAGTCAGAAGAATATTAAAATTAGAAAGATTAAATAATTCTACAGATATAAATGAATTTAAAAATACCGTAAAAATACAAAATACATTGACACAACTTATTGAGTCTACTTTTAGAAATGAAAGATATTCAACAATATTTAGAGTGAAGTTTGCATCAACTTCATTTTGATTGCACTGCACTGCACTGAGTTATGATATTTTACTCTTTCAATTTCAAGTGTTTATAAGTGTTTTTAATTGTGAAGTTTTACCTAACGTACTGGTAATTATATTTGTGATTGTTTGTGCTATCTGTCTTAATCATTATTCAGTAAAATGTATGGTAAAGTTTGTTTATTGAAACTTAACCTAAATTTATAGCCGCCGCCCGCGCATTCTCATCTGCGCAGCGCAAAGCAATATTCTTACCAGTGGCGTAACTTGTTTTCTTTTAATTTGTGATTTTATATTTTAATTTGTGACTTTATATTTTAAGCTTGTTTCAAACACTCCTTTGTCTCCGTGGTCTGCTTTTGTTTGTTTTGTAGTTAGTCACCAGGTGAAGGACCGCACCCGTGTGAATTGTGTATTCTTGTATCATCCTTGTATCATCCTTGTATTATTTTTTTATTCCTAAATATATAATCACTTTTATAGTTAAATTTTTATATTTTAAACTTTAATTTATTATTATGTCCGGTCAAGCGTGCAAATGCAGAAGTGTTGCACAATCTGGCGTAACATGTTATATTTCATAACAGTTGCGCCATTCGTCATAAAAAATGTCACTGTGGTACGTCATTCGAACTTGACGATTCCAAACTTCCCAGGCTTTATAAAGAGACTATCATACTGTATCAAGTTTTATTAGATGAAGTTCGGTCTAACAATAAATTGCTATTAGATAAAGTATTGTATCTTGAAGAGAAGATTGCAGACAAAGATAAAGTAATACTTAAATACAAAACTCGTATTCAAGAATTTATGCTTAGTGTAGTTACACCAACTATTAATGAAGAAATTCAATTGCTTCCACCTGCAATTAATTCTGTATATAATAATTATTCTTCTTTTGCAACCCTTACTGCTCAAACAAAACCTAAACAGAAAGTTCAACCTAAAACCCCAACAATTTTTGGTTGTGGTCCAAGTCACAATGAGTTGCAGGCATATCTGCCAAACTCATATATACATGTCTCAAAACTTAAACGCGGAACTAAAAAATCCGATGTTATTAACTACATTAAATTGAAATACCCCGATATTTCAATCGACGCTGTAGATCTAGCTGTACAATCTGGAAGCTACAGTAGCTTTCTTCTTTATTTCGCGTTTTACAGCTATTTTACATCGCCCCAGAAGTCTTACGACTTGTATGAAGGGGGTTGATGGGACCAACGGCTTATTAGGTGACTTCCGAATCACCCCGGTGGATAAAGAGCAAAGTTATTATTTTAGTCATATTCGGGGATCGAACCCCGGACTGTTAGCGTGCTACGCTAACGCTCTATAACTGAGCCATCTCACCGTTTAAAGTCTCGGTTCCAGCCGACCATGCTCGAGCTATTATTTGCAAAAACTTTTGGCCAGCAAACATTGCTGTAAAAAAATTTGTAAGTTATGGTCGTTCACAAAATGTTCCAGCTTCATCTCCAATGGATTTTCGGAGCCTGAATCCTGTCAACAGCTTGGACCCATCTTCAGAAATGATAACGGCTTCTCCATCTACTACCAGAACGTCGGGAGTTTTAAAACTAAACTCAGGAAACTCTTGCTAGCTGTAGCTGTATCAGACTACGATGTGATTGTTTTGACTGAAACATGGCTTTCTTCAGTCATCAGTGACTCTGAATTAAATCTAAAAGGCTATCATTTATTTAGGTGTGATCGCTTGGCCTTTACAAGCTCTTAACAAAGCGGAGGTGGTGTTTTAATTGCTATCAAAACTCACCTCAAATCTGTATTACTTTACCCCACGTTTATTAGTGTTGAACATTTGTTTGTAGTTGTTAAGTTTAATCTTGTGTCTTATATAATTTGTGCGGTATATTTACCAGCTAATTCAACTAGTGACAAATATCTTGACCATTGTTATTCCATCAAATCTATTGCCGACGAGTTTCCAAGCAGTAAACTAGTTTTATTGGGTGATTACAATCTACCTACAGCATCTTGGGTTAACGATGATTAAGGTATAGGAGTAATTTGTTATGATAGTTACCTTTCTCATTTAATAGCTAATTCATTTGGGTTCTTAAATTGCGTACAATGCATTTCTATTCCTAATAGTGAGGGTGTGTTTTTAGATTTATGTTTTACTAACGATCGTGATATTTCTGTGATAGAAGCTGTAGATGTTTTGTTAAATTTAAGCCAACACCATACTGCGTACTTGTTAACTATAAAATGTGATACTACCTGTGATATTTTAAATTGTAATTATATTTTAAATGATTTTAAACTTGCCGACTACAACGCAATCAATAATTATTTGTTGAATGTTGATTGGACTGCACTATTTTATAACTATGATATTGATATGTGTCTTGATGTATTTTACTTTGTAATCGATTATGTTATTGATTGCTTTGTCCCTAAAAAACTGTGGCGTGAAAGCAATTTTCCTATTTGGTTCAACAAAGAATTGATATCACTTACTAAACTCAAGAAAACTGTACACAAACGTTATAAATCTTCAAAACTATTGTCGGACTATAATGAATTCCAATATATTTGTACTACGTGCAAATACCTCAGTGCACATCAATACGAGCAATATATTTTACAAACTGAAAGTAAAATTCAAAATAATCTAAAACATTTTTGGAGATTTGTTACTGAGAACAAAAAACTAACGGTTTTCCGGCCACAATGCATTATAAAGATCAAACTTGTAATAATAGGAACGACTTTGTAACTAATTCTGCAGATTTTTTTTCTTCAGTCTATGATAACGAAACTCATCAAACTCCATTGTTTAATTTTAATAATAACGTAATACATTCAAAATTTTCTATTAGTTTGTGTGATGTTTTTAAGGGAATTGAAAACCTTAAATGTAATTTAAGCGTTGGACCCGACGGCATTCCTTCTTTACTGTTAAAAAAGTGCATTTATTCTATTGCAAAGCCATTGCACTTACTTTTCAATGATTCATTGAATGAAACTAAATTTCTTCAAATATGGAAACAAAGCTATATTACGCCTTTGTTAAAATCTGGAGCCAAAGAGAATATCAATAACTATAGAGGCATTTGCATTCAATCTGCTATACCTAAATTGTTCGATAAAATTGTAACTGGACAGTTGCAATGGATGTGCAAAAGCATCTTAATAGAAGAGCAGCATGGATTTCGTGAAAGGCGTTCCACATTTACTAATTTACTCTGTAATGAAAATGATATTTTAAATGCATTTAAACCTAAAGTACAAGTTGACTCAATCTACACCGATTTTTCAAAGGCGTTTGATCGTGTGAGTCATAATATTTTGATTGCCAAGCTCAGTGCTCTGGGATTTCATCATGATGTGACTTCCTGGTTATTCAGCTTTTTGAAAAATCGCACGCAGTGTGTAAAAATTAACAACTTTTTGTCACAGCCCATTCTTGTTTCATCAGGTGTTCCTCAAGGATCTCATTGTAGACCAATTTTATTTTTGCTTTTCATTAATGATATCCCACAGTATATCAATTCATCGTCATTTCTTTTATTTGTGGATGATTTAAAAATGTATAGAAGAATATCATCATTAGATTTAAACGTGATGCTGATGGACGTTTCAACCTTGATGGTAAAAGAATAAAATGTTTACAATTACCGATTAATGAAAGCGATGCTGCAAACAAAAAATATGTCGATAATGTAAATGCCGTTTAGTTGCAGGATTTGAACACATCATTTAAAAATATTAATTCAAAAGTTAATTTAGTTATTGATAGTATTCCTCAAATTTTACTATTAAAAGAGAATCTGGCGGAGAAGATTATTAGTTTATCCAGAGATTTCGAAGCGTATAAAAATACATCAAATCATGAAATAGAACTGCTTAACAATAACATGGATATAAAATGGGAGCAGTTTAAAAATGATTTAAATACGCTATTATTAAGTCAAACAAATTGCATCAAACTGTTGATTGCTCCATTAAAGAGTCATTCGAGTCAAAATGAGTAAAGAGGATGTAGTGCGAGAGTTACACAAACCGGCGAGAAAGAATTTTGCTCGAAGACGAACGATACTTAAAGGTGTTGACGATCTGTGGCAAATAGATCTTGCAGAGTTTCAATTATTCTCTCGTGAAAATAAAGGATATAAATATATACTAATAGTAATTGATTGCTTCTAAAAAAAAACGCCTGGACTGCCCCCATAAAAAATAAAACCGGTGTGATTGTTGCAGAAGCCATGAAGGAAATATTGAAAAATACCGGCGGACGGACTCCGAAAAATATTCAAAGTGATCATGGAAAAGAATTTTATAACAGTCAATTTTCTGCATTAATGAAAAAATATAATATCAATCATTACTCAACATATACGATAATGAAAGCCGCCATTGTCGAGCGTCTAATCCGCACGCTAAAAGATAAACTATACAGACAATTTAGTTTGCGTGGGAGTTACAGCTGGTATGATATTTTGAACAAGGTTACGCTAGAATACAACAATCAACATCACCGTACGATAGGAATGCGACCAGCTGATGTACTCCCGGGCGGTGATAAAGAAACCGCGCTCTTGAAAACTGTCTACTCGCATATAAAAATTGCAGGAAATGGGAATTTCCGAGTGGGTGATATGGTGCGTCTGAGTAAACAAAAAACGCTCTTCGCAAAAGGATACACACCCAATTGGACAACTGAATTATTTAAAATTATTAAAATTAAAATTACCAACCCGGTGACGTATTTATTGGAAGATGAAAAAGGAGATCCTCAACAGCTTTTTACGCTGAGGAATTGCAGAAAACATCAAGTTAGGTTTTGATGCTTCGCACAACAGTTGGATTAACAAACAAAATGTATTATAATTCTATAAATATAAATAATATATTTAAAAAAAATATTCCAGTGTTTCATTTGCAGTTCCACCGTAAACACGTATAAAATGTTTTATTTTTTTTACGTTTTGATAATAATATCTTTTGTTAAAAGTGATAATTTTGCTATAAATTACTTAAATCGATTTGGATATTTAGATTTACCTGAAAATAATTCAGCATTAAAGAGTGTCTCGGATAATGACGTGGCGGAAAGTCTTGCACTTTTTCAAGAGTATTAGAAGCTACCAGTAGATGGAACATTAAATAATCAAACCTTGGAATTAATGAAACGACCGAGATGTGGAGTACGTGACAATCCTATACCGTACAATCTTGTCAATACTAAATGGGAAAACGTAAACCCTATAAAATGGCATTTCTATTTGGCTAATAGAACGTTAATCAATATCGCCAACTTTGCATTTTAAGCTTGGGAAAAACATATACCCATTAAATTTGTTCGATGTTATATAAATTATAACATTGTTATTTCAATCGGTAAACAATTTCGTTATTGTGTTAACACGGGTTTGCCTTGTAGAGATCAACTTGATGGTAGAGGTGAAGTCCTTGCACATGCATATTATCCAAATAGAAACAAAACGATAGAGATTGATCTGGATCAAGACGAAGATTGGGATTTAAGTTTGACAAACTCAAACTGTTCAAGTAAAAGAAACATGTTAAGAGTTTTAATACACAAAATTGGACACAGTTTTGGTATTGATCACAGTTCTAATCATACTGCAATCATGAATTCATTTTATACAAATTTTTCTTTAAATAACGATATCATTCTTACTGAAGATGATATATTGGCTGTACAGAGTATTTACGGCAAACCAATAGAAAAAACCTTGAATTCAACTGACTCAACAACAACAACAACAAATACAACAAATACAACAAGAACAAGAACAACTATTACTCAAAATGAAATATTTACAGAAAAATCAAATGTTAAAACTGATACTGAGACTTATCCAAATTTATGTGTTTTGAAAAAGGTTAATACATTCATAATTATTAAAAATCTTTTATATGTATTGGAGTAAACATTTAAATGAACATACATATAAACGTCCTGAACTGATCACAAAATGGTTTCCGTTTTCACCTCATAATTTTACTAAAATTACTGGCATTTATACGACGACCAAATTGTTATAATTGTTAATAAAAAAATGTATTTTATTAATTTCCCCGCTTTTCAATTAAGTCATACAAAAAGTACAGCCATTTGGAGACCTGACACGGAAGCTAATATTACTGGAATTGTAAATTCAAATAGTGGTAAAACATTTGTATTTTACGATGATGGATATTATTTACAAGTTGATGAGTGTAGTTATCACAGAAAAGCCGTTGGTACCATCATCGATGATTTTGGAGGAATTCTCTCAAAAATAGATTCAGTTTTTCGATTTTCCAACGGTCGTTTGTATTTTTTCAAAAAAAATATGTTTTATGAATATAACGAATTTTCTAATACAATTTCTCGTGTTGGTAATATTGAACTTACAATATTTGGAATACAATGTTCAAATGAGGGACTGCTACTGCACCTTCAAAAACTTTTGCAAACATTAGTATCCGATAAATTTGATTTCAGTAACTCTGATAACTACGAAGAGGATATATAAATAATATTTAATTTTGTAAATACAAAAAATTTACGGAATAATTAATAAATAATTATTTTATTTTAATGTACTTACCTCCATTATATAATTTTATTCTAACCTGTAAAATGAGTATGTAATAAATTGTAATGAAATAATGATGAAATAAAAATGCAGTTTATTATTATAATATTGTTTTTTTTATTTAATGTTTGTAAACATACCTTTTATATAGTTTATAAAGTACATAAGAAATATCTATAATAATAATATAAAACATAATTTATTGTTTTAAAGCATCATACCCCTAAATTATAGGTGTAAACATAAGCACTAACAGACTAATTACAAATAATAAATCTAATATAATAGTACATATAATTTTAATATTTTCATTCATCCCATCAGAACATTTTTCACTGCTAATGTTTATAAGGGTGTAACACGAGTCATCGGTAAGACTTTCTTGCTTCTGCACAGAATTGTTCATAGCATCAGTATTTTGGAGCGGATGGTCCATCTATCTGATCTTTTCCTCCATATATACACGAATGACAATGCATTTTAGAAGGTGGGGGACCATCTATGTGTGTGCGAAAACTAGAATTATTATAATGTTTGTGACATGGTAGACGTTGTTGTAAATCAATCATGTATCTGTAACAATCGGGTATAGAGTTCCAAAAGTTTTCTAATTCCTATGAAGTTAACTTAAATATTAAGCATTGTTGTAAACATTGAATGTGTTGTTTCATCAACTGGTCTGCATAATAAGCTTCTATAGCGGCATTGGTTTTCATTTTTACTTCGTCCATTATATGTGAATTTTATTCAACAAGGTACATATTTCTTTCTGCGTTTCGTAGGTCTTTATCAATTGTTTAATGTTTTTAATGCTTACAATTTGATCTTCGATTCTTTGTTCAAGTGTATTGTAACTACTTACGTAATTTCTAACCAATTTTTGCTGTTTGCTTTTTGAAATCTCAAATGGAACTGATTTCATTTTAATTCAAAGAAGCTAAATGCTTTAACACATCCGAAAAATTGAACACTAACACTTCAAAAAGACTCTCTATGTTTTCGAAATACGACGATTTGTTCTGCAATGCCACTTGCTTGATTAAATTTTCTTTTTCAATATCGGTAGTATCTGAAGTAATGAGCATATTAACTTCCGACAAACACTGATTAAAAAAAATCAAAAAAACGTAATTGACTTATTCTGTTCATTCGTAAATTTATCAATTCAATCAATTTACATAATGTATCAAAACAATGTCGATCTAAAGAAATTTTTATGTCATTTTTTTCAACAACAACAACCTTTTGCCTTTTACACACATCTTCAAAACACAATTTACAATTTTCGAACACCTGTAAATAATTATATTTAAATTAATTACTAATTAAATTAAAAAATCACAACTTTTTTACCTCTATAGTTTTACATGGTTTACATCGACATCGTTGTTCTTTATCTTTTGATTGCAAGTTTCAAAAACTCGTTTTCGCTTTTGTCCACCGAGTTGTGGTTTTCTCTTTAACCTGAGATAATCACCAATTTCTTCCTTAAATTGAATAACTTTATTCCATTCGTCTTGTATAAACGAAATGTTTTTCTGTTGCATTGATAATTTTACACAGTGATAAAACCCTCTGTTAGGGCTTAACCCAACCGACACATTAACAGTTTTATTTTTATTGAGAGCATATTTTACTTCATTAATCAAACGCGATTCTAGGTGTAAAAAACTTTCAAAACCTTCGAGAATTTCTTCGAAAAAATTTGAGTCGACAGACATGATGTATACTACTCTATTGCCAGTAATAAACTAAAGATTTGGTTATTCCTAGACAACTAAATCTACACATTTGCTATTTGTACCCCTTCCCATTTTGTTTCCGTTTCATATATTATTATTCTCTCTCCCTATATTTCGCATTTTGTGTGCTTGGGAGCAGGTCAAGTGTCAATTTTTATTTCAGATTCGCAACCTACACGACAAGCGCTTTCATTTGAGTACAATGAAGGCCCTATCTGCAGCACCGGAAGTCGCTCTTCGGTCGCTAAGAAAGTTTTTCAAACACCCTGTATATATGTTTATTTAGTTGAGTTGCTGTTCCTCGCCACAATACAACCTTCAACAAATGATAAGCGCATATTCGAATTTAATCTATAAGATTGTGATTTGAGACACACACACACACCGGAAATGTAAGGTGATTATTGCAATTTATTGCATATATAATATTTTATACAATATTCCGTTATTTAGTTATTAGAATATTTTTATACACAATGTACGGTTAATGTCAAAAAGTAATTGAAAATCGGAAAAAGTGCATCTCTAGAGTATCTATATCTAATAGTGACAGAGGAACAAGAAAAAAAACATTGGATTTAGTAGAGCATTAAATAATAACATAACCCTTGATTATCTAAAACTATCAGAAGATATTATATATAATATTTTTATAGAAATTGGTGAAATTAATATTTTTGATTTGATCCAACAAAAATATTTTAAGATAAATGAAATTTAAAAAAAATTATTCAAGTCGACAATATCGAAGAATCAGTACATCCATACATTAAGTACTGATTTTTTTGATATGTGTTCTTTAAAAAAATGTGTTCGAAATAAAACAAGATTCATTAAACAAAAGTTTTATAAAAAAAGTTTATTCGTGTAAAATATGTTTTCAAATTATTAATTCTTACCAGAAACCCGCAGTTTGGAATAGGTTGATAAGACTATATAAACGACAAGTCTAAACGCGTAAATTTAGTGTGTATATATATTTTACAAAGGAACTTTTTCAAATTATTCAAGAATATTCAAAACACCTACCTAAATTTAAATTAAGTGGTAAAAATGTTGTGTTTAAAATTAAAGACATTCCACCTTTAGAAAATGATATGCAATGGATTAAAGATGCCCTAGATGGAGTAATTAAACATATATGTAGTGAATTGGAGCCTACCGACTTAGTTGGATTTACATTTACTTCAGAAAACTTCAAAGAAAAACAACCAGGATACTTATCATTTCGTCGTGCATCTATTATTACTGTAGATGATATATGGTTTGTTTTATTGGCAATTTTTCAAAGTAATGCTAGTGGTTTGCATACTGATAAATTTAGAATCACTGCAACTAGTATCAAACTACCAGAAGGACGCGGACGTGTCAAGTCCTTAAACTTTGCCAGTTTTGAAGAAGAATGTAAAAAAAGAAAAGGAATCATATCTATAAATAACACCGATAATTTGTGTTTACTAAGAGCCATTGTAATTGCTATAGTTCATAGAACAAAAGTAGAAAATTTTAAACAAATTATTAAAAACGTTGGTAATATTTTAGATATTAAATCCAAAGAATTACTAGAACAAACAGAGTTAATTATACCTGATGAAGGTGCGGAGATAAACGAGTTAAAAAAAATACAAAAACATTTGAATGATTTTAAATTAACGGTTTATGAATATGGATCAAAAGGAAGAAATGTTATATTCAGTGATGACACAAAATCTAGTGATTGCGCCAGAATTAACCTATTGTTTTATAAACATCATTATAGTGTAATAACTAGTTTAACAGCTGCATTTGTGTGTCGTTACTTACTAAAAAATGTTGTTACTGTAATCTAAGTTCAAAATGCAGTATTACAGATAATTGGATAACATGTGATGAATGTAACCGTGTATTTCCAGGTAAAGAATGTTATGATAATCATTTAATGAAAAGTTTAAAATATATATCTACATGTCAGAAATTAAAAAAATGCAATGAATGCTGTAAAATTATAAACACTGTTAAGCAAAATGAACATAAATGCGATGAAGATTTTTGTAAAATATGTCGAGTTACGTGAACAAAAATCACAATTGTTTTATGAAAGTAGATACAAGAAAACCGATAGATAAAATTTTTTTGTATTTGTTTTATGATTTTGAAACAGTTGAATTAGAAAATGGCAAACAATTTCCTAATCTTTGCGTTATTAATTCAGTATGCGATATATGTATTTCAGAAAAAACATTGGTGTTTTGTCAAAATTGCAATTACAGAGAAAAACATTTAAACGGTAAAGAAATTGTTAAAGACTTTTTTAAAATATTATTAGACGATAACAAAAAATTTAAAAAAATAATATGTATTGCACATAATGCACAAGCGTTTGATGCTCAATTTATATTAAATTTTATAGTAACCGAAACTTCTTTAAATCCAAAATTAATAATGAGAGGTTCAAAAATTTTATTAATTGAGCTATCAAATATACGTTTTATAGATTCGTTAAATTACTTTCCTTTGCCACTATCTGAATTACCAAAAGCCTTTGATTTAGGTCATGAATTTGAAAAAGGTTATTTTCCTTATTTATTTAACACCTATGAAAATCAATCATATATTGGAAATACACCGAATATAAAATTTTACGATTTAGAAAACATGATGCCGCAAAACAGAAAAAAGTTTTTAAAATGGTACAATGAACACAAAAATGATTATTTTGAAATGTCAAAAGAAATTCTAAAATATTGCGTAAGCGACGTACGGATTTTAAAAGAACCCTGTTTAATATTTAGAAAAATGTTTATTAATGAGTGTGAAGTTTGTCCTTTTACAGAATCGGTCACTATTGCATCTGCATGCAATTTAATGTTTCGTCGTGTTTTCTTAAAACCTAATATTATTGGTATTATACCAATCAATGGTTATCGCTGGAGAGATAATCAATCTCCTATAGCTATAAAATGGTTAATTTTTAAAGAGCAAAAAAGAAACAAACAGATATCACACGCTGGTAGAGGCAAAGAAAAATGTATTAAAGGGTTTAAAGTAGACGGCTTTCTTAAAGAAACAAATGAAATTTTTGAGTTTTACGGCTGTTATTATCACGGTTGTAAATATTGGGGTTATAACATAATTGAAATGTGGGAATGTGAGTTTAGAGGTATATTAAAATTAAATCCCGAATTAAATGATCACTCTGTACTAGAAATAGAACTCTTAAACCCTCGGAATGCATTTTATGGCGGACGAACAGGGAATACCAAGCTGTTTTATAAAGTAAAATCAAATGAAAAAGTTAGAAACGTTGATGTTTGTTCATTGTACCCCTTTATATGTAAATATGGAAAATTTCCAATTGGTCACCACAAAATATATTTAGAAGATGAATGCAATGCGTTAAATATAAATATTGTTGAAGGTCTTATAAAATGTAAAATATTGCCACCTAAAAACTTATATCATCCTGTATTACCTTGTAAAATGCACAACAAATTGTTATATTTATTATGTTATTCATGCGGAATAGAACATGCTATTGAATGCGTACATAATGATTTAGAACGAGCTCTAGTAGGTACTTGGGTGGTAGATGAAATAAGAAAAGCCATAGAAAAGGGTTATAAAATAATAAAAATATACAAGTTCTGGGAGTATGAAACTTGTCAATATGATAGAGACAAAAATGAATCGGGATTATTTGCTAAATTTATAGATACTTTTTTGAAAATGAAACAGGAGGCGTCAGGTTATCCTTTAAATTGTAATAATATAGACGAGTATATACAGACATATTACCAAAAAGAAGGTGTACTATTAGAGAAAGATAAAATAGAAAAAAAACGCAGGTAAACGTTCATTGGCTAAATTAATATTAAATTCATTCTGGGGCAAATTTGGACAGCGAGAAAATCTACCCAAAACACAAATAATACACTCCTCAAGAGAATTATTTAATATTCTATCTTTACCATTTGTGGAAGTTAATCATATAGAAGAAATTAATGATGACACACTTATTTTAAATTGGCAATATAATGAAGATGATGCTGACACACTGCCTACTGTTAATGTGGTAATAACGGCTTACGTCACCGCTCAGGCTCGTTTGAAACTATACACATACTTAGAAGTATTAGATACACGCGTATTATATTATGATACAGACTCGGTTCTATACATATCTCGGGAAAATGAACACGATTTACCGTTAGGAAATTTTCTCGGCGATTTAACTAACGAATTACGGGATTATGAGAGTGAGGCTTATATCGTAGAATTTGTGTCAGGTGGACCAAAAATGTATGCTTACAAAAAAATCTCTAAAAACATTTTGTAATAATTTTACAAAGAGAAAAAGATATAATAATTACGATTCTTTGCCTTACGGTTTTAAGTAGTTTTAGTAGCTATTTAATAAAACATTTTTAATAAAAATAACATTTTATGTATAAACTAATTTCTAATCGCTTTTTGTACGTTTTATTCGTAATTAAAGTTGCTTTAATCTACATTTAGGAAGTGATTGAATAACCTTTCTTTGTTTTCACACACACATTTCACACGCAATTATAAATGTCGTAATCTACAGTAAGAAGTACCTGCGGTTACTTTATCAAATATGTTAAAACAATGCAGTTTCTGAAGTGTGCAAATGTTAAAATATTTAATTACAAACAAACAATCGAACAATACACATCGCAACGATGAATTTCTCCGAATTAAACAAAGTAACCACAATAAAAGACTGCGTTCGTCTATCAGAGTTAAAAATTGAACATCCGTATATCCGATCAACTATGTACGGTAGAACAATTCTTCTAGACTTGGGCGACTTCGATGTCTGGATGCCTCGCCAAATTAATGAGTTTTTCACCGAGGAAGCCATGACGGACTTCAACCAGCATCACACAGGGAAAAAAATCTTATGGATTAAAGAAATCCGCAAGATGCATGGCCGTGACGTACCAACTTTCGAAATTAAAGATTTGCAATAGTAAGTTTGAATTTATTTCCTATATCAAAGAATAATAAAATTATTTATAATATTTTTATTTTCAGATTTCTATTTTTACCTACGCCTCGTCTCAGACACGTATAATTAATAACAGTTAACATGTTACATATTAAAATTAAATAATAAATTTCTATTGTTATAATTTTATTATCTATTGTTGTATTTTTTATGAGTACAATCACTTTTTATTCATCGTTTTAATTTAGGAGGGTTGTTTATATTTTCTACGGAGCAAATAAAATTAAAGGCAAGTACAAATTAAATATATAATATTAATATATTAATAATAATGTTTATTCAATTCGCCAAAAATACAATTTGGATATGAAAAGTCAATTTAAAAATTAAAATTAAAAAATAAAATGTAGTTATAAGTTAAAACACTTTAAAATTTACACATATTACAACATTTTACAAAATAATCATTTACAATACTATAAAAAACAATTTACAAAATAAAACTTGTCATCTAAGTATTCCTTCACTGAATAGTACGCCTTAGAAATTAACAAACTTTTTAAAATAATTTTAAATCTATTTAGGCCCGTTTGCACCATCGTGGCTTAAATCTACACTTAATTAAACCATAGTTAACTTTAAGGGTAGTTTAAAATTTTACTGCATTGCACCAACACATTTTAAGCTTAGTTTAGTAATCAAAAGTTTAAAATAGATTACACATGGCAACACCGCACATTTCCAGTAATTTTAGGGAATCTGTTGGTATTTGTGTCTATTTTTGTAATGAAAACGCGGCAATGTTCTAAAACCTAACCTCTAACAGCATACTGTTTGTGTCAGTTCAGTGCATTAATATCCTCATTAAAGTCGGGCGACATGGAAAATAAGGAAAATGTGCCGACAAAGAGAGCAAGAACTCCAAATTATTCAGCTGAAGAAAAAAATTTATTATTAAACATTATTGAAAATAAATTTAGGAATGTAATAGAAAATAAAAAAACTGATGCCATTACAGGCAAAGATAAAAAAAAACTCATGGACTGAAATATGCAGAATATTTAATTCGAAAACCCCCAGCCTGGTATCTAGAAGTACGAGTTCATTAAAAAAATGTTACGAAAACCAAAAAAAAAATGACTCGCAAATCCATTGCGGAGGAAAAAATGGAAATTTATAAGACTGGAGGAGGTGTTGAAGTGTTTCCCGTACATGATTCAAACCTCCAATTAACATTGGATTTAATGCATCCAAAAACAGTCGACGGATTTGTGGAATCGGAGAAAGAACAAGAGGAAATTCAAACGGTATGTATAAACGCATAATATTATATAATACATTGCTTAAAATGTTTATTTAAATTTGTTTTACAAAATTAAAACTTTATAATGCTCAACAAATTATTTTTACAAGATTATAATGTTTGTCATATTTCATCGATGCTGTCTATCGTTCATAGCAATATTGTGATTGTTCTTATTCTTTATTTTAAGTTAGTATATTCATTAATATATTTGTTATAATTATTACTGTTAATTTATTATATAAATATTAAAAAAACAAGCATTATATTTTTACATTAAAAATAATTTGTCCACCATTACATACAAAACTTTTATTTTGCAAACCGAACCAAACATTTTATTCTTATCCGTGTTAAAACTTATGTTCTTTTTTTTAATATTTGTTTATTGTTGACCGGTTTTTAGGTCTCAATGTTATCAAACTATGAAGTAATAATTTTATATCATCATAAGTTTTAACATTTACAAAAACCTAACTTATACTTATTTATAACTCATATTTTGAAAAAATTAGGAAACCGAAGATCATTTGCAAACCCCAACTGCAAACAGAAAAAAAACACCTTGGAGTATGAGGCGAAGACCAGTTATGGCTGTTGCAAAATCAGTTAATTTAAACGAGCACTATATTGAATTAGCCAAATTAAAAATTGAAATTGCGAAACATCAGTTGGAGTCGATGAAAAAAGAAGAGGAAGCCAAGATGAAAGAACATAGTTTAAAAATAAAGATAATGGAAGAAAAAAATGAAAGAAGTAAGAATTTATATGAATTGGAATACCAAATTAAACAGAAAACTTTAGAACTTCAAAATTTATAAATTATATTTTTGTGTAATAAATAATTTTTTTAAACTATTATTATTTTTATTACAAAACAACTTATAATAATAACAAATCAGCTACGGCTGAGTAAAATAGTGATTTATTAACGTAGTTTGCACATTTGCTATATTTAATTCTGCCTGGTTTGCAAAAAGGCCAACGTTCGGTATTTGTCCTTGCAAAATTAATTGATCAAGTATGTGATCATCTCCCTCAGCTGGTGGCACAATTACTTCTCCCATTTCCTGGGCAATATTATGCAATACTGCTGTTGCAACTATCACTATTAATGTGTTTTCAACTTTTAGTCGACAACCATAAGCGTTTACTGGAAATCTGCGTTTCCAAACACCAAACAATCGTTCTACAGGATTTCTGGTGCGAATATGGGAATCGTTGTACCTTTGCTGGGCATTACCAATTGGATTTTAAAGCGGTGTCAATAAATAAGGTTTTATTGGATAAGCACCATCACCTAAAAAATAAAAATAATTTTATTTTAAAATTTTCAATGATATATATTTTTTTTACAAACCTAATAAAACACAATTTTGATATTCCCCATTCTCAAATTGTGCCCGAAGGTTCGAGTTGTTAAAAATAGTGGCATCATGTGCCGATCCAGGCCATGTAGCAACCACATTCAAAAATTTTAAATTAGCATCTGCAACTGCTTGCACATTTATAGAAAAATATTGTTTTCTATTTCGAAATATTTCTGCATCATCACCACCTAATAAATATAATATATATATATATATATATATAGTTTTTATTCTCAATCAATCTTTGCACTTTTTTAATACACATTAATTTGAATATATTTTTAAAAATTGCATACCTGGAGACTGTATTCGAATGTGTGTTCCATCGAGGGCTCCAATTACCCTAGGAAACCTGGCAATATCAAAAAATCGTCTCTGACATTCTTGTATGTCTTCAACATTTTCTGGCAATTTTATATATTTTGAAGATAAAGAACCAATAGCTCTAGATACCCTTTGCACTATCCGGCATGCAGTTGAAGTATGTATACCAGAAAAATCAGCGATACTTAGTAAATGATTACCAGTTGCATAAAAACGAAGTGCAACTAACAACTGGTTAATCGGTGAAACACTATTATTTCTGTAATATAACAAAAAGGTACTATTAATTTAAAACATGTATCTAAATTTTATATAATAACAGTGTATGTACTTACCTATCTGAAGGAAACTCTAGTTTCACTTCAATTTGTTGAAGGACTTCCAAAGCAGTTGCTTTTCGTATTCGAAATCTTTTAAAAAAAGCATTTTCATCAAAACTATTAAAATACTCTGCTCTTTCATAAATTTGGCGTGGTAAACCAACTTCCAAAATTTCTACAACTTCAACATCATCGTCGAGAATGTCGTTTTCAATAATTACAAACTCCATTATAATGAATGCAAATATTCGCGTACAAAAATTGACGTTCAATAATATTATTTTTAGGTTAAGTTTTTACTAAGCCGGCAATATTGACCGCTTAAGTTTAAGGGTCCCTTAAAGTCTTAAACTTCCCTTAACTATTTGGTGCAACGGAATAAGCCACCCTTAACGTTTTAAGGGAAGTTTAAGATTTAAGCGATGTTGGTGCAAACGGGCCTTGGTGCTTCTTTTATGTTTACCGGTAAAACATGTAAAACATTGTAGCATTTTATTGACATATATTTTGTAACCTTCTCATACAATGCTATTCGATGGTTTGGAATCTCAAGTGTGGTATTACCATGTCTAGTTTTGTGGTGTAGATTCGCTATTGTATTGTAATCACATTTATTTCTTTTAACATTAACAAGTAATTTATAAATAAACAGACTATACACAGTTAATATTCTATGTTCAATAAATAATTGTCGACATGGTGTATTTAATTTTTTGCCCAACATATTTTGTAAAATTCTTTTCTGCATTTTAAATACACGCTCAGTTTGTGTCGAGCTAACCCACACTGTAAGACCATATGCTATGATATACTTTTAATATATAATAAAACTTTCAATATTAAATCATATTGATTAAATTCTTATTTTAAAGCAATATGTTTTTTACATAACCAATTTTATATGTTATTAAAATTTAAATTTTATCTTGCTAAATTTTTGTTTGATACTGCTAAATTTTCGTGCCCCCGCGCCGCCGACTCCGACGCTCGCGCTGCCGCTAGCGCCGGCGCTAACGTTAGCGCCGGCGCCAACGCTGAGTAATTAGTACGGATGCTATTAACATACACACACACACATTTTCGTATTTTTAGCGCTTAGGAGCAGGTCAAGTGGAACTTTTTACTTTATATTCGTAACGTACGCATCGAGCGCTTTCATTTGAGTACAATGAATGCCCTATTTGCAGCACCGGAAGTCGTACATCCGGTCGCCATTTTTGATTTGAAGATAAAGATAACCACTTCCGGTTGCCATCTTGGATTTATTTTTGACGCACCTTGTATATACAAAGTCTTTTGAACACCCTGTATACATGTTCATACAAGCATTACGTCATAGTTCTCCATCCCACTCTTTCGCATTACTCGCATTCATTAGTTCTTATGGAAAATTTGCATAAACAGGAAGTCGCTGATAACAGCTGATAAGAGCTCGCGCCGAGCGTTGCGGCAGTAGGAGCCACCGGAAGGGGGCGGAGCTACCAATGTTATTAACATACACTTTTTTCTCAACACAGAGTGGCCCACATTCTACAATTTTTCCTTTATATACTAAATTTCTATGCATTTTTGTTAGAGTTTAATTCCTCATTGTACAATATTTCCTGTTTAGATTATAAATTACATTTTATGTAAAAATTTGCCAGCACATTAGACTGTAGGTTCATGTTAATATCAACATACAACATTGTAATATATTTAGATTACAATTTATTTTGTTTACTCATAAATTTATACTAAATTTGTATGCATTTTGTTGGAGTCTAATTCCGCGCTGTGCAATATTTCCCGTTATCAACATTGTAACATATTTAGATTACAATTTGTTTTGTTTACTCATTATAATAAGCATACATAAAAATATTATTCGTTTTTTCTTATATCTTCAGGTATTTATGCTGTCTTATAGGCGGGTATATCAAGTAAAACAATTT
This sequence comes from Tachinus rufipes, assembly GCA_963932245.1. Classification (NCBI taxonomy): domain Eukaryota; kingdom Metazoa; phylum Arthropoda; class Insecta; order Coleoptera; family Staphylinidae; genus Tachinus; species Tachinus rufipes. The sequence goes on from OZ010748.1 coordinate 51,698,534, forward strand.
TTGCTATTTTTATTTATTGCATCAATTCAAAATCTTCAACAATTTTATGGAATGATAAATTTAATGCCTCATGCATGTATAGTATTGAATCAGACGACCCTGATGTTGATAGTGTAAGATTAATATTAGTATATAGATCTCCTTTCATCTTTATACAAATGTTTAAGATATGGCGGTAATAGCTAATAAAATTTAACGATTTTAACAATGCTAACTTATAATTTATAATGTAACTTAATTTATATAGATTATACAGCGTTTCGACAGATATAATTACAGAAAACTGTCCACATTCAATTATTAAAACTTCTATATTCCTATAGTTATTTATGGTTAGTTTATGTTCAGTACCAAAAGTAAATGGTACATTTCTTTTCAGTCCTATAACATTGATGGCTAGAAATTCCTCCCATTCTTCCTGAGTAAAAATTACACAACTTCTTGATCCACATATCTTCACTATCGGTGTAAAATCTATTGTTGGACTTAACCCAACTGAAACAGCTTTTGTTGCTGATTGATTGATAGGATACGTGGTCATTCCAATAAGAAAAGTTTCTTTTTTCAATTTGGTGTCATATTTTTCAATCGTTTCATCAATATAAGCCATTGGATTTTCAACTGTTAAATTATAAGTATTAAATATAATATATTTTATTAGTATCATACGTACATTTATTTTTGGGTGGTGTCTTTAATGGTGAAAACATTACTAATTTATGGATGATTATATTACCTATTTGCGCTTTTATACTAGTTTTTGATGATTTTATTTTGTGTGCAATTTACCTTTTTATTTATTTTTATTCGACTATTATTAACATAAATGGGAATTTCTGTTATCATACGAGCACTTAGGTCAACATCGTTATCAGTTTCCGCACACAAATTATTAGCGTAATTTTAATAAAATTGCAAACACTTATCTCCCAGTGAAGTTTAATATCCAATAATCTTATAATTAAATTGTATATATTTAAAATTTAATTAGTATAAGAATAGAACAATTGCGTCATTTACTATGATTGTGTGTGGTTATATTACACTTCTATAACGCTCTAATATATAATATCCTCAATAGCGTAGTTGTTTGCGCATCGGATTTATAACATCCACCATACCTATTAACTTTGTATATATTGTACAAAAATTGTAAATAGTAGGTTAGATTAGGTTTAGTTTTGTATATATTAGTGTAAAAAGTTAGATTAGGGTAGTTAGTTTTAAGTTTAAACAAAAAAAATGTTATAAATTAGTGCCTTACGTTTTAGAGGGTCTTCTATTATTATTAATCATAATTTTTTAAACAACTGTTTTTAAACCTGAGTGAAAGGAGTATGTATGAGTGTGTAAAAGAAGAATTACTCTGTGAGTGAATGTGAGATTAGTAACAAGTTTTTATCAAAAATGTTTTTAATTTATAATGTATTGATTTTAATTATTGTAGTCTTGTAGACAAGAAATAGTTATTTAGGTTTAGATGTTTACACATTTGAATAATTTCTCATGTATTTAATTTATTATTTTTCAATAAAAAATTATTAAATTGGAAAAATTGGATTTATAATCTGAATTTGTATTTTATTCTGGGTTCAAATCCAGACATTGGCTTTTTAGCTTTATTTAGTTTATTAATAATAATTATTTTGTTATATCTACTTAGGCAACTCTATACACACCGGCAACTCTATATACACCTACGTCACACTCGGCGCTGTATTGTTAGGAAGTCTTGATGGCATAGTGGTTAGCAAGTCGGACTTCTAAACTAAATTCGATTTCAGCGGTGGTTCGAATCTACTTCGGACAGAAATCCATTTTAAGGAAAATTAATATATACAGGTAATAAAAATTATCAGGTAATAAAAAATGTATACGGTAAAAAAATTATAAGATAATAAAAATCATATCAGGTAGTAAAAATAATCAGGTAACAGGTATCAAATGACCACACCTAAATCCAAGATTGCGGAAAAGTTGCAGTTTCGGACCCCATGTATTTCTCCATAAGATTTTGGCGCAGAACTCTCATAGCTACACTACTCAGTTTATATTAGACGGGGTTTGTATACTCGCGAGTTTTTTCAATTTTTATTATTTTAATTATAGAGCGAAACACATAATAAACTCATTGATATTAACTAAATCATTTTTTTATTATATTTATAAAAAAAGATGCGTGGAAAAAAATAATAGTTTAATTTTTTATAAAAAATATGTTGTAAAAATGGATTTATTTTGGTAAATCATAACTTAAATTATTATTTAGAAATAAAAAGGAAAACCGAAAGTAGTTGGCTCGACTGAAACGGCTCGCAAGCAGCTCGTGTCGCGCTTCAAAAGCCGTCCCAATATGCGAGCCAAGCGGCTCACAAGCGGCTCGCAAACCGCTTGGCTCGCATATTTATACGCACCTTTAGAATCAATCATTTTTGGTAGAATCTTTACAATTTCATTTATCCTGTTCACAGCTGCACCTACTTTCTCTTCAAGCAGTTGAAGGTAAATTTTCAGTTCGGAATTCTTGCTCATATCGTTAACTTTTTCTACCGCCAGTTGGAAATTATTTTCCAAGATTTTCATTTCTTGTCGAAGATGTGACAAGTCGGCTCCATAAGCGTTCATTGTTGAATATCTTTTATTTTCCATTAATTTCACATTAAGTGCAATGTTATTCACTAAACGGTTAACATAATTCATCCGACATTCCAACCTCTTTATACGTATGTTTGAAAAATTTCCATTTGATACATTGACAACAATGTTGTTTAAAGAAGGGTCTGTACAGATTAGTGCTGGAAGCAGCATAACAACCACAGGTAACAACATCTCAATGACAACTGATGTTAATTAAGAAGATCAGCAACAAATATCATTCGATTATATTGGCTACTCTTACAGCGTCTTCGATGGTTTAAATCTCATAATTGTTGGATGTATTTCCAAATTGTTGCGACTTTTTTAACAGCCATAATCGTTCAATCAACTCGTGTGGATCGTCCCATGTAATAAACGGATTAAACGGCTTCCCGTTTGCATTTTTTTCATCTAGGAAAGGTATGTTCTCTTCAAAATCATAGTCCGTAAAAACACTTTTTTTATCATCTTCTCTCTTATGACCATCTCTTGGAAATTCTAAGCTCATGTTATGTTTAGATGTTTAAGAATTACTGATACAAAATTGATGTTCCCACAAATCCATATAACTTAACAAATCTTTAAAAATGCCAGTTAACTTTGAGACGTTTGTTCTGTTCTCTTTTATTTCGGCCATTAAGTCATTGTATATGCCTTGATCTTTGATTACACCCGCTTCAATGTTTCCAGCTACAATTTCATCCAAACTGTTTTTTACCATTAAGTCATTCTCTATGGCATGATTGTCAGGTACTTCGACTTCCACTTCTGCTACGCTTTCCTTCAACCTACAATCATTTTTTGATTGTTCCAGTCGTTGTACTTTCTTTAATATAATATTTTTTAATTCTTTTAGTTTGTCATTTTCAATTATTAGATCATTATTATCAATTATTTTGATACGTTTTTCTTTTTGAGGTTTCTTATCATCTTGCAAATTTCTAAATGCGGTTTCATTAAGAGCGTCTTGTGATTGTTCTTTGTGATCCACCGGTTTACTCATCTTAGTTGCATCGTGCTTAGTCGACAAATGATGATTGTACAAGTCTGGGCGGGAAAATAATTTAAAACAATAGGCACATGTGAGTTGAGTACTTTTGCTGTGGCTTTTTTCTTGTCTGAAAGTGGATGAAAGTGGATGGAAAGTGGATGGAAAGTGGATGGAAAGTGGATAGAAAGTGGATGCAAAGTGGATGCAAGTGAATGGAAAGTGGATGGAAAGTGGATGGAAAGTGGATACAAGTGGATGGAATGTGGATAGAAAGTGGATGGAAAGTGGATGCAAGTGGATGGTAAGTGGATGCAAGTGGATGGAAAGTAGATGTAAGTGGATGGAAAGTAGATGTAAGCGGATGCAAGTGGATGGAAAGTGGATGGAAAGTGGATGGAAAGTGGATGGAAAGTAGATGGAAAGTGGATGTAAGTGGAAAGTGGATGTAAGTGGAAAGTGGATGTAAGTGGATGGAAAGTAGATGGAAAGTAGATGTAAGTGGATGCAAGTGGAAAGTGGATGGAATGTGGAAAGTGGATGGAACCAGCAATTAGCCGCCGTGAGCCACCGATTAGCCACCGTTAGCCACCGTTAGCTACCTATTAGCCACCAAATAGCCACCTTTAGCCACCGTTAGCTACCGATTGGCCACCGTTAGCCACCGATTAGCCACCGATTAGCCACCGTTAGCCACCGATTAATTACCTTTAGCCACCGTTAGCCACCGATTAGCCACCGTTAGACGACGCTGATAGGACAATTGAATTTCTTAAAAAATATAAATAGAAATAATAATAGCATCAACATTTTAGTATTGAGACGAACATGAGACAGTTAAGATGGGGATACTGTACAACAAAAACTAAGCTAATGACTTAAATATTCGGTTCTATGAAACGACAAATTTGATGAGAAATAATACTGCAAATTTAACATATCCCGAAACATCTCTTAAGTATCTGACAAAGGATGGTGATGTGTCGTATAACAAAAAGCACAAAAGCGGAATGTTTGTTTGTTCGGTGTGTAAAAGAGAATTCTCAAGCTTTCAAATACTAAAAAGACATCAGAAAAATTGTAATGACATCCAAATTGCGTGTGTTTATTGCACATCCACATTTTTTAAAGGTTCTTCTAATGATACCGCTGAAAATGTTAATAAACGTGTTGATATGCATAATGCAAACAGTAATTTTTACTTACCTCAGCTCTCATCCCAGTACTCAGTGTTAATATGTGTTTGTATCGAGGATGCTTGTATTGAGAAGAGCACCAACTGAGAAAATGTTAAATATACACATTGAGATCTCATTGCTTAGCCCAATGCCTTTATAATATCTGCATAAATTACCCCACTTACTCAAGATAATGAGACGTTTTTCGACAAATGTTACAACGTATTTGAAGCTGAAATAAGTCAAATGCATAAATCAAAATTATAAAACCGAACCAATGATAGAAGTTACACCCAAACACACTAAATATACGGTCAAGGTTTTACAAAATGAAGAGGTAGCGCATCAAAACGAAGAGGTAGCGCATCAAAGCAAAGAGATACCGCATCAAAGCGAAGAGGTAGCGCATTGAAGCAAAGAGATAGCGCATCAAAGCAAAGAGACGCTTCGTAAATCTTTAACACCACAAAGCGAGCGGACCATTAAAATTAAAAAGTTTTTGAAATCGTTCCATAAAAAACCTCGAGAGTACATCGCAAAAAGATTTGGTGATCATCAGAGTTTAGATGAGACCACCGGTAAAAAAATTAATTTACACTCGCATAAATGGATGATTGGAAATCATGAAGTTAAACGAAAGAATGGAAATAAACGTAAAATGGTTGGGTTTTGATGCTTCGCACAATAGTTGGATTAATAATAATTTTATAATTATACTTTAGTTTTAATGAGACCTCTATACAATGATGATCTTCACACACCTTACATCACTTATTATATTAACCTCAACTGACTCATCGTTCGATGGTAATAATTATCTAGAATTATATGGATATTCAAATGCTAATCGGTGGTTATACCGCTAGCTATCGGTGGTTATGATCTTCATAAAGAAACATTTAGAGAATAATGTAACGGTGTGGATTTTCTAATTAACATGTAGCCGATATGTGTAGTCGTTGGAAAGTTATTAAATAAATATTGAACAATATTTATCATTACTTTTGGTTCGGCCAAAACCAGACAGTAATCCTTCATGATACAAACTTAAATAAGTTCAGTTAGCGCTGACTGAACCAGATAATTAAATCATATTCTCTCAACTACCACACATATCGACAAACAAACCTCCAACCTATAACTTCTTTTAATTAATGTACTTGCCTGTTATTTACCATCTCGCCCCTTTTAGTCCACTTGCACTAGCATCAAACACTATCAAACTACACTTAACAATAATTTAATTAAAATGTTATTGTAAACAAACGAACCTGTTTAGTGAGGTTACGTTTGTTTTCCACACATTGAATGAAACGTCAGATACTGTCAGACGCACGTGTTTAGCTAAGTTGTTTGCGATGCGCAGAGTCCTGTGGTATTGTAGGATACTGTAAATGCGGTTAGTTGATAGTTTATGCGAAATACATTAGATGGTGCTGCTAGTATATTAAACTTAACGCAGTTTGGTTCTATTGGTCGGTTTGAATTAAGCGCAAGGTGCGCGCATATATTATCAAAGTATAAATCAAGGTTTTGATAAAGTTTGAAAGTTAAAACGTAGAAGATTAATCCTTCTTTTCTGATCGCGACTTGGTGGAGTAAACCATGCAGTGTGCTGTGTCTTAATTAAGCTTCGTTTTGTGAGGACCAGTAATTTCTTTATGATCGGCAATAATTATTTGAATAATTCCTGTAAAGTGCCATTGAATTATTTGAACATATATAATCATGGGTATTTAAAATAATGTACTCCACCATGCGGTCATTCAGAAATAGCAAAACATCATCAAAAGCCAGACCATCAGGTAAACTATTAAATAAATATCAAACTCGGTTTAATTGATTTATTATTAAAACTACATAAAGAAAAATATACAACTTATAAATTTTATGTACAGGCTTTTAGGACCTTGTGGTTAGATCCAATTACACATGGTCGAATTAAGAATCTTTAAGTATCGAAGTCATCCTGCTTCCGATTCAATCAATGCCTTTATGATTACTAATCAATCTACCAAGAAGCGTAGTGCAGCCTATATTTTCCTTGGAATGCTGAATCAGGAGTTGCGTAGGACGTGTTAAGGAATCTCAGCTAAGTGGATGTTTGCGTATATTCTTCTGTTTACTTTTGAACATTTAACTTCAATCCGTCAATTTTCAAATGTTTAATCCATCAGATTAACATTTTTGTGCATCTGAAATTTAATTTAAAAGGTTTATAAACCTGAAATAATGCCAGGTACCCATTAGGGGGTACAAAATATTAAGTTATATGTTTGTGTATGTTTTTGGCTTTATAAGAGCTAATTTTGTTTAAAGATTGTACAACTAAAATTAGAATTAATATTGTTACGGGATGATAAGCTTATCGGCCGAGGTACCATCTAAGTCTAATAAGATTAAATGATAAATTTCTATCATAACAAATTAATCGTTGTGTTGCGCTGAACCTACATACTTGTACTGTTTTTATAAGATTAATATGAATATATATTTTATTAGTGGGAACCTCGTGCCTAATTCATAAAACCGATACCTACTACCAATACTTATTTTTACATGTGTCACTTATTGTGACTGGAGCCCATATGTATTTCTTTATTATTAATTAAGTTAACCACGACCCACTCTGCGACAGGAGAGCTGCCGTATCGCAGGAAACAAATAACCAAGGTTTCACTTGGAGCCCAACGTGTGTTAAGCCTTTTTATAGTCAAATTAATTAAATTGTTAAGTGTGGTGTTGAGAAATTAATAATTATGTCGGACGGTACAGATCTAGATCCAATCGATCTAAGAAAACATGAACTTGAATACGAGTTACAAATTAGGCAATATGTCGGGGATCATCCCCTATCATTTAAAAAACAAATATTGAAGAATTTAATTAATCATGAGGTTAAAGTTAAGTTAGGTGAAGTAGACATAGACACGGAGAAGACAGAAATTGAAGATTCAATAAATAGTTTAGAAAAAGTAATAAAATCTTACCCCGGTTCAGACAAGAAACGCATGTCCAAAAGAATTGTGTCACGTATTAAACATATATTAGGCAGAATAAAGAATATAGATCCCAAGGATGACAATGAGTTAGGTAATTGGCAATTAGCAATGACAAATAGGTGTATTTTATTACAAACAGAATTCCAGCAGAAGGTAGAGGATAGTGATAGGTCAGATAAAACTAGGTTTGAACGAGAACTAATTCGCTCAGAAATTAACTCGTTAATGAATATTGAGACAAGCGTGGGACAGTTTCAAAAATTAAATACTGGAAATGTTAGTACGCCAGTAGCTTCAACCTCGAAGGCAACCCACCAGCCTGCCCCAAATTCTCAATTGACTCAAGGGTTTGATGTTCATCTATCCAATCCTATACCCACTTCACATCAGAACCAAGGCCCCCCTCAATCTGTTGCCCCTTATGTCCCGAAACCTAATTATAACAATAACCCGATGGTGATACCTCCACAGAGTGATACATGCCATGATAGCCGTCATGTAAATAATAATATAAATCAAAGCGTACCGGTTTATAAATGGGGACTACATTTTAACGGTAAAGGAGATGCCAATAGCCTCATAAAGTTTTTAGAAAGGGTTGAAGAGTTGAGAGTTGCTCGGAATGTTTCAAAAACTGAATTGTTTAAATCTGCATTCGATTTATTTAAGGATAAAGCACTAGAGTGGTATCGTTTGGTACGGAATGTGTTGAACAATTGGGATTCACTTGTGGAAACACTCAAAGCTGACTTTTTACCGTATAATTTTGAAACAAAAACCTGGGATGAAGTCCGTCTTCGTAAACAGGGACCGGATGAAAGATTCCATATGTACCTAGCATCGATGGAAAGACTTTTCCGTAGGCTTTCAGTACTACCTAAGGAGTCAGTTAGGTTAGAGATCATTAGACAGAATTTGCGAGGAACTGTTAATGCCCAACTGGCGTTGATAGACATTACCAGCTTGGAAGAATTGAGAATATTATGCAAACGTCTGGAAAAGTCTAAGTATTTTCAACCACATGCCACCCCTAAAAAGTCGGAAATATTCACTCTTTCTCCCCCGGTTGAAGATCAACCCTCACCTGCTGTTAGAAAGGTTTTCCCCCCAGTCAACAACGCAGTGGTTTGTTGGAACTGTAGGAAAACAGGACACAGCCATCGAGACTGCCAAGAAGTTAGAAAGTTGTTTTGTTACGGTTGTGGTAAAGAGGGCGTTATAAGACGCAATTGTAAAGATTGTTCAGGCCGAGGAGATAGGTGGTCCACGGTGAGACCAAGGTCGGGAAACGCTCAATAAGGCTGCACAAATATCGAGACCTTGGCAGTCCCCGAATACATAAGGTCTCAAATCAACAGAACAACATAAATGATAGAATCGAGATTTTACCAATTTTCACCGAAAGAGAATGCGACAACCGCATATATATAGAATGCAACATTTTAGGTTTAAAATTAAGTCCTTTACTTGACACTGGAGCAAATTTTTCTTGTATTGGGAAGGGAGGAGTTCCCCTTTTAAATAAATTAGGTTTCAAAATACAACCCTCTGATAAGAAATATTTGGTTAGGATTGCTGATGGCAATGAAGTGCAAATTAAAGGGTTTAGTTATATCCCGCTTACAATTGAACAAACTACAATAGTCATAAAAATCCCAGTTGTTCCAGCCATAAGGGATACGTTATTAATCGGTATGGATCTCATAAGGAAGTTCGATCTTAGATTAAATTTTAAACAAAATTCATGGAGTATAGGCGAGATAGGTGGCACACATGCAATTATTAATGGTAAACAAAATCTTGCGATCGATAAATTGTCAGGAATAGTGGACAAGGACGAATTATCAGCAAGTGAAAAAGATAAATTAGACACAGTTAAAGAAAAATTTGCAAGTTTAAGTGGCAATAAGTTAGGGCGTACAGACCTGATAGTACATCATATTGACGTAGGCAAAAGTGAGCCCATTAAACAGAGACACCATGCTTTGTCGCCATACATGCAGGAAAAGCTCAATGCAGAGCTTGATAAAATGTTGAGCCTTAATGTTGTACGACCATCATCTTCTGCATGGTCTAGTCCAGTCCTTATGGTCCGCAAGTCCAACGGCGACTATCGTTTCTGTTTTGATGGCAGGAGGCTTAACGCTGTCACTAGGAGAGATGCTTATCCTTTGCCCATCGTCGATAATATCCTTAATAAGTTGCGAGATGCACGCTATCTATCCGCCATCGATCTGAAGAGTGCCTTCTGGCAAATTCCCCTGTCGGCTGATTCCTGTGAGAAGACGGCTTTTGCAGTTCCTTCGCGTGGCCTCTTCGAATTCCAGGTCATGCCATTTGGCCTAAATAATGCGGCTCAAACTCAACAGAGGTTGATGAACCAGTTGTTCGGTCCTGAGTGGGAGCCAAAGATTTTCGTTTATTTGGACGACATCATTATTGTAACAGCCACTTTTGAGGAACATCTGGAGGTTCTCTTGCATGTTTTTCAGAAGTTGAAGGATGCCCGGTTGACTGTGAACCTATAAAAATGCGAACTTTGTAAGAGCAGTTTACGCTACCTAGGATTTATTGTTGACAGGACCGGCCTACGAACCGATCCTAAGAAAGTTGATGTCATGGTTAATTACCCGGAACCATCAAACGTCACAGAAGTAAAAAGATTTTTGGGATTGTGTGGGTAGTATCGTCGGTTCATCCCGCATTTCTCGACAATAGTGGCGCCCCTTAACGCTATGCTTTCAGGAAGAGTAAAAAGGCAGAAAATTAAATGGAGTGATAAGGCCCAAGAAGCATTCGACAGTATAAAAAAAGCCCTAGTAACATCTCCGATACTAGTCAGTCCAGACTTTACACAATTGTTTACCATACAGAGCGATGCTTCCGACGTGGGATTAGGAGCTGTGCTCACCCAAGATTCGGAGGAAGGCGAGCACGTGATTGCTTATGCGAGTAGGTCGCTGTCGAAAGCGGAGCGAAACTATAATGTTACTGAGCGTGAATGTCTGGCCTTGCTTTTTGGAATTGAAAGGTTCAGGCCCTACATTGAGGGAGCACACTTTCGAGCTATCGTAGATCATTACAGCTTGCTATGGTTGCAGAATTTGAAAGAACCATCTGGACGATTAGCAAGATGGTCGATGAGACTATCACAATATAGTATGGACCTTATCCATCGCAAAGGAAAGCTCAATGTAGTGCCTGACGCCTTATCACGGCTACCCACTCCCGAAATTAAAACAGTAGACATATTGGACTGCAAGGAGGACTGGTATAATTATATTAAAAATAGGATCACAAGGTTTCCTGAAAAATACCCTCTGTATCGACTTGAGGATGATCAATTATACAAACATACATCATCTAAGTTTAATCCTTACAACCAATCTCAGTGGAAGTTGGTGGTTCGAACATCTAATCGTGAAGATATCCTTAAATCTTGTCATGATGATGTTAAGTCTGGCCACTTTGGATACTTTAAAACCCTGAAGCGGATCCGTGAATCATTTTATTGGCCTCAGCTACAGAAGGATGTATTTAAGTACGTGAGAAATTGCAAAATATGCGGAAGTCAAAAGGCACCAAACCAACTTAAGCCTGGTCTGATGGGCAAATCCAAAAGTGTGAAATTTCCGTGGCAGGTTATCTCCACTGATATTGTAGGGCCATTGCCAAGATCGTCTAGGGGATATCAGCACATTTTGGTGGTAACGGACTGGTTCACCAAGTACGTGTTGCTGCACCCAATGAGACAGGCCACTGCAGCAGAAGTAGTAAAGTTCATTGAAGAGCAAACGTTTTTGGTATACGGAGTTCCACAGTTTATCCTGGTTGATAACGGAGTGCAGTTTAGAAGTCATTTGTTTAGCAAATTACTAAAAGATTATAAAATAGCAAAACCATGGTATAATGCTCGATATCATCCCCAAGTCAATTTCACAGAGCGTGTAAATCGCATACTTGAAACTTTAATTCGAACGGACCTGGGTGATGGTGAACACAAAAACTGGGATAAAAATCTGCACAAGATCGGCTTATTCCCATAACAGGAACCTTCTATGGAGAGAACGTTTCTAAAAATTTCAATATTGACGAAGGAAAAAGAGACTCAGTTAAGGAAGAATTGTCCAAGCTCCCTGATATATTCAAGACAGTCACAGAAAGACTCTCTAAAGCGTATGATAAAAATGCAAAAATATATAACTTACGTAGGCGTGATATCGTGTACCATGTTAATGACCTTGTCTGGAAGAGATGTGTGCATCAATCTAAAGCAGCTGAAGGGTTTGCTTCAAAATTAGCTCCTAGATACATTCTTTGCCGATCAAAGCAACCAAATCCCGTCTAGTATATTCCTTGGTTAATGAATCTGACAATTGTGACGTAGGCGATTGGCATGTGAAGGACCTCAAGCCATATTTGGGTGACGACTTCACTCCCATCGAGAAATAAAACTTGTTACCTGAAAACCGACATGTGAATTGAGAGTTTGGAAAGATGTTAGTATGTTAACAATCACTATCGAATTACTGTTGAGGATATTATAAATCGTGAGATCTATTTTTATGTTTGGATTTATAATATTAGTGTTTTTTTTACGGCTAGGTTTAGTTAGCCCGCGCTCAATTCAATAGTCAAAGTTATATAGGTTAATAATTATCTGCATAAATTAGAATTATTTGGTTAATGTTTTGTTTATTAATTATAGCCTGAACATAGGTTAATAAATGAATATATAAGTAAAGGATTTTAAGTTAAAGTTTTGGATATTAATTGCCACCTAAATACAGGTTATTAAATTATTAAAGTTAGTATTACCTAGCTATTAATTTTAGTTTATCAATTATAGCCCAAAGAAAGGTTAATGTGTTTGTTTAGTTTTTATTATGTTTATATGACTGTTTTTTTTTAACCTGGTTAAAAGGTTAGCTACTGTTTAGTTAATTATTGGGTCGAATAGCGCTTTGCCAATTATTAGTATTAGATCTAGTTTAATAATAATAGGTTTATTGAGGTTAAGTTAATTACCAAATCTATTAAGTTTTTCTTTTTCTTTATTTTATCTTATGTTGCTCATACAAAAAAATGCTTGTTTAGTTCTGCATTTTTTTATTAGGGAGGAGGGTAGTGTAACGGTGTGGATTTTCTAATTAACATGTAGCCGATATGTGTAGTCGTTGGGAAGTTATTAAATAAATATTGAACAATATTTATCATTACTTTTGGTTCGGCCAAAACCAGACAGTAATCCTTCATGATACAAACTTAAATAAGTTCAGTTAGCGCTGACTGAACCAGATAATTAAATCATATTCTCTCAACTACCACACATATCGACAAACAAACCTCCAACCTATAACTTCTTTTAATTAATGTACTTGCCTGTTATTTACCATCTCGCCCCTTTTAGTCCACTTGCACTAGCATCAAACACTATCAAACTACACTTAACAATAATTTAATTAAAATGTTATTGTAAACAAACGAACCTGTTTAGTGAGGTTACGTTTGTTTTCCACACATTGAATGAAACGTCAGATACTGTCAGACGCACGTGTTTAGCTAAGTTGTTTGCGATGCGCAGAGTCCTGTGGTATTGTAGGATACTGTAAATGCGGTTAGTTGATAGTTTATGCGAAATACATTAGATGGTGCTGCTAGTATATTAAACTTAACGCAGTTTGGTTCTATTGGTCGGTTTGAATTAAGCGCAAGGTGCGCGCATATATTATCAAAGTATAAATCAAGGTTTTGATAAAGTTTGAAAGTTAAAACGTAGAAGATTAATCCTTCTTTTCTGATCGCGACTTGGTGGAGTAAACCATGCAGTGTGCTGTGTCTTAATTAAGCTTCGTTTTGTGAGGACCAGTAATTTCTTTATGATCGGCAATAATTATTTGAATAATTCCTGTAAAGTGCCATTGAATTATTTGAACATATATAATCATGGGTATTTAAAATAATGTACTCCACCATGCGGTCATTCAGAAATAGCAAAACATCATCAAAAGCCAGACCATCAGGTAAACTATTAAATAAATATCAAACTCGGTTTAATTGATTTATTATTAAAACTACATAAAGAAAAATATACAACTTATAAATTTTATGTACAGGCTTTTAGGACCTTGTGGTTAGATCCAATTACACATGGTCGAATTAAGAATCTTTAAGTATCGAAGTCATCCTGCTTCCGATTCAATCAATGCCTTTATGATTACTAATCAATCTACCAAGAAGCGTAGTGCAGCCTATATTTTTCTTGGAATGCTGAATCAGGAGTTGCGTAGGACGTGTTAAGGAATCTCAGCTAAGTGGATGTTTGCGTATATTCTTCTGTTTACTTTTGAACATTTAACTTCAATCCGTCAATTTTCAAATGTTTAATCCATCAGATTAACATTTTTGTGCATCTGAAATTTAATTTAAAAGGTTTATAAACCTGAAATAATGCCAGGTACCCATTAGGGGGTACAAAATATTAAGTTATATGTTTGTGTATGTTTTTCGCTTTACAAGAGCTAATTTTGTTTAAAGATTGTACAACTAAAATTAGAATTAATATTGTTACGGGATGATAAGCTTATCGGTCGAGGTACCATCTAAGTCTAATAAGATTAAATGATAAATTTCTATCATAACAAATTAATCGTTGTGTTGCGCTGAACCTACATACTTGTACTGTTTTTATAAGATTAATATGAATATATATTTCATTAGTGGAAACCTCGTGCCTAATTCATAAAACCGATACCTACTACCAATACTTATTTTTACATGTGTCACTTATTGTGACTGGAGCCCATATGTATTTCTTTATTATTAATTAAGTTTGAGAACCACGACCCACTCTGCGACAGGAGAGCTGCCGTATCGCAGGAAACAAATAACCAAGGTTTCAATAAGTTCGTTATATATTCGTGAACAATTGATTTTAGTTTTTATATTGTTACAAGTATTGGAATTGTAATGTCGAACGCAATTCTAACGCAACGTCTGATCGACATTAAAAAGGTCATCAGGAAAAAACTCTTTGCAATGAAAATAAATCGATCCGAAGAAGATGAAATCTTAAATAAAACTTATAAGCCTTTATTGGAACCGATAAAGGATTTCATAAAGAGTTCTACGATAACAAGTCCGACAAATGTTATTATAATACCTAATATTAAACAACAAGTGACTCCTTCTAAACGTATGAAAAAATATGGTAGAATTTCTACACCTATATAATCTGAGCAACTAAAGAACCTCACACAATATGAACCCAGTATGATACAATTCGATCAAACAAGTTTAGAAAAGTCTTACGAGGGTATGCCGGGTGCAACCGCAGCAGAAAATTATGAACGTCCAAACGAAGAGACTTACAAAAGTAAGTTAGAGCCCGATGAAAATACGCTAATTGAAAATCAGGAAGCACTTACTGAACGTGGTTTAATAGAATATCTAGAACAGTATCCTAATGTTTTAGTGCCTTTACTTATTGGATACATGAAAGACGTTGATAAAAATATTTATGATCGCTCTTCGGTAACAGTAGTTAATTATGATATTGATGCTAGCAAGATAATCGTTGGAAACACAGAGCTAATGATTGATAAAAATGAAGATTTTTATGTGAGAGGGAAAAAATTTATAGGTACCGATGGATTTTATGAATTATTATTCAAGAAAACTCCTCAAAAATATACTGAACAAGACAAAAGAAATTATTTTGAAGTTTTAGTGGCTACTAATGCTTTATTTAAAAATCATAATCCTGCAGAGCAACACCAGGGAATTGGTACAAAAAAATATAAAATGTTCGTTAAACCTATGTTAGATGAACGTAAAAAAGCAAAGGCAATGAGAGTAAACAAGAAAACTGTGGATGAAGAGTTAATTTAAGCTTTCGCTAATACTACACATCGTCTAAATCGCAGCAGGAGTGTGTCAGATGGCAATTCTTACACCAGTAAAGGATTCGAATCAAAGTTGCAAATTGCACGTGCCCCTACACAATACAAATATTGGAATAATTTAAGCAAACATGTGGATAGATTGTGTTTATTACACGCATCGAGGAATGCTGGGAATAATTCACACGATAACAAAATTACTTCAATCGAAAAGGAATTGTGTGAAGAAAGTGTAATTTATTAACATATAAAAAATGTTCGTTCTACAGGCATTTCATACGCATCGATAAGTTCAGACGTCATTCGTTGCAAAATAAAATAAACAAATGTGTAAGAGGGAGTAAGAGGACCACCGGGCAATGGTTTTAAACGTGATGTTGATGGACATTTCAACCTTAATGTTAAAAGAATAAAATATTTGGAATTACCGGTTAATGAGAGCGATTTGCTTGTTGAAGAAAAGAGATATGGTGAAAAATTTAATAAAAATTTAATAAAATAATTGAAAAATGCCGGTGGAACACCGAAAAGTATTCAAAGTAATCATGGCAAGAAATTTTATAACAAGCAATTTTCTACATTAATGAAAAAATATAATATTAATCATTATTCAACATATACAATAATGAAAGCCAACATTGTCAAGCGTCTAATTCGTACGTTAAAAGATAAACTGTACAGACAATTTAGTTTGCGTGGGCGTTACAGCTGGTATGATATTTTGAACAAGGTTACGCTAGAATACAACAATCAACGTCACAGTACGATAGGAATGCGACCAGCTGATGTACTCCCGGGCGGTGATAAGGAAACCGTGCTATTGAAAACTGTCTACTCACACAAATAATTTGTTCTTATGATAATAATTCCAGTAAATAGTTTTTTGATTATTTTCTAAGTCTGTATGTAATTTAATTAAAAAATAAATCTATTTTTATTGTAATAATATTGTTTTATTTTACCTACAATATATTAATCTTGTATTATTTCTCTCTACATTCAACTTATTATGTAATAACCACACTTCCTCTAAACTTTATATATTCTTTTCCTATGGGAAGTAAATTGCTTACTCGCTTAATTAAGACTTCCTACAAAAATACTAGTAGTAATGGGGACCCTTGGGCATGGGAACTAAATGAGCGTGTGTAGTAAGCCGCCGATTCATCCTTGATAATATTGTCAATCGGTTGTTATGATATTATTATAATATTAGCGGATTATCCGATTTGGGCCGTTCTGGCGTTGAGATCGATGGAGTCGGTGTAAAAAAGTTGTAAAAAATGGTCAAAACTGTAAAGAGTAGTCTAAAACCGCTGGGGGTTAGCGGTGAGTCACGGCTCGACGCTCGACGCGCTCTCGTCGCGTGTTCCGAGGCGGTGCGCGCGCTTGTCAGAGCCTCGCGCGCACGGAGAACTCGCTATTTAGCATCAAAGAATTTAACATGGGAACAATATGATTTATTTATTATTTACCAGATCTGGTGATTTTTTGTTATATTTGTGACTTGGTGATTATTTTCACAAAAAGACCGAAATCTGGTGATTTTGGCAAATTCAATAAATCCCGTAATCCAATTTAATATATTTTAATATAATATATTGAAGTGTTTATAGTTTGTCCGCGTTAAGACTGCAGTGATGGGTGTGGTTTATAAAGTCAGTGTCACACAACTGTAATTGCAACATGTTCTCGTTAGTATTATAATACAGCTAACTTCACTTTGTTTATTATATTATAATAAAATGATTTTAAATTATTTAAAAACTTTTAAGCAAAAACAATATAGTGTTTCTTAATTAAATATTAACATGTTTAATAGAAATGTATATTAGTCACTTTTAATACTAAAATTTATTAAAAACAATTCTTAGAATTGCATGACGTTTACTCATATTTAAGTTTTTGAGGTTATACTGTACGTCAGAAACAAAAAACTGTAATTTAAAGTTAAAATACATATAATTATTTACAAATGCGTTAACCTAGTTACAGTAACGCAAAAAATTAATAAATATTAAATAGTAAATATTTTTAACTAAATTTATTCAATTACAAGTAGTTTTGTTTTAATCTGGAAGATATTCTATTGTAAATTGGGTAGGCCTCTAAGCCAACCAGAGCATTGTTTCTCAGTTGCCATAACAACTACTACTGCAGTCTTAACGCGAACAAACTATAGTTACGTTTCAAAATAAACAAAATTTAATTATAATAATAATTTAAATAACCCGCCATCGATTAATAAACTTTGGCATGTGCTGCGCAGCATGCGCTATGCAATATTGCGCAATATTACAACAGCTGAACAGCATGCTTGCTTGGCCAGCTTGGCCTGCACCGCCTGCATAAACAAAATCCGCCGGAATCTTGCCAGAACGATAACAAAGTTAGCATGCGATCGCTGTTTACTATCTAAGTATCTATTCTATTGAGATTATTTAGAATATTAAGATATTTAAGATTAAGACAACTGAGTGAGTGAATTGTGAAGACAGGTAAATTAATTATAATAAGTAAAATTTATTTTCCTATTTAATGAATCTCTTATTAATTTGTAGAAAATGGATTCATCTGAATCTGATTGCAACAATAATACGCCGCCACGAAAAATCGCCAAACCTATTAAATCCAATTATAAACATAGATATAATCCTTTGTGGGAAAAATCATTCTCATGGATTAATAGCAGTAAATTAAATAATTTGCATTTCTATTGCAAATGTTGTGCCATCAATTTGTTAGGAGGCTTGGCAGCTATCAAAAAACATGAGAAAACCTCAAAACACAACAAATTGGCTAATGCTGTTACAATGCAGCAACCAGCAATGGACATGGTAGCAGTTTCCGGACTAAAATCAAAAGAAATTAAGATTAAGGAGCTGGAGATTCGGATGGCATCTTTTATAGCCGAACACAATATAGCGTTCAACGCAGCAGATCATCTTGAAGGTATTATTAAAGAAGTTTCTAAATATCCAGAAGCTGCAAAAGCAATTTCTATTAAGCGAACAAAATGCAGCTTAATAATTAAAAATGTAATTGGTCAATGTTCATTTGATAATTTGGTAGATAGAATTAAGAATTGTAAATTTTCAATTTTAGTGGATGAATCAACAGATCATTCATCCATTAAACATTTAGGAGTTATTGTTAGATATGTTGACAATTTAAATGTGTACGATGAATTTTTGGGTTTATTACCTATTGCCGATGGGTCTGCCAAAGGAATTTATAATACTATTATAAATTTTTTTAATAAAAATTCAATAAATTATTAATCTAATTTAATTAGTTTGGCTGCTGATGGAGCACATGCCATGATGGGTAGAAAACATTCTTTACAGGTGTTATTAAAGAACGATCTTCCAAACTTAATTTCCATAAAGTGTGTTTGCCATTCTCTTGCATTATGTTGTTCAAATGCATGTTTAAAACTGCCTCGAACACCAGAAGATTTATTACGAGATGTTTATACCTATTTTAAATACTCTTTTAAACGACAAGAGGAATATAAAGAATTTCAAATTTTTTCTGAAGTAAAACCTCACAAATTACTACAAAACAGTCAAACCAGATGGTTGTCATTGTTAAATGTTGTCAAAAGAGTAATAGAACAATATAATACATTAAGACTTTATTTTCAATCGCAATATTTAGATGATAAAATACAAGCTTCTGAAATTATTCTCAATAGATTAAATGATCCGATTAATTTATGTTATTTAGAGTTTATAGAATTTGTACTGCCATATATTATAAATATTAATATTGAATTTCAGTCTGCATAACCCAAATTATTTTTATTATACAATCGAATGACAACATTAATAATGACAATTTTAGAATTTTATATTAAACCGAAACATATAAAACTTGAAACTTTGGCCGATATTGAATTTAAAAATCCTAGACTGTTTTTAAATTTAAACCAAATTTACTTGGGTCCTAAACTGCAAGCTAAATTTGCAACTACTGAATTTGAAGATCAACAAAAATATGATTTTGTAAAAAAATGTTTAGATTTTTACACAGAACTAGTATCACAAATATTTTTAAAATTTCCGATGAAATCAGATTTTGAAAAGGTTTTAAAATTATTAGATTTTATGAATCCAAAAAACATTAAAAGTGTAATTTCACTTGGGCGATTATTAAACACGAGTTTAAAATATTTTATCGATGATGTATTAAGTTTAGACCAAGAATGGAGGATATTGCGGAACACTCTAACTAATGAAATATTAGAATTAGAAAGTGAAGAGTTTTGGAAAACTGTTTGTAATATGAAGAAGAGTGATGACAGTATTTTATTTCCACACATAATAAATTTAGTAACTTTAATATATACTCTGCCACATAGCAGTGCTGCAGTGGAAAGACTGTTTAGTCAAATCAATTTAAATAAGACTAAAATTAGAAATCGATTAAACACAGACTCATTAAGCGGTATTTTACATTCTAAACGAATTATTTCTAATAATAAATGTTGTCACACATATACTATAGATAAACAAATGATATCTAACCATAACTCCAATATGTTTAATTAAATAATAAATATTTTGTAATTATTCTAATTTAAGTTTTCTGTAAAAATTGTAAAAATAAATACATGATTTCTATAATAATTACATGTATCAATATTTATTCAATTAAAAAAATGCAATCCCTACTTATTTTTGTTGTGTACGAAATTGGCAACAAAGCATTGTAGTCAGTGAGCAGATATATATTACAAAACTGGCAACGCTGTACTGTTTTTACATACATGTTTTGTTGTCAACTTCGTGTTGGTGATTTCTGGTGATTTTTTACAAATAAATCTGGTGATTTAAAACTTTGCTTGCTGGCAACACTGACAATATGTTACGTTTAGCGTTTATAAAATAAAAATTTTGACAATCTGTCCGTCTGTTCGGTTCGTAAATGCCATAACGAAAATGTAAAAGGCAAAAAGTTATTGTTGTTGAAAAAAATGACAAAAAAATTTCTTTAGATCGACATTGTTTTAATACATTATGTAAATTGATTAAATTGATAGATTTACGAATGAACAGATTAAGTCAATGACGTTTTTTTTTAATTTTTTTAATCAATGTTTGTCGGAAGTTAATATGCTCATTACTTCGGATACTACCGATATAGAAAAAGAAAATTTTATCAAGCAAGTGGCATTGCAGAACGAATCGTCGTAATACGAAAACAGAGAGAGTCTTTTTGAAGTGTTAGTGTTCAATTTTTCGGACGTGTTAAAGCATTTAGCTTCTTTAAATTAAAATGAAATCAGTTCCATTTGATATTTCAAAAAGCAAACAGCAAACATTGGATAAAAAATCGAACATCAAATTGTGAGCATAAAAAATATTAAACAATTGATAAAGACCTACGAATCGCAGAAAGAAATTTGTACCTTGTTGAATAAAATTCACATATAATGGACGAAGTAATAATGAAAACCAACGCCGCTATAGAAGCTTATTATGCAGACCAGTTGATAGAACAACACATTCAATATTTGCAACAATGCTTAATATTTAAGTTAACTTCATGGGAATTAGAAAACTTTTGGAACTCTATACCCGATTGTTACAGAAACATGATTGATTTACAACAACGTCTACCATGCCACAAACATTATAATAATTCTTGTATTCGCACACACATAGATGGAGATGGCCCCGCACTTTCTAAAATGCATTGTCATTCGTGTATATATGGAGAAGACCTCACTTGAAGCAATCAGATAGATGGACCACCTGCTCCAAAATACTGATGCCATGAACAACCCTGTGCAGAAGCAAGAAAGTCTTACCAAAGACTCGTGTTGCACCCTTACAAACATTACCAGTAAAAAATGTTCTGATAAGGAAGAAAATTTTAAAATTATATGTAGTATTATATTAGATTTATTATTTGTAATTAGTTTGTTAGTGCTTATGTTTACACCTATAATTTGGGGTATGATGCTATAAACAAAAATTAAATTAAAAAAAAAAAACAATATTATAATAATAAACTGCATTTTTATTTCATCATTATTTCATTACAATTTATTACATGCATCATTTTACAGATTAGAATAAAATTATATAATTGAGGTAAGTACATTAAAATAAAATATTTATTTATTAATTAATTATTCCATACATTTTTTATTTACAAAATTAAATATTATTTGAATATCCTCTTCGTAGTTATCAGAGTTACTAAAGTCAAATTTATCGGATACTAATGTTTGCAAAAGTTTTGAAGATGCAGTAGCACTCCCTCATTTGGACATTGTATTCCAAACATTGTAAGTTCAATATTACCATCGCGAGTAATTGTATTAGAAAATTCATTATATTCATAAAACATTTTTTTTTTTTTTAAATACAAACGGCCGTTGGAAAATCGAAAAACTGAATCTATTTTTGAGAGAATTCTCCCAAAATCATCGATTATGGTACCAACGGCTTTTCTGTGATAACTACACTCATCAACTTGTAAATAATATCCATCATCGTAAAATACAAATGTTTTACCGCTATTTGAATTTACAATTCCACTAATATTAGCTTCCGTATCAGGTCTCTAAAATGGCTGTACTTTTTGTATGACTTAATTGAAAAGCTGGAAAATTAATAAAATACATTTTTTTATCAACAATTATAACAATTTGATCGTTAAGACTTTGATAAATGCCAGTAATTTTAGTAGAATTATGAGGTAAAAACGGAAACCATTTTGTGATCAGTTCAGGACGTTTATATGTATGTTCATTTAAATGTTTACTCCGTACCCATAATTTGTGAAATACATATAAACGATTTTTAATAATTATGAATGTATTAACCTTTTTCAAAACACATAAATTTGGATAAGTCTCAATCTCAGTTTCAACATTTGATTTTTCTGTAAATATTTTATTTTGAGTAATACTTCTTCTTGTTATTGTTGTATTTGTTGTTGTTGTTGTTGTTGTTGCGGGATCAGTTGTAGCTGAGGTTTTTTCTATAGTTGGTTTGCCGTAAATACTCTGTACAGCCAATATATCATCTTGTGCCGAAATAAATACGTTTAGTCCGGCCCTGTCTAGCGCACGTCTATATTATATTCGCGGGCATTGCGGGATAAGCGTGATAGGCCGGGGTTAATAATAATAATAATTTTATTCATGTTTTCAAAAAATACATTTTTTACATACGTCATTAAACCTAATAGTAATAGTTAAAAAAATACAGTAAATAATAAAATAAATTACCAGTAAAAAGTTTTCTACATTAAAACAGTTAAAAAAATCACAATAATAGTTTACACCTACATTTACTAAACGATTTATATAATTCTAAAATAGGACGTACTTAAAAAATTAGATTCATAAATTATAGTATTTAAAAAATCGTTGACTGAATAGTATGCTTTTTTTACAAAATATGTTTTAATAAGGTTCTTAAATTTATTTCCTTGCAAATCAGTTATTGATTTTGGTAACTTATTATACAGTTTTATGCCAAGAAATTCACTAGCTGTGACTGACTTAGTTAGTCTATATTGAGGTAGTCTTAGATGATGCCCTTGTCTGGTGTTATGACTATGGATAGTAGTACTTGCAGTATATGAGTGAATGTTTCTTTTTATAAATAAAATGCTTTCAAGCATAAATAATGAAGGTAGGGTCAGAATATTCATTCTTTTAAATGTTTCTTTGCAGTCTGCTCTATAGGACAGGCCAGCCAGAATTCTTACAGCTTTTCTTTCTAAAGAAAATATCCTTTTAGACCCATGCGAATTTCCCCAAATTACAATAGCATAGGATAAATGTGAATGCAGATTTCCAAAATAACACATCTTTAAAACGGATTCTGATACTGTTCCTTGCAAATTTCTTAAAGCGTATATGTTTTTATTTAATTTTTTAGACAGTTCTTCACAATGTTTATTCCAATTAAGTTTGGCGTCCATATGTACACCAAGAAATTTAACTGATTTATCTAGTTGTATTGGCATAGATCTCATAGAAAATGTCAATTTTGTAGTTTTATTCTCGTTTAGTAAAAGATCATTTGCAGAACACCATTCTTTAGCTTTCTTTAAAGCATCGTTAGCAGATGATAATACTTTTTCTAGCGACGAGTCTTTAAGAATTAAAGTAGAGCATACAATATAGTCTCAAAAAGTGGCATATATTCAGAAAGATCATTTATATATATATATAATATACAAAATTGGTCCCAAAATCGATCCTTGGGGAACCCCCACAGTAACATCACTACATTTTGAAAATTCTTTATTACAATACACTCTTTGTTGGCGATTAGAAAGATAAGATTTTATTATATTAATTATAAAGTCACATAATCCATATTGTTTTAATTTAAATAATAGTAAATTGTGAGATACGCAGTCAAAAGCTTTTGTCAAATCACAGTACACAACTTGCATGTAGTTGCCTTCTTCAAAATTTTTAATAATTTTTGTGGTTAAGCGATATATAGCTTGTGTCGTTGACAAACCTTTACGAAAACCAAATTGATTTGTATTAAATAATTTATTTTCCTCCATATGACTTACAATTTTATTTTTAAGCACAGTTTCTAATATTTTAGAAAACGATGGTATAATAGAAATGGGCCGGTAGTTATCTATGTTATTAGGATCACCTTTTTTAAAAACTGGAATAATCTTAGTCATTTTTAGAATGGAAGGATATAAACCTTGTTTAAAACAGTTATTAATCAGCTTAACTAATGAGTTAATAATACAATTTATAGATGATTTAATGATCTTAGAGTTTATTCCAAAAATATCTTTGCTATTAGTAGAATTTAAGTTATATATAATATCTCTTATTTCATTATGAGTAACACATGGCGTTGTTGTGACAAAACTGTTTGGTACAAAATTTATTGGTGGGTGGCATCCATTTTTGTCAATACTAGATATAACTTTATATGGCATCTTAACAAAATGTTTTGCAAATTTTTCCGGTGAAATGTTGCTTTTTGTTGCTTCTTTGCATTTTGTAGTAATAATACTCCAAGAAGCTTTAGAAATATTAGATGATTGTTTAATAAATTGATCATTTGCTAGTCTTTTTGCGTTTTTAATGGCCTTTCGATAAGTAGTTTTTAAGTTGCTTAAAAGGTTTTTAGTGTATAATGTTGGATAATTTTGATAGTATAAAGAAACAAAACTAATATGCTTCCTATTTTGCTTTATGTCTTCATTAAACCAAGTTATTACATTTTTCTTAGTACTACATTTAAACATTTTTTCTGGAAAGCATTTATTAGTATTCTCTTGAAAAATGTTATGAAATTTATTAAATAAGCAATCTCCACTTTCTTCAAAATTATTACAAAATTCCCAAGATTGTTGATCTAGTGCCTTGTGTAAGTTGAATAATCCTAACTGAGTTATAGGTCTGGCAATACTATACCTCACTATTGTTTTAATTGGTTTTATATTTATTTCACAAAGTTGACAAAAATGATCGGATAAACAAGGGTCAAAAACACTATACTCTGAATTATTGTCATGTTGATTTGATATTATATTATCAATTATATTATTTTTACGGGTTTGTTCAGTAATATTAATTTTGAAACCATAACTATGACATAAGTCCGCAAAAAGAATGTTATCTGGCTCTAGTGTACCAAATTTTACATTAAAGTCACCAAGTAAATAAACTTGTTTTCTTGATTTATAATATTTTTTTAGTATTTTATTCATGGTATAAAGAAAAGTAGATAATTTGCCAGAAGGTGTTCTATATATGCAAATGACTATTATATTTAACTCAGTAAGCTCAATACCTGTTACTTCACAATCTATTTCTACTGACGGCAGCTCTATAGTAGAATATTTGATTTGTTCTTTCACATAAATTACTACACCTCCATGAATAAATTTTTCTCTACAATACGAATTAGCTTGGCAATAATTACTAATTTTGACCTGCAATATTTCCTCTTTTTTCATTTTATGTTCACTAATACAAAATGCATATATATCCAAATCTTCAAGGAATGCTTCTAACTCGTGTACTTTATTTTGCAAAGAATTTATATTTAAATGCATAAGTTTTATTTTGTCTGGACTAATATTTTCTTCTTGCTGAATACTTGAACAAAATGTTCCGAAAAAGCTGTTTATTATTATTTTTATCTATATTTTCCAATCCAGAAAATGTATTTAAATGTAGATTATTTATAACTGATCTATTATAAAAATTAATTTGTTGGTTTATAATATCAGAAAACTTTTTGTAATTATTATAAATATTTGAATTACAGATACATGTACTTGAAGAGTATCCAGGAACGCCAGAAAACAGAGGACAATTTATTTGATTTGGTTTTATAGAACTTGTGTGAAAGATTATTGATTTTTAATGTTCTTTTAAAGTTTGAGTTCCATAACTGTTTAGGTTTTTACCATGAAATAAAAAATAATTTCGATTTAGTAGTTGGTTGATATCTAAGTATTGTATATTTGACTTATTTTGACAGATTTTGCTCGGGACGCGGGTCTAGAAAATCTTTCCAGTACATGAGAAAAATTGTTCTTTCTATCCCCGCAGCTGTTAATGTTAAGAACGAGCCTTTGGTGCCGTAATCGATGTGTCTTTTTATATAAACTATATGAAGCCAAGTTGTACCTGCTAGGTTTTTGATATTAATAGTAATAAATATTTTTTGTTTGATATTTGAAATTACTTTCTCTATGCCCATAAACATGAGTGGTTACCACGGTAGTGTTACGCTACAATCTTTAGAAAGAATGATATCGTTGTTTAAAGAAAAAATTGTATAAAATGATTTCATGACTGCATCATGATTAGAACTGTGATCAATACCCAGAGTGTGTCCAATTTCGTGTATTAAAACTCTTAACATGCTTCTTTTACTTGAAGAGTTTGAGTTTATTAAACTTAAACCCCAATCTTCGTCTTGATCCAGATGAATCTCTAACGTTTTGTTTTTATTTAGATAATATGCATGTCCAAGAACTCGACCTCAACCATCAAATTGATCTCTACAAGGCAAACCCGATTTAACACAATAATGAAATTGTTTACCGATTGAAATAACAATATTATAATTTATAATACTTCGAACAAATTTAAAGGGTATATGTTTTTCCCAAGCTTTAAATGCAACGTTGGCGATATTGATTAACGTTCTATTAGCCAAATAGAAATGCCATTTTATAGGGTTTATGTTTTCCCATTTAGTATTGACAAGATTGTACGGTATAGGATTGTCGCGTACTCCACATCTCGGTCGTTCCATTAATTCCAGGGTTTGATTATTTAATGTTCCATCTGTTAGTAGCTTATAATACTCTTGAAAAAGTGTAAGACTTTCCGCTACGTCATTATCCGAGATAGTCTTTAATGTCGAATTATTTTCAGGTAAATCTAAATATCCAAATCGATTTAAATAATTTATAGCAAAATTATCACTTTTAACAAAAGATGTTATTATCAAAACGTAAAAAAAATAAACATTTTATATGTGTTTACGGTGGAACTGCAAATGAAACACTGGAATATTTTTTTAAAATATATTATTTATATTTATAGAATTATAATACATTTTGATTGTTAATCCAACTGTTGTGCGAAGCATCAAAACCTAACCATTTTACAAATAATTTATTTCCCATCTTTCGCAATATTTTTTCTACTAAATATATCTTAGGATTTGATGTTTTCTGCAATTCCTCAGCGTAAAAAGCTCCTTGTATAGGATCTCCTTTTTCATCTTCCAATAAATACGTCACCGGGCTGGTAATTTTAATTTTAATAATTTTAAATAATTCAGTTGTCCAATTGGGTGTGTATCCTTTTGCGAAGAGCGTTTTTTGTTTACTCAGACGCACCATATCACCATATCACTCGGAAATTCACTTTTCCTGCAATTTTTATATGCGAATAGACGGTTTTCCTTATATCCGCCCGGGAGTACATCAGCTGGTCGCATTACTATCGTACGATGACGTTGATTGTTGTATTCTAGCGTAACCTTGTTCAAAGTATCATACCAGCTGTAACGCCCACGCAAACCTCGTCAGTATGCCTTGTACGACCACGGCAAACCAGTCTTTTGTTTGATTATTTATAATATCAATTGTGTTCATAAGAACAGAAATATTTATTCAAAATTGTCTTCGCTATCATGCGATGCCGTGGTCGTACAAGGCATACTGACGAGGTTTGTAGAACCAAAACAATTGTCTATGCTTGACCCTTGGCCGCTGTGATTCGATTGACTGATTTTGAATAAATTATTAATTCATTTCATGATTAATATTATATTTTTTCATTAATGCAGAAAATTGACTGTTATAAAATTCCTTGCCATGATCACTTTGAATATTTTTCGGGGTCCGTCCGTCGGCATTTTTCAATATTTTCTTCATGGTTTCTGCTACAATCACACCGGTTTTATTTTTTATAGCTGCAGTCCAGGCGTATTTTGAGAAACAATCAATCACTACCAGTATATATTTAAATCCTTTATTTTCACGAGAAAATAATTGAAACTCGGCAAGATCTATTTTCCACAGATCGTCAACACCTTTAAGTATCGTTCGTCTTCGAGCAAAATTCTTTCTTGCCGGTTTGTGTAACTCTCGCACTACATCCTCTTTACTCATTTTGACTTGAAGGGCTCTTTAATGGAGCAACAGTTTGATGCTCTTTGTTTGACTTAATAATAGCGTATTTAAATCATTTTTAAACTGTTTCCATTTTATATCCATATTATTTTTAAGCTGTTCTATTTCATGATTTGATGTATTTTTATACGCTTCGAAATCTCTGGATAAACTTTTAATCTTCTCCGCCAGATCCTCTTTTACTGGTAAAATTTTTGAGTTTATAATTTGCGGAATACTTTCAATAACTAAATTAACTTTTGAATTAATATTTTTAAATAATGTGTTCAAATCCTGCAACTGAACGGCATTTACATTATCCTCATATTTTTTGTTTGTGGCGTCGCTTTCATTAATCGGTAATTGCAAATATTTTATTCTTTTGCCATCAAGGTTGAAATGTCCATCTCTAACCGCCGTCAATGGTTTATTTATTTTAATCTGTGATGAATGACGTCCGAACTTATCGATGCTCATGATGCGTATGATGTGTAAAGAGAGCGTGCTTTGTATTTATTAGAAAATTAAATCTTCTTCACGCAATTCCTCCTCGATTGAAGCAATCTCATTATTGTGCAAATTATTTCCTGCATTCTTCGATGCGTGCAATAAACACTACCTCCAATGTGCGGTGAAAGATGTGATCAAATATATAACGGCAAATGTACAACCCGATGATCAAGTAGGATTTACTTTTTCATCTGAAGATTTTAAAAATAAAAGTCCAGGATGGTTATCATTTTGACAAGCTGATACAATTACTGTTGAGGATGTTTGGGGGATACTATAGAAGATATTCCAGAGCAATTCAGCAGGTTTCAGCACTGACACATTTCGCATGACTGTTACTTCGATTAGCCCAACCAGGGTGAGAGGTAGACCGCGAAAGAACTATTGTTCTACATATCATGAAGAGTGCAAATCGCGACGTGGAATTATTACGATAAAAAATACAGATAACAAGTGTTTTGTCCGAGCGGTAGTTGTTGCTAGTGCCAATATAAAAAAATCATCAAATTTTAGAAAAATACGACTTAACCTTTTTAAAGAACAAGATAAGGCTGTAGATAATGTTTTAGCCGCAAGTAATATTCAAATACAGATATATATTCGTTGTATTTGAATATATAGATAATAATAACAAAAATCATATTATTTTCCAGGGTAATAATGTAAACATGCCCTCTATTAATTTATTATACTGTAAAGGACACTACAACGTGATAGCATCTTTGACAGCCGTATTTTCTTGCAAATATTATTGTGAACTGTGCCGTGTACCATATAATACAAAAGATCGGCATCGGTGTAAAATTCAATGCCCCTGCTGCCATGATGAAAAAGCGTGTGATACATCAACCGTAAATATTACGTGTAAAAACTGTAACAGGCAATTCAGAAGTGAACAATATATTGAAAACCATATAGCTAACGGTTTGTGTCATAAGTTAAGGCGATGCACTAATTGTCTGAGATCACATCCCTCGAGTGACGAGCACGTGTGCAATGAAATGTTTTGCAAGGTGTGCAAACAAAATTATCCAAAGAATCACTTGTGTTATATTCCGGTTAATAAAAAATCTCCCCCAGTTGAGAACATTATGTTTGTATTCTTTGATTTAGAAACCAGACAAGAAACATTTGTTGAGGATTCTACTGACATAACCATTCACGAACCTAATTTGTGCGTAATTCAGCATGTTTGTGATCTGTGCATTGATGAGACGAAATTAGTATTGTGTGAAAAGTGCGGCGTGCGGGAAAATATAATAAAAGGAGACAATGTAATCGAGGACTTTGTAAAATACATTTTAAAGTTAAGAACGAGATTTAAAAAGATTGTTTGTATGGCACACAATTCTCAGACTTTTGACGGTCAGTTTGTGTTAAAGTACATTATAGAAAATACACACATGAAACCGGAATTAATAATGCGCAGAACTAAAATATTACTTATGAAAATTGACAATATTCATTTTATCGATTATTAGAATTACTTCCCCATGGCTCTGTCTAAGTTATCAAAAGCATTTAATTTACAATGTTATTTAAAAAAGGGGTATTTCCTCATATGTTCAATACCACGCAAACTATACAGGGGTTTTACCACCCCTGCAGTATTACTCTCCAGATTTGATGCTTGTTAAGGATAGAGACATATTTTTGAAATGGTACGAGACAAATAAAAATAACTATTTTAATATGGCCGAGGAAATGGTGTCTTACTGTCGGTCTGATGTTGAAATTTTAAAAACTTCTCAAGAAAAATTCATTTTTTTTTCTTGATATAAATAATATCAGAATAAATACAGAATAAATGTTAGTCAAATAGACTAACATTTATTCTGTACATTGTAGATTTTTCTAGTTGATGACAATTGATTTGGAAACATAAAATTTAATAGAAAACAATATTGTATAACAAAAAAAGATTAACGCAAAAGTTTGACGCGTCAATTTTTAGAGATTTCACCTCTTCTTTGGTAGTTTTTGTGCATGCAGCATCATTTAGACCTAACCTATTAGCACTAACATTTAACATTGTTATTTTATTTGGTATTCGAACATAATTCCGCTCGGCGCTTATCAAAATTTAACAAAAAAAAAACTAAGCTCTACTCTAATGCGGATATTATCGACCACGTTCACTGTGTGGTCAATGGTTACGTTGATTGATTTAAACGTTTTTTACATTCCGCCGTATGTTTTTAAAGGAATGCCAAGTTTGTCTATTTAGCGAAGCTATTACAATTGCATCTGCTTGTAACCTTATGTACAGACGAAATTTTTTAAATGAAAATACAATTGGTATCATTCCACGCGGTAGATATAGATGGAATAATAATCAATCTAAGAACGGTATTCACTGGCTTCTTTGTGAAGAGTTTATTCGTAAAATTAACATCAAACATGCAGCTAATGGACAAGAACATGTATTACACGGAGAACGAGTAGATGGTTTTTGTAACGAAACACAACAGATATTTGAGTTTTACGGGTGTTGTTATCATGGTCATCCTAGCAAGATACCTTAAACATGCGCTATGAAAGAGCACTGAACAAAGCCAAGCGCCTTTGCAGTATGGGGTTTGAAGTCGTCGAAATGTGGGAATGCGAATTAAAAAATTTCTTACGCAATCATAAAGAGATGGACTGTTTAAAAAATCACCCATTATTAAGAAATTCCTCCTTGGACCCCCGAGATGCTTTTTATGGAGGAAGAACGGGCAGCACAAAATTATATTATAAAATAAAAGACGGAGAAAAAATAAAAAATAGCGATGTGTGTTCTGAATATCCATGGGTGTGCAAATATGGTAAATTCCCGGTAGGACATCCGGTTATTATTGTCGGTAATGAAGAGTGTTCAAAATTAGATCTTGCTAAAGTAGAAGGAATAATTAAATGTAATACTTTACCACCAACAAATTTATATCACCCATTATTGCCCATAAAATTAAATGGGAAGCTTATGTTTATATTATGTTACACGTGCGCCAGTGAACAAAATACTGAAGAGTGTACCCACACTGCCGATAAACGCGCTATATTTGGTACATGGGTGATAGATGAAACTATTAAAGCATTAGAATTGGGATATAAAATACTAGAAATTGTTGAATTCTGGAAATATGAAGTGGTTCAGTTAAACCGTTTGTACAAACAAGATGGACTAAACAGGAAGCGTCAGACTGGCCCAATCACTGTAAAACAGAAGAAAGCCAATTACAATACATTACTGATTATTTAGAGAAAGAGAGAATAGAATTAGACGCACACGCTATCAGTAAAAATAAAGCACTACGCTCTCTCGCCAAACTAATTTTAAATTCATTCTGCGGCAAATTTGGTCAAAGAGAGAACCAGTCAAAAACATCTATAGTGCGCTCCCCTCACGAGTCCTTCAATATGTTACACAATCCCACAATATTGATAAATAATATAATTCCAATAGGTGATCATACCGTAATAATTAACTGGGAACTTAAAGAGGGTGCTACAGATGTACTCACAACTGTGAATGTTTCTAATTCAAATTATATATTACCTGGAGAGATTAGGTAAAAATGTTTTATATTATAACACAGATAGTGTAATATATATTTCTCGTAAGGGAGAATATGAACGGGCCCTAGGTAATTTTCTAGGAGACATGACCGATGAATTAGAAAAATTTGGTGAGGGAAGTTTTATAACTGAATTTGTTTCTGGAGGCCCAAAAAATTACGCTTACAAAGCGTTTTCAACTGAAAAGAATGCAAGTGTGACAATATGTAAAGTTAAAGGAATTTTCATAAATTACGATATAAATAAATATATGAATTTTGACGAACTTAAAGAAATGGTACATGAAACTTATGACAAAGTACAAATTATATTAAAAAATATACGACGCACGGCTGAACATGTCGTGATTACCAAGACAGAGCCTAAAACATTTAGAGTTAATTTTACCAAACGCCGTAGAATCGATAATTTTGATTCCGTACCGTATGGTTTCTTAAATACATAAAAAAACAAACATTTAATCAGTTTTAAACCGCAATCTTATCTGCTCGATGCATGCAATTTTAATATTCAAATAGAGTGGAACAAGGATTTGCGCGATTTGACATTCTTGAGAGTAGAAATCAATCTATTTGCATCATCGGTTCCGGTTTTAGGAAATTATGCGAATCTAGTGGAACATATGTGCGATTGTGCGTGTATTGCTATTACTTTGCCACCGAAGAAGATGACAGAATGTATAACGGGTACGGCGCATTCACGTGTCATATGATTACAGAAATAGATACATTTTTTTCTATTAATTGCAATTTTTGCAATTGCTATATTTCAATTGCCATTCCAAGAAATTTTTGTTTTGTATTTTACTCGGGAAGTGCGAATGTTGGTCTAATAAATTAATTAAAAATCGATAGGAAATTTTTATCATTTGAACGGAAATCTACGGCTTGTAACTGAAGAAATCCATAAGAAATTCTTATCATTAGAACGGAAAACTGCGGCTCATAACTGGTATAAAAGTCAACGTGAGAAATAATTTATTTCATTAATACAACAACAATCTTTTAATAGTAGAACAACCTTCAATAAAATGAACTTCGAAGCGCTTAACAAAGTGTCCCAATTAAGGGAATCAAAAAAACAACTCAACCTACCGTACATTGTTTACGGAGTGTTTGAGAGAACCACAATTTTCGGGCGTACCATTTTATTGGATTTAGGTACTTACGACGCACGGACGCCGAGATGAGTGAACGATATTTTCACGCCGGAAGGCATAACTGATTTTAATGTAATTTGTAGCAAAAAAACACCTGGTCCTAACCGCCGTCAACACGATGCACGGAAAAGCACTCCCCATGTTTGAAATTAAGGATAACTGAAATGTAAGTTAAAGTGTGTGTGTGTGTGTGTGTGTGTGTGTGCGTGTGTGTGTGAGTGTGTGTGTGTGTGTGTGTGTGTGTGTGTGTGTGTGTGTGTGTGTGTGTGTGTGTGTGTGTGTGTGTGTGTGTGTGTGTGTGTGTGTGTGTGTGTGTGTGTGTGTGTGTGTGGCATCTTATCCAAGCGAAGTAGTATTTTATCCAAACCTTACTAAAAAATATACAACTGGCGAAACCATGTTTGGAATTAACGATACCGACAGTGGAGACATAAGTGTCGGTCAAAGATTAAAAGTACCCATTCCATCAAACAGTGGCTCTACAAGCAATAGCATCTCGAGTACCCCAGAGAGGGAACATATGTCTCGTTCATTATCAAACCTAAAATTGTCTTATAAAAAAGGTTTTCAATAAAATAAAAATTAATATAACATATGCATTTATTATTTCAAAACTTTAACTCAAAAACTATCATCTGAACTATAAAATTCGTCATCGGACAATGGTGCATCAGTACATATCAATGGCATTTTTTCAGGTAAGCAATTGTATTTCCTAAATAGTAAGGGGATACATAAGGGATTCGGTTTTTTTATTGTAATTGCGTAATGTGGGGCATGACATCCATTGTACTTTAAAAATGCGGCAATTGAACGCTTCGTTTTTGGGAAAAATGTCATTGTTGGAAAGTACAATTACCGGAGTCTTCGTTACCTGCTGATCTTCGCTATATTTCACGCAAATCGGGCAGGTATCTCCTCCAAATATCATTTTGATTGTATCCCACGCAGAAGGTTCGCAGTTGGGCTCATTCCAGCACAAAATTCTTTTATTTGCGCAGTCCTGCAGTGGGAAACCTACAAATTTATTAAAATTGGCTATGTAGCCAACACTAATACAAAAATGTAAAATAGCATCAAAGAAAAAAAATTTACCAGTGCTAGGCTCGGATATACAAACAAGAGCGTTCTGCTTTCCATTTGCTCTGTTCATAATTTTGCTCAGTACATACAAAAATTTCGCTACACGTTGTGGTGATTTACAATTTTGAAACAATAACAATTCGTCTACAGATGTATGTAAGAGGGCTACTTACATGGTTCCTTAACCAAATTTCGAATTTATGTCCTTTTCTTCCTTCTGCTTGTCCTCCTTCTCCATCATGCGTCTGTTGAGGATTTTCAGAATGGCTTTCAGGTGTGGCTGGATTGGATCCGCAGCAGATGAAGTTACGAATTGTAGTCGGTACGTTGCCTGTCTCCACCAATCGCGCTTGTTGGTTACGGCGCACATTTTGAACGGATGGACATCTAACTTCAGTAGAGTAAAACCGCCGGTTCTGGCACCACCTCTACCTACGGAAGTTGTGTAAAAAATTTGCTATGGTGACGTAACGAGTGTAGGCAAAACAACTCCCTCCACTATGACGTAAGCTTACGGCACTAAGAGCCATAAGGGTGGGAAAGCCAAAAGGGCATTTAGAGCCATAAGGGTGGGAAAGCCAAAACGGCACTACGACAGGGTGGGAAGTCAAAACGGCATTAAGAAGGGCACTATAAGCCATAAGGGTGGGAAAGCCAAAACGGCACTACGACAGGGTGGGAAACCAAAACGGCATTAAGAGCCATAAGGGTGGGAAAGCCAAAAGGGCACTATAAGCCATAAGGGTGGGAAAGCCAAAACGGCACTACGACAGGGTGGGGGCTCGAAAAATCAAATCTCTGGTCAGAACGGCTCTAGGACCATCCCTAACGAAGATAGCGTCCGAGCGTAAGGGACGTAATAGATGAGTCATTGCTCGACGCAAAATGTGTTGTGCGAAACTCGATGCGCGTTCGGTTACATTTAATCCTGCAATTACTCACTTAATTTTTATTATTATTAATTAAGTGTGCGACAGAAGTAATTTGTGTTAGAGTGTGAGTTGTTATTATATTGTGAAAAAAAAAATGGAATCACCATCTTTGTTATCGATGATTGAAAATAACTCCCATATCACCTGTCCAAACGCACCTAAGAAAAAGATTAATCGAACAATAAACCCTGATAAACGAGTTTGTAAATGTATAAATTTTGAAGAAGAAGAAGAAGAAGAAGAAAACGAAATAGAAGAAGAAGAAAAAAAAGAAGAAGAAGAAGATTACATTAATAATAATAATAAAATTACAATCGGCGGTTTGGAATATTCCAGCATTGGTGAGATGAACGCTCAACATTTAGTTTGTGTGAGGGAATCATTTTATATAATTGAAAGTGTTAATTATTGCGTGGAATGTTATGTGGAATATGCAAGGAAAAATTGGAATATTAGATTGTTTTACGCTAAACATTGTGACATGTTATTTCAAGATGTTACATATAAATATTGTATAAATTATCAAAAATCAATTACCCTAATAAGTGAAATGATAAATTGTTCAACATGTGTTAAAAAAATGAGCAATTACAAGATCGCGTTTGATAACTAATATAAGATAAAATTAATAATTAACCACATCCATATTTGTTTATCGCTATAAAGTACGTTAGTTTAGTTTATAAGAGAAAAAAATAATATTAAAATTGCAAACGATTGCGCACACAATTGTTTAGTATAAAACAAGTCGTTGAAACATACACTCACACAATCGATATCAATCAAGCTCGCAATGGATTTCACCAAATTATTAACCGTCAACAAATCGTCAACATACAAACCAATAATTAAAGTTACCGATTTGGAATTGACAAAAAAATATAAATTATTTGGTGTAGAAATTAAAGGAACTGTATATGGACCCTCAATAGCTGCGGACCTAGGTGAAATAATGGTATGGCTACCGAAAAAATTTATCGAAGTTTTTCACAGTAAAGCAGTTGACGACTACAATGTAAATTATTCAGGGAGTCTTTACGTAATGCTAGAACGCATTGATGAAATTGGGGATCGACAATACCCAATTGTCAAAATTGAAAAATATTAATAATGTAAGTATATAATACAAAATTTTAATGTCACTCTATAGACTTTACTAACCTTTAAAATCAATTTGAGTTTATTAATTCATTTATTTATACCTGTTTATTTTA
This sequence comes from Tachinus rufipes, assembly GCA_963932245.1. Taxonomy (NCBI): domain Eukaryota; kingdom Metazoa; phylum Arthropoda; class Insecta; order Coleoptera; family Staphylinidae; genus Tachinus; species Tachinus rufipes. The sequence continues at coordinate 51,735,347 of OZ010748.1, forward strand.
ATTTCAGTTCAATCAACATCAACAACAATCAGCGTTAATCAATCAATCAATCAATCAATCAATCAATCAATACACAATTATTGTGAATACTAATACTTCATACTTGTTCATTATCTTATAGTTTTTATATATATATATGTATATCTATATCCATATATTTTATTAATGTATAATCATAATGCTTAATGTTTAATTAAATATTATTTTAACTAATATTTGAATGATATATTTTTTATATATATATTTATTCCCATATTAATTTCCTTTGTATTAGATTATGACAAGGTGACGTAACGTCGAACAAAACCGCAAGACTTATAATCTAGAAATAATAATGATAAGTAAGTATATATTCTTTTTTATATATTATTATTTATAAGAATAAAATAGTTCGTGTAGATAACATGTCTAACCAAAGTTTAAATTGTGATAAGTGTTTTAAATTATTTTCAAGAAAAGATTCATTAAGAAGACATAGAAACAAGGGTAATCCATCAAATGAAAAGTTTCTATGTAAATTATGTTTTAAAAATTTTTCACGGTCGGATTATTTAAATACACATTACAAAAGCCATGTTGAAAATATATTAGGTCATGAATGTGGTGAATTAATTGGTGGAATAAACTATATGGAACATATAAAAGTGCACAAAACTGAAATAATTAGTAGTAGTAAATCTAAAACTATGTCCAGAAGAGCACGTCCGTCAGTTCAATTATATTGCGATGATTGCAACGAATCATTTAATTCCAATCAAAAATATTATGGACATTTAAGATCAAAAAAACATATGTTAAATTCGATTAATGGAGACAATGATGATGAAATTGTAATTCAATCTGCATTTAAAAATCGAATAATATCTTAAAGTCTTAAATGTTCAGATAAGGAAACGGATATTAGTACGTTTTTAAGCAATAAATCAGTAAAAGTTTGTGAGTTAATAAATCAATGTTTACAAAAGCATACAGCTTTAAAAATTAATTTAATTTTATATGCTCATTTTGTAAAAAATCCTGTTGATAATAATGATGAGACAAATGAGTCACAAGACAAAACTGATTTAGAATTAAAATCATTCAATACAAAAAATGAAGTGATTACCATGTCTACCGAATTAGATAAAATTTATTATAAATTTTGCGATAAAATTAAAACTCAATCAGAAGAATTTCAGGTAAGATAAAGAAACTAATATGAACAAATAAATTTATTAGATGATGATAAAAAACATTTTAGGAACGGGATAGTGGTTGGGCATTTGTATCAGTATCTCATATTGATATTAATATTAACAAGTACTGTCCCCTTCGAGGATCATCCTTTATTAATTTACCAGATGATATACGGAGCAGGCATGCTTGTATCAACATACAAAATGCAGACGAAGCCTGTTTCGCTTGGGCCGTAAATGCAGCATTGAATCCAACCGTTAAGAATCCGCAGAGAATAACCAGCTATCCCCATTACTTAGAACATTTAATTTTAACTGGATTAGAATTTCCTCTAAAATTAAAAGACATAAAAAATTTTGAATCAATGAACAATATATCAATAAATGTTTATGGATTAGAGTTCAATCAATCTAAGGAATGTCATGAGGTGGTAGGTCCAATTTATTTTAGTGAAAATATTTGTGAACGTCATGCTAATTTATTATTTATAAAAAAATTTAATAGAAATCATTATTGCTTGATTAAAGATATGTCAAGATTATTTCTAAACGTGATCATGCAACCCATTTGTGCAACGGTTGTTTAACATTTTTCACTTCAAAACTATCACTAGAGAAACACATATCTGAAGATTGCAACAAAATTTATACAATATTACCCACAAATGAATTAATAAAAAATCGCATTGGTGAAGAAGTCCCCGGAAATTTATTGAAGTTTGAGAATTATAATAAGAAAATGAAGGTCCCTTTTACTGTTTACGCAGATTTTGAGTGTATGTTAAAACCTATACATACATGTCAATCGGATCCTTCTACATCATTCACAAATAAAACACATAGTCATTCACCATTTAGTTTTGCATATTACATCGTATGTTCATTTGATGATAATTTATCTAAATTTGTGACATATACGGGAGAAGACTCCCATAAAGTATTTATGGAGCGTTTAAGTGCAGATGCAATAAATATTTATAACAAGTATTTAAGTCAAGTAGTTCCAATGCTACCATTGCCAATAGATAAAAATATATTATTAAATACTGCACTTAAATGTCATATATGTGAGGGTGTGTTTGAAGAAGGACATGAAAAAGTCTTGGATCATTGTCATTTAACCGGAGAATTTGTCGGTATTGCTCATAAGCAATGTAACTTAAATTTTAAAATTCCTAAAATGATTCCAATTTTTTTTTCACAACTTAAGTAATTATGACTCGCATTTATTCATTAAAGAGTTTGGAGTTAATAATGAAAAAATAGACATAATTCCTCAAACAACTGAGAAATATATTTCTTTTACAAAAAATTTAGTAGTTGGAAAGTATTTTGATAAAAAAGGTAAAGAACGCAATGTACATTTGAAATTGAGATTTTTAGATTCTTTGCGATTTATGAATTCCAGTATAGAAAAACTGGCAAGTAACTTGGAGCCTCATCAATTTGTTCATGTAAAAAAATATTTTCCTCGGAAGGATCATTTCAAATTTGTTACTAATAATTATATTGATTGTTATCAAAAACTTTTTGAAAAGCAATTACCTGAGAAAGATAAGTTTTTCAATAGTTTAACAAATTCCCACATTTCTAACGAAGAATATAAACATGCAAGACATGTTTGGAAAAAATTTGAATGTGTAAACTTGAAAGACTATTCGGATTTATATCTTAAAACCGACGTATTATTATTAGCAGACATCTTTGAAGCGTTTAGATCTCTATGTTTAAAAACATATAATTTAGATCCCGCACAATATTTTACTGCACCTGGTTTAAGCTATGATGCGATGCTTAAATATACAAAAGTAAATTTAGAATTGCTCACCGATATTGAAATGCATCATTTCATTAAACGTAATATTCGTGGTGGTATATGTCAATGCTCATTACGTCATGCTAAAGCTAACAATAAATATATGAATGATTATGATTCAACAAAATCCTCTACGTATTTGTTTCATGAAGATTCGAATAATTTATATGGTTGGGCTATGTCCCAACGGCTACCGTGTGGTGGATTCAGATGGCTTTCTCCAGATGAAAGTAATAATTTTAATGTTTCAAATATATCAGAAGACTCTCCAATAGGATATTATTTAGAAGTAGACGTTGGTTATCCCACACATTTACATACGCATCATAATGATTTACCTTTTTTACCTGAAAATATTGTTCCACCAGGATCCAAATTTAAAAACACTAAACTTATTGCAAATTTACACAACAAATCAAAGTATGTTATACATTACAGACATTTACAGTTAGCTCTAAAAAATGGGTTAAAACTTAAAAAAATTAACAGAGTTCTAATGTTTAATCAAACAGATTTCCTTAAAGATTATATAGATTTAAATAATAATTTAAGAAAAAACTCAAAAAATGAATTTGAAAAAAAAAATTTTTCAAGTTAATGAACAATTCCATATATGGAAAAACCATGGAAAACGTTGATAAAAGAGTTAATGTAAACTTAGTTAATCATTGGAACGATATAGGCAATAGAAGAGGTGTACAAACTTTGATTGCAAAACCTAATTTTAAAAGTATATCAATCTTTACAGAAAATTTAGCTGCTATTCAATTACAACGCCTTAAAGTAACAAACCGATTTATATTGGGTTTGCTGTACTAGAACTTTCCAAAATTGTAATGTATGACTTTTTTTATAATTATTTATTGAAGAAATATAGTAATAAAATTAAGCTTTGCTATATGGATACTGACAGTTTTGTATCATTAATTCAGACATTTGATATATTTGATGATATGAAAGAAGATTTGCACTTATTCGATACTAGTAACTACAGTTTTGATAATCCATATAACATACCCTTACAAAATAAGGGTGTACTAGGATTAATGAAAGACGAAAATCAGGGTAAAATATTGCGTGAGTTTGTTGGAATCAGGGCAAAAGTATATGCATCAAATGTTGAAAATGAAGAAAAATGGAAAAAGAAAATTAAAGGTGTTAAGAAATGTGTTGTACAAAATGACGTATCTAGTGCTGATTTTAAAGAGTGTTTATTCGATAAGAAACTAATATATAAAAAACAAAATCTTTTCAAAACAATTAAACATGCTATATTTTCAATCACTCAAAATAAATTGGCATTATCACCATATGACGATAAAAGATCATCATAATATCCCGTTAGTTTAATTTAAGGTATTGATTTATATAATTTTTATATTTTTAAAAAATGTTTAGTGTATCATAAAATAGTTACTATATATTTTGTGTATAATTTTGTACACTATATTTAACAATTTTTAATAAAAAAAATGTTTAATACTTGTTTGTATTAATATTATCTAACCCTATCCACACAAATACTTATTTTTTTTTTTTTAATTAACACATTCTAGCTAGAGGATTAGAGAAGAAAAATAAAAACAATATTTTATTATAATAATAAAATACATTTATTATCGTAAAAATCTATTAAAATTATATACACATACGGAAAAAATTCAAAACAAATATTCACTTAAAAGCTTAACATTTTCGGTGTCACAAAAAGATACATCTTTTACGTGATTAAAACAATTATGCTTAGTCTTAGTCAATTTAACAATATCTTCAATATATTCATTTTCAAGATTAATTACATGTAAATTGTCAATACTATTATCTAATAATATTTTTTTCTGGTGACCTTTGACAAATGTACAGTAGGTATCACTTAGAAAATACTTTAAAATATTCACTAATTCATCCAACGATATATATCCATCTTTATAGCGAAGTCCGTGATATTTATTTTCAAGCCAGCGGACTTGGTGCTTTTCAGCACGAGTCAGCTCTTTAAACGGTGTTGTTGGTTTGAAGAGATACGTGTGAAAATCGCATCCATCTGTGGTTATACATAGTTCTTTGGGCGTAAAATTATTGTTAACAATAAAACCTTGAATGTCGATTAATGCAATTTTAGCCATTTTTCTTCGATGTGTTGATGTCAGTATTGGTTCCAACAGAGATGAAGCTTTTTGAATTCTTTGTTGAAATCGCAGTCTATTTTGTGCTGCAATCAACCATTCAATTCCATTAATATCACTACTTTGACAATCCGTGAAAAAAACCTGCGGTTTTTCAGTAGTAAATCTAACGGTGCGTTTCATTTAAATCAGTTTTCTTACTAGACCCGAGAGAGGTCTGTACTCGACCACACTATCGTATAATATGAGACAATATGCTCTGGTGTTTTCTAGAAACGTATGATGCCCTTCTATCTCAATTTTTAAATCAATTGAGGATGATTTTATGCTCTCGTTTTGCTTCGAAACGTCAAATACATATAACATGCGAGCTTTAAATTGTGCGTAGGTTAACATCGGCTGATTGAAACGTCCATAATAACTGCTTTGGAACTTTGTGTATGCATAATAAGAAGCAGTGTATTCACCGTTCAGCACATCTTGATTTAATTTATCGGATGAGACTCCGAATTCAAATACACAGTCAAATTTCTAATCGAACAGTGATCAAAATGACTTGCATTTTTATCTTTTTTCCCCAATTTATCCTCCTGAAATGCAATTATCACATACCGAGGTTTTTCTAGATGGGTTGAGGTTTTGACGAACCAAACATCCTTATCGGTTTTTCTGAGAGATGGTAATTCATGTAAATCCCATCTGCGAAATGGTATTAAAATAGGAGCATCTGATTGAATGTTGGTCAACAATTGTAATTTTACTTCATCTCTCGGTTGAATATGTTGTAAGTGCCATTCGATTTTGTCTATGCTAATTTTAGGGTCTTTAGTGGTTGTATAACAGTTTATATTAGTTGTAGCCCTATGTAAAAATAACTCTTGTTTTACATTTATCATCACTTTTTTGTAATCTTCAGCAAACCCCAAAAGACATTTGAGAGGTAAAATTGCGTAAAACTTTTGGTTTGTATCAAAATAGGTTCGCATTCCGGAATCTAACGTCTCATTCCATCCACTCAACTCCAAACTTCTCAGATCTTCCTTGCTATACGAGATGTATCCCTTAATTGTGGTGGTAATTCCCACATCTTTATTTTTGTCGACTTCTACTCCATTAATGTAATAACTAATTTCTCTAAAAAAAAATGCCTAAGCATTTGTGGTCCATTTAAAATTAGCGTCAGCAGGATTATTGGTTTTACCGGAGATGTATAGATAGCTATTGGAAGGTAGTGTGAGTAGATCCTGTTGTTGTATTATAATGCGAATTTCATCGTTGTTGTTAAACGATTGTGTTACCGGTTGATAACTATGAAATTCCTCTTTAACAATGGTCTCGTCTTCTCTAAATTTTTCAAAAATACTTAGTTTTTCCATTTTACTTTGTAACTCAACGACGCGAGTTTTAACAGATCGTGACGTGTTAGTCCTATCGATGACGAACGACAAGTGATATTTTTAATTGTCGTCATTGCTCCTTTATTAGTTTCCGAATTGTGAAATTGAAAATCCCATTACGATTTTAATTCGAGTCTAACTAAAATGTTCTCTCCTCTAAAATTTACAGGCAACCCGTTTTGATCTTTAAGAGTTATAGTAATGTTGTCGATGGTATGCACATTCACCCGCAAATAATAAATATTTCGTGGTTCTATGTTAAGAGCGAATCCCGGATCGACCGAAGGTGAAAACTCAAAAATTGTATGTGATAATTTATCACCGTAATAGGCACCCGTCACAATATTACACTCAAGTCTAATGCTTGACACTTTTATAATTTGAACGGGTAGATCAGATAAATACAAGTTGTTTGCTTTTAAAATTTTACTGGAATACCCGAGTAATGTACCGATACTGTCGGACGGTGAAAAGTCTATGTCGTATTTACACAAAATCTCGCACTTTAAGGTATTATTGTTTGGTTTTAGGCTAATTAGCGATTTGTCGTCTGTGTCCTTGTTAGTTGATCTATCTTTTAGGATGGATTGCAATTACGTTTCGATATCGGTAATTTCATAAGAACCGGTGGGTATCTCAATTACTTTATCACCGTTATGCTTGTAGTAAAACTTATTACAACCGTCTTCTATATTGGGAATAGTGTTGTAAGATTGAAAACCAATCAGACCTAAATAATCATTTTTGTTAGGGTCTAATTCAATTGGTGGATAATAATTCTCTGAGAGCACGCTATTATCACTTTGCAGAGTAAACGTTTGAGACATGACTGGGTGTGATTTTAAAATCTACAATCGTATTTATACTAAAAATTTCAAACACAAATGGCCGCAGTTAAATGTATTAAAATCTTGGTACCTGTTATGGTTATATGTTATTTCACTACCTCGAAAATATTTTAAGAGTTCTTTTGGGGGAGAAAGATCACCAAAACTGTCAAAGTATTTTACGAAATTTCCACGTTTCTTGTATGCAACCCAATGCGTACCGCTCCCTCTCACACGATCGAGATTAACAATACCGGACTCGTTTTTATGTGATCGAATCGGTAAGGTATCACGCAATAGCTTCCATAGTTTTATTATGACGTTGAGATTCACTAAACTTTTTACGAGCGTCTGTGGCGTCGTTCACCGCTTTTGCGATACCGGTTGCACCACCCGCAAGCGCACCCAATGCGCTGAGACCTGCAAAAATAGGTATCAATGGTAGGATACCACCGACTTTAGGTACTGGAATTATACGAGGTGTTCGAATTTTTTTCTTTCCACCAACTTTGCGTACGGCAAATTTTGCCGCATTGAGGGCTTTGTGTGATCCTTCAGTTATACCATTCTTTTGCTTAATTTTATTTTTAAATCCTTTTAGTGCATTTTTTGCTTTCATCATAATTACGCTTCGCAACGCAACTTTCTTTACTCTTTTTTTCGCAACTTTCTTTCCTCTTTTTTTCTTTGATGACATACCCATACCTAATTTTCTTTTCACTCTCATTGCTGTCGTCACCGCAAAAGCGCTTCCTTTTTCACCCAACGATGCGTCTGAAGATTTGACTCTTTGCCAAGCAACCTCCGCTAGCTGTTTATCTGCTACGTGTCTATCACTTAAATTTTTATGTTGTGAATATGCGATATCGTGTAGTTTACATGCGGCGTCTAACTTGTTTACGCCCGGATCACCTCTTTGCAAACGCTTTTTTAATTTTGTACCCGGTCCACAGTATTGATACCCTGGTAGATGTAATTCAATGGGTAACTTATTTATAAAAGAATTGATAATACCTGCACCGCGATACAAATGCATTTGAAAGATTTACTATGAAGCGCTTCTATTTATAACCTAGATCCAAACCCCATTTTATGTCATTACGATGAAAGTGGTCAAGCAGAAAAAGTCGTTACCGATTGTGAACATGGATGAGTTTGTCTCGGGAATGGGTTTGACGGCGGAGATGCGTCACGGTGAATTATTGCCAAATTCGGTACCAGCCCTAATTTGTGGACCGTCCAATTGTGGAAAATCAAACGCAATGTTAAGTTTATTGTTTAGTGAAAACGGATTACATTTTGAAAACATTTATATTTACTCGAAATCGTTATATCAACCAAAGTATCGTCTATTGGAAAACGTTATGAAGTCAATACGAAAAATAAAATATTTTCAATTCAAAGAAAATGAGGAAATTATGAGCCCTGAGAATGCCAAACCAAATTCAATCTTTATTTTTGATGATGTTGCATGCGACGGTCAAGAGAAAATCAGAGAATATTTCAGCATGGGGAGACACAATAACATCGATTCATTTTATTTATGTCAGACTTATACACGAATACCCAAACACTTGATACGTGATAATGCCAACTTTATCGTATTATTCAAGCAAGATGAAATGAATTTGAAACACGCGTTTACAGATCATGTGAGCAGCGACATGGATTTTGAAAAATTTAAAAAAATCTGTAGACTGTGTTGGGCCGATAAATACGGATTCATAGTAATAAACAAAGATTGTGATCCGAATAAGGGCAGATACCGCAAGTGTTTCGATCGTTATATAATTGTTGAAAATTGATTATAACAATCAAATGTACGCAAGTGATTGAATGAGCATGACGGACAATGCGGTTAAACATCGACTGATCAATATTAAAAAGGCTATAAGAAAAAAACTGTTTGCCATAAAAATAAACCGATCAGAAAAGGATGAATTTTTGAACAAAACATATAAACCATTGGAACCTCTGAAAAAAATTATTACTCACAGTCGAGCAAATAAATATATTGTTAAAGTGCCTGTTCAGCGAAAAAGAAAATTAGCAAAATGGCATGGCATCTCAAAGCGTGAAGAGGATTATGAAGAAGAGCCTTATGATGAACATGATGCCAACGAATTTCACACACCTCTTCGCAGACCGCATGAGAGTGAAGAGGAATCACATGACGACGAAGAGATAGCTCATAAACCTCTTCATGATCCTCATAAATCTCTTCATGAGGCTCATAAACCTCTTCATGAGGCTCATAAACCTCTTAGCAAACCTCATGAAGACAAAGAGGTAGCGCATGGTGCCGAAGAGGTACCTCATGGATCAAATAAAACAGAATATGTGGATGCGGCTTATTTGGATACCTTTCAGGACTTGCCTAGAAAATATGTCAAAAAGAGATTTTCAGATGATCGAAAACTTGATGAGTTCACCGGTATAAATATCGATATTCGTACAAAAAAGTGGACGATTGGAAATTATAATGTTGAGCTGGTCGATGGTAAAAATTTTAAAATTGGTGATTCTGTGTACGTCGGAACTAAAGGCTTGTATGAACTTCTCTTTATGAAAGAACCCGACGATCAAATTTATAACGAAAATGATTTGAAAAACTATAAAACAATATTAGAAAAAACACATGCATTACACCGCAATTACGATCCAAAGAATCAAAAACAGGGTTCAAAAAGTCAAAAATATACAGAGATTATTAAGCCCATGTTTAAAAATCGATCACCGACTTACACAAAACCTCGCAATAAATCAACCGGCTCTCATACCAGCGGCAAAGGTTTTGATTCTAAATTGCAAGTACAACATACTCCCACGCAATACAAGTATTGGAACAATTTAAGCGAACTTGTTGATAGGTTGTGTTTATTGCACGCATCGAGGAATGCTGGGAATAATTCGCACAATAATGAGATTGCTTCAATCAAGGAGGAACTGCGTGAAGAAGATGTAATTTTTTAATAAATACAAAGCACGCTCTTCTCTATAGATCACACGCATTATGAGCATCGATAAGTTCGGACGTCATTCATCACAGATTAAAATAAATAAACCATTAACGGCTGTAAGAGGACCGTCAGGTATTGGATTTAAACGATGGACATTTCAACCTTGATGGTAAAAGAATAAAATATTTGCAATTACCGATTAATGAAAGCGATGCCGCAAACAAAAAATATGTGGATAATGTAAATGTCGTTCAGTTGCAGGATTTGAACACATCATTTAAAAATATTAATTCAAAAGTTAATTTAGTTATTGAAAGTATTCCGCAAATTATAAACTCAAATATTTTACAAGTAAAAGAGGATCTGGCGGAGAAGATTAAAAGTTTATCCAGAGATTTCGAAGCGTATAAAAATACATCAAATCATGAAATAGAACAGCTTAAAAATAATATGGATATAAAATGGGAACAGTTTAAAAATGATTTAAATACGCTATTATTAAGTCAAACAAACAGCATCAAACAGTTGATTGCTCCATTAAAGAGCCCTTCAAGTCAAAATGAGTAAAGAGGATGTAGTGCGAGAGTTACACAAACCGGCAAGAAAGAATTTGGCTCGAAGACGAACGATACTTAAAGGTGTTGACGATCTGTGGCAAATAGATCTTGCCGAGTTTCAATTATTCTCTCGTGAAAATAAAGGATATAAATATATACTTGTAGTGATTGATTGTTTCTCAAAATACGCATGGACTGCACCCATAAAAAATAAAACCGGTGTGATTGTAGCAGAAACCATGAAGAAAATATTGAAAAAAACCGACGGACGGACCCCAAAAAATATTCAAAGTGATCATGGCAAGGAATTTTATAACAGTCAATTTTCTGCATTAATAAAAAAATATGATATTAATCATTACTCAACATATACGATAATGAAAGCCGCCATTGTCGAGCGTCTAATCCGTACGCTAAAAGATAAACTATACAGACAGTTTAGTTTGCGTGGGCGTTACAGCTGGTATGATATTTTGAATAAGGTTACGCTAGAATATAACAATCAACGTCACCGTACAATAGGAATGCGACCAGCTGATGTACTCCCGGGCGGAGATAAGGAAACTATGCTATTGAAAACCGTCTATTCGCATATAAAAATTGCAGGAAAAGGGAATTTTCGATTGGGTGATATGGTGCGGCTGAGTAAACAAAAAACGCTCTTTGCAAAAGGATACACACCCAATTGGACAACTGAATTATTTATTGGAAGATGAAAAAGGAGATCCTGTACAAGGAGCTTTTTACGCTGAGGAATTGCAGAAAACATCAAATCCTAAGATATATTTAGTGGAAAAAATATTGCGAAAGAAGGGAAATAAATTATTTGTAAAATGGTTAGTTTAATAGAACGTTAATCAATATCGCCAGCGTTGCATTTAAAGCTTGGGAAAAACATATACCCATTAAATTTGTTCGAAGTATTATAAATTATAACATTGTTATTTCAATCGGTAAACAATATCATTATTGTGTTAATTCGGGTTTGCCTTGTAGAGATCAATTTGATGGTAGAGGTCAAGTTCTTGGACATGCATATTATCCAAATAAAAACAAAACGTTAGAGATTCATCTGGATCAAGACGAAGATTGGGATTTAAGTTTGAGAAACTCAAACTTTTCAAGTAAAAGAAGCATGTTAATAGTTTTAATACACGAAATTGGAAACACTTTGGGTATTGATCACAGTTCTAATCATGATGCAGTCATGACTTCATTTTATACAAACTTTTCTTTAAACGAAGATATCATTCTTAGTAAAGATGATATATTGGCTGTACAGAGTATTTACGGCGAACCAACTATATAAAAAACCTCATCTTCAATTAATCCCACAACAACAACAACAGCAACAACAAATACTACAATAACAAGAACAACTATTACTCAAAATAAAATAATTACAGAAAAATCAAATGTTAAAACAACTTATCCTACTGCAAATTCTTCATCTGCGATCGAGCCCGTAAATCACCCTGATTTATGTAATGTATCAAAAGATGTGAATACATTTTTAATAGTTAATGATAGAATATATATATTTTATAACGAATGGTTTTGGGTGAAGGGATTAAATGTTAATTCATACGGGAAACCCCAGTTAATAACAGACTGGTTAAATTTTCTGAAACCAACGTTTAAAAAAATAAATGCAATATATCAGCGACCTAACAGACAGATAGCATTATTTGACGATATACATATACATATTTTTGATTTCCCATCGTTAAAACTTCATGCATCACATTTACAATCTCAATTACATCGTGGAATTGTAACTGCCGCCGTAAATACGTACACTGGACGAACATACATGTTTTACGAAAGTGGTGTTTACCTAGAAGTAGACGAATGCGGACATTATCTTAAAATACATAAGATTGGATATACTCAAGATTTCTACGGGTTACCAAAATCAATCAGCAGCGCATTCCGTTACACGAATGGATTATTATATTTTTTCAATAAAAATATGTATTATGAATATAATGAATTTACATCATCAATGGTAAAAGCTAATAAAAAAGATCTATCAATGTTTTCAATTAATTGTCCCACTATAGGAATATTTCAACAACTAAAATTACTGATATCGCGTCTAACCTCAAATTTTGATGAAAATTAGTTTAACTTACCTTTTCTCATTTGTGATGTAATTATAACCTGAAAATTGTATGTAAAAAATTCTGATGTAATTGAGATAAAATAAAAAAAATAAATAATTATAAATATATTAGTTTTATTTAATAAAGTACTTTTTATATATTTTATATAATACATAAGACAATATAATTATACTAGTTAGTTACAAACATATTCCAAAAGTCAGAGTTAAATTTACGCAATCATTTACATCATTTGTGATTATTAATTGTTTCGTTAAATTTATAATGATACGATTTTTATCGAGGAACATAAAAGTTGCATTCATCACATTTGACACTACAGGGATCGTGCTGGCGTTGATTTTGAATGTTCTTGGATGAGTGGTATTGTCGAGGTGCATCATTTTCCACTCCAAAGGCCAACTATCATTGATTCCTCTATCGATGGCGGTTATGTAGCATTGTCTGATATCTTTAGGTTTCGTGATGAATAAAGTTCCATTAAGTAAAGTTGATAATAGTATGAATGCGGTGCTATTCATTTTCGGTGCTGTTGACACTTTTTCTAATTGCTCGGTAATCTTGACACTTTTTGCAGATACACTTTTCTGCGATGCATCTAAAACAGTTTTTTATGGGTGGAGGCGGTCCGTCTATGTGGTTCTCATCAGTTGGAAGGTTGTAATGCTTATGACAGGGAAGTCTTATTTGGAAATATAAATCATTTTTACATTTTTCAGGCAGGAAGTCCCACAATCTTTCCAAATTTAGTCCATATAGCGATCGCAAATATTTTTCAGGCAGATATTTTACATATTCACCAGTTAACTTGTTTTCATCATACAATTCAATGGCTTTATTTATATTTTTAAATAAACTTTTCTCGACTTCGCTAATTTCATCGGAGCTGTATCCCGCCGAGTTTTGCACACAGTTGCTTTTGCAATTCATAATCACAAATAATTTTCTTAACATATATAATTTGTTGTATATGTCTTTCCAATTGATTTCGCAAATACACTTTTTTATGTATAATGGCTGTTTTTATAACCATTATATACAACTGACACCTTCCAGATAGTGACTACAACTGAGGTGGTAACGGTATCTGCTCCCAATCTTTATTTAATTGTTGAGCCCCTTCCAAGTCCGATAACAACTTGTTATAATTGTATACAATTATTTCACGCATGCATTCTATGTTTTCATAGTAACAATTCTCGGTAATCGTCGGTAAAATTTTCAAAAGTGTTTCAATGTCTTGTTTGCTTTCTGCAGCAAGTCTCGTCAGACATGTGTTGTAATATTCAAAGAAATGCAGCTTACTTAATCGTTCTAAACGAAATTCAATTAAATCGGTCACATTGAAAAGTTTATCAATTGCGGTTTTATTTAATAAAATGGTAACACCTTTTCTCTCGATACCAATAACTTTATTTTTTTTACATTTTGTTAAATCTAAATAACAATCTTCAAATATGTTTATTTTTGGTTTAATGTTGTCGGGCTCTTCCTTAACAATGTTTTTGTTTTCTTGACATCTGCATGATGAACAACGCTTTCTTTTCTTATTGTAAGGCTGTTTTTGCAAGCTGGTTTGAATAATGCTTTTATATTTTAATAACTCATTCCATTCGACGTGTATAAATGAGATATTATTCACTCTGACAGTTGATGATGATATCCTGATGCAATGATAAAATCCACGTGCGGGGCTCAAACCGACAGACACTTTTAAATTTTTCCCCAGTGGATAATGTATTTCGTTGATTAAACGAGCTTCATTTGACACTTTTTTTTTCATGATCTTCTAACATGTTGTTTATAAAATTGTCTACAAAGTTACTGCTTTCGTCTTCGCTACTACTTTCGATAGAAATGCACGGTACATCAATATCGTTGAACATCTTTCTTAATACTGAATTTATGAAAAATGAATTTTATCCAACAATACTTCTATTAACTCGATTATGATTGGTCGATTAAACCTCAATTATGATTGGTCGATTAAAATTGTTAAAATAATTTATATAAAATAATAATATTTCTTCAAAGTTGTGTCTAGATCTACATGCATTCTTATGGAAAAGTGTGACTTAATCGCACATTTATGCAAAATAACATTGCTTCTTATGTAAAACGCTCACACATTATATTTTTAATATTAGTAATTTTTCATCAAATTGTGCTTCCGCCTTAATTTAATAATTTAATTATTTCGAGAAATCGTAAATCATCTCTTTTCCTTTTGCTTTATCAATTATACGTTTCCGCCGAAGCACGATAAAGATTCAAAATTCATTAAGTGTGTAATTGCAGGATTAAATGTAACCGAACACGCATCGAGTTTCGCACAACACATTTTGCGTCGAGCGATGACTCATCTATTACGTCCCTTACGCTCGGACGCTATCTTCGTTAGGGATGGTCCTAGAGCCGTTCTGACCAGAGATTTGATTTTTCGAGCCCCCACCCTGTCGTAGTGCCGTTTTGGCTTTCCCACCCTTATGGCTTATAGTGCCCTTTTGGCTTTCCCACCCTTATGGCTCTTAATGCCGTTTTGACTTCCCACCCTGTCGTAGTGCCGTTTTGGCTTTCCCACCCTTATGGCTCTAAATGCCCTTTTGGCTTTCCCACCCTTATGGCTCTTAGTGCCGTAAGCTTACGTCATAGTAGAGGGAGTTGTTTTGCCTACACTCGTTACGTCACCATAGCAAATTTTATACACAACTTCCGTAGGTGGAGGTGGTGCCAGAACCGGCGGTTTTACTCTACTAACTTCACCACCTCGAATCCAACATTCTCCTCCGCACTCCATGTAACTAATCTGTCTCCCTTCTTTTTCTGCATACGAAAGGAGATTTTCGATGTGCTTTTCGCTGAAGTCGCTTCCCCAAATAACTCGTCTTCGTCCGACGAATCTTGTCGCGAGGATTTCTCGCAAGCGGGCACATCTGCTGCGGTCGGTGGAGTAGGAGCAGTCGTGGACGACGTGGTAGTGGTCAACGCCATGCCGGAAGATGACGCAGAAGTTAAACCGAGAACTTTTTGATTGTGGATCTGGTACAAGTATTTCTGAAATTCCATTGCTATTAGGTCCTCGAACAATGTCGTGTATGACTCGTCTTTTGAGAGGAACTCTAATAGCTTTTCGACTGGCATATTGTGCAAATGTTCCTTGCTGGAGGAGTCTTGGCATAACTCCTTCATTGCCCTCCTCATACATCCATTCACTACTTGTGCTTGCCGTTTGACTGTAAATAAATTCTCCAACGTTAGGGCAATCAATATTTTCCCCAGGATCGGCAATATTGACTTCAATGTCTTCTGGTCGATCCACAGATTGACTAAGTGGTACAAAAAAGAATTCTCCTTGATTGTTAAGTTGGTACACTCTTCTTCCTCGCTCTCCACTAAGTAGTGTTCGTCCCATCTTCTAATAACTCGAACGAATCTAGTAAGTCACTTGTTAATTCAAAGTACTCAGATATACTGTGCTCCTCCACATGCGCGACATATATATACCGTAACCCCACTCTGGTTAGAAAGCATTCGTAAAGTTACTTGCCTTTGGCCTGGCGACAGGCGACAACGACGGGTGGGGGCACGTGAGAGGCAGCCGCGCGAAGCGCATGGCTACGCCTATCTCACACGTGCCCCCACCTATCGTTGTCATATTGTTCCCATCTTCCCATGTTAAATTCATGTTAAATGCTAAATAGCGAGCTCTCCGTGCGCGCGAGGCTCTGGGGACAAGCGCGCGCACCGTCTCGGAACACGCGACGGTTTTAGACTACTCTTTACAGATACGGCCGTTTTGACCATTTTTTACAACTTTTTTACACCGACTCCATCGATCTCAACGCCAGAACGGCCCAAATCGAACAATCCGCTAATATTATAATAATATCATAACAACCGATTGACAAAAGTATCAAGGATGAGTCAAAGATAAGTCGGCGGATTACTACACACGCTCATTTAGTTCCCATGCCCAAGGGTCCCCATTACTACTAATACTTGACAATATTTCTCGCGCGAAAACTTGCGGTTTTTATTGCATATAAAATAGGAAACATGCCTCAAATATTTTCAGTGGTATATAAGCACGCGAAATTAAATCAATCATGGCATTTTGAAGCGATAGTAATGATGCGATTTTGTCGCAATACTTAACGCCAGAGCGAGTTGCAAGTAAGATGAAACAGGTGCCCGATAAACCCTCTAAAGCAAAGAAGGGTCGTGTTATTGTTAGTGATAGTGACGACGATATCCCAAGTGCGCAATTAATGCAGAATATTAAAAAACAATCGGTGAAGCGACAATTGTTTAAAGAATCACCGAATAAATCCGAGCTTGATTTATTAGATAAATTAAACAAGGCTGGAGGGCAATTGCCAAAGTTGTCACCGATAATTCCACTAAGGGAATTAAAAATTGGTAAGCCCTACCCAATTGAAGAATATAAGTTTATGAAAACTGTTCACGGGAAAAAAATTACCGTTGAATTAAAAAATGGTGTGGTGTTTCTGCCCGAACGTTTCAACTCCGAATTCGGTGAAGACGATGTAGACAGTCTAAATGCATCCTAGACTGCTCTAATTTATAATGGAATAAAAAAATTTGACGGTGGGCATAGCTGTCACAACGTTGAGTTCATCAAATGGAAATAAATTAATAATATGCGATAACATATACAGTAAAATAAAAGTAATAAAATTAAAATAACAGACAGAAAACGATCACTTAGAATTAAGAAAATGTGAGGTACTAATTAAAACAAAAATTAAACTTTTAAACTGTTTCATTAAATTAAGACCGGGAATTTGAATGTACAAAAGCATATTGGAGGCGTTAAAAACAAAGTGTCAGATTAAAATTAAACAATCGTTGGGATTGGGTGTGGTAGGAGGAGCAGGATTGCGGCCAAGGAAACAAAGACAGCAGCAATTACCTCTAAGGGATAATTTGACGAACCGAGTGGTTTGGAAGGAGGTAAATAATTTTTTTTTTTTTTAATAATATTAGTAGTATTAACTTAAATAATTTAAGGTCAAATCCGCATTTTAATCTCGCATTCGAACTGGTGCCATCGTGAATGTTGAACATAGTGAACCGCTCAAGTTTCTTCAAGATGCCGCCGTCCTCATAACAAATAGAACTCGGAATTAAAAAAAAAACATATAATAATAATATTGTTTTAAAATCAATTTGATTTTTTGTGGGGAATTCACGCTACCATCATCCGAGGAAAGTGAATATAAATACATAACGACGAAGAAAAAAACTTTTCTTTTCGGTTCCGATCATGAGCAACTGCTGAAAACCCTAATTGCAAAAGTTTTAACTAAGGTTTGTAAAAATAATAATTTGTACACACACTCGGCTTTATTTTAGATTTTTTTATATAGTTAGAAGAATTCCAGGAATGGAAAAGCGGATGGGCTCTCTCTTCAATTCAGAATCTACTTGTCTCATTCGTGAAATACTGCCCCCTAAAGGGAAGTTCATCAACCTATGTACCATTGCCGAATTTTTTACGAAAAAAAAAATCATCTTTGTTAAATATCAAAAATCCAGACAGACGTTGTTTCGGCTGGTGTATTGTTGCAGCGCTACATCCATGTATAGGTAATAATGACCCCGAATGTATCGAATCTTAATCCAATGATTTACATAACAATTTTAAATTCAATGGGTTAGAATTCCCGATGAGTATAAGCAACATTGAAAAATTTGTGTTATATATTAAGAATTAAATATGATTTATGTTTATTTTATATATGTAATAGAAATAATGTTAGTTTTAAATATATTTTATATGTGCTCGGTTTTTATATATTATCCGTGATCGTCCTTATTCGTATTGAAGGTTATCGTTCTAGTTGACCATATATTGTATTTTGTTCCTTTTATATTCAGAATAAATCGCACTGTTGTAAACTCAACACAAACGTATTTTCTATTCTTATCATATTATAAGACATAACAATTGGCGACGAGGTAGTTAAAGTTATCCACGTAAAAATGCCGGACAGTGAAAGTGCAAATACTGGTGTAATTGGAATATTAAAAGAATATCATCACGAAATTAATGATATTACAGTTTTCAAGGTAAAACTTCAACAATTTATTGTGGCAAACAATTTTGAAAAAAATGATACAAAAAAACGTGCCATTTTATTAAATATTCTACACGAAGACACATATATATTGTTACGCAATTTATGTGTACCGGAAAAAATCGAAGAATTAAAGTATGAAGACTTATTGGAGAAATTGGTAAAATATTGCAGTCCTGTGCAGTCTTTTTTTGCGGCAAGAATTAAATTTTACACGGCACACAGAAATGAAGATGAATCCGTGGTGAGCTGGGCCGCGCGAGTTAAAAGTTTGTCAGCGGGATGTGGATTTGGTAACGAAATCAGCACCATCATGCGGGACATGTTCGTCGTGGGAATGGGAAGCGGTCCCATATTGGATCGCCTTCTGGAAGTCGATCCTACTTCGACACCTGCTTCAACGCTGGAAACCGTGGTTCAATTGGCACAAAATAGAGAGGCGGCAGGAAAAGAGCGGCGCATTCAAGTTAAATCGGAAATTCATCAGTTTTCAAGATATAAAAAAAATTATAATACGAACAATCAGCGCGCAATATCGCATAAGACGTCCACTGAAGTAAAATGTAAGTGCAAAGTATGTGGTAGAGCGAATCATTCGACATTTGAATGTAAATATAAAAATTATAATTGTAACAACTGCGGCCAACAAGGTCATTTGTCAAATATTTGTAAAAATAAACAAAGCAAATCGCATAAGTTTTTGTCGCATCAAGAGGTTAATCATGATAACTTACACAAAACTGATATTTTTACAATATATGATTTAAATACTATAGAGCCATTTTATATTAAATTAACGGTTGAAAATATACCGATGAATTTTCAAATTGATACCGGTGCCGCACATGCGGTCATATCTGATCGTGTTTATCGCAAACATTTTGGGAAATTTCCACTCTTAGACAATGATTTGGTATTTAAAGACTATGTAGGAGTTAGTTTTCAGCCAATTGGTAAATTAATATTAAATGTAATTTATAATAGTAAGAAGTATACATTAGAAATGTACGTCATTAAAAATGGCGGCCCACCATTAATTGGAAGGCAAGCATTAAAATTATTTGAAATTGGAATGAACACTCCAATGGTTGAAAACAATTTTACATTTTTAAATGAAAATTCAAATGTAGAAAAATTATGTAAAAAATATAAAGGAATTTTTGAAATTGGCCTTGGAACATTTAACAAAGATAGAATCACTTTAAAAATGAAAGAACATTTTGAACCAAAGTTTTTTAAAGCGCGACCTATTGCATTTTCATTAAAGCAAAAAGTGGAAAATGAAATAGATCGTTTGGTTAAATTAAAAGTTTTAGAGGCAGTAACATATTCTAATTGGGGTACTCCAATAGTGCCAATATTAAAGCCAAACGGTTCAATTAGAATATGTGGAGATTACAAACTGACAGTTAATCCAAATTTAGAAATTTTAAGATTCCCATTACCGAGAATTGAATATTTATTTAATAAATTGACAGGAGGGATAAATTTTTCTAAGATTGACTTATCCGAAGCTTATCAGCAAGTATTATTATCAAAGGAATCGCGTGATTATGTAACGATTTCTACTCACATGGGTCTATTTAGATACACCAGGCTTCCATACGGCATTACTAATGGTCCGGCTTATTTTCAAAAGATGATGGAACAATTACTAGCTGATATACCGGGGGTGGCTTGTTATTTGGATGACATTATAATTACAGGAAAGACTGATAGCGATCATTTAGATAGGTTGGAATTAGTTTTTAGAAGATTGTCAGAAAGTGGATTAAAATTAAAACTAAATAAATGTCAATTTATGCAACCGGAAATTAATTACTTAGGTCATGTAATTGACAAAGAAGGGTTACATACGACTAATGAAAGAGTAGAATCCATACAAAAATGTCCTCAACCAAAAAATGTAACAGAACTAAAATCGTTCTTAGGCATGGTAAACTTTTATTATAAATTTATGAAAAACGGAGCCACTTTATTGCATCCGTTATATAAGCTATTGAAAAAAGACGTTCAATTCCAATGGAATACTGATTGTGAAAAAGCATTTACATCAAGTAAAGAATTGTTAATGTCTAATCAAATTTTAACTCATTTTGATTCAAAAATTCCACTTAAGTTGACAGTAGATGCTTCATCTGTGGGAATAGGGGCAGTGCTAGCTCACATAGGTGATAGTGGGGTTGAAAAACCTATTGCATACGCATCACGAGTTTTGAGTAAGGCAGAAATAAACTATTCTCAACTAGATAAGGAGACATTGTCAATAGTGTTTGGAGTTTCAAAATTTTATCAATACCTTTTTGGACAAAAATTCACGTTGGCAACAGACCACAAGCCTTTGGTGGCAATTTTTGGCCCTAAACGAGGCATACCAATTATGGCAACGAGTCGATTGCAACGTTGGGCACATTTCTTATCATCTTTTAGTTTTGACATTCAATATGTTAAATCTCAAAATAATTCTGCTGATTGCTTATCTCGATTGCCGATAGGTAATCACAGTGTTGATGTTTGTAGGGCCAATTTTCAAGAAAAAGAAATAAGTTATATTAATTTAATTGATGATCAAAAATTACCAATAGTTCATAATGATATCAAAAAGGAATCTAACAGAGACTTGATTTTGAGTAAAGTTATTCATTATACCTTAACAGGTTGGCCTAACAAATGTCCTAAAGAAGAGCTTAAACCTTATTTTATTCGTAAAAACGAATTAAGCGTAGAACAAGGTATTCTAATGTGGGGATATCGTTTGATTATTCCGCCTAAATTTCAAAACTCTATATTATCAGAAATTCATGAAAATCACATGGGGATGGTAAAATCAAAATTATTTGCTCGTGGATATATTTGGTGGCCTAACTTAAATAAAGACATAGAAACTTTATGCAAGAATTGCAAACCATGCAATGATTTCAAAGAATCACCGCCAAAGTCACAAATAAATCCATGGGTTTGGCATCAAACTGTTTGGACTAGAATCCATATTGATTATTTAGGGCCGTTAAACAATAAAAGTTATTTAGTAGTAGTAGATTCTACTTCTAAATGGTTAGAATGTTTTAAAATTAATAGTACTGATTCCATAGCAACTGTAGGTAAATTAGTTGAAATTTTTGCAAGATTTGGATTGCCAAGAGAAATTGTTTCTGATAACGGAACTCAGTTCACGAGTGAAATTTTCCAAAATTTTTGTAAACACTATGGGATTAAACATACGACAACTGCTCCATATCATCCTTCCAGTAATGGAGCTGCCGAAATTTGTGTAAAACAGATTAAACATGTTTTAATTAAATCCAATGTAAAAACAGATGTTGAAATAAATTCTGTTTTGAGTAGATTCTTATTTCAATATCGAAATACTCCACACACTGTGACAAATGAGTCACCTGCAAAATTGTTGTTAGGGCGGCAGTTAAGATGTAAATTGGATTTATTAAGAAATAACACAAATGAGGTAGTAAAGCAAAAACAAAATAAACAAATTGTAAGAGCAGGGGGAAACAGAGACTTAAACTTAGTAACGAATGACTTAGTGAAAGTTCGTGATTTTCGCGGTAAAAGGAAATGGTGTGATGCGAAAATAATACAAAAACTTGGCCATAAACATTATAAAGTTGAAACAAGTGAGGGTTTAGTCTGGAAGAGGCACATTAATCAAATTATTAATAATGCAAATACCACCTCCAGTACTCAGCCCCCACACCATATTGATTTAGTTAACAATAACCCACAGGTCGAAGAAAATGTAGTAACGACCAATTCAGATATTGAAGTTGTTCCAGAACCTATATGTAGTCCAGTTAATTTAAGACGTAGAAGTCTACTTAAAAAACCTGAGAGGTTTGACAACTCCAATCTCTGAAAAGGGGAGGTTATGTTATATATTAAGAATTAAATATGATTTATGTTTATTTTATATATGTAATAGAAATAATGTTAGTTTTAAATATATTTTATATGTGCTCGGTTTTTATATATTATCCGTGATCGTCCTTATTCGTATTGAAGGTTATCGTTCTAGTTGACTATATATTGTATTTTGTTCCTTTTATATTCAGAATAAATCGCACTGTTGTAAACTCAACACAAACGTATTTTCTATTCTTATCATATTATAAGACATAACAATTTGAATAACAAAATTTACGATTAATGATAAATGTATATTCTTTTGATGAAATTAAATTAGAAATCTACCCCGTATATATCTCAAAAAATAACAACGGTGTTGAGGTTAATTTGCTTTACATATTTAACATACGTAATAATACAACTGACGGTCATTTTTGTTTAATTACCGATTTAAATAAACTGTGTTATAAACAATTGTCAAAACATCAACACAGAAAATACATCTGCAATCGTTGCTTAAATTTTTCAATTCGGCTGATAGATTAAATCAACATGCAAACAACTGTTCAAAAGTTAGTGCTCTTAAGGTAAAAATGCCCGAAGAAGGTTCATACGTCAAATTTAAAAAATTTAGTGCCACATTGAAATTACCGTATACAATTTATGCTAATTTTGAGGCACTTACGGGTCCAATATCGTCATGTCAAATGACTCAAATCTCTCATTTACAAATGCGTATCAAAAACACATGCCATTCAGTGTGGCATATTTGAGAGTTTGCTCGTATGACTCATCTTAAATTTTTTGAGTCATATCGTGGGGCAAACCCCGAAAAGTGGTTTGTAAAACAATTATTAAAGGAAGCTGAAATCATATCTGATAATATTAAACAACATCCGATTGTGCCAATAAAATGCTTAACAATCGCGCAAAAAGTTCTACATGACACTTGCAGTAAATGCACTCTTTGTGATTGCGACTTTAATCAAATAAATCCGAAAGTAGCATACCACTGTCATTTTACGGGTGACTTTCTGGGTACACTCTGCAATAATTGTAATTTGCAATGTAAATATAACAAAATTATTTTACCGGTTTTATTTCATAATTGAGGAATTATCAAATCTAAACGGAGAACCTATTCATATAATACCAACCACAACGGAAACATTTATTATTGCATTTAGCAAAATAAGTTAAGATGTAGAGATTAAATTTTTGGACTCGTTTAGATTTATGCCAATGTCATTGGAAAAGCTGGCAGGTAATTTGACAAATGAACAAATGGTGCACACTAAATGGTATTTCCCTATGATTATGTGAATAGTTTAGCTATTTTAGAAGAGAAAAGATTACCCAACAAAGACTTATTATGCAGTCGATTAAACGATTGTAATATAAGTGATGAAGATTATTATGAGTAGTATAAGATAGGGGCTTCTGGATATCCTTGAACTTTGATCTTATGCGTGTATGCATGTAATTGCATATTTTATTACATACTTAAAGTAAATATTTATTTTACATAATTCACACTTGCTTAATGTACATAATTATGCGTGTATTTTTATTAGATACTATTACAATAAAATTCATATTCAATAAAAGTGCACTTGTGTTATGTCATAACTATAAGTAAAATGCATAATTATTGCGTATGCATTGCATGATGTAAAAATTTCCTAATGGGAAAGCTTATAAATACTATGCATTTGATTACTTTGATCAGTTAGATGTAAAAGGTCGAATTAGTGCAAGTGACAATTATTACAAGTGTAATTTATTACAATGGTAAGTTTTACATTCATATTTTATTTATTTAATAAAAAAAACAGATTATTTAATAATAATAATAATAATAATAAATGGACCTTGCTATATAATAATGGAATAAACGATAAATATTGAAATATGTAGAATATATGTTTTTTTTCTTTTTCCTCGCAGAACAAATTAAATGAATATGGAAATAGTGCTGAAATAATTAAATTCAACACATTACCCATTCATACAAAAATAGAGTTCAAAACAATTACTTACATTCAAACAAAGTTTGGTAAAAAAATTGCTCTGAAAACGTCTGATGGCAAGATCATGTTTTTACCAACTAGATTTAATGATTTAAATGATGGAGATTTGGAAGAAATCAATAAAAAAGAACAAAAATCATTTTTTATTACAAAAAAAGAGCCATATGAAGATGGAAAATTTAAATACAACTTAAAATTTATGGATGATAACTAACTTTATTTTTAATTTTGTATATTTTTATTTTATATATATATATATATATATATATACTAACATATTTTATAAACAAGGATGTTGGTTAAAATAAAATTTCATTAAGTAATTAAGAACCATATATTATACTAGATTATAATTTACAACAGATTTTTTAATTGAGAAACTTTATAACGCTAAACAAAGGAACAGTCAGTAAGAAGAAAAAATGATGACAGATATGAATAGCGCAAAACGGTTAATGAATTCGAATGACACAGGAGGTAATATAAAACAAATACTATATAATTATTTTTATAAAATATTTTTTTATTGTTTTAGAATCATTCAAGAAGAAATATTGTAGTAATTGTCAAATAATGGTAAACGCAAAGAGTTTTGGATCCCATATCAAGTCTGCACAGCATAAAAATAATTGCTTGGAGACAATTATGGAAGGAGTTCAAAATATAAATTCCTGCTTTACACGACGCATTTGCAGCTACAGGATCGAACTGGATCAAACCATGGATATTTCTACAGGTATGACTCATGTGAAAGATAAAGTTGCTACTCTTGTGAAAGAAGCATTAAATGCTCATAAACAGATTAAATTTAATATAGAGCTTTTCGCGGAATTTATAAAATTTTCAAAAGACTCCATTGTATCTAATATGAAATCGTTTAATACAAAATTTCAAATAATCACATCCATCAATTTATTTGAAAATATTTTCAAAGAAATGATTAGTAATTTTTTAAAAAAAGTGAAGAATTTTTGGAATGTGGATCGGGTTGGGCTTATAATGCTTTGTCATATCTTGAAGTAAATGTTAATAAGTACTCACCGATTGGTGGTTCTTCGTGTTTAATTGATTTACCAAAAATAATTCAATCTAAACGCGCCTGTATAAATATTAAAAATTACAATGATGTAGCATGCTTTGCATGGAGTATTATAGCTTCGTTATATCCTGCTCATCGAAATGTATCGTTGCTCAGTAGTTATCCACAAAATTATTTAGAACTCTTAAACTTTTCTGGTATTACTTTCCCCGTGACATTAAAAGATATTGTGAAATTTGAATCACAAAACAATATAAGCATTAATGTGTATGGATTATCCGAAGATAAAAAATGCGAAATAATTGGTCCATTACATTTCACTAAATTAAAACGTGAAAAACATATAAATTTATTAATTCTAGAAAGTCAAGGTCACCAGCATTATTGTTTGATCAAAAATATGTCGCGTTTGCTTCGAAGTCAAATTTCAAAATCTAAAAATGCTAAATTTTTCTGTGATGGATGCTTATATCCATTCACTTCTAAAAATAAACTCATCAAACATAACGAACATCACTGCAATTATGTAAAGACTAAATTACCAGTGACAGATATAAAGATAAATAAATTGGGTGAACTGAAGGCAGGTAATATATTGAAATTTGTAAATTTTGAAAAAAAGATGAAAGTTCCATTTGTAATATATTCTGATTTTGAAACTATGTTGGTACCCATACAATCTACTTCAAATAGAAACACATGTACCATATAGTTTTGCATATTATATTAAATATTCTTATGATGATAATTTATCAATTTTTTCTACATATCGTGGATGATGTGAAACATATTTATAACAAATACTTAAAAGTAACTATACCAATGATGACCCTAAACGAAATTCAACTAGAGGAAAGTAAAAACGAAACTGTTTGTCATATATGTAACCAAATTATAAATGATTCAGAAAAATGTTTAGATCACGATCATTTGACTGGTCTTTATAGAGGAGTGGCACATATAAATTGTAATTTAAATTTTAAAATTCCAAAATTTATTCCCATATTTTTTCATAATTTTTCAAATTTTGATGTTCATTTGTTTATAAAAGAGTTAGCATTTGACAATGAATTGATTGAAGTTATTCCCTTAACTAAAGAAAAATACATTTCTATATCAAAAACTTTAATTGTAAATATCAACAGAACTACAAACGAAAAGGAAACAATTAAGTTGAGGTTTTTGGATACGTTCCGTTTCATGCCCGATAGTCTCGAAAAACTAGTTAAAAATTTAAGACTTTTAATGAAATGGCAAAGCAATTTTCATACAATAAAAATTTTAATTTGTTATTACAGAAAGGTGTGTTTCCTTACAGTTATATAGATGATTATTCTAAATTGCTTGATACTAACTTGCCATCTCGTACAAATTTTTATGATATTTTAAACAAAAAAAAACTATCGAAAGAAGATTATTTGCGAGCTCAATTAATTTGGAATCAATTTAATTGCACTAATTGAGGTGAATATTCAGACCTCTACCTCAAGACAGATGTCATTTTACTTGCTGATATCTTTGAGAATTTTCGTGAAATTTGTATATTAACTTATGATTTAGATCCCGCACAGTTTTTTACAACACCTGGATTGACATGGGATGCGTTATTGAAATTTACTAATGTTGAACTTGAACTTTTGGTGGACATCGATATGTTGCACTTTATTAGAAAATCTATAAGAGGAGGTATTTCTCAGTGTTCCCACAGACATGCTGTAGCAAATAATCCTTATATGAAAACCAATTATGACTCCAATAAACCTATATCTTACTTAGTGTATTGGGATTTTAATGATCTCTATGGCTGGGCTATGTCACAACTAATGCCCGAAAAAGATTTTAAATGGTTAAATATTGAAGAAATAAATATTATGAAATTAAGTGAATTAAATGTCAGAGGTGATCAAGGTTACATATTCGAGGTTGACTTAGAATATCCTAAACATTTGCATAGTGTACATGATAAATTACCGTTTTGTTCCGACAATAAGACAACAAAAAATTGTAAAACAAAAAAATTAATTTTAGACCTTAGTAATAAATTTAATTATGTCATTCATTATCGAAACTTATTACAATGTTTGGAAAAAGGTTTAATTTAAAAAAAAATCCACAGAATATTATCTTTTAAACAGAGCTACTGGCTAAAATCTTATATAGAACACAATACAAAAATGAGACAACAATCAAATACGGAATTTCATAAAGATTTTTTTAAACTAATGAATAACGCTGCATTTGGTAAGACAATGGAATCTGTAGATAAACGTGTTATAGTTAAATTAATTAGTCACTGGGAAAATTTAGGACGAAAAATTGGTGCAAAGTCTTTAATTGCTAAACCAAATTTTCATAGTGTTGCTATATTTGATGACAATTTATGTGCGATCCAATTAAATAAATTGGAAGTATATTACAACAAACCGATTTATATAGGATTTGCAGTACTTGAACTATCAAAATGGTTATTGTATAATTTTTATTATGATTTTCTTGTATCAAATTTTGAACAAAGTTTTACATTATGTTATGTTGATACAGATAGTCTAACACTTTTATTTCAAGAACACAATATTTATAAAATAATTATTGAAAATTCACATCTCTTTGATACATCAAACTTTGAATCAAATAATCAATTCAATATAATAAGGTGTAATAAATCTGTTCCTGGATTAATGAAAGATGAATATGGAGGAAAATTTTTTTATGAGTTTATAGGATTACGATCCAAATTATATTGTCACATAAGTGAAAATGATGTTATAAAAAAGAAAGCAAAAGGTATCAAGAAAGCTGTTGTTAAAGAAGAGATATCGAAACAAGACTACTTAAACGTTTTAATGACACGTGATTCTGTAATGAAAGAACAAACAGTTTTTCGTTCAATATTGCATACTATCTACATTCAAAATGTTACAAAAGTTGCAATATCATTTGATGACACAAAGAGGTTTATTTTACCAGATAATGTAACTACCTTGGCTTGGGGAAATTGTGCAATCCCAGAGAAGTTAGATGATAATGAAATAATAAAATAATTTTCTCAAATCTGCAACTTTATTATATTTATATGGTTATAATTTATGGTTTATATATATTTTTTTTTAATAAAACATAACCTCACTATTTTTTTATGTATTTATTAATTATTTAATTAATACAATGTATAAATATGTTATTAATATAAGATAATTTTAATGTAATAATATAAATGTGTACATTTTTTTTATTTACTAACGTTAAACAAAGAAACAAGTCTAACATCCTTATTTATTTCTTCTGGGTAATAATGTTGAAGTTCAAGTAAACCTCGAAGTACTATTGATGGTGGAATTTCTTCAGTTAGTTTCAATATCAAAGCTAAATCCTTTTGATGAAGCATATAATTGTGTAAATACTTAATGTAATGCTTCTTAAAATCGACGTCTTTCAAAATATTCAAGTTTGTTTGAATGATTGTTTCCAATTTCAATATAGCTTGTATTGAATACTTGTCAATAACAAAGTTGATATTTTTCGTGGCACTTGTTAACAAAATACTCCTCTGGCCGTTGTACATTGAAAACTTTAGTATAAAGTTTTCTCCAATATTCACGTTAAGGGAATTAAATTCAGGCAAATTTACAGGTAACAATTCATAGATATATTCAAACATCAAATTTCTCATTCCTCTAAATTTGTTCCATTCATGTTGATACAATGAAATAGATTGATTGGACTTTTCAAACTCAACCACTGGCTCATAATCACTATAAACATTCAAACCAATACGTACAATAAATTCATCATTTGGAATATACGATGTTTCTAATAAGTATGGTTTTAGTGCAGCGGCCATGGTCATGCTTGTAATGTAACTAATAAAAATAATTTAAAAAAATAGTTAGCTTATTTATCTCCCTCCTGTTTATTCCCACCATAGATGAATTTAAGACATGCAAATTTATCATCATTGACAGTTATTAAACTATACTCTGACCATGATGAACCCAGTAGAAATAATTCTACTTTTTAACCTAGTCAATCATACATTATTTGTTGCTCGGCCAAGTTATGCAGATGAAGCTGACCTATTGTATTATTTTACAAATAATCTGATTCTAAGTAAAAACAATAGCGAAACATATATTAATGAAGAAATATTTACATGTTTGGCAAATAATGAAACTATTGAATGGCAAAATACAATATCAGATTATGATAATGCCATTCACATATTTAAGTTTAATTTTACATCCTTAATCAACAACAATAGCAGCAATAAAGTGAGAAGAAAATCGAACACTACGTGTACAGTATACCCATTCAATCAATACTTGAATTTCAAAATCCGTTTCAAATCATCAAACAAGAGCAATGATTTACAAACAAAATGGCAACAAATGGAATGGCATGTTGGACAGAATAAATGGAAAATTGGAAATGAACAAAATAAATGGAGAACGGAATATGACGATTCAAATTTTCAGATAACTATCATTATTTTATTAATATCAATATTATTAATAAATATATTTTTAATTAGTATTAGGATTCGTATGTTTTATTATCAACATGTATCTAACAAATAAATGAATAAAAGTCAGAATATTAAATATTTATTTGATAAATTTAATAATACATATTATAAAATATCACTTTTATTTATCCATGATTTATCTACCAATCCTAACCATTTTACATATACTTTGTTACCTTTCTTTCGTAATATCTTTTCTATTAAAAATACATCCTTTTGAGTTGTTTTCTGAAGTTCTTCTTCATAGAAGCCTCCTATAATGGCATTTCCTTGCATATCCTCCAAAAGATATGTAACTGGTTTAGTAATTTTAACTTTTACAACTTTAAAGAGTTCTGTTGTCCAATTAGGAGTGTAATCTTTACTGAAAACACTTTTAAATTTACTAATTCTCACGTAATCATTCACATGAAATTTGTGTTTTCCTGCAATTTTTAAATGCGTAAAAAAAGATTTTCGAATAAAATTTTCATTTGATTTGTTCACATCAGTAAGCTTAAAACTTCCTATGGCAGAATGTGGTGTATTATTATAAGTTTGAGTTACATCTTCTAACAGATCTATCCATTTATTTTGACCTCGCAAACTAAACTGTTTATACAATTTTTCTTTAATAGTTCTTATTACTCTTTCAGCCATACTAGCTTTAACTGTGCTGTAGGTGGAATACATATTTACATTATATTTCGTACATAATTTTTGAAAATGAACATTCCAAAATTCACGCCCTTGGTCAATTTGAATGTGTTTTGGTCGACCTTGTTTAATTTCCATTGCAGAGGTAACTTCAATACCTGTTTTTGATTTCAATGGTCTAGTCCATAGATATTTACTAAAACAATCAATCGTAACTAGTACATATTTATAACCTTTATTTACTTTATGATCTGGAATAAATTCCATCAAGTCTGCTTGAAATAAATCTTTCAGGCCCTTTACAACAGTTCGCCGTCGTATAAAGCGTCTACGAGCCGGTTTGTGAAGCTCGTGAACAACAACTTCCTTCGACATTTGTATTGTTAAGACTTGAGTATTAACAAATATTTTGTTTTAATATTAGCTTCTGAAAGACAATTCCATTATTTATTAGTAGATGACTCTAATAACGGAGTTCTTTAAAAAAAAAACTGTTTTAATTAAAACTGTTTGATAATATTTAATAGATGATATTATGTTCTTTTAATGTTGAAATAATAGATACTATTTCATTATCAACAGACGTATTTCCGCTGGCTTTGCTCGCATATATCAGTCGCAAACGATTTACTAAATCATTTATTGATATCATTGGAATATACTCGATATGTACATTGTTTTTTAGTTGTTTCATTAATCCATTTGTAGACAATAATCCATTTCCAGTAGTTTTAACTCGCAGTCTTCTAGAATTAACTAATGCAGATTTTTTTCTAGGAGGAAATATTATAGATATTGTGTTTTTATATTTATCGCTAGATGTGATTATTTTCTTTCCCAAACCGCGATTCTCGTAATGTGCTTTAGTTTTCTTTAATATATCTTTATATGTAGCGAGATCTTCGGTATTATAATTGGAAGGAAATTTATTAAAAGTTAAATTGTAAAGTCCCTCAGTTCCTAAATACTCAATATCTCCTATAATTATATTATTATCATTAAAATGAATAGGTTTAATTCCTAATTTCCAGCTTTGTGTGTAAGTATTAAAATAAACTCCGGAAACCAAATCGACTTCTTGTGAACCACTTGTCAAAAATTTCAAATACTTTCTTGGTTGTTCAGACAGTTTATTAAGGTATTCTTCTCCCTCGTCAGTTTGAAAAGCGATCTGCATATCCTCTAAGTTTTCAGGAACTTCCGATTGTTTTCTTTTACTATGTTCTTGTTGTGGAGGGCTTTGGGAGTCAGTAATATCTTCAAAAACATCTTCATCTTCATTTAACAAAAAATCCGCTTGACTTCTTCTTCCAAGCCATCTGTGGGGAATTTCAATTTCTTCAGTCTTGGGTTTGTGAATTAAAGACGGGTCATCCTTTATTTCATTTTTGTATTCTTGTTTAATTGGCTCCACTTTTGTTATAGGTAATATATTTTTCAAACTTTCTCGGAAAAAATCTTCAGATCGTATTCTGTTTGCTTTCATTTGCAATAGCTTTTTCCGCACATCTTTTCTAGTATTAATCAGCTGTCTTTTTACACGTAACATTTTATCGTCATTGGAACCTTGACCAACCTTTCGTTTCAATTTCATAGCTTTTGTTACAATCCAGGCGGATAATTTTTCATAAAATTTGGAATCTTTTGAAGTGAGCCTTTCTTCGGCCACTCTCTGTAGCTGTTCGTCAGCAAATCTACGTTGAATCCGGTCGTTGGATGAATAAGCAATGTCATGTGCTCTACAAGCATCATCTAATTGATTGATTCCTGCGTCACCGCGTTGAAGTCTTTTCTGTAATTTGGTACCAGGACCGCAGTATTTATAACCAGGAATATGGAGTTCTAAAGGTATTTTATTTATAAACTGATCGAGAAAACTTGGTTTATACATGTTTAATAAATGTATCAAATCGTTTTCGATATCGACCTTTATTTAATTCACGTTCCTTGTCAATAACTAAAAACCCATATTTGTCTTTCCAACATGCACTACAGATCTCTTTAAACTTTAACCATGACATATCGCTATTTATATGATCTCTGTAAACGTGATTTTGATTTAATTCGTCAAGTTGAAATATGATGAGAAAATTTGCATTATCTCGAACGAGTTGCTTTGGAATTCTAGTATAGGTCTGACACAAGTAAATGGAGTCGACCGAACAATGTCGTCCCATTGAAAAATATTCTCGTATTGTACTTTGAGGTGAACAAGCAACATCATCAAATATCATTACAGTATTTGGTTTTGCTTCAGATGTCGGAATAATTTTTTCATTTTCCGTAAATTCTTTGTAGCTCATTCCATCTTTCATTAGACCCAGCATCACTTCTTTGAGAAATTGGTACTTTGGTTGGTGAAGAGATTTTGAATAAATGTAAATATTTTCAAATCTCAAACTATTTGGCTGTAACAATAATGATAGCAAAACATTTGTCTTGCCGCAATTACTAGGACCAACAATAAGAGATCGGATGGTATTGGGAAATAAGTTTCCGTTGCGATTTTGTGTATTATCTTCCTCCTCAACTATAACATCATAGTTTTCAACTAAAAATGCTTCTTGTTTGCTCATTCTTTAGAGCTATATATTCTAGTGCTGCTAATAATTTTGAAACAGTATATATATATATTAGAGGAAGCAATCACACGTAACTATAATGATATCAAGACGTGTCCGCAAAAGACCAAAAGTGTCATTTCGTTCAAGCATTGTTAAACCTGCAGCTGCTACGTATGCAACCAGTTTAGGCAACATTGATGAAACTCTGAGAGCAGCAAAAAGTGCTTTAAAAAAAGCAGGCGGTAAAAATAAGGTACGAATTCCACGCGTAATACCTATTCCTAAAACCGGAGGATTTTTACCATTTCTTGTGCCAATATTTGCGTTAGGAGCAATAGCTTCAGGAGGTGCATCTATTGCCCAAGCAATAAACAAAGCTAAAACTGCTCGGGAAAAACTAGATGAATCAATTAGACATGACAAAATGATGGAGACAATAGCGTTAGGGTCAGGCCGACAAAATGGAGCCGAAATTAAAAAACGAGGAAAATCCGGATTGGGATTATTTTTGACACCGGCTCTAAGTCCAAAAACTAAGGTCATAAAAAAAATAAATTATTAATTACCTTACCAAATAGGACTCTCGATGATAATACTTTGCAAGAATTAGCGACAAAATTAAATATTAAACACTTTAGAGGAATATTTATGCGAGATCAACTACCACGATGTGGTCCAAATAGAAACGAGTGTAGAATTATTAATTTGGATACAAGCAGTGGGCAGGGGACGCATTGGACAGCATATAGAAAAAAAAAATAACTTTGTTGTATGGTTTGATAGTTTCGGGAATATACCCCCACCAACCGAAGTTATCCGATATTTCAAGAATTGTAAATTTCTATATAATAACGACAGATATCAAGATTTTAATACAATCTACTGTGGACATTTGTGTTTGATATTCTTAAGTGTGGACAATGTCGCTAACAGTAACTCTTTCGGGAAGTGATAATTTATTACTTTCACAATTTCATCAACCTATTCATTTAGATAAAGCTGTTCGGTATTGTGCTGGACTAGTGAGTTTTGAAACATATCATCGACACTTTAACATAGTTGGAAGAACTCTTAGTTTTAAACAATCAGGCGATTTAAAGACTGTCTCAATACCAGATGGTTATTATAACGTTTTTTCCATAGAAAAAGTACTAAAGAAATTAATGATTCACAGTCTAAGCGACAATGCTATCGATGATCCCGATGATATATTAACTATAAGATATGATGAAGATGAAGCTAAATTTATTATAAAGTCTAAAATATTTGCAATAGATTTTACTAGTAATACATCGTTGCATGATATTTTTAACATAAAACAAATATATTACTACGTTAAAGACATAATTATCTCTAAAGGTAAAATAAAGAATACTTTAACGCTGCCATTAGTTGTCCAACTGCATTGTAACATTGTAAGTGGATCGTTTTTTAATGATCATCCAAAACATACAATTTATGATTTTTGTATGGATAAATACCAATATGGTGATTATATAAGTGAGAAACCACAAAATATTGTATATTTACCTATAAATACTGACACAATTAATTTTATCTCCATTCGCATTACTGATCAGGAAGGTAAAATTCTGAACTTTAATAATTCGCTTACAGTAGTAAAGCTACACATTAAAGAATGGGACTTTGTTACATCCAACGTGACAGGTCAAGCTATAAAACAGCTTCATTATCATTAGAAGTCAACACTCCTAAACAGACTATTAAACAGAAGAGACCCTTGTCTGTATCGACCAAGCAAAAAATAACTGATAGCAATATACTTTTTTTAAAATCATTGGGGTTTAAAATAAAGAAGATTTGACATGTTATCAGCAAACGAAGCAGATATTTTAAACATTTCTGAAAGTTTAAAATTTAAAAATATTATCACGAAGAAAGAATATCATCGATATTTACCATATGCTGCGACAAAATTCGGATTAAATGATGAAATTCGAATACTTATTCAAGCTCAGGATATCTATACATTAGTTGCTGACAGTTACATTCTCATAGATGTAAAGTTTGATACCACCGATGTTAACTGTAAAATTGCAAAGAATGCATTTGCATTTCTGTTCAATGAAATTAGATTTGAGCTGAATAATGTTACAATAGATAGAGTTCGAAATCCTGGTATAACAAGTACAATAAAGGGATTAACAAGTTACACTGTGGATGATTCAAGAGTGATGGAAATGTCAGGATGGTTTTCATCAGATACACCGATAAAAATGACAAAAATCACGGATACTTCGTTTTCTGGTACGTTTCAAGCAATAGTACCTCTGAAAAGCCTTCTTGGATTTGCAGAAATGCATCGAAAAGTGATGATTAATTGTAAACAGGAATTAATTATGAACAGAGCGCACATCGATGCCAATGCTTTTGTTGAATAGGATGGCGTGTTTTCAATCAGGTCTGTTGAATGACACGTTCCTCATATAAATGTAAACGATGAAATCAAGTTAAGTCTTATGAAATCTTTAAAGATAGATAAACCAATAAAATTAGCGTTTCGTCAATGGAAACTGCATGAATTTCCAGCATTAAAACCAAGTCCTACTGAGAAATGGGCTATACGTACAACAAATAATTTAGAAAAACCTCGATACGTACTCGTTGTATTCCAAACAAATCGCAAAGATGTGCCAGCAGCAAATTCTGCAGAATTTGATTCAGCGGATGTGCGAAATGTGAAGCTGTACTTGAATTCTGAGAGCTTTTCCTATAACAATCAAGAAATGAAATTTTCAGAAGCTCAATATTCAACGGCATATTACGCATACTCATCATTTCAGAATTCCTATTATGAAAGAAAAAGGAGCAGTCCCCTCCTTGATTATACATCTTATAAGAATTGCCCCGTAATAGTAATAGATTGTAGTCATCAGACTAAAGAGACTAAGACGGGGTCGGTTGATGTTAGTTTGGAAATAGAAGGACATACAAATTTTCCGGAAAAAACAACCGTTTATGCTTTAATAATACATGACGTATTTTATGAATATTATCCGTTAACTGGTCTTGTACATAAATTGTAGTGCATTCATAATAATGGTCGACATTAAACATTTCATTATAATTGACCTACAAGGATTCCAAGTAAAGCAAAATAATGGAAAAAATCAATTTGTTGTTGCTTCTTATGATGGATGTCAATATAGTCATTTTATTTTCAAACCACCTTTTCATTTCAAACATTTACATGACACCGAAAAGAAACAGGTGAAATGGTTAGATACAAATTATCATGGTATTCCTTGGAAATTTGGCTGGATCGAATTAAATTATTTGCCAACTTTATTACAAAATCTTATAAGACAGTTTATGTCAAAGGACAAGGAAAATGTGATGTTGTAAAACAATATCTTAAAAAAATTGTTTCTTGTCATGTAATTGAATATCCGTCAAGTGAGCAACCATCTTTGCGAAAATTTTGTGGAAAACCAAAATGTGTCTTCCACCAATTATCATTTGCCCATTGTGCTTTAGCAAATGTTAAACTTTTATATAATTTTTTAGAAATGTAAATAAATAAATAGTTAATCTTTATTTTAATATGTAAATAATTTAATTTTACACCATGTTAAAAAAAATATTTAAATAAATAATTAAATTTAAATATGATTCATGATTTTATTTATAACACCTTTTACATAAATATGATAAAATTACAAAGTATCTCCAATACTACAAATGTTCATAAAATGTCCACTGTTAATTTCTGTGTCCTCACAGTTTTTAACAGCATTATCCCCATCGGAAAATATTAACTCTTCTCCGCAGTGATCACATCCCAATATGGGTCGACCGTGGTAGTGAATCTCATTCACAAATAATGCACGATGATCCTTTTTTACCAATTGAAACACTTCTTCCCAGCAGTCATTGCAGCTAATCATATACTTAGGTTTGCCATTTAATTTAAATGAACCTATGGCATATGATTTTGTACATATCATTCCTCTGTTACAAAATCGCATTGGAAACTTCAATTTGTATCGAAGCCAATACAGAAATTCCAGTGATAAGTATTCACTTGCCTCTTGTACACGATTAAAATTCCTTGGTACATTTCTAACAGGTTGTAATGTTAAGTCATCAAAATATTTGCTCCAATTTCCACTAATATAAAAAGGCGAATCATAGTCGTTTACTAACAGTGAGGGTCCACGAAAAAGTTCAACAATTAATGGCGTTGCATTGTTCTCACAGTAAGTTGATATGTTATTACTATTCATTTTTTTTTTGTTGTGATGAGAATAAATGCTTGTCCTTCGCTTACTCACTCACTAATGTATTAAACGTGCACTAATGGAAATTAACTGTCTAAAACTGCATTATAGAAAGTATGCAAATATGTGATTACATAGTGGTGTTAAGATGTATATATAATATGATTGATCATTGTTACATGATAGTTGATAATTTTATTCTTCAAATACAATACTGAAATTTTAAAGCAGAAGAAAAAAAAATGAGTGATCAAAGTTTAACGCATTATATAATGAAACAATGCAACATCAGCGAGAATTTTGTACATTACGACAATCCAACAGCTAAACGGACGATTAAATTTATATTGGATTATTGTAAAACAAGAATGAGTGGCAGAGACAAACCTTATTTTATAGCAGGTGGAGTATGTGCCTATCTAAATCAAATTACGAACAAATATGGAGATGTTGATGTTTTCATTGGACATGAAGATGCGCTTATGATGTCCTCAATATCCAGACGACACCGATCATGTCCGACTTATCACTATTCGATAAAATATGTGGATATAAACATCAGTGAGATTCGAATTATAAATGAAATTTATATAGAACTACCCAAAGTCAATGAATTGAAGGAATCATGGATTTTAAGAACATTATTAAATTTCGACTTAGATGTTTGTCGGTATGCTTTATTTCCAGCAGATGTCTCAGGGCATCTTATGAGTTTGCATATTGAACCACACACTCTCACTACTTGCTCAGCATCATCTAGCCCGAGAGAAAGTAAATATAAATCAAGAATTAAAAATATTTTCAATATGTTATTTTTTTTATAAATAAATAAATAAAAAAACTGTTGCTAATTTTAATGTAACATTATTATAAATATTATTATTATTATTATAACAAAAATATGAGAGATTTTAAAGTATAAATAATATATATACATTGTGCTATTATTATAACAAATAAAAAAAATATGATATACAATACATGTTCTATTTTAATAATCTCAAAGCTAATTATTTTGGTTGATGCCTTAACATATTCCACTTTATCCATAACATCCATTGTCTCAATTAAATCGTTACAATTTCTGTTCTTTTTCTGCTGCTTTTTATATATATCCATGTATTTATAAATAGCAGATGTATTATCTAAAACAATAATTTATTATTTACACAATTTTAATACAATTTTATATAAAACTTACCATACAGCATTGAAATGCAAGAACCCATTTAGCTTCGAATATGATTATTGATATTTTCCCACTGATTTAATTCGGTTTTCACAACATTTATATATTGCTGACATGATTGCACACTATCTTCCATTTTTTTATAATCTTCATAACTAAGTTCCACTAGTCCACTATTTGTGTTGCAGATCTCAATTATAAAAAACACCAGTGAAACAAAATAGATATTCATTTTTTGATTTTTCTTCAACAAGTACTCTAGTTACTTAAGTAAGGTGTACTGCCAAAATGTAAATTATGTACATTGATAATTGCTTACTTTGCATTTGAGTAACAAGTAATTTATTGCACACTATTTTTATTATATGACACATCAGTTTTGCATTTGAAATATTTTATTAATTTGTTACATTTTCTTTACAAAAATATTAGATATTTTAGATAAATATAATTAAAAAAAAAAACAATATAATAATTACTATCATATTAACTATAAGCAACGTAGTTAAAATAATTATGATAGAATTATTCGAGTTTACAAATGCACCATCCGCAGATATCTCGGGAGTTTCCTCGCTTGGTAAATCGGTCGTTGTTGTTGTTGTTGTAGATGATAGTGGTTCGATGCACTCAATGGAACCATCTCCTTCATTGGACCAGATTTCCATTTAGTTCAAATACGAGTGCCAATTTTTACCTAATTTGTACATAAACGGATGTAACAAAACTGTAATTTTGTTTTAATATAAACTACTTACTTGCAATATCGAGAATACAATTTTTTCAAAAATCATTATAAAACATTTTGGATGCTTTCTTCTCCTCAATTTGGTATTCATAATATTTGATCTCATTTTCACACACATGTTTCCGATTCCTCAGCGCAGAATACTCTTGCAAGGATATAGTTAAAACATGACATGAAACACACTTCAAAATTATCGCGAATATTAACAACATTTTTATGGACATTGTAAAACGATTAGCTCGGACTAATGCACAGATATTGTTTTTACAAACAAAAAAAAGAAATGTTGAAATTAATACACAATTAATTGTTCTATTTTTTTTGAGATTCTGCAAAATATTTAAGCAATACACAAATATGCAGTTCTATCATAAAACAAAAAAATGTGCGTATTATGAATGAATACATTCTATATTTAGATATTTATTCCTTGGTTGCATCATTCATTACTAAATTTATTGTAATAGTATCTAATAAAATATGCAATTGTGAAGAATTAAAAAAATTGATTAATACACGCATAATTATGTACATTAAGCAAGTTTGAATTATGTAAAATAAATATTTACTTTAAGTATGTAACAAAATATGCAATTACATGCATACACGCATAAGATCAAAGTTCAAGGATATCCAGAAGCCCCTATCTTATACTACTATTATGCAACGTTTGGGACTCATTTCAATGCAAAACATTAGGCGATTACGCCGATTTATACCTAAAAACCGATGTTTGTCTATTAGCGGATATTTTTGAAAACTACCGTATTTTAACATTTAAAACTTATGGTTTGGATGCATGCGCTTTTTATACAGCCCCGGGGCTTGCCTTTCCTACGGCTTTAATAATATCAAAAGTTAAATTGGAATTAATATCAGATATTGACATGGCTTTATTTTTCGAAAGAGCGTTACGCGGTGGCATCTGTCAAGTAAGTTGAAACGTGCAAAATTTTATATGAGGATGCAAATGCTCTTTATTTGTATGCCATGACCTTCAGTCTACCATTCGCTAATTTTAAATGGATACATGAATTGGATGATTTGCAATCGAATATAATTAATTTGTCAATACTCCAGTACTATGGTGATAATTTGGAAAAGTCATGCTTATTAGAATGCGATATAGATTACCCGAAAAAAATACATGACAAACAAACATTCCAATAAAAAGTGTGATAGAAAATTAATGTTAACTTTAAATAATAAATCGAAAAACATTCTACATTTAAACGTTCTATTGCAATGTTTAAAGCACAGGCTAATATTGAAAAAATTAACATTTACTGATTACAAAAATGCAATTTTTCAAGATAACACCAAAACAATGAGCACGTTTCACACAATCAGATCCCAAAATCACAAAGTGCACTCTCTTGAAGTCAATAAAGTCGCACTAAGGAATTACGATGATAAAAGAAAGCAAATAGATCACATAAATTCGATACCGTAGGGTCATTATTCCATACCCCCCGAATAATGTCTGTTTATCTATGTATGTTTTATGTATCCAATATTGTTACTTTTTATTATCATTGCTATTATTATATTTTATTATTATTAATATTGCCAATTTATTATCTGTATATTTTAATGCACTTGATTACGTTCTTCTGTAATTATAGTTACTTTTATTTCTATTACTATTATTATATATTATTATTATGTATTAATATCCTCAATTTATTATTTGTATATATTTTAATGCACTTGATTACATTCTTTCGTTGAATTCTATTCTTATTATTAATAATATAATCGATTCATTTCTATTTTAGATGTATATTTTTCAATCACATCATCACCTGCTTTATAAATTTATGTTCTTAAAATATATATATATATTACTATTAAAATATTTAACAATAGTAAAATCTTTATCGGTAGTTGATAACTACAAATGGGGGATTGCAAGTGCTTAGTTCTGACGTCATCACATCATATATTTTTCCATTTTTTACAAGTCCACATTCATTTGATCCCATTATTATAACACTTTTCCCATTCCTTATCAGTAACACCGTTTGGCGCAATGCTTAACGCATCGGGCTCTCAACCAGTCTCGCTCCAGCCTCGTCTGAGTGAGCATCGAATTTCAGTCTCCGCGACTAAATTTATCTTCAACCAAGTTAAAATTGTGTTAAAACAAACTTTCAAAAACTGTATATACAAAGTCGGCCGTAAGGTCACTTTGAATAGTGTGTGAGTGTTGTGCGTGGGGTAAAACCCCCAATTGTATGAATGAGTAATAAAGTAGATTTAAATAAAACGACCAAGCGACAACATTCGCATGGGAGCGATAAAGAGGAGGTGATATTTGTCTCCCCATCGCAGAGCGCGGTCGAACTTATGAAAGCGGCAAAGAAACCCGGGAAGAAGCGAATACGAAAGACCGGTTTGAATACAATTTCCACGGCAAATAAAAATAACACGGCGGATTTAACTACATCCGAGGACGATTCTGCTACAAAACCAGTGCAATTTAACCGATTAAGTAGCTTTGGATCAAACAGTAGTATTGCCAGTACCAGCAGTATGAAAGCGGTTCAACAATTTACTTTGCCTACCGCAAATAGATACAGCCAATTAGCAGTAAAAGATAATGACGAACAGCAAGAAATGCAAACAAACGAACCTGAGTCCCTACCTACTATTAATAAAATAGATAAGGTTAAAAATGTGAAACCGCCACCAATAGTGCTTCACACAAAAGTGAACACTAGAGATTTAATTTTATTAACTAAGGGCATCACCTCTAAGCCCTTCCACCTCAAACATGGATTCCAAGAACGAACCTCAATTTACTTGGCAGATAACATAGATTATTTCCTAGTAAAAGCCATTAAAAATAAGAACCTTGAATACCACACATTCACGGACAAAAACAACAAAACACATTCTTTTATTCTACACGGGCTACAAGTGATTCTAGAACCGCAAGAAATCATCGAGGACGTCCGCGATAACTACAAAATAGACATTAAAAAGTGTAGTATTATGAAGGGAACTAAATATCCCACATACATAATCACCACCAGCAGTGATATTAATTTAAAACAATTAATGGCAGTTAAATATGTGTATTATACCACCGCAACATGGGAAAGATACATTAATAAAAAAGTAATATCGCAATGCCACAGGTGCCAAGAGTGGGGCCACGCTACCAGTAATTGTAATGTAAACATTAAGTGTCTGAAGTGCGCGGAAAATCATGCCACACATGAATGTCCAAAACCCAGAGACAGCGAGGCAAAGTGTGTAAATTGCGGCGGTTCTCACCCGGCCAATTCCATCATATGCCCGGTGTATTTGAAGAAATTAAAATCACTCGAGGAACGAAGAAATAAGCCCAGCAATCAAATTACTCCGGGAAGAGCTCCGTTCTCCCAGCAGCAGAGAAGTAACGAACGCGCACGCCGTCCCGCGCAACAGGCCAGCAGAGGTACCAAACGCGCATACACTCCGGCGCAATCCAGAGTTACCGAGCAAACATACGTCCCGGCGCAACTGCCAACAAGGAATGCATGGACCGAGAGAAGCGAGCCTCAACCGAGCAGCTCCCGCCAGACCCAGAACAATTCATTTTCCCTGCCGACAAATACCCCATTCGGCCAATTGCTGGAACAAATAGATATTTTAAACACTAAAATAGACGTAGTTAGAATGCTGAATATAATTACGGAATTAAATAAACAACTAGACTTGTGTACAACCGAAGCGCAGAAATTCCAAGTAATGCTTTTATGCATGTCATCATTTAAACCGTAATTATGTTCAGCATTTATGAATGGAATGCTAATA
Source organism: Tachinus rufipes (assembly GCA_963932245.1). NCBI lineage: Eukaryota > Metazoa > Arthropoda > Insecta > Coleoptera > Staphylinidae > Tachinus > Tachinus rufipes. Next base: position 51,779,066 of record OZ010748.1, read on the forward strand.
GTATTTTATATTTTAATTATTTGCGAGACCAAACTCGAAGAAGCGGTTAAACTTAAAATCAGGGGATACAATATTGAAAGAGAAGATCGCAATATTGCGAGGGGTGGGGTCGCCGTTCTGTTGAGAAATTCAATAAACTACACACGCGTTGGCAATATTGTCAGCAATATTGAGCACGTTGCGGTCAGACTGGAGAACGGTTTGACTATCATCGGTGCGTATAATAGACCAAACAACAGACTAACTGACGATGATTTACTAAATATGCTTGACTGCGGAAACAAGGTTCTAGTTGTGGGAGACTTTAATGCTCGCCATCATACTTGGAACTGTCATTTAAATAACCCTAATGGCAATCATTTGTATCATCTTTCACTTGCCAATAATTTCACCATTCAGTACACTCATTCTCACACTCACTACCCGACTAACGGAATGACACCGACAACAATCGACATTGTAATTAACAAGAACGTGACTGACATTGTGGACTTAAAGACCGTGGACGAACTCAGTTCGGACCACACTTTGGTGACATTTAAATTGACGCAAACAGTAAATAGACCGAGACGTTTAATTTACAGACCCGACTATATAAATGCCGACTGGCAACTATATAGAAGGATATTAGACAGAGACGTGACAATTGACAGAAATATTGATACACCTGAGAACATTGATTTTCAGGTGGAATCAATGACAAGCATCATTAAGAAGGCTATCAAACGGACAGTTAAATTCAAAAAGACGGACATATATAAAGATCACCTTCCGCAGGACGTACTGGATAAAATTCAGGTACGTAACATAACAAGAAAACTGTGGCAGCGGACCGGTGATATAACACAAAAATATAATATGACGGCTTTAACGACTGACATAAGACGTGACATCAGTGTTGCCAACCTCAGCAACCTAAAAATCCCTCAAATATTTAAAAATAATCCCTTTTTTAGGAAAAAAATCCCTTTTTATAATGTTTTATTATGTCTTAACTTAATACCCCATAAACCGATGGGACGAAGGGGAGGGAGTGTTAAAAAAACAAAGAAACATTGACGTACTTAGCGGTAAGACAAGTTGCTCTACCGAATTTGTTGTATGGGACTATGGGACAGACAGAGAACCAGTCGGATCGGGACCCTCAAAGCTATTATTTGTAATAAATAATCACAATTTATTTAAAAATTGTGATTTTTTAAGAAAATCAAAAAATCCCTTTTTTTAAAGTAAAAATCCCTTAATCCCACAAAGCACTAAAAAATCCCTAAAAAAGGGACAAATCCCTCGAGTTGGCATCACTGCGTGACATTAAAGCCTACAGAGACAGGAAATGGAAAGATAAAATTGAGCGACTATCACATAAGGACAATTCAATTTGGCCTTTTGTGAAGTCGATAAAAAAAAAATCTTTTACCATACCGACGCTGACAAGTGTAGACGGTATGCATACCGCCTGCACAGACGATGACAAAGCCGACATGATAGGGGACACGCTAGAAGAAGCACATCTTCTAGACGCTAACCTGACAGACAAACAAAATGACGTAACTGCTTGTGTGGAACGCTTTCTAACCGGTTACCAACGAACGCGTGACATCGGACATCATTTTACAAACCCTAAAGAGGTTTACGACATAATTAGAAAGCTTCCACCACTAAAAGCAGCGGGACATGACGGACTACAAAACATTGCTTGAAGCATCTGTCTCGTAAAGCCTTAGTTCAACTTCATTATATCATTAACACTATCATCAAAGTGGGTTATTATGGTTATTATCCAAAATCTTGGAAATTAGCCCACATCATCCCCATTAAAAAGGCTTTACAAAGACCGACGTCACCCGACTCTTATCGACCGATTTCATTACTGACGACATTAAGTAAAGTGACTGAGAAAATCATTATGAAAAGACTTGACGAATTTGAGAATGACAATAAACTGACGACCGACTGCCAATTCGGATTCCGAAGCGGACATGGGACGGTTCATCAACTGACGAGAATTGTAAACGACATCACAATCAATTTCAATAAAGACAAAGTAACCGACATGATACTCCTCGATGCAAAAAAGCATTCGATCGAGTATGGACTGACGGACTGATTTACAAAATGATACAAAACAAGTACCCCCCATACATTATTAAAATCATTCATCATTATCTTTCAGACAGGCAGTTCCAATTAAAATTAAAATTGTCTCCAATAAAAGACATTAAAGCTGGTGTCCCTCAGGGATCAATATTGGGTCCTAAACTCTTTAATATATTTGTAAACGACATACCTACCCTTGAGCATACAAACGTAGCATTGTACGCAGACGACACTGCATTATATTCAGATTCGTTCTATGCCATAGCTGCACAGAAGCAGAATCAAATTCACCTTAACATTCTTCATGATTTTTTCCAACACTGGAAAATCATCATCAATCCGGCCAAGTCGGAAAGAATCACCTTCACTCGTAAATTCACTAATACAAAGACATTTATACCGACGACGTACAACCATCAAGTCATCCCGACAAAATCATATGTTAAGTATCTGGGAATCCATTTGGATACCAGACTTAACTTTCATCAACATTTATCATACATCATTCACAAGACAAATCAAGCCATAAGACAGATTTATCCTTTCATTAATAAAAACAGCCACTTGTCGACTTCACCGAAAATCCATTTATACAAAACCATCATCAGACCTTCATTAACCTACGCTGCTCCTGTGTGGTGCGGTATAGGACAAACGAATCTAAACAAATTACAAATAATGCAGAATAAATGTCTACGGCTTGCTCTGAAAAGGGATAGGTATGTTCGCATTAGAGACCTGCATGCGGACGCTAATGTTCCGCTTATCAACGAATATATTAAAGAAACATCGAACAATTTTTATCGTTACAAAGTAAACAATGACAACCCCCTATTAACAAACCTAACAGCTATAAGAAACCATAACAAACCTTTCCGTTTAAAGCATAAATTGGTCTATCAAAGTCTACCTATTTTTAATCTGGCTGACTAGTTAAAACTCTTATTGTATTATTATGTTTGTTCTTTTTTTTTCTCATCACCATATATTATTCATTCACTTACATTATCATTATTCTTTGTATTATTTCTTGTATTATATTTTGTAAATTTGTATATATTGTATATATTCTATGTATGTGTCTGTCAAATTTTAATAAAATTGAAATACTCACGCAACATGCCCAAACCCTGTCCTCCGGGCTTGTTGAATTAATGAAAATTGCGTTATTAATGTACATAGTATAAGGAATAAAAGAAATGAGTGAATGTAATGAATAAACGTACGAATGAAAGCATCGAATGAATGACTGAGCATTGCCAGTACATAAAAATATAACACCTAAAATGTAAATAAAGATTAAACTAAAATTCTTATTATAAATCTAGTCCTAGATAGGAAATAAAATAATTAACTGTAATTGCATACTAACAAAAACAAATTTTTGTAAATTTACTAACTACTACTTTTTGAATAAAGAATTATTTAATTTGGAATTTGGGCTCTCAACCAGCCGACCGGTGTTCAAATCCTAGCAGGCTTTCACTAAAAAAATACTACCAAGCATACAGTGTAAGTTAAGTTGCATATACTCTCGACCATCTAGTGGACAACTTGACAAACCGACAAGACGTCATCTTGATCAACGCTCCATCTAGTGGACAACCCGACTACCCGCCAAGACGCTATTTTAAAACATCTTGCCAAGAAGCCATCTTGGAAAACGCCCGAGCGACGGTAGCAACAACAAACACTCTGGTGGCCAAACTTTGAACTAAAATCCTAAAGTCCATGTATTTCTCCATAAGAATATGGACTTCCGCCGCCAATTTATAACTACTTACTTTTTTTTACGTTTTTCAAATTTGGAATGATTACTTACCTTTATTATTTTAATTATAACCTGTAAAGTTTAGTATGTAGTTAAAATAAGGAAATAAAATGCAGTTTATTATAATATTGTGTTTTATTTAATTTTTGTGAACATACCTTTTATATAATTTATAAAGTACATAAAAAAATATAATTACATTGGTAAGCATCAGTATAATTTCTAGAATCAAAATTACATTTTTATCATTATTTACAACATTGTCAGTTATTAATTGATTTGAAACATTTATTACACTGCGTCTTTTATCGATGAACATACATATTTTGCTTACCTTTCTTGCCATTCGGTTAGGCCAAACCGATTGATGAGCCTGTTTTACTCTTAGGAACACCTTTTTGGTTCATTGAGCGCTGATGTGACCAATTTAATTTGATGCCGTAACCAGTATCTGTGTGGAGATATACAATGTGGATTTAACTATTTAATTTATTACCGGTTTATTATTTATATATTATTGAATTCAATCTTTGATAAGTCCCGCATTTATAACTAATGTATAGCGATCAGAAAAAAGGGATAAGGTATGTGATAATTAATTAACATATAATTTGTATGTGTTGCCCTGTGTTTATGAGATACCGGGAAATATTTGTATTTTATGCGGTATCTTACATTTATAAGTATGTTCAGATTGCAATTATGGATGTCCTGGAATTGAATGCTTCCCCGATATCATTGCCACCATCTCCTAGTCGAGCGGCGGAATTACAGGAGCAATGGGACCTTCGGAAGACTATGTTGTTCGGCCTATACTTTCCACCAAAGTCCTGTCCAGCATCGTCACCGTGTAGCATCACGTTTTTGCCGTAGAAGCTGCTGGCTGGTTTCCTAAAACAAATAAAGTATATATTATAATTTAAGATAGGCAACCGAGGTAACTGTTGGAAGTTATTAGGGATGTAACGTAGGCAACCCAACATACAGTATGGTTAATCCGGTAGTCTGACATTGAGGATTGTGTTATAAATATTTATAATTGTACTCACACTAACTAAGTCAGTGTGGGGGTGTTACATGTTAGTTGCTATATGTTCTAATTAACTTTTGTTAGTAATGGTTAACGTTTAAAAGAATGTTTGACACTTACCATGTGAGTTGATCCCGACTAATTATTTCGGCTATTTCTACCTCTGTGCGCCTTTTCTTGTGATGTATTCTGGAATAAGAAATTATTAATATATATGTGGGACTATAATTTTATGATTATTACAAAGATATTGGTGGAATTATGTGATGATAATATTGGCGGTTACGAGTAGGGTTATTTTCTCTCGGAGTAAGATTGAAACTAGTTTTTGAGTTAATTTTAGGGATAAATATTGTTAGATCTTACTCGAGAAGTGGCTTTATTGCTATGTAGGGAATGGGGGGAATGTTTTAAGGGATTTTACGATTGAATGTTTTGTTTGTTATTGGTTGGAGGTTATGTGGATTGGGAGAGTACAGGATGGATTGAATGAGTACTGGGAACTTACAAATGGTGATATTCTAAGATCTCCAGTAATGATTCAGATATTATTATGATGGTACTTACTTGAATTTTAATTAATCCTAATGTTGACATCTGTCACTGTCACCCACCATGTTGTTTACACTTGGCACTTTTGGGAACATGTCATAACTCACGGTTGGCAACACTGATTATTGGTTCAGGGTGTTCATGTGAAACTTTAACATGGAGGTTCTTTCACATCCGGTGCTCGAAGTGTGGTGGTGTGTTTGCTGGTTATTGAATACCGACAGAAGGGTGTAACCTCACGGCTTGTGGCCATTTTATGGTATGTACCAGTGATTATATGACGGATTAAGTGCTATATGGAACGCACCCGCTAATTATTGGAGCGGAAAATTAATCCTACCGCTGTGCGGATTTTTCACCACCCACACCTCGTGGCAAATGTTATATGGGCGTCCGACGAAGCTCAACTTGGAATATATGTGTATATATACATAACCGTATGGAGGCTATCGAATTGCTCCTACCCAATCTCAGGTAATAAATCCACCTCAGTGATATTAATTAAGTGTGACTGTTGTGTAGTAATTGCACGTGTGGTTTTAGGTTTTCTTTCTTTCCTTTAAGTCTATCTATTTTTGTTGGTCATTGAGACTAACATGTACGTTGGTGTCATCAAGATGGGGTTCCGGCTCTGAGGATTCGAATATTGGACATTCTAGCCATATACCGAGGTATTCCGTTGGAACAGTTATCACTTGGACGAAAAATATTTGGGAGTTCGGATGCCAAGGAGGACGTTCTGGAGCTGAGGATCATCGCTGGATGTCAAGGCTTGAAATTTCAAATTACATGTTTCCTTAATTCTATAAATATTTATGTTGTGCTTCACACCAACTTATCATGCGTCACATGATATATATATAATATATATATATATATAATATATATATATATATATATATATATATATATATATAGACACAAACTCTGTATTAGGAGCGTTTGCTCTCGAGAGGATTGGGAGCGTTTAATTTACTTTATAAACTAACCGTGCCATAGTGTTTCAGTACTATCTTTATACGTGAAAACAACAACAATTTATTATTAAATTAGAAGATTAATAAATAGTTTGCAAAACAAATTTGAAAAATGATCAAGCAATTCGTTATTTTGCCGAAAGGTTAAATTAGAAACCTATTTTATTTACTTTTTATTTTAATACATTTGGTTCTTGTCTAAGTTATTTACAGTTATGGCTAAACGCTCCCAAAACTACAAATTGGTCATGTTTAGGAGCGTCTAACCGCATGCTTATCCTATTGAGTTTAAATGTTTACCGCTAGGGCTATACTACAGTTCACGGCTTTGCCGTTAATGTGTAAACGCCTCTAGAGCGTGTTATGTGCAAATAAACGCTTCTAAAACGTATATTGTGCAAATAAACGCCTCTAAAACGTATATTGTGCATATTAACGTTTTTAGAACGCAAGCTTTTACGATCTCATTTTTCATACACGTTTAGTTTGATAATTAAACATTAACAATAGATATGGTATAATTGACTTACCATTAAATAATCTAACTATAGATAAACTAATAAAAAATATGGAATATTATTTATTTCAAATTAGAATACATTAAATAGTTAAAATTATAGCCCGTGTTAAGCCTGCGTTTGAATCAATTACTTATCATTGCAAAAAAAGTGCAATTTAGTTTTAGGCATTAAAATAAGTAGTTCTAAAAATAGACATATTCTTAGTATTGAATGAGTTTTATGGTTAAAAAAATAGAAAGTTTGTTGACATTGCCACTGCAATGCAAGGGTAACCAAACATTTTATTTCAACAAATTATGTATAATGGTTACATAAACGTGAAAGAAGATGTTTTAAAATTAGCAATATTATTTTTTTAATAATTTAATTAAATAAATTATTGATTATAATTATTATAATAATTATAGTCGGTATTAATTGAAGATTATTATTATAGAATTTATTTTTCAAGTGGGATGTTAAAAATAAAAATTAAACAACCATAAACGGCAGCCAAGACAATTTTTTTTGATTAATAGTATTTTTTTTTAATTTACAGTTATTTTTTGTTAAAGCTGCCGATTATGATTAAATTAATTTATTTATTTTTAAGATCTAGCTTGAAAAGTGCACACCATAATAATAATTTTAAAATCTAATCTGTTTATTTATAAGAATGTTGTTTTTCAATAGATTTTGATAATTTGACTTTCTTATTGTGTGTGGCATTCATAAATAATAAAATGTTGTGAACATCAATGTCATAATTGTGCCGCCTCTAACAGGAATTATGTTATTTTAACTTAATTATTGTATTGAACATACTTAAATACTTTTGTCTAACAAACTTTATTAAAAGTATACAATTTTGTGTATTAATGTTATAATTGTGTCGAATTAAGAAATTGTGCCGCATTCTAACTGAAATTTTGTTATTTTGACGTTTTGATTGTAATTGTATACTTAAGTACCCCTGTCTACCAAAATTTATTAAAATTATAGAATGTTGTGCATTAATGTTATAATTGTGCCGCGTCCAACTGGAATTTTGTTATTATAATTTTATCATTAAAATTGAGATACTTAAGTATTCCTGTCTACTAAAAATCATCATGATCAAAAAATGTTATGCATTAATGTTATGATTGTGCCGCTTCTAACAAAAAATTTTGTATTTTAACTTAATCATTGTAATTAGCATACCCCTGTCTACCAAAATTCATTAAAATTATAGAATGTTTTGAATTAATATTATAATTGTGTCGCCTCCAACAAAATTTTATTAAATTAACTTAACTATTGTATATAACATACTTAAATACCTTTGTCTACCAAAATTCATTAGGATCATAGGTGCATTAATTTTATAATGCACCTATGATCCTATATTTTTTTAAAGTAGGCGCTAGAAATGGCTGCCAGCAAAAATAGGTTAGTGTACGACAAAGTGAAATTAGAGAGTTTCAATACAATATTTAATTATACAAAACTGACAGAGACAACCCAAAAAATAATTATCACCTACAGATTAAAAAAAAACAAAAATACACCGAGGTAAATCTAGCGGAGCAAAAAGAAAAGCACGAGTGACAGCACGCCGATTGAAAATCTTGACATGGAACGTGGAAGGCCTGCGGAGCATCCACATCATATAAATCAATCTATATACATTATATATATCCATATATCCAATCAAATTATTTGTAACAATAGGTAGGAAAATTTTGTAGACTTTTTTGTCACGTAAATAAATCTATATATTAATTTTATAATTGTGCCACTCAACAAGAATTTTGTTATTTTGACTTTTTCATTGTAATTAACATATTTAAGTACCCAGTCTATCAAAATTTATCAAGATCATAAAATGTTGAGCATAAATGTTATAATTGCGCCGCCTCCAATAAGAATTTTGTTATTTTAACTTTATCATTGTAATAATCATACTTAAGTACTTCTATCTTCTAAAATTCATCAAGATCATCAAATGTTGTGCATAAATGTTATAATTGCGCCGCCTCCAACGAGAATTTTGTTGTTTTGACTTTATCATTGTAATTGTCATATTTAAGTAATTCTATTTATCAAAATTCATCAAGATCATCAAATGTTGTGCATAAATGTTATAATTGCGCCGCTTCCAACGAGAATTTTGTTAATTTAACTTTATCATTGTAATTATCATACTTAAGTACTTCTATCTACTAAAATTCATCAAGATCATAAAATGTTGTGCATAAATGTTATAATTGCGCCGCCTCCAACGAGAATTTTGTTGTTTTGACTTTATCATTGTAATTATCATACTTAAATACTTCTATCTTCTAAAATTCATCAAGATCATCAAATGTTGTGCATAAATGTTATAATTGCGTCGCCTCCAATAAGAATTTTGTTATTTTAACTTTATCATTGTAATTATCATACTTAAGTACTTCTATCTTTTAAATTTCATCAACATCATCAAATGTTGTGCATAAATGTTATAATTGCGCCGCCTCCAACGAGAATTTTGTTATTTTAACTTTATCATTGTAATTATCATACTTAAGTACTTCTATCTTTTAAATTTCATCAACATCATCAAATGTTGTGCATAAATGTTATAATTGCGCCGCCTCCAATAAGAATTTTGTTATTTTAACTTTATCATTGTAATTATCATACTTAAGTACTTCTATCTTTTAAATTTCATCAACATCATCAAATGTTGTGCATAAATGTTATAATTGCGCCGCCTCCAACGAGAATTTTGTTATTTTAACTTTATCATTGTAATTATCATACTTAAGTACTTCTATCTACTAAAATATATCAAGATCATAAAATGTTGTGCATAAATGTTATAATTGCGCCGCCTCCAACGAGAATTTTGTTGTTTTGACTTTATCATTGTAATTATCATACTTAAGTACTTCTATCTTCTAAAATTCATCAAGATCATCAAATGTTGTGCATAAATGTTATAATTGCGCCGCCTCCAATAAGAATTTTGTTATTTTAACTTTATCATTGTAATTATCATACTTAAGTACTTCTATCTTTTAAATTTCATCAACATCATCAAATGTTGTGCATAAATGTTATAATTGCGCCGCCTCCAACGAGAATTTTGTTATTTTAACTTTATCGTTGTAATTATCATACTTAAGTACTTCTATCTACTAAAATTCATCAAGATCATAAAATGTTGTGCATAAATGTTATAATTGCGCCGCCTCCAACGAGAATTTTGTTGTTTTGAATTTATCATTGTAATTATCATACTTAAGTACTTCTATCTTCTAAATTTCATCAACATCATCAAATGTTGTGCATAAATGTTATAATTGCGCCGCCTCCAACGAGAATTTTGTTATTTTAACTTTATCATTGTAATTATCATACTTAAGTACTTCTATCTACTAAAATTCATCAAGATCATAAAATGTTGTGCATAAATGTTATAATTGCGCCGCCTCCAACGAGAATTTTGTTGTTTTGACTTTATCATTGTAATTATCATACTTAAGTACTTCTATCTTCTAAAATTCATTAAGATCATCAAATGTTGTGCATAAATGTTATAATTGCGCCGCCTCCAATAAGAATTTTGTTATTTTAACTTTATCATTGTAATTATCATACTTAAGTACTTCTATCTTTTAAATTTCATCAACATCATCAAATGTTGTGCATAAATGTTATAATTGCGCCGCCTCCAACGAGAATTTTGTTATGTTAACTTTATCATTGTAATTATCATACTTAAGTACTTCTATCTACTAAAATTCATCAAGATCATAAAATGTTGTGCATAAACATTATAATTGCGCCGCCTCCAACGAGAATTTTGTTGTTTTGTTTTTATCATTGTAATTATCATACTTAAGTTTTTCTATCTTCTAAAATTCATCAAGATCATCAAATGTTGTGCATAAATGTTATAATTGCGCCGCCTCCAATAAGAATTTTGTTATTTTAACTTTATCATTGTAATTATCATACTTAAGTACTTCTATCTTTTAAATTTCATCAACATCATCAAATGTTGTGCATAAATGTTATAATTGCGCCGCCTCCAATAAGAATTTTGTTATTTTAACTTTATCATTGTAATTATCATACTTAAGTACTTCTATCTTTTAAATTTCATCAACATCATCAAATGTTGTGCATAAATGTTATAATTGCGCCGCCTCCAACGAGAATTTTGTTATTTTAACTTTATCATTGTAATTATCATACTTAAGTACTTCTATCTACTAAAATTCATCAAGATCATAAAATGTTGTGCATAAATGTTATAATTGCGCCGCCTCCAACGAGAATTTTGTTGTTTTGAATTTATCATTGTAATTATCATACTTAAGTACTTCTATCTTCTAAAATTCATTAATATCATCAAATGTTGTGCATAAATGTTATAATTGCGCCGCCTCCAATAAGAATTTTGTTATTTTAACTTTATCATTGTAATCATCATACTTAAGTACTTCTATCTTTTAAATTTCATCAACATCATCAAATGTTGTGCATAAATGTTATAATTGCGCCGCCTCCAACGAGAATTTTGTTATTTTAACTTTATCATTGTAATTATCATACTTTAGTACTTCTATCTACTAAAATTCATCAAGATCATAAAATGTTGTGCATAAATGTTATAATTGCGCCGCCTCCAACGAGAATTTTGTTGTTTTGACTTTATCATTGTAATTATCATACTTAAGTACTTCTATCTTCTAAAATTCATCAAGATCATCAAATGTTGTGCATAAATGTTATAATTGCGCCGCCTCCAACGAGAATTTTGTTATTTTAACTTTATCATTGTAATTATCATACTTAAGTACTTCTATCTTTTAAATTTCATCAACATCATCAAATGTTGTGCATAAATGTTATAATTGCGCCGCCTCCAACGAGAATTTTGTTATTTTAACTTTATCATTGTAATTATCATACTTAAGTACTTCTATCTACTAAAATTCATCAAGATCATAAAATGTTGTGCATAAATGTTATAATTGCGCCGCCTCCAACGAGAATTTTGTTGTTTTGACTTTATCATTGTAATTATCATACTTAAGTACTTCTATCTTCTAAAATTCATCAAGATCATCAAATGTTGTGCATAAATGTTATAATTGCGCCGCCTCCAATAAGAATTTTGTTATTTTAACTTTATCATTGTAATTATCATACTTAAGTACTTCTATCTTTTAAATTTCATCAACATCATCAAATGTTGTGCATAAATGTTATAATTGCGCCGCCTCCAACGAGAATTTTGTTATTTTAACTTTATCATTGTAATTATCATACTTAAGTACTTCTATCTACTAAAATTCATCAAGATCATAATATGTTGTGCATAAATGTTATAATTGCGCGCCTCCAACGAGAATTTTGTTGTTTTGACTTTATCATTGTAATTATCATACTTAAGTACTTCTATCTTCTAAAATTCATCAAGATCATCAAATGTTGTGCATAAATGTTATAATTGCGCCGCCTCCAATAAGAATTTTGTTATTTTAACTTTATCATTGTAATTATCATACTTAAGTACTTCTATCTTTTAAATTTCATCAACATCATCAAATGTTGTGCATAAATGTTATAATTGCGCCGCCTCCAACGAGAATTTTGTTATTTTAATTTTATCATTGTAATTATCATACTTAAGTACTTCTATCTACTAAAATTCATCAAGATCATAAAATGTTGTGCATAAATGTTATAATTGCGCCGCTTCCAACGAGACTTTTGTTGTTTTGACTTTATCATTGTAATTATCATACTTAAGTACTTCTATCTTCTAAAATTCATCAAGATCATCAAATGTTGTGCATAAATGTTATAATTGCGCCGCCTCCAACGAGAATTTTGTTATTTTAACTTTATCATAGTAATTATCATACTTAAGTACTTCTTTCTTCTAAAATTCATCAAGATCATCAAATGTTGTGCATAACTGTTATAATTGCGCCGCCTCCAAGGAGAATTTTGTTGTTTTGACTTTATCATTGTAATTGTCATGTTTAAGTAATTCTATTTATCAAAATTCATCAAGATTATCAAATGTTGTGCATAAATGTTATAATTGCGCCGCTTCCAACGAGAATTTTGATATTTTAACTTTATCGTTGTAATTATCATACTTAAGTACTTCTATCTACTAAAATTCATCAAGATCATAAAATGTTGTGCATAAATGTTATAATTGCGCCGCCTCCAACGAGAATTTTGTTGTTTTGACTTTATCATTGTAATTGTCATGTTTAAGTAATTCTATTTATCAAAATTCATCAAGATCATAAAATGTTGTGCATAAATGTTATAATTGCGCCGCCTCCAATAAGAATTTTGTTATTTTAACTTTATCATTGTAATTATCATACTTAAGTACTTCTATCTTCTAAAATTCATCAAGATCATCAAATGTTGTGCATAAATGTTATAATTGCGCCGCCTCCAACGAGAATTTTGTTATTTTAACTTTATCATAGTAATTATCATACTTAAGTACTTCTTTCTTCTAAAATTCATCAAGATCATCAAATGTTGTGCATAACTGTTATAATTGCGCCGCCTCCAAGGAGAATTTTGTTGTTTTGAATTTATCATTGTAATTGTCATGTTTAAGTAATTCTATTTATCAAAATTCATCAAGATTATCAAATGTTGTGCATAAATGTTATAATTGCGCCGCTTCCAACGAGAATTTTGATATTTTAACTTTATCGTTGTAATTATCATACTTAAGTACTTCTATCTACTAAAATTCATCAAGATCATAAAATGTTGTGCATAAATGTTATAATTGCGCCGCCTCCAACGAGAATTTTGTTGTTTTGACTTTATCATTGTAATTGTCATGTTTAAGTAATTCTATTTATCAAAATTCATCAAGATCATAAAATGTTGTGCATAAATGTTATAATTGCGCCGCCTCCAATAAGAATTTTGTTATTTTAACTTTATCATTGTAATTATCATACTTAAGTACTTCTATCTTCTAAAATTCATCAAGATCATCAAATGTTGTGCATAAATGTTATAATTGCGCCGCCTCCAACGAGAATTTTGTTATTTTAACTTTATTATTGTAATTAGCTTACTTCAATGTCACTGCCTACCAAAATCACTAGATTTGTAAAGTACCTCTATTTACAAAAATTGATTAAGATGAGAATGTTGTGCATCAATGTTATAATTGTGCAGCCTTCCTTAATATCATATAATGCTGTAAATATTAATGTTTTAACTTTACCGCCTCTAACAAGAATTTTGTTATACTGACTATATCTTTGTAATTAGCATATTTAAATTCCGATGTATACTAAAATTCATTAAAATCATCAAATTCTATAAATATTAATATAATACTTTTGCCGCCTCTAATTTTTTTTAGAAGCGACACCTTTGTTGACATTATCTTTGTAATTGGCGTACTTATCCTTGTCTACTAATTTTTATTATTTTTTAATTTGTTTAGTATTTACTATTCATTATAGCATGTATAAACGTTAGCGTTGACCTTAAACTTGTTGTGAGACCTAGAAAAATGATTGACCTTAAACCTTAACTTAAAAATAAATACAATCTGTTGTGTTATCATGTAAACTAGTTATAAGATTTATATATTTTTATATCAAGTAATATTTTAGTTGATTTATAATACAGGCAGAATATTTTTAACTAATATTTTAAAAGAAAGTTTATTAAAAACTTGTAAAAAAAACATTATGTATGTCAATAACCCTATTCGATTTGATTTTATTACGGTAGATATGTCCGCTACAAAAGCACAAATGTGTGGCTACAGTAATGTACTAACAAATTCTGTCAATCTTGATTTTAATGCCATCTATTAACACTCAATTTAAACTAACCGTTGGACGCTCTTAACACGTAGTTTATATGCACGGATTGGGAGCGTACGCTTCCAATCCTTAGACGCTTTTACGACGTAGAAAGTGTGCGCTTAAACGCTCCTAAAGCAGCGTTTTTATCTCTATATATATATATATATATATAGACACAAACTCTGTATTAGGAGCGTTTGCTCTCGAGAGGATTGGGAGCGTTTAATTTACTTTATAAACTAACCGTGCCATAGTGTTTTAGTACTATCTTTATACGTGAAAACAACAACAATTTATTATTAAATTAGAAGATTAATAAATAGTTTGCAAAATAAATTTGAAAAATGATCAAGCAATTCGTTGTTTTGCCGAAAGGTTAAATTAGAAACCTATTTTATTTAGGTTTTATTTTAATACATTTGGTTCTTGTCTAAGTTATTTACAGTTATGGCTAAACGCCCCCAAAACTACAAATTGGTCATGTTTAGGGGCGTCTAACCGCATGTTTATCCTATTGAGTTTAAATGTTTACCGCTAGGGCTATACTACAGTTCACGGCTTTGCCGTTAATGTCTAAACGCCTCTAGAGCGTGTTATGTGCAAATAAACGCTTTTAAAACGTATATTGTGCAAATAAACGCCTCTAAAACAAATATTGTGCATATTAACGTTTTTAGAACGCAAGCTTTCACGATCTCATTTTTCATACACGTTTAGTTTGATAATTAAACATTAACAATAGATATGGTATAATTGACTTACCATTAAATAATCTAACTATAGATAAACTAATAAAAAATATGGAATATTATTTATTTCAAATTAGAATACATTAACTAGTTAAAATTATACGCTGTGTTAAGCCTGCGTTTAAATCAATTACTTATCATTGCAAAAAAAGTGCAATTTAGTTTTGGGCATTGAAATAAGTAGTTCTAAAAATAGACCTATTCTTAGTATTGAATGAGTTTTATGGTTAAAAAAAATAGAAAGTTTGTTGACATTGCCTCTGCAATGCAGAGGTAACCAAACATTTTATTTCAACAAATTATGTATAATGGTTACATAAACGTGAAAAAAGATGTTTTAAAATTAGCAATATTATTTTTTTAATAATTTAATTAAATAAATTATTGATTATAAATATAATAATAATTATAATCGTTATTAATTGAAGATTATTATTATGGAATTTATTTTTCAAGTGGGATGTTAAAAATAAAAATTAAACAACCATAAACGGCAGCCAAGACAATTTTTTTTGTTTAATAGTATTTTTTTTTAATTTACAGTTATTTTTTGTTAAAGCTGCCAATTATGATTAAATTAATTAATTTATTTTTAACATCTAGCTTGAAAAGTGCACACCATAATAATAATTTTAAAATATAATCTGTTTATTTATAAGAATGTTGTTTTTCAATAGATTTTGATAATTTGACTTTCTTATTGTGTGTGGCATTCATAAATAATAAAATGTTGTGAACATCAATGTCATAATTGTGCCGCCTCTAACAGGAATTATGTTATTTTAACTTAATTATTGTAATGAACATACTTAAATAATTTTGTCTAACAAACTTTATAATAATTTTGTGTATTAATGTTATAATTGTGTCGAATTAAGAAATTGTGCCGCGTTCTAACAGAAATTTTGTTATTTTGACGTTTTGATTGTAATTGTATACTTAAGTACCCCTGTCAACCAAAATTTATTAAGATTATAGAATGTTGTGCAATAATGTTATAATTGTGCCTAGTCCAACGGGAATTTTGTTATTATAATTTTATCATTACAATTGAGATACTTAAGTATTTCTGCCTACTGAAAATCATCATGATCATAAAATGTTATGCATAAATGTTATGATTGTGCCGCTTCTAACAAAAATTTGTGTATTTTAACTTAATCATTGTAATTAGCATACCCCTGTCTACCAAAATTCATTAAAATCATAGAATGTTTGAATTAATATTATAATTGTGTCGCCTCCAACAAAATTTTATTATATTAACTTAACTATTGTATATAACATACTTAAATACCTTTGTCTACCAAAATTCATTAGGATCATAGGTGCATTAATGTTATAATAGTGCCACTCAACAAGAATTTTGTTATTTTGACTTTTTCATTGTAACTGACATATTTAAGTACCCAGTCTATCAAAATTCATCAAGATCATAGAATGTTGTGCACTAGTATTATAATTGTGCCACCTCCCAACAGGAATTTTGTTATTTTTACATTATTGTTGTAATATGCTTACTTAAATGTTCTTATCTACCAAAATTCATTAAGATCATAGAATATTGTGCATAAATGTTATAATTGAGCCGCCTCCAACAAGAATTTTGTTACTTTGACTTTATCATTGTAATGGTCATACATAAGTACTTCTATCTACCAAAATTAATCAAGATTATTATATAATGTGCATAAATGTTATAATTGAGCCGTCTCCAACAAGAATTTTGTTATTTTCACTTTATCATTGTAATTGTCATACTTAAGTACTTCTATCTACCAAAATTCATCAAGATAATAAAATGTTGTACACAAATGTTATAATTGCGCCGCTTCTAACAATAATTTTGTTATTTTGACTTAATCTTTGTAATTGGCATACTTAAGTACCTTTATATACCAGAATTTATCAAGATTATAAAATATTGTGCAATAATATTATAATTGTGCCGCTTCTTAACAAGAAATTTTTTATTCTTTCTTTATTATTTTAACTAGCTTACTTAAATGTACCTGTCTACCAAAATTTATTAAGATCATAGAATATTGTGCATTAATGTTATAATTGCGCCGTCTCCAACAGAAATTTTGATATTTTGACTTTATCATGGTATTTGGAATACTTTAGTACATCTATCTACCAAAATTCATCAAGATCATAGAATGTTATGCAATAATTTTAAATTGTGCCGGCTCCTAACAGGAATTTTGTTAATTTTACTTTATCATTATATTAAGCTTACATAAATGTCCTTATCTACCAAAGATCATTAAGATTATAGAATATTGTGCATAAATGTTAAAATTGCACCTCCTCTAATAAAAATTTTGTTCTTTTGATTTTATCATTGTAATTGGCATACTTAAGTACCTATATCTACCAGAATTTATCAAGATTATAAATTGTTGTGCAGTAATATTATAATTGTACAGCTTTTCAACAGAAATTTGGTTATTTTCACTTTATCATTGTAATAAGGTTACTTAAATGTCCCTATCTACCAATATTCATTAAGATCATAAAATATTGTTTATAAATGTTATAATTTTGCCGCCTCCAATAAAAATTTTGTTATTTTGAATTTATTATTGTAATTGTCATACTTAAGTACTTCTATCTACCAAAATTCATAAAAATCATAAAATGCTGAGCATAAATGTCATAAATGCGCCGCCTCCAACAAGAATTTTGTTGTTTTGACTATATTATAGTAATTGTCATGTTTGAGTAATTCTATCTATTAAATTATATCAAGATCATAAAATGTTGTGCATTAATGTTATAAATGCGCCGCCTCCAATAAGAATTTTGTTATTTTAACTTTATCATTGTAATTATCATACTTAAGTACTTCTATCTTCTTAAATTCATCAAGATCATCAAATGTTGTGCATAAATGTTATAATTGTGCCGCCTCCAACGAAAATTTTATTGTTTTGACTTTATCATTGTAATTGTCATGTTTAAGTAATTCTATTTATCAAAATTCATTAAGATCATAAAATGTTGTGCATAAATGTTATAATTGCGCCCCTCCAATAAGAATTTTGTTGTTTTGACATTATCATTGTAATTGTTATGTTTAAGTAATTCTATTTATCAAAATTCATCAAGATCATAAAATGTTGTGCATAAATGTTATAATTGCGCCGCCTCCAATAAGAATTTTGTTATTTTAACTTTATCATTGTAATTATCATACTTAAGTACTTCTATCTTCTAAAATTCATCAAGATCATCAAATGTTGTGCATAAATGTTATAATTGCGCCGCCTCCAACGAAAATTTTGTTGTTTTGACTTTATCATTGTAATTGTCATGTTTAAGTAATTCTATTTATCAAAATTCATTAAGATCATAAAATGTTGTGCATAAATGTTATAATTGCGCCCCTCCAATAAGAATTTTGTTGTTTTGACTTTATCATTGTAATTGTTATGTTTAAGTAATTCAATTTATTAAAATTCATCAAGATCATAAAATGTTGTGCATAAATGTTATAATTGCGCCGCCTCCAATAAGAATTATGTTATTTTAACTATATCATTGTAATTATCATACTTAAGTACTTCTATCTTCTAAAATTCATCAAGTTTATCAAATGTTGTGCATAAATGTTATAATTGCGCCGCCTCCAATAAGAATTTTGTTATTTTAACTTTATCATTGTAATTGTCATGTTTAAGTAATTCTATTTATCAAAATTCATCAAGATCATAAAATGTTGTGCATAAATGTTATAATTGCGCCGCCTCCAATAAGAATTTTGTTATTTTAACTATATCATTGTAATTATCATACTTAAGTACTTCTATCTTCTAAAATTCATCAAGATTATCAAATGTTGTGCATAAATGTTATAATTGCGCCGCCTCCAACGAGAATTTTGTTGTTTTGACTTTATCATTGTAATTGTCATGTTTAAGTAATTCTATTTATCAAAATTCATTAAGATCATAAAATATTGTGCATAAATGTTATAATTGCGCCGCCTCCAATAAGAATTTTGTTATTTTAACTTTATTATTGTAATTATCATACTTAAGTACTTCTATCTTCTAAAATTCATCAAGATCATAAAATGTTGTGCAATAATGTTATAAATGCGCCGCCTCCAATAAGAATTTTGTTATTTTAACTTTATCATTGTAAATATCATACTTAAGTACTTCTATCTTCTAAAATTCATCAAGATCATCAAATGTTGTGCATAAATGTTATAATTGCGCCGTCTCCAACGAGAATTTTGTTGTTTTGACTTTATCATTGTAAATATCATACTTAAGTACTTCTATCTTCTAAAATTCATCAAGATCATAAAATGTTGTGCATAAATGTTATAATTGCGCAGCCTCTAATAAGAATTTTGTTGTTTTGACTTTATCATTGTAATTGTTATGTTTACGTAATTCAATTTATCAAAATTCATCAAGATATTAAAATGTTGTGCATAATTGTTATAATTGCGCCGCCTCCAATAAGAATTTTGTTATTTTAACTTTATCATTGTAATTGTCATGTTTAAGTAATTCTATTTATCAAAATTCATCAAGATCATAAAATGTTGTGCATAAATGTTATAATTGCGCCGCCTCCAATAAGAATTTTGATATTTTAACTATATCATTGTAATTATCATACTTAAGTACTTCTATCTTCTAAAATTCATCAAAATTATCAAATGTTGTGCATAAATGTTATAATTGCGCCGCCTCCAACAAGAATTTTGTTGTTTTGACTTCATCATTGTAATTGTCATGTTTAAGTAATTCTATTTATCAAAATTCATCAAGATCATAAAATGTTGTGCATAAATGTTATAATTGCGCCGCCTCCAATAAGAATTTTGTTATTTTAACTATATTATTGTAATTATCATACTTAAGTACTTCTATCTTCTAAAATTCATCAAGATTATCAAATGTTGTGCATAAATGTTATAATTGCGCCGCCTCCATCGAGAATTTTGTTGTTTTGACTTTATCTATGTAATTGTCATGTTTAAGTAATTCTATTTATCAAAATTTATTAAGATCATAAAATGTTGTGCATAAATGTTATAATTGCGCCGCCTCCAATAAGAATTTTGTTATTTTAACTTTATTATTGTAATTATCACACTTAAGTACTTCTATCTTCTAAAATTCATCAAGATTGTCAAATGTTGTGCATAACTGTTATAATTGCGCCGCCTCCAATAAGAATTTTGTTATTTTAACTTTATCATTGTAATTGTCATGTTTAAGTATTTCTATTTATCAAAATTCATCAAGACCATAAAATGTTGTGCATAAATGTTATAATTGCGCCGCCTCCAATAAGAATTTTAACTTTATCATTGTAATTATCATACTTAAGTACTTCTATCTTCTAAAATTCATCAAGATCATCAAATGTTGTGCATGAATGTTATAATTGCGCCGCCTCCAACGAGAATTTTGTTATTTTAACTTTATCATTGTAATTATCATACTTAAGTACTTCTATCTACTAAAATTCATCAAGATCATAAAATGTTGTGCATAAATGTTATAATTGCGCCGCCTCCAACGAGAATTTTATTGTTTTGACTTTATCATTGTAATTGTCATGTTTAAGTTATTCTATCTATCAAAATTCATCAAGATCATAAAATGTTGTGCATAAATGTTATAATTGCGCCGCCTCCAACAAGAATTTTGTTGTTTTGACTTTATCATTGTAATTGTCATGTTTAAGTATTTCCATTTATCAAAATTCATCAAGATCATAAAATGTTGTGCATAAATGTTATAATTGCGCCGCCTCCAATAAGAATTTTGTTATTTTAACTTTATCATTGTAATTATCATACTTACAAACTTCTATCTTCTAAAATTCATCAAGATCATCAAATGTTGTGCATAAATGTTATAATTGCGCCGCCTCCAACGAGAATTTTGTTATTTTAACTTTATCATTGTAATTATCATACTTAAGTACTTCTATCTACTAAAATTCATCAAGATCATAAAATGTTGTGCATAAATATTATAATTGCGCCGCCTCCAACGAGAATTTTATTGTTTTGACTTTATCATTGTAATTGTCATGTTTAAGTTATTCTATCTATCAAAATTCATCAAGATCATAAAATGTTGTGCATAAATGTTATAATTGCGCCGCCTCCAACAAGAATTTTGTTGTTTTGACTTTATCATTGTAATTGTCATGTTTAAGTATTTCTATTTATCAAAATTCATCAAGATCATAAAATGTTGTGCATAAATGTTATAATTGCGCCGCCTCCAATAAGAATTTTGTTATTTTAACTTTATCATTGTAATTATCATACTTAAGTACTTCTATCTTCTAAAATTCATCAAGATCATCAAATGTTGTGCATAAATGTTATAATTGCGCCGCCTCCAACGAGAATTTTGTTGTTTTGACTTTATCATTGTAATTGTCATGTTTAAGTATTTCTATTTATCAAAATTCATCAAGATCATTTAATGTTGTGCATAAATGTTATAATAGCGCCGCCTCCAACAAGAATTTTGTTATTTTAACTTTATCATTGTAATTATCATACTTAAGTACTTCTATCTACTAAAATTCATCAAGATCATAAAATGTTGTGCATAAATGTTATAATTGCGCCGCCTCCAACGAGAATTTTATTGTTTTGACTTTATCATTGTAATTGTCATGTTTAAGTTATTCTATCTATCAAAATTCATCAAGATCATAAAATGTTGTGCATAAATGTTATAATTGCGCCGCCTCCAACAAGAATTTTGTTGTTTTGACTTTATCATTGTAATTGTCATGTTTAAGTATTTCCATTTATCAAAATTCATCAAGATCATAAAATGTTGTGCATAAATGTTATAATTGCGCCGCCTCCAATAAGAATTTTGTTATTTTAACTTTATCATTGTAATTATCATACTTACAAACTTCTATCTTCTAAAATTCATCAAGATCATCAAATGTTGTGCATAAATGTTATAATTGCGCCGCCTCCAACGAGAATTTTGTTATTTTAACTTTATCATTGTAATTATCATACTTAAGTACTTCTATCTACTAAAATTCATCAAGATCATAAAATGTTGTGCATAAATATTATAATTGCGCCGCCTCCAACGAGAATTTTATTGTTTTGACTTTATCATTGTAATTGTCATGTTTAAGTTATTCTATCTATCAAAATTCATCAAGATCATAAAATGTTGTGCATAAATGTTATAATTGCGCCGCCTCCAACAAGAATTTTGTTGTTTTGACTTTATCATTGTAATTGTCATGTTTAAGTATTTCTATTTATCAAAATTCATCAAGATCATAAAATGTTGTGCATAAATGTTATAATTGCGCCGCCTCCAATAAGAATTTTGTTATTTTAACTTTATCATTGTAATTATCATACTTAAGTACTTCTATCTTCTAAAATTCATCAAGATCATCAAATGTTGTGCATAAATGTTATAATTGCGCCGCCTCCAACGAGAATTTTATTGTTTTGACTTTATCATTGTAATTGTCATGTTTAAGTTATTCTATCTATCAAAATTCATCAAGATCATAAAATGTTGTGCATAAATGTTATAATTGCGCCGCCTCCAACAAGAATTTTGTTGTTTTGACTTTATCATTGTAATTGTCATGTTTAAGTATTTCCATTTATCAAAATTCATCAAGATCATAAAATGTTGTGCATAAATGTTATAATTGCGCCGCCTCCAATAAGAATTTTGTTATTTTAACTTTATCATTGTAATTATCATACTTACAAACTTCTATCTTCTAAAATTCATCAAGATCATCAAATGTTGTGCATAAATGTTATAATTGCGCCGCCTCCAACGAGAATTTTGTTATTTTAACTTTATCATTGTAATTATCATACTTAAGTACTTCTATCTACTAAAATTCATCAAGATCATAAAATGTTGTGCATAAATATTATAATTGCGCCGCCTCCAACGAGAATTTTATTGTTTTGACTTTATCATTGTAATTGTCATGTTTAAGTTATTCTATCTATCAAAATTCATCAAGATCATAAAATGTTGTGCATAAATGTTATAATTGCGCCGCCTCCAACAAGAATTTTGTTGTTTTGACTTTATCATTGTAATTGTCATGTTTAAGTATTTCTATTTATCAAAATTCATCAAGATCATAAAATGTTGTGCATAAATGTTATAATTGCGCCGCCTCCAATAAGAATTTTGTTATTTTAACTTTATCATTGTAATTATCATACTTAAGTACTTCTATCTTCTAAAATTCATCAAGATCATCAAATGTTGTGCATAAATGTTATAATTGCGCCGCCTCCAACGAGAATTTTGTTGTTTTGACTTTATCATTGTAATTGTCATGTTTAAGTTACTCTATCTATCAAAATTCATCAAGATCATAAAATGTTGTGCATAACTGTTATAATTGCGCCGCCTTCAACGAGAATTTTGTTGTTTTGACTTTATCATTGTAATTGTCATGTTTAAGTAATTCTATTTATCAAAATTCATCAAGATCATAAAATGTTGTGCATAAATGTTATAATTGCGCCGCCTTCAACGAGAATTTTGTTGTTTTGACTTTATCATTGTAATTGTCATGTTTAAGTAATTCTATTTATCAAAATTCATCAAGATCATAAAATGTTGTGCATAAATGTTATAATTGCGCCGCCTTCAACGAGAATTTTGTTGTTTTGACTTTATCATTGTAATTAGCTTACTTCAATGTCATTGCCTACCAAAATCACTAGATTTGTAAAGTACCTCTATTTACAAAAATTGATTAAGATGAGAATGTTGTGCATCAATGTTATAATTGTGCAGCCTTCGTTAATATCATATAATGCTGTAAAGATTAATGTTTTAACTTTACCGTCTCTAACAAGAATTTTGTTATACTGACTATATCTTTGTAATTAGCATATTTAAATTCCGATGTATACTAAAATTCATTAAAATCATCAAATTCTATAAATATTAATGTAATACTTTTGCCGCCTCTAATTTTTTTTAGAAGCGACACCTTTGTTGACATTATCTTTGTAATTGGCGTACTTATCCTTGTCTACTAACTTTTATTATTTTTTAATTTGTTTAGTATTTACTATTCATTATAGCATGTATAAACGTTAGCGTTGACCTTAAACTTGGTGTGAGACCTAGAAAAATGATTGACCTTAAACTTCAACTTAAAAATAAATACAATCTGTTGTGTTATCATGTAAACTAGTTATAAGATTTATATTTTTTTATATCAAGTAATATTTTAGTTGATTTATAATACAGGCAGAATATTTTTAACTAATATTTTAAAAGAAAGTTTATTAAAAACTTGTAAAAAAAAACATTATGTATGTCAATAACCCTATTCGATTTGATTTTATTACGGTAGATATGTCCGCTACAAAAGCACAAATGTGTGGCTACAGTAATGTACTAACAAATTCTGTCAATCTTGATTTTAATGCCATCTATTAACACTCAATTTAAACTAACCGTTGGACGCTCTTAACACGTAGTTTATATGCACGGATTGGGAGCGTACGCTTCCAATCCTTAGACGCTTTTACGACGTAGAAAGTGTGCGCTTAAACGCTCTTAAACCAGCGTTTTTATCTCTATATATATATATATATATATATATATATATATATATATATGACATTTAAAATATTCCTTTTTTTTGTAAGAAGGTACTGATGTGTATTGTAAACCTAGTGCAAGGGGCTTCGATGCCTGCTTAAAGTCTCAAATTTAAGGATAAATTATCGGAAATCGGGGTCGCTCGTAGCGCTACGCGTTTCACCGCTTTTGTCTCATCATTCGCGGGCCAAAAGGCCATATTTTTTTTAAATAAACTTGCATGTCCGGTTATTTGCTACTTATGGTACCTTGGGCGTATGACCCAATCCAAACGTGCTTATATGTTCAATGTTTAATGTTATATACGCCACACGGATGCGCATGTGCGCACGAAGAAGCAAGCAGGCTCCCCCATTCGGTGCTGGAGGACCGGTCGACACGGTGGTCCGTAATGTATATAATAAGTGTTGTAAACCAATAAATATAGTTAAACATAATACCTAAACTAATGAGCAAGAGACATAACATTTAATGTCTTATTTTCTGTTGATTATTAAATATAGAGTGTGTGCCACACTTTTCAAAACAGACCATTGACTATCATTTATTTTATATTTTTGTTCTCTTAGGGAGGGGATTTATAGGAATAAGTGGGTTCGAGCTTTTCCCACGGAGACCGGTATCACCGAGAGTCCACGTTAGTAACAAGCTGGTGGCGCTCACAATTATACCCGCCCGTCTTCACTGAGCCGGCAGTGTAGTACCCTTGTATCATGGCATTGATTGAATTAAATAAAACAATCAATGTTATGATAACGCAGCTATTCCGCAAGGTCGGTTTGCATAATTAAACAATTAATATTTATAAGTATAATTAATGTTTATAAAATAGTAGTTATTAATAAAAGAGAAGAAGGCCGCTGGGCTTCAATTCGTAACCAATAACTTGTGATCCTATCCTATTGAATATCCTCACCCCGCTACATACGCCACTTAAACTATTACATGGCGATCCTGTCCTAAAAGTTCCTGCCGTGAAAGCGCAGTAAGAAGGCTCTGGCAAGTCATATGCCGGTACATTAGTGAAATGATCTAGTAAAAATTAAGTGTCGTGTATGTGTCAGTGGGTACGTGAAAATGGGAACAACACAAACGAAGCAAAAAGAAATCATCGTCCAAGCCGCAGGTACAGGAACGAATGCTGCAACCGAATCTACATCATCATCATCGCTTACAAGAACGGAATGGTTCCTCATCATTGTTAGCATAATACTATTAACAATTCTGCTAATCTGGACAAAGAAGAGGATTTCAAAGTCGATGCGGTCCATCATCAGAGAAGAAATTAATAAAAATGAAATAAGAAAATCATGCGATCAACTGGCTAAGGCGTGAGTTAAAAAAAAAAAAAAAAAAAAAAAAAAACAAAACTGTATTTATTATTTATTTTTCGTAATTTTGTCTATTTTCATAAGGGTTAGTCTTAGTTAAGCATAATAAAATTTAGTAATGTTAATTAATTATTGTAATGCATAAAGAATCTATGATGTTATGTCGGAAATTTATTTAAAATTACACGAAGAATTTAAAAACTATTTATCTAATATAAAAAAAGATCCGCAAGATAGACGCGTAAATCAAGAATTAAATACAAGTAGAATAAATAAGCTTAAATTAATTAATACTGATTATTATAACCACAAACTAATATTTAAAGAAAAAGTTGAATCATCAAGTGTAGATGCGAATGAAATAGAAACAGTAAAAGTAATTTTTGAAAATATTGATAAAATATATGATGAAATTAAGTTAATATTGACAACTAGGCGCGATACAATTACAAAACCGGGCACCATGTCATCAATTGAATTTTTTAATTTAGCTAGTAGAATACTACCGAACGAGTTCGACGGTAGTCAAGATAAAAAACAAGCATTCCTTGATGCTTTAACTTTATTAAAAGCTAATTCAACAGGTCATGAAATAAATGCCATTGCTTTTATAAAAACAAAGTTAGTTGGAAAAGCAAGAGATATAATATCATCACCTAATTCTATTGACGAAATAATAGAAAATATTAAAACCGGATTAAAAGGAGAAAGTTCGCGATTAATAACTGGAAAATTATTAGCATTAAAAAATACAAAAGATACATCCAAATACGCCGCAGATATAGAATCATTACCAAATTCATTAAAAAGAGCATATATTTCGGAGGTAGTACCCGTAAATTTAGCTGAAACATATGTCACAGACTCAACAGTTAAGACCTTATCAAAAAATGCATGCTCCGAAAAAGTAAAAATCATTATGGAAGCAGGCACATTTACAACGTCACAAGACGCAATTATCAAATATGTTAGCGTAGCACCAGATTATCCATCTGATGCAGCTAACGTATTCTTTACAAGAGATCACAAAGGATCTCAATACAAACAATTTAATAATAGAGAATTTAGAAATACACAATTTAATAATAGAGGTTTTCAAAATAATAATAGAGGTTTTTATAATCAATTTAACAAGAGAGGTTTTCATAATCAATTTAGTAATAGGAATAATTATAATTCACAATTTAATAATAACGGTTATGATTACAATTATCAACATAGTAATAACCATAATAGTAATATTAAGACAAATTACCATAGAGGAAATTCGCACCGAAGATTCTCTCAAAGAAACGGACAAAACCAGTTTGTACGTACATACGAATCGGAAAACGGTTCGGAAAACCGAAAGGACCCCCAACCAGGTCCACTGGGGGCAAACCTTTAAAAAATTTTAATTTGGACCTTGCACTTTCAAACTTTGTAATATTAAAAACAGAAATGACGAGAGATCATGACGTTACGTTCTTGATTGATACCGGTGCAGACATATCATTAATTAAAAGATCAAAAATTGACCCAACTCAAATCGTTGATTGGGCAAAGGCTTGTAAATTAAAAGGCATTACAAATGAAATGTCAAATTCAATAGCAACAACTGAAACTTTCATTTATATAAATAACATTGCAATTGAGCATACTTTTCATATTGTAAATGATGATTTTCCAATTCCATCTGATGCAATTCTAGGTAGAGATTTTATTACTAAATATCAATGCCAATTAGATTATTCTAACTGGACGATAAGTATAAGATCAACAAACCAGGAAATCACTGTTCCAATTCATCATCATTTAAATGAAAATGTATTAACAATACCACCTCGCTGTGAAGTTATTCGTTATATAAAAAAGTTTTCAACAATAACACAAGATTCAGTTGTAATAAACGACGAAATAGCACCAGGTGTTTTTGTGGCAAGTACCATAATATCAAATCAAAACCCTCTAGTGAAAATTATTAACACAAATGATGAAAGTGTATCAGTAAATATAGCAAATGTACAAATATCAAACTTAAATAACTTTAATATATTTAAATTAGAAACAAATAATAATAATAGAAAATTGATATTAAATCAACAAATCGATAAAGATATGCCTAAATGCGTAAAAAATGAAATGTTGACACTATGTGAAGAATTTTCAGACATTTTTGGATTAAAGACCGATAAATTAAGCACTAATAATTTTTATAAACAAACAATTAAGCTAACTGACAGCAGTCCTGTATATATAAAAAATTATCGAACTCCACACTCTCAAAAACAGGAAATTAATAATCAAGTAGGTAAAATGTTAAAAGATGGAATAATTGAACCATCAATTTCAGAGTACAATAGCCCTATAATACTAGTCCCCAAGAAATCGACTAAGGGAGAAAAGAAATGGCGCCTAGTCATTGATTATAGACAGCTAAATAAGAAACTAGTAGCCGATAAATTTCCTTTGCCTAGAATAGACGATATTCTAGACCAACTTGGTCGTGCAAAATGGTTCTCGGTACTAGACTTAACATCAGGTTTTCATCAAGTCCCATTAGAAGAAAACTCACGAGACATTACGTCTTTTAGTGTAGATAATGGATCATATAGATTTACCAGGTTACCATTTGGTCTCAAAATAAGTCCTAATAGTTTTCAAAGAATGATGTCAATTGCGTTTAGTGGTATAACACCCGAAAAAGCATTTTTATACATGGATGATTTAATCGTAATTGGATGTTCTCAAGAGCATCATATTCAAAATATAAAAAAAGTTTTTGAAACATGTCGAAAATTTAATCTTAAACTAAATCCAGAAAAATGCAAATTTTTTAGAACTGATGTCACTTATCTAGGACACAAAATTACAGACAAAGGTATATTACCTGATGATTCAAAGTACGAAGTAATTGAGAAATATCCTACACCTACTAACGTAGACGACATTAAACGTTTTGTAGCTTTCTGCAATTATTATAGGAGGTTTATAAGAAATTTCGCAGAAATTACAAAACCACTTAACAAACTTACGAAGAAAAACAACAAATTTAATTGGGACAATGAATGTGAACAATCATTCATAAAATTAAAAAATTCTTTACTGTCACCAGAAATACTGCAATACCCAAACTTTGATAAAGAATTTATCTTAACAACCGATGCATCTAAAGAAGCATGTGGTGCAGTACTTTCTCAAAATTTCGAAGGAAATGATTTGCCTATTGCGTTTGCCTCAAAATCATTCACAAAAGGCGAAATAAATAAAGCTACCATTGAGAAGGAATTAGCAGCAATACATTGGGCAATCAAACATTTTAAACCTTATTTATACGGTAAAAAATTTACAGTAAAATCAGATCATAAACCATTAATTTATTTGTTTTCATTGAAAGATCCCTCATCTAAATTAACTAGAATGAGATTGGATATAGAAGAGTATGATTTTGAAATAGAATATATTAAAGGAATTGAAAATGTAGGCGCAGATGCACTATCGAGGATAAACATAAGCGAGTTAAAGAATATTGCACATGAAAACAAGCAAATCTTAGCAATCACTCGTTCTATGACAAAGTCCGTACCAGAAATAATAAATAAAACAACAGATAACAAAGAGGTGAAACCTAAAGTATATAGTAGCTTTGATAAATATGATATTGTTAAATTACCAATTTTAAAGTTCGAAAATAATGATAATTATATTAGTATAATTATAGGGAAACAAGGAAAATTCAGATCTGAAAGAGAAGTTTTGATGACTAATGGCAAATTTTTTCTAGAAAAAATCTTGTCTCAGCTAGAGAATATGGCTAGTGATCTTAACATAAATGAATTAAAACTTAATATGAACGATAATATTTTTAAAATGTGCACAATAAATGAAATAAAAGAACAAGGTAATAAAATATTAAAAGAACTAAATATAATATTATATACAAATCAAAAAATAATAAATGGCAAAGAAGAACGTCACAAATTAATAGAAAAGTTTCACGAAGATCCACTGATAGGAGGACATTGCGGACAGAAAAAACTTTTGAAAAAACTTAGATCATATTATAGATGGAAAGGCATGTCTCGCGACGTAGCCACTTTTGTAAAAACTTGTAATAAATGTCAAATTAACAAAAACAAAATAAAACACGTAGAACCAATGGTAATCACACCAACACCCCAACAGGCTTTCGATATAGTATGCATTGATACAATCGGTCCTTTTTCAACAACGACAAACGGTAATTCATACGCAGTCACTATACAATGTGAACTAACTAAATATGTCATAATAATTCCTATAGCAAATAAAGGGGCTTGCACTATTGCTAAAGCAGTTATGAAAAACTTCATTTTGGTATATGGTCCAATGAAAGAAATCAGAACTGATATGGGCACAGAATACAAAAATGAAGTCATAAGTAACTTAACAAATTTAATGAAAATAAATCACAAATTTTCAACTGCATACCATAGCCAAAGCATTGGTGGATGTGAAAGGAATCATAAAGTGAGTACATGAGGATGTATATAAACGATATGAAAACAGATTGGGATCAGTGGATACCTTATTACTGTTTCTGTTATAATACAGCCCCAAGTACTTATCATAACTACACACCGTTTGAATTAGTTTTCGGGAAAAAATGCGAAATACCAAATTCATTTACAAATAACACCATAGATCCTTTATACAATGTAGACTCTTATTATTTAGAAGTTAAGTTTAGAATGCAAACAACAAATAAACGTGTTAGCAAATATATTTTAAAAGAAAAATTAAAACGAAAAAACATTTACGATAAAAATACAAATAATAAAAGGACATTACAACCAGGTGACCTAGTATTAATTACCAATGAATCAAGAAAAAAGCTAGATCCATGGTTTAATGGCCCTTTTAAAGTAATAAATTGTGATAGTGTAAATTGTACAATAGAAAACAATAACAAACAAGTGACAGTGCATAAAAACAGAATACAACATTATCGTGAAAGAAACTAAAAGTGTTAAATGTTAAAAATTTAATAATGAGTACATATTATGTTTTATTTTATAGTATTATTTTAAGTAGGTGAAGTGTAATTGTAATAACAGGTCAGAATAACAAATCAAAGTTTTGCAAAACGCAACGAGAAGCACATTCTTTTATTTAATTTTCAATGTCACTGACAATGCAATACAAATACACTGAACTGCATTATTTTAATTGTATGTAAAATTATTTTAGTTCTAAGATAGATTAATTGAGTAATTGAATTTAGTTTAAAAAAAAAAAAAAAAAAAAAAAAAAAAAAAAAAAAAAAAAATTAAACTGAAATTTATATTTTATTAAAACTAAATTCAATCTCATAAAAAGGGGGATGTAGTACCCTTGTATCATGGCATTGATTGAATTAAATAAAACAATCAATGTTATGATAACGCAGCTATTCCGCAAGGTCGGTTTGCATAATTAAACAATTAATATTTATAAGTATAATTAATGTTTATAAAATAGTAGTTATTAATAAAAGAGAAGAAGGCCGCTGGGCTTCAATTCGAATTACAAATCGTAACCAATAACTTGTGATCCTATCCTATTGAATATCCTCACCCCGCTACATACGCCACTTAAACTATTACAGCAGGCACTCTCTCGGTTGACTATACCACCCTAGCTCCCCCATCCTCTCCTAAGAAGTGAGAAATTACGCCACAACCGTCGCAAGTCTTCTTGGAGTGGCTTAATCCGTTGCCATCCACATCCAGGGACAACGCCGTTGTGAAGACCGTTTCAAGAGTTCCAGTGGTTGTGCAATCAATGTACACCTATCCTTCCGAAGTAGAGCACCCATGGTTTGCGGAAAGGAAAGCAGTCCTTGTGACCCGTCCGCATCCGCCACCTGCAGCAACTACAACACCCATTCTGGAAAAAGAAGAAGGAACAGAAAAAATGCAAAGCCCAGAGTGCGGCGCTACCGATTATGCGTCTCAGCGACCGAGACACTTAAGTTTTATCGACACCCGCGAGACAATTAGTGCGCGAGTGATCGGTAGACAGTTTTTACGAGTTAAATACCTATTAAATTCATGTAAGGACATTGTTATTTAATATTTCATATTTAGGCAGCCATGTCACCATTAATGTATTTTTTAAATTACTCATTATTTAGTATTAAATGTTGCCTATTTTTTAGTTTTGAATCTGACAAGTAATTGTCATTATTTTTAGTAGGGTGTTGTGTTTACTTTATATCAATAATTTAGGTTGACAACCCTGTTTATTTTTTATGTGAGTTGAATCACTTGTGTGACACGTGACTCGAACGGCCAATCAGGCTGAATGTATGTTCCTCCACTCCTTTTTAGAGGGCTATATAAACGCGTGCAGCGTGTCGTTCCCGCACAGTCCTCGCATGCGCTCGACAACGTGCAGACGTGCTTTTGTGCTCCGCATTGCTTTTTCCAAACCGATAACAAATGACTATACCAGTTCTCAAGTGCTACTCAATAAACAATAGAAGTGATTAGTGCTAAAAACATTATATCTCTCCCCCCAAATGAGGCGGAAGTAGTTCAAAAAACTTTTTAAAAAAGTGATAAGTGATAAAAACATTGATTCTCCTGCGATGGAAGGCATCCTAGAGCAACCAACAGGATGAACTCACCATTCTTAAACAGAAAATGAACACTAACACTAAAAACATTTATGCAAAAGTTTTTGAAAATTCGCCGCTCTGGTTTCAACTATGGAATATTTCAAATCTGAAATGGAAGCAAACCGCCAACAAAAACAAATAAATGCATTGCTAAATCAAATTGCAAATAAGATGAACTTAAACCAAGCTGATGACAACCTCCCCAGCCCTAACAACACAACTACCAACACACACATGACACCACTCGAAGAACCAATAGTTACAGAACAATCAAATATAACCAAAAAGGCAGCTACAAAAAAGGTAAAAATAGACAAACCAAAACTTCCAAAAGCTAACTGGAGAAAAATGCCTTTTCTCCCATTACCCAATAATACCATGGACGAAACCGTTACAAATGACAACGATTTCTCTACCTCAAATGACACTTCACAACAGAATACATCTCAATGGATTGACCCTCACGCCAAAAAAGCAAAGGGGAAAAAACGACAACACTCGGGTAGTGAATCGGAAGAAGATAGCCCTGACCTGACACCACCCCAGTTAGCTCCACAAGTTAAAAATCCTCCACCTATTTTTGTTAAGAGGAAAACTTGCTGGAGAATAATCCAGAAAGAAATCAAGGAACGAAAACTGGATGCAGAAATAAAATGCCTTTTTGCCTCCATAAAGATTAGTCCAAAATCCCCAAATGATCATCGTTCAATTAAAACTTACTTAGACAGTCACGGCTACCACTCCCACACCTACGAACTGGCTGGCAAAAAAACCTTTAAAGTTGTCATCCGTTATGTCCCCGAAGACACAAGAAATTGCCGAAGCCCTGGAGGACATGGGGTATAAAGTCAGCTCAGTGAGTAGACTACACAACAATGAAAAATATTATCAGTTGATGTACGTCCAACTTGAACAAAATAAAAACAACGACAATATTTTTAAAATGACGCATATTCTCGGACTTAAAGTACAAGTCCAGGAAAAACTTAAATCAAACGAACCCGCTCATTTCCACAGATGCCAGGCATATGGGCACTCACAAAAATCATGTACAAACAAATTTGTGTGTGTCAGATGTGCGCAAAACCACCCCTCAGCGCACTGCAAACTCACTTCTGACGACAGAGACAAAACCACTTGCGCCAACTGTGGCGGAAAACATCCGGCCAGATATAATGGCTGCCCGGAATACCGAAAACAAAAAGCCAAAACTCAAAAACCCGCGGCAAACCAGGCACGCCCAGCCAGCTATGAATCACCTAGGCCACGCCCACAAACGTCGTCTTACGCAAGAGCCGTTCATTCCACGATGGCAAACGAACCGGCAGAACCCGAAGAAAACTCTTTCAAAGCTGATCTACTCAAAATATTAACTACTTCTCTTAACGACAAAGACCTGTTAAAACAGGTTCTAGTTATCGCGCTGCAAAAACTTGCATAATGGCAGCACAACCAAACTGCCTGTCAATCAGCTTCTGGAATTGCGACGGCCTTCCAACTAAAATAGAAAAACTGACAAACTACCTCATTGAACATCAAATTGATATAATGCTACTCTCAGAAACGGGCCTTAAACCAAAACATAAAACCAAGTTTCCAAACTACAACACATACAGAAAAGATAGAAACAGTGTGAGAGGTGGAGGCACTGCCATACTCATCAAGAGATCAATAGACCAAGCCGAAATAGACATCCCTATCATGACAAACCTGGAAGCTAATGGAGTGATTAATAACATCAAACCGTTGGGTAAATTTAAAATTGTATCAGCATACCTATCTCCACCTAAGCCCCTCCTTCACGCAGACTTGAATCATGTTTTAAACGACAATATTCCCACCATCATCGGCGGAGACTTAAATTCTAAGCATACAGCTTGGAATTGCAAGAAAAATAATGAAAGAAGAAAATCGCTGTACAAATACAGCAAAGAAAACAGTATCATCATACATAGCCCGGACACGCCTACTTTTTACAGTCGTCAAGGTCATCCTCCAGATATACTGGACATAGCCATCACAAAACAATTTTACAACAGCATCACCATCACCGTAATTAACGAATTAGAGTCAGACCACCTTCCTGTACTGCTTCAAATCTCAAACATACCAAACCCTAACAACTGCCGCAAGCAAACGGACTGGAAAAAAGACTCCAACTACATGCTCGAAGAACTTGGGCTATACTAACAGCTCAAGAAAAGGCTACAACAACTTTTGAATTTAGCAATAAAGACCCATTAGGTTTACCACTTTTCCTAAAAAACTTATTGCTGTCAAAAACTAAGCCCGACAAAAATTTAGACGTACCAGGTTAGCCCAGGATAAGAGAATAGCCAGCCAGTTACAACAACAAGTCAAAGACAACATTAAAACCTTTAAAAACAGACAGTGGGAGCATGCATTTGAGGGAAGCTCTAAAGATATACCCAAAATCTGGGACATCTCGAAAAGACTAAGACGTAACCACGTTACTATTCCAGCCCTACAAGGTCTAAATGGCATGGCTTACACAGAATCTGAGAAAGTCGAAGCCATTGCAATATCCATAAAACAGCAATGCAGCCCAGCCTTCGACATTTTGGACACTGACTTCATAGAAGAAATTGAAAGTGAACTGATGCAACACCTACAAACTATAAATGACGTACCACCACTGCTCACAACACTAAAGAAAGTGGGTAAAATTATCAAAAACGTCAAGGCCAGAAAAGCCACTGGGAAGGACAATATTTTATACAGAACCATAAAACATCTACCCAAAACAGCTGTCGTTGGCCTAACTAACATCATAAATGCAATGCTCAAAAATGGATACTTCTCAGAGTCATGGAAACTAGCCACTATTATAGTTTTTTCCAAGCCTGCCAAATCTCCTAAATTTCCTGAAAACTATTAGCTTACTCAGTTCGCTAAGCAAAATCGCAGAGAGAGTAATTTTATCGCAAATCCAACTACACGCTGAAAACAACAACTTAATCCCTGAACATCAACACGGATACCGCAAAGACCACTCGACGTCTCACCAACTTGCTCGAGTAACGGATCACATCAGCGTTGGGTTTTGCACGAAGAAATCTACGGGTGCCATATTTTTTGACATAGAGAAGGCTTTCGACAAAGTATGGCATGAAGGTCTTCTAGCTAAGATATTTAGACTAGGATTTAACAAACAACTAGGAAAGATCCTACATTCCTTCCTATCAGGAAGATGCTTTGAAGTGCGAATCGGAAAAACTCTGTCTAACAGACGTCCCATAACAGCTGGCGTACCACAGGAATCAGCTCTCTCACCATCTCTCTACAACATTTATGTAGCAGATATGCCGACCGAAGACAACGGCACTATGACATTCATCACAAATATACGGAATTCTCGACAAATCAAGATATCGGCTATTAAATTACAACGACCGGGATGTACTGAATATCAAATTCGTATTCTTGTATTGACAGAACCCAACGTAGTAGACGAGGTGATAATAGTCTACTAGAATTGAGATAATAAACAATTTGTTACCCAGCAAAAGAACACGCCATTTGCGCAAAGCAAACACCACAAGCATATTTTTCGACATAAAATATCTAGTCTCTCGATACAGCAAAAGGCGCAAGTGATGAAATTGGTGAACCAATTCCGATATCACTACTCAATCCCATTGATTGGCATATAGCATTGGCAACCCAAAAACACTATTAATTTTTAGTTGTAACTAACTTCATTGCGTCCTATTCAAACTTTATCAGACAATGAACTATACGTTAAATGGCGGCGTTGTCTTTTATGCCGATCGCATAAAATTATATTGTTTCAAACAGAATTAGTAACTACAAATATTATAAAATAGTGGACAGGATAGCCCAAATTAGGTAAATGATAATACAATTTACATTTTAAATAAACTAAGCTAAATATTATTTTTAGTTACAATGCATGCCAATGTGCAGTTTGCAAGAACTACTTGTTTGCAGCCAAATACCAATGTCTACACAGTCATAGTTTTTGTTACGCATGTAAGGTTAAAGCCAATTATAAATAACAGGCGATTTCATAATCGATTTTGTTATTTATGTTATTTCTCTTAAAATGGAGATATCTTATATCGGATCGTGATCGTGACTTATTTGATTAAAGAGGGGTCTGTTCTAAGAAAAGTTTGACATTTATTATTATAGACCGTTCTTAAGTCACACGTGTTTCCTGATATGCGATATTTTCATACCTTATGGACCGCATCACACTTGTTTGCTTTTATCGCTACAGTTGGTCAGTTGAGTTTATAAATGTTTCTTTGTCCTGTTACCCATCTTATTAGGGGTGTTTTCAAAGCGCGGTGATTGGCTGAGATGTTTTTACTGAGACATATTTTAGCCAATTACTGAGGGGAAGAAATTAAACAGGAAAGGTTTTAAATAAGCTTGACTGAACAAGAATCGTCAGTTTTCAATCTATTAAATATATCTATTGATGGTGGTGCGGTTTACGGGGAATTATAATTTTAGCAAATTAGTTTTTTTTTATATTAATTAATAAATTTCAAGTTTAATTTTATTATATTTTTATTTATTCTAATTTCGTAAATGTAAATGAGAAAAGAAGCCAGCCCCGCTCAGGTTCAATTAATAAGGTAAGTGGGTATTTAGTTAATTTAAATCTTGCAAGGCACAACTTGCCCTTTATTTCATGGCAACGTTTGCTCCCTTTCGAGAAGAATTGCGATCATTTACACTACAAATTGTCCACTTTGCCAATCTATTGTGAACAATAGTCAAAATTTTGCAAAGAAACAATTATTACCTAAAATGCTCACATATAGTAGGTACACAGAGTGAAAAGAAGTTGGAACTGCTGAATATATAAAAGATCACTATGCTATTTGTGACTACGTAAATGTTAAATGCAATGTGCTTTCCTGTACTTGGTTAGGAACACGAATTAAATTCACAAATCATTTGAATTTAAACCACAAATGGCTTCTTGTAAAAAATTGAGAAAATTTAATCGCTTGTCAATTTAAATTATGTGTTATCAAACACTGCCAGCAATTTTTTTGAGTAAAACAATATTTAGTCGATAATACAATGTTTTAGGTTGCACAACACATGACTTCTGTTAAACAAAATGAAAAGTATTTTTATACAATTACGATTGATTATAAAGAAGGTGAAACCTCGGGTGAAACGCATTTATATTGTGAACCGTGCCAAAGTTTAAGATCCAATTGCAAAAAAATTAATTATGTTTGTTTGATAAATATATTATATATGTATGTATAATCGTTAGCAGTTTTGATTTTTGCAATTATTTGATTTTGTTTATTTCTTTCTGCATTCTTTATTTTAAATTTGAGGGTTGATATTTATTCATGCCATCCTTCTTTGCGATAGTGAGTAGCAAACTAACTAATTACATAAGCTTAAGTTATGTCTTAACAGACGCCTTTTTAATGTGTATTTATTTAAGTTAAACAATCAAACCATTCATTTTCATTTAGAAGATTTGTTCTTCTAAACATGCGACTTAACGAATTATAATTAAAAAAAAAACTTGAACTGTGTGTCGCAACTTTAAATAAATTGCAATTTCTTAAAGCTAACGGAATAATTAGACACATGAAATCCAATTTCGGATAAAAACGAGGGACAACTTATATTGTCATAATTAAAACCGTGGATTAAAACTAGTTAACTGGCAAGGCGTTCATTAACCAAATATAGAGTTTTTCCTGAGTGGACCGTGTTAAAAGCTTATCTTTAAGATGATTTCTCAGAGAAGCAGTCCGTCGGATTTTGACAAACAGGACTCAGTTTTTGTTTTCAAGGCAAGAACGAAGACATTACAACTTATGCCTTGAAAATAAAGAAAATGTCTGTCAAATTTAGTAGATGCCATCGTAACCGGGCATAGCTAGAGAGAACTTTCACAAGTAATTAGAACTCAAGTTTTAAATGTTTTTAAGGAAGGAATAACTAATCCTGTAAAAAAATATGTTAAATCACAAAACCCTAACTCTCTTGATGCCGCAATTGATTTGGCACGTTCAGAAGAATGGCAACTTCAAACAGCAAAACGATTTTTTTTGTCGATTAAAAGAGAAACAAATTTAACAACCAATGTTGTTTGTAATATTTGTATAAAAAAGGTCATATAAAAACGAAAATAATGATAAGATGAAATTACAATCAAAATTTTAATAATGTTAGAGTTAAGCAAAAGCGTGCAATTTTTCACGCACCGACGTCTAACAATTTTGATGTTACTTGTTTTTATTGCAAGACAAAATGTTATAAAATTACCGATTGTAAGAAACGGAAACATAACGAGCAAAACAAGTCTCAACAAACCACAGAATTCAATAATGCAGGACCTCAGTAATAGGAATCTCAATAATCAAGTTTCGGGAAACGGATCAAGGTCGGGAGTTCAGGGTCGTACCCCATTCAACAATTAGATGAGTATCATAAAAGTTTTCAAAACCAACAAATAAATAAAGAATGATACAATTAATTTTACACTAACACGTTTAAAAGTTAAACTACGTAGCCCCACGTTGGGCGCCAAATGAAGTATTTTTTAAGGACCACCCGGGCCAAGCTCGCGACGACGCTTGGGTCCACAAAACACCAAATAATACATTGAATAACAACTTAAAACACAACTGTCAGGCTTGATGTACTCCACTGGTATGATTAACTACCTATATCCGCAATTGCAATCTAGTAGTGACGAAGACTTTCAATAAAAAGACCTTATGCGCTCGCATTCGCTCCGCAGAAAATTCACGAAATTGCCCCGCGCATGACCTACTCAGTAATTTTTATTCCTCTTGCACAAAAAGGAATTAAATAAACGGGATAAAAGAATTATAGTAACACAGAAATTATACAAGATAAACAAAAACCAAATCGTTAATTAATTAAGATAATACAAAGATGAATTTAAAAGAAGCAGAAAATAAAAACATTTGGCAGTACACCATCTACCGCCGAGCTGCGCTCCCTTACTTTCAAAACGGTCACGAATTCAACTGAACCAGAAAACAGTGAAATATAATTAAAAATAATCGTGACAACTGCCTATCTATAAAAGGATTGTCAGATTTAATTGTTGGAAAGTAATAATTCAAAATCAATAAATATTTACTGAAAGTACATACAGAGTCAATTAAATTCTTGTATTATTTCTGGTTAGCTAATTAATAACTAATAATAAATTGGAAAATTTAAGGGCATAATGATAAGAAGAAAACAAGGAATGCTACAAAATTACATCACATCACGCTCTCGATCGGTCAGTGATGTGGAAAGACCTTGATGAGCTTAATTAAATATTAAGTTACTAAAAAAATTTTCTTCCTGAACCAGACATCAGTTTGTAATATTTTATATTTTTATTAAATGATCAGGTATTACCACTATATAGTGACTCATATGAGTTTTATATCTCTATAACGTCCTTCTTTCAGATTTACAACATTTAGTAAGTCCATTTATTTGGCTTTCAATCCTGAATTTGAAGCGATCCACGACCCACCAATCAAATTAGAGCTGCCGCCTAGCTAATGGTAAGAGTAAGTTCTGTTGAAATTGTAAACCAACTTAATCACAGCTGATGTGCCTAAGAAGCGGCAACATGGTTGTGTGTATGTTGAATAAGCACCAAGCAAGTTGGCAACACCGCTTCTTGGGGTACGAGTTCAGTTCTATAACACGCGCGGAGTTGAGACGTTGTCTATACACTGTACACTCGTTACCTTAATTGAATAAAGACTATTTTCACCAATTTACTACGCCGTGCTTATATAAACTAACAGGTTATGGGCCCAGGCATCGTACTTGTAAAGTGTATTGGTGAAAAGCATTGAACTAGAGTCACAAGTGGTATTTTCTTTGTGAGTGGTCGTGCTCGTGGCCGCGTGTGCATTGAAGGTTAAGAACCGGAATAAAAATGGCAGAAAGAGATGTTGTTCATCATGCCGTGTTAAGACTTAAGGGTGCGGATAACTGGAATTTATGGAAATTCCACACCCAAATTTACTTGAAATCGAAGCAGCTATTCACCATCGTAAATGGTGACGATAAGCGGGAAGCTTGTACAACTGATCAAGCACGTAAAGAATGGGATAACAAAGACGCAAAGGCGCAAGACGGTATTGTTTCACGGCTGGAAGAGCAGCAGAGATGTGGGCAAAACTACTGAGCGTGTATGAAATGAAATCAGAAACCAGCGTATATTTAGTACAACAGAAATTCTATAACATAAAATACGAAGGCGAAGGCATAGCTGAATTCATTTCAAAAGTGCAGGACTTATCATGTCAATTGAAAAACATGAAAGAGCCAATATCTGATAAAATGGTCATCTCAAAAATCCTCATGTCACTGCCACAACAATGGGCACACTTCGTTTCGGCTTGGGAATCGGCACCGACATCCAACCAAACTATGAACGAATTAACCTCAAGGTTACAAGTAGAAGAAGACCGAATGAAGATCCGGGAATCTTCGGCCCCAGTGGCGGCACTCAATGCACAACAAGAGCGGCAGTTCCAGTGTTATGGTTGCGGACGTTTCGGTCATATGAGGAACAGATGCCCAAACAAAGGAACAGTTATAAAATGTACCAATTGTAAAAAAGTGGGACATGTAACAAAAGATTGTTGGTTTTTAAAGAAAACAGGCAGTGAAAGTAATGAAAGTTCTGCTAGTACAGCTAGCTCGGTAAAAGAAAACGCGTTCGTGAGTTGTGCAATGTTAAACAAAGACTTAAATAAAAGTTCTTGGTACTTGGACAGTGGCGCAAGCGAACACATGAGCTCCAAAATCGATAACTTCTCCTCGTACACTGCGTTTGAAACTGAAAAGCGAGTTAAAATCGGTGACGGCTCGTTCATGAAATCCAAAGGAAGTGGTCAAGTCAAACTCAAAGCAGTTGTCGGATCAGAAGAAATTGTCACTACCTTGTCAAATGTTTTATACGTGCCTCAATTAACGTGTAACTTGTTTTCTCAGGCAGCTGCATTGGATAAGGGTTACACAATGTCAGCAAACAAAGATGTAAGTCAATTTTTTAACGCTGATGGAATTGTTAGCGCAGAAGCAAAGAGAAATGGCAATATGTACGTAATGAACTTCAAAGAAGAGACCGCAATGGGACTGGTAGCCAAAAAGAAACGTGTGAATTTGAGTAAGTGGCATGAAAGATTAGCTCATCAGAACTTCGCTCACGTTAAATCCTTTCTGAAACGAGAAAACATAGACTACAAACAAGACACTACGTTTTATGATGCATGCCAACTTGGAAAATTCCAAAGAAATCCTTTCCCGAATAGTGAAAATAGATGCTTAACTGCAGGGGAATTTTTTCACATGGATTTGTGCGGTCCAATAGAAGAGGAGTCTTTGGGGGGCTCAAAATACTTCTTGATGCTAAAAGATGATTATAGTCAATACAGAACCATCTACTTCCTCAAAGCTAAGTCGGAGGTCCTAGCGAAGCTAACTGCGTTCTTGCAGAAAGCCGAAACAGTTACCGGAAATAAGGTAAAGACTTTGCGCTCGGACAACGGCGGCGAGTTTGTCAATAAAGAAATCGATCAACTGGCACAATCAAGAGGTCTCACACATCAGAAAACAGTACCCTACACGCCACAACAGAATGGGCGCGCAGAACGAGAAATGCGGACAATAATGGAAGCAGCAAGGACAATGTTATTCGGAAATAATATGGAAAAATGCTTCTGGGCGGAAGCGGCATATACGGCTGTATACGTAATCAACCGGTCGGGAAACAGCCCAGTGAAAGGCAAGACACCATTTGAATTATGGCATGAGAAATCGTTCGACATTAACACGTTGAAGACGTTTGGTGCTCAAGTTTACATTCATGTGCCAAAAGAAAAGAGAAAAAAACTTGACCCAAAAGCCAAAAGAGGAATATTTGTGGGCTATAGTGAGGATGTAAAAGGTCTAAGGGTATTCATTCCTTCAGAGAATGTAATCGAAATAGCCAGAAACGTAGTTTTTGTGCCTAAGTCCGACGACGCCGACGAAGTCAAATTGATCAACGGCATCGAAGAAGTCGACGAAGAAGAAATCATTGAAGAAGTCAACGAAGAAGAAATCATCGTAGAAGGCGACGAAAAAGACATCATTGAACAAGAAGGCAACCGTCTTCTACGACCCAGAAGGAACCTCAGGGCACCTTCTTATCTTCAAGACTACGACACAAGTCTCTTTACAATCGACATCGACGAACCGACGTCATACGATGAAGCAATGACGGGACAGCATGGTAGTCAGTGGAAGTGCGCGATTGATCGTGAGTTAGACGCGATAATTGAAAACGGTACATGGGAAGTTGTTTAAAAAACCTCCCGACTGCGAAGTGATCGACAGCAAATTTGTGTTTAAAGTGAAACGTGATCAACACGGTAAAGTGGCGCAATACAAGTGTCGGTTGGTTGCCAAAGGGTTTCAACAAAGAAATGTATTCGACGATATCTACTCTCCTGTAGTAAAATTGTCCACCATACGTGTATTGTTTTGTATAGCTGTAAATAAGGGTTGGAAATTATATCAACTAG
Source organism: Tachinus rufipes (assembly GCA_963932245.1). Classification (NCBI taxonomy): domain Eukaryota; kingdom Metazoa; phylum Arthropoda; class Insecta; order Coleoptera; family Staphylinidae; genus Tachinus; species Tachinus rufipes. The sequence continues at coordinate 51,822,766 of OZ010748.1, forward strand.
ACGTTTGTAATGCTTTCTTACATGGAGAACTTAATGAAGACATATACATGAAGCTGCCAAAGGGATGTAAATCAGAGAAAGACAACCAAAGCACGATTAAATTATGCAAAAGTAATGAGCAACTAAAAAGAATCAAACACATTGAAATTAAGTACCATTTCGTAAAAGAAAAAGTCAAATCAGGACTATTTGATATCGCATATATAAAGTCAGCTGATCAGTTAGCTGAATAAAGCACCTTTTGTCATAGTGTCATAAAGAGAAAATCTCTGTCATATTTACATTTTTTTCTTTAGTTTTTCTTTCAGAAATATCTGCTTAATACTTAATCCTTTTTGTTCTTGTTTTTTATGAAATTATTAGTCAGCTGAGATTATGGGTGGGTGTTGAAATTGTAAACCAACTTAATCACAGCTGATGTGCCTAAGAAGCGGCAACATGGTTGTGTGTATGTTGAATAAGCACCAAGCAAGTTGGCAACACCGCTTCTTGGGGTACGAGTTCAGTTCTATACCACGCGCGGAGTTGAGACGTTGTCTATACACTGTACACTCGTTACCTTAATTGAATAAAGACTATTTTCACCAATTTACTACGCCGTGCTTATATAAACCAACAAGTTCAAACCGTTATAGGACGTACGATAATATATCTAGAACGAGTATTAGTTATTGCAGAAAATGCTAAATTGTACAAACAAAAAGCAAATGAACTTATTTATAAAGCCGTAAGTATTGTTATATGATTAAAATATTTAAAATAATTATAATAATAATAATAATGGTGACTATCAAAATTTTTCAATGGAAGATTCAGAATCTGATTCGAGTGCATCTGAATCTAATTCGAGTGGATTTGAATCTGATTCAAGTGATGAAAGTAACACCGATAGTGATGATGAATTAGATTCGGGTATAGAAACTGATGAATACGATTCTGATACAAGTATGGAGAGTATAGAAACAAATCATAAAGATCTTGTATTATACGATACGAGTCACCTATAGTGGCGCAATAGCTGCACTTCCTCCAGGGTAATAAAATGTAGTAAATAGATGTTACTTAATATTCACCTTGCATCGCAAGCACATTCCGCCAGTGTTGATAAACACAACTGGCATTGAATGTGTTTCAGGGTAACACCTGCGGGTATATAACCCGGGTGTTGGTGAGTGTTGCCATACAGTGTTACATTATTGATTGAAGATACTTCTAACCATCATGTTTAGTGTATAGTTAATATACACTATAAATAATAAAAGATAAACATACACTCCTCGGAAGATAAAAATGAATATAAAGTTTATTAATTTGTTACTCATTATAATAATAAGTTTTAATGTAGGATATTTACAATGTAATCATACTAATTTTGCAAAAAATAAACTTATATTTGTATACCAAAGTAAATGTATGCAATGTGCCAAGCAAGTCACTTTTCAGAGAGACAATTAAAATCACAATTATATTTGTTAATTATAAGTTGCAATCGTGACTGAATCCTGCTAACACTGCATAAAATAAATATTTGTATTATTTTCAATAAATGAAAAATAATTCCTATTTGACAAAAGTCTTTCTACGCTTCTGCTCCATTGTTATTACTTCAGTACAGCCTGGCACATGAAAATATGAGAGCGAGAAACGGAAGCGTGCACAATCATAACATTTTGTTATTTCTTTAATGTACGAATATAAATGTAATATATCAATCATAAAAATTCTCCAGCAAATATGGATAGATTTAATTAATTAATTGGGTTGCATTTTTAAATTTATATTAAAGTTGCAAACGTCACGTAGTTGAGTTGAAAACTGTAAACTTTATTTGTAGGGAAGCTATTCTCAGATACATTTCATATACTGACACCAGTCAATAAAACAATCTTGAATAATACACATAATATGCGCTTATATTTATTAAGAAAAGAATTAATAAATAAATAATTATAATGGACATTTAAATTTATTTTTCCCTCCCTTATTTAAATCTGGTATAATTCAACCGTGCTCTGTGGATTCTAGTGCATAATACGTTTACATTGTTATTAACAAGAAGTGAAAATTCAAATCCATCCTCGATAGGATAATGGACAACAAAGAGGCGTCCTGCTCGGGTGTCCCCCAAAAGCAACAAGACCAGCAGGATGATAAACAGATATACATAAATATAAACTTCGATGTCAGGTACGTACATTACTCATTATTCATTCATTCACAGCGCGGTGCTATTCAAGAATGATGTAATAGAAACCAAATCCGATAACCTGTAAATTAGTCATTTAATAAATAAACTTGATAAAAATTGCACATAAAGTCAATACATTCAATTGAGTAAATTTAAAACATAAAATTTAATTTTAGTTATTAATTAAAGTATTTATTTTATTTATTTATTTTTTTCTAAATATTACTGTTTCGAGATGCAAAAACGTCTGATCAGAATCAACGAGTAAATAAACAGACCCGACCATACGCAGCAATTGCATATTAAATAATGTTGTCCAAATAATTCCAAGGATCATTTAATATATCACTGTGGTGTATTTCTAAAAAGCAAGCACAGAACAATTTAGTGCTTAAATTAAAATTATGCATCGACTGTTTGCGTAATAACCATTTTCAGAATAATTGCAATAATAAATCAACATGCAGGATTTTTCATAAATTCTACAATACACTTTTGCATTTTAATAGAAAATCTAATAATGTCAAAAGTCCCAAGATAACGAAACAAAAGGGTTAGTACTCGGCAACAACAATAGTAAAAACCTTAACAATTCAACTGCAACAAAATCAAGCTTATTCTGTACATTTTCCGTACATATTGTCACGAAACAAGAGATTATAATAATAAAAGGACGAGTCATATAAATTAATAAGCGAACCACTTACGCATGAAAGCAAATAGCTGAATCATACGTTGCGGCTTGAGATTAATTAATTCGAAAGTCCTAAAAATGTTAGTTTCAACATAAGGCGTCACCTAATTAAACAATGTCAGATTTGCTCACCTCGATTGGGACCGATCTTATAAAAAGAGAAAACCTTGGTAAAGACAGTTAGTAGCGGTAGTTAGCGTCGTCGTTATAGTTGTAATTCTCGGTAGATAGTCAAATCCGAATTATAATTATAAGTATTTAAATAGTAAAATATGCGAACAAGATCAATTAGTGAAAAATCTAGGAGAGCCGATAGTCACCAGACCATACATTACAGTAATAAAGACAATGTAAGTTACCCCAAATTATATTTATTCTCAAAAATGCCCAGCAACATACATTCCCAAGTTAGAAAAGTCACAACTGCAGCAAAGCAAAAAACCCAGTTGTGACAATATTTAACCACTGAAGATCTAAACGAAAAAGTTAAAGATTTTGGCAACTTGATGAATTCAACACAAATTAAAAAATACTTATCGTTGAGGAACGGTACTGTAAAAAACATTTCACTGAAACTAATAAACAAGATAAAAACGGCAGGTGTGACACATTGTAGCTTATATTGTCTCAAAAAATTCACTTTAGAAATTTGTTAAATAATCTAAAAAAAGTAATCAAATCTTTTCTCGGTTCAGACAGAAAGCGTATGTTTAAAAGAATTGCGTCACGTATTAAACATTCCACAGATAATGACGAGTTAGGTAGTTAGCAATAAGGGTGAACAAAGACAAAATGAGGTAAAAACAGAAACAAATTTATTCATTAATAATTCAGAAATAAACTCTCCAATGAATATTGAAACATGTGCGGAACAATTCTAAAAGTTAAATACTGAAACGTCAGTACACCAGTAGCTTTAACCTAGCAGGCCTGCCTCAAACTCTCAATCTTAGACCAAATTCTATTCTATTTGATTTTAAACTGGCGTTAAGATTTATAGGTATTCTGCTACGATTCTGCCTAAATATCCCACCTGCAACAACAATGGTATACCTTTTCAAGCACAAACCAAACCTAAAAGACACAGGAATAAACCTAAACAAAAAACCTCGATTTGTCAGCAACAAATATTATGTATTCAGTCTATTTCAAGAACAGATGGTACCAGTCTGCAGAAAATCATTCCTCAACATTTTATTCTTAGAAATTTCCAATTAGTTGGTAGTTTGCTTAATGATCACAGAGATAATGAAAGAGTATCAAATAAAATAGAATCGGAGAGAATTCAAAGAAATTGAATCTCTGTAATGTTTAGAAATATATTATTACCAATTAGTTACACCAGTTGGCACTAATTTAGTGCCAGATTTGAATATAAAAAACTATGATAAATGTATAACAATATAGATGATGAAGATTTGAAAGTAAAAGATTTATTTGTTTGCAATATTTTTAATATTTCCTATAATATTGGTTTCGGAACACCGGCTACAGACGTTTGCTCAACATTTTTGCGCCTGAAATAAAGTATCAAAAGACCATCGAATGGTGATTAATTGAAGTACACGACGGAACTGCATGTTCATAAGCAAACAGTTTCTATGATATATTGAAAAAAAATCTAACTTTTAATTAAATATGCTAATGCCAAAAATGCCATATCAAGCGACTTCTTATTCCCGGCAGCTCTTTACCTACAACTTTATAATTATTAGGAACATCAAAAGTTAAATTAATAAGAAACAATGCATTCATTTACACCTGGACTGAATTAGAAAGATCTTAAGAATCAAATAAAATTGCATCTAATCATCATAGACTTATTAATACAGATACACCGCAAACTGCTAAAATAATTAGAACATTAGCTGATGGTTGTAGAGAACAGAATAAAAATTCTACGTGTTAATGTGTCAGAAATGGTTACTTAACGCTCCACAAAATGCAACCGCCATTGGATTAATTTTTCCCGTAACTGGACACAGCTTTATACCTCTAGATCGAGTATTTGGGCAAATGAATGTGAAGAGACAACATACTAAATCCCGATGAGTATATCAAAATTTTTAACCAATTTGGTAGTTATACAAGTGGCAGTAGATGTTCAAATGTATGACTGAAAAAAAGTACTCTGAAATTTACAGACTCCTAGAAACTATTATTTTTAGATAAGCAATTCTTTTAGAATTATGACCCGTAAAGTTAACAAAACCTCAAAAGTAAAAAAAAATCTTGAACAAGTAGAAACTTTTTATAGATCAGGTATTGGAAAAAATTTCTCTGTATTGAAGAAGAATAAAACCGCAACAAATGTTTTATAAGAATGGTATACATTACAACAAATGTCTTATTTTATACATTTATATGAAACATGAAACAAAGAATTCAATAACTACCATACCCAAGAAGAAGTAAAAAAAAGTCTTACAATTGTAGTACACAACATGATCCATCAAATCAATGCATGTTAAAATAAATGAAGAATAATGTTTGTCAACACAAGAATTTGTAAAGTGAAAAATTGACCAATTCTTTTTATAAAACAAACTATTAGATAAATTTAAGTTAACCGACTATCAATAACAGAATAGTTTTTAACCATATTTATTAGGTTGGAATTTTATTTCAAATTACGTCAACCCAAATTAACAATATAGTTAGATGAAATTACGTCAACCGACTAATAATAACAAAATAGAGTAATGTTATCCATATATTTACTAGGTTGGAATTTTATTTCAAATTACTTCAACCTAGTTTTAAATCATTTCATATTATGTAAATATTCTAATATTTACATAATATAATATGTTTATTGTATCCATTTTTATTTTACAAATAGAATTAAAAATATGTAATCAAGATGTCTGTTCTTAATGAACTGTAGCTGCTGTTACGATGTATATTCTGATTAATTGTATGTTTTTCATTGTGCCACATCCAATAAATTTCTTCAAAATGGGAATAATTTTTGTTTTTATTGTATATACAATTTGTCTTGATTTTTTCATATCTTGTTCTTCTAGATTTCCAATTTACAGTCTTTTTATAATTAATAATTTTGAAGATTTATATAATCAATTGTTGCACTTTTACTGCATTCCCGGGTTCCCCTCTTCATTCTGCAGCGATTATTCCAGTTGTTATTCATATATTTATTTAATTACATTATTTAACTTGTCATTTCACTTATATTTATTAGACACCTTCATTTATTCTCAGCAACATAGTAGCAATGGTAGGTTAGTAGATTGATGTGATTGTCCACGATAAGGCGTTGCCAATGTAGATTAGTCGAGTGCACTCGAATAGGTTGAAACGTTGTCGTCACCCAGCAGTTAAAGTGGGTACAGTACCGTAATAAGTTTTGTGTACAGTCCATAATAATTTTTGTTTTTATTATATAATAACAATTTGTCTTTATTTTTTCATATCTTGTTCATCTAGTATTTCCAATTTACTGACTTCTTATAATTAATTCACTTTTTACTGTTAAATTTATATTTAAAATATTTGTATACACTTATAACGCATTCCCGTGTTTGCCTCTCCATTCTGGATCGATAAATTTAGTTGTATGTTCGTATATTTAATTCCAATATTTTTAATAGCGAGTTTATTTAATTTCTTGTCATTTCACTTATATTTATTAGACACCTATATTTATTCTCAGCAACATAGTAGCAATGGTGCGGTAGTGTAGTAGACTGAAATTATTGTGCACGTCAAGAACGCCAAGGCGAACGAACGAACAGCAGTCTTGCCAATATAGCTTATTCGGATGCATTCGAATAGGTTGAAACGTTATCGTCACACAGGTAAAGTAAAAAGTTTTATGTACAGTCAGTAATAAATTTTGTGTACAGTTCCGTAATAAGTTTTCTGTACAGTCCCGTATAAAGAACTTTTAATATTGATTTCTAATGTTTTCTTTAATTTTATTTGTGTGTGTAAGCTTTTTTTACAGTAAAATAACGTAGCTTTACTAATAATAGCTACATAAATGATGCATTACAGAAAGGAATAGACAAAACAGATTAAAATTTGCTTGTAATACATCAATCTTATTTTATTTGTATATTTTTATAATACTTAACTCATTTTTATTACTATTTAATTTTACAATTTATTCAGAGAAAGATTAAGATGAGCTTTATTTTTAAATATCATTTAAAACTTTAATAAAAGCCAATGAACTTTCCTTGAACATTAAATATTTACACTTGAAATTTGTGTACATCAAATAAATTTATTTGAATGTCTAATATAGGAGAATTATATAAATCTAATTATTTGTTAATTACTTTATAGTTTTGATTTTTCAAAGGTTTTTTTAATTTTCATATCTTCCATAAATATTAATTTTTTATCCTAAATATGTAATACCTTTAAAGAAAAAGCTTGTATTAGTTATATAATGCATAACAAGCTGATTAGCACGTACGAATGATAATCTGAATATATTACTGGTTAGCATTTATTTCTACTATATAAACAGACGACTTACTCAACACACCGCTTATTGTATTTTCTAATATTTAAAGTTTTTAAAAACAAAATTCCTCAATCGCGGAAATTAACTAGCGCAGTCGTGCAGATTCGAAGTTTAAAAAAAAAATAATTAAAAACCGATAATAAAGAACCGAAATCGTAGATAAAGATCACCTGGAGGAACTACCACGTCTATCGCAGACATCGATATACCACATCTGTAATAATACTTGATGGGAATAAATATGCTAATTATGTGAGTACTCAATTCCTTCATAATAAATCCTTTATAATAAATGATAATAATTAAATAATAAAAAGAAAATAATATGAAATAGATATATGTATATAATAAAAGAAGTAATAAGAATTAATAAATTAAATATAATAATAAATAATTGTACAAATTCTAAAATTAAGAATTTAATAAATAGTAATGGCTCAACCAAACTACCAGTTGTTAAAGCTGTATGTGAATTCAGTACCTAACTATGAGGGCAATCCACACACATTGGCAAATATTTCTTGATGAATTGTGAAAATCTAATTACTGCATTCAAAAGCAAACCCATAACCACAATCAAAGATTAATTAATGTTTCCGGTTACCTTAATTTTAATCCTACCGAAGATGAACTATGTAACATCGAATTTGATTCTATTAATAAATATAGAGGACATATGCGATCTCAAAAACATTTAAAAAAAACTAAATCTCTTACAGTTGATAGTGTTGAATTAATTGAGACTGCTTTTAAAAACCGAATAAAAACTTTTCAAATTAAAGCACCTTCTACACATATCACAGATATTCCATCATTTCTTAATAAAAATAAAACACCTATACATTCTTTAATAGAACCTTTGGCGCAAGCTGAAAAAGGTTTAAAAGTGAATATGGAACTTTATGGATTATATGTGAAACAACATAGTGATGGAATGGATCATACGGATTTAACACAAAAAACATGATTATTACACCAACATCACATATTCACAATATATTGGAAGAATTTTTCACAATATTAAAAAGTTAAAGTGAGTAGTTTCAAGAAAAAGATAGTGGTTGCGCGAATTGAATTGTGAATGTATATATTCACGTGGCTCGCATAAAAATTAATTTTATTATAGTTAATATATTGTCTATAACTGTGAAAATTAGTGAACTTGTACAAGTGTTTGATGTGCGTCGATTGGTGTAAAAATAATTATCCTATCAGTTATATTAACGATAGAATACGTTAAAATGCTTCCAGTACACAAAAATAATATTGGAATTCCTATAAAAACACTAACGGTAAAAGAACTCCGATTTAATCTTAAAAAATTGGGAATAAATAGTACGGGAAAAAAGGATTCTTTAACAAATAAACTGCAAAATGCATTAAATTCGAGTACTATATTGGACAACAGCGATGATGAGTGGATGGATGTAACAATTACAAAACATAATAATTCTTTAAAGCAAAACAAAAAAAAAAAATTTAAAACTAAAATATTCCAACTAGAATCAAAAATAAAATTACTGGACAAAACAGTAGTTGAATTAAAAGAAAAAATTAAACGTGTATCCTATATCAGCACTAGTAAAAATAAAGTGAATATAATGAAGAATACAGTATACACTCATGATAAAGTTCATAATATGATTAACACAAACAAGTGCTCATCCGAGAGCTATAATTGCTAAATTACCTGACATTTATTTGATTACTTACGGTTGTGGTCGTTCCTTCACTTTTCTACGATAATTGTTTCTGCTGTAATACTCCTTGTATAATTATTGGGTCCCTCTTATTTCTTTCCTTAATTTGTTCCTAAATTCCTTCTTTATTCCTTATTTGTTTCCATTATTATTATTTTATTCCTGTTTTATTTTAGTTCCATTCTGTGTTGTTGTCATAACCTATACCATACATCAGTTAGTTAATTCATTTGTTCATTTCTTATTCAGTTTGTTATTTTGTAGTAATATTAGCTTACCTTAATTATTTTTTTTTATCCATATTTAATTAATTGTCACTGTTAACTTGTTCACCTGTCATTAATGCGCGGTGGCAACCGCGGTAGCTAACATTAATCGGCCAGCTGTTCAAGTTCACTTTTTCCCCACTAGGTTCAACGGACTCGCTCGGTTTCTCACTCTTTCTTTCAGAGAATCGAGTTGGTACCAACCTAAAGATTTAAATTTCATTCCCTCCAATTTCAAATATTCATTTAAATTCTTTTAGTCATTTGTATTTATAGTTATTAACTAATTGATTATGTGTTATTTCCTTCTTGTTTCCTTTTAGTTTTGTCTATCAGTTTATGATTTCTTTTCCTTTTTAATTTTCTTGTTTGGCATCACACATGCGCAAGGTAATATTAATCTGTAGGAGATCCTACAAGGATAAGGTCTCAATCCTTTTCTCGACTACCTGTTGGATGGAACAGATCGCTTTCGCGGATTTTTAACTATTGAATTTAATGCTCCTCGTGTTAACGGATCGAGCAAAAATTCAGTTATTTATATACAATAGAAGTTTTTAATTTATTTTAAATAAATTAATAATTATCATCTCCTTGCGTGTGTTTGTTTTGTCAGGTGAGTTTTTTTATTTTCATTTTATTATTTTAATTATCCCCTCATGTCTTTTCTTAATCTCTTCCAGATTATTCTGACCCTCACACCCCCCTTATTTTTATCGGAAATAATCGTTAAGTGCCATATCAGTTTGCTGGTTACTTTTATTTCTGTCCCGAGTGTTAGTTATTTTAACTGCACTGTGAGTTTTGTCAACCCTTGTCAGGGGACCGAACGTGAGCCCGAGTAGCCCTAGTTGCAGGAAGAGAGTCGCGGACGCATCAAAAATCCCGGCTCGGCCAGCACGTGTTGCAGGATCTTGCGAATTGCAAGATACGGGAGCCACGAGGTTTCACCAATTTGTATCTGTTTATTTTTTTTTAATTATTATATTGTTACGGTTATTATGTTTATTAGTTGGAAGTGAATGTGTGTGAGTGTGTATGTATATATATAAATTTTTCTTAGTAATTCCAACAGAATTTATTCACACGTGGGAATTTCTACGTAACTATTGTAATTCTTTTATTTTTAATTAATTATCAACCAACCATTATAATTTGCAATAAAAGTTTGTGTATTTTTTCCTTCTTTCCCTTCCACCTTTTTTTTCAGCAGTTTATTGCTTTTATGCACGAGGGAAAGTGAAGGAAAAGGGAAGGAAAAGTTCCATACGTCCACTGATTAACCGTGGACCATAAACGTGCCAATAAAGCAATTGGAGCCCTAGGTACGAGAAAAAAATAATATAGGGGTAAATCCTTATACTTTCTGTTTATTTTTGCTGCACAGTATATTTTCATTTGTCGTATTATTTTTGTATGTTGACCCCCCCCCCCCCCCCTACTCCACTGAGCAAACTTGGTTAACCCTTCAATTTTACAAGGGTTAGTGTGGGTGTAGCATAGTTACTTGGAGCTATTAGGTAAGAATGTATTATACTATGACACAGATAGCGTAATATATATATCGTGCGAGGGAGAATACGAACCAACAATTGGAAACTTCTTAGGAGATATGACCGACGAGTTAGAAAAGTACGACACTGGAAGTTATATAAATGAATTTGTTTCTGGTGGACCAAAGAACTATGCATACAAGGTATTTTCAACTGAAAAGAATATAAACATAACAGTATGTAATGTTAAGGGAATATTTATTAATTATGATACAAATAATTATGTTAATTTTGACAAATTAAAAAATATGGTTTATGAAACTAATGATAAGGTAATAATTGTATCGCGAAATATACGACGAACAGCTGAACACACCGTCGTCACCAGACCAGAACCTAAAACTTTTAGAGTTAATTTTTCAAAACGACGCCGTATCGATAATTTTGATTCGGTCCCATATGGTTTTTTAAATACCTAGTTAATAACAATCAAAAATAAAATCCTATTAATATTATGTATATTTTCTAAAACCGCAATTTTTTAAACGTGTAATCTTATCACTAGTGTATTTCCGCGTACATTTTTTAATAGCGGTGTTTCATTCTTAATCATGCCCGATTCCGAAGAAAGTGTTACGGACAGTTTTATTCAATCCGATGGCGGTTACAGCACAGAAGATGAATATAAAGGAGTAATAGAACGGGCCGAGTTTGGTTTTGCACGTTTTGACATTCTAGAACCTCGCAATTTTACTGTGTGCTTAGTTATTTCGGGGTTCATGAGACTATGTACAGTGACCGGTACTTGTGAACGATTGTGCGTGTTTTGTTATTATTTTGAAACGGAAGAAGCGGAGAGACAATTTGGTGGGTATGCCGCATTTTCGGATCATCGAATAATTTCATTGGACTGTTATTTCACACATGAAATAAAGTGTGAAAAGTGTAACGCAACTCTAAGTGTCGTTATACCGCGAAAATTTTGTTTTATTTGTAACATTAATTAAAAATCAAGAAATATTGCATGGTATTGTGTGTTAATAGTGCATTGGTACAATGTGCGAATATATTTTAAAAAAATATTGGAGACTATTCTCGCTCGTTTAAAGTGGTGTCTATTAGCTATAGCGGCGATATAACTTTTGTTGAATTTAAAGTGGATGATTATCTATTCTCCCGTGAAATCGAAATTAATAGAAAAATAGACTGCGAAGAGCATTTGCTAGAAATTCAAGCCTTCTTCGATAATAACCGCGAATTGCTATACGTTTATTATGTGGAAGAAGACAAGTTTGAATATATCGCCGGTGAAATTCCATCCACGTGTGCGTTCGTTGCGGAGTATGTATACCGAATTGATCGCGAACGAGATGGCATACCTGAGATATTGTTAGATACATATGCCGAAGAATTTTATGTTTTATTGGTAACAATAATTAAAAATCAAATTAAGAAATATTTATTGTAATATTTAAGATTATATGTTAAGCCAATTTCAACCATAAAACACGGACGCTTGAGGTTTTTAAAACATGGACGCTTGAGGTTTTTTCCGTTCTATGTGAAAATATAAAACGGAAATTAGCGGTTTATAAGCAGTCGAAATTGTGTGCGAAATTATAAAATTTTGCCAGTTGCATTGGAAATATTACATCGACAACACACACGGTCGTGTAATTAATAAGTTTTTAATAAAAATATAATACTTTCAAAATAAACTTTACGGCCCTAAATAAAGTGTCGCAGCTCCGTGAATCCAAAAAACTGACGGAATTGCAATTAAATACACCCTATGTAATCATAGGGGTATTTGAGAGGACCACCATATTTGGAAGGACCATTCTCCTGGATCTGGGGGAATACGATGTTTGGATGCCCAGGCGAGTCAACGAAATCTTCACGACAGAGGCCATAGAGGAATTCAACACCGTGTATCGCAACAAGAAACACCTCTTCATAAGTGCAATTAATGTGAAGCACGGAAAAGAAGTGGCCATCTTCGAAATTCGGGACAATTAAAAAGTAAGTAAAAAAAATAATACGAGACTAGTTTTATTAAATGTTTAATACTAAAATTAACATCATGTTTAAATTTTAATAAATAACCATTTAATGCATTTTTTTTTTCAGATTTTGACTCTTATCGTTCAACGTCATCATCGCCGTTGCCGTCTTGAACTTAACCGTTTTGCCGAAATTTAACTCTTAATAATAATTTTAATAAATTGTAATTAACCGCATCTCTCTATTAATAAATAATTGTTTTAAAATGTATTTATTACATGTTTTCTTTTTGTACAAGTGTTTCAGCTGTGTGTGCGTCTTGATGGTAAATAAAAATATAAGTAAGTATAATTTCATATTAATAATAATCAAGTATCATATATGTTCCTTAATTTAAATAATTTCTAAAATGATAAGAAAAACAGTCAGTAACGTTTTTTATTGTAATTAAAAATAAATGCTTATCTCAACTATAATTTCATATTAATAATAATCAAGTATCATATATATATATATATAAACGTTTATTTCTTGCCTTTCGGCCTTGAAAATTCTACAACTTAACATAACATTTACCATATAAACTTAATTAGATAGATCATATATATATATGTTCTTTAATTTAAATAATTTATAAAATGATAAGACAGTCAGCAACTTTTTTTTTTTTTTTTTTTTATTGTAATTAAAACTAAATGCTTATCTCTTCCACGTCCGCGCCGCTGCGGCCGCCGCCGCCGTCTCAGCGGCCGCCGCGCCGGTGGGGGTTTTTTGGATTTTACGGTCGGCGGAGCGGGTCAACTGCACGTTTTTATTTCGGATTCGTGACGCACGCGACGAGCGCTTTCGTTTGAGTACCGAGAAGCCCCATTTTGCAACACCGGAAGTCGCTCATCCGGTCGCCATTTTTGATTTTATGGAAATGATAATGACTTACGGTCGCCATCTTGGATTTTTTGTGCCCTTTTGACACTCCGATTTGAATTTACCGCCGATTTTATTTCACCAATCACTCAGTATGCGAAATTCTCGATCATACTGTATTACATAACCCATGGCGCCATCTTACTAATTCACAACTCACCTCCACCAACCCCCCACTCTACCCGCCACTCTACAAAAACACTATATAACTGCCACCACCACTAAGCGGCGTTCGACTCGGATCCAAAACTGGATCCAATTTTTTTTTATCTCTTATCTACCATTTTTTTCCCACGCTCAAGTGCCCCCTTTACTACTCACTAAATGTGAAGTTAATGGGAAATAAAACATGTTCAACAATGAACATTTATGGAGCCGACTTGCTACAACTTCAACGAGAAATATAAATCTTGGAAAATAAGTTCCAACTGGCGGTAGAAAAAGTTAACGTTATGAATAAGACTAATCAAATTGTGGAGGTTTTACCGAAAATAATTGATTCCAAACTGAAGATTTGCCTCCAACTGCTTCAAGAGGAAGTGGATGCAGCTGTGAACAAGACAAATGAAATTGTGAAGATTCTACCGAAAATGATTGATTCTAAGCTGAACATCCGACTAGGAGTTATTGAGAAACAATTAAACATCACAAGAAATTATTCGTCTAAATAATTATGTTGATAAACATAAATTGATTAGAAATGTATAATAGGAAATATATAATATTTTATGAAAATTATGTTTTACTTTTTATCTTATTCATGAATTTCAAAGGATATGCAATAAGAAATCTATATGAAATAATCGCTTAATAATAAAATTACAATATCTCAATAACATCCAACATCTTATCAGAGCTCTATGATGTAGTAGTATATCGCAATATGAAAATAAGAAACTAAATATTTTGTAAAATAACGTGATGTAGGTAAAAATTGTTCATCTTCACGATGCTTGAGTTTATCAATATTCTCCCAATTGTCTATTCTACACATGTTTAGTAGTTAAATGTGTTATCAGTCAACTGCTTTATAATAAATCATTTTTATTACTCTCTATAAGATTTTTATGATCATTTATTTTACGTATAATTTTATTAAATTAATCAAATATCGGTACGTTTAATAATTTATGAAATAAATGTATTTTTTAATTGTAATTTATTTGTCTTATTTTTATCCTGTACAGCTGAGCATGTCGTGTTGAAGGTCGGTTATTGTAATTTACATGTGATAAGCAATACACTGTTAAGAGATATTAGTTTTTATCGCAATTGTAGTAGTAATTACACTTATTATATTGTATTATTATTTATTATTTGCACACCCACATAAAATATTTATTCTGATTAATTTTTATACATAATCAAATTACAATTTTTCTGTATTAATAATTAAAATAAATTTCTTATAGCGTGTTTTAATTAAAATAAATGTCTAATCGCTTTAAAATGCAACTCGATAAACGTTATCACAATAACATCCGGAATTTCTCAAATATCTATATGGTATTATTATTAATTTATATAATTATTATTATATTTATATGTTTTAAGGTTCTAGTAACTTACCCTTAACATCTAATTAATTTTTGGATTAGGTTCTAGCAACTTACCTTTAGCATCTAATTAATTTTTAGATAATTTAAATAGGTTGTAATAGTTATCTTTTGATATTATTATTATTTTTACAGTTGAAGTGTGGGAGAATTACTTCTTACCGTTATCATTTTCCTTTTCCTGTGCATTTAGTGTAAATGCAGGCTGATTAAGATATTGCACTCGTTTAATACTAAAATATCTCGGAACAATGTTTTATTGCAATTTTATAATCGCCAAAATCGCGGAATTAATTCCGAAAATGGCTGTAAGTACATTATTTTCTTAAATTATTATTATTATGAATAAATTTTATGTTATTTTATTTATTTATTTATTTTTTATTTTTTTTTTCAAAATTTCAGAACTCCGTTGTGAAGTGTCCTTGCGCGCATAGCTTTGTTTACACCCCCGAGCGGGGTGACATTTTATACGGGGTCCAACAACTTGATGCAGAGCACTTCGTTTGGGTGTTCGCGTTGGCGGCCGCCCAACGTGTAATATATATTTCGCTTGAAAAAGACGCCGGGATGTGTAAGTTTAAATACTTTATTTTTATTTATTTATTTATTTATTTAGTGTGGTACTATCATATATGTATATATATATATATGATAATGTGGATTCTAAAAATATATGTTAAAATTAACAAATTGGAGCAAACCGCAGGTCAAAAGAGCTAAAAATTTTCAAAAGTTGGGAAAATCCGGACACTGTATGTATGTGTATATATATATATATATATATATATATATATATATATATATATATATATATATATATATATATATATATATATATATATTGAAAGCAGTTTATTATTACATATTACATTTTTATTTAAGTTAATAGCATCTTTTTCTAATTTGCAGGTTGAGCTTCACCTCCATCCCATCTGCCGCTGAATAAATAAAAATAAATATAATAAATATGTATGCATTTTTTATTTTAGGCGTTAAATAAAAACAGAGATGAAATATGATTTATATGTGTATAATTAAATATCCAATCACTTTTATTTTTATTAGAAAACTTGTCGAGACATTGAAGGCCAGGAGCGTTATTCCAGCGTTAGCAATATATTAGCTTGATATTATGGTAAGAGCATGTGTTGATAAATATTTTTATGACGTCACATATTGATAGTCATCCGTGTGCTTATCACGCTAAATTCTAGGATGATCTCATTAATTAGATAAACAATATAAAATATCAAGATCAACTTACAATAATTTCAACATATTTGTTTTGATAAAACCCCATAATTTAAATTATGATTTTGCTCCATATGGTTACTAAAAGGTAAAGAATGATGAATAAAATGATTGTAAATCGTAATTCACACTATGTTATGCACAATATAATCGGTGTGGGAATAATTCCTGATTTCGACGCATAATCGAATTTAATAAAACCACAAGTCGATTTTCTACGGCTTGCACTCATTTTTTTATATTTTGCTAGATTATATTTTTCCCGTTAAATGTGTTATCAGTTCACATCCTGCTTTTACTTTTTTTATATGCGTATAGTAATATTGTTTTAATATTTATTTAGAATAATCATCAAGTCAAGTTCTATTCAGCTCATACTACTGTTTTGGCACCCTCTAGTTTCTCCGCATGTTATAAACCCCTTTTGACTTTGACCATACCCTCACCCTAGATGAGCACAGATGTGCAAAAATCAATTAAGCTCTCAGTCTTTAGAAAAATCCTGGTATGGAAAAATGCTCCTAATCGCATTCATCTCATTCAAATAAACAAACTTACATTAATGGCCGCCGGGAGCCTGCTACCGGGAGCTTGGAGCCGGCGGCCTGCTACCGGGAGCCTGCAGCCGGCACCCTGCTACCGGGAGCTTGGAGCCGGCGGCCTGCTACCGGGAGCCTGCAGCCGGCACCCTGCTACCGGGAGCCTGCAGCCGGCACCCTGCTACCGGGAGCCTGCATCCGGCAGCCTGCTGCTAGGACGCCCTTGAACGCAGAGAAGCGACGGGCGGATGACGTCACCTACTAGGAGGATGGCGGCCGAGCGGTAACTCTCTTAGGGTGCATGATAGGGCCGTTCTGACACCAGATTTGGTTTTTCTGCTACCCATATATCTCTTCCGCCATTATGTCGTAGTGCCGTTTTGGCATCCCTTTTGCTTCATTTAATACACATACTAGTTTACATATCTCCCGTTCCTCCGTTTCTCCCTTCACCTGTTATAGCTTCCCCCACCCTTAAATCATAGCGCCGTTTTGGCACCCTCTCGTTCCTCCCTTCACCTTTTATAGCTTCCCCCACCTTTATGTCGTAGCGCCGTTTTGACACCCTCTCGCTCCTCCCTTCACCTTTTATAGCTTCCCCCTACCCTTATGTCATAGCGCCGTTTTGGCACCCTCTCGTTCCTCTCACCCCCCAATTTTACCAACCCCCCAAATTGCCAACCTCCCAATTTTATCAACCCCTACATTTGAATTTTGCGCCAAAAATGTCGGTAAAGTAGGAAAGCCAATTTCAAATATTTGAATTTCCCGCCAAAAATATGTCGGTAAAGTAAGGAGGCCGATTGCAAAATGTGAATTTAGACCCCCCATGTAAACCTTATGGGATTTTGATCCAGAACCCGCCTAGCCTCTCTACTACTTATAATGGCCATAATGCGATAAATTATAAGAACATATACAGCGGTGAGATTCAAATTGTAAATGAAATTTATATAACCCAAAGTCAACGAATTGAAGAAATATTTTAAGAACTATATTAAAACTCAACTCAGATGTTTGTCGGTACGCTTTATTTCCATCATATGAAGAAGGGTATTTTAAGATTTTGCATATTGAACCACGACTCTCACTACTTGCTAAACATCATCTAGCTCGAGAGAAAGTAAATATAAATCAAGAATTATTCCTAGAAAATTAAATCCAAACTCCTTGAAAAAGTTATCATTCATAGAAATAGTTGAGGAATGGCAATGATTTTTTTAGACTTATATTTATTATTATATTTTAAATATGTATTTACATTGTAGTATTTTTTTTTTTACTGAACAAAAACTTTTACTACTTAATGCAAATATGCAGTTGTAAGTGCGTAATAACATTTTCATTAAAAACGATTGCGTCATTTAGTGTTTCTAGTTCAAATGTAGGCAACCTTATACACATTATGATTATGTGTGAATATATTACACTTATGTGACGCTCTAATAGAAAATATCCTCAATAGCGTAGTTGTTTGCTCATCGGATTTATATTCAGTCGCGCTCGAGCAGCGAGCGAGTGTACACCGTCTATAGAAACGCTGCGGATCGATATTTCAACCGACCGCATGGAATAAATTTAAATATTCTATCTGCAGTTTAAGCTATTTGACCGAAAGGTCAAAAAAGTGAAGATAGTGAGTGTCGTTATAAGGGGCAGGCAAAGCTTGTCCCTTTGTGCCGCGCAAATCAATTAAATGCGAGATAATTTAAATAAATCGAAGGAGATTGAAAATCTCATGTTAATATAGATACACATTCTGATGTAAATTCTCCTTTGCGAGGAATAAATAAAACAGCAAAGAAAAAATTCGCAACAGAGACGAAAGAAATCAACTCTAATAAAAGGGGAATAAACCGGGGTTAACTTAACCGGTGCTTGGAGCAGTATAACCACATAACCTCACAAAGCGCTTAAATTCGTAAAAATTGATAAAACTGATTAAAGTAGAATTCGTTGCTCCAATTTTGGTTCCGAAGAAACGGAGACATTATTAATATTGATGGAAAAGTTTAAAGATGTAGTTGGTAAGTTTTTTTGTATACAATTAATATGAATTTAAATTATAATTTAGGAATTTATACTAAAAGATGATTTTGATTATACAGCGTAAAAGAACTGACCAAGTAACCAACTCTGCAAAAGAAAAGGCTTGGGAGAAAATAGCAGAGGAATTCAATTACACACAGGGTGTAGGTCTGCAAAACATTTGCGAAGCAAATGGGATGCTCTTTTTAAGAGCACCCGAAAAAAATTGCTGCATTAAAAAAAACATTATACAAACAGGTGGTGCTAGTCTAGTAAAAAGTAAAATTAGTACTTATGGTGACAAGGTATTAGGTATTGTAGGATTACGCGTTACAGGTTCTACAAATTCCTACGACGATGACCAGGGTTTAAATTTGCATTATAAAGTTTTTATAAAAATATTTTTTATTATAATTAAAAAATTATTTATATTTTCTGTATTTAATTTATAAAATCTATTTATTTTAGACATTATTAATTAATTAAGATTTTATTTAATAATTATCAATGGTCCCAATCACTTTAGAAAATCTGACAATTTCATAAAATTTTAGTTGTACTTTCAATTTTTCTTCACCTTCGGGCATGTTAATAAAATGGGGTTTTAAACTTGCAATAGCTTCCGTCACAATTTTCAATATTACACAAGCTGAACTTTCACTAACCCCAACAAAATCGCTAACAACTAGCAGCATCAAACCAGTTACATAAAACCGCAGTGTGAGAAGCAACTTTGTCATAGCATTAATGGCATTGTTTTGATCGGTCGCTGAGGCAATGTCATGTCCAATGAGTTGCAAAAGCTGTCGCACTGTATTTTTTTTAAACGAAAGCGCATGAATGATTCTCACTCTTCCATAAAACCCACTCTAGAAAATGTCAGCAATAGTTATTATTTAATTTAAATCTACAATATTGCTGAATTTACCTTCTACGAAATTTTTTAGGTTGTCTAAACCTTTCCACATATTGTATTATTTCTTCATCACTATCTGATTCAAATATATCCACGTTGTGTAACATTATAAACAATCTAAATAATATAAATTTGCGTATAAACAACAACATAACCATTGACGTTTCTGAGCTATCTTTGAGAATAACAACAGTATGTGTGTGTACCTATGGGATAATTTATTCAGGGTGTAGTTTATCCGACACTTTAACCGACGGTTGTAAAAGCGGCCCTAACTGAATTTTCCAGCAGCGGGCCAATCGACATGATCGCAAGCAGCATAACACAATCAGATAAGACGAACATGGAATCTAAACCCCAAGACACAGATGACAAGACAAGATGACAACAATGTAATGGAAACTGAAGAAACCACACATGCAACAGCAACATCAAAACCGGCAAAAAAAGAAACATACGTCCCCCGCCGATAGTAATACACGGAATAGTCGATAGCAATACCAATCTTATCGATTCATTACATACATTTGTAACAAGCGACTACAACGCAAAATACACAAAAGATAACACGGTTATACAAACAGAGACCATGGATGACTGGCGGGCACTGAAAACAGAACTGCAAGAACCAAAATCATTTTATCACACCTTTACACCAAAGTTTGAAAAAACACACTCCTATGTTTCCCAGTAGGCATAACACCAGAACAGCGATGCTAACTAAAAACATTCTTTTATCATTACTTCTAAATAAACTTTTTTAAATAAATACCAACACCGGAAACTTTTATCTTGTGATAACTCCCGTTAGTGTAAATATAAAATAACTGTAAAACAAAGCCAAACATCTAATCCACACAACTATTAAGTGGGAAAGATACATAAATAAAAGGAAGCTGACCCAGTGCTATCGGTGCCAGGAGTGGGGTCATTCTACTTTAAACTGCCAAGGTCAAGTATATTGTGTAAAGTGTGCTGACCCTCACTGGACTCACGAATGCAAAAAGCTATTGACAGAAAAAGCTACATGTGTAAATTGCGAACAAGATCATCCAGCCAATTACACAGGATGTCTTACTTACCTAGCACGTCTAAAAAAAATAAAGCCACGACCTGATAAAGTTGTAAAACAGCCACTGACAAGCCACTAGCTGCCGCAACTTTTTCCCGCCGAAGTGGAATCGGCCAATCACCCACCCACAACACAGGCGCGCGCAGCCTCAGCAGACACAATCATCATCACAATTTAACTGGCAACAACGAGACACGTAGTGACAGTGAAAATGCAGTGGCTCAAAATATAAATCGATCTAAATGCCGAGTTGCGTAGTAAGTCTGTAAACGATTAAAAAAAAAACTTTTTCAAATTGATGAGCAAGGCAGTATTGATATTGATAACAAAATGAGATGGGAGATGCAGTGCAGAAGCTTAAATATCAAGTCCGTCTTTCCACAGCTGTAAAATAGTGATAGAAAATATGGTGTTAATAGAATTACTTAAGAACAATGTGCTGTTTACTAATCCGATGTATGTGGGTTATATTGTATGTTATATTGTATTAATGTTGTTTTAAATTGTAACATTATTCTGATATAATATTTATCCACCTGCAAGATAGGTTTGTTATTCTTAAAATATAAAACAATACCGTTATGCAGCTGCGTTCAGAGACGTGGTACAAATTTGCTGACACTGTGCTTTCAGGCATATAAATATTAAACAAACGTTGCAAATATGCAACAAAAAACCCCACTATAAATCTACAATATCAATCCATTAAATTAGAAACTTCAATATATGGATATCATGCTCGAAACACCATCAAAACAGATCTAATTAAACTATTAAAACAAGAAGAAAACAAAGGTATTCCATCAAACTCTCTCAAAACCAACCAAAATATCATAATAATTAAACATCTTAAAAACAAAACTAACAACACTAACATCACAGCCATGATTGCTGATAAAGGAGCTGGCCTTGTTCTTACAAACAAAGAAGACTACAACAACAAAGTACTCAAATATATAGAAGGTAACCACTTCATCGAAGTTAATACAACCTACAACAACACTCTCAACCAACTCATGCTCCGTACTAAAAATATTATAATGTTAACCGAACCAACCATCACCAAATATAACTCTACCTACAATACTTTAATACCTGAAATGAATCTCCAACTTCCTAAACTGTATGGTCAACCAAAACTACACAAACTCAACACACCCATCAGGTATATAGTATCTACAATAGAAGCAAACTTGATAAATTACTCACTAACATATTATCTAAACATCTACAAATTTCACACAAACACACCACCATAAATTCAATAGAACTAGCCAACAATCTGAAAAACATCATAATAGACCTATCATCTCCATGGACATAACAAATTTATACACTAATATCCCTATACATGATACTATTATTGCTCTCCATAACACTCTAACACCTTAAAACATGGACAAACAAGAAATTAGTGATATTATTCAATTAAAAAAATTTATAACATTTGAAACAATATTTACATATATTGACAAAATTTACAAACTAACTGATGGATTACCTATAAGAGCATCTAGCTCAACAATAGTAGCCAATATATTTTTAAATACACTAGAAAAAGACATTATCATCCACAGTAGTAATCCATTCAAGAACAACAAAGATATATTGATGACATCATCTGCATATTTAGAGGACCACCATCTAACAACAGATTTTCATAATTTTATAAACAATTCACACTCTAACATCCAATTTACTCTAGACCTCACAATATAAAAACTGCTAACAAATTAGATTTCAAAATATATAGAAAACCTATAAACCCTGGAATAATCATTCCTTTCGGCTTTAATCACAGCATCAACCATAAATTTGCAGCCTTCCACTCACTTACACATAGAGCACTTAATTTACCTCTTTCTCCTACCAATCTACAACATGAATTTAACATCATCAAACAACTAGCCATAATAAATCACTCATACACCATGCAAAAAAAGGACTAAAAATGAGCATACTAGAAGCGTACAAAAGAGATAAGATAAAAAACAATAACAAATACAACTGCCTAAACAAATTAAATTAAACACCAAATATTAACACATGTACACTTTCCTCAAACCACATAAAAACACAATAAGTCAATAACCCCTAACTCAACATACAATAGTAACAGTCACCACCAACCTATGGTACCAGTCTAAAGCTTACTTTACACGAAGACATTTTTGTTAACAGATTTGTTAACAAATTTGGTATAAGAATTGTCGTCAAATCTGTTTTCGTTCGATTACTATTTCTGTATTACACAGTAACATTTAAAATGTTTCGTGATTCTGCGCAATTCGTTTTATCATACTAGCGCAACCTATCGGCGATTTATTGTATTTCAATAAATGACATTTTAGTGTGCAAAAGTCAGTGTTTGCAAAGAAAGTATTTTACATTTAAATAAAGTTAACCTGTGCATCTCTTAATTAATAATGCCGAAGATAGATCCGCTATTATTAGGTGCTGCAGCTGTACACTTCATTATAATGCTAATTGCACAGAGCATTAAAAAAAAGAAATATCTGGTCAAAAAATTGGCTCATGAGAAGACAGAAAGGCCGTGGATTATTACATATGGCTGAGAATGAACTCAAAAATGAAGATTCTGAAGCATACAGAAACTTTCTGCGGATGTCGAGTTCACAGTTTGACGATTATTGTCAATTGTTAAATCTTAAATATCTTGTGAGACAAAATATAGATATGAGAAAATGTATTCCTCCAGAAAGAAGGTGGGTCTTTTTTAAACAGAAATTTCAGTGCAGATTTGACTATTATTTAATTTTAGATTGGTACTTACCTTAAGATTTCTGGATACCGGAGAGAATTATCGATCTCTTATCTATTCATGTAGGATTCATGAAAGTACTACAAGTATGATTATACCAGAATTGTGTCAAGTTAAATATAGTAAATTGCTATTGTTTAAATAATTTCATTATTTTTGCAGATGCCTTCAAATGAAACGGAATGGAAAATTATTGCAAATAATTTTAATAAGCAATGGAATATGCCTCTGTGCCTTGGAGCCATGGACGAAAAGCATATAAATTTTCGACCACCAAGAAGTGCAGGTTCATATTACTATAATTATAAAGGCGATAATAGTATAGTTTTGCTGGCATTAGTAGACTCAAATTTTAAATTCAATTATGTTGATGTTGATGTTGGAGTGAATGGAAGAGTAAGTGATAGAGATGTCTATAGGGAATCATCCCTAAAACGTGCAATTGACCTGAATTTATTATCATTCCCACCAGATGAGTGTTTGCCAAGCCAAAGTACTACGGTGACATATGTGATGGTTGCTGATGAAGCTTTTCCACTATCTCGTAGAATATTGAAACCTTATCCAAGTCGTGGTTTATCGAATGAAAAAAAAAAATTAACTACAGACTGTCCAGGGCAAGGAGAATAGTTGAAAATGCTTTTAGAATAATTGCCAATCGTTTCAGACAATTACTGACAACAATTAATTTGGGCCCTAACAACGTGGAAATTATAGTTTTAGCATGCTGTGTATTACATAATTTTTTGGCATCTAAAAACCCAAATTACACTGATAAACTCGAAGATTATGAATGCCAAACTTTATCGAGATTAGTGCAGCAGCAGTGTGGTAACAGGGCGACAAATGATGCAGTAAATGCTCGAGATAAATTTTGTATAATTATATTTTCAAACGGTTGGGTCAGTGCCCTGGCAAAATCAATCAATAGGTTTGAAATAAATAATACTATGTTAATAAAATAATATATAATTTATTTCTTTTTTACATTTCAATC
Organism: Tachinus rufipes; assembly: GCA_963932245.1. Taxonomy (NCBI): domain Eukaryota; kingdom Metazoa; phylum Arthropoda; class Insecta; order Coleoptera; family Staphylinidae; genus Tachinus; species Tachinus rufipes. The sequence goes on from OZ010748.1 coordinate 51,847,674, forward strand.
ATTTCATCCAAATGGGCTTTAAATAATAAATTGTCAATTTTATTCATAACAATTATTTTTTTTAATTAACCAGTGCTTTTAATCGCGCACTTACATAATCCTCAAAAACATCATCTTCAGATCAATTTGTGCGGTCAACTGACATTGCACTTGAGATAATGTTTAATGCAGCTGTTGCGGCATCTGAAAATTGGTCCCATCTCTCTTCTATCTTTTTGCCTTCGGAGTTGGTGAGCGACAGGTTCCAAACTAGCAGCCCACTTAATGCCTGATAAACACGGAGTAGATTTCAGCTCCACTTCTTCCTCGATGTTTGACCGGAGTACACCATTCTCATTAACTTCAAATTCTGGCAAAAACAACTAAATCAAGAATTAATATTTTGAGAATTTTTTTAGTAAACAATCAATTTTTTTAAACAAAATTTAAGTTTCTTTAATAAATGACATATTTTTAACAAAAACTTGCCAAGTAATTTACATTTACCGGTTTCAGGAGAATATTAAACCTTTATTTATATATACAAAAGTAGCTTAGTATCGTACGTACTAACAGTAATTGTACTGATATGTCAACGATAATCAATAAAATAATAATAAAAATATAATAGCAATATTAAATATAATATTTAAAATTTAATAAAACAATCTACATTTTCTGTAACCAGTAACCTATTGGAAAAAAAAACCACAAAGAACCAACCAAAACCAACATCTTTGATTTAGATTTAGATCCCGATGGATTCCCCGTTATATTTCACTCACATATGGGTACAAAGAGAAACTTAAAATTAAAGCTATATACAGGGTAAGTCGGGAGGAACGGACCAAACTTCAAGAGTGTATTGTACACGTGAAAATAATATAAAAAAACTAAAATGTTGTTATTCGATTTTCATTTGTTTTTAAGTTATATTACAGGAATTATTCAAATAATTATTGGCTGATCATGAAGAAATTACTGGTCCTCACAAAACGAAGCTTAATTAAGACACAGCACACTGCATGGTTTACTCCACCAAGTCGCGATCAGAAAAGGAAGGATTAATCTTGTACGTTTTAACTTTCAAACTTTATCAAAACCTTGATTTATACTTTGATATTATATGCGCGCACCTTGCGCTTAATTCAAACCGACCAATAAAACCAAACTGCGTTAAGTTTAATATACTAGCAGCACCATCTAATGTATTTCGCATAAACTATCAACTAACCGCATTTACAGTATCCTACAATACCACAGGACTCTGCGCATCGCAAACAACTTAGCTAAACACGTGCGTCTGACAGTATCTGACGTTTCATTCAATGTGTGGAAATCAAACGTAACCTCACTAAACAGGTTCGTTTGTTTACAATAAAATTTTAATTAAATTATTGTTAAGTGTAGTTTGATAGTGTTTGATGCTAGTGCAAGTGGACTGAAAAGGGCGAGATGGTAAATAACAGGCAAGTACATTAATTAAAAGAAGTTATAGGTTGGAGGTTTGTTTGTCGATATGTGTGGTAGTTGAGAGAATATGATTTAATTATCTGGTTCAGTCAGCGCTAACTGAACTTATTTAAGTTTGTATTATGAAGGATTACTGTCTGGTTTTGGCCAAACCAAAAGTAATGATAAATGAGCCCTTGAAAACTAGAATGGTGTAAGTCAATTTTTTTCAAATCTGACTTAGACACATATTTGAAAACTAGATTTTCTGTTCTATTTAATGATAAAAAGAAGTATGTGAGTATAAGTACTCAGATCCCGAGTCACTAAACGGCTCACTTGCTTCTCTATCGTCATCCATCATAGTACAATATAAAACTATATTTATTTCAGTTTATTACTAACACTTGCACCTGAGTGACTTGATTCACAAACTTGTTGCGAGTAAATTATAAGTTAAAATGGTGTAAGTCAGACTTACACCATTTTAATTTTCAACGTAGTGCGGAATTCATTCTTGAAAATATTTCAGCTGGCTCCCTCTATTGCTAAAAATGAAAAGTTCATTTTTAGCAATAGAGGGAGCCAGCTGAAATATTTTCAAGAATGAATTCCGCACTACGTTGAAAATTAAAATGGTGTAAGTCTGACTTACACCATTTTAACTTATAATTTACTCGCAACAAGTTTGTGAATCAAGTCACTCAGGTGCAAGTGTTAGTAATAAACTGAAATAAATATAGTTTTATATTGTACTATGATGGATGACGATAGAGAAGCAAGTGAGCCGTTTAGTGACTCGGGATCTGAGTACTTATACTCATCAGAGGAAGACTCTTCAGGTAAAAATATAGAACTTAAGAAACCTAACCTAAAAATTGATACATTAATTAATAATTTATGAATATAGTAATATAATACAGTATATTAAATCTAAGTAAATTCAAATCATTGCAGATTCAGAAAAAGAAAATAATAATAATGAAAATACAGTTGAGAAAAGGGGAAGAAAAAGATTCAGCGATGAGAAAAATCGGAAACAGGCAAAGAGACAGAGTGGTAGAAATAGTGGTCAATCTTATACTAATACCAAAAGAAATGTTATACAAAAAAAAACTTTTTGAAAACAAAAATTGTAATTGTAAACGATTTAAATGCTTTGAAAAAATTACTGCAGAACAAAAGAAATGTATATTTGATCAGTTCTGGAAAATTGCAAATTTTACAGCACAAAATTCATTTATTTGTGGTTTAGTAAAGCACACAACTCTAATGGTACATCGCCCTAGGGATAATTCCAGACATAGGAAAGCTAATACAAATTTGTACTTCCTACAGGTAGATGGAAATTCAGTAGCAGTCTGCAAATCATATTTTCTTCAGACATTAAATATATCCGATGGAAGATTATGTAGATGTTTGAAAAAAAATAAGGTGTACCAGGCGAGGATCTAAGGGGTTGACATCCATCTTCGAGAAAAACCCCAGATAAACTAACAGAGCATGTGAAAAATTACATAAAAAGTTTTCCCTCATTCCAGTCGCATTATACTAGAGCTCATAACTCCGAAAGAAAATATCTCAGTCCAGATTTAAATATACGTATTATGTATAATTTGTATGTAGAACAAAGCAATGCAGAAAATATAACAGCCGTAAAAGAACCCATTTATCGCCAAATATTTCACAGATAATTCAATTTACATTTTCACAGCCCACGTAAGGACACTTGTTCTAAGTGCGACACGTTAAAGATGAAGATCGATATAGAAGTGGACAATGCTAAAAAAAACAGAATTAAAAGCCCAACATGAACTTCATCTAAGAAAAGCTGAAAAGGCCAGAAAAAGCATGAAAATGGATACACAAAAAGGTAGAGAAGATCCTAATAAATTTCATGTATTTACTTTTGATTTAGAATAGGCTCTTGCTTTCCCAACATTAACATGTTCTTTAGCTTATTATAAAAGAAACATGTACTGCTATAATTTAGGTTGCCATAATCTTTCAACAAGTCAGAGTTAAATGTTTGTTTGGATCACAAGAAATATCATCTTGTTTCAAAAAATATTTCGAACAAAATATTAGTAACCACGCCCACGTTATTGCTTACAGTGACTCTTGTACTGGTCAAAACCGTAACATTAAACTTAGTTTAGCTTGGATGAAATTTGTAACTAGCGAAAATAATACTATACAAGTTATTGATCATAAATTCCTAGAATCGGGTCATTCATTTCTACCCAACGACCGAGATTTTGGTGTCATAGATAATTATGCAAAAAATAGGCCAAAATTTGTACCGGAAGATCGGTATTCTATAATAAGAAATTCCAAATCTAGTAAACGTTTCATTGTGACAGAAATGAAAAATTCAGATTTTCTTTCCACGAAAACGATAGAAAAATCAATACAAAATAAAAAAAGAAATGAAAATGATGCAAGCGTTAAGTGGTTACAGATTAAATGGATACGTGTTGAAAGAAATCAACCATACAAATTATTTTACAAAATAACTTTGGACGAAGAATACCCATTTGAATGTATTAATCTAATCCCAAGCCGCAACCGCAAGGGTCGTCCACCTGCATTTTCAACATTAGAGTTTGAAAAGATGCGGGACCTTTACCAGTTACTGAAAGAAGAAGAAAGACATGATGAATTTATTAATATACATTCCACCGATTCATCACCCATTTTACAATAAACTTAATATTGCGGAATCAGATGAACCGGATGAAGGACCATTAATGGACGTAATAATTGAAGATGTGTAGATTTTTTTTTGTATTTGTGGTATTAATCTTATTTTTGTATTATTTTTTCTAAATAAAATTTTCAAAATTTGACTAAATATATAATTTCTAAAAAATATAGTGGTGTAAGTCCCTTTAAGGCCCTGCAACGCACAGATAAAAAATAAAAAAATTAAGTATTATGTAAACAAATCTAATTCTATGTATGGTAAGACAATATAATATAATTTACAGTCAGATAATTTATTAAGAACATTTTTTTAAACGCATTTAACTTCTCCTCCATTTATCTCAGAACTATAATAAATGTACTTACACCATTCTAGTTTTCAAGGGCTCAAATATTGTTCAATATTTATTTAGTAACTTCCCAACGACTACACATATCGGCTACATGTTTAATTAGAAAATCCACACCGTTACAGATGAGATAATATAAAATAAGTAATTTATCCGCTACCGGACCATTACAGCTTAATCCAGTTAACATATTTTAAGTTTTAATCTTAATGCATTTCATTTAATTTAAAACAAGTTATCTTGTAATAGTGATAATTCAGATTATTTGAATATTGAATCTTTGTATCTATTGAAAGCTTATTTTATACGGTGTAATAATATAAAATATGAAATTCAACTGCCGACGGATAAATACTACTATGTTTAGATAATATTAAATGTTACATTATAGAAAAAATGTTTAGCTAAAATTGGAATTGCAAATTGATTAAACTAATAATATGCGCAAACAAAGTTTACACTTAATAAGTAAAAAATGACAATAAATAACAAAAAAGATTATAGAATAAGCTTGTTTAGTTGTTTAGTTGTTTACTTGTTTAATCGTTTAATTGTTCACTTGTTTACTTGTTTACTTGTTTATTTGTTCATTTGTTTACTTGTTTACTTTTTTACTTGTTTACTTGTTTACTTGTTTACTTGTTTACTTGTTTACTTGTTTACCTGTTTACCTGTTTACTTGTTTACTTGTTTACTTGTTTACTTGTTTACTCGTTTACTAGTTTACTTATTTAGTTGTATACTTGTTTAGTTGTTTACTTAATTATTTGTTAACTTGTTAGTTGTTTACTTGTCAACTTTTTACTTCTTTAGTTGTTTTGTTTTTTACTCCTTTACTTGTTTATTTGTTTACTTGTTTACTTCGTTGCTTGTTTACTTGTAAAGTATTACTTGTTTACTTGTTTCGTTAGTTTGTTGTTTAGTTGTTAACTTGATTACTTATTGTTTTGTTTAGTTGTTTACTTATTTATTTGGTTACTTGTTTAGTAGTTTTGTTGTTTACTGGTTTACTTGTTTATTTGTTTACTTGTTTAGTAAGTTTGTTGTTTAGTTGTATACTTGTTTACTTGTTGTTTTGTTTAGTTGTTTACTTGTATATTTATTTAGTTATTTACTTGTTTACTTGTTTAATTGTTTAGTTATTTACTTGTTTAGTTGTTTACTTGTTCAGTGGTTTTGTTGTTTACTGGTGCGGCTAATCATGTGCATGATCATGTGCTTTGCACAATTCGCCCCCCCCCCTCACCCCACCACGCTGACGTAGTCGTGGAGTCGATGTTAAAACAGAGTATTTTAATAATACTAATTACCGCATATGTGTTGCCATGCGGATTGTTTATCACGACGTATATTGTAGTAGCGGTATATAAGAAAGCCGCGCAACGTATCTCATTCAGTTTACTCCATGTCTTGGGTGAGTGAATCTTATACCTTAGAATCTTGGGACGACTTATCAAGTAGTGACGACAATGACGACTCAAAAAGAAACAGTCGATCTAGTGATGGAAGAACACGAGAATTCTCTAGCAGCAACGCTAGAATTGCTGTGGAGCCCGATGATGTCGTTAGTGAGCTTGCTGAACATTTTTGTACGTTGTACGGAGAGATCGGTGGAGAAAAAGAACTTGTTAATGAAGAGATCGTTCCAGAAGGTTGTAACAGTACTACGGAAATTGATAACGAAACGCAAGAAGGAGGACGAAAAGAACGATTCCGTCATCTCATACGGCGCATTCGAGAGAATCCTACAAGACGCAGAATTATTCACAACGTTCTACCAAACGTTACTGCGTCCGGAGGAACAAGAATTGTTGCTAGACACTGCTCAATCCCTTATTCAGGACAAATCTGCTGGATCAACGACGACTGCTGCACTTTGAGATCGAAGGAAGAAACTGGCGCATACACAGTGAAACTGGACGTTTATCGGACCAAAGAAATTGCTAATGTCGATCCGGGTCAATGATAGAAGAAATCGGAAATGCGAACGAGGTTCTTAATTTTATCCAATGTCGACCCGTTGATGATGAAAGTGAAGGAGTTGGAAGCAGCAGTTGTCCAACACTTCAAAAAGCTGCCAAATACAAAAAAAGAAGTAAAGAAGATAGGCTCCTGGAGTGGTTCCTCAAGTTTCCGACAAGCCCCTTACTCAATGTAACTAATTCGGTCTACTGGAATAACTGTATGTATAAATATCTACGTAAAGAAACTCCTTTTTTTATGCGTATTTGATGTGTACCAACACACTTTCGCGGATAAAAGTATCAAAGAAATTTATATGTACAGTACTGACAAAAATATAACACTGTTGTAAGCAGCTCCTGCAAGAGATGTGTCTTCGGTGTATTACAATATTGATGATATATTGGAGAAGTTATTAATGTTTCAATTTTATAATAATTATGAAGCTGTTAAAATTTTTTAATTGATTTGTATAGAATTCTGGATTGTAAGATACCCAAAGTCAATTGCTTTTTTGTTATGTGACCACCGGGTTCAGGTAAAAAAAATTTCTTTGATTGTATTATTCATTATTTTTTTTCGTTTGGACAAATTGGAAATTTCAATAAATATCATTCGTTTCTCTTACAGGAATGCGTTAATAAACGTATTCTGTTGTGGAACGATCCAAACTGCGAACCTGATTCGTTTGATACGTTAAAAATGTTATTTGGTGACAATTTCAATGCCAAAATCAAATACCAACAAGGCGCTGTTGTTACACATACTCCTGTAATTGTTTTATCCAACAAAAATGTATTTCCAAAAAATGAAGCTTTTCATTGCAGAATGATATCTTACAAATGGAGACCAGCGCGCTACCTTAAGGACTGCACAAAAAAACCATATCATATTTTATAAATTGTTAACAAAGTATAACATTTTTAATTCATATCAAGCAGAGGATGTCGAAATGGATGTAGAAGCTGCTGCAATAAATGAAGAATGTAATATTGGGATTAATGATAATGATTTATTTTTTCAAAATGATTGGTTTAATAGTAATGATTATGAACAGGAAATTAACGAAATTGATAATTATGTTAATGATTGTTTTAATTCAGTGTTTCAATAAAGAACAATATTTAGTAATTATATGTTTTATTTATAAATATCATTAGCACTCATATTAATACAACCTAGACCTACAATGGCGTCTGGTACGTATGTATGTAATCCTCCAGATAATACAATCTCTTGTGGGTAGTAATTCATTTTACCCTTGCTGTATAATGATGCAAAGTCAACTGCGACCTCCATTTCTGCCGTTACCTCATAATAGATGCACGACGTTTGAAATGTAGTCAATTCTGTAGCAGGGTTTAATTGCGGTATAGCTATTAAACCAATATGCACTTGTGGTTGCAATATATTCCAATTGGAGGGTTTTTCATTGACTTTTTGATTATTACTTTTTTTCCATTTATGTAATTCCTCGCTTCAGTTTGTGTATGAGATTTACTAACCATGATGGAATCTATATTTTGTAGTAATTGCCATTTTTCAAGTGTAAGTACATCATGTACATTCCTGCTGTAAAAGTCAATTGACTTTCCGAAATTTCCACTAAACTGTTTCCCTTTCAATTCACCATATTTAGGTGTATATTCATAATTAATAATCGTTTGTCCAATAGATGAAGCAACATTAAATCTTTGCACGCTACGATCTAAATGACACTACCCATTAGTATGCGGTAGTTCATTATCAGAAGCTGCCGTATACAAACATAAATATATACTTAATGACCTTGGAATACCTATTAAGTGTGGTGTAGTATTGCAATATAATTTATCATTAATACTTGCTGCTGTTGGGTTTGATGTTGTTGTTGGCACCATAGGATTGCTAGCTTCTGCAGTATAACTCTGGTTTTCTACTTGCAACTTTTTATTAAGACCTACACCATACCAACCAATGGCTACATGTTCAGTATTTGACGAACCACTAGTAGTTTTAGCAGTTTCAAAATTTGTTCGTAATCCCAATACTTTTACTGAACATCGTACTTTAATGCTTTGACATAACCTTTCAAAATAACCCTTACAAAACTATATTTTGCTTTAATTGTTGTGGATGATTCGTAAGTTTTCTCTAATATTTCTTCTAATGCCTCATTCTTAGCATGCTTATTTTTATATTAAGTAAAATTAATAATTAAAATTAAAATCAACTGATTACATGCGCCGCCATTATTGTTTACATAATGTGAATTTGTGTTCTGCGCAGAAACTATACAATAAAATGATGTTACCATATATTTCTGTATAACAAACTATATAGAAAATTGTATTCGTGTATGACACTATACCTTTTTGGATTGTACAGACAACTATATAGAAAGTTATACAGAAAAATGCACAGTGTCAGACGGGCATAAGAGTCCGTAGTACCATTAAAAATTTGTTTAAAAAAGCGCTTTAGTAAAAAAATTCTACTGCACTTATTTGACCACCTATCATCTTCAAATTTTGATGACTAGTAACAAATTCTAATCGATGATTTACCCTTTTAGTTTTATTTTTAATAATTTTTGTTTGTTAGTTAATTAAGTGTAAAACTTAATAAAAAGTGCAAAGTTTGACCTTCATTTCTGTTATTAAATGTGTTTCAAATCAAAAAGTTGAAACACAAAATCCTAGTGTATTCTATTGTGTATGTTACAAAATTTAGTTTATAACTTTAATTGTTTTAATAAACGAGTAAGTTCTAATATAGTAAGCGATTATAAATCATGTTTATAAGTTAAATAAGCTGTATGAGGTGGCGTCACCTATTACATATGAAGCGATATTCATATCGGGCTCTGCAAATGTGCTGTATTACACATTCTGGAAACGTTGGGCGGGTATTCTAATAGCCTTTGCTAATATTATGATAACATAATATAAGTAGAATATAAATTCGTCAAACATAAATTCGACTTACGTTTTATTTTACTAGTGCAAAGTTTTAGTGAATTGTAAAATAATTTATATATTATTATTTATTATGAATGATCCACGCAAAGGCAACAAAACTAGACTACGATTAAGTGCTTATAGGAAGAAATATATTAATAATAATATTGCAAAATGGCATGCACAGTAAGTATTAATAATTTATTAGACATTATAACTTGACAATTCACAATTTAAACTACGCTGTGTAAAAATAATTTAAAATATCTTTATTTTTATAAGGATATACAAAAGTGTATATAATTAATAAATTTAACCATTTTCATTTCATGGACGCTCTTCTTCTTTTTGTCTGCAAACCAATAACGGTGGTATTTCTAACTTTAGGCCTACCCCTCTTTTTAATTTTATTGGGTAAAGTAAGATTCATTACATTTAGTTCATTATTATTCTCCTTTAGTTTTTATGATGGATGTATCAAGTCACTGCCTTCTGCCATAGAAATGCTGTCATAAATTTCTATTTTGCAATTTACAAACCTTTCCATAGAGTCAGTGTTCTGTACTATAGGTATAGTTTCCAAAATTACATCATCACTTATTAAAGTGTTTTTTTATCTACAAATCTATCCTTTAGGACTTCCTAAAACTTGTTTGAAATTGTAGCCCCTGAAACTTTTGTTTCAAACTATTTTTCATAACTATTATAGAAAAGCATATAAAAAATCTTGAAAAATTCACCCCCTAAAAAACCCCGCATTTTGGTTTTTGCACTTTTCTTTGAAACATTCTCAATATTTTGCGAATTAAATAACAAATAGCGCATCTTACTAACATCTGTAATACAAATTTTCAGAAAATTACCGAAGGATATACCAACTCAGGTTGATCTTTCGCCTATATCCTCGGAAGAACTACATTTAGTTGTTGTGCCAGGCAATGAAACAACATCTACTTGCAGGTAAATTAAAAAATTAGAACTAGTGACTTCTTATTCTTGTTTTAATGGTTTTAGTAATGTTAGCCTGCAAAATTCGATAAACTGTTTAAGACAATATTAATGATATTAATACTTGTGAAGGCATTGACAAAAAGGCCAAACCTTCACCCAAAAATAGGAAATTATCATGTGATTCCGATGATGTCAATAAATGTCCAAAAAAGATAATTGAAATTGAAATTATTGGTGGCAGAATAATAGATTTCGATCATTTTTTTAAATCTTTAAAAGCAATTTCATTACACAGCAGTATTTTTGGGTGTACATTAAATAATATGGAAATTGTTAAAGAAAACAGATGCGGCTTTAATTCTGATTTTACACTGAAATGTATTATGTGTGGAATAACAATTACTCTTACATGTATGGATCCTAATGCAACAAATTCAATGGGTATAAATGAAGCCGCTGTTGCAGGATTAATGAATGTTGGTAGTGGTTTCACAATGTTGGAAGAATTTACCGCTTCTCTTGAAATCCCATGTATGTCATTTAGAAACTATAGCAAGATCCACGAAAATGTATGCAAACATTTTGAAATTGTTGCTATAAATAAAATGAAAGAAGCGGCGCAAGAAGAGAAGCAATTGGCATTAGAAGCTGGTGATGTGAATTCAGATGGAGTACCATTAATAAGAGTAGTATGTGACGGGGCATGGTCGAAACGTTCTTACCGCACAAATTACAATGCATTATCAGGGATAGGTAGCATTATCGGTTATAGAACCAAAAAAGTTTTGCACGTCGACGTTAAAAACAAATACTGTCTAATATGTCAACGGGCCAAAAATAGTAACATGACACCCTGTAACGAACCCCGTTATTATTTATTAAAATAATGCCCAAAACGTTCGTCTGTTTATGTTGGATAGTATCGCAAAAGCGCGCTTGTTATGCAGCGTTATTCATAGACATTCTTGTCGAACGCACGCATAGCAAATCGCGTGAAGTATAACACGTATGCTAGGCAACCCTGGTTGCAACTAGCTGTATTCAGGGTGGCCTACCTTGCTGCCATTAATTATACATTGTAATTAGCCGGCTACCGACACTTTTCATGTCCGCGACATGATGTTTAATTGATGACGCAACAAACCTGCGTGTTTGTCGGCTTGCCGCCCCAATGTTTGAGGATGCACGCGGATCTAACCTATCAAACCACGTGCAATCCCATATAATCAATAGGGCTTTATTACTCACCTGCGAGTGTTGTAATCCCTAGTTTGACACTGCCCTTACTGCACTGCACACACTGTACACTCACGGCACCCTTATTTTTTACCGAACATAACTTGCCGCACAGCTGATGTTGCACATCAGCTGTTGCTCGTGAACTGGGCCCCATAGGCGTCCCATATGGGGTTCGCCATGGGTGAGACAAACCTCCGCCAGAAGTAAGAAGTAACCAGGAGCTTCTGTGTGCAGTAATTAATGATTTGCTATTAATAGGTAAATCACTAGTTACTGTATGCAACCGTCCGAACCCGGCGGACGTTTGTTTCTTTTGTAAATATATTAGTAATTAAGGGGAATTGGGTTTTAAGATTTTGTGGGATTGTTTATGTATTGTTAGGGGTCATTTTGTTTAATTTAGTTTTAATTAATTAGTTTGGGGTGTATAGGCCACCCCCCATGCACCCCCCATTTATGTTGGCTACCCTGTTCCCGCTCTTCCCCCTTCCACCAGATTTTTCCAAGTTTATCCCCTCTCTTTTCTTTCCCTTTAAATACCGCCGTCCAGTCCTCATAAATTCAATTGAGTCCAGTGGTCCAGTCCGGAAGCCAGCCCAGGAAGTAAAGTAGAGTTGAGTCCAGTCCGAGTGGAGTCCAGAATTGAGTTGAGTCCAGTCCAGTAACTCCAGTCCGAAGTCTGATATTGAGTCCAGTATGAGATCCGAAATCCGTCTTAAGAAATTACCAGACCAGATCCGAATACACAGATATAACAGATAACCGTAAGTCGAACCGACAATCTCCCAAGCCCCTTTGAAATTCCTTTTTTTTCTTTCTCCTTAAGCCGGAAGGCAAGCGACCTCCAGATTCCCGATCCAGTCCCAAGTTCCTACCGACGTTTCCCGATCCATCTTTCTTTTGATATTTGTTAACTATATTTTTTGTATCTTTTTTTTTTGGGGGGGTTCTTTTTAATTTTATACGAGAATAAATGTTTTCTTGTGTTAACACGTGTATTATTTACTTTGTGTCCACACTCCGGTGTGGTGGCGCCCGAGCACCTTCAGTCTCCGGCCAATTAAGTGTTGATCCCGACTGCAGATACCCCCGCACAGGTGACGCCTCACGTCTCATAGAGAAAAGACGTCACAACCCAAACAACACAAATGTTACAAAAACTGGCAGAGGAGTTCACCAGCTATGGAAGCAGCTGCAATTGCAGAAGGATTTAACAAAAGTTTAGATTTGTATGGACTAAAATACAAAAGAATGATAGCAGATGGTGACAGTTCGTGTTACAAAAATTTTTTGGAATTAAATCCATATGGAAACACCACAGTGGAAAAAATTGAATGCCGTAACCATCTTTTGCGCAATTTTTGTAACAAGTTAAAAGAATTGGCAACTCAGAAAACTACGGGCCCTATAAATTTAAGAAAAATTCTTAATAGTTGTATTTTAAAATTTAGAGGAGCGGTGATTAAGGCAATTCAATATCGTAAAAATCAGGATTTGGATTTAGCAGCCAAAATTAATCTGTTAAAAAAAGATATTTTAAACAGTGCAAGTCATATTCTTGGCGAGCATAAATGTTGCTTGGAATTAAATTATTTTTGCTGAAAAGATCGACCTGATAATGAAAATTACATAGAGCAATTCAGTCATTCTGGGTTTTATAATAAGTTAATGCTACCTATAACTCGATTATCAAACCATGCAAAAAGCCTCATTCACGATGTTGACAGCAATATAGTAGAACAGTTTAATGCAATTGTTTGTAAAAAAGTCGGTGGGAAACGTATCCATTTTTTTTGCGGCAATCCTACAGAGGAAGATGCTACTCCGCTGTAATAACACACAACACCAAACGACCTTTTTATGAAATCTATAAACATTGCAATAGTAAATCGCCCTCAAGTATTCCAAAAAACTTTGAAAAGAAAATACTACAACGAAAACGTAAAGCAAAAAGGGCACTTTTTAAAACCACTGCCAATATCGTTAACGATCCCGACTATGGAGAGTCTTGCCAAAAACCGGATATGGAACCAGACGAATTTAAAATTACAAAAACATTATTTTTAGATTCACTGAAAAGGTCTTTGAAAGAACGTATTAATCTAGAAATGTGTACAAGAAAACAAGCAGATTGCGACGAGTGGCATAACGCTCGTAAACATATTCTAACGGCTTCCAATTTTGGAGTAGTCTATTTAAGGAAAATGCATACTAGCTGCGCAAATCTCGTCAAAAATATCTTGTATCAGTCGTTAATCCCAGACTTATATAAAAATTCAAAGCCAATTGAGTATGGAAAATTAAATGAAAAAACGACAGTTAAACATCTGGAAACCATAAATAACATTGAAATTAAAAGTTGCGGTTTATTTGTGGATGAAACCATTCCATATTTAGGAGCTACACCAGATGGGTTAATTGACAATGAAGGGATAGTGGAAATTAAGTGTCCTTATTCAGCGCGGGATATGACACCTGACCAAAGAATTTCTGAAAAGAAAATTACATTTTGGATGTTGAGCACTAATAACACCAACCATAAATGGTATTTCCAAATTCAGGGGCAATTGCATATAACCCAACGGGCGTATTGTTTATTTGCTGTGTGGACTCCCAAAGGTATTAAAACTGAAATAATCATGAAAGACGATGAATTTTGGAAAACTAGAATGGTAAATTAATTAGTATTTTTTTATGAAAAATGTTTGCTACCGGAAATTATTGATCCAAGAAGAACAAGAAATTATGGAAGCTATCAGTAAACATAAAAAAATCCAAATTTAAATGTTAGATTATTTTATTTACTGACAGAGCTGTCAAGTCATCTTTAAATTGATTTAAATTATAAGTCATAAATCATTTTTTTAACCAAAATGATTTAAATCACAAGTCACAAATCATTTTTTTAACCAAATTGATTTAAATCACAAGTCACAAATCATTTTTAAAACCAAAATGATTTAAATCATAAGTCACAAATTATTTTATTAACCAAAATGATTTAAATCACTTCAATTTTCATTTAAATCATTTCAAATTTGATTTAAATCACTTAATTTAATTTAAATCAATTCACGTTTGATTTAAATCATTTAAATTGATTTAAATAATTTCAATTTTGATTTAAATCAAGAAGAAATTTCAACTAAGTGATACAAAATATTAAATCAATTTCAAAATGATTTCAATTATAAATCACAAGTCATTTCTTAAATAAAAATGATTTAAATAATAAGTCACAAGTCATTTTTTAGATCAAAATGATTTAAACCATAAGTCAAATTAAAAAATAAATGATTTAAATAATTAAAGATTTAAGTCACTCTTTAAAAAACTATGATTTAAATCAAAAGTCTTTAAACTATGATTTAAATCACAAAAATGATTTAATTCAAAAAATTGATTTAAATATTTACAAGTCTGACAGCTCTGTTTACTAACATTTATTTTTTTATGTTTATAACAATAGAGATTCCGTTAATAAATAAATGAGTGTATATATATAAAACAATTTTGTATTACATATCCACATCCCCCTCCTCCTAAAACTTATTTAATGTAAAAACATGATTTCTAGCCGTTCTAGATTCGCAATTACGCGTTTATAAAAACAACAAAATATATAAACTAAATTTTTTAATATATTATTTGTTTGTTGTTTGATATTTGATATTTGTTCTATTCATACTATTGGATAAAACGGTTATTATTATTAGCTTCAAGATAGATAATGTTAGCTATTTCGACAAAATTTATTCGACTTTTGTCCGGTACGACCCTTCAATTGCTTTCTATAATTAATAATAATGTATATATGTTTCGGATTTAAAATATCACGAAGAAATATAAAAATTATGATTAAATATTTTAGAAATGTAACCAATTGATAAGTTCAGAATCAAATAAAATTGATATTTTAAAAACTCTTGTACCTACTAAATATATGTAAGTATATTATTAAAAAAAGTTAAATTCATAAGATTGATTTTTATTTATTAATAATAAAGATAATCTATAATAATAAAACCTTCATTATCATAAACTACTTGTTAATTTAAAATTAAATAATTTATCATTGCAAGAGTTTATTACTATAACTTATAAGCTGTTTGTGTATAATAGCAGATGTGTACGTGCGAGACAAATGCCCGCCAAATTTCAGTTGAGCTGAATAGAAGGTGGGAGGAAACACGCGCCGAAATATGTATAATACCTACATATCGATGGTTAAAGTGTGAAACCTCGTAAGTAGTTTGTTTCCGTTTACGCGTTTTTTACACTAAAAGTTTATATATATTCATATTTATTAAACTGCAAATCCTCGTAACTTAAATTTAAGTCTATGGGACTGCAGGCTCCATCTATCAAAACCCAGTAAAACTAATTCACCTAACAATCAATTCCAAAACTCGCAAGTCGACTTGTGAGGTTTTGATATTTACGCTCATGACATGTGACGCTGATCCGCTGATCACCGCATGTTACAAGGTTTTGACTGCTTGTTGTATAGTGTTTCAAGTTCTGTTTATTATTCATTTAACACAAAAATACAGTGTCAATATGTCTTGCACTCGTGGAAAATTCATTGTCAGCTTGACAAGAAACAAGAACATAGAATTAAAGTAAGTTAATTTTAGATGTTTTGATTTTTATAATTTAGAGGTTATGTTTATAGTGAGACTCCAAAATTTGAAGGCAATTATATCACAGATGAGCCAGAAAATATTAATAATAATATGTCAAGTAGAGATGAGCAAGAAGAAAATAATATTTTAATCCGAGATGAGCCTGGTGGTAATAGTGTAGCCGTAACAGGACTACCACAGAAAAGTTGCACGAACATCATTAATCAACCAAGCACTTCTGCTGGCAATATCATTCTTTCTGACAATAGGTCTGACATTGTGATTGACCATCCAGATAGTGATAACTCTGAACCGTATCCAATTAGTAAGTCTGAATATGTGCCATCATATAACGAGAGTAACGAGGAATTAGAGGAAGAAGCTGAGATACTACAAGATAAAGTATTGGAAGAACAACAACAAACTTAAGGAAAAGGAGAATGAAGAAAGTTAATGTAGATAAGTTAAAATGGGAGCGAAACTCTAACAAAATTAAGAATGAAAGGGGAGGATTATAATTCTATTAAATTAAATAAACACGTCAAGACATATGAGCAAGTGAAAAGAAACCAAAGTAATATGGGCCCTCCTTGTAATTGCAGGTTTTCGCAGATATCTTCCAACTTTTTTTGTGGAGATTTTCAAGAATCTGAAAGAAAAGTTATTTTTAATAATTTCTGGCAAAATTTCAAATGGGAAGAAAAAAAAATCTTTATTGGTGGTCTTGTTGATACGACAGCATTGAAATGCCATCGTATTGGTAATAAAATTCCTTTTGT
Source organism: Tachinus rufipes (assembly GCA_963932245.1). NCBI lineage: Eukaryota > Metazoa > Arthropoda > Insecta > Coleoptera > Staphylinidae > Tachinus > Tachinus rufipes. Next base: position 51,864,656 of record OZ010748.1, read on the forward strand.
TTGCTTTGTACAAATAACTAATTCTATTTATTTTCAGATATTAAAGGGAATCCCAGGAAAGCTTCTTTTATTTTTCACCTCAAAAAGGATAATTTGCAAAAACGAGTTAGCAAGAAAATTTTTCTTCAAACACTTGCTATAGGAGAATGGTCTGTTAAAACCTGGATGTATAATAAACTGGAGACAGAAAAAATTAAAGAACCAACAACCGCTGGTGCATCGCTACATGCAAGGCCAGGCTCGAGCAGAACAGCTTCTAGTAATGAAACAAAAAAACCAATATCGAAAGATAAAGAGTATCTTTTGAAATTTCTAGCAGATATACCTAAGATGGAAAGCCATTATTGTAGAAAGGATACAAAAAAATTATATTTAGAGCCTCAATGGCAAACCGTAAACAAGCTTTACAGATTCTATACCAAAGAATGCGTTGAAAGCAACGTTGTAGCACTCAATCGTACAACATTCCGACAGGAATTGTGTAACCAAAACCTATCTCTGTATAGACCAAAGTAAGTTTAAAAAATGGTTCTTTGAAATCGTTTATTAACTTGTATTGTTTCAGGAAAGATCAATGTGATATTTGCACTGGTCATACTGTCGGGACAGTACAGGAGGACACGTTTCAAGAGCATATAAAGAAGAAGGAATCGGCTCGTGCTTAGAAGAAATACCAAAAAGAGCAAGCTCTAAATGATCCGAGCAAGCTTATGTTTACTATGGATGCTCAGTCTGTATTAACAGCGCCTAGGTTGCAAGTATCTGCATCTTACTACAAAATGAAGCTAACTGTACATAATTTTACTTTTTTTAATATGGCGACTGGCCAAGGAGATTGCTATATCTGGCACGAAGATGCTGGTAGCGTGAGCTCAAATGAGTTTACATCGATAATAATTGATTATATTAAAAAGTATTCAACAGAGAATACTAAAAGTGTCATAATATTTAGTGATGGTTGTGGGTACCAAAATCAAAACGTAAATTTGGCCAATGCCCTATCAAATTGGGCGGAATCTAAAAAAGTTGAAATTTTTCAGTATTATTTAGAAAAGGGTCACACTCAGATGGAGTGTGACTCGATGCATGCTTGCATTGAGAGAAAGTTGAAGAATCGTGAGATTTACGTACCTGGCTGTTACGTTCAAGTTTGCAAAACTGCTAAGGCGAAGGATCCATACAGGGTTCATTATTTACCTCACAGTTTTTTTAAACAATTTTTGATTTTAACTGCTTACTCTTCTATCCGGCCTGGTAATAGTACCAAAGATCCCAAAGTTGTGGACATTAAAGGGTTTGTATATCGTTGTGATAGTACAATCGAATACAAACTATTTTACGAAGAGAACTGGAGGAACCTTCCAAGAAGAAAGAAGAAGTCTATGCAAAGGGAAACTATTCCTACATTATACAACCAACCTTTAAAAATTAAGCCTGATAAGTTCAACCACTTGCAAGATTTGAAAAATTATATACCTGAAGACTTTAGGTCATTTTATGAAAATCTTTTGCATGATTAAAATAATATACCTACCTACTTATAATAATTTCTCGTTTTTTACTTTTTTTGGCAATTGTCTACTTTTGCCGTGCATGGTAAATCATCAAATTCTTGAGGAGACAAGTAGTATGGCACATAATCTACAGGAATTAGTGCTAACGATGTTGTTGTTAGTTTGTTAAATTTGGTTTTTGTTTCAATAGAGTTGCAAGCGTACCCATAAGAATAGCACAATCTAGTTTTGGAAAACGTAAATATTTGAGGCGTAGGTTTTAATGACCGGGAAATAAATAATGGGGCTGCAGTATTTGAGATGTTACCCCTTCCACTACTGTTATTTCCTTCATTGCTACCCTGTGCTCTTACAATTTCCGGTAATCCTGTATCCATGGGAATTTCCATATTTTCCTGATCCAAAAACCAATCATAAAAGTCAAAATCGTCACTGTTAAGATCAGAACCCCCAACTCTAGCACGTTTTCTTGATGAACTCGTTCCAGCAGCTCCGTCACTTCCTTCTGCAGTCTCTGCAACGTTTCCTCCACTGGGACCGGCGGTGTTACTGTTGTTGGGTCTATCGGTGGTGCCATGTGTTTTATGAAATTGCAACCATGTTTCACCTTTATCTGCTCTAGCGTGATATTCCTCAGATATTTGTTGATTTCTTCTGCCGTATGAAATATGTCCAGTATGATCTAACTTACTTAAATCCAACAGCTCTACCTCAATAAAAACACCTTTGGCTCTTTGTCAACTCCTACACGTCCAAAAGCCGTAATAATTTAATTATGTATAATTTTGGCTTAAATATATATTTTATAAAAATTGCCTCTCCACTCAGTGAGATACATAATTTCTGTTTCGGGGTATGCACCATTCATTAGTGTGCCTAAAAAATCACTATTATACTTTTTAACTATACTGAAATAATCATTTTTATGTTGCAACCTTTTTATTGATGATATAATAGAAATTATCGAAAATTATTATTGATCTACCAGCATATCTGGCAGCTTTTGAAAGCCATTTTGATAGCATGTTAAATATAGACAAAACAGCATTAGTTAGAGAAATACAACTGATGATTAGTTAATTTTTTTAATTCATTACTTTTACCAAAGAACGAAATACCTACCAACTATTCTAATAGTGTTAGTTTTCTTCCTGAATTTAATATCATAAATGATTGTTGAGAAGATATCAAAAACAAAACAAAAAAATGCGTCTGATCTGTTATTAAATAATAACTACAGGGAAATTAGTCATCATATTAAAGATTTAACAATATTACGTCGAATATATTCGTCATGGTCTATTGTATTATGTAGCGCTCTTGACGAATATATTCGCATCTTGAATTTACTTCATTTTACTACTAAACTAATAATATACTAATAGAGAAGGGATGTGTGCATTGCAAGTCACAACTTGTTTTGTCGCCGAGTTATTTACGATGAAGAAAACATAATATGAACATCATTGATTTTGTGCTCTTCAACACGTTAACTTAGTTATATAATATCATTCATATTACCATATATTATTATTATTGTGATTAAAAAAAGTGTATAAACCTATTTTTATTTAAGGTAAGTTTTGATAATCACTTCATGCAAATAATAATTTTTAGGATAGAAATTTATTAGAATGGAACATAACCAAGAAAAAAGGTTATCCTCAAATACCTAATACATCTTGTACTTTGATTAAATTTTATATGTATAATAATATTTGATATTTTTTAATTTAATTTTGTATTTATAAATATAAAATTTATAGATGTCAAAAAGAAACGTGGACGACGGAAGTGACGATAGTAGCGGCTCTGAATTTGATGGCTATGAAGATATAAATTTGAGTTCTGAAGAAGAAAATAATAGCAGTGATTGGACAGACGATGATAGTGAAGATGACAATTCGGATAGTGGTGCAACAACAACACCTACGCCAATTGATGTATTATGGACTTCTGCAGGCATTCCGCGACCTTCATTTCCTTTTACAGGGAACTCTGGTGTTCAAATTGCTGTTTCAAAAGATGATATATTAGGTATTTTTGAAGCATTTTTTACCGATGAACTAATAGAAATAATTGTAAATGAAACAAACCGATATGCAAGACAATACAAAGATAAAAACATAGAAGATTTGAAACCAAAATCTAGAACTAATTCTTGGTACGAAACAAACATAAATGAAATAAGAACATTCCTAGGTTTGCTGCTTATTCAAGAAGTTGATTCAAAACCCGATCGTAAATTATATTATACTAGACGTGAAAGTATTGAAACACCGTTTTATGCTAGAATAATTTCCGAAAAACGTTTTTTCTTATTACAAAAATTTTTACACTTTTGTAATAACGAAGAATTTACTGGTCAAACAACAAAAAGATTATATAAAATTGCACCAATTTTAAATTACCTAAAAAGTAAGTTTATGTCTATATACGTTCCAAAAAAAAATATTGCAATTGACGAATCTCTAATTGGATGGAAAGGTAACCTTTCCTATAAACAATATATTCCATCCAAACGGAGAAGGTTTGGGATAAAAATGTTTGCCTTATGCAAAAGCTCAAGCGGATATGTCTATAATTTTTTTTTGTATACTGGTGCAAGTACCATATATGGAGATTCACTCTATCCCGCTGAACCAATCTCTTCACGAATTGTATTAGAATTAATACACTCCTTGTTGAATCGAGGATATTGTTTATATACAGACAATTATTACACAAATATAGACTTGTTAGATAAGCTAACGCAAAAACGTACAGATTGTGTTGGTACAATGAGAAAAAATCGCACAAATATACCTGCAGAAGTAAAAGGTAAAAAGCTAAAAAAGGGAGAACATATTGCAATGTACAGGCAAAAACAAATGATTTTAAAATGATATGATAAAAGAGAGGTGATATTTGCAAGTAGTTTGCATGATGACCGTAGAAGACCTGTACCAGTTAGAGGAGGAGGATTAGTTGAAAAGCCAGAAGTTGCTTTAGATTATAAATCCAACATGGGAGGAGTTGATTTAGCTGACAGCAATTTGCAGTACTATTCATCAGCAAGAAATAGACTAGAAAAATATTATATGGAAATTTTTTGTCATTTTCTTGACATGACAACTTTGAACTGTTACAGAATCTATAAAGAGTTAGGAGGAAAAAAACAAAGATTATATTTTATACTAGATCTTGGGGAAACAATTGTAGAAAAATATGCAGTAAGAAGAAATTTATCTATAAGAAGATCTAAAACGCCCAAGCCGTCTAGACTTCTGGAAAGACAGTTTCCTTCATTTATACCACCGACTACTAAAGCTAAACCTACAAAACGCTGTCATGTTTGTTATAAAAAAGGAGTTCAAAAGGAGTCAAGGTATTGGTGCGAGGATTGTAAAACAGGATTATGTCCAGCTCCATGTTTTCAAACTTATCACACAAAAGAATGAATTATTGTTTATAATTATCATACCAAAGAATAATTTATATGTTTTTGTTTCATTGTGAATAATTATAATATTATGTTTACCTTTTTGTATTTTTTAATTTCTATTTTGACCTGATATAACTATAAAATAAAAAATATAAAAAAAGTTTTATATATTTTTTTAAAGAAATGTCTGGTAAAATGTAAGACATATTAATAAAAAAATAATAAATAAAAATGATCTGCAAAAAATATTTATATAAAGTTATTAGGTATGACGTACAAAAAATAAAAGTCAATAGACATGACGATCAAATCATTTTATATAATGGATGTGACGAATATATACGCTAGCGACAAAATTACGTGACCACTACGCGAGTCACTTCGTCTAATACATCGAGCCGCTTAAAGGGTTAATAACAGACTCGGCAAAATAGACGATCGTTTTTTATTCCAACCATTGGAACTTCGGTAACAACATATATATTGGAGGTATTGATAATTCTTGGATTATGTGTTTATGTTTACCGTAAATTACGCAGTACAAGAAGATGTTGCAAAGTTCCAAACATCTGCATCCGGTTAAACCAATCAGTGGCATCCCGTCGAGGGCAAAATAACATTCAAAGACCTGTAACTTACAGTGTTCCAGAAGAAGCTGTAATGATCAAAGATACAAACTTTTCTATAGTTTACCTGGTTTGTCACAAAGGCAACAAACTCCAAGTAGAAGTTCACGGTTAAGTGAGCGTAAACCAATTGGTGTTTAAGTGAAAGGACAAAGACTATTAAGTACTAATTTTATTAATTATTAGTTTTATTTTTTTTTAACGGGTGAGGAATGCAATGTTGTCTCATGTGATTTGTGTTATGTCGTAAGTTAGATCATTTCGAGAAGAAACATTTATAAGAACCAGATCGATGGTAACGAGTTGAAGATATAAAGATAAATAAAAAAAGAGTATCATTACAAAACCCTCGGCACGCATTACAACCGGAACATCGAAGAATAATAGTTAAGATTGCATAAATCAATATTCAGGGCAATAATTTTACACCCAAAGAAGTATGCACAGATAGATGCAATTTTCAGACGTATCTCTTCAAATCAACAACGCCGTTTAAGGAGCTAACTCGCGCAGAGAAAAACATCAAATCCGATGGCTTGAAAACAAATATCACGGTATTTGCTACAGAAATGGATATATGAGCCTTTGAAAACCAAAGTGGTCTAAGTCACAAAAATTGTATCTGTTTTTTTACCTATGTGGTAAAATTGCAAAGAAACAGTAATTCATTTTTATGAAAATTTAAGTGAGTCTTATTTAAAAACAAATATTGCAACAAAATGTTGACTTTTTATTTCACGATTTTTCAGCAACGTTTGAATTTTAGGATCTTGTATTTCAATCACAGTATTTTGACTTAGACCACTCTGGTTTTCAAAGACTCATTGTCAGATGAATTAACATATATTTTAAAGTATTTTCTCGGTGATTCCTGCTGTATTTTTGTGAAATGTCACCAGAAAAAAATATTATTAGATAACTGTTGTATTGACAATTTACATGTGATTAATCTAGAAAAAAATATATTGTTAAATTGACAAAGACTAAGCAAAATTGTTTTAATCATTTAAAAGATGTATCTTTTTGAGCCTCCAAAAACGTTAAAATTTTAAGTGAATATTAAATTTGTTTTGATTTTTTTCCATGATGTATATAATTTTAATAGATTAATTTTGTGATAATAAATGTATGAATGTATGTAATAAAATGTTGTTTTATTTTTTCCAGCCTGTTTGAAAATCACCATTTAATTTGTCGACAGAAAACTTGTGACAAAACATTAATCGCAAATATTTCATTTCTTTTCCGTGGTGACTACATCATGATGTAATATTATGAAGCAAAAAAATAACTTTAAAAAATTTCTTATCAATTTCCTTTTTTGGTAAGTATGTGATGAAATCTTTCGTTCTTGTTCATATAAAACCTGCACAATCGGCAAGGAGAATCAGTTTATAATAAACCCCGGAACATATTTAAAAAGCAAATATTATGAAGGATTTATCGAGTGATGAGCTCATGTCTCAATTTATATCGCCAGAGCAAGTTGAAATGAAACTTAAACATTTGCCCGATAAACGTTTAAACGGAAGCCCGGAGGGGAGGCATTGCCAAAGTTGTCTCATATTATCCCACTAAAAGATTTACAAATTAGAAAGCAGTACCCTGGAAATATTTAAAAAAATAGTTAACAATGAGTGATAATATTTATGAAGAAATACAGTTATTAAAAAATAAAGTGGAACATTTAATAGTGGAAGTGATTTGAGAAATTGAGAGAAAACAATCACAATTAAAATAAAATTTATAAAACAATGTATAAATATCGGTGGTAATGTTAATACACAGAAACAATTAACGTCGCAACTGGCAATATTGAAGGCCCTAAAAATTAAACGCCACAACACCACACATCATTGGAGTCGAATTGAAAGGGCGGCCAAATCGTAAGCACAGGCAAGAGAACAACAATCTCACCGATAGAATGATTTGGAAAGAGGTTAGTTTTTGTGTTTATTTTAATTTTTTTAGTAACATTAACCTTTTTTTATTGTTTTTAAAATCAGCGTTTAATTCAAGAATTTGCACTGGTTGCGTAGTCAATTTACAACACTTGACTTTTTAAACGATATTAAAAAAAATAATTGTTAACCGCATGCAGAATTTACTAAAACAGCAAAAATGTTTTAAAATTAATTTAAATTTCTGCTGGGAATTTGTTTTACCATCTAGCGAATACAATGAATATATATTCATTACCACAAAAAAATGGTTGTTTTAATCAAAAAGTTATGTTTTTTTTGTTTATTTTACCGACTGGCATTATTTTATCATTTGCTAGGATAGCAAGTTTGTCTGTCGTTATGTTAAAAATGCAAGTTTTGAAATGTACCATTTCCATGTGTTATGAATACAGCCAGCGGTATCCGTGTCGGCATCTAAAAGTGCCACTCGGCGTATATACATAATTTCATTATAATAGGAACATTGCGTCGCAAATGTACATAAACACGGGAATTTTAAATTTATTATTACATTAAAAATTAAAGTATGTTAGAATCCCTTCTACTGCGTTGGTATTAAGTAAATTGCGCATGTCCATGAGACTAATCGAGAAGAAGGGTCCACATCCGCCGGCGATTCCCTCTTGTCGACCTACTCTCCGACTTGCCTTACAAGGGACTGCCACACGTCTCGCTGTATTGTTAGTTAGGTTTCATGTTAATAAAGTTTGAGTTCTAATTGTTAATAAAGTTATTAAAGTTTGTGTGAAAATAATAAGAGATTATTTTATTTTGTGTAATCGTTACAAAAAAATAAAAAATCAATGTGTAAAATAAAAGTAAGATATTACATAATATAATCAGTGCAAGTGCCTAGGACTAATGTATCATCAACATAGTCACAAAAAACGTGCAATGATAAGTTACATAAATCGTATTGTTAACTAAATATTAACACAAACATTTTGTAGGTGTATTTCATGTGACTCCCAATGCCATAATCGCTTTCTTAATAGTAGGGGAGCCCAGGCGGGGATTTCTGGAGTAACTCAAGCGCGACAGAATAATATAAGGGCAGAAACCTTGCACCCTGTTTATGTACTACCACCCTATATGAACCCTTAATATAGGGGCGTGCGTCTAGGACAACCGATCAGATTTGAAAAAAAAAATCGATCCCCAAAAATATTCGAGCGTGTCAGATAATGTGTAAAGTGAGTTAATTATATGCAAAAAAGCTTACATTTCAATAATCTGACAATTTTAACGCGACAAAAAAAAATTGCGAGTAAGAAAGTTGCAAAAAAACGTCACCTGAAAATACTCGAGCGCGGTTAATTTTTTTTTTCATTTTGCAGGAAATCATTTAAGGATCACGGAAATAATATAATCTGCAATTTCTACAAGTCAAAGTGTGGTGCGTGGAGCTGCCGAAAACTACGTATTTCCCACTCCGCTCCTCTCTTCCCTTCTTACTCTTTCTCTATCTCTCACTCTTTCACACGGTCCCCACGCTACTTTCTGCCGCCATGACGGCCATGATGCCATCCCAGCTGTTCACAACGACGCGTCGAGTTCGTAGGTGTACAACGCTTTGTGCTATTAATTATTGTGTTTAACAAACTTTTATTACAAGACAAGATGTCAAGACAAAATACCTACAAAAGAGGATATCCAGATCAACGCCGTATTCCTGACGAGGGCCAAGGCTCAGCGCAGATGAACAGAAGAGATCAACGAGGATATGACAGGCTTACTGACCGCCAATACGATAACAATTGGGCGGGAGCACGTGAATTCGAACAACATGACAGAAGACCAGGGCAACCATCCGCACGGTCGCAAGGATGGAAGAAGAATAAGAATAAGCCCAAACCACGAGATGATGGAGTACCCACGGTACCCAACTTTAGCTCAAAGATGGAAAGTGCGCCAAAAGATGAACCACTGTACGATATAGGCCCACACTCCACCGGCATCGCCGAGCAAGAGATATATTCACAAAATTTTGATTTTGGAGGTTTTATCGACATATGATGATTTAAGGGGTATCGATCCCCGAATTGATAGACGATTACCGTATTGTGCTTTTTTACACCACCACACTAGTGTTTTGAACGCAGTGTTAATTGATGCAGTACGTGAGAACGGAGAATACAAAACAGGCTCCGCGCATGCACAGGACCACCTACCAGAAGATTTATTGGTCGCTGGGCCAATTGGTGAGTACCTAGCTAATGTATGCAAAACTACCACTACTAACGGTGAAAAAGTTAGATTTAATCTACCTGATATAGCTGTACCACAGCAGGCAATCAACATACCGGATCCTGCAAATCCAAATGATCCGCCTGTAGTTATAGGACCAGGTACATTCGGTCATGTAACAGCGGACACACATAATGTTTACGAATGCTATGTGTCACCGTACGTAACAGCGAGAAGAGTTGAAGCATCACGAGACCAGGTTGCAAACTGGATACCGTTACTAGCTCAGATAGCTCCAAACAATGGTGTGCCGACGCAAAACCTATTAGGTTTCGGACCCATTGATGAATTGACACAGAAGGGAATTCAACGATTGCAAGGTTTTCAATTCCCAACCAATAATACAGTGAGTGGAAGATTGCAGATATGTCCTGAATTGATGATGCGGGTGACTACCGTACTTCAAGAGTTGCAGGATAGATTTAAGATTCTCAACATAGGATTAGACCACGTCAATAAGAAGAGAAATTATATAGTAGTAAAAGCTCTACCATCAAACCTGCTATTTGTAGAGTCCTTGGTGGACCATCAAGTAAGACAAAAGTGCAATAAATTAAATAAACTGAGTTTAATATGTACTACGACAATGAGTGAAAATAGTGTGAACTGTGAAAGTAGCGTAAAAATAGTGTGTGTAACTTGTGGACAAGAAACATTTGATAAAATTATAAAATTCACGCCAGAAACATTAAAAAAATGCATTAAGAGTATCGTCGATCCAAACCGGCTCAACAAAAATCACGCAGCACCTATAATAATATTGAAATTTCTAATAAAAAATCTTAAAACGACGGCTATCACGCGCAGTGTTATAAACTATTTACAGCGATAAAAATACCGTCTGATTTCGAAAAGCAACAGGGAAGTGTAGGAGAATGTGAGAATGCACCTGGAGTTTCTGGCGAAAATGCTGCTGAAAATGCACCAAAAGTTTGTGGCAAAAATTTTGATGCCAATGCACCGGGAGTTTCTAGAGAAAATTTCGAATAGTCTATTCCTGGTACTTCCACGACAACTTAGGTTGCTGGTACAACAACAAACAAGTAACTGCTAAATCACTGATAATACATCCATATTTCATACTAGTTTTTTTTTAATTTGATTTATTGAGAAGATTTAAAAAAATATAAAAGAAATCTTTATAAGATACTTAAGGGGATGATCCCCCAAATAAAATGATTCTGAAATTTTGTTTTTCTGCAAAAACTGTTCATGATAAAAATTTTATAATTACTACTCATAAAATACACATAATCCACTATATACTTTAATTTTTCAGAGTTTTTTCATGCACAAGGTTGATGCGGGGTAAAATGGAAAAGTTTTCAGTTGTCGTAACCTACAGGTGCTCTCCGGAACGAGTGCTGGAAATTTTGATTGAATGGAAATTGGCTCTGCGTTAACTTATCGTTAATAAATGCTCTTTAATAAAATTGTTTATAATTTGTATCTCTGTCAGAAAGACTACAAAAAAAATTCTAACACTCGTTTCAGAAGGCACTCTCATGAACAAACTGAGACCTCAAAACCTTGAATCCATCGCAGCTGTAAGTTGCAGCAACTGATTTTTTTTCCAATTTACCCCATAGCAACCTGGTGCATGAAAACACTTTCACAAATGAAGAAAATATACATGTGTCATTTACAAAAGGTAATTGTTAATTTTTTGTCTTAAACAGTTTACGCAGAAAAAAATGATTTCAGAATAATTTTATTAGGTGAGTCCCCTTGAAAGAATAATTTTTATCTTATATACCAATTTATCAGTTTCTTATAGGTAAAATATTTTCAGAGCGGAAGTATCAAACAGATTTCGAGGATTCTGATGATCAGTTTCATTTCAATGAGTCCGCTAGTAATGAAAATTTGCTACCAGAAAAATGCTTCATTTGCGAAAAGTTAGGCAGACGACTTTGTGCCCGTGATATTCCATTGTCAGTCAATAGACTCAAAACTATTGAATTATTGAAAAGTGCAGCTACCGAACATAATGATATAGAAATGTTGGAGAAAATCAGTTTTTTTTCTGACAGTTCCAGTATTCCTTATCATAAATTTTGTAAAGATAACTACTTGCAAAATACTTCAAAAAGAGATAAAAGTGATTTTGTTAAAAAAAACGGAAGGCAACAAATACAGTTTATGTAATACTATGCGATTGTTGGAGGAATACTTGGTCAAAAACAACGAATGCCTGTTTTTTGATCATCTTAAGAAAGAATACCACAAATTACTAGCTTAACAATGCAAGCAATTTTCTGATTCAATTAGCAGCAATTCATTCTCAGATCGTCATTTTGAAAAAAAAATTAATGGAGACGTTTGAGAAGAAGATCAAGATGATTTATGCTAAAAAGAAAAAGTTTCTTACTCCATTTTGTTCATATAGTTACATACAATGATTTGTTCAAAACTATGGCAGTAAAAGAAACGATTCGTGCAGTTGGACCACAACTCCAAAAAGAAATTCTTAATTCTACGATTACGAAATTACCTGAAGATTGCACTGCTATAGACTTGATTAAAGGCGAGAGTGATTATGTGCCAGAGCTTTTAACAAGCTTCTTGGAAACATTTGATATGGTTGATAGTAGCCATTTATCAAGAACATCACGTGAAAAAAGAGAAACAATATTAATCTTGCAATTTTTTCTCTCGGACAAGATTTGATGTACGCTGCTTCCAGCAACAAAATCAAAACTCCCAAACACATAAATTTGGGTCTGGGCAGTTAAGAGCTTATGTAACAGCAAACAAATCATTAATTTATTATCGAAATACGGACACTGCTGCTCTTACACAACTTTGGAAGAGTTAGAGACTGAATTAACTTTTTCTACAGCATAAAGTACCTACGTGTGTCCTGAAGATAATTTACGTCGTTCGGATTTGAATACTGCAGTAGCTTTTGATAAGTTCGATCGCTTTGTCGAAACACTGAATGGTAAAGACACTCTTCACAAAACGGTGGGGATAATTTTTCAAGACATTGTTCAGAATGAAGATACAATGTCTGTGGTATCTCCAACACTAATCATTCCACAGCCTTGCAAACTCTAAAATTGAGCCAACAAATTGCAAGAGAATGTGAAGCTCTATATGTTCAGGTCACGTATGACTTAGCTATAGCCTAAACAAGTTATTGCATTCAAACTCAAGAATCTCCAAAATTTGACAATGTTTTCTTTCACATGGGAACCTTTCATATTGAGATGGCTTTTTTCAAAGCAGTTGGCACTTTCATTGAAGAATGTGGGCTTACCAATATCATGACCGAATGTAACCTGATTGCTGACGGTTCAGTCGCAGGTTTTATTGTTAAAAAAAATTACAACAGATCCAAACAATTACATTCTCTAATGGCACTAGCACTGCAGCAATTTTATTTTGAGTCTTTTTTGGAAAACAAAAATTTGACAATTCAAGAATCGGTAATACAATATCTCACTAAATTCATGCAGCATAAAGATACCACTCCACAAGTACAGCATACAGAAACACAACAGCTAATTCATTTTTACGATTAATATACAGCAGACAATTTGAAAGGCAAGCACGGAAATTTTACGCCATGTATTGATCTCATAAATTTGTATTATTTATTTATCAGAAGTATCAGAGTAGGAGATTTAGATTTGTATTTTTATGCACGATTTTCGTGTGTTTATTTTTCTACTATAATCAACCAAACTACAATCGGTGGCTAGTGTACTATATAAATCAACTACAACATGTAGAACACACACATCCGGGTCTTCGAGCCGAAATAGCAAAAGACTCGTTTGGTATCAGAAGAACAATGAAACCTTTCTCGCGGATTCCGGTAGATTAAACGTTGGAGCAGACGATCAATGGTGAAGCAGCACGTCGTCGGCTCACTGGAATCGTGAATCTAACAAACTTTATCTCTGCTAGACAACGTTGGGCACGAAATCATGAAGCTCAAACTCAAATAATCTCGCACGTTTTAACTCGTGCAGGGCTTAATAAGAGTCATTAAGACATCGCCGCTGACTTACATTCAGATCAAATGAAAAAACATCAGAAACAAATTGAAGCGTTCAGATATAGTATTCAACAAAACACCAATCAATTTTCTCCTTCAATAGATAATGACCAACTGTACAATATTTCAACTGGGCAGGCTATCACTCCAGAAGTAGCAAATAGCTTGTTGAATGCTGTATCATGCGGACAATTTTTGAGAAATAAATTTATAACGGAGTGTAATATGAATTCAGACAGATTTCACCAATCACTAAAAAAAAATCCAGTACTGACTTTCGCAAGTCCACGAAAATCGGAGAAAAAGTATATGAAGTTAAATTACAGCGCGAATTATTCGGTCGGTTATTAGCTTTATCACTGGACACAAACCTAAATCTTGAAAAAGTACTCCGTTTCCCTATAACTCCTGTTTCTCTGTCACTATGCCATATAGATAGTTCGATTAATAAGACTGTTAAGTTACTAATCCATGAGTTAAAAAAAAAACTGAAGAAATGGAACAACCGTCACACCAGGTCGATTTTCTTATTGTAGATGGTTTCTTGTTAAACACCTTCAAACAAATGCCGAGCAGTTTTGGAGATTTATAATAGAAAATTTTGCAATCTCTCGTCAATAACTCAGCAAGTCGCATAGCCATTGTATTTGATCGCTACTTCACACCTTCGATCAAAGACTGTGAGTATACTTTTCGAGGCAGTACGAATGACAAAGATTTCTATATCTCTGGCCCTCAACAAACGAGAACAGCTGACTTTGCAAAAGATTTAAAAAATATGAAGTTTAAAGAAGCTCTTGTTAAATTTTTGATCGATCATTGGGCTGAGCAGGAGATGGCTTCGATTATCGGTAACAAAACAATATATCTGAGTCACGATTTGTGTTATGTATATTCTGTTACCGATAATAAAGTTAAAAACTGTATTTTTTGCTTGTCAAATAAAAGAAGATTCTACAGTTACCATCAGAACTTCTGATACGGATATTGTTGTGATCATGTTGGCCAATATGGAACATCTTCAAGCATCGGTAAAGGTCCGCTCTTTTTATGGAGCTAGGTCCACTACTTTCACAAGCACTACCAGCTCTGCATGCGCTAACAGGATGTGATTACAATCCAGTTTTTTACAGACAAACAGGAGGCAAAAAAAGCCTTTCGATATTTTAATGGTTTAAGAAAGCCTGCTAATGTCAACCGAGCTAGGATAGAAATCTTTAATAAAACATATAAAGTATCAGATACATCACAGCCCTTCTCATTTAACGTGCGCAATTACGACGGTTGTAATTTGTCACCTTGCCAATCGAAGCTGCTGCATTATTTATTACAAACGCAATACATCGCGTGCTTGTGGAGAAATGCCCACTGTCGAATCGTCACTGAGATGTCACCAACAGATTTCGGGTGGAAAAATGCGGATGGAAAGTTAGAGATGACTTGGTTCGTTGGCAATCAACTACCAGATGCATATGAAAATATTGTCATAACACCTAACATTCTATGTTTTCTTTTTATTACAATAATAATATCATGAAATAAATAAATGGTTGTTGACAATCATAACTATTTCTTGTTATAGGTACGCAAGATGTAGATGAGCGTGACCAAATCGATTCGAACTTCCAATCTGAAGACGATTCCACTGATGATGATGATGAGGATTGAAAAAGTCATGCTTAACATTTTTTTTCATTAAGCCACTGTCTTATGTATACATAATAAAATGTAAATATATATTTTTTTAGATTATATATTATTTTTTGTTCATTGCAATTATTTCATTTAGTAATAAAAAAATCTATTATATAATTCCTTCGGGGGGAAGCTCGATGACGTTAAAACTCGAGAACAGCTAGGCCAATTTTCATGTTTTTTTAGTTTGTTCATATCGCTGTATTTCAGGTTTAGGCAGAAAGAAAATTTCGGAATATCCACCGGAAAAGTCGGAAAAATCAAATTTTAGCAAAAAACTCTGCGGCAGCAACCTTTTGTTCGTTTCACTGACAGTGGTTTAGCATTTAAAAAAAATTGGAATAACCCAAAGGGAAAGCCGGATAATTGGAAAATATCGATAGTGTGTTTTTCTATGACAATTTTGTATTTTCAAATTAAATTCATCACATGAGGATATTCACTTAATATCACCAATGACAGAATTTTTTTCGTTTTGTAAAAAGAAAATTTGAAAAAACCCATAGGAACAATCGGAAAATTGGAAAATATCGAAAGTCTATTTTTCTATGAGTATTTAGTATTTTCGAATTTATTTACTTTCATGCCGGACAACGTTTGCTTGGCCTGCTATTTAAATAAAAAATCATTTTTATTTTTAATTAAAAACAAAAATGATTCTTTACGGCAAAACAACGTTTGCCGAGTCAGCTAGTAAAAGTATAATTTTTTTTATTAAAACTGTCAAATTAAGAAAATCCCTCCAAATAATTATCAGATTACAGGTCAGCACGACAAGGACATCAAGCTGAACCCTCTGTATAAAAATCTGACGCGCTCAAGTATTTCAAGACCACGATTTTTACATTTTCTAAAATCAGCCATGAGTTCTGATCGCGTCCAAATCGTAAGTTTTTTTAATCTGACATCTTTTAGGGTTCACTTAACATCCCTACTAAATATCTGACACGCTCAAATATTTTTTTTTTTAATTTTCAACCCCTTCGTACGGCCACCCTCACATAGCAAGCCGGCAGATTAATATCTCTCCGTTATCAGAAACACGTTCAAAAATCAATGCATGTTAAAATAAATGTGCATCAATCAACATTTTCTCAACAATCAATTTATAAAGTGTAAATGTTTGTCAACACAAGAATTTGTGAAGTGAAGAATTGACAAATTCTTTTTATAAAACAAACTATTAGATAAATTTAAGTCAACCGACTATCAATAACAGAATAGTTTTTTTTAACCATATTTATTAGGTTGGAATTTTATTTCAAATTACGTCAACCCAAATTAACAATATAGCTAGATGAAATTACGTCAACCGACTAATAATAACAAAATAGAGTATTGTTATCCATATATTTACTAGGTTGGAATTTTATTTCAAATTACTTCAACCTAGTTTTAAATCATTTTGGTAGAATATTTACATGATATGATATGTTTATTGTATCAAAATATCCATTGATTATGATTTTTTTATCCATTTTTATTTTACAAAATGAATTAAACGTAGTTTGCATTAATATGCAATCAAGATGTCTGTTCTTAATGAACTGTAGCTGCTGTTACGATGTTTATTCTGATTAATTGTATCAGTTTTTCTTTGTGCTACATCCAATAAATTTCTTCAAAATGGGAATGATTTTTGTTTTATTGTATATACAATTTATCTTGATTTTTGATATCTAAATTTCCAATTTACGGACTTTTTATAATTAATTCACTTTCCACTGCTTATTTATATTTTGAAGATTTATAAATTGTTGCACTTTTACTGCATTCCCGGGTTCCCTTCTTCATTCTGCAGCGATTATTCTAGTTGTTATTCATATATTTAATTACATTATTTTTAATGGCAATTATATTATTTAATTTGTCATTTCACTTATATTTATTAGACACCTTTATTTTTTCTCAGCAACATAGTAGCAATGGTAGGTTAGTAGATTGATATGATTGTGCACGCCAAGGCGTGGCCGTAGATTATTCCAGTGCACTCGAATAGGTTGAAACATTGTTGTCACTCAGCGGTTAAAGTGGGTACAGTACCATAATAAGTTTTGTGTACAGTCCATAATGATTTTTGTTTTTATTATGTATACAATTTGTCTTGATTTTTTCATATCTTGTTCTTCTAGTATTTCCAATTTACTGACTTCTTATAATTAATTCACTTTTCACTGTTAAATTTATATTTTAAATATTTGTATAAAATCCATACATAATTAATTGTTACACTTATAATGCATTTCCGAGTTTGCCTCTCTATTCTAGGTCGATAATTCAGTGTATGTTCGTATATTTAATTCCATTATTTTTTCAGCAACATATGTAGTAGCAATGATGCGGTAGTAGACTGATGTGATTGATTGTGCACGTCAAGGCGCTGCCGCTATGTCGTTGCCTCCTCCTATAACGAACAGCAGTCTTGCCAATATAGCTTATTCGGGTGCATTCGAATATGTTGAAACGTTGTCGTCACCCAGCTAAAGTGGGTACAGTTCCGTAATAAATTTTGTGTACAGTTCCGTAATAAGTTCTCTGTACAGTCCCGTATAAAAAGCTTTTACTACTATTGATTTCTACTATTTTCTTTAATTTCATTTGTGTATGTAAGCTTTTTCTATAGTAAAATAAGAACATAGTTTTACTAATAATTGCTACATAAATGATGCATTACAGAAAAGAATAGAAAAAACAAACTAAAATTTTCTTGTAATACATCAATTTTATTTTATTTATATATTTTTATAATGTTTAATTCATTTTTTTATTACTATTTAATTTTACAATTTATTACGAAAAATATTAAGATTAAGTTTTATTTTTAAATATCATATAAAACTATAATAGAAGCACAAGAACTTTATAATTTTGGATTTTCAAACATTTTTGTAATTTCCAAATCTTCCATAAATAATAAATTTTTATCCCAAATATGTAATATCTTTAAAGAATAAGCTTGTGTTGAAATTTTGTGGTTGTTTAAAATCAAATGTTTTGCAAAATTAGATATTTCAATGTCTTTATTTCTAAACGCTCTTATATGGTCCTTATAAATCTAATACTGAATTCTCCAATACATATTTCATTGCAATCACTACAATTTAGTTTATAAATTTAAATTATTAAATGTTTTAAATGCTACTGTAATTTTGACATTTTTATTTGAATAACAAAATAATTTTTCAGATATATTACCAAAATAAATTAAAAAACAATATTTCTTAATTATTTCTTTAGTAAATGGATATAATTTATTAATACAAATTTTGAATTGCTTTTTATTTAAAATTTGAATAGTAATAGATTCATTGTTTGTAGCTATTTCTTAAATTATATTAATTTTTTTATTAAAATTTTCTTTGTTTAATGGTAAAGAATTTTTTATTTAATGGATGAAATAAATCTTTTGAAATAATTGTATCTGAATAAGTTTGTTTTTCTATAAATTTTAAAGTTAAATTTTGATTCAATTTCTGAAATTCACTTTAAATTTATTTGTTTTATAAATATTATTTACAAAATTTATTAAAATATCTAAATCATTTTCATTTTCTTTAAAATAAATAAGTATATCATCAATATATCTGAACCAATTTTTTTTTTTTTTTTAATCAGAATTTATTTTATTTTTCAAATTTTCCAAAAAAATATTTGCTATTTCGAAAATAAAATTTTGTCAAATAAAAAGTAAATTTGTTAATATATTTTTCAAATAAATTTATAATTTCGTTAATTTTAAATCTACATTTTTCTTTATCATTTAATTTTTTTTTAATTAAATTTATTTGCCGGAATTTCGTTACATACATCTAAACTTATTAATATACATCTACTTTCAGTTTTATGATTATCTAATTTATTAGTTAAATCTAAAGTATTTTTTATGCTAAATTCTGGATTATATATATATATATATATATATATATATATATATATATATATATTTGATTTAATCAATTTATTTAAATATTTTGATAACATATAGTTTGGACAAACATAAGATACTACTGGTCTAATAGGAAAACCAGTTTTATATGTTTTTATTAAACCATGAAAATAATGTTATTATATGATATTTGACTTGTTGATTTGTTGTTGTTCATTTTTTGCACGTGTTAAATACGTGTTATTAATAACCTTATTGTAAATTAATACAAAGAATTCATTATCATAACAATATCATGTTAACCCTTTTACATATAATTGTTTAATAGTTACTGTGATTTTATGTAAATTGTCTCTTCGACCTGTGAGATGCTAGGCACACTGATGATGGGTACATACCCTGAAACACGTGTACGTGTCTCTTACTGAATGAAAAGGAAATTTACATAAAATACATCATTTATTAATTTTAAATAATTCTTTGTGCTAAAATGCTTAGTTTGTATTTTGGATGATAAGAAATAGTATAAATAGTTGTAGTCTTAATTTTATGTTGACTTTCAATCTGTTAACGTTTAAGAACATCTTAATTTGTATTTAATTGTAAAGTCACATCGTTGCAATAAAGTAAATTCAATTTAGATTATTTTTAAAAAGCTCTTCTCAAAGTAGATGCGTTAAATGGCGCAGTCGTACTGATTTAAAATTTGAATAATTTGGTATCCGTGAATAGGTGAAATCTAGCCAAATTATTAAAAAAAAAACTTACTAGTAAAAGAAAGTGTATAAGTTTGCATAAGTTTATAATCCTATACGAAACAAATTATCCTTCTAGAGAAGGCATCAATCCTCAATAAGGGCATCAATCCCGCAACAAGAAAGTATCAATCCTCAACAAGAAGACAATTGCATATATTTTTCATTATTCCTATTTGTTATTTTTTAAATATTTGGTTTCCACTATAATCAACGAATTTTGATAATATACTCAAAAAAATGTATCGAAAACAATTTAATTACTACATATACGAGTATTATATAAATATTTTAAATATTATTAAATTTTAATATTGGTAATTTTAATTTTAATAATATAGCTTTCCATCGATTTCATCGACGCATGTGAACTAATAATAAATCAGTTTTATAATGACAAAGAAGAGAATTTCTTAAATAGATTTTTACTAATAAGTATTAAAGGTAAACTACTTGGCCGTGCTAAAATTATTTCATCTTTGAAAAAAACTAGAAACTGGCAAGAATCAAAGCTTCTTTTACAAACAAACTTTGCCGATCAATGCGATGAAAATTCTTTATTACGCGATTTAATGTTACTAAAACAAGGTAACAAAACCGTTTATCAATTTTGCCAGAAATGTCAAAACATTTGTAGTTTACTATTGTCAAATCTGGTAATGAATGAACAAGTAAAACTTACCAAACCAAATTTACATTGTAGCAGAGCGGGGTGGGTTGAAGAAATAATTTCTTATGGTTGCTCGGATAGTTATATTTTATTTCTTTCTCACATATAACACAAATTAACAATACACTGTAAATAACAATAATAGAAATTAACTGCCGTGGTGATAAGCATTTAAAGGCCTAACATACCTGGTGCAGGTAACCCACACGTGGAGTTCACGAGTTCTGTCGCAAGAGTCAAGTTGAAAAGACGGGAACCGTGATGCGGTGGCTTAAGGTAAGAATCCGCGAGGATATCCGCGGGTATGTTAAGTGGAAAGTCTACCACAGGATTAAACTTTATATAGGGGCGCACATTACCGAGCATTGTGACATCTGCCCCCATTCAAACAAATCTTTGAATAATCAATTATTTAACGGTTGCTTTGAATTAATATATAGCTTTAAATGGCATGCATGAAACGTACCTCGTTCGGTGCCCGCATGCGGGACGGTTAACACAAACGTTTTGGTAGCCACGGCCTTCTTAATTAAGTATGGTCCTTCAAAGATTGCCATACATTTTTTTGTCTCTCCTATCAGGGAAGAGGATACGGGGTTTGCCCGAAGCCAAACCAGATCCCCCGCTGCAAAGGGTTGGTAATGTGAAGAACTACGTTCGACGCGCCGCCTGGCTCGCCGGCTAATAGATTCATTGGCTAAGAAAAGCTTGACATGCGCATCAAATAAAATGTGTTCTGGGAATAGAACGCGGTCCTTAAGGGGTGAATCGGGAATCTTTCCAAAATGTAATTCGAGTGGGGCATACCCAGTGGATTCATGTGTGACGCCGTTAAGAAAGTTTATAAACCGCGGTATCTCTCTAGCCCAGCCACGATGTTTTTCGGAACAATACGTACGAAAAAGACGCCCAAGTTCCCGCATGGTTCTCTCGACAGGATTCCCTTGAGGGTGACGCACTGAGGAAAAAATGGTTTGGATGCCAAATTCGTCAAGGAACCCTTTCCATTTAGCCGACGTGAACTGCGTACCGTGATCACAGATTATCCGTTTTGGACCTCCTATATCCGGAAAATAATGTTTTCGCATACGATTGATTACGGTGGTTGTCGTAGCGCGCTTCTGAGGATGCAAGGTTACTAGTTTGGTAAATACATCAATAGCCACAAATATGTACCTGACGCCGCCTACGGAAACGGGCAAAGGTCCAAAAAAGTCAGCAGACACTAAATCGTTGACAGCCGTTGCAATTATTGGTTCTAACAAAGGTTTTGGAAATCGAGATGTTTTATTTTTTTGACAAGCACCATAAATCACGTTTTACCGCGCACCATGTTTTGTACACCCCGAAATGACCAAAGTGTTGATGATAAATATTAATGAAGTCAGGCACCAACGTTTGAGGTATACATAAGAATGCTGGCAAATCCGAATTAGGGCGCAGAAAAAGAAGATTGTCATGCAGAATGTATCGTTCATTTGCATCGGAGGTAGCTGAAATTCTTGTAATTATTTGCGAGAGCTTATTATCATTTCTTTGAGCCTCGGGCAGTTTTAATAGTAGTCATTTAATGTCCGGTAATTGAGATAAGTAGAATAGCGCAAAACTTTTTCCTGACGAAGTAGGTAAACGCAAGGGGGGGTTTTGTGAAAGCGTATCAGCTACAAAGTTTGACTTGCCGGGGACATATTTCACCTGAAAGTCGTATTCCTGAAGGGCTAAAATCCATCTAGAAATACGCGGGGAAAGTAACCTGCAGCGGTTAATGTAAACAAGCGCCCGGTGATCGGTAAGTACCCGAAACGGTTTTCCTACAAGAACAGTTTGCCATTTCTTCAATGCCGTGACTACACTTAAGAGTTCTTTTTCGGGGGTAGAATATCGTTTCTCTCGAGGTAATAAAAGCTTGCTAAAATACGCGACTACTTTTTTACTACCCTCCACAATTTGGTATAACACCCCTCCTACTCCAATGTCGCTTGCGTCACATTGCACGCAGAATGGTAGGTTTAACTTTGGGTGATACAATTTTGCGTCACGACACAACACAGTTTTTATGTTTATAAAAGATTCTTGTTGATCTTGCCCCCACATCCAATTTTTTCCAGTGTAGTGAGCGGTTCGGTTATGGCTGAAAATTGTTCGATAAAACCTCGATCAAAGTTAGCCAGTCCCAAGAATGACTGTACTTGCCGGACATTCCCGGGTACTGAGTAGTCTTTTATTGCTTGTATGCGTGAAGGATCTAGTTTTAGCTCGTGCTCGTTCAACTCGTAACCTAAAAAGTTCAGCTTTTCCGCAAAGAATCTACATTTTTTAAAGCGTAATGTAAAACCATGCATCGTGTAAAAGAACTTACCGCGGTCTTTAAGCCAAAAGGCAAGACATTAAATTGGTAAGCTCGTGTGCCCACCCGAAAACTCGTGTATTGTCGGTGTTCCGCTTTTAAGGGAATTTGCCAATATGAGGCGGTTAAGTCTAGTGCAGACATATATTTTATTCCCGATATGCCACGAATTATGTCTTCTATCGGACGGGGTAGTTCATTGTCCGTCTTAGTAATAGAGTTTAACCGTCGCCCGTTCATTCATAATCTCACAGTTCCATCACGTTGTCATTAGTGGGCTGCAATAGGGGGTGTTGGACCGACTTATTACTCTCCATTTGTTCAATTTCCGCCTGGACCGCAGCTCGGTGAGCAATTCGAATGGGGTACTGTTCGACGGTAAACGGTTGGTCATTGGTCAAGTGTATTTCGTGACTATATTCAGTCGTTCTACCGGGAATGTTTGCAAACAGCTCCTTATGTGTTTGCAACAATATTTCGAACTGTGTCTTTTTTTTTGTGTTTAAAGGCAGATTTTTTATTGCGTCCAGGAAATCCGTTGATGTATCATAGGATTCAGGAAATGCCTAGGGTTGTGATTTATTAACTGCGCATAAACGCATCGCGCATGATTTGGGTGGCAGCATTTTATGCTTTGCTTGGTATTCGGGGATAGTAAACGGCTTATTGTCCCAAATTAATTCTAATAAGCGTTGATCTAATAATATTTTTGCTTTAAATACGCGAAGAAAATCTATACCTAAAATAAATGGATAGTTTAAACGGGGAATTACCATAAATTCAAACTCTGAGTTGAGTTCACCAATTGAAAATGGCAGCAAAGCTTGCATAGACACTTGATTTTGAATTGATTGAAAAGCACCCGTAACTCTTATTCCCTTGACTGGGAATGCTGGTATGTCCGGTATTATCGCGCATATTTGATCAAACGTTTCCTTAGCAATACAGGTAACTTCGCTACCTGTATCGACTAGTGCCGGTGATTGAAACGAATCGATTTTAATTAAAATACATGGTGAATGTGCTGCAAGTGATGTATGATGGAAATCACAATCGTCTTGTAACAAATCACTGCTAGGGTTAACATTTAAAAACCTATCGGTCCTACTAATCGAACTCATTGGACTTCGAAGAGAGTTTCGTTTAAGTTTCCCGAATCGCTTTCCAAATTATCATCTAAACTTAATTCTTCGATTTCGGGTTGCAGCATGCGAATATTTTTTTGACAATTATTGGGTAAATTTCTATTATCGCCGGCCGAGGTGTAAATCTGGAAGTAACTCTTCCAGATTTAGGAGTTCGATATGGACCTGTATGGGTTATTCGCACAGGACCGGAATTTCGGTCATTTGGTTCGGCGTTATGTATACTTAAGTCATCACTTGCCATAAAATCCATTACTCGGAGTTTACCAAGAGCGTTTTGAATGGTCGGTGCATCTATAAGGCAGGTACGCACATGCATTGGCAAGTGTCTACCAATCGTTTGTATTAAGTACCCCTCGTCATAGAGTGGGTGGAGGAACTTGCTTCCGAAAACAATTTAGCAACATAATTTGAAAAGAAACCATCGGACCGTTTGTATTTCTCGTTTTCTATTATAGACCGCAAAGTACGTTGTTTTGACATGTCCCAATAAAATTGGAGAAATGATTCTCGAAACTCTATATAATTATTACATCTATCAAATTTTGCGTTAAACCAGAAGTTCTAGTCGCCCTTAAATAAATTGTGTCCCCAGATGGTAAAATGTTCGAAAAGAATCTTGAATGCAAGCATAGTTCGATCAAATCTATTTATAAATGCAACCGGGTGAATGTTAGCCCCCTCAAATGCCGGTAACACCTTACATATTTTGGCAGTTTTTGAAATTGCCGTTTCGGAAAATACATCATTATTATTATTAGGTGAAAAAGCATTTGCATTTAACTGCATTAGTACATCGTTAGTATTTATTTCACAACTTTCAGTTATATTGTTAGGATCTACAGCGGAATAAGCATTAGTTTTATTATGTTGCGTATAACCACCGGTAGCACCGCTACTCGAAATTGATTTTGTTATTACATATTCATTTTTATTTTCATGCCGGGAGGTTTTATTTAAACAGCTGTTACGATTAACATCAGAAATAAATTTGTTTTTGTTAATTTGCGTTGGGAAAATATCAGAATAAAATTTATCGTGTTTTTCAATGTGACCTTGATTTATTTTATTGTCACATTCTTTATGAGAGAAATTTAAACTAATTAAATTTGATTTAATATTTTTAAATGCGTCTTCAAATGGATCTTTCACCATCACGCAGTTATCTATTGATTTATAATACATTTTTTTATTATCCTCATATTTGTTAACTAAATTACGAGGTTTTTTAGGATAAGCGCCTAATGAAGCGTATGTGTTAATTGCACTAGGGGAAGTTAAATTAGTACGCAATGAATCAGTTATAATACAAAATTTTAGCTTATCTGTGGTTTTGTCCTGATCGTCCGTGTGTCCGCATGCTTCGTTGTATGCTGGTGTGTCCGCGAGGATTTCTTCATGATCGCCTATCGGACTTAAGAAATTCACTGGCTCCTCGTCTTCTAAATCAGCATCAGTCCGCATTTCCTTTCTCTTATTCCTTACATTGTACTTTGGAGAGTGGGACACCGCCATCACGCGTACTGGTGAATGATATATATTTAATTACTGCCTCTAAGTTGGTCTCCAAGTTGTAGCAGAGCGGGGTGGGTTGAAGAAATAATTTCTTATGGTTGCTCGGATAGTTATATTTTATTTCTTTCTCACATATAACCCAAATTAACAATACACTGTAAATAACAATAATAGAAATTAACTGCCGTGGTGATAAGCATTTAAAGGGCTAACATACCTGGTGCAGGTAACCCACACGTGGAGTTCACGAGTATAAATTATACCTGAAGGCACGCAGTCTTCTGTCGCAAGAGTCAAGATGAAAAGACGGGAACCGTGATGCGGTGGCTTAAGGTAAGAATCCGCGAGGATATCCGCGGGTATGTTAAGAGGGAAGTCTACCACAAGATTAAACTTTATATAGGGGCGCACATTACCGAGCATTGTGACAACATATATGAAAATATGACTTTAAAAGCTTTCCTTATTGGTCTTAAAAAACTATTTGGAGCTATCATAAGAGCTAAAAGTCAGAAAATTTGAAAACTGCTCTTAATCAAGTTTTGGAAGAAGAAAATATTACGTATGCGAGAACTAAATCTCAAAACTTTAATTAAAATTTTAAGCAAAATACTCTAAATTATAAATCAAAGACTTGTTTATATTGTAAAAAAAGTAGGTCATGTTATTTCCGAGTGTAGAACAAAGCAAAATAATCAAAATTCCCAGAAACCACAATTTAATGCGTCATATAATAAAAATAGATATAATAGAAATTATCAAAATTATCAAAGACCAAATTATTTTTCAAGACAGAACTATTATAAATATCAAAATCATAGATATTTTAATCAAAGACCTAATCAGCAAAATTTTAATAATAGAAATTTTGTTAAACAGAATCAACGTAATTTTGTTAATCGTAATAATAATAATTACCCTCAACCAATGGACTGGGAACCCATTGCTGATCAATCAAATAATAGAGGTTCACAAAGACATGAATTATTTCATTTAAAAAACGAAAATGTACAAGAGACCGCTGGGGTGTCTACTTGGCAAACAAATTCAAAAAGCTTCAAAGAAATGAAAATGTGTATGTAATTCATTTAAATACAACTAATTCAAATAATTTACCTTATATAATTTTCCCGAAATTTAATTTAAAATCCTTAATTGACAGAGGTTCTACAAAATCTTTTATAAAGTTGCTTTAAATTGTTTTCTGAAATAATATCAGAAGAATGTTTTCAAATTAAAACCCCTCATTAAATAACTTATCATAAATATATATGTTGTGTCCCAACCCGATTTTATGACTGTAAAAACCCATTAGGATTATAAACCATCTGTTTATGGTCAAGGGTCGGTTTCATCCCTATCTACCAATATAAATATGCGAGAGGAATAGTTTTAAGTTAGTTATATTTTAAGTATTGAAAAGAGCGGTAGCTCTGAGCTTGGGCCGCAAGGCTCAAGAGAAGAATTAATTAATAAATAATATTAAAGAGATAAAAGAGTTTTATATAATAACATCTACAACCAACCCAATCAACAGAAGAATTACAACATTAGAGAGTTACAACATATAGTAGATATTATGTTACCTGAAATATTGAATAAAAACTGTCTTACTCATAAATTTTATATATTTGAATTTAATGCTTATTATGATGGTTTATTAGGTATGGATTTATTTACTAAACTTAATGCTATTATTATATATTAATTTAAAAACGAAAGAAATTATAACTAATAATGCAACACAATATTCTCGGCATGCATGACGAAAATAAAAACTATGATGAAAATAAACAATTTTCAATTAAAAATACTGAAAGAATAAATACTAATAATGATAACTTTGAAACATATATTGAAATAATTATAATAGTTGCGAGGTTGATCTAGATTTATTTACATTAAGTGATAGTATTTCAATTGCGCACTGTGTATCAGCGGATATGAACATGAGTGCTGGCATTGCGAAAACTTTTGCTGACAAATATAATAACAAAGCATGTTTATTAGGTCAATGTCAAGAACAAGGTGGTCTTGCCATATGGAATGATAAGAAACGATTTGTTTTGTTATAAAAAATAATTATTATGAAAAACCAAGTTTAAAAAATCCATTTAATTGTTTAATGAAACTAAGAGATTATTTATTGAAAAATAAAATAACTTAGGTATTCCGAGAATAGGATGCTGCTTAGATCAGTTGGATTGGTATAATGATGTAATTTAAATAATAAAAATAAAAATAAAATTGTTATTGAGCCTAGAACTCAAAAGGTAATTAAAGTTAAAATAAATAATAAAGATAATCTAAACGAAGGTATTCTTCCCTATACAAATATAAAAGGTTGTGAAATGCCTAAAGCTCTTGTTGCTATATCAAATAAACATGCAATTACTACTATAACTAATGCAACAGAAAAACCAATTGAATTAGCATTAAATAATAGTTTTAATGTCAATAAAAATGTCGATGTTCTTTACTTTTTATAAATCAGAGCAAATAATAGTCGCTCTTTCATATTCATATTCATATTCCAACTAGAACACACAACAATACATATACAGTTGAATAATGTTATTTCATTCGGCATAATTTTAACCTTTGTTTTTAATGATTTTAATGTGTTAGTTCCTATTGATTTTAATGTGTTAGTTTTTAATGTTGTAAGTGTTAGTACTATGTACTGGATAATCGACAAATTCCATATTGATGATTGTATATTGATGACCCAAACATAATCAATTTTATTTTATTTTTAATTAAGGTAAGATTTTAATAATATTAATGTTTTTTTGTAATTTGTATTTGTATCTGTCTCATACATTTTTTTATTATGTTAAAAAAATGTCTTTGTAGTGCTGATGAAGACAGGTGTTTTTGTCGAAACGTTCGATGATTAAAAATTAATTATTAAAATATAATATAAGTCCTATTGGCGCTTTCGTTTTTATTAACAAAATAAACTTCCTCTATATTTATAAAACTAATAAGTTACGCTATTATTGCTTATAACAATTCAATTCATTCTGCATTAGGATTTACTCCTCTTGAACTTTTAATTGGGCATACAAGCTCAAGAGACCCTTATAATTTATTTTATAATAATCACTTTTATAACAATTATGTTAACAATCATAAAAATAAATTACAACTTACTTATGAAAAAGTTAAGAAAAATTGGAAAGAGAGAGATAAAGTTAAAATAATTAATAATAATAAAATTTACTAAAAATAAAGACAATTATGTAAGAATAAAAGATATTAAACCAAAAACTTAATAAAAAAAAAATCCAAAATTAAGATTTAATAATAGATTTTCAAGTAAATCAAATCAAAAAGAAATTTGACCAGTTATTAATGAATAGGAAGCATGATAAAAAAAATAATAAGTGGAAATTTAGATGCGGAAGATAGAGAAAGATTTGAAACAAAAATACAAGACGTACAAAATAATCAAACACAATCAAAAGATTTAATAAAAAAACAAAATAAAATATTTTCCACAATTAACAAACAATTAATGACACTTTTAAAAATTTATTGAAAATAATAATATTACAGTCAGAAGAATATTAAAACTAGAAAGATTAGTTAATTCTACAAATATATTTGAATTTAAAAATACCGTCAAAATACAAAATACATTGACACAACTTATTGACTCTAATAATTTAGTTAAAGGATTATTGGCAGAAATCGAAAATGCGGTGACGTTATCAAGAAACGGTTTATTCCATTTAGCTGTACTAAGCCCAAGTAGTTTACTTTTAGAAATAAAAGATATTCAACAATATTTAGAGTACAATCTTATCAGAAGAAAAATTATATCGTATATATTATCAAAATACCAATGGTTAAAGCACAAACTTATTCCTATTACCATTTGTATTCATTACCTACACCTGTAAACAATTTATCCTTATCTAAAGCAATTGTACCTCAATCTAAATTTCTTCATCTTAATGATATGCAATACGTACTGAATATCATACCATGTGAGAAAATTTAACGTAATCAGTACTTATGTTTGAAAATGGATCCAATTAAACTTTCTAAAGATAACCTTTGTGAAGTGAATATTATTAATTTAAATTACAATCTGGAAAAATGTAATATATTGGAATTTACCAAAATACAAAAGTTACATAGAGTTCACTGGTTAATAATATCTCCAAAATCACTTCTATATACATTCAAGTGTATCATCTTACCGATAACAATGTCATCACTTTACCCTCAAACTGTGAATTCCAAAGTGGGTTATTTTATAAGTTACAAAACACACAAACATTTACAAAAACTATAGTAACAGTAATCCAAGTTCCGCATTTAATTTTTGGAAATTTTTCTATAGATTCTACATTATCAAGTAGATTATACATACATATTCCCCATTTATATATGTTAGTACTAGTTATTGTTATAACTTTCTTTAAGTTAAGGAATGGAATAATGATGTATTTTAAGTCAAAACGGCAATCTATTAATGATAATCCTACAGTTTATTTTGCTACAACTGAATCAAAAACATCAAAAATAAGTATTCCTTTAGAAGATGTTCAACTAATAATTCCATCTTCTTCAAAGCCGTAATTTTTAATCTTTAAGTGGGAGGTGTTAAATACGTATTATTAATAATCTTATTGTAAATTAATACAAAGAATGCATTATTATAACAATAACATGATTACTCTTTTACATATGGTTCTTTATATCATATCATATACAATATTGTCGTGTGTGCGTCTATTAGATAAGAAATAGTATAAATAGTTGTAATAACATGTTTACATTCTCTTAGTTTTATGTTGACTTTTAATCTACCTAACGTTTAAAAACATCTTAATTTGTATTTAATTGTAAACTCACATCGTTGCAATAAAGTAAATTCAATTCAATTATTTATAAAAAGCGCTTCTCAAAGTAGATGCGTTAAATAGTGCATCGAATGCATTTTCCCTTTGTTGCCATTATTATTAATTTATATTTCCATATTTGTGCGTAATTTATCGATCGGTTAATTCTAAATCATATTTAATTTATTACGGTTTCATATACAAAATTCTTTTGCTAATCCTAATCATAGGAAGTAATTTCAATCGCGACCTCACAGTCGAATTTATTATCATTTATAAAATATTTCTAACAACCTTTTTATTTGTATTATATATTTATGATTTATGTTTTTTTACATCAAATATTAAATTAGTTTATAGGAAAATACCATGTGTTATCATTGTACTCACTGCTTCCAATACCATACTTTATTTCTTTACTACATTTAATCCTTTCTTTTTTGTTTAATAATTACCGTTGTTTGATTTCGTAATTATGGGTATCGGTACCTAAGAAGTATCTGGCTTTAAATAAATTACGTGAAGCCTTTAAATTTTAGTCGTCTTTTCCACTGACAGCTACCGGCAAGCCTGATAATTCCTCTCTAATGTCATGACTTATTTAAAAAAAATAAAACATAAAACACGTAATTAAAGCAATACAAACAGCAAAGAAGGTCAAAAGACAGAGAAAAAAGGAAGAAGATTCTGACAAAGCTGAAGAAGAACTAAAACAGGACAGAAAAGCTCTGAAGGAAGCAATAGGGGACAGTAAGAAAAAATGCCGGAAAGAAATGTTAGAATCCATAGATGGGGATCCCTGAGGAAAGCCATTGTAACGCTACCAAAACAGCTACCCTTAACTTGGTTACCTATGCCCCTTTGTGAGAGTAAGAGGTGGACAAGGTTTCACTTACCGTCGTAGCTTAGTGGAGACGGGGGTGGTAAGTTGTGAGCGCCACGGGATCTTTCTATGAAGTCAACCCTGTAATTGGCCACACCTCCTAAAGGTAGAATCCGATACCAAAAAGATAGACAAAAAGGCATACGCGGATAAGCTAAAATTAAGTTGGGACAATTTGCAAATTAATTAAACTTTAATTATATTCGGCAAATTATTAAAACAAAACAAGCTCGTTGTAAACCAAACTAAATATTACTGGGATTAAATGCTCGAAATAGGAACATTCAATAAAGGCACAATAATTAAATGCAACTGATTCAAATGCAAACATACAAATACAAATACATCCAAATAATAGGTTATGCCAATCTACCATAAGCAATTAAAATAAATGTAATGTTCAACAGTTTAACCACTTAATAATAAACGAATAACTGTGTTTCCGACAAATCAGTCATATGCCGTTAATATCTAAGAGCAATGACTATATAAAAAAAAGAAGTGATACAAAAATAAGCCGCAAAATTTTAAATCCATATATCGGTACAGAAAAAAAAAGTACTCACGG
The DNA here is from genome assembly GCA_963932245.1 of Tachinus rufipes. Classification (NCBI taxonomy): domain Eukaryota; kingdom Metazoa; phylum Arthropoda; class Insecta; order Coleoptera; family Staphylinidae; genus Tachinus; species Tachinus rufipes. Next base: position 51,896,757 of record OZ010748.1, read on the forward strand.
TTTGGGTCCCCGTCCAGGCATAGCGCTATCCCCTTCCAAAGATCCTGTAAGGCAAATTGTTTGCACACCCGGAAAAAAAACAATAAAATTTTACAGCCAACAGCTATCACGCTGCCTTACACCAAGTGGTAGAAGGCACAAAACAAATATTGCATTGCTAAAAACAAATTAAAAAGGCTGATCATATAGGTTGTCGAAAACACATGGTTGTTTTCTTCCGGTTGAAACACACTTCTGGATTCTTAACTTCAAACCAACTGCTTCAATGGGAAGCAGGAGTCAAACTTGGAAAACTTAGCGGCCTCACGCGTGTCTTCTGCAGACACCAACTGCTTCTTCAGCACGTCCTATGCGGAACATCAAAAGGGGTCTCCCGTACCTGCTATAGATACAGCAGAGAGATGACCGTTCGGGGTCGTTATAAATAATCTAGAACGCCCGTAGAAAAGAACCTAAAACATGCCATAGAAAACCAGAATTACAAATAATTCTGCAAACCCCGGAAAACAATAAAAACAAGAGAAAATAAACACTAAACCAACCTGAGATTTTATACGGTCCTACAATCCTTTTAGAACACTTTCAGGTATAGACGATAAACCCCTAAATCTCCCTTAGCGGGTAGCACAAAGCGCAATATATCACTACTCAATGCAGTTTAAACGGCGAGTATATAAATCAGGATGCCTAAGGATTAACAAATTCTCTTAGAATACTCGCCACTGCCACAACACCACACCACGACTCCTCAACGACCGGAAAAGGAATGAAAATCAATTTCCGTGAAGCATGGCGTCTTGCCAATCAAACCGATGCGCAGATGATTCTAATTTTGTGAAATTCAAATTTTGCGCTAAACACATATGCGCTGAACAACGTGATCAAAAGATGGCTGACAGGTGTCAAGTTGAAAGTGACAACAAAGTGGATTAACAGCCACAAGTAAGTACAGCAATTCAAGTTAATAAAACTGTAACTTCCTTGCCCCTGAGAAATCTTCCTTGCAAAATTGAACCACCTAACCTCGAATCAACAACATAACACAACAAATACTTGATATCCAAAATAACACCCCTCCAGTCTCTAACAAAGTGGTAAATCCTCTTCTGAGTAGTATTAACAACATTTACCATTAACAATAACAAAAATCCTAGTATAAACACTACGCGAGGTGAATAAAACCCATCATTGTAACCGCAATCATACTTAAACTAAGCAATTAATCGAATCCTTTTTAGCACTCTCCCATGCAATCTACAGCATAATACAACCTTTTTTGATTAACAATTAATAACAATTGCATTAAAATAACCTAATCGCAACTTGTTTTAGATTAAAATCGAGAGCATCGGAGCCAGTCCAGGATCGACACGGAATCCACAACACGTACCAATACCGGAAACATAAAAGTATTAAGTTTACATAAACCATCAAACTAACTTAATTATAAAGTAGTTAGATACTAATTTCAAAAACAAAAATAAAGTTCCTAATTCATCTGAACATCATTTTTATCCAAACATACTCTATACTTGGTTGCATACCACAAATCCCTATTTTTGATTTTAGGAATTCCAACGACAGCAACTCCCCCGGAATCATGCCGTTACACACATACAAAATAGTAATGAATAAATTAGGAAAAATGAAGACATTTGCTTAATGGACAAAGAGAGTGAAGAAGAAAGAAATAGTGAGAAACAGAAACAGTCCCTGCAACAGTGGAGGAGATAAAACAGATTATAAGAAAAAACTACCTAATAACAAGGCACCAGAGCCGAACGAGATAACAACAAAGATAGCGAAAGAAGTGTTAAAAGGAAATGAGATCAAGATAACTCAAATAATTAACATATGGCTGAAGGAAGGAACATTTCCAGCCTGCTAGAAGAAGGCATACCTGGTGTTAATTAAAAAGAAAAAAAAAACAGGCAAATCAAAGGAGTATAGACCGATATTTTTTTCCTTACTTCATTCTAACGAAGTTAATAAAAACGTTAAGTTTTTAGGCATTTATCTAGACAGCAAACTGTCATGGGAACAACATGCGCAAGTACTTTCAAATAAACTTTGCTCCAACATTTACCTTATTAAAAAAATTGCACGAAATGTAGAAACGGCGGTTACACAAATGGCATGTTTTGCTTTTTTTCAGTCTATTGTAGAGTATAGTATTCTGTTATGGGGTAGCTCCCACTACAGTATAAGAATTTTTATACTTCAAAAGAGGGCTGTTCGCGTGATTGCTGGATTGAGATTCAAGGACTTTTGTAGATCTCATTTTAAAAGACTGGGCATTTTAACTGTTCCTAGTCTCTATGTTTTATCGTGTCTAATACATGTGAGAGAAGGTGTTGCACTTAATATTTACAAGTATCAGTCACAACATGCTTACCAGACTAAGAGCAATGCAAACATTTCAGAAAATTAACAGAAAATTTGCACCCAAGTATAAACTACGACTATATTCAAAATTATCTTGATTTAAATAGTAATTCTATATACCTCTCTCCAGTTGACAACTACAAAATAATTAACATTGCAAAGAAAATGTCTAACAGCAACAGTTCAAATTTGGATGGCATGTCTGCACATATTATAAAGCAGTGTATTGCTCAAATTGTGGAACCATATTATAAACCAAGCATTTGAGTATGGTGTTTTCCAACTCGGTTAAAAATTGCACTAATTAAACCTTTATTTAAAAAAGGTGATTTAAATAATAAAGAAAATTACAGGCTAATAAGCCTTCTGCCAGTTTTTTCTAAATTTTACTAACAAGCAATAAATTATCGCTTAGTATCCTTTTTCACAAAACATGACATGTTAGATTTACACCAACATGGCTTTAGACAATCAAAGTCTACAGATACCGCTCTCAACGATACAATCAACTATATTTTGAGTGCACTAAATAAAAAACTTACATCTATGGGAGTATTTGTAGACCTAAGTAAAGCATTTGTTGTGTTAACCACACCATATTGATTGAAAAATTATCTCGATACGTGGTGTAGCTTTAAATCTTATTAAATCATACCTATTAAATAGACACCAATTTGTTGATATCAATGGATTAAAATCACAACAAATTTTAATTAATGTTGGGATACCCCAAGGATCTATATTGGGTCCGACTTTATACATTATATATGCCAACAAACTTTCAAAAATTTTTTGCGAATCAAACTTAAAATTAATATCTTACGCTGATGATAACAACTTTTTAATAACAAATGATAGCTATACCACCGCAATTAAAACTGCTAATCAATTATACAGCAAGTTTTCTGAATGGGTTGATGCCAATACACTAGTCATAAACAAAAACAAAACCGCATGTGTTATCTTTTGCAGAAAACTTGCCACATCTTTTCAAAATGCTTGTATTCAACTTTGTAGAGAGGATGTAAAACTTTCACAAACATTAAACTTTTAGGTCTGATTATTGAAGACAATTTAAATTGGGGAGCCTTATATTTATGAACTAGCCGGTAAACTTAGCAAAACAATTTATGCTATGAAAATATTATCAAAGCAGTGCAACTTAGAAACTTTGAGAACAATATATTTTGGAAACTTCCATAGCATGATGAGATACGCTATTATACAATGGGAAAATACTTCAAAATACAATATCAACCGAATATTTCTTATACAAAAACGAGCAATAAGAATAGTATGTGGTTTAAATTTTAGAGACTCGTGTAAAGATTTTTTTATAAGTTCTAATATAATAACATTAACATCTACTTATATATACAGGGAGTTTATAAATGAATGGGATTATGTAATCACTTTAAATATGCCGCCTTTTTAAAATCGTCCACTATACTACATATGTTTGCTTGACAGCTGTCAAAGTTGATCTGTCAAAACAAATAGTTTAGTGAACAATTTAACAAAAGCGGCACATTTAAAGTGATTACATAATCCCATTCATTTATAAACTCCCTGTATATATGAAAATGTTTGTTTTTAAAAATCTGTATTTATTGACGAGAAACAACGATTTTCACAATTATCAAACAAGAAATAGGATAGATATAGTGACACCACCATACAGTTCTAGCGCATCTAGATCTTCTGTAATGTATAGTGGATGTAAAGTATATAACAAGTTACCAAATAACTTAAAATTAATTACAAAACCACATTTATTTAAAAGAAATTCAAAATATTTATTATTAACTAAAGCCTATTACACGTTTGAAGAATTTATTAATCATACATTGTTACATTGTAAACTGAATAGTTATTACAGACGATATTTTGTAAACATTTTTTACTTAATAAATATTATTATTATTATTATATTATTATTATTATTTGTCTACCTTATTGTAGGTAAAGTAAAGTAATAAAATCATATAATTATTTATCAAATAAAATGTTTAATCACTTACCAATACATGTTAGGGAACTGCCAATGAACACATTTAAACTATTTATTAAAGAAAAATTAACTTTGGAAGAATTGTACGATTGGAATGATTTTTTTAATGTTGTTTTTTAAATTTATGTTGTAAAGTTATATTAATTAATTTATTACTATTTGAGACTGACGTTTTGTATATACATTGTATTGTTTTTTTCTACAAATAAATTACTATTCTATTCTATTCTATTCTATGACTGATCAACACAAAATTTATGGAATAAGTTATTGTTATTATTTAAACAATAGAAAAAAATAGGAGGATGGGAACCAGAGAAATATGGGTTTACAAAAAGAAGATTTACTCTAGGAGCTATTGAAAAGGTAAAGCAAAAGAAGCAAACAGTGAACCACACAGAAAAAGACATCACTGTGTCATAATTGCGCTAGATATACAAAATGCTTCATATAGCATACTATGGAAAGCAATTATAGAAACAGCAAAAAAATACTAACAAATAAAACTATCAATAACGGTATTTGCGGATGACATGGCTCAGGTAGGTAGGAATATAGACATAGAAGTATTAAAGAAAAGGTTGGAGTTTGCAATAGATATGATAACGAGCTGGATGAGAAATAAAGGGTTAGTCCGGCTTTGCAGAAAACTGAGGCGGCATGGTTATCGACAAAGAGTACTAATAGGAGAAATAGGAAAATTTTGGTAGGGAAACAAATAATAACTATAGGAAAGAAAATTAAATATCTCGGAGTTACATTTGAAGCAAAGGGATGGAATGAACAGGTTAAGGAAGCGGTAAGAACAAAGAAAATAGAAGAAAGCTTATGCCAAACCAGGAAGGACCAGAAGAAGGGGCAAGGAGGCTAATAGCAACAACGGCTAAAAGTAAACTATTGTACGCCACAGAAATATGGGGAGACGCCTTGAAGACAAACAAAACAAAACAAAAACAAGAGGAGCCACAAAAGCAAACTTGTTAAAGATCTGCAGGAACAAATGGAGAGCACTATGCAACAACAGTACTGAGAAAAATATAGAAGAGTTTGAAACTTTAATATTTAGATGAACCAAAATGAAAGGTAACTTACAGATCAAAAATAGCCACAGAAGACAAAAAAAAGAGAAGCGATAAGTTCAATCTAAGCAAAAACACAAAGAAGGCCAAGACAACCATGCCTACCAAGAAATGGCCTGTGAAAGGATAGACAAGAGAAGAAAATTTACTGAAACATTAGTACCAACTAAAGTTGAAAGATAAGAAGAAAGAAAAAAAGGACTGCTCAAGGAAAGCAAACTGTTTGAATTGACTAAGCAATTTTCATACAACAAATACGCAATCTCGAGGTTGACAACATTCAAAATGGTCAGAGTATATCTGGCAACCAGGGAACATTATAGAATCTCACTAAAAGTAAAGCAAATCTAGGACTACCAAAAGAGATACATTTAATGGAACTACACAAATATTTATAAAAGAAAGAGGATACGACGAGGAAAAAGTTACTAACAATATAGAAAAACTAAGAAGGTACCTAAGGACAAAGCAAATATCTATGTTGAATAACGCAAAAATCAAAGAAAGAGGAGATGGATGTCAGTGTAGAAAGTAGGACAGAAAAGAGACATTTATTAAGGCCAACACCTTACTACGTTCAAAAAACTATTAATATTTTAAGTGTCAAACGTGCAAAATAATAAAAGTAGTTTATGGGTATAGTTACGTCCATCCGGGGACACACAGTATTATATTTTTACTAAGGACAACAATTTACAGGTAAATATCAACACGACATCAACACTACGACCACGAGGTGACTCAAACATGTATGATAACATTTGCACCACAATTATGACAAAATTATATAATTAGGCAGATGAGCATTTATTATTAATAGAAATGGAGCCAGAGAAAGAATCTCCTCGACCATGCATCATGAACAACCCAGCACCTCGAAGGGCTCCAGCTCTGGCCCCGGCTCCTGGAAGTCTGTGCCATCTGACCAACATCAATGTAAAAATGCATTTAATAAATATTTATACCTTTGTAATTTAAATAATAATAAAAAACATAACTTCATAGTGTTTTGAGGTTTTACTTTATTGTCAGGATTAATGAAATTATGGTGTTGTAGATAGATTACTCTAAATAAATTACATTATCACTTGCATTACATTCTAATGAAGGGAGAACAGTTCAGGCACGTGGTCGCATAGTGAAATTGCCGCGGCCGACTAGAATAACACCCAACCAGACCTTTTTTGACGGTAGATATGTACTATATATCTACTAAAGGTACACGATGCCATGAAAATTTAAAACAACAGCCGAACAACAACCAAGGTAAATTTCAGTTTTTTTCTATTGTACATAGGAGAAATTATTGCTAAATGTTTAATTAATTGTAGGCTGTTTGAAGCGTAGGTAGACTGCTACCATGCCCTCTAGCACATAAAGAAAATTAAATAATTGTGTAACCAAACGAAAGACCGAATATTATACTACTTATTAGAATCACCCCTGTGTAGTATATTTATTTTACCTCGTATCCTGACCCCAAGCATTATAAGACCGCCATTTATTGCTATCGGCGTCCTTAATCGCGAGGCCAGATTGGTCTTTCTACCGGAGAAATATAACCAAAGGTTCTCAACGGAACGGGTTCTTGATGTAATAAACGCATCGCAAGTGGCTCTCGTCTATAGTGGATTGATATTAGTGGTAGAAGAAGCTGCCACAACGTAGAATTTGTTAAACTACCTTAAAAAAATAGAAAAAGAAAAATTATAATTCAAATAAAAGAAGTAACAAAAATAATAAATAGGGATGTCAGCAAAGATGTTCTAACAAAATGTATAGTAGACATTAAAGTTAAAACTAATTTACTGCAAAAATGTGCCTCTTTCAATATTGTCGGTATTTATTTTAAATTAAGCATCTCTGTTGTCATCAAAGACAAAATGTGCCGCAAAAATAAGAACAATGACAAAAACAGGTGGTGGACTTCGCGGAAGAAATGTTATTTATAATTAACATACTAGAACTTAGAAGTTAGAATAGAAAGAGATATGCAACGCATTTAATAATAATATTCATATAAGTTCAATAATTAATTTCAATCTTGTGGATCATATTCTTTTTTAAACAATTGCAAACAAATAATCAAAACACACTTAAAAAAATATTCGAAAAAATTCAATGAATTTAAATGCAATTTGGCTCTGTGCAGCGAATATGTGATGCCAATTGACGGAGAAGTCGAAATATTCCGAATGCTGTCTAAAAATAAAATAGAATTGCTTTCTTCCAACAACAACCTAATAACATTTTAGTAAAGCTTGAAGAATTTCAACAGAAAACGAGTGGCTGAGCTCTTCAAGGGATCCAACATATTATGGTCGCAGTGTTAAAATATGCCATCCTGTGTTCTGCATCGTCCACTTATTTACCTTTACCGCAGCCGATCATGAGACGCAACGGCTGCATTAACGTAATAAATAAAGATCAACGCTGCTTTTTATGAAGTCTTGTTGAAGCTTTACATCCATGCAAAACAGGTGACCCCACAAACTGTAGCAATTACCCTAATAATTTGTATGATAAAGTTAATTTGAATTTCATAGATATGCCAATAAAAATTACCAAAATTGATAAATTTGAAAATCAAAATCCATTGTTCTCTATTAATGTGTACTCTTACGGCGACAATAGCGGTGACAGTAAATTTGAAATTTACCTATTGCATATTTCTAAAAATCTTGGTGCCCCAATAAAAGTCAATTTATTATTTGCATATCATAACAGCAGTGGTCATTTTTGTTAAATAATAGATTTATACAAATTGTGTTCAGGTCAATTAAATAATCACTTACATATCTGCAATAGATGTCTTCTTCATTTTAATGATAAAAATAAATTGATCATACATTTAAAAGATTGCAGTACTTTTGATCCGGTTAAAATTGAAATGCCTTTTGAGGAGTCAGAAATAAAATTTCACCGATATCGTCTTATCAAAATAATCCAATTAACTCGTAAAACAATCGTTATCAGAAGTACAAACCGTTTTTTACATTTGTTATCAAGGTGTAGTTTCTCATAAATGGTTCATTAATCAATTAATAAATGAATGTATTGTAATATCGGAGTATATAATTAGTGACAAGAAAAATGATTCCTCATTTTGCTCACTTTTAGTGCAAGGTATCAAACTTTTTGCCAGTAACTTTTTACAAATTATCACGATATGATGCGCATTTCATCATTGAGACTCTCGCAAATATAAATTCCAACCTCATACATATTATACGGATCACGGCCTAAACATACATAAGCTTCAGTAAAAAATTGCAAATATAAGTTTTAGATTTTTAAATTCCCTCCTCTTTTGATAATTTAGTAAATAATATATTAATCAAATGCAATTAACTACGTCCGATATCTTCAATGACACATATCTAATGCTAGTCGCAAGAAAAGGTCATAGTTCCTTATGACTGTATAACTTAAATAAAAAAATTAAACGACGACAAGATACCAAAGCACCGGAAGTCTCCAATTTATTTCTGACACACCTTGTATAAACAAAATCTTGCACACCCTGTATATGCTCAATCCGATATGCAATCAAATATACACGCAAATCAGGGGACGCAATTAAATATACACCGCTGGTCGCAACAACATTGCAACTGGTGACCAAAGTTTGAACTAAAATGCACCATTGTTACATCCGGTGCCATTACATGTAAAATCCTATAAAAAAAAGTGATGACATTTTTATAGTACTGCTGCCTGTGCCCATTATTTGTGTGTTGCAAGTTAGTTGAATTCTGCCTATTAAATAATACACAACATATTATTATAAGTGAAAATACAAACTTAAATAGAAAGTTTTATACCTAATTTACAACCAATCTTTAACATAATATATAAGGTTAACATTACATTGCTTTTATAAGTGTTAAATTTTGTAGTAAACAAATAATTTCAAAGTAAAACTTAACAAAATAAATACGAAAATATTAAAAAAAATTAATTATGTATGGCCGGTATGATTTCAATTAACAAAATAAATGTGAAAACTTTTATAACATTTAAAATTGAAAATATGTATTTTGGTGCAAAAATAGAAATTATAATAGAGAAGGATATTGACACAAACTTTTGATATTGAACTAAATGAACAAATTAAAAAACGAGATGATTTTAAAGATGAATTATTTATGTTTGTGATTTTTTTCATATTTAAAACAAAAAATAGAAAATTTAAACGTAGAACATTGTTTGCTAAGCTCGTTATCAGAACTTCAAAATCGTTCTAACGATGATTTTGAGAAGTTTTAGCGTTTTCTAATTTATCAAAAACATTAAAAAAAATTATTATGATAGTTCCACACTCCTGCTGCTGCTGCAGAGAGATTATTTTCCCAATTAAATTTAATCAAAACCAAACAAACAAGTATGTAAGTAAATCAATTTATTTCAGTTGATAAAAGTTATATATTGTATAATTAAATAAGATATTAAGTACTACAACAATTATGTAATGTGTATGTGCGTGCTTAATCAGTATATTTTATTATATTGTTGATAATGTAACCTTAGATCTTAGAATTATCGCATTCATTAAGAATAAAAAAATAGAAACAAATTTCAAAATTTAACAATTAAAAATTTTAGTTTCTTATAGACTAGACCAAGGAGTCAGTATAGCAAACAGATTTGAAATGTTTAATACAGAATTAGGTTGATTAAAAATAATTAATAGACATTGAGATAAGTAAAATAATTAAGTAACAATTTCTCTATCGCTTTATATTGACATTTGATCTTTTGCGGAAGCCGACTAATAAATATTTAGAAAAATATGACGTAATTTTAAATAAAATGTGTTTGCAAGTTTAAATTAATTTATATTATATATAAAATCATAAATATTCCGGAAATTATTTACACATAGCAGGAAGTGTCATGTTAAAATGATTACTCGTGCTGTGTGAATTGCGGATTATGTTTCAAACGTGCTTCTTCGCTGCCGGCAGCTCGTTTTTCAATAGACGACCTTATTACAAATAAAAACTAAAATAAGTAAAAAATGGGCTTCAGTTTAAACAAAAATCAATAAACTGATGAAATAAAAAACAAATGAATAAACCAATTAAACAAGATTATAAAAAAACAAACAAAACACCTTAACGTAATTTTATTAAATCCAATTCAACTTGTCATTTGTCGCTACCATAAATAATTTAATACTAATCATAAATCAATTCTCTAATAAATTATAATAAGGGTAAGCTTACTCTTTGCTGACAAAGCTTAACAAAACTAATCATTATTAGACATAAACATTTAAATTATAATTAATTAAATATTAATTAAAAGCATGTAAAGTATGCGGGAGGAAGATGGCGAACGGTGACGAACACGGTCTACCTCTGTCTCCCATAACTAACAGTATTAATGAAGATAGCGAAAAATGTGCGGGTTTGTGCGGTAACACAGTCGCCAGAAATGCGGTGTGTGATAGGTGTAAGAAGCCATGTCATCGAGGATGTCTTAAGCAACATGTGTGCCCATCTGATTTCAACACAGAGGTTATACACGTGCGCGGCAGTCCCGCTGAAATCACAGGAAGTAATGTGTCTGAAGAAAATGTAATTTATCTAAAGTGTTGCATCAAAACCCAATCTAAAACATCAGTTTGTGTAAAATGCGGAAACGTATTTCACACCAGTTGTGCAAAAAATAGAAGTTTAAATCAAATTGATGCTATAAGACTTGTGTGCTGTGCAACTAAAGATAACATTGAGGTTAACCATTACTTTGCTGCTAAAGAAATTATAATGCTCAAGCGCGAAGTAAATTTACTCAATATAATTATAGATGAAATGAAAGACAAAAATTGTCTACTAAAAGAAACATGCGGTTTACTAAAACAGAAGATATCTATGATAGAATCCGTTAGTGATAAATCAAGTGCCAACAGTGAAGTGTTATCTGTAAACACTAATTTACTAGAAACTGTTTCACATTCTAAAATAAACAAAAATAAAGTAAGAGCTTCATCAACTAGTGCAGTACAAACAGTGCAAACTGCATGTCTGGACTTAAAAACAAAAACATTACTTAATGTAACTAGCAACAAGCATGCGGACACATCTATGCCGCAGAGTAAATGCGCGATAGTCAGCGCAATCGCAGTCCGGCCCGACGATCAGCTGACTACAAATGTAAACAAACAATCATCACCGGTGAAACAAACCTATACTGAAGTTGTAACTCAACGGAGCGGCTCAAATGATGGCTTTAAAACTGTGACTTACAAACGCAGTGTACAGAAACATAAGAAAAACATCTTAGTTGGGACAGGCGCCAGCATGACATCCAAGTTGGAAGCCGAACCTAAAAAAACATGGTTGTTTATCAAACGTGTTAAAAAACATGTTACTGTGGCTGACGTTCAGGAACACATTCAGCAAATAATTGGAAACAACAATTTCTCGTGTGAGAAACTCAACATAGCTTATCCAGCTTTTAAGGTTGGTGATGACTACAAGAATCATCAGATACTTATGGATCCTAAAAGCTGGCCGGAAGGTATTATTGTTGAACAGTATATTTTTCGAAAAACAGGCCAAAAACCGGGTAATAAATAACAATATTTTTTGTAAAAATCATAATATACAACTGCAAATACTATTTTACAATATGTGCTCTTTAAGAAATAAAACTTCTTTCTTAGAAACAATTTTGCATGAAAATGATTTTATTTTTGATGCTGTATGTTTAGGAGAACACTGGCTGAAACCATATGAAACTGAATCACTTAAAATAGAACACTACCAAGTGTCTTCTCATTTCTCACGTACTATTTATATTCACGGTGGTGTATTGCAGTTAAGTAAACTAAATCATTCATTTACAGCGCTAGCCAATCTTAATAACTTATCTAAAGAAAAAGACTGTGAAATAGCTGCAGCATATCTCCCTGCAAACAACATTTGTATAATTACAATTTATCGTTCACCAAAAGAAAACTTTGATGAATTCATGATTATATTTAACGAGTTACTTGATAAAATAAATCCCAACTATCTCACCGTTATTGGTGGTGATTTTAATATTCATTTTAACCTAAATGATCGCAAATCATCTATGTTTTGTGATTTATTAAACACATATGGGCTGAGCAGAAGAGTAAGCTTTAATACTAGAAATAATAATTGTATCGACAACGTATTCACAAATATTGATTCAGATAACTTCCATACTACTTCTGTTGATTATGATTTTTGCGATCACACTGGTATTTTGGCAATGATTAAATTACCCAAAGTTTTTAACCAGCCTTTAAAACAAAAGGTAAGGCCGTACACAGAAAATGGAAAATTCTTACTTTTTTCTGCGTTAGATAATACTAACTGGAGTTTTGTTGATGACTTTAGTTTGGATTTAGAGTATAAATTTAAGAAGTTTATTGAAATCATTGAAGAGCATACACTTCAATCGTTTCCACTAAAAATTTATAATGAACAGCCTAATCGTTGTCAGTCTAATTGGTTCACTAATAACTTGCGGGAAATGCGTAAAACTCTTCATCTTCTAAAAGATGCTAGTAGTAAATATACAGATTTAAAATCCAACTACATAAACTTCAAAAATAAATATAAGCAAGCTATAATTGACGCCAGAGTTGCATACAATGCTAAGTATTTAAAAGATTTGGGCAATCAACCTAGTGTGCTTTGGTCATTAATCAAGCCACCTAAATCAAACTGTAATAACCAATGCGACATAGATGTCAATACTTTTACTCAGTACTTCAGTACTGTTGCTGAAAACCTTGTTAATTCTTTACCAGAAACTAATCATGATCCAATTGATATTTTAAATAAAGCACATTTACATTCTTCTAGTAATTATTTCAAATTTGAAACAGTTAGCATGATTGAAGTTAGAGACGTTATTAAAAATTTGAAACCTTCTCATAGTCGAGATACATATAGCATGAGCACAAATTTGTTAAAAAATATTATTAACACCTTAATTAATCCTTTGACTAAACTAATAAACTACTGCATAACATCTAACTCATTCCCAGAATGTTTACAAAAAGCCTGCATTATTCCAGTTTATAAAAAAGGTGATATTAACGATGTAAATAACTACCGCCCTATATCTCTTTTACCTATAGTTTCCAAAGTGCTGGAAAGAATTTTAATGTTTCAAATAGTTAACTACCTTGAAACAAATAACTTATTAAGTACCCAGCAGTATGGTTTCCGCAGAGGAAGGTCTACGGGAGACGCAATAACTGCTTTTACTCAAGCAGTCTATGAAGGTTTTGAAAAAGGGGTTTACTCCATTGCAACCTTCATGGATCTGACAAAAGCATTTGATTGCGTCTCCCATGGCATTCTCCTGCGGAAACTTTACTGTTATAACTTTCATCCAACCAGTTGTCGTATGATAAATTCATATTTATCCCATAGAAAACAAAAAGTTTGTTTTAATAAAAATATAGGCATGGAAGTTCCAAACATTCACGGGGTACCTCAAGGATCAATCTTAGGCCCACTTCTATTCATTTTATACATTAACGATCTTCCTAAATTCAACTGTGAAGTAAATACTACTTTATTTGCAGACGACACAACGCTACAGAATTTTTCTAAAACTAAAACTGGAGTAATTACTAATAACAACAGATTCACTCACAAAGCAAATACCTGGTTTACAGCAAATCAACTAACGGTAAATCAAGAAAAAACAGCAAACGTAATGTTTTCACTAAAACCTGATGCTGAAGTAAACAGTGCAAAATTTTTAGGCATACACTTAGATAGTAAACTTACGTGGAAAAAAATGAAGAGATAACTTCTATCAAAGTATGCAAAAGCATATACCTATTAAGACAACTAAAAAATCAACTTCCTAAACATGCCCTTAAAACTGCTTATTTTGCTATTTGCCAATCACACCTTACTTACGGATTATTATCTTGGGGTCATTCTAGCTCACTAAGTAGGCTTTTTGGGTTGCAACGCCGTGCAATAAGAATAATTGATTCAGTTTCCTATACAGCAGATTGTCGTAACTCCTTTATCACACTGAATGTTCTTACACTTCCATGTCTGTATGCGTTGGAATGTCTTGTTTATGTACGAAAACATATTCAAAACTACACAATTCATTCTGACTATCATCAATTTAGCACCAGATCTAGTCATCTTTTGTATCCTGATTATCTACGCTTAACCAAGTCGCAAAATGGCATTAATTATTACTTGCCAAAACTTTTTAACATGCTGCCAAATCATATTAAGATACTGCCCATTAAAGCATTTAAAACTACAATAAAATTGTTTTTCTTAAGAAAGGGGTTTTATAGTATTGAAGAATGCCTGACAAATAAATTTGCAGAATAGTTTGTGTTCGTTATTTTCATCTGGTCTGTGAAATTTAATTCTGAATCAAAAATGTTGCATTCTTAAATTTTTAATATTTACAATAATTTTAACTTGTTTGTCTTTGTAGTTTTTAATTGTTGTCTTTGTAGTTTTTAACTTCAATTTTATATATACATTTTATTCTACAAGTCTGTAAACTTTGATACATGTTTTATGAATCTTATATTGTTCATGATTTTAAATATTTTTGTTTGACTTATGTAAACTTTTAGTATTGCATCAATAAAGATTATTATTATTATTATTATTCATATAAAAAGTTTACTAAAATTTTAATACCTCTGGTGTTACAAGTTTAAATTGTTTAAAATAATTATACATTCAATGTAACTAACCTGATTTTAACACTTTTTATGTCACACATTGTATCAATGCAGTCTCGCCTTGTCTTACTTGATTGAGCCTATTCATCATAATAAAGGTTGATGATAACATCAATAGTTTACAAGGTCTACCTCAATTCAATTAAATACATGTGTAGAAATGTGCCTAAACTTTAAAGCCTATCATACAAGCGTTGAAGTGAAGGCTTGTATTAAAATCACAACTTTTTTAAAAACTCAAGAACTATGACCATGCTACAAAACAAATTTGCCACAATGAATCAATTCATTTAATTAATATATAAAATTAATCAAGTACCTTGCAAGTTTAGCTGGACTGCACGTTTTAATTTTAAATCTGCCATGTGGATTTAGTCACAAAACCTCTTGGTATATACGCTAGTGAGCACAAAATTATGTATGACTTAGTTTTGGATTATTTTGTTTTAACCTTATGTTAGCAAATTGTAAACAATTATACTGTATTTTGCACACTAATTTAAAAATTCAATGTTGAATCGTAAAGCATATTTATTGTTTTTATAGCGTATTTTAGAAATATCACAAATTTACTGTTCAGACAAAGTTTTAATGTTTGTTTCTAAAGCTATTATGGAACAAAAAATATAAAAAAAACTTATCACTAATATCGAGTATTATCCCCTCTTACATTAATTAATGTCTGCTTAAATCGATGAAGAACACTTTGAATTAAATTAAGGTTCACATTTTATATTTATTTATATTTTTTATTTCCATTTCTGCAATAGCAACTGTCTTAGCTCCTGAGCAGTTCTTGGAATAGGTGTATGCTTTCGCATACGTCTTCCCAACTCATCCCAGACATGTTCTATGAGATTCATGTCCGGGCTGAGAGTTGACCAATCAAACCCCAACATTTCTGTTTCATCCAGATAATCTCTGCCAACTCTGGCTACGTGAGGTCTAGCATTATTTTGCATGAAAATGCCGCGCTCGCCCATAATTGTCATGAAGGGCATACCATAATCTTTGCAAACCTCCATAATGTATCTGTGAGCTGTCACGGAGCCATTCTCTATAAAGACCAACTTTGTGCGTGCTTCGGTAGAAATTCCTGCCCAAACCATAACCGACCCACCGCCAAATGGAAGTCGCTCATTAATACAAACTGAAACGTATCTTTCTCCGCAGCTTCTTTACACTTTCCGAAGTCCGTCTGATCCATTGAGGCAAAAGCGCTACTTATCTGAAAACAGTACCCTGCTCCAGTTCTCATTATTCCATGCCCGTTTGGCAATAGCCAATCTTGTAACACGATGTCGGCGTTGTAAAGGTAGACCTGTAGCCATCTTTCTACAAAACAATCCAGCAGCCCAAAGCCTTCGCCTAACGGTCTATTCACTAACATTTACATCTCTAACTTCATGGAGTTGATTTTGTAAATAAACTGCAGAAGCTGTTCTATTCCTCAAACTTGTGGACACCAAAAAACGGTCATCTCTGTTCGTGGTGACTTTTTTTTAGCCAGATCCTGATTTTTTGGTTATCAGCCCAGTATCCAAGTAACGCTGATACACCTTTTGTATAGCACAAAGGCTTTTACCAACAATCCTTGCAGTTTCACGTTTTCTTTGCCCATCTTCAATTGACGCTACAATTCTTGCCATAACAATAGAGCCTGAAGGCATTATGACTTGTTAAGTACAGTACACCGTGTGAATGACAAGTTTTGCAGAGAAAAATCAACACTAAGTAAAAAAAACCACAACAAAATGTAGGTTTTCAATTAGAGCGAAATGGATGCTGTTTCATAAAAGTCTGTAACACGGTTATAATAACATTTTGTCAGAAAATAAATTATTAAACGCTTACTTTGGTTTACATTTTGCAAACATAAAATTAAAACAAAAAAATCCAAAAATAAGTCATAATTTTGAAGTGACCTCTATTTTTTGCTCGCTACTGTATAAATATTCATCTGAAAGATGCTTTGACAATTCCATCACATAGAACCGAGTAGTTTAAAAGAAGTTTTAGCTATGACGTAACATTATATTACAATAAATAAAATTTTAAACTTTCTTCATTATTTTTATTCAAACAATGTTTAAAAAATATGATATTAACTCAACAACTTGTTTATTTAATTACTTTTATGTTAATTTGATTTATTTATTTATTTGTGTATTTGTTTAATTTACAATGAGGAAGAAATCTGATATACAAGCTGATCTAGATTTGCTTTTGTTACTCATAATTTTTTTTGTATTGGTTTAAGTATATGTAGTGTTTTGTATGAGTTAACAAATAAACAAAATTATTATTATTATTATTATATTACACAGTGGACAGCAACTGAAGAAACTGACTCTGGAAATAAGAGGAACGAGCTTTGTCACCAAGTACGCAATCAAATATCTAAGGATGTAGTTTTACCACAATCTTGAGATAAAAAATTAAGTCAGAAAAACCACTAAAAGCGACGAAGAGTTATAAATTCCTTAGAAGAGATAATGCCGAGAGTAAAAGAACCGTCCTCTACAAAACAAAAAATGTTCTGCTTGGTTGCGCATTCTGTTATGCTGTATGGAGTCCAAATCTGAAAAAGGGCTTTGAAATTTGCATAATACAAAAATATGCTGGTGGCGCAACAAAAAAAAAAACCATAAAAGTTAGTAGTAGTAGTTATAAGACTATTTTGACGGAGGCTGCACTGGTTATTGTATCAGTTATGCACATAGATCTCATGGCAGAGCAAAGAAGACGCTTATATAAACAAGACACCAGACTTAAGAACGAGATACTCAAAAAAAAAAAACAATTGCCAAGTGGCAGGACCTATAGACAAAAAAACACCGGCAAAGAAGTATGGACTAAGACTCTAATACGAGATGTGAGGAACTGAATAAATAAAATTAATTGATTACAACTTCTCGCAACTCCTCAGTGGGCATGGGTGCTTTAACTCGTATTTAATAAGATACAAAAAGAAGGATAGTGATATATGCACACACTGCACTATGGAGGAAACAGCTGAATACATCTTCTTCCAATGTCCAAGATAGATTAAGGAAACATAGACATCGAAGACAGCATCGCTAAAAACAACATCGTATATATAATGCTACATAATAATTGCAACTGGACTAACTATGTAAAGGTGGTAGTCAGAAGGACTGAGTCTAATAAAAAAATTAAGCATCTAGAACAATCATCAACGAGTAAACAGAAAACCGGATAAATCTAAGGTGCGCTGAATGCGTGTTGCTAATTCCATAATTGAGCACCAAACGTCAAGTGGAAATGGGGTTTTAGTGGGTGAGAGCCCCACACACAAGCCGCAAGAGTTTTTACAAAACCACAACAAAAAAATATCTTGCCATTCAATAATTGATAATTATAGTAAAGTTAAAAAAATAGATAAAACATTATCATTTTTTAAAAAGAATTGATAGAATAAAAAAAATTTAAAAGAGGTTTTATTATTTTTTGTTGGCCGTGGAGGTCGCAAAATAGAAGGACTTGATGGAGAAAGAAGCGACGATAACGCTGTCTTCTCTGCGCGTCTTTCGGACTGAACAGTTGGAAATTCTCCTTAAAGATTGTTGTGCTGTCCTTTTAAGTTATGGTATGGTGCCGTTATTGTAATATAATATAGTATTGTGGTCTTATTAATACAGGTTAGTGGTAGATAAAGTTCAGATTTATTATCGTCTTCATTATTTCTCCATTCCCTCCCAAATTAAATTTATATTTTTAATTTTATTTTTATATCGCTTAAATAGTAAGATCTTTGTTTTTGTAATAACCGGCCTGGATTAGATTATTTGTAGATACATATTTTCTGCCCTTTCTTAAAACTTAATAATGTACAAATGCACCACCCTGTATTCATAATTTTCACAAAAAACACTAGCCAATGAATAATAGTTAACAAAAGTAAACCCCATTGTTCAACCTTTCACCAAATATCTAAAAAAAGATCCAAAATTAATTTCAATAATACTGAGTACCTACAAGCAATAAATTCCTTACATAATTCAGATAATTTATTTTTTAGCAAACGGATAGAACTTTCAAAATTAGTGAAAGGGTATTTTGCAAAAATTAAGGGAATAGAGTTAAGATGTATGGAGATATTGCATAAAATAATAATTATAAGCGCGCCGATAAAATCTCAATATTATTCTGTTAATCGCTTTATTCAGAGAGTGATTGATAAAGAGGTAGATAAGATATTGATTTCACGAACCTATCAACTGCTCTATATCAACTCGATTTTGACCACCTGTAACCCCTACCGAGCGCGTCTCCAGGTGGCGGATAGGGGGGCCTCCTCTGGCAACAGAGGGTGGTGGAGCGAAATAAAATAGCTCACGCGGACCAACAGGATTGCACAGAGGGGCATAACCTCTTAAATAAAAAGTAATCCAATAACTTAAAAAATCCCATGTATCCTTAGTGCAAAATCCTACTCCCTATCCCAATAGATTTCCGAAGATGAATAACCTGCTTGCAGGCTCAATGACATAGGACCAGAGAAAATAAAATGATGAATAATGATGGATAAGTCGTCTACTGAACAAATACCCCAGGGAGGTAGCACTAAAAGTGCAGAATCCTCTTCCGACAAGTCGGGCTGCCCTACGGATTCTGGGGAGGGCAAGTATACGAGCGAGGTAACAAGGAAGGAGGAAAGAGATAGTATCGAGATGGAAGCACAAAGTAGTGAGGAAGAAGAGAAGTCAGAAAATGACAGCGAAAAATCACAAAGTGCGAAGTTAACAGAATTCGAAAAGGAGCTACCAAGAAAAGTTAGAAAAAAAACAAAAAGAAGCCCTGTTAGTTCTAAAACAGAAAAAGCCAAAGTGAGTCAAGAAATAGGTAAAAGGGAAAAGGCAAAGGAAGACGAAAAACTGGAAATGCCGAAGAATATAAACAAAGCCAAAGGAGGAGAAACAAGAAGTAGGGCAAGCTCCGTGAGTAGTAGTATTTCAGACCTAAGCGACTGGATCATGAAAACGGTACCTGGCTTAGAGATAGAAGGGAACAGGAAGAGGAAAAATATGGAAGTAGAAACCACTGAAATAGAGTGGGATACCAAAATTATTAATAAAATAAAAGAAGTATTAGTAAATATAAGAAAAGAAAGTGAAACTCTGACTTCGCTATAAAGAAGCACGTAAGTACAAAGACGGAAATAAAGGAAGCAATAAATAAAATTGACTCACAGATAAGTAGAGTAAAAAAGGAGAATATTGAGATTTTTACAGCCGAAGCGCAGAGGTATGTAAACAGTAAGAGAAAAGCAGAGACAGAACAAATAATAAGCCTAAAACAAGAACAGGAACAAGAGAGAAAGAAAAATAAGCTTAAAATAAAGGAGATAATGAGCACTACAGGTGACTTAGAAAGACTTAAAGAAGAAATAAACCTTAAGTGGACAGAAGAGGATTACAATAGTAAGATCGAATCCATGAAAAGCCTATTAGAAAAGGAAGAGGAAGACCTTATTCTGATAGTAGACACAGGGGTAACAACAGAGAGTGGAGTTATAAAGAAAATAGAAGAAAGATACCCACAAATTAAGGAAGCAATCAAAAACGGATGGATTAAAAGTGGTGGGTTGGCCACCATCAAAAATTGTACCACTATGGAAATAGAGGACATGAACCTGGAGAAACAGGAGGATGTATTCTTAATTGGAGCAAAAGTAAGTGAGAGAAATGAAATCATCGAAAATTTGCACAAGGTGATGACAAAAATTAAAGAGAAATTACAGAACAAAAACTGTAAAAGGATAAGATGTATTTTGCAGGCCAAGGAGCATAATAAGGAAATTAGAATAGTCTTAGACTATGTCATGAAAAATGAAATTCAGGTCAAAATAAACAAACAACGAAATGCAAACGAAAACATGGAGCACGAATGGCAGGAATCCAAAAAGAAAAGAAGGATCAAGACAATTATTGTCAAACTAAGCAGTGGGCAAGAAAGAACCTACGCTAATATGGTGAATGAAATGAAAAGCAAGGTGGAAGTAAATGAGAGAGTCACAGTTAAAAATATAACAAAGACAAAAGAGGGCTATGTTAAAATCAACATAATAGGGAGAGAGGAAGACAGTGAGAAATTCACGAGAGAAGTAACAAATAAGTTAGGGGATAAGGTAGCTACACATATGTTTAGCGGAAAAAAGGCATGTATACTGCTAGATCTACATGAAACTACAATAGAAAAGGATGTTAAAGATGCAATACAAAAAGAATGTAACATCACAATGGAAGAAGATGAGTATGAGATCAAGGTTTCTGAAAGGATAAACAAACAAAATTTAAGATATGCTGTGCTAAATCTTCCAATCGAGCACTTCAATGCAATAATTAATAAAAGGCAGCTTAAAGGTAGGCTGGTTGAAAGGGAGAATTAAAGAATTTCAAACACCAACAAGGTTTTATAACTGTCTCAATTTTGGGCATAATTCTAAAACATGCAAAGAGAATAAGAAAGAAAATATCTGATATAAATGCGGTATCATAGGACACGTGGCTAAAAGCTGCAAGAACAGCGCACATTGTTACTTCTGCGATAAAGAAGGACACAAAGCAGATGAAATGGAATGTCCAGGATTTAGGAAAGCCAAAGAAGACATGAGGAAAAAAAGAGCGCAACCCTAGAAAAAATAATGAAGATATTACAAAATAATGTAGGAAGAGGGAAAGCAGCTATGGACCTCTTCAATAAAAATAGTAATGTAAATGAAATGGACATTGGCATAATAGCTGAGCCAAACAAAACAATGAATGAAA
Organism: Tachinus rufipes; assembly: GCA_963932245.1. Taxonomy (NCBI): domain Eukaryota; kingdom Metazoa; phylum Arthropoda; class Insecta; order Coleoptera; family Staphylinidae; genus Tachinus; species Tachinus rufipes. The sequence continues at coordinate 51,918,744 of OZ010748.1, forward strand.
GTGAACACTGGATGGTGGATAAAGATAGAGATGCGGCTATCCGCATATTTAATAGAAACATCAAAGCATATGGATGTGATAATAGTAACCGAGGATTTGTATTGGTAGAATTGGAGGAAGTAATCATATACTCCTGCTATTGGTCACCAAGCAACACAGTGGAAGATTTTGAGGAATATCGGCTAAAATTAGGAGATAATGTAAAAAAGCAAAAGAAGAAAGTATTAATAGCGGGAGACCTCAACTCTAAGGCAAGTGGGGAAGTGACCAGGATGACAAAAAAGGTGCAATATTAGTGGAGTGGATGAGCAGTATGAATCTGACGGTTGCAAATGAAGGAAAAACCCCGACTTTCGTCAGAGGAAAATCAAGCTCGTGCATTGATGTTACAATATGCAGCGAGAATAGTATAAACGAGATAAAGAATTGGAGAATTGTGGATGAAGAAAATCTAAGTCTACATAAAAATATCTATTACGAGATTGGGATAAGAAATAAAAGAGAAAGTGAATGTACAAATAAAGGATGGAAAATATATGAGAAAGGAATCATAAACTTCAGAAAAGTACTCAAAGAAGAGGTCATTAACAAAACAAATATAAATCTAGATACTTTCATGGAGAGTATAAATAAGGCTGTTAGTATATCTTTTAAAAGAAAGAGAGGTATGGTGAGAAATCAAAGGATATACTGGTGGAACGATACCTTAGAGACAACTAAGAAAGAATGTAATAAAGTAAGGAAAGAGTATAATAGGAAGAATAGTAATCCAGATACCAGTGCAGAACAAAAAGAGGAAATAAGGAAAAGGTATAAAATAGAATGTAACAAGTATAAATTCGCAATCTCGGATGCAAAAAGAGAAGCATGGCAGGTGCTTTGCAAGGAAATAGATGACGACATATGGGGGCTAGGATACAAAATTGTATCAAATAAACTAAGATGTGGACAGAGAATGACCCAAACTGACGAGCAGCAAACGATGTGAGCTAAGAAATTGTTTCCTACGTATCCGATACGAAACAGAGAGGAAATAGAGGTAGGAGAGGTAGATATGTATACCAGAGAAGAATTGGAAAGAGCTGTTAAAAAGATCAAGCTTAAAAAGGCGGCAGGTCCGGACGAAATACCACCAGAATTGGTAAAGGAGGCAGTAAAAGAAGTACCAGAGGCAATACTGGAAATAATTAACCAGCAACTCAGGACAGGGACTTTTCTTGATAGATGGAAGGAATCCAGATTGGTATTAATAGAGATACCAATAAAAGCGGAAGAGCCACAAGGATACAGACCGCTATGTCTGACAAATACTTTTGGTAAATTATTTGAACATTTAATCAATAATAGGTTAAAAGATGAAGTGGAAAAGAAGCTTCCCAATGATCAATACGGATTTAGGAAAGGTAAATCAACAATAGGAGCCATGGAAGACTCATGAATACAGTTAAAGAGGCAAAAAATAGGGCCATTACAAACAGAAAGTTTTGTCTACTAATAACAATAGACATCCAAAAGGATGCTAAACATAGGAGGAAAAGGACAAATGCTGATGGCATGTGGTGTTCCGAAGGGATCCATCTTAGGACCGCTCTTGTGGAACATTTACTTCAATGAATTATTGGAACTGGAAAGACCAGAAGGAGTACATATGATCTGCTTTGCAGATGACATAGCTGTGGTGGTAACGTCAAAATCAGAAAAGAATCTTGCATCGAAAGCAAACAAGATGATAGAAATGGCAAAAAGGAAAATAGAAGAGAAAGGATTAAAAATAGCGGAAAATAAAACAGAAGCTGTAATCTTATACGGAGGAAGAAGAGTTAAAGAAATAAAACTGGAAATAGGTGGCACAGAGCAACAAAAAAGACGTTAAGGTACCTTGGAGTGTGGTTCGACTACAATGCAGAAATGAAAGAACATGTTAAGAAAATAAAAGCTAAAGCGGAAAAGACAATAAAGGCGTTGGGTAGGCTAATGCCAAACATTAAAGGACCAGCTTCCAATAGGAGAAGAATTCTCGGATTGGTAGCACATTCAATTATTTTGTACGCAGCACCAATTTGGGGACACGTACTAAAATATGAAAAGTATAAGGGGATGATTGTATCCCAACAAAGAAGATTGTCAATAAAGATAGCAAGCGGATATAGAACAATTTCGACGGATGCAATTCTAGTAATAGCATCTATTATGCCAATACAGTACATGGTGGAATACAGAAAACTAGCACAAGGGAAGAAGGAAGCAAAGAAAAAAGAAATTATGGATGAGATAATGGATAAATGGCAGGCAAATTGGTCGAAGGAAACAGGAAAATCAAAATGGACCAAGACAATAATAAAGAAAGTAGGACCATGGGTCAAAAGAAAATATGGGAAAGTGGACTACTTTCTCACACAATTTCTGAGTGGGCATGGATGTTTCAAGGAATATCTAATGAGATTCAAGAAAGAAGACAACAACAAGTGCATCATGTGTGATGAAATAGAAACACCAAAGCATGTATTCTTTGAATGCAAAAGATGGATAGAAGACAAGAAGAACCTAGAGAAGGAAATAGAAGATGAAATAACACAAGAAAATATAGTAGATATTATGATGGAGACGGAAAAGAAATGGAGTATGATCTACGGGTACATCAAAAGAATAATCCAGTACATGGAAACCGAAGAGAGGAGTGATAAAGGATCACGATCCAATAAATGAAAAATAAGGGAAGACGGATATATCTAGGGTGCGCAGAATGCGTGTTCGGGCGTACTTAGTGTGATGAAAGGCATGAGTTAATTCCAGGCTAAGCGATTATAGCGCCAAGCGGAAGTAGGGTTTTAGTGGGTGAGAGCCCCACACACAAGCTGGAAGAGCTTTCCCAAAACCACACACAAAAAAAAAAAAAAAAAAAAGTATGGCAATTTTAGATATTTGACTAGCCTATACATTAAAAGTGCCTAATCACAAATCCCCATAATAAGGAAGTTTTTGGAATTTAGTGGAGCACCAGGTATTTTTTAATGTTCTATTTTTAGTAATTTACAAATATAAATGATTCTGCAACGGTTAGGAAGGTATAAAGCAATATTGTGTTATGATCATAGAGGAACTTGAGCCTTTTCTTTTCACTTATCTTGACGACGTTATCATAACCACGACGGGTTTTATAACCCTTCAAAAAATCTTGAATAAAGATTTTACTAGACTTCTAAAATCAAGGTTGACATTGAGTCGAGAGAAGTGTGTGTTTTGTAGAAGCAAATATTTAAGTATTAGTAGTACCTAAGGTACGTTGTAAATTGTGCGGGGCTCAATGTTAATTCCAACAAAGTAAAAGCAATAGTGTGTACCAGATTGTATGTCCCAGGCCACCCCCGAGTCTCTTTGTGATTTACCCTCTGGTAATTTACACGTCTCATCCGTAACATGCACAACTCCTGTAGAAATTCTGGATAAGTAAGATTTGTCCATGTGCCAAAAAGTATTTGCAAAACTTTTAGATTTCCTGGATTGGAGAGTAGTAGAGAGTACGTTGTATCGTAGTGACAACAATCGTAGGAGAGATGTTCATATCAAGGACTGGTGGAAACAAGTGGTGCCAAAAAAATGGAAAGTTGTACTGCAGAAGTTGCATGATGATCCAACTGTTGGTCATTTAGGCATTTACAAAAGTTATCGTCGTGTTGCATCCTATTATTGGCCAAAAATGAAAGCAAACACGCATGGACAAAACATAATTAATGTATGCGTACAAAAAAGAGCAAACGATAATCCTTTTAATAAAAATGATTATGTGCCAAGTCAATTTAATAATTCTTTAAGTTTAAACAAAAATAATTTTGTTGCTGTTAGTTACTGAAACTAATCAATTTAATCAGAATAAAATTCCGACTTTTTCTCAAAACTAACCAATAAATAAATCTGTTCCAAAAATCAATCGGTCGTACAACTAAACTATCCGCAAAATAAATACAAAGTACCGATTTATTTAGATTGTAATAAAAATCAAATCAACCGCGAGTGAATAATATATGTTTATATACTTATATGATTATCATCGATTAAATGAATCTTTAAGCACAGTTGTATCTACAAATAAAATATAATGCCAAACTAAACTAAACTTATATTAATTATTGCCAAAATTTGACAATCATGGCACATGCCATCCGATTGAATACATTGAAAAAATACGTTCAATATTACTATTATCGGAAATTACATTGCCTATGTTTAAATGTTATTTAGCTGAAACATTACTTGACAATGCATTATTAATTAATAAATGTTAGTACTTTTGATCAATTTAGTAACGCGTTTTTAAATCAATTTTGGGACCCGATAAAAACAGTCAAAAGTGAGATTTGATTTGGAAACAAATCGCTACCGTTCTGAAAATTTTGTAGTATTTTTCTAAATTCATTAACTAAATTTAAGTATATGCGACCAATTTATCCAGAGTACCATGCCTTTATAGAGCGATAACAACAAATGAAGCATTGGAGCGACTTTGTTAAGCCGATTTTATATAGGTTAACTCTCAGAACTTACCGTTTAATTCAAATTCAACCGCAAAATCATATAATAATAACCGGCAAATGACAATGCGACAGCCCAGTCTCAATTATTGCCTCCACAAAGCCCAAGCTATGCTAATAATAATAAAAATAACTATACTTAAAGAAATGTCTTCATTTAGAATCTTTTCAAAGAAACTAAATTCCTCGAATCTAAAGTGCACACGCGGTTATTGCTAAACAGGTACCTGAATTATTTTGTTCTATAACTTGTGATTTCAATCTGAAATCTTAAATATCTCCTTTAGTTGATAGCATATCACTATATGGCTATAATTTCCTTACACTGATGTCTATTGTTTGTCAACCATTCTGTCAAATCAAATAAGGTTATATGACACAACAATACCGGTAGTTCTTGTCAGTGGGGTTAGACTATTAGTAGCAATTCAAGGAGCGCGTAGTAGAACAATATTTCATCAAATTCAATAGACATTTAATTAAAAACATAATAGTTTTACACACAAGTTTCTGCTTATTCCAAAACTTGCCTATCTAGTCATTATTGAAATAGAACGGTTGCCTAATTGCCCAAAATTGGACCAGTGCACGAGTTTAAACCTAAACTAAAATTATGCGCTGTTAACAATTATCTATAACAAGAATATAGCAATAACTTTCACATCTAACATCAAACATGCCATAAATTAAAAGATAATAAACCAATTTTGACCAAACCGTATCAAATATCACCCTAACAGCAAGAAGAAATTAAAAATCAGATTAGAAAAATGCTTGAGAAAAACATTATTAGACATAATGAGAACCCATATGCATCCCCAGTTAGTACCTAAAAAATTAGGCCATAGTGGAATGCCTAAATTCCGGATGGTTATAGATTACAGAAAGTTAAATGAAAAAATTATTACAGACAAACAATTCCAAATATATTTGACATTTTAGACAAATTAACAAAGACTCAATATTTTAGTACCTTTGCTTTGGCAAGTAAATACCACCAAATAGTTATTCAACATAAAAATCAGTCAGTATTACTATACAGAAATGTACTAAGCTTGGCGTGCGCATCAGCGTGTGGGCGCGCGATCACACGTACAAAGGAATGCACGGTGTGCATAATAAACGTCACTCCTTGTATGATCGTGATGAAATTAACCGTTGATTAAATGTGTTTAATTGCTGAGTTAAGGTTTCGTTAGTAGTAAAATCAAACATACTTTTACTCGACGAGGATTAAAGTGAATAAAATTAAAGTAAATAAACATGAAAAAAATAGTTAAAAATAGTGGAACCGCATAGTGTTGGAACTATGGGTTTGCAGATGGAGTTTAATCCACAAGTCCATGAATGGTATACTCATCACAAGCGTATGGACCAATTTTTTATAGCGAATAAGATTACCGACGACAGCAGAAAGAGAGCGATAACCTTGAACAGTTTATCGCAAGAGGCATACAAAAATTACTAGAAAATCTTTGTATCCCAAAAACGTCAGAAGATAGTAGGTACAAAAATATCCTCACAATTTTCAACGATTTGGAACGCGTTGGAAGTGGCATCAGCAGGGGTGCGTTTCAATTAAGAAGAGAAACACGTCCGGGCGTTATTTTTTTACCCCAACGCGTTCATAAATGCAGGACGTTCGTCCCAGAATGTACTCCCAAGTCGTTCGTAAATATAAGAGAATGACGCTCGGGTAAAAATAGTTTACCCGTCTCTTGGAGATGAGTGAGTACAATTGCAATAACTGCAGCATCAAAGAACATTTAAGCAATGTGTGCAATAAAAATAAGAAAAATTTGAATTATGTAGGTAAAGATTATGAATTACCCATGTTTTCTTTGCGTTCTAATAATAGCAATCCAATTGAAATTAATGTATTTTTAAATGATAAATCATTTGTTATGGAATTAGATTCTGAGGCGGCGGTGTCAGTCATTTCAGATAAGGTATGGATTAAGTCATTTAATAGATGTCCATTATTAGACACAAGGGTAGTATTAACCAGTTATGTAGGAGGCACAATATGGCCATTAGGGAAATTGTTACTAAAGGTCAAATATGATAATAAAATAGAGAAATTGGAATTTTATGTCTTGGATAGCAGTGGATCGCCCTTGTTGAGCAGGGATTTTATTAAAAAATTTATATTGAGTTTTAAACCACTTAATTTTTTTGTTACAAATGATAATAAAATCAACTTAATTTTAAATAAATATCAGAAAATATTTTCCAATAATTTGGGTAATTATAATAAATTAAAAATTAAATTAAGATTAAATGAAGAATGTTATTCCAACATTTATTAAGGCTAGACGCGTTCCATATCAACTCAAGGAAAAAATAGAGGACGAATTAAACATTTTATTATCAGCGGGAATACCGGTCGAAAATGCGGATTGGGGAACTTCAATAGTTCCTATTTTAAAATCCACCGGACAAATTTAAATATCCACGATTACAAAACAACATTATATCCGTATTTATTAACGGAAAAACATAATTTACCGCGGATAGAGGATTTGTTTGTTGATTTAGAGAGAGGGGAGCAATTTTCAAAAATTGATTAGGCGAACGCCTATAAACAATTGATACTGAGCGACAGTTCCTCTCAATTAACGACAATATCAACTCATCGGAGTTAATTCAGATATACGAGACTACCGTTTAGTATATGACCAACGAATTATGAATCAGATGTTTAATGGCTTAAAAGGCGTATGTACATTTTTAGATAACATTCTAATTACAAGTAAAAACCGACAGGAACACAAAAATTTCTTGCATCAGGTCTTCAATAGATTGCAAGAAAATTGTTTTACCATAAGACAAGATAAGTGTTTCTTTTTTCAAAATTCTAGGGCATATAATTGACAAGAACGGTTTACACAAGTCCCTTAAAAATTAAGGCAATTAAGAATATTCCTGAACCTAAAAATGTCACGCAATTGAAATCACTGCTAGGATCGGTAAATTATTACCATAAATTTATAGTTAATATACCGGACATATTGCATTCGTTATATAAGTTACTGAAAAAAAAAGCACGCTTGAAAGTGGACAAATAAGTGTCAGAATTCTTTTAAAAAAATTAAAGAAGAAATGTTATCACTTCAAGTACTCGCACATTATAACCCTAAGTTGCCGGTAAATTTAAGTGTGGATGCATCTGATTACGGTTTGGAAGCCTTTTTGACTTATTAAGATTCAACAGGCCGTAAAAGACCAATTTCATTTATATCAAGAACTTTAAATGATGCCAAAAAGCGTTACTCCCAAATCGATAAAGAAAATCTGGCAATAGCATAGAGAATTAAAAAAATTAGACAATATTTGTTGGACCAAAAATTTAATCTCTATACTGACCACAAACCATTACTTTCCATATTTGGACCGAAAAGTAATATACCGATTATGGCTGCTAATAGGTTACAACGTTATGCAGCTTTTCTATTAGTGTACGGTTTTAATATTTATTACATTAATTCAAATTTAAATAATGCTTATTTTTTTATCGTGTATGCGATGTAACCGAGTACAATAATAATAAAAAATGACTAAAAAATTCCAACAGTGTCTAGGGTGTAAAAGGTCCTAGACACTGCTGGATTTTACAATACCCAAACATTGCTCACAATAAATAAATAATCATATCCATATACCCAGTCTGTTCCGTCGAACAAATTCTATCAAACGATCGACATCAGCGATTAGATCGCCCAAGACAATCGACAAACTGGGTGATAATTCAGACGCAATTCTTTGTTCCGAAAACTGCCGACAATCCAATAAGATATGACAAACAGTTAATGGGACGTTACAAATATCACAAACTGGGGGCACCTCAAATGCCAACAAATGCCTGTGAGTCTATCGACAGTGACCGATGCAAAACCGCGTGAAGATAACCTCTTCTCTACGTTTCGGCCTGTATAACAAACTTCACGGTGTAGTAACGCTTTTGGTACATCGCAGTTTGTGGTCTTGAATAGCAAACCACTCAGTTTGTCAGCTAGACAGCAGCTTTTGATGTAGAAAACTACAAATATCCCTAACGCAAACTTTAAATTGGACATATTCAGCGCTAGTTATTGCCAATTTGGCAAGCGCATCAGCTTTTTCATTGCCACTAATACCTACGTGACTGGAAATCCAGACAAAGTTAACAGTGACATTTATCTGAGACACCTGAAGCAAAATTGAATAAATTTGCCTCAGCAAGTAATGGTCAGGATATTGGTCATCTATGGCGTTTAATGCATTCAACAAGTCTGTACATATAACATAATTTGTACCTGCGCTTAGTTGGATGTAGAAAAGAGCCTGATAGATAGCATACAATTCTGCAGTATAAACGCTGCTAACACTAGGCAAGCCAAATGTAAAATGCAGCTTATCTACCAGAAAAGCACAACCCACACCGTCGTTACTTTTTAAGCCATCGGTATAAATCCAAGTGGCATTTACGTACCTTGCTTGAATTTTTGCAAATTCAGTTCGATATTCGTCTGTTGAAGTTGAAACTTTGCTTATTCTCAATAATGCAGTATTTAACCTTGCAAGTTAAAAAGTCCAATGAGGATCGCGACAGTAGGAAAGTTGGTTTACATCAGGGAGATGGAAATTTAGTTCTCGAAGTATAGTGTAATTTCTTACGCAACCGGATTTTGTGACCGTATCCTATGTTGTATAGATCGTCGAAACCATTATTGTACAAGACAGGAAACGTCAGATGCTAGCGTTTAGCTTTTAATTTTGCGGCGTACCTAACAGTCAAGATTTTACGCCAAAGACAGTAATGGTTCAGCTGTCTCACACAAAACACTAGCAATAGGGCTAGTGCGGAATTAGCCAGTTGTTAAACGAATTCCAGTATAGTAAGCAGGATCAACAATACGTAATGTGGATGGAGCTGCGGAAACATAGATTATGGAACCATAATATAGTTTTGAGCGCACCAAAGCGCGATGCAAAAGTAGCATTGTTTTCCGATCCGCTCCCCATGACTTTTCACTCAACGACCTGAGCAAGTTTAGTGCCGGGACACATCTTGATCTCAGATTTATTAAATGAGGACGCCAGGTCAGCTCACGGTCAAATGTAACACCAAGAAATCAAACGCATACCTGTACAAGAATAAGTTCTCCCTCAAGATATAATAAAAGGTCACCGTGTGGGGTTTGCCTTCTACAAAATTGCATAAGCAACGTTTTATTAGTAGAAAAAGTAAATCCATTGTTATAAGCCCAATTCAAAATGTGATTGATTGTTAACTGAAGTTGACGTTCCAATGTTGGCATGTTTCTCAAGGCACAATAGATAGATACGTCATCAACATACATACATCCGCTTACCGGATGCTTGATGAACTGACTTATGCCGTTAATCGCTATCATAAATAGTGTCACGCTTAAAATAGACCCTTGAGGAATACCATTCTGTTGCTGACGTATGCCCAAGTTGCTGTCACCTACACGTACCTTAAATGAACGGGAAGTTAAAAAACTTTGTATAAACAATGCCATGCTTCCGCAAATACCCCATAAATGAAGCGTTCGTAGAACATTGTACTTCCACGACATGTCATATGCTTTCGCAATGTCAAAGAACACAGCGACAAGATGTTGATTCTGTACAAAAGAATTTTTAATTGCTGTATTCAACCTAACAAGATGATCAGTCGTAGAACGATGACGCCTTGAACCACATTGTATGTATGTAATGCTAAACCTTTTGAATCTAATAACCAAGTAAAACGTTTATTAATCATTCTTTCTAGTAACTTACATAAGCAGCTAGTTAGGAAGATACATCTATAGTTAGTCGAAAGCTTTTTATCTTTAAGTACTGGTACTATGATAGCTAGTTTCCACGAGTCAGGACAATACCCTGCTGACCATATCCGGTTAAAAAGTGCCAACAATTAAAGTTTGGCAGAGCGACTTAATTGCTTAAGCATAGCATTGTGTATCAAATCGACACCTGGAGCAATATTGTGTGCTTAAGAGTCACATTCCCAAACACTTAACGGTGCGTTTTATAATTCATCTTCAGCAGAGACAAATGACAGAACAATTTTCTCCATGTTAATTTTAATATCTCGGAAATTTTTATTGTAATTATTATCGCTGGAAGCGTCAAAATAAACATTAGCCAGGATATTCGAAATGTCAAGGGGATTGATAATAATTTGATCACCCGACAATAACCCACTAATAGGTAATAATGCGGTTCGGCCAGAAATTTTTCTGACTTTTTCCCACACCTTCCCGACCATGATTTTCTTTTAGCGTTTCTGCATGTCCTTCGAGCAACAGCCTTGTACCTCAAATAAAGTATTAGATTCTCTTTTGTTGGAGAATGGTTAAATCTACGAAATGCACGGCGTTTGTTCAGTTTAGCTTGCTCACATTCAAAATTCCACCAAGGAACGGGCTCTCTGCGAGTTTTTTTGAAAAATAAAGGAATACTCGCATGTGCTGCCTGTATGATGGAATCGGTATAAGTTTCAATATCTCTGTCAATAGTGGCTTGGACACTGTCATCGTAATCAAACACTTGAACAAACATATTCCAATCGGCATCTTTTCTTCTCTAATTTCGATGACGGTTTTCATTAATTTCATGACCAAGCACGCGAATGTTTATGGGAAAATGGTCACTATCATAAACATATTCCAAGACTTCCCAATCCAGCAATGCTGCGATACTTGAAGAACAAATGGTAAGGTTAATAGCCGGGAATGATCCACTGGCCATAGAAAAGTAGGTATTGTTACCTTTATTTAAGATAACTAAATCAGTTTCTGAAAAAAGATTGGCCAAGTTACAAATTGGGTTAGGTTTAACCTCCCGTTTTTCCAGAAGCTAGAGCTAAAGCAGTGTGTTGAAACTAACATTCTTCTAAACCTGAGTATTAGCCCCTCAACTACCAGGATCCCCTTTTTCTGACATTCGGGTCACCGCGCACGGCAAACACGCAGGTGAATTACACAAGGTGTTATGTGAAAATTGTCAAAAATATTTCTCCTTGTCTATTGTCCCCTTTTACGACCAGAGGGGAGAAAATGGTATCATACACATTACTAGTCTGCCATATCACCCAGCGTCAAACGGTGCGGCAGAAAATAGCGTAAAAACTGTCAAAAACTATCTTATTAAGGCATCAAAATCTGTTAATTTTCAATTGGATCGTTCATTACAAATGTTTTTATTGATGTTTAGAAATTGTAATCATTGTTCCACACAAAAATTGCCGTTTTTTTATTGGTAGGAAATTTTGTCAAGCCTAATTCTAATTTAAAGACAAAATTAGCTTCCAAAAAATTAAAGAAAAGTAATTTAAGAACCGCAAATTACTACAATGGAAGAAGGAAGGCAAGTTTTTCGGTGGGACAAAGAGTATTAGCAAAAGATTTTAGATTAAGTAAACCTATATAGACAGAAGCAGACATTGTAAAACAATTAGGAACAAATGTATTCCATGTTAAACTTTTAGGTACTGAAATACTTGGAAACGTCATGCAAACCAACAATTGGAACAGTATAATTTTAGTGGAAATGTTCTAAATTCTGATGAAAAAAGCGTCATAATAAATAATCCTGTCCATAAGGAATGAGACATTAATTATGAAGTGCTATCAATGAATGAAGAAGATGCAATGCATGATTATCACCCATTGACTTCAATCACTAATGCAAATTCATCCACAGCCAACGTCGACAAACCTTATCAGACTAATTTAGAGGCGACGTTGCCTGTGGTAGAAGAACCCTCTCCTGAGGAATCTTAGCAAATCAGGTCAATCGTTCCTCAGAGACCTCAACGGTTGAGAAACCAACCAAATCGACTTTGCTATTAAATTATGATATTTTGTTTCTTTTATTATTATGTTAAAAAATAGGAATGGAGAGATGTAATGTACTAAGCTTCGCGTGCGCATCTGCGTGTGTGCGCGCAATGACATGTACGAAGGAATAAGTAAAGAACGTCTCTCCTTGTATGACCGTGATGGAATTAACCGTTGATTAAATTTACAAAGAGTCAACAAGCTATCCTTTCAAGACTTTCTGATAATGGAGAGTTGGATGAGCATAATACATAAGAAAATAATAATTACAACACCAAAATGCCAACGCCAAGCGACGATCCTTAGCTGAAATCAAATTCACATTAGAAAGCGGACACGCTACCACTGCGCCTGGCGGTTAATCTATTTTACTGCATTAAGAAGTGTTATATAAACAATAATAGTGTGACGTCGGTGTACATAAAGCTGCCGAAGTAAATATAACAAAATGATATAATTATTGTTATCAAAATGAAAAAAAACTAAAAAGAAAATGTTTGAATTTGATACCAGAATAAAATACCAATTCAGATTACGCTATCAAGGATATCAGAAAGAATAAGAGGAATTTCTAGCTATTGATATTATAGGACTGGAAAGAAATGTAGCATTTACCTTTGGTATTGAACATAAACAAACCATAAATAACTATAAGAATATAGAAGTTTTAATAATTGAATGTAGACGGTTTTCTGTAGAAACGCTGTATAATCTATATAAATTAAGTTGCTTTATAAATTATAAGCTAGCATTGTTAAAATTGTTAAATTTTATTAGTAGAGAGAGAATGTTGTACCACTTGACCTTGAGGGAGACCTCGTCTGGTTTATTGACCTCAATCTAGACTTGAAGGTCAAATATTACAACATTCTAAAAATAGATAACCGTCTACAACCTTTCGCCTTGGATGCACTTGGTTCATTGTGCCAGGTCTAGACATGAAGGTCAAATGATACAACATTCTAAAAATAGATAATTGCTTACAACCTTGAGCCTTAGACGCACTTGGTTCATTGTCTTCATTCACTCTGGACATGTTTAAAAATAGATCATATTTACACGCAACATGCCCCAATCTTGACCCTTTCATAATCCGTATGTTTACATCATTCAGTATAGACTACCGTATCAATATGTGTAGTTCAACACCAAAAATGCTGCAGCAAATAGCTGTGCAATACATCAATATTGACGAAACTTGTAAAACTTATCCATCTTTACAATGCCTGTTTTCAAGAATATTAACAGCAAATGATATATTACATATGCTCACAAAATCATTGCATAATTGTGATTTTTGTTTATTTCGTGACACCGAGTGCTCAAAATCGTGTTCACACATTTCTAGATATCTACAAAATAGTATTAAACTAAAAGAGGTTTACGTTACAAAATTTATATTAGTGACATCGAGAGCTGTGTGGTGTTTGATGCATCATATATATAATAATAAAACGTTTGAACGTATTACACCCCATTTTTATCACCACATTCAAAAATGTTTAAATTATTTAGCAAACTAGAGCTAAGAAGAAGTTCTGTGCAAAAAGTAAATGATTTTTACAATTGCCCGATGAACAATCGCCGTTTTTTAAGATTTGATACATTAAATTATCACTGCCGGATGTGTACAGATTCTAATAATTATATAATTTTCGAAATTGTTGGCTGGACAAATAATTTAAATTGTCTAAATAATATTAGCATATTACCAATATGTGCAAATAGATGTAGTGATAGATTTATAATTTGGGAAGACCCCACAAATATATCTGTACATAATATGCTTTATGAAACTACTTTAAAAGATTTATTAAATATGAGAGAACAAAGAAAAAAACAGAATCGTGCATAATATTATAATTATATATAATGGAAGCACATTAAACAATTTAATTTTATTTATAAGAATTACATTTTTTTTTTTTATATATATTTAAAACATTTAATTATGAAACGATTCGAAAGTATTGCAATGCAACTCCGAGACGCTTACTTCAGTTGCGTTTTAAACCTCACAGTGAAAGTATCATATTGATGCAAAACCAGTGCGTGCTTTATAATAATTATTATTATTGCTACAACTACTACTACTACAATAATTGCAAAAAATGGATCAGCACAAAAGAAAGATTGATGGTAAGCTGCTGTTTTTTAAACAATTTAAAATAAACTAAAGTTTAATATAATTTACAGACATTTATGAGCAGTGGATGAATGAAGATATCCCATCACCGCCCCGAAAACGCAAAGAACTAATTTTGAGTAAGTGTAAACTTTAAAAGTTTTTTTATTATCCTAATACATTTTTTTTTTTAATAGATAAAAATAAAGAAGTTAATGATTCGGTCGCAGGAGTCTCACAAGCAGGAGCGGCACATGCCTCAACATCAAGTAAGTTAAAAAATTTAAACTCATGAGATTTTGAGCCAGAACTTTACTAACCTATTTACTACAATTAAATGTGTATTTGTTTTAGATTCTTGTACCGACACCAAATTCTGCCCCGCATGCGAAGTCGCTGTCCCCGGACATGCATGGAGAAGTCACCACCGAAAATTAACCCATAAAAACAATACCTGCGGGACAAACATCGATGGGGTTATTCAGCTTGGGAGCGCCTTCGGATATAAGATATGTAGTTTTAGAATTAATAACACTCACCACATAAATTTGCAAAATTTTAGAATTAGTATTAAAGATAAAATATCTAAATTAATATTAGATTTGATTGAAAAGCATATCACATTTAAATTAAACTTTGAATTATTTGGGCTTTATATCATAGAAGCTAAAGTGTTACAAGATATTAAATCTTTTAATACGAGAAATGTAGTTGTAACAGCTTCTACTGACATTGACAATTTATGTGGTGAACTCTTTGATAAAATTAGTAAGAAGATGGAGGAATTTCAGGAAAAAGATTCAGGTTGGGCATTGCAACATATTTTATTTTTAGAAATAAATGTAGCTAAATATAACCCTCTAAGAGGATCTTCATATTTTGAATTGCCCCCTAGTATCTCTAAAAAAAATTCAATTTTAAATATAAAAAACCGCGATGAATGTTGTTTTGCCTGGTCTATAATAGCGGGCGTTTGTCAAGCTAACGGTCCTCCAAATTTACCATCTTCGTACCCTAATTTTAATAATATCTATGATTTCAATGACATCACATTTCCCACCAAGTTAAAAGACATCGAAAATTTTGAAAAAAAAAAAAATTTATCAATTAATGTTTACGGGCTAGAAAAAATATTTAGAAGTGGGAAATGGGAATGTCAGGTTGTTGGACCTTATCACTATACAAAATTAAAAATGCCGGTACATCTAAATTTACTATTATTAACAAATGATGAAGGTATTTGTCATTATACACTTATAACAAATTTAAGTAGATTGATTTCAACTCAATTATCTGGTCGCACAAACGCTAAATATTTATGTGACGGATGCTTAATTCATTTCAATTCAATTGAAAAATTCCAACGCCATCTGGAACGTGATTGTTCATATACCAGTACAGTGTTACCATCCACTAAATTAATCGAAACATATGGTCAAATGCGTCCGGAAAATATACAAAAGTTTGTAAATTTTCATAAAAAATTAAGGATGCCATTTGTTGTTTACGCGGATTTTGAGTGTGTTTTGAAGCCAATTACAAATACTTTACCTAATTCAAATAATTCATATTCGGTAAGATCGTTTTTGCATGAGCCTTACGCGTTTGCATATTATATAAAATGTTCTTATAATGATTCCTTTTCAAAACTTGTTTCATATCGCGGGCCGGATTGTGGAAAAATATTTATTAAATCATTAGAAACAGATGTTAAATACATATATTTAAATTATTTAAAACCTTTTATAAAAATGACACCTTTGACAGACAATGAAAAATTTAAACATGAGCAAAGTTTATTTTGTTGTATTTGCGAAGAGTCTTTTTTAAATAATGAACCAAAAATAATGGATCACTGTCATTTGACAGGGCAGTACAGAGGTCCGGCTCATAATAGATGTAATTTAAATTATTATTGTAGAAATTTTATTCCTATATTTTTCCACAACCTAAATTACGATTCTCATTTATTTATTAAGACGTTAGCGTTGGACAAGGAAAGTATTTCAGTAATTGCGCAAAACAAAGAGAAGTATGTATCATTCAGTAAGCAAATTATTGTCGATACATGCGTGAAAGATGGTGTACATAAACCGGTATGTTTCAACTTAAAATTTCTAGATTCATTTCGATTTTTATCATCATCAATCGAAAATTTATCTTCCGCATTAGAATCTGAACAATGCAATGAAATAAGAAATTTTTTTACGGATGATGTTGAATTTCAACACATTCGACAAAAGGGGATATTTCCATATTCCTAGGTCGATGATTTTTCAAAACTAAATGATTCAGAATTACCTTCAAAAGATAAATTTTTTAATACACTTAATAACAGCCACGTTTCAGATAATGATTATTCTCGAGCGTTAGAGGTGTATAAATTATTTAAATGCAAATCTTTAGGGGATTATGCAGATATATATTTAAAATCCGATGTTTTGCTCTTGACAGATATTTTTGAAAATTTCCGTAATTTTTCACTAAAAGAACATAAGTTAGATCCTGCACAATATTATACTTTGCCTGGTTTAAGTTGGGATGCAATGTTAAAATACACAAAAATTGAATTGGAACTTTTGACCGATATAGACATGCTACATTTTTTTAAAAAGGGAATTCGCGGGGGTGTCAGTGCTTGCATAAAAAAAGAAGCAATTGCCAATAATCCATTTCTCACAGATTATGATGATTCAAAAATTATTTCTTATCTTTTATATTTAGATGCAACTAATTTGTATGGGCATAGTATGCAGCAGTATCTACCCTATAAAAATTTTCAATGGCTTTACCAAACTGAAATTGATTGTTTTGATATATTTCAAGTTTCTGACACGAGTTCCGAAGGATACGTGTTAGAAGTTGATTTGGAATATCCAACATATTTGCATGATCTTCATAATGATTTACCATTTTGCCCGGAAAATGTAATTCCCCCAAATGGGAAATATCCTAAACTAATACAAAATTTAGAAAATAAAAATAATTACATAATACATTATATTGCCTTAAAACAATGCCTGCACCACGGTTTGATTCTTAAAAAAATTCATAGAATTTTAAAATTTAATCAATCCCCATGGCTTAAAAGCTATATCGACTTTAATACTAATTTAAGAAACAAAGCCAAATTTAAATTTGAAAAGGATTTATTTAAATCATATAACGTTAGCGTTTTCGGTAAAACCATGGAAAATTTAGAGAATAGAGTTGATATAAAGCTTTTAACTCATTGGGAAAGAATTGGAAAAAAATGGGGCGCTGAAATTTATACATCAAAACCAAATTTCCACAATTTTACAGTTTTTAGTGAAAATTTAGTTGCGGTGCAAATGAATAAGGTAAATATTTATTATGATAAACCCATTTACGTCGGCTTTTCGATATTAGACCTTTCTAAAACAACTATTTATGATTTTTTCTATAGTTATTTAAAACCTAAGTACGGTGTTAAAATGTCTTTGCTTTATACTGACACCGACTCTTTAATTATAGAAGTTATCGAAAATAATGTATACAATGACATTAAATTTAATTTAAATTATTTCGACACCTCTAATTACCCCGAAAAAAATATTTTCAACATCCCTCGAAATCAATCTATAGTTGGTAAAATGAAAGATGAGTATGCAGGCATTCCTATTAAATGTTTTTATGGTACCGGCGCTAAAGCATATTGTTTACATGTGCCGACAAATGAAACTGAGATTGTAAAAAAAGCTAAAGGTGTGTCAAAATTTTCAATTAAAAATCAGTTAACTTTAAAAGATTATAGAGATGTAGTTAACGGAAAAGATTTTATTTATTGTAGTATGTATGTTTTTAAATCTCAGCTACATGATATGTACACAGAAATTAAAAATAAAGTCGCCTTATCCAACAAGGATGATAAGCGATATTCAATACCCGGTTCAGTAAAAACTTTAGCATGGGGCATACTAATATTTCATTTTTCGAAGAACCTCTAGAAAATATTAAAATATTAGAACAAGTTTTAGAAAATTTCGAATATCGTGATGAGGCCCAAACGAATTTAGATTTATTGATTGAAGTGGCAGATAGTATGTAATTATTGTTTAAATTAAGTTTATAAATTGTTTTCTATTTAAATTTGTATAATATTGTATATTTATTATTGTTAATATTATTGTTATTATTGTTGATAGGTAGTTTTTGCTGTAAATTGTAAATACATGTTTAGAGGCGTTAATAAAATAATATTTATAAAAAAAGTGTTTTATTAATTCATTACAAAATCATCGTATAATTGGTAAACATTTGATAATGCGCACATGGAGATATGTTTGGAGTGATATAAGCATCTTGATTCGGCTGAAGTTAAAGCTGGATGCTCATCAAATTCTTGTACAGGTATTGTGGTAAACTTTTGTAAAAAAATAACTTTTTCTCTCCCTTTAACATAAAT
This sequence comes from Tachinus rufipes, assembly GCA_963932245.1. Lineage (NCBI taxonomy): Eukaryota > Metazoa > Arthropoda > Insecta > Coleoptera > Staphylinidae > Tachinus > Tachinus rufipes. Next base: position 51,937,674 of record OZ010748.1, read on the forward strand.
TGTGTCAGCCCTGACGTCTTGTATTATATTTTTAAAATGATGCTGGGGTGTAAATCCTTGATTCCAATCGATGCAATGATGGTTCTTAATTAACCATTCAGCTTGTTTCTTATATTCTAACTCCAAGAAGTGAAATGGAAAGGGGGCTTTAAATACGTAGTGAGCTATTCGGGTACCATCAAAAATTGCCAGTTCTTTAGGTGAAAACTTGTTGGAACCAATTTTAAATCCTTGGACATCAATAATTAACATTTTATTTGTAATTTAGAAAAATCTTTAAAAAGTTTAATTTTAATAGAGTACAAATATATTTGATGTTTTAACCTCTTTAATTTTTTTTTATAAATAATTAATCTTCTATTAAATTCCTCGCCCATTTACAACTGTCTGACTGCTTTGGTGAATGGATTGTAACTGATCATCTTATCGTGAAGAATGAGGCATACGGCAGAAGTATTTGCTTTTGTAGGTTCACTCGTGTCAAATTCAATTCTTATTTCAACAGCATTTGATTGCAATGTTTCGTTTTGATTACTACAATCAATTAGTACTATTGGTGTTGTTTCTTTAAATTCCTTGCGATTAAAAAGAGGTTCAATTTCTTTGTGATAATAAGATTGTTGAAAATTTGCATACATTTCATATAATTGTGCAATTTGATTTGTTTTAAAATTTAAATTTAAATTATCATATGGATATCTTTCAGAATTTAAATAAACTCGAAGATTTGTAAGTTCATTATCATCAAATTGACCCATATCTTTTTTATTTTTATTTTTACGGTCTGTTTGTAGCCCAAAAATTATATATCTCGGTGTTTCTAATTGAGTAGCCGTTTGCACGGCCCATGTATGTCTTGTTGTTTGTGGCAATGCAGGATGTTCATGTAATTCCCAAGACCTGAAAGCTATAGATAAATCCTCATTTTTTCCTAATAATTTTGTCAATCTAAGTTGTTCAGCTAATCCTACAGAAATGTGAGGAACTTTCCAATTGATTTTATTAATTGTCACTTTAACGCCTTCATCTTCTGTGCTTATAAGTGCATCAAGATCGGTATTACTACGTATTAAAACCAATTCTTGTTTTGAATTTATTATAATTTTCTTATAATCCTCCGCAAAGCCTAATAACATTTTAAGTGGTATGCAAACATTGAAATTTCCATCAGCATCTACCATATCATCTTGGTCTGTATTAGTTTTGGAAAACCATCCGGCATTTTGTAATTTTTGATTTGAATTGAAGGATAAGTAACCTTTCAATGTTGATGTTAAGCCAACATTTCTAGTAGAGTCAATAACAACACCATTTAATTCATAGCGAAGTTCACTAAATAGATAAGCAATGCCGTTGTTAATAAACTTTGTTTTTGTTGGTTTTTTATTATTAGTAGTTTCTTGCAATTTGCCTTCTATGTAAATAAAGCTTTCACTCGGTAGTGTGTACATATCTTGTTGTTGAATTGGAATTCTGATTTCATCGTTGTTGTTGAAACTTGTTGACGCGTATGGTTGATGCGTGTGAAATTGAGAATTTGCAATTGAGTTGTCAATAAAGACATTTTCTTTAACATTAAGAATGCGCATTATTTAATATAGTTTAAATCCTAAAGATTTTAAAAATATTATATTTTCTGATGTTAATCTAATGCGTGCAGATTGTCTAATGATTGAATTGCTTGTTGCGGTTAAGTTATATGGTAAGTTCTTATAACCATAATTACGCATACTATGATATCGCACTACCATATTCAAGGCACTTTCTTTAAATGAAGTCCTACTGTGATGGTCTCTCCTCTGAAATTGACTATATTCCCATCTTGGTCCACTATTTTAAGTGTTATGTTAGTAATAGTTGATGTATTAATTGGTAAATATATAACCGTCTCAGGGGACTGTACAATTTTCTAACCTGGTGGTACCGTAGGAAAAAACTGAAACAATGTATGACCCAATCTTCCGTTTCTATAAGAACTGGTTGTAATACTACAGTCAACACATAAAGAATTTATTTTTAAAATATCTGTTGAAAAGTCTGATTCATTGGAAATATTTTTTAATAACAATCTTTTATTAAAACCCAATAATGTTCCAATCGTATTATCTTTAGTAAAATCAATGGGTGCTGTACATTTTATATGCACTTTTAATGTATTATTATTTCCTATAATTTTGATATCTTCGTCATGTTTTTGAAGCTGTTTTTGTAAATATGTGTTTAAATCAGTAATTTCATAAGATCCTACCGGAATTGTAATTTCTTTATTGTTACCATAATAAAATTTGTTATTGTTTTCATCTATGTTTGCAATTGAATAAAATGATTCAAAATTTGTTAAGCCCAATACAAAATTTTCATCTTGTTTTAAATATAAGGGTGGATTGAAATCTGCTTCTAGGATTGAACTTTTGCCAGTAAAAGTAATATTATAAGACATACTTGATTGACACCAAACATACGAATGAAGAAATTTTCATAATGTATTTTCATATAAAAATATTAAACATAAATGTCCACAATTATAAGTGTTATACTTTTGAAAAGCATCATGATTATATAGAATATTCTTTTTACCATCTCTATAAAAATATCTTAATAATTCAAGAGGCGGTTTTAAATTACCAAAACTGTCAAAATATTTAATATTATTATTATTTCTTATATAAGCTACCCAATGAGAACCAGCTTTTGATTTTTTTTCTAAATTCACAATACCACATTCTTTTGCATACATTTTAGTCGGTAATTCATCCAGCATGTATACACCTCTAAAATATGGAAGGTTTTTTGCATATTTATACAAATCAATATTGGTCTTTGTGGTAGCTTTCCTATTAGTTTTTTTTATAGGGATAAAGACCGTGACCACTTTTATATGGTTTCACATATAAACCATCACCAATTTTATAACCGTCTTTACTATTTACTTTAGATTTTAATACATCCTCTTCCACTTTGTTGTGTCGCTGTTGTTCTTCTAGTTGTCTTTTCAACGCTCTTTTTTTCATTATAGCTTTTGCAATTCCAATAAAAAAAAAAGCCACCACTACGCGGTATTTTAATAATCCTTGAAGGTATTTTTCCATTTTTTACATATTTTGTTTTACGTTTGCCACCTTTACCTAATTTAATTTTTGCCATCATTACATTAGGCTTTGATTTTAAAATTTTTCTTTTTGAAGTTTTTCGACGTCTTAGACTCATACCTAATTTAGTTTTTAGTTTCATAATACCAGACACACCTAGCGCGGCAAATTTTTCACCGAAACTAGCGTCAGTTGCTTTTAATCTTAACACTGCCTGTCTGCTTAGCAATCTATCCGCTTCGTGCCGCTTAGAAATATCGGAATATTTTGAATATGCAATATCGTGTTGTTTGCAATGTTCGTCTAATGGGTTTATGCCTTTATCACCTCTTTTGAGTCTTTTTTCTAATTTTGTCCCCGGACCGCAATAATTATATCCTGGGATATGGAATTCTCGAGAAATTTTATTAATTAAATGGTTGACAAAAAGAGGATTAATTATTGGTTGTTCTGGGTGTGGAAAAACAAATATTATAATTAGTTTACTTTTGCATCCAAATGGTTTAAGATTTCAAAATGTTTATATTTACTCAAAAACATTACATCAGTCAAAGTATCAATATTTAAAAACAGTCATTGAACCTATAAAGGGTATGGGCTATTTTGAATATGATAACAGTGATCAGATTACATCACCACAAGAAACTAAAGAAAATTCAGTTTTTATATTTGACGATGTTGTATGTTGCAATCAAAACATAATGAGGGATTACTTTAGTTTTGGCCGACACAATAACATAGATTGCTTTTATATTTGTCAAACATACACTAAAATACCAAAACAACTTATAAGAGATAATGCTAATATATTGATTATATTTGAGCAAAATAATACCAATTTAAAACACATTTACGATGATCATGTAGGTGTCGATATGTCATACCAACAATTTAAAGATATTTGTTCTTATTGTTGGAGACAGAAATATGGATTTTTAGTTATTGATAAGGAAAGTGAAATAAAATCTGGACGCTATAGAAAAGGATTTGATTCATTTATTCATTTATAAACAATATATAAATATATTGTATGTTTGAGTTCTAACAGTTTGCATCTACATGTAGTTTAATAAACATCATGGACAAGCAATTAGTCAAGCAGTTATTAAAAACTCGACGTATTGTAAAAAAAAAGTTTCAAGATTTGAAATCTGATTATGCACAGTCGCAGTCACATATGCGATCGGCCTATCAGCCATTAACTAAACCAATAGAAGACCTTATTGCAAATCTCAAAGTTAAATTGGAACCAAAATTTGAAAAAATTGAGGAAACTGAAGAAATTAAAAATGAAACACCAAAAAAGAAAAGGTATGGTAGAAGGTCATCCCCTATTAAAATGGAAGAATTTGTAACACCAACTAATACTACCATTGATACAAGTATTCTTCCACAAGTTTACGAGCACACCCCTTCTACATCCAATACACAGCCAATAGTCGAAGACCTATATGTTGCTAATAATGATGATGATGATGATGATGATGATAATGATGATGATGAATATGCAAATGTTGAAGTCCAAACTAAAAAGATGAGTGATTTGGATGAATATGTAAAACAATTTTCCATATTACCTAAAGCCTATATTTACGACATGATATCTGATACAACGAGGGCTATGGATCACACATATGGAATAAGAGTGGTACCAACTGAAAATGGAGACAAACATAATTATGCTATTGGTAATGCAGTTGTTACCTTCAGAGGTGATGATGTAGTTATTAAAACAGTTATAAATGGACAAACTTTTGAACGCATATATACAGGTACACCGGGTTTGTATGAGTTATTATTCAAGAAGGTACCGACAGGATATAAGAGTGCGGATCTAACTAATTATATGGAAATTGTTAATAAAACAAATGCAGCAAAACATGGTTATATACCAACCGGAAAATTAATAGGAACTAAACTACCAAAATATATTAACATAATTGCACCTATGCTTGATAGGCGAAAAGCAATTCCGGTTAGACTCACACCTCAATCATTTCGTACAGGTAAAGCACTACTTGAATATGACAATAAGCCATTAGAATTTATATATTGGGACAATCCTAATGAATTAGTTAATCGTCTGCGCCTTCTAATTTCTTCCCAAGCTGCTGGGCATACTGGACATAATAATGAAATTACTTCAATAATTGAAGAGTTGCAAGAAGCAAAAATTATTAAATAACGGTAACATAGATGTAAACTCTCATTAACTGATTGAGTTTTAAGAAATAAACATGACCATTGATAAGTTTGGAAGAACACTTTATTCGAAACATAACGATATCGACATAATACTTCAATCAACATCACCAAAAAAATACAGTTATACAATTACACTAAATTTTTTTAGTGATTCTACGCTCAACAATAGATATCTTTTATTTAATACTTTATCAAATTACATCTTTCCATACAAATCGGCTACAATTGTATCGGCTTTCATTAGTAATAATTTTCAAATAAGAATAAACGGTTCACCATTCTATGAGAATGCTCTACGTAATGTACCTTTAAAAAGGGGGGATACTATAGAATTTCCGGAACAATTTGTTGGTGGAAATATGGTAACGTTATATGCTGAGTTAGTACTTAAATGTCTTGTGGAAGAAGAATATAGCCCAGTTGTTGAAGAAAATGGTTAAGAATAAGATAATAAATGTTAAACAAGAAATTGTTGAAGAAATTCACAAACCGGCTCGTAAAAATTTCAAGCGAAGACATGTTATAGTAAAAAGTCTTAAAGATTTAATTCAAGCCGATTTAGTGGAAATGATACCTTATGCTAAATTCAATAAAGGATTTAGATATATTTTAGTAGTTATTAATGTATTTTCTAAATTTGTTTGGGCATTTCCAGTAAAAAGAAAGACTGGAAAAAATGTTTCATCGGCCATGGAAAAGATATTTTTAATTAAAAAAAATGTTGTCAAAAATGTTCAAACAGATATGGGTACGGAATTTTACAATAAAGACTTTCAAACGTTAATGAAAAAATACAACATAAATCACTATAGCACATATTCAATTCAAAAGGCGTCCATTGTAGAAAGAGTTAATCGCACTCTAAAGAACAACATGTGGAAACAGTTTAGCTTACAAGGAAATTATAAATGGTTAGATATTTTACCAGAAATTGTTAACAAATACAATAATACCAAACATAGCACTATTGGCATGAAACCCATTAATGTTGACAATAAAACAGAAAAAGCTATCTTACAAAATTCATACAATCATTTAAAATTGGTTGACTCTAAGGCTAAGAAATTTCGCGTTGGTGACAGCGTACGTATTAGTAAATATAGAAGTGAATTTGCTAAAGGATATACCCCAAACTGGTCAAATGAAATATTTACTATAAATAAAATTCAATCAACATATCCATTAACATACTTATTAATTGATCAAAGTAAACAAAAGATTAAGGGTGGTTTCTATGAATATGAACTACAAAAAGTAAAATATCCAGATATTTATTTGGTTGAAAAAGTAATTAAAAGAAGGGGTGATAAAGTATTTGTTAAGTGGTTGGGATTTGACACGTCACACAATTCTTGGATTTCAAAAAATAATGTCTATTAATTACCCCCACATGTTTTTTTATATAAAAGATTTCAGAAAGTGCATAAACTCAGTGTTGGCTAAAATGTGTTTGGATGATGATGTTTTTCCTACAAGATTTTCAATATTTGAAGAACGGCTGCAAACGTTTAAAAATTGGTTTGGGGTTATAACACCCAAATCACTTGCGAAAGCTGGTTTTGTCTATTTACAACATGCGGACCACGTTCGATGCTTCCGCTGCGGAGTCAATATTAGAGGTTGGGAACCAGTGGATACAGCTTTAGGAGAACATATAAGACTGTGTCGCCAAATTGCGAATTTGTAAAATTGCTTACTATGGGTGAAAGTTCAGAAAACAAAGGAGTGGGTGTAAAATTAAATCAATTAACAAAAGTGATTGAAGACCAGTATTATAATTTATTATTATTATTATTGAATCAACAAAAAAAGAAAGAATGGGAAATAAAAGTACCGAAAAATGAAGAGGAAAAGAAAAAGCAAGAACAACAGATAAATTTTTTTAACATAATAGAAGAGAAGATTAAATCGGCATTAGTGTAGTGTGATCAGTTTAAAGGCAAAAAAAAAATTATTTTGTTATTTTTTTTAATAAATTTAATATTATTTTAGCTTACTGTTTTTTTATTTAATTACTTACCTTTTTTTTTATTTATTGTGTCTGAAAAAGAGGAGTTCTAACATATAATAAATAATACATTTTTTTTTAATAAATAAATTTAAAAAATAGTTTATTAGTTATAAAACATATTAAAATAGCATAAATGATACACAATACAAAAAATATTATATATAATAATATTACCTAAATTAAGAATTAAATCTTTCGTAAAAAATTTTACTTCTATGGGATTCGTTTAATACAGGGGTTAATATTTTTGAAAGTCTTTCAATTTTTTTAATATATCGTTCGCGATCACATAATTCAGTTAACCACAAGCCTTTTCTGGATTGTTGATACGCAAATGGCCACACAATCATATGATGAATTCTGTTTTTATTTTCACATATTGTTACTTTTTTCATATTATTATCACTTGATTAAGTCAATTATCTCGCGTTATGAATTTATCAAGATTGTCTAAATAACTGTTGAAATTTAATTTGATTAATTTTTGTCTTAAGCACCACGCACATATCACACCATTTAAATATTTTTGACACATTTCTGCGGCTTTATAACAATTTACTTCTTCTTTACGATACATGTTTAATATGGTATTATCGTAAGCTTCAAGACTATTTTGTTGTCTGCATTTTTCTAATCCCATATCTTCAAAAAGCTTTTCCAAGTGTTCCACCGCACTGTGCAAATCGTCCACTTCAACGTAATTGCTGTAGCACATCCACATGTTTATACTTATATTATTAATAAATTCTTATTGGTATTTTCTCTTTATACTTATAGTCAAATCCCCCACTAATCACTACCTTAGTCACATGATATATAAATGTAGACACATTATGCAGCCACAGTTGCAAATATTTTGGGGTGATAATGTAACAGTTCTTTTATGCATAATACATTATCTGTAACTAATAATGAATCAATCAGTTTTTGTGCATTTAATATTTTGTCACCATCCATTTTGCTAACACCCTGAATAAAGCTTGTATAAAATATTTGAAAATTTTGAAGCTTTAACAATCCCAATCTATCACTAATGAGCTGTTTTAATTTCCACAAACCAATAAAAGATTCATATCCAATGTACAACACATTTACCCCATCTTTTATACACACAACTTTGTTTTTAAGTTTTTCAAAAGTAATTTGTTTTGTTCCTAGCTGCACTGGCCACCATTCAACATTTTCATTTGATAAAAAGTAACTTCCTATAATGTCTTCCAATAATTGCAGCTGTGCCCAGTCTTCTTCATATAAGTCAACATGCTGTTTATTGGATGAACTTATACGTATAATTTGAGAATGTGTGATATTTGTAGTAAGACCTATGCTGACACATTTTGACTTTGATTTGTTTAAAGGATAGGTTGTTACGTTTACTAATTCAGTCATTTTTAATACTATACTCAAATCACTCTATATCTATTATATATGCCCCCCAAGTGCGCAATACTGTGTAAAATTATATGCGCAATAAAATTTTAGTCGCGCGCATTCGGGTATAAAGAGATACATTTTTTTTTTAAATAGCGTACTTGTAATAACTTTTTATGGTGGGGATTCTCCCCTCCACATACCATCACTAATACAAGATTTTAGATTTTAAAATATTAGTTTAACACGAGTTGTAGCATTGTCTAGTTTAACATGGGTGTGCTAAATATTAGAGTATTTTACCTTTTTTTTTTTTTTTTTTTTTTTTTTTAGGACGTAGTGAGTTGTTTGGCTCTCAACAAGTGGCCCTTAAGAATAACTTACGCATGGTAATACCTTCCGGTTTTCTTCTCTGCGCAAATCCTGTTGTTTTAATGTCCCTGTCTAAACTAACCTACATTTGGTGCTAGTTTGAGGCGGGCTGGTTTTTGCTTCGCGGATTTTCACGCATCATCTGCGGTACGCATGCTGTCCCCGGCCCCTCTCTCCCTATAGCCCCTACCTTTGTCTGTCTCTTTATATTCTTCTATTGTCAAACTCTTCAATTTTTTTTTTTTGTACACTTGTTGCAAAGTTTTTTAACGCCCTCCATTTATTTTCATCTTTTAAGCATTTGTTAATGATTGTTCTTTTATCCACTTTGCTTTCTAGTATATATTCTAGTTTTTTTCTATCTTCCTCCCACGCCTCGCATTCTACTAGAGTGTGTTCTGCGTTATCGTGTGTTTCTTCCTGACAAAATGTACACCTTTCTTCTTCATTTATTTTTTTAATTTTTTGCAAGAATTTTCCAAATGCTCCGTGCCCGGTCAGTATTTGTGTTGTATAATAACACGTCTCGGGTTTCTTCTCTACCCATTCTTTTATGTCTGGGATTAATTCTCTCGTCCATTTCCCCTTTTCTCCTGTATCCCATTTTCTCTGCCATCTTTCCATAGTCTTCTCTCTTGCTCTTATCTTTGCTTCTTTTTTACTCGTTCCTTCTTTTACAAGTTTTTTTATTTCTATTCTTTCCTCCACCATCATATCCGCGGGAGGTGTTGCCGCAATTACCTCTACTGCCTCTTGTGACACTGTTCTGTAAGCTCTACAAATCCTTAGCGAGCTTGCTCTTGTGGCTCCTCTTACTTCCTTTCTGTTTTTCTTTGTTTTCATGGCTTCTCCCCATGTTTCTGCGGCGTACAGCAATTTGCTTCTTGCTGCCGTTGCTATTAGCCTTCTGCTTTCTTCTCCTGGACCTCCGTTGTTTGGCATAAGTCTACCAAGCTTTCTCTCAATTTCCTTTGTTCCAATGACCGCTTCCTTAACCTGTTCATTCCATCCCTTTGCTTCGAGTGTCACTCCAAGGTATTTGATTTTTTTCCCTATGGTTATCTCTTGATCTCCCACCTGTATCTTACCTGTTCCTCTATTATTCCTCTTAGTCGATAGCCATGCCGCCTCAGTTTTTTGTGTTGCTAGTTTTAAGCCCTTACTTCTCATCCATATTTGTATCATATCAATTGCCAGCTCTAATCTTCCTTTTAGTACTTCTATTTCTACGTCTCTACCTACTACTGCTATGTCGTCCGCAAATGCTGTTATTGACACGCCTTCCGGCATCTTCATTCGAAGTAACTCGTTATAGACAAGGTTCCACAGTTTTGGTCCCAGTGCTGAGCCCTGCGGTACCCCTCTAGTAAGTTTGAATCTTCCATTTTTGGTCACTAGATTTCTGTCCTGTAAGTAGCTCCATATAATCTTGATTGTTTTTCTGTTCAGTTCTTTCTTCTTTGCCGCCTCTATAATTGCTGCCCATGATACGCTATTAAACGCGTTCTGTATGTCCAACGCTATCATTACACAGTGTTGTCTTTTCCTCTGCGTTCCGCTGTTTGCTTCTTTTGCTATTGCTTTCACTTTTTCAATAGCTCCTAAGGTTGTTTTTCCTTTGGTAAATCCGTATTGTTCTTTTTCCCATCCTCCTTTTTCTTCTATTTCTTGTTCTATTCTCCGTACAATAACTTTTTCCATTATTTTAGCCAGTGTGTTGATTAAACATATTGGTCTGTATGATGTTGCTTTTCCTGCTTCTTTTTTTTTCTCAATCAGTACCAGAGTGGCTTCTTTCCAACATCCTGGGAAAGTTCCTTCTTTTAGGCACCTGTTGATTATTTGAGTTATTTCTATCTCGTTTCCGTCTAATGCTGCTTTAACAATCTCTGTTGTTATTTCGTCCGGACCTGGTGCTTTGTTGTTAGGCAATTCTTTTATGATCTCTTTGATCTCTTCCACTGTTGCCATAACTGTTGCTTCTTCTTCTTTTGTTTCTGGTTCTTCTACTGGTTCTCCCTTTGGAAATAGTTTTTTAATTATGACCTCTTCTTCTTCGTCTTCTTTTAAGCAGATTCCTTTTGTTCTTCCACCCAATTTGTCCATCACTATTTTGTACGGTTTTCCCCAAGGATCCCCATCTATAGATTCTATCATTTCTTTCCAGCATCTTTTTCTGCTATCCCTAATTGCCTTTTTTTAAAATTTTCTGTCGTTTTTTAGTTTCTCTTCTATTTCCTCTGTGTTCTCTCCTCTTCTTCTCAGCCTTTTGATTTTCCTCGCTGTTTGTATTGTGTTTTTCCTGCATTCTTTTATTTCCTCACACCACCAGTATGGTCCTTTTCGTCCGCCTTCCCTGTACCTAGGAATTGCTTCCTCCGCCGCTTTTCTCAGTTTTTCTGAGTACCTCTCGCATCTTTTCTCAATATTTTCGTTTTCTGTCACTTCTTCTGTTTCCATGCCTCTCTTTATCTTTTCTTTGTCCATTCTTCTTACGTTCCATTTACCTTCTCTCGTGTGCTCCTGTTTTCCTTTCTCCTTTGTATTGTATTGTATATGTTTATGTAGACTCAGTGATTCTTCTTCAGTCACGGTCCATTCATTTATTATTTTTGCCATTTCCCACGTTGCTATGGTGATGTCAATATGCGATTTTGAGCTTCCTCTTACAAACGTCGGTTTGTCTCCATTGTTGCAGATTGTAAGATTTAACCCTGCTATCATCTCCTCTAAGATTTTTCCTCTTAAATCGTTCTTGTAGCCTCCCCATCTCGGTGATTTTGCGTTGAAATCTCCTCCTACAATAATTTTTTTGTTTTTCTGTTTTCTTAAACTTCTTTCTTATTCTTCTATCCACTCTCGATAGTATTCCAGACCGCAGTTTGGGCTGATATAACAGCTGTATACTATCATGCTTTGTACTTCTGCCCACACTATTCCTTCTTTTGGTGCTCCCCATCTTTCCACCTTGTCCCTACACTTCCCCCTAGCTAAAATTGCGGCATCTGTTCTTTTGTCTCTTATCCACTTACCATTTAGTTTGTTTTTATTAGGTTCACTCACTAGCACTAGGTCTATTTCCTCTCTCTCCGCTGTTGCTATTAGTAAATCGTGAGCCTCTCTTCCCCTCCCTATGTTTATTTGTATAAACTTATACATTATGTGATACTATTTTTTCCTCCTGTTCTCTCCAGTTATCTGGGTTGTTGTCCTCCATATTCTTCTTTGTTTTCCTCATTTCTTTTTTCTTTGTAGCTGGACATCTTTTCTCTCCCGTTCTGTGTCCTAATACTTTGCATTCAATGCAGTATTCTTTGTTTCTGCATTCGGCAACCTGATGTCCCTCCTTTCCGCATTTTATACATAGCGAAGACCTGTCTTCCCCATTGCATTCTGCCGCTACATGTCCTTTCCTCCAGCATTTATAACATTTTCTTTCATTTGCTTTAACTTTCTCTACTCTGCATCTTATGAGTCCTATGTTTATTCTTCCTTCTCCTATTATCTGTTCTGCTATTTTTTTGTCCATTTTGACTATAGCGGTTTGTATTTCTCTATAACCTTTCTTTATGGAAATTATTGTACTTCCTTCTGTGTTCACTTTGTTCATAATTTCTTCCAGTATTTCTTCTCTCTTAATTTCCGGGCTAATATCTTTGATTATCACCAGTTCTGTAGTTTTGTTGCTGGCTTTTCGTACATTGCAGCCTTCCATTCCATTTTTAATTTTTTCTATCTCTTTCTCCGTCTCATTACCCTTTGTAATTAGTAACAACTCCCCTTTTTTTGTTTCTCTTACCTCCTTGAACGTAGATCCTTTTATCTGGGTTTTTGCCTGTCTCAGCAAATCTGCATATGTGACACCTTGTTTGCTCACTACTATAGCACCTGTTTCCGTACCTGTTTTTTTTCTCTATGTGTCTCCGCTACCTGTCCCTGTGTTGGCACGCACAGTCTTATTTTTGTGTTAGTTCTTCTTCCTGCTATTTCCATAATTTTTTTTGCATCTCTTGCCGTAATTCCCGTTGGTATTGGTATATTTATTTCTTCAATACGTAATGTTTTTGTTTTGATAAGCATTTTTTCGATAGCTATTAGTATCTCCTTATTCCCTGCCGTTTCGATTTTCTGCTTAATGATGTGTACTTTTCCCACATTTTTTCCGCTTAGATTTTTAACAATTTCTATATATGGCGTTTCATCTTCTCCTTCTTCCTCCATTAGTTCAGGGTATTTTATTTTTGCTTGTTGCAAGATACCACCTTCTTTGCCTATTTCATCTTTATTTATTAAAAGTCCTGTATCCATTTCCTTTCCCATTATTGGGTTTTTTTTTTCCACATTTACATATTTATAGTCTGTATCTCTCCATTCTTTATTTATAATATTTTTTATATCCTCTTCATTAGCCACTTTTAATATCTCCTCGTCGGAGATGAAATGGTTTTTACGGTTTTCTTCCCTATTATCTCCAGTTTCCATTGTCTGTGTCGACATTTCTATACCTATTTTTGTTTTATTTTCATTCTCCTGTTCTTTTTTTTGGATTTCTTCAAATTCCATTCTCTCCATATTTGTTTCTAGTTGATTCGCCACCTTTTTAATTTCCAGTTTAGTGGTTGTACACTCACTGGTTAAGTTTTTTAATTCTCTAATTAATTTCCCCATTATTTGGATTGTTGTGGGGTTATTTGCTCTCTTCGCCTCGTTGTTACCTCCTGGCGAATCTATTTCTCTCCCTCTTTTTTGTTTCGTTTGACCTAATTCTTTATCTTTATTTTTATCCGGCGGTGTTCTTTGCAACATCCCGCTTTTTAAAAATGCATCCATCTTATTACGTTTTTTGACCCTTGGCCTAGTTTCACTTTTAATTAATATCAAATTGCTGTTTCCGCGTTTATGTTTTATTATGTAACACTAGACGTGTCGCGCGTCACGACACGAGTGTGTTTTAAAACACGACCGCACCTTTATTTTTTGTGTGTCCAGTTTTACACTTTTTTGAACTTTCACAATAAACTTTTCACCTTTCCACTGTTTGTTCTAATTCACAGAATTTTTAATTTTTTAAATAACGTAGATTATTCACCATTATTTAAATCGCCTTTATGCACATTCGCGAGCGCGTCCGTTCTCCGTCGGACATTGACCGCGACTGTATTTTACCTAGATAGTGTAATTTATCCAGACATGATGCCCGAAACAGTGAAAAAATATTTTTTAAATAAAGCAGTCCTAATATTAAATATATTAAAAATGGATACTTGCCAAACATTATATTTGATTTTTCTGACGAAGATTTAAGCGAAATGTGTATGGAACCCTGTAGCGATCTTAAATTAATTGAGTCTGAATGTAATACATATATCTACACTTGCCCAGGATTCAACACATCTGAACAATTGAATTATGTGAATGAGTTGGATTGTTTTGAAAAACGTATGTTAAAAATTAAAATGAATATTTAAAATAAATTTTTTACTTTGAGTCTATTTTTTTATTTCTAATAAATAATTATTTTGAGTTCTGTGCAAAGTTGCAAATCATAAAAAGGTTAACCCTTTAGACTTGAATTAAATATAATCAATAAAAACATTATTTTTGCATTTAAGTAAGTTGCTAGGGCCCATACTCGAATATATTTTTGCATATTTGCAAACAGTATCAATTATATTTATGTAGGTTTATTTTTCATAAAAAATTTAAAATATTTGAAGTAAAGTAAGGATATATCCATAAACTTGAATTAAAATAATCTGAAAGTATTCATAGGAAATTATTAAAAAAAATGATTATTTAACAAAAATAAAAAAATTTATTAAATAATTAATAATACATTTAAAAATATGGGTGATAGAGATAGAGATATGGGTGATAGAGTGAGAAATTATTAAAAAAATGATTATTTAAAAAAAATATAAAAAATTTATTAAATAATTAATAATACATTTAAAATATGGCTGACAGAGATATGGGGCCCTCGTAGTATTGTTTGAGTGATCTGTAATTAAATAAAACAATCATTAAAAAAAAAAAAACAATATTATTATACTTACAATACATGTTGAAGCGAGGTTTGCGTGTTAGGGTCTCCGATATGTTTTTTCCCATTTCTGAAACAAAAACACAATTATTAATTCAAAAATACATTAAATTTAATAATTTAACTTACCTTTTTTAATATTGAGCATCTTTCCAACCGCTTCAGTTTTTTACTTTCCTTCTCGTAAGATTCCATTATCTTTTTTAATAAAGCCTTCTGCTTTTTTAAGAGTTGCTCTTGCCTGTCATTATGTAAGAGCAACTCTAACTCCTTCATCGAATCCCCCGTAAACAAATCCATATCCTCTTCTAGGGGGTCGTTGGGGGGTGTAAGGAGGTCGTAGACGCTTGGCGAAAAGATGTCTGGTGATTGTGGCGGGGGTGGTGGGGTGTTAAGGTCTACGGTGGTGGATGGTGATGGGGAATCCTGGATTTCAATTATGCATGAGGGTGGGGATAAAGGGTACAGGTCCGTAATTTCCTCAATTTCCTGGTATAAGTCACCATTTGATATTGGGGAATAAAGGGGTTCATAGGGTGGAGAATCTGGGGATTTTATCATTATATCCTCAATAATGATAATTGTCGGTTTCATTTTCGTTGTGGGACTTGTATGAAGCTTAAAGTCTATACAGCCTTTATATATATTACATATACAACAAAAAATGAAAATTTTTGAAAGGTTGAGGGAGGGGTGTAATTTAATACACATTTTATGTATTATAAAACAGGGTCTCAATACATCCAATGTAGTTATTAAAAATGCTTTCCATTTATGGTAAAACGCAATACCAAAACAAATCATTAAAATAAACACAACAAATAGAAGATGAATGCACTTCGACGGTGTGCACATTTATTATGTAGAACCTGTTTGAGAGCGAAAGCGGAAATAAAATTCATTTCATAATTTTTATATACTCTATATTTAGAATAAGACTGGGGTCATTCGATTAATGCTATGAAAAAATAAACAATAAAAAATTGCTATTTCAAGAAACATAAAAGATCAATGCGCTTGGACTAAATATAATAAATGCATTACATAAAAACAATATTGGGGTACGGCATATAATTATAGCTTGTTATATTCATATAAAATTAATCCGCATTCCGCATTACTAATATATTATTTAATACACATTTTATGTATGATAAAACAAGATCTCAATACATCACATGTAGTTATTAAAAACAAAACAAAAAAAGTATGAAAATGCCATTTATGGTAAAACGCGGTACCAAAACAGATCATTAAAATAAACACAACAAAACGAAGGTGAATGCACTTCGACGGTGTGCACATTTATTATGTAGAACCTGATTGAGAGCGAAAGCGAAAAAAAAAATGCATTTCATAATTTTTCTATACTCTATATTTAGAATAAGACTGGAGACATTCGATTGATGTCATGAAAAAAATAAACAATAAAAAAAAATTGCTATTTCAAGAAACATAAAGGATCAATGCACTTAGACTAATTATAATAAATGCATTACATAAAAACCATATTGGGGTACGGCATATAATTATAGCGTATTCATATAAAATTAATCCACATTCCGCATGAATAAACAGTTTAATATGTATACAAGAAAATCTGTTAATTATTACATTTATTACTTTTTAAATATGTCGAGGTAACTATATTAAATATAAAGTTTGTGTGTGTGAGGGTGTGTGTGTGAGGATGTGTTTATAGCGCATATAGGTATACATGAATAAAAACCAGTATTATGCGTAACATTCAAACAAAGAAAGCGTCAATAGCTGTTGTTTACGTGCTATACTAATAGGGTAAGGTCACACGTACTCAACATCGTAATTATTAGAGTTAGGGCAGTTTTTTAAACACCATATTTGTCTTTTATTTTTATTTCCGTATAATTATATTTATATAATAAAAACAGACATCATTAATAACGAGGACACCAGACGGCCTAAAAGAAAAAAAATAATTAAAGGGCATCAGACGACCTAGAGAATGTTGTACTGACATGACCCGGATGCAGACGAGGTCTGTCTCAAGGTCTTGTGGTACAACATTCTCTCTCTACTTTTATTAGATATTACCGCCATATCTTAAACATTTGTACAAAGATGGAAAGAGATCTATATACTAATATTATTTTAACACTATCGACATCAGGCTTGTCTGATTCAATACTATATATGCATGAGGCTTTAAATTTATTATTCAATAAAATTGTTGAAGATTTTGAATTGATGCAATAAATAGGAATAGCAAACATTGTTTTACTTGATTTACCCATCTATAAGACAGCATAAATATAATAATAATATTATACCTGAAGATATTAAGAATAAAAAATAATATTTTTATGTATGCTATTATAATGAGTAAACAAAATAAATTGTAATCTAAATATGTTACAATGTTGATATTATATTAACATGACCGTGCAGTCTATTGTGCTTGCAAATTTTTAAGCTAAAAATAAAATATAATCTAAACTGGAAATATTGTACAATGAAGAATGAGACTTCAACAAAAAAGCATAAAAATTTAGTATATAAAGAAAAAATATTTGTAACATTTATAACAGTAAAAGATTGATTTCGTGGCAATTGATGCTTCCACCGACATTAAACCTACAAAAAAGGCTGATAGAACTTAATGTAGGCAAAGAATACACTATATGCGGTGTATATGAAAGAAACACCGTATATGGTAGAGCTATATTACTTATGTTACACAATTTTAATGTTTGGATGCCCAAGCGAATACATAATTTATTCACCAAATATGTAAGTTATCGTCGATTTTTATAAAAATTATGCTGGACGAAAGACCCTCCTAGTAAAGCAGCATCGGGAGATATATTGAAACAAAACACCAACTTTCGAAATAGCTGATGGTAAGTAATATAATGATTTGTTGTATTTTATATTTTAAATAATAATTTTTTATTACAGAAAATAGCATCAACAGCCAGCTACTGCTCTAAGGAGCTATTAGAGACGCAATAGGAGCTTTCAGATAAATATATATATATATATATATATATATATATATATATATATATATATATGTAATTAAAATGTAATAAATTATTAATATTAAAAAATAAATTAATTACTTTACATAGTTTGACCACTACTCCAATATTAAATAATAACTTATTTATATATATAATCTATAACCTCTTAATACCGTTAGGTGTCAAGGTGTCAGACACACCGAGCCACAGAGAAGACGTGTGTATGTTTGGATGCCTATATGAGGTAACGGACCCATATTGGGAAGAACGCTAGGATCGGCATCACTTTAGGGTTACCCATCCAAGTTGTGAGCGGCCGTTGCTTAACTTTTGTTAGTAGTATTCTAGTATTCGTACTACTTGTCATCTCTGCCGTACTGCCAACCAATAAATTATTTTTATAATTAAAATGTACATTTTGCAAAATAAATCTATTTAAATCTTATATTTGTGTTATTTTATAATTGAGAAAAAAAAACTACAGAATTGTGTACACTGCTACTTCAAGGTTTTTACAAGCGTGTGCTGTTATATATAAATAGCAAGATCTTTGCACAGCAATTGTACAATTACAATATCTAAGTAAATCATGAGTAATCCAATTGCTAAATTTGCTGATAATATGGTCCGTAAAGTGGAAGAATTTATGGTTACCAAAGAGACAAACATAGAGGTTGTGCAGAAGTACATAAAACACTGCTGCAAGAACATCCGCATGTTGAACAACGCTATTCGAAATAGTAAGAATATTGGAACCCAGCAGAAGTTATTAGCGGCAATTAGCAAGATGATGGGTCATCGAACCATACTGAAAGTGTCGGCTAAACGGGGAGTCAGCATGCCTGCCCACGCTAAGTGAGCAAGTGTAGCGGTCCATTGGAAATCTGCGTTTGAGGGTGAACTGGGGTTTTAACTAATATTAGTCACCTGGAGCCAGAGAAGTTCTTTAAAGACTGCAAGGTATTATTAGAACTTCGAATTAGACTAGCCCTGAAAAATAAAAACTTTTTTTTTTATTAACGCTGTGTCCTGCGGAAAATTCATCAAGCAAAGATTTTAAACATTTGAATTGTAAGAACGCCGTCGTAGATCGTAAGTCGGAATTAAACAAATAGTTCCAAGAAAACATATCAAACGTACTGTTAAAAAAATTAGAAGAATTTCAAGTCTGATTTAAATTTAAATATATTGCTCAATGCTAATTTTGAGTGATTTCACTAAGAACGCGACAGCGGGTGGGCATTGGCCTCAATCATCAATTTAGTTATAAATATTAACAAACATAACCCATTAAGAAGCTCCCAATCAGACTTAAGCATGCATGTCTAAATATTAAAAACAATGACAGAAGAACGGAAGAAATAGAAGAAATTAAAAAAGACAAAGTAATAGAAGCAATTAAGAAATTAAAGAAAGGGAAGGCACCGGAAACAGATGAAATAACGCCGGAAACGATGAAATACATGGGAGATGAGGGAATTACACAAATAACGGAATCAATAAACGACATAATTAAGAATGGGAAAACCCCAAAGGAATGGAATAAAGGAATAATTCTACCCATACATAAAAAAGGCGATAAAAGGAAATGTGAAAACTATAGAGGAATCACACTTACGAGCATACCAAGCAAAATATTCACAAGAATTATTAAAAAAAGAATGAGAGACAAACTAGAAACGACAATGGAAGACAGCCAATGTGGATTTAGAAGAGGAAGAAGCACACAGGATCTAAAATTTATAATAAGACAATTAAGTGGGAAAATGATTTAAAAAATAGAGTAATGCACGTATGCTTTGTTGACTTTGAAAAGGCATTCGACAGGATGAGGATATCGAAAGAACTAGAAGAGAGAAGAATTGAGAAAAAAATAATTAAAATAATTAAAAACATGTACACAAAAAACAAAAACATAGTCAGAATCAATAACGAAGAATCAAAAGAATTCCAAACAAAAAAAGTGTGAAGCAAGGCTGTGCGTTAAGCGCATTGCTTTCCTCAATTGTGCTACATAGGGCAATAAAAATAAAACAAGCAAAACAAAAAATGAAAATTGTAAAAATAGGATATTGGAAAATGGAAATAACAAACATAGCAGAACTGCTATTTGCAGACGATATGGCAGTAATTGCTGAGACCGAAGAAGAGCTACAACACAACATGGAGATAATAGAGGAGCAACTAAAAAAAATAAACATGAAAATAAATTATGAAAAAACAAAGACCATGATAATTGCAAAAGAAAAACTGAATCACAAAATAAGAATAAAAGGAACAATAATACAAATCAACGGAAAACTAGACAAAGAGATAGAGGACAAAATAAGAAAAACAGCAAAAATATATAACATGTTAAAAAACACTTTCTTTAACAAAACAGAAATATCAAAAACCACAAAAACAGAAATTGTAAAAAAAGTAATCAGTACAACATTAACATATAGTAGCAAAACATGGACAATGACAAGAAAACAAATATAAAGAATATATGCTATGGAGATGAGATTTCTTAGAAAGATTGAGAACAAAACAAGAAAAAATAAAATAAGGTACGATACATATAGGACGAATTTAAATATAAAACCAATACAAAAATAAATTATTGAAGGTCAAATGAGATGGTATGGACATATCAAAAGGATGAGTGAAGAAAGAAATACTAAGAAAATTTATTAGACAAGAGTAACAAGAAAACAAAAAAGAGGAAGACCCAGAAAATAATGGAACAGCGCAATAAAGGAAGAAGCTACAAGAAAAGGAAACACGTGGGAAGAAATAAAAAAGATAGCCAAGGATAGGAAGAAATGGAGAAAATATTATACAAATTAATAATGTATACGCCTGACACCGAAAGGTAAAAAGGCAATGGAATAAATACAAATAAAATGATTCACATTTTATGCTAAAAGATATGGCCTTTAAATTAAAGGTATCTATCTAATACCTTATAACAATGAGAATTTCATATTCATGATAAAACGCGTCTCCGAAAATAAAGTAAAAAAATAACTGATGTATTATGACATCAATGCAATATATGCATGAGCTATGTTGCAATATATGCCTTGTGGTTGACTGCAATGAATTAGAGATGTTTTAAGTTTCGACTTCCGAATATCCGATGAGGTCTTAATTCCATTTATGACAGACAAAATGACCTTCTTATGACCCGGGAGAAAGGATGTCCGCCAGGCTTAAAGCAGCCAAATATGCTTCCAACTGTTTGCAAGAAGAAAAATACGTAATTCATTACCGCAATTTAAAACAGTAAGTGGCGGAAGGTATTATTGTAAATAAAATACACAGCGTACTTCAGGTCAACCAGTCTCCATGGCTAAAAAAACACATCGACTAAAACGCAACCGTCCGTAAAAAACGCTAAAAAATCGTTTGAAAAAGATTTCTTTAAGCTAATAAGTAATGCAGTATTCGGAAAGACAGTCCTTATTTCCATTGCTCTAAAATAATGAAAAAAAATTTAGTGTAGATTGAGCTACTCAAGACTGATGTTCACTTCACCAAACTTATTTACGTCGGGATGACATTTTGGATATCTCCAAGATACGAGTTTCATTATAACTATATCAAAAACACCTATGGTGACAAAGCACGTCTTTGCTACACTGACACCGACTCTCTATATAAGATTGAAACGCCTGATATATACTCCGATATCAAACATTAAGGTGATGGTCAAGTTAAAGAAAATAAATCAACAAAATATACATTGATTATTATGCAACTAATTCCTACAAATCATCCATACCCACAGCAAATAAATCTAAAACCAATTGACTTTATGGCAAATCAAAAATAAACACTGGTCAGTCGTTTATTACAGATGGAACACAATACGATGAGTACCGAATATGTACATTGGGATGATCCTAATGAGTTGGTCAATCGTTTGGGTCTTTTGAAAGCACCACAGTCAGCCGGTAATAATTCTCACTCAAAAATGAAATTAACAGCAGCGAGATAAGAGACCCAAAAAATGCAACTTTTTCGCCATTTCGGATTTCCAATGGACCAATTAGGTGTGTATCCCTTCGCAAAAATGGTTTTCTCCTTGCTGATTCGCACAAAGTCTCCAATTTTAAATTTTCGCGGTCCAGCAATCTTGATGTGTGAATAAACGGTTTTCAACAACATCGATTCTTTATCTTTAGTGACTTCATTTGGTTTCATACCGATGGTACTATGCTTACGATTGTTGTAATCTTTTGTGATATCAGGTAATACATCGATCCATTTATATTTGCCTCGTAAACTAAACTCTCTATATAATATTTCTTCAGTACGTATCACTCGCTCGGCCATTGCAGCCTTTTTAATAGTAAACGTAGAGTAATGATTAATCGAACGCTTTTTAAGCAAATTTTCAACATGCTTGTTGTAAAACTCTTTACCCAGATCGGTCTGCAAGTTTTTCGGGATCCTACCACCATTAAATATTTTGTCAAATGCACTCTTCACTGACGGTCCGCTTTTATCTTTTAGAGGTTCCGCCCACAAGTATTTGGAGAAGCAATCGATTACAATAAGAATGTGTTTATATCCCTTATTTTCGCGAGAATACAGTATAAAATCAGCCAAATCAGCCTGCCACAAATCATCTAAACCTTTCAAAATGGTTCGTCTTCTAGAGAAATTTATTCGCGCGGGCTTGTGGATTTCAGTAACGATATCTTGTTTTACTTTACTCATTCTTGTTCGAAGAAATCAATTTTTGATGCTCTCCGCTTGAGCTCCCAATAACAAATTCATTTTTAATAACAAACTCCCCCCATTTTATTTGAATGTCGCTTTGAATTAGTTCATTTGTCTATTCGCTCGCTAATATCGTGAATTCGATCATTAATGCTGTTAATTTGAACCTTTACACTGTTGTATGTTGTTGTTAAGTTATCACGTATGGCTTCAATACGATCATAAACATTCAGATTGAAGTTTGTATGTGCATTGCTGACCAAGTTCATATTCTGCTCAATTTTATGCAATTCACCCTTAAATGTCAGTAACTTTGATTCAATCATTTCAGGAATGTCTTTAATGCATAATTGAATTTTCTTATCGAGATCCTCATATTTGATATTAATATGATCAAAATCAGATTTATTTTCGGCGTTTAAATTTTCCAAGAGAGTATTGATAGCGTTCTTATCATCATCAGATTTCTTGAGAAGATTTGTAATTTTAGAGTCGAGGTAGTCGGAAATGTTGTGAACGTACAGCTTAGTCGTGACATCAGTATCATCGATAGGAGCATTAACATTTTTCAAACGCTTGTGAGAAATGTCGAAATTCCCATCAGCATCGCGCTTAAAACCGTTGCCTGGCGGGCCTCTTGCACCAGCAAATGATTTATTTTGCGACGAATGACGTCCGAACTTGTCTACACTCATAGTGATATTGAGATTAAAATAAAAATTAATAGATTATATTTGCTTCTCTCAGCTCTTCTTCGATGGAGGCAATCTCGTTAGCGTGAGATGAATTTCCGGCTCTACGTGAAGCGTGTAGCAACCACAAACGTTCTATTAACTCGTTAGGATCATCCCAGTATGTGTATCGAAAAGGCTTATCTTCGACTTCTAATGTTGAATCGAATCCTTTACCTGCGTACGAATTGGCATCTGACACACTCCTGCTGCGATTTGGACGGTGTGTAGTAGTAGTAGTATTAGCAAAGGCTTCCATTATCTCTTCATCCACAGTTTTCTCGTTCACTCTCATTGCTCTCGCTTTTTTACGTTCATCTAACATAGGTTTAACTAACATTTTATATTTTGTTGTACCAATTCCTTGATGTTGCTCTGCAGGATTATGATTTTTAAATAAAGCATTAGTAGCCACTAAAACTTCAAAATAGTCTCTTTTGTCTTGTTCGGTATAATTTTGAGGAGTTTTCTTGAATAATAATTCATACAATCCATCAGTACCTATAAATTTTTTCCCTCTTACATAAAAATCTCCAATCCCATCAATCATTAGCTCTGTGTTTCCAACGATTATCTTGCTGGTATCAATGTCATAATTAACTCCCGTTACCGAAGAGCGATCATAAACAATTTTATCAGCATCTTTGACGTATCCAATAAGTAAAGGCACTAAAACATTAGGATACTGTTCGAGATATTCTCTCAAACCACGTTCAGTAATAGGTTCTGGGTTTTCATTATTTTCAACAACTGTATTATCAATTGTATTATCAACTGTATTATCAACTGTATCATCTGAAGACTCTAACCTACTTTCGTAAGTCTCTTCTTCGGGTTTATAATTTTCCTCCCTAAGTGTGGTTGCATTTGACATACCCTCGTAAAAGTTTCTTTCTAAACCTCCTTGTGTTTTATCAAATTGTATCATACTGGGTTCATATTGACCAAAGCTGACCATTTCCTCTGGTTTCGTAGGTGTAGAAGTTCTACCATATTTTCTCTTAGGTCTAATCGGAGTCACTTGCTGTTGCGGTGGTTGCGTAGGAGATTGTTTAATTTGAGGCGTTATATGAAGTACATTTGCAGGACCCGGAGGCAATGTAGAACTCTTTATTAACTCCTTAATTGGTTCAATTAAAGGCTTGTAAGTTTTATTCAAGATTTCATTATCATCGGATTGCTTCAATTTGAGAGCCATTACTTTCTTGCGAATTGCATGCTTTACAGTTATGAGTTCCTTATCAACATTGTGTTTCTCCGTATTGAAAGGGTTCCGTAATAGAGAGCGCTTCTTATACCGCATCTCTAAAAATAGCGAGCGCTTTTGTAGCGCTATACCGCTCGTTATTCCGCTATACCGCTCGCTATTCCGCTATACCGCTCCCTATTCCGCTATACCGCTCGCTATTCCGCTATACCGCTCGCTATTCCGCTATACTGCGCGCTATATCAGGCGCTGTTCAATAGCTACCGTTTTTATACTGCTATATCAATTGCTATATAACTGCTTAATCTCTTTATACTGCTTCACTTCAATAGAGATAGAAATAATAACCACACCCCTCTAACGCATGCGCTATACTGATTGAGGTAATTATCAGTTTATTATTATATACTCGTCGAGTCCTTTGCGGTATCTGCCGGCATCAGAATCCTTGTCTATCACAATGAAACCATACTTTTCTTTCCAACATTCTGCACATAGAGTTTTAAACTTTTCGAAACTCATATCGCTGCTCACATGGTCTTGGTATACATGTTTCAAATTTAAATCATCTTGTTTGAAGAGCATTATAAAATTTCCATTATCGCGAATCAAATGCTTAGGGATACGTGTATATGTTTGACATAGGTAAAATGAATCAACATTTTTATGTCTACCCATACTGAAGAAATTTCTAATTTTATCTTGTTTGTCACATGCAACATCGTCAAATATGAAAATTGAATTATTATTTGCTTCACTCGGATCGAGGATTTCGCAGTTTTCAGAAAATGGAAAATATCTAACTTCCGACATCGAGCTTAAAACGTCACTTAACATTTGATATTTTGGTTGATACAACGACTTTGAGTAAATGTACAAGTTTTCAAATTTTAAACCGTTTTCATGGAAAAGCATTGAAAATAAAACGTTAGTTTTGCCACAATTCGATGGTCCGCATATTAAAGCTCTTACAGAATTTGGGATTAACGGGCCATGTTTTTTAGATTGTCCAGTCGTATCCCCCACAACTGAGTCTATATTTATAATTGGTAAAGTAACTTTCTGCTTAACGGTTTTCATTATACTAACTAAAACTCTAATTAATATGGCTATATATACACATCATTGATCTGATAAAATTATTAAGCAATGTACCACGGTAGAGGTATCATCAACAGCGCTATAGATAAGTTACCTGTTGAGCTCCACTTACCCGGATATAAATATTGCGGTCCCGGCACCAAGTTGAAGAAGCGTTTGATCCGAGGAGATATCGGTATAAACGAATTGGATAAAGCTTGTATGCAGCACGACATTGCCTATTCGAATTCATCCAAGTTAGAGGATCGACATAAGGCAGATAAAAGTTTGGAAAAATCTGCTTGGGGGAGAGTTAAGTCTAAGAACTCTTCGTTAAGCGAAAAAGCAAGCGCTCTAGCGGTAACTGGAATCATGAAAGCCGAAAGGAAATTAGGAATGGGCGTTAAAACTGTAGCTCTTCGCGCAGGTGTAGTAAATAAAGTACGAACGGCGTTAAAACCGTTAGCAAAAAAAAAATAAAAGTGCAGACGTTATACGAGAAAGTGCTAAAATTGCTTTGATTGCTGCCAAGGATGCTGTTAAAAAAACGGGTGGACGTAATAAAGTCCGCAAACCAAGAGTTCTACCTATTCCAAAACAAGGTGGCTTTCTGCCACTCATACCCCTCTTTGCTGGATTAAGCGCCTTAGGTTCGATTGCAGGGGGTACTAGCGCTATCGTACGAGCAGTAAAATCAACTTAGGAGGCACAAAAGAAACTGCAAGAGTCCGAGCGTCACAACAAAACGATGGAAGCCATCGCTCTCGGAAAGAAGGGAAGCGGTTTATATTTAAAACCATATAAGAAAGGTTTGGGACTGTACCTGAAAAAATCAAAAAACTGTTAAGTTCGCTGCCCGATAGACCGCTCACAGATTTAGACTTGAAAAAATATACGAAACATATTAAAACATTTAGGGCCGATTTATTCACTTTTCTATAAAGTGCTCTGTAGCATTACTGATAAGATTGCCATGCATAAATGTTTATTCATCTGTCAATATTGACAACCTGTCATCAAATTAAATTACAAGACAGATAAATTATATAGATCACTTTGGCCCGTCAGTAAAAAAATTACTAAAAAAACATAACCTTAGGCCGTTTTGTTATACATGAATGTAACCACAAACAAATAACAACAAGCAGTAGTACCACAATAGTTTTCTTTTTAGTAAGTCTATCTCTGTCTTTCTTACAGATATGTATATTGATATCTTTTTCTATAAAGTTGTACTAGCCGTATAAAAACATTATAAGCGGTAAGTAATTACTTGTCATATAAAATGGGATGAATACACCCAAATTTTATTTAAGTGACCTATAAGTTTATTGAACACGTAACTAATCAATAACTTACAGAACAGATGAATAAACCGGCCCTTAGAGGAGTATTTATGCGAGATCAGTTACCGCATCACCCTCATTATAGAGAGTCAGGCATAATAAATCTGGATAGGACGGCAGGAGCCGGCACTCATTGGGTAGCGTACAAGAAGAACGGCAGACGCGTGCAATATTTTGACAGTTTTGGAAATTTAAGCCCGCCGCTAGAAGTTGTAAAATATTTCAAAGCATGCGAGATAAAATATAATCACAATCAATATCAGAAATTTAACTCTCACAACTGCGGACATTTATGTTTAGAGTTTTTATATAAATAAAGATGTTAAAATTAATTTTATGCTAGTCATGTCTCGAACGTTCACCCTGCAAGGTGATAGCAGCGAACTATCGGTCAACTATTATCCCCCGATCGAATTAGATCCGCAACACAAATATTGTTTAGGACTCATTGGTTTTCACACATATAATTCCATACCGAACATTGAGGAAGGAATCAACAATAAATTCATTTTCAACGATAATAAATTGATCACACTTTCTACAGGCGCATACGAAATTCGAGACATTGAATTGTATTTGCAACGCATGATAATAGGGGGGTTAAATTTGCCCGAGTCGGAAGCAGAAGAAATTTTGTCTTTGAAACCCAATCACAACACTCTTCAGTGCGAAATCAAGAGCAAGTACGACATTGATTTTACACCTGATAAAAACACGATCGGGCGTCTCTTGGGATTTTCCGGAAAAGAAATTTTAAAAGCCGGAATTATTCATAGGTCCGATTTACCCGTGCAAATAATTAAAGTGGAAAGTATAAGAATAGAGTGCAATATCGTTACTGGAGCATATTACGACGATCGTCTGTCGCACACGTTGTTCGAATTTAGTCCCGCAGTGGATCCCGGTTACGCAATTAATATTGAACCTCGAAATATTTTATATTTACCGGTAAACGTTTGCAATAGCATCGACAATATCAATCTCAGAATATTAGATCAAGCGGGGGATCCCATTAATTTTAGGAGAGAAAATATTTTAATAAGATTGGAATTAAAACCTCTGTAAGATGGGAATTGTTTTCGGTAATAAAAAGAAGAAGAACAATGCGTTCACCATCAGTTCCCGTTTGCCTACGAAAGAGGTGACACGTCTTAATTTATCCCGACTATTGGCTCTAAGTTACAGAGTGAAACATTATGGGAAAAATTAACATTTTTGATGAATTGCAATTTGATGAGAGCATCGTTAAAGAACAGTATCATTCTTACCGACCAAGGACTACAAACTTTGATAATAACGATGAAATCAGAATCACAATTCAGAACCAAGATATTTTTACATGTCCAAGCGAAAGCAGTATATACTTGGTTGGAGAGGTCGGGGGACAGCCATCAGATGGAAAAACATTTAGCATAACCAACAACGTATTCTCATTCTTGTTCGAAGAAATCCGATATGAGTTAAACGGTGTCGAGATTGATAGAACGAGAGATTTGGGAATCTCGAGCACTATGAAGGGGTTTCTTTCCTACGGAGACGCCGAAGAAATTAAAGTTTTGGGAACTGCCGGGTGGGGCAAAACCGGTCAAATAAAAACATATTTTGTGAATAAAAAGTTTTTCGCTCTTATTCCGCTAAAGTGTTGGTTAGGATTTGCCGAAGACTATCAAAAAATAATGGGATTTGCTAAACACGAACTAATTCTACTACGTGCGTCTACTGATGTAAATTGTTTCATAAGCGATGATACTGATAAAAAAGCAATTAGCCAGATTAAATTTAAAATAAACAAAATCGAGTGGAGAGTACCACATATACAATTAAATGCTGAGATTAAATTACAAATGTTGGAACAAGTTAAAACCGATCCTAGAATCTTAATCCCATTTCGCAAATGGGAACTACACGAACTACCCTCTATGAATAAATCTAAAGATAGTGTTTGGTCCGTAAAAACCTCAAACAGTCTAGAGAAATCACGATATGTAATTATAGCTTTTCACGTCAACAAAAAGGGTGTGTCAAGTGAAGACGTTTCCACATTCGATCATTGTAACATTAAAAACATAAGAATCTATCTAAATTCTGAAACATATCCATACGAAAATTTAAATTTGGATTTTGACAATGGCGAATATTTAACCGCCTACGAGATGTACTGTCAGTTTCAAAGTAGTTACTATGATAATGCAAAAAATCAACCGTACTTTTCATTTACTGATTTTAAGAATCACACAATGTTTGTATTTGACGTTTCAAAACAAAATGAAAGCATCAAGTCCTCGACGGTAGACTTGCGCCTTGAAATGGAAGCTTCTCAGATTTTTAAAGATAATACTAGGTGTTATTGTCTCATTTTGAGCGATACCATAGTTGAATACACACCGCTATCAGGGTTGGTTCGAAAACTCGTGTGATGGGAAAAAGAGTGAGATTCAGTGAGCCCGAGTCAACGGTCATTTATTTGCCTGAAGAATGTGGTGACTATAGAAGCGGTGCTGAATGGATGATTGAAGCACAAAATAGACTACGATTTCAACGTAGAATTAAAAAGATTGCAATAACATTGGAAGCAGTAGTGAATCCTGAACGTAGAAAAATGCGTCAAATACCCATCAATTGAGCTCTTATTTTAGTCGAGTACAGACCGTTGATGTGTACACTTCATATAACATGATGATTATATTAGCCATCGATATGCAAGGATTTGTAATTGCAAATCAGTTTATACCGACGGAAATAAGTATTGCGACAAATTACAAAAATATTCACACTTACTTGATGAAACCGACAATCGACTATTCGTTTTTAACATCTAAAGAAAAAATCCAAGCCAGATGGTTGGAAAATAACTACCACTCAATTCCATATTCCGGAGGAATTGTTGATATGGCCGAGATTGACAACATCTTTTACGGATTTACTCAGAATTTATCCGATGTGACGTGCGTGGTCAAGGGTGTTCAAAAAGAAGATTTTTTAAAAAGACATTTTCCGAATTTCACCATATTAAATTTAGAAGGTGAAATTAATTCACCAAAGTTTTTAAAAATGTACTCATTTCTGTGCAAATCACACGGATGAGTTTAGTAATTGTTCATTTCAAAATGTAAAAAAAATTTGTACTTATTTAAATGATAATAATATTAAATATTATTAAATGTAACTTATTGTGTAATTGGTAATGTTAGATTGACATTTTTATTGATAAACGTGCAAATTTTTCTTGTAATTTTTTTAAATAATAATAAATGTGTTATTTAGATGTTGTGTTTAATTTAACTACCTTTATAATAAACAATATACATTTTTAACAGAAAGTCAATTACATCTTGTTACTTCTGATTATGTTATAATTTCCTGTTGAAAATTGGTGATATGTTATCATGCATGTTGTTATGAAATGATGAAATAAAACACAGTTATAACATATATTTGATTTTTTTATTTAATGATTGGTAATATATCATTTATATAATTTATAAAATATATATGAAATTATAATTACACATTTAACAATTGTTTCTTTATTTTAAAACATCCAGAAGGTTGTTTTGTATTTTTATCGCTTAGGAGCGGGTCAAGTACAAGTTTTTATTTTAGATTCGTGACGTACGCGACGGGCGCTTTCAATTGAGTACCATGAAGGCCCTTTTTGCGACACCGGAAGTCGCACTTCCGGCTGCCATTTTTTATTTTGGGATAAAGATTACCACTTCCGGTCGCCATTTTGGATTTATTTTTGACCCACCCTGTATATACAAAGTCTTTCGACCACCCTGTATATATGCTCGTTCGCTTGCTGCCGCTAGGTGGCTGCTGCTGCTGCATTGCACTCGCACACCCTGCTGTCGGCAACCTGCTGCTGCTAATCAGTACCGTATGGTCAAAAAGGCTTAGGAGCAGGTCAAGTAAACATTTTTATTTCAGATTCGTAACCTACGCAATGAGACCTTTCATTTGAGTACCATAACGGCCTTATTTGCAGCACCGGAAGTCGAACATCCGGTCGCCATTTTTGATTCTAAGATAATGATAACCACTTCCGGTCGCCATCTTGGATTTATTTTTGATACACCCTGTATATACAAAGTCTTTCGATCACCCTGTATATGCTCGTTCGCTTGCTGCCGCTAGGTGGCTGCTGCTGTCTCTCATATTTTCCATCCTTCCATTTCCGATTTCTGGTTCTCACTCACACACAAGAAGCTCTTATGGATGACGTCACCTACTGCTCGACGCAGAGGCGCGGATGACTCATCTATTGGACTGTTTACATATAAAACCCGTTTGACACTGTCTATAATTATGTCTTGAATTATATATATAATTTTTATTAGAATTTGTGCCATAATTCCATATATAAAATTTATATCCTGTATGACACTGTAAGTAATTCTTTATATAATTATAAAACCACGCCTGCGCCTTATCTATTATCTGTCAAATCAAGTTTCAATGTTTACTACACTTTGCAGGTTATGTCATTTGTTTTGAATTGATTATTGCTTCAGTTAGTTATACAATTAATGAAAATAATAAAAAATGGAAGCAGAACAAATTAAAAAAGTGGTAGCAATTGCTATATGTAGAGCTGCAGTGGTAAAATTTAAAAAAAAATTACAAATTACAAAACAATATGCGCACATCACGTTCGCGTCGATTATAGATGGGAAAATAGAACATGTTCTAAATTTTTCAAGATATAATTGTGACCTTGATAATTTGTGTGTTTTACACACGGAAATGGTCGATCTCTAATTATATATATAATTCAAGACATAATTATAGACAGTGTCATACAGGTTTTAATATGGATATGATATTATTGCACGTCATCAAAGTGGAGGGGCACGTTTTACAATTTCTTATACACATTATAACACAGCACCGGAAGCGGAGGAGCGGAGGGCCCCGGACCCGCTTATTCTATCTACTTGTGACGTTAGGGTCAAACACACCTTTACCTATAAACCGGAATACCTATATTACCTATATGGCCTATATTACCTACATTACCAGTCAGAAAGAGTGTTTGTTTTGTTCTCTATATTCCGACTTATGGATTTGGTAGTTATTTAATAATAAATATTATGATTGTGCCGAGAAGTTAAGTTCGGGGAAGTCTGAATAACTAATTTAGCATATCATAATGTGTTATGTTTAAGTTAATGAATAATGTTTAATTTAATTTAATACTTACCGTTGTTAGTTAGTTTATATATAAATTAATACTCACTATTAAACTACTATTTACTGTATTTTTCTGGGTTATGTTTGTTTATTATAAATTGTTGATAACTAACAATTTTGTGGTTGGTGCAAGTATAGTGGAGCGGAGCTAATCTGGTAGAAAAACACAGAGGCGTAGCAAAATTATTTTATTGATGTTAATTACGTTTTTCTAATGACAATTAAATCAATTATATCTTGATCGATTATTATTCTTGCATCATCGCGAAATTGGTTTATTTATGAATATGATTTTTATGTTAAACTAGTTTGTTTGCTGAGTGTTAGTAACTAATTAATTAAATTACATTAAAAATAAGCCTATGTGTATTGGTTTTAAAACATGCGCAAGGTTTAATCGAGTTTTTCTTTGCCGAAAAATGCATAAAAGTTTTCTGCAAAGCAAAATCGGCCTCATTTCTTTAATCCGAATCCAGTGACGGCCAGATGAAGTCATCAAAATGGCGAGCACGTGGTGCAAAATGCACAGATTTAATCGAATCGGGTTAATTACTACGCAGCCACACAACATCCAAGGTAGAGTGAAATTTAATTGTTATTTTAGTAAGATTGTCTAACTTAATGTTGATTGTATTGTAAGCTGCACCTACTAGCTGTGAACTGCATTTACCGGCATTTAACTGCACTGAAAACTTTTATTTGTTAAAAGTCAACTATTAACTGCAGAATTCGTGTGTGTCGAACATACAACATTTATTTGTTAAGAGTCAACTATTATGTTTGTTTGCGTCAAGCCAACGACATTTATTTGTTAAAATTTAACTATTACGTCAAAAGTATCTAAAAAATCATGCCAGTGGTAAACTACGTGAATTTGATAGGTCGCTCGCGTGTAATCAAGAGAAGGATAGAGCGCCCAAAACATTAATTATTACCTTGTGTGAATGAACCAACCCCAGCACCTTCAGTGTTTGAGGCAACCTAATTTTATTTTTCTTAATATGCTTCATATTAATATACAAAGTTTGTTATAAATGTTCTTATGGTTATTCTGGTTCTCCAAAAAGTATTTTTTTAGCAACCGGTCAATTTATTATTTTCCCTGACAGTCTTAACCATTCCCATGGGACAGAGTAAAAGAGTGGAAATTAATTAAAACCTAAAAAACAATTTCTTTCTTTTTTTGTGATCTGGGTAAGTGCTTTTGTCTTTAACCTTTAATATTCTTGTTGTAACACACTTGTTCTAAACTATTGTGAACCATGACCCACACCGCAAAGCTAGCGGACCTTGTCAATAACACCACTGACAGTAGTTAGCAACAAATAATCTCTTTCAAGAGATTGAGCTCTATAGCCGAACTATTTGAAAGCCAAATGATTCAATTACAGAATAGTTAAAATAAATTAAAAATTAGTATGTTAAACCACATGACTCTCTTAGAGCCGTCTGACACGAGACTGATTTTAATACAAGTGTCAGTACAATAATTTTGCGCGCCTTTTTTTCAAATATTTAGCAAGTTTTTAAAAATTAGAACAAGTTGTAATTTCTTGGATAAAATCTTACTAAATAATTAACGCATAAATCCGTCAATGTATACATATGTCGCCAAGAACACTGGATTATAAAATTATTTTTTTAAATAATTGGCGCGCAAAATTATTGTACTGACACTTGTATTAAAACCAGTCTCGTGTAAGACGGCTATTAGAAAACACGATAACTAAATTCCAATACAATCAAGGATATTACAAATTGAAAATACGATTAAAAAGATAAATCTTTCTCGAACACTAGATTATGAACTCTATAGAATTCACACAGTAATTAATCAAATCACTGTAATATATCAATCAATTTATCATACTTTTGATAAAATTGAGATTGCCATCTCTCTTAATGTATTACACAATTCAATAGTAAACTCAAAAGAAATATTAACAGAAATAAATAAATTCAAAAATCATTTAACAATTAACTCGTTACCTTTAGAAATAAATTCTGATAATTTGCTAGACATAGCAAAAATAATTGAAATAAATAGCTGTAAGTAATAACATTCATACTAGAACTGACTCTTGTCGAATCAAAAATATATCAATATTACGAACTACATCCCGTACCTATTCCTAACAATAAAACATTCAAATTCCATATAAATTTACCATTTAAACCGTACCTTGCACTTAGTAACCTTAAATATTCGTGTATGGACCAAAAGTGCTCAAAAATAAGAAGTGAAAATTACTTATGTAAAAATCCTCAAGTAGCACAAATAACCAAAAATTCACCATGTGCAGTACAACTAAAACCAATTGTAAAATAATTGAAATTGAAGTACATAAAGTTCAAGTTATAAAACTATCTGATGGCAAATGGATCATTACTACCCCAGACCAGACGTTATTAACAGTATCATGCAGAAATAATGAAGAAAAAATATCTTTACCAGGATCACACTTATTGGAGCTGAATATTGGATGTAATGTTAAAGTAAATCATCTGACGTTACAAACCTATAAAACTAATAAATTAAAACTTAATCCAATCCAATTACCTACATTGGAATTGTCTTCAATGAATAATTTTTAACAAGAGAAGCAATTCAACTTTCCAACATGGGATCTGAATACAATCAATCTACAAAAATCTGAAGATAAAACAACAAGAAAACATCTTAAGTGAATAGAATTAGTGTATGGACCCTATTACTATATTTTGTAGTTTTAGTCATCTTATTATATAAATATGTATTAAAAAACTATTATAAGAAAAGTATTAAATTGATCAACCACCTATTATTATATAAATTCAATATATTAATAAAAATGTTTTTTAAATTTTTATCTTAATAAGGGAGAAGTTATAATATGTAACATATGTAAACACGGCTTGCATTATCACTTAATAAGCATTTTATTTTATTGAAAAACATGTTATTATAATTGAAATATGTAAACACATTCCAACACGTAGTTTAAGATTATATTTAATATAAATAGATTACAAAATAACATATTAAGTTAGTTCTTCAGTAACTAATCAATAAGTAACATCATATTGTAATCTTTGTTTCTTAAATAAAAGTTTTTTTTTAAATAATTAACTTAATCGACAAAGATAACTGGAGCACACATTTTTAAATAAAAAATATAAGATAAGTAAAATAATTAAATAACAATTCCGCTAACATATTTTGACATTTGATCTCTCTCAGATTCCATTCCAGGTATCGAGAAAATATGAGGTAATTTTAAATAAATCATTTTAATTTAAGAAAATAAATATTCATTATTATTAAATTGATAATAAGAAAAAAAAATTAATAACTTTGAACTTGTAGTTTATCGATGTGGAAATTGCATCTCCTAGATCACCCAATTTTTTTAAATTATCTAATTTTATTATATAATTGTACTAATAATTAGGGTATATAAGTAGAAAATATTTGATTTATTGAATCAGTTCCATCAATCCAACAGTAAAATGGATTTTACTATGTTAAATAACGTGCGTGGGGGTAAAGAAACCAAGAGGCTGGTGGAACTTGATGTCAATAGACCCGTACACAATATTTTCGGTGGTAGAAAAAAATACTGTGTACGGTAGAGCTATTATATTTAGCTTGATGGAATACGATGTATGGATGCCAAAGCGCATCAATCCCGTATTCACACCTGAAGCGATCGAGTATTTTAGTAAGAACTACGCAGGAAGAAAAGCGTTGCTAATAAAAGACAAGAAGTTGTATATGCAAAATTAGCCATTTTCGAAGTACAAGATGGTAAGTTTAAACAATTTATCAAATTATTTTAAAATTATTTTTGTTTGTTTTTGTTTTTCCAGATGACAGTATCGCCAGCCAGTTCCTGTTGTTAGGATGTCGTTTTACATTTATAAAATCCATGTTATATTGCTATATTTGTTAGTTTTTAATAAATAATTATTTATATTTTTTAATGTATTGATTTTTGTAATTTCTTTCTAATAAATAATTATATATTTTTAAATTTTAGATAGATCAACATGGACCGTTGTCTTACAAAACTCGTGTGTGAATGAAATAAATTAAAGTTAGATTCACGTCAAACTTGAGGCTTGAATAACTATTATTGAATTTCTACACAGGCTTTCTCTTTAGCGGATATTTTTTTTGGTATTATTTTTGACTATAGGCTTAGTTGGGGAACAAACACTGAGATAATAGTTATAAAACTTAATAGCACCAATTAGTAACAATATATTATTCATTGGCACATTGTCATATAAATTATAATATATATTGATATGGAAAAGCACTAAAAAAACAAGAAACTTTATTGTCCACAATTTAAGAGATTAATATTTGACTTACATTCTACTGAAACATGTAAACAACTGTTTATTAAACAAAAAGTTCTTGTGTTATCTATTTAGATAATTAAAAGTTAATTGTTGTATTCACACATAGTTATTCACAGTATAACACCCGTTATGAAACTTTATTACATTATTTTGATTAAAATTTAAAAAAATAATGACCTTCAACTTCGTTCCGTCATATATGAAAAATAAAATGAATAATAAAAAAAGTTGATAATATAAAACGCAATACATGATGTAAATGCTCCAATCTCGTACAATACGTATGCCTAACTAGTACATATACGTAACTGTATAATTACAATAAAGCAACAATGAATAAATCAATAGCAAAAATTGCAGAAGATATAATTCTCACAATGGAAAAATATATGTCTGCGAAGGAAAGCAATATGGAGGTTGTGCAGAAACGGATAAAACTCTGTTCAAAGAACATCTGCATTTTAAACAAGGCTATGGAAAATGGTAAGAGTACTGGCTTCCGACAGAAGATATTGGCGCAGTCGCCAAGATGATGCTATACCCCAACTACCCTGAAGATGACGGCAAAACACGGCAACGGGCGCTCACGCTAAATGGACAAGAAAAACGGTCTATTGGGAAGACGCTAAATCGGCAATCGAGGCCAGAATAAGAACCAATATTAGCCCACAAAGCTCTTTATAGATTGCGAAACGTTATTTGTACGTCGTATTAGACTGGCTTTAAAAAAGGAAAACTTTTTCAAAATCAAAGTGATATTTTGCGGTAAATTTGTTAAAAATAGCCAAGATGGTACCGTCAAAGATTTTAAACATTTAAACACTAAGAATGTTGTGAATCAAAACTCGGAAATAAACGAATGGTTCCAGAAAAATATATCAAGTGTGCTGTTGAGAAAATTGCGGTTGGGCATTGTCGGGAATTATTAATTTAACAATTAATATAAATAAATATAATCCTTTGAGAGGATCATCATACATAGAGCTACCGCACCAAATAAAACGAAAGCAAGCATGCATAAATGTTAGGAATAATGATGATGCATGTTTTGCTTAGGCTGTGACTTCCGCTTTATATTCAGTGAAGTACGGTGCCCATCCAGGCCGCACATCTTTGTATCCTCATTATTCAGAAGTACTAAAGCTCGAGGGTATTACTTTTTCCATAAAACGTGATGTAATTGTAAAATAAGAAAAACTGAATGCAATATCAATAAACGTATATATTATTCATATTAATGAAGTAATGATTTTATTTTATTTATTTATTTTATTTTATTTTTACAGACATGTTTTGATGAGTTATATCATCATTTTCAATGTATATATATATATTATATAATATTTCAAACTGATTGAATATTTAAAAAACAATTTTTTTAATATTTAATCAGTGAAATATTATATAATATATATATACATTGAAAATGATGATATAACTCATCGAAACATGTCTGTAAAAATAAAATAAAATAAATAAATAAAATAAAATCATTACTTCATTAATATGAATAATATAAAAGGATTTTATAAAATAAAAATAGAAAATATAAAGTATATATTATGACTAAAAAAGAAAAGCCCGAGCCGAATTACAAAAAATAATAGCAAAACCTATATTAATTTATTGCTTGTAGGCGATAAGTATTGCACAGAGGATGATAAAAACAGAAGCCAAATAGCATTATGTGTGGATAAAAGATTTATCGGCTCTCATAAGCAGTTAAGTAAATAAAAATAACAGGAAAAAATATATTTGTGAACGCTGCCTTCCATGTATTTCTCCATAAGAAAGTGACCCCATACCCGCTTTGTTACTCTACTTATTACCACTGGCAAAATGGAAACAATGTTTTTTTTACTAAATAAATTTTTTTGTTCCATCTATATTTATTTAATTTCCATACTTCATGTATGGTGAGTGGCGCGTTTTTTTTTTAATTTTTATACCGCAGCATTCTACAAAGCCTAAACTTGAGATAGCAGGATGAGCCATTGAAAACCGTAAGTGAACCACATAACACCGTCCAAGTGGTAGTTATAACATATTCAGTAACTAATACAAAGTTGTTTGGCCATTTAGACGGTGTAGAGCAGCATGCGGAGAGAAAAAAAAACAAAAAATGTACTGTAAATATGTAAATATATTATAAAAAAAGATTTAACAATACTAGTGATAATTCTATCAATAATTGTGAGAAACCAGTTTCGTCAATGGGTAAACCAAAAAAAAAGAAGATTGGAAAATATCACGATCATCAACATCCATAATTAGACCCTAAAATATCAATCATAGAACTAGAATGCGAGGCCTTCTAGTCCATCTACAATCATTAAACAGTAGATAAAAAATCCTAAATATCAATAACATGAAGTGTAATCTATTGTGGAATTACTTAACAAAATGTGTGTATTGTATTTTTTAGAACAACATTTCTAAAAACCATTAGATAAGCACTCATATAAAATAAGATTGCCCTAAACAGTTTTTAGTTGATTATTATATTTAAAATCACAAAACTCAAACTTAAATTGCCCACGACTGAATTGGCGCAGTCTATGTAAATTCAGTACAAAATTGTGAACCCACTACCATTTCTGGACGGCAATTATAAAGTTCAACAACAGTACAATAACAACATACCACTACCGTAGAACAACAGCATTAAACCCGTTACCGTATAAAACAAAGATAAACATTTCCAACGGAACAAAACAAATCAGCAGCAACAACCCTTAACCAGAAAAATCAAGAACACAGATAAAAGACTTTTTGGGAATTTGGAAGTCTAAAGTTCTGGAACCTCCTATTATTTACTACTTTGGAATACTAAAACAACTTATTTTACTTTTATTGCATCTAACAAATTTAGATTTTTTTACAAATTTAGAATATTTTATTATTGTTAACCTATAAAACATATAATGTATGTATGAAATAAATTGTAATAAAATTATGAAAACAATTGCTTTTCAGATACAAGTTTGTTATTTATTGATTTACTGTACTACAGAAAGTTAGTTTTTATAAAATAAAAAACAATATTTATGTACTTACAATTAGTTTTTACTTAAAAATGCATAAAAAAACAATTTATAATTGAAATAGAAAACTACAACAAACAAAATCAGTTTTTTATAAAATAAAGAACAATATTTGTTTACATACAATTAATTTTTATTGTAAATGCTTAAAAATTTTAGAAAAGAAATTTCTTTGGGAGTGTTTGGTTAAATAATGTATATTTTCAGTATGTATCGTGCGTATTGATGCACTTCCATAAGGTGCTTGTAATAAAAATAAAAGTTTGTCTGCTAACGCTCTCACCCAGAAAGCACACACACACTCATATAAGGTGCAGTTTTCTAGAATTTAATGTAAGCCGTTGTTGCCTACTGGTTGCAACAACTCCCGCAAATTTCGAGCTTTCGTTTGAGGTTTTAATATCTTGAATATGTACGGCTGGTGCGGCGTTTTCTTGTGGGTCGTAGATGGTGACGACTACAGTTTCTTCTGCAACTTTTTTGATAACCACAGATTAAATATCGATAGTGTGGAGGTATAAGATCCAAGACGTCTCCTATCTCCGACGTGGTTTTGCTGATAATTGCTGTTTGGATTTGCAACTGTATGCGTATTCAATTTATTCCTCCGTCAGTTTAGTTATTTCTTCTATCAAAAAGTTGATGTAGTTGAGGTCCATAGTCCAGTACATCTGTTCATAGCTGGGACAACATAACAGAGCTACTAACCTGTTGTATAGCTGACCAAAGTTGAAATGCAGGTGGTCTGTCATATCCGCGCACCTAGGTGCTAGGTGCTCGGTCATTAGCGGTATCTGGCTGCCTAAATGTATAATAGATCTAAAAATATCGTTAAGTAGCATTCAAAAATTTCAACATTTAATTTCATGTCTTAGTGGCAACGTCGATGCAGTTGTCCAATTGTTAGAGGTTTGTAGCGCAAATTATGAGTTAGCTTAGACTCTTTTAGATGAATGTTTCAACAATTGTTAAACATTGTAAGATCACAAGTAGATGCTATTTTTAATATTAAGCTAATAGTGAAAGGCAATTGGTTTGTGCATACTAGCAGATTGATGACAATCCACAAATGCCCGTTTGCACCGTAGGTTACACTGAAGTTTACGATTCACCTTGTGGCGGATAAATCCTCAATTCCTGATACACCTATAAAATAAATATCGAACATTTAACTCTCAGCCTCATTCGAGATCGAGAGCCCAAGCAGACAACATCTGGACCAACATCATCAAGACACCGATCGACAGGCTTCTTCCGGTTAGGCGCCACTTGAAGATCTACCACCAGCTGCAGCTTCCGCATCGATACCAGGACTTCCATCACCAAAGCCAACCTCTGGCTCATCCGAGGCAGCCCCGCTAACATCCAAGTCTACCACTGGCTCTTCCAGGAATCATCAGCTTACCCGGCACACCCCGCCCGGGTTTTAGGACGGCCACTGATCCTCGCCTTGTGCAGGATCACGTCGATCCGCTAACAACCACCAGCTCTGCGTGCGTGTGTGTGTGTGCCTGTGTAGCGTGTGTGTGCCTGTGTGGCGTGTGTGGGCCCGTGTGGCGTGAGTGTGCCTGTGTGGCAAGGGCTGTGTGGCATCGGCGAGTAGGAACTTGGGGGTTCGGCGTCTGTGGGACGCGTTAGTCGGAACTACGGTTCAAACCTATAAAAACAAAGAGTACAAACACGTACAAACCATCGTCTGGGA
This sequence comes from Tachinus rufipes, assembly GCA_963932245.1. NCBI lineage: Eukaryota > Metazoa > Arthropoda > Insecta > Coleoptera > Staphylinidae > Tachinus > Tachinus rufipes. The sequence continues at coordinate 51,979,130 of OZ010748.1, forward strand.
TCACCCCCGACTTGTTAGGCAACCTCTCATCGCCCATCGACAAGGATGCCGGTAACACCATCCTTCTTTTGCTTTTAGACTAGCGTCCTGCATACATCTATTTTAAATTTACATTTATTTAGTCCTAAGCCTTATTGGTTCCCTATTATTACCAGCCTAGGTGAGTACAAACACGTACAAACCATCGTCTGGGATCACCCCCGACTTGTCAGGCAACCTCTCATCGCCCATCGATGAGGATGCCGGTAACAAATGGCGCCCAACGTGGGGCGAAAAACGGCAAAGTCTTGCCGTCCAGACCTCAACCATCCATATCACACATCAACCTAGGACTTCCATCAGCAAAGCCAACTTCCGGCTCATCCGAGGCAGCCCCGCTGACATCCAAGTCTACCCCTGGCTCTTCCAAGGATGATCAGCTTACCCGGCGCTTGCACACCCCGCCCGGGTTTCAGGACGGCCACTGATCCTCGCCTTGTGCAGGATCACGTTGATCCGCTAACAACCACCAGCTCTGCGTGAGCGACGTGTGTGTGCCTGTGTGGCGTGTGTGGGCCTGTGTGGCGTGAGTGTGCCTGTGCGGCAAGGCCTGTGTGGCATCGGCGAGAAGGAACCTAGGGGTTCGGCGTCTGTGGGACGCGTTAGTCGGAACTACGGTTCAAACCTATAAAAACAAAGAGTACAAACACGTACAAACCATCGTCTGGGATCACCTCCGACTTGTTAGGCAACCTCTCATCGCCCATCGACAAGGATGCCGGTAACACCATCCTTCTTTTGCTTTTAGACTAGCGTCCTGCATACATCTATTTTAAATTTACATTTATTTAGTCCTAAGCCTTATTGGTTCCCTATTATTACCAGCCTAGGTGAGTGTTTATTTAATTGTTAATTCATGTAATTATTTTATCAATGCTGATTTATGTTCTAATGATTAATTTGTTCCTAGGATTTATATGTATATTTTTATGGTTGTTTATGGGAAAATATAAGATTTACGTCCAACCACGTGTTATTTGCCCGCTCACCAGAGTTCCTTACCCTATTAAAAGCAGCCGTGAGAACCTTATGCCACATCTTTGAAGCCCGTACGTAAAGCCTGGTGATTAGCGAAAAAAAAATGAATAATTAATTAGAATTAACCATGGGATTGGTGAATCGTAGTCCGGATAAAGAAATATTAAACAAAGACAGAAGAGTGACCAGGAGCCAGCAGCAAGTCAACGCGGCCACGGGAGCAATACCCAAAGTGCGTGAAACCCCAAGGATGCAGAATGCAGCTTTGCCGACCGAAAGCGAGACATCCACCATCGTGGGAGATAACCGCCGGTTACAACGCACTTCTTCCATGCCCACATCAGGACAAGCGAATTACTTGCCAGCACATTTGCAAGGGATAATAAAACCCCATTAAGTGATAATGCAGTGTTAACCCATACGTAAATACTTTTCACGGTCATAATTTGCAAGGTGATAAACAAAGTCAAATAAATATATGAAAGCAAATTGATAATATAAATACAATCGATATAAATTCACCTTCAGCGGGTATATGTATTCCGTGGAATTTGTCTGCTGATAATTCTTTAATAAAAATAAATTTTATTCATCAAATTCACAATGGCCTTCTAATAATATTGAGGCAAATAAAAAAGCAATTTATACAAATAATAAACATTATTATTATACTAATAATCAATCGAGCATGCCAAATAATAATATTAAACCTGTGTATAACAACTATGTAATACCAGCAAATCAAAGTGCACCTGATTTTTTATTTTATATAAAATGCCTACTCAAATTTGATAATACTGATACATGTCATCCTGTTGAATTTATACAAAAATTTGAAAATATTTTATTATCATCAGGTGTACCTTTTTCTATGTTTAAAATATATATATGTGAAATTTTTATTAATAATGCTAAAGCTTGGGCGAATGCTTTTATAAATAATTTCTGTAACTTTAATGAATTTAGATCGGCATTCCTTAATCAGTTTTGGAATCCAATCAAACAATCACAAACCACATTTGAATTTGAAACAAATAAATTTTGTAGTGGTAGTTATGTAGATTATTTTCTTAACGCACTCGCCAATGCAAAATATTTAGATCCACCATATTATGAACCTGTCCTTGTGTCTATCATTAGTAGAGGTTATCCGTTAAATATAGCTACGTGCCTAATAGGTGTTAGAACCATTGCGGAAGCATTGGAAAGATTACGCCATGCTGACTTTATTAATGCTACTTCGCTGACTCGTCGAACTAACACGTTTAATAACCCAACAAACGCTAACTTTAATAATGCACAGAGCAATAATGGGTTTTCTCGACCAAGAAGCCCAAATTTTCATAATTCTAGTCGTAACAATAGCCTACATCGGGTACATTTTAGCGAGCAACAGGGAAACTAAACTCCGCGTCTCCGGATAGCCCACGAGTCGCGGTTATTAATAAACAGGCACCCTCTAATAATAATAACCCACTAAAACACTTATTAAAAGAACCGTGGTGCGATTATAACCATTCTTCAGAAGTTAATGTACCTATTATTACAATTGTTTTTTTTGGACACAGCTTTCCTGCGCTTATTGATACAGGAAGCGAAATATGTTGTAGGTCTGGTGCAGTATGGGATCAAGTGCGTCTTTATAATGTAGATATTCCAATTTTTCCAGTAAGCGGAGTTAAAGTCACGGGAGCATTCCAGGATAACTCACCAAATGCTTCTAACATTTGATCTAAAAAATCATTCTTTCTCAAATTTTTTCTTAGTTTTTACTGATACCGGAACTTGTATACCCCCTTATTTTAGGCAGTGATTGGCTGAGAGTTGAAAATGCTCATGTAGATTTTTCAAAATCTTGTTTAAGGCTGCCAAAACTAAATTTAGATGTTCCGGAAATTAAATTTGATGATGCGTACAACATTCTTGAAACCCCAAAATTTGAAATTTGCTGTATAAATAAAAATGAACTTCAAGTTAATTTGTTGTTAGATTTGAGCAATGTTGTACTAAATTCTGAATTAGATCTGAAACAACAAACAATATTTCAAAACTTACTAAAGGAATATGAACACGATATTAAACTAACGGACTGCAACATACTTGCTAGTGTGCAGTACCACATTTGGCGAATATGTTAAACAACGTAGTGCACGAGTCTACTGGCTCATCGCCCGCACAACTACAACTTGGCAGACCTCCTGAATGCAAGTTGAACCCGATGCTGTTGCAATATTTCCAACTTAAGCCTAATCAACATATCAGGTTATTTTTAGCAAAATAAACGTTAATGGGCAAAGCTTCTCGAAGTATGTTATCACACCCGGTCGTCCTTTTTGTCAGTTTACGATTAGCGAGTCAGTATTGTTAAGAACTAACCCACTTTCTTCGGCGATCGTTTCACAGACGCGGAAATTTATGTTGTTGTTTGAAGGGCCTTTTAGAATTAAAAAGCGTGTTTGTTTGGCGACTTACGTATTGCAATTTTCAAACTCTGAGCAAGAAAGAGGTACATTCCATGCCTTACACTTCAAATCACATGTAGCTAAAAATTATCTTGTATCTGTTTTCGGTAAACAGAAACAAAATGATTCGGGAGCAGTTGTGGCGGATAAATCCTCAATTCCTGATACACTTATGCAACCAACCATACGCCTATCCCCGCCACAAACCACCGTGTAATATGTTAAGGATTAATCATCCTTCCTTTGCTTTTAGACTAGCGTCCCGCATACGTCTATTTTAAATTTACATTTATTTAGTCGTAAGCCTTATTGGTTCCCTATTATTACCAGCTTAGGTGAGTGTTTATTTATTTGTTAATTCATGTAATTATTGTATCAATGCTGATTTATGTTCTAATGATTAATTTGTTCCTAGGATTTATATGTATATTTTTATGGTTGTTTATGAGAAAATATAAGATTTACGTCCAACCACGTATTTGCCCGTTCACCAGAGTTCCTTACCCTATTAAAAGCAGCCCTGAGAACCTTATGCCACAACCTTATCATAAATTGGTTTGCACGTGTAAATAATTATGTTTTCTTAGCTACAACGTGGTTTAGGAAAAAAACAACTGTTTTCGATTAGGTAGTATATGTGCCTAACGTTTCGCTTATTTATAGTTTCCTTTACTATTGGCATTCGTGTGTGTAGTGCAGTGTGTTTTGTGAATCAGATTCAAATATAAATATAATGGAAATCAAGAAAAGCCGACAGGCAATCTTCACCAATGATGAAAAATTGATATTGTTGTCGATTGTAAACGATTTCAACCACATTGAGTGCAAAAAAACAGACGCAACAACATGGGCTCAAAAAAACTGGTAGAGGAGTTGGTATTGTTAAAAGAGATCCAATCAACAATCTAACTTTAACAATTGTCAACAAGATAACCGTGCAAGAATTAAAACATATTTATGGTGAGATAGTGAAGTAGTTGGGATTGTAAATGATGATGATTTGGAATTGTAGAAAACAACAGTAACGATGTTAATAATAACAATTTATATTTAAGTATAAAAACAGTTATATCTTTTAACTATAATTCATTTTCAGACAATTACTACAATGGGAGATTCCGTATCATGCGAAATTGATTCTCATTGTGATAATGTAACTATGAACATAACAACATACTTATACGTGTTTATACTATTATTATATATTATTATGTTATGACTTTTATTTAAGGATATTACAACTTTTCAATATCCGGATACATCTGAACCAACTTTGCAATTCAGGAAAAATCAGATGTAAATATTAAAACAACTATATGAATGTATTTTATAACATATTTTATTTTATTTTGCTTCTTTGCTAGACTGGGGCAATTTCAAACCAGAACATCTTTCCAGTAAGCAATTATCTAACGTCAGGGAAAAAGGAAAAAAGGGTAGCAAAAGTTAAAGTTAGTTGACAAGGCGCCGTCCTTCTGTGTCTCCCATCCAGCCACTTGACTAAAAATTATCTAGATTTAGCTGCTGTCAAATTGGAGTTATCAAATTTACAGCACAACGATTGATTGCTGTAAAAAGGATTAGTTAGGGAGGTATCTTGGACATAGATTACATACTTATCATATGTGGAAACTCCAAGTTACCTTTAATTTGTAGTAGAAAAGCTAACACGGCATTTTTTGTAAGACGATTAAGTGGAACTTAATAGTTAAGCCGAGATAAATGGAAACGGTGCAAAAGAGTATAAGAGATGCTCAGGCGTCAGTATGAAGGGAGGAAAAAGTGCCAAAACGGCACTGTAAGATAAGAGTTGGAGAAAGATCTCGGCCAGACTGGGGCATTTATAAACTAGTATTAAATGTAGCCAGTTGTGCATATAGCCAAAAGCCAAGAAGCGTATAGCCATAGCCAAAAAGGCCTTAATGATGGAGGGAGGGGAAGATGTCAAAATGGCTTTAGCGTGTATCCCTGCATAGATAGCGCCCGGCTGCAAACCACCCAGTAGGTGACTCATCAACCCGTGTCGAGTTACGTAATTGCTGTAGCCGCTTATCATATATGCAATGGATGACTAATCGCACTATAAATTGGAAAAAACTAAGAAAATATACTGTTAAATAACAATACATATATTTTAATTATAATAGTCGATATTGTATAGGTGCTCATATACGGCAACTGATATCAACATCTGGTTTTCATTTCTATTCTATTTTTGATATTGCATGGTATTTCACTACTTAGCAGTAGTAATTTCATTCATTCCATCAACTACAATAACATGTGGTGCATTCTGCAACACAGCATATTATTATCATGTTATTCAAATATTATATTCCACTATATATTGTAATGTTATCATTAATTTAGTTTAGTTCTGTTTACACTCGACTCAATAGAAGTCTTAAAATTAATTAAATGTTTTTTTAAAAACTCAATTGATTAATCAAAAGTGAAAACTGGCGCAGTCGTACGGATCTTCAAAAAAATCTATTGGTTGATTTAAAAAGAATCAATTTTTAATTGTCAACTTTTAATCGGATAACATCAAGGATCCCAATTGTTACCACGAAGAGTGTCCCGCGGAACAAGCATCATCCACCGGAGCCCTTGGAGCGGAGTAAAACCAAGCAGAACTCACACCAGAGATTGGCCTTAAAAAAATCGAATAGGCGGCTTATTCGATTTTTGGAAGGCCATTGAGTTGCAGTGATTCAATCAACGGGAACAAGCATTGTCCCAGGATCGACATCGCTGAATTCATCCAGTCTATTAGAGACAGCAGTACATCGACGACAACGGATCATCGAGATCACCGTAGTTTATAAGGAAACCGTAAGAATCGATTAAAATATCATCGAATAATAATTATTTTAACTGTATGCTTTTGCAACATAACATTGTTTTTAATTTATATCATATACATGCTAAACTATACATGTATTATGCTAATTATTTATTATAATTGATTGAAATTATAATAACGTTTTATTTTTTATATGTATATTATTTTATTGTTTTTATTTTTTAATGTGTGATAGAGTAATAATTTAATTATTAATTTTTTATGCTCTTATATTTGGAACATATAAATAAGTTATTCTTTTCTAAATTAATTAAGCTGGATACAATCGAGGAATCTAGTTCTGAATCAGAATTAGAACCAGACGATTATAAAAATCAAACTTCTGAACTAAATAATTTGGTTGATCTTTTCAAAGATTTAAAAGTAAATTAAAAATTAAAAATGGCGGTTCAACAACCCCAAATATACCCACAGAGATTTCATACATCCCTTTTAAACAAAATTCCCCGTTTTGAAGGAAACCCTTCAAAACTATCCAAATATGTGAGATTTGTGGAAAACTTATTTACTCAGTTTTGGCAAATTCAAGACCTTACATAAACAAACTATTACTTTTCGCTGCTCGCAAACGCCTTAAAGGTGCAGCATTAGAAGTACTACTGCTGCACTGGTAAAAATTTAAATTCATGAGATGATCTTAAGACACTTTCTTTGCTTGCAATATTAAATTCAAATTTTTTTTAACTAATGACGCTATTGTTATATAAACTCATAAAATTCAAGAAGCAAAAAACTTAGCACTTACTGCTTATACAAGTGGGTTATCAGAACCGCCAGGTTTGTTTATTAGAAGTCGTGCCCTACAAACGTTGGACGCTGGACATAAGATGTTTTCAAAATAAAAACCAACAATCTAAACATATTCCGAATAAAACACCAATTAAAAACCAACCTGTTTTCCAGAGAGCCCAAACACAAAATTATTTCCAACAACGACCATTTGTTCATCAAAATCAGCCCCAATTTAGAATGAATTAATTTCCTAATTCACAATTTCCTCGATTCAAGAATCTTTTACAAAAACTGGTCAAAATGCGTTTGATCCAAAACAAAATTTCTTAAATTTTAATCGAACTGAACCAATGCAAACTAGCACAGTAAATAAGGTTCCTTTTTCATATCAAATTCAAAGATCTAAATCATTTAATCCAAATTTTAGACCCAACAATCAACAACCAAACCAATTTAGAAATTTTCATTCCCAAAAATTATTTAAAGTAGATCTCCATGAAACTCTTGAAAACTATAAAACCTACTACGAACAATGTTCCTCAAAAATACCCGAAACGTCATATCAATATGACTATGAATCTGAACAAGAAGTTTTAAACGAATTTGAATATACCGAACAAGAACAAACTGATTGCCAAGAAAATGCTGTAAATTTTCAGCCTCGGCCAAATATTTTTCAATAAGTCCAAAATCAAATTTAACATATATAATAACACCGGAAACCAATGACAAATTATGAATTGATACCAGAAGATCTCAAACTATACTTTCACACAAATTTGTAAATAATTATTACCCGGAACCCATATTTAAGCACCCTATCGAAATTTCAACTTTTCATGGAACAACTTTTTACAACTTAGTCGCAGAAGTTCCAATTCTTAATTTGTTCTCGAAAGAAGAAACACACATGTGTTACTTATTTAATTTTCATAGTGAATATGTAGGACTAATAGGTACTGATCTATTAGCAAAATTACCTGCAAATATCGATTACCGATGGATGCACATCCAAACGGAAAAACAACAATTCCATTTTATTATAATCAATCAAAATTAAAACAAGAAGAACAGAAACGTAACCAATGCAACTTTCTAAAAATAAAAAAATCTGAAAGTGCTTTAAAAACTATCATATTGACACTAAGAGTAGAAATGTTTGTCACTCTACCTGCGGCTGCGGTAGAAAAAAATGGTTATAAAATAACCCCTCAATTAAACTTAACCGAACATGTACTAATGCCTTTTGCAATGGTAACTTTACATAATAATTGGTTTCAAACAAGCCTTATCAATACTTCTGACAAATCTCAAACCTTGATTATTTCTCAACCTCTTATTCTAGATAATTATACCCCTTCAAAAGATCGAGTTGATATTAACAATATTTATAACTCAATCCCCATCCAAAAACAAATTCTTAAAAAAAAAATAAAAGAAAATTTAAGATTAGATCACCTAAACTCTGAAGAACGTACGTTATTAACTAACGTTTGCGTTGAGTATAAAAAAAATATTTTAAACCCCCGAAAATCCATTGTCTTCAACAACCCTAATTAAACATCATATTAGAACTAAAACAGATACGCCTATATTTACAAAAACGTACAGATATCTTCTTGTACATAGAGAGAAAGTAAAAAGATAAATTGATAAAATGTTAAATAACGATATGATCGAACATAGCGAATGGCCCTATAATTTTCCAATTTGGGTAGTCCCGCTTTCAGCAAACAGAAATGGCGCATTGTCATCGATTATAGGAAATTTAACAAACAGACTATAGACGACAAATTTCCTTTACCCCGAATTGAAACGGTACTAGACAATTTAGGCAGAGCAAATTATTTTACTAACCTCGACTTAGCATCGGGTTTTCACCAAATCAAAATTGAAGCTTACAATAAAGAAAAAACAGATTTTTCTACAGAATAAGGTCATATTCAATTCAAAGAAATGCCTTTTGGTTTAAAAAATGCCTCCGCGACGTTTCAAAGAGTGATTAACACTGCTTTAAAAGGACTGACCCCCGGACAATGTTTAGTATACCTTGACGACCTAATCATTTATTCAAGTTCATTGCAAGAACACATTAATCGTTTGAAAAATGTATTTCAAAAATGCAAAGAAGCTAATATCAAAATTCAACTTGATTAATCCGAATTTCTCAAAAAATCTGTAAAATATCTAGGTCATATTTAAAGTCAAACCGGATCCTTCCAAAATTAAAGCTATTAAAAACTTTCCATTACCCACCACTAGAACAGAAATAAAATCATTTTTAGGACTTTTTGTATATTATCAAAAGTTTATAAAAGACCGTATATGGTAGAGCTATATTGCTTGCGCTGTTTGAGTTTGATATTTGGATGCCTAAGCGCATCAATCATTTATTCAACGAAGAAGTCATCTCCGATATTAACGCAAATTATGCTAGACAAAAAGCCCTCCTAGTAAAGCAGCACCGGGAGATACATGGGAACAAAACACCGGTTTTTGAAATAGTTGATGGTAAGTAATATAATGATTTGCTGTATTATAAATAATAATATTTTTTTCTTTATTACAGACTACAGCATCAACAGTCAGCTCCTGCTCTAAGAGATTCAATGGGAGATTCTAGATAAATATATATATATAATATAAAATCTACGTTTTTCTGAAATCAATAAACTATAAATAAATCTATTTTAATCTTATATGTGTGTTATTTAAATAAATGAAAATAAAATATTGATATAGGAAATAAACTACATTTGTGCAGACTGTTACTACAAGATCATTACAACTTGAGCGACAAGAGTTCATCATATGATCGATTAATTGCAGTAATAAAAATTAGCTAATATAAAAATAGCAAAATCTTTGCGTAGTAATCTAGTATAATCTCGTAACTACAATATTATACCTCTATTACACTATCTGTGCATCGTTCAATTACATTACCTGTGCATCATGAATAATTCAATCACTAAACTCGCTGAGGATATGGTCCCCAAAGTGGCCGAATTTATGAATACCAACGAGACAAACATGAAGGTTGTGCAGAGATGGATAAAACTCTCCTCCAAAAACATCCGCATGCTGAACTTGGCGATGACAAATGGTGCAAATATTGGCTTCCAGCAAAAGGTATTTTCGGCAATCAGCAAGATGATAGGTAATCGATCCCTGCTGACTGCTAACCGTGGAGCAGCACGCTAAATGAGCAACTAAAACGGTTAAATAGGAAGACGCTAAATCTGCTTTTGAGGGCAGAATCCGAACAGGCGTTTTAACCAATATAAGCCACCGTGAGCCCGAGAAGTTCTTCAAAGACTGCAAAATATTATGCGTACGTCGCATTCGATTGGCTCTGAAAAAAGAAAACTTTTTTAAAATTAACGCTGTATTTTGTGGAAAATTCGCCAAGAATAGTCAAGATGGAAACGTCGAAAACTTTAAACAATTAAATAGTAAGAACGTCGTTGTAAGCAGAGATTCAGAATTGAACACTTGGTTCTAGGAAAATATATCTAGCGTGCTGTTAAGAAAATTGGAGCAATTTCAGGTAAGGTGTTGTTGTTCATTTGTAAGAAGTTTTGATATGAAGATGGGTCTTCAACAAGCAATTCATCATTCAGTAAACTTAATACTATAATCTTCTATTTATCCAGATTATGATCCAAATTTTTCGAGTCTTATATGGCCTGTTTGGTTTTTAATTTGCAACATCAAAATCAAAATGATATCTGCACCTGCAGCTAACATTAACTTTTTCTGTCTATCCATATTTCTACAAAACAAAACATTTAATATTTTATCAATAATACATTTCACACTTCAGTACTTACACAATAATATTATGAGGTTATTTCAGATATTTGACACTTCACATTCACTGAAAATTAGTTCAATGCGCATGCTCAGCATGCTCACGTACTTATTGTATAAACTTTCGTGTCATACAGCGACTTCCGAAAAGTTCTAAATTCTTATTGTAAAGTAGCGCGCGCATTATTAATATTAAATTTAATATTAAAATAAGCACCGTGTAAGAATAAATCTAAGGATTTATGTTCGGGATCGAATCTCGCTGCTGCTTTGGTTTTTTAGCAATTTAATTAATACTTTATACTACGTCACAGTAGCATTCTCTATATTACACATATTCAATGCTCAAAGATAAGGTATCCACGGTGGCCGAGTGGTTAGCGTTCTTGCCGTATAAATCCGTTTTAGATTTATGCTTGGGATAGAATCTCGCCGCTTGCTGGTTTTTAGCAATTTAATTCATTACTTGATTATATATTTAGCACATCCAACTCTCCACTATCAAATGGTCTTGATAGCTCATTGGTAGCCTTTCGGAATTCTAACTGAGATTCACTTTTCAGCTTTGGTTCGAGACCGAACCCGGCCAGGAATTAAATTAAGAAAAATTAAATATCCAGGTAATAAAAAACTATAGGTAATAGGTAGTAGGTAATAAAAATCCATAGGTAAATAGGTAATAAGTAACACTCAAATGACCACACCTAAATCCAAGATGGCGGAAAAGTTGCGATTTCTGGCCCCATGTATAGGGTTTTCAAATAAGAAGTTTCATTATGATATTTATAAAAATCGGTTATTTTTTAAGAGAAATCAATAAATGTTTATTTTATTGTAAAGAGGAAGGTATGCCATTAACATTTGAAAACGATATCAGCAAATGGCCGCCACGGTTACGGTTGCAGTACCACATTCTTTTCATAAAAGTTTCCATGACCAATTCGCACATTTGCAGTTGTAAGTCCTCGATAACTTCACGAATTCCATCTTTAAGGTCTTGAATCGATTGTGGAGCATTGGCATAAACCTTATCTTTCACGTGGCCCCATAGAAAAAATCTTAAGGTGTTAAATCACTCGGTGGCCAATTGTGATCACCTCTTCGAAAAATAACACGGCCAGGAAACTTTTCTTGCAAAATTGCGATTGTTTCGTTGCTTGTGTGGCACGTAGCGCCGTCTTGCTGAAAATAAACGTCGTCCACATCAATATCTTCCAATTCCGGACAAAAAATTATTAATCATAGCTCGGTAGCGCTATCCATTCACCATAACAGTTGCACCAGCCTCATTTTTGAAAAAGTAGGATCCAATCACACCGGCCAGCCCAAAAACGGCACCAAAGAGTGACACGTTGAAGATGCAAAGACTTTACAACAATCATTCTTGGGTTTTCTGAGCCCCAAATGCGACAATTTTGCTTATTAACGTAGCGCCTCTAAAGTGAAAATAGGCCTAATTACTAAAAATGATTTTTCGAAATTCCAGATAATTTTGATGCATTTGAAAAACCCAATCAGCGAAGATACGACGTTTATGGTGATCGACCGGCTTGTGTTCTTGTGTTAACTGAACTTTATGCAAAATACGGTGTAATGTCGTTTGTAGAATGTCTAATACCAAAGATCGACGAGGAATTGACAAACCTGGGTTTTCTTCAACACTACGGGCTACATCAGCAATAATCTTATGTGTTCTTAAGCGATGCACACGGTTTTGATTCTTTACATCACAAACTTGTCCCAACAGCTCAAATTTTTTCACGAGGTTTACTATTGCCGGCCGAGAAGGTGCTTTATGACGTCCAAAAAGTGCTTTAATTTTGCGAACTGTGACTGAAAAATTTTCACCATTTTTGTAGTGAGTTTTAATAATTTCAATGCGTTGTTGAAGCGTGTATCGTTCAATTTTTAATAATGGTGTAGTTTTTACTTGTCAAATATCAAAAGATAATATGCTGCCCAAATAGCCTGCTATTCAAAATGAAACTTCTTATTGGAAAACCCTTTATTTCTCCATAAGAAAGTGGTCCAGAACCGGCTTTGCTTTACTACTCACAAGCAATTAGGAAAGTTGCACATTGCTTCATATTGTTGAGCAATACATTTCCACTTATCTTCTGTTGTAGGAAACTGAAAATAGCATTAAAAACAAAAGATTTGAATATAGTTATTTCATATAGAACTAACACATTATATTTATGTAATTAGACATATATTTCTGATCAATTACTTTTACTTTTTGGTAGAAAATCAGTATTCTCCCGAAACTCCAAATGCATCAATTTTATCATCAACACTTTCAACAAGCACACATGGGAGCAACGTGTGTAACAGTAAGAAAAAGAGAAGCCGTGCTCAGTCTACAATGAGCAAGGGAGATGAATTACTAGTTAATATTGGTGAGAAGCTTAATACTTCTGAGGACGAATTTAGTATTATCGGTAAAAATATTGCTAAAAAACTTAAAAGAATGCCAAAAGAAATACAAATTTACACTGAAAAGCTAATAAATAGTTTGTTATTTAAAGCAGAATTAAGACAAACCGACAAATTCACAACAATATGTACATCTAGGCCAATTTTAACCAATAATTCTAATTGTACGTTCAATTATTTGCAGCCAAACATATATATTTGCAACTTAGGAACTGAGTAAGCTGATGTTTCAAACAATAATAATTATACCAATTCTAGTATGTCTGGATCATATTTTTTAACAAATTTTAATGCAATAAGTAATTAAATAATGTACAAAAAATGTTATAATAAATAAATTTTCGTTTTTCTCACCTTACAGTATTTTTCTTGTAGAATTTGGTATATTACATTACAGGTTTCTGAAATTATTTTACCCAAGGTTTGGGGAGATATAATACTTGTAAATTTTAAGTCGATGTAATTTCGACCAGTAACCAAGAATCGCAGAGTTGCAGTTAACCTGTCATGTGGCAATATTGCAGCTCACATTGTAGTGTCCTGGTATTTAATTAAAGAAGTTACTAAAGTTAAAAGTTTCGTATACACATTCTCATCCATCCTAAAGTAATTACGCCAGTCATCGGGTTCCAATCAATATTGTTCTTGCTTCTTATACAATTTACTACTGCAATTTTTATTTGATTTATTCTCCTTTTTTATAATAATAGCGCACGACACTGCCATCAAACACAGCTCTTCGGACATCATTCTGCAAAGTAAATGTAACACTGTGCAATGATTTACAAAAACAAATCTACGAGCGTGTGTGGGCTTTACTGTTTCACATACAGGGTCTTTATAAATGTCTGAGATTATTTTAAATATGCCGCCTTTTTAAAAAAAATTGTGGACCAAACTATTTACTTTGTTTTGCCGGTCCAATTCAGCTTCCAAGCAAGTTTATAGAAATGTATACAAATGAAGAGAATATTTTTATTATTAAATCCTACTTTAGGAATGGGCGGTTTGATAATGAGGAATGGCGCTATTCCATTCCGGATTATGTTCGAGAATCCGGATTATGATTTGAATATTTGATGTTGTCAAAACATATCATAAGAATAGTCCAGCAATTCAGGAAAACTAGTAGTGTGCAGATAGGCAAATCGTCAGGCAGACCATCTGTATCACTAGTGGTTGTTGAAGATGTCCAAAAATCAGTCCGACTATTAGTTTTGCAAGCTGAAATTCCTGGAAGTACTGCTTATAAGATTGTGAGAAAGAGATTACAGTTGCATCCCTATAATTTTTTTGTAGTGCAAGATTGCCAGTCGATCCTCAACGTCGTATAAATTATTGTCGGTGGACAATTTAAATGATGACCGCACACTTGACTTGACATTTTTTAGTGATAATGCTTAGTTTCATCTCTCAGGTTATGTTAATTCCCAAAACTATAGGTGTTCGCACACGGAAAATCTTCATGTTTTAATTGAAGCGCCTCTATATCTTCAGATAGTTGGAGTTTGGATGGCTGTATCTCGCCGAAGAATATTTGGCCATGTATTCTTCAACGATACAATAAATGGTAAGCAATATTGGCAACAACTAAACAAGCCATTTATAAATCAGTTAGATGACGAAGAATTGCAGCAAGGATATTTCCAGCAAGACAGTGCAACAGCTCACACAGCAAAAGCAACATTAGACCATCTTCGGGAATTTTATGGTTTAAGATTAATTTGTCAAGGGTTATGGCCTTCACGTTCTCCAGATCTAAGCCCGCTGGTCTACTCAATCTTCGGTTACTTAAAAGACAATGTATTCCAACAAAGGCAGCACACATTAGAAGAATTGAAGGCAGCAATTTTAACCGCATCCCAAACCATAACAAATGTTATTGAACCTTTTTAACAATAAAAAAAGGCACGTGAAAATGTGTTTATTGGCTAATGGTAAACATTTTCAACATTTGTAATAAATTTGTTTTCCTGTTTTGTCATTTTACTTTTTGTTTTTGTTTGAAATTAATTAAAATGTTGGAATTGAAGGCTGCACGGTGTCCCAATGACGTTAACACTCGCTTTTTATGTAACGTAATATTTTTCTGTATGATACAATTTCGTTATTATTTGATTTAAATTAACGGTTCAATATCTTTTATAAAGCTGAGTCTTTCATATTATTTGTATAAAAAGCTGTTTATAGATTTAATAATTTAGTTTTAGCCCAACCTGGATAGGGTAATTATTAGAAATTGTCCACCTAGGTTGTCAAAAGTTTAAAAGAAGATGTTCAGATTGTCTGAAAAAATGGATGGGCAAAGTTGGTAAGTTTTTTATTATTTAATTTTATATTAATTAATTTATTTTATATTAATTTATTTATTTTATTTTTATATTTATTGTTTTTCAGCAAAAGGCCCACTACTATACCCTAATGACAAATTGTTATATTATTTTAAATTTTTTAGTTTAAGATTATTTAATATAAAATGAGTACTACTAACCAAACATTTATCATTAAATACAAAATGTGCAATCATGTAATGTCTCTCGTCATTCAGTATATCCTTCCGGTAAGTAATTTTTTTATTTTGTTTATATATATATATATATATATATATATAATTTATTTTTTTGTTACAGCATTGTCTCACTGCAGCCCTTAATATATAACAAAAATATATAAAACCAACAAATATTTAAATTTCCCACTTATTTCTATATTTAATTAATATCAATAATAAAACATACTAAATACACGATTCTTGTTTAGTACAGTTTTTGTATAATCATATACATAATTCATTACATTGCAGTTTCGCAATCGACCATAGATTGTACTTACAATAGGAATGAAGGCAGAGGTAGAGAAAAGTTTAACTACTTTGATAGGTGTTTCAGCTAACAGATTTCTCACAAAGGGGCAAAACTTTGATAAATAGTTCAACCTTCAGACGCTAAGATGTCGTTATTTGTTCCAGCAAACAGAATTCTCAACAACGGTTTGAAACTTAGATAAATAGTTCACCCTCCAGTCGTTAAGATGGCGCTGTAGAGTTCAAAACCAAGGATCAAAACCAGGTGCCGTGGGGCACAAGGTTCAAAACCAGGCTTAAGGATCGTGCGCCAGGCGCAAGATTCGAAACCGTGCTCAAGGTTAGTGGGTCAGGCGCAAGGTTCAAAACCATTAAGGTTTAAAATTCTAACTAAAGGTTCACCGTCCGGCTGCTAGGTGGTGCTGGAGTGCCGGAGGTTCTGAGTAGATAGAATAAGCGGGGTCTGGGCCCTCCGCTCCTCCGCTTCCGGTGCTGTGTTATAATGTGTATAAGAAATTGTAAAACGTGCCCCTCCACTTTGATGACGTGCAATAATATCATATCCATATTAATATGTAAACAGTCCAATAGATGAGTCATCCGCGCCTCTGCGTCGAGCAGTAGGTGACGTCATCCATAAGAGCTCCTTGTGTGTGAGTGAGAACCAGAAATCGGAAATGGAAGGATGGAAAATATGAGAGACAGCAGCAGCTACCTAGCGGCAGCAAGCAAACGAGCATATACAGGGTGATCGAAAGACTTTGTATATACAGGGTGTGTCAAAAATAAATCCAAGATGGCGACCGGAAGTGGTTATCATTATCTTAGAATCAAAAATGGCGACCGGATGATCGACTTCCTGTGCTGCAAATAAGGCCGTTATGGTACTCAAATGAAAGGTCTCATTGCGTAGGTTACGAATCTGAAATAAAAATGTTTACTTGACCTGCTCCTAAGCCTTTTTGACCATACGGTACTGATGACGGTATAAAACGCGCCTCTCCACTATGACTCGTGCTGTTATTGTTATTCTAATATGTAATAGGCTGCGGTTAAATAATGTGCAAGTATAAGAAGTTGTAAAACGTGCTCCTCCACTTTGATGACGCGTAATAATATCATATCTATATGAATATGTAAACACGCGTGATGTTATTATAATAACGTGAAATTGGATATTTGTGGTTAGATGAGATACAATAATATAACATAAACATATTATTAGTATAAGAAGTAGGAAACTTGCGGTTAGATGGGTCAATAAATTTGTTTATTGATATTGAAAGCTGACCTTGTTGGATTTCACGACTATATGAGAATAAATTTATTTGCATCGAACGCAATATTACATAAGTTGTAAAAATGTTTTCTTGTACTGTCTGTAATAAATCTTTCTCACGTCGGGATAATTTAAATAGACATTTATTAACACATAAAAATATAAATAACTATGTATGTGAAATTTGTTGTATTAAATTCTCTCGAGAGGATATTTTTAAAAGACATTTAGATAACGTTCATCAGCATACTATTTTATGTGATACATGTGGAGTAATTTTTAATTGTGGCAGTGATTATGTTAGTCATAAGAAAACCATGAAGTTTAAAGCTACATCCAAGAGACCTTCTCCCGATTCCGATAACAATGGAAACGTTGATATAGCAATAACAAAAAAATAAAGATGAAGTGTGATTTATGCTGTTTAGATTTTACTTCGTTGGGTAAATATAAAGAACATCTACGATCGCAGAAACATTTGAATAAAACGTCTTCACAAGTATCTGACCTAGATGGAATAGAAATGGTTGAAACAGCATTTAAAAATAGAATAGCTACATATAGAATTAGACTAAGTTCATCAACTATAGATATACCATCATTTATTAATAAACATAAAGTTTCGATACTATCATTAATAGAACCACTGAGAAAATCGGAGAAAGGTTTAAAAGTGAATATGCAATAATTTGCTGATTATATAAGAAATAAAGATGGGGAAGATTATGAAACCGACTTAAAATCTTTGAATACAAAAAATATAATTATAACACCCACTTCAGATTTAAATGAAATATTAGATCAATTCTCCGATATAATATGTAAAAAGAGTGAAGAGTTTCAAGAAAGAGGTAGCGGATGGGCATTAGTAAATATATCGCATTTTCAAATAAATATTAATAAATATACTGCTCTTGCTATTCGAGGATCTTCATTTATTGAACTACCAACACAAATAAGAAAAACTCATGCATGCATAAACATTCAAAATAAAAATGATGATGCTTGTTTAGCTTGGTCCATCAACGCAGCTCTTTATCCAGTTCCACATGGTCAACATCCAGAAAGATTTTTTATCATACCCTTACTACACAACATTAAATTTAAAAGGTATTAGTTTCCCCTGTAAAATGGTTGATATAAAAAAAATTGAAAAATTAAATAATGTTAGTATTAATGTATATTTTTTAGAATTTGATGTAAAACAAAAAAAATATAATGTGGTAGGACCAATTTATTTTACTTCTGAGAAATTAGAAAATCATATTAATTTACTTTTCTTGGAAAATGAAACTTCAGGTCACTACGTGTTAATAAAAAATTTATCTAGATTAATTTCTTCACAAATATCAAGTCATAAAGGGAGCACCTATTTATGTGATGGATGTTTAACAGTTTTTACAAATTTAAAGAATTTCAATGAACATATAAAAAATGATTGTAATAAAATTCGTACAATTTTACCTACGAATGCTGAAAAGAAAACTAAACAGGGTACTTTTAAACCAGAAAATATACTAAAATTTTTAAATTTTAATCATAAAATGATTGTGCCGTTTGTGGTGTATGCTGATTTTGAAAGTCTGTTAGTACCAATAGAAACTTCTCAACCTGATCCTGAAAAATCTTATACAAACGTTACCCATAAACATGTACCATATTCCTTTGCGTATAAGATTAAATGTGCATTTGATAATAATTTAGATAAATTTGTAACGTATACTGGTTTAGATAGTCCAAAAGTATTTTTAGAACGTCTAACAGCTGATGTGAAATCAGTTTATAAGTATCATTTAGATGTTGTGATTCCCTTAAAAAAATTACCGGAAAATGAACTAAAAATATATGATGAAGCACTTGACTGTCATATTTGTCAAGAACCAATTAATGATAAAAATACAAAAGTTAGAGATCATTGTCATTTAACTGGAAAATTTAGAGGGGCAGCTCATATAGAATGTAATTTAAAATATAAAGTACCGAAATTTATTCCGGTTTTTTTTCACAACTTATCTGGTTATGATTCCCATTTATTTATTAAAGAACTTAATTGTGATGGTGAAAAAGTAGAAGTGTTAGCGCAAAATAAAGAAAAATATATTTCTTTTTCTAAAAACATCAATGTAAAAGAATATATTAATAAAAAGGGGAATAAATGTGACGTTAATATAAATTTAAGGTTTGTAGATTCATTTCGTTTTATGTCTAGTAGTATTGAAAAACTTGCTAATAATTTAACGAATGAACAATTAATCGAAATAAATAAGTATTTTCCTAACAAAGAACAATTTAATTTAATAAAAAGAAAAGGAGTTTTTCCATATGAATTCATGGATTCATTTGATAAATTAAATATTACTAAATTACCTCTAAAACAATATTTTTACAACAGTATGCAAGGTTCTTACATCTCACAAAAGGATTATAATCATGCTAAGGAGGTTTGGAATACTTTTAAATGTAGAAATTTAGAAGATTATTCTAATTTATATTTGAAGACCGATGTTTTACTTTTAACAGATATTTTTGAAAATTTTAGAAAAGTCTGTTTAATACATACAACTTAGATCCCGCTCATTATTATACAGCACCAGGTTTATCGTGGGATACTATGTTAAAATATACGAAAATTGAATTAGAATTGTTTACGGATATAGATAAGCATCATTTTATTAAAAAAGGTATTCGAGGTGGTATCAGTCAATGTTCTTTGAGATATGCTTCTGCTAATAATAACTATAACGTTAACAAACCATCTACTTCTTTACCTCACTGGGATGCTAATAACTTATATGGCTGGGCAATGTCTCAATTTTTACCATTTGGTGATTTAAAATGGTTATCAGATGGTGAAATTAAAAATTTTAAATTAAATTTGCATACAATATCAGACGATTCAATGTTAGGATATATTGTAGAAGCTGATGTGGAGTATCCTGAATCACTACATGATAAACACAATGATCTTCCATTTCTGGTTGAAAATATTGTACCACCAAAATCAGCATTTAAAAATACTAAATTAATACCTAATTTATTAAATAAAAAAAAATATATTGTTCATTTACGTAATTTAAAACATGCAATAAAACATGGTTTAAAAGTAACAAAAATTCATCGTGTACTAAAATTTAAACAATCTGATTGGCTAAAAATATACATTGATTTAAATTCATCAATGAGACAAGCTGCTAAAAATGATTTTGAAAAGGATTTCTATAAGTTAATGAATAATAGTGTGTTTGGTAAAACAATGGAAAATGTAGACAAACGCGTTGATGTAAAACTGATAAATCATTGGAACGATATTGGAAAAAGGCGCGATGCGCAAACCTTAATAGCAAAACCAAATTTTAACTCTGTTTCAATATTTTCAGAAAATCTATGTGCTATTCAATTGAATCGATTGAAAGTTGTTTACAATAAACCTATTTATATTGGATTTGCTGTTTTAGAGTTATCGAAGTTATTAATGTACGAATTTTATTATGATTATATGAAACCTAAGTATGGAGATAATATTAAATTATGTTATATGGATAGCTTCATTATGTTAATTAAAACCCAGGATATATACTTAGATATGAAATTAAACTTAAATAAATTTGATACATCAAATTTTAATTCTAATAATGTTTATAATATTCCATTAATAAATAAAGCAGTAGTAGTTTTAATGAAAGATGAGAATGGTGGTAGACTAATGACTGAATTTGTTGGATTGAGATCAAAAATGTATGCTATGAATGTAGAAAATAAATGCGTGAAAAAAGCTAAAGGTGTTAAAAGAAATGTTGTAAATAATAATATAGATTTTGATAATTATAAAAAATCATTATTTAATAATGAAATAATATATAGAAAGCAGATTTTATTTAAGTCGATAAAACATGTTATATTTACTCAAAGTCAAAATAAATTAGCTCTATCACCTCACGATGATAAGCGATATATATGTCCAGATGGTATTAATACCTTAGCTTGGGGAAACATAAATATACCAATAGAATAAAATTTTAGTATAATATTACTTGTTATGTAATTTATATTAAAAAAATTGCTGTTTCGATTGATAATGTGTTATGATTAGTTACCACAAAGGTTGAATTGTTATAAAAATGTAATTGCGGTTTATTATTAAATCTAATAGATAATTTAGTTTAAGAAATTTTGCGGTTTTATATTATTTGTTTGTTTTTGTTATTATATATTTTAA
The DNA here is from genome assembly GCA_963932245.1 of Tachinus rufipes. NCBI lineage: Eukaryota > Metazoa > Arthropoda > Insecta > Coleoptera > Staphylinidae > Tachinus > Tachinus rufipes. Next base: position 52,000,754 of record OZ010748.1, read on the forward strand.
CATAGATAATATCTGATAGTGTGTCTTGTCTTGGTTTACCATTTTTCCTTATCAAAGTTTATGTGAGTATAGAAATGAAATTAATTATTATCTAGTTTAGTTTTATTACATTACTACTACTACTACATAATACAAAATGGATTTTTCAAAATTAAATGAACTATGTCAGGAGCAGGAGCAGCTCGCAACAAAACCGATACGTAACCTTGTAGATCTACAGATAGGTTATAAGTTTACGATAGATAAAATTTCCAAAATTGAAACCAGATATGGACCTTCAATCCTGGTATCATCTTTTGATTTCGCTGCCTGGCTACCAAAAAAATTTTTAGACATTTTCACTGATGAGGCCATCGTCGACCTGAATGAGAACTATGAAGAGGCCTGCTATTTCGAAGTTACGAGGATTGACCATGTTAATGGCAAACAATTTCCTATCGTAAAAATCGACCGAGTAGGTTAAAAAATGTAAGTATTAAATATATTTGTTATATTCATTTTTTTTACCAATTTAATATTTAAAACTAATTTTTTATTTATTTTGTTACAGTTGTCCCATCCAATTTGCTGCACCCTCATTTGAGCCACTCTGAAACATGCATTACTACTTATCAATATTAATTAACAGTATTAAAAAAAATATTTATTTATTATTAAATGTATTTTAAAAATTAAATATGCTTAAATAAAACAAATATTTATAAAATGTATTTTAATTTATTTATTTAGTTATTTATTTATTTATTATAGGTAAAATGAGTTAATAAGAAGGCAGGTTTTTATACAGTGAAACATCCCTAACTCGAATCTCCAAGGGACACCAAATAAAATTTGAATTATAGAAAAAATATGCTTAATTTATGTCTTAAAGTTTATTTCATAATACATACTACAAATTAAACAAAACATTTAATTTTAAGATAATTACATAATGATGACACATTGTCAACTGCACATATAGCCTTAATATTTATATAGTAAAAAAAAAACATTTATATAAAATTTAATTATTATTTAAATAAGTACAAATTTTTTTAACATTCTAAAATGAGCAATAACTAAATTCATTCATGTGATTCACACAGAAATGCATACATTTTTCAAACTTTGGTGCATTAATTTCACCTTCTAAATTTAATATTGTAAAATTCGGAAAATGTCTTTTTAAAAAATCTTCTTTTTGAACACCTTTGACCACGCACGTCACATCGGATAAATTCTGTGTAAATCCATAAAAGATGTTGATAATCTCTGTCATATCGATGAGTCCGCCGGAATATGAAATTGAGTGATAATTATTTTCCAACCATCTGGCTTGGATTTTTTCCTTTGATGTTAAAAACGAGTAGTCGATTGTCGGCTTCATCAAGTAGGTGTGAATATTTTTATAACTTGTTGCAATACTTATTTCCTTCGGTATAAACTGTTTTGCAAATACAAATCCTTGCATATCGATAGCTAATATAATCATTATGTTATATATAAAGTATACTCATCAACGGTTTTTTTTATGTTCAAGATTGGTAAATCTGCTTTGATTATTATTGATATCTCAGGTGCACTGAAACTCAATATGCTCTGGTGTTATCTTCAAACGCATGATGTCCTTCCATCTCAATTTTTAAATCAATTGTAGATGACTTTATGCTCTCGTTTTGCTTTGAAACGTCAAATACATATAACATGCGAGTTTTAAATTGTGCATAGGTTAACATCGGTTTATTGAAACGTCCATAATAACTGCTTTGGAACTTTGTGTATGCATAATAAGAAGCAATGTATTCACCGTTCAACACATCTTGATTTAATTTATCATACGGATAAGACTCCCAATTCAAATACACGGTTAAATTTCTAATCGAACAATGATCAAAATGACTTGCATTTTTATCTTTTTTACCCAATTTATCCTCTTGAAATGCGATTATTACATACCGAGGTTTTTCTAGATGGGTTGAAGTTTTGACTAACCAAACATCCTTATCGGTTTTTCTTAGAGATGGTAATTCGTGTAAATCCCATCTGCGAAACGGTATCAAAATAGGAGCATCTGATTGAATGTTGGTTAACAATTGTAATTTTATTTCATCGCTCGGCTGAATATGTTGTATGTGCCATTCGATTTTGTCTATGCTAATCTTAGGGTCTTTAGTGGTTGTATAACAGTTTATATCAGTTGTAGCTCTATGTAAAATTAACTCCTGTTTTACATTTACCATCACTTTTTTGTAATCTTCAGCAAACCCCAAAAGACATTTGAGAGGTAAAATTGCGTAAAACTTTTGGTTTGTATCAAAATAAGTTTTCATTCCGGAATCTAACGTCTCATTCCATCCACTCAACTCCAAACTTCTCAGATCTTCCTTGCTATACGAGATGTATCCCTTAATTGTGGTGGTAATTCCCACATCTTTATTTTTGTCGACTTCTACTCCATTAATTTTATAACTAATTTCTCTAAAAACAATGCCCAAGCATTTGTGGTCCATTTAAAATTAGCTCCATCAGGATTATCGGTTTTGCCGGAGATGTATAGATAGGTATTGGAAGGTAGGGTGAGTATATCCTGTTGTTGTATTATAATGCGAATTTCATCGTTGTTGTTAAACGATTGAGTTATCGGTTGATAACTATGAAATTCTTCCTTAACAATAGTCTCGTCTTCTCTGAATTTTTCAAAAATACTTAGTTTTTCCATTTTACTTTGTAACCCAACGACGCGAGTCTTGACAGATCGTGACGTGTTAGTCTTATCGATGTTGAACGACGAGTGATATTTTTAATTGTTGTTATCGCTTCTTTATTAGTTTCCGAATTGTAAAATTGAATTCCCATTACGATTTTAATTCGAGTCTAACTAAAATGTTCTCTCCTCTAAAATTTACAGGTAACCCGTTTTGGTCTTTAAGAGTTATAGTAATGTTGTCGATGGTACGCACATTCACCCGCAAATAATAAATATTTCGTGGTTCTATGTTAAGAGCGAATCCCGGATCAACCGAAGGTGAAAATTCAAAAATTGTATGTGATAATTAATTTATCACCGTAATAGGCACCCGTCACAATATAACACTCAAGTCTAATGCTTGACACTTTTATAATTTGAACGGGTAGATCAGATAAATTCAAGTTGTTTGCTTTTAAAATTTTACTGGAATACCCGAGTAATGTTCCAATACTGTCAGACGGTGAAAAGTCTATGTCGTATTTACACAAAATCTCGCACTTTAAGGTATTATTGTTCGGTTTAAGGCTGATTAGCGATTTGTAGTCTATGTCTTTGTTAGTTGATCTATCTTTTAGGATGGATTGCAAATACGTTTCGATATCGGTAATTTCATAAGAACCGGTGGGTATCTCAATTACTTTATCACCGTTATGCTTGTAGTAAAACTTGTTACAACCGTCTTCTATATTGGGAATAGTGTTGTAAGATTGAAAACCAATCAGACCTAAATAATCATTTTTGTTAGGGTCTAATTCGATTGGTGGATAATAATTTTCCGAGAGCACGCTATTATCACTTTGCAGAGTAAACGTTTGAGACATGACTGCGTGTGACTCTAAAATCTACAATCGTATTTATACTAAAAATTTCAAACACAAATGGCCGCAGTTAAATGTATTAAAATCTTGGTATCTATTATGGTTATATGTTATTTCACTACCTCGAAAATATTTTAAGAGTTCTTTTGGGGGAGAAAGATCACCAAAACTGTCAAAGTATTTTACGAAATTTCCACGTTTCTTGTATGCAACCTAATGCGTACCGCTACCTCTCACACGATCGAGATTAACAATACCGGACTCGTTCTTATGAGATCGAATCGGTAAGGTATCACGCATAAAGACTCCTCTAAAATATGATATTTTTGCTTTAAGTGCAAACATATTTATGTCCTCATCGGTTAGCGGGCGTCGAGGTAGCGAACTCAGAAGTTTTTTGATGTTTGTAGATAGAGTCCTAATCCTTTTTTATACGGTTTCAAATAGAGCCCGTTTCCCGTTTTTCCACCGAGAGCAATAGCTTCCATCATTTTATTATGACGTTGAGATTCACTAAATTTTTTACGAGCGTCTGTGGCGTCGTTTACCGCTTTTGCGATACCGGATGCACCACCAGCAAGCGCGCCCAATGCACTGAGACCTGCAAAAATAGGTATCAATGGTAGGATACCACCGACTTTAGGTACTGGAATTATACGAGGTGTTCGAATTTTCTTCTTTCCACCAACTTTGCGCACGGCAAGTTTTGCCGCATTAAGGGCTATGTGTGATCCTTCAGTTATACCATTCTTTTGCTTAATTTTATTTTTAAATCCTTTTAACGCATTTTTTGCTTTCATCATAATTTCGCTTCGCAACTCAACTTTCTTTACTCTTTTTTTTGCAACTTTCTTTCCACTTTTTTTCTTCGACGACATACCCATACCCAATTTTCTTTTTACTTTCATTGCTGTTGTCACCGCAAAAGCGCTTGCTTTTTCACCTAAGGATGCGTCTGAAGATTTAACTCTTTGCCAAGCGACCTCCGCTAACTGTTTATCCGCTACGTGTCTATCACTTAAGTTTTTGTTTTGTGAATATGCGATATCATGTAGTTTACATGCTACCTCTAACTTGTTTATGCCTGGATCACCTCTTTGTAAACGCTTTTTTAATTTTGTGCCCGGTCCACAGTATTCATACCCTGGTAGATGTAATTCAATGGGTAACTTATTTATAAAAGAATTGATAATACCTGCACCGCGATACAAATGCATTTAAAAGATTTACTATGAAGCGCCTCTATTTATAACCAAGATCCAACCCCCATTTTATGGCATTACGATGAAAGTGGTCAAGCAGAAAAAGTCGTTGCCGATTGTGAACATGGATGAGTTCGTCTCGGGAATGGGTTTGACGACGAAGATGCGTCATGGGGAATTATTGCCAAATTCGGTACGATCTCTAATTTGTGGGCCGTCCAATTGTGGAAAATCAAACGCAATGTTAAGTTTATTGTTTAGTGAAAACGGATTACATTTTGAGAACATTTATATTTACTTGAAATCGTTGTATCAACCAAAGTATCGTCTATTGGAAAACGTTATGAAGTCAATACGAAAAATAAAATATTTTCAGTTTAAAGAAAATGAGGAAATTATGAGCCCCGAGAATGCCAAACCAAATTCAATCTATATTTTTGATGATGTTGCGTGCGACGGTCAAGAGAAAATCAGGGAATATTTTAGCATGACATCGATTCATTTTATTTATGTCAGACTTATACACGAATACCCAAACACTTGATACGTGATAATGCCAACTTTATCGTATTATTCAAGCAAGATGAAATGAATTTGAAACACGCGTTTTCAGATCATGTGAGCAGCGACATGGATTTTGAAAAATTTAAAAAAAATCTGTAGACTGTGTTGGGCCGATAAATACGGATTCATAGTAATAAACAAAGATTGTGATCCGAATAAGGGCAGATACCGCAAATGTTTCGATCGTTATATAATTGTCGACAATTGATTATAACAATCAAATGCACACAAGTGATTGAATGAGCATGACGGACAATGCGGTTAAACATCGACTGATCAATATTAAAAAGGCTGTAAGAAAAAAACTGTTTGCCATAAAAATAAACCGATCAGAAAATGATGAATTTTTGAACAAAACATATAAGCCGTTATTGGAACCTTTAAAAGAAATTATTACACACAGTCGAGCAAATAAATATATAGTTAAAGTGCCGGTTCAGCGAAAAAGAAAATTAGCAAAATGACATGGCATCTCAAAGCGTAAAGAGGATTATGAAGAAGAGTCTTATAATGAACATGATGCCAACGAATTTCACACACCTCTTCGCAGACCGCATGGGAGTGAAGAGGAATCACATGATGACGAAGAGGTTGCTCATAAACCTCTTCATGAACCTCATAAACCTCTTCATGGGCCTCATATACCTCCTCATGAGCCTCATAAACCTCTTGACAAACCTCATGAAGACGAAGAGGTAGCGCATGGTGCCGAAGAGGTACCTCATGTATCAAATAAAACAGAATATGTGGATGCGGCTTATTTGGATACCTTTCAGGACTTGCCTAGAAAATATGTCAGAAAGAGATTTTTAGATGATCGATATAAATATCGATAGTCATACAAAAAAGTGGACGATTGGAAATTATAATGTTGAACTGGTTGATAGTAAAAATTTTAAAATTGGTGATTCTGTGTACGTTGGAACTAAAGGCTTGTATGAACTTCTCTTTATGAAAGAACCCGACGATCAAATTTATAACGAAAATGATTTGAAAAACTATAAAACAATATTAGAAAAAACACATGCAGTACACCGCAATTACGATCCAAAAAATCAAAAACAGGGTTCGAAAAGTAGAAAATATACTGAGATTATTAAGCCCATGTTTAAAAATCGCTCACCGACATATACAAAACAACGCAATAATTCAACCAGCTCTCATACTATCGGCAAAGGTTTTGATTCTAAATTGCAAGTTCAACATACTCCAACGCAATACAAGTATTGGAACAATTTAAGCGAACTTGTTGATAGGTTGTGTTTATTGAACGCATCGAGAAATGCAGGGAATAATTCGCACAATAATGAGATTGCTTCAATCGAGGAGGAATTGCGTGAAGAAGATGTAATTTTCTAATAAATACAAAGCACACTCTTGTTTACACATCATATGCATCATGAGCATCGATAAGTTCGGACGTCATTCATCACAGATTAAAATAAATAAACCATTGACGACCGTTAGAGGGCCACCAGGCATTGGATTTAAACGTGATGCTGATGGGCATTTCAACCTTGATGGTAAAAGAATAAAATATTTGCAATTACCGATTAATGAAAACGATGCCGCAAACAAAAAATATGTGGATAATGTAAATGCCGTTCAGTTGCAGGATTTGAACACATCATTTAAAAATATTAATTCAAAAGTTAATTTAGTTATTGATAGTACTCCACAAATTATAAACGCAAAAATTTTACTAGTAAAAGAGGATCTGGCGGAGAAGATTAAAAGTTTATCCGGAGATTTGGAAGCGTATAAAAATACAACAAATCATGAAATAGAACTGCTTAACAATAACATAGATATAAAATGGGAACAGTTTAAAAATGATTTAAATACGCTATTATTAAGTCAAACAAATAGCATCAAACTGTTGATTGCTCCATTAAAGAGCCCTTCAAGTCAAAATGAGTAAAGAGGATGTAGTGGGCGAGTTACACAAGCCGGCGAGAAAGAATTTTGCTCGAAGACGAACAATACTTAAAGGTGTCGACGATCTGTGGCAAATAGATCTTGCCGAGTTTCAATTATTCTCTCGAGAAAATAAAGGAAATAAATATATACTAGTAGTAATTGATTGTTTCTCAAAATATGCCTGGACTGCACCCATAAAAAATAAAACCGGTGTGATTGTTGCAGAAACCATGAAGAAAATATTGAAAAATGCCGGTGGCCGGAGCCCGAAAAATATTCAAAGTGATCATGGTAAGGAATTTTATAACAGTCAATTTTCTGCATTAATGAAAAAATGTAATATTAATCATTACTCAACATATACGATAATGAAAGCCGCAATTGTCGAGCGTCTAATCCGCACACTAAAAGATAAACTATACAGACAATTTAGTTTGCGTGGGCGTTACAGCTGGTATGATATTTTAAACAAGGTCACATTAGAATACAACAATCAACGTCACCGTACGATAGGAATGCGACCAGCTGATGTAAAGCTTGGCGGTGATAAAGAGACCTTGTTATTGAAAACGGTCTACTCACACATAAAAATTGCAGGAAAAGGGAATTTCCGAGTGGGTGATATGGTGCGTCTGAGTAAACAAAAAACGCTTTTCGCAAAAGGATACACACCCAATTGGACAACTGAATTGTTTAAAATTGTTAAAATTAAAATTACCAACCCGGTGACGTATTTATTGGAAGATAAAAAAGGAGATCCTATACAAGGAGCTTTTTACGATGAGGAATTGCAGAAAACATCAAATCCTAAGATATATTTAGTGGAAAAAATATTGCGAAAGAAGGGAAATAAATTATTTGTAAAATGGTTAGGTTTTGATGCTTCACACAACAGTTGGATTAACAAACAAAATGTATTATAATTCTATAAATATAATTAATATATTTAAAAATATTCCAGTGTTTTATTTGCAGTTCCACCGTAAACACGTATAAAATGTTTTATTTTTTTTACGTTTTGATAATAACATCTTTTGTTAAAAGTGATAATTTTGCTATAAATTATTTAAATCAATTTGGATATTTAGATTTACCTGAAAATAATTCGGCATTAAAGAGTATCTCGGATAATGACGTGGCGGAAAGTCTTGCACTTTTTCAAGAGTATTATAAGCTACCAGCAGATGGCACATTAAATAATCAAACCTTGGAATTAATGAAACGACCAAGATGTGGAGTACGCGACAATCCTATACCGTACAATCTTGTCAATACTAAATGGGAAAACGTAAACCCGATAAAATGGCATTTCTATTTGGCTAATAGAACGTTAATCAATATCGCCAACGTTGCATTTAAAGCTTGGGAAAAACATATTCCCATTAAATTTGTTCGAAGTATTACAAATTATAACATTGTTATTTCGATCGGTAAACAATTTCATTATTGTGTTAAATCGGGTTTGCCTTGTAGAGATCAATTTGATGGTAGAGGTGGAGTCCTTGCACATGCATATTATCCAAATAGAAATAAAACGATAGAGATTCATCTGGATCAAGACGAAGATTGGGATTTAAGTTTGACAAACTCAAACTATTTAAGTAAAAGAAGCATGTTAAGAGTATTAATACACGAAATTGGACACAGTTTGGGTATTGATCATAGTTCTAATCATACTGCAATCATGAATTTATTTTATACAAATTTTTATTTAAATAACGATATCATTCTTACTGAAAATGATATATTGGCTGTACAGAGTATTTACGGCAAACCAATAGAAAAAACCTTGAATACAACAACAACAACAACAACAACAACTACAACAAATACAACAATAACAACAACAACTATTCAAAATGAAATATTTACAGAAAAATCAAATGTTAAAATTGATACTGAGACTTATCCAAATTTATGTTTTTTGAAAAAAGTTAATATATTCATAATTATTAAAAATCGTTTATATGTATTTTACAAATTATGGGTATGGAGTAAACATTTAAATGAACATACATATAAACGTCCTGAACTGATCACAAAATGGTTTCCGTTTTTACCTCATAATTTTACTAAAATTACTGGCATTTATCAAAGTCTTAACGATCAAATTGTTATAATTGATGATAAAAAAATGTATTTTATTAATTTTCCAGCTTTTCAATTAAGTCATACAAAAAGTATAGCCATTTGGAGACCTGATATAGAAGCTAATATTACTGGAATTGTAAATTCAAATAGCGGTAAAACATTTGTATTTTACGATGATGGATATTATTTAAAAGTTGATGAGTGTAGTTATCACAGAAAAGCCGTTGGTAACATAATCGATGATTTTGGGGGAATTCCCTCAAAAATAGATTCAGTTTTTCGATTTTCTAACGGCCGTTTGTATTTTTTCAAAAAAAATATGTTTTATGAATACAACGAATTTTCTAATACAATTACTCGTGTTGGTAATATTGACCTTACAATATTTGGAATACAATGTCCAAATGAGGGGCTACTACTGCAACTTCAAAGACTTTTGCAAACATTAGTATCCAATAAATTTGATTTCAGTAACTCTGATAACTACGATGAAGATATTTAAATAATATTTAATTTTGTAAATATAAAAATGTAAGGAATAATTAATTAATAAATAAATATTTTATTTTTATATACTTTACCTTTATTATATAATTTTATTCTAACCTGTAAAATGATTCATGTAATAAATTGTAATGAAATAATGATGATTAATAATAAAACACAAATAGTGTAAAGGTTCAAAAAAGTTTTATTGTTTACTACAATTGTTTCGCCACACAGTGGCTTCATCAGGTATAATGAACAATCATTGTTCATTATACCTGATGAAGCCACTGTGTGGCGAAACAATTGTAGTAAACAATAAAACTTTTTTGAACCTTTACACTATTTGTGTTTTATTATTAATGTTAATGGAGTTCAAACACGTATCAGCCTCAACCATTCAAATAATGATGAAATAAAAATGCAGTTTATTATTTTTTTTTTATTTAATTAATCCTTGAACTGTCATTTCACTCCAGATTATGGGGGTAAATATTAAGATTAACAAACTAATTACAAATAATACTTCTAAAATAATGGTGCATATAATTTTAACATTGTCTTCTTCCTCAACACATTTTTTACATGTAATGTCTATAATGGTACAACAAGAATATAGAGCACGCTGCTGTGATAACTCATTCGCAGCACTTGTATCTTGCTGGTGGTTGTCCATCTATATGATCCCTCTGAAGAGTGGTGTTATAATGTTTATTTTATACTATGCAGGCAATTTGCAAAGCTGTCGCTGTGTTTCAAATTTTTTTAACAATTCTTTAGTATTATTAATATGAATAATTTGATTTTTAATACAATGTTTTAGCTCTTATCGGCTTACATACAGTTCACTAGACTTACGTTGTTTTTGTTTCAACGATTTCAGTAGAACTGGATGCATTTTGTGAAGATTGTGAATATTGCATTACTTCGGGGAAGTTAAACTGCAATACTTCATATAAGATTTCTTTGTTTTCATAGTAGTATTGTTTCAGATTTGAAATCTGCTTAATTATTTCTTTTTTTTCTTCATCTGTTGCATCGACCGTTATTTGTGTACGTGATTCCTCCAAACATTGATTTAAATAATCAAAAAAATGTAGTTGACTAAGCCTATCCATACGCATTTCAATCAATTCAAATAATCCACAAAGAGCGTTAAAGCAATGTTATCCAAAGAAATCTTAACACTGTTTTTTTCAATGACAACCACTTTTTGACGGTTACGCATCTCTTCCAAATATATATTGCAATTATCGAAAACCTGTAGACAATTATAATAAATAATTTATTTTAATAATTACTAGCACACTCCATCTTACCTTTATAGTTTTATATGGATTATTTGTATATTCCCCCTCATTGATAATAACAATTGGTACAATACTTTGATTGCATGTCTCGCAAACTCGTTTTCGCTTTTTCCCAGCGAGTTGCGGTTTCCTCTTCATTCTAAGATAAACATCAATTTCATTTTTGAATTGAATTATTTGATTCCATTCAGCGTTCAGAAACGAAATGTTTTTTTGAGATGCTGATAACTTGACGCACTGATAAAACCCTCTAGTAGGGCTTAAACCAACCGACACATTAATTGTTTTATTTTTATTGATAGGATATTTCACCTCGTTTATTAAACGCAATTCTTGATTTAAAAAACTTTCAAAATCTTCTAGTATATCCGCCAAGATAATCGTTTCGTCCGACATGATGTGTATAGCTCTATTGCTAGCAATAAACTAAAAAATTATTTCATAATAAAATATATAATATTATTAAAATTCGATATTTCCTACACTTACTACACTTATTCTATTATATATTCTAAATGAAAAATATGTTCTAAAAATAAATATATATAAAAATATAACAATTTTTAATTTTTAACACTACAATGAGGATATTTTTAAATTATTTATTACATGATAAGTAGTTATATAACAATTTCACATTTTCAACACTGCAATGGGGGTATAATATTTTATGAAATGGACAATTAACATATTCTTGCACATTTCTTCTGAGCGATGGTGATGGTTCCTGATTGGATGGATATTCTTCAATTAAGATAAATTGGTTTAGGTAATCACATTTCATTTTCCCTTGAACATATACGATTTCATCATTATTTTTTCTTATAACTTCACTCAATATTTGCGGAATGTCATCTACATCGTATTGTCCTATAGAATTCCACATCAAATCATGATGACGAAAATCTAGCTGATTAACATTACGATGGTCTTCTGCACTGATATCCGAAAGAACACAAACTTGATTAAAAAGTACTTTTGTAATCTCATCTGTATGACTATTATATGCAGCTAACTCTTTGGGAACAAAACTTTTATTAATCACATATCCCTGTAGATCAATGAATTTAATTTAATAAAATGCTAACAATGTTGAAAATATATTATATTTTATATTTATTTAATCAAATAAATTATTATCTTGTCTAACCACAAATAACAACGAGATAACAAGTTATTGTGATTAAATTTATTTTGCACATTATTTAACCGCAGCCTATTACATATTAGAATAACAATAACAGCACGCGTCATAGTGGAGAGGCGCGTTTTATACCGTCATCAGTACCGTATGGTCAAAAAGGAGCAGGTCAAGTAAACATTTGATACGGTCCATTTTCAGCCAAACCTAAAACAACAATCAAGTTTGTAATAATGTATTTAATTATTTAGTATACTTATCTTTCAGTCACTCGAGTTGACAATTCGAATATTTATCCGTCGGTTCTGCAAGCACAGTAAAACTATTGAATGTATTGAAGAGCAACTAATGATAATGATTAAGTTTTAACGATAAAAGTATATACTCACCGATATGTTGGTTCACCTCCAGGGAAACAATACTCATACTTGTCCATAACAAACCATTTATGATTCCTTGCATAATATCCTTTGTGTTTCCTTTAATTCCTTTTGTTCCCAATTAATTGTCATCCATTCCATTTGTTTATTTTTCATCATAACTGTCATAACCTATAATGTTGATTTATTATTATGGAGTCATCGTTCGATTTATTATAATATAGAGAAAATTTACTTGCCGGTTGCTTACTCACCTGAAATGTGTTTCTTAATTTACTCCTTGAATTAATTATAATGTATTAATAACACTAATCACTTGTCACTTCACAGTACTACTAGGGGACTATTAATTTTGTCCTGTTGGTAGCACTGAGTTGCAACTCACTTCAGTGCTTGATTGCGGTGTTGCCGGTTGGACGATTTTATCTGTATAATACTTCGACTTGATTTCATGCTTTTAATCACTTTTTACTCATTAATTAGTATTGTCAATTAACTTTTAAGTGTAGTCTGTTTGTCTTAATTACCCCCTTCATTTATTTCCCTTTTCTCTTGTTTGTTCGATAATCGTAATTATTTATTTGAGCCAAACATGCGCAGGGGGAGTTTCGAGTTCTGCTCCCAGGGAGAATCACGATCACGGGTCTTTTTCACCTCTGACTCTTGCCGAAGTACAATCGCGGAAGCGGATTAGGCACTGTAATTCACACGATTATTTAAAACTGTTAAACGCATTAGCGGATCTCCGTGAATTACATTTAGTCAGGTGTAACCGTGATTCTGGGTGCTTTTAAGCTCAAGTAAGTAATTGCTAATTTGATTCATCTGTCCTTTATTTTTTTTTTAGTTTAAAGTTTGCCTTCATTATTTTGTTGTAGTGTTCAAGTTTTAATATTAAAGCCAGTTATAATTTCAAAAACATTATTGCATTATTACGACCCATACTATACTTACTACGAAGAAATACTCTTCCTCCCACGTGGGAATCGTCCCGGGAGTTCCGAATCAGGAGAAGCCCTCCTACTACCCTGCACATTTATGTTACCAGGATTATTAGTTAATAAGTATTATTTGTTACCCAATTATTGTTATTTTTTTAAAATTTCTAAATACGTGTATTGCGTATCTTATTATTGGAGAGTATGATTGGAGAGTGGATGTGATTAATTTTTATAGTAGTTTATATTTTGTTAAGTGGCTTAATTATTTTTTTTTTTTAATTAATTACAATTCATTTAAACCAACCCACTATCTTTCTTGTGTGCCCTTTCTGTTTCACCTTTTTTTTTAGTATAGGTTTATTAATCTCCCTGAAGGTACCATCAAAGGAAGGGTCTGTAAATTTGAGAGAAAGGTTTTTATGTTATTAAAGAAAAAAAAGAAAGATCAATTGGAGCCCATCATTCAACAACACGTGGTGAGTCATTTATCATTATTTTCTTTTTGCTGTTCAATTGTTTTATTTGTGCAACCCGGCCCGTCTTCCTGAACTGAGCTAGGCTAGTCCTAAAATACTAACGAGGGCTAAAAGGGCGCGTCTCACATTTTTATTTCAGATTCGTAACCTACGCAATGAGACCTTTCATTTGAGTACCATAACGGCCTTATTTGCAGCACCGGAAGTCAAACATCCGGTCGCCATTTTTGATTCTAAGATAATGATAACCACTTCCGGTCGCCATCTTGGATTTATTTTTGACACACCCTGTATATACAAAGTCTTTCGATCACCCTGTACATGCTCGTTTGCTTGCTGCCGCTAGGTGGCTGCTGCTGTCTCTCATATTTTCCATCCTTCCATTTCCGATTTCTGGTTCTCACTCACACACAAGGAGCTCTTATGGATGACGTCACCTACTGCTCGACGCAGACTCGCGGATGACTCATCTATTGGACTGTTTACATATTAATATGGATATGATATTATTGCACGTCATCAAAGTGGAGGGGCACGTTCTACAATTTCTTATACACATTATAACACAGCACCGGAAGCGGAGGAGCGGAGGGCCCAGACCCCGCTTATTCTATCTACTGTTCTGCTATATATATATCACTATTTAAATAATAATGATAATTATTTCTCAGGTTCAAATTTATTTGCGATACCTCGTTTTAATTTAGGTTATCTTGGACAATAGTTTCATTCAATATGCAATAGTCTTCTAAATTTGATATGTGTCTACATTTGATTCCTCATTGGAAGATAGACAATTTAGAGGTAATATTAATTGGATCTATAAATTGATGAACAACTACTTAGATTCTCCGAAACTGCTAAACAATCTGAATTTTAATTAACAAAGAATTACACATTTTTAATATTTAACTTTATAAAAAATTAAAAAAATAATAGAATTTTTATATATTTTGTTTTTTCAATAAAATAAATCTATATTTGTTTTCATTTATGTTACAAATAGTTACATATTTTGGCACAATTTTGCTATTTTTTATTGCATATTTCCTTGCATATTTCAGCATTATTAAGTTGCATATAATCCGGTGTTTAATAATGACATTGTTCTACTCCTTCATCTATTTGTGTTGTGAAGAATGAAGTTGTTACTCTCTACTTAAAGTGGTTCGGATAGTGAAATGTTTTTTTATCAATTTTGGGATTTTAAAAATTCCGCAGGGGATTTCGTTCTAGCAGAAGTAGTTGGCGTTTTAAAAACGGCAACTACTACAATTACAATAAGTAAGTTTTATTATTTTATTGTTTTTTTAAATTTATATTTTGTTTCAGTACCGGAATAATCCAATTTTAAGTACAGTTTATAATAGTGAAATATTGTTGTAATAAATAAATTATAAACTAAATGTTTTTTTTTATCCAATCAGTTTAACAATTATGAGAAAGGAAATTGAAAAATGTAAAATGTTTTTGTTCTTGGGCTCTGATTAGGTCCCTGTCCCCGGACTAGGATCAAGATCCCCGGACTAATCAAGGTTCACGTCCCAGTGGCCCGCTCACTTTGTCTTGCGTTCAGATGGACGTTTAAAAATTCAGCTGTTAATTTTCAATTACAGAATTCCCCTTTTTTTTGTACAGTTCTGCAACCGTCTAACAGATGTTCAATTGCAGGGTTCTACTTTTTTGGTTTGTGTCTTTACTAGTCCGCTAGATGGCGCTTCTCCGATAGGTGGCGTTGCAGTCGTCGGAGGATTGGGGTTGCAGAACCCGCCTATTTTAACTACAAATCAAATGCACTTTTATAATCATTATTATTAATGATAATATTGTCGAAGCAATTGGTCTCCGGTGAATTTGATATCGACGACAATATTGTTAATTCAACCAGAACTCAGCTATTGTACTATTATAATGATACTTTTAATATGAATCACCAGTTTTCCAAAAACGAAAACAATCAACAACAGAATGGTGAAGTGAAACCATCAAATACAAATGTTAATTTGAAATCTCCGTTTGTATGAATTTTCTAACAGTTTGATACGGCTGCTACATTTATTAAAATCATAATAAATGTCATATTATAAAATAATAGGTTATGGCAGAGATTGGCTTAATAATATAATATAATTGTAATATATAATAGTTTTTATTATCATACATTCAGAACCACGAGCAGAACTGTAACAATTGTTATTTTAGAAAAATAATTTATAGCACAATAAAAAGTCTACTAAGTTTAATGTTCAATGAAGCATGAATCATAAAGCTTAAGCAAATATTTCTATTAGCTTCATTTGATTTATATTAAAACATTTTTATTTAATATTATTATTTTTCTAAGAAAAATCTTTTTTTTAAACTGCCGTGTTTACCACGTCTAGCTCGTACCTAGAATTCGGTTATTTCAAGAAGTGAGTACTGTAACCTGCGAGTTTTTAAAAATACAAATTATATTTCAAGAAAATCACGGTTTATCGTGTCGTAGTGTGCACTGAATATACTTGTTACATATATATTAATTGTAATTAAACATATATAAACTTTATTCAAAAAATGTCGGATCGAAAAATCAAACGCTTATCTGGTGCTCAATATAAACAAAAAAAAACTGCGCAAATTGTATCAACAAAAAGAACTGTCGAAATCAATGCAAAAATATTTAGTTTCTGATAATGACAATAACATAAGTGAATTAAGTGAACACAATGACAATGACAATTTGTTGTTTGAAATTAATAAGAAGTGCGTTTCTTCAACATGAAGGGTGGATTGCAAAAATCAAGCTATTGTTATAGAATTATAATTTAACATATGTATTACTTCGTATGTAAGAACTGCTGCCGAAAGCGTTTCAATTAATCCTTCATTGATTCAGACGCGGACCCAAGCGTTAAATATCACGTCTAATAAACATCCGCAAAACATTATATGCGAATGTTTCATTTTTAATATAGTGTAGCATTCATTCTTACTTTGTAATTTATATCAATGTTATTTCAAGTATAATATAAATAGCTAAGAAACGACGCTAAAGGCGCCAGTCCAGTACCGAACCTCGAGAGAAGTCCGGGCATTATTGTTTCCATACCTGGACAATAATTAGTTGTTAAATAAAAGTATAACCAAACGTCTGTTTTAACAAATCGTAATCTTCGCAACCGTCCAGCTCCTTAACCGCTCGGCAGCTAGTGGCGCAAAACGCGCAACAATTTTGGTGTCAGACGTGGGATGATTTGGACGTTTTGTATCACTTAAAATAGTGTGGATGTTAAACAAAGGCCACAAAACTCTCGATGACTCTCCAGATTTCATCAGGATTCAACAAGAGTATACAGGATTCAACCGGATTCAACAAGAGTCTACAGGAGTCGACAGGATTCAACAGGACGCACCAGCTTCCAATAGGATTTAAAACTAAAAATTTATTAAAGTGCAATTTAATGTGCTAAACCAAAAGTGCAATTAAAAAGTAAGTCTGTTTTAAGCATTCTGTGTCACTGTTATTATAAATCTTTAAATAAAATATTAAAAACTTAAAATTATTTTTAAAGTAAATTAATAAGTATCAATTTTTTTTAAAGAGGAAAAATGGCGCTCAATTTGAGATTTGATTTTACTATGAAATTTATCCCCGAATTTGATGGGAATAAAGATAATTTACATAAATTTTTAAACTGTTGTGATATAATTCACAACTCAATTGATAATGATCAACACCCAATGTTATATAACATGATCATTAGTAAACTCATAGGCAAGGCTTATGATTTAATTAAATACAGAAATTTTGAAAATTACGTGGAATTAAAAAATGAGTTAAAAACTCAATATTTAGATAGGAGAACAGTAGGGCAACTCCAGATAGAATTAATAAGTTGCGAACAATTATTAGGTAAAGATGTTAGAACATTTGCTAATAAAATAGAAAAATTGTTAAGCTCTCTAAACGATGCATGCATTATATCCGAAACTCAAAATAACGTTTTACCAGTAGAAGCATCAATTAATACCATTCAAAATTTAAATGCAAAAGCTGCTTTAAAAGCATTTAATGAAGGATTACGAGATCCAATTAAACTGGTGATCAAAACCAGTCGAATTGCCGACTTAACGGATGCCATTCATGCAGCCATTGAAAAAGAAAGATCCTTGCCTTTAGATAAAATTTCAAACAAGTTTGGTGCTAAGAAGGGAAATTTATAATGTTTCCATTGCAATAAAATAGACCATGTAGCACAAAATTGTTTTTCAAAATTGGTAAATTTAAACTCCTTTTTGCCAAGATTTCCAAAAGTGGAAATTAAACAAGAGAGAATTTCAAGGGTTGAAAATTTAACGAATTCTATAATAAATTGTAATTATTGTAAAAAAGTTGAACATTCTATTAGAGAATGCTATTGATTCTAAAAATGAGCCAGGTACCTCAAGAATAAAAGCTGCGGGTTTAAAAAGGTATAATGCGTATAAAACTTGTAATTCTCCAGCAAAAGTCGATTCTGTTCATTTAAAATTAGATTCGGCAATAACTCCAATGTCTAATTTACTAGTCGATTCCGGATCAGATGTTTGCGTTATCAAAATACAATGTCTACATGATGATGTTAATGTTATTACAAGTGCAAAAAGTGCTTTTGTTGGAATTTCTAATAATCCAGTTACAAGTTTAGGAACTTGTAAAATGAATATTTATTTGAACGAAAAGACAAAAATTCTTCAAAAATTTCATGTAATAGACTACAATTTCTCTTTAGAAAATGACGGAATTTTAGGAAAAAACTTTTTATTAAACTACAGAACTAATGTGGATTTTAACAAAAGGGAATTATGCATCCCCCTTCTTAAGGATCCAAACATTATTATAAAAGTTTCCTTAGTTGCATGGAATCCAACTATTACTGTACCTGCCAGAAGCGAATTTATTGTCCGTGTACACGTAAACAAAAAAGGGGAATATTTGTGTACATCTAAAGAAATTCAACCAAATGTGTTTATTGCAAATACTATTGTTAAACCAGAAAATAGTTTTTGTTTAGTAGGAATATTAAATAACACAAATTCTGATATACAGGTAGATAATCAAGATTTTGAGTTCGAAAATTTAAATTGTTATAATATAATTGAAATAAACGAAAATACTAAAATTGACAGTCGCTTGATTAAATTGCATAATGAATTACGAACAGATCACATGAATAGCGAGGAGAAACAGAATATTACTAACTTGTGTGACGAATTTAATGATATCTTCCTTTTGGAAGGAGACGAACTGACATATACAAATGCGGTCGAATATAAGTTATTTACTGATAGCGCACCAGTGAACGTCAAACCGTATAGGTTACCATTTTTTCAAAGACAAGAAATTGATAAACAAGTTAACAGTATGTTAGAGAATAATATAATAACAAATTCTATTTCACCTTTTAATTCACCGTTACTTATTGTTCCTAAAAAGGCAGATCAAAACGGTAAAAAGAGATGGCGAGTTGTCGTGGATTTTCGTCGTATAAACGAAATTTGCATAGGTGATTCATTCCCTCTGCCAAATATCGTCGACATTTTAGATCAATTAGGAAGCGCCAAATATTTTAGCACTTTAGATCTAGCCCAGGGCTATCACCAAATTAGAATTGATGAAAAAGACAGATACAAAACTGCTTTTTCCACAAATAATGGACATTATGAATTTATGAGAATGCCTTTAGGGTTGAAAACAGCACCTAGCACTTTCCAACGTTTAA
This sequence comes from Tachinus rufipes, assembly GCA_963932245.1. Taxonomy (NCBI): domain Eukaryota; kingdom Metazoa; phylum Arthropoda; class Insecta; order Coleoptera; family Staphylinidae; genus Tachinus; species Tachinus rufipes. The sequence continues at coordinate 52,020,555 of OZ010748.1, forward strand.
TGAATACCGGTTTAAACGGAATAAAATGCTATGCATATTTAGACGATATTGTGTGTTATGGTATTAACCTGGAAGATCACATAAAATATTTTATTCAACAAAATTATAAGAATTGGAAAGTATAGTGAATATTATCATGTAAATCGAAATAACACCTGGATTTATAATAGTATGGAAAACATGGAAAAGCTGTAGTTGCTGCAAGGCGGAAATTAATTTAGTATAAAATTTTTGTAAAATTTAAGGGTTAAGTGGAAGAGCAGCAAATAAGCTGAACTTCGCCCTTTCATATACATGTAAAATGTAATGAATAAAGACTAATTATTATTATTATTATTATTATTATATCTAAACTTAGAAGTATTTTTATAAGATTACAAAAATTTAATTTAAAACTACAACCATCTAAATGTCAATTTTTAAGCCGTGAAGTAGTATACCTAGGTCATCGTATTACCGATGAGGGTATTTTCCCGAACGAAGATAAAATAAAATGTGTGAAGGACTTTCCTCATCCTAAAAGCTGTAAAGACATAAAAAGTTTTTTAGGACTTTGCGGGTATTACAAAAGATTTATTAAGGGTTTTGCTAATATTGCAAAACCTTTGACAAATTTACTAAAGAAAGATATACATTTCAAATGGGACGCTGTATGCAAACATTCTTTTGAGGAATTAAAATCAAAACTTACTTCACCGCCTATTCTACAGTATCCGAACTTTGAGCGTGAATTCATTTTAACTACAGATGCGTCAAATAATGCCATCGGAGCAATTCTGTCAAAGGGTGAGCCAGCGAAAGACTTACCTATTGCTTATGCCTCTAGAACACTGAATAAAGCCGAAGTAAATTATAGTGTTACAGAAAAAGAATTGCTAGCAATAACATGGGCTGTTAAATATTTTAGACCCTATTTATTTTCTAAACATTTTACCATTTACACAGACCACAAACCGTTGATGTGGTTATTTAGCGTCCAAGATCCCGGATCAAGATTAACTAAATTTAGATTAAAACTAGAGAAATATAATTATAAAATCATTCATAAACCAGGAAGAATAAATTTAAATGCAGACGCTCGCTCTAAGTCGAATTAATGTATTACATTTAAATGAAATCACAGAAAATATAGACTCTTATAAAAATTATTTAGCACATATTGATAAGAATATTGTGACAAACGTAAATGTAGTTGATAAAAGTGGCAGTCTTTTTGATGCACCCTCCGATTTTGCGCTGGTTCATTCAGTAAGCAAGGATTTAGAAATGGGAGCAAAAGTTTTTAAAGAAAAATTCAATAATGTGGAACAATTAAAAAAACAAAACCCTGAAGAAAATTTGATTTGTTGTCTCAACCAAGACAACAGATTTATATTTTATTTAGTGGTAAAAGAAAATTATTTCCACAAACCTACATACAAAAATTTATTCGAAACTTAAAAAAAAATTAAAATCATTTTGTGTTGAATTTTTGAGAAATTTCATATCTAAAGCGCAAGAAACTTGGGATGAATGGGTATCTTTCGGGGTATTTAGCTACAATACTTTTGTACATAGCGCCACCAATTTTACACCGTATGAACTTGTTTTTGGTACACAATGTATCTTACCTATAACTATAATTAGAGATCCTCAACCCGTTTATGCTTTTGATAATTATGCTCACAAAGAAGCTAAAGACAATCTAATCACTAAAAAAACTGTTTCCAAACGATATTATGATAGAAACTCTAACGAATTTAGTGTAACAATAGGAGACAAAGTGTTACTCAAACAAGAAGCAATACCAGTGGGTACTTGTAAAAAACTCACACCATCATGGATAAGTCCATATGACGTTTTAGAAGTAAACTCGCCATATAATACTACCATCAAATATAAAAATAAAAAACTAAAGGTTCATAATAACCGTTTAAAACATATCGTCGAATATACGATCATTTTTTTTCCTTTTCAGATGCCGTTTCTACTTTTACTATTATTTCTGGTTCAACCAGCCAAGCCATCACACCAATTCTACGAGATCACGCATATCAATAATAATCCCGGTTTGTATTATGAAAATATAGGTTCATTACATTTCGAAACCGACGAGTGGAAATTAATAGTACAACTAGATTTTACATTTTATAGCAATCAATATATATCCGTATTTGAATATATAAGGAAAGTTAAAGATGTATGCAATGCTTCAAAATATAATGATTTATGTAAAGATGGTATTGAAAATTTTAATAACATGTTAAATAATTTTAAACATGTGCATTCAGTTATAAAAGGCTTACTCAAAAACCACAAACAAAAGATCAAAAAGGGGAATGATGAACATAATAGGAAAAATTTCAAAAGAATTTTTTGGCACATTGGATGACAAAGATAATAATAATAATAATAATAATAAGCGATTTTTATTGTCGTACAGATAAATTAACAATGCTATTTATTATAATAACCAACTTAAAGCAGTAGAAGGAAACCAAAACAATTTGTTAAATATGATGAAAGAACAAACTTCCATTATTAAATCAACTGTGTCTATTGCAAATAAAACCGTTAAAATATTAAATGATGAATTGAATGAATAAAAAAAAAAACAAAAGGTTACATATGATTTTATTCAAAAATTTGTAAATCGAGTAAAAAATGCTAGCATAGATACAAATATAAGAATGCAAGTAGAGGAGTTGATGGTTTTAACAGAAAACGTAATTAACAATTTTCATTTCTTACAAGAAAATGTATTAAATATTTTAATAAATGCTAACATGGGCATTCTTAACCAAATGGTCATTGATCCATTATCTCTTGAAGCCGAGGTGTCAAAACTTAAAAAGCACCTAAAGAACACATCGAATTTTCCATCTTTCCTGCTGAATGAAATTGATACTTTTTATAAACTGATTAAAGTAAATGTTATATTTTTAAACAATAAAATATTATTTGTTTTGTATATTCCGTTAATTGGAAATGAAACATATGAGGTTTTTAAAATGACAACTGTACCGACTTTATTAAAAAGTGACAATTATGCCTTTATCTTACCTAGTGCGGACTATTTAGTGATTAATAGAACACGCAAACATTATTTGCTATTAAATGAATTAGATTTAAGTAAATGTCAAATATTGTTTGATAATAAATTTATATGTAAAAATAATGTTCCTATTAGATTTACCCAACATGATGATAATTGTGAATCAAAATTACTTTTCTCTGATATTAAGATACCAAAAAATTGTGACATAAGAATAAGTAATTTAAAAAAAAGATATTTGGGTTCAAACAATGAGAACAAATACTTGACTTTTTGTTATCCTAATATCTCAAAGCATAAATTTGTATTGTGAAAATATCGCGGAGCCTTTGAAACTAAACTTAAATGGCACTGGTACAATAAAAGTTAATGAACAATGTTTAGTTCATACAACTAGTTATATTTTGAAAAACCACAAAAGTTACTTTTCAAATGTTACGATGTTCTTACCAACGATGCTATTGACGTTCATTTTCATGACGTTGAGCTACCTTCGGTTGTGCCAAAAGGTTTAATTTTTACACATTCAAATTCCCAATTTTCATTTGATAAAATTGGTAATAATCTAAAATCTTTAGAATTCATTGAAAGAAGAGGTTTAAAAGCAATTAGTTACCACGACTATCATCATTATATTTTACTATATACAATACTTTTTGAAATATGTATATTATGTATTTGCTATCGTAATTTGTTTATTCAAAAAACACACCCTCGCAAAATTTGAAACTCACAGAAAAAAATAATAATGAAATTGAAGTTGAGAGTAGTTTTACAGAAAAACTGAAACCAAAGAAACCATCTCTAAAATATTCATATCTGTTTAAGACATGAACATTTTTATTTTGGCCGGGGAGGTGTTATAGAATTATAATTTAACATATGTATTACTTTGTATGTAAGAACTGCTGGCGAAAGCGTTTCAATTAATCTTTCATTGATTCAGACGCGGACCCAAGCGTTAAATATCACGTCTAATAAACATCCGCAATACATTGTATGTATATATGAGAATGTTTCATTTTTAATATAGTGTAGCATTCATTCTTACTTTGTAATTTATATCAATGTTATTTCAAGTGTAATATAAATAGCTAAGACGACGCTAAAAGCGCCAGTCCAGTACCGAACCTCGAGATAAGTCCGGGCATTATTGTTTCCATATCTGGACAATAATTAGTTGTTAAATAAAAGTATAACCAAACGTTTGTTTTAACAAATCGCAATCCTCGCAACCATCCAGCTCCTTAACCGCTCGGCAGCTAGTGGCGCAAATCGCGAAACACTATTGATCAAAATATTAATATTCTTTCCGGGCAAGAAATCGAAGAAGTTATTACAAATAAGCTAAACATCAATATTCTTTCAAACAATCCTGCTGAATGGCCAACTCAATTAAAGATATTCAGTTTTTTAAAGAACATTATCCAACGGAAATTAAAATTATTGATTGCCCAAAGGATGTCCTCGGTAGGAAATTTTTTAAATCTTATTTTTATCGAACAGTAAATAATGGTGAAAAAATATATCGACTATATATGGCTATTGTATTCAGAAACAGCAAATTCTGTGTTTTGTGGCCATGCAAATTATTTGGAGAATCTAAGTCTGATAATAATATATCTGGTAAAAATGGTGTCAACGATTGGCAACATTTATCAATTATTCTTAAACGGCACAAGTATAGTGCAAATCACATACAGTGTATTAAGAAAATGTCTGAATTATTACCTGCTTTAAAAAACAAAACAACAATAGATGCAACTCAGCAAAGGATCTAGCATTGAGAGGGTCTTCTGTACGTCTTTATGATACAACAGCCAATAATTGAAACTTTTTACAGCTAACAGAAATGCTATCAAAGTTTGATACTGTAATGGCAGAACACTTGGGCAGAATACCGTCATCTGACTATAAAAATTTGCCTCATTACATTGTTGGGCAAATTCAAAATGAAATAATAACATTATTAGCCACATCAATACAAGATAGTTCTTAAAATGGTGCAAGATTCAAAATATTTCTCAATTATCTTAGATTGTACTCCCGATGTGACCTATACCGAACAAATAACAATAATAATTAGATTTGTTTCGTCTGCGCCACCAATTTGAAATATACATGAACATTTTTTAGGATTTTGTCCTATAACCGAACAACGGGAAAAGGTTTATTTGATTTTATAATCAATAAGTTTATAGAATTTAAACTAAATATAAATAATTTAAGAGGACAAGGTTATGACAACGGTGCAAATATGCGTGGCAATCATAATGGGTTGCAACAAAAAATTAAAAAATTATACCTTGTGCAGCTCATAGCTTAAATTTAGTTGTAAACGATTCTGCAAAATACGCATTTGAAACAGTAATTTTTTTAATCTTGTTCAAGAGTTATTTGATTATTTTTCTGCATTTAGTAACAGATGAAGTGTTTTAATCAAACATGTGCCAAAATTCACTCTTAAACCAATATGTGATACAAGATGGGCTAGTCGAACAGATGCAGCAATACATCCACTTAAAATCCAAATTAGCAAAGTTTATAATGCGTTAGTTGAACTATATGAAGATAAAAGAAGAGATATGAATACACAAACTATGGCTGATTCTCTGGGCTCAAAAATTAAATCTTTTAAGTTTTTGTGTTCAATTGTAGTATGGCATAATATTTTAAACTGTGTAAACGTTGTTAGTAAAATGCTTCAAAATCCAAAGTTAAATATAAAAACATCATTAGAAGCTTTACAAAACTTGGAAAAATATATGATACAACTGAGAACAGATAAAAGTTTTAAAAGATTATTAAATGAAGCAAAACATATGGCCGCTATTATTAATGCGGATACTTCATTTCCTAGTATTGAAGCTAAAATAATTCAAAAAAGAAAGCCTATGTTTGATTATGAAAGTCAAGACAAAAATATTGAAGACCCTAATAGAAAATTTAAAGTTGATTTTTACTTTACAATAATTGACACAACTATTACTTTGTTACAAGAAAGGTTTCAATTAATAAAGAAACACACGAAAATATTTAAAATTTTATATGTAGGTTCTAATTTAAAAAATATGACTGATGATGAATTGATAAATCAGTGCAGTAATATTCAGCAAAAATCAAAAATAACAGATCCAGCTACAGGATGTTTTGATATAAATGCTTTAGAATTGTTTGATCTAGACGAAATAATTAAAAAAATTGCATCCCAAAAAGCAAGAAAAATATTATTTTGAATTAAAAAAAAGTTATGTAAATAATTGTATTTAAATTGTATTGTAATAGAAACACGTTTTATTTATTTAGTTATAAAAAATAAGCCAAACACATAAGAATTTGATGAAACTAAATTACTTTTTTTAAATTTGTTTATTTTTCTTGGCAGTGCTGAGAAACTCCAAATAAAGTAATCTTACTAACAGTGGGTAAGAACATATAAATTTTTTATTTTATAAAAGCGGCATTTGCATGTTTTGCACACAGGCCGTACCTCTTGCGACGGCCCTGCGTGTAATACTCGACAGGCCAAAAGTCTGCTCGAGCTCAAGATAGGAGAACGGTATATCATACACGGCGTTATTGAGAAAAGCACTGTGTATGGGAGAAAAATGCTTTTCTCATTGGATCATTTTGAGGTGTGGTTACCAAGGAAGGTTAACCACATCTTTAATGAAGACTCCATTATTTTATGAAAAAAATAATTGTTGTTAAAGAACATAAATTCATATTTGGTAAAAAAAAACCAATTCTCCAAGTAGAAGATGGTAAGTTTATAATAATAATGCTTGTAAAAGTTTTGAATACTAATGTTTTTTATTTTTCAGCAGATTCTGATAGCCAGGTGTTTTAATTTTCAACCTTCATCACCAGAGATGGACCCCACAATAGCGGCTATCGTTTAAAATAATTCCTATTGTGGCAAAGCAATATCTGCAGGGTGGATGATCGGGTAAAACCAAGTCCTTCAGTTCCAGAATGAATACACCAATGCCAATAATATTTTATTCCAGACAGCAAATACATCAATCCAATAGGTACGTATAAAATTAACATTAATTATGTTAAAAAATATAAATCTGTAAAAAAAACTGCAATAAGCCAAACAAGCATGCGAGTCATGCGGCGTACAGGATAGAAAGCAAAGCACATGCATATTCATCAATATAGATGTTGAACAAATACATAAATATTAATTACTAACCTGTGCGGGTCTAAACCTTTGCGTGAAGGGTATTTCAAGGTACTTCAGAAATATAAACTTATACTAACTAACTATTGCTTTTAGATATTGCCAGTAGCAGGAGATAAAGCAAAAAAGATCAAACCAGCAGGAGAAGGACCCAGGGGAAGAGCAGAAAGAAAACACGGTAATGCCAACTATAATAATAGTTGACAATACCTGAAATAGATGTCGCCACTAATCTGTATTGTATGTTCAATTTATTAAAATAAATTATTTTACAGATATAATTGTTTCATTACATCTGCCCCCTTCTCTCGGGCGACAGTGGGTTAACCGGAGCTTGCGGAATCTTGAACAATTGGTTTGAGGTGAAAAACATGGAAAACCCCACGCTCGACGGTGGAACCAGGTTTTGCCATGACATATGTCTTGGTAGCCACACCTGACTTGATGGCATATGACCCTTCATAAAGAGGTAGAAATTTCTTCGTTTCCTTCAAAATAGCAGACGAAGACGGTTTCTCACGTAACCAGACTAGCTCACCGATGGAGAACGTCCAAACATTACCGGAGCCACACGACGTTGTGCCCGGCGATTCAACGTTTCCCGGGCGAGCATTAAAAAGTAGCACCAGTGTCCGTAAGTGGAGAATTAGGAAAAAAGTTGGATCCTTAATAGGAGACATAGGCAAATGACCGAAATGAAGCTCAACCGCAGAGTAACCTGTAGATTCATGCGTAACATTGTTTAAGAACTGGACAAAGTTAGGCACTGATTTCGCCCACAAACTGTGTTTGATGTGGCAATAGGTCCTAAACAAACGACCCAATTCTCTCATCACGTGCACTACTGGGTTGCCCTGAGGATGTCTAACAGAGGAGTAGATGCACTAAATCGACTCATTAATTAAGAAGTTTTTTCAAACATTAGAAGTAAACTGGGTGCACTGGTCACACAGCATTCGCTCTGGCTTACACACCCTTACAAAATAATCTTTAACCATGCGATTGATGATGGCTTTAGAGGTAGCACGCTTAACGGGGTAAAGGGTAACCAGTTTCGAAAAAACGTCTAATAAAACAAATATGTAAGTTACACCACCCGTAGAAGTAGGTAGGGGACTATAGAAATTAACGGAAACGAGTTTGTTGAGGCTTTCAGAGATTATAGCTTTAAAAGAGCGTCTAGGGAGAGGAGAATGTTTGCTCTGCTGTCACAATTCGCAACACTTGACAATACGCTTTACGGAAGGAAACAGATTTGCGTACCATAATTCACGGCAAACCGCACACCACGTTTTATACACCCCAAAAGGGCCAAAAAACCTATGATAGGCGGTTATAAAGTTGTCAATAAGACTAGACGGGATACATAAGTACGCTTGGTGTCAGCTTCTCGCCGGAGGAATAATAAATCTCTGTGAAGAAAGAATTTATTATTTATACCGCCCCCTTGAATTTGAGCTATAATTTTACCGAATTTCTTATCGGAGCGCTGCGCTTGAAGCAAACTTTTTAATAGAGTAGAAATACTGGGACCACTGGTTAAAGTTGCTATTCGGAATTCCTTGTCTTGTGGGACCGGAAGTCAAACTGGTGGATGGCGTGAGAGTATATCAGCTATCAAATTATTTTTCCCGGACACATGCTGAACTTGGAAATCGTATTCCTGCAGAGATAGTACCCATCTTCCAAGTCGAGACGACAACAATCGACAGGAATTGAGATAGGTCAATGCACTGTGGTCGGTTAGAATAGTAAACCGTTTACCTAACAATACCACCCTCCATTTACGCAAAGCGTGCACCACACTCAATAGCTCTTTCTCGCATACACTGTAGCGAGTCTCCCGGTCTAATAAAATGCGGCTGCAATACGCGATAACTTGCTTATGGCCATCCACTATTTGAAATAATACACCACCAAGGCCGACATCACTGGCATCACACTGCACAATAAACGGACATTAATGCTGTGGGTGATACAAAAGTATTTCTTGGCTAAGCTGTGATTTTACCTCCTCAAATACTTTTGTCTGTTTGAGACCCCAATTCCAGTGGGTCGACTTACGGAGAAGTTGAACTAAAGGCGCAACCAAGAAAGCAACATGCTCAACAAAACCCCTGTCAAAGTAACAAAACCGAGGAATGCTTAAAGCTGGCGTAAATTTTTTTAAGTTGAAAAATCCCAAACGACTTGTACCTTCTCAGGGTCAAGAGTACACCCTACCAAATTTAAAACATACCCCAAAAACAAAACTTCTTTACAAAAGAATTTGCATTTCTTAATGCGCAATGTGAGGCCGGCTCTGTGTAATCTTGAAAAGACAAGGTCCAGATGGTGGATGTGCTCTTGAAAGGTACTGGAAGTGACAAGCAAGCCATCTATGTACGGATGCACAATTCCTTTAAAGTCTGGGCCTAAGATTTGGTCAACACAACATGTAAACGAACTTACCGCCGTTTTTAAATCAAATGTTAGAACTCAAAAATGGTATGCACGTGTGCCAACTCTAAATCCAGTATAATGACGGTGTTCGGGATTAATGATTCCCAATAATGTAATTGTTCTAGATAAGGCCCCACGTTGGGCTCCAAGTTGTGGCAAAGCAATATTGCTTTTAGATGTTGTCGGTAGCAGGAGATGAAGCAGAAAAGAACAAGCCAGCAGGAGAAGGACCCAAGGGAAGAGCAGGATGAAAAAATAATGGCAATAACTGAAGTAGATGTCACCACTAATCGGTATTGTATGTTCAATTTATTAAAATAAAGTATTTTATAGATATAATTGTTTCATTACACTATATTTGTATAAAAATATATAATAAAATAAATAATAAAAAATTGTTTAAATTAATTTATTAAATTAAAAAAACAAAGTTTATTGTAGCAGCTCCAGTCATGGTTTGGATGACGAAGATGGCTCGGATGGCTCCGACAATTGTGGTGGTTGAGATTTTAGCTGAAAAAAACATTAGTATTCAAAAAGTTTACAAAAATTATAATAATTTTAACTACCAATTTTTCAAATCTATTTCGCTCCGACAGGCGAAATAATTTTCTTTGGGCTTTGGACGACGATGGCTTGGATGGCTCCGACGATTGTGGTGGTAGTTGAGAATTTAGCTGAAAAATAAAAAACCATTAGTATTAAAAACTTTTACAAAAAAAATGTAACCTACCAATTTATTAAATCTAATTTTCTCCGACGTCCGAAACAATTTTTTTGGGCCTTGAAAAGCCCCGAGAGACAAAACCTCAAAATAAATTTGTTTGTTAAATTAGGGAGATAGGTCCCTACATCAGGTAGGTCGTCCCAATACTCTTCACAAGGGACGACCGTATTTGCCCCGTATTTACCCCATTTTCTGAGGCACTAGATCTGATTTTTCGTCTTATCCATATTTCTTGCTTCAAACTGAATAATAATTTATATAAGAGGTGAGACCTGGCACGCGACAGGGTCTAAGGTCAAGATAAGAGGTGTCAAAGGTCAAGATAAGAGGTGTCGGCACGCGACTGATAATGGAAAATGTCAAGTCTGGTGATAACCTTTGGTTCCCAGACCTGACTAGCCCAATAACTACTCGAATTTAAAATCCGACCTGTTCCTAATACTGTCGACAATCCAGTTGAATGGATCAAAGACGCTGTTGAGCTAATTGTGCTTTATGCCACTGCTGCAATAAAACCTACAGATCATGTAGGATTTACCTTTTCGAGCAAGAATGTTAAAGAAATGTCTCCACGTTAGTTAAGTTTTTGCGAAGCTTCTAAAGTTTCCGTAGATGACGTTTGGAATGTTTTAAGTGGTATCTTTCAAAGCAGCTCTGAAGGAATGAACACCGACGCGTTCTGTTTTGACATAACTACAGTCAAAATGCCTCAAGGGCATGGAAAAAAGCGGGTTTGAAGAGAATTTAATTCTACGATTGAAGAAGAATGTAAAAAGAGGACCGGAATTATTACTATCTACAATAATGATAACTTGTGCCTCCCCCGTGCTTTGGTAGTCGCTATTGCTCAAGCAACTAAATCAGCTGATTACACCAGGAAGCGGCGTAACATAGGCAAGGATCTAGACAACGCAGTAACACTATTATTAGAGCAATCTGGGGTGGTAATCCCTGAAAATAAAAGCTGTGGAATACCTAAGCTACTTTTACTTCAGCAGCACCTATCGCCGACGTTTAAAATAGTGGTATATAAACATGGGGAAGGAGAACGTGTGGTAATTTTTAAAGGTGATGATAACGCACCTCATAATTTAAATTTCTTACTACAACGTAATAACTTCGTTAACATCAGCTTTTTCATGCAGTTATTTTTGTAAGTTGTGTCATATTCCATATAATAACAAAAATAAACATCAATGTGAAGCATCCTGTCCGTGCTGTCGACAATCTCCACCATGCAAGCCGACTAAAAATATTGTTTGTAATAAATGCAATCAATCTTTCAGAAACAATGATTGCTTTAAAAACCACGAAAATAAAATGTGTAAAGACAATAGAAAGTGCGCGGACTGCTTAAAAACAATTAAAACTGATCGCAATGTTGTGGGGAAATATTTTGTAATCTCTGTAAAAGTAATTTCCCGCAGAGCACATGTGTTTTATGCAAGTAAACACAAGACAACCACCAAAAGACAATTTTCTATTTGTGTTTTTCGATCTGGAGACACGACAAGAAACTAAATTAAATAGTGAAACGGACTCTACCGTGCATGAACCAAACTTGTGCGTGTACAATCAATGTTGTGATACCTTGAAAAAAACTTATATTTTGGTCAGAAGTGCGGGTTTCGACAAAAAATTATTTATGAAGACATTATAGCATCTTTTTTGAAATATTTAATGGTAGTCCGACAAAAGTTAAAAAAAATTGTATGTATTGCTCACAATTCACAATCTTTTGACACCCAGTTTATAATAAAATACGTACAGTAGATCCTCGGTAACGTAAACATGCGATGGCATGAACGTCTCAATAACGTGAACACGCCATTTTTTCCATAAATTCTCGTTAACGTGAACAACGATACAATCGATAACACGAACTGCAATTCGGGACTGTTCGGAACAAAAATTATATTATATTATTTTTATATATTTGTAGTAGCATATGTGCCGTGCGGCCAGTTGATTCTGATTTATAGTGCAGTGAGTTTAGTTAGTAGAGTGACGCCGTGATATATTTATGTGTAAGGTAACATGGCAAAAACAAAAAATATTAAAAGCAAATGTCTTTCATTGCATGTAAAAGCAAAGATTATTGAAGAACACAAACACGGGATAACCGTAACAGCACTTTCAAAAAAATATGGAGTAGCTAAGTCAACAATTTGTGCTATTAAAAACAAAACAGATAAAATACTTAATGCGGTTAGTCGATCATTAAAACCTAATAAAAAGTTTACTTTAAAATATCCTGTTTTTCCAAAAATGGAAAAAATCTTGCACAAATGGTTTCTCAAACAACGTGAAAATAATTTGCCAGTTACTGGAGAGAGATAAAGCAAAAAGTTCTGGATTTATATAAAAAATTAAATCCGGCAGATAATGAAACATTTCTGGCCAGTGATGGGTGGCTGAGCCGCTTTAAGTGTCGCTATGGCATACGACTTTTAAAAATTACGGGAGAAAAACTTTCAACCCAACCAGAACTTGTGGAACCTTTCATAGAAAAGTTAAAACAAATAATTCACGAATTTCAGTTTTGTGAAGACCAAATCTATAATGCAGATGAAACCGGGTTATACTGGAAAATGTTGCCTGAAAAAACGTACGTTGCAGTTAATGAAAAAACTGCACCTGGTTTGAAAATTGCTAAACAGCGATTAACATTTTTGGGCTGTGCAAATGCGACAAGCTTGCACAAATTGAAAGAACTTGTAATTGGGAAATCAAGAAATCCACGATGTTTCAGGAATTTAAAAAATCCTGTGATTTATAAAAATACAAAAAATGCTTGGATGACTGGAGAAATATTTAAAAATTGGTTCTTTCAGCAATTCGTTCCAGAGGTAAGCATTTTCTCAGAATTATTGTTTCTATATTGCAATTTGTGTAAAATATGTATGTATCTAGGTTAAACAATTTTTGAGACAACAAGGCCTTCCTCAAAAAGCAGTGCTTCTTCTGGACAATGCACCATCGCATCCTCCCAAAGAGGAATTAAGAACTGAAAACGGTATGATATTTGTTATGTTTATGCCTCCAAATGTTACACCACTGATTCAGCCAATGGACCAGAATGCGTTACGGCTCACAAAATTATATTATCGAAAAAGCTTAATAAGCACTATTGTAGCAAGTAATCAAAATGTAGCTGAAGAGCTCAAGAAACTTACTCTAAAAGATGCAATTTTACATTTGCATAGTGCATGGCAAAAATTAAAACCAAGAACAATTTCTAAATGCTGGCGAAACATATTAAATAAAAATGTTGCGTTTTCTAACGAAAATGAGATACCACTAAGCCAACTAAAACAAACTTGAAAAGACGACGAGACTGGAGATGTTTTAAATGAGATGATAACTCTTTTGAATACAATTCAATCTGTAAGAATTAAGGCGATGGATCATTTTTTATTGATTTCTAAACTAAATTGTTATTTTTAGGATCAAATTTGTACTGCAACAGATGTACTGGAGTGGAATTTGGACAATAACAATAAAGATGATATAAGTGAAGATGTGAATGATGAAGATGACGACGACTGTGAGATTATAAATGAACTTGTACTTCAAACAGTGTCACATGTTAAAGCTATTGAAGCTTTAAAGGTTTTATTAGAATGGTCTGAGCAAAATAATGTAGACATCTCAGATATATTAAGCATAAAAAAAGTTTATGAAAAGGCTGTTGTTTTAAATGCAGCACAAAAATTTAAACAGACCAAAATAACAGCTTTCTTTTCATAAAAATTGCACTTGTTTATTACATGTGTTTTTAATTTTTGATTTAAAAATTATTTTTTTATTATTTTTTTCTAAACATTTATACGGATGATGTATATATACATAAACAATAAAAATTTGCACCATAAAAAAAATATTTTGTGCGCCCCTCTAACATGAACACATTCGATAGTGTGAAGATGCTTTGGATTTTTGTGTTCACGTTACCGAGTATCTACTGTATTAGAAAAAACTACCATTCAACCGGATTTAATAATGCGAGGGACTAAAATATTAATGATGGAATTAGAAAATGTGCGGTTTATCGATTCTACCAATTATTTTCCTATGTCTTTATCAAAGTTACCCTTGATTTAGGTGATGAACTTTAAAAAGGTTATTTCCTACATTTGTTTAACACTACAGAAAATGCAGCATATGTTGGACCGCTGCCGGACATTAAATATTATTCACCAGAAACTATACGTACCAAAGATCGCGATAAGTTTCTCGAGTGGTAAAACACAAAAAGATAATATATTTGATATGCAACCCGATCTAAGTGATTATTGCATTAGTGATGTAGACATTCTAAAATAGGCGTGCGTTAAATTCCGCGACATGTTTCTGAGTGAATGCAACGTTTGTCCATTTCTAGAAGCAGTAACTATTGCATCAGCTTGTAATCTGGTTTTCAGACGTGGTTACTTAAAAATAAATATCATAGGTATTTTACCACGTGGCGGTTATCGTTGGCGCGATAACCAATCAGATGTGGCCATACAGTGGTTGTTGTGGGAGAAGCAACACCGAGAAATTGTAATCCATCATGCCGCCATGAGTCGGGAAGCTTTTGTTGAAGGTGCTCAAGTTGATGGATTTTGAGGAGAAACTCGTTAGGTTTTCGAGTTCCACGGCTGCTACTATCACGGCCACCCTACATGTATGCCCTCGAATCCCAACATAGCTTTGTTCGATGATAAATCAGACACTCTATCGAATCGTAATGAATCAACAATAGCTAAAACGGATCGTTTACGGTCTAAGGGGTATGATGTAGTGGAAATGTGGGAATGTGAATTTAAAAAACTTGATATAAACAATAAAGATGTGCATGCTCTTAAATCACATCCACTTTTAAATTACATATATGCGATGTTATGAATATAAAAAAAAGTATTTTAATACACATACATAACCTATATAATAAAATATATGCACAATATCAACTCAACTATTTTTGTGTTGTGTTTGGCAAACGGCGGCGTATAGATGATTACGATTCAGTACCACCTTACGGTTATAAAAAATAAATAATTAAATATTTATGTTTTTAATTTACGGGTTTACTGGTTTTTTATTATTATTATTGTAGTTTTGTTTAATATATATATATATTTATATATTATAAGTTTATTAATTAATTAATTTATTATTATTAAGTGTTTTGCATTCAGGTCAAAATATACAATAAAAATTGTTTGAATATTAAATTTTATTAAGATTCAATTTTCCTTCATTTCTATAAATTATTTTTCAGGTAAATCAAGGTTAGTATGTATATAGAAAAAAGACATTTTATTTGGTAATATTTAAGTTTTATTTAGATAATTATACAATATTTGTATATTTTTTATACAACACATGCTTTTATTATTCAGATGATTAAAGCATGTATGATGATTTTTATCAAACACTGGACAATCAGAATTTGATTCTAAATAAATAATGTTTGCAGCAATACCAACATCATTTAAAGTTTTACGCAAAAGTTTCATTTTTTGATTACTTTTTACATACACGGCTGAAGAGTTTATTATAAACATTTTTAAAATACTTTTAGATTTGGTTTGAGGGATGTAACCATTACTGTATCGTAGTGAATGATGATTTTGTTCTAACAAACGTATTTGTTTTTTATCTTGATCTTTTAATTTCTTAAAAGGAATTTCCGGTTTAAACACGAATACAAGCCATCATCTGTGATACATAATTCCTTTGGTATAAATTGTCCGTTAATTACAAAACCCTGAATGTCAATTACTACATTATGTGAATTCTTTAGCATGATGTGGGGTCCTTGTTCCGGTATTGGTTTTAGTAAATTGGTAACTTTTTCAATTATTCGTTTACATTTTACCCCGTTTTGTCTAACTGGTATCCATTTATTATTATCATTTGTTATATCAGGGCAAGTTGGTATTAAATTTATTGTAGGTTTTAAAGTATTAAAAGTCACAATTCTTCTTCTTCTCATATTAATTTTTGCACGAGCCCGGTGAGAGGTGTATATTCGACAAGAGTATCACTGAGAATGCGACAATAAGCTCGTGTATTTGGAGAAATAGATTATTTAGTTTCAATCTCGATTTTTAAGTCTACTGTACCTGATTTAATCGTTTCGTGCGCATGATTTGAAATTTAAATAATTAATTAATGGTTGACAATCATGAGATAATCTCTCGTAATATGATTTTTAAAACATACTGTACATATGATAAGCCATAGCATAGTTTCCTTCATTAAAATTTAAGTTTAAGTTGTCAATTTTCCTGAAACGCTAATAAAATATATCTAGGGCTTTCTAAATTTGTGCTTGTTTTAAGAAACCAAATTTCTTTTGTAGTTTGTCTAACGGACGGTAATTCATGAAGTTCCCATTTTCTAAAAGAAATCAATATTGGTTTGTCTACTTTAAGTACATTAAGCAAATTAAGACGTTCTGAGTCATTTACAGTTATATGAGGCACTTTCCATTCTATTTTATTTAATTTAACATTCTTTACACCCGTACTTTTATAACAATTAGAATCGTTTTTGAAACGTAATAAAATTAATTCCAGTTTTGCATTGATTATTATTTTGT
Organism: Tachinus rufipes; assembly: GCA_963932245.1. Classification (NCBI taxonomy): domain Eukaryota; kingdom Metazoa; phylum Arthropoda; class Insecta; order Coleoptera; family Staphylinidae; genus Tachinus; species Tachinus rufipes. Next base: position 52,037,539 of record OZ010748.1, read on the forward strand.
TATAGTCTTTAGCAAAACCAGACAAAAACTTTGGTATAAACGCGTAAAATGTGTTTGTGGTAGGAAAATAAAGTTGATATTGTTTTTTCACTCCAGCCTGCTGCATCTAATGCCTTTGATTCGCTGGTATTTAATGATGCGTAACCTTTTAACAATGAGGATAATCCTAAACCTCTAACTTTACAAATTTCAACACCGTTCAACTCAATTCTTAACTCTTCAAATAAAAATGCAAAAGCATTATTAGTTAATTCAAATTTTTGCGAAGCTTGTTTTGCTTCTAATATAAAGAGGTTAATCTTTCCCTCAAGATATATAAAACTATCACTAGGTAAAGTATAAATATTTTGGTTTTTAATAACTATACGTATTTCATCATTGTTTTCAAATTGATCTGCTTGGGTGGGGGTGATATGTATGATATTCCTGTCTGGTTATAGAATTTTCAAAGTAAACAGGAGAAAATATGTTTAATTTAGACATTGTGGGTTAAAATGCAAAACCCTAGACTTTTAAGAAATTTTACGTTATTAGGTGTTTTGAATGTTTGTCGTGGACTGTTTAACATAGCATTAGATGTTAGACTTTTATTATTATATTTAAAACCCATTATTTTCGAATAAGTACTAATCTTACTAAAATTGACTCGCCTCTAAAATTTATTGGTTGATTATTTTGATCTAGTATATTTATTGTAATATTGTCAATTTTATTTACAGTAACAGGCAGATATAAAATATTTTTTGGTTCTATGTTTATAGCGTATCCCGGATCAACAGCCGGAGAAAACTCAAAAAGTGTATGTGACGATCGTCGTAATATGCCCCAGTACTAATATTACATTCAATTCTTACTCTTGATACTTTAATTATCTCTACAGGATTTTTTTAACTATGTAATATTTTGGATGATAAAAATTAGGAAAATCCTAAAATTTTACCCAAAGAATCAGATTTTGAAAAATCAATATTATAAATACTTTTTAGTTCGCACTTTAAAGTGTTGTTGGGTTTTAATGAAAATATTTGATCTCCTTCGCTTTCTTCTATATCTTCGGTACCCGATGAACGTCTATTTTCTGATGTTATATCAACCAATTTGTTTTGTATATATTTTTCAATGTCAGAAATCTCATATTATGGTATTAGGAATGAACCATTGTCGTGTTAATATACAAGCGTGTTGTAAATCAACGTTCGTTCTTGGTGCGTCTTAGAGAAGTGCTTCATTATACTCCAAATAGGAGGATTTATCGGGAAATTCAATAAAAATCAAGGTAAGTAAATCCGTTCATATTCAAATGTTCAACTGAAATTTTCCTAATCAATCGGGGCGTTTCAAGGATTGGTTAGGCTAATTCAATTATAATAAAATGGGGTTTCTTATTTGTATTAATTGTATATTTGTGTAAGCATTCCAGGTTATTTTTAATTAAATGTGCCATATATGTATGGAAAAAATTTGTTGTGTTTTTTATTCAATCTTAAAATTTGTTGTTAATATCTTCTTCGATATTTGGAATTATATTATAAGTATGGAAACCAATCAATCCTAGATAATAATTGTAATTTTCATCTAATTTGATTGGCGGATAATAGTTTACGGATAATGGATGAGCACTACCTTTCAAGGTGAATGTCTGTGACATATTGAACAACTACATTATTGGATTTAATCTTTTATTCATATAAAAATTTTAAACATAAGTGTCCACAATTATATGTAATGTAATTCTGATATTTATTACAATTATATTTTATTTCGCATCCTTTCAAATATTTTAATACTTCTTGAGGTGGTTGTAAATTTCCAAAGCTATCAAAATTTTCAACAAAATATTTTACTTTGTTTCTTATATACCCAATGTGTTCCCGGACCTGTACTCGAATCAAGATTTATAATTGCGCTCTCGTTTTTGCGCGTTTGTCTACAGGCAGATTGTCTCTCATAAAAATTCCTTTAAAATATTTTACTCCTTTGGCAAGTCGTGTTAAATCAATACCTGTTAATGCCCTTTTGGGTAGCAATTATATTAGTTTTTTGAAAGGCTTTGACCTTTTTTATATTGTTTTAAAGACCTTTAGATTTTTTATTTTTATGTTTTAAATCTTTTTTAGCTTTTCTTTTTATTTTATGAACAATGCCCTGGCCTTGAGATGCGTCTGACTGCTCCATAAATTTATTATGTCTTTTGGTCTCTTCTACTAGTTTTTCTGCGGCTTTTTTAGCATTTTTATTTTTTATCAAACTGTGGGAAATCAAACGTTATATTAAGTTTAATATTTGATATAAATGGTTTAAAATTTGAAAATGTTTACGTTTACTCAAAATCTTTATATCAACCAAAATATCAATTTTTAAATAAAGTTTTACATAAATTACCTAATGTGGGTTATTTTCCATTTAACGAAAATAATGACATAGTAACTCCTTCTGAAGCCAAAAGAAACTCCATTTTTATTTTTGATGATGTAGCATGTCACAATCAGGATAAAATTAAAGAATATTTTAGTATGGGTCGACATAAAGACATAGATTCATTTTATCTATGTCAAACTTATACAAGAGTGCCAAAACATCTGATTCGAGACAATGCAAATTTTATCATTTTTTTTAAACAAGATGATGTAAACTTAAAACACGTTTATAATGATCATGTTAGTAGTGATATGCCTTTTAATAAATTTAAACACTTGTGCGATGAATGTTGGAAAAATAAATTTGAATTTCTTACAATAGATAAAGATAGCAATTTAAATAGTGGTCGGTTTCGAAAAAATCTAGATAAGTATATAATTGTTGGAGATATGTAATTTATATACAGTCTTATATTAACTTTCAAATAAGATGAGCGATAAAGCCAAACAAATTAAATTAAAACTTATTAATGTCAAAAGGGCAATCCGTAAAAAACAACTGCTTTAAAAAGTGGACGATCCGAGGAAGAACAGTAGTGTAGCTATGAGAGTTCAGCGCCAAAATCTTATGGAGAAATACATGGGGTCCGAAATCGCAACTTTTCCGCCATCTTGGATTTAGGTGTGGTCATTTGATACCTGTTACCTGATTATTTTTACTACCTGAGGATTTTTATTACCTTATGTTTTTTTTTACCGTATAATTTTTGGATTTAGGTGTGGTCAAATTTAATACCTGTTACCTGATTTTTATTACTTTATAATTTATTTTGCCTTATAATTTTTATTACCTGATAATTTTTATTACCTGTATATATTAATTTTCCTTAAAATGGATTTCCGTCCGAAGTAGATTCGAACCACCGCTGAAATCAAATTTAGTTTAGAAGTCCGACATGCTAACCACTATGCCATCAAGACTTTCTAACAATAGAGAGTTGAATATGCTTAATATATTATAGCCAACGCCGAGTATGACGTAGGTGTATATAGAGTTGCCGGTGTGTATAGAGTTGCCTAAGTAGATATAACAAAATAATTATTATTAATAAAATAAATAAAGCTAAAAAGCCAATGTCAGGATTTGAACCCAGAATAAAATACAAATTCAGATTATAAATCCGATGCGCAAACAACTACGCTATCGAGGATATTATATATTAGAGCGTTATAGAAGTGTAATATAACCAGACACAATCATAGTAAATGACGCAATTGTTCTATTCTTATACTAATTAAATTGTATACATTTAAAAATTATAAGATTATTGGATATTGAACTTCACTGGGAGATAAGTGTTTGCAATTAAAATTACGCTAATAATTTGTGTGCGGAAACTGTTTGAATATATTTTTATAACCATAACAGAGCGATATGGGTTACTGTGACTTCGTGTGATGGAATTTATTCCAAAACCAAATGTAAGTATTTCACTATATTATTATTATTATTTTTTATTTGTTTTCTCGGATTTATACCTAAGGCAATTCAGATTCACGGTGGGTATAAACCAAGACACGTTCAAATTTATTAATATTAATTTAAGAATTTTCGGACCCTTCTGCATGTGTTTAGTATAGCCGCTTTTTGGAGGTTATAAGTTATATATAACGCTATATAAAAAATATTTATACTGGGTCTATTAAAATTAATTCAGTCATAAAGCATTTTATTAGTCTCAATTTCTAAAATTTTATTTGGAATATACTTGTAGTATACAGTGCGTGAGTCTGTAATTAACTTATGTTTAGCTGCTAAGTGTTGGTGTATAATGTTTGCTCGTTGATTGTGGCGATTGTAATAATATTATTATTATTATTATTATTATTATTATTTTGTTTCAGGCGGGCGTCAGGTGTCCATGTTCACATCAGATAATATATTCCCCTGAACGAGGGGATATTTTATATGGAGTAAAACAGTTAGAAGCGGAACATTATGTGTGGGTGTTCGGCCTGAGTGAAAACGCAGGTCTAATTTATGTCTCCATTGAGATAGATGCAGGACTGCAATGTTTGTTTTTTTTTTAATTTTTTTTTTTTTTTGTATACTGTTAGTTAAATAATCAGATCATAATTGTTAATAAAATTCATATAAGTAGTACCCTATATGAAAAATTAAAAAATATATAGACCTTTGTATAAATGTTGTATGTCTATAAACTAAGTTCTGCAAATTTTCAACCTGATAAAATAATTATAAAATTTCTTTATTATTGTTGCAGAATTTGGTCCTGTACCAGTGTTGCAGCTCCTGATGGTTTTCGTCAACACTATGCTACACCTAGGGCTAGCACATTTGGACGTTATTGATAATAGCTATAAGTAAAATTATTAGAATTGTTTTAATAGAAAATATATATTGTTTATTGAATTTAGTTTTTCAATTCCTTATCTCAATCTAACTATGTTCAATCACAGATCCAGATCCTTTTCATTGCTTACCCGTCATCAATAAGTATTGCAATAAGCTACATGAAAATAACTTCAAAGACGAAAACCCTTTCGGCACTAGGGATGCAATGTTAAAAAAAGTAAACTATGCTCTATCTGCATATTTTAATCGTTCACTTGATGAAAAATCTGTAAAGTATCTACCAGAGGATTTTATGAATAAATTGGAAAGTCTGGAGTTGGAAAAAGTATACCATCTACTTTCCTTTTATCATCAGATTAAATTCAGACATAGATTACCATGTCATAAACACTACAATCTAAAGCATCAGAGAACACATATAGATGGGCCCCCTCCACCTATATATATGTGCTATTCGTGTAATAACAGCGATCAGCAGCCGATATATGACGATATTTCAGATGGAGAAGAAGAGTGGAAGATATGGTGCCGAGGCCAGAATATCAAGTCCTTGTTTCCATGGTTGTAAAATAATGATGGAAAATTTAGTGTTGATTGAGCTACTCAAGACTGATGTTCTTTTTACCAAACCTATTTACGTCGGGATGACAATTTTGGATATCTCCAAGACGGCCCTGAACGAGTTTCATTATGATTATATCAAAAACACCTATGGAGACAAAGCCCGCCTTTGCTACACTGACACCGATTCTCTTATTTATGAGATTGAAACGCCTGATATATACTCCGATATCAAACGGGACATTGACCGCTTTGATACATCCGAATATCCTCCAAACAACATTTATGACATCCCTCTGATGAACAAAAAGATGCCCGGTATCATGAAAGACGAGAATCAGGGTGAGATAATGACGGAGTTTGTAGGACTCAGAGCTAAAATGTATGCTTGCGAGGTCCCCAGCAAGCAGGGCACAAAAAAAGATCATTAAATAAAAGAAAATCAAATATATGTTATGTTAAAAATGTATATTGTTTATTATAAAGGTAGTTAAATTAAACACAACATCTTCATAACACATTTATTATTATTTAAAAAAAAATTACAAGATAAATTTGTACGTTTATCAATAAAAATGTCACATAACAATCTAACATAAATCTGAAAACGACAAACCTAAAAGTACTAAAAGAAAAGCTGATTCAATCCGTAAAGTGAACCCCAAAAAGAAAATAACCGAAACAGTTACGAATCACACGGTGGTGAGTCTGAAGAAGAAAATGAGTATGTAGAAGAGCCTACTGACAAAGATATATTTGAAACATTCAGAATAGTATCAAAAAATGTATAATACATTAACAGAACCTGAAGTTCAAGAACTTCTTATAGATCAGCTTAGAGGACTACTAACTTGCAAATATTTACATGGATTATTGGTAGATAGTCAAAATAAATACGACACATCAAACATGACTGGAGTTAAATTTAATATAGACGATTTTAAGTTTAAACTTGGAAATACTAATACTAATTTAGACTCTCGAAACAATGATATTATAGCAGGGAATAAAATTTTTAAAGTTACTATAGGATTATATGAATTAATTTTCAAAAGGGATCCTCATCATAAGAGTTATACAGACGAAGATGCAATTATGTTGAACTATTAATGTCTGCTGATGCGTTTTTAAATCCAAATGACCATACAAAAAATATCGGGTCTTCAAGTAATAAATACAGACATATAATTAAGCCAGTTATAATAATGATTGCCGAACAAGAACGTTTGTATCAACAACAATATTAACTAATAATTCAATAAATGTTGATACAAGACCGTTTCAGCATGTGTATTGGGACGATCCAAATGAATTTGTTGAAAGATTAATATTATTGCATCTGCAGCTGGTAATAATTCACATGAAAACGAAATATTATCGATTATTGAAGAATTGCGTGAATCTTCAATAATAGCATAATTTATATAATAATCTTTTCATTTTGCAAATTAACCGTCTTTGTTATATGAGTGTTGATAAATTCGGTAGATATTCATTAAAACGACCACTAACTACACTTGTAAAATCTCCTCGTGGATTCTCGTTTACATCAAATGGAGATTATAATTTAAATAACAAAAGATAAGAAATATATAAACGACCCCATTGATAATACTGTTGCTGTAAATATACGCTTTCTTAAAAGAAAAAACAACCTTAGAAATACCCCTTGATAATAAAAATCAAGCAATCAAGGAATTAATGATTTATAGTAAACTGATTTAGCCGAATCAATAATAGCATAACATATTTTGCTTTTACGTCATTAGCATTTTAACTATCTTTGAGTTATGAGTGTTGACAAGTTTGGTAGATATTCATTAAAACGTCCATTTACTAACATAGTTACAAAACTTCCTCAGGGATTTTCTTTTACTGCCGACGGTAATTATAATTTACGTAATAAACGTATTAAAAATAAAATTGGGCTTGTAGAAGACTCAGACGCAGCAAATAAACATTATGTTGATAAAAATTTAAAAATAATACATAAATTAATTATCGATGAAACAGATAGAACGAATTTATTTAGGTTAAAGGTCGACAATTTAATCTCATCAGTACATAAAGAAATTGATATGAAAATATCAATAGCTCTAAAAAACGAAATAAACAATATTGAAAATTCTATTTCAACTAATAAAAGTCTTTCAACCGAAAAAAACAATCAACTGCAAAATTCGCTAAATTCATTGATTTTGGAATTTAATGCATCAGTACAATCGTATAATCTACAACACCTAAATCATTATTCACACGGGGACAATCTTAATGCCAGAATTTCAGCAATAGAAAATAACATTAAAACCCCTAAAATAACAACCCCTCAAACTAACATCAACATCAACAACCCTCAAAATGACTGATATTAAACTAGACATTGTAATAGAATTACATAAACCAGCACGCAAAAGATTCCGTCGGAGACGCAGTGCAGTATCTTTGGACAGCACCTTTAAAAAATAAATCCGCCGAAGAAGTAAGAAATGCTTTTAATAAAATTTTAAAAAGTGACAATAGAAGCCCTAACAATTTACAAACCGATAACGGTAAAGAATTTTACAATAAATATTTTAAAACACTTATGGAAAAACATAATATTAACCATTATTCTACTTATACTACCATGAAAGCATCTATGGCTGAAAGGGTTATACGTACACTTAAAGAAAAATTATTTATACTATTTAATCTTGAAGGAAAATATACTTGGTTTAATAAAATACCCTCTGTCACGTTAGAATATAATAAACAAAAACATAAAACAACTAAAATGAGACCTATAGAAATTAAAGGAAAACAAAAAGAAAAACTTTTGCTTAAAACTGTATATTCACATATAAAAATTAAAAATAAGAATAGATTTAAGCTTGGTGACGTTGTTCGAATAAGTAAACAAAAGACAATTTTCGCAAAAGGGTACACTCCAAATTGGTCGACGGAACTTTTTAAAGTTATTAAAATAAATTCAGGATATGGAGGGGTTTCCAATTAAAGATGCATTTTATGAAGAGGAATTACAAAAAGCAAAACATAATGATGTTTACTTGGTTGAAAAAGTATTGCGTAAGAAAGGAAATAAAGTGTATGTAAAATAGTTAGGTTTAGATAAATCGCAAAATAGCTATAGATAGATAGATAAATCAAATGTATTATAATAATTAAATAAAATAAAATGTAATATTAAATATATTTATTGTTTTATTAATATTATTTAATTAACAATTTAACAAAATTCTACTTTGTCAGTAATATCTTCATATGTTGAATTCTGCTCATCACTGTTATTGCATGCATAGCATAGATAAATAGGAGGTGGTGGACCGTCAATGTGTGTTCTGTGATGTGGTTGGTTATAATGCATATAGCAAGGTAGTCGATGCCTTGTTTTTCCTTGCTCATCATACCACGAGAGTAAATGATGAACTTTTTCTAGCTCTAAACCTTGTAATTGATTAAAATAATCTATTGGTAAATATTTAATTGTTTCTCTATCAAGAGTATTATCAAAAAATGCAAATATAAAAAATAATTATGAACACTACTCCGACAACAAGAACAACAAAAAAACAAATGGTTTTGAATACGGGGAAAATAAGGTCGTCCCTTGTGACGAGTATTGGGACGACCTAACAGATGTAGGGACGTATGTCCCTAATCTGGCCACTACTCCAACAACAACAACAACAAAAAAAAACAAATGGTTTTGAATACGGGGAAAATAAGGTCGTCCGTTGTGACGAGTATTGGGACGACCTAACAGATGTAGGGACGTATGTCCCTAATCTGGCCACTACTCCAACAACAACAACAACAAAAAAAAACAAATGGTTTTGAATACGGGGAAAATAAGGTCGTCCCTTGTGACGAGTATTGGGACGACCTACCAGATGTAGGGACGTATGTCCCTAATCTGGCAGATAAATTAATCATAAGATCTTGTCCCCCGGGCCTTTCCAAGGCCCAAAAGAAACTGTTTAGATTGTCGGAGAAAATAAGACATAATAAATTGGTAAGTTAAATTTTTTTGTAAAATTTTTTTTATACTAATGTTTTTTTTATTTTTCAGCTAAAATCTCAAAAAGCGTCGGAACCGTCGGAGCCATCCGAGCCATCGTCGTCCTCATCGTCGAAGCCATCCAAATGAGCCGGAATTTTTTTTTTTTTTTTGTGTTTTTTATTTGAAAAATTTTAAATAAAATTAATTTTAAAAATTTTGTGTTATTTATTTTTTTAATGCATTTATGGAGATTGTCGACAGCACGGACAGGATGCTTTACATTGATGGTTATTTTTGTTATTATATATAATAATAATAATAAACGACTTTATTAAATTAAAGAATACATAAGTATTACATTAAGTAAAATATAATAGTATAATGGCGAAATTCAGCTCAATTGAATTAAATTCCATTTAACCATTAACTATTAAATAGATTGAAATTAGAGAAAAAAAAAAATAAACATAACATAACAAAACAAAAAATTATTATAATTATATTAATACAAACAATGTTACAAAATATTTTAATATTTGATCCAAATTAGAATTTATTTTATAGGCTACTAAATTGGAATATGACACAACTTACAAAAATAACTGCATGAAAAAGCTGATGTTAACGAAGTTATTACGTTGTAGTGGTCTTGATGGAACAGTAAATTTAAATTATGAGGTGCGTTATCATCATCACCTTTAAAAATTACCACACGTCCTCCTTCCCCATGTTTATATACCACTATTTTAAAGGTCGGCGATAGGTGCTGCTGAAATAAAAGTAGCTCAGGTATTCCACAGCCTTTATTTTTAAGGATTACCACCCCAGATTGCTCCAATAATAGTGTTACTGCATTGTCCATAACCTAGTTATCTCGCCGCTCTCATATTAATATTTTTTATGTATACAACAATTATTCAATCTTCCATACGAACCTCTCAATGGCGTAATGCTTTAATGCGCCATGTTTGTAATACAAGGATTCTGGGTTCAAATCTTGTCTTTTGCACATTTTTTAACAAATTTATATAAAATTAACTTAAGTCTTAATATTATTTTTATTTTATTTTAATATATTACTTAGGCAATTTTACTTACTCTCATTTAATATTTAAATGAGAGTTATATAAGCAACATTATTTACAACATTTTAAACAATTCTTTTTTTTTTTATATACACATCAAACATTCATTGATCGGTACGAACCGCCTATGGCGCATTAGCTTAAGGTGGGCATCATTTAAACAGAGAATGACCTATAGTAAAGAACAGACGAATATTACCCGCGAAGTGGCGACCTCTTATAACTAGTAATTAATGCAACTTTGTTACGATTCCCATCCATAGAACGGCGCCACCGAGAAAAATTATTAACCGCTTGTGAAATACTTCTTTTTATATATTTTGACAATATTTTATATATATATACATATATATATATATATATATATATATATATTATATATATATATATATATGTATATATATTAAGTACCGATGAAAAGATAAGACCTAACCCGAATCGTTTACTAAATAATTTTTTTTTAGGAAGTTTTTCTTGAATTCGTTTATTATTCCTAGTATAATTTTTAAAATGTTTTTATAACTTATAAAATATGAAAACGTTCTAATGCACGGTTATAATAACATTCCCCTTGCCCACCACCGCAGCGCTCGATCACCCGCGTCCACCCTCAAACTACAATAGTGAAAGTAATTTTATTGGAACGTTGTCCCTGCATCTAACAAAACGTGAAGTTTATTTTGTGATTTTTTGTTGTATCTAGTGTACTTATTGTTGTAAGATGGGCAAAACTGCGACATACAGCCGACGCATTTATTCTAGACGTCACAAAAGGACAAATAAATCGAAAGCTATAATTGCGAGATTAGCAAACAAAAGGATTGCAGCAGAAATTTTACAACAAAAATCGATAAAGTTGAGAATACAGGCCATGTAGAAATTATTCCACCTAGCACTAAGTTGATAAACGAGGAACAACCGTCAACATCTTCTGATTGGGGAAAACAACAACGTACAGAGACGCGTATAAGAGAAGAATCCTCAGATAATTCGTATAATTTTAAGGATTGTACAATAGAGAATAATGATGCGTAACTACTCATACAGTCATACCACTTGTAAATTCCTCGCGGCATCCGTGAGTTGAAGAAATAAAATTTATTTTCTCTACGACTATCAAATAATACGCTCATTCTTATTGTATTTCACATTCTATGATTTTTAAGAGAATGTATATGTGCAAAGATAATTTTTATCCAAGAAAATTTCTATTTAATCTTTGTTGTCTAACTCAAGTTTTTTTGTCTTTTTTTTTTTGAGAATAGTTATTTCTTTCATTTCTAAGAGTGAGTAGTTTGCTTACAATAATATGAGTTTCCGCCCACAAATTTGTACTAAAGTATAATATTTTTTATATGTGCAAAGATAATGTTGACGCTCGTGTCGGAAACTTCATCCACGCTCGTTGAAGAATGTACTATTATCTTTACCTTCAAGTTGTATTCACAAGCGGTATGAATACAGTAGATACTCGTTTATTCTAACTTTGCTTATCCGACATTCCGTATTATCTGACGTCAATAAAATAGAAAATCATGTCATACTGCAGCGAAGAAACATAACTTGTTAGAATTACGCTACAAGCTTTTAATGTAACATATTTACAGCATCAACGAACAAGAATTGTGCATTGAAATTGAAGAAGGCCTTTCTGATATTAGCGGTTATAGGATAGTTGATATAAAATATCTGCTTGAAAAATCAATGTATTTGCAAAGCAACCATAACACCATTTGCATAGGAGGAAGATTATTGTTTTCAAGAGAAAAACGATGTGGGCTTGTGAGCACATTTACATATACATGCAACATATGCAGCAAAGATTATTCCTTTGCTACGGAACAACCGCAAAAAGCCTCACAAATAAATTCAGCAGCCGTGTGGGGAACTATCTCAACGGGATCAAGTTATGCTCATTTGCATAAATTTTTAAGTGAGTTAGATATACCAGCTATGAGTGCAACCATATTTTTTGATTTACAAAGAGAGTTGGGCGAGGTATGTATTTATATGCATAAAATAATTCAGTCCAAAATCCTCAGTGGGATGAATTAAATAATAAATAATTTCAGCATTGGAAAGAATCCTTATATAATGTGATGGAGTCTGCTGGTGCCGAAGAACGCACAATGGCAATTCAAAAAAATCAAGTGGATAAAGACGGAATTCCCTACATATCTGTGTATGTAGATGGAGGATGGTCAAAGAGAAGCTACGGCCATAGTTATAATGCCGTTTCGGGAGCGGTCAGTATTTAGTTTATTTATTTATTTTTTCTTTTCGAATTTCAAATATTTTTAGGCAGTTATAATAGGGAAGGCTTCTAACAAAGTGCTATTTGTGGGGGTCAGAAACAGTTACTGTTCCATATGTGCAAGGGCAAAAAACATAAATGAAGAAGTCAAAAACCACAAATGCTTTAAAAATTGGACTGGAGCCTCCACATCAATGGAATCCGATATTGTTGTGGAGGGGTTCAACAATAGTATCTTAATGCATAGCGTTAGATATAAAAAAATTATTGCAGATGGCGATTCCACTGTATTATCAAAAATAAGACAAAATGTGTCATATGGTCCCGAAGTAAGTATCGCGCGGTGCTATATTATGTATTATTTGTATTGGAAACAAGCCGACATACCACGCGTATCTATATATTTATTCATGAGCATACACAAGGCGTGCGTAGCTCTAATTTCTGAGAAGTTTTGTATAACTTACAATTGATTTTATCACTCAATTACAATGTTTGAAACAATTGATTGTACTGTGCAAATTGGTTAAATACTCTGTTTATTTTAGGTATTAAAATTAGAGTGCACAAACCATGCTATAAAAAATTATGGAAATCATTGCACAAAATTAAAGGCGACACAAAAACAATTTCATTAGAAATAAGAAAATTATTGACAAAGCCAAGATTAGACAATTTGGTTAAAGCGGCAATGAGGGCTGTATACGCCAATGCACATGGGGAGTTAGACTCCTTGAAACACGATTTGAGGAATTCCGTGTATCATGCATTTGGTAATCACCTCATGTGCAAGGAACACATGTGCAATCACATGGATGATCTAACTCACGATGAATCAAATTGTTTATTTTCAACAGGAGCGCATCACCATATATTTGGGGCAATAAATCCCTTAATTACAAAAGCTAATATGCTTATAGAAAAAAAAAAACAAATAATAGAGCCGAATTATTTATGAGCATATTAGCCCGCTTTAACATGGGAAAGCGTTTAAATCTTATACAAAGAAATGCTTTCCAAATGCGTACCTATTTAACTGGGCTTAGATATAATGAAAGCCATGAATGGCATTATAAACCATGGAAAAAGTGGGCAAATAAAAGTCCAGGAAAATATTTTAAAACTTATATGCAAAGGCAAATGAAACTTCTGGACAAAAAAAGAGAAAAACCAGTTGCAAGACGACTAAAATTCAACAAAGAAAAAACATCTGAAAGCCATACAGATTACGGCACAAATATTGCAGAAGTCGAAATTACTGAGGAAAAATTAGGTAGTGAAATAAATAACATGGTTGAAAGATTAAAGGTATCTATTAATTATTACATATTAAAAATTACTTCATGTAATTTTAAAAATGTAATTTTGCAGATTACTGGCGATGACGAGAAATATAAGATAGCACAAGAAACAAAAGGGCAATTTGATAACCCTAAATATTTAACCCATAGGATGCATCGGTTGACGGCATCAATTTCGGGAGTGTGATAAAACGAAAACTGATTACATCCTGCGATTCCCTAGTTAAATCCATCCTAGGATGCAAATCTTTTTCTACGCCAGCAATGGAATATGGAAAACGTAATGAAGGTGTGGCAGTGAGCAAATTCACTGAAAAGACTGGAAGAATTGTGGAACAATGCGGCATATATATAGATGCAGAACATTGCTTTTTAAGAGCTTCACCAGATGGTAATATTTTACATTAAAATTAATACTTTTTATTAGAAGCTAAACCAATTATTTTACTGTAAAACATTTTTTTATTGTAATTGATAAATTTCGATACTCATATCGTAATAACTAATTAATATTTGTTATTGTAGGCATAATAAATAAAGAGCAAATTATCGAAGTAAAGTGCTTCCAAAAAGTAGCCCAATCGAAACTTTCATTAGAAGAAGCAGTATCCAGAAAATTAATAGATTGCCTTGAAATTTGTAATAATATTATTTGATTAAAAAGAACACACAACTATTATTATCAGGTAAGGTTAATTTCAGAACTACTTGGTCAACTAATGCTCTTTTTTTAAAGGTTCAAGGACAATTGTCGATAACAAAAGCAAATGTTTGTTTTTTTGTTGTGTATACAGGAGATACCAATGATATATTTATAGAAGAAATATTTAGAGACGATGACCTGTGGCTTACACAGATGATTCCAAAATTAAGAAAGTTTTATTTTAATTGTATTGCTCCGGAAATTATATTAAATAGGAGAGCAAAACATTTAAAGTGTCGGGATCCTCCGTACATACTTGAGGCCCAACTGCGACATAAAAACAGTGAAAAGGCAAAAAAATTATAATAAATAGTTTAATACATCTTGTTTCTCTTGAAATATACCCATTTTTATTTACATTAGATAAGGAAAGTATTGCTAATAAAAAAGTCTATATTTTTTTATAGATTGTCCAAACAATAAGTTTAAAATGTGTGAAGGATGTGTGCGTGCATGTGTATCAAAAATATAATTCAAGAACAAAATGTTCTTATAGAAAACCAATTGTTTACATTAAAAATTCCTATAATATTTGTTTCTAGAAGTTATATAATAATTACAGCAATTTTTCGTATATTCCATCTACACAGCATAATAAATCTATACACACAATTTAAAATTATACATTAATGAAAAATATATAATATAACAAAATTATAAAAAAACAATAAATGTTTACTTAAAATATTTTAAAAAGTGTTAAAATAAAATTGCGCCACCTACTACATAAAAGCTGAACAACCTACTGACTCTAATATACCGTGTTCTCTGTTTTATGTACAGATACCTGTACATAAAACATATAAACATGGCTGTAATAATGCAACTTGCAGAATATTCTATAAACAAGGACTACAAACAGACCATTTTGTACAATAAGCTGAACTCACGATAAAACTTTTGCTAACACTATATAGAAAGTACTGTCATATTCAAAATTTGCATAAAATATCTGTTTCTCGCCGTAAATTTAGTTTGATTGGCTCAAATTATGGCTGAAAAATACGGAATTTTACAAATTTATTACAACATAACTAAATATCCAAACAGGTTATGACAAATGTTAGTACAATTCTTGTAGTTTTAAGATTAATTTGAGGTACAATACAAAAGATTTAATTGTTTTAAACAGCAGTGGTAATTGTTTGCTTAACCCCTTCAAATGTTTGATTTTAACCATAAATTATGCCAGCCTTAAAGCGCTATGATTGTAATAGAAGGATTGAGTGTTCGAACCTCGGCGCTGAAATTTTATCGTTTTAATTAATTCTTATCTTTTTTTTTATATATACCACTAACAGTGTCACAACTTCAGAAAGCCTCCGTAGCTCAGTGGTTAAGCCGAGGATTTCTAAATAATCCGATTTTCAAGCGGCGGTTTGAATCCAGCCACAGCTATTTATTTTTCATTAAATAAAAAATTCTAAGGTAAAACAGGTGCATATAAAAAATTGCATATAAGGAGCTGCATATAAGGAGCTGCATATAAGGAATAAGGTAAAGGTAGGGGCGTGGTCACCTGGCACGCGACAGGGTCTAAGGTCAAGATAAGAGGTGTCGGCACGCGACTGATAAGAAGGGCGTGGCTGTGATAAGGTCAAAGGTCAAGATAAGGACACTGATAAGGTCAGAGGTCAGGTTCCCAGACCAGACTAGCCCAGTAACTACTCGCAAGAACTATACAAAATGCTTTACGATTCCTAAATGAATGTAAATCACATTTTTGAAATAAACGAAGATACCCTTATAGTCAACTGGGAATATAAAAAAGAAGCGGAAGATATACTAAATACAGCGAATGTATGTATTGCAGCGTATACTACAATATTAGCAAGACTAATAATGTACACTTACCTGGAGCTTTCCTCGGAGAACGTGTTTTGTACTATGACATCGGATTCCGTAATATACGTCACCAAAGAAAATCAAGAGGAACTTCCGACTGGATCCTCATTGGGTGAAATGACAAACGAGTTGGAATGTTATGAAAATTCAAGTTATATTACGGAGTTTGTGTCGGGCGGGCCTAAAAATTACTCTTACAAGGTGTTTAATCCAGCGACACAAAAAACATTTGTTACTTTGAAAGTGAAAAAACTTGTACATTTTCAAAATTTAAAAGCAATGATTTTAGAAGATAAGCTACCACTTTTTATAACTTCGCGAAATATACGCCGTACTGCTAAACACAATGTAATAAGTAAAACTAAACAAAAAGTTTTTCGTGTTGTGCTTGGCAAACGGCGGTGTATAGATGATTACGATTCAGTACCTTACGGTTATAAAAAATAAATAATTAAATTATTATGTTTTTAATTTACGGGTTTACTGGTTTTTTATTATTATTGTAGTTTTATTTAATATATATATTTATATAATATACAATAAAAATTGTTTGAATATTAAATTTAATTAAGATTCGATTTTCCTTCATTTCTATAAATTATTTTTCAGGTAACTCAAGGTTAGTATGTATATAGAAAAAAGACATTTAATTTGGTAATATTTAAGTTTTATTTAGATAATTATACAATATTTGTACATTTTTTATACAACACTTGCTTTTATTATTCAGATGATTAAAGCATGTATGATGATTTTTATCAAACACTGGACAATCAGAATTTGATTCTAGATTAATAATGTTTGCAGCAATACCAACATCATTTAAAGATTTACGCAAAAGTTTCATTTTTTGATTACTTTTTACATACACGGCTGAAGAGTTTGTTATAAACATTTATAAAATACTTTTAAATTTGGTTTGAGGGATGTAACCATTACTGTATCGTAGTGAATGATGATTTTGTTCTAACTAACGTATTTGTTTTTTATCTTGATCTTTTAATTTCTTAAAAGGAATTTCCGGTTTAAACAGGAATACATGTAAGTTCTTGCCATCATCTGTGATACATAATTCCTTTGGTATAAATTGTCCGTTAATTACAAAACCCTGAGTGTCAATTCCAATATTATGTGTATTCTTTAGCATGATGTGGGGTCCTTGTTCCGGTATTGGTTTTAGTATAGTGAGGTTAATCTTATCTCTAAGATATATAAAACTTTCACTAGGTAAAGTATAAATATCTTAATTTTTAATAACTATACGTATTTCATCATTGTTTTCAAAATTATCTGCTTGGGGGTGATATGTATGATATTCCTGTCTGGTTATAGAATTTTCAAAGTGAACAGAAGAAAATATGTTTAATTTAGACAATGTGGATTAAAATGCGGAACACTAAACTTTTAAGAAATTTTACGTTAACACTTTGAATGTTTGTAGTGGACTGTTAAACATAGCATTAGATGTTAGACTTTTATTATAATATTTAAAACCCATTATTTTCGAATAAGTTCTAATCTTACTAAAATTGACTCGCCTTTAAAATTAATTGGTTGATTATTTTGATCTAGTATATTTATTGTAATATTGTCAATTTTATTTACAGTAACAGGCAAATATAAAATATTTCTTGGTTCTATGTTTATGGCATATCCCGGATCAACAGCCGGAGAAAACTCAAAAAGTGTATGTGATAAACGATCGTCGTAATATGCTCCAGTACTAATATTACATTCAATTCTTACACTTGATGATTACACTTTAACTATCTCTACTGGATTTGTTGAACTATGTAATATTTTGGATGACAAAAATTAGGAAAATCCTAAAATTTTACCCAAAGAATCAGATTTTGAAAAATCAATATTATAAATACTTTTTAGTTCGCACTTTAAAGTGTTGTTGGGTTTTAATGAAAATATTTGATCTCCCTCGCTTTCTTCTATATCTTCGGTACCCGATGAACGTCTATTTTCTGATGTTATACCAATCAATTTGTTTTGTATATATTTTTCAATGTCAGAAATCTCATATTATGGTATTACGAATAAACCATTGTCGTGTTAATATACATGCGTGTTGTAAATCAACGTTCGTGCTTCATTATACTCCAAATAGGAGGATTTATCGGGAAATTCAATAAAAATTAAGGTAAGTAAATCCGTTCATATTCAAATGTTCAACGGAAATTTTCCTAATCAATCGGGGCGTTTCAAGGATTGGTTAGGCTAATTCAATTATAATAAAATGGGGTTCCTTATTTGTATTAATTATATATTTGTGTAAGCATTTCAGGTTATTTTTAATTAAATGTGCCATATATGTATGGAAAAAATTTGTTGTGTTTTTTATTCAATCTAAAAATTTGTTGTTAATATCTTCTTCGATATTTAGAATTATATTATAAGTATGGAAAACAATCAATCCTAGATAATAATTGTAATTTTCATCTAATTCGATTGGCGGATAATAGTTTACGGATAATGGATGAGCACTACCTTTCAAGGTGAATGTCTGTGACATATTGAACAACTACATTATTGGATTTAATCTTTTATTCATATAAAATTTTTAAACATAAGTGTCCACAATTATATGTAATGTAATTATTATATTTATTACAATTATATTTTATTTCGCATCCTTTCAAATATTTTAATACTTCTTGAGGTGGTTGTAAATTTCCAAAACTATCAAAATATTCAACAAAATATTTTACTTTGTTTCATATATACCCAATGTGTTCCCGGACCTGTACTCGAATCAAGATTTATAATTGCGCTCTCGTTTTTGCGCGTTTGTCTACAGGGAGATTGTCTCTCATAAAAATTCCTTTGAAATATTTTACTTCTTTGGCAAGTCGTGTTAAATCAAAACCTGTTAATGCCCTTTTGGGTAGCAATTATATTAGTTTTTTGAAAGGCTTTGACCTTTTTTATATTGTTTTAAAGACCTATAGATTTTTTATTTTTATGTTTTAAATCTTTTTTAGCTTTTCTTTTTATTTTATGAACAATGCCCTGGCCTTGAGATGCGTCTGACTGCTCCATAAATTTATTATGTCTTTTGGTCTCTTCTACTAGTTTTTCTGCGGCTTTTTTAGCATTTTTATTTTTTATTATATTTGATATTAAAGTTGCTATAGCGCTTGCGCCCGCAATAAGCGGTAATGCTGGTAAAATACCACCAGCAGCACCAGTCGCATTTAATAAATTTGTTAAATATTTTTTTATTCCTGTTTTAGATTTACTTTGTTTCGCGCCCATACCAAATTTTCTTTTTGTTTTAATGGCCGTAGTTACAAGCCAGGCAGCTTTCTTCTCCTTTGATTTAACTATATTCCAGGCAGTCTCTTCTAATTGTTTATCAGCAATGTATCTTTTAAATTTTAATAGTTTAAATACGCGATATCGTGTATTTTGCACGCTGCGTCTAAAGAATTAATACTTCTGTCTCCTCTCAGTAATCGTTTTTAACCTCTGTGCCAGGTCCGTAATATTGATAACCAGGAATATGTAATTCAAATGGAAGTTTATTAATAAATTTATTGAATATACATCTACCACTGCAATTAAGCATTTAAACGTTATGTAAAAATAACTCCTATATATACCTTTTTACCTTTATCGATAGAAAGATACGTCAAAAATTACAAATTTAGATAACTATATTAGTGATGAAAAGTTTAATGATAATTAAAAAAAACATGGTAAATTATTGCCCAATTCAATAAGATCGTTAATATGTGGGCCATCAAACTGTGGGAAATCAAACGTTATATTAAGTTTAATATTTGATATAAATGGTTTAAAATTTGAAAATGTTTACGTTTACTCAAAATCTTTATATCAACCAAAATATCAATTTCTAAATAAAGTTTTACATAAATTACCTAATGTGGGTTATTTTCCATTTAACGAAAATAATGACATAGTAACTCCTTCTGAAGCCAAAAGAAACTCCATTTTTATTTTTGATGATGTAGCATGTCACAATCAGGATAAAATTAGAGAATATTTTAGTATGGGTCGACATAAAGACATAGATTCATTTTATCTATGTCAAACTAATACAAGAGTGCCAAAACATCTAATTCGAGACAATGCAAATTTTATCATTCTTTTTAAACAAGATGATGTAATTTTAAGTTTACATCATCTTGTTTAAAAAACGTTTATAATGATCATGTTAGTAGTGATATGCCTTTTAAGAAATTTAAACAGTTGTGCGATGAATGTTGGAAAAATAAATTTGAATTTCTTACAATAGATAAAGATAGCGATTTAAATAGTGGTCGGTTTCGAAAAAATCTAGATAACTATATAATTTTTGGAGATATGTAATTTATATACAGTCTTATATTAACTTTCAAATAAGATGAGCGATATAGCCAAACAAATTAAATTAAAAATTATTAATGCCAAAAGGGCAATCCGTAAAAAAACAATAACGTTAAAATGTAGACGATCCGAGGAAGAAGATAGATTAAATAAACTTTATAAACCAATTGTCAAACCTCTTTATAAAAATTTATCGCCAGTTGTAAAATCGGAAATAAAAAATGAAAATTAGGAAGCTTTTAATGAACCTAAATCTGAAAACAACAAACCTAAAAGTACTAAAAGAAAAGCTGATCCAATCCGTAAAGTGAACCCCAAAAAGAAAATAACCGAAACAGTTACGAATCACACGGTGGTGAGTCTGAAGAAGAAAATGAGTATGTAGAAGATGAGATGACTGACAAAGATATATTTGAAACATTCAGAGTAAAATATCAAAAAATGTATAATACATTAACAGAACCTGAAGTTCAAGAACTTCTTATAGAACAGCTTGGAGGACTACTAACTTGCAAATATTTACATGGATTATTGGTAGATAGTCAAAATAAATACGACACATCAAACATGACTGGAGTTAAATTTAATATAGACGATTCTAAGTTTAAACTTGGAAATACTAATACTAATTTAGACTCTCGAAACGATGATATTATAGCAGGGAATAAAGTTACTAGAGGATTATATGAATTAATTTTCAAAAGGGATCCTCATCATAAGAGTTATACAGACGAAGATGCAATTATGTTGAACTATTAATGTCTGCTGACGCGTTTTTAAATCCAAATGACCATACAAAAAATATCGGGTCTTCAAGTAATAAATACAGACATATAATTAAGCCAGTTTTAATAATGATTGCCGAACAAGAACGTTTGTATCAACAACAATACAATAGGGAATACTTGTCAGGTTCCGGATTTTTGACTAATAATTCAATAAATGTTGAAACAAGACCGTTTCAGCATGTGTATTGGGACGATCCAAATGAATTTGTTGATAGATTAATATTATTGCATGCTTCTAAGGCAGCTGGTAATAATTCACATGAAAACGAAATATTATCGATTATTGAAGAATTGCGTGAAGCTTCAATAATAGCATAATTTATATAATAATCTCTTCATTTTGCAAATTAACCGTCTTTGTTATATGAGTGTTGATAAATTCGGTAGATATTCATTAAAACGACCACTAACTACATCTCCTTGTGGATTCTCGTTTACATCAAATGGAGATTATAATTTAAATAACAAACGATAAGAAATATATAAACGACCCCATTGATAATACTGTTGCTGTAAATATACGCTATCTTAAAAGAAAAAACAACCTTAGAAATACCCTTGATAATAAAAATCAAGCAATCAAGGAATTAATGATTTATAGTAAACTGATTTAGCCGAATCAATAATAGCATAACATATTTTGCTTTTACGTCATTAGCATTTTAACTATCTTTGAGTTATGAGTGTTGACAAGTTTGGAAGATTTTCATTAAAACGTCCATTTACTAACATAGTTACAAAACTTCCTCAGGGATTTTCTTTTACTGCCGACGGTAATTATAATTTACGTAATAAACGTATTAAAAATATAATTGGGCCTGTAGAAGACTCAGACGCAGCAAATAAACATTATGTTGATAAAAATTTAAAAATAATACATAAATTAATTATCGATGAAACAGATAGAACGAATTTATTTAGGTTAAAGGTCGACAATTTAATCTCATCAGTACATAAAGAAATTGATATGAAAATATCAATAGCTCTAAAAAACGAAATAAAAAATATTGAAAATTCTATTTCAACTAATAAAAGTCTTTCAACCGAAAAAAACAATCAACTGCAAAATTCGCTAAATTCATTGATTTCGGAATTTAATGCATCAGTACAATCGTATAATCTTCAACACCTAAATCATTATTCACACGGGGACAATCTTAATGCCAGAATTTCAGCAATAGAAAATAACATTAAAACCCCTAAAATAACAACCCCTCAAACTAACATCAACATCAACAACCCTCAAAATGACTGATATTAAACTAGACATTGTAAAAGAATTACATAAACCAGCACGCAAAAGATTCCGTCGGAGACGCACAATTTTAAAAGGAATTGATGATTTATGGCAAGCTGATTTAGCCGAATTTACAAAATATTCAAGTAATAATAGAGGGTATAAATATATATTAGTCGTTATTGACTGTTTTTCAAAGTATCTTTGGACAGCACCTTTAAAAAATAAATCCGCCGAAGAAGTAAGAAATGCTTTTAATAAAATTTTAAAAAGTGACAATAGAAGCCCTAACAATTTACAAACCGATAACGGTAAAGAATTTTACAATAAATATTTTAAAACACTTATGGAAAAACATAATATTAACCATTATTCTACTTATACTACCATGAAAGCATCTATGGCTGAAAGGGTTATACGTACACTTAAAGAAAAATTATTTATACTATTTAATCTTGAAGTAAAATATACTTGGTTTAATAAAATACCCTCTGTCACGTTAGAATATAATAAACAAAAACATAAAACAACTAAAATGAGACCTATAGATATTAAAGGAAAACAAAAAGAAAAACTTTTGCTTAAAACTGTATATTCACATATAAAAATTAAAAATAAGAATAGATTTAAGCTTGGTAACGTTGTTCGAATAAGTAAACAAAAGACAATTTTCGCAAAAGGGTACACTCCAAATTGGTCGACGGAACTTTTTAAAGTTATTAAAATAAATATGACCACACCAATAACATATATGCTTCAGGATATGGAGGGGTTTCCAATTAAAGGTGCATTTTATGAAGAGGAATTACAAAAAGCAAAACATAATGATGTTTACTTGGTTGAAAAAGTATTGCGTAAGAAAGAAAATAAAGTGTATGTAAAATAGTTAGGTTTAGATAAATCGCAAAATAGCTGGATAGATAAATCAAATGTATTATAATAATTAAATTAAATAAAAAGTAATTTTAAATATATTTATTGTTTTATTATTATTATTTAATTAACAATTTAACAAAATTCTACTTTGTCAGTAATATCTTCATATGTTGAATTCTGCTCATCACTGTTATTGCATGCATAGCATAGATAAATAGGAGGTGGTGGACCGTCAATGTGTGTTCTGTGATGTGGTTGGTTATAATGCATATAGCAAGGTAGTCGATGCCTTGTTTTTCCTTGCTCATCATACCACGAGAGTAAATGATGAACTTTTTCTAGCTTGTAATTGATTAAAATAATCTATTGGTAAATATTTAATTGTTTCTCTATCAAGAGTATTATCAAAAAATGCAACTATGGCATTGTCAACATTTTTTAATATTTTATTTCTAATATTTAAAGGATTGTTGTACATGTAATTGTTTTCTTGAAATTTTTTGCAAGATTGGTTGATGACGTTATTGCCTTCATAATATACATAATATGTTTCGTCATTCCACCTACTTCCGGTTTCAATGCAATAATACACTTCGGGGTAATTAATTTTCCATATTCTTTCTATTGGTTGGTCAGGTTCATTAATAAAATCATAATCGTCTGTAAAAATGACTTGCTTGTCTGCAGTACAATCATAATGCAGTGGCGATTTTTCTTTAATTTCATTTAATATATTATGTGCGTCCTTGATTAAATATTCACATCCTATTAGTTTTAATTCTTGTTCTGATAATTGAATCTCTTCGCCAATATCTTTACAATATGCGGTAATGTAAAAATTTTGCTGTAAATTACTCATTGTATTAACGGTTAAAGTATAACTAAATTTTAGTTTTGTTATATCCCACTACGTCCCTTATCCATTCCAGACATCATTAAAATCCGACCTTTGCCCTAATTTATTAGTTCCCTATTTTTATCACACAAGTATTTAATTTCATGTTGGTTATTAAATATTTGTGAAATATTTAAAACAAACATCCTTTTCAGAAATCCCATCAATGTCACGTTTCCAGACATCATTAAAATCAGACCTTTGCTCCCAATTTTAATTACCCTATTGATAAGCCACTACCCTCCCAAACCTAGTGGATAAATAGAATGTGCATGTTAGTTTTTAGTTAGTTGGAAATAAAGTTTAACAGATATAACATCAAATAAGATAAATAAAAATAAGTAAATTGAAAGCTCTTTTTATTATTAAACAACAACCAAAAGGTCCCGTGTGCGAATTAGTTCAGACCCACGGATCTTATATAGATCAAATAAAGCTTGTGTGCGATTTAATAAATCGGACCCACGACAAATTTTGGTGACAGTCGGTGCGATTGAAAGAATCACGTGCAACACAGAAGAAATCTAAGTGCCATTCGAAGCCATCTCTCGAGTTGAAGCCGAGAAGAACCATCATCGATAAGCCAGCCGCTGAGCCGTTTAACTTACCCAAGCCCCCAAACAAAGACGCTAACAGCATGATGCTAATGTAAGTACTTGAACCTTCAAGCGCGTTGTCTTGGTCATTCTCTGTTTTTTTTATATATATATATGCGCCACATCGATAATTTAAGCCACTTGTGTCCAACTCAACTAAAATTATTATAAAATATAATAATTTATTATTTCTTTAATTAATTACTTTCGATAAGGTGTAATATTTATTTAAATAAAAATGCCGTTATCAAACATAGAGTTATTATCACTAGTCGAACCTTTTTCCGGTAATTCCGACAAATTAAATACATTCATTTTACAATGTGAAACTGCGGTATCTAAAGTAGCCAACGATGAAGTTAATGAGTTTGTTGCTTTGCTTGCCGGATTTAAATTAAAAGGTGATTGTGTGAATATTTTAAAAAACAGTACTGACGCGTACTCTACTTGGGACGATTTCCAAAATTTTTTATTGAAAAATTTCACAAAACAAGTTCTTAAAACAAAACACGGTTGGATCGCAGAAATCTTTAACGCGCGACAAAGTACAAATGAATCGGTCGAATCGTTTGGCAATAAATTAAAACAAATTTTCCTAAATTATGAAAATGATAGTGGTGCGACCACGGCTGAAAAAGATAGCTTTGAAGAGATCGCGATAACTTCTTTTAAGCGCGGTGTAATTAACGAGAAATTGCAAACAGCAATACTAAATTGCAAAGAAACCAAATTAGAAAAGGTCATTAATGAAGCAATTAATTTTAAAAATATTTTAGGGATTGAAAATAAACCATTTAGTCGCGTGAATCAAATTCGAGTATATTGCAATTATTGCAACCGTCCTAACCATGTAGAAAGCGAATGCCGTTTAAAAAATCAACAAAACAATCGAAGAAATTTCAGTCAAACTAACAATAGTAATGGTAATTATAGAGGGAATAATTTTAATTATAGAGGTAATAATTACCGAGGTAACTATAATCAAAGACGCGATTTTAATCAAAATCCTCGTCAAAATGAACCTCAAATAAATAATAACGAATCCAATAATAATTCGGGAAACGATCGTTCCTTGGACGCGCACGTCCAACCAAGGAATCAAAATTAAATCGTGCAAGTAATATGATGACTCAAGGGCAGCTTCCAGCAATACTGATTCTGCCAACACAGCTGCACGTGTACAATCTGCCGATTGTACACATTAGTAATATGATGACTCAAGGGCAGCTTCCAGCAATCCTGATTCTGTCAACACAGCTGCACGTGTACAATCTGCTGATTGTACACATTATTAATATATAAACGACGCGCCTTAAGCAAGTCGTTGCATTTTTATACTTATCAATACTATGTAGTTGTAGTGTTTTAATAGTTAATAAATTAACTAATATAATTGGCGCAGAATCGGTAGGATTACCAATAACAAATCGATTAAAAAAGTTTTGGTGTATTTTAATACTTTATATTGGTGACCACAATATAATATTTAAAAATAAAATAAAAAGTGCAACAATACAACTCCCATCAAACGAAGAACTTCCGTGGCAGACCCTGGACCTTATAAGAATCGACTTCAGTGACTTCCCTGGACCCCCGATTGGATTAAGAAAGCGAGCGACTTCCGTGGCAGAGACCTTGGACCTCCTATAAAATTCAATCGAGCGACTCCGCGGATACCCTGACGGACATTCAGACGAGCGACCTCCCCGGCATTCCCTGGATCATCGTATGATGCAAATGCAAAAGTATTGGTGAGTCATAAATGTCAAGTAGAGATAGATCGAGATCCCCCATTAGAAACTCAGACCCAGGTAACCCTGATTCAGATTTAACTGATAATTCTGATAATACTCAATTAAACATTGATTTATCTAATAATCTCGACAATACTCAATTAAATACAGATTTATCTAATAATTCCGACAATAGTGATTTAAACACAACCGAAATTATGGCCTTGCCGGTTTTAAAAATGGAATACCTCAACATTGTTCCGGAATTCCACGGGAATCCGAACATGTTAACCGAATTTATAACTAGTAGTGAAAAATTACTTACTCATTTTTATAACGGTAATAATGTTGCCGATTTTCAAAACGTCCTTTTGTTAAAATCTATAAAAAATAAAATAAAAGGCGATGCAGCAGATAGGCTGTCATCGTATAATATATCTTCTTGGAAAGATCTGAAGGACGGGTTAATAGCGACATACGCGGATAAACGCGACTTGCAAACACTTACAATTGAATTATGCTCGATGAAGCAGAATAACTTAACACCGCTTGAATTTTATAATAAAATACAAACTAACCTAAATTTACAAATTAGTTATATTAATACAAATTTAGTTCAAGGTGTTGAACATTTAATTGATTTTGCAAAAAAACTTGCATTAAGAGTATTATTAAAAAATTTAAACAATCCTCTTGGCGACTATTTAAGCACAAGAGATCCAAAAACGCTAGACAACGCACTTTACATGCTCACGAATGATTTTAATATTAATGACGTCAAGATCGTTCAACCTAATATAAATAAATATAAAAATGTTCCTTTTACAAACAAAAATAATTTTATGCAACAGAAACCTGCAAATCAAATGAGATTTAATGCAGCTGTTTCAACACAACCATCACCGAACGTTTTTAAACCGAACAAAAATTATTTACCTCCAAAACAAATACCAATGAGCATGACAACAAGAAATGCTTTTCCACAAAATATGAGAAAACCAGAATACAAACCTCGTCCTAACTGGACAAGCGAAGAGTTATTTAATGTCGAGCAAGATATCGACAAAAATGACACTTCTAACAGAAACATAGATCTGTACCCTCTTCAGGAACAATTACCTGACGATAGCACAACTGAGGAATATTTTTTTAGAAAATCTAGCCTCGGAAGAAGAACAATTGAATTATTGAACATTGACAATAATAAATCGCAGTTACCATTTATAACTATTCCTTTTCAGAATTTTAACCTTAAATGTTTAATCGACACGGGGTCGACAAAATCTTTTATGAACCCCCAACCAGTTATTAAATATTTTCCTAAACATGTTAAACATGACCCTTATATTATTTCAACAGCGCATGGTTCAACACAAGAGAAATATAGCATATCAATACCATGCCCATCCATTTTCAAATTAAAAGAATTTCCATTTAAATTTCATATTTTTAAATTTCATAACCATTTTGATTGCCTATTAGGAATCGATAACCTTAAATTATTAAATGCGACTTTAAATTTAAATACAAATGAAATGATATTACCACATACAAAAATTAAAATCGAATTCAAAAATTTGTCTGATTATAATAACTGCATTGTAATTTCACCAAAATCTGAACAAAAAATAAAAATAAAAGTATCAAACATAGACAATGGAATTGCTATACTACCTGCACAAAATATTAATGAAATGGAAATTCCAGAAAGCTTAATTAAGATCGAAAATAATTTTGCTTTTGCTTCTATTATAAATCCCAGTAGCGAATATGTCACTGTCAACTTATCTAAACCATTTAAAGTTATTTCTGAAAATAATTTTGTCATCCCAAAACTAAACAGCAATGCCGATGCATTATCTCGACCTCCAAATTTGAATATTACAGAATCAATCAAATCTGTTAAACAAATGTCCATAAACACTATTAATAATCCAGATGAAACAAATTCAATAGCTGTGGAACCTCCTGGTGCCGACGATCAAAATTTAGATGAAGAAGATGATAATACAATACATACAAGTTTTGAAAATCCTGTATGTGCAATCAAAATTTGTGAAGATCCTGTAAATTTTGGAAAAAACCAAATTCAATTCCTTTCGGTCAAAACTAACCCTCTTGAACCAATTTTTTCGAAATTATTTAACAACACTAAACAACGTTTTATTATTCAAATTTCAGAAAGTAACTCAGAAGAAGATTTTATTAAATTTATAAAACAATTTGTTGTACCAAACATATTATATTCTTGCATCTTTCAAACAAACGAACTATATGAACAATGTAATTCAATTTTACAAGAACACTTTGATACCAAAATTCGTTTCAAAAAATGTTCAAAAATTCTAGATGACATTGAAGTGTTAGATGACCAACGTGATCTAATTGACAATTATCATAATGGAAAATGTAACCATAGAGGAATAACTGAGACATACCACAAATTAAGTGCTACATACTATTGGCCAAATATGCTAAAAGACATTCAAAATATTATCAACAATTGTGATGTTTGTAAACTTGTAAAATACGATAGAAAACCATTAAAGCTAAAATATAACATCACGCCAACTCCCACGAAACCTTTTGAAATTGTTCACATTGACGTTTTAAAATATGAGCAGAATAAATTTTTAACAATAATAGATGCTTTCAGTAAGTATGCACAAGCATATCTACTAGACAATATGCAAGCTATCGAAATTATGAAAAAATTACTGAGCTACTTTTCTCATCACTCAACTCCATGTCTTATTATAGCAGATAATGGATCAGAGTTTGACAATGGACTAATAGCCGATCTTTTAAAATTACATAAGATAGACCTACATTTCTGTAGTCCACATCGTTGCTCGAACATCTGAACCTATTAAACAATAGAAATGATTTTAAAAATGACCCAATTGAATTAAAGATACTATACGCTATAATAGCCTATAATAACTCAATCCACTCTACTACAAAATTAACACCTTTTAATATATTGAATTTCGACATGCACGAAATTACAGATATAAATTTGGAACCTCAAATTTTAAATAATTATATAAATTCCCATAAAGAAAAGTTACAAGTATTATATAAATTAATAAATAATAGATTAGTTGATAATAAATGTCAAATCATTTCTAATTTGAACAAAACCAGAGAAGACATACCCGAGTTGCCGAATGAGGTATTTGTTAAAAGTAATTTTAGATCAAAAAAGAGAAATCGCTTTAAAAAGGAGCAAATTATAAAAACTAATCCGCTTCGGAAAACAATAGTTCCAGAAATAAATAAATCCAAGACTGGTCGAAAATTCCACAAATTACACATGGACAATATAAAACGTCCAACAAAATTAGAACTAAAAAGCAATAAAGAAAAAGATTTTATAAACTTTTTGGAACAAGAAAAGGCACAAGAAATAGTGCCCAATGAAAAAATTGTTGAAATAAAAGGCGATCTATTTTTAGCACCTAACAACGTTTCATTGGCACACTGTGTAAGTGCCGACTTAGAAATGAGCGCGGGAATTGCCTTAGAATTTAAAACCAAATTTGGACAAGTAGAATTGTTAAAAACACAAAACCCAAAATTAACTTCACTTTGCTATCTAAAGAATGATAACCGTTTCATAATATATCTAATAACAAAAAATAAATATTTCCAAAAACCCACGTATAAAAATGTATTTAAAACCTTAACTACTTTAAAAGAATTTTGCTTAATAAATAGCATAACTAACCTGGCTGTACCTAAACTGGGATGCGGCCTAGATTGTTTAGACTATGATAGAGTTAAAAATATGTTAAATTTTATTTTCAAAAACTCTACTATAAATATAAATATTTACTGGAACACATCTAAAACCGATAATACCATGTTTGCAGGTACATCTTCATCATGTGGTGCACCACCACAGCCATTGCACAACGAAATATAACAACAAATCCTGGCATACTTCCCATAAAATTAGGAAGTGCAAAGCTTGAAATGGCGTCCCATACTTTTGTACATTTTTTCGAACTCTCTCATCTAATTTCCGAATACAAAAATGTCCTAAACACCTTGGAGACTATTAAGAACATAACAGATAATGATACCACATTTTCAAAAGAATTACATAACTACTATAAAATCCTTAATTATACAAGAAATCTTATTGACGAAAAATTGAATCGGTTCCATGAACAAACACGTAATAAACGAGGACTTGTTGATGGTATCGGATCGATTATCAAACAAATAACGGGTAATCTAGACTCAAGTGATGGCGACAAAATAGAAACTTCCTTAAAAATCATTAAGCAGAATCAGCATGATTTGGCTACACAGTTGAACGGTCAGTACTCTATAAATAATGAAATCATTAAGCAATTTAACGAGACTATAATCAACATAAAGCATAACGAGTTATTACTTCTATCGAGGATAAACCAATTAGGTGCAAGACTAAAATCCAAACCCTATTTTTTAGACATTCCATTTGCTAAAGATATTTTAAATCAAGTTATTCACTTTTTAAATACTATCTTGAATATTGTACAAGACGTTGAAAATTCCTTAACATTTTGTCAACTTAAAATTCTACACCCTAGCATAATCACTGATACAGAATTATTATTTGAATTACGTAAGATATCATCTTATTATAAAACAAAACTACCTTTTGAAGTTTCATTACAACAAATTCAAAATTTTAAAAACCTAATTAAACCTTCTTGTATTATAAAGAATACTGAGATCTTGTACACTTTAACAATACCGTTATTTGAAAATACTAAATATGAACTGTATTACTTCTTACCAATACCTGCTAAGGACTATCAGATAATTATACCTGACAATAAATATGTTCTTGAGTCTGAGTTTGATATGGTACCGCTGTCTGATGCTTGCGATTACTTGACTGACCAATATTTGTGCACACGACAAAAGAAGACATTTCAAAATGTTACTTGTGAGCGTAACATTATAAAGAAAAATGACTTCCAAAGTTGCCTCCACACAAAATTAATGAAACAAAAAATGTTAGAGTATATTCCTGAAATAAATCAATACTTAGGAGCATTCCCAAAATTAACATTGGTGAAATCCAGATGTAAAGAAGCATGGGATACTCGAGAAATTACTGGTATTTTCTTGTTCAACTACAACCCTAATTGTCAATATTTTATTGAAGACCAACTGTTAATTTTTAACGATTCAACCATTGGCCAACCACTGGTATTAGAAGACTTCTACCTAACAAGAGAGCCGTCCCAAGAAGTAGATTTACCGGAGTTACAGCTGAGACCGATAAAGCTATCAAAGATACGCAATAATCTTCAACCCATCCAGCTACAACAAGAACCTGAAAATATAGGAAATTGGCACTTGTCAAACATCATTCTCTTATATATAATAATAATCATAAGTTGTATTGTTTTAGTTAAATACTATTTGGAAAAAATGAGCTGCATCAATAAAAAACCCATCATCGAATCAACTGGGTCAACCCAAACTAGGACAAACCCAGATGATGCAATCTTTTGATCTCTCCGGAGTTTCAATCTTAAGGATGGAGAAGTAATATGATGACTCAAGGGCAGCTTCCAGCAATACTGATTCTGCCAACACAGCTGCACGTGTACAATCTGCCGATTGTACACATTAGTAATATGATGACTCAAGGGCAGCTTCCAGCAATCCTGATTCTGTCAACACAGCTGCACGTGTACAATCTGCTGATTGTACACATTATTAATATATAAACGACGCGCCTTAAGCAAGTCGTTGCATTTTTATACTTATCAATACTATGTAGTTGTAGTGTTTTAATAGTTAATAAATTAACTAATATAATTTGCACCAATTCAATCGAGTAGGTGTAATTATTTAGAAATTGGCGAATCTTTTGACACGATTAACAAAAATAATGATACTATTAACTTAAATAATAAAATAGAAGTACGTGATGACATTATGAATTTAGCTAGGGCGATTCCCGATGTGTATCACGCGGATTGGTTTAACAATCATGAAGATGGAAAGAATTTAGCTAGGGCGATTCCAGACATTGACATTGAACAAAACCAAACCATTTTAAATGACGCAAATGATAATGCTATTAAAACAAATGAAATTTTTATTGAAAATAATACACAAATGTTAAAAGAAATTAACAGTGCAAGTAATGAACTTGAAGAAATTAAAAACAATGAATTAGAAATTTCGATAAATAAGGAAATAATAGCAAATAGTCATGAACGTTTACAAAAAGTTAACATTGTTACTCAGTCCAAAGTGTTTGAAGAGGTAAAACCAATTATGAATAATGACCGTATAATTACAAAAAAATCTATACTGTATAATTGTGAAGAGAAGTCTGATATAATTTATTTGAGTTTAAACGATGATATAGATAAAAATAATGCACGCATGATGTTAGATACGGGTGCTCAAACAAGTTTAATTAAATTTGATAAAATTAAAAATAAATTAAAAATAAATACAGAAGACTTAATTACAATAATTGGTATATCAAATAATGAAATTAATACTTTGGGATCGTTAACAACAATAATTAAAATTAATAATGAAGATATCCCTTATAAATTTCATGTAGTAGATAATAATTGTAATCTTCAAGTAGATGGTATTGTTGGGAGAGATTTTATGAAATATTTCCGTGCAGTAATTTCATATGTTGATAAGACATTCACAATAAATAATCATATTTTTAAAATATTTTCAACAAACGAAACTGAAGATTTAATATTTATACCGGCTCGAAGTGAATTCATCACTGAAATATCAACAAGTCAAGAAGATGGACAAGTCATTTGCAATAAAAATGTAATAAACGATGAACTGATTGTAGGTTCTTGTATTACAAATATTAAAAATAAAAAGTGTTTTGTTGGTATTTTGAACATATCGGAATGCGATCAAATTATTAAAACACCCAATTTATCATTCGACTTTATACATGAAACCAATGATTTCAAATAATAGATCATTAATCGAAGATAATAATGTTAATTTAGACAGATTAGATCAAATTAAAGAATTAGTTTCAACTGATCATTTAAACAAAGAAGAAATAAGCGCATTGAATGATATTTGTATGAAATATTTAGATGTAATTTACCTAGATGGAGACAAGTTAAGTTGTACGAATAGCGTCTCTCATAAAATAATCACGCTTCCTAATAAACCGCCCATCTTTGTTAAACCTTACCGCTTACCTAATCAACAAAAAAACCAAATTGAAACACAGGTTAATCAGATGCTTAAGGATAATATTATTAGTAACAGTAATTCTCCTTACAATGCACCTTTGTTAATAGTACCAAAGAAAGCTAGCGCTGACGGTGTTGTAAAATGGCGAGTTGTTGTTGATTATCGTAACTTGAACCAAATTACGATCAGTGACCCTTTTCCTCTTCCTAACATTACTGATATCCTTGACCAACTCGGAAATTCTAAGTATTTCACTACTTTAGATTTGGCATCCGGTTATCACCAAATCCCAATGCATCCAGACCATGCTGAGAAGACAGCATTTAGTACTACATTTGGTCATTTTCAGTATAATAGAATGCCGTTTGGTTTAAAGAATTCCGGAGCAACTTTTCAACGGTTAATGAATTCTGTACTTACCGGTTTGCAAGGTGTTAAATGTTTTGTATATATTGACGATATTGTAATATATGCGAATGGATTGGATGAACATAACAATAAGTTATGTGAAGTTTTGGATAGATTACGTGAAGCTAATTTAAAAATTAATTTATCAAAATGTCACTTTTTAAGAAAAGAATGCAAATTTCTTGGGCACGTAATTTCTGAAGATGGAATTAAGCCCGACCCTTTAAAGATTCAGGCAGTAATAAATTTTAATACCCCCCAGACTCAAAAGCAGGTTAGATCATTTTTAGGTTTAGTAGGATATTACAAAAGTTTTATTAAAGGATTTTCTAAATTATCGCATCCCTTGAATCAATTATTACATAAGCATGCAAAGTTTATTTGGTCTCCCGAATGTCAACTTGGTTTTGATTTATTAAAATTTAACATTACTAATCCACCTGTTTTGGCATATCCAAATTTTAAAAAACCTTTTATTATTACTACCGATGCGAGTAAATATGGTTTGGGCGCAATTTTATCTCAGGGTGAAATAGGTTCAGATAGACCGATTGCATATGCCAGCCGTACATTAAATAAAGCCGAGTCAAATTACTCCACAACAGAGCGCGAAATGAAGGCAATAATTTTTGGTTTAAATCATTATCGACCATATATATTTGGAACTAAATTTACCATTGTTACGGATCACAAACCATTATCACAAGTTTTTAAAGTAAAAGATCCAGGTTCTCGGTTAACTAAGTATCGTTTACTGCTAGCAGAACACGACTATTCAATTGTGTATAAAGCGGGTAAATTAAACACTAATGCCGACGCATTGAGTAGAATCATTAAATTTGATACCAAACAAACAATTATAAATGAACTAGGATATTTTGAGTTTGAAGAGTTAATGAATACAAAATTGATAACAAACGCAAATATAAATGAAAAACTTGAACCATTCCTTTCTATGCAAAGTAATGTCGATTTAATTATGGTTATACCTAAACATTTAGATGAATCAGATGAATTTTTGAATGCATTAGATGACAAATTTAATTTATTTTATGATTTCAAACAAAGTAATCCAGACTTGAACAATATTTTAACTTTAAATAGAATTGACAATTCTGAAGGAAAATTACATTGTTTAATTGACAGAGAATTTGACGTAGATAATCACGACTATGAACAAATATGGACGTTATTGTGTGCTGTTACTAAATTGTTAGACAAAAGTAATGTTGGTAATAATACAAAAAAGGTAGCTGTTTTAAAGTTTGAAAAGGGAAAGATTAAATGGAATAAAATTTTATCAATGCTACGTTTACTTCTTAAGGGTTATAATACTCAAATTTGTATTAAAGATGACTTGACTAACCTTAATGAATTTTCGCAACAACAAAAATTAGACATAATTAAAGAATATCACAATACTCCTTTAGGCGGACATCAAGGCGTAAACAGAACTTATAACAGGATTAAACAATTATATAAATGGACTAATTTAAGAGACGACATAACAAATTATATTAGTAAATGCGAAAGTTGTCAAAAAAATAAATTAATTAACAATAGTACAAAAATGCCAATGGCAATTACAAGCATTGCTTCTAAACCCTTTGAAAGAGTTTATTTAGATATAGTTGGTCCTATGACATTAACTGAAACCGGAAATAAATACATATTGACATTTCAAGACGATTTAACTAAGTTTGCAGAAGCAATTCCCATAATTAATCAAGAAGCTGTAACAATTGCTCGCGAATTTGTTAACAACATCATCTGCCGACATGGTATTCCCGAGACTGTATTGACTGATCAAGGTACAAACTTTTTAAGTGATGTATTCAAAAATACTTGCAAATTATTAAAAATAAAAAAGATTCAAACAACAGCATACCATCCACAAACAAATGGAGCTTTAGAAAGATCTCACAGAACTCTTGCCGAATATTTGCGTCATTTCAGTTCACAAAATCAAGTAGATTGGGATTTACATATGCAAACTGCAATGTTCACATATAATACCACTCCACACACGTCAACTAAATTCACGCCATATTATCTTCTTTATGGTGTAGACGCCGTTTTACCATCTTCAATTGTAAAACCCACAGAAATAATTTATGCGTACGATGATTACGTTAAAGATTTAAAATTTAAAATGCAAAACGTCAGACAATTAGCACGCGACAATCTAGCTATTAGTAAACATAAATCTAAAGTCCAATATGACAAAAAGTGTAATCCTAACACATTTAATGTCGGTGACAAAGTATTATTAAAAAATGTAATACTTAAACGAGGATTAAGTAAAAAGTTAATGCCTTTGTGGGAAGGACCTTATATAATAATTAGTAAACATTCTTCTTTAAATTATACCATTAAGGTTAATCGAAAGTCAATTCGTGTAAATGCAAATCGACTCAAACATTTTAAAAATTAATCATAAAAATAAATTAAATTTACCATTGATGCAAT
This sequence comes from Tachinus rufipes, assembly GCA_963932245.1. Taxonomy (NCBI): domain Eukaryota; kingdom Metazoa; phylum Arthropoda; class Insecta; order Coleoptera; family Staphylinidae; genus Tachinus; species Tachinus rufipes. Next base: position 52,074,574 of record OZ010748.1, read on the forward strand.
TTATTTTTATTTTTTTATTTTATTTTTTATTTTTCAGGATTTTTACACTGATGTGGTTACTGCCATACAGTTTAAGCGAAACATTACCATTACCTTACACCATACATAGCTATCAGTCATCACCTGGTATTTATTTTGAACAATTGTCCGACTTGCGTTTGTTTACAAAAACTTATGAAGTCTTAACTTATGTAAATTTAACAAGTTTTAAAGAAAAAGCAAGATTGTTAAATATATTTTCATTAAAAACCGGAGAAATTTGTGCGAATGATACATTAGGATTCAATAGAGAGTGCAGTAATTTTGTCAAAAACTCTAAAACAATTTTAAAGAAAATTAACTTAGAAATGTCACACATCGATGAAATGGTTAGTCATGTTCGCGTACGCCGCGGTTGGTTCAATATTGTAGGAAAAGCTGCAAAAGTATTATTTGGTACATTAGATAATGATGATGCCGAACAATATGACAAAATAATTGAAAATTATGCCACAAATGAAAATTATATAAAAAATATTATTATAGAACAATCAAAAGTAGTAAAATCTACAATTTTAAATTTTAATGCCACCATCGATTCATTAAATCATAATGAGATTATTTTGTCTGAGAATTTTAAGAAGGTAAACGATCATTTAAATTCACAAGTTCAAAATATTAAATATATCGCGTTAAAAGCAGATTTGCAGCAACATATTTATGATTTTGACAATATGTTGCGTCAGCATCAAAACGATGTTATGACAATCACAAATGCAATTTTAGAAGCTAAAAGAGGAAATCTTCATCCATCTATACTTAGCCCTTCAAATCTTGTGCGAGAATTAAATTCAGTAAAAGTTAACATTCCTCGCGGATTAAATTTTCCTGTTCCCCTTACATTGGAAAACGCGCATACATTAGTTGATATCGTGCAACTAGTTGTTTATGTACAAAACGGAAATTTAGTCTACATAATTCGCATTCCTTTAATAGAATCGAATTTGTTTAAATTATTAAAAGTACAACCTTTTCCATCAAAATTGCATGAAGATAAATTTGTCATGATTTTACCAAAAACAAAATTCCTTGCTGTCGATGAAAACAAACAACAATTTTTAGAATTCTCAGAATCTGAAATAAAAAGTTGTATCAACATCGGTTCGTTAAAGACGATTTGCAAACAAAACAAACCCATTAATTTAGCACATCTTCACGACAATTGTGAATTCAAAATTTTTACTCAATCAATTTCCCAAATTCCGGTTATTTGCGATAAACGAATATTTAGCCTTAAAAAAAGTATTTATATACAACTACAAAATTCAAACACTTGGATTTTTGTAGTACCAAATTTTGAAGTAATAACCTTGAGTTGTGAAGACAGAGCTGTGGCTATCGATGTTGTGTTAAGAAATACAGGTGCACTGACCATAGATAATAGGTGCAAAGGTTTTAGTAGTTCAATCATGCTGAACCCAAGCGACGTCATTTCTGGAAATCCAAAATCCAGCGAACTCTTGCCCGATTTGGACTTTGTAAATTTAATTCACAAAGAAATTAAATCCTCTTCCAATTTAAATATAAGTCAACTAGTCTTGGACCATCATTATTCTCAAATCACGAGCCACATAGATGATTTGAATATTGCTAGTCATAAATTAGATGACATAATAAAAATTAGCAATGAAATTCACAATCCAACTGAATGGCACCAGACTACAATTGAAGTATTGCCTTTAATTGTTTCAGTGATTGTTATTTTATACATATTGTATACGGTATTTAAAACAATTTGCCCACATTGTATGTTGCAAAGAGCATGTGCAGCTGCACGACGACGCCGTCAAAGACCTCGCCCGCGAGTCAATTTAAGGATGGATATGTTAGAGGCTCCCCAAATAGAAGACAATTATGAGGAAGAACAAGATAATATGTTAGATCAAGACGATGGTCAAAATGATGAAATATTTCAGCAAGCAGCTGAAATCGAAATACCAGTTCCACCAACACCCCTCAGAAGATCTGCAAGAATTAATCAAAGGTTTAATCCTTTTAACAGAGTTTAGTGCGAGTGCCTCCTTGTTCAGTTTTATAAATTCTCAAATTTTAGTTTTATTATGAACAATTTACAAGACAATAATACTTTATTTTTAGGAAAACTAAAAAGTAAAAAAAAAACATTCTTTTATGAGTAGTTATAATATATTATAATATGTATGTTTATTATAGTTTTTGCATGTTTGTTTTTATATTTAGAATAAGATTGAATTTCTTTTCTTTTATTGTCGATGTAGAAAAAAATAATGTATTCTACATTCTTTTTTTTTATGTAAGGAAGGAGGAAATGTTATATCCCACTACGTCCCTTATCCATTCCAGACATCATTAAAATCCGACCTTTGCCCTAATTTATTAGTTCCCTATTTTTATCACACAAGTATTTAATTTCATGTTGGTTATTAAATATTTGTGAAATATTTAAAACAAACATCCTTCCATCCATCAGAAATCCCATCAATGTCACGTTTCCAGACATCATTAAAATCAGACCTTTGCTCCCAATTTTAATTACCCTATTGATAAGCCACTACCCTCCCAAACCTAGTGGATAAATAGAATGTGCATGTTAGTTTTTAGAGAGTTGGAAATAAAGTTTAACAGATATAACATCAAATAAGATAAATATAAATAAGTAAATTGAAAGCTCTTTTTATTATTAAACAACAACCAAAAGATCCCGTGTGCGAATTAGTTCAGACCCACGGATCTTATATAGATCAAATAAAGCTTGTGTGCGGTTTAATAAATCGGACCCACGACAAGGGTTAGAGAAAATTATTTTGATATATATGACAACATCGATTTCTTTCGGAGGTTTCGAATGAAAAAACAAACGGTGCTATTAATTTTAGAGCAAATTGAAGTTGATTTGGAATTCAACGATGATAATTAAGTAAATTAATATATAATAATTATGATTATTTATATTTATTAATATTATAATTTACAGAAACATTCTATCGCACCGATTAATCAATTATTGGTAACTTTAAGATTTTATGCAACAGGAAGCCACTTAATTCAAGTAAGTGATTTCAGTGGTGTTAGCGTGAGCACAGGTTGCAGGATTGTAAAGCGAGTAACAAATGCAATTATAAAGTTACGAAAAAAATATATTAAATTTCCAACGGATGCAGAAAAAGATCATATAAAAGAGGGATTTTACAAAATTGCAAGATTTCCCAATGTAGTTGGCACGATGGATTGCACCCATGTAAAAATACAATCACCAGGTTCGTATATATATATGTACACTATACTAATTTAACAATTAAACATTGCGACAAAAAAGTATATTTTTATTTTTTGAACATGTCCGACGCATTATTTTATTCTCATCATAATGTTCGATCAATCAATATAACATTACCATTTTATTGCTGCAAATGTACTTGCTCTTATTAACTAATCTACTCCAATTGTAACGTACAATCGGTTATAAGGTACGCCAGTTATTATGTACTGACGTATCCATTTGCAGTTCCGTTATAACCAGAGTATACTGACATTAGTTTTATATATAATAGCAATAAACATTTAAAAAAAAAATTTAAGGAGGAGATGACGCAGAATTGTTTAGAAACCGTAAAGGTTATTTTTCAATCAATGTGCAAACGGTATCCGATGCAAATTTAAAAATATTGGACATTGTTGCACGTTGGCCTGGATCAACTCACGATTCTGCAATCTTCCAAAATAGTCGCCTCTACTATGGATTTGAAATGGGAGAACACAACAACTCGATATTATTGGGTGATAGCGGCTATCCTTTAAAGGTAATTTAATCATTAAAATAGCTAATAATATTTTAAAAACGTTTTATTATAAATCATTTTAATACATTGATCCAGGTTGGGTCGATGGCTTCGTTATCTGAAAATAAAATTGTTTAATTATCATTCTAGAGATATCTGATGACACCATTTTTAAATCCTATAACAAACGCACAAAAAAATTACAACAGTGCTCAAATTGTTACAAGGAATACGGTGGAGAGGCAGTACGATGTCCTAAAACGTAGGTTTCCAGTTTTGGCTATAGGCATAAAGCTGAAATTGGAGACTGCTGCATCAGTAATCGCAGCTTGTGCTATACTTCACAATATATGTGTCAATGAAAAAGAGCAAGAACCACCAGACGAACTTGAGAACATTCAACAACTGATTGATAATGGACAAATTAATCAGGAGAATAATTTAAACCAAAATGGCATTGAACGGGATGTATTAGTGAATACATATTTTAATATGTAGAATGCAAAATAAAAGATATAACTTACTTCTCAGTTTTAATAAAATTAATTCTTTTATGGCCACGTTTTGCTCCAAATCCTTTTTTTTTAATTGATGCAGCTCCTGGGTTTTTTTTATTTCGCAATCCAGTAATTCTTGCTTTTTTTTCTCCGTACCCAGCTTTAGATCCTGTAGATCGGAGAAGCTGGCTCTTGAAGACGGTCTTCGTCGAGATTCTCTAGAACGCTAGGGAAAAATAAATAATTCTATAATTTAATAATCATGTTGTTTATATTTTATTCATAAAAATGAGAAAAAGTTAATACTTACAGGTGCTGTATCTACAGATATTTGTGCGGATGTTGTAGGAGTTATCTGTGCGGAAGTTGTTGGGGTTTGCATTTCATGTCCATATGTTGTAAACGAAGCCATTTGGACCTGAGCGTCCTCCACATTAATAAATATGGGTAAAATGGAATCTCCTAGTGATGAACAAGCCATATCATCACCTGATACAGGTGATAATATATCACCTGTAGGTGATAATATATCACCTGTATCAGCTTCTAGAAAAAAAGTTTGTTTATTTTAAATTAAATTGCTCGATAATTCTTACCCTGCGAGTTCACATCCATGCTACAATCGGAATCTTCGACACCCATAACTCCACTTCCACCTCGTCCCATCATGGATAAAACTCTCTCTAATATAGGGTCATCTTGAAGTTCGTGGGCACCACCACCTGTCTTCATAACAGAAATCCTCTGCTTCGACTTATATATTTTGGCCTCACTTTTTAATTTATTAAAAAAAAATTTCAAACTTTCAGGCATACTGCAATATATTAAAGAGATTAAGCATGTAGTTTTTGTAGCTGGTGTGGCCAGTACACAGACATGTAGGTGTAGGATAAGTAGTAGTTGCATATTATGACTATCATGAATGCAAATTCAACCGAAACTTACAAAGCGGTGACTGTTTGTTTTGCATTTATAATATTAATTATACTTACCGATGAGATGAAGTTGTCGCATTAAACGACATGCACACTTTACCCCATGCCGTTTCTTTGCACCGGTTGGTAAATCCATCCGTTTTTTTATTTAATATAACATTATTTTTGTTTATTAATTCTAATAATTTTAATTTTTCCTCCTTTGAAAAATTTTGGTTCCGTTTTCTTTTCTCACTATCGGACATTATCTTACTTTCTTACACAATTTACTTATCAATTACAAAATAATAATAGTAAACAAACACAAATGTGTGGTTATGTTGCTATTAATTATTAAGATGAAGTACACGCACGCAATTGTACCAACATGTAAAATAAAAATATCCCTAAAAATCCATTACCTTACTAGGAACTGCCTAGCTAAGTACTGGATGTTATGGTGAAATCAAATTTAGGTAAGTATTCATTTAGGCATTGCCTATCGCTAGGCATTACCTAACTAGGTTCCTGTTTAGGAATTGTTGGTGAAATCGGGCATAAGTGTCTGAAGTGCGCGGAAAATCATGCCACACATGAATGTCCAAAACCCAGAGACAGCGAGGCAAAGTGTTGTGAGTCGGAAATTAACCTCGCGATAACAATTGACAGTTCTTTGTCTGAAAGTGACTTTTCCATTACTAAATTGGCAAATCATAATGACAGTGATTTTGATATAAGTATGCCTTCAAATAATGGAGTCTTTACAAATACCGAATTCGCGAATTTAAATGAAATAATCAGTGATATTGATGTAAACATGCCTTCATTTAATGAACTCATTACAAGTAACAATTCTTCGTGCGGGAGTGACTTCCCCGCTAATAAACTTATGTGTAGTAAGTCGGAGATTCCCCGCGCGAATTTAAATCAAAATACTATTGTTTTTGATTTAAATAGTATGACTAGTTCAAGGTTCAAGTAGTTCGCATAAAGACACTTCTGCGGTGCGTGCAGTTGCCGATATAGACTGCAAGTTGCATGCTTTCGAAAAGTCAATGAACACCAAATTTGCTAGATATCTTGAGCTATGTAAATTAAAATATAATTTATTTAATTAATTTAAAAATAGTTTATTTTATTGTAACCTATCAACCCTTTCCTTTATTTCCTATCTTTCCTGACAATGTGCACACACCTCCCCGTGGTATTGTTGGGTAACGCTAAGATCAGCTTCTTTAAATTAAAATTCTCCGAAGAAAATAGAAACATTCAGTGTGCATCTTTCAAACATAAAATACATCATGAACTGCTCTAAGTGTAATAAACTATACAAAATTGAAAAGTCGCTAAAAAAACATTATAAAGAGTTGTAGCTTAAATAATGATTCACTTTTAACCAAACAACAAATAACAAATCCATGTAAGTTTATTTTTTTTAATATCCTTAAATCTATTAAGTAATCATATTTTTAGTTAAGTTTTGCAATGATCGTAAAACTATGATTCCGTCACGTTCATACAACAGTCATCTAAAAAGCTTTCACCATAAGATGAATTGTTGTCTGGCTATAGAAGATGGTGTAGAGTTAATAATAACTAAATTTGAAAGCAGAAATTCAACTGATTTTATGAATTAATTTAAAGATAAGCTAAATAAACTAACAAATAAAATTGTAAATAAATTTTGTGCTGTTATAATAAGTTTTGAATTATTTGGTATGTGCACAATTAGTGAAAAAGAATGATGTAAAATAAACTCGATCAATACTGCTAACAAAGTTGCAACTATATCTACATTATTTGAAGAGTTGTATGACACTTTTAGACAAATTATCAACACAAAAATGTCTGAATTTCAAAAACGTGATTCAGGTTAGTGTAAAGTTGTAAGTTATATATTATTTAACTTAATAAATATATTATTATAGGTTGGGCGTTAGAAACAATATGGTTTTTAGAAGTCAACTTCAACAAGTATAATCCTCTCCTACAAAAATTTAAAAAAATTATAAACATTGAAAATTAAATGATTACTGTTTTGCATGGAGTGTTATTGCAGCAGTACGACAACTAACTGAAAACCTTAGTAAAACTTCTTCATACGAATCAGTCTTCCGGCAAAAATAATCAATTAACAAAAACCCCATATGGGACGCCTATGGGCCCCGCGGCTAAATTCAGCCCGATATGGTAGTGCCATGTGCGCCGTGCAGGATACGACGGTCGTGTTACGGGGCTCTACATTTATTGCTGGACCTCAAACGTTGCATAATTGCCAAATAATTAATTATATTCATTATTTGGAAATGTAAGCAACTTTATTTACATACACTGTAACGGCATGATTCCGGGGGAATTGCTGTCGTTGGAATTCCTAAAATCAAAAATAGGGATTAGTGGTATGCAACCAAGTTACACAAGTACACTATGTTATGAAAATGATGTTGAGATGAATTAGGAGCTTTATTTTTGTTTTGAAATTAGTATCTAACTACTTTGTAATTAAGTTATTTTGATGTTTTATGTAAACTTAATACTCACATGATTCCGGTGCTGGTCTGTGCTGTGGATTTAGGTTCGATCGTGGACTGGCCCCGATGCTCTCGGTTTTAATCTAAAAACAAGTTGCGATTAGGATATTTTAATGCAATTGTTATTAATTGTTAATCGAGAAAGATTGTATTATGCTGTAGATTGCATGGGAGAGTGCTAATAGGGATTCGATTAATTGTTTAGTTTGAGTATGATTGCGGTTACGGTGATGGGTTTTATTCACCTCTGGTAGTTTTCATACTAGGATTTTGGGTTATCGTTAGAGTTAATTGTTGTAAGTACTACTCAAAGGAGGATTTACCGCTTTGTTAGAGACTGAGGGGTTGTTATTTTGGATATCAAGTATTTGTTGTGTTGTGTAGTGGATTCGAGGTTAGGTGGTTCAATTTTGCAAGGATGATTTCTCAGGGGCAAGGAAGTTAGAATTGCTGTACTTACTTGTGGTTATTAATGCACTTCGCTGTCACTTCCAACTTGACACTTGTCAACCATCTTCTGAGCGTGTTGTTCGGCGCATATCTGTTTGGCGCGAAAATTGAATTTCACCTAATTAGAATCATCTGCGCATCGGTTTGATTGGCAAGACGCCATGCTCCACGGAAAATGATTTTTATTCCTTTTCCGGTTGTTGAGGTGTCGTGGTGTGGTGTTGCGGCAGTGGCGAGTATTCTGAGAGGATTTGTAAATCCTTAGGCATCGTGGCCTGATTTATATACTCGCCGTTTAAACTGCATTGAGTGGTGATATATTGTGCTTTGTGCTACCCGCTAAGGGAGATTTAGGGGTTTATCGTTTATACCACAACCGCATGGCGGATTTGTCACCCACCCACATCTCAAAGCTGGAAGTTTTCTAAAAGGATTGTAGGACCGTATAAAATCTCAGGTTGGTTTAGTGTTTATTTTCTCTTGTTTTTATTGTTTTCCGGGGTTTGCAGAATTATTTGTAATTTGGAGTTTTGTTAGTTATTTAGTTTAGATTTTTGGAGTATCAGCCTAATAAGACTATTAACGCCGATTCTTTTCTCTAACTATAAAAAGTGTAAAATAATATGCTGTAAAATGGCATATTAAAGAATAAAATTAAATAAATAAATAAATAAACAACAAAGATAAAATAAACGTTCACAAACTTTAATGACTATAGCAATAATGACTAGATAATTCCAACAGTGTCTAGGGTGTAAAAAGTCCTAAACACTGCTGGATTTTACGATACACAAACATTAATCATAATAAATTAACAATTATATCCATACACCCAATTTGCTCTGTCGAATAAATTCGAACAGACGATCGACTTCAACGATCTGATCGCCCAAGACAATCGACAAACTGGGTGATAATTCAGACGTAACTCTTTGTTCCGAAAACTGCCGACAATCCAATAAGATATGACGAACAGTCAATGGAACATTACAAGTATCACAAACTGGCGGCACCTCAGATGCCAACAAATGCCTGTGAGTCCATCGACAGTGACCGATGCAAAGTCGCGTGAGGATAACCTCTTCCCTACGCTTCGGCCTGCATGACGAACTCCATGGTGTAATAACGCTTTTAGTGCATCGCAGCTTGTTGTCTTGAATAGCAAACCACTCAGTTTGCCAGCTAGACAGCAGCTTTTGATGTAGAAAATTACAAATATCCCTAACGCAAACTTTAAATGTAACATATTCAGCGCTAGTTATTGCCAATTTGGCAAGCGCATCAGCTTTTTCATTGCCACTGATACCTACGTGACTAGGGATCCAGACAAAGTTAACAGTGACATTTATCTGAGACACCTGAAGCAAAATTGAATGAATTTGCCTCAGCAAGTAATGATCGGGATATTGGTCATCTATGGCGTTTAATGCACTCAACGAGTCTGTACATATAACATAATTTGTACCTGCGCTTAGTTGGATGTAGAGAAGAGCCTGATAGATAGCATACAGTTCTGCAGTATACACGCTGCTTACACTTGGCAAGCCAAATGTAAACTGCAGCTCATCTACCAGAAAAGCACAACCCACACCGTCGTTACTTTTTGTGCCATCGGTATAAATCCAAGTGGCATTTACATTCATTGCTTGAATTTTTGCAAATTCAGTTCGATATTCAACTGGTAAAGTTGAAGCTTTGCTCATTCTCGATAATGCAGTATTTAACCTTGGACGTTGAAAAGTCCAAGGAGGATCGCGGCAGTAAGACAGTTGATATACATCAGGGAGTTGGAAATCCAGTTCCCGAAGTATACTGCAATTTCTTACAGCAACCGGTTTTTGGGACCGTATCCTGATGTTGTATAGATCGTCGAGACCATTATTGTACACTACAGAAAACGTCGGATGCAAGCGTTTAGCTTTTAGTTTTGCAGCGTACCTAACAGTCAAAATTTTACGCCGAAGACAGAGTGATGGTTCAGCTGCCTCACACAAAACACTAGCAATAGGGCTAGTGCGAAATGCGCCAGTTGCTAAACGAATTCCAGTATGGTGAGCAGGATCAACAATACGTAATGTGGATGGAGCTGCGGAAGCATAGATTATGGAACCATAAGACGTGCTGAGAAGCCGTTGGTGTCTGCAGAAGGCACTCGTGAGGCCGCTTCATTTTCCAAGTTCGACTCCTGCTCCCCATTGAAGCAATTGGCTCGAGGTTAAGAATCCAGAAGTGTGTTTCGACCGGAAGAAGACAACCACGTGATATCGACAACCTTCATGTTCAGCCTTTATAATTATTGTTTTTTTTTGCAATGCAATATTTGTTTTGTGCCTTCTACCACTTGGTGTAAGGCAGCGAGATAACTATTGGCTGTGAAATTTATTGTTTTGTTTTTTTTTTCGGGCGTGCTAATAATTTGCCTTACAGGATCTTTGGACGGGGATAGCGCTATGCCTGGACAGGGACCCAAACCGTGAGTACTCCTTTTTTTTTTTCTTGTACCGAAATAGTGTTTTATAAATTTCACGGCTTATGTTTGTATCACTTTTATTCATAGTTATTGCTCTTGGATATTATCGACATATGGCTGTTTTGTCGGAAACACTGTAATCGTTTTTTTTTTCTTTCGAAGATCGATGTTAAACTGTTGAACATTACGTTTATTTTAAATTACAAATGGTAGATTGGCATAACCTACTGCCAATACTTAAAAGTTATATTTGTTTTGTGGAACTTATCCAATAATATTTGAATGTTTTTGTTTTTGTATGTTTGCATTTGAATCAACGGCATATAAGTTTGTTACCTTTATTGAATGTTCCTATTACGAGCATTTAAGCCCAAAAATATTTGTTTTGTTTTAATATTTTGTCGAATATAAATAAAGTACATATATTTAGTTTGCAAATTCTGGAATTTGTCCCAACTTAATTTTAGCTTCCCTTGAACGTGTTATCCGCGTATGTTTTTTGTCTAACTTCTTGGTATCGGGTTCTACCATTAGGAGGTGTGGCCAATTACATGGTTGACTTCATAGAAAGATCCCGTATCGCTCACAACTTACCACCCCCGTCTCCACTGAGCTACGACGGTAAGTGAAACCCTGTCCACCTCTTACCCTCACAAAAGAGCATAGGTTACCTAGTCAAAGGTTGCTGTTTTGGTAGCGTTACAACACATTAATTCTATGAATAATCGGGTGGTCATAAATATATATATATACCGGGTGATAATGATATTATATTAATATTAAAGTAAATTTAGAACAAAATCTGGGATTTATCAAAAACAAACATTTCGCATCAATATAAATAATTAATTTGAAGAAATGTTAGCGTGTATTAGTTGTTAATCAATCTGAGCTTCGTTACACATTGGCTTAGGCCTCCAAACCCCTAAAACTGTTATATTTTTTGTATAAATATATAAAACCCAGTGTCAGTGTGTTATAAACGGACTTTATAGAATAAAAATATAATTTAAGAACAAAAAACACTGCACACAGCTGAACAAAAAATGTCAGTGGCAAGAGGAACATCATTAAAGAGATCACGAACAGTTGACCCTGACAGCGGACAAGAACAGATTTCGTCGACAAAGTCCAGAATCGCACCAAATGTCACAAAGACTGTTAAATGTCTGAACTTCATTTTGAGAGCATGGAAGAACATACATGATGCCATTGTTGATGTAAAAGATACTGAGTACAAGAACATAACATTCGGAAACCAAGTTATGAACACAGTTTTCAGTTGTTACACAGTTCTACGTCAAAAGGCTAATGGAGTTGATGAAAAAACGGAGGTAAAAGCAAAAACAAAAGCTGACTCTACACATATTGGTCACTCAATAAGAAATCAACATTTAAGTACACAGATGCAATAAAACATGTTGAAGCTGCAGCCGCCGATTTTGGTCTTGTTTTTAAGAAGTTTGCAGCGAATGACGAAGAGAACTGGTACGGAACAGCATCCCCATATATAAACTTCTTCGTAGGAAATGCACTAAGACTAATTGAACTAAGATTAGGTCACGCTTACATGCCAACAGGAAAGGAAGGGGACACAATTATATCATTTCCTGTTGATAAATATGGAATCCTTGGAGCATAAAAAATCCATTTCTACCAAATTATGACATTTCAAAATTAATTTCTTATTTTTTATATTTAGATGCAACTAAGTTAGTTCTACATATTAGAAGTTGATTTAGAGTATAATACATATTTGCACAATCTCCATAACGACTTACTATTTTGCGCGAAAAACGATATTCCTCCAAATGGAAAATATGCTAAAACTTATTAAATAAAAATAATTAGCTTTAAGGCAATGTTTGCAACACGGTTTAATTCTTATAAATATACACAGAAACTTAAAATTTAATTAAAGTTATATTGACCGTATTATTAATTTAAGAAATAAAGCCAAATTTAAATTTGAAAAAGATTTATTTAAATCATATCATGTTAGTGTTTTTGGAAAAACAATGAAAAATTTTGAAAAAAGAGTCGATATAAAACTATTAACTCATTGAGAAAGGGTTGGAAAAAAATGGGAGTACTGAAATTTATACGGCTAAACCAAATTTCTACAAAGCTACAGTTTTTAGAAAAATTTAGTTGCAGTGCAAATGAACAATATTAATGTATATTATGACAAACCCATTTATATCAGCTTTTCAATATCATTATTTATTCTTCTATAATTATTTAAAACCTATGTACGGTAATAGTGTGCATTTGCTTTATACTGACACTGACTCTTTAGTTATAAAAGTTTTTGCAAATAATGTTTACAATGATATTAAATTTAATTAAAATTATTTTGATACCTCTAATTACCCCAAAAATAATATTTTCAAAATTCCACGAAATCAGTCTATAGTTGGTAAAATGAAAGATGAGTATGCTGGAATTCCTATTAAATGTATTTTATGGTACCGGTGCTAAAGCATATACAAATGAAAGTGAGATTGTAAAAAAAGCAAAAGATGTATCAAAATTTTCGATTAAAACCAAGTAATGTTAAAAGACTAAAGCATATTGTTCCTACATATGCAATTAAAATTGTAAAAAAACAAAAGGTGTAGCAAATTGATTTGTTTTAAAATTTAAAGTATGTATAGTTCACCGACCAATTAATGCTACCTCTAATGAACAGAATCTCGGTATTGGAGAATTTTCACTATCAGCAGCAATTGGAACCGCTAATGCTATCATCCGCTTCCCCAATCCAAAAAGATATTAAAACTCGACGACCATTTAGAGCAGATACGGCGCAACGCAAACAATGCATGATGTAACAGTTGACTATTGTGTAAAAAACAATATATATCACTAAACATATCAGTTAAAGCCAGTTATAAGAGCTGCTCGGTTTACCAAAAAGTGAGGGTTAGCCGCAGCAGCCGGGAAAACGGCAATGCACCTGCTCCTCGACAGCAGACTCATGCTCCACCCAGAAGCACTCGCAAAAAAATATTTTATGCTTAAGCAACGAGACCAGCGGAAAGCGCACCTCTATTAGCTAAAACTCCGCTGTTACTTCGCTTTTTTCAAGTGAAAATTTTATGAAGTCAATCAAAGCTCCAGCCTAGTTTATTAGTCAATTAGATATAACATTATGCTTTATTTATGAATATATTTTCTATATTGCCTTACTTAAGTTGTTAAGTGTTAACACTAAGTGTTAGTAATTAATTAATTGAGTAACATTTGGAATACGGTTATGTGTATTTGCATCAAAGCATACGCAGAATTTAATAGTGTTTTCTTTGCCGAAAAATACATAAATGCATTCCGCAAAGCAAAATCGGCCTCTATCCTTTAACCAGAGTTCGAGATATTATAATCTGTATTGTAGGCTGCTTCTATTAGCAGTAAACTGTACCTAACTGACGTTAAATGACGTTAGAACCATAAATAAATGTGTTACACGCTCACCGTTTGTAACTGACATATGACTGCATGTAACTGCATTTAATTGAATGTGTTGATCGCAAAAAGCCTACAACATTTATTTGTTAAGAGTCAACTATCATGGCTGTAGAATTTGTTTGCGCTAAGCCAACAGCAATTATTTGTTAAGAGTCGACTATCATGGCTACAAAATTTGTTTGAAGAAAGCGGAATAGAATTGTCTACAAAATCATGCTAGTGGTAAACCAAACGAATTTTATAGATCACACACGTGTAAATGCGTGCAACTAGATAAAGCATAGTGTGGTACAGTATTATTTTTTTTAGCCCAGTGCGTCCAAAATATCAATAACCCAAATGTGTAAATGAACAAACCTGAAGTGTTTGGGACAGTATAATTTTTAATCTTTTGCTAAATAAAATTTATAACATGACCACTTGCAAGACCAGTCTTTACCAACGGTATTTCTATGATGTGTTAAATTGATAATCGAAATCTACCATATATGTTTGTTTAAGGTGCGCCTATGTGTTTATAGCTGTTTATTGAATTGGTTTGTACGATCCTGAAAATACCCATAAGGTTATCTGAAAGTAACCACGCTCTACCATGCCGCCGAAATATTAGCAAGAAGCCACTATCGTCAAAAGCCAAAACACCAAGTATATATATTCATGTTTATTTAATCAGCAATTATTTAAATATTGTTGTTCACCATCTACCATAAAACAATTCAACCACTAACCTCAACAACACACTACAGACGGCACTAATTTTTATATTCACCACCTTATACAAATTTCCATCTACCATAAAAAAAATCAACCACTAACCTCAACAAACACACCACAGATAACACCACCACACATCTACATTATAATTGTAAAATAGTAAGTAAAAAAATTAATGATATTATAAACTAAAAAATGTAACTTAATTTAAGATAAAATATCCTGAAGATTACTCAATAAGTCTACTAATGGAAAAATAAAAAAAACATTCAAGCATACAAGACAAGTATAATATTATTTTCCCAACATTACATAATTATTTAAATAATAATTGTTCAAATAGTAAATTCAATTTGAACTTAGGCTTTTAAGTTCGGGCTCAAACCCAACTTAAAACATTCACCTAAATGAAAACAGTTAGCGTACAAGAAAGATTTGAAATGCCCTCAAAACCGGATAATTAGTCCGCATGGCCCATATCGCCATCGCAGAGTTCCAGTTTCTTTACAATCTGTGTTCGACCCATCTCAAGCTCATCTCAAAGTTGATGTTGATGTGCAGAAACGTTTCGCAACCTGATGGAGCTTGTATGACGGTCCAATGAGGTAGAGGATTTTCTCTTCAGTTTTCCTTGCAAGATAAGTGGTGCTAGAGTTCAGCCATGCTAAGCCATGTAAGTTTGCGATTTATAATTAAGTTTATACCTTTCACAATTGAACCATTTAGCTTTTTTTGCTAAACTGGAGCTTGTCAAGCTTAAGAAGCTTTGCCAAGCAAACTTCTTCCTATGCCAGTAACACCAAATGAAGTCACAAATATAAAGTGGTGTTGTTTGAAGTAGTAGATGTTGACCGACTGAAAAGTTCACAAAAAGTCGCTAAGACCGTATTGCAAAAACAATGCGCAGTTTCTCGATGGACGATTATATAAGCACCACACAATGCACGTAATGCCCGATGAGTTTCTCGAACTGAACCATGTTTTCAAAATAAATTTGAACAATTTGCAAACGTTGTTCCGGCGTGTGTTTATTCATGATAAATTGCCAAACCAAACTAACCTCAAAACAACCAAGAAGTGTCAAATCAACTGTCACAGATAAGAGTGTTGCCAATTTAAACTTCACCGCTTCTAAAAATACAACCTTGACTTCATGACATTATGTACTATGAGTACAAAAAAAACACCACATAGAAGTTGATAGTAGTGTTCAACGTGTATAGTAGGATTTGTCTGATTTGAATGATAAGAAAAATTGCGTAAAAGATTGATATCAATTGGCAAAAAAAATTTATTTACCAATTTGAATATGGGATTTAAGATTTTATCAAATCTCTTCTTATAAAAAAAAATGACAAAGATATTATTAGTCCTGGTCAACGTAAAATGGCTATACCGATTGACTCTGCTATTCCTACTAACAGTCTAATGCCTGTACTAATAGTCAGAGATTAAATCTCGGATTGATCCTGAATTCATGAATCTAAGATTCATTTTGCTAATCGTTGATTGGCTTTAAGCTAATTCACGGATATCGTGATGGTGATTATAGTCGCGATTGTTATTATTATTATTCCAAACGTCAGAATTAATAAATGACACTAATAAACAATTTAAGATTGATCTTGGGTGGTTCCAAGATTATATTTACGGTTATATAGTTTTCAGCTCGATCCAAGAATTAAGCAAGGAATACATTGGCCGATCGTGACAAAGTCACCATCACGATATCCGTGAATTGGCGTGAATCGACGATTAGCAAAATGAATCTCGGATTCATAAATCCAGGATCAATGCGAGATTTAATCTCTGACTACAAACACAAGATAGTGCAGATGATAGTGGATCGGTTTTTTTTTTGCCAGTTTGTAATTAAATGCAGAAAAAGAAATCAAAGTAATCATAGCGGGTTGTGTTTTGCGGTGTCGGAGGGATGTTTGAATTAAAGTTAAATTTTTAATTGCATTTTTTGTTAAGCTGGAACAAAGTTTTCAAGCGTTCTAACAAATCCAAAAATGTTATGTACAGCAAATATGATGATGTCGCATCTGGTGCAAATTTCCGTTAAAAACGGTCTAAGACGTAGGGTTTACAAAAAGTGTTTGCTACAAAATTCTATAAGTAGACTGAACATGGCTTTTAAGTCAAAATACTATTGACTGCAACTTAACTTGCAATATATGTTTTCTGGTAATATCAAAACATCGCATATTCTTTCGGAAACAAGAAATAATGCTGTCAATAGTATTTTGACTTTATAAAAACTATTTAAGCTACATCTAAAATTTCTTGGCCAAATTTTTTTGTAAACCCTTCTCATCCTAAACCGTTTTTCTAGTTTTAGCAAAAATCCGGTTTCGACACCGTATGCAACAGCCATTTTTGCTATACATGACATTTTTGGATTTGTTAGGACACTTCAAAACATAGTTCCACTTGAAAGCAAATTAACCAAACACAATAAATATTTTGAATGGACTTCTTTTTTAAGTTCAAGTCAGAAAATACGTCATTACTGACAATTCAATAAAGTGCAAATATTTTAAATAAAATTCGTTTGTTTGGTGATTGAAAATTTTTAATAAAAGGTTACTGTTATATAATAAAATTTATTAAATAAACACCGATATAAGTAACTGGTGCCTTATATATTATTATTTATAAATCATTGCAAATCAGAATCATAGAACAAAGCTTTAGATAACAGCAGAATGGTATATTGCATAGAACGCAATTCTTCCAAAAACAAAAATAAACTTGGTTTTTGAATCTTGTTTGAGACTGATTTAACAATTATGTTTGATAGATGAATAATTATTATATTGCGATTCATATCAACTAACGCCATCTATGAGCAACCTGAGCGTTGTGAATAAGGCGAAAAGGCGCCAAAAGGCTCAGTCTGTAAGCGAATCTCGCAGAGCACGCACGTAAAATCATACAGTCCACAAATAAAGCAATAATTAAAAAATACCGTTTTTTCTTTATTCAAACGAGTTTGCAAGCTCAAAAACGCAGAACCATCATCATTTTGGTCCATCGAGCCGAATTAATTATCTATAATATAGAAAAAAAATAACTTAAGTAGTGAATACAATAGAAGTGCCGACAACGTGGAACCAGACAAACAAAGGGCGACATTGAAGCAGCACGAGCGTTCCGAGCTGTTTTCCATCGCACTCAACACACACACTTCGTTGCTTCAAGCATTGAATTGGACCTCATCACGATAAATTTATACAAATTCAACACATGTTCAAGGTTAGATCTTTCCTTTAATTTCCTTTCAACGTATGTTCTTGTTCCTAGCAATTAAACTATTAATTAAATAAAAATCATGCCTGATCCTAACGACAGTGATTCGGGCGATAATAATAAAAAAATAATCAATATTTTAAAGTCTCTAAAAAATAAGAAATCTTATTGTAAAAGAAATCTCACAATTTTACAAACCTTTTATAATGAAGGAACAGATCCAGAAAATTTAAGCAAAATTTTAAAGCAATTTGAAATATGTGACAAACTTATGTCATCATTTGACACGGCCTTGGAGGAGGCCTTCGATGCTGATAATGAAATGGCTTTCGAAAAACTCTTTCAAGAGCGATCAGAAATATTCGAAATATTTTTTAAATTAAAAGTTAAAATAGATTCACGTTTCGCTTTAACTGAAGAGAGAAACTCAACACAGCAATCTCAAGCAACGTTTAACACGAGCCATCGCGGAGCAAGATTACCTCTTTTGAATTTAAAAACATTCTCCGGAAAATATGAGGAGTGGATTAGCTTTAGAGAATCATTTAACTCAGTCATCGATTCTAACCACTCATTAACAAAGGTTGAGAAGCTCCAATATTTAAAAGGAGCGCTTACGGGCAAACCGGCTGCCGTGATCGAATGGCTCGAATTAAACGATACCAATTACGAACAAGCAAAAGAATTGTTAAAGGGTCGCTACGAAAATAAGGCGGTAATTGTTAATAACCATATAAAGGCTTTGTTTGACTTACCCGCTTTCACAAAGGAACCTCACGCCAACTTCAGAAATATGTTAGATTCAATATTACAACATACTAGCGCGCTAAAATCTCTTAATCGCCTAGTAGAACATTGGGATGATTTGTTAGTATACTTACTTACAACTAAAATGCCATTCGTTACGCAAAGGGACTGGAAGGACAAAGGTTCCGTTTCAGAAATTCCCAATTTAAAAATATTAACAGACTTTTTGTTGCATAAATGCCACACGTTAGAGGTACTCACGGTAAAAGAAACTCCAAAAGAAAATTTTGATTATTCAAAACACAAGGGTCAAAGTAAGGGTGCTAATTGTAATTTAGCAATGAAAAATTTACGCTGTAATTTTTGCTCTAAAATGATCACTTTACAAATCAATGTCCTGATTTGAATCGTTTGTCGGTAAAAGATCGCATCGATAGTGTTAGATCCAAGCAACTGTGTTTAAATTGTTTAAGAGCTGGTCATAAGACATTACATTGCCGAGCTAGTCACTGCAAAAAGTGCAATAAACTTCATAACACCATGTTGCATTTAGAAAATCTCAATACAAATCAAAATTTAGAGCAAAATAAATTTGAACAGTTAGACTCTTCAGCTTCTAGCGCAAATTTAATTCATGCGGCCTCATTGCAATTAAACAAATCTCATGATGCGCCAACAAATATTTTACTCTCCACCTGTATCATTGATATCAGGGACACACATGGTAATTATTTCAGCGCCCGCGCTATTTTAGATTCCGGGTCGCAAATTCACGTAATGTCTCAAAAACTACTTCAGTCCTTAGGCTTAAGCACAAAGGCAATTGAGCTTCCAATCGTCGGAGTAAATAGTAACGTCACCAAATCAAATTCAATTACCAAAGCACATTTAAAATCTAGAGTTGGAAGTTTCGCAATATCATTAGATTTTTACATTTTAGATAAAGTAACGAATTGCTTACCTTCAATATCATTTAAACCTCAGTCTTTGTCTTCACCTACTAATTTAACACTAGCGGACCCTCAATATTTCAAATCAAGCGAAATAGATTTACTTATTGGACCGAAAATTTTCTACGAGCTATTACTCAACGATATAATTCAAACAAACCATAAAGGGTTAGTTCTTCAGAAATCCGTTTTTGGTTGGTTAGTTGGTGGAAGGTTACCAGCTCAAATTCAAAACAAAAATAATGCGGCATTATGCAATGTAAACACTTTACAGGAATTGAACAATAAAATCGCCTCCTTTTGGGAAACCGAGGAAATTTCTATCAATTTAATAAAATCAGAAGAAGAGCGCGCTTGTGAAATTCATTTTCAACGTACTATTAAACGAAACGAGTCAGGTAGATTAGTCGCATCTCTGCCTTGGAAATCGAATCCAAACGCTTTAGGAGATTCATTGAAGGTGTCAGAAAGGCGTTTTTTGAATTTAGAGAAAAAACTAAATTCCAGTATCACAAGTAAATTAGAATACGATAAGTTCTTGCAAGAATATTTAAACTTAGGTCACATGCGCGAAATCGGAGAGTTAAGCAGAGAAAGTCCTTCAGGCTATTACTTACCACATCACGCGGTATACAAATCAAGCAGCATCACAACCAAGATTAGAGTGGTCTTTGATGCATCTGCCAAAACTTCCACGGGTGTATCATTAAATGATGTTTTATTATTAGGACCGGTAATTCAAAACGATTTATTTACCATCTTAGTAAGATTTAGACTTTACCGGTACGTATTAACAGCCGATATCAGTAAAATGTATCGACAAATTTTAATCAACCCGGAAGAAACAAAATTTCAAAAAATATTATACCGCTTTGATTCAAAAAAACCAATCAAGGTTTTCGAATTATCCACTTTAACATACGGTACAAAACCAGCTTCATTCATCGCAACTAGATGTCTAAAACAATTAGCTTTAGATACACAAGAAAATGATCCCATCATTTCTCAAATAATTGAAAATGATTTCAATATTCTTCTCACCGGTGGGGATAATGCACAAGCTCTTAAGAAAACACGAGAAAGAATCACAGAAGTCCTACTCGAAGCGGGATTTCCATTGTTAAAATGGGTCTCTAACAACCCAAATATTCTAGATGGTTTAAACGCTCAAGATAACCAAAATTTATTATTAGCTTGCAAGGATGTCGAGAATCTTAAAACATTAGGTGTTTACTGATCACCAGTTAAAGATCAGATACAATACAGTAGTCAACTCATATTAAACAAAGCGGAAATTACAAAACGCTCAGTTCTAGCAAATATCGCTTTAATTTTTGATCCTTTTGGCCTCGTAAGTCCTGTCGTAGTCATTGCAAAATTAATAATGCAGGATCTTTGGAAATTGCAAATTGGATGGGACGAAACATTACCAAAGGATTTACAAACACGTTGGCTAGAATTTACGAATAATTTAAGCGCTCTCTCAAAGTTAAATATCCCGCGATCTGTCACTCCAAACGGTGTAAAAAGAGTGGAATTACACGGGTTCGCGGACGCCAGTGAAAAGGCGTACGGAGCCTGCGTTTATATCAGGGAAATACTGCCTAATCATTCTGTTAATTGCAATATTCTATGCGCAAAATCACGCGTTTCGCCACTAAAAACCTTAAGTCTACCAAAGTTAGAGTTATGCGCAGCTGTATTATTATCCGAGTTGATGAATAAAATTTTAAATGCTTCCAGAACAAAGTTTCACTGTATAAATTATTATTTCGATTCAACAGTAACTTTGTCCTGGATAAAGGGTTGCCCTAGTAGGAAGGTTTTTGTCGCACATCGGGTCGCCGATATACAAAATAAAACCTCTGTAGATGCTTGGTACCACGTCATGTCCGAGCACAATCCCGCGGACGTGGTTTCCCGTGGATCATTTCCAGGTCAATTATCCAGCTCCAGGATGTGGTGGAAGGGTCCCGAATTTTTGAACAATCCCGAATTTGTTCCTTCAATCTTTAAGCCAGTTTATATTGTACCCGAGGCTAAACTATTAATTAATAAATTTACTCAAAAACGCGGAACCATCATCAGATCTAATTAACCAAACCCAAATATAGAATAATCGAGAAGTGAGAAACTGATCTGGAAGTAACGATGAAGCAGCAGATAAAAATCCATGAAACGAAAGATGAGAAGAAATTTGGATTGGAATTTTATTTCAAATTTCTTTAATCCAATATTGTTATAAAATAGAAAATTGTGTAAATCCTATTTTACTCTAAGATATATAACCATTTAAATATCAAAAAAATTCATTAAAAATGAATCCTTAATCCACTTAAGTATCAGAAATTTCAGTTAACAACGATGAAATAGAATGATGATGGTTCAAAACTTGCAAGGTTGGAATTTTATTTCAAATTACTTCAACCTGTTATAATAAATAATTTTTATATAATTTATTAATAAAAATTATGTATTATATCAATAATAATAATTATGTATTATATCAATGAATAGTTTCTTCATTTTCTTCTCATATTAGACTTGGAATTTTCGTAATGTATTGTATTATAATCTTAATCAAATACTTTCACTTTTAATTAAATCATTTTTTGTTAATAATTTAATTTGTATTATTTTCTTTAGAGATACAATGTAATAATAATCACATTATATTATTATCTTCATATATAATGCAGACCAATTCTATGAATATTTGTTTATAATGTGATGTGGATTTGGTTTCAGTATTCAGCCATGGATTTGTAGTTGTGCTCCATTTTTTCTTAGTTGACAATTTTTTGATGTATTTTTAAGTTAATTGATGATGGATATATTTTCTTCATAAATTGAATTACTTTCACTTTTAGTTAAATTATTTTTTGTTAATAATTTAATTAATTTTTATCATTTCCTTCTTCGACATTAAAATGTAATAACCATATTATATTAATTCTTCGTATTTAATGCAGTCCAATTCTATGAATGTTCGTTTATAATGTGATGTGGTTTCAGTATTCAGCCGTGGAATTGTAGTTGTACTCCATTTTCTTTGTTGATATTTTTAAGTCGATTGATTGTAAATATATTTTCTTCGTAAATCGAATTCCATTTGATATTCATTTCTTAATTAATTTTTTGTTAATTCACTTTTTATTTATGGTCACTTTGTTTACTACCACGTAGTAACTTCAATGGCGAATGATGATAAGTTTTAAAAATGGATCCGTCAGGTCCCCCAGCAAGCCAAGCCAGACAGGATTGTAACCATGGCAATATGAATACATTCGAGTGCATACGAATGCGCCAATGTAGAGGTCCGTCCGGTTTTATTTTGTACAGTTCTGTAATAAGTATTTATACTGTTTAAAATTATGTTTCAACTGTACAGATGTAACAAATGCCATACTACTATTCTAGTTTTTCATATGCAGACAGTCAATATTTTATATTATAATTATGTGCAATTTTCTTAATTTGTTTTTAATTCAGTATTTATTAATTCAATTATGAATTTATTTATTTTTTTAATAATATTTTTATATACAGATAATATTTTTTAATTAAAAGTACAATATAATTATTTTGGAATTTTTATTATTACTAAACTTAATTATAAATTAGACGAGTATGATGTCATGTAAAAGATATTCGAGATATTTCCAATCATAATGCAATAATTAGCATTTAAAAATTAAAATAATGATCAATTATAACAACAATATAATCATCGTAAATAATGCGCATATTATTATGTGGGTAGGTAAATGTTTAATAAATAAATAATTGCGGTTCACATAAAAAGCCAATAAAATCTGTCATTAAATAAAATGCATGCTGTAAGCTAATAAAATTGAATATTTAAATATGTATAAATCAAATTTACTTCTAAATGATTTATTGTTGATAAGAAAATTTTATAGTTTATTGATAGTAATATTGAAAATTGTAACTTTATCTTTATGGCATTTATCATTAGCAGTTCATTTTCTATGTAATTAAAACAAGTTTATGTTTATGCTTTTGTAATAAGTAATAATAATTAACAAAAAAAAATTAAAATCTGCATAAATACGTCGATTATATACATTCCTGATCTTCTGACAGCCAGCTTAAATAATGTACGATTAAGGGTGTCCATACGTTCCGGTTTTTTCGGATTTGTCTGGGTTTTAACTTTCTCGACCAGGTGTCCCGACAATTCTTTTCGGGACAGTTTATTGTCCCGGCTTAAGTTTAACAAAAATAACTTTCCTACAAATAATTAAAAAAAAAATTTAAAAAATCACAATAATAGAAGTTAGAAGTTAAAGCAATCATGAATAAAAGTATTAGAACGAGTTAGAATCGATTTCAAAAACAAATTTTTAAATGTGATTTGATTGCTAAAACTTATAAAAATGTAATTTTATCCACTAAAGGTGGATTCTACAACAATTCTGCTATATTAAGGTTTTTTTGGTTGTATGTCCCGGTTGGGTCCTGAAAAAATATGGACACCCTAAATATACTTAACCTAATAATGTATTCAGTTTTTACTAATTAAGCATTAAAAAAATTTAAAAAACAAATTTATTTCATATACACACATACAAAGTTTTATAAAAAAATAAACATATTTAGAAATATCCTCAGCGTAAAACTCTTTTTTTAGAATCTGCAGTTTAATCCTAAATTAGTTATTTATTAAACAAACCTTGACGTTTATAACTATTTTTTACGTATTTTTGTAAATTAATTAATAATAACAAAACTACTAGGTTTTAATTAAATGTACAAGACATTGCGTGCCTTTTTTTAATTTAATAATCTAGTTTTAATTTTAATTTTAATTGTAAATTATTATATTTTATTTTATTGCTAGAACCTGTTAAAACCGATTGCTCATCTGATAATGTTTATAACAAAAAAAAATATTGCATTTATTTTAAAAAAATGTAATTAAATATAAAAGTTTAAATTTTTATAACATAATTATTAATTTATGTAAATATGAATGTACACTCAGATGCAAAAAAGAGACCATCAGGATGTAGAAAAAAACAACATAATATGATACTTATATCAGTTTATTTAATGAATATTAATAAGCAAAAACAATAATGTACGTATACACAAAAGAAAATGCATTTCTGCAAAATAAACTTAACAGAGATTAATAATGAAAATTTCAATTGAATAAGATTTCAATACTTTGTATTGCCTCTTCAAGCCCTAACTATTGCCTGCATACAGCGGCCCATGCTACTAATGAGCTCACAAATATCATTTTGTGGAATATTCTGCCATTTTTCTTGAAGTGCCACACGAAACACGATTGTTGTGGCTGGTGCAACTGCAAATCCTCTATCACGCCTGCCCAACATGTCCTAAACATGATCTATAGGTACATGCAAGCCAGTTAAATTTTCTTATTCCAATTGCAACCAAGTATTCTGTAACGCACCTCGTAGAATGCGGTCTCGCGTTATTCTGCATCAGAATAAAGCCATCGTCGATAAGTGACGCAAATAGGACTACGTAATTTTCCAAAACCTCCTCAATATAACGCTGTGCAGTCAGCAATCTTCTATCAATGACAATCAATTTGGTGCAGGCATCCATTGATATTCGTGCCCATACCATTAGGCAACCTCAACCATGGCTAAGCCGGGGCTTAAAAATGCACTCCGCAAATTGTTCTCCCGTTTGTGTACATACTCAAATGTAGGCAGAATCTAGATTCGTAAACAGTACAGTCATCTATTGTGCCAATGTCCAATTCAAATGTTTGCGAGAAAATTGGAGTCTGGTTACTCGGTGACGTGAAAGTAATTTTAGTCGAGCTGCTGGTCTACAAGATTTTATGTCAGCTTCTTGCAACCTTCGACAAACTGTCCACACACTCACAGCTGTACCCCGAAAATTACAAAGTTGGTTTCTGGTCTCCACTGAAGTCACATGACGATTCCGTAGAGTAGTACAAACGATAAATCGGTCGTTGTTCGTTTCCTACCAGATCCCGGCCTCCGAGAATTTCTGCCGGTCTCCTTAAACCGCTCAAGTGCTTTTTGGACGGTAGAAAGACTGACATAAAGAAATCTCTACACATACCGCTAGCTTCTTTCATCTGCCACAAGAACAACAGCTTTTACACAATCTTAGCACTTAGGTCGCTTTTACATGCATCGGATAAGTCGGAGTATTACTATTCGGGATTAAAAATAATACTTATACTTATACTCTCGTTCGCTTTTACCAACCATTTTGAATCGTCGGATAAGATTCCGCGTAAAACAAAACAAAAATATAAGTTGGCAATACTTTTAGGTCAAATAGTTCAGTTCAATTTAAATTCAAATTATTATCAAAGCTTCAGAAGTGATGATAAATATGTTTGATTCAGACAACGATGAAGAAATTAGAAATAGAATTGAGAGAATGAGAGCCCCAAAAAGAATAAGAACAAGGTAAAAAAATCATACATTTTTATTATTTATAAATTTTTAATGCCAATTCATTTTTAGGGTTAATTATCTAGAGGAATTTAATGATAATAAATTTACTAGAAGATTTCGCCTGAACAAGGAAACTTTTCTCTCCCTATTACAGCAAATTGAAGAGCAAATCAAGCCGGCCACTAATAGAAATCGAGTAATAAATCCTCGAACAAAGTTATTGTTAACTTGAGATTTTATTCAACGGGTTCAATGTTACTTGTTGTATCTGATTTTGTTGGAGTAAGTGAATCTGCTGCGTGTACTGTTATACGAGATGTGATTGAAGCAATTGCCACTTTACGACCTCGATATGTGAAAATGCTAGAAAATTGCTCGTTTTCCAAAAGTAATTGGTGCAATAGATTGCACACATGTAGAAATCGAGTCGCCAGGAGGACCTGATGCGGAATATTACCATAACAGAAAAGGTTGGTTTTCATGAAATGTGCAAATTATTTGTGATGCAAATTTAAAAACCTGTAATATAGTTGCAAGATTGCCAGGTTCAACACATGACCAAACTATATTTAACAATTCTGTCATAAAGAGAAAATTATCAGAAGGTACTTTCGGTGATGGCTTAATTGTTGGAGATAGTGGTTACGGTAACACTTCTTACCTGTTAACTCCGTTAGCACACCCTATTTTGCCCAAAGAACTTTTGTATAATGAATCTCAAATAAGAATGAAGAATTGTGTCGAACGTAGTTATGGAGTATGGAAAAGAAGATTTCCTATTTTGTCGCTGTGTAGGAGGGTATCGCTTCAAAAATCACAAAATATTATCATAGCAACAGGCGATTGAAAATAATAACGAGCTGCCCGAAGAAGACCCAGATATAATTGCTGCTGTTCGGGCAAATGAAGAAAGGAGGTTCGATGGACTGCAAGCACTTCAAGGACAAGTCGACAATGTAAATAACGCAAGAAGATTAAGTTTTATAAGAGATCATTTTATGAATTTATTGTAATTAAAACTTATGTACATTTCTACTTGAAATCAATCAATTTTTCTATCAGTTTAATACTTACCTTATACTTGCCTACATAAATCTATATAATTTTATAAAGTGGGAAAATAAACCTATATTTAACTATTCAATTTTATTTAATTGTGCTCTCAATATTTTCATTTCTAATAATTCTAATTCGTATTTTTGTTTTAAAACTTCCATTTCTATATAAATAATATAATGTCAGATATGATTCACATTTTAATCATTATAAAGTAGAATAAACCAATAAAGTTTTATTTACATATAATCGTCAAGAAAAAACCTTAAACCTTTTGGATTTATTAAATTAAAAGTATAATATTATTATATTGATAACATGTTAAACATTTTGTGACAAAACGGGATCTCAGGGTTTAGTGTTATGGGTTGATACCAATAATAAGTTGAATGATTTCCAGGAATCCACAATATTTATTCCAATACAAACAAATGTTCACTTGCTGTTATAATTAATTTATTAATCAAGATTTTCCTAAAAGAATACAAGTTGTTAAAGACCCACCAACATGTGTTCGGTAGCGGTTATGTTATAAAATGGTTAAGGTAATTGTTAAAATTATAATAAAAGTGAGTTTACAATTAGAGAGGTATTTTATTGAATTTTAAGATAAAGTGTACTAACCTACGCAGGTATGAAATACTTGAGTTAAGTATTTCTTCGATCCCAGGAGGCAGTAGGAAAACTTTGAAGCAAGTTAGCTAGACAACAGCTCACATGTAGAAGGACCAGGTAAGAGTAAATTTATTACATTTAATCTTACCAGGTTATCCCAAGGTAGAATTGATATTTTTTAAGAGAAAAGAATGTGGAATTCCTGAGTTTATTTGTAGAGCACATAAATAAAATAAATATGTTTATTTATTTTATTTATAAAATAAATATTAATTTATAAATAAATTTGTTGTAATTGTTAGAATCCCTTTTACTGCGTCCATGAGACTAATCCAGAGGGGTCCGCATCCGCCGGCGATTCCCTCTAGCTAGCCGACCTACTCTCCTCCCCGACATGCTTTACAATAATTAAAACTTTTTTTCAGTAAGCCGCTACCACCTTATAAAACGTATATCTAAAGATGCAAGAGTTAGTTCTAAGTCAGATCTAAAATTACTTATTTCAAGTTCACTTATTTTAATTTTAGTTCTAGTACATATGTTTAGTACTCTTAATAATTAATAATAAATTGTGATAATATAATTTAAAGTGTGAGTTTATTTAAAATCCACCACATATTATTATAAATAGTGCTACTTTTATTGGGCAATTCCATTTCAAACGAAGCAGAGCTGGGGGGGGTGCATTGAGAAACTTGCTTATGTATCTTTTTTTAGTTTCTATAACTTATTAGTAGTCCTTTGATCGGTATATGAGGGTATAAAACCCATAAAAAAATTCTACGATTTTTTTAAGTTTTTTTGACGTTTTATAACTTAATCGTATTTTTTGTTTAAAAACCGCAATTTTAACTCAAAAATATAAATTTACTAATGAAATCAATCAGAAATTTTCCGTAGAATCCAAATATGGCGCCATTTCAAGTCTATACCCTGTCTATAAGCCGCAAAAGCCATAAAACCATGTTTTTGTTCTCAGTGGGCTGTGCAAAAAGGAGCATTTTTTAATTTTTTTTAACCGCTAAAGTTGACGTGTTTTGATGTAAGTTAATTAGAAAATATAAATTTGTTTTGTGTATTTGGGTTTTAAAGGTCTACAACTCGAAAAAACTGCAAAAATAAGCCTATTTTTCAACATAAACTTTTACAAATGCACATTTAACAGTTTTCAGAGAAACTATACACCAAATATTATTAAAAAAATTAGTTTTGCAAACAATTCTACATAGAAAGTAGTCAGTGACGTGCTTATCTGGCAAAGAAAAACCCATCTAGAAAAAAATACTTTGTTCAAAATTTATTTAAATTTTTTTTTTTTTAATTTTTTTTAAAGATTATTTGGATTATATTATTTTAAGTTTATTTCAGAAGTTTAACAAAGACATTTTTTGTTTCTTGAACCAATTTTCGGCCATTTTACTCTTTGTTTGATAGTTTTTGCGCCTGCGGCACAAATTTAGACTCAATCATCTATCGGCGCCAAAATTTAAAAATATCATTATTTTTGGCATTCAAACATAAATCTGGCTGTCGCTTGTAAAAATTTGTTAAAAAAAGTTTTAAACCACACCCTAGTGTGTTTATAATATTTTTTGTAAATATAAAAAAATCATGAAATGAATTAATAATTTATTCAAAATCAGTCAATCGAATCACAGCGGCCAAGGGTCAAGCATAGACAATTGTTTCGGTTCTACAAACCTCGTCAGTATGCCTTGTACGACCACGGCATCGCATGATAGCGAAGACAATTTTGAATAAATATTTCTGTGCTTATAAAAAAATCATTAATTTTTAACGCATTTTTTGCTTAAAAATTTTGTAAACATTTTTTTCTAGATGGACTGTTCTATATACGATGAATACAACACTGACAATTTTCCATGTAAAATTGTCCCCAGAATTCAAATTTTTAATAATATTTGGTGTATTGTGAACGTGCTAAACGTGCATTTGTAAGAGTTTATGTTGAAGAATAGGCCTACTTTGCAGATTTTTTAAGTTTTAGACGCTTAAAACCCAAATACACAGAACAAATTTATATTTTCCAATTAATTTACATCAAAATACGTCAACTTTGGGGGTTACATTTTTTTTTTTAAATGCTCCTTCTCTCGACTTCGCTAATTTCATCGGAGCTGTATCCCGCCGAGTTTTGCACACAGTTGCTTTTGCAATTCATAATCACAAATAATTTTTTTAACATTTATAATTTGCCTTAATAGACTTTCCAATCGATAGTCTAATTGCTGTTTTTGTTTTTGCAATCGATTTTTTAAAAGGTGTCGTTTAATGAGTGACGTCCTTGACATCACCATTATCTATGTCTAACTGATTTTTAAATTTAGTGTCTCCACTTAAACAACGTATTGTTATCATTTGTTTCTTTATTTTAAACCATCCAGAAGGTTTTATTTGTATTTTTATCGCTTAGGAGCGGGTCAAGTACAAGTTTATATTTTAGATTCGTGACATACGCGACGGGCGCTTTCATTTGAGTACCATGAAGGCCCTTTTTGCAACACCGGTCGCACTTCCGGTCGCCATTTTTGATTTTGGAATAAAGATTACCACTTCCGGTCGCCATCTTGGATTTATTTTTGACACACCCTGTATATACAAAGTCTTTCAACCACCCTGTATATATGCTCGTTCGCTTGCCGCCGCTAGGTGGCTGCTGCTGCTGCTGTTTGAGTTGCCTGCTGCTGCCGTTTTGGTACCAAACGCGCATCAGGTTTTGCGCATCACATTTTACGTCGAGCGATGACTCATCTATTGAGGAATATTACCCTTGGGCGGTATCTTTGTAAGGGATGGTCGTAGAGCCGTTCTGACCCTGGATTTGATTTTTTCTACCCATCCGGGCTCTTCCACCCCTAGGCCCTTTTGGCTTTAAGATCACATAGTAGTTTACAAGTACCCCGTCTGAGATCTTCCACCCTTTACATCATAGTGCCTTTTGGCACCCACCTCCACCTGTTATGCCCTTTTGGCTTTGATTTTACACTACTTCCGTCCTTATGGCCGTTTTGGTTTTTGGTCATATGGGCAACTCACCACATTTGAATTTTGCGCCAAAATGTCGGTAAAGTAGAGAAGCCAATTGCGAAATATTTGAATTTCCCGCCAAAAATAATGTCGGTAAAGTAGGGAGGCCGATTGCAAAAAGTGATTCTAGACCCCCCATGTAAACCTTATGGGATTTTGGCTCACAACTCTCCTAGCGTAACTACTGACACTCATCTTCGCAAACGAATAAAATTCTGCTGGCAGCAGGTGAGTTTTAATAAACACAGCAAATCTACGATATCCAAGCCAATAATTTGTTTACTTGATAACCTGGCCAGTTTTGTTTTTTTAAATATTTATTTATTTAATCATAACTTGGTCACAGTAGTGTTATATTATGTATCAGAAATATTAAATTTATTATAATAAAGTTTTATGACCGAGCCCTTTTTCATCGATTTACATACAGGAAAATAAAATTATATTGTTAGATCGGAAGTGACTCTTAGGTTTTTGACAACTGGAAAGTTATCGTTCTTTGATGAAGGCTACTAGAATCCATGAGTCAACAATAAACAAATTTGTTCCAGAAGTATGTCAGGCTGTCTTTGATAGTTTAAAAAATAACTATCTTTGGATAAGTAAACTTTTATTGATATTTAGACTGTAATCTAATCATTATATATTTTAGTCACCAAACACTACTGAGGAGTGGGAATCAATAACCGAAGATTTTAATACTTTTTGGCAATTTCCGCAATGTGTAGGGGCTCTTGATGGGAAAGCTCCTATTACTACAATTATAAGGGTAAATTATAAAAAATTAAATTAAAATAATTGATTCAGAAAATGTAATTTGTTCAAATTAAAATTTATCAGAACATTTAATTATACCAAATTCATTAGTAATATTGAATATTGGTAAAACAACAATTACAAATACTTTAGAAAAAAAAACTGAAATTAATATATAAACTATCAATTTGAATTTGACTGAAAATTTAAATCGTAATGATAATATTTTAAGTAACTTAAGACTATCACATTTAAATACAGAGGAAAAACAATTTATAGAAAAACTATGTTTAAACTATTTTTATTAGAAAATAAACGTTTAACGTTTATTAATCAAATGAGACACTATATCGATACACAAAGTCATAAATCGATTTACACAAAATCATATCGATACCCTCAAATACACAAAGAGGAAGTTAAAACGCTCCAGTCCGTAATTAAGCAAATGCCATTTGGATTCTGTAATGCTCATAGTACTTTTTAAAGATGTATACATAATATTTTAATAGGACTCCAAAATGAAATCAGTCTTGTATACAGGGTGTCCGGAAAATACGTGTACAACGTTTGACGACATACTCCTGACGTCAAAATAGGTCGATCTAAGCCGACTTAGTTATATTCAAAATTGTCTAGTTTAGCCGGTAGAGGGCGTCAAAAATTTGTAAATATTAAAAAGAAATTACCTGTAACAATAATTTTTTAAGTGACCTTGTTGCTATGGCGTTTAATAATTTGACAATTATTGACAAATTGTCACCAGTCTATGAAATTTACTCAAGAATACGATCAACATTCTTGAATTACAAGTTCATTTTACCATTAAAAATGGAAAATTATACAAACTCTCAGAAAGTTGACATGCTCCTGGTATACGGGTTTTGTCAAGGAAATGGGCGTCAGAGTGTTAGGGTTTACATGGAGAGGTTTCCTAACCGTCGAATACCAAACCACCAAACATTTGCCAATATTGAGCGTCATCTTCGGGAAACGGGCAGTTTTGAGAAAAAGTTTGAAGGCAGGGGTCGTATGCGAACAACTCGAACTGTGGAAGAAGAACCAAGTACCAGTACCCGTCTCTTAGAACGTGAGTTAAATGTTCCTAAAACGATTGTCAATGAGGTTTTAAGAGAACAGTTGTTACATCCTTACCACATACAAAAAGTCCAGGAACTTTTACCGACTGATCCCCCCATGCGGCTTACATTTTGTCAATTTATTAGAAACAAAAGAATCCTTGTTCCAAATTTTTGTAGAAAAATTATGTTTACTGGCGAGGCATGCTTTACAAGATCTGGGGTAACCAATCTGCACAACGAACATATTTATTCCGATGAAAATCCACATGCCATTAAAGTTGCACATCATCAGCATCAATTTAAAATTAATATTTGGGCAGGTATTATTGATCACTACCTTATTGGTCCCATTGTTATTCCAGACAGGTTAGATGGAAATATTTATTTAAATTTTTTGCAAGACACATTACCAATTCTTCTGGAGAATTTGCCCCTTTTACTTCGGAGGGAAATGTGGTATATGCATGATGGTGCCCCGCCCCATTTTTCCGTTGCCGTTCGGCAATACTTACATCATCAATATCCCAACCGATGGATTGGAAGAGGCAATGATGCACCAGTAAAATGGCCACCACGTACTCCTGAGTTAAATATGTGTGACTTCTTTTTGTGGGGCGCTATTAAAACAGAAGTTTACAAGACTCCGGTAAACACACGCGATGATTTATTGCAGCGGATTTTAAATGCAGGCAACCATTTTAATAATCCCGAGACATTAGATAGGGTCCAATATCATTTTTTAAAGAGTGTTAATAAGTGTATTCAGCAAGATGGCGGTCATTTTACACATTTGCTTAAGTAATGTTTTTGTTTTACTTAGTTTCTTACAATAGATACTTTCAACTTTGTTATACTTTTGTTTTTTTTGACGCTCTCTACCGGCTAAACGAGACAATTTTGGATATAACTAAGTCGGCTTAGATCGACCTATTTTGACGTCAGGAGTCTGTCGTCAAACGTTGTACACGTTTTTTCCGGACACCCTGTATATGAACGACATACTCTTATTCTAATTCATTGGACAAACATATGTCATAATTTAAAAATATTTTTCAAAAAAACAAACTCAAATTTCCTAACAAAAAAGTAGCATATCTCGGACACTTAATAATTGAAAACGGTGTTAAACTAAATCTAGCAAAAATAAATGCAGTATTAAAACATCCAAAACCAACCATCACCGGAGAAATTAAAACTTGGATATTATCGAGAATTCATACCAAACTAATTCAAAATTGCAAAACCTTTAACAAATTAGTTAAAAAAATATGTATTTTGTTTTGATAAAAAATGCCCATCCGAACAACATTAATCAACAATCACAAGTATAGACAATTTGATTTAAAACCTATAAACACTCTTACAATGTACTATCAAAATGTGAGAAGATTACGAACTACGTAAGTTAGTGGATTTTTTCTGTTCTTGTTTGACAGAAGATTTATTATCTTTGATATTTGATAGCAAATTAATTGATGACCGTAACATTGTCTATCCGATGGACAGAGCTGAAAACACTAGCTCTAAATGCAATGGCGACGGAGTTTTAAACGCTGTCAAAAAACTTAAAACCTACAGGTTCACCTTCAAAAGATAATCTTGAAATAGCCATAATCAAAATTAATTAAGGATTAAACATATTTATTTATAAATAATAAAATATTTTACTATAAAATTATTTATTTATGGCAAACATGTTTCGCAAATTTATTTGCATTTTCAATGCCATATTTATGATTAATAAATTATTTAAATTTTTTTTTTTTTTTTTTTTTTAATTTATTAATCATAAATATGGCATTGAAAATGTAAATAAATTTGCGAAACATGTTTGCCATAAATAAATAATATTATCGTAGAATATTTTATTATTTATAAATAAATATGTTAAATATAAAGAATTTCTACAAGATAAATGAAGAAAATATTAATTAATTAAGGATTGACTGATTTAATTGTATGCTGTTGCTATTTTCCTCTCAGTTCTCTTATAGATTTATTTGTTGGTCATGAAACGCTTAAAAATACCAACTTGAAGTTTCCAGATTGCAGAGTAGTGCCGAAATTAAAATGGTGATGTTTTTGACTGAGCATAATTTGCCATTTTCAATTCTTGATCATTTACCAAAGTTGATGGCTTCCGTGTGTTCAGATTCAGAAATTGCAAACCATTTAAAGTGCGGCAGAGTCAAAGGAACAAATGTATGTAAAAATGCGATTGCTCCAGTGCAGCTTCACAAAATAAGAAGTGATCTGCAAAATAGTTATTTTTCATTAATAGTTGTTTTAATGTAAATAAAACTAGGGACTGCTTCTTAGAATTGATTCAGGTTGCTGATCGCACCTCACAACATAGATTAAAAGCAAAATTTTGTCCCGATTAGTAGAAACGAGTTTAAAAAATCACAAAATTTTTAAACTTATTCAAACTAGATGGTTGTCTCTAGAGTCTGTTGTGAACAGAATTTTAGAAAAATGGCCTGCATTAATTTTAATGTTTACATCAGTGGTTCATGAAAACAATTTAATCAACAGTAACATGATATTATCAGCAGTAAATAATATTATTAATAAATTAAATTTCAACTTTTTGAGTTATATTCTAAATTACATTAATAAATTAAACTTAGAATTCCAATCCAAAAGTCCTAAATTACACTTACTACTGAGACGGACTTATATAAGACTATTGTAAAAAACTTTATAAAACCTGAAATTATTAGAAATTTTATTAATAATTTAGATAAACTGGATATAAATCATCCGCACATTTTTTTAGATCCTAAGTAAATAGTATAAATTAAAAAAATTCTAATTTAATCGATAAAAAAGAAATTAAACATATTAAATTTGTGTGTCTAGAGTATTATATTGAATTGTGTAATCAAATCAAAAATAGATTTTCATTTAACAATAAAGTTTTAAAATTTATTTTCTAGTTCTAGATCCTAACATTGCAGTATCTGGAAAAGTAAGATCTATATTTCCAAATCTTGTAGATATAGTACTTTTAAATACGGAGTGGAGATTGCTTTCCAATGTTGAAGAATTAAAATATTTTGCATTAAATTTAACTGTGGATAAATTTTGGAACAAAGCATTTAGTATGAATAACGGAGTAAACAAGTTAATGTTTCCATATTTACAAAACAAATTTAAGGCATTACTGTGTTTACCCCTTCTTCAGCTACTGCAGAAAAAATATTTTCACAGTTAAATTTAATTAAAACAATAACCAGAAACACATTAGCTGCTCAAACTTGTAGTGCAATATTGCATACAAAAGAAATGCTAAATACTGAATGCTATAATTTTAATCCATCAACTGAATTGTTGAACAAAGATATTCATCATATAACGTTTTGAAATTACAAATAAAATAAATCGTTATTTTTATTATTATATTTTATAAAAAGAATTTTATATTTATTTTTGTTATTTTGATTTTTATTGCAATATTTTTTTATAAATAAATTTCTTTATTGTAAAATTTATTTTTATTTTTTATACTAAAATATACTACTCATAATTCCTGATGATTAATGGTATTTAGAAATGTTATAAAAATTAACACACAGTTCAAATTTACCGCCAAAAGTTTTGTAATTTAATTTTAATGTAAAATATTTAGTTTAAGAAATTTTTTGCACCATTTATAACAATTATAGCAATTTTACATAATTGTAATACATAATTACAAAAAATTTAAAATGCTTAGTACATTATTTTTCAGGCTCGTGGCAACACTGACACCAACTAGTAGAAAACTATTCCAAATCCAAATGTCAACAAATGGAGCCTCAGAAAGAAACCGACAAGTCCAAACGCTTGAGGTATTTCAATTATATATATTTAATTACTATTTATATGTATATATGTATGTTTTCGTAATATAATTTTAAGATTTTATAACATTTCTTAATAACAAGTAATAATTATTTGAGTTATTACACTAAACTATTAACTTCTAGATTTGTTTACACATTTGTTAAGGCTTATTTTTATATTGTATGTAAATCTAAGCTCATTTTGAATTGATGCGTAAAAAACATCTTGAAACTTTATAAGAAGTTTAAAGTAATTTTATCAAATCTTAGCTGCGTTACAATTATAATTTAATTTGCTAAATAATTAAAAATACATTATCAAAGGAAATGTTTAAATATTCATAAATTATTTTCATTGTTTATAATTTTTTTATGTTCTGCGAATTTAACTTGCAATTTTAGTATTCTTAAAATGTTTATTTTGCCTAGAAATTGTCTCTTTTTGAAATCTTTTTGTATTGTATATATTTTTGTGAAATCTTTAAACCTACGTTCTTTTTTGATTACATATAATATAACGTGGTTTGGATAATTCGGTTGTATTTAATTTATAGGTATTGAATTTTGGGTAATGTGATTTCAAGATTTCATAACAATTCTTAACAAATAATAACTAATAATAATTTTAGCTAGGAATATGAATTAATTACTTGTTAAATTTGTCTACACGTTTGTTATTATTTCATATTGTATGCAAATCTAAGCTCATATTGTAGAAGGTTCTAGTAGAGCCAAAACTAATAATGATTTTGTTAGAACAAAAAAGAATATCACCCTATTTTGTTTCAACGATTCGACAAAGTTTTGAATATTATTGGAATCACCAAAACTTCAGAAACGGGAACAGCTCTCCAAACTTCGAGAAAGTATCCGCACGTTCCCGACCATCGAATTCCACACCGTCCAGACCGTAATACGGAAGCAGACCAATAAAAAAACAACATGGACAAGTTTTATTTACTGTGAGTACAAAAGTCTTTTTAAAGGTCATCGAGAAATCATTAAACAATTTCCGCGTTAGCAAATTCAGGCTCAAACAATATTATATAATTAAATGCTTTTGTTTGTGATTGATAAAGAAATAGTAGTTGATTCAACATGACTCAAGCTCAAGTTCCGCTAGCCTTTAAAACAAAATACTTAAATATGATACCAGATTTAGGGGATTTCTAGAAATCAGTGAAAAGTTAATAAGTGAGTTCTACAATACAGTAAATAGAAACGATTTTCAAAACAAATACCTAATGTCTTCTATCCTATCAAAAATTAAAGGCGATACGGTCATATAAACATATCATCTTGCATAATTACTAGCTGACAAGAACTGAAGGTAGGTTATTAAACGAGTACGGAGATAAGCGCGATTTATTCAGTCTAAATATTGAAATAACTACTTGTAAACAAATCGTTAACTAGTCGCCTATTAGTTATTTTAACAAACTGCAAAAATTGATAAATTTGCAAATAGCATATTTAACAACACACACAAATAATGCAGTTGAAATAAACCTTTTAGCTACAATTTTTACGTGTACTGTTAAGTGGTCTTTGTGAACCAATTAGTGGTCAAATGAAAACCAAAAATCCAGATACTTTGGGTAAAACATTATCGATGCTTACAAATGATTTTCAATTGGAAATTTTAAACAATAAAGAAAATGTAAAAATGTACACAGCGCCCACAACAGCAGTTCATATGTCGAGAAAGAATAGCCACACTGGTGCTACGCGTCAAAACAATTCTTATCAGAAACCCGCATTTATACCAAGAAATGTCCTGCAACAGCAAAATAACGAAAGCCAAAAACATAATAATTATAATATTGCGCAATTAATAAAAATTTTCATAATAATAATAATCCAGGGTCTAATCAATATTCGCCAACACCTATTTCGGCAAGTACAACTCATACATTCAGACCTAGTATGCAGCAGCACAATAATTTTAATCCAGGAACATTTCAAAGTATTGAAGAACAAGTTTTGGAGGAACCTGATCATATTTTAGGCGTAACCACCTCAGCAGATTAACAACAAAATTAGTGGATAGTTTAGGAATTGTAAATAATGCAAGTCAATTACCATACAGAAATGACTCATTGAACAATTTAAAAATATTAATGGATACTGCTAGTTAACACTCATTTGTAAATCCAAAGATTGCGAATAAATTATATAAAGAGGATATAAAATATGATCCTTTTGAAATTGCCACAGCACATGGCAATTCCGTGCAACAATATAGCACAAAAAATAATTTAAATAAACTTTTCATTCGAGTTTATAAGCAACAATGTGAACCCAATTTAAATAATATCAATTATCAATTCAGAAGTTCGATATTAATCAAGTTTGCACAGAACATATTATGAATATATACTTAAAAAAACAAATATCGTGCTATATTTCATGTAAACGATAATAAATTAACTTTCACTAGTCAAACGTGTCATAATGATGAAATACCGTTATATACAAAAACGTATAAGTATCCAGAAATACACAAAGCAAAAGTAAATAAAAAAAATGCTTCACCACAATTAGTGACCGACCGAAAGTTACAGTTTCGGCCAAAATCCTGGTTTCGGCCGCAGTTTCGGTTTCGACCAAAAACTGGCCAAACCTTCGGCTCCGCCGAAACTAGCAATCGTGTCGAATAATGTTCGGAATCGGTCGGAACGAAATACGCCTATTAATTGTTAAGTATGTCAATAGTGGTGAGTATTTTGTTTTTCTTGTTAATTTAATAATTAATTTAATTTATTATTATTTAATTATTATATTTATTAATTTTATTATTAATAATTAAATTACGATACAATTTAATGATATCTTATAGTGACATTATTTCTTAATTTTTATCTTACAATTGAGACTTGAGAGTATTAAGTTAAACAATTTAAGTTACCCAACAATGTTCAACAATGTTTCTTGAAGTTTTTGTACTTTTTGAAGTTTTTATTATAAGGGGAGTGAATACAAAAGCAGAAACAGAAATGAACCTGTTTACAATGTTTACATACACGTTTGACACATCCAGAAAATAATTCTACTAATTCGTGCATTGTAAATATTGTATTGTAAGTAAATTCACTAAATGGTAATAACAAAATAAATTTTCATGAAGGAATAAAAACTAAAATTAAATGAATTAATTTACGTTTGCCGGTGTGTGTATTTCTAGTTCAATTTAATTATTTTATGCTTTATTTTTAGTTCTAGGTATAAAATGTCGCAACAAAAAGAAAAAATTGCAATTTAGCAGTATTTTAATAAAACTACCAACAATTTATATAAAGCAGTTTGCAAAGTTTTGTAATCAATTTTTATTGGGTAGTCGAAAAAACAAACAATACACGGATTGAAGCAACATTTATCAAAACTTCATGATGTATAGAAAGAATTTAAAACGGTAGTCAGAATTAGAAGACTTGAAAAATGGAAAAAAAATCGAAGCGGATGGAATCGATAACCTCCGTCAGTACCAATATCTATGACAAACCGAAGCTAATTCAGTCGACCATTCCAAGTTTGGCCACTAAGTCTAAATCTGTGCAATGGCCAGATGACCATAAAATTACAAAAAGAATAGACAAAGCCATTATGGATTTGATAATAGTTGATATAATGCCATATTCGTTGGTAGACGGCAAGGCATTCCAACGGCTCAACTTTACTAATCCTTGCTCTATTCAAAAATATCGACTCAAGTATGAAAAAAAAATTAAAACATCCTCGATGTCGCAGACCTATGAGAAAATAAAAAAAGTAAAGGATTTAGTTGCAAGATGTGCGTGGTTAAGTGCCACCACAGATATATACCAACCCAAGCAAAACATATTCACTTCTCAGCTGTCAGGACATTTTATCATTGAGCATCAATGTCTGAAAGTTGTATTGGTTGCAACTGTTCTAGAACAAGATCATACCGGCCAATACATGTGAAATATTTTTTTGGTATTTCGTGAGAATGCACCAAATATGTGTATCATGCGTGGTCAATATGGGTTGTGTGTCACAAACACTGCAATTTATGACAAAACACTCTTTTCTCACATGAGCAAACCAAAACTATAATAAAAATGGGCTGAAAAATCGTGGGCCATTTCCACTACAGTGAACAAGCTTCAAAAACAGTGTGAACTGCCAAAACATGCCTTGATGCAAGATGTCGATGTGAGATGGAACAGCACATACTTGATGTTACAGAAACTTTTGGATCAAACAATGGCAATAAACTTGTACAGTGTTGAACATGATGGAATTACTACGCTGTGCTGTTTTGAGTGGGATATTATAAAACACCTTACAGACATCTTGAAATTTTTCTACGAAGCCACACTGGACTTATCTTTCAACGACGCATCCATTTCAATAATATTGCCCTTGATATTGATGTTGAATCGTAAATTGCAAGTAGGATGCAAAAATGAAGATGAGACAATAACAAATATAATAATAATTATAAAGCTTTAATTCAATTGCCAAAATAAGATATAAAACGTCAAAATAAATTACAATAAAATTGTGATTAATACTAAGTACAATTAATTTACAATCAATTAAATAAAATAAAAAAAAACGTACAGTACAGAAAAGCTTATTTTAAACAAACACAAGATAAAAAAAAAATTACATAAATGTTGCTAAAATTCACATATATCATACAACCATTTCTCGACTAGATAGGTTTTTAATGTAGCTTTGAATACTTTTTGGTTTGATCTTTCTTTGATATTATTTGGCAATTTGTTATAAAATATAATAACAATAAAACAACAATAAATATAATAGCATTGTAATAAAGTAATTGTTCGTAAAGAGAAGATTTATGTGGATCTGCTCTCTCTCTGTCTCTTTATTTCTGGTATTATAAAAGTGGATTTCATTATTTTTGGTGTCACTTACTTGAAAAATGCACTGCATGAATCTTTAAACAAAATTTTTTCTTATATTAAAGAACATCCTATACTGATGGCTGCGACTTTTTTCAATCCAAGATTTAAATCAAAATACCTTACTCTCGACAACGTGGACATTGCAATGTCCGAAATAATAGAATTTTTGAAGGGACATAAGAATTGTGAAGAGACAGTCAGAAACAATGTGGCTTTATCTTCTGCAGAACCGATTATGCCTGCAGCCAATATTCAACAGGAAAACAAAAGTTTGTGGGATACTCATGACCACGGCTCCGAGCAAACAGATACGCTAGATACAATATAATTCCAAGATCAAACTTTAGTAATTAAAGAGACAATTCAGAATCGTAGAACGATGACGCCTTGAACCACATTGTATGTCAGCAATTAAACCTTTTGAATCTAATAACCAAGTAAGACGCTTATTGATCTTTCTTTCTAGTAACTTGCATAAGCAACTAGTTAGAAAGATAGGCC
This sequence comes from Tachinus rufipes, assembly GCA_963932245.1. Lineage (NCBI taxonomy): Eukaryota > Metazoa > Arthropoda > Insecta > Coleoptera > Staphylinidae > Tachinus > Tachinus rufipes. The sequence continues at coordinate 52,116,587 of OZ010748.1, forward strand.
TATAACTTGTCGGGAGCTTTTTATCTTTACCAGGTTTAAGTACTGGTACTATGATAGCAAGACTCAGGACAATTCCCTACTGACCATATCCGGTTATAGAGTGCCAATAATTGAAGTTTGGCAGAGCGACTTAATTGCTTAAGCATAGCATTGTGTATCGAATCGACACCTGGAGCAGTATTGTGTGCTTCAAATAATGCCGAGTCAAATTCCCAAACACTGAACAGTGCGTTATATAATTCATCTTCAGCAGAGACAAATAACAGAACGTTTTTTTCCATGTTAATTTTAATATCACGGAAATTTTTATCGTTATTATTATCGCTGGAAGCGTCAAAATAAACATCGGCCAGGATATTCGAAATGTCAAGGGGATTGGTAATAATTTGATCACTCGACAATAACCCACTAATAGGTAATGATGCGGTTCGGCCATAAATTTTTCTGACTTTTTCCCTCACCTTCCCGACGGGGGTTCTCGAATTAATAGAAGTAACATATGCTGACCATGATTCTCTTTTAGCTTTTCTGCATGTTCTTCGAGCAACAGCTTTGTACCTCAAATAAAGTAATAAGTTCTCTTCTGTTGGAGAGTGGTTAAATCTACGAAAAGAACGGCTTAGACACTGTCATCGTAATCAAACACTTGAACAAACATATTCCAATCGACATCTTTTATTCTCCAATTTCGATGATGGTTTTCAATAATTACATGACCAAGCACGCGAATGAATATGGGAAAGTGGTCACTATCATTAAGATATTTCGAGACTTCCCAATCCAGCAATGCTGCGATACTTGGAGAACAAATGGTAAGGTTACCTTTATTTATTACGGGACTGCTATTACTATTTTAGTTTCGTCGATTTTTGTCGGGGAGCAGGCGAGGCCTTTAGGCCGACCGTCTATCAAACTTTACCCCTAAATTAAGGGTTTTCACCCCTTTTACCAAAAAAACGAGCAACTGTCAGTTACCTTCTTCCAACATTGTCAAACTTTAACCGATCAATCTGAAATTTTTACACGACCTCCTACGATAGATTTAGAATTCGGCCCGCTTTACCAAATGGGGCCTCCTTGAATTTTTTTTTTTAATTTCATTAGTTTTTTTGATTTTGAAACGGCTGTAACTTTCTTATTCGTGGAAATATCGCTCTGAAAATTTTTCCCAAAGGTCCGTAAAAAATGTTGAATTTTCAGAATCCACCCTCAAAAATAAGTTTCAGCGCCGCCCCTAAAAGCACGAGCGGACATAGTAATTTTTTTTTTTTTCAAAAATTTCAAATAATTTTCATTTCGTTATTTATGCGAATATTTTTGTTTTAAATTTTTTTTCAGTTTTCTCCCGACTTTTTACGCTTAGGATAATTTTTTTAAAACCATCCTTTTAAAAATACAACCCCTGCGATTTTTGCAAGGGCTGTTTTTTGCCAAAAACGCACTTTTTAATTAATTGCTACCGGATCTTGTGAGTGAATAATTTTTTAATAATTTTTTTCGAGTTCCTTGGCTCCCCTTACACCCTGCTATGCATTCACTTTTTCAAAAACTTACCCCAGGTACCACCAAAATTACCCATGTTTGAGGCCATTTTCTACCCTTTTCTAAAAACGGCCGTGATGGGGCATATAGATTTTCGGATTTACCATCTATTAAACTGCAATTTGAGACTAACCGCGTATTTTTCAAAAAATCAGTAGCGGCGTGAGATTTTTTTTCCCAAAAACCGTAGATTTGTAATAACTCAAGTAAATTTGATCCTAGGAGGGTGAGATATGAACTAAAAAATTTCTTTTGATAACCTCTTTCTTATATTAGACCCCCAACAATTCTTTGTCCAGTGGCGTCACAAAATTTTTTTAGTTCAAAGTCAAAAATTGCGTTTTTTAAAAAAGGCGAGTTGGGGCCCCGATCATCTACCCACAATTTTCATTTTACGGGAAAAATGAATAGAAATTGATCGAAAGCCCTCAACATTCTACAACGGGCCGACCTGACAGAATTTTGATTTAGGCCCTTGTTTTTTACCAGTGGCGTCCCAAAATCGACGTTTTTAGCTATTTTTTGAGAGAGTACCACTGGTTAACCTGGCTAAAAATTGGTTTGCGCCAAAGAATAGAAGTGCCCAGGAGTTTAACGTAGAGAGCTGCGCATAGTCTTATTCGAAAGAAGAAGAGTTTATTAACAGAAGATAATATAAAATTTTTGAATTTTTGCCTACAACCATTTTGTTGAATTGCAGCAATTTAAGTGTTCTAAATAGTTTGAATTACCCTCCAATTTATTGACGTTAGAGGGCAGCATAACCCTGAGGACCGTCACGCACCGCTCCGAGAAGACTCTCTCTCTTGCCGGTCGACTGTTACAGCGTCAACACGTGTTTCTTTTTCTTTTTACTCATTCTCGTAGTTATTACAATTTATACTAGTTTAATAAAGCATTCCTTGTTCGTGTTGTATACTTGTTGTGCGTTATTTACATTCCACGTAAACCAACAGGTTATGGGCCCAGTATACCCGTAAGTGTATTTAACGTTACAGTGTGCACGCGGACACGTGTGAGTTTTTGTTTTTTCCTTTTTTTTCTGTGAAAGGGGCACTGAGAGGGGCTGATCGCCGAGAAGTAGATTCGTGTGACGCTCCTATCGCGGTATTAATAAACGGGTGCGGAAATGGCACAGGACGCGGATAAATATCGCATTCCCCTGTTCGACGGAACGAATTTTAGCAATTGGAAGTTCAGAATGGAGACGCTGCTGAACGAGATGGACTTGTTGTCGTTTGTGGAAAAGCCGTACACCGACATGGTGGAATTTCTAGCTACCGACACGGCGCAACAAAAGACTGCTAAGGAGGTGACCCTGGAAACGTTAGGAAAGCGCGATCGGAAATGTAAATCGCAGCTAATACTAAGGATCGCTGACAGCCACTTGGAATACGCAAAAGACAAGGTAACTGCATTTGATTTATGGTATTCACTAGGCGAGACTTTTGAAAGGAAAGGCATAGCTAATCAATTACTCGTGCGAAAAACGTTACTAATGACTAAATTTAATGCAAGTAGTGATACATTAATTAATCATTTTTTAAAATTCGATAAACTAATTCGCGATTTACGCTCGACTGGAGCTACCGTGGAGGAAACAGATATCGTCTGTCACCTTTTATTGACAATGCCGTCTGAATACGATGTAGTCGTAACCGCAATCGAGACGTTGTCAATAAACGATTTAAAAGTGAGCTTTGTGAAAAATAGGCTCTTAGATGAGGAATCAAAACGGAAAGGTGCTAACAGGAAAACCAGTAACACCGTACCCCCGACAGCATTCACTACAGGACAGAACTCGTCAAATAAAAATGAAAATTCAAGTCGTAAAAACAATGCTCAATCTAAGTTTAAGTGTTATAGGTGTGGTAGAGTAGGACATAAACGGTCAGAATGTTTTGCCAAACTACCAGAGAATCCTGGAACGAAAAATAAATCTGCAAATGTAGCCAATAATCAACAAGATGGTGCAAATGATGAAGAAAACAATGTCAGCTTTGTCGCATTCAAGGGAAATAACTCATCAGACGACGGAAAATGGATCCTAGATTCTGGAGCAACCGATCATTTAGTTAGTGGTGATGTACAATTGGACAATGTAAGAAAATTGGAAAAACCCATGAACATCAAAGTCGCTAAGTCAGGTTCGTACTTGCAAGCTTTAATATGTGGCGAACTTACTGTATCTAGTTATGTAAACGGAAAGGAAGTTAAAATAGTAATTAAAAATATTTTGTCAGTACCGGGACTCATTAATAACTTGCTTTCGGTGAGGAAATTAGAAATGAATGGCTATCGAATAATTTTTGAAAACTCACAAGGGTTAATTCAAAGGGGAAATCGTGTGATTGCAATAGCAAAACGAGATAATACAACAATTCAGATACAAATATTAAATTATGGCATCAAAGGTTAGGACATTTGAATTATGAGAGTATCAAGAAGTTACAACCTCAAGTAGATGGAATGAATCTGGATATGTCAAATTTGCCAACAGAAAAGTGTTTAAATTGTATTGAAGGAAAGCAGGCACAGCTACCACATAACAAAAGTCGGACTCCTGCTAACAGACCGCTGCAACTAATTCATAGCGATTTGTTTGGACCAATTACGCCCGAATCTTTTGATGGTAAGAAATATAGTCTTACTTTAATTGATGATTACACACACTTTACAGTGTTGCATTATTTTAAAATGTATTACGCGATGGTTTCGGCTCATTTTAACTTGAAAATAAGTAGATTCAGATGCGACAATGGACGTGAGTACATGTCAACTCAAATAAAAGATTTCTTTATTGAAAAGGGTGTGCAGTATGAATTCACAATTCGGTATACACCTCAACAAAACGGAGTCGCGGAGCGAATGAATCGTACCATTATAGAAAAGGCTCGTTGTATGATACTTCAATCCAAACTAGGGAACACATTTTGGACAGAAGCCGTCCGCACGGCAGTGTATCTAATAAATCGTAGTCCTACATCGGCACTGAAAGGAGGGGTGCCAGCAACCAAATGGTTCAACGAAAAACCCAGTTTGAATAAACTGAGAGTATTTGGGTGTACAGCATTCTTACTTATACCTAAGGAACTGAGGAAAGGAAAGTTTGAAAGCAAATCTCTCAGATGTTATTTCACCGGTTATTGTCCGAATGGTTATAAACTGTGGTGTCCGGAACAAAGAAAAATTATTACGGGCAGGAATGTAATCTTCAATGAAGACAATTTCGTTTTTGACGGAACTTACAGTGATGACTGGATCCCTGTTATGGAAGAACAAAATGACAAAATTGTGGAAGTGGAAAAGGAAGAGGAAGACAGTCAAGAAAGCGAATCCGATGACGAAGTAGAAGAGCAAATCCCAGACATAACGGAAACACCTCGACGAAGTAAAAGGACCGTAAGAAAGCCAAGTCACTTAACGGACTATGCTGTTTTGGCATTAAATGCTGAAACATTCGTGGAAGACGTACCTGAAAGTTTTTCCAATGTAGAGAAGCATAAGGATAAAGAACGTTGGAAACAAGCTGTAAAAGAGGAACTGGAATCATTAATAGAAAATGAAACCTGGACATATACGACATTACCACCAAACAAGAAGTCTATAGACTGTAAATGGGTCTTCAAACTCAAGCGAGACATAAATGGAGATATTGAAAGATATAAGGCTAGACTCGTAATTAAAGGTTGCTCACAGAGAAAGGGATATGACTATGAAGAGACATACGCGCCGGTAGCACGTTATGGAACTCTAAGAACAATGTTATCTCTAATAAACCAGGAGGATTTAGTTGTTCAACAGATGGACGTTAAGAATGCCTTTCTTCATGGAAAACTCAAGGAAGAAATATACATGAAGATTCCTGAAGGTTTGAAAACCAGAAACGAGCAGGTATGCAAATTAAATAAAACCTTATATGGATTAAAACAAGCCCCCAGGGCATGGAACGAAACATTCGACGAATTTGTCAAAGAATTAGGAATGAAACAATCAAATGTGGACAAATGTTTATACATAAGTATAACTGAAGGCATTAAAACATACCTTCTACTCTACGTTGACGATATGCTAATTGCAGGAAACGATAAGTTGAAAATCGCTGAAGTTAAACTTAAAATAGCAAAAAGATTCCACATGAAGGATATGGGAGAACCGCAAACCTTTTTGGGTATCAACATCTTTAGGAAAAATGGGGAAATTCATCTCAGCCAATCAACATATCTACGCAACTTGCTAAGAAGATTTAACATGCAAGACTGTAAACCAATTAGTACACCGATGGAAGTCAATCGTGCATTTAACACAGAATCCTTGGAAATAGTCACAACTAAACCTTGTCGCGAACTGTTAGGATGCCTAATGTACATAATGTTAGCTACAAGACCTGATCTGAGCGCTACGGTCAATCACCTAAGCAGACAGCAGAACAACCCATCAGAAGCACTTTGGAAGCAATTAAAACGCGTTCTAAGGTATATTCAAGGATACGCTGATGCGGATTGGGGAGGTGAGGTAGATCGAAAGTCAACTTCGGGTTACCTACTTCAAGTATACGGAAACACAGTCTCTTGGGCCACTAAAAGACAAACGTGTGTTTCTCTTTCTTCAACAGAAGCCGAATATGTAGCCCTGGCAACCGCAACTTCTGAACTCCTATGAATGAAAAATTTACTCACTGATCTACGAATTAGCTTCAAACTACCGATACAGATATATGAAGATAATCAATCGTGCATTCATCTTCTTCAACGATGGGAACATCGTCGTTTGAAACACATCGACATAAAATATAATTTTATACGTGATCTTTACTCAAAGGGAACTATAGACGTCAAGTATACTCGATCAGAGGATCAAATTGCAGACATATTAACAAAAGGTTTGCCAAATACTCAATTTGTCAAGCTACAAAATTTATTGTGCGTGATTTAGGGATCATGTTTGTAATTGTTCATGTACTAATATGAGTTGTTTTTTTTTTTAGTTTACATTTCTTTTGGGAACCATTAAATTGAGGAGGGGTGTTGAATTGCAGCAATTTAAGTGTTCTAAATAGTTTGAATTACCCGCCAATTCATTGACGTTAGAGGGCAGCATAACCCTGAGGACCGTCACGCACCGCTCCGAGAAGACTCTCTCTCTTGCCGGTCGACTGTTACAGCGTCAACACGTGTTTCTTTTTCTTTTTACTCATTCTCGTAGTTATTACAATTTATACTAGTTTAATAAAGCATTCCTTGTTCGTGTTGTATACTTGTTGTGCGTTATTTACATTCCACGTAAACCAACACATTTTTTATGAGTTTTCAAAAATGACAATTTTTTTTTGAAAAAACAAGAAGAATTTTTTTTTCAGATTTTTAAATACCAGATTTGTGTTTCTTATACTCAAATTAGTCAAAAATATGATTTTCATCAAAATCGGCGAGGGTAAAAAATGCACCCCTAAATTGCCGATAAAAATATTAGGCAAATTTTCCCCTTTTTGCACTAAAAAATTTATAATTTGAGAAAGGTTGGTAGTAGAGACTTCGGGTAAATTTTATTATTTTTAGAATAACACAAGGTATTACATTAAAAATTCAATTTTTTTTTTTCAAAAAATGTTAACCCTTATTTTTAAGGTAAAAACAAAAATTCACATTATTAGCCGCCATTTTTAAACGGTTCAACTTTTGTTAATTTTTTTTTTTTTTGGATAGGGTTCATCAAGAGCATTCCAACAATGTATAATAAGTTGGTCCTGCGCGTCATTTTAACCTGTTAAATATTTTTTTCAACAATTTTGACGACTAATTTATAGCACAAAATTGCTGAAAATTTTTTTTTTTTTAAATTTGACAAAAATGAACTAAATTAAAGTCTAGCATCACAATAACATGTAAAAATAATTTTTAAGACAAACTTTTATTACTTAAGGTTTGCCGCCCACAGTTTGAAAATATCCCTTAACAAACCGCTTCCCCCAGACAAATTAGCCCCGCAGGGACATACAAAAAACACTATTCACATGCGGCCTTCTTCCCAACAAACTAGCCCCGCAGGGACAGTCGAAAAACACTATCCACATGCAACCGACGGGGGACCCCCGCCGGAAGCATCACTCCACCCTCTCCAACTAACTAGCCCCGCAGGGACAGTCGAAAAACACTATTCATGTGCGGAAACGCTTCCCGACAAACTTTATAAACTTATAAAATATTTGGAAAAATACTCCCCGACAAACTTAACGGCATTATAAAATAATTGGAAAACACTCCCCAACAAACTTTCCGGTATCATAAAAATAACTGAAAAACTCTTTCAGATAAAGGCCCCCATGCCGGACGCATCACTTCTCCCTACCCCACACAAACTAGCCCCGCAGGGACAGACGAAAACACTATCCGTTTGCGCTCTGCAGAGACACTTACATACACACTTCACCGTCTCCAATAAATTAACCCCCTTGCAAAAAGCACTATTCATATGCGACCCAAAACTGGAACAAACTTGACAAAATTCCTCAAAAACCGTCTCAACTATTGCACATTTATAATAATTACATTAACTGGAAATCTCATATAATTAATTGTATTTTATATAAAATAATTATTAACTTTATTTTGTAGCACAATTCGCAATCATTCTTTTAAAATTATCTGAAAACTTTATACAATAATTTATGTTTTCCTTTAAACAATAACATACTTTATTTAATAATTCCGATTAAATTAACTGCAAGCTTCATTTTGTAGCATTATACATAATAACTCTCTCTAAATTACCTGCAAGCTTTATTTTGTAGCATTTTTTTTCACTGCAGGCTATTAATTAAAAACAAGTTAATAAATGATTTTTTTTTTAATAAATTTTTTATGAAAAATAAATATCAATAACATTAAAGACAAATATAATATTGAAATAGTTACAAAAAAATATTTAAAATAAATTTTAATTATACTTTTTGAATATTTTTCCATAATTATTTATTACGGCGGCCTGTAATAAAAAATAATTTTAAAAAACAATTTTATTAAATTTATAAATAAAATACTTACATTTTGACGACGGCGGCGTCTACCTCCGCGGCGCGGCTTCTTTGGCCATCGCTCCATCCTCCTCTGCCACCACTGCCGCCTCTATGCCCTCCACGCCATCCTCCTCTATTTCCTGTGCTACCACTGCTTGTTCCGTTGTCCTAAAAGAACAATCACATATTAATAAAATATGACATAAAATTATAAATATACTCACAGTTTCTATGACTGACGCCGAATCCATAGGCTGCTCCTCCTCCTCCTCCTCCTCCATATTTCTTAAATTAGAAGAGGCTTTCGCCTCTTCTAATTCTTTTTTAATTTATGTATTTCCATCATTAAGGTTTGCACAGTCTCCACTGTAAAAATAAAGTTTTAAATTTTATGTCAGTTAAGAATAATACATAAAAAATTGTATCTTAATACTTACCATCGATTGTTGGTGTCGGATCAAGAGATAATTTACTTAATTTCTCTAAAATAATAATAAAATTTTAATTTATATGAAAATAAATAATTTTAACAAAACTTACCAGTATTATCGTTTGCTGCCATTTTACTTGTTTAATGTAAAGTACACAAAGACGCTACCCTTCTGAATTATTCATAAACAAATATCAAAGTTTTAATGATTTTTTAGTTTTCAAATAAAGAAAGACAAAAATAACAAATATAATAAGTGCGAGTGAGAAAACAGATGTTATTGTGAGCATTAGTAAAAAACTGTTTCATTATGTTTTATTTTTTACTTTTAAATAAAGCAGGACAAATACAACAAGTGCGAGCGAGAGAGTTGCCATGAATTAGAAATTATCTAAATAAAGCGAGATAAAATATAACAACTATAATTAATTCCAGCGAGAAAACAAATTGTGCCTGGCAACTAAAATATCATGTTCCTTATTATTGTACTCCCACGTAATTGATAGCTAATCAAGTAATTTTTTTTAAAAGTTATTTTTCATAAATTAATCTTTAAAGTTTTATAATTACAATGATGTGTCTACCTTGTTTGTACTATTATTTTTACATAATAATAAACAACCGTTTAGGAAATGTAATATTTAAATAATGCGAAACAAAGTATAACAACTATAATAAGTGCGAGCGAGAAAAGATATAATTTTCGGCTTTATTAAAATGAATACTGTTTTACTCCCACGTAATGAGCAGCTAAACAAATGATTTTTTTAAAATTATTTTTTATGGATATTAATTTTTTAATGTTTTGTGATTATAACGGTGTTTGTGCGCTAATTTAAACATAATTAAAAATCTTTTTAAAGTTTCGGTGATTTTTATAATGATATTATTTAGATAATGTGAGACAAAGCATATTAATTACAATTCAATTAGTATGAGTAAGAAAACAACAATAATAATTTTAATTCCGTTGATTTAATTTTAATTATATGTCATAATATTTAATATGTGCAAATAAAAAATTACTAGATTAATATTATTTACAATGAACTATATCTGTAAAAATAAATTCCATAGGTCACGTGATTGCTTTTTATGTTTTTGTTTCACTCGTATTGGTGTTAGCACGTGATACATAAAAAGCAGTCACGTGCTCTAGGTAGTTTATTTTTAACATTACAATTGTATACAATTCATTATTGTTTATGTTAGTATAAACAGTGCTTGTGTTGTGTTTTGTGAAACTCATTGGTATCACAAATAGTAATAACATTACCGCATTTACAATTATCTGTATTTTTCAATACAATTAGTAATCAACATTTAATTAAATATGCCACCAAAAATAAAAGTGTAGAAATTTGGAGAATTATCGCCAATTAACGAAAAATTCGGATGATGAATCCGATCATTTTCTTCTATTGGTAAGTACATAATTATTTTAGTAACTAATTAATTATTAATTATGAATTATGAACTTAATTATTAATATTTTTAGACTCAAGAAAAAAGGAAGAAAATCTAAATAATAAACGAACATAAGCTTTAGATAAAAGAAAAGGTTCATCTCATAGACCTGCATTATCGCAAATAGATGTGGATTCAGATTCATCGAACAAATCGAACCAGTAGTAAAAGAAAGGGGCTGCTCGAAAACCCCCCACCACTTTTTTCAAGGTCAAGGCCATTGCCATGGCCACGCCTCCTCAAGGCCATCACGCCCCTCCAAGGTCAAGGCCACGCCTCCTCAAGGCCATCACGCCCTCTCAAGGCCAACTCACTACACCCTCCAAGGCTAACCCCATTTTTCATGGTCACACGTGTTCAAGGTCATAACCACACCACTTTTTTCAAGGCCATTGCTATGGCCATTACGCCCTCCAAGGCCACACCCATTTTTCATGGTCACACGTGTTCAATTTTATTTATATATATAATGTTACTCAGCTGCATTTTAACTATTGAATATAACTTCAATTATAAAAGATAGTAGTAGTAATGGATGTCATTAATTATTTTTATAAAATTAATATAAAATTAATATCTAAATTAATAAACATTAATGTAATTAAGAATGAAGATATAAATATTTTAAATCAAGTTCTTAAATTAATGAAGTGTGTATCCGGGTACTGGTGTATTTGTGGAGGATTTGCATCATATTTATTAAACCGAACAAATTCCTATAAAGATATTGATATATTTACTAACACAAAAGAAGCAGATTTAGTTATACAAAATGCAAAGAGTATAGGATTTAACTTCAAACCAATTGAAAAAGAATGTTATTCTGGAGAAGATCAAATGAATAACTTTTATTTACAATGTAATGGACACATCGTATTCAATATAATAGTTAAAACAAATATGGAGTTTGGATCACATGAATTATTTTCAAATTCAATTATACGAGAATTTGATATGGGTATATGTATGAGTGCTATATATTTTGAAAATCGGAAATGGTGGTCCATATGTCGTAAAAATTTGTTACACAACAACAAATTTATTAAGAAAATGCGCATTCAGAAATATCATAATAGGATTATTGAAAAACAATTCCAACCACTTTCCCTTTGTATGTTGTGTTTAGACAAAATTATTATGTGATTTTTGTGTGAAACACATTATTCTTGTAATCCGACCTCTTACAAACCAATCGGTTAGAACTCCTATAAGTTTTAAAGTAAATTTTATACTATTCAGTTCAACGTTAAGCATCACTACATCAATGTCTTTCGAAGAAGTTGCATATTTACCTCCTGTAGAGGTTCTTATTATAAACAATGGTGTAGAAATTCCAATGCTTCCCAATATTGCAACAGAATATTTTCAACAGAAAGCATACATTTTGCTTGGTATGATGAACGTGGATTTACAAGCCTACGAAGAAATTATTGTGGAATTTACTGATGAAGACTTGAACAATTTGGAACTAGACCCTAATCTTATTGTGTATAATCATAATTTAAAAATATTACGATTAAAACTGTATGATGAGTGTTATAAAATCCACATTGTAATAATATTAGATGATTTTGAGAAAGATATATTAAATGAATATATTTAAGAATAAATAGTTTTATTTTTATTAATTGATCTATAAACCATATTGTAAAATGAAACGTGTACACTTTGTAGACAAAAACAAAATAAAATATATGTATGTTTGGAACTTTGCACATCAACAAGCTAGAAAGGGGGTTTGGATGCTTAAAGCAATAGATAGAAGTAGATTTGCACAACGTATTGAAAAAATAGATAAAATCATATCATCTGTTTTGGATGAAGGACACAGGAACAGAATTTACCTTGAACGATGTAGTGGTAGTGGAAAGTGTAATTAACGTTTTGATGGTGGGGAATATAGATATAAATGAGCAGTATTACCTGAATTTCTAGAGTTTCAACCATGTGGGCTGCATACGCTGAGATGAACTTACCAATACCAACAGATTTAAAAAGTGCAATAGAAACTTTACATAATCGGTTTTACATTTTCTGTATGGATGCTTGTCGTGCCCAAAATCGAATTGATAGTTTTGAAAGTGATGAAGTTTATCAAATGAGAGAAACAAAGTATGGTTTGGGGATGAAGATTTGTTACGATTATCATCTCGGTATAATTTCATTAGAAGATTTTTGTGAGCAATTATTAAAAATTGACATTTTATATGATTTTATCTATGATATAGAAGAGTTTTTACCAAACCACATAAAATGCAACATTCGTCAAAAAAATGAATTAACACCAGTGGATTTATTTTCGTCAATTACTAGAGTAATGCATATATTAAAAAAACTTTCTGAAGATTGTGATCGAATGCGAAGAAGTATAGAAAATGAAGATTTGAAAATGGATTTAAGAAAAATTGATGATATGTATACACATGGGGTGGAATTGTGTCAAAAAGTTTTAGAACATCATATTACATTAAAACAATTTTGTCAAAAATTTGAAAAGTCCAGTGTTTTATTTAAATATTTAAAAGAAATGGAAAATTTTCTTCCAGATGATATTTTAAATCAACCCAATACGATGGAAGTAAACGCAACAATTCAAAAAATACATAAAAAACTTGAAAACTTATCCAAGGATGTTGGATGGATTAATAATAAGATTATGCACCCATTTTTTGAACAAGATATAAATACTCTAAATGGGAAATATAAATATGGAATAAATATTTGTACCGATTTTTTAAATAAAAATATTTCATTAAATCGTCTATACACCGGATTTTTAGAAGTCGATGTATTGTTTAGATTTGCTGCTGATATTAAACTTTACCTGTAATTTATGTATTGATGTTTTAATAAAAAATATATATTAAAAAAAATGTTTTATTAATTCATTACAAAATCATTATACAATTGATAAACATTTGATAATGCACACATAGAGACATGTTTTGAGTGATATAAACATTTTGATTCCGTTAGAGTTAAAGCTGGATGTTCATCAAATTCTTGTATAGGTATGGTTGTAAATTTTTGTAAAAAAATAACTTTTTCTCTTCCCTTAACATAAATCGTATCATCTTTGATGTCTTGTAGTATATTTTTAAATTGATGTTGTGGTGTAAATCCTTGACTCCAATTGATGCAATGATGATTATTGATTAACCATATAGCTTGCTTTTTAAATTCTGCTTCCAATAAGTGGAATGGAAAGGGAGGTTTGAATACGTAGTGGGCTATTTGAGTGCCATTAAAAATTGCCAATTCTTTCGGTGAAAACTCGTTAGAACCAATATTAAATCCTTGGACGTCAATAATTAACATTTTATTTTCAATTTAGAAAACTCTTTAAAAAGTTTATTTTTAAGAGAGTACAAATGAATTTGTTTTTTTAACCTCTTTAATTTTATCTTATGAATAATTAACCTTTTATTAAATTCTTTATCCATTTACAACTGTCTGACCGCTTTGGTGAATGGATTGTAACTGATCATCTTATCGTGAAGAATGAGGCATACAGCAGAAGTGTTGGCTTTTGTAGGTTCACTTGTGTCAAATTCAATTCTAATTTCAACAGCATTTGATTGCAATGTTTCGTTTTGATTACTACAATCGATGAGTACTATTGGTGTTGTTTCCTTAAATTCTTTGCGATTAAAAAGAGGTTCAATTTCTTTGTGATAATAAGATTGTTGAAAATTTGCATACATTTCATATAATTGCGCAATTTGATTTGTTTTGAAATTTAAATTTAAATTATCATAAGGATATCTTTCAGAGTTTAAATAAACTCGAAGATTTGTAAGTTCATTATCATCAAATTGACTCATATCCTTAAGTTTTTTGTTTTTACGATCAGTCTGTAACCCAAAAATTATATATCTTGGTGTTTCTAATTGAGTAGCCGTTTTCACAGCCCATGTATGTCTTGTTGTTTGTGGCAACGCAGGATATTCATGTAATTCCCAAGATCTAAAAGCTATAGATAAATCCTCATTTTTTCCTAACAATTTTGTCAATCTAAGTTGTTCAGCCAATCCTACAGAAATGTGAGGAACTTTCCAATTGATTTTATTAATTGTCACCTTAACACCTTCTTCTTCAGTAGATACAAGTGCATCAAGATCGGTATTACTACGTATTAAAACCAGTTCTTGTTTGGTATTTATTATAATTTTCTTATAATCCTCAGCAAAACCTAATAACATTTTAAGTGGTATGCAAACATTAAAATTTCCATCCGCATCTACCATATCATCTTGTTCTGTAGCCGTTTTTGATAACCATCCAGCGTTTTGTAATTTTTGATTAGAATTGAAGGACAAGTAACCTTTCAATGTTGATGTTAAACCAACATTTCTAGTAGAGTCAATAACAACACCATTTAATTCATAGCGAAGTTCACTAAATAAGTACGCAATACCGTTGTTAATAAACTTTGTTTTTTTTGGTTTCTTAGAATCATCAGCTTGCAATTTGCCTTCTATGTAAATGTAGCTTTCACTTGGCAATGTGTACATATCTTGTTGTTGAATCGGAATTCTGATTTCATCATTGTTGTTGAAACTTGTTGATGCATATGGTTGATGAGTGTGAAATTGAGAATTTGCGATTGAGTTGTCGATAAAGACATTTTCTTTAACATTAAGTATACTCATTATTTAATATAATTTAAATCCTAAAGACTTTAAAAATATAATGTTTTCTGATGTTAATCTACTGCGTGCGGATTGTCTAATGATGGAATTAGTTGTTGTAGTCAAGTTATATTGTAAGTTTTTGTAACCATAATTACGCATACTATGATATTGCACTACCATATTTAAGAAATTTTTTTTAAATGAAGTCCTACTGTGATGGTCTCTCCTCTGAAATTGACTATATTTCCGTCTTGATCCACTATTTTAAGTGTTATGTTATTAATAGTTGATGTATTAATTGGTAAATATATAACCGTCTCAGGGGACTGTACAATTTTATAACCTGGCGGTACCGTGGGAAAAAATTGAAACAATGTATGACCCAATCTTCCGTTTCTATAAGAGCTGGTTGTTATACTACAATCCACACATAAAGAATTTATTTTTAAAATATCTGTTGAAAAGTCTGATTCATTGGAAATATCTTTTGGTAAAATTCTTTTACTAAAACCCAACAATGTTCCAATTGAATTTTCTTTAGTAAAATCAATAGGTTTTGTACATTTTATATGCACTTTTAATGTATTATTATTTCCTCTAATTTTGATATCTTCGTCATGCTTTTGAAGTTGTTTTTGTAAATATGTGTTTAAATCAGTAATTTCATAAGATCCTACAGGAATTGTAATTTCTTTATTGTCACCATAGTAAAATTTGTTATTGCTTTCATCTATGTTTGCAATTGAATAAAAGGATTCAAAATTTGTTAGGCCCAAGACAAAATTTTCATCTTGTTTTAAATATAAAGGTGGGTTGAAATCTGCCTCTAGGATTGAACTTTTGCCAGTAAAAGTAATATTATAAGACATACTCGTTTGACATCAAACATACGAATGATGGATTTTTCATAATGTATTTTCATATAAAAATATTAAACATAAATGTCCACAATTATAAGTGTTATACTTTTGAAAAGCATCATGATTATATAAAATATTCTTTTTACCATCTTTATAAAAATATCTTACTAATTCTAAAGGTGGTTTTAAATTACCAAAACTGTCAAAATATTTAATATTATTATCATTTCTAATATAAGCTACCCAATGAGAACCAATTTTTGATTTTGTTTCTAAATTTACAATACCACATTCTTTTGCATTCATTTTAGTTGGTAATTCATCTAGCATGTATACACCTCTAAAATATGGAATGTTTTTTGCATATTTATACAAGTCAATATTGGTTAATGCTCTTTGTGGTAGCTTTCTTATTAGTTTTTTTTATAAGGATAAATGTAAAGACCGTGACCACGTTTATATGGTTTCACATATAAACCATCACCAATTTTATAACCCTCTTTGCTATTTACTTTGGATTTTAATACATCTTCTTCCACTTTGTTATGTCGTTGTTGTTCTTCTAGTTGTCTTTTTAATGCTCTTTTCTTTATTATAGCTTTTGCAATTCCGATAGCGCCAGAAACTATAGCTCCTAAGAAACCCCCGCTTTGTGGTATTTTAATAATCCTTGAAGGTATTTTTCTTTTTCTTATATATTTTGTTTTACGTTTACCACCTTTACCTAATTTAATTTTTGCTGACATTACATTAGACTTTGATTTTGAAATTTTTCTTTTTGAAGTTTTTTGACGTCTTAGACTCATACCTAATTTGGTTTTTACGCGCATAACACCAGACACACCTAGTGCTGCAAACTTTTCACCAAAACTAGCGTCAGGTGCTTTTAACCTTATTGCAGCTTGTCTGGCTAGTAATCTATCCGCTTCGTGTCGTTTAGAAATATCAGAATATTTTGAATATGCAATATCGTGTTGTTTGCAGTGATCGTCTAATACGTTTATACCTTTATCACCTCTTTTGAGTCTTTTTTCTAATTTTGTTCCTGGACCACAAAAATTGTATCCCGGAATATGAAATTCCCGTGTAGTTTTATTAATTAATTTGTTGACAAATCCACGTCCGTTAATTTTTTTGGTACGTTTAGTCTTTCTTTTACGAGTTAACATAATATACTAAATAACAATACAGAATGTAGGTGTACTTATATATTCTATGAAGTATTGACAAATTGATCAGTTTAACTACAGATTTCGAAGCATAATGAGAGTTGTAAAACAAACTCAATCTTTACCAATTAACAATCAAGATGTAGATTGTTCTGAGAATACGTTTCAACGACATAGTGAGTTGCTTAGTGGTGGTTGTAAAAGAGGATTGATTATTGGTTGTTCTGGGTGTGGAAAAACAAATATTATAATTAGTTTACTTTTACATCCAAACGGTTTAAGATTTCAAAATGTTTATATTTACTCAAAAACATTACATCAATCAAAATATCAATATTTAAAAAAAGTTATTGAACCTATAAAGGGTATGGGTTATTTTGAATATGATAACAGTGATCAGATTTCATCACCACAAGAAACCAAAGAAAATTCAGTTTTTATATTTGATGATGTTGTATGTTGCAATCAAAGCATAATGAGGGATTATTTTAGTTTTGGTCGACACAATAACATAGATTGCTTTTATATTTGTCAAACATACACTAAAATACCAAAACAACTTATAAGAGATAATGCTAATATATTGATTATATTTGAGCAAGATAATACCAATTTAAAACACATTTACGATGATCATGTAGGTGTAGATATGTCATACCAACAATTTAGAGATATTTGTTCCTATTGTTGGAAACAGAAATATGGATTTTTAGTTATTGATAAAGAAAGTGAAATAAAATCTGGACGCTATAGAAAAGGATTTGATTCATTTATTTATTTATAAACAATATATAAATATATTGTATGTTTGAGTTCCAACAGTTTGCATCTACATGTAGTTTAATAAACATCATGGACAAGCAATTAGTCAAGCAGTTATTAAAAACTCGACGTATTGTAAAAAGAAAGTTTCAAGATTTGAAATCTGATTATGCACAGTCGCAGTCACATATGCGATCGGCCTATCAACCATTAACCAAACCAATAGAAGACCTTATTGCAAATCTCAAAGTTAAATTGGAACCAAAATTTGAAAAAGTTGAGGAAACTGAAGAAATTAAAAATGAAACACCAAAAAAGAAAAAGTATGGTAGAAGGTCATCCCCTATTAAAATGGAAGAATTTGTAACACCAACTAATACTACCATTGATACAAGTATTCTTCCACAAGTTTACGAGCACACCCCTTCTACATCCAATACACAGCCAATAGTCGAAGACCTATATGTTGCTGATAATGATGATGATGATGATGATGATGATGATGAATATGCAAATGTTGAAGTCCAAACTAAAAAGATGAGTGATTTGGATGAATATGTAAAACAATTTTCCACATTACCTAAAGCCTACATTTACGACATGATATCTGATACAACGAGGGCTATGGATCACACATATGGAATAAGAGTGGTACCAACTGAAGATGGAGACAAACATAATTATGCTATTGGTAATGGAGTTGTTACCTTCAGAGGTGATGATGTAGTTATTAAAACAGTTATAAATGGGCAAACTTTTGAACGCATATATACAGGTACACCGGGTTTGTATGAGTTATTATTCAAGAAGGTACCAACAGGATTTAGGAGTGTGGATGTAACTAATTATATGGAAATTGTTAATAAAACAAATGCAGCAAAACATGGTTATATACCAACCGGTAAATTAATAGGAACTAAACTACCAAAATATAATAACATAATTGCACCTTTGCTTGATAGGCGAAAAGCAATTCCGGTTAGACTCACACCTCAATCATTTCGTACAGGTAAAGCACTACTTGAATACGACAATAAGCCATTAGAATTTATATATTGGGACAATCCTAATGAATTAGTTAATCGTCTGCGCCTTCTAATTTCTTCCCAAGCTGCTGGGCATACTGGACATAATAATGAAATTACTTCAATAATTGAAGAGTTGCGAGAAGCAAAAATTATTAAATAACGGTAACATAGATGTAAACTCTCATTAACTGATTGAGTTTTAAGAAATAAACATGACCATTGATAAATTTGGAAGAACACTTTATTCGAAACATAACGATATCGACATAATACTTCAATCAACATCACCAAAAAAATACAGTTATACAACTACACTAAATTTTTTTAGTGATACAACGCTCAACAATAGATATCTTTTATATAATACTTTATCAAATTACATCTTTCCATACAAATCGGCTACAATTGTATCGGCTTTCATTAGTAATAATTCTCAAATAAGAATAAACGGTTCACCATTCTATGAGAATGCTCTACGTAATTTACCTTTAAAAAGGGGGGATACTATAGAATTTCCGGAACAATATGTTGGTGGAAATATGGTAACGTTATATGCTGAGTTGGTACTTAAATGTCTTGTGGAAGAAGAATATAGTCCAGTTGTTGAAGAAAATGGTTAAGAATAAGATAACAAATGTTAAACAAGAAATTGTTGAAGAAATTCACAAACCAGCTCGTAAAAATTTCAAACGAAGACATGTTATAGTAAAAGGTCTTAAAGATTTAATTCAAGCAGATTTAGTGGAAATGATACCTTATGCTAAATTCAATAAAGGATTTAGATATATTTTAGTAGTTATTAATGTATTTTCTAAATTTGTTTGGGCATTTCCAGTAAAAAGAAAGACTGGAAAAAATGTTTCATCAGCCATGGAAAAGATATTTTTAATTAAAAAAGATGTTGTCAAAAATGTTCAAACAGACATGGGTACGGAATTTTACAATAAAGACTTTCAAACGTTAATGAAAAAATACAACATAAATCACTATAGCACATATTCAATTCAAAAGGCGTCCGTTGTAGAAAGAGTTAATCGCACTCTAAAGAACAACATGTGGAAACAGTTTAGTTTACAAGGAAATTATAAATGGTTAGATATTTTACCAGAAATTGTTAACAAATACAATAATACCAAACACAGCACTATTGGCATGAAACCCATTAATGTTGACAATAAAACAGAAAAAGCTATCTTACAAAATTCATACAATCATTTAAAATTGGTTGACCCTAAGACTAAGAAATTTCGTGTTGGTGACAACGTACGTATAAGTAAATATAGAAGTGAATTTGCTAAAGGATATACTCCAAACTGGTCAAATGAAATATTTACTATAAATAAAATTCAATCAACATACCCATTAACATATTTATTAATCGATCAAAGTAAACAAGAGATAAAGGGTGGTTTCTATGAATATGAACTACAAAAAGCAAAATATCCAGATATTTATTTGGTTGAAAAAGTAATTAAAAGAAAAGGTAATAAAGTATTTGTTAAGTGGTTGGGATTTGACTCATCACACAACTCTTGGATTTCAAAGAATAATGTCCAATAAACATGTCTACCCACCACTAGCATATAAGAGATTTCAAACGTACTCAACCTCAGTGTTCGTTAAAAATGTCTTTGGATGATGGTGTTTCCCCTACAAGGTTTTCAATATTTGAAGAACGATTGCATACATTTAAGAATTGGGTTGGAGTTGTAACACCCAAATCACTCGCCAAAGCTGGTTTTGTCTACTTACAACACATGGACCACGTTCGTTGCTTTCGCTGTGGAGTCAATATTGTACGTTGGGAACCAACCGATACAGCTATGGGGGAACATATAAGATTGTCACCAAATTGTGAATTTGCAAAATTGCTTAGCAAAGGAGAAGAAAAAAAAGAAGATCGAAAAAAGTTTAAGAAAATATCAGAAAGGATTTATTATTTATTATTACTTGATGTATTACAACAATTACAAGAATAAATATTTTTTTTTGTAAATTTTTTTCCACTTAATTATCTTTCCAAAATGATACGAAATAATAAAATACCGTTAAGAATTTAATATTATGTCCACGCTTTTTACATTAACCAGCAGTTTCAATTTAATTATACAATTATTTACAAGTGTTGTGATTTTTCTACATTTAAAACTGCATATTAAACAATTCAGTAATAATTCTCTGCAAATTTAAAATATCATTTATGTCCTATTTATTTTTCTTGTGTCGAAATAAAACTGGATATCCAATGAGCTGTTTCACCCGCGGCAATAATTTATATTATTGTACAGCAAGGAACATTTGCAGACAAGTGAATAACCCTATAAAATAATTTACAATTTACATGAGGATTTTAGTACATAATAAATAATATAGTTTTTTTATATTCTAAATCTCATTTATTTATGAAAAATTACATGTCAGCAATTACATCAGAAATAATTTTGTTAGTGTTAATAGAAAGTTTACGTTTATTGATATCCTGTTCGAATAAGTCCGGGAGCATGTAGAGAAGTTCCTTTATTCCATGTGCATTGTCATTCGCATTGAACGGTGACATTAGCGCTTCTGTGTTTTGTAAACAATCGCCATTCATATTCACCAAGTTATAAATCAAATTATTGTAAAACGTTGAAAATTGTTGCTTCTTGAGTTTCTCTAGAAGATCTTTAACCAGTGGTAGCAATTTCCATAATTCCAGAACAGATTCAAATGCTAACAATACAAATGAAGAATTTGTATCAGAAATTTTTATAATTTTTTTCTTATTGTAATTTTGAAATTGAAGTGTTAGTCTTTGCATTGAAATTGGATTCCATTGTTCTTCATTAGTGTTCTGCAAGTAGTTGGTAATAATACCCTGCAGATCCAAGAACTGCATCCATTCACTTTCTCTGAATAGAACACATTGCTTTGAGTTGCCACATATTTGAACGACCGGATAAAAATCTTGAAAATCTGGGAGAATCCCTACTTTAATTAACTTGCTCTTGGACTTGTTGAGAAAATATGTACTGTTATTCAATAGTTCGGATACCATCATAAAGTAGTTATTTGACGTGTTGTTGTACAATACTGCGAATAAGCGAGTGTACTTGTTATATAGCCCCTCTGCTCACCCCACCACTCTATTGCAAAAAAAAATGTACAGGAGGTGTGGTAATATTTGTTATATTTTTCCGAAGTTATGAACTCGCCCTAAGGTGCTTGACTCTGAAATATGTACGCTTGAGCTAACTTTGCTACATGTTTTCGGTTGAGAGCAGGTCAAGTGTGAGTTTTTATTTCAGATTCGTGACGTACTCGTCAAGCGCTTTCATTTGAGTACCATGAAGGTCACATTTAAATCACCGGAAGTCATACCGGAAGTAGCTATTTTTATTTCAGATTCGTGATGTACTCGTCAAGCGCTTTCATTTGAGTACCATGAAGGTCGCATTTAAAACACCGGAAGTCATACCGGAAGTAGCTATTTTTATTTCAGATTCGTGATGTACTCGTCAAGCGCTTTCATTTGAGTACCATGAAGGTCACATTTAAAACACTGGAAGTTATACCGGAAGTAGCCATTTTTATTTCAGATCCGTAACGTACTTGTCAAGCGCTATCGTTTGAATACCATGATGACCCTATTTGAAACACCGGAAGTAGCTATTTTTATTTCAGATTCGTTACATACTCGTCGAGCGCTTTCATTTGAGTACCATGAAGGTTCCATGAAGGTTCCATTTGAAACACCGCAAGTCATACCAGAAGTAGCCATTTTTTTATTTCGTAATTTTAAAATTATGACATTTAAAAAATATGATTCGTATTACAAATGAACTCTTTGCTAAGAAAATGAAATGGCTGGTAGATGGGGGTAAATTTTTGATTTATTTTGAAAAATTATAAGCCATTTCCAAAATATATATGTAGAGTTTTGTGATTTATAAATTTGATTTGAAATGAGTGCACCGAGTTGGCCTTTGCAATGAAGAAGATTAAGTGTGTATGATAATGGTTGTCTTGCAGCTGCGTCCACGAACAGGTTTTTTCCTGTCTCGCATGACTGGAATTGCATGTGCATAAAGATCAACAGTCTGTCTCGCGCTTTCAAATGACATTCCATTCCATTTAAAACCGTGGGACTCGAGAATTGCATGTGCATAAAGGTCAACAGTCTGTCTCACGCTTTCTAACCACATTCCATTCCATTTAAAACCGTGGGAATCGATACCAATTGCAAAAACATCTGCGTTCAAACTGCATTCCAGTCTGGCGAAGGCATATAAAATAAAACTGTGAGAGATTTGTGATGCATTTACAGTCTATAATTCAAACGTGTAACACTGTTTTAAATATGAATTGTTCAGAGTGTAACAAAACATACAAAAGTGAGAGTGCGCTTAAAAGACACTATAGAGAAAGTTGTAAATTAAATAATTATTCCCCTCCAAGAAAACAACAAAAAACAAATCCAGGTAAGTTTATTTAAAAAAAATTAATTATATTTATTAAATATAAATATTTTGTAGATAAGTTTTGCAATGAATGCAAAACAAACATTCCTTCACATTCATACAACAATCATCTTAAGAGTTTCTACCATAAGAAAAATTGTTGTCTTATAATAGATGATGGTGTAGAGCTAGTATCGACAGCATTTAAAAGTAGAATTGTTACTTATAGATTTAAACCAAAACATGATTATTTAAATATAATTGATTTTATGAATGAAATTAAACATCAAGTAAATAACATCATAAATAAAGTTATCAATAAATTTTGTGCTGTTAAAATAAGTTTTGAGTTATTTGGAACATATATAATTAGTGAAAAAGATTTGCGAGAAATAAAATCGTTTAATAGTACTTATCAAGTTGCTACAGTCTCTACATCATTTGAAGAATTATATGAGACTTTTAGGCAAATCCTAGACACAAAAATGTCTGAATTTCAAGAACGTGATTCAGGTAAAGTTATTTTATGTTTGCCTCATTTTTATATATTTAAATACCTTTTTTATAACAGGTTGGGCTTTAGAAAAAATATTGTTTCTAGAAGTTAACTTCAACAAATATAATCCTCTCCGTGCTTCATCCTACATTCCACTGCCCACAGAAATAAAAAGAAAGCAAGCAATTGTAAATATTGAAAATGAAGATGATTGCTGCTTTGCGTGGAGTGTTGTTGCTGCAGTACGTCAACCTACCGGAAATCCAAGTAAAACTACATCATATGAACATTTTACAAGTGTGTTTAATTTTAATGATATAAATTTTCCAATTAAATTAAGTGACATTGAAAAATTTGAAAAAAATAATAATTTATCAATTAATGTGTACGGTTTAGATTCATACTTTAAAGATGGAATCAGGAAATATGAAATCGTAGGTCCAATGCATTACACAAAATTAAAAAAACCAACTCATATAAATTTACTTTTATTCAGTGACGATGATGGTAACAATCATTACTGTTACATTAAAAATTTATCTAAATTAGTTTCCAAACAAATTTCTAATCATAAAGTAACAAAATATTTTTGTGATGGATGTTTACAATACTTTGGAAATAATATAAAACTATTAAAACATTTGGAAAATGATTGCAACTACTTGTATACTCAAATTCCCAGCACAAATATAAATGTTAATAAATTTGGAAAATCTCTGCCTGAAAACATATTAGAATTTGAAAATATCCAAAAACAATTAGAGGTACCATTTGTTGTATATGCTGATTTTGAATGTGTTTTAAAACCGATGTTAACATGTTCTCCTGATCCAACAAAGTCTTTCAGTACTAAAACATATGAACACGAACCATATTCATTTGCATACTATATTAAATGTAATTATGATGATTCATTATCAAAATTAGAAATCTATCGAGGACCAAATTCAGAACAAATATTTATTAATAAATTAGAAACTGATTTAAAAAATATATATTATAAACATTTAAAACCAATAAAACCAATGATAATGACGGAATTGGAAAAAAAATACTTTAAAAATTCCTTAGTGTGTCATATTTGTGAATCATCTTTTTCTGATGTAAATGAAAAAGTAAGAGATCATTGTCATTTGACTGGCAAATTTCGAGGTGCTGCTCATTCCAATTGCAATTTACATTACAAACGCAGTAATCATATTCCTATATTTTTTCACAATTTAAATTATGATTCACATTTATTTATCCGAAACTTAGCCTTAAAAAATGAAAAAATTAATGTGATTGCTCAAACAAAAGAAAAATATATATCATTTACAAAAGAAGTTCTAGTTGATGTAATTAATAAAAAAAATGTTTACATTCAAATGAGGTTTTTAGATTCTTATAAATTTATGCCTCAATCATTAGAAAAATTATCAAAAAATTTAAATCCGCATGAATGTATAGAAGTAAAAAAATATTTTAACGATCAAACAAAATTTAATTTTATAAGACAGAAAGGAGTATTTCCTTACTCCTACATTGATAATTGTTTAAAATTAAATGAATCAAAATTACCTAGCATAGAAGAATTTTATGATAAATTAAGAGATGAAAACATTTCCAGTGAAGACTACCAACGAGCAAGTGATGTGTGGAATTTATTCAAATGTAAAACTATTGGTGATTATGCTGATATATATTTAAAATCAGATGTTCTACTGTTAGCAGACGTTTTTGAAAATTTTCGTAAAATTTGCCTACAAAATTATAAATTAGATCCTGCACATTATTTCACTGCACCAGGTCTAAGTTGGGATGCTATGTTAAAATATACAAAAGTGAAATTAGAATTACTAACTGACATTGACATGTTACATTTTTTTAAAAAGGGCATTCGCGGTGGTGTCAGTACATGTATAGGTAGGCAAGCTGAAGCAAATAACAAGTTTTTACCAAATTATAATCCATCAAAACCAAACTCATTTTTAATGTATCTTGATGCAACCAATTTGTATGGTTGTTCTATGTCTGAATATTTACCCGAAAAAGGTTTTTATTGGTTAACACCTGAACAAATTCAACAATTAAATGTATTAGATATTTCTGATTCATCTAATACGGGATATGTTTTAGAAGTAGACTTGGAGTATCCATCTAAATTACATGACATTCATAACGATTTTCCGTTTTGTCCAGAAAATATAATTCCACCAAACGGTAAGTTTCAAAAATTGATTCCAAATTTATGTGACAAAAATAAATACATTATTCACTACAGAAACTTAAAACAATGTTTAAATAACGGTTTAAAATTGAAAAAAATTCATCGTGTTATTCAATTTCAACAATCACCATGGCTTAAAACTTATATTGATTTAAATACCAATATGCGAAATGCTTCTAAAAATGATTTTGAAAAGTTATTTTTTAAACTTATGAATAATAGTGTATTTGGTAAAACTATGGAAAATTTAGATAATAGAATTGATATTAAACTTGTAAGCCATTGGGAAAAAGTAGGTAAACAATTTGGAGCTGAAGTATTTATATCTAAACCAAATTTTAAAAATTGTTCAATATTTTCTGAAAATTTAGTTGCCATTCAGATGAATAAAGTAAAAATATATTACAATAAACCTATATATGTTGGATTTTCTATATTAGATTTGTCAAAGACGGTCATGTATGATTTTTATTACAATTATTTAAAACCAAAATATAATGAAAATGTGTCATTATTATATACAGATACCGATTCCTTAATATTAGATATAAAAACTAATAATTTTTATGATGATATGAAAAATAATTCAAATCACTTTGACACATCTAATTATAAAGATAATAATATTCATGGAATAACCAGAAGTAAATCTATTTTGGGTAAAATGAAAGATGAATATGTTGGTAAACCAATTCAAAGTTTCTATGGCACCGGAGCAAAAGCATATTGTGTGGTAACACCCACATCAGTTACAAAAAAAGCAAAGGGTGTTAAAACTTGTGCTATTGATAAACAATTGACGGTATACGATTTTCAAAATATTCTAAAAGGTAAAAACAAGCTATGTAGAATGTATATTTTTCGATCACATCTACATAATATGTATACAGAATTAAAAAATAAAGTAGCATTGACCAATTTTGATGATAAACGATATATAATTCCTGGTTCAATGAAAACTTTAGCTTGGGGACATAAACTGTTAGATAATGACCCTTGGAAACAAAATATTGATATGTTCTTTGAAGTAGCAGAAGAAATTGAAAAAGAAGAATCTGAACAAAATGTAGAGACATTTTTTAGTGTCAATAATAAATCACTTTGGCAAAGTAATATAGATCTATTATGGAAAGTGGTTGAGAATGAAGCACTCGTAACTTTTTAAAAATATTTATTAATAAGTAATATATTTAGTGTACATTTTATTTGTAATAAAGTATAATATATAAGTAAGAAACAATGTTAGAATAATAATTGATAATATGTTAACAAAATTGTACAATGTTGAATTATTAAAATTAATGGTATTTTGAAAACTTGTTGTTATGTTTGTATTATTTTTTAACCTATAAATGATGTTGTATCCTAAATGGTTGTTGGCATTTATCGAGGTCTTGCATGTTTTTGGATGGTAAATATAGTCTATATCCATTTGTTTCCATGTTGAATTATTAATTGAAATATAACATTCTTTTGTATTTTTGGGTTTGGAAACATATAAAGTGTTATTAAGAATTGTCGTTAACAAAATGAAGGTTGTTGCATTCATGGTGGTAGTTGGTATAATAACTGATGTTATTATTTATTTTGGTATATATGTAACTGCTTCACAGCTAAACTTGAAAGAATCGTGCCAAATAAATTATGAATTGAGTGTGACTTACTTAACCTTAGTTGTCATGGCCTACAATTTAAATATGAGCAATTATTTACCTTGAAAAAGTAGTGTGGCTATGGTCTTGAACACGTGTGACCATGAAAAATGGGTGTGGCCTTGGAGGGCGTAATGGCCATAGCAATGGCCTTGAAAAAAGTGGTGTGGTTATGACCTTGAACACGTGTGACCATGAAAAATGGGGTTGGCCTTGGAGGGGGGTAGTGAGTTGGCCTTGAGAGGGCGTGATGGCCTTGAGGAGGCGTGGCCTTGACCTTGGAGGGGCGTGATGGCCTTGAGGAGGCGTGGCCATGGCAATGGCCTTGACCTTGAAAAAAGTGGTGGGGGGTTTTCGAGCAGCCCCTTTCTTTTACTACTCGAACCAGTCAAGAAAATTGTCAACACCATTTTTTTTTTAATTTATAATATCAAATTTGAATTTAATTTTTTTCATAAAATTATTATTACTTATGATTTATTTTGATTAATAAATCAATATAAATTAGGGTTCTAAATATGAATTTGTATACAAAACAATTATAAAATCAGAAATAAAATGAAAGAATTGTATGAATCGAATGAATGAATTATAATCGATTATTAAATTTAAATTAAAATGAATTTTATGTCAATATGAATTTGTTTTCGATACAATTATAAAATTTGAAATAAAATAAAATAATTATATGAATACAATAAACATTATATTCTATTATTAAATTTAAATTAAAATTAATTTTATATCAATTTGAATTTGTTTACGATACAACTATAAAATCAAAAATAAAATGAAATAATTGTGTGAATACGATAAACATTATATTTTATTATTAAATTTAAATTAAAATGAACATTCTCACCAGTAGTAAGATTCTCGTCTCTACGACTCCTGATTGCTCTAGCTGCAAAGAAGAAACTACAAATCGACCAAATGGATGCAGCTTTCCTTCAAGGAGATCTGGACGAAGAATTTTATATCCAATAACCCGAGGGTTTCAATGGCGTAAGTAGACAAGTTTGTAGACTTAGAAAAGCGATATATGGTTTGAAACAGAGCGGACGTCAATGGAATATCAAACTCAAACACCAAAAGTCAAAATTAGACTCATGCGTGTATTTCAATGCAGAAGCAAGCGTAATCTCATATTTTGGTCAGATGCTGAAATTCGAGACCAATTAAAACACGAGTTAGCAAGAAACTTCAACATGAAAGGTATGGGAAGAGCCAAGACTTGCGTTGGACTTAATATAACCTACGAAAACGATGGAATCTCAATAGATCAGTCAGTCTACACAAAAAACATACTGAAGAGATTTGGCATGGCTGACGCAAAACCAATTTCGACCCCTAGCCTTAAAGGGCAGAAGCTATCTGTCCGAATGTTAGACAAAAACGAATATACCACAAATATACCTTACCAAGAAGCCGTAGGAAGCCTGCTATACCTAGTGCAAGGATCACGACCCGACATTGCTTTCGCAGTAAGTGACGTAAGTAGATTTAACAATGGTTTTGGGAAAATTCACTGGGCCGCCGTTAAAAGAATATTTTGATACCTTCGAGGTACAGAGAATCACAAGATTCATTACAAATATTCTAATGAAGCAAAAATTGAAGGCTACGCCGACTCAGACTAGGCATCGGATGTAGATAAAAGGCGCTCATGCACCGGCTATGTATTTAAATTTATAACTGGTGCAATAAGCTGGGCAAGCAAGATGCAAGGTACAGTAGCTCTTTCGACAACCGAAGCAGAATACATGTCAATCTTCGCTGCGACGCAAGAAGCATTATGGCTGAAACATTGTGTTGAACAATTTGAAACATGTAATAAAAGTATATTAATACATTGTGATAATCAAGGTGCAATCGCATTAGATATGAATGACCAATTTAGACCTAGATCAAAGCACATTGATATTAGGTATAATTTTTTCCGAGATCATGTAAAACATAATGTAATAGAACTTAAGTTTGTTATGTCAGAAGAAAACGTAGCAGATTTTTTAACAAAAGCTGTAACCAAGGATGCCACTATGTATGCAATCGATAGACTCGTTCTATCCTGTTAAATATTGTTAAGTGTTGTTGATTTAATGTTGATATATTTTAATATGTTTTGTATTGTCAAAAATTATAAATCAACAAGTTGGGGTGTAGGAAACTGTAACCTGGCCAATAGTCCTGTGAGACTTGGCAACACTGTCTGTTAGTAATAGAAGTAAGTTGTCTGTAATTCTCCCGTGCACTGTACATTAAATATGTTCTGTCGTAAATAAAAGTTTATCAATAAACCCTCATAAAACAACAATATGAATTTGTTTACGATACAATTATAAAATCAGAAATAAAATGAAATAATTGTATGAATACGATAAACATTATATTCTATTTTTAAATTTAAATCAATTTTATGTCAATTTGAATTTGTTTACGATACAACTATAAAATCAGAAATAAAATAAAATAATTATATAAATACGATAAACATTATATTCTATTATCAAATTTAAAATAAAATGAATTTTATGTCAATTTGAATTTGTTTACGATACAATTATAAAATCAGAAATAAAATGAAATAATTGTATGAATACTATAAACAATATATTCTATTATTAAATTTAAATTAAAATCAATTTTATGTCAATTTGAATTTGTTTACGATACAACTATAAAATCAGAAATAAAATAAAATAATTATATAAATACGATAAACATTATATTCTATTATTAAATTTAAATTAAAATCAATTTTATGTCAATTTGAATTTGTTTACGATACAACTATAAAATAAGAAATAAAATGAAATAATTGTATGAATACGATAAACATTATATTCTGTTATTAAATTTAAATTAAAATCAATTTTATGTCAATTTGAATTTGTTTACGATACAACTATAAAATCAGAAATAAAATAAAATAATTGTATGGATACGATAAACATTATATTTTATTATTAAATTTAAATTAATATGAATTTTATGTCAATATGAATTTGTTTATAATGTTAATTTCTATTTAGGTCGAATAACCAGGTTAAGACGACAAAGTGTCCAGAGTGTCGATTTGAACGCTTCAAGTACCAGAAGTGTAAAGAGAAAAAATACCTCTTCTTCCGCAAAACTTGAAGCTACTAAAAAAATAAAAATTGAAAAACCAATAAAGAGAGTTACAAGAAGTAACTCGACTTGTTCCGATAAAAGTGTAGATGACCACAAAAAATCAGATATCAGAACAAGACGAATGACCAGAAGTAATTCGACTTGCTCCGAAAAAAGCTATTCGTCAGAGTGCGAGTCGAATTGGTCGTTAAGTAATTTTGATTGGAACGACTGGATAGATGCCAACACAAAAAAATCGAGTACACCAGTTTCCATTCCCATTCGACATGTTAAGAAAGAAGTTGAGAATATAGATTAATAGAAGACCTCGACGAGAGTATCGAGTGCTTGACAATTTCTTCGGACGGAGACAGCAGTAGGAATTCAGGCGGTCTAAGAAGATCCAGCCGCCTTCAGTCATCTCCTGCTGCTCAAGCTAACGTGTCCAAGATAACACGATCGAAGAAATCGAAAAGACCACCCGTTCCTCTTTTCCGTGTAGTATCAAGTAAGTT
The DNA here is from genome assembly GCA_963932245.1 of Tachinus rufipes. Lineage (NCBI taxonomy): Eukaryota > Metazoa > Arthropoda > Insecta > Coleoptera > Staphylinidae > Tachinus > Tachinus rufipes. Next base: position 52,147,916 of record OZ010748.1, read on the forward strand.
TTTGAACAATTTTACATATAAGAAAAAAAATCTAAATGCCTTTAAAAATAACTAATTTATTTCTTTTTGGAATCAATTAAAATTAAATTATCATTTGATATATATTTACATGGAAATGTTTTTATTAAATATTAAATATCATTAAATAAATGTTTAACGGTGGTGATATATTTAAGTGAAAGTGGTTACCGAAATGTGCAATGTGACAACAAATCAATTCGAGAAGGAGAAGAAGAAGAAGAAAAATAAGAAGAAAATGTGATACATTTAAAAATTATATTCCAGTGTTATTAATAAATTTATAAAGTTATAAATAAATATTTTTGTTGTTTTTATTACACGTTTTAACACAACATTATTTTGTTGTTATTTTTATTTGTTTTTAATTTAATATGATTTCAAAAGTAAAGTAATTGTGACAATTTGAAATATAAAAATTTCACTTTTGTTTTAATAATACGATTTTTTTTTAATGATATGTTCTCTAAAAATACAATATAATTATTCATTTAAAAATAATTGATAATTGTTTATTGATTTTTTTACGTAATTTAGTTTTAGTATTTAGGTTTTATATTTAGGAAAATAATCAAAAATTATTCAAATTGTCACAAAATAATTAACTCATGTTGTTTAAAGTTTTGAATATTTTTATTAATCTTTTATTTTGCCGTTTCAGCTAAATTTGCAATAGTGCGTGGCACTATTAATCAAAACAATACTAAATTTTCTTATGCATCGGCAGTAAAACAATGTACTGCCTGTGCTGTAATGAGTTGCGTATACGTAAAACTATACGGAGTGCCCTCCACACCAAACGATATTGACGATATAGTCGATCTCGGCGACCAGCTCTATTGTCGCTCAATGACCACACGAGTCGCACCGCAACCTGACATTAACGTGCCGACAGATTATTTGCCTATCAATGAGATTGTTTTTGGTTAATGCGAGAAAGGTGCAAGTGGTATTGAAAGAGAATTTCGACAAGTTTGGAAATCTGGAGCGGAAAGTTGATGGTGAAACCTTGGTTATTTGTTTCCTGCGATACGGCAGCTCTCCTGTCGCAGAGTGGGTCGTGGTTCTCAACTTAATTAATAATAAAGAAATACATATGGGCTCCAGTCACAACAGGTGACACATGTAAAAATAAGTATTGGTTGTAGGTATCGGTTTTATGAATTAGGCACGAGGTTCCCATTAATGAAATATATATTCATATTAATCTTAAAAAGACAGTACAAGTATGTAGGTTCAGCGCAACACAACGATTAATTTGTTATGATAGAAATTTATCATTTAATCTTGTTAGACTTAGATGGTACCTCGGCCGATAAGCTTATCATCCCGTAACAATATTAATTCTAATTTTAGTTGTACAATCTTTAAACAAAATTAGCTCTTGTAAAGCGAAAACATACACAAACATATAACTTAATATTTTGTACCCCCTAATGGGTACCTGGCATTATTTCAGGTTTATAAACCTTTTAAATTAAATTTCAGATGCACAAAAAATGTTAATCTGATGGATTAAACATTTGAAAATTGACGGATTGAAGTTAAATGTTCAAAAGTAAACAGAAAAATATACGCAAACATCCACTTAGCTGAGATTCCTTAACACGTCCTACGCAACTCCTGATTCAGCATTCCAAGGAAAATATAGGCTGCACTACGCTTCTTGGTAGATTGATTAGTAATCATAAAGGCATTGATTGAATCGGAAGCAGGATGACTTCGATACTTAAGGATTCTTAATTCGACCATGTGTAATTGGATCTAACCACAAGGTCCTAAAAGCCTGTACATAAAATTTATAAGTTGTATATTTTTCTTTATGTAGTTTTAATAATAAATCAATTAAACCGAGTTTGATATTTATTTAATAGTTTACCTGATGGTCTGGCTTTTGATGATGTTTTGCTATTTCTGAATGACCGCATGGTGGAGTACATTATTTTAAATACCCATGATTATATATGTTCAAATAATTCAATGGCACTTTACAGGAATTATTCAAATAATTATTGCTGATCATAAAGAAATTACTGGTCCTCACAAAACGAAGCTTAATTAAGACACAGCACACTGCATGGTTTACTCCACCAAGTCGCGATCAGAAAAGAAGGATTAATCTTCTACGTTTTAACTTTCAAACTTTATCAAAACCTTGATTTATACTTTGATAATATATGCGCGCACCTTGCGCTTAATTCAAACCGACCAATAAAACCAAACTGCGTTAAGTTTAATATACTAGCAGCACCATCTAATGTATTTCGCATGAACTATCAACTAACCGCACTTACAGTATCCTACAATACCACAGGACTCTGCGCATCGCAAACAACTTAGCTAAACACGTGCGTCTGACAGTATCTGACGTTTCATTCAATGTGTGGAAAACAAACGTAACCTCACTAAACAGGTTCGTTTGTTTACAATAACATTTTAATTAAATTATTGTTAAGTGTAGTTTGATAGTGTTTGATGCTAGTGCAAGTGGACTAAAAGGGGCGAGATGGTAAATAACAGGCAAGTACATTAATTAAAAGAAGTTATAGGTTGGAGGTTTGTTTGTCGATATGTGTGGTAGTTGACAGAATATGATTTAATTATCTGGTTCAGTCAGCGCTAACTGAACTTATTTAAGTTTGTATCATGAAGGATTACTGTCTGGTTTTGGCCGAACCAAAAGTAATGATAAATATTGTTCAATATTTATTTAATAACTTCCCAACGACTACACATATCGGCTACATGTTAATTAGAAAATCCACACCGTTACAATGGTTTTTATACCTTATCCGAAGCCATACCATTGTTTATGCTCGAACAAGACATGAAAAAGCATTGACATGTAACTATCTATCGATAGCCATTTTCCGATTTCATAATCGATATTACGTCTTTGATTCGCATTCACGAGACAGTTTTGGAATGCGAACCGACGTTAACGGAACAGCTTGCTTAGTCCACTTTTCTAACGTGGAAGACTTGGTAAGTCATGTAATAGCTTGCATGCGACAGGACGAAAGCGGGCCGGAAGATACACAGCCTTTCAGCTTGTCCGCTTTTGTCATTGAAGAATTAAATTGCGTGCCGAGATTAGATCCGGCCGATTATTTTACAAAATGTTCGGACCGCGTGCCTCCAACGGTGGAGGTAGAATAAACCAAAAAAACATCCGGAAGAAAAAAATCAGTATGTGAAACGGTATAAATAGCGGGTATTTGTTGGCACGTCGAGAACGAAAAGCCGATTTGTTTACATGCGGTTCTCTGGACGTAAAAAACGTTAACGATAATTGTAAAGCGTGCAGCGCTTTAAAATTTAAAAAAGAAACGCATTTGTCATGCTGCAGAGGAGGTACTGTAAAAGTGCCGGAATTGGGAGTAAATTATCCGGGACTGTTGAAAAATTTATTATTAGATTCAACGGTTCGTGGAAATAATTTTTATGAAAATATTTGCGAATACAATAATTTATTCGCTTTTGTTAGCACACGCGCAGACGTACACGCCCCGACCGGACCACGCAATTGGCCGATGGTAATTATCGGAGGCAAAGTCTACCACAGCGTAACCGACGTCAATCCGAACGAACCTCAATACGGGGCTTTATATTTTCATAATCCCTAAGTGGCAACAGAGAAACGAAAGTCTGCGAAGCCGAAATTAAGCTCCGATATTATAGCAGACATCGATCAAGTGATGCGATCGTTTAATCCGGCAGCAAAAATTTACCTAAACATAAGCGAACTGCTGTCGAAACAACGAGCAGAGCAAGTTTCCACAGAAAACGACAATCCAAGGTACGTCGTTTCGTTCTACTTGGACGCCACTGTGGACAAACGTACCTATAACTTGCCGACCAATCCGGACGAAATTGGAGCCGTTTATTCAACGGCGGACGGCGAAGTACCGGCACGTCCTCAGTTACGCACGTACGTTCGCGGCCATAACGAACAAATCAAAGAGGTGGAAATTCCCCCATGTTCTGGCATAGGATTGCGATTGGGTTATCCGCTTATTCATCCACGCGGAGAAGAAGCCTGGTCGTTGAGCGTATCAAGAAACAAAGTAACCGGCACGAGGAAAAGAGTGTCGTGCCGAGAGTATTACGCGTACCGAATGATGGTACGTGATAAAAAATGTAATCCCATCCACGAAACGCGGAGGCTCGGCCAGGAGTACACGATTGCCATGTACTCCCACGTCGAAGTCAACCGCATCGAATACATACAAGCAAACTCGCAAAAATTGATGGTCGAGTCGTATGCCGGTCTTCAGGACTATTTGCATCGTCGATGGACGACTGCGCACTCGGCGAACGAGGAAATGTTGCAGCGAACCAAAACGTAACCGCACAACCTGCTGAAAGACAGCCAGAATCTGCAGTAGAAACTGTTGCGGACACCGCAGTAGTAAACACGATCAATCCGGACGAATGTGATAATCACGTGGGTCGTATAGTGGTCCTTCCGAGCACATTTACCGGAGGTCGTAGATACATGGAAGCCAACTATCAAGATGCGATGGCTATGGTTTTAAAGTACGGCAAACCAACTTGGTTTATAACTTTCACCTGTAATCCGCAATGGAAAGAGATTGCAGAGCAATTAGAAAAAGGACAAACGCCGCAAGATAGACCCGATATTGTGGCGAGAGTTTTTAAATTAAAATTGAATCAATTTATGGACGAATTGATCGACGATAAAACGACTGGAGAAGTACAATGTGCAGTATACTCCATAGAGTTCCAAAAACGCGGACTGCCACACGCACACATATTGGTCACAGTGGCAAACAAAGATAAGCCGCACAACTCGGACGATATCGACAGCATGATCTGCGCCGAACTGCCGGATCCAGTCAAAGAACCCGAGCTACGCAAACATGTATTAAAATACATGATACACGGGCCGTGCGGCGATAGATTTAAAACATGTGTCTGCATGGAAAATGGAAAATGCGGAAAAAAGTATCCAAAAGAGTTTTTGGAAAAAACGTGTTTTATGGAGGACAACTTTGTCACCTACCGCAGACGCAAAAACGGTCACAATGGTACCGTGCAGCGGGCAGGAAAGACGATCGAAGTTAATAACGGAGACGTAGTACCGTACAATGGCTACTTTCTTATGCGCTTCGGATGTTGCATTAACATCGAAGCAGTGGCAAATGTTGGCATATGTGTTCAAATATATTACGAAAGGCCCAGATTCGGCACTCATAACGTTCGACAAAGAAGGCAAAAAACCTTTCTATGACGAAACCCGAGAGTTTTTAGACAAAAGATATTTGTCTTCCGGAGAAGCCGCCTGGAGACTATTTTCTAACGAAGTCATGTTCAAAACGCACCAGGTAATACGGCTACCGGTACATTTACCAGGAGAAAAAAACGTTTTGTTTGAAGAATCGAATCCTGAAGAAGGAGTGGTCATAGCCGACAAAAAAAATTCAATGCTTGAAGCTTACTTCGCATTAAATAACTCCGACCCAAGTGCCTGTCTACTATACTACGTGGATATTCCACTTTGGTACAGGTTTGATAAAGGAGTGTGAAAGAAAAGAATATACGATAAAAGCAAAATAATCGTATCTCGAATACACACCATCAGCCCGCAATGGACGGAGAAATTCCATCTTTGTAATCTCCTGCTAAGGATCAAAGGAGCAAATAATTTTAACGACTTATACGTTGTCGACAACGAACGTTGCGCAACGTTCCAAGAAGCAGACACCTGCTCTCCGACGACGCCGAATGACACGCGGCGATGAAAAAAGCGGCCCTCTTCCAATTGCCAGGTAAACTGCGCAAGTTTTTTTCTTACATGTTGTGTTACTGCCAAATTACTTGCGTTCAAGGATTATGGGACGCATTTAAATTACAACTTATCGAAGACTACATTCGATATAAGTACAGCGAAGACAAAGCCGAGTTGAGAGCTTTGCGTCGCGTCGCAGCCTGTTTGCGATATCAACATCGAAACATCGACGAATTTCTGTTTGTTCGTCTGGACGAAATTATAAAGCAAACCGTTGAAGATGTTAACGATGAAACCGACGCGTATGGTGATCTAACGGACGCCGCACTCGACGCGCATCTCACGCGTTTAGAGATTATTGCAGAACAAACACAGAGTTGGAAACAAGCGTGAATATGTTCAACATACAACAAAAGAGTGTCTATCAGACGGTACTGGCCGCGATAGAAAACGAAGACTCTCCAAACAGATATTTTTATTTGCAAGGCAGTGGGGGAACAGTTAGTTAGTTTAGATTTTTGGCGTATCAGCCTAATAAGACTATTAACGCCGATTCTTTTCTCTAACTATAAAAAATGTAAAATAATATGCTGTAAAATGGCATATTAAAGAATAAAATTAAATAAATAAATAAATAAACAACAAAGATAAAATAAACGTTCACAAACTTTAATGACTATAGCAATAATGACTAGATAGTTCCAACAGTGTCTAGGGTATAAAAAGTCCTAAACACTGCTGGATTTTACGATACACAAACATTAATTATAATAAATTAACAATTATATCCATACACCCAATTTGCTCTGTCGAATAAATTCAAACAGACGATCGACTTCAACGATCTGATCGCCCAAGACAATCGACAAACTGGGTGATAATTCAGACGTAACTCTTTGTTCCGAAAACTGCCGACAATCCAATAAGATATGACGAACAGTCAATGGGACATTACAAGTATCACAAACTGGCGGCACCTCAGATGCCAACAAATGCCTGTGAGTCCATCGACAGTGGCCGATGCGAAGTCGCGTGAGGATAACCTCTTCCTTACGCTTCGGCCTGCATGACGAACTTCACGGTGTAATAACGCTTTTAGTGCATCGCAGCTTGTTGTCTTGAATAGCAAACCACTCAGTTTGCCAGCTAGACAGCAGCTTTTGATGTAGAAAATTACAAATATCCCTAACGCAAACTTTAAATGAAACATATTCAGCGCTAGTTATTGCCAATTTGGCAAGCGCATCAGCTTTTTCATTGCCACTGATACCTACGTGACTGGGGATCCAGACAAAGTTAACAGTGACATTTATCTGAGACACCTGAAGCAAAATTGAATGAATTTGCCTCAGCAAGTAATGATCAGGATATTGGTCATCAATGGCGTTTAATGCACTCAACGAGTCTGTACATATAACATAATTTATACCTGCGCTTAGTTGGATGTAGAGAAGAGCCTGATAGATAGCATACAGTTCTGCAGTATACACGCTGCTAACACTTGGCAAGCCAAATGTAAATTGCAGCTCATCTACCAGAAAAGCACAACCCACACCGTCGTTACTTTTTGAGCCATCGGTATAAATCCAAGTGGCATTTACATTCATTGCTTGAATTTTTGCAAATTCAGTTCGATATTCAACTGGTAAAGTTGAAGCTTTGCTCATTCTCGATAATGCAGTATTTAACCTTGGACGTTGAAAAGTCCAAGGAGGATCGCGACAGTAAGACAGTTGATATACATCAGGGAGTTGGAAATCCAGTTCCCGAAGTATACTGCAATTTCTTATAGCAACCGGTTTTTGGGACCGTATCCTGATGTTGTATAGATCGTCGAGACCATTATTGTACACGACAGGAAACGTCGGATGCAAGCGTTTAGCTTTTAGTTTCGCGGCGTACCTAATTGTCAAAATTTTACGCCGAAGATAGAGTGATGGTTCAGCTGCCTCACACAAAACACTAGCAATAGGGCTAGTGCGAAATGCGCCAGTTGCTAAACGAATTCCAGTATGGTGAGCAGGATCAACAATACGTAATGTGGATGGAGCTGCGGAAGCATAGATTATGGAACCATAATCTAGTTTTGAGCGCACCAAAGCGCGATGCAGAAGTAGCATTGTTTTCCGATCCGCTCCCCATGACTTTCCACTCAACGACCTGAGCAAGTTTAGTGCCGGGACACATCTTGATCTCAGATTTATTAAATGAGGACGCCAAGTCAGCGCACGGTCAAATGTGATACCGAGAAATCGAACACTATCCTGTACAGGAATAGGTTCTCCCCCAAGATATAATAAAGGGTCACCGTGTGGGGTTCGCCTTCTACAAAAATGGATAAGCAACGTTTTACTAGTAGAAAAAGTGAATCCATTCTTATTAGCCCAGTTCAAAATGTGATTGATTGTTAACTGAAGTTGACGTTCCAATGTTGCCATGTTTCTCGAAGCACAATAGATAGCTACGTCGTCAACATACATACATCCGCTTACCGGATGCTTGATGAACTGACTTATGCCGTTAATCGCTATCATAAATAGTGTCACGCTTAGAATAGACCCCTGAGGAATACCATTCTGTTGCTGACGTATGCCCGAGATGTTGTCACCTACACGTACCTTAAATGAACGGGAAGTTAAAAAACTTTGTATATACAATGCCATGCTTCCGCGAATACCCCATGAATGAAGCGTTCGTAGAACATTGTACTTCCACGTCATGTCATACGCTTTCGCAATGTCAAAGAATACAGCGACAAGATGTTGATTCTGTACAAAAGCATTTTTTAATTGCTGTATCCAACCGAACAAGGTGATCAGTCGTAGAACGGTGACGCCTTGAACCACATTGTATGTCAGCAATTAAACCTCTTGAATCTAATAACCAAGTAAGACGCTTATTGATCATTCTTTCTAGTAACTTGCATAAGCAGCTAGTTAGAGAGATAGGCCTATAACTTGTCGGGAGCTTTTTATCTTTACCAGGTTTAAGTACTGGTACTATGATAGCAAGTTTCCACGACTCAGGACAATACCCTGCTGACCATATCCGGTTATAGAGTGCTAACAATTGAACTTTGGCAGAGCGACTTAATTGCTTAAGCATAGCATTGTGTATCAAATCGACACCTGGAGCAGTATTGTGTGCTTCAGATAATGCCGAGTCAAATTCCCAAACACTAAACGGTGCGTTATATAATTCATTTTCAGCAGAGACAAATGACAGAACGTTTTTCTCCATGTTAATTTTAATATCTCGGAAATTTGCAGCGTAATTATTATCGCTGGAAGCGTCAAAATAAACATCGGCCAGGATATTCGAAATGTCAATGGGATTGGTAATAATTTGATCACCCGACAATAACCCACTAATAGGTAATGATGCGGTTCGGCCAGAAATTTTTCTGGCTTTTTCCCACACCTTCCCGACGGGGGTTCTCGAATTAATTGAAGTGACATATTCTGACCATGATTCTCTTTTAGCTTTTCTGCATGTTCTTCGAGCAACAGCTTTATACCTCAAATAAAGTAATAGGTTTTCTTCTGTTGGAGAGTGGTTGAATCTACGAAAAGAACGACGTTTGTTGAGTTTGGCTTGCTCACAATCAAAATTCCACCAAGGAACGGGCTCTCTGCGAGGTTTTCCGGAAGATAACGGTATACTCGCATGTGCTGCCTGTATGATAGAATCAGTATAAGTTTCAATATCTTTGTCGATAGTGGCTTGGACACTGTCATCGTAATCAAACACTTGAACAAACATATTCCAATCGGCATCTTTTATTCTCCAATTTCGATGACGGTTTTCATTAATTGCATGACCAAGCACGCGAATGAATATGGGAAAGTGGTCACTATCATAAAGATATTCCGAGACTTCCCAATCCAGCAATGCTGCGATACTTGGAGAACAAATGGTAAGGTCAATAGCCGAGAACGATCTATTGGCCACGGAAAAGTAAGTATTGTTACCTTTATTTAAGATAACTAAATCCGTTTCTGAAAAAAGATTGGCCAAGTTACGACCTCGCACATCAGTTCGATTTGAGCCCCACATAGTGTTATGAGCATTAAAATCGCTTATTAGCAGGAATGGGGACGGAAGTTGTTCAAGTAATTGATCAATCAAACGAATGTCCAAACTGACATTTGGCGGAATATAAATTGAGCAAATGGTCAGTGCAAAAGGGATATGAAGTTGAACGGCTACTGCTTCTAATGCAGTGTTGACACGGAATTCTTTACTGAAAACCGTATCACGAACCAATAAAGCCGTTCCACCCTGAGCACGATCAACATTTGCACGATCTTTTCTATAAATAGTATAACCACGAAGATTAACAGAACAGTCAACCTTAAAATTTGTTTCCTGTAAGGAAACGCAGATAGGTGAATTTTCGGCTAATAATATTTTAAAGGATTCGTAGTGTGAATTATATCCGTTGCAGGTCCATTGTATAATGGTTGAAACCATTTTTAGTGTTATATTGCAAACGTAATTTTAACTCTTTGTTTATTAGCGTTTTTATTTTTAACTTCTGAATTATCTTCTGGGGGAGTAGAACTCCCACTAATTGGCATAATTTCATCTGTCAGAGTAGATGGCGCGGAAAGAACTTCCACATCCATTGACTCTAACGACACGTCAATATTGGGGTCTGTGGGCGCAGGATCGCTAGAAACCTGCACCTCAGGTGGCGGTAGCCTAGATTGGGCTGCCGTCTTTGCAGGCTTTGACTCGGACTGAGCCTTTGCCTGTTTAGGCTTTGACTTGGAAGTCGCAACCTTAGTTGGCTTTGGCCCGATACGAGCCAATACCTTAGATGGTTTAGGCTTTAAATAAGCCCCCATCTTGAGTGGTTTTGCTTGAAGTCCCACTCGTTGTGACCTTGGACCGGATTGGGCCGTAGTCAGTTTAAGTTTTGAACCTGATGGGCCCGCAACCGGTTTTTGACCCTTCACATTAGAGTCCTTGTCTTTATTTAAAGTTTCTGCAATAGCAGTAAATTTCATAATTGGTGGTTGTTGAACGATAGGCGTTTCAACAACTGCAGCAAACGATCTAGAAAAGGTAGGAGCCGTAATTGCTCTATACCTCTTTTGAGCATCAAAGTAAGAGAGTTTGTCTGTTACTCTGATCTCGGCTATCTTCCTTTCCTCTTTCATTTTTGGACAATCTCGGGAATAGACAGGATGCTTACCACCACAATTCACACATAAAGGTGAACTTTTGCATGGATCGGGGTCATGTTTCTCCTTACTGCATTTTGCACATGTTGCAACACCTGGACACCTAACTGCGGTGTGTCCAAAACGTTGGCATTGGAAACACCTCATTGGGTTAGGAATAAACGGGCGGACCGGGCGAGTAACATACGCTACCTTGACTTCATCTGGGAGCCGTTCGGAATCGAATGTTAAGATCATAGATGTTGTATCTCTGACCTCACCATCTTTTCTACGGGTTAGTTTTTTAATATCGATAACGCCTTGCGACGCTAGTTCTTGTTTGCATTCGTCTACAGTTGTGTATAACAACTCATACCATGAAATAACTCCCTTAGAAATATTTAAGGATTTATGCGGCTCAACTGTCACCGCAATATTACCTAACGACGTGCGTTCCTGCATTTTACTGCTCTGCATTTTGTCTTTTACTTCAATAAGCAAAGTACCGTCTCTTAACTTCTTACACGATTTTAAGGTTCCGTTAATAATATTGGAAATGGTCCTATGAATTAAGAAGGGAGATACCTCCTTTAGACTCTGGCCATTTTCAGAACATTTAACAATTAAATATCTAACAAACTTTCTACTTGTACTCATACTATCTTCTTTAGCTCTCTCGTCCGTAAACGGGCGAGATCGTTTGGTTGGAGGTTTAGAATCTACCATAATAAACTCTGTCAAATTCATCGCTCAATCTCCCCACCCACCACGCAGCCACACATGGGACGCTACATCACAAACTGATGCAGTCGCCAGGGCTAATCAAGCGATATAGGTTTCATAGATGTAAATGAAAGACTTCTGCGAACACAAAGAATACTATCGGGAACCAACCGTAGCACATTGTGAACCTTCCATCTATCACCACATAAATAATTCCTCACCCTAACGTTAAACAAAACAAGCCGATTGATTAAAACTGAGTTAGGTTTAACCTCCCGTTTTACCAGAAGCTAAGGCCAAAGCAGTGTGTTGGAACTAACACTCTTTTAAACCTGAGTATTAGCCCCTCAACTACCAGGATCCTCTTTTCCTAGCTTTCGGGTCACCGCGCACGGCAAACACGCAGGTGAGTTTTACAAGATGTTCTGTAAATTTTGTCAAAAATTAACTCACAAATAAGTTTGACTTGTCCCAGACGAACTGTGGGTTTTTTAACGAGGTTATCTCCTCGCCTATTGGTCGCCTTTTACGACCAGCAAAGGGGCTAGCGGAAGTATTCTTTTGCACCACCCCCTCCCGCAGGGGGGAGTGGGGGAACAGGTAAAACCTTTCTTTATAACACCCTGCAAAAAAAAAATTGACAACAATGGACTGTAAAGTGATAACGGTGGCTCCCACAGGAATGGCGGCCTTGTTGCTGATCGGGGGACGTACGGCACACTCGACGTTTAAATTACCCCTGATCATCGATAAAAATTCAACATCGTCAATAAAAATGCAGTCGCAAGAAGCTGCCGATATAAGACGTGCAAAACTATTAATTTGGGACAAAGTATCCATGACAGCCGCTCAAGTTTTAAACATCGTTAACGACTTGATGAGAAAAGTACGAGGTGAATAGCACGAAACGAAACCTTTCGGCGGCATAACCGTGCTGTTAGGGGGCGACTTAAAACAAACCCTGCCCATACAGCGTGACAGAATTTGGAATGGAGGCCAGATTTACAAAAATGAAGGACTGGTCACACTTCAAAGTGTTAGAGCTTGTCCATAACATGCGAGTCATTCCCGAGAAAAGCAAACCGAAAAAAGGTGAACTCACGTTTGCTGATTGGCACTTGTAATTGGGTGAGAATAAATTGGAGAAGCACGAAAAATTACCCGATCCCAAACCGGGGCACAGCTTGTTCGAAGTGCCCTTTAAATGTCTGAGTAAAGATGTAGTGATAGACATTTACGGCAAGTTCGCAAAACAAAACAACGCAGAAATTGAAAAGATAGTGTCCACGAGCGTGATACTCAGCACCTGCAACAAAGACTACGACAAAATTAACAAAAGGGTGTTAGAGCTGTTTTCTGGGGACAAAGTACGAATGTTTAGCAACGATTCTATTGTATCCGACGACAAATCGGAAATAGATGCGTATCCGATAGAGTTTTTAAACACGGTCAAACTAAGCAATTTGCCGTATCATGAACTGGCCCTTAAATTGAACGTACCGGTCATGTTGCTACGAAACGTGTCGATACAAGACGGACTCGTCAACGGAACCCGTATGCTAGTAAGACGCATCGGAAAACATACATTAGACTGTGAAATTGTAACGGGCAGATGCAAGGGCGAACGAGCCTTGATTTCGAGAATGGATATTGTTGCAGTACCAGGAGTATATCCGTTTACAATGTGTCGCCGACAATTTCCGGTGAAAGTTTGTTTTGCCATTACCATAAATAAGGCACAGGGACAGACGTTTGACAAGGTAGGAATTCTGTTAAACGAACCAGTTTTTGCCCACAGACAGATGTATGTTGCCTGGTCCAGAGCCCGATCTTTTGAAGGCGTAAAAATTCAAATTAAATCCAACGAAAATCAAGGCAAACTGATTACTGGATCGAACAAAATTTACACACGTAACGTGGTGTACACACAAGTCTTTAACATTCTCGAAAGAAATCGAAACGTCGAGCCGATTCCGATAATTCAATTAATCGATGACAAAAAAGGCGTCTTGAGCGCCTTTTTCGTCATCGATTAATGATTTGCGATGAAATGGCCTTAGAAATGAACGAAACTAAAAAGATGTTAAGCGATGAAGAGGTATTGTTTTTATACGAACAAGACTTGTATGAAGAGTTTACTTTAAAAAGGGCAATAATGACTGAAGAAACAAAAGAGACTTCAACGAAAGAAACAATTAATTACAAATTAAGTTGTATTTGCGAAGGTCTAAAAAAATGTCCCGATTTTGAACAAATCAAACTTCGTCAACAACAAATAAAGAAAAAGCTATTTGAAATACGAGCAAGTAAAAACAAAGATGAAGATGAAATTGTATCACCAATTTAAAAAAAACGAAAACCATAAATAAAAAATTGACTATAATTAAAAATGTTAATAATACATATAAATTATAAAATATGACAAAGTAAGAACAATTCAAAAAATTAAAAAAATATATAAAAACCACAAATTAAAAAAATATATAAGAAAAACCTGAAATTAATGAAATAAAACAAATTAAAAATGGAATTAGAAAAAATAAAACAATTTTATAATAAAACATAAAAAGAAAACTTATAATTGATATAGAAAAAAAAAACAATCGAGGACTGTTTGTTAAAAAATTTAATAAAAATCAAGAATATTAAAAAAATAACAAAGGAGAAATTAAAAATAAAATTAGGAAAAAAAAACAGTTTTATAAGAAAAGTAAACAATCAATATTAAATTTTGTGAAAAAAATTCAAAATGAGAAAAAATCAAAAATGGAATAAAAAATAAAACAATTTTACAAAAAAATCATTAAAAAAATATAAGAAAAAAAAACAATAAAGAACCGTATTTTAAAATTTGTGAAAAATCAAGAAAATAAAAAAACTAATAAACGACAAATTAAAAATGGAATAAGAAAAATTAATATATATATATATATATATATATATATATATATATATATATATATATATATATATATATATGTTAACCCGGCAAGTCGGGCTCGTAAAATATATATTTATATTATGTCATATTCTAATGTATTTTGTCAAACTAACCTCCTAGGGACAAACAAACTCTTGTCTATTACTTCAAATAAAAAAGTTATAGCCACAATGGTATAAATCCGGCAAGTCGGGCACTTTGCTACTTATTGTAACTCAAAGTGGATATAATATTTTTTAAATATATTTATAATTTATTGTTATTTTCATAGCTTGTAAATGTTGCTAATACTTTTATAAAAAAAAATTATAAATAACCTATGTTTATTTGAATATTCGTGTATAAACTCGGCAACGTGGGCTCTTATTAGAATTTATCGTACAAGTCCAAGTTAAGAAATGGTTTTATAGAAATATTTAGAATCTATTATCATTTAAGTTGTTTCTAAATGTTTCTTATACATTTGTGATAAAAATGTTATAAATGTTTATTTGAATGTTCGTTTATAAACTCGACAACTTGGGCTCTTACCGTAAAAGTTATAAGAAATTGTTTTACAGAAATATTTATAATCTATAATAATTTAATATGTTTCTAAAAGTTTACTTACACAGTTACGATAAAAAAAAATTAATTAAGTTTTGTTGAATGTTTATGCATAACATCGACAATTTATATTTTGATTTTTTTTTAATATTACTTATTATATTCTTTTATAGACTTCTTTGCATATTTATTTGTCAAATAATTTAATGATGTAGACTACAACAAAATAGTTGCATGTATTTGAAACTACTATATTATTGATTAACAAGTATAAACAATATTCAAAATATTACATCTTTAATTTTTATTATTATCAATGAATTTATGATGAATTATTTTAAAAGTAGTAAAACTATTTTAAGGTCAGTCTATTCATGCATGTTTTTTTTAATTTACGACTTCTTTATTGTCCTGATATTTATTCAGAATTTCCTTACATCTGGATAGTTGCAAAAAATATCAAGCGGCAATAGTAACAAGTTATTTATATAAATTTTAATATTTATTAAAAGTTAAATAAATTTTAATATTTATTAAAAGTTATATAAATTAGTAATAGTGCAAAAAAAAATATTTATTTTCCACTTGCATTTGCGACAAACAAATAGGTTGAAAATTTTAAAAATAATTTTTATACATATTGTTAATTGTAGAATCACCATATTTGTAATTTTGAAAACTGAGACTTAAGTTTTTAATCTTAAATCATGTGATTCATTACATGGCTATCATCTTATGATTTTATGTTTGTTTGTTGTAAAATTAAGAGCATTCAAAGTAATGTCAAAGTTTTAATCAAATTATCAATATTTAAGTGAATAATTTGAATCATATTTTTGTTCAAATACAATAAATTCTACTAACTTGACAAATAGTTGTAAAATTATGAGCAGACAAAACTTTGATATTAATTTAAAGAATAATAAATTTTATAAAAATTTAGAAAATTTGTATAATTAGGAGTATTAAAACTGGGACAAAATAACAACATTTATTGGTTTAGCTAAAAGTTGCGGTTTAAAGTATGCAAATTACAATAATGTGGTGAAGTTATAAGCATTCAAAGTAACAGGGTTAAAATTTTGATATGCCTGTGCAGTACCTTGGATTTACTTAAAATTTGGTTAACAACGATTTTATTACTATAGACTTAGCTGACATTTTCAACAAAAATGTTTGATACAGAAGTTTCAAAGCAAGCGGTCAAAAGTTGAATTATAAGCTTTCAAAGTAGCAGATCCAATATGTGTGGTCATATGCAATATCTTAAATTTAACTAAAATTTAGAAATTATGTTGTATGGTTTGCGGATTACAATAAAAATGACAATATGAAAGAAGTCTGATTAAATTAAATCAGTAAAAGCAATTGACTGTGTTTTGTGAAAAAATTTGTTTGAAATTTTGAAAGTGTTTATGAGACACTAAGTAGCATTGAGGTTAAATGACCAAAGTACTAAGTGGATTATAGTTAAAAAAAGAGTGAGACAGGGTTGTTATTTATCATCAACGTTGTTCTATATGCATGCCAAAAAGATGGTAGAAGGAAAAAGAATATAATCTATTTAATTTGCCGATGATATAATCGTGTTTGCAGAGAGCACAAAAGCACTAAACTACTGAGTATAAACAAAAACAAAACAAAGGTTATGAGAAAGAAAAAACGTACGCTAAAAGAGATAAATTAAAGCAAGTGAGAAAGTACAGCTACTAAAATAACAAGGAATTAGAAAAACATAGATAAATAATAGTTAGCATAGGAATAATTAATAAGCTTTTAGAAAGAAAAGATAGATTTTGAGTAGCAAGTTAGGTATAAACTTGCAAATAACAATTGTGAAATGTTAAACATAAAGTGTGAAGCTTGGACATTACGTGGTCAGACAAGATCTGAAATAAAAAAAGTATTAAGAATGTCAAGAGCGCTAGTAAGAGAGAAAAGACGGATAGTACATGCAATGAGAAGAGATTGTTTATTAAAGAACGTGATCAAAAGAATGGTAAGTGCAAATCCGTAAAAAAAAAGATAAAGAAAAAGATGCAGGATAACTGATGTTTTAAGGAATAGGGAAAGGTACAGTGAACAAAGCAAAAGACAAAGAACCAAGAAAACTGAAGAAGATACACTTAGGACCTGCAGAAAGCAGAACACTAATAAAGATAAAGTCAAAATGTCAAAATGTATGTTAAAAAGTATGGATTTAACTAAAGTTTAGCAAACACAGCGTAATATCAAATAAATGAAAAAGAAAAATTCCAATTTCAAAATATTTAGAGAATACTGGTTTTAAATTATGCAGTATATAAAAGTAATAAAAAGCATTCAAAGAATCAGTTTGATGTTTTGATACACATGGCCGTGCTTTTACTGTATGCGGATTATAATAATAATACCAAACTAATATTATTTAAAGTAATGTTATCAAAATTTATTTTAAAAATTAATAAAACTAGTTTAAATTTAGCAGTGATGGTGGATTAGCGCATTAAGTACACACAATTATTTGCAATTGTTATAAATATGATTTATGTTCAAAAACATTCAAAACAATGATGTTTAAACAAACTCTTAGTACATAGCAAAGCATTTTAACACTTACATACTATATTTAGATATGTAAGACTAAAACTTTTACAAAGAATTTTTTTAACTGGACTATCAAGACAACTATTTGGTTTTTAATTTCATAGTTTTCTAAGAATCATAAATTGCTACTGTTCTAGATTAATAATCAGTTTTTCTTTATAGATGTTAATTAAACTAATTAAAATAATTTCTCGTTTTTGAAATATATATTGTGGGTCAACAACATTTTGTTATGAAAGTTTGAAGAATACTAAAATTAAAAACATAGATGCAATAAGCAGAAAAATAAAGATATTTAGTCGTATGTTTTATTATCCGCATAAGACTCAATTAAGCTTACATTAGATGTTAACATCATGCAATAAAATAATGAACTCTCTGTAGATATTTTTAGATAAGTATGCAATATTATTATTTTAACAAAATCCAAAACTAAAACAGATAGCTGCTGACTTTTGAGCATTTGTAATAAATAGCACAATAACCTGTTTTGGTAGAAATTTAAATTAATCTATCCCATCAAAAGAAATCAATGTAAGATACACATTATCTAAAAGTTGAACATATTTTTAATTGTGTAGCTATTGCAAAAACAACACGACATTATATTATGTAATATAATTCTATTATATTTATGTTTAAAATATTTCTATAGGCCGCAATTAGGTCTATAGCAGCAGGTAGTGTCATAAATTAAAGTGATAACTTCTCATGTCCGACACAGAATCGTATTATAATGCAATGTTAATATTCTTACATTTATAATATATATCTAATTGAATAATAATAAATATTTAAAACAGTTTTTTGTTTTTGTTTTTGTTTTACTTATTGCTATTTAATTGCAAAGAGGCAATTAATGACGTGTATTATAATGAAGCCGCGTTGGAAGATTGAAAACAAACGTTGGTGAAAATAGTTAGTTTTGTTATATTTATGTTTAGGTATATTAAGATTTTAATTAAGTTTGTTATACTATTATTATTATATTTTATTATTACATAAATAACATTTGAAAAGTTATACTTAAATATATAAAATAATACAAATTGTTTTTAAAAGATAAGGATAAATGGTTGCAATAGATAATTAGCCAATGGTAAAACTTGTGGCTCAGCAATGACATGAAAAATATAGAATATGAAAGATTTTTACAAATGAAACTGCACATCTGGGCTATAAAATGTTCCAGTACAATGCATATAAAACAATTAGAATAAATATTTAAAATAAGAATATACAAAATTTCTTGCCGTCGGAACACGACTCAATATACACATTTGCTGGTAGATTTAAAATCTCGAAGTCGTTGGTTTGTGGTGAAGGCTGATTACAAAAAAGATCATAAATAAATGTAAAGAATTTAGGGTCAAATACTTGGAAACATTTGCTCGTAAAGCGGCAATGTTTTCATTCAAATATGTTATAATCATAATATATAATATATAATTTGATTTTACCTTAAATTATTTTATTTGATACAGAAGTAAACAATGATTAAGAAAAACAATACAAATTAAAATTAATTACGTTTTTTGATTCAATTAAAATTGGCATGATTTTTTATATATATATTTATTCAACTATACAAAATAGTTATTTATGGATCAAGTGCAGTTTACAATGATTGTTTATTATTATTACTGCATGGTTGCTAAATTTCAATAGAATCCAAAAATTCTAATTATAATTGATAGAATTTTGAAAACTTTTGGTTTTTGAAGTGGTCTAGCGACTACAATTTCTTGTGTACCTTGTTACTTTTTTAGTAAATCCAGTTTTCTTCAGAAACTTTTGCTAAGAGATAGACTGTTTTAAGTTTTTCTTTGGTTAGCTTCTGCTTGCCAAAGAAGGCTCTACGTTGCGTATTGTAAGCCTTTTTAGATTATAATCTTTTGGTATGCAGATGAGGCGGACTCTGTTGTTTGTGGCAGATTGTTTATGAAGTTTATCACTAGTTTGCATTTAATTACTGACAACCGTATAGCCTATAGAACCGATTAGCTCTGCGACATGATAGTTATTGGTCAGTTAAAGTATTGTCTTGATTTGATGTTTTTAGAGCTACATTTAATAATAGCTAATTTTGCTTGAAAAAGCATGTTTGTCCAGGGATAATTCCGGTTCTGATGCTATTGTAATGTTAAGATCTATCTGTATATCATATAAATTCTTTTGCTTTGCGACGGTAGTATTAAATGAAAAGATTTTTTCATGCAATAACGTTTTATAAAGTGTGATATTATTTTCAGAGTTTCTTTCTCATGTAACACGTTTGTTGGTCTAGGAACCTCAAGATTTACGGTGTGTTTGTTTATCTATATTTGATACGTTGCTTACTTCCCCTCCATCATCACAAATAAGTGAAGTAGTGGTAGCAAAAGCAGTGTTTCCATAGCTGCTGTGAGAGTTGTTCTAGTTGCTTTCTTTATTTAATTGCGTTGACTTGTAGCTGAGGGGGAGACATCCGGCAGCAATTTTAGCTCTTTTCCTATAATGTACTTGCTTTACATGAAGTTCACCAAATATCTAACAAGAAGTAAAGAGCTTCTGTTTTCCATTCCCGTACCAGTTTATTGAAAATGAAGTATTGTCAAATGCTCCTTAAATGTCTAAGAAAGGTCCCAAAAAAATTTCTTTGCAGTGGATAGTCTTTTTGCACCTGATGGAAAGCTGATTTATAGCTAAATTGAGGATTTAACTTAAATGCCAAAAGTTTGACACAACTATTTAAAATACTTATAACTTAACACTATCGTTGTAATCCTCCAACTGTAAAACCTTTGTATGCAAAATTTTAGTAAAATCTAAAAATATTGAACATACATAAATGTCAACATTTCTACACAAAATAGCAAATTTGGTATAGAATGTATTATTTTAAAAATTAATGTCAGAATGTGGGCATTACTACTGTGATAACTCATAATCTAATTCAATCATCATTAAGATTTTCAAAAACTTAAAAAAAGCATGTTTGTTGAATTTTGCAAAATTCTAAAGTATTTAACTTAATTTGTAACTTTATGACATTGTTATTTCTAATACATATAATCTAACACTACCATTGTAATCCGCTTACTTCAAAAGCCGTTTGTCAACCAAATTTAATTAAAAATAATGAATTTTATAATTAGGGGTTGTTAAGGGTAAACTGCGCAAAATAATAAAATAAATTTAATTGTGCTTATTAATTGCTATTCCAAGAAGCAATTACTCTAAAAATTTTGTTATAATTTATTTATCAAAATACTAATTTAGGGTTGTTAACAATAAAATAAAAAATGTATTGGATGTATGTATACTATCTTGTAAAGTCAAATTATTTTTATTACATATCAAAATATTTTTGGTGAAGGTGCCGTGGAGCCCGACTTGCCGGATTAGTTCCCGAAAGTGAACGGCAAGGTGACACACGAGCCCGACTTGCCAAAAAGAGCCCGACTTGCCGGATTCATACCCAGAAAGAGCCCGACTTGACGGAATAATATACATATATATATATATATATGAAATAATCAAAGACTATATGTTATATCTGTGAAAATGGAATAAGGAAAAATAAAACAATTTTATAAGAAAATTATAAAAAAAAATATTAGGTTTTATGAAAAGTTTATTGAAAAATCAAGAAAATAAAAAAAAAACAAACGATAAACTAAATATAGAATAAGGAAAATAAGAAAAACATAAAAATAATAATCAAGGACCATATGGAATAAAATCATAAAAAGAAAATTTATTATTAATTTAGAAAAAAAAACAAGCAAGGACGGAATGTGAAAGTTTTTGAAAAAAATAATGAAAAATCAAAAATAATGAAAAAATAACAAAGAACAAATTAAAAATGGAATTTAAAAAAATTACAAATTGAATGGTGAAGTGTTTTAAGTTAACAGTTCATTATACTTATATAAAGTTTACAATACAAAGTGTTTTTCAAAATAGTGAAAAAAAGGGTAAGACAATTTTTTTAATTGAACCAATATAATATAAAATTCAAAAACGCATATAATTTTTTGTACATAATTGTATGTATGCCGTTTGTATTTTATATTTTTAATAAATACACACATACACACACTACACATTATAGATTATAAATACAATTGATTGAAAATGGCATAAAGCAATCTTGTATTTATACTTCTATAAATTTACACATATTTCTTTGTTTTTTTTTTACATTTGTATGTATTTTTTTATATTTATTGTATATTGTATATATTTTTTTTATATTGTATTGTACAATTTGTATATTGTACATATTTATTTATATTATACATGTATTATTAAATCTTCATAATGAAATTTTGATTTGACGAATCACAAGTAAGTATTAATTGCTTTAATTTATAATCAAATTATTAAATAATGTTTTCTCATTTAAAGAATTTGAGCCACATCTGTTAGAAAACAAACAAAATTAAGAAAAAGATGATTGGAAAATAAAAAACAAATTAATAACATATTTCAAGAGAATTAGACAAATAGTCCATATCCATTCCATTAAAACAACAGTAAAAAGAAAGAAAATAGCGACAGTTATAATTTTCTTTATTTACTAAAAAGCACGATTTAATTTTTGACAAAAACATCAATGTCAAAAAAAGGATAAATGATGAACTCAGATCATATATCCTAACCAAATGTGCATAAATAAAAAATAAAATTTATTGTGGACGAAACAAAATAATCAAAATTTTGTTGATGATCAATAATCGTTTAATCTAAAAATGATGATCAAATTTTCCCAAAAGAATCATTATCTAATAACATTGCACTAAACTGTCACATAGTAGAATAATATGATGACAAATCAACGTAAATGTGCATAAGATATGATTATTGGATAAAAATATGGCCACAAACGTTGTTATAAATTAATGTTAATGGTAAGTTTTTGTACTTGTTTTAAATTAAAGTTTTTTATTTAGATATTTATTAGGTGACGGACAATAATTGAAAGAAAATTGAGAAGAAACAACTAAGAAAATAAACGAATCAAATTGAAGATGACGAGAAGATTTAATATGTATAATAGTAATAGTAATTGTATAATAGAAATTATTTTTTAAATGATGTTAAATATTCATTACAAAACAAAATTTATTATACATATATTATTCTTTTTAATATATTGTAAAAAAATAAAATTGTTAATAAATACATCATATATGCAAGTTTGGGACCGCTCATAATTTTGGGTATTTTTTTTAAATAACCAATTTTTTAATTGTAATTTTATAAATAAATAATTGTAATAAATTAAATGTTTTATAAATTTGGGACCGCTCTTAATCTTGATGATCTTTGTTTAAATTACCAATTTTAAGGCGGTCAAAAAATGGTTTAAAATAAATTTTCATAATACGTAATTGTTGATATTAATATTCCTCATCATAATCATTATTTCATTCCTGAACATTATTTTATTCCTCATCATTTCATTTCTCATCATTATCAATTCATTCTTTATCATCATGATCAATCCGTTCCTTATTATTATTTCATTCTTCAACATTGTCATACATCTCAATTCTTCCAAAAACAAAATATGTCTACAGATTGTTTTAGCACAGTCTTCTTTTTTCTTCGCAACAAGATCTTCATCAACAAATGTGTTTTATTGCGTTGCACACGGTTTAATAATAATTAAAAATAAATACTAAAATATCACCGTCATAGCAGCGGTACTTGCCTCCGGCTTTAAGTGGAACACCTAATTTCTGACTGCATTTTTTAATTTATATATTTAAAAAATGTCATTTTTGAAATTGGGAGTTCTCTTACATTTATCCATCCCTGTATTATATATATATATATATATATATATATATATATATATATTATAATAAATAATAAGGAACAAAAAGAGTCCTGCCGGTGCAATAAAATTTAACACAATCATCGTTCTACCAGAACTTCAAGAACACCAAGGAAACTTGTATATTTAATTATTCTTATCTGTTCACATATTCAATTCACCAATGCCATACCAATGATAACCTTCAGTTAATAGAGAAAATAGGTAAGTATTAACTGTTTTTAAAATAACAAGTTTTAATATAATTTTCTTTTTATTTAGATTAAGAAATAAGTTATCAAGATTAAATCCAATTAGAAAGAAAAGCAAATCATCTTTAAAAACCCTTCAAACAGTTACAAATTGTCATTAAATAACCCTATTAGTCTTAAATATGTGTATATAAATATTAAATAAATTAGGTTTTTCTAACTTCTTTCTCCTTTTTTTGTGTCTGGAGGAATAGATAAGTGAGTACTTGTGTTTATTTATTATGTCAACATTAATATATTTTGTTATATCGGGTATAGTATAGATACCAATTTTTGTAATTTTTTATATGACCCAGTATTGAAAAACATTTGACGAGGTTACATCATGTAAAAAGTATTGCCACTTTTACTTTAATTTTTTCTTTTTACCTTTACACCATTACACAATTACCCATTACACTGTTACATTTACAAAAATCTTAAATCACATACTAGTTTAAGATAACTAAATCCGTTTCTGAAAAAAGATTGGCCAAGTTACGACCTCGCACATCAGTTCGACTTGAGCCCCACATAGTGTTATGAGCATTAAAATCGCCCATTAGCAGAAACGGGGACGAAAGTTGTTCAAGTAATTGATCAATCAAACGAATGTCCAAACTGACATTTGGCGGAATATAAATTGAGCAAATGGTCAGTGAGGAAGGGATATGTAGTTGAACGGCTATTGCTTCTAATGCAGTGTTGACACGGAGTTCTTTACTGAAAACTATAACCACAAAGATTAACAGAACATTCAACCTTAAAATTTGTTTCCTATAAGGAAACGCAGATTGGTGAATTTTCGGCTAATAATATTTTAAAAGAGTAGTGTGAATTATATTCGTTGAAGCTCCCTTGTATAATGGTTGAACCCATTTTTAGTGGTAGGTTGCGAACGTAATTTTAACTCTCTGTTTATTAGCGTTTTTTTGTATATTTTCTGAATTATCGTCTAGGAAAGTAGAACTCCCACTAATTGGCATAATTTCATCTGTCAGAGTAGATGGCACGGAAAAAACTTCCACATCCATCTACTCTAACGACACGTCAATATAAGGGTCTGTGGGCGCAGGATCGCTAGAAACCTGCACCTCAGGTGGCGGTAGCCTAGCCTGCCGTCTTTGCAGGCTTTGACTCGGACTGAGCCTTAGCCTGTTTAGGCTTTGGCTTGGAAGTCGCAACCTTAGTTGGTTTTAGCCCGATACGAGCCAATACCTTAGATGGTTTAGGCTTTAAATAAGCCCCCATCTTGAGTGGTTTTGCTTGAAGTCCCACTTGTTGTGACCTTGATCCGGATTGGACCGTAGTCAGTTTTGGTTTTGAGCCTGATGGGCCCGCAACCGGTTTTTGACCCTTCACATTAGAGTCCTTGTCTTTATTTCAAGAAGTTTTTGCAAAAGCAGTAAATTTCATAATTGGTGGTTGTTGAACAATAGGCGTTTCAACAACTGCAGCAAACAATCTAGAAAAAGTAGGAGCCGTAATTGCTCTATACCTCTTTTGAGCATCGAAGTAAGAGAGTTTGTCTGTTACTCTGATCTCGGCTATCTTCCTTTCCTCTGTTATTTTTCGACAATCTCGGGATGAGACAGGATGCTTACCACCACAATTCACACATAAAAGTGAACTTTTGCATGGATCGGGGTCATGTTTCTCCTTACTGCATTTTGCACATGTTGCAACACCTGGATACCTAACTGCAGTGTGTCCAAAACGTTGACAATGGAAACACATGATTGGGATAGGAATAAACGGGCGAACCGGGCGTGTAACGTATGCTACCTTAACTTCATCTGGGAGCCGTTCGGAATCGAATGTTAAAATCATAGATGTTGTGTCTCTGACCTCACCATCCATTCTGCGGGTTAGTTATTTGATATCGGTATCGCCTTGCGACGCCAGTTCTTGTTGTGTATAACAACTCATACCATGAAGTAACTCCCTTAGAAATATTTAAGGATTTATGTGGCTCAACTGTCACCGCAATATTACCTAACGACGTGCATTTCTGCATTTTACTGCTCTGTATTTTATCTTTTACTTCAATAAGCAGTAAGTACGTCTCTTAACTTCTTAATATTGGAAATGGTCCTATGAATTAAGAAGGGAGATGCCTTCTTTAGACTCTGTCCATTTTCAGAACTTTTAACAATTAAATACCTAACAAACTTTCTACTTGTACTACTATCTTCTTTAGCTCTCTCGTCCGTAAACGGGCGAGATCGTTTGGTTGGAGGTTTAGAATCTACCATAATAAACTCCGTCAATTTTATCGTTCAATCTCCCCACCCACTACGGAGCCACATATGGGACTCTACATCACAAACTGATGCAGTCGCCAGGGCTAATCAAACGATATAGGTTTCATGAATGTAAATGAAAGACTTCCGCAAACACACAGAATACTATCGGGCTCTAACCGTAGTACAGTAAAAACCTTTCATCTATCACCACATAAATAATTCTTCACCCTAACGTTAAACAAAACAAGCCGATTGATTAAAACTGGATTAGGTTTAACCTCCCGTTTTACCAGAAGCTAAGGCCAAAGCAGTGTGTTGTAACTAAAACTCTTTTAAACCTGAGTATTAGCCCCTCAACTACCAGGATCCCCTTTTCCTGGCTTTCGGGTCACCGCGCACGGCAAACACGCAGGTGAGTTTTACAAGATGTTCGGTAAATTGTGTAAAAATTTAACTCACAAATAAGTTTGACTTGTCCCAGACGAACTGTGGGTTTTTTAACGAGGTTATCTCCTCGCCTATTGGTCGCCTTTTACGACCAGCAAAGGAGCTAGCGGAAGTATTCTTTTGCACCACCCCTTCTCGCAAGGGGGTTCTAGCGATTTAAATTTAACAGACCGAGACTTGCAAAGTTCTTTAAAAACTACGAAAAAAAAGGAAAGTATAATCTACTATACAAAACAGAATGAGAAAACGAATTTAAAAATTGGCTTGCACCTGGAAAATTGAATGCAGAAGCACATTGTAAAATTTGCAACACCAATATCAATATTTCTTCTGGAAAATTGCAACTTGTTCGACATCAAGATTCAAAAAATCACAACAGAAAAGCAAAATCAATGCCGCAACAACCAAAAATTACATCTTTTGCAAATAAAAATGACTGTATGGAAATCGCAAACAAAAAAGCAGATTTGTATATTTCTGCTTTTGTTGCTGAACACAATTTACCTTTCAAAGTTACAGAACATTTACCTAATCTTTAAAAAAAAATATGTAGCAATTCAGAAATTGCAAAAAATATTAAATTTAGCAGAACGAAGACGGCAGCAATTATAAAAAATGTCATCGGAGACACACAATTTCAAAATGTTTGCGAAATTTTAAGAAATGCAAAATTTTTATTAATAGTTGACAAATCAACTGATTTGGGATGTACGAAACATTTAGCAATGGTGGTTCGATATTTCTTTGATGATAGGTTTGTTTTAATCGATTTTATCTGTATTTTTGTTATAAACTATATATTTTTCGAGGTACATAATAGTTTTTTAACATTGATTCCATTAAAAGAAGCAAAAGGAAGTGATTTATGCCAAAATAACAATTTTTTTTGATAAAAGCAACATTCCATATAAGAAAAATTTGATCGGATTTGCTTCGGACGGGGCCAGTGCCATGGTAGGAATACACAATTCTGTAATGTCTCGCCTAAAATCGAACATTCCCTATATATTTTTATTTCAATGCATATGCCACAGCTTTCATTTGTGCGCATCTAATGCTTGTGCCAAGCTTCCAAAAGGCATTGAAGAATTTGTTCGCGACATTTACAATTATATTGCAAACAGTCCAAAGAGAACTGAAACCTTAAAAGAATTTCAAAAATTTACTCACTGTAAAGTACACAAAATTCTACATCCTGCTCAAACTCGTTGGTTTTCTTTAGAAAACGTAGTTAATCGCATAATAGAGCAATAAAATTATTTTTTATAGACGCTGTATTAACTGACGGATTGTTATCAGCCCAACAAATTCTAACAAAATTTAACGATCCATTGACGAAGCTTTTTTTCTTGTTTTTAGAACATATATTACCATTATTTAATAACTTCAATAAGGAAATGCAATCAACAGCTCCAAAAATATATATTTTATATAATCGTTTAACTTTATTTTATAAAACATTTTTGGATTATTTTATTTTAAGAAATATAATAACAAACACTTCAGTACATCAAATCAATGTAAAAAACTCTCATAATTATAAAAAAACTGGAGAATTTTTACTTGGGAGCAAAGATAGCTGCATTTAATTAAAAAAAAAAAAATTATCATCGGATCAATTATATGTTTTGAGAGTACGTTGTTTAGATTTTTATGTTGAAGGAGCCTCACAAATACTTAAAAGATTTGATTTTGATAATAAAGTCTTAAAATCAATGAACTTACTTGATCCTCAAATTATTTTTAAGAGAGAGGAAGAATCTCTTATGCCATAGTAGAAAGAGAATGTTGTACCACTTGACTTTGAGGCAGACCTCGTCTGGTTTATTGACCTCAATCTAGACGTGAAGGTCAAATGTTACAACATTCAAAGAATAGATAACCGTCTACAACCATTAGCCTTAGACAAACTTGGTTCATTGACTTCATTTACTCTAGACATGTTTAAAAATAGATCACATTAAGACGTAACATGCCCCAAACTTGATCCCTTCATAACCTGTATGTTTACTTCATTCAGTATAGACTAGCGTATCAATATGTGTAGTTCAACACCAAAAATGCTAGAGCAATTAGCTGTGCAATACATCAATATTGACGAAACTTGTAAAACGTATCCATCTTTACAATACCTGTTTTCAAGAATATTAACAACAAATGATATATTTCATATGCTCACAAAATCATTGCATAATTGTGATTTTTGTTTATTTAGGGACACCGAGTGCTCAAAATCGTGTTCACACATTTCTAGATATCTAGAAAATTTATATTAGTGACATCGAGAGGTGTGTGGTGTTTGTTACATCATATAAATAATAATAAAACGTTTGAACGTATTACACCCCATTTTTTATCGGCACATTCAAAAATGTTTAAATTATTCAGCAAATTAGAGCTAAAAAGAAGTTCTGTGACAATAAACAATTTTTACCATTACCCGATGAATACTCGCCATTTATTAAGATTTGATACATGTAGTAATCACTGTGGGATGTGTACAGATTCTAATAATTATATAATTTTCAAAATTGTTGGCTGGACAAATAATTTAAATTGTCTAAATAATACTAGCATATTACCAATATGTGCAAATAGATGTAGCGATAGATTTATAATTTGGGAAGACCTTATAATTATTATTATTACTGCTACAACTACTACAACAATAATTGCAAAAAATGGATCAGCACAAAAGAAAGATTGATGGTAGGCTGATGTTTTTAAACAATTTAAAATAAACTAATATTTAATATAATTTACAGACATTTATGAGCAGTGGATGAATGAAGACATTCTATCACCGCCCCGAAAACACAAAGAACTAATTTTGAGTAAGTGTAAACTTTAAAAGTTTTTTATTATCCTAATACAATTTTTTTAATAGATAAAAATAAGGAAGTTAATGATTCGATAACAGGAGTCTCACAAGCAGGAGCGGCGGCACATGCCTCAACATCAAGTGAGTTAAAAAATTTAAACTCATGAGATTTTGAGCCAGAACTCTACTAACCTGTTTACTACAATTAAATGTGTATTTGTTTTAAATTCTTGTACCGACACCAAATTCTGCCCCGCATGCGAAGTCGCTGTCCCCGGACATGCGTGGAGAAGTCACCACCGAAAATTAACCCATAAAAACAATACCTGTGGGACAAACATCGATGGGGTTATTCAGCTTGGGGGCGCCTTCGGATATAAGATATGTAGTTTTAGAATTAATAACACTCACCACATAAATTTGCAAAATTTTAGAATTAGTATTAAAGATAAAATATCTAATTTAATATTAGATTTGATTGAAAAGCATATCACATTTAAATTAAACTTTGAATTATTTGGGCTTTATATCATAGAAGCTAAAGTGTTACAAGATATTAAATCTTTTAATACGAGAAATGTAGTTGTAACAGCTTCTACTGACATTGACAATTTATGTGGTAAACTCTTTGAAAAAATTAGTAAGAAGATGGAGGAATTTCAGGAAAAAGATTCAGGTTGGGCATTGCAACATATTTTATTTTTAGAAATAAATGTAGCTAAATATAAGACTCTAAGAGGATCTTCATATTTTGAATTGCCCCCTAATATTTCTAAAAAAAAATCAATTTTAAATATAAAAAACCGCGATGAATGTTGTTTTGCCTGGTCTATAATAGCGGGCGTTTGTCAAGCTAACGGTCCTCCAAATTTACCATCTTCGTACCCTAATTTTAATAATATCTATGATTTCAATGACATCACATTTCCCACCAATTTAAAGAACATCGAAAATCGAACACTATACAAAATTATGAATGCCGGTACATCTAAATTTACTATTATTAACAAATGATGAAGGTATTTGTCATTATACACTTATAACAAATTTAAGTAGATTGATTTCATTTCAATTATCTGGTCGCACAAATGCTAAATATTTATGTGACGGATGCTTAATTCATTTCAATTCAATTGAAAAATTCTAACGTCATCTGGAACGTGATTGTTCATATACCATCCACTAAATTAATCGAAACATATGGTCAAATGCGTCCGGAAAATATACAAAAGTTTATAAATTTTCATAAAAAATTAAGGATGCCATTTGTTGTTTACGCGGATTTTGAGTGTGTTTTGAAGCCAATTACAAATACTTTACCTAATCCAAATAATTCATATTCGGTAAAATCGTTTTTGCATGAGCCTTACGCGTCTGCATATTATATAAAATGTTCTTATAATGATTCCTTTACAAAACTTGTTTCATATCGCGGGCCGGATTGTAGAAAAATATTTATTAAATCATTAGAAACAGATGTTAAATACATATATTTAAATTATTTAAAACCTTTTATAAAAATGACACCTTTGACAGACAATGAAAAAATTAAACATGAGCAAAGTTTATTTTATTGTATTTGCGAAGAGTCTTTTTTAAATAATGAACCAAAAATAATGGATCACTGTCATTTGACAGGGCAGTACAGAGGTCCGGCTCATAATAGATGTAATTTAAATTATTATTGTAGAAATTTTATTCCTATATTTTTCCACAATCTAAACTACGATTCTCATTTATTTATTAAGACGTTAGCGTTGGACAAGGAAAGTATTTCAGTTATTGCGCAAATCAAAGAAAAGTATGTATCATTCAGTAAGCAAATTGTTGTCGATACATGCGTGAAAGATGGTGTACATAAACCGGTATGTTTCAACTTAAAATTTCTAGATTCATTTCGATTTCTATCATCATCCATCGAAAATTTATCTTCCGCATTAGAATCTGAACAATGCAATGAAATAAGAAATTTTTTTACGGATGATGTGGAATTTCAACACATTCGACAAAAGGAAATATTTCCATATTCCTATGTCGATGATTTTTCAAAATTAAATGATTCAGAATTACCTTCAAAAGATAAATTTTTTAATACACTTAATAACAGCCACATTTTAGATAATGATTATTCTCGAGCGTTAGAGGTGTATAAATTATTTAAATGCAAATCTTTAGGGGATTATGCAGATATATATTTAAAATCCGATGTTTTGCTCTTGACAGATATTTTTGAAATTTCCGTAATTTTTCACTAAAAGAACATAAGTTAGATCCTGCACAATATTATACATTGCCTGGTTTAAGTTGGGATGCAATGTTAAAATACACAAAAATTGAGTTGGAACTTTTGACTGATATGCTACATTTTTTTAAAAAGGGAATTCGCGGGGGTGTCAGTGCTTGCATAAAAAAAGAAGCAATTGCCAATAATCCATTTCTCACAGATTATGATGATTCAAAAATTATTTCTTATCTTTTATATTTAGATGCAACTAATTTGTATGGGCATAGTATGCAGCAGTATCTACCCTATAAAAATTTTCAATGGCTTTACCAAACTGAAATTGATTGTTTTGATATATTTCAAGTTTCTCACACGAGTTCCGAAGGATACGTGTTAGAAGTTGATTTGGAATATCCAACATATTTGCATGATCTTCATAATGATTTACCATTTTGCCCGGAAAATGTAATTCCCCCAAATGGGAAATATCCTAAACTAAAACAAAATTTAGAAAATAAAAATAGTAGGTAAAAAATAGCGGTGCCTGTGACGTTGCTTATGGCGATTAGCATGGACATCCGGTCGATCTATTTTATGCATATATTTGCGACTGCGCATGCGTCGCCTGCGTCACCCAAGCGCGCTCGGCTGGCGGTACCTCCTTATCAGTTGCTTATCGCTTCTTATCAGTTCTTATCAGCTGTATGGACATCTGTAACGGGGACTCCGTGAGTGTGACTGCATGAAAGAGTGGGATGCAAAATAAGAATAAAATTTGCTGACACAAATTATGAAACGAATCGAGAGAGATGGGTCTCTGTGCGAGGAAACATCGGAATGCGATGCGCGTGCAAAATTACACACTATCGGTGCTCTTATCTATTACATTTGAAACATTATGTATTACATCTGTAACGGATAATGATTTTAATTAATAAGCATATGAATAGATAATAAAATGATGGAAATTAATTATATGTAATAATTTAATTATTAATAAAGAAGTTGTTTGTTTATTAATTTTATTATTAATAAAGATTTAAAATTGGACATATGAACGCGCAGATGGGATTAATATTAATATCCGTCCCGTCAACGCATTAGTAAACTATTAGATAGATGCTATTCCCATCTTGGAGCAAGGAAGGATGGATAAAGAAAAGGAATATATTAAAATAAAAAAAATAATTTACATAGATTATTTATTCTCACCATTCAAATACATACATATTTTTTTAACATTTTCAAATGAACAGTAACTGAAATTATTTTTGTGATTAACGCAATCATGGACGCATTTTTTAAATTTAGGTGATCTTGCTTCATTTTCCAAATCAAGTATTTTAAAACTTGGAAAATTATCTTGTAAAAATTTGGTTTTCTGGTGTCCTTTTACCACGCATGTTACATCGCAGTTGTCCCCCCCAAACGTATAAAAAATATTTTGAACATCGCCGGAATCGACAAAGCCGCCCCAATATGGAATTGAATGATAATTATTTTCCAACCATTTAGTCTGGATTTTCTCTTTTTCCGTCAAAAATGCATACTCCACAGATGGTTTCACCAGATACGAGTAAATATGTTGATCGTTTTTTGCAATACTTATCTCCTTTGGTACAAAGTTTCCCCCAATTACAAAACCCTGCATATCTACGGCCAATACAATTGCCATGGCTTAGATAATTTTTCTAACTGATCCGGTCAATGGTCTGTACTCCACTAAATTGTCCGACAGAATGAGGCAATACGCTCGTGTGTTGGCACTGAAGGCTAACGCTGTTTCCATTTCAATTTTTAAATCGACTGTAGATGACTTCACACTTTCG
The DNA here is from genome assembly GCA_963932245.1 of Tachinus rufipes. Lineage (NCBI taxonomy): Eukaryota > Metazoa > Arthropoda > Insecta > Coleoptera > Staphylinidae > Tachinus > Tachinus rufipes. The sequence continues at coordinate 52,181,274 of OZ010748.1, forward strand.
TTTTGACGAGAAACATCAAACACGTAAATCATTCTATTTTTGAACAAGTCATAATCAAACAGAGGGTTTGATTTATCCTGGTCATAATAACTTTTAAAAAAATCGCAGTACATTTTGTATACAAGTGTCCAATCTCCAATACCGATATCCATATTCATATTATCGTAAGGGTAGCTTTCAGAGTTTAGGAAAACTTTTATGTTCCGAATGTGGCAGTGATCAAAAAAGAAAATGTTTTTTCTGAAATCATCTTTTCGAGCGATTTGAAATGCGACAATGACATAGCGTGGTCTTTCCAAACTGCTCGATGTTTTTACCATCCAGACGTCCTTTGTGGATTCTCGTACGGTAGGAAGTTCATGCAATTCGGCTTTCCGAAAGGCAATGCGAATGGATGAGTCGTTTTTTAGTTGATTCAAAAACCATAATCTGGCGGAATCGTTTATTTGTATGTGCGGAACTCTCCATTCTACCTTGTTTAATTTAATTTTCACATTTTCCGCACCCATGTAACAATTGTTATCGGATCGAGCGCGTAACAAAATTAATTCCTGTTTAGCATTAATAATAACTTTTTGGTAGTCTTCGGCAAAACCTAGCAGTAGTTTCAAAGGAAGTATACAAAAAAAATTTGTTGTTTTTGTGGAGATAGTTTTGCTGTCAAACCATCCCGCAGAACAATAATCCTTTAAATTTTCACTTTGTATTGATGCGTATCCTTTTAGGGTACTGGTAATACCGGGATCCCTTATTTTATCTACTTCAAAGCCATTCAGTTCATAGCGTATTTCTTCGAATAGAAATGCCCACGGATTCCAGCCTATTGAACAGCCTGATGCAGCCTCCGGTTTTATTATTTCGCCTTCTATATGTAAATAACTTTTGTATGTAGCGGTGTATATGTCTTGATGTTGAATTAAAATTCTAATTTCATCAGAGTTTGAAAGCCCCGGGGCACGAGGTTGATAAGTATGGTATTCTTCTTTGGTGATAGAATCATCATATTTTTCTTTGTCGAATATTTGCAACATTACTTAATTTGTAACCCCACAACAACAATTGGTTTTGGTTGTGCGATGTTACCTCTTTAAGGGATCTTTGACTACTAGATATTCGTGTAGGTGTCAACTTTCTATTATACTGAATACCCATTTTTTTTCAATTCTAATCTGACAAGAATGCGTTCTTTCCGAAAATTCACTGGATCCCCGTTTTGGTCAATAATTGTTATAGTGATATTATCAATGGTTGACTTTACATTTACAGGTAAATACAGTATATTTCGGGGTTCTATGTTAAGAGAAAAACCCGGATCAACGTTTATTGAAAACTCGTATAGTGTATGGCCTAACTTGTTGCCGTAGTAAGCCCCTGTAACGATGTTACACTCCAAGCGAATTGTCGACACTTTTATAATATCTACGGGTAAGTCCGATTCATGCAATTCGCCGGCCTTTAATTGCAACGGGGAAAAGCCCAACAGTCGTCCAACTGTGTTTGGAGTTGAGAAATCAATATCGTACTTGCATTTTATTTCACATTTTAAAGTATTATTATTTGGTTTAATACTTAAAACCGTCTCTCCCGATTCTTCTTCCAAATGTTTACATAACACTTTTTCTATGTCTCCTATTTCATAAGACCCCGTTTGAATTGTAATTTCTTTATTTCCACAAAGAAATTTATTATTACTTTCATCTATATTTGGTATACTGTTATATGACCGAAATCCTATTAACCCCAAACAATATGTTGCATTCTCGTCTAATTCAATTGGTGGAAACAAATTGATTGATAACACATTTGTGGTACCCTGCAACGTAAAGGTGTGGGACATGACTAATCATAATTTACTTGATTTCTTTGATTTTATTGCAGAAATTTAAATACATTTATATGTTTTATTCTATCAGTCAAACCTTTTGTTTGCAAAACTAATCATTTAAAAACTTTAAACATAAATGCCCGCAATTAAATGTATTATAATTTTGATACCGATTATGGTTGTACATGATTTTACTACCCCGAAAGTAGCGACAGAGTTCTTGAGGGGGTTTTAGATTCCCAAAACTGTCAAAGTATTGGACAATGTTTCCGCGTTTTTTATACGCTACCCAGTGCGTTCCAGGTCCATCGTTTGAATCTAAATTAATAATTGCACATTCAACATGATGTGGTTTGTGAGGAAGGTCATCTCGCATAAACACCCCTCGAAAATGTTCAATATGACTAGAAAATTTTCGAATGTCCTTGTCTGTCAGCGGTCTTCGTGGTAGTTTCCCTAGTTTTTTTTGTTTTTGTAAAAAAACTCCCAATCCTTTGCGGTACGGTTTCAAATAAAGTCCGGATCCTTTTTCTGTCCGCGTTCCCAATGCGATTGCTTCCATTATTTTATTGTGTCTTTCTAATTCCTTGCTTTTCCTCATTGCCTCTCTGGATTCCTTTACCGCTTTGGCAATACCCGCTGCTCCTCCAGCTAATGATCCTATGGCACTTAGTCCCGCAAAAAAGGGAATTAACGGTAAAAATCCTCCCGACTTGGGAATGGGTAAAACTCGAGGATGCCGAATTTTTTGCTTTCCCCCAATTCTCTGACAGCGGCTTTTGCGGCACTTAGAGCTATTTGGGCTCCGTCCTTTATGCCGTTGCGTTTAGAAATTTTAGATTTAAACTTTTTAAGTGCTTTTTTTGCGTTCATTATCACATTTTTTTTCAAATCATGTTTCTTGCTTTCATTGCCAAATCCCATTTTTCTTTTTCCCTTAATCATATTGGTAACTGTCCAAGCGGCCGCTTTTTCACCCAAAGTGGAATCGTTTGCTTTTACTCTTTGCCAAGCGGCTTCCTCTAATATTTTGTCGGCCCTATGTCTTTCGACCAAATCGTTTGATTTACTGTACGCAATATCGTGTCGTTTGCAGGCCGCGTCTAGCGGATTAATACCGGGATCACCTCTGGCTAGACGTTTATGTAATTTGGTTCCGGGTCCGCAATACTGATAACCGGGTAAATGCACTTCAAAGGGTAGTTTGTTGATTAAACTGTTAATCATACCTGTACCGTGTCTTATCGACATTTAATTAATACAGCAATACTCATAAATATTTATACCATACTTATAAGTAGGTCAGTTGGGTAAAAAGAGGAAGACGACATGCATACAGTAAAACAAAGGCAGACTTTAGAAGTCGTTAATATGGACTCTATGTGTGGCGATGGGTTAAAAAAAAATAAAATACGACATAGTAAATTATTGCCAAATTCTATCCGGGCACTTATTTGCGGTCCATCAAACTGCGGAAAATCAAACGTTATGCTTAGTTTACTGTTTGGGGAAAACGGTGTAAAATTTAAGAATGTGTATATATATTCTAAGTCTTTGTATCAACCTAAATACCAAATGTTAGGTAACATTTTAAAGTCGATGCCGGAAATTGGTTATTTTTCCTTTAGAGAAAACTGCGAAATACTTCATCCAAGTGAGGCAAAAAGTAACTCAATTTTTATTTTTGATGATGTAGCTTGCGACGGACAAGATAAAATCCGAAATTTTTTTAGTATGGGTAGACATAAGAATGTAGATTCATTTTATCTCTGTCAAACATACACTCGAATTCCAAAACATTTAATTCGCGATAATGCTAATTTTATTATCCTTTTCAGACAAGACGAAACAAATTTGAAACATGTTTACCAAGACCATGTAGGTAGTGACATGACTTTCGGGACGTTTAAAGACTTCTGTTCTAAGTGTTGGAAAGATAAGTACGGATTTATAACCATTGATAAAGATAAAGATCTTAACAAAGGCAGATATCGAATGATGTTGGATAGATTTATAGTTGTTACAAATAAATAATTTATTCAGTTATAGTTTGATTTTCCTTTGGGTAGGTCAGATTGTGCATCTGTTAAAAAAACTGATTTGCTAATTTACCTGATTATAACGGTGATTTTGCTGATTCAAAGCCGATTTACCCTATTTAAAAGATGATTTAATTGATTCAACAGCTGATCAAAGTTGATCTTAATGCTGATTTAATCCATTCTAATGTCGGCTAAAACTAAACAAATACTTGATATCAAAAAAGCCATTCGTAAAAAAGTATTGGCTCTTAAACTCGGTAGGGTAGATGAGAATGAAAAACTGACTAAGGTGTACGCACCGCTTTTAAATCCCCTACAAAAAATTGTAGACCACGAAACCAACATTAAAGTAGAGAAAAATGTTGGGGTCAAAAAGCAACGAAAGGAAAGCGTACCAAGTGTAGAATTAGCGGCACATAATGAAAATGTAGGATCAAGTGATATTAATATAGATGATGAGTTAGATAATTCAAATTTGTATACAAGTTTTGAAGAGCCACAAGAATACGTAGATCTCGATAGTGAAAGTTTCAGTGGAGATAATGATGATGCATTTGAAATGAGTAACCCAAATTTCTATGCAAGTATTGCAGAAGATTTTGAGCAGAGTAAATACGATCCATTGCCGGCATCCTATTTTAAGGGGTTAATAAACGATTCACCCGTAAAACCGGTATTTGATACATCAAAAACTACAGGTATATATCATAATCCGAGCACCTTGAAATGGTCAGTTGGTGATTCAGATGTTGAAATTGACGGTAAAGACTTGGTAATAAAAGGAGAAAGATTTGAAGGAACCACAGGTATTTACGAATTGCTTTTTAAAAGAAAGCCCAATTCAGGATTTAGTACAAATGATTTGGAAAACTATCAAAAACTTTTGGACTTAACAAATGCGCTGAGACGTAATCATCAACCCGGTGCACAAATTCAAGGACTTAAAACGTATAAATATACCCAGATTATCAAACCGTTTCGGATCAAACAAAAGAAATCTGTAGGAAGTGGAATGTTTGATAATACTATGATAGTAAATTCTAATCCAATTCAACTTGTTTACTGGGACGATCCCAATGAATTAATAGAAAGATTGGTACTGCTGTTAGCTTCGCAAAAAGCGGGAAACACATCTCTCAACAACGAAATTGTCTCTATCGAAGAAGAATTGCGCGAAGCCAATATAATTGTATAATAAAATCTAATGCATTTCAGTGTTAATAAAAACATTGCGGAATGAGTGTCGATAAGTTTGGACGACACTCGCAAACAACTGATTTAAAACGACATTTGGCTGGGCGACGGGGACCAGCTGGTGTCGGGTTTCTTAAAACACCCGATGGAAATTTTGATATTTTACATAAACGCTTAGAGAATGTTGACGTACCGGTCGAAGACAATGACGCCGTAAATAAAAAGTACGTTAATCAAATTTATAAAGAACTCAATGAACAAATTCAGTTGAATAAATTTAATGTAGCAAAATTTACGGAGGCAATGAATCAGCTCAATTCAGAGATAGAAACTTTTAAAATAAATACCGAAGAGCGTATATTTAATATATTGTTTTCATCTTCGTCGTCATTCCCAATACCGGAAGCAAAGCAAATTTAAATGATTAAAAACCGACAGTAAATGAACAAATCAAGCCGTTAAGGAATGGACAAACTAAAGTACGATGTTGTGACCGAATTACATAAGCCCGCCCGTAAAAATTTTGCAAGACGACGGACAATATTGAAAGGCATTGACGATTTATGGCAGGCGGATTTAGCAGAATTTCAATTATACGCTCGTGAAAATAAAGCATTTAGATATATTTTTGTAGTGATTGATTGTTTTTCAAAATACGTGTGGACGGAACCGTTGAAAGATAAAACTGCAAAATCCGTGCGAGATGCTATGATAAAAATACTTAATAATGGACGAACTCCGAAAAATTTACAAACAGACCATGGCACAGAATTTTACAACGAAAAATTCAAACTGCTCATGGTAGAACGGTCTATAAACCATTATTCGACATACACCATTAAAAAAGCGGCCATAGTTGAACGTGTAATACGCACACTGAAAGATAAATTATACCGTAATTTTAGCATGCAAGGTCGTTACTTATGGTTTAATGTACTGGCAGATATTACTGACTCGTATAATAATACTAAACATAGTACTATTGGAATGAGACCTTGCGACGTAAGCAAAGATAAAGAGAACAATCTGTTACAAACTGTTTATTCACACATTAAAATAGCCGGCAAAGGAAAGTTCAAGGTTGGAGATTTTGTTCGAATCAGCAAAGAAAAAACCATGTTTGCCAAGGGGTATACGCCAAATTGGTCGACAGAAATTTTCAAGATTGTCAAAGAGAACATAACTAATCCGATCACCTATGAACTTGAAGATAATAGAAAACGTCCTATTATAGGATCATTCTATAGTCTAGAATTACAAAAAGTGAAACATTCAGATGTTTATTTGGTGGAAAAAGTGTTGCGTCGTAAAAATGGGAAGCAGTATGTGAAATGGTTGGGTCTTGATCATTCGCACAATTCCTGGACTAGAATGTGATTTTATAGAGCAAACGCTACGAAGAAATGTATTGTTACTCACAGGAAGATAATTTGTCATTTAATTAATTTTATTAAAGCAATAATAGATGATATATAAATATAATTATTTCAAATTAATCCGTAAAGTTAAGATTTTAATAGAAATAGTTAAGAATATGTTAACGAGAAATAAAATGTTTAAATAAAGTAAAATGTATTTATAATTATGTTTTAAAATAAAAAAATTACTGTTTATATGTTTATTTATTTAACTAAATGTAATAAAAACACTAATATGGAAATAAAATAGACTTAAAATTATTAAATAATATATATTATATACACATACATTAATAGAAATAAACATAAAATTATTGTTTCATATAAAGTTTTAACATATTATTATTGGTTATACATAAATAAAATAATAAGGCAATATAATTTGTTAGTAGGTATAAATGATGCGTTCAGCAAATAAACAAATTTTTATTGTTTGAGAGAATAATGACCCCAAGGGACCGAATTTATTTGATCATCCAAGAGATGTCTTTTATCATCAAAATTATTAAGAGAAATTTTATTTATCTGAAGAGAATATAAGTTATGATTATTAGATCGTATAGTATTAAAAGAGCATATTTTTGATACATTTTTAAATATAGCATTTTTATAGTCTTCAAACTTTAATTTTTTTACACTTGATTTGCCAATACCTTTATGTTTTTTAATTTCACTTCCATTTTCTACGGAAATAGCATACACTTTTGCTCGTATTCCAACATATTCGCGTATTATTGTTCCGCATAATTCATCTTTAAATTTTCCCATGACTTTTTTATTTACCAATGGTATGTTAAATTGATTATTATTTTTGTAGTCTGATGTGTCGTATATTAATAAAGCGTCGCGACGAATAATCTCGTAAATACTTTGGAACTTACTGCCATCCTTTGGTGAGAATTTAGCTATGATACTATCGGTGTCGGAATAACAAATAATCGTATCAAAATACGGATGAACATGGCTGGGTAAATAATCGTACAGAAAACTGTACATAACTGTTTTTGATATGTCTAATATACAAGTACCAACGTATAGGGCCTTATCGTATTTAACTTGTATTTTGTACATTTCAATCGCTACAAGATTTTCATTAAATATTTTGAAATTTTTGAAATTTGGTTTTGCTATTAATTTTTTTGCTGTTTTCCAATTATTCACTAAATGTATATCACGGTACTTTCTTACCGATTCCATCATTTTTCCAAACCCCATATTAGAAAAATCTTTGTATTGTTGTTTCTCAAAATCATTTGTTGCATTTGCACGAAGGCCCGCGTTTAAATCAATAAAAGGCTTTAAAAATTTACTTTGTAAAAATTCAATTCCTCTGTGAATTTTTTTCAAAATTATACCGTTTTTTAAACACTGCATGAGAACATTAAAATGTAAAATGTAATTGTTTTTATTATTCAATGTTAGCATTAGTTTTTTATCGGCTGCCTTATTGGAGTGAGATATATGTTCAGGACAGAACGGAAAATAAATATGCTTGTCGTGCAGTTCTACGGGATAGTCCAAGTCGCATTCCAGCACACATGATTGGCTCAAATCCTCACCGTAACTTTCTTTTATTGATCCATCTATAATTTTATTTTTTAAATTTTCCAAATCATCTAACCATCTAAAATTACCATACGGTAAACTAGATGTCATGGCAAATGAGTACAAACCATTTGCATCTATGTACAAAATTTCTGATGTTTTACTGTGTTGATCGTACGTGTCACTGTACGGAGAATTTGAGACTGCGTGCTTGGAGCTAACCTGGCAAATTCCACCACGAAGACCTTTTTCAAAAAACAGGACCATATCTATGTCAGTCAATAGTTGTAATTTTACTTTAGAAATAATTAAAGCTGCCGAAAATGCTAGACCCGGACCTGTATAAAACGCACATGCGTCTAAATAATACGTGTTTAGTATTAATTGTCTATAATTTTCAAAGACATCCGCAAGCAAGTAAATATCAGATTTTAGATACAGATCTGCGTAGTCTCCCAATGTCCGACATTTAAAGTTATACCAAACTTGGGTTGCATGCAAATAGTCTTCTGTTGTAATATTTTGATCTTGCAGTCTGCTATAAAACTGTTCGAGGTCGGGTAATTTTGTTTCATCTAATCTACTGAAAGACTCTATGTAATCGTAAGGAAATATTCCCTTTTTTCTAACCAAATTAAAATCGACATTATTTGGAAATGCTGACTTAGTATATGTCATTTGTTTATCGGTTAAATTGTCAACTAATTTCTCCAGAGAGCAAGGCATAAACCGAAGTGAATCTAAAAACCTTAAATGAATGTCTTTGTATTTTTTTGTAAACGCAATATACGTTTCATCGGTTGTTGGTATTATGTGTATTGGTTGATTGTCGATGTTGGCAAGTTCCTCGATAAGAAAATGTGCGTCATATCGCGATAAATTATGAAATAATATTGGTAAAATTTTTTTGGAATATTTACACTGTAAGTTACAATTGTTGCATAAAGTTTGAATAAAATTACCAGTAAAATGACAGTGGTGGGCAACTTTATCATTGTTATCATCAAACTCACAATTACATATTGTGCACTTAACACATGAGTTGTGCTTAATTTGTTGAAGTGCAGTTAATGGAGTCATTGGAGTTTTAGAATGTATACTAAAATAGTTTGATATAATGCAAGCTTCTTTTAATAATTCATTAATAAACCATTTTTGAGGATTTTCTCCACGGTATATATTAAAATAATTCAATGTTGAATCGTACGAACAGACGCGTAGATAGGCTACACTAAATGGAATGTGCTTTTGATAGGCGTTGCTAAATGATATATTAGGATTATTTTTGCAACTAGATATTGGGCTTGTCAAACACTCAAAGTCAGCGTATATTACAAATGGTAATTTTAACGTGGCATTGAAACGATTAAATTCTACAACTGACCCATTTGAGGGCATTACCACTTTAACCGCCTCAAAACTTGAGCAATCTGAAGAATGTTGATTTAACTTTTCACTTGAATTAAAATGATTTAAGCATCGATTACATATGTATTTCCGATGTTCAAATTTAGAAATTTGTTTAAAGCATAGTTTATTTAAGTCTTTTATTAGGAAAAAATGACCATTGGATTTATGATATTTGTTAATAAACAATAAGTTAATTATATTCCCATTATTACCTTGATTTTTTGACATATAAAGTGGGTAAATGCACTTAGAAATTTTATCAAAAGAATATATATTTATTGATAATTTTTTATTTTGTTGTTCAAATTTATAAATATATGATATTTGCATCGGGAATTCTAAACCGACTAAATTTAATAGCTCATATAAATTTTGGGGATAAGACTGGGTTAGTGTGGGGTCAGTACCGTCTTCTTCTTTACAGGGGAATAACGCGGCAACAATACACCAGACAAAACATCGTTTATCCATATTTCGAATGTTTAATATGGATTGTTTTTTTCCCTGTAATTCCGTTGGCAGCTCCAGATATGACGAAGACGAACCATTCAAAGGGCAATATTTGACGAAAGAGACTGAGAGGCTGATGATGGATGACAACGCCCAACCACTTTTTCTTTCTTGAAATTCTTCTAACTGAAAAAACATACATATTAAACATTGATCATAGTCCCATAAAAATTAAATACCTTTGTTTGAATTTCCCTGATAAGATCATCAAGGAGATCGTCATCGTTGGACCCTCTCAAAAATATTACATTCCGAGTAGAAATGTATTTATATTCACCTTCTTCTGACGAAGGTTGTATAAATTCACCGCAGAATGTAAAATTTAATTTAAAACAATTTACAAATTTTCTTAAATTTTTTAAACGACGCATTACCAATACTTTAACATCTTTTAAAAAATTTAGAGGATCAATGTGCTTTACATTTACTGCAAGCCCCGTTCTAATCCTTGATTGGAACGCTGACGTCATCTACAATTTTATTTATTTATTAAATAAACAAAAATTAAATAAAAATATCGTACTCACCTCTTGCCATTTTACTCGAGCTGTTAAAGTGTCTTTTTGCTTTCTGTTTATAGATCCGTAATTAATTTGTCGTCGAGGTCTCAGTCCTGCCTTCACTTGATTATCTCCCAATACTTGTAACTTTTTTTTTAATTTAATTTTTAATGCGGTGATTGCGTTCAAATAACCCATTAGTTTTTTTCTATTGCTCACACCGGGAGAGGATTTTAGTAAACTATTAATGATTTTAATCTGTTTATTAATTGTTTTTCCACATGCATTTAGTAAAGCCGGGGTGTCCGATGTTGGTGATGCACTTAATATTTTTTTAATTTCTTTTATTTTATAGTTAATGTTAATATATTCCATTATTATTAGTATTGAGTTATTTGCTATTATTATAGCTAGATTTAAGCTTCCCACTTAATAAACTTTATGTCGTGGCAACTCTTGCCTCCACCCAATTTTTTTAATCCGTTATATACAATTGCGGATTGGGAATAGTTTAGGGCATCTATGTCGTCAGAAGTAAAATGAGTATTAAATCGCTCTGGCATAAATACAATAACATTTTCAGCTATTTCTGCAATTAATTTCTTGCCATTTTGAGTATTTAATATTCTAAATTCCGTTATCGGATAGGGTTTCTTCAGTGACAAATCTCTTAACGGCTTAATTTTTAACTGGGTTTCTGCTCCAGCATAATTTAATTTATTTATAATATCGTCGCGCTCGTCTTCGCTCTTCTTTGTGATTTTATTTGACGGCTCGAGCAAATGTTTTTCTTCTCCTTCCTCGCTATCTAATTGCACTTGTCGCTTCTTCTTCTGCTTTTCCGGAGCACTCTCAGTTAAGGATTGAGTTGGTTGTGGTAGATCTACGACAATCCCATCAGCAGATTTATCACTTATTGAGGACATTTTTTGGTTATTGTTGACGCACGTACAAATTATAACTGATTTACTAAAATCTGTAGTCACTGGTTTATAAGCAGGATGAAAACGCAAAGTTGCAAAACTACAGTAGCAAAAAAGCAACTAATTTTTTTTTTATGAATAAACAATCAATTTAATTAATAATTAATAAATTAATAATGAAACAATGGACATTCATATTAATTATTGCACAATTATAAAGATTAGTAGTTGTGCTATCTTTGCGTTTTTTTCAATTATTACTATTTGATAAAATAGAGGATTTACTAAAGAAAATAATACACTTGATTGCAATTTATTTATTATCAATTATTTTCAATGTTTACATGTTTATAATACAATACTACAAATGATATTAATAACAATAAATAGAATATATATAGAATTCAAATGCGTTTTTTTTTTTATATTTATTTATTTTCCATGTCAATTGTAATAAAGCACCTGCTATTAATTTTCGGTTGCAAAAGTGGCGTGGCGCTTGTCGAGACAACGTTTGCAATTTTTTATGGGGGGTGGTGGACCATCTATATGGGTTCGATCAGTAAGCAGATTATAATGTTTGTGACATGGAAGTCTTCTACGAAAATTCTCACTAGTTTTATGCTTGTCAGGTAGAAAATTCCAAATTGCTTCCAGTTCTTGTCCCTCAATGGAATGCAGGAACCTGCTGGGAAGATATGTTATTATATCTTTGCTTAATTTTCCGTCATGGTATGATATTATAGCCTTGTTTACTTTTTCCATCATAATTTCAAAGTCATTCATTATCACTAAATTTAATTTTGTCAAATTTTGGGCATAAGTAATTTTTGACTTCGTATTCCCAAATAAGTCGTTTAATTTGTTTTATACGATATATTTGTTTCTCTATATTAAGTTGTAAACGTCTTTTCATCGTTTAAGTTATCAACACCGTCGCACTCTTGCACTAGTTGTAAGTCTTTCTTTAATTTGTCCTTATTATATAGCAATGCTTCGTAAAAGCATTCCATATTTTCATAATAAAGTGGTGGGTTTGATTGGATCGCGCTTAAGACTGCCTTTTTCAAATCATTATCGGTGTACTGTTGCCGTACAATTTTATTTAGACATGCATTATAATATTCAAAAAAATGTAATTTACTCAATCGATCAATTCTGAAATTAATTAATTCTTGCATTTCACACAAAGACCCGAAACTGAATTGATCGAATGGTATTTTAATTCCACATCTTTCCAGAGACACCACCTTCTGTATTTTACTTTTTCCGCTTTCCTCAAAATGTAAATTAAACTTATTAAATAAATTCTTAATGTTCGAATCACATTGCAAATCTTCTTCAGCAAGCACATTTTGACGACACGTTTCACAGACAAGACTGCCCCTCTTCCTTTTCACCGCTTTCCTTTTGATTGACAAATACTTGATTATTTGCTCTTTTTGCTGCATAAGTGCATTCCATTCTGAATAGATCATAGATAATTTTTTATTCGAAAAAGTAAATAAAATACATGGGTAGAATCCACGAGCGGCACTCAATCCGACGGAAACGTTGAAACGCTTGTTTAAACAATATCTAACTTCATTTATTAGAGTTTCTTCATTTATTATTGAAGTTTCAAAATCATTTAAAAAATTATCCAACGCATGCGAGGTCGACCACGACAAATCACTTTCATCACCACTTATACTGATTACGTTTTCCATTTTTGCCAGGAGACAGAGTTCTAGATCTCCACAATATCAGTTTTTTAATTAAATTGTAACTATTGTCTAAGTTTAGCTTTATATAATGCTCCCCCACCACTATTAACCCTTTTATTAATAAATAAGTTAATACATACAATTAATCTCAATCGTTTTGTTGCATTATGCGTTGACGGGACGGATATTAATATTAATCCCATCTGCGCGTTCATGTGTCCAATTTTAAATCTTTATTAATAATAAAATTAATAAACAAACAACTTCTTTATTAATAATTAAATTATTACATATAATTAATTTCCATCATTTTATTATCTATTCATATGCTTATTAATTAAAATCATTATCCGTTACAGATGTAATACATAATGTTTCAAATGTAATAGATAAGAGCACCGATAGTGTGTAATTTTGCACGCGCATCGCATTCCGATGTTTCCTCGCACAGAGACCCATCTCTCTCGATTCGTTTCATAATTTGTGTCAGCAAATTTTATTCTTATTTTGCATCCCACTCTTTCATGCAGTCACACTCACGGAGTCCCCGTTACAGATGTCCATACAGCTGATAAGAACTGATAAGAAGCGATAAGCAACTGATAAGGAGGTACCGCCAGCCGAGCGCGCTTGGGTGACGCAGGCGACGCATGCGCAGTCGCAAATATATGCATAAAATAGATCGACCGGATGTCCATGCTAATCGCCATAAGCAACGTCACAGGCACCGCTATTTTTTACCTACTAAAAATAATTACATAATACATTATATTGCCTTAAAACAATGCCTGCACCACGGTTTGATTCTTAAAAAACTCATAGAATTTTAAAATTTAATCAATTCCCATGGCTTAAAAGCTATATCGACTTTAATATTAATTTAAGAAACAAAGCCGAATTTAAATTTGAAAAGGATTTATTTAAATCACATAACGTTAGCGTTTCTGGTAAAACCATGAAAAATTTATAGAATAGAGTTGATATAAAGCTTTTAACTCATTGGGAAAGAGAAAGTTTTAGTGAAAATTTAGTTGCGGTGCAAATGAATAAGGTAAATATTTATTATGATAAACCTATTTACGTCGGCTTTTCGATATTAGACCTTTCTAAAACAACTATTTATGATTTTTTCTATAGTTATTTAAAACCTAAGTACGGTGTTAAAATGTCTTTGCTTTATATATAACATATAACAAACATGCCGCCATCGAGTAAAGCTGAAAATGGTGAGCAGTTGTGTAAACGTTGTGAAGTTATTATTAACAACGAAGATGAAAGTTTTTCGTGTTTTATATGTGATTTAATGTTTCACAAATATTGTGTAATAAAAAGAACGCAGACAGCACCTGAACAGAAAAATTGGAAATGGATCTGTGACAAGTGTGTAGAAGAATTTCCTAAAACACGTAAGTCCGGACAACAATTATTGATTTCTAACCCGCAATCAAATACCGAGGTGGATAATGTTCAAATGAACAAAAAGCTGGATGATTTAATTGCAATTGTATCACATATGCAAACAGAAATTGTAACCTTAAAATCAACCAAAACAAAGACTGTTAATAGAAATACATCCGAACCGCAGATTTCTTTAATAGTAAACAAAGACAATATAAACAATACAAATAAAACGCCAAAGATGTCGCCAGGCATATCAAATGTACTAAAATCCGATCCAAGAGTTAATTCGGATAAAAAAGATAGATCCAAAAAGTATGAAAATAATAAAATTGATAGTGAAACTCTCAACAAAAAAAGTCCACTTGAAGAAAATAAAAATAAACAAACAAACAATTCTAATAAAATTGATAATGAAGGTTTTAAAATTGTTGAAAGGAAGAAACATAAAAAGCCGATAAACATAATTTATGGAACTGTAGATAATGCATTAATAAAGGGTGTTGCAAAAATGGGACACATACACGCATGTCGTTTTCAATTAAACATTAGCGCTGATGATATAATTAAATATCTTAGTGAACAGAACTTTAAATATGTACGCTGTGAGAAAATAACTTCTAAGTTCCCCAATGAGTACTCTTCCTTTAAGATAAGTGTTCCAATGGCAGATTTAGAAAAAATAAAGAATCCTTCAATATGGCCTTTGGGAGTTTGTGTTAATCCGTTTTTTCAATGGCTAACAAAGAAAAATCCAGACCATTAATCACAAAAAAACCAACTAATTCTTTCAAACTTATGCATCATAATGTTCAATCGATCGGCAACTGTATCAATGAATTTAATAATTTTATAGATGATATTCCCCAATGCAGTGTCATTTGTATTACTGAGCACTGGCAAGCAGATGAACAACTACTGAATTTAATACCTAACTACAACATTATATCTAGTTTCTGTCGCCCACCATCTCAACATGGAGGAGTAGCAATCTATTGCTGGGACAAATTAAGAGCAAAACAACTTGGAGATATTAATGCTCAAACCGAAATCAAAGTTTTTGAGTGCGTTGGTGTAGAAATCAATGCAGGAAATAATTCTAGTATTACAGTAATTTGTATATATAGGCCACCCGAAGCCCTTGTTGATGTTTTTTTAAACAAATTAAATTTTATATTAGACTATTTATTTCTAAATAATAAGACATTTTTAATAGCTGGTGATTTCAATATAAATATATTGGTAACAAATAAAGATTCACAAGCTTTTAAAGACCTTGTGCATTCATACAATTCAAAACTAATGGTGAATGAGCCGACGCGTATTACTGATAAAAGCAGCACTTGTATTGACAATATTATCACAAACATCAATATTGATTGTAAGGTGTCTGTAATTCCCACTGGTATCGGTGACCACACTGCTCAACTTATAATTTGTGATCTTACCATACCTATTAATAATAACCGTCTGAATAAAGTCAGAATTTTTTCCGATGAAAATATTAATAATGTTTGTCAAGATATTAGCAGCGAGCATTTTTCAGAATTGGACGAATGTAGCGGTGTTGAATCAAAATATATTGCTTTTACCAATACCTACTTGACGTATTTTGAAAAACATTTTCCGTTAAAAAATGTTAAATCATATGGTCATAAAAGGCGTAATTTTAAAACCCCAGAAATTGTTCAATGCAAGAACGATTTGCTACTGCATCAAACACTTTCTGTGTATTACCCGGAATACAAATTAATTTTAAAAAATACAAAAAAAAAATATCATGAACTATTAAAAATTGAAAATTTAAAGTTTATGGAAAATAAAGTTGCTACCTCTCTTAACAAGTCAAAGGCAGCATGGCAAATCATATCTGATATAACAGGTAAAAATAAAAACAACAAAAATTATTTACCCAAATCGGATAGTACAATAGACACTGCAAATGAATTCAACAACTACTTTAATAAAGCTGTCTCAAAATTAATTCCCATTGCAAAGCCCACGGATCAAAATGTGTATAATTTTCCTCATAATACAAAGTCTATTTTTCTTCAACCTGTAACATTAATTGAGTTGAAAGATATTATTAAACAAATAGAACCTAAAAGAAGTTCTGGATATGATCACATTCCAGCGCTCCTATTAAAAAAATCTATTGATCATATTGTAAAACCAATGTGTGATATAATAAATAAATCATTAGAAACAGGTATTTATCCAACAAGTTTAAAATATGCAGTAATTAAACCAATTTTTAAAAAAGGAGATCCAGAACTACATACCAATTACCGTCCTATAAGCCTTTTGAGTTCTTTTTCAAAATTATTTGAGCGAGTTATGTATGTACGGATTGTAAATTTTTTTAAGACTTATAATCTTTTCAGTACATCGCAACATGGTTTTCTTAGAGGTAAAAGCATAGAAACAGCCATTTTTCAAATGACTGAATCTATTTTAAAATCGTTAGACAATAAAGATATAGTTTGTGGAGTGCTACTGGATTTGTCTAAGGCCTTTGACTGTATTGATTTCTCCATTCTTTTGTCTAAATTGTACCAATATGGTATTCGAGGAGTGGCATTAGAATGGTTTAAATCATACCTGTATGGTAGAAAGCATTCGGTGCAACTAAAAGATGATAGGAATGGAGAAATTGTGCAGTCTGGAACTCTTGACACGTTTACCGGTGTTCCACAAGGCAGCATTTTAGGTCCGCTTTTATTTATAATATTTATAAATGATTTGCCATCTCAACAAATTACTCATGAAATTATCAACTACGCAGATGATACTAATATACTCATTAAAGGTAAATACTTTACAGACATTGTTCAGGAAGGTAGCAACGTTATGCATTCTGTAGAAGATTGGTTCAGTAACAATAAGTTGATTCTAAATAAAGGAAAAACAAACTGTATACTTTTTAAAACCAATCAGTCTATACCAACTCCAACGGATATCACACTCAATTCCCATAAACTCCCTTTCACAACGTGTGCCAAGTTTCTCGGTGTAATACTTGACGAGACTTTAAAGTACACAGAGCATATCAAACATACTTGCGAAAAACTAACTAGAACTTGTTATGGACTGAGGGTTTTATCAAGAAATACTAACCAAAACATATGTAAGATATTTTATTATTCCAATTTTTATAGCCATTTAAAATACGGTATTGTTTTTTGGGGAAGCAGTACAGATTTGCATAAAGTTTTTATTAACCAAAAACGAGCCATTAGAATATTATATAATATTACATTTATTGATTCGTGTCGCGGAGTTTTTAAATCAAATAATATGCTAACTGCACCAGCTATATACATATATGAATGCATAAAGTTTCTTTATAAGCACAAATATTATTTTAACTCTAATTTGTTGCCAAACCCATATGAAACAAGGCGTGGAACAGATTTTAGCCTTCCCGCTCATAGACTGACTATGTATTCAAAAGGAACATCATATACTTGCATGAAGATATTTAACCATCTACCAGTAGATATAAAATCTTGTAAACATTATGGCATTGTCAAAAAAAAAGTGTATGATTTGTTGTGTTGTCTTGAACCATACACTGTTAACGATTTTTTTAACCATACTTATTAGTTATGTCTTGTTCATGTGACTTGTTTTCATGCATTATCTGTCTTTTGTACTTCTACATTTTACTGTATCATGTTATATGGAAATAAATGACTTTATTATTATTATTATTATTATTATTATTACTGACACCGACTCTTAAATTATAGAAGTTGTCGAAAATAATGTATACAATAACATTAAATTTAATTTAAATTATTTCGACACCTCTAATTACCCCGAATAAAATATTTTCAACATCCCTCGAAATCAATCTATAGTTGGTAACATGAAAGATGAGTATGCAGGCATTCCTATTAAATGTTTTTATGGTACCGGCGATAAAGCATATTGTTTACATGTGCCGACAAATGAAACTGAGATTGTAAAAAAAGCTAAAGGTGTGTCAAAATTTTCAATAAAAAATCAGTTAACTTTAAAAGATTATAGAGATGTAGTTAACGACAAAGATTTAATTTATTGTAGTATGTATGTTTTTAAATCTCAGCTACATGATATGTACACAGAAATTAAAAATAAAGTCGCCTTATCCTACAAGGATGATAAGCGATATTCAATACCCTGTTCAGTAAAAACTTTAGCATGGGGGCATACTGATATTTCATTTTTCGAAGAACCTCTAGAAAATATTAAAATATTAGAACAAGTTTTAGAAAATTTCGAATATCGTGATGAGGCCCAAACGAATTTAGATTTATTGATTGAAGTGGCAGATAGTATGTAATTATTGTTTAAATTAAGTTTATAAATTGTTTTCTATTTAAATTTGTATAATATTGTATATTTATTATTGTTAATATTATTATTATTATTATTTATATTTGTTATTATTGTTGATAGGTAGTTTTTGCTGTAAATTATGAAATATGTTTGGAGTGATATAAGCATCTTGATTCGGCTGAAGTTAAAACTGGATGCTCATCAAATTCTTGTGGTAAACTTTTGTAAAAAAATAACTTTTTCTCTCCCTTTAACATAAATTGTGTCAGCCCTGACGTCTTGTAATATATTTTTAAAATGATGCTGGGGTGTAAATCCTTGACTCCAATCAATACAATGATGATTCTTAATTAACCATTCAGCTTGTTTCTTATATTCTAACTCCAAGAAGTGAAATGGAAAGGAGGCTTTAAATACGTAGCTATTCGGGTACCATCAAAAATTGCCAGTTCTTTAAGTGAAAACTTGTTGGAACCAATTTTAAATCCTTGGACATTAATAATTAACATTTTATTTGTAATTTAGAAAAATATTTTAAAAGTTTAATTTTAATAGAGTACAAATATATTTGATGTTTTAACCTCTTTAATTTTTTTTAATGAATAATTAATCTTCTATTAAATTCCTCGCCCATTTACAACTGTCTGACTGCTTTGGTGAATGGATTGTAACTGATCATCTTATCGTGAAGAATGAGGCATACGGCAGAAGTATTAGCTTTTGTAGGTTCACTCGTGTCAAATTCAATTCTAATTTCAACAACATTTGATTGCAATGTTTCGTTTTGATTACTACAATCAATTTTGTACTATTGGTGTTGTTTCCTTAAATTCCATGCGATTAAAAAGAGGTTCAATTTCTTTGTGATAATAAAATTGTTGAAAATTTACATACATTTCATATAATTGCGTAAATTGATTTGTTTTAAAATTTAAATTTAAATTATCATATGGATATCTTTCAGAATTTAAATAAACTCAAAGATTTGTAAGTTCATTATCATCAAATTGACCCATATCTTTTTTATTTTTATTTTTACGGTCTGTTTGTAGCCCAAAAATTATATATCTCGGTGTTTCTAATTGAGTAGCCGTTTTCACGGCCCATGTATGTCTTGTTGTTTGTGGCAATGCAGGATGTTCATGTAATTCCCAAGATCTGAAAGCTATAGATAAATCCTCATTTTTTCCTAATAATTTGTCAATGTAAGTTGTTCAGCTCAACACAGAAATGTGAGGAACTTTCCAATTGATTTTATTAATTGTCACTTTAACGCCTTCATCTTCTGTGCATATGAGTGCTTCAAGATCGGTATTACTACATATTAAAACCAATTCTTGTTTTAAATTTATTATAATTTTCTTATAATCCTCCGCAAAGCCTAATAACATTTTAAGTGGTATGCAAACATTGAAATTTCCATCAGCATCTACCATATCATCTTGGCCTGTATTAGTTTTGGAAAACCATCCGGCATTTTGTAATTTTTGATTTGAATTGAAGAATAAGTAACCTTTCAATGTTGATGTTAAACCAACATTTCTAGTAGAGTCAATAACAACACCATTTAATTCATAGCGAAGTTCACTAAATAGATAAGCAATGCCGTTGTTAATAAACTTTGTTTTTGTTGGTTTTTTATTTTTAGTAGTTTCTTGCAATTTGCCTTCTATGTAAATAAAGCTTTCACTCGGTAGTGTGTACATATCCTGTTGTTGAATTGGAATTCTGATTTCATTGTTGTTGTTGAAACTTGTTGACGCGTATGGTTGATGCGTGTGAAATTGAGAATTTGCAATTGAGTTGTCAATAAAGACATTTTCTTTAACTTTAAGAATGCTCATTATTTAATATAGTTTAAATCGTAAAGATTTTAAAAATATTATATTTTCTGATGTTAATCTATTGCGTGCAGATTGTCTAATGATTGAATTACTTGTTGCGGTTAAGTTATATGGTAAGTTCTTATAACCATAATTATGCATACTATGATATCGCACTACCATATTCAAGGCACATTCTTCAAATGAAGTCCTACTGTGATGGTCTCTCCTCTGAAATTGACTATATTCCCATCTTGGTCCACTATTTTAAGTGTTATGTTAATAATAGTTGATGTATTAATTGGTAAATATATAACCGTCTCAGGGGACTGCACAATTTTATAACCTGGTGGTACCGTAGGAAAAAACTGAAACAATGTGACCCAATGACCCAATCTTCCGTTTCTATAAGAACTGGTTGTAATACTACAGTCAACACATAAAGAATTTATTTATCTGTTGAAAAGTCTAATTCATTGGAAATATTTTTTGATAACATTCTTTTATTAGAACCCAATAATGTTCCAATTGTATTAGCCTTAGTAAAATCAATAGGTGCTGTACATTTTATATGCACTTTTAATGTATTGTTATTTCCTATAATTTTGATATCTTCGTCATGTTTTTGAAGCTGTTTTTGTAAATATGTGTTTAAATCAGTAATTTCATAAGATCCTACCGGAATTGTAATTTCTTTATTGTCACCATAATAAAATTTGTTATTGTTTTCATCTATGTTTGCAATTGAATAAAATGATTCAAAATTTGTTAAGCCCAATACAACATTTTCATCTTGTTTTAAATATAAAGGTGGATTGCGAATTTGTAAAATTGCTTACTATGGGTGAAGAAAAAAAAGAAAGTCCAGAAAACAAAGGAGTGGGTGTAAAATCAAATCAATTAACAAAAGTGATTGAAGACCAGTATTATAATTTATTATTATTATTATTATTATTGAATCAACAAAAAAAGAAAGAATGGGAAATAAAAGTACCAAAAAATGTAGAGGAAAAAAAAGCAAGAACAACAGATAATTTTTTTTAACATAATAGAAGAGAAAGTTAAATCGGCATTAGTGTAGTGTGATCAGTTACTTAAGGGCAAAAAAAAGTATTTTGTTATTTTTTTTTATAAATTTAATATTATTTTAGCTTACTGTTTTCTTATTTAAGTACTTACCATTTTTTTTTATTTATTGTGTCTGAAAAAGAGGGGTTCTAACATATAATAAATAATGCATTTTTTTAATAAATAAATTTAAAAAATAGTTTATTAGTTATAAAACATATTAAAATAGCATAAATGTTACACACAATACAAAAAATAGCATATATAATAATAGTACCTACATTAAGAATTAAATCTTTCGTAAAAAATTTTACATCTATATATAGTTTAATATAGGGGTTATTATTTTTGAAAGTCCTTCAATTTTTTTAATAAATCGTTCGCAATCACATAATTCAGTTAACCACAAGCCTTTTCTGGATTGTTGATACGCAAATGGCCACACAATCATATGATGAATTTTGTTTTTATTTTCACATATTGTTACCTTTTTCATATTATTAACACTTGATTGAGTCAATTATCTCGCGTTATGAATTTATCAAGATTGTCTAAATAACTGTTGAAATTTAATTTGATTAATTTTTGTCTTAAGCACCACGCAGATATCACACCATTTATATATTTTTTACACATTTCTGCGGCTTTATAACAATTAATTTCATCTTCACGATACATGTTTAATATGTTATTATCGTAAGCTTCAAAACTATTTTGTGGTCTGCATTTTTCTAATCCCATATCTTCAAAAAGCTTTTCCAAGTGTTCCACCGCACTGTACAAATCCTCCACTTCAACATAATTGCTGTAGCACATCCACAAGTTTATACTTATATTATTAATAAATTCTTAATGGTATTTTCTCTTTATACTTATAGTCAAATCCCCCACTAATCACTACCTTGGTCACATGATCTATAAATGTA
The DNA here is from genome assembly GCA_963932245.1 of Tachinus rufipes. NCBI lineage: Eukaryota > Metazoa > Arthropoda > Insecta > Coleoptera > Staphylinidae > Tachinus > Tachinus rufipes. The sequence continues at coordinate 52,203,885 of OZ010748.1, forward strand.
GACACATTATACAGCCACAGTTGCAAATATTTTGGGGTGATAATGTAACAGTTCTTTTATGCATAATACATTATCTGTTACTAATAATGAATCGATCAATTTTTGTGCATTTAATATTTTGTCACCATCCATTTTACTAACACCTTGAATAAAGCTTGTATAAAATATTTGAAAATTTTGAAGCTTTAACAACCCAATCTATCACTAATGAGTTGTTTTAATTTCCACAAACCAATAAAAGATTCATATCCAATGTACAACACATTTACCCCATCTATTATACACTCAACTTTGTTTTTAAGTTTTTCAAAAGTTATTTGTTTTGTTCCTAGCTGCACTGACCACCATTCAACATTTTCATTTGAGATATTTTATAAAGAGATACATTTTTTTTAAATAGCGAACTTGTAATAACTTTTTATGGTAGGGATCCCCCCCCCCCCTCCACATATCATCACTAATACGAGATTTTAAATTTTAAAATATTAGTTTAACACGAGTTGTAGCATTGTCTAGTTTAACATGGGTGTGCTATATATTAGAGTATTTTACCTAGATAGTGTAATTTATCCAGACATGAATAATATTTTTTAAATAAAGCAGTCCTAATATTAAATATATTAAAAATTGATACTCCAGAATCGCCAAACATTATATTTGATTTTTCTGACGAAGATTTAAGCGAAATATGTATGGAACCCTGTAGCGATCTTAAATTAATTGAGTCTGAATATAATACATATATCTACAGTTGCCCAGGATTCAACACATCTGAACAATTGAATTATGTGAATGAGTTGGATTGTTTTGAAAAACGTATTTTAAAAATTAAAATGAATATTTAAAATAAATTTTTTACTTTGAGTCTATTTTTTAATTTCTAATAAATAATTAATTTGAGTTCTGTGCAAAGTTGCAAATCATAAAAGGGTTAACCCCTTCAGACTTGAATAAAATATTATCAATAAAAACATTATTTTTGCATTTAAGTAAGTTGCTAGGGCTCATACTCGAATATATTTTTTGCATATTTGCAAACAGTATCAATTATATTTTAAAAACTAGAGGTTGTACATGATCTTGTACTTATGATCTCAAAGTGTAGATTTATTTATTTATATTACTTGAATTAAAATAATCTGAAACTATTCACAGGAAATTATTAAAAAAAATGATTATTTAAAAAAAGAAATAAAAGCACGGTACAAAGTCGGCCCTACTTTTCAGATAAAATAATACCAGATATATATTTTAATATGGTAGCCAAGATTAATAAATTGCTTTCCGAAACTAATGCCATTTCTGTCACTACTGATATGTGGACTTGTATGCATAACAATGCTAGTTTTTTAAGTTTCACAGCGCACTGGCTTGATTGTGAATTCAATTTAAAACATGCTGTTTTGAATATAAAGCATTTCCAAGGCCAGTACACTGGGCAAAATATATCAAATACTCTTTTAGAAATACCGAGCTTATGGGAAATCGATTTGTCAAAAATACATGTCGTTGTTCATGACAATGGGCGTAATATAGTAAAAGCAATCAGTGATGCCAAAATGGAGTCTGTATGTTGCTTTATACACACACTTCAATTAATAGTTACCGATTCTATAAAAGTTCAGACTGAAGTGTTAGAAATGATTACTGTAGGAAAAAGAATTGTGACGCATTTTAACCACTCTGGTACAGCACAAGAAAAACTGCACAAAATCCAAAAAGATTTACATCTTCCGGAGCACAAATTAGTGCAAGATGTTAGTACTCGCTGGAATTCCAGCTATTACATGCTGGCAAGGCTACTGAAGCAAAAACGAGCAATTTCTCTGTATCTTACAGATTGCAATATTTCAAATTTATCTGCTGCTTAATGGGAACTCTTAGAGCAACTTTTAATGTTACTGCAGCCATTTGAAGAAATTACTAAATTGACTAGTTCTGGACATTCATGTATTTCCGAAACTATACCGCATGTAGTCACTCTTTTACGATACTGTGATAAAGATAAAACAGCTGAGCTCACACATAAATTAGACAGTGCCAGAGTTGCACTACAACAGGGGTTGAACCATCGATTTGCATACCTCACTGCAAAAAACTTTTTGTTTTCTACTTTTCTAGATCCACGCTTTAAAACGAATTTTTTTATTGAGAAATTTCAAGGGGAACAGGCACGACAACATATTTTGCTAGAAGCATTAAAATTAAGCGGCGATACTAGTAGTGATGAAAGTTTGGAGTCATCACCTGTCCAATCTAAGAGAAAGAAAACTGAAGCTACTAGCCTAAACACACACGTGTCTATTTGGGATTGCTATGATGAAGTTATTGCACAGAAAAAAAATAGTGATGCTGAAATATCAAGTGGAAAAAATTTAATTTCAAATGAACTTGATAGGTATTTGAAGATGGGATGCATATCCAGATGCGATGATCCTTATACTTGGTGGGCTGCAAATAAAAACTCATTCCCACATTATTTAGCAAAATTTGCAGCTAAATATTTGTCAGCACCTGGAAGCAGCGTATATTCGGAACGGCTTTTCTCAGAAGCAGGCAATGTATATGAAGAGAAGATGAACCGACTCCTTCCCGATAACGCAGAAAAATTGGTATTTTTACACCATAATTTGCCGCTTCTTAATTTTAAGTTTAGATTAGAATAATTTCATGTATTTCTAAATTGCCAATTTAATGTTCAATATTTTTTCATGTTTTGTATTATTTTTATAGAATGATTATAATTTTGTTATTAAAAAAGTAGTTGTGTTTTATTTTTTAATAAAAAATAGAAAATTTTAAATTATTCGGTATTCGGCCGAATACTGCTGCGGTATTCGGTATTCGGCCGAATAATAAATATGTGGCCGAATAGGCCGAATACCGAATAGTTGCCGAATATTCGTTGCAACTCTACTTTATATACAACAAAAATGAAAATTTTTGAAAGGTTGGGGGTGTAATTTAATACACATTTTATGTATGATAAAACAAGGTCTCAATACATCACATGTAATTATTAAAACAGATCATTAAAATAAACACAACAGAACCTGTTTGAGAGCGAAAGCGGAAAAAAAAGCATTTCATAATTTTTATATACTGTATATTTAGAATAAGACTGGAGACATTCGATTGATGTCATGAAAAAATAAACAATAAAAAGATCAATGCGCTTAGACTAATTATAATAAATGCATTACATAAAAAACAATATTGGGGTACGGCATATAATTATAACGTGTTATATTCCTATAAAATTAATCCACATTCCGCATGACTAATTTATTAGGGGGTACTTATACATCGCACGCAAAAAAATAATGCAATTACAATTAAAGAACAGTTTAATATGGATACAAGAGAATCTGTTAATTATTACATTCATTACTTTTTAAATATGGCAAGGTTACTATATTAAATATAAAGTTTGTGTGTGTGTGGGGCAACGTGTGCATTGATCATGTACGTGGCCCGCCTGCCCCCCCCCCCCACTCCCCGTGCCCGTTGACGTAGTCGTCGACGTTAAAACCAGAGTTTTAATAAGACAGTTACCGAGCGGATGTTAGTACGTAAATTGTTTATTTGTTGCGCAATGGACGGGAGGTGGAATTTGTATAAATATGAAGCGCTGCATTGAATTACTGCAGTCGTTCCATGTCTTGGCGCAGCGAAGCTTATACATTAGATTCTTGGGAATACTTAAGTAGTGATAGTGACAGTAGTAATGACAACCCAAGAGGAAACAGTCGACTTAGTAGTCGAAGAAGACGAGAATTCACTCGCATCAACACTAGAACTGCTGTGGACTCCGACAATGTCATTAGTAAACTTGTTGACCATTTTAGTACGTTGTACGAAGAAATCAGTGGAGCAGAAGAACTTGCAAATGAAACGCGCCTTCCAGAAAGTAGTGACTGTGTTTCGCAAGTTAATATCGAAGAGGAAGAAGGAAGACGAGACGAACGACAATGTTATCTCTTACGACAGCTTCTAGAGAATCCTGCGCGACGCAGAATTGTTCACCACGTTTTACCGGACATTACTGAAGCCGGAGGAAAGGGAATTGTTACTCGAAACTGCTCAATCCCTTTCCAAGGAAAAATCTGTTGGATTGCCCACCACGACGACCACCTCCACATCGTCCACGACTGCTCCTATTCCAACCAATCATGCAGATGCCAACGAATCCGAACAATGCTTCGGCACGGACGTCGCACCATACGGAGAGTTATTTGGCGATGCGATGTCAGCAACAGATGGTTCTGCAATCTCGCAAACTATCTGCAAAAGGATCAAGGACGACTATTGTACTTTGAAGTCGGAGTGAGAACCTGGGGCATTTGTCGTCAAACTGGACGTCTATCGCACAAGAGAAGTTGCGAATGTGGAACGCGGGCAATGGTGGAGGAAAGCGGATCTGCGGACAACGTTCTTGGTTTCATTGCCTGTCGACCCGTTGATGATGAAAGTGAAAGAGCTAGAGGCAGCAGTAGTGAAGCACTTCAAAAAGTTGCCAAACACAAAGCGAGAAGTAAGGAAGATCAACTATTGGAAAGGTTCCTCAAAATTCCGGCAAGTCCCTTATTGAACGTAACGAATACCGTCGCATGGAATAAAAGTAAATATAAAATTTTAAGAAAAGGTACACCATTTTTTCTGTCTGTGATTGATGCTTATCAACACACTTTTATCGATAAGACCATTGAAGAAATATATAGTTTTAGTACTAACGAAAATGTAACTTTGCTTTACGGCGCTCCAACTGGAGATGTAGACCCAATTGCGGAGGAATTCGAGAAATTGCTGTACCTCCACCACAATCAAGATCTTCTAGATTCAACTTCTGCCTCATCATCAAACATGGTGAAGACCACTACCACGTCATCCACGACTGTTCCTACAGCACCGACCGTTGTCGCTGCGACCGCTTGCGGGAAATCCTCAGCACAAGATTCGTCGGACGACGACGAATTGTTTGGGGAAGGGACTTTGATCAAGAGTACATTCAAAATTCAATTTTGTATGCTCAAAAGGACAACCGAAAAATTGATTACATGGAATGCGGAGGAGACGTGTGGGTTCGAGGTGGTGAAGCTGGATCTGCATCCGTCCAAGCAATGTACAATCACCAACAAAAGGGATTGGTGGCGCCACGCAACACACCGGCTGCAGTTCGTCACTTCGTCAGCTGCAGATCCCCTGCAAGTGCACCTGAAAGCAATAATCAAAATCCTGACTCGCAGGATTTTGGAGAAAGAAGTCAAACAAAATGAGGAGAAAGATGCGAATTCGAAATTTGGCTAAGGAACCATGTAAGTAGCCCCTTAACATATATATTCCAGACAACTCATTACTTCAAATTTCAAATACTGGTTAATTTGAAAAAACAAAATTCATTTTTAAATTCAGCATGTTATTGGCATATCGAATGCGAAGTGGATGTCATTGTAAATCATAATAGTGCCTGTGACAGCGTTTGCTTTAGAATATTTAGAAGAAAATTCGGAGGCTGCATTAATTGGTGCTGAAGGTTTAATGGACAAATACGCTGTAGAAACTTTTACTGGTGTACTGTATCCCCGTTCATTTGATGGAGGTGACCTTCGAGCAATGTATTATGCAGCTCGTCAGAAAACAATAAGCAGTTTGTGGCATAGAATAAAAGGTGATTGGAAAAAACAAGGAACAACTTATCATCAATTTTTAAAGGAACACCCCGAGGTACGTGCAATATATAAGAGTTATTCGAAAGGTGGAGAGGGTTATATAGAATTGCAACGAGAAGCAGCTCTTGGAAGTAACGCTGGAGCCGCCACAACCGATAACCAGCCCGCCGGACCTTCCACATCCGCAGCCGCAACCACACCAGCAAACCCTATACACGATACTAATTTCGACGATCTTGATTTTGACGATTTATTTGACGAGATTGATTTTAATACTATTGCGACTGGAGGAGATACAGGGACTATAAAGATCGATGACAACCCGATACAACGGACGCAGGGTTCCAATGGAGGAGGAGTTGCAGGTGCTCGTGCAGGGGCGAGTGGTATGAAGTTTCTACCGAGAGTTTCTTCTGTTAAAGATTATACAATTTCATATAAAAAAAATCGAATATTATTCAGTTACGGATATTCTAACCAAAATATAAGTACTCATAAAGTAGGAAATGCAACAAGTGCAACAACAGATTATTTTACAACCCCTTTATCATTAATTCCAGTTGACTGGTTACCATTCTACTTGACTCCTGGTGAGTATCATAACTTACCAAATAATGCAAAAGCAGTTTCTTGTAGATGTAAAGTCACTTGCATGGGTACCAGAGTTGCATTTGATCATGGCACTACATTAAGTGGTACAGCCACTTCTGAATACATACCCATTGGTATGAAGGCCATAGGGATGAATATTCGGTCGTATGGAAAAAATGTAAAATATACTACAGATACTGCAGACCCTATGAAAGTTACTGGTTTTACCGATATGGATTTAAAAGATATGAGCGATAAGTTTTATAAACATGCAACTTCAAATGTAATGAATATTCCACGGAGCAATTCTCATTTTTGGGTTCATGAATGGAATAAAAGTCAAAATCCAGATAAAACTACTTATGCTGATTACGTAGTACATCAAGAAGGAATGTTTAGATAAGATGAAAATGTGGATTGTTTTTTAATAAATAATTGTTTAGGAGATACTATTGTTGATTATCATTACGACATAAAAGCGGGTATGTTAAAATCCGCAAAACAACATTGGATTCCGTGGACTCAAAAAGATGCTGATGTTTATTTAAGTAAACCGTGTGCAAAACTTGGAAAATTACAATATTATAAAGATAACAGTAAGCCCGCCATTATATTACCAGGTAGATTAGGAATAGCCTCGGAATCGTTAGCAAACGTATCTATTAATAGTATAACTGTGTCATATCAACAGCAATTGGAATGTTATGGATCGCAACATCCTCTCGGGGGCCCCTTAGTAACAACTCCTCAAGTTCACGTCGGTCTTATAGCTACTCCTCAATTAAATCCGTCAACTGATAATACAACATTTTTAAATTCGGCTTGTTATTGGCATATCAAATGCGAACTGGATGTCGTTGTAAATCATAATAGTGCATTTACCGAAGGAGAATTGGCCTCCTATCCATCAGAAGTCGTATTTTATCCTAACACTACAAAAAAATACACTACGGGGGAAACTTTATTTGGTGTAAATGATACAGATAGTGGTAATATAAGTGTAACTTTGCTTTACGGCGCTCTAACTGAAGATGTATCTGTAGTGGCGTAATAGCCAACCTTCCTCCAGGGTTATTATAATATAGATGATAGTGTAATAGTGCTGGATAAATTACTTCAATATCAATTTAATTATAATACTAACATTGTTAAAACTTTTTTACTAGATTTATATAAGGTTTTAGATCGTCAGTTGCCTAAAGTTAATTGCTTTTTTGTTTTGTCACCGCCAAGTTCCGGTAAGAATTTTTTTTTTGATTGTGTCATTCATTATTTCTTTTCATTTGGGCAAATTGGTAATTTTAATAAATTTCAATCATTTCCATTGCAGGAATGTGTAAATAAACGTATCTTGCTATGGAATGAATCAAACTGCGAACCGGACAGTTTTGATACTTTAAAAATGTTATTTGGTGGTGATAATTTTAATGCAAAAATAAAATACCAACAGGATGCGGTTGTAACTCGTACCCCTGTAATAGTTTTATCAAATAAAAATGTGTTTCCAAAGGAAGAGTCTTTCCACTGCAGAATGATCAGTTATCGTTGGAAAGCTGCACCATTCTTGAAAGACTATTCTAAAAAACCATTTCCGTTGGCATTTTACAAATTACTAACAAAATATAATATAATTTCTTCTTATCAAGATGTAGATGTAGAAATGGAAATGGAAGCTGCCGCTATTAATGCAGAATATAATGAAGGTCTTCCTACTGAAAGTGATTTATTTTTTCAAAATGATTGGTATACTGAACCAACTTCTAATGAAAGTATAGAGGAATAGGTAGAGGATTGTTTTAATTTTTTTAAAATAAATAAATATAAAATATTAATGTGTTATTTATTAATCTTTATACATATCATTAGCACTCATATTAATACAGCCTAATCCTACTACAGCATCTGGAACGTAAGAATGTAAAAATCCGGATAGAATGACTTCTTGTGGATAATAATTCATTTTGCCAGAACTGTACATCAAACTGAAGTCTACTGCAACATCCATTTCTGCTACTACTTCGTAATACATGCACGATGTTTGAAAGTTTGTTAACTCCGTTGCCGGATTTAATTGTGGTATTGCCATCAATCCAATATGTACTTGTGGCTGCAACGTTCCCCAATTTGTCGGTTTATCGTTCACTTTTTGATGATTACTTTTCTCAATGTAAGCGTGATAAGTTGAAGGACCGTTGATGTAGTTACGATCATCTGTTTGCGTATGATTTTTACTAACCATAATTCCATCTTTATTTTGTATTAATTGCCATTTTTCTAATGTCAAAAAATCGTGAACGTTCCGTGAATAAAAATCTATCGATTTTCCAAAATTACCAGCAAAAGATTTACCTTTTAACTCTCCACGTGTTGGTGTATATTCATACTTAATTAAAGTTTGGCCAATTGCGGGTGCGACATTAAATCGTTGCACGGCTCGATCCAAATGACACCGTCCGTTGCTGTGCGGCACTTCGTTATCTTTTGCTGCGACGTATAAGCATAAATAAATACTTATCGATCTAGGAACTCCCAACAGATGAAGAGTTTTATCTTTGTACAGTTTTGCAGTAATTTCGTTCGTTGCTGGATTTTTTGTTGAAGTAGGTATCATAGGAGCATCAGCACTTACCTCGTATGTTTGATTTTCTATTTGTAATTTCTTATTTAGACCTATACCAAACCATCCAATTGCTACATGTTCCGTATTTGCGGTATTGGTATTGCTTTTTCCTGTATCGAAACTAGTACGTAAACCAAGCACTTTCACAGTACATCTGACTGCCACAACTCTAGCGGAAACTGGTAAATCATCGAACTCTTGTGGAGATAAATAGAAGGGCACAAAATCAACTGGTATTAATGCTAATGATGTTGTCATTTTATCAAATTTTGATGTCGTAGCAATATCTGCACACGCAAAGCCATAAGAATAAGATATGCGACTTTTCATAAAATTAAATATTTGCGGCTTAGGTTTGATTGATATTAATATGTCAGTCATTCCAACATTATTCTGGTTAGTTCTTCCAGCTCCTCCTCCTGTTGCGCCTTCACCTTGCGCACCTACAATTCCCGGTAATTCCATATCCATTGGGATTTCCATATTTTCCTCATCCAAAAACCAATCAGCAAAATCAAAGTCAGAACTACCAGTATCAGGACTGACAACTCGAGCGCGTTTTCTTGACGGACCAGGTTCGTTAGCTGCTGCAGGATCTCCTCGAGTGGCGTCTGTGTTGGTTGCACTGGTTTCTGCGTCGTTGGGTCCAGGGGCGGGGACATTTGCTTTATTCTTCCTTCTGCATAAAATCGTTTTTGAAAAGCGGGCCACTTTTCACTTTTATCTTGTCTGGCGTGATATTCTCTCGATAATTGTTGTTGTCGTTCAGCGTATGATCATTGTCCCGGATGTTCAATTGTACTTATATCTTTTAACTTACGCGGCATGTGGCGTGGATAAACGACTCCAAAATTTCTTTCATATAAGTTCTTCAATTTTAAACCACTAGCACCAACTAAACTATGCCAATTTTTATTACTTTTAAAATCTTGCCAAAATTCGTTTCCACTAATTTAATCTGTTTTTAATATATCATTTTCACTTGTAGCATGTTCGTACTTGTAGTCGTGTGAGATAGGCGTAGCCATGCGCTTCGCGCGGCTGCCTCTCACGTGCCCCCACCCATCGTTGTCGCCTGTCGCCAGGCCAAAGGCAAGTAACTTTACGAATGCTTTCTAACCAGAGTGGGGTTACGGTATTTATATAAGTCGCGCATGTGGAGGAGCACAGTATGTCTGAGTACTTTGAATTAACAAGTGACTTACTAGATTCGTTCGAGTTATTAGAAGATGGGACGAACAACACCACCGCCATCGAAGAAAGCCAAGGTGTCATTCTTGACGCAGGACATTCTGGAGGAACACCACTTACTGGAGAGCGAGGAAGAAGAGTGTACCAACTTAACAATCAAGGAGAATTCTTTTTTATACCACTTAGTCAATCTGTGGATCGACCAGAAGACATTGAAGTCAATATTGCCGATCCTAAGGAAAATATTGATTGCCCTAACGTTGGAGAATTTATTTACAGTCAAACGGCAAGTACAAGTAGTGAATGGATGTATGAGGAGGGCAATGAAGGAGTTATGCCAAGACTCCTCCAGCAAGGAACATTTGCACAATATGCCAGTCGAAAAGCTATTAGAGTTCCTCTCAAAAGACGAGTCATACACGACATTGTTCGAGGACCTAATAGCAATGGAATTTCAGAAATACTTGTACCAGATCCACAATCAAGAAGTTCTCGGTTTAACTTCTGCGTCATCTTCCGGCATGGCGTTGACCACTACCACGTCGTCCACAACTGCTCCTACTCCACCGACCGCTGCAGATGTGCCCGCTTGCGAGAAATCCTCGCGACAAGATTCGTCGGACGAAGACGAGTTATTTGGGGAAAGGACTTCAGCGAAAAGCACATCGAAAATCTCCTTTCGTATGCAGAAAAAGAAGGGAGACAGATTAGTTACATGGAGTGCGGAGGAGAATGTTGGATTCGAGGTGGTGAAGTTAGATGTCCATCCGTTCAAAATGGGCGCCGTAACCAACAAGCGCGATTAGTGGAGACAGGCAACGTACCGACTACAATTCGTAACTTCATCTGCTGCGGATCCAATCCAGCCGCACCTGAAAGCCATTCTGAAAATCCTCAACAGACGCATGATGGAGAAGGAGGACAAGCAGAAGGAAGAAAAGGACATAAATTCGAAATTTGGTTAAGGAACCATGTAAGTAGCCCTCTTACATACATCTTTCAAACTATGCATTTTTTAGAGTCCCCCTTTAAGTATTGGTTAATTAATCGTAATAAAATTCAGATACCTTTGAAAACAATTAATGCTAAAATTCAAGATATGACAATTGCAGAGTTGGAGAGATATGTAGAGGGGGCTGCTGTGTGCATATATAATGCTCCTATGGGTAATGTCCCGGAGCATTATTACGATGTGCCCACTTCCCTTAAAATTGTAGACGAATTGTCATTGTTTCAAAATTGTAAATCACCACAACGTGTAGCAAAAATTTTGAATGTACTGAGCAAAATTATGAACAGAGCAAATGGAAAGCAGAACGCTCTTGTTTGTATATCCGAGCCTAGCGCTGGTAAATTTTTTTTCTTTGATGCTATTTTACATTTTTGTATAAGTGTTGGCTACATAGCCAATTTTAATAAATTTGTAGGTTTCCCACTGCAGGACTGCGCAAATAAAAGAATTTTGTGCTGGAATGAGCCCAACTGCAAACCTTCTGCGTGGGATACTATCAAAATGATATTTGGAGGAGATACCTGCCCGATTCGCGTGAAGTATAGCGAAGATCAGCAGGTAACAAAGACTCCGGTAATTGTACTTTCCAACAATGACATTTTTCCCAAAAACAAAGCGCTCAATTGCCGCATTTTTAAAGTACAATGGATGCCATGCCCCACATTACGCAATTACAATAAAAAACCGAATCCCTTATGTATCCCCTTACTATTTAGGAAATACAATTGCTTACCTGCCATTGATATCTACTGATGCACCATTGTCCGATGACGAATTTTATAATTCAGATGATAGTTTTTGAGTTAAAGTTTTGAAATAATAAATGCATATGTTACATTAATTTTTATTTTATTGAAAACCTTTGTGTGTGTGTGGGGGGGGGGGGGGCACGTGAGAGGCAGCCGCGCGAAGGCTATGCCTATCTCACACGTGCCCCCCCCCCCACGTCGTTGTTGCCGGCCGCCAGGCCAAAGGCAAGAAACTTTACGAATGTTCAATAGAGAGTAGGGGAAACGTATATATATTTAAGCAGTGCATGCGTAAAGTAACAGTATGACTGAGTACTTCAAACTGACTAGTGATCTATTAAATAGACAACACCTCCACCAACGAAGAAGGCACGAGTATCATTCTTAACGCAGGACATCTTGCAGGAGAACCACTTAATAGAGAGCGACGAGGAAGAGGAAATGAACGCAGTAGTGAAGGACAATTCGTTTTTGTATCACCTGGCCAATTTGTGGATCGACAACAAAACAATGAAAGGGTTACTACCTGTACTATCGAAAATTCTACTAGCATTAACTCTGGAGAATTTATTTATAGCGAAACGGCAAGTACAGGTAGTAGCTGAATGTATGAGGAAGGCAATGAAAGGTCTGTGCCAAGAAACCGACAGCAAAGATCGCTTGCACAGTATGCAGCTCGAAAAGCTGCTCGAGTACCTCTCAAAAGACGCGTCCTACATGACATTGTTCAAAGACCCAATTGTAACGGAATTCGAGAAGTTGTTGTACCAGATCCACAATCAAGATCTTCTCGCTTCAACTTCTGCCTCATCATCAAACATGGTGACGATCACTACCAAGTCATCCACGACTGCTCCTACAGCACAGACCGCTGTAGATGTGCCCGTCTGCGAAAATCTTCGCCTCACGATTCATCGGACGAAGAAGAGTTGTTTGGGGAAGGGACTACGGCAAAGAGCACATCCAAAATTCAGTTTCGTATGGTGAAAAGGACTCAAGAGAAATTAATCACCTGGAATGCGGAGGAGACATCTGGATTCGAGGTGGTAAAATTAGATGTCCATCCATTCAAGCAGTGTACGATAACCAACAAGAGGGATTGGTGGCGCCATGCATCCCATCGCCTGCAGTTCGTGACTTCATCTCGTGCCGATCCGTTGCAAGTACATCTCAAGGCAATCATGAAGATACTGACGAGGAGAATGCTGGAGAAAGAAGACAAGTAAAAGGAGGAGAAAGATGCCAATTCGAAGTTTGGCTAAGGAACCATGTAAGTAGCCCTTTAACTTATATTTTCCAAACTACTCACTTCTTGGAATCTAAATTTAAATATTGGCTTATTACTAGAAACAAAATTCAAATACCATTAAAAACATTAAACGCAAAAATCCAAGATATGAGTATTGCGGAATTGGAAAGATACGTTGAAGGTGCTGCTGTTTGCATTTACAACGCTCCAATGGGGAATGTCCCCGAACATTATTACGATGTAACTACTTCTTTAGAAATTATTGAAAAATTACTCTTGTATCAATTTAATAATAGTAATATTCGTGTAACAAATTTCCTTACAGTTTTAAGTAAAATAATTAATAGGGCAAATGGGAAACAAAATACTGTTGTTTGTATATCTGAGCCAAGCGCCGGAAAGAATTTTTTTTTTGATTGTGTACTACATTTTTGTTTAAGCGTAGGATATATTGCAAATTTTAATAAGTTTGTAGGATTCCCTTTACAGGATTGCGCTAACAAGCGGATTTTGTGTTGGAATGAACCCAACTGCGAACCGTCAGCATGGGACACCATCAAGATGATCTTCGGGGGTGACACTTGCCCAATTTGGGTGTCCGCGAAGCAAATCTCATTTTTGGGTCCATGAATGGAATAAAAGTAGAAATCCAGATAAAACTACTTACACTGATTACGTAGTACATCAAGAAGGAATGTTTAGACAAGATGAAAATGTGGATTGTTTAATTGTTTAATAAATAATTGTTTAGGAGATACTATTGTTGATTATCATTACGACATAAAAGCGGGTATGTTAAAATCCGCAAAACAACATTGGATTCCGTGGACTCGAAAAGATGCTGATGTTTATTTAAGTAAACCGTGTGCAAAACTTGAAAAATTACAATATTATAAAGATAACAGTAAGCCCGCCAATATATTGCCAGGTAGATTATGAATAGCCTCGGAATCGTTAGCAAACGTATCTATTAATAATATAACTGCGTCATATCAACAAGAATGTTATGGATCGCAACATCCTCTCGGGGGCCCCTTAGTAACAACTTCCACGTGCACGTGTGAGATAGGCATAGCCATGCGCTTCGCGCGGCTGCCTCTCACGTGCCCCCCCCCCCCCCCCACGCCGTTGTTGCCGGCCGCCAGGACAAAGGCAAAAAACTTTACGAATGTTAAATAGAGAATGTTTTATGCATGAGAAGTATATATAGTGGTCGTTTTCCGAAGTGCAAATCAGTATGCCCGCGACTATCGATCCAGCCGTTGCGCTTGATAAGAAGTTAACTCATAGGTTTAGAGAAAGTCAAACAAAAAAGAAACATACAAAGAAAACAAAGAAAGTAGTTGGTAGAAAAGGTTTGACTTTACCGGGATACAATTACTTGGGACCGGGTAATAGTGTAATAAATGGATTACCAGTCAATAATACAGATGCTATAGCACAAATACATGATATAGCATATTATCGTGCGACAAAAAGTGACGACATAAGAGAAGCTGATAAAGAGGCTGTGAAAGCGTTTGCTTTAGAATATTTAGAAAAAGATTCGGAGGCTAAATAAAAACAGGCATCATTAACAACAATTACGTTATGCAGAAAAAGACAATAAAAAAATAATTAAAGGACACCAGACGGCCTAAAAGAAAATTTAAAAAAAATTAAAGGGCACCAGACGACCTAGAGAATGTTGTACTGACATTACCCGGATGCAGACAAAGTCTGTCTCAAGGTCTTGTGGTACAACATTCTCTCTCTACTCTAGTATGCTAAAAATATTGAAACATCATAATATTAATTTAATTAAAAAATAAATAAGAAGAAAACAAAATTGGCCCCGACCTACATGTATAGTTTTCATTTTGCACACAAGAAGGCACAGATCAAGAGTGCATAATTGTTAATCAGCAGAACACAAAAACCTCTTAAAAAGTAGATAAAAAATCCAATAAAGGACGTAAAAAGCACTATTTATTAATCATTTTATTATAATTTGTTTTAAAAAGTGTGGCTTCATTTCAGCTTCAGTTAGTAGAAATTCAGAAAGGTAAAGAAAATTCCGATGCTGAAGGACAACCAAATCTGCCCCCAAGAAGAGATACACCAATTCAAATTGATGAAATTAGAAGACCACCTCAACCTCATGGCGATGGTAATATATTTAATTATGTATTTAGTCGATTCATGGCGTTTAGATTCTTGTCAGCTTGTGATATTTTAAAATCTAAATATTAAAATCATATTGTAATTATATTAATTTATATATAAATCTTCTAATTAAGGATATTATAATGCTTTTTTCCAAAATGTTAGATACCCACGAATTTAACAAAAATGCGATAAGGCCATGAATCATATAAACATGTTATCTGAATGGCGTAATAATGTGCAGAGTAAGCTAAACTGACTAGCATTTTGTTTTTTGATTCGTCAGAACGTTTTAAACATATAATTGATTGAATTTACTATTTTTTTGTTAATTTTAGAACAATCATATTTTGAACAAAAATGTTTGGTTTTAGCTGGTAACAATTCTAAATCAACGGCATCTTTTGTTACTGCTTTCATCGTATTAATCACTTGCAAATCTGACATTCATTCTAAATAAGGAATGTTCATTCAACTTAAACATGCAGAAATGTACGTGTTAATAATTGAAGTTTAACATATATTATGTAATAAAATGTAGACTGGATTCCCGAGCGTGCTGCATATTAGTATCAGGTTCCCCTATAAGAAATGTACATATGCTAATAATCGAGACGCATTCTTGTTCTTTTTATATAATTTAATTATTATTAATTACATCGGCCGTGCCATCATGTTTTACTACAACTAGGAAGCATTATGCACATTTGCCTACAATATTAATTACATTTACACATTTGCTTTTTTTTATTGTAATTCTAACATATAAAGCAAAAATAGTATTAACTTATAATATTACACTCTAGTAGTTGAAACCCTCCACATCCCAACCATACAACCAACCACTATGCATCCCAAAATTAATATAATTGATAATATCCAAATAACCCCTCCAAATTGCGAAATATCGTCTTCTAATTTTAATCTCTATAATGATCTAGGTGAGTTAATAGATCAATATTGTTATCCTCCTCCACTATATGATGATGATGAAGACGAGATCATCGTAATAAGTGATTCCCCAACTCCTTGCGAGTTATGTAATTTACCCCAGCCACCCCAATCTTCTTTTTCCCCGGCCTCCCCAATCTTCTTTTTCCCCGGCCTCCCCAATTCTTTTTACCCCAGCCCCCCCCCCCAACCCTCTAATATTTCTAATATAACCGGCCAAACCCAACCTTTTTCCCAAGATATATATGATCTATTGACACCACCTTTAGAAGATCTCCTCCTGGAAGATTCATGTGAATTTTCGGAGGAATCATTAATCAAAGTAGACGCAGAAGTGGAGTCGCTTTTCCGCAAAGAAGAGGAAAAGCAGCACTTAGAAAAACAGAGGGTGTTAGTAAAAACCCTCAAGAATTCCTTGATGAAAGAAAGTCAAAAACTTGAGCGGTTGGAGAAGTGTGCGAAATTAAAAAAGGTGAGTGAATTAAAAAATTTATTGTAATTTTATTTTATTAATATTTGTTTTTTATTTCAGAAGTTTCAAACGCCGTATTGAAGAGTCCACCCAATCTTTCCAGCTACGGAAGTATTAAGAATGGTAAGTTTTAAATTGATTTTTTTTTCTTGTATTAATTATTTGTTTTATTCTGTTATAGAAATAAGGAATCCGTAGCCAGGGGATGGACTTTTCCTATGAGTAGATGTGACCGTCAGCTACACAACCAATATTTTAATTTTTTATTTTTTAAAATTAATAAAATATAAATTCAATTTATGTTTTTATCTATTATTATAAATAAATAATTATTTTTTTTATTTGTTTGTTATTTTTAATTTAACCTTAATTTAACGACATTTAATTCTAGGTACAATTAAAATTTGCAGGTTAGACATTGTTATTGATGCTTTTATTACTAATACATGACGGGTTACAGATACCCCATTTAAGCGGTTTGTTTATAAAGCAGTTCCTTTTATAATGATTAAACTCCAAGAAAGCTAATTAAAATAAATTAAACAATTTTATTACGTAATACATTCAAATATTTTTTAATTTAATTTGTATAATACAAGGTTCACTCGAACTTGTTAAAAGTCTTATGGTTAGGTACAATTAAAATTTAGGTAAAAGAAAAAATTTTGCATTGATTGCAAAAAATCTAAATTAATTTCAGTGAAGGGTGCACGGGTGTGGCCTATGAGTTTAAGCGTAAGTTATACGCTTGTTTTATATATTACTTAGTATGCCTGTTATGGGAAAATAATAAATTAATGATTTTTTTGTTAGATGTGTTATAATATAATAAAATCGTTATAAAAAATGCTTTTTAGTTTTATGAGCCCCAAAAATAGTAATTAATTTTTTACAATTCAAATTATGCACAATAAAACATAAATATCCAAATTTATCTATTATTTTTGTAATGATAATCATTTTCTAAATTATATTAATTAAGCTCTTACAATATATATATATATATCACTAACGCGCATGACTAAAGCTTTAACGCGCACACAATTTTATGAGGTGTTGCGCACATGAAAACATATATAAAAGATGCAATAAAGTAATATGCAGTAGTAATAATTATACTAAAAAAATGTATCCATTATTAAATGTAACAACATATCCGTTAAATAAATCAAAAACAAAATGTGTCAACATTGGTCTAACTACAAATATAACACACCCTCAAATTATACAAATTAGTTCAACTAATAATCAGCATATTGACTTATGTGTAGAAGATTGGACACAGCTACAATTTTTGGAAGACAACATAAAAAGTTATTTTTCGTTAAACGAAGATAGTGAATGGTGGCCAGTGCAGCTAGGAACAAAACAACTTACTTTTGAAAAATTTAACGCTAAAGTGTTATGTATAAAAGATGAAACAAATGTTATATACATTGGGTACGAGTCTCTTAATAATTTATGGAAATTAAAATCACTAATTAGTAATAGATTAGAGTTGTTAAAACTTCAAAATTTTCAAATATTTTATAGAAACTTTATTCAAAGTATAAATAAAATGGATGGTGATCAATTATTAAATGGAAAAAAATTGATTGATACATTATTATTATCTGACAATGTGTTATGCACAAAAGAATTAATGTATTTTTACCCCGATGCATTTAAAAATGAATTCATTTAGAAATCATGTGACCATTACGATGTTTAGTGGGGGTTTATTATAAGTATAAGTAAGAAAATATTATTAAAAGTGGTTTAATATAAGTTTAAATATGTGGATGTGCTACAGCAATTGTGTCGAAGCGATAGATTTGTTCAGCGCGGTGCAGCACTTGGAAAAACTTTTTGAAGATTTGGGGTTAGAAAAATGTCGACAACAAAATAGCCTGGAAGCTTACGATAGTAGCGTATTAAAATTGTATCAAGAGGAAGAAGTTAGTTGTTATGAAGCCGCAGAAATGTGTAAAAAGTATTTATATGGTGTGATATGTGTGTGGTGTTTAAGAGAAAAATTAATCAAATTAAATTTTAGCAGTTATTTAGACAATCTTGATAAATTTATAACGCAAGATAATTGACTAAATCAAGTGTTAGTATTATGAAAAAAGTGTCAATATGTGAAAATAAAAACAAAATTCATCATATGATTGTGTGGCCATTTGCGTATCAACAATCCAGAAAAGGCTTGTGGTTAACTGAATTATGTGATCGCGAACGATTTATTAAAAAAATTGAAAGACTTTCAAAAGCATGGCATTGTTTGTCAAATCAGTATTAATTTTTAATTTTGCTTAAACAAAATCTTGTTCAAACATTTTTGGTTTAATATAATTCTCATGCACTCTGCATTCCATTAACGTGTATCAAATATTTTACATAGTACGATTTACAATATCACGTGATATTATAGGTTTGACTTTCAATTGTTACCAGTGGCGTCTAACTGATAATTATTTTTGGCTTCTTAATTCAAAATAGATGCGCCAAAAATGTATTGATAGCTATTTTAGATGTAAATGATTTAATAATTAATATAACTGTGTAAGTGTTTCACATCACGAAAGGTGACACAAATTACACCACAGTCATGTTGTTTATGTTTACAAAATATATTTCCAAACATATAACATTTTTTATTTCTTGTTATAACACTTTTGAATCATAACCCACATATGATTCAACCAAAAAATTCAACTGATGGTTCAATGTTTTTTTATAACTATAAATAAATTAATCAACCAAATTCTTTATCATTTTCACTTTTTTACACTAATCACTTTTCACTTATAATGTTTATCAACTCCGGTACTGATTTTTAGAGTACAACAATTTTTAAATTTCGTTTACTCAAATCTTTTGCAGATTAAAAATTCTTTTATAAAAACTTGTATTTTTTTTAAACAGACGTGTAATTAGATTTTTGGTTACATTAGCTACTTGCATGCCAATTGCGTACAAGTTGTTTACACATTTCAAAAAAATATTGCCTAAAATCTTGCATAAAAACAACAACAAAACTTACCGTTATATATTTGATTATCACGTCATTTACGTTCGGGTGGTTCATCTTACAATAATTTAAGAATTTTATTTCTTGCGAACAGTTTATAGCGCTGATCCGACAGATGGCGCTGATATTTGAAGAAGTCGGAAGACCTCAAAACTGTCATATTGCTTAGATCCTTATGTGAAGACTTTCTGGATCTCTTATCAAATGCCGATAGATTCCTGTGTAGAAACTTTCTGGATCTCTAACTACATGCCGTTCTGGATTTTTATGTAGAGATTTTCTTAATCTCTAACTACATGCCGATTTCGAATCTTTTTCAAATTGGGAGGAAGCAAAATTTGGACGGAGGTGATGTGATGTGCTATTGAGTTATATTATGTCAAAATCACTGTTGAATTTGTGCAATATTTACCAATAACATATTTGCGTTTGTTATATGGATTGGAATTGGAGCGATCGTGGGACGTCCAAATTACATAATTATTATTTTTAATAAAATTATATTTAATAAACATATTTTATTTTAAATACATTAATATTACAATTATACAAAACATGATGAATATGACATTTTATCACGTTTTGCATTTCTTAATAAATAATACATGTAATACACAGCGCAGCGGAATCAAGTTACGCTTGCACTGCAAATTCCAGATATATAATATTGACCATGCCTTAAAAATCTTGTTAAAACGAAATTGTCTGGCGCAGCCAGTGAAATGCATAACAACTAGAATGATCACGCCCATATATAAATTCCGGTCTTGCTTGTTGAAGAAAGAAGAGGTTCCGACGTGTATGATGACTCTTTTTAAATCGTGCGTTAGAAAGGGACAGATGTTGCGGCGTGTATATTTTGCCGTTCTAAATGAAGACCGAATTCTTACGCAAACTTTCACTTGCGTGCGCATTCCAGTTGTTATACATTTCACTAGGCGCAGCTTATAATTTTTTTTTGGAAAAACGGAAATAGCTCAATTAATATTACAGGTATTGAATGATTTAAATGACGCTTGCATTGAATCTCAAGAAGAAGCGTCAGCAACGTTATACAAAACATTAATCACACTTCCGCTCTTCAGGCATTTGTAGAAAGTTTAAATTTTTCAGTAAAAATTATTATAAAAGCATGTAGATATAATAAACTTGCAGGTGCAATTAATGCATCTTTACAGAAAGAGCGCGTAACAAATACGCAATCCAGAGTAAATTCCTAAAATCCTAATGAGCCTACTATACATCCTATTCATTTAGTCCCTAATAATTTCCAAATTACACAAGATGGAATATTAGGAAAAGACTTTTTTCAACAGGCTGAAATAAATTATAAAATGAATAATCTTACAATAAATCATGACGGGAAAATAAAAATATTCAATCTTATTCCTCTACAAAAAAATAATTTTTATTCTTAAAAACGACATATTCTTGCAAAAAAAATCAAGATGGTGTATTTTTGGGAAACTGTTTAGTAAAGCCCATATATATATATATATATATATATATATATATATATATATATACGTAAATGTTAAATGCAATGTGCCTTCCTGTACACGAATTAAATTCACAAATCATTTAAATTTAAACCACAAATGGCTTCTTGTAAAAAATTGAGAAAATTTAATCGTTTGTCAATTTAAACTATGTGTTATTTAACAGCGTATTCACGCCCAGCAATTTTTTTGGGTGAAACAATATTTAGTCGATAATACAATGTTTTAGGTTGCACAACACACAACTTCTGTTAAACAAAATGAAAAGTATTTTTATACAATTACAATTGATTATAAAGAAGTTGAAACGCATTTATTTTGTCAACCGTGCCGTGCCAACATCATCTTTTATCTGATCTAAAACTATAAAATAAAGATAAATATCTTAAATTTCTCAAAGTTATTTTAACCATAAAAACGGTACAATTAATATTAGAATTAGTCACGAGTCCAAAGTTTAAGATTAATCCAATTGCGAAAAAATTAAGTATGTTTGTTTAATAAATATTATATATATATGTATGTATAATCGTTAGCAGTTTTGATTTTTGCAATTATTACGATAGTGAGTAGCAAACTAGCGATAGGGTGTCGGATCGTTCAATGACCCCCATTTTCTCAACCTAAGCCTGAACAGCCGCTCGATATTACCTCAGCATTGGTTGGTATATTCAGATATAACAAAAGTGAAAGTTGAAAGTGGAATTAAATGATGTTCCACATTGGTTTCCGGACCCTCCAAATGTTTATCAGCAAGTGATAACGTTTACTTGACTTGTCAACACTGCCTGCAACAATTCAACGCAACGAACGTTAATCATTATGTTGATTATTTTTATCTTTATGTAAGTAGCTTTGTTTCACATCCGTCGATAGCGAAATATAAATAAATAAATAAATAAATATTGTTTGGTTTTATGTTGGATAATTTGATTTTATGCAATAATAATAAAAGTGTTATTTAAAAAATTTGAAATTAAATTTATATACATTATTAAAATTTAAAAATGGCTAATATTTCTATTGATACTGCGGTTAGGTTAATTAAAAATTTCTATAATAAGTAATAGGCAAAAGTGTTCTCGATTTCACGGACACTTAGCTCTTAACTCTGTCGCGGAAAAGAGTTCACTACTCTCTGTTTTATATAATATAATTAATAATAATAATAATAATATATTTAACCCTTTAACTGCTAATTCCGCTTATATACGATTTTAAAATGGCGTCGGGGTGTGCTATTACCGTATATATATACGTTTTGGATTTTTACAAATGTATGCAATTGTTATTTTTATACGTACGAGAATTTTATTCAGATATGAATTGTAGCAACATCTTTCAGCTTTTCAATGCAGTAATTTTTTTCTAAGAATTAATGTGTGACATTATTAAAAATAGTGAAGTTGTGTCTCAAATACAGCGTATATAAAAATGAGTGGATTTGTTGGTTTAAGTGACGATGAAGCAAATCGTTTATGCGAACTTATTTCGACAATTGAATCTGATGAATCAGATTCGGATGGAGAATCAGAAGAAGATTCCGACAGCGATGGCAATTTTGAGGTTATTCGAACAAAAACACATGTGGCTACCGCAGTTACTGCGGATACATTTGATAAAAATATGGAACAAATAAGCAGTGATTCGGAAAGTATTGACAATAATTGTAATATTATTATAGAAACTAATAATAATATTTTATATGCAAATGCGGATATGAATGCAAATGTGAATGCTGATGTAAATACTCAAAATGTGAGTTTTCAAAAACATACAAAAAAACGTAAAGTCAAAATTACAAAATAAACAACCGCGTAAAAAACAAAACAATAATAGTAATTTTCGTTTGTTTCTTCTTTTTTTCGTCCTTCAAATATTTGGATAAGTTTGGTTAGGGAATTAATCAGCAATAGGACTGTTTATTATTTTAAAACTTTATTTCCATTAACTAATAAAATGAACGTTTCGGGCTTGTACTTAGCCCTTCCTCAGCACTATAAGAATTTAATATACATTAAAAAATTTGGTAATACAAACAACGACAAAATGAACAAAGGGTGTTTTTCTTGTCGTTACTTTTTTCGTTGTGGAATAATACCACGTGTAACATTTTATACATTCTTTTATATATATATATATTTTATTAATGCCATTTTAAATTTTAACATTATTTTAATTAAGATAGTAGATTGTATTTAATTATTTATTCACCCTTTGTTCATTTTGTCGTTGTTTGTATTACCAAATTTTTTAATGTATATTAAATTCTTATAGTGCTGAGGAAGGGCTAAGTACAAGCCCGAAACGTTCATTTTATTAGTTAATGGAAATAAAGTTTTAAAATAATAAACAGTCCTATTGCTGATTAATTCCCTAACCAAACTTATCCAAATAGTAATTTTGTTTGGCATACTGGTATGTTTTCTCCAACTTTTCACATTTTTGATAAAACACAGTCTGGTTTCCATCCAACTAATGTTGAATTTGATAATAAGTCAACTATACTGGATTTCTTCGAATATTTTTTTACATCCAGTATGGCAGAAAACATTGCTGCTGAAACAAATAGGTAAGTGTTTTAGATTAAAAAAATAAACATACTATATTAGTTTTTATTTAGATATTTTGAATTCACAACTGAAAATCTCAATAAAACAAAATTTTCTAGACTGAATAAGTGGATAGACACTGACTATAAAGAAATATATGTTTTTCTTGCTGTCACAATGTTAGTTTCAAGAAATAAGAAACTAAAACTGAGCGACTGTTGGTCAAAAGACCCTTTTTTAGAGACACCCTTATTTTCAAAAATTATAAGTAGAGACAGATATCTTTTATTATTGAGAATGCTACACTTCTGCAATAACAACAACCAACCTGCAGGAGACAGACTGTATAAATTAGATATAATTATAAAACAACTAAAACAAAAATTTCAAGAAAGTTTTAGCCCTTTTCAAAACTTATGTATTGACGAATCAATGGTTTTATTTAAAAGAAAACTATCATTTAAACAATACATAAAGACAAAACGTCACCGATCTGGAGTGAAATTGTTTATATTGGCAGATGTTGAAACAAATTATATTCTCGACTTTATAATTTATACAGGAACTAACACTAAAATTGTTAAAAATGAAAATTTGGGTATATCAGGATCAATTGTATCAACAATGATGGAACCGTACTTGGAAAAAGAACATAGTCTTTATACAGATAATTGGTATACCAGTCCTACACTTGGAATCTATCTACATAAACACAAAACTAATTTTTGTAGCACTGTCAGGATTAATCGTGTAGGTACGCCTGATTTTCCTGAAATAAAACGACGTGGAGAAATGGTCAGTAAGCATACAGACATCATTTTAGTAATTAAATGGTTAGACAGACGTTTAGTATATATGCTGACTACATTTCACCAAGACAACATAGAAAACATCGAAAAAATTAATTATAAAACTGGAGAATCAATGAAAAAACCTGCATGTGTAAAAGACTACAATACAAATATGGATGCAATAGATAAAATAGACATGCTATTGAGTCCTGTAGAGTGTCTTAGAAAAACTATGAAATGGTACAAAAAAACATTTTTTCATTTTATTGACATTGTTGTTATAAATTCGCATTCCATGTACAAAGTCAAAACAGGAAGTCATATAAGTCTAGCAAATTTTCAGTTAGAACTAGTAAGGCAGCTAATTGAAAAGTATGTTCAAGAAGAAAAGACAACTTAAAAACCAGGCAGGTCGTCAACCAAACCCCAACCTACACGTATGGTTGCTCGTCATTTTCCTCAAAAGATACCTTCTGTTCCTGGAGGCAAAGCGGCATCGCAAAAAATCTGTTATGTTTGCAAACATATGCAACTTGGTAATAAACGAAAAAGAGATTCCCGATACTACTGCAAAGAATGTAATGTTGGACTTTGTGTTGACCCATGTTTTGTAAAGTACCACTCGCTAAAAAAATTTTAGCAAATTTTTTTTACTATGTATTTCAAAATTACTTTATAATTACTTGATTATTATACATAATTATATTATTTTGTTCTGTATAATAAACATATAATTCTGACTTTTGTTACTTATTTTATGATCTTGTATGATTGTATAAGAAAGAAATAATTGATTGTGACCTATATCCGTATATATACGTACGAAGAAATAAAACAAAATAGTAGTTTGCACGCTGTATCCGTATATATACGTACGAGAAACTATTTCCGTATATATATACGTTTCAGACGTTTCCTGACCTAGCACACAAATTCCACATTGTGTTTCCTAACGTAGCAGTTAAAGGGTTAACGGCTATCACCAGTTTACAATTAATTACATAAATTAATAATTTCACAATAAAATAATAAAATAAAATAACAGTAAGAATACAAAAATATACAAAAAATACAATTAAAATCAGAATAGACAGACAATATTATGTATAATAACAATAAGGTATAAAATAAAATAACGTATTAAATAATATAATATCAGCTAACTAATTACATAAGCTTAAGTTATGTCTTAACAGACGTCTTTTTAACGTGTATTTATTTAAGTTAAACAAATCAAACCCCATTCATTTTCATTTAGAAGATTTGCTCTTCTAAACATGCGACTTAGCGAATTATTATTAGAAAAAATTGAACTGTGTCGTAACTCAAGGGGACAACTTATATTGGCATTATTAAAACCAAAGATTAAAACAGTTTTTCCTGAGTGGGACGGGTTAAAAGCTTATCTTTAAGATGTTTTCTCAGAGAAGCAATCCGTAGAATTATGACAAAACTCAGTTTTTCAAGGCAAGAACGAAGACATTGCAACTTATGCCTTAAAAATCGAAAAATGTCTGTCAAGTTTAGTAGATGCCATTGTAACCAGGCATAGCCAAAGAACTTTCACAAGTAATTAAAACTCAAGCTTTAAATGTTTTTAAGGAAGGATTAACTAATCAAAATTATGTTAAATCACAAAACCCTAACTTTCTGGAAACCGCAATTGATTTGACACGTTCAGAAGAACGGCAACTTCAAACAGCAAAACGATTTTCACAATTGTTGATTAAAAGAGAACAAATTTACCAACCAATGTTGTTTGTATAAAAAAGGTCATATAGAAACAAAAATAATTATAAGAGAAAATTACAATCCAAATTTTAACAATGTTAGAGTTAAGCAAGAGCGTGCAATTTTTCACGCACCGACGTCTAACAATTTTGATGTTACTTGTTTTTATTGCAAGACAAAAGGTCATAAAATTACCGATTGTAAGAAGCGGAAATATAACGAGCAAAATAAGTCTCAACAAACAAAACAAAGAAACCAATAATGCAGGACCTTAATAATAGGAATCTCAATAATCAAGTTTCGGGAAACGGATCAAGATCGGGAGTTCACGGTCGTACCCCATTCAACAATTAGATAAGTATCATAAAAGTTTTCAAAACCAACAAATAAATAAAGAATGATACAATTATTTTTACACTAACACGTTTAAAAGTTAAACTACGTAGCCCCACGTCGGGCGCCAAATGGAGTATTTTTTAAGGACAAGCCGGGCCAAGCTATCGGCGACGGCTGGGTCCACAGGACACCAAATAATACACAGAATAACAACTTAAAACAAAACGGCTCCCCATAAACACAGCTGTCAAGCGCCAATTGCTTTTTTAAATATAAATACTTCCTTTTTTGATGTACTCCACTGGTATGGTTAACTACCTATATCCGCAATTGCAATCTAGTAGTGCCGAAGACTTTCAATAAAAAGACCGTATGCGCTCGCATTCGCTCCGCAGAAAACTCACGGAATTGCCCCGCGCATGACCCACTCAGTAATTTTTATTCCTCTTGCACAAAAAGGAATTAAATGAACGGGATAAAGGAATTATACTAACACAGAAATTATACAAGATAAACAAAAACCAAATCGTTAGTTAATTAAGATAATATTAAGGTGAATTTAAAAAAAGTAGATAATAAAAACATTTGGCAGCACACCAGCTACCTCCGAGCTAAGTTATAATTCTACCTGCTTAGGACGGCATGGGCGACTAGATGCTAGATCATCATAACATGTTATTCCAAAGTCCTGCATTTGTATCAGCATAATATTTTTAATCTTTTGTATTATATAAATTCATTTCCACAATATTTTAAATTTATGTTAAGGCATCAGCTTTTGTATCTCTAAATAAAACTGAATTTGTAGTTTTTGAAACCATTTATCTTTGTGGACAGATTTTGAAATTTGCGTGAATTAGTTATGTCTTGGTTGAAAACGCAAGTAAAACTCCTCATTGACATGCACAAAGACCGGCTATGCATACATATAGACATGTCAGAAATAAGATATGATAATGAAATTTGTATTAAAGTAGCAAAACACCAGCCAGATGTTACTATTGCCGATATTAAAAGCAAATTTTAACAATGCGTTTCATTTTTTAGTGGCATAAAATAAGCTGAGATAAATTTTTCGTATTATATTATTCAATAATTTATTTGTATATAGTTTTGCTATGCTTCACGGAAAATGATTTTCATTCCTTTTCCGGTCGTTGAGGTGTCGTGGTGTGGTGTGGTGTTGTGGCAGTGGCGAGTATTCTGAGAGGCTTTGTTAATCCTTAGGAATTTTTGCCTGATCTATATTCTCGTCGTTAAAACTGCATTAAGTTGTGATATTTTGTGTTACGTGCTACCCGCTAAGTGATGTTTAAGGGTTATTGTCTATATCACAACCGCATAGACGGATTTGTTACCCACCCACACCACATGGCTGGAAGTTATTTACAAGAATAGTAGAACCGTATAAAATCTCAGGTTGGTTTAGTGTTTATTCTCTCTTCTTTTTGTTTTCCGGTGTTTGCAGAATTATTAGTAATTCTGGATTTCTATAGAAAGTTTTAGGTTCTTTTCTACGGGCGGTCTAGTTTATTTATAACGACCCAAAACGGTCACCTACATGCTGTACCTATCGCAGGTACGGGAGACCCGGTTTGATGTTCCGCATGAGACGTGCTGGAGAAGTAGTTGGTGTCTGCAGAAGACACGCTTGAGGCCGCTAATCTATCCAAGTCTCGTTTCCTGCTCCCAATTGAAGTGATTGGTTTGTTTTAAGAATCCAGAAGTGTGCTCAACAAGAAGAAGACAACAATGTGTTATCGGCAACCTATGTGAACTGTCATTATAAATGATAGCAATACTTTCTATTTTGTGGCTTCTAACACTTGGTGTAAGGCGGCGTAATAGCTTTCGGCAGTGAAATTTTATTGATTTTCGGTGTGTGCTAATAATTTGCCTTGCAGGATCTTTGGACGGGGATAGCGCTATGCCTGGACCCAAACCATGAGTATTCTTTTTTTGTAGCAATATTTCGAATTAAAATTTCACGGCTTATTTATGTATTTCTTCTTTTTTTATGTTATAGTCATTGCTCATAATTATTAATGGCATTGGTTCATTTGTCGGATACACTGCTATACTCGTATGATTACACGAAAGCGGTAGACCAGAGATTTTTAATTTTTTTTTTAATTTTGCATTTTGCATTTATTTTAATTGCTAATAGAAGTTTGGCATAAACTGTTGCCAATACTTCATTTTTTTTTGTTGGGAAACAAACCAATGATATTTGGGTGTATTTTGTATGTTTGCATTTAGGTATTTTACAATTTAAGAGTGTTCCTAACTTACTTGAACATTATAGCCTAGTAATATATTTTTGTTTACATCGAGCTCTGTTTATAATTTGTTTTCCAAATATAAGTAAATTGTATTCAATTTGCAACTCGTATTTGTTTCACACTTAATTTTAGCTTCCTTTCAATGTGTTAATCTCGTAAGCCTTTTGTTTAAACTTTTTGGTATCGAATTCTACCATTAGGAGGTGTGGCTAATTACAGGGTAGACTTCATAAAAAGATCATAAATCATCATAAATCATAATATTTATTTATCTATTTTTAACACGTGTCATCTGGAAGGCGTAAATTTAGCTGTAGGGTACTAATACACATATTTCTCACTACTAACCCATAAATAATAGATTTATGATTTCCTTTCCTTACTGCATTTCTGAAGGGTTTGTCTTCAAGCTCATTGGCTAATCTATTTCAGAACGGCAATAAGCCACAACCCTTAGAATTTAAGTCTATGCTAACATTCAATTTTAATCAGTTAGTTGTCGCCGAGTTTCAAACCGCTACAAACAGCGTTTTGTAATAGAAATAAATATTTAATATAAATAATTAAAACCCAAGTAGAGCCGTGTTTTCTTTCGTAGAGGGAACGGGAGTAAGAGATCATCCGGAAGGTAAGTCAATTTTGTCCTTTTATCATTTTAATAACTAATTCCAGGCAAGTCTCAATAGAAAAGGTGTAATGTCGCCATTTCTTACATAGTCGGGCATGTGGTCAAGTGAACGGAATTGCCGCCGCCGACTAAATTAACTATTAATTAAAATAATAACGTTAGACATGTTCTATATATAACGTGACCATCCGTCTCGTTTTGACATTGTCAATTATTTAGTCCAAGTATTGACAGAAAATAATTTGAATTCTAAAATTGTGGCATTTTGTAAGGACAATTACAAACTACAATTTTGGAGGCAAGGCCAGACGAGGAGTCAATAATGTGTACAAGAAATTGAAATCGTGTCTTGAAAAAACATTAATAGGTATTAGATGCGGAGCACATATAATCAAAGCAGATGGCCTACCTATACATTTCGAATGCATTATTGTAAATATATATTCAGAAT
Source organism: Tachinus rufipes (assembly GCA_963932245.1). Classification (NCBI taxonomy): domain Eukaryota; kingdom Metazoa; phylum Arthropoda; class Insecta; order Coleoptera; family Staphylinidae; genus Tachinus; species Tachinus rufipes. The sequence goes on from OZ010748.1 coordinate 52,233,817, forward strand.
TATGGCTTTATTTTATGCACGCTCAGGCAGCATGTTTTCATCAAGCTGTGTTGAAGATTGAAGGTCAGAATGTTCTGGCAATTGAAGCAGTAAAAGAAATTAACCAACTGAAAGACAATTTGGCTCAAAAACAGACTACTAACAGTGACATAATGGAATAATGTAAAGGTTTCTACGGAACATCGTTGGGTAGAAGTATTTAACCATTTACGCACCAATTATATCGTACGGTGTCCAACTGTTTCGGTTTCGGTAAAATCTTTTTTTGATTTTCATCAAAGTCGAGAGGACTTTGCGGTTGTTGGGTTGTCTTGATCGGTAAGTGGTGTGAAGAGCATTAAGGGGTTTTTACTAGATTTTAGTTGGTTCCTTTTTGTTCACCGGTGCCATTGATAGATCGGGAGAACTTGACAATTGTTGAGTCCGCTCTCGATCGGTCAGTGATGTGGGAAGACCTTGATGAACTTAATTAAATGTTAAGTCACTAAAGAATTTTTTTTCTTTCTGAACCAGACATCAGTTTGTAATGTTCTATTTTTATTAAATGATCAGGTATCACCACTATATGAGTTTTATATCTCTACAAAGGTCCTTTCTTCAGATTTACAACATTTAGTAAGTCCATTTATTTGGCATTCAATCCTGAATTTGAACAATCCACGACCCGCCAATCAAATTAGAGCTGCCGCTTAGCTAATGGTAAGAGTAAGTTCAAACCGTTATAGGACGTACGATAATATATCTAAAACAAGTATTAGTTATTGCAGAAAATGCTAAATTGTACAAACGAAAAGCAAAATTTATAAAGCCGTAAGTATTGTAATATAATTAAAATATTTAAAATAATAATAATAATAATAGTGGTGACTATCAAAATTTTTCAATGGAAGATTCAGAATCTGATTCGAGTGCATCTGAATCTGATTCAAGTGATGAAAGTAACACCGATAGTGATGATGAATTAGATTCGGGTATAGAAACTGATGAATACAATTTTGATACAAATATGGAGAGTATAAAAACAAATCATAAAGATCTTGTATTATACGAGTCACCTATAGTGGCGCAATAGCTGCACTTCCTCCAAGGTAATAAAATGTAGTAAATAGATGTTACTTAATATTCACCTTGCATCGCAAGCAAATTCCGCCAGTGTTGATAAACACAACTGGCATTGAATGTGTTTCCGGGTAACACCTGCGGGTATATAATCCGACGGCAGACCTGCTGACTCTTGCTTTTCATGATTGAAATGAAACCCAATCTCAAAATATAAAGCTTCCAAAAAATCTTGCATTTTTTTGAGACGAGCTCTTGGACTAAATTGCAACAAAATCAAGCTTATTCTGTACATTTTCCGTACATATTGTCATTGTCACGAATAGTGATGTAAGGCGGTCATATTGCCGTGGTCATGACCGATGTCATTTTATAAATGACGGTCACGTCACATTGATTATGACGGTCATTTTATCAAAATGACCAATTCTCATTCTTAGTAGTAAACAAACCAGCGCGCAGGCGCAAGTCCTGGCAAGACAAGACATGTCTGTGGCGGGCGACGTGCCGTACGCTTAGTATCAGCCAGTTCCAGTTACATGCCTAGAGTTATCGTGGTGACAGGCTGATAATGAGGCCGACAAGTGTTGTTTTTTCTTATTTTGCACTTAAATTAAATGCAGGTAATCAAAAATTGAAACAATATGAGTGCAAATTTTGCAAAAAGGGCTATGCTTTACATGCAACTCGCATGACATTACATATAATTAAAAAATGTAAAAAGTGTCCGGAACAAATAAAGAACGAAGTGAAAGCTAAATCCAAAGGCAAAAGAAAACGGCCAAAAATACATACAAATACAACTGGGTCTCGATCCCAAGACAGTGATAGTGATGAAGATTTTGATAGCGTTAGCGTATCTACTTCATTTCAAAGTACCGTTAATGAACCAAAGCCACAAAATAAAAACAATTCATTTCTTGGTAAATATGTTGACACTATTACACAGGAACAAATTGATATATCTTGGTTAAAACTAGCAAAAGCAATATATGCCTCTGCAACTCCATTAAGTATAACTAGCAACCCATACTGGATTGATTACCTGAAGTATATTAGACCTTCAATTAAACTTCCTTCGCGATATATCTTGTCAGGACAGCTACTCGACAAAGTTTATAATAGTGTTAAAATTGACGTAACCAAGAAGATAATTAGTGCATCCGTGGTCGGGGTTCAGTGTGACGGCTGGACAAACATTAAAAACCAAAGTATAATAAACTTTATTGTTACCACTCCGGATCCAGTATTTTATAAAACCGTTTCAACTGGTGAAATGCGACATACCGCAGAATACATATCAGAGCAGGTGGATGCTGTTTTTAATGAAATTGGGGTGAAGAAAATACTTGGATTTTGTTCGGATAATGCTAGAAACATGACCAACACTTGGGCTATATTAGAACAAAAATACACAGAGCAACAAAATTACCCAATATGCTTCTATGGTTGTGCAGCACATACATTGAATTTGATCATAACTGATATTTTAAAACTTAAAACAACTGATCGGGTATTAAAACAGGCAACTTCAATTATTAAAACTATAAAACGAAAATATGTTCTTCTGGCGGCATTTTCTAGACTACAGACTGAAAAAGTTACTACGTCTCAGTCTTCCTCTTCATGTTCATTAAAATTACCCGTCGTTACAAGATGGGCTTCTATTGTGATAAGTTTTGAAAGTCTACAAAAAAATAAGGGAATTTTGAAAACTTTGGCAATTTCCGAGGAATATAACGACATGTTAGAAAAAGACAATATGCGCAACATTCTGGATGATGACGTATTTTGGAAACGCATTGATGGATTTCTGAGGCTTCTACAACCTATAAAAATATGGATAACAAAACTAGAGGGTGACAGTCCAAAAATTAGTGAAGTTGCAGTGGCATTCCAAGAAATTAACGATACATTTCGGAATGAACTGGGCTCATCACCACTTCTTACATCAGAAGAAAAGACTGCAGCTTCATTTGTTACAAACAGGAGAAAAATGTGTATGAAGGCAATTCACTATGCAGCTCATATTCTGGACCCAAAATATAAAGGACAGTGCCTAAGTCAAGATGAAAAGTTGGAAGGATTGCAATACATTCACCAGGTCGCCAGACATCTGCCAAATGTAGACCAGGGTGCTATTTTAGAAAACATTGCAGCCTATAGAGCTGGTACTGGGTTTTGGGCATTACCTTTTGTCCAGGAATCTGCATCAAATAATAATATTCCCACTCTTACATTCTGGAAGGGAATATGCACAGACCTTCCTTTAAGACATATTGCAGAAGCTGTGTTAAGCATGCCAGCTACCTCGGCAGCAACGGAGAGATCCTTTAGTGCTTACGGTAATATTCATACCAAAAAAAGGAATAGGTTAACAACAAAACGTGCTGGCATGCTTACCTACGTTCACCAAAATTTGAGGTTTGGGGACACCGGCACGGATACTAATAACGGCAAAGACAAGCGAGAACCATCGTTTCTGGAGCTACAACCACAGTCCGTCCAAAATGATGCAGGACCTAGTACCTCTGCATTCTCTGTCTCTGACATTCTGAATGCAGATGTCGTTTTTGCGGACGAGAATGAAACAGTTTCAACCACCACGGAAGATGATGACGATGACGAGGACGATGACGATGGACAAGAGGAAATAAATGAAAGCGATTTGAAAAATGAATCCAGCGATGATGACTGAATTTTATATTTTATTTTCTATTGTAAATTTTAAGAATTTGAACTCATTTAATATATTTTTTTAGAATTTACTTGTATTGTATCATTTTTGTTACTTTATGCTCCTTACTTATTATTTCAGATTTATAATAAATATATTTTAAAATGACTCAAAATGACGTCATTATGAGTTTATTACCGTCATAAACATCGTGACCGTCACGATTTTTAAATGACCGTCATTTTACAACACTAGTCACGAAACGAGAGATCATATTTTGTTCCCATAAAAGAACAAGTCATATAAATTAATAGGCAAGCCAATTACGCATGAAAACAAATAGCTGAATCATAAGTTGCGGCTTGAGATTAATTAATTCGAAAGTCCTAAGAGTGTTAGTTTCAACATAATGCGTCACCTAATTTAACATTAGAAAGGAGCTGTCAAATTATGTCACCTCTGTTGGGACATCTTGGTAAAGACAGTTAGTTGCGGTAGTTGGAGTTGTCATTACAGATGTAATTCTCGGTAGATAGTCAAATCCGAATTATAATTATAAGTATTTGTTAAAAAGTGAAATGTGCCAGCAAGATCAATTAGTGAAAAATCTAGAAGAGCCGATAGTCACCAGACCATACATTACAGTAATAAAGACAATGTAAGTTACCCCGAGTTATATTTATTCTCAAAAATGCCCAGCAACATCAATCCCAGGTTAGAAAAGTCACAACCGCCGTGAAGCAAAAAACCAAGTTGTGCCAATATTTAACCACAAAAGATCTAAATGAAAACGTTAAAGATTTTGGCAACTTAATGAATTCAACACAAATTCAAAAATACTTACCGTTGAGGAACGGTACTGTGAAAAACATTTCACTGAAACTAATAAACAAGATAAAAACGGCAGGTGTGACTTTAGAAATTTGTTAAATTATAATCTAACAAAAGTAATCAAATCTTTTCTCGGTTCAGACAGAAAGCGTATGTTTAAAAGAATTGCGTTACGTATTAAACATTCTACAGGTAATTACAAGTTAACTAGTTGGCAATAAGGGTAAACAAAGAGTTGTTTTATTAGAAAAAAAATTTCAACAGAAGGTAGAAGATAGTGATCGGTCAGACAAATTGAGGTAAAAACGGAAACAAATTAATTCAGAAATAAACTCTCCAATGAATATTGAAACATGTGTGGAACAATTCTAAAAGTTAAATATGGAAACGTCAGTACACCAGAAGATTTGACCTAGCAGGCCTGCCTCAAACTATCAATCTTAGACCAAATTCTATTCTATTCGATTTTAAACTGGCGTTAAGATTTATAGGTATTCTGCTACGTTTCTGCCTAAATATCCCACCTGCAACCACAATGGTATACCTTTTCAAGCACAAACCTAACCTAAAAGACACAGGTATAAACCTAAACAAAAAACCTCGTCCTGCCAGCAACAAATATTATGTATTCAGTCTATTTCAAGAACAATTGGCACCAGTCTGCAGAAAATCATTCCTCAATATTTTATTCTTAAAAATTTCCAATTAATTGGTAGTTTGCCTAATGATCGCAGAGATGATGATAGAGTATCAAATAAAATAGAATCGGAGAAAAGTTTTCTTCTAAACAAATTGAATCTCTGTAATGTTTAGAAAATATATTATTACCAATCAGTTGTCCAATATAAATCATAAAGATTTGAAAGTAAAAGATTAATTTTTTCGCAATATTTTTAATACTTCCTATAATATTGGTTTCGGAACACCGGCTACAGATGTTTGCTCAACATCTTTGCGCCTGAAATAAAGTATCAAAAGACCATCGAATGATGATAAATTAAAGTACATGACGGAACTGCGTGTTCATAAGCAAACAGTTTATATGATATATTGAAAAAAAATCTTATAAAATAATAACTTTCAGTTAAATATGCCAATTGCAAAAATACCAGATTAAGCGACTTATTATTCCCAGCAGCTCAAAGGTTAAATTAATAAGAAATAATGCATTTATTTACACCTAGACTGAATTAGAAAGATCTTAAGAATCAAATGAAATTGCATCTGATCATAGACTTATTAATACTGATATAACTACTAAAATAATTAGAATATTAGCTGATGGTTGTAAAGAACAGAATAAAAATTCTACGTGTTAATGTGTCAGAAATGGTTACTTAACGCTCCACAAAACGTAACCGCCATTGGATTAATTTTTCCCGTAACTGGACACAGTTTTATACCTCTAAATCGAGTATTTGGGCAAATTGAAAAAAATGTGAAGAGGCAACATACTAAATCCCGATGATACTCATCGGGATTTAGTATGTCAAATTTTTTAATCAATTTGGTAGTTATACAAGTGGAAGTAGATGTTCAAATGTATGACTGAAAATTGCAAGTATTCTGTAATTTGCAGACTCCTAGAAACTGTCATTTTTAGATAAGCAAAATCTTGTACAGTAGTAACTTTTTATAGATCAGGTATTGGAAATAATCTCACTGTATTGAAGAAGAATAAAACCGCAAAAAATGTTTTATAAGAATGCTATAGATAACAACAAGTGTCTTATTCAATACATTTATATGAAACATAAAACTCTTACTCACACAGAGACAAACAATTCAATAACTACCCTACCCAAGAAGGAGAAGTAAAGAAAAGTCTTACAATTGTAGTACACCACATGATCCATCAAATCAATGCATGTTAAAATAAATGAAGAATAAAGTTTGTCAACACAAGAATTTGTAATGTAAAAAATTGACCAATTCTTTTTATAAAACAAACTATTAGAGTTAACCGACTATCAATAACAGAATAGTTTTTTAACCATATTTATTAGGTTGGAATTTTATTTCAAATTACGTCAATCCAAATAAACAATATAGTTAGATGAAATTACGTCAACCGACTAATAATAACAAAATAGAGTAATGTTATCATTATATTTACTAGATTGGAATTTTATTTCAAATTACTTCAACCTAGTTTTAAATCATTTCATATTATGTAAATATTCTAATATTTACATAATATAATTTGTTTATTGTATCCATTTTTATTTTACAAAATGAATTAAACGTAATTTGCATTAATATGCTATCAAGATGTCTGTTCTTGATGAACTGTAGCAGCTGTTGCGATGTTTATGCTGATTAATTGTATCTGTTTTTCATTGTGCTACATCCAATAAATTTCTTCAAAATGGGAATAATTTTTGTTTTTATTGTATATACAATTTGTCTTGATTTTTTCATATCTTGTTCTTCTAGATTTCCAATTTACAGACTTTTTATAATTAATAATTTTGAAGATTTGTATAATCAATTGTTGCACTTTTACTGCATTCCCCGGTTTCCCTCTTCATTCTGCAGCGATTATTCTAGTTGTTATTCATATATTTAATTACATTATTTTTAATGGCGATTATATTATTTAATTTGTCATTTCACTTATATTTATTAGACACCTTCATTTATTCTCAGCAACATAGTAGCAATGGTAGGTTAGTAGATTGATGTGATTGTGCACGCCAAGGCGTTGCCAATGTAGATTAGTCGAGTGCACTCTAATAGGTTGAAACGTTGTCGTCACCCATCGGTTAGAGTGGGTACAGTACCGTAATAAGTTTTGTGTACAGTCCATAATAATTTTTGTTTTTATTATAACAATTTGTCTTAATTTTTTTATATCTTGTTCTTCTAGTATTTCCAATTTACTGACTTCTTATAATTAATTCGCTTTTCACTATTAAATTTATAGTTTAAATATTTGTATAAAACTCATACATAATTAATTGTTACACTTATAACGCATTCCCGTGTTTGCCTCTCCATTCTGGATCGATAATTTTAGTTGTATGTTCGTATATTTAATTCCATTATTTATAATAGCGAGTTTATTATTTAATTTGTTGCCATTTCACTTATATTTATTAGAAACCTTTATTTATTCTCAGCAACATAGTAGCAATAGTGCGGTGCGGTAGTAGACTGAAATTATTGTGCATGTCAAGGGCACCAAGGCGTTGCCTCCTTTCACGAGCAGCAGTCTTGCCAATATAGCTTATTCGGATGCATTCGAATAGGTTGAAACGTTATCGTCGCCCAGTTAAAGTGGGTACAGTAAAAAGTTTTATGTACAGTTCCGTAATAAATGTTGAGTACAGTTCCGTAATAAGTTCTCTGTACAGTCCCTTATAAAAAACTTTTAATTTTGATTTCTACTGTTTTCTTTAATTTTATTTGTGTGTGTAAGCTTTTTTTACAGTAAAATAACAACGTAGCTTTACTAATAATAGCTACATAAATGATGCATTACAGAAAGGAATAGACACAACAGATTAAAATTTGCTTGCAATACATCAATCTTATTTTATTTGTATATTTTTATAATATTTAATTCATTTTTTATTACTATTTAATTTTACAATTTATTAAGAGAAATAATAAGTTGAGCTTTATTTTTAAATATCATTTAAAACTTTAATAGAAGTGTACATCAAATAAATTTATTTTAATGTCTAATATATGAGAATTATATAAATCTAATTATTTGTTAATTACTTTATAATTTTGATTTTTCAAATGTTTTTTAAATTTTTAAATCTTTCATAAATATTAAATTTTTATCCTAAATATGTAATATCTTTAAAGAAAGTATTAGTTATATTATGCATAACAAGCTGATTAGCACGTACGAATGATAATCTGATATATTCAGATTATCATTCGTACGTGCTGGTTAGAAATTATTTTTACTATATAAACAAACGACTTACTCGTCACACCCCTTATTATTATAATTAAAACCATAGTAAAGTAACAATAGTATTTTCTAATATTTAAAGTTTTTAAAAACAAAACTCCTCAATCGCGGAATTTAACTAGCGCAGTCGTGCAGATTATCGAAGCTTTTAATAAATAATTAAAAACCGATAATAAAGAACCGAAATCGTAGATAAAGATCACCTGGAGGAACTACAACGTCTATCGCAGACATCGAAATACCACATCTATAATAATACATGATGGGAATAAATATGCTAATTATGTGAGTACTCAATTCCTTCATAATAAATTATTCTATAATAAATTATAATAATTAAATAAAAAAAAAAATAATATGAAATAATATGAAATAATATGAAATAATATGAAATAAATACATATAATAAAAGAAGTAATAAGAATTAATAAAATAAATATAATAATAAATAATTGTACAAATTCTAAAATTAAGAATTTAATAAATAGTAATGGCTCAACCAAACTACGAGTTGTTAAAGCTGTATGTGAATTCAGTACCTAACTATGAGGGCAATCCACACACATTGGCAAATATTTCTTGATGAATTGTGAAAATCTAATTCGTTCAAAAGCAAAAACCTATAACCACAATCAAAGATTAATTAATGTTTCCGGTTACCTTAATTTTAATCCTACCAAAGATGTTGTGCGGCTTTGTTGTGTTCACCTGTGGTCCACGTGGGGTCATTAATCCGCACCAAGCGTTGGGTTGCACATTTTCATATTTCCACTAATATTTTCACAAAATCAAATTGTTCACAATAAATTGTGCACCTACAAGTCTTCTAGAGCAGTTAATCGGCTTGGATGGCCATGGATTTATTAAACTTGTTCTATATGAAAGACAGACACCTACACTTACTGGACAACAATTAGCAAAAATGTGAAGCGCAATTCTATTTTTGCCGGATGTTGCAACAACCACCTGAATGCTGTTACTCTTTTATCAGTACCTATTACTTCCAACTACGCCCAGCAACTTTATGTTGCCCAATCAAAATGGTGTTTGACAACAGTGACAGTTAAGTGTTATATATTATAATTTATAATTTTGCATGTACTTATTATTAGCTTCCGAGTACCGTTTCGAGACTGGCTAAGCCCACCCCAAATTCCTCTCTCAACAAACAAAATCATGTCACTAATTTAACTTGGTTATGCTTTAGCATACAATCCCACGTGTGTTCGGGTAAGGTGTAATCGTGGGAAGAATCCAGACCGTAAGTTTTTAAACAGTTTTCACAAAACTAGTCAAACAAATCGGTGATAATAAATTATCTGTTTTCAAGTATAAATCAAAATATTCGACCAAATGTTTACACGCAAAACTTGACCACACGTTACGGGCATGAGCTAATCTTGATCGATTATGTCTGTGTCGGTCAACGAACTAAAGAAGCTTTTTATTGGGAATCCTTGTTTCATTTTTATTATTATTATAAAGAGCGCGACTGCGGGATTAATTTTATTAGAGGGTAAAAAAAGGTAAACTAATAATGATTATTAAATATATTGTGACGTGCCCTTTATAGACCGGCAGCTAGAGGGGATAGGGCGGGTGACTTACTAAAACAGGATTCCAATTATTTTTTGAGAAAAATAATAAAAAATATATAAATAAATAAATAAACTAATAGCTTATACATCTAGGACTCTTAACGAAACCGAAAGTCGTTATTCCACTATCGAAAAAGAACTGCTCGCAATTGTTTGTGCATGCAAATATTTCAGGCCTTATCTATATGGCAAAAAAATTACTATTTACACCGACCATCGGCCGTTTACATAGTTATTTAGTTTAAATAAACATAATTCAAAATTAGTTAGATGGCGGCTTAGAGTAGAAGAGTTCGATTACAACATTATTTTCAAAAAAGGGAAACTAAATACAAATGCTGACGCATTAAGTAGAATTTGTCCAAAAATTTCTACTCATGCTATTAAAACAGAATCAGTCATTAATAACCCTGGCGAGGTTAATAAAAAAATATTAGATTATTAAAACCCAATCCAAGATAAACTTATTCCATCAACATCGAGATCCGATGTTATTACATCTAATCCTAGCTCTCCAAATCCTAAAAAAGTACACATCTTACAAGATATTCAAATTAAACCTCCATTTAATGAAACAATAAATACTTCCCATTTTTCAAATGACAAAACTACTAACAATGGTATTCCTATATTAGAGAAAATAATTAATAATACACCTTACTAAATTTTGATTAAACCTAATGTACACAACAATGTAAATGTATTTAATAATAGCTACCAATACTTAAAAATATTGCAAATTTAAATTTGACCTACCTAAGAACAATGAAAAACTTATCTTAGAATTTAAAAAAAAATATTTGCAGGAATTACATTTTACTTATATTTTTTCGATTTAGAGCATATAAAAGTTTTAATAAAGTCTATGTGGAAAACTTTTATGAAAAAGATTTAAAACTTGTTAGATGTACTAAATTAATAAATACAATTTGAGATAAAGAGCAAATTATGCTAATAAGATTCCAACATGAAGGTAAATCGTGGAATTAAAGAAACACTCGAACATCTTAAATGAAATTATTATTGGCTGAATATGAAAATTGATGTCACAGACTATATAAATAACTGTGATATTTGTCAGATTGCAAAATATAGTCGTAATCCTTTTGAAATATTACATATTGTTACCTTTAAGTTTGCAAATGAAACATATTTAACGATAATTGATAAGTTTTCAAAATTAAGACAAGCAATTCCAATCAGTTGTACAACCGCTTTTGAAGCTTGTGACGCTTTAATAGATTATTTTTGTTATTATGAATTACCATACAAAATAGTTATGGATAATGAAAGTGAATTTAATAATGTAACAATTCAAGATCTTTTAAAATTGCATAAAATTAAAATTCAATTTACTACACCTTTACACTACTAATCTAATTCCCCTGTTGAAAGTTTCCAGTCTACATTGATAGAACATCTAAGAATATTGAGAAAAAAATACAAAGACGATACAAATCTAAGGAGATATGCAATCATAGCATATAAGAATTCCATACATTCCTCAACAAAGTTTACACCATACGAATTAGTACTTGGACACACATATTCCCGTAACCCTTCTGAATTGATTAATACTACTTATTACTCTGATTATGTATATAATAATCACCGTGAAAAATAAAATCGCTTTATCAAAATTTAACCAATCAGGTAACAAACAATAAAAAAGAAATGATTGCAAAATTAAATACACAAAGCCATAATCACAAATTTAAATTGAATCATATCGTGTATAAAATAATAAACAAATGTAATTAAAAAGAAAACAAATTCAAAGGACCCTATAAATTAATAGAATTCCTAGATATTTACAAAGTAATAAAATCGAAACTATACATATAAAAAACTTAAAAAACCCTCAATTGTTGCAGATTTCTGGTTTTGCGAGTTAAAATATGAGCGAAAATATTGTTGATTATTTTGAAATTTTGATTTTGATAGCTAAAGTAGGTTTGATTTTGGAAAAAGTTTGAACAAAAATGTTGCTTATTTTGAACATTTTGAATTTGGGAAAAGTTTGAACAAAATTCCAATTTATTTGGAAAGGTTTGGTTACGCACGTTAATGTTTGAAGAAAACTGAGATTGATTATTTGAAACATTTGGGTTTTCATAATTATTTCTTGTTGGAGTAAACCTTTGTGACGGTTTGTAAGACATTTGTGTATTTAACGTATTAAACTTTATTGAGAGTATATAAAATGTTCTTCTTCTACTACGAGACTCATAGCTTTTTCAAGACTATTGGAATTTTGAAGTCTTACATTGTTTGGGATTGGACCAGATAATCCACGGATGAACGTTTTTAATCCAAGCTTATTATAATTACGAATTTGCAGAAGTTTTTCCGCTGCTTATAAATTATTGATAGAATTTAGTTTAGAAAATATCAAACTCCTTGCATCTTGGCAACGCATGCCAAAGTTATACGGTGTCTCAAATTTAAAAAAAAGCAAACAGATCAAATCTTGCACTAAGCAATCAATATTCCTTTGATCGCTAAAGCATAGATTTAATGCGTCTTTAATTTCTACCCAAGTTTTAATTTCTGTGCGAGAGCCTATTAATGTTAATGCTCTGCCCGTTAATTTTCCGAGTATTGCCTTTAACAAATATGTATTGATTGGATCAGCGTCATTTTACGTTTATATTTATATTCATCTTCTCCGCCTGTAAGCTGAGTTAACTTGACCGTTTGTTGTTCGATAACTGCTGGCGATCGTTCAGCAAAGTACAGCCAAACCTAACTCAAGTCGCATTCATTTAAAGATGAATTTTCTTTTTTTCACAAATATGGATTTTTATATGTAAAGCACGTTTTTATCCATATTTGAAAAAAAAATACCTTTCATCTTTTTTTTTTAAGAAATACTGTCACTTAAAGTTTTGCAAAATTATCAAAATTCAAAGAAAAATAATTTTTGTCTGTGAAATTTTATTCTTTAAACAATGGTTCAATAAAAAAAATCTAAAAAAAATCACATAATCAGAATTCATGAAGAGAAAGGCATTTTCAGTGGTTTAAGCAAATTTTCATTCACGTACACTTGACTCATTCATGGACATATATATATACATATATTGGTAGGCAAGCAAGCAGTTACAGACTGTAATTTGTAATGGTTAATGTAAAGGATATAAATCTCGAATAAAACCTAAACTAATGAGAGTTAAACAACTCAAAAGTTATAAGAGGTCTTGCCCCCAATATTATGGTTTACCAAAAACACACAAGGTCAATATCCCATTACGCCCTATAATTTCATGTGTGAACAACAAAAATTCCTACTTTTTTAGCCAAGATCATCAACAGGTCGTTTTGTGGATTTAATAAATTTAGAATTAAAGATTCCTTTGATTTTGCAGACAAAAGGAACAATTTTCACCTACCCCCGACTTTAGACTAGTTTTATTTGATGTAGTGTCGTTGTTTACCAACATTCCGACTGATTCAGTCATCAATATTATTACTGATAATTTCCATTTGATCAAAGAACATACAGCATCCCCAACAGAATACGTTCAAACGCAATTTTCTGTAGATGTGTTATACAGAGTGGCGCATTAGGTATTGACTATTTTTGGGACGCCACTGACCAAAAAGCAACGAAGTGGTGGGATTAAAACGCAGCTTCAAGTGTTTGGCATTCCATGCAGTTTCAGTCGTAATAAATTTAAAAAAGAGATAAAAAACTATTAAGTTTATTAGTTTATATAAAAATTTTGAATGCCTTTGGAATTTCAGCAATTCAAATCTATACAAAATTAAAATAGCCCGTGGCAATGCTTACAAAAAAATATTAGAAAAAATTAATGATATTATGATAATAATATACAACATTATTTAATTTAATTCAAATTATTTCCATGTTCTTCGCCAGTTGTGAAAAACACTTTTAAAAATGCGTATGTAACTAAAAAAGATTGACAAGCAAACGGCATATTAATAATTACGAAGTTACTTGTTTAGATCATAAATTCAATAAACACAGCCATCTGATAGGAGGTGCTTGTAAAAGGGGTTTAGTCATCGGTAGCTCAGGATGTGGTAAAACAAATGTTATGATAAGTTTACATTTTGAAAATATTTATATTTACTCAAAGTTATTATATCAACCTAAGTATCAATATTTAAAAAAAATGTTTTGAAACCAATAAAAGATACGGGATACTTTAAATATGAAAATAGTGATAACATTATTACTCATAATGAACCTAATTCAGTTTTTATTTTTGATGATGTGGTCTGTAACAGTCAAAGTATGAGAGATTATTTTAGCTTTGGCAGACATAATAATATAAGGTGGAGTGGGGTAAGTGCGTCATCGGGGTAAGTGCGTCTTTGCACTCTAACTCGAGCACATTTGTAAAATATAAAGATATTGCGACGCACACTCTTGTATTACAATGTCTGTTGTACGATTTATGTGCGAGTTAAGAACGTGTAGTATAATACGTCTGTTTTTGTGTGTTACGAATATATATTGAATACTGGTATTTGCTGGTAAGTAAGTTCAAGTATTATATTTTTATGTTTTACCTATTATTTTGTTTTTATTTGCTTATTTAATAGTTTGCTAGCCAATGACGCACTTACCCCGAGTAAGGTTGGGAATGGGCAAGTGCGTCAAAACTCCTGGGGCAAGTGCGGCATATAAACAATGTATAGGGAATTCATACTTAGATGCAATTTTTTCTAATTCTGCCTGTTTTTATATATTGTAAATTGATTTTTATTATTTCAGGTATTATTATTATTATACTAAGCATGGTACAAAATTACATCACCTTGAGAATGCGGTCCAAGCTGTGAAAGATGGTACCATGACGGCTATGGGGGCTAGTAATTTTTTTTAAATCCCAAGGAATACCATTCGCGGCCATGTTTCAGGAAGGCGGGAAGAAAAATCCTTGAACCAAGGCCGTAACACGGTTATCCCTATTGATGAAGAACAGAAATTAGCTGATGGATTAGGAATCATGGAGAGAACTGGTTTATCCAGAAAAGAGGTACTGTTGCTCGTTGGTGAATACATTACCAAAAATAATATAAAAATCCCGTTTAAAGACGGAATACCCGGCAAAGACCACAGAGCGTAGAATACTCTCGGAAACAGGCAGTAGACCCATTCACTATAAATGCCTACTTTGAACTGTTGCAATCGACCATTGAGCGTTTAAAGCTAGAAAATAAACCATATCAAATATATAATCTCGATGAGACTTCGTTTTGTACAGATCCATCAAAGACCAAAGTTGTTGGGCAAGTGAACACTTCCTCAACGAGAACAACAGGTTCTTGCGGTAGAGAAAATATTTCTGCGTTGTTTGGTGGCAGTGCCAGTGGCATGAAGCTTCCACCACTTATAATCTTTAAAAGAAAGATTTGTGGGATCAGTGGACAGCTTCAGAGGAAGTCGCATTTCCAAATATAACATATGCTGCGACGGACAATGGTTGGATGGAGGCGGAAGTTGTTGAAAATTATTTTAAACAAAGTTTTTTGAAAACTATTGGGCATGTTTGACCAGTACTTCTTATTTATGATGGACATACTACGCATATTAGCCTAAATTTAGTCCTTAAAGCGGCTGCCGAAAATATCACAATTTTAAAACTTCCACCTCAATCAAGCCATCTTCTACAACCGCTAGATTTAAGCGTTTTCAAGCCCTTTAAAACAGCATGGGACGCAGCATTAGTAAAGTGGCAACGCCATCATGTGGGTCAAAAATTACCAAAAAGACAATGTTCCAATATTCTGTCGGAAATTTGGAAAAATTTGGATCCGAATGTAATAATAAACGGATTTAAAAAAGCTGGTATTTCTCCTTTTAATTCTACTATCATTCTCCCTGAAAAATATGACCCTTTAGCCTTAAAAAGATATAAAGATCATCTGGCTAACCAAAATAAAGAAAATATATTTGAACCCTAACCACCAGGTGAAGTAGATAATGGGAGACCGTTGGACAGCCATGAAATAGATAATACCCAACCGCTGAAAAATAATGGCATAGATTATGTTCAACCAAGTTGCTGCAAAGCTACGAGTAAAGTTTCTTTGGAAGAGTTGTTAATGAATGTTATTAAACAAGGAAAGAGTGAGACTAAAGCAAAAGGTAAAAAAAGATGAGTTGCGGAAGGTGCGGAAATTATTACAAATGAAGACGCTATTGACAGGTTGAGCAAAAAACGTGAAGAAGATAAGCAATAAAGCAACTAAAAGAAGAGAAAAAAGCTGAACAAATTATGAGTCAAGCAGAAAGAAAAACTGCAAAACAGAAAATCCAAGACGAAAAAGCAAAATCAAAGAAAATAAAACCTCAATGTAAAGGGAATAGAAAGAGACAACCAGGTTATTCTTTAGACAAATCTGAAAATTGTTTCTATTACTCTTCTGAAGAGAAGAATATGGTTGAAAAAACCCATTATTCTTCTGGAGAGGAGAATTTGGTTGAAGCAGCACCTCAAGCTAACCACAGAAAAGTTGGAAGCTAGGTCATTGTCAGATTTAATACAAAAAAAGGATCATATTTTTATGCTGGACGTATCAAAAGCGTGGATAAATCGGGAACAATTGTCAAATTTCTTCGAAACAATGGTAGCAGCCGAAAGTTGAACTTTTAAAATAACTGCCGCACTTACCCCACTCTACCTTAGATTGTTTTTACTTATGTCAAACATATACAAAAGTACCAAAACAACTAATACAATTCAAACTATTTAATTATATTTCAACAAGATAATATGAACTTAAAACATATTCACGATAATCATGTAAGATCTGATGTCTCTTACGAAGAATTTCAAAATATGTGCACGCAATGTTGGAATGATAAATATAGGTTTATTGTGATAGATAAAGATGATGATGTGATATAAACTCTAGAAGATATCGTAAAGGATTTGATTCTTTTATTGTTTTATAATAAACACATATTTTTAATCCGTTTTTATCTACACATTGCATAAACACGTCATTTCAAATACAGAAGAAAGTATTTTGAAAGAATTAGTCATAGCACGCAAAGCAGTAAAACAAAAAATGCAAAGTTTAAAATCGGATTATGCCCAATCACAATTACATATTGAGTCAATGTATAAACTAATTAAAAAACCAATTGAAGATCTTGTTACTAGTCTTAAAGCAAACATTCGACCAAAAACTGAGCATGAAGTTTCAAACACCAACAAAAAAACAAATATGGTAGAAACTTCCTTAATATTAACTTTGCTATTTATTACAATCCATTATCTAAAAAAATAAAAATTGATTCTAGCCAGCTTCCAAAAATTGTCTACGTAGCAGGTACACCAATCATCAGTTCAATACCAGAACAACAAAATGAAGAATATTCAATTGTAAGAAATAATGATAAAAGCAGCATTAATAAAGCTGAAGGTAAATTGAGTGATTATTAAAAAAAATCAATAAAAAAAGTAATGTTCTCGATTATATACACGGTGTCAAACTTACTAAAATAGGTAATATAAGTGAATATACTATTGGTGATTCGCAAATAAATTTTGTTGGAGATTATTAAACTAAAACAGCAAAATTTTAATATTGACGATAGGTCCACCTATATAGATATATTAAACATCACAAATGCAGCTAGAAAAAAATATTAAGCCAACGAACAAACACATGGAAATAAATCTAAAAAATATACTGAAATAACTGCACCATATATTAATAAAAGCATTAGAGTTTATTCATTGGGATGATCCAAATGAATTAGTTGATCAATTGCGTTTACTATTTTCATCACAAGCTGCTGGGCACACTGGACATACTAATGAAATTATGTCAATAATCAAAGATTTGCAAAAGATTATTAAATAAAACTCACTATACAAAGTCTCATTAAAAGTTTAGATTTGGTGAACGAAGGACACAATTAAATAAAATAAAAAACGACTCGATAAGGGATTTAAATATATATTAGTTGTTATCAATGTTTTTTCAAAATATATTTGGGCACTTCCAGTAAAAAATAAAACAGGCAAAGAGGTTGCAAAAGCAATGGAACATATATTGTCTAAAAATAAATACGATATACAACATATTCAAATAGATATGGACAAGGAATTTTATAATAAAGATTTTCAAAGTAATATTAAAAAAAAAGATAAATCACTATAGCACTTATTACATTATACAATAGTTGAAAGAGTTAATTATACCCTAAAAAAATTAATGTGGAAACAATTTAGTTTTCAATGAAATTACAAGTGGTTAAATATTTTACCGGATATTGTTGTTTGTCATAAAAATAAAAAAAAAAAATTGAAAAAAAAATTAATTTAAAAAAATTGTAGATTCTAGTATTAGAAAATTTAAAGTTGGTGATAAAGTAAGAGTTAGTAAGTACAGTGAAGCGTTTTCAAAAGAGTATACTTCAAATTGGTCAAATGAGATATTTTAAGTTACAAAAGTACAAGCGACATATCCTTCAACAAATTTATCAAAAGATAAAAAAAAATGCGGAAATAAAAGGTGGATTCTATAAATTTGAATTACAAAAAGTCAAATTCCCTGATATTTATCTGGTAGAAAAAGTATTAAAAAGAAAGGGTAAACATGTTTTTGTTAAATGGCTAGGATTTGATTCGACTCATAATTGGATACTAAAAGGAGCTATTGAATAATATGTATTAAAATGTTAATAAAAAAAATTAATGTTTATGTAGCTGCATTTGTTTAATTATCACACACGTACTGGCCCTCACACATGGTTCATTCATCTTTAAGATAAAATATATGCATTCATCAGCATATAAACAAATATTATACAACTCATTCGTTAGTAAAATAATAAAAAGGCCCACAAGATGTAATTTGATTAGATTCCACTCGCAATGTCTGACGAGAAATATCCCATCCTCATAAGTATTTTAAAATCACATACATACATAACATACAACCCCAAACTCTTCTTTAAATAATTTCGAATTTAATTTCGAAAACATCAAACCAGCACCCGATTCCTCATGGTACATCGATATGTTAGAATTTCCAAATTCTCCGAATTCTCCAAATTTTACAATATTAGAAAATATTGTAATTAAAAACCCTGATAATTTTCTGGATGATTTTCCAGAAAGCATTGTTAATGAGTTTAAAAATGTCATTAATAACTCTACAATTGAAGACAGTATTTCTAAAAGGAATAGTGTTATTCAAAAAGAGTTGCAAACTATTAATAATTTGATGAACAAATTATTGCATCACAAAGCCAAACTTACAAATTCAAAAAAGCAAATAATCTGCAAAAAAAAATCCTAATAAATAAATTGTAATCCTTTTTAAACTCTTTTGAACCCTCCCTATATTTCCATCTCACCCGTCCTGGCAAAAGTCGTGTACCACACGTCTTGCTAGATAATTATACTTTTTTAAATTATTATTATTAAATAAATATTTAAAAAAAAATTAAGAACTAAACACAATATTATATAAAATTAATGAAGTAATTTAATATAATATCATTATGATTTATGCTTATAGGTTAAAGAAATAATTAATTTCTCTACAGCACTATTTTATTAGTAAAAAATATGATATATTAAACTAGAAAAAAAGCAATAATAATTATTATTTTATTACAATAATATTTTAAAAAGATAACATAATAATGACAATCTTTTCCAAATATTGGGCACATCTCTGAATTAAAATCAAATAGTTTTACATATGTATATATACATTTACAAGTAAAAATTTGTAAATTACCTCATTGTTTAATTTTTTGCCAGCGTTCTCTTTCGGCCAATCTAAACTCCTTTTTATGATTTTTGCTAAGACCTGGAGAACAATTTCGAATAATTGCTTTGTCTAATGATGGTATATATGTTGGCACCTTTAAATCGTCCCAACATTCATCGCAAGGAACTGTTCTTGACATATTGATGATATTGATGAAGCTGTTGCTTGCACTATAATTAATATGAAATTAATTATTGTATTCATACTATTTGAAGTAGAAATGGACAGATAAAGTTATTACACATACAGAGACAAAAATTAAAAGTGCGTATGTGATAAATTATTTACTAGTCGTCTGCTGAGAATGTTTGTTAGGTTCAATTTCCGGCAAGCAAGGCTACAATAACAATTATTAAAACGATTGCATATTAACATAATTTTTTATACTTACCTATATCATTTTCAATATTATCAAGTCCTCGGTGGGAATCCGTTTCCTTAATACTCCAGTTAATTTTATTTATTGTATGATCGGGGCAATGTGCAATTAAATTCCCACATTTTTTATACAGGTGTTGCAAGGAGCTAAAAGTAAACAAAAAGAAAAGTATTTATTTAAATATTTATTATTTCACTATGACAAACAATTATTTTTGTATGTTTCTACTTACGGTTATTGTCTGCACCAGAGGTTTTGATGTTCACTCCATTTGATTCAATAAATCCTTGTTTAATTCTTAATTTCCATCATTATATCCAATACTACTTGTTGATTGTTTACTTTTGTAAACTTAACCTAAAATGATGATTAATAAATATTGATTGAGAAATCTCAAAATTGATTCGCAAATTGATTTTCGTTTGGGTTATTCTGTACAACGGTGCCGTCATGAAGTTAGTAACGAAACTGTTTAATTGCACTGTTGCCAGATTTTGGAAAAAAAATTATTAAGATAAAAGATTATCACAAAATAAAATAAGCTTATTCAATGTTTTCTTTGTTTATTCTATGAAACGTTCTTATATTCTTTATTATTACATTAATATTGTTGAAAATGTTATAAAATTAATAAAACTGGTTGTAATAATAATATATTAATTAATAAAAATAAAAATAACATATGAAACAATAATAATTTAATAATAATGAAAATAAGCTTACTTTTAAATATATTTATTATATATTAAACAAATTGTTTTCTTGTTTGAAATGTGGTGTAACTACATTTTTGTTTTATCAGGTCTAACCTAAAGTTAAGTGACCTGGCCTGGACAACCTCAATTGTTTTTATTTTATTTTAATAGGTGACCTGACCTAGATGAACAACCTTAATTGTTTTTATTTTATTTTAATTAATAAGTAAAGCTAATCCGGATCAATTAAAATATGGCTTGATGCGAATTATTGAACAATCCGAATTACTGCAACAATAATAAAATAATTAAGCAAAACCCACATTATATAATAAAGCTTTTATTAAAATGACAATAGAACAAATTTTCAAGAAAAGATTAAATCTCTTAAGAAATACTCCGATATTTTTGTCTGGCGAATGCAACCTTGCTTAACCTCCATTGCGCACCTTTTGTATTATTTCTGGTGCCATGTTGAAATAAACTAAAAACTCTGGGAATTCCCTTTTTCTGTTTCGTTAGTCGGGAGATCCCCGGCATGCTAGGTAGGGGAACCTTTACATTTTTTAGTTTTGTCCAAACAACAAGAACTTCCGTATTAAAGCGAATCCCGTCAGAGGAGCTTTACTGTATATAAATAAAATGCAAAAGTAAGTAGATAATCTTCTAACGCGAGAAAAAATATTTGCGGAAAATTATAAACTGGGCAGAGTTTTGCCTGTAAATGACCCAATGTGTTCATTGAAATTTATGGCTGCTCGTGGATTAATTGCAAATGCGTTAAAATGTTCTAAATGCTTAATCCAAATAAACATTAAAAAAAAAATGACAAAAATGACAAAAATGATGGATACATTTGGAAATGTACAAGCTGCAAAAGTAGTAAGTCAGTAAGAAATAATTATTTTTTTGCACAATCGAAATTGCACTTGTACCAAATAATAATAATAATTTACGGATGGTGTCAAGAGTTCCCAGAAAATCAAATTGTAAATGAAGCAGGTATTTCTACCACCAGTCAGCATACCATTGTAGACTGGTGCAATTTCTGTAGAGATGTGTGTAAACATTTTTTCGACATTAATAGAGTACAATTGGGCGGATTTGACGAAGCTGGTAATCCAAAAATTGTTGAGATCGATGAAAGCAAATTCTTTCATCGAAAATATCATCAAGGATTATACCGAGAAAGGCACTGGGATTTTGGTGGCATAGAAAGAGGTACCAAAAAGTGTTTTTTGGTAGATGTGCCAGACCGCTCAGAGAACACCTTAATACCTATAATAACTAATTTCATTTTGCCCGGTACTTTAATAATGTCGGATGCATGGAGAGCCTACTCGAAAATTAATGAAATCAATGATGGTATATATGAACATAGAGTTATTGTCCATCAAGAACATTTTGCGGATCCAGATGATGTGGAAACACATACTCAGAGTGTAGAAGGAATGTGGATGCTTGCAAAACGTAAGCTACGGCGTAACTTTGGCACATCCGAAGCATTATTTCCTACGTACCTTATAGAATTTATGTGGAGAAATCATTTTATTAATAACTTAATTTTCCCAAATTTCATTTTGTGCATTAAAGATCAGTATCTATTATAATATAATAGTTTTTTTTATTTGCTTATTATTTTCAGTTTTCACAATTTTTTTAAACTTATATTTATTAGATTTTTTCTAAAATAACTTTTACTCATTAAATATATAAGTTATAAACAATTATTAATTACATAATTTATAATTGAACACTACCAAAACTACTTCGGATGTTGTCTAAAATAGGCTTTTGGAATAACCGTCCAAAATGGTAGCTGAATCTTAACAAAACCCAGGAACCCTTCATTGGATTAAAATGTAAGATTATTTTAAATTTAATAATGTTAATAAATTTAATATATGTTATTATTAAATTAGGTAAACCATACTAGTGCTATTTAAAAATTGGAACGAAAACAAATGTGAATGCACTAAACCTAATCCAACACAGCCAGGGAAAGCAAATGAAAATAAACCCTCGAACAAACCTTATACCGGGTACACTATACACTATTGCATATGTTATGAAAATAAGGTAATAATATACGTATTTATCGCAATCACAAATGTATTTATTTATTTTGAAGAATGTATAAATAATATATTGCATACCTAATTATTTGTACTGTAATTTCCAACAGTATTTCTTATAATAATTTTATTATTGTTCTGACAATGTTTTGCCATTTTCAGTGTCCCACAAAAAACAGGTTATAAAGTACACATGGATTTCTATTTAGTTAAATAAGGAGCTTTATTTCATTTTGTACATGAAATTTTTTAATATAAAATAATCAATAACCTCTAAAAATAACAATGTCACATTTAATTAACAAACTTTAACAATATCACATTTAATTTAACAACCTCTATTATAATTTCTTTTTTCTGTAATCTGGCAACAGTGTACCTGACACAGTTTCGTTACTAACTTCATGACGGCACCGTTATACACGTTAACCCCTTCTTGCTTTCAATTTACTAATTCTTATTACAGTTTCCTGTATTGCTTTGAGCAGCGCTTTTAGCTTTGCGTATGCAAATAGTTTACGCTAGATGACGGTGCCGGCGTAATCAATTTTGAAATTAGTAATTATTTATTTTTAATTAATTATTATTCCCATATTGTTTCGGTTTCACTATTATAAGACTATTATCCTTTAATTTGATTCCTAATTTCCAATTCCCGATCTATTTATTATTCCTAACTTGACTTAATCTGAAGACGGTCTTGCGCAAAGAGGGGAACATTCCTGCAGATCTTCCTGCAGCTTGAGTAATCGATCCTTTTTACTGCCGAACTCGTACTTGACAACATCGACATAGTCGGATTAGTGTAACAAGAACTTGCGACTATTAATTTATATTTAAACGCATGTTGCGGATAATTGGTCGCAAAGTTATATGGAGTATAATTTAAATCTCTCTTTGTCGCAATTCCGGAATCAGGTTTTTATGACCTACGGGTGTTATACCTTGTTTCAAGTCACTACCTTTTTCAAATACCCCTTGCAAACTGTACAAGGTGAATTGCTAATTCTATTAAAATCTAGAATTAATATTATATTTAAAAAAAGCCAAAAACTTATCGCCACGTGTATGCCGATAGGCAAGAAATTAATTTGTGTCGTGGGGTCAGCCAAATTCCCCCCATCAAGGGAGTCCTTGTGTATTCCCGGCTTATTAATAGTCTACAAGAATTCTTTTTTGGTATTTTTAATTTTTAATTTCCAAATCTGCTACTTTTTGTATTTTTTTTTTTAATTATTAATTTAAAATTATTTAGTTTTATAATTGTTTAAATTTTATTTTATAGTACGAAAGTTGTGAGTGTGTGCGTAAGAATTTCTATTTTTTCAATTAATCATCACCAAATTTATTTTTGCCTTGTCGCTTTAATATTTAACTACATTTGTATT
The DNA here is from genome assembly GCA_963932245.1 of Tachinus rufipes. Classification (NCBI taxonomy): domain Eukaryota; kingdom Metazoa; phylum Arthropoda; class Insecta; order Coleoptera; family Staphylinidae; genus Tachinus; species Tachinus rufipes. Next base: position 52,258,224 of record OZ010748.1, read on the forward strand.
AAACTTGTTTCAAGGGATTTGTTTAAACTTTTACCTTAACCTACCTCAATACTTTTTCTCCCAATACAGCCAGTTTTATTATTTTTCCCTGGTAAGAGCATTTCAGCCAATAGTGACCACAGACTACCAACCAAACGTGTGTCAACCACAAAAATAATTGGAACTCATACATTGCCTTGCAACACATGGTGAGTTTTTCTTTTAAGTTTATTATATCATTTGGTGTTTTTAATTGTGCATTGCCGTCGTTTAATTTTGATTGTGCTGAATATTTTGGTACTTTTGTTTTACCCCTCCCATCTCCACCGAAGCTGAGCCAGGCTAGCCCTTTAAATAATCAAGGGCTAAATTGGGCGTAGCAAATGCTTCAAGCAATAACATACATTGTGATATATGTAATGTTTCTGTGCAGTATAAATTGTTTCATGCACATCTCAAGTCAAATATGGACACACGCAATGTTTGTATACCACATTTTGATGATGTTAAAATTGTGAAAAGTGCATTTAAAACAAGAATTTGCACATATCGACTAATTGCCAAAAAGCAATTTTATGTCCGAAATTAAAATAAATCTTTTAAATTTAATTCGAACTAGTTTAGAAAAACACATTTCAATTAAAATAAATTTTGAACTTTTGCATTTAATAAAATACAAATTAAAGAAATTGAAGATATAAAATCGTTTAATAGCAAATATCAAATTGTGACACAATCTACCAATTTGGATGAATTATATGTTGATTTTTGCTCAATCATTAATCGATGAGCGAATTTCAAGATCGCAATTCAGGTAAGAAATAAAATAAATTATAATCAATTTATTTTTTAACTCTTTGTTTATAGGCTAGGCGTTAGAACATATTTTATTTCTGGAGCTGAATGTAAACAAATTTAACCCACTCAGAGCATCATCATATATTAAATTACCTGCACCAAAAGAAGCAAAAAAGGCAGTAGTTAATATTATTAATAACGATAAATGTTGTATCGCATAGGCAGTGACCTCAGCTTTATAAATTCCACAAAATAAATCAGCATGTATAAGTTCTTACCCACATTTTTCCACCTTTTTAAATTTTGTTAATATTGAGTTTCCAATCAAACTGTCAAATATGAATAAATTTGAGTTCTTATATAATGTTTCAATTAATGTTTACGGTCTAGAAACATTGTATGAAAATAATAAAACCATTTATGAAGTGGTAGGACCCTATCATTATACAAAATTGAAACGAGCAATACATGTTAACTTATTTTTAATATCTGATAATGATGGAAATAGTCACTATTGTTGGATCAAAAATGTAAGTAGATTGGTTTCGCCAAAGTTATCCAAACACAAATCTGCAAATTATTTTTGTGATGGTTGTTTGCAATATTTTCAAGCAGAAAATAAATTGTTGAACCATTGTCAAAATGATTGCACATTTATTTATTATTGCCCACAACTAAACTTAAACGAAATAATGTGCTAATATTCCGGAAAATATTTTTCAATTTAATAATTTTTACAAACAATTGTATGCACCGCACTGTTTGTTGTTTATGCTGATTTTGAATCCATGCTTAAACTGTGTGGATTTGTTTGTTGTAGAAATACAACTATACCTAATCCACAAAAATCATTTTCTGTTAAAACCTTTTTACACAAACCATATTCCTTTGCTTATTACATTAAATGCTCTTTTAATGATTCATTATCTAAATTGGAAATATATCGTGGATAGGACGCTGCTCTAGTTTGTATAGAAAAACTCGAAGCGGATCTTCATTTAATATATAAAAAAATACTTAAAACCTATTAAACCTATGCAAGCGATTTCGCCTACCCAAATCCATGAATTTGAAATCAGCACTGTTTGTCACATTTGCTTAAATAAATTTGATAAAAATGATGTCAGAAATAAAGATCATTGCCAATTGACCGGATATTATCGAGGACCTGCACATTCAAATTACAATTTAAATTTTAAATTACAACAATATATTCCATTTTTTTTTCATAATTTAAATTATGATTCTCATTTATTTATTAAAACATTGGCAATTAATGATAAAACAATCGATGTTATACCACAGAATAAAGAAAAATATATAGCTTTTACTAAAAATCTGTTAGTAGACATAATTGATGAAAAATGTGTCTTTTTAAAACTTAGATTTTTGGATTCATTTAAATTTTTACCATTATTACTAGATAAGTTATCACAAACATTAAACTTGGTGATTGTGTTGAAATTAGAAAATACTTCCAGTGTGATGATGAGTTTGCACAAATTAGACGGAAAGATATTTTTCCTTATTTCTACAACAATTGCATTAAATGAACTAAATAATAAAAAAATGCCTAGTATTCAAGACTTTTATGATAAATTAAATGATAAAAATATAACTGAATTGGATTATAAGCGCGCTAATGATGTATGGAATTTATTTAAATGTAAAAACTTAGGCGATTATGCAGATATTTATTTAAAATTTGATGTTAATATTAGCTGACTTTTTTGAAAATTATAGAAAGTTATGTAAAAAACATTATAAATTAGATCCCGCCCATTACTTCACAGCACCTGGTTTAAGTTGGGACGCAATGTTAAAATATACAGGTGTTCAATTAGAATTATTAACAGATATGCTTGACATGTACAGGTAGAAAATCTATTGCAAATAATAAGTTTTTAAATTTTTTTGATTCAAGTAAAAAAAGTTCATACATTGCATATCTCGATGCAACAAATTTATATGGAGAAGCAATGAATCAATATTTGCCAAAAAGTAATTTTAAATGGTTATATATTGATGAAATTAATAACTTAAATATATCTGATACTTCAAATACATTTTAGGATGGTTATATTCTGGAAGTTGATTTAGAATACCCTATTCATTTGCAAAAAATCATAATGATTTTCCATTCTGTCCGGAAAACTGTTCAATAAATATAATTATGTCATCCATTATAGAAACTTAAAACAATGTCTTAAACATAGATTAAAAGTATTAAAAATTCACAGAGTGTTAGTATTTCAACAATCTCCATAGTTAAATCCATACATTATCTTAAATACTACGTTAAGAAATGCTAGTACTAATAAATTTTCAAGATCATTATTTAAACAAAAAAATAACAACATTTTTGGAAAAACCATGGAAAATTTAGATAAAAGAGTGATAATTAAATTAATAAGTCATTGGGAAATTGTTGGCAACAGTAAAGGTGTGCAACATTACATATCATTACCAAATTTTAAAAATTTATTTGTTTCTCATGATAAATTGGTTGCTGTGCAAATGAATAAGACAAAAATTTATACTGATAGACTAATATATGTTGGATTTTCTATTTTAAGCTTACTTTACACGGAGACATTTTTCTTAACAGATTTGTTAACAAATTTGATGTAAGAATTGTCGTCAAATCTGTTTTCGTTCGATTATTATTTCTGTATTACACAGTAACATTTGAAACGTTCCGTGATTCTGCGTAATTCGTTTTATCACACTAGCGCAACCTATCGGCGATTTATTGTATTTCAATAAATGACATTTCAGTGTTTTATTGTCTGTCAAAAGTCAGTGTTTGCAAAGAAAGTATTTTATATTTAAATAAAGTTAATCTGTGCAACCCCTAATTAATAATGCCGAAGATAGATCCGCTTTTATTAGGAGCTGCAGCTGTACCCTTCATTATAATGCTAATTGCACAAGGCATTAATAAAAGAACTAAAAGAAATATCTGGTTGAGAAATTGGCTCTTGAGAAGACAGAAAGATGTGGATTATTACATATGGCTAAGAAACTTTCTGCGGAGGTCGAGTTCACAGTTTGACGAGTTATTGTCAATTGTTAAAGGGGATCTTCAAAAAAAAATTGGGTTTTTTTAACAGAAATTTTAGGGCAGATTTGACTATTATTTAATTTTAGATTGGCACTTACTTTAAGATTCATGTAGGATTCATGAAAGTACTATAAGTATGATTATACTAGAAGTGTGCCAAGTTATATATAGATTTAAAAAAAAAACTTGAAAGTAAGTAAATTGCTATTGTTTAAATAATTTTAATATTTTTTTTATTTTTGCAGATGCCTTCAAATGAAACGGAATGGAAAATTATTGCAAATAATTTTAATAATCAAAGGAAAGCATATAAATTTTTGACCACCAAGAAGTGCAGGATCATATTACTATAACTATAAAGCCGATAATAGTATAGTTTTGCTGGCATTAGTAGACGTAAATTATAAATTCATATATGTTGATGTTGGAGTGAATGGATGAGTAAACGATGGAGGTGTCTATAGGGAATCATCCCTAAAACGTGCAATTGACATGAATTTATTATCATTCCCACCAGATGAGTGTTTGCAAGGCGAAAGTACTACGGTGCCATATGTGATGGTTGCTAATGAAGCTTTTCCACTATCTCGTGGTTTATCGAATGAAAAAAAAAAAATTAACTACAGACTGTCCAGAGCAAGGAGAATAGTTGAAAAAGCTTTTGGAATAATTGCCAATCGTTTAAGAATATTACTGACAACAATTAATTTGGGCCCTAACAAAGTAGAAAATATAGTTTTGGCATGCTGTGTATTACATAATTTGTTTGTATCTAAAAACCCACTGATAAGCTCGAAGATGATGAATACCAAACTTTATCGAGATTAGTGCAGCAGCAGTGTGGTAACAGGGCGACAAATGATGCAGTAAATGCTCGGGATAAAATTTGTATATATTTTAATACGGTTGGGTCAGTGCCCTGGCAGAATCAATCAATAGGTTTGGAATAAATAAATCTTAAAATTAAAGTTATATATATACCACAGTGATGGTAATAATAATAATAATATATTTATTTCCCAACAGGCCTAGGCCCAATAACAGAGAAACATCACAAATACATTAAAATAGTAAAATACATTTAACAGTAAAAATAAAATAATAAATTACATATAAATACATAAAGCATTGTATCAAAGAAGATAATACTAAAACAAATTAAATAAATAAAAAAGAAAAGAAACTAAATAGGTAAAGTAAAACTATTCATATACATTGGTGTATAACACTGAAAATGATATAAATTCACTAGATTTATTTTTACGAGCTGCATATTATAATACTTACAGAATCAGTTCCTGCTCCACTTTTTTCCGTTCCCCACTGTAAGTATTTCTAATACCGGTCCACTTTTTAATAACATCAGCCTCCAATCTATTTGGTCTTATTTTGCCAATCTCCAAAGCAATTCTTTCCACCGCTGGAGATCGGAGGTGTTTGTTATGGTAATCTTTGTGCTTCACAGCATTAGGAGTTTTGGATTTAGAATACTCCTCTATTAACAATGCAACTTGCTTATTAGTCCAAAACATCTAGATAGATAAATAGTGTTATTTACACCTACATAGATAAATAGATAATTTATAAAATATATATGTTATAATTTTACTCAATTGTTTGTAAAAACAAACGTAAATAATTATGCTTACCTTACCACACTAATTCACATATAAAATACAGTAATTTTATTGTTTCATAAATAAAACCCACAGATTATAATTCTGTAAACAAACAACTGACAAGTGACAGCAGATCTTGTGCGCAATGCGCATGCCCGCTCAACATCTTTGTTACGAAAATAGAACATGTTCTAATTTCCATAACATTTGTTATAACATTTGTAGGTGTTTCACGAATTTCTGTATTATACGATAACAAAATTCTTACATCAAATTTGTTAACAAATCTGTTAACAAAAACGTCTCCGTGTAAGCTTTAGACATTTCAAAAACATGCATGTATGAATTTTATTATTTTTTAAAACCATATTATAATAGCAAAGTTTCTCTATTATATACAGATACCGTTTCTTTTGTTTTAGAAATATTAACAAACAACTTTTATGACGATTTAAAATATAATTTAGATAAATTTGATACATCAAACTACCCCGTCAATAACTTACATAACGTACCACAAAATCAATCTATTGTTGGGAAAATGAAAGATGTATATGCTGGTAAAGTGATTAAAAGTTAATATTCAAAAAGAAACCTGCTAAGTATACTGAAAAAGATGCTGAAAAATACGTCGAGATCTTGAATTTTTTCAACGCCTTGCGCAGAGATAATGATAAGACACAGCAACTTCAGGGCTTAACTAGCAACAAATACATCAATATCATTAAGCCTGTCTTTGATTCCATATCTAAAAAACATGCCGGACGTTCAGCCTCAAAGAGCTCTGGTTTTGTCGATTCTAAAATGCAAGTTGTAAATAATAGTCACAAGTATGTGTATTGTGATGACGTCAACGAGCTGGTGGATGGTTTGTATTGGCAGCACGCTTCGAAAAATATGTCAATGGGTGTATAAACCACATCAACACAGATATTATAAGCATAAAGAAGAAGATCGATATACTTCAGACAACGATCGATTCATTGAGAATTAACTTTGAAAATTTTCAGCGTGACTAACAACGCTAAAGACACTCAAATTGATGCTAAAATTTCAGCAATTAGAATTTGACTCTCCCAATAAATGGAAAACAAGATACGATGAAGCCCATTCACGTTTGACTCTTGAAAATACGTCTGATTGTAATAAGTAATAATGAGTAAAATAAAGCAGGATATAGTTAACGAACTGCACCGGTCCGCGCGTAGAACATATCCCCGCAGAAAAACAATGTTTAAATTTGTAGATGATTTATGGCAGGCCGACTTAGCTGAATCTATCTTGTTTTCTCGAGAAAATAAAGAATATAAATATATTTTAGTAGTAATTGATAGCTTCTCTAAATATCTGTGGACCGTGGGATTAAAAAACAAAACCGGCCTTGAAATGCACAGGCTTTTAGCAAAATATTGACTCAAAACGATGGAACACCCAAAAATTTACAGACAGATAACGGTACAGAGTTTTACAATACTAATTTCAAAGGCTTTATGGATAAACATAACATCAATTACTAGACTTTTAGTACGATAAAGGCCTCAATGGCAGAGCGAGTAATTAGAACATAAAAGATAAATTATATCGTTTGTTTAGCATGCGAAGAAAATACATATGATACGATTCATTATCAGTCATTACAAATGATTATACTGAAAGGAAACATAGTACTACGGGAATGCGACCTTGCAATATCTCATGCAAACGGTGTATTCTTACATAAAAACAGCTGGTAAAATTTAATTTCGAGTAGGCAATATTGTTCGCATCAGCAAACAAAAAAATGATTTTTGAAAAGGGTTATACGTCTAACTGGTCCGCCAAACTTTTTAAAATAGTTGAAGTTAAAATTAGAATGCCTACAGCATATTTTTTACAAGATATGCAAGTTAAGCTCACACCGGAAAAACATTTAGCATAACCAACAACGTCTTCTCATTTTTGTTCTAAGAAGTCCGATATGAGTTAAACGGTGTCGAGATTGATAGAACGAGAGATTTGGGTACCTCGAGCACTATAAAGGGGTTCCTTTCCTACGGAGAGGCCGAAGAAATGAAAGTTCTGGGAACTGCCGGGTGGGACAAAGCCGGTAAAATAAAAACATATTTTGTGAATAAAAAGTTTTTTGCTCTTATTCCGCTAAAGTGTTGGTTAGGATTTGCCGAAGACTATAAAAAAATAATGGGTTTTGCTAAACACGAACTAATTCTACTGCGTGCGTCTACTAATGTGAATTGTTTCATAAGCGATAATAGTGATAAAAAAAGCAATTAGTCAGATTATATTTAAAATAAACAAAATCGAGTGGAGAGTACCACATATACAGTTAAATGATGAGATTAAATTACAAATGTTGGAACAAGTTAAAACCGATCTTAGAATCTTAACCCCATTTCGCAAATGGGAACTACACGAACTACCCTCTATGAATAAATCTAAAGATAGTGTGTGGTCCGTAAAAACCTCAAACAGTCTGGAGAAATCACGATATGTAATCATAGCTTTTCACGTCAACAAAAAGGGTGTGTCGAGTGAGGACGTTTTCACATTCGATCATTGTAACATTAAAAACATAAGAATCTATCTACATTCTGAAACATATCGTTCCGAGGACCCTTGGTGTAGAATCCAACAATCTAAACAACTAGACCATGAAGCCTAATTATTTGAATGAGTTTATTGATGGTATATATAATATAGATAATATTTAATGTATGCTTAAATGTAAATAGTGTTGCCTATACGGAGAATTAAGTATAAGAAATTATTTTATATTTTAATAATATATATTTTATTAAAAAATGTTGCCGTTGTCGGACCCTTGGTGTAGAATCCAACAATCTAAACAACTAAACCATGAAGCCTAATTATTTGAATGAGTTTATTGATGGTATATATAATTAATTAATATTTATTGTATGATGTAAATAGTGTAGCCTTTACGGAGAATTAAATATAAAAAATATTTTAAATTTAATAATAATTTTATTAAAAAATGTTTGCTGTTGCCGGGGATCCTTCCGTAGACCCTTGGTGTAGAAACTAACACTTACACTTTACACTTTAATGCATTTATTAAAAAATCAATTATAAATACAACAGGAAAAGTATGTATATGTAAACAAATATGGACAAAATAAATTCATAACTAAAAGTTTTCAAAAATTAAAATGGAACAATATAAACCTAAGTTAACAATTCTGATAAAACTTATAATACTTATGGTCCATTCTCTCACAGATTCATTCTTCTTTTGCTCACACAATCATTCATCATTCATTCAGGTTAAAAACATATTTTAAAATTATCATGGTTAACAAACACTACATAGACCGCAAAAACATCGGTTTTATGTTTATAACAATTTTTGTTTAAGCTTAAACCTAACTAACCTAATCTATCTATTTACAATAATATATACAAAAAACTAACCTAACCTAACTCTACTATATACAATAATTTTGACTCTAAAAATCAAAGTTTACAGGGACGGTAGTTAGAAACTAACAATCTAAACAACTAGACCATAGAGCATCATTATATTAATAAGTTTATTGAAGGTATAATTATATTATGATTAAGTGTAAATAGTGTTGCCTATACGAAGAATCAAATTAAGAAAATATTTTATATTTAATAAATAATTTGTGAACAATATTATTAAAAAAAATTGTTGTTGATTGATTCGACCCAACAACCTCCAGTACAGATGGCAATGCATAAAACAATGCGCCACAGAAGCTTCATGCGTAACGTACAAAACTAATATGTAATATATAATTAAACGTAAACTTAATATATGCATGATATAATAATAAAGTTTTGAGCAAATCTAATAATCTATTTTAAATCTGATAAAGTACTTGTTTGAATTTATTATCTATTGTAATGGAGCTCTTTTTATGTTGTATATAATGTAAAAAAAATATTGATAGGTCAATGACATCGTTTGCTACATATAGCTGAATTTGCAGATTTAATTAAATACACAGACAGAAATTATAATCTATTGACGATTTAAAAATACCATTAATTAATTACGTACACACAACTAAAATAATATCAGCATAATCAATACATAAGCTACGATTTAGAATTTACTGTTGAAACGTTGACATACAATAAATAAATAAATAAATAAATAAATAAACTAACTCATCGTCTTACCGCGTCTTTACGTTCACCGTAGGAGCTGTTGCCCCATTTTCGATGCGCGGACTGATAAATATAATAATATTTAATATTAAAACAATTTGATCTATTCATCAACATCCGGAATTTTGTTATAATTAAATTAAACAATTCAAATAAATTTTATAAGATATTATTACTATTTTTACATGTTGATGCTTCCGATTATTCATGAATGATTAAGAGCGAGAACAATAACCAAAAGATAAAGAATGGATTCAGATGGCATGTATCCATCAAGAGTATTGATCATGCAAAAATTTTGAAAAAGTAAGAACAAAGAAGAATTGAAAATTGTCATCGCAACTCTCTTGAGGTTTGTGAAAAAATATGCTAAACAAAAGATGAGTGCAATTATGCAAAAAAATTGCGGTTTACTCGATTTACATGTAATCTTATAAAAAGTGTGATAAAAAAAAATAGTTGACGTGAGCATTAGTTGAGCAAGGTCACGTGGACCCATCTTCTAAACGCGAAGAGATAGAGTAAAAAAAACAAAAAGAAATTTTAAGGACACGCACCCTAGAGGAACGTGATTTTATTTGATAATTTTTGAGGGTTATTAAGGACCCATTATTGAAATTTTGAAAATATAATTAATTAGTTGCGGTGTGGTGACGAACTCGATATATAAATAATAAAATTATGAATGTAATATCTTTTATTCAGTTATTGATTTTTATAATTTTACTGTTACAAAAAATATTATTGAAATTATTAATTATATTCTTTTGACATAGAATGTTGTTGACATGTTAAATTAAACTTTAAATTTTAAAGCAACACCAAGTTTTATGAAAGTCTCTATTGTTGCAGAAAATATCATCAAATAATGAAGAAAAGTCTGGATGTCTCGATTTGCATGCATTCTTATGGAAAAGTGTGACTTGTGCTTTGATTTATGAAATTTAACATTGTTTCTTATGGGAAACGCGAGTTACGTGACCGCATTCTGCGATTCAGCATGTTCTTATGTTACAAATTGTAAGAAGCTGCAAACACATGCAGCGATAATCTAATCTTATTGTAAAACATTTTATTGTATGTAGTTTAGTTCTATTTTATTATTCACTCTGTAAGGAGCTCAAGATCTCCGACTTTAATCAAAATAAATACTTTTTAAAAACTAAAGTTAGTCGTTAAACAAATTAACTCGCGCACAGATATATCCATTTTACATGATATTCATGATACTCGATAACTAAGCTAATTAACTTAAAGATAATGGCTACTATTTAAGGCGCGAAAATCAAAATATTAGATAAACACTTGGAAATAAATCGTCGTGAGTGCGTTATTACGTCATGTTTAGCTGTGTGTACACAGAATGTTATTGAGATAAGCGCTTCTTAATCAGCTTCATGATATTTAAAACAATCAAAAAATTGTAATTGCGACAAGTGTTAATGATAATAATAAATATAAACAATTGAGTTGTGATTTATATTAATTTTTATGTACTATAAAGAATGTCTACGCGTTGATACATATACAAATAATACAAAAATAATTGAATTTACAAGAAATTGAATTGTTAAGAAAACACAAACAATTGTCGGCACTGGCAGCGTAAAGTTATGATCATATAAAATTTCAAATTAAAAACACAATAGCTTCGCTGAAATATCCACTATCATTATTAAGTTTCCGCGTTGCGAAAAAATCGATCGATTAATCATCAAATCTCAAGGTTGTGTTCGATTTACATGTATTCAGCCTGAACTTTTATCAACATCCTGTATTGTGTTATGATTAAATTAAAAGAATAATTAAACAATTTTAATTTTATAAAATATTACCTGACCACTGTTACCTGAGATATACAATAATCTGAAAGATAAAAAAGAAAAAACAAGCCAAAACTTAATTAGACTAATATTTACAAAAAGTTTGAAATATATATTAAAAATCAAATAGACTCGTCTCTTACGACCATTGTGAAAATGTTACAATCAACAATATCAAGTAATTATTGTAATTAAAAATTGAGCCGTATCGAGAGGCACAAAATGAAACAATCCATATATGAATTTACAATAGAAGTACGTTTGTATAGGACATTTTGAAATCAAAAAATGTATTATTAGTTGAAAAGATAGACAACACTTTTGTCTTATAGGTGAATATAAACATATTTAGACACTGTTTATCGATAAAGTATCAACCCACACCGGAATACTTTTGAAATATCACTATTTTTAAATCCGTGATTAAATTATTAATTCTCATCCACTGATTTACATTAACTGTTTTTTATTAAATAAACAAATTTAAACATTTATAACTCTTTGTAAATTGCGTTAAATTATATTTTAAGTGAAGACTGCAATAAAACTCAAAGAGACCATTTTGAGGGTTGATACATTACTGCTAAACACTGTCCATTTATAACATTAAAACAAAACCAAAACAAAAATGAAATCAGAGTTGAGTTGAGTTAAGAGTTGGAAATTATAACCATATTAAACGGTAACATGGTGTATGTTCAACTTTATGTTTTATGTAAATTTTATGACACTAAACCTATCGCAAACATAAATCTAAATTTATTTTAATCATACACTATGTCTGTAAAAGAAGGGTAAGCAATGAAAAGGATCTGGATCTATGATTGAACATAATTAGATTGAGATAAGGAATTGAAAAACTAAATTCAATTAACAATATGAATTTTCTATTAAAAACAATTCTAATAATTTTACTTATAGCTATTATCAATAGCGTCCAAATGTGCTAGCCCTAAGTGTAGCATAGTGTTGTCGAAAACCATCAGGAGCTGCAACTCTGGTACAGGATCAAATTCTGCAACAATAATAAAGAAATTTTATAATTATTTTATCAGGTTGAAAATTTGCAAAACTTAGTTTATAGACATACAACATTTATACAAAGGTCTATATATTTTTTAATTTTTCATATAGGGTACTACTTATATGAATTTTATTAACAATTATGATCTGATTATTTAACTAACATTTATACTGCTATTTTTGATTAAAGATTAATGTATGCAAAAATATATAAAAACTACATAACACATAATTAAAAAAATATTTTTAAATTTTGATGCAAATATCTAAATAAAATTATTAATAATTTTATCAAAAATATATGTATAAATGTTAGTTAAATAACCAGATCTTAAATTATACATAAAAAAAACAAACTTACATTGCAGTCCTGCATCTATCTCAATGGAGACATAAATTAGACCTGCGTTTTCACTCAGGCCGAACACCCACACATAATGTTCCGCTCCTAACTGTTTTACACCATATAAAATATCTCCTCGTTTAGGGGAATATATTATCTGATGTGAACATGGACACCTGACGCCCGCCTGAAACAAAATAATAATAATAATAATAATAATAATAATAATAATAATAATAATAGTCTACCAACTATTTATAAAATAACCACAGCATGTCTCAGTCAACTAATATATAATCATTGTGATAGAAACAACATACTTGCAGAACAACAGAAAGGATGCAAAAAATTATCGCTAGGTTGCAAAGAACAACTTATAATTGATTCAGTAATAATGAAACAAGCATACAAAAAGAAACGAAATATTTACACTGCATACATTGACTACTGTAAAGCTTTTGACTCAGTACCTCATACATGGCTTGTTGAAATTCTTAAAATTTATAAAATTGATCCTATTATTATAAAGTTTTTAACTGCCACTATGTCTTCTTGGCAAACTATAATAAAATTATACAAAGAAAATAATTACATAATTACTGATCCAATTAAGATAAATAGAGGAATATATCAAGGTGACTCATTAAGCCCACTTTGGTTCTGCTTAGCATTACAACCTCTTTCAAATATGCTTAATAAAACTACTTATGGATTCAATATTAAAAACAACAGAAGAACTATCTACAATTTAACTCATCTTATATATATGGATGACATAAAATTATACAGCAGTACTCAACAAAATCTAGCACATTTGTTAAAAACTGTTGAGGTTTTTAGTATTGACATTCGCATGAAAATGGGTCTTGATAAATGCAGAACACAAAGTATTAACAAAGGTAAACGTGAATTATTAAACTACCAACTACAAAATGACCAAGAAATAAAAGGACTTTTAGAAGATGAAGTATACAAATATTTAGGAATGAACCAATCAAAATTAATTGATCAAAAACAAACAAAAAAAGACATAACAGAAAAATATCTTAAACGAATTAAAAAAATAACTAAAACTAAGTTAAATGGCAAAAACATTATGAAAGCAATTAATAGTTATTCAATTCCCATACTTATATATTCTTTTGGTATAATAAATTGGACAAATACAGAAATTAAAGATTTAGAAAGAAAAACTAATAAATTACTAACTTTGGCAAATTTTCATCATCCTAGATCAGCAACAGAAAGATTAACATTACCAAGAAAAAATGGTGGAAGAGGTATAATCGATATACAAAATATGCATCACAAACAAAAAATAAAAATTCGAAAATATTTTTATGACAAAATAGAAACATCAGAACTACATCGAATTATAATCAATGCTGACGAAAACTACACACCATTAAATATGGCTAACTTAATAGAATTTAGAATTACAACAATTGATGAAAAAATAGAATCTTGGAAAGAGAAAGCATTACATGGCAAACATTTACAAGAACTAATCCAAGCTCATGTTGATTTCACAGCATCAAACGCTTGGTTAACTTATGGAGCACTCTTCCCTGAAACTGAAGGATTTTTAATAGCAATTCAAGATCAAGTGATTAAAACAAAAAATTATCAAAAATTTATTATCAAAGACGGAACACAAGACGACAAATGTAGAAAGTGCAAAACACATAACGAAAATATTCAGCACATAATATCAAGTTGCTCTATTATTGCAAATACCGACTATAAAAATAGACATGATAATGTAGCTAAAATTATTCACCAAGAGCTTGCATTTCAAAATTCTATAGTAACTAATAAAAGACCATATTATAAATATACGCCAGATAAAGTTTTGGAAAATGAAAATTACAAATTATATTGGGATAGAACAATTTTAACGGATCAATCAATAAGCCATAACCGCCCGGATATAACGTTTGTCGATAAAATTAATAAAATTGCGTTTTTGATTGATATTACAATACCGAGTTCAAACAATTTACAAAAGTCTTACACGGAAAAAATTACTAAGTATACAAATTTATCTATAGAAATTGAACAACTTTGGAGCATGAAAAAAATACGTATAATTCCTATTGTGATATCTGCTACCGGCATCATTCCAATAACATTACATGGCGCCTTGAAAGAATTAAAGCTGGATAAAAGAATCTACATTCAATTGCAGCGTGCAGTTATATTAGATACCTGCAGCACCGTTAGAAAATTTTTAAAATAATAAAAAATATAATATATTTATTTACTTTAACCGAAAGGTTCGTAAATTAATTTATCTTCCGTATTATGTAGTACGAGTTATGAAAAATAAAAATAATAATAATAATAATAATAATAATAATAATAATAATAATAATAATAATATTATTACAATCGCCACAATCAACGAGCAAACATTATACACCAACAGTTAGCAGCTAAACATAAGTTAATTACAGACTCACGCACTGTATACAAAAAGTATGTTCCAAATAAAATTTTAGAAAATGAGACTAATAAAATGTATTATGACAAAACAATATTCACAAACAAGATAATTAATTTTAATAGACACAGTATAAATATTTTTAATATAGCGTTATATATAACTTATAACCTCCAAAAAGCGGCTATACTAAACACATGCAGAACGGTCCGAAAATTCTTAAATTAATATTAATAAATTAGAACGTGTCTTGGTTTATACCCACCGCGAATCTGAATTGCCTTAGGTATAAATCCGAGAAAACAAATAAAAAATAATAATAATAATATAGTGAAATACTTACATTTGGTTTTGGAATAAATTCCATCACTGTTGCCAACACGAAGTCACAGTAACCCATATCGCTCTGTTATGGCTATAAAAATGTATTCAAATGCATTTTATACTTGATATTATCAAATTTAAATGTGAAACATGCAAATACACAGTAAAAAGAATTTGATATCGCTGAGAACTGAACAATTCCTGCAAGATTAACACATTTATTATTATTTTTATATATCAGCATATATAAAAATAATAATAAATAAAACAATAACTAAAACAATCAGACTCAGAGTCACGCAGTACATTTGAAACTTTAGTTCCAACATTATAAAAAAAGATGGTGTTATAGGGCGTCCCAAACTTGATACTGAAAAACAAATTCTAGTTACTTTGTGACTTTTGGCGACACCAGATTCCTATCGGTAAATAAAAAAAAAATATTAACATTGATAACTTAAATTTTTTTTAGTTCTGTTGGATGGTTTAAATACAAATATGCATTTAGAACGGATGCATAGAACATTAAAATATATTTATCTAAAAGGCAAAACAGTCAAACGACTAGATACAGCAATAAATGCTATTATGAAACTAGTCAGAGATAAATTATATGACAAACTTGTTATTTTACATAAAGGTATAAAAATTTTACATTTTAAAATATTATTTGTTTTATTGTTGTTGTTTTTTTAAGGCAAAATATCTTCTAAACTAAGTGCACTACGAAAACGGCACAAAAACATGGAGGAATTAAAAAATGTAACACTTATTGAAGAACATGAAAGAAAGTGGATTGTAAATTCTTCAACAGGACAAAAACTATACACTTTTGAACAAATTAATTACAACTGCACATGTGAACTTAAATGCACGGCTTGTAACGCATGTATTCATGCTTACATATGTCCATGTCTTGATTCTTCCGATAAATGGAACATGTGCAAACACATTCACTTTTTATGTCAAAACCTGTTGAATTGCAGCAATTTAAGTGTTCTAAATAGTTTGAATTACCCGCCAATTCATTGACGTTAGAGGGCAGCATAACCCTGAGGACCGTCACGCAATGCTCCGAGAAGACTCTCTCTCTTGCCGGTCAACTGTTACAGCGTCAACACGTGTTTCTTTTCTTTTTACTCATTCTCGTAGTTATTACAATTTATACTAGTTTAATAAAGCATTCCTTGTTCGTGTTGTATACTTGTTGTGCGTTATTTACATTCCACGTAAACCAACAGGTTATGGGCCCAGTATACCCGTAAGTGTATTTAACGTTACAGTGTGCACGCGGACACGTGTGAGTTTTGTTTTTCCTTTTTTCTGTGAAAGGGGCACTGAGAGGGGCTGATCGTCCGAGAAGTAGATTCGTGTGACGCTCCTATCGCGGTATTAATAAACGGGTGCGGAAATGGCACAGGACGCGGATAAATATCGCATTCCCCTGTTCGACGGAACGAATTTTAGCAATTGGAAGTTCAGAATGGAGACGCTGCTGAACGAGATGGACTTGTTGTCGTTTGTGGAAAAGCCGTACACCGACATGGTGGAATTTCTAGCTACCGACACGGCGCAACAAAAGACTGCTAAGGAGGTGACCCTGGAAACGTTAGGAAAGCGCGATCGGAAATGTAAATCGCAGCTAATACTAAGGATCGCTGACAGCCACTTGGAATACGCAAAAGACAAGGTAACTGCATTTGATTTATGGTATTCACTAGGCGAGACTTTTGAAAGGAAAGGCATAGCTAATCAATTACTCGTGCGAAAAACGTTACTAATGACTAAATTTAATGCAAGTAGTGATACATTAATTAATCATTTTTTAAAATTCGATAAACTAATTCGCGATTTACGCTCGACTGGAGCTACCGTGGAGGAAACAGATATCGTCTGTCACCTTTTATTGACAATGCCGTCTGAATACGATGTAGTCGTAACCGCAATCGAGACGTTGTCAATAAACGATTTAAAAGTGAGCTTTGTGAAAAATAGGCTCTTAGATGAGGAATCAAAACGGAAAGGTGCTAACAGGAAAACCAGTAACACCGTACCCCCGACAGCATTCACTACAGGACAGAACTCGTCAAATAAAAATGAAAATTCAAGTCGTAAAAACAATGCTCAATCTAAGTTTAAGTGTTATAGGTGTGGTAGAGTAGGACATAAACGGTCAGAATGTTTTGCCAAACTACCAGAGAATCCTGGAACGAAAAATAAATCTGCAAATGTAGCCAATAATCAACAAGATGGTGCAAATGATGAAGAAAACAATGTCAGCTTTGTCGCATTCAAGGGAAATAACTCATCAGACGACGGAAAATGGATCCTAGATTCTGGAGCAACCGATCATTTAGTTAGTGGTGATGTACAATTGGACAATGTAAGGAAATTGGAAAAACCCATGAACATCAAAGTCGCTAAGTCAGGTTCGTACTTGCAAGCTTTAATATGTGGTGAACTTACTGTATCTAGTTATGTAAACGGAAAGGAAGTTAAAATAGTAATTAAAAATATTTTGTCAGTACCGGGACTCATTAATAACTTGCTTTCGGTGAGGAAATTAGAAATGAATGGCTATCGAATAATTTTTGAAAACTCACAAGGGTTAATTCAAAGGGGAAATCGTGTGATTGCAATAGCAAAACGAGATAATACTCAATTATATGTTTTGAACCTTAATCAAAGTACAGCCATGCTAACTAGTAACAATGCAGATACAAATATTAAATTATGGCATCAAAGGTTAGGACATCTGAATTATGAGAGTATCAAGAAGTTACAACCTCAAGTAGATGGAATGAATCTGGATATGTCAAATTTGCCAACAGAAATGTGTTTAAATTGTATTGAAGGAAAGCAGGCACAGCTACCACATAACAAAAGTCGGACTCGTGCTAACAGACCGCTGCAACTAATTCATAGCGATTTGTTTGGACCAATTACGCCCGAATCTTTTGATGGTAAGAAATATAGTCTTACTTTAATTGATGATTACACACACTTTACAGTGGTATATGCGCTCGAATCAAAATCGGAAGTGTTGCATTATTTTAAAATGTATTACGCGATGGTTTCGGCTCATTTTAACTTGAAAATAAGTAGATTCAGATGCGACAATGGACGTGAGTACATGTCAACTCAAATAAAAGATTTCTTTATTGAAAAGGGTGTGCAGTATGAATTCACAATTCGGTATACACCTCAACAAAACGGAGTCGCGGAGCGAATGAATCGTACCATTATAGAAAAGGCTCGTTGTATGATACTTCAATCCAAACTAGGGAACACATTTTGGACAGAAGCCGTCCGCACGGCAGTGTATCTAATAAATCGTAGTCCTACATCGGCACTGAAAGGAGGGGTGCCAGCAACCAAATGGTTCAACGAAAAACCCAGTTTGAATAAACTGAGAGTATTTGGGTGTACAGCATTCTTACTTATACCTAAGGAACTGAGGAAAGGAAAGTTTGAAAGCAAATCTCTCAGATGTTATTTCACCGGTTATTGTCCGAATGGTTATAGACTGTGGTGTCCGGAACAAAGAAAAATTATTACGGGCAGGAATGTAATCTTCAATGAAGACAATTTCGTTTTTGACGGAACTTACAGTGATGACTGGATCCCTGTTATGGAAGAACAAAATGACAAAATTGTGGAAGTGGAAAAGGAAGAGGAAGACAGTCAAGAAAGCGAATCCGATGACGAAGTAGAAGAGCAAATCCCAGACATAACGGAAACACCTCGACGAAGTAAAAGGACCGTAAGAAAGCCAAGTCACTTAACGGACTATGCTGTTTTGGCATTAAATGCTGAAACATTCGTGGAAGACGTACTTGAAAGTTTTTCCGATGTAGAGAAGCATAAGGATAAAGAACGTTGGAAACAAGCTGTAAAAGAGGAACTGGAATCATTAATAGAAAATGAAACCTGGACATATACGACATTACCACCAAACAAGATGTCTATAGACTGTAAATGGGTCTTCAAACTCAAGCGAGACATAAATGGAGATATTGAAAGATATAAGGCTAGACTCGTAATTAAAGGCTGCTCACAGAGAAAGGGATATGACTATGAAGAGACATACGCGCCGGTAGCACGTTATGGAACTCTAAGAACAATGTTATCTCTAATAAACCAGGAGGATTTAGTTGTTCAACAGATGGACGTTAAGAATGCCTTTCTTCATGGAAAACTCAAGGAAGAAATATACATGAAGATTCCTGAAGGTTTGAAAACCAGAAACGAGCAGGTATGCAAATTAAATAAAACCTTATATGGATTAAAACAAGCCCCCAGGGCATGGAACGAAACATTCGACGAATTTGTCAAAGAATTAGGAATGAAACAATCAAATGTGGACAAATGTTTATACATAAGTATAACTGAAGGCATTAAAACATACCTTCTACTCTACGTTGACGATATGCTAATTGCAGGAAACGATAAGTTGAAAATCGCTGAAGTTAAACTTAAAATAGCAAAAAGATTCCACATGAAGGATATGGGAGAACCGCAAACCTTTTTGGGTATCAACATCTTTAGGAAAAATGGGGAAATTCATCTCAGCCAATCAACATATCTACGCAACTTGCTAAGAAGATTTAACATGCAAGACTGTAAACCAATTAGTACACCGATGGAAGTCAATCGTGCAATTAACACAGAATCCTTGGAAATAGTCACAACTAAACCTTGTCGCGAACTGTTAGGATGCCTAATGTACATAATGTTAGCTACAAGACCTGATCTGAGCGCTACGGTCAATCACCTAAGCAGACAGCAGAACAACCCATCAGAAGCACTTTGGAAGCAATTAAAACGCGTTCTAAGGTATATTCAAGGAACACTCGATCTTAAGCTGTGTTATCGTAAAGGAAGAGAGGAAGTCTTGGTTGGATACGCTGATGCGGATTGGGGAGGTGAGGTAGATCGAAAGTCAACTTCGGGTTACCTACTTCAAGTATACGGAAACACAGTCTCTTGGGCCACTAAAAGACAAACGTGTGTTTCTCTTTCTTCAACAGAAGCCGAATATGTAGCCCTGGCAACCGCAACTTCTGAACTCCTATGGATGAAAAATTTACTCACTGATCTACGAATTAGCTTCAAACTACCGATACAGATATATGAAGATAATCAATCGTGCATTCATCTTCTTCAACGATGGGAACATCGTCGTTTGAAACACATCGACATAAAATATAATTTTATACGTGATCTTTACTCAAAGGGAACTATAGACGTCAAGTATACTCGATCAGAGGATCAAATTGCAGACATATTAACAAAAGGTTTGCCAAATACTCAATTTGTCAAGCTACGAAATTTATTGTGCGTGATTTAGGGATCATGTTTGTAATTGTTCATGTACTAATATGAGTTTGTTTTTTTTTTAGTTTACATTTCTTTTGGGAACCATTAAATTGAGGAGGGGTGTTGAATTGCAGCAATTTAAGTGTTCTAAATAGTTTGAATTACCCGCCAATTCATTGACGTTAGAGGGCAGCATAACCCCGAGGACCGTCACGCACCGCTCCGAGAAGACTCTCTCTCTTGCCGGTCGACTGTTACAGCGTCAACACGTGTTTCTTTTCTTTTTACTCATTCTCGTAGTTATTACAATTTATACTAGTTTAATAAAGCATTCCTTGTTCGTGTTGTATACTTGTTGTGCGTTATTTACATTCCACGTAAACCAACAAAACCGAACTAATAACAATTATTTTGATAATAATAAAAGTTTAAATGAAAAGTTTGACACGCAAGAAGCTGAAAAAGAAGTTGTCTTAAAACAACTTATAAATACAGTTTCTTCAAACAAAGTAAGCTCTGTTTCAAATATTGATAATATCGAGCTAAAATTTTACAATATTTTGAAGAAATTTTTAAAGAATGCACATCAGTTGAAAAATGCTCGGTCTTACAAAAAGCATTACTACCTATAAAGACGACATTTGCAGCAATGAACATTCCGCAATTAAATAAATTTCCAAGTTGCAGTGGTGAAGTGAAGCAACGTAAAATTGAACAGCAACAAAAAATTTTATCTACTAAAAATAAATCTACAAAAAAAAAAAAAATAACTTAAAACCTCTGACAACAGAAGACAAAAATAAATTAGCATTAAATTTACTACACCGTGCAGATCATAATTAAAATTTAAAAAAAAAATTATTTCTGTTATATTTATTTTCTAATTTGAATATTTTTAATTGCACAAAGTATATTTTTATTTTGTTTATTATTGAATAAAGTTTATATGTTTGATTTTATGTAATGACAAAAATGTGTTTATTACTTTTTTTTGTTAATAATAAATCGATGAATTACAATACATTTTAGAGCCTAAAAGCCTGCACGCATTGTATTAAAATCGAAATAACAGTTGATTGATAATAGCGTAGCGGCGGCAAACTTGTGAACTATCCGCTCCTCTTTTCTGATCCCTAGACTCTTGTATATTTGTCTCCCCATCGCAGAGCGCGGCGAACTCATGAAATCGGCCAAGAAACCCGGAAAGAAGCGGATACGAAAGACCGGTTTAAATACAATATCCACTGCAAATAAAAAGAACACGGCGGATTTAAATACATCCGAGAACGATTCTGCTACAAAAAAAGTACAATTCAAACGATTAAGTAGCTTTGGATGAAATAGTAGTATTGCCAGTATCAGCAGTATGAAAGGTATTCAACAATTTATTCTGCCTACCGCAAATAGATACAGCCAATTGGCAGTAAAAGACAATGACGAATAGGAAGAAATGCAGACAAACAAACCTGAGCCCCTACCTACTATTAATAGAATATATAAGGTAAAAAATGTCAAACCGCCACCAATAGTGCTTCACACTAAAGTGAACACTAAAGACTTAATTCTATTAATTAAGGGCATCACCTCTAAGCCCTTTCACCTTAAACATGGATTCCAAGAACGAACCTCAATTTACCTAGCGGATAATATAGATTATTTCGTAGTAAAAGACGCCATCAAAGATAAAAACTTTGAATATCATACATTCACGGACAAAAACAACAAAACACACTTTTATTCTACACGAGCTTCAAGTTATTCTAGAACCGCAAGAAATTATAGAGGACGTCCGCGATAATTACAAAATTGAAATTAAAATGTGCAGCATCATAAAGGGAACTAAATATCCCACATTCATAATCACCACCAGCAGCGATATCAATTTAAAGCAATTAATGGAAGTTAAATATGTGTAACATACCACCGCAACATGGGAACGATTTTTTTATTAAAAGTCATATCGCAGCCACAGGTGCCAAGAGTAGGGCCACGCTACCACGCTGATTGCAAGATGGCGAGCCAAGACGGTTGTGAAAATGACCCTGAAAAAATATTTCTAAAATGTTGCGTCACAACAGCAATTAACATAGTTGTGTGTGTAAACTGTGGAAGTGCCTTTCATAGGAGTTGTTTTACCAAACGTAAAGGCAACATGATTGCTGGTGAATCAAGAATTATATGTAGAAACTGTGAAAACAAGATCATAACCTCAACAGATGAAAATAATGTTTCAATTGATATATACAAACTAATAATACAACTTAATAATGAAATTGTTTCTAAAAATAAGCTATTATTAGAACAAAAAATATTACTAGACGAAAAGATTCTTAATCTTAATAATGAATTAAATAATATTCGACAAAGTAGTTTAAACGCAGTGGAGAACGAAGTTGGATTCACGGGTAGTTCAAATGAAGCACCCGCCACGGTTGCCACGAAGTTAACTGATGATAAAAATAATATCGATGACAAATCAAATGAAACAATAATAAAACAGAATAACAAAAAAAAAATAAATTTAACACAGGAATGGAAACAAATAAGAAAAGTTACAGCGGAGCACTTAAAAAAGAACTATTATTAATAAAACCAATCGATAATGTTAGCCAAGATGAAATAAGAAGACAATTGTTAGCAAAAGTCGATTTAAAACTATTTAAAGAAATAAGAGTCACAGATGATAAGAAAAATGGTGGTTTAAGAATGGAAGGCACAAATATAGAGGCTTTAAAAATAGTACAAGAAAATATAAGCAAATCCTTAGGCAAAGGATATGATATTAAAATGGCTGATAAATTATTACCTAGATTTAAAATACTCAGGGTTAGCAATGACAATGAGTTAGACGATATTAATTTCATTAACCAGATTATTACACAGAATGAGATTGATTGTGACGTAAGTAAATTCTGATTTAATTTAAAATTTAAAACTAAACCAATTAATTCATTGTTTAATGTAATTGTGGAGACTGATGCATGTACATTTGCAAAAGTAATGAAAAACAAATATGTGTATGTATGTTGGACTTCAACGTTGTAGAGTGGTTGAATCATATAGAACTATTAGATGTTTTAATTGTTCACAGTATGGACATACCGCTAATGAATGCAAAAATAAAGTATTTGTGGCTCTTGCAGTGGTAATCATAACAGCAAAGATTGTGAAAATAAAAGTAATGAAAATTGTATAATTAATTAATTATAAAATAAAAACTAGGAACTACGTTGAATACTGATCCCAATGTCTGGGATATAAAATGTCCATGCTATAAAGCTGTTATTGAACTTGAACAAAAAAGAATAGATTACTCAACATAACAACTAAATAATTCAATTTATACTGTCAATATCCAAAGCATTCTTCCAAAAATAGCCGAACTTAACGAGTATATACAAAACTGCAAATTATCAATAATAAGTTTTAACCGAAACACATATAACAGCTGATATTGATGACTCGGAATTATATATCAATGGATATAATCTCTTAAGATGTAATTCCCATAGTAGACATACAGGAGGAATACTACTATACATACAAAATACTATCAATTATAAAACAATTATTAACGAAGTTTTAAATGACCGTTTATGGATATTAGGTATTCAATATGAGCTATACAATAAAAAAACAAATCTTATCTCACTCTATAGATCTCCAAAATCAAACATGACTGACTTCTTTTTAAGACTAGAATCTATTATTAATAGTTTAGACGAAAAAATAGATACCATTGTTATGGGTGATTTTAACACTGATGTAAGTAAAGATACCTATTACGCAAACAAATTAATGAAATTGATGAAGGACATGGACATGAAACAAGATGTCAAGAACTATACTCGCATTACTCAGAATAGTAGCACCATGATTGACCTCGTATTTAGCAACTTTAAACTGGTAAAAACAAACATACTTCATACACCCAAACTTTCAGATCATTCAATTATTGAAATATGTATAATGCAAAACAGCAAAATTAAATATTTGAAACCCTTTTCACTCTTCAACACAATTAAGGTTAGGAATTACAATAAAATCAATAAAGAACAATTTCAATTTTACTTGCAACAACAACACAAAATTGAAAAAGTTAATGTTAATAGCCTAGTTGAATTATTGTACAAAAACGTCTCCTTATTACTATGTAAAAGTTGATGACAGAAACAACAAATGGTACGATAACAAAATCAAACAACTTGCTAAAGTTAGAGATATTAACTAACAAAAGGCCATGCTACTAAATGAAAAGGACTACAGGAATTGTATAGATTAAGCAGAAATAAAGTCACACAAATAATTAAAGATAAGAAAAAGAAATATTTTATGAACAAATTAGAAGAAAATAAATACGATTCAAAAAGAATGTGGAAGATTCTAAAATAGGGCATTGATGGTGTACAAAGTTCAATAATTACTAAAATGAAATTTAATAATGAAGTTGTTATAGATAATCAAATAATAGCTAATATTTATAATACCTTTGTGGCTGAAAGTATTGAGGATATTGTAAAAAAATCATCTTTCGCTCATATTCAGTATAGTTTACAACATGATTTAAATAATACAACATCATTAAAATTGGAACATATAACAGTAAACGAAGTTGTATCTGTGATAAAAGGATAAAATAAAAAGTCATCAACCGATTTAATTTGTGGTCAAGTTTTGTTTATTGGAGGAACTATTTTTCTTACAAAAATTACGGAGATATTTAATAAATCGATAACATCAGGAGAATTTCCAAAACTGTGGAAACAAGCAAGAATAACACTTATACCTAAAGTTCTAAATTCCATTAATCCTAGCGATTTTAAGTCTATTAATACCATGCCATTTTTAGAAAAAGTTTTAGAATTAATTATTTATAAACAACTTCTTAACCATATTACAAAACATGATTTACTTATAGAAAATCAATCAGGATTCCGACATAAGCATTCATGCAAGACGGCTTTGCAACTGGTTATATCAAGATGGAAAAAATGGATTGATACACCTTCTCATGTGGTTAGTATTGTGTTTCTAGATTTCCGAAGAACATTTGAAACAATAAACAGAAAAATTTTAATGCAAAAATTAGAAAAGTTTAATTTAAGTCCAAGTACACTCAGGTGGTTTCAAAATTATTTATTTAATAGATCGCAAATAACTAAAATAGGAGAATCGTACTCGACAACTATAAACAACAAATATGGTGTCCCTCAAGGAACAATATTAGGACCATTATTATTTAACTTGTACATTAACGATATTGTGGAGTGTGTCAAGGACGAAGATGTTTTTCTCAATTTATTTGCTGATGATACATTATTGGCAATAGAAGACAATAATGTGCAAAGTGCAATTTTGAGGTTAAATAAAGTGTTGGAAAAAATATCCAAATGGCTTACCGACAATGGTTTGATAATAAATACTCAGAAATCAAAAGCTATGATAATTGGTGCTTGTTCGGAAGGTGCAAATCGTGTAGTGTTAGCAAATGAATATATTGATTACGTCGATGTGATAAAATACCTTGGTGTTACAATTGACAACAGTTTAAGTTTTAAACCGCATATGGAAATAGTAATTGAGAAGGTATCAAATCGGGTTAAATACTTTCGTCGTGCTAGTCAAACATTGAACATTAACGCTAGACTTATTGTTTATAAATCACTGATAAGTAATCATTTTTCTTATTGTCCAACTATTTTATTTTATTGTGATCAAGGTTACCTAGATAAGTTACAAATTATTCAAAATAAAGCAATGAGAATAATACTTAAGTGTGATATTTATACAAATGTAAATAGAATGCTAGTATGTCTATGTTTTCTTTCTGTAAAACAATATTTGTTATACTGCAACATGTGCTTTATATATAAACTTAGCAATAACTTACTACCTAAGTACCTGACCAAAAATATAGTTTTAGCGTCTGATATTATCAAACTAGATACAGTTCTAATATTTATATAAAGAAGGTGAACAAAACAGCAACAAAGAAATCATTATTTTATGATGGCATGACACTATATAATTCTTTGCCTAAAGAAACTAAATCTGTTGCTACTCTTTATTCTTTTAAACATAAAATTTGTGAACATATTAAACAGAATTTTGAATTTAATTGAATATCATGTAATACTCGTAGAAACTATAGATGTTGTGTAAAAAGTTTTATTATTTATTTTATTATTTTTGATTGATATTTTATGTTTGTAGTAGAGATGTTTACATTCTTACTTTTGTTATTGATCATATTTATATGTAAATATTTAAATTTCTTGTATATGTATTTATTTACATTTAATAAACTAAACTAAAACTACCAGTAATTGTAACGTAAACATTAAAGCGGCGTTGACAATGAGCCAGTTGACTGGCCTCAGCGACTGGCCCTCGACTGGCCCCGACTTGCCGATTTGACTGGCCGGACGAAAGTAGAAAGCGTTTGTACTTTTACAGGCCAGTGCCGCTATTTAAAAAGGCGCTAACTAACAGGTGGAGTGAAAATGACAGAAAAAAATTCGTGCGTTTATTCAAAGAATGCGAAGTATTATGGGATTTTCGCGATGTAAATTATAGAAATCGTGACAAACGTAATAGCGCATACGATTATATAATAAGGGAAATGAAAACCACAAAATTTGACGGTAGAACAAATTAAAAAAACAATTAAATCTGTCAGAGGAACATATATGTACGTTGGAAAAAAATAAAATTAAAAAAAGTTGCAAATCTCGGACATCGCCGGATGAAATATATAAACCACGGCTGATCTGGTTAGATGAGGCAGCTAAGTTTCTGGATAACTGTTCTGGTAGAGAATCTTCTAATAGTTTGGTAAGAAAACAATGTTTAATTAAAGATAGAAATAAAATAAACAAAATGAAATATAGATTATGTAGGTGTATTAACATACTTTTATATGCTGTATAGTTGTTTATTATATTGTACAGGTTTCGGCTGTTAGGCCATCTTCGGTGTACAATTGTGAATTACATATATATGATGTTATGAATATCATCATATTTTTCAACAGATCGGCGACCGATATTTTAATTATTTGCGAGACCAAACTCGAAGATGCGGTTAAACTTAAAATCAGAGGATACAATATCGAAAGAGAAGATCGTAATATTGCGGGGGGTGGGGTCGCCGTTCTGTTAAGAAATTCAATAAACTACACACGCGTTGGCAGTATTGTCAGCAATATTGAGCACGTGGCGGTCAGATTGAAGAACGGTGCTGTAATGACTTGGTCGATTGTCGTTGTCGTGTCTGTTATGGCTAATCTTGCCGTTTTAGTTAATCTTGTTTTTATGAAGGATGTTTCTTGTCTGACAAGGAGATCATTTCGGTATGTGTGAGTGCCATTGTTGAATCTGGTGCACACTCTTTTATGTCGTTGATATCGACTTCAGTTGTTGCTGAGTGGGGTACCTGATATTCGAAATTAATCCTTGTTAAGGCAGCAATGAATTTGTCCCTTTTATAATGAAAATAGGTGTTTACAAATTTTATTTGGTCTTCTGCAAGTTTTGTTTTATAGTCAACGCGCAATTTGACGTGCTCATTATATATTAAAACAAGATTAGTTTTAATTTCTTGTCTAATTTCCTGTTTTTTTGGAGGATTTGCTTTCATTGCTCTCTTAGCCTGTCCTACAAAATCTCTCTTTAATGCTATTAAATCTGGCTTGTATTTCCGACCATGTAGGCATTTCATTAAATTGTTTTTAATGAATGTTTAATAAACATATTTTGTTATACAAACGATATGTTTGTTTATTTAGTAGCAAATAATTTCTTACGTTTCTAATTTTATATAGTAATTTGTTACGTTAATTACTATATATTTACTATTTGAATTTTTATTGTTACCTAAACTGCTAAGTTTGCATGTTTATGACTTTAAAAGGAATTTGTTTAATCGGCCTAAATTTTTGCAAATGGCGTTTTGCATGTTTTTGCAATCTAGTGAAATATTATAAGACGTTGCACTTATGTGTTGAACTTGCTATTATATTTTCAACACTTTAGTTTTAGTGTGAATTCGGCCGCGTCGCGTGTTTCGGTTTCGCGTTTGTGTTTGTGTTTCGAGTGTTTATGTGCTGTCATTTTAAACTAAGTCCAAAAAATTAACCTTGCACTAGACGTGTATAATTTATTTTGCATACGCTAGTGTTTTTCTATTGTTTACATTCTGTCGGTCACTTGTCCGTGAGTTGATTATAAACATGCTTGGTTTATACATTTGCTAATTATGTTTATATTATTCTAATTTGCATAGTTACAATTGTATGCCAGTTGATTATTTAAAGTTTATATTTGAATATTATTAATATATTTATGACTAATTAATCTGGATTGTATACGTAATTATTAATAATAAATTCTTATATATTTTAATTCATATTAATAAATAAATAAATCACTTATTTTGTCCGTTTATAATTGTTTTCAGTTTTAAAAAAAAACTTATTGCGACACATTCAGTTTCCTTCCTGTTATTTATTATTTTTTTTTTTTCGGGGCGTTCTTATAGTTGTTCCTACATGTGTCTTCTGGCTGGCACCGGTACTTCCATTAATCTCACTGCTTGCCTATCCAGCAGTTGGGCTGTGGACACGTATCTTTTCTTCAGACTCCTGGTGTGTCCGTTGTAGAATCGGTGGGTAAGTTCGATGATTTTTAATATTACCAGTAGTGACAGCAATGCTAGGAGTGCCTTGTTAGTTACGCTGACTTCGGTGATATTGATGTCATTGACAATTTCACCTGTATTGTCTGTTTGTTTCGTCTGCGAGGTTCCCATTTTTTCTATTTAGTTCTTTTTTCCAATAATTCTTCTTCCTCGTTCGTAGCTGGCATGATCGCCATGAAATGGTTAAGGTTACTGCTCGGGATATGCGGACTGGTAGGTTGTACGCAGTAATATCAACTATTGGTAGTTATTCATTATATATATTAATTTAGTTAACACTCAAGTGAGACTGGGAATTAATTCTGTTTAATTAACACTGCTTAATTATTTATACCCGTTTGGCAAGCCACCTCAATGTCAATATTATTTATCTGACATTGAATTGCGCTGACCGGCAAGGTGCTTAATCTGATAAATAATAAATGGTTATTATTTATCAGATATATTTTATGAATATATATTATTTTGTATTATATCTAACACTGAAAGGAAGGGCGGCTATTACGCCATTACATGACTATCATCGGTGCTTATAATAGACCAAACAACAGACTAACTGACAATGATTTACTAAATATGCTTTACTGTTGAAACTAGGTGGGAGATTTTAATGCTCGCCATCATACTTGGAACTGTCACTTAAATAAACCTAATGGCAATCATTTGTATCATCTATCATTTGTCAATAATTTCACCATTCAGTACACTCATTCTCACACTCACTACCCGACTAACGGAATGACACCGACAACAATTGACATTGTAATTAACAAGAACGTGACTGACATTATGGACTTAAATACCGTGGACGAACTCAGTTCGGACCACACTTTAGTGACATTTAAATTGACGCACACAGTAAATAGACCGAGACGTTTAATTTATAGACCAGACTATATAAATGCCGACTGGCAACAATATAGAAGGATATTAGACAGAGACGTGACATTAGACAAAAATATTGATACACTTGAGAATATTGATTTTCAGGTGGAATTAATGACAAGCATTATTAAGAATGCTATTAAACGGACAATTAAATTCAAAAAGACCGACATATATAAAGACCACCTTCCACAGGACGTACTGGATAAAATCCAGAGACAAAACAGAACTAGGAAACTGTGGCAGAGGACTGGTGATGTGACACAAAAGTATAATATGACGGCTTTAACGACTGAAATAAAACGTGACATTAAAGCCACAGAGACAGGAAAGATAAAATTGAGAGACTATCACACATAAGGACAATTCAATTTGGCCTATTGTAAAGTCGATCAAGAAAAAATCTTTTACCATACCGACGCTGACAAGTGTAGTCGGTATGCATACCGCCTGCACAGACGATGACAAAGCTGACATGATAGGGGACACGCTAGAAGCAGCACATCTTCTAGACGCTAACCTGACAGACAAACAAAATGACGTAACTGCTTGTGTGGAACGCTTTCTAAGCGGTTACCAACAAACGCGTGACATCGGACATCATTTTACAAACCCTAATAAGGTTTATGACATAATTAGAAAGCATCCACCGCTAAAAGCAGCGGGACATGACGGACTACAGAACATTGCTCTAAAACATCTGTCTCGTAAAGCCTTAGATCAACTTCATTAAATCATTAACGCTATCATCAAAGTAAGTTACTATCCAAAATCTTGAAAACTAGCCCACATCATCCCCATTAAAAAAGCTTTACAAAGACCAACGACACCCAACTCTTATCGACCGATTTCATTACTGACGACTTTGAGTAAAGTGACTGAAAAAATCATTATGAAAAGACTCAACGAATTTGAGAATGACAATAAACTGACGACCGACTACCAATTCGGATTCCGAAGCGGACATCGGATAGTTCATCAACTGACGAAAATTGTAAACGACATCACAATCAATTTTAATAACAACAAAGTGACCGACATGATACTCCTCGATGCAAAAAAAGCATTCGATCAAGTATGGACTGACGGACTGATTTACAAAATGATACAAAACAAGTACCCCTCATACATTATTAAAATCATTCATCATTATCCTTCAGACAGGCAGTTCCAAGTAATATTAAACAATGCATTGTCTCCATTAAAAGACATTAAAGCTGGTGTCCCTCAGGGATCAATATTGGGTCCTAAACTCTTTAATATAATCCTTAACGACATACCCACCCTTGAGGATACAAATTTAGCTTTGTACGCCGACGACACTGCATTATATTGTGATTCGTTTTACGCTATAGACGCACAGAAGCAGAATCAAATTTACCTCATCATTCTTTATGATTTTTTCCGACACTGGAGAATCATCATCAATCCGGCCAAGTCGGAAAGAATCACCTTCACTCGTAAATTTACTAATATAAAGACATTTATACCGACGACGTACAACCATCAAATCATCCCGACAAAATCATATGTTAAGTATCTGGGATTCCATTTGGGTACCAGACTCAACTTTCATCAACATTTATCATACATAATTCACAAGACGAATCAAGCCATAAAACAAATTTATCAATTCATTAATAAAAACAGCCACTTCTCGTCTTCAACAAAAATCCATTTATACAAAACCATCATCAGACCTTCATTAACGCTGCTCCTGTGTGGTGCGGTATAGATCGAACGAATCTAAACAAATGATAACCCTCTATTAACAAGTCTAACAGCTATAAGAAACCATAACAGACCTTTCTGCATAAAGCATAAACTGGTCTATCAAAGTCTGCCTATCTTTACTCTGGCTGACTAGTTAAACCCTTATTGTATTTTTTATGTTTGGTTAATTTGTTCATCACCATATATTACTCATGCACCTACATCATCATGATTTTTCGTATTATTTCTTGTAAATTTGTATATATTGTATGTATTCTACGTATGTGTCTGTCAAATTTTAATAAAAACTAAAATATTCACGCCACATGCCCAAACCCTGTCCTCCGGGATTGTTGAATAAATGAAAATTGTATTATTTATGTATATAGTATTAAGAATAAAAGAAATGAGTGAATGTAATAAATAAACGTACGAATGAAAGCATAGAATGAATGACTGAACATTGTCAGTATATAGAAATATATCACCTAAAACTGTAAATAAAGAAAAAACTAAAATACTTATTATAAATCTAGTTCAACATAGGAAATAATATAATTAACTGTAATTGCATACTAACAAAAACAATTTTTTGTAAATTTACTAACTTTTTTTGAATAAAGAATTATTTAATTTGGAATTTGGGCTCTCAACCAGCCAACCGGTGTTCAAATCCTAGCAGGCAAGACTCACTTGCGTCCGACTGCAACCAAGCATACAGTTTAAATTGGGTTGCATATACTCTCTCTTTCTATGTGAACTGTATGCAACACATCTACCAGTGTAACTTAAGTTGCATACTCTCGGACATCTAGTGAAAACATGATCAACTACATCACACGCCTCTATAACCGAGCGACCATCTTGGAAAAGACGTTCGAACACTCAGTATGCAAAATTTGAGTTTACCGCCCTTACCGATCATTCTGTATAATAATGGCTGAGGTATGCAACCAATCATACACGTAGAAATTGGTTATGCAACCAAACACACGCGATGCCCAGTTCTCCATCCGCCGAGTTAAGCTGCTAGACCGGAAGTAAAGTACCTCGAGACCCCTGTGTAAATTCTTATGGGATTTTGGTCCCGAACTCTCCTAGCTTATCTACTGCTACCGGTACGTATGCCCGGTAGAAAAACGTTTTGTTTGAGGAGTAAAATCCGAAAGAAGTAGTAGTCATTGCCAATATAAAAAATTAAAACAACTCCTACTGGATATTCTACTTTGGTAAAAAATATTTATAACGCATTGAACCTACAAACCGCTTAGTCACGTCTGAACTCTCGCAGTTAACAGACGTCTTAACACCATTCCGCGCTACAAAATTTATTTTATTCAAATTATTTTTTATTTTCAATTTTCAAAACCAGTTATTATTTCTCACTGATGTATGTAAATTGTATGTGTCCTTGTGACGTAACACCACTTGGCACTGGTCCACTGGACATGCCAAAAATCAAAGTGAAACAACGCGTAACACTGAAGCGGAGGAACATTGCAATCGACGGAGCCACCACAAGTAAGGTGCAGGTGCCTATTAGTAATAGGTATGAAGTGCTACAAGTGGATGAACAACATACAATGCAAGTCAAACAACCAGTCACAATTATTAACTCGCCCGAACAAAAAATGACGACTAGCATCGTACATTTCGACTTGGAAAATTAAAAGTACTTCGCAGACCTTATAAAAGAAAACTGTAAGAAAAACTTTATTTAAAATTCCTCTCCGAACGAATAAATATATTTTCAAACCGCGAAAAAGATTATAATAAAATAAAAGATATTTTAAAAATAAACCTAATCGAATGGCATTCTTTCACCGCAAAAAGTGCAAAAACACATAGCTTTGTTTTGCAAGGATCACAACTAGAATGGACAGCAGAAGAAGTGAAGAAAGAACTGAAAGACTTGAAAATAAATTTAATATCGTGCTCTCTGTTGAAAAATACTAAATTTACAGTTTTTATTATCACAACAAATTATGGTCTTTAAATGACCTACAGAGAAACATAAAAATTGTATATCACACCCCAGTTACTTAGAAGAGATACGTTAATAAAAAAACACATCTCCCAGTGCCATCTCTGCCATGAATGGGGGCACGCAACCAACAACTGCAAGGTAAACTTCAAGTGCCTAAAATGTGCGGGCGAGCACTGCACAAATCCCGTAAACAGTTCCGCAATATGTACAAATTGCGACGGAGAACACCCGACCAACTCAGTCAATTGCCCTGTGTATATCAAGAAGTTGCAAGCATTGGAACAACGACGAGGGACAATAGAGAATGAACAAGGCCCACGCGCAGCGAGACGCGGGACCATTCAATATGCGGCGCAGGCTCCGGCGCGCTACTACGAGCCGGCTTCCTCGCCAACAGAGAACGCTTGGAATAGGAGCAGGAATGCTGACTACTGCACACCATGATACTGTCAAAAAAAGATATAATCATTAATATTCAAACTAAAACATCATTGATTTAGTAAGACATTATCAAATGAGGTTTTATTCAATATATTCTTTTCTTGATATTGAACCAATTTACCGAATTTTATGTCATAGTTTAATTATCTATCTATATCAGACAATTGACAACCTTGATTTATGAAATAATCTAGCAAATAGAAAGTAATATACGACAAAGCTACTTTTTACATATAGTAGGTGTTGATACAAATAGTACAACAGTATCATATATAATGGCTACTTTACAAGCGTGATCATCTACATCTAGCAATTCTTTGAGGAGAGATCATGGGATTCAACATGCACCCAAAGTTCTGCAATTGATTACATCTTCCAAAGGTATTGCACAGAGTGTTATATCTACAACAACAATTGAAGCTCCTGATAGAGTAAATTTGTTACCCAATATAAGAACTGTGTATGATATTCTTATTTTCAAAAAAGATACATCTGTTGAAGATGATCTACTGATGTATAAGAGAATATTGTATTGTACAACAGCAAGTAAAGAAATGATAGATTTTAAAGATTCATTCACCTTATTTACCAACCTACTGATACTTAAATTTTCTAGAAGGAAGCACAACTTAATAGCAAGTATAAGAGATTCTGGGATGGAATTCAATGAAGATATATCTATCATTGATTGGGCAGCAGAAACAAAAGGGCTAACCACATTAGATTTAGAAGATTTAGACAAATTTGATAGTTTCAAAAAGGAACATGTCATCGCTCTCATTGGAATATCAATGAGCTTTGTTGGAAAACAATTAACTTCTGACAGTACAGAATGGTTAAGGAAAAGAAAATCTGGGTTTGCAGCTACTATGGGTTTTTCTTTCGAAGATGAAGCTTACGGAGCCATGATTCCATCTCAGAATTATGCAGTTGGAATGTATAAATTTATGTCATCTAGGATTCTAATAAGAAGAAGTCATTTTTATTTGATATATAATGCTTCTCAAGCAGAAGATGCTGGGAGACCAGTTTATGAGGTGGCATTAGGATTTTTGTATGGTACAGAAATAATAGGTTTTACTTTGATCCATAAATACAAATTGGTTCAAAACCCCATACTTTTGGCATGGAATGAATTAGAAAGAAGAAGTGCTCCTTTACTAGCTGCAGTACAGAGATATATGGATCTTCAAAAAATGGCTCCTTATTGTAAACTTATCTTACCGAGTAGAGAATCACAGGAGTTCAATAGAGACAGATTATTCTTTTTTACTGCAGTAGCAAGAGCAATATGTATGAAATGAAGACATACATCTATAGGAAATTACAAAGGAGGTATAGGAAATCAAGAAGTATCTGCTATAGTCAACGCAGTTTTACTCATAGTTGATTCATACGGTGGAGCTCAGACTAGAATTACCGATTGTGTTGAACATGATTTGATACTGGAAGGAAATGATGTCAATATAGAAATTAGATCTCTGATACATAAAGGAGCTGGAATACTTAAGAAAGAAGGGGACCTAGATGGAATTACTACACAAAACATAACTGCTCTCTAAAAATTAGTTTTTTGTATCATAATAAATCTCTTTGAAGATTATAATTTTATTTTATTTGCTACTTTATTTTATATGTGTTATTCTAAATATTTTAACATTCCATAAGAATTTATCTTGTTTTCTGGATTTATAGAATTATAATCATCAATCATAATTATAATCAATTATAATCATAGAAATAGTTTCTGCGCAAGTGGATAACACAATTAACTACAACTGAAAACTCGGATAAGAGAACACATTACCAACTTAAATTCAACCTTTGGGACTCATATTAAAAATAGTAAACTTAACTTTGACCAAAACTACATCCCACTTTATTACACCACACTAACATATTCCATGAATTAAATATCTTAGAAAGTTTAGGAATTTACAAGCATCTCAAAAATAACTATTATTATTTGGTAAATGAACAAAGCATATACAACAACTCAATTCTGTTTGAATGTTTACCGCCATAATTTCTAGGGTTTTTATTTTTCTGGGTTGTTACCATGACATTTAAATATTGTCCTTCACTCGTAAGCGCGAGTCGGGACTCCATAAGAACAGGTTATGTCTGTCGTCCTGTGTTATTGTTTTCTAAAGTATTAAATTAAATTTAATCGGTGAGCTCAGTGCTTTTTACATTAGAATGGTGTATGTTGCTCTTTTATGATGATAGATTTTTACATATTTGTTCGTAATTACTTGATAAGTTGACCTGTAAGTAAAAACCTTAACCTAACTTTTTTAACACATGTTTATACATAATTTATTTATTTTTCAATCTACATCAAATCTTATTTTCACTATTAATTTTGTAATCTTTAGTAGTAGTCTTACAATTTAAAATTTTAATTTAATCCAATTTTATTATAAATTTCAATTTTCAATTTCATTGTATCTCGTTAAACAAATATTCAATTTTACTCACAGTGTAATGGATCTGCTGACGGTGTAATAATACGAAACGCGTACGGATCAATTAAATAAAATTAATTTTGAGGTAAAATGATTACTCTACCTTATCTTATATTAATATCCTTGCCGTCCACTGCCCCCAGACAATTAGGAAAGTTGCACATAGCTTCATATTGTCGAGCAATACATTTCCACTCATCTTCTGTTGTAGGAAACTAAAAATAGCATTAAAACGAAAGGTTTTAGTATAGTTATTTCATCTAATAGAACTAACACATTATATTTATTTAATTAGATCACATATATTTCTGATCAATTGCTTTTACTTTTATGTAGAAAATCAGTATTCTCCAGATGCATCAATTTTATCATCAACACTCCACAAGGTTAACGGACAAAGGAACTTTTCTTATGCGTTGCTTATTAAATAATTTTTTTAAATTATAATTGTAACAATTAATACTTCAATACATTAATTAGTTATGATATATTAAAATAAAATCCAAAATTATGTTAAGTGTACTTATTTGTCGTTTGAATTTATCAATTTTATAATTTGTATTATGTTAATTATATTTTATTTTATTTAGGACAAGTTTGTAAGTTCTAAATTCGGTCTCGTTTATTCTAAAAAAGTTTTTTTTTGCAGTCGTAAAATATATTATCATGACAGCCGTAGTCGGTATCGAAAATTTAAGGCTTTCCTACTGACCTTCGAGAAATATGTATACTTAAAATCAAGAAATGCTAAAAATTGTTTACTATAAACTATCAAATAATTAATAATCAAAGCGTTTCTCATTCTATGCAACATAAGGCATAACCTCAGAACCCTTAATTATTTAATTATTAAACAAGCTTTGGCGTTTGCTCAAACTTATTAAAACTTATTGCTATTTTCTCGCCGGTAGAAAAATGTACCTTTTAATTTCGCATCAGATCACAAATTAATAGTGAATCGGTATAAAGACAAAGAAATAATCACAATCGAAAGTCGGCGATTTTCAGTCATTATTTCTGTTGAAACATTACATAATCTTTATATTCTAAGTCATATTGTCAATTATAAATTGGAATTATTAAAATCAATAATTTTTTTAGAATATTTTAATTTCATTTTACAAACTTGTGTGTGAAGGGTAGTTTATACAATAATTGTTGTTTACTATTGCACTATGCAGGGGAAAACCCGGACGATGCGGGGAATTACCTATGCGGAGAGAAGATTCATACGCGTTATAGTGAGGATCGCTTCTTGGCGACCGCAGCCCCGTTTATTATCATTATTACATTTTATGTTAATTAAACTATCATCAGAAGTGGGATTACTGACGAATAATATAAAACAAAATGAAAGAATTTATGCAACAAATGAATGGACTATTTTCTCGAATGAGTGAAAGTTTTTCCGCATCGAGTGCATCACCCACGGCAAGTGTAACTTCAACACAAATTGCGTTACCTTTATTTCATCCCAAAAGGAACGACCTGGAGAAATGGATCACGAAATTAAAGAAACAATTTATGTGGTCTGATGAAGAAGCTGTGATAAGATTGGCCCCATTTTTATTAGGCGATGCTAAGAAGTGGTATGAAGTGGCAGCCGAGTGAATGTACATTGGTCAATTCAAACGTTAAAAACACCAATGTAATTTTGTAATGGTGTACCAATCTAGGGTAAAAAGTATCAAAATAGATAAAATAATTATTACTAAATTACAGAACAAATTTTTAAAATTCGGCTTGCTAGAAATGCTTTGATACAAAATCAATGTTACAAGATGTCGAAAACAACAACAAAATTTAGAAATACTCATTTCAAAATTTCTGTTGAATTATTCAAGTGCATTGCAAAATACAATAAACGAATGATTACAAAAATAAATAACCTAATTATGTAGAATTTAGTTGTATTTTATTAATGGTTATGTCAGAATTAGAAGCGTTGGAAGTTGGAATTTTATTTCAAATTACATCAACACAATATATCAAAAAAAATTGTTCTTAGATGAGCCAATATTTTTTTTAAATTTCGATCTAATGTAATAAATCGAGGTGTTTCAATTAATCTCCATTAATGCGAATGCGGATTTAAAGTATTAGTGAAACTGATTTATGTAAATATAAGGTTGGAATTTTATTTCAAATTACGTCAACCTAATATATTTAAAAAATCCTTTTTTGAACCAATCTTCTTTATTTCAATTTAATGTTATGGTGGTCAAATTTATTTACGAAGATTTAAGGTTGGAATTTTATTTCAAATTACGTCAACCAAATATCATGAAATATATATTTTCATTCTTGTTTGTCCTTTTTTCAACATTTTGATTAATCATAATTACAGATGTGGCTTTGCAGTATTAGTCAATATTTATGTATGACATTTGTTAAATCAATTCTATCGTTCTAATTATATTTCCCAGTTAACAAGTAATATCGGTACTTATTTTAATCTTCCAGTTAAATGGATAAGTACTATCAGCAATCAAATGTTTATCATTATTTCAATATAATCAAAAACATTAATTTCATCATTATTCTTAGATATTTGCCATTTCATTGATTTCTTGATAATATTATTGATGTTCCAGATTGTTGAATTGCAATATAATTGCATAATTATTTTTATTATCTGCATATTTTCAGTCTCCCCGGAACATATGTTTCAATTTAATTACACTTTTAGTCCATTATACACTATGTTATTATGTTTGTGAGGTGTTGATCTTCGTATTTATTTAGTTCACAATATTATTCAGTTTTCTTTAGTTGATCGTTTTACTTTCTTATATAACTGTACTTGGTCTGACGACGAACATAACAGCAAGTAAGCAGCAGGAAATGAAATTAATATACTATTTGCATAGCAACATTAGTAGTGTTGCAAACCTTGTAAAAGCCAATATATTCGAGTGCGTGCGAGTAGTTTTAATTCAATCGCTTATTATTTGTTGTGTAATGTGTTATTATTATTAAATATTTCTTTCAGGTTAATCTTAAAATTATTCTTTTGTTCTGTATATTCTTTTGTAATCGTCAACAGGCAAATAAAAATAATGAAATCATCTGTTGTGTTCATTGTGTGGCTAGTACATTAGTGATGCCAACCTTGTAAATACCTACATATTTATTCGAGTGCGTGCGAATGGTTTATTGAAATTTGTTTATCATATTCTGTGAAGTACACTTAAATAATAAGTATTTTTTAATCCATGTAACACAAAGTATTTTTTTAATTATTTGTTTTATAAAAAAAAAACATTTTGGTTGTTAATAATTTTATTTTAATTTAATTGAATCATTCAAAATTATTATAACTAACATAAATTTCAGAATTACAAGTATAAAGTATAAAAGCATATGAATTGTAATGTTCATATTTGTAAGAATTGTAGGGAATAGTTTATGCTTTAAATTTTATAATTATTTATAAATTTTCTTAATTTGTATAATTGTTTAATCTGTGGATGTTTATTATATAAAAATACACTTTACTTATCATACATTCAATACTTTCTTTTGTAATTCTATGAAACTTTTCAATGTTTTAAATTCATGTTTCATATATTATAATTTTTGTTAATATATTTTACACAGCCTAGTTTCAATATATAAATGTCATTTTCAAGTGTATTTCCCGGATATCAGGGAATGCGAGAAAAATAAAAATTGAATTTTATATTAATCAATAAAATATTTTATTTATATTATAAACTTGAAAATAATATTTATTGTATATTGAAACTAGTGCAAAGTAAAATATAATTAAAAAAATAATAATACATAAATCATTAGTTAAAAAAAAATGGTTATTATTACACAATTGATCTGGGTTAAATAAAAAGTTAACTTAAATGGTAACATGTTACTGCGTACACACTTGCAACAATCTGCCGTATCGCAACACCGTCGCGTATCATCGTCGCGTACCATCACTCCGCAACACAACTGCGAACCGCAACATCGACGCGTAACATACTCCCGCAACACAATGCCGTTCCATTGCTGTATTGTTGCGCCCTGCCGTACTAACTTGTAAAGAGAGCTGCAACATCGTCGCGCAACGTTCCTTTGATCCGACGGCATAAAACCGACAAGCGATGGGACGCTAGAAAAGTCCCATGTTGCGAGGAAATGTTGCGCGAGGATGTTACGCGACGGTGATGCGGTACGGCAGATTGTTGCAAGTGTGTACGCAGTATAATGTTTCTAACTCTCAAAAGGTTTATTGGAATTAAATACAATTTAGTACTAATATACTTCATTACAATAAATAATAATATGAGAAGAAAACGTATTGTAAGTACTTGCAAAATTTACATTTTAACATTGCAGGATCCTCAGCCTTATAAGGGCTGTATGTCAACTTCAACGACAATTCTCGCCCAACATTTGTATAGGTTGGAACAAAGATCGGTGGCTGGATGTAAGTGCTAAAAATGAACGATAATCATTAATATTTTACTTGTGGTGTTTTTTTCCTTATTTTAGGGTCGTCAATAACAATTAAAAGGGCTTTAATGAAAAAACGCCTGAGCGCAATTATCGCTGATTTATGCAAACAAGCTGAAGAAAAAGAAGAAGTAGAAGAATTGAATAAGCCAACCAATAAAAAAACCAAAACATTAATACCACCACTAGGAACCTCCGACGACGAGGAAGTAACTACTGACAATCAAAAAACTATTAAAGCTGGAGAATTTCTTTGTTGCTCCATCACACAAGGTTTTAGTACTATTTATCCTTTTTATGAACTGTAAATGTGATAATTTAGACTGTGATGTTTCAATTTATGCTGATGATTTAATGTTATATAAAGTGATAAGAAACCAAAGCGACTGTAATATTTTACAACGTAATTTAAGCAACTTTAGTGTGTGGTGTAGTAACAACTGTTAGAACTTAATGTCATCAATTAATTATCAATATAATGTATATGGAAAAACTGTTACGCAAGTGAGCAAAATTAAGGATCGTGGAGTTACTTTAGATAAAAAACTAACCTTCAAAACACATATAAGTTCAGTTATTAATAACTGTTCCAAACTAATGGGTTTCATCATGAGAGCAACCAAGGACTCTAATTCTATCGATGTATATATGTATGTGCTTGTATACATCTTTAATTATGTGTAGGCTAGACTATTGTGCAGCTATAAAGGCTCCGTTTGCATACAAATATATTAAAGAACTTGAAAGCTTCCAACAAAAGTTTCTGAAGCTCCTAAACTATAAATCAACTGGAGTATATCCTGAAAGAAGGTATCTGTCTAATAATTTATTGAAAACATATAATTGTATATCTATTAAAGTAGTAATGTCTTTACATAAAATAATACACGGAATATATGACAATCCTAACTTTTTAAATAAAATCATGTTCTCCAAATTACCACTCATAACAATCTTACTTTTACATTTAGCACTCCCAGAACGATGCATTATCAAAACAAAACTCGCCACAAAATGTACAGAACATATCACAATATTCAGCATACTGTTGATATATTTGATTTACATAATAGTGTCAACAAAGATTTGCTAAAATGTTTAAATAGAATATAGAAATGTTCTTGAACTAAAACACAAGATATATATTTTTTTGTATATTGAAAACATTACTAATTTTCACTTTATTGTTTTATTATGATTATATATTTATTTTTTAATTTCATGTTGAGGACATGCATATTATTAATTTTTAAGACATTTCCTGTATAAGACATTGTACCTGTTGTAAATAATTCTAATCTAATCTAATCGCAAGGTGTTCAGATAGCGCTAGCAGTAACAAATAATATAATACAGAAGATATTCTTCTTCAATTTGCGTTTGAGCGTATTATGTTACATGTCGAACATTGACCGTGAACATATATTACATTTTAATTCACACGGTGTATTTTAATATTCCTAGATATAATATAGTACTATGCAATTTTGCATTCATGTTAATTTTAAGAAAGATGAGCATAAACACGTGCTGCACGAGTTATACATCATCAGCATGTATTTTGGTATATAACATTATGTTACTGTAAGTTTAGTTTAGTTTTAACATTGTAAGTTACACTCATCATTTCAAATAAATAAATATCAATAAAATCAATACCATTTTTAGCGCAAGAAAAATTGGCTACAGCATGGTTGAGAATTAAAAAAAGTTTTACACACAGCGCATATAATTCGGATAAACAAGCCTCTACTTGCACAGCTGTTTTACATTAGTCATCTGTGTAAAAGCAAATACATACATTATTCCCAAAGGAAAAAGCAAGTATTGTCAACAATAGTGGAGTAATTGAGTGGAGTTCATTGTTATCAACATTGTAGATCTTGTTTTTCACATTGTTAAGAAAAAAAGATGTACTAAAATGTCTATACTTACTGCAACCATTTTAAATCGAAACAATATTCAGTTTTATATTTAAAAATGTGTTACAATGTACCAAATATTCATTTTGTATTTTAAAAAGATCATATTCTCTATTGTAAAAAACTAAGATTGAATATCTTCTATCAACTACTGAGCAGTCTATATAAAAACTTATTCAGAGACGTAAGTTGTTTTTTATAAAACCTAGTTGTTTATCAATAGTTTGTATTGTTTTATTTCCATGTTTAGATGACTAATGTATAACAACTCTTAGGAATTTAATTGTTATAAATGCTTTTGTAAACAGCTTGTAATATTCCATGTTTACGCTTATCAAGAAGCAAGTATAAATAAATGAGTAATGGCATGCAATTAAAGATTAGATTAATAATTTATTTTGTACGTCTCAATTTAAATAAATATACACATAGCGGTAGTTAATAAAAGCAAAAAATATTATTCAATAACTGAAATATGTACGCATTTATTTTTCAAATCAAACAAAATTAAAAAAAAATCTAAAAATATTTTATTTTTAAACTTTTAATTTTTTTCGAGTGATAAACATTTCAGTGAAACAAAACCAACACGTTTCTATCAAGTCAGCTGTCAGAAAATATTTCATAACATAACCTGGGGCGTTATTCTAGCATGTGTCGCATATCGCTTATCGCGAAACGAACGCAACAACTGATGCGACGTGATCGAAGTGGCTGATGTGATCCATGTGACAAGTGATATGGTACGCCGAACGCACAATATTAGTAATATTTATCACTTTATGTGATAATATCACACAAACAAACGCACGTAGCATCTAACCTTAGCATTAAAATACGTTTGGCAACTACGCAAAATGCAATTCAACAAACTAACAATAGTTGTTGACACAGACAGTTGTATCTTAAAAATCCTAAAACGCAATGAAAATAGTTTGTAATAATATTATTTTATAATAATTTAATTACATTCTCTAATATTGTTCTAATTATCAAAGTTAATTTCACTTATACTATTATTTTAAAATAATTTATTTTTATATACATTAATATTCATATGTCATCAATGTTTATAATCTTAATAAACATAACCAATAAAATAGAACTAAATGAATAAAAAACAACTACTTGAGATGTAAG
Organism: Tachinus rufipes; assembly: GCA_963932245.1. Taxonomy (NCBI): domain Eukaryota; kingdom Metazoa; phylum Arthropoda; class Insecta; order Coleoptera; family Staphylinidae; genus Tachinus; species Tachinus rufipes. Next base: position 52,302,819 of record OZ010748.1, read on the forward strand.
GCCGACATGTGTCAATGTGAAATATTAGTCGTTTTCTGGCGAGAAAAAGTAAGCTTTGGTAAGTTGCAGTTACACCTTGCTCGTATTCTGGCGACCTTACTAATGACGTCACACCTCACTCGAGTATGCTTCAGTAACATGAAAATAGGTTACTGAAGCTTACGAAGATCTTGACCTCCGTATGTGAAAAGTAAGGTGCGAGCGCCGATTTATGTTTACATGTGCGTTAAAATAATTTAATTTAATACAATGAAACATTTATATACACAAAAACTACAAGATTCTTTTCAGTGAACTCATAAAATGGATTAAAAAAATGATATGTTCATAATTATTGGTTATAAAATTGTCATTTGTAATTGTAAACAAAGGTAACTTAGGTAACTCAAGTAAGCTCGCCAGAAAACGACTATTGGGATTACTTTTTAAGATCTTAGTGTCACTGTGGCTGGAATAATAACTAATGCATGTGTCGATGTTGCCATTCATATGTGGAATCACGTTTAAAGTTCTTAGCGCCACTGTGGCTGGAATGATAACTATTGCATGTGTCGGTGTTGCCATTACTTTGTGGGATTACTTTTTAAGCTTTTAGCGCCATGGTGGTTGAAATAGGAATTAATGCATGTTGCTACAAGTGCCATAGAAAAAATATTTATATAGAAAGGCAACACTGTCAAATTTCTGTTGTCATGTTTGCACCATCTGACGGTGATCCCTTTAAAAAATTTAAAGTAAAGATTTGAGCGGTTAATTTAAATCCTATTATAAATATTATTTGTTTGTATAATATCAATTATGGTCGTTTCAGACTGTCTTATAATTATATCTTGAATTATATATACATATATACATATATATATATACATATATCCATACGCATGTATAAAGGATTTTAAGAACATTAGATCTTGGTCATGAATTGAGAACATTCCTTAATACTTTTATTATGAGACAATTAAGTTTTTATGTCTGGGAAGTATAATACCCTGAGTTGAATATTACTACTATTTTAATAATTTTTAAAATAACAACGGAAATATTCTGTATGTAATCTTCTAGTTTTTGCATGGTTTTGAGTACATTTAGAGTAAGTTTAGTTGCAAATCATCGTTTTAAAATTGTTTTGACTAACCAAACATAGATGTCAATACAAGAGCTAAATTGTTTTAAAGCTATTAGATTGGAACGATACATGCTTTAAATTTAGAAACAGAAAACTGAGTAAAATTCCTGTGATAGAAAAAAAACATATCTTTTAATTATAAAACAACTTTTGAATTGTAATATAAATAAAACTCAATATTCTGTACACCATCAATAAATCACTATTTTTCAAATTGAGTAATTGTGGATATTTATTGATTTATCTAGTTTATAAACTCATTTAATATCAAATTTTTTTGTACTTTTTGATATTTGATTTTATTGCTATTTAACAGGCGGAGGATCATTAAATCTATTTATTTTCATTTAAATATCCTACAGTAAATGTTAAGATATGAGGTAGCTGTAGATGAATTGTTTGCAGTAATCTGCGTTCTCCATGGTGGTGCTAGATATATCAAATTTAGTAAACAGTTTTGAATTATGCTTATAATAATATTGTCAGTGTATATTATCAATATAATTCATTTATGTTAAAAACATAAGTTTGACTGATACTAGGTGAACTTTTAATGTATGCAGATTAAATTGGTAATGTTAAAAAATGAATGGACAAATTAATTTAAAAATTTTGTGTTTTATTAAAATTTAGCAAACTTGGATTTTAAAGTATACAGTGATGTCAAATTATACGTATTTAAAGTAGCGCTATCAATATGTACAAAATCTCGAAGTTGGTTGTATAGTTTATCATATTTGTTATTATAAAATTGTTCAGTTATTGCAATAATTATTCGATTTATATTAACACTTTATTGTGGTGGTTTTACTGTTACTGTATTCTAACATGATAATAAGATTTATATTATAATATAACAGTACAGTTTCATTATTAAGGTATAAAATAATATAAACCGGATAGACAACAAGTAAAATTATTTTACAAATCGACGGCATGTAATTTTTTTTGCTTGAATGAGGGTCGAGGGATATTAAAGGAAGTCGTAAATATTACTCTCAAAATAAAATAAAGTCAAATAAGTAAGTAAATACGATTGTAAAATAGTGGCGAGCTGATACGGTTAATTTATTATTATATTAACTATTAGAAAATATTGAATAAAACAATATCAACAGTTTGATTTAAATGTTAGTTTGAACAATGTTTAATATTATTATACCTACAAAATATTACACAAAAATTTTAAATTTTAAGCTACTACTATAAGTTAAAAGTAATATATAATTTCTAGGTAAATATGAGACAGAGTTGTTCTTTGCAATCGTTGAATTTGGTGTTTGATTAAAAAAATATATCTCCTTCCGTCGGAGAGTGTATGAGATAATCATATCAACCCAATAATCATATTATTTTTTCGGGATTATTAGAAAAACTAAATATTTTTGACGTAATTTTATCCGCTTAATTAACATAATATATTTAATAGAACATAGAAAAAGAGGGATAGTTTATTATTTTAATAGTGTTTTGAGTATTAAATTTTTAAATATATAAAAATTTATTGAAAGTACATTTGCTTTAGTATGCATATGTTCATATTACGTATTTAATTAATGCACTATTTTAATTCACTTTTTTATGAATAAGAATCGAAATAAGATTGAAGTTAGTTTTGCAAATGTCGTTTTACTTAATATAATTAAAAGATCAAATATAATAAGGGGTCATTTTTGTGTATTGTTGTTAATTGTGAAAAGTAGTAACACCATCGTATAACGAAGAGGAATGAACTCATAAGTTATGTTAAGCTATAGTATTTTTTTGTTACTCTGAAAAGATGAACAAAGTAACACTATTTTATATTGGAGGAATGAACCCATATTTATGTTCATAACACGCATGCCTTTCTTACTTTATCCTGTGATTCCCCTTGCACAAAATGTTTATTGTGCAAGGTGCTTGCCCTATACATTTTTTTTAGTCAAATTTGAGTATATAATGAAGGAATGGTGCTTTAGCTTAGTCAGTATTTAATGCAGAACGTTTGTGATAAGTGGTTGTTAGTGCTTTATGGAATATTTATTAAAAACAAAGGTAAGTTTATATTTCTAACAAATCTGAAAAATATCTTTAAACAGTTTTAACAATTTTTCTCAAAATTCAGTTCTAGTTTAGGTGTTTTTATTTTATTACTGTTATCTACGAGTAATAATTAATAGTGAAACATTAATTTTTTTTTCTTAATTACTGATAATTAAACTTTGACGGTGTAATATTTAAAATAGATTCATTTTGATTTGATTTTGATAATTATTATTATTGTTTCAGTCTCATTTGTTGTTCTTAATAAGCACATTAACAAATAATATAAAATATTAATTAAATTTATTTACTTTCTTAACATGACTATATTAACTTACTACCAATATCCGGCAACTTAAGTATACCTGTACATTCAAAATATCCAAATTTCTTTAATTAATTTAAATTTACTTTTAAATTGTAATAAGCTTAGTGCTAATTTGCTTCTATAATACCATAATGTTCTTTATGATATAAATTCAGTAAATAAAATTTCAAATATAATTTAATTACTTTTTATATTTTAATAAAAATTATGTATAAGCACATTAGTATAATTAACCACAGTATTTACGAGTAATAATACTTAATTTGCATTTAATAATTTTCAATAAATAATACAAATGTGCATCAGCAATATTTTGAAGTTACGTTTTAAAATTAAATTCATTTGACATAAATATTTAGCTTTGTTATAATTTTTTTGCTGATGTTTGCATTTGAAAATGTGTAATACTTTCTTATTTTTGATCTTTTACTAGAATAAACCAAATTTGATTATCTTATTATTATTACTTGTAAAATGTATCTTTGAATATAATTATTTTAGTAATAGATTTTTTTTATTTTAGCTAAAATAACTTTAGTAGAAGCAAATCACAAATAATTGCATATGGTATAAATTTATCTATTTTGTTTCAAAGTAATAATTGTTTTTTGCTATTTAGTCTAACATCACATTTTCTGTGGTGATTTTCTTTTTAATATATTTACTAAAACCTAATCATTTTCTTTTTCAATCCATTTCAATTCATTTTAAATGTAGCATCAAAATAACAAGCTTTTTATTCTAAAGCATTTAACGATTTCCGGGGCATTTACAAACCTTGAAGTTGATTATTTTTCCGATCAGCTTATATGTTTGCTTGCAAAATTAGTCCTCTATACTTTTTCAAGTATTATTGTATTATATTCTTACTTCTTTTGTTTTTTATAAATATTTACATCTTCTTATTGATTTGATTAATTTGTTTTTTTTTTTAATTTAAAAATTATTTATTTTACTACATTATTCAATATCAACTTTAATTTTAATATACAGTTCTTTTTTTAAAATTAATATCTAAGATTCATAATTCGTTACGGATCCATCCGTTCAACTCTTTTCTTATTCTTTTTCATTTTCCATTTATATAATTTTTTTGTATTTACGTTGATCTATTTGTTATTTATGCAAACCGTTTTTTTAATTTCTTTTGAATATAAAAAGTACTAAATATTTGTTGAATAACATAGATATTTTTAAATTAATTTAAATAATTTTAAAACCATTTTAAATAGTTTTTGAGTCCTACAAAAGCATGTAAATGCATGAATGCTGCTATTTCTTGTTATTTATTATAACGTTCATGATATTCTGAATCCATGTAAGCAATATGTTGCCATAAAATTAATAACAATGTTGTTTGTTTATACTTAAAACAGCCGTAATTAGGTATATGATCATTTTTTTCATTTTTTTATAGATTATGCCTATTATCAAAAAAGCCCCATAAATTAAAAATTAGTTATAACCTCTCAGTTAATTACAATAACTTTAAATGAAAAAAACAAATAACATTTTATTTATTAGGTTTATAGCAGAATATTGTTATAAAAGTATGTAGGTATTATATATTTTTAGATTCAAAATTTCATAGAGATTTAGTTTTACAATAACAAAAAATATGTTGCTATTTGTTATTCGGAAGTAACTGTTGTTTTTCAATCAAACTGAATGATATTAAAACTATTTTAATTTTTTTAGTAATATAAAGAGAATTTTTCAATTTGATTGAAAAACAAAAGTTATTCAAATGTACGTTTTTTATCTAATATCTTGTATAAAAAACGATTCAAATTAGCAATATTATTATTTGAATTATTAATATTGTAAATATGCCTTATATACTTATGTATTATTCTTTTATTTCCTATTTGATTATACTAATCAGCTGATATTGTCATATATTTAAAAAAAATCATATTCAATTTATTTTAAATTCATTATTGCTTAAGCTTTAACAAAAAAAAATGTAATACTCTATTCTGCTACTAAATAAGTTTAGTAAAATAAATAACCAAAATATAAATAATTTTATATTAATCATAATTTAGAAAAAAAAAACTTTAGTAATTTAATATTCTTAATTAATTATTTATTATATGATCCAACATTAACATATTAGATTCAAGAATTAACCATATATATATTTTTCAGATGTCAAACTACTACCTAGTTCGTTTTTTAGACGACAACGTGCTACATATTTGTCCTAATAACAAAGCTAACGTAAAATGTACAAAAGACACACAAGTAAAACTTGTAAAATATATAAACAATAGATTTTATCATGCCAGGATACTAAAAACAGAAAGTAAGTTATTATTATAGTAATACATATGTTACTAATAACATATTTTTTATTTAAATTTTATTTATTTTTTAAAGTGTGGCGCTTACTGATTTGTTGTTTATTAAAAAAAATAATAACAAATCATTTAGTTTTAAACAGTTTTATTGTTAAAAATATAATAAGTTGGAAACATTTGGAATACACTGCAATAAAATTTAATACAAATACAAATACTTTTGTATTTTAGGAAAAAGTGACATGATAGCAATTCAAGTAAAATTAAAAAAATTAAAAAAACTATCAACTCCAGAAAAAGCCAGTTGTAATGATCCGTTGACACCACTAATACCAAAAAATGGTAATTATCCAATAATATTATATATTATTCTTTTTTGTAATTCATTGCATATTTACATTAATATTTTGATTGTACTAAAATAATTGCATACATAATATAATTTAAATAAGTAAAATAATGTAATAAATGAAATAATTTTGAATTGTTTAATTTAACTTAGTTTCTTACAATGTTGGTTACATGCATTATTTGAGTGCGATTGTATGGTTCCAAATTTCTTGTTTTGTTAAAATTCTAAAATTGTTGTATTGATTTAAAATTTTTATTATTTATATTTTTATAGTGTTAGAGTTATCCAGCAGATAGAAAAACAAGATCAAAGAAAGAAAAATATTGCAGAAAAAATTTCAAAAATCTAATTCACATTTCAACATTTTGGATAGACAACATAATAGTGATAAAAATGTAGTTAGGCCTTCTATGACTATATTGCAAAATTTAGAAGTTAACAAAAATATTTTAACCAAGGATCTAATTTGGACTGATTGTTATAATACTGATAATGAACTATGTAATAAAAGCAACAGCAAAACAATAAATATGCCATCAATTGTAGCCGGGCCATGTTCAAGTGGACCACCTGATTTCCAAAATTACTCATCTAATAGTTCCACTTCAGATTTGCCATCCGATGTAGCTGGACCTTCATCAAATATGTCAACAAATTTATTTTAAAGAAAAGATGCAGATGATGATTATATTTTATCTAGTAATTCTAGTTCCGACTCTACTAGTATTGAATCTAATTCATCGGATAAACTCGACAGCAAATTATCAAATAAATCAACAGATTCGGAAAGCTCATCAATAAATATATCAAGTGATACTGCAAACTCTTCTTCCAATACAGGATTTTTTTTTCTAATAAAATAACGGCAAACCTTTCAAATAGTAAAAAACCAAAAAAGTATTTATGTCCTTTTTGCAAAGTTTTAATACAAAAGTTTGCAAGACACTTGATATTAAAGCATAATTAAGAAAATGATGTTAAAGAATTTATGAATATAAAAAACAACAATTTCGAAAGATTGAAATTGATTTCAAAATTAAGAAACAAGGGAAGTTTTATTTATAACACCGATAATAATATTAATAAGGGTGACGCAATTGTTGTTCGTCGTACAAAAAATGGAGAAATTTCTCAGTATACTCCATGCAGTAAATGTTTTGGACTATGTAAAAACAAAACTTTATACGCACATTATAAATTTTGTACAGGTGCAAAATCCGCCACAAAAATCTTGCAACAGCAATCAAGTGCGATAATGTGTAATATTTCAAAAAAACATCATTATTTACTCAAAAGCAGAGTTATCCCAGGAATAAGAAATTCCGAAATTTTCAAAGCTACTTTAAACGATGATTTCATATTATCTTACGGTAGTAATTTGTGTGAAAAACATGCCAAAAATATGAACCATATGATAAATCCAATAAGGCAACATTTACGACATATAGTAAAGATTTTAGATGAAATGAAAAAAATGAATCCAAAAATTCAAAATTGAAAATAGTTGATACATCCTAATTATTTTGATCTGTTCATTGATGCAATAAAAAAAAATCAATAGATTTGATAAAACTAGTACAGTATACGGGGCACCAACGGTTGCAATGGCGATGGGCGCATTGGTGCAAAAATGCGCATCTTTTTTAAAAATTAGAGCAATGTACAATTACTTATGAAAGTTTGATTACTTATTGTTCCAGATGGGAATACATATACGATAACACTTTTACAACAAGAGTGTACAGATCCACTTTAGAAGACACTTATAAAGCTAAATGGAATAAAATAAAATTATTACCATTAACGGAAGACATTACAAAATTAAATAAGTATGTAAACAATGTAATAAACCAATGTGATAAAGATTTGGAAGAAGAAGATAAATTCAATTACGGTCAATGGGCAGCACTTTGCAAAAGCTTGCTTTTGCAGTTATTACTATTTAATAGAAAACGCACTGTTGAATTAGAAAGAATGGAAATTAGTGATTTTAATAAACGACACACAGTACAAACCGGTTCGGACTGGTATCAAACTCTTACTCAAATCGAAAAATTGCATGCAAAAACATACCTTAGAGTAAATATAAGAGGTAAAAAGGGGAGAGGCGTTGCAATTTTAATAAGCAAAAGACAAGAAAATTTGTTAAATAAAATTTTAAAGTTAAGAAATAGGGCGTCCGTTTCTTCAAAAAATCCGTACGTATTTGGAAATAACGAATTTAATTATTTTAAGTGCAATGAGTATTTAAGAAATGTCGCACGAGTATGTGGTGCAAAACAACCCGAGTTAATACGTGGCACAAATTTGAGAAAGCACATAGCAACAATGATCCAAGTTATGGCACTGACGGAGGATGATTTGGGACATTTGGTTCAGTTTATGGGGCATGATATTCTCATACATAAAGCTCACTATCGCTTACCCACAGAAGCAATTCAAATAGCAAGAATGTCAAAAGTATTATTGGCTTTAGAATCTGGGCAATATAATAAATACCGAAGAAGAAATCTGGACAATTTGGATGTGCAAAAAGATGAACAAATAGATGCTACTATTGAAAATGAAAAAGAAGGTAGAGATGAGGAAATAGATGCAACTGTTGAGAGTACCATACATGAAATAGAAGATGCTCCAACAATGTGTGATAAATTTCTATCAGGTAATTATCTTAAATTATTAAAATTAAAATATATTTTATAATAACTAATATATAAGCAAAATTGTTTGTTATAATTATTGAAAGCATTTTTGTCTTATTTATTTTTTAATCTCAGAGTCTGACCAGCCAAGCGGTTCTAGCACAGCGGGCTTTCAAAAATATCAATGTAAGTGTATCCATAACAAAATTGGTGTAAATGACATAATATATTAATTATGTTTTTATTGTTTTCAGTTAGAGCACCAATTAAAAAAATATTGTGGAAGTCACCAGAGAAACATATAATGCGAACAACTTTTTAAAAAAATATTTGTAAAAGTACACTTCCTTCTTCAAAAATATTAGAAGAATTAATAAAAAATAATCCATTATTTGAAGCCAATAATAGAACTGTAAAATCGATGAAAGCTTGGATTCAAGCAGAACACAAAAGAAAATACAAAAATAAAAAATAAAATTGTTTTGTTTTAAATATTAAATACCTTTTAAGTTTTTATTTATATTTTACTTTATAAATAAAATGTATTTTATTTTGATTTTTTGTATAAATATACTTTTTTTACATTTTGTTATTATTTTGAATTTTATACTCTTAAAACCCAAATACACAAAAAAACTTATATATTTTTATATTTTCCAATCAATTTACATCAAATTACGTCAATATAGACGGAAAAAAAAATATTAAAAAATGCTCTTTTTGCTTAGCCCACTGAGAAAAAAACATGGTTTTATGGCTTTTGCGGCGTATAGGCAGGGCATAGACTTGAAATGGCGCCAGATTTAGATTCTACTTAAAATTTCTGATCGATTTCACTAGTAAATTTATGTTTTTGAGTTAAATTTGCAATTTTTAAACATAAAATGCGAATAAGTTAAAAAACGACAAAAAAACTAAAAAAAATTGTAATTTTTTTTTTAAGAGTTTCATACCCTCATGATCCGATAAAAGACTACTAATAAGTTATAGAAACTGAAAAAAAATAATAAAACAAAATTCTCAATGCAGCCCCCCCCCCCCGCTCTGGTCCGTTTGAAATGGAATTGCCCATATACTATTATTAATTTCAATGCTTACTATTTTAAACTAACAACTAAATAATCCGAGAAAATATTCAATTTATAATACAATATTTAAACATAACTTCTGACATATTAAATTAGTCAATGGTAATGCATACTTGTATTAGACGCATTACGTATATTTAAAAAAATTATAACTTGGTAAAATATGAAATACTTGGTTTCAAAAACTATCATTTTTATTAGAATAATTAAATTTGTCAGATATTATGTTTATATTCAAATAAGCATATAACTAAAAAAAATATAACTTTTACTGGGGTTTGCAAACAGATTTATATAGTACCTGTGAATTTGAGAACATTTTGTTTTTAAGAACATTTCTTGAACTTGTTATTATGTAGTATAATAAAATATGAAATAGTTGTATCTAAAAACTAGTATTTTTATAACATTAATTAATTTTGTTAGATATTATGTTTATAATCGCATATGCCTATAATTAAAAAGTTAATAACGTTTACTGGGTTTTGCGAACAGATTTATATGGTACCTGTGAATTTGAGAACAATTTGTTTTTGAGAACATTTCATGAAATTGTTTTTAGTATAATAAAATATGATATAGTTGCATATAAAAATTATCATTTTTATTAGAATAATTAAATTTGTCAAATGTTTAGTCATATAGGCATTTGCATATAGTTCAAAATTTAATAACATTGGCCGAGTTTTGCGAACGGATTTATATGGTATGCACGAATTTGAGAACATAATTTGCTTTTGAGAACATTTTTTAAAATTGTTATTAGAATAATAAAAAAATTAAATATTTGAATGCAACAACTATCATTTTTATTAAAATAATTATAAGTTGTCAGATGTAACGTGTCAATACGTATATGCATATAATTTAAAAAATAATAATTTTGGCTGGGTTTTGCGAACAGATTTATATGGTACCTACGAATTTGAGAACATTTTGATTTTGAGAACATTTCTTGAAATTGTTTTTAGTATAATAAAATATGATATAGTTGCATCTAAAATCTATCGTTTTTATTAGAATAATTAAATTTGTCAAATGTTATGTCATATAGGCATTCGTATATAGTTAAAAAAATTGATAAGTTTTGCGAACAGATTTATATGGTATCTACGAATTTGAGAACATAATTTGATATTAAGAAATTTTTTTTTTTTTTATTGGAATAATTAAATTTGTCAAATGTTATGTCATATAAGCATTTGCATATGTGTAGTTAAAAGTTTAATAAATTTGGCCGAGTTTTGCATACAGATTTATATTATATCTACGAATTTGAGAACATTTTGATTTTGAGAACATTTTTTGAAATTGTTATTTGAATAATAAAATATTAAATATATGAATACAAAAACTATAATTTTTATTAAAATAATTAAATTTGTCAGATGCAATGTTTCAATACGTATATGCATATAATTAAAAACTTAATAACTTTAACTGGGTTTTGCGAACAGATTTAAATGGTACTTACGAATTTGAGAACATTTTGGTTTTGAGAACATTTCTTGAAAAATTGTTTTTAGTATAATAAAATATGATACAGTTGCATCTAAAAACTATAGTTTTTATTAGAATAATTGAATTTGTCAAATGTTATGTCATATAGGCATTTGCGTATAGTTAAAAATTTAATAAATTACGCCGAGTTTTGCGAACAGATTTATATGATATCTACGAATTTGAGAACATTTTGATTTTGAGAACATTTTTTGAAATTCTTATTATAATAATAAAATATTAAATATTTGAATACAAAAACTATAATTTTTATTAAAATAATTAAATTTGTGAGATGTATTGTTTCAATACGTATATGCATATAATTAAAAAATTATTAACTTTGGCTGGATTTTGCAAACAGATTTATATGGTACCTACAAGCTTAAGAACATTTTGATTTTTTTGATAAACTTAAAACAATTTTGTTTTTGAAAACAACTTATAAACTAATAAAGTCTGATGTTGGTCAAATTTAAACGGTACATCCGATTTTGAGAACATTTTTGTTTTTGAGAACATTATCATAAAATATCTCAGTCGACATCTACAATCCTGTAGTTGTTTTAAATTTTTTTATAATTTACATTTTAGTTCCAAATAGCTAGTGCTGCCATTTTTCTATAGTTTGCCGCATATTGAGAACATATATTAGAAATCAATTAACTCAATTTCTGGAAATAAATATAGCAAAATCTTTTTACACATCAACATATTAACTGCATTAGAATGCATTATGCGTAAAATTAATAACATTAAAACATTTGTTTTGTTGTAATGCACTGTTTTATTTTACGATTTTGAGAACAGTCCTCAAAAACAAAAATGTGCTCAAAATCGTTCGTACCATATAAATTTGTTCTCAATACCCGACTAACATCAGACTATATATATACATATATATATATATATATATATATATATATATATATATATATATAGACGCATTAACCATCAACATGAAGCCCAAAACAGTATGTTGTGCGGATGATACCAAGCCCACTAAAGTTTTACGAAGCCTGTTTTGGGCTTCCTAAAAATTTTCATGTATAATGAACAGATATGAGAAATGAAACTATCCTGTACTTTTTTAGCAAAAATTATTGGGCTTCCTATGTCGGTATACTATCGCAAATTATACACTTATAGTTCATTATATGCAACTATAGAGGGCTTACGTTTTAAACTGCATATACAGTACATATGTTTTACGGATGTTAGGAGCCAATTATGTTTTATGAGTTATATGAAGCCCTTAGGTTTGGCATCAGTGCTTTTCTATAAAACAGTCTATTACAATAAAATGTTTGAAAAATATAATTGATGGTTGTGACCTCTACTACGTGATAATTCATGTTTATGAAATAATAAAACAAGTTACTATTTTTTTATCACAAATTTATTCTTACAAATACAATAATAGCTATGGCTCTACTAGAGCTTTCTACAGATGTAATAAGTTATATAACTATAAGTAGAGCCAAAACATAAACTTGTATTATTATTTCATGTTTGAAGAAGTAAATACGCAATATATTATTATTATTTTTTAATTTGTTTTGTATGGTTATGTACTACGTTTAAGTAATTGTTTTTTTTAAATTTTAATATGTTAAATTTAATGCTTGCATTACTTTCTAAACTTATCAATCCCATTCAAACAAGTTGTACGACTCTAGCTAAAGCAGTTTTTTAATATTTTTTTTATTTTTTATGGCATGTGCTATCAAATTTAGTGCTGTAACTAGCTTCTGATGAGCTCGGTGCAAAAGCGTCATTTTGCGCCTTCTAAACTACAAAATTATAAGGTTTAGGTGGTTTTCTGCGCCACAACCAAGCTGCGCCTGGTGCGGGAGCACCGACGGCACCGCCAAATTGTCAATTAATAACAACATAATACTGTCCAAAGATGTTGCAATAGTTAGACCTAATATAGTAAAGAACTTGTTGCCTATTTGAGCTTTGTGTTGCAAGTGGATTTGTTTGTTGGGGAATATAATATTAAGCAGGAATTCTTTAACAAAAGGTTGTCTATAATGCTTATTTTAGAATTGATGGTGATAAGCTACGGTTATAATTTGGAAAAGTGACGTTTTGACACTTACTCCGTTGTCTTGGCATTTAACTGATGTATGCAAGTAGAACGCTTTGAAGGGTCTCCCCTTTACTGGATATGTCAAGCCAACAGCTTCCCAACATGGACTCTCTATTGTATGAGAGGGCCGGGCATCTACATAGCACCTGCTCGATCGTCTTGTCATTCATTTCACATTTTCTACATGTTGGTTTATCTCTAATACTAATCGAGTGCATGTGTTTTCTTAGTTGGCAGTGTGACAGTCACAAATAGTAATCGGCTGTCTTAGCATTTGAGGTAGTCATTGTTTCCTTTTTCTGTCTACAGCCAGAAGTGTCATCCCAGCGTCTTTCCAGTGCGTTGTGAGTGTGTTAATTTTAAGGAAGTTATTTAAACTTTTGAGAGTTAAAGAGGTTCATGGTTCAGGTTCACACGTCATAAGGGTTGACCCTTTACACCCTAGCCCGTCCGCCTCAATGTTACCTACTTTGTTGGAATGTCTTTATACCCAGAGCAGCTTGATGTTATTTCCACAGGCTGCTAAAGGAAGAACACGATGACATTCAAATTAGCTTCAATGTGATTTTAGGCTTGTTTATAGCAATTAAGGCCGCTCTACTGTCTGTTAGAGTTAGGCATTCTTGCCAGATATTTTGCGAATTACTTTTTTTATAACCCCGTAAGTTGTACTATTTCTGATTGGAAGATAGATGTGTGCGTTACTAATGGTAAAGATTTTTTGAGATCCAGATTTTACGAGAAGATTCTCGCTTCAGAACTTTTATTGGTTTTTAGACCATCCGTGTGTGTGTGCGCACGTTGAAAGGTTTTTGAAACACAAAGAAGGATGACATGTTATCTGTTTGTGCTTTTAACAGAGCTGTTTTTTTATCAGCCTCTTCCAGGAGAGTTTAGCCCTCCCTGCAGTGTTCAAGTTTAACTGCATTTAGAAGCAAAGCGTATTGGTTGAGTGGTGGCAAGCAGATTGTTGGCAGCAGGTGGCAATGGTTGCAGCGGTTGCAATAGATGATCGGGTCGGCGTCTGGGTAGGTAAAATGTTCAGACTCGTGAAGCCAAACAAACAGTTTCTCAGCATTTTGGAATTAACATTTTCGTTTTCTTTTGGCCCGATCTACAAAGTTACCTGGCGTTTGTCCGCCAATTAATCTACACCCTGTATATATATATATAAAATATTGTTTTTAAATCTACATTTTTGACAAAATACAGTTTATACATACAGTGACGCACACAATAAAATAATGAACAAAAAACTAAAAATAATAGTAAAACAAAACGAGATATAAATAAATATAAATATATATATATATACAGGGTGTCCGGAAAATACGTGTACAACGTTTGACGACAGACTCCTGACGTCAAAATAGGTCGATCTAAGCCGACTTAGTTATATCCAAAATTGTCTCGTTTAGCCGGTATTTTTTTTGTAATGCTATTACGGCTACATTGAACTTCCTTTCGTCTTTGAAGTTATATTTTTTAAATCGTGGATCTAGTACCGTAGATTCAGCTAGTATATCATTGTCTTCGACATCTCCAAATTTCTTTAAAAAGTCATCCCTAAAAACTTGTAGCACAGCCTTTAGTTTCGGTTCTGCGTCCTACGATTGTGTATAGAATTTTTAAAATAGTGACATTTTTTTTAGCACTTATTTCCTCCGTTATATCTTTGAAAATTTGTAATAAATTTACCAACTTTTCCACTCTGCAGCACTGACTGTATTTAAATTAGGATTTTCCAGAGCTAAAGTTGAAACTAGTGCGTTTTTTATTGTAATTGTAATTTCAATCATATCCAAAGTCGAGTTCCATCTAGTTACCACATCTTGCTTTAATTTTAGTTCTAGCAAAACCCATTTGTTTCTGGATCTGTTTTAGTTTGTTATGAACCGACAAACTTTTTTTAAAAAAGTCATTATTGCCTTAACATTATTTTAAAGGCCTGTAATTTGTTTTAAACCATTTTGCACTAAAAGGTTGATAGAATGCGCAAAACACCCTTTCAATTTCCAGCCACCATTTCTCACAGCAGCTAAAATATTGGCCGCATTATCACTGACTACGCAAGTAATTTTGCTCTCTATCAGAAATTCAGCAAATTTGGATTTTAATAATGCCGTCAAATTCTCTGCTGTGTGCTTATCATTATATGAAAAGCAATCTATTAGATGATATTTTGTTATTTATTGAGGTTTATGAATCTGTTGTCACACAAAGAAATTCAATTGAATTAAGCTGCGCCTGATGTTGTTCTTGCATCTTCTCATAAATCTGCAACATCAAACCCTGTGATAGAGTTTTTCGTGCAGGTACCTTAAATCCGGGTATTGCAATTTTTATTAGCTTAATAAACTCATGATCTTCAACAATTGCAAATGGATACTACCTTTTTACGATCATGCGTAATAATTGGGTATCTAGTTATTTGCTTTTGGATATAGGTACTGGTCTTGTTAAATATGTCAGCATATCTGACTTTAATTGAGAAGGTTTTGACTTCTTAGGTTGACTGCTGATAGTGCTGCTTGTTCCACCTAAATCAGTGATTAAAAAAACTATTAATCTATTTTAACTAATTTGCTACAAATTCAGAAACACAAATGTATTTTGTGATAAAAATTGACGATTGATATGTGTTTGTGTTCATATTATCACCCTGGTTGATAATACAAAAACAAAAGAGTATGGTTTCATTTAAAATTTCAAAAATGACGCCATTTCCGGAGAAAACCAATCAATCTCACAAACAACGCAAACAATAACATTTTTTATCTATTAACAATCCTCAAATTTCATTTGTCTACCTTCAAATAAAACAAAATAAAACAGCCTTCCTTATGGCCTTTGTATATATTATATACATACAAATAAATTTGTAATTTATAATTAAATTTTTAATTTTGTGTTTTGAATTGAAAATCAAAATTTTCTCCGCATTTACAAATTAATTAATTAATTTCAAATAATAAAAAGAGTATTCAAGATATCATCAATCAACAATATTGTATTAAGGGGGTAGTTTGATGAGTGTCATAAAACTTTGAGCAGAACTCACGTTATTTAACTCTTTTTTTTTTAAATCGGTTTTTTGCAACGTGTAGAGAATGAAATTTCCAATCTAATGAAATATATAAAAATCCATAACCTTCAATTGTTTATTAAATTTTAAAATTAAATTGTAATTTTGTTGTTGAAATATTTGCTTAAAATTTAAGAGTTATACTTCATTGAACATTTAACTTAGTAGTCTTTTTATTGTGTTATAAGTTATTTTTCTTAAATAACAATTGTTACAGTTCTGCTCGTAGTTTTGATAAAATGTGAAATTTGAAATTCCCGCGTGTATGTTTTTTTGTTTTACATAAAATACAATTAAAAAATAAGAATCGATCAATATTGTTGGCCAATATTCTGTATTAACAATTGTGCGGACATTTTTTTAAACAAAAACTAGATTGAATAGACGGCTGCGGCAGAGATGTCGCGACTGGTAAAACTTGCCACGGTAAATTGTTACAAACGTTAAGAGAGGGCGCAAGGGTGCTTCTTGTGTTCCACTTCAACACTTTAATAATTATATCATTGAATCTTTTGTGTTACCGGCATCCTTCTCTGGAGTTGAGAAGGTTGCCTGACAAGTCCGGAGGTGGTCTCCGGATGATAGTGGTACGTGTTTGTACTGTTGTTTAGTCGTTGAACCGAAGTTCCTCGCACACGCGTCACACAGACGCTTGCCACACAGGCACACACCCGCCACACAGGCTCACACACGCCCTCGCTAAGCACTTGCCACACAGGCCCTTCTACACGCGCACATACACACGCACACAGCGTGCACCACGTCGCTCACGCAGAGCTGGTGGTTGTTTTGGATCAACGTGAACCCGCACAAGGCAAGGTTCAGTGGCCGTCCTGAAACCCGGGCGGGGAGTGCAAGCACCGGGTGTAAAAGCCTTCCCTGGAGGTAGCCAGAGGTGGACGGCAAGGCAACGGGTGGCCTCGGATAGAGCCGGAGGAAGTGCTCGTCGATTGCAGTAGGTGACGATGTCGGAAGCTGCAGTGGTGGTGATCAGGGTCATCTGAGGGGCACCCAGCGGATTGCCAGCTGATGTGGTGGTTCAGGTGATGTCCGTCTCGCTGTTGCTGCTTTGGGCTCTCGATGTTGTCTGAGGAGCAGAAGAAAAAAGTCGGATATTTATAGGCGCGCGGTTGCGCGCGCTGCGCTCTGATTGGTGGACGGAGTCCCGCCTCCGTGCGGCAACATTTGTGAATAAGTCTACACCTTGGACACAGACTTTTTTCAATAACACTTTTTGTGATGTATGCACTCGGGTGGATATACATCGTAGAAATAAAATTATCATATATGGGCAATTCCGTTTCAAACGGCTGGTCCGGGGTAGAGGGGTGCATTGAGAAGTTTGCTTTAGTATTATTTGTCAGTTTCTATAACTTATTAGTAATCTTTTGATCGGTTCATGAATGTAATAGCGTTTTCCACTTGTCGCTCGGAGCAGAGATGGTGCGAGTTAGATTGAGCCGTGCGTGTTCCACTAGGTAGCACCGACGATTTTAAGCTCGAGTTGGTCGTTTTCTACTGATGCGAAATCCTTGCTCTTGCTCCCCGAGAGCTCAAATTTTTAGAACCGTGATTATACTACGGTGCAACTTGACATAACCTATATTGACATTGACATTTGATTATTTTGATACATTTTGTAATAATGGGTTTCAGTATTCTATCAGCTATTGTCGCTGAAATAATTTCTAAATTGTCAGATAGTAGCAACAATAAATTAATTGAAATTCGAAAACATTTAAATGAAAAACAAAATATACCTAAAATTAAAAATTATTTACAAGTTATTGAGAAATGTACAGATAAGCATGTAAAATAGTGTTAATATATTATTCATATATAAAATAATCGAGGGCTTTTTCATAGCAAAACATGTTGCGCCCTTTGTAGCCCTAGATGTTCTAAGGGCTAACCTGACTTGCTCGGCGAAGAAGGGGGGGGTTAATATACACAAAATTATTTCGACCAAAAAAAGGTCGAATAACAGGGAAGCAAATACACAACAAGAATATCGACTCACCAAATATTTCCGTCGTCTGGGCTATAATTACTTTCTGCTGTTTGAAAATGATTTCGTTTCGGCACTGACACAATTATTCCTCCTTCCAGGGCCGACAAGCGAAAGTAATAAATACCTAAAAAGGATGGAGGAAGACAAGGAATAACACAAATAGTTACCCCAAAAAAAGAATATATATATTTTAAACAAAGTAATTATGAATATTCGTTAAAAATTCAATAGCAAAAAAAAATAAGTTGCACGCATACACTCACATTCACTCAATATAAAAAATCACAAATTAACAATTAAACAAAATGTATAATATAAAAAAAAAATCTTATATCGCCGTGAAGGTGTGCGATAACAATAAATAAAAGGTAAAGAGTCGGTAGCAACAAATACTCCGGGTGCTCCGCCACGTGTTCTTCACCGGCCGAAATTAACAATTCGCACCGGGCTGTAAAAATTACGTGGTAAGAGTGACGACTCGCGGCTCGGGGTCTGCCACTGGGGCTTGGGGTTCCACACAAGGTTGGGATTAAACACCACGACAAAATAATTTTGAGTGTGACGAGTAAATATTAATTATAAAAGTCTTGTAAAGACTAAAGTAAGACTCGATTTCACACTCAGTTAAATTATTGTAGATAGTTAAATTATTGTAGATAGTTAAATTATTGTAGATGGTGAAAAAGGGGTGAGGGTCAAATGACCTGGAAGAATTGGAAACAAAAAAAAAAGGAATGAAATTAAGAAAATTAAAAAAAAAAATGTTAATTACTTACCGACAACACAATCACAGGCAGGGAGACTTTATTATTAATTTCTTATTAATTCAAAAATTAAATTAGAGATCGCGTTTATAATATATATAAGAATTCAAATCCGTTTAAAACGTGGAATAACTTATATAAAAACTCCGCAAAATTGCGTCCGCTCTAAACAAATTCGCGATTTAAAAAGGACCGATATTTCGTCCAGCAGAATATTCTCAAAAAAAAAGGAAAGAAAAGTCTCCCCGCGCATCACTGTCCTGCCAAAATAAGAATATTAAAAAGTAATTATAGGAAAAGTAGGGAAAAACGAGATAATGACACGATTAAACAAACAGAAACATAAAAGGAACATAACATAAACTGGATCCACACATAATTAGCCATTAGAAAAAGCTAATAACGTCAAAAACAATTAAAATATAAATTACCGCGAAATAAAGAGCCATCTGGCAACGACGTAAAGAAGGAGAGGCCTTCTCCGTGCGTTGAACTCAGGAACTACCGACTGAAAATGAAATGGAATGGGCAACTGTTTCACTACCGCGTACTTCTGTGCGCACCCGGTCTAAGTAACAGCTGTGCAAACGTCAGTGTCAACAAGTTAAAATGAAATGGATAAAGTTTAAAGGTAAGAATAATAAAAATAAAAGTTAATAATAGCAAGTTCAATTAAAATAACTAGTAGAAGTTAATAAATGTATTGATTCAGTTATGTTGTTTATAGGTTAGGTTCTACAAGGGAAAACAAACAATGGAATTACCATGGGAAATAAGGAATTTAAATAATCCGGGAGAAGGTATATTGAATCGAAGATGGAATAAAATATTAATACTAAGGAAAGGAGGTGATTCAAGGAATTTCAAAGAGCAACCGTATCGAAGAAGGAATAGCTGGATCGTAACAATCGTAAGTAGTAAACATTTAAATAAAATAATCGGATACCAGAACAAAAACAACTGGGTCGAATCAACAATTCATGTATATATATATATATGCCTCCCTATTTGCATAAAAAAAAGTATCAACTTAAATGAATATTAAAAATAATAATAATGTGTATATTTTTAGATATCCCTCGTGTGCCCCTTCATCTTCGGCAGCCAACTGTACAACCCGTCACGCAATAGTATAGGACGATACACTACAGAAATTAAAATATAAGTATAATTTTTAATAGAAAAATAATAAAATTAATTTAAATTTGTTTTTTAGACGTTGCAGCGAAATCGCCCGCTACAAACATCACCCTGTCCTCCATAAAAAAAAAAATTAACAAAGTGAATTTTTTTTTGTCTACCAATTGCACCGACAAATCAAAACAAGAAACCAAAAAAAAGAAAAATATATAAAATTATGAAAACAATAATATTAGAATGTAGTAAAAAAAAAAAAAAAAATGAAATAAATGAAACAATAAGGTAATTCAGTTTAATAGTTATTTCCGAAACTAATCATCTGTGTATGTCTCCTTCATTGGCTTTAGGTCTTGAATATGCCAGGACCCTTTCGATTTACCCATACTATCTTCCAACTCATACACATTGATCCCTAATTTCTTCTTAACTTTATAGGGGCCAGAAAATTTACCGCCTAGCTTATAGTTAAAATGTTTGCTCGCGTTGGATAAACGATGCTCACGCTTCCACACCTGATCTCCGACAACTAAGGATACGTTCCTTCTACGAAGATTATAACGCGTTTGCGACCGAGTCTGGGCTTCTACTAATCTTTTAGTGACATCCTCACGCAATTTAACTAACTGTTCCCCTTTATTAGTGTCAGTTTGTTTGTCCTTTCCCTCATCCACCAAATACTTTTTCAGCCTACGCTCCTCGTAATCATTTCCATTTATTACCATTTCTTGACCAAAATTTACATAATATGGTGTCCTACCAGTAACTTCGTGTTGTGCAGTTCGAAGTGCACACCCAATCTTATGTAAATCTTGATCCCATTTACGCTGATCATCCCCTACATATGAAGCTATCATAGTTTTTACAACTCGATTCACCCTTTCACACGGGTTGGCTTGGGGATGATACACTGCATTATAGATTACTCTGACATTATAACTAGCAGTGAGCCTTGCAAATTCCCTGCTCTTATACTGCACTCCATTGTCAGTAATTAAGAGCTCTGGGACACCAAATACAAGAAAAACTTGTTCTTCGAGTAACTTACAAACACTTGCAGTGGTTGCAGCTCTGAGGGGAAACAAAAGGACAAACTTACTCAGGTAATCTGTGACAACTAATATGAAACAGTTCCCTTTTGTGCTACGTGGCAATGGTCCCACCAAATCTGTACTTAACATTTGCCAGCACTTTGAAATTGCAGGCCTACTACCCATTAGGCCAGCTGGCTTCTGTTGCTCGGGTTTCTGTATGGCACAGACCGTACAGCCATTAATATACCGAGCAACGTCTGCTTTTAATTTAGGCCAGTAGTATCTAGAAGAAATGCGATGAAAGGTCTTGTAGATTCCAAGATGACCCGAAGTAGGATCATCATGAAACCTACTCAACACTTCCCTTCGCTTCTCCTTAGGTAACACAATTTTCCACCAATCCTCAACTAGGTCCAACTCTGACGCTACATTTTCAACACTCCGATATAACTGTCCATCTATTACCCTCCAATTGATGTAATCTAAAGGCTTATCTGTTACCTTACTGCACATGCTGAGATACCACTTATCTCGAATCACTTGTGTGCTCATACATGTTATGGAGGAGAGAACTGACGAGCAAAGGGGGGAATCACAAGGTGAATCAGGGATGGCACGCGACAGACAATCTGGAACAACATGTTCTTTCCCTTTTCTATGTACTATCTCAAAATTGTACTGTTGCATTCTTAGTGCCCATCTCCCTAATCTCCCTTGTGGATCTTTTAAATTATCCAGCCATAACAGACTATAGTGGTCTGTTATGACTGTAAATTTTGCCCCTTCTAGATAACAACGCAGCTTCTCTACGCTCCACAACACACACAAACATTCCTTCTCGGTGACATGATAATTCATCTCACATTTGGTCAGCGATCGGGACAGGTAACAGATAACAAACTCACGACCGTTATACGTCTGAGTTAATACAGCTCCTAAACCGTATGAGCTGGCATCACATTGGAGCACGAAAGGATGTTCAAAATTAGGACACGCTAATACCACAGGACTCACTAGAACTTCTTTGAGTTGGGTAAGAGATGTTGCACAATCAGATGTCCATTCAAATTTTCGGTTTTTCTTAAGGAGTGACGTCAGTGGCATAGTTAATTCAGAAAAACTAGGAATAAATTTTCTATACCACGACGCCATCCCATAGATACGCCGAACATCTCTTACATTTCTCGGGATAGGCATGTCTACAATGGCTTTCACTTTCTCAGGATCAACATTAAGCCCAGCACGATTAACAATGTAACCTAAATACCTCAGCTCACTGCGGCAAAAAACGCACTTGTCTTGGCTTAAAGTCAACCCTGCCTTAAGAAGCCTCTCAAAAACTTCATTCAAAATCCGGATGTGGGTTGCAAAATCGGGGGTGGTAATAACAATGTCATCCAAGTAGGTAAACAGGTAAGGTTCAAGCTCTGCACCAAATATCCGATCTACCAGGGATTGAAAGGTTCCAGGTGCTCCACTTAGCCCAAATGGCATTCGGTTAAAATGGAACAATCCTCTCCCAGGTATGGTAAATGCAGTATATTCCTTACTTTTCTCGTGCATAGGAATTTGCTAATACGCGCTTTTAATGTCGAGGCTACTGAGAAAACGAGAATTGCCCAACTTGGCTAAGATGGAGTTGATATACGGCAGGGGATACGCACACGGCTCAGACACCGCATTAAGTTTCCTATAATCCACGCAAAACCGGTAAGTCCCGTCCTTTTTTGGAATCATTAAAATTGGGGAGCTCCAGCCACTATTGCTGCGCTCAATGACCCCCAATTTTAACATTTTGCTGACCTCAGCATCAATGAGACTCTGCATGAAAGGACTTACGGGATAATAGCGGGATTTAATGGGTGGACTGTTCGTCACTATCACATGCGATGCGTCACCTGTACAACCTAACTCGACATCTTTTACTTGTTCAAAATATCCATCTACAAGTTGGCGCAATTCGTCTCGTTCCAACCTTGACAGATCGTCCGAGTTGTGCAACGAATTAACTTGCAAACACCTATCACGCTCGAGAATTTCTGCATTTGACCCGAATATCCATTCACCAGATCTTAAATTAGGGATGATATCCATTTTCACCCAGAAATTCACCCCTAATACCAGCGTGTGACGCAACTCTGGTATTACGAATACATCGAATATCATAACCTTGCCCTGTAATTCAATAGGTACAGATACCTTACCTATACATTGAATGACTTGATTGTTAGCAACTGTGCAATCTGTGCTACAATTTTTTAATCTAGCCCCCATCAATTGCAATTTTTCCCATCCCGGCATGCCTAAAAAAATCCCATTAGCCCCCGAGTCTAATAAGCCTAACATAGATACACCATAAATTCTAACACACATGTAAGGACACTCATTCTCGCCAGATTGACCCAAAATAAAGTCAAGGATTAGTTTCTTATCACTGACAAGGGCCTCTACTACGTGAGGAGTCAAATTTTGGCCGCCTATTGACTCCTGCGCCCGTTTCCCTGGCATTTTGGACAATTAGGTTTTATATATCCGTCCAAACCGCACCCAAAACACTTAATGCCTTTGATAAGACACTCTCTAGCAAAATGTCCTTTTTTTCCACATTTAAAACAACTTACGGTCACAACACTATTACATCTAGTAGACTCTCCCAGTAGGTCTTGAAAAGAAACCTTTGACTTGGCTACTTCTCCTATTTTCTGCTCGGTACTGTGCAGAACTTGTTGATCTCTACGGACCCTAAAGTTCTCTTTACTATCGCGCTCCCCGTGTGGAGATTGCTCCCGTCTATACCCATCTCTACGGGCGTAATCTCTACTGGAGTCACGTTCCCGGCGAGAATCTCTACTTAAATCACGACCTCTCCGGTAGTAATCTCGATTAGAGTCAAATCTACGTCGTGGCTCTTGCTCACGACCCCAATTGTCGTTCCTAAACTCCTCACCCCTATGCCATCTTTCCTCTCTACCTAAATTGCCCCCGTTTCTAAAATCAGGTTGTCCCCATTCATCATCGCTATCGTAATATGACCGACGGTGTGTGCGCATATAAGTGTCATTTAACACTCTACCAGACCTCGAAGAATATGATAGGTCTGGTTCTAAGTTTACCTTAGAGGGTTTCCCAGAAGGTGGGACATAATCCTCAACGTAACCTCTAGATTCCTCAATCTTTCGGCACAAATCAATTAATTTGGCCTCCGAATCAATTACCTCTAACACTAGTTTGTTTAAGTACATCGGATGCAAGTTACGTCGGCTCAGCTTAAGGCGCATCTCGTTAGAGACCGGGCACGTCATGCGTGCAAAAAGATTGTTCATGTACGCGATAAAAATGCCAATCGATTCGTCGCTTCCTTACGTCCGTGCTTTAATCTGTTGTAAAATACGATCATTGTAGTTTTGAGGGAGAAACTCCGCCCTCATACCCGCGCATAATCCTTCCCAGTCTAACAACGAGGATTTATTGGCCCTAAACCAGATTAACGCACGGCCATCCAACAACTCTATAGCACTGCGAAATAGAGCCTGTTTTGTTACGCCACGTGCCTCACTTAATTCCTCAACCCGTTGAAGAAATCCATTTAAACTGTCGTTAACATGATCACCCGTGAAGCGGATACCCCATTTCCCTACACACGCATATTCTGGCGTCAATCTCAAATTTCCCATTCCGGTAGTTTCCGATTGTACCGAATTAGACATAGTGGTTTGATTACGTGCGGCCGGTGGTTCTAAAGGTCTTATAGGAGTTGATGCGGACGCCTCACGATCTAACACAGCCTGAGATACAACAAGTTCAGGCGGCACATTAATCTCTCTCTGCACTACCGTTTCCTCGCTACGGTCTTGCATTTCCCCAAAAAAGGTCATGCACAACTGCATTAAAGAAGTTCGCTGTTCTTCCTGGTCCACCTCTGCACCCATGCAGCGGTCCAAACGACCAATGATATGAGCTAACTTGGTTTCAATTTTACGGACTGCACTTTTGGTAATGTACTCCGCTTCCAAACACTCCTTAACGACAGCTAGTTTGTCGGTACACGTCGCGAGCTCTTCCGCAACATCCTTTTCCCAGATACTACTAAAGCTTCTACCAGCCTTTTCTAATTTTAGGGTCCCCCGCAAACACTTAATTAACTCTTTGAGGTCGCCTTTAGCCGTAACACCTCTCACTGCCAACTCATATTCTACCTCGTCTTTGTTTAACCGATCCGGGTCCATTCTCGACATTTTAAAATATTTTTTTATTTATTTTATTTTCCCTCTCCCTTTAAATTATACCCTTTAACAAATATATTTATATTGAATGTGTGTCGGTCGTGCAAATAATAGTACACAAAAAAAAATCAAAGTTATAATCACCAAATTAATTACAAAAAAAATTTTGAATACAAAAAAAAAAAAAATTATTATTTTTCCCTATTTTGCAAGACGTTATTGCTTTTAGCCGCCCCACGTTGGGCTCCAAATAGTTGTTGCGCCCTTTGTAGCCCTAGATGTTCTAAGGGCTAACCTGACTTGCTCGGCGAAGAAGGGGGGGGTTAATATACACAAAATTATTTCGACCAAAAAAAGGTCGAATAACAGGGAAGCAAATACACAACAAGAATATCGACTCACCAAATATTTCCGTCGTCTGGGCTCCAATTACTTTCTGCTGTTTGAAAATGATTTGGTTTCGGCACTGACACAATGATTCCTCCTTCCAGGGCCGACAAGCGAAAGTAATAAATACCTAAAGAGGATGGAGGAAGACAAGGAATAACACAAATAGTTACCCCAAAAAAAGAATATATATATTTTAAACAAAGTAATTATGAATATTCGTTAAAAATTCAATAGCAAAAAAAAATAAGTTGCACGCATACACTCACATTCACTCAATATAAAAAATCACAAATTAACAATTAAACAAAATGTATAATATAAAAAAAAAATCTTATATCGCCGTGAAGGTGTGCGATAACAATAAATAAAAGGTAAAGAGTCGGTAGCAACAAATACTCCGGGTGCTCCGCCACGTGTTCTTCACCGGCCGAAATTAACAATTCGCACCGGGCTGTAAAAATTACGTGGTAAGAGTGACGACTCGCGGCTCGGGGTCTGCCACTGGGGCTTGGGGTTCCACACAAGGTTGGGATTAAACACCACGACAAAATAATTTTGAGTGTGACGAGTAAATATTAATTATAAAAGTCTTGTAAAGACTAAAGTAAGACTCGATTTCACACTCAGTTAAATTATTGTAGATAGTTAAATTATTGTAGATAGTTAAATTATTGTAGATAGTTAAATTATTGTAGATGGTGAAAAAGGGGTGAGGGTCAAATGACCTGGAAGAATTGGAAACAAAAAAAAAAAGGAATGAAATTAAGAAAATTAAAAAAAAAAATGTTAATTACTTACCGACAACACAATCACAGGCAGGGAGACTTTATTATTAATTTCTTATTAATTCAAAAATTAAATTAGAGATCGCGTTTATAATATATATAAGAATTCAAATCCGTTTAAAACGTGGAATAACTTATATAAAAACTCCGCAAAATTGCGTCCGCTCTAAACAAATTCGCGATCTAAAAAGGACCGATATTTCGTCCAGCAGAATATTCTCAAAAAAAAAGGAAAGAAAAGTCTCCCCGCGCATCACTGTCCTGCCAAAATAAGAATATTAAAAAGTAATTATAGGAAAAGTAGGGAAAAACGAGATAATGACACGATTAAACAAACAGAAACATAAAAGGAACATAACATAAACTGAATCCACACATAGTTAGCCATTAGAAAAAGCTAATAACGTCAAAAACAATTAAAATATAAATTACCGCGAAATAAAGAGCCATCTGGCAACGACGTAAAGAAGGAGAGGCCTTCTCCGTGCGTTGAACTCAGGAACTACCGACTGAAAATGAAATGGAATGTGCAACTGTTTCACTACCGCGTACTTCTGTGCGCACCCGGTCTAAGTAACAGCTGTGCAAACGTCAGTGTCAACAAGTTAAAATGAAATGGATAAAGTTTAAAGGTAAGAATAATAAAAATAAAAGTTAATAATAGCAAGTTCAATTAAAATAACTAGTAGAAGTTAATAAATGTATTGATTCAGTTATGTTGTTTATAGGTTAGGTTCTACAAGGGAAAACAAACAATGGAATTACCATGGGAAATAAGGAATTTAAATAATCCGGGAGAAGGTATATTGAATCGAAGATGGAATAAAATATTAATACTAAGGAAAGGAGGTGATTCAAGGAATTTCAAAGAGCAACCGTATCGAAGAAGGAATAGCTGGATCGTAACAATCGTAAGTAGTAAACATTTAAATAAAATAATCGGATACCAGAACAAAAACAACTGGGTCGAATCAACAATTCATGTATATATATATATATATGCCTCCCTATTTGCATAAAAAAAAGTATCAACTTAAATGAATATTAAAAATAATAATAATGTGTATATTTTTAGATATCCCTCGTGTGCCCCTTCATCTTCGGCAGCCAACTGTACAACCCGTCACGCAATAGTATAGGACGATACACTACAGAAATTAAAATATAAGTATAATTTTTAATAGAAAAATAATAAAATTAATTTAAATTTGTTTTTTAGACGTTGCAGCGAAATCGCCCGTTACAAACAGCACAAAACGCTATTCATCACTTGTTCCACTGCTCCTAGCAGGTGCGGCCCAAAAACGGAGAACCGTGCAAATGCTAGTCCAAGCTTGCTCGGTACCAGCTTGTTTGAGCCGATAAAATACTAGTGGAAAATAAATATAAAAAACCCCTAAAAAAAACTTTACATTTTTTTTAGTTTTTTTGTTGTTTTTTAACTTAATCGAAATTTTTGTTTAAAAATTGCAAATTTAACTAAAAAAAAAAATAAAAAATTAACTAGTGAATTCAATTAGAAATATTCCGTAGAATCCAAATTTGGCCATTTTAAGTCTATACCATGTATATATACGCAAAATCTATAAAACTATGTTTTTGTTCTCAGTAGGCTGAGCAAAAAGGAGCATTTATTAGTTTTTTTAAACCGCTAAAATTGACGTATTTTAATGTTAATTAATTGGAAAATATAAATATATTTTATGTATTTTTGGTTTTTAGTGGTCTAAAACACGAAAAAACTGCAAAAATAAGCCCATTTTTCATCATAAACTCTTATAAATACAGATTTAGTAGTTTTCAGAAAAAGGAACTATACAATAAATATTATTAAAATTATTAGTTTTTTCAACAATTCTACTTGAAAAATAGTCAGTGTTGTGCTTATCTGACGTACAAAAACCCATCTAAAAGAAAATAAATTTTAAACAACATTTTTTTCTTTACTTTTTTTTATAAATTTTTTTAAAGATTATTTGGCCTATATTTTTTAAACTTATTTCAGAAGTATAACAAAAACATCTTTTGTTGCTTGAACCAATTTTAAGCCATTTTATTTTTTGTTTGGTAGTTTTTGCGCTTGCGGAATAAATTTAGGCTCGATCTATCGGCGCCAAAATTTGAAAATATTATTATTTTTGGTATTCAAACATAAATCCGCCCGGCGCTTATTAAAATTTGATAAAAAACAGTTTTAAACAACACCTTAGTGTGTTTATAATATTTTTTGTAAATATGAAAAAATAATTAATTTTTAACGCATTTTTTTCCTGAAAATTTTGTAAGCATTTCTTCCTAAATAGACTTTTCTACAGCCGATAAGTACAACACTAAATATTTTTTATGTAAAATTTTCTCCAGAATTCAAATTTGTAATAATATTTGGTGTATTGATACTCTGAGCGCGGATAAACGTGTATTTGTAAGAGTTTATGTTGAAGAATAGGCCTACTTTGCAGATTTTTGGAGTTTTAAACCTTTAAAACCCAAATACACAAAACACATTTATATTTTCCTATTAAATTACATCCAAATACGTCAACTTTGACTGTAAAAAAAAAATTAAAAAATGCTCCGTTTTGCCCAGCCTACTGAGAACAAAAACATAGTTTTATGGCTTTTGCCATAACCAGATTTGGATTCTACGGACAATTTCTGATTGATTTCACTAGTAAATTAATTTTTTTTAAGTTAAATTTGCAATTTTTAAACATAAAATGCGATTAATTTTTTTTTAAGTGTTTCATACTCTCATAAACCAATCAAATGACTACTAATAAGTTATAGAAACTGAAATCAATGCCCCCCCCCCCACTCCCACTGCTCTGGTCCGTTTGAAATGGAATTGCCCATATAGCAAAAATTAACTTCGGCAAATAAATATAAAATAAAACATATAAATAATTCTCAATATATAACATCTTTCCGCTTATAATATGCAAGAAATAATGAACAAAATAAAAAAACATACACCTTAATAATATTAACAAATAACAAATTAAATTTCATGAATTGAAACAAAACGATTAGTTTTGTTTCAATACGCACTCGCTTAGTTCTTCTTAATATACATACGACCAAATCTCGAGAAAGCCCAGATGCTCTTCATTAGTATCATCTGTTATGAAAAAATTAACATCAATTATTTGATTTAAATGACAGCGCCATTGTTTTTCTAAACTAGGGATGTAAACTAAGTAAGTCGTTGGTCCTAACACTTTTTTAATTTGTCTTTTAATCACTGCTACAAATTCATTTATATTATATATTCTGGTACGTTTACCGGAATAATACTCACTTTGTTTATTTTGTTTTTGATCGACAACTGCACGCACTTGTTTGTTATTAATATTACAATTTTGGATTTTATTATCATCAAGTCTTAATAAATTTAATCTAGTACGCAAATTTCTTCAACATTAATTTAGCGGGAGACATTTGAGTGCTGAGCGTTTCTATAACCTAACAAATATCTGTTTAAAACTAGATTAAAACCAACATTTTATCTTTTTCTTACTGTTTTTTATATATAGTCTGTTTTATGGTGTTCTCTGCAGCCCCATTTGTAGATTAAAACACCAGAAACTCGTCAGAAACAAATTGTTTACCATTATTTGATACTAAGAAAATCAAAATCTTGCAAAAACGCTACTTAAAACCATAATTGTACTTGTTGATGTTATGTTTGTCATAACAAAAGCTTTAACTCATTTACTGTAAGCATCAACAAGTACTAAAAGATATTTATTTAATATCGGTCCAAGAAAATCGACATGTACCCTTTCCCATACACTATCAGGATACTGCCAAGGTTTAAGAACTGCCTGAGGAAGACTATTTCTTTGCAATAAGCAATTTGTACACCCACTTGCAACATTTTCAATATCAGTATTCATTACATTACAATACATTTAATTTTAACTATGTTCATATGCAAAGCATGTAATTCTCCTAAATATCTTTTTTTAAATTTTAATAGTACAAGGACTCTATATTCAAATAATATGCAATTTTTGTCTACTGTCTATTTATTTCTGTTTAAATAATATGGTTTATACGTTTTCAATACTGTTGAAAGCCAACCATCTTTTATATACTTTTTTATTTTTGATAGTATTGAATGTTTAAGTGTTTCTTTGGCAATTATATTACAATCAATAAGCACGTTATTGTTATTTTCAATATAGTGAATATAAGATGTATAAAACTTGCTATCAACTGAATTCTCTTTAATTGGCAACCCCGAAAAACTATCTGCTTTATTGTTTTCAGGTTTGACATGACAGATATATTTATCAAAATTTGCAGCCAGTACCGGAATTCTCTTCTTGGGACTAAATACTGCTACTAAAGGTTAATGATCTGTTATTAATGTGAATTTCTTACCAAATAAATATTGTTAAAATTTCTTTACTCCAAAAATTATTGCTAGTGCTTCTTTTTCTATTTGTAAATAAATCTTTTGACTATTACTTAATGTTTGTGAAGCAAAGGCAATTGGACGCTCTTCTCCTGATTGACAAATTTGCAAAATAACGGCCCCTACTCCGTAATCCGATGCATCTACCGCTAAATTAACTGGTAGTGCCGAATCAAAATGTGTTATTACAGTAGCTGATAAGATATCTTTGAGATTATTAAAAGCATTTTCACACCGTTTTGACCAAATAAATTGTAGCGTGCCTTTTGACACTTTCAAGTTTTCTAAAATAAAAGATAGAAAATGGTAAGAAATAAATACAATTGTACAATTGAGCAATAATTATTTATTTAAAATAAAATATTATTATATAATATTTAAATAAATCAAAATATAGACACGTTGAGTCTCATGAGACGTTCTTGAGAATTAACTGAAAATATAAAAATAAATTAGATTAAATAAATTAAATAAATAAGTACTTCCCGTTAACTTGTTCGAGACAGATCAGCTCAGTTAGTCGATGGATCACCTGGTACATTGTTGGATCGGTTCGCCACCCAACATACAGCAAGCAGAATCGGTTGCCGCTATCAGTAATACAAAACAAAATTTATTTCTATACTTCTACTTAATTAATAACAAGTAATTTAATTTATATGTTAATATATAAAGCTTACCATTCTATAATGATGCTCTAGAAATTACTTTAATTAAATTACTTTGATTCTGAAACAAATAAAGATTTGCGTAACGATTTTGGGAATTATTTTGAATTAACTAGAAACTGACTACGTTTTAAATATTTTTATTGTTTAGGTTAGTATATATGGAGTGAACAATATTGCAGATGCGATTGTTTAATTTAGTTTATTACTATTGAGTATCGATTTGAGTAATTAACAATTTTGAAGAATAATTTAATTAAATGTTTTACTCACCTCGTTTAATTGGACGATGCAAACAGTCCAATTGGCTTAAGTAAGGGTGGATTATGGTTCACAACCTAGAATTATTTATGTGTTAATGAATTCAATTAATGATAATTAATTAATTTATATTTTCAAGTGTGTTACAATGATTTATTTGTGTGGCAAAGTAAGCTCATAGGCCAGATCATAAATTGGAATAAAATCAGTCAGAAAGAGTGTTTGTTTTGTTCTCTCTATTCCGACTTATGGACTTAGTAGTTATTTAATAATAGAAGTCTGAATAACTAATTTAGCAAATCATAATGTGTTATGTTTAAGTTAATGAATAATGTTTGATTTAATTTGTACTTACCGTTGTTAGTTAGTATAATCCTAATTAGCACTTACTATTAAACTACTATTTACTCATTTTCTTGGTTATGTTTAAGTTTGTTTACTATAATTGTTGGTAACTTTTACTTTTTCCGTTGGTGCAACTGTAGTGGGGCGGAGCTTGACTGGTGGAAAAACACATAAGCGTAGCAGAAATATTTTATTGATGATTATTACGTTTTTTGATTTCGATTAAATTGATTATATTTTGATTAATTATTATGCTTGTACTATCGCAAAATTGTTTTATTTATTAATTTGATTCTTATGTTAATCTGCTTTGGTTGTTGAGTGTTGGTAACTAATTAATTAAATTACATTAAAGATACGCCTATGTGTATTGGCTTTAAAGCATGCGCAGGGTTTAATCGTGTTTTTTTTTGCCCGGAAAATGCATAAAAGCATTTTGCAACGTAAAATCGGCCTCTTTTCTTTAATCTGAGTCCAGTGACGGCCGCCTGATGTAGTCATCAAAATGGCAAGCACGTGGTGCTAAGCACAGATTTAATTGGATCGGGTTGGCATTTAACTGTACTGAAATGTGATGGTCGTCAGATCAAATACTTATTTGTTGAGAGTCAACTATTAGCTGCAGAATTTGTGTGTGTCGATCGGACAACATTTATTTGTTAAAAATCAACTATCAACTAAAGAATTTGTTTACAACAAGCCAACAACATTTATTTGTTAAGAGTCAACTATCATGTTTGTTTGAGTCAAGCCAACATTTATTTGTTAAAAGTCAACTAGTACGTCAAAGTGTAGGAAATCATACCAGTGGTAAACCACGTCAATTTGATAGGTTGCTCGTGTGTAACCAAGAAATGCGAAACGTGGTTCAGTACCGACAAACAATTTCTTTAATTTAATTAGCCATGTGCGCCCAAAATATTAATCCCCAAACCTGTGTGAATGAACCAACCCCATCACCTTCAGTGTTTGGGGCAACCTAATTTTTATTTTTAATTTTATAAAATTTTATTTCATATTAATATATAACTTGTCATAAATGTTCTTGCAATTATTTTGGTTTTCCAAAATCTTATCTTTTTAGCAGCAGTCAATTTATTGTTTTTCTGACAATCTTAACCATTCCCATGGGACGGAGTTGGAGAATAAAATATATTCAATACCAAAAAACAATTGTAGTCCTTTCTTTCTTTGGTGATTTAGGTAAGTGCTTTTTGCCTTTATTGTGATCGTTATAACACACTTGTTCTAAACCATTGTGAACCATGACCTACACCGCAGAGCTAGCGGACCCTGTCAATAACACCTCTGACAGTAGTTAGCACCAAAAAATCTCCTAGATGAGATTGAGCGCGACAAAATTCATTATTCTTTTTTAATAAATCATATAAAAGACTTAAAATTGTTGAACTATTAGAAATGAGTAGTAGGGCTAGGCGGGTTCTGGGTCAAAATCCCATAAGGTTTACATGGGGGGTCTAAATTCACTTTACTTCCGGTCTAGCAGCTCAACTCGGCATGTGCGACATTATTTCTGGCGGGAAATTCAAATGTGGTGAGTTGCGCATATGGTAAAAACCAAAAGTCCTCTTATCAGTTGTTATCAGTGACATCCGGTATACGCACTCTCTTTTTATACCTCCATAAGAGCCCCTTGTGTGAGAGTGAGAACCAGAAATCGGAAATGGAAGGATGGAAAATATGAGAGGGGGAAATTTCAATGTTTTGTCTCAAGTGTGCGAGTGCAACGCGCGATACCAGCAGCCACCTAGCGGCAGCAAGCGAACGAGCATATATACAGGGTGGTCGAAAGACTTTGTATATACAGGGTGTGTCTAAAATAAATCCAAGATGGCGACCGGAAGTGACAATCTTTACCACAAAATCAAAAATGGCGACCGGAAGTGCGACTTCCGGTGTTGCAAAAAGGGCCTTCATGGTACTCAAATGAAAGCGCCCGTCGCGTACGTCACGAATCTAAAATAAAAACTTGTACTTGACCCGCTCCTAAGCGATAAAAATACAAAAAACCTCCTGGATGGTTTAAAATAAAGAAACAAATGTTAAATGTGTAATTATAATTTCATATATATTTCATAAATTATATAAAAGATATATTAACAATCATTAAATAAAAGAAAATCAAATGTATGTTATAACTGTGTTTTATTTCATCATTTCATAACAACGTGCATGATAACATATCACCAATTTTCAACAGGAAATTATAACATAACCAGAAGTAACAGGATGTAATTGACTTTCTGATAAAAATGTATATTGTTTATTATAAAGGTAGTTAAATTAAACACAACATCTTAATAACACATTTATTATTATTTAAAAAAAAAATTACAAGATAAATTTGTACGTTTATCAATAATAATGTCACATAACAATCTAACATTACCAATTACACAATAAGTTACATTTAATAATATTTAGTATTATTATTATCATTTAAATAAGTACAAATTTTTTTTACATTTTGAAATGAACAATTACTAAACTCATCCGTGTGATTTGCACAGAAATGAGTACATTTTTCAAACTTTGGTGAATTAATTTCACCTTCAAGGTTTAATATGGTAAAATTCGGGAAATGTCTTTTTAAAAAATCTTCTTTTTGAACACCCTTGACCACGCACGTCACATCGGATAAATTCTGAGTAAATCCGTAAAAGATGTTGTCAATCTCGGCCATATCAACAATTCCTCCGGAATATGGAATTGAGTGGTAATTATTTTCCAACCATCTGGCTTGAATTCTTTCCTTCGATGTTAAAAACGAGTAGTCGATTGTCGGTTTCATCAAGTAAGTGTGAATATTTTTGTAATTTGATGCAATACTTATTTCCTTCGGCATAAACTGATTTGCAATTACAAATCCTTGCATATCGATGGCTAATATAATCATCATGTTATATGAAGTGTACACATCAACGGCCTGTACTCGACTAAAATAAGAGCTCAATTGATGGTGGGTATTTGACGCATTTTTCTACGTTCAGGATTCACTACTGCTTCCAATGTTATTGCAATCTTTTTAATTCTACGTTGAAATCGTAGTCTATTTTGTGCTTCAATCATCCATTCAGCACCGCTTCTATAGTCACCACATTCTTCAGGCAAATAAATGACCGTTGACTCGGGCTCACTGAATCTCACTCTTTTTCCCATCACACGAGTTTTCGAACCAACCCTGATAGCGGTGTGTATTCAACTATGGTATCGCTCAAAATGAGACAATAACACCTAGTATTGTCTTTAAAAATCTGAGAAGCTTCCATTTCAAGGCGCAAATCTACCGTCGAGGACTTGATGCTTTCATTTTGTTTTGAAACGTCAAATACAAACATTGTGTGATTCTTAAAATCAGTAAATGAAAAGTATGGCTGATTTTTTGCATTATCATAGTAACTACTTTGAAACTGACAGTACATCTCGTAGGCGGTTAAATATTCGCCATTGTCAAAATCCAAATTTAAATTTTCGTATGGATATGTTTCAGAATTTAGATAGATTCTTATGTTTTTAATGTTACAATGATCGAATGTGGAAACGTCTTCACTCGACACACCCTTTTTGTTGACGTGAAAAGCTATAATTACATATCGTGATTTCTCTAGACTGTTTGAGGTTTTTACGGACCAAACACTATCTTTAGATTTATTCATAGAGGGTAGTTCGTGTAGTTCCCATTTGCGAAATGGGATTAAGATTCTAGGATCGGTTTTAACTTGTTCCAACATTTGTAATTTAATCTCATCATTTAATTGTATATGTGGTACTCTCCACTCGACTTTGTTTATTTTAAATTTAATCAGGCTAGTTACTTTTTTATCAGTATCATCGCTTATGAAACAATTTACATCAGTAGACGCACGTAGTAGAATTAGCTCGTGTTTTGCAAATCCCATTATTTTTTGATAGTCTTCGGCAAATCCTAACCAGCACTTTAGCGGAATAAGAGCAAAAAACTTTTTATTCACAAAATATGTTTTTATTTGACCGGTTTTGCCCCACCCGGCAGTTCCCAAAACTTTCATTTCTTCGGCGTCTCCGTAGGAAAGGAACCCCTTCATAGTGCTCGAGATACCCAAATCTCTCGTTCTATCAATCTCGACACCGTTTAACTCATATCGGATTTCTTCGAACAAGAATGAGAAAACGTTGTTGGTTATGCTAAATGTTTTTCCATCTGATGGCTGCCCTTCGACCTCTCCAACCAAGTATATACTGCTTTCGCTTGGACATGTAAAAATATCTTGGTTCTGAATTGTGATTCTGATTTCATCGTTATTATCAAAGTTTGTAGTCCTTGGTCGGTAAGAATGATACTGTTCTTTAACGATGCTCTCATCAAATTGCACTTCATCAAAAATGTTAATTTTTCCCATAATGTTTCACTCTGTAACCTAGAGCCAATAATCGGGATAAATTAAGACGTGTCACCTCTTTCGTAGGCAAAGGGGAACTGATGGGGAACGCATTGTTCTTCTTCTTTTTATTACCGAAAACAATTCCCATCTTACAGAGGTTTTAATTCCAATCTTACTAAAATATTTTCTCTCCTAAAATTAATGGGATCCCCCGCTTGATCCAATATTCTGAGATTGATATTGTCGATGCTATTGCGAACGTTTACCGGTAAATATAAAATATTTCGAGGTTCAATATTAATTGCGTAACCGGGGTCCACTGCGGGACTAAATTCGAACAACGTGTGCGACAGACGATCGTCGTAATATGCTCCAGTAACGATGTTGCACTCTATTCTTATACTTTCCACTTTAATTATTTGCACGGGTAAATCGGACCTATGAATAATTCCAGCTTTTAAATTTTTTTTCCCGGAAAACCCCAAGAGACGCCCGATGGTGTTTTTATCAGATGTAAAATCAATGTCATACTTGCTCTTGATTTCACACTGAAGAGTGTTGT
The DNA here is from genome assembly GCA_963932245.1 of Tachinus rufipes. Classification (NCBI taxonomy): domain Eukaryota; kingdom Metazoa; phylum Arthropoda; class Insecta; order Coleoptera; family Staphylinidae; genus Tachinus; species Tachinus rufipes. The sequence continues at coordinate 52,340,345 of OZ010748.1, forward strand.
GATTGGGTTTCAAAGACAAAATTTCTTCTGCTTCCGACTCGGGTAAATTTAACCCCCCTATTATCATGCGTTGTAAATACAATTCAATGTCTCGAATTTCGTATGCCCCTGTAGAAAGTGTGATCAATTTATTATCGTTGAAAATGAATTTATTGTTGATTCCTTCCTCAATGTTCGGTATGGAATTATATGTGTGAAAACCAATGAGTCCTAGACAATATTCGTGTTGCGGATCTAACTCGATCGGAGGATAATAGTTGACCGATAGTTCGCTGCTATCACCTTGCAGGGTGAACGTTCGAGACATGACTAACATAAAATTAATTTTAACATCTTTATTTATATAAAAACTCTAAACATAAATGTCCGCAGTTGTGAGAGTTAAATTTCTGATATTGATTGTGATTATATTTTATCTCGCATGCTTTGAAATATTTTACAACTTCTAGCGGTGGGCTTAAATTTCCAAAACTGTCAAAGTATTGCACGCGTCTGCCGTTCTTCTTGTACGCTACCCAATGAGTGCCGGCTCCTGCCGCCCTATCCAGATTTATTATACCTGACTCTCTATAATGAGGGTGATGTGGTAACTGATCTCGCATAAATACTCCTCTAAACGTTTTAATATGTTTCGTATATTTTTTCAAGTCTAAATCTGTGAGCGGTCTATCGGGCAGCGAACTTAACAGTTTTTTGATTTTTTCAGGTACAGGCCCAAACCTTTCTTATATGGTTTTAAATATAAACCGCTTCCCTTCTTTCCGAGAGCGATGGCTTCCATCGTTTTGTTGTGACGCTCGGACTCTTGCAGTTTCTTTTGTGCCTCCTTAGTAGATTTTACTGCTCGTACGATAGCGCTAGTACCCCCCGCGATCGAACCTAAGGCGCTTAATCCAGCAAAGAGAGGTATGAGTGGCAGAAAGCCACCTTGTTTTGGAATAGGTAGAACTCTTGGTTTGCGGACTTTATTACGTCCACCCGTTTTCTTAACAGCATCCTTGGCAGCAATCAAGGCAATTTTAGCACTTTCTCGTATAACGTCTCCACTTTTAATTTTATTTGCTAACGGTTTTAACGCCGTTCGTGCTTTATTTACTACACCTGCGCGAAGAGTTACAGTTTTAACGCCCATTCCTAATTTCCTTTTGGCTTTCATGATTCCAGTTACCGCTAGAGCGCTTGCTTTTTCGCTTAACGAAGAGTTCTTAGACATAACTCTCCCCCAAGCAGATTTTTCCAAACTTTTATCTGCCTTATGTCGATCTTCTAACTTGGATGAATTCGAATAGGCAATGTCGTGCTGCATACAAGCTTTATCCAAATCGTTTATACCGATATCTCCTCTGATCAAACGCTTCTTCAACTTGGTGCCGGGACCGCAATATTTATATCCGGGTAAGTGTAGCTCAACAGGTAACTTATCTATAGCGCTGTTGATAATACCTCTACCGTGGTACATTGCTTAATAATTTTATCAGATCAATGATGTGTATATATAGCCATATTAATTAGAGTTTTAGTTAGTATAATGAAAACCGTTAAGCAGAAAGTTACTTTACCAATTATAAATATAGACTCAGTTGTGGGGGATACGACTGGACAATCTGAAAAACATGGCCCGTTAATCCCAAATTCTGTAAGAGCTATAATATGCGGACCCTCGAATTGTGGCAAAACTAACGTTTTATTTTCAATGCTTTTGAATGAAAACGGTTTAAAATTTGAAAACTTGTACATTTACTCAAAGTCGTTGTTTCAACCAAAATATCAAATGTTAAGTAACGTTTTAAGCTCGATGTCGGAAGTTGGATATTTTCCATTTTCCGAAAACTGCGAAATCATCGATCCGAGTGAAGCAAATAATAATTCAATTTTTATATTTGACGATGTTGCATGTGACAAACAAGATAAAATTAGAAATTTCTTCAGTATGGGTAGACATAAAAATGTTGATTCATTTTACCTATGTCAAACATATACACGTATCCCTAAGCATTTGATCCGCGATAATGGAAATTTTATAATGCTCTTCAAACAAGATGATTTAAATTTGAAACATGTATACCAAGACCATGTGGGCAGCGATATGAGTTTCGAGAAGTTTAAAACTCTATGTGCAGAATGTTGGAAAGAAAAGTATGGTTTCATTGTGATAGACAAGGATTCTGATGCCGGCAGATACCGCAAAGGACTCGACGAGTATATAATAATAAACTGATAATTACCTCAATCAGTATAGCGCATGCGTTAGCGGGGTGTGGTTATTATTTCTATCTCTATTGAAGTGGAGCAGTATAAATAGATTAAGCAGTTATATAGCAATTGATATAGCAGTATAAAAGCGGTAGCTATTGAAGAGCGCCTGATATAGCGCGCAGTAAGCGGAATAGCGAGCGGTATAGCGGAATAGGGAGCGGTATAGTGGAATAGCGAGCGGTATAGCGGGATAGGGAGCGGTATAGCGAAATAGAGAGCGGTATAGCGAAATAGCGAGCGGTATAGCGGGATACGGAGCGGTATAGCGAAATAGCGAGCGGTATAGCGGGATAGGGAGCGGTATAGCGAAATAGCGAGCGGTATAGCGGAATAGCGAGCGGTACAGCGCTACAAAAGCGCTCGCTATTTTTAGAGATGCGGTATAAGAAGCGCTCTCTATTACGGAACCCTTTCAATACGGAGAAACACAATGTTGATAAGGAACTCATAAATGTAAAGCATGCAATTCGCAAGAAAGTAATGGCTCTCAAATTGAAGCAATCCGATGATAATGAAATCTTAAATAAAACTTACAAGCCTTTAATTGAACCAATTAAGGAGTTAATAAAGAGTTCTACATTGACACCGGGTCCTGCAAATGTTCTTAATATAACGCCTCAAATTAAACAATCTCCTACGCAACCACCGCAACAGCAAGTGACTCCGATTAGACCTAAGAGAAGATATGGTAGAACTTCTACACCTACGAAACCAGAGGAAATGGTCAGCTTTGGTCAATATGAACCCAGTATGATACAATTTGATAAAACACAAGGAGGTTTAGAAAGAAACTCTTACGATGGTATGTCAGATGCAACCACACTTAGGAGGGAAAATTATAAACCCAAAGAAGAGACTTACGAAAGTAGGTTAGAGTCTTCAGATGATACAGTTGATAATACAGTTGATAATACAATTCATAATACAGTTGTTGAAAATAATGAAAACCCAGAACCTATTACTGAACGTGGTTTGAGAGAATATCTCGAACAGTATCCTAATGTTTTAGTGCCTTTACTTATTGGATACGTCAAAGATGCTGATAAAATTGTTTATGATCGCTCTTCGGTAACGGGAGTTAATTATGACATTGATACCAGCAAGATAATCGTTGGAAACACAGAGCTAATGATTGATGCGATTGGAGATTTTTATGTGAGAGGGAAAAAATTTATAGGTACTGATGGATTGTATGAATTATTATTCAAGAAAACTCCTCAAAATTATACCGAACAAGACAAAAGAGAGTATTTTGAAGTTTTAGTGGCTACTAATGCTTTATTTAAAAATCATAATCCTGCAGAGCAACATCAGGGAATTGGTACAACAAAATATAAAATGTTAGTTAAACCTATGTTAGATGAACGTAAAAAAGCGAGAGCAATGAGAGTGAACGAGAAAACTGTGGATGAAGAGATAATAGAGGCCTTTGCTAATACTACTACTACACACCGTCCAAATCGCAGCAGGAGTGTGTCAGATGCCAATTCGTACGCAGGTAAAGGATTCGATTCAACATTAGAAGTTGAAGATATGCCCTTTCGATACACATACTGGGATAATCCTAACGAGTTAATAGAACGTTTGTGGTTGCTACACGCTTCACGTAGAGCCGGAAATTCATCTCACGCTAACGAGATTGCCTCCATCGAAGAAGAGCTGAGAGAAGCAAATATAATCTATTAATTTTTATTTTAATCTCAATATCACTATGAGTGTAGACAAGTTCGGACGTCATTCGTCGCAAAATATATCATTTGCTGGTGTAAGAGGCCCGCCAGGCAACGGTTTTAAACGCGATGCTGACGGAAATTTCGACATTTCTCACAAGCGTTTGAAAAATGTTGATGCTCCTATCGATGATACTGATGTCACGACTAAGCTGTACGTTCACAACATTTCCAACTACCTCGACTCTAAAATTACAAATCTTCTCAAGAAATCTGATGATGATAAGAACGCTATCAATACTCTCTTGGAAAATTTAAACGCCGAAAATAAATCTGATTTTGATCATATTAATATCAAATATGAGGATCTCGATAAGAAAATTCAATTATGCATTAAAGACATTCCTGAAATGATTGAATCAAAGTTACTGACATTTAAGGATGAATTGCATAAAATTGAACAGAATATGAACTTGGTCAGCAATGCACATGCAAACTTCAAACTGAATGTTTATGATCGTATTGAAGTTATAAGTGATAACTTAACAACAACATACAACAGTGTAAAGGTTCAAATTAACAGCATTAATGATCGAATTCACGATATTAGAGAGCAAATAGACAAATGAACTAATTCGAAGCGACATTCAAATAAAATGGGTGGAGTTTGTTATTAAAATGAATTTGTTATTGGGAGCTCAAGCAGAGAGCATTAAAAATTGATTTCTTCGAACAAGAATGAGTAAAGTAAAACAAGATATTGTTACTGAAATCCACAAGCCCGCGCGAATAAATTTCTCTAGAAGACGAAATATTTTGAAAGGTTTAGATGATCTGTGGCAGGCTGATTTGGCTGATTTTATACTGTATTCTCGCGAAAATAAGGGATATAAACACATTCTTATTGTAATCGATTGCTTCTCCAAATACTTGTGGGCGGAACCTCTAAAAGATAAAAGCGGACCGTCAGTGAAGAGTGCATTTGACAAAATATTTAATGGTGGTAGGATCCCGAAAAACTTGCAGACCGATCTGGGTAAAGAGTTTTACAACAAGCATGTTGAAAATTTACTTAAAAAGCGTTCGATTAATCATTACTCTACGTTTACTATTAAAAAGGCTGCAATGGCCGAGCGAGTGATACGTACTGTTAAAGAAATATTATATAGAGAGTTTAGTTTACGAGGCAAATATAAATGGCTTGATGTATTACCTGATATCACAAAAGATTACAACAATCGTAAGCATAGTACCATCGGTATGAAACCAAATGAAGTCACTAAAGATAAAGAATCGATGCTGTTGAAAACCGTTTATTCACACATCAAGATTGCTGGACCGCAAAAATTTAAAATTGGAGACTTTGTGAGAATCAGCAAGGAGAAAACCGTTTTTGCGAAGGGATACACACCTAATTGGTCCACCGAAATATTTAAAGTGATTTCAATTAAAATCACAAATCCTACTGTGTACCTGTTGGAAGATTCAAGGGGGAGTCCAATCAAAGGAGGATTTTACGCTGAAGAAATTCAACTTGTTAAGCATAATGATGCATATCTAGTGGAAAAAATTATAAAGAAAAAAGGAACTAAAGTTTTCGTGAAGTGGCTGGGACTTGATAAGACTCATAATAGTTGGATTGATAAAAATAATGTTTTATAATAATTTAATCGTATACTAGTTTAGTTTTAATAATAATAATAGAAATTCCGACACTCGAGTAATATAACATCCAGTTGTTTGTATGAGGTATATGAAATGCGGTGATCACAGTACTTCCATGTGCCCCCATCTCTAATTTCGGTTATATTTATTTTGGAGAATGCACTCCATTCTTCTGCGGTGAAGAAAACCCCATTGCGTCCAAAAGTACCATTATGCCCACAGTGGATTTTGATAATTGGTATAAATCCTAGTGCTGGACTTAGACCAATGGACACAAATTTTGTTCTAGAGTTATTGATTGCATAAGAGCTCTCTCCAATCAGCTGCATCTCACGCTTGACGTCATCATCGTATCTACGAATGCCTTCCTCCACTGGATCTTCGAACTTTGGGGGATCTGAAAAGAATGATTAGATGTAAAAATAAATTTCACTTGAGAAAAATATATTTAAAACTTACGTTCAATAATATCTTGTGGCTCCAGACTTTTCAGGTTAATCTGTTGCATGCACACATCATCTAAATCGTACCCCACGTTGTAGAATTTTTCTGCATCTTTGCGTGTTAAACCGTAAGTACCTTCAGGGTTGATGTACTCGTATAATAATTCAAGTTGTAGATCTCTCGGTCGACTCTCCATATCCTCAACGAAAGGTTTAAAAATAGAATTTTTTGGGGTCTCGATTGGATTTACATGTGGCTTTTTAACATCGTATTCTCGTTTTAAAGGTGTAGAATAACTCCTTTTGAGGTTAGACATTATGAACTCTATTGTATATGTAGCTAAACTATCGTGAACTGAACTGCACAAACACTGAATCAACTGTGAAGTTTTTGCATCATGATCACCATATTATTACTAATTTAAGAATCAAATTTCAACCAATCACAGCGCTGATAAAGATTTAATGATTCATACTTATAGTGAATCACAAGGTTGGTATGATGATGATGATAAGAATTTTCTTGTTGATTTTGTATTATGATGCAATTTTTCTGTTAAAAGCGGATGTTACATCCTGTTACTTCTGATTATGTTATAATTTCCTGTTGAAAATTGGTGATATGTTATCATGCATGTTGTTATGAAATGATGAAATAAAACACAGTTATAACATATATTTGATTTTCTTTTATTTAATGATTGTTAATATATCTTTTATATAATTTATAAAATACATATGAAATTATAATTACACATTTAACAGTCAAAATTATTTCTAGACTCAATATTAAATTTGCGTTATTACTTTCAACATTCGAGATTATTAAATGATTTGATACGTTCATTACGTATCGATTTTTATCGAGGAACATAAAAGTTGCATTCATCACATTTGACACCCCCGGAATCGTGCTGGCGTTGATTTTGAACGTTCTTGGATGAGTGGTATTGTCGAGGTGCATCATTTTCCACTCCAAAGGCCAACTATCATTGATTCCTCTATCAATGGCGGTTATGTAGCATTGTCTGGCATCTTTGGGTTTCGTGATGAACAAAGTTCCATTAAGCAAAGTTGATAAAAGTATGAATGCGGTGCTATTCATTTTCGGTGCTCTTGTCACTTTTTCTAGTTGATCGGTAATCTTGACACTTTTTGCAGATACACTTTTCTGCGATGCATCTAAAACAGTTTTTTATGGGCGGAGGTGGTCCGTCTATGTGGTCCTCATCGGTTGGAAGGTTGTAATGCTTATGACAAGGAAGTCTTATTTGGAAATATAAATCACTCTTACATTTTTCAGGCAGGAAGTCCCACAATCTTTCCAAATTTAGTCCATATAGCGATCGCAAATATTTTTCAGGCAGATATTTTACATATTCACCAGTTAACTTGCATTCATCATACAATTCAATAGCTTTATTTATATTTTAAATAATTTTATTTCGACTTCGCTAATTTCATCGGAGCTGCATACCGTCGAGTTTTGCACACAGTTGCTTTTGCAATTCATAATCACAAATAATTTTTTTAACATTTATAATTTGCCTTAATAGACTTTCCAATCGATAGTCTAATTGCTGTTTTTGTTTTTGCAATCGATTTTTTAAAAGGTGTCGTTTAATGAGTGACGTTCTTGACATCACCATTATCTACGACTAACTGATTTTTAAATTTAGTGTCTCCACTTAAACAACATATTGTTATCATTTGTTTCTTTATTTTAAACCATCCAGGAGGTTTTTTGTATTTTTATCGCTTAGGAGCGGGTCAAGTACAAGTTTTTATTTTAGATTCGTGACGCGATTGCAACACCGGAAGTCGCACTTCCGGTCGCCATTTTTGATTTTGTGGTAAAGATTGTCACTTCCGGTCGCCATCTTGGATTTATTTTTGACACACCCTGTATATACAAAGTCTTTCGACCACCCTGTATATATGCTCGTTCGCTTGCTGCCGCTAGGTGGCTGCTGGTATCGCGCGTTGCACTCGCACACTTGAGACAAAACATTGAAATTTCCCCCTCTCATATTTTCCATCCTTCCATTTCCGATTTCTGGTTCTCACTCTCACACAAGGGGCTCTTATGGAGGTATAAAAAGAGAGTGCGTATACCGGATGTCACTGATAACAACTGATAAGAGGACTTTTGGTTTTTACCATATGCGCAACTCACCACATTTGAATTTCCCGCCAGAAATAATGTCGCACATGCCGAGTTGAGCTGCTAGACCGGAAGTAAAGTGAATTTAGACCCCCTATGTAAACCTTATGGGATTTTGACCCAGAACCCGCCTAGCCCTACTACTGAAATGAATTTATTATAATAATTATCCAAACCTAGAAATGATTTAAGCTAGATTACATTCACGTGCCTTTCTTACTGCTAAAACCTTTTCCGCTGTTGTATGTAACTTTTGCTTGTCAATTTTATGTCCTAATTAATCAATAGATTAAAAAAAAATACATTTTTCTCTCTTAATTGTTAATCCTAAATCAGCTAATATTTTTAAAATAGCAACTTTCTTGTAGTTTCACAAATAATTCCTCAATTTGTGGTAAAGGATGTTGGTCAACTTCTATCATGTTATTCATAGTAACTTTATAGTCTTTACATAGTCTTATAGTTCCATCTTTTTTCAATATAGGTACAATAGGTGTACCCAACGGCCTTTAATTAATTGGTTGAATATTATTTTTGTTAATTAATCTCGAAAGTTCTGTTTCTACTTTGCTTTTTAATGCAAATTGTAGCGGGCGAGCTTTAAAAAACTTCGGAGTTGTATTATTAACTAAATTCAATTGTATGTACCTTTGCAAAATAACCCCGATTTATTTGAAAATACTGTAGAATATTTATTGCAGCTTGTCCATCAAACTCTTAGTCCATATACTATTTTTGGAATCTTATTACATTTAATTTGTTTATACCTAAATTAAACATGTAAAAAAAATTTTATCTAGCAGAGGCGGGCCTGTTTCCTGTTTTGTAAGTAATTTCAATCTCAATATACCCTAAAAGTAATATTTTATCTCCATTATAATTTAATAATATTTTATCAGTCATAATAATTTTATTAACTGGAAAATGGATATTTTTAAACTTACTTGAAATTACTGAACAACTGGCAGCAGTATCTAATTTAAATTCTAGTGTCTCCTAATGTGTCAACCATCATTACCGCTACAAACATCAATACCACAACCATCGCAACCATCATCACCAATAAACGATGATGTTTGTAGCGGTGATGATGGTTGTAGCAGTGATGATAGTTATAGCAGTAATGATGGTTGTAGTGGTGTTGTTGGTGACAATGGTTGTAGCGATGATGTTGGTGCCAATGGTTGTGATGATGATATTGTTGGCAGAAGCTTCAATAATCCACTATAATCATGGGTGATGGTAAAATGAATTGGCTACAATTCAACCCAAAATCATCTTTGAAATAAATTGTTGGCTGACTCGCCACATAACCATGTTGTGGCAGTTGTAAAGCACTATTAACGGTTTATAAGCGGTACAAAACAAAAACATTAATTTGAACGTTTTTATAGTCTATGAACACCAGGAGTGAATTAAATATGTTTATGCAATCGTGAATTTACAGTTTGGAAACTCGTACTCTCCAGTTACTACAAAGTACATTAAAACAAAGCCAACCATATTAGAAATTATTAAAATTAAAATTTCTTAAAATTTGGAAAAGAAGATAAATGATTTAAAACAAAAAAATAATAATATATTTTATTTTTACAAGAATAGTTATTAGAAACAATAATACATACATATTTGAAATCCTAATTAAAATTTTAACATACATTTTACACATATAAAAAAAAAGTAATTTAAAAATCAATATAAGCAAATTAAATATTATATGATAAATATCTTTATAATTATCTAAATTTGTTATAATTTCAAACATTATGGTATAGAATCAAAATCTGCTAAAAACTTTTTTTTTGGCTTTTGTTCTATATATTTTTGTTTCCTCTTTAGTAACTACTTGATAGTCTGCAGTTTGCTTTATATTTTGCAAAACAATATTGACTGATGCACCATCTTGATCTAAAATCATGTTTATCATTGTTTGAAAATTGACATTTCACTTTGCAACAAATAAAATATTTATTTGTTGACGGATCATATACTTTATATGCATAGTTTTTCGGGCCTCCCAAAACAAATTCCGTTATATATTTGCCATCTCCTAGTTCATCAGTCATATCTCCAATAAAATTACCAGTTGGCGGTTCGTAATCACCATCTCAAAATAAAAATATTATAGAATCCGTATCATAGTAAAATATTCTATTTTCCAACAGCTGTAGGTATTCGTACAACTTGATATAAGCCTGAGCAGTATATGCGGTTATACCGACGTTTACAGTTGGCAACGTGTCGGCAGCTTCTTCCTTCAACTCCCAATTTACAACAAACGTTTCATCATTTATAGGAAATATATGATTCACATTTATTGAGGGCATTGTTAACAGTTTACCACGACGCAGAACATACGCTAATAGAGTGCGAAGCGTGAGAAAATGATAGGAAAGAGCTAGAGAATGTATTGAAAAACAAAATTGATAAATCTTCAATAATTAATTTTTGCCTGAATGACGAAAACAAATGGAGAGCATTAAGAAATTATGCAACGGCAGTAATGAGAAAAGAGATAGAGGAATTTGAAAACTCAAGATCTAGATAAACGAAAATGGAAGCAAACACACACATCAAAAGCCACAGAAGACAAAGGAAGGAGGAAAGAGAAGCTAAGTGGAAGCAAAAGAACATAGAAAAAAACAATGAAGAGAAAAAATACAAAGAAGGTCAAGACAACTATGCCAACCAAGGAATGGAAGAAGCCGGGGACAGCATGTGTTTTGAAGTGTGTTTTTTTTTGCGATTTACAACTATTTTACGTCGCCCCAGAAGTCTTACGATTTGTTTAAAAGAGGTCTTTTTTGGCTCGACGGAGACCGTTAAGTGGAGAAGTTTTTTCAGATCTTTGATCTCAAAGCTATTGGCCAACTTCGATAGTTGGACCGATAGTAATAGAAAACAAACAAATTCGTTTCCCATTCTGTAAATTTTGGACGGTGCGAATCCTAGATCTACGAGCGCCTGGCCGATATCTGCTTTTGTAAAGTTTTGAGGAACATCACGGATCACCACCTTTAGGCAGCGTTCTTCAGGAGTGGACTAGGTGTGGAAGTCCGCCCGGTGGTTTTTAGATAAGCGGTAGCATTTCGGTGGTCGGCGAGAGAAGCCGGCACCATGCAAATGCCATCGTATGTATTTTTTGAAGATAGAATTTCAAAATTATTTTCTCGAAAAAATTGAGAGTAGCCCTGAAATTTTGCTTTGTCATTTAGGACAAATGATGGCGGGCGTGATTTAGAATCAGTTGTAGAAGGTTGAACAAGATCACCGGCGGGGTTGGGGTCCGAGGCGGCAGGCCTAAACCTCATCTCGGTGAAGTCTTTCTTGGACGTCTTTTTTTGGGCGGTGACAGTGCCTTTTTGAGCAGATGGCCTTTTTGCTTTTTGACCTAAAGGGCCGGCAGGATTAGCCGCTGATAGCCGTCTGTTTGCAGCTCCTGAAGAGAGCTCGGGATTGACTGATGGTCTGCTGTTAAAAGGTTTGGAAGACGCACCCCATGTTTTTTTTTTTTTGTTTTTGATTCCTGGAACAATGGCTGTAGAGCGAGCGGTCTCGGTTTTCGGTTCTCTTACCGTCTTGGCTTTCCCGCTGCTCGGCCTTCATCTTCCTGTTCCTCACCTTTTCTTTCTCCTTCTGGATGTCGTCATCCCGCTCGATGGAGGTGTCCCGGTCCGATAATGCCATTGCTGGCTCGTGTTGGCTCTAAAAGAGAATTTTTTTTGCTTTAACAAACTATTTGCTTGAAAAAACGGAAAACCTTGATTATTAATTGAACATTAATAGTTATTAACACCTTGCGGCATTAACAACCATTGATACTTGGTTGTGCAATAATAATTGAAACTTTGCTAGCTGTGTGGCTGGCGTCGTAGTAGGATAGAAAGCAGTGATCGGGATCGATGCGTCTCTTTCGGCTGCTGGCTGTCGAATCTAAAATGTTACCTGTTCTGTTACGTGAAGTATATTATAAATTTTCTCTGTTTATATACCTATCCTATGCGTTAAAAAAATATTCAACCAATCAAATTCATTGTAATTTTGTCCAATCATCATCAAAATAAATAAAACCGTACTAAGGGCTCTCTCAAACAAGCACATTTGTTCGTGTTTTACATAAGAAACAATGTAGTTTTGAATAAATATAGGGTAAAGACACATTATCATATAAGATTACATGTATTTTTAGACACAAAACCCGCACCCACTTTTACATTAGTTAACAATAATTTATAACATTTGGTTCAATACCTAAACCCTACACCCTCCCTAAACAATAGCTAGTAAGGGTAAGTTTAATAAAATTTTAGTTTTTTTTTTAAGTGTTAAAATAAAAATATTTTTACAAAATTAAATCCAAAAATTACCCCCTAGAACAACCGTCGTGGAAAATATAAAGTAATAATATTTTATAACCTTCAATTCTGCACCCCACCCTAAACAATACTTTATAGGAACGACATTTTTAAAAAAATTTCAAAATCCCATAAAAATCGATATATCTCGAGAACGGTTCAAAATTTTGCAAAAATATATTCAAAATTACCACTCGCTTTACACTTCAGTTTATATAGTTTATAACTTTCAGTTCCAGTTATAAAAAATTTCTAAGTGTTAAAATCTTATAAAAATTGATATATCTCGAGAACGGCTCAAAATAAAAAAAAAAAAATCGATAGTTACCCCCGGCAACCCTCCCGGCCCAGTTTAAAGATGATTAACAATATTTTTTAGTTTTTACCTACGCAACCCCCACCCTTATATTAGTTTATAGGTATAACTTTAATTAAAAAAGACCAAACCAGTGGTTCGAATTTTTTTAGGAGGGGTTAAAATCAATTTAAATACGATTTAATTCCTTTCTAAAAAAGTTGTTTAAAAATATTAATTTTGGAGGGGTCTGGCCCCTACTCGGAATACTACAACTGAAATCGTTTCTGATAAACTCTCTTCTACATGGATTATTTGGAAAATAGTAGCAACATTTTACATTACTATCAATTAATTTATTTTTGGTTTGGTAAATCTAGGGTCAAGTTACACTTTTCCTTAAGATTACATGTAAAACAAGACACACATATTTACTCGCATAAATAAAATAAATATTAATGGCTGAAAAAACACGGTTGCCGGTCTTTTCAAAACTTGCATTCATTATATTAAAATTGTATACATTTAAGTTCTTGAAATATATATTACTATTAAAATATTTAACAATAGTTAAGTCTTTATCGTTAGTTGATAACCGCAAAAGGAGATTACGCACTCGTCGCGAGAGCCGATGACGTAATTTATTTCTCATTCCTACCTACAACCAAGTCTTACGGTTCATAATTGATTATTTATTAGTTTTGTATATGTATAGTTTATTGTAAATAGAAAATTTTTAATAGTGGAATTCAATATATTAAAGGTTATAATTTCATATTTTTACCAGTTAGTATTAAAATAATATATGAATTGCAAGTGGTTGGGGGTGACGACATCCCGCCATCAAGAAATCAGGTATGCAACCAAACACACACGCGATACTAGCGCCACAACAAACACTCTGGTGGCCAAACTTTGAACTAAAATTGTAAAAGCGACATCCTGTTGAGACCCACCGGAAGTCCATGTTAATTCCGATAAGGAAATCGACTTCCGCCGTCATTTTCTCCTTACTGTGGACCAATTTCTGTTGAAAATCAACTTTTGATTGCTCCACAATTTTATGCAACTACCTGTTTTTCAAAATGTTGTAGAGGATTATTATAATATAACAAAGGCTACAATACAACACATCAATAACTACAATATTAAAATAACATATAAATGCGGCGTAGCAATTCCTTATTCTACGAATACTTAATTTAGTTGGAAATACCAAAATAAGTTTATTTGTCGAATATATATAATTTGAGATTTGTTATTCGGTGATTTATTTTGTCTTTATAAAACCAGCTCTGAATATGTTTTTGTTTGAAATTCTCAAAGTATGGAAAAAATTAAAATTATCCAGAATAAATCATTAAATATGTATTATTAATATATATTTACAATGGAAAACAATTGCATAATATTAAAGTAAATAATATGGTAAAATGATTACTGCATGCAACCATGAAATAGTTATGGATTGCATTACTGTTTATTATATTATAACGTTTGCGTCGGCAAAGTAGTATCATAAAGAGCTATGTAAAATTGTTCTAAGAACTGTGTGCTGAAAATTGTATGTAAGTTGGATTTAATTAAACAATTAATTAAAATAATGCACATAACCAATTAAATGTCAAAAGCAATCGATTTACACTAAATAATTTATACAACAAATATTGGCAGGTACTACTTTCATATAATTGAATATTTAATCATAAATTGTATTTATAATGTTAAAGATCAATTAATGCCTGTATTACACTGTCAAAAATTATGTCTTGAATTATATATATATATAAAAATATTTAAATCTTAAAAAGTCTGTAAAATTCACAAAATATTTTCAATCTTATTACAGATTGAAATTTTAAGAATATTTTTAAGTTTTCTTTATAATTAACACATAAAATGTGAGAAATAGCATTTATAATATAATCTTACTATTTGTTTAACTGTTAATTTGTACATTTTTGCGTCAATTATAAAGAAAAACTAAATTTATTTTAAAAATTTCAATCTACAATAAAATTGATAATCATTTGTGCATTTTACAAACTTTTTAAAGTTCCATCAATAATTATATAAATATATATTCTATAAAGAATTATAGATAGTGTCATACGGGCATAATACATAATTTGACTTATGATTCAATATTTTATTTTTTTACAATTTATTTTGACAGTGGTAATGTTTTGTAAAATTGCAAACCAAGTTGATTGTTTATATACAATAAAAAAATATTTTTGCATTTAAGTAAGTTGCTAGGGCATACTCAAATATATTTTTGCATATTTGCAAACAGTATCATTTATATTTTAAAAATTAAGGGTTACACATGATCATACACTTATGGTCTCAAAGTACACATTAAAATACTTTTTTTCAAAAAATAGAAAACATAACTTTTATATGCTTTTGCAACAATACTAAACATCAAATATTAAAATAAACTTATTAAGTTTATATATAAATAAACTTTAAAAATTAAAAACAAAACAAATTCTTAAAAAAATAAACTAGAAATGAAAATATTATTAGTTTCTTTGAAATTTAACAAACCCTTTTATTTTTTTTACTATCAACATATTTCTACAATATTAGTATTGTACATAAACATGTATTTTCAGTTTCAGTAGTTTTATCTATTATAAATTTTGAATAAAATTGCTTAGAATGTTATGTACATGATCATGTACAAGGGGTCTGAAAGGGTTAAGTTGATCAACCTCGCGAGATAATAAAGAAACAATGATAAATATAGTTAACAATGATTACTATTAAACTAGTCAATGTAATTAATACTGGAAAACAATAACTTATCTGATAACCCCTGGGTAAGTTGTAGAGAGCGTGGCGCATTGGTCTATGCAACCGGCCGCTGTACCGAAGATCGTGGTTTTGATTCCCATATACCGTGATATAATTTTTCACGTTCTATACGCTCTCCCACTCCCCAAGCCGCCTTGTCAGCGTGGGGTTTTATGGCTAATAACCCTCTCTGATGGAGTGATGAAATCTCTTCAGTGGTTCGGAATCCACTTAAAACTGTAGGTCCAATAAGTATAGAAAACGGCTGAGGGTTATAAGTTGTAGAGGCAACGGTGCTGATGAATAGTAATCCGAACAGGACCGCAATATTGTTGAGTCGAGCAGAGGGAGTTCTTACAGATCTTCCCGGTCTCCGTGCGTCTTTATCGCTGGTTCAAAATTTTTGATTTTGCTGGAAATAGCAGCAGTATACTACTGGGTATATGTTCCCGACCATAATTATTATTCAAATAATTATCTGAGTATGATAACGGAGGATGCGATAAAAGGCCTACAATATAACTAATTACCAAACCGAGGTTTTTAACATTTAAAAAATGTGCGTGTGCTTAGCTTAAGACTGGAAACGGCATATTGTATTAATTTGTCAATATCATTTAATTCCAATATAGGGCGACGCGTGTTTCACTTTCAGAATTACGACACGATATAATTAATCCGGACAGATTCCGATTTACGAGCAATCGTGTTTGCGTATCTAAGTGACGACAAAATAGAAACAAAATTTTCAAAGGTTAAGGATAATCAAATTATAAAAACAAAATAATACAAAATCGCGCATATTGAATTAGGAATGTTGCCACGTTACCGAAATGAAATGAAAACGTAACGTAACAATAGTGTCGGTGTACCAGCATACACTGAAATATTGTTCAAGTCTAATGGATGTACGGTAGTCATGCTGAACTGTTTGTCCCAGAAAACTGTATGTAGGTTCTGTAACCTCCTTTGTTAATATAGATCTTACACATTTTTCCAATAAGTGCGGACTGGGCATCAAGTACCCTAATGGCCTGGTTACACAATACGAGTTGCTAACCTGACAGTGGACAGCTACTGCGAGAGGCATGTAAAAACAAAAAATGTTACTGTAACTCTGATGCTAGGTACCGACATGCACATGACAGTAACTCGTGATGATGCGAGTTGCTGCACTGCAGTAACTGACTAGGATAGCTCGGATGCTAGCTCGCACTGTGTAACCAAGCCTTTACTTGTTATTGTAACATATGATGTTAGAAGTCTCGGTTTGCTAGTAAGTCGGACAAATATCAAGAATTGGAATTGGTTTATTCTTAAAGCTGTTCTTGTAATTTTTTTGGATTGTCACTATTTCATAATTTAAATAAGAGAATTATTCAGTATTTAGATTAATAACACTTAGTTGGGTAGGCGAGATACTCTAGTTAAAACTAATCGCTTGCAATCAATGATTTAAGTGCCACGGCTACTACATCTGACTGTTTATTATCAGGAGGATAAATTTTTACTTTTCTTTTCTAATTTAGAAACAAATAATTGTTATTTCTTGTTTATGTGTAAAGAAAACGGCAAAGTTTAGCCAGTGGCTGTTTTTCCGCTTAACTTCTGCTGAGAAAGTTAATCAATTTCTGGATCACCAACACTTGGGTGGGTGGTTGGGACACTCCAGTTAAAACTACTTGCTTACTATTAATTATGTGGGTGTCCTGAAACTACTTTTTTGTAATAATTAATGATCTGTGTCCCACCTATCTACTTGACTGTTGCATTTGTCACATCACATACCTTTCCTAATTTATTTAGATACAAATAACTTCTGCAAAAAGAAGAATGATTTCATTTTAGATTACTAACGCTTGCTTAGGTAAGCGGAGCACTCTAGTTGAAACAAGATACTCGACTGTTTATTAAAAAAATAAATCAGTAACAATTGTTAAAAATATTGCGCTCGAACTGTAAATCAATACTTTTTAATTGTTTCCCTAGAAGGTCTTATTGTCTAAGTTGTTCTATGGATTTTATGGAAAAATTATGTTGCATGAAGATAGAGTTGCATTGACAAAAAAATACATAAAAGCAAAGTTCTGCAACGCAAAAAGGCTGTGCATAGTGTTTTTAAGAACTGTGTAAACTGTGTTATCTATTGTTTTGTTTATGTTGTTAAGTAGCTGGTAAATTCACAAGTATATATTTTTTTATCAGAATTTAGAATAGAGCTTTTTTTAACTACCTTTAGTTTCTAATTACATTATTACTAGTCATAAAATAAAATAATGGTCATGATTTGCAGTATTTGATGTCATCACAAAATATTGAGACTGGTCATCCTCCAAGGTCTGTAACTAATCTTATTAAAATAAATCTTAAAAAAATAATCAATTTTAACGTTAACTGAAATTTAATATAATATAACTACATATATAGACACAATTACATAGAAAAACACACATCAATTGATTTAATGTTGCATATTTTTATATTTTATTTTAAATTCACTAAAAATATTATATCGGAAACATATACTATTCATGCAATTGACAATCGTATAGGAAAAGCACCGTTTGAAGATCTGTAATTTGTGCTTAGGTATAGATAACAAACTTATCAGAAGTAAAAACTTGTTATGCTATGAATATCACATCTATAACGAATTTTTTCACATTTTGTGTTTAAGTTTTTATAATTGAAGCACGCGGAGTGAAGTTTACGTCTGTTTTTTATACCCAAGCACTTAGATTTTTGTAATTAATGAGATATTCTTTCGCGCCTACTTATACCAGTGGCGTACCTAGAACTTCTGCCGCTTGGGGCGGTCTCTAATTTGCCGCCCTTTCTAAGTCAATCAAATAGTGGTTTTTATAAATTGATATCCGAGCAAAACTTTTAAAGATAATATTTTTATCCCTACATTGACTTGACAATGAGGAAACATATTTGAAATTATATAATAATTCATAATTTGTAGAACTAGATATACAAAATGCCGCCCCAAAATATGTGCTGCCCGGTGCGTATTAGACTACTAGTATTTTGTTTAAATTGTAAGTTTGTGTCCAAATAAACTTTTAAATTTTTTACACAGTCGCTGATTGGTATAATAATTTTATTTATTAATATTGTAAATTCCTCTGCGGCAGCGCTTTTTAATTTAGTGGGACCAAAAAAAAAATAAAGTTTTGTTTCAGGTTCATTAATTTGCAGTGAATGCTGGGTAGAATATTTTACTACTTTATCTAAATCCTTGTTCAAGTCATTTTGAGAAGTTTAAATATTATTAATATTAAAAAAACATGTGTATCTGCGTATCAACAGCATACATACGACACAAAGAATGGTCAATAACAGTAGGCAGTGACGCAGTATAAATAGCGTATATTAAAGGCCCCGGTATAGTACCTTGTCCTATACCACAGGCAGTCTGCACCGGCAGAGAAATCTTGTTATCCACCACTATTTTTTAACTCCTATTACTAAAAAACCTTGTCATTAATTGTGTAGCTTTAAAACTAAAGCCAACAAAATTAAATATAGCGTTTAAGATCTGGTGATTTAGTCCGTCAAACACTACTAAAATCAATTGAAACGAGAGCTGTGATTTTTCCCTAGTCAGTTGCAAGTATAATATCATCAGTTATGTGAATTAGAGCACTGCAACCATAATTAAATTTATCCCATTAATACCAGTTGCGTTTGTTTTTATGTTGTTAATCATTTTGATTATATCACTATTTGTAACAACATTAAATTTTAATTCGCTGTCAAAATTTGTTTTTTTGTTACTATTATAACAAGTGACAATATTATTATCCGCTGGCAATTGTTCTATTTCAGAGACTAAATAATAATTAAATTTGTTTTTAAGATGTTCCGGAATGGATATGATACTTTTGGAAACAATGTTTTTTCTTAATTCAGACCATAGTTGTTTTTTGTCTTGTGAATTGCCTTATTTGTAAGATTTCGTACGGTCTTGTAATAATCAAAATGAATAGGTTTTTTTGTGCCCTTGTATAGTTTACATGCTTTTACTTGTAATTTAATCATCTCTTTAATGGTATATGTTAACCACGGTGATGACTGCTTGGATAATTTGATTTTGTGTTAAACAAGCATGTCCCCTATGCTTGTTTAACACGTTTAATAAGTTTGTATTAAAGAACGTTATTTTAGCGTTAACATCATTTATATCAAAAATGTCGTACCATTTGACTGCATAGATATCATTTAAGAATTCATTGTAGTCTATTATTTTAACATACCTGATTTTAATTGATTTACGCTTTACTTTACCACATGGTTTAGCTGACCCATAGTTATTCATGTTAATAAAATCATTTGTTATTATCAAATCAATTAAAGTTTTTGATCTTTTAATGATACGTGAGGATTCTGAAGTAAGTTGTTTCAAAGATAAAGAATCCAAAAGTGAAGTAAAATAAATACTTGACGCAACAGTACTTAACATATCCACATTAAAGTCCCCTAAACATACTATATAATCAGTATTTAAAACAGATTTTTCAAAACTTTCTGCAAAATTCTGAAAAATCCTTTTGGGGATCTATATACTACTGCAACTGCAATTGATTTATGTAGTTAATATGTAATAATTGTTTTTGTTTAAAATTGAATTCAAAAATAAAAAAATATTCTTTAAAAATTTGTAAATTAAATTTGTTTTGTGCAGAATTGATTGAATTTTTTGGGCAATTTTATACAAATTCAGTATGAAAAACGATAAATTTTATAAGAAGTTTTTTGTGTGCAAAATTTATGCAGCAATTAGCTTTTTTATGCAATAAAATGTTGAAATCCGTACTTAAAAACAAATATTTGGTCATTAAATATAAAACTAAAATCCGGCAAATTATTAGAAAACAAAAATTTGATTAAAAATAGTTGGGATTCTATTTAAAAAAATGGAAAATTTGGTCAATAAATGTTAAAGTTTGTAATTTAAGAACAAAAATATATGGCTACGTCTGAGTCAAGTGTACGGAATAAAAATTTGATTTTGCTCAAACTACTGAAAATGCCTTTCTCTACATAAGTCCTGATCTTGTGAATTTTTTTAGATTTTTTCAATAAGCCATTTTTGAGTAATAAGCAATCAAAATTTGAAAAAAAGGATTTTTTTACATTTTTTGATTGTTTGTAACTTCCCAGGGTTGAATTTTTAGGAAAAATCTGTAATGAACTTTTTTTATCAAAATTATTCAAAAAATCAGTTTTTACAGTCAAACATTTTTTTCTTTAAATTTTTTAAAATTTTGCAGAACTTAAAATATTTTTTCTTAAATAAAGATGGGTATTTTTTTTTAATATGTATAAAAACTTGTTTGTGTAATTTATCAAAAATTACCATTTTTTATACTAAGTTTGTATAACATTACTTAGAAAAGTTAATTGTTATATAAAATTTGCTTATAGAATTTGTAATTTTGCTACTTAAAAAAAAGAACTTAAATTTACATGCAAAAGATAAGATCAAATCAATAAAACAAAAAAATATGTTATTACTACAAAGTATAATCAGTTACGACTATTTTAAGACTAACCGCATACTACTAAAAATCAGCTTTTTAACTTTTCCTGCAAAAAAATCATCAAAAAATGAGTTTAAACATTTTAATTAACCTTCTCTATGCTTTGTAGACGTTAAAAGTGGTATATTACATTTTATGTATATAAAAAAAAAATAATTTACAATGATCATAATAATGAAGTTTATTAGGAAATGCCACCAGTATCATTTTATAGTAGCGCAGAATCAAGAGATAAATTAAAGTAACAAAAAAAATGTAAATATAATTTGAATAGAATACGTTTAGGTTTATTATTATTAAACGTTTAGCTATAAAATGCAAAAAAATTAATTATATAAATGCATGGAATAAGTTAGTTATAATAGAATTACAGCATGTTTTTTTGCACGAAAAACGCCGATGCTATCTGGATAGTCAACAAAAACTAAATTAACTAATTATTCATATTAGAAAGCTATTTTAAATCTATTTATTGCAAAAATTATTTGATTTAAAAAAAATAAATGTATAAAAAAATTATTAATAAAAAATTGTAATCAGCATATCTACTATAGTAGACTATTTTTTTATTATATATATATATATATATATATTAAAATATCTGCATTTATTAGTGCCCTATGTTAAAAAGAGCACCTTCATACACACAAAAATTAATTTGAGAAATTTTTGTAAAATGAAAAAAATGCAATACTTATATCATTTTTAAAATCTAACAACATAAACATCACAAAACATTTTATTATAAAAAAACTTTTTACCTGTTCATAAAAGATTTTACACAAAAAATAAAAATAAAAAAATAAAAAAATTAGTCGTTACTAGAAATAATCAATTAATTCACAATCAAAAGTATGAAACGCAACAATTAATGCATAAAGCAAAAAATCTTTGACAGTTCTTAAGAGAACTTACAATTGTTATTTTTGAAAAATAATTTAGGCTTAATAAATTTTTTTATTGATAAAAATATACATTATTTTAAGCAAAAAATTAATGTTAATTAAATTACAAATTAAAAATTTTAGATTTTCATACATATTATATTATTCAAATTTCAATAATAATAAAAAATAACAAACAAAAAACAGAAAAGGAAATTGTGATCTTTATTCTTCTCAAGATGGCTATATGAGGGTAAAATTAATAAATTTATCATGCCTAAGACAAAAATAAGTATTTGATGAAAAATATAAAGGACGCATTTAAAAAATTATTTGTAAATGGTAGAATGAGAAAACACTTTTAGATAATAATAAGTGCAAGTTAGGATTAACTGTTTAGTTCCAAATTGTTTGATGCATTTGTGGCAAACATAAAAGAAAAGTTTAGTTTGGCACAGGCAAGTGAAGAGAGAAAAGGTGGTTAAAATTATTTAACTTGCTAGAATGTGTTAAACAACAAACACTTCTAAAAACACCTTTAATTTTAAATCTATTGCATAAATAACTATTGTTACATACACCTCAATTTACTAATTAATATAATATCTTACTTCTAATGATGACGTCAAATGCTTGTAACTTAAAGCTGTTGGTACCACAATAAATATATAGATGAATTGAATTATTAACATTGTATCAACTACATTTAATAACTAATATTACATACAGGCTCCAATATCAGCAGATTAATAATATTCCGCGTACTTGTTGACTAGGATATTTCCATATTGATTACAATATTTTATAGCAGCATTAAGATAACAATACTTTATTTTTATTATACAAAGTAAAAAACTTTTAGTTTTACACAAAGGAGAATGACGTACAAAAATTATTGAAAATATTACAATTAATACAAAATGTAAACAAAAATTAAGTTACTGTTTTACAATAAATTAATTGAACAAATCATAAAATTAAACTAACTTTAAAAATATTCATACTATGCTAAGCTAACAATAAATATTATAACAAAACTTTTTTTACTTAATTCTCTATGCAAGTTCATACACTTAAAGTAACAAAATAAATTATCTGAAGATATTATGTTTAAAACAATTAAATGTTTCAACAATCACTGTAAACGTCTTTGCAGTTTTAGTAGTATCACTTAGCAGTTAATGCTTGATGACTGATTTGATGCTTTAGAGAAAAAATATTATGCTACTATAATACTTCTTTGATTTGATATTTACTTTGTCTATGGTAATCTGTAGTATGAACTTAACTCGGACCTAAAAACAACTAGTAAGACAAAAAGAACAAATTAAAAAAAACTTTACAAATTTTTAACACTTTTTGTACTATACTTGTATATTGCCACCGCTTTTAATCCATAAACGTTTGTTTTGTTTGTTTGTACATCATATTATTAAATAAGCTTAATCCTATAGGAAAAAAAAAATTTTGTGCTGATTTTATACAAAACATGTTAGTGTGTAGTTAGATTTATACAAATATGGTATTTTTAATTGGCATTTTTTTGTTTTTTTTTTAAATTTTATAAAGTGATTAGTTTTAAAAAAATTTAAATATGTTTTTGTGCACAGTTTACGCAAAAAATGTTTTTTTTTGCAATTTTAAAACAATTTAGTTTAAATTTGTTGTATTTTTTATAAGTTTTAAAAGAGAAAGTATTTTTTTGCGCAAATTTATTACAAAATTAAGAGATTTGCTTAATTTTAAATCAATTTGAATTAATTTGCATCCGCCGAAATTTAAAATACATTTTGTTATCATTTTTTAATACGTTTCAAACTGCATTACAACACAACCTCCGATGCTGCAACATAGTTTATATAAAAACACTAAAAAAATTATGTTTAATTAATCAACTATTGTTACCAGTATTCAAACAAAACATATATTTTTTTATGTAAATTACATTTGCAAATTACACATAATAATTACCATTTGTAAAAGCTGCTAAACACACAACTGTTGCAAATATTGCCATATTTCTAAAATTTTCTAATTGGTTATAAATTAGTACATTGTACATTCAAACCTAATTTTTTCAATAATAAATGTAACTGTAGAAATTGCCAATCCAATCAGAAGAAAACCATATGCAAATAAAAAATGTTTGAACTCTAATGGCAAAACAGCATTGTTATTGTTTTTTGTAACATCAAAAGAATTAATTAATGAATCTTGATATAATCCCATTTCTAACATGCTATAATAGTTTTTTAACACAACATTTGCAAAAGGGTTGCCTTCCCGAAAAATATACATCCACATATGATTTATGGACTACGACAGATAACCTTGCATCCATAAAATCTTGAAGACTATAAATTAGTTGTTTTTCTTGGACAGTTTTAAATAAAAAAGAGTAATATAATCAAGAAAATGCTGTAGTTATTACTAATGTAGTAAGCACCCAAAAAATAAATGTTATTTTTATATGTATACTTTAGGCATCTTTGTGGTTTGAAATAATAATATTGCATAAATAACAAATATTGCATCAATTACACTCAATCGATTGGATTCTGATAATTTGTTTAAACTAAAATACGCAATAACAGTCAGCAAAGTTGTTATTGCTAATCCGGCCTAAACACTTTTATCAAACACATATTTAACGTATTTCCAAATTGCAATCTCTTTTGCTTTTGGTACAAATAATGCTAAAGTACGTTTAATGAACGTACGTGCTAGGTGTTGCACTTTTGCTTTTTTGGGGACTACTGTTTGTTTTAAAAACAATGGTTGATCTATAGAAAAATTAAAATCAACCATAAAATACTTAACAGTATTAGGATTGTCGATCTCAGTACGGTACTTCATATATGGTTTGCAACCTTCAAAATCACGAATTGAATGCGTATTAAATAATTTGACTTTCTTAAATGTTTATATTTTCACATTTAGTTGCAAATACTTTACTATCCACAATGATCAGTAAAATTTTCCATTTTATATATATTTTTAAATTTATCCAAAACAATTGTCTTGAACAAAAAGTAATTTTCAACATATTTAAAAACTTCATCGATATCTTCTTTTCCTGAGCAAATAATAAAATAATATGCTGAGTTATTAACTCCGGGATGGCCATTCTGGCAAGCCAAAAATATACACGTTGGTATATATTTTTTAATTTTATATATTTGATCCAAAACTATAAATCTTATCTTATTAATCTTCATCTAAATTTTAAAAGTTTGGGTTGTGTATTACTTTTTGTGTCATATATATATATATATTGCTTTCGACAACTCATCAGTTAACCAAGTATTATTAGCAGCAAAAACTAAAGATGTAAGGTCGCTGAAATCTTTGTAGATGTTCATAGCGCATTCTAAAATTCCGAAATCATTTTTATATTAACTGAAAAAAAAGTATTATTAGTTTGTTTAAAAAATAACCGTATTTAATATATAACTAAATAAACTAAATTAAAACAAAATGTGTTTAAACAGTGTAAATATGGAGAAAATTAATATGTGCGGTTAAATTACATACAATAAAACTAGATTAAAATTATTAACTTTCAAAAAATAGCAGATCAAATTACTAACCAACAAAAAATAATCAGTTAAACAATAAATATGACTGCAAACGTTTTTTATCATACCTACTTTATGTCGAATAAAGAATAACAATTGATTGTGAACGATAAATACACGTTTAGATCACAAAAACATAAATAATAACTAAAATTAAATTTAAATCAAATACATACAAAAAAACAACCAACTTCAAACATTATTATAGTATTTTGTATAACAAGAGTGGATAGTATGCCCATATCGCACGAAGACGAATTTGGAGCACGACGCTGCAGGCGGAGTGCTCCAAACGTCTAAGTGCGATATGGGCATTCCACTCGAGTTGTACAGCTTACTTTTTCTACGACTGAAAAAAAACTAAAAATTATTTTAAAACTTTTCAATTAATGATTTAACATTATTTTGTATTGAAATAAATTCAGGTTATGTATGACATCTGACGTTTCGCATAATTATCAAATTCTGAACTACCTATAATTTAGGTTAAATTATGCTGTTAAAATAGATAGATAGATAGATAGATGTTTATTCACAAGATCTAGTACATGTATGTATAAAATAAAGTACAGTATGTGATCGTCAATAAAATAATTACATATAAAAAATAAAACAACAAATTAAAATAATATGCAAACAAGCATTACATAAAAATTACATATTAAAAACAAACAAAAAATAATAAAAACTACTACACAGTTTTACTAAAATCTATATTAAAATCTATATTATAAAAATCATTAACAAAATACAAAACATTATTAGTTAGTAATCTTTTAATCATTATCTTATATGGTTTAAAATTTAGCTTCTTTATTTGATCTGGTAATTTATTAAACATTTTAAGTCCTATATACACGTGACAATTTTCAAACTTGGATGAATTATGTTTAATTAAGAGTAATTGCTGTCCGTGTCTGGTACTGTACGAATGATTTTCTCCAACTGTCGAAAAATTATTTATATTTTCTTTAATAAAACATAAAGTTTTAAATACATATATTGCAGGTACAGTTAACAAATTATTTTCTTTAAATGTATATTTACAAGATTCTATGTAATCAAGATTAAACATAAGTCTTAGAATGCGTTTTTGAATTATAAATATTCTATTCGCTGCTGACGAGTTGCCCCACAAAATGATATTAAAACTAATATGGGAATAAACCATTGCGTAGTAGACATCTATTAGTCGTTATTTATCAAGAACTGATTTTAGTTGCAATATTGCAAAATATGACTTATTTAGTTTACCACACACCGCATTTATATGATTTGTCCAGTCTAATGTATTTTGTATTATCAATCCAAGAAATCTTACTGAGTCGGAAAGTGCATATAACAAATTGTTAATAGATATGGCATTTTCTCTTAACGTTGAACGCTTTTTTTGAAAATACATTAGTTCAGTTTTTGTGTTGTTTAATATTAACCTATTTTGTGTACACCAGTTTGTTATTCTGTTTAATATTATTCCAGCCATTCGATTCAATTCGCTAATATATTTGGATGAGCAAGCCATAGATATGTCATCGGCATACATAACTATTTTAAAATTAGGTATATCTTTAAATATTTCTGGTAAGTCATTTACAAATAAAATAAAAATTAGAGGACCGCATACACTGCCCTGTGGAACACCGTGCTCTATTTTTTCAGCATTAGAAATATGTCCATCAATCTTAACCCTAATTTTCCTGTCTGTTAAATATGACTTTAATAATGATAAAAAAGTGCCACGAAATCCTATGTGTTCCAATTTATCAATAATGAAACTAATATCTAATATGTCAAAAGCTGAAGTCATGTAAAAAAAAAATCCATATAAGTATTCGTGTTGATCCAGATGACGATGTACGAATATTATTATTTAATATTATTTTTTTCTAAAAAAGTTTTCATGCAATCACAAATAATTTTTTCAAATATTTTTGAGATTACTGGTGCTATTGTGATGCTGCGGTAATTATTTACTAATTGAGTGTCTCCTTTTTTATAAAGGGGTGTGATTATGCCAGTTTTTAACGCATTTGGATATATGCCTTGTTCAATTGCAGCATTAAAAAGCATTGTTAGTATCGGAACTAATGTTTTTGAAATTAATTTAATAAGCTTAGTATTTAAATCATCTATGCCTGAAGATGTTGTATTTTTTAAAGAACTAATTGCAGTTATTATATCAGTTTTAATAATAGGTTTCATAAAAAATGAATAAAATGTTTGACATTCAGATACGGTACTTTGGCTTATTGTTGATATAGAATAATATTGATTTATTTTAATTTTTGCTAAAGAAGCATAATATTTAACAAAAGTATTACAAATTTCTTCGTTGTCATTAATTAATACTCCATGGTTTTTTAAAGTAATTTTTTTATTAATTTGATTGTTGTGTGTGGTTGTTTCTCTTATTATTTTCCATGTTTCTTTTACTTTATTATCATTTTTCAAAATACGATTTGAATAGTGCTCCTTTTTTGCAAAACATAAATTAGTATTATGAAGTTCTTTTTTTCTTTTATAATCGCTAATTAAATTATTATCTTTTAGATTGTATGCCAACCAAAATAAAATATTCAATTAAAAATGTTTTTAAGCTTTATTGTATAATAACAGTTAATAAATAAGACGTTTTTAATCTATTTTTGACATTTTACAAATAATAAAACCATTTGTATTTAGCGACGTAATCAAATAAACATTGTGATTTGTATTTTTTGTTTTTATGGTTGGTACGGCAATTCATATCCACACTAGAGTGGATATATGATACATGTCCATTCAGTTAGGCGTGAAAAAAAGTGACAATATATAGAAGAGAGTAGAAAAAAACTATTTAATATTAAAAATAAACTCTAAATTATTGTTTGATTTCTTATTTTTTTGTTATTTAAGGAACATTACAAATCTGAAAAACATTATATGGAATTTTAAACAGTCATTATAATGTTTAAATAACTATTGTTACATAGAACGCAATTTGCTAATTAATATAATGTCTTACCTCTAATGTTGACATCAAATGCTTGTAACTTAAAGCAGTTGGTATTACGATAAATATTAAAATAGCTTCATTTCCCATATTGATTACAATATTTTATAGCAACATTAACATAACAATACTTTTATATACTAAAAAACTTTTTAGTTGCACACAAAAAAGAATGATGTACACAAATTATTGAAAATATTATAATTAATAAAAAAATGTAAAGAAAAATGAAGTTACTAAACTGTTCTACTAAAAAAAATATAAAAAAATAATTGAACAAATCAATACTGCAATTCTTAAGTAACAATAATTGCATGAGTTAATTATAGCTGTATCTGTTATGATATTTTGTTTTATTAAGTTAAAAAACTACAAGATAAATAACAAAAAATTAATGAATATACATATATATCAATTTTTTTTAAAATAATTTAAAGCTGCAAACTATTCTACAACTAACAATAAATAATATCTTTTAACTTAATGCTTTATGCAAGTTTACAAACTTAAGTAACAAAATAAATTACCAGATTGACATGTTTGAAATAATTAAAATTTTAGCAATTGCTGTAGACATTTTTGCAGTTTTAGTGTTTTATTTAACAATAATTGCTTAAAGGTTGATCGATTTGATGCTTTACAGCAAAAATATTACTCCACTATAATACAAAATTAACTTTTAACAACCACATTAAAAACATTATTACAACGTCCTATAGAACACTTGGTTTTTTAATCAGAAGTACAAGCCAATTTACTGATATACAACCGTTAATCAGTTTTTATAATGCTTATGTCCGTAGCAAGCTTGAATATTGTTCTATTATATAGAATCCGTCATATGATGTACATATTCAAGAAATTGATAACGTCCAACAAAAATTTTTAAAATGTTTATATTTTCGAAAACATAATATTTACCCACCTAGAGGATACCCATCAACCTCACTTGAAAATGAATTTAACGTAATATCATTAAAAACAAGAAGAATTGTAGCAGAAACAATGTTTATTTATAAATTATTAAATAATCAAATAAGAGACTCAAATTTACTATTGAAATTACCTCTTCTTGTTCCACGTACTACATCACGCAATGACAACACGTTTTATATTAATTTTTCTCGCACACGTCATCATGGTTATTCACCTATCAATTCAATGTGCAGGTCAGTTAATACGTATTGCAAAAGTATAGATTTATTTAATGTAAGTGATAAAACTTTAATTAGGCTTTTGTTTGAACAATTAAATTAATGTGAAGTACTGTATTATATATTATATTATGTCTTGTGTATACTTTTATGTTTTTTTCTTTTTTCTTTTTATATGTTTACTGTTTCATTTTTTTTATGTAATATAAAAAAATGTTTTTTTTATTATTATTTTTTTTACTGTTAAGTTAAACTAAATTAAATGAATGTTTTGTTCCAAATTAAATTAAAATTATCCTGTAATAAGTTTATAAAACTGTTGGATAATAAATAAATAAATAAATAATTAATACTTCTTTGATTTGTCTATGGTAATCTGTAGTATGAACTTAATCAGCATCTAAAATCTACTAACAAAACGTAAACTACAAGACAACTTGTAAGACAAAAATAACAACTCAAAAATAAAAAACGCACACACTGATGGACTATTATGAGCACTATACAGCACGTAATGCCCGATAACTCTCTCGAACTTAACCAAGTTTATTTATGATGATAAATTGCCAAACCAAACTAATCAGAAAACAATCGAAAAATGTCAAATCAGTTGTCACAAAAAAAAACATCCTTTACATCTTGATGTATGATGTAATTAAAAAACGGTTTCCATGTTTATCATTTGGTTTTAATATTGCGTTAGATCAAACTTTAGCAGTTATAGTTCTAGTATGTATTGTGCATAACATTTGTAAAAATAATACTGATAATTTTGACAAATAATCAAATAAAGATTTTCTCAAAGATAAAGAACAAATATTTATAGTGTTTGTTCAATTACACCAAAATAATACAGAGAGGGTGGCTGCTATAATAAAATATTTAAGCAACTAGTTTGATTAAACATAACTTTATATTTTGTAATCTTTATCAAATATCAAAATTTAGAATATTTTCTTTATTAGCTAAAATTTTAACATTTTAGTTATTTTTATTTGCTTTTTTTCTTTCTTTAAAGCTAAAATTAATTAATTGTATACAACCAAAATATAAAATAATTTGAATCTAGGTGCCTGAATACAAGAAACAAGTCATCTACACACAACTAAATTTAATGTGACAAAATATTAATCTCTAGTTGGTTAATTAATGGGAGATTTTGTTTTATAATACCGAATAGACATTTAACTGACAATTAAATTTATTTGTCAGTTAGTTAATTGATGATTAAATTAATGCTTATAATACCGTCCCTAAAACAATTAAATATATATGTTTTTGTTTGAAATTCTCAAAGTAAAACAATAGAAAAAATTAAAATTATCGAATAAATTATTAAATATGTATTATTAAAATATATTTACAATAGAAAACAGTTGCAGTAAATAATACTAAAGTAAATAATATGATAAAATGATCACTGCATGCAACCATGAAATAGTTATGGAATGCATTAATGTTTATTATATTATAACGTTTGCGTCGGCAAAGATGTATGAATCATAAAGAGCTATGTAAAATTGTTCCAAGAACTGTGTGCTGAAAATGGTATGTATGTTGGATTTAACGATATTTAATTATTTTTTGATCTAAATAATGCACATAACCAATTAAATGTTAAAAGCAATCGACTCTTGTTATATAATCACTGGCCTACTTTCATAACATTGAATACTTGATCATAAATTGTATTTATAATGTTAAAGATCAATTAATACATAATTTGACTCATGATTTAATATTTTATATGTTTACAATTTATTTAGATCGTAGTCATGTTTGTTAAAATTGCAAACTAAGTTGATTGTTTATATACATTTTTACTTTTAATATTTTTTAATTTAAAAAATGAGTGAAAATTTTATACTTACTGATAGGGACATATAACGTCGGTGTATCAGCATACACTGAAATATTGTTCTAGTCTAATGGATGTACGGTAGTCATGTTGATTGAACTGTTTGTCTCAGAAAACTGTATATAGGTTCTGTAACTTCCTTTGTTGGTATAGATCTTACATTTTTTTCAATAAGTGCGAACTGGGCATCAAGTATCCTTACTTGTTATTGTAACATATGATGTCAAAAATCTCGGTTTGCTAGTAAGTCGAGCGAACAAACATCAAGAATAATATTCATTGACGTTGTTCTTATAATTTTTTTGGATTGTTACTTTTCCTTAATGTAAATAAGAGAATTATTCAGTTTGTAGATTAATAACACTTGGTTGGGTGAGCGAGATACTCTAGTTAAAACTAATCGCTTGCAATCAATGATTCTAGTCCCATCTGACTGTTTATTATCAGGAGAATACATTTTTTATTTCATAATTTAGATTCAAATAATTGTTATTTTTTGTTTGTAAAGAAAGAAAATGGCAAAGTTTAGCCTATGGCTGTTCTTCCGCTTAACTTTTGCAGAGAAAATCAATCAATTTCTGCATCACTAACACTTGGGTGGGTAGTTGGGACACTCCAGTTAAAACTACTTGCTCACAATTAATTATGTGTGTGTCATAAATCTAATTTTTTGCAATTAATAATCTAAATGTCCTGCCTGTCTACTCGACTGTTTATTATCAAAAGGTTGCACTTGTCACTTTACATACCTTTCTTAATTTATTTAGATACAAATAACTTTTGTAAAGAAAAGAATGATTTCATTTTGGATTATTAACGCTTGGGTGGGTGAGCGGAGAACAAGATACTCAACTGTTTATTAAAAAATTAGATAAGTAACATTGTTAAAAATATTGCGATGGAACTGTAAATCAATACTTTTTGATTGTTCCCCTAGAGAGTCATATTGTCTAAGCTGATCTATTGACTTTATGGAAAGATGATGCTGCATGAAAAAAGAGTAGCATTGACAAAAAAGTACATGAAAGCAAAGTTCTGCAACGCTAAAGGGCCCACAACGACAGGAAGAAACAATTTAATCTGTCTGCCATTCTCAATATTTGGCATCTGCATTGAGGATTTTTTACAACTCCTAAGCTTTTGTAGTTTGATTTTGGTAAACTTTGTTGGTAAACTGCATGAACATGTTTATTTTTGACACACGCCGTTTTTTTTTTAAATTTTTTCGTTTACATAATCACCTTGTTGTTTTAAATTTACCAAATGTAGATAGACTGTCTAGTAGGTAGTATTTTCCAAACAAAAAACATTGTTGAACAACAGTTACGGATTTTGTTTTTGCAATGTGGGGTCCCAGGTTGAAATTCTTGCCTATTGTAATACCTAGATACTTTAAGGTTTGCTGGTTTTGTATCCTTTTGTTGTCCATCTTTAACAAAATCTGACTCTTGCTTTTTTCAGCTACTATCAGCGCTATTGTCTTCTGGTGCTCGAGTTTCAGTCTTTTCTGCTCTAGATATTTTTCTATTTTGCCGATGGCAAATTTTGCACTTTTCACTATATGTTCCGTAGTTTTGCATACTAACAGTGCAAGGTCGTCTGTATATCTTATTAGGAATACGTCATCTAGTAACTCTATTCTAAACACGTTGTCGTATATATTCTACAGAGTTGGTCCTAAGACCGAACTCTGTGGTACACCACAAGTTATACTAACAAAGAGGTTGTTACCCACTAGGATCTTTCTATTCCGTAGGTACAAACAAATGAGGTAAATAAGATATTGTAGAATACTTTTTTTAACCAGCGTTTTTTTGATTCCTGGCCACTGTACAGAGTTAGAAGCGTTTTTGATATCTAAAGTAACCAGGATTGCACGTTTTATTTTTTTGCTTCTTTGACTGCGTTTTTAGCCAATTGGTTTGCGTCTTTGGTTGACCTTGTTTTAAATTTAAACTGATGATTGCCACATTTTTGCAGTTCCTCTAGTAACCTGCTGTTAAGCACATGCTCAAAAATTTTCCTTTGTATTTATGAGACACAGTGGTAAATATGCCGACGGATCGTTTACGGCTTTTTCTGGTTCTCCAGGAGAGCTAGCGTAGCTACTTTTTACTTGTCTGAAAAAGTGCCGTCTTTGATTAATTTGTCGAAGAAGGTGGATAGTAACTCCGCGTTTTGTTCGAACAAGATTTTGGCTACCTCTGACGGAATACCGTTGGAGCTTGCAAAAACAACTCTTTTGCTACTTTTATCTGTTTCTCACCGTGAGCGAGGTTGAGCTGCAAACACCGAGCTTACTGCTCACTTTTTTGTTGTCTTTTCCTTACAAATCTTTTTTTACTTTGTTGCGTAAGACGCGCTTAGCAGCTTTTTTAGCAGCATTAATTGCATTTGTAGGTCAGTTTGAGCTTTTCTAGGTTAGATTTGTCCTTTTGGCTATTTGCTCTTGTGAGCTTTCTTTTAGTTGCTACAATTTCTTTTTCTGATTTTTGAGATCTTGTTGTTTTACCAGAAAACCGATCAATCTAGCGTTTTTTCTCTGTAGTGTTTTAATGCATGCAAAAGAATTCATCACATTACTGGTACAGCGGTGCACAAACAGATTTTTTGAATTTCCATCCAGCCGTTGACTTTATTCACTAAACCTTTATAGCACAACTTAAAATCTATGCAGGATGTTTTACCAGATTTCTTATAGGTGAGTTAGTTGCTTTTGTTTACGATGCGTAGATCGACCTCAGCCAGCCACTTACTTAACACATTGCCGCGCTTGTCTTTGTTTGCCAAGCCCCAGAGAAGTGATTTGTTATGCTGTTGCTTCTAATATCTTGACCCAGGTTGTGCAGACATTTTTCAAACTATACTAGCAAAAGTATACTTTGATCTGGTTTATCTCAACCCGAAGACAGCGTTACTACAACCATGTTATCCGGGTTTAAGTTTTTTTCCAGCAGTTTCAGTCTTGTTCTTTCACGCATCTCTAACTATCTCTGGCAATAAAACACGTTGTGCTCAACCATGTTTCTTTGCCCACAGTACAAACATTCATTACTTTCATCTAATGCAGGTACGCCCAAAAAGAATCATGTCCTGTTAGTTTACCTTGCTATGACTCCCGACCCACCCAACGCCTTACGTCTGCGATGAGCCGTCTGGACTAGGCTGGTTTGTTGCCACTCCTACTCCACACGCATTTTTTCCAACTCTTTTGTTATTCCCCCTACAACCATTCTTCCGTTTTAATACACAGTCGAAAAGCTTCGTGCCTGCCACAACCAGAAAGCCCGCCGTCAGCGCGGTCCTGTATGTGCTTTTTACCGAGCACATCAGACGCCTTGTGGAAGATTGCGCTTCACCCAGGTTTGGCATTAGTCCTGCTGAGGACCAAGCTACCCTTTAAGTTTTTCACACACTTTTCTTACATGCATACCCTACGCTAAGATTGTACTTAGCATATCCCCCAAATATTTAACCCAACATTTTGATCTTCTTGTATTCTTGTGCTAGTTCTATATTTTTGCTCCTAATAACCATCCTTCAAGCTTGGTTGCAATGCGCGTCACCGCAGTTTTGTCATTCTACCTGTACTTTGCGTGTTTGTTTTTTAAACGCCTTCAGAACGTGGGTGTTGCCCTTTCGTTTAGTGGGGAAAGATCTTTGCTGGCGGCCCACTCCGTCTTCAAAGCTGCCACCCTATAAAAGGCATTTAGCGTTAAAGTCTTGCTAATTACGCCGCCTTCTAACACCGCCGCAAGGTCCAAACCCTTTCTCCTTACTTCTTTTCTTAATCCCCAGGCTATTGTTTAGCACCTGGCGCTATCTTTTGCCGCTTACACGTTGGGCTCGGAGATTAAAGCATTGTTTGCCCCAAATTTCCCACACTCTGTAATTTGGGACTAATGCCTCCTTTTTTAGTTTCCTTGGTATCTAGGACTTTAACCCCCGTTTTTGCACTTACTCTGATTTTGTGAGTTTTCAGTTGCTCAGAGTAACTACTCCGCAGACCTTGTCCATAAACCAGAAGATCGACTTCTCCATCTTGACAACCTGGTCTTTGTCGGCACCTAGCAGGAAGGTAAAGTTTTTGTTGCTAGTAATCTTCTCTCTCTCTGACTTCTTGAGCTATACAAGCCACGTTGCCGGCGCCTACTTTCCCCCCTATAAGAATGTCATTAATTACACTCTTTGTTATTTCTATATAGTTTTGTTAAAGGGTTCTCTGGTGACATCGTTTTGACTTACTGCCGTGCACCTGCCCAGTTTTGCTATGAGGTCTTTTATATTTGTCTTTATGTTGTTTGCAACTTTTTTGCTCAAATCCAGCGATATCTTGTGAAATGTATTGAATAAAGACAGTTATTATTATTATCATTATTATTATTATTATTATTATTATTATTATTATTATTATTATTATTATTATAGTGTTTACCGCTTTAATCAGCATTTTTCCAACCTCGTTCATCTCTTTTTTCTTCTTTCTCTTCCTTAAAAGAAGTAAATTGCACTTTCTTTTTTCTTCAATCTTTTTGGCTCATTAGCTCTTTCTACGTCTGGTTCCTCTGTCCATACTATTAAAAAAAAATCTGGAGGCGCCGGGTCAAAAAAGTTATGTCCAAAAATATTAGTTATATGCAGTTTTTTTCTTTTCAAATATAATTTGCAACTTTTTATTCCATTATCCATGAACTACGCAAACAAAAAAGTGGGGTTCACAGACTTCCAAAAAATTTGCTCTCACTGAGGCTCTCCCATTTTTGACAAAGCAACACTCTTTTATTCACCAATTTTGCAAGTTATTGCAAAAACTCTGTCTAAACACATGCGATTTTGCAGCCAACCTAACCAAACCTAACTTGACCTGGATGTAACTGGCAGAAGCTTTTGTCTTTAAATTTACGTCGGATTTGTTCATATTGTTCTCTGTTCTATTTATTGTTATTTTAAATAGATGATTTTAATTGTGTATCTTGTTTTTGATCTCCATAGTGTTGGTTATACCATGCTAGATACTGCTTTCTACTGGATACCTTACAATTTTTGGAAATATATTCATCAAATGCATTATACAATAATTTATAAAATTTGGCACATGCATTATTACTGTCAATTTTGTGCATGACCGGAGAGCAATCTATTATCATAATGTGTTTATTTAAATCAACTTGATAATTGTATGATTTTCGCGGAGTTAAAATAAATTAATTAAAACATTTTAAATATAAAAAAATAATTATAAATTACACAATAATTTAATATTGTTAGCATTACGATTTAAGTTTGAGCAAACTTATGTAGTATCATTGAAAAGCTGACAATGAGAGGATTCTAAAAACTTTTTGCATAAGTTCGCGGAGTTGAAACTAATCAATTAAAAAAATCGTTTAATTATCGTCAACAAAAACGTTCACTACAACATAATCTTACAAACTGTTTTAATTAAATTTTAAAATATATGCATAGTTTCTTCACACATAATCAAAACATACATAATCAAAATTAATTATTACTTGATTGAATTCTTAAGACATAAGCGATTTACTTAATTTTTTATGTTTGTGTTTATTATGCAACACAATATAATTGTATATATTATATTATATTAAAAAATATTTTTTTTTACATATTTAGTTACTGATTTAATATTTTTTTATTAAATTTATTTACTTCATAAAATTTACTAAATTAATATTTTAACTTGAACCTAATATATAATAATTTGTTGCATTTGATCAATTTACAATATTATTAACATTTAATTCAAAAAATGTTTATTAATTGTATACAATTTTTGTGAGGTTATGTTTTATTTCCTAAATAAAACTATTTAGTCATTTTAAGCACTACGATTTAAGTTTGAGTAAATTTGTTTGGTATCATTGGAAAGCTGAAAATAAGAGGATTCCAAATAACTTTTCACATAAGTTCGCAGAGTTAAAATTGATCAACTAAAGGAATCGTTTCTTACGTCAACAAAAACGTTCACTACAACATAATCTCAAACTGTTATAATTAAATTTTAAAATACATTTGCCAATTTAACTTAATTATCATATTTTTTATTATATCTATATAACGAATATTCAATAAAATTAATTTATGATAATAAATAGTAGTAGTATAAGAATGCCGGTTCTGCGCCATCCCCATTCCACATTTGTTGTCTCTCTCTAACACATGGGACTTTGTATTGCGGAAACAGTGTGTGTGAGTGCAACGGTCGGTTTTGATCAATTGACGCTAGATGGCGGCAGCAATAGCTTAAACTGGCGCAGGCTAGCGCTGCCGCATGAAGTTGGCGGCAGAGGGAGCTGCTGGCGGCATGCAGCCTGCGGCCGGATACCTGCGGCCGGATACCTGCGACCGAAGGAGGGGTGCTGATAACAAGTGTTGTGTAGGTTTGGTTGCCTAGGAATACGTTATCTACATCAAGAATATATATACAAGGTGTTTGATATACAGGGTGTGTCAAAAATGACGCATACGTTATGAATCTAAAATAAAAAAGTTCTACTTAACCTGCTCCCAAGCAAAAAAAGTGTAAAAACCTCATTATCAGTAATAATATATTTTCAAAGTAAATAAATATTGTATAAATGTTTTTTTTAGTTTTGAATAATTAAATTAAAAAAACACAATAAAATATTTATTTATAATAAAAGCTTACCTGCGCTGAAAATAATATTAAGACTGATGTTTTTTGTTACATATGGAATTATAAAATAAAATAACGATAATTTTATTTTGTAATAAAAAAAAAATAAATTTATTTATTAATTATACAGTACTTATTTTGGAGTAATAATATTTTTTCTTAGTTATATATGGGTGTGGCTTGAAGTTGAAAGCTGTTTTAGTAGATGTCATAAGCGGTTTATTCATCTTCCGTTATCTATAAACAAAAATCAATAATTAAAACAATAAAATATAACTTAATTGATTTAAGACTTACATTGTTGATATGTATAACGGGGTACTTAATTCCGTTTCTTTCTTCGATATTGCTTAGAACAATGTAAGCACCTCCACTGTGATTTTTATTGAAATCTTCTACAACATCTTCCGTAAAAAAGGTTACGAATCGTTTTGGTAACCATACTACAAAATCCAGTGTTTTCACCAAAATGAATGGTCTATATCTTGTAGATTTTATTTCAATTAATTCGATTATGTATCTATAATTTATATCCAATTCCAATATTTTCTTTTCAGGTAAATAGGTTGTCACATTACAGAACTGATTCAATTTATTGAAATCCATGATTTTCACTTTACTTTATAACGCAGAAATTGTTATTATCTCATCAACACTAGCAGACTGACTAAATGATTTTGAATGTTTTAAATTATCATTTTTTCCATGCCATCATCATCACCACAATGTCCGCAAAAATGAATAATAAATAACAGGAAACCAATACATTTCCTTAGTTTATTATAAAAAAAAATTGATGAAATTATAATATTTAATGTGTTTAGATAATATTTCAAAACCACAAACAAATTTGTAATTGAAAAAAATCCTAATTAATTTATAAATTTACTTCCCCAGGCTAATGTATGAATACCATCATCACAAATGTAACGTTTATCTTCAAATGGTGATAGGGCCAACTTATTTTGTGTTTGTGTAAAAATAGTATGCTTGATTGATGAAAATAAATTTTGTTGTCTATATATTAATTTATTTTGAAATAAATATTTTTTATAGTCGTTGCCGGTTAAGTGTTTTTTAACAACATATTTCTTAACACCCTTAGCTTTCTTTAACCATTCACCACATTCAATATTATTTGCATACATTTTACTTCGTAAACCAACAAACTCCGACATAATT
Organism: Tachinus rufipes; assembly: GCA_963932245.1. Classification (NCBI taxonomy): domain Eukaryota; kingdom Metazoa; phylum Arthropoda; class Insecta; order Coleoptera; family Staphylinidae; genus Tachinus; species Tachinus rufipes. The sequence goes on from OZ010748.1 coordinate 52,379,850, forward strand.
TTCCCACCATTTTCGTCTTTCATAATTCCTAACATTGCTTTATTTTGTAAAGGAATACCATAGGAATTATTTAAGGCGAAATTACTTGTGTCAAATTTATTTAGATTTAATAACATATCTTTATAAATATCTTCCGTTTCTATAAGAATTGTTAAACTGTCAGTATCCATGTAACATAATGCCGCTTTATCGGAATACATTTGTTTTATATGATCATAATAAAATTTATACATTAAACACTTAGATAATTCTAAAACTGAGAACCCTACATATATAGGTTTGTTATAAACTACTTTAACCCGCTCCAACTGAATTGCTACCAAATTTTCTGTGAAAATTTTAATGCATTTGAAATTTGATTTTGCAATTAATGACTCAGCTCCTTTCCGCTTACCAACATTTTCCCAATGATTAAGCAGTCGTACATCCACACGCTTATCAACATTTTCCATTGTCTTCCCAAAAACTGAATTATTCATTAGTTTAAAAAAATCTTTTTTCGAAATCATTCTTAGCCATTTGACGTAATTTTGTATTTAAATCAATATATGTTTTTAAAAATTAGTTAAATTCTAGAATACGGTGAATTTTCGTGATTTTTAAACCCTTATCTAGCGCCTGTTTTAAATTTTGATAGTGAATTATATATTTTGATTTGTTTAATAAATTAGGAATTAGTTTTTTAATTTTATATTTTGACTTTGGTGGAACCATATTTTCTGCTAGATAGGGCAAATCATTATGCTCGAGATGTAGTTCAGCTGGATATGCAATATCAACTTCGAGAGCAAATCCTTTTTCAGAATGCTCATATAATCATATGGAAAAACACCTTTTTTTTTAATTAATTCAAATTGATTATCATTGGGAAAATATTTTTTAATTTCAACTAATTGATCTGATGTTAAATTACTAGATAATTTTTTTAAGCTGCTGGCCATAAATCGAAATGAGTCCAAGAATCTTAATTTTAGATTAATATCTTTCATAGCACCATCATTATCAGCGTATTGATCAACGCACACCGTTTTTGAAAATGATATATACTTTTCTTTATTTTGAGGAATTATATTTATTTTCTCAGTATCAATAAGCGAGTTCTTTCACAAATAAGTGAGCGTCATAACCACTTAAGTTATGAAAAAATACGGGGATAAATTTAGGGATGTTATAATTTAAATTACACTGTAAATGAGCTGCTCCTCTAAATTTGCCAGTTAAATGACAATTATCTTTTATTTTTTCAATATTATTATTTATCACCCCGTCGCATATATGACAAACAGTTGTATTTAGAAATGTTTGTAGCTCATCCGGAGTAATTTGTGTCATTGGTACAATCGATTTTAAATGAGTATTATATATTGATTTAATATCTGCAACTAAATATTCCAAGAACACCTTAGCACAATCTAGTCCGGCATAAGTTCGAAATATATCATTATTATCATTATATGAACATTTAATAAAATAAGCAAAAGAATACGGAGTATGTTGGCGTACGTTGGTTGTTGACGATATTTGTGGATTGGGTTCACACATTTGAACAGGTGTTAAAAGACTTTCAAAGTCACCATATACAACAAAGGGTACAGCCATTTTATTATTATAATTAACAAATTTTAATATATTTTCAGGTTTTAAATCCCCATTTTTAGTTTTCTTTAATTCAGTGGTTGGCAGTACAGTATAAATTTTATTACAATCATTAGCGAGATGCATGTTCAGCTTTTCTTTATTACTAAAAAAAGTTAAACATCCGTCGCATAAATGGGTAGAGTGTTCATGTTTATTCACTTGAGATGAAATTAACCTGGATAAATTTTGAATTAATACATAATGCTTAGTAGATTCATTTTCTAAATGAAGTAAATTGATATGCTTTTCGGCTTTTTTAGAAGTAAAATAAATTGGCCCTATCACGTCATATTGTTTTTTTTCTGAATTAAATTCTAACCCATACACATTTATACTAATATTATTTAACATTTCAACTTTTTTAAAATCCGAAATTTTACAAGGAAAACTAATACCTTTTAAATTTAAAACACGATTATAATCCGGATATGATGAGGTTCGTTCAGGATGTCCTCCACGTATTGGGTGTAGGGTAGAGATGCAAATAAAATAATTATTCGTTACTTAGTAATCGGTACCTGACGAGATCCGAAATAACGAATAACCAAATAAACAAATAATCGTTACTTTTTACAAACAGTTACTCCGTGTCCGCCCGTATTCCATTCGATATATTTTACCCGCACACGGAACCGGAGTAACTGTTTGATATTTTGTATTCGAAAGAATCGAAAGTACCTAGTACCTATACTATCTATAGTAGTCGGAGTAGTCGGACACACGCATTAAGCTGGCAGTGCTGGCAGTGCTGGCAGTGGCACATGCACCCGGCGCAGCTATATATTATGAAACACAAAACTTAAATTTATTTAGTTCTTTTTTTTTTAAATTCCCTAATGATTATTATATTGATTTAATTAATTAAATAATTTATATAACAATATTAACAATGCATTTACTAAGTTTTAGCATTATTAATGTAAGATATAAAATATAGTAATTGCTTCAATAAATTTTTATATCAAATAGTAATAGTCAACATCAATTACATTTAATTCTTAACACAGTAGTCAGTAGGCTAGTTAATTAAGTAGTAAGTAGTCTCTAAGAGCAGTATATGTTAGCATTGGTAATTATAATTATAAAACTTATATATAATAATTTATATTTTGTACTATTTGTAATATTTTGTAGTTACACTAGCAAATAAATAGGATATAAATTTTATTCTGTTGCGTTTTTTTTATACCTGCTTATTGCTAACAAAATAAAAATGACTATAATCATTATAATGAGTTTTTGTTACATTTTTATATGATGGTTTTCTTATGTCACGATTATTACGTAATTGACGTAAAATAAACGATTACTTGTAACGAGTATTAAGTAACGAGTATTGTACCGAAAGTAACGAATAGTTACAAGTATTGAAAAGTAACGAAAACTTGCATCTCTAGTGTAGGGCTGCAGTAAGGCACCAAGCCAAACATGCGTTATCCTTGTTTTGGATATTTATACATGCATGCTTATTCTTAATTTGTTGTGGAAGATCTATATATGACGATCCTCGTATAGGAGTGTATTTATTTACGTTGATTTGGATATGGGAAATATATAGAAGCGCCCAACCACTATCCTTTTCTTGAAACTCCTCACTTTTAGTTTTTATGATGGCGAAAAAATTTTCTAATATATTATCAATATTTGATGTTCCAATAACAATACAATTTTTTGTATTAAATGATTTTAAATCCGCATCACTTACACCCTCACCGTTTTGTTTCATATATACCCCATAAAGTTCCACATTTATTTTTAAACTTTTCTCAGATTGAACTAAAGGTTCTATCAAGGAATGAATTGTTTTTTTATTTTTATTTAGGAACGACGGTATATCTGTCATAGATGTTGATGGTGCTTTAATTTGAAAAGTTTTTATTCGGTTTTTAAAAGCAGTCTCAATTAATTCAGCACCATCAACTGTTACTGATTTAGTTTTTTTTAAATGTTCTTGATATCGCATATGTCCTCTATATTTAATAATAGAATCAAATTCGACGTTACATAGTTCACATTTATTTTTTTTTTTATTGTTTGTATACTATTATCTGCCATTTTAGTTTTATTGAAATCACGTTTTGATGTGCTTTCTTTCATGGTTATCTTATTAATGTGATGGTGATAGGCATTTCCACAACTATACACAACACCACATTTTTCACATAGTATTTCTTCATTATGTTTTATTTTCATATGTCGGTTAAACGCATCCGAACGCACAAAACCCTTATAACTACACAATAAGCACTTATTAACTTGGTTAAGATGTATTCTACGATGTCTATTTAAGTTATATAACTGTGTAAACGATTTATTACAAAAATTACACAAAAACATTATATATGAAAAATATATGATGTATTACATATTAATAAATGACAAACGCTAATTATATTTAATTAAAATTTAATAGCAGAAGTTTTAATGAAACCGCATGGTGTGCGGTTTCCATATCATGACATAATATATAATTATGTTATAAATTATCTCTAATAATGTTATCAACAAAAAGATTTTGTAAATTGTTTTCAATAAAGTAATTAATTATTTATGTAATCTCATAAGCTTCTTGTGGTTTAACAAGGTGATAGTATCATATTGTAAAAGATATTTATATAAAAATAGTATGTGTGGAGTTCTAGATATTGTGTGATATCATAAAGTTAAAGGATGATAGAATCAGAAAAAAATAATATTTATTTGGATATTTAAAAAAAATGTTAACGTTACATAGAGAAAACAATATATCATAATAAAATAAAATAAAATATATACAACACATAAGCGGATGTATTACTAATATTATAAACATATGGTGTAATGATGAAAATAATGTAAAAGTTATAGAGAAATAAAAATTAAAAACATGTATTCTAATAAAATTAAAATTAAATGCATAAAACTATAAACAATAGGTACAAATTATATTAGTTAATTTATTAACTATTAAAACAAATAAGGCAACTTAATTAATTTGTTTATATTAACTACAACTACATAGTATTGATAAGTATAAAATGCAACGACTTGCTTAAGGCGCGTCGTTTATATATTAATAATGTGTACAATCAGCAGATTGTACACGTGCAGCTGTGTTGACAGAATTAGGATTGCTGGAAGCTGCCCTTGAGTCATCATATTACTTCTCCATCCTTAAGATTGAAACTCCGGAGAGATCAAAAGATTGCATCATCTGGGTTTGTCCTAGTTTGGGTTGACCCAGTTGATTCGATGATGGGTTTTTTATTGATGCAGCTCATTTTTTCCAAATAGTATTTAACTAAAACAATACAACTTATGATTATTATTAAATATAAGAGAATGATGTTTGACAAGTGCCAATTTCCTTTATTTTCAGGTTCTTTTTGTAGCTGGATGGGTTGAAGATTATTGCGTATCTTTGATAGCTTTATCGGTCTCAGCTGTAACTCCGGTAAATCTACTTCTTGGGACGACTCTCTTGTTAGGTAGAAGTCTTCTAATACCAGTGGTTGGCCAATGATTGAATTGTTAAAAATTAACAGTTGGTCTTCAATAAAATATTGACAATTAGGGTTGTAGCTGAACAAGAAAATACCAGTAATTTCTCGAGTATCCCATGCTTCTTTACATCTGGATTTCACCAATGTTAATTTTGGGAATGCTCCTAAGTATTGATTTATTTCAGGAATATACTCTAACATTTTTTGTTTCATTAATTTTGTGTGGAGGCAACTTTGGAAGTCATTTTTCTTTATAATGTTACGCTCACAAGTAACATTTTGAAATGTCTTCTTTTGTCGTGTGCACAAATATTGGTCAGTCAAGTAATCGCAAGCATCAGACAGCGGTACCATATCAAACTCAGACTCAAGAACATATTTATTGTCAGGTATAATTATCCGATAGTTCTTAGCAGGTATTGGTAAGAAGTAATACAGTGCATATTTAGTATTTTCAAATAACGGTATTGTTAAAGTGTACAAGATCTCAGTATTCTTTATAATACAAGAAGGTTTAATTAGGTTTTTAAAATTTTGAATTTGTTGTAATGAAACTTCAAAAGGTAGTTTTGTTTTATAATAAGATGATATCTTACGTAATTCAAATAATAATTCTGTATCAGTGATTATGCTAAGGTGTAGAATTTTAAGTTGACAAAATGTTAAGGAATATTCAACGTCTTGTACAATATTCAAGATAGTATTTAAAAAGTGAATAACTTGATTTAAAATATCTTTCGCAAATGGAATGTCTAAAAAATCGGGTTTGGATTTTAGTCTTGCACCTAATTGGTTTATCCTTGATAGAAGTAATAACTCGTTATGCTTTATGTTGATTATAATCTCGTTAAATTGCTTAATGATTTCATTATTTATAGAGTACTGACCGTTCAACTGTGTAGCCAAATCATGCTGATTCTGCTTAATGATTTTTAAGGAAGTTTCTATTTTGTCGCCATCACTTGAGTCTAGATTACCCGTTATTTGTTTGATAATCGATCCGATACCATCAACAAGTCCTCGTTTATTACGTGTTTGTTCATGGAACCGATTCAATTTTTCGTCAATAAGATTTCTTGTATAATTAAGGATTTTATAGTAGTTATGTAATTCTTTTGAAAATGTGGTATCATTATCTGTTATGTTCTTAATAGTCTCCAAGGTGTTTAGGACATTTTTGTATTCGGAAATTAGATGAGAGAGTTCGAAAAAATGTACAAAAGTATAGGACGCCATTTCAAGCTTTGCACTTCCTAATTTTATGGGAAGTATGCCAGGATTTGTTGTTATATTTCGTTGTGCAATGGCTGTGGTGGTGCACCACATGATGAAGATGTACTTGCAAACATGGTATTATCGGTTTTAGATGTGTTCCAGTAAATATTTATATTTATAGTAGAGTTTTTGAAAATAAAATTTAACATATTTTTAACTCTATCATAGTCTAAACAATCTAGGCCGCACCCTAGTTTAGGTACAGCCAGGTTAGTTATGCTATTTATTAAGCAAAATTCTTTTAGAGTAGTTAAAGTTTTAAATACATTTTTATACGTGGGTTTTTGGAAATATTTATTTTTTGTTATTAGATATATTATGAAACGGTTATCATCCTTTAGATAGCAAAGTGAAGTTAATTTTGGGTTTTGTGTTTTTAACAATTCTACTTGTCCAAATTTGGTTTTAAATTCTAAGGCAATTCCCGCGCTTTTCTAAGTCAGCACTTACACAGTGTGCCAATGAAACGTTGTTAGGTGCTAAAAATAGATCGCCTTTTATTTCAACAATTTTTTCATTGGGCACTATTTCTTGTGCCTTTTCTTGTTCCAAAAAGTTTATAAAATCTTTTTCTTTGTTGCTTTTTAGTTCTAATTTTGTTGGACGTTTTATATTGTCCATGTGTAATTTGTGGAATTTTCGACCAGTCTTGGATTTATTTATTTCTGGAACTATTGTTTTCCGAAGCGGATTAGTTTTTATAATTTGCTCCTTTTTAAAGCGATTTCTCTTTTTTGATCTAAAATTACTTTTAACAAATAACTCATTCGGCAACTCGGGTATGTCTTCTCTGGTTTTGTTCAAATTAGAAATGATTTGACATTTATTATCAACTAATCTATTATTTATTATAAAATATATAAAGAAGAGACGCAATGTCCTCAAATGAGACAGTTGTAAAAGCAATAATTTCGAATAAAGCCTAGTTAAATAGGTAAATTTATACGAATGCCACAACGACATATGTAGCGCTCGTTACTATTTGTTCAATCGGACAACCCAATAATAACATTAAAAAATTAAATTTATGAAAAAATATTCTAAACTAAAAACATCCATAGACGCGTTTCGAGGTTTACCTCTCATCAGTAAAGCTTTATTTATTTAAACTTAATAATTGATTTTTAACTTACTTCGTCAACATTGTTCACCACCACAATTCAAAGTGAATATTTTAAAGGGTGTATTGACTATTTATATTTATAAGGAAATTTGAAAATTAAAAATAGAATATCTATGGATACCGTCAGTACTAAAGAACCAAGCACACAAACCCCGAGGCAACCTCTCACCCGGAAACCTCTTCCTGAAGGTCGCCTAAGACAACCTCACACCCGGAAACCCCTTCCGGAAAGTTACCCAAAGTAACTTGTCACCCAGAAACCCCTTCCGGGAAGTTACACAAGACCCGGTGCGCCACGCCGCCGAGCATAAGCAACAAAATTACATTTTTGGACAATTATTTGGGCGCTGTGTGAGCCGGTCAATTACTCTAGCTAGCTAGCTAATAGTTTGTTAGAATACTGTAAGCAAACTCAATTGCCAATTGCAAAGCAAAAAATTACATCCAACAATTTTTAGGTTAAGTTTAGATTTACTGTGACGCAACTATCAATTGCAAAACAATAGAAAATGCGATGTAATGCACATGCAATAACAATGGCAAAACAATTAATAAAATAAAAACATTAATTATGCATACCAGTTATCAATCGCATAGTGACAGGCTTTTTTAGGTTATGTTTATAACATAGCCTGACAAAAAAAAAACAAATTGGAACAAATTGAGTAATGCATATCTCGTACACAACTGTTTGCTACATAACAGATAAGTCAAAATAAACTATTGACAAGATATAACTACATATTTGTAACTCAACTGTCAATCGCAAAGCTAATGTTAAAAATTTAAATCATATTTATACCATCAAAACATACTAAAAACATAATTAAATTTCATTTTGTTATTGGCACAGCTCATAACGGTCGCTAGGTTCAAAACCTGTTAAATCTCACAGTACACACATTAAAAAATGTACAACTTTTATATCATTAATGTCCGGTTGCACCAACACAACTTAAGCTACATCTTAAGACTTGCTTACATCTTAAGTTCTGCTAAAAAAATATATTTGAGCTGTAAATGCGTTTTCAAAGCATTTTTTGAGCAATATTTTACATTTTTATCAAGCTTTCATGCAATGAAGAGTCAACTGTCAAATTTACAAAACAGTCAACATTTATTTTTGACGAAATCTGTCATATAAACTATCTAATGTTAATTTGACAAAGCAGCAACTGTCAATTGTTTCGCAAATATGAACTGTCAATTCGTCATGTCGTCAGACATGTATTTCCAGTATTTTACCTGTCTGTAGCTTTATTGCTTCTATCACCCCAAATGTCTACTCATATAACACCGTGCTTCTTACTAACAAGTATCACATATTTTAACACAATTTTCCTTAAACTGTTTCTCATACTTGTCCTACCACCTCATTTGCTTTTTGTGCTAGATCTTATAGAGACTAAGAGAATGAGCATATTCTCACTACTGAACGACAAAACACATAAAAAATTATATTGTAACATATTTATATAAACAATAACTGATTATTTAAAAAAGTTAAATTGGCAAATTATATATCAAAGAATAATGATTATATAAAATAAATATATTATAATGATAAAAGACAAATAACTAATATAAATATAAATAACAATATAGTTTAATAACTTTAATTTAAATTATTATTTAATATAAAAGATAATTGCTTTATCAACTTTTATGATTAGTTTGTTAATTTAGCTTGTAAATAATCAATTTTAATTAATACATGTATTCTATATAATAATTAATCTGTGCATGAAAATTATACAATAAATTGAAACTAGAATGAACTATAAATTATATGCAGCATAATAATATGTAGTGTCTAAATCTGCTCGCTTTCGTTACATACAACAAAGAGGGAAACACATTTATGCGCGACGGCACATCAAAAATCCTCAACCACGCCCCGAGCATCAAAAAACGAGCCGCCCATCGTATATCTTTCGCCTTCGTTTAAACTTAAGTTTCTCTCTCTGCAATAAATATCTGGGCGCCTAAGGAGCCCTCTTAAAAGGTGTTAATTTTGTAGTAGAGTGGATTGAGTTATTATAGGCTATTATAGCGTATAGTATCTTTAATTCAATTGGGTCATTTTTAAAATCATTTCTATTGTTTAATAGGTTCAGATGTTCGAGCAACGTTGAGTGGAATCTTTCGATCAGCCCATTACTAGCTGGATGATGTGGACTACAGAAATGTAGGTCTATCTTATGTAATTTTAAAAGATTGGCTATTAGTCCATTGTCAAACTCTGATCCATTATCTGCTATAATGGAGTTGAGTGATGAGAAAAGTAGCTCAGTAATTTTTTCATAATTTCGATAGCTTGCATATTGTCTAGTAGATATGCTTGTGCATACTTACTGAAGGCATCTATTATTGTTAAAAATTTATTCTGCTCATATTTTAAAACGTCAATGTGAACAATTTCAAAAGGTTTCGTGGGAGTTGTATTTTAGCTTTAATGGTTTTCTATCGTATTTTACAAGTTTACAAACATCACAATTGTTGATAATATTTTGAATGTCTTTTAGCATATTTGGCCAATAGTATGTAGCACTTAATTTGTGGTATGTCTCAGTTATTCCTCTATGGTTACATTTTCCATTATGATAATTGTCAATTAGATCACGTTGGTCATCTAACACTTCAATGTCATCTAGAATTTTTGAACATTTTTTGAAACGTATTTTGGTATCAAAGTGTTCTTGTAAAATTGAATTACATTGTTCATATAGTTTGTTTGTTTGAAAGATGCAAGAATATAATATGTTTGGTACAACAAATTGTTTTATAAATTTAATAAAATCTTCTTCTGAGTTATTTTCTGAAATTTGAATAATAAAACGTTGTTTAGTGTTGTTAAATAATTTCTTACAAACTTACTTCCTTTTGAAGGAACTCGCTTTTGTCGAGTTGAATTTTAAAATTGAAAGCTCGTAAACGATCAAATACTAATTTTATTTTCTCAATGTGTTCTTGTAGGGAAGTAGAAAAAATAATGATATCGTCTAGATAGACAATACAGGATAAACCTCGTAGCACGTGATCCATAACTCGTTGAAACGTAGATGGTGCGTTTCTGAGACCGAAAGGCATGCGAATAAATTTGTAATGCCCATTCTCTACGAAGAACGCTGTTTTAGATGTATCTTCGTCATTAACTTCTATCTGGTGAAATCCAGAAGCGAGATCTAATGTGCTAAAGTATTGGCATCGACCGAGCTTATCAAGAATGTCTGTGATATTGGGTAGAGGATACCGATCAGCTATAGTTTGTTCATTTAGCTTCCGGTAATCTACTACTATTCTCCACTTCCTCTCACCAGAGGCGTCCAATTTTTTGGGGACTACCCAAATTGGAGACGACCAGGGTGATTGCGAAGGTCGTATAATACCTTGCTCAAGCATATTTTTAATTTGTTTTTGTACCTCTTCTTTATGAATGTAGGGGTACCTATAAGTCTTTGTAAATATTGGGGTGTCATCTTTCAATTTTTTATTGTGTTTAACAGCATTAGTGAATGTTAATTTGTTGTTGTGTACGTGAAAAATATCGGAGTATTCGTTGATTAATTTTATTAACTTAGATTTTTCTTCTTTATTGCAATAATTTAATCTAAATTTTGAAAAATCAATCTTGTTAGCGTTACTGGAAATGCAATTTAGATTTGGGATGACGAAATTATTTTCAGAAATAACTTTAAATGGTTTAGATAAGTTGACAGTGATATATTCACTACTGGGATTTATAATAGAAGCAAAAGCAAAATTAAGCTTTCTGGAATTTCCATTTCATTAATATTTTGTGCAGGTAGTATAGCAATTCCATTGTCTATGTTTGAAACTTTTATTTTTATTTTTTGTTCAGATTCTGGTGAAATTACAATGCAGTTATTATAATCAGACAAATTTTTGAATTCGATTTTAATTTTTGTATGTGGTAATATCATTTCATTTGTATTTAAATTTAAAGTCGCATTTAATAATTTAAGGTTATCGATTCCTAATAGGCAATCAAAATGGTTATGAAATTTAAAAATATGAAATTTAAATGGAAATTCTTTTAATTTGAAAATGGATGGGCATGGTATTGATATGGGATATTTCTCTTATGTTGAACCATGCGCTGTTGAAATAATATAAGGGTCATGTTTAACATGTTTAGGAAAATATTTAATAACTGGTTGGGGGTTCATAAAAGATTTTGTCGACCCCGTGTCGATTAAACATTTAAGGTTAAAATTCTGAAAAGGAATAGTTATAAATGGTAACTGCGATTTATTATTGTCAATGTTCAATAATTCAATTGTTCTTCTTCCGAGGCTAGATTTTCTAAAAAATATTCCTCAGTTGTGCTATCGTCAGGTAATTGTTCCTGAAGAGGGTACAGATCTATGTTTCTGTTAGAAATGTCATTTTTGTCGATATCTTGCTCGACATTAAATAACTCTTCGCTTGTCCAGTTAGGACGAGGTTTGTATTCTGGTTTTCTCATATTTTGTGGAAAAGCATTTCTTGTTGTCATGCTCATTGGTATTTGTTTTGGAGGTAAATAATTTTTGTTCGGTTTAAAAACGTTTGGTGATGGTTGTGTTGAAACGGCTGCATTAAATCTCATTTGATTTGCAGGTTTCTGTTGCATAAAATTATTTTTGTTTGTAAAAGGAACATTTTTATATTTATTTATATTAGGTTGAACGATCTTGACGTCATTAATATTAAAATCATTCGTGAGCATGTAAAGTGCGTTGTCTAGCGTTTTTGGATCTCTTGTGCTTAAATAGTCGCCAAGAGGATTGTTTAATTTTTTTAATAATACTCTTAATGCAAGTTTTTTTGCAAAATCAATTAAATGTTCAACACCTTGAACTAAATTTGTATTAACTAATTTGTAAATTTAGGTTAGTTTGTATTTTATTATAAAATTCAAGCGGTTTTAAGTTATTCTGCTTCATCGAGCATAATTCAATTGTAAGTGTTTGCAAGTCGCGTTTATCCGCGTATGTCGCTATTAACCCGTCCTTCAGATCTTTCCAAGAAGATATATTATACGATGACAGCCTATTTGCTGCATCGCCTTTTATTTTATTTTTTATAGATTTTAACAAAAGGACGTTTTGAAAATCGGCAACATTATTACCGTTATAAAAATGAGTAAGTAATTGTTCACTACTAGTTATAAATTCGGTTAACATGTTCGGATTCCCGTGGAATTCCGGAACAATGTTGAGGTATTCCATTTTTAAAACCGGCAAGGCCATAATTTCGGTTGTGTTTAAATCACTATTGTCGGAATTATTAGATAAATCTGTATTTAATTGAGTATTGTCGAGGTTATTAGATAAATCAATGTTTAATTGAGTATTATCAGAATTATCAGATAAATCTGAATCAGGGTTACCTGGGTCTGAGTTTCTAATGGGGGATCTCGATCTATCTCTACTTGACATTTATGACTCACCAATACTTTTGCATTTGCATCATACGATGATCCAGGGTCTGCCGGGGAGGTCGCTCGTCTGAATGTCCGTCAGGGTATCCGCGGAGTCGCTCGATTGAATTTTATAGGAGGTCCAAGGTCTCTGCCACGGAAGTCGCTCGCTTTCTTAATCCAATCGGGGGTCCAGGGAAGTCACTGAAGTCGATTCTTATAAGGTCCAGAGTCTGCCACGGAAGTTCTTCGTTTGATGGGAGTTGTATTGTTGCACTTTTTATTTTATTTTTAAATATTATATTGTGGTCACCAATATAAAGTATTAAAATACACCAAAACTTTTTTAATCAATTTGTTATTGGTAATCCTACCGATTCTGCGCCAATTATATTAGTTAATTTATTAACTATTAAAACAAATAAGGCAACTTAATTAATTTGTTTATATTAACTACAACTACATAGTATTGATAAGTATAAAATGCAACGACTTGCTTAAGGCGCGACGTTTATATATTAATAATGTGTACAATCAGCAGATTGTACACGTGCAGCTGTGTTGACAGAATCAGGATTGCTGGAAGCTGCCCTTGAGTCATCATATTACTTACATGTATTATACTACAAATTTAATATACTAGTTTTATTCACTTTCACTATCCCATGAATTAAACATTGTTTCATGTCCATAATATTCGTGAATTATTTTATCACACTCGTGTCTACCATACACAAAAAATAGAGGTTTTCGCAAACAACTCGCACACCATCCGCTGGACCTCCATACAAAGAAATTAAAGATGTTTAATTTGGTATAATTTTTGTGATGGTCCGTGCCACTTACAAATCTAACAAATGGTCTATAATGATCCAACATGGTTGAAGTGGTATAATTATTCATACATGATCTACAGACCCTCTCCATGGTTTTAGTGTTGAGAAAATATTTCTCTCAAACACAGAGCTTATGATCATCAGCAGGCATCATGTCATAAAAGTGTAAACAACTTTCATGAAATATTATCTTTAAATTTTCATCACTCCATGGATAAATAACCTCAAATGACATGTCTTCATAACATGTTAGCATTGATGAGGGTGTTAAATCAACGATTTTTTCAAAAGGATCATTATACCAGTTTTTAAGTAAATTTTCTTTTATACTTTTTGGTATTTCTAAATCCAATATATGGTATTTACTTTTCACATGTTGTAATACTTTATTTGACGATAAATTGTACAACTTAGAACAATGATACATGATGTTTAACTACAATATGTAATATTCTAATTTTGTTTTGAATTTATATATAAATTTAATACCGCATCTTTCCTGTTAATATCGATAACAAATGTATAACTATATAATATATATATAAAACTTTTAAACGTAAATTATAATATAATAAAAAATATATTATTCATAAATAAATATAATTATTGATTGTATATTAGGGTTCATGTGTTGTAAGTAGTTTAAATTATAATAATAAAAAAAATATAAAATAAATAAAATGCATTTATTATCGTAAAAATCTATTAAAATTACATACACATACGGAAAAAATTCAAAACAAATATTCACTTAAAAGCTTAACATTTTCGGTGGCACAAAAAGATACATCTTTTACGTGATTAAAACAATTATGCTTAGTCTTTGTCAATTTAACAATATCGTCAATATATTCATTTTCAAGATTAATTACATGTAAATTGTCAATACTGTTATCTAATAATATTTTTTTCTGATGACCTTTGACAAATACACAGTAGGTATCACTGAGAAAATACTTTAAAATATTTACTAATTCATCCGACGATATATTTTCAGCACGAGTCAACTCTTTAAACGGTGTTGTTGGTTTGAAGAGATACGTGTGAAAATCGCATCCATCTGTTGTTATACATAGTTCTTTAGGCGTAAAATTATTGTTAACAATAAAACCTTGAATGTCGATTAATGCAATTTTAGCCATTTTTCTTCGATGGTTTGGTTCCAACAGAGATGAAGCTTTTTGAATTCTTCGTTGAAATCGCAACCTATTTTGTGCTGCAATCAACCATTCAATTCCGTTAATATCACTACTTTGACAATCCGTGAAAAAAACCTGTGGTTTTTCAGTAGTAAATCTAACGGTTCGTTTCATTTAAATCAGTTTTCTTACTAGACCCGAGAGAGGTCTGAACTCAACCACACTGTCGTATAATTTGAGACAATATGCTCTGGTGTTTTCTAGAAACGTATTATGCCCTTCCATCTCAATTTTTAAATCAATTGAGGATGATTTTATGCTCTCGTTTTGCTTCGAATCGTCAAATACATATAACATGCGAGCTTTAAATTGTGCATAGGTTAACATCGGCTGATTGAAACGTCCATAATAACTGCTTTGGAACTTTGTGTATGCATAATAAGAAGCAGTGTATTCACCGTTCAGCACATCTTGATTTAATTTATCATACGGATAAGACTCCGAATTCAAATACACAGTCAAATTTCTAATCGAACAATGATCAAAATGACTTGCATTTTTATCTTTTTTCCCAATTTATCCTCTTGAAATGCGATTATTACATACCGAGGTTTTTCTAGATGGATTGAGGTTTTGACTAACCAAACATCCTTATCGGTTTTTCTAAGAGATGGTAATTCATGTAAATCCCATCTGCGAATGTAAAATTAACTCCTGTTTTACATTTACCATAACTTTTTTGTAATCTTTAGCAAACCCCAAAAGACATTTGAAAGGTAAAATTGCGTAAAACTTTTGGTTTGTATCAAAATAGGTTCTCGTTCCGGAGTCTAACGTCTCATTCCATCCACTCAACTCCAAACTTCTCAGATCTTCCTTGCTATACGAGATGTATCCCTTAATTGTAGTGGTAATTCCCACATCTTTAGTTTTGTCGACTTCTACTCTATTAATGTTATAACTAATTTCTCTAAAAAAAAATGCCCAAGCATTTGTGGTCCATTTAAAATTTGCGTCAGCAGGATTATCGGTTTTACCGGAGATGTATAGATAGCTATTGGAAGGTAGGGTGAGTATATCCTGTTGTTGTATTATAATGCAAATTTCATCGTTGTTGTTAAACGATTATGTTATCGGTTGATAACTATGAAATTCTTCCTTAACAATGGTCTCGTCTTCTCTGAATTTTTCAAAAACACCTAGTTTCTCCATTTTACTTTGTAACCCAACGACGCGAGTCTTAACAGATCGTGACGTGTTAGTCCTATCGATGACGAACGACAAGTGATATTTTTAATTGTAGTCATCGCTCCTTTATTAGGTTCCGAATTGTGAAATTGAATTCCCATTACGATTTTAATTCGAGTCTAACTAAAATGTTCTCTCCTCTAAAATTTACAGGCAACCCGTTTTGGTCTTTAAGAGTTATAGTAATGTTGTCGATGGTATGCACATTCACCCGCAAATAATAAATATTTCGTGGTTCTATGTTAAGAGCAAACCCCGGATCGACGGAAGGTGAAAACTCAAAAATTGTATGTGATAATTTATCACCGTAATAGGCACCCGTCACAATATTACACTCAAGTCTAATGCTTGACACTTTTATAATTTGAACGTGTAGATCAGATAAATACAAGTTGTTTGCTTTTAAAATTTTACTGGAATACCCGAGTAATGTACCGATACTGTCGGACGGTGAAAAGTCTATGTCGTATTTACACAAAATCTCGCACTTTAAGGTATTATTGTGTCCTTGTTAGTTGATCTACTTTTTAAGATGGATTGCAAATACGTTTCGATATCGGTAATTTCATAAGAACCGGTGGGTATCTCAATTACTTTATCACCGTTATACTTGTAGTAAAACATATTACAACCGTCTTCTATATTTTGAATAGTGTTGTAAGATTGAAAACCAATCAGACCTAAATAATAATTTTTGTTAGGGTCTAATTCAATTGGTGGATAATAATTCTCTGAGAGCACGCTATTATCACTTTGCAGAGTAAACGTTTGAGACATGACTGGGTGTGATTTTAAAATCTACAATCGTATTTATACTAAAAATTTCAAACACAAATGACCGCAGTTAAATGTATTCAAATCCTGGTATCTATTATGGTTATATGTTATTTCACTACCTCGAAAATATTTTAAGAGTTCTTTTGGGGGGAGAAAGATCACCAAAACTGTCAAAGTATTTTACGAAATTTCCACGTTTCTTGTATGCAACCCAATGCGTACCGCTACCTCTCACACGATCGAGATTAACAATACCGGACTCGTTTTTATGTGATCGAATCGGTAAGGTATCACGCATAAAGACTCCTCTAAAATATGATATTTTTGCTTTAAGTGCAAACATGTTTATGTCTTTATCGGTTAGCGGGCGTCGAGGTAGCGAACTTAGAAGTTTTTTGATGTTTGAAGATAGAGTCCTAATCCTTTTTTATACGGTTTCAAATAGAGCCCGTTCCCCGCTTTTCCACCAAGAGCAATAGCTTCCATAGTTCTATTATGACGTTGAGATTCACTAAATTTTTTACGAGCGTCTGTGGCGACGTTCACCGCTTTTGCGATACCGGATGCACCACCCGCAAGCGCACCCAATGCGCTGAGACCTGCAAAAATGGGTATCAATGATAGGATACCGCCGACTTTAGGTACTGGAATTATACGAGGTGTTCGAATTTTTTTCTTTCCACCAACTTTGCGTACGGCAAATTTTGCCGCATTAAGGGCTATGTGTGATCCTTCAGTTATACCATTCTTTTGCTTAATTTTATTTTTAAATCCTTTTAGTGCATTTTTTGCTTTCATCATAATTACGCTTCGCAACGCAACTTTCTTTACTCTTTTTTTCGCAACTATCTTTCCTCTTTTTTTTTTCGACGACATACCCATACCCAATTTTCTTTTCACTTTCATTGCTGTCGACACCACAAAAGCGCTTGCTTTTTCACCCAACGATGCGTCTGAAGATTTGACTCTTTGCCAAGCAACCTCCACTAATTGTTTATCCGCTACGTGTCTATCACTTAAATTTTTATGTTGTGAATATGCGATATCGTGTAGTTTACATGCGGCGTCTAACTTGTTTACGCCCGGATCGCCTCTTTGCAAACGCTTTTTTAATTTTGTGCCCGGTCCACAGTATTGATACCCCTGTAGATGTAATTCAATGGGTAACTTATTTATAAAAGAATTGATAATACCTGCACCGCGATACAAATGCATTTGAAAGATTTACTATGAAGCGCTTCTATTTATAACCTAGATCCAAACCCCATTTTATGTCATTACGATGAAAGTGGTCAAGCAGAAAAAGTCGTTACCGATTGTGAACATGGATGAGTTTGTCTCGGGAATGGGTTTGACGGCGGAGATGCGTCACGGTGAATTATTGCCAAATTCGGTACGAGCCCTAATTTGTGGACCGTCTAATTGTGGAAAATCAAACGCAATGTTAAGTTTATTGTTTAGTGAAAACGGATTACATTTTGAAAACATTTATATTTACTCGAAATCGTTATATCAACCAAAGTATCGTCTATTGGAAAACGTTATGAAGTCAATACGAAAAATAAAATATTTTCATTACAAAGAAAATGAGGAAATTATGAGCCCTGAGAATGCCAAACCAAATTCAATTTTTATTTTTGATGATGTTGCATGCGACGGTCAAGAGAAAATCAGAGAATATTTCAGCATGGGGAGACACAATAACATCGATTCATTTTATTTATGTCAGACTTATACACGAATACCCAAACACTTGATACGTGATAATGCCAACTTTATCGTATTATTCAAGCAAGATGAAATGAATTTGAAACACGCGTTTACAGATCATGTGAGCAGCGACATGGATTTTGAAAAATTTAAAAAAATCTGTAGTCTGTGTTGGGCCGATAAATACGGATTCATAGTAATAAACAAAGATTGTGATCCGAATAAGGGCAGGCAAGTGTTTCGATCGTTATATAATTGTTGAAAATTGATTATAACAATCAAATGCACGTAGGTGATTGAATGAGCATGACGGACAATGCGGTTAAACATCGACTGATCAATATTAAAAAGGCTATAAGAAAAAAACTGTTTGCCATAAAAATAAACCGATCAGAAAATGATGATTTTTTGAACAAAACATATAAGCCATTATTGGAACCTCTGAAAGAAATTATTACTCACAGTCGAGCAAATAAATATATAGTTAAAGTGCCTGTTCAGCGAAAAAGAAAATTAGCAAAATGGCATGGAATCTCAAAGCGTAAAGAGGATTATGAAGAAGAGCCTTATGATGAACATGATGCCAACGAATTTCACACACCTCTTCGCAGACCGCATGAGAGTGAAGAGGAATCACATGACGACGAAGAGGTAGCTCATAAACCTCTTCATGAACCTCATAAATCTCTTCATGAGGCTCATAAACCTTTTCATGAGGCTCAGAAACCTCTTAGCAAACCTCATGAAGACAAAGAGGTAGCGCATGGTGCCGAAGAGGTACCTCATGGATCAAACAAAAGAGAATATGTGGATGCGGCTTATTTGGATACTTTTCAGGACTTGTCTAGAAAATATGTCAAAAAAAGATTTTCAGATGATCGAAAACTTGATGAATCCACCGGTATAAATATCGATATTCATACAAAAAAGTGGACGATTAGAAATTATAATGTGTAGCTGGTCGATGGTAAAAATTTTAAAATTGGTGATTCTGTGTACGTTGGAACTAAAGGCTTGTATGAACTTCTCTTTATGAAAGAACCCGACGATCAAATTAATAACAAAGATGATTTGAAAAACTATAAAACAATATTAGAAAAAACACATGCATTACACCGCAATTACGATCCAACGAATCAAAAACAGGGTTCGAAAAGTAAAAAATATACAGAGATTATTAAGCCCATGTTTAAAAATCGATCACCGACATACACAAAATCTCGCAATAATTCAACCGGCTCTCATACCAGCGGCAAAGGTTTTGATTCTAAATTGCAAGTACAACATAATCCTACGCAATACAAATATTGGAATAATTTAAGCGAACTTGTTGATAGGTTGTGTTTATTGCACGCATCGAAGAATGCAGGAAATAATTCGCACAATAATGAGATTGCTTCAATCGAGGATAATTTTCTAATAAATACAAAGCACGCTCTCTTTACACATCATACGCATCATGAGCATCGATAAGTTCGGACGTCATTCATCACAGATTAAAATAAATAAACCATTGACGAACGTTAGAGGGCCACCAGGCGTTGGATTTAAACGTGATGCTGATGGACATTTCAACCTTGATGGCAAAAGAATAAAATATTTGCAATTACCGATTAATGAAAGCGATACCACAAACAAAAAATATGTGGATAATGTAAATGTCGTTCAGTTGCAGGATTTGAACACATCATTTAAAAATATTAATTCAAAAGTTAATTTAGTTATTGAAAGTATTCCGCAAATTATAAACTCAAGAATTTTACCAGTAAATGAGGATCTGGCGGAGAAGATTAAAAGTTTATCCAGAGATTTCGAAGCGTATAAAAATACATCAAATCATGAAATAGAACAGCTTAAAAATAATATGGATATAAAATGGGAACAGTTTAAAAATGATTTAAATACGCTATTATTAAGTCAAACAAACAGCATCAAACTGTTGATTGCTCCATTAAAGAGCCCTTCAAGTCAAAATGAGTAAAGAGGATGTAGTGCGAGAGTTACACAAACCGGCAAGAAAGAATATTGCTCGAAGACGAACGATACTTAAAGGTGTTGACGATCTGTGGCAAATAGATCTTGCCGAGTTTCAATTATTCTCCCGTGAAAATAAAGGATATAAATATATACTTGTAGTGATTGATTGTTTCTCAAAATACGCCTGGACTGCACCCGTTAAACCATGAAGAAAATATTGAAAAATGCCGACGGACGGACCCCGAAAAATATTCAAAGTGATCATGGCAAGGAATTTTATAACAGTCAATTTTTTGCGTTAATAAAAAAATATAATATTAATCATTACTCAACATATACGATAATGAAAGCCGCCATTGTCGAGCGTCTAATCCGTACGCTAAAAGATAAACTATACAGACAATTTAGTTTGCGTGGGCGTTACATCTGGTATGATATTTTGAACAAGGTTACGCTAGAATACAACAATCAGCGTCACCGTACGATAGGAATGCGACCAGCTGATGTACTCCCGGGCGGAGATAAGGAAACTATGCTATTGAAAACCGTCTATTCGCATATTAAAATTGCAGGAAAAGGGAATTTCCGAGTGGGTGATATGGTGCGTCTGAGTAAACAAAAAACGCTCTTCGCAAAAGGATACACACCCAATTGGACAACTGAATTATTTAAAATTATTAAAATTAAAATTACCAACCCGGTGACGTATTTATTGGAAGATAAGAAAGGAGATCCTATACAAGGAGCTTTTTACGCTGAGGAATTGCAGAAAACATCAAGTCCTAAGATATATTTAGTAGAAAAAATATAGCGAAAGAAGGGAAATAAATTATTTGTAAAATGGTTAGGTTTTGATGCTTCGCACAACAGTTGGATTAACAAACAAAATGTATTATAATTCTATAAATATAAATAATATATTAAAAAAAATAATCCAGTGTTTCATTTGCAGTTCCACCGTAAACACATATAAAATGTTTATTTTTTTTTACGTTTTGATAATAACATCTTTTGTTAAAAGTGATAATTTTGCTATAAATTATTTAATTCGATTTGGATATTTAGATTTACCTGAAAATAATTTGACATAAAAGACTATCTCGGATAATGACGTAACGGAAAATCTTGCACTTTTTCAAGAGTATCATAAGCTACCAGCAGATGGAACATTAAATAATCAAACCCTGGAATTAATGAAACGACCGAGATGTGGAGTACGCGACAATCCTATGCCGTACAATCTTGTCAATACTAAATGGGAAAACGTAAACCCTATAAAATGGCATTTCTATTTGGCTAATAGAACGTTAATCAATATCGCCAACGTTGCATTTAAAGCTTGGGAAAAACATATACCCATTAAATTTGTTCGAAGTATTATAAATTATAATATTGTTATTTCAATTGGTAAACAATTTCATTATTGTGTTAAATCGGGTTTGCCTTGTAGAGATCAATTTGATGGTAGAGGTCAAGTTCTTGGACATGCATATTATCCAAATAAAAACAAAACGTTAGAGATTCATCTGGATCAAGACGAAGATTGGGATTTAAGTTTGATAAACTCAAACTCTCCAAGTAAACAAAGCATGTTAAAAGTTTTAATACACGAAATTGGACACACTCTGGGTATTGATCACAGTTCCAATCATGATGCAGTCATGAGTTCATTTTATACACATTTTTCTTTAAACAACGATATCATTCTTTCTAAAGATGATTATGTAGCATTGTCTGGCATCTTTGGGTTTCGTGATAAACAAAGTTCCATTAAGCAAAGTTGTTAATAGTATGAATGCGGTGCTATTCATTTTTCGATACTTTTGGCATTTTCTCTAGTTGATCGGTAATCTTGACACTTTTTGTAGATACACTTTTCTGCAATGCATCTAAAACAGTTTTTTTATGGGTGGAGGTGGTCCGTCTATGTGGTCCTCATCGGTTGGAAAGTTGTAATGCTTATGACAGGGAAGTCTTATTTGGAAATATAAATCACTCTTACATTTTTCAGGCAGGAAGTCCCACAATCTTTCCAAATTTAGTCCACATAGCGATCGTAAATATTTTTCCGGTAGATATTTTACGTATTCACCAGTTAACTTGTATTCATCACACAATTCAATGGCTTTATTTATATTTTCAAATAATCTTATTTCGACTTTGCTAATTTCATCGGAGCTGCATCCCGCCGAGTTTTGCACACAGTTGCTTTTGCAAATCATAATCACAAATAATTTTTTTAACATTTATAATTTGCTGCAGTAGACGATCCAATTGATAGTTTATTTGTTGACGATTTCTTAAATGGAGTCGTTTAATGGAGGACATTCTTGACACAACCATTGCTGTTTGCTTTTTGAAATCTCAAATGGAACTGATTTCATTTTAATAAAAAGAAGCTAAATGCTTTAACACATCCGAAAAATTGAACACTAATACTTCAAAAAGACTCTCTCTGTTTTCGAAATACGACGATTCGTTCTGCAATGCCACTTGCTTGATTAAATTTTCTTTTTCTATATCAGTAGTATCCGAAGTTATGAGCATATTAACTTCCGACAAACATTGATTAAAAAAATCAAAAAAACGTAATTGACTTAATCTGTTCATTCGTAAATCTATCAATTCAATCAATTTACATAATGTATTAAAACAATGTCGATCTAAAGACATTTTTATGTCATTTTTTTCAACAACAACAACTTTTTGCCTTTTACACACATCTTTAAAATACAATTTACAATTTTCGAACACCTATAAATAATTATAATTAAATTAATTACTAATTAAATTAGAAAATCACGACTATCTTACCTCTATAGTTTTAGATGGTCCTTTCACTACATTAACATCGTTGTTCTTTATCTTTTGATTGCAAGTTTCACAAACTCGTTTTCGCTTTTGTCCGCCGAGTTGAGGTTTTCTCTTTAACCTTAATATAAATAATAATAACCTTATTCCATTCGTCTTGTGTAAACGAAATGTTTTTCTGTTGCATTGATAATTTTACACAGTGATAAAACCCTCTGTTAGGGCTTAACCCAACCGACACATTAACAGTTTTATTTTTATTGAGAGCATATTTTACTTCATTAATCAAACGCGATTCCAGGTGTAAAAAACTTTCAAAATCTTCGAGAATTTCTTCGAAATTCAAATCGACAGACATGATGTATACTACTCTATTACTAGTAATAAACTAAAGATTTGGTTACTCCTAGACAACTAAATCTACATATTTGCTATTCGTACCCATTCCTTCGGTTGCAGATAGTTGACCGTAGGCTGTTGATCCCCACCGGTGTTTAATTGTTTACATGTCAAAAAAGGTTATTTTTACACTTTTTTTGCTTGGGAGCAGGTCAAGTAGAACTTTTTATTTTAGATTCGTAACGTACGTGTCGAGCACTTTCATTTGAGTACAATGAAGGTCCTATTTGCAACACCGGAAGTCGCACATTCGGTCGCCATTTTTGATTCTGCGATAAAGATAACCACTTCCGGTCGCCATCTTGGATTTGTTTTTGACACACCCTGTATATACAAAGTCTTTCAAACACCTTGTATATATATTTTTGATGTAGATAACCTACTCCTAGGCAATAAAACCTACATCAGCACCCCTCCTTCGGTCGCAGGTATCCGGCCGCAGGCTGCATGCCGCCAGCAGCTCCCTCTGCCGCCGACTTCATGCGGCAGCGCTAGCCTGCGCCAGTTTAAGCTATTGCTGCCGCCATCTAGCGTCAATTGATCAAAACCGACCGTCGCACTCACACACACTGTTTCCGCAATACAAAGTCCCATGTGTTAGAGAGAGACAACAAATGTGGAATGTGGATGGCGCAGAACCGGCATTCTTTTTACTCAAAAAATAACTGTTTCGAACAAACTAAACAGAATTATAGATAAGCAATGACAATCTGCAAAAAAATAAGATTAACAAAAAAATTTCTATAAAACAATAAATTTATTGCAAGGTAGTACAAAATCTTTATTACCTTCTCTTTAAAATCAAAACCATATAATTACTAATTCAAAAGAAAAAGCAGATGTTTTTGCAAACTAATTTGCATCTAACTCTACTAATATAAATTTTCCAATTGCTGTACCTACAATGCCGGTTAGTGGTAAACTAACGGGTACAATTCATTTTAAGCTACAGGTTGTCAAAAAATAACTTCTTAAACTAAATACTACAAAAGCATAATATCCCGCCTATCATTCTTAACACAAATGAATTAGCTCCTATTTTGATTTAAATATTTGTTTTATTATACAAAAAAGAAACATTCCCAATTTCTTGTAAAATTGCAAATGTTTACCATATTTGAGAAAAAAAGAAAATTCCCGTCATCTTTTTTTAAGAAAAACTGTCTTTTAAAGTTTTGCAAAATTTTCAAAATTTAAGAAAAAAAACAATTTTGAAAAAAAATGCAACCCTGAGATGTTACAAACGATCAAATGTAAAAAACGCAAAAAAAATTTTTTTTTTAATTTTGATTGCTTCATGTAGAAAAACGCATTTTCAGTGGTTTAAGCAAAATCAAAATTTTGTTCTGTACACTTGACTCAGACATGGCCATATATAGATGGGTAATTCCATTACTTTTCGACTGATTTGAAAAAGTCGACATCTTTGATTTTGCTCAATTTTTTAGGGATCAAAATATAGATGAAAAAAATGAAAATTCCAAACCTTTGGACCTTAGAATATTACCTGTTCAAAATGACACACATTTGAAGGTCAAAAATTTTACAATAAATTTCTTTTTTAGCTTATTTTGTATTTCAATTTTTGGGCTTCTGTAAAAAGATCCACAATGGCTCAAATTATTCCTTATTACATGTACTTTTAAACCCATATTTTTATTCGCAAGGTCTAGATTTCTTCATGTTTAATCTCTTTTTAAATCACACAATACTTATAGAATCAATAAGAATACACTATTATTTTGATGCAGGAAGTTGCACATGTTTTCGCGATTTTCAAAACTTGTAATTTTCAGGTCCCGAAAAAGCGCTGTCACCCTATGTCGATTTTAATCCAAATTTCCGTAAATACTCTTTAGAACACAAGAAAAAAGGTTATCTATATGAGAAATGGTATATCGGGCATTATCAAGAATTTTTTATTATTTAAAAGTTGTCAAAATCGGCAAACAGCACGTTTTTGTATTTCAATTTTTGGGCCTCTGGAAAAAGATAAGAAGGTGGCTCAAAATATTCCTTATTGCATGTACTTTAAAACCCATATTTGTATATTTAATGTTGAGGCAGTCATTTTGATATATCAAGCTTTAAATATTATTTAAAAAAAAAACGTAAATTTGAAAAATTATAAAATTCTGCTTTGTTTAAACCGTTCTAACTTTGTCAAATCTTAAAGAAATTTGATCCACAAGATCTAGATTTCTTTGTGTTCAATCTTTCCTTAAAGTAATCACACTTATAGAATCAATTCATATTCACCACTATTTTGATGCAGGAAGTAGCACATGTTTTCGCGATCTTCAAAACTTGTAATTTTTAGGTCCCGAAAAAACGCTGTCACCCTATGTCAATTTTAGTCAAAATTTCAGTAAATACTTTTCAGACCACATAAAAAAGGTTATTTATATGAAAAATGGTATGTCAGGTATTATCAAGAAGCCATTGATAAAATGCAACTTGTTGTGCTGCGTCGCCTGGTTGTAGGTGTTATACTTTTGATAATAATATGGGTGAACATTTTCACTAAAAACGCATAAAAAAAATTGCTTTCTGTCAAGAAATCTCAATTGCTAGGGCATTATCATTACAGAATCCGTAAACAAAAATGATATCTGCGTATTGTCACTTGTTGAACAGCTTTTTTTATCAAATTTTACTAACCGAACCACCGAATGCACACTTGTTAAAGTAATGTTGTTTTGTTTGTGTTTGTTTGCTAAATAATTTTTTTTTTAATATTTTGTATTTGTTGACTATCTCAAAAACAAAGCAAGATAAACAAAAATGATTGATTTTCTGAAGAACAATGCCGATTTTGACAATTTTTAAATATAAAAAAAATTTGATAATGCCCAATATACCATTTTTCATATAAATAACCTTTTTTTTGTGGTCTAAAGAATATTTACTGATATTTTGACTGAAATCGACATAAGGTGACAGCGTTTTTTTGGGACCTAAAAATTACAAGTTTTGAAGATTGCAAAAACATGTGCAACTTCCTTCATCAAAATAGTGGTGAATATGTATTAATTCTATAAGTCTTGTGTAACTACTTTAAAGAAAGATTGAACACGAAGAAATCTAGACCTCGAGGATAAAATTTCTTTAAGGTTTGACAAAGTTAGAACGGTTTAAACAAAGCATAATTTTGCAGTTTTGCTAAATTTACGTGTTTTTTGAAATAATGTTTAAAGCTTGATATATCAAAATGACTGCCTTAACATTAAATAAACAAATATGGGTTTTAAAGTACATGTAATGAGAAATATTTTGAGCCATCGTGGACCTTCTTAATATTTTTCTTCAAAATTGAGATACAAAAATATGCGGTTTGCCACTTTTGCCAATTTTTTAACATTAAAAAATTCTTGATAATGCCCGATATACCATTTCTAATATAGTTAACCTTTTATCTTGTGCTCTAAAGAGTATTTACTAAAATTTGGACTAAAATCGACATAGGGTGACAGCGGTTTTTCGGAACCTGAAAATTACAAGTTTTGAAGATAGCGAAAGTATGATTCTATAAGTGTGATTACTTTAAGGAAAGATTAAACACAAAGAAATCTAGATCTTGTCGATCAAATTTCTTTAAGATTTGACAAAGTTAGAACGGTTTAAACAAAGCAGAATTTTCCAATTTTTCAAATTTACGGTTTTTTTTTTAAATAATGTTAAATGTTAAAATTAAATATGTGGCAGAAGGTACTAAAAAAACATAATTCCCAAATTTTCAACTTTTTAAGTCATGATCTCAATTTTTGGTCTTTCAAAGTTCAGAAAAAGGCATAAATATCACATTTTTCGGTAATTTTTAACATTTTTTTTCTCAGCGTAGAAACATTGAAGAAAATTCTGCAAGGTCTGATTTTTTTTGTAGTTTTTGTACTTTAACTTGTTTGTTTTTAATAATAATAATAATAATAATAATAATAATAATAATAATAATAATAAAAGTAAAGTTTATTTCTTTATAAATATACAAAAAGAATACAATAAAATATACATTAGTGTAAATATTGAAGAAAACGTCATGGTTACGTTGGTGTTTGACCGGTATATTAAACTTTGGTATGCAATTAATGTTGCCATCTCTTTTTCAATTATCTTATGCAGTTGTGAAAATAGCCTAAAATTACAAAACCAGCTCCACATTAAAAATGCCGTAACCTTGGCAAATTTTTATTAATTTAGGTCTAGTTTAGCTTTATTTGTTTGTTTTGAATTGTTCTTTAAAATTTTCCGATCGAAACAGTAAATCGTGAGATACCACTTTTCAAAGATTAGTAGTTTGGTCAAAAATACTCATTTTTCTACCTAATTTTTTTTTGCTGAAATTTTCAGTAAACCTTCCTCATTTATACTTAGAACACTTTTTAAAATTTGGTGTTTGGGAATGAAAATGGGCTCAAGCTACAAAACTTTTAAAATTCGTAAAAAACAACGTTTTATACGTTAATAACTTGGTACAAATTTTACTTACGCAAAAAAACTACATTTTATTGCGCTGGATTGAACATTTCTTAGATTAAAAATGTGTTTTTAATTGAAAATGTATATTTTTATAAATATAGATATATTTTTATAAATACAGATGTATTTTTATTTTTATTTTAATTGTACCTGTAAGACAAATACATAATTTCTGCTAAAATCATATCATAGAATTAAGGCGTTCACTTAATTCTAAACTTTATGGCAAAGCACGCCAAAAAATACACATGATGTTTCCTAACTGAAGACGAAAAATTAAACTTAAGGTTCTTTTTTTAATTTCAAACAGAAAATGTAAATATCTTTTTTTGTCTATCTCGCTTTGTTTTTGAGATAATTGAAAAATACACATTATTTAGAAAACTTTTTATTTAGAAAAATTTAAGTGAAAAATGAACATTTGTAGCAATTGTAACATTAAACAGAACAATATTACATGTTTTAATAAGTTCTCAAAATGACTGCCATGAGAGTTGATGCAAGCTTGACAACACATTAAAAAAAATGATTAACTGCTTCAAAACCTGTTATGTTTTGAAAGTGCAATGCAGCATTTGGAATTTGGAATTCTCTATTGTAGCTGCTCCACGTTGATTATTGGCTTTCCATAAACCAATTGTTACATGTGTCCCACACCTAAACAAACGTCCAATAGATTTAGATTAGAAGATCTTGCAGGTCAGTTTACTGGACCGCTTCTACTAATCTATCTATCCTTAAAATTATTGTTAAGCCACCAAACTACATATTGCCCATTTGGTTTTTGAGAAATTACGCGTATAAAAAAATGACGTGTATTCTCCGTTGTTGAACGGCATTTTTTACAAATTTTACTAACCAAACCAAAGAAAACAATTTTGACAAGTATCAATAGCTTACAACAACGCATAATTGTTAAAGTAATGTTGTTTTGTTTGTTTTTTTATCTAAAAAATACAAGCTTGCATCAACGCTCATGGTAGTCATTTTGAGAACTTTAATAATTTGTTACTAACGGCATATAAAAAAAAAACATTTACATCTACATCATTCTGCACATAAATAATGATGAATAATACAAACAAAGTGTAATACTTAAAACTAGACAGTGAATATAAAAAATACAAAATAAACACAGAAAATGTATTATATGTAAAACAAAATATAAAATGATTCATTAACACATTTTAATTGGTTTTTATGTAATGTACATTCAAAAACGCAAAACAAATCGATGTTATTAGAAAAGCTATTTGCAATTCTACACATTCTGCCAATAGATTATTGAATTCATAGTTGGTAGAATGTATAAATTCTCTAAATAATGGAGACTGTCTAGATTGGCGATTATTGTTGAATATCTGAAAGGAAAGAGATACAAGTAGCTCGTGGCAATCAATCTCAGACATCATAAGTCCACTTATTAAAATATGTTATATTGTTCTGTTTGTTATTACCATTGTTAAAAATGTTTTTTTTAATAATGTTTATTTTTCAATTATCTCTAAAACGAAGCGAGATAAACAAAAAAAATATTTAGATTTTCTGTTTGAAATTAGAAAAAAAACCTAAAGTTTTATTTTTTGCCTCCAGTTAAGCGTGCTTTGTCATAAAATTTAAAATTAGGGCTTCTTGATATGATTTTAGCAAAAATTATGTATTTGTCTTACATGTACAATAAAAATAAAAATAAAAATAAATCTATATATATATATATATAGTATATTAAAATAATGGGGAAAAGTCCAATTCAATATTTGCTGTATAATTAACCAGCAATAAAACAAGTTATGTTTATGTTGACAATATTTATTCGCTGACGTTTCGTATATTAAATTTATACATCTTCTGAGCCTAGAAGTAGTTATGACATAAAAACACAGGAAACAGTTACAATATTAAGAAACTAGCAATAAACACAAACGTCAGCGAATAAATATTGTCAACATAAACATAACTTGTTTTATTGCTGGTTAATTATACAGCAAATATTGAATTGGACTTTTCCCCATTATTTTAATATACAATATAACACAGTCCGTGAAAGGTGCCAACTATATATATATATATATATATATATATATATATATATATATATATAAATATATATTTTCTATTAAAAACACATGTTTAAACCAATGCAATAAAATGTATTTTTTTTTCAAAAATAAAAGCTTAACTGAAAATTATTATCAGGTTATTATATATAAAACTTTTTTCACAAATTTTGAAAGTTCTGTAGCTTGGGCCCATTTTTATTCTCAAAAACCAAACTTAAAGAAGTGTTTTAAGTATAAAAATGAGAAAAGTTTACTAAAAATTTCAGCGGAACAAATTTAGGCAGAAGAGTTACAACGGTTTCAATTTATACAAAAATGAGCATTTTTGACCAAATTGCTAATCTATAAAAAGTAGTATCTCACGATTTACCAGTTTGATTAAAAATTTTTTTAAAGAACAATTCAAAACAAACAAAGTAAGCTAAGCTAGACCTAAATTGATTAAAATTTGCCAATGTTACGGCATTTTTAATGTGGGGCTGGTTTTGTAATTTTAGGTTATTTTTTACAACAGTCTACCTACGCTAATGGAATTAGAGAGAGGAAACATTAAAAAAAAAGTACAAAAAATTACAAAAAAAACCTTGCAAAGCTATTTCCAATGTCTCTACGCAGAGAAAAAAAATGTTAAAAATTACCAAAAAAATGTGATTTTTAGACGTTTTTCTGAACTGAGAGATTCCCAAAAATTGAAATCATGACTTAAAAAATTGAAAATTTGGGAAATATGTTTTTTTGGTACCTACTAACACATATTTAATTTTGAGCTAGTTTGGAGATATTTAGTTTTTCAGTTTGGTCGAAAAGTAATGGAATTACCTATATATATATATATATATATGTATATATATATATATGTATATATAAAATTTGTATTATATTGAGAGGAGCATTGGAATCTACACTATTCAAAGTGACTATATGACTTAGATACTTTACAACTCCGTAGTAATGTTGCAGATTTTTGCATTTTTTTTAGATTTTTCTATGAACATTGTTTAAACGAAATAGAAGACATATTTACTGATAGTTCAGAGATGTAAGACCAAAACTTTTAAGAGAGATGTTTTTACCCGTATTACTGACACATAGAATAAACTTCCAAATTCAATTTAGTATTTCCCAAGATTTATAAGATGTTCAATGTGATGTTTTCAAGTGTGATTTTATTCGAAGGTATTTTTATGTGGTTGTCGCATATTAAGTAATTTCTAAATATTGCAATTTAAAACTTAAAAAAATAGAACGCGACACAATAGAATTGTCAATAACTATGGATGTGTATATATATATATATATATATATATATATATATATATATATATATATAATATATATAAAAGTTACAGCTGGTTTTAATTTGTGTAGGCTGGCCGATAGAACAAATAACGCACGCCCATTACTTTATTTCCATGGCCAACGTTGCTTGTTAAGCAAAATGTTATGATTGCAAATACCTTACCTTTTACATAATACAATTCTTTATTTTTATTGTAATTTTATTTTACCCTATTTTCAATGAAATGCCATCACACAAATTTAAATATACCAATCATTCAATTAATTTATTAGAGAAGCAATTTTTTTTTAAATTTAAATCTTCATTATACTATTAACAAATCAAGTTGCATTTAATATAATGTCATAATTTACATTAAATGCGATATAATTATGTTAGTATAAAACGAAGCATTTAAAGACAGGAATATATTAACTTCTTCACTCAACCTTCATCAATAAAAGAGGAAACGTAAAACTATAAATAGATTTTATGTGTATTTTTTTGTAGTAGACCTTTTCTTTTGGATGGATTTATTTCTTATTATGTCACAATAAATGTAGTACTAATAAAAACACTTTTATGCTGGGTATCAGTCTATGTATATAAGCGTGAAGAAATTATTATCGTTTTTTTTTTCCACTTGTAAAAAGTGTAAACCGTTTTTGCGCATGTTAATTGATTATTCAATTTGAAAATGCAATTGTCTAAGTATACAAATAAACAATTTGTTTTTTAAGTAACAGTTAAATTTTTTATTTTATAATTTTTACGCTGCATATAATATGGTTTCAATAAATACAAAAATCCAATACTAATTAAATTATTATTTAATACAAGATAACTTGTTTTAAATTAAATTAAATGAATTAATATTAAAACTTAAAACAAATTAACCGCATTAAGCAGTAATGGTCCGACGGTGGATATTACTTATTTTATTTTATCTCAAAAAACACATAATATTGTTAATTATTTGTTCGGTTTGTGTGAAACAAGTAAACAAGTTAACAAGTTAACAAGTTAACAACTAAACAACAAGCTAACTAAACAAGTTAACAAGTTAACAAATAAACAAATAAAGAAGTAAACCAGTAAACAACAAAACAATTGAACAAGTAAACAACTAAACAAGTAAATAATTAAACAAATAAACAAGTAAATAACTACATAAGTAAATAAGTGAACAACTAAACAAAACAATAATTAAAGAACTAAACAAGTAAACAACCTAATAAGTAAACAAATAAACAAGTAAACAAGTAAACAAGTAAACAAGTAAACAAGTAAACAAGTAAACAAGTAAACAAGTAAACAAGTAAACAAGTAAACAAGTAAACAAGTAAACAAGTAAACAAGTAAACAAGTAAACAAGAAAACAAGTAAACAAGTAAACAAATAAACAAATAAGCAAGTAAACAAGTAAACAAGTAAACAAGTAAACCAGTAAACAACTGAACAAGCTAAATCTATAATCCTTTCTTGTTATTTATTTTATTTTTATTCACTTATTAACTTATTAAGTGTAAACTTTATTTGCGCATAGTAATAGTTTAATCGAATTGCAATTGCAATTTTCTAAGTATATAACTAAACATTTGTTCTATAATGTAACAATTAATATTATCTAAACTTTGTAGTATTTATCCATCGGCAGTTGAATTTCTTATTTTATATTATTACACCGCATAAAATAAGCTTTTAATAAATACAAAAATTCATTATTCAATTAATCTGAATTATCACATTACAAGATATCTTGTTTTGAATTAAATTGAATGCATTAAGATTAAAACTTAAAATATATTAACTTGATTAAGCTGTAATGCTCCGACGTCGAATAAATTACTTATTTAATATTATCTTAACATACACATAATATAGTTTTTATATTTGTTTTGTTGTACTGATGTTTGTGTGAAACAAGTAAACAAGTGAACAAGTAAACAAGTAAACAAGTAAACAAGTAAACAAGTAAACAAGTAAACAAGTAAACAAGTAAACAAGTAAACAAGTAAACAGGTAAACAAGTAAACATGTAAACAAGTAAACAAGTAAGCAAGTAAACAAGTAAACAAGTAAACAAGTAAACAAGTAAACAAGTAAACAAGTAAACATGTAAACAAATAAACAATCAAAGAAATAAGCAAGTAAACAAGTAAACAAATAAACAAATAAACAAATGAACAAGTTAACAAGCAAACTAGTAAACTAGTAAACAAGTTAACAAGTATACAAATAAACAAGCTAAGAAGTAAACAAGTGAGCAAGTAAACAAATAAACAAGTTATTAAGTTAACAAGCAAACACGTTAACAAGTAAACAAATAAACAAGTAAACAAGTAACAAGTAAACAAGCAAACTAGTAAACTAGTAAACAAGTTAACAAGTATACAAATAAACAAGCTAAGAAGTAAACAAGTGAGCAAGTAAACAAATAAACAAGTTATTAAGTTATTAAGTTAACAAGTTAACAAGCAAACACGTTAACAAGTAAACAAATAAACAAGTAAACAAGTAAACAAGTAAACAAGTAAACAAGTAAACAAGTAAACATGTTAACAAGTAAACAAGTAAACAAGTAAACAAGTAAACAAGTAAACAAGTAACCAAGTAAACAAGTAAACAAGTAAACAAGTAAACAAATAAACAAGTAAAAAAGTAACCAAGTAAACAAATGTACAAGTAAACAAGTAAACAACTAAACGTCTAAATAAGTAATCCGCCAGATCATTACAATTTAATTCAGTTAGTTTTAGTTGCATTCATTCAAATTAACTCGTCAAACAATGTGAAAATAGAAGTTTTCTTATTGTATATTTTGTAATCTGCATACTTAAAGCTATTTGTTAATTAAATTTAAATTAAATAGAACAAATTTTAATATTAAATTACAAAAACAATTTTTTCATATAATATTTATTATTAAAAACTGCAATATAAATTTGTTAATTAGGTTACATTATATTTAAAAAGTTTATATTGATTATTGAAAACTATTGTGATTGATATAGTATTGTATGATATTAAAGCGCAATAAAACAATAAGTAAAAGCAGTAATAAATAATATAATGATACTATAATACATCGCCGTGAATTTGTGTTTATCTCAATGTCATGCCAGTTCAATAACCTGTTTAAGCAGCAGATGTTTCAAACAATATAATGCTAACAATATCTCTATTATGCCACTCGCCGTCGCTAGGTATTAAAATAAAATTAAGGATTATTTCAATAAAAATAAATAGTACTGCGTGTCTTGTATAATTAATCAGCATATTGCAGCACTGGATAAAATTTTAATCAAAACTAATTGATGCAAATTGAATTAATATAAAACGTTGCAATAGCAAAAGAAAATAGTAGGCGGTCACTAATTTCTATCATTGCGTAAACAAGCAACCCACCAAAGAGTTGGTTACGCCTATAGAAGATCACATATATTTTGGCGCCTTCACCATGGTTTCATATGTTGCGTTGCATATAGAGAACATACGAGACCACGACTTCGTATGTTCTTTGTGATCATGCGTGTTGCGTTGCGTATCTAAAATGGTCTTGCATGTTGCATTGTATATATATATATATAACTGGATACCTGCTCCCTATATTGAAGCATTCTATTACTTTAAAGTTTAAACATTTAATACATTTATTGTATGTTATTAACAATTAAATAAAACTATTAAAATAAATCGAACAAAAATTGGTTAATTGGGTCCAACGTTAAGACCAAAAATGTGTTTTTAATAAACAATTGATATCTTTTAAATGGACAAACCAACTTAAGCCAAATGTTTAGATAACATTACTATACGTATTACTGACGTCTTATTATCATAGTCAAACTTTATATGCAGTGATTTTTGCAGTACAGTAGTTTGAAAAAAAAAGAAATTCCTAAAAAAGGTAAACCTGCACAACTTTTTTATGAACAATTGTACAAAAATCGGCAACAATTGTAAAGCACCACAAATTATAAGCCATTTACATGGTGCAATTAAATTTTTATTTGTAAACGTTTTGTGCGTGCCATCTGCAATAGAAGTAATTTTTTATGTGCGCAGCTTACTGAATTTAATCCTTCAGTGGAATTAACAACTAAAAGTAAGTTTTAACATTGTATAAACTATATGCATTACGTATATGGTAACAATGTTGAGATTCTGTAAACATTTAAAAAAATGTTTTGTAAATAAAAACGTAGCGTGTAATAGAACAAAAACTGTCATTCTGAAAATTAAATATTATTTTGTTTTTTTGCTAGTTTGAACACAAAATGCACACACATACTTTATTCTTTTTTTTTTAATAATTATTGAGTTATTTATGTTTACGTATCAGTTGTGTTCAGTTATTATTTGTCGTTTGTGAAAATTCATGCAATTACATTAACTAACTCGTATTACATATTTATGTATTTATGTTTCAGTAGACAATAACAAAAAAATCAAAGCTACACATGAAATGAATAGACTGAATTTATTTGATGGCCACACCTTGGGTAATACAGATAGAAAGTGAAAATGCTTTTAAATAGATTGCTTTTTTTAATTGCAATCACGACAAATGTGCGTGGTTTCTCAAAATTGTTTCCACAATTAGCGGTAAGTTTATGAAACACTAAATTTTAAATATATAATTTTACTTGTTATTAGAGTCAAGAAGAAGTTCAAATTGTTGAATGTGTTAAGAATGTATACATCCATTTCAAGCATTTTCGAACAACTCTATTCTATGCTGATCAGAACAGTTGGGTGGCTGAACAGCTTTCAAATGCTATATATGCCAAAGAAAAAATAATAAAAATTGAAAATTCCTTATTTACGCATTCACCATTAGAAACAATCTCAGAAATTATTTATTTACATGTTGATGACATATTCCAATTGAAAACTTATAGGAGTCTACAAGATACAAGATCTTATGAGATTTTAAAAAACGTATATCATTTTGTTATATATATATGGGCAATGAAAACATTATTAACGTTTTTAAAATTGTGTATTACTGGATCCCAAACACAATTATATTGGACAGACATGGAAATATTTATCGGATGCAAGATTATGAACATACTTGTGAAAATGTACCTGATAAAATCTGCCTTGGTACGTGTAATAATGTAACCATTAATGCTATGAAGTTATTCTACAATAAATCATTGTATAATTTTATGGGCTGCAAGATTTTTTTTTTGCGAAACATTTGACTCTTACCAGCATTACTTTTTAAATCTAATTGCAAATCAACATAATTTTTCTGTAGAGCAGACAAACGATTATGAGAATTGTGATATTGATTTCACAAAAATTGTAGCTATGTTGGATTTTCAATATCACGACTACATTTATCCTTATAGTACATTCTATACTGTAATATTAGTACCTATTGCGTCTAAAATTCCGCGGTGGCAAAGTTTTAAATTTATATTTGATGGTAGTGTTTGGATTTCAATATTAGTAGCAAGTTTATTGGTTTGCTTTGTCTATTTGACGGGAAATTTGTTTTTATTTAATAATAATTTATATTCAAATATTATAGATGTTTTAATAAAAGTTTATTCAATTTTAATTTTTCAATCAATAAAAATTCCAGATTCTATATCTATGAAATTATTAACTATGTTTTGGCTAACATTTGCTTTAATTGTTACTTCTGCATTTTCGGGTTTATATTACTCACACCTTTTTAAAGAATTTGATGGTAAACAAATTAAAAACTTGCAAAATATTGTAGATGCAAATCTTAGATTACATGGACATAAAGAGATGATTGAGCGTGTGTTTTCTGCAAATACGTCAAGTAATAATTATATTCGCGAAACTTCAATTGGTATTATTGAATTTAATGACTATTATATGTGGTTTGATATGATTCAAAAGTACAAAAATATTACGATTTATTTTGATACTGTTGCTATGGAAATGATGAATATTAATAGTTCCATTTTGAATCAAATATATGTAATTGAAATGTATCAAACATATTTTGCAGCAAGATTGTTAAAAGGTCATCGTCTTACAAAACATGTTAATGCTAAATTTCATAGATTTTTTGAAATGGGTATGTTTATAAAATGGAATAAAGATCGTCAATCAATTAGTTATACTTTGGATAATGAATTGGCACCATTACGTATCTTACATTTTCAATTTGCTTTTGGGTTTTTGATATCAGGATTACTGTTTTCTACGTTTATATTTTTTATAGAACAATTCTGGTTTAAACAATTGTTAACTATGGATTACTTCTAATTTTATATGTTTTAAACGTTTTTATGATTGATTAATATATATATATATATATATATATATATATATATATATATCAATCAAACTATATATATATATATATATATATATATATATATATATAATGATAATGATTAAATTAAATATTTTAAACTAATTAGTTATATTACATCAAATATTGTTTATTTACACTTTACCAAGACACTTAAAATCAGTATCTAACATAAAATAAACTTAATTGCAATGTGTTAAAAATGATAAACTTATTCAAACATAAATAATGTACAATTATAGAGGTGAAAACATTTGTGTCACAAACAAATAAGCAATAGCTGCTAGTAGATTACGGGCCGGTATTATAAAGACAAAATAAATCACCGAATAACAAATCTCAAATTAAATATATTCGACAAATAAACGTATTCCGGTATTATAAAACTAAATTAACTAATCGTAAAATAAGGAAATGCAACGCCGCATTTATATGTTATTTTAATATTATAGTTATTGATGTGTTGTATTGTAGCCTTTGTTATATTACAATAATCTTCTTCAACAATTTGAAAGTCAGTTGCATAACATCGTAGAGCAAATTGCTCCACATTAAAAATAACCTAAGAAACATGACATGTGTCATTCAGTTATTCATTGAATAAATTTTAATCCCTAGATTTTGGATGATTAATTTATTCCATAGATTAGTTACCAACTTTTTTTTATTTGACGTTTATAATACCAAAATCAGCTAAGTAAAATAATTTAGTTGGTTAGTAAATAAAATCTACAGATTTTAATGGTTTATAATACCAACCCATAGTGAGTTATACTACAAATAAATTAGTGGATTATTTTGTTTTTTGTTGATTATTTCTTTTACTACATAGGAAAATTATTGTATTGTATATTGAATAAAAATCTATCAAAAATCGATATTGTAAAAATCGTTTCTATTTCAATAAACCAATATTCTCAATCCAGTTACCATTACAAGATTTTATAGACAAATATGTACGTCGTTGCTGCAAGTGATGAGTTTAGATTTATGTAATTGAAAACATGTTAAAACTGTACATTAAGTTACTTTACAACTGTCTAAAGTTTTTTACACATAGACCCAAAGGGTTTTGAAAGTGTGTTAAACAACATACATTATTGAGATTATTAAGATATTTAGCAGCTGTAGCATGCTAGGTACAATACTTGAATAGTACTACACTGTAAAAGATTGTTATTCACACATCAACATTTAAGGCAATATGTTAATTAACACATTTAGCATTAATAAAAAAGATTACTGACGCAAAAAAATTATTAGATGTCTATTGAACTGAGACTAAAAAGTACAAAACACATAATACAATTAAATTGGCAGAATAAGGCCTAGTCGGTTTTACAAACCAATTTAATCAACCAAATATTCACTTAGTTTGTGGTTTAAAAGTTAATATCTCTAATATTTGTGATCTGAAAAAAACATTGAAACCAAAGTAAACAATAAAAATCTAGATGCTTTAATCTATTAGGTTCTTTTTATTATCTTAAACCTACATCTACAAACAATATGCATACTCTTAAACTTTACTTTGTACAATTTGTTTTCACGTTTTTTAATCTTTACACACTTCTTTTGCTTTAGCAATATCTTACATCTGGTCATGAATTCTTTTCACTTTTAATTTTGTTTGCATACAACAACATTTACGTGGTCTGCCAATGTATTTGATCCAAATACTATTCTATTATAAATTTGCTTTGTTATTCTTTCTTCATGGTTAAACCAACGTAGAACACTACGTTTGTATTGGTCTATCGGTGTTATTTTCAAAACTATATTTCTAACTATGTCCATACAAATTTTGTGTTTACCATTACAATTCACGCATAAAGGTTAATTACTGCATAAAAAAATATGGCCCTGTTTCTTTTTTTAGCGTTTTGCACATTTGCAATACCTGAACGTCTAACACGTTGGCATTGAAAACACCGTATTGAGTTTGGAATAAATAGGCAAGTATTGTATGCCACTTTAACTTCATCTGGAAGCTGTTCCTAATTGAATGTTAAAATTATAGATGTTGTATCTCTGACCTCACCATCATTTCTGCGGGTTGGCTTTTTGATATCGATAACGCCTTGCAACGCCAGTTCTCGTTTACATTTGCCAACAGTTGTTTATAACAACTCATACCATAAAATAACTCTTTTGAAAAATTTATGCGGTTCAACTGTCACCGCAATATTTCTTAATGCTTTGCATTTCTGCATTTTACTGCTCTGCATTTTATCCTAAACTTCAATAAGTAAGGTATCATTTCTTAACTTCTTGTATGAATTTAATGTTTTAATAATAATGTTGGAACGGGTCCTGTAAATTAAGATGGGAAAAACCTCCTTTAGGCTCTATCTTTAGATTTAAAAAAAATTGCAATAATTAAACTCTGTCAATTTTATCATTCATTTTCCCTACCCACTATGTAGCTACATATGGGACGCTACATCACAAACTGATGCAGTTACTAAGACTAATCAAGTGATATAGGTTTTATAAATGTAAATGCACAATGCGAACTTTTTATCTATCACCACATAAATAATTCCTCACCCTAAAGTTAAACAAAACGAGCCGCAATTGATTAAAATTCGGTTAGGTTTAACCTCCCGTTTTACCAAAAGCCAAGACGGCTCTTAATTATCAGGATCTCCTTTCCTGTTTTTTTTTTTGAGTTTCATAAGATGTTGTGTGAGTGATGTCAAAAGTAAATTACAAATAAATTTAACGTATCTCAGAGAACCCGTTCTTGGTAGAATTTTGACTGTGCACAAGCAACAAACGCCTTTTTTTTCTGTAGGTTTAATCATCTTTTAACTAAAAAGAACCTATTAGCTTATTTGAAGTACAAAGCTGTTGGGCAAAGAACTTGCAAAAAACTAAAAAAAATTATGGTCAGAATACGTTTTATCTATCATTTTAGGAAGGTGTGGAAATTTAGTTCTTTGTATTTTCTATAGTAGTGACCACATTATGTTGTCCTGGCATTTAACCACTCTAAGTAGCTCATATATGCAAGTATTACGCTTGAAAAGGTAGCCATCTCAAGCCAGCAGCTTTCCAACATGGACTCTTTATCGTATGAGAGGGCAGAGCATGTACATAGCACGTGCTCAATTGACCCGTCACCCATTTTACATCCTCTACTTAACCTTTCTATGTATTCTTGTCAAAATTCTTCCTAGACAGTCGCAAGTAGTAATTGGCTGTCATAGCGTTTGGAGCAGTCATTGCTTCCATTGCCTGTCTACAGCCCGGAGTGTTATCCTAACGCCTTCTTAGTGCGTTGTGTGAGTTAATTTTTATTTTAAGTTATTTAAGCTTTTGAGTGTTAAAGCGGTCTAGTTAGGTTCACACGCCATTAAGGTTGACCTTAGAGCAACTCAATGCTATTTTTACAGGCTGCTAAAGTAAGGACACAAAGACATTCAAAAATTAGCTTTGGTGTGATTCTAGGCTTGTTTATAGAAAATTAAGGCAGTTCTACTATCTATTAGAATCTGCATATTCTTGCCACATATTTTGTGGTTTACTATTTCCACAACCCTATTACTTTTGCTTGGAGCAAAGTTGTGTGCGCTATTAGTGGTAAAGATATTTTCAGGTCAAGGTATTGCAAGAAGATTCCTGCTCCAGAACTTTTATTGCTATTTGAGCCATCCGAGTAGATTCTAATCAAACACGAGTACCGTGTTTGCCAGCCCTCCATGCAGTGTTGAGGGGCAGCAGACACAACATTGCCTTCATAGCTGCAGTTGGTGTTGTCCGCATGTCACCTGTTGTACTCAGGCATGCCATTCGTTGAAACTGATTCAGTTTGCTTGCAGACATTTTTTGTCTAGCTTTTGGCCACCATATTAGTACTTTTATGTGAGCATAGGTCTTATGACGACTGTGTACAGCCATACCATTATTATTGGAGACAGTTCTCATGTTTTTCTTACAGCTCGTCTGTATTGCCAAAAAAACATATGAACTTTTTTGCATCTCATATTTAGATTAGCTTATTGTCAAAAACCACACCAAAATATTTTACCTTAGTTGATATTGGTAGTGGGGTATTTAAGAGTTTTGGTAAGTTTAGATTTCTTATTTTCTTCTTCTTTGTGAAAAGAACCAGTTTGGTTTTTAGTGGGTTGACCGTAAGAGTGTTTGCACCAATTTTCAATCATTCTTAAAACCTATTGCATCAAGTTGCATATTGTGCTTTTGAATTTACCTCTTAGTAGAATTGTTATGTCATCTGCATAACCAATTGTATAGAAAACATGATCATTGAATAGCCAGCTGTCGACTACTATATTTCATAATAGCGGAGATACACCTCCCTCAAGCCAACCTTTAACAACGATTTTCCTGACCGTTGTATCCCCTACAGTAACAATAACGGTTCTTTTCTCCAACATGTGTTTTATTCATCTGCTATTTGTGGTGTTCACACTATGTTTTACAAGAGCAGTTTTTATTTTTCTAAAGGTGGTTTTATCGAAAGCGCCTTCAATATCAATAAATACTCCCAATGTAGACATTTTGCCTCTTAATGATCTTTTGATTTGGTCCGTTACAAGATGTAGGGCTGATTTGGTAGATTTTCCTTGGGTGTATGCATGTTGATTTGTATGATAAAGGCAATTTCCTAAATTGATCTTTTGCACAATCGTTCCAATGTCTTCAAGAGAAAAGACGTGAAGCATAGTATAGATATGTATCAAAAAGCAATGCAAGCCCTATAGATTCGTGTCAGGTAAGTTAGTATGATATCTTTGCCCTATTGTAAAAAAGCAGGAAAGACCCCATCTAATCCTGGCGTTTTGAATAGAGAAAAGTACGTACACCCAATAGGAAAAATAACATTAAAGATGTATGTGAGGAAGGGACTTAATAAAGTCCAAATAAACAAAGAAAAATTTGATAATTGGGACGGCTGGGAAGAACCAGGTCAGACTTATCACTATTAGAATGAATAAGCTGCTCCTAAACTTCTTGAGAGGAAAATTAATTTGACTTTCCCAAGAGGTGGTACAAGGAATTACTCAGGAGGTACGCGGAGATATCCAGTGGGGAAAAATAATAGGGCAGACATAACGTGTTTTTGGTGTCAAATGAATATATGTTGCGCAACACACAACAACACCTGTGATAAGAAAAGAAAAAACTGATGATGGCCTAACCGCCAAAACCGGTCTTAATATATAAAAATAAAATCAGCACAATAAAGTATAAAATTTTTACTAAAACACCCTAACCTCAATTATTTTAAACTGTGCATTAATCAGAAACAAATACTATAATATTTTTAACATTCTATAAAATAGAATTTTAGTTTTAAACAGTTTATAGCCGGATTTGAATGCTTTTTAACAATATTTTGATGTTTTAAGATAGGATTTTGCTATTTTTGACATTTTGTGAATAAAATTTTACATTTTTAAAATGTTTTTTGTCAAAATTTGGTGCGTTCTAATAGTATTTTAATGTTTTCAATTAAAATTACACTTTACAACAGTTTATGGACGACTTCCGACAATATTTTAATGTTTTAAGAAACAATTTTGTTATACTTTTTATATATAAAATTTTACAATTTTAAACAGTTAATGACAGGATTTAAAAAAAAATTACAAAATTGTATTTTTTTAAATCCGTCTGAGGAGAAGATCTTTCAGTATTTTGCGGTAAGACCAAAGATCTTACTCACGCCACTAAAGACTCTATCTGCTAATTTATGGTTTGAGGTTTTTTTGGAGTATACCAGGGACATGTGGCAAAATGTTTGTAACAAATTTGAATTATTATGGAAAACTGGACTAAACATACCACTCAAAAACATGTTTTATTATTCATTGGCAGAAGAATCAACATCAGATGATAAATTTAATGCACAATCTAAAGATAATATAATAAGTTGCAATAGAGGTAACTTTAAGACAATACTTTTGACAAAATGACAACAACAAAGTTTTGTTA
Source organism: Tachinus rufipes (assembly GCA_963932245.1). Lineage (NCBI taxonomy): Eukaryota > Metazoa > Arthropoda > Insecta > Coleoptera > Staphylinidae > Tachinus > Tachinus rufipes. Next base: position 52,423,776 of record OZ010748.1, read on the forward strand.
CTTTTTTTGATGTGAGTAGTAAAAGAAGGTGCGCGCTAGGGCACCTCCCACCACTTTTTTCAAGGTCAAGGCCATTGCCATGGCCACGCCTCCTCAAGCCATCACGCCCCTCCATGGTCAAGGCCATCACGCCCTCTCCAAGGTCAAGGCCATTACACCCCTCCATGGTCAAGGCCATGCTTCCTCAAGGTCATCACGCCCCTCCAAGGTCAAGACCATGGCCACGCTTCCTCAAGACCATAACGCCCCTCCAAGGTCAAGGCCATGACCACGCTTTCTCAAGGTCATGGCCACACCCTTCCAAGGCCAACTTGGCACACTTCTTCAATACCACTTTTCTAAAGCTACACCTGTCATAGTCACCACTTTTTTTTTAAATCAATTTGATTCTCAGGCTAAAACATTTACTTATATAATGTTACACAACAACATTGATTATTGTATCTTTTGCCGTCGCCATGAATGTATCAACTTTTATTTTACTCTCTACAATTTTAAACAACACATTGTATGTGTCAAAACCAAAAAATACAAACGAATGTTATATTTCAATTAAAAATTCAACATGGAAACAAATGGATATGGACTATATTTACCATCCAAAAACATGCAAAACCTCAATAAATGCCAACAACCATTTAGGATACAACATCATTTATAGGTTAAAAAATAATACAAACATAACAGCAAGTTTTCAAAATACCATTAGTTTTAATAATTCAACATTGTACAATTTTGTTAACATATTATCAATTATTATTCTAACATTGTTTCTTACTTATATATTATATTTTATTACAAATAAAATGTACACTAAATATATTACTTATTAATAAATATTTTTAAAAAGTTACGAGTGCTTCATTCTCAACCACTTTCCATAATAGATCTATATTACTTTGCCAAAGTGATTTATTATTTACACTAAATAATGTCTCTACATTTTGTTCAGATTCTTCTTTTTCAATTTCTTCTGCTACTTCAAAAAACATATCAATATTTTGTTTCCAAGGGTCACTATCTAATAATTTATGCCCCCAAGCTAATGTTTTCATGGAATCAGGAATTATATATCTTTTATCATCAAAGTTGGTCAATGCTACTTTATTTTTTAATTCAGTGTACATATTGTGTAAATGTGACCGAAAAATAAACATTCTACATAACTTGTTATTACCTTTTAGAATATTTTGGAAATCATGCACCGTTAATTGTTTATCAATAGCACACTTTTTAACCCCTTTTGCTTTTTTTGTTACTGATGTCGGTGTTACCACACAATATGCCTTTGCTCCGGTACCATAGAAACTTTGAATAGGTTCACCAACATATTCATCTTTCATTTTACCCAAAATAGATTTATTTCTTTGTATGTCATGAATATTACCATCCTTGTAATTGGATGTGTCAAAATAATTTAAATTTTGTTTCATATCATCATAAAAATTATCAGTTTTTACATCTAATATTAGTGAATCGGTATCCGTATATAATAATGACACGTTTTCATTATACATTGGTTTTAAATAGTTATAATAAAAATCATACATAACTGTCTTTGATAAATCTAATATAGAAAATCCAACATATATTGGTTTATTATAATACACTTTTACTTTATTCATCTGAATTGCAACTAAATTTTCCGAAAATATTGAACAATTTTTAAAATTTGGTTTGGCTATAAATACTTCTGCTCCGAATTGTTTACCTAACTTACTCCAATGGCTAACAAGTTTTATATCAATTCGATTGTCTAAATTTTCCATTGTTTTCCCAAATACGCTATTGTTCATAAGTTTAAAGAATAATTTCTCAAAATCATTTTTTGATGCATTTCGCATCTTAGTATTTAAATCAATATATCCTTTAAGCCAATGTGATTGTTTGAATTGAATAACACGATGAATTTTTTTCAATTTTAAACCATTATTTAAACATTGCTTTAAGTTTCTGTAATGAATAATGTATTTATTTTTATCATATAAATTTGGAATCAATTTTGCAAATTTACTGTTTGGTGGAATTATGTTTTCTGGACAAAATGGAAAATCATTATGAGTATCATGTAATTCAGATGGATATTCTAAGTCAACTTCCAAAACATAACCTATATCGGATGTATCAGATATATCAAATACATTTAACTGTTCTATTTCTTCAGGTGTTAACCAATTAAAATCTTTTTCGGGTAAATATTCAGACATAGAACCACCATATAAATTAGTTGCATCAAGGTACATTAAAAATGAGATTAGTTTAGTGGGATCATAGTTTGGTAAAAATTTGTTGTTTGCTTCAGCTTGTCTACCAACACATGTACTAACACCACCACGGATACCCTTTTTGAAAAAATGTAACATATCAATGTCAGTTAGTAGTTCTAATTTTACCTTGGTAAATTTTAGCATAGCATCCCAACTTAAACCAGGGGCAGTAAAGTAATGTGCCGGGTCTAGTTTATAATTTTTCAAACAAATTTTACGAAAATTTTCAAAAACGTCTGCTAAAATTAGAACATCTGGTTTTAAATATATGTCAGCATAATCACCAATAGTTTGACATTTGAATAAATCCCATACATCACAAGCTCGTTGGTAATCTTCTATCGAAATATTTTCTTCTCTTAATTTATCATAAAATTCTTCAATTGCAGGCAGTTTTCTTTCATTTAATTTTAAACAATTATCAATGTAGGAGTAAGGAAATACACCTTTTTGTCTTATAAAATTGAATTGTTTTGAATCTTTAAAATATTTTTTTACTTCAATACATTCTTGAGGACTTAAATTTTTTGATAATTTTTCTAATGATTGTGGCATAAATTTAAAAGAGTCTAAGAACCTCATTTGAATGTGTACGTTTTCTTTATTAATTACATCAACCAGAACTTGTTTTGTAAAGGATATATATTTTTCTTTTGTTTGTGCAATAACATTAATTTTTTCATTATTTAAAGCCAAATTTCTAATAAACAAATGAGAGTCATAATTTAAATTGTGAAAAAATATAGGTATATGATTTGGATTTTTATATTGTAAATTACAGTTGGAGTGAGCGGCACCTCTGAATTTTCCGGTCAAATGACAATGATCTCTTACTTTTATATCTTTATCAGAAAAGGTTGTATCACAAATATGACAAACTGTTGAATTTTGATATTCATTTTTGTCTTGCATCGTCATTATCATCAACTTTATTGGTTTCAAATGTTTGTGATATATATTTTTTAAATCAGTTTCTAATTTCTCAATAAATATTAGTTCGGGGTTGGGACCACGATAAATTTCTAATTTTGATAATGAATCATCATAATTACATTTAATATAGTATGCAAAAGAATATGGTTCATGTTCATATGTTTTAGTACTGAAAGACTTTGTTGGATCAGGAGAGCAAGTTAACATTGGTTTTAAAGCACATTCAAAGTCAGCGTAAACAACAAATGGTACCGATAATTGTTTTTGGAAATTTTCAAATTCTAATATATTTTCTGGCACTGATTTTCCAAATTTATTAATTTTTGTTTCCGTGCAAGGAATTTGTGTATACAAGTAATTGCAATCATTTTCTAAATGTCTTAATAATTTAAAATTAGTTTTAAAGTATTGTAGACATCCATCACAAAAGTGTTTTGCTTGATGATGATTAGAAATTTGAGTTGAAACTAATTTAGATAAGTTTTTAATGTAGCAGTAGTGATTAATACCATCATCATCACTGAATAATAGCAAATTTATGTGAATAGGTTTTTTTAATTTTGTGTAATGCATAGGACCAACAATTTCATATTTCCTGATTCCATCTTTAAAGTAATACTCTAAACCATAAACATTAATTGACACATTATTACTTTTTTCAAATTTTTCGATATCACTTAACTTAATTGGAAAATTTATATCATTAAAATTAAATACCTCACTATAATGTTCATATGATGAAGTTTTACTGGGGTTTCCAGTCGGTTGGCGTACTGCTGCAACAACACTCCATGCAAAACAGCAATCATCTTCATTTTGAATGTTTACAATTGCTTGCTTTATTTTAATTTCTGTAGGCAGTGGAATGTATGATGAAGCACGGAGAGGATTATACATGTTGAAGTTGACTTCTAAAAACAGTATTTTTTCTAACGCCCAACCTATAATAATATATTTATTAAGTTAAATAATATATAACTTACAACTTAGCACTTACCTGAATCACGTTCTTGAAATTCAGACATTTTTGTGTCGATAATTTGTCTAAAAGTATCATACAACTCTTCAAATGATGTAGAGATAGTTGCAACTTTGTTAGCAGTATTGAACGATTTTATTTCAAATAATTCTTTTTCACTAATTGTGTACATACCAAATAATTCAAAACTTATTTTAACAGCACAAAATTTATTTACAACTTTGTTTGTTAATTTATTTACTTTATCTTTAATTTCATTCATAAAATCAGTTAAATTTAAATAGTCGCGGTTTGATTTGACTCTATATGTAACAATTCTGCTTTTAAATGCAGTTGTTATTAACTCTACACCATCATCTATAGCCAGACAACAATTCTTCTTATGGTGAAAGCTTTTTAGATGACTGTTGTATGAACGTGACGGAATGATAGTTTTACAATCATTGCAAAACTTATCTGAAAAATATTATAACTTAATAGATTTAAAAATTATTAAAAAAATAAACTTACCTGGATTTGTTTTTTGTTGTTTGCTCGGAGGTGAATCATTGTTTAAACCACAACTCTCTTTATAGTGTCTTTTTAGCGACCTTTCACTTTTGTATAATTTATTACACTTAAAGCAGTTCATGATGTGTATTATGTTTGAAAGATGCACACTGAATGTTTCTATTTTCTTCGGAGAATTTTATTTAAAAGAAGCTGATCTTGGCGTTACCCAACAATACCACGGGGAGGTGTCAGCACATTGTCAGGAATGATAGGAAATAATGGAAAGGGTTGATGGGAGGTTACTATAAATAAAAAGGAAACTACTTTTTAATTAAACGTTCTTTTAAATCAGATAGTTCTTGATGTCTAACTATTCGATTGTCTATTGAATTTTCGAGAGCATGCATTTCTCGATCAATATCACTAACCGCACGCACTATAGCTGTGTCCATTACATTGTCTATTAAAGAAGTATTAAAACTTTCACTTAGATTAAATAGTTCAATTGAACCCATACTTAGATCCAAATCGATAGTATTTGGATTTAAATTTGGGGGGGGAATCTCCGACTCACTACACATTAATTTATTTGGAGGAAAGTCACTTCCACACGAGGAATTGTCAATTAATATGACTTCGGGGATAATCTCCGAGTCACTACACGAAGAACTGTCTATAGTAATCGCGAGGAGAGACTCACTACACTTATGTTTATTGTTAGAAAAATCACTACCGCACCAAGAACTAGTCGTGCCGTAGATGTTGTCCCCTTGATATGGAGTTGAACAACGTTTAACTCCATTTTCAAAATTGCTGTAGTTCTCACTATCATCACTATCATCACTATCACACGAAACACACATGAAATTGTCAATTGATGTTGTTGTTGAGGCACGGGAAGAAGAACCGTCATTGGGATTAATGACATTCATAATAATGCTGTCAACACTATATGAACAATCCATTAATCCCTCTTGAAGAATTGATGATGGATTGATTCCTTCTTGATCCATGCACACACTCACTATACTTTGTGGACACGGGGTTAAAACTATATTAGTTAAATTGCTGTTAACAGTTACAGCACTAGAAATATTTAAAATTTCAGGCAAAGGGGGTGGCCCGAAAAAGAATTCATAAAGTTGAGGTTGATTATCAACATTCAACTCGTAGTCGCACCCATCTCGCCTTAACGGAGTTTCTAACAATCCCCGTAAGATGGAGTTAGGTGCTTCTTGAGAATTCATTTTGCAACTATCTTAAAGATTGAAAATACACACGGTTTTATACAAGTAAAATAAGAAATAAAAAAGTATTGGAATGTGGTTTCGCCTTTATACAGATAGGTAGTAAAGCAATAAATAAAAAAAAGTATTGGAATGTGGTTTTAATTGCATGCATTTGCAGACTAGATCACCTTGTAAAACACCACCTTGCCCCCAGCCGCCAACTCACAGCCCCCTGCCCCAACTCACAGTCCATGCCCCTTGCCGCCCCCACCCCCACCGCCTCCGGCCGCCCCCACCCCCCTGCCACCCCCGCCGCCCCCGGACCAGAAAATGAATGGATACAGTTCTTAGATCTGCAAGGTATTATTACCAACTATTTAGAGAACACTATTAATGAAAAATGGAATCCAATTTCAATGCAAAATTTCACACTCCATTTTAAAAGTTATAAAAACAAGAAATTTATTGAAATTTCTAAAACAGATACTTCATTTGTAATGTTAGCAAATGAATCAGTTATGGAATTGTGGAAATTGCTACCCCTGGTAAAAGATCTTCTAGAGAAACTGAAGAGGCAACAATTTTCAACGTTTTACAACAATTTAATTTGGAATTTGGTTAATATGAATGGTGATAGTTTGCAAAACATTGAGGCATTAATGGTACCATTTAATGCAAACGAAAATGCATATGGAATAAAGGAACTTTTATATATTTTTCCTGATTTATTGGAGCAAGATGTTAAAAAGCGTAAATTATCTATTAATGCAAATGAAATTATTTCCGAAGCAATTGATAATTTGTAATTTTGTTTTAATAAATTTGTGACCGCATTTTTTTTTTTTTTTTTTTTTTTTGTGCGTAAAATATATGTTGTGACCTTGAACTGCACATCTGCACTTGTTCATGGTCATCAACTTTGTTTTCCCCACTACTAAGAAAAATAGTGGGATTGATATAGTATAAATACTTGCACTACCAGTATGCATTTTATCTGCAAACAGTGCAAGTGCAAGTTTAAGTGCAAGTTCAAATAAAACATAACAGTTAAATAAAAATGCCGTGCTTCACTGATAGCCCCCAATTTGTTGCTGAGATTGGTTATCTCCTCAACTATTTAGACATTAAAATTTCATTATGGGAAGAGGAGAGAAGCCTCATTCCAGAATTATCTAACGATGTAAGTATATTTTACTGTTACTTTTTTTTTGTTTATTATCTTTATTTATGATTTTTTTTTTGTTTATATTTGTTTTTAACATATATGTTTTTTTTATGTGTTGCAGTGGACCAACAACCAACTTAAAACATTCAAACTTGCGACAATTTTTTGTCGCGAGTTTCTGGAAGAAGATATCTGCATGATGCAGTTTGTCAGTCAAGTGAGTGTTTATCCGATGATCCGGCCATTTTTGTCAAGGGCAGTCAGGTACATCCCTGAACAAATTTTAAGATTGGTAGGGATGCATGAATTCGAGGATTTTCCAATGGCTTCATGGGAGTTGGATTCGTTTTTGGTTGGAAACAATCCACTTCCAGAAACATTGATTGCTGAGTTGTCAAGTACTCCCGTGGACCCCTGGAGCACTACACCACCACCAGCAGCAGAAAATTTTTCACCACCACCACCACCAGAAGAGGAATAAAATGTTTTTATATTTTTATATATGTATTTGTAAGTTTAATTTTATATATTTTTATATTTGTATTTTTATATTTTTTTTGTATTTTTATATTTTTATATTTTATAGGTTTAATTTTTTTTTGTATTTTTACTTTTATAAATAAATGTTTAATTTTGTAATTATTTTTGTATTTTTATATTTCTTTTTGTATTTTATAATTTTGTAATTTTGAATTTTTATGTTTTTATACTTTTTATAGGTTTAATTTAATTTTTTTTTGTATTTATACTTTTAAAAATAAATGTTTAATTTTGTAATATGCAGTTTATTTAATTATTTTGTGATTCCTCAATACACTTTCTATAGATGAGTTGGGCAATACCCCACTTTATACTGAGGACCCGTGGAGCACCACCAGCAGCAAAAGATTAAAAAAATTATATTTTTATTTATAGGTTTAATTTTATATTTTTTTTGTATTTTTAGTTTTATAAATAAATGTTTAATTTTGTAATAAGTAGTTTATTTAATTATTTTGAATCATTTTGGAAAGATAAGTAATAGAAAAAAAAATTTATTCTTGTAATTGTTGTAATACATTAAGTAATAATAAATGATAAATCTGTTCTGATGTTTTCTTAAACTTTTTTCGATCTTCTTTTTTTTCTTCTCCTTTGCTAAGTAATTTCGCAAATTTACAGTTTGGTGACAATCTTATATGTTCTCCCATAGCTGTATCGGTTGGTTCCCAACGTACAATACTGACTCCACAGCAAAAGCAACGAACGTGGTCCATGTGTTGTAAGTAGACAAAACCAGCTTCGGCAAGTGATTTGGGTGTTATAACTCCAACCCAATTCTTAAATGTTAGCAACCGTTCTTCAAATATTGAAAACCTTGTAGGAGAAACACCATCATCCAAAGACATTTTATCGAACACTAAGGTTGTGTACGTTTGAAATCTTTTATATGCTAGACATGGGAAAAGATGTTTATTGGACATTATTCTTTGAAATCCAAGAGTTGTGTGATGAGTCAAATCCTAACCACTTAACAAATACTTTATTTCCTTTTTTTTTTATTACTTTTTCAACCAAATATATATCTGGATATTTTACTTTCTGTAGTTCATATTCATAGAAACCACCCTTAATCTCTTGTTTACTTTGATCGATTAATAAATATGTTACTGGATATGTTGATTGAATTTTATGTATAGTAAATATTTCATTTGACCAGTTAGGAGTATATCCTTTAGCAAATTCACTTCTATATTTACTTATACGTACGTTGTCACCGACACGAAATTTCTTAGCTTTAGGGTCAACTAATTTTATATGATTGTATGAATTTTGTAAGACAGCTTTTTCTGTTTTATTGTCAACATTAATGGGTTTCATACCAATAGTGTTGTGTTTGGTATTATTGTATTTGTTAACAATTTCTGGTAAAATATCTAACCATTTATAATTTCCTTGTAAACTAAACTGTTTCCACATGTTATTTTTTAAAGTTCGATTAACTCTTTCTACAACGGACGCCTTTTGAATTGAATATGTGCTATAGTGATTTATGTTGTATTTTTTCATTAACGTTTGAAAGTCTTTATTGTAAAATTCCGTACCCATATCTGTTTGAACATTTTTTACAACATTTTTTTTAATTAGAAATATCTTTTCCATGGCAGATGAAACATCTTTTCCAGTCTTTCTTTTTACTGGAAATGCCCAAACAAGTTTTGAAAATACATTAATAACTACTAAAATATATCTAAATCCTTTATTGAATTTAGCATAGGGTATCATTTCCACTAAATCTGCTTGAATTAAATCTTTAAGACCTTTTACTATAACATGTCTTCGCTTGAAATTTTTACGAGCTGGTTTGTGAATTTCTTCAACAATTTCTTGTTTAACATTTGTTATCTTATTCTTAACCATTTTCTTCAACAACTGGACTATATTCTTCTTCCACAGGACATTTAAGTACTAACTCAGCATATAACGTTACCATATTTCCACCAACATATTGTTCTGGAAATTCTATAGTATCCCCCCTTTTTAAAGGTAAATTACGTAAAGCATTCTCATAGAATGGTGAACCGTTTATTCTTATTTGAGAATTATTACTAATGAAAGCCGATACAATTGTAGCCGATTTGTGTGGAAAAATGTAATTTGATAAAGTATTATATAAAAGATATCTATTGTTGAGCGTTGTATCACTAAAAAAATTTAGTGTAATTGTATAACTGTATTTTTTTGGTGATGTTGATTGAAGTATTATGTCGATATCGTTATGTTTCGAATATAGTGTTCTTCCAAATTTATCAATGGTCATGTTTATTTCTTAAAACTCAATCAGTTAATGAGAGTTTACATCTATGTTACCATTATTTAATAATTTTTGCTTCTCGCAACTCTTCAATTATTGAAGTAATTTCATTATTATGTCCAGTATGCCCAGCAGCTTGGGAAGAAATTAGAAGGCGCAGACGATTAACTAATTCATTAGGATTGTCCCAATATATAAATTCTAATGGCTTATTGTCGTATTCAAGTAGTGCTTTACCTGTACGAAATGATTGAGGTGTGAGTCTAACCGGAATTGCTTTTCGCCTATCAAGCAAAGGTGCAATTATGTTATTATATTTTGGTAGTTTAGTTCCTATTAATTTACCGGTTGGTATATAACCATGTTTTGCTGCATTTGTTTTATTAACAATTTCCATATAATTAGTTACATCCACACTCCTAAATCCTGTTGGTACCTTCTTGAATAATAACTCATACAAACCCGGTGTACCTGTATATATGCGTTCAAAAATTTGCCCATTTATAACTGTTTTAATAACTACATCATCACCTCTGAAGGTAACAACTCCATTACCAATAGCATAATTATGTTTGTCTCCATCTTCAGTTGGTACCACTCTTATTCCATATGTGTGATCCATAGCCCTCGTTGTATCAGATATCATGTCGTAAATGTAGGCTTTAGGTAATGTGGAAAATTGTTTTACATATTCATCCAAATCACTCATCTTTATAGTTTGGACTTCAACATTTGCATATTCATCATCATCATCATCATCATCATCATCATCATTATCAGCAACATATAGGTCTTCGACTATTGGCTGTGTATTGGATGTAGAAGGGGTGTGCTCGTAAACTTGTGGAAGAATACTTGTATCAATGGTAGTATTAGTTGGTGTTACAAATTCTTCCATTTTAATAGGGGATGACCTTCTACCATACTTTTTCTTTTTTGGTGTTTCATTTTTAATTTCTTCAGTTTCCTCAATTTTTTCAAATTTTGGTTCCAATTTAACTTTGAGATTTGCAATAAGGTCTTCTATTGGTTTGGTTATTGGTTGATAGGCCGATCGCATATGTGACTGCGACTGTGCATAATCAGATTTCACATCTTGAAACTTTTTTTTTACAATACGTCGAGTTTTTAATAACTGCTTGACTAATTGCTTGTCCATGATGTTTATTAAACTACATGTAGATGCAAACTGTTGGAACTCAAACATACAATATATTTATATATTGTTTATAAATAAATAAATGAATCAAATCCTTTTCTATAGCGTCCAGATTTTATTTCACTTTCTTTATCAATAACTAAAAATCCATATTTCTCTTTCCAACAATAGGAACAAATATCTCTAAATTGTTGGTATGACATATCTACACCTACATGATCATCGTAAATGTGTTTTAAATTGGTATTATCTTGCTCAAATATAATCAATATATTAGCATTATCTCTTATAAGTTGTTTTGGTATTTTAGTGTATGTTTGACAAATATAAAAGCAATCTATGTTATTGTGTCGACCAAAACTAAAATAATCCCTCATTATGCTTTGATTGCAACATACAACATCATCAAATATAAAAACTGAATTTTCTTTGGTTTCTTGTGGTGATGAAATCTGATCACTGTTATCATATTCAAAATAACCCATACCCTTTATAGGTTCAATAACTTTTTTTAAATATTGATATTTTGATTGATGTAATGTTTTTGAGTAAATATAAACATTTTGAAATCTTAAACCGTTTGGATGTAAAAGTAAACTAATTATAATATTTGTTTTTCCACACCCAGAACAACCAATAATCAATCCTCTTTTACAACCACCACTAAGCAACTCACTATGTCGTTGAAACGTATTCTCAGAACAATCTACATCTTGATTGTTAATTGGTAAAGATTGAGTTTGTTTTACAACTCTCATTATGCTTCTAAATCTGTAGTTAAACTGATCAATTTGTCAATACTTCATAGAATATATAAGTACACCTACATTCTGTATTGTTATTTAGTATATTATGTTAACTCGTAAAAGAAAGACTAAACGTACCAAAAAAATTAACGGACGTGGATTTGTCAACAAATTAATTAATAAAACTACACGGGAATTTCATATTCCGGGATACAATTTTTGTGGTCCAGGAACAAAATTAGAAAAAAGACTCAAAAGAGGTGATAAAGGTATAAACGTATTAGACGATCACTGCAAACAACACGATATTGCATATTCAAAATATTCTGATATTTCTAAACGACACGAAGCGGATAGATTACTAGCCAGACAAGCTGCAATAAGATTAAAAGCACCTGACGCTAGTTTTGGTGAAAAGTTTGCTGCACTAGGTGTGTCTGGTGTTATGCGCGTAAAAACCAAATTAGGTATGAGTCTAAGACGTCAAAAAACTTCAAAAAGAAAAATTTCAAAATCAAAGTCTAATGTAATGTCAGCAAAAATTAAATTAGGTAAAGGTGGTAAACGTAAAACAAAATATATAAGAAAAAGAAAAATACCTTCAAGGATTATTAAAATACCACAAAGCGGGGGTTTCTTAGGAGCTATAGTTTCTGGCGCTATCGGAATTGCAAAAGCTATAATAAAGAAAAGAGCATTAAAAAGACAACTAGAAGAACAACAACGACATAACAAAGTGGAAGAAGATGTATTAAAATCCAAAGTAAATAGCAAAGAGGGTTATAAAATTGGTGATGGTTTATATGTGAAACCATATAAACGTGGTCACGGTCTTTACATTTATCCTTATAAAAAAAACTAATAAGAAAGCTACCACAAAGAGCATTAACCAATATTGACTTGTATAAATATGCAAAAAACATTCCATATTTTAGAGGTGTATACATGCTAGATGAATTACCAACTAAAATGAATGCAAAAGAATGTGGTATTGTAAATTTAGAAACAAAATCAAAAATTGGTTCTCATTGGGTAGCTTATATTAGAAATGCTAATAATATTAAATATTTTGACAGTTTTGGTAATTTAAAACCACCTTTAGAATTAGTAAGATATTTTTATAAAGATGGTAAAAAGAATATTTTATATAATCATGATGCTTTTCAAAAGTATAACACTTATAATTGTGGACATTTATGTTTAATATTTTTATATGAAAATACATTATGAAAAATCCATCATTCGTATGTTTGATGTCAAACGAGTATGTCTTATAATATTACTTTTACTGGCAAAAGTTCAATCCTAGAGGCAGATTTCAACCCACCTTTATATTTAAAACAAGATGAAAATTTTGTCTTGGGCCTAACAAATTTTGAATCATTTTATTCAATTGCAAACATAGATGAAAGCAATAACAAATTTTACTATGGTGACAATAAAGAAATTACAATTCCTGTAGGATCTTATGAAATTACTGATTTAAACACATATTTACAAAAACAACTTCAAAAGCATGACGAAGATATCAAAATTAGAGGAAATAATAATACATTAAAAGTGCATATAAAATGTACAAAACCTATTGATTTTACTAAAGAAAATTCAATTGGAACATTGTTGGGTTTTAGTAAAAGAATTTTACCAAAAGATATTTCCAATGAATCAGACTTTTCAACAGATATTTTAAAAATAAATTCTTTATGTGTGGATTGTAGTATAACAACCAGCTCTTATAGAAACGGAAGATTGGGTCATACATTGTTTCAATTTTTTCCCACGGTACCACCAGGTTATAAAATTGTACAGTCCCCTGAGACGGTTATATATTTACCAATTAATACATCAACTATTAATAACATAACACTTAAAATAGTGGATCAAGACGGAAATATAGTCAATTTCAGAGGAGAGACCATCACAGTAGGACTTCATTTAAAAAAAATTTCTTAAATATGGTTGTGCAATATCATAGTATGCGTAATTATGGTTACAAAAACTTACAATATAACTTGACTACAACAACTAATTCCATCATTAGACAATCCGCACGCAGTAGATTAACATCAGAAAACATTATATTTTTAAAGTCTTTAGGATTTAAATTATATTAAATAATGAGTATACTTAATGTTAAAGAAAATGTCTTTATCGACAACTCAATCGCAAATTCTCAATTTCACACTCATCAACCATATGCATCAACAAGTTTCAACAACAATGATGAAATCAGAATTCCGATTCAACAACAAGATATGTACACATTGCCAAGTGAAAGCTACATTTACATAGAAGGCAAATTGCAAGCTGATGATTCTAAGAAACCAAAAAAAAACAAAGTTTATTAACAACGGTATTGCGTACTTATTTAGTGAACTTCGCTATGAATTAAATGGTGTTGTTATTGACTCTACTAGAAATGTTGGTTTAACATCAACATTGAAAGGTTACTTATCCTTCAATTCTAATCAAAAATTACAAAACGCTGGATGGTTTTCAAAAACTGCTACAGAACAAGATGACATGGTAGATACGGATGGAAATTTCAATGTTTGCATACCACTTAAAATGTTATTAGGCTTTGCTGAGGATTATAAGAAAATTATAATAAATACCAAACAAGAACTGGTTTTAATACGCAGTAATACCGATCTTGATGCACTTGTATCTACTGAAGACGAAGCTGTTAAGGTGACAATTAATAAAATCAATTGGAAAGTTCCTCACATTTCTGTAGGATTGGCTGAACAACTTAGATTGACAAAATTGTTAGGAAAAAATGAGGATTTATCTATAGCTTTCAGATCTTGGGAATTACATGAATATCCTGCGTTGCCAGAAACAACAAGACATACATGGGCTGTGAAAACAGCTACTCAATTAGAAACACCAAGATATATAAATTTTGGGTTACAGACTGATCGTAAAAACAAAAAACTTAAGGATATGAGTCAATTTGATGATAATGAACTCACAAATCTTCGAGTTTATTTAAATTCTGAAAGATATCCTTATGATAATTTAAATTTAAATTTCAAAACAAATCAAATTGCTCAATTATATGAAATGTATGCAAATTTTCAACAATCTTATTATCACAAAGAAATTGAACCTCTTTTTAATCGCAAGGAATTTAAGGAAACAACACCAATAGTACTCATCGATTGTAGTAATCAAAACGAAACATTACAATCAAATGCTGTTGAAATTAGAATTGAATTTGACACAAGTGTACCTACAAAAGCCAACACTTCTGCTGTATGCCTCATTCTTCACGATAAGATGATCAGTTACAATCCATTCACCAAAGCGGTCAGACAGTTGTAAATGGATAAAGAATTTAATAAAAGATTAATTATTCATAAGATAAAATTAAAGAGGTTAAAAAAACAAATTCATTTGTACTCTCTTAAAAATAAACTTTTTAAAGAGTTTTCTAAATTGAAAATAAAATGTTAGTTATTGACGTCCAAGGATTTAATATTGGTTCTAAAGAGTTTTCACCGAAAGAATTGGCAATTTTTAATGGCACTCAAATTGCCCACTATGTATTCAAACCTCCCTTTCCATTCCACTTATTGGAAGCAGAATTTAAAAAGCAAGCTATATGGTTAATCAATAATCATCATTGCATCAATTGGAGTCAAGGATTTACACCACAACATCAATTTAAAAATATACTACAAGACATCAAAGATGATACGATTTATGTTAAGGGAAGAGAAAAAGTTATTTTTTTACAAAAATTTACAACAATACCTATACAAGAATTTGATGAACATCCAGCTTTAACTCTAACGGAATCAAAATGTTTATATCACTCAAAACATGTCTCTATGTGTGCATTATCAAATGTTTATCAATTGTATAATGATTTTGTAATGAATTAATAAAACGTTTTTTGTAATATATATTTTTTATTAAAACATCAATACATAAATTACAGGTAAAGTTTAATATCAGCAGCAAAATTAAATAATACATCTACTTCTTGAAATCTGGTGTATAGACAATTCAATGAAATAAATTCATTTAAAAAATCTGTGCAAGTATTTATCCCATATTCATATTTTTTCATTAAAGTTTTTACATCTTGTTCAAAAAATGGGTGTATAATCCTATTATTAAACCGACCAGCATCCTTGGATAAATTCTCAAGTTTTTTATGTATGTTTTCAATTGTATTGTTCACTTCTATCATGTTGGGCTGATTTAAAATATCATCTGGAAGAAATTTTTTTATTTCTTTTAAATATTTAAATAAAACATTGGACTTTTCAAATTTTTGACAAAATTGTTTTAATGTAATATGATGATCTAAAACTTTTTGACACAATTCCACCCCATGTGTATACATATCATCAATTTTTCTTAAATCCATTTTCAAATCTTCATTTTCTATACTTCTTCGCATTCGATTACAATCTTCAGAAAGTTTTTTTAATATATGCATTACTCTAGTAATTGACGAAAATAAATCCACTGGTGTTAATTCATTTTTTTGACGAATGTTGCATTTTATGTGGTTTGGTAAAAACTCTTCTATATCATAGATAAAATCATATAAAATGTCAATTTTTAATAATTGCTCACAAAACTCTTCTAATGAAATTATACCGAGATGATAATCGTAACAAATCTTCATCCCCAAACCATACTTTGTTTCTCTCATTTGATAAACTTCATCACTTTCAAAACTATCAAGTCGATTTTGGGCACGACAAGCATCCATACAGAAAATGTAAAACCGATTATGTAAAGTTTCTATTGCACTTTTTAAATCTGTTGGTGTTGGTAAGTTCATCTCAGCGTATGCAGCCCACATGGTTGAAACTCTAGAAATTCAGGTAATACTGCTCATTTATATCTATATTCCCCCACCATCAAAACGTTAATTACACTTTCCACTACCACTACATCGTTCAAGGTAAATTCTGTTCCTGTGTCCTTCATCCAAAACAGATGATATGATTTTATCTATTTTTTCAATACGTTGTGCAAATCTACTTCTATCTATTGCTTTAAGCATCCAAACCCCTTTTCTAGCTTGTTGATGTGCAAAGTTCCAAACATACATATATTTTATTTTGTTTTTGTCTACAAAGTGTACACGTTTCATTTTACAATATGGTTTATAGATCTAATAATAAAAATAAAACTATTTATTCTTAAATATATTCATTTAATATATCTTTCTCAAAATCATCTAATATTATTACAATGTGGATTTTATAACACTCATCATACAGTTTTAACCGTAATATTTTTAAATTATGATTATACACAATAAGATTAGGGTCTAGTTCCAAATTGTTCAAGTCTTCATCAGTAAATTCCACAATAATTTCTTCGTAGGCTTGTAAATCCACGTTCATCATACCAAGCAAAATGTATGCTTTTTGTTGAAAATATTCCGTTGCAATATTGGGGAGCATTGGAATTTCTACACCATTGTTTATAATAAGAACCTCTACAGGAGGTAAATATGCAACTTCTTCAAAAGACATTGATGTAGTGATGCTTAACGTTGAACTGAATAGTATAAAATTTACTTTAAAACTTATAGGAGTTCTAACCGATTGGTTTGTAAGAGGTCGGATTACAAGAATAATGTGTTTCACACAAAAATCACATAATAATTTTGTCTAAACACAACATACGAAGGGAAAGTGGTTGGAATTGTTTCTCAATAATCCTATTATGATATTTCTGAATGCGCATTTTCTTAATAAATTTGTTGTTGTGTAACAAATTTTTACGACATATGGACCACCATTTCCGATTTTCAAAATATATAGCACTCATACATATACCCATATCAAATTCTCGTATAATTGAATTTGAAAATGATTCATGTGATCCAAACTCCATATTTGTTTTAACTATTATATTGAATACGATGTGTCCATTGCATTGTAAATAAAAGTTATTCATTTGATCTCCTCCAGAATAATATTCTGTTTCAATTGGTGTAAAGTTAAATCCTATACTCTTTGCATATTGTATAACTAAATGTGCTTCTTTTGTGTTTGTAAATATATCAATATCTTTATAGGAATTTGTTCGGTTTAATAAATATGATGCAAATCCTCCACAAATACACCAGTACCCGGATACACACTTCATTAATTTAAGAACTTGATTTAAAATATTTATATCTTCATTCTTAATTACATTAATGTTTATTAATTTAGATATTAATTTTATATTAATTTTATAAAAATAATTAATGACATCCATTACTACTACTACCTTTTATAATTGAAGTTATATTCAATAGTTAAAATGCAGCTGAGTAACATTATATAAGTAAAATTGAACACGTGTGATCATGAAAAATGGGGTTGGCCTTGAAAAAAGTGCTGTTGACCTTGGAAGGGTGTGGTCATGGCCTTGGAGGGGCGTGATGACCTTGAGGAGGCGTGGCCATGGCCTTGACCATGGCAATGGCCTTGACCTTCAAAAAAGTGGTGGGAGGTGCCCTAGCGCGCACCTTCTTTTACTACTGATGTGGCATAATGAATGTAACCAAATTAGTAATGTATATGCTGATGTAGAATCCAACAACAATAATATTTAACAATAAACAGTAAACCAACATTTTGACAATGCCTAAACTAAATTTGTCATTTAACGTTGTCATTTTATATACACATACATATAATAATAATAATAATAATAAAAATAATAATAATAATAATTAGTCTTTATTCATTACATTTTACATGTATATGAAAGGGCAAAGTTCAGCTTATTTGCTGCTCTTCCACTTCCACTTCCACCCTCAAATTTTACAAAAATTTTACACTAAATTAATGTCCGCCCTGCAGCAACTACAGCTTCTCCATGTTTTCCATACTATTATAAATCCAGGTGATATTTCGATTTACATGATAATATTCACTATACTTTCCAATTCTTATAATTTTATTGAATAAAATATTTTGTGTCAGTATGACATTTACAAACAAAAATATATGTCAAATGACCATGGCCTAATAGATGTGAATGGTTTATATACACATGTGTATATTATTTATTTCATTTTGTGTTTTAAACATTTATTTATATACTAAAAATATTAGAATAAAGTATTCTTTTAAATCCGTTGTCAATAACAGCAAAGATTATATATTATGTAATTAAAATATTTAAAACGCAAAAGAAAGCGCTACGTGTACTTCTCAAGTTACCTTATAGAGAGTCGTGTAGAGGTATATTCAAAAGAAATGACCTATTAACCGCACCTGCAATATATCTTCTAGGGTCATTATTATTTATTTTTAAAAACAAACATCTATTTCAACAATACCTTTCAATGCACACTATAGGTACCAGAAATGTATCGACACTATATGCTTATCCAATATATAAGTTAGAAATGGTTAAAAAAGCTCCACACTATGCATGTTTAAAACTTTTTAACAAATTACCCACTAAAATTAAGCAACTAAACTCTTTAAACATTTTCAAAAAGGAAATTAAAAAAATATTATTTCAACTAGAGCCTTACAGTATCCATCAATTTACCAATCTGTAACAATGATATTTATTTTGTATTTTGACAAATTTTCTATTATGTGCAACTATGTTTTGTTTTAGTATAAGTTGTGTATGTACATCTTGGGAAAATAAAGATATTATTATTATTATTATTATTAATATTATTAAGATCAAATAATAGTTTAAATCCGAGCAGATAGTATTATACTGTCGATTGTAAAATTGTAGATATTTCTCCATGGTTATGATGCATAATGCAAGTTTTTTTCAAATTAAATTAGATTATAGATACGAAATAAAATAAAAAACATATGCAATACGGAAGTCAAGCTACTTTTAAATCTTTGGAGATATTATAATATCTCTTCGGATTTAAACTACCGCTTGATGTTTTAATTACATAATGTACAAGGTGAGTCGGGAGGAACGGACCAAACTTTATGAGTAAAAATAATATAAAAAAACTCAAATGTTTTTATCCGATTTTCATTTGTTTTTAAGTTATAGCGTAACTAAAAATGATTTTCTAGTATGCCACAAAAGCTTTCCAGGGCGTTAAATTGGTTGCGGTGGTCTTATTAGTTGTTCTCCGATGTCCCCAGACCTCTTAGCACTAAATTATTGTTGGTTTAAAGATGAAATGTAGAAAGTAAAAGCAGCTTGGGATGCATTAATAGAACGCATTAAAAATGTTGCAGCTGATCTTAAACAAAGACATAACTCAATCAGGAGAGCAACAAGCGCCTTTTCTAGACAAAACAGAAAATATTTAGAGGTAAATAACGGTGTTATTATAATAAGGCTTTGATTTCCAAAACGTTAATAAAGAAATTTTAATTACGCTAAAACTGTAAAAAAAATGAAAATCGAACAACAACATTTGAGTTTTTTTTTAAATTATTTTCATGTATGCAATACACTCATAAAGTTTGGTCCTTTCCTCCCGACTCACCCTGTATATATTGTCCTATAGTTGTTTTAAAATATAAAAGAAACTGCTATTAATATACATAAAAAGCGATATGTATAGATTTTTACGAAAATAGTAATGAAAATGTGGAACTAAATATTTTAATCCATAATAACATTCTACCCCGATATTTTCAAATTTAATTCATTATTCAATTACTAAAATTTATAAGTTTTGAGTCGTGTACAAAGCCTGAGCGGAGCGAAGTGAACGCGGCCAGTGCTTACAATCACGTGGCTGAACTTAGCTACGGCTACGGATTCGTTTAAGAAACACATTTGTGAATCCGCGCTCTCACTCAAGCATCGCCCAGCTAAATCATTAACATGCGTAGCAGTATTGGAATTTAGCGGCGCTCTTATATTTGTTTTAGATCAATATAAAACTTAATAATTTAAACAAATTGCTCTGTTGTTTAACTAAATAGTATTATTTAGCAATAATTAAATAAATAATAAATTTAAAACAACTGCGTTGTCAACAAAATATGTAGATATAAATGGGTGTTATTAAATTATAAATATAACATTAAAACAGCGTTCAATATTTTTACATAAAAAATAATTTGTAGCTTTTAAACGTTTTTACATATATTTGCATCATATTATTTAACAAATAGAAATAAACTTATTTATGAAACAAAAATCTAATTAATTTGACTAATAATTTAATTTAAGGTTGGATGGCCATTGCTTAAGCTAATAAATATTTAATTAACCAATAATAATAAAACCTTAAACTTCTGGATATCCGAAAAAGATTTGTTTAAAAACGGAAAATGTAAAATATAGGAAAAATAAATTATTCAGTTTTTTGGCTGACACAACCTTATTTATGAACGGATCCGCAATGTTTTTGCTAATAATTGTTTCTATTTAACTAACAAATGAGAATACAATTTTAATTTTCCGGATATCTCGGGAGAAATTAGTTTAAAACCGAAAAATGTAAAATATAGCTAAAATAAATGATTCAGTTTTTTGGCTGACACAACCTTATTTATGAAGGGATCCGCAATGTTTTTGCTAATAATTGTTTCTATTTAACTAATAAATGAGAATACATATTCAATTTTTTTGATATCTCGGGGGAAATTGGTTCAAAAACGGAAAATGTAAAATATTGCAAAAATAAATGATTCAGTTTTTTGGCTGACACAACCTTATTTATGAAGGGATCCGCAATGTTTTTGTTAATAATTGTTTCTATTTAACTAATAAATGAGAATACATATTCAATTTTTTTGATATCTCGGGGGAAATTTGGTTCAAAAACGGAAAATGTAAAATATTGCAAAAATAAATGATTCAGTTTTTTGGCTGACACAACCTTATTTATGAACGGATCCGCAATGTTTTTGCTAATAATTGTTTCTATTTAACTAACAAATGAGAATACAATTTTAATTTTCCGGATATCTCGGGAGAAATTAGTTTAAAACCGAAAAATGTAAAATATAGCTAAAATAAATGATTCAGTTTTTTGGCTGACACAACCTTATTTATAAAGGGATCCGCAATGTTTTTGCTAATAATTGTTTCTATTTAACTAATAAATGAGAATACATAATCAATTTTTTTGATATCTCGGGGGAAATTGGTTCAAAAACGGAAAATGTAAAATATTGCAAAAATAAATGATTCAGTTTTTTGGCTGACACAACCTTGTTTATGAACGGATCCGCAATGTTTTTGATAATAATTGTTTCTATTTAACTAATAAATGAGAATACATATTCAATTTTTTTGATATCTCGGGGGAAATTGGTTCAAAAACGGAAAATGTAAAATATTGCAAAAATAAATGATTCAGTTTTTTGGCTGACACAACCTTATTTATGAACGGATCCGCAATGTTTTTGCTAATAATTGTTTCTATTTAACTAACAAATGAGAATACAATTTTAATTTTCCGGATATCTCGGGAGAAATTAGTTTAAAACCGAAAAATGTAAAATATAGCTAAAATAAATGATTCAGTTTTTTGGCTGACACAACCTTATTTATAAAGGGATCCGCAATGTTTTTGCTAATAATTGTTTCTATTTAACTAATAAATGAGAATACATAATCAATTTTTTTGATATCTCGGGGGAAATTGGTTCAAAAACGGAAAATGTAAAATATTGCAAAAATAAATGATTCAGTTTTTTGGCTGACACAACCTTATTTATGAACGGATCCGCAATGTTTTTGATAATAATTGTTTCTATTTAACTAATAAATGGGAATACATATTCAATTTTTTTGATATCTTGGGGGAAATTGGTTCAAAAACGAAAAATGTAAAATATAGCAAAAATAAATGATTCAGTTTTTTGGCTGACACAACCTTATTTATGAAGGGATCCGCAATGTTTTTGCTAATAATTGTTTCTATTTAACTAATAAATGGGAATACATATTCAATTTTTTTGATATCTCGGGGGAAAATGGTTCAAAAACGGAAAATGTAAAATATTGCAAAAATAAATGATTCAGTTTTTTGGCTGACACAACCTTATTTATGAAGGGATCCGCAATGTTTTTGCTAATAATTGTTTCTATTTAACTAATAAATGGGAATACATATTCAATTTTTTTGATATCTCGGGGGAAATTGGTTCAAAAACGGAAAATGTAAAATATTGCAAAAATAAATGATTCAGTTTTTTTTGGCTGACACAACCTTATTTATTAACGGATCCGCAATGTTTTTGCTAATAAGTGTTTCTATTTAACTAATAAATTGGAATATATATTCAATTTTTCGGATATCTCAGGGGAAATTGGTTCAAAAACGGAAAATGTAAAATATAGCAAAAATAAATGATTCAGTTTTTTGGCTGACACAACCTTATTTATGAAGGGATCCGCAATGTTTTTGCTAATAATTGTTTCTATTTAACTAATAAATGGGAATACATATTCAATTTTTTTGATATCTCGGGGGAAATTGGTTCAAAAACGGAAAATGTAAAATATTGCAAAAATAAATGATTCAGTTTTTTGGCTGACACAACCTTATTTATGAAGGGATCCGCAATGTTTTTGCTAATAATTGTTTCTATTTAACTAATAAATGAGAATACATATTCAATTTTTTTGATATCTCGGGGGAAATTGGTTCAAAAACGGAAAATGTAAAATATT
Source organism: Tachinus rufipes (assembly GCA_963932245.1). Classification (NCBI taxonomy): domain Eukaryota; kingdom Metazoa; phylum Arthropoda; class Insecta; order Coleoptera; family Staphylinidae; genus Tachinus; species Tachinus rufipes. The sequence continues at coordinate 52,447,144 of OZ010748.1, forward strand.
GCAAAAATAAATGATTCAGTTTTTTGGCTGACACAACCTTATTTATGAAGGGATCCGCAATGTTTTTGTTAATAATTGTTTCTATTTAACTAATAAATGAGAATACATATTCAATTTTTTTGATATCTCGGGGGAAATTTGGTTCAAAAACGGAAAATGTAAAATATTGCAAAAATAAATGATTCAGTTTTTTGGCTGACACAACCTTATTTATGAACGGATCCGCAATGTTTTTGCTAATAATTGTTTCTATTTAACTAACAAATGAGAATACAATTTTAATTTTCCGGATATCTCGGGAGAAATTAGTTTAAAACCGAAAAATGTAAAATATAGCTAAAATAAATGATTCAGTTTTTTGGCTGACACAACCTTATTTATAAAGGGATCCGCAATGTTTTTGCTAATAATTGTTTCTATTTAACTAATAAATGAGAATACATAATCAATTTTTTTGATATCTCGGGGGAAATTGGTTCAAAAACGGAAAATGTAAAATATTGCAAAAATAAATGATTCAGTTTTTTTTGGCTGACACAACCTTATTTATTAACGGATCCGCAATGTTTTTGCTAATAAGTGTTTCTATTTAACTAATAAATTGGAATATATATTCAATTTTTCGGATATCTCGGGGGACATTGGTTCAAAAACGGAAAATGTAAAATATAGCAAAAATAAATGATTCAGTTTTTTGGCTGACACAACCTTATTTATGAAGGGATCCGCAATGTTTTTGCTAATAATTGTTTCTATTTAACTAATAAATGGGAATACATATTCAATTTTTTTGATATCTCGGGGGAAATTGGTTCAAAAACGGAAAATGTAAAATATTGCAAAAATAAATTATTCAGTTTTTTGGCTGACACAACCTTATTTATGAAGGGATCCGCAATGTTTTTGCTAATAATTGTTTCTATTTAACTAATAAATGAGAATACATATTCAATTTTTTTGATATCTCGGGGAAAATTGGTTCAAAAACGGAAAATGTAAAATATTGCAAAAATAAATGATTCAGTTTTTTGGCTGACACAACCTTATTTATGAAGGGATCCGCAATGTTTTTGCTAATAATTGTTTCTATTTAACTAATAAATGAGAATACATATTCAATTTTTTTGATATCTCGGGGGAAATTGGTTCAAAAACGGAAAATGTAAAATATTGCAAAAATAAATAAACACAACCTTGTTTACTGTCAGATTCCTAATGTTAACTAATAATTACTCACACACAAGATTTTTTTTATAACACATTAAAAAATTATCAATTTATTCGCATTAAATTTTATTTTTAGAAAATACCTGTTGTTTAAGCTTTAAAACGGTTTATTAAATTTTTTAATGAAACTTTGGAATACCCTGAATCGAAATTTTTACAGTGATTATGAAAAATCCCACAAGAAGATTAATATTCGGCGTTTTTAATCTTACCTAATCTTTTTTTATTACAATAATGCTTAAGTTGGCCAACTTTGCCGCCTTAATACTAATTATTTTTTTAACTTATTTTTGTAATAATGCTAACATTTGCATACCTGAATATCCCCACCTTTAAAATTTCCACTTCCACACACATTATGCAAAATTATTATATATTACTGTTAATTTATAATTAACATTAAAACCTCAGTTTATTAGATTCAGAAAAACACGCTGAGTTTACAGCATACGCCAGTTTTAATTTAAAGTCAGTAGTTTTGTTATTATTAATTAGTTTACAAAAATACGTACAAAATAGTAATAAACGCTTTCGTTCGTTAATAATTACTTAATTTAAATAATAAAAAACCTAAATTATGTTAGGTAAACTTATTTGTCACCTAAATTTATCAATTATAATTTGATTTGTTAATTATTATTTTATTTAGTTTAGGATAGAATAAGTTTATAAGTTCGGTCTTTTTTATTCTCAAAAGGTTTTATTTTTTTGCAGTCGTAAAATATGTTATCATGACAGCCGTACACCCTCCGTATTGAAAATTTATGGCTTTCTTACTGACCTTGAAATAATATATATATTTGAAACCAAAAAATGCTAAAAATTGTTTACTATAAACTATCAAATAATATTTTTTTATTAATAAGTTTTATAACTTCAGTGTAAAATTCTCTCGGAATCTTAACCCTTGATTAGTTAATTATTAAACAAACGAAAGCGTCTATAACTATTTTGTACGTAAACTAATTATTAATAACAAAACTACTGGCTTTTAATTATATCTGGCGTATATTGCTGTAAATTTTCTTTTCTAAATCTAATAAACTGATTATGTTTTAATTTTAATTATGAATTAACAGTAAATTATAAGGTTTTATTTTATTGCTGGAACAGTAAAACCTATTGCTATTATATTCTTGTCGGTCATTCTTATTTAAATCTCTAATGAATAAACGCAAATTTTAGTTTAGATTACTATCAAGCATATATGAGGCTATGAGAGCAACAGTTTCCTAACCCACTAGCATATCTAATGGAGCTAAATGGTATTTTTTAGAAGTTATGGTATTTTTCAGAAGTTAATTTTTTTTTTCTACAATATGTTTGCAGTTTTTAATTTTTAATAATTTAATTAGTTGTTGCCTAATCTTAGAAAACTTTAACATTTTACTGCAAAAATGTTAGTTTCCCTATTTTGAAATTTTTGTGGTTTAGGCCACTATTGCTCTCATAGCCTCATATCAGATACCAAATGGTCGCATGAATGTGCATTTGTATAGCAAAGAACAGGTAAAATCTTTGTTAAAATCATCATTGCAGCCTATTACAGTATATTTTGATGCAACAGGTTCTGTTGTAAGACCAATGCCTCTAGAAATTGGTAAAAGAATATACTACTACGTTGGCGTAGTAAATATTGAAAACAAAATTATTCCTCTGTTAGAGTTTATTACATCAAAACATAATTACACCACAATTTCTAGTTTTTTTTTATTTTTTAGACAGTTTTGTGAAAAAGACTGTTATAAAAAATGGCCTTGTTTCCAAAGTTTTGTTGTAGATTGGAGTTTTAGTAGTATAATGGCTGCATGTTTAGCATTTAATGGTTATACACTGTTTCGATATTTGCAATTAATGTATAGTTATGTAAACAGTAACTTTGACATGTCAAACACTGTATTAATTTTTAATTGTTGTGCTCATTTTATGAAAATGGTTTCTAACAGATTGACTAAAATGGGTGTTAAAAAATCTGTAAAACCTACTATATTAAAATTCATTGCACTGCTAGTTAATTGCAACTGCTTCCAGGAGCTTTGCAAACGCTACAAGCAATTATTGATTATACTGTTGTCTCCAAATAAGAGTCAACAACTTGAGCAAGCAATGATAACAATAACAAACATGGATGATATGCAGTTAGAAGATGGAGAAAAATCCGATTTATTGGAAAAAGATGACGTTGAATACAAAGAACGTAATATTTTTGAAACTTATTTTTATAAACATTTTTACAGAATTCATACCGAAGTTGAAAATGATATTGATTTGCAACAATCTGGCAATAAAAATATATTTTATTGTAATGAATTTGCAAATTATATTTTACAACACTATATGCCGTTTGTTCCATTGTGGACATTCATAATAAAAAAATGTCGATTTTCGAATGCAAAAGTAGAATGTTGGATGAAGATTTTGAAAAAAGATGTCTTAGAAGGAAACACAAATCTAAAGGTTGGCAGATTTATTGAAAAACTTCAAACCAAGATAGCCGCAGACATCAAAGATGTTACATTAAATATTTCAAAATCATTGAAAAAGAAGAAAGTTATTAAAATAAAAACTATTGAAGACTTTAAGGTGGATGATATTAATGCCACCGAATGTTGGCAAAAAAGAAAAAAAAAAGGTAAAACATATTTTCAACAAGCTAATAAGCTGCTGAGTGAAACGCATTATCCAATTGATATAACAAATAAACCAAAAGAATGTAAAACTTCAGCAAGTGAACATGCAGTTGACACTTCAATACAACTGGTAAACGGATTATATCTCTATCCAGATTATTATTTTAAAAGTGCAACACATGGCTCAATTGGAATATGTAGATACTTTCGTGGAAGTTTCGAATACACAATAAACGTGGAGAATTATTCAACACTGCAAAACAGCAAAAATATACCTAATAAGAAAAAATGGCTCACGGATTATATTATAGATGCCGCTGCTTCCCTTCTGATATCCGGAAAATTAAAATTTTATTTCTATTTGATAGTTAAATAAAAACAATCATTAGCAAAAACATTGCGGATCCCTTCATAAATAAGGTTGTGTCAGCCAAAAAACTGAATCATTTATTTTTGCAATATTTTACATTTTCCGTTTTTGAACCAATTTCCCCCGAGATATCAAAAAAATTGAATATGTATTCCCATTTATTAGTTAAATAGAAACAATTATTAGCAAAAACATTGCGGATCCCTTCATAAATAAGGTTGTGTCAGCCAAAAAACTGAATCATTTATTTTTGCAATATTTTACATTTTTCGTTTTTGAACCAATTTCCCCCGAGATATCAAAAAAATTGAATATGTATTCTCATTTATTAGTTAAATAGAAACAATTATTATCAAAAACATTGCGGATCCGTTCATAAATAAGGTTGTGTCAGCCAAAAAACTGAATCATTTATTTTTGCAATATTTTACATTTTCCGTTTTTGAACCAGTTTCCCCCGAGATATCAAAAAAATTGAATATGTATTTTCATTTATTAGTTAAATAGAAACAATTATTAGCAAAAACATTGCGGATCCCTTCATAAATAAGGTTGTGTCAGCCAAAAAACTGAATCATTTATTTTTGCAATATTTTACATTTTCCGTTTTTGAACCAATTTCCCCTGAGATATCCGAAAATTTGAATATATATTCCAATTTATTAGTTAAATAGAAACACTTATTAGCAAAAACATTGCGGATCCGTTAATAAATAAGGTTGTGTCAGCCAAAAAAAACTGAATAATTTATTTTTGCAATATTTTACATTTTCCGTTTTTGAACCAATTTCCCCCGAGATATCAAAATAATTGAATATGTATTCCCATTTACTAGTTAAATAGAAACAATTATTAGCAAAAACATTGCGGATCCCTTCATAAATAAGGTTGTGTCAGCCAAAAAACTGAATCATTTATTTTTGCAATATTTTACATTTTCCGTTTTTGAACCAATTTCCCCCGAGATATCAAAAAAATTGAATATGTATTCCCATTTATTAGTTAAATAGAAACAATTATTAGCAAAAACATTGCGGATCCCTTCATAAATAAGGTTGTGTCAGCCAAAAAACTGAATCATTTATTTTTGCAATATTTTACATTTTCCGTTTTTGAACCAATTTCCCCCGAGATATCAAAAAAATTGAATATGTATTCTCATTTATTAGTTAAATAGAAACAATTATTAGCAAAAACATTGCGGATCCCTTCATAAATAAGGTTGTGTCAGCCATAAAACTGAATCATTTATTTTTGCAATATTTTACATTTTCCGTTTTTGAACCATTTTCCCCCAAGATATCAAAAAAATTGAATATGTATTTCCATTTATTAGTTAAATAGAAACAATTATTAACAAAAACATTGCGGATCCCTTCATAAATAAGGTTGTGTCAGCCAAAAAACTGAATCATTTATTTTTGCAATATTTTACATTTTCCGTTTTTGAACCAATTTCCCTTGAGATATCCGAAAAATTGAATATATATTCCAATTTATTAGTTAAATAGAAACACTTATTAGCAAAAACATTGCGGATCCGTTTATAAATAAGGTTGTGTCAGCCAAAAAAAACTGAATCATTTATTTTTGCAATATTTTACATTTTCCGTTTTTGAACCAATTTCCCCCGAGATATCAAAAAAATTGAATATGTGTTCCCATTTATTAGTTAAATAGAAACAATTATTAGCAAAAACATTGCGGATCCCTTCATAAATAAGGTTGTGTCAGCCAAAAAACTGAATCATTTATTTTTGCAATATTTTACATTTTCCGTTTTTGAACCAATTTCCCCCGAGATATCAAAAAAATTGAATATGTATTCTCATTTATTAGTTAAATAGAAACAATTATTAGCAAAAACATTGCGGATCCCTTCATAAATAAGGTTGTGTCAGCCAAAAAACTGAATCATTTATTTTAGCTATATTTTACATTTTTCGGTTTTAAACTAATTTCTCCCGAGATATCCGGAAAATTAAAATTGTATTCTCATTTGTTAGTTAAATAGAAACAATTATTAGCAAAAACATTGCGGATCCGTTCATAAATAAGGTTGTGTCAGCCAAAAAACTGAATCATTTATTTTAGCTATATTTTACATTTTTCGGTTTTAAACTAATTTCTCCCGAGATATCCGGAAAATTAAAATTGTATTCTTATTTGTTAGTTAAATAGAAACAATTATTAGCAAAAACATTGCGGATCCGTTCATAAATAAGGTTGTGTCAGCCAAAAAACTGAATAATTTATTTTTCCTATATTTTACATTTTCCGTTTTTAAACAAATCTTTTTCGGATATCCAGAAGTTTAAGGTTTTATTATTATTGGTTAATTAAATATTTATTAGCTTAACCAATGGCCATCCAACCTTAAATTAAATTATTAGTCAAATTAATTAGATTTTTGTTTCATAAATAAGTTTATTTCTATTTGTTAAATAATATGATGCAAATATATGTAAAAACGTTTAAAAGCTACAAATTATTTTTTATGTAAAAATATTGAACGCTGTTTTAATGTTATATTTATAATTTAATAACACCCATTTATATCTACATATTTTGTTGACAACGCAGTTGTTTTAAATTTATTATTTATTTAATTATTGCTAAATAATACTATTTAGTTAAACAACAGAGCAATTTGTTTAAATTATTAAGTTTTATATTGATCTAAAACAAATATAAGAGCGCCGCTAAATTCCAATACTGGTACGCATGTTAATGATTTAGCTGGGCGATGCTTGAGTGAGAGCGCGGATTCACAAATGTGTTTCTTAAACGAATCCGTAGCCGTAGCTAAGTTCAGCCACGTCTTACAATCGACTGAGTTTCGGTGTTATTTTCATTTAATCAGACTGCAGCTTCAGTGTTGCCGCTCGAGGCAAAATAAATTCTCCAGAAATCTCCGAAAAAAATCACCAGATTTCACCAGGCAGAAAGCGATTAAAAATCACCAGATTTTTTAGCAAATTCACCAGACAGACGGCTAATCTAACCTCACTTATTAAAAATGATCTAATTTATAGTTTGGGAATAGGGTGACTAGGTTCTTCATCCGAAGTAAAATATGTGTAAAGTAAAGACGCTATTTCGTAAAATTTTTTTTTTATATAATATATATATTTAACGGTGCTTGTGCAAAAACTGCTAAAACATATACAGATACAAATTTCTACAACATTACAATAATCACTTTTCTGTTTTGCGGTGTGAATTTAATGCTAAAAATTAAATTCATAAATTTAAGTATTTGTTATAATAATATAAATAATGAGAAACAAATAAATATAAACAATTGACTAACAAGTAAAAATATTTGTAAATAAATTATGTCTTATTTATTATTTTATTGGAAATATTAAAACTAGTGCAATTGTGATTTTCGTCTGTTATTAATCTTTTAGAATGTAGAATTCCAGACATTGTTTCACCATTATTACGAGTTTTAGTTTTATTAATATTTATCTGGCTGAACACCCGCTCAACTGCAGCACTGCTATGTGGAAGAGCAAATATGCAAGCAACAAATTTTAGTAAGTTTGGAAAAGCCAACAAATTGTTACTGTTTTTTAATAAAAGCACTTGTTGCCAAAATTTATGTGAGTCCATTGCCATCGAGTCAACACTTGAACACAGAGGTGTATTTCTGAAAAGTCTCCACTCCCGATCTAATTCATTCACATCTTCTATTAGATGTTCAAAGTGTTGACTCACTGGACCTAAAGAATTAACAGTTGCTATGTTACCTGGATTAATAAAACTTATTAATTTAAGGCATTCAATTGCAGGTGTGTTAAATGGAAATCGCTTATAAATTTGATGCGATAGTTCAATAAAAAATTCCAGGCATTTTTTTCTAAACATATTTTTAATTTCAAAACTAACAGATTTATTTTCAAACTCGGCAGCAATTTTTGGTCCTAAATATAAATCTGTTAGTTTTACAAAATGTCTGGGATTTCTATATTGAATTTCAGAAGTTTCTGTTATTTTTAAATAATTCGACTCAATATAAAACTCCAAAATAGTTCTATAAAGTGTATTCATTTTTGAATACAATAAATGCACTTTTGGGGTTTCTGCCTGGAATTCTGCATTTAGTTGATTAATAAATGGTAGGACAAATTCCAAGAACGTCAAATACCATTTATTTGTTGGGTCGCATAATTGTATAAGAAAATATTTGTCGATGCCGTTATATTATCAACCATTGATTGCGATTGAAAATATAATTTTAGAGCATTATATTGCTCTAAAATTCGCTTTATGGCTGATAACAATGACAACCACCTTGTTTGGGCCGCTTGAAGTAACTTATGCGGTTTTGCCTCAACAAATTGCTGGAATTCTTTAAACTCTGATTGTCTCTTGAAACTATGTTGCATGTAAGTGTATATGTCTCGAACTAGAGTTTCTGGTTCAGAGGGTAATTTAGAACAGGCATACGATGAACACAGTGCAAGCGAATGGCATATACATTTGATAGTAAATAAATTTGGCACATCTTTTTTTAATAGTGCCATAACTGAATGGTTTGCCCCCATCATAGTATTGGCTCCATCCGCTCCTAGTTCTATTAAATTATTTTTATATGGTACTAAATTAATATTAAAAAAAGATATTAATTTATTATAAATGCCACTTGCACTTCCATCTTCGCATGGGATTAAAGCTAAAAAATTGTCTTTTATTTTTAATTGGTTATAATCAACTGTTCTGGCAACTACCGCTAAGCTTTTTGTAGCTGACAGATCAGTTGATTCATCAATCATAATAGAAAATTTATTTGATTTTAAATTTTCTATTAGAATACGAAATGAGTGGCCTCCAAGTGTGTCTTTAATAATTTCAGTGCACTTTGTGCGTTTTAGTTTAATTTCTTTTGCTGAATCGGGGTATTTAGAAGCTTCTACAAAGAGGTCACTTAAATGATCAACTGAACTTATTGCAATATTATGCTCGGCAATAAAGGCTGAAATCCTGATATCTAATTCTTTAGTTTTCATGCCTCGGTTAGAAGACTCTGCAAACATGGCTGATATTGGTCGCTGCAATGTGATAGCTGAATTATGTTACTGGTGTTTTTTACTGCGCTCATGTTTTTGGATTGCTCCAATTTCTCCAATCAAATCATTATTGCAAGATTTGCAATAAAAATATGTATCCCCTTTCTTACTTGGCAAAATCCATTTATATATTTTTATCCAATCACTTTGGAATTTATGTTTGTAATTATTATATTTTCTTTTTTTTGCTGTTTGAATTTGAGATTGGATTTGGCTGGAATGGCTGGAGTCTGAATCAGATGTATCCATTTTCTGCGTAAGATATATAATGATTAACAAATTACAAAAATGTTTTCAATAATTTCCGTTTATTGATCATTATAATATAATATATAATATAAAAATAGATTTATTTACCTTAATTGTCACTATTCACTATAATCACAAGTATACAAGGTTTTTTATTTTTAAATTATATTTCTCATATAAAAAGTTAGTCAGATACTGAAAAAATTTCTATTAGCAATATTAGCATTTCAGTTCACAATGCGACTGCGCACTGCGCCGACATTCATTGCAAACGAAACAATTAACATTTGGAACAGAAGGGGATTTACGTACACTACTTATCTTGCCGGTATTGCTGTAAGATGGCGTTGCGCTACCGCCTTTACCTGCGCCAAAAATATAAATAAAAAAAGTTATACTTATTTTGAAATTTAACAGTTTAGACTTAATTTCAATAATAATTACCATTCATCAGTAAGTAATTTTAATTTTTTTTAAATAGTAAAAAATCATAAAATCACCAGTTTTTAGCAATTTTCCAAAAAGAATCACCCAATCACCAGTACGTGACTAAATTCACCAGATCTGGTGAAAAATTGCCAGCAACGGCAACCCTGTGCAGCTTGCTCCATGGGGGGTACCGTGCAGCCCGCCCGAACGAAACAAGGTGTTTAGGTCGGTAGTAGAAAACTGCGGCGCTGTGGACACCCCACGTGATTGCATCGACCAATGGCAGCAAATTTGGCTCATCACCTCGGGATCAGCTGATTTTAATAAGGTTCTAACCCGTGCTAACGTTTCTCTAACCTAGATGTTCCAGCTCCAGCATTAAAATGTGTTCTGAGTATAAATACTAAAAAGTGAGTACTAATTATTATAAGCAGTTATTATTTATTTATGTCGGATATATTCTTAATTAAATGAATGAATCAGCAACTCTAGCAACAAAGTTTAACCAAATTCAGAAACAATTAAAAATATGTAATTAAGTAAAACCATTAATAAAACATAATTAATTAATAATTAAAATAAAGCTAGCAACAGAAATATTGACTTTGCCCTTTTCAAAACTCGTATGTGATTTTTGCCAGGAGACTCAAAATATGATTAATTCAATAATTTTACTTAAAAAATATACTAAATCCTGTAAGAGTACAATATTATGATAAGAATCTGTTGAAATATTGAGTAATACTCAATCGACAAACACAAGATAAAATAATATTAACTTACAGATAACGATGTTATTAAAAATCAATTTGAATTGTTAACATTACAGTGTATACATGTCAATAAAACATGACAATATACAATTTCAAAACAAAATTTAAATAAATTAAATTTAGATTCAATAAAATGCAAAAATCGTTATACCATGGAACATTTTTTAGTATTATTCGAACTTGGACATTAGATATTAGAGAATAAAAGTTCTTAATAAATTGATGACATTGTTAAAAAATTGATTAACACAGAAAATACAAAATATATATTAACCAAAGAGTTTATTTTATTTTTAATGAATTATTTTTAGTTTTATTAGTATATTGATATGTACAATTGGTTTATTTTGTTTCATGTATTTCATCATCGTTCCACTGCAATAGCCACCCACCCACCACCGGTAAGTTTTGTTATTTAAAATATAGAAGTCATTATTTATTTATACATACATGATATTTTATTGCTGTTTTATTGTTTGTTACATGTTATTGGTCTCCAATTCAATCTACAACTAGAAGCGAAGTGAATATGTATTTATAATATTTTTTTGTGATATATATAAATTTTATTGTTTCAGTAAATGATTTAAAATAAAAGCGTTTTATTTATTTTATTATGTTATTTTTATTATTTAGTTATGGTTATTTAGTTATCATTAAGGTTTTGTTAATATATAATTAATATATTATTTATAACAAAACCTTAATGATAACTAAATAAAATAAAGCACAGTATAGTATTTAATAATTTAAATAGATCAGTTTCCCGCTAAAATTTTGTGATAATATAGCGCCATCTTTGGAGAACTTTTATAGTTATTTTGATAGACAGCGCCTCTAGTGTGGCGTGGGCTAACAATTTTTGTATTTAGCCAATAACATGCGAAGTTCACTTCTCATATTGAATGTTCTGTGGCTTGCTCTCTGTTTTGGTGTTTCTGGTTAGTACATTTTTGTCCATTTGGTTGCGCTTCTTGTTAAAGTTATCATTCAACGGGGCTAATTAGAGCTACGGGTCCAATTCAAGTGCCTCGCTCAGCTACTGCAGGTATGTGTTACGTTACAAATTAATTTTAAATTAATAATATTGATTTGTAAATATAGGCCACCAAATTTTCGTGTTGACATGTTGCAATTTAATCAAAATAGTCAGCAAGAATATCTTCATGGTTAAAGAGTTTGATTATAAGAACTCGTCTTCGCAGGGAAAATTTAAATTCGTCGTAAATTTGGCAACATCCCAATTGATTTTACCTATTTTAGTCGCGACATGCGCAATTTATTAAAAGTGCGTTCCGTATATCAACCGAAGCGACCGAAATCCCGGTTATCCTGAAACAGGTTTATATACGGAACGCGGTTACCTAAAAAAGGTTACAAAGGTTGCAAAAAATATGGATTGAAGAACATAAAACATTTATAACATTAATATATAAGCCACCGAATATAAATCCAATAGAACTGCAATATACTGAAAAACGAAATACTCCCAGAAAAAAAACCACATATAATAATGGGCGATATTAATTTAGATCTACTAAAACATGAAAATATACAAACTTTATATAAAAATATAATTCACAAATCTGGTTACACAATTATAAATTAACAACCCAAAGGAAAACAAAATTATACAGACAAATCTGCTCCCATTCTCAATTACAGATCACACAGCTGTAATATCATCATGAACCAACCATTTATTACAAAAACCAAAATAAAAATTAATTATACAAAAGTAAAAAGTATGTTTGAAAATGCTAACATAAACGTAATACACTCCTTTAAACAACTTGCTACAACTATAGAAAGAATTATTAAACAAAATACCACTACTAAAACAATTAAAATGAGAGAAGGACGTGACTGGATAAACTTAGATATATTGGAAAAAATAAAAAACAGAAATCACTACTAAGAAACTACTGAGAGACATAAATTAAATCCTACAAATAAAGTTATTAAAAATAATATATCTAGAAATAAAAAAAGAAACAGAATCTCAAATAAATAAACGTAAATTTGAGTATTATAAAAACAAAATAAGTAATGCAGAAGGCAATATGCAAAAAACTTGGTTTGAAATAAACAATATTTTTGGAAGAAGAACAGTAAAAGAGAAGAAGACAATAAATACTATAGTAAATGAACAAAACAAAACAATAACTGACAGCAAAAAAGTAGCTAATACTATAAACAATTATTTTACAAACATTAGAAAAAAACTAGCTCAGGAAACACTAGACAAATATCCCAAAGTCGAAAAATAAAAACTATTACCAAACAAATAGAAAAGGAAATAGAAATGTACAACACCGATGAAGATGAAATAAAAAAAAATAATAGATAACCTTAAAAAAATTGCTGCTCCCGGAAAAGACACAATAACACACACCATAATAAAAGAACTTAAACATGAATTGATACCAATAATAGTGAAACTAACCAACAATATAAACAAGGAAGGTATTTTTCCAGACACTCTAAAAAATACTGTAATTATACCTATTTTTAAAAATTGTAGAAAAGGCAATACACAAAAAACTGATAAAGCACATAGAAGAACATCACTTAATTAGCAAACACCAATACTCATTTCAACAACACTCGAGCACAACATCAGCTGTAACGGATATTGTACATAAAATAGAAACAATATTAGACAAAGGGATGTACGCGGTAGCAACATTCATTGATTTAAAGAAAGCATTTGATAAAATATTTAAAAAAAAATTGAATACATGGTTTAACAACAATCTTTTAACAATAAATGCCAAAAAAACCAATTACATTATTTTCTCTCAGAAAAACAAAATAAAACCAGATATACAAATAAAAATAGGAAACAAAATTATGCTACAAGTGACACAAACTAAATATTTAGGAGTACTAATAAACGAAGATCTGAAATGGAACGATCATATAGATGAACTATGCAAAAGCAATGCGTCCACCATAGGCGCAATATATCGAACTCGTAAACATCTTCCGGAAAAACAACTGAAAAGCATATACCACTCATTGTTTGCATCAAATGTTAACTATGCCATAAATGTTTGGGGAAACACCACAGCATATAACATAAACAAAATACAAAGACAACAGAACAAATTAATTAAAAAATAATACTACTATATTATTTATATAGAAGAACAGAAACAAGCAGCCTATACAAAAACAGGAATATATTTACAGTCTCAGAAATGATAAAAATAAGCCAAAGCACAATAATTCATCCAATAAAACACAAAACGATTAAAAGCAACATAAATATGCAAATAAAAAAGCAAGTACACGATATAAACACTAGGCGTAGAAGTGACATACATATAATAAAAAATAGAACAACTAAAGTTTATTAATAAAAGGTACCATATATTATAATAACTTGCCACATAATATAAAAAGTGAAGTGTATATAAAAAAAAATAAAAAAGAACTAAAAAATAATATAAAAAGTGAATAAAATTAAAAACTAATAATAAATAAAACCCATAATACCATGTTCTGCAATTTGCACAACATGCAATGCGATAATAAAAAACCACAAAACAATATCATCTAACTAACCTTAAGATAAAAAAAAAAGCTGGGACCGTACGAGGTACAAAGTAATTCGTACCTCTACGGGGGTGGTGGCAATTGTAGGGCCCAGAAAAAAAAAACAATAAATAAATAATATAACTCTTTCAAATTCAACTCAATTTATTTTAAATACGAATGACAGTTCGAATTATGACAGAACAAACAATCACGGCTTACTGCCCAAGTATAATATTTTGTAGCGCAGCACTCCACAAATTGGGCAACGCTTTAGTAATTGCTAACACGGCCTCCTGACCTTGGTACGTCCTCGGACCTGCATGACAGAAAAAAAAACATCATACAAAAAAAAAAACTCAGTAATACAACAGTCCCAGAAGCTTCTTGAACATCGAGGCCATTAGAATATCAACTAACAATTATACAGATTTTCAATAGCTTGTTTCATCAGGAATGGCTCAGAGGCCATTAGAATATACTCATTATTGTCATTGTCAGCTAACGGCCATACACGCAACTGCTCATGTGCAGCTATCATAGTATGATGTGTTTCAACTTTTTGAAGGGCTTATTTTTCATTTGGCAATATTGTTCTAACAACATATGATAGTGTATATTTTGATCCTAGTTTTCTTTTTCCGATTACTTGGGAATCCGCAACAAAGACCAAATCTCCTGTTTGAAACAGAATTGCTTTATAATAAGCAGCATCAAACTTTTTCTTTTAAGCTAGACTATTGCTAGCCATACGCTCATTGGCTTTCTTGATTAGAGCATCATGATCAATGATGAAGTTTATCATATCGACTCTAGTCAAGAAATTTTCTATTGCAGACAAATGTGAGTTTGTACCATACATCAACTCCTGATGTGTTGAACCAGTCACTTTGCTTATTGTTTTATTCAAATTTTTCTCAACACCTTTGAGAACCTCAATCCACTTACTTCCATTTTGTGCACAAAGTATAGCACGCATTAAATTGAATATTGTTTGCATCTCTCTTTCAACCTGGCCGTTTCCTCTTGGCATTCCTGTTGCTCTGAATAAAGCAGCTTGATCAACCACGATTTGAAGTGGTTTTCACATTTCATCAAATAATGCCTGTAGTGCAACAATTGAATTGAAATTATTTTTTACTACGAACTGATAGGAATTTGCAGTTTTTTGAAAATTCATTTTTTACTACAAGAATTTGCGCCAGTCCCTGAAATCTTTCCAAAAGCCCCGCATGATCAATGTGTCATGTATGAAACAGTTTAAGAACTTTTAACACCAATTTGCATATATGGCCTTTCTTCTAGTGTGTGATTTACCAATTGCACAAGAACGGCAATTTGAAACAAACTTTTTGAAACATTTTCCCATCTTTGGCCAAAATAAAGTTTCACGCATTTTTGTAATCTCTTTGTTCCATCCAATATAAGAAGCTTTGTCATGAAATAATCGCATTGCATGTAGGTTACAAAATAACGATAACAACGTTTCCCATCAGGTTTTTGTTGGATTTCTTTGTAGACCACACCACGTACACAACAACAACGTATTTTTTAGTTGTTTTCTCATAAGCTTTTCCATTTACTAGTATTTTGCACCAATTATGTTTTAATTGAAATTCGTTTATCGTAGTTGGTTGCTCCATCTCTTCTGCACTTCAATAAACCATTAACTCCGGATTTTGGCTCAAGTAATCCACAAGGCCCATTTTAGTTCCACCTCTATATTGGATGGAGAAGTCGAAGTCTTGAAGTTTGATTCACCAGCGTGCAACTCGTGGGTTTAATTCCTTTTTTAACTCTCATGGAATTTCAATCAATAATTACTATAATGAACTGGGTTATAAATTCTTAAAACAGGTCGGCTCACTATCTTTTCAATTAATTGCAGACGAACTTTCTCTCATTCAAGTGACCAGATAAATTCTGCGTCCTTGAAAGTAACCAATCAAACCCATTAATTGACGGACGCCTTTGACGTCTTTAGATGGTTTAGAATTTACCAGAGCTCCAATCTTATAAGGACTGCATGTTATTTCACCATTATTTATCATGACTCCTAAATATTAAATAGTTTTTTTCAAACTTGACGCCAGCTTCTGATAATTCTTAGCATTTCTTTCAATAACTTTTGTTGACCTCAGCCAATCCTGACTTTATTTTAACCTCTTCTTGTGTTATACAAATCCGCGGCAAGTGACTACAATGCAGCTCCAAACCATTTTTACCCACTTTTGTCTGAAAACTCTTTTGGCTAATAATGTACCAAGTTTATACAGATGGCTTCCATTTATTGTAAAATTTTCTTGCACTGCCTTTCATTCCGTCTCCCGCTTTTACCATCATCCAAGCATCATTAATGCCCAATTTTGTTTTCGTTTTTGTGGCGTCTTCGCACCACTCATTTTAACACATCTTAAAATTAAACAAAAACTATAGGTTCAACGCAAGTTTGTATCTCACTTTTGTTGTAAGAACAAGTAATAAATAATATAACTCTTTCAAATTCAACTCAATTTATTTTAATTACGAATGGCAATTCAAATTATGACAGAACAAACAATCCTGGCTTATTGCCCAAATATAATATTTTGTAGCGCAGCACTCCACAAATTGGGAAACGCTTTAGAAATTGCTAACATATATATGGATTAAGTCGTAGACCGACAAATGACTATATAAGGTCTCATTTAAAGGTTCTCATTTCAGGTGAGCTCATGGTTTTATTTGGTTACTTTGTTTGTTTTCCCTAATTGTCGATAGTTATATAAATAATGTATTGTAGGCATTATTTCGTATACTTTCGTACTACGATTCTTATGGGAAGAATTCATATCCGATTGAATGATCCATCTCGCAATACACCTCTGAGATACCCATAAGAGGCTCATAGGAAGGAAGCCGGTGTTTCAACAAGGAAAGTCATCCTACAAATCCCTCTAAGTGATATCAGATAAGCTATCAATTTAATTACCCATTATTAATAATTGTCGGCCAATATTATTGAATCACATGTACTTTTGTATAATCATTTTAAATCATGGACCTTTTTGTGGAATGATCGCCATCATTCACTTTATATATGCATCAATGTTTTGGAAGGTAATTAACGCCATCATTTATTTAATTCAAATTACGATGAAGTTTATTAAATATTAATTTAATAGATAAAGAAATTTTAATCAAATCCAAATTTATTTTATGCGAAAGATTATAGTTTACCTCAAGAACTTTTATCGGCAAGCTTGCTAATTTTTTTTTTTATGCTGTAGAATTTATATTTTCTTATAATTATACTATTTATTTTATTAATTTTGATGCTACATATTATAATTTATGTTAAGGTGATTCTCTGCGTGCCGAGTAGTTTCTAAGAGACGCAGCGGCAAGGAACGAGTAGGCCGACCCGAAAAGTCTACAACACCACCACAAATAAGCTCTATTCTTTACTAATAAAGTGAGACACAGACGCACACGCATGTATTGTTTATTGAAACCAAGATCGGAGAGTACATATTAGCCAGGACGGAATTCTATCTTAGAAATTAAATATAAAAATTATATATTTCATACATAAATTAATTATCTAAAATTTGAAATTTGATAACGCAATGCTGTAATGGTTAATAAAAATATAATGATGTCAATTACAATATCTACATTATAGTAAAAAAAGATAGTTTTATAATAATTAGTTGATTAATGACTGATTTAAATAGATTTAATAAAACCAATATATTGCCATAAAAATAAAAAACATTGCGATTGAATACTAAAAAAGCAAACGTAATGAAAATTTAATAAATTGAATTAAAAAATAAATTCGGATGTGCGTAATTTGTAAAATAAACTTTGTGTTAGTAATATTTTTCAGATGTTGGTGACTTTTATGTTAATTATAAACTTTATTATTATGATTAGTGATGCCGCCGGAACCAGATCCAGATCCGGTATCCGATTTTTTTTAAATAAATAAAACTAATAAAAGTAGAATAAAAATTTATTAATAAAATGTAAGCAAAAAAATTATAAAATATAAAAATCATAATAATGAAAATAAATATAATATAATAATATTAATAAATAATAATTAAAATATTATATTAATCAATATTATCAATAATATTTAAATTATAATGTAAGAAAATTAAATTATATAATTTGTTTCTTTTTTAGAGACATCGCCAGCTTGAGAAAATAGTCTTTCGCTGAAAACGATGGATGCCGTCGCTAATAAATATTTATTATTTTTTAATATTTTTTTGGATCCGGCCGGATCCGGTTGGATCCAGTCTTGAATTCGGTTCCGCTTCGGTTTCGGTTTATTTTGTAGGTGATGGTTCCGGTATCCGGTTCCGCCCAAAAAGTGGATCCGGCAACATCACTAATTATGATAATAATTTTATGCTTTACAACTTGAGTAAATATTTAAAATAAATTTACTATACATGAATTCGACACTTTGAATGTTTTATTATACTGTTATTATGAATTCGTTTACAGTATTTTATAAAGTAATTCTTAAAGTTCACTTTGGGAACTCAAAGGTGTTCTCCTCGTGTCACATTGCAAACATCAAAGTTAGTTAATTTTAAAACCGATGTAACATATCTTCATTGAGATTTTCCACAGTTCTTGTAATGTGCCGTTTTGGCTTATCTAAATAATTAAAAAACAGAGAGACGCAAACCAGGACTTTGTAGTTTCAAACTTGGATGTGTTATTAGCTTTTGTGAACTTTGTTAGTAAACAGCACAAATATTGTTACTTCTAACACACGAAGTCTTCCCAGATTTTTCCATTTACATAAAAACCTTGTTGTTTTAAGATTAACAACCGTAAATTGAGTGTCTAGCATGTGAAGTTTTTCAAAACGTGTTCAAAAATATTGTTGGATAATAGTAACGGATTTTGTTTTTGCAAATTTAAACACACAATATGATTTCTTTGTAGAATTTGCAGTTATTACTACTAACTGTACTATCAAAACTATTACAGTTCCTAAGTTATCAGCGCAAAATGTATGCCAATATCACAAATAACTTTTGTTTTATACAATAATAAAAAGGTCTATTTCTTTTGTAGTAACCATGTATATCTAAATTGTATGGTAAAAAAAATAAACATTTTGATATTTATTTTGAAGTGAATGTAGAAGTCATCCTAACAAAAAATATGCAAATGGAATTAATTATACATAACTTTATGTATTGTGATGTAATGCTGACATATAATAGATTGTGTTCAAAATTGTTTTTTATTTTTAACTTTTCCAATTATGCAACACTTATTAATACCGACAGAAATTTATCGGATGTTAATCATGCGGCTCTTATTAGAATCATAAACAAACATTTACAATTATATGTCTCATTAGATAATATGCTATCAATGCCAAATTTTAAATATAAAAAAGTTTATGAAAATAGTTGTAATGCATGGCAAGAAGGAGTTGTTGAGTCAATTGTACTGGCCGTATTAAGAATGGATCTACTTATCAAAGTTGTGATTGTTTTTAAATAAAAAGATCATGTAGGTCAAGAGCCCATAATTTTTCTTCTAAACGTGCTGCTATTGTTAGGGCAGAAAGTCCATATTAAGTTTAGTACACATGCGCAATTAATTAGAATTAAAAACATCACAGCATAGAACCAAATATACTTTCTGAAAAATTTGCATGAAGCGTTTTGATGCACATCATAACACACCAATATATTAATCAGAGACCGTGTAAAGAACAAAGGGCGGACCTTTAATATTAAGAAAAAAACTATTAAAACTTAATAAAATTTCTAGCTATCACAATAAATAGAGAATACTATAAAAAACAAAAATTAAAGCTACTTGAGACAAACATTAAAAATAGTTGCAGTCACATTTTTTGAGAACATGCCAAATCTAATGACTTGCAATACTTTTGTAAAGAGAAGTACACAGATAGTAGTATGCCGATATAAAATGAATTGAATTATGTGACTATTTAATGCTACTAAGTATTTAGCTAATAATGCAAATAGTTTGATATGCAATGTAGATAACAATGCTGTTAAACATTATTGCAAAATTTATAATAAGTAGCAAAAGAATAAGTTTTACAAAAAGTAGATCGTATGAAATCCGTTGTTTTTCAGCAGTTGTCGCATATTACATCAAAAAAGTATGTAGAAAGAACAATGAACAACTACTTTAAAAAAAAAAACGCACAAAAGCAAATAAAAAAATTATTTATGAAAAACAAAACGTAGCAGGATAATGGTTATGGATCAAACTGCAACAAACCGAATATTAATTCTGAAGAAATAGACAAGCGCAAAACTGATTTTTTAAATGATTTGAAAACCGAAAGACATAAAACTAAAAACACAGAAAAACAAACAACACACCAAAATAAGTGTGAAGAGTAGTATTTATTTAAATTATATATCAAAAAAATTTAGTTCAAAGTTTTATAAAACCAAAAAAAAATACATTTACCGCAGAATATACAACAGAAGATAGTATTCAAATGAACTTAATTAAATTGTGATAAAAATGGAGAGAATTAGTTTATTATAAAAAGAAAAATAAAATAACAGTTTTTTTAATAGATTTTATGTTACCGGAAAATCTATAAAGTATAGAGATATGGTATACTTATAGATATAGTGTTTTTACGCCATGGGCTTACCTTAGCGGATTATTTCATTACCAATTATCATAGAGATGCAATTATGTTGTTTATACTCTACATAGCTTATAACACATCGGTATTCAATGTTAAAAATATGGTAATAAAATAATCTGGTGTGATAGTTTAAACCCATGTCGCAAAAACACTATATCTATAGGAATATAATATGCCCATAGATATAGTGTCTTTACGACAAAAGCTTGAATTATCTATGAGGATTACTTCATTACTAATCACCTTGGAGAGACAACTATATTTGTATTACGAGGAGCACTGCTAAAGTTTGTGGAATCAAGTACTGCCTGTATTGTATGTTTTGTTTCAACAAAATTTAACAGAAGTAGTAAT
This sequence comes from Tachinus rufipes, assembly GCA_963932245.1. NCBI lineage: Eukaryota > Metazoa > Arthropoda > Insecta > Coleoptera > Staphylinidae > Tachinus > Tachinus rufipes. The sequence goes on from OZ010748.1 coordinate 52,468,452, forward strand.
TGTGTGAAAAAAAAAAAATTTAAATCGTGACTTCCGAGTGATGATTTTATGATTTTCGATACGGTTTAACACAGCAGCAATGTGTGGACAATCTTAATTTGTTATTTGGGGATGAAGCACCATCCAAAACTGTTCAAGCGTGGAAGACCAACGTTTGATGACGATCTTTGCGAAGGTCGTCCATGCACCTCTGTTGTCGCGAAAAAAAATGATGCTGTGCGTGAAATAATTTTGTCAGATTGGTATGTGACCTATAGTGAGATAGAGGCATCCTTAGGCATTGCAGCAAAACAAATACATACGATTTCGCACAATCATTTGCATGTCAGGAAACTTTGAAGTTGTTGGATCCCACACAATTTAAATGAATAACAAAAGCAGGCACGTGTCAAATGGTGCAAGGAAATGCTAAAGAAATTCGAAGCGAGTCGTTCAAATTCGGTATATAACATTGTAACAAGTGACAAATCTTGGATATATTTGTATGAGCCTGAAATTAAACAGCAATCGACTGTATGGGTGTTTCAAAATGAACCTAAACCCACAAAAATGGTGCGTTTACAAATCGTTTTGAAAAGAATGAATGCTTGTTTCTTTAAAAAAACGGGTCATGTTGCAACTGTTGCATTAGAGGATTGAAGGACAGTTAATGCTGACTGGTATACTTCAAGTTGTTTGCCGAAAGTTATCGCTGAAATCAGAAGGAACAACATAAACCAGCAAATCATTGTTCATCATGACAATGCAAGCGCTCACACAGCACGACAAACTGTAGAGTTTTTGACCAGTAACAACATCTAATTAATGACTCATTGCTCATATTCGCCTGATTTATCGCCCAATGACTTCTTCCTATTTCGACATATCAAAAATGAAATGCGTGGCAAGCGTTTTTCATCGCCTGAAAAGGCCGTTGAAGCATTTAAATCAATTATTTTGGAGGTACCTTGCTCAAAGTGGCAAAATTGTTTTGAAGATTGGTTTCATCGGATGCAAAAGTGTATAGAATTTAAAGGAAAATATTTTGAGAAGTAATAAAGCGATTTACATAACGTAATTTGTGTTTTGCTTTACATTTTCGCAAACTTTGGCATTGTTCTTTGTATATACCATATAGTATATAGTGTATCAATGGCCAAAAATTTGCTTTAGCAGCCCGCCGTTTTTAGCAGCACAAACGAGCAAAGCGGAGGGCTGCTAAAGCCTATTGGCGCGAGTTACACTCGATATTTTTTTGCTTGCCCAAATTAAAAACCTTATTTTCAATGTTTATTATAATTTCTCAATACTGTCAGAAGTAGATAAGCTAAGAGAGTTCGGGGCCAAAATCCTATAAGAATTTACACAGGGGTCTCGAAATACTTTTTATCCCCACTCCTCCTTCATTTCGGTCGCGTGGCCCGGCCCGCTTCAACTCTACATGTGATAAGAGAATACTGTCAGGCGACACCAAATATAACGAGATGGTGAAAGCGGCATTTGGGAATAACCAATTGGGGAGTTGGTCAAATGGGGGGTTGGTCAAATAGGGGGTTCGAAATTTCAAAAATTATATTAGATTTGGGGTAGGACCACCCCCAACCAAGATACCGCGCAAAGATGTCGCAGTCCAATAGATAAGTCACCCGCCTCTGCGTCGATCAGTAGCAGCAGCAGCAGCCTTGCAATTTATAATATAATAACTGTTGAAAGTATGCGATTATAATCCCTAATATATTGAATGTGGACTTGTAAAAATTGATGGAAAATATATGATGTGATGACGTCAGCCCTATGCACATGCAATTTATATTAATATAATAACTGATAAAAATATGCGATTATAACCCTTAATATATCGAATTTCACCTTTGAAAAATTTCAATTTACAATATACATATGGTTTATTTTTATTTGACCGGTTTTGCCCCACCCGGCAGTTCCCAGAACTTTCATCATTTCCTTGGCGTCTCTGTAGGAAAGAAACCTTTTCATAGTGCTCGAGATACCCAAATCTCTCGTTCTACCAATTTCGACACCGTTTAACTCATATCGGATTTCTTCGAACAAGAATGAGAAAACGTTGTTGGTTATGCTAAACGTTTTTCCTGTTGATGGCTCTCCTTCGACCTCTCCAACCAAGTATATACTGCTTTTGCTTGGACATAAAAATATCTTGGTTCTGAATTGTGATTCTGATTTCATCGCTATTATCAAAGTTTGTAGTCCTCATTCGGTAAGAATGATACTGTTCTTTAACGATGCTCTCGTCAAATTGCACTTCATCAGAAATGTTAATTTTTCCTATGATGTTTCACTCTGTAACCTAGGGCCAATAATCGGGATAAATTAAAACGTGTCACCTCTTTCGTAGGCAAAGGGGAACTGATGGTAAACGCAATGTTCTTCTTCTTTTTATTATCGAAAACAATTCCCATCTTACAGAGGTTTTAATTCCAATCTTACTAAAATATTTTCTCTTCTAAAATTAATGGGATCCCCCGCTTGATTCAATATTCTGAGATTGATATTGTCGATGCTATTGCGAACGTTTACCGGTAAATATAAAATATTTCGAGGCTCAATATTAATTGCGTAACCGGGATCCACTGCGGGACTAAATTCGAACAACGTGTGCGACAGACGATCGTCGTAATATGCTTCAGTAACGATGTTGCACTCTATTCTTATACTTTCCACTTTAATTATTTGCACGGGTAAACCGGACCTATGAATAATTCCGGCTTTTAAAATTTCTTTTCCGGAAAATCCCAAGAGACGCTCGATTTCGCACTGAAGAGTCTTGTGATTGGGTTTCAAAGACAAACTTTCTTTTGCTTCCGACTCGGGTAAATTTATCCCCACTATTATCATGCCTTGCAAATACGAATCAATGTCTCGAATTTCGTATGCGCCTGTAGGAAGTGTGATCAATTTATTATCGTTGAAAATGAATTTATTGTTGATTCCTTCTTCAATGTTCGGTATGGAATTATATGTGTGAAAACCAATGAGTCCTAAACAATATTCGTGTTGCGGATCTAACTCGATCGGAAGATAATAGTTGACCGATAGTTCGCTGCCATCACCTTGCAGGGTGAACGTTCGAGACATGACTAACACAAAATTAATTTTAACATCTTTATTTTAATAAAAACTCTAAACATAAATGTCCGCAGTTGTGAGAGTTAAATTTCTGATATTGATTGTGATTATAATTTATCTCGCATGCTTTAAAATATTTTACAACTTCTAGCGGCGGGCTTAAATTTCCAAAACTGTCAAAGTATTGCACGCGTCTACCGATCTTCTTGTACGCTACCCAATGAGTGCCGGGTCCTGCTGCCCTATCCAGATTTATTATGCCTGACTCTCTATAATGAGGGTGATGCGGTTACTGATTTTTTCAGGTACAAACCCAAATCTTTCTTATATGATTTTAAATATAAACCTTTTTCTTTCTTTCCGAGAGCGATGGCTTCCATCGTTTTGTTATGACGCTGGGACTCTTGCAGTTTCTTTTGTGCCTCCTTAGTAGATTTTACTGCTCGTACGATAGCGCTAGTACTCCCTGCGATCGAACCTAAGGCGCTAAATCTTGCAAAGAGGGGTATGAGTGGCAGAAAGCCACCTTGTTTTGGAATAGGTAGAACTCTTGGTTTGCGGACTTTATTACGTCCACCCGTTTTCTTAACAGCATCCTTGGCAGCAATCAAAGCAATTTTAGCATTTTCTCGTATAACGTCGGCACTTTTAATTTTTTTTGCTAACGGTTTTAACGCCGTTCGTGCTTTATTTACTACACCTGCGCAAAGAGCTACAGTTTTAACGCCCATTCCTAATTTCTTTTTGGCTTTGATGATTCTAGTCACCGCTAGAGCGCTTGCTTTTTCGCTTAACGAAGAAGGTACATTGCTTAATAATTTTATTAGATCAATGATGTGTATATATAGCCATATTAATTAGAGTTTTAGTTAGTATAATGAGAACCGTTAAGCAGAAAGTTACTTTACCAATTATAAATATAGACTCAGTTGTGGGGGATACGACTGGACAATCTGAAAAACATGGTCCATTAATACCAAATTCTGTAAGAGCATTGATATGCGGACTCTCAAATTGTGGCAAGACAAACGTTTTATTTTCAATGCTTTTCCATGAAAACGGTTTAAAATTTGAAAACTTGTACATTAACTCAAAGTCGTTGTATCAACCAAAATATCAAATGTTAAGTGACGTTTTAAGCTCGATGTCGGAAGTTGGATATTTTCCATTTTCTGAAAACTGCGAAATCCTCGATCCGAGTGAAGCAAATAATGTGACATGTGACAAACAAGATAAAATTAGAAATTTCTTTAGTATGGGTAGACATAAAAATGTTGATTCATTTTACTTTTGTCAAACATATAAACGTAACCCTAAGCATTTGATTCGCAATAATGGAAATTTTATAATGCTCTTCAAACAAGATGATTTAAATTTGAAACATGTATACCAAGACCATGTGAGCAGCGATATGAGTTTTTTTCTAGAAATTTAAAACTCTATGTCCAGAATGTTGGAAAGAAAAGTATGGTTTCATTGTGATAGACAAGGATTCTGATGCCGGCAGATACCGCAAAAGACTCGACGAGTATATGATAATAAACTGATATTTACTTCAATAAGAGAAACACAATGTTGATAAGGAACTCATAACTGTAAAGCATGCAATTCGCAAGAAAGTATTGGATCTCAAATTGAAGCAATCCGATGATGATGAAATCTTGAATAAAACTTACATGCCTTTGATTGAACCAATTAAAGAGTTAATAAAGAGTTTTACATTGCCACCAGGTCCTGCAAATGTTCTTAATATAACGCCTCAAATTAAACTATCTCCTACGCAACCACCGCAACAGCAAGTGACTCCGTTTAGACCTAAGAGAAAATATGGTAAAACTTCTACACCTACGAAACCAGAGGAAATGGTCAGCTTTGGTCAATTGAACCCAGTATGATACAATTTGATAAAACACAAGGAGGTTTAGAAAGAAACTCTTACGAGGGTATATCAGATGCAACCACACTTAGGGAAGAAAATTATAAACCCAAAAAAGAGACTTAGGTTAAAGTTTTCAGATGATACAGTTGATAATACAGTTGATAATACAGTTGTTAAAAATAATAAATACCCAGAACCTATTACTGAACTAAAATGGCAGATGATAGTATACAAACAATTAAAAAAATAAAAAATAAATGTGAACTATGTAACATCGAATTTGATTCTATTAATAAAAATAGAGGACATATGCGATCTCAAGAACATTTTAAAAAAACTATATCTGTTACAGTTGATGGTGTTGAATTTATTAAGACTGCTTTTAAAAACCGAATAAAAACTTTTCAAATTAAAGCACCTTCTACACATATCACAGATATTCCATCATTTCTTAATAAAAATAAAACACCTATACATTCTTTAATAGAACCTTTGGCGCAAGCTGAAAAAGGTTTAAAAGTGAATATGGAACTTTATGGATTATATGTGAAACAACACAGTGATGGAATGGATCATACGGATTTAAAATCATTTAACACAAAAAACATGATTATTATACCAACATCACATATTCACAATATATTGGAAGAATTTTTCACAATATTAAAAAGTAAAAGTGAGGAGTTTCAAGAAAAAGATAGTGGTTGGGCGCTTCTATATATATCTCATATTTAAATCAACATAAATAAATATACTCCTATGCGAGAATCATCATATATAGATCTTCCACTGCAAATTAAGAACAAGCATGCGTGCATAAATATCCAAAACGCAGATGAAGCATGTTTAGCGTGGTCACTTATTGCTGCATTACACCCAATACGTCAAGGATGTGCCGAACGAACTTCATCATATCCGCATTACAACGTAGTTTCAAACTTAAAAGGTATCAGTTTTCCTTGCAAAATATTAGATCTTAAAAAAATTGAAATATTAAATAATATAAGCATAAATGTATATACTTTAGAATTTAATTCAGAAAAAAAAAACAATTTGATGTTATAGGGCCAATTTATTTTACATCTAAAAAAGTAGATAAACATATTAATTTACTTCTTATAGAAAATGAATTTACTAAACATTATGTGTTAATTCAAAACTTATCAAGATTAATTTCATCACAAGTATCTAAACATAAAGGTAAAAGTTTCTTATGCGATGGTTGTTTAACTTTTTTTAGTAATATAGACAATTTGAATGCGCATATAAATAATGATTGTAATAAAATTTATACATTACTACCAACCACTAATTTAAAAAAAAAAACTAAGAATGGTGATTTAAAGCCAGAAAATTTATTAAAGTTCGTAAATTATAATAATAAAATAATGGTTCCATTTGTTCCTATTCAAGCGTGTGAACTTGATCCTTTAAAATCGTCAACAACCAATGTACGTCAACCAACATGTTCCGTATTCTTTTGCATATTTAATTAAATGTTCGTACAATAATAAAAACGATATATTTAAAACTTACACAGGATTAGATTGTGCTAAAGTATTTTTAGAATATCTAACCACAGATATTAAATCAATATATAACACTCATTTAAAACCAATTATCTCAATGATAAAACTAACGCAAGATGAACAAAAAAATTTTGAAAATACAACAATTTGTCATATATGTGATGAAATAATAAATAATAATGCTGACAAAGTTAGAGACCATTGTCATTTGACAGGTAAATTTAGAGGAGCAGCTCATTTGCAGTGTAATCTAAATTATAAAACTCCAAAATTTATACCTGTTTTTTTTTCCATAATTTAACACGTATTTGTAAAAGAACTAGCTAATGACAATGAAAAAATAAATGTAATTCCTCAAAATCAAGAAAAATATATCTCATTTTCAAAAACAGTATGTGTTGATCAATACACTGCTAATGGTGTTGAGAAGAATATCAACTTAAAATTGAGATTCTTAAGACTCATTTAGATTTATAGCTGGCAGCTTAGAAAACTAGTTAACAATTTAACATCTAATCAATTAGTTGAAACTAAAAAATATTTTCCAAATAATAATCATTTTGAATTAATAAGGAAAAGGGGAGTTTTTCCTTATGATCATATAGAGTCTATTAAAAGGCTCCAAGAAACTAAACTTCCTAAAAAAAAAAAGTTTTACAATTTTATGACAAATACTGATATTAGCAAAAACAATATAAACATGCTCAAAATGTTTGGAAAACATTTAACTGTCAAAATTTAAGTAACTATTTCGATTTGTATATAAAATCAGATGTGTGCCTGGCCTCAGTTGGGATGCAATGCTCTACTTTACTAAAATTGAGTTAGAATTATTAACTGATATTGACATGCATCACTTTATCAAAGCTGGAATTAGAGGTGGAATTTGTCAATGTTCCCTCCGATATTAAAAGCAAAAGCTAATAACAAATATATGTCAGATTATGACGATAATGACATTTCAAAATATCTTATTAATAACTTGTACGGTTGGGCAATGTCACAATTTTTACCCTGTTCTAATTTTAGATGGTTGACCACTGATGAAATTAGTGTTTTTAATGTTAATAATATCTCTGATACATCTGATAAAGGATATGCTCTCGAAGTTGATATTGAATACCCAACTGAGTTACATGAAAAACATAACGATCTACCATTTCTTGCCGAAAATATAGTACCACCACAAGCAAAATTTAAAATTAAAAAACTAATCCCCAATTTAATAAATAAATCGAAATATATAATTCATTACAAAAATTTAAAACAAGCATTAGCTAAAGGTTTAAAAATTATAAAAATTTATCGTATTCTAGAATTTAATCAATCTCAATGATTAAAAAATTATATAGATCTAAATACAAAACTACGTAAATTGTCAATGAATGATTTTTAAAAAGATTTTTATAAATTAATGAATAATTCAGTTTTTGGTAAGACAATGGAGAACGTTGACAAGCGTGTTGATGTACATCTGGTTAACCATTAGGAAAATATTGGTAAACGGAAAGGAATTCAGTCATTAATATCAAAATCTAATTTTAAAAACATTAAAATATTTACAGAAAATTTAGCGGCAATACAGTTAGAGCGAATTAAAGTAGTTTACAACAAACCTATATATGTAAGATGATCATATAAAACAAATGTATCCTAAAAAAGAACAATTGTTATATGGATACTGATAGTTTAACAATTGCTATAGAAACAGAAGATATTTATAAAGATATGTTATTAAGGCTGCAGTCTCACTGCACCACCGCCACCAACTATTACTGTTTGCCACTAACCACCAAAATGTACTACGGTCTCACTGCAGCTACTGATGACCACCAAAATTTAAATTTCTCACTCATTTCTATGTCAGTAAAAGAGTGCTATATTTATATATTTATATTTTATTTACCAATGTAATTAGTTTATCAATGTCGGATGGTGTTTATGTTTCTTCCATATTACCGTTTTTAAAATTCTTAAATATCAAAGCGAAAATGACAGATTATGTTTTAATTTGTAAAATGTCAAGTTAGTATGTTTCAAATGACGATCAACTGTTGCCGCGCTACCACCAACCGATTTGAAATTATGAAACGGTGGTTACCAAATGACAGATGCCGGCGAGAAAAGTGAATCAGTCGGACCGTCGCCATATGATTTAACGTGTTCGAATTTTAGTTGGTGGCGGTAGGTGGTGCAGTGAGACTGCAGCCTAAATCTAAATAAATTTGACACTAGTAATTTTGCCTTAAACAATTCATATGGCATTCCATTACAAAATAAAGCAATGTTAGGAATTATGTAAGACGAAAATGGTGGAAAAATTATGTCAGAGTTTGTTGGTTTGCAAAGTAAAATGTATGCAAACAATATTGAATGTGGTCAATGGTTAAAGAAATCTAAAGGTGTTAAGAAATATGTTTTATTTCAAAATAAATTAATATATAGACAACAAAATTTATTTTCATCAATCAAGCATACTTTTTTTACACAAACACAAAATAAACTGGCCCTCAAACCATCACCATTTGATGATAAACGTTACATTTGTGGGGATGGTATTCATACATTAGCCTGAAGAAGTAAATTTATAAATTAATTAGGATTTCTTTCAATTACAAATTTGTTTGTGGTTTTGAAAGATTATCTAAACACATTAAATATTATGATTTTATCAATTAAGAATTTTTTTTATAATTAACTAAGGAAATGTGATGACTGATGTATTGGTTTCTTGTTATTTATTATTCATTTTTTGCGGACATTGTGGTAATGATGATGGCATGACAAAAATGATAATTTAAAACTTCAAATATCATTTAGTTAGTCTGCTAATGTAGATGTGATAATAACAATCTCTGCGCTATAAAGTAAAGTGAAAATCATGGATTTCGATAAATTGAATCAGTTCTGTAACGTGACAACCTATTTACCAGAAAAAAAGTTATTGGAATTGGATATAAATTATAGATACATAATCGAATTAATCGAAATAAAATCTACAAGATATGGACCATCCATTTTGGTAAAAACACCGGAATTTGTAGTATGGTTACCAAAACGATTCGTAACCTTTTTTACGGAAGATGTTGTAGAAGATTTTAACAAAAATCACAGTGGAGGTGCTTACATTGTTCTTAGCAATGTCAAAGAAAGAAACGGAATTAAATATTCCTTTATACACATCAACAATGTAAGTCTTAAATTAATCAAGTTATATTTTATTGTTTTAATTATTGATTTTTGTTTATAGATAACAGAAGATGAATAAAACGCTAACATTAACTTAACAGCTTTCAATTTCAAGCCACACCCATATAGAATGAAAAAAACGTAACTTCATTATTCAAGTTTTTTGCTTTTGCTGTTAAACAATTTATAATTTATTATTACTCCAAAATAAGTAGTGTATAAATAAATTTATTTTCTTTTATTACAAAAATAAAATTATCGTTATTTATTTTATACTTACATATGTAGCAAAAAACATTACTCTTAATATTATTTTTAGCGCAGGTAAGCTTCTATTATAAATAAATATTTTATTATGTTTATTTATTTTAATTATTCAAAATTAAAAGACATTTATACAAAATTTATTTACTTTGAAAATATATTATTACTGATAATGAGGTAACACATTTTATCTTAATTACAAAATTACTCTACTAAGTAATATTCTTAGCGTAGAAAAGCTATAGTTTACCGTAGGCTGCTGATCCCACCGATGTTTAATTGTTTACATGTTAAAAAGGTCATTTTTACATTTTTTTGCTTGGGGGCAGGTCAAGTAGAACTTTTTATGTTAGATTCGTAATCTACGCGTCGAGCACTTTCATTTGAGTACAATGAATTTGCAACACCGGAAGTTGCACATCCGGTCGCCATTTTTGATTCTGGAATAAAGATCTTGGATTTATTTTTGACACACCCTGTATATACAAAGTCTTTCGACCAACCTGTATATATGCTCGTTTGCTTGCTGCCGCTAGGTGGCTGCTGCTGCTGTTTGGGTTGCCTGCTGCTGCTGCTGCTGTTGTTTGGGTTGCCTCTTACGCCACACGTCATAATGCCGTATCGCGCGTTGCACTCGCACACTTGAGACAAAACATTAGAATTTCCCCCTGTTATATTTTCCATCCTTCCATTTCCGATTTCTGGTTCTCACTCACACACAAGCGGCTCTTATGGAGGTATAACGAGAGAGTGCGTATACCGGATGCACCACCGGATCACCCCAACCCCCCTCGACAGGCAGATGTAAAGATGACCTTGTATATATTCTTGATGCAGATAGCCTATTCCTAGACGGCCAAACCTACACACTTGTCATCCGCACCCTTCCTTCGGTCGCAGGTATCCGGCCGCACGCTGCACGCCGCCCGCAGCACCCTCTACCGCCGACTTCGAGCGGCAGCGCTAGCCTGCGCCAGTTTACGCTACTGTTGCTGCCATCTAGCGTCAATTGATGAAAGTATGCAACCGTCGCACTCACACACACTTTTTCCGCATGAGACAAGAAATGTGGAATTGTGGCTGTTCCAAAACCCGCATATTACCTCTACTATCATTTAAATGATTGTGCGGTCAGTGACAATGATTATTTGCATGCTATGACAGTGTGGGAGCATTTCAAATGTAAGACATTGGGCGACAAGACGATTTTGAAAAAAAAAAAACTCTTGTCATTTATTTAACCTTTATTTCGTAAATTCTGGCGGCCCCTAGGTTTTGAAATAAACGTTGGGGGCCCCCTATGCTTGTGGGCCCTTCCGCATTGCAGACCCTTGCTTACACGTAGCTCCGCCCCTGGATTATGCAGACCTTTAATTAAAAACCAATGTTTACTTGCTCGCGGATGTGTTTGAAAATTATCGGAATTTAACTATGAACACATACATGTTGGATGCGTGCGGGTTTTTAACAGCGCCCGGTTTGTCTTTTTCAGCTGCATTAATAATTTCCAAAGTTAAACTGCAACTATAAACCGATATTGATATGGTGTTATTTTTTAAATAGGGGTTAAGAGGCGGCATATGCCAAGTTAGCTGCAAATATGCTAAGTCTAATTCACCTTATAGCACCTCATATGATCCAACAAAACAAGTATCGGAAATTTTACTATTAGATGCTAATGGTCTTTACGTGTTTGCTATGACATCAAATCTACCTTTTGGTAATTTTCGATGGCTCGACAACATGGACGAGTTAAAAAATAAAATTATTAACAAGACTATAAGTATGTGCTATGGTGACAACATGGACAAATCGTTGATGATAGAATGTGATCTGCATTATCCTACAGAACTTCATAATAAGCATATTTATTTCCCGTTCTGTGCAGAGCACAGATCGCATTCCGGTAACAAAGCCAACACAAAATTAATGCTTACACTTTACGATAAACAAAACTATGTGCTCCATTTAAACTCATTAATGCAATGTTTACAACACGGGCTGATTTTAACAAAAACCTAATTAAACCTTCATGCTTTATAAAAAAATCTGAGATTATTTATACGCTCAGTATTCCATTATTTAAAAATCTGATTACGAACTATTTTATACCAACACCAAATTATGATTTTCAAGTAATTATTCCAATAACTAAATATGCTCTTAAATCTGGTTTAGAAGTAATTCCGTTTTCTTATGTTTGTGACCTTTTTGAAAACTAATACCTTTGTTCACGAGAAAAACCAACATATGAAAATATTTCATGCAAAATAGATATATTAACAAATAATAAACTCGAACACTGCTTTCACATTCAATTACGAAAACAAAATATTTTAGAATTTATTCCCGAAATTAACCAATATTTGGGAGCTTTTCCAAAATCAACTATATTAAAATCCCACAAACCATACATGGCATTTTTCTGTTTGGCAAAAACCTACATTGTCAACACTTTATTGGTACCCACCAGGTAATCTTTAATGACACCACCAGAGGACAACCCCTCCTACTAGCAGCTTTGCAACTGGATTTAACCACATCAATGAAGAATCATCTTCCGAAGCTTCAACTAAAAACAGTACAATTGGCAAAACTAAATGACCAATTGCATCCAATAAAATTATTAGAAGAAAATAATAATGTTAATCCATGGCATTTATCAGGAACAATCCTGATGTATTTAATACAATCACTATTAGGATGTGCTTTTGTCATCAAATACTTTAAGATGAACAGAGACCGACAAAAACAACCCGATGAAGATTCAAGAAATCAACAACTCATTGCCGTTCAACCACTGGCAAGTTTCAAGATTTAATCTCTCTGGAGTATCGAACTTAACAATGGAGGAGTAATATGAAGATCTTGTTATGCATCATTTTGCTAATTGCACATTTTATGTAATAAACATGTTATTCATTCTTATAATTCCAGGAATGCTAATAAGCACTTATTTTAATATAAGAACATATGTAAACATAATTAACACACATTCTTATGTCTAAACTTGAGGAAATACCATTTAATAATTAAAAAAAACTTAATATTTTTAAAAATCAATAATTGAAAATCAATTATATTTCTTGTGCGCAATTAATGAGGAAAATTGAAAAAAAAAAACAAGCAGTAAAGCGACGATTGTTTAAGGAATCACCGAAGAAATCCGAACTTGTTTTATTAGATAAATTAAACAAGACTGGATTGCCAAAGTTGTCTCCGATAATTCCACTAAGGAATTAAAAATTGGAAAGCCTTACCCAATTGAAGAATATAAGTATATGAAAACTGATAACGGAAAAAAAATTACTGTTGAATTAAAAAAGGGAGTAGTATTCCTGCACCAACGTTTCAACTCCGAATTCGGTGAAGATGATGTAGACAGTCTTATTGCATCCCAGACTGCTCTAATTTATAATGGAATGAAAAAATTAGACGGTGGACATAGTTGTCACAATGTTGAGTTCATCAAATAGAAATACATTAATAATAATAATAATGTGTGATAATATATACAGTGAGATAAAAGTGTTCAAATTAAAATTACAGACATAAAACGATCACTTAGAATTAAAAAATGTGAGGTACTGATTAAAACAAAAATTTTGAATTGTTAAATTAAGGACCGGGAATTTGAATGTACAAAAGCAGTTTTGCACAAATAGCGATATTGAAGGCGTTAAAAACAAAGTGTAAGATTTAAATTAAACAATCGTTTGGATGTGGTAGCAGGGGCAGGATTTCGGCCAAGAAAATAACTACAGCAGCAATTACATTTAAGAGATAATTTGACAAACCGAGCTTTGGAAGGTGGTAAATAATTTTTTTTTAAATAAAATTATTAGTATTATTTTATATAATTTAAGGTCAAATTCGCATTTCATTCCCGCAGTCAAACTACCGTCGTCATAACAAATGGAATTCAGAATTGAAATAAACATATAATTGTTTTAAAATCAATTTGACTTTTTGCGGGGAATTTACGCTACCATTATCCGAGGAAAGTGAATATATAAATACATAACGACAAAGAGCGTTTGTAAAAATATAATAATAAATAAATTATGAATAATATAATATGCGCACATTCGGCTTTATTTTAGATTTTTTTTATAGTTAGAAGAATTTAGAGATTAAAAGTAGATGGGCTCTCTATTCGATTCAGAATCAACTCGTCTTCTTCGTGAAATACTGCCCTCTAAACGGAAGTTCATCAACCTATGTACCATTGTCGGATTTTTTCTGAAAAAGAAATCATCACTGTTAAACATCAAAACCAGACGGACTTTGTTTCGGCTGGTGTATTGTTGCAGCGCTACACCCATGTATAGGTAATAATGACCCCGAATGTATCGAATCTTGCCCCAATGATTTACATAATAATTTTAAATTCAGTGGGTTGGAATTCCTGATAAAAATAAGCAACATTGAAAAATTTGGAAAAACAAAATTCACGATTAAACAAAAATAACAACGGTGTAGTGATTAAATTGCTTTGCATATTTAGGGGTCTATTCTGTAACTTTCCTTTAAAATTTAACGGCCTTCTAAAAAATAATATTTTAGCGGAACTTTAAATTTTTCTAGTGACATTGGTATTCAATAACTACAAATTTAAAGGGTCCGTTAAAAATATACAATTTTAGCGGGTTCCGTTAAAAATACAATTGATATGACTGCCAAGGCTGCATAATGAAATTTTTAAACAAAATATTAACCTCAAAACGTCATTTGTTACTTCAATCAATAAATAGTATAGATATAGAATCAGTCATAATGCCACTGCGATCGGCATGAACAACCAAAACGCAAAAAAAATATTTAATTAATTATCTGGAAGAACATACAATTCTGTTGGGAGGTAAAATAATTCCATTAGAATTGCCTAAAATTACATCATTATGGGAGCACCTTACTTTGGAGCTAAGTAAAATTGGTCCGGTTAAATCAATTAGGCAATTGAAAGATGTATGTACAAATGAATTAAATATCATTTAATTACAACCTATACAATTTTTAGACAATCAGTGAATTAAAAACAAATACAAAAAGACGGGCAAGAGCCATAAAATATAACTATAAATGTACGGGAGGTGGATCTGCAGTCAAGCCATTATCCGATTTAGAAGAGCGGTTATTATCTTTACTTTCTGCATTAACCATCGATGGGACTAGTTTAATGGAAGGTGGAATTGTTACTTTGGATGACTCTGCAGTCGCAACAACATTGACTATTGTACCCGATAATAATAACGATATATCCACAATACAACTTGAAAAGGAAGATGTCACCGATGTGTCAACTGGACCATAAACAGAAATTGTACATGAACCGGAAAGAAACAAATATAAAAATAAGACAAAATGTGACCGCCCAAGAAAGAAACTTGCCAATCAGAATAATATAATGTTGTCGGCAATAAATGCACATGATCAACAGCTAAAATACCTTGCCGATTCAAATTATTCTGTGGCAAGAGCAATTAATAACTTCGCAAGAGCCATAAATTCAAAAAGATAAGTAAAATATAATATTTAATAAAAATAGGATTTATTAATATAAATTTGTATATATAATAAATAAAAATGTTTTATATTCTAACGATTTAAATATTGTATTATTTGATTAAGTTTTTCTACCCCTCTTTGATACCAATTGTTTTCTGGAAGAATATTTTGTTCCACGTAGTTATTATCATTATCTAGTTCCACAATTTCTTCTTCTTCATCAAATTTATCTTTATAAAATCGAGCAATGTTATGTAACACCGCAACTATAAATAATTTTTCCTGCTTTAAGTGGATCATAATTTAGTGCTCGATGATTTAATAGACACAAAAACGTGATTTTATAACACCATTTAATCTTTCGATTGAATTTCTAGCTCTTACACAATAATAATTGTAATTACTTTCAGGTGTATTTTCTGGAAGATTTTCAAATGGCAATTAACAAAAAAGGCTGAATTATTGCCTCAGACATATTCAGTTTCCATTAAAGTTTTTGTTTGACGCTTGCCAAATTGCAGAGCCATGAGTAGAACCAGGAAACCTTTAAGAATATTATAGTTGCTATCTACAATTATTTGGCAATTAACGCTGTAACATCCCTTTCTACAAAAATATGGTAATGCTGGATAATCTTCCGATGGTGATATAATTGCAATTTGTACAATCTATTGCTCTTAAACATTGCGGAAAGTTATATTTATTTAAAAAACCAATAATAACTTTAGTTGAGTTGATCTTGTGCATATATTTTATTATATAGGTTATGTGGGTGTATTAATATACTTTTATATGCTGTATAATTGTTTATTATATTGTACAGACCGGTTTTGGCTGTTAGGCCATCTTTGGTGTAAAATTGTGATTACATATATATGATGTTATGAATATGATAAACTACTAAGCATACAGTGTAAGTTGGGTTGCATATATTCTCTCCCTATGAGAAGTGTATGTAACACAACTACCAATGTAACTTAAGTTGCGTACTCTCGGCCATCTAGTGACCACATGATCAACTACAACACACACACACACACACACACTCTGACATCTAGTGGACAACTCGACAACCAAGACCCAACATGACGTCAATATTTAAAATTGGCGCCTCTACAACCAAGCGTCTATCTTGGAAAACACTCAATCTGCATTTGAATTTACCGCCCTACTGATCAAAATATGTAAAAAAATGAAAAATTATCGATTTGCATAAATAATAAATAAATTGTTTTTTAACATGTATAATTTGTTTTTAACAATTTTAAATGTGGTACGTGTGTATTTAAATTTAATTGACTTAATCAATTATCATTAACATCGCTATCTTGTAAGTACACATGTTTAATGTAATATTGCTGTTATATCAATGTTTTTTAATTATTTGACTATTGTTTGTTTTTATTTTTATTGTTAATTTATGTCTAATCTTGTAATTTATTGTAAATTGTAGTGCCCTGAAGAAAGAGGAATAATTCTCTGAAATATTGGCTTTTGATTAAATGATGATATGAAGTGATTATTGATTGTAATTTGGCCGCATACCCGATAGCTCTTTCTTTCTAATATCTAACTATGTATTATAGCGTTTAGGTTAAGTTAAATGTAATTGAAAACGTAGTTTTTTTCTTGTTAAATTTAAAAAAATCTGAAAATTATAGGTCTTAAATCGTAAAATTTACGATAGGTTAGTCATCATATGTCTTGAAACAAGGTTAGCTGTGTAGGGTTAACCTTGACATATCTTTAATCAAACAATAATTTCTATTAAATTTTTCTATAAATAATAAATTAGCATGACGTTCACATATATTTTCGCTAAAATAAATTGGACCATCCATAAACATTTATTGATGTATTGTTCATTGATTCAATTTTTGAATGACTTTTAATTTCAGAGAAAATTCTAACCCAGGTAAAACCAATTGTTCGGAATATTGTGGGTAGCTGGTTAATCTATGCGGATTACTAGTAGTCGGACTTAATGCCGCATTAACAGCCCAGGCAAATCAGGCATCGTCGATATTTTAAATATTAATGCGTGATTACGTCTTACGTCATTTGTTAAATTGATAAAAGATAATATGCGCATGGGGCAATACTTGTTATCTAATTTAGAATTATGTTTAAGTAAAGCCATACTGATGAGAAATAAATTTCGAAACGCGTATATGAATCATTTTAGACTATTTTAATATATATTTACAATTTTTAACTTCTAGACTGTTCGACATTGTTGCAGGTTACATTTAGTACATTTAAAAATTTATTTTTCCCTTTATAATTTATTTTCAAAATTCCCGCTTTTTTGTTTAATTTTAATTTAATTTAATTTTTATTTTTTAAGTTTTTTACTACATTTTTCATTTTTATTTTTTCAATGTTGCAGTATTAGTAGTACTAACTGAGATGTGCAAGTTACTTTTATTTTCGAAGTAACTTGTTTTCGTCTTTTTAAGACGCCTATGCACAAGCCCAACGATTAATTCGTTTTTCAAGATTAATATTTAATCACTTGTGTCATGTATTCATTTCATATGGTTACAAATTTGCATAATAGATATATGACACTTTATTTTAAAAGTTTTATTTGAATGAGGCGTGGTTACATGACATTACATGTATGCAATATATCTTACTATTTAAATTTAGTATTATTTGTGTTCAAAAGATGTCGCACTTATTGAGATTTAGGGGTTAAATTAAGCTTGACAGTAGTGTACAATGACGGGTTCTAGGTCCTCCGGCTCTCCAGACAGGTGGCGCCATCTGTCGGAACAGTGCCACCTGTGCGGCCGGAGGGTGAACTACAGCCTAGCGGACGATAAGTGAACTAAAGTTGTCCACTTATCGGACGATAGGTGAACTAAAGTTGTCCACCTATCGGACGATAGTTGAACTATTATCACCTATCGGACGATAGTTGAACTATTACTTGCAGAAACCTGTGCAGAAATCTGCTCGGACGATAGTTGAACTATTACTTGCAGAAACCTGTGCAGAAATCTGCTCGGACGATAGTTGAACTATTACTTGCAGAAACATGTGCAGAAATCTGCTCGGACAATAGTTGAACTATCACTTGCAGGAATCTGCAGGTTGAAAAGTTTGTAGCAAAAATCTGCTCGGCCGATAGTTGAACTATTACTTGCAGAAATCTGCAGGTTGAAAAGTTTGTAATGTTTGTCCACCTATCGGATGATAGTTGTAGTCTTATCGGATCAGAATCCTGTAATAAATTAAAGAAAACTGTGGAAAAGATTGGGGATCGGGGCCGGGGAACAAGGAACAAATTTTATAATTAATGCATTTCATTAATAATGCTTTTCATTAAACACATTGATTTTTATTGAATAAATTGAAATTGAATTAAATTTATGATAATTCAATGTATAAATTAAGAATTATTATTATCATATATATTATACAATTTTTTTTTTAATAATCATTGCACGTGTAGTAATTAAAACATACAATGTATTATTGTAATTATTTATTTGAATTAATATCAATAGTATTAATTGTAACAATTAAGATGAATTAATGATAAATTTAAATGTAATATTTATTCTTAATAACAATTGCGAGTATATAAGAGCTGATGTAATTACTTAGGTATTCAATATTGTGACGTAAATACAATAAACATGCAAGTCATGAATGTTGAAATGTTGAATTGATAAATTTAACTATAAAGAATTGTTCGTTTATATTTCGATGAGTAATAATATACACAAATAAAATATACTAACAATATTTTTTTTTAATATTATTATTTATTTGTGTTCTACAGAGATGTGGATATGTGCATTCGAGTCCCGAAAAATGTAAATCATTTTATCCTCCCATACCTGTGCATGTATTATCGTGTGTAATTCGAGATCGTACACTTTTGCCGAGCAGGGACAATGCACTTTGGATAACTTAAAAAAAAAAAATTAAAAAAAATAATAAATAAAACTTATGTGTGTATATGAAATAAATTTGGTTTATTACTATTCAATTTAAAAAAAAAACTAAACCTAAAATATTATAAAATAACAAAATTGTACTTACCGATGGAATGTAGTCCATAACGTGAGCAATAATGTAATTGCACTGTGTTGTCATCTTGGATGTAATGTAGAACAAAATTTAACTAACTAATTATGACTAAAAATATACCTTATATACTTTTCAAAACATACAATGTATCATTGTAATTAAAGGATACACGATTAGTAGGATTATATAATAATGAAAAGACAATGTTATAAGATTTTTTAATTAATTAATTTATTCTTATTATAAGATAAGAAAATAATATACATTTTTTTTCAAATTACATATTGTATTCTATATTTCTAATAGAATAGTGACCCCATGCATAGGTTTTAACAGAATTAGGTATTACATAGCGTTTAGTGTCGAAAGGTGATAATGCCACTTTGTTAACTAATTGTATGTACATTTTATGTAATATAGATTTAAATACATATTGTTTCTTAAAAATTTTTGTTTGAGAAAAAAGTGAATCTAAATAATCTTCCTGAGTAATTTTATTTGCAACCACATTCCGTTTAATACCTTTTGCTTTTTTTGTCAGTTTACCCTCTATATTATTACAATAGAGTTTAGAGCGTAAACTAACATGGGACCACATGATTTTTTCCTTATTTTCATTTTTCATTAGTCCTAAGACATCTTTATTAAGTCATTTCAAACTTGTTAGCTTTATCAGAAGTGATTTGAGTTGTTGTAGAATCCCAAGCGTTG
Source organism: Tachinus rufipes (assembly GCA_963932245.1). NCBI lineage: Eukaryota > Metazoa > Arthropoda > Insecta > Coleoptera > Staphylinidae > Tachinus > Tachinus rufipes. The sequence goes on from OZ010748.1 coordinate 52,488,660, forward strand.
GACAATTAATCAAAAATAATGATAGATCTTTCTGATTTGCTCTCACCATCGAAGATGTAAATTCGTTATATTCATAATACATATTTTCACTGAAGAAATATAGCAGTCCATTTGTGTATCGGAATGCCTCATTAATGTTCCTGGGTAATCCTATAAAATCTTGTGTATATCCGAGCATATTTATTCTTTGATAATAACTGCATTCATCTACTTCAAAATAAACGCTACTATTGTAGAACACATATGTTCGGCCACTGTACGTATTAACAGCTGCAGTCACAACCCTCCCAGTATGTAATTTTGATTGTAAAATTGAATTATAAAATTTTAACGATGGGAAATCAAAAACATGTATATGCATATCATCAAATAGTGCTATCTGTCCATTGGGACGTTGATAAATTGCATTATTTTTTTTAAACGTTGGTGGTAGAAAGTGTAACCAATTGGTTATTAACTGTGGTTTTCCGTATGAATTTATATTTAATCCTTTCACCCAAACCCACTCGTTATAAAATATGTATATTTTTTCGAGGACTATTAGAAATGCATCGATGTTCTTTGATACTTTACTCAAATCGGGGTAAATAACAGGTGATGGGTCAACCGTTCTAGAATTGCCTGTAGAATTTACAGTTGATATATTTGTCACAGCTGTAGACTCTATTGTGGAATTTATTGCAGGAATCATAGTTGTAGGCTTTGTCGTCTCCATCATTGTCGTTGTTGTCGTCGTAACCTTTACACCATACAAATGTTGAATTGCATTAATATCATCCAAAGTTAAATTTGGATAAGCGTTGTAGTATGCATACATTAATGAATGTTGATCGCTTGAGTGCCGAATTCCTAAGACGTGTTCGATTTCATGAAGTAATACAGAAAACATACTTATTTTGTTATTGGGAGGTGATTTTGTCGAAGTTCACCAATTTTCATCTGTATCAAGATGAATTTCTGACAAACTTCCGTTGTCGTAAGGTAGATAGGCATGACCCAAAGTATTCCCAGGACCGCCAAAGGAATTGCAAGTGTAGTTACGCCTTATCCACGTATGTGCATTTCTTTGAAATAAAATTAAAATATCATACTTTAAAGGATCATGAATGAAATTTAGATTAGTATAACTTGACCATAAATCTAAAGCCTCTTTGGCTGATTTTTTTATTAAATAACTCCCTTTATAAAAATGCCATTTTAAAGTTTTGTTTGGCCATTTTTCGGAATGAATTACATAATTTTCCGAATAATCTGGATTTCCACATCTTAGAGTTTGTATTAAATTTAACGTAGCATTATTGAATGTTCCATCTGCAGGTAGACCATAAGTTTCTTGAAACAATATTATAGCATCTCTGGAATCGGTCAGCGATGTGTCACTAGCATTTAAATATCCATAGAATTCTAGATACTTATTACCATCGAACGATGAGTCAGTTGAGGTTAATATAATAAATGATATAAGGAGTGTGAAGATCATCATTGTATAGAGACCTTATTAAAACTAAAGTATAATTATAAAATTATTATTATTTATACCAATTACATCCACGGGTTATATGTATAATAAATATTATTTACTTGCAATGTATTTATAAATTTTATGATTAATGCATAAAAATTTACATATGACGATTAATAATAATGATAGTTGCTTTTTTTAATTTATAACTACATTCCAAGTAAATAATTACAATGATACATTGTATGTTTTGAAAATATTTATTATACCTATAACACGTGGATTTAATTGTTTTAAAATGTATATATATATATATAAATACTCATAATATTCTTTATCATTTAAATAATAATTTTCAAAGAATGGATTTAATTAATTATATTGATAGTTTATATCCAAATTTATCAACATTAATGAAATGATGAATGAAGATAAACATATTTTAAATGAAATAATTAAATTAATGAAGTGCGTATCTGGATATTGGTGCATTTGTGGTGGATATGCCTCATATTTACTAAAAAGAACAAATTCCTATGGAGATATCGATATATTTATTAACACTAAAGTATTATATTTATTTAGAGAAAATGCAAGTAGATTGGGATATGCTATTATTACAAATGAAACAGAATATTATCGTTGATTGACATATTATATTGGAAGATATTCAACCACCAATTGTCCACCATGTACAAACGCGACCACACTATTACTCAATGAGAGGAAGTAGAGTCGACGCATCGTTCTCCCTTCCACGCATTACTAGTTGGAAACCGTATAGTGCTGCCGTACGGCTAAATAAAATACTATCTGAGCAGGTGCAAGCAATGGTGCGAGTCTACGATGAATTTTGAAGAATTCTCGTCGGCTTGGCCCGCTTGGCCGGCGGCGAGTGAAATTTCAGTCGCTGCCATGCGAAAGTAAACGAGATGTTGAGGGGCTTACTATTTATGCAGTATCAAATAGATACATCATAAAATTCTCAAACTATTTTTTTTATTATATAGGCAAGATATTTTTATATAATTATCTAATTCTAATGAATAGTTTATGCTTAATGAGTATTTATTTTAATTAGTGAAAATTATATTATTATAAAATGCTAACAATTACAATAAAAGCATCACAAAAAAATAATAAAATTATTTTTTCTTTTACACTTAACCTAAACTAAAGTGACCATTCGTCCCCCTTTGAGGGGGACAGTCCCCCTTTGAAGACGGCCGCCCCCCCGATAAAAATGTCCCCCCAACTGTCCCCCTATCATCGCAAGCGTCCCCCTCACACATTTTTGCCACATCTTTTGCAGTGATCTCGCCTATCATGATAAAGATATTATGCTGCTGTTGTAACTGTAACTGGCAACATATAATATATTTATATGGAAACACCCGATTATTGGCTGCATTTTTAGTTTATGTACAAAATGACCTTAATAAAAGTTTTTGTAGTAATTTTAATCTATATAGTGATGTATTTTGATTTTCAATACAAGCCCTGTTGTACGAGATGTGACGTCATTATCAGTTTTTTAAATAGAACATTCTTTTATTTTTAGAAAGAGATTTTTTTAACAATTTCAATAATATATGGTTTTATGGGTCTACAACTTACGGTTTTTGAAATATTCATTAAAATAATAATAACACCCCCCTCCCCTCAGTTGTCCCCCTTTGAGTATTTTAAAATCTGGTCACTTTAACCTAAACCTAATCGTATAAAAATTATTATTATTTTATATGGTTCTACTTGTGATATAATTTTAATTATTTTTTTTTTATATTTTTAGATTTTAAGCACAGAATAAAAGACTTGTGATTAAGTTCTTAGTATTTTGCGCACATCATAATCTATTTGTGATAATATTTTCTCACTTTTTTTAAGTATGTCTTTTACGAGAAATTTGTTGGTCTATTTTTATTTTTTTGTCTGACAGAAGTATACATTTGCGTATAAAAATGAAGATGGTTTTCATTAAATTTACACAAAATATATTATAAGAGTTACTGTCATGAGTCATGACTTGTATGATGCGGTCACACGGTGCCAGTACTGTCAGTAGGTGCACTACAGAACTGAATAGACCAGCTCGGATGCTAGCTCGCACTGTGTATCCAGGCTTTTAGTCACAACTTAAATTAATAATAACATTTTTGCAAACATGTCGCATAAATGTGTTTATTATAAATGCTGTAACACCAGACAAAATTGCAAATTGACATTTTATAAATTTCCGAAAGATGATCGTTCGCGGCAATGGATTATAAATAGTGGCAATTCCAATTTATTATTTCTAGAGGAAAATGAAATTATAAAAAAAAAATTGTGTGAAGAGCATTTTTCTAGTCTCTCGTTCAAAGACCCCAAAGCTTCAAAGAAGAGATTGATTTGGAACGCAATTCCTGTAAAATATGGTAAGTACTTCTTTATACAGGATAGTAGTGATAAAACACGGGTGCCACACCCAAGCTCTTATGGGATTTTACATGTACTTCAACCGGATGTGTTTTCAGTGCATGGATGAAGTGCGCATGCGTCGTGATTAGTTCTGAGTTTCTCCCGCCCGACGCGTCTGGTGTCTCTACCGTCGTGGCGGGAATGTCTTGGCGGGATGTTTCAAGATGGCGTCTTGGCGGGTAGTCGAGTTGGCGGGAATGTTTTGGCGGGATGTTTTTAAGATGGCGTCTTGGCGGGTAGTCCAGTTGTCCACTAGATGGAGCGTTGTTCGTCTTGTCGGTTTTCAAGTTGTCCACTAGATGGTTGAAAGTATGCAACCCAAGTTACAGTGTATGCTTGGTAGCATCGTATTTTTTTAGTGAGTTTTGCCTGCTAGGATTTGAACACCGGTCGGCTGGTTGAGAGCCCGACGCGCTACCCGTTGCGCCAAACAGTGTTACTGATAAGGAATGGAAAAAGTGCTATAATAATGGGACCTCAATGTGGACTTGTAAAAAAAAATAGAAAAAAATATGTGACGTCAGCCCTAAGCGCTTATAATATAACTAAAAATAAGCGATAACCCTTAATATATCGAATTACTTTTAATACAAGTATGGAGACGGGTATAGGGATGAAAATATTCACTGATCCTTAAAATATTTTCATTATTAATAACAATATCTATATAAAAAATGTGCATGGTCTTTGAAAAATACTACTATAATATATAATAATAAAACAATGTAATTCAATGAGAGATCTTTATCAGCGAGGATGGTTGTTAGAAACAACCACTTTTCCTTCAATCTGCGCATAATTATCTCTTACCGATCTTCCAAAAAACACATTTCGCTCCATCTGCGCAACGGTCAGAAGGGCATTAGAGTGTCACACCTAAGCACGTCATCGACGCGAGACGGAGCGCGTAATCTCCATGCGGTTACTGATAAGAACTACTATTAAATAAAATCACAATCCTGATAAAAATTGAACAAGTTATGATGAGTAATAAATAAAAAACTATTTTAAATTACATAAAAATATATATTAAAATTAACTGATAAATATTCTATTATGAATATATTTTCCTATAAAAATAATTATTATGTGTGCCTATTTTTCATAACAAAACAATGTTAAATTGTAAAAATGTATGATAAATGCACACATTTGCATAAGAATGCGTGTAAATCGAGACACAAACTAGAAGATATTTGCAAATTATTTCATTTTCATTCAACCAATCATATTGATTGTTATAACAACCAATCAGATTAAAAGTTATTATGACAAATATTATTGTTTAAATAAAATCAATTAGTATTAGCAAACATGCGTGACGATATTGACGTGCCGTGTATATCAATCGAAGACAGCAACAGCGGTTGTAGTAGTGATATCGTCGGTGACTTTCTAGAGAATATGTTGAAAGATCACGAAACCGAATTAAGCAGTGAAGATAGATTAATTAACGAAGTCTATTATCCACTGAACAATCAAGTTAAAGTGACTGTTGGTTTGAGCCCCGTACGAGGATTTTACCAGTGTGTGCGTCTGAGTTCACCGAAAAAAAGTATATCTTTCATTCAGCCTGAATGGAATACTTTGATGCAGTACAAAAACGTCATGGAGAAGAGTGTTTTACGGGCGGAACGCAAGTGTACATGTAGTTACCAGCAGAAGAGACCTCGTTTATCCGATGACGAAGACTTCAAACCCAGGATTAATGTGTTCGATACTTGCTATATTGACCTGACAAAGTGTCGAAAATCAAAGATTGTGAGCATCGGTTGGCGGGGTGTGGTCATAATGCTAAATAAAAGTGCGTTGGATCAATTGTGGCGTGTAATTGATATGATCGAATATCGTTTGCAACGCTTGAATAATATGCAATTTTTTGAATATTACAACAACTGTCTATTGGAATTCAATAGATTACAAGCCGACACAGATGATGCATTCATTAACATCTTACCTACGGTAAATAACTGCTATTATGAAAATATCGAATGCATGCGGGAAATTATATTGTATAACCGCAAGACATTGATGCACGATTTACAAACAATACGGTGTTTAAGTGGGGACAATGAAATTAAAAGTCAGTTATACACTGATAATGGTGATGTCAAGAACGTCCACCATTAAACGACTCCATTTAAGAAATCGCCAACAACTAAACTATCGATTGGAAAGTCTACTACAGCAAATTATTAATGTTAAAAAAATTATTTGTGATTATGAATTGCAAAAGCAACTGTGTGCAAAACTCGACGGGATGCAGCTCAGAGGAAATTAGCGAAGTCGAAATAAAATTATTTGAAAATATAAATAAAGCCATTGAATTGTATGATGAATGCAAGTTAACTGGTGAATATGTAAAATATTTGCCTGAAAAATATTTGCGATCGTTATATGGACTAAATTTGGAAAGATTGTGAGATTTCCTGCCTGAAAAATGTAAGAGTGATTTATATTTCCAAATAAGACTCCCTTGTCATAAGCATTACAACCTTCCAACCGATGAGGACCACATAGACGGACCACCTCCACCCATAAAAAACTGTTTTAGATGCATCGCAGAAAAGTGTATCTGTCAAAAGTGTCAAGATTACCGATCAACTAGAAAAAGTGTCAAGAGCACCGAAAATGAATAGCACCGCATTCATACTATTATCAACTTTGCTTAATGGAACTTTGTTCATCACGAAATCCAAAGATTCCAGACAATGCTACATAACCGCCAGCAATAAAGGAATCAATGATAAGTAGCCTTTGGAATGGAAAATTATGCATCTAGATAATACAACACATCCAAGAACGTTCAAAATCAACGCCAGCACGATCCCGGGAGTATCTAATGTAATGAATGCAACTTTTATGTTCCTCGATAAAAATCGATACGTAATAAATGTTTCAAATCAATTAATAATGGACAATGTTGTAAATAATGATAAAAATGTAATTTTGATTTTAGAAATTATACTGATGCTTACCAATGTTATTATATTTTCTTATGTGCTTTATAAATTATATAAAAGGTATGTTTACAAAAACTAAATAAAAAACAATATTATAATAAACAGCATTTTATTTCATTATTTCTTACATGCATTTTACAGATAATTGAATTACATCATAAAGGTAAGTCATTCTAAATTTGTTAGCTTTATCAGAAGTGATTTGAGTTGTTGTAGAATCCCAAGCGTTGGACAATTAATCGAAAATAACGATAGATCTTTCTGATTTGCTCTCACCATCGAAGATGTAAATTCGTTATATTCATAATACATATTTTCACTGAAGAAATATAGCAGTCCATTTGTGTATCGGAATGCACCATTAATGTTCCTGGGCAATCCTATGAAATCTTGTGTATATCCAAGCATATTTATTTTTTGATAATAACTGCATTCATCCACTTCAACGTAAACGCTATTATTGTAGAACACATATGTTTGCCCACTGTACGTATTTACAGCTGCAGTCACAACCCCACCAACATGTAAATTTGATTGTACAATTGAATTATGAAATTTTAACGATGGGAAATCAAAAACATGTATATACATATCATCGAATAGTGCTATCTGACCATTGGGGCGTTGGTAAATTGCATTTATTTTTTTAAACGTTGATGGTAGAAAGTGTAACCAATTGGTTATTAACTGCGGTTTTCCGTATGAATTTATATTTAATCCTTTCACCCAAACCCACTCGTTATAAAATATGTATATTTTTTCCGAGGACTATTAGAAATGCATCGATGTCCTTTGATACTTTACACAAATCGGGGTAAATAACAGGTGGGTCAACCGTTCTAGAATTGACTGTAGAATTTACAGTTATATTTGCCACAGTTGTAGACTCTATTGTGGAATTTATCGTAGGAATAGTTGTAGGCTTTGTCGTCGTCGGCGTCGTCGCCTCCGTCTCCATCGTCGTCGGCGTAACCTTTACACCATACAGTTCTTGAATTGCATTGATGTCATCTTCAGTTAAATTTGGATAAGCGTAGTAGTATGCATACATCAATGAATGTTGATCGCTTGAGTGCCGAATTCCTAAGACGTGTCCAATTTCATGAAGTAATACAGAAAAAATACTTATTTTGTTTTTGGGAGGTGATTTTGTCAAAGTCCACCAATCTTCATCTGCATCAAGATAAATTTCTGTCAAACTTCCGTTGTCGTGAGGTAGATAGGCATGCCCCAAAGTATTTCCAGAGCCGTCAAAGGAATTGCAAGTGTAGTTACGCTTTATCCATGTATGTGCTATTCTTTGAAATGAAATTAAAATATCATACTTTAAAGGATCATGAATGAAATTTAGATTAGTATAACTTGACCATAAATCAAAAGCCTCTTTGGCTGATTGTTTCATTAAATAACTCCCTTTATAAAAATGCCATTTTAAAGTTTTGTTTGGCCATTTTTCGGAATGAATTACATAATTTTCCAAATGATCTGGATTTTCACAACTTGGAATTTGCATTAAATTTAACGTAGCATTATTGAATGTTCTATCTGCAGGTAGACCATAAGTTTCTTGAAACAATATTATAGCATCTCTGGAATCGGTCAGCAAAGTGTCACTAGCATTTAAATATCCATAGAATTCTAGATACTTATTACCATCGAACGATGAGTCAGTTGAGGTTAATATAATAAATGATATAAGGAGTGTGAAGATCATCATTGTATAGAGGTCTTATTAAAACTAAAGTATAATTATAAAATTATTTTTATTTATGCAATTATAATACATTTTGTTTATTAATCCAACTATTATGCGATTTATCCATGCCAAGCCAGTTTACGAATACTTGATTTCCCTTCTTTCGCAATATTTTTTCCACTAAATATATCTTAGGATTTGATGTTTTCTGCAATTCCTCAGCGTAAAAGGCTCCTTGTATAGGATCTCCTCTTTCATCTTCCAATAAATACGTCACCGGGTTGGTAATTTTAATTTTAACAATTTTAAATAATTCAGTTGTCCAATTTGGTGTGTATCCTTTTGCAAATAAAGCTTTTTGTTTACTCAATCGCACCATATCGCCCACTCGGAAATTCCCTTTTCCTGCAATTTTAATGTGCGAGTAGACAGTTTTTAATAACATCTCTTCCTTATCGCAGCGTGGAAGTACATCAGCTGGTCGCATTCCTATCGTACGGTGACGTTGATTGTTGTATTCTAACGTAACCTTGTTCAAAATATCATACCAGCTGTAGCGCCCACGCAAACTAAATTGTTTATAAAGTTTATTTTTTAGCGTGCGAATTAGACGCTCGACAATGGCAGCTTTCATTATTGTATATGTCGAATAATGATTAATATTATATTTTTTCATTAATGTAGAAAATTGCTTGTTATAAAATTCCTTGCCATGATCACTTTGAATATTTTTTGGTGTCCGACCGGCGTTTAATATTTTTCCCATGGTTTCTGCAACAATCACACCGGTTTTGTTTTTTATTGGTGCAGTCCAGGCGTATTTTGAGAAACAATCAATTACTACCAGTATATATTTATATCCTTTATTTTCACGAGAGAATAATTGAAACTCGGCAAGATCTATTTGCCACAGATCGTCAACACCTTTAAGTATCGTTCGTCTTCGGGCAAAATTCTTTCTTGCCGGTTTGTGTAACTCTCGCACTACATCCTCTTTACTCATTTTGACTTGAACGGTTTAATGGGGCAATCAACTGTTTGATGCTAGTTGTTTGATTTAATAATAGCGTATTTAATTCAATCTTGAACTGCTCCCATTCTCTTGCATTATCGTTTTCAATTGTTTCTATTTTGGTATTCGCAGACCCTATATTGTTTTCAACTGATTCTATTTTGTGATTCGTAGTAGTTTTATACTCCTGCAAATCCGCGGATAACTTAATTAACCGATCCAAAGAATCCATTTTTACAGGTGTAATTTTGGAATCTACCATACCGGGGACACTGTTGATAATCCCATTTACTTTTTCATGTACATTCTTTATTAAATTTTCAACATATCTCTTCTCTTCAACATGCAAATTGTCGACATATTTCTTGTTGGCGGCATCGCTCTCATTAACCGGTAATTCCAAATATTTTATTCTTTTACTTTCAAGGTTGAAATGTCCATCAACATCGCGTTTAAAACCATTGCCCGGTGGTCCTCTCACTCCCACGCATTTATTTATTTTATTTTGTAACGAATGGCGTCCGAACTTATCGATGCTCATCTTGTAAATGAAATCAATGTAGAACGTTATACTAATAATCAACATCTTCTTCGCGTAATTCCTCTTCGATTGACGCAATCTCATTATCGTGCGAATTATTCCCCGCATTCCTCGATGCGTGCAATAAACACAATCTATCCACAAGTTCGCTTAAATTGTTCCAATACTTGTATTGCGTAGGGACACGTTGCACTCGCAACTTTGAATCAAATCCTCTTCCTTGGGTGGAATTTGAATCGGAATCCAACAAAGGTTTAATAATCTTTGTATACTTTTTAGATTTTGATCCCTGTATCTGATTATTTGGATCAAAATTACGGTATATTGCATGTGACTTTAATAATATTTTTTTATAATGTTGTAAATCATCGTTTGTATAACTTGCAGGATCTTTCATAAAAAGCAGTTCGTATAAACCCGTTGTTCCATCGTATGTAGAGTCACCAATTTTAAAATCTTTTTTATTGACCAGTTTAACTTCATGATTTCCAATCATCCATTTATGCGAGTGTAAATTAATTTTTATACCAGTGAGTAGTATAAAAATGCGGGTTCTAATCCTCCTCCTCCTCCCTCCACAACTAATTAGGTCAAGGCTGCAGGAGTGTGGCGTCTTTTCATTGGTCCACATGTGACCCCATGTTAAAGCTATTGTTTTGATTGGTTGTTAGGTGGCCTAGATATGAATGAGGAAAGTTATTGTTTTGATTGGTCCACGTGTGATCTAGATTGGAAAATTGCTGAGTCATGAACTTATTGAAATTAGGTCAATATTTTAATATTAACACGTGCATCATTGCCAGCTTTGAAAAAATACATCTTCTAGTCATGAGTCATGAACTTATTAAAATTAGGTCAATATGTGTTATTAACACGTGTCGTATTGCCAGCTTTGAAAAAAAAATTACATGTTATAATATCATGTGTGACCTAGATTTATAAAAGATGTCAACTATATTCGATTTAAACGCACTTAAAAAAACGATTCTTAAATAATATGTATATGCGAGTGTATATGTATTTATACATTACCTACCTCAGCACAATTGGAACCTCTTAAATTTTATAGAGCTCGAGACATATGCGTGTGTAATTGATGATATGTTTATTTGCTTAACTCACAGTAAAAAAAAGTAGATCATAATTAAATTTGTTACTTATTGTTTTTTCTAAAAAGAATGAAAAGGTATATTTAAACAAACGAATATGATATAAATAAATATATTTTATATGATATCACATTTTACAAAAATATATGTTAATAAATGAAATATTAGTACATAAAACATGTATTTAAATTTATCATTTTTATCCACGTATTTGGTATTATTTAATGCGTCTGTTTCTGATAATAATTTTGCATAAAAACAATTAGGACTCCATCTAATATGTTCCATAATAGCATTGTCTGTTTTCTCCCATTTATATATGCTTATATGACAGTGGAAACATACGGCAACATCATCAAAACCAGCATAATAAAAACCTGCAGATGCTAAATCTGTAGGTAATAGTGTACCTATCCAATTTTGAAAACTTAATAAACGGTCTTCATATATTCGATAATTTTTTCTAGATTGGTTATCTCCACACATTTTAGATACAATCAATACTAAATCGTTGTATGTATTAATATAATTTTAAAATTGTTTAATAATAATATATAAGAATGTTGTTATTGTAATATATTAAATATGCGCATGTGCAAATAAACAAAGATTGGCCTTGAGAACTTTGTATAAATCTAGCTTCCACTACATATCTGGCAGTAATTATAAAAATATAATAATGGATTTCTTTAATCCAGTAACACTACCGTTTCCACTATTAAATAGATATATGTATTATCTAAATAAATCAAAAACAAAATTCATTGAAGTTGGTTTATCACTAGATAAATCGTTTTTACCAATAATCAGAATTGGTGCTAGTGGAAAAAATAATTGTGTTAGTTTTGATGAAATAGATTGGGAAATATTTGGAACATTGCAAGAATCGATCACAAATTATTTTATGGTGTCTGGTCAACAGTGTGAAGATGTATTGGTTAATAATAATACCACTATCAGTTTTGTATTAATAAATAACAAAAAAGTGGTAAAAATTGGATCGATATATCTTGGATGGGAATCTCTAACGGAGTTATGGAAGATAATGCATATAACAAAATTACGTTTGATAATACTAAGCAAACAACAATTTTATAATTTTTATCACTCAATTATTGGGAAAGTGATTCACATGTCTGGAGAAATTCTATATAATTTTCAAAATTATGTTTCAACACTCGAATTGTCTGAAAACAAGTGTTGTGTACTTGAGTTATTGGTTACATTACCTCATTTAATAACATTAGACATTGAAAATGAGCGATTGAAATATAAAAAAAGTCCCGAATTGTAATATGTATAGAACAGATTTAAATTTTTCAAAAATTGTACGACAACTTGAAACACAATTTGAACAATTACTTGATGACGCTAAGGAATGTGCATATGGTAGCGACAACCCTAACGACATAGATTATAATAAAAAACACCAAAATAATCTAAATAAAGGAATCGATTTGTGCTACAAATATTTATGTGGTGAAATAACTTTAAATTTTTTTATAAACAATTAATAGTGAATAAATTAAAAAAAACATTTTGAATATTTAATGGAGGGGATTTAATATATATGTATATAATATAGTAGTTAAGAAAGTTACACTAGTTAATTTAAAAAATGTGGACAGCGTATAGTGCTGAACATTGGCCAAAGGCATACAATTTAACAACTGCTCTTGAAAGATTGATAGAAGTGTTTAATACTAATGAGCGAGAAGCAGAGCTTATGTTAAATCATAATAATAGCGACAAACAATTTCTAAAAGAAAGAATTGCAAAATATGCGGATGGTGTTGAAATCTGCACTAATTTTATGGAAAAAAAGTCTTGCAAAAAATGCTTTGTCTCTAATATGATGCAATGTGGATTAGGGGTTCACCTAAAAGACATAGAAATCTATTTAACAAAAAAAAAGATAGATTTTGAAAATGGTAACTGCGATGAGGACGACAACGACGACAACGACGACAATGATACCTGTTCTGATGAAGAAAACTTGCAGAATTAACGAAGCAATTAATGTGGTATACCCACAAATATGTTGGAGTTTTGCATATAAAGATGCAAGGCGGGGCAAAGGGCACTTATACGCATTGGATAGGTTACGTTTTAATAATAAAGTTAAAAAAATTGAAAAAATATTAAGTACTGTTTTAGATTTTAATCATAGATGTTATATTTATAATAGTCGTTTTAACTCTTAAAGTAATTTTTTTTTTAATGTTTGTTTTATTATAATATGTAAATGTTTGTTCATTTTTTATATCTAAATATGTATGTGTGTGTGTGTGTCTATTTTATTATAATCTAATAAATAATTTAAAAAGGTATTTTTTTCTTTACACCATCATAATATAAAAATAATAAAAGTCAGTAGTAGTTAAATTCATTTATTAAAAAATTACTTAAGGAATTTGTTGAATAATTGGTATACATTTGATAATGAACAAATACAGTTATCATGCATGTGATAAAAACACATTGGTATTGCTGCTTCGAGAGCTGGGTGTTCTTCTAATTCCACAACAGTTTTTTGTGTAAGTGATTTTATAAAATTTGCTTTTTCTTTTCCTTTGACAAAAATGTTATCAATATGTTCTGTTAAATGAGACACAATTTTTTTAATTTCATAAACAGGAATGAGCCCATCACTCCAATTGATACAGTGATGATTTTTCATTAACCAATAAGCTTGTTTTTTATATTTCAAGTCTAAACAATGAATTGGGTATGGTGGTTTAAATATATAATGAGCTAATTTATTTCCATCAAATGCTGCAAGTTCTTTTGGTATAAACTTATTTAATAATTTAAACCCTTGCACATCTATAACTATATCCATATTAATTCTTTTTTTAATTGAAAATTAAGTTTGACTAACAGCTCTTAACCATCTGCTTTGAAAAACCCAACTGACCGATTAAATCGATCGGTTGAACCGACCCCTTCGATCAATTCAACCGGTTCAACCGGTTGAACCGACCCCCTTCGATCGGTTCAACCGGTTGAACCGACCCCCTTCGATCGGTTCGACCGGTTGAATCCAGTTAAATCTGACGCACAATTTTTGTAAGTGAATTGTAGATAAAGCGTTTTTCATGTATAATTATACAGCTAGCTGAAGTTTTGTCTGGTAAAGCATTAACTGTTTCAAATTCTAACTTAATTTCAATAGAGTTTGCTTGTATATTTTCTTTATGGTAACTACAATTAATAACAACTATTGGAGCAGTAGACATAAATTCTTCTGGATTAAAAACTGGTTCACTTTCTTTGTTATAATAGAATGGTTGAAAATTAGAAAACATTTCATAAAATATTGAATTACTACATTAATAGGATCATATGGTTTTCTTTCAGAGTTTAATTTGCAACAGATGGTTGTAAGTGAGTTAAAATCACCTCGACTCATATTATTAGCTAAATTATTTTTACGATTAGTTTGCATCATAAATAAAACAGCTATAGGATTTTCTAGTTGAGATGCCGTTTTAACAAACCAAGAATGGCGATTTGTTTTTGGTAATAATGGATACTCATGATACTCCCAGCTTCGAAAAGTTACTGGTATTTCTAAGTTTTTATCCATATATTTTGTAAATCTAAGTTGATCTTCTATATCTACTAAAATATGAGGAACTTTCCATTGAATTTTTTTAATTTTTATATATGCGTCTTCATCACCAATAAGAGCATCTTTATCATTATTACATCGTATTAAAATTAATTCTTGCTTAATGTTAAAAATAATTTTTTTATGATCTTCAGCAAAACCCAACCAATGCTTTAGTGGAATGCAAACATTAAAATTCCCATTGCCATCAATTATAATATGTTTGGAATCATCATGATGTGGAAACCAACCAGCATTTTGTAATTTTACGCTTTCATTGTTGTTATATGATAAATAACCTTTCATTGTTGATGTTATACCAACATTACGAACGGAATCAATTATTTCACCATTTAACTCATATCTAACTTCACTGAATAGATATGAAATTGCATTATTAATAAATCTGGTAGTAGTTTTTGAACCATCTAATTTTGTTAAACTTCCTTCAATGTATATGTAACTCTCACTTGGTAATGTTATCATATCCTGTTGTTGTATTGGAATTCGTATTTCATCGTTGTGGTTAAAACTTGTAGATGCGTATGGTTGATATGTATGTATTTCAGAACTAACTATTGAATTATCAATATCAACTTCACGTATTACATCTAAAATACTCATTTTAAAATCTAATATTATAATTTAAATCCTAAACTTTTTAAAAACAGTTGGTTTTTTAAAGTTAGTGTTCGAATGGACTCTCGACTGGAACTGACTTGACTTGGTCTGTAACGTTTATTAATATAATAACTTGGATTATTAAAACGTTTACTGTTGTACTGAATCACCATGTTTAAAAATTTTTTTTTAAATGCAACCCAACAGTAATAGTTTCACCTCTAAAATTTACTAATTTACCGTATTGATCTAATATTTTAATCGTTATGTTGTTGATTGTGTGTACATTAATCGGTAAGTATATGATTGTATCTGGTGATTGTACTATTTTATATCCGGGGGGAACCGTAGGATAAAATTGATATATAGTATGACCTAACTTTTTATTTGTATAAGAACCTGTTATTATACTACAGTCCACAAGTATCGAATTTAGTTTTGAAATATTTGTTGGATAGTCAGAAGTATGCAACGTGTTTTTTTCTAATTTTCTTGCTTTAAAACCAAACAAGTTACCAATACTGTTTGTTTTTGTAAAATCTATATCTTTTGAACATTTAATTTGCGTTCTCAATGTGTTGTTGTTGCCTTTTATAATGATACTAGTCTGGTTACCCATTTCACTTTGTATATATTTGACTGCATCATCAAGTTCATAAGATCCGGGAGGCACCACAATTTCTTCATCACCATAATTAAAACGGTTGTTATCATTATCAACATTAGCTATCGAATAAAATGATTGAAAATTAGTTAAACCCATTACATATTCTGATTTTGGGTCTAATATAATTGTAGGATAGAAATCAATACTTTGAATGGACAAAACTCCAGTGAATGTAAAACTGTAGGACATGTTTAGGCTAGTAAATATTTATTTATAATGAAAAAAATTTTTATTAAATCATATTTTTATACAAAAAGTTTAAACATAAATGACCACAATTATATGAATTAAATTTTTGATATCTATAATAATTGTATTTAATCATACTTTCACTACCATCACTATAAAAATAATGTATTAATTCCAGAGGTGGTTTTAAATTGCCATAACTGTCAAAGTATATTATATTTTTATTTTGTTTTACGTATGCAACCCAATGCGACCCATTTTGACTTTTATTTTCTAAATTAACTATACCGGATTCAATTTTTAAAATTTTTGATGGCAATTCATCCCGCATATAAACACCTCTAAAGTTAGGCACACCTAACTGTTTCACAAATTTTAATAAATCAATATTAGTAAGTGGTCTGTGTGGTAGCTGCATTAATAGTTTTTTTTATGATTATTGACTACAATACCAAATCCATTTTTGTATGGTTTTAAATATAGCCCGTGGAAAATTTAGACAATCGAATTGATATAAAACTTGTTAGCCATTGGAGTAAGTTAGGTAAACAATTCGGAGCAGAAGTATTTATAGCCAAACCAAATTTTAAAAATTGTTCAATATTTTCGGAAAATTTAGTTGCAATTCAGATGAATAAAGTAAAAGTGTATTATAATAAACCAATATATGTTGGATTTTCTATATTAGATTTATCAAAGACAGTTATGTATGATTTTTATTATAACTATTTAAAACCAATGTATAATGAAAACGTGTCATTATTATATACGGATACCGATTCACTAATATTAGATGTAAAAACTGATAATTTTTATGATGATATGAAACAAAATTTAAATTATTTTGACACATCCAATTACAAGGATGGTAATATTCATGACATACAAAGAAATAAATCTATTTTGGGTAAAATGAAAGATGAATATGTTGGTGAACCTATTCAAAGTTTCTATGGTACCGGAGCAAAGGCATATTGTGTGGTAACACCGACATCAGTAACAAAAAAAACAAAAGGGGTTAAAAAGTGTGCTATTGATAAACAATTAACGGTGCATGATTTCCAAAATATTCTAAAAGGTAATAACAAGTTATGTAGAATGTTTATTTTTCGGTCACATTTACACAATATGTACACTGAATTAAAAAATAAAGTAGCATTGACCAACTTTGATGATAAAAGATATATAATTCCTGATTCCATGAAAACATTAGCTTGGGGGCATAAATTATTAGATAGTGACCCTTGGAAACAAAATATTGATATGTTTTTTGAAGTAGCAGAAGAAATTGAAAAAGAAGAATCAGAACAAAACGTAGAGACATTATTTAGTGTAAATAATAAATCACTTTGGCAAAGTAATATAGATCTATTATGGAAAGTGGTTGAGAATGAAGCACTCGTAACTTTTTAAAAATATTTATTAATAAGTAATATATTTAGTGTACATTTTATTTGTAATAAAATATAATATATAAGTAAGAAACAATGTTAGAATAATAATTGATAATATGTTAACAAAATTGTACAATGTTGAATTATTAAAACTAATGGTATTTTGAAAACTTGCTGTTATGTTTGTATTATTTTTTAACCTATAAATGATTTTGTATCCTAAATGGTTGTTGGCATTTATCGAGGTTTTGCATGTTTTTGGATGGTAAATATAATCCATATCCATTTGTTTCCATGTTGAATTTTTAATTGAAATATAACATTCGTTTGTATTTTTTGGTTTTGACACATACAATGTGTTGTTTAAAATTGTAGAGAGTAAAATAAAAGTTGTTACATTCATGGCGACGGCAAAAGATACAATAATCAATGTTGTTGTGTAACATTATATAAGTAAATGTTTTAGCCTGAGAACCAAATTGATCTAAAAAAAAAAAGTGGTGACTATGACAGGTGTAGCTTTAGAAAAGTGGCATTGAAGAAGTGTGCCAAGTTGGCCTTGGAAGGGTGTGGCCATGGCCTTGAGGAGGCGTGGTCATGGCCTTGAACTGGATTCAACCGGTCGAACCGATCGAAGGGGGTTCAACCGAACCGACCCCCTTCGATCGGTTCGACCGGTTGAATCCAGTTCAAGGCCATGACCACGCCTCCTCAAGGCCATGGCCACACCCTTCCAAGGCCAACTTGGCACACTTCTTCAATGCCACTTTTCTAAAGCTACACCTGTCATAGTCACCACTTTTTTTTTTTAGATCAATTTGGTTCTCAGGCTAAAACATTTACTTATATAATGTTACACAACAACATTGATTATTGTATCTTTTGCCGTCGCCATGAATGTAACAACTTTTATTTTACTCTCTACAATTTTAAACAACACATTGTATGTGTCAAAACCAAAAAATACAAACGAATGTTATATTTCAATTAAAAATTCAACATGGAAACAAATGGATATGGATTATATTTACCATCCAAAAACATGCAAAACCTCGATAAATGCCAACAACCATTTAGGATACAAAATCATTTATAGGTTAAAAAATAATACAAACATAACAGCAAGTTTTCAAAATACCATTAGTTTTAATAATTCAACATTGTACAATTTTGTTAACATATTATCAATTATTATTCTAACATTGTTTCTTACTTATATATTATATTTTATTACAAATAAAATGTACACTAAATATATTACTTATTAATAAATATTTTTAAAAAGTTACGAGTGCTTCATTCTCAACCACTTTCCATAATAGATCTATATTACTTTGCCAAAGTGATTTATTATTTACACTAAATAATGTCTCTACGTTTTGTTCTGATTCTTCTTTTTCAATTTCTTCTGCTACTTCAAAAAACATATCAATATTTTGTTTCCAAGGGTCACTATCTAATAATTTATGCCCCCAAGCTAATGTTTTCATGGAATCAGGAATTATATATCTTTTATCATCAAAGTTGGTCAATGCTACTTTATTTTTTAATTCAGTGTACATATTGTGTAAATGTGACCGAAAAATAAACATTCTACATAACTTGTTATTACCTTTTAGAATATTTTGGAAATCATGCACCGTTAATTGTTTATCAATAGCACACTTTTTAACCCCTTTTGTTTTTTTTGTTACTGATGTCGGTGTTACCACACAATATGCCTTTGCTCCGGTACCATAGAAACTTTGAATAGGTTCACCAACATATTCATCTTTCATTTTACCCAAAATAGATTTATTTCTTTGTATGTCATGAATATTACCATCCTTGTAATTGGATGTGTCAAAATAATTTAAATTTTGTTTCATATCATCATAAAAATTATCAGTTTTTACATCTAATATTAGTGAATCGGTATCCGTATATAATAATGACACGTTTTCATTATACATTGGTTTTAAATAGTTATAATAAAAATCATACATAACTGTCTTTGATAAATCTAATATAGAAAATCCAACATATATTGGTTTATTATAATACACTTTTACTTTATTCATCTGAATTGCAACTAAATTTTCCGAAAATATTGAACAATTTTTAAAATTTGGTTTGGCTATAAATACTTCTGCTCCGAATTGTTTACCTAACTTACTCCAATGGCTAACAAGTTTTATATCAATTCGATTGTCTAAATTTTCCACGGGCTATATTTAAAACCATACAAAAATGGATTTGGTATTGTAGTCAATAATCATAAAAAAAACTATTAATGCAGCTACCACACAGACCACTTACTAATATTGATTTATTAAAATTTGTGAAACAGTTAGGTGTGCCTAACTTTAGAGGTGTTTATATGCGGGATGAATTGCCATCAAAAATTTTAAAAATTGAATCCGGTATAGTTAATTTAGAAAATAAAAGTCAAAATGGGTCGCATTGGGTTGCATACGTAAAACAAAATAAAAATATAATATACTTTGACAGTTATGGCAATTTAAAACCACCTCTGGAATTAATACATTATTTTTATAGTGATGGTAGTGAAAGTATGATTAAATACAATTATTATAGATATCAAAAATTTAATTCATATAATTGTGGTCATTTATGTTTAAACTTTTTGTATAAAAATATGATTTAATAAAATTTTTTTTCATTATAAATAAATATTTACTAGCCTAAACATGTCCTACAGTTTTACATTCACTGGAGTTTTGTCCATTCAAAGTATTGATTTCTATCCTACAATTATATTAGACCCAAAATCAGAATATGTAATGGGTTTAACTAATTTTCAATCATTTTATTCGATAGCTAATGTTGATAATGATAACAACCGTTTTAATTATGGTGATGAAGAAATTGTGGTGCCTCCCGGATCTTATGAACTTGATGATGCAGTCAAATATATACAAAGTGAAATGGGTAACCAGACTAGTATCATTATAAAAGGCAACAACAACACATTGAGAACGCAAATTAAATGTTCAAAAGATATAGATTTTACAAAAACAAACAGTATTGGTAACTTGTTTGGTTTTAAAGCAAGAAAATTAGAAAAAAACACGTTGCATACTTCTGACTATCCAACAAATATTTCAAAACTAAATTCGATACTTGTGGACTGTAGTATAATAACAGGTTCTTATACAAATAAAAAGTTAGGTCATACTATATATCAATTTTATCCTACGGTTCCCCCCGGATATAAAATAGTACAATCACCAGATACAATCATATACTTACCGATTAATGTACACACAATCAACAACATAACGATTAAAATATTAGATCAATACGGTAAATTAGTAAATTTTAGAGGTGAAACTATTACTGTTGGGTTGCATTTAAAAAAAAAATTTTAAACATGGTGATTCAGTACAACAGTAAACGTTTTAATAATCCAAGTTATTATATTAATAAACGTTACAGACCAAGTCAAGTCAGTTCCAGTCGAGAGTCCATTCGAACACTAACTTTAAAAAACCAACTGTTTTTAAAAAGTTTAGGATTTAAATTATAATATTAGATTTTAAAATGAGTATTTTAGATGTAATACGTGAAGTTGATATTGATAATTCAATAGTTAGTTCTGAAATACATACATATCAACCATACGCATCTACAAGTTTTAACCACAACGATGAAATACGAATTCCAATACAACAACAGGATATGATAACATTACCAAGTGAGAGTTACATATACATTGAAGGAAGTTTAACAAAATTAGATGGTTCAAAAACTACTACCAGATTTATTAATAATGCAATTTCATATCTATTCAGTGAAGTTAGATATGAGTTAAATGGTGAAATAATTGATTCCGTTCGTAATGTTGGTATAACATCAACAATGAAAGGTTATTTATCATATAACAACAATGAAAGCGTAAAATTACAAAATGCTGGTTGGTTTCCACATCATGATGATTCCAAACATATTATAATTGATGGCAATGGGAATTTTAATGTTTGCATTCCACTAAAGCATTGGTTGGGTTTTGCTGAAGATCATAAAAAAATTATTTTTAACATTAAGCAAGAATTAATTTTAATACGATGTAATAATGATAAAGATGCTCTTATTGGTGATGAAGACGCATATATAAAAATTAAAAAAATTCAATGGAAAGTTCCTCATATTTTAGTAGATATAGAAGATCAACTTAGATTTACAAAATATATGGATAAAAACTTAGAAATACCAGTAACTTTTCGAAGCTGGGAGTATCATGAGTATCCATTATTACCAAAAACAAATCGCCATTCTTGGTTTGTTATAACGGCATCTCAACTAGAAAATCCTATAGCTGTTTTATTTATGATGCAAACTAATCGTAAAAATAATTTAGCTAATAATATGAGTCGAGGTGATTTTAACCCACTTACAACCATCTGTTGCAAATTAAACTCTGAAAGAAAACCATATGATCCTATTAATGTAGTAATTCAATATTTTATGAAATGTTTTCTAATTTTCAACCATTCTATTATAACAAAGAAAGTGAACCAGTTTTTAATCCAGAAGAATTTATGTCTACTGCTCCAATAGTTGTTATTAATTGTAGTTACCATAAAGAAAATATACAAGCAAACTCTATTGAAATTAAGTTAGAATTTGAAACAGTTAATGCTTTACCAGACAAAACTTCAGCTAGCTGTATAATTATACATGAAAAACGCTTTATCTACAATTCACTTACAAAAATTGTGCGTCAGATTTAACTGGATTCAACCGGTCGAACCGATCAAAGGGGGTCGGTTCAACCGGTTGAACCGATCGAAGGGGGTCGGTTCAACCGGTTGAACCGGTTGAATTGATCGAAGGGGTCGGTTCAACCGATCGATTTAATCGGTCAGTTGGGTTTTTCAAAGCAGATGGTTAAGAGCTGTTAGTCAAACTTAATTTTCAATTAAAAAAAGAATTAATATGGATATAGTTATAGATGTGCAAGGGTTTAAATTATTAAATAAGTTTATACCAAAAGAACTTGCAGCATTTGATGGAAATAAATTAGCTCATTATATATTTAAACCACCATACCCAATTCATTGTTTAGACTTGAAATATAAAAAACAAGCTTATTGGTTAATGAAAAATCATCACTGTATCAATTGGAGTGATGGGCTCATTCCTGTTTATGAAATTAAAAAAATTGTGTCTCATTTAACAGAACATATTGATAACATTTTTGTCAAAGGAAAAGAAAAAGCAAATTTTATAAAATCACTTACACAAAAAAACTGTTGTGGAATTAGAAGAACACCCAGCTCTCGAAGCAGCAATACCAATGTGTTTTTATCACATGCATGATAACTGTATTTGTTCATTATCAAATGTATACCAATTATTCAACAAATTCCTTAAGTAATTTTTTAATAAATGAATTTAACTACTACTGACTTTTATTATTTTTATATTATGATGGTGTAAAGAAAAAAATACCTTTTTAAATTATTTATTAGATTATAATAAAATAGACACACACACACACATACATATTTAGATATAAAAAATGAACAAACATTTACATATTATAATAAAACAAACATTAAAAAAAATTTACTTTAAGAGTTAAAACGACTATTATAAATATAACATCTATGATTAAAATCTAAAACAGTACTTAATATTTTTTCAATTTTTTTAACTTTATTATTAAAACGTAACCTATCCAATGCGTATAAGTGCCACTTGCCCCGCCTTGCATCTTTATATGCAAAACTCCAACATATTTGTGGGTATACCACATTAATTGCTTCGTTAATTCTGCAAGTTTTCTTCATCAGAACAGGTATCATTGTCGTCGTTGTCGTCGTTGTCGTCATCATCGCAGTTACCATTTTCAAAATCTATCTTTTTTTTTGTTAAATAGATTTCTATGTCTTTTAGGTGAACCCCTAATCCACATTGCATCATATTAGAGACAAAGCATTTTTTGCAAGACTTTTTTTCCATAAAATTAGTGCAGATTTCAACACCATCCGCATATTTTGCAATTCTTTCTTTTAGAAATTGTTTGTCGCTATTATTATGATTTAACATAAGCTCTGCTTCTCGCTCCTTAGTATTAAACACTTCTATCAATCTTTCAAGAGCAGTTGTTAAATTGTATGCCTTTGGCCAATGTTCAGCACTATACGCTGTCCACATTTTTTAAATTAACTAGTGTAACTTTCTTAACTACTATATTATATACATATATATTAAATCCCCTCCATTAAATATTCAAAATGTTTTTTTAATTTATTCACTATTAATTGTTTATAAAAAAATTTAAAGTCATTTCACCACATAAATATTTGTAGCACAAATCGATTCCTTTATTTAGATTATTTTGGTGTTTTTTATTATAATCTATGTCGTTAGGGTTGTCGCTACCATATGCACATTCCTTAGCGTCATCAAGTAATTGTTCAAATTGTGTTTCAAGTTGTCGTACAATTTTTGAAAAATTTAAATCTGTTCTATACATATTACAATTCGGGACTTTTTTTATATTTCAATCGCTCATTTTCAATGTCTAATGTTATTAAATGAGGTAATGTAACCAATAACTCAAGTACACAACACTTGTTTTCAGACAATTCGAGTGTTGAAACATAATTTTGAAAATTATATAGAATTTCTCCAGACATGTGAATCACTTTCCCAATAATTGAGTGATAAAAATTATAAAATTGTTGTTTGCTTAGTATTATCAAACGTAATTTTGTTATATGCATTATCTTCCATAACTCCGTTAGAGATTCCCATCCAAGATATATCGATCCAATTTTTACCACTTTTTTGTTATTTATTAATACAAAACTGATAGTGGTATTATTATTAACCAATACATCTTCACACTGTTGACCAGACACCATAAAATAATTTGTGATCGATCCTTGCAATGTTCCAAATATTTCCCAATCTATTTCATCAAAACTAACACAATTATTTTTTCCACTAGCACCAATTCTGATTATTGGTAAAAACGATTTATCTAGTGATAAACCAACTTCAATGAATTTTGTTTTTGATTTATTTAGATAATACATATATCTATTTAATAGTGGAAACGGTAGTGTTACTGGATTAAAGAAATCCATTATTATATTTTTATAATTACTGCCAGATATGTAGTGCAAGCTAGATTTATACAAAGTTCTCAAGGCCAATCTTTGTTTATTTGCACATGCGCATATTTAATATATTACAATAACAACATTCTTATATATTATTATTAAACAATTTTAAAATTATATTAATACATACAACGATTTAGTATTGATTGTATCTAAAATGTGTGGAGATAACCAATCTAGAAAAAATTATCGAATATATGAAGACCGTTTATTAAGTTTTCAAAATTGGATAGGTACACTATTACCTACAGATTTAGCATCTGCAGGTTTTTATTATGTTGGTTTTGATGATGTTGCCGTATGTTTCCACTGTCATATAAGCATATATAAATGGGAGAAAACAGACAATGCTATTATGGAACATATTAGATGGAGTCCTAATTGTTTTTATGCAAAATTATTATCAGAAACAGACGCATTAAATAATACCAAATACGTGGATAAAAATGATAAATTTAAATACATGTTTTATGTACTAATATTTCATTTATTAACATATATTTTTGTAAAATGTGATATCATATAAAATATATTTATTTATATCATATTCGTTTGTTTAAATATACCTTTTTATTCTTTTTAGAAAAAACAATAAGTAACAAATTTAATTATGATCTACTTTTTTTTTACTGTGAGTTAAGCAAATAAACATATCATCAATTACACACGCATATGTCTCGAGCTCTATAAAATTTAAGAGGTTCCAATTGTGCTGAGGTAGGTAATGTATAAATACATATACACTCGCATATACATATTATTTAAGAATCGTTTTTTTAAGTGCGTTTAAATCGAATATAGTTGACATCTTTTATAAATCTAGGTCACACATGATATTATAACATGTAATTTTTTTTTCAAAGCTGGCAATACGACACGTGTTAATAACACATATTGACCTAATAAAAGTTCATGACTCATGACTAGAAGATGTATTTTTTCAAAGCTGGCAATGATGCACGTGTTAATATTAAAATATTGACCTAATTTCAATAAGTTCATGACTCAGCAATTTTCCAATCTAGATCACACGTGGACCAATCAAAACAATAACTTTCTTCATTTATATCTAGGCCACCTAACAACCAATCAAAACAATAGCTTTAAAATGGGGTCACATGTGGACCAATGAAAAGACGCCACACTCCTGCAGCCTTGACCTAATTAGTTGTGGAGGGAGGAGGAGGAGGATTAGAACCCGCATTTTTATACTACTCCAGTGGTCTCATCTAAACTGTGATGAGCACCAAATCTCTTTGCAATGTACTCTCGAGGCTTTTCATGAAACGAATCCAAAAACTTTTTAATTTTCATGGTCCGTTCGCTTTGCGGTGTTAAAGATTTACGAAGTGTCTCTTTGCTTTGATGCGCTACCTCTTCATCACCAAGCGCTACCTCTTCGCTTCGATGCGGTACCTCTTTGCTTCGATGAGCTACCTCTTCGCTTCGATGCGGTACCTCTTCGCTTTGATGCGGTACCTCTTCGCTTTGATGCGATACCTCTTCATCATCCTCATTGTTCAAACGTTTTGTAAAACCAGTCCATTTTGTCATCTGCTTTTTCTTTCGCGGCCGCACCACCTTGACCGTATATTTGTGTTTGGGTGTAACTTCTATCAACGGTTCGGTTTTATAATTTTGATTCGCATCATCGTTTTCATTCTTGAAATTTACTTTTGTACGTTTGAGAGAAATTATTTCCTTCAACGGTTCCAGTAACGGTTTATATGCTTTGTTCAAAAATTCGTCATTTTCCGATCGGTTTATTTTCATGGCAAACAGCTTTTTTCTTATAGCCTTTTTAATGTTGATCAGACGATGTTTTATTGCACGGTCCGACATGTTCATTTGTCTGCGTAAATTTGATTGATGAAATCAATTGTCAATCATTATATAGCGATCGAAACCTTTGCGGTATCTTCCCTTATTCGGATCACAATCTTTATTTATTACTATGAATCCGTATTTATCTGCCCAACACAGTCTACAGATTTTTTTTAAATTTTTCGAAATCCATGTCGCTGCTCACATGATCCGCAAACGCATGTTTCAAATTCATTTCATCTTGCTTGAATAATACGATAAAATTGGCATTATCACGTATCAAGTGTTTGGGTATTCGTGTATAAGTCTGACATAAATAAAACGAATCAATGTTATTGTGTCTTCCCATGCTGAAATATTCTCTGATTTTCTCTTGACCGTCGCACGCAACATCATCAAAAATAAAAATTGAGTTTGGTTTGGCATTCTCGGGGCTTAAGATTTCTTCATTTTCTTTAAACTGAAAGTATTTTATTTTTCGCATAGACTTCATAACGCTCTCCAATAGGCGATACTTTGGTTGATACAACGATTTCGAGTAGATATAAATGTTCTCAAAATGTAATCCGTTTTCACTGAACAATAAACTTAACATCGCGTTTGATTTTCCGCAATTGGACGGTCCACAAATGAGGGCTCGTAATGAATTTGGTAATAATTCACCGTGACGTCTCTCCGTCGTCAAACCCATCCCCGACACGTACTCATCCATGTTCACGATCGGCAGCGACTTTTTCTGCTTGACCACTTTCATTGTAATGGCATAAAATGGGGTTTGGACCTGTGTTATAAATAGAAGCGCTTCATAGTGAATCTTTTAAATGCATTTGTATCACGGTGCAGGTATTATCAATTCTTTTATAAATAAGTTACCGGTTGAATTACATTTACCGGGGTATCAGTACTGTGGGCCGGGTACAAAATTAAAGAAGCGTTTGCAAAGAGGTGATCCGGGCATAAACAAGTTAGACGCCGCATGTAAACTACACGACATTGCATATTCACAAAACAAAAAATTGAGTGATAGACACGTTGCGGATAAACAGTTAGCGGAAGTCGCTTGGCAAAGAGTCAAATCCTCAGCATCGTTGGGTGAAAAAGCGAGCGCTTTTGCTGTGACGACAGCAATGAAAGTGAAAAGAAGATTAAGTATGGGCATGTCAAGAAAAAAAATGGCAAGAAAAAAGTTACGTTGCAAAGCGTAATTGTGATGAAGGCAAAAAATGCGTTAAAACAGTTTAAAAATAAAATTAAACATAAGAATGGTATAACTGAAGGATCACACATAGCCCTTAATGCGGCAAAACTTGCCGTGCGCAAAGTTGGTGGAAGAAAAAAAATTCGAACCCCTCGTATAATTCCAGTGCCTAAAGTCGGCGGCATCCTACCATTGATTCCTATTTTTGCGGGTCTTAGTGCATTGGGAGCACTTGCGGGTGGTGCATCTGGTATTGCCAAAGCGGTGAACGACGCTTCGGACGCTCGTCGGAAATTTGGTGAATCACAACGGCACAATAAGATGATGGAAGCCATTGCAATCGGCGGAAAAGCAGGAAAAAGACTCTATCTTAAACCTCACAAAAAAGGCTTAGGGCTATATTTGCAGAAGCCAAAAAACTACTAACGCTACCTCGAAGAGCGCTAACCGATAGGGATCTAGAAATGTTTGCGATAAAAGCAAAAGTACCATATTTTAGAGCTGTTTTTATGCGCAATGTCATGCCGATTAAACCTCATAAAAACGAATCCGGCATTGTTAATCTAGATTGTTCGAGAGGAAACGGTACACATTGGGTGGCATACAAAAAACGCGGAAATCACGTAAAATACTTTGACAGTTTTGGTGACCTCCCACCGCCCAAAGAACTTTTAAAATATTTTCAAGGTAGCGAAATTACTTACAACCACGATAGATATCAAAATTTTAATACGTATAACTGCGGGCATTTGTGTTTAAAATTTTTGTTATAAATACAATGACGGACTAGGGAATTGCACGCAGTCATGTCTTATACGTTTACTCTGCAGAGCGACAGCAGCATACTCTCCGTAAACTATTATCCTCCCATCGAGTTAGACCCTAACAAAAATTATTATTTGGGCCTGATCGGGTTGCAAACGTACAACACTATTCCAAATATAGAAGACGGGTGTAACAAATTTTATTACGAGCATAACGGTAACAAAGTTATTGACATACCCACCGGTTCGTATGAAATCACCGACATTGAATCTTACTTGGAATCTGTTTTGAAATCGAGATCGAAAGAATCGGAAGAGTTAATTGTCTTAAAACCGAATAATAATACATTAAAGTAAGAAGTTTTGTGCAAATACGAAATTGATTTTTCACCGGCCGATAGTATCGGTAGCTTACTGGGATTTTCAAAGAAAAAATTGAGTGCAAATAAATTGCATTTGTCCGATTTACCCGTTAAAATTATAAAAGTGACCAGCATCAGACTCGAGTGTAACATAGTGTCGGGTGCTTTTTACGGTGATAAACTATCGCACACGCTTTTCGAATTTTCACCTTCCGTCGATCCGGGTTTTGCCATTAACATAGAACCTCGAAATATATTATATTTACCGGTTAACGTACGCAACATCAACAACATTACAATCAGAATTATCGATCAGGACGGAGCACCCGTAAATTTTAGAGGTGAAAATATTTTAGCAAGACTCGAATTAAAAACGTGGTAACATGCCGATTCAATTTAATTCTAATCCAAATGTTAATAAATGGGGGACAACCATTCGAAACATCACTCCTCAATTATTCTTCAAAGGACTAACAAGTCACGACCTACAGAAACTCTCCTCATTGGGCTACAGGCTAAAAAAAAAAAACAATGGATAAATTAGACATTTTTGATAAATTCAGTGTGGACGAGAGCATTGTGAAAGAGGAATTTTACAGTTATCAGCCGAGAACACAAACCTTTAACAATAACGATGAAATTCGCATTTTAATACAACAGCAGGATATTTGTACTTTGCCGTGCAACAGTTATTTGTACATCGCTGGTACAACGGAAAATCCCGTCGATGCTAATTTTAAATGGGAGACAAATGGATTTGCATTCTTATTTGAAGAAATTTGTTACGAAATTAACGGAGTTGTAATCGATCAAAATCGAGGCGTTGGAATCACGTCCACAATGAAGGGATACATCTCCTATGATAAGGAAGAGCTAAGAGGTTTGGAAATGAGCGGGTAGAGCGAAACGTTTGACGCGGGAGTTAAAACATACTTTGATACAGACCAAAAGTTTTATGCAATTTTGCCCTTGAAATGTCTTCTGGGATTTGCAGAAGATTACAAAAAGGTGATGGTGAATGTGAAACAGGAGTTGATCATGAAGCGTGCCACCACGGATTTAAATTGTTACACGAGCACCAAAGACTGCAAGATTCGGATAGATAAAATTGAATGGCGCATACATGTTCAACCGTGCGATGAAGCAAAATTACGAATATTGACCGGCATACAATCTGATCCTCCCATTTTAATGCCATATAGGACATGGCGTTTATTTGAGTATCCTCTCAGAAAAACCGATAAGGATACTTGGTTAGTTAAAACTTCTACCCATCTGGAAAAACCTCGATACGTAATTGTAGGTTTTCAACAGAATAAAGTAGGAAAATTAGATAAAAATGCAAGTCATTTTGATCATTGCTTTATGAGAAATTTGAATGTTTATTTAAATTCGGAGTGTTATCCCTATGATAAGTTAAATCAAGATGTGACAAATGGTGAATACACAACTTGTTATTACATGTACACACAGTTCCAAAACAGTTATTACGGTCGATTCAACCGACCCATATTGAGCTACGCAGAATTTAAAAATAGAATGTTATACGTATTCGATGTATCAAGACAAAACGAAAGTGTAAAATCGTCAACGATCGATTTGAAAATTGAAATGGAGGGACACCAGGCTATCCCAGACAACACAAGAGCATATTGTCTCATATTGTTCGACCAAGTTGCCGAATACAGACCGCTTTCTGGGACAGTGAGAAAACTTGTTTAATGGAAAGTAGTACAACCCAAAAGTTAACATTGCAGTAGTGAATCCTGAACATAGAAAATTAAAATGCCCATTGAGCTCTTATTTTTAGTCGAGTACAGGTCGTTGATGTGTACACTTCATATAACATGATGATTATATTGGCCATCGATATGCAAGGATTTGTAATTGCAAATCAGTTTATGCCGAAAGGAAATAAGTATTGCAACAAATTACAAAAATATTCACACTTACTTGATGAAACCGACAATCGACTACTCGTTTTTAACATCGAAGGAAAAAATCCAAGCCAGATGGTTGGAAAATAATTACCACTCAATTCCATATTCCGGAGGAATTGTTGATATGGCCGAGATTGACAACATCTTTTACGGATTTACTCAGAATTTATCCGATGTGACGTGCGTGGTCAAGGGTGCTCAAAAAGAAGATTTTTTAAAAAGACATTTCCCGAATTTTACCATATTAAACCTTGAAGGTGAAATTAATTCACCAAAATTTGAAAAATGTACTCATTTCTGTGCAAATCACACGGATGAGTTTGCTAATTGTTCATTTCAGAATGTTAAAAAAATTTGTACTTATTTAAATGGTAATAATTACAGTAAATAGTTTTTTGTAATTATTTTCTGTAATTATATTTTATATGAACATAATAATCATAAATTTCTATATTTTAAGTCTTGTTAAGTATGTAATTTAATTAAAAAATAAATCTATTTTTGTTGTAATAATATTGTTTTATTTTACCTACAATAAATAAGAAAATGTGTTAACTATAAAAGGTAAGTAATCCATATTAATAATAAATTTAAAACGAAGTTTAAAAATTAAGTAAATATTAAATAATTAATAAATTTGTTATCAATTTCATTTTAAAGTAAGTAGTATGATGTAATTTCTTTCAATTTAACCAAATCACATCCGTTTTCACTTTACATGCGATAAGCTACAATATGAGGTAATTTCGCGCTTAATTTAAACCACAACTTCCGTTTTTTTTTTTAATTAAGCAATTTGTCATCATTTTCCTTATATATGTATATGATAAGAACAGTGATGTAATTTTCGTTTATTTCGCGCTTAATTAAAAACATCCGTTTTCTCCGCATATAAAATCAATGCATTCTGTGAAGTGTGCCAGTTTATAAAAAGCAAGCAATCAAATAAAAATAATAGTCATGTTGAGCGAGTCTTCAGGTGATGAGTTATTGTCGCAGTATGTAACTCCAGACCGTCCCATACAAAAAGTGTGTGACAAGGTAAAAAAACCAAATAAACGACGCCGCTTAATTGGTGATAAGGCTTGTAGACGTTTGTTTGATGACGAAGTCACGGTGCCGGTTGCACCAAAAAAACTGAAACCAAAAGTTTTGCCAAGTGATAGTGAGAGCGACACTGAATCAAAAAAGAAGACCGTGTTGTCCCTAAAAAAACGGAAACCAAAAGTTTTGTCAAGTGATAGTGAGAGCGACAGTCAATCAATAAAAGACCGTGACGTTGCCGATTTATTGAATGAAATCGGCAAAAGTGACGGCGGCGCTTCCATTATTCCCTTGAGGGATTTAAAGATTGGAAAACCGTACGTCGTTAATGATTTTTGCCATATGCAGACGGTTAATGGAAAAAAAGTTGTTTGTGAACTCAAACATGGAATAGTATTCCTTCCGGACCGCTACTCAAGGAGATTTGCAAAAGAGAAAGATCTGGAAAAAATACGCGGATCGCAAGTAATACTATTTTATAATGGATTAAAATCATTAAGCGGCGGTCGTAGTTATCACGACGTGCAGTTTGAAAAAGCCTAAATATGGGCGATAACAGATTGATAACGCAAATAAAAAAACTTTCAAAAACAATAAACAGTGTGGGGGTCAACAGGGATGTATTAACAAAGTGCCAAGCAGAAATTAAAATTAATATCAAATTATTAAAAAAATGTGCATCGCTCAATTTTGGTAGGAATCAACAACATATTGCATCTAATTTAGGATCACTGCTGTCTCTACAGGCAAAATGCGCAACCAAAATAAGAACGCTTTCAAGAACGGGTGATGGACTTCGCAGCGAGAGAACAATCAACTATGGTGCTAATAAAAGAAAACCTGCAGTGGAATGGACCGAAGTAAGTAATGTTTTGTTTTTTTTTTAATTTTGCATGCATATTTACATAAAAGGCAGATAGTAATAATAGTCTATATATTTATAATTGCAGTTGAAAACAGCTTTCAATAATCAGATTCGCACAGGTGCTTTAATTAACTTAAACCATGTGGATCCAAAACTTTTTCTGAACGATTGTAAAATAAAAATTATAAATCGTTTGAAAACCATACGCAAGAAATTCACATGCTTTAAGTGCCATTTTGCCCTGTGCGGGGAATTTGTGCAGCCGGTATCTATGGAAATTGAAATTTTTCGAATGATGTCAAAAAATAAAATATTTCTACTCCACTCTGACGATGCACTCTTACTAGACGAATTATTTGAAGAAATTCTAGTAAAGGTATTTATTGAAATTTATATATTTTATGTATTATATTTATATATATATATTTGCAGCTTGAAAAATTTCAAGAGCGTAAAAGTGGATGGGCTCTGCATGCCATACAGCATCTTTTGATCTTCATTGCTAAATATGCACCCTTGAACGCAAGGATCTACCAGCTATGTGCCAT
This sequence comes from Tachinus rufipes, assembly GCA_963932245.1. Classification (NCBI taxonomy): domain Eukaryota; kingdom Metazoa; phylum Arthropoda; class Insecta; order Coleoptera; family Staphylinidae; genus Tachinus; species Tachinus rufipes. The sequence goes on from OZ010748.1 coordinate 52,522,068, forward strand.
TGCCTAAACCGATTATTCGACGGAATGCTTGCATCAACATCAAAAATATGGATCAGCGCTGCTTTTTATGGTGTCTCATTGCTGCCCTACACCCATGTAAAAAAAAAGGTGATGACCCCACAAACTGTTTAAATTATCCGGTTATTTTTGATCAATTTAATTTAAATAATATAAATATGCCTATGAAAATATCAGACATAAATAAATTTGAAAAACAAAATCCATTTTTTTCCATTAATGTGTATTCATATGACGACGGCGATACCGGTGACAGTCAATTTCAAATTTACCCACTACATATTTCAAACAATCATGTTGGAGAAATACAGATAAATTTATTGTATATACCTAAATACCATAAAAATTCTGGCCATTTCTGCCTAATTGAAGACTTGTCTAAATTATGTTCCTCAACATTCAATAAACGTAAACGTAAGCTATTTATTTGTCATAGATGTCTTAATAATTTTAGTAACGAGAATAAATTGCAAACACATTTAAAAGACTGCAACACTTTTGATCCAGTTAAAATTGAGATGCCCATTGAGGACTCGGAAGTGAAGTTTCAAAATTTTACAGCTACCATGAAATTGCCATTTGCAATATACGCCGATTTTGAGGCAGTGACATTACCGATTTTATCATGTGCAAATAATCCCCGTAATTCGTACAGTAGGCGTTATCAAAATCACAAACCATTTAGTGTGGCTTATTTGCGCGTATGCTCTTATAATTCAAATTTAAACTATTTCAATATGTATCGAGGTTTGGATCCACATAAATGGTTTATTAATCAATTGTTAGAAGAGTGCGATGTTATTTGGGCATATATAAATAGTGATAATAATAAACCAATGAATCCTTTAACAATAATGCAAAAAATTCAACATGATACTTGTCAGTCTTGCTCGATATGTAATAATTTTTTTGACAAAACCAATGTAAAAGTGGCACATCACTGTCATTATACTGGAGACTTTATTAATACCTTGTGCAATAATTGTAACTTGCAGTGCAAGACATCAAACATTTTACCCGTGATTTTCCACAACTTATCGCGATATGATGCGCACTTTATCATTGAGGCTCTTTCAAGTGTAAATGCTAATCCCATAAATATCATACCTTCCACAACCGAAACTTACATCAGCTTCAACAAAAAAATTGGAAAGATTAATTTAAGATTTCTGGACTCCTTCCGATTCATGCCCTCCTCATTAGATAAACTAGTAAAGAATTTAAATATTGATCAGCTACAATTGACCAAATCCGGTTTCCCAAAAAACGAGGATCTGATGTTAGTCAAACGAAAAGGTATATTTCCCTACGATTATATATCGTCAATTGATAGATTAAATGACAATATATTACCCGCCAAAGAACATTTTTACAATCATTTAAATGATTGTGCGGTCAGTGACGATGATTATTTGCATGCTATGGCAGTGTGGGAGCATTTCAAATGTAAGACATTAGGCGATTATGCAGACCTTTATTTAAAAACCGATGTTTACTTGCTCGCAGATGTGTTTGAAAATTATCGAAATTTAACTATGAACACATACATGTTGGATGCGTGCGGGTTTTTAACAGCGCCCGGTTTGTCTTTTTCAGCTGCATTAATAATTTCCAAAGTTAAACTTCAACTATTAACCGATATTGATATGGTGTTATTTTTTGAAAAGGGGTTAAGAGGCGGCATATGCCAAGTCAGCTGCAAATATGCTAAATCTAATTCACCTTATAGCACCTCATATGACCCAAAAAAACAAGTATCGGAAATTTTACTATTAGATGCTAATGGTCTTTACGCGTTTGCTATGACATCAAATCTACCATTCGGTAATTTTCGATGGCTCGACAACATGGACGAGTTAAAAAATAAAATTATTGATAAGACTATAAGTATAAGCTATGGTGACAACATGGACAAATCGTTGATGCTAGAATGTGATCTGCATTATCCTACAGAACTTCATAATAAGCATATTTATTTCCCGTTCTGTGCAGAGCACAGATCACATTCCGGCAACAAAGCCAACACAAAATTAATGCTTACACTTTACGAAAAACAAAACTATGTGCTTCATTTAAATTCATTAATGCAATGTTTACAACACGGGCTGATTTTAACAAAAATCCATAGGGCCATTGAATTTTCTCATAGTAAATGGCTTAAGCCATATATCGATTTAAATGCAAAACTGCGCGCCCAGTCGACAAATGATTTTGATAGACAACAATATAAAGACATGTCTAACATGTCATTCGGTAAAATGATGGAAAATGTTAGATAATATAGGTCAATTTACTTGGCAAATAATTGGAGCACTGCGAGAAAATTAATATCAAAACCAAACTTTAAATCATTCAAAATATTTAATGAAAACCTTGTTGCCATAGAAATGAACAAAACAATTGTTAAATATAATAAGGCATTGTATGTGGGCACTTGTATTTTGGATTTATCAAAAATTATTATGTATAGTTTTATCTATGATTATTTGAAGGTGCACGTCGAGCCGCATTTCGAAGTAATAATATGCTATAGCGATACGGATAGTATTGTTGCCAAATTTATTCGACGTGACAATTGCCCGTATCAAAGTATATATGACGTAATCCGGAGAGATGCGATTCTGATGTTCGACTCCTCAAATTATTCTGTAAATAATCCCTTTAACATTCCGCTAGTTAATAAAAAAGTAATTGGTAAATTTAAAGACGAGTTAGGAGGAACCATAATACTAGAATATGCGGGTATCCGAGCAAAAGTTTACGCTATCCGGTCGGATTCTGATAATACTGAATTAAAAAAACACAAAGGTATAGGAAGATCGGCAATTAGAAAATTACAATACGAAGACTATATTAATTCAATATTTAATAACGTTTCAAAAATGACAACATTTAATTGCATAAGATCAGAAGATCACAACATTTATACGATTGAAATTAATAAAACTGCTCTTCATAATTTTGACGACAAACGAAATCAAATTGATCAAATTAACTCAGTGCCGTGGGGGCATCACAATTTTGAATGATTTTTTTTAATAAGTTGTGTGTTATCATTCTTGTTTTTTATATATATTTTTTTAATTATTCTAGAACTATTTCAACATTATATCCATTTATAATTTATATTATTATAAAACTTAATTATTAGAATTTTAGTAACATTTTTATAACATTTGCTTTATTTGATTTTTTTTTAATAAATATATTATATTTGTAACTTGCGTTGTTTTTTAGATTATTTACAAGACGTCATCACATATTTTTTTCTATTTTTTTTTACAAGTCCACATTGAGGTCCCATTATTATAGCACTTTTTCCATTCCTTATCAGTAACACTGTTTGGCGCAACGGGTAGCGCGTCGGGCTCTCAACCAGCCGACCGGTGTTCAAATCCTAGCAGGCAAAACTCACTAAAAAAATACGATGCTACCAAGCATACACTGTAACTTGGGTTGCATACTTTCAACCATCTAGTGGACAACTTGACAAACCGACAAGACGAACAACGCTCCATCTAGTGGACAACTGGACTACCCGCCAAGACGCCATCTTAAAAACATCCCGCCAAGACATTCCCGCCAACTCGACTACCCGCCAAGACGCCATCTTGAAACATCCCGCCAAGACATTCCCGCCACGACGGTAGAGACACCAGACGCGTCGGGCGGGAGAAACTCAGAACTAATCACGACGCATGCGCACTTCATCCATGCACTGAAAACACATCCGGTTGAAGTACATGTAAAATCCCATAAGAGCTTGGGTGTGGCACCCGTGTTTTATCACTACTCAGGATGTTTCCAAACCATATGCAAAAAATAAAACTTTAGGTACACTTTTTAATTTCAAACACAAAATTAAAATAACTTTTTTGTCTATCTCGCTTCGTTTTCGAGATAATAAATAAATAAATACACATTATTTAGAAAACTTTTTGTTTAGCAAAAACAAACAAACAAATCAACAACACAACAAGTGCGCGTTGAAGCAAGCTTTTGATACTTGTCAAAATCGCAAATAATGTAATGTAATGGAAATGCCCTAACTGCATGTCGCAATTATCAAATAAGACTTTCCGACAGAAGTCTTGTCGCGTATTTTCAGACGCATTTTAAAGGCTCCGTGAATTTGAAATTAAAAATCTGCGTAGTGGAGGTCCACATCAACAGCACACCGTGGCAGAAAAAAAAACAAATAGTTGACGGAGATAAACAATACTATAATAGCTGCGGACATTAATAATGAAAACATTGAAGATGATGAAGAAGACAGTTCAACTTTAGAAAAATGTTCTAATGTATATGTTGCCGGCTACTTAATTCATTATTTACTTAAAAAAACAAATTGTGCTATTTGCGAAGAGTGCTTAGTAAATAAGCTGGAAACTGTTGGTAAAAATGAAATGTTAATACTAAACAAAGATTATGGTGTAAAACATAATATAAAATATCTTAAACGACCAACAACTGAATTTAGTAACATTGTTTCGTTTCTGCTAAATTTATTTAATAAATATTATGATAAATATATAACTCATCATTTGCTAACACAAATCATAACAACAAAAATTACAAATGACCATAGAATTAAATGTTGGATGAGTTCTATACCATGTTCTCAAGAACATATGTTAATTTTAATAAAGCAACTGATAAAAATAAAAATGTTTAGAAATACTAAATGGAAAGTTGACTTATTGTTGAAAAAAAAGCCATCGCATAAGTCCTCAATCAAACCACTTCGCAAAATTAGAATTTTATCCGGATAAATACTATAATATCTATCTGTTAGTTATTACTACCGTGTTACAGACTTTTATGAAACAGAATCTATTTTGCTCTAATTGTAAACCTACATTTTGTTGTGGTTTTTTCTTAGTGTTGATTTTTCTCTGCAAAACTTGTCATTCACACGGTGTACAGTACTTAACAGGTCATAATGCCTTTAGGCCCTATTGTTGTGGCAAGAATTGTAGCGTCGATTGAATATGGGCGAGGAAAACGAAAAACTGCATGGATTGTTAGTAAAAGCCATTGTGCTCTACAAAAAATGTATCCGCGTTACTTGGATACTGGCCTGATAATCAAAAGATCAGAATCCGGGCAAAAAAAAAACAATACGAAAAAAAAAACTATTATTTTCTTTTTCTTTTTATAATTAACTAATTCTCTCCATTTTTATCACAATTTAATTAAGTTCATTTGAATACTATCTTCTGTTGTATATTCTGCGGTAAATGTATTTTTTTTTGGTTTTACAAAACTTTGAACTAAATTTTTTTGATATATAATTTAAATAAATACTACTCTTCACACTTATTTTGGTGTGTTGTTTGTTTTTCTGTGTTTTTAGTTTTATGTCATTCGGTCTTCAAATCATTTAAAAAATCAGTTTTGCGCTTGTCTATTTCTTCAGAATTAATATTCGGTTTGTTGCAGTTTGATCCATAACCATTATCCTGCTGCGTTTTGTTTTTCATAAATAATTTTTTTATTTGCTTTTGTGCGTTTTTTCTTTAAAAAGTAGTTTTTCATTGTTCTTTCTACATACTTTTTTGATGTAATATGCGACAACTGCTGAAAAACAACGGATTTCATACGATCTACTTTTTGTAAAACTTATTCTTTTGCTACTTATTATAAATTTTGCAATAATGTTTAACAGCATTGTTATCTACATTGCATATCAAACTATTTGCATTATTAGCTAAATACTTAGTAGCATTAAATAGTCACATAATTTAATTCATTTTATATCGGCATACTACTATTTGTGTACTTCTCTTTACAAAAGTATTGCAAGTCATTAGATTTGGTATGTTCTCCAAAAATGTGACTGCAACTGTTTTTAATGTCTGTCTCAAGTAGCTTTAATTTTTGTTATTTATAGTATTCTCTATTTATTGTGATAGCTAGAAATTTTATTAAGTTTTAATAGTTTTTTTCTTAATATTAAAGGTTGTTCTTTACACGGTCTCTGATTAATATATTGATGCAAAAAATGATTTTTGTTTGTATCTATCACCATCAATAATTTATGTGTCAAAAGTTATGATGTGTATCAAAACACTTCATGCAAATTTTTCAGAAAGTATATTTGGTTCCATGCTAAAGGATGGTGCTGTTTCATTATTGTAACATTTGTGATGTTTTTAACTCTATTTAATTGCGCATGTGTACTAAACTTAATTTGGACTGCCCTAACAGTAGCAGCACTTTTAGAAGAAAAATTATGGGCTCTTGACCTACATGAGCTATTTATTCAAAAACAATCACAACTTTGATAAGTAGATCCATTCTTAATACGGCCAGTACAATTGACTCAACAACTCTTTCTTGCCATGCATTACAACTATTTTCATAAACTTTTTTATACTTAAAATTTGGCATTGATAGCATATTATCTAATGAGACATACAATTGTAAATGTTTGTTTATGATTCTAATAAGAGCCGCATGATTAACATCCGATAAATTTCTGTCGGTATTAATAAGTGTTGCATAATTGGAAAAGTTATAAATAAAAAACAATTTTGAACACAATCTATTATATGTCAGCATTAAATCACAATACATAACGTTATGTATAATTAATTCCTTTTGCATATTTTTTGTTAGGTTGACTTCTACATTCACTTCAAAATAAATATCAAAATGTTTATTTTTTTTACCATACAATTTACATAGATATACATGGTTACTACAAAAGAAATAGACCTTTTTAGTATTGTATAAAACAAAAGTTATTTGTGATATTGGCATACATTTTGCGCTGATAACTTAGGAACTGTAATAGTTTTGATAGTACAGTAAGTAGTAATAACTGCAAATTCTACAAAGAAATCATATTGTGTGCTTAAATTTGCAAAATCAAAATCCGTTACTATTGTCCAACAATATTTTTGAACACGTTTTGAAAAACTTCACTTACTAGACACTTAATTTACGGTTGTTAATCTTAAAACAACAAGGTTTTTATGTAAAAGGAAAAATCTGGGAAGACTTCGTGTGTCAGAAGTAACAATATTTGTGCTGTTTACTAACAAAGTTCACAAAAGCCAATAACACATCCAAGTTTGAAACTACAAAGTCCTGGTTTGCGTCTCTCTGTTTTTTAATTATTTAGATAAACCAAAACGACACATTACAAGAACTGTGGAAAATCTCAATGAAGATATGTTACATCGGTTTTGAAATTAACTAACTTTGATGTTTGCAATGTGACACGAGGAGAACACTTTTGAGTTCCCAAAGTGAACTTTAAGAATTACTTTATAAAATACTGTAAACAAATTCATAATAACATTATTAGTGTATAATAAAACATTCAAAGTGTCGAATTCAGGTATAGTAATTTTTTTTTAAATATTTACTCAAGTTGTAAAGCATAAAATTATTATCATAATTAGTGATGCCGCCGGACCCACTTTTTGGCCGGAACCGGATACCGGAACCATCACCTACAAAATAAACCGAAACCGGACCGGAACCGAATCCAAGGCCGGATCCAAAAAAACATAAAAAAATAATAAATATTTATTAGCGCCGGCATCCAGCGTTTTCAGCGAAAGACTATTTTCTCAAGCTTGCGATGTCTCTAAAAAAGAAACAAATTATTTTATATAATTTTCTTACATTATAATTTAAATATTATTGATAATATTGATTAATATAATATTTTAATTATTATTTATTAATATTATTATATTATATTTATTTTCATTATTATAATTTTTATATTTTATAATTTTTTTGCTTATATTTTAATCATAAATTTGTATTCTACTTTCATTAGTTTCAATTATTTAAAAAAAAATCTGATCTGGCCGAATCCAACCGGATACCAGATCTGGATCCGGTTCCGGCGGCATCACTAATCATAATAATAAAGTTTATAATTAACATAAAAGTCACCAACCTCCAAAAAATATTACTACCACAAAGTTTATTTTACTAATTACGCACATCCGTATTTATTTTTTAATTTAATTTATTAAATTTTCATTACGTTTGCTTTTTTAGTATTCAATCGCAATGTATTTTATTTTTAGGCAATATATTGGTTTTATTAAATCTATTTAAATCAGTCATTAATCAACTAATTATTATAAAACTATCTTTTTTTACTATAATGTAGATATTGTAATTGACATCATTATATTTTTATTAACCATTACAGCATTGCGTTATCAAATTTCTAATTTTAGATAATTAATTTATGTATGAAATATATAATTTTTATATTTAATTTCTAAGATAGAATTCCGTCCTGGCTAATATGTACTCTCCAATCTTGGTTTCAATAAACAATACATGCGTGTGCGTCTGTGTCTCACTTTATTAGTAAAGAATAGAGCTTATTTGTGGTGGTGGGGTAAACTTTTCGGGTCGGCCTACTCGCTACCTCGTTCCTTGCCGCTGCGTCCCTTAGAAACTACTTGGCACGCAGAGAATCACCTTAACATAAATTGTAATATGTAGCATCAAAATTAATAAAATAAATAGTATAAAGTATAAGAAAATATAAATTTTTCAGCATAAAAAAATAATTAGCAAGCTCGCCGATAAAAGTTCTTGAGGTAAACTATAATCTTTCGCATAAAATAAATTTGGATTTGATTAAAATTTCTATATCTATTAAATTAATATTTAATAAACTGCATCGTAATTTGAATTAAATAAATGATGGCGTTAATTACCCTCCAAAACATTGATGCATATATAAAGTGAATGATGGCAATCATTCCACAAAAAGGTCCATGATTTAAAATGATTATACAAAAGTACATGTGATTCAATAATATTTTCACAATTAATAATAATAGGTAATTAAATTTATAGCTTATCTGATATCACTTAGAGGGATTTGTAGGATGACTTTCCTTGTTGAAACACCGGCTTCCTTCCTATGAGCCTCTTATGGGTATCTCAGAGGTGTATTGCGAGATGGATCATTCAATCGGATATGAATTCTTCCCATAAGAATCGTAGTACGAAAGTATACGAAATAATAGAAAGGCCTACAATACATTATTTATATAACTATCGACAATTAGGGAAAACAAACAAAGTAACCAAATAAAACCATGAGCTCACCTGAAGTTTAAATGAGGCCTGATATAGTCATTTGTCGGTTCACGACTTAATCCATATATATGTTAGCAATTACCAAATCGTTGCCCAATTTGTGGAGTGCTGCGCTACAAAATATTATATTTGGGCAATAAGCCGGGGTTTTTGTTCTGTCATAATTCGAATTGTCATTCGTAATTAAAATAAATTGAGTTGAATTTGAAAGAGTTATATTATTTATTACTTGTTCTTACAACAAAAGTGAGATACAAACTTGCGTTGAACCTATAGTTTTTGTTTAATTTTAAGTTGTGTTAAAATGAGTGGTGCGAAGACGCCACGAAAACGAAAACAGAATTGGGCATTAATGATGCTTGGATGATGGTAAAAGCGGGAGACGGAATGAAAGGCAGTGCAAGAAAATTTTACAATAAATGGAAGCCATCTGTAAAAACTTGGTACATTATTAGCCAAAAGAGTTTTCAGACAAAAGTGGGTAAAAATGGTTTGGAGCTGCATTGTAGTCACTTGCCGCGAGTTTGTATAACACAAGAAGAGGTTAAAATAAAGTCAGGATTGGCTAAGGTCAACAAAAGTTATTGAAAGAAATGCTAAGAATTATCAGAAGCTGGCGTCAAGTTTGAAAAAAACTATTTAATATTTAGGAGTCATGATAAATAATGGTGAAATAACATGCAGTCCTTATAAGATTGGAGCTCTGGTAAATTCTAAACCATCTAAAGACGTCAAAGGCGTCCGTCAATTAATGGGTTTGATTGGTTACTTTCAAGGAGGCAGAATTTATCTGGTCACTTGAATGCGAGAAAGTTTGTCTGCAATTAATTGAAAAGATAGTGAGCCAACCTGTTTTAAGAATTTATAACCCAGTTCATTATAGTAATTATTGATTGAAATTCCATGAGAGTTAAAAAAGGAATTAAACCCACGAGTTGCACGCTGGTGAATCAAGCTTCAAGACTTCGACTTCTCCATCCAATATAGAGGTGGAACTAAAATGGGCCTTGTGGATTACTTGAGCCAAAATCCGGAGTTAATGGTTCATTGAAGTGCAGAAGAGATGGAGCAACCAACTACGATAAACGAATTTCAATTAAAACATAATTGGTGCAAAATACTAGTAAATGGAAAAGCTTATGAGAAAACAACTAAAAAATACGTTGTTGTTGTGTACGTGGTGTGGTCTACAAAGAAATCCAACAAAAACCTGATGGGAAACGTTGTTATCGTTGTTTTGTAACCTACATGCAATGCGATTATTTCATGACAAAGCTTCTTATATTGGATGGAACAAAGAGATTACAAAAATGCGTGAAACTTTATTTTGGCCAAAGATGGGAAAATGTTTCAAAAAGTTTGTTTCAAATTGCCGTTCTTGTGCAATTGGTAAATCACACACTAGAAGAATATATGCAAATTGGTGTTAAAAGTTCTTAAACCGTTTCATACATGACACATTGATCATGCGGGGCTTTTGGAAAGACTTCAGAGACTGGCGCAAATCCTTGTAGTAAAAGATGAATTTTCAAAGTACTGCAAATTCCTATCAGTTCCTAGTAAAAAATAATTTCAATTCAATTGTTGCACTACAGGCATTATTTGATGAAATGTGAAAACCACTTCAAATCGTGGTTGATCAAGCTGCTTTATTCAGAGCAACAGGAATGCCAAGAGGAAACGGCCAGGTTGAAAGAGAGATGCAAACAATATTCAATTTAATGCGTGCTATACTTTGTGCACAAAATGGAAGTAAGTGGATTGAGGTTCTCAAAGGTGTTGAGAAAAATTTGAATAAAACAATAAGCAAAGTGACTGGTTCAACACATCAGGAGTTGATGTATAGTACAAACTCACATTTGTCTGCAACAGAAAATTTCTTGACTAGAGTCGATATGATAAACTTCATCATTGATCATGATGCTCTAATCAAGAAAGCCAATGAGCGTATGGCTAGCAATAGTCTAGCTTAAAAGAAAAAGTTTGATGCTGCTTATTATAAAGCAATTCTGTTTCAAACAGGAGATTTGGTCTTTGTTGCGGATTCCCAAGTAATCGGAAAAAGAAAACTAGGATCAAAATATACACTATCATATGTTGTTAGAACAATATTGCCAAATGAAAAATAAGCCCTTCAAAAAGTTGAAACACATCATACTATGATAGCTGCACATGAGCAGTTGCGTGTATGGCCGTTAGCTGACAATGACAATAATGAGTATATTCTAATGGCCTCTGAGCCATTCCTGATGAAACAAGCTATTGAAAATCTGTATAATTGTTAGTTGATATTCTAATGGCCTCGATGTTCAAGAAGCTTCTGGGACTGTTGTATTACTGAGTTTTTTTTTTTGTATGATGTTTTTTTTTTCTGTCATGCAGGTCCGAGGACGTACCAAGGTCAGGAGGCCGTGTTAGCAATTACTAAAGCGTTGCCCAATTTGTGGAGTGCTGCGCTACAAAATATTATACTTGGGCAGTAAGCCGTGATTGTTTGTTCTGTCATAATTCGAACTGTCATTCGTATTTAAAATAAATTGAGTTGAATTTGAAAGAGTTATATTATTTATTTATTGTTTTTTTTTCTGGGCCCTACAATTGCCACCACCCCCGTAGAGGTACGAATTACTTTGTACCTCGTACGGTCCCAGCTTTTTTTTTTATTTTAAGGTTAGTTAGATGATATTGTTTTGTGGTTTTTTATTATCGCATTGCATGTTGTGCAAATTGCAGAACATGGTATTATGGGTTTTATTTATTATTAGTTTTTAATTTTATTCACTTTTTATATTATTTTTTAGTTCTTTTTTATTTTTTTTTATATACACTTCACTTTTTATATTATGTGGCAAGTTATTATAATATATGGTACCTTTTATTAATAAACTTTAGTTGTTCTATTTTTTATTATATGTATGTCACTTCTACGCCTAGTGTTTATATCGTGTACTTGCTTTTTTATTTGCATATTTATGTTGCTTTTAATCGTTTTGTGTTTTATTGGATGAATTATTGTGCTTTGGCTTATTTTTATCATTTCTGAGACTGTAAATATATTCCTGTTTTTGTATAGGCTGCTTGTTTCTGTTCTTCTATATAAATAATATAGTAGTATTATTTTTTAATTAATTTGTTCTGTTGTCTTTGTATTTTGTTTATGTTATATGCTGTGGTGTTTCCCCAAACATTTATGGCATAGTTAACATTTGATGCAAACAATGAGTGGTATATGCTTTTCAGTTGTTTTTCCGGAAGATGTTTACGAGTTCGATATATTGCGCCTATGGTGGACGCATTGCTTTTGCATAGTTCATCTATATGATCGTTCCATTTCAGATCTTCGTTTATTAGTACTCCTAAATATTTAGTTTGTGTCACTTGTAGCATAATTTTGTTTCCTATTTTTATTTGTATATCTGGTTTTATTTTGTTTTTCTGAGAGAAAATAATGTAATTGGTTTTTTTGGCATTTATTGTTAAAAGATTGTTGTTAAACCATGTATTCAATTTTTTTTTAAATATTTTATCAAATGCTTTCTTTAAATCAATGAATGTTGCTACCGCGTACATCCCTTTGTCTAATATTGTTTCTATTTTATGTACAATATCCGTTACAGCTGATGTTGTGCTCGAGTGTTGTTGAAATGAGTATTGGTGTTTGCTAATTAAGTGATGTTCTTCTATGTGCTTTATCAGTCTTTTGTGTATTGCCTTTTCTACAATTTTTAAAAATAGGTATAATTACAGTATTTTTTAGAGTGTCTGGAAAAATACCTTCCTTGTTTATATTGTTGGTTAGTTTCACTATTATTGGTATCAATTCATGTTTAAGTTCTTTTATTATGGTGTGTGTTATTGTGTCTTTTCCGGGAGCAGCAATTTTTTTAAGGTTATCTATTATTTTTTTTTATTTCATCTTCATCGGTGTTGTACATTTCTATTTCCTTTTCTATTTGTTTGGTAATAGTTTTTATTTTTCGACTTTGGGATATTTGTCTAGTGTTTCCTGAGCTAGTTTTTTTCTAATGTTTGTAAAATAATTGTTTATAGTATTAGCTACTTTTTTGCTGTCAGTTATTGTTTTGTTTTGTTCATTTACTATAGTATTTATTGTCTTCTTCTCTTTTACTGTTCTTCTTCCAAAAATATTGTTTATTTCAAACCAAGTTTTTTGCATATTGCCTTCTGCATTACTTATTTTGTTTTTATAATACTCAAATTTAACTTTATTTATTTGAGATTCTGTTTCTTTTTTTATTTCTAGATATATTATTTTTAATAACTTTATTTGTAGGATTTAATTTATGTCTCTCAGTAGTTTCTTAGTAGTGATTTCTGTTTTTTATTTTTTCCAATATATCTAAGTTTATCCAGTCACGTCCTTCTCTCATTTTAATTGTTTTAGTAGTGGTATTTTGTTTAATAATTCTTTCTATAGTTGTAGCAAGTTGTTTAAAGGAGTGTATTACGTTTATGTTAGCATTTTCAAACATACTTTTTACTTTTGTATAATTAATTTTTATTTTGGTTTTTGTAATAAATGGTTGGTTCATGATGATATTACAGCTGTGTGATCTGTAATTGAGAATGGGAGCAGATTTGTCTGTATAATTTTGTTTTCCTTTGGGTTGTTAATTTATAATTGTGTAACCAGATTTGTGAATTATATTTTTATATAAAGTTTGTATATTTTCATGTTTTAGTAGATCTAAATTAATATCGCCCATTATTATATGTGGTTTTTTTTCTGGGAGTATTTCGTTTTTCAGTATATTGCAGTTCTATTGGATTTATATTCGGTGGCTTATATATTAATGTTATAAATGTTTTATGTTCTTCAATCCATATTTTTTGCAACCTTTGTAACCTTTTTTAGGTAACCGCGTTCCGTATATAAACCTGTTTCAGGATAACCGGGATTTCGGTCGCTTCGGTTGATATACGGAACGCACTTTTAATAAATTGCGCATGTCGCGACTAAAATAGGTAAAATCAATTGGGATGTTGCCAAATTTACGACGAATTTAAATTTTCCCTGCGAAGACGAGTTCTTATAATCAAACTCTTTAACCATGAAGATATTCTTGCTGACTATTTTGATTAAATTGCAACATGTCAACACGAAAATTTGGTGGCCTATATTTACAAATCAATATTATTAATTTAAAATTAATTTGTAACGTAACACATACCTGCAGTAGCTGAGCGAGGCACTTGAATTGGACCCGTAGCTCTAATTAGCCCCGTTGAATGATAACTTTAACAAGAAGCGCAACCAAATGGACAAAAATGTACTAACCAGAAACACCAAAACAGAGAGCAAGCCACAGAACATTCAATATGAGAAGTGAACTTCGCATGTTATTGGCTAAATACAAAAATTGTTAGCCCACGCCACACTAGAGGCGCTGTCTATCAAAATAACTATAAAAGTTCTCCAAAGATGGCGCTATATTATCACAAAATTTTAGCGGGAAACTGATCTATTTAAATTATTAAATACTATACTGTGCTTTATTTTATTTAGTTATCATTAAGGTTTTGTTATAAATAATATATTAATTATATATTAACAAAACCTTAATGATAACTAAATAACCATAACTAAATAATAAAAATAACATAATAAAATAAATAAAACGCTTTTATTTTAAATCATTTACTGAAACAATAAAATTTATATATATCACAAAAAAATATTATAAATACATATTCACTTCGCTTCTAGTTGTAGATTGAATTGGAGACCAATAACATGTAACAAACAATAAAACAGCAATAAAATATCATGTATGTATAAATAAATAATGACTTCTATATTTTAAATAACAAAACTTACCGGTGGTGGGTGGGTGGCTATTGCAGTGGAACGATGATGAAATACATGAAACAAAATAAACCAATTGTACATATCAATATACTAATAAAACTAAAAATAATTCATTAAAAATAAAATAAACTCTTTGGTTAATATATATTTTGTATTTTCTGTGTTAATCAATTTTTTAACAATGTCATCAATTTATTAAGAACTTTTATTCTCTAATATCTAATGTCCAAGTTCGAATAATACTAAAAAATGTTCCATGGTATAACGATTTTTGCATTTTATTGAATCTAAATTTAATTTATTTAAATTTTGTTTTGAAATTGTATATTGTCATGTTTTATTGACATGTATACACTGTAATGTTAACAATTCAAATTGATTTTTAATAACATCGTTATCTGTAAGTTAATATTATTTTATCTTGTGTTTGTCGATTGAGTATTACTCAATATTTCAACAGATTCTTATCATAATATTGTACTCTTACAGGATTTAGTATATTTTTTAAGTAAAATTATTGAATTAATCATATTTTGAGTCTCCTGGCAAAAATCACATACGAGTTTTGAAAAGGGCAAAGTCAATATTTCTGTTGCTAGCTTTATTTTAATTATTAATTAATTATGTTTTATTAATGGTTTTACTTAATTACATATTTTTAATTGTTTCTGAATTTGGTTAAACTTTGTTGCTAGAGTTGCTGATTCATTCATTTAATTAAGAATATATCCGACATAAATAAATAATAACTGCTTATAATAATTAGTACTCACTTTTTAGTATTTATACTCAGAACACATTTTAATGCTGGAGCTGGAACATCTAGGTTAGAGAAACGTTAGCACGGGTTAGAACCTTATTAAAATCAGCTGATCCCGAGGTGATGAGCCAAATTTGCTGCCATTGGTCGATGCAATCACGTGGGGTGTCCACAGCGCCGCAGTTTTCTACTACCGACCTAAACACCTTGTTTCGTTCGGGCGGGCTGCACGGTACCCCCCATGGAGCAAGCTGCACAGGGTTGCCGTTGCTGGCAATTTTTCACCAGATCTGGTGAATTTAGTCACGTACTGGTGATTGGGTGATTCTTTTTGGAAAATTGCTAAAAACTGGTGATTTTATGATTTTTTACTATTTAAAAAAAATTAAAATTACTTACTGATGAATGGTAATTATTATTGAAATTAAGTCTAAACTGTTAAATTTCAAAATAAGTATAACTTTTTTTATTTATATTTTTGGCGCAGGTAAAGGCGGTAGCGCAACGCCATCTTACAGCAATACCGGCAAGATAAGTAGTGTACGTAAATCCCCTTCTGTTCCAAATGTTAATTGTTTCGTTTGCAATGAATGTCGGCGCAGTGCGCAGTCGCATTGTGAACTGAAATGCTAATATTGCTAATAGAAATTTTTTCAGTATCTGACTAACTTTTTATATGAGAAATATAATTTAAAAATAAAAAACCTTGTATACTTGTGATTATAGTGAATAGTGACAATTAAGGTAAATAAATCTATTTTTATATTATATATTATATTATAATGATCAATAAACGGAAATTATTGAAAACATTTTTGTAATTTGTTAATCATTATATATCTTACGCAGAAAATGGATACATCTGATTCAGACTCCAGCCATTCCAGCCAAATCCAATCTCAAATTCAAACAGCAAAAAAAAGAAAATATAATAATTACAAACATAAATTCCAAAGTGATTGGATAAAAATATATAAATGGATTTTGCCAAGTAAGAAAGGGGATACATATTTTTATTGCAAATCTTGCAATAATGATTTGATTGGAGAAATTGGAGCAATCCAAAAACATGAGCGCAGTAAAAAACACCAGTAACATAATTCAGCTATCACATTGCAGCGACCAATATCAGCCATGTTTGCAGAGTCTTCTAACCGAGGCATGAAAACTAAAGAATTAGATATCAGGATTTCAGCCTTTATTGCCGAGCATAATATTGCAATAAGTTCAGTTGATCATTTAAGTGACCTCTTTGTAGAAGCTTCTAAATACCCCGATTCAGCAAAAGAAATTAAACTAAAACGCACAAAGTGCACTGAAATTATTAAAGACACACTTGGAGGCCACTCATTTCGTATTCTAATAGAAAATTTAAAATCAAATAAATTTTCTATTATGATTGATGAATCAACTGATCTGTCAGCTACAAAAAGCTTAGCGGTAGTTGCCAGAACAGTTGATTATAACCAATTAAAAATAAAAGACAATTTTTTAGCTTTAATCCCATGCGAAGATGGAAGTGCAAGTGGCATTTATAATAAATTAATATCTTTTTTTAATATTAATTTAGTACCATATAAAAATAATTTAATAGAACTAGGAGCGGATGGAGCCAATACTATGATGGGGGCAAACCATTCAGTTATGGCACTATTAAAAAAAGATGTGCCAAATTTATTTACTATCAAATGTATATGCCATTCGCTTGCACTGTGTTCATCGTATGCCTGTTCTAAATTACCCTCTGAACCAGAAACTCTAGTTCGAGACATATACACTTACATGCAACATAGTTTCAAGAGACAATCAGAGTTTAAAGAATTCCAGCAATTTGTTGAGGCAAAACCGCATAAGTTACTTCAAGCGGCCCAAACAAGGTGGTTGTCATTGTTATCAGCCATAAAGCGAATTTTAGAGCAATATAATGCTCTAAAATTATATTTTCAATCGCAATCAATGGTTGATAATATAACGGCATCGACAAATATTTTCTTATACAATTATGCGACCCAACAAATAAATGGTATTTGACGTTCTTGGAATTTGTCCTACCATTTATTAATCAACTAAATGCAGAATTCCAGGCAGAAACCCCAAAAGTGCATTTATTGTATTCAAAAATGAATACACTTTATAGAACTATTTTGGAGTTTTATATTGAGTCGAATTATTTAAAAATAACAGAAACTTCTGAAATTCAATATAGAAATCCCAGACATTTTGTAAAACTAACAGATTTATATTTAGGACCAAAAATTGCTGCCGAGTTTGAAAATAAATCTGTTAGTTTTGAAATTAAAAATATGTTTAGAAAAAAATGCCTGGAATTTTTTATTGAACTATCGCATCAAATTTATAAGCGATTTCCATTTAACACACCTGCAATTGAATGCCTTAAATTAATAAGTTTTATTAATCCAGGTAACATAGCAACTGTTAATTCTTTAGGTCCAGTGAGTCAACACTTTGAACATCTAATAGAAGATGTGAATGAATTAGATCGGGAGTGGAGACTTTTCAGAAATACACCTCTGTGTTCAAGTGTTGACTCGATGGCAATGGACTCACATAAATTTTGGCAACAAGTGCTTTTATTAAAAAACAGTAACAATTTGTTGGCTTTTCCAAACTTACTAAAATTTGTTGCTTGCATATTTGCTCTTCCACATAGCAGTGCTGCAGTTGAGCGGGTGTTCAGCCAGATAAATATTAATAAAACTAAAACTCGTAATAATGGTGAAACAATGTCTGGAATTCTACATTCTAAAAGATTAATAACAGACGAAAATCACAATTGCACTAGTTTTAATATTTCCAATAAAATAATAAATAAGACATAATTTATTTACAAATATTTTTACTTGTTAGTCAATTGTTTATATTTATTTGTTTCTCATTATTTATATTATTATAACAAATACTTAAATTTATGAATTTAATTTTTAGCATTAAATTCACACCGCAAAACAGAAAAGTGATTATTGTAATGTTGTAGAAATTTGTATCTGTATATGTTTTAGCAGTTTTTGCACAAGCACCGTTAAATATATATATTATATAAAAAAAAAATTTTACGAAATAGCGTCTTTACTTTACACATATTTTACTTCGGATGAAGAACCTAGTCACCCTATTCCCAAACTATAAATTAGATCATTTTTAATAAGTGAGGTTAGATTAGCCGTCTGTCTGGTGAATTTGCTAAAAAATCTGGTGATTTTTAATCGCTTTCTGCCTGGTGAAATCTGGTGATTTTTTTCGGAGATTTCTGGAGAATTTATTTTGCCTCGAGCGGCAACACTGAAGCTGCAGTCTGATTAAATGAAAATAACACCGAAACTCAGTCGATTGTAAGCACTGGCCGCGTTCACTTCGCTCCGCTCAGGCTTTGTACACGACTCAAAACTTATAAATTTTAGTAATTGAATAATGAATTAAATTTGAAAATATCGGGGTAGAATGTTATTATGGATTAAAATATTTAGTTCCACATTTTCATTACTATTTTCGTAAAAATCTATACATATCGCTTTTATGTATATTAATAGCAGTTTCTTTTATATTTTAAAACAACTATAGGACAATATATACAGGGTGAGTCGGGAGGAAAGGACCAAACTTTATGAGTGTATTGCATACATGAAAATAATTTAAAAAAAAACTCAAATGTTGTTGTTCGATTTTCATTTTTTTTACAGTTTTAGCGTAATTAAAATTTCTTTATTAACGTTTTGGAAATCAAAGCCTTATTATAATAACACCGTTATTTACCTCTAAATATTTTCTGTTTTGTCTAGAAAAGGCGCTTGTTGCTCTCCTGATTGAGTTATGTCTTTGTTTAAGATCAGCTGCAACATTTTTAATGCGTTCTATTAATGCATCCCAAGCTGCTTTTACTTTCTACATTTCATCTTTAAACCAACAATAATTTAGTGCTAAGAGGTCTGGGGACATCGGAGAACAACTAATAAGACCACCGCAACCAATTTAACGCCCTGGAAAGCTTTTGTGGCATACTAGAAAATCATTTTTAGTTACGCTATAACTTAAAAACAAATGAAAATCGGATAAAAACATTTGAGTTTTTTTATATTATTTTTACTCATAAAGTTTGGTCCGTTCCTCCCGACTCACCTTGTACATTATGTAATTAAAACATCAAGCGGTAGTTTAAATCCGAAGAGATATTATAATATCTCCAAAGATTTAAAAGTAGCTTGACTTCCGTATTGCATATGTTTTTTATTTTATTTCGTATCTATAATCTAATTTAATTTGAAAAAAACTTGCATTATGCATCATAACCATGGAGAAATATCTACAATTTTACAATCGACAGTATAATACTATCTGCTCGGATTTAAACTATTATTTGATCTTAATAATATTAATAATAATAATAATAATAATATCTTTATTTTCCCAAGATGTACATACACAACTTATACTAAAACAAAACATAGTTGCACATAATAGAAAATTTGTCAAAATACAAAATAAATATCATTGTTACAGATTGGTAAATTGATGGATACTGTAAGGCTCTAGTTGAAATAATATTTTTTTAATTTCCTTTTTGAAAATGTTTAAAGAGTTTAGTTGCTTAATTTTAGTGGGTAATTTGTTAAAAAGTTTTAAACATGCATAGTGTGGAGCTTTTTTAACCATTTCTAACTTATATATTGGATAAGCATATAGTGTCGATACATTTCTGGTACCTATAGTGTGCATTGAAAGGTATTGTTGAAATAGATGTTTGTTTTTAAAAATAAATAATAATGACCCTAGAAGATATATTGCAGGTGCGGTTAATAGGTCATTTCTTTTGAATATACCTCTACACGACTCTCTATAAGGTAACTTGAGAAGTACACGTAGCGCTTTCTTTTGCGTTTTAAATATTTTAATTACATAATATATAATCTTTGCTGTTATTGACAACGGATTTAAAAGAATACTTTATTCTAATATTTTTAGTATATAAATAAATGTTTAAAACACAAAATGAAATAAATAATATACACATGTGTATATAAACCATTCACATCTATTAGGCCATGGTCATTTGACATATATTTTTGTTTGTAAATGTCATACTGACACAAAATATTTTATTCAATAAAATTATAAGAATTGGAAAGTATAGTGAATATTATCATGTAAATCGAAATATCACCTGGATTTATAATAGTATGGAAAACATGGAGAAGCTGTAGTTGCTGCAGGGCGGACATTAATTTAGTGTAAAATTTTTGTAAAATTTGAGGGTGGAAGTGGAAGTGGAAGAGCAGCAAATAAGCTGAACTTTGCCCTTTCATATACATGTAAAATGTAATGAATAAAGACTAATTATTATTATTATTATTTTTATTATTATTATTATTATTATATGTATGTGTATATAAAATGACAACGTTAAATGACAAATTTAGTTTAGGCATTGTCAAAATGTTGGTTTACTGTTTATTGTTAAATATTATTGTTGTTGGATTCAACATCAGCATATACATTACTAATTTGGTTACATTCATTATGCCACATCAAAAAAAGTAACAAAACTTTGTTGTTGTCATTTTGTCAAAAGTATTGTCTTAAAGTTACCTCTATTGCAACTTATTATATTATCTTTAGATTGTGCATTAAATTTATCATCTGATGTTGATTCTTCTGCCAATGAATAATAAAACATGTTTTTGAGTGGTATGTTTAGTCCAGTTTTCCATAATAATTCAAATTTGTTACAAACATTTTGCCACATGTCCCTGGTATACTCCAAAAAAACCTCAAACCATAAATTAGCAGATAGAGTCTTTAGTGGCGTGAGTAAGATCTTTGGTCTTACCGCAAAATACTGAAAGATCTTCTCCTCAGACGGATTTAAAAAAATACAATTTTGTAATTTTTTTTTAAATCCTGTCATTAACTGTTTAAAATTGTAAAATTTTATATATAAAAAGTGAGTATAACAAAATTGTTTCTTAAAACATTAAAATATTGTCGGAAGTCGTCCATAAACTGTTGTAAAGTGTAATTTTAATTGAAAACATTAAAATACTATTAGAACGCACCAAATTTTGACAAAAAACATTTTAAAAATGTAAAATTTTATTCACAAAATGTCAAAAATAGCAAAATCCTATCTTAAAACATCAAAATATTGTTAAAAAGCATTCAAATCCGGCTATAAACTGTTTAAAACTAAAATTCTATTTTATAGAATGTTAAAAATATTATAGTATTTGTTTCTGATTAATGCACAGTTTAAAATAATTGAGGTTAGGGTGTTTTAGTAAAAATTTTATACTTTATTGTGCTGATTTTATTTTTATATATTAAGACCGGTTTCGGCGGTTAGGCCATCATCAGTTTTTTCTTTTCTTATCACAGGTGTTGTTGTGTGTTGCGCAACATATATTCATTTGACACCAAAAACACGTTATGTCTGCCCTATTATTTTTCCCCACTGGATATCTCCGCGTACCTCCTGAGTAATTCCTTGTACCACCTCTTGGGAAAGTCAAATTAATTTTCCTCTCAAGAAGTTTAGGAGCAGCTTATTCATTCTAATAGTGATAAGTCTGACCTGGTTCTTCCCAGCCGTCCCAATTATCAAATTTTTCTTTGTTTATTTGGACTTTATTAAGTCCCTTCCTCACATACATCTTTAATGTTATTTTTCCTATTGGGTGTACGTACTTTTCTCTATTCAAAACGCCAGGATTAGATGGGGTCTTTCCTGCTTTTTTACAATAGGGCAAAGATATCATACTAACTTACCTGGCAAGAATCTATAGGGCTTGCATTGCTTTTTGATACATATCTATACTATGCTTCACGTCTTTTCTCTTGAAGACATTGGAACGATTGTGCAAAAGATCAATTTAGGAAATTGCCTTTATCATACAAATCAACATGCATACACCCAAGGAAAATCTACCAAATCAGCCCTACATCTTGTAACGGACCAAATCAAAAGATCATTAAGAGGCAAAATGTCTACATTGGGAGTATTTATTGATATTGAAGGCGCTTTCGATAAAACCACCTTTAGAAAAATAAAAACTGCTCTTGTAAAACATAGTGTGAACACCACAAATAGCAGATGAATAAAACACATGTTGGAGAAAAGAACCGTTATTGTTACTGTAGGGGATACAACGGTCAGGAAAATCGTTGCTAAAGGTTGGCTCGAGGGAGGTGTATCTCCGCTATTATGAAATATAGTAGTCGACAGCTGTATACGGCTATTCAATGATCATGTTTTCTATACAATTGGTTATGCAGATGACATAACAATTCTACTAAGAGGTAAATTCAAAAGCACAATATGCAACTTGATGCAATAGGTTTTAAGAATGATTGAAAATTGGTGCAAACACTCTTACGGTCAACCCACTAAAAACCAAACTGGTTCTTTTCACAAAGAAGAAGAAAATAAGAAATCTAAACTTACCAAAACTCTTAAATACCCCACTACCAATATCAACTAAGGTAAAATATTTTGGTGTGGTTTTTGACAATAAGCTAATCTAAATATGAGATGCAAAAAAGTTCATATGTTTTTTTGGCAATACAGACGAGCTGTAAGAAAAACATGAGAACTGTCTCCAATAATAATGGTATGGCTGTACACAGTCGTCATAAGACCTATGCTCACATAAAAGTACTAATATGGTGGCCAAAAGCTAGACAAAAAATGTCTGCAAGCAAACTGAATCAGTTTCAACGAATGGCATGCCTGAGTACAACAGGTGACATGCGGACAACACCAACTGCAGCTATGAAGGCAATGTTGTGTCTGCTGCCCCTCAACACTGCATGGAGGGCTGACACGGTACTCGTGTTTGATTAGAATCTACTCGGATGGCTCAAATAGCAATAAAAGTTCTGGAGCAGGAATCTTCTTGCAATACCTTGACCTGAAAATATCTTTACCACTAATAGCGCACACAACTTTGCTCCAAGCAAAAGTAATAGGGTTGTGGAAATAGTAAACCACAAAATATGTGGCAAGAATATGCAGATTCTAATAGATAGTAGAACTGCCTTAATTTTCTATAAACAAGCCTAGAATCACACCAAAGCTAATTTTTGAATGTCTTTGTGTCCTTACTTTAGCAGCCTGTAAAAATAGCATTGAGTTGCTCTAAGGTCAACCTTAATGGCGTGTGAACCTAACTAGACCGCTTTAACACTCAAAAGCTTAAATAACTTAAAATAAAAATTAACTCACACAACGCACTAAGAAGGCGTTAGGATAACACTCCGGGCTGTAGACAGGCAATGGAAGCAATGACTGCTCCAAACGCTATGACAGCCAATTACTACTTGCGACTGTCTAAGAAGAATTTTGACAAGAATACATAGAAAGGTTAAGTAGAGGATGTAAAATGGGTGACGGGTCAATTGAGCACGTGCTATGTACATGCTCTGCCCTCTCATACGATAAAGAGTCCATGTTGGAAAGCTGCTGGCTTGAGATGGCTACCTTTCCAAGCGTAATACTTGCATATATGAGCTACTTAGAGTGGTTAAATGCCAGGACAACATAATGTGGTCACTACTATAGAAAATACAAAGAACTAAATTCCCACACCTTCCTAAAATGATAGATAAAACGTATTCTGACCATAATTTTTTTTAGTTTTTTGCAAGTTCTTTGCCCAACAGCTTTGTACTTCAAATAAGCTAATAGGTTCTTTTTAGTTAAAAGATGATTAAACCTACAGAAAAAAAAGGCGTTTGTTGCTTGTGCACAGTCAAAATTCTACCAAGAACGGGTTCTCTGAGATACGTTAAATTTATTTGTAATTTACTTTTGACATCACTCACACAACATCTTATGAAACTCAAAAAAAAAAAACAGGAAAAGAGATCCTGATAATTAAGAGCCGTCTTGGCTTTTGGTAAAACGGGAGGTTAAACCTAACCGAATTTTAATCAATTGCGGCTCGTTTTGTTTAACTTTAGGGTGAGGAATTATTTATGTGGTGATAGATAAAAAGTTCGCATTGTGCATTTACATATATAAAACCTATATCACTTGATTAGTCTTAGTAACTGTATCAGTTTGTGATGTAGCGTCCCATATGTAGCTACATAGTGGGTAGGGAAAATGAATGATAAAATTGACAGAGTTTAATTATTGCAATTTTTTTTAAATCTAAAGATAGAGCCTAAAGGAGGTTTTTCCCATCTTAATTTACAGGACCCGTTCCAACATTATTATTAAAACATTAAATTCATACAAGAAGTTAAGAAATGATACCTTACTTATTGAAGTTTAGGATAAAATGCAGAGCAGTAAAATGCAGAAATGCAAAGCATTAAGAAATATTGCGGTGACAGTTGAACCGCATAAATTTTTCAAAAGAGTTATTTTATGGTATGAGTTGTTATAAACAACTGTTGGCAAATGTAAACGAGAACTGGCGTTGCAAGGCGTTATCGATATCAAAAAGCCAACCCGCAGAAATGATGGTGAGGTCAGAGATACAACATCTATAATTTTAACATTCAATTAGGAACAGCTTCCAGATAAAGTTAAAGTGGCATACAATACTTGCCTATTTATTCCAAACTCAATACGGTGTTTTCAATGCCAACGTGTTAGACGTTCAGGTATTGCAAATGTGCAAAACGCTAAAAAAAGAAACAGGGCCATATTTTTTTATGCAGTAATTAACCTTTATGCGTGAATTGTAATGGTAAACACAAAATTTGTATGGACATAGTTAGAAATATAGTTTTGAAAATAACACCGATAGACCAATACAAACGTAGTGTTCTACGTTGGTTTAACCATGAAGAAAGAATAACAAAGCAAATTTATAATAGAATAGTATTTGGATCAAATACATTGGCAGACCACGTAAATGTTGTTGTATGCAAACAAAATTAAAAGTGAAAAGAATTCATGACCAGATGTAAGATATTGCTAAAGCAAAAGAAGTGTGTAAAGATTAAAAAACGTGAAAACAAATTGTACAAAGTAAAGTTTAAGAGTATGCATATTGTTTGTAGATGTAGGTTTAAGATAATAAAAAAAACCTAATAGATTAAAGCATCTAGATTTTTATTGTTTACTTTGGTTTCAATGTTTTTTTCAGATCACAAATATTAGAGATATTAACTTTTAAACCACAAACTAAGTGAATATTTGGTTGATTAAATTGGTTTGTAAAACCGACTAGGCCTTATTCTGCCAATTTAATTGTATTATGTGTTTTGTACTTTTTAGTCTCAGTTCAATAGACATCTAATAATTTTTTTGCGTCAGTAATCTTTTTTATTAATGCTAAATGTGTTAATTAACATATTGCCTTAAATGTTGATGTGTGAATAACAATCTTTTACAGTGTAGTACTATTCAAGTATTGTACCTAGCATGCTACAGCTGCTAAATATCTTAATAATCTCAATAATGTATGTTGTTTAACACACTTTCAAAACCCTTTGGGTCTATGTGTAAAAAACTTTAGACAGTTGTAAAGTAACTTAATGTACAGTTTTAACATGTTTTCAATTACATAAATCTAAACTCATCACTTGCAGCAACGACGTACATATTTGTCTATAAAATCTTGTAATGGTAACTGGATTGAGAATATTGGTTTATTGAAATAGAAACGATTTTTACAATATCGATTTTTGATAGATTTTTATTCAATATACAATACAATAATTTTCCTATGTAGTAAAAGAAATAATCAACAAAAAACAAAATAATCCACTAATTTATTTGTAGTATAACTCACTATGGGCTGGTATTATAAACCATTAAAATCTGTAGATTTTATTTACTAACCAACTAAATTATTTTACTTAGCTGATTTCGGTATTATAAACGTCAAATAAAAAAAAGTTGGTAACTAATCTATGGAATAAATTAATCATCCAAAATCTAGGGATTAAAATTTATTCAATGAATAACTGAATGACACATGTCATGTTTCTTAGGTTATTTTTAATGTGGAGCAATTTGCTCTACGATGTTATGCAACTGATTTTCAAATTGTTGAAGAAGATTATTGTAATATAACAAAGGCTACAATACAACACATCAATAACTATAATATTAAAATAACATATAAATGCGGCGTTGCATTTCCTTATTTTACGATTAGTTAATTTAGTTTTATAATACCGGAATACGTTTATTTGTCGAATATATTTAATTTGAGATTTGTTATTTGGTGATTTATTTTGTCTTTATAATACCGGCCCGTAATCTACTAGCAGCTATTGCTTATTTGTTTGTGACACAAATGTTTTCACCTCTATAATTGTACATTATTTATGTTTGAATAAGTTTATCATTTTTAACACATTGCAATTAAGTTTATTTTATGTTAGATACTGATTTTAAGTGTCTTGGTAAAGTGTAAATAAACAATATTTGATGTAATATAACTAATTAGTTTAAAATATTTAATTTAATCATTATCATTATATATATATATATATGTATATATATATATATATATATATATATATAGTTTGATTGATATATATATATATATATATATATATATATATAGTTTGATTGATATATATATATATATTTACATCAACCTAACTATAGAGCGTCCATACATTGTCCTTTTACGCACTTTGAAGCGTCCGAGAAGAATAGAGCGTCCGTATACGGACGCCAAAAGGAAACCTTTATAAATCGATTCTGCGCATCAAGGCGAGTCGAAAGATACATATAAAAAAAATTCAGTCCAAGACGCTCTATATGGCGATTTGTGTAAAAATGTATATTTTCGTGCATATTTTTAGTTCACACCATTTGCCGCAAGGAGGCGGTAAAGAGCTTGGCGTATATTTACAAGTATATTTTTCTGTACAAAAAATGCATTACTAAGCGTCCGCGTAATATGGCAACACCGCATTTAAAATATCGATCGCAAGTTAAAATTAGAATTACTTTTTCTATTTATAGGCACGTCGGCATATATTATCTAACGGACGCCAAATTGTATATTTACATTTTACTTTTACACTTTATATAATTTATTATATTTAAAGTAGCGTTGTAAAAATTTTAATAATTAAAACACAGGTGGTTTTGGATTTTAAAGATTTATTTGAAAATAAAAATTATTTGTTTGTTGTTTGCCCGGTGCTGTGTTAGGCCGAGTTTTGAGTAATTTCCCGGAAAAAGTTTCCCGGTGAGAGGTTATCGGCGTCGCGGGCAGTGTCGCCAGGAAGGCCTCGGTTTAATATACCGTGGCTTGGATTGTCTGGTTGAGCTGGTCGGAAACTTCCAGATGTGGGTGCAACCAGGAGTTCCGTGGTCGAGCGGAGTTGAAACAACATAATGTCCTTGTAAGTGCCGTTCAGAAACACATCTGCGGAGGCTGAGTTTGCAATATAATTATTTTCTTACCTTGATAGATGATTAGTTCTTATGTAAAACCGGCGGGCGGAAGCCTGTGCTGCTGGATCTAGTTACAGACTAACCGATGTTTATGCCTAAAAATCTAGCGGGTTAAAGACTGTAAATTGCAAGATAAATTTGACGGGCAAATTTTGCTTGGTTGCTAGTTAATGCCGGGCGAGCAAAGTCTTGTGTTGTATAACTATGGATTTAAATAAAATTCAATAAACTAAGTAAACTGTAATGGTATTATCAAAATTTATCAATGAAGTACCAAACTCAACGGTGTTAAAATATTACATAATTGCAAAAGTGCAAAATTTTAACATTTATCACAAATATTTGGGTTTAAATAATAATGTAATAAACAACAGTCTAATTTTGGCATCAAAAAAAGAATCGTGAAAATCGCATCGCTCTGGGACGTTCAAAAAAGATTCTGATTTGTTCAGTAAGTTCTAACTTTTTTGTCCAAAACTGTAATGCAATTTTGAGGGCAGCAATAAATTTGCAAGGCTCGAATAAGCCAGATGATTCTTGACACTAAAAATCAGTGATCCAACCGAGCTGTGACGGTCAAAACGCATCCGTTCAATTCAAATGCGTCGCACTTAAAACTCCAAAAAGTGACCAGTCTGACTTGGATAGACGTAGCTTAGTAACGGTTGCAGCTAGATAGTTTGTTTGTTGAAAAGCTAATAAACTCAGCTTTCTTCAATTCTTTTTAAATAAACTGCCCAAATTTTGTCTAAATTTCGTTCCAAACTTGACCCAAAAAAGTCATCATTTGCACTTCGCACCATAGATCTTAAACCAAAAATTAAAAAAAATTCTTAAACAGGATGGTTTTCAAAAAATGAAAAAACTTCAACAAAGTTTTTGTTCTAATTGGAGTTGTCGGATTTTTAGTCATATTTTCCCGTTTCAATTTGCCCAGCCAAGCCCTGACCCCGTTGCAAGGCCCGAGTTAACTGAAATATTTCTGACACTAAAAATCAGAAGTGATCCGACCAAGCAGTAACGGTCAAAGCACCTCTGTGCAATTCAAATGCGTCGCGCTCAAAACGACCCCAAAAGGCGACCCGTCTGACTTGCATTGACGTTGTTAAGTAACGGTTGCAGCTAGAAAGTTTGTTCTAATCGGAACCGTCGGATTTTTGGCCATGTCTTCTCGCCTCAATGCTCACTCAAGTCCAATCGGGACTGGGTGAAGCTCTAATATTTTACCGCCTTGTGCGTATAGACATAATTTTCTTGTCTTAGGTTGCAGAGCAAACCCAAGAACACCATTGAATTTGGAAGACAAGTTAGCAAAAATATTTTTGATACTAAAAATTGAAAGTGTTCCGACCAAGCTGTGACAAAGCGCTTTAGTGCAATTCAAATGAGTCCTGCTCGAAGTAACCCCAAAAGCGTGATTTCCCTGACTTGGATCAATGTAGTTCGGTGGTGGTGGTGGTTTTAGCTAAGTTCTTTTTTTTTTGTCGAATAGCTAATGAACGCAGCATCTTTATGGTTTTTTTTTAAATAAGTTGCCCAAATTTTGTTTTAAATGTTGCTCCAAATTTAACCCAAAAAGTCTTTTTTGCACTTTTGACCAAAAATCTGGGCTCAAAATTTAATTTCAAAAATTTTTTTTGACAGAATGGTTTTTTAAAGAATTACAATACTAAAAAAAATGTTTTGATTGGAACCGTCGGATTAGTCTTGGCCACCACCGTATAGACATAACTTTCTTGTTCAACGTCGCGGAGCAAATGAGTGTCCTAAATAAAAAAAAAAATAATTATTAAAAATAACGCTGGAACTCATCATTTTAGGGTAGCTTCGGTAGATTACAAAATGCAAAATAATAAAATTGTATTTGCTCTTTCTTGGAAACAGTACCGCCCAAAAGTTTAGAAATTATAAAATTTATCAAAAAATTGGTCCCAAATCAAAATAATGCAAATTTAAAATGACGTCACTAAATCTCTTCTCTAATGATTAGAGTAGCATGCAAAGATTAAAAAATACTGAATACGAATATTGTATTTGCTCCTTCTTGAAGCACAGTAGTGCCCAAAAGTTTATAAAACTGAAATTTCACAAAATGTCTGACTTGAGTTAGCATAAATAAAAAATTCAACAACAATACGATTATTGTTCTAAGTAGGCTGATACGATACAAATTAAATAAATATATTTGTTTTTATGAGGATTTTGTTGTTTTATTTTAGTTTTACTTGATTCCATAAGCAGTCAATTGTACTTTCTGATCTGAAGGATTTGGCTGATGTGAATAGTTTTCAATATTAACAATTTTTTAAAATGAAATATTTATGAACAAAAAATTACTTTAGTGAGTATATTGTCAAAGTGTTAATTGATTTGTGATAAAGAATTTGTGAAAATGGTTTCTCATACTACTACTACTAATAATCAGTTTCAGTTGTATGTATTGTGGATTTTTTTTTTACACACAGAATAGGATTTTTTTTCCACGTTAATAAAAACACAGCTGAATTAATAAGACATTTAAATCCTAAATTTAATACTCAAGATTTACATTTTCCAAAAATGATATGTACCACTTGTTGTTTAGCACTAAAAGATAGAAAGAATAATAATCCTAAAAGAAACATTTCTACAATACCGAATTTTGAAACAAATGTTTTTCTTAAAGGAACTCGAAATAAAATTGATTGTAATTGCTATATAAGTATAACTGCAAGAAAGAACTTTAGATCTGCATAAATAATAATAAAAGGTAGAGAACATATAAAAGTATATAAACAAATTAAGTTTGGTACGATAGCATCAGAAAATTATGAAAAATCAGTTCAGAAAATGAAAACAAAATCCCAAACCCAACACTGCAACAATTGTCTGCACAAAATGTTTTTCAACTATAGAAAAGAAACAATCCCATAAATGTTCTTCAAAAAAAGCAACCAGTAACATAACAAACAATATGGTTGCGGAACTGTCTGATCAGTAAAGAATTGCATCATACAGCTGCTCTAAAAAAAGAATGAAGAGATTTGTTATCAATCCCAATCAAATTAAAAGGATTCAGATCAGTTTGGAGAAATTATTGAATTATAAATCTATCATGAATGAGTCTGCGTTATATATACAAAAAACGAACTAACTTTTTTCGGTTACCAACTGGTCAACGCAAATGTATTCCTGCCCATTTCTCTGAAGATATGAAGAATAGGAAATTAGACTTTGATTCCATTATAAAAATTGATTTCCTAGGTTTGATGTTGGTAATGGAAATTCAACCAAAACAATTAAAAGACCAATAGTGTAGGGTAACGTTTCTGAAATATTTGATATGGTAATTGTATTAAATTGTATTAAACTTTATTTCTTAGGTATATTTATTACATATCAGAAAAAGGCGATGTTCAGCAAATTGCTGCTCTTCCACATAACCATTTAATTTTTACAATAATTTTATTAATTTATAAATATAAACCTTCTGCAGTATAGCCATATTGAAGATGCATCTTGTATTAGATTGTTCCCATGTATTTCATATAAATCTTCTAATGTAAATACCGCTATTACACCATAAATTTGTATTAAAGAAAATATTAGTCAATCTGACATTTTTGACGTTTAAATTGTAGTTATTATTAATAAACGTGGAGAAAAGGGTAATGTTGACATTAAAATTATGGCAGATGGCATTTTTTTTTAAATATCTCTTAGCATATTACCTGAGCTAGAAAATAACACAAATGAAAGATTGTTGAGATCTACGTATAAAAACAGTGCGGACTTAAAAAATTTGGTAAAGCTACAAATGTAAAAAAGATTATTTTGTTACGTATTGTACCCGATGTGAAGGAAAGTTATAGGAATCTAAATTTAATGAAAATTGTTTTAAATGATTTCTCATTCAAGTTCATCGGCGATTTAAAAATAAATTTCATTGTAAACAGTCAACAAATTACTGCTATGTATATTTGCAAGAAAAGGTAAGCAACTGTTCTAAACATTATAATGAATTATTAGTTGGTATTGAAAATGACGACGAGGAAGAAAACAATAACATTAATAAGTTTTTATTGCAGTTTAATTAAATTTAAATTTACATTTCTTAAATTAATTGTTAGAATTTGCAAATTTGAAAATAGAAAACAAATGCTTCAGGCTGAAGCCGTTCGGAAATTTAAGAAATTTCTTCAAAATATTTCAATCTAATGGAAGTAATAAGAAATTTGCTATGTTAAGCAAATCAGTAGTGAATTTTCTACTCTTCAATGAATACGATGATGTAACTGTTATTCAAAAATTCATAGTTTGAAACAAATTAATAAAAAAATTAGATCGTAAACAAGCTCATCTTTGGCCAAAACAGTTAAAAATAATATCAAAAAATTACTATAGCAAAGTTTTTGCGGGGAATGCTTGCCGAACAATGTTGAAAAACTCTGATATTCTTGTTAGTGACAATATACTAGAAAATATAAGGTCATTGATAATTATTCCATACGTATTATGTTTCAAATCAATGGATAAAATTGTAAATCTATGTTTCTCTACATCAAAACCGGATGAAAAAATCTTAAATTTAGAAATTGCTAACTTGAGAAAATATTTTGAAGCAACGGACTTTATCGAAACAAAACTTTACATTATTTTATACCAAATACCTCATGCGTTATATTACTTGAGTTTAGGTTTGGGTCGATGGTCGGAACATGCTGGTAAAACTATTCATAATGAATTTAAAACTGTATAATCTCAATATAATATTAATATAATTAATGATCCACGTTATGCGGAAAGATTAAAAAACGCAATTGTCGACTTTAATACATACCACATTTAATTTTGAAAACTTAATAACATTTTATTGTAAAGGGTTTTCCAATAAGAAGTTTTATTTTGAAGGGCAGGAGGCTATTTGGGCAACTGTCAATTTTGAAGCTATTATCATTTGACATTTGACAAGTAAAAACTACGCCGTTATTAAAAATGGAATGATACACGCTTCAACAACGCATTGAAATTATTAAAATTTACTACAAAAATGGTGAAAAACACTTTTTGGTTGTCGTAAAGCTCCTTCTCGTTTGTCAATAGTAAACCTAGTGGAAAAATTCAAGCTGTTGGAACAAGTTTGTGATGTAAAGAATTAAAAGCAAAAAAAAGTGTGCATCGCTTAAGAACACATAAGAATATTGCTGATGTAGCCCGTAGTGTTGAAGAAAACACAGGTTTGTTGATTCCTTGTTGATCTTTGGAATTAGACATTTTACAAACGACATTGAATTGTATTAAGCACTTTTGACTTAAGTCTTAAGGCTTTTAAAAATCAGTTACCACAAGAACTCAAGTTGGTCAATCACCACGTCGTTTCTTTGCTGATTGGGTCCTTCAAATGCATCAAAATGATCTGAAATTTCATCAAAAAATAATCTTCAGTGATGAGGCCCATTTTTACCTCGGAGGCTACGTTAATAAGCAGAATTGTCGCATTTGTAGCTCAGAAAATCCAAGAATGGTAGTTGAAAAGTCTTTGCATCCTTAACGTGTCACTGTTTGAGCGGTTTTTAGGCTGGCGGTGTGTTTGGACCCTACTTTTTGAAATATGAGGCTGGTGCAACTGTTACGGTGAATGGATGGCGCTATCAAGCTATGGTTAATGTTTTTTATAGCCGGAATTAAAAGATATTGCTGTAGACGACGTTTATTTTCAGCAAAACGGCGCTACGTGCCACACAAGCAAGAAAACAATCGCAATTTTGCAAAAAAAGTTTCCTGGTCGTGTTTTTCTCAAAGAGGTGATTACAATTGACCACCGAGATCTTGTGATTCAACATCTTTAGACTTTTTTCTTTGTGGTCACGTAAAAAACAAGGTTTATGCCAATGCTCTACCATCGATTCAAGACCTTAAAAATGAAATTTGTAAAGTTATCAAGGCCATACAGCCTCAAATGTGCGAATTGGTCATAAAAAAATTCATAAAAAGAATGTGGTATTGCAACCGTAACCGTGGCGGCTATTTGACTGATATTGTTTTAAAATGTTAATGGCATACCTTTCTCTTTACAATGAAATAAACATTTATTGAGTTTTCTTAAAAGATTTCCCGTTTTTTTCAATCAAATGAAATAAAATGAAATGAAACCTCTTATTGGAAAACCTTATATTTCAAATACATGTTAATAAATTAAATACACAAATTATTTTGAGTAATACACTTAGACATAAACTGTAATTATTTAAAACCTTTTCAATTTTTTTAATTTTTAGTGTTTACAAACTTTTGAGTACTACTGTTTTCAAGAAGGAACAAATACAATATTTGTATTCAATATTTTTTCATCTTTGCATGGTACTCTAAACATTAGCAAAAAGATTTAGTGTCGTCATTTTAATTTTTGCATCATTTCGATTTAAGACCAAATTTTCTATAAATTTTAATATTTCAAAATTGTTGGACGGTATTGTTTCCAAGAAAAAACAGATACAATTTTAATATTTTGCATTTTGTAGTTTACAAAAATTACCCTGATCAGAAACAATGAGTTCTTACGTCGTAATTTTTATCAAACTTTTTTTCAATTCAGGACATTTGTTAGAGGGCATCGTTGAATTTGCAAAGCCTGAGTTATCCAAAATGTTTCCGATTAAAAATGCAGTGAATTTTATATTATTTTCTACTTAAATTTAAAAACCAAAAGAATTTCTCAATCAGTACTAAGTGGGTATATTATTGTTTATTTTTTGTTGGACGCCGTATAGTTAATTTACCACAGATATTCTATAAATAGACTGGTCAAACTGGTTTGGACGCTTTATAGTATGCACGATCCGTGTCAAATATGTATATCTACAATAGAAAACATGTTGCAACACTGCCGGACGCTTTAAGGTAGCAAACAGGACGCTCTATAACACATATTCATGTTTGTTTGTGTATATGTATGACGCTCAAAAACAGAAAAATGTACGGACGCTAAAAGGTAGTTTTATGTACAATAGAAAAATGTTTTAGTTTGAATTTAATAAGAAAACCGCGTTAATCTTTTTGAGCTCGAGTATATTCACCTGCGAGCACTAGAACTACGTTTTTTTTTAAGGGACGCCCAATGACAGTTTCTCATAGCGGACGCTTTATAGATACCGAGATGTAAATATATATATATATATATATATATATATATATTAATCAATCATAAAAACGTTTAAAACATATAAAATTAGAAGTAATCCATAGTTAACAATTGTTTAAACCAGAATTGTTCTATAAAAAATATAAACGTAGAAAACAGTAATCCTGATATCAAAAACCCAAAAGCAAATTGAAAATGTAAGATACGTAATGGTGCCAATTCATTATCCAAAGTATAACTAATTGATTGACGATCTTTATTCCATTTTATAAACATACCCATTTCAAAAAATCTATGAAATTTAGCATTAACATGTTTTGTAAGACGATGACCTTTTAACAATCTTGCTGCAAAATATGTTTGATACATTTCAATTACATATATTTGATTCAAAATGGAACTATTAATATTCATCATTTCCATAGCAACAGTATCAAAATAAATCGTAATATTTTTGTACTTTTGAATCATATCAAACCACATATAATAGTCATTAAATTCAATAATACCAATTGAAGTTTCGCGAATATAATTATTACTTGACGTATTTGCAGAAAACACACGCTCAATCATCTCTTAATGTCCATGTAATCTAAGATTTGCATCTACAATATTTTGCAAGTTTTTAATTTGTTTACCATCAAATTCTTTAAAAAGGTGTGAGTAATATAAACCCGAAAATGCAGAAGTAACAATTAAAGCAAATGTTAGCCAAAACATAGTTAATAATTTCATAGATATAGAATCTGGAATTTTTATTGATTGAAAAATTAAAATTGAATAAACTTTTATTAAAACATCTATAATATTTGAATATAAATTATTATTAAATAAAAACAAATTTCCCGTCAAATAGACAAAGCAAACCAATAAACTTGCTACTAATATTGAAATCCAAACACTACCATCAAATATAAATTTAAAACTTTGCCACCGCGGAATTTTAGACGCAATAGGTACTAATATTACAGTATAGAATGTACTATAAGGATAAATGTAGTCGTGATATTGAAAATCCAACATAGCTACAATTTTTGTGAAATCAATATCACAATTCTCATAATCGTTTGTCTGCTCTACAGAAAAATTATGTTGATTTGCAATTAGATTTAAAAAGTAATGCTGGTAAGAGTCAAATGTTTCGCAAAAAAAAATCTTGCAGCCCATAAAATTATACAATGATTTATTGTAGAATAACTTCATAGCATTAATGGTTACATTATTACACGTACCAAGGTAGATTTTATCAGGTACATTTTCACAAGTATGTTCATAATCTTGCATCCGATAAATATTTCCAAGTCTGTCCAATATAATTGTGTTTGGGATCCAGTAATACACAATTTTAAAAACGTTAATAATGTTTTCATTGCCCATATATATTACAAAATGATATACGTTTTTTAAAATCTCATAAGATCTTGTATCTTGTAGACTCCTATAAGTTTTCAATTGGAATATGTCATCAACTTGTAAATAAATAATTTCTGAGATTGTTTCTAATGGTGAATGCGTAAATAAGAAATTTTCAATTTTTATTATTTTTTCTTTGACATATATAGCATTTGAAAGCTGTTCAGCCATCCAACTGTTCTGATCAGCATAGAATAGAGTTGTTCGAAAATGCTTGAAATGGATGTATACATTCTTAACACATTCAACAATTTGAACTTCTTCTTGACTCTAATAACAAGTAAAATTATATATTTAAAATTTAGTGTTTCATAAACTTACCGCTAATTGTGGAAACAATTTTGAGAAACCACGCACATTTGTCGTAATTGCAATTAAAAAAAGCAATCTATTTAAAAGCATTTTCACTTTCTATCTGTATTACCCAAGGTGTGGCCATCAAATAAATTCAGTCTATTCATTTCATGTGTAGCTTTGATTTTTTTGTTATTGTCTACTGAAACATAAATACATAAATATGTAATATGAGTTAGTTAATGTAATTGCATGAATTTTCACAAACGACAAATAATAACTGAACACAACTGATACGTAAACATAAATAACTCAATAATTATTAAAAAAAAAGAATAAAGTATGTGTGTGCATTTTGTGTTCAAACTAGCAAAAAAACAAAATAATATTTAATTTTCAGAATGACAGTTTTTGTTCTATTACACGCTACGTTTTTATTTACAAAACATTTTTTTTAAATGTTTACAGAATCTCAACATTGTTACCATATACGTAATTCATATAGTTTATACAATGTTAAAACTTACTTTTAGTTGTTAATTCCACTGAAGGATTAAATTCAGTAAGCTGCGCATATAAAAAATTACTTCCATTGCAGATGGCACGCACAAAACGTTTACAAATAAAAATTTAATTGCACCATGTAAATGGCTTATAATTTGTGCTGCTTTACAATTGTTGCCGATTTTTGTACAACTGTTCATAAAA
Organism: Tachinus rufipes; assembly: GCA_963932245.1. Taxonomy (NCBI): domain Eukaryota; kingdom Metazoa; phylum Arthropoda; class Insecta; order Coleoptera; family Staphylinidae; genus Tachinus; species Tachinus rufipes. The sequence goes on from OZ010748.1 coordinate 52,559,686, forward strand.
AAGTTGTGCAGGTTTACCTTTTTAGGAATTTCTTTTTTTTTTCAAACTACTGTACTGCAAAAATCACTGCATATAAAGTTTGACTATGATAATAAGACGTCAGTAATACGTATAGTAATGTTATCTAAACATTTGGCTTAAGTTGGTTTGTCCATTTAAAAGATATCAATTGTTTGTTAGAAACACATTTTTGGTCTTAACGTTGGACCCAATTAACCAATTTTTGTTCGATTTATTTTAATAGTTTTATTTAATTGTTAATAACATACAATACATGTATTAAATGTTTAAACTTTAAAGTAATAGAATGCTTCAATATAGGGAGCAGGTATCCAGTTATATATATATATATATATATATATATATATATATATATATATATATATAGATTTGTTAAACCGCCTATACAGACCCAATTTGCTATATACTACCGACGTTCCCAGACCAAATCCGACGTTCTCAGGCCCGGCTTTGGGTCTGACAACGTTTTCATGCGTTATTTTTCGGCATAATATAGCAGTAGACAAAACAACATCAAAATTATTTTGGGACTGAAAACGTATATCAAATATGTCAACACATACAAGTTTAGTTCATTAAATATCGCAGACGAGGGCGCGCTCGTCGTATTTATATACGCACTGCAAGACATTATCAGACCAGCCACGCCATACCGACGTTTTCAAACCAAACATTGACAACGTTGTAATAAGCTATAATATACCTCGCAGCTGACTTGGCTTTGTACTCGGCCAGAGTTTTGAGCACGCAACAAAACTTAAAAAACAGCACACATCGCAATGAAACCTACGGGCTGGCGCGGATAAATACAAAACGTGTGAGCGGGCACTGCAACCCAGGTGCCCCGGGTCTGTAAACTTTTTTTTAATTTGCGTACCGTGCATAAATTACTTATTTGATTTAATTGTTGATGATATGCTTTTTTAATTTTTTTTAATAAAACAAATGCGCTGCGTTAGTGTCCATATATCTGATCAAACACCTGTGATTGTACAGAACATATTGTTTTTTTTAATAGTGCTAGTTTTTGCGTTTTTTATTATAGGTCATAGCCGCTTTTAATTTTCTTTTTATGCAATAACTATTCGTTTGGATAGAAAATTAAATGAAACAATTACTGTGTTTTATTTTATTTTTTATTATGAATTATCACGTAGTAGCGGTCAACTCTATTCCTTTAGATGTCTATTTATTTATTTATTTATTTATTTATTTATTTATTAAATTATTATCCCAACAGAACTAATAGTTCCAACATGGAGATAATATACAGACATAGGTAATTAGATACAAGGAAAGAAAATAATTATGATACAATAAAATTAAATAAAGAAGTTATGATATAAGACTAAACAAAACAAAAAAAAATATGAATGAACAAAAAATAAACAAAAGTTTTACAGAAATATACAAAAATTATATAAAATAAAATGGTTAAAAAAATGCTTGGTTGGGCGCTACGGAGTTTACAGCATTCATTACTCTGTTTATCGGTGCATTTAGTCCTAAATTACTGTGCCACCTAAAACAAGTAAATGTTGGTTGGTTTCTAGCTGCTAGCCTTGGTACATGGAAGTTCAAACTGCTTGTTAGGATTGGACAATCCACATCTCCGCAAACCAGCTTAGTGGCCAGCGATATATCAGCTCTTTTACGACGATCTTGAAGAGAGTCAAAATCAAAACGGCTTAATAGGGCGTTATAATCTGTACGACCACGAGGCGGGTAGAGGCCATCTTCTCGGTAACACATATACTTTAAATAACGTCTTTGAACTTTTTCCAGAGCATAGGAATAGGTTGCGTAGTAAGGAGACCACACCGTACTACAATACTCTAATTTACTTCTGAGAAAAGCAAAATAGAGTACGTGCAAAGATTCTTTATTAGAGAATGGTTTTGCTAACCTAATAATAAATCCTAGCGATTTTAATGCTGAGTTGACAATATTGTCTATGTGACTATTAAATGTTAAATGATTGTCGAACAGCACACCAAGGTCTTTGTAGGTTGTAATTGTTGATAAAGGTTGGTTGTCAATGGCATAATCAAAAACTATATTTGATTTTTTGCGAGAGTATGTCATCGTACAGCATTTTGATATATTTAGTTGCAAGTAGTTCGTTTTACACCACATAGATAACATTTGAATGTCAGATTGAAGGGATATGCAATCTGCCATAGATGAAATTGTAGAAAATATTTTTAAATCGTCAGCATATAGTAGACATTGATTTTTTAAGGTTTTGCAAATATCATTAATAAAAATGATAAAAATGAATGGCCCTAAGTTGGACCCTTGGGGAACACCACTAAGTGCTGGATAGTTAGCGGATTTGAAGTTTAAAACCTCAACATACTGCAATCTGTCATTAAGATATGACTGTAATAGATTACAAAGATTGTTATCGCATCCAAAAAATCTATTACTTATAATATAATTTTAAAATAAGAATTTGTTTTTTAGTTTTATCTATATGTTTATTAGAAACTGTTATTAATAGTTATTATATATTTTAATAATAATATACTTGGTTTTGAGCCGCCCGAGTTGGGATTTGAGCCGGGCCCGGATTTTAAAGCTGACATTGGGCTGAGTTTTGGGTCGGATCGGGACTCTTATAAAATTAACTACACTGATGCTTTTTATATTATTATATGCAATCTACATACTTTAAATTTATTATTTCTTTATCCCAACGCGGCTATAGCATTCCGAGTAACAAGGAAGCAAGGCTATTGTTTATTTTTTGTACCGTGCATAATATTTTTTAGTCAATTTAATCGTTGCTAATATGCTACATTTCTTTAATAGAACACATGCGCTGCATTGGTGCCTAAATATCCGATCAAACAAAAAACATCTGTGATTGTATAGAAAATATTGTTCCTGTTTCAAATGTTCCGGCTTTTGCATTTTTTATTTTGTCATAACTACTTTTAATTTTTTTTAAGCGATAACTGTTCCTTAGATGTTTATTATTTAAATCTTTATTACAGGTGATTTAAATGTATTATTTAACCAAAAAAATAATAATATTACCGTACAGTTGCAATTATTGTTTCATTTGTTTGGATTGTATTCAAAACTAAATAAAAGTACAAGAAAAAATAATAATACTCTTGATAATATATTTACCAACATAAGCAAAGCAGAATACAATATTAAAATCATTAATCTAGGTTTTTCAGATCATTTAGCAATTAGTTTTGCATCAAATTTGTCACAGTTAAAAAAAAACCTAATGAACGCATTAATTACAGACCTATTACAGACGAAAGACTGTTAATATTGTACAACATAATGGATACTGTAGACTGGAGTTTTGTTGCCAATCGCAATTTAACTATAGAATCAAAATTTGACGTATTTATAAATACTGTTGCATGTGCTATGCTTGAAGCTATTTCAGAGAAAACTAAAATATTAAATAAATTGAACATAGTAAATTGGTTCTCATATGATCTATTCCAAATGAGACAAAAAATTCACGATCTAAATAACTTAAATAAGCATGTTCATTCTGATCTTATAACTACTCAATTAAAACTACTTAGAAAAAACAAGTCAATCAAGTTGCAATACGGCCAAAAAAAATACACATGATGACTTTATTTATAAATCAAATAATAATCATAGGGTTATGTGGCAGGTAACCAAATCGCAAAGCAGTAGCCATAACATTAACAATAATAAATCTTTCACACCGGATCAGTTTAATAATTATTTTGTTGACATAGCTCCGACTGTTTCTAATAACTTGTCTGCAAGTGCTACCAGTTTTATAAGTTACGCCAGCAAATCACTGCAACTTTCAAATCAATTTAATTTTAGACAAGTTATCTTTATTGAATTACGTGATATCGTATCAAATCTAAAAAATTCTAATTGCATAGATTGCTACAAAATTAATAGCAAAATAATAAAATCAATTTTAAATATTATTTTGATTCCCCTAACAAAACTTATTAATGAATCAATTATGTCAAATCAATTTCCAAGTGTTTTAAAACTGGCAAAAGTTATTTCAGTATTCAAAAAGGTGAAATTGTCTGTACTATCTAACTAACGCAACATTTGGAAGTAAATAATACTTAATGTGAAAATTAATATGGTTTTCGCCGTCATAGACCTACAGTATTTGCAATAAAACATTTAGTTGATGAAATTTTAAATGGATTTGAGGTTAATAGCCATACTTATGCTCTGTTTTGCAATTTGATAAAGGCTTTTGATTGTGTATCACATCATATTTTAATTAACAAACTAAAACATAACAACTTTAGTAAATCTAGTATTGATCTTATGTCATCATATTTGAGTGACCGTTTGCAGTATGTAACAGTGAACTCTATAAATTCAGAAACGCAAAATGTAAGCATGGATGTGCCACAAGGTTTTGTTTTAGGGCCAATTTCATTCTTAATCTGTATTAATGATTTACCATATTGTGACACCCAAGCCCATTTTACACTATTTGTAGATGATACCACCATTGTAAGATCTAATAAAGATATAGTTGAATTAGAAGTAGATGTGTGTAATACACAATCGATTGTAAATGATTGGTTTTTATCAAACAAGTTAAATCTTAACAACTGTAAGACTGAGCATCTAATTATCTCACTAAGACAAATTAACACCAACACTGAAGTAGTTAAGTTTTTAGTATTAACACTAGATTATAGACTTACTTAGATAGCTCATACTACCTATGTAAGCTATAAAATTTCTAAGTATATATGTCTATTAAGAAAATTAAAAAGTATTACTTCACAAAAACTAGTGCTCACGATTTATTCAGTCATAAAATACGGAATATTAAACTGGGGTAATGCACCTATCTTAGCAAATGTTTTTTTTAAGATACAGAAAAGAGCAATCAAAATTATAAATAGTCTAGGATATAAATATAATTGTAAGCTCAGTTTTATTGCGTTGGGTAATTTAACGGTAACTTGTGTTTACATTTACGAATGTTTTTGTATATTAAGAATAATTTTAACCAATATAACACACAGAGTTCTTTGCATGATTATGCCACAAGACAAAACAATCATTTAAGATTTGACTTTAAACGTTCGTTTAAAAGTAGAGATGGATTCAATTAGTATGCGATCAAATTTTACAACAAGCTACCTTCATATACCAAAACTTTAGAGTTTAATAAGTTTAAAATATCTATCAAAAATATGCTGATAAGTAATGCCTTCTATACCTTTACTGATTTATAATATAAAAAAAAACATAAGTTCAAGTTTAAAAGTTGTATTTAACAAATTGCAACATGTTTTACTGTACAGTGTCAGCATTAGGCAGCAGATAATCAATAAAAAAGTTTAAAAACTAATAAGTTAAAAAGTTAAAAACGTTTTTAAAGTATTATAGAAAAGATAATCAATAGTCAATAAATTATTAAATATTAATTAACGGCAATTTATTTAAATCTGTCTGATCTGACAATAAAATGTTTATTATTTTTGTTTTTCATTTATTACATTTATATAATATTTTTAATTTTATTAATGTTTGACTCTATTAAATGAAATAACATATATTATGTAAATGTTTTAATAATTTGCATAATTTTTTTGGTTTGTTGAATGAAAAAAATTTAACAAGAGAATAAATAAAAATTTGTCTATAAGTTGTTCAGGCTTTTATTACGTTCACGGCACGTATTTATCACATGCAATAGACACACAAAAATTAGACATACACAAAGAATGTGTGTTACATACCTGTCTAGGCCACAAAACATGGCAACGCTACTGGGTCTAAAACCGTCGGTTCTACTGTCTGGGACTAACAGATATTGCCAGACATCAACTTTTTGTTTTCTTAATAATTGTTTACCCCTCTTTTACTGCTCTTAGAGTTCTTAATTAATAAATTAAAATTACATAATATACACACACTTACAACAAAGATTTCTAGTGGGTCTGTGGTTGCCTGTTAAACATAGCGGGTCTAAAAACGACGGTTGGATTTATATATATATATATATATATATATATATATATATATATATATATATATATATATATATATATCTATATACAGGTTTGTTTTAAGTGTATTCGTCCTACATTTCGAGTGAATAAAGCGTTGTAGTCCTACACGGTGCGCTACTCCTACGTAGGAGTAACGTTTTGCGTTTAAAGTGGCTTGTGCTACATTTTTCAGAGATCCGACGGAAGCAAACTTTGTGTTTGTGTAGGACTAACGTCTGCGCCGCGGCAAATTTTTATGTCCCGTTAGTAGTATTTAATAATGCAAATATCCTGACATTAACAATACCGCAGATAAAGTGCGGAAGACAGACGGGTGAAGCATCTTTATCCGTCGGTGAGCATGTTTTAATATTGCACAAGGCTCCTGTGCACTCTGTGCCTTTTTGCAGTTTGTTATTGCGTTGCGCGTTGGTTCGTTGAGTTAGTTATTATTATTAGTTTTAATAATTTATTTAATCTGAATAATCAATATGTACTTATACGGCATATAATATATTTTTATACTGACATTTTAACTTAACTAGAAATTGTTATTTTGTAAGTATAGTTGATATTGTAAGAGTGTGAGATACATATTTTTATCAATTTTTATCTTTCAATAAAAAATAACGTTTGCAACATTTATATTTTTATTTAGTCGTTTCCTAGCCATTAAAAAATCTGATAAAATTTTGATAAAAAATCTAATAACAGTTTGCAACTAACTGCATAATTATAAACAAATCAATTATAATTTTGTTTATATATTTGGCAAAACAATTTACAATTTTAGCAGCTTACAAGTAGCACTAATTATCAACAAGTGAATGATCATGTGTAGCAATGTTTAGCTTATTTTGAGTTATAGTTTAAAACTATAAGCAAATATCTTACTATTTAGTTCTTGTTATCTGAATACCCCTACATAATGAAGACTTTTTTATACTCTTCAAGAATAAATAATTCGCTGAAATATCAAAATTATTGACACAAATAATAAAAACTATTGGATACAAAGTCAATCTTTAAATCATTTTAAAACAATAAATAATTGAATTATTTCAAATCTTAATTGTGGCAATAAGTATATCTTAGAATGTCTGGCGCCAGTTATTATCATAATTGCAATGCAATAACCAGATTTGTCATTCTTTAATTATTTATCAAGTGACCTTGTTCTTTTCAAATTAGTACCATCGCTCTATTTTTTGACGGTTATTACTGAATTAAGTAAGTAATGCGACGGATTTCTTAATACCGCCAACTATGATGCATAAAAATTATTAGTTAATCACGTACGTGTATTCACAATCATTTCAGCACTGAATGGAGTTCTTATTAAATTCTAATTTAGAGCTGATGATTATTAAAAACAAAACTTATTTCAATTTTTTTTATCTGTTTGTCATTGTTATAACAATAATTCATTAATTATATTTGTTATTTATTAATTATTAATCAATTTATTTTATTTGACAATTTGAAATTATTATTTTGCAGGTTATAAATAAATGCCAGTTTTCATTTTAAATTGTTTAATAAGTTTCTTTTTATTGGCAGAGCCAAGGGCAGAGCCCACTTATTTTAATTTAAAGATACAAATTTATTATCTTTGCAATACTTGCAATTTATTTATTAAATTTAATTTTTACAAACTCAAATAACAGTTAAAAATTAAACTAAAATTTATATAGTATATTTTGAAAGCATTAAGATTAGACCGATGATCTTCAGTTATAAGGCGATTGTACGATTTTTTATAAAAAAGCAAAATAAAATAGATGACAAACAAAATGCCGGTTATAGTAATATTTTTCTGAGTTGTCTCTATTAAATACTATAATAAAATGCCAACGAAAAACACTAGCAACCACTAGCATCAAAACTAGAATAAATAAAAACGCGTTTGCTTGCCAAATACATCAATTGATAGATTTAAAAATAGCAATTCCAGTGATATGTAGTTGAAAAAAAAACTTGTGATTAATAGCTTAATTGGCAAATATTGCTATTTTGGTGTTAAAATTCACTTTACTACTTTACTTCTACAAGTAAAACCATACTATAAAAAACTTTCTGACTTGTACAGATAATCAATTATTATGGGTCACCAAAATATTTTACTTATACATTCTCACTCTTACAGTCTACATTCTTATTTTCACATTTTTATTTTGAAATTTGTATTCTCATTCTCACATTTTTACATTATCACTCTCACATTCTCACTTTTACATTTTTATTCTTACTATTACATTCTCACTCTCACAATTTTACTTTTATATTCTCATCACCACATTCTCAAACTTACTCACTCTTACATTTTTATTCTTACTGTTAAAGTTTCACTCTTACATTCTCACTCTCAAATTCTTACGTTTACATTCTCACATTTTCATTCTCACTCTTACATTTTCACGCTCACATTCTCACTCTCACATTCTTACTTTTACATTTTTGCTTTCACATTCTCACTCTCATAATCTTACTCTCACATTCTCACTCTCACATTTTCACTCTCACACTGTCACTTTTACATTCTTACTCTTACATTTTTACATTATCACTCACACATTCTCACCTTTACATTTTCAAACTCACTTTATTTTTACATTTGCATTCTTACTGTCACATTTTCACTTTTGCATTTTTACTCTTACCATCTCACTCTTACATTCTCGTTCTAACACTTTTATTCTCACTATCACTCTCACATTCTCACTCTTACATTCTCACTCTTACATTCTCACTCTCACATCCTCACTCTCATATTCTCACTCTTACATTCTCATTCTTACTCTAAATTTTTTACTTTTACATTCTCACTTTTATAATCTCACTGTCACTTTCTTACTATCACAATCTCACTCTCACAATCTCACTCTTACAATCTACATTATTTTTTTCATACTTTTACTTTCTTGTTCTCACTCTCACATTATCACTCTCACATTCTCACTCTTACATTTTTACTTACTGTTACATTCTCACTCTTACATTCTCACTCTTACATTCTCTCATTCTCACATTATCACTCTTACAATCTCACTCTTACATTTTCATTCTAACTGTTAAATTTTCACTCTTACATTCTACTTTCAAATTCTTACTTTTACATTTTCACATTCTCATTCTCACTCTTACATTCTCACTCTCATATTTTCACTGTCACTTTCTTACTATCACATTCTCACTCTCACATTCTCACTCTCACAATCTCACTCTTACAATCTACATTTTTTTTTCCACATTTTTACTTTCTCTATTTCACTCTCACATTATCACTTTCACATTATCACTCTCACATTATCACTCTCACATTTTCACTCTTACATTTTTATTCTTACTGTTACATTTTCACTCTTACATTCTCACTAGTACATTCTCACTTTCACATTCTCACATTATCACTCTCACAATATTACTCTTACATTTTCATTCTTACTGTTAAATTTGACTCTTACATTTTCACTTGCAAATTCTAACTTTTACATTCTCACATTTTTATTCTCACTCATACATTCTCACTCTCATATTTTCACTGTCACTTTCTAACTATCACATTCTCACTCTCACATTCTCACTCTCACATTCTCACTCTCACAATCTCATTCTTACAATCTACATTATTTTTTTCACATTTTTACTTTCTCTATTTTACTCTCACATTATCACTCTCACATTCTTACTCTTACATTTTTATTCTTACTGTTACATTTTCACTCTTACATACTCACTCTCACATTCTCACTCTTACATTCTTACACTCACATTATCACTCTCACATTTGCAATCTTACATTTTTATTCTTACTGCTACATTTTTACTCTCACATTCTCACTCTTACATTTTTACATTATCACTCCCACATTCTTACTCATACATTTTTACATTATCACTTTCACAGTCTCACTCTTACATTTTCATTCTTACTGTTACATTTCACTTTTACATACTCACTCTCACATTCTCATTCTTACATTCTTACTCACACATTCTCATTTTTACATTTTTGCTTTTTCATTCTCACACTTACATTCTCACATTATTGCTCTCACATTCCCACTCTTACATTTTTATTCTTACTCTTACATTTCACTCTTACATACTTTCTTTCACATTCTCATTCTTACATTCTCACTCTCACATTCTTACACTCACATTCTCACATTATCAATCTCACATTCTCACTCTTACATTTTCATTCTTAATGTTACATTTTCACTCTCACATACTAACTCTCACATTTTTACTCATACATTCTCAATCTCACATTTGCACTCTAATACTGCGTACACACTTGCAACAATCTGCCGTACCGCAACACCGTCGCGTACCATCACTCCGCAACACAACTGCGTACCGCAACATCGTCGCGTAACATTTTCTTTGATCCGACGGCAGAAAACCGACAAGCAATGGGACGCTGTTGCGGGGTGATGTTACGCAAGGATGTTACACGACGATGTTGCGGTACGGCAGATTGTTGCAAGTGTGTACGCAGTATTACATTTTCACTCTCACATTTTCACTCTCATATTCTCACTTTAATATTTTTACTCTTACATTCTCATTCTCACTCTCAAATTCTTACTCTCACATTTTCACTTTTATATTCTTACTCTCACATTTTCTCTATTTTAACATTTTCATTACTCTTACATTTTTACTACTTTTCATACTCTTACATTCTTACTATTCTCACTACTTTCACATTTTCAATATTCTTACATTTATACTATTTTTACATTCTTACTGTTCTTACATTCTCTCTCCACTCATATTATCAATACTCTTACTTTTACATTTACTAATAACTACTCTCACATTTTCCCTATTCTCATACTCTTACTACACTTACAATTTTACAACTGTTTTTGTTCTTACATTTTTACTACTTTTACTATTCTCACTATTCTCATATTTTCACAACTCTCATATTCAAACTACTTTCACATTCTCCCTACTCTCAAGTTCTTCCTACTTCCACAACTTTCACATTTTCACTACTTTCACTACACTCACATTATCACTATTAATTCTTAAACTTTTCCTACTCTCACATTCTCACTACTATCACACTTTTACTATTCTCACATTTTTTTAATTTTCACATTTTCTCTACACTTACATTTTTACTTCTCTCACATTCTCACTGCTCTCACATCTCACTAATTTCAAATTCTCTTTACTTTTATATTCTCATTACTCTCACATTTTAGTTACTCTTACATTCTCATTATTTTCACTACTTTTACGTTTTAATTTTTTTTTCAATTTCACTAGTTTTACTACACTTACATTCTTACTATTCTGATTATTGTTTTACTTTCACTACTCCCACATTATCACTATTCTCACATTTTCCCTACTGTCATATTCACAATATTTTCAGATTCTCACTATTCTCACATTCTCACTACTTTTTTTCACTACTCTCACATTTTTAGTATAATTATATTCTCTCTACTCTCACATTCTCACTACTTTCACAACTTTTACATTTTCACTATTTTCACAACTCTTACATTTTCACTACTCTCACATTTTTATTACTATCACCATCTTACTATTCTCACATTCTTTCTATTTTTACATTCTCACTATCACATTATCACTATTTACAGTATTCTCATATTTCAATACTCGCACACTTTTTTTACTTTAACACTCTTACTACTCTCACATTTTCACTAATTTCACATACTTACTACTTTTACATGTATAATTTTTTCACATTCTCACATTGTCATTACTTTTACATTTTTACTGTTTTTACATTCTCACTACTTTTACATTCACTACTCTCATATTCTCACTAGTCTAAAATTCTAATTACATTCACATTCCAACAACTTTTCAATTTTTACTACTCTCACATTTTAACTATTCTCACACTGTTATTACTCTCACATTCTCACTATTCTTATATTCTCACTACTCTCACATTCTTAATACTCTCACATTTTTACATTTCCTACAATTTCTCTTGTTTCACATTTTCACTACTTTTACATTTTCACAACTCTCACATTGTCACTATTCTCACATTCTCCTTACTCTCGTTCCCACTACATTCACATTCTTATTATTCTCACGTTCTCACATTTTATCTATTTTACATTCTTTCTACACTTACATTCTCACTTCTCTCATATTCTCACTACTCTCACATTCTCACGAATTTCACATTTAAGCTACTCTCAAATTCTCATTACTCTCACATGTTAGTTACTCCTACATTCTTATTATTCTCACTACTCTTTTGTTCTTACTTTTCTTACGTTCTCACTAGTTACCACTCTCACATTTTTACTATTTTTACATTTTCTCTACTTTTACATTTTTACTACTCTCACATTGTCAGTATTTTCACATTTTCATTATTCTCACAATCTCACTATTTTCATATTCTTACTATTCTCACTATTCTCACACTCTCACTATTTTCACACTTACTATTCTCACACTCTCACTATTCTCACACTCTCATTATTCTCACACTCTCACTATTCTCACACTCTCACTATTCTCACACTCTTACTATTCTTACACTCTCACTATTCTCACAATCTCACTAAACTCACATTTTTACTACTCTTATATTCTTACTATTCTCAAAAACTTTCTACTATCACATTCTTACTAATCTCACATTGTCACTATTTTCAATATTTTCACATATTCCCTACACTGACTGAAAGTGATTGAGAATGTAAAAGTTCTCACTACTCTTATATTCTCAATACTCTTACATTCTTACTACTCAGACAATCTCATTTTTCCCACATTTTTACTACTTTCACATTCTCACATTTTTACTATTCTTACATTTTCACTACTTTAACGATTTCACTATACTCACTACTCTCACAATGTCACTACTTTCACATTTTCATTATTCTCACTACTTTTACTACTTTTACTACTTTTACTACTCTTACTGCTCACATTTTCATACACTGGTGCAACTGTGCAATTGTGTTCACAGACACCCATACGTACATACATTATATAACATCATTTTGACATAAAAACAATACTTTTCTAGTAAGTAGCATTACATTAGAAAAGTAAAAAATGCTTTTGAATTAAGAAAAAGAAAAAAAATTGGCAATAATATTTATATCAAAGCAACTAAATAATGTGTTATGCAGTGGTTATGTACTTGCAATCTTATATTACAGTTTTTCTAATTTACATTTTAGTAATAACACTTGTATAATATATATTATATCACCCACATGTTATTTTTATTAAAATGGATGCTTTGTTCATCTAGTTTTTGTCGTCGTTTTAATTGTAATAAATGTGCAGCTGTTGACTAATAAGATTTTGTAGAGCTACATTTACTAACCTGATAGTAATTATAAAACAATTGAAATTAAATGATATGGTTAAATTATTTTCAATATATTTTGCACATTATTTTAATTTTAAAATTGGCATAATTATTGCAATGTCCGTTAGAATAAGGTAAAACACAATATACATATAATACATATTATCAGTTGAAAAGAATAAATTCCTCGTCCTAAACAAACATCTTGATAAGATTTAAATAACTCTCTTATTCCATGTTACTTGCTCGACGTGTAATGCTCCTACATTCAAATGTAGGACGACAACACATACGATTATATATAAAAATTGTTGGACGAATACACTTCTTATATCTATACATCTATATATATATATATATATATAAATATATATATATATATATATATATATATATATATATATATATATATATATATATATGTATACATATTTCTATTTTAAATGTTTGCATATATTTATGTTATGTTTCATTTCAATTTGTATAAATAAATAACAATCATGATAATGTCGTTACAGGATATGTCAAAATCAAAAGCATGCTGTAACGTAAACACCAAAAATGCATCTTATATCTTTTCCGATTAAATGAATGAAATGTATCACTTCTTTTCAACCAGCTCAGTTTCATGTATGTTTCACTAGTTCACTGAATCTGTCCTGTCTAGGAGTTGTTTAAAAAATAAAATTTCACATGAGAGTCAAATGAGCCAATGATTTGATTCAAAAGAGTTGCGAGATCTGCTTCAGTGAATCACTTAAGGAGCTAACTCCTGAGTTACCCACCTCTACTAGTAAAGTCAGTCAAGCTTGCACTAAGACAAGCAACTGCAGCCGAAAACAGGTCACCCAGAGTAACCAGTAGCCCGTATTTCTACCAGTAAATCTGTCTATGTTTTCAGAACCAAAATAATTTTCCTGTTGCACCCAGTTCCCGTTGTCCGACCTAAAACCGGCCATACTTGCCTATATTCATTCTCTAGCCTAACCCCACCGGAGCAAGCACGTGGCGGCGCTGGACACAGTCCCCGCCGAACTGCCCCGGTTCCATCCAGTTCCCACTCAACCTGCCTGAGTTACTTGTAAAAATTACTTTGCGTGTTAGTGTTGTGTGTAAGTTCTTTGTGGGTGGAGAACCTTTTTTTGTTTTTTTTTTATAAATAATTTATTTGTTTTCATTACTTGTTGTTGGTTTTATGTCCACACGTTCGTGTGGTGGCGCCCGAGCATTCCGAATTTCACCAGTAAGCCAAATCGGTGAACCCTGTGGTCACACTGACGACTACCTGACCACAGTATATAGCGACATCCTAGAGTCACAACCGAGAAAGCGTCAAGGAACTTTTCCGAAAACCCGACCTGAAAGCAGAAAACGTAAGTTGTAGTACGCTAAGTCAAATTACAAAAATCCTAAATACCGTAATCATGGGCAAGGGCCGAAAGAAAGCCATGAAACAAAACAAAACCACAACCTGAAATTTTTCCACCGCTAGCCTGGTCAACGAATTGGACGACCGATTTGATTAGATCTGCGAGTTTTTTATGACAGAAGATAGACCCGCATCTACCGATCGCACAGTCTGCAATCCGCTAATCCGTCCCGCTCCCCGCCCATACAAAACCCTGATTCCAGTCAGCCACCAGACGCCAGGACTACCAGTCCTGCACGCATCCAGCATAATAAGAAATCAAACACGAGCATGCCCTAACGGGAGTTTTACCAGCCCGGAAGCCACCCTTTACGATAGGTTAGAAGAGCTGATGCGAGCATATACCGTCTCCGAGGACCAGCTTTTGGTCTCTTTACCGGAACTCTTCAAGGGCAAAGCCCTTGCTTGGTACCGAAACAACCAGAGCAATTGGAGATCCGAAATAAGAAGCAAAAGAGTGATGAAGATGTCAAGACATTTGGTCAGCATCCAAATCCTGATTCGCCGTCATGAAGGATTTTCTCAACGCTTGACCCGTATTTATGACAGTCTGCAGCTAGCCTACCGCACCTACATTTAACCCCACAACTTCTCGACAGTAACCGAACTCATCGAGATAGCCTTGGTTTACGAGGACCTGCAGCAAGAATTAGGAAGAAACAAACCTGCCACAACGAACACGGTCTACCACCCTCGTACACCAGTGCCCAGCCCGTCTCCACCTAAACTCCGACGCCCTGCTAGCCAGCCCCAAAACGTGACAATTGCCAGCAGAAACCCGGGGTACAACAGAGATAACTGCTGCTGAAACTGTGGCAGCAAAGGCCACAATCGTTTCACGTGTCCCAAATCAGTCGTACAGTTTTGCTCATACTGCGGCCTGATGTGCACCTGGACGCAAACATGTAAATGTGAGAGGGCGGCGGGAAACGAGAATTTAACCGGAAGCAAGGGGTAAACCGGTCAGACTCAACAACCCCCACTCCTTTCACGCAAGATGGCCGAATAGTAACATACCTTCAAGTCCTAGGAAAGCAGTGCTGCGCGCTTATCGACACGGGGTCCCAGCCAATGGCTCGAGAATCAATGGATCCAGCCCGTTCCTATTAAGGAGACGATTCTCGTGGCCACTGGTAAATCGGTCGAGCTCACGACGGCATTTAAGCTCCCCTTAATGATGCCAGGAAAACGCCCCGACGAGATCCAGGTCCGTCAGCTACCGGGAATGATGCCGTCACTTCTTCTCCGTTGCGACGTTCTTAACCGATGGGGGGGGGGGGGGGCAGTCCTGAATTTTGCTACCAGAACCGTCCGTTTTTAGAACCTCAAAGACGCTGTTCACACGATTAAGTCCGAACCGCCAATTACGCTGGACGCGATGTATGTATGGCCATCGCAGTAGAATTGCAATAATCACAGTTAAATAATTGGGGTTTAGAATTGGCAACCATTATATAGCGGTGTTAATTGAATTTCTTTTGTTATTTATATAATATATTTAAATTTGGGACAGTCGTTTAGTCATTTATAAACGACACAAACATGAACATCACAAACTTTATACTTTTGAGTGCTCTTTTTAATCAAACATTAGATGTGTCCAGACCAAAGACCGATAAGGAATGTTATGTACAATAAAAACAAAACACATCCAATTAATTGGACACGTATAAAAATGCGTTCCTATTTTAAACCAAAATGTTGCATTGCACGATATTCGATAAATTCTAACAATTAAAAACAAAACTGTTTTTTTATCCCACCGTGGCTCAAGTGGAGAATGGTAAGCCCCAGAGAAATATAAAATGCTGTCAAATAATGACGGTTTGCTTTACGTGCACTTACTACCTAGGAAAAGATAATACAAAATGGAATGCACAAGTGCTATCGGCAAAAGTACAACATCTAAAAATATTATAAATACACCAATGGAATGTGTAAAACCCTATGCTGTAAATGCAAAAACTCCAGTCGAGTGCTGGCTCTTATTTTTGGATGAAGTTATGTTGGAGAATATTGTACTATATACCAATAAGAAAATTGTTGAAATAAGCACTTTATACAAAGAAAAAAACTGTGGCCGAAACCAGTGTTTCGGAAATAAAAGCTGTAATAGGTTTGATTTATTTATTAGGGGTTTGTCGGTCTAATCAAAACCTAAAGGATGTATGGGCGATGATAAAACAGGTATTGATATATTTAGGTCCACAATGGCACTTGTTCGTTTCAAACTTATTATTTCTTGCATAAGATTTAAAAACATAGAGATCAGAAAAGAAAAAAAGCAGAATGACATTGGCTCTTATTCGAGGCACATTTGACAGGTTTGTAGATAATTGTAAGTTTGCATCTTCTCCAAGCGAGTACGTAACAATGGGCAAAAAATTGGATTCATTTAGAGGACGCTGCTCCTTCTGCCAATATATCCCTAATAAACCCACAGACGGCACTAGGCGGTAAGCGAGGTAAGCGCCGCGCGCAATTCGCATTATATTATTATACCCTATATATATTTTTAGTAATGTGCACTACCTAACTGTACATTGCAGATATTTATGTTCATTAGATCTTTAAAAGACTTTTTAGAACAAAAGACCTAACATGGGCTGTCACAAACCCCTAACTAAAAAAAAAATGAAAACTAATGAAACATCTACATTTTACTAATTTACACTAATAGTTATAGTGTGAGGAAGCAAATAATAACAATCTATATTCAAATAAAAGTTTATTAAAAAAAAAAATTAAAATAACAGAAACAATACATTTTGAAAATATAACATTCGCTATTTTTATTAATACGAACTTAAAATTGTGTTTTCTATATATGTAATAATTATAATGCATTGCCAAAAATGTCAAAGTTTTCCATTGGAAATTTTTGATTTGTCAAGTTTGGTGAATTCCAGACAGTAACAAATTGTATGTTCTAAGCAAATGTGCGTTTTGCAGTTACTGCAGTTGTTCCTGGTCCTCCTATCTAGTTGCTAGGGCACACCCAACATCTTATATAATTTTCTTGATTTTGGATTGAAACAGACAATTCTCCAGTAAATTTTTGAGTTTTTGTTCTGGGCTCTTTGGAAGTTCTGGGGTTTTCTTTCAGTTTGCAAATTTGCTCCCTAAGTAATTCTTGGCACAATTTCTTAAGAAAATCTTTACGTTTTAACTCATTATCAATATTGTTGCATCTATAAATAACTTGATCATTTACACCAGCAGTGATTAGTAAAGAGTACCAAATTGTGAGTCGTCATCGTCTTGAATTTCTTAATACACTTATAGAAAGCAGAAAGTTCATTTACTACGCCGACACCGCATTTAGTAAAATTATAAAATCGAATAATTTCAGATTTAAGACGATCGCCTGATTCTTCTTCTTTATTATCGTGGTGAAGGCTTGACATAAGAAGCACAATCTTATTATTTTTTTTTTATTGTAACTCAGCAGTGTAATGTGCCTTTGGAAACCAAATAATAAAGAGTTTATTTCTGTGCCACGACAACATAGAAAATTATTGGGTATGCACTTTTTGTCATAATTTGTATACCAGTTGTCAAATGTGATATTTCGGTTTGTACTTAATACAATACTGATCATACGTTCAACAATATCAGTTGGCCTATTGCTGAGATTAAATGAGCCATCAGGCTGCTTGCCCACATACACCTTTAAATTGACGACATAATATGACTTTGCATCCACTAATGCTTGCACCTTTATCCCATATTTGGCAGGTTTGGATATATAATTTATTAGATTTAAAAAATAACAATTGTACTACATTATTCAGTCATTTATATAAGTAAATATGTTGCAACAAATTTGTTTTTAATTTTTAATAGTTATATTTAACACTGTTTTATTACTTAAATATCACTTTAATAATAATTATCATTTTGAAGTTATGTAAATTGAATCACTAAACATTAACTGAAAAAATCTATTGCCAATAAGGAATCGAGTTGAAATTGTCTGTGTTTACATGTATGTGGGTATTGATTTTAATGATATTCTAAGACTTCTACTTAGTTTTGCTGGTTTATCTGTTTTTGATGGAGTTAATCTTCTCTTAAAATCCGAATCATTTCTAACAGCTTTTGATAGAAGAAGGTTGCATGCTTTCTTTTTTGATAAAGACGCTCTGTTTTTTTTGCTGTTGATGGTTGAACGTCATTTGCTATCTTAACATTTATTAGTCGAAAGAGTTTTAAAAAACACATTTTTTTTTTATTTTCTGTAAATGTTTGCGATATATGAATATCTAGTTTCTGTTTTTATTTTTTTTTTGCATCTTTTCTATATTTAGTTCAGATATGAATGTTACCTACTTTTTCTTTAGATGAACTATTGTTTTTTGGCATTTTGTTTATCTGCCTTTTATTCTTTGTTTTCTGTACTTTACTTTCTTTTGATGAACTACCCTCTTCCGTGTGTAATAGATGATCTTTGAACTCTTTTGATTTTTTACGAGAAATTTTAGATTGGTTTTTTATTATTATTATTTTTAGGAAATTTAAAGTTAAATGGCTTGAATTTTTTGTACAATTTTTTTATTATTTTAATATCGACTGAATGCATATAACTCTTATAATGATCAAAGATTTGCAATTCAACTGCATTACCATCAGAATGTTTTGTCAGTTTTCAAATCTGTGTAGACATTTTTCTAATCTTATTTTTTTCTATTATTTTATCTTTTGAGGAATTTTTTTTTTTTTTGGTATTTTGTTCATCTGGCTTTGGTTTCTGCACTTTACTACGTTTTGATGAACTACCCTTCTTCGTGTGTGATAGATGATCTTTGAACTTTTTTGATTTTTTACGAGGATTTTCAGTTTGGTTCTTATATTGATCAAAGATTTGCAACTCAACAAATCATCAGAATGTTTTGACATTTTTCCAATCTTCTTATTTTTTTAATTATATGTTATGTTAATAATAAGCTTCTACTGTTTGACTGAAATGTCAAATTGTAGTTCTGTCTGTGTTGTAGTTGTACCACTAAACTAATAATGTTAGTTATATTATAGGTTATGTCAGGAGCGGCGCTACCTAATTTGGCGCCCCTGCAAGTACTAAAAATGTTGCCTTGTTGCAAGTGTCAAATATGTTGCCCCATCGTTTAAGAGACCCTTAAAAGACGGGGCAACATATTTGACACTTGCAAGAAGGCAACATTTAATACTTGTAAAGGGCGCCAAAGTAGGTAGCGCCGCTCTTAACATAACCTATAATCTAAATAGAATTATTAGTTCAGTGCTACAACTACAACACAGACAGCACCTACAATTTGACATTTCAGTCAAACAGTAGAAGCTTATTATTAACATAACATATAATTAAAAAAATAAGAAGATTGGAAAAATGTCAAAACATTCTAATGATTTGTTGAGTTGCAAATCTTTGATCAATATAAGAACCAAACTGAAAATCCTCGTAAAAAATCAAAAAAGTTCTAAGATCATCTATCACACACGAAGAAGGGTAGTTCATCAAAACGTAGTAAAGTACAGAAACCAAAGCCAGATGAACAAAATGCCAAAAAAACAATAGTTCATCTAAAAAAAAGTAGGTAACATTCATATCTCAACTGAATATAGAAAAGATGCAAAAAAAAACAAAAACAGAAACTAGATATTCATATATAGCAAACATTTACAGAGTTATATGAATTCAGTCGATATTAAAATGATAAAAAAATTGTACAAAAAATTCAAGCCATTTAACTTTAAATTTCCTAAAAATAATAATAATAAAAAACCAATCTAAAAATCCTCGTAAGAAATCAAAAGAGTTCAAAGATCATCTATCACACACGGAAGAAGGTAGTTCATCAAAACAAAGTAAAGTACAGAAAACAAAGCCAGATAAACAAAATGCCAAAAAAACAATAGTTCATCTAAAAAAAAGTAGGTAACATTCATATCTCAACTGAATATAGAAAAGATGCAAAAAAAAACAAAAACAGAAACTAGATATTCATATATAGCAAACATTTACAGAAAATGAAAAAAAAAATACAAATGTGTTTTTTAAAACACTTTGGACTAATAAATGTTTAGATAGCAAATGACGTTCAACCATCAACAGCAAAAAACAGAGCTTCTTTATCAAAAAAGAAAGCATGCAACCTTCCTCTATCAAAAGCTGATAGAAATGATTCGGATTTTAAGAGAAGATTAACTCCATCAAAAACAGATTAAACCAGCAAAACTAAGTAGAAGTCTTAGAATATCATTAAAATCAATACCCACATACATGTAAACACAGACAATTTCAACTCGATTCCTTTTTGGCAATAGATTTTTTCAGTTAATGTCTTGTGACTAAATTTACATAACTTCAAAATGATAATTATGATTAAAATTCTTTATATTTAACATATTTATTTATAAATAATAAAATATTCTACTATAAAATTATTTATTTATGGCAAACATGTTTCGCAAATTTATTGATTATTTATGATTAATCATAAAAAATGGCATTGAAAATCCAAATAAATTTAAATAAATATGTGAAATATAACAAATTTCTACAAGATTAATGAAGAAAATATTAATTATTATTAAAATGTTACATAATTAATAAAACAGTGTAAAATTAAAAACAAATTTGTTTCAACATTTTTTCTTATTTTAGCATGTAGTTTGAAAATAGGATAGCAAAAATTAAAAACTAGCGTGTGCTAACAATATACATATTGCCAATTATTTTAATTTTTGCTATCCTATTTCCAAACTATATACTACTCATTTAATCAAATCAGTCAAAAAGGATATAACAAAAAAATCAAAATATTTTCTTACATAAATGACTGAATAATGTAATACAATTGTTATTTTTTTATTCTAATAAATTTTATGTCCAAACCTGCCAAATATGGGTTAAAGGTGCAAGCATTAGTGAATTCAAAGTCATATTATGTCGTCAATTTAGAGGTGTATGTGGGCAAGCAACCTGATTGCCCATTTAATCTCAGCAATAGGCCAGCTGATATTGTTGAACGTATGATCAGTATTGTATCAGGTACAAACCGAAATATCACATTTGACAACTGGTATACATATTATGACTTGATGATGAAACTTCTAAAAGACCATTGTAACGGCATAATTCCCGGCAAGTTGTCGGTGGAATTCCTAAAATCGAAAATAGGTATTAGTGGTATGCAACCAAGTATACACTATGTTTGGTTGAAAATGTTTTTAAGATGAATCAGGAACTTCATTTTGTTATCTTTAATTAGTAACTAACTACTTTATAATTAGGTTATTTTGGTTGATTATATATATATTTATTACTCACAATGTGTCCAGTATTTTTATGTGTTGTGGATTCCATGTCTGTCCTGGATCGTCTCCGATAATCTCGATTTTAATCTAAAAACAAGTTGCAATTATGTCTTTTTTAATGCAAATGTTATTAATTGTTAATCGAGAAAGGTTGTATAACGTTGTAGATTGCATGGGAAAGTGCTAATAAGGATTAGATTTATTGTTTAGTTTGAGTACGATTGCGGTTTCGATGATGGGTTGTATTCCTCTCGGGTAATATTTTAACTAGGATTTTTGTTATCGTAAGAGTTAAATGATGTGAATACTACTCAAGGAAAAATTTACTTGCTTTGTTAGGGACTGGGGGGTGCTATTTTAGATTTCAGATATTTGTTGTAGTATGTAGTTGATTTGAGGTTAAGTGGTTCAATTTTGCAAGGAAGATTTCTCAGGGGCAAGGAAGTTACAGTAAGTGTTTTGGATAATTTTTGTTGTTAATTTAATTTAATCGAATAGCTGTACTTACTTGTTTCTGTTAATCCACTTTGTTGTAACTTTTAACCATACTTTTAACTGAGAACATATTTATATAGAACGGCAACTTGCGGCAACTCAGCGGTTAGTGCCGGTTAGCCTCTCTCTTGCTTCCACGTTTGCACCATCACGGCGGAATGAACAAAAACTAATTTGCATTCCGCGGCAAATTTAAACTAGTATATATTAATTTTTTTATTGATAATTTATGACACTGAATGTAGGCAAGTCTAATTTAAATTTATTAGACTTGCACACATATTCACTGATGCCATATATATTATATTAGATAATAAATAAATTTACTAACTTATTTAAATAAATGATTAATTTATTTTACAACTTATATAAAAAAATATATACATACTTACATTTTAATATCGACTTGATGAAATCTTTGTATCTTCATTATTTATAGAATAACAATCACTCACATTTTATTATTTTAAAATAAAAGATCAAAGTTTAAATCTTATTATGCATTGCAAACATATATACATATTTTCTACACATAACTTACATGCTAGAATTAAGCAAAAAAATGTTATAAACACATAAGATGTCTCCTAATTAGTGATGATAATCAAATCAAACATTCTATTTTAAATTATTTTGTTAAGGTTGAAATTAATCATTAATTAATTAATTCAACAAATACTCAATATAAGGGGCAAGTATTAAGGATGGTTTGGTTGCATATAATAAAACTCGTAAAAATAATAAAAGTTTATATTTAATATCAGCATAAAAATTGTAACATTGAACTCATGCCCGATAATACAATAATCCGCGCGCGGTACCTCTTCTGCGAACGCGACAGATTGCGTTACGCAGCACACGTTGTAAATATCGTGGAATTATTCCGACTTGCAACAATCAGTGTGTATTTAATATTTTGAATTAAATCCGGTGCAAATTAGCCGGTAGAATATATAATAATTTAATAAATACAAAGCTATTTATTTATCGGATTATAGCCACGGCTAAAAACGAAAACCAACACAAAAAAAGATAAGAGTTTATGTTACTAAATTACGCGTAAATTCTTTCAATTGCTGAAATAATTAAACACATGCAACCATCCTTAATATTTGATCTTTAATCTAGCAGTAATAACTTTGCAACAACCACCGCTATTCAATACGAAGAGACCCATCCAGTCCCGGAAGGTTTTCCTAGTTAGCAGATTTGTTGGAGGCCACACCAGGCGCGTTGGAGGGCGAGATAAAAAATTCAAGGCGAAGCGGAATTGATTCAGGCCCGGCCACACGGTCCAGGCAAGGATTTCACCAGCTTTACGGCTAATCAAACGGATAAGAGTGTTCAATTTATACATTACCTTTCCTTTTTCTTTCAACCATAAATCTATATTGCATTTAATAAATGCTGATTGTTATTCCCACTAATAGGGTATTAATTGTAAGATGTTTAATCTATTTTGCATTTAATATTAAATGCTGATTGTTATTCCCATTATTGGGTTACTAATTGTAGAATATTTAACAATTATTTTACTTTGTAAAATCGGTCGGTTTTCGGTAGCGCTATCGCGGTCTTCGGCCGATTTATTAATTATCGTTTTAAAACCTTTTGTCGTATTTAACCATTAAGTTTTACACATTTTATTGTAACTATTCATTATTATTTTCTTTTGTCAATATATTAATTCATTTATTTTGTATGGGTAATTAGTTCATTTTTTTTATAAACCTCACCAATTTCTTTCGTGTTTTTTTGTTATTCATCCGGGTTTTCTGCACCATTTTAAAACACGTGGCGCTTATAAAATTAACAACGAATCCCACCGTCTCCACTGAGGGTAAGACGGGCTGGTGCATTAAACTAGGTAAAAAGAAAGACAAATAATTGACTGTAACTTGTAAGGAATTTTAATGCGTCACAATTTTTTTATATTATATATATATATGTATATATTAGGGTGTCCGTTATTTCCCAAATCGCAATTTTTTTTAGAGGACTAGTTAAATGTCTTCTTTTCATAAAAAAAAATATTTGGTAACCGTATTTTTGCGTGCCTGCAAGCAAGCAAATTTCCCATTTGATTAACATGAGAAAATCGTCTTTAAACGCTCAAATTTTATTTTCAAATTATAGATCCACATATATGTCAACATACCATGACAAAACTTTAAAAAAAACCGTGTATTGAATACAAGGAAATTTTGTTTGCTTACTTTTACGTCCTACTGTGCCTACACGATAGTTCTGCACTTACTCAGCTCATAGCACTAAAATTATAGCAATAAATGCTAAATAAAACTGTAAATACAATTTCAGAATTACGTCGATTACTCAGTTATAAAAATTAATATTTTGATTTGAAACTTGCTGTAGTCACAGATAAAAGATAAACAAACAAATCTGTGCAGTTATAATTATCATAAGATGTGCAATATTCATAGAACAATATTTTCTAAAAAAAAAAATATTTTAAGTTTTTAAGTTGCAATAACAAAGACTATTGATAGTAGACGCAAGAGTTTTAGTAACACATTCATGTTGAATGATATTAGAAAAGTTGATATTATATCTAGCCAATACCTGCATAAATCTAATTGATATTATTTTCAAATAATGAAAAACTATAACAAAAATTATCAATATTAGCAAAACATCCCTTAACGTAATTAAAAAAACAAACTGCATTCATGAATATAATTTAAATTTTAACCAAATATCGGTCTTTATATTACTGTGGTCTAGGTTGATTCTGCATCAACATACAACAGCAAAGAATGGCATCCCCTAGAATTTCGATTAAACTGAATCTCGACGTGCTTCAGACAAAAGAAAATACAGCTCTAGAAGTATCAACTGAAACTTTATTATCAATGCCAGTACCAAGAAAATCAACACATCCAAAGCTGTCAACCCAATTTATCAATATAGAAAACCAGAAAAGTGTAAATGAAGAATAACACAGTTGATGAATTTACGTCAACCGATTAAAAATAAAGAAATAGTGTATTCTTCTATTTTTTATCTATATTTATTAAGTTGAAATTTTATTTCAAATTATGTCAACCTAATTTAACAATATAGGAATGTATGAAGTAATAAACCAAGCATTTCTTTCTACAAAGAAAATAAGAGGTAGATGAATTTATGCAAACCAAACTAAAAAGAACGAAATACAGTAGTTTTATCCGTATATTTATTTATTAGATTGGAATTTTATTTCAAATTACGTCAATCTAGTTTTTAATAATTTTGGTAGAACATTCTCGTATTTCTTGTATTAAAATAAATAATAATGTAATAATAAAATAAATTTGCATTAACATGCAATCAAGATGCTTAACGAATTGTAGCAGTAATGAAATCATATCACTTTCATAGCGCATACATCCATTCCATGTTTATTCTGATTAATTATTATTTTTTTCTTTATATTACATCCATTTTGTCACTATAAATAACAAGACTGTTGGTAGTAGTTCAGTTTGTTTAAGCATATATAGTTACATACACAAAATCAAATAAAAAAATTACACGTACATACTAATTTAGTCAACAGAATTAAAACACATATAGAACATATATAGGACATATTAAAAACACATAAAAACATATTAAAAGCAGGAGAAAGCTATAAAAACTAAAATTATTGTACATGAGAGAGATAATAGTTATATTATTATATTAAGTTCAATGCCTAGTATCAATTATAAACTTACAAAATCTTTTTTTAAATTCCATAATATTGGTTGCATTTTTTATATAAATAGGCAACTCATTAAATTGTTTTACACCATTAATCATTAATCTATTTGCTGTTGAAGTTTTTTTTGCTTTATCTATTCTAAAATTGTTCCTATTTCTTGTTAGATATGAATACTAGATAATTCAATAGTTTCACTAGTTGTTAGCCAATTAAGGGCCGCTTTTACAATCGCCGGTTAAAATCCGTATAGCGTTATCCCACGAATAAACCATGGAAATGGCTTTTACAATTGATAGATATACGCTAGTAAGAATAAATATCGGAATTTAAGCTAGTATAACTTATACCGCCGTGCACAGGTCAAATAAACATCCGTATAAACTATACTCACATCTTATTGGTCCGTTCGAAACGTCAAAACATAAACAAAAAATAATAATAAACCGCTATTGTAAAAAAAGTGTGTGTTTTCTATGAGAAAAGTATAATAAAAATGTCGCAAAAAAGAAAGAGAAGTTGCAATTTAACATCTTTAGAAATTGAAACCTTAGTATCATTAGTAATTAAAAATCAAGACAAAATAGGTAAGTGAAATAAAAAAGCATTTGGTAATTAACATAACCTATTGTTTGGGACATACAGTTTAATTTCAGAATGTAAGAAAACCGATTGCCTTACAAATTCTCAAAAAGAGCAATGTTGGGAAAGTATTACAGAATTGTTTAACAACAATATGGCTACAGGTCGCAGTAAAGAAAATTTAAAGAGTAAATGGGACTCTTTAAAAAAATCAACACGAAAACATTATAGCGAGCAGAAAAGAGAGCTGCAGAAGACTGGCGGTGGACCTGCCGGACCAAACTATTTGGGTCCAATTGGAGAAAGAATTTTAGGAGTGATCGGAGTAAGCGGCACTGGCACATCAAGCCGCAATGATTGTGATGCCGATGATTTATTAGGTATTGTAGCACAGTATTACGTACTCTATAATTCATGAAATATTTTAGATATATATTTAAAATTTGTGTTGGCAAAAAAATTTACATAGTAGTTATTACATTACATCTTTTATAAACAAAATATATTTCAGAAGCAGAAATCATATACGACGATAATTTGCAATGCAATAAATGTATGCGAAATACAAGACATTGAACTCGGTGATGAAGTAGTCCAGTCTATTCAGAAATGCCAAGAAAGGTAATATTTGTTTTGTTTTACTTTTATTAAAAAATGATTAATCTG
Source organism: Tachinus rufipes (assembly GCA_963932245.1). Taxonomy (NCBI): domain Eukaryota; kingdom Metazoa; phylum Arthropoda; class Insecta; order Coleoptera; family Staphylinidae; genus Tachinus; species Tachinus rufipes. The sequence goes on from OZ010748.1 coordinate 52,587,216, forward strand.
ACAATAATTTGGCTCTGGCACTAATAAAATATTTGTTACAAGGATCTCAATTGGGAAGGATGGAATCCAGTTGCGCTGCGGCAAGAACTACATCCTTCATTGCGTGTCCTGGAAGAAATAGAACCAGTCCAAGAAGCTGTTGTGACGAAAAGTAAGTAGAATTTTATTTTATACTGTCCTATTGCTTTATCAAAACTTAAAATTTTATTGCTGTTAAATGTTGTAGTGTTCTTTTAATTCAATAATTTTAATTAACATCTATTCTGTGTACAAAATAAATTCCAACATATATGTATTAAAAATTAAACAAATAATTTAAAATAAGACACCATTCCTTACAATAAATATATGTTTTCATTTATGATCTTATTTTTATTTATTATATATGCAGTTATCGGTAGTGATAGTATTTTTATTTTGCAGATGTACATACTCCAAAACTACCACCACCCTATAGACCAAAAAAAAAGAGAATACAAACCGAGACAGCAATATATACGGAATTAGCACAAAAAAAATAGAATTTATAAATTTTCAAACTAGATTATTACAAGAAGAGCATGATGCTAAAATGTTAAGAGAGAATGCAAATATGATAAAAGCGAATGAGAAGCATGTTTTAGAAATTAAAATTTTACAACAAGAAATAATTAACAAACAAAACTGTAATAAATAAATAAAAACTTTTTAATTATATAAAAATTTATTTAAATTTATTTATATATATTTATAATAAATTGACAAAATATTCTTTCATAAGACTATTTCGTTTTTCATTATTTCCTTCATTCCCTTGTTGTACTGCGTCTGGCAATTTTCTTGCTTCATTTGCCCGAACAGCAGCAATTACTTCGGGATCATCTAGAGGCAATTCATTATTTTCAGCAATTGCCATATTGTAAAGCACAGCTGTTGCGATAATAATACTTTGCGACTTTTCCAACGACACTCTCATACATAACGAAAGAATGGGAAATCTTCTTTTCCAAACACCATAGCTGCGTTCAACACAGTTTCTCGTTCGAATCTGTGACTCGTTGTAAAGAATTTCTTCCGGCAAATTTGGATGTGCTAATGGAGTCATTATATAAGATGTGTTGCCATACCCACTGTCTCCAACAATAATTCCATTGCCCAATACTTCTTGCGCTAATTTTCCTTTAAGCGCAGAGCTGTTAAATATCGTCTGATCATGTGTAGATCCAGGCCATCTCACGACGATATCCTGGATTCTTAACTCAGCATCACACACAGTTTGTACGTTCCATGAGAACCAGCCTTTCCTATTCCGATAATATTCTGCATCTGGTCCTCCTGGCGATTCGATTTCTATGTGCGTACAATCAATAGCACCAATCACTTTCGGAAATTTTGCAATTCTATAAAACTTTAATTGCACGTCTAGTATTTCTTCTGCGGTTGCTAGCATTTTTATATACTAAGGCCGTAAACTGGCAATTTCCTCAGTTACATCTCTTATGGCAACACATGCAGCGGATTCACTGATTCCCAAAAAATCTGCAACAACGAGCAACATTGAACCTGTCGAGTAGAACCGTAACGTAAGAAGCAGTTTAGTGCAAGGATCTATCGCATGGTTTCTATTCGTAGCAGATTTTATTCTGTCCTGAATTTCAATCAGCAAGTTTTCAAATGTTGCCTTACTCAGGCGAAATCGTCTAGAAAACTCGTTTTCACTCAGCTGTTCAAAATAATTAACCCTAAAAATGCATTTAGATTAGAATACTTCATAAAAGATGAAAATATATAATTTTTACCTTGCTCTTATGTTTTTTGGAGCCCTCATTCTTTGTATTCTATTTAGAATTTCTTCGTCACTGTCTGAATCAAAAATATTCATCTTGACATAAACAAATTGACAGATAAAATGAACTACTTCCTATCATTTGACCGAATAGTATTACCAACCTAATATTATTTTTGTTTGTACGAGGAATAGTTATCCGATCGTGCAAAATCGTATGTAAAAGCGGACGTGGGTATAAGTCCCTGTATAATCTTGTACCTCAAATAGTAATTCTCCGATTTAACCGGCGATTGTAAAAGCGGCCCTAAGAGTGTTAAGCTTAGTATAAATTGGGGTATACTTGCTACACTTTAAAATGGATCGCATGGCTCTATTTTGTAAAACATCTAGTTTTTTTCTTTTGAGCAAATATAAGATTGTACTGCAATATTGGTAGTGAGGCCTTATAATGGTATTATAAATTAAAATTCTGTTATAAATTGAAATATCATTGGAGACTCGTTTTAGAAATCCAATTGTTTTACTTATCTTTTTTATTAATATGTCAAAATGTAAATTAAATTTTAATTTGGATTATTTTCATATTTTGTTCTGTTTGTATTTCCATTTTGTCGACTTAATATTAATTCTCTTTTTGCTTTATCAGTTTCTTTAAATATATATTTAATCGTGGGATGAAATGCATTTGCACTTTTACAGAATTCTCGTGTTGTTTGTTGTATTTTCTCTAATGTTTGTTATACTATAGTTGTTCACTTATTCTTATTAGTTAGTTGATAGTTAACAATCGTTGTTGTAGTATTTGGGTATGATACAATATTGCCACTGGCAATGGCGGTTGACCGATGTACACACGGCATGACTTATAATAAACAACAGTTTACAACACGCTTTATTCGAGTGCCTTCAAATAAGTTGAACCGTGAGTGATTAAAATGAAATTGTACACATTTCATAATAAGTTTTAAGTACAGTACCGTATATTATATAAGTTTTTACAACTGATTTGTACTGATCTTGTTTATGTTATTAGTTCAAGTCCGCAATAAGGTTTTAAAGTATACTTGAAATATACATTTTATAATACAAGAAAATAGAAGATTATATTATGTTCAAGAATGAGGCATCATTGTAAAATGCGTTAAATGTTATGCTTTGTTTTTTTTTAACTTTTACAATAGCTTTGTTAGTCAGATTTTTTGTAACTATGTAACTATAATTGTAATGTACTAAGCTTCGCGTGCGCATATGCGTATGTACGAAGGAATGCAAGGGGTGCGAAAAGAACGTCACTCCTGGTATGACCGTGATAGAATTAACCGTTGATTTAAAAGTGTTTAATTGCCGAGTTAAGGTTTTGTTAAATAAAGTTAGTAGTCAAACCCAACATACTTTTACTTCCCCAATGAACACTACAAGTGGCGACGAGGATTAAAGTGAATAGCATTAAAGTGAATAAAAGTGAAAAAAAAAGTTAAAAATGGTGGAACCGCATGGTGTAGGAACTATGAGCTTGCAGATGGAGTTTAATCCACAAGTCCATGAATGGTATATTCATCGCAAGCGTATGGACCAATTCTTTATTGCGAATGAGATTACCGACGACAGCAAAAAGAGAGCGATAATCTTGAATAGTTTATCGCAAGAGGCATACAAATTACTAGAAAATCTTTGTATCCTAAAAACGCCAGAAGATAGTGAGTACAAAAATATCCTCACTATTTTAAACGATTACTATCTCCAATAAAAAATGTATTTGCCGAGAGGTACCGGTTTTATAAAGCAAAGAAAATGGGCACCGAAAATCTGCAAGAATGGGCAACTAAAACTAAAAAATGCGCTACGTATTGCAATTTTGGGCAGCACTTGGAGGTGACAATCAGAGACAAGTTTATTACTGGCATGGATAAAGGAAAGATTTTGGATCGGCTTTTTGCGGAAAATGAAAACATCACGTTACGAAGGCGTTAGAAGTGGCATCAGTGGCGGAGTCAGCAAGAAGCGGATTCGGAGTAAATGTGCAGGATATAGTTAAGTCGGAACCGATCCATCGGTTAGGAACATCGCAGCATCAACGGCAAGGAAAATGAAAAGGAGATCAACAAGCACCCGCCATGATGGCAGCCAGCGCCAGCAGCACCCTGACGAGGCGCACCCTAACGCGCAACACGTCCGCAGCAGGGACGAATGGATCATGCGCGAGATGCGGCCGCAGGAATCACCACGCAAGTCAGTGTCGTTACCGTGAGTACAATTGCAATAGCTGCGGCATCAAAGGACATTTAAGCAATGTGTGCAATAAAAATTAAAAAAATTTAATAGATGTCCTTCATTAGACACAAGGGTAGTATTAACCAGTTATGTAGGGGGCACAATATGGCCATTAAGAAAATTGTTACTAAAGGTCAAATATGATAATAATAGAGAACTTGGAATTTTATGTCTTGGAAAGCGGTGGACCGTCCTTGCTGGGCAGGGATTTTATTAAGAAATTTAAATTGGGTTTTTTTTTTTAACCACTTAATTTTTTTGGTACAAATGATAAGGAAATCAACTTAATTTTAAATAAATATAAGAAAGTATTTTCCACTAATTTGGGTACTTATAATAAATTAAAAATTAAATTAAAATTAAATGAAGATGTTATTCCAACATTTATTAAGGCTAGAGGCGTTCCATACTCAACTTTTCCAACTCAAGGAAAAAATAGAGGACAAATTAAATATTTTATTATCAGCGGAAATATTAATACCGGTAGAAAATGCGGATTGGGGAACTCCAATAGTTCCTATTTTAAAATCCACCGGAGAAATTAGAATTTGTGGCGATTACAAAACAACATTAAATCCGCATTTATTAACGGAAACACATAATTTACCGCGGATAGAGGATTTGTTTGTTGATTTAGAGGGAGGGGAGCAATTTTCAAAAATTGATTTGGCGAACGCCTATCAACAAATTGATACTGGACGACAGTTCCTCCCAATTAACGACAATATCAACTCATCGGGGTTTATTCAGATATACAAGACTACCGTTTGGTATATCGTTGAATTGCTAAGCAAGAAAATAGATTTGTAATAATTTTAATATTGAAGCAAATACTGACATGGGTTCAGATAAATATATTGTATTAAAATTCGAGGGCCTACTTTAGCTTTTATGGTTATTACTTCCTCGACTTGTCGGTGATAGATTTCTAATTTTAATTAATATATATATATATATATATATATCCCTTGATAATTTAGTTCTTCCATTTCCATTATTAATTTTCCATCTCCTTATCCTTATCCTGGTGCAATTAATTTTGTTCTTCCTTGTTGTTTCATATCTTAACCTGCAATAATTAACAAGTATTAATTAATTTATATTTTCTTAATAAGACCAGTCAAATGAAGTACATATATTTATTTTTCATGTTTATATTAATTATTAAATGCATTAGTAGCACTTACCTTAGTATTTCCATTCAATTTCACTAACTTAGATCTTTATTATGACAGTTGTCATTTACTAGCGTAGTTCATTTCAACCACTTGAACATAGTCGCTCGTGCTTCCTTTTTCATGGTCTGCAGTGACGCCAACCCAAGTATTATGTTTATTTGAAAGTTGGATTGCAGTTTTAATTACCTTAGTAATTTCTTAATTACAATTTATGTACTTGTTAGTTAATTGTTTATTCCTTGTGTTGTTCATTCATTTCATTTCCTTTACTTTAATTTTCTCTCCCTTACATTGGTAATCAGTCATGCGCAATATACTTATCTCACGGCAGAAGATTCTGCAAGGAGCCGAGATCTATCCTTTTCTTTTCTTTACTTAGATAGAATGGACGCAGAGTTTGCGGATTTATTCGACTTATTAACGCTAACGTCTACGACGGATTTAAATAATATGTCGAAAGCACCGTTAAAAATTAATAATTATTTTATGAATTATACAAAAATTTATTTAAATATTGCGTGTGATTGCACCAGGTAAGTCTCAAATTATTTTCATTCCTTAAGTGTTTTTTTTTTTTCTATTTTCCTCCTATTTAAATTTTAGGTCTAATGACCATCCCAATTATTGTATCAAACTGCAATTATTTACAAACCGTAGCAACGTACCGCATCAATTTATTATAATTGAAATTAAATTCAAAACGGCGAGTTTGGCGAGTGGTGTTGAAGCCCGACCGCGTGGCCGTTTACCCCGGCCGAAGCTAGGAGTCTTCCTAAGAAGCTCGGGATACACGTTCCCTATCATAATATTCTGGATTTATCTATCTCTATTTACGGAAAGGGATATTATTATTCCAAATTTATTTAAACTTACAATATTATTATTTTATGTGATCAAATGGTTAAACCATTTAATTTGTTTTATTATTGTAAACTATTTTCAATTTATTTCTGGTTTATTTGTAATACATCTATTGTTGGGGAACATAATAATTTTACTGTCCCAACCTTATCCTTCCCTTCAAACCATTTTAGTTGGCTGTATTGCTTTGCCAAGTACGAGGAAAGATATTTTCGATATTAAAAAAAACCAAAGCAATTGGCGCCCTGGAGTTGGAATTGACAAACAAGTTATATGATCGGTGAGTTTAATTTTTTTTATTATACATCTCTTTTCTTGTCGTTCAACTGTTGTTATATTATTTTAAATTGCTGCAATTTGTGATCCCCCATCTCCACTGAGTGAGCTAGGGCAGCCCGAAAGACCATCTAAGGGCTTAAAGCGCTTAGCAAATATTTGTTGGGCCAAAAATTTAATATCTATACTGACCACAAACCATTAATTTCCATATATGGACCGAAGAGTAATATACCGATTATGGCTACTAATAGGTTACAACGTTATGCAGCTTTTCTATAAGGGTATAGTTTTAATATTTATTACATTAAATCAAATTTAAATAATGCTGATTTTTTATCGCGTATGCCCTTATGCACGGAAAACTTGGATATAACCGAGTACGATTATAATTACGTTAATTATATATCAGATTCCAAATGTCCGATCAAGGTAAGCGAAATACAATCAAAAACAGCAAAAGATAAAATATTGATTCAGTTATTTAATTTTGTTAATTCAGGATGGCCACAGAAATCTTCTTTGGAATTAAATTTGTATTTTCATAAAAGAAATGAATTAAATATCGAAGATAATGTGTTATTATGGGGCTACAAGGTAATTATACCAAAATCCCTGCAAGCACGTATATTAAGTGAATTGCATTCTACCCATTTAGGTATAGTAAAAATGAAAGCGTTAGCCCGTTCATATGTATGGTGGCCATCTCTAAATCAGGACATTGAGTCTTTGTGTAAGAGTTGCGATTTGTGTTTACAGAACTGAGCAAATCCTCCAAAATGTCCTTTACAATGCTGGCCTATTACAGATAGTCCTTGGGAAAGGTTACACTTAGATTTTTGCGGACCCTTATTAGGAAAATATTTTTTAATAATAACAGATTCTCGAAGTGGTTAGACGTTTTTATAATGACTTTGATAACTAGTCAAGCTACTATTTAGAAATTAAGAGAAGTTTTTGCAAGATTTGGGTTACCCAAAACCCTGGTTTCTGATAATGGGCCTCAGTTGACATCAAAAATGTTTGAGGAATTTTTGACAGGAAATGGTATCAAACACATTACTAGTCCGCCATATCACCCAGCGTCAAACGATGCGGCAGAAAATAGCGTGAAAACTGTCAAAAACTATCTTATTAAGGCATCAAAATCTATTAATTTTCAATTGGATCGTTCATTACAAATGTTTTTATTGATGTATAGATATTGTAATCATTGTTCCACACAAAAATCGCCGTCTGAACTTCTTATTGGTAGGAAATTACGTACGCGATTAGATTTTGTCAAGCCTAATCCCAATTTAAATACAAAACTAGCTTCCAAAAAATTAAAGAAAAGTAATTTAAGAAACGCAAATTACTACAATAGAAGAAGGAAGGCAGGTTTTTCGGTGGGACAAAGAGTATTAGCTAAAGATTTTAGATTAAGTAAACTTATATAGACAGAAGCAGATATTGTAAAACAATTAGGGAAAAATGTATTCCATGTTAAACTTTTAAGTACTGAAATAACTTGAAAACGTCACGCAAACCAATTGTTATAAAAGTATAATTTTAGTGGAAATGTTCTAAATTCTGATGAAGAAAGCGTGATAAAAAATAATCCTGTCCATAAGGAATCAGACATTAAAAATGAAGTGCTATCAGTGAATGAAGAAGATGCAATGCATGATCATCACCCATCGACTTCAATCACTGATGCAATTTCATCCACAGCCAACGTCGACGAATCTATTCAGACTAATTTTGAGGCGACGTTGCCTGTGATGGAAGAACCCTCTCCTGAGGAATCTAAGCAAACCAGATCAATCGTTCCTCAGAGACCTCATCGATTGAGGAACCAACCAAATCGACTTTGTTATATTTTAATAATATTTTGTTTCTTTTATTTTTATGTTAAAAAATAGGAATGGAGAGATGTAATGTACTAAGGTTTGCGTGCGCATCTGTGTATGTGCGTGCGATCACATGTACAAAGGAATGACCGTGATAGAATTAACCGTTGATTTAAAAGTGTTTAATTGCTGAGTTAAGGTTTTGTTAAATAAAGTTAGTAGTCAAACCCAACATACTTTTACATCCCCAATGAACACTACAATAATATAATTGTTAAATAATCTAAATGTAATGCAATGAATAGTAAATGATAAAAATATTTTACGGCGGCCATTTTGTGAGTAACTTGATAATACTAAATATGTATTAAAAACACCTTACATTTTATCACTTTAGTTTTTCATTTATTTATAACATGCATTGTATGCTACTAACATTGTAAACTAACTATTAAAATGTTCCGGACAACAATTGGTTAATTGGATCCAAAGTTAAGAGCATTAATGCGTTTGTCATAAAAAAATAATATCTTCTAAACGACTCTACGAACATGAACCAAATTTTAAATCAACATTACTACACGTATAGCTGACTACTTAAACTTTGTATAAACAAGGGTTTTGGAGGTACAGTAATTAAAATAAAAAATAACTTAAAAATTAAAAAAAAAATTAAACCCGTCTAACTTTTTTACGAAAAACAATACAAAAATCGGCAACAATCGAAAAGCATCATCAAACATAAACCACTTACGTAGAGCATTTAGATTTTTATTTGTAAACTTTATGTGCGTGCCATCTGCAATGGAAGTGATTTTTTATATGTTAAATAAACTGAATAAATTTTTTGAGCATAATTACCAATTAAAATAAGTTTTAACATTGTATTCATTTTATGCATTATGTATATTAGATAATGTTGAAGTTTTGTAAAAGTTTTAAGAAAATTGGTTTGTAAATAAATCAGTAGCAAGCAAAAGATCAAAATAAAATTTTATTTTCAGATCAACAATATTTGTTCATTTGCACGTTACTGTTTTATTTGCAAAACAATTATTTTTGACATTTTCACAGAACTATAATGTATGTATAATGTATACATTGTTAAAACTTATTTTGGTTGATAAATTACATTAGAGGAATTAATTCTGTATGCTGTGCATATAAAACATCACTTCCATTGCAGATGGCACGCGCAGGAAGTTTTCAAATAAAAATCTAATTACACCAGGTAAATGGCTTATGTTTTGTGCTAATTTACGATTATTGTCTGTTTTTGTAATATTGATTAAAAAAAAAGTTTTTTTTTTCAAGTTACTGTACTGCAAAAACGTCAGTAATACGTGTAATAATGTTATCCAAACATTTGGCATAAGTTGGTAAGACAATTTAAAAGATATTACTTGTTTATTAAAAACACATTTTTTGTCTGAACTTTGGATCTAATTAATCAATTTTTGTCCGGATCATTTAAATGGTTTTTTGTTACTGTTAGTAACATATAATGTATGTTTTAAATGTATAAAACCCTAAAATAATATAATGTAAGATGTTTTTAATATTTACTTTGTATTACTAAAGCCCGTTTGCTCCATCGAGGCTTAAATCTACACTTAATTAAACCATAGTTAACTTTAAGGGTAGTTTAAATTTTTACAGCGTTGCACCAACATATTTTAAACGTAGTTTAGCAAACAAAAGTTTAAAATAAATTACACATAGCAAGACCGCACATTTCCAGTAATTTTAGAAAATCTTATGGTATTTGTGTCTATTTTTGTAATGAAAACGCGGCAATGTCATAAAACTTAAGCTCTAGCAGCTTGTGCTTGTGTCAGTGCTATTATCTATGGCCAGTGCATCAATACTCTCATTAAAGTCGGACGTAATTTTTATAAACATAGAAAATAAGAAAAATGGTCCTGCCTTCAAAGAGAGCAAGAGTTCCAAACTATACAGCAGAAGAAAAAAAAATTATTGAACATTATTGAAAATAAATTCAGGGACATAATAGAGAATAAAAAAACTGAAGTCGTTACAGGCAAAGATAAAGAAGAAGCATGGACTGCAATATGCAGAATAATTAATGCGCAAATCCCCAGCCTAATATCAAGAAGTAAGAATAAAAAAAAATGGCTCGCAAATTCATAGCGAAGGAAAAAATGAAAATATATAAAACTGGAGGAGGTGTTGGAGTGTTTCCTGTTCATGATCCAAACCTCCAATTAACATTGAATTTGATGCATCCGAAAACAGTTGACGGTTGAAAATTTGATTAATTCGGATGCACTATCAGGTGTTGTATTTGTGAAATCGGATAAAGAACAAGAAGAAATTCAACCGGTATGTACAAACGCATAATATTATATAATACATAGCTTAAAATGTTTATTTAAATTTGTTTTACAAAATTAAAACTTTATAATTCTCAACAAATTATTTTTACTACAAGATTATAATGTTCGTCATATTTCATCGATGCTGACTATCGTTCATAGCAATATTGTGATTGTCTTATTTTTTATTTTAATACAGTATATTAATTAATATTTTTGTTAGAATTATTACAGTTAATTTATATTACCATGCAAATATTAAAAGAACAAGCATTAAATTTTTACATTAAAAATAATGTGTCCAGCATTACATACAAAACTTTTATTTTGCAACCCAAACAAACATTTTATTCTTATCCGTGTTAAAACTTATATGCTTTTTTTAAAAATTGTTTATTGTTGACCGGTTTTTAGGTCTCAATGTTATCAAACTATGTAGTAATAACAGTAAACGTATATAATATAACGTATTCTATCACACAGTGTAATAATTTCATATTAAGTTTTAACATTTACAAAAACCTAATCTATACTTATTTATAACACATATTTTGAAAAAATTAGGAAACCAAAAAATTAGGAATCACTTGCGAACCCCAACTGCAATCAAAACAAAAAAAAACACCTTGGAGTATGAAGCGAAGACCAGTTATGGCAGTTGCAAAGTCAAATAATTTGAACGAGCAATATATTGAATTGGCCAATTTAAAAATTAAAATTGCCAAACATCAGATTGAGTCGATGAAAAAAGAAGAGGAAGCCAAGATGAAAGAATATTGTTTAATAATACAGACAATGGAAGAAAAAAATGAAAGAAATAAGAATTTATATGAATTGGAATACCAAATTAAAAAGAAAACTTCAGAAAAACCTTCAAAAATTGTAATTTTTATTTTTGTGTAATAAATAATTTTTATAAACTATTTTTATTTTTATTACAAAACAACTTCTATATGTAGTAACAAATCAGCTACGGCCTAGTAAAATACTGATTGATTAGCGTAGTTTGCACATTTGTTATATTTAATTCTGCCTGGTTTGCTAAATGTCCAACATTCGATCCTTGTCCTTGCAAAATTAATTGATCAAGTATGTGATCATCTCCTTCAGCTGGTGGAACAATTACTTCTCCCATTTCCTGGGTATGCAATACAGCTGTTGCAACTATTACTATTAAAGTGTTCTCAACATTTAACCGACAACAATAAGCGTTGACTGGAAATCTACGTTTCCAAACACCAAACAATCGTTCCACAACATTTCTAGTGCAAATATGGTAATCGTTGTACTTTTTCTGGGCATTACCAATGGGATTTAAAAGCGGTGTCAATAAATAATACATATAATGTATATATATATATATATATATATATATATATATATATATATATATATATACATATGTTCCAAGTTGAGCTTTGTAAAAATCCGCACAGCGGTAGGATTAATTCTCCGCTCCAAAAATTAGCGGGTGCGTTCCATATAGCATTTAATCCGTCATATATTCACTGGTACATACCATACAATGGCCACAAGCCGTGAGGTTACACCCTTCTGTAGGTATTTAATAACCAGCAAACACACCACCACACTTCGAGCACCGGATGTGAAAGAACCTCCATGTTAAAGTTTCACATGAACACCCTGAACCAATAATCAGTGTTGCCAACCGTGAATCATTACATGTTCCCAAAAGTGCCAAGTGTAAACAACATGGTGGGTGACAGTGACAGATGTCAACATTAGGATTAATTAAAATTTAAGTAAGTACCATCATAATAATATCTGAATCATTACTGGAGATCTTAGAAATCACCATTTGTAAGTTCCCAGTACTCAATCAATCCATCCTGTACTCTCCCAATCCACATAACCTCCAATCAATAAAAAACAAAACATTCAATCGTAAAATCCCTTAAAACATTCCCCCCATTCCCTACATAGCAATAAAGCCACTTCTCGAGTAAGATCTAACAACATTTATCCCTAAAATTAACTCAAAACTAGTTTTAATCTTACTCCGAGAGAAAATAACCTTACTCGAAACCGCCAATACTAACATCACATAATTCCACCTATATCCTTGTAATAATCATACCATTATAGTCCCACATGTATATTAATAATTCCTTATTCCAGAATACACCACAAGAAAAGTCCCTCAGAGGCAGAAAAAGCCAAAATGATTAGTCGGGATCAACTCACATGGTAAGTGTCAAACATTCTTTGAAACGTTAACCATTACTAACAAAAGTTAATTAGAACATATAGCAACTAACATGTAACACCCCCACACTGACTTAATTAGTGTGCGTACAATTATAAATATTCACAACAAAATCCTCAATATCAGGCTACCGGATTAACCATAGTGTATGTTGGGTTGCTTATGTTACATCCCTAATAACTTCCAACAGTTACCTCGGCTGCCTATCTTAAATTATAATATATACTTTATTTGTTTTAGGAAACCAGCCGGCAGCTTCTATGGCAAAAACCTGATGCTACACGCTCCTTCTAAAAATGTCCGAATGGACCAAGTAGCACATTGGACTCAGTACGATAAAACAAGACAAAGATGCAAACTCCCAGATTGCAAAGGTTATACGCATTACAAATGTGAAAAATGTGGTGTTCATCTTTGTCTAAGAAAAGATAAGAACTGTTTTTATAGATTTCATTTAAATTAATCTCTGTTTAGGTTTAGTTACATAATGTTGCACATTTGCAACATACTGTATTTTTTGTAAGTTGTAATAATTTTTTTTTTCTTAAAACATATTTTATTTTGACCTTAGGTTCCTAAAAAATCAGTAAAATAATTTTTAATTTTGATATTTTAAAAATCATGAAATGAAGAGTTAAGGGACATTTGTTTTAATGTTTACTTGTTATTCTTGTTAATATTAATATACTGATACCAATGCCTATCCACTATCTCGCTCCTGCAAAATTATTATTATTAATAATATGCTTATATGATATTTTATTTTATTTATTATTATTTATCTGAAATTATTCTTTAACAAAATTTGTCATAAATCATATTTCCATCAGTGGAATTTTTTTGTATTACATGATTTTAATCCCATATTATTTTTTCCATGTTCTTAATTTTTTTCAATAGGTTTCTTTACATAATGAGCATATAAAATTAAATTCATTTTTACTGTTGTAAGTTTTCCAAACATTGATTTATTAAGCATGCCTTAGTCGACTTATTCTTTAAAAACGTAATTACATATATCTGATTCTTTATTTGAACATTTAAAACGATTTGATATTATACGTTTTTTAAATGCCGTTTTTACGATTATAACATCATCATGCACTAAATTTGACATATGTTTCTTGGATTTTAAATGTCCATAATATTTTTGTATAGAATTAAATGTTTCGGTATTGTGTTCATTTCACTACTGATATTAATTTCTGGATAATGTGCATTTATATGCTTTTGATACTTAACACCACAATACTAATTGACCACATTTTTTCGCACAATATATTCTTAAAATGATTTTTATAATGTCTATTTAAAGTATCAATTCTTGAAAAGTTTTAAACCTATTATTTTACATTGTTGTCATTTAATTGATTACATGGTATTTGGTCCATTGGAGCATCTTTTCTTGTAAATAATGTTTCACATTTATAACAAGTTAAACTTGAACCTTCGACATTCGACATAATTGTAACTACTAAATATACTTACCACTGAGATTATAAGTCTTACCGTTGAGTGAGGGAATATTAGGAAGAGACGCAAAGCCAGTATATTTGTGCGAACTCTAGTGTGCCTCTCTTCTAAATATATCTGTCCTACTCACACACAAGCTCCCTTCACCGCACTGTTCACAACCTTGTTGGACCGTTTGCTAGAGACATACTACACATACGGCAAGCGGCCCGAACTAATGCTCGCACTGCTTGTGAATTTTTCTATTTGGGAGCATCTCGACCGCTACTTTGATTTCCAGCATACTGACAACAACAGCAAGTTTGCCGTCATTTCTATTTCAACATATAATTTAATAATCAATTATTTTTTTTGCCAGTACATTCTGAAAAGTTCATAGTATGTTTTGCATGCAAAGCATTTTAGTCAAATTACAGGTAGAAACATTTATCGAAATATAGAAATAAATGCGTTTTTATGTACTTTGGAATGCGCTTTTGCAAATATAATTTGAATAAAATATTTTGACAAAAGATCCTTTCTGAATACGCTAAAAAAAGAATTTAATATCAAATTATATGTAGAAATAGGAATGACGCCAAAGTTGGTGTTAATAACTTGAAATGAATAAAATAAATAAAAATAATATTCTTAGTAGAGAGAGAATGTTGTACCACTTGACCTTGAGGGAGACTTCGTCTGGTTTATTGACCTCAATCTAGACATGAAGGTCAAATATTACAACATTCTAAAAATAGATAACCGTCTACAACCTTTAGCCTTGGATGCACTTGGTTCATTGTGCCAGGTCTAGACATGAAGGTCAAATGATACAACATTCTAAAAATAGATAGTCGCCTACAACCTTGAGCCTTAGACGCACTTGGTTCATTGTCTTCATTCACTCTAGACATGTTTAAAAATAGATCATATTTACACGCAACATGCCCCAATCTTGACCCTTTCATAATCCGTATGTTTACATCATTCAGTATAGACTAGCGTATCAATATGTGTAGTTCATCACCAAAAATGCTGCAGCAAATAGCTGTGCAATACATCAATATTGACGAAACTTGTAAAACTTATCCATCTTTACAATGCCTGTTTTCAAGAATATTAACAGCAAATGATATATTACATATGCTCACAAAATCATTGCATAATTGTGATTTTTGTTTATTTCGTGACACCGAGTGCTCAAAATCGTGTTCACACATTTCTAGATATCTACAAAATAGTATTAAACTAAAAGAGGTTTACGTTACAAAATTTATATTAGTGACATCGAGAGCTGTGTGGTGTTTGATGCATCATATATATATATATAATAATAAAACGTTTGAACGTATTACACCACATTTTTTATCGCCACATTCAAAAATGTTTAAATTATTTAGCAAACTAGAGCTAAGAAGAAGTTCTGTGCAAAAAGTAAATGATTTTTACAATTGCCCGATGAACAATCGTCGTTTTCTAAGATTTGATACATTAAATTATCACTGCCGGATGTGTACAGATTCTAATAATTATATAATTTTCAAAATTGTTGGCTGGACAAATAATTTAAATTGTCTAAATAATATTAGCATATTACCAATATGTGCAAATAGATGTAGTGATAGATTTATAGTTTGGGAAGACCCCACAAATATATCTGTACATAATATGCTTTATGAAACTACTTTAAAAGATTTATTAAATATGAGAGAACAAAGAAAAAAACAGAATCGTGCATAATATTATAATTATATACAGGGAGTTTATAAATGAATGGGATTATGTAATCACTTTAAATGTGCCGCTTTTTTTAAATTGTTTACTAAACTATTTGTTTTTCAGATCAGCTTTTACAGCTGTCAAGCAAACACATGAAAACATATGTAGTATAGTAAACGATTTTAAAAAGGCGGCATTTTTAAAGTGATTACATAATCCCATTCATTTATAAACTCCCTGTATAATGGAAGCACATTAAACAATTTTATTTTATTTATAAGAATTAATTTTTTTTTTTATATATTTAAAACATTTAATTATGAAACGATTCGAAAGTGGTGCAATGCAACTCCGAGACGCTTACTTCAGTTGCGTTTTAAACCTCACAGTGAAAGTATCATATTGATGCAAAACCAGTGCGTGCTTTATAATAATAATTATTATTGCTACAACTACTACTACTACAATAATTGCAAAAAAATGGATCAGCACAAAAGAAAGATTGATGGTAAGCTGCTGTTTTTTAAACAATTTAAAATAAACTAAAGTTTAATATAATTTACAGACATTTATGAGCAGTGGATGAATGAAGATATTCCATCACCGCCCCGAAAACGCAAAGAACTAATTTTGAGTAAGTGTAAACTTTAAAAGTTTTTTTTATTATCCTAATACATTTTTTTTAATAGATAAAAATAAGGAAGTTAATGATTCGGTCGCAGGAGTCTCACAAGCAGGAGCGGCACATGCCTCAACATCAAGTAAGTTAAAAAATTTAAACTCATGATATTTTGAGCCAGAACTTTACTAACCTATTTACTACAATTAAATGTGTATTTGTTTTAGATTCTTGTACCGACACCAAATTCTGCCCCGCATGCGAAGTCGCTGTCCCCGGACATGCATGGAGAAGTCACCACCGAAAATTAACCCATAAAAACAACACCTGCGGGACAAACATCGATGGGGTTATTCAGCTTGGGAGCGCCTTCGGATATAAGATATGTAGTTTTAGAATTAATAACACTCACCACATAAATTTGCAAAATTTTAGAATTAGTATTAAAGATAAAATATCTAAATTAATATTAGATTTGATTGAAAAGCATATCACATTTAAATTAAACTTTGAATTATTTGGGCTTTATATCATAGAAGCTAAAGTGTTACAAGATATTAAATCTTTTAATACGAGAAATGTAGTTGTAACAGCTTCTACTGACATTAACAATTTATGTGGTGAACTCTTTGATAAAATTAGTAAGAAGATGGAGGAATTTCAGAAAAAAGATTCAGGTTGGGCATTGCAACATATTTTATTTTTAGAAATAAATGTAGCTAAATATAACCCTCTAAGAAGATCTTCATATTTTGAATTGCCCCCTAATATCTCTAAAAAAATTCAATTTTAAATATAAAAAACCGCGATGAATGTTGTTTTGCCTGGTCTATAATAGCGGGCGTTTGTCAAGCTAACGGTCCTCCAAATTTACCATCATCGTACCTTAATTTTAATAATATCTATGATTTCAATGACATCACATTTCCCACCAAGTTAAAAGACATCGAAAATTTTGAAAAAAAAAAAAATTTATCAATTAATGTTTACGGGCTAGAAAAAATATTTAGAAGTGGGAAATGGGAATGTCAGGTTGTTGGACCTTATCACTATACAAAATTAAAAATGCCGGTACACCTAAATTTACTATTATTAACAAATGATGAAGGTATTTGTCATTATACACTTATAACAAATTTAAGTAGATTGATTTCAACTCAATTATCTGGTCGCACAAACGCTAAATATTTATGTGACGGATGCTTAATTCATTTCAATTCAATAGAAAAATTCCAACGTCATCTGGAACGTGATTGTTCATATACCAATACAGTGTTACCATCCACTAAATTAATCGAAACATATGGTCAAATGCGTCCGGAAAATATACAAAAGTTTGTAAATTTTCATAAAAAATTAAGGATGCCATTTGTTGTTTACGCGGATTTTGAGTGTGTTTTGAAGCCAATTACAAATACTTTACCTAATCCAAATAATTCATATTCGGTAAAATCGTTTATGCATGAGCCTTACGCGTTTGCATATTATATAAAATGTTCTTATAATGATTCCTTTTCAAAACTTGTTTCATATCGCGGGCCGGATTATGGAAAAATATTTATTATATCATTAGAAACAGATGTTAAATACATATATTTAAATTATTTAAAACCTTTTATAAAAATGACACCTTTGACAGACAATGAAAAAATTAAACATGAGCAAAGTTTATTTTGTTGTATTTGCGAAGAGTCTTTTTTAAATAATGAACCAAAAATAATGGATCAATGTCATTTGACAGGGCAGTACAGAGGTCCGGCTCATAATAGATGTAATTTAAATTATTATTGTAGAAATTTTATTCCTATATTTTTCCACAACCTAAATTACGATTCTCATTTATTTATTAAGACGTTAGCGTTGGACAAGGAAAGTATTTCAGTAATTGCGCAAAACAAGGAAAAGTATGTATCATTCAGTAAGCAAATTATTGTCGATACATGCGTGAAAGATGGTGTACATAAACCGGTATGTTTTAACTTAAAATTTCTAGATTCATTTCGATTTTTATCATCATCCATCGAAAATTTATCTACCGCATTAGAATCTGAACAATGCAATGAAATAAGAATTTTTTTTACGGATGATGTTGAATTTCAACACATTCGACAAAAGGGGATATTTCCATATTCCTATGTCGATGATTTTTCAAAACTAAATGATTCAGAATTACCTTCAAAAGATAAATTTTTTAATACACTTAATAACAGCCACGTTTCAGATAATGATTATTCTCGAGCGTTAGAGGTGTATAAATTATTTAAATGTAAATCTTTAGGGGATTATGCAGATATATATTTAAAATCCGATGTTTTGCTCTTGACAGATATTTTTGAAAATTTCCGTAATTTTTCACTAAAAGAACATAAGTTAGATCCTGCACAATATTATACTTTGCCTGGTTTAAGTTGGGATGCAATGTTAAAATACACAAAAATTGAATTGGAACTTTTGACCGATATAGACATGCTACATTTTTTTAAAAAGGGAATTCGCGGGGGTGTCAGTGCCTGCATAAAAAAAGAGGCAATTGCCAATAATCCATTTCTCACAGATTATGATGATTCAAAAATTATTTCTTATCTTTTATATTTAGATGCAACTAATTTGTATGAGCATAGTATGCAGCAGTATCTACCCTATAAAAATTTTCAATGGCTTTACCAAACTGAAATTGATTGTTTTGATATATTTCAAGTTTCTGACACGAGTTCCAAAGGATACGTGTTAGAAGTTGATTTGGAATATCCAACATATTTGCATGATCTTCATAATGATTTACCATTTTGCCCGAAAAATGTAATTCCCCCAAATGGGAAATATCCTAAACTAATACAAAATTTAGAAAATAAAAAAAATTACATAATACATTATATTGCCTTAAAACAATGCCTGCACCACAGTTTGATTCTTAAAAAAATTCATAGAATTTTAAAATTTAATCAATCCCCATGGCTTAAAAGCTATATCGACTTTAATACTAATTTAAGAAACAAAGCCAAATTTAAATTTGAAAAGGATTTATTTAAATCATATAACGTTAGCGTTTTCGGTAAAACCATGGAAAATTTAGAGAATAGAGTTGATATAAAGCTTTTAACTCATTGGGAAAGAATTGGAAAAAATGGGGCGCTGAAATTTATACATCAAAACCAAATTTCCACAATTTTACAGTTTTTAGTGAAAATTTTGTTGCGGTGCAAATGAATAAGGTAAATATTTATTATGATAAACCCATTTACGTCGGCTTTTCGATATTAGACCTTTCTAAAACAACTATTTATGATTTTTTCTATAGTTATTTAAAACCTAAGTACGGTGTTAAAATGTCTTTGCTTTATACTGACACCGACTCTTTAATTATAGAAGTTGTCGAAAATAATGTATACAATGACATTAAATTTAATTTAAATTATTTCGACACCTCTAATTACCCCGAAAAAAATATTTTCAACATCCCTCGAAATCAATCTATAGTTGGTAAAATGAAAGATGAGTATGCAGGCTCCTATTAAATGTTTTTATGGTACCGGCGCTAAAGCATATTGTTTACATGTGCCGACAAATGAAACTGAGATTGTAAAAAAAGCTAAAGGTGTGTCAAAATTTTCAATTTAAAATCAGTTAACTTTAAAAGATTATAGAGATGTAGTTAACGGCAAAGATTTAATTTATTGTAGTATGTATGTTTCTAAATTTCAGCTACATGATATGTACACAGAAATTCAAAATAAAGTCGCCTTATCCAACAAGGATGATAAGCGATATTCAATACCCGGTTCAGTAAAAACTTTAGCATGGGGGCATACTAATATTTCATTTTTCGAAGAATCTCTAGAAAATATTAAAATATTAGAACAAGTTTTAGAAAATTTCGAATATCGTGATGAGGCCCAAACGAATTTAGATTTATTGATTGAAGTGGCAGATAGTATTTAATTATTGTTTAAATTAAGTTTATAAATTGTTTTCTATTTAAATTTGTATATTATTGTATATTTATTATTGTTAATATTATTATTATTATTATTTATATTCGTTATTATTGTTGATAGGTAGTTTTTGCTGTAAATTGTAAATACATGTTTAGAGGCGTTAATAAAATAATATTTATAAAAAAAGTGTTTTATTAATTCATTACAAAATCATCGTATAATTGGTAAACATTTGATAATGCGCACATGGAGATATGTTTGGAGTGATATAAGCATCTTGATTCGGCTGAAGTTAAAGCTGGATGCTCATCAAATTCTTGTACAGGTATTGTGGTAAACTTTTGTAAAAAAATAACTTTTTCTCTCCCTTTAACATAAATTGTGTCAGCCCTGACGTCTTGTATTATATTTTTAAAATGATGCTGGGGTGTTTATCCTTGATTCCAATCGATGCAATGATGGTTCTTAATTAACCATTCAGCTTGTTTCTTATATTCTAACTCCAAGAAGTGAAATGGAAAGGGGGCTTTAAATACGTAGTGAGCTATTCGGGTACCATCAAAAATTGCCAGTTCTTTAGGTGAAAACTTGTTGGAACCAATTTTAAATCCTTGGACATCAATAATTAACATTTTATTTGTAATTTAGAAAAATCTTTAAAAAGTTTAATTTTAATAGAGTACAAATGTATTTGATGTTTTAACCTCTTTCATTTTTTTTTATAAATAATTAATCTTCTATTAAATTCCTCGCCCATTTACAACTGTCTGACTGCTTTGGTGAATGGATTGTAACTGATCATCTTATCATGAAGAATGAGGCATACGGCAGAAGTATTAGCTTTTGTAGGTTCACTCGTGTCAAATTCAATTCTAATTTCAACAGCATTTGATTGCAATGTTTCGTTTTGATTACTACAATCAATTAGTACTATTGGTGTTGTTTCCTTAAATTCCTTGCGATTAAAAAGAGGTTCAATTTCTTTGTGATAATAAGATTGTTGAAAATTTGCATACATTTTATATAATTGTGCAATTTGATTTGTTTTAAAATTTAAATTTAAATTATCATATGGATATCTTTCAGAATTTAAATAAACTCGAAGATTTGTAAGTTCATTATCATCAAATTGACCCATATCTTTTTTATTTTTATTTTTACGGTCTGTTTGTAGCCCAAAAATTATATATCTCGGTGTTTCTAATTGAGTAGCCGTTTTCACGGCCCATGTATGTCTTGTTGTTTGTGGCAATGCATGTAATTCTCAAGACCTGAAAGCTATAGATAAATCCTCATTTTTTCCTAATAATTTTGTCAATCTAAGTTGTTCAGCTAATCCTACAGAAATGTGAAGAACTTTCCAATTGATTTTATTAATTGTCACTTTAACGCCTTCATCTTCTGTGCATATGAGTGCATCAAGATCGGTATTACTACGTATTAAAACCAATTCTTGTTTTGAATTTATTATAATTTTCTTATAACCCTCCGCAAAGCCTAATAACATTTTAAGTGGTATGCAAACATTGAAATTTCCATCAGCATCTACCATATCATCTTGGTCTGTATTAGTTTTGGAAAACCATCCGGCATTTTGTAGTTTTTGATTTGAATTGAAGGATAAGTAACCTTTCAATGTTGATGTTAAACCAACATTTCTAGTAGAGTCAATAACAACACCATTTAATTCATAGCGAAGTTCACTAAATAGATAAGCAATGCCGTTGTTAATAAACTTTGTTTTTGTTGGTATTTTATTATTAGTAGTTTCTTGCAATTTGCCTTCTATGTAAATAAAGCTTTCACTCGGTAGTGTGTACATATCTTGTTGTTGAATTGGAATTCTGATTTCATCGTTGTTGTTGAAACTTGTTGACGCGTATGGTTAATGCTTGTGAAATTGAGAATTTGCAATTGAGTTGTCAATAAAGACATTTTCTTTAACATTAAGAATGCTCATTATTTAATATAGTTTAAATCCTAAAGATTTTAAAAATATTATATTTTCTGATGTTAATCTAATGCGTGCAGATTGTCTAATGATTGAATTACTTGTTGCGGTTAAGTTATATGGTAAGTTCTTATAACCATAATTACGCATACTATGATATCGCACTACCATATTCAAGGCACTTTCTTCAAATAAAGTCCTACTGTGATGGTCTCTCCTCTAAAATTGACTATATTCCCATCTTGGTCCACTATATTAAGTGTTATGTTAGTAATAGTTCATGTATTAATTGGTAAATATATAACCGTCTTAGGGGACTGTACAATTTTATAACCTGGTGGTACCGTAGGAAAAAACTGAAACAATGTATGACCCAATCTTCCGTTTCTATAAGAACTGGTTGTAATACTATAGTCAACACATAAAGAATTTATTTTTAAAATATCTGTTGAAAAGTCTGATTCATTGGAAATATTTTCTGATAACATTCTTTTTTTAAAACCCAATAATGTTCCAATCGTATTATCTTTAGTAAAATCAATGGGTGCTGTACATTTTATATGCACTTTTAATGTTTTTGAAGCTGTTTTTGTAAATATGTGTTTAAATCAGTAATTTCATAAGATCCTACCGGAATTGTAATTTCTTTATTGTCACCATAATAAAATTTGTTATTGTTTTCATCTATGTTTGCAATTGAATAAAATGATTCAAAATTTGTTAAGCCCAATACAAAATTTTCATCTTGTTTTAAATATAAGGGTGGATTGAAATCTGCTTCTAGGATTGAACTTTTGCCAGTAAAAGTAATATTATAAGACATACTTGATTGACACCAAACATACGAATGAAGAAATTTTCATAATGTATTTTCATATAAAAATATTAAACATAAATGTCCGCAATTATAGGTGTTATACTTTTGAAAAGCATCGTGATTATATAAAATATTTTTTTTACCATCTCTATGAAAATATCTTAATAATTCAAGAGGCGGTTTTAAATTACCAAAACTGTCAAAATATTTAATATTATTATTATTTCTTATATAAGCTACCCAATGAGAACCAGCTTTTGATTTTTTTTCTAAATTCACAATACCACATTCTTTTGCATACATTTTAGTCGGTAATTCATCCAGCATGTATACACCTCTAAAATATGGAATGTTTTTTGCATATTTATACAAATCAATATTGGTTAATGCTCTTTGTGGTAACTTTCCTATTAGTTTTTTTTATAGGAATAAATGTAAAGACCGTGACCACTTTTATATGGTTTCACATATAAACCATCACCAATTTTATAACCGTCTTTACTATTTACTTTAGATTTTAATACATCCTCTTCCACTTTGTTGTGTCGCTGTTGTTCTTCTAGTTGTCTTTTCAACGCTCTTTTTTTCATTATAGCTTTTGCAATTCCAATAGCGCCAGAAATTATAGCTCCTAAAAAGCCACCACTACGCGGTATTTTAATAATCCTTGAAGGTATTTTTCCATTTCTTACATATTTTGTTTTACGTTTGCCACCTTTACCTAATTTAATTTTTGCCATCATTACATTAGGCTTTGATTTTAAAATATTTCTTTTTGAAGTTTTTCGACGTCTTAGACTCATACCTAATTTAGTTTTTAGTTTCATAATACCAGACACACCTAGCGCGGCAAACTTTTCACCGAAACTAGCGTCAGTTGCTTTTAATCTTAACACTGCCTGTCTGCTTAGCAATCTATCCACTTCGTGCCGCTTTGAAATATCGGAATATTTTGAATATGCAATATCGTGTTGTTTGCAATGTTCGTCTAATGGGTTTATGCCTTTATCACCTCTTTTGAGTCTTTTTTCTAATTTTGTCCCCGGACCGCAATAATTATATCCTGTAATATGGAATTCTCGAGGAACTTTATTAATTAAATGGTTGACAAATCCGCGTCCGTTATTTTTTTTTGCGCGATTAGTCTTTCTTTTATGAGTTAACATAATATACTAAATAACAATAAAGAATGTAGGTATACTTATATATTCTATGAAAATTGCATAATTGATCAGTTTAACTACAGATTTAGAAGCATAATGAGAGTTGTAAAACAAACGCAATCTTTACCAATTAACAATCAAGATATAGATTGTTCTGAAAATACGTTTCAACGACATAGTGAGTTGCTTGGTAGTGGTTGTAAAAGAGGATTAATTATTGGTTGTTCTGGGTGTGGAAAAACAAATATTATAATTAGTTTACTTTTGCATCCAAATGGTTTAAGATTTCAAAATGTTTATATTTACTCAAAAACATTACATCAATCAAAGTATCAATATTTAAAAACATTGAACCTATAAAGGGTATGGGCTATTTTGAATATGATAACAGTGATCAGATTACATTACCACAAGAAACTAAAGAAAATTCAGTTTTTTTATTTGACGATGTTGTATGTTGCAATCAAAACATAATGAGGGATTACTTTAGTTTTGGTCGACACAATAACATAGATTGCTTTTATATTTGTCAAACATACACTAAAATACCAAAACAACTTATAAGAGATAATGCTAATATATTGATTATATTTGAGCAAGATAATACCAACTTAAAACACATTTTCGATGATCATGTAGGTGTCGATATGTCATACCAACAATTTAAAGATATTTGTTCGTATTGTTGGAGACAGAAATATGGATTTTTAGTTATTGATAAGGAAAGTGAAATAAAATCTGGACGCTATAGAAAAGGATTTGATTCATTTATTCATTTATAAACAATATATAAATATATTGTATGTTTGAGTTCTAACAGTTTGCATCTACATGTAGTTTAATAAACATCATGGACAAGCCATTAGTCAAGCAGTTATTAAAAACTCGACGTATTGTAAAAAAAAAGTTTCAAGATTTGAAATCTGATTATGCACAGTCGCAGTCACATATGCGATCGGCCTATCAACCATTTACCAAACCAATAGAAGACCTTATTGCAAATCTCAAAGTTAAATTGGAACCAAAATTTGAAAAAATTGAGGAAACTGAAGAAATTAAAAATGAAACACCAAAAAAGAAAAAGTATGGTAGAAGGTCATCCCCTATTAAAATGGAAGAATTTGTAACACCAACTAATACTACCATTGATACAAGTATTTTTCCACAAGTTTACGAGCACACCCCTTCTACATCCAATACACAGCCAATAGTCGAAGACCTATATGTTGCTAATAATGATGATGATGATGATGATAATGATAATGATGATGATGATGAACATGCAAATGTTGAAGTCCAAACTAAAAAGATGAGTGATTTGGATGAATGTGTAAAACAATTTTTCATATTACCTAAAGCCTATATTTACGACATGATATCTGATACAATGAGGGCTATGGATCACACATATGGAATAAGAGTGGTACCAACTGAAAATGGAGACAAACCTAATTAAGCTATTGGTAATGCAGTTGTTACCTTCAGAGGTGATGATGTAGTTATTAAAACAGTTATAAATGGACAAACTTTTGAAAGCATATATACAAGTACACCGGGTTTGTATGAGTTATTATTCAAGAAGGTACCGACAGGATATAAGAGTGCGGATCTAACTAATTATATGAAAATTGTTAATAAAACAAATGCAGCAAAACATGGTTATATACCAACCGGAAAATTAATAGGAACTAAACTACCAAAATATATTAACATAATTGCACCTATGCTTGATAGGCGAAAAGCAATTCCGGTTAGACTCACACCTCAATCATTTCGTACAGGTAAAGCACTACTTGAATATGACAATAAGCCATTAGAATTTATATATTGGGACAATCCTAATGAATTAGTTAATCGTCTGCGCCTTCTAATTTCTTCCCAAGCTGCTGGGCATACTGGACATAATAATGAAATTACTTCAATAATTGAAGAGTTACGAGAAGCAAAAATTATTAAATAACGGTAACATAGATGTAAACTCTCATTAACTGATTGAGTTTTAAGAAATAAACATAACCATTGATAAGTTTGAAAGAACACTTTATTCGAAACATAACGATATCGACATAATACTTCAATCAACATCACCAAAAAAATACAGTTATACAATTACACTAAATTTTTTTAGTGATTCTACGCTCAACAATAGATATCATTTATTTAATACTTTATCAAATTACATCTTTCCATACAAATCGGCTACAATTGTATCGTCTTTCATTAGTAATAATTTTCAAATAAGAATAAACGGTTCACCATTCTATGAGAATGCTCTACGTAATGTACCTTTAAAAAGGGGGGATACTATAAAATTTCAGGAACAATTTGTTGGTGGAAATATGGTAACGTTATATGCTGAGTTAGTACTTAAATGTCTTGTGGAAGAAGAATATAGCCCAGTTGTTGAAGAAAATGGTTAAAAATAAGATAATAAATGTTAAACAAGAAATTGTTGAAGAAATTCACAAACTGGCTCGTAAAAATTTCAAGCGAAGGCATGTTATAGTAAAAGGTCTTAAAGATTTAATTCAAGCCGATTTAGTGGA
The DNA here is from genome assembly GCA_963932245.1 of Tachinus rufipes. NCBI lineage: Eukaryota > Metazoa > Arthropoda > Insecta > Coleoptera > Staphylinidae > Tachinus > Tachinus rufipes. Next base: position 52,614,167 of record OZ010748.1, read on the forward strand.
AATGATACCTTATGCTAAATTCAATAAAGGATTTAGATATATTTTAGTAGTTATTAATGTATTTTCAAAATTTGTTTGGGCATTTCCAGTAAAAAGAAAGACTGGAAAAGATGTTTCATCAGCCATGGAAAAGATATTTTTAATTAAAAAAAATGTTGTCAAAAATGTTCAAACAGATATGGGTACGGAATTTTACAATAAAGACTTTCAAACGTTAAGGGGGGAGAATTATTGCGTTATTATAAAGGTTCACAGCATCCAACTCAGCAAGAAAACGCCTGAATATAATTGAATAAAATTTTCACACATTGTAAAAGAAAGTCCAATATGTGTCCTCAAACTTGTAGAAATTTGATGCAATAAGTCGTTTCTTTGCAATTAATTTTTAAAAAGTGACGTTTTTAATTAGTTTTTTGTTATTTTTTTACTCTTTAAATATAACTTCAAATCTTTATCTAAAAACATGAAGACATAGAATATTGTATGTAGTTCAACATATAAAAAAAGTAATGACTAAAATCTTATCGTTTGGATATTGAGTTGGTTGGCGTTTTGTCCTATAAGAACTAATTTTAATTTAAAAACGGCGCTGTACGTGTTAATATTTTTCTAGAGAGAAAAGTTTACTGATATTCTTGTAGATGTGATAGGATTTAATATTTTTCCATAACAATACTACTAGTGGCACTACAACAGGACGGGGCGACTAACTCGGCAATTCTCTAGCGTTAATGAAAAAATACAACATAAATCACTATAGCACATATTCAATTCAAAAGGCGTCCATTGTAGAAAGAGTTAATCGCACTCTAAAGAACAACATGTGGAAACAGTTTAGCTTACAAGGAAATTATAAATGGTTAGATATTTTACCAGAAATTGTTAACAAATACAATAATACCAAACATAGCACTATTGGCATGAAACCCATTAATGTTGACAATAAAACAGAAAAAGCTATCTTACAAAATTCATACAATCATTTAAAATTGGTTGACTCTAAGGCTAAGAAATTTCGCGTTGGTGACAGCGTACGTATTAGTAAATATAGAAGTGAATTTGCTAAAGGATATACCCCAAACTGGTCAAATGAAATATTTACTATAAATAAAATTCAATCAACATACCCATTAACATACTTATTAATTGATCAAAATAAACAAGAAATTAAGGGTGGTTTTTATGAATACGAGCTACAAAAAGTAAAATATCCAGATATTTATTTGGTTGAAAAAGTAATTAAAAGAAGGGGTGATAAAGTATTTGTTAAGTGGTTGGGATTTGACTCGTCACACAATTCTTGGATTTCAAAAAATAATGTCTATATCTAAAAGATTTCAGAAAGTGCATAAACTCAGTGTTGGCTAAAATGTGTTTGGATGATGATGTTTCTCCTACAAGATTTTCAATATTTGAAGAACGGCTGCAAACGTTTAAAAATTGGTTTGGGGTTATAACACCCAAATCACTTGCGAAAGCTGGTTTTGTCTATTTACAACATGCGGACCACGTTCGATGCTTCCGCTGCGGAGTCAATATTAGAGGTTGGGAACCATTAAATACAGCTGTAGGAGAACATATAAGACTGTCGCCAAATTGCGAATTTGTAAAATTGCTTACTATGGGTGGAGAAAAAAAGAAAGTTCAGAAAACAAAGGAGTGGGTGTAAAATTAAATCAATTAACAAAAGTGATTGAAGACCAGTATTATAATTTATTATTATTATTATTGAATCAACAAAAAAAGAAAGAATGGGAAATAAAAGTACCGAAAAATAAAGAGGAAAAGAAAAAGCAAGAACAACAGATATTTTTTTTTAACATAATAGAAGAGAAGATTAAATCGGCATTAGTGTAGTGTGATCAGTTACTTAAAGGCAAAAAAAATTAAATTGTTATTTTTTTTAATAAATTTAATATTATTTTAGCTTACTGTTTTTTTTTTATTTGATTACTTACCATTTTTTTTTTATTTATTGTGTCTGAAAAAGAGGAGTTCTAACATATAATAAATAATACATTTTTTTTTTTAATAAATAAATTTAAAAAATAGTTTATTAGTTATAAAACATATTAAAATAGCATCAATGATACACAATACAAAAAATAGTATATATAATAATATTACCTAAATTAAGAATTAAATCTTTCGTAAAAAAATTTACATCTATGGGATTCGTTTAATACAGGGGTTAATATTTTTGAAAGTCTTTCAATTTTTTTAATATATCGTTCGCGATCACATAATTCAGTTAACCACAAGCCTTTTCTGGATTGTTGATACGCAATTGGCCACACAATCATATGATGAATTCTGTTTTTATTTTCACATATTGTTACTTTTATCATATTATTATCACTTGATTAAGTCAATTATCTCGCGTTATGAATTTATCAAGATTGTCTAAATAACTTTTGAAATTTAATTTGATTAATTTTTGTCTTAAGCACCACGCACATATCACACCATTTAAATATTTTTGACACTTTTCTGCGGCTTTATAACAATTAACTTCTTCTTCACGATACATGTTTAATATGTTATTATCGTAAGCTTCAAAACTATTTTGTTGTCTGCATTTTTCTAATCCCATATCTTCAAAAAGCTTTTCCAAGTGTTCCACCGCACTGTGCAAATCGTCCACTTCAACGTAATTGCTGTAGCACATCCACATGCTTATACTTATATTATTAATAAATTCTTATTGGTATTTTCTCTTTATACTTATAGTCAAATCCCCCACTAATCACTACCTTAGTCACATGATATATAAATGTAGACACATTATGCAGCCACAGTTGCAAATATTTTGGGGTGATAATGTAACAGTTCTTTTATGCATAATATATTATCTGTTACTAATAATGAATCGATCAGTTTTTGTGCATTTAATATTTTGTCACCATCCATTTTACTAACACCCTGAATAAAGCTTGTATAAAATATTTGAAAATTTTGAAGCTTTAACAATCCCAATCTATCACTAACTAGCTGTTTTAATTTCCACAAACCAATAAAAGATTTATATCCAATGTACAACACATTTACCCCATCTTTTATACACACAACTTTGTTTTTAAGTTTTTCAAAAGTAATTTGTTTTGTTCCTAGCTGCAATTGCCACCATTCAACATTTTCATTTGATAAAAAGTAACTTCCTATAATGTCTTCCAATAATTGCAGCTGTGCCCAGTCTTCTTCATATAAGTCAACATGCTGTTTATTGGATGAACTTATACGTATAATTTGAGAATGTGTGATATTTGTAGTAAGACCTATGCTGACACATTTTGACTTTGATTTGTTTAAAGGATAGGTTGTTACGTTTACTAATTCAGTCATTTTTAATACTATACTCAAATCACTCTATATCTATTATATATGCCCCCAAGTGCGCAATACTGTGTAAAATTATATGCGCAATAAAATTTTAGTCGTGCGCATTCGGGTATAAAGAGATACATTTTTTTTTTTAAATAGCGTACTTGTAATAACTTTTTATGGTGGGGATTCTCCCCTCCACATACCATCACTAATACAAGATTTTAAAATATTAGTTTAACACGAGTTGTAGCATTGTCTAGTTTAACATGGGTGTGCTAAATATTAGAGTATTTTACCTAGATAGTGTAATTTATCCAGACATGATGCCCGAAACAGTGAAAAAATATTTTTTAAATAAAGCAGTCCTAATATTAAATATATTAAAAATGGATACTCCAGAATCGCCAAACATTATATTTGATTTTTCTGACAAAGATTTATGCGAAATGTGTATGGAACCCTGTAGCGATCTTAAATTAATTGAATCTGAATGTAATACATATATCTACACTTGCCCAGGATTCAACACATCTGAACAATTGAATTATGTGAATGAGTTGGATTGTTTTGAAAAACGTATGTTAAAAATTAAAATGAATATTTAAAATAAATTTTTTACTTTGAGTCTATTTTTTTTAATTTCTAATAAATAATTATTTTGAGTTCTGTGCAAAGTTGCAAATCATAAAAAGGTTAACCCTTCAGACTTGAATTAAATATAATCAATAAAAACATTATTTTTGCATTTAAGTAAGTTGCTAGGGCCCATACTCGAATATATTTTTGCATATTTGCAAACAGTATCAATTATATTTGTGTAGATTTATTTTTTATAAAAAATTTAAAATATTTGAAGTAAAGTAAGGATATATCCATAAACTTGAATTAAAATAATCTGAAAGTATTCATAAGAAATTATTAAAAAAAATTATTATTTAAAAAAAATAAAAAACTTATTAAATAATTAATAATTTTAAAATATGGGCGATAGAGATAGAGATATGGGTGATAGAGTGAGAAATTATTTAAAAAAAATGATTATTTAAAAAAATATAAAAAATTTGTTAAATAATTAATAATACATTTTAAAATATGGGTGATAGAGATAGAGATATGGGTGATAGAGAGAGAAATTATAAAAAAATGATTATTTAAAAAAAAAATATAAAAAATTTATTAAATAATTAATAATACATTTAAAATATGGCTGACAGAGATGGGGGCCCTCGTAGTATTGTTTGAGTGATCTGTAATTAAATAAAACAATCATTAAAAAAAAATAAAAACAATATTATTATACTTACAATACATATTGAAGCGAGGTTTGCGTGTTAGGGTCTCCGATATGCTTTTTCCCATTTCTGAAACAGAAACACAATTATTAATTCAAAAATACATTAAATTTAATAATTTAACTTACCTTTTTTAATATTGAGCATCTTTCCAACCGCTTCAGTTTTTTACTTTCCTTCTCGTAAGATTCCATTATCTTTTTTACTAAAGCCTTCTGCTTTTTTAAGAATTGCTCTTGCCTGTCATTATGTAAGAGCAACTCTAACTCCTTCATCGAACCCCCCGTAAACAAATCCATATCGTCTTCTAGGGGGTCGTTGGGGGGTGTAAGAAGGTCGTAGACGCTTGGCGAAAAGATGTCTGGTGATTGTGGCGGGGGTGGTGGGGTGTTAAGGTCTACGGTGGTGGATGGTGATGGGGAATCCTGGATTTCAATTATGCATGAGGGTGGGGATAAAGGGTACAGGTCCGTAATTTCCTCAATTTCCTGGTATAAGTCACCATTTGATATTGGGGAATAAAGGGGTTCATAGGGTGGAGAATCTGGGGATTTTATCATTATATCCTCAATAATTATAATCGTCGGTTTCATTTTCGTTGTGGGACTTGTATGAAGCTTAAAGTCTATACAGCCTTTATATGTATATGTTACATATACAACAAAAATGAAAATTTTTGAAAGGTTGGGAGAGGGGTGTAATTTAATACACATTTTATGTATTATAAAACAGGGTCTTAATACATCACATGTAGTTATTAAAAATGCTTTCCATTTATGGTAAAACGCAATACCAAAACAGATCATTAAAATAAACACAACAAAAAGAAGATTTATTATGTAGAACCTGTTTGAGAGCGAAAGCGGAAATAAAATTCATTTCATAATTTTTATATACTCTATATTTAGAATAAGACTGGAGACATTCGATTGATGCTATGAAAAAATAAACAATAAAAAAATGCTATTTCAAGAAACATAAAAGATCAATGCGCTTAGACTAAATATAATAAATGCATTACATAAAAACAATATTGGGGTACGGCATATAACTATAGCGTGTTATATTCATATCAAATTAATCCACATTCCGCATTACTAATATATTATTTAATACACATTTTATGTATGATAAAACAAGATCTCAATACATGACTGTAGTTATTAAAAACAAAACAAAAAAGTATGAAAATGCCATTTGTGCACATTTATTATGTAGAACCTGATTGAGAGCGAAAGCGGAAAAAAAAATGCATTTCATAATTTTTATATACTCTATATTTAGAATAAGACTGATTGATGTCATGAAAAAAATAAACAATTAAAAAAAAAATTGCTATTTCAAGAAACATAAAGGATCAATGCACTTAGACTAATTATAATAAATGCATTACATAAAAACCATATTGGGGTTCGGCATATAATTATAGCGTATTCATATAAAATTAATCCACATTCCGCATGACTAATTAATTAGGGGTACTACATCGTACGCAAAAAAAATAATGCAATTACAGTTAATAAACAGTTTAATATGTATACAAGAAAATCTGTTAATTATTACATTCATTACTTTTTAAATATGTCGAGGTAACTATATTAAATATAAAGTTTGTGTTGTGAGGGTGTGTGTGTGAGGATGTGTTTATAGCGCATATAGGTATACATGAATAAAAACCAGTATTATGCGTAACATTCTAACAAAGAAAGAGTCAATAGCTGTTGTTTACGCGCTATACTAATAGGGTAAGGTCACACGTACTCAACATCGTAATTATTAGAGTTAGGGCAGTTTTTTAAACACCATATTTGTCTTTTTTTTTTTATTTCCGTATAATTATATTTATATAATAAAAACAGACAACATTAATAACGAGGACACCAGACGGCCTAAAAGAAAAAAAAATAATTAAAGGGCACCAGACGACCTAGAGAATGTTGTACTGACATGACCCGGATGCAGACGAGGTCTGTCTCAAGGTCTTGTGGTACAACATTCTCTCTCTACTATTCTTGTAAACAAAATTATACAAAATATTTTTTTTCATACATACTATTTGTGAATTAAATATAAAATACATATAATATAAATTTTATTCCAAAAACATGAATTATTATAACACACAATTTCAAAACATTTGTTGTTAATGTAATTTAAAAATAAAATTTGTAGCTAAAATGTATGTAAACTTTTTAATCAGTAATTTTGATCAAAATAATATGAAATCGGGCATCATGTAATATGTGATCATTATGAAACAATTCAAACTTTTCAATGCGGTTTAATTGATTTATTTTTCATTTTTTCCTTTTTTTCAAAACGATAATTATCCAATTCTCATTTTAAATTGCGGTAAATCTTCATTTTAATGAAAAGCTTTATTATTGCATGCATATGATTTATACATGAAGCATTGCTATTAAATTTTGTCCATGTAGCATGTTCAGACAAAATACGCAGAAGGTCTGCCTCTATATTTTTTGCCACATTAATTTTACATTTTCGCTTCTTAAACGATACATCAAATTCTTGAAGCATCACTATCACAATATCGCCAAACTCTTCAGAAGGTCTTCTTAGAAATCAAATGTTATTTGAACCACCATAATCTTTGTTTAACAAAAATGCCTCATTTTCTGAAACCAGTTCAGAATCTTGTTTTACCAACAAGGATGTGCAAATTTTACAATTAGTTTTTTCAAAACTTGGTTTGCAAGATATCCTGCTACATATATGATAGAACATGTTTCTAGAGTTGGTTTTTCAACTGGTAAGTTTGAATGCATAGCTTGTGTTTCATCATTAGAATATTCTTGAACTTCTACTTCATTTTGCTCAATTATATTAAATGATGTTTTTTCAGAAGTTTCTACACCATCGAACTCAAGTGTTTGTCCATTATCTACTTCACAATTGCCAGTATCCACTGCAATCTGGAGTCTAATATGAATGTTATGTTAGATAGCAATGCGACACTGTCGGACTGTAGGTGTAGGATTATATCCACCACGATTTCGTATTACTGAAAAGAAATTTTCAAGCGGGTCTTGATTAAAAAAACCTGTCAATAAATATTTTACTCCCTGCTCTTTCAGTTCTGCCCATAACAATAAAATTCAGCGTAGTGTCCATTCAAAGCCGTCTATACAATAAATATTACTTGACTTACTAATCGGTTCATCTATACAGTCAATACTACTTGAGTTATTGTTATTATCAAGAACAACAATAGTTTTAAAATACTCTAAGCCGTTTTTTAGTATATTTTCAGATAAGCGGTTGTATATTGATAACGGTCGTTTGTGTGGATTTTTATCTTTTAACACTCTATTATTTAAAGAATCAAAAAAATTATTGATTTTTTCAATAAAATCTGCCGTATCTAACGCAGTGGTACTATTTAATTGGCCCGTTGTTGCTGCTGTTTTAATAGCCGCAGAGACAGTGTGTGAAAATATTTGGACGGCAAATTTGACTCTCATTTTTTGAAAAGTGTTTGGAAAAATGTGTATGTCTCCAATCTTTGGCATTGCTCTCGTATTGGTACTTTTCTTATCAATATCATATGTCCTTGTTATATCAAACCACGCTACTGGTTTCTTATCAATAATAAATTTAAACTTATCTTTTATTAAATTGTTTCTTAGACTCTTTATTAAGTGAGGTACATCAAAACATGCAAAAACTTTTTTGTTGTCAATTTCTATGCAAGGATTTTCTTTTGTAGCGCCTAATAGTTTAATTGCACTTCTATTGTTAGTACCTTGATCGCAAACAATTAATTTTGAATTAAAGTAAGTCTTCGCAAACCTCGTATTACTTCCTCTATAATCTGCTTAAGTGCAATTCCTTTTACAGAGTTGGCTGATATATAATAACACAACGGCGTTTTCCAATTATATTGAATGCCACGAATATAAAAAACTAATGCTGTGTTAGCAAATAGCTCCTGTCTTCCTAGAATTCCTGTGTCTTGATATCCTTCAACTATATCATCAGATTTGTTGTATTCTAATTGAGGTTTAAGCACAAGTTCATCAAATAATTCACAACACATTTTTTCTCTATCTGACATTGCTCGAGCTTTTATGGCAAGTTTGCTCATTAAAGTAGTTTTCAAGCCAGTTTTTAAATTAAAAATTTGCAACCACGTTTGTATTGTCCGAACGGATGGTAAACATAACTTTAAGTTACTTATCATAAACTTATATGAACCTGGACTTTTGTAATACAAAGAAAGAGCAAGTTGTTTTTCAGCTTGTAACCATTTAGAATCTTGCCTGTGAAATAACTGCATATTTACAAAAGTTCTAAGCTTGACTTTTAAATTTCATCAAATTATTGACGACAACACTACTTGAAAATGATGATTTTTTTTTCCTGAGCCTATCTAACTGGGAGTATCGCAATTTATTACGTTTCCGTAGATCTGATAGTTTTGCAGTTAAACATTCACACTTTCTTCTTACGTCTGTAATTGTTTGCGGAGATGGCATATTAATAACACGCTCCCTTACTTTACTACTGCATGAATTACTATCAAAGTTTTCAAAGTTAGATATGGGCCGGACGTATCTTAGGTTATCGGAATAAGATGTCGAATCAGAACTTGAAGTACTTATGGTTTTCTTACGTGAATAAGTTTTTAATTCTGTAATATTATAAAATTTCTTATAAGGGCGTATTTAAATGGCAAATCTGAATCGGATCTGAATCTACTAAAAACATATTTCATAAATGTCTTAAAAAATACGTTATATAATCTTATTGGTATAATTATTTAATTTCTTTTGAACAATGATCATGAAAATATCTGTAGAACATGCAAAGATTAGCAACATTACGCAAATGTTGCAAAGCATCTAAGCTGTTAGTTAAAGGGTCCCCCCGGTTAACATAGATAAAATGCCCCCATTACAAATAACCAAATTACCTCATAAATTACTTTTCTAGCATCAAAAACGACAAAAAAACTTTAAAAAATCGTAATTTTTTTTATAAGGATTTAAACCCTCTCGAGCCGATCAAAAAACTACTAATAAGTTATAGAAACAGAAAAAAAAAACTAAAGCAACACCCCCTTCTGGTCCGTTTGAAATGGAATTGCCCAAATTATAAATTGTAAAAATATAAGCAGGTAAATTGTTATTCATTATCAAAATTTAAATTAAGTTTAATATATTTTGAATACATATTTTATAGATAATATTTTGATTTAATATTACAAATTTTTTTGTTTGTTTTATTGTTTTATTTGTTATTAAAATAATTATTTATATTTGTATTTGTAAGACATTCATGAAATAAATAATAAATGGTACATATTAAACAAAAATACCTTTAATTGTATATTCCAAGGGTACAGCATTTTTTGTTAACAATTTTCTTTTGAAATTAATTAAAATATCCTCAGGAGCAAAATGTTTTTCACATATTTTATAGTCGGCTAGAGATTCAACATCCATAATTGCTATATTTATATTGCCACAATTTTTTTGCCAAAGTTTTGTTCTCTCTTTATTTTTTATAGGGAATTTAAATAAAGTAATGTTCTTATTCCGTTTATGGCTATTGCAATAAATGTATGAACAATGATTCGTTTTAATTAAAGCCATTGTTTACAAGAATCTATATTATTACGAAATAGCACAGATATTTCACTAAAATGTTCAATTTATTTGATGAGCTGAGGAGCTGATGGCATGAGGAGACGAGAAGCGCCGAGCAATACGTCGCTGTATCGTATCGATGTTACTCCTACCGCAATTTTGATGCGAATGAGAATCTCGGGAAAAATAGATGATTCGCCACCTAGATTTGGGGAACTTTGTGCACTCGCACGATTACATTAGCACCGCGCCTCTTCCTAATATTCCCTCACTTAACGGTAATATCCAAAATATATTTATTTAAGTTCAAGTTTATTGTGGTTGCTATTGAACCGTTAGGTGGATGATGTGTGTGATTTGCTGGGTGTAAGATTGATATGTTGTGTTCAAGTAAAATGTTATATAAAGTGGTGCCACGATAACAATTCCAAGTTTGGTGTATTGCGTTGAAATCGCCCAGAATCAAAACAAAATTTTCCATATTGTCATTTGATATTTGATTGGTTGGCAAATTGTATACTGCAATTAACAATAGTCCAACTTTCAATCAAATAACAACGTGTTAGATATCGCTATCTACTCTTATGTTCACAATCTTTGATATCAAATAGAGTTTTTGATTAGAATAGTTATTCAGCCACCAGCAAAGGCTCTTTTTTAAATTTTGAATGAATTTTGTTTCCAAAATCATAAAAAAGGTGCGATTTGATTCTATTCAAAAATTCTATTGCCGCATCTAATTTATTTGTTAATCCATTAGCGTTCTATGGTACAACATCTAATTTAATTTTGATACAAAATCTATAAATACTATAAATTTATTTTCTTTACAATAAGTTAATTTTAAATTACTTTTACTAATTGTAGCATGGAGGCTTTATTTAACACTTCATCAATTAACTCCTGAAAATCATCAATGTTATTTTCCTGATTAGTCGGTAATGGTATTGTCTTTGTTGTTGCTGCTACTGTTTTTGTCGTTAGGATGGTTGCTGCTGTTTTTGACTGTATTGTTTTATCTGGTTTTCTATGAACATGTTCTGTAGTTCTTTTCTCTGCGTCTAAGTTGCAGCTAGACTTTCCGGGCTGGTGACGTTTATAGCCTTTTTGATTGTTGCATCTTTTTTTAGTTTTTTGATGTATTGGACAATTGATCGAGTTGGCTAGGTGGGATCCACTGCAGTTTGTACACATGGCAGCATTTTCTCTTGTTTTTGACAAATGTGTGTAAGGTGAGTTCCACTACACTTTTGGCAACGCGGGTTTACAAAACAATTTGTCGAGGGTGTTGACGCAATGCCCCCTATTAAGAGAAATGTTGAACTGGTAGACTAATAGAGGGCATTGCGCCAACACCCTTGACACATTAGTAAATATAAATTGTTTAATAGTTACTGTGATTTTATGTAAATTGTCTCTTCGACCGGTGAGATGCTAGGCACACTGATGATAAGTGCATACCCTGAAACACGTGTATGTGTCTCTTACTGGATGAAAATGCAATTAATTTACATATCTGTCAAACTTAACGGTCGTATAAATCTACCATACTTCACTTTATCAGTCAGTTCTTTAGCCGTAAATCTGTTGGTGGTTGTCAAAATATATACAAAAAAATATTTATTTTTTATTTTAGAACACTTTAAAATTTAGATTTGAATACTTGGAATCCTATCATCAAAAAACTGTGGTTTTTTGAGTAAAAGTATAAAACTCCAGTTTCTCTACTTTGAATGTCTTATAGAAACCTATAATTTGATAAAGGGCTTGTCTGTATTGACACACGAGTTTTATACCCGTGTTTCACAAAATAAAAATTATTAACGTTTTTTTAAATAAAATTAAAAAGATCTTTTACATTGTCAAGTTATGCATGCAAGGCTATAAGCGGCGGTTTTACTAGTTTTGTTGGCAATATTGAAATTTTGAATTATTTAGAATTTAAGGCTAGGTCAACAACATCCTTATCAATGCTCATTTCAGTAAGCACCTAAAATCTATTGGGTATAATCACGCTTTTTTGCACCTGACTGACCAAACCAGTTTTATGAAAGCATATTCTAACTCATTCTTAAAATAAGTGATACCCAGTTTAGTTTTAGGAATAGGCTAGGGACACGTGAAGCACTATTTATTTTCAATGTGTTTGTACAGCGTTGTCTTGATATTAACCAAAATGTATATACATTTTTATTGACTACAAAAAGGCATTTCACAAAGTACGATACAAAAAACTAATCCAACTGTTACGCAGAAATGGAATGGACAGCATAGATTTACATGTTATAAAGTTTTTTTAACTAAAATGCCACTATAAGCATTGAAAGAAAACATTAGAAAATATTTTAATTAGAAGAGGTGTTCGGCAGAGATGTGTCCTATCCTCAACTCTCTTTAATTTATACTCTAAAACAATAATGCAGAAAGTGCTGCAAATAAAACAGTACTATATTGAATAATAAACCGGAAATAACATCCGCTATGCTGATGATACCGTGTTGATGGCTAGTAATATAAAAGACTTACGTGGAATTACGTAACATATCCAAGAAGTCGGTAAACGCTACGGACTCAGAATGAATATAAACAAGACCAAATTTATGTTGATAAGCAAACACGCAACTAACAACACACAGCTAACGGTTAATCAACTAAACATTAAAAAAGTTTATAAATACAAACACCTAGGTACATGGGTAAACGAAAACAATGACTATCTCTACTCTTAAACAACACTTAACAAACAAAACAGAGACATTTGAGATGTGGGTTTACCGCAGAGTCCTGAAAATACCATAGACCGACAGAGTTACTGACAAAGAGGGGTTGAGAAGAATTGGAAAAAAAAAACTATCAACAACTAAGATTAAAAAACCTGACTAGCTCGGTCACGTTATGATAGGTACCCGGTACAAAATTCTAGAACTCATAATCTAAGGAAAAATAACTGGCAAGAGAAGTTTGAAAAGAAAAAAATATCGTGGTTATGCAATCTCCAAAATTGGTTTAGATGCATCTCAAACCAACTATTTAAGGCAGCAGTAAACAAACTTTAAATTGTTATGATGGTCAACAACATTCGTTTAAAACGACACAACAAAAAACTAAATAAACAAAATATCAGAAAACGCCCCTCGGACAAAATAAATTGGCTCAAGGATTGTACAAAGATTGAATGGCTTGAGAAGAACTACGTGAGTAAACACAGAATTGTTAAAGAACTTATGAAGAGTGAGGAAAATTTCCCACCAGCGACAAAAATGTCTCGGCTTTTCTAATGGTGAAGAACAATTGGAAAAATGCAGTTCACCTTCCGCACCATTATCGGTTTGAGCTTCGTAACACTGTTAATAAAATAGACGCTATTTTATCAAATTAAAAAAAGTGTATATGATGGTGCGTCAAATTTTTAAAATATGCAGGACTCCTCAAACAGATGTAACCAAGTTTTTGGGTTGGCTTTTAATGATTTTGATGTTAAATTATATTATAAAATATATGTTTAGAACATATAAAATTACCTAAATTTTGCTACACCATAAATCTAATGGTCTTATAAAATATAATAAAACATATAGAATTTTAAAGACATATCTTAATTAGGTAGGCCAATAGGTTTATAAAAAATATAATGCTATACCCAAACATTTGCCAAATATTAAAGGCCTGTATACAATTATAAAAACAAATAAAAACCTGTACTGTACCTGTATTATTGTTGATAAAAAAAATACAAGCAAACAAAGTTAACTTAACTAAACGCTGTTGATAAGTGGACTCTGGTCAAAAGTATTAATACAAATCCCATTTCAAGAAATATGAGAACAATAAAATTAATTTTGAAAACATTTGTAATAAAAATAAAAATAATCTGAAAAACTATTTTAATTTTATAATCATTTTAAATAGTCAAATCAATGAATTGGATTGATTATTTTTTTTTAATTCCCAAGATGGTTACATAAAGATTGTAGAACAAAACAACCAAGGTTTACTGTTAAAACAAATGAAAATAAATGGAAAATTAAGTGTAAAAATTATAATAAATTCTTAATCTGAAAATAATGAAATCGTGAAAAACGCTTTAAAGTCAATACCTTTATTTGTATTTAATGAGAAAAAAATATAAAATTATTAGTTTTAAATCTAATACTTTTGTGTTATTAAAATTAAAATAACTCATAAACTAGATAAATGTATTTAAAAAATAAGATTTGAAGCAATTATTTCAAAATTAAATGTGTTAAGTGTGATAGATATTTATTAGTTTGAATGGCCATTACAGAAGTATAAACGCTTCACAAGAAACCTAGAGATATAAAAACATAAGTACATTAGACTGGTTCTTAAACATTTTTGTGTGCAATTTTTGTGTGTGCACATTTAGAAAGTGATATTTATGGAAAAATAGTAACTCATGCCAAATTTCAGCCGTTAAGATCCAAAAGAACACATATACGAGGTAATAAATTCCCGGCCTAACCAATATAATATAATATTTTTTCTATAAGTGTATAATACTTTAGTAGTAGTAAACAAATTTATTTTATATACACACATACAAAGTTTTTTAAAGAAAATAAACATATTTAAAAATAAAGTAAAAATGAGTATGAATATGAAAAAAGCTATCGACCAAAGTCTTTCTGCCCATAAAGATGATTATAGTGGTAAAAAAAATATTACAAAAAAAACATAAGCATTGACATGACCGTAAGTTAGTTGGATGAGCTTCTTCTTCTTGCGGTTCCTCTCCGTTCTGGACGTTGGCAACAATCATCCTAGCTATGATTACTTTATTCACTGCTGTTCTGAATAATTTGGTTGTTGTCTTGGCGAACCATGTTCTTAAGTTTTTAAGTTCTTCAGCCACACAATTTTTCTTCTTTCTGCTGATCTTTTTCCTAGCACTTTTCCCTGTAAAATGATCTGCAACAGATCATATCTGCTTTCGTTTCTCATAATACGGCCTAGATATTCGAGCTTTCTTATTTTTACAGTGGCTAGTACTTCTTTTTTCTTTTTCGTTCTACGAGGAATTTCAATATTTGTGACCCGGTCTGTCCATGGCACCCTCAGCATTCTTCGATAAATCCACATCTCAAATACTTCTAATTTCTTGCTTGTAGCTTCCGTTAATATCTAAGCTTTAACCACATAGAATAAAAAGAGAGAACACGCAACATCGCAGGAACTGTGGGGGGACTGGATATAAAGTGAAAGATTGCAACAGAACTAAGTAAGGACCAAACACACACAAAAAAGATAAGATCATTGGCGGGAATTTCAACGCCAAGTCAGGCATATGGGATACTCCTAATGACGACCGGAAAGGTGACATGTTGGCGGAATGGGCAAACGAAAACAAACTCTGCATTCTAAATAGGGAGGGAGTACCTACGTTCCAAAAAAACGGAGCAAAATTCTTCATAGATGTGACCCTGTGTTCCTCTAAGATGGTAACAAAAATCAGCAACTGCAGTAAGCAAGAGGCAAAATTCCTTTCAAACCTATACCTAAACACAAAAGGAATAGAACACACCGCTGAAAAGCTAAAGACATCTATAATAAAAACCTGCAAAAAAAGGGGGCAGGGTAAACTACAAATCAATGTATTGGTGGAGTGATGATTTTGCAAACATGAGAAGGAGATGTATAAAAGGACTGTGACAAGTTTAAACGGCAAAAGCCCAAGGGACATATACCGTCTGCAACAAGCACAAGAGTCATTCGCAGGTGAGAGAAAAGCCCTTAAAAAGGCAATAATGGAATCCAAAAAGTTGGCATGGAAGAAACTATGTGAGGAACTAAATGGGGATATATGGGGCAAAAGATATAAAATTGTCACAAATAAAATAGGCCAAAGATCCCCAATAACACTATCAGGGGAGGAGATAACTGCTGAAACAAGAAAACTCTTTCCGGACCTGGGTAGAACAACGTGGATGGAGATAAGAACAGATACGGATATGATACCGGAATGTACAGAAGAAAAAATACTTAAGGCAGGTGGCAAAATTAAAAGAAAAAAGGCTCACGAGACAAGGCATACCGACTCATATGTCTACTGAACCCACTAGGAAAGCTGTATGAGTACGTTCTCAACACGAGACTTACAGAGGAATTAGACAGGAATGGAGGCCTGAGTGAAAATCAACACGGGTTCAGAGAATGCTACTCTACACTGGATGCACTTAGACATGTTAGGAAAGCAGTGGGGCATGTAGCTGAACACCCTACACACAAATTTGCGGTGTTGATCACCTTCGATATAAAAAACGCGTTCAACTTGGTGCCCTGGAGGGGACTAATGGAAGAAATAGAGAGAAGGAGAATTTCAACATACCTCAGAAAAATTTTATGCTACTATTTACAGGATAAAATCTTAGAATGCAGCTCCGGAGCAACTCTGGAAATGACTTGCGGCGTGCCACAGGGATCTGTCCTGAGTCCCACCCTGTGGAATATATATTATGATGGTATGCTGAAGGAACAGAAGTGGTATGGTTGGATAAATTAAAAAAAATCAACTTACCAGATTGATAAAATTTAAGGGCGCCAATTGTTTAAAATTTTTTTTTTTTGGTTTACTTTCGGTTCCTGAGTTCCTAGCATCTGGTGACGTTTTATTGATGGTACTTTAGAGTTAGTTAGTTAGTTTAGATTTTTGGCGTATCAGCCTAATAAGACTATTAAAGCCGATTCTTTTCTCTAACTATAAAAAAAATTGTAAAATAATATGCTGTAAAATGGCATATTAAAGAATAAAATTAAATAAATAAATAAATAAACAACAAAGATAAAATAAACGTTCACAAACTTTAATGACTATAGCAATAATGACTAGATAGTTCCAACAGTGTCTAGGGTGTAAAAAGTCCTAAACACTGCTGGATTTTACGATACACAAACATTAATCATAATAAATTAACAATTATATCCATACACCCAATTTGCTCTGTCGAATAAATTCAAACAGACCATCGACTTCAACGATCTGATCGCCCAAGACAATCGACAAACTGGGTGATAATTCAGACGTAACTCTTTGTTCCGAAAACTGCCGACAATCCAATAAGATATGACAAACAGTCAATGGGACATTACAAGTATCACAAACTGGCGGCACCTCAGATGCCAACAAATGCCTGTGAGTCCATCGACAGTGACCGATGCGAAGTCGCGTGAGGATAACTTCTTCCCTACGCTTCGGCCTGCATGACGAACTCCACGGTGTAATAACGCTTTTAGTGCATCGCAGCTTGTTGTCTTGAATAGCAAACCACTCAGTTTGCCAGCTAGACAGCAGCTTTTGATGTAGAAAATTACAAATATCCCTAACGCAAACTTTAAATGAAACATATTCAGCGCTAGTTATTGCCAATTTGGCAAGCGCATCAGCTTTTTCATTGCCACTGATACCTACGTGACTTGGGATCCAGACAAAGTTAACAGTGACATTTATCTGAGACACCTGAAGCAAAATTGAATGAATTTGCCTCAGCAAGTAATGATCAGGATATTGGTCATCAATGGCGTTTAATGCACTCAACGAGTCTGTACATATAACATAATTTGTACCTGCGCTTAGTTGGATGTAGAGAAGAGCCTGATAGATAGCATACAGTTTTGCAGTATACACGCTGCTAACACTTGGCAAGCCAAATGTAAATTGCAGCTCATCTACCAGAAAAGCACAACCCACACCGTCGTTACTTTTTGAGCCATCGGTATAAATCCAAGTGGCATTTACATTCATTGCTTGAATTTTTGCAAATTCAGTTCGATATTCAACTGGTAAAGTTGAAGCTTTGCTCATTCTCGATAATGCAGTATTTAACCTTGGACGTTGAAAAGTCCAAGGAGGATCGCGACAGTAAGACAGTTGATATACATCAGGGAGTTGGAAATCCAGTTCCCGAAGTATACTGCAATTTCTTATAGCAACCGGTTTTTGGGACCGTATCCTGATGTTGTATAGATCGTCGAGACCATTATTGTACACGACAGGAAACGTCGGATGCAAGCGTTTAGCTTTTAGTTTCGCGGCGTACCTAATTGTCAAAATTTTACGCCGAAGATAGAGTGATGGTTCAGCTGCCTCACACAAAACACTAGCAATAGGGCTAGTGCGAAATGCGCCAGTTGCTAAACGAATTCCAGTATGGTGAGCAGGATCAACAATACGTAATGTGGATGGAGCTGCGGAAGCATAGATTATGGAACCATAATCTAGTTTGGAGCGCACCAAAGCGCGATGCAGAAGTAGCATTGTTTTCCGATCCGCTCCCCATGACTTTCCACTCTTGATCTCAGATTTATTAAATGAGGACGCCAAGTCAGCGCACGGTCAAATGTGACACCGAGAAATCGAACACTATCCTGTACAGGAATAGGTTCTCCCCCAAGATATAATAAAGGGTCACCGTGTGGGGTTCGCCTTCTACAAAAATGGATAAGCAACGTTTTACTAGTAGAAAAAGTGAATCCATTCTTATTAGCCCAGTTCAAAATGTGATTGATTGTTAACTGAAGTTGACGTTCCAATGTTGCCATGTTTCTCGAAGCACAATAGATAGCTACGTCGTCAACATACATACATCCGCTTACCGGATGCTTAATGAACTGACTTATGCCGTTAATCGCTATCATAAATAGTGTCACGCTTAGAATAGACCCCTGAGGAATACCATTCTGTTGCTGACGTATGCCCGAGATGTTGTCACCTACACGTACCTTAAATGAACGGGAAGTTAAAAAGCTTTGTATAAACAATGCCATGCTTCCGCGAATACCCCATGAATGAAGCGTTCGTAGAACATTGTACTTCCACGTCATGTCATACGCTTTCGCAATGTCAAAGAATACAGCGACAAGATGTTGATTCTGTACAAAAGCATTTTTAATTGCTGTATCCAACCGAACAAGGTGATCAGTCGTAGAACGGTGACGCCTTGAACCACATTGTATGTCAGCAATTAAACCTCTTGAATCTAATAACCAAGTAAGACGCTTATTGATCATTCTTTCTAGTAACTTGCATAAGCAGCTAGTTAGAGAGATAGGCCTATAACTTGTCGGGAGCTTTTTATCTTTACCAGGTTTAAGTACTGGTACTATGATAGCAAGTTTCCACGACTCAGGACAATACCCTGCTGACCATATCCGGTTATAGAGTGCCAACAATTGAAGTTTGGCAGAGCGACTTAATTGCTTAAGCATAGCATTGTGTATCAAATCGACACCTGGAGCAGTATTGTGTGCTTCAGATAATGCCGAGTCAAATTCCCAAACACTAAACGGTGCGTTATATAATTCATCTTCAGCAGAGATAAATGACAGAACGTTTTACTCCATGTTAATTTTAATATCTCGGAAATTTTCATCGTAATTATTATCGCTGGAAGCGTCAAAATAAACATCGGCCAGAATATTCGAAATGTCAAGGGGATTGGTAATAATTTGATCACCCGACAATAGCCCACTAATAGGTAATGATGCGGTTCGGCCAGAAATTTTTCTGACTTTTTCCCACACCTTCCCGACGGGGGTTCTCGAATTAATAGAAGTAACATATTCTGACCATGATTCTCTTTTAGCTTTTCTGCATGTTCTTCGAGCAACAGCTTTGTACCTCAAATAAAGTAATAGGTTTTCTTCTGTTGGAGAGTGGTTGAATCTACGAAAAGAACGGCGTTTGTTGAGTTTGGCTTGCTCACAATCAAAATTCCACCAAGGAACGGGCTCTCTGCGAGGTTTTCCGGAAGATAACGGTATACTCGCATGTGCTGCCTGTATGATAGAATCAGTATAAGTTTCAATATCTTTGTCGATAGTGGCTTGGACACTGTCATCGTAATCAAACACTTGAACAAACATATTCCAATCGGCATCTTTTATTCTCCAATTTCGATGACGGTTTTCATTAATTGCATGACCAAGCACGCGAATGAATATGGGAAAGTGGTCACTATCATAAAGATATTCCGAGACTTCCCAATCCAGCAATGCTGCGATACTTGGAGAACAAATGGTAAGGTCAATAGCCGAGAACGATCTATTGGCCACGGAAAAGTAGGTATTGTTACCTTTATTTAAGATAACTAAATCCGTTTCTGAAAAAAGATTGGCCAAGTTACGACCTCGCACATCAGTTCGATTTGAGCCCCACATAGTGTTATGAGCATTAAAATCGCCCATTAGCAGGAATGGGGACGGAAGTTGTTCAAGTAATTGATCAATCAAACGAATGTCCAAACTGACATTTGGCGGAATATAAATTGAGCAAATGGTCAGTGCAAAAGGGATATGAAGTTGAACGGCTACTGCTTCTAATGCAGTGTTGACACGGAATTCTTTACTGAAAACCGTATCACGAACCAATAAAGCCGTTCCACCCTGAGCACGATCAACATTTGCACGATCTTTTCTATAAATAGTATAACCACGAAGATTAACAGAACAGTCAACCTTAAAATTTGTTTCCTGTAAGAAAACGCAGATAGGTGAATTTTCGGCTAATAATATTTTAAAGGATTCGTAGTGTGAATTATATCCGTTGCAGTTCCATTGTATAATGGTTGAAACCATTTTTAGTGTTATGTTGCGAACGTAATTTTAACTCTTTGTTTATTAGCGTTTTTATTTTTAACTTCTGAATTATCTTCTGGGGGAGTAGAACTCCCACTAATTGGCATAATTTCATCTGTTAGAGTAGATGGCGCGGAAAGAACTTCCACATCCATTGACTCTAACGACACGTCAATATTGGGGTCTGTGGGCGCAGGATCGCTAGAAACCTGCACCTCAGGTGGCGGTAGCCTAGATTGGGCTGCCGTCTTTGCAGGCTTTGACTCGGACTAAGCCTTTGCCTGTTTAGGCTTTGACTTGGAAGTCGCAACCTTAGTTGGTTTTGGCCCGATACGAGCCAATACCTTAGATGGTTTAGGCTTTAAATAAGCCCCCATCTTGAGTGGTTTCGCTTGAAGTCCCACTCGTTGTGACCTTGGACCGGATTGGGCCGTAGTCAGTTTAGGTTTTGAACCTGATGGGCCCGCAACCGGTTTTTGACCCTTCACATTAGAGTCCTTGTCTTTATTTAAAGTTTCTGCAATAGCAGTAAATTTCATAATTGGTGGTTGTTGAACGATAGGCGTTTCAACAACTGCAGCAAACGATCTAGAAAAGGTAGGAGCCGTAATTGCTCTATACCTCTTTTGAGCATCAAAGTAAGAAAGTTTGTCTGTTACTCTGATCTCGGCTATCTTCCTTTCCTCTTTCATTTTTGGACAATCTCGGAAATAGACAGGATGCTTACCACCACAATTCACACATAAAGGTGAACTTTTGCATGGATCGGGGTCATGTTTCTCCTTACTGCATTTTGCACATGTTGCAACACCTGGACACCTAACTGCGGTGTGTCCAAAACGTTGGCATTGGAAACACCTCATTGGGTTAGGAATAAACGGGCGGACCGGGCGAGTAACATACGCTACCTTGACTTCATCTGGGAGCCGTTCGGAATCGAATGTTAAGATCATAGATGTTGTATCTCTGACCTCACCATCTTTTCTACGGGTTAGTTTTTTAATATCGATAACGCCTTGCGACGCTAGTTCTTGTTTGCATTCGTCTACAGTTGTGTATAACAACTCATACCATAAAATAACTCCCTTAGAAATATTTAAGGATTTATGCGGCTCAACTGTCACCGCAATATTACCTAACGACGTGCATTCCTGCATTTTACTGCTCTGCATTTTGTCTTTTACTTCAATAAGCAAAGTACCGTCTCTTAACTTCTTACACGATTTTAAGGTTCCGTTAATAATATTGGAAATGGTCCTATGAATTAAGAAGGGAGATACCTCTTTTAGACTCTGGCCATTTTCAGAACATTTAACAATTAAATATCTAACAAACTTTCTACTTGTACTCATACTATCTTCTTTAGCTCTCTCGTCCGTAAACGGGCGAGATCGTTTGGTTGGAGGTTTAGAATCTACCATAATAAACTCCGTCAAATTCATCGCTCAATCTCCCCACCCACCACGGAGCCACACATGGGACGCTACATCACAAACTGATGCAGTCGCCAGGGCTAATCAAGCGATATAGGTTTCATAGATGTAAATGAAAGACTTCCGCGAACACAAAGAATACTATCGGGAACCAACCGTAGCACATTGTGAACCTTCCATCTATCACCACATAAATAATTCCTCACCCTAACGTTAAACAAAACAAGCCGATTGATTAAAACTGGGTTAGGTTTAACCTCCCGTTTTACCAGAAGCTAAGGCCAAAGCAGTGTGTTGGAACTAACACTCTTTTAAACCTGAGTATTAGCCCCTCAACTACCAGGATCCTCTTTTCCTAGCTTTTGGGTCACCGCGCACGGCAAACACGCAGGTGAGTTTTACAAGATGTTCTGTAAATTTTGTCAAAAATTAACTCACAAATAAGTTTGACTTGTCCCAGACGAACTGTGGGTTTTTTAACGAGGTTATCTCCTCGCCTATTGGTCGCCTTTTACGACCAGCAAAGGGGCTAGCGGAAGTATTCTTTTGCACCACCCCCTCCCGCAGGGGGGGATGGTACTTTAGATTATCAGGGTAAAACAATAAACTCCTGAAAAGGCTAATTAGGAACACAAAGAAACAAAAAAAAAAAGAAAAAGTTTGGTAAGTTAAATGACTTTACTGATCTAACCGGTCAAAATCAAAATTTTATCGCGCGTTGCGAATTTATCGGACATAAAGCAGTACATGGTTCAGTTTATAAAACAAAAGCAAAAATGGCACATTATTATACTATTATTAATTTATCGAGCAAAGTACTTCTTCTAATTAAACTTAATCGTAATTTTATCGACCAAGGAACTCTTTATAATTTAATTGGTAAAAATTTATCAACCCAAAATAAACGATACCTGTTAAACTTGTATGATTTGTCGACCGACGATTGTTATCGATTCTGGGTAACAATAATTTTGGCATCCACTCCCAAATTTAAAGATTAGTGGTGGAAATCGTGGTGGCAGATAAATTTATTGCCATCGACACCTCTATTGCTCGGATTAATCTCCAGTGATCAGAGATTGTTGGACTGATTATGGTTGAGTTCATATCATGGTCGTGCTTAATCTTTCTCAAACTTTTTAGAGTTTTAAGCCTCCACAAAAGAAAGCCTGCAAACACCTAATTAAAATACTACACCTAACAACTTTAAATAATATTACCTTATTGTAAGGCTTCCGACTGTTTGTCCTTATAAGACATAAAATTGATTGATGATAGCATCCATAATGATTATTTAAATAAATCTAAAATTCAAAACTTGCCTCTAATATTGTTAATAAATTAATAAATTTACAATACCTTAATACTTGTTAACACTCTTGATTACCACGCGGCATGGCATAGTTTCGCCATCTTAAATGTTATGGAAGTGTCTCAGCGACCAACACAACTCAAGTCGTCACAACCGAAAGAGAGTTATCATAATTTTGATTTTAGTTTTATTCAAATGGCAAAATTTTCTAAAAAACAATTGAAATTTCTACGCATGTCAGCGCATATACGTCTCAAGTTAAGTATTATTTTATAAACAGTAACCAATTTAATTTGAAGCCAAACGACAAGATGATATTGTACAATACATTTACAATTAATTAATAAAGTTGGCTACATTAGCCAAGCGCATTTAACCGCTAGGTTTTACAACAAAAACTGTAGTTTAAATAAATTCGCAACCCGCAAAAATTAAAAACGATACGCCAATGACCACTCCAACTTCACGCATGTATTAAATGTCAACAGCTAACTGCCACAAGTAAACAATACATATTGGAGGTAAGTGCTAAAGTGAATTAATAAATATAGTGAAATGAATAAAATACTATCAATCTCGTATCATAAACCAGGTAAGTCTACATATCAAAACACCACCAAAATTATATTTATTGTAGGTCGTAATTGCATGCAAATTATTAATTTAATCAATTAATGCAACTAAACATCATCCTCAACCAGGTTTGTCAGGAACAGAAATCCATATATATATATATATATATATATATACACATACAGGTAAATTTAAATAGTTAAAAATCAAGTTAATTTCATTTTATATAACCAACCATTATTAACCATTAACCTCTATTTATTTATTTTAATTAACAACTTAATTTCACTCCTGTTACTGGTCCACATTTGTACTCAGTTTATATAGTGCAATTAAATTCAAACTCTAATTGTAGTGTCTGAACCATGATCTACAACGCATCGGAGCAGTTTTCCATAATATAAGGTAAGTATTTTAAGGGATCGTAATACCATAACTAATTGACATATATCCTTGTTAAAAACAACGACAACCGTATTGCATAGATGGCGTTATATTTAGAATATGTGTGTTAAGTTTAAGTTGGTAATATTATGTACTAAGAAGTTAAGATATAGCGGCGTGTGTGCCAAGCACGAGTAGAGAGAAGAATTGTAATTGTAACCACGGTGAAATAAGTTTGTACATAAAAAAAGGTCGTCACTGGTTTTATATTAAAAACAGCGTGCTACAGGGTACATGTTCGTTTTATTAATCTGCACACATCCACTCCTACAGACATTCATTCGACAGGTTATGGGCCCAGTCATGCCTGTGTGCAATTAATAAAGCGGATAGAACAAGTATTTTCACGAAAAATACGGCGATAAAATAACATAGTGCGTGAAAAGTTGTTGAGGTTAAGCGACCACGCTTGCACGGTAAAGACTAAATAAAATAGTCCAGTGCGAACAAATAGTGCACGGTAAAGACTATAATAAAATAGTTTAGTGCGAACAAGTTATTAAATTACACGGTAAAAACTGCGGTGAAGTAGTTAAGTAAACAAAAAACTTGTTGAGGTTAAGTGACCACGCCGGTAAAAAGAAATGGAAAACGCGCTGTTAAACGCGGGTGCCAGTAACAATACCCTAAAACTAGAAGGCAATAAAAATTGGGGAACCTGGAAATTCCAATTAAGAGTTCTGTTAAAAGCTGCGGATCTATTCGAAGTGGTAAATGGAACAACGCAAATGCCTAAGGAGGAAGAAGCAAAAGCAAAGTGGCTTAAAAGAGATGCAGCAGCACAAGGAATAATCGTAACTAGATTAAATGAAAAAATAATTGCACAGATCATTAGTTGCGAAACAGCAAGTGATATATGGAAAAAGTTGCAAACAATTTATGAACAGAAAGGTGAGCTCTCACTTCACTTAGTGCAACAAAAGTTTTTCGCCCTTCGGTATGAAGAAAAAAAAGAAATGTCAAACTTCCTGGGAAAAATGGAGGAAATCGTCTCGGAGTTGAAAACGCAAGGAAACGAGATTTCGGAAAATATGGTAGTGACAAAAATAATCACCAGCTTACCCGAGCAGTACAAGCATTTCATATCAGCATGGGATTCAGTGACCAAGGACAAGCAGACGCTGGAGGAACTTTCGGCGAGGCTGCTAGTCGAGGAGCAAAGGAATAGAACGAAACAAGAAGAAACAACAGCCCTATCAGCGGTGGAAAAACCAAAAGGGTGTCTCAAGTGCGGAAAAGAAGGACATTTCAAAAAAGACTGTAAGCGAAATAAATTTAATAATGTAAAGGTATGTACCATATGTAAAAAGAAGGGTCATTTACAAAATGTATGTTGGTTTAGAAATAAGAATGATAATAAACGGAACGGTAACGCATTCTATAAATTAGCATTATCAGCAACTGAATCGAAACAAGTTATTAAATGCATAAATAATAGTTGGATTATGGACAGCGGTGCCTCAGATCATATTTGTCGCGATATTAAATTATTTAGTGAATATAAAACGTTGCAATTTCCCAAAAGTATAATAATAGGCGATGGGACAGTAATTAAAGCGATGGGTATAGGTATGATCGAATTAAAAGCATTTAATGGAGAAAATTGGTTAGATATTACGCTAAATAATGTACTATATGTTCCTAGCGCAAAAGTAAACTTGTTTCAAAATAGCAGCTGTCACAGCCAGTCGTATAAACAAATTATACATAATGAATTTCAGTTATAATAAGTCATATGCAAAAGTCGGGCGGTTATATAGTGATCTTTCTGAATGGCATAACAAAATGGTTCATCAAGATATTGAGCAAGTAAAAAATATTCTAAAAATAAGCAAGATAAATCATACACTAGGAAATGAATCAACTTGTGTACCATGTCTTAAGGGAAAGCAACATAAAAAATCATTTCCATTGAAGGAGCCTAATACTCATTATCCAGGTCAAATAATACATATGGATTTATGCGGGCCAATGGAAACTAAATCTCTTGGTGGTGCCAGGTATTACTTAATGTTAAAAGATGATTTTTCGAGGTTCAGAACCGTGTTCTTTCTGAAAAATAAGTCAGAAACAGCAAGCAAAATTCGTAAGTTTCTACAATCACAAGCTGTAAATCCAGCTCACAAAATTCAAATCATAAGAACAGACCAAGGAACGGAGTTCATAAACAATGAAGTTAGAGAACTTACAGAAAACTTGGGAATTCAGCACCAAACAAGTGTAGAGTATACGCCAGAACAAAATGGTTGTGCAGAAAGGGAAATGAGAACTATAACAGAAGCAGCAAGAACCATTTTGCTAGCGAAAAATATGGATAAAGAATTTTGGGCTGAAAGCATAAATACAGCAGTATTTGTATTAAACCGAACTGGAAAAAGTAGAGTAAAAAATAAAACGCCATATGAGGTTTGGTATGATAAAGAATTATATGATGTAAATCAGCTAAGAATATTTGGATCAAAAGTGGCGGTACATATCCCTGATCAAAAACGACTGAAATGGGATTCTAAATCTGAACTTGGATACTTTGTTGGATATGGAGAAAATACTAAAGGTTACCGAATATACTTTCCTGAGAAACAGCATGTTTTGATCAAAAGAGAAGTTATCTTCATATATGAAACTGGCAACCAAGAAGCTGAAAAAAACAATGATAAAGAAAAGGAAATAGTACCAATAGAAATTCCAATAACAGACAACCCAGAGCAGACTGGGGAAGTAGAAGAAACATCAGATAACTCAGAGCAGGCTGAGGAAGTAGAAGATATATCAGACAACTCAGAGCAGACTGAGGAAGCAGAAGAAATAACAGATAACTCAGATCTAAACGATGACTATAATAGCTTTAACGAAGAAGATGAAAAAACAACAACACCTATAAGGCCAACTAGAGAAAGGAACAATCCAAAATGGTTAAATGATTATCATACAAACTTCGTAACAACTCACAATGAACAGACAACCTTCGATGAAGCCATGAAAAGCAAAGATCGACAGGAATGGTCAGAAGCAATGGACAGAGAATGGAAAACTTTAAAAGAAAACAATACGTGGACCAAGGTAAAACATGTTCCAAACAACACTAACATTGTATCAAGCAAATGGGTTCTAAAAATAAAGGAAACAGGCGGAGAAAAATTATACAAAGCTCGCTTAGTAGCAAGAGGATTTGAACAGTCCGATTGTGACATGGAAGTCTATTCTCCAGTTGCCAGATTACCAACGTTTAGAATATTTATGGCAGTGGCGAATAAATTGAAACTAAAAGTATATCAGATGGATGTTGTTAGCGCATTCTTGAATGGAGATATCGACGATTGTGTTTATATGAAACTTCCTAACGGAAACATATGTAAGTTAAACAAATCAATATACAGGTTAAAGAAATCTCCAAAATGCTGGAACAAGAAATTCGATGATTTTATGAGTCAACAACAATTTGTTAGATCAAAAAATGACTTCTGCCTATACTCAAAGATCCAAAAGGACTACAATATATTTGTGTTAATCTATGTTGACGACTTGTTGATATTTTCATCAAAAGATGAAGAAGTAAATAATTTCAAGAAATTGTTAAGTAAAAATTTTAAAATGAAAGATCTAGGGCTAGCATCAAATTACTTAGGCATTAGAATTAAACAGAGCGAAGATGAAATAGTTATTGATCAAGAGAATTATCTGTCAAAACTCTTAGAGAAATTCAATATGATTGATTGTAAGTCAGTAAGTACTCCAATAGATCAAAATTTCAACTTCGAACTGTTAAAAAGGGATAAATCTGAAAGTCCAGAAATTGAAAAGAAATGTAGACAGTTAATAGGAAGCCTAATGTATGCTGTATGTGGTACTAGACCAGATCTATGTGTAGCGGTGAGTTTTTTAAGCAGGTATCAACATTGTGCAAGTGAAATGTTGTTTAAAGCATTAAAAAGAGTGTTACGTTATATAAAAGGGACATTACAAATCGCTTTGGTGTATAACAGTATAGACATAGGGTTGCAGGGTCATGTAGATGCGGATTGGGCAGGTGACGTAACAGACAGAAAGTCTACGTCAGGTTATGTTTTTAAAATGTTTAATTGTTTAATCTCTTGGTGTTGTAAAAAGCAGCCCAGTGTATCCCTATCATCTACAGAATCAGAATATGTAGCATTAAGTGTAGCTATAACGGAAGCATGTTGGATCCGAAATCTAATGATAGATTTTGATATTGTTGATTATAAATCGATAGACATTTTTGAAGATAATCAGTCAGTGATAAAGCTAGCCTATAATAATGAAAATAACAAGAAGCTTAAACATATTGACACAAGATATCACTTTATAATCGACAAAATCAAGACGGATTTTATAAATTTAAGTTATGTGAAAACTGATGATAATGTAGCAGATTTGTTAACTAAGCCTTTAGGAAAATTGTTATATGAAAAATTTAGGGATTTAATTTTAAAGAATGTAGATTTGATAATTGATAAACGCATACGCAATAAGGTATTCGTTGAGGGAAAGTGTTAAAAACAACGACAACCGTATTGCATAGATGGCGTTATATTTAGAATATGTGTGTTAAGTTTAAGTTGGTAATATTATGTACTAAGAAGTTAAGATATAGCGGCGTGTGTGCCAAGCACGAGTAGAGAGAAGAATTGTAATTGTAACCACGGTGAAATAAGTTTGTACATAAAAAAAGGTCGTCACTGGTTTTATATTAAAAACAGCGTGCTACAGGGTACATGTTCGTTTTATTAATCTGCACACATCCACTCCTACAGACATTCATTCGACAATCCTTACTAAATCTAATCTAATTATACTAAATTAAGTAATATTTCTATATCCCAAAATGATTTAATAACCTCTATTAATTATTTAATGTGTATATTTGGTTGCCTAACGATCATGCCTACGCAACATTAAATTCTAACTATTGACAAGCATTCATGGAAAGAATATAAAATCGACTGGCCAATGTTTGAATAGCTGTATTTAAATCTGTTGGTATTGGTAAGTTCATCTCGGCGTATGCAGTCCACATGATTTAAACTAAAGAAACATAGAAAATATTTCTCGTTTATATCCACGTTCCTCACCACCACTATAAAATCGTTCAAGGTAAATTCTTTGTCTGTGTCCTTCATCCAAAATGGTAGAGATGACCTTATCGGTTTTTTCAATACGTTTTACAAATCTACTTCTATCTACTGCTTCAAGCATCCAAACCCTTTTTCTAGCTTGTTGATGTGCAAAGTTCCACACATGCATATATTTTATAGAATTATTTTCTATTACAAAGTGTACACATTTCATTTTGGAATAAGGTAAATAAATAAGAAAACTCAATAACAATTTCAAACGCAACCTTAATTATTTTATTGAAATGAAATAAAACATTATTTTATTAAAATGTAATAATTATACATCAGAGATAATTTCATTTGTATTGATTGAAAGCCTGCGTTTATTGACATCTTTCTCAAGCAAGTCTGGGAGAATGTAGAGAAGCTCTTTAATTCCAAATGCATTTTCATTTCCATTGAATGGTGATATGATATTTGCTAGGTTCCAAATTAGATTGTTGTAAAACGTTGAAAACTGTTGCTTCTTGAGTTTTTCCAGAAGCTCGTGAATCAATGGTAACAATGTCCATAAACAATAAATACTTTCACTTGCTAGGAAAATCTTGTGAGATGTAGAAACAATTTTTATGAGTTTCCGATTGTTGAATGTTTCAAAAGATAGTTCCAAATCATTCATCTTTATTGGATTCTACAAATATTTGTCAGTAGACGATAAATAATTTGTAATTAAACCTTGGTTTTGTAGTAGCAATTTCCAACATTGTTCATCAAAATATGTAGAATCACCTTTCATTGATGTAATTCGGACAGTAATTTCAAATTCTCTTTCAATAGAGTGACCAATGCTCACATATTTTGTTTGGCTTTTGTTCAGGAAGTATGTAGTAGAGTTGATCAGTATCATGTTGGTATCTGTTCTTAACTTGTTGCAGTATTGATGTTGTAGCTTGGTAGAACATTCTATATGTGGAACTGAATGGAGGGGAGGAGCTATTTACCGTATGAAATTACTAACCTTAAAGTTTTAAGTCACTTACACGAGGTCAACTGGTATCGTTAAATTTTAATAAAAAGCGTCAATGTATGGTAAATGTATGAGGAACCTGTTTGAATTAACACAAGGTTAACTAGTTTGTGAATGTGGATTTTTAAAGAAAGGATCAATGTATGGTAAACTCAGTCTGACAAAAAGTCAACAACAAGTTTGTGAAAGTAATTTTTTTTGTATTGAGTAACTATATAAAAGCGTGTAAAATTATTGTTTCGAACATTGTAAACTATTGGTTTGAAGTAATTACATAATTTACATCATATATAAAAATAAATTGAATGTGTGATAGAAAATCAATTTTATATCAAATGCTAACGTCGGTTCCATCTACATCCACATCGGCATTGGCATCTACATCAGTACAAGTACCCGCATCGACACCATCTATACCTCCTACTTCATCACCATCAAAAGTTCTGGATGGATATGTAGCTGTTGAAGTCGTTAAAGAAGATTCGTTTGCAAATCTATATGAAATAGACGTTGTTGATGATTTTAACGATCAGATTTTGAAAGATTTATGTAAAGAATTGGAAGGAGTTGTGAGTGAAGAGACAACTCTTTCAATTAATGAAGCTCCATACACAGTGGCATGGATAAAGGACGTAGTAAGTTTCTTTTTATTTTATTCAAAAATTTATTTGTATGTAATAAATTTTAAATTACACTACAAGTAAATTATATAAATAAATTATTAATTTTTATTTATTGACAATATTTATTTGAATTTGCATTTAAATTAAAGCAAAGAAACAAATTTGTTTGCAGTCATTTTCATAGTAAATTATGCTATATAGTCAAACTAATGCATACAGCAATTTGTTTACTCCAATTAAAATACTCTACATAATAAAAAAAAAAAAAATTTTTGTTTGTTTTTAATAGATTTCAAAGCCGAACCTATGGTACTATGACTCGATGTTGTTCATCGTAGAACATTCAACACTGAGAGAAGCCGTGGACAGCATTCCACCTACACTTGATTTGTGCCAACCAAAGGACGCCCAAGAAGTTTACATGTTAGGCGATGATGAAGTGATAATCGAATCACAGACACACCGGAGAAAATTTTATATGAACCTGAGCTAACGATTTATAGGTTTCCGTTCAGTGTACAAACCCATGATGTCTCAAAATAATTCACGCAAACCACGTAAATTTGTTAAGAAGGAAGCTGATCCAGCTCCTACTTAAGATGAGAAACCACCAGCAGAACAAAAAGAAAAGAAACCTGTTCATAAACCCAAGCCCCCGGGGTACGCTTCCAAACCAAAACGCATTCCAGAAGATGCTTTTAGCCAAAACATTTGTCTACAACCCAGACCCCCTTCAAAAATGACCCGCACTATAAAGATTCTATAATTGTCTACGGTTATTGCGGTCTAGTGAAATCAAAGCCTCTACATTTCATGAATGATTATTCACAATATCGGAAGAGGAAATGGTACGTGATAAGTTTAATTCAAAATTTAATTTATTTAAATATTTAAATTTTCATTTGATAAATTAATTTTAATTTTCAGTATTACCATAGTAATTGTACTACTCCATCTCTACAACGAGAAGCTCATAGTAGCAGTTGTACCGCCCCGACCTTCCAACAAGGAACCAAACGCTGCCATTTTGCTTCAGATGCCACCTCTAGTAATTCGAGAAAAAATTTATTGAAAACAGAAAATATTGAGGCTGATGAAGACGTTGTATTAAAAACTGCAGCAACTTCACTGGATCAAATAAAACATGCTTTGGTTGTCAATAAAACACCTGTCCAGCAAGTTTCCAGCAAGCCAGAAATGCAAAGCGGTGCTTTTGAAAATTATGTTGGTGTACAAGCCTTGTTCATCGAGGAAAATTATCCAGACGAGTTTGTCGAAATTCAACAAGCAATTTCCACAATATTATACAATGCAAAAAAAAAAAAGAATTTTAAAGAAAAAAAAAACATTAACATAACTATTTTGTAATTTTTAATAAATTTCTTTAGTTTTATTATTTTTTTATATGCATTTCTAGAAATTGACATTTACAGGTTGTATCAATGTAACTTTATCAAAAATCATTACGTAAGTATAAATACGAGTACGAGGTGCCACTTGTAAACCTCGTGCAAAGAGCTCGTTTGCTCGTTTAGGATTGAAACGTAATAAATTTAATAAATAAAGGAAAAGAGAGTCCGGAGTCGCCGAGAGTTTACTATAGAATCAAGCTCGTGACGCTCACAATTAGACCCGCCAGTCTTCACTAACACACCCTCTCGGTTGATTAAACCACCCTAGCTCCCACATCCTCCTCAAAGTAAAGAAAATCTTGCCACAACAGCTCTACCTCAATAAAAACACCTTTGGCTCTTTGTCAACTCCCACACGTCCAAAAGCCGTAACAATTTAATTATGTATAATTTTGGCTTAAATATATATTTTATAAAAATCTCCACTCAGTGAGATACATAATTTGTGTTTGTGTTTGATGATATAATAAAAATTATCGACTCAATTATGAATGCAGTAGAAGAAATTATTATTGATCTATCAGCATATCTGGCAGCTTTTGAAAGCCATTTTGATAGCATGTTAAATATAGACAAAACGGCATTAGTTAGAGAAATACAACTGATGATTAGTTAATTTTTTTAATTCATTACTTTTACCAAAGGACGAAATAGCTACCAACTATTCTAATACTGTTAGTTTTCTTCCTGACTTTAATATCATAGATGATTGTTGTAAATCAAAAACAAACAAAAAAAATGTGTCAGATCTGTTATTAAATAATAACTACAGGGAAATTAGTCATCATATTGAAGATTTGAATACCGCCAGCTATAAACTAGACGATATTAATAACATACTCAGCAAACTGGACGATCGTTCTTTTATTCCAACCATTGGAACTTCGGTAACAACATATATATATATATATATATATATATATATATATATATATATATATATATATATATATACAGGGGCCCACTCGGCATTGCTTGCAAGTATATATTTATGTGGAGAGTATAAAGTATAACTTTCTTACAGTTTTTCATAGATACATGTATCATAAAAATCAGTTACGTATTAAACAATATAATCAACATTTTATATTTCATGGTTGCCTACTCAAATTAAATTGTATAACAAGTTGCCTAAGTAAAATACATTTTGAATGTATGAAATAATTCTATTCAGACCGGGTCAACGCAAGCCAAAATTAAAATGCGTAAAATGCAGCTGTAATCGATGGCTATAAAGCACATCATAAACATGACCTTCGTCTTGTTTAGTTTGATAGTTTGTTACTGTCAGGGGGCTTTATTCTATAATAAACTACACATGCTGGCAATCTTACAACCAATATGAAAAAAAAAATATATTTTAAGAAAATGATATCCATTACTCGTATACATTATTAAAAACTTTTTTAATTTACCAATGTTTTCTTCTATTAAAATAAAATTATTGAATCAAATAGGTAAATGCTTCAAACGATTAAAATAGGATATTATTGTAATATGAATTTTTATGGTTTACTAATTCTTTCCTTGATTCAATTAAAATTAAAAATTAGTTTAATTGCAATTTCCAAAAGTTAGTCAACTAGTTCACATTATTATTCTTATAAAAATGATTAATTATTGAATCAAACTAATAAGAGACACAAATTTGTAAAGTCATTATAATATGCTTGAGGTGAGATACTTACACATATTGTTATAATTGTAAACAAATATTAGTTATAAGCTTTAAATTATTTGCCGTTTAATTAAATTATTTCAGCTATTAATGTTTTAAAATCGCACATTTTATCTAATAAAAATTGACACGGACATGGTTTTAAGGAAGTATCATTATATCATCAATAACATTTTCATAGTAAACTCTAAAACTATGAGATTAAGAAAGGGTCACAAAGTACTTTACTTTTTGTCTGTGATGATTAATTATAATGGTATTATTATATAATAAAGTCCGAGATTACCGGATATCGTAATAAGATTATAGAAATTTTACTACATTTGTTTTCTCTATGCACGTTTGCAATGCCGTTTGAATAAAAACTTTTACAACCCATTATATATAAAATCTTTGAAATAGGGTGAGAATATAATCTGTTTATTATTTTAAAGGAATGTGCTTATTCTATTCAAAGGGCATACAGTATTAATAAGTATTGAAACATTTGAAACTTCTACGTCTTCTACTAGTTCAGTCTTAATTCAGATTTTGAACAGACAAGTGATAAATTGCGCATAAATATAAAATATTTCTTTTTTGAGTTATCGGTGGTTTTTAGTTTAGATTATTTCTTTTTTTGTTCTTTTTACGTATTAAGTTAATTTTAATTATCTTAATAATTTTTAATTATTTTTTATTGTTGTTTATTGTTATATGGTGAAAGAATCAATGAGGTAAGTGAGATTAAATTAATACATATATTTATTAAGTTAATTAGGTAAATAGTATCTCCTATTGCAATCAGAATTTAAATGTTTTTATGCCGTGGCAGTGGTGTTAGCCATAAAAACTTTGACATCACTGATTGAGACTTTTATTAAAACAAAACTATGATCCCATAACACTTCTATTAAAAACTTTAAGAAATCATTGACACTTTTATTAAAACATTAGCTATAAACATAACACAATAACGCTTCTATAAAAAACCTTAAAAATACCTAATAAAGCTTCCATAAAAGTCCTGATATCACTTATTAACACGTTTATTAAAACCTTAACTACCAACTAACATGACCCAATAACACTTCTATTAAAAACATTAAGCTTGCCTAACAAAGCTTCTATAGAAACTTTAACAACACTCATTGACACTTATTAGATAGAACCTTATTAGAACATGACCCAATAACACTTTTATAAAAAAAACTTAAGATTGTCAAATAAAGTTTCCATAAAAACCTTGATATCTTTCATTGCCACTTTTATTATAATCTTAACATGACCGAATAACACTTTCATAAAAAACCTTAAGTTTACTAAATAAAGCTTCTATCAAAACTTTAACATTACTCATTGACACTTTTATTATATCTTTAACCTAACCCAATAACATTTCTGTAAAAAACCTTAAAAATACCTAATAAAGCTTCCATAAAAGCCCTGACATCACTCATTAACACGTTTATTAAAACCTTAGCTACCTACTAATATGACCCAATAGTACTCTCATTAAAAACCTTAAGCTTCTATAGAAACTTTGACATCACTCATTGGCATTTTTATTAAAACCTTACCATGACCCAATAAAATTTTTATAAAAAAGCCGAAAGGATTACCTAATAAAGCTTCCATAAAAACCTTGACATCACTCATTGAAATTTTTATTAAAACCTTAGCTACCTACTAACATGACCCAATAACACTTTTATTAAAAACCTTAAGATTGCTTAACGAAGCTTCTATAAAAACTTTGACAACAGTTGTGTACACTTTAATTATAACCTTAACATGACCCAATAATACTTTTATAAATAACCTTAAGATAGAAACTTTAACAACACTCATTGACTTTTTCCTATAACCTTAACATGACTCATAAACACTTTTATAAAAAAAACCTTAAGAATACCTAATAAAGTTTCCAAAGAAACATTGACATCACTCATTAACACTTTTATTATAACATTTATATTATCCAATAACATATCCATTAAAAACCTAAAAATTACCTATTAAAGCTTTCATAAAAACCATGACATTACGCAATGACACTTTTATTAAAACCTTAGCTACCCACTAACATGACCCAATAACACTTCCATTAAAAACCTTATGATTTGCCTAATAAACCTTTTATAAAACCTTGACATCACTCATTGACACTTTAATTAAAACCTTAACTACCTACTATTATGACCCAACACTTTTATTAAGATTGCCTAATAAAGTTTCCATGAAAATGTTGACATTATTTTTTGACACTTTTATTATAATCTTAACATAGCCCAATAACATTTTCATAAAAAAATCTTAAGATTACCTAATAAAACTTCCACAAAAACCTTGACATCACTCACTGACACTTTTAGTATAACCTTAACAAGACCCAATAACACTTTTATAAAAACTTTAAGATAGTTTAATAAAACTTTTATAAAAACCTTGGCATCATTCAGTGGCACTTTTATTATAATCTTATCATAACCCAATAACACTTCTATAAAAAATCTTAAAATTGCCTAATAAAGCTTCCATAAAAACTTTGACATTACTCATTGACACTTTTATTAAAATCTTAACTACAAACACTTCTAAAAAAAAACCTTAACATGGCCCAATAACACTTTTATAAAAAAACCAAGTCTACCAAATAAAGCTTCCATAAAAACTTTGACATCACTCATTGATATTTTTAATAAAAGCTTAACATGACCCAATAACACTTTCATAAAAAGCCGTAATATTGCCTATTAAGGCTTCCATAAAAACTTTAACATTACTGTTGACACTATTATAAAATCCTTAGCTACGAACATGACCCAATAAATCTTTTATGAAAAACCTTAAGATTACCAAATAAAACCAAATAATACCAAATAAATAATAGACAACATGAAATTTCATTAGAAAACACGACCAGATGAGTTTGTTTTGCGATTTGCTAGTATTTTGCTCATGAATCTATAAAACCCGAGTCTCCTGCGTGAATTTGCATCAAATTTGCTATGGTTTAATACTACTTTTGTAGCTCTAGATGACTTTTATAATAGCGAATAAATAATGGAGAACATAAAATTTCATTAGAAAACACGAAGAGATGAGTTTGTTTTGCGATTTGCTAGTATTTTGCTCATGAATCTATAAAAACCGAGTCTTCTGCGTGAATCTACATCAAATATCCCGTCGTTTAGTACTACTTCTGTAGCTCTAGATAACTTTTATAATAGCGAATGAATAATGGAGAACATGAAATTACATTAGAAAACACGATCAGATGAGTTTGTTTTGCGATTTGCTAGTATTTTGCTCATGAATCTATAAAAACCGAGTCTTCTGCGTGAATCTACATCAAATATCCCGTCGTTAAGTACTTTTTCTGTAGCTCTAGATGACTTTTATAATAGCGAATGAATAATGGAGAACATGAAATTTCATTGGAAAACACGATCAGATGAGTTTGTTTTGCGATTTGCTAGTATTTTGCTCATGAATCTATAAAAACAGAATCTACTGCGGGATTCTACATCAAATTTCCCGTCGTTTAATACTACTTCTGTAGCTCTAGATGACTTTTATAATAGCGAATAAAGAATGGAGAACATGCAATTTCATTAGAAAACACGATCAGATGAGTTTGTTTTGCGATTTGCTAGTATTTTGCATATGAATCTATAAAAACCGAGTCTACTGCGTGATTCTACATCAAACTTCCCGTTGTTTTATACTACTTCTGTAGCTCTAGATGACTTTTATAATAGCGACTAAAGAATGGAAAACATGAAATTTTATTAGAAAACACGAAGAGATGAGTTTGTTTTGCGATTTGCTAGTATTTTGATCATGAATCTATAAAACCCGAGTTTACTGCGTAAATCTATATCAAATTTCCCGTTGTTTAGTACTACTTTTGTAGCTCTTAAGGACATTTATAATTCCTAATAAATAATGGACAACATGAAATTTCATTAGAAAACACGATCAGATGAGTTTGTTTTGCGATTTGCTAGTATTTTGCTCATGAATCTTTAAAAACCAAGTTAACTGCGTGAATCTACATCAAATTTCCCGTCGTTAAGTACTACTTCTGTGGCTCTAGATGACTTTTATAATACCGAATAAATAATGGACAACATGAAATTTCATTAGAAAACACGATCAGATGAGTTTGTTTAGCGATTTGCTAGAATTTTGCTCATGAATCTATAAAAACCGAGTCTACTGCGTGATTCTACATCAAATTTCCCGTCGTTTAATACTACTTCTGTAGCTCTAGATGACTTTTATAATAGCGAATAAATAATGGAGAACATAAAATTTCATTAGAAAACACGAAGAGATGAGTTTGTTTTGCGATTTGTTAGTATTTTGCTTATAATTCTATAAAAACCGAGTCTTTTGCGTGAATCTACATCAATCTTACCGTCGTTTAGTACTATTTTTCTATCTCTAGATGATTTTTATAATAGCAAATAAATAATGGACAACGTGAAATTTCATTTGAAAACACGATCAGATGAGTTTGTTTTGCGATTTGCTAGTATTTTGCTTATGAATCTATAAAAACCGAGTTTACTTCGTGAATCTACATCAAATTTCCTGTCGTTCAGTACTACTTTTCCAGCTCTAGATGACTTTTATAATACGGAATTAATGATGGACAACATAAAATTTCATTAGAAAACACGATCAGATGAGTTTGTTTTGCGATTTGCTAGTATTTTGCTCATGAATCTAGAAAAACCGAGTCTACTGCGTGAATGTACATCAAATTTACCGTCGTTTAGTACTACTTCTGTAGCTCTAGATGACTTTAATAATAGCGAATGAATAATGGAGAACATGAAATTTCATTAGAAAACACGATCAGATGAGTTTGTATTACGATTTGCTAGTATTTTGCTCATGAATCTATAAAAACCGAGTCTACTGCGTGATTCTACATCAAATTTCCCGTCGTATTATACTACTTCTGTAGCTCTAGATGACTTTTATAATAGCGAATAAATAATGGAGAACATAAAATTTCATTAGAAAACACGAAGAGATGAGTTTGATTTGCGATTTGCTAGTATTTTGCTCATGAATCTATAAAAACCGAGTCTTCTGCGTGAATCTACATCAAATATCCCGTCGTTAAGTACTTTTTCTGTAGCTCTAGATGACTTTTATAATAGCGAATGAATAATGGAGAACATGAAATTTCATTGGAAAACACGATCAGATGAGTTTGTTTTGCGATTTGCTGGTATTTTGCTCATGAATCTATAAAAACCGAATCTACTGCGGGATTCTACATCAAATTTCCCGTCGTTTAATACTACTTCTGTAGCTCTAGATGACTTTTATAATAGCGAATAAAGAATGGAGAACATGAAATTTCATTAGAAAACACGATCAGATGAGTTTGTTTTGCGATTTGCTAGTATTTTGCTCATGAATCTATAAAAACCGAGTCTACTGCGTGATTCTACATCAAATTTCCCGTCGTTTAATATTACTTCTGTAGCTCTAGATGACTTTTATAATAGCGAATAAAGAATGGAGAACATGAAATTTCATTAGAAAACACGATCAGATGAGTTTGTTTTGCGATTTGCTAGTATTTTGCATATGAATCTATAAAAACCGAGTCTACTGCGTGATTCTACATCAAATTTCCCGTCGTTTTATACTACTTCTGTAGCTCTAGATGACTTTTATAATAGCGACTAAAGAATGGAAAACATGAAATTTTATTAGAAAACACGAAGAGATGAGTTTGTTTTGCGATTTGCTAGTATTTTGATCATGAATCTATAAAACCCGAGTTTACTGCGTGAATCTATATCAAATTTCCCGTTGTTTAGTACTACTTTTGTAGCTCTTAAGGACATTTATAATTCCTAATAAATAATGGACAACATGAAATTTCATTAGAAAACACGATCAGATGAGTTTGTTTTGCGATTTGCTAGTATTTTGCTCATGAATCTTTAAAAACCAAGTTAACTGCGTGAATCTACATCAAATTTCCCGTCGTTTAGTACTACTTCTGTGGCGCTAGATGACTTTTATAATACCGAATAAATAATGGACAACATGAAATTTCATTAGAAAACACGATCAGATGAGTTTGTTTAGCGATTTGCTAGAATTTTGCTCATGAATCTATAAAAACCGAGTCTACTGCGTGATTCTACATCAAATTTCCCGTCGTTTAATACTACTTCTGTAGCTCTAGATGACTTTTATAATAGCGAATAAATAATGGAGAACATAAAATTTCATTAGAAAACACGAAGAGATGAGTTTGTTTTGCGATTTGTTAGTATTTTGCTTATAATTCTATAAAAACCGAGTCTTTTGCGTGAATCTACATCAATCTTACCGTCGTTTAGTACTATTTTTCTATCTCTAGATGATTTTTATAATAGCAAATAAATAATGGACAACGTGAAATTTCATTTGAAAACACGATCAGATGAGTTTGTTTTGCGATTTGCTAGTATTTTGCTTATGAATCTATAAAAACCGAGTTTACTTCGTGAATCTACATCAAATTTCCTGTCGTTCAGTATTACTTTTCCAGCTCTAGATGACTTTTATAATACGGAATTAATAATGGACAACATAAAATTTCATTAGAAAACACGATCAGATGAGTTTGTTTTGCGATTTGCTAGTATTTTGCTCATGAATCTAGAAAAACCGAGTCTACTGCGTGAATGTACATCAAATTTACCGTCGTTTAGTACTACTTCTGTAGCTCTAGATGACTTTAATAATAGCGAATGAATAATGGAGAACATGAAATTTCATTAGAAAACACGATCAGATGAGTTTGTATTACGATTTGCTAGTATTTTGCTCATGAATCTATAAAAACCGAGTCTACTGCGTGATTCTACATCAAATTTCCCGTCGTTTTATACTACTTCTGTAGCTCTAGATGACTTTTATAATAGCGAATAAATAATGGAGAACATAAAATTTCATTAGAAATTACGAAGAGATGAGTTTGTTTTGCGATTTGCTAGTATTTTGCTCATGAATCTATAAAACCCGAGTCTACTGCGAGAATTTGCATCAAATTTGCTATGGTTTAATACTACTTTTGTAGCTCTAGATGACTTTTATAATACCGAATATATAATTTAGAACATGAAATATCATTAGAAAACACGATCAGATGAGTTTGTTTTGCGATTTGCTAGTATTTTGCTTATGAATCTATAAAACCCGAGTTTACTGCGTAAATCTATATCAAATTTCCCGTTGTTTAGTAATACTTTTGTAGCTCTTAAGGACATTTATAATTCCTAATAAATAATGGAGAACATGAAATTTCATTAAAAAACACGATCAGATGAGTTTGTTTTGCGATTTGCTAGTATTTTGCTCATGAATCTATAAAAACCGAGTCTACTGCGGGATTCTACATCAAATTTCCCGTCGTTTAATACTACTTCTGTAGCTCTAGATGACTTTTATAATAGCGAATAAAAAATGGAGAACATGAAATTTCATTAGAAAACACGATCAGATGAGTTTGTTTTGCGATTTGCTAGTATTTTGCTCATGAATCTATAAAAACCGAGTCCACTGCGTGATTCTACATCAAATTTCTCGTCGTTTAATACTACTTTTGTAGCTCTAGATGACTTTTATAATAGCGAATAAAGAATGGAGAACATGATATTTCATTAGAAAACACGATCAGATGAGTTTGTTTTGCGATTTGCTAGTATTTTGCTCATGAATCTATAAAAACCGAGTTTACTGCGTGAATCTATATCAAATTTTCGTTGTTTAGTACTACTTTTGTAGCTCTTAAAGACATTTAAAATTTCTAATAAATAATGGACAACATGAAATTTCATTAGAAAACACGATCAAATGAGTTTGTTTTGCGATTTGCTAGTATTTTGCTCATGAATCTATAAAAACCGAGTCTACTGCGTGATTCTACATCAAATTTCCCGTCGTTTAATACTACATCTGTAGCTCTAGATGACTTTTATAATAGCAAATAAAGAATGGAAAACATGAAATTTCATTAGAAAACACGAAGAGATGAATTTGTTTTGCGATTTGCTAGTATTTTGATCATGAATCTATAAAACCCGAGTTTACTGCGTGAATCTATATCAAATTTCCCGTTGTTTAGTACTACTTTTGTAGCTCATAAGGACATTTATAAATCCTAATAAATAATGGACAACATGAAATTTCATTAGAAAACACGATCAGATGAGTTTGTTTTGCGATTTGCTAGTATTTTGCTCATGAATCTTAAAAAATCAAGTTAACTGCGTGAATCTACATCAAATTTCCCGTCGTTTTGTACTACTTCTGTGGCTCTAGATGACTTTTATAATACCGAATAAATAATGGACAACATGAAATTATATTAGAAAACACGATCAGATGAGATTGTTTTGCGATTTGCTAGTATTTTGCTCATGAATCTATAAAAACCGAGTCTACTGCGTGATTCTACATCAAATTTCCCGTCGTTTAATACTACTTCTGTAGCTCTAGATGACTTTTATAATAGCGAATAAATAATGGAGATAATAAAATTTCATTAGAAAACACGAAGAGATGAGTTTGTTTTGCGATTTGCTAGTATTTTGCTCATAAATCTATAAAACCCGAGTCTACTGCGTGAATTTGCATCAAATTTGCTATGGTTTAATACTACTTTTGTAGCTCTAGATGACTTTTATAATAGCGAATAAATAATGGAGAACATAAAATTTCATTAGAAAACACGAAGAGATGAGTTTGTTTTGCGATTTGCTAGTATTTTGCTCATGAATCTAT
Organism: Tachinus rufipes; assembly: GCA_963932245.1. Taxonomy (NCBI): domain Eukaryota; kingdom Metazoa; phylum Arthropoda; class Insecta; order Coleoptera; family Staphylinidae; genus Tachinus; species Tachinus rufipes. Next base: position 52,657,349 of record OZ010748.1, read on the forward strand.
AAAACCCGAGTTTACTGCGTAAATCTATATCAAATTTCCCGTTGTTTAGTACTATTTTTGTAGCTCTTAAGGACATTTATAATTCCTAATAAATAATGGAGAACATGAAATTTCATTAGAAAACACGATCAGATGAGTTTGTTTTGCGATTTGCTAGTATTTTGCTCATGAATCTATAAAAACCGAGTTTACTGCGTGAATCTATATCAAATTTTCCGTGGTTTAGTACTACTTTTGTAGCTCTTAAGGACATTTATAATTCCTAATAAATAATAATATCTTTATTTACGGCAATCGCCATTACAATAAAAAAAATTACAAACAATTGAAAATACATATGTGTATAACGCTATAAATTTACATTGTACTATAAAATAACATTATATTATTTAATCTATAACAAACTTTTTTGAATCTTTTATGAAATATATTTATTGATATCACTAGACGGAGGGATATAAACACCCCCAATGACTAGCACTTCATTTTGGAGTTTTACTGATACAAATAACTGTTCAACGCAATTAGAAATATCAGAAAGAACATCAGAACTTAAACAATTTTTTACCGCAATTAGTACGCCACCCCCGCTTGTTTTATTACTATTGTTACAAGATCGATCACTTCTATAGATATTATAAGACGGCAGCTGAAATTCAGAATTGTTTATCTCAGGTGACAACTTTGATTCAATAATTATAATAATGTGATAGTTCGAATTCAGTACATTAATTTGAAACTCGTTCATTCTACTTTTTATCCCCCCCGCATTATGAAAGTAAATATTAATATCACTTAGTTTTTTGGAATGTTTTTTTTAATTATAGGTTTATCGTTAATATATTTTATAAATAAATTAATATCTCCATTTCTCTTGCGTTCCTCTAATTCCTGTTGGACCGTTTTTAAGTATTCAAGCTGGGCAGGTGTTTTATCCGATTTGATTCTAACATCAGTTAGACTAAGTTTCTTTATATTTTTTAAAATGAATGTTGCATTTGCAGCGCTTTTAAACATCAACTTAAGTGGTCTAGGTTTGCCAGATTGTTTACCTATTCTTATCATTTTTATCGGCATATCATATGATCCAATAGGATTTAAAATTTCCTTTACCCGTTTTTCATCCTCCGCAATTCTTATTGCAGTTGAACGATTCGAAGATTCAGTTACATTAAACATCATGACATTTCTTTTTCTATCTTCACGGTTTGCAAATTCAGCAATGATATCTTCAAAATTATGTGGTCTGTCAGTATTTGATTGAAGTTCCTCTAACTTAAGTTTTAATTGAACATTTTTTGCTTCTAATGCATCAACTCTCAAGTTAATAGAATCAATTTTATTTTCAATTTTATCAAAGCGTTCAAACATCTGATTATGAAATGAGTTAAAGCAACCTTGTAGAAGTTTATTCATTTCCGAAACAGAACATACCGACTTATCATTAGTGCACTGAATACAATGAAATTTCTCAATATCTAGAATGTCAGTACCATCTTCACTAGCTGTTAGACATATTTTATGTGCCCATTTAAGACAATTTACACATTTTATTGAGTCTGTTACATTTTTAGGATGAATAAGTTTAGTACATGACCAGCAATATAATGACATTTTATTATTGATTTAAATTAATACACAGAAAACAAAAATCAAAATTACAAAAAACAAATTTTACAAAAAACAAATAGAAGACAAGGACACTCGTTTCACGCCACCCGGTCAATTGTGACGACTTTTAATAACGCAAACAAAGGAAGACCGCGGATAAATAAATTAGTAGTGATAACACAGTTAGTATATCTAAATGTAATTTGGCAATAAATAATAATAATTTGAGATAAATAAAATTATTATAATAAAAACATACTTTTTAAATCCCATATAAAATATATATATAGATTTTTTTTTTTATATGATTCGCTGTATCCTGAAATGTTTTCACTACGTCGGCAGAATATTGGAAAATTCCATACACTTATAATATATAAATAGCTGTAAATTGCACTTTACACAATTAAAATTAAAAATTTAAATACACAAACTGATGTAATAACACTTTAAAATTATATTGATACGAATACAAAATTTGATTATGTTAAATTAAACTGATTAAAATTCACTTTAAGAGAGCGTTTTAACACACATGTATACTCAACAACTTCAACTCGGTATACTATATATATATATATAGTATTTTGCTCATGAATCTATAAAACCCGAGTTTACTGCGTAAATCTATATCAAATTTCCCGTTGTTTAGTACTATTTTTGTAGCTCTTAAGGACATTTATAATTCCTAATAAATAATGGACAACATGAAATTTCATTAGAAAACACGATCAGATGAGTTTGTTTTGCAATTTGCTAGTATTTTGCTCATGAATCTATAAAAACCGAGTCTACTGCGTGATTCTACATCAAATTTCCCGTCGTTTAATACTACTTCTGTAGCTCTAGATGACTTTTATAATAGCGAATAAAGAATGGAAAACATGAAATTTCATTAGAAAACACGAAGAGATGAGTTTGTTTTGCGATTTGCTAGTATTTTGATCATGAATCTATAAAACCTGAGTTTACTGCGTGAATCTATATCAAATTTCCCGTTGTTTAGTACTACTTTTGTAGCTCTTAAGGACATTTATAATTCCTAATAAATAATGGACAACATGAAATTTCATTAGAAAACACGATCAGATGAGTTTGTTTTGCGATTTGCTAGTATTTTGCTCATGAATCTTAAAAAATCAAGTTAACTGCGTGAATCTACATCAAATTTCCCGTCGTTTAGTACTACTTCTGTGGCTCTAGATGACTTTTATAATACCGAATAAATAATGGACAACATGAAATTACATTAGAAAACACGATCAGATGAGTTTGTTTTGCGATTTGCTAGTATTTTGCTCATGAATCTATAAAACCCGAGTCTACTGCTTGAATTTGCATCAAATTTGCTATGGTTTAATACTACTTTTGTAGCTCTAGATGACTTTTATAATAGCGAATAAATAATGGAGAACATAAAATTTTATTAGAAAACACGAAGAGATGAGTTTGTTTTGCGATTTGCTAAAATTTTGCTCATGAATCTATAAAACCCGAGTTTACTGCGTAAATCTATATCAAATTTCCCGTTGTTTAGTACTATTTTTGAAGTAAGCTCTTAAGGACATTTATAATTCCTAATAAATAATGGAGAACATGAAATTTCATTAAAAAACACGATCAGATGAGTTTGTTTTGCGATTTGCTAGTATTTTGCTCATGAATCTATAAAAACCAAGTTCACTGCGTGAATCTACATTAAATTTCAAGTCGTTTAATACTACTTCTGTAGCTCTAGATGACTTTTATAATACCGAATAAATAATGGACAACATGAAATTTCATTAGAAAACACGAAGAGATGAGTTTGTTTTGCGATTTGCTAGTATTTTGCTCATGAATCTATAAAAACCGAGTTTACTGCCTGAATCTATATCAAATTTCCCGTCGTGTAATACTACTTTTGTAGCTCTTAAGGACATTTATAATTCCCAATAAATAATGGACAACATGAAATTTCATTAGAAAACACGAAGAGATGAGTTTGTTTTGCAATTTGCTAGTATTTTGCTCATGAATCTAGAAAAACCGAGTCTACTGCGTGAATGTACATCAAATTTACCGTCGTTTAGTACTACTTCTGTAGCTCTGGATGAGTTTTATAATACCGAATAAATAATGGACAACATGAAATTTCATTAGAAAACAAGAATAAATGAGTTTGTTTTGCAATTTGCTAGTATTTTGCTCACGAGTCTATTAAAACTGAGTCTACTGCGTGAATTTGCATCAAATTTGCTATGGTTTAATACTACTTTTGTAGCTCTAGATGTCTTTTATAATACCCAATGAATAATGGACAACATGAAATCCCATTAGAAAACACAAATAAATGTGTTTGTTTTGAGATTTGCTAGCTCATGAATCTATAAAACCCGAGTCTACTGCGTAAAGTGTTATTGGATCATGTTCGATGCTAAAGTTTTAGTAAAAGTGTTAAAGAGTCATGTCAAAGTTTATATGGAAGCTTTATTTGGTAAACTTAAGGTTTTTTATAAAAGTGTTATTGAGCCATGTTAAGGTTATAATAAAAGTGCTAATGAAAGATGTCAAGGTTTTTATGGAAGCTTTATTTGATAATCTTATGGTTTTTATATGGACATGTTATTTGGTCATGTTAGTACTTAAGGTTTTAATAAAAGTATCAATGAGTGTTGTCATGGTTTTTAAGGAAGCTTTATTAGGTATTCTTAAGGTTTTAATGAAACTGTTGTAGGGTCATGTTAGTAGTAAGGTTCATATTAGTAGATAAAAAATTTAAGTAAGTCTGTGAAGATGTATATGAGTAAGTGAGTGGAAATGAATAGTCAAATAACAAAGGTAAATTTAGTTTAATTTTAGTGACATGTAAGTGAAATTACTGGTCATGCTTAAATGTGCACAATACATAGTTTTTTTTGTACATACTTTATAATGTTGCCCATACATTCTACCTACTAATTCTAACTAAGGTTAATGAATAAGTGTAATTACATGAGATATGAGGTGAAGTAGTACTAATTGTATTTTGTATTTTTGAAGTCTTAAGTTTGTAAAGGTCAACTAAAAAAATATTAATTTTGGATAAGTAACGTTATTAATATTTATATATTTTTAGTGAAAAAACTAGTAAAACTGATGTTTGCCAAAAAGCTATGTTGGTAAATGAGGTTTCATCATGCCCAGACATTGATGAGCCGGGGCCATCTGGACTAAATCAACAAGGACTATCTCGAATCACATTTAGTGACAACATTAATGAACCAGGACCCTCTGGAGTAAAACAACCAGGACCATCTCGAATCACATGTAGTGACAGTGACGACGATGCTTCCTTTAATGGCAAGTCTTTATATTAAATATATAATAAACATTATATTTAAGATATTATAGGATCATCTTCGGAAGAATATGTTCCTTCAGATTTAAGTTCAAGTTCAGATGAGTATGATAGTGAGGATAATGTTGAGAATAAGGATCATAATAACGATGAAGAAGAAGATAAAGATCATGATAAGGATGAGCATAACGATGAAGATAAGCATGATTATGAAAATGACGAAGAAGATTTTCAAAGCTATCTTGTACAAACACCAGGCCCGGCATCACAAAGGATACACCAAAATAAAACTTTGTCAAAAAAACCTACCATTAAAAATAAGCACTACATTTTGTATGAGTTTGGTATATCAATTTGCACGACATATTACAACGTTGCACCAGAACGAAGAAGAAGTTAAGAAAATACAGGTTTTGCCGAAAGGTAATTTTTTAATATTTATGGGTCTTATTTTTTGACCCGCCAATTATAGTTTTTTAAGTCAATAATTGATTTGTTTAGGGTGTAAAGAACGAAACGAGCTAATAACAACTTTGAGGAAACGGGGCAATTATGTTCACAACCAAAATAGTGGTGAAGACGTTATAGTAGTTCAAAAAAAGGCAAGTGGAAAAACCAGTCGAGAACAATATGTATCTTGCCCTAACTGTTTAGGCGCCTATGCAAAAACAACTTTTAAAAAACACTTTCGAAGATGTGATAAATCCAGAATACATGGATCGCGAGGTGGTACAGCAAAAGCTGCAAATTTAAATCGAAAAATTTCAGATCTTGCAATTCCAAGACTGAGAGATATTGTGTTTGCTAAATTTACGGATGATATCATTGTAGATATCATAAAACACGATGATTTGATCATCCAATATGGAAATTTTTTAACAAAAAAATACATGTATTCCGAACACCATAATCGTATGATTCGGGCCCATTTGCGACGACTGGGACGATTTTTAATGGAAATAAAAAATTGCGATAGATCAATTGATCAATTGAAACATATATACAAACCGGAAAAATTAGATTATGTAATTGAGGCAATATTAAAAGTCGGAAAATTAGAAGATGGCAAAATTCATTCTCCATCAACAGTTAGTGAGTTAGCAACTTCATTAAAAAAGTGTGGCAAAATTTTAATAAATAAATTTATCAAAACACATGCTACTAAAGAAGAGAAAAAAAACGTCACTGATTTTTTGGAGATATTTGCAGATGACTTGCAAACAGAAGTCAGTAATGTGGTCAAGGAGTCACAACTGCAAATGAAACGCAGGAAAGACATAGTACTGCCTTCAAATGAAGATATTCGCAAGTTGGTGATCTTTCTTTCAGAAAAAATGAAAATTTGTTTTTTAGAAATTAATGCTAATTTTACAGTTATGTGTTGGGAAGAATTATCATCTTTAATTTTAGTATATTTGATGATTTTTAACAGACGTAGACCCGGCGAATGTCAACGATTGTTGTTGGATGATTTTGAAAATTATCACGTGGTTGATGAATCGTCTATTGATTTATTAAATAACTTATCCCTTCAACAACAAGAAATTGTTAATAACTATATAAGAATTCCTTTAAAAGGAAAATTAATCCGCAATGTGGCAATTATCATGAACAAAACAATATTCAAATACTTGACAGTCATTGTTCAGAAAAGAAGTGTTGCAGGTGTGGACAAATGCAACAAGTATGTTTTTGGCTTGCCTGGCCCTGGGCCGGATTATAAAATATTAGATGCGTATCACTTATGCAGAAAATACAGCACAAAATGTAATGCATCAAATCCACACTTGTTGCGAGCAACGCTGATGAGAAAACAACTTGCTACTATGGCTATAATTATGGAATTGGACAGAGTGCAAATTGGAGATCTTGCAACTTTTATGGGTCACCATGAAAATGTTCACAGAGAACATTACAGGTTATCCATTCCAAACCGAGAAATATTGCAAATAGTCCCATTGTTGGAAAGAATGCAAGGAGATGTATCGGAAGAAATAGAATTGCAACAAAACGAAGATGCTTCCCAAGTTGCCGAAATACCAATTTTAAATTTGGCAGAAATCTAACACACCGTTAGATCAGGAGCTCTCAGATGAATTTAACAAAGATGCTGAACTAAGTATAACATTATTTGAAAACATAGTAATTTAATGTTTATTTAAATATTTATTCATTAGTTTCCAAAAGAGGAAAAATAAAAAGAAGAACATGGACTACACCAGAGAAGGCTACCATAAAATATCGTTTCTCCAAATATATTCAAAGTGACAGCCTACCTTCTTTGGCGGAGTGCGAGGAAGCAAAACAATCAAGTAATTTAAAAAACAGAACAGCCCAACAAATTAAAGCTTGGATATTTAATTACAATAGAACAGCTAAACGTTCTCCAAAAATAAGTGGTAAATATATTAAATGAATAAATTTATAGATATTGAATTTACTAATTAAAAACTGTGATGAAATTGAACTATTGCACCTAAATGTTGCAAAATGTTTTTAATGTATAAAACCTGTATAGTATTGTAATAACTAGCAATAATGACTGCTAATATCTTGGCTTACTTTTAAATTTTAGGTCGACAAGCTTGGGAAACGCCAGAAAGAAAAGCCATTAAACATTACTTCAAAAACAATATTTCCAGGAGTCAATTGCCCTCAATGAAAGAATGTATTGAGGCGTCAAAAAAATGTAAAGATTTGAAAAATAGAAAACCCAATATTATAAAAGCATGGGTAAATAATGAAATAAATAGACGAAACCCCAAAAGAAAATTTTTTGATTAAAACTTTTTATTTTTTATTTTTTTGTTTTACTTATTTTTATTGTGTCATTAGTTTATAATATTTTGTTATTATTTTTATAAATTGGTTTAATTAAAAGCTCCTGTTTCTTTAATTAATTAGTTTTAATATTAAGTTTCCTGTAGTTATTTTTTTTAAGTTTTTGGCCTACTGAAGTAAATGACAGTTGGCACTTACAGATAGTTAGGAAACTATTTTTACTATTAAGTTTATGTAACAAAATACTACTTTACATCTAATCGTTATAAAATAGTGCTTGATTTAACAGAGAAATGAATATTTTATTTATTAAACATTTGTTTTTCAAAAGATTATAAGTAAAATAAATTTATCAATGCACATAAAATTACTATGTATTTATTTTTTTCACATTCATGTTTTCGCCTTGGGACTACATGTAATCAATTAATTTAATTGATAATTCAGCTGTTAATAGAAGGTTATTCAAACGTTACTTTTATTGATATTAATTACAAAATAACACTGCATGCATTTATAAGTGGTGGAGGTGCCATGTGTGGCCGAGCGGTACCTTATATGATAGACCCACGAGGAACCTGGTTCCGAGTGGGTCAATTGGTTCCGTGCGACTACATGTATGTCTAATTTTGGTTCCACATGGGCACCTGCATATATATATATATATATATATATATATATATATATATATATATATATATGTATATATATATATATATATAATGGTGGTATTGATATTTATTGGATTATGTGTTTATGTTTACCATAAATTACGCACTACAAGAATATGTTGCAGAGTTCCAAACATCTGCATCCGGTTAAACCAATCAGTGGCATCCCGTCGAGAGCAAAATAACATTCAAAGACCTGTAACTTACAGTGTTCCAGAAGAAACTGTAATAATCAAAGATACAAACTTATCTAGGACTTCTAGTTCACCTGGTTTGTAACAAAGGCAACAAACTCCAAGTAGAAGTTAATTGGTGTTTAAGTGAAAAAACAAAAACTATTAAGTACTATAAAAAAAAATAATGGAAACGTTTGAAAAAAAGACCAAGATGATTTATGCTAAAAAGAAAAAGTTTCGTGCTCCATTTTCTGTCCATATTGTTACATACAATGATTTGTTCAAAACTATGGCAGTGAAAAAAACAATTCGTGCAGTTGGAGCACAACTCCAAGAAGAAATTCTTAATTCTACAATTACAAAATTGCCTGAAGATTGCACTGCTGAAGACTTGGTTAAAGGCGAGAGTGATTATGTGCCAAAGCTTTTAACATGCTTCTTAGAAACATTTGTTATGGGTGATGGTAGCCATTTATCAAGAACATCACGTGAAAAATTGAGAAACAATAATGATCTTGCAATTTTTTCTCTCGGACAAGATTTGATGTACGCTACTTCCAACCACAAAATCAAAACTTCCAAACACATAACTCTGGGTCTGGGCAGTTAAAAGCTTATGTAACAGCAAAAAAATCATTAATTTATTATCGAAATAAGGACACTGCTGCTCTTACACAACTTTGGAAGAGATAGAGACTGAATTTACTTTTTCAACGGCAAATAGTACCTACGTGTGTCCTGAAGATAATTTACGTCGTCCGGATTTGAATACTGCAGTAGCTTCTGATAATTTCGATCGCTTTGTCAAAACACTAAATGGTAAAGACACTCTTTACTCAAACGGTGGGGATAATTTTTCAAGACATTGATCAGAATGAAGATAAGATGTCTGTGGTACCTCCACACTAATCATTCCACAGCCTTGCAAACTTTAAAATTGAGCCAACAAATTGCAAGAGAATGTGAAGCTCCATATGTTCAGGTCACGTATGATTTAGCTATAGCCTAAACAAGTTATTGCATTCAAACTCAAGAATCTCCAAAATTTGACAATGTTTTCATTCACATGGGAGCTTTCCATATTGAGATGGCTTTTTTCAAAGCAGTTGGCACTTTCATTGGAGAATGTGGGCTTACCAATATCATGACCAAATGTAACCTGATTGCTGACGGTTCAGTCGCAGGTTTTATTGTTAGAAAAAATTACAACAGATGCAAACAATTACATTCTCTAATGGCACTAGCACTGCAGCAATTTTTATTGAGTCTTTTTTAGAAAACAAAAATTTGACAATTCAAGAATCGGTAATATAATATCTCACTACAATCATGCAGCATAAAGATACCACTCCACAAGTACAGCATACAGAAACACAACAGCTAATTCATTCTTACGATCAATATACAGCAGACACTTTGAAAAACAAGCACGGAAATTTTACGCCATGTATTGATCTCATAAATTTGTATCATTTATTTATCAGAAGTATCAGAGTAGGAGATTTAGATTTGTATTTTTATGCACAATTTTCGTGTGTTTATTTTTCTACTATAATCAACCAAACTACAGTCGGTGGCTAGTGTACTATATAAATCAACTACAACATGTAGAACACACACATCCGGGTCTTCGAGCCAAAATAGCAAAAGGCTCGTTTGGTATCAGAAGAACAATGAAACCTCTCTCGCGGATTCCGGTAGATTTAACGTTGGAGAAGACGATCAATGGTGAAGCAGCACGTCGTCGGCTCACTGGAATAGTGAATCTAACAAGCTTTATCTCTGCTAGACAACGTTGAGCACAAAATCATGGAGCTCAAACGCAAATAATCTCGCACGTTTTAACTCGTGCAGGGCTTAATAAGAGTCATCAAGACATCGCCGCTGACTTACATCCAAATCAAATGAAGCGTTTAGTTCAACAAATGACCACGTGTTTGAGTGGTGGCGCCACCGTCGCTGGTGTTGGCAGAAAAAATTAGGGCGTTGTCCAAGATGGCGACCACTTGGCGGGAAGAATTAGGGCGTCCAAGATGGCGTCGGTTGGCGGGAAGAATTTGGGCGTTGTCTTGGCGGGATGTCAAAGATGGCGTCTTGGCGGGTAGTCGAATTGTCCACTAAATGGAGCGTTGTTCAAGATGGCGTCTTGTCGGTTTGTCAAGTTGTCCACTAGATGATCGAGAGAGTATGCAACCCAAGTTACAGTGTAAGTTGTGTTGCATTTGTCAGAGAGTATATGCAACTCAACTTACACCGTATGCTTGGTAGCATCGTATTTTTTTAGTGAGTCTTTCTTGCCTGCTAGGATTTGAACACCGGTCGGCTGGTTGAGAGCCCAACGCGCTACCCATTGCGCCAAACAGTGTTACTGATAAGGAATGGGAAAAGTGCTATAATAATGGGACCTCAATGTGGACTTGTAAAAAAAAATAGAAAAATATATGTGATGATGTCAGCCCTAAGCGCTTGCAATTTATAATATAATAACTAAAAATATAAAAATAAGCGATTATAACCCTTAATATATCGAATTACTTTTAATAATATTAATAATACAAGTATGGAATTATATAGACGTTGGGTATAGGGAAGACGTCATCACAACACTTGTAATTATTATAACGTGTGCCTATTTTTCATAACAAAACAATGTTAAATTGTAAAAATGTATGATAAATGCACACATTTGCATAAGAATGCTTGTAAATCGAAACACAAACTAGAAGATATTTGCAAATTATTTCTTAATTTTCAATCAACCAATCATATTGATTGTTATAACAACCAATCAGATTAAAAGTTATTAGGACAAATATTATTGTTTAAATTAAATCAATTAGTATTAGCAAACAAGTGTGACGATATTGACGTGCCGTGTATATCAATCGAAGACAGCAACAGCGGTTGTAGTAGTGATATCGCCGGTGACTTTCTAGAGAATATGTTGAAAGATCACCAAACCGAATTATGCAGTAAAGATAGAATAATTAACGAAGTCTATTATCCACTGAACAATCAAGTTAAAGTGTCTGTTGGTTTGAGCTCCGTACGAGGATTTTACCAGTGTAAAAAAAGTATATCTTTCATTCAGCCTGAATGGAATACTTTGATGCAGTACAAAAACGTCATGGAAAAGAGTGTTTTACGGGCGGAACGCAAGTGTACATGTAGTTACCAACAGAAGAGACCTCGTTTATTCGATGACGAAGACTTCAAACCCAGGCTTAATGTGTTCGATACTTGCTATATTGACCCGACAAAGTGCCGAAAATCAAAGATTGTGAGCATCGGTTGGCGGGGTGCGGTCATAATGCTAAATAAAAGTGCGTTGGATCAATTGTGGCGTGTAATTGATATGATCGAATATAGTTTGCAACGCTTGAATAATATGCAATTTTTTGAATATTACAACAACTGTCTATTGGAATTCAATAGATTACAAGCCGACACAGATGATGCATTCATTAACATCTTACCTAAATAACTGCTATTATGAAAATATCGAATGCATGCGGGAAATTATATTGTATAACCGCAAGAAATTGATGCACGATTTACAAACAATACGATGTTTAAGTGGAGGCAATGAATTTAAAAGCCAGTTATACTCTGATAATGGTGATGTCAAGAACGTCCCCCATTAAACGACTCCATTTAAGAAATCGCCAACAACTATACTATCGATTGGGTAGTCTACTGCAGCAAATTATAAATGTTAAAAAAATTATTTGTGATTATGAATTGCAAAAGCAACAGTGTGCAAAACTCGACGGTATGCAGCTCCTATGAAAATAGCGAAGTTGAGATAAAATTGTTTAAAAAAAATTAACAAGGCTGTAGATTTGTATCACGACAACAAGTTAACTGGAGAATGTGTTAAATATTTACCACAAAAATATTTGCGATCGCTATATGGACTAGAATTGGAGCGATTGTGGGACTTCCTGCCTAAAAAATGTAAGAGTGATTCATATTTCCAAAGAAGACTTCCCTGTCATATGCACCACAACCTTCCAACCGATAGGTGCCACATAGACGGACCACCTCCGCCCATAGAGAACTGTTTTAGATGCAACATAGAAGAGTGTAACTGCAAAGATTGTCAAGAGCGTCGAAATGAATAGCACCGCATTCATACTATTATCAACTTTGCTTAATAGAACTTTATTCATCACGAAACCCAAAGATGCCAGACAATGCTACGAATTAATGATAGTTGGCCTTCGGAATGGAAAATGATGTACCTCGATAATAACACTTGCCCAAGAACATTTAAAATAAACACCAGTATAATCCCGGGAGTGCCAAATGCGATGAATGCAACTTTTATGTTCCTCGATAAAAAACGCAGTGTAATAAATGTTTCAAATCAATTAATAATGAACAATGTTGTAAATAATGATAAAAATGTAATTTTGATTTTAGAAATTATACTGATGCTTACCAATGTTATTATATTTTCTTATGTGCTTTATAAATTATATAAAAGGTATGTTTACAAAAACTAAATAAAAAACAATAATATAATAAACAGCATTTTATTTCATTATTTCTTACATGCATTTTACAGGTTATAATTGAATTACATCATAAAGATAAGTCATTCCAAATTTGTTAGCTTTATCAGAAGTGATTTGAGTTGTTGCAGTATTCCGAGCGTTGGACAATTAATCGAAAATAACGATAGATCTTTCTGATTTGCTCTCACCATCGAAGATGTAAATTCGTTATATTCATAATACATATTTTCACTGAAGAAATATAGCAGTCTATTTGTGTATCGGAATGCACCATTAATGTCCCTGGGTAATCCTATGAAATCTTGTGTATATCCAAGCATATTAATTTTTTTATAATAACTGCATTCATCCACTTCAACGTAAACGCTATTATTGTAGAACACATATGTTTGCCCACTGTACGTATTTACAGCTGCAGTCACAACCCCACTAACATGTAAATTTGATTGTACAATTGAATTATGAAATTTTAACAATGGGAAATCAAAAACATGTATATACATATCATCGAATAGTGCTATCTGTCCATTGGGGCGTTGGTAAATTGCATTTATTTTTTTAAACGTTGATGGTAGGAAGTTAAACCAATTGGTTATTAACTGCGGTTTTCCGTATGAATTTATATTTAATCCTTTCACCCAAACCCACTCGTTATAAAATATGTATATTTTTTCGAGGACTATTAGAAATGCATCGATGTACTTTACACAAATCGGGGTAAATAACAGGTGGGTCAACCGTTCTAGAATTGACTGTAGAATTTACAGTTGATATATTTGTCACAGTTATAGACTCTATTGTGGAATTTATCGCAGGAATCATAGTTCTAGGCTTTGTCATCGTCGACGTCGTCGCCTCCATATCCATCATCGTCGTTGTTGTCGTCGACGTAACCTTTACATCATACAATTCTTGAATTGCATTGATGTCATCTTCAGATATATTTAGATAAGCGTAGTAGTATGCATACATCAGTGAATGTTGATCGCTTGAGTGCTGAATTCCTAAGACGTGTCCGATTTCATGAAGTAATACAGAAAAAATACTTATTTTGTTATTGGGAGGTGATTTTGTCAAAGTCCACCAATCTTCATCTGCATCAAGATGAATTTCTGACTAACTTCCGGTGCCGTGAGGTAGATAGGCATGCCCCAAAGTATTCCCAGGACCGTCAAAGGAATTGCAAGTGTAGTTACGCTTTATCCATGTATGTGCAATTCTTTGAAATGAAATTAAAATATCATACTTTAAAGGATCATGAATGAAATTTAGATTAGTATAACTTGACCATAAATCAAAAGCCTCTTTGGCTGATTGTTTCATTAAATAACTCCCTTTATAAAAATGCCATTTTAAAGTTTTGTTTGGCCATTTTTCGGAATGAATTACATAATTTTCCGAATGATCTGGATTTCCACATCTTGGAGTTTGCATTAAATTTAACGTACCATTATTGAATGTTCCATCTGCAGGTAGACCATAAGTTTCTTGAAACAATATTATAGCATCTCTGGAATCGGTCAGCGATGTGTCACTAGCATTTAAATATTCATAGAATTCTAGATACTCATTACCATCGAACGATGAGTCAGTTGAGGTTAATATAATAAATGATATAAGGAGTGTGAAGATCATCATTGTATAGAGGTCTTATTAAAACTAAAGTATAATTATAAAATTATTATTATTTATGCAATTATAATACATTTTGTTTGTTAACCCAACTGTTGTGTGAAGCATCAAAACCCAACCATTTAACGAACAATTTATTTCCTTTCTTTTGTAATATTTTTTCCACTAAATATATCTTAGGATTTGATGTTTTCTGCAATTCCTTAGCGTAAAAGGCTCCTTGTATAGGATCTCCTATTTCATCTTCCAATAAATACGTCACCGGGTTGGTAATTTTAATTTTAACAATTTTAAATAATTCAGTGTCCAATTCGGTGTGTATCCTTTTGCGAAGATTTAATGTGCGAGTAGACAGTTTTTAATAACATCTCTTCCTTATCGCCGCCTGGAAGTACATCAGCTGGTCGCATTCCTATAGTACGGTGACGTTGATGTCGAATAATGATTAATATTATATTTTTTCATTAATGTAGAAAATTGCTTGTTATAAAATTCCTTGCCATGATCACTTTGAATATTTTTCGGTGTCCGACCGGCGTTTTTCAATATTTTTCCCATGGTTTCTGCAACAATCACACCGGTTTTATTTTTTATTGGTGCAGTCCAGGCGTATTTTGAGAAACAATCTGTTAATGCACTGGCAATAGGGTTGTACAATAACTGGTAACCGTGCCTCGGCAATGCAGAACGACGCATCGGTGGTTCAGTGGAGAACAAGAGTTTGTAGAGTCAACAACGCTCCCAATAATAAAAAACAAAAATAAAGCAGTATTATTTTAGTTACGCCCAATTACAATAACATCATAAAAAAAAATAATAAAATCGTTAACAGTGATCGTTATCATTGTTGATGAATAAAAACATTGGTCCTTCGCCACGAATTAATCAGTGTATGGATGCCAGCCATTGCCTTGCTGCCCATGTAAAATAAACACCAGTCATTGCCTTTCCCGCGCATGAAGATACACAGTTCCCCAGCACGGACACAGTCGCCACAGCACGGACGGTATCAACACAAAGCAAATTGTCCACAATAGATCATTCTGGAAGGCAACAAAATAGTAAGTTACCGACATTTCCTTTACTCAAGTCCCATTAAAATAAAACAGAAATTTGAGTGATACGGTAATAAATATCATTTAATTAAATTATCATTATGGCTGAAGAAGCTAAATTTAAATCATTACACATCCAACGGGGGGGGAGCATTAAGACGAAAATTAAATGATTTCAAAGCATACATCGACGGTATGCACAATATAGAAAATAAATCTCTCATGCAAATCGAGAATATTGAAGCGCGAATTGAAAGATTCACACCAATCCTAGATAGTTTACAAGAAATATAAAACAATATATTCGAACTCTCAATCGTCAATGAAGCAGACGAATATAATTATGCTTCGGAGTTTGAAAATATTTATTTTTCTACATTGGCAGACGCGCGTTCTATTATAAAGAATAGCACACGTGATTTCAGCGATAATAATACACCTTCCATTGCTAGTGTTCAATCACAATCAAGTAGTTCGGGAGTAAAAACGAATGTAAAATTGACTCAGATAAAACTACCGACATTTTCGTGAGATTATGTAAAATGGTTAGAATTTCAGGATACATTTACGTCCATTATACACTCTAATAACAATTTAGATTCAATTGAGAAATACCATTATCTGAGGGCATCGTTGGAAGGTGAGGCAGCGGATCTCATCAAATCATTACAAATGTCATCTGATAATTACATAATAGCTTGGGATCTTTTATGCTCACGATACACTAATAAAAAATTGCTAGTACATAACCACATTAGAGGTATATTTCATTTAATAGAAAATACGAAAGAATCTGCCTCACAATTACGAGATCTTTCAAATAGTGCAATAAAACATTTAAGAGCTCTAAGCTCATTAGGGCAACCTGTCGAGTCATGGGATTCAATCACAATCTACTTAATAGCGAGCAAATTTGACAAAATAACAGCAAGAGATTGGGAAACATATAAATTGGAAGGCGAGTTGCCTACATTCAGTGAATTAAAAGTATTTATCAATTCAAAGGCAGACATGTTGGAAAATTTAAACCTTTCTTACAATACATCAAAACCATTTATAAAAGAAAAGATGCATGGAAATAATAAATTTCAAAAATCATTTGTCACTTCAAATTTAACATGCTACTTCTGCAAACAAGCACACCCAATCTACAATTGTGATAAATTTCTAAAGTTATCAATAAACGAGAGAATTGAAACAATAAACACTCTAAAATTATGTTCAAACTGCTTAAGAAATAACCATTTAGTAGTAAATTGTCCTTCGCGTGCTCGTAGTTGCAAAAAATGCAAGAAACCTCATAATACATTAATTCATATTGAAAACAAAACAAACCACGAACAACAAAATGCCACAGTTGCATGTTCAAGTCAAACAATGACATGTGGTCAAGTTTTACTTGCAACAGTCTTGGTGCAAATAGTAGATAAGAATGGCTCTCTACACACTTGCCGAGCGTTATTAGATTCAGCTTCACAGTCTAACTTTATAACAACAGAATTAAAAAACAAAATGTAAACATATCAATTCAATGCATAGATCAGGCATTAACCTCAATTAAATCTCAGTGCCAAATAAAGATTCAATCCAGAGTAAACAAATTTACTGCTGATTTGAGATGTCTAATCATTGATAAAATTACTGAAAATTTGCCCAATATAGCAATACCATTAAATTCATTAAAGATACCTGATAATTTGCCTCTAGCTGATCCCTCATTTGATCAACCAAACAAAATTAAATTACCGCCCAATGTGCTCAATTATTTTGGTCACTAATAATACCAGGACAACTAAATATAGGAAAACATTGTCCAATATTACAAAACAGTCAATTAGGTTGGATACTACCAGGTCCACTAAAACAATCATCTCAAACATCGTACTGTTGTTTATCAAAAACAATTGATGTTCAAAACCAACTCCAATGTTTTTGGGATTTGGAAGAATGTTCAACTACACGATCATTATCCGAGGAAGAGCAATTGTGCGAAGCACACTTTCTTGATAACCTCAAACAAGACAATGCCGGTAGATATATTGTATCAATTCCTTTTAAGAGTTCTACCAATCAATTAGGAGACTCTAGGTCAACAGCTTAAAAAAGATTCCATTCGTTAGAAAAACGCTTACATTTCAATCCAACTCTTAAAGAGTCATACATTAATTTCATGAATAATTATGAGTCACTGCAACATATGTCAAAGGTCAATTGTCCAAATGATAATGAACCACATTATTACCTGCCTCATCATGGGGTCATAAATGAAGCCAGTAAAACAACAAAGTTGAGAGTCGTTTTTGATGGGTCTTGTCCAACCTCCTCAGGTATTTCAATTAATGCCCCACATTACAAAACGATCTCTTCTCTATACTAGTTCGCTTCAGACAGCATAAAATCGCATTTTCAGCTGATGTACAAAAAATGTATAGGCAAATACTCATAGCCAAAGATGATCGCAAATATCAAAGAATTCTTTGGAGAGCAAATGCGTTAGATCCTAGAGAAACATGAATTGAACACCGTAACATACGGAAATGCAGCAGCACCATATTTAGCTACAAGATGTCTAATCCAAACAGCAAACAAAATAAAGATGACTCATCCTAAGGTAGCACAAATCATTACGGATGATTTTTATGTAGACGATGTGCTTTCTGGTGCTAATACACCAGAGAAGGCTTCTGATCTAATCACTCAGATAAACTTTACATTAGAAGAGTCTAAATTTAACTTACACAAATGGGTGTCAAATGACCCTATCATATTTGGCAAACTTAAATATATTGGTGATAACAAAACACATTTGTAATGGCTCAGATGACATCACAAAAACGTTAGGTTTATATTGGATGCCAAAATGTGACACATTAAACTATAAAATTGTCTTTCCTCCTTTGTCAGATAAAATAACAAAACGACACATATTGTCTTTGATAAGTAAGATCTTTGACCCTTTGGGTTTGTTAACCCTTAGATGCATAGAGTATCATATATGATACAACTAGAAATTTAGAGACTTGCGACATCTATCATTACAATTGAGTACTAAAACTTATATCATATGTGACGCAGGCTGTGTAGAATAAAGTAAAAACAAAAATTCAAACTGGTGTTCGTTGTTGCCTATATTTATTCCGTTACAAATAGCATCGGCGTCAGGCGCTACACACCGCGTGTTTTGACTGCAACTTTTTTGGTTATGTGAATAGTTGTCGGGTTCCAGAAAAATTGTCTATATTTCTCAATGTGAGTATAATTATATTATTGAGTCACTTTTGTTAGCAACTAAAATATTTGTCTGTATATGCTGTTTTGTAATATGTATCATATCTGATACACCATGCGCTGTAATAGTATTTTTGCTTCTTATAATATTATTTATATGAAACTGGTTTTCAGACAAAATGAGTAATTTCTGGAAAAATTATGAACAGAAGAGACCTCTTACCGAGGAAGAATTACAAATAGAACGAGAACTGATTGATTTTGATATACCGGTGGAAAGTGAGGATGATCAAGAAGATGATGATGATGATTTTGATGACGATTATATTGATGCTTCGGTCAATCCGGAATATGTATCTGAATCGTCCTCCGATGACGAAAATAATAATGTTTTAGAACCCGAAGTGCCAATTTGCTCAAGTATTTCAATAGCTGGACCGTTAGCAACGAAATCATGCCTTCCAGGTAAGAAAAAAATTGTAAAGGAAAAAATAACCTGGAGAAAGAGTAATCTGAATTATCCGGAAGAAAATAAAAAGTTTATGGCAAATATTGATCTTTGGCAAGAAGTACTGAATTTAGAAACCCCATATCAGTTTTTTAAATACTTTATCGACGACGAACTCATAGAAAAAAATCGATTCGAAACATCCCTTTATAGTACTCAGCGCAATCCAAATAAGGCAGAGAATATAAGCATGGATGATATTCGAAAATATTTCGGCATTTGCATATTTACTTCAGTATCATATTGCACTAATTTGAGAGATTATTGGTCAGATATTATTGGGAGTGATTTTATAAAAGAAATTATGACTATAAATAAATTCGAAAAAATTCGGTCTATATTACATTTCAATAATAACGACCAGCAAATTAGAGCAGGCGAAAATGGATTTGATAAACTTTATAAGATAAGGCCGCTAATAGATAGTTTGCAAACAAAATTTTTGTCCATACCTATGGAAGAGAACTTGTCAGTAGATGAACAAATTTGTGCTACTAAAGTTAGACATCATTTAAAACAATATATGCAGAACAAACCCCATAAATGGGGATTTAAATTATTCTTTTTATGCGGCGTGTCCGGTTATGCGTACAAGTTCGAAGTATATACTGGCCAAGAAAACAAACCTCTTGCGCGACCTGCTAACGAACCAGATCTTGGTGCAAGTTCAAATGTGGTTGTACGACAAGCAAGATATATCCCAAAACATCAGAACTACAAACTTTTTTTTGATAACTATTTTTCATCCATACCTCTTATGATATACCTTCATAAACAAGGCATATTACCATTAGGCACTGTAAGACGCAATAGAATTCCACAATGCAAACTACTTTCTGAGCGAGATTTCAAGAAAGAACCTAGAGGAACATCATCTGAATTTGTAGCAACTATTGATGAAGTGGAAATTTCAAATTTAGCTTGGAAAGATAACAAAATTGTTAATTTGATGTCAACTTTTTGTGGCCAACAACCAGAAACCACAGTGGTAAGGTATGATCGAAAACATAAAAAACATAAGGAAGTCAAGTGTCCTCACGTAGTCTCAGTATACAACAAGCATATGGGTGGTGTTGACTTATTTGACAGTCATATTGGTCGCCATAGAATAAAGTTAAAATAAAAAAAATGGTACTTTAGATTGTTTTACCATTTATTAGACGTAGCTACTGTAAATGCCTGGATTTTATATCAAAAAGTTTATTTGGTAAGAAATAACCAAAAACCCCTGAATCAAAAAAAATTCCGTATTGAAATTATGCAGTGCCTTTGTAAACTGGGTAAAACTGCCGTAAAAAGAGGTCGCCCATCTTCTGATATAGAAGAAGCACTAAAACTGAAGCAGAAAAAGAAACCTAATGTGATGATTCCACCAATTGATGTACGAAAGTGTTTCTTGCACTCTTTGGATAATTTAATGATAAAAAATTTAGAGAGAAATTTTATACACAATCTCTGACATTTTTCCTTAAGTTGACGCATTCAACAGATCATTGGCCACAGTAGTTGGAAACACGCGGAAGATGTAAACTACCGACGTGCAAGGCACTAACCTATGTATTTTGTACCAAATGTAAAGTTAATTTATGTTTTAACCGAACATCCAATTGCTTTAAACTTTTTCATAACTAGATAATATATTAACGTTTTATACATGGTGTATCATATTTGATACACCAAGTTTGTTGTAATTTTCACCAATAAAAAATAATACTAGATTTTTTAAATTATTTTTCCCGCATGTTATGTCCCTTAAAAACTTCGAAAATTTATGTTTCAAGAATTTAAAAAAAATCATGCATCTAAGGGAATATGCGCCAAATCAAAGGTTGCTCCTTTAAAACGATTAACAATACCACGCTTAGAATTGTGTGGAGCTCATTTATTAGCAAAGCTCGTGAACATTGTAACTCAAGCTTTACGTTTGGAAATACACAAAACTTATCTTTGGTGTGATTCAACCATTGTCCTAGGATGGATAAAAACTTCCCCTAGCATATTAAAGGTCTTTGTGAGTCATAGAGTGTCAGATATTCAGCAACGCACTAAAGGTATTATTTGGTCACATGTCCCAACAGCAGACAATCCTGCTGATATGGTATCTCGAGGTGTTCTTCCTGATCATTTGAAGTCATCGACATTATGGTGGCATGGTCCATTATGGCTCAGACAGGATGAAAACCAATGGCCTAATCAGTACATACGATACAAAGGCGAATCATTACCAGAATTAAAGCGAATTGAAATGTCATTGTTGATGAATAAAAACACAATCAATTACTACCAGTATATATTTATATCCTTTATTTTCACGAGAGAATAATTACAACTCGGCAAGATCTATTTGCCACAGATCGTCAACACCTTTAAGTATCGTTCGTCTTCGGGCAAAATTCTTTCTTGCCGGTTTGTGAAATTCTCGCACTACATCCTCTTTACTCATTTTGACTTGAACGGTTTAATGGGGCAATCACCAGTTTGATGCTAGTTGTTTGATTTAATAATAGCGTATTTAATTCAATCTTAAACTGCTCCCATTCTCTTGCTTTATCGTTTTCAATTGTTTCTATTTTGGTATTCGCAGACCCTATATTGTTTTCAACTGATTCTATTTTGTGATTCGTAGTAGTTTTATACTCCTGCAAATCCGCGGATAACTTAATTAACCGATCCAAAGAATCCATTTTAACATATTTCTTCTCTTCAACATGCAAATTGTCGACATATATCTTGTTGGCGGCATCGCTCTCATTAACCGGTAATTCCAAATATTTTATTCTTTTTCTTTCAAGGTTGAAATGTCCATCAACATCACGTTTAAAACCATTGCCCGGTGGTCCTCTCACTCCCACGCATTTATTTATTTTATTTTGTAACGAATGGCGTCCGAACTTAACGATGCTCATCTTGTAAATGAAATCAATGTAGAACGTTATACTAATAAATAACATCTTCTTCGGGTAATTCCTCTTCGATTGACACAAGTTCGCTTAAATTGTTCCAATACTTGTATTGCGTAGGGACACGTTGCACTCGCAACTTTGAATCAAATCCTCTTCCTTGGGTGGAATTTCAATCGGAATCCAACAAAGGTTTAATAATCTTTGTATACTTTTTAGATTTTGATCCCTGTATTTGATTATTTGGATCAAAATTTCGGTATATTGCATGTGACTTTAATAATATTTTTTTATAATGCTGTAAATCATCGTTTGTATAGCTTGCAGAATCTTTCATAAAAAGCAGTTCGTATAAACCCGTTGTTCCATCGTATGTAGAGTCACCAATTTTAAAATCTTTTTTATTGACCAGTTTAACTTCATGATTTCCAATCATCCATATAGACAAACAGTGATAGAACTATATGGATGACACATATTACCCACATCTAAAATAGATCAATTATTAAATAAATTTAACAACTTTCATAATAACTTAAATTTTACAATTGAGAGGTCAATTGACAACAAGTTACCCTTTCTTGATCTTTTGATAATTATAGAGAATAACCATATAGTAATTGACATGTATAAAAAACCAACGGACAGTGATAGAACGCTGAACTTCAATTCAAATCATCCCTTATCACAAAAAATAAATATCATAACGATGCAAATAAATAGAATAATTAAATTATCAGATCAAAAATTTCATAAAAAGAATTTTAACCTCCTTAAAAACAAATTGTTATGCAATAATTACCCAATAAAATTAATTAATAAATTTTTAAATAACAACAAGCTCACAAACTTGCCAACAACTACAATAGAAACAACAACACCCATAACGTGGTACTCAGTTCCTTTTGTCAGTGGTCTCTCACACAAATTTAAAAAAATATTAACCGACGTACATACAAAAATTACCTATAAAGCCATTAACACAGTGGGGACATTATACTCCAAACTCAAAGATAAGACTAACAGAAAACAAAAAAAATACAATATATTCCATTCCGTGCAACAATTGCTCAACAAAATACATAGGACAATCCAGTCAAAAATTGACGGATCGCTTAAAACAACATAAACGAGATTGCATAAATAAAAGCGAAAAAACGGGTCTATCACAACATCATATCTCACAAGGACATCATTTCAATTTCAATAAAACTGAAACATTAGATATAGAACCGGTTTTTAAAAAAAGATTGATAAATGAAATGCTACACATAAATAATAACCATACTTGCAATTTCCAAACAGATAGTAATAATCTAAGTGTTATTTACCATAATATTGTAAAACTTAAACTCGGCAGATAATTTCCTTCAATAATTTGTTTATGAATTGTGTTGGGCTTGTCTCTTTTCGTATGTGAGATGTTGCAATCGGTTGAATGTTTGGGACTCTCATCAATTGGCTACCGGCATATTAACATCCTTGTCGTTGATGGGTTGATGAGAGTCGCAGACCTTTGATTGATTGGTGTTTGTTCTTGCATCGAATGGAGATGTGCTGGATTGATTCCTCTATTCAATTAATGAATTATAATAGTAAATTTAAATAGTTAATTTTAGTTCAATTATTAAAACTCCCTCGTATTTTTCATATTATTTTTAAAATAAATAAAAAAAATTTGTTTTATTAGAATGTAGTTGTTTTATAGCAAATAAATAAAAATGTACTTTTTCTCCGTCTTCACACAGAGTAATAGAAATTGTAAAATGAATTGCTTGGCCATAAAATATTTATATATAATTTTTTTTTTTTTTAATGTAATTGTAAATTGAATTTTAAAGTGTTGTGCTGTTTAATTGTAAAAATAACTTTTAATGGTAAGCCATGTTTAATGCTAATTATAAATATATAGTTTTATTTTTATTTCATCTAGAATTGTTTAAATTGAAAAAATGTAAATGTTACAGTGCTGATGAAGGACATCGTTAGTATGTCCGAAACGTACACTATATTAAATGTATTTTATATCAATTGGATGTTTTAATTAATACATCCCAAGTCCTAAAGAGCTGTTGTATGTTTAAATAAATATACATGAACATTTCCCATGAATACATAGAAGAAGGACGTAATTTAATATCGGTCTTTAACAAAGTGTTTAAAAGAACTTAAAATTAAAATAAAATTATTAAAGAAATGTATGAATATTACGCAAACATCAAACACCCAAAAACAATCAACTTCAAATTTGGCTTCGTTATTATCATTTAAAACATTATGTGTATCTAAATTAAAAGCAAATACCTAGAGACGTGCTGGTGCAGGTTTAAGAACAATTACAAGAAAAAGTTATAATGAAACATCAAATCGCAAGGAAACTAATGTCATATGGGATGAGGTAAGAATAGAATATTTTTTTTAATTATAGCTTTTTTAATTAATAATCATTTTCAGTTAAAAACGGCTTTTAAGAGTCGCATCAGGACTGGTGTAGTTGCAAATATTTATCATATTGATACTAAATTATTTCTTGGCGATGCAAAATCAATGATATTGAAGCGTCTTAAAAATATACGAAAATCTTTTAATTACTTTAAAGTTAATTTAGCGTTCTGTGGAGAATTTATTATCCCTTCAACAGAACAAATAAAAGTTATGAGATTTTTAACCAAAAATAAGACATTTCTTGAGTCCACAAACGATGAAGAAGCCATCAATGAATTACTTGAGGACATATTAATAAAGGTAATTCATAATAATTATTTTTTTAAATTGTGTATTATTAAAAAATATATAATTTTAGATGGAAACATTTCAAGAGCGTAAGAGCGGATGGGCCTTACATTCCAACCAGAATCTAGTCGTCTCGTTTGTTAAATATTGTCCCCTAAATATTGGTAGCTCTACATATGCACCTCTTTCAGAAGCCTTTAAAAATTCCAGTTCTATTTTAAATATTAAAAATGAGGACCGTCGATGCTTTCTCTGGTGTTTGTTAGCCGCTCTTTATCCATGTAAAAAAGGTAATGATCCCACATCAGTCTTATCTTATCCACAAAGTTTTTACGATGTTTTCAACTTATCCGGAATGAATTTTCCAATTAAAATCACGGATATTTTTAAGTTTGAAAAACAAAACAATATTTCCATAAACGTTTATACTTTTGATGATGAAAATGATCAATATGTTGTTTATCCTTTATACATTTCAAAACAATTTAATCAAATAGTAGTTAATTTATTTTATATTTATGCCTATCACGGTACAATGACCGGCCATTTTTGCCTAATAACAGATTTGAGTAAGTTATGTTCAAAACAAATATCTAAACATAAAACTTTTATTTGCTGTAGATGTTTAAATTATTTCTATTCGGATGATGTATTAAATAAACATATTCGCGATTGTTCCAAATTTGATTTTGTAAAAATTGACATGCCAAAAGAAGGTTCGGTGGTAAAATTTGATAGATTTTGTGCAACTATGAAATTACCTTTCGTTATCTATGCCGATTTTGAGGCAATTACATCACCCGTAGCTACATGCAATAATAACCCGGACCGGTCTTATACAATTCCTAAGCAATGCCATAAACCTTTCAGTGTGTCGTATTTACGTGTTTGTGCTTACAATAAAGATTTAAATTATTTTAATTTATATCGCGGTACTGATCCTCAAAAATGGTTTATTGAACAATTAGTCAAAGAATGCGATATTATTGCCAAGTACATCAAACAGGACGGTTCCAAGCCTATTAAACCTCTATCGGCAATTGAAAAATTCAAACCTCGATTCAAACATGAGAGTTGTACTGTTTGCAATATTTGTGCGTACAAGTTCGATGTATATAATATAAAAGTTCTTCACCATTGCCATTTTACTGGAAATTTTATTTATACAATCTGTAATAATTGTAATTTACAGTGTAAAATTTCAAATATTTTACCTGTTGTTTTACATAATATGTCCCGATATGACGCACATTTTTTTATCGAAGAACTGTCAAATATTAATAATAATCCAACATTTATAATTCCAACTACAAATGAGACATATATTACAATTTCTAAAAAAATTAATACGATCCAGTTACGATTCATAGATTCTTTTCGGTTCATGCCCTCGTCCTTAGAAAAATTAGCCAAAAACTTAACAACTGAGCAGATGACTCATACAATATTTGCTTTTGAGAAAGAAGACGAGTTCAAATTAGTAACACGCAAGGGCGTATTCCCCTACGATTATGTAAGTTCTGTTGAGATATTAAACGAAACTAAATTACCGCCTAAACATTGTTTTTATAATCAATTAAACGATTGCAACGTGAGCTATATGGATTATGAACATGCAATTAATGTATGGAACCATTTCAATTGTAATACATTGGGTGATTACGCGGATTTGTAAGACGGACGTTTATCTTTTGGTTGATATTTTTGAAAACTATAGAAAATTGACATTGAAAACTTATAAATTAGATGCGTTCAGTTTTGTAACCGCACCCGGAGATTAGCATTTTCAGCCGCTTTAATCACTTCAAAAGTTCAGTTGCAATTATTAACAGACATTGACATGATTTTATTTTTTGAAAAGGGATTACGTGGGGGAATATGTCAGGTTAGCTGTAAGTACGCAAAGTCAAATTCACCATATAGCCCTACTTATGACAAAACAAAACAAACATCAGAAGTTTTAAATATAGACGCAAACGGTTTATATGCGTACGCAATGGCATCTAGTTTACCATTTGGAGATTTTCGATGGCTCGATAATTTAAAAGAATTAGAACTTAAAATAAAAAACAATTCAATTTCCAAAATTTACGGTGACAATTTAGATAAATCTTTAATGCTTGAATGCGACATTGACTATCCGGCGGAACTTCATGATAAACATATATATTTTCCTTTTTGTTGCGAACATATGTCTCATTCCGGTAAAAAATCAGACATAAAATTAATGCTGGCTTTATACAATAAAAAGAATTATGTTCTTCATTTAATTGTATTATTACAATGTCTTCAAAATGGTCTAATTTTAAATAAAATTCATCGTGTCGTTGAATTCTCTCACTCTAAATGGTTGAAACAGTTTATCGATTTGAATGCGAATCTTCGTGCCAAATCTACTAATGAATTCGATAAACAACAGTATAAAGATATGTCAAATATGTCTTTCGGTAAGATGATGGAGAACGTCCGTAAATACAGGCAAATCAAATTGGTTAATTCTTGGGAAAGTGCCAAAAAACAAATTGCAAAACCAAATTTTAATTCGTTTCAAATTTTTAACGAAAATCTTGTAGCAATTGAATTAAATAAAACCAATGTATTGTACAATAAAGCTCTATATGTCGGAACGTGTATTTTAGATCTGTCCAAGACAGTAATGTACAATTTTGTTTATAATTATTTAAAAAACCACGTTGAACCGGATTTCACCGTAAAAATTTGCTATAGCGATACCGACAGCTTTATTGCTGTGTTTACGCCTCGCGACTCGTCATCTTTTCGAAGTTTATATGACGTAATACGTAGAGATGTACATATGATTTTTGATACGTACGTCTAATTATGATAAAAATAATTCCTACAACATACCTCTTGCAAATAAAAAAGTTTTGGGTATGTTCAAAGACGAATTGGGCGGTAAAATTATTGATGAGTATTATGGCATTCGAGCAAAAGTGTACGCTATTAAAAGTATCGATTATCACAATTATAATATAAAGAAACACAAAGGCATATCAAAGCATACGGTAACAAAATTAACGTTTAATGATTATAAAAATTCAATTTTTAATAACGATTCCAAAATGGTAACATTCAATACTATAAGATCTGAAAATCATGAAATTAGTACTTTAACAATAAATAAAATCTGCTTAAATAATTTTGATGATAAGAGAAAACAATTGGAGGATAAGATAAGTTCTATTCCGTGGGGTCATTACAAAATTAATTAATTATTACTTTCCAGTATTTTATTTTTATATGTTTATATTTTAATACTGTTCTTGCTTATTTGCTGACATTTATTTATATTCATTACTTGATGATGTTTAAAATGTGTTAAAAAAAAATGCTTACAACTAGATTTTATTTTTGTTAAATCTTTATTTCAATAAATAATATTTACCATTATATACCTACATATATATTTTTTGTTACTTTTCACCAACTTTTTTTTCAGCAACAACTGTTTGCTTGGTAAGTAATTCGATTAAAAAATAATTATTTCTTTACCTTTACTTTTTGATAAAGCAACGGAATAAAATAAACATTTGATTAAGTCCTTATCGACTGTAGTAGTAGTAGTACACTTCTCGCTTATCACAATAACATCCGGTATTCACTTTTATATTGGAGGTTTGGAGTTTGAATATTTATTACGGTTCATAATTAAATATTTATCAAGTTTCTATATGTATAGTTGTCTTATTGTTAATAGAGATTTATTTATTATTACTCATAACTTGTTCAATTTTTATCAGGATTGTGATTTTATTTAATAGTAGTAAGTTCTTATCAGTAGTAGTAACCGCAAACATGGAGATTACGAGCTCCGTCTCGCGTCGATGACGGAAACTCGTTCACGTTATCGCTTAGATGTGACACTCTGATTAATGCCCTTCTGACCGTTGCGCAGATAAAGCGAAATGCGTTTTTTGGAAGAACGGTAAGAGATAATTATGCGCAGATAGCAGAAAAATTGGTTGTTTACAACAATCATCCCCGCTGATAAAGATCTCTCATTGCATTACATTGTTTTGTTTATTATTATATATTATAGTAGTCATAAATATTTATTTTTTTATCAATGACCATGCACATTTTTTTTTATATAGACCTATATATTGTAATTAATAATGAAAATATTTTAAGAATCATAAGTGAATATTTTTCAATTAGTTTGTATAGTGATAGTTGTTCTTATCACCGCGCCTGGAATTATTTACAAGTGTTGTGATGACGTCATCCCTATACCCAACGTCTATATAATTCCATACTGGTATTAAAAGTAATTCGATATATTAAGGGTTATAATCGCTTATTTTTAACAGTTATTATATTATAAATTGCAAGCGCTTAGGGCTGACGTCATCACATATATTTTTCTATTTTTTTTACAAGTCCACATTGAGGTCCCATTATTATAGCACTTTTCCCATTCCTTATCAGTAACACTGTTTGGCGCAATGGGTAGCGCGTCGGGCTCTCAACCAGCCGACCGGTGGTCAAATCCTAGCAGGCAAGACTCACTAAAAAAATACGATGCTACCAAGCATACAGTTTAAGTTGAGTTGCATATACTCTCTGATAAGTGCAACACAACTTACACTGTAACTTGGGTTGCATACTCTCGACCATCTAGTGGACAACTTGACAAACCGACAAGACGCCATCTTGAACAACGCTCCATCTAGTGGACAAGACGCCATCTTTGACATCCCGCCAAGACAACGCCCAAATTCATCCCGCCAACCGACGCCATCTTGGACGGATTCTTTCCGCCAAGTGGCCATCTTGGACAACGCCCTAATTCTTCCCGCCAACACCAGCGACGGTGGCGCCACCACTCAAACACGTGGTCATTAGTTGAACTAGAATGCTAAAAATACATCCGGCGGAAGTCCATGTATTTCTCCATAAGAAACACCGGATGTAGCCCCCATTTTATACTACTAGTATTCAACAAAACACCAATCAATTTTCTCCTTCGATAGATATTGACCAACTGTACAATATTTCAACTGGGCAGGCTACCACTCCAGAAGTAGCAAATAGCTTGTTGAATGATGTATCATCCGGACAATTTTTGAGAGATAAATTTATAACGGA
Organism: Tachinus rufipes; assembly: GCA_963932245.1. Taxonomy (NCBI): domain Eukaryota; kingdom Metazoa; phylum Arthropoda; class Insecta; order Coleoptera; family Staphylinidae; genus Tachinus; species Tachinus rufipes. The sequence goes on from OZ010748.1 coordinate 52,687,592, forward strand.
GTGTAATATAAATTCAGACAGATTTCACCAATCACTGAAAAAAAATCCAGTACTGACTTTCGCAAGTTTGAAAAAAAAGAAGTCCACGAAAATCGGAGAAAAAGTATATGAAGTTAAATCACAGCGCAATTTATTTGATCGGTTATTAGCTTTATCACTGGACACAAACCTAAATCTTCAAAAAGTACTATGTTTTCCTATAACTCCTGTTCCTCTGTCACTATGCCATATAGATGGTTCGATTAATAAGACTGTTAAGTCGGTACTAATCCATGAGTTAGAAAAAAAAATTGAAGAAATGGAACAACCGTCACACCAGGTCGATTTTCTTATTGTAGATAGTTCTTGTTAAACACCTTCAAACAAATGCCGCGCAGCTTTGGGGATTTATCAAAGAAAATTTTGCAATCTCTCGTCAATAACTCAACAAGTCGCATAGCCATTGTATTTGATCGCTGTGAGCATACTCTTCAAGGCAGTACGAATAACAAAGATTTCTATATCTCTGGCGACTTTGCAAAACATTTAAAAAATATGGAGTTTAAAGAAGCTCTTGTTAAATTTTTGATTGATCATTGGGCTGAGCAGGAGATGGCTTTGATTATCGGTAACAAAACAATATATCTGAGTCACGATTTGTGTTATGTATATTCTGTTACCAATAATAAAGTTACGCAAAAAATCGATCATGAACTGTCGTGTCCTGATCATAAAGAAGCGGATACAAAAACTGTATTTTTTGCTTGTCAAATAAAAGAAGAATCTATAGTTACCATCAGAACTTTTGATACGGATATTGTTGTGATCATGTTGGCCAATATGGAACATCTTCAAGCATCGGCGTAAGTCTGGATCGATCTTGGAGTAGGAAATACACGCCAATATATCCATATTTCAGGTCTTTTTATGGAGCTAGGTTCACTACTTTCACAAGCGCTACCAGCTCTGCATGCGCTAACTGGATGTGATTACAATCCAGCTTTTTACAGACACGGCAAAAAAAAGCCTTTCGATATTTTAATGGAATCTGAAGATTTTCAAAAAGCATTTGCAAATTTGGAATCCGAAGATTATAAAGTTGATGAATTATTCATCACTATGGAATCCTTTATCTACCCTTTGTATTATTTAAGAAAGCCCCCTTATTCAACTGAGCTAGGATAGAAATCTTGAATAAAACATATAAAGTATCAGATACATCACAGCCCTTCTCATTAAACGTGCGCACAAACCGATTTCGGGTGAAAAAATGTAGATGGAAAGTTGGAGATGACTTGGTTCGTTGGCAATCAACTACCAAAAGCATATGAAGATATTGTCATAACACCTAACATTCTAGCGGATACTCCAGATACAGGTATGTTTTCTTTTTAATACAATAATAATATCATGAAATAAATAAAAGGTTGTTGACAATCATAACCATTTCTGGTTACAGATACGCAAGATGTAGATGAGCGAGACCAAATCAATTCGAACTTCCAATCTGAAGTCGATTCTACTAATGATGATGATGAAGATTGAAAAAGTCATGATTAACATTTTATTTCATTACGCCACTTTCTTATGTATACATAATAAAATGTAAATAGATTTTTTTACATTATATATTATTTTTTGTTCATTGCAATTGTAAATGTAGTGTTTTTTTGTATGTAATTAATTTAAGTATTTAGATTAGTATAGTATTATTAATTTTTAAGTTAGTTTTTATAAAAATTATTATTTTTAGATTTAGTATTAACCGGACGGATTGTACTATTTTTATCTAATTTATGTCCTTCAGACATAATTAATTATTATTAACTACTCTAGTCTAGCCGTTTTTAAGACTGAAATTTATACCCATACTTGTGCACAGTCGAGTCTTTGTGTGGGGTGCACGTGCGTTCTGGAGAGTGAGACAACAAGGCACCCTTTGATTGTTTTTTATCAATCTCGACTGTGAGAACATACGGGGTATAAATACGAACATTTTGATTTCGTCGGTCAGTTATCGATTTCCTAAAGATCGGTCCCTTCGGTTAATAAACCCTTTTTATTATTTCATATATAAATATATTAATTATTGTATTAATACTAATAACTTATTTTAATAACTGAAGTGGCTAAAAGAAGAAGAAAAAAGGAATTAATTAAAAAACCACAAAGATAAGTGCAGAAATAATTTATCAATCCTAGACACGGCTAAACTACCCAGCGGGTAAGGTACCCATTTACACAATTATTTCATTTACTAATAAAAAAAATCTATTATAACTATAATTCCTTTGGGGTGAAACTCAAGAACCGCTGCGCCGATTTTCATGATTTTTTTGGTTTGTTCATATCGCTGTATTTTAGGTTTAGGCATAAAGAAAATTCCGGAAAATCCACCGAAAAAGTGAGAAAATCGGAAAAATCGAATTTCAGCAAAAAACTCTGCGGGTGGTTTAGCATAAAAGAAAAATCGAAATAACCCAAAGGAAAAGCCGGATAATTGAAAAATATCAATAGTGTGTTTATCTATAACAATTTTGAATTTTTAAATTAAATTCATCACAAGGAGAATATTCACTTAACGTCACCAATGACAGAATTTTTTTCGTTTTGTAAAAAGAAAATTCGGAAAAACCCATAGGAACAATCGGAAAATTGAAAAATATCGAAAGTCTATTTTTATATAAGTATTTAGTATTTTCGAATTTAATTACTTTCATGCCGGACAACGTTTGCTTGGTCTGCTATTTAAATAAAAAAAATATTTTTATTTTTAATTAATTATTTTAATTAAAAATAAAAATGATTCTTTAGGGCAAAACAACGTTTGCCGGGTCAGCTAGTAAAGGTATAAACTGTCAAATTAAGAAAATCCTTCCAAATAATTGTCAGATTACAGGTCAGCACAACAAGGACATCAAGCTGAACTCTCTGTATAAAAATCTGACGCGCTCGAGTATTTCAAGGCCACGATTTTTTTTTACATTTTCAAAAATCAGCCATGAGTTCTGGTCGCGTCCAAATTGTCAGTTTTTTGAATATGACATCTTTTAGGGTTCACTTAACATCCCTACTGAATATTTGACACGCTCAAATAATTTTACTCCCACATAGCAAGCCGGCAGATTAATATCTCTCCGTTATCAGAAACACGTTCAAAAATCAATGCATGTTAAAATAAATGTGCATCAATCAACATTTCCTCAACAATCAATTTATAAAGTGTAAATGTTTGTCAACACAAGAATTTGTGAAGTGAAGAATTGACAAATTCTTTTTATAAAACAAACTATTAGATAAATTTAAGTCAACCGACTATCAATAACAGAATAGTTTTTTAACCATATTTATTAGGTTGGAATTTTATTTCAAATTACGTCAACCCAAATTAACAATATAACTAGATGAAATTACGTCAACCGACTAATAATAACAAAATAGAGTAATGTTATTCATATATTTACTAGGTTGGAATTTTATTTCAAATTACTTCAACCTAGTTTTAAATGACTTCGGTAGAATATTTACATGATATGATATGTTTATTGTATCAAAATATCCATTGATTATATTTTTTTATCCATTTTTATTTTACAAAATGAATTAAACGTAATTTGCATTAATATGCAATCAAGATGTGTGCTCTTAATGAATTGTAGCTGCTGTTACGATGTTTATTCTGATTAATTGTATCTGTTTTTCTTTGTGCTACATCCAATAAATTTCTTCAAAATGGGAATTATTTTTGTATTTATTGAATATGCAATTTATCTTGATTTTTTCATGCTAATTTATATTTTGAAGATTTATCAATTTAGCAATTGTTGCACTTTTACTGCATTCACGGGTTCCCTTCTTCATTTTTCAGCGATTATTCTAGTTGTTATTCATATATTTAATTACATTATTTTTAATGGCGATTATATTATTTAATTTGTCATTTCACTTAGATTTATTAGACACCTTTATTTATTCTCAGCAACATAGTAGCAATGGTAGGTTAGTAGATTGATGTGATTGTGCACGCCAACTGCCAAGGCGTGGCCGTAGATTTTCCAGTGCACTCGAATAGGTTGAAACGCTGTCGTCACCCAGCGGTTAAAGTAATACCGTAATAAGTTTTGTGTACAGTACATAATGATTTTTGTTTTTATTATGTATACAATTTGTCTTGATTTTTTCATATCTTGTTCTTCTAGTATTTCTAATTAACTGACTTCTTATAATTAATTCACTTTTCACTGTTAAATTTATATTTTAAATATTTGTATAAAATCCATACATAATTAATTGTTACACTTATACTGCATTCCCGTGTTTGCCTCTCTATTCTAGGTCGATCATTCTAGTGTATGTTCGTATATTTTATTCCATTATTTTTCAGCAACATATGTAGTAGCAATGGTGCGGTAGTAGACTGATGTGATTGTGCACGTCAAGGCGCTGCCGCGCTGGCGTTGCCTCCTCCTATAACGAACAGCAGTCTTGCCAATATAGCTTATTCGGGTGCATTCGAATATGTTGAAACGTTGTCGTCGCCCAACTAAAGTGGGTACAGTTCCGTAATAAATTTTGTGTACAGTTCCGTAATAAGTTCTCTGTACAGTCCCGTATAAAAAGCTTTTACAATTGATTTCTACTATTTTCTTTAATTTCATTTGTGTATGTAAGCTTTTTCTATAGTAAAATAACAACGTAGTTTTACTAATAATAGCTACATAAATGATGTATTACAGAAAGGAATAGACAAAACAAATTAAAATTTTCTTGTAATACATCAATTTTATTTTATTTATATATGTTTATAATGTTTAAATTCATTTTTTATTACTATTTAATTTTACAATTTATTACGAAAAATATTAAGATTAAGCTTTATTTTTAAATATTATATAAAACTTTAATATAAGCAAAAGAAGAAATTTGTGTACATCAAACAAATTTATTTTAATGTCTAATATAAGAAAATTATATAAATCTATATATTTGTATTACTTTAAATTTTGGTTTTTCAAATATTTTTTTAAATTTTCAAATCTTCCATAAATAATGAATTTTTATTCTAAATATGTAATATCTTTAAAGAAAAAGGTTGTGTTGAAATTTTGTGCTTGTTTAAAATCAAATGTTTTACAAAATTAGATTTTTTTATGTCTTTATTTCTAAACGCTCTTATATGGTCTTTATAAATCTAATATTGAATTTTCTAATATATATTTCATTGCAATCACTACAATTTAGTTTATAAATGCTACTTTTATCTTTTATCTTTTTTTGCATTTAATAATATTGATTTCAAATTATTAAATGTTTTAAATCCTACTGTAATTAATTTTGACATTTTTATTTGAATAACAAAATAATTTTTCAGATATATTATCAAAATAAGTTAAAAAACAATATTTCTTAATTATTTCTTTAGTAAATGGATATATTTTATTAATACAAATTTTGAATTGCTTTTTATTTAAAATTTTAATAGTAATAGATTCATTGTTTGTAGCTATTTCTTAATATCTTATTTTTTTATTAAAATTTTCTTTGTTTAATGGTATAGAAGTTGCTCTGTGAATTAAACAACTGAACACTGATATTTTTTTTATTTAATGGATGAAATGAATGAAATGAATTTTTTTGAATAATTGTATCTGAATAAGTTTGTTTTTTTATAAATTTCAAAGTTAAATTTTGATTCAATTTCTGAAGCAGTATATCTAAAAATTTATTTCTTTTTTTCAATTTTTAATTTAAATTTAATTGTTTTATAAATATTATTTACAAAATTTTATAAAATATCCAAATCATTTTCAATTTCTTTAAAATAAATAAGAATATCATCCACATATCTGAACCAAAGTTTATTTTTTTTAACTAGAATTTATTATTTTATTTTTCAAATTTTCCAAAAAAATATTTTATTTAATATAATTTTGATAATACATTTTTTAAATAAATTTATAATTTCGTTAATTTTAAATTCTTTATCATTTAATTTTTTTCTAAACTTATTAATGTATGTACATCCAATTTTAGTTTTATGATTTTCTAATTTATTGGTTAAATCTAAAGTATTTTTATGCTAAATTCTGGATTATAATCATATGATTTAATCAATTTATTTAAATATTTTGATAACAAATAGTTTAGTCAAACATAAGATACTACTGGTCTAATAGGAAAACCAATTTTATATGTTTTTATTAAACCATGAAAATAATGTTATTATATGATTGTTGATTTGTTGTTGTTCAATTTTTTGCACGTTAAATACGTATTATTAATAACCTTATTGTAAATTAATACAAAGAATTCATTATCATAACAATAACATGTTTACACTTTTACATATAATTATTTAATAGTTACTGTGATTTTATGTAAATTGTTTTTTCGACCAGTGAGATGCTAGGCACACTTATGATGGGTGCATACCCCGAAACACGTGTATGTGTCTCTTACTGGATGAAAAGGCAATTTATATAAAATACATCATTTATTAATTTTAAATAATTCTTTGTTCTTTGTGTTAAAATGCTTAGTTTGTATTTTGGATTGCACACAATTATGTATAATAAGAATTAGTACAAATAGTTGTAGTCTTAGTTTTATGTTGACTTTCAATCTGTTAACGTTTAAGAACATCTCAATTTGTATTTAATTGTAAACTCACATCGTTGCAATAAAGTAATTTCAATTAAGATTATTTTTAAAAAGCGCTTCTCAAAGTAGATGCGTTAAATTGCGCAGCCGTACGGATTTAAAATTTGAATAATTTGTTATCCTTGAATTGGTGAAATTTAGCCAAATTGTTTGAAAAGAAGAACTTAATAGTGCAAGAAAGTGTAAAAGTTTGTATAAGTTTATAACCCTCTACGAGACAAATTATTCTCCTAGAGAAGACATCAATCCTCAATAAGGGCATCAATCCCACAACAAAAAGGTATCAATCCTCAACAAGAAAACATCAATCCTCAACAAGAAGGCATCAATTTTCAAAAAAATGGAACAAATTTTATAATAAATTTTATTAAGTTGTAAGTACAATAAAATTGCATATATTTCCTATTATTCCTATTTGTTATTTCTTAAATATTTGGTCTCCACTATAATCAACGAATTTTCATAATATACTTAAAAAAATTTATCGAGAATAATTTAATTACTATATGTACGAGTATTATATAAATAATTTAAATATTATTAAATTTTAATAGTGGTAATTTTAATTTTAATAATATAGCTTTCCAACCAATGTTTCTTAAGGCCATTCCTTCATTTGACAGAAATCCTGCTACTGTAGCAGATTTCATCAACGCATGTGAACTAATAATAAATCAGTTTTATAATGGCAAAGAAGAGAATTTCTTAAATAGATTCTTACTATACGTATTAAAGGTAAACTACTTGGCCGTGCTAAAATTATTTCATCTTTGAGGGAAACTAGAAATTGGCAAGAATTAAAGCGTCTGTTACAAACAAACTTTGCCGACCAACGCGATGAAAATTCTTTATTCCGAGATTTAATGTTACTAAAACAAGGTAACAAAACCGTATATCAATTTTTTCAGAAATGTCAGGTCATTCGTAGTTTACTATTGTCTAATGTGGAAATTAATGAACAAGTAGAACAAGTTCAACTTACCAAAACAAATTTGTATGATAATACGACTTTAAAAGCTTTTTTTGCTGAAATTAAAGAATCGTTTGAAGCTATTACAAGAGCTAAAAATCCAGAAAATTTGGAAGCTGCTCTTAATCAAGTTTTGGAAGAAAAAAACATTACGTATGCGAGAACTAAATCTCAAAACTTTAATCAAAATTTTGAACTTGTTCATATTGCAAAAAAGTAGGTCATGATATTTCCGAGTGTAGAACAAAGCAAAATAATCAAAATTCCCAAAAACAACAATTTAATAAAACAATGTAATAAAAATTATTCAAATAATAGAAATTATCAAAATTACCAAAGACCAAATAATTTTTAAAACAGAACTATGATAATTATCAAAATTATAGATATTTTAATCAAAGACCTAATCAGCAAAATTTTAATAATAAACATCAGAATCAACGTAATTTTGTTAATCGTAATAATAATAATTACCTTCAACTAATGGACTGGGAACCCATTGCTGATCAATCAAATAATAAAATTTCACAAAGACGAGAACTATATCACTTAAAAATCGGAAAAGTACAAGAGACCGCTGGGGTGTCTACTTGGCAAGCAAATTCAAAAAGCCCCAAAGAAAAGAAAATTTACATGTAATTAATTTAAATACAACTTATTCAAATAATTTACCTTATACAATTTTCCCGAAATTTAATGTAAAATTCTTAATTGACAGAGGTTCTACAAAATCTTTTATAAGTCCTAAAGTTGCTTTAAATTGTTTTCTGAAATAATATCAGAAGAATGTTTTCAAATTAAAACCTCTCATTAAATAACTTATCATAAATATATATAGTAGATATTATGTTACCTGAAATATTGAATGAAAACTGTCTTACTCAATTTTATATATTTGAATTTAATGCTTATTATGATGGTTTATTAGATAAGAAATCATTCTAATATTTGTGAGGTTGATCTAGATTTATTTACATAAAGTGATTATTTCAATTGCGCACTGTGTATCAGCGGATATGAACATGAGTGCTGGCATTGCGAAAACTTTTGCTGACAAATATAATAACAAAGCATGTTTACTAGGTCAATGTCAAGAACAAGGTGGTCTTGCCATATGGAAAGATAAGAAACGATTTGTTTACTATCTTGTTATAAAAAATAATTATTATGAAAAACCGTGTTTAAAAAATCTATTTAATTGTTTAAGAAAACTAAGAGATCATTTATTGAAATATAAAATACTTAACTTAGGTATTCCGAGAATAGGACGCGGCTTAGATCAGTTAGATTGGTATAAAAATGTAAAACCAATGCTAATATATATATATATATCTGCAATGATACAAATATACGTATCAGTGTTTGTAATTTAAATAATAAAAATAAAAATAAAATTGTTATTGAGTTTAGAACTCAAAAGGTAATTAAAGTTAAAATAAATAATAAAGATAATCTAAACGAAGGTATTCTTCCCTATACAAATATAAAAGGCTGTGAAATGCCTGAAGCTCTTGTTGCTATATCAAATAAACATGCAATTACTACTATAACTAATGCAACAGAAAAGCCAATTGAATTAGCATTAAATAATAGTTTTAATGTCGATAAAAATGAGCAATTAACAGAATTTGAAATGAATAATATAAATGCTAATCAAAAATATAATAATTTAATTTTAGATGATTATTACAAGGAAATGATCATAAAGGTTATAACAAGTATCTTATTAATAAATTACGTTTAAATGATTTGTTACGGTTCATTTCCTGTGGTGCACTAAAAAACACAAAGATTAAATTACTACTATCACAACATTCTTAGCTTATAATTATCGTAGGCAATATCAGACACCTTGTGCTGTTTGGGTGGCCGCGCTATAAATATATTAAAATTGTTCGGGTCCTGAAACACAGAGTACTAATTAATTAAATTGCCTCACTACCGTTTGACAATGTTAGTGTGCGTTGTTATTATTTGTTATAGCATTCTTGTTGTAATAGTATGGTTAATAATTGTCGATGATTAAGTCGACTTACCTGTTCATATTGTATCGACAGAGTGGGTTCACACACTCAATTATTCCATTCTTTCATTCATGCAATTCCTTTTATGTTATTCCATATTTGTGGTTACCATTCCTCATCCTATTCCTTAATCCTTACTATTGAATTATCTCCTTGATTGTTGGTGTTGTTTACCTAACCTAAAACTAAGATACCAAAATATTATTTTTGTTGAGTGTCTAGCGCTGCCTTATACTTGTATTCAATAATTATGACTTACCATTTCAATCTCTAATCCTGTTATCATTGCAGTAAATAATTAAATTAATTTAATTGGTTATTCGCGCACTTCACTTCACTCTGTTCTCACATTCCAGTAACGTCAAAGGCGGCGTTGCCAACTGTCCTTGCTTTACTTTATTTTCATGAGTTATTTAAACTCATTAATACTACTTAATGAGAAAATATATTAATTGGTATTCCTTGTATCTCCCCTTTGGTTGTTTTTGTATTTTTCATTCCTAGTGAACCCCTGTTTCCTTAATTAAAAATAAACCTATTGAGCGGATCATGCGCGGGGCAATTTCGCGAGGTTTCCCCAGAGCGAACATAAGATCGTTCGGTCCTTTTTTTGACAAGACTTCGCCTGAAATAGTTCGTTTTACGGAATGGCCGTTGGGTTCAATTTTAATTATTAAATTCGTTATATACGGAAATAGAACCCATCGAGTCTTTACTAAAAGTTCCTTTAAGTGATACCATGTAAGTTTATTTTTAATTTTCTTTCTTATTCCTCCCTCATCCTTTTCAATTTTCAATTACAGATGCATTCAATGTGTTATGTTACACTAGTCCTGAGTTTTGTTTAAACTTTATTTTGCACGTGTATGTGTGGATGCATATGGATCATACAAATTATTAAATATTACGATTATCAATATTATCGATATTATTTATAATATATTGTACTACTTCATAAATCGCTGGAGGCCGCAGCGCCACGTGGGAACAGCTTCCACCCCTTTTTACCCTTTAATTCTTTTTTTTTTGCTTTGTTTTGCATTATATGTATGATTTTCATTAAGTCATGTTAATTGCTATCGGCTACAAATTAGTGGCAGATGTTTGTTAAGATTATCTGTTATTTTGCTAATTAATTATTATTATTATTGGAGAAGTATTTATACAATCATTACTGTGCAAATCGTGGGTACCCCGTTAGAATTAAGTATTAATTGTTGTATGATTTTGGGTTATTTTTTGTTTGTTTGTTTGTGTGAAACATGTGTATGCACAATCGACTTTAATTTCTTGTTTTGAATATATATATTTTTTTAATTTGGAACAAAATATATCTGTATATCCTATTTGTCCACCTTTTAGGTATATTTTTTTTATTGCTTTTTTTTTATGTGTGAATACACTCAAGAAGTCGATGTGTAAACGAAGTAAAATAAAAGCAATTGGCGCCTAACTATTACATGGTGAGTGTTTAATATTTATTTTCTTAATTGTTATTCTGTATTTTGTGGACCTCGGCCCGTCTCCACGAGTTAAGCTTGGCTAGCCCTTTAAAACGCCTGAATTTATTAAATTACTTACAAGAATTTAAAAATGTTTATTATAAAGAAGGAGAGTCTTTAACTTTTAGTAATAAAATTAAATGTCATATTAGAACAACTGATAATATTCCAATATTCACAAAGTCATATCGTTATCCTTTCATTCATAAACAGGAAGTTCAAAATCAGATGAAAACAAGATATAATTAAACAAAGTAATTTTCTTTGAAGCTCACCAGTTTGGATAGTTGAAAAATAGGCGCATTGGGTAAACAAAAATGGAGAGTGGTAATAGACTATAGAAAATTGAATCAAAAAACAATTGATGATAAATACCCTCTATCAAATATAAATGATTTATTAGATAAGTAAGGTTGTTGCCAATATTTTGCAACTCTTGATTTAAAATCTAGTTACCATCAAATTGAAATAGCACCAGAAAATGTAGAAAAAACCGCGTTCAGTGTTGAAAATGGTAATTATTAATTTAAAAAAAACGCCATTTGGATTAAAGAATACACCCAGTACTTTCCAACGAGCTATGGACAACGTACTTAGGGGTATTCAAGATGAAAAATGTTTAGTACATCTAGATGATATTATTATATTTAGTACTAGTCTTTAAGAACATGTAGAGAGACTTTAACGAGAAGTATTAAAATGCTTAAGAAAAGCAAATTTTAAAATTCAAGTTAAATCTCAATTAAAATAAAATAAGTGTTATACCTAGGTTATGTAACAACACCTCAAGGTGTGCGTCCAAATCCAGATAAATTAAAAACTATTAATAATTTCCAATTCCAAAAACTCAATAAAAAACTTTTGGTTTATTAGGATACTATCAAAAATTTATTAAAAACTTTGTTTATTTAACTAAACCATTAACGTTATGTTTAAAGAAAAATCATAAAATGATTTATAATTCAGAATTTGTAAAATGTTTTAAAACATGCAAAACAATTTTAATAAATAAGCCTTTATTACAGTATCCATACTTTGAACAACTTTTTGTACTAACTACAGATGCATCAAACTTTGCAATCGGTGCAGTTTTATCACAAGGTAACATTGGTTTGGACTTACCAATAGCCTATGCATCTAGAACTTTAAACGATACATAAATATTCTGTAATTGAAAAAGGATTATTAGCAATAATTTGGTCAGTTAAATATTTCAGACCATATCTTTACGGGAAAAATTTCACTATCGTTTCAGATCATAAACAACTTCAATAGTTATTTTCAAATAAAAATCCTAGCTCAAAACTTGTTCGCTGGAGAAAAATTAGAAGAATTCGATTATGATTTAGTTTATAAAAAAGGAAAACTACATTCTAATGCGGATGCTTTGTTACGAATTCAAGTAAATACAAATGAGACTAAAGTAAATCCCACTGAAAATGCAAATGATATTATTCAAGAATTGTTTGATAAATCAAGTATATATCAACAATTACCTGAATGTTTCAAAAACATTAATAAAATAAATAATGATAACAATAAACGAAATAAAGTTAAAATCTTACAACATATAAGAATCAGTCAAAATGGATCGACTGATATTATCCAATATAATTTTAATTATGATCAAGATGATAATGATAATTTAGATAATAATCAAAATAATATCCAAATAATAAATGATACTATAAATAATAAACGTAATCAAATAATAACAAAAACAAAAACTGAGTTATGATATTTTACTCTTTCAATTTCAAGTGTTTATAAGTGTTTTTAATTGTGAAGTTTTACCTAACGTACTGGTAATTATATTTGTGATTGTTTGTGCTATCTGTCTTAATCATTATTCAGTAAAATTTATGGTAAAGTTTGTTTATTGAAACTTAACCTAAATTTATAGACGCCGCCCGCGCATTCTCATCTGCGCAGCGCAAAACAATATTCTTACCAGTGACGTAACTTGTTTTCTTTTAATTTGTGATTTTATATTTTAATTTGTGACTTTATATTTTAAGTTTGTTCCAAACACTCCTTTGTTTTCTTGTGTTATCCCAACCGTGGTCTGTTTTTGTTTGTTTTGTAGTTAGTCACCAGGTGAAGGACCGCACCCGTGTGAATTGTGTATCCTTGTATCATCCTTGTATTATTTTTTATTCCTAAATATTTAATCACTTTTATAGTTAAATTTTTTTTTTTAAACTTTAATTTATTATTATGTCCGGTCAAGCGTGCAAATGCAGAAGTGTTGCACAATCTGGCGTAACATGTTATATTTCATAACAGTTGCGCCATTCGTCATAAAAAATGTCACTGTGGTACGTCATTCGAACTTGACGATTCCGAACTTCCCAGGCTTTATAAAAAGACTATCGTACTGTATCAAGTTTTATTAGATGAAGTTCGGTCTAACAATAAATTGCTATTAGATAAAGTATTGTATCTTGAAGAGAAGATTGCAGACAAAGATAAGGTAATACTTAAATACAAAACTCGTATTGAAGAATTTATGCTTAGTGTAGTTACACCAACTATTAATGAAAAAAATCAATTGCTTCCACCTGCAATTAATTCTGTATATAATAATTCTTCTTCTTTTGCAACCCTTACTGCTCAAACAAAACCTACACAGAAAGTTCAACCTAAAACCCCAACAATTTTTGGTTGTGGTCCAAGTCACGATAAGTTGCAGGCATATGTGCCAAACTCATATATACATGTCTCAAAACTTAAACGCGGAACTAAAAAATCCGATGTTATTAACTACATTAAATTGAAATACCCCGATATTTCAATCGACGCTGTAGATCTAGCTGTACAATCTGGAAGCTACATTAGCTTTAAAGTCTCGGTTCCAGCCGACCATGCTCGAGCTACTATTTGCAAAAACTTTTGGCCAGCTAACATTGCTGTAAAAAAAATTGTGAGTTATGGTCGTTCACAAAATGTTCCTGCTTCATCTCCAATGGATTTTTGGAGCCTGAATCCTGTCAACAGCTTGGACCCATCTTCAGAAATTCTCCATCTACTACCAGAACGTCGGGAGTTTCAAAACTAATTTCAGGAAACTCTTGCTAGCAGTAGCTGTATCAGACTACGATGTGATTGTTTTCACTGAAACTTGGCTTTCTCCAGTCATCAGTGATTCTGAATTAAATCTAAAAGGCTATCATTTATTTAGGTGTGATTGCTTGGCCTTTACAAGCCCTAAACAAAGCGGAGGTGGTGTTTTAATTGCTATCAAAACTCACCTCAAATCTGTATTACTTTACCCCACGTTTATTAGTGTTGAACATTTGTTTGAAGTTGTTAAGTTTAATCTTGTGTCTTATATAATTTGTGTGGTATATTTACCACCTAATTCAACTAGTGACAAATATCTTGACCATTGTTATTCCGTCAAATCTATTGCCGACGAGTTTCCAATCAGTAAACTAGTTTTATTGGGCAATTACAATCTACCTGCAGCATCTTGGGTTAACGATGATTTAGGTATAGGAGTAATTTGTTAAGCTAGTTACCTTTCTCATTTAGTAGCTAATTCATTTGGGTTCTTAAACTGCGTACAATGCATTTCTATTCCTAATAGTGAGGGTGTGTTTTTAGATTTATGTTTTACTAACGATCGTGATATTTCTGTGATAGAAGCTGCAGATGTTTTGTTAAATTTAAGCCAACACCATACTGCGTACTTGTTAACTAAAAAATGTGATACTACCTGTGATATTTTAAATTGTAATTATATTTTAAATGATTTTAAACTTGCCGACTACAACGCAATCAATAATTATTTGTTGAATGTTGATTGGACTGCACTATTTTATAACTATGATATTGATATGTGTCTTAATGTATTTTACTTTGTAATCGATTATGTTATTGATTGTTTAGTCCCTAAAAAACTGTGGCGTGAAAGCAATTTTCCTATTTGGTTCAACAAAGAATTGATATCACTTACTAAACTCAAGAAAACTGTACACAAACGTTATAAATCTTCAAAAACTATTGTCGGACTATAAAGAATTCCAATACTACGTGCAAAAACCTCAGTGCACATCAATACGAGCAATATATTTTACAAACTAAAAGTAAAATTCAAAATAATCTAAAACATTTTTGGAGATTTGTTAATGAGAACAAAAAAACTAATGGTTTTCCAGCCACAATGCATTATAAAGATCAAACTTGTAATAATAGGAACGACTTTGTAAATAATTCTGCAGATTTTTTTTCTTCAGTCTATGATAACGAAACTCATCAAACTCCATTGTTTATTTTTAATAATAACGTAATACATTCAAAATTTTCTATTAGTTTGTGTGATGATTTTAAGGGAATTGAAAACCTTAAATGTAATTTAAGCGTTGGACCCGACGGCATTCCTTCTTTACTGTTAAAAAAGTGCATTTATTCTATTGCAAAGCCATTGCACTTACTTTTCAATGATTCATTGAATGAAACTAAATTTCCTCAAATATGGAAACAAAGCTATATTACGCCTTTGTTAAAATCTGGAGCCAAAGAGAATATCACTAACTATAGAGGCATTTGCATTCAATCTGCTATACCTAAATTGTTCGATAAAATTGTAACTGGACAGTTGCAATGGATGTGCAAAGCATCTTAATAGAAGAGCAGCATAGATTTCGTGAAAGGCGTTCCACATTTACTAATTTACTCTGTTATGAAAATGATATTTAAAATGCATTTGAATCTAAAGTACAAGTTGACTCAATCTACACCGATTTTTCAAAGGCGTTTGATCGTGTGAGTCATAATATTTTGATTGCCAAGTTCAGTGCTCTGGGATTTCATCATGATGTGACATCCCGGTTATTCAGCTTTTTGAAAAATCGTACGCAGTGTGTAAAATTTTTTTGTCACAGCCCATTCTTCATTTTATCAGGTGTTCCTCAAGGATCTCATTGTAGACCAAATTTATTTTTGCTTTTCATTAATGATATCCCACAGTATATCAATTCATAGTCATTTCTTTTATTTGCGGATGATTTAAAAATGTATAGAAGAATATCATTATTGGATTTAAACGTGATGCTGATGGACGTTTCAACCTTGATGGTAAAAAAATAAAATGTTTACAATTACCGATTAATGAAAGCGATGCCACAAACAAAAAATATGTCGATAATGTAAGTGCCGTTCAGTTGCAGGATTTGAAAACATCATTTAAAAATATGAATTCAAAAGTTAATTTAGTTATTGATAGTATTCCTCAAATTTTACTATTAAAAGAGAATCTGGCGGAGAAGATTATTAGTTTATCCAGAGATTTCGAAGCGTATAAAAATACATCAAATCATGAAATAGAACTGCTTAACAATAACATGGATATAAAATGGGGGCAGTTTAAAAATGATTTAAATACGCTATTATTAAGTCAAACAAATAGCATCAAACTGTTAATTGCTCCATTAAAGAGTCCTTCGAGTCAAAATGAGTAAAGAGGATGTAGTGCGAGAGTTACACAAACCGGCGAGAAAGAATTTTGCTCGAAGACGAACGATACTTAAAGGTGTGACAATCTGTGGCAAATAGATCTTGCAGAGTTTCAATTGATTATAATTAATAATATAATAATTGATTGCTTCTCAAAATACGCCTGGACTGCCCCCATAAAAAATAAAACCGGTGTGATTGTTGCAGAAGCCATGAAAGAAATATTGAAAAATGCCGGCGGACGGACTCTGAAAAATATTCAAAGTGATCATGGCAAAGAATTTTATAACAGTCAATTTTCTGCATTAATGAAAAAATATAATATCAATCATTACTCAACATATACGATAATGAAAGCCGCCATTGTCGAGCGTCTAATCCGCACGCTAAAAGATAAACTTTACAGACAATTTAGTTTGCGGGGGAGTTACAGCTGGTATGATATTTTGAACAAGGTTACGCTAGAATACAACAATCAACGTCACCGTACGATAGGAATGCGACCAGCTGATGTACTCGCGGGCGGTGATAAGGAAACCGCGCTCTTGAAAACTGTCTACTCGCATATAAAAATTGCAGGAAATGGGAATTTCCGAGTGGGTGATATGGATACACACCCAATTGGACAACTGAATTATTTAAAATTATTAAAATTAAAATTACCAACCCGGTGACGTGTTTATTGGAAGATGAAAAAGGAGATCCTATACAAGGAGCTTTTTACGCTGAGGAATTGCAGAAAACATCAAGTTAGGTTTTGATGCTTCGCACATCAGTTGGATTAACCAACAAAATGTATTATAATTTTATAAATATTAATAATAATATATTTAAAAAACATTCCAGTGTTTCATTTGCAGTTCCACCGTAAACAGGTATAAAATGTTTTATTATTTTTACGTTTTGATAATAATATCTTTTGTTAAAAGTGATAATTTTGCTACAAATTATTTAAATCGATTTGGATATTTAGATTTACCTGAAAATAATTTGGCATTAAAGATTGTCTCGGATAATGACGTGGCGGAAATTATTGCACTTTTTCAAGAGTATTATAAGCTACCAGTAGATGGAACATTAAATAATCAAACCTTGGAATTAATGAAACGACCGAGATGTGGAGTTCGTGACAATCCTATACCGTACAATCTTGTCAATACTAAATGGGAAAACGTAAACCCTATAAAATGGCATTTCTATTTGGCTAATAGAACGTTAATCAATATCGCCAACGTTGCATTTAAAGCTTGGGAAAAACATATACCCATTAAATTTGTTCGAAGTTATATAAATTATAACATTGTTATTTCTATCGGTAAACAATTTCGTTATTGTGTTAACACGGGTTTGCCTTGTAGAGATCAATTTGATGGTAGAGGTGAAGTCCTTGCACATGCATATTATCCAAATAGAAACAAAACGATAGACATTGATCTGGATCAAGACGAAGATTGGGATTTAAGTTTGACAAACTCAAACTGTTCAAGTAAAAGAAACATGTTAAAAGTTTTAATACACAAAATTGGACACAGTTTTGGTAACAACAAATACAACAAATACAACAAGAACAAGAACAACTATTACTCAAAATGAAATATTTACAGAAAAATCAAATGTTAAAACTGATACTTTTTTCATTAATATGATTTGGATGTAGGATATTTTAAAATAAAAAACTAGCTTATGCTAAAAATTTAATGCCGACGTTTCGATAACTTTGTTATCTTCCTCAGGGCTAAAAAAAATTAAAACAATTACATTGTTGATAAAACAAACAAAAAGTAAATACGTGAAGTGAAAATAAATATAAAAAAAAAATACATGTACAATTAAAACATTTTTTTTGATCCTATTCACATCACAAATGTTAAAATCTACCTTTAAATGTCAGCTATAGTTGTCATGGTTTTATAATTGATCATTTTAATTAAGTTAAACACTTTAAAATACACTTATTTTATTGTTTACAACCTGGAGCTGTACTGGTTGCATACTACTTATTTGCACATTTGAATTAAATTGATACTGAGACTTATCCAAATTTATGTGTTTTGAAAAAGGTTAATACATTCATAATTATTAAAAATCGTTTATATGTATTTTACAAATTATGGGTATGGAGTAAACATTTAAATGAACATAAATATAAACGTCCTGAACTGATCACAAAATGGTTTCCGTTTTTACCTCATAATTTTACTAAAATTACTGGCATTTATCAAAGTCTTAACGACCAAATTGTTATAATTGTTGATAAAAAAATGTATTTTATTAATTTCCCCGCTTTTCAATTAAGTCATACAAAAAGTACAGCCATTTGGAGACCTGATACGGAAGCTAATATTACTGGAATTGTAAATTCAAATAGCGGTAAAACATTTGTATTTTACGATGATGGATATTATTTACAAGTTGATGAGTGTAGTTATCACAGAAAAGCCGTTGGTACCATCATCGATGATTTTGGAGAAATTCTCTCAAAAATAGATTCAGTTTTTCGATTTTCCAACGGTCGTTTGTATTTTTTCAAAAAAAATATGTTTTATGAATATAACGAATTTTCTAATACAATTACTCGTGTTAGTAATATTGAACTTACAATATTTGGAATACAAAGTCCAAATGAGGGACTGCTACTGCACCTTCAAAAACTTTTGCAAACATTAGTATCCGATAAATTTGATTTCAGTAACTCTGATAACTACGAAGAGGATATATAAATAATATTTAATTCTGTAAATACAAAAAATTTACGGAATAATTATTATATAATTATTTTATTTTAATGTACTTACCTCCATTATATAATTTTATTCTAACCTGTAAAATGAGTATGTAATAAAATGTAATAAAATAATGATGAAATAAAATGCAGTTTATTATTATAATATTGTTTTTTTTATTTAATGTTTGTAAACATACCTTTTATATAGTTTATAAAGTACATAAGAAATATCTATAATAATAATATAAAACATAATTTATTGTTTTAAAGCATCATACCCCCAAATTATAGGTGTAAACATAAGCACTAACAAACTAATTACAAATAATAAATCTAATATAATATAACATATAATTTTAATATTTTTATTCATCCCATCAGAACATTTTTCACTGCTAATGTTTATAAGGGTGTAACACGAGTCTTCGGTAAGACTTTCTTGCTTCTGCACAGAATTGTTCATAGCATCAGTATTTTGGAGCGGGTGGTCCATCTTTCTGATCTCTTCCTCCATATATACACGAATGACAATGCATTTTAGAAGGTGGGGGACCATCTATGTGTGTGCGAAAACTAGAATTATTATAATGTTTGTGACATGGTAGACGTTGTTGTAAATCAATCATGTTTCTATAACAATCGGGTATAGAGTTCCAAAAGTTTTCTAATTCCCATGAAGTTAACTTAAATATTAAGCATTGTGGTAAACATTGAATGTGTTGTTCTATCAACTGGTCTGCATAATAAGCTTCTATAGCGGCATGGGTTTTCATTTTTACGTCCATTATATGTGAATTTTATTCAACAAGGTACAAATTTATTTCTGCGTTTCGTAGGTTTTTATCAATTGTTTAATGTTTTTAATGCTCACAATTTGATCTTCGGTTCTTTGTTCAAGTGTACTGTAACGACTTACGTAATTTCTAACCAATTTTTGCTGTTTGCTTTTTAAAATCTCAAATGGAACTGATTTCATTTTAATTCAAAGAAGCTAAATGCTTTAACACATCCAAAAAATTGAACACTAACACTTCAAAAAGACTCTCTCTGTTTTCGTAACACGACGATTTGTTCTGCAATGCCACTTGCTTGATTAAATTTTCTTTTTCTATATCGGTAGTATCTGAAGTAATGAGCATATTAACTTCCGACAAACGCTGATTAAAAAAATCAAAAAAAGTAATTGACGTAATCTGTTCATTCGTAAATTTATCAATTCAATCAATTTACATAATGTATTAAAACAATGTCGATCTAAAGAAATTTTTATGTCATTTTTTTCAACAACAACAACCTTTTGCCTTTTACACACATCTTCAAAACACAATTTACAATTTTCGAACACCTGTAAATAATTATATTTAAATTAATTACTAATTAAATTAAAAAATCACAACTTTTTTACCTCTATAGTTTTACATGGTTCTTTCACTACATCGACATCGTTGTTCTTTATCTTTTGATTGCAAGTTTCACAAACTCGTTTTTGCTTTTGTCCACCGAGTTGTGGTTTTCTCTTTAACCTGAGATAATCACCAATTTCTTCCTTAAATTGAATAACTTTATTCCATTCGTCTTGTATAAACGAAATGTTTTTCTGTTGCATTGATAATTTTACACAATAATAAAACCTTCTGTTAGGGCTTAACCCAACCGACACATTAACAGTTTTATTTTTATTGAGAGCATATTTTACTTTATTAATCAAACGCGATTCTAGGTGTAAAAAACTTTCAAAATCTTCGAGTATTTCTTCGAAAAAATTTGAGTCGACAGACATGATGTATACTACTCTATTGCCAGTAATAAACTAAAGATTTGGTTATTCCTAGACAACTAAATCTACACATTTGCTATTTGTACCCCTTCCCATTTTGTTTCCGTTTCATATACTATTATTCTCTCTCCCTATATTTCGCATTTTGTGTACTTGGGAGCAGGCCAAGTGTCAATTTTTATTTCAGATTCGCAACCTACACGACAATCGCTTTCATTTGAGTACAATGAAGGCCCTATCTGCAGCACCGGAAGTCGCTCTTCGGTCGCTAACAAAGTTTTTCAAACACCCTGTATATATGTTTATTTAGTTGAGTTGCTGTTCCTCGCCACAATACAACCTTCAACAAATGATAAGAGGAACAAGAAAAAAAACATTGGATTTAGTAGAGCATTAAATGATAACATAACCCTTGATTATCTAAAACTATCAGAAGATATTATATATAATATTTTTATCGAAATTGGAGAAATTAATATTTTTGATTTGATCCAACAAAAATATTTTAAGATAAATGAAATTTAAAAAAAAATTATTCAAGTCGACAATATCGAAGAATCTACATCCATACATTAAGTACTGATTTTTTTGATATGTGTTCTTTAAAAAAATGTGTTCGAAATAAAACAAGATTCATTAAACAAAAGTTTTATAAAAAAAGTTTATTCGTGTAAAATATGTTTTCAAATTATTAATTCTTACCAGAAACCCGCAATTTGGAATAGGTTGATAAGACTATATAAACGACAAGTCTAAACGCGCAAATTTAGTGTGTATATATATTTTACAATAGAACGTTTTCAAATTATTCAAGAATATTCAAAACACCTACCTAAATTTAAATTAAGTGGTCAAAATGTTGTGTTTAAAATTAAAGACATTCCACCTTTAGAAAATGATGTGCAATGGATTAAAGATGCCATAGATGGAGTAATTAAACATATATGTAGTGAATTGGAGCCTACCGACTTAGTTGGATTTACATTTACTTCAGAAAACTTCAAAGAAAAACAACCAGGATACTTATCATTTCGTCGTGCATCTATTATTAGGTACTGTAGATGATATATGGTTCGTTTTATTGGCAATTTTTCAAAGTAATGCTAGTGGTTTGCATACTGATAAATTTAGAATCACTGCAACTAGTATCAAACTACCAGAAGGACGCGGACGTGTCAAGTCCTTAAATTTTGCCAGTTTTGAAGAAGAATGTAAAAAAAGAAAAGGAATCATATCTATAAATAACACCGATAATTTGTGTTTACTAAGAGCCATTGTAATTGCTATAGCTCATAGAACAAAAGTAGACAATTTTAAACAAATTATTAAAAACGTTGGTAATATTTTAGATATTAAATCCAAAGAATTACTAGAACAAACAGAGTTAATTATACCTGATGAGGGTACGGGGATAAACGAGTTAAAAAAATACAAAAACATTTGAATGATTTTAAATTAACGGCTTATGAATATGGATCAAAAGGAAGAAATGATATATTCAGTAATGACACAAAATCTAGTGATTGCGCCAGAATTAACCTATTGTTTTATAAACATCATTATAGTGTAATAACTAGTTTAACAGCTGCATTTGTGTGTCGTTACTTTTGCGAAGGCTGTTTTAAACCCTATAATAATAGAAACGCCCATATATGTAATAAAAAATGTTGTTACTGTCATCTAAGTTCAAAATGCAGTATTACAGATAATTGGATAACATGTGATGAATGTAACCGTGTATTTCCAGGTAAAGAATGTTATGATAATCATTTAATAAAAAGTTTAAAATATATATCTACATGTCAGAAATTAAAAAAATGCAATAAATGCTGTAAAATTATAAACACTGTTAAGCAAAATGAACATAAATGCGATGAAGATTTTTGTAAAATATGTCGTAGTTACATGAACAAAAATCACAATTGTTTTATGAAAGTAGATACAAGAAAACTGATAGATAAAAATTGTTTGTATTTGTTTTATGATTTTGAAACAGTTGAATTAGAAAATGGCAAACAATTTCCTAATCTTTGCGTTATTAATTCAGTATGCGATATATGTATTTCAGAAAAAACATTGGTGTTTTGTCAAAATTGCAATTACAGAGAAAAACATTTAAACGGTAAAGAAATTGTTAAAGACTTTTTTAAAATATTATTAGACTATAACAAAAAATTTAAAAAAATAATATGTATTGTACATAATGCACAAGCGTTTGATGCTCAATTTATATTAAATTTTATAGTAACCGAAACTTTTTTAAATCCAAAATTAATAATGAGAGGTTCAAACATTTTATTAATTGAGCTATCAAATATACGTTTTATAGATTCGTTAAATTACTTTCCTATGCCACTATCTGAATTACCAAAAGCCTTTGATTTAGGTCATGAATTTGAAAAAGGTTATTTTCCTTATTTATTTAACACCCATGAAAATCAATCATATATTGGAAATACACCGAATATAAAATTTTACGATTTAGAAAACATGATGCCGCAAAACAAGGAAAAGTTTTTAAAATGGTACAATGAACACAAAAATGATTATTTTGAAATGTCAAAAGAAATTCTAAAATATTGCGTAAGCGACGTACGGATTTTAAAAGAAACCTGTTTAATATTTAGAAAAATGTTTATTAATGAGTGTGAAGTTTGTCCTTTTACAGAATCGGTCACTATTGCATCTGCATGCAATTTAATGTTTCGTCGTGTTTTCTTAAAACCTAATATTATTGGTATTATACCAATCAAGGGTTATCGCTGGAGAGATAATCAATCTCGTATAGCTATAAAATGGTTAATTTTTGAAGAGCAAAAAAGGAACAAACAGATATCACACGCTGGTAGAGGCAAAGAAAAATGTATTAAAGGGTTTAAAGTAGACGGCTTTCCTAAAGAAACAAATGAAATTTTTGAGTTTTACGGCTGTTATTATCACGGTTGTAAATATTGGGGTTATAACATAATTGAAATGTGGGAATGTGAGTTTAGAGTTATATTAAAATTAAATCCCGAATTAAATGATCACTCTGTACTAGAAATAAAACCCTTAAACCCTCGGAATGCATTTTATGGCAGACGAACCAAGTTTTATAAAGTAAAAGGAAATGAAAAAGTTAGAAACGTTGATGTTTGTTCATTGTGCCCCTTTATATGTAAATATGAAAAGTTTTCAATTGGTCACCCCAAAATATATTTAGAAGATGAATGCAATGCGTTAGATATAAATATTGTTGAAGGTCTTATAAAATGTAAAATATTGCCACCTAAAAACTTATATCATCCTGTATTACCTTGTAAAATGCACAACAAATTGTTATTTTTATTATGTTATTCATGCGGAATAGAACATGCTATTGAATGCGTACATGTTAAAGCAATCTATACGTACATTACAGAGAACTGTAATGGCCCTCTATGTATTACCTGATGTACTATCATATGTTCTTACTTCAATATATACTCACTTACTCGTTATACGCTTTGTTAACAGGTTATGGGCCTTCGATCGCGAAAAGAAATCTGATTTAATCTGTGTAATCATTGCGGGAAAATTAACGAATTAATGCTATTCAAGTAATCCACAAGTGTGTTAAATAAGAAAAACCAGACTTTTTGTCGAACGTGTTGTTTTTGGTCAATTTGTGTAAAATCACGTGTAACCGGTCGTCTTTGAGGTTAGACCATGCATCGCTCAGAAGAAGAACGTTATCAAATACCCGTATTCAACGGAAAGAGTTTCGATAATTGGAAATTCCGAATCGATGTGTTATTGGAGGAATATGGCTTTTCAGAATGCCTTGAACCAATAAAGGAAGATGACTACAAGCCTGAAGAAGGTGCTACTGAACACATGGTTAATAATGACAAGTATTATAGTGAAGTGGAAACGTTGACTGAACCAATCAAAATGCATGTGGCAAAGCAGGAAATCTCAATGCTTGCAACAAAAGTCGGAAAATAAAGGGAAATTCAACTGTCAATGGAAAATCAACATTGTGTAATATTCAGAAAGTGCTTTATTTGAGAGACTTGAACTTTAATCTTCTCTCAGTTCAAAAGTTGGAAAAGTCTGGATTTGAAATTGTTTTTGCAAATGGTCAAGTTAAAATCATCCATAACAATAGTGTCATTATAACTGAAAAGAAGGTAAACAAACTGTACATTGTCGAATTTGAAATGTGTCGCGCGGAAGTAAATATTGTGAAGAAATCCAACGAATTGTCATTGTTATGGCATCAACGTTTGGGACATGTATCCGGAAGTGCGTTGCAAAAAATGGTGCGAGAAGAGATGGGGCATGGACTCAGTGGACTGACGGTCGACGGCAAATTCGACTGTACAACATGTTACGAAGGGAAGCAGACCAAGTTACCACACAACAGATCGAGACCATCATCGAAACGCCCACTCGAGATAGTGCACAGCGACGTATGCGGACCGATCAACCCAACATCATGGAATAACAAAAGATACGTATTAACCTTTATTGACGATTTTACTCATTTCAATGTTGTGTATTTACTTGAGAAAAAGTCTGAGGTTTTTTCGTGTTTTAGAGAATACATCGCAATGGCTACCGCACACTTACGTAAAGCTATCGCGTTTCCGATGCGATGGAGGCAAAGAGTATTGCTCTAATGAAATGGTCAACTACTGTAAGCAGAAAGGCATCCTGCTAGAAACAACAGTGCCATACACTCCCGAACAAAATGGAGTAGCGGAGCGTATAAATCGTACTTTGGTTGACACCGCAAGGACAATGCTGCTGGGATCCAAATTGAGGAAAGTAATGTGGTCCGAAAGTATCTACACCGCATGTTACGCAATCAATAGAAGACCTACTGACTGTTTAGAAGACAAGACGCCTGCACAAATGTGGTTCAATGTTAAACCAGATCTGTCAAAGTTTAGAATTTTTGGATGTATTGGTTTCCTACATGTTCCAAAAATGTTCAGGAAGAAATTTGATAAAAAATCAAAGAACGTATATTTAGTAGGATATTCACGAAATGGATATCGTCTGTGGGACGATGAAAAGAAACGCATCATTGTTGGACATGATGTGGTGTTCCAAGAGAACAAGTTCGTGCACAGTAAAGAAACTCTTAATGAAAAAGATCGGAGTAACAAAGAAATAACTCGTGACGAGAACGACTCCGAAACAATCCTCATACATACCAACAACGAAAATGTATCCGATAAAAATCTGGAAAGCGTTTCCGATGATGATAAGGATGACACCGATTCGGAAGAAGATGTAACCAATTCCACACCACCGACCGAAAAACGTAAAACAAAGCCACCAGTCTGGATGAAGGACTATACCTCCTGTCTCGCACTCCATGCTGAAGCCTACGTAGAAAATCTACCACGTGACATTGATGACATGGATGGTCGAGAGGACGAACTGGACTGGAAAAATGCTGTTAATGAGGAACTTACAGCATTAGAAATTAACAACACTTGGACGCTTACAAAATTACCAGAAGGAAGTAAAGCTCTGAAAACAAGGTGGGTGTTTAGAATTAAACGAAATGAATTTGGAGACATATGCAAATACAAAGCCAGACTTGTTGTGAAAGGCTTTGCACAAATTCACGGTATGGATTATGAGAAGACGTATGCTCCTGTAGCGCGCTTGACTACCATAAGAACTATGCTATCTATAATTTGTAACAAACATTTGTTTGCTAGACAATTGGATGTCAAAAATGCGTTTTTGCATGGAGAGTTGAAAGAAAATATTTATATTGAACCTCCAAAATGTACGACACATGAAAAGAACAATGTCTATAAATTAAATAAAACTTTATACGGGTTGAAGCAATCACCTAAAGAGTGGAATGCAACCTTTAATAAGTTTGTAAAGCAATATGGTCTAGAACAATCAAAGAATGATTATTGTCTTTTTTATAAAAATCAGAAAGGCACTTGTATGTATTTACTTTTGTATGTAGACGACATAATAATTACAAGCAATTAGAAAGATGAGATTGAAAAATTAGTTGAAGCGTTGAAAATGCAATTTGCAGTAACATATCAAGGGAATTTGAATGTATTTTTAGGGATTAAAATTATAAGGACTAATGATAAAATGTATCTAAGTTAGGAAAGTTATTTAAAGAAACTATTAATCAGATTCAGAATGAAAGACTGCAACATTGCTAGAACGCCTATTGAAAGCAAACCACCGGAAAGTGATGATCCACAAAATGTTA
The DNA here is from genome assembly GCA_963932245.1 of Tachinus rufipes. Lineage (NCBI taxonomy): Eukaryota > Metazoa > Arthropoda > Insecta > Coleoptera > Staphylinidae > Tachinus > Tachinus rufipes. The sequence goes on from OZ010748.1 coordinate 52,714,909, forward strand.
TTGAAAAACCATTCAGGGAACTAATAGGATGTTTAATGTATGTAATGCTCACTACTCGACCAGATATTGGAATAGCAGTTAGCTATTACAGTCAGTTCCAATCTAATCCAAATGAAGCTCATTGGAATGGGTTAAAACGTATACTAAGATATATTAAGGGAACATTGGATCTTGGTTTGGTTTATAACAGGCAAAAGGCAGATATAATAACGTGCTATGCAGATGCCGATTAGGCAGGAAGCTCCAAAGACAGAAAGTCAACATCTGGTTTTATGATTGAAGTATATGGAAACATTGTCCATTGGACTATCAGAAAACAAAAAACAGTAGCGTTGTCCTCAACTGAGGCTGAATATGTGTCATTGGCAACAGCTACAACTGAAGTCATGTGGATGAAACAGTTACTTTGTGAACCAAATATCACTTGTAATCAACCAATTAAAATGTTTGAAGATAATCAGTCATGTATCGCTTCACTAAAAAGGCAAGAACATCAACGTTTGAAGCACGTTGATATTAAATACAATTTTATTAAGGATTTGTATCAAAAGAAGGAAATTGATGTTATATATATTGCTACGCAAAGGCAAAAGGCCGATATATTAACAAAGGGTTTATCCCATGAAAAGTTTGTAAAACTTAGAGATTTATTAAGTATTGTTTCATGTAATATTTAAGTGTTAACCATTATTGTAATGTTTATAATATGTACTATATGTACCCATAAATTGGGAAGAAGTGTTAAAGCAATCTATACGTACATTACAGAGAACTGTAATGGCCCTCTATGTATTACCTGATGTACTATCATATGTTCTTACTTCAATATATACTCACTTACTCGTTATACGCTTTGTTAACAGTACATAATGATTTAGAACGAGCTCTAGTAGGTACTTGGGTGGTAGATGAAATAAGAAAAGCCATAGAAAAGGGTTATAAAATAATAAAAATATACAAGTTCTGGGAATATGAAACTTGTCAATATGATAGAGACAAAAATGAATCGGGATTATTTGCTAAATTTATAGATACTTTTTTGAAAATGAAACAGGAGGCGTCAGGTTATCCTTTAAATTGTAATAATATAGACGAGTATATACAGACATATTACCATAAAGAAGGTGTACTATTAGAGAAAGATAAAATAGAAAAAAACGCAGGTAAACGTTCATTGGCTAAATTAATATTAAATTCATTCTGGGGCAAATTTGGACAGCGAGAAAATCTACCCAAAACACAAATAATACACTCCTCAAGAAAATTATTTAATATTCTATCTTTACCATTTGTGGAAGTTAATCATATAGAAGAAATTAATGATGACACACTTATTTTAAATTGGCAATATAATGAAGATGATGCTGACACACTGCCTACTGTTAATGTGGTAATAACGGCTTACGTCACCGCTCAGGCTCGTTTGAAACTATACACATACTTAGAAGTATTAGATACACGCGTATTATATTATGATACAGACTCGGTTCTATACATATCTCGGGAAAATGAACACGATTTACCGTTAAGAAATTTTCTCGGCGATTTAACTAACGAATTACGGGATTATGAGAGTGAGGCTTATATCGTAGAATTTGTGTCAGGTGGACCAAAAATGTATGCTTACAAAATTTTTTCTCCAAATACCAACAATTATAATTTTATATGTAAAGTAAAAGAAATTCAGTTAAATTATAAAACAGCTCAATTAATAAAGTTTAACGTTATGCGTGATATGATTTTAAATAATGAACCTAATAGTATTTTAATATCTTTTAAAGAATTTCGGCGTAGTACATCTCATGAAATTATTACTAAACGTTCTACAAAAACATTTATTAATAATTTTACAAAGAGAAAAAGATATAATAATTACGATTCTTTGCCTTACGGTTTTACGTAGTTTTAGTAGCTATTTAATAAAATATTTTTAATAAAAATAACATTTATGTATAAACTAATTTCTAATCGCTTTTTGTACGTTTTATTCGTAATTAAAATCGCTTTAATCTACATTTAGGAAGTGATTGAATAACCTTGCTTTGTTTTCACACACACATTTCACACGCAATTATAAATGTCTTAATCTACACTAGGAAGTACCTGCGGTTACTTTATCAAATACGTTAAAACAATGCAGTTTCTGAAGTGTGCAAATGTTAAAATATTTAATTACAAACAAACAATCGAACAATACACATCGCAACGATGAATTTCTCCAAATTAAACAAAGTAACCACAATAAAAGAGTGCGTTCGTCTATCAGAGTTAAAAATTGAACATCCGTATATCATACAAGCGGTGTATGAACGATCAACTATGTACGGTAGAACAATTCTTCTAGACTTGGGCGACTTCGATGTCTGGATGCCTCGCCGAATTAATGAGTTTTTCACCGAAGAAGCCATGACGGACTTCAACCAGCATCACACGGGGAAAAAATCTTATGGATTAAAGAAATCCGCAAGATGCATGGCCGAGACGTACCAACTTTCGAAATTAAAGATTTGCAATAGTAAGTTTAAATTTATTTCCTATATTAAAGAATAATAAAATTATTTATAATAAAGGGTCCGCCAATAAGCGCGCTCGATCTTTAAAATAAAATAAAGCAAGTTGTGTGAGAGGTATAAATGAAATTTATTTTTTGTTTGAAAGAGTATTCGAAGGCATTATGTATAGAAAATAATATCGTTCAAATGGCCACCTCGGCTTCGCTTGGTGGCGCGCATACAAGAAATCCAATTTTGAATGACTCTGGCGCACAAATCGGGCTGTATTTCATCGATGGCGTGGCGTATATTGACTTTGAGGTCATCAGTGTTTTGTGGTTGGTTTGCGTAGACCTGCGATTTAAGAAAACCCCACAAGAAATAGTCTAGTGGGGTTAAATCGCACGATCTCGGTGGCCATTTGATGTCGCCTCCGCGCGAGATAACCATTCCTCCGAAGCGCTCGTGCAGAAGATCCATTGTGGCGCGCGCTGTGTGGCTCGTAGCGCCGTCCTGCTGAAACCACATATCCTCAACATCCATATTGTCGATTTCATGCCAGAAAAAGTTCGTTATCATGGATCTGTATCGTTCGCCGTTTACCGTGATGGCCACACCATCGTCGTTCTCGAAAAAATACGGCCCGATGATGCCTCCGGCCTAAAATCCACACCAAACAGTTACCTTTGCTGGGTGCATTGCGACCTGGTGGACCTCCTGTGGATTGTTCTTGGCCCAATAACGGCAATTCTGCTTGTTGACATTCCCATTTATCCAAAAATGTGCCTCATCGCTGAAGATGATTTTGCGACCAAACTCGGGGTCGACTTCCAACTGCTCTAAAGCCTCAGCAAAGATACGGCGCTGTCTACGGTTGTTTATTTTGAGCTCTTGTGTCAGCTGGATCTTGTACTGATGCATGCCCAAATCCAGATGCAAGATTCGGCAAAGTGATGTTTCCGAAAGGCTGAGTTCCTGTGCGCGACGTGAAATTGACTGTCGCGGATTTTCACGCACACTATCGCGCACAGCGGCGACATTCTCGGCAGATCGGACGTTTCGACGACGCGTCGGTGTTGGTTGATTGTTCACCGAACCGGTTGCCTTGAATTTGTTTATCAAACGACGGATAGTCGACTCAGCAGGACGACCAATTGCACCGTAAAATTGGCGGAGCGCGCGGAACGTTGCCCGAACCGATGAATGATTTTCGTAATAAATTTTAATGATGGTAATTTGTGAAGATACACTGAATAATAACAACTACGTTTGACAACTCTACCACAAACAACATGGCCGCCATGAGCTGTCAAAGATCGAGCGCGCTTATTGGCGGACCCTTTATTTTTATTTTCAGATTTCTACTTTTACCTACGCCTCGTCTCAGACACGTGTAATTAATAACAGTTAACATGTTACATATTAAAATTAAATAATAAATTTCTATTGTTTTATATTTATCTATTGTTGTATTTTTTATAATTACAATCACTTTTTATTCTTCGTTTTAATTTAGGAGGGTTGTTTATATTTTCTACGGAGCAAATAAAATTAAAGGCAAGTACAAATTAAATATATAATAATAATATAATAATAATAATGTTTATTCAATTCGCCAAAAATACAATTTGGATATGAAAAGTCAATTTAAAAATTAAAATGTAGTTATAAGTTAAAACACTTTAAAATTTTCACATATTACAACATTTTACAAAATAATCATTTACAATACTATAAAAAACAATTTACAAACTCAGTTTGTGTCGAGCTAACCCACACTCTAAGACCATATGCTATGATATACTTTTAATATATAATGAAACTTTCAATATTAAATCATATTGATTAAATTCTTATTTTAAAGCAATATGTGTTTCACTTAACCAATTTTATATGGCGCTAACGTTAGCGCCGGCGCCAACGCTGAGTAATTAGTACGGATGCTATTAACACACACACACACACACATTTTCGTATTTTTAGCGCTTAGGAGCAGGTCAAGTAAAACTTTTTATTTTATATTCGTAACGTACGCATCGAGCGCTTTCATTTGAGTACAATGAAGGCCCTATTTGCAGCACCGGAAGTCGTACATCCGGTTACCATTTTTGATTTTGAGATAAAGATAACCACTTCCGGTCGCCATCTTGGATTTATTTTTGACGCACCCTGTATGTACAAAGTCTTTTAAACACCCTGTATACATGTTCATACAAGCATTACGTCATAGTTCTCCATCCCACTCTTTCGTATTACTCGCACTCATTAGTTCTTATGGAAAATTTGCATAAACAAGAAGTCGCTGATAACAGCTGATAAGAGCTCGCGCCGAAATCTTCGAAAGGGGGGGAGCTACCAATGCTATTAACATACACTTTTGTGATGTGGATACATTTTTAATAGTTAATGATAAAATATATGTAATTTATAACGAATGGTTTTGGGTGAAGGGATTAAATGTTAATTCATACGGGAAACAAACTGGTTAAATTTTCTGAAACCAACGTTTAAAAAAATAAATGCAATATATCAGCGACCTAACGGACAGATAGCATTACATACATACATATACATATTTTTGATTTCCCATCGTTAAAACTTCATGCATCACATTTACAATCTCAATTACATCGTGGAATTGTAACTGCCGCCGTAAATACGTACACTAGACAAACATACGTGTTTTACGAAAGTAGTGTTTACCTAGAAGTAGACAAATGCGGACATTATCTTAAAATACATAAGATTGGATATACTCAAGATTTCTACGGGTTACCAAAATCAATCAGCAGCGCATTCCGTTACACGAATGGATTATTATATTTTTTCAATAAAAATATGTAATATGAATATAATGAATTTACATCATCAATGGTGAATGCTAATAAAAAAGATCTATCAATGTTTTCAATTAATTGTCCTACTATAGGAATTCTTTAACAACTAAAATTACTGATATCGCGCCTAACCTCAAATTTTGATAAAAATTAGTTTAACTTGCCTTTTCTCATTTGTGATGCAATTATAACCTAAAAATTGTATTTAAAAAATTCTGATGTAATTGTGATAAAATAAAAAAAATAAATAATTATAAATATATTAGTTTTATTTAATAAAGTACTTTTCATATATTTTATATAATACATAAGACAATATAATTATACTAGTTAGTAACAAACATATTCCAAAAGATAGAGTTAAATGTATGCAATCATTTACATCATTTGTGATTATTAATTGTTTCGTCAAATTTATAATGGTACGATTTTTATCGAGGAACATAAAGGTTGCATTCATCACATTTGACACTCCCGGGATCGTGCTGGCGTTGATTTTGAATGTTCTTGGATGAGTGGTATTGTCGAGGTGCATCATTTTCCATTCCAAAGGCCAACTATCATTGAATCCTCTATCGATGGCGGTTATGTAGCATTGTCTGGCATCTTTGGGTTTCGTGATGAACAAAGTTCCATTAAGCAAAGTTGATAATAGTATGAATGCGGTGCTATTCATTTTCGGTGCTCTTGACACTTTTTCTAGTTGCTCGGTAACCTTGACACTTTTTTGCACTTTTCTACAATGCATCTTAAACAGTTTTTTATGGGTGGAGGTGGCCCGTCTATGTGGTCCTCATCGGTTGGAAGGTTGTAATGCTTATGGCAGGGGAGTCTTATTTGGAAATATAAATCACTCTTACATTTTTTAGACAGGAAGTCCCACAATCTTTCTAAATTAAGTCCATATAGCGATCGCAAATATTTTGCCGGTAGATATTTTACAAATTCTCCACTTAAAAGCATACCGACCGCTACCTTGATTTGTAGTATTTTAACAAAAACGACAACTTCCCCTTCATCGCTGCTTCTACAAATAATTTGATAAACGATTTATTTTTTTACCAGTACATTTAGAAAGGATTAAACTATGAAATGTCGAAGTCTTTTAGTCAAATAATTGTTAGGAAATAGCCGAAAAAACCCATCAAATATAGAAATAAATGCGTTTTTCTGTATTTTTGAATGCATTTTGTTGCTATTTGCAAATATAATTTCACAAAAAAGACTTCGACATATCATAGTTTAATCCTTTCTAAATGTACTGGTAAAAAATAAATCGATTATCAAATTATTTGTAGCAACAGTGATGAAGGGGAAGTTGCCGTTTTTGTTAAAATACTACAAATCTAGGTAGCGGTCGTGGAACAATTCGATAGCCTTGTCTATTTTTTTAATTAAAAATCTCTCGGGTTCACCAAATTCACTGAAGTTGTAATCCGTCGAGTTTTTTACACAATTGCGTTTGCAATTCATAATCACAAATAATTTTCTTATCATATATAATTTGTTGCATATGTCTTTCCAATTGATTTCGCAAATACACTTTTTTATGTATAATGGTTGTTTTTATAACCATTATATACAACTGACACCTTCCAGATAGTGACTACAACTGAGGTGGTAACGGTATCTGCCCCCAATCTTTATTTAATTGTCGAGCCCCTTCCAAGTCCGATAACTTGTCATAATTGTATACAATTATTTCACGCATGCATTCTATGTTTTCATAGTAACAATTCTCGGCAATCGTCGGTAAAATTTTCAAAAGTGCTTCAGTGTCTTGTTTGCTTTCTGCAGCAAGTCTCGTCAGACATGTGTTTAATATTCAAAGAAATGCAACTTACTTAATCGTTCTAAACAAAATTCAATTAAATCGGTCACATTGAAAAGTTTATCGATTGCGGTTTTATTTAATAAAATGGCAACAACGTTTCTCTCGATACCAATAACTTTATTTTTTTTGCATTTTGTTAAATCTAAATAACAATCTTCAAATATGTTTATTTTTGGTTTAATGTTGTCGGGCTCTTCCTTAACCCCTTAAGCGGCTCGATGTATTAGACGAAGTGACTCGCGTAGTGGGCACGTAATTTTGTCGCTAGCGTAAATATTCGTCATATCCATTATATAAAATTATTTGATCGTCATGTCCATTGACTTTTATTTTTTGTACGACATACCCATTAACTTATATTTTTTGCAGATCATTTTTATTTATTATTTTTTTTAATAATATGTATTACATTTTACTAAACATTTATTTAAAAAAAATATATAAAACTTTTTTATATTATTTTATTTTATTGTTATATCAGGTCAAAACAGAAATTAAAAAATACAGAAAGGTAAACATAATATTATAATTATTCACAATGAAACAAAAACGTATAAATTATTCTTTGGTATAACTATTATAAACAATGATTCATTCTTTTGTGTGATAAGTTTGAAAACATGGAGCTGGACATAATCCTGTTTTACAATCCTCGCACCAATACCTTGACTCCTTTCGAACTCCTTTCGAACTCCTTTTTTATAACAAACATGACAGCGTTTTGTAGGTTTAGCTTTAGTAGTTGGTGGTATAAATGAAGGAAAATGTCTTTCCAGAAGTCTAGACGGCTTAGGCGTTTTAGATCTTCTTGTAGATAAATTTCTTCTTACAGCATATTTTTCTACAATTGCTTCCCCAAGATCTAGTATAAAATATAATCTTTGTTTTTTTCCTCTTAACTCTTTATAGATTCTGTAACAGTTCAAAGTTGTCATGTCTAGAAAATGACGAAAAATTTTCATATAATATTTTTTTAGTCTATTTCTTGCTGATGAATAGTACTGCAAATTGCTGTCAGCTAGATCAACTCCTAACATGTTGGAATTATAATCTAAAGCAACTTCTGGCTTTTCAACTAATCCTCCTCCTCTAACTGGTACAGGTCTTCTACGGTCATCATGCAAACTACTTGCAAATATCACCTCTCTTTTATCATACCATTTTAAAATCATTTGTTTTCGCCTGTACATTGCAATATGTTCTCCCTTTTTTAGCTTTTTACCTTTTACTTCTGCAGGTATATTTGTGCGATTTTTTCTTATTGTACCAACACAATCTGTACGTTTTTGCGCCAGCTTATCTAACAAGTCTATATTTGTGTAATAATTGTCTGTATATAAACAATATCCTTGATTCAACAAGGGGTGTATTAATTCTAATACAATTCGTGAAGAGATTGGTTCATCGGGATAGAGTGAATCTCCATATATGGTACTTGCACCAGTATACAAAAAAAAATTATAGACATCCGCTCGAGCTTTCGCATAAGGCAAACATTTTTATCCCAAACCTTCTCGGTTTGGATGGAATATATTGTTTATAGGAAAGGTTACCTTTCCATCCAATTAGAGATTCGTCAATTGCAATATTTTTTTTGGAACGTATATAGACATAAACTTACTTTTTAGGTAATTTAAAATTGGTGCAATTTTATATAATCTTTTTGTAGTTTGACCAGTAAATTCTTCGTTATTACAAAAGTGTAAAAATTTTTGTAGTAAGAAAAAACGTTTTTCGGAAATTATTCGAGCATAAAACGGTGTTTCAATACTTTCACGTCTAGTAAAATATAATTTACTATCGGGTTTTGAATCAACTCCTTGAATAAGCAGCAAACCTATGAATGTTCTTATTTCATTTATGTTTGTTTCGTACCAAGAATTAGTTCTAGATTTTGGTTTCAAATTTTCTATGTTTTTATCTATGTATTGTCTTGCATATCGGTTTGTTTCATTTACAATTATTTCTATTAGTTTGTCGGTAAAAAATGCTTCAAAAATACCTAATATATCATCTTTTGAAAGAGCAATTTGAACGCCAGAGTTCCCTGTAAAAGGAAATGAAGGTCGCGGAATGCCTGCAGAAGTCCATAATACATCAATTGGCGTAGGTGTTGTTGTTGCACCACTATCCGAATTGTCATCTTCACTATCATTGTCTGTCCAATCACTGCTATTATTTTCTTCTTCAGAACTCAAATCTATATCTTCATAGCCATCAAATTCAGAGCCGCTACTATCGTCACTTCCGTCCTCCACGTTTCTTTTTGACATCTATAAATTATATATTTATAAATACAAAATAAAATTAAAAAATATCAAATATTATTATACATATATAAAATTTATTCAAAGTACAAGATGTATTAGGTATTTGAGGATAATCTTTTTTCTTGGTTATGTTCCATTCTAATAAATTTCTATCCTAAAAATTATTATTTGCATGAAGTGATTATCAAAACTTACCTTAAATAAAAATAGATTTTTACACTTTTTGAATCACAATAATAATAAAATATTGTAATATGAATAATATAATATAACTAAGTTAACGTGTTGAAGAGCACAAAAGCAATGATGTTTATATTATGTTTTCTACATCGTAAATAACTCGGCGACAAAACAAGTTGTGACTTGCAATGCACACATCCCTTTAGTAGTAGTAGGATTGATTGCGCAAACATATTCGACATATACATTAAGAAAACGAAGTAAATTCAAGATGCGAATATATTCGTCAAGAGCGCTACATAATACAATAGACCATGACGAATATATTCGACTTAACCGCTTAAGGGGTTAACAATGTTTTTGTTTTTTTGACATCTGCATAATGAACAACGCTTTCTTTTCTTATTGTAAGGCTGTTTTTGCAAGCTGGTTTGAATAATGCTTTTAACTCATTCCATTCGACGTGTATAAATGAGGTATTATTCACTCTGACAGTTGATGATGATATCCTGATGCAATGATAAAATTCACGTGCGGGGCGCAAACCAACAGACACTTTTAAATTTCCCAAGTGGATAATGTATTTCGTTGATTAAACGAGCTTCATTTGACACTTGATTTTCATGATCTTCTAACATGTTGTTTATAAAATTGTCTATAAAGTTACTGCTTTCGTCTTCGCTACTACTTTCGATAGAACTGCACGGTACGTCAATATCGTTGAACATCTTTCTTAATACTGCATTTATGAAAAATGAGTTTTATCCAACAATACATCTATTAACTCGATTATGATTAGTCCATTAAACCTCTATTTTGATTAGTCGATTAAAATTGTTAAAATAATTTATATAATATAATAATATTTCTTCAAAGTTGTGTCTAGATCTACATGCATTCTTATGGAAAAGTGTGACTTAATCACACATTTATGCAAAATAACATTGCTTCTTATGTAAAACGCTCACACATTATATTTCTTAATATTAGTAATTTTTTTATCAAATTGTGCTTCCGCTTTATTTTAATAATATAATTATTTTGAGATTGAATAAAAGAAATCGTAAATCATCTCTTTACCTTTTGCTTCGACGGAAGTGTTTCCGTTCCAGCTTTATCAATTATACGTTTCCGCCGAAACATGTTTACTATTTTTAACGCTCTATCAAAAGAATAATTAATCAATTCAATTTAATTTTATAAAATATTATATTTCTATGACCGAACGCGCATCGGGTTTCGCACACATTTTGCGTCAAGCGATGACTCATCTATTACGTCCCTTACGCTCGGACGCTATCTTCGTTAGGGATGGTCCTAGAGCCGTTCTGACCAAATTTGGTTTTCCGAACCCCACGTTTGTCGTAGTGCCGTTTTGGCTTCCCCACCCTTATGGCTCCCCCTTCACCCCACAACCACACGTATTATGTCATAGTGGTGGGTGGTATTTCGCTCATTCTCGTTACTTCACCATAGGCTAATCTACATATTAAAAATGAGGTAGAGGTCATACCCTACTGACCAGGCCGGGATTTTGACAAAATTGAAAACGCCAACTTCTGATCTCATCTCTTATAAAATTAATAACACTGATGCTTTTTATATTATATGCAAATACATACTTTAAATTTATTATTTCTTTATCCCAAAGCGGCTATAGCATTCCGAGTGACACGGAAGCAAGACTACTGTTTGATTTTTGTACCGTGCATAATATTACTTACTCAATTTAATCGTTGATATTATGCTAAATTTCTTTAATAGAACACAGGCGCTGCATTGGTTCCTAAATATTCGATCAAACAAGGGACATCTGTGATTGTATAGAAAATATTGTTCATATTTCAATTTTGTATTTTTTATTTTGTCTAGATACTTTTAATTTTTTTAAGCGATAACCGTTTTTTTAGATGTTTATTATTTAAAACTTTAAACATTTGTTTATTTTTTAGTTTTATCTATATGCTTATTAGGAACTGTTATTAGAAACTGTTATTATATATTTTATTAATAATATACTCGTTAAAACGCCAATAACTTATTAAATTAAAAAAAAAAACATGTAGTTTAAGTTTGAAAATTGCATTTGACAAATTACAGCATGTTTTACTGTACAGTGTCAGCATTAGGCAGCAGATAACCAATAAAAAAGCTCAAAAACTAATAAGTTAAAAAGTTTTAAACGTTTTTAAAGTATTACAAAAAAGATTAGCAAATAAATTATTAAATATTAATTAACGGCAATTTATTTCAATCTGACTGATCAGATTAATAAAATGTTTATTAAATTTATTAATTTTAGTTTTTCATTTATTTGACTGAATTAAATGACATAACATATATTATGTAAATGTTTTATTTTGCTTAATTTTTTTGGTTTGTTGACAAGCAGTAATTAAAAATTAAAGTATGTTAGTAAAATAGAAAAAACTTTAACAAGAGAATAAATGAATACAAAACTGAAATAAACTTGCATATAATTTCAACATTTCTTAAATTTTTCTATAGGTTGTTCAAGCTTTTATTACGTTTACGGCACGTATTTATTACATGCAATAGACACATAAAAAATAGACATACATAAAGAATATGTGCTACATACCTATCTAGGCAACAAAACATGGCAACTGTCTGGGACTAACAGAGATTGCCAGACATCAACATTTTGTTTTTTTTTTATAATTGTTTACTCCTCTTCCATTGCTCTTAAAGTTCTTAATTAATAAGTTAAAATTACTTAATATGCCTGTTAAACAAAGCGGGTCTAAAAACGACATCATTTGTGTTTTTTTTTATATAATTGTACTGTTCTCGATGTGATCTAGACTTAATTGGTGTTTTTTGTGTGATATTTTTGGCCCTGAAAAAGCTACCATTGCATTAGCGAAACGTTGGCTAATTGATTTTGTGTTTTTTGTGAAATCAATTTTAATGAAAAAATAAAGTGGAAGTCCAATCTCTTATGGAGAAATACATAGATATACGGTTCAAGAAAAACCGGATGTAATTTTTAGGATTTTAGTTTGAAGTTTGGCCACCAGAGTGTTTGTTGGCGCTAGTGTTGAGGGTGTGTTTGGTTGCATACCCAATTTCTACGTGTATGATTGGTTGCATACCTCATCTATTGTTATACAGGATGATCGGTAAGGGCGGTAAATTCAAATTTCGCATACTGAGTGTTCGAATGTTTCTTCCAAGTTGGCCGCCCGGTTGCAGAGGCGCCAATTTCAAACATCGCCGCCATGTTGGATGTTGGTTGTCGAGTTGTGCACTAGATGTCAGAGGGCGTGTGATGTAGTTGATCATGTCGTCACTAGATGTCCGAGAGTATGCAACCGAAGTTACAGTGTAAGTTGTGTTGCTTACACTTGTCTGAGAGAGAGAGAGAGAGAGAGAAAGAGTATATGCAACTCAACTTACACTGTATGCTTGGTAGCATCGTATTTTTTTAGTGAGTCTTTCCTGCTAGGATCGGCTGGTTGAGAGCCCGACGCGCTACCCATTGCGCCAAACGGTATTGCTGATAAGAAATGGGAAAAGTGTTATAATAATGAGATCAAATGAATGTGGACTTGTAAAAAAAAAAATGGAAAAATATATGATGTGATGATGTCAGTCCTAAGCACTTGCAATTTATAATATAATAACTGATAAAAATATGCGATTATAACCCTTAATATATCGAATTTCACCTTTGAAAAATTTCTATTTACAATATACATATGGTGGGTGTGATAGTTTGTGGGGGATGAAACATTAAAAAAATGAGGGGGTGCACGTGAAGATCGCTATCAGCCCCGGTGACGTTAGTCACTTTTGGACCGATCTGCGCAGATATTCCATTTACCGTTCGTCCAAACAACGGGTTCTGGTCGCTTCGCGCATGCCAAAAGGGCTTAGATGAATTATGTATAAACTGATAACGACTTTACTATTAAATGTTATCAAATAAAATAATTAATTTAATAAATTAGAATGTTATAATTTTAAACATTAATATGTTATAATAAAAAGATTTGAATTTACTTTAAAATTAAACAATATGTTACAATGGGTTTAGATAAATGATGAATAATTGAATTAAATTACATCATCGGTTCTCACGGCGACGAACACCTCATCTTCATTTGCGGTTACTACTGATAACGACTTTACTATGCAATTTATATTAATATAATAATAACTGTTAAAACAATGCGATTATAACTCTTAATATATTGAATTTTACCATTGAAAAATTTCTATTTACAATAAACTATACATATACAAAAAAACATACATGAAACGTATGATTTAAATGGTTGTAGGTAGGAATGATAATTACGTCATCGGCTTTCTCGCCGAGTGTGTAATCTCCATATGTGGTTATCAAAATGACTTTACTATTGTTAAATATTTTATCTGTCAAAGTGGTTGTTGGGGGTAAATTCAAATATTTCAAGATAATTTTGTTAGTACTTATTTATAAAATAGAATGTTTATTATTAAACAATGAATGAATAAACGTAATCAACAGTTGAAATTTATTTAAACAGAGAGATTATTGTTTTATATATCAATGTGCCCCATACTGACAACATACAGTAATGAAGATAATTAGGATTTCTGAAAATACTAGATTTGACTGTAGTATATAAGCTGTGATTTTTTAATCATAAAATTAAAATTGTTGTAATTTTTTAATAAACGTTATTAAATAAATTTACAGATATGGTACATATAAATGAAATTCAAACATTTATCAAATTGCACCTCCTCAACAATTTTGAATACAACTGATAAGAACTTTACTATTAAATATAATTAAATTACATTAAATAAATATATATGTGTGTCTCGTTTAACAATCTTATGAAAAAGTGTGACTTGTCACTAGATTTATGTTAAATTACATTGTTTCTTATGGAAAACGAGCACAAAATTGGCTATTTTAACCGATATTAGGGGGGCCCTCCGACACCAGCTAATTATCTCGATTCTTGAACGGTTGAAGATCTCTTATCAGAAAAATCCGGTTGTAAACCAACGAATCTGCTATGTGCGCATAAATATCTCAAAGAGTTTGGTCAAAAGACCAGTTAAAAAGGCATTACTACGTCACAGAGCTCGGGTCTTATAATCTCCCGGATGTTATTGAGATAAAGTCGAATTCATATATACTCATGCGTTTATTATCTTTCATGTTTTTAAAACTAAAAGAATAAGTTTTTGATTGTTTGGTATAAAATGGTCATTGGGTGTTGGGAGTTGAGTGAGAGAGAAAGTTGGGAGCCGTATAAATTGTGTTGTTTAATATAGAAGTGGTAAACGAATAACCGGATGTTATTGTGATAACGTCGATAAATAAAATTACGCATCTATAAAATGAAATTGTTTTATATTCACATATGATAACTAAAAACTTTAAGTATTTATAAAATAGGGTGTTTATGTTATAATTATTAACCGATGAAAGAATAAACGTAATCAGCAGTTAAAATTTATTTAAAACGAGAGATATATTTCATATACAAACTTTAAAATAAAAATAGATCTACAATTTACCTAATTGAATAATACAGACATTTATTAGTATTTATCAGTTTAACAAATTTGGTAAGTATTAACAAAAATCTAATGTTCACAGATGAAGATAAGCAATTTACTAAACGTTTGAATTAAAACATGGGGAATAATAAACTAAGGCATCACCTACTATCTATTAAATATTATAAAGAAAATATATTAAATATTTGCAAGTAAACGCAGGGTGTTGATATCATTAGTAGATAAAAAAGGGGTGTTTGGTGAAAACTCCCATAAGAATAACATGGACTTCCGGTCATTCAATATTTGCATATAATTCAGTGTATTTGGTCTGTAGCGATGTGAATTAAGTTGCATAAGCATTAGGGACAGTATATCTCGGGACGGTTTTTTATTTTTGGCCGTAGGTGGTGGGGGTAAGTAGATAGAGGGTGATATATATGATTGCGTGTAGGTATGTGTAGTTTGGTATCAAATGAAAGAGAAAAAATCGAGGAATGAGAAAATGGCGATAAAAAAATTCTGTGGTGGTGTGGGGGTGTTGTGGATAGAGGGTGATATATATTTGTCGATTTGAGTTGGGTCTAGGTATGTGTTGTTTGGTATCAAATGAAAGAGAAAAAAAAAGAGGAATGAGAAAATGTGGATGAAAAAATAATGGGGTTAATGCGAATGACTTTAAATCAATAAAACATAGAATTGCGTAGATAAAAGCGTTGAGGAATGTAATGCGAGATAAGAGTGCGTGCTCGCTGCATTAGTCCGGGGGGGGGGGGGGGAGGGGGCATGCATGGGATTGTAAATTGTGTGCATTGAAATGTACATTAAATAATTTGTGCGCGTTTTGCATAAGACACAGCTGTGATTGAAATTATATGCTATAGGTAAACTCATTTATGAGGTGATATATGAAGATTAACTATTATCGCAGATAAATCCGGGGTGGGAATATACTATAAAGTTATGTCTCAAAATATAGGCATAGCTCCGTGGTTTTGAGTAAGAGAAAATTATGTTAAAGTAAGCAAACATAATTATATGTGCGAAAATTGTGCAATAATAAATGGCAATGAAAATGCAGAAGAGACACACTATTTAATATCAATTTATAATGAAAATTTTAAAAAATGTGAGAGATGTAAAGAGAATGTTTTGCACCTGTATTTACCAGAAAATTGCTATGATTGCGAAAAAGTGATGGTTGAAGAGCACGGTCAGGGAATTAGGCGTCTCAATCAATTAAGCCAAAAGAATTGGTTCAAGTATTCATACATCTGGGAATCATGCAAAAACAATATAGAAATTAGAAAAATGGTAAAGAAACAGACAAAATTACTTACTTATTTTAAAACTTTTGAAAATTTTATTTGCGATATAATGTATTAGGAGATACTATTGCAACATATAAATTGTGTAATCATTGTGTGAATAGAAAATTGTCTAATTGACAAATTGCAATCTATTTTTTTTTTATCAAAGAGCACACGCTTGTGATAGTAAAATGGAAATCTGCATTTACAAACTGAGCAATTCATCAATGCGATTTGTTCTTCTATTCTTTTCTAAGATAAACAGTGTACTCATTGTATGAATAGAAAATTGTCTAATTGATAACAAACAGATGTGCTTATTTATCAAAGTGCGAACGCTTGTGATTTTGAAATAGAAATTTGCATATATGAATTTCGTCAGTGCGATTTGTTCTGTTAAACTAACTTGAGCTAGCAAAATATGAGTTTATACGATAAAATCAATAAGTCCCTCACTTATGAGGAGATCAGTGTAAAAAAAGTGTTCGAACTTAATACAGATCAAAAATATGAATTAGTAGATCTGAAACCGGTGAACACCAAATACGGAAAATCATTATTGGCTACTATTCTGGATGAAGGAAACAAATTCAAAGTGTTCCTACCCAAGAGATACAGCGATGCGATTAACAATAAAGATGCTCGGGCACTAGTGGAAGGACGCAGTGCATTAGTCTATCGTGGATTAATAAAGTTTGAAGGAAAACCAAACTCCGCATACAAAGTGGATTTTTGTCAAAAGATATATAGTTATTTAAAAAATATACGCGCACTAATAAAGCTACAAAATAAAAATCTAAAACTGGCAATTAATGTTCACAAGAAACAACAGATTAATTCCATTATTACAAAACTTACAACGTTGGAACACAATTTAAAAAAAAAAAAACTTTCTCCAGATACAAGCGGGTATCAATTACGCACTAGACAACACCCACTCTCTATAAAGAAACGCATAGTGAAACGCATTGCATGGAAAAATGTAAGTTTAATATGCACAAACTATTTTTCAAAATAAAATGATTTTTCAAATTATAGTTACAAACGGCATTTGAAAATAGAATAAGGACCGGGCTGGTTATTAATTTGTCTCACACCAATCCCAAAGACTTTTTAACTGACTCAATTCCCCTGATCGAATGCCGAACAAAAAATATGCTGAAAAAGATGATTGCTCTTAAAATGAATTTTACCTTTTGCGGTGAATTTATTCTACCTACGACCGAAGAACGAGATTTTAAACATATCTATTCAAAAAATGTTGAAATTTTACGTGGAAATAATATAAACGGTGTTTTAAAGAATTTAATCGAGGAAATTTTAATTAATGTAAGTAAATATTTATAAAAATATGTGTATATCTTTATCTTTAATTATTATTATTTTTTTTTAATTTTTAGTTAGGTGAATTTCAAGAAAAAAAAGCGGTTGGGCAATTTCATCGATAGTGCATCTTCAAGTTGCGTTTGCCAAATTTAATCCGTTGCGCGGAGGTGGGCGTACTTACATGTCTTTGGCACAAGAAAAGTTTACAAATAAGAAAAATATGAATACTGTTTTAAATATAAGAAATACGGATAACCGATGTTTCGCTTGGTGTGTAATGGCTCATTTGTTTCCCGCTACAGACGATCCTACAAGCACCGATTCATATCCGCAGGACTTACATAAATATCTCAACTTTAAAGGTATAACGTTTCCAATTAAATTAAACGATGTTGTAAAATTTGAGAAGCAAAATTCTGAAATATCTATTAATGTGTTTGGAGTTGATGATAAAAATGGATCACTTATTGGTCCATATTATCACACTGAATTAAAAAAAAAAAAAATCATGTTAATTTATTATTGTTAGAATCACATAAAAAGTGGCATTACTGTTTAATAAAAAATCTCTCATCTTTAGTTTACCGACAAATAAATAAACAAAAATGTAAAAAATATATCTGTGATAGACGCTTGTGTCATTTTGATAAAGAACTAAAATTGAGCAACCATATTATAGATTGTGTTCAAAATAAAGCAATTAAAATTATTTTGCCCAGTGAAAAAAATAACATATTAAAATTCAATCAATTTGCTGCCACGATGAAATGTCCGTTCGTAATTTACGCAGATTTTGAAGCTTTCACCACTCCCATAGATTCGTGTGAAAATTAAAATTTAAATCGTCGAGTACGTTTTATCAAAAACTTAACACATAAAAGTAAAACACCATGACCATTATTCGGGTAAATTTATTTCCGCCTTGTGCGCATCATGCAACCTTCAATGTAAATATAAGCCGGTACTGCCAATAATTTTACATAATCTTTGAAGATATGACGCACAATTTATTTTATCCAAACTGTGTGCAGTAAATGATAATCCGGCAAACGTCATTCCTGTCACAAGTGAAAATTACATTGCATTTTCAAAACGTCATCACGGCTATGAATTAAGGTTCATTGACTCTGCACGATATATGCCCTCCAGTTTGGATAATCTATCCAAAAACTTACAAGATTCCGATAAATTAAATACAATGAAATATTTTTCAAAACTGGAAGATTTTAAATTGGTAATTAGAAAAGGTATTTTTCCTTATGACTACGTAAGTAACTCTATCATTTTAAAAGAAACATCTCTACCCGATTAAAAACATTTTTATAGCTTATTAACGGAGGAATTAGTAAGCGATGAGGATTATAATCATGCCATAAATGTCTGGAATCATTTCAACTGTAAAGATATCGGTGAATATTCCGATCTGTATATGAAAACAGATGTCGTACTTTTGAGCGATGTATTTGAAAATTATAGAACGTTAACTATGAACATATACGGTTTAGACCCGTGCATGTTTTATACTGCGCCGGGATTGTCATTTGCTGCTGCACTAATTACAACTAATATTAAGCTTTCCTTACTTCAAGATATCGATATGATAATGTTTTTTGAAAGAGGTCTGCGTGGTGGCATTACGCAGGCAAGCTGTAGGTATGCAAAATTAAATTCCGTTCATATGAAAGATAAATTTAATCCGAACAAAGAAATAAGTGTATTTAGATGCAAATGGACTGTATGCGCATGCGATGCTGTCAAAATTGCCGTGTGATAATTTTCGATGGTTACTAGAAGGTGAAATTAATTGTATTGAGAAAATCCTTAAACTTGACCATAAAAGCATGAAAAACAAATATGATTTGGATAAGTCGTGCATTCTGGAGGTCGACATTAAATATCCTTCGGAAATCCATGATCAACATATTTTTTTCCATTTTGTGCGGAACATATTTCCATTAATAATACTAATAAATTGATGCTAACTCTTAAAGATAAAAATAAATATATAATACATTTAGATAATCTATTGCAATGTCTGAAAAATGGTCTGCAAGTGGTAAAGGTACACAGAGTTCTCGAGTTTTCTGTAAGCGATTGACTAAAAGTGTTTATTGAAACTAATAGTAATTTAAGGGCCAACGCCACAAATGATTTTGATAGAAATTATTACAAGGACATACGCTTTCCATAAGTTTGCCAAATACCATATTAGTATTTGGCAAACTTATGGAATAACGCTAATATCGAAATATAGTTCTTTGTAATAACTACAAAAAAATTGAAAAATATATTAGTAAACCTAATTTTAAAATTTTTAAAATATTTAATAAAAAACTGGTGGCCGTAGAGTTAAATAAAACCGAAGTATTATATAATAAACCAATATATATATATAGAAATGTGCGTTTTGGAACTCTCTAAAACGGTGATGTACAGTTTCTTGTATGACTACGTTCAGAAGAGAATAGGAAAGCATTTTCACGTAACCGTTTGTTAGACCGACACGGACAGCTTCATAATGAAGTTTGTACCAAAAGATCCTCATATAATGAAAAGTATTTATAATATAATCCGCGATGATGCCTGCTTGATGTTCGATACCTCGGCTTATGATAGAGATAATATTTATAATATTCCTCTTGTCAATAAGAAAGTGTTAGGTAAATACAAAGATGAATTAAATGGGAAATTAATGTTAGAGTACGTGGGCTTGCGAGCAAAGGCATACGCTATTAGAATACTCGATGGAGAACATAACGATAAAGAGATAAAAAACTTAAGGGTGTTGGAAGAAGCGCAATAAAACGTTTGTCATTTGATGACTATAAGAGAACTTTGTTTCTCAACGAAAGCAAATTGATGAGTTTTAATGTTATTCAATCGACGAATCATTCATTATATTCCGTTAAAATTAATAAAATGGCTCTTAATAACTTCGACGATAAACGTTGTATTCTTGAGGACGGAATAAATTCCCTGCCATGGGGTCATTATTCTTTAAATACTTAGATTTTAGTTTTTTTGTATAAAATGTTTGTGAGTATTTGTTGTATTAGTATTATAATTTGTTTGTGCCTGTACTTTTTTAAAATATAAATAATCTCTTATATTACAATAATCTTAATTTGTTCTGCTTTGCTATATATCTATACGATATTGTTTTACTAGAAATAAACTACTTTTTAAAATTTGTTAACTACATATTTATTACCACTTACCTTATTTCTCTTATTTTTGCAGCACTTCTCATATTATGGTTAAGGTGTGTGTGTGTGTGTGTGTGTGTGTGAAATTAAACACAATATCATAATAATATTTTTATGTTTATTTAAACTATAAAATAAGTTTATATAGTAATATTAATATATACTTTTACCTAAATTTTATGCAAGCCATCATACAGCGTTATTGACGTATTCTTAAAAAATACAAATATTCGTACAACACTTTGACATTTTCTATAGCACATATTGAATACATACTTACATGATTAAAACAATTATGAGAGTAGAGAGGCTAGGCGGGTTCTGGATCTAAATTCACATTTTGCAATCGGCCTCCCTACTTTACAGACATATTTTTGGCGGAAAATTCAATTATTTGAAATTGGCTTTCCTACTTTACCGACATTTTTGGCGCAAAATTCAAATGTAGGGGTTGGTAAAATTGGGAGGTTGGCAATTTGGGGGGTTGGTAAAATTGGGGGGTGGGAGGAACGAGATGGTGCCAAAACGGCGCTATGACATAAGGGTAGGGGGAAGCTATAAAAGGTGAAGGGAGGAGCGAGAGGGTGTCAAAACGGCGCTACGACATAAGGGTGGGGGGAAGCTATAACAGGTGAAGGGAGGAACGGAGGAACGGGTGATATGTAAACTAGTATGTGTATTAAATGAAGCAAAAGGAATGCCAAAACGGCACTACGACATAAGGGCGGAAGAGATATATGGGTAGCAGAAAAACTAAATCTGGTGTCAGAACGGCCCTATCATGCACCCTAAGAGAGTTACCGCTCGGCCTCTATCCTCCTAGTAGGTGACGTCATCCGCCCGTCACTTCTCTGCGTTCAAGGACGTCCTAGCAGCAAGCTGCCGGCTGCAGGCTACCGGTAGCAGGGTGCCGGCTGCAGGCTCCCGGTAGCAGGCCGCCGGCTCCAAGCTCCCGGTAGCAGGCTCCCGGCGGCGTCGGCGGCCATTAATGTAAGTTTGTTTATTTGAATGAGATGAATGCGATTAGGAAAAATTTTACAGACCTAGATTTTTTGTCATTAGATGTATGGTTTACTTGTGGTCATCCTTCTGTGTGTGGGGGCTTGTTAAATTTAGGGTTTTTCAATTGGAGGTTGTTCAATTGGGGGTCCGAAAATTCAAAAATGCTATTAGATTTTGGATAGGGCCAACCGTTTAAGAGATACCGTTCGACCGCCACCCTCCCAGTAAGTGACGTCATCCGCACCCATCTCTCCGCTATCAGTAGGTGACCGCTGCAGCCGCTTATATGTATTATGAATTAATCGCTATCGCACATCCTGTTTATCAAAATCGACTTGCAAGATACTAAAATTACCTCAATGCAAATCATTTTCATGCTACATATTTTGTTAGGCACGAATTAAAACGTGTTGATTATGAAGCAGTGAAGGGGTACTTGTAAGCTAGTATGTATTAAATGGTGAAACGGCACTATGATAGAGTGAGCGTTTAAAGACGCAGAAAGTGAAATATAGCGAATTAGTATTTATGAAAATTTTAACACATTTGATGCATGATTATGCAATCGCGGAATGTGTTCAAAATATAAAATTGAGTGCAAGCTGTAGAAAATAAACTTGTGGTTTTATTAAAACGATGAAGCGAAATCGGAAATTATAGTTGACCTTGTAATCTTATGGAAAACTGTGACTTGATCATAGATATGTACAAATCAAATTTGTTTCTTATGGAAAACGCGCACAAAATTGGCTATTTTATCCGATATTAGGGGGCCCTTCAGCACTACTTTAATTATCTCGATGCTGATTGGTTGATTAAATTTTAAGAAAAGGTATAAATACGAAGAAAATAATTGATGAAAATTATTCAGTCATCGAACATTGTCGCGATAACTGCTAAATTGATCATCTTGTGTTTTGTGTGTACATCAAATAAATCTAAGGTAAGTTTATTGATGCCATTCTTTGATACAGTTTAATGCTTCGGATGAACACGTTACCATTCTTCAGCTTTTACTCATTGTTAATCATTTCACCAATAACCAGAGACTTTTATTTTCATTAAAATTTTACGTTATACGTGAGCGGAAAGGTGTACAAGGTCATGCAAAACTATCTTCTAAACACAAAGAGATAGCTTAAAATTCGAAAAAATTGAGGATGCGCACCATAACCACACATGAGTCAATAATTTTCGGGGATTTATTTAGGAGCCATTATTAAGATTAGAAGTTTTGAAATAATTACATATTATATTTTATTACTTACTACAGCGGAAGTTGTGGTGTGATAACGAGCTCATACTGTGCGTATAATACTTATCTATGCGATATTTTGCATACCTGTAAATTAATTTATAATAAATTTGTGGTATCTTAAGATCTATCTCTATTGTTGAAGAATGGAGCCAATAAAGAAAAATCCGTCTTTTTCAAGACTAGTAGATGAAACTCGCCAGCGTCTTATCACCATCGTGCACGATCCGCCCGCAATCGAACCCGCAATTAAAGAGTGTGGACGTCACATTCGTGCGATGAAAAAGACGACATCGGTTGGGACAAAGCAGCACATAATAAGCTGTCTTACACTGATGAATTGTTTTCGAACAAAAATGAAGGCAATGCGTGGGATCAGCGGTGCGGGATACAAAACATCCAACCCAAACCGACAAAACTATGTAAGTCTTCGCGTTAAATGGTCCGAAATGGAGACAGCTTTTGCTAGTCGCATCAAAACCGCAGCTGTAGTTAATCTTAAACATAAGGACCCGGCCGCATTTCTAGAAGACGCTAGAGATCTCTTCCAGAGACATGTTAAAACTATTCTCAAGAAAGAAACATCGTTGAAGGTTAATCTTTCTGTGGAGAATTTGTGGTCAAAAAAGCAGGCAAAAAGATCTACGAATACAAATATATGAAAACAAAAAACGCTCAGATTTTCAGAGACATTAACATTGCCGCCTGGTTTCAAGAGAATATATCTACCGCGGTGTTACGTAAGTTGGAAGAATTTCAAGAACGAGACAGCGGATGGAGTTTGTCCAGCATTATCAACATAACATTCAATATAAATAAATTTACACCACAGCTGGGTTCTAGTTTTATTAATTTACCAGATGATATACGTCTGAAACATGCATGCATAAACATTCAAAATGTAGGCGATGCATGTTTTGCTTGGGCTGTCACAACGCAGCATTGAATCCAGCACTAAGTAATTCAAATAGAACGACCAGCTATCCTCACTACTCAACCGCTTTAAACTTAACAAATATAACAATCTCTCTATCAATGTATATATTTTGGAAGTCTCAAAATGGAAAAAATTTACCGTAGTACCAACCTATCTAACAAAAGCAAAACAGGCGAAGCATGTAAACCTTCTCCTGATTAAAGATAGATATGATCATGAAGACAGCCAAGCAGACGATGGTTGCAAAACTCGTTATCACTACGTATGAATAAAAGATTTGTTAAGACTGGTATCAAATCAATTGGACAAACACAATAGCAAAAAGTACTTTTGAGATCGGTGTCTTCATTACTTTAAGAGCGAAGACAAACTGGAAAAAACATCTGGAAAACTGCGAAATGATGCATGAATGTAAGGTGTCTTTTAAAAAAGAAGGAAAGATTAAATTTCAAAATTTCGGAAACAAAGAGAGATGTCCATTTATAGTGTACGCGGATTTTGAAAGCATATTAAATCCAATTAACATTAAATTGGGAGATAAGAGCACTAAGTACCAGCTGCACGAAGCACATAGCGTGGGCTATTATTTTAAATGTGCTTATGACGACACCCTATCTTTCTACCGCAGTTATAGAGGGGTTAATTGCTTTATAATAAATAATTTTTATTACTCTTTATAAGATTTTATGATCATTTATTTTATGTATAATTTTATTAAATTAATCAAATGTCTGTAAGTTTAATAATTTATGAAATAAATGTATTTTTTAATTGTAATTTATTTGTCTTATTTTTATCCTGTACAGCTGAGCATGTCGTGTTGAAGGTCGGTTATTGTAATTTACATGTGATAAGCAATGCACTGTTAAGAGATATTAGTTTTTATCGCAATTGTTGTAGTAATTACACTTATTATATTGTATTATTATTTATTATTTGCACTCACACATAAAATATTTATTCTGATTAATTTTTATACATAATCAAATTACAATTTTTCTGTATTAATAATTAAAATAAATTTCTTATAGCGTGTTTTAATTAAAATAAATGTCTAATCGCTTTAAAATGCAACTCGATAAACGTTATCACAATAACATCCGGAATTTCTCAGATATCTCTATGGTATTATTATTATTTTATATTATTATTATTAATTTATATGTTTTAAGGTTCTAGTAACTTACCTTTAACATCTAATTAATTTTTGGATTAGGTTCTAGCAACTTACCTTTAGCATCAAATTAATTTTTAGATAATTTAAATAGGTTCTAATAGTTATCTTTTGATATTATTATTATTTTTACAGTTGTAGTGTGGGAGAATTACTTCTTACCGTTATCATTTTCCTTTTCCTGTGCATTTAGTATAAATGCAGGCTGATTAAATTATTGCACTCATTTAATAATAAATTATCTCGGAACAATGGTTTATTGCAATTTTATAATCGCCAAAATCGCGGAATTAATTCCGAAAATGGCTGTAAGTACATTATTTTCTTAAATTATTATTATTATGAATAAATTTTATCTTATTTTATTTATTTATTTATTTTTTATTTTTTTATTATTTTGCTTTTCAAAATTTCAGAACTCCGTTGTGAAGTGTCCTTGCGCGCATAGCTTTGTTTCGCGTTGGCGGCCGCCCAACGCGTAATATATATTTCGTTTGAAAAAGACGCCGGCATGTGTAAGTTTAAATACTTTATTTTTATTTATTTATTTATTTATTTAGTGTGGAAATATATGTATATATGTATATGATAATGAGGATTCTAAAAATATATGTTAAAATTAACAAATTGAAGCAAACCGCAGGTCAAAAGAGACACTCTAATATGTATATATATATATATATTTACATCAACCTAACTATAGAGCGTCCATACATTGTCCTTTTACGCACTTTGAAGCGTCCGAGAAGAATAGAGCGTCCGTATACGGACGCCAAAAGGAAACCTTTATAAATTGATTCTGCGCATCAAGGCGAGTCGAAAGATACATATAAAAAAAATTCAGTCCAAGACGCTCTATATGGCGATTTGTGTAAAAATGTATATTTTTGTGCATATTTTTAGTTCACACCATTTGCCGCAAGGAGGCGGTAAAGAGCTTGGCGTATATTTACAAGTATATTTTTATGTACAAAAAATGCATTACTAAGCGTCCGCGTAATATGGCAACACAGCATTTAAAATATCGATCGCAAGTTAAAATTAGAATTACTTTTTCTATTTATAGGCACGTCGGCATATATTATCTAACGGACGCCAAATTGTATATTCACAGATAAAAAAGCTTTAGCCGTTGGAATAATCATTACAATAATTTATTTATATAATAACTGCTGAAGAATTGAAAACTTCCGGTCACAATATTAATATAAAATTTTAAATATTTAAAATGGCGTTGTAAAATTTTCAATAATTAAAACACAGATGGTTTTGAATTTTAATGATTTATTTTAAAATGAAAATGATTTGTTTGTTGTTTGCCCGGTGTTGTGTTGGGCCGGGTTTTGAGTAATCTCCCGGAAAAAGTGACGCCGGAAAGGCCTCGGTTTAATCTACCGTGGCGTGGATTGTCTGGTTGAGCTCCCCGTTGGTCAAAAACTAGATGTGGGTGCAACCAGGGGTTGCGTGGTTGAGCGGCGTTGAGACGGCATAATGTCCGTGTAAGTGGCCGTTTAGAAACACAGCTGCGGGGGCTGAGTTTGCAATATAATTGGTTTCTTACCTTGATAGATAATTAGTTCTTATGTAAAACCGGCGGAAGCCTGTGCTGCTTGATCTAGTTACAGACCAACCAACTTTTATGCCTAAAAGCTTAGCGGGCTAAAGACTGTAAAGCCCTGCTAGTTGCAAGATTACTTCGACGAGCAAAATTTGCTTAACTTGGTTGCTAGCCGGGCAAGCAAAATCATGTGTTGTATAAGTTTAGATTTAAATAAAATTCAGTAAACTAAATTTGCCAATTGTAATAGTATTATCAAAATTTATTAATAAGATACCAAACTCAACGGTGTTAAAAAATTACATAATTGCAAAATTTTAACATTTATGACAAAAATTTGAGTTTAAATAATAATGTAATAAACAACAGTCTAATTTTGGCATCAAAAAAAGAATGGTAGAAATTGCATTGCTCTGGGACGTTTAAAAAAAATTCTGAGTCGTTCAGTAAGTTCTAACTTTTTTGTCCAAAACTGTAAAGCACTTCTGAGGGCAGCAATGAATTTTCAGGGCTCGAATAAGCCAAAATATTCCCGACACTAAAAATCAGAAGTGATCCGACCGAGCTGTGACGGTCAAAGTCAAAGCGCATCCGTGCAATTCTAATGCGTCGCGCATAAACCCTAAAAAGTGACCCGTCCACTTGAATAGACGTAGCTTGGTAACGGTTGCAGCTAGATAGTTTGTTTGTTAAATAGCTAAGTAACGCAGCTATCTTAATTTTTCTTTTTCAATTAACTGCCCAAATTTTGTCTAAATTTCCAAACTTGACCCAAAAAAGTCACTTTTTGCACTTCTTCAAATCTTTAAACAGGATAGTTTTCAAAAAATAAAAAAACTTCAACAAACATTTTTGTTCCAATTGGAGTCGTCGGATTTTCAGTCAAAGCACCTCTGTGCAATTCAAATGCGTCGCGCTCAAGACGACCCCAAAAAGTGACCCGTTCAACTTGGATCGACGTAGCTAAGTAACGGTTGCAGCTAGAAAGTTTGTTCTAATCGGAACCGTCGGATTTTTGGCCATATCTTCTCGCCTCAATGCTCAGTCAAGTCCAATCGGGACATAATTTTCTTGTCTTAAGTCGCAGAGCAAACCCGAGAGCACTGTTGAATTTAGAAGACAAGTTAGCAATAATATTTCTGATTGACTAAAAATTGGAAGTGATCTGATCTGTGTCAAAGCGCTTCAGTGCAATTCAAATGCGTCCCGCTTAAAGTAACCCCAAAAGCGTGATTTGCCCGACTTGGATCAACGTAGTTCGGTAAGAGTTTCAGCTTTTTTTTTTTTTGTTGAATTGCTAATGAATGCAGCATCTTTATGATTTTTTTTAAATAAGTTGCCCAAATTTTGTTTTAAATAAACTAACCCAGAAAAGTCCCTTTTTGCAATTTTTACCAAAAATCCGGGCCCAAAATTTAATTTCAAAAAAATTTTTTGACAGAATGGTTTTTAAAGAATTAAAATACTAACAAAAATGTTTTGATTGGAGCCGTCGGATTTTTGGTCATGGCCACCACCGTATAGACATAACTTTCTTGTTCAACGTCGCGGAGCAAATCAGAGTGTCCTAAATTGAATAAAAAAATTATTAAAAATAACGCTGGAACTCATCACATCAGGGTAGCTTTGATAGATTACAAAATGCAAGATAATAAAATTGTATTTGTTCTTTTTTGGAAACAGTACCGCCCAAAAGTTTAGAAATTATAAAATTTATCAATAAATTGGTCCCAAATCAAAATAATGCAAAAATTAAAATAACGTCACTAAATCTCTTCTTTAATGATTAGAGTAGCATGCAAAGATAAAAAAATACTGAATACAAATATTGTATTTGCTCCTTCTTGAAGCACAGTGGTGCCCAAAAGTATATAATTGGAATTTCACAAAATGTCTGACTTGAGTAAGCATAAATAAAAAATTCAACAACAATACGATTATTGTAGGCTGATACGATACAAATTAAAAAATTAAATTTGTTTTTATGAGGATTTTGTTGTTTTATTTTAGTTTTACTTGATTCCATAAGCAGTCAGTTGTACTTTCTAATCTGACGGATTTGGCTGATGTGAATAGTTTTAAATAATAACAATTAGATTTTTTAATATTTATGATCAAAAAATTACTTTAGTGAGTATATTGTCAAAGTGTTGATTGATTTGTGTTAAAAAATTTGGTTTCTCATACTACTACTACTAATAATATTCAGTTTTAATTGTATGTATTGTGGTTGTTTTTTTTTACATACAGAATAGGATTTTTTTCCACGTTAATAAAAACACAGCTGAATTAATAAGACATTCAAATCCTAAATTTAATACTCAAGATTTACATTTTCCAAAAATTATATGTACCACTTGTTGTTTAGCACTAAAAGATAGAAAGAATGATAATCCTAAAAGAAACATTTCTACAATACCGAATTTTGAAAAAAATGTTTTTCTTAAAGGAATTCAAAATAAAATTGATTGTAATTGCTATATAAGTATAACTGCAAGAAAGAACTTTAGATCTGCAATAATAAAAAGTAGAGAACATATAAAAGTATATAAACAAATTAAGTTTGGTACGATAGCATCAATAAATTATGAAAAATCAGTTCAGAAAAAAAAAAAATCCTAAACCCAACACTGCAACAATTGTCTGCACAAAATGTTTCTCAACCATAGAAAAGAAACAATCCCATAAATGTTCTTTAAAAAAAACAACCAGTAACATAACAAACAATATGGTTGCGGAACTGTCTGATCAGTAAAGAATTGCATCATACACAAGCTCTAAAAAAAGAATAAAGAGAATTGTTATCAATCCCAAACAAATTAAAAAAATTCAGATCAGTGTCTGCGTTAAATATACAAAAAACGAACTAACTTTTTTTGGTCACCAACTGGTCAACGCAAATGTATTCCTGCCAATTTCTCTGAAAATATGAAGAATAGGAAATTAGACTTTAATTCCATTTTAAAAATTGATTTCCTAGGTTTGATGTTGGTAATGGAAATTCAACCATAACAATTAAAAGACCAATAGTGTGGGGTAATGTTTCTGAAATATTTGATATGGTAATTAATAAACGTGGAGAAAAGGGTAATGTTGACATTAAAATTATGGCAGATGGCATTTTTTTTTTAAATATCTTTTAGCTTATTACCTGAGCTAGAAAATAACACAAATGAAAGATTGTTGAGATCTACGTATAAGAACAGTGCGGACTTAAAAAATTTGGTAAAGCTACAAATGTAAAAAAGATTATTTTGTTATGTATTGTTCTCGATGTGAAGGAAAGTTATAGGAATCTAAATTTAATGAAAATTGTTTTAAATGATTTCTTATTCAAGTTCATCGGCGATTTAAAAATAAATTTCATTGTAAACGGTCAACAAATTGCTTCTGCAAAGTATCCTAGCCTATACTGTTATGTATATTTGCAAGACAAGGTAAGCAACTGTTCTGAACATTATAATGAATTATTAGTTGGTATTGAAAATGACGACGAGGAAAAAAACAATAACATTAATAAGTTTTTATTGCAGTTTAATTAAATTTAATTTTACATTTCTTAAATTAATTGTTAGAAATTGCAAATTTGAAAATAGAAAACAAATGCTTCAGGCTGAAGCCGTTCGGAAATTTAAGAAATTTCTTAAAAGTATTTCAATCTAATGGAAGTAATAAGAAATTTGCTATGTTAAGCAAATCAGTAGTGAATCTTCTACTCTTCAATGAATACGATGATGTAACTGTTATTCAAAAATTCATAGTTTGGAACAAATTAATAAAAAATTAAGATCGTAAACAAGCTCATCTTTGGCCAAAACAGTTAAAAATAATATCAAAAAATTACTATGGCAAAGTTTTTGCGGGGAATGGTTGCCGAACAATGTTGAAAAACTCTGATATTCTTGTTAGTGACAATATACTAGAAAATATCAGCTCATTGATAATTATTCCATACGTATTATGTTTCAAATCAATGGATAAAATTATAAATCTAAGTTTCGGACTTTATCGAAACAAAACTTCGTAATATTTAATACATACCACATTTAATTTTGCAAACTTAATAACGTTCTATTGTAAAAGGTTTTCCAATAAGAAGTTTCATTTTGAAAAGCAGGCTATTTGGGCAGCTGTCAATTTTGAAGCTATTATCTTATGACATTTGACAAGTAAAAACTATGCCGTTATTAAAAATGGAACGATACACGCTTCAACAACGCATTGAAATTCTTAAAATTTACTACAAAAATGGTGAAAATTTTTCAGTCACAGTTCGCAAAACTAAAACACTTTTTGGTCGTCGTAATGCACCTTCTCGATCGGCAATAGTAAACCTAGTGAAAAAATTTAAGCTGTTGGAACAAGTTTGTGATGTAAAGAATCAAAAGCGTGTTCATCGCTTAAGAACACATGAGAATATTGCTGATGTAGCCCGTAGTGTTGAAGAAAACCCAGGTTTGTCGATTCCTTGTTGATCTTTGGAATTAGACATTTCACAAACGACATTGAATTGTATTTTGCACTTTTGACTTAAGTCTTAAGGCTTTTAAAATTCAGTTACCACAAGAACTCAAGTTGGTCGATCACCATAAACGTCGTTGCTTTGCTGATTGGGTTCTTCAAATGCATCAAAATGATCTGGAATTTCATCAAAAAATCATCTTCAGTAATGAGGCCCATTCTTACCTCGGAGGCTAAGAATGGTTGTTGAAAAGTCTTTGCATCCTCAACGTGTTACTGTTTATTGCGGTTTTTAGGCTGGCGGTGTGATTTGATCCTACTTTTTTAAATATGAGGCTGGTGCAACTGTTACGGTGAATGGATGGCGTTACCAAGCTATGATTAATGATTTCTGATGGCCGGAATTGAAAGATATTGATGTGGACGACGCTTATTTTTAGCAAGACGGCGCTACGTGCCACACAAGCAACAAAACAATCGCAATTTTGCAAGAAAAGTTTCCTGGTCGTGTTTTTCTCAAAGAGGTGATCACAATTGACCACCGAGATCTTGTGATTCAACATCTTTACACTTTTTTCTTTGTGGTCACGTAAAAAACAAGATTTATGCCAATGCTCCACAATGGATTTAAGGCCTTAAAGATGGAATTTGTTAAGTTATTGAGCACATACAGCCTCAAATGTGCGAATTGGTCATAAAAAATTTCATAAAAAGAATGTGGTACTGCAACCGTAACCGTGGCGGCTATTTGACTGATATTGTTTTCAAATGTTAATGGCATACCTTTCTTTTTACAATGAAATAAACATTTATTGATTTTTCTTACAAATTTTCCCAAAAAAAATTTTAATACCAAATGAAATGAAATGAAATGAAACCTCTTATTGGAAAACCCTATATTTCAAATACATGTTTATAAATTAAATACACAAATTATTTTGAGTAAAACACTTAGACATAAACTGTAATTATTTAAAAACTTTTCAATTATTTTTAATTTTTAGTGTTTACAAACTTTTGGGCACTACTGTTTTCAAGAAGGAACAAATACAATATTTGTATTCAATACTTTTTTATCTTTGCATGCTACTCTAAACATTAGCAAAAAGATTTAGTGTCGTCATTTTAATTTTTGCATTATTTCGATTCAAGACCAAATTTTCTATAAATTTCAATATTTCAAAATTGTTGGACGGTGTTGTTTCCAAGAAAAAGCAGATACAGTTTTAATATTTAGCATTTTGTAGTTTACGAAAACTACCCTGATCAGAAACAATGAGTTCTAACGTCGTAATTTTTATCAAACCATTTTCAATTTGGGACACCTGTTAGAAGGCATCGTTGGATTTGCAAAGCCTGAGTTATCCAAAATGTTTCCGACACTAAAAATGCAGTGAATTTTATATTATTTTCTACTTAATTCTAAAAACCAAAAGAGTTACTCAAACAGTATAAGTGGGTATATTATTGTTTATTTTTTGTTGGACGCCATATAGTTAATTTACTACAGATATTCTATAAATAGACTGGTCAAACTGGTTTGGACGCTTTATAGTATGCACAATCCGTGTCAAATATGTATATTTACAATAGAAAACATGTTGCAACACTGCCGGGCGCTTTAAGGTAGCAAACAGGACGCTCTATAACACATATTCATGTATTTTTGTGTATATGTAAGACGCTCAAAAACAGAAAAAAGTACGGACGCTAAAAGGTAGTTATGTACAATAGAAACATGTTTTAGTTTGTATTTAATAAGAAAACCGCATTAATCTTTTTAAGCTCGAGTATATTCACCTGCGAGCACTAGAAGTACGTTTATTTTTAAGGGACGCCCAATGACAGTTTCTCATAGCGGACGCTTTATAGATACCGAGATGTAAATATATATATATATATATATATATATATATATATATATATATATATATATGGGTAATTCCATTACTTTTCGACCAATTTGAAAAAGTCGACCTCTTTGATTTTGCTCAAATTTTCAGGGATCAAAATATAGATAAAAAAAATGAGATTTCCAAAATTTTTGACCTTAGAATATTGCCTGTTCAAAATGACACACATTTGAAGGTCAGAAATTTTACAATAAAACGACATTTTTACCGTAATTTGTATCTCAATATTTGGGCTTCTGGAAAATGATAGAAAGGTCTACGATAGCTCAAATTATTCCTTATTACATGTACTTTAAAACCCATACTATTATGTTTAATATCGTCGCAGTCATTTTGATATATTAAGCTTTAAACCGTTCTTAACAATCTTAACAAAATTTGATTCGCAAGGTCTAGATTTCTTCGTGTTTTATCTGTTTTTGAAGTGATCACACAATACTTATAGAATGTAGTAGTGTAACTATGAGAGTTCTGCGCCAATTTCTTATGGAGAAATACATGAGGTCCGAAATCGCAACTTTTCCGCCATCTTGGATTTAGGTGTGGTCATTTAATACCTGTTACCTGATTATTTTTACTACCTGATGTTACCTGATTATTTTTACTACCTGAGGATTTTTATTACCTGATTATTTTTATTACCTTATAATTTTTATTACCTGTATATATTAATTTTCCTTAAAATGGAATTCCGTCCGAAGTAGATTCGAACCACCGCTGAAATTAAATTTAGTTTAGAAGTCCGACATGCTAACCACTATGCTATCAAGACTTTCTAACAATAGAGAGTTGAATATGCTTAATATATTATAGCTAACGCCGAGTGTGACGTAGGTGTATATAGAGTTGCCGGTGTGTATAGAGTTGCCTAAGTAGATATAACAAAATAAATATTATTAATAAAATAAATAAAGCTAAAAAGCCAATGTCTGGATTTGAACCCAGAATAAAATACAAATTCAGATTATAAATCCGATGCGCAAACAACTACGCTATCGAGGATATTATATATTAGAGCGTTATAGAAGTGTAATATAACCAGACACAATCATAGTAAATGACGCAATTGTTCTATTCTTATACTAATTAAATTGTATATATTTAAAAATTATAAGATTATTGGATATTGAACTTCACTAATAATTTATGTGCGGAAACTGATAACGATGTTGACCTAAGTGCTCTTATGATAACAGAAATTCCCATTTATGTTAATAATAGTCGAATAAAAATAAATAAAAAGGTTAATTGCACACAAAATAAAATCATCAAAAACTAGTATAAAAACGCAAATAGGTAATATAATCAACCATAAATTAGTAATGTTTTTACCATTAAAGACACCACCCAAAAATAAACGTACGTATGATACTAATAAAATATATTATATTTAATACTTATAATTTAACAGTTGAAAATCCAATGGCTTATATTGATGAA
The DNA here is from genome assembly GCA_963932245.1 of Tachinus rufipes. NCBI lineage: Eukaryota > Metazoa > Arthropoda > Insecta > Coleoptera > Staphylinidae > Tachinus > Tachinus rufipes. The sequence continues at coordinate 52,749,630 of OZ010748.1, forward strand.
GCGATTGAAAAATATGACACCAAATTGAAAAAGGAAACTTTTCTTATTGGAATGACCACGTATCCTATCAATCAATCAGCAACAAAAGCTGTTTCAGTTGGGTTAAGTCCAACAATAGATTTTACACCGATAGTGAAGATATGTGGATCAAGAAGTTGTGTAATTTTTACTCAGGAAGAATGGGAGGAATTTCTAGCCATCGATGTTATAGGACTGAAAAGAAATGTATCATTTCCTTTGGTACTGAACATAAACTAACCATAAATAACTATAAGAATATAGAAGTTTTAATAATTGAATGTAGACGGTTTTCTGTAATTATATCTGTCGAAACGCTGTATAATCTATATAAATTAAGTTACATTATAAATTATAAGTTAGCATTGTTAAAAGCGTTAAATTTTATTAGCTATTACCGTCATATCTTAAACATTTGTATAAAGATGAAAGGAGATTTATATACTAATATTAATCTTACACTATCAACATCAGGGTTGTCTGATTCAATACTATACATGCATGAGGCATTAAATTTATCATTCCATAAAATTGTTGAAGATTTTGAATTAATGCAATAAATAAAAATAGCAAAAATTGTTTTACTTGATATGCCCGCCTATAAGACAGCATAAATACCTGAAGATATAAGAAATAACAAATAATATTTTTTATGTATGCTTATTATAATGAGTAAACAAAATAAATTGTAATCTAAATATATTACAATGTTGTATGTTGATATTAACATGAACCTACAGTCCAATGTGCTGACAAATTTTTACATAAAATGTAAATTATAATCTAAACAGGAAATATTGTGCAATGAGGAATTAGACTCTAACAAAACGCATAGAAATTTAGTATATAAAGGAAAAATATTTATAACATTTATAACAGTAAAAGATGGATTTCGTAGCAATTAATGCTTCCACCGACATTAAACCTACAAAAAGACTGATAGAGCTTAATGTAGGCGAAGAATACACCATATACGATGTATATGAAAGAAACACTGTATATGGTAGAGCTATACTACTTATGTTACACGATTGTGATGTTTGGATGCCCAAGCGAATAAATAGTTTATTCACCGAAGAAGCCATCGTCGATTTTAACCAAAATTATGCTGGACGAAAGGCTCTCCTAGTAAAGCAGCATCGAGAGATATATGGAAACAAAACACCAATTTTCGAAATAATTGACGGTAAGTAACATAATGATTTGTTGTATTTTAAACACAAGTTATCAGCATCTCAAAAAAACATTTCGTTTCTAAACGCTGAATGGAATCAAATAATTCAATTCAAAAATGAAATTGATGTTTATCTTAGAATGAAGAGGAAACCGCAACTCGCTGGGAAAAAGCGAAAACGAGTTTGCGAGACATGCAATTATATTTTCATTTAATAGTCAAATAGAAACAATTATTAGCAAAAACATTACGGATCCGTTCATAAATAAGGTTGTGTCAGCCAAAAACTGAATAATTTATTTTTGCTATATTTTACATTTTCCGGTTTTAAAGCAATTTCCCCTGAGATATCCGGAAAACTGAAATTATTTTTTCATTTAATAGTCAAATAGAAACAATTATTAGCAAAAACATTGCGGATCCGTTCATAAATAAGAATGTGTCAGCTAAAAAACTGAATCATGTATTTTAGCCATATTTTACATTTTCCGGTTTTAAAGCAATTTCCCCTGAGATATCCGGAAAACTGAAATAATATTTTCATTTAATAGTCAAATAGAAACAATTATTAGCAAAACATTGCGGATCCGTTCATAAATAAGGTTGTGTCAGACAAAAAACTGAATCATTTGTTTAAGCCATATATAACATTTTTCTGTATTAAAGCAATTTCCCCTGAGTTATCCGGAAAACTGAAATTATCTTTTAATTTAATAGTCAAATAGAAACAATTATTAGCAAAAACATTGCGGATCCGTTCATAAATAAGGTTGTGTCAGACAAAAAACTGAATCATTTGTTTAAGCCATATATAACATTTTTCTGTATTAAAGCAATTTCCCCTGAGTTATCCGGAAAACTGAAATTATCTTTTAATTTAATAGTCAAATAGAAACAATTATTAGCAAAAACATTGCGGATCCGTTCATAAATAAGGTTGTGTCAGCCAAAAAACTGAATCATTTATTTTTGCTATATTTTACATTTTCCGGTTTTAAAGCAATTTCCCCTGAGATATCCGGAAAACTGCAATTATATTTTAATTTAGTAGTCAAATAGAAACAATTATTAGCAAAAACATTGCGGATCCGTTTATAAATAAGGTTGTGTCAGCCAAAAAACTGTATCATTTATTTTTGCTATATTTTACATTTTCCGTTTTTAAACCAATCTCCCCCGAGATATCCGAAAAATTGAAATTGTATTCTCATTTATTAGTTAAATAGAAACAAGTATTAGCAAAAACATTGCGGATCCGTTTATAAATAAGGTTCTGTCAGTAAAAAAACCGAATCATTTATTTTAGCTATATTTTACATTATCCGTTTTTGAACCAATCTCCCCTGAGATATGTCTTAGCTTAAACATTGACTATCATACCTTAAATTAAATTATTAGCCAAATTATTTAGATCTCTCATAAATTAGCGCAATAAAAAGTTTTTTTATTGATTTCCAGAAATTTAAATGTTTATTTCTATTTGTTAAACAATAAGAAACAATTCTTTGTAAAAACATTTGAAATTTACCAATTATTATTCATGTAAAAATATTTAACGCCGTTTTAATATTATATTTATAATTTAATAACACCCATTTATATCTAAATCTTTTGTTGACATTGCAGTTGTATTAAATTTATTATTTATTTAATTATTGCTAAATAATACTATTAAGTTAAATAACAGAGCAGTTTGTTTAAATAAATAAAGTTATTGATCTAAAACAAATATAAAAACGCCGCTAAATTCCAATGCTGGTACGCATGTTGATGATTTAGTTGGGCGATGCTTGGTTGAGAGCGCGGATTCACAAATACGCTTCTTAAACAAATCCGTAGCCGTAGCTAAGTTCAGCCACGTGAAACTTTAACATGGAGGTTCTTTCACATCCGGTGCTCGAAGTGTAGTGGTGTGTTTGCTGGTTATTGAATACCGACAGGAGGGTGTAACCTCACGGCTTGTGTCCGTTTTATGGTATGTACCAGTGATTATATGACGGATTAAGCGCTATATGGAACGCACCCGCTAATTATTGGAGCGGAAAATTAATCCTACCGCTGTGCGGATTTTTCACCACCCACACCTCGTGGCAAATGTTATATGGGCGTCCGACAAAGCTCAACTTGGAATATATGTGTTTTTAAAATAACGCACATTCTCGGACTTAAAGTACAAGTCGAGGAATAACTTAAATCAAACGAACCCGCTCATTGCCACAGATGCCAGGCATATGGGCACTCACAAAAAACATGTACAAACAAATTTGTGTGTGTCAGATGTGCGCAAAACCACCCCTCAGCGCACTGCAAACTCACTTCTGACGACAGAGACAAAACCACTTGCGCCAACTGTGGCGGAAAACATCCAGCCAGCTATAAAGGCTGCCCGGAATACCAAAAACAAAAAGCCAAAACTCAAAAACCCGCGGCAAACCAGGCACGCCCAGCCAGCTATGAATCACCTAGGCCACGCCCACAAACGTCGTCTTACGCAAGAGCCGTTTATTCCACGATGGCAAACGAACCGGCAGAACCCGAAGAAAACTCTTTCAAAGATGATCTACTTAAAATATTAACTACTTCTCTTAACGACAAGGACCTGTTAAAACAGGTTCTAGCTATCGCGCTGCAAAAACTTGCATAATGGCAGCACAACCAAACTGCTGTCAATCAGCTTTTGGAATTGCGACGGCCTTCCAACTAAAATAGAAGAACTGACAAACTACCTCATTGAACATCAAATTGATATAATGCTACTCTCAGAAACGGGCCTTAAACCAAAACATAAAACCAAGTTTCCAAACTACAACACATACAGAAAAGATAGAAACAGTGTGAGAAGTGGAAGCACTGCCATACTCATCAAGAGATCAATAGACCAAGCCGAAACAGACATCCCTATCATGACAAACCTGGAAGCTAATGGAGTGATTAATAACATCAAACCGTTGGGTAAAATTAAAATTGCATCAGCATACCTATCTCCATCTAAGCCCCTCGTTCACGCAGACTTGAATCATGTTTTAAACGACAATATTTCCACCATAATCGGCGGAGACTTAAATTCTAAGCATACAGCTTGGAATTGCAAGAAAAATAATGAAAGAGAAAAATCGCTGTACAAATACAGCGAAGAAAACAGTATCATCATACATAGCCCGGACACGCCCACTTTTTACAGTCGTCAAGGTCATCCTCCAGACATACTGGATATAGTCATCACAAAACAATTTTACAACAGCATCACCATCACCGTAATTAACGAATTAGACCACCTTCCTGTACTGCTTCAAATCTCAAACATACCAAACCCTAACGCTAACAACTGCCGCAAGCAAACGGACTGGAAAAAATACTCCAACTACATGCTCAAAGAACTTGGGCCGCTACCGACTATTACATCTAATCTGGACATTAATAACGCCGTCAACATCTTAACAACGGCTATACTAACAGCTCAAGAAAAGGCTGCAACAACTTTTGAATTTAGCAATAAAGACCCTTTAGGTTTACCACTTTTCCTAAAAAAACTTATTGCTAACAAAAACAAAGCCCGACAAAAATTTAGACGTACCAGGTTAGCCCAGGATAAGAGAATAGCCAGCCAGTTACAACAACAAGTCAAAGACAACATTAAAACCTTTGAAAACAGACAGTGGGAGCATGCATTTTAGGGAAGCTCTAAAGATATACCCAAAATCTGGGACATCTCGAAAAGACTAAGACGTAACCACGTTACTATTCCAGCCCTACAAGGTCTAAATGGCATGGCTTACACAGACTCTGAGAAAGTCAAAGCCGTTGCAATATCCATAGAACAGCAATGCAGCCCAGCCTTCGACATTTTGGACACTGACTTCATAGAAGAAATTGAAAGTGAACTGATGCAACACCTCCAAACTATAAATGACGTACCACCACTGCTCACAACACCAAAGAACGTGGGTAAAATTATCAAAAAGTCAAGGCCAGAAAAGCCCCTGGGAAGGACAATATTTCATACAGAGCCATAAAACATCTACCCAAAAAAGCTGTCGTTGGCCTAACTAACATCATAAATGCAATGCTCAAAAATGAATACTTCCCAGAGTCATGGAAACTAGCCACTATTATAGTTTTCCCCCAAGCCTGCCAAATCTCCTAAATTTCCTGAAAACTATAGGCCCATTAGCTTACTCAGTTCGCTAAGCAAAATCGCAGAGAAAGTACTTTTATCGCAAATCCAACTACACGCTGAAAACAACAACTTAATCCCCGAACATCAACACGGATACCGCAAAGACCACTCGACGTCTCACCAACTTGCTCGAGTAACGGATCACATCAACGTTGGGTTTTGCACAAAGAAATCTACGGGTGCCATATTTTTTGACATAGAGAAGGCTTTCGACAAAGTATGGCATGAAGGTCTTCTAGCTAAGATATTTAGACTGGGATTTAACAAACAACTAGGAAATATCCTACATTCCTTCCTATCAGGAAGATGCTTTGAAGTGCAAATCGGAAAGACTCTCTCTAACAGACGTCCCATAACAGCTGGCGTACCACAGGGGTCAGCTCTCTCACCATCTCTCTACAACATTTATGTAGCAGATATGCCGACCGAAGACAACGGCACTATGACAGCTCAGTATGCCGACGACACGGCTATTTTATACAGTTCAAACTGTATCAAAATTATTACAAAAAGACTACAACGTGCCGCCGATCTAATCACAGATTGGACGGAAAAATGGGGCATTAAAATTAATCCAAGAAAAAGTCAAGCCACCTTCTTCTCCAAACGGAGGAAAAAACCCCTAGAAAACATAGAAATTGAAGGAATTCCAATACCATGGACTGAACAGGTGAAATATCTAGGAGTTACCTTGGACAAATCGTTAACATGGAAACCCCACACTCAGAATGTCAGAAAAACCGAGTTGTATTGAGGTGCATGACCAGTCCAGAACTTGGTAGGTAAATTGGATACGGGTGTCTGACCTATCCAGCTCTAATAATAAAATTTCAATTCATAATATTAATTCAGAATATGTAATGTACAAAGTCAATTTAATTATACGAGTATTTTTCTGAAATTGTATTTGTTTCCTGTCTATACATTTAAAGGTTTTAATAAAATTTTTATGTTTGGGTAAATCATATAAATTTAATTTCATAAAAACCTCTGGGGAATTATTGTTTATACCCAAGAGGCACCCTAATACCTGGGATTGCCCAAACAAATAAACAATTGCAGCCCAGCCTTTAAAAAGATAGACAAAAATTAAGCCCACGACTCGCTCTCCGACAATAAGAGCTGCCGCTAGCAACGAACGTTCTGACGGTTAGTAGTAAGGACAGGTAAAAACGTTTCAAAATTTCCAAATTAAAAATCAATAAGAGTTTATAATATAAATTTTTCTTAAAATTCGGATCATGATAGCATAATCCTTCCGGTGTTAGAAACAAAAATCGGTCATGATTGACACTGGCAGTCAAGTGACACTTTAAAAAAATCTTGTTTTAAGAGAGATACTAAAGTATTTCTAAACCTTGAAGCTCAATTAAAGAGTATAACAATCACCCAAATACCTACATATGGTATCATATACGGTACCAAAAATCCTATTGAGCTTATTATACATCCTATTAATTTAGTACCTGATAATTTCTAAACTACACAAGGTGGAATATTAGGAAAAGACTTTTTTCAACAGTATACCGCTGAAATAAATTCAAAAATGAATAATCTTACAATAAATCATGACGGGAAAATAAAAATATTCAATAATAATTCCTTTAAAAAAATTTAATTCTTATTCCTGCTCATAGCTAAGTAATTAAATCAACAAAAACTTGTCTGGAAAACGAATCAATATGTCTTGCAAAAAAAATTGAAAGGTGTATTTGTGGGAAACTGTTTAGTAAAGCCAATGAATTGAGTTTGCAATATAGCTTTTGTTAACTCCAGTGAAATGTATGTTCCTATACAAAAACACAATTTTATTTTTGAAAATCTTGAAAAATTTGAAATCCTAACCGATTAATAACGTTACCACTTATCAAATTCCTACTACTGATAACATCCTTGTAAATGTAAAACCTTATCAGTTACCTTTTCATCAGCAAGGAGAAAATAATTCGCAAATTTAAAAAAAACGTTAAAAGAACAAATAATTATTGATTCAAGTTCTCCTTATAATTCCCCTTTGTTGGTTGATCCTAAAAAATCACACGCTAATAAAAAAGGGCGTGTAGTAGTCAATTTTCAAAAATTGAATGGGAAAACCAATTGCTTCCTCACATCCTCTGCCAAACATTACCGAAATATTAGATCAATTAGGTAAATCTAAATTTGTTAGTTCACTAGTCTTGCTCCCGGATATCATTAAGTCTTAATGTCACCTTAAGATAGATCCAAAACAGCTTTCTCAGCCCTGTTTTCTCAAAAATAGGATTTGTTATACATTTTCCTTGCCCTAAAACTCCCATAGACATAAATTCTTTTTTTTGGTTTAGGTGGCCATCACAGGAAATACATTCAAAATTTTGATAAAATATCACAGACATTAACAAATCTTTTAAAAAGTAACGTTATGTTACCAACGAGCTTGGAATACACAAATATGCGGATGCATCAGACGCGGCGAAAAAACACATTTTTTATGAAAGAATAACTTAGGATGACTCGAACAGGAAAAATTAAATGTATCGGATTTGTTATTGTTGGAGATATGCAATAAAAACAATAATACATGTTTGTACATTTGTTGTATGCAACTTAACTTACAGCGCATCGAAGCATGCGTATATAACTATCTGTCATTTTAGATGTAAAAAGTAGAGTTCTACTATAACGTAGCACAAACAGTTTTCGTAATGGCCGTCTGAGATAGACGTGGTAGTAGTAAAAGCGTTCCAGTATTATTTCAATATAAATCATTTATGTGTCTTCTAATTCTTTTAATCACCTCTATATAAACCACGTTCTGTAATCCTTAACAGTTATTCGCTCGATGAAACTCGGGAACTTTTTGCAGAAGTAACGTAATATCGCGATTCATCACAAATATACGGAATCGGATATCGGCTATTAAATTACCACGACCGGGATGTGTTGAATATCAAATTCGTATTCTTGTATTGACAGAACCCAACGTGGTAGACGAAGTGATTGTAGTCTACTAGAATTGAGATAATAAACAATTTTTTACCCAGCAAGAGAACACGGCATTTGCGCAAAGCAAATACCACAAGCATATTTTTCGACATAAAATATCTAGTCTCTCGATACAGCAAAAGGCGCAAGTGATGAAATTGGTAAATCAATTCCGATATCACTACTCAATCCCATTGATTGGCATATAGCATTGGCAACCCAAAAACACTATTCATTTTTAGTTGTAACTAACTTCATTGCGTCCTATTCAAACTTCATCAGACAATGAATCACACGTTAGAGCCGTCTTACACGATGCTTATTTTAATATTAAATTTAATATTAAATGATGCGCGCGCTACTTTACAATAAGAATTTAAAAGTCGCTGTATGACACGAAAGTTTATAAAATAAGTACGTCAGCATGCTGAGCATGCGCATTGAACTAACCTTTCAATGATAGTGAAATGACAAATATCTGAAATAACTTCATAATATTTTAGTTAACGCACAACGCACTATTTCTAGCATGCTTATTTTTATAATCGATGTTCTTCACTGCGTATAAGCACGGGTGTGTTTTATACATGTCAATTAGCAATTGAACCTGTACTTTTGACCATAAGCTTAGAATTAGATTATTTTCTTGCATCAAAACATATTAACTTGGGCCGCGCATCATTTAATATTAAATTTAATATTAAAATAAGCATCGTGTAAGACGGCTCTTAAATGGCGGCGTTGTCTTTTATGCCGATCGCATAAAATTATATTGTTTCAAACAGAATTAGTAACTACAAATATTATAAAATAGTGGACAGGATAGCCCAAATTAGGTAAATGATAATACAATTTACATTTTAAATAAACTAAGCTAAATATTATTTTTAGTTACAATGCATGCCAATGTGCAGTTTGCAAGAACTACTTGTTTGCAGCCAAATACCAATGTCTACACTGTCATAGTTTTTGTTACGCATGTGTTACCTGAGGAGATGCCGATGCAACAGAATTGCATAGACCTCTTCCCAGAAGCCGCTGCCGCACCACCTGCAGTTACCTGAAGAGATGCCGATGCAACGGAGTCGCGTGGCCTTCTTCCCAGAAGCCGCGGCCGCACCACCTGCAGGTGACGCGAAGGATTCCAACACGAATCTTCCCAGAAGCGGTGCCATATCAGCACATTGTGTTGATATAAATAATTAACATAAATGTATTAGCTTTTAGTCAGTAATTAATATTCGTAACATACGTTACATACAGGGTGTCCGGAAAATACGTGTACAACGTTTGACGACAGACTCCTGACGTCAAAATAGGTCGATCTAAGCCGACTTAGTTATATCCAAAATTGTCTCGTTTAGCCGGTAGAGGGCGTCACAAATTTGTAAATATTAAAAAGAAATTACCTGTAACAATAATTTTTTAAGTGACCTTGTTGCTATGGCGTTTAATAATTTGACAATTATTGACAAATTGTCACCAGTCTATGAAATTTACTCAAGTATACGATCAACATTCTTGAATTACAAGTTCATTTTACCATTAAAAATGGAAAATTATACAAACTCTCAGAAAGTTGACATGCTCCTGGTATACGGGTTTTGTCAAGGAAATGGGCGTCAGAGTGTTAGGGTTTACATGGAGAGGTTTCCTAACCGTCGAATACCAAACCACCAAACATTTGCCAATATTGAGCGTCATCTTCGGGAAACGGGCAGTTTTGAGAAAAAGTTTGAAGGCAGGGGTATGCGAACAACTCGAACTGTGGAAACAGAAGAGATGATTCTGGAAAGAGTTGAAGAAGAACCAAGTACCAGTACCCGTCTCTTAGAACGTGAGTTAAATGTTCCTAAAACGATTGTCAATGAGGTTTTAAGAGAACATCAGTTGTTACATCCTTACCACATACAAAAAGTCCAGGAACTTTTACTGACTGATCCCCCCATGCGGCTTACATTTTGTCAATTTATTAGAAACAAAAGAATCCTTGTTCCAAATTTTTGTAGAAAAATTATGTTTACTGACGAGGCATGCTTTACAAGATCTGGGGTAACCAATCTGCACAACGAACATATTTATTCCGATGAAAATCCACATGCCATTAAAGTTGCACATCATCAGCATCAATTTAAAATTAATATTTGGGCAGGTATTATTGATCACTACCTTATTGGTCCCATTGTTATTCCAGACAGGTTAGATGGAAATATTTATTTAAATTTTTTGCAAGACACATTACCAATTCTTCTGGAGAATTTGCCCCTTTTACTTCGGAGGGAAATGTGGTATATGCATGATGGTGCCCGCCCCATTTTTCCGTTGCCGTTCGGCAATACTTACATCATCAATATCCCAACCGATGGATTGGAAGAGGCAATGATGCACCAGTAAAATGGCCACCACGTTCTCCTGAGTTAAATATGTGTGACTTCTTTTTGTGGGGCGCTATTAAAACAGAAGTTTACAAGACTCCGGTAAACACACGCGATGATTTATTGCAGCGGATTTTAAATGCAGGCAACCATTTTAATAATCCCGAGACATTAGATAGGGTCCAATATCATTTTTTAAAGAGTGTTAATAAGTGTATTCAGCAAGATGGCGGTCATTTTGCACATTTGCTTAAGTGATGTTTTTGTTTTACTTAGTTTCTTACAATAGATACTTGCAACTTTGTTATACTTTTGTTTTTTTTTACGCCCTCTACCGGCTAAACGAGACAATTTTGGATATAACTAAGTCGGCTTAGATCGACCTATTTTGACGTCAGGAGTCTGTCGTCAAACGTTGTACACGTATTTTCCGGACACCCTGTATATATAAATAAATGTATCTTTAAATATAAGAATAAACAATCGAAGTTAATCGATACCTAATTCATGTAAGGTTAAAGCCAATTATAAATAACAGACGATTTCATAATCGTTTTTGTTATTTATGTTATTTCTCTTAAAATGGAGATATCTTATATCGGGTCGTGACGTTAATTATTTGATTTAAGAGGGGTCTGTTCTAAGAAAAGTTTGACATTTATTATTATAGCCGCTCTTAAGTCACACGTGTTTCCTGATATGCGATATTTTCATACCCTATGGACCGCATCAAACTTGTTAGCTTTTATCGCTACAGTTGGTCAGTTGAGTTTATAAATGTTTCTTTATCCTGTTACCCATCTTATTAGGGGTGTTTTCAAAGCGCGGTGATTGGCTGAGATGTTTTTACTGAGACATATTTTAGCCAATTACTGAGGGGAAGAAAATAAACAGGAAATTGAAAGGTTTTAAATAAGCTTGACTTTTCAATCTATTAAATATATCAATAGGTGGTGCGGTTTACGGGGAATTATAATTTTAGCAAATTAGTTTTTTTTTATATTAATTAATAAATTTCAAGTTTAATTTTATTATATTTTTATTTATTCTAATTACGTAAATGTAAGTGCCAAAAGAAGCCAGCCCCGCTCAGGTTCAATTAATAAGGTAAGTGGGTATTTAGTTAATTTAAATCTTGCAAGGTACAACTTGCCCTTTATTTCATGGCAACGTTTGCTCCCTTTCGAGAAGAATTGCGATCGTTTACACTACTAATTGTCCACTTTGCCAATCTATTGTGAACAATAGTCAAAATTTTGCAAAGAAACAATTATTACCTAAAATGCTCACATATTGTATGTACACAGAGTGTAAAGAAGTTGGAACTGCTGAATATATAAAAGATCACTATGCAATTTGTGACTACGTAAATGTTAAATGCAATGTGCTTTCCTGTACTTGGTTAGGAACACGAATTAAATTCACAAATCATTTGAAATTAAACCACAAATGGCTTCTTGTAAAAAATTGAGAAAATTTAATCGCTTGTCAATTTAAATTATGTGTTATCAAATACTGCCCGCAATTTTTTTGAGTAAAACAATATTTAGTCGATAATACAATGTTTTAGGTTGCACAACACATGACTTCTGTTAAACAAAATGAAAAGTATTTTTATACAATTACGATTGATTATAAAGAAGGTGAAACCTCGGGAGAAACGCATTTATTTTGTCAACCGTGTCAAAGTTTAAGATTAATCCAATTGCGAAAAAATTAATTATGTTTGTTTGATAAATATATTATATATGTATGTATAGTCGTTAGCAGTTTTGATTTTTGCAATTATTTGATTTTGTTTATTTCTTTCTGCATTCTTTATTTTTAATTTGAGGGTCGATATTTATTCATGCCATCCTTCTTTGCGATAGTGAGTAAGTAGCAAACTAACTAATTACATAAGCTTAAGTTATGTCTTAACAGACGCCTTTTTAACGTGTATTTATTTAAGTTAAACAATCAAACCATTCATTTTCATTTAGAAGATTTGTTCTTCTAAACATGCGACTTAACGAATTATGATTAGAAAAAATTAAACTGTGTGTCGTAACTTTAAATAAATTGCAATTTCTTAAAGCTAACGGAATAATTAGACACATGAAATCCAATTTCGGATAAAAGCGAAGGACAACTTATATTGTCATAATTAAAACCGTGGATTAAAACTAGTTAACTGGCAAGGCGTTCATTAACCAAATATAGAGTTTTTCCTGAGTGGGACGTGTTAAAAGCTTATCTTTAAGATGATTTCTCAGAGAAGCTGTCCGTCGGATTTTGACAAACAGGACTCAGTTTTTGTTTTCAAGGCAAGAACGGAGACATTACAACTTATGCCTTAAAAATAAAAAAATGTCTGTCAAATTTAGTAGGAAGGATTAACTAATCCTGTAAAAAATTATGTTAAATCACAAAACCCTAACTCTCTCGAAGCCGCAATTGATTTGGCACGTTCAGAAGAATGGCAACTTCAAACGGCAAAACGATTTTCACAATTGTCAATTAAAAGAGAAACAAATTTAACAACCAATGTTGTTTGTAATATTTGTATAAAAAAGGTCATACAAAAACGAAAATAATGATAAGATGAAATTACAATCAAAATTTTAATAATGTTAAGCAAAAGCGTGCAATTTTTCACGCACCGACATCTAACAATTTTGATGTTACTTGTTTTTATTGCAAGACAAAATGTTATAAAATTACCGTTTGTAAGAAGCGGAAACATAACGAGCAAAACAAGTCTCAACAAACCAAAGAATTCAATAATGCAGGACCCCAATAATAGGAATCTCAATAATCAAGTTTCGGGAAACGGATCAAGGTCGGGAGTTCAGGGTCGTACCCCATTCAACAATTAGATGAGTATCATAAAAATTTTCAAAACCAACAAATAAATAAAGAACGATACATTTATTTTTACACTAACACGTTTAAAAGTTAAACTACGTAGCCCCACGTTGGGCGCCAAATGGAGTATTATTTAAGGACTAGCCGGGCCAAGTTCGCGGCGACGCTTGGGTCCACAAAACACCAAATAATACATAGAATAACAACTTAAAACAAAACGGTTCACCGGTATGATTAACTACCTATATCCGCAATTGCAATCTAGTAGTGCCAAAGACTTTTAATAAAAAGACCGTATGCGCTCGCATTCGCTCCGCAGAAAATTCTCGGAATTGCCCCGCGCATGACCCACTCAGTAATTTTTATTCCTCTTGCACAAAAAGGATTTAATTGAACGGGATAAAAGAATTATATTAACACAGAAATTATACAAGATAAACAAAAACCAAATCGTTAATTAATTAAGATAATACAAAGATGAATTTAAAAGAAGCAGAAAATAATAACATTTGGCAGTACACCAGCTACCGCCGAGCTGCGCTCCCTCACTTTCAAAACGGTCAGGAATTCAACTGAACCTGAAAACAGTGAAATATAAACGTGACAACTGCCTATCTATAAAAGGATTAACAGATTTAATTGTTGGAAAGTAATAATTTAAAATCAATAAATATTTACTGAAAGTAAATACAGAGTCAATTAAATTCTTGTATTATTTCTGGTTAACTAATTAATATTATTATTAATTAATTAATAACTAATAATAGAATGGAATAAATATTGGAAAATTTAAGGGCATAATGATAAGAAGAAAACAAGGAATGCTACAAAATTACATCACATCACGCTCTCGATCGGCCAGTGATGTGGAAAGACCTTGATGAACTTAATTAAATATTAAGTTACTAAAATTTTTTTTTTCTTCCTGAACCAGACATCAGTTTGTAATATTTTATATTTTTATTAAATGATCAGGTATCACCACTATATAGTGACTCATATGAGTTTTATATCTCTATAACGTCCTTCCTTCAGATTTACAACATTTAGTAAGTCCATTTATTTGGCTATCAATCCTGAATTTGAAGCGATCCACGACCCACCAATTAAAATAGAGCTGCCGCCTAGCTAATGGTAAGAGTAAGTTCAAACCGTTATAGGACGTACGATAATATATCTAGATCGAGTATTAGTTATTGCAGAAAATGCTAAATTGTACAAACGAAAAGCAAATGAACTTATTTATAAAGCCGTAAGTACTGTTATATGATTAAAATATTTAAAATAATAATAATAATAATAATGGTGACTATCAAAATTTTTCAATAGAAGATTCAGAATCTGATTCGCGTGCATCTGAATCTGATTCGAGTGGATTTGAATTTGATTCAAGTGATGAAAGTAACACCGATAGTGATGATGAATTAGATGCGGGTATAGAAACTGATGAATACGATTCTGATACAAGTATGGAGAGTATAGAAACAAATCATAAAGATCTTGTATTATACGAGCAGTGTTGCCAAGGTTGGGAAAATTTCCTCAGATCTGGAGAATTTTAGTGTAAGTTGGAGAAATGGGGAAAACTTTTCTAAATTACATAAAATATGAGGATTTTTCTCAAATATACATGTTAATAAAATGAATTGATAAATGATTTTACTACATTAAAATAAAACCTATACTGTCTTTATTTTAACACGAAACCACGCAAATTGAACGTACTCTAGGCTTGCCGCTTGTAGTTCGGGTAGTTCCCTGGATTTCATATTTAAATGCGGGCCAAGATGATTCATTACCCTGGCGCGTTTCATCTACTGGCACTAGCACCAGCCGCAGCCGCATTGCATTTTTTTGTGTCAATCGTTGTCAATTCCGTATTTCAAAATCTCAACACATGAATTGTGAGTGGTATTTAAACAATAAGTGTGTGATTAAGTGTTAACTGTTGGATATTGACTTTATTGTTTTAATGGTTAATTTATTGAGCAGTGTTTAGATAAAGATATGTAAACAAATGTTGATGTCAATAATAAGATTAAATTACTAGTAAACTTTGTATTTAAGATGTCCGATTCATCAGATTTGTCCGATTCTAATTCTGCTAGTATTCTCAAAAAGAAAAAACCTCGAAAATCATATGCTCATAAATATAGGTTAGAATGGGAGAAAATGAACGCATTCAAATCATGGATCGCTCCCAGTAACAATGGTATAAATGATTTTCACTGCAAGATATGCAATGATGATTATATTGGAAGAATATCATCAGTAAAAAAACACGGTGCTGAACAAAAACATATAAAAAAATGCACGTCAATGAAAAACCAACCGACATTAAATAAAGCTATATCAGCATTTAGTTCAGCTGCAACAAACATTAAAGAAGCAGAACTGCAAATTGCTATATATATTGCTGAGCATAATATTCCAACAAATGCAGTTGACCATTTAGTAGGCCTTATTAAAAACATTAATTTAAAATTAAACCAAACCGATATTAATAAAATTACATGTAATCGTACAAAATGTACGAAATTAATAACAAATGTTATAGGGTTAACTGATTTTGAAAATATTATAGTTATTATTAAGAAAAACAAATTTTCATTATAAATAGACGAGTCTACCGATATTTCAATGACTAAAAATTTAGCTATAGTAGTAAGATTTGTAAATAATAATAGAGTGATCAAAGACAACTTTTTATCTTTACTAACTGTAGAAAATGCCACAGCTGTCGCAAAATATGACAAAATAGCCCATTTTTTTAATTCAAATGATATTGATTACAAAAATAATTTAATAGGTTTTAGAGCAGATACTACGATGGGTGAACATAATTCCGCATTTACATGTGATGAAATGTATATGTCATTCTTTAGCATTAGTTGCAGCATATGCTTGCAAAAAATACCTGATAACATCGAGTATCTTTTGAGAGATATTAAATATTTATTCATATCTTTAATCTTATAAACGATTGAGCAAGTTTAAACAATTTCAAGAATTTGTAAATATTAAACCCCATAAAATTTTGCAATTAAGCAAAACTCGTTGGCTATCTCTTTAGTCTGTCGTTTCTAGGATAATAGAGCAATATAATGCGCTAAAGTTGTTTTTGCAAGGGCAATATTTAGAATTCAAAGATGAAAGAGCAAAGTCTATTATTTTATATATATTTTATATACTATTTAACAAGCTAAATGATCCCATTACATTAATGTACCTAGAGTTTCTGGAATATGTGTTGCCCATTATAGTTAATTTAAATTTAGAATTCCAGTCGGAAACTCCTAAAATTCATGTGTTGCATTCCAAAATGGAAACAGCATACAAAACCATCTTAGAATTCTACATTCAGCCAAAATACTTAAGCAATACGCCGGTTAAAAATATTCAATATAGAAATCCACACCATTTTCTAAACCAGGAATCAATACACGTGGGAGCCAAAGTTATGGCAAAACTTGTCAATAATGCTGTACAAATTTCAACAAATAAAAAATTCTCGTTTTTTTTTAAATGTTTAGATTTTTATATTGAATGCTGTCATCAACTTTATAAGCGTTTGTCATTTAGCCAAAAACATATACAAGCTTTAAAGGCACTGTCCTTTTTAGAACCCGCTAAAGTTCATAACATAATATCAATTGCACCGGCAGCTGCTTATTTTCCAAATTTAATTAAGAAAGGCGAATTAAATCAGTTAGATAGAGAATGGATATTGTTGAAAAACGAAGTGAATAAAATAATGCAAAACTGCGAGTTTAATCAATTTTAGGCAAATATATTTAGCTTTCAAAATAGTGATGGGTCTACAAGATACCCCATGATAAAAAAAGTTTGTTCAGCAGATTTTGTGTTTGCCGCATAGTAGTGCTGCTGTGGAACGCGTTTTCAGTAGTATCAATTTAAATAAAACAAAAATCAGAAATTGTTTATGTAATGAAACAATAGAAGGCATTTTAAGAACAAAACAATATTTAAAATCGCAAAATAAACATTGTTTTGAAATAAATTGTCCAAAAGAAATGTTAAGGAAACATAATGCTTCCATGTATTAATATAGTATTATAGAATAGATATTGTATATATTTTTATATTATCTAATAGTAATAAATAAGTTGTTTTGTACGTAAGTTTTGAATATATTTATTTTTTCCCATTTATTTATAATTTTATGTAATTATTCACAATACTGGCGATTTTTTTTCAATATCTGGCAACTTTTTAAAAGGTTAAGTGAGGATTTTGTAAATAATTGTCTGGCAACACTGTATACGAGTCACATATAGTGGCGCAGTAGCTGCACTTCCTCCAGGGTAATAAAATGTAGTAAATAGATGTTACTTAATATTCACCTTGCATCGCAAGCACATTCCGCCAGTGTTGATAAACACAACTGGCATTGAATGTGTTTCAGGGTAACACCTGCGGGTATATAACCCGGGTGTTGGCGAGTGTTGCCATACAGTGTGACATTGTTGATTGAACATACTTCTAACCATCATGTTTAGTGTAAAGTTAATATACACTATACGATGTAAATTATAAATAATAAAAGATAAACATACACTCCTCGAAAGATAAAAATGAATATAAAGTTTATTAATTTGTTACTCATTATAATAATAAGTTTTAATGTAGGATATTTACAATGTAATCATACTAATTTTGCAAAAAATAAACTTATATTTGTATACCAAAGTAAATGTATGCAGTGTGCCAAGTCACTTTTCAGAGAGACAATTAAAATCACAATTATGTTTGTTAATTATAAGTTGAAATCGTAACTGAATCCTACTAACAGTGCATAAAATAAATATTTGTATTATTTTCAATAAATGAAAAATAATTCCTATTTGACAAAAGTCTTTCTACGCTTCTGCTTCATTGTAATTACTTCAGTACAGCCTGGCGCATGAAAATATGATAGCGAGAAACGGAAGCGTTCAAAATTATAACATTTTGTTATTTTTTTAATGTACGAATATAAATGTAATATATCAATCATAAAAATTCTCCAGCAAATATGGATAGACTTAATTAATTAATTGGGTTGCATTTTTAAATTTATATTAAAGTTGCAAACGTCACGTAGTTGAGTTGAAGACTGTAACTTTATTTGTAGGAAAGTTATTCTCAGATACATTTCATATACTGACATCAGTCAATAAAACAATCTTGAATAATACACATTATATGCGCTTATATTTATTAAGAAAAGAATTAATAAATAAATAATTAAAATGAACATTTAAATTTATTTTTTCCTCCCTTATTTTAAATCTGTTATAATTCAACCGTGCTCTGTGGATTCTAGTGCATAATACGTTTACATTGTTA
Source organism: Tachinus rufipes (assembly GCA_963932245.1). NCBI lineage: Eukaryota > Metazoa > Arthropoda > Insecta > Coleoptera > Staphylinidae > Tachinus > Tachinus rufipes. The sequence goes on from OZ010748.1 coordinate 52,768,534, forward strand.
TTAACAAGAGGTGAAAATTCAGATCCATCCTCGATAAGATAATGAACAACAAGGAGGCGTCCTGCTCGGGTGTTCCCCAAAAGCAACAAGACCAGCAGGGTGATAAACAGATATACATAAATATAAACATCAATGTCAGGTACGTATATTACTCATTATTCATTCATTCAAGAATGATGTAATAGAAACCAAATCCGATAACCTGTAAATTAGTCATTTAATAAATAAACTTGATAAAAATTGCACATAAAGTCAATACATTCAATTGAGTAAATTTAAAACATAAAATTTAATTTAAGTTATTAATTAAAGTATTTATTTATTTGAAAAACTGATGTTGAAGACAGTGGCATCATCAGGCATGATTAATAATTCTTTTAAGACCATTTTTTTTAAATAGTGTTTTCTTCTAAATATTACTGTTTCGAGATGCAAAAACGTCTGATCAATTAAATCAGAATCAACGAGTAAACAAACAGACCCGACCAAACGCAGCAATTGCATATTAAATAATGTTGTCGAACTAATTCCAAGGATCATTTAATATATCACTGTGGTGTATTTCTGAAAAGCAAGCACAGAACAATTTAGTGCTTAAATTAAAATTATGCATCGACTGTTTCCGTAATAACCATTTTCAGAATAATTGCAATAATAAATCAACATGCAGGATTTTTCATAAATTCTACAATACACTTTTGCATTTTAATAGAAAATTAAATAATGTCAAAAGTCCCAAGATAACGAAACAAAAGGGTTAGTACTCAGCCACAACAATAGTAAAAACCTTAACAATTCAACTGCCACAAAATCAAGCTTATTCTGTACATTTTCCGAACATATTGTCACAAAACAAGAGATTATAATAATAAAAGGACGAGTCATATAAATTAATAGGCGAACCACGTACGCATGAAAGCAATTAGCTGAATCATACGTTGCGGCTTGAGATTAATTAATTCGAAAGTCCTAAAAATGTTAGTTTCAACATAAGGCGTCACCTAATTAAACAATGTCAGATTTGCTCACCTCGATTGGGACCGATCTTATAAAAAGGGAACACCTTGGTAAAGACAGTTAGTAGCGGTAGTTGGAGTCGTCGTTATAGTTGTAATTCTCGGTAGATAGTCAAATCCGAATTATAATTATAAGTATTTGTTAAATAGTAAAATGTGCGAACAAGATTAATTAGTGAAAAATCTAAAAGAGCCGATAGTCACCAGGCCATACATTACAGTAATAAAGACAATGTAAGTTACCCCAAGTTATATTTATTCTCAAAAATGCCCAGCAACATACAATCCCAGCTTAGAAAAGTCACAACTGCAGCAAAGCAAAAAACCCAGTTGTGCCAATATTTAACCACTGAAGATCTAAACGAAAAAATTAAAGATTTTGGCAACTTGATGAATTCAACACAAATTCAAAAATACTTACCGTTGAGGAACGGTACTGTAATAAACATTTCACTGAAACTAATAAACAAGATAAAAACGGCAGGTGTGACACATTGTAGCCTATATTGTCTCAAAAAATTCACTTTAGAAATTTGTTAAATAATCTAAAAAAAGTAATCAAATCTTTTCTCGGTTCAGACAGAAAGCGTATGTTTAAAAGAATTGCGTCACGTATTAAACATTCCACAGATAATGACGAGTTAGGTAGTTAGCAATAAGGGTGAACAAAGACAAATTGAGGTAAAAACGGAAACAAATTTATTCAGAAATAAACTCTCCAATAAATATTGAAACATGTGCGGAACAATTCTAAAAGTTAAATATGGAAACGTCAGTACACCAGTAGCTTTGACCTAGCAGGCCTGCCTCAAACTCTCAATCTTAGACCAAATTCTATTCTATTCTATTTTAAACTGGCGTTAAGATTTATAGGTATTCTGCTACGATTCTGCCTAAATATCCCACCTGCAACCAGAATGGTATACCTTTTCAAGCACAAACCTAACCTAAAAGACACAGGTATAGACCTAAACAAAAAACCTTGTTTTGTCATCAACAAATATTATGTATTCATCCTATTTCAAGAACAGTTGGTACCAGTCTGCAGAAAATTATTCCTCAACATTTTATTCTTAGAAATTTCCAATTAGTTGGTAGTTTGCCTAATGATCACAGAGATAATGAATCTCTGTAATGTTTAGAAATATATTATTACCAATTAGTTACACCAGTTGGCACTAACTTAGTGCCAGATTTGAATATAAAAAACTATGACAAATGTATAACAATATAGATGATGAAGATTTGAAAGTAAAAGGTTTATTTGTTCGCAATATTTTTAATACTTCCTATAATATTGGTTTCGGAACACCGGCTACAGACGTTGGCTCAACATTTTTGCGCCTGAAATAAAGTATCAAAAGACCATCGAATGGTGATAAATTGAAGTACATGACGGAACTGCATGTTCATAAGCAAACAGTTTCTATGATATATTGAAAAAAAAATCTAACTTTTAATTAAATATGCTAATGCCAAAAATACCTGATCAAGCGACTTATTATTCCCGGCAGCTCTTCACCTACAACTTTATAATTATTAGGAACATCAAAAATTAAATTAATAAGAAACAATGCATTCATTTACACCTGGACTGAATTAGAAAGATCTTAAGAATCAAATAAAATTGCATCTAATCATAGACTTATTAATACAGATGTACCGCAAACTGCTAAAATTATTAGAACATTAACTGATGGTTGTAGAGAACAGAATAAAAATTCTACGTGTTAATGTGTCAGAAATGGTTACCTAACGCTCCACAAAACGCAACCGCCATTGGATTAAGTTTTCCCGTAACTGGACACAGCTTTATACCTCTAGATCGAGTATTTGGGCAAATGAATGTGAAGAGACAACATACTAAATCCCGATGAATATATCAAAATTTTTAACCAATTTGGTAGTTATACAAGTGGCAGTAGATGTTCAAATGTATGACTGAAAAAAAGTACTCTGAAATTTACAGACTCCTAGAAACTATCATTTTTAGATAAGCAATTCTTTTAGAATTATGACCCGTAAAGTTAACAAAACTTCAAAAGTAAAAAAAAATCTTGAACAAGTAGAAACATTTTATAGATCAGGTATTGGAAAAAATTTCTCTGTATTGAAGAAGAATAAAACCGCAACAAATGTTTTATAAGAATGGTATAGATTACAACAAGTGTCTTATTCAATACATTTACATGAAACATGAAACAAAGAATTCAATAACTACCATACCCAAGAAGGAGAAGTAAAAAAAAGTCTTACAATTGTAGTACACAACATGATCCATCAAATCAATGCATGTTAAAATAAATGAAGAATAATGTGTGTCAACACAAGAATTTGTAAAGTGAAAAATTGACCAATTCTTTTTATAAAACAAACTATTAGATAAATTTAAGTTAACCGACTATCAATAACAGAATAGTTTTTAACCATATTTATTAGGTTGGAATTTTATTTCAAATTACCTCAACCCAAATTAACAATATAGTTAGATGAAATTACGTCAACCGACTAATAATAACAAAATAGAGTAATGTTATCCATATATTTACTAGGTTGGAATTTTATTTCAAATTACTTCAACCTAGTTTTAAATCATTTCATATTATGTAAATATTCTAATATTTACATAATATAATATAATTATTGTATCCATTTTTATTTTACAAATAGAATTAAAAATATGCAATCAAGATGTCTGTTCTTAATGAACTGTAGCTGCTGTTACGATGTATATTCTGATTAATTGTATGTTTTTCATTGGGCCACATCCAATAAATTTCTTTAAAATGGGAATAATTTTTGTTTTTATTGTATATACAATTTGTCTTGATTTTTTCATATCTTGTTTTTCTAGATTTCCAATTTACAGTCTTTTTATAATTAATAATTTTGAAGATTTATATAATCAATTGTTGCACTTTTACTGCATTCCTGGGTTCCCCTCTTCATTCTGCAGCGATTATTCCAGTTGTTATTCATATATTTATTTAATTACATTATTTTTAATGGCGATTATATTATTTAACTTGTCATTTCACTTATATTTATTAGACACCTTCATTTATTCTCAGCAACATAGTAGCAATGGTAGGTTAGTAGATTGATGTGATTGTCCACGATAAGGCGTTGCCAATGTAGATTAGTCGAGTGCACTCGAATAGGTTGAAACGTTGTCACCCAGCAGTTAAAGTGGGTACAGTACCGTAATAAGTTTTGTGTACAGTCCATAATAATTTTTGTTATATAATAACAATTTGTCTTTATTTTTTCATATCTTGTTCTTCTAGTATTTCCAATTTACTGACTTCTTATAATTAATTCACTTTTTACTGTTAAATTTATATTTTAAATATTTGTATACACTTATAACGCATTCCCGTGTTTGCCTCTCCATTCTGGATCGATAAATTTAGTTGTATGTTCGTATATTTAATTCCAATATTTTTAATATTTAATTTCTTGTCATTTCACTTATATTTATTAGACACCTATATTTATTCTCAGCAACATAGTAGCAATGGTGCGGTAGTGTAGTAGACTGAAATTATTGTGCACGTCAAGAACGCCAAGGCGTTGCCTCCTCTAACGAACAGCAGTCTTGCCAGTATAAACGTTATCGTCACACAGCTAAAGTGGGTACAGTAAAAAGTTTTATGTACAGTCAGTAATAAATTTTGTGTACAGTTCCGTAATAAGTTTTCTGTACAGTCCCGTATAAAGAACTTTTAATATTGATTTCTAATGTTTTCTTTAATTTTATTTGTGTGTGTAAGCTATTTTTACAGTAAAATAACGTAGCTTTACTAATAATAGCTACATAAATGATGCATTACAGAAAGGAATAGACAAAACAGATTAAAATTTGCTTGTAATAATCAATCTTATTTTATTTGTATATTTTTATAATACTTAATTCATTTTTTATTACTATTTAATTTTACAATTTATTCAGAGAAAGATTAAGATGAGCTTTATTTTTAAATATCATTTAAAACTTTAATAAAAGCCAATGAACTTTCCTTGAACATTAAATATTTACACTTGAAATTTGTGTACATCAAATAAATTTATTTTAATGTCTAATATAGGAGAATTATATAAATCTAATTATTTGTTAATTACTTTATAATTTTGATTTTTCAAATGTTTTTCAAATGTTTTTTTAATTTTCAAATCTTCCATAAATATTAAATTTTTATCCTAAATATGTAATACCTTTAAAGAAAAAGCTTGTATTAGTTATATAATGCATAACAAGCTGATTAGCACGTACGAATGATAATCTGAATATACCACTGGTTAGCATTTATTTCTACTATATAAACAAACGACTAAAGTTTTTAAAAACAAAATTCCTCAATCGCGGAATTTAACTAGCGCAGTCGTGCAGATTCGAAGTTTTTAAAAAATAATTTAAAACCGATAATAAAGAACCGAAATCGTAGATAAAGATCACCTGGAGGAACTACCACGTCTATCGCAGACATTGATATACCACATCTGTAATAATACTTGATGGGAATAAATATGCTAATTATGTAAGTACTCAATTCCTTCATAATATTTATAATAAATGATAATAATTAAATAATAAAAAGAAAATAATATGAAATAGATATATGTATATAATAAAAGAAGTAATAAGAATTAATAAATTAAATATAATAATAAATTATTGTACAAATTCTAAAATTAAGAATTTAATAAATAGTAATGGCTCAACCAAACTACCAGTTGTTAAAGCTGTATGTGAATTCAGTACCTAACTATGAGGGCAATCCACACACATTGGCAAATATTTCTTGATGAATTGTGAAAATCTAATTACTGCATTCAAAAGCACACCCATAACCACAATCAAAGATTAATTAATGTTTCCGGTTACCTTAATTTTAATCCTACCGAAGATGTGAACTATGTAACATCGAATTTGATTCTATTAATAAATATAGAGGACATATGCGATCTCAAGAACATTTAAAAAAAACTAAATCTCTTACAGTTGATGGTGTTGAATTAATTGAGACTGCTTTTAAAAACCGAATAAAAACTTTTCAAATTAAAGCACCTTCTACACATATCACAGATATTCCATCATTAATTAATTAATTAATTCCATGGCCCTCTTGATAGACATAACGGCCATACTGGGCAAGGCCTAGATGGTGTGCAATCTTTTAACTCCACTGCTGCGCAGCGACAGCAATATGAGTATTATTGCGACTATTCAAAACTACATTCTAAAACCTGGAAAAAACCGTAAATTTCCTCAAAGTACCGGCAATCAGTCTTCTGTGCACTTTAAGTAATGTCATAAAGAAAGTGATTTTTGACATAATCCAAGACCACACAGAATCTTTTCACCGCCTACTAACATAAGTTTGGACAAAACTACTCTTTTGCATCATCAGTCTGGAAAACACGCACCTCAATTCAATAACTTTGCTGTTTACACTATTCCAAATCTGGACAGATTTGCTGAGCCAGACAAAGATACTACTATAAAAAAACCGATGAACACTATCAGTTCTTAAAGTGGCTTACAACACAATTCTACTCCACAACCTATAAGGCGTTTTAACTAACCTTCTCCTAAAATACAATATCTAAACAAAAAGTATATAAACCGTACGGTCTCGAATTTTTAGGTATGATCCGGAAAAAGTTTAATCTGTAGGCACTTTTTTCTGAAACAAGTGATGTTGAATCAGACAATCTTTAGCAACTGAAAGTCCCTGAAACAAAGAACCACAACAGCTCCAAAGCTTTTCCACACCTAAAAGATATTTACAGAAAGTTACCAAAGACCAAGTAAACAACAAAACACAGAAGCTGAGATCTATTACCCGGATTTATTGTATTATTAGCACCATCTCTAAAGTGATTCTACTTTGCGGGTTGATTTCAGGTAATCTCATAGTAGTGGTTAAAGATGAGTTTTTCAAAAATAATCTAAACCACACTGTATAATTAGAGAAAAGAATTGGCAGTTTATTACTATTTTTAGGTTGGAATGCTAAAAACTTAAACAAATTAATTGATGCAGAGTGATAATATGTTTCAAAATTACATGCGAATAACGGAGAAACTATAGACTCCTTTAACGCCAACGATATAATAAATTAAATCACTCAAAAGTTGCGGCATTTGTTAATACATTTGCAACATCATTGAAACAATTATTGTATTTAGCAAAACTGTTTATAAAAATATTAAAATAATGAGAAGATTTAGATAATGTAATATTATTTACATTTATTACAAATTACAACACCTATTAATGTTAACCTAATCATCATCACATCATATTACTATTATTATTATTCTCGATTGCCAGCCACAATCATAACATTAAATAATCGAATATGACTTGCAAATCATTATACACATATCTAATTATCATTAATCGGAGATATTTCATGTCGGTCGGTTCGATTATTAAAAGCTGTGGGTATATATGATTTTTATCACAATTTAAAATGTTGCAGTAATGAGGTAAAGCCGCAATCAATAAATAACACCTTTAGTTAATAAATACAATTACCTTTACTTATACAATATAACATAATTATATCTGGTCGGATTCGTTTTGTGTAAAGCCTATTATAAATTTCACAACGTCTTTCAACGGGCAAAATCAGCAGAAACCTTGATATTATTTACACTTTTCATTTAAAAATCGTGAATAGTGAATAGATTGCGTATGGATAATTGGTTTAAGAAATGCTCCGCTCATCTTATTAGATTATTTATTTTCTTGAAAGTTTTTAATTACTGGGAACAGGAAGATGCGTATAACTTTTTTTGCAAATTGGTTTGAAATTATTCTTATATTACATCATTATTGCGGTATCAAAGTTAATATTTTATGATATTGTAATAAACTCATTACATAATTATATAATATTATAATTAATTAGCCTAAAACCGAACAATAATACCTTAAAGTGCGAGATTTTGTGTAAATACGACATAGACTTTTCACCGTCCGACAGTATCGGTACATTACTCGGGTATTCCAGTAAAATTTTAAAAGCAAACAACTTGTATTTATCTGATCTACCCGTTCAAATTATAAAAGTGTCAAGCATTAGACTTGAGTGTAATATTGTGACGGGTGCCTATTACGGTGATAAATTATCACATACAATTTTTGAGTTTTCACCTTCCGTCGATCCGGGGTTTGCTCTTAACATAGAACCACGAAATATTTATTACTTGCGGGTGAATGTGCATACCATCGACAACATTACTATAACTATTAAAGACCAAAACGGGTTGCCTGTAAATTTTAGAGGAGAGAACATTTTAGTTAGACTCGAATTAAAATCGTAATGGGAATTCAATTTCACTATTCGGAACCTAATAAAGGAGCGATGATTTGAGAATTTTTAGAGAAATTAGTTATAACATTAATGGAGTAGAAGTCGACAAAACTAAAGATGTGGGAATTACCACTACAATTAAGGGATACATCTCGTATAGCAAGGAAGATCTGAGAAGTTTGGAGTTGAGTGGTTGGAATGAAACGTTAGACTCCGGAATGCGAACCTATTTTGATACAAACCAAAAGTTTTACGCAATTTTACCTCTCAAATGTCTTTTGGGGTTTGCTGAAAATTTCAAAAAAGTTATGGTAAATGTAAAACAGGAGTTAATTTTACATAGGGCTACAACTGATATAAACTGTTATACAACCACTAAAGACCCTAAAATTAGCATAGACAAAATCGAATGGCACATACAACATATTCAACCGAGCGATGAAGTAAAATTACAATTGTTGACCAAAATTCAATCAGATGCTCCTATTTTGATACCATTTCGCAGATGGGATTTACACGAATTACCATCTCTCAGAAAAACCGATAAAGATGTTTGGTTAGTCAAAACCTACACCCATCTAGAAACCTCGGTATGTAATAATCGCATTTCAAGAGGATAAATTGGGGAAGATAGATAAAAATGCAAGTCATTTTGATCATTGTTCGATTAGAAATTTGACTGTGTATTTGAATTCGGAGTCTTATCCGTATGATAAATTAAATCAAGATGTGCTCAGCGGTGAATACACTGCTTCTTATTATGCATACACAAAGTTCCAAAGCAGTTATTATGGACATTTCAATCAGCCGATGTTAACCTATGCACAATTTAAAAATCGCATGTTATATGTATTTGACGTTTCGAAGCAAAACGAGAGCATAAAATCATCCACAATTGATTTAAAAATTGAGATGGAGGGACATCATGCGTTTCAAGACAACACCAGAGCATATTGTCTCATATTATACGACAGTGTGGTCGAGTACAGACCTCTCTCGGGTCTAGTAAGAAAACTGATTTAAATGAAGCGCACCGTTAGATTTACTACTGAAAAACCACAGGTTTTTTTCACGAATTGTCAAAGTAGTGATATTAGCGGAATTGAATGGTTGATTGCAGCACAAAATAGACTGCGATTTCAACGAAGAATTCAAAAAGCTTCATCTCTGTTGGAACCTATACTGACGCCAAAACATCGAAGAAAAATGATTAAAATTGCATTAATCGACATTCAGGGTTTTATTGTTAACAATAATTTTATGCCTAAAGAACTATGTATAACCACAGATGGAAGTGATTTTCACACGTATCTCTTCAAACCGACAACACCGTATAAAGAGCTGACTTGTGCTGAAAAACAACAAGTCCGCTGGCTTAAAAATAAATATCACGGACTTCGCTACAGAGATGGATATATATCGTCGGATGAATTAGTATTTTCTCAGTGATACTGTTACAATCCGGGTATCTCCAATTAGAACTTTCTATTTTTGTTTGGTAGGACGTAACCTTGCGCCGAAGCTAACACGGTCAGTGGCCCTCCAGAAATGGTTTGCGGCGGGTAGTGCAATACCGCAAACTCGGTCTTGTAGTTCTTCACTCTCACACAAGCTACACAAGCTCTGGTAATTATTTTTAATATTTAGCCAACTCATACAATCACACAGATTATCAATTATCCTTCGTCTTCTTCTTTGGGTTCCCTTATGATGACGATTCCAGTGTGGCCGGAAATTACCAGGCCCTGTTGCACCTTCTTCGTACCTTCCAGTTTCCCTTATCGCTCTTAGTACAATGAGCAACATGTCATTTAGCTTGGCGTACTCATGTACGATCTTACTGCGATTATTCTTATGTAATAATCTGGTAATTAATTATGCAGTTAACATTACTGTTTCTATGATGTTATTTTGCTTGCGTAATTGTGTGTGTATTATTTCTGTGTTATAATACTTTACTTTGGCTCTCTCAATATTCTATTATTAATAATATTATTTGTGTGGTGTTTATAATATTATTATTCGCCTTCTGCCTTCAGGCGCGCGGTCGGGTGAGGCCGCGTATTGTGCTTAATACTTGTTCTCGCTGCGTGGTTAGCCAGACCACGCCACCCTATAGAGGATGAATCGCGTGCGGGTCTTGTTGCGCGCTAGGCGGGTGATCGCTGAGCGCGGCAGGGGTGAGGTGCGGCAGGCGTGCGAAAGCAGCCGGATGAATTGCCTGCTCGGCTGTATTGGCATGTCCGGTACGCTCTGGGGACTTTGCGCGGCGGCGTCGGTGTTACCTTCTCTCGCGCGGAACTCTGTTGATGTTATTAATAATAATTATTATTGTTGTTATTGTAATAATTATTAATGGGTATTTATTAATAATTATTATTGTTAATTATAATTATGAATACTAATTATAATTACGAATTATTATTCTTTTTCATTAATTACTGGTTTTATTGGTAATTATGAACTGCGTACGGATGTTGTTCTTCTAATTAGTAATTAATTATGATTATTATTTAATTAACTAATTACGGCCAATACGCTCCGGTAACAATACCTACTGTGTATTTGTCAAAGGTCATCAGAAAAAAATATTATTAGATAACAGTATTGACAATTTACATGTAATTAATCTAGAAAATGAATATATTGACGATATTGTTAAATTGACAAAGATTAAGCATAATTGTTTTAATCACGTAAAAGATGTATCTTTTTGTGCCACCGAAAATGTTAAACTTTTAAGTGAATATTTGTTTTGAATTTTTCCGTATGTGTGTAATTTTAATAAATTTTTACGATAATAAATGTATTTTATTATAAAATATTCTTTACTTTTCTTCTCTAATCCTCTAGCTAGAATGTGTTAATTAAACAATAAGTATTTGTGTAGATAGGGTTAGATAATATTAATACAAACAAATATTAAACATTTTTATTAAAAACTACTTTGTTAGTGTTTATTTTATTATTATTAGTACATTTTGTTTGTTAGATGCATATAATATAAATTTAAATAGATTAAGAATTAAAAATTGCAAATCAGTTTATGCCGAAGGAAATAAGTATTGCAACAAATTACAAAAATGTTCACACTTACTTGATGAAACCGACAATCGACTACTCTTTTTTAACAGCGAAGGAAAAAATCCAAGCCAGATGGTTGGAAAATAATTACCACTCAATTCCATATTCCGGAGGAATTGTTGATATGGCCGAGATTGACAACATCTTTTACGGATTTACTCAGAATTTATCCGATGTGACGTGTGTGGTCAAGGGTGCTCAAAAAGAAGATTTTTTAAAAAGAAATTTCCCGAATTTTACCATATTAAACCTTGAAGGTGAAATTAATTCACCAAAATTTGAAAAATGTACTCATTTCTGTGCAAATCACACGGATGAGTTTGCTAATTGTTCATTTCAGAATGTTAAAAAAATTTGTACATATTTAAATGATAATAATTACAGTAAATAGTTTTTTCAATGCCTTTTTTATTAACTCTATGAAATTCTTTTATATTTATTATTATATTCATATTATTTCATATATTTTTTATTATTTATTAATTAATATATTATGTTTCGTTATTTTTAATAACATTTTCAAGTAAGTATATAATATATTAAAATTTTTTGATAGATTTATAAATAAATTAAATTTTTGTTTCTCCCGCCATGTTGTATAAAATAATATATTAATTAATAAATAATAAAAAATATATGAAATAATATTAATATAATAATAAATAGTTTTTTGTAAAAATTATTTTCAATTGTAATTATATTTTATAATATCAGCATAATAATCATAAATTTCTATATTTTAAGTTTTGTTAAGTATGTAATTGGATTAAAAAACTATGTTAAACTTATAAAGACAAAGCATAATTGCTGCAATCATGTAAAAAGTGTTTCTTATTGTGCCTTGGAAAATGTTTATCTGAATTGTTCTGTTAAATAAAAAAAAAACAAAATAAATATATTTTTATTCCAGTGTTTTTTTTTAATTTATCCTTCCAAAAGGAATCCCTATTAGTGTGAAATAAATATTTTTGTTTTTTTAAGTAGTACTGTGGTAAGTAAAAATGATGCAATTTCTTGAATCATGTTGAGGTTTCGCGACTGTAGTTTCGCGCGCGGTAAATTTAATTTCCGTCTATTAATTAAGCAATTTGTTAGGGACAAATACAATTGTTCCCATGTTGCTTTCAATAGAAAAATATTGGTAAAAAAATCTAATTTTTTTTATTATGTGGTTATGAACGTCGTTAATGAACTGTTTTAAAATTTGCACATGTTGCCAAAAAGGCACTACTACGACACGCTCGGGTTAGATAAATACAAACGGATGTTATTGTGATAAGGTCAAACAATTTATGTATGTTATTTAAAATCTTTTAAATTAATTAAAATGTTTCAACGGAAACGGAAACAACTTCCGTTGTGCTTTATCGCTAGGTAAAGATGTGTATCATCTTTCACCTTATTGAGAATGGTATAAACTAAAAAAATGAAGGGAAAAATAAAATTTGGTTTATCATAAAATTAATTTATTCTCTAAAATAAATATTGACATAATAATTTTACAGTTTCATTAGCACATACACTATTTAAACTAATGTGATTGAAACAATTATGTCTTACAACTTCAAAGTGTGAGAGATCGTCAATCTCACTCTCTAGATTTACAACATTTTTATTTTGAAATAGATTTTCAATTAAACATTTTTGTTGGTTTCCTTTCACATAAATGTGATCACAATTCTCGAGAAAATATTTTAAAATATTTACAAAATTATGCGAGGGCAAGTAACCACCGCTGTAGCGGAGACTGTGATGATTTTCCTCCAACCAGCGAATTTGATTTGTTTCGGTACTGTTGAGTTCATTGAAGCGGTGTTCGGGTTTGAACAAATAAACATGCAAGTCTTTGCCGTTGTTCGTTATACACAGTTCCTTTGGGACAAAACGATCTCGAACAATAAAACCTTGCACGTCAACTGCGGCGATTGGATTGAAGGATTGTTCCATTTTTTTTTTCTCAGTGACAATCAGGTATCAAGATAGATTTACAATTAGGACAGCTGAACACTATTGATTCAGTTGATGAATACGAGTAGCTGAAGTAGAAAGAGAGAGAGAGATTTTAGGATAGAAAATATTAAAAAAAAAATTACCATAACATGCACGTCAATGCATCTAATAAATGCGTTTTAAAATTAATTTCTCTACTCTCACAAGGTTGAATTAATTTTTTACAATATCTGTAAATTATTTTGCATGTATATACCATGGCGGTCGGTTATAAACTAATCATCTAGCGGCTCCTTGTCAAAGTACGATACAGTGGATACCAGCGGCCATCTTGTAAGGCAACGTTGCCGTTCGCGTTTTTCCGCACCTCCTCGAATAGCTCGCTTGCTATTGCTCGTGGACCAAAAGTCAATACAGACAAAAAATCCGCCAAAAAATTAACTACATTTTTTGCATTTAGGTCGAGCGGCCATCTTGTAAGGCAACGTTGCCACAATCTATTTTGGTAACATGTTTTGAATTCAGTGTGTGGCTACCAAAAAGATGTGTGTCTTTTTTCACTGAGGCATTTGTTGAGGACTTCAACAAAAATCACAGCGGAGGAGCATACATCGTATTAACGAAAATTGATGAAAGATCTGGAAAGAAGTATCCGGTGATAGAAATCAATAATGTAAGTTTTATATTGAATTAATTAATTCAAATTTTTCATGTTATTATTTTCGTTTATAGATAACGGATGACTAATCTCCAACTCCTGTCACAAGCTGAGCGGTAGACTAATCTCCAACTCCGGTCACAAGCTGAGTTATGTATATGAAGAATCTCTTCGTTCAATTGTTTTTCTTTGTATTAATTGCTTTTTTTTTTTTTTTTGTTTATATTTATTAATAATATTATGTATTTTAAATTTCTTTAATTAAAACTAATGTGTTCTTATATTTTTGTTAATTTTTTTAATTCAAAGTGTAGGAATCAAAAAAAACATTAAATATCTAGAGTAGTATGTGATTATTTTAAAATAAATACTATATTAATAATATTATATGAGATTATCATGTTTTATTTAACCTATAAATAAAAATAAAAAGGTAAATAGATTAAGAATACAAAAGGTGAATAGTAGTAGTAGATATGACTAGTTTTATAGTAAACGTAAAATAATATCAAATATGAGTCATTTCGTTTCCTGTTAAATGTTAATTATTATTATTATTATTATTATTAATCTCAGATAATAAAAATATATAAAAAAATATTGTTTTGTAATTTAAATGTAAGTGATTATTTAAAATAAATATATTAATAATATTATCATGTTTTTAATTTAACTTATAAATTAAAATGTAAAGGTTAATAGATTAAAAATACAAAAGGTAAATGGTAGTAGATATAACTAGTTTTATAGTAAACGTGAAATGATATTAAATATTAGTCATTTCATTTCCTGACTAAACGCTATCATTGCTTATAATATTAATTTTGATAAAAAGCAGTATTAATTTAATAAACAATTTCATAATCAGAATCAAATATTTAAAATCATATAGGTATCTAAATTTATTGTAAACATTTAATTACTAGATAGATAGATAGATACCATTCATATGGACTAACCGCTCCTCTTAAACCCACCACCCCACTACCTGCAGCCGGGTTCATGCCCCTGGCCGCTTCCTCCTGCTGCCGGCCCCTTGCCGCCGGCCGCTAGCAGCATGCTGCCACCCCCTTGCCGCCGCCGGCTCTGGCGCTGTGGGATGAACCAAACGCCGAGTTAAAGCGCCCGCGCCCCCTTTTGCCACTTTATAGCAGCTACCGGCTCCCAACAATAACCAACCGCGCGCACCAGTCACAATTGTCTCTCTCACACACATGAGAGACGGCAAATGAGGATCGTGGAGTTCCAGAACCCGCTTATTTACTCTACTCCAACCAATAATTTAAAAAAAACTAAGAATGGTGATTTAAAGCCAGAAAATTTATTAAAGTTCGAAAATTGTAATAATAAAATAATGGTTCCATTTGTAGTATACGCAGATTTTGAAAGCATTTTACCTATTCAAGCGTGTGAACCTGATCCTTTAAAATCGTCAACAACCAATGTACGTCAACATGTTCCGTATTCTTTTGCATATTTAATTAAATGTTCGTACAATAATAAAAACGATATATTTAAAATTTACACAGGATTAGATTGTGCTAAAGTATTTTTAGAATATTTAACCACAGATATTAAATCAATATATAACACTCATTTAAATCCAATTATCTCAATGATAAAACTGACACAAGATGAACAAAGACATTTTGAAAATACAACAAATTATCATATATGTGATGAAATAATAAATTTAATAATAATGCTGACAAAGTTAGAGACCATTGTCATTTGACAGGTAAATTTAGAGGAGCAGCTCATTTGCAGTTTAATCTAAATTATAAAACTCCAAAATGTATACCTGTTTTTTTCCATAATTTAAGTGGTTATGATTCTCACTTATTTGTAAAAGAACTAGCTAATGACAATGAAAAAATAAATGTAATTCCTCAAAATCAAGAAAAATATATCTCATTTTCAAAAACAGTATGTGTTGATCAATACACTGCTAATGGTGTTGAGAAGAATATCAACTTAAAATTGAGATTCTTAGATTCATTTAGATTTATGGTTAGCAGCTTAGAAAAACTAGTTAACAATTTAACATCTAATCAATTAGTTAAAACTAAAAAATATTTTCCAAATAATAATCATTTTGAATTAAGGAAAATAAGGAAAAAGGGAGTTTTTCCTTATGATTATATGGATTCTATTAAAAGGCTCCCAGAAACTAAACTTCCTAAAAAAAACGTTTTACAATTTTATGACAAATACTGATATTAGCAAAAATGATTATAAACATGCTCAAAATGTTTGGAAAACATTTAACTGTCAAAATTTAAGCAACTATTCCGATTTATATATAAAATCAGATGTGTTACTTTCAGCAGACGTTTTTGAAAATTTTCGAAAAGTTTGTAATAGAACATACAAATTAGATCCATGTCATTATTATACTGCGCCTGACCTCAGTTGAGATGCAATTATTAACTGATATTGATATGCATCACTTCATCAAAGCTGAAATTAGAGGTGGAATTTGTCAATGTTCCCTCCGATATGCAAAAGCTAATAACAAATATAGGTCAGATTATGACGATAATGATATTTCAAAATATCTTATATATTTCGATGCTAATAACTTGTACGGTTGGGCAATGTCACAATTTTTACCCTGTTATAATTTTAGATGGTTGACCAATGATGAAATTAGTGTTTTTAATGTTAATAATATCTCTGATACATCTGATAAAGGATATGCTTTCGAAGTTGATATTGAATACCCAACTGAGTTACATAAAAAACATAACGATGTACCATTTCTTGCCGAAAATATAGTACCACCACAAGCAAAATCTAAAATTAAAAAACTAACCCCCAATTTAATAAATAAATCGAAATATATAATTCATTACAAAAATTTAAAACAAGCATTAGCTAAAGGTTTAAAAATTATAAAAATTTATCGTATTCTAGAATTTAATCAATCTCAATGGTTAAAAAATTATATAGATCTAAATACAAAACTACGTAAACTGTCAATGAATGATTTTAAAAAAGATTTTTATAAATTAATGAATAATTCAGTTTTTGGTAAGACAATGGAGAACGTTGATAAGCGTGTTGATGTACATCTGGTTAACCATTGGGAAAATATTGGTAAACGGAAAGGAATTGAGTCATTAATAGCAAAATCTAATTTTAAAAACATTAAAATATTTACAGAAAATTTAGCGGCAATACAGTTAGAGCGAATTAAAGTAGTTTACAACAAACCTATATATGTAGGATTTTCAGTTTTAGAATTATTAAAATGTTTAATGTATGAATTTTATTACGATCATATAAAACAAATGTATCCTAAATAAGAACAATTATGTTATATGGATACTGATAGTTTAACAATTGCTATAGAAACAGAAGATATTTATAAAAATATGTTATTAAATCTAAATAAATTTGACACTAGTAATTTTGCCTTAAACAATTCATATGGCATTCCTTTACAAAATAAAGCAATGTTAGGAATTATGAAAGACGAAAATGGTGGAAAAATTATGTCAGAGTTTGTTGGTTTGCGAAGTAAAATGTATGCAAACAATATTGAATGTGGTCAATGATTAAAGAAAGCTAAGGTTGTTAAGAAATATGTTCTTAAAAAATACTTAACCGGCAACGACTATAAAAAATGTTTATTTCAAAATAAATTAATATATAGACAACAAAATTTATTTTCATCAAGCATACTATTTTTAAACAAACACAAAATAAATTGATGATAAACGTTACATTTGTGGGGATGGTATTCATACATTAGCCTGGGGAAGTAAATTTATAAATTAATTAGGATTTCTTTCAATTACAAATTTGTTTGTGGTTTTGAAAGATTATCTAAACACATTAAATATTATGATTTTATCAATTAAGAATTTTTTTATAATAAACTAAGAAAATGTGATGACTGATGTATTGGTTTCCTGTTATTTATTATTCATTTTTTGCGGACATTGTGGTAATGATGATGGCATGGAAAAAATGATAATTTAAAACTTCAAATATCATTTAGTTAGTCTGCTAGTGTAGATGTCATAATAACAATCTCTGCGCTATAAAGTAAAGTGAAAATCATGGATTTCGATAAATTGAATCAGTTCTGTAACGTGATAACCTATTTACCAGAAAAAAAGTTATTGGAATTGGATATAAATTATAGATACATAATCGAATTAATCGAAATAAAATCTACAAGATATGGACGGACCATCCATTTTGGTAAAAACACCGAAATTTGTAGTATGGTTACCAAAACGATTTGTAACCTTTTTTACGGAAGATGTAGAAGATTTTAACAAAAATCACAGTGAAGGTGCTTACATTGTTCTTAGCAATGTCGAAGAAAGAAACGGAATTAAATACCCCGTTATACACATCAACAATGTAAGTCGTAAATTAATTAAGTTATATTTTATTGTTTTAATTATTGATTTTTGTTTATAGATAACAGAAAATGAATAAAACGCTATCATCAACTTAACAGCTTTCAACTTCAAGCCACACCCATATACAATTAAGAAAACGTAACTTCATTATTCAAGTTTTTTGCTTTTGCTGTTAAACACAATATAATATATTATTACTCCAAAATAAGTAGTGTATAAATAAGTTTATTTTCTTTTATTACAAAAATAAAATTATCGTTATTTATTTTATACTTACATATGTAGCAAACAACATTACTCTTAATATTATTTTCAGCGCAGGTAAGTTTCTAATATAAATAAATATTTTATTTTGTTTAATTATTTTAATTATTCAAAATTAAAAAACATTTATACAAAATTATTTACTTTGAAAATATATTATTACTGATAATGAGGTAACACATTTTATCTTAATTACAAAATTACTCTACTAAGTAATATTCTTAGCGTAGAAAAGCTATAGTTTACCGTAGACTGCTGATCCCACCGGTGTTTAATTGTTTACATGTCAAAAAGGTAATTTTTACATTTTTTTGCTTGGGAGCAGGTCAAGTAAAACATTTTATTTTAGATTCGTAATCTACGCGTCGAGCACTTTCATTTGAGTACAATAAACACACCGGAAGTTGCACATCCGGTCGCCATTTTTGATTCTGAAGTAGAGATAACCACTTCCGGTCGCTATCTTGGATTTATTTTTGACGCACCCTGTACATACAAAGTCTTTCAAACACCTTGTATATATTCTTGATGCAGATAACCTATTCCTAGACAACCAAACCTACACACTTGTCATCCGCACCCCTCCTTCGGTCGCAGGTATCCGGCCGTACGCTATACGCCGCAAGCAGCACCCTCTACCGCCGACTTCGAGCGGCAGCGCTAGCCTGCGCCAGTTTACGCTACTGCTGCTGCCATCTAGCGTCAATTGATGAAAGTATGCAACCGTCGCACTCACACACACTGTTTCCGCATGAGACAGGAAATGTGGAAATGTGGCTGTTCCAGAATCCGCATATTACCTCTACTGCTCACGACGAAGCTTGGCGGCGCATTGTGAATTCACCGCGGTAGAATTGGAGTTTGTGCCACGAGACCATTATATTATGGAATTTAATCTGGATCAGTGCAAGAAAAATTGTTCGAGTTAAAGAAATCTACAAATTATTCCAAGATGGTGAACATTGCTAAAAATAAAATGGCATCTTTGAGATATACAACAATCAAGATGGAACCGGAATTGCATCAAGTGACTGCATCAACATTATCATCACAATCGGGGAATAGAAAATAAAACCAAAGATCGCTAATTAAAGAGACTGGTAAGCCAATAAATGTTTGATGTGCTGTAGAAATAATCATTTAAGTACAAATTGTTTCTTTAAAAATAGCAATTGTAATATTTGTAAAAAGAAAGGTCACATTGCTAGTGTATGTAAAGATAAAAATAAATTTAAAAAAGATCAAAATTTTTTATTAAAAGAACATTTATTTACTGTAAACGAAAATATTTCTTTTGATTCCTTCATAATAAATTTAAAAACTGAAAATTATATCTTTAAATGTCAATTAGATACTGGTGCACGTATATCAGCTATGCCAGATTTGATTCAAATTTTAATCATTATAAAGTAGAGCAAACTAATAAAGTTTTATTTACATATAATCGTCAGGAGTTAAAACCTTTGGGATTTATTAAATTAAAAGTAAACTATTATTATATTGATAAAATGTTGAACATTTATATTTGTAGTAATTGTTAGAATTCCTTCTACTGCGACCATGAGACTAATCGAGAGGAGAGGTCCGCATCCGCCGGCGATTCCCATTGCTCGACCTACTTACTTGCCTTACAATATATTAAAACTTTCTTCCAGTCAGCCGCTACCACCTTATAAAACGTATACCTGAAGATACAAAAGTTAGTTCTAAGTCAGATCTAAGTTTACTTATTTCAAGTTCACTTATTTTAGTTTTAGTTCTAGCCTATAATGTACGTACACAAACAAAGTGCAGTACCGCAACACCGCCGCCTAAGATCCTTCCGTAACATCACCCAGCAACACGGAATCAAATTCCTTTGATCCGACTGCAGAAAACCGACAAGCGATGGGATGTGACGCTGTTTCGGGGTAATGTTGTGCGAGAATCAGGGTTGCCAAATACACTATAGTTATCGTAAAAATAAAATAATTTGACGCTCTACACAATAATTTACACCATAAAAATGAAATAACCAAATTGACATAATATGAAGAATGCAAATTGATCGTATTTTTATATAAATCATTTTCTTGCGGCTACTATCAGTGCCATCTGACGTTTTAAACTTAGAGAAGTATAGGGAAAATACTTTGTTGATGACTTGCGGACCGATCAAGATCGAGTCGAGTCAGTCGAGTGTTACTGCCTTGAGTGCATGGTCATTTAGCGTTTACTTAACAGAAACGACCGGTGGTTTAGAAGTGTAATTCGTTGAGTGTTGCGTTGTCCGCGTTATTTAAGTGTTGAATGTTTATTTTGATAAACATTAATCATTGTTTGAGTGTGAAGACTGTTTGATTCTGACATTTTGTAAATATGGATATTACGCCGCCGATGAAAACCACGCGCAATCATTATGCTCAAAAGTTTAGAAAAAAAATGGCTGAGTAATCTTCAATTAAATATTGGTTGGCTCCTATAAATGGCAATCTTAGTAATAGTTATTTTTATATAGTTCTTAATTGCCATACTCATTTTAGAGAATGATGTAAGGCGAGATGCATTCTCTGTAAAACAGAATTTCTATCAAAAATTACATTCATAAAAATCACAAAAAAGGTATAAAGCATATAAAAAATAAATCTGCTGCTACTAACAACAAAAGATGCACTTTAACACTTTTTTGTAAAACATGAAGTACCTGAAAATATTGTTGCAACGCAAACAGAAATACAAATATGTGGATTTATAGCGGAACACATTTTTTTTTTGTCAGTGTAGACAAATTGCTTCAGCTGCTTAAAAAATGCTTTTCTGATTCTAATATTGCCAAGGGTATGCAATTGAAATGAACAAAAGCCACTGCTATAGTTTGCAATGTTATTGGAAAGTATGAAAAAACTAATTTGAAAGCAATTTTTGGCAGCTTGAAAATATTTTTGATAAAAATGACATCAGTAAGTAATGCAGAACACTTATATTATTTAATTATACAATCATTTTTAAAATACGCTGTACCTCTGTAATGTTATGATGGGATTGCACAAATTCGTTGCAAACAGATTTAAAGAAAATTGCCATGGAATTATAATAATGAAATGTATTTGTCATTCCTTGCATCTTTGCGGTAGTCACGCTTGTAAAGTGCTTCCTAGAACTTAAAGATATTAAGGAATATTTATAACTCTTTTAAGGTATCTATAAATAAGTGATACAATTGTGCTTTTACTTAAAAACAATTCATTATTGAATAGTTCTAAACAAAACTTTTTCAAACACCGAAGTTCATGAATTACTACATCCTTCCTTCTCAAACAAGGTGGCTGAATTTGTCATCAATAGTCATCAGAATAATAGAGCAGTGGTCAGCATTACAAATTTATTTCAACTAAAAATATGTAAAAGAAAAACTTATAGCAGTAGAGCTTATTCATACTTGCCTCAACAAAGCTTTTGTAAAACTGTATTATTATTTTATGGAATGGATTCTTCTAAATTTTAAATCAACAACAGAAAAAGTTAAAATTTTAACTTTGCATAATAAATTAATTACAACATACAGAGAAATATTGCAGTGTTATATGCAAGGAAATTACATTTGCTCTAGACAGCTTTCTGACATACATATTGATCCAGGTACTAAATTAGTAGTATATTTAAAAAATGTCAATGAACTATATTTAGGTTTCTGTTTAAGTATTTTATGTGTATATTGTGTTTTGTTATTGTTGTTATAATCATTCACTCTGTATATTTGTTCACTCTGTATAATAACACCGGCACCTCTGTGTAAGAACTAATAATAAAAAAGAAGGCGACTAAAGAGTATTATAAGAATGATCGTTGCAGTTTTGTTATCTATAGTTGCAGTTTATCATACTAAAACCCGTATGACACTGTCTATAAATATGTCTTGAATTTGTTACGGTCCATTTTTCATCTGGAGATCGGCAACCAAATATACATCTTGGACCTGAAACGATTAAGGTAGTTAATAGTTTTCAACTTAATTGGAACTATTTAATGTTAGGGATTAAGTGAAGTTAATTAATTAGTTGCTTACCTGTCGATATTGATGATTAATTGCTGGATTACATCTGATATCGATAGTTAGCCGATCTTGGATTCCGCTAACTTCCTTCTACCAATGTACCATCTGGAAAAATAGAATTGTTATTAGTTGATTATAATTATTATTAGTGGGAATTATAATTAGAAATTGTTTAGTGTCAATAAGTCGGATTATCAACCAATTTTGTTGTTATTATTAGTTTAGGTTATGTGAGTTATTATAAGTTCACATCTTAGTTGAATCTTAGTTATTGGGGGAATTAATTTTATTATTGCTTAATTAATGTCTACTTACCATTATCTGATATTTAATCCGTTATTGTGCACATACACAGGCACTGTCACTTCACTGTCAGTGTTGTTGTCAAACGCCATATTGATTGGGCGACGTGAAGTTGCTGGGACAGGGCGTGGTTGGCAATCCTGTGTACTGATGAAAGGGTGATAGCATTCACTTGGTTGTCGCGAATAATTTAATTGCGCATCACTTTCTCGCGAATCGTGGTCCGTTAAGCGTGGGTGTCCGTCTTCATATAGAGCAAGTGGAATAAATCCATGGCCATCCGGGCCGATTAACTGCTCTAGAAGATTTTTGTGGGTGCACAATTTATTGTGTAGGATTTGGTTTCCTACCAAATTAATATTTTGTGAAAAGTTTGGTTAAATGCAAATGTGCAACCCAACGCTTGATGCGGATTATTGACCCCACGTGGACCACGCGCAAACACTACGAAGCCGCACAACAACTTAGGTAGGATTAAAGTTTAAGGTAAAGAGACATTAATTAATTTTAGTTTGTGGTTATAGGCTTCGAATTCACATTTATCTTCAGATTAAATGTCAATCTGATTGCTTCATCCTCCATACTCTATACTGCTGTATGCTTGAGTGAGCTGGTCAAGCAAAAATGAATAGGAGTAGATAGGAATTATTATCCGACTTGGGAAATGGTTAGAAACAGTCGAGATCTAACGACTATTAATCAGGAGCTGTGACAACTGGATCTGGTTGGAAGGAGCTGTCCGTTCCTTGGATTTGTATTATGCTATATGTGTATTTTGTCGAATATCAGGTTCAATTTCATTTAATTATTAACCAGTTAGCCAGGTTTTCTTCACTATTTTACTATTGTATTAACCGTCATATTTTAACTGGCAACTAAAGGTAAATTCATTTATTTCATATTCAAATCGATGATTCAATTGAACATCGGGCAACATAAATAGTTGCTAACATCCATGTTTGTGAACCAAGGTTCACATAAACTTAAGTATAGCTTCAAGCATTTTAAAATTTTAATTCAATTTTAAAAGTAGAATTCTAAAGTACAATTTTATTGTTAAGACATTGAAGTATCTGTGTCGGGTTAAACCACTCTATTACAGGGTCTTGTGCAGGGATAGCGCTATTCCGGACATAACGGCAGTGAGTATTAACCATCTTATAATTTACTTTTATGTATACCTTTACCCAGATAATTCAAGTCTGATATTTTGCAAAATTGTGTTGTACTCAACAAATATTGATTTTGAACGGTGTATTATTATATCAAATTTTTGTTTTGAAGCATTATTGGCATTACTTTATTGGTTTTGCAAGTGTGCTTGATTTTGGATCTTTTTGCGATTCGACTATTGTTGACTATTATTATAATGTTTGTGTACGACCTCTCTAACAATATTAATGACATTTAGTCATTGACATAGATTTTTTTTATTATCATTGAAGCGGAATCTTTCTAATAATTATATTTTTTTTTTAAAATTAGAGTTATAATCTCTAATAAATATACTTTTTGTTAAGGGCTTAACAAGCGGATTTTCCGTAAATTATTAAGATGTTAAAACAGATGGCATTGAAACTCTTTATTACGTCTGCCGGCATAAGTATAAAATAAAAACGGAATTTACAAGATTAACCCATCACTAAACCCTTTTATTACGGTTCAGGTATACCGGATTATCCCAAGATTATATAAATTGTAATTCCTAGAAATTTGTATAATTTTAATTTTATGTAAATATGTAGTTCGCATTGTATATATATAGTTGTATTTTAATAAATAAAACTAGTGTTAAACACAATTCCGAGTCGACAACAGTATTTTAATTCCAATCCTACAAATCTACAAAGTGCTAAAATCGAATTAGCATATCGATAACTAATACGCATCTGGTCGAGTGCGACGAATCAATCGTATAGATCAGACCAAGCATTACATGGTCCTTCCGAACCGAATCAATAATCAATATATTTAGATTAACAATTTAATCTGCTAACAATGACAACGCCAGAAAAATTACGTAAACAGCGGGCTACGATCAAGGCAAAGTTGACAAGATTATCAACTTTTGTAAAAAATGCTACAAATTGCGAAGAATTGCAAACTCGCATTGAAAGCGCTTCATCATGGCCAGAAGAGTTTAAAACAATCTATGAAGAATTGGGTGATGACGAGTCGTTAGAAGAATATTTAGACTTTGAAGAAACATATTATTCCGTCATCGGTGCCGCCAAAACGCTGATTAAACAAATGAATGCTCATCAAGATAGAGATTCCACAACGTCAACAAACTCGTCCATACCGATCGATATACCAATACGACTGCCTGTCATAAATCTACCGCAATTTTCCGGGAAATATGAAGATTGGATGCCTTTTTTTGATTCGTTTAAGTCTCTTGTACATGAAAACGTACAATTGTCAGACATTCAAAAATTCCATTACTTGCACCTGTCATTACAAGGAGAAGCAAAGTATTTATTAAATGGAATGGAAAAGACAGCCACTAACTATATTATAGCCTGGGATTTATTGCAAGCACGATACCAAAATAAGCGTTTACTGATTAATAATCATATAAAAGGATTATTTGACATCCCAACAATAAACCGCGAATCCGCAACAGCAGTACGCCATCTACTTGACGAAGTTACAAAACACCTTCGTGCTTTAAACAATTTGGGAGTTCCTGTCAATCAATGGGATGCGATATTAATATACGTCATCGCAACCAAATTAGACTTTACTACAAGACGTGATTGGGAAGAACAACTAGTATGCAACACGATACCTACATTCCAGATATTTGAAGCATTTCTATCAAATAAGTGCCAAGTACTAGAAGCAATGCAACTAACGAGAAAACTGAACTCTAATCCGAACATACCAAGGGTACAAACACACAGACCAGCGACAAATGTTTTTGTTACGACTAAAAGAATGTGTCCCATATGTTCAAACAATCACTACATCAATCAATGTGACGAATTCCTCAAATTAAACCCGAACGAAAGAAAAGAAAGGGTATCTCAACACAAACTATGCCACAATTGCCTTGGATTCCACAAAATACAATACTGTAAAGCTGGTAATTGTAAAACCTGTCAACAAAGGCATCATTCTCTATTACACACACCAGACGTAGAAACGCACGCAACGGCAGTCCACTATTCCCAGGAAAAATCTCATGTCTTCTTATCTACAGCAACAGTGTTTATAGAAGATAATCAGAAAATGCTGCATTCATGTCGAGTGCTACTGGATTCTGGAGCACAATCAAATTTTATGACAGAAGAATGTGCAAGACTAAAACTATCCATCGAGCAAGTAAACATACCGGTATATGGTGTCAATCAACTGTCTACTACTATTAAGGAATCTTGTCAAACAAAAATAAAATCACGATTGAATTCATTTACGGCCAATTTAAAGTTTTTGCTACTTCCGTCTATTACAACCTTGCCAGGAGTGAAATTAAATCCATCTACGTTAACATTACCACGAAACATATCGCTTGCAGATCCTTATTACTTTAAATCAACAGCCATAGACGCAATTATTGGAGCACAGCTATTTTACGAAATGCTATGTATCGGACAAATTAAACCTACAATGCAACATCCTTGTTTACAAAAAACACATTTAGGATGGGTTCTCTCCGGAAATTGCATATCGACACCAACAACATCGGTCAGAACACAATGCACTTTAACATTAAACGAGAATGTTGCAAGATTTTGGTCTCTTGAAGAAGTAGCCGTTAAAACTATACAATCACCAATCGACCAAATTTGTGAGGAACAATTCACTCAAGATACCTTCCGAAATGAACAAGGCCGCTTCGTAGTAAAATTGCCACTCAAACCAAATCCAGTAGTTTTAGGGAATTCCATAATATCAGCCAAAAATCGATTTCATAATTTGGAAGTAAAATTCTCCAAGCAAAAGGAATTTCACCAAGACTACGTGAATTTTATGCAAGAGTACCTAGAATTGGGCCACATGAAGTTAGTCCAAGATACAAACCTTGAACAAGAACACTGCTATTTACCACATCATGGGGTTACAAAGAACACCAGTACGACAACAAAACTACGAGTTGTGTTTGATGGTTCAGCAAAGACAACTACCGGTGCATCATTAAACGATAAGCTACTAATTGGCCCACGACTACAAGATGAACTGTTTGCTATATTACTGCGTTTTCGAGAACATAAGTTTGTGATCACCGCAGATATAGCCAAAATGTACAGGCAAATACTATTGCATCCCGAAGATATGAAATATCATCGTATCTTATGGCGACAAAAACCCACGGATCCATTACAAACGTATGAGTTACAAACTGTCACGTATGGTACATCATCAGCACCATATCTAGCCATAAAATGTTTAAGAACACTAGCTGAGAGAACAAATGATCACAATCTGGGACGAGTAGCGATATTACGAGATTTTTACGTTGATGATCTGCTATCTGGAGCCGATACGTTAGAAGAAGCTATGCAGATAAAAGACGAAGTCACAACGATACTGTCAGCCGCAGGTTTTAACTTAAGAAAATGGACAACTAATGCTCCTGAACTACAGTTCAGTGAACAAAATACTAACTCGGAGTGGATGACAATTGACGATGATACTGTAAGAACCCTTGGAGTGCAATGGTCAACCAAACAAGACAAATTTAGATTTTGCATATCACCAACAACTCCAAAAGAGAAAGTAAGCAAACGTACGATATTATCCCAAATTGCAAAAATATTCGACCCACTCGGATTAATTGGACCCGTCATAACCTCTGCGAAGATTATAATGCAGCAATTATGGCAATTACAACTAGCATGGGATGAATCGGTTCCGACACACATATACTCTACTTGGGTACAATTTAAACACGAACTACAATACTTAAAGGAACTCAGTATTCCAAGATGTATATTTGAAGACCAATACACAAAGTTTGAGATTCACGGATTTGCTGACGCAAGCAATCTTGCATACGGAGCCTGTGTTTATGTCAAGTCATATCAATCAAATGATGTGAGTGTCCGCCTCGTATGTTCCAAATCCAGAGTGGCTCCTTTAAAACCAACGACGACACCACGACTGGAATTATGTGCAGCGCTGTTATTAGTCCGACTGATGAGTGAAGTCAAAAAAAATATGATACACAAGGCAAACAAAACATATTACTGGACAGACTCAACAATAGTGCTTGCCTGGATAAAAGCCGACGACAAAATCTTAAAGAGTTTTGTAGCAAATCGCACTGCCGAAATTCGAGAACATACAAACATCAAAGAGTGGAGACATATATCCGGCACCGATAATCCAGCTGATATCATATCTCGAGGTATGACACCACGACAATTAATGGATCAAATATTATGGTGGAACGGTCCAAAATGTTTAGAAGACACAAAAAACTATTGGCCGGTAGTCAATTACATGGAAGTGCCAGAGTTACCCGAAGTAAAACCTATAAAATCATTTACAATCACACTCCAACAATTAACACCGATTTTCAATAGAATATCAACATTATCAAAGTTAGAACGAATAATGGCTTATTGTCATCGATTCATTAACAACTGCAAGACAAGACAAGAAAACAGACAAGAAAACAGACAAATAGGACAAATCACAATCAATGAGATGAACACTTCGCAAAGAAGTATAGTGAAATTGGTGCAACAATCCGCATTTGAACAGGAGCTCAAGGACATTCAGCAAACAAACCAAGTACAAAGAAAAAGCCAATTATTTGCGTTAGATCCATTTATTGACGAATGTGGAATAATACGAGTCGGAGGGAGATTAAACAAAGCAATTGTGCCTTACAACCAAAAACATCCTGTGGTTATACCACGTTCACATGAGCTTGCAAAATTAATAATTCGTGATCGACACAACAGGGTCTTTCATGCTGGAGCTCAAGCTACGCTGGCAGCTATTCGATGTCAATTCTGGATCATAGGAGGTCGAAGAGTAGTAGTTGAAACTCTAAAAAAATGTGTAATCTGTTTTAAGGCAAGACCTACCAACAAACCGCAAAAGATGGCTACGCTACCTAGTCATAGAACAGTGCCAGCGCGGCCATTCATTAATACAGGCGTTGACTTCTGCGGACCCATTTTAATTAAACAAGGATCATCAAGAAGCAAATTAACCTACAAGGCATACATCTCCGTGTTTGTATGTATGGCTACAAAGGCAGTGCATTTAGAGTTAGTGACGAGTCTATCCACAGAAGCATTTTTGGCAACCTTTAAACGCTTCATAGCACGCCGAGGACATGTAAGTCATCTATACTCTGACAATGGAACAAACTTTGTAGGCGCCAATAATGAAATAAAGAAAATACAAACAATATGTGAAGCAGAAAACGAAACGAATAATTTAAGAAGTTTTCTAACGCAGAAACAAATCACTTGGCACTTCATTCCTCCAAGGGCACCTCATTTTGGAGGTTTATGGGAGGCTGCAGTGAAGTCAATGAAATATCATTTACGTCGAATATTAGGAAATTCATCTCTCAACTATGAGGAGATGTCAACATTGCTGTGTCAAATAGAAGCTATTCTCAACTCTAGACCATTAACCCAAATGTCCGAAGATCCGAATGACGAAACAACATTAACACCTGGACATTTCTTGATCGGAGATAATCTACTGACATATGTAGAACCTAACTTAATGTCACTAGCCCAAAATAGATTGTCAAAGTTTCAATACATCGAACAATTACGACAACATTTCTGGAAAAGATGGTCCAGGGAATACTTAGGACAACTACAAACTCGGACAAAATGGAAGAGTAACAACCCTGTCCAATTAAAGATTGGCCACTTAGTCATAATCAAAGAAGATAATGTACCACCAGCTCAGTGGATCACCGGTAGGGTGCTTGAAGTCCATCCAGGATCAGACGGCGTAGTCAGAACAGCCTCTATACAAATAAACGGAAAACAAGTGAGGAGATCGGCCTCAAAATTATGCATACTACCAATCGACGAATAACTTTAAAAGCAATCTTTTAAGGCTGGCAGAATGTTAAGGGCTTAACAAGCGGATTTTCCGTAAATTATTAAGATGTTAAAACAGATGGCATTGAAACTCTTTATTACGTCTGCCGGCATAAGTATAAAATAAAAACGGAATTTACAAGATTAACCCATCACTAAACCCTTTTATTACGGTTCAGGTATACCGGATTATCCCAAGATTATATAAATTGTAATTCCTAGAAATTTGTATAATTTTAATTTTATGTAAATATGTAGTTCGCATTGTATATATATAGTTGTATTTTAATAAATAAAACTAGTGTTAAACACAATTCCGAGTCGACAACAGTATTTTAATTCCAATCCTACAAATCTACAAAGTGCTAAAATCGAATTAGCATATCGATAACTAATACGCATCTGGTCGAGTGCGACGAATCAATCGTATAGATCAGACCAAGCAATACACTTTTTTTGTATTAAAATTAGAGTTATTAATCTCTAATTAATTTACTCTGTTTTAAATTTAGAGTTATAATCTAATAAATATTAGATAACTTGGCCTTTTTTTTTCTTTTCTTAACATCCATATATGGTATCGGGTTCTACCTATTAGGAGGTGTGATCAATAACACTCTTTACCACCCCCGTCTACACTGAGCTACGGCGGCAAGAGAAGCCCTGTCCTCCTCCTACTCAATAAAGAAGAAAAGAAATATAGTAGGCCAAAGGGAGCGTGACAAATTAAATATATAATTATTGTCGCATATATATATTTTACCTGTGCTGAGCCAGCAACTAATTATGTATAAATACTTGGCTCCGCACAGGGCTCGCTCTCTTTACTTCGTTTACCTTATAACTGTGAAAGTGCTACGCAGTCCCATCTACTTGCGATGTCGCCAGGAGGGTATTGCTGGCATCATTTTACGTAATAAATAGTATTATGTATGTACCTCTGTGCTTATCTGAGCTACTAGCTATTAAGTGATATAAATGTGCGGTTAAAAAAATAGTTTAACTTTAGTGATTTAATTTAAAAAAAATTGTGAAAACTTAATTAAATGACGGTTGTAAACACGCGTAGTCAAAATAAAAAATTAACGCTTGAATTAAAAAATATAAAAGAAATTTTAGTGGACCAAAACCCGCCGTTAATGCAATTCACGCCTAACGTGTCTGATGTACAGTCTCCGTTCAACCGAAGTAATAGGACACTAAGAAGTCCTCAAAGCAATGTTCAGATTAATTATAACATAGATAATAATCAAACAAATTCAGAAACGCGCGACGACATAATAATCGCTGGTGAAAAAGAATCGATTGAAGTAAGTGAAAATAATAGTCAATCTGAGTTAAATAAAGTTGATGATAAGCTTCCAGATAATAACAATTTTAAATCACGCGACGAAGAAAACAAATCAAATATAATTTAATTTATTAGTGAAAATCAAAACAATATTCAAGCTAAACTAAAAAAAAATAGACAGTCAGCAAAGTAAAATTTTTTTTCCCAAAAGGTCGAAGTACTTTGGTACCTGAGACAAAAGAGTTATTAGATATAACTGCTGATTTAGCATACTGGTAGTGGCCGTTCTCGCAACATCGTGAAATCAAAGCTTCCGGTTTAAAGAAGGCACCTGTTTTACAAGAGGAAAACAGCAGAAATATGAATAAAACCGCCTCCGTCATTTGACCCCAGCAAAGATGACCCAATTGTGCTTATAAGAAATTTTGAAATTAGGGCAAATTTTAATGAATGGGATGATGGTTTAAAATTGGTGTATTTTGCTAATTTCCTGCAAGGCAGCATTTTGGTTTCGGTCTTTTGCAAAGCGCAATACGGAAGCTGATTGGTCGCGAACATTGGACAGTTTTAAAATATAATTTATTAGTCCTTCATATGAACAGGATTTAAAACGAAAGTAAAATAATTCTGTTCAAAAGCCCAATGAGAAACTGATCAATTATTATTACGCCACCCTTGATTTGTGCTATCAAATTAATCCGAATATGTCAGAATGCGATGTTCCAAATTCACCAGCCTAATAGTTTAAGTGACATGTTAATATTCACGTTAAAATTGTAAATTATAACGCTGCGGGTTAAATTTTAAAGTGAAGTTAGCAGTGGAATCTATAAAATGAGGGGAAAAGTCTACTATGCACACTTCAGTCCTGTAAAAATCAAAACAAAAATAAAATTTTAGATAATATTAAACTGTGTCCAAGTGTGTCATTTGCAATTCTTATTTGCATAAAATAAATAAATTTATTAATAATCGTGTAAAATGCACAAATGATCAATTTAAATTTTATTTAAGTAAGACATTATTCTGGATATAATTCAAATTAAAATAAAACAATGTTTTTAACACAAATGTTTTAATTGCAGTTTTGTGCCAGCAAAAAAAATCACAATAATTATTTTATTTTGTCTTTAACACATTATTTTATATTATATTAAATCAACCCGAATAAATTATTTTCTCGTACTGCAATTTGATACCTTCCACTTCTAAAAATGTAAAGCTGTTAGTTCCTAAAACAAAAATAAATCCAAATTAAAACACGATTATGTACATTTTCCGTCTACTTGCCGTTATTAGGAATTCTCTCGTCCGCCTTGAAACTAAATATTGTTCTATTTTATTTATTGAATGCAGACAGCTATTTCTTTGTTTAATTATTTATTATTTAAGAACTTATCTACTTAATTAAACATGCACAAAGATATTTTATACATTGAATTGACGTTTAAAATAGGTAAACATTGACATAACCTTACAATTTTCGCTTATTTAAAATTGATTTATCTTCTTTTTATTAATGCAAGTAAGAGTTTTGTACTTACCATATTTTATTTTTTTCTAAAAGCACTATATTTAGCTAACCAAATTCTGCAATTTCTATTATTTCCGTTATTAAACCAAGCTGTTAAAAATTAAAGCCACCTCTATCGTCGCCGTTTATTTTAACGTGGTTTGGTTAAAATTTAACATCGAAACGTCAAAATTTTAACAGATTTGTTTGTACAGAATACGCAATGCAGTTAAAATAATTTTAACGCCGCCGCTAAAATTAACAGTGGTGTTAAAAAGTTACAGAATAGACCCGATTGACAGGTAAAACATATAAATTCTACCAAAAATAAGACACATGCAACAGCAGTGTAGCAATGTACCCGTACATCCACATATGGCATCTCAATAATTTAAATAATGTATCAGTTCAAAATCCCCAAAATTTAGTGAAAGAGGCAGATAGTGTAAACGTAAAAGAGCTTACAGAGCAAAAGCGGTTATAAGTGAAATGAAACAAACCGTAAGCGATATAGTTAAGTCCCAATTAAAAACATCTCCTGTAAATAAGTCATACAATATGCCACTTAATTACCAGCATAATAAGTATGTAGCAAAAAATGTTTAAGATAGTAATAGAAATAAAATGCCCCCTAATAATAATGTACCAATAAATTATTCGGGAAACGGAAATGAACAGATGTAGTAGAGGCGCCACAATCTGTCCCTAATCGCAAAAAGAACGACACTAATGAAATTAGCTTAATTATTAAAAATGAAGCCTCTTTTCCCGTAAACAAACTATTATCTATAAAAGGAATAGTAGGTGATAAATATATAGACATTCTAGTAGAAGATACTTGTGCTGGAATGAATTGAATTTCTCTTAATTTTGTAAATAATAAGTATACGACTTTGAAGGAAAATATAAATATTATAACGTTAGGTAATTTTAAAATTAAATGAGTTGTTACGCTATGAGAGTTCTACGCCAAAATCCCATAAGGTTTACATGGGGGTCTAAAATCACTTTTCTCACTTGCCCATCACTGAGTCCAGACCTGAATTTTTCTAGGGGAGCCGGCTTAATTGGATTTGCACACCTGTGCTCATCCTTCTATCTTGTCATTGCTCATCCTATCTTGTCATAGGTAGGCACCTGTGCTCCAATCAATTAGCTGCGGGGTTTACCTGTGCTCACCCTATCTTGTCACCCCCAAAAGGGCATAACAGGTGAGGGTGGGTGCCCAAAACGGCAGTATGATGTAAAGAGTGGAAGATCTCAGACGGGGTATTTGTAAACTACTATGTGATCGGAAAGCCAAAAGGGCCTAGGGGTGGAAGAGCCCGGGGGTAGAAAAATCAAATCCGGGGTCAGAACGGCTCTATCCTGCACCCTAAGAGAGTTACCGCTCGGCCGCCGCCCTCACAGTAGGTGACGTCATCCAGCGCTCGCGTCTCTGCGTTCAAGGTTGCGCCCACGTCTTATCAAAATAATATGTGAAGATGATGAAAAAATATATCGATGTGCTATGAGGAGGCAGATCCCGTCGCTATCCGCTTATCGTATGACCATTCACACAAGAATTTTATAATGATAATTATTAAAATGAATATGGATTAATAAACAAAAATGGATATTGTTGAATAAATTATTGAAAATAAGAATTCAGTACTCTTACTTATAATTATTTTCATAGTTAACGTGTTGAAGTGATAAGCAAACGGATGTTATCGTGATAACGTAATTTTTATGAAGCGTTCATTTTATGAGGATATCTATTGCTAGATAAAAATAAACACTTATAATTATTTATTATTGTACATTTTGTTTTTAATCTAATGCGAGTAAAATATTAAAATCCTAAAATTATTAAAATAGTAACAATGTGAATGGAAAACCTTATAAATTTAATTACAAAATAATAAACAAAACCTTTGAATAAATGGTTATCTAAAAATTACTGCTTCAAATAAAATCATCGAAAATGATTATGTGTATAGAAAAAATCATTAGCAATTATCTCAGCGGAGTGATTCAGCGTTCCTTTTGTTTCTCTGTGTTCAAGGTGACGCCGCTACGTCTTATCAATCTCATTAAAATATACATATGTTAACATTATCAATAAAATGAATATAATATAAAATTTCTAATAATATGTAACAATTATATCTAAATAATTTGAAAAAAAAATCTAGTGTTATAGATTAGTCAAAGTAATTATTTTGTTATTACATAAATACGCCTGAGAAAAAACAATAAACAGGTGGTGATAAGAAATTCCGGATGTCTAACGAGGTAACGTAGTTTGAATATTTACTAGAGAAAAGATTGGACAAATGAGAAAATAAAAGTTACGCAAAATAGATATAATAGAAAATAAATAGGTGACATCATCACCGCTTATCATGAATGATAGATTTAACAAGATTTAATAATTTAATAATGATATTAAAAATGAATGATTATGTATTTATAAACAAAATGGATTTATAAAATGATGAGATAGTAAGATAATGATGTAGAAAATTGTTGATTTTTCATCATCGGCAGATTTAGTCAGCAGGAATTATAAAAATCGCTATCGCAGAACATCCTGTTTATTAAAAATCGACCTGCAAGTATAGGAAGCAGTTCGAAATTATTTTCATGTTACATATTTTGTTAAACGCGAAAAAATATTCGCATCAAAACCAACTTGCGGTTTACTACTGGAGGAAATAATCCGAAATTATGTTCATGTTACATATTTTGTTATGCATGATAAAAATCGCCACATCAAAATCGACTTGTGGTTTATAGTAAATGAGACGAGGTAGAAATTTTCCACGTTGATTTTTATTGTAAATTATAAATCGCTATCGCATAACATCCCGTTCATAAAATCGCTATCGCACAACATCCCGTCCATCAAAATCGACTCGTAAGGTACTACAGGAAATGTTCAAGGCTGTGCCTCTATTTACATGTAATCTTATGGGAAAGTGTGATTTAATTGTAGATTCATACAAATTAACATGGGTTCTTATGTAAAACGAGCACAAAATTGACTATTTTATCGGGTATTTGAGGGCCCTCCAACATCAATTTAATTATCTTGACGTTGATTGGTTGATTAATTTTCACGAAAAGCTATAAATACGGAAAATGATTGATTATAAATCATTCAGTGTCAGTGTCTTGTGCCTACACCGCATAAAGTTTTAGTTAGTGACTTCTACTAGTATCTTGTGTTTTGTGAATTCATCAAAATCAAAAGGTAAGTTGAATTTTACTTCGGATGACAATATTACCGTTCTTCATCACATTTAATTGCTTCGGATGGTAACCTTACCATTCTTCATTCGAATCGTGCCGACAATAACCACAAGCTTTTTATTTTATCATTTGAACGGCATCATATGCGAGTGTGCTACTACCTACAAGGTCACGCGAACTCATCTTTTAAACGGGAAGAGATAATAAAATTTTTTGAGAGCTCATTATGTGTGTTTGATAATTTTCGGTAGTGCCCATTACCTAAATTGAAAATTGCAATTATAATATTGAAAATCACAATTATAATATTGATCATACCATTACTCTACAACGGAAGTTGCGGTGCGATAACGAGCTCGTACAATAAAATTATTTAGACGCTTAGATAATAAAATAAATGAATGTATGATTTTATAACTTGTGAATATATTAATATAAAGTGGGGTATAATCGGGGTCTAATACACTTAACACAATTCAATATAAACTTCTCTAGTTAAATAGTATTTAATCGTAATTTATGGTATAACGTGTAGTTATGATAAATTATTTGGGCATAAATTTTGTATTTTAAAATTGTAGTATTTTCAAGTAACATGTCATATGTAAATTATTATGATTAACACTTAAGATATAATATTTACTAATTATACAAAGAAAAGAGGGCTATCATGAATTTATGAATTATACCTAAAACATCATCAAATTTAGTTAGGATTATATTATGTTTTTATTTTTTAATGAAATTAACTACTCATGCTTAATGTTTAATTTAAAATTTACAACTTTTGAGCGGCAATCATAATTAGCTGTTTACATAACTTTCATGAATTTCGCTATTAATGTATATTATAAAATCATCACACTCACAAACAATGCAATTTTCAATACAAATTAGGTAAAACTCACGTATATTGGCGCCACCGTTCATGTGTCGGTGTATGGGCACTAACATTGCGCGCCGAGCCCGAAAAATAACGTGACTACCACCCAGCAGAAGACCTAACTCAACCTATCATAACACATTACTGCCCCGGGCTCATGTAATGGTAACCCGCGTGTCAATCATCCTCTATAACCGAGGCTCATGTCTTACCGTTCGAGCGAGCATAGTATTCTTGTTGCTATCGTATTAAACTTTAGTTAACTGAATCACTGCACAAACAAATCAGAACAGTATTTTTGTTGTTTCTTGTATGACCCAGAGTACAATTGACAATTGAATCCATCTGAAAGTTCTGTGTGAACTGATACTATTAGAGTGATATTTCACATACACGCAAATTAATTTGTAGTATACACCTTAAGAGTTATCTCTATTGTTACAGAATGGAGTCAATAAAGAAAAATCACTCATTTTCAAGTCTAGTAGACGATATGAAAACCCGCTTGCTAATAAATAAAAAGTGATCTGACATTGGTTGAGCCGTCAGTGAAAGTGTGTGGTCAACACATCCGCAGCATGAATGCAGCTCTGAAAAAAGCGTCATCGACAAGACAGCGGCAGCACATAATAAGCTGTCTTACACTGATGCATTGTTTCAGGACAACGATGAAGGCTATGCGCGGTATCAGCGGTTCCGGATACAAACGCAGCCATCCAAACCGAGAAAACTATGCAAGCCTGCGAGTGAAGTGAGTTGAGATGGAGTCGGCTTTCTCCAGTCGAATTAAAACCGCAGCTGTAATCAACCTGCAGCATAAAGACACCGCCAAATTCCTCCACGACGCTGGTAATCTTTTTCAACGGCAGATATCAAACTTTCTGAAAAAGAACATGGCAGTAAAAGTTGGTGCTACATTCTGCGGAGAGTTTGGTGTGATAAAGAACGATGAAGAAATTCTCGAATTTAAGTATCTGAGAGCGAAAATTGCACCGATCTATCGAGATACTAACATCAACGAATGGATGGACAATGTTTGCAACTCTATTCTTACGCAGTTGGAGGAGTTCCAGGAAAAAGCGGCTAGGCTCTCAAAACAATTATTAATGTGAGCTTCAACATCAATAAGTTCACCCCGCAACTGGGCTCCTCCTATATCGAGCTGCCTAAGCAGGTCAAGTTAAAGCATGCCTGCATCAACGTACGGAATGATGATGATGCGTGCTTTGCGTGGGCGGTAACGTCTGCCCTCCATCCGACTCCACGTGATGGTGATCGCGTTATGTCATACCCCCACTACTCAACAGTTTTGAATTTAAAAAACATAACGTTACCAATGACGATTAAACAGATACCCCGATTCGAAACTCAAAAGGCGGTATCTGTAAATATTTATCTATTGGAAAAGACGAGCAGGAAAAAGTTCAATGTCGTTCCAACATATCTAACAAAATTGAAGCAGTCGAGACATGTCAACCTTCTTCTGCTGCAGGATGAGTATGTTGATGAAGATGTCGATGGAGCCAAACCGCAATATCACTACGTGTGGATAAAAAATTTAAGCCGCCTTGTCTCATCACAACTTAGCAAGCGCGATGGACAAAAATATTTTTGCGATCGATGCCTCCATTACTTCCGCACAGCCGCTAAATTAGAGGCACATATAGAGGATTGCATTACTATGAACGATTGTAAAGTGCAATTACCAAAACAGGGAGCAATACATTTTAAAAATTTTAAATATAAAGAAAAGGTCCCGTTTATAGTATATGCCGATCTAGAGTGTATGCTTGAACCTAATCAGAATAAAAACGATGTCAATACGCAAACCCATGTCCCACATAGCGCTGGATATTATGTAAAGTGTGCCTACGATGACTCTCTTAGCTTTTATAGGGCATATCGTGGTGAGGACTGACAGTTGGTTTGCTGCTGAAATGAAACAGTTTGCCGAAGATGTTGAAACGGTGTTCCTTTGCCCGTTACCAATGGAACCTCTTACACCTTTGCAGAAACTTGAATTTCAATCCATCTCGCACTGCCACATCTGCGATCAAATATTTGATATCCGCGATATCAGAGTCAGAGATCATTGTCACCTTACCGGTAAGTATCGAGGTGCTGCTCATGAAAAATGTAATCTTGAATATCAGGATAGCCATGTCATCCCGGTAGTTTTCCACAATTTAAGTGGCTACGATAGTCACTTTATTATCAAACATCTTGCCACAGATTTTGAGGGTCGCGTCGACTTACTACCGATAAATAAAGAACGGTTAATCTTCTTTACCAAACGTGTCAATCAAAATTTAATAAAATTTAGATTTATTGACTCATATAGATTTTTAGCAAGCGGACTAGCCGAATTAGCAACAAATTTAACTGAATATCCAAATTTAAATTTACAATTTTCCGATTTGGATTACATTAAATTCAATTTGCTCACACGTAAGGGTGTGTTTCCTTATGATTATATAGATTTGTGGATAAAACTTGAGGAGCCACAATTACCTGAAAAATCAAAATTTTTCAACTCGATGACTGACGCAGACATTACTGATGATGATTATGCACATGCCAACAATGTATGGAATTCTTTTGGATGTCGAAATTTAGGTGATTATTCAGACTTGTATCTGGAAACAGATGTATTGTTGTTAGCTGACGTATTTGAACAGTTTCGTGCAAGCTGTTTGAAAACCTATGGCCTAGACCCAGCCCATTATTATACCTTGCCCGGGTACACTTGGGACTGTTTGCTTAAACATACACAAATTAAACTCGATTTACTGACAGACATCGATATGGTCCTATTTGTTGAGCGCGGTATCCGTGGTGGGTTGAGTCAATGCTCTAAACAGTATGCGGCAACCAATAACAAGTATATTCCAAATTATAACTTGGAAGAAAAATCAAAATTTTTAATGTATAATGATTTAAATAATCAGTATGGGTGGGCAATGTCCCAATATCTGCCATATGGAGGTTTTGAATGGATTGAAGGTGATTTAAGTCACTTTGATTTTAATGTACCAGTAGATCATTCTGAAGGATATATTCTAGAAGTTGACTTAGAGTACTCTGAATCAATTCATCATACTCATAACGACCTCCCATTTTGCCCAGAACATCTTGCACCACCAAAATCAAAAGAAACAAAATTAATGACAACTCTTTTTAATAAGGAGAAATATATAATACACTATAGCGCCTTGCAACAAGCTTTGAAAAACGGATTGAAATTATTAAAAATTCATCGTGTTTTAAAATTTCAACAGTCACCTTGGTTGAAATCATATATCGACTTGAATACACAATTGAGGACGGCTGCCACAAATGATTTTGAAAAAAAATTGTTTAAATTAATGAACAACGCGGTTTTCGGCAAGACAATGGAGAATATCCGGAAGCATTCCATTGTTAAGCTTGTTACAAAATGGGAGGGTCGATATGGTGCTGAGGCATTGATATCAAAACCTAACTTTAAATCTTCAACAATTTTCGATACAAATTTAGTAGCTGTTGAACTTAACAAAACTGAGGTTTATTTCAACAAACCTATATATGTTGGTATGTGCGTATTAGATATTTCAAAAGTTAAATTATATGACTTTCACTACACATATATGAGAAGTAGGTTCGGTAATAAAGCCCAAATCTGTTATACCGATACAGATTCGCTCATATATGAAGTTGAATGTGATGATATATATGATGTAATTCGGTGTGACGCCTCAGAATATTTCGATACAAGTGACTATCCTGATAATAATATTTACAACATACCTCGTGTAAATAAAAAAGTACTCGGCATGATGAAAGACGCCGGTAAGGTGATGACGGAGTTTGTTCGACATCGCTCTAAAATGTATGCAACTAGAGTGGAGGGTATGGATAAGGATAAGAAAGCTAAAGGTGTAAAGAGGCACATTGTAAAAAATCGCATCACTTTTGCAGATTATGTTGAGTGTTTGCGTACGGGCAAAGAAACCGTTGTAGAACAGAAACTGTTCAGTTCCAACAAGCATCAAGTTTCAACCATTACGCAAACCAAAGTTGCTCTCAGCTCTCACGATGATAAAAGATATATATGTTCAGATGGCATAAATACATTAGCATGGGGCCATTGTAAAGTTATAAATGCACAATAATAAATTATAATTATTTATATATAATTTGTACTAATAATTATTTATAGTTTATATATGCTTTAATTTTATTAATAATGTATGATTAAAATATTTAGTATTTGTATTAATAGGAAATATATATATATATATTATATTATAATAAAACGTCTATTATTTTCCTTTCTTAAATAGATACAACTCATTGACAAAATAGGTGAGTTTTTGCGGCAGGTGTTCAAAAGAACTCATTGCTGCTGAGGTTTTAAATTTAATGTTTTAATTATCGTTTAAACATTTTGAAAAGCATTTTTATTATCAAACAGGAGGAACATATTTTTTATCTGAAAATGCAGCTTGCACCATTATTTTAATTTCTACCAAATAACAATAATACATTCTGATGCATTCATATTTTAAAAATACCGCTTGTAATATTATTTTAATTTCTAGCAAATTACAATAATAATTCTGCCGATTTTTATAATACATAGATAACATAAATGTTTGAATTCAATAACTTACAGCATTTCATTAACAATTTAATTAATATTATTTCAAATGAATAATTTGCTATAAACCTATTACTATCTTCACAACGGATGTTGTTATCAGTTCACACATAATTTACTTGTAGAAGCGAGAATTATTTTCTTATTTCAATCATTTATAAATAATCATATCTAAATTTGAATCAAGTAATTATATTAACAAATTTCCTTAAATATAAAATTTATTTAGTTATTAAACCTATTACTATTATCATAACGGATGTTGATACCAGTTCATACATAATTTACTTGTAGAAGCATGAATTATTTTCTTATTTTCAATCATTTATAAATAAACGTATCTAAATTTAAATCAATTAATTATATTAGCAAATTTCCTTAAATATAAAATTTATTTAGTTATTATATAAAACCTATTAATATTATCATTATAATATATGTTGATATCAGTTCAAAGGAAGTCTGCATCCAGTTT
This sequence comes from Tachinus rufipes, assembly GCA_963932245.1. NCBI lineage: Eukaryota > Metazoa > Arthropoda > Insecta > Coleoptera > Staphylinidae > Tachinus > Tachinus rufipes. The sequence goes on from OZ010748.1 coordinate 52,810,609, forward strand.
TTATCAAAGGAAGTCTGCATCCTAGTAAGCCGATAATGGGGTATATTGCTGCGTTTTATTTCATCCGGCAGTATTATGAGCACAGATCACCTTAAAGATGCAGCGTTCTCATATAAATTAAGCAGATAACTCCGTCTATGCTTCACAGATGTCGCGTTTATCGGAACAACCTGGCGAGCGGGAGATTTAAATTTAACAAGTAATTAAAATTAAATTTTAATTTTATAAAATACACACAAAAATGAATACATAATTAATATATTATATTTTTACTTAAATATAAATATATTATGTATTCATATTTATGTGTAAGGGTAGTTTACATGTATATAAATAAAAAGAACAATAATTTAAGTAATAATAAAAATTTAATTTATTTATAACAAATACAGTAATAAAATAAATATTTAATACATAAAAAATTATGAATTTCTTACTTTTTGAAGTTCAGGTACCCATAATTTGACTTTCATTTTCCTTCGAAACTAAAAATAAATACATATTATGAATTAATACAATAAATATTATTTTTAAACATGATATATGTATGTAATATAAAATTAATTTTATGTCAATTAACATCTATTCTTTTATAAATATCAACTAGATATAATGATGTTGTGACAGTACAACTTTTCTAAAAAATTAAATTGTCAAAGTTAACAAACAAATTAAATTTGAAATTTGATTTAATTTGGCATTTCATAGTTATTTATGAAGTGCTGTTAAAGTTGTTCGTACTAACATAGCATTGCTCGTAGTACGAATAAATATTTTAAAAACAAAACTTACTTACAATATTGTACGAGTAATAGAAGTAATCTCCTTTTTGTCGTTCATCTGATCAGCAGCAGCTCCCATTTCCAATCTTTGACAACTTCTTGAAGACTCGATGATGATTATTATTAAAGCCAATATGAAATAATAAAACAATAATATTAATAACAGATAACAATTTGTAACAAAAATTAAATTATAATTAATATTTTTACTAATTATTTATATAGAAAAATATAAAAATATAGTTTCTAGTAAAAGACATATGATATATTTTGTTTCACAATTATTTATTAATTTTTTCCGATTTAAAAAAGGATGACTAAACAAAGATAATGATTTGGCAGTAGAATCTACATTTATCAAATCCACAACTTTAGAATTCACCGAACAATCAAAACTATTTATAACCTGAACCTGAATAATTGGATTAACAGAGTCATGACCCGACAAATCAATGCTATCTACACTTTTGAATATAATTGGTACAGCATTACGATTTAAAGATTTTCCCATTGTTTAGCAACTTGCGATAATAAACGCTATCGCACATAGGTGCTTTACACATATACCCAAATAGCCCTTTCTCTGACATCTTATATTATTATAATTAAAGAAAACTTACCTGAATAAATGCACCTGTACACAAAACACACGATACACACACTTTAACCGGCTAGCTGCATCATAACTTAAAATGGCGTACTAAAACATCAACAAGTCCCGTCCTTGGCTGCTTGGCTCTTATTGGTCGAATTTAAAATACAAATGTGGCGGCAATTTATAATTTAATAAGCGTCGTTTTATGCGCCATCTGTGAAGCTTCAACGGTCCTAAATTGGCGGTGCCAGTCGCTGCATATCTTTCACCCACCCCTGATTATGAAATTATAGCGCGTGAAGTAATGTGCGGTGTGTGTGTGTTTGATGATTTGGAGATGTGGGCCATCGATACCACCAACGATACAGGTTTTCCTAATTATATATGGCGGTATTGATTAATATAATGGTTTTAATAATTAATATTATTTTCCTTTTTCATCCTTAAAAATATTATTTTATAATATAGAAAATGCATTTAATATAATGGTTTTGTTTTCCATAATTTTTTTAATAATTAATATTTATTCTTGGTTTTATATTAAACTAATACTTTAATTTCTGTAAATTATGAATTGAGTATTTCAATTAAAACCATATTTTCCTTTTTCATCCTTAAAAATATTATTTTATAATATAGAAAATGCATTTAATATAATGGAATTGTTTTTCCATAATTTTTTAATAATTAATATTTATTCTTGGCTTTATATTAAACTAATACTTTAATTTCTGTAAATTATGAAGGACTGGCTTAATAACTTCGCCAGGGTCCAACATCTACAGTTTTTCCTAATTATATGGCGGTATTGATTAATATAATGGGATTGTTTTCCATAATTTTTTAATAATTAATATTATTTTCCCTTTTCATCCTTAAAAATATTATTTTATAATATAGAAAATGCATTTAATATAATGGAATTGTTTTTTCATAATTTTTTAATAATTAATATTTATTCTTGGCTTTATATTAAACTAATACTTTAATTTCTGTAAATTCTGAAGGACTTTCTTAACAACTTCGCCAGGGTCCAACAAGTTTTCCTAATTATATGGCGGTATTGATTAATACAATGGTATTGTTTTCCATATTTTTTTAATAATTAATTTTTATTCTTGGTTTTATATTAAACTAATACTTTAATTTCTGTAAACTATGAATTGAGTATTTCAATTAAAACCATATTTTCCTTTTTCATCCTTAAAAATATTATTTTATAATATAGAAAATCGTTTTCCATAATTTTTGATTTTATTTCAAAGATTAACCTTATTTATAATTCCTACTTACTATTTTTATAAATAGTGGCGACCGTCTGCAATTATATGTTTAAATTGATGTATGATTTCAGCCATGTTGCCTGGTTATTAATATGAATCTGAAGTGAGCAACTCCAAAGTTATCATTTTTAAATAATTTAAAATTATTAATTTTTGTTTCCGTAAGAGAGCACTGTAATTTTACACTCTTTCAAGTGTTGAATGATAATTATTGATTATAACACCATCCTCTATCTTTTCTTGAAATTCTTCAAACTGTGAGACTATTGCAGTGTGAATTTTTAATAACCCTTTCCGTGGTCTAAATCCTTATACCTACCTCTGAGACGGACCGTTCAGAATCCATATTTTCCTTTTTTTCATCCTTAAAAATATTATTTTATAATCATATAGAAAATGCTCAAGTTTTTCTTGTTCCATATAAATACCCGGATTTAAGTGACATATATTTATAAAAAACAATTTAGCTTTTTTTTGTTTTGAAATCGGTATAGCGACAGCGGTAAAGTGGTATAGTGGTATAGCGGTATAGCGGTATAGCGGAATAGCGGTAGCGGTATAGTGGTATACCACTTACATACACTTTCCATCCACTTGCAACTTTCTATTCACTTTTAACCTTTATCTATGGCTGTCGTAACCGCTTAAATTATGAAACACAACGGGTATAACATGACTATCCTGATAATTAATATAACAATCTTCATGAGCGGCATCCCCGTTACCAACTAGAGTTCTGTCATCGTCCGGGTGTTCACAATCACTTTGGTTTATTTGTTCTGCACACAAGACATAAAGAAAACATTAGTTTATTATTTTGTTTAATGGGGTGTACAGAGTGAGACGAGTTTTGGGAAAAAAGAATTTTGCACTTAATCAAGCATTAAAGTTTTTGTAGGTTAAAGTTTGTAAACGTTTTAACAAATGTTTAAGTTAATAATTTGCAAATTAAATCATTTTCTATTAATTTAAAATTATTTTTTGTTTCACTAGTGACGTTTTTCCATGTCTAAATCAAACTTTAATATAATCTTATTCATAGAATCAATATTGAATATCATTTGTAAACGTTTTAACAAATGATTTTCCATCAATTTACAAAAGTTCTTGAAAATTGCTATTTTTATAACAAAATAATAATAAAGAATAAAAATTCATTATACATTAAATTAAATCAATATGAGTTTAAAAACGATTAAAGGTTGGCTACAATTTTAGGCAAATTTTAAGCGCTAAACAAAATATATGACTATTCCTTTTTATAGATGTTTATCGAAACATCATTCAGCAATTTGATAATTGTCTTTTCTTACTGCGCCTGCTGAAATTACCACGAATACTCGGAATTTCCAACTCCGTGGTCTGAGTCCCCAAAATTTATCCCATGAGAAGGACCGCTCATATTCATTATTTTCCTTTGAATCCACCCACGCAAAACACGCATCATCTTGGTTTTTAACATTGACGCAGGCATGCTTCAACTTGATCTGCTTAGGCAGCTCGATATAGGAGGGGTCCAGTTGCGGTGAAAACTTGTTTATATTGAACGCAATATTTATAATCGTTTTCAGCGCCCACCCGTTATCTTTCTCCTGGACCTTCTCAAGTTGTGTAAGGATTGATTTATGGATATTACTCAGAACCCAGAGATTGTCTTTTTTGTTTTGAAATTTTGTTTTTTACTCAAAAAATCAAATGGGGTGCGATAAAGAGCTCAGTTCACGACTGGCAACCCCGTTTAAACAGGAAGTTCTTTACAACCTATGTATGAAAAATCAACGTGGAAAATTTCAGCCTCGTCTCATTTACTATAAACCACATGTTGATTTTGCATCAGCCTCTCAAAGGTTTTGTTTATTATTTTGTAATTTTAGGATTTTAATATTTTACTCGCATAAGATTAAAAACAAAATGTACAATAAATAATTATAAGTGTTTATTTTTATCTAGCAATAGATATCCTCATAAAATAAACGCTTCATAAAAATTTCGTTATCACGATTCGTTTGCTTATCACTTCACGTTAACTATGAAAATAATTATAGAGTACTGAATTCTTATTTTCAATAATTTATTCAACAATATACATTTTTGTTTATTAATCCATATTCATTTTAATTATCATAAAATTGTGTGAATGGCCATACGATAAGCGGATAGCGACGGGATCTGCCTCCTCATAGCACATCATATTTTTTATCTTTACATATTATTTTGAGACGTGGGCGTAACCTTGAACGCAGAAACGCGAGCGCTGGATGACGTCACCTACTGTGAAGGCGGCGGCCGAGCGGTAACTCTCTTAAGCTACGTCCACACTATGCCGAATGATGTCGGTCGACACGGTCGATCGACACTGTCGAACAAGTGTGGACATGTCGCCCGGCTTTGTTGAACCATGTCGGGTCGAATCGAACGTAACCCGAATCAAGTCGGTACGGATCAAAGGAAGTCGAGCGACATCAGTAGGTGTGGACGTGTTGAAACGTGTCGGTCAACTTTTTTCAGTAAATATTTAGGCTGTTTATTTGTGTTTATATCAAAATATTCCATTTAAAATAATTTTATTAACACGTATTTATAATGGAGTTTAATGATGAACAAACTATTTCATTTATTGAAATGTATAGGGAACGTGATTATTTGTGGGATCAAACTAACTCCCTATACAAAAATCGGAATAAAAGACATGATGGTCTCATGGAAATTGCAGTTTCTTTTGCCATTGAAAAATCTGATGTTGAAAAAAAAATTAAAAATTTGCAAAGCCAGTTTTTCAGAGAAAGAAAGAAGGAAAAGTGTGCCACTTGGATGGGTGCAGACGAAAAGTACATTAGCAAATGCATACAAAAGTATGATGTTCTTGGCTGATAAGAACAAACCAAGAAACACTCAGGATACAGATTTAATTAACACTCAGGTAATTATGATTTTTTAAATATTTAGCTTGTTTTAAACTAATTTACTTGATTTTATGATTAATATTGTTATGCGAAATAATTTTATTGTTAATTGTTGTTTTGTAAAAACAAAACAAATAATACCTACTTTTTAATAAGTAGGTATTATAATATTTTCAAAATTATGATTAGACAGATCTAAGTATAACCATGTGCTATGTTTGGTTTATAAATACCGTCCATTATTTTTTGGTAATAGGAAAACATAAATAAACAATCCATAAATTAGGTATTAATACATTTTTTAATCAAAAGCAAAATAAATGTAATTAAACTTATTAAACAGTTATACCTACAAATTAATTATTACTTAATTAACAATTACAATTACTTATCGTACTGGAAGTGCAGTTTTCCTGGCTCACTTATGAAATATTCTGCAAATTCCTCTCTCACCGTTTGAGCCTCAGTACAATTTTTTCTGGGAACCGTAGGCAGACTATTTATTTCACAAGTTGATGAATCTCGCCTCCAATGACCTGGAATAACTTCTCCACTGTCAGAACACTCCGTATCCAAACTCCCAATGGGGCAGTAAACATTTTTTGATCCGCTTTTCCTCAAATAGTTATGTAAATAAATTGCAGCCAATGTTACTTTTCTTGCAGTACTTGGCTTCAATAACATTGGTCTTCTAAATATACGAAAACGAGAAGACATTATACCAAATGCATTTTCTGAAACTCTTTGAGCCCTACTTAACCGGTAGTTGAATATTCTTTGTTTTGATCCTTTGTTATGCAATCCAGAGAATGGTTTCATAAGATTTGGTGTTAGTTGAAAAGCTTCGTCTCCTACAAGGACATATGGAACCGGAAGACTCAATTGCGGTAAAGGGCGGGTAGGGGGAAGGTGCATAATGTTGTCATCTAGACATTTCTTAAAAGATGTACTATTAAAAACTCCACCATCCGAAATTCTTCCTTGACATCCAACATTCGCATATATGAAATTGTAATTTGCATCCACTATAGCAAGCAACACAATACTAAAAAAACCCTTGTAATAAATTAAATGTTTAATACTTTAATATCAATTTAAAAAATATAATATAAGTGTATTTTTCAGGAATCTCAAAATGAAGAAACTCAAGAAAAACATGACGAAAATAATAGTACAGGAAACATGGACAATTCTGAGGACGAGAGATTAAACGCTGAAGACAGTAATGCAAGTATAACAAAGACAACAATACAGAGTAAAAAAACATTTACATCCCCCAAAAAACCACTTAAAAAACGTAAAGTTATTTCAAGTTCTGCTGTTAATGTACCTGTCATTGATGAAGCAGTAAACCTGTTGAGAACTATACAGGCAAAGAAAAAAGAAAAAGACGAATATCAATTATTTGGTGAGCAGGTAGCAATTAAGCTTAGAAATATTAACTCACCGCAAGCAAGATTTATGGCGCAGCAGAATATTAATAACACATTATTTGAAGCAGAAATGGGTATGGGGGTTTATTCGTATAATTCTCAACCGCTTCATTATGAAACATATCTCAACATGTATCCCTCTGGAAATCGAAATAATCAGCCAAGGCTTTCGCCCTACCACTCGCCTACGCCTCCTATGCTAATTTCACCGCACTCTTCCTCAAGCAATCCTGCCTCACAGTCACCTGCATCTGTCATACCAGATTCACCTGCATCTGTCATACCAGATACCTCTCTAAATAATTTTAATACCGACAATCAATACGATTTCATGTAACGAGAAACAACTGTAACTTTTTTTTTTCTATAAATTATTTAAATAAAACGAATGATAATAAACAAATGTTAAAATAAATGCTATATAGTAGTTACATTAAAATATTTGTTGTACTTTTCTTACCTTGATATAATCTAGTAGAGCTACTGTCAGGGCATCACAGACTTCCGGTACAATAGCTGATATTACTTGCTTTGACATTTTCAAGAGGTAGCCCAATGATACGTATGAATCTCCCGTTGCCAAAAATCTCAGCGATACTGCAAGGCGCTGGCTCACTGAAATAGCTTTTCTGAAACTTGTGTTTTGCTTAATGATTGTTGGTGCAATCATACTTAATAGATTTTCAAAATCAGAATTCGTCATTCTAAAAAAGTTTTGAAAACCTACGTCACATCTGTACTCCATGTTCAAATCATCAACGTCATTCAGCAATAAATCACCAATAAACTTTTCTGTACTATACTTTTTTCTGCCTCGTACAAGGCTGGGCCTTACCCAAAATCGCCTTAGACGACGACGACAGCGTTGTTGTTGACTTTCTGCAACTGCAATGATAATTGCAGCAGCCGCAACTGCAGCATCTTCAGAGTCACTCATTATTTAAAAAATGTAATCAAAATTCACTAACTAATTTATTAACTTGCTTGATCAGTGACTGTCGCTCAACTAGTCTACATATACTGTGGTGTGTGGACAAGTCAAAAGTCGACAGTGTCGAACGACATATGTCGGTCGACCTTGTCGATCGACATAGTCTGGACACGGATTTAATTTTTCTCCCGGGCTCTTCCACCCCTAGGCCCTGATTTTCCGATCACATAGTAGTTTACAAGTATCCCGTCTGAGATCTTCTACTCTTATCATAGTGCCGTTTTGGCTTTCCCACCCTTATAGCGCCCTTTTGGCTTTCCACCCTTATAGTACCCTTTTGGCTTTCCCACCCTTATAGTCCCATTTTGGCTTCCCCACCCTTATAGTGCCGTTTTGGCTTTCCACCCTTATAGTGCCCTTTTGGCTTTCCCACCCTTATAGTGCCGTTTTGGGCACCCTGCCCCCACCTGTTGCCCCCTCTTGGGTTTTAATTTTACACTACTTCCATCCTTAGGGCCGTTTCGGTTTTTGTCATATGCGCAACTCACCACATTTGAATTTTCCACCAAAATGCCGGTAAAGTAAAGAAACCAATTGCGAAATATTTGAATTTTCCGCCAAAAATAATGTCGGTAAAGTAGGAAAGCCGATTGCAAAAAGTGATTTTAGACCCCCCATGTAAACCTTATGGGATTTTGCGCCAGAACTGTCCTAGCTACTCTACTATCGATGATTAATCACCCAGGTGAAATTGATAATGAAACTCTCGAATATCTACGATATCTAACTGAAAACCCGATGCAATCAACTAGTTTGATTACACCAAATCCACAAATTGATATACTGTCAGATATCCTAATAAAACCACCAACAGAAATTATGGAACCTAAAGAACATACTATAATGTCAACGCAACATACAAATTTTAATGAAACCACAAATGATGGAATAAAGATATTGGACGAAGTTATTAACAACAAACAAAATCAAATCTTAATTTTACCGCAAATTTATAATAAACTAGATATTTGCCAAGAAAACTACGAACATCACAAAATAATCACTATCAAAATTCCTAATACTAATAACTCAAATTTAATTTTACAATTCTTAAAAAATTATACCGTTTTCGGAAAAACATACTATTTACACTTTCATACAGATGAATTATTCCATGATTTTAACAAAGTATATTTAGAACACTTCTCCGAAAGAGGTCCGACATTAATTAGATGTTCAAGAAAGGTAAACACAATCATTGACAAAGAAGAGCGAATCCTATTAGTAAGAAACCATCATGAAGGAAAAGTAATCCATAGAGGGATAAGCAAAACTCTTGAATATCTCAAAAAAATTATTATTGGATTAACATGAAATTAACAATATCGAATTTTATTAACGCATGTCATATTTGCCAACGAACAAAATATGCAAGAAAAACGCCATATGTGCCACTGATGTTGACTGAAACGGCCTCAAAACCATTTCAAATAGTTCACATTGACATATTCACATACGACAATGAAAACTACCTAACATTAGTAGATTCTTTTACAAAATTTGCACAGGCTTTCCAAGTTAGTGGAAAAACAGCCATTCATATTAGCAAAGCTTTAATGAAATATTTCACATCATTCGGAGTACCCGAAAAAATAGTAGTAGACAATGGATAAGAATTTAACAATGAAATGGTAAAAGAAATGTTAAAATTTCATCAAGTCAATGTACATTTCACAACACCAGCTCATCACGAGTCAAACAGTATAGTTGAACGATTTCATTCGACTATTATTGAACACCTTCGTATTCTACAAGAAAACTACCCGGAAGATGATAACCTAATGGATTATGCCGTTCTAGGATATAACAGTTCAATACACAGCGCTACAAATTGTACGCCTTTTGAACTAACATTCGGTCATACCCAATCCAGAGACCCTAATGAAATTTTTATACCAAATTCATATTACACCGACTATACCCAAAATCATAAGGAGAAATTGAAACATGTTTACCAACAAGTAAATGAAAAACTTGACAAACAAAAAACTATATCAAAAACCAACAAACAGGGAGAATCTACTGTTGAATTTAGTTTAGGACAAATAGTTTATAAACAGAATCTAAAAGGTAGGAATAAAAAGAGTAACAAATTTTTAGGACCTTATAAAATAACCGAGGTTTTAGAAAGAACTCGAGTTGAAATTACTAATGAACACAATAATAACAAGAAACAGATAATTCACATAAAAGAATTAAGAAAACCTACTCTTGTTGCAGATTCATCAACTACAACCATGGTGAAAAAATCCAAAAGCTATAAAAATACAACAAGTGGATTGTCACTTTACCAGAAAAAAATGTGGCTACACAAATATGTGGCTCTAATAAAGACAAAATACCACTTTTCGGAACGTATATTTTAGAACTAAGTTCATCGTGTAAAGTGAAAGTTGGAAACATTTCAATTCCAAGTTACAAAAATTCGTTCAGCAAATTCAAAATAATTGAATTGCCTGAACTTTTCTTTTTTGCCAAAACAAGTCCAATGATCAAATTCAAACCATTGGTACTTAATTCGATAAATCTGGATGAAACTAAACACATTCGTAATGCATTAATTATGCAAAACCAAAAAATCGAATTAATTTCAGAAGTTCCAATATACTACAACAACATAAGTGTCTTGACAATCATAATCTATATTATAATCATTTTTATTATTTTATTTTATGTATATTACTATGTTAAAAGATATAGAGCTACAATGCAACTTCAATAACCAACACCACGTCCAAACGTTACCATGCCAAATCCTGTTCCAAACCCCAGGATTCTAATTTAAGGATGGAGAAGTTATAAATCACTGAACAATGGGTCCCCATAGCAGACGCTAGGTCAGCATCAGTAACACGTGCATCGGAGACGCAAAGCTCAGCATTATAGACAAAGAAACATTATTCATAGTGCAGCTGCACTCCTTATATGGATTAAGCTTAGTAATCAGTTTTAGTTTATATAAAGATTTGTAACACATTATTTAGCTCAGTGTATATTCAGAGCTCCTGATCGAAATATTAAAATTATACCTTTAATATTTTCTCAATGTCCTTAGTATGTATGATATGGGTAGGTTGAAGATGGCCAATTAGGACAAACAACAAGTTGAATTATATGAAAAGTATTTTATTTAATACTAATACACGGGCAAACGTTTCGGGGATATATCTATTCCCCTTCATCAGTGCAAGTGTAGAAATAGTTGAAGTGAACTTATGAAAATCATATTATTTATTAATATAAATTGAATTTAAATAACATATTATAAATGTGGTTTGAAAAAAGGGAATTGGAATGAAAGCGAACCAACATCGTCCCAATCTAGATATTATTAAAATTATAATTCATTTAAATTGTAATAAAATTGTTTTTTTTAAAAACCATCTCCAAAGGGCGTTATCAAAATTCGCGTGTCATCTATTAATAATCGGAGGCCACAATACTACTACATCGCGCGACTTCGCAATCCTTCGGGTCTCCCAGGCCGAGTGTAATCGGATAATTTAGTTTTATAATTAATTACGCGATTATTAAAAGAAAGTGGATAATTAAAATTACATACAGTATTATGATGTAGCTTTTCCGTAATAACTGTAACAATAGTTACATTTTTATTTTTTAATATATATAATACTAACATTGTTTTTAAGAGGCTAACTCGTGGTCAACTGTTTTCCGCATGAAAACACGCTAATACCTCTTACGAGGGGTGAGTATCAACTCCGGGTGATCTTTATTCCTCTTTGAAACGGAGGTTGTCACCTTTAAAGAGTTAGGTATATATAGTGTTTTCGTATGTTTAAAATGTAAACATGATCTGGGAAAATTGTCGCCTGAAGGCTATTAAATACTGCTTGAGTATTCCTACATTTCATAACACAACTATCATAATTAATACATTAATAACACACTTTTGATATCTAGGTAATTTTGTATGAGGTTAACAAGTGATCAACTTGTGGAACATATAGGATTATGTAAAATTTAAAAAAAAAAACAGATATTTTTACTAAAATATATTTTTATTCCAAAATAAATAAATACAAACATATCGATATACATATTTAGTATGAGTAGACATTTATTTGATTAACATTTAATGAGTAACATTAGAGTATCTTATAATGAGTCATCCATAATGGAATAATGCCCCCATGGTAAAGTTGAAATTCCATCTAGACAGATGTAACGCTTAGTGTCGTGAGGACTGACAGCAATTTTAGATTGTGTAACGGTAGAAACATTATGTTTCGTTGATTTGATAAGTTGATGCTCTACAACTGTTTCTTTACCTGTGCGCAAACTCTCAAGGTAATCGTTGAATGTAATTTGGTTTTTAACAATGTGCTTCTTAACACCTTTGGCTTTTTTATCCTTGTCCTTATCATTTACTCGAACTGCATATATTTTAGAGCGAAGACCTATAAACTCAGTCATCACCTTGCCTGCATGCTCATTCTTCATCATACCGAGAACCTTTTTATTCACACGAGGAATATTATAGATGTTGTTTTCGGGGTAGTCACTAGTATCGAAGAATTCTGGCGCATCACTCCGAATAACTTCATATAAATCACTTACTTCGTAAATATGTGAATCAGTGTCGGTGTAGCAAACCTTTGTCTTATCACCGAATCGACTTCTCATATAAAAATAATGGAAATCGTAAATTTTTAATTTAGAAATATCGAGTATGCACATTCCTATATAAATCGGTTTATTAAAGTAAATTTCTGTCTTATTTAATTCGATGGCAACTAAATTTTCATCAAAAACTGTTGAAGATTTAAAATTTGGTTTTGCAATCAATGCCTCGGCACCGTAACGACCCTCCCATTTAGTTACCAATTTAACGTTGGAGTGTTTACGGATATTTTCCATTGTTTTTCCGAAAACGGCATTATTCATAAGTTTAAATAAATTCTTTTCAAAGTTGTTAACTGCGGCTGTTCTCAATTTTGTATTTAAGTTAAATTTTAGCACACGATAAATTTTTACTAATTTCAACCCGTTTTCCATAGCCTGTTGTTAAATTTTGGTAATGTATGATATAACGTTTTTTATTATACAAGGTTGCTAATAATTTCTTTTCGCGTGAATTTGGAGGTGTGTGATGTTCAGGGCAAAACGGAAGATCGCTATGGAGATCATGCATAGATTCTGGATAATCGATATCAACCTCTAAAATACAACCTTCAGAATTATCCTTAGATATATTACTGAAATTAAAGTTTTCTGGATCATCCACCCATTCAAATCCACCGTATGGAAGATACTGAGACATTGCCCATCCATATTGATTATTTATATCGTTATAAGTTAAAAATGTTGATTGTTTATTTGGATCATAATTAGGCATGTATTTGTTGTTGGCTTTTGCATATCGTTTCGAACATTGACTTAGACCCCCTCGAATACCACGTTCAATAAACATAATCATTTCGATATCTGTAAGCAGCTCCAAGTTTATTTTTGTATACTTGAGCATGGCATCCCAGGTATACCCTGGTAATGTGTAGTAGTGAGCAGGATCTAAGCCATATGTATTCAAACTGCTGCTCCAAAATTGCCAACAGCATGACGTCCGTTTTCAGGTACAAGTCTGAATATTCGCTTAAATTTTGACAGCCAAATTTTTTCCAAACTGTACATGCGTGCTCATAGTCATCATCATTAATATCAGTATCTGTTAATTTATTATAAAAATTATCTTTTTTAGGTAATTCAGTCTCGGATAATTTTGTCCATGAATCTATATAATCATATGGGAAAACACCTTTTCGCGTTAATAGTGTTAAATTTGATTCAGCTAAATTTGGAAATTGTGATTTTAAATGTGTATATTCTACTAAATATGAAGCTAAAGTTGCAAGTCCAGATGCTAAAAATCTGAATAAATCAATAAATCTAAATTTGACTAAGTTTTTATCAACATGCTTTGTGAATGAAATATATCGCTCCTTATTTATAGGCAGCAAGTCAATCCGCCCTTCAAAATCTTTTGCTAAATTTTTAATAATAAAATGTGATTCATATCCACTTAAATTGTAAAATATTACAGGGATCACGTCGCTGTCCTGGTAATTAATATTACATTCCTCGTGTGCAGCTCCTCGGTATGCACCTGTAAGGTGACAGTGATCACGGACTCGTTTCTCACAAATATTAAAAGGTTTTTCGCAGATGTGACAGTGTGAAATAGAGCAAAATTTTAATTCCTGCGTTGGACTAAGAGGTTCCATCGGCAATGGGCAAAGAAATACCGTTTCAACGTCTTCTGCAAATTGTTTCATCTCCTGTGTAAACCATTGCTGGCAGTCAACACCTCGGTGACTTTTATAAAAACTAAGAGAATCGTCATAGGAGCACTTTACGAAATAACCAATACTATGTGGTACATGTTCTTGCGTATTATTTTTATCATTAGTTTTGATTAACATACATTCGAGATCCGCATATACTACAAATGGCAAAGGCTCTTTGTTCTTCTCGTTCTTAAATTGCACGTTTGAATTTTCTTTAGTAGGAATTCTAATCTTGCAATCATTCATTTCCGCACAGTCTTCCTCGTGCGCCTTTACTTTTGTCGCAGACACAAAATAATGCAAACATCGACGGATGCGATAAATGTACGTGTTGACACTGTAGTGTTGTCGAGTGTTGTCTTGAAGACTGAATTTATTCTTTGAGCGAGACATTTTTGTTAATTCTGCGCGGACCGCATATTAAACGGTACGTAAAAGTGTTACCGGCGTTCCCGCCGGGATGTTCAGAGTCGCAACCATCCCTACTGCGTCTTGCGCACCCTTGTGGCCAGCATCCCGTACCCGAATAGGCAAGAGGCGGAGCCTATGGTTGGACACCGTTATAGTTAAAACTAGCGTGTTACAATTCGGGTTCTGCGAATCGAGCCTCCGGTTCACCAGGAGTCCGCCTCGATTCCTTCTCACTGCCTCTCTACTCGCCACGGCCCAGAGGAGGGTATTGTGTGGTAGGACGTAACCCTGCGCCGAAGCTAACACGGTCAGTGGCCCTACTGAATACTCTCTGGACCCCACACACACAAGCTACACAAGCTCTGGATTCTCACAAGAATCCCTACACACGCAATCACACAGATTGCCCAACCACACAGGTTGAATATTCCAGTTCTGCTATTTACTTTACTATGTCACAGTGTGGCCGGAATTACCAGGCCCTGTTTTACCGTTTATAGAAAGCAATCCAAGTTAATATTACTTACACTCGCACTCGAGCTGAGACTATGCCTCGGTTATAGATGATGAAACGCGCGCGGGTCTGCGTGTGCATGAATCGTGTGAACCGGGGAGCGAGCGGAGAGGGGTGCGCCCGCCTCGCGGAACGTAGTTGTTGCATTCCCTACTCGGCTGCATTGACCGTTCCTGTACGCGATCGGAACTCTGCGAGGCGCCGTCAGGTGTTATTATTCTCGCGCGGCATTGCTATCTTTTAATAATAATTCATGGTTGGGAGTTTATATTGATTATTATTATTATTAACAATTGGTTAATAATAATAATTATGATGATTAAATTATAATTATTATGAATAATTATAATTACAATTATTAATCATAATTATGAATTATTATTATTCCTTTCATTTCCTTTGTTCCTTCCATTATTAATCTCTGCGTACGGATGTTGTTCTTTCTAATTAGTAATTAATTATGTTTTACTAATTAATTACTTAATTAGGTCAATGTGCTCCGGTAACAAGCGAACACCGGTCCATTCGGCAGTCGATTAGAGTCCACATCGTAGAGAGAGCCCGCCAGCAATTAGCCAGCAAGCGACAACTACGGATAAATGCAATTTTTATTGCAATTCGCACCGCTAACTATTGTTAATTATTTGTGATTTATCACATTTAATTAACAATATTTTATTTTCAGATACACAACATCCCGAAATGGATGTAAAAGTGAAGCAGTTCGAGGCCGCTTTTGTCAAGTTTGACAAGAGAATATCGAACTTAGAAGATAAGCTCGCCGGGGCTATTGAGGGCATCCAAAAAGTTATCGATGGATTTTCCTCGAGAAGCGTGCTAAAAGCCCTCACGGCCTCGACTATGGAACTCGTCACGCCGAGACTGCAGGGATTTGAAGAAACCTTCCGCTCTATGCAGTCTTCGCATGCCGAGAAAATCCGCGGACTGGAAGAGACCATCACGCAGATGCGAGGCACGATGAAGCAGCTTATAAAGATGCTCATCAAGGATACGTCAATTAGTATTAATTGCGAGCCTATTAAGGCGGCAATTGATACTAATAATTCAAATCTTGTTGAAATGTTGCAGATGGAGCAGGAGCCACAGCTGCAGCAAGCATCCAAGAGGCAAGCCCCCCTAACTGACTCCGACACCCCATCAGACGATGACGACGCATTGAAAACGGACCAACCCTCCGGGACCGATGCCCGCGACGTATCTGTTGAGTTATCGCAGATGGATGTTCAGCAGCCCGTAGTGCAGGAATTGGCAAGTATAATACAAAAGTTTCAACAAATAATAATATGCCTGACGGCCTAGTGGTTTAGATCGTCGCGTTGTAAACTGGCACCTCGAGATCGATTCCCGGCGAATGTAATAAGTTTATTTCAGATAAATAAATACTTATAATTTAAAACAAAATTATCATCTACTTGTCTTGAAATGATTAACAGTAGTCAATCAAATCTAATTAATAAGTTACATAAATTACTAAAAAAAGAAAAAAAAAACGTTACAAATTTATTAGAATTTGAACAATTAACTTGCAATATAAATTGTTAGGTATATCATCTTTGTATTTCAAAATCCAAGATGGCGGAAAAGTAATTTAAGACCCCTATGTAAATTCTTATGGGAATTTGAGGCCGTACCCGCATGGCTTATCTACTGTATAGCACGCTCAAGCGTTAAAAAGATAACATTTCAGGATTACAAAAACGCAATTTTTTTAACCCTACGGAGGTGACGCCAAGTCTAACAGACCCCGCCTTCATAATTATGCTCGTCAATTTTCGCGTGATGATCTTAGAATAGCGCACGCTTCAGTACCTTCCTATTTTATTAACTAGTAACCGCACAGCAAGCGTGAAGTGTGTATCTAGTAAGGTTCGTGAGTTATTTCAAAATAAGTCTGACAGACTTGGCGCCACCTCTGACGGTATTTTAATTTTGCTTTTCTTGGTAAGTTATTTAATAATAATAATTTTAATACATGTTTTTAACACGCTTTTACCTATTTAGTTATGTCTTATAAACAAGAGCAAGAAAAATTGCGTCGTATGTGGGAGGAAGTTGAGGCCGAAGAAGAACCTGACGATGCAAAAGCAGATCTTGCCTCAGAGGATGATAATATTGAAGAAAGAGATTCCGATAGTGAATCTGAACAGGACTGTGATAGTCCATTTGAAACAGAAAATGTTGTTCCACCTTTAAACATATCAAGAGTTCCTCGTTTTATAGGGAAGAATAAAAGCACAACTAGGAGAAAACATTGTATAAAAAAAAATTCAAGAACCAGGCAAGAAAATATAATTGTTCGTCTTCCGGGAGTGAGAAACTCTGCAAAACAAGCTACCTCAGCAATAGAATGCTGGTCTCTATTTTTTTCTGAGGATATATTACAAAACATAGTTATAAACACAAACTTATATATCTCTGGAATCGCACATAACTACACACGAGCGAGATCAGTTAGACCAACTGATTTGATTGAACTTAAAGCTTTGTTTAGACTGCTATATCTAGCTGGCACGTTAAAAAGCAGTCGTCTTAACACTAAAGAAATTTGGGATAAGAATGGGACAGGCATTGAACGATTTTGGATAACTATGTCCAAACAGCGTTTCCGGTTTTTATTAAATTGTTTACGTTTTGACGATCTCTCAACCCGAGCCGAAAGAAAACAGTTTGATAAGTTGGCACCAATACGAACAATCGTTGATTCCTTTGTGTTCAACTGTAGAAATGCATACTGCGTAGGAGCAAATGTAACAATCGACGAAAAACTTGAAGCTTTTAGAGGTCGGTGTGGGTTCAAACAATACATACCCAGCAAACCAAACAAATATGGTATTAAAATATTTGCTTTGGTTGATGCTGCTACAACCTACTGCTCAAATTTAGAAATGTATGTTGGACATCAGCCTGAAGGTCCTTACAAATTAAGCAATGATCCAGGTAGTATTGTTTTAAGACTGATAGAGCAGATTTCTGAAACTAATAGAAACCTGACATGTGATAACTGGTTTACCAGTATTGATCTGGTCAATAAGTTATTCAGTCAGCACAAAACAACATTTGTAGGAACGATAAAAAAAATAAATAAAAAGGAACTTCCGCTAGAATTTACAAATACAAAAAAACGCCCAGTATTTTCTTCAATGTTTGGATTTCAAAAAAATATAACCATAGTGTCTTATGTTCCAAAGAAATACAAAAATCTAGTTTCATCTCTACATCATGATGACACAATTGACAGTATGACCGGTGAAAAATGCAAGCCTAAGATTATAACGTTTTATAATCACACCAAAGGAGGAGTTGATAACTTGGACAAATTGTGTGCAACATATAACGTGGCTCGAAATACAAGAAGATGGCCAATGGTAGATTTTTATGCAATTTTAAACATGGCTGGAGTTAATTCTTAAATTATTCATGCTAATAATACAAAAAATAAAAAAAAACTCGTAAATATTATGCGAGAAATTGACCTCTATGAAACGTCTATATAATTCCATACTTGTATTATTAATATTATTAAAAGTTCTAATATTACGTCACACACACGACTCCCATATATATACCACACAATTCCACTCTCTTATCAGTTGAACTCGCTGGCGTACATGCTAGCGCGCCCGACTCTCACCCAGCCGACCGGGTTTCGATACTCGCCAAACGTAAAAAGGTAAAAAGTTTCATAAGCAAGTGCTTAGGACTGACGTCATCACATCATTTTTCTATTTCCACATTGAGGTGATTCCATTATTATAGCACTTTTCCCATTCCTTATCAGTAACACTGTTTGGCGCAACTCGACTACCCGCCAAGACGCCATCTTTGACATCCCGCCAAGACGACAACGCCCAAATTCTTCCCGCCAACACCGACGGTGGCCATCTTGGACAGCGCCCAACCCCCCACTCCACTACACTTGGTGGCGACGCTATGGCAGACCGGTGGACAAACTTAGAACCAGAGATAACGCAACGCCGACCACCCGACCGGAATGCATTTCTCGTAAATTGGATTAATCGGAAGTACATGTAAATTGACTTAAGAATCTTATCAGATTTCGACTTTTTATACTACTTATGTACAAACCACATACATACATATAAAAAAAATAACCAAAAAAAAATTATACCTGCACTCAATTAAAATCACATTCCAATACTATTTTTTATTTATTATTTTACTACCTATCTGTAAAACGGCAAAACCACATTCCAATACTATTTTATTTCTTATTTTACTTGTATAAAACCGTGAATGTTTTCGATCTTTGAAATAGTTGCAAAATGAATTCGCAAGATGCACTTAACTCCATCTTACGGTAGCTGTTAGAAACTTCAATGATGAGCAATGGGTGCGAGTACGAGTTAATCGTCAACCTCAACTTCGTGAATTCTTTTTCGGGCCACCCCATTTGCCTGAAATTGCAAATGTCTCTAGTGCTTTGACTGTAACGATTTAAACAATGTAGCGTTAACCCCCTATCCCCTAAGTGTAGTGAGTGTGTGTATGGATAAAGAATCCATAACTCTTCCATCTACCAACGCTATTCTTCAAGAGGAATTAATGGACTGTTCATATAGTGTCGAAAGCATTATAATGAATGTTATTAATCCCAAAAACAGTTCTTCGTCCCCCCAAACAACTTTAATCCAAATACCTTCAACTTGGATTTATGTATAATAACAATTGACAATTTTTTGTGTGAAGAAGACAAGTGACTGCTATCACAATTTTAATAATAATGTTTAAACGTTGTTCAACTCCATATCAAAATATGTTGGAACCAACAGACATTAAAGGTTCCAACAAAGTGATGACAAAATCAATTCTTGATGCGGAAGTGATTTTTCTGTTAACTTCAGTGTTGTGAGTCGGAAATTCCCCTCGCGATAACAATTGACAGTTCTTTGTCTGAAAGTGACTTTTCCATTACCAAATTGGCAAATTTAAATCATAATGACAGTGATTTTTATATAAGTATGCCTTCAAATAATGGAGTCTTTACAAATACCGAATTCGCGAATTTAAATGAAATAATCAGTGATATTGATGTAAACATGCCTTCATTTAATGAACTCATTACAAGTAACAATTCTTCGTGCGGGAGTGACTTCCCCGCTAATAAACTTATGTGTAGTAAGTCGGAGATTCCCCGCGCGAATTTAAATCAAAATACTATTGTTTTTGATTTAAATAGTATGACTAGTTCAAGGTTCAAGTAGTTCGCATAAAGACACTTCTGCGGTGCGTGATATAGACTGCAAGTTGCATGCTTTCGAAAAGTCAATGGACACCAAATTAGCTAGATATCTTGAGCTATGTAAATTAAAATATAATTTAATTAATTAATTTAAAAATAGTTTATTTTATTGTAACCTATCAACCCTTTCCTTTATTTCCTATCTTTCCTGACAATGTGCACACACCTCCCCGTGGTATTGTTGGGTAACGCCAAAATCAGCTTCTTTATATTAAAATTCTCCGAAGAAAATAGAAACATTCAGTGTGCATCTTTCAAACATAAAATACATCATGAACTGCTCTAAGTGTAATAAACTATACAAAATTGAAAAGTCGCTAAAAAAACATTATAAAGAGTTGTGGCTTAAATAATGATTCACTTTTAACCAAACAACAAATAACAAATCCATGTAAGTTTATTTTTTTTTAATATCCTTAAATCTATTAAGTAATCATATTTTTAGTTAAGTTTTGCAATGATCGTAAAACTATGATTCCGTCACGTTCATACAACAGTCATCTAAAAAGCTTTCACCATAAGATGAATTGTTGTCTGGCTATAGAAGATGGTGTAGAGTTAATAATAACTAAATTTAAAAGCAGAAATTCAACTGATTTTATGAATTAATTTAAAGATAAGCTAAATAAACTAACAAACAAAATTGTAAATAAATTTTGTGCTGTTAAAATAAGTTTTGAATTATTTGGTATGTGCACAATTAGTGAAAAAGAATTATGTAAAATAAAATCGATCAATACTGCTAACAAAGTTGCAACTATATCTACATTATTTGAAGAGTTGTGTGACACTTTTAGACAAATTATCAACACAAAAATGTCTGAATTTCAAAAAACGTGATTCAGGTTAGTGTTAAGTTGTAAGTTATATATTATTTAACTTAATAAATATATTATTATAGGTTGGGCGTTAGAAACAATATGGTTTTTAGAAGTCAACTTCAACAAGTATCCTCTCCGTGCTTCATCATACATTCCACTGCCTACAAAAATTTAAAAAAATTATAAACATTCAAAATGAAATCATTATTGTTTTGCATGGAGTGTTATTGCAGCAGTACGACAACTAACTGGAAACCTTAGTAAAACTTCATCATACGAATAAGTCGTTCGGCAAAAATAATCAATTAACAAAAACCCCATATGGGCCCCGCGGCTAAATTCAGCCCGATATGGTAGTGCCAAGTGCGCCAAGCAGGATACGACGGTCGTGTTACGGGGCTCCCGGAGGGCTATGAGTGAGTTAAGTGCCATAAAGGATTAACATACATAAGTCCTAATTACTATATTATTAATTACAAGACACACATTTATTTTACGCTATCATGTTACATTTATTGCCGGACCTTAAACGTTGCATAATTGCCAAATAATTAATTAGATTCATTATTTGGAAATGTAAGCAACTTTATTTACATACACTGTAACGACATGATTCCGGGAGAGTTGCTGTCGTTGGAATTCCTAAAATAAAAAATAGGGATTAGTGGTATGCAACCAAGTATACACTATGTTTGGATGAAAATGATGTTGAGATGAATTAGGAGCTTTATTTTTGTTTTGAAATTAGTATCTAACTACTTTATAATTAAGTTATTTTGATGTTTTATGTTAACTTAATACTCACATGTTTCCGGTGCTGGTCTGTGCTGTGGATTTAAGTTCGATCGTGGACTGGCCCCGATGCTCTCGGTTTTAATCTAAAAACAAGTTGCGATTAGAATATTTTAATGCAATTGTTATTAATTGTTAATCGAGAAAGGTTGTATTATGCTGTAGATTGCATGGGAGAGTGCTAATAGGGATTCGATTAATTGTTTAGTTTGAGTATAATTGCGGTGATGGGTTTTATTCACCTCGGGTAGTATTCATACTAGGATTTTGGGTTATCGTTAGAGTTAATTGTTGTAAGTACTACTCAAGGGAAGATTTACCGCTTTGTTAGAGACTGGGGGGTTGTTATTTTGGATATCAAGTATTTGTTGTGTTGTGTAGTGGATTCGAGGTTAGGTGGTTCAATTTTGCAAGGATGATTTCTCAGGGGCAAGGAAGTTACGATAGGTTGTGATGATTTATATTGTTAATTTTATTAACTTGAATTGCTGTACTTACTTGTGGTTATTAATGCACTTTGCTGTCACTTCCAACTTGACACTTGTCAACCATCTTCAGAGCGCGTTGTTCGGCGCATATCTGTTTGGCGCGATAATTGAATTTCACCTAATTAGAATCATCTGCGCATCGGTTTGATTGGCAAGACGCCATGCTTCACGAAAAATGATTTTTATTCCTTTTCCGGTCGTTGAGGTGTCGTAGTGTGGTGTTGTGGCAGTGGCGAGTATTCTGAGAGGATTTGTAAATCCTTAGGCATCGTGGCCTGATTTATATACTCGCCGTTTAAACTGCATTGAGTGGTGATATATTGTGCTTTGTGCTACCCGCTAAGGGAGATTTAGGGGTTTATCGTTAATACCACAACCGCATAGCGGATTTGTCACCCACCCACATCTCATGGCTGGAAGTTTTCTAAAAGGATTGTAGAACCGTATAAAATCTCAGGTTGGTTTAGTGTTTATTTTCTCTTGTTTTTATTGTTTTCCGGGGTTTGCAGAATTATTTGTAATTCGGAGTTTTGTATGGCATGTTTTAGGTTCTTTACTACGGGCGTTCTAGTTTATTTATAACGTCCCAGAACGGTCACCACTCTGCTGTACCTATCGCAGGTACGGAAGACCCGTTTTTACGATCTGCATGAGACGTGCTGAGAAGCCGTTGGTGTCTGCAGAAGGCACGCGTGAGGCCGCTAAGTTTTCCAAGTTTGACTCCTGCTCCCCATTGAAGCGATTGGCTCGAGGTTAAGAATCCAGAAGTGTGTTTCGACCGGAAGAAGACAACCACGTGATATCGACAACCTTCATGTTCAGCCTTTATAATTATTGTTTTTTTTTTTGCAATGCAATATTTGTTTTGTGCCTTCTACCACTTGGTGTAAGAGTTGGCTGTGAAATTTATTGTTGTTTTTTTTTTTTTTCGGGCGTGCTAATAATTTGCCTTACAGGATCTTTGAACGGGGATAGCGCTATGCCTGAACAGGGACCCAAACCGTGAGTACTCCTTTTTTTTCTTGTACCGAAATAGTGTTTTATAAATTTCACGGCTTATGTTTGTTTATTCATAGTTATTGCTCTTGGATATTATCGACATATGGATGTTTTGTCGGAAACACTGTAATCGTTTTTTTTTCTTTCGAAGATTGATGTTAAACTTTTGAACATTACGTTTATTTTAAATTACAAATGGTAGATTGGCATAACCTACTGCCAATACTTAAAAGTTATATTTGTTTTGTGGAAGACTTATCCAATAATATTTGAATGTTTTGTTTTTGTATGTTTGCATTTGAATCAACGGCATATAAGTTTGTTACCTTTATTGAATGTTCCTATTACGAGCATTTAAGCCCAGAAATATTTGTTTTGTTTTAATATTTTATCGAATATAAATAAAGTACATATACTTAGTTTGCAAATTCTGGAATTTGTCCCAACTTAATTTTAGCTTACCTTGAACGTGTTATCCGCGTACGTTTTTTTGTCTAACTTCTTGGTATCGGGTTCTACCATTAACACCACACCTCGGCCAATTACAGAGTTGACTTCATAGAAAGATCCCGTATCGCTCACAACTTACCACCCCCGTCTCCACTGAGCTACGACGGTAAGTGAAACCCTGTCCACCTCTTACCCTCACAAAAGAGCATAGGTTACCTAGTCGAAGGTTGCTGTTTTGGTAGCGTTACAACACATTAATTCTATGAATAATCGGGTGGTCATAAATACATATATACCAGGTGATAATGATATTATAATAATAATAATAATAATGTTTATTAGTGTTAGCAGAATACTTTACACATGTCAATACACAATAACTAAAATTAATATATTACAAAAATTTAAAAACACATTAAAATTTATTTACAAAAATAAGATTGGGTGACAAGCATAGACAAGACAGTTAAAAAGTAAAACATCAGATTTGAACAATAAAATGACTAATTAACAGTGTTGGACAATATTGTGAAGTTTAATACCGACGTCTAACACTCTTACAAAACCAGATAACTATCAGACAAACATTCTGATAGATTATAAAATGCTTTATTAAGAAGATAATTTTTAACAGATGTTTTAAAATGTTTAATATCTAAGTGTTTTATGGATTCTGGCAGTAAATTAAAAATTTTAGGACCGTAATAATTAACTCCATTTTGCGCTTTAACTAGACGTAAAGAGGGTAAGCAGATGTTAGTGTTTCGTCTAGTATTGTGATTGTGAATATTGTTATGTACAACGTACGTAAAAATATTTTTTCGAACATGCAGCAAGCATTCCAATACATACAGTGAAGGCAATGTTAAAATATTTTGTCTTATAAACTCCGTTTTACAATCTTCTCTATAATCTAAATTTGATAAAACTCTTAATGCCCGTCGGTGAAGTCCAAAAAGTGGATTCATTATGGCAGAATGTCCCCATGCAAGTATACCGTATGTCAAATGTGATTGACATACTGCAAAATATACAATACGTAAATTATTTTGAGAAAGGTTATTTCTAAGTTGTCGTAATAGAAATATAGAACGACATATTTTTAGTTTAAGAATGTCTCCATGATCCTGCCATTTTAATTTAGTATCTAAGTATATTCCCAAGAAGGTAGTGTTAAGTACATTACCAATGACTAACTTTAATGAGAATGTTAGATTGACTGTTTTGTTTGCATTTAGTGTTAATTTATTAGCTGCAAACCACTTATTGGCATTAGATTGGAAATTTCTATTTACATCTAGCGCTGTTGCAAGATCTTTGGATTTATTTATAAACGTGGTGTCATCGGCAAAAAGAAAAAAACTTTGTTTCTGTAGATATTAAAGGAAGGTCGTTTATATATAATAAAAATAATAACGGCCCAAGTATAGACCCTTGAGGTCCACCACAGTTTATATATATATATATATTGTTGATTGCTTATTTTTTATTTGGACCAATTGCTGTCTTTCGTGTAAATATGAACTAATCAGCCGAGTGCTACTGGGATGGAAATTGTAAAAATATAATTTTTGTATAAAAAGATCATGACAGATACAGTCAAATGCCTTACTTAGGTCCAAGAAGGATGACACAATATGCACGCCTGTTTCAAACCCCTGAATAATTTCCTCAGTAAGGGCAACAACCGCATCCGTCGAAGATCTTCCTCTGCGAAAACCATATTGGGTAGATGATAAAATATTTTCGTTTTCTAGAAAGTCTGTGATTTGCTTAAACAACACCTTCTCATACACTTTTGATACTACTGGCAAAATAGATATCGGCCTATAATTGTTAACATCAACACTATTTCCTTTTTTTAACACAGAGCTCTTTTTAATGAGCTAGGAAACTTGCCATTTGCAATACAAAGATTTATTAATTTTGTTAAGGGTATTACAATAATGTTATTTACACCCTTAAGTAGATCAGAGGTTAAACCATAAATATCTCTACATGTAGAGATGTCTCTGATTTCAATGAAAGTGGTTTGCTTAAATTTAAAATAATTTGCACAGTTACTATTAATATTAAACATAAAATCTATAGGACTGACACTACAAACAGGTAAACTATCAACTAAATTTTCAGCAATTATTAATATTAAAATAAATTTAGAACAAAATCTGGGATTTATCAAAAACAAACATTTCGCATCAATATAAATAATTAATTTGAAGCAATGTTAGCGTGTATTAGTTGTTAATAAATCTGAGGTTCATTACACATTGGCTTACGCCTCCAAACCCCTAAAACTGTTATATTTTTTGTTTTTCAATATATAACATATATAAAGTAGGGCAGACTTTAAGTTTCATTCAAGTTTCACAACCCGCAAAATAAAACTCAGTGTCACCATCCTAGAATACCTTAATACAGCCCCAAATACAGGAGTCCATAAGAGAGATAGAGTCGCTCTTGCATAATAAAAAGCTAGAGCGATTCTTAAAAAAGCAGAGAAATAATGTCATATGCTTATTAGATTCCATAGCAAAGGAATCAAGGAAACTTGCTCGGATAGAGAGATGTGGGAAATTAAGAAAGATAAGCTTTTTTAATTTGATATACTTTCTTTGGTTTATTAATATTTTTTGCTATTTCAGAAATACGAAAAAGTCCCTAAGAGAGATAGAGTCGCTCTTGCATAATGAAAAGCTAGAGCGACTCTTAAAAAAGCAGAGGGATGTTGTCATAACATTATTAGATTCTATCACAAAGGAATCAAGGAAACTTGAGCGGTTAGAGAGATGTGGGAAATTGAAAAAGATAAGTTTTTAATTTAATATTACTTTCTTCTGTTTATTAATATTTTTTACCATTTCAGAAACACGAAAAGCTTCTGACTGACATAGATGTTATATTTTTTTAAAACAAAATTTGCGGTAGTGTTATAAACGGACTTTATAGAATAAAAATATAATTTGAGAACAAAAAACACTGCACACAGCTGAACAAAAAATGTCAGTGGCAAGTACATCAAGAGGAACATTAGTAGATAGAATAAGCGGCTCCGGGGCCCTCCGCTTCTCCGCTTCCGGTGCTGTGTTATAATGTGCATAAGAAATTGTAAAACGTGCCCCTCCACTTTGATGACGTGCAATAATATCATATCCATATTAATATGTAAACAGTCCAATAGATGAGTCATCCGCGCCTCTGCGTCGAGCAGTAAGTGACGTCATCCATAAGAGCTCCTTGTGTGTGAGTGAGAAAAAGAAATCGGAAATGAAAGGATGGAAAATATGAGAGACAGCAGCAGCCACCTAGCGGCAGCAAGCAAACAAACATATACAGGGTGATCGAAAGACTTTGTATATACAGGGTGTGTCAAAAATAAATCCAAGATGGCGACCGGAAGTGGTTATCATTATCTTAGAATCAAAAATGTCGACCGGATGTTCGACTTCCGGTGCTGCAAATAAGGCCGTTATGGTACTCAAATGAAAGGTCTCATTGCGTAGGTTACGAATCTGAAATAAAAATGTTTACTTGACCTGCTCCTAAGCCTTTTTGACCATACGGTACTGATGACGGTATAAAACGCGCCTCTCCACTATGACGCGTGCTGTTATTGTTATTCTAATATGTAATAGGCTGCGGTTAAATAATGTGCAAGTATAAGAAGTTGTAAAACGTGCTCCTCCACTTTGATGACGCGTAATAATATCATATCTATATGAATATGTAGACACGCGTGATGTTATTATAATAACGTGGAATAGGATATTTGTGGTTAGATGAGATACAATATTATAACATAAACATATTATTAGTATAAGAAGTAGGAAACTTGCGGTTAAATGGGTCAATAAATTTGTTTATTTATATTGAAAGCTGACCTTGTTGGATTTCACGACTATATGAGAATAAATTTATTTGCATCGAACGCAATATTACATAAGTTGTAAAAATGTTTTCTTGTACTGTCTGTAATAAATCTTTCTCACGTCGGGATAATTTAAATAGACATTTATTAACACATAATAATATAAATAACTATGTATGTGTAATTTGTTGTATTAAATTCTCTCGAGAGGATATTTTTAAACGACATTTAGATAACGTTCATCAGCATACTATTTTATGTGATACATGTGGTGTAATTTTTAATTGTGGCAGTGATTATGTTAGTCATAAAAAAAACCATGAAGGTTAAAACTACATCCAAGAGACCTTCTCTCGATTCCGATAACAATGGAAACGTTGATATAGCAATAACAAAAAAAATAAAGATGAAGTGTGATTTATGCTGTTTAGATTTTACTTCGTTGGGTAAATATAAAGGACATCTACGATTGCAGAAACATTTGAATAAAACGTCTTCACAAGTATCTGACCTAGATGGAATAGAAATGGTTGAAACAGCATTTAAAAATAGAATAGCTACATATAGAATTAGACCAAGTTCATCAACTATTGTAGATATACCATCATTTATTAATAAACATAAAGCTTCGATACTATCATTAATAGAACCACTGAGAAAATCAGAGAAAGGTTTAAAAGTAAATATGCAATTATTTGCTGATTATATAAGAAATAAAGATGGGGAAGATTATGAAACCGACTTAAAATCTTTTAATACAAAAAATATAATTATAACACCCACTTCAGATTTAAATGAAATATTAGATCAATTCTCCGATATAATATGTAAAAAGAGTGAAGAGTTTCAAGAAAGAGGTAGCGGATGGGCATTAGTAAATATATCGCATTTTCAAATAAATATTAATAAATATACTGCTCTTGCTATTCGAGGATCTTCATTTATTGAACTACCAACACAAATAAGAAAAACTCAGGCATGCATAAACATTCAAAATAAAAATGATGATGCTTGTTTAGCTTGGTCCATCAACGCACCTCTTTATCCAGTTCCACATGGTCAACATCCAGAAAGAATTTCATCATACCCTCACTACACAACAACATTAAATTTAAAAGGTATTAGTTTCCCCTGTAAAATGGTTGATATAAAAAAAATTGAAAAATTAAATAATGTTAGTATTAATGTATTCTTTAGAATTTGATGTAAAACAAAAAAAATATAATGTGGTAGGACCAATTTATTTTACTTCTGAGAAATTAGAAAATCATATTAATTTACTTTTCTTGGAAAATGAAACTTCAGGTCATTACGTGTTAATAAAAAATTTATCTAGATTAATTTCTACACAAATATCAAGTCATAAAGGGAGCACCTATTTATGTGATGGATGTTTAACAGTTTTTACAAATTTAAAGAATTTCAATGAATATATAAAAAATGATTGTAATAAAATTCGTACAATTTTACCTACGAATGCTGAAATGAAAACTAAACAGGGTACTTTTAAACCAGAAAATATACTAAATTTTTTAAATTTTAATCATAAAATGATTGTGCCGTTTGTGGTGTATGCTGATTTTGAAAGTCTGTTAGTACCAATAGAAACTTCTCAACCTGATCCTGAAAAATCTTATACAAACGTTACTCATAAACATGTACCATATTCCTTTGCGTATAAGATTAAATGTGCATTTGATAATAATTTAGATAAATTTGTAACGTATACTGGTTTAGATAGTCCAAAAGTATTTTTAGAACGTCTAACAGCTGATGTGAAATCAGTTTATAAGTATCATTTATTGTCATTTAACTGGAAAATTTAGAGGGGCAGCTCATATAGAATGTAATTTAAATTATAAAGTACCGAAATTTATTCCGGTTTCTTTTCACAACTTATCTGGTTATGATTCCCATTTATTTATTAAAGAACTTAATTGTGATGGTGAAAAAGTAGAAGTGTTAGCGCAAAATAAAGAAAAATATATTTCTTTTTCTAATTTTTTTTTTATTTTCCTAACAAAGAACAATTTAATTTAATAAAAAGAAAAGAAGTTTTTCCATATGAATTCATGGATTCATTTGATAAATTAAATATTACTAAATTACTTCTAAAACAATATTTTTACAACAGTGTGCAAGGTTCTTACATCTCACAAACGGATTATAATCATGCTAAGGAGGTTTGGAATACTTTTAAATGTAGAAATTTAGAAGATTATTCCAATTTATATTTGAAGACCGATGTTTTACTTTTAACAGATATTTTTGAAAATTTTAGAAAAGTCTGTTATAATACATACAACTTAGATCCCGCTCATTATTATACAGCACCAGGAGCGTTATTCTGGCGTTAGCAATATGTTGCCCTTGCTATTTTATATGGCAAGAGCATGCGTTGAAAAATATTTTCATGACGTCACATATTGATACGCCTTATTCTGTTGCCATTGTAAGGTATTGCTAAAGAAAGGCTGGCGCCATCTATTAAACTAAACATATGATAGGATTCTTATTGTGTTTGAGCTCGAAAATATGAGAAAATGGTCAACATGAAATTATTATTTATATGGAGTGTATTCTATATTAATAAAACTAATCTAATAATTTATATTTTTAAATAATTATGTGTCAATATAAGAAAAATAAAATTAAAGTAATAAATTATATCCTAAAAATTATCTAATAAATATTTCTAGTTAATGGTTAAAAAGATATTATGCAAGATGTTAGAAGTGTTCCTCGCCTCACTTTTGCAATGTAAGATGTTAGATGTGAAAATAAATTTGAAAACTGGATTAACGGTATAATAATATTGTCAAACATATTATGTTTATTATAAATAAAATTTAATAAACATATCAATGTGTTTATCACATTTATAACTATTTCAGTTTTAGTTAATGTAAATAATTAAAGTCTATTATTAAATCATAGTTTATTTTACAAAAAATACATATATAATATAAGTTTATCCGAGCAAAACTCAGTCCTAGATATTTCTTCTACGATCTTCTCTTTCGACTGTCACAAAGTGGCTATAATCTAAAAAACATATATTATTTGTATTTATGTATGAACAAATAAAAAAATAAAATTATATTCAATTAATAAAACGCTACATACAAAATGTTCGGTATTACTCGAAACATTAAAAATTGTAGTTGCAAGACATATAAAATATAAACAAACTGTAGAGTGAAGGCTGCTATAAACACTATAGCGCTATTGAAAACGAATGAGCAACACCTCCCGAGGTGGTGAAAGCAATAGCAATGCCTTGAACGATCTATGACGTCAATTGCCCTTGCTATACATCGCCAGAATACCGCTATCAATACCTACTTCGTTTTTAGCAACCGGTGTGACGTAATATCCACGTGGATACGAGCGCCAGAATAAGGCTCCAGGTTTATCGTGGGATGCTATGTTAAAATATACGAAAATTGAATTAGAATTGTTTACGGATATAGATATGCATCATTTTATTAAAAAAGGTATTCGAGGTGGTATCAGTCAATGTTCTTTGAGATATGCTTCTGCTAATAATAAGTATATGCCTGACTATAACGTTAACAAACCATCTACTTATTTACCTCACTGGGATGCTAATAACTTATATGACTGGGCAATGTCTCAATTTTTACCATTTGGTGATTTCAAATGGTTATCAGATGGTGAAATTAAAATTTTTAAATTAAATTTGCATACAATATCAGACGATTCTTTGTTAGGATATATTGTAGAAGCTGATGTGGAGTATCCTGAATCACTACATGATAAACACAATGATCTTCCATTTCTGGTTGAAAATATTGTACCACCAAAATCAGCATTTAAAAATACTAAATTAATACCTAATTTATTAAATAAAAAAAAATATATTGTTCATTTACGTAATTTAAAACATGCAATAAAACATGGTTTAAAAGTAACAAAAATTCATCGTGTACTAAAATTTAAACAATCTGATTGGTTAAAAAAATACATTGATTTAAATACATCAATGAGACAAGCTGCTAAAAATGATTTTGAAAAGGATTTCTATAAGTTAATGAATAATAGTGTGTTTGGTAAAACAATGGAAAATGTAGACAAACGCGTTGATGTAAAACTGATAAATCATTGGAACGATACTGGAAAAAGGCGCGGTGCGCAAACCTTAATAGCAAAACCAAATTTTAACTCTGTTTCAATATTTTCAGAAAATCTATGTGCTATTCAATTGAATCGATTGAAAGTTGTTTACAATAAACCTATTTATATTGGATTTGCTGTTTTAGAGTTATCGAAGTTATTAATGTATGAATTTTATTATGATTATATGAAACCTAAGTATGGAGATAATATTAAATTATGTTATATGGATACAGATAGCTTAATTATGTTAATTAAAACCCAGGATATATACTTAGATATGAAATTAAACTTAAATAAATTTGATACATCAAATTTTAATTCTAATAATGTTTATAATATTCCATTAATAAATAAAGCAGTAGTAGGTTTAATGAAAGATGAGAATGGTGGTAGACTAATGACTGAATTTGTTGGATTGAGATAAAAAATGTATGCTATGAATGTAGAAAATGAATGCGTGAAAAAAGCTAAAGGTGTTAAAAGAAATGTTGTAAATAATAATATAGATTTTGATAATTATAAAAAATCATTATTTAATAATGAAATAATATATAGAAAGCAGATTTTATTTAAGTCGATAAAACATGTTATATTTACTCAAAGCTCTATCACCTCACGATGATAAGCGATATATATGTCCAGATGGTATTAATACCTTAGCTTGGGAAACATAAATATACCAATAGAATAAAATTTTAGTTTAATATTATTACTTGTTATGTAATTTATATTAAAAAAATTGCTGTTTCGATTGATAATGTGTTATGATTAGTTACCACAAAGGTTGAATTGTTATAAAAATGTAATTGCGGTTTATTATTAAATCTAATAGATAATTTAGTTTAAGAAATTTTGCGGTTTTATATTATTTGTTTGTTTTTGTTATTATATATTTTAACATAGATAATATCTGATAGTGTGTCTTGTCTTGGTTTACCATTTTTCCTTATCAAAGTTTATGTGAGTATATAAATGAAATTAATTATTATCTAGTTTAGTTTTATTACATTACTACTACTACTACATAATACAAAATGGATTTTTCAAAATTAAATGAACTATGTCAGGAGCAGAAGCAGCTCGCAACAAAACCGATACGTAACCTTGTAGATCTACAGATAGGTTATAAGTTTACGATAGATAAAATTTCCAAAATTGAAACCAGATATGGACCTTCAATCCTGGTATCATCTTTTGATTTCGCTGCCTGGCTACCAAAAAAATTTTTAGACATTTTCACTGATGAGGCCATCGTCGACCTCAATGAGAACTATAAAGAGGCCTGCTATTTCGAAGTTACGAGGATTGACCATGTTAATGGCAAACAATTTCCTATCGTAAAAATCGACCGAGTAGGTTAAAAAATGTAAGTATTAAATATATTTGTTATATTCATTTTTTTTTACCAATTTAATATTTAAAACTAATTTTTAATTTATTTTGTTACAGTTGTCCCATCCAATTTGCTGCACCCTCATTTGAGACACTCTGAAACATGCTTCACTACTTATCAATATTAATTAACAATATTAAAAAAAATATTTATTTATTATTAAATGTATTTTAAAAATTAAATATTCTTAAATAAAACAAATATTTATAAAATGTATTTTAATTTATTTATTTAGTTATTTATTTATTTATTATAGGTAAAATGAGTTAATAAGAAGGCAGGTTTTTATACAGTGAAACATCCCTAACTCGAATCTCCAAAGGACACCAAATAAAATTTGAATTATAGAAAAAATATGCTTAATTTATGTCTTAAAGTTTATTACGTAATACATACTACAAATTAAACAAAACATTTAATTTTAAGATAATTACATAATGATGACACATTGTCAACAGTACATATACCCTTAATATTTATATAGTAAAAAAAAAACATTTATATAAAATTTAATTATTATTTAAATAAGTACAAATTTTTTTAACATTCTGAAATGAGCAATAACTAAATTCATTCATGTGATTCACACAGAAATGCATACATTTTTCAAACTTTGGCGCATTAATTTCACTTTCTAAATTTAGTATTGTAAAATTCGGAAAATGTCTTTTTAAAAAATCTTCCTTTTGAACACCCTTGACCACGCACGTCACATCGGATAAATTCTGGGTAAATCCGTGAAAGATGTTGGTAATCTCTGTCATATCGATGAGTCCGCCGGAATATGAAATTGAGTGATAATTATTTTCCAACCATCTGGCTTGGATTTTTTCCTTTGATGTTAAAAACGAGTAGTCGATTGTTGGTTTCATCAAGTAGGTGTGAATATTTTTATAATTTTTTGCAATACTTATTTCCTTCGGTATAAACTGTTTTGCAATTACAAATCCTTGCATATCGATAGCTAATATAATCATCATGTTATATATAAAGTATACTCATCAACGGTTTTTTATGTGCAAGATTGGTAAATCTGCTTTGATTATTATTGATATCTCGGGTGCACTAAAACTCACTCTTTTTCCATCACAAGAGTTTTCGAACCAACCCCGATAGCGGTCTGTATTCAACTACGCTGTCATACAAAATGAGGCAATATGCTCTGGTGTTATCTTGAAACGCATGATGTCCCTCCATCTCAATTTTTAAATCAATTGTAGATGACTTTATGCTCTCGTTTTGCTTCGAAACGTCAAATACATATAACATGCGAGTTTTAAATTGTGCATAGGTTAACATCGGTTTATTGAAACGTCCATAATAACTGCTTTGGAACTTTGTGTATGCATAATAAGAAGCACCGTTCAACACATCTTGATTTAATTTATCATACGGATAAGACTCCGAATTCAAATACACGGTTAAATTTCTAATCGAACAATGATCAAAATGACTTGCATTTTTATCTTTTTTACCCAATTTATCCTCTTGAAATGCGATTATTACATACCGAGGTTTTTCTAGATGGGTTGAAGTTTTGACTAACCAAACATCCTTATCGGTTTTTCTTAGAGATGGTAATTCGTGTAAATCTTCACTTCATCGCTCGGCTGAATATGTTGTATGTGCCATTCGATTTTGTCTATGCTAATCTTAGGGTCTTTAGTGGTTGTATAACAGTTTATATCAGTTGTAGCTCTATGTAAAATTAACTCCTGTTTTACATTTACCATCACTTTTTTGTAATCTTCAGCAAACCCCAAAAGACATTTGAGAGGAAAAATTGCGTAAAACTTTTGGTTTGTATCAAAATAAGTTTTCGTTCCGGAATCTAACGTCTCATTCCATCCACTCAACTCCAAACTTCTCAGATCTTCCTTGCTATACGAGATGTATCCCTTAATTGTGGTGGTAATTCCCACATCTTTATTTTTGTCGACTTCTACTCCATTAATGTTATAACTAATTTCTCTAAAAAAAAATGCCCAAGCATTTGTGGTTCATTTAAAATTAGCTCCATCAGGATTATCGGTTTTACCGGAGATGTATAGATAGCTTGGTTAAAGTCGTATATCGATTTGAACACTCAATTGAGGACGGCGGCCACAAATGATTTTGAAAAAAAATTGTTTAAATTAATGAACAACGCGGTTTTCGGCAAGACAATAGAGAATATCCGAAAGCATTCCATTGTTAAGCTTGTTACAAAATGGGAGGGTCGATATAATGCTGAGGCATTGATATCAAAACCTAACTTTAAATCTTCAACAATTTTTGATACAAATTTAGTGGCTGTTGAACTTAACAAGGCTGAGTACCGGCGTTCTCATCTTTCATCATGCCGAGTACTTTTTTATTTACGCGAGGTATGTTGTAAATATTATTATCAGGATAGTCACTTGTATCGAAATATTCTGAGGCGTCGCACCGAATTACATCATATAAATCATCACATTCAACTTCATATATGAGCGAATCTGTATCGGTATAACAGATTTGGGCTTTATTACCGAACCTACTTCTCATATATGTGTAGTGAAAGTCCTATAATTTATCTTTTGAAATATCTAATATACACATACCAACATATATAGGTTTGTTGAAATAAACCTCAGCCTTGTTAAGTTCAACAGCCACTAAATTTGTATCGAAAATTGTTGAAGATTTAAAGTTAGGTTTTGATTTCAATGCCTCAGCACCATATCGACCCTCCCATTTTGTAACAAGCTTAACAATGGAATGCTTTCGGATATTCTCCATTGTCTTGCCGAAAATCGCGTTGTTCATTAATTTAAACAAATTTTTTTCAAAATCATTTGTGGCCGCCGTCCTCAATTGAGTGTTCAAATCAATATACGACTTCAACCAAGGTGACTGTTGAAATTTTAAAACACGATGAATTTTTAATAATTTCAATCCGTTTTTCAAAGCTTGTTGCAAGACGCGATAGTGTATTATATATTTCTCCTTATTAAAAAGAGTTGCCATTAATTTTGTTTCTTTTGATTTTGGTGGTGCAAGATGTTCTGGGCAAAATGGGAGGTCGTTATGAGTATGATGAATTGATTCAGGATACTCTAAGTCAACTTCTAGAATATATCCTTCAAAATGATCTATCGGTACATTAAAATCAAAGTGACTTAAATCACCTTCAATCCATTCAAAACCTCCATATGGCAGATATTGGGACATTGCATCCCCATACTGATTATTTAAATCATTAAACATTAAAAATTTTGATTTTTCTTCCAAGTTATAATTTGGCATATACTTGTTGTTGGCTGCCGCATACCGTTTAGAGCATTGACTCAACCCGCCGCGGATACCACGCTCAACAAATAGGATCATATCGATGTCTGTCAGTAAATCGAGTTTAATTTGTGTATGTTTAAGCATACAGTCCCAAGTGTACCCGGGCAAGGTATAATAATGGGCTGGATCTAGGCCATAGGTTTTCAAACAGCTTGCACGAAACTGTTCGAACACGTCAGCTAACAACAATACGTCTGTTTTCAGATACAAGTCTGAATAATCGCCTAAATTTCGACATCCAAAAGAATTCCATACATTGTTGGCATGTGTATAATCATCATCAGTAATGTCTGCGTCAGTCATCGAGTTCAAAAATTTTGATTTATCAGGTAATTGTGGCTCCTCAAGTTTTATCCGCAAATCTATATAATCATAAGGAAACACACCCTTACGTGTAAGCAAATTAAATTTAATGTAATCTAAATCGGAAAATTGTAATTTTAAATTTGGATATTCAGTTAAATTTGTTGCTAATTCGGCTAGTCCGCTTGCTAAAAATCTATATGAGTCAATAAATCTAAATTTTATTAAATTTTGATCGACACTTTTGGTAAAGGAGATATACCGTTCTTTATTTATCGGTAGTAAGTCGACGCGACCCTCAAAATCTGTAGCAAGATTTTTGATAATAAAGTGACTATCGTAGCCACTTAAATTGTGGAAAACTACCGGGATGACATGACTATCCTGATATTCAAGATTACATTTTTCATGAGCAGCACCTCGATACTTACCGGTAAGGTGACAATGATCTCTGACTCTGATATCGCGGATATCAAATATTTGATCGCAGATGTGGCAGTGCGAGATGGATTGAAATTCGAGTTTCTGCAAAGGTGTAAGAGACTCCATTGGTAACGGACAATGGAACACCGTTTCAACATCCTCGGCAAACTGTTTCATTTCAGCCGCAAACCAGCGCTGACAGTCCTCACCACGATATGCCCTATAAAAGCTAAGAGAGTCATCGTAGGCACACTTTACATAATATCCAGCGCTATGTGGGACATGAGTATTGACACCGTTTTTATTCTGATTAGGCTCAAGCATACACTCTAGATCGGCATATACTATAAACGGGACCTTTTCTTTATTTTTAAAATTTTTAAAATGTACTGTTTGCCCCTGTTTTGGTAATCGCACTTTGCAATCGTTCATAGTAATGCAATCCTCTATATGTGCCTCTAATTTAGCGGCTGTGTTGAAGTAATGGAGGCATCGATCGCAAAAGTACTTTTGTCCTTTGCGTTTGCTAAGTTGTGATGAGACAAGGCGGCTTAAATTTTTTATCCACACGTAGTGATATTGTGGTTTGGGTCCATCAACATCTTCATCATCTTCATCAACATACTCATCCTGCAGCAGAAGAAGGTTGACATGTCTCGACTGCTTCAATTTTGTTAGATATGTTGGAATGACATTGAACTTTTTCCTGCTCGTCTTTTCCAATATATAAATATTTACAGATACCGCGTTTTGAGTTTCAAATCGGGGTATCTGTTTAATTGTCATTGGCATAGTGATGTTTTTTAAATTGACCACTGTCGAGTAGTGGGGGTATGCCAAAACGCGATCACCATCACGTGGAGCCGGATGGAGTGCCGAGGTCACCGCCCAAGCAAAGCACGCATCATCATTATTCTTCACGTTGATGCATGCGTGCTTTAATTTTAGATGCTTAGGCAGCTCGATATATGAGGAGCCCAGTTGCGGGGTGAACTTATTGATGTTGAAGCTCACATTAATAATTGCTTTGAGGGCCCAACCGCTATCTTTCTCCTGGAACTCCTCCAACTGCGTAAGAATAGTGTTGCAAACATTATCCATCCATTCGTTGATATCGGTGTCTCGATAGATAGGCGCAATTTTCGCCCTCAGATACTTAAATTCGAGAATTTCTTCATCGTTCTTAATCACACCAAA
Source organism: Tachinus rufipes (assembly GCA_963932245.1). Taxonomy (NCBI): domain Eukaryota; kingdom Metazoa; phylum Arthropoda; class Insecta; order Coleoptera; family Staphylinidae; genus Tachinus; species Tachinus rufipes. The sequence goes on from OZ010748.1 coordinate 52,849,293, forward strand.
CTCTCCGCAGAATGTAGCACCAACTTTTACTGCCATGTTCTTTTTCAGAAGGTTTGATATCTGTCGTTGAAAAAGATTACCAGCGTCGTGGAGGAATTCGGCGGTGTCTTTATGTTGCAGGTTGATTACAGCTGCGGTTTTAATTCGACTGGCAAAAGCCGACTCCATCTCAACCCACTTCACTTGCAGACTTGCATAGTTTTCTCGGTTTGGATGGCTGCGTTTGTATCCGGCCCCTGTTACTCTACGTAGCGCTTTCATCATGCATCTAAACCCTTGCATCAGACTAAGACAGCTTATTATGTGGTGTCGCTGTCCTGTCGATGACGCTTTTTTCAGGGCTGCATTCATCGCACGAATGTGTTGACTACACTGCTTCACCGACGGCTAATTGCGGGCGGATCATCCTTGATCTCTAGCAGAGTGGCCCTTGTTTCTTCAACCACGGAAAAGAAATGCTCAATTGACGCTTTAGTAGTCATTTTTCTGTAACAATTATATACGGATAAGCAGATAATTATAGGTGTTAACTGGTCAATGTATAAACTAATACTAATTGTAAATCGTAGGTTTTATTTTAGTAATTATATTAAATTTCATTAGCAAGAATCAATTTTAATTTTTCATATATATATATAAGATTTAAAATAATTTATATTTTATAAGTTCAATTATAAAGATGCCTAACTCGATGTTTATAAATACTCGGCTACCTCACCGCAACTTCCGTTGTAGTAAAATGGCAAAAATATTTAATATTAATTATTAATGTTATCAGCAAATTTCAAATTTGATGTTAAACCCTAAATAAATTTTAATAATTATAAAAATATCTGGCTAGGTCCAATAAATGGGGGCCCCACCCTCAATTTTTTTTTGAATTTTTAAGTTATCTCTTCCCGTTTAAAAGATGAGTTCGCGTGACCTTGTCTGATTGATAGATAACTCACACAAACTGTGATTTTAAATTATATTAATATAAAAAGCTTCTGGTTATTGTCGGAACGATTCGAATGAAGAATGGTAACGTGTTCATCCACAGTAAATAAATGTGCTGAAGAATGGTAAGGTTACCATCCGAAGCAAAATTCAACTTACCTTTGATTTTGATGAATTCACAAAACACAAGATAGTAGAAGGCACTAACTAAAACTTTAGATGGTGTAGGCACAAGACACTGACACTGAATGATTTATAATCAATCGTTTCCCGTATTTATACATTTCATACAAATTAATCAACCAATCAGCGTCGAGATAATTAAATTGATGTCGGAGAGCCCTCAAATACCCGATAAAATAGTCAATTTTGTGCTCGTTTTACATAAGAAACAATGTTAATTTGCATGAATCTACAATTAAATCACACTTTCCCATAAGATTGCATGTAATTAGAGACACAGCCTTGAACATTTCCTGTTGTGCGATAGCGATTTTATAATTTACAATAAAAATCAACTCGCGATTTTGATGTGATGATTTTTAATTCGTTCTTAACAAAATATGTGTTACGAAAATATTTTACTTCGATTTTCTGTAGTAAACTTCAATTTTGATGTGATGTTTAATTCATGCCTAACAAAATATGTATAAACATGATTTGCACCGGGGATATTTCCTCTAATCAACTTTGTCTCTGTCTGGACTATGGCAAAAATCACTCAAGAATTGTCGCAATAAACCTCATTTGATTAAACTACCATTCTTTAATTTTTAATTATATCTTACTATCTTTCATCATTTCTTTTATAAATACATCATTAATTTTAATATTTATCATTAAAAAATTATATCGGTTGCATAACGTCACCTACTCGACGCAGAGAAGTGTACGGCTGATGACTCACCTACTGGATGCAGAGAAGCGTGCGGCTGATGACTCACCTACTAGACGGCGACATCCTTGCGCGGTATCTCGGTTCTACCCCAAATCTACCATTTTTGGACCCCCACGTGACCAATTTAACAATCCACTTATCCACCAATTGACCAACCCCCTAATTCTACTTATCTCCCAATTGATCATTTACACAGATGAACATCTTACATCCTCTTATCACATGTCGAGTTGAGCTGCTAGACCGGAAGTAAAGTAATTTTAAACCCCCCACGTAAACCTTATGGGATTTTGCGCCAGAACCCGCTTTGGTGCACTACTGGTAGGGTGAGTATATCCTGTTGTTGTATTATAATGCGAATTTCATCGTTGTTGTTAAACGATTGAGTTATCGGTTGATAACTATGAAATTCTTCCTTAACAATAGTCTCGTCTTCTCTGAATTTTTCAAAAATACTTAGTTTTTCCATTTTACTTTGTAACCCAACGACGCGAGTCTTGACAGATCGTGACGTGTTAGTCTTATCGATGTTAAACGACGAGTGATATTTTTAATTGTTGTTATCGCTTCTTTATTAGTTTCCGAATTGTGAAATTGAATTCCCATTACGATTTTAATTCGAGTCTAACTAAAATGTTCTCTCCTCTAAAATTTACAGGCAACCCGATTTGGTCTTTGAGAGTTATAGTAATGTTGTCGATGGTACGCACATTCACCCGCAAATAATAAATATTTCGTGGTTCTATGTTAAGAGCGAATCCCGGATCGACCGAAGGTGAAAATTCAAAAATTGTATGTGATAATTTATCACCGTAATAGGCACCCGTCTCAATATTACACTCAAGTCTAATGCTTGACACTTTTATAATTTGAACGGGTAGATCATATAAATTCAAGTTGTTTGCTTTTAAAATTTTACTGGAATACCCGAGTAATGTTCCGATACTGTCGGACGGTGAAAAGTCTATGTCGTATTTACACAAAATCTCGCACTTTAAGGTATTATTGTTAGGTTTAAGGCTGATTAGCGATTTGTAGTCTGTGTCTTTGTTAGTTGATCTATCTTTTAGGATGGATTGCAAATACGTTTCGATATCGGTAATTTCATAAGAACCGGTGGGTATCTCAATTACTTTATCACCGTTATGCTTGTAGTAAAACTTGTTACAACCGTCTTCTATATTGGGAATAGTGTTGTAAGATTGAAAACCAATCAGACCTAAATAATTTTTGTTAGGGTCTAATTCGATTGGTGGATAATAATTTTCTGAGAGCACGCTATTATCACTTTGCAGAGTAAACGTTTGAGACATGACTGCGTGTGACTCTAAAATCTACAATCGTATTTATACTAAAAATTTCAAACACAAATGGCCGCAGATAAATGTATTAAAATCTTGGTATCTTATATGGTTATATGTTATTTTACTACCTCGAAAATATTTTAAGAGTTCTTTTGGGGGAGAAAGATCACCAAAACTGTCAAAGTATTTTACGAAATTTCCACGTTTCTTGTATGCAACCCAATGCGTACCGCTACCTCTCACACGATCGAGATTAACAATACCGGACTCGTTCTTATGAGATCGAATCGGTAAGGTATCACGCATAAAGACTCCTCTAAAATATGATATGTTTGCTTTAAGTGCAAACATATTTATGTCCTTATCGGTTAGCGGGCGTCGAGGTAGCGAACTCAGAAGTTTTTTGATGTTTGTAAATAGAGTCCTAATCCTTTTTTATACGGTTTCAAATAGAGCCCGTTTCCCGTTTTTCCACCGAGAGCAATAGCTTCCATCATTTTATTATGACGTTGAGATTCACTAAATTTTTTACGAGCGTCTGTGGAGTCGTTCACCGCTTTTGCGATACCGGATGCACCACCAGCAAGCGCACCCAATGCACTGAGACCTGCAAAAATAGGTATCAATGGTAGGATACCACAAACTTTAGGTACTGGAATTATACGAGGTGTTCGAATTTTCTTCTTTCCACCAACTTTGCGCACGGCAAGTTTTGCCGCATTAAGGGCTATGTGTGATCCTTCAGTTATACCATTCTTTTGCTTAATTTTATTTTTAAATCCTTTTAACGCATTTTTTGCTTTCATCATAATTACGCTTCGCAACTCAACTTTCTTTACTCTTTTTTTCGCAACTTTCTTTCCTCTTTTTTTCTTCGACGACATACCCATACCCAATTTTCTTTTTACTTTCATTGCTGTTGTCACCGCAAAAGCGCTTGCTTTTTCACCTAAGGATGCGTCTGAAGATTTAACTCTTTGCCAAGCGACCTCCGCTAACTGTTTATCCGCTACGTGTCTATCACTTAAATTTTTGTTTTGTGAACTTGTTTATGCCTGGATCACCTCTTTGTAAACGCTTTTTTAATTTTGTGCCCGGTCCACAGTATTGATACCCTGGTAGATATAATTCAATGGGTAACTTATTTATAAAAGAATTGATAATACCTGCACCGCGATACAAATGCATTTAAAAGATTTACTATGAAGCGCTTCTATTTATAACCAAGATCCAACCCCCATTTTATGTCATTACGATGAAAGTGGTCAAGCAGAAAAAGTCGTTGCCGATTGTGAACATGGATGAGTTCGTCTCGGGAATGGGTTTGACGACGGAGATGCGTCATGGGGAATTATTGCCAAATTCGGTACGATCCCTAATTTGTGGGCCGTCCAATTGTGGAAAATCAAACGCAATGTTAAGTTTATTGTTTAGTGAAAACGGATTACATTTTGAGAACATTTATATTTACTCGAAATCGTTGTATCAACCAAAGTATCGTCTATTGGAAAACGTTATGAAGTCAATAATATAGAAAAATAAAATATTTTCAGTTTAAAGAAAATGAGGAAATTATGAGCCCCGAGAATGCCAAATCAAATTCAATCTTTATTTTTGATGATGTTGCGTGCGACGGTCAAGAGAAAATCAGGGAATATTTTAGCATGGGGAGACACAATAACATCGATTCATTTTATTTATGTCAGACTTATACACGAATACCCAAACACTTGATACGTGATAATGCCAACTTTATCGTATTATTCAAGCAAGATGAAATAAATTTGAAACACGCGTTTTCAGATCATGTGAGCAGCGACATGGATTTTGAAAAATTTAAAAAAATCTGTAGACTGTGTTGGGCCGATAAATACGGATTCATAGTAATAAACAAAGATTGTAATCTGAATAAGGGCAGATACCGCAAATGTTTCGATCGTTATATAATTGTTGACAATTGATTATAACAATCAAATGCACGCAAGTGATTGAATGAGCATGACGGACAATGCGGTTAAACATCGACTGATCAATATTAAAAAGGCTATAAGAAAAAAACTGTTTGCCATAAAAATAAACCGATCAGAAAATGATGAATTTTTGAACAAAACATATAAGCCGTTATTGGAACCTTTAAAAGAAATTATTACTCACAGTCGAGCAAATAAATATATAGTTAAAGTGCCGGTTCAGCGAAAAAGAAAATTAGCAAAATGGCATGGCATCTCAAAGCGTAAAGAGGATTATGAAGAAGAGCCTTATGATGAACATGATGCCAACGAATTTCACACTCCTCTTCGCAGACCGCATGGGAGTGAAGAGGAATCACATGATGACGAAGAGGTAGCTCATAAACCTCTTCATGAACCTCATAAACCTCTTCATGGGCCTCATATACCTCTTCATGAGCCTCATAAACCTCTTGACAAACCTCATGAAGACGAAGAGGTAGCGCATGGTGCCGAAGAGGTACCTCATGTATCAAAGAAAACAGAATATGTGGATGCGGCTTATTTGGATACCTTTCAGGACTTGCCTAAAAAATATGTCAAAAAGAGATTTTCAGATGATCGAAAACTTGATGAGTCCACCGGTATAAATATCGATAGTCATACAAAAAAGTGGACGATTGGAAATTATAATGTTGAACTGGTCGATGGTAAAAATTTTAAAATTGGTGATTCTGTGTACGTTGGAACTAAAGGCTTGTATGAACTTCTCTTTATGAAAGAACCCAACGATCAAATTTATAACGAAAATGATTTGAAAAACTATAAAACAATATTAGAAAAAACACATGCATTACACCGCAATTACGATCCAAAAAATCAAAAACAGGGTTCGAAAAGTAGAAAATATACTGAGATTATTAAGCCCATGTTTAAAAATCAATCACCGACATATACAAAACAACGCAATAATTCAACCAGCTCTCATACTATCGGCAAAGGTTTTGATTCTAAATTGCAAGTTCAACATACTCCAACGCAATACAAGTATTGGAACAATTTAAGCGAACTTGTTGATAGGTTGTGTTTATTGCACGCATCGAGAAATGCAGGGAATAATTCGCACAATAATGAGATTGCTTCAATCGAGGAGGAATTGCGTGAAGAAGATGTAATTTTCTAATAAATACAAAGCACACTCTTGTTTACACATCATACGCATCATGAGCATCGATAAGTTCGGACGTCATTCATCACAGATTAAAATAAATAAACCATTGACGACCGTTAGAGGGCCACCAGGCATTGGATTTAAACGTGATGCTGATGGGCATTTCAACCTTGATGGTAAAAGAATAAAATATTTGCAATTACCGATTAATGAAAACGATGCCGCAAACAAAAAATATGTGGATAATGTAAATGCCGTTCAGTTGCAGGATTTGAACACATCATTTAAAAATATTAATTCAAAAGTTAATTTAATTATTGATAGTATTCCACAAATTATAAACTCAAAAATTTTACTAGTAAAAGAGGATCTGGCGGAGAAGATTAAAAGTTTATCCGGAGATTTGGAAGCGTATAAAAATACAACAAATCATAAAATAGAACTGCTTAACAATAACATAGATATAAAATGGGAACAGTTTAAAAATGATTTAAATACGCTATTATTAAGTCAAACAAATAGCATCAAACTGTTGATTGCTCCATTAAAGAGTCCTTCAAGTCAAAATGAGTAAAGAGGATGTAGTGCGCGAGTTACACAAGCCGGCGAGAAAGAATTTTGCTCGAAGACGAACAATACTTAAAGGTGTCGACGATCTGTGGCAAATAGATCTTGCCGAGTTTCAATTATTCTCTCGAGAAAATAAAGGATATAAATATATACTAGTAGTAATTGATTGTTTCTCAAAATAGGCCTGGACTGCACCCATAAAAAATAAAACCGGTGTGATTGTTGCAGAAACCATGAAGAAAATATTGAAAAATTGCGTGGGCGTTACAGCTGGTATGATATTTTAAACAAGGTTACATTAGAATACAACAATCAACGTCACCGTACGATAGGAATGCGACCAGCTGATGTAAAGCCTGGCGGTGATAAAGAGACATTGTTATTGAAAACGGTCTACTCACACATAAAAATTGCAGGAAAAGGGAATTTCCGAGTGAGTGATATGGTGCGTCTGAGTAAACAAAAAACGCTTTTCGCAAAAAGATACACACCCAATTGGACAACTGAATTGTTTAAAATTGTTAAAATTAAAATTACCAACCCGGTGACGTATTTATTGGAAGATGAAAAAGGAGATCCTATACAAGGAGCTTTTTACGCTGAGGAATTGCAGAAAACATCAAATCCTAAGATATATTTAGTGGAAAAAATATTGCGAAAGAAGGGAAATAAATTATTTGTAAAATGGTTAGGTTTTGATGCTACACACAACAGTTGGATTAACAAACAAAATGTATTATAATTCTATAAATATAATTAATATATTTAAAAATATTCCAGTGTTTCGTTTGCAGTAAATACCGTAAACACGTATAAAATGTTTTATTTTTTTTACGTTTTGATAATAACATCTTTTGTTAAAAGTGATAATTTTGCTATAAATTATTTAAATCAATTTGGATATTTAGATTTACCTGAAAATAATTCGGCATTAAAGAGTATCTCGGATAATGACGTGGCGGAAAGTCTTGCACTTTTTCAAGAGTATTATAAGATACCAGCAGATGGCACATTAAATAATCAAACCTTGGAATTAATGAAACGACCAAGATGTGGAGTACGCGACAATCCTATACCGTACAATCTTGTCAATACTAAATGGGAAAACGTAAACCCGATAAAATGGCATTTCTATTTGGCTAATAGAACGTTAATCAATATCGCCAACGTTGCATTTAAAGCTTGGGAAAAACATATTCCCATTAAATTTGTTCGAAGTATTACAAATTATAACATTGTTATTTCGATCGGTAAACAATTTCATTATTGTGTTAAATCGGGTTTGCCTTGTAGAGATCAATTTGATGGTAGAGGTGGAGTCCTTGCACATGCATATTATCCAAATAGAAATAAAACGATAGAGATTCATCTGGATCAAGACAAAGATTGGGATTTAAGTTTGACAAACTCAAACTATTCAAGTAAAAGAAGCATGTTAAGAGTATTAATACACGAAATTAGACACAGTTTGGGTATTGATCATAGTTCTAATCATACTGGAATCATGAATTCATTTTATACAAATTTTTCTTTAAATAACGATATCATTCTTACTGAAGATGATATATTGGCTGTACAGCGTATTTACGGCAAACCAATAGAGAAAACCTTGAATACAACAACAACAACAACAACAACAACAAATACAACAATAACAACAACTATTCAAAATGAAATATTTACAGAAAAATCAAATGTTAAAACTGATACTGAGACTTATCCAAATTTATGTTTTTTGAAAAAAGTTAATACATTCATAATTATTAAAAATCGTTTATATGTATTTTACAAATTATGGGTATGGAGTAAACATTTAAATGAACATACATATAAACGTCCTGAACTGATCACAAAATGGTTTCCGTTTTTACCTCATAATTTTACTAAAATTACTGGCATTTATCAAAGTCTTAACGATCAAATTGCTATAATTGTTGATAAAAAAATGTATTTTATTAATTTCCCCGCATTTCAATTAAGTCATACAAAAAGTATAGCTATTTGGAGACTTGATATGGAAGCTAATATTACTGGAATTGTACATTCAAATAGCGGTAAAACATTTGTATTTTACGATGATGGATATTATTTACAAGTTGATGAGTGTAGTTATCACAGAAAAGCCGTTGGTAACATAATCGATGATTTTGGGGGAATTCCCTCAAAAATAGATTCAGTTTTTCGATTTTCTAACGGCCGTTTGTGTTTTTTCAAAAAAAAAATATGTTTTATGAATACAACGAATTTTCTAATACAATTACTCGTGTTGGTAATATTGACCTTACAATATTTGGAATACAATGTCCAAATGAGGGGCTACTACTGCAACTTCAAAGACTTTTGCAAACATTAGTATCCAATAAATTTGATTTCAGTAACTCTGATAACTACGATGAAGATATTCAAATAATATTTAATTTTGTAAGGAATAATTAATTAATAAATAAATATTTTATTTTTATGTACTTACCTTTATTATATAATTTTATTCTAACCTGTAAAATGATTCATGTAATAAATTGTAATGAAATAATGATGAAATAAAAATGCAGTTTATTATTTTTTTATTTAATTAATCCTTGAACTGTCATTTCACTCCAGATTATGGGGGTAAATATTAAGATTAACAAACTAATTACAAATAATACTTCTAAAATAATGGTGCATATAATTTTAACATTGTCTTCTTCCTCAACACATTTTTTACATGTAATGTCTATAACGGTACAACAAGAATATAGAGCACGCTGCTGTGATAACTCATTCGCAGCACTTGTATCTTGCTGGTGGTTGTCCATCTATATGATCCCTCTGAAGAGTGGTGTTATAATGTTTATTTTATACTATGCAGGCAATTTGCAAAGCTGTCGCTGTGTTTCAAATTTTTTTAACAATTCTTTAGTATTATTAATATGAATAATTTGATTTTTATTACAATGTTTTAGCTCTTATCGGCTTACATACAGTTCACTAGACTTACGTTGTTTTTGTTTCAACGATTTCAGTAGAACTGGATGCATTTTGTGAAGATTGTGAATATTGCATTACTTCGGGGAAGTTAAACTGCAATACTTCATATAGGATTTCTTTGTTTTCATAGTAGAATTGTTTCTGATTTAAAATCTGCTTAATTATTTCTTTTTTTTCTTCATCTGTTGCATCGACCGTTATTTGTGTACGTGATTCCTCCAAACATTGATTTAAATAATAAAAAAAATGTAGTTGACTAAACCTATCCATACGCATTTCAATCAATTCAAATAATCCACAAAGAGCGTTAAAGCAATGTTGATCCAAAGAAATCTTAACAACGTTTTTTTCAATGACAACCACTTTTTGACGGTTACGCATCTCTTCTAAATATATGTTGCAATTATCGAAAACCTGTAGACAATTATAATAAATAATTTATTTTAATAATTACTAGCACACTCCATCTTACCTTTATAGTTTTATATGGATTATTTGTATATTCCCCCTCATTGATAATAACAATTGGTACAATACTTTGATTGCATGTCTCGCAAACTCGTTTTCGCTTTTTCCCAGCGAGTTGCGGTTTCCTCTTCATTCTAAGATAAACGTCAATTTCATTTTTGAATTGAATTATTTGATTCCATTCAGCGTTCAGAAACGAAATGTTTTTTTGAGATGCTGATAACTTGACGCACTGATAAAACCCTCTAGTAGGGCTTAAACCAATCGACACATTAATTGTTTTGGATTGATAGGATATTTCACCTCGTTTATTAAACGCGATTCTTAATTTAAAAAACTTTCAAAATCTTCTAGTATGATGATGTGTATAGCTCTATTGCTAGCAATAAACTAAAAAATGATTTCATAATAAAATATATAATATTATTAAAATTCGATATTTCCTACACTTACTACACTTATTCTATTATATATTCTAAATGAAAAATATGTTCTAAAAATAAATATATATAAAAATATAACAATTTTTCATTTTTAGCACTACAATGAGGATATTTTTAAATTATTTATTACATGATAAGTAGTTATATAACAATTTCACATTTTCAACACTGCAATGGGGGTATAATATTTTATGAAATGGACAATTAACATATTCTTGCACATTTCTTCTGAGCGATGGTGATGGTTCCTGATTGGATGGATATTCTTCAATTAAGATAAATTGGTTTAGGTAATCACATTTCATTTTCTCTTGAACATATACGATTTCATCATCATTTTTTCTTATAACTTCACTCAATATTTGCGGAATGTCATCTACATCGTATTGTCCTATAGAATTCCACATCAAACAATAATGACAAAAATCTAGCTGATTAACATTACGATGGTCTTCTGCACTGACATCCGAAAGAACACAAACTTGATTAAAAAGTACGTTTGTAATCTCATCTGTATGACTATTATATGCAGCTAACTCTTTGGGAACAAAACTTTTATTAATCACATATCCCTGTAGATCAATGATCACAACCATCTTGATTTTAGTGTTGGGGATATACTGAATTTAATTTAATAAAATGCTATCAATGTTGAAAATATATTATATTTTATATTTATTTAATCAAATAAATTATTATCTTGTCTAACCACAAATAACAACGAGATAACAAGTTATTGTGATTAAATTTATTTTGCACATTATTTAACCGCAGCCTATTACATATTAGAGTAACAATAACAGCACGCGTCATAGTGGAGAGGCGCGTTTTATACCGTCATCAGTACCGTATGGTCAAAAAGGCTTAGGAGCAGGTCAAGTAAACATTTTTATTTCAGATTCGTAACCTACGCAATGAGACCTTTCATTTGAGTACCATAACGGCAAAGTCAAACATCCGGTCGCTATTTTTGATTCTAAGATAATGATATCCACTTCCGGTCGCCATCTTGGATTTATTTTTGACACACCCTGTATATACAAAGTCTTTCGATCACCCTGTATATGCTCCTTTGCTTGCTGCCGCTAGGTGGCTGCTGCTGTCTCTCATATTTTCCATCCTTCCATTTCCGATTTCTTTTTCTCACTCACACACAAGGAGCTCTTATGGATGACGTCACCTACTGCTCGACGCAGAGGCGCGGATGACTCATCTATTGGACTGTTTACATATTAATATGGATATGATATTATTGCACGTCATCAAAGTGGAGGGGCACGTTTTACAATTTCTTATACACATTATAACACTGCACCGGAAGCGGAGGAGCGGAGGGCCCCGGAGCCGCTTATTTTATCTACTAACATCATTAAAGAGATCACGAACAGTTGACCCTGACAGCGGACAAGAACTGATTTCGTCGAAAAAGTCCAGAATCGCACCAAATGTCACAAAGAAAGTTAAATGTCTGAACTTCATTTTGAGAGCATGGAAGAACATACATGATGCCATTGTTGATGTAAAAGATACTGAGTACAAGAACATAACATTCGGAAACCAAGTTATGAACACAGTTTTCAGTTGTTACACAGTTCTACGTCAAAAGGCTAATGGAGTTGATGAAAAAACGGAGGCAAAAGCAAAAACAAAAGCTGACTCTACACATATTGGTCACTCAATAAGAAATCAACATTTAAGTACACAGATGCAATAAAACATGTTAAAGCTGCAGCCGCCGATTTTGGTCTTGTTTTTAAGAAGTTTGCAGCGAATGACAAAGAGAACTTGTACGGAACAGCATCCCCATATATAAACTTCTTCGTAGGAAATGCACTAAAACTAATTGAACTAAGATTAGGTCACGCTTACATGCCAACAGGAAAGGAGGGGGACACAATTATATCATTTCCTGATAAATATGGAATCCTTGGAGCATAAAAAATCCATTTCTACCAAATTATGACATTTGAAAATTAATTTCTTATTTTTTATATTTAGATGCAACTAAGTTAGTTCTACATATTAGAAGTTGATTTAGAGTATCCTACATATTTGCATAATCTCCATATCGACTTACTATTTTGCGCGAAAAACGATATTCCTCCAAATGGAAAATATGCTAAAACTTATTAAATAAAAATAATTCGCTTTAAGGCAATGTTTGCAACATTAATTAATTAATTATAAATATACACAGAAACTTAAAATTTAATTAAAGTTATATTGACCGTATTATTAATTTAAGAAATAAAGCCAAATTTAAATTTGAAAAAGATTTATTTAAATCATATCATGTTAGTGTTTTTGGAAAAGCAATGAAAAATTTTGAAAAAAGAGTCGACATAAAACCTTTAACTCATTGAGAAAGGGTTGGAAAAAAATGGGAGTACTGAAGTTTATACGGCTAAACCAAATTTCCACAAAGCTACAGTTTTTAGCAAAAATTTAGTTGCAGTGCAAATGAACAATATTAATGTATATTATGACAAACCCATTTATATCAGCTTTTCAATATCATTATTTATTGATCTATAATTATTTAAAACCTATGTACGGTAATAGTGTGCATTTGCTTTATACTGACACTGACTCTTTAGTTATAAAAGTTTTTGCAAATAATGTTTACAATGATAATAAATTTAATTAAAATTATTTTGATACCTCTAGTTACCCCAAAAATAATATTTTCAAAATTCCACGAAATCAGTCTATAGTTGGTAAAATGAAAGATGAGTATGCAGGCATTCCTATTAAATGTATTTTATGGTACCGGTGCTAAAGCATATACAAATGAAAGTGAGATTGTAAAAAAAGCAAAAGATGTATCAAAATTTTCGATTAAAACCAAGTAATGTTAAAAGACTAAAGCATATTGTTTGCATGTTCCTACATATGCAATTAAAATTGTAAAAAAACAAAAGGTGTAGCAAATTGATTTGTTTTAAAATTTAAAGTATTTATAGCTCACCGACCAATTAATGCTACCTCTAATGAACAGAATCTCGGTATTGGAGAATTTTCACTGTCAGCAGCAATTGGAACCGCTAATGCTACCATCCGCTTCCCCAATCCAAAAAGATATTAAAACTCGACGACCATTTAGAGCAGATACGGCGCAACGCAAACAATGCATGATGTAACAGTTGACTATTGTGTAAAAAACAATATATATCACTAAACATATCAGTTAAAGCCAGTTATAAGGGCTGCTCGGTTTACCAAAAAGTGAGGGTTAGCCGCAACAGCAATTATTGTGAACAAAAAAAAATATATTTTTATAATAATTGTTAATTAATAACTAATAATCTTTTAATTAAATTTAATAAAAGTAATATATCGCCGGAGAAAGAAAAAACGTTGCGTTTGAATACTAAAAAAGCAAACGTAATAAAAATTTAACAAAGATTAAATTAAAAGAAAAACGGATGTGAGAAATTAGTAAAATAAATTTTGCGGTAGTAATATTTTTTGGATACGAACACAATATTGTATCCTTTACTAAATCTGTTGAGTTACATTTTATGGGTACGCAGCGACAGGAGACGAGGTAGTATTCCCACTGCCCCAAATATGCATATATACTTTACAAATAAAGTGAAGCAGTCGCAAACTTTAATCACATGACAAATACGGCGGGCAGGGAGCACGCACATATTTTTAAATACTATAATAATTATATTATATTATTAAATATTTGAATAATATAATTACATATTTGAACATATCGCTTCTATTCATTATTATCATTTCAGCTTTCTGCTTTCTGCTTCAATATTATCAATAATCATAAAAAAAAACTATTATTGTTGTTTACAGTTTCATAAATTAATTTTCTACAAACATCATAATATATTACTTTTTATCATATAGGAATCTTTTAAATTAACTTTAGAATTAATAATAATAATACACAAACAAAAACTTTTAATTTTTTTATTTCACTAAAACAATAAGATTCTTTATAACAATAATAAAACAAAACAACATGTAATCGATGTTACACACATGACTAATAAAGTTATATAATAATATTTGTCTACGACGATTTTATAATAACTTATTATATTAGTATTTCACTACAAAAAAAATGAACTAAGAACTGTCTCTAACGATATGGTTACAGCAGATGGTATCAGCATTTCATATTTTTCACTACCAATTATAGTCTTTACAATATATGTAAATATAAATATATAAAAAATTATAATATATAAATTAGTCGCACAAGTAAAAAAGTGAAGCGCAACATCTTATACTAATTTATCACTGTTATCACTTTCTCATAATTTTTCATTTTGTTCTTTTTTTCGTTTATTTTGCGCTTCAATTATAGCATCTGGATCTCTAATCTCCATACTGCGATCTAGTCTACTATCTAAAATTTCGGGCAACAAACAGTCCATAAAAAAATTGATTAGTTTTCTTTCCATTTTCTCTTTCCAAAATATGTCATCTCTATGAACTTCTTGAATTTTTATTCCTTTAAATGTCCAAACAGCAAAATAACACATATCTTTTTTAGAAATGTGCAACTGACCTTGAATCTGATAGTACCATTTATGATTGAAATTAATAGTTCCATCTTTTTTCCAAAATTTGATTAATCCCAATTTAATTGCATCTTCCGGTGTATGATTTTTTGAAGTATATGGACACTTTACTTCTACTATATTGTTTTCGTCAACCAATCCATCAGGACTTGCAGCTAAATATGGTAAATTAGTATCAATAAATAATCCACATGGTTGTATTTCTTTTTTAATTTCTTTCGATAAAGAATGAATTGCCAACGCTTCATGTTGTATACCATGTTGTATTGCTGGTACAGTAATTATTTTTGTACTTAATATATTTTTTACTAAATTTTTACAGCTAGTGTAATTACGCCTTGTACAAATCTCGCCAAATCTGGATGCTGTTAATTTATTTCTTCTATAATTAAACCATGCTTGGCATTCTCTTTGCTGTTTAGTTTTATCTTGAATTTCCCGATGTTGGTTTACTTCACATTTTAGTTTGTCCAAAAAAATATTTTTTCGCAACTCCATTTCTTCTGGGTTAATATCGGGTTTATTGCAACTACTTCCGTAATCTTTATCTTGCAATGTTACAGATCGCACAAACAATTTTTTGGGAATCATCCGTGTTGCATTGCGTCGTATTTTAGTTTTATCAACCCTGTCTATATTTCGTTGCTCAAGC
The DNA here is from genome assembly GCA_963932245.1 of Tachinus rufipes. Taxonomy (NCBI): domain Eukaryota; kingdom Metazoa; phylum Arthropoda; class Insecta; order Coleoptera; family Staphylinidae; genus Tachinus; species Tachinus rufipes. The sequence goes on from OZ010748.1 coordinate 52,865,207, forward strand.
CTTTTCAAAAATTTTCCGGGACTTTTATTGTTATTTAATTTCTTATGTACATAGTACATGCTTCTTCTGGTGTTGTGTGAAATGACTGCTGCAAAGCAACGGCTTTCATACGATCTGCCTTTTGTAAAATTTATTCTTTTGCCACCAATAAATTTTGCAATTATAGAGTTAAATTGTTCAACAGCATTGTTGTCCACATCGCATATCAAACTTTTAGCATGATTTGCAATGTAGTTATTAGCGCTCATCAGTTTTTCATGTAAATTTGTCAGTTTTAAGTCGGAAAAGACACTACATTCTTTATAATCTTCCTTACAAAAATAATCTAATTGTTTACATTTGGCGTGTTCTCCAAGTATGTGACTACAACTATTTGAAATATCCGCTTTAAGAAGCTCTACTTTTGTATTATCACATTTTTCATTTTTTCTGTACTTTATAGCTTTTGTGATGGCTCCACGAAATCTCAATAAATTGATTCGTAATTTTCTTCTTAAAATTAAAGGCCCAGCTGAAGTATCTTTGGATAAATCACTTATTTTGTTGATATAATTTCGCAGAAGATGATTTCTACATTCCACTTTTTGTACTTTTACTTGGTAATCTTTATATGGATCTTTTTCTAAGATTCGTTTGAAAGTACTACTATCACCATCTGCTACGAATGTATCATAAATAACACCATACATCAAAATGCTGTTTTCAAATCCGTCTAATATTATATCGGCCTCCATGCTAGTCGACGAGCCCGAGTAATTTTTGTAGCAGTGATGTTCCTTTGGTGCTTCGTTTTTCAGTTCACTAAATTTGCATATGGTACAAAACTTGTTGCGAACCCCAAGAAATACCACCTTTTTTGTTGCTACTCCTACAATTGCAGCACAACCGGATGATGAATTATAAGCTCCAGATCTATAGGAACGTTTGGCCCAGGAACCATCGCACACTACTTTAATTAATGGATATCCATTCTTAATTCGGCCGCACTTTCGAGCAATTTCTTTTTCCTCCTCTATAGCCGATTGCATAGAGTCCTTAGCACTTTCTTGCCATGCATTTGAAATTACATCATGAACCTGTTTATACTTTGTATTTGACATTGATGGCATGTCCAAAGATGCGCAAAACTGTTCAAGTTGCGAATGACCTGCGCCTATATTCATAATTCCAATAACTGCCGCATGATTGACGTCAACTGAATTGCCATCGGTGTTGATTGATGTCGAGTATCCACACATATTACATTTAAAAAATAATGTTGAGTTCAATCCTATTCTTATTTCTTTTTGCAATACCATATTGTTAAAATTGCACCCAAAACATTCTCCATGCGAGTTTAACATTTTGATGCAATTTAAAAAGTAGTTCAAATCTACTAATCTCCGTCCTTCAATTTCTAAAATAGTTTGACTTTCCGTTGTCCTGTCTACTTCGTATTCATGAGTCTCAAACATTTCTGGAGAAATACTTCTGGGTTCATTGTTTGTGTGGTCCAATTGATCTTCTGTTGATAACTCTTTGGATGTAGAAGGTTGTGCATTGTCTATTGCCAACTGCTTGGCTGCCAGCTATAATAATATTTAAAATAAATAAAATGTATTCGTAACAAATAAAGAGTTGTAGACTGAAAAGTTTTTGAGTTTGCAAGCACGATCTAATATGTCACTACATATTGTAATTTTTTTTTAGAATTTTAAAAATTGCTAAATAAATTAATATTACTAATTGTTATATTTCAAAAATAAATTATACTACTATACATGTATGTAGTTATTATAATTATTATGATAAAATGTAGATAGTGTAAGTCAAATAATTTCCTACCTACAACACTTGATATGATACACATTACCAATTTATTTAATTTTAAATTTCACTTACCTCCATTTTTATTGCTTGTTTTTTTCTTAAATTGCCGCCTGTTTTTCGCCTTTTTGCACTCAAGCGAAGACGTGTCTTTTTTCCTCTACGATATGTAGGTTCCGTTTGATCCGCTGTATTCATTTTAAAATAATCACTACACTAGATAACACTAAGATACAAGACTAAATTATCAAATTGCAGAAAACATACATATGTTAGAGATATTGGAATAGGGGAGCGGACGGGGTTGTTTCCTATTGGACTATGCAGGGGAATACCCGGACGATGCGGGGAATTACCGCCAGCTTGAATAAGCTTTTCCACGGGTATATGCAGTGTTGTTTTTATGCAAAAACCGCAAACCGCAATTTGGGCGATTTCAGACAAGCCTTTTGATATTTTCCGACAATCGTTTGATGTAGCCGGCCAGAAGAATTGTACAAACTCTACTACTACTTTCCCACAATATTAGTATATAAACATTATTTTTATTCAAAAATTAATCACTTTCACTGGAACCATCCGCGCTGTAGTACCCGTAATGATTGTGTTGTATGTTTAATTAAAGTTTATTAAATTTAACAAAGTAATTATTTAATTACTTGGTGTTATTTTTATGGCTGTGCTAATAAAACAATGTTTAAAGGCAATCAATTTTAATTTTGGCGCCATGTAATTTGCTTAGTTGCGTTTTTGGGCGCGTTTTTAACTAAAAGTTTGCGCCACGGCTTTCTAAAATCTGACAACACTGGGTATATGCGGCAGAGAAGATTCACACGTGTTAGGGTGAGGATCGTTTCTTGGCGACCGCAGCCCCGTTCATTATTAATACATTTAATGTTAATTAAACTTAGTGAATACAACCATTTGAGTTTGATAATCAATTCATTTATTTCAGTATTATTTTAATTAAACTATCACATATACAGAGTGTTTCAAAACATTTGTCGGAAAATAAAGGGTGGGATTGGTTGGCTAATTATAAGAAAAAAAGTTCCCATTAACATGGTTTCGCAAACGAACCGTATTCAAGATACAGGTTGTAAATTTTTTTTTTTTTTTAATTTTTGACTGAGTTTTGTATTTCAAACGGTTCCTGAGATAAACCGTTTGAAATACAAAACTCAGCTTTTGTACACATCTTAGCAATAATATTAACTACTTTTTAAGCGCTTATTCAATATTTTTATGTGCCATTGACGGAGATTTTAGGGTTGCGTGAGGTTTTTACGGTTCTAATTTCTATCACACTTGGGAAATAGGCATTCTGAAAGCACATTGTGAACCACCAATATTTTCAACACAAAAAAGGTACTCCTAGTCAAAAGCTCTAACGTAAACCGTTTTAGAGAAATACGGCATTTTATGATAGAAAACATAAAAAAAGATGTTATATTCTTATCACATAAAGCAAGTACAAGCCCTTTTACCAGCGGATTATCCGCAAAGATTGGCTATGTGTCAATGGTTTCAAGAAAGAATTGCGTAAAATCCTCGAAGTTTTATTTACGGACAAAGCAAATTTTTCTCGCGATGCGATTAAGAACCTCCATAATAATCATATATGAGCCGACAAAAATCCACATGCCATAATGGAAGGCCATCATCAGCAAACATTTTCCGTTAATGTTTGGTCAGGTGTTGTAAGAGACCATTTAATAGGTCTATATTTTTTGCCGTTTAAGCTAAATGGTCAATCATATCGTAATTTTCTTGAAGAAGAGCTGCCAAAACTTTTAGAGAACGTTCCGGTTCAATTAAGAAACGAAATGTGGTTTATGCACGATAGTGCTCCTGCACATTTTAGTTTAGTTGCGCGTCAATTCTTAAATGAACAGTATAGGAACCGTTGGATAGATCAAGGAAGTCCACAGGCTTGGTCTCCTCGGTCTCCAGATCTAAATGTTTTGGATTTTTTGGGGGGTCTTAAAAAGTTTAGTTTACACTACATCAGTTAATACTGATGAAAAACTAAGAAATTGCATTATTGCATCCTGCAATACGATACGAAACACTAGGCATTTTTGAACAGGTACGTCAGTCACTAAGACGTAGGTTGGAAGCCTGCGTTACCGTAAGAAGAGGTCATTTTCAACCATTTTTGTAATTTTTCTTGTTTTTTATGTTATTGCTAAGATTTGTAAAATAAAGATTTTGTGATCATGTTGCTACTTTTTCTTTCCGTTCCTGAAATAAAAACAAAATATATTTTTTTACACACTGTATCTCGAAAACGGTGGGTTTGCGGAACCATGTTAATAGGAACTTTTTTTTTATAATTAACCAAGTAATCCCACCCTTTATTTTCCGACACATGTTTTGAAACACTCTGTATACTAAGAAAATTTATAACATAATTAGAGCGGGGATGTCAATCGGCTTAAAACAATGGTAACTATCTAAAAAGTATTAAAAAACAATTACAATTTTACAAAGTAGATTACGTATTTTTGAAAATTTTGCAGATTATAAAAAGTTATGCTTTTAAATAATATAATGCTTGTATGTTCATTTTTAACTTTCTGAAAACATTAAAAAAAAGTTAAAAACAGTACCCCGTTGTGTTCTCGTTAGCTTTTCTAACAAAAATATCAAAATTTTAAAGTAGTAAATGAAAAATTAGATTTGTATAATTCACCAATTTTAGATATGTTATTAAAATAAATTTATTTAATAAACAAAAATTTCAGATGTAATTATTTAATGTTCAAAATATGACGTACATCTAACCTTAAAAATCAAAATTTGAAGTAAATCATAATAACAATCAAATTTTGTTAAATATACGCAAATATTGAACATGCTGATTATTTAGTGAAACCCGGTTTATGTATATTATATAAAAATAAATATAAAAACATAAATAAAATTATTAATTAATTAAAAAATGAATATAATTAAATTCTATAAAATTAACGAAGAAAATATTAATAATCCACTATTATTATCTTAGACGCATTATACCATTAAATTTGTGCAAAATAATAAATAAACAAATAATACATACTAATCATATTATATATAATAATACCAATGAAATATAATAAATTTAAATTGGCATTGTATAGCGCCTTAATTTTAAACGTATTTTTAGCTGCTTCACATCTGTTAATTGTCGCCGCAATAGGCAAGAGTTGATCCAAACTTTATTATTTTTCTTTCAATATATTTGTGCTAAAACACACCCTTTTCGTGTGAGCGAGTGGGGCATAGCAATGCTTCTCGCTTCACCGAACATCTATCCAGTCACAGCATATTAATACTAGTGCACGTGTTTCGTCGCTAGATAGAAGCACATTCTGTTAAGATTATTTCAAATAAATGTGTATTTGTAATTGATGATTTACTAATTGTTTTTTTGACATTTTACTATTTTAAAAAAATATATTGATTGTATTATAATTAATCTATGCTTATGTGTAAAAAAATTGACAAATTCTAATACTAACTTCATTTTATTGCAAGTTAAATCAAGTTTCAAAATTTAAAATTATAAAAATTTAATATTTATCGACACTTAGGCATAGAATAAATAATTTACAAAATATTAAAAAAAAAATCGATTCGATTTGATGAAAATTGACACCACAATTGGATTACTACTGTGAAGGTAAATATTCGCGCGCCGTGATTCCTCTTAAGCAACGAGACCAGCGGAAAGCGCACCTCTATTAGCTAAAACTCCGCTGTTACTTCGCTTTTTTCAAGTGAAAATTTTATGAAGTCAATCAAAACTCCAGCCTAGTTTATTAGTCAATTAGATATAACATTATGCTTTATTTATGAATATATTTTCTATATTGCCTTACTTAAGTTGTTAAGTGTTAACACTAAGTGTTAGTAATTAATTAATTGAGTAACATTTGGAATACGGTTATGTGTATTTGCATCAAAGCATACGCAGAATTTAATAGTGTTTTCTTTGCCAAAAAATACATAAATGCATTCCGCAAAGCAAAATCGGCCTCTATCCTTTAACCAGAGTCCGAGATATCTAACGTGTTAGGGATTAAGAGTATAAGTCAATTTTATTGCAATTTTAGTATAAGTCAGAAATCGATTGCATGATATGTATTCTACGTGGTATTAAGAGTATAAGTCAAGATTTAGTGTTTTTTTATAGTTATTTTATTTTTGAATTTAATAAGTTAACTTCAGCGAGGTACGTTTTAACTAGGGAGTAATAATATAAGTCAACTTATACTCTTAGGTTCAGAAGTGATCATGATACCGGCTACTGTCATACGCATGTCATACGTGACTTATACTATTAAGATCAGCTAAAAAGTGAGGTTAAGTTTTGTTTTCGAGTATTTCGTTTTTCTTCTTCAGAAAGTGTTTTGTCCTTTCAACCTGAATCTACGAAAATAAAACATGGAAAAATATAAAGTTTATAATAAAATTATTAATCAATCTGATAGATCCAAGAAAATTATGCAGCTTTTGTATGAACAAGAAGTAAAGTTAAATGGAACAACATCTTCAACTACTAGTTCAAGTAAGTTCATTGTTGTAAAGGTAATAGGTTTTTGGTTTTATTGTTACCATGTTATTTCGGTTATTTTAGACAATGATGTTGAAATGAAAAATATTGATACAGACATTACTCTGTTGAACCATAATTTATTGGATGTGGAAATAGAGACCAATGTTTTGGATGAAGTAAATCAGTGTGATTTAGAAAATAATATACCATATGAGACTATCCAAGGAAATACAATCTTTGAAACCACCCAACAAACAATTATAATTGAAGCGGAGGAAGAAAATGTTATTACATTTGATACCGATCAAGTATTTACAATCCAATCATTGACTGAAACGGAGCTGGTGGATATCTGTAGCAATGATATTAATAATAATGATAACATACTTGCTTCAACTGAAAAGGAAAATGTTGGTAACTCAGACCATGCTTATATTCGCAAACTTGATGAAAATGAACTTTTATCACACTGTAAGATATTATAATTTTAAATGTTTCTAGGTATACTTACTAAGGCCCGGTTTTTCAATAGTCGGTTAACAGCCGGTTAGACTAATCATGGTTAATTTGCTTTGTTGAAACAATCGTTTCCTAGGAAAACTGACATTGATTAGCGTAATCAGACACTAACCAGCAATTGAAAAACCGGGCCTAAATGTAATAATAATTGTTTTTAGATGGAACAGATAACCATGATAATGAGTACATTCCCACTCCAAGTGAACATGAACTTTCGTCTGATGATGAAATTGACGTTTTTCATCAGATAAATGCTCGGGAAAAACGCACCCAAAAAGCAGCAAAATTAGATTTACCTACAAATGAAGATAATAAAGGGAAATTTTCACGCAAAAGAAAAGTAGAAAAATATAAAGCGAGAAATGCAGGCGAGAGCTACTCTACGTTGGATGACAAGGTAAAGCGAGCACGAAAAATGAAAGAACTTGACCTTTGTCGTGAGAAATGTAGAACTAAATTACAGTAGGAAAAAAAAGAAATTCGATGTTGTAGAATTAAACCATAAAGATTTTCTAAACTTTGCGGATTTGTATAAAAATAGTCTCTATCTGAATAAAAAAGACTCTGAAGGAAACGCATTCAAATGGACCGATATAAGGTGGTTTCGCTACACCCATGAAAAAGCAACAATTTATTTTAAATACACCCTAGAGGAAGATGCACCTTTTAGGTGTTTAAAACTTGTTAAGCGAAACTCATTGGCAGCAGAAAACTTACTGCCTATGCCATGTTATGATGCCACCCTTCCCATCACGCATGAGAAGAAAAAAGATATTTTGGAGCTTCTGCCACTCATCAATCCGACCTTCCATGATTTTTATACAAATTTAAAAACCCACTCAAATCCGAAAAAAAAATCAGCTTTCCCGGACATTGAAGAGTTTTGCGAGAACTAATAATTAAAATTTTTCCTGTTATGCAATTTTTCAACATTTTTACCATTAAAAAGAATTATTCGTTTGTTTTTCCTTTTTTCGCCCTTCAAATATTTAGATAAGTTTGGTTAGGGTATTAATCAGCAATAGGACTGTTTATTATTTTAAAACTTTATTTCCATTTACTTATAAGAATGAACGTTTCGGGCCTGTACTTAGCCCTTCCTCAGCACTGTAAGAATTTAATATACATTATAAAATTGGTAGTACAAACAACGACAAAATGAACAAAGGATGAATAAATACAATATACTATCTTAATTAAAATAAGGTTAACAATTTAAAATGGTATTAATAAAATATATATATATATATATATATATATATATATATATATATATAAAAGAATGTATAAAATGTTACATGTGGTATTATTTCACAACAAAAAAAGCAACGACAAGAAAAACAACAATCCTATTTATTTTAAATACAGTTAAAATGTAAAGTAAACTCACCATTTAAATATTGAATTAGTTGTGATCATTTAAGGTTATTCTCTAAATGATTATTACTTCCATGTTGATCGGATTTTATGTATAATACTTAATTTTTCTATTAGAAAAACTTCATAGCGACCCAATTTGGATGTATAGCAAAAGTGGAATGGAACATTAATATATAAAACACATTTTCTTATATATTATTGAATCCCCTCTATACTCCTTTTGCGGAGTAACAGAATAACCAGTTTTTTATGTTGATATATTTTATAGAGAATAGGATAATATAATACCGAGTGTATTTATTTATTTAAAGGAAATTGTTCCGGAATTGAAATTATTATAATTTATATGACAATATATAATTTTAAGTTATGAATTGTTATTTATATTATGGTTATTATATTTATTTTTTATTTATCGAGTTTATTATATTATGATACATGACGCTCAGACCCTCTATATCTTGTTGGAAGTTACATGTTTGGTTTATTTTTATGTGTATCATTTCACTAATTAGCCTTTTTCTATAAAATCTTTCTGAGTCTAATATTTTAGTTTTTTCGAAGTTAACATGAAACATTTTATACATTCTTTTATATATATATTTTATTAATACCATTTTAAATTGTTAACCTTATTTTAATTAAGATAGTATATTGTATTTATTCATCCTTTGTTCATTTTGTCGTTGTTTGTACTACCAATTTTATAATGTATATTAAATTCTTACAGTGCTGAGGAAGGGCTAAGTACAGGCCCGAAACGTTCATTTTTATAAGTAAATGGAAATAAAGTTTTAAAATAATAAACAGTCCCATTGATGATTAATACCCTAACCAAACTTATCTAAATATTTCAAGGACGAAAAAAGGAAAAACAAACGAATATAACCCATATAAGCTTTAACAATACCTTGTAAGATGACATACATAAAGGAATTGGAACGACAATTCGGCTCGATAGCAATGGTGTGGATGAAGAAATTGGAATCGTTTTTCATCAAAAGAATTAGGTTAGTTAATGATAAATTGTTTTTATTAAAATGTCGCCAAAATAATGTTTTTCCCCCACACATAAAAAGAAATTTTAATTGTACACATTTAAATTTACACATTAATAGTTATATTACGAATAAATTAAATAAAATAATTCAGTCCTTTAAACAAAGAATTCTCAATATTGAAATTGAAACAATGTACTTTAGAATTAACACTATTAATAAAGATATTTTAAACTTGAAATGTAAATTGAGGGAAATTGTTCCGGACATGATAATATATAATTTTAAACACTATTACTTAAGAAATAAACTTACTCTTATTCACCAAGGGAAAAAAACACACAAGTCAATAAACTTAAAAAATTACTAGAAAATAAAAATAATAATTTAAATATAACAAGCCCTAGATTTATAGAAAACACCACAAATTTAATTATACCTGATTTTGCACTTAACATATTAGAAAAAGGACCTAAATTCTCTATCTCTTACGGACCGAAAGAAATTCCCCTTATTCCCCTATTAAAGTCAATTGAATTTTGCACTAATGATAAACCGAAAACAATAGATAAAGACGACCTTAGATTGAAATGTGTGAATATAATAACAAATTACATTAATTTTCCTTATAATATAAAATCTGTCACGAATACACAATCACTAAATTTAAAAAAAGACTTCATTTATACAAAAAAAAAATTTAAAACAAAATCCAGAATTAATAGTCACTAGAGCCGACAAAGGAAATAAAACAGTTTTACTGAATAGAACTGAATACATAGATAAGATGACTGCTTTAATTTCAGATAGTAATACATATAAATTAATGACAGGAGATCCGACCGCTCTAACGGAAAAACGGAATAATAATATTGTTAAAAAAATGCTTCATACTGGTTGTATAGATGAAACTCAATACAAGATATTAAAAAGTAACCACTCTACTGCCCCTAGAATGTATGGACTGCCTAAGATCCATAAAATAGACCGACCACTACGTCCTATAGTCTCATCAATTGACTCCCCTATGTACAATCTTTCGAAATACATTACTAACATATTAAATAACTTAATTCCAACATTAAAATATAACATTAAAAATTCATATGAAGTAATAGAAAAAATTAAAAATTTGAAACTTCTCCACGACCATTCGCTCATTTCGTTAGATGTGGAATCTCTTTTCACTAATATACCAAAGAACCTAGTATTAGAAATTATTAATGATAGATGGAATCTAATAACGACATTTACTGATATTGAGAAAACTTTCTTTCTTGAGATAATTGAATTCTTTTTTTGATAACAGCTACTTTCAATTTAACGGAAATTTTTACAACCAAACTTTTGGTACCCCAATGGGTGCTCCCATCAGCCCCATACTTGCCATGCTAGTAATGGATGAATGTATTTCGAAAAGTCTATTAAAGTTGGATTTCAAGGTCTTGTCCTTATTCATATATATGGATGATACTCTAATTATCTTACCGAAATCAAAAATCGAATCCATACATAACACATTTAATAACTTCCATGCTTCATTAAAATTTACGATAGAAGAATCTGTAGATAACAAACTTTCATTTTTAGATCTCTTACTGATAAAACAAAATGATAGGTTAATTACAGACATATATAAAAAGCCTTCAGACACAGACAGAACCTTGAATTTTAACTCTAATCACCAACTTTCCCAAAAAATAAACATTATAAAAATGAACATCAACAGAATTAAAAATCTCAGTAACAGTAAATTTCATAAAAAAAAAATTTAGTCTTTAGTCAATAAACTAAAAGTAAACAACTATCCAATTAAACTCATAAAATCTTGTATCAATCAAGTTAATATAACAAGAAACCGAATAGATAATGACGAACATATTAATACCAAAAAAATCTGGTACTCGATTCCATATATCCCAATTCTATCCCAAAAAATTAAAAAAGTTTTAATAGATGAACATATTAACATCACATTTAAACCACTAGTAACAGTTACAGAATTATTTACACAACTTAAAGATAAGACACCTAAAGATTGTAAAAAAAACATAGTGTATTCTATCCCTTGCAAAAACTGCCATCTCCAATATATAGGACAAACTAGTCAAAAACTTAAAGATCGATTATATTAACATAAACGTGACTGTAATAATCTAACAACTAATACAGGATTGTCCTCTCACCATCATGACGAAGGTCATCATTTTAACTTCGAAAAAACTAAAATATTAGACTCAGAAAGATTTTATAGAAAAAGGCTAATTAGTGAAATGATACACATAAAAATAAACCAAACATGTAACTTCCAACAAGATATAGAGGGTCTGAGCGTCATGTATCATAATATAATGTAGCATCACGTTTCGGCCGTAGAAGCTGCCGGCTGGTATCCTAAAACAAATAAAGTATATATTATAATTTAAGATAGGCAACCGAGGTAGCTGTTGGAAGTTATTAGGGATGTATCGTAGGCAACCCAACATACACTATGGTTAATCCGGTAGCCGGACATTGAGGATTGTGTTATGAATATTTATATTTGTACGCACACTAATTAAGTCAGTGTGGGGGTGTTACATGTTAGTTGCTATATGTTCTAATTAACTTTTGTTAGTAATGGTTAACGTTTAAAAGAATGTTTGACACTTACCATGTGAGTTGATCCCGACGTATCATTTCGGCTATTTCTACCTCTGTGGGCCTTTTCTTGTGGTGTATTCTGGAATAAGAAATTATTAATATATGTGTGGGACTATAATGATATGTTTATTACCAGGATATAGGTGGAATTATGTGATGTAAGTATTGGCGGTTACGAGTAGGGTTATTTTCTCTCGGAGTAAGATTGAAACTAGTTTTTGAGTTAATTTTAGGAATAAATGTTGTTAGATCTTACTCGAGAAGTGGCTTTATTGCTACGTAGGGAATGGGGGGCATGTTTTAAGGGATTTTACGATTGAATGTTTTGTTTATTATTGGTTGGAGGTTTTGTGGATTGGGAGAGTACAGGATGGATTGATTGAGTACTGGAAACTTACGAATGGTGATATTCTAAGATCTCCAGTAATGTTACAGATACTATTATGATGGTACTTACTTGAATTTTAATTAATCCTAATGTTGACATCTGTCACTGTCACCCACCATGTTGTTTACACTTGGCACTTTTGGGGACATGTCAGAATTCACGGTTGGCAACACTGATTATTGGTTCAGGGTGTTTATGTGAAGTTTTAAGATGGAGGTTCTTTTCTCATCCGGTGCTCGAAGTGTGGTGGTGTGTTTGCTGGTTATTGAATACCGACAGGAGGGTGTAACCTCACTGCTTGTGGCCATTTTATGGTATGTACCAGTGATTATATGATGGATTAAGTGCTATATGGAAAGCACCCGCTAATTATTGGAGCGGAAAATTAATCCTACCGCTGTGCGGATTTTTCACCACCCACACCTCGTGGCAAATGTTATATGGGCGTCCGACGAAGCTCAACTTGGAATATATGTGTATATATACATAACCGGATAGAGGCTATCGAATTGCTCCTACTCAATCTCAGGTAATAAACCCACCTCCGTAATATTAATTAAGTGTGACTGTTGTGTAGTAATTGCACGTGTGGTTTTACGTTTTCTTTCTTACCTTTAAGCCTTTCTATTTTTGTTGGTCATTGAGACTAACACGTACGCTGGTGTCATCAAGATGGGGTTCCGGCTCTAAGGACTCGATATTGGACATTCTAGCCATATACCGAGGTATTCTGTCGGAACAGTCATCACTTGGACGAAATATATTTGGGAGTTCGGATGCCAAGGAGGACGTTCTGGAGCTGAGGATCATCGCTGGAAGTCAAGACTTGAAATTTCGATTTTATATGTTTCCTTAACTCTATAAATATTTATGTTGTGCTTCACACTAACTTATCATGCGTCACATGATATTTATATATGATATTTTAAACCTTTTTTTGTAAGAAGGTATTATTGTGTATTGTAAACCTCGTGCAAGGGGCTTCGTTGCCTGCTTAAAAGTCTCAAATTTATGAATTAACGGAAATCGGGGTCGCTCGTAGCGCTACGTTTCGCCGCTTTCACCTCGTCATTCGCGGGCCAGAAGGCCATATTTTTTTATAAACTTGCATGTCCGGTTATTCGTTACTTGTGATACCTTGGGCGTATGTCCCAAACAAAACGTACTTATATGTTCGATGTTTAATGTTTTTCTTTTTTTTTGGTAATGATTAAATATAGAGTGTGTGCCACACTTTTCAAAACAGACCATTGACTTTTGTTTAATTTATACTTTTGTTCTCTTGGGGAGGGATTTATAGGAACAAGTGGGTTCGAGCTTTTCCCACGGAGACCGGTATCACCGAGAGTCCTCGACAGAAAACAGCTCGTGGCGCTCACAATTGTACCCGCCCGTCTTCACTGAGCCGGCAGGCACTCTCTCGGTTGACCATACCACCTTAGCTCCCTCATTCTCTCCTAAGAAGTGAGAAATTACGCCACAATTTAAATTTAGGGCATATTAAAATTAAAAAAAAAATTTTTTTTGAATTAATTAAAATTGAAAAAAAAAGTATCTGTCTTTGGTCTGATGAATAGGTGGCAGTAGAGTAAAACCGCCGGTTCTGGCACCACCACCACCTACGGAAGTTGTGTATAAAATTTGCTATGGTGACGTAACGAGTGTAGGCAAAACAACTCCCTCCACTAAGACGTAAGCTTACGGCACTAAGAGCCATAAGGGTGGGAAAGCCAAAAGGACATTTAGAGCCATAAGGGTGGGAAAGCCAAAACGGCACTACGACAGGGTGGGGGCTCAAAAAATCAAATCTCTGGTCAGAACGGCTCTAGGACCATCCCTAACGAAGATAGCGTCCGAGCGTAAGGGACGTAATAGATGAGTCATCGCTCGACGCAAAATGTGTTGTGCTAAACTCGATGCGCGTTCGGTTACATTTAATCCTGCAATTACTCACTTAATGAATTTTAAATCTTTATCGTGCTTCGGCGGAAATTAATATACATTTTTATTATTATTAATTATGTGTGCGACAGAAGCAATTTGTGTTAGAGTGTGAGTTGTTATTATATTGTTAAAAAAAAAATGGAATCACCATCTTTGTTATCGATGATTGAAAATAACTCCCATATCACCTGTCCAAACGCACCTAAGAAAAAGATTTATCGAACAATAAACCCTGATAAACGAGTTTGTAAATATATAAATTTTGAAAAAGAAGAAGAAAACGAAATAGAGGAAGAAGAAAAAAAGAAGAAGAAGAAGATTACAATAATAATAATAAAATTACAATCGGCGGTTTGGAATATTCCAGCATTGGTGAGATGAACGCTCAACATTTAGTTTGTGTGAGGGAATCATTTTATATAATTGAAAGTGTTAATTATTGCGTGGAATGTTATTATGCAAGGAAAAATTGGAATATTAGATTGTTTTATGCTAAACATTGTGACATGTTATTTCAAGATGTTACATATAAATATTGTATAAATTGTCAAAAATCAATTACGCTAATAAGTGAAATGATAAATTGTTCAACATGTGTTAAAAAAATGAGCAATTACAAGATCGCGTTTGATAACTAATATAAGATAAAATTAATAATTAACCACATCCATATTTGTTTATCGCTTTAAAGTACGTTAGTTTAGTTTATAAGAGAAAAAAATAATATTAAAATTGCAAACGATTGCGCACACAACTGTTTAGTATAAAACAAGTCGTTGAAACATACACTCACACAATCGATATCAATCAAGCTCGCAATGGATTTCACCAAATTATTAACCGTCAACAAATCGTCAACATACAAACCAATAATTAAAGTTACCGATTTGGAATTGACAAAAAAATATAAATTATTTGGTGTAGAAATTAAAGGAACTGTATATGGACCCTCAATAGCTGCGGACTTAGGTGAAATAATGGTATGGCTACCGAAAAAATGTATCGAAGTTTTTCACAGTAAAGCAGTTGACGACTACAATGTAAATTATTCAGGGAGTCTTTACGTAATGCTAGAACGCATTGATGAAATTGGGGATCGACAATACCCAATTGTCAAAATTGAAAAATATTAATAATGTAAGTATATAATACAAAATTTTAATGTCACTCTATAAACTTTACTAACCTTTAAAATCAATTTGAGTTTATTAATTCATTTATTTATACCTGTTTATTTTAATTTCAGTTCAATCAATATCAACAACAATCAGCGTTAATCAATCAATCAATCAATCAATCAATATACAATAATTGTGAATACTAATACTTAATACTTGTTCATTATCTTATAGTTTTTATATATATATATATATATATATATATATAGAGATGTTAACTCCCTTATAGAGGCGTTTTCGCGCACAATTTTAACCTGATCGAGGCGTTGAAATTTTAGAAGCGAGCGCTCGCACCAGCGCACATAAACAGCCAGTTCGAGGCGTCTAGCGGTTAGTACTAATTTTGCTCGACTAGATGGCTACTGCAGCAGGTTTTAAGAAATATGCACAAATCTCAATAACATATGTTGTTTTCATTGAATCTTGGGAGTTGCAGCGTAGATAAATATTTCGTAATATTATATATTTTTTCTAAATAAAAATGTTTGTTTATAAATAATTCAATTGATTAATAAACAAAATAATAAATAGTAAAGTACAATCAAAAAGTAGTTTGATGCAAACGATTTAGTTATTAGAAATAAATAATTACTCAATTGTACTGAAACAACTGCTATATATTGAATTAAAAAAAAAAGAATAAATATTGAATATTTTATTAAAAATTGTTTAATAAAAAAACAAAAAATTGCTAATTCCAAAAATTAATTACTAGAATTAGTCAGTAAGTGAACGATTTACTTACGTTACAATGTCAGTTGTTTTGATTATTAATAATATAATAAATTTAATAAAACATAACTATTATTATTTAAATTTAATAAATAAATAGGGGGCATTGCGTTACTACCTCTGACGATAACTATTATGCATAAAAACAAACAATCTTACATTCCTATCACTTTCAAACTTTTTTATAGAGGCGTTTTGCGCATACTTTTAACCTGATCGAGGCGTTGAAGTTTTTGATAAAAGCGCCCGGTCCAGGCGCACAAAAACACCCAGTTTGAGGCTTCTAGCGATTTTTCACGCTTATTTTTGACTGGTTCGAGGCGTCTAAGCTTCTAATAAGTTGTTTGTATGCGCTGCTAGACGCATCAGTAGGCATCCACAAATCAAAATCATTGTTTGAATATTATGATTATAAGAAGCTCTAATTAGATTTAGAACTATTTAATATACATAATTATTTAAAACAACAGTAACAATGTTATTTTAACAAAAAAAATAATTTAAAAAAAATGTTAGTAACTTTTTTTTAATCACAAAAAAAAAATTATAAAAAATATAGTTGTCAATGAATATCGTCATCAGTTTTATAAAATATCCACAGTTTTACATTTTTGTACATGTTTATGTCTGAAACATACAGATATTTTAGAAAAAATAATTAATATTATAAAATGCAAACCTTATATTTTGCGGTTTATAACATATTTAAATAGTCAATGTGTATCTGTAACCATAGTAATAATTGTACATTTATACAATAACCGCATTAACTATCTCGTAAAAGCGAAATTTTATGCAAATTTTACCGTTAAAATTTAAGGTAAGCTAAGCTCCCGCTTCAGGCGCACATAAACATCTAGTTTGAGGCGTCTATAGCGGTCATTCACGCACATTAAGGTGTTACATGACCTTGACCATGACTACAACAAAAATTATTTGTGTTTTATAAATGTCCCTTACTTTATCTTTCTTTATAGAAATAGTTTTTGTAGCATCTAGCACACTTTTGATCAGTTTCAGGAGTTTTAAGTTTTTATACATTGTTTATATGCGTAATAGCACTTAATAATTAATTTAAAAAAATGTATACCATTGTTTATAAATGGATAACTTATTTGTTTTTTATAAATCATTACATAATTATTATATAATACTTAAATTATTAAAATTTAATTTTAGTGTAGCTAAATAGTGGGTGGTTTATAAAAAAACAGTATTAATTATTAAATATTATTTTTTATTTGTATTATTTATAAATGCATATAATTGGGCAGATGTGTGTTCTACGGAAATAGAAATAGTTGCATCTTTGACTACATTGTCACACACTTTCCTCTGGGCACTTACTGTATATAACTCCTTCTTTAGAAATATCAATATTATCATTAGTATTTAATTTTTTGACAATGTCAATATTTCTTTCTTCGGAAATTTCAATATTCTTTTCTTTTGGTAATATTTCTTTTGAATGTCAAGATATATTTTGTAAAATGTTAATTTTATTTGTGGCGTTTACGTTTTCCAAACTTTCCTGAGAATCATCTTCTACAATAGAAATAACACAATAATTAAAAAAAATTAAATATATTTATAAAATTATAAATTACCTTGTTGATTTGGAATCATTTTGTCTTCCTGGGACGTAGCTGCTTCTATCTCGTTCATTTTCAGCACCATCTCATCTTTTTCTAAAAATAATATTACAAAATTTATTATTAAATAAATTAGTGAATTATTAAGTTATTATTTTAAATAATTTGATATTACTTACCACCGCGAAATAATACTTTCGCGTCATACGTTCCCAAATGTTCGTAGCAAACTTTCCTTACAGAATTGTTCTCGTTACGATCCATTTGCCGTTGATTACAAATGTAATACAATCTATCTTCTAAAAACTTTACTAAATAAAACATCGCTAAATTATATTCTCCACTCTATCACAAATTTACTAAACAGTAAACACTTTTTCTTAAATTACAATATATATATATATCCTAATAATTAATGAAAAAGGGTAGGAGTAAAGCAATAAATGCTATTTTTCGTATTATTATATGTACCCTTTCAGTCGCATCCGGATTAGAATTAATGCTTTCTAATGAGATTTTAATAAACATTTGTTTCATCTTTTCTAACATGATTTATTATCATAGTATTATGTTACAAATTAGGTTATATTGCTAAATAAAAAATCTTGATATTATCTATTTCATTAGTTAAAACTAATAAACATAATGATTTTACAATAAATTAAACAAAATCTATTACTAAAAACTTTATAATCAAATTAAAAAAATATATAATTTAGTTAGATTATTAAATAAGTGACCAGATGGCGGTCGCTATTGTGCGCGTATGCCGTTTTTAGCACAAATTAGAATTTTTTAAAAAATTATATATTGGTTCCATCGCCATAATTAAAATTTAAGCCATGTGCGTTCTCTTTTCACTACAAGTTTATAACGTGCGATCGTCATCATAAGATTCGTAATTACTAGTTCTCTGAAATAATATTAGTTTATTTTTGGATTGATGTTGTTTTAGCAAATATGATAAAGAAATATGCAATAATTAAAAAAAATATAAGAGGTTTTAGTTATTTTTTATTCCAAGTAACTAAAAGTATTATTATTCGAAATTATTTTATTTATAATGTCTTAATTATTATTTGATTCACTTTGATTTAATGTAAAATGATATCATTCTGGAAAAGAAGATCGTACATTTTCAAAGTTGTGTTTAAACATTTCTCAATTCATTAACAACAAAACATATTTTTGATGATAATATGATTAATATAATTCAACTGATTGATTTATGAGCAGGTGATTGTTTCTTTCTTGTGACCCGCAACTGCATGATTCTGTCATAAAGGGAAATTCGAATCTTCCGGTTTTTCTTGGCTTAATTATGTCTACATATACAAAATCTCTATAATTACCGTAATAAAAGTGCAGGTAAAAATATATAGATTAATTTTTTACTTTTTAGAATGGTTTTATTAGAATAGAGAATTGACGATTGGTGATATAAGAAAAGGCAACACACAGTTACACATGTCTACTGTGTCAAATATTTTCCTGTCTTTTTATGCAAATGTCAATTGAAGCAAATTTCAGTGTCGCTATGTATGTCATGATTGCATTTTTTATTCAAATCAATTATATTTAATATAAAGGATGGTTGAGACCTTTACTACGTGGTAATCCATAATAATAATAAAATAAAACACTGTCTACGTTTTTTACCACAAATACTTTATTGATATAATCTATATTCTAAAGAATATATATTAATATTAACAAAAGTTCACGACTCGAGTTTCGACTTTTGAAGGCCATTATCAAGTGAAAACAAACTAACAAAGAAATACATTTATACAGAAAAATTATTATAAAAATTGAAGTGAGGGAAAAATAAATCGTATTACTAGTGGTCTAGAGGGATTTGAAAAGAGGTGATTTATATTGTGGTAAGTCCTTTTGCTCATTGAGAAGATTTACAAGAGGATTACATTGTTTTATGTGAATTTCGGCGGCTTCTAACAGATTAAGCTTAGTGCCTTTTGTACAGGTATGTAATATTTTGATTTGATTAATTTCAGGAAAAGTGTGATTCGAATTTATAATATGATTTGCAAATGAGCTTGTGTCATGATTAAGTCTAAACGCTTTACAATGTTCTGTATATCGTGTTTCAAAACTTCTGCCAGTCTGCCCAACATAAACACTATTGCATTCGGAACATGAAATTTCATAAACACCCGATTTCCTTAAGGGATTAATTTTATCTTTAGCATTAAATAATATATTTGATAATTTACAACTTGGTTTAAAAGCAATTTGTTGATTTTGTTTTCGAAGGATGTGCGCTATGTTCTCTGTGGTTTTTCCAAAATAAGTTAATGTTGTAAATGACTCTTTGTTTAAATTTGAAACTTTTGGATAAATGTGAGAAATTGTATTTTGATACAATTTATTATTAATTAAATTTTGAATAATATTGACTGGAAAACCATTCATATTTCCTATAGATATAATTTTATTTAGTTCTAAATTACGATAATGATTTGATAATGGAATTGAAACTGCTCTTTGTGCCATAGAATGATAAGCTGCTAGCTTATGTGACATGGGATGATTGGATTTAAAAGGAATTGTAGTATTGACGCTGGTTGGTTTTCTAAATATATTGAATTCAATTTTACTATTCTTGTGAATTAAGGTTAAGTCTAAGAAATTAATTTGATTATTTTGCTCTGTTTCTATTGTAAATTTAATTTTAGGATGAATGTCATTAATTTTATTTAAGAATTGATCAAGTTGACGTGATGTTCCGCTAAAACATGCAATTATATCGTCCACGTATCGATACCAGAATGATATATGTTTTTTGGTAAAGTCTAGATTAAATATTTTATCTTCGACAATTGACATGAATAAATCTGCTAGCAAAGGGCTTAGCGGAGAACCCATTGCTAGGCCAGTAGATTGCTGATAAAATTGATTGTTAAATTGAAAATAATTTTGTGCTAAACAAGTTTTAAATGCATTATAAAGTTCTGAATGAGTAATAGGGTCTTTAACTGATTTATCTAATATATGCTGAATAATTTCAAGACATTCATCTGTTGGAATATTAGAAAACATACTTGTGACGTCAAAGGATACTAGTTTAGAATTCTTTGGAGTGGTTACTGATTTTAAGTGTTGGGATAGGAGAAGTGAGTTTTTTACAGCGTATTTTGAAGTAAAATTTGTATACTTTTTAAAAAGAGTATTTAATTTAATTGCTAAAATTCGCGAAGGACTATTAATATATGAAACTACAGGTCTAATAGGAAGATCTGATTTATGAGTCTTTATTAAGCCGTAAAGTCTTGGCGCCTGAGGATTCATATTTTTGATTTGATATTTATCTGCTTTTGAAAAAATAACATGAGTGTTATCTAAAAGTTCTTTAATTTTTAATTGAAAGGCCGTTGTTGGGTCTTTCTTTAATAGACTTAAATTTTCGGTTGTAATAAAAGCATGTACTTTGTTATTATATTGGCTATTTTTTAAAATGACTATTGAATTAGATTTATCTGCTTTTGTGACAGTTAGTTCATCACTTAAAATTTTTCCCTTGATTGATTTAATAATTGAAGAATCTGTTGAAACATGCTGTGAGTGCGATTTTAAGGTTTTTGAAATTAATGCTTGTGAGACAAGAGGTTCCTGAATTTTTCGTAACGCGATTTCTGATTCTACTACTATTATTGTTTTGTCGGCTTTATTATTAATATACGGACTGTAATTAGGATTTTGGGATAAAAAGGTTTGTTCTAGTGCACTAAACGTTGTATCCGAAAGATTAATAAAAGTTGAAATTTGGTCTACTGAATTTGCTGGATTTACTGAGTTTACTGAGTTTACTTGATTTTTACGAAGATTTTCTAACTTTTTCTTTTGGATAGTATATTTTTTATGAATGACTTTACTGACATTTTCTCTAACAAAATCATCAAATATGCTAAATTCTACTGCATGAAGTTTAAATGATAGTTCCGAATGCAATACCTTTAGATAATGCTGAATGGCATCTCTCCTCCGATGTAGGTGTTGGATTTCGGTTTTTAACCATGTACGTTGGGCTGCATGGACGGCTGCTTTTGCTGCTGGTGTAGTCGAACGCGTTCTGATTTTGATAAAGTTGGGGACGATGTTTTCTCGTAAGCACGTTGAGTTGTACCAGATATCTTGGGATGTAATTCTGTACTTCTTTCTTAATTTGTTGTATAATTTGTGTGTTTATGTTGGGCAGACTGGCAGAAGTTTTGAAACACGATATACAGAACATTGTAAAGCGTTTAGACTTAATCATGACACAAGCTCATTTGCAAATCATATTATAAATTCGAATCACACTTTTCCTGAAATTAATCAAATCAAAATATTACATACCTGTACAAAAGGCACTAAGCTTAATCTGTTAGAAGCCGCCGAAATTCACATAAAACAATGTAATCCTCTTGTAAATCTTCTCAATGAGCAAAAGGACTTACCACAATATAAATCACCTCTTTTCAAATCCCTCTAGACCACTAGTAATACGATTTATTTTTCCCTCACTTCAATTTTTATAATAATTTTTCTGTATAAATGTATTTCTTTGTTAGTTTGTTTTCACTTGATAATGGCCTTCAAAAGTCGAAACTCGAGTCGTGAACTTTTGTTAATATTAATATATATTCTTTAGAATATAGATTATATCAATAAAGTATTTGTGGTAAAAAACGTAGACAGTGTTTTATTTTATTATTATTATGGATTACCACGTAGTAAAGGTCTCAACCATCCTTTATATTAAATCAGCCTGTACGGCAATACAGACCAAATTATACAACAAATTAAGAAAGAAGTACAGAATTACATCCCAAGATATCTGGTACAACTCAACGTGCTTACGAGAAAACATCGTCCCCAACTTTATCAAAATCAGAACGCGTTCGACTACACCAGCAGCAAAAGCAGCCGTCCATGCAGCCCAACGTACATGGTTAAAAACCGAAATCCAACACCTACATCGGAGGAGAGATGCCATTCAGCATTATCTAAAGGTATTGCATTCGGAACTATCATTTAAACTTCATGCAGTAGAATTTAGCATATTTGATGATTTTGTTAGAGAAAATGTCAGTAAAGTCATTCATAAAAAATATACTATCCAAAAGAAAAAGTTAGAAAATCTTCGTAAAAATCAAGTAAACTCAGTAAACTCAGTAAATCCAGCAAATTCAGTAGACCAAATTTCAACTTTTATTAATCTTTCGGATACAACGTTTAGTGCACTAGAACAAACCTTTTTATCCCAAAATCCTAATTACAGTCCGTATATTAATAATAAAGCCGACAAAACAATAATAGTAGTAGAATCAGAAATCGCGTTACGAAAAATTCAGGAACCTCTTGTCTCACAAGCATTAATTTCAAAAACCTTAAAATCGCACTCACAGCATGTTTCAACAGATTCTTCAATTATTAAATCAATCAAGGGAAAAATTTTAAGTGATGAACTAACTGTCACAAAAGCAGATAAATCTAATTCAATAGTCATTTTAAAAAATAGCCAATATAATAACAAAGTACATGCTTTTATTACAACCGAAAATTTAAGTCTATTAAAGAAAGACCCAACAACGGCCTTTCAATTAAAAATTAAAGAACTTTTAGATAACACTCATGTTATTTTTTCAAAAGCAGATAAATATCAAATCAAAAATATGAATCCTCAGGCGCCAAGACTTTACGGCTTAATAAAGACTCATAAATCAGATCTTCCTATTAGACCTGTAGTTTCATATATTAATAGTCCTTCGCGAATTTTAGCAATTAAATTAAATACTCTTTTTAAAAAGTATACAAATTTTACTTCATAATACGCTGTAAAAAACTCACTTCTCCTATCCCAACACTTAAAATCAGTAACCACTCCAAAGAATTCTAAACTAGTATCCTTTGACGTCACAAGTATGTTTTCTAATATTCCAACAGATGAATGTCTTGAAATTATTCAGCATATATTAGATAAATCAGTTAAAGACCCTATTACTCATTCAGAACTTTATAATGCATTTAAAACTTGTTTAGCACAAAATTATTTTCAATTTAACAATCAATTTTATCAGCAATCTACTGGCCTAGCAATGGGTTCTCCGCTAAGCCCTTTGCTAGCAGATTTATTCATGTCAATTGTCGAAGATAAAATATTTAATCTAGACTTTACCAAAAAACATATATCATTCTGGTATCGATACGTGGACGATATAATTGCATGTTTTAGCGGAACATCACGTCAACTTGATCAATTCTTAAATAAAATTAATGACATTCATCCTAAAATTAAATTTACAATAGAAACAGAGCAAAATAATCAAATTAATTTCTTAGACTTAACCTTAATTCACAAGAATAGTAAAATTGAATTCAATATATTTAGAAAACCAACCAGCGTCAATACTACAATTCCTTTTAAATCCAATCATCCCATGTCACATAAGCTAGCAGCTTATCATTCTATGGCACAAAGAGCAGTTTCAATTCCATTATCAAATCATTATCGTAATTTAGAACTAAATAAAATTATATCTATAGGAAATATGAATGGTTTTCCAGTCAATATTATTCAAAATTTAATTAATAATAAATTGTATCAAAATACAATTTCTCACATTTATCCAAAAGTTTCAAATTTAAACAAAGAGTCATTTACAACATTAACTTATTTTGGAAAAACCACAGAGAACATAGCGCACATCCTTCGAAAACAAAATCAACAAATTGCTTTTAAACCAAGTTGTAAATTATCAAATATATTATTTAATGCTAAAGATAAAATTAATCCCTTAAGGAAATCGGGTGTTTATGAAATTTCATGTTCCGAATGCAATAGTGTTTATGTTGGGCAGACTGGCAGAAGTTTTGAAACACGATATACAGAACATTGTAAAGCGTTTAGACTTAATCATGACACAAGCTCATTTGCAAATCATATTATAAATTCGAATCACACTTTTCCTGAAATTAATCAAATCAAAATATTACATACCTGTACAAAAGGCACTAAGCTTAATCTGTTAGAAGCCGCCGAAATTCACATAAAACAATGTAATCCTCTTGTAAATCTTCTCAATGAGCAAAAGGACTTACCACAATATAAATCACCTCTTTTCAAATCCCTCTAGACCACTAGTAATACGATTTATTTTTCCCTCACTTCAATTTTTATAATAATTTTTCTGTATAAATGTATTTCTTTGTTAGTTTGTTTTCACTTGATAATGGCCTTCAAAAGTCGAAACTCGAGTCGTGAACTTTTGTTAATATTAATATATATTCTTTAGAATATAGATTATATCAATAAAGTATTTGTGGTAAAAAACGTAGACAGTGTTTTATTTTATCAATTATATTTGATCTAATAAAATGTTATAATACATTTTAAGCAATTATTATAAAATAATATCTATAAAGATTACGATAAATTCTATTTACTAAGCAATGCGATATTCAGGTAGTTAATTCTTCGTCGATGTAACGAAATTGAAGTATCATGTCAACAACATATATTTTTTAAACATCGCCGCTACTATTACAATCCTAAGCAAAACCTTGTTGAAATTACCTGGTAAAGTGATGAATATTACATAAACATGACATAACCAGTGCTTAATATTTATCAATATATTTAGTATTGTTTCCTGTAAATTTGTAGTTAAAAGCAGAAGAATAGACAATGACATAAATATAATTATAGCGTTTAGTTTTTTTATTGGTATTTTCAAAATTGTTTTATGTAAACAAATTAAAGTATATAAATACTAGCAAAAATATTACCAATTCATTTTTTTATAAATCTTGAAAAAGACAGATTATAGAAAAAATTATATGCAAAAAACGAGTAGTAAAATATAACAGCAAGTAGTTTTAAAATATTTCCCTCACGTGTTGAATGACCTTGCCCATTTATGGCTTTTCAACCTTTTGTCTGTTTACTTTCAATGAACTCGTATAATAATGGAATTAAGATAAATAATATTTTGTGGTTTATAATTTTTTTTATTTATTTAACTAAGGAATTTAAATTATGTAACGTGTCATTTATGCATAGAAACAATTGTAGTTTTGATGTTAATAAGTACCAAAGTATAACAATTAACTTATTAATTATATAAATTAAACAAATTTAAAGTATTGTAATAATATCTGGATTAAAATCAAATAAATATAAAACCAGTAGTTTCAGGTTTGTATTATACAACAAGAAGTAAACATAGGATTGTTACAATGCAAAACATAATAAAGATTAACCATGTTGTTATGAAGTTATAATGTTGTCAATATGTGATGTCATGTTATTATGTTTTACTTTATCATGTTATTATGTAAACCATGTTATCATGTATTATGTATTAATGTTATGATAATAATCATAATGACATACTAAATAATAGTAGGACAATACGATTATGTGGTAACTTAATAGCATAACATAATATAACATGACAACATGATATCATAATAACATTCTAACTTGATAACATTATATCATAATAACATCATAACTTGATAACATGATTTCATAATAACATCATAACTTGATAACATAATAACATAATAACATGCAAGCTTGATAACATGAAACTATATTACCATGATAACTTGATAACATGATAATTTGATAACATAGTAACATGAAAACATAATAACATGATAACATGATAACATAATAACATGATAACATGATAACACGATAACATGATAACATGATAACATGATAACATAATAACATGATAACATGATAACATGATAACATGATAACATGATAACATGATAACATGATAACATGATAACATGATAACATGATAACATGATAACATGATAACATTTGTAACATGATAACATGAAAACATGATAACATGATAACATGATAACATGATAACATAATAACATGATAACATGATAACATGATAACATGATAACATGATAACATGATAACATGATAACTTGATAACATGATAACCTAAAAACAGAAATAATACATAATAATTTGATAACATAATTACATAATAATTTAGTAAGTTAATAACACAAAAACATGATAACACTATAACTTGATTACATGTAAACATAATGACACGATGACTTGATATAATGATAACATGATAACATAATAACAAAATAACTTGAGAACATGATAATATGATAACATGATAACATGATAAAATAATAACATGATAACATGATAACATGATAACATGATAACATGATAACATGATAACATGATAACATAATAATATGATAACATGATAATATGATAACATGATAACATAAGAACATGATATCATGATAACATGATATCATGATAACATGATAAAATGATAACATGATAACATGATAACATGATAACATGATAACATGATAACATGATAACATGATAACATGATAACATGATAACATGATAACATGATAACATGATAACATGATAACGTGATAACAAGTAAAATCATAACATGATTACGTGATAAAATGGTAACATGATAACATAACAACATGAAAACATGATAACATGATAACATGATAAAATGATTACATGATAACATGATAACAAGATAACATGATAACATGGTAACATGATAACATGATAACATGATAAAATGATAACATGATAACGTGATAACATGATAACATGATAACATGATAACATGATAACATGATAACATGATAACGTGATAACAAGTGAAATCATAGCTTGATTACGTGATAACATGGTAACATGATAACATAACAACATGAAAACATGATAACATGATAAAATGATTACATGATAACATAATAACAAGATAACATGATAACATGATAACATGAAAACATTATAACATGATAACATAATAACATGATAACATGATAACATAATAACATAATAACATGATAACATGATAACATCACAACATGATAACATGATAACATGATAACATGATAACATGATAACATGATAACATGATAACATGATAACATAATAACATGATAACATGGTAACATATCAACATAATAATATGATAATATGATAACATGATAACATGATATCATGATAACATGATAACATGATAAAATGATAACATAATAAAATGATAACATGTTAACATGATAACATGATAACATGATAACATGATAACATGATAACATGATAACGTGATAACATGATAACATGATAACATGATAACATGATAACATCATTACATGATAACATGATCACATGGTAACATGATAACATAATAACATGAAAACATAAAAACATGATAACATGATAACATAATAACATAATAACATATTAACATGATAACATGAAAACATGATAACATGATGACATGGTAACATCATAACATCATAACATGATATCATGATAACATGATAACATGATAACATGATAACATGATAACATGATAACATGATAACATGATAACATGATAACATGGGAACATAATAACATAATAACATAAAAACATGATAACATGATAATATGATTACATGATAACATGATAACATGATAACATGGTAACATAATAACATAATAACATGAAAACATGATAACATGATAATATGATAATATGATTACATGATAACATGATAACATGGTAACATGATAACATGATAACCTTATAACATGATAACATGATAACATGATAACAAGATAACATGATAACATAAAAACATAAAAACATAAAAACATAAAAACATGAAAACATGAAAACATGAAAACGTACTAACATGATAATATGATAACAAGATAACATGATAACATGATAACATGATAACATAATACCATAATAACATGATAACATGATAATATGATAACATATGAACATAATAACATGTTGACATGATAACATGATAACATGATAACATGATATTATGATAACATGATAACATGATAACATGATAACATGATAACATGATAACATGATAACATGATAACATGATAACATGATAACATGATAACATGATAACATGATAACATGATAACATGATAACATGATAACATGATAACATGATAACATGATAACATGATAATATGATAACATGATAACATGATAACATGATAACATGATAACATGATAACATGATAACATGATTACATGATAACATGATAACATGATAACATGATAACATGATAACATGATAACATGATAACATGATAACATGATAACATGATAACATAATAACATGATAACATGATAACATGATAACATGATAACTTGATAACATGATAACCTAATAACATAAATAATACATAATAATTTGATAACATAATAATTTAGTAAGTTAATAAATAACACAATAACATCATAACACTATAACTTGATTACATGTAAACATAACGACACGATGACTTGATATAATGATAACATGATACCATAATAACAAAATAACATGATAACATGATAACATAACAACATAACAACATCACAACATGATACCATGATAACATGATAACATGATAACATGATAACATAATAATATGATAACATAATATTATGATAACATGATAACATGATAACATAATAATATGATAACATAATATTATGATAACATGATAACATGATAACATGATATCGTGATAACGTGATAACATGATAAAATGATAAAATGATGAAATGATAACATGATAACATGATAACATAATAACATGAAAACATGAAATCATGATAACATGATAATATGTTTACATGATAACATGAAAACATAATACCATGATAACATGATAACATAATAACATGATAATATAATAACATGATAACATAATAACATGATATCATGATAACATGATAACATGATAACATGATAAAATGATAACATGATAAAATGATTACAAAATAACATGGTAACATCATTACATGATAACATGATCACATGGTAACATGATAACATAATAACATGAAAACATGATAACATGATAATATGATTACATGATAACATGATAACATGATAACATGATAACGTGATAACATGATGACATGGTAACATCATAAGCTGATAACATGATAACATGGTAACATGATAACATAATAACATGAAAACATGATAGCATGATAATATGATAACGTGATAACATGATGACATGGTAACATCATAAGCTGATAACATGATAACATGATAACATAATAACATGAAAACATGATAGCATGATAATATGATAATATGATAACATGATAACATGATAAAATGATAACATGATAACATGATAACATGATAACATGATAACATGATAACATAATAACATGGTAACATAATAACATAATAACATAATAACATAATAACATTATAACATGAAAACATGATAACATGATAACATGATAACATAATAACATGATAACATGAAAACAAAAAAACATGAAAACATGAAAACGTAAGAACTTGATAATATGATAACATGATAACAAGATAACATGACAACATGATAACATGATAACATGATAACATAATAACATGATAAAATGACAACATGATAACATAATACCATGATAACATGATAACATGATAACATGATAACATGATAATATAATAACATGATAACATGTTGACATGATAACATGATAACATGATAACATGATAACGTGATAACATGATAACATGATAACATGATATCTTGATAACATGATAACTTGATAAAACGATAACAGAATAACCTAATAACATATTTTAAATGAATACATCATAACATAATAACTTGATAATTTGATAACACTATAACATAACAAACATGATACCATTATAACATGATAACATGATACCCTGATAACTTAATAACATGATTACATGATAACATGATAGCTTGAAAACAAGGTATTGTAATAACATGATAACATGACAACCTGATAACATGATATCTTGATAACATTGTATGTAACATCATAACATGATAACATAATAACATGATAACATGATAACATGATAACATGTTAATTTGATAACATGATAACATGATAACATGATAACATGATAACATGATAACATGATAACATGATATCATGATAACATGATATCATGATAACATGATAACATGATAACATAATAAGATGATAACATGATAACATGACAACATCACAACATGATAACATGATTACATGATAACATGATAATATGATAACATGATAACATGATAACAAGATAACTAGATAACAAGCTAACAAGATAACAAGATAACAAGATAACAAGTTAACAAGTTAACAAGATAACAAGATAACAAGATAACAAGATAACAAGATAACAAGATAACAAGATAACAAGATAACAAGATAACAAGATAACAAAATAACAAGATAACAAGATAACATAATAGCATAATAACATGATAACATTATAACATTATAACATGATAACATGATAACATGATATTATGATAACATGATAACATGATAACATGATAACATGATAACATGATAACATGATAACAAGATAACATGATAACAAGATAACTTGTTAATTTGATAACATAATACCATGATAACATGATATCATGATAACATGATAACATGATAACATAATAACATGATAACATGATAACATGATAACATGATAACATGATAACATGATAACATGATAACATAATAACATGATAACATGATAACATGTTAATTTGATAACATAATAACATGATAACATGATATCATGATAACATGATAACATAATAACATGATAACATGATAACATGATAACATGATAACATGATAAGATGATAAGATGATAACATGACAAAATCACAACATAACATAACAACATGACCACATGATAACATAATATCATGATATTATGATAACATGATAACTTGATAACGTGATAACATGTTAACATATTAACATGATAACATGATAACAAGATAACATGATAACATGATAACATGATAACATGATAACATGATAACATGATAACATGATAACATGATAACATGATAACATGATAACATGGTATTATGATAACATGATAACATCATAACATGATAACTTGATAACATGATAACATGATGACATAATAACGTGATTACTTGATAACACAATAACAAGATAATATAATAACATGATAACATGATAACATAACAACATGACCACATGATAACATGATAACATCTTAACATGATAACATGATATTTTGATAACATAATAACATGATAACATGATAACATGATAACAAGATAACATGATAACATGATAACATGATACAATGATAACATGATAACATGATTACTTGATAACACAATAACAATTAGTATTGTTTCCTTTGAAACAAATCGAAAGGAGGTCTAACCGCAAATGAGTTATCATCAGTTCATTTTCTTATGAAATTTATAGATGTTTATCTCCCTCAAAAAAGTATTGACTACATCTTTTACTGCGATGGATGTACATATCACAATCAAAATTCTACGTTATCTAATGCATTGTATAATTTAGCAATTGAAAAAAATATGAATATAATTCAAAAGTATCTGCAGAAAGGTCATACTCAAATGGAAATATTGAACAAATTATTAGAAAAAGGAACATTAATATTCCAGCTGATTGTGTAATCATTTGCAAAAGCGTCAAAAATCTCCATATTCAATTGAATATTTAACAAATAATATTGCTCATTTAGACCAGGTAAAAAAATTGGTGTTCCTGTGTCTACAAATATAAAAGCACTGAAATACAACAATAAAAGAATTTTCTTCAAATTACGACATTCCAATTTGGAATGGGACCGTCTATCTATTCGGATTAATCAAAACGCAAAGACTATGAATTTTAACTATATACCATCACTGTACTGGGGAAGAATAAAAATTTAAAAAAAAATTTCCAGCATCTTCAGCAATTGAAACGTAGGCTGATTACCACTCATATTATGATAATCTTCCTTATGCAAATTGATTAAATAAAGAAAAACTTTTATTCGATGTTGTTATTTTAATGTCATTACTTGCGATGATATTTTTTATATAGCTATAAGAAATTTGACGTAACTCTATTTTATATCATTAGTAATACGAAATTTTAAAATCAAACATTAAAAACCTATTTTAAAACCTTTCTTCTATAAAGACTAACATATTTTGTTCTTTTAATTGATATAATGGCGTCTATATTAAGTTATTTTGCTCTTTTGTAAAGTATAGCCAATAGGAGTTAAGCATTTTGCGATTTACACTGACGATATGCAGAATTAAAAATTAACCCAAGTAGCAAAAAAAATTAAACTTCTTTTAATTATAGCTTTCAGTTCATCACCGAGTTTTCTGATGAGTATAGCCAAAATGTAACCACTCATAATTCAAATTCTGATATAAAAATGAACAATATTATGTTGCCAAATATGAAGCCACCATCTAATAACACTGTCATCTTAAATTACCTATACCAAGGATCAGTTAATAACAGCGTGTTATCTGTGTGTATGTAAAGTACCCAATTAAATCAATGAAGAATTATAAAATTTCCAACAAGTGGAAAATTTAGGATTGGAATTTTATTTCAAATTACTTCAACCCAATTGATTCATAAATAATGAAAAACCCAAGTGCCATTTGTATGTTTGGATTATAATTTTATATGAAATAACATCAAACCCATATGAAGAAAAAAAAAACCACTATCGTAATTTGTTAATAGATGAATCATAAATCATCGTAAATTATTTTCACCATTAGTTGTAGATATTGGGTTGGAATTTTATTTCAAATTACGTCAACCCAACATAATAATAAAGCAGTTTAACTACTTTTCAATCCAATGCAATAACAACACTCCTTTGTGCAGATTTTGATTCACAGTATTTATCAATATTGGTGGTTTAGTGTTAGTTAACTATGTACCGACAAGCTTGACAAATTGCTTTTTCTATGCTCTTTCAAGTTCCATTTTCAGTACAATTTTAAAATTGGTACTTGTTTTCTTTATTAGTAGATATGTTTTTATTTCAATTGAATAAATAGATTCATTTACACAATCTTGGTTTTGTTCTGGTAATACAGTATTTAATAGTTCTTCTGAGTAATATAATATTTGCTGCTATTTTATTGTATCAAATAAAATATTTCCACTTATATTTATTATACAGCATATTGTTTCTTGTTTAATTTCAAATTCATTCTTCTTTAAATTTTAGCCGCTGAATAAATTGCCGGTTTATGTTTCCATTTAACTACACTATTTTTCATTCTGTACTTGAGTTGAATATTTGCATCCATATTCGTTTGTTCGGTGTTATTACTTGTCAATGTTGAAGGTTCTTCATATATTAACTGCATATTCTTTTTAATTAGTTCACTGCTTTCACTTATTTGAATAATTAATTTTATTAATTAAAACACTGTTACAATTCTTGCGCCAACGATGGCAACTTGGCAGCAAGTAACTAACAGACAACAGCAGATAAAAGTAATTCATTTCTGCTACCGCTTATGTGCTGCAGTGTTGCCAACAGCATTCGAGTGCATACGAATAGATTCAAAGCATCTTTTTTTTTCACAGTACAGTCGAGTAATAAGTATTACAAAATAAATAATACTCATTCAATCACAAATTTTACGCAACCTATATTGAATGAGATAATTTATTGTATATTAATAATAATTTTTATTCAAGAAATAATAATAGAAATAAATAGAACAAAATAATAGGTACATTTGAAATTTTGAGAATTGTTGATTATGATGCTACTAACAAAATAATGTAGGGAAGATTTTACTTTAAACCGCATTTAGGTAAATTTCTACCTAACCTGCCAGTTGGGACACAGGTATAATAAGAATAAAGGCAGATGAAATGTAAAGTTAGACAAAATATGGGTCCGTTTTACCTTTACATTTACAATTATATGCTTTATGCTGTAATAAAATATTAATAAAAAAAAAATAATTTGAGGCCACTAATGTCGATTATTTTCTCTAACTACAAAAAGTGTAAAACAATAAGCTGTAAAATGGCATATTAAAAAATAAAAATAAATAAATAACATAAATAAATAAAAGTTTCACAAACTATTAAAATCAATAACCAAAAATGACTTCAAGTGTGTAGGGTGTAAAACGTCCTAAACACGGCAGTAAACAAGTACTAATCACTATAAATAAACAATTATATTGTTATATCCAGTCTGCTCCGTTGAACAAATTCAAGCAGACGATCGACAATAGTCAGACACAGTCTGTGTTCATTTTATAACTTAACTACATTTGTCTTTTCCTATATAACAATTAATTATACAATTATTGGAGTGTATTAGAGCAAATTGTACATATCATATTCAAATGAATAACAACATTAGGAAATATTTTCGCAAATTTCGAGAGAAACTGTGGCCAGGTTTCATTCTCGATTAATAAATTTGAGCATTAATTGTAAATTTGAAAATAAACTTTAACAAATAGTGGCAATTAAATTTGTTTTCGAACTGGAAGATAGACTGATTAAAGACAGGGTATGCAAAGAAGAGGACAACTTTAACATTTCTTGGAAATTAATCTTATTAAGAAAAGTAGTATCACAAGGAACACCAAGCAGATTCACAAGCAAAATAAACAAAATAGAAGTAGAAGAAGAGGCAAGACACATCTCAATAGAACTCGACAGAAAGGGGTGCATCAATATTGAACTTGTCAAGAAAAAACACACCAATATAATAAAGTTATTTAACTATAAAACACAATATTTTACATAGAAATAAATTTAAATAAAACACAATATTTAATAAAGAAATAACTATAAAACACAATTTTTTACTTAGAAATACATTCGATTCATCGTCAACAAGAACACAACATTACCATATGTCGCTGGTGTGGCAAACAGCATAAAGGAAAATGCAAATATTACCAATACCGATGTAATATGCGTAATAAAATTGAGTAACATGTGTTAAGCTGCCCTATTAGCTAATTCTCTATCAACTTGGTTAATCTTAACTGCCGCTAAAAAAGTGTGATTTTAGCAGCCCGTTAAATATTTTAGCGTTGTTGCTTATTCTGTAACACATTTTTTTAGCAACCCGTCAATTTAAAAAAATTTAGCGACCCCGTTAAAAATAAGCATAAAACGTATGTCTTTGATCATTTATAACCTCAAATAGTTCGACCGTTTGAACGTCAATCAAATTTTCTGTTATTTAAATATTTTAAATAATGTAATAAAATGAATAGAGAATGACAAAGAAACAAACAAATATTTTAATAAGTTATTTGGAGAAAAATAAAGAATTGGTAAACAATATGAAATTAGATCCTAGCAATTACCAATGTATTTCTGAAAAGTGGAAAAATTTATCAACAATTTTAAATGTGGGTATATTGGGCCCATCAAAAACAGTCCAGCAATGGAAAGATGTAAGTACTAATACTAGTAACATGTTACTTAATATTCATTTTATATTTTTTTAGGCAGTCTGTGAGTTTAAAACAAAGAAAAAAAAGGCCCGAGAATTGGCTATTCAGGTCAGTGGGACTGGTGGTAGACCTGGCAAAGTTAAAGAGCTCAACGATATAGAAGAGGGATTGATGAACATTATATCAAATGTCGTAATCGTTGGAGTACCTGGCATAGAAGAACCAGGTCTTAGAGTCTTTGATATTGAAGATAACGAGGAATATATTAACTTAACACCGATAGAAGAAGTGGAATCAGTGATAACAGAAATCGAGTTGGATGATACGCCACATGATCAGAACAAGGTACACGAAGAACATTATTTATTAGATACAAATAGTTTAATATAATATCAAGATACGATTTAAATGTATTTTTAGATACAAGACATCGACATGGACTTACTAATAAAACTTTAAACAATAATAACTTTTGTTTGCAGAATATGGAATCTTTAAAGCGTAAAAGGACTTCGTTAAAATCTACACCTTTAAGACGAAGAAACTTTTGTAACAGTAATACAACCGAAAGTATGTTGCAATCATTAATAACATCCCATAATGATATGATAAAAGTATTAGCAGACTCAAACAATAATATTGCTAGTGCAATAAAAGAACCATTAGGGATGTTATGTCATAAGTTTTTTGAGAAAACATTTTTGTGCTGTTTTAAATATTTATTTGTTATCGACTGGTTTAATGCTATCGGTTTAAACTTGAATCTGGTCAACAATAAATAAATTTAATAAACAAAACATAATTTTGGTTTAAAAAACATTCCCTAAAATTATATGTGCAATTATGTTATATAATATATACATATATGTATAATAAAAACTAATATATATCATAGAAACTAATATTTATTGAAAATGCATATCGACAATATTATTGCGTGCATTTCTACCTTCCAGTCTCCAATCATCATTTACTATTCTATTCACATGCTCATTCATATTTTCATCTTCATCATTATCGTTCAACATTTCATCATTAGGATTTTCATTATTAAAATGTCTAGCTATATTGTGTAAAACACCACAACTATAAAAGATTTTAACCGCTTTTATAAGATTATAATTTAAAGTTCTATGATTAAGAAGGCAACGAAAGCGTCCTTTAAGGACACTATTTAGTTGTTCAACTGTATTTCTAACTGATTTATGACTAATGTTATATCGATAAGTCGGGGTATTTTCTATAACATCTTCAAATGGAACTAGTAGCCAAGGTTTGCTAGGATAACCCAAATCTCCAATTAAACAAAAATGTTCAGCATTTGTAAATTTAGTCTGCAAATATTGTCTTATCGAAGACATCATCCAAATCGCAGAGTCATGTGTTGACCCGGGAAATCTAGCATTCATATTCAAAATGTTAAAATTATGATCCACTACGATTTGAACATTTATGCTGAAATATCCTTTCCTATTGTAGTAAGGTGCAGCAGGATAGATTGGATGTTCTGATGGTAGTGAAATAATTGCCACATGAGTACCATCAATGGCTCCAATGCAGTTTGGAAAATTAAATTTATTGCGAAAGCCAGTTTCAACTGCTTGTTTCTTCTGGCGAGTTATTGGAAACTTAATCCAATCTTCTAACAAATGATTGTTAATAATGTTAGTAACTGCCTCAATACACTTGCTTACAGATGGCTGACTTAATCCAAATTGATACCCATGACCAACATCAAACTGGTAACTACCATGGCCATAAAAATGCATGGTACATAAAATTTTCAAAAAGTTTGGTATAGCAGTTATCCTTTCTTCTCTTGCCAAATAAAATTCGATTTTTTCAATTATAAGTTTTGCTGTAAATTTATTTGCACAAAATTTTTTAAGAAAAGTATAATCTGGCATTGAAAACGGATCGCTCATATCACGTAAATCTCTACGTTGTATTCGTAAGTCATTTCTATAAAATATTTGAAAATATAATGTTTTTAGGTTAATAAAATACAGTAATATGAACTCGTACTTACATATTTTCTTAAAATGGCTAATATTTATTAATTTAAAGTAACCTATAAAATAATAAACTGCCGTTTAAAAATTAACGGCTGCTATTTTTTTCCGCTAAAAATAATTAAACTAACGATTTTAACTCTTCTCGCTAAAAATTTAACGGAAATTACCGTACGGAATACGAATTGTATTTTAGCGGTTGCTAAAAAAAATAACGGCCGCTATTTTTTCACTGATTCATAAGGAATACACCCACTAGACGGTCAATATTATTGCACAATATTTTATAATAAACATGTTAATATCGATCATGTGTGGATTATGTTGAAATATTGAGTGAATCAAAAGTAGTGTTATTTTTATTAGAGTGCATCAAAGTTTATCGTTCTTTACCAGCTCTGTGGCAAAAAAATAAATGCAAAAACCTATGACCAAAATTAAACTAATTAAATAAATATTCGTTGCCACCAACTTAGGAAGGAATTAAAGAAAATTAGGAATTCTGAAAAGAGTGGAGCTAGGACAGATGACATAGGTGAGTCAACTTTATTTTAAAGAAATGAAGTTTTTTACAGATCAAAAAGAACCGTATATGCCGCAGAATGCCATGCAGAGAGGGAGAGGAAAGAAAACTGGAAAATGCTACAAATGTAGGCAATGAAAGAAATGTTTCCTCAATTACAATCAATGTAAGTATTAGTGAAACGAAATGTGGCGGTGCCCGTCGCCCCCTCTACACGTGTCCATAACTCAACGCGCTGTCGTTATATTCACCCGTACGTAAGACCTGCATTGCTGCCGTTTTTTCAAACTAGTGTTTTTGTTAACAATTTAACTTTTGTTTGTGCAACTGTTAAAATGGCCTTGGTGCTCATCTTGTCCCGTAAACGCACGACTAGCAGTTACCTTGGTCTTTTAATTATTATTTTTATGTCTGTGTTACTTATGTTAACATCTTTTTGCCAGGCTGACCGGACATACTCTTTTTTAGGACAGTATGCTCTTTACTCTTTTCAATTGATAAATATCCAAAAATATACTCTTTTTCAATGAGTTCTAAAATTACCGGTTTTTATTAAATTTATTTATATAAAACTAACGAAACTGTTTCTAAACTCAGCTATGCGACTGTTCGTTTCGTTAAAAAATAATTGTATGTTTGTGAGAAAATGATCTTTAGTTGGAGTAATTGCTTATGACTCAAAAATTGTCATTTAAAAAAAAAATAAAAAAAAAACTCTGAATTATTATTACTATTTATTACAATCAAAAATGTACAAAGTATGCAGAGTGTAATTGAAAAAAAGTTTACTAAATTTTTATAATAAAATGAACACTGATGTTAAAAATATTTTTTTTTAAATAGTTTGTTTAAAACCAAAAAACTTTTGTTTAAAACATTTTTTTTTTTTTTACGGTTGAAAAATTATTTAGGTAATCTTTTTTACTGACAAAATCCAATCAATGGCTTTAATCGAGCCTTTTGCCTCAAACATGCTCAAAACGTAATGTTATTTAAATGATTATATTAAATTTATTACCTGTGTTATTAACTCATCCTCTTTATTATACTGTAATGTGCTTAAATATACTTTAATTTATTAAGCCAGTCATTTTCACTCACAACCCCCTCTCCGTTCCGGTACATCATTTGACATCTAACGTGTCTAATTTAAGAAGGCATTCCCGTAAATACCACAAAGACAAAGTTAAAGAAATTTCTCTATTAGTATACAAAACATCTGTAAAACAGTATAGCTGTAATATCTGTAGTAAAAGTTTTGCCTACAAACAAAATTTGCAATGACATATTAAAACACATAAATTATTGCAAGTGAGTGAAGTAATAACAAATATACCTGTAAAGGTCGCTTCAAAAAAATGCCCAATGTGTGAGTATTTTACAACTCATAAAAATGACTTAATTGTTAATTTTAAAGAAACACATGAAATTGAAATCCAATCAGAAACAATTAAATTTGGGTCTGAAAATCAATTTTATGAATGGAAAAATGAAATTGAAATAAGCACTACTGCAAAATTTATAAAAAC
This sequence comes from Tachinus rufipes, assembly GCA_963932245.1. Lineage (NCBI taxonomy): Eukaryota > Metazoa > Arthropoda > Insecta > Coleoptera > Staphylinidae > Tachinus > Tachinus rufipes. The sequence continues at coordinate 52,905,301 of OZ010748.1, forward strand.
TGATTCTTCGAAACAAAAATTAATTATTTATTTTGTTTGTAATCGCTATGGAAATTATATAGATGTAGTCAAAGAAAAAAGAAAACGACACTTAAAAACCCAAGGAAGTGACAAAATTAATGCTGTATGTCCTGCAAGTATCAAATTAATAAAAAATAATAACGACAACGGCTTCGAAATTGTATTTATTAAAACACATGTAGTCCACGCCATGGATTTAGGACACATACACTTAAATCAAAGTGAACGACACAATATAGCGCAACAAATGTCTAAAAAAATACCTTTTGACAAAATTCTGAATGACATCCGTGACTCTGTTGTTGGTTCAGAATTAGAAAGACTGCATTTGTTAAATAGAAAAGACTTGCACAATATTGAAAAAAGCTTCAATTTAACTTCTCTTGCTGTAAGGCATTCGAACGACGCAATTAGTGTTGATGCATAGGTTAGAGAAATGAATGAAGAAAAGCGCTGTGTATTATTTTATAAACCACAAGCAGAAATTTCTCAGCAAGTTCCTGAATTGAAACTTGAAGATTTTGTTTTAATAATTATGACAATTGCACAAAAAGATTTTTTTATTAAATATGGTTCAGATGTCATCTGCTTGAATGGGACCGACGGATTAAATAGCTACAATTTTGAGTTAACAACTCTATTAGTGCTTGATGACTTAAGAGAAGGATTCCCATGTAGTTTTCTAATATCTAATAGATCAGACAAGGAAATTTTAAGATTGTTTTTTTTTTAAGTGAAAAATGAAACAGCCACTATTACTCCAAAAAAATTTATGTCCGACATGGTAGACGAGTTTTATAATGCTTGGCTGGAAGTGATGGGAACACCTAAAAAACGGTAACTATTTGTTTATTTTTTTGTATGCAGGTAATTTAATTAACAAGCATGTTTTAGATTGTTTTGTATTTTGCACGTAGATCGAGCATGGAGGAAAAACTTGAATAAAATCAAGATAAAAGAGAAACAGGTATAATTAGATAATATTTAAAATTAAAATATTTTTTTTGTAATATATGTTCTTTTTTAGATTGAAATACACAAAGTATTAAGAACGCTTTTAGAAGAAAGAGATGCCAATACTTTCCAATTATGATTAACAAATTTATTGAAACTAAAGACTTCAAAACAGAGGAGTTTATAAAATATTTTAAAGACAATTATAGTCATTCTGTAGAGAATTGGGCTTACGCATTTTTTAGGCTTCATGCAGGTGTTAATACAAACATGCACCTAAAAAGATTTCACAAAAAACTAAAAAAAAATAAAGTAAATTTACTTAGAAGGCAAAAAAGTGAAAAGGCTGGATAAAGCAATAAATGCTATAATGAAATTTGTAAAAGATAAACTTTTTGATAGACTAATTTCTCAGCACAAAAAAAAAGTTTGCAGCAAAATTAAAAACATTCGCATTTGCCACATAAATATGGAAAACTTGGATGCAAGTTTAATTGCAAAAACTGAATTTGGTTGGGAGATTCCATCAAAAAATTCAAACGAGTTATGCTTGGTTCAAGAAATAAACCAAACATCCTGTAACCAATGCCAATTACTTTGCACGGAATGTAACATTTGTATTCATAAATACCATTGTTCATGTGTCAATTCTGCCATTAAATTTAATATGTGTAAACATATTCATTTAATTGCCACTTTTTCAAAAGGAGAAAACTGTGTTGGTAAGTTTATTGTTATTTATTTTAACATTAATACTTTAAAAATGTGACACTTTTGCAATTTTAAAATACATTTACATTATTCCAGAATCCCAAGAAGAAAATCAAGATGAGCAGTTACACATTCAAGAAGAAAATGTTGACGAAAAATATTCCATTTTAAACGAAATTGTCAATAATGCTCAAAAAAAGAAGACGTAGAAAAAGAAAGAATTAAAAAAAACTTTATCAAGCATTTGGACTGTATTCATTCGCCGACAAAATTAGAAATTGTAAAAAAAATAATAGCTCCGCTTTCGCCCACACTTGCCGCAGCTTCCACTTCATATGTACATATATTGAATTTTCAAATAGCAAAATTAAAAAAAACAACGCATAATAAAAAAAATGAACTTCAAAGGCGGTTATGGTCTACAAAAAAACTGAAAAAAAAAACTACTTCATCGATAAAAAAACCTACCATAGTTGAAAAAGAAAAAAGCTTTTTCTTTTGTTCTTAAAAATAATAAATTATAAAAATAATTATGTTTTGTTGTAAGAAATGTTTGTACTATTACATTTGTGCCTGTTTTTATTTTTAGTAAAGTTGATATATGTATTTTATAATATTTATCTATAGTAATTATTAATATTTATTAAATAAAATTCAATAAATAAACTGTTATTTTATTCATATTTTATTATTAACTACGTTTACAGATTACATATTATGTACATACAATCCACCCAAAATATTAAAACATAATTAATTAAATGTCACATGCAGATTGCTGTAGGAAATACAGTAAATTTATTCAGTCAAAATATGATTAACTTAACTTCAAATTAATTAACAAAATATTAAGAAAAATGTAATGATTATTTATTATTAATTAATTAAACTAACTTTAAAACAAAAAACTTTCAACTAGTTTTATTATTTAAACAATATTTAAAAAATACTTATTATGTACATACAATCGTAATAATAAGTTGCTGTAAGAAACACTATAAATTTATTCAGTCAAAAAATGATAAACTCAAGTTCAAACTAATTAACAAAATAATAAGAAAACTATAATGATTATTTATTTAAACTAACTTTAAAACATGTGAAATAAGAACTTAATAAATCTAAATAATAATATAATTTTATACATGTATAGACGTTATTTAAAATTACTTACCAACAGGTCTAACGCGTAAGTAAAGTCCAACTAGTTTTGTAATTTAAACAATATTTAAAAATATTTATTATGTACATACAATCATAATAATAAGTTATCATTAATTAATTAATCTAATTTTAAAACATAAAATCAGTACTTATTCAATTTAAATAATCAAACAATATTTTAGATGTCTAGATGTGATTTAAAATTACCGCCCGACAAATAGTTCCAAGTTCCACCGCATGCGTATTACGCACGTCAAGATCAATAATGGATCTGATATTTAGATTTAGACGCAAGTACTGAAGGTTACCTGTCCGATAGGGAATTTAATCGCAGTTTCAGAGACACTTGCAAATCGGATTTTACTAAATCGAAGTCAACAGCTATGCAGACCCCTATTTTAAACAACATTGTAGTCAACGCACTGAATGGATATTTTTCAAAAGTACGTATAAAAAGGCTGGAATGCTGAATGAATTATGTTAGCCGTTTAGTGAACAACATCGCACTTAATGTGAGGTTAATGGAAAATAAAACGTGTTTAACAATCAACGCTTACGGAGTCAACTTATCACACATCTTCAGCGAGAAATGAAAATCTTCTAACTGCCGGTGGAAAAAGTTAACGTTGTAAAGAAGACTTGTGAAAGAATATATCTTAAAACTATATATGTAACGCGATCTATGATCTACTGTTGTATTTGTATATATTCACTATAATAAAGAACTTCAATCATCAGTGAACTTTCCTTGTGTTAATACTCTTTTTACCTCACTGCGTTTAACAGGTTATGTGCCCAGTACCACATGTAGTGTAAGAGCTTTATGAAAACAGAATGAGTGCAAGTTACATAGAGAATGTCCCGAAGTTGAGGGGACGAGAGAACTATGACGACTGGTCGTTTGCAGCTGAAAATTCAAGATTGACGAGGAATGGATTGGATCATTATTGTTGGCGGATTTGCCGGAGAAATACTCCACCATAACTATGGCAATCAAACATTCGGGAATAGCAATCACAACCGACGTCATAAAAACAAAGTTATTGGACATGGGCGGTGAAGTTGCTGCAAGCAGAGAAGAGAGTGCATTCTATACAAACGAAAAAAGATGGAATAACAAGCATCATGGTCAAGTTGGCAGCACTGACAGAAAAGGCAGAACTGACAAAAATAATGTCAAATGCTATCGTTGTAAACTAAAATCGGTCACTACAAAAATAATTGATCATTAAATTTAACTGACAAAGAACAAAAAGAGAGTAACGCTTTTAGCGCGGCCTTTTTGAGTGAAAAATTTTGTAAAAACAATTGGTATGTTGACTCCGGTGCCAGTGTACACTTAACCGAGGACAAAGTACTAATAACTAATAAGAAAGCAACTTTTTAAGTTAGCAAAAACGAAAAATTTAAAAATTTGTGGTTCAAGAGACGTGCTTTTAAAAACAGTTGATGGAGATGATAAGAAATGGGAACCAAGTTATGTTTGTGAACAATGGCTGTAGAATATTCAATGCACAAAAAGTGCTGGGAGCAACTGCTGAATTAGTTAATGGCGTTTATAAGGTAAACATGAAAAAACCTGATGATTGGCTACTGGCAGCACACGTTACAGCCACATTAACAGTGTAAGTGTGAATACAATGAAAAATGATGGATTAGTAGAAGGTTTATCATTCAATAATGTATTGGTGACTCCTAGCATACGTCTCTCCGTGGCCCGTTGCTTCAAGCACAATGGGATAAAAGCAGTTAATCCAATAGAAATTATACATGCAGATGTATGTGGTCCTATGGAACACATATCCATTGGTGGATCTAAGTACTTTTTATTTTTCCGGAGATCAGATAATGGTGGAGAATTCTGTAATAAATTTTTCAAGAAATATTTTACTAAAAAACGAATTTACCAACAAACAAATGCATATCCACCAGAACAGAATGGTATGGCAGAAAGACTAAATTGTACAATCATAGATAAAGCAAAATGTTTATTGTTTGGCAGTAATCTGAATTAAAAAAATTGGGCAGAGAATGTACACACAGCTGTGTACTTAAAAAATAGAAGTAAAGTCACTGGTTTAGACAAGACCCCATAAAAATTATGGTGAAAAAGGAAACCAAATGTAAGTCATTTAAGAATTATTGGCACACATTTCCAAATTATGTTACACATTTCCAAGCAAAAACGACTAAAATGGGTCAAGAAGGCCCAGAAGAAGATTTTAATTGATTACACCAATGAAGTCAAAAGCTATAGGGTGTACGATCTAGCCATAAACTCTGTCACTACAAACAGAGATGTAATTGTGATGAAGAATCACCAAATTTCAGACGTTTCTTCTGAAGAAGAGACTCATGTTTCAGTAGAGGTTACTGAAGTACAGTCCAACAAAAAGCAAGCACTTAACCAAACATTAGAAATCGTAAACCCATTAGAATCCATTGAAAAAAATGTAACTACCAGCAGAAAAAATCAACTATTGAAGTAGGCGAAGAGGACTCAAGTGCAGGTATAGCTAAATGACATAATTAATGATCGGATTTATAATTTATTTGTACGTCTCAATTTAAAAGTTTTTTAATTTTGATAACACATCTTTTACAATGTTTATCAAATTTTCCACTTAGCTATCACATTCTGTTACAACTCTCTTTTTAGTAGAGGCAAACTTAAAAAGATACCACTAGCTACCGGAAAAGTAATAATTGCTACAATACCACAAAAAGAATTAGAATATCCTTAAATGCCACAACTAATAATAAAAATTGTACTTAAAATTGAACAATGGATGATTTTCATAAATTAGAATTAAGCTAAGATAATTTGTTTTGGAGTGGTTGGAATTTTATTTCAAATTACACCCAATTTAACAATGAAAAATAACAATATCTATCAAATTATCTGAATAGTAATAAATAGTAAATGACTAACTAATGTTTTTAATAATAAATATTCTATTGAAAATTTATCCGTTGACTGTTTTACATTTTGTTTAATCATAAAGCAAGCAAATAAGATACTATAGATATTATATATCTGTGGTTTATCAAATTCGTTTGTTTTCCTTCTGTTATGTAAATATTATTGTATTGATCACAATTAGTAAATATTCTAACCAAAGTTATTTAACAAATTATATGGTATATAAAAATGTGGGTTGAGAACCACACAGTTTTATTTAAAAATGAACGAGTCCCAAACCTACAATAGCATCATTCATTCTGTAACATTGAACCAGCTGTCCGCATGATTGCGATGAAAGGAATTTATTGCTTTCATCTTTTTACACATTTAGTTCAGTGTATTGTGCAGCAACGAATTGTTTTTGGCGCACCTGGCAGAATTTTCGATCAATACATTCTGTACATCCCTGTTTAGTTTTTCAGGTCCCCACCTTTATCGTCTGGCCGGTTGCCATAGTTACGCGATGGATCGACTACACCCCTCTCAACTCTGCACTCCCTTTACATTCAAGCAGCTGCATCCCTCCACAATCATATGCATGAAATACATGAATTTGTCATTATGTCAAGATATATTATATACAAGAAACAGAACTGATGTATTTTTGTATAACTTATTATTTTTATTGTACTAAGCTTTATTTTTGTTAGTTTACATTTATTTATTATAATCTTGATCACCATCATCGTAAATGTGTCACTTTTTTGTTTATATAACTAAATATAGTTAGTGCAGGCACCCCTTACTATCACCTCCATATATGTGTCTTCAAATACACTTCTTGTTTTAGTGATAGATAACAATGACAAATTTTAAACTCAACAATAAATCAGTCATCAAGCAATTACGTAAAAACTTTTAGAATCTAAAACAAGTGTCAGTATTTTTTTCAGGTATGTACAAGGGCCGATAATTTAGGAATTATGCTTGTAATATTATCTCACAAGCAGTCTTTGAATATATGCCTGTAAATTAATAAAATAATTTATACTATCGAATTAAACTGTCAAAATTGGTTGACATACATAAAATTTTATCAGTATCTGTCATAACTTATTGAAGTTTTCAAAACCTATCAATAGTCTGTCAATAACTGACATCTGTAAGGTTTCATTAACAAATTATTCAATTTTTAATACAGATTCATATTCGAACTGTCAAAACCTATCAAGTTTTAAATTATTTAATTAACAATTGATATTTGCCAAACTTGATTAACAAATTTCTGATATATATCTTGTCAAATTTGATAAATATCTGTCAAATTACCTGATTAAAATTCAGAATTATTTTACAATTTTAGTATCATTTATTGATATCGAAATTTAGACAGTTGTCATTAATATCATTTGAGTGTAAAATAACATTTGTCATTCTTGATGTTTTAAATAATATATTTAATATTTTGTCTGAATTTGACATTATTAATTAATTTAATTTTGTAGTCTCATTAGTAAAATATGTACAGAATTCTTAAAAATACCTAACATACAAATTTACAACATAACTTTAATTTATAAACAACAAAATGTTTAAAATGAACAAACACAATTAATCTAACCTCTAATATGTTGCAATAACTTCAATAAGTTTAACTATTTTAATACAAAGTTGACTATTTTGACAGCACTAAAGTAACTTGACAATGAGTATAAAAAACATTTGTCATTCTGAATATTTTAATTATGACATTTGAAATTTGAACAATTGCTAATTAAAAATTCACATTATTAATCAATTTAACCTTGAGACAAATCTTATTGGTAAAATAAGCAATTATAGATTTAAAAATATTATTTTTACAGTTGACATTTTGACAATAATACAAATCCAAGAAACGGACAGCTCCTTCCAACCGGATCCAGTTGCCACAGCTCCTGATTATCCTGATTAATATTCGTTGGATCTCGACTTCTTTCTAACCATTTTCCAAGTCGGATAATAATTCCTATCCACTCCTATTCACTCTTGCTGGTCAAACTCACTCAAGCATACAGCAGTATAGAACATGGAGGATGAAACAATCAGATTTTACATTTAATCTGAAGATAAATGTGAATTCGAAGCCTATAACCACAAACTAAAATTAATTAATGTCTCTTTACCTTAAACTTTAATCCTACCTAAGTTGTTGAACGGCTTCGTAGTGTCCGCGCGTGGTCCACGTGGGGTCAATAATCCGCATCAAGCGTTGGGTTGCACATTTGCATTTTACCAAACTTTTCACAAAATATTAATTTGGGAAACCAAATCCTCCACAATAAATTGTGCACCCACAAAAGTCTTCTAGAGCAGTTAATCGGCTCGGATGGCCATGGATTTATTCCACTTGCTCTATATGAAGACGGACACCCACGCTTAACGGACCACGATTCGCGAGAAAGTGATGCGAAATTAAATTATTTGCAACAACAACGTGAATGCTGTCACCCTTTCATTAGTATACAAGATTGCCAACCACGCCCTGTCCCGGCAACTTCAGGCCGCCCAACCAACATGGCGTTTGACAACAACACTGGCATCACAATAAACGGATTAAATATCAGATAATGGTAAGTAGACATTAATTAAGCAATAATAAAACTAATTCCCACAATAACTAAGATTCAACTAAAATGTGATCATATAATAACTCACATAACCTAAACTAATAATAACAACAAAAATTGGTTGATAATCTGACTTATTGATACTAAACAATTTCTAATTATAATTTCCACTAATAATAATTATAATCAACCAATAACAATTCTATTTTTCCAGATGTTTCATTGGCAGAAGGAAGTTAGCGGAATCCAAGATCGGCTAACTATCGATATCAGATGTCATCCAGCAATTAATCATCAATATCGATAGGTAAGCAACTAATTAATTAACTTCACTTAATCCCTAACATATCTGATAATTAAACTATTAATTTATTTAACAATTAAATAGTTCCAATTAAGTTGAAAACTATTAACTACCTTATTCGTTTCAGGTCCAAGATGTACATTTGGTTGCCGATCTCCAGATGAAAAATGGACCGTAACATATTCAAGGCAAATTCTTAAACCCACTATGGTAATTATGACCATATACTTTCCTTCTTCAAGATTCCGCCATGCGGTCATACACGCGGTGTAAGACAAATTTGCCAAACTCTAGCATTAAGCGGTAGCATCAAGCGATAGTAATAGCAGTAGTGGTAGCAGCCTACAATTAATTTACATAGAACTCTATCCTTACAAAAAATTAAAAAAATAATCGTTACCTTAGATGTTAGTCGGCTGCTTAGGAGTGCTCTCGAGTCACCATTTTGTGATGAAAATCACACGGACGACTTTTGCGACAAAATTTGAGAGAAAAGAGATCCACTACTTCGGCCGAATGCCTTTTATATTTATTTTTTCGCTCAAAAAATAGGTTTCGCATAATGAACATAAGCGTCTCATACCGGGAGTAGATGGAATCTCAATTAATATTGCCGCCAACAGACCAAGGTAACGATCTTAGATCCTGTAGATTTTTAATACAACACATAACTTACGACTAACACTAATATGGTTTTAATAGGCGGAACAACAGAAAAAGGGGATGACACCGAAACAAACAAACAAAACAACAGTATGGCTCGAGTCGAGACATTGAGCGAGACGTTTGGGCGAGGCGTAAGGATTGAATCGCTAGGCCATGCCATTTACCAATACTGACTGGAATTGCATTATTGTTAATTGAGTGTTAATCATAAATGAGTGTAACAAGTTTAATGATCATTGTTCAAATAATAAAGATAATTGTTAACAAATAATAGACTCGTGGCCTGCGTTTCCGACATACATTAGGCAGCGTTAAGCACGCCTATGACTTTGTTAAACAACTTCACATAAGAGAAACATTACATGGCCGTCGGTTGACATTTGACAACCAAAACAAAATATAAACAAACAGTGACAGTTCGGTTAGGTCACAACATAACAATCAAGTTGCACAGTATATTATTATAATAAAATCAGTACAAGTGTCTTCAACTAGTGCCTCATCAACATAATTACAAAAAAGTAAGTTACATTAATCGTATGGTTTACTAAATATTAACAAACGTATTGTAGGTATAATTAATATCGCTCCCAACGTCTTAATCGCTTTCTTAAGCACGGGTAAATACATGTATGATGTACAGTATTCAACCAGATCAGCAGTGCCAAAATCAAGAGGACTTCCAGGTAAATATAAAATTAAATAGCACTTAATCCCACTTGTCAAGTCAACAATCATTACTGTAATCAACGCACCCAAATATATATTTAAATAAGTTTATTTCTAGGTAATGAACCAAGAACCGGGACCGAGAGTCTTAAAATAATAAAAAAAGGTATGTATTCATCATTAAATAAAACTATGACAATTCGTTCTTTATCATTAAATTCAGTAGTTGATTAACCGATAATTAATATATTAACTGAAATTCTAATTACTACCAACTATTTCCTAACCAATTAAAACCTATATTACGACGGGTACATTAACACAATACTTACTAACTCGGTTAGCTATATTAATTAGACTTAAATGTATTATGTATTAACTTTAAATGTACTGTTGGAGGGTCGAGGAGAAACAAACAGTAATTAAGGACAGCGTGCCATGAGTCTTTCTAGCTGGTAACTTCAAATAAAACCTCCATTAATAAATCTAACAAATCAACATTTATGTGGTAAGTTAGCCACTGAGTCTTTGACATATTAATAATATTTTTATTTTTTTTATGCTTTTTACGGCTATTTTACATAGCCACAGTAAGTCTACGACTTGTTTAAAGTGGTTTGATGGGACCAACAGCTTAAAACGTGACTTCCGAACCACGCTGGTGGATAAAGAGCAAGTTATCAATTTAGTCATATTTCGGGGATCGAACCCCGGACTGCTCGCATGATATGCAAGTGCTCTACCATTGAGCTATCACACCATTTTAGTATCCCTTCTTTTCAACGGAGAATCCATCAGGGATCATGTGATGGGTAATGGAAAATTGCATGTTACAGGAAAGGAAAGGGAATTATTATTTAGGTACAACTGTGGGTTCGAGTTTTGAGTGCTGGCGGCACTTTGCTTGATTGCACGGTGGTGCAATCAAGCAAAGTGCCGCCACTCACTTCCGGGTGGGGTTAGGATTGGAGCCTGATTGGTGAATCCTAACCCTTCCCGGAAGTGAGAATTGACACCACACAGTCTTCTGATGGGTTTCAAAGTGACGGTTACGGCGACGCCTGAATATTATATGAGATAAGTGTGGATAAATTAATCCTTTGACATCGACGCCGTATTTAGATATCAGGTGAAACCAATATAAAATTAATACTTTGGGTGAAGTTGTGAGTCCGATTTCGGATGGATTTTTGGTATTAATATCGCATGATTGCGGATTTTCTAACCTATAACCTCGTGCCCACACATTGGCTCTTTTTCATTAGAAATTTCTTAATTTGCATCTCAGATTAGTAATATTAACTTAATTTATTCCTACTTTGAGGAATTTGTATATATTTTTGGTGTCATATTGTGATTTGTATTTTCTTTTAGGCTGATCTTGCTACTGCTATTGCTACAGCTTACTGCTACGGTGTTACTGCCACTGCTATTGCTGTTGCGTATGCTACAGCTATTGTTATTGTTATTGCTATAGCACATTGCTAAAGGATTAATGGTTTTTGGAAATTGGATATTCTATCCGAGGTGTTTCCCTCGTAGAAGGAGCCCATCCAAGTACGTTGCGGAACCATTCAAGTGCAAAGCCTTCCAAGTACTATACGGAGTCATCCAAGTGCAAAACCTTCCAAGTACTGTATGGAGTTATCCAAGTGCGAAGCCTTCCAAGTACTGTGCGGAATCATCCAAGTGCGAAGCTATCCAAGTGTTTAGCGGAGCCATCCAAGGAACAGGCGATAACAGGCTTTTTTGTTTTTTTTTTCTATGTTTTTTTTTTATCTCAATTTATTTACTTTACTTGGAGAGATCCTCAAACATATTCAATTAGTCATACTCAAGATAATCCTTTTTGCTGCTACACCATACTGTAATAAAATCATTAGGCTCAACAACCAAGAGTGACCTTTGATGGATTATCGAAAAGTACCAATAGCACGCCAATCAATAACCTATTATTGGTAGGCTACTCTTTAAAAGATCTATTTTCAATGCTTTCGCATACACAAATATGCAATGACAGCAGGCATCAAAAAGATGTACAGACAAGTAATAGTACATAAAAAAGATAAACATTTAACCTGTATTTCAAAAATCTCAACATGAATGGGTTATATGGAAACACCATTGATGCAGACTTTATTATTTTGTATTCCAGACACAGGTCTAAACGAAAAAGTAAAAAAATTTTAGAAACAAAAAAATCCAATTATTAGGTGCAATCTTTCAATTTAAGAACACCTATGGGAAAAACATATTACCAACAATTATCACACGTGATTGTAACAAACAATATGTTACGGTCCATTTTTCATCTAATTTTCAAATAGCAATTTTAGTTAGGCAACCTTGTGTACATTAATAATAGATGGAATATTTGTTATTAATATGCTCAAGAAAGGGCTCTTTGGGTAAATTCGAAAATTGGCCATTTTATTGTGTGGTGTTCTAGCGTACGGGTGCGGCAATCCAAGTGCATTTCTGCGGTACGTTGGAATTAATAGTGTTTGTGGTCCCGGGCGACTTATAACATTATTGTGTCGAGAGTTGTTTTGGATTTAGGGGCCACGATATTGGTAATTTTACCGGATCTGTCGCCACATGGTATGTTTCTTTTTTTTATTACTTGGTCCTGTATTAATGTTTGTTTAATCATCCTTTTAGCACGTTCACCTGATTAGTAGAATGTGATTAGTAGCAATCGTAACTAATTTGAAAACTAGGGAGCCGATAAAATCGATAAATATTTCTTTTTTTGTGTGTTATTATCTTTTTGTTGCCCCTTTTATAGCTAGAAATTAATTTAATTTTAATTATTGTAGGCTCTTTTGTACGCTCCAAAATTGAATTAAGAGAGGGTTATAGTGCAAATGTTTTATTAATAGGCCTTGGAATAAAGTTACATGAACATTCTAGAGAAGACTAAAATTACATAGAAAATTAACAAATCTGGATTCTGAGCCGTTCAGAGAAATATTCAGCCTATGTGTGACGGATAAAGACGCGAAGGGAAGGGACAATTACTATAGGCTGGTTTACGGAAATATTGTAATAATTATTTACATAATTGAATTATATATTTGGGTGAAGTTTAATATATCTTTTCTTTTTTTTTTTAATATATATATATTTATATTTGATAAGCATTAATTACTTTTGTTATGTTATTGAACTTACCTTTTATCGAGTTTTTGTTTTCAAAAAAAATTTATTGTACCATTACATAAGGACTAAATTCGGTCGGTGTAGCGCTACCCCGCGGATTACGCGTTCTAAGTCACTCGGCAGTCACGGATGAATATCAAAACTCAAAATTTAATAACAAATAGACAGGGTAAGCGATATAGTTGTTGACACAGTAACAGTAATTGACACCCTACAAAACATAATAGAATATTAAGAATTCATAAAAGTTTAGTTCCATTTTGTATTTACCAGATCAGACCAGGTATGTTTCTTGATTGGCTAGTAAAATTTTGTTACTATGTGTTGGCAATGAATATGTTTTCTGTGGTTCGCAGTAACAGCGTGTCGTGACTTTCGTGCTTCTATTGTAAGTATTACTGTTTTGCTAAGCAAGTAGCTAGTTTCAATAATTTTGGGATAGCTTGAAATTGGAAATTGGTGTATTATACGAAACGTCTGTGATAAAACCTGTGATATAGATCCTAATTATTTTAATGTTTTTTAGTAATGTTGCAAGTCCCTAATTAGTAAGCTACCTGCTTCTAATTTAAATCCTCTTAAATTTATGTATACGCATTTTGATATAGGAAACACCTATTTTCAATTTCAACAAGTAGGATCCATAAGTAAAAGAAAACAATAATGTCTTTAAAAAACTCTACAAGTAGAGATGTATATGGGCTAACTACCGGCTTGTTAAAAACTGTTGTAAACATATAAGTTACTCCACTCACTAAATTAATAAATAGTTGTATTATGAGTAATATCTTTCCCGAAATGCTAAAACAAGCTTTAGTCATTCCTGTCTATAAAACTGGTGACAAAGAAGAAATTAACAACTAGAGACCTATATCTTTTGTTCCCATTAGATCTACGGTTCTTAAAAAAAAAATTTAATCAGATTATTGACTAATCAGAATCCTTGTTTTATCCCCTCTTTTTTTCCTATCCTTATATAACCCGTTGTTTTGGCCATAGAAGTTAAAAGGAGTTTGGTTTCAGTGAGAAGCCGACCAGTAGAGTCCTGCTCTAGTAGAATTAAGAATTCAGTAAAGAGTTCCGTCTCCGTTTCAGGGAGAAGCCGAGAAGTTCAAAGAAGAGTTCCGTTTCCACTTCAAGGAGAAGCCGAGGAGTTTGGAGTAGAGTTCCGTCTCTGACTTGAGAGTTAAAAGTCCCGCTCCAGTAGAGTTCCGCTTCAGTGAGAAGCCGATCAGTACCAGTATGTTCCGTTTCCGCTGCAGGGAGATACCAGTACTATTATGTTCTGTCTCTTCGTCAGGCAGATAGCAGTTCAGATGTAACAAAAGTACAAAATCCTTAGACATATGTCAATTAGTCATAGTCAATGTAATAGTTTTTTTTCTGCCTCACCATGCTACAATAAAAGCATCAAGCTCAACAACCAAGACAACAGATGTCTTCAATGGACCATGAAAAAATACCAATAGTACGTTACTCAATAACCTATTAATGGCAGGCCCTACTATTCAAAAGGACCTATTTACAATTCTTATGCGCTTTCACACACAAATATGTAATGACTGCAGACATCAAAAAGATGTGCAGATAAGTAATGGTTGAAACGGTCAGATTCCCTCCGACTGTTTCTTACCTACGGCAGCTAGATTATTCGAAGAGCGGGTTGTGGTACGGTTTAATTCCAGTTAGTGTATCTCTTAAATAGGCTCCAATTTTTTTTTATTTTTATTTATAAAAAAACAACAAAAAAGGTAAATTAATTATTAACCAGTTGAATTAACAACACCGGGTTCGTATTTAAAGATAAACCAAACTTAGCAGTAACATAACATAAATGGATTGTACGTGAAGTAAGCTTACCGCGCGTTAACATTTAAATTAACAATTGTAATTTTTATAATATGTAATGTTCAATAAATAATATTTAACCAAATCACATAAGGTGACTGTCTTTGCATAATTGTAAATACTTAAATTTGGCTCGTCTGACTTACTTGTGAGTTCACCAGCACGGCCTAACGTTATAAGAAATGTAATATTTAATTTTCTTCTTGTAGAGAATGAAACTGAATAAAATGAAACCAAGTGACACTTATCTGGAGTAACTTCACAGCGAAGTTGCAGGATGTCCTAAAACCGCTCCTCGAAGGAATCACTCAAGGCTTTACCGTACCAAACGTAGCAGAACAGATGGTGCTATCATGATTGATGGAAGATAAGACATGGTTTCCTTGATCTTCGCAATCCATTTAATTATATAACATCTGTTTTCTTAGATTAAGTGCCATTTGAAATTCGTCAATTTAATTTGCCATAATAATACTCAAACTAAAAAGCCTACATAAAACACATTTAGTAATAATCATTTAATTTAATTCATTAATTACCTTAGATGGAATAGGCTTATTTCTAGCAGCACGTGGCTGTTCAATTTAATGTTAATAAATGATTGCGATCATCTAGACTATAAATATTACTGTATTAGATAATTTAAATAAAATGATTAATAATACCTTATATGTTTGATGAATTATTACCTAATTATATTTTCAGCATGCGGTTGTGCAGAACTTAAAAAATGACCCGCGATGTTTTCTCGACCGCTCTCAGTTGGAAAAGGAATTGCGTTTTGAAAACTGTGTCTTATCTGATTTCAAAGATCAAAATCATTCACCCTATTGCAGTGTTCTGTACGTTTGGGTTCAACCCAGCGCCGCTAGGTGTTACAACTAGTACTACATCGAACATCGAATTTCAAATCGTTCAATTACAAATACCAACAACAGATGTCACTGTTGCCATTATTTGTAAACACAAGCGTGTGTTTACTAAAAAAACAATTAATTGTGCGAGTGAGAAGTGCAGTGAGGCGTGCCATACATGCTCAGACATGTAACTAGGATTATTTACTTAATTGTAAGTAGCATTCTACAATAACTAATTATTTAACTTAACTCTAGCCTACAACTAATAATATAATATAAATCCCAATTTGATATAACTTATTAGAAATATAATAGTTCATTGTCAAAAGCATGATTACTAATTAAATTCTCCCCTTAAATCTTTATAAAATCTAAACATGATTTAATAGATTGATAAAACTTCCTTAATATTAATCCAATAACTAGCTCTTAATTGTATCTCACTACTCAGGTTTGTACTATCATGGGATTCAGTATCAATGGACCCATTAGCGCTAGTGGACCAGAAATTCTGTT
This sequence comes from Tachinus rufipes, assembly GCA_963932245.1. Classification (NCBI taxonomy): domain Eukaryota; kingdom Metazoa; phylum Arthropoda; class Insecta; order Coleoptera; family Staphylinidae; genus Tachinus; species Tachinus rufipes. The sequence goes on from OZ010748.1 coordinate 52,921,687, forward strand.
CTTCGGGTTCATTCTAGACTACTAATCGGTTGGCCTAACCGAATGGCAAGACAGGTATACATCACAGAATGTATTAAAAGCTTGTAAAGATTTAACTTAATAATTACTGTTCTAGTTGTATCAATTAATCCCTATTTTTTAGTTTTTGGTGGTAACAATCGGTACCAAACCTGGCAGTAGTTGAAGCCACAATGGAAAAAATAAAAGAAATAGAAAAAAAAGAAAAGATGGAAAAGATGGAAAATATGGAAACATGGGCGAAACGGATGTTACACTGTACATACAAAACATAAACATTCAACTTGTACTTCAAAAATCTCATCATAGATGGACTATATTAAGGGAACACCCATTGATTATGATTTATTCCAAACACAGGTCTAAACGACTAAGTAGAAAGATTTTAGAGACAAGAAAACCCAATTATCTGGGAACATCTTTCAATGAAAGAACACCTTTGTAAAAAATACTTTACCAACAATGTCACACCTGATTGCAACAAACGATACGGTCTTAAACGTTGAGATAATTATATGGCATTGCGTTAAAATGTTTTATGCATCTAACTTATAGTTCAATTTGCATGATTTTTAAAAAACAATTTACTATGTCAAAATTATTTTAACTAAAATAAATATTATTTTATGTTTTAGGTCAATGACCCGCACGCAATTTTTAATTTTCATACTTTTTTCTTATATAGATTTCATATATCACGAATCTTTTACAAACTTTTTACAATTTTCTGTTAATGACATAGATAAACAACAAAATAACGGCTCCAATAAAAGTCACGACACCCACGTGTAGTAGCTTACCAAATTTTTAAAACAAGTTTACCTCATCAAACTAGTTACAGTCTACAAACACTGGACTAAGGCTTCCATTTCCAGCAGCTATTCTGCAGATAATTCCACATCGTTAAGAAGATTATAGTAAATTTATTGAGGAATACAAAATCCTCGGACATATTTCAATTAGTCAGATTCAAGATAATATATAAAAAAACCATATAAATAAATTTTATATGGTATAAAATGACTTTAAATTTTAAAAATTGTGTACGACTTTAGACCAGCGACTGTCATATAATTCTCCTTTCACAATACGACTGACTATTTTTTCTTCATTAATTATTATATAAGAAATCACAATACACAGTTTGTAGCGGTATCAAATTTTTATTTTTTTACTTCTTTGGCAGCCTGTAACTACCACACCTACAGCTACTGGAGCAGCTGACGGTCGGATATTTTACAAGCAAGACAAAAACAAGCCCGGGCTAGCTCCCGAACGATTAAAGTAAATTTATTGAAGCATACAAAATCCTCGGACATATGTCAATTAAGTAATAAATCGATGATGTTGTCGAGTTGGAATTTTATTTCAAATTACGTCAACTCAATTTATCAAAGAATGATGTTTTTGAATTTTAAGAGTCCTGTACACAGTTAATTTTATCATATTTTGTGTAGTTGATTGCGGCTTCTTGAAATGTTATCTTTCATAATGCCTGTTGTCGAGTTTTCGAGAATTTTATTTCAAATTACTTCAATTTAATTTAACAAATAATTTTGTTTCGCTCATGTTGTTTTTGATTTTTATGAGTGCTGTACTTGATTAATCTTATCATATATTGTTGATTGCAGCTTTTTCATATGTAATCTTCCACTTTTCATCCGACAGGATTAGAATGCATTAGAGACGTTTTAAATTTTGTGGTTGATTTATAATTATTTATATAGAAAACTATTCATCCATTATATCAGTTGCTGTATTGCATCCATTTTTTTCATTTTTTCTTGTCATTCGATGAACATGTTTGTCGAATGAATAATCCAATTAGTTAAAATTAATTTAGTAGAACAATTGATTTATTAATTTGGTTTTAACTAATTTATTATTTATTATTTTATGATAATTTTTATTTTACTTTGTTGTTTAAATAATTCATGGAATTCCTTATTTTTGATTGGTTCAAGATGCTGACCCGTTATTTCTATCAAGCTAACCTAGTCGGCATCGGACTTTCAAGAAATCTGGTACAGCTCTATGATCGAAACTATAATTTATTATTACACAATTTCACTTTTTGATTTTTATAAATATTTCGAAAGATTCTGTGCCGCAACGCTTTCTACGCGTTGCGGCTCGGGCGGAGGAAAACTACAGAATAGAATGTTTTATCGAGAGGGAGCTAGGCTTGAGAAGTTGTGCACTTCTCTCGCTTCTCTCAGTCTAATCAATATTTCTAGCCTTGCGCCCTTTCAACAGCATAGCCAGAATGTAGTATTCATTTCATTCGAGTGGCTTCGAATATATAACTTTTGAATATGTTTTATAATGTCAAGTGTTATTTTCATTGGCAATGCAAAAATATTATTTCATTTGTATTAATTTTATTCATGTGATGAAAATATTGATTAACATATAGCAATATATAGAAGCGTGAGGAAAAGATTATATACACAATATTCAAGTATTTTTTAAACCAATTGCAAAATTATTGGATATTAACCAATAACATAAACAATAATAATAAATTTATTTTTAAATTACAATTCAATTACGTATACATATATTACATAACACAAATAAGAAAATATAAGTATCAAAACTCCAAGATGATATTCAGTTAAGCTGCGATAATATAACAATTCCCTTATTTTCAATATAATTTCAAATAAAAAGTAAATGATTATTAATTTAAATTAAAACACAAAAGTAAATAAATTTATAACACAATAAATAAAGCTATTCTTACTATATAAATACATATGCATTATTTCTTTCTCTTCAATTCTATTTACATTTGTACAAACAACCTCTCAATGACAAAACTATTTAAATACACATGAAGTGGATAAGAATTATATTTTTTTTAATAATATTAATATATTTATTTGCCAAACAGTAGTACATCCAATAACAGGACAAAACAACATTAATAACATAACTCTTTAACTATAGTACATACTATTACTAAACTAAACTAAAAAAAAATAAAAAAAAATTTCATCCTTGAATATAACACGTCAACTTGTCCGCGCTTGTTTAAAGATTGTGAAATAAATTGCGTCATTTGCATTAGGTTTGTCACTGTAGATTTTTGTCAAAAAAAAACCATGTCGATTTTGACAACTAGAGTAGGTGGGAGCATTAAATATTTTATAGTATATAACACATTCAAATAATTTTGCAAAGATGTTTCAAATTAAAATTGGTCGATAATTATGAATGTTGTGTTTATCGCCATTTTTAAAGATAAGACACACTTTGCTAATTTTTCATATATCTGAAAAACAGCAGTTTTTAAAACATGGTTAACAATTTTAAGAAGAAGAGCAATAAGTTCGCTTCCACAATCCTTTACAATAAACTAGGAATTTTGTTGCTTAAGTGCCTGAATGATATTATGTTCTTTAATTAATTCAATCTTACATGAATTGTTGCTAGTGCAGCTTACATTTTGTGGTGCTGAAGAATTATTGATGGGATTAAATACATTTTTAAAATATTCAGCAAATGAGCATACGTTACTCATTAGCGTATCATATGTTATATCATTATATACAATGTTAGAAGGAATGCGTGATTTACGAGCTTTGTTGTTGATAAAAGTCTATAATGCAGCAGGATACGTTTTGTTCAACTGATTGAATGTAGTGATTTACAATTACAGATGATGATTATCATCTGGCACTAGTGGTACAGTATCTTTAACTACTTCAACATTTACATTGTTAAAAACTAAATGTAATGAATTGTTATAATTATTGAGAATTGTGCAATGTTGTGCAAGATCTGCAATTCCATGAAACTTTGTAAAACTAAAAATTTAGTATTAGTACTCGCAGCATTAAAATCACCAAGAATAATTATATTTTTATCGCAATATTAAATGAAAAAAATTTCAAATTTTTCTAAAAAAAATCTATAGTCATTAACAAACACCTTATTTTAAATGTATAAAACAAAAATTAAAATTGTGAGTTTACTTGTGAAACATTTGCACCCTAAGATGTCTATTAAAGCACATTAATTAGATACTATACGCAGATCTAGTTGTTCAATAGTAAAAGTATTAATTACTGCTAATACGAGTAGAACGCCTCTGCTAGTTGTTTTACCTGTCAGTTCTAAATTCCGGTCGCAAATAACATTATATGAATCGTGAAATAGTTTAGAGTTTGAGACATTTTTTGTGAACCATGGTTCAGCTACCGCAATAAGATCAAACTCACTTTAGTTGAAAATAGTTTAATTTTAGAGTTTAAACCGAGCATATTTTGAAAATATATGATAATATATAGTACTATCTACACTATTGACTGCTATATTTAGTTATTCCTGTTATTTTGGCGTTGTAACTCAAATAGTATTAATTATCATCCTTTTGCCAAGTGCGTTCATTTCAGCAATAATATTTTTTAAATATTTAAATATTATAGAATTTACATTTACATTAAGTATCCAATTCTTTCAGAATTTTGATCAAGTTCAAATTTGTGTATTACATAAATTTATTACATCGTTAAAAGTATAAACAAATTTATTTTACACGAGACGGTTTTTATAATAAACAAATCCAAAAATAAAAATATTAACATTTTAATTATGTTTCAATAATTCTGTAATAGAGTAGTGACCGACAGAAAGGTTCGGTATTGTTTTCGGTTTCGGCTATGTCGCATGCCGTTTGTTAAGTTTGACATCAGTTCGCCGGCCGGCTATTGTTAATTTAATTGTTATTGTGTCAGTAGTGATGAGTATTTGTAGAATTAATCAATCAAAACAGATAAGAAAACAGACTATTTTAATTGCAGAAAGTTTATTAACACTCTTGTAAAAAAAATAAAAAAATACATTTTAAAATAAAATAACAAACGTTCCTTAATATAACAGTGGAGAAATTATTTGCGATTTGCCGTAATGTTGAATAATTAATATATTCACACAGTGTGTGTCCGCTTAAAATCAACACTGTGGTCATGGTAAAATGAATTTGCTAATATACAATTTCCGAAATAAAACCGACGACGTAATATTCTAAAGAAGTGAATGTTCTAGGATTGAATTTAGTAAATAACTAATATGGCCGTTGCTGTACGTGACGTTTCACAATAATATGTGAATTATTGAGGTTAATATCAGTAAAAAATGCCAATTAATTTAATTGTCTAACATGGAAATAAACAAATAAACATAAATGAAGCTGATGACGGTAAAGCAACAAAAAGATTAAGAACCCGGATGCTTGGAAATGTGCGAGAGAAAAAGCAGCAAGGTAAGTGATATTTTCACAATTTTGTTTAACTAAATTTATACCAATTTAATTTATCTATACCTAACTATTCTGCTACGTTTCTGCCTAAATATCCCACCTGCAACCATAAGGGTTCTTTCAAACACATCAATGCCGTCATCTCATGATATCAAAAATTTTAAAGCACAGTACCTAAAATATACCTGAACCAAAACCTCGTTCTGTCAGCAATAAATATTATGTATTTAGTCTATTTCAAGAACAGTTGGTATCAGTCTGCAGAGAATCATTCCTTAATATTTTTGGAATTAAACAGCATCAAGTATTAGGATGAGGATAGAGTATCAAATAAAATAGAATCGCAAAGAAAAAAGGTAAATTAATATATTAAATCCCTGAAATGTGTAGAAACACATTGCCAATCAGCTACACAAGTTCTCACTTACTAAGTGCCATATTTTAATATTAAAAAAATATGGAAAATGTTAAAGAAGATTTGAAAGTCAAAGATTCATTTTTCGCTATATTTTTAATACTTCCTATAATATTGGTTTTGGAACACCGGCTACAGACGTTTGCTCATCATGTTTGCGCCTGAAAAAAACTACCAAAAGATCATTGGATAGTAATAAACTAAAGTACATGAAGGAACTGCGTGTTCATAAACTCCGAGCAAATAGTTTCTATGATTAATTATTAAAACAAAAATCACCTGAAATAATAATTTTCAAATGTAATTGGTTAGACGTCCTTCATAAGATTGGGTATAAAGATAATTAATTTGTTTGTTTTATAAAAGAAGACAACAGAAGTTGTCGAAACGTACACGTATCTATTTAGAATGTTTTAACTAATAAAAAATATATTGAGTCCTACTGGCATATTTTATTTTATACAAAAATAATTATCTTTATACCTAATAATTTTCAGTTAAGACACCCAAGAAAATATGCAAAAAAAAAATGGCGACTTATTATTCTCGGCAGTTTTCTACAAGTACTATAACTTTACAATCATTAACATCTCATCAAAAGATAAATTAATCAGAAACAATGTATTTATTTACACCTGAACTGATATACAAAAATCTATAAGATCAAATGAAATTGCATGTGCTTAATACAAATATAACTGTTAAAATAATTAGATTAGTAGCGGATGGTTGCGGAGGACAGAATAAAAACACTACGGTATTAATGTGTCAGAAATGGTTACTTAACGCTCCACAAAACATATGTAACTGCTATTGAATTTTTTTTCCATTAGTGGATACCAGATCGAGTATTCGGGCAAATTGAAAAAAAATGTGAAAAGGCAAAATACTATTCTATACTAATCCTGATTAGTGAAAAACTTGTAACCAATTTGGTAGTTATAAAAGTGGGAGTAGATTTTCAAATATATGACTGTGTATCGTAACATAACACTACCGTGGGGGATAGTTTTAGGGCCGGAAATAATGTAATTCCAATTACTAACAAAAGATATTTATTTCCTTTAATATTAATAACTTAGCAGGTGTAACTTGGGTTTCGTATAAAAAAATATAAAGCACAGCACTAAAGGTTTACATTAGTAATTGTCCGGATATGCAAGATAATTCTTCTCACATGTACCAGAAAAATTTCTCTAGCTAGGGCCGGACTAAACGTCTTTATCGGCACAACTGCTCCTGAAGTTGTTTGGGTCTGCTTATATAAAATAAATGATAAATAAAATCTGTAGTATGGTATTTTTCAACATTTTATATTGTTAACTCTACTTGTTATTTATTTTAATGGACTATTAATTAATCCTTTATACTTTTCAGGTCATTCACGATAACCATACTATGTGACTAAACAGTTACAATCAGCTGATTTAACTCCATGTTTATTTTTAAAAGAATGGAAATTTTTTATCTTTCACAAAAGACATCTAGCTATCAGTCCAATAGCGGAATAAATAAAAAGATCTCTTTTTAGACAATGATATATTCGTAGCCGCTGTATATATTGATCCTATGCATTGAATATTACTTTCGAACAAACGAATATTAAGGGGTAAACAATCACTATACAAAGTTTGTTTGCGACTGTTTAAATTAAATTTGCAAGTTTCTGTCAACTCCAACAGCATTTTCAATACAATGTGAAGTAGAGGAAAATCAAAACGATTCTATAGTCCAAGAAACAAGTAATTTTGAAATGTATCTTGACCAACAGCAGATTGAAAGTAAGGTTTCAAATTTAATGGAAGAGCCACCTGACAAAACTGCACTATTTAAAGCAAACTTTGATGAAGCATTAAATTTAGTGGAGAAATTTAATATCTCAATATCCTAAACTTGTGCAAAATAATGCATGGGCTGTTACTGCGTTGCCACAACACAAGTAAGTGTGGAGGTGTTATTAAAGAGTCGGAGTCGGATTAGTTAAAACGGCTCCTCAAATATTGGCAGACTCCACGACTCCAGACTCCGACCCCACACCACTGCTAGTAACAAAAGGGTCGGAGACAAAAAAAAGGCATTTGTCGATCAACTTATTCTTCAGTTAAAACGTTAATTGTACATGGTGGGAAAGCATAAAAAGGCGTTTTTAGAATAGGTAGAACACGCGAAAGAAAGGGGATAGAAGCTCGCCGTCATTCAATTTAAGAGTGCTTACCGTTTGTCACAATAATTATCTAGACAAGTGAGCATTGTGCATTTGTAGTTGAGAAGTATCTAAAATTGGGCAAGTCTATTATTGTAGTGCAACGGTGCTTTCGCCAACGCTTCAATATTGGTCGTAACGGTTTATTTCCGAAACGTGCACAATCAACAGATGCATTGGCAATTAATCCAAAAACGTTAAAGTTGTTCCCAAAGTGTAAGGTCCAGTTTCCGTAAATAAAGTGAAACAAGCTGTTGTAATTCAAAATCTAGAGCGCTTTGCCGAATTTCTTCATTTTTCTTTCATTCCACTATGCTTGTGTTTATCCAGCAACTGAATATAAGATTTTTATTTTGTTTTTGTAGTAATTTTCTTTTCTTTCTTTAATTTTATCCTCTACTTCTTTTTTCTTTTCTTTTAATATTTTTTTAATGACATCATTGTTTGGATTTTTGATGTACCTGACTTGTGTTTTGTTTCTATCTTGTATCATTGTTATTATTTCTATATTTATCCACTCATTGTTTTCTTTTCTTTTTATTTCCTTTACTTTTGTATTTCGTTTTATTATGTTTTGTAATATTGTTGTTAGTGTGTCAAAATCGTGTACTGTTTTTTATCTATGTTTTCAAATTCTTTCTAAATTTTTTCAGTTTATTTTCTTTTTTTGTACTTTTTCATATTTTGTTTTTTCATATATTATATTCCATTCTGTTATTTACGCATTATGGTCTGATATGGTTAGTTTTTTAGTTTTAATTTTTTTGTTATAACCTTTTATGTTTGTTATAACGTGATCTATTATTGTGCCAGGTTTATCTGCGTTGTTTCTCGTCACTCCATCTTCGTTTATTTTATTTAATATACAATGGCCATTTTCTACAATTAAGTTTCTGTAGTTATTTGTTGCATTGTTATTTTCTCTTAAATTTATGTTCATGTCACCTACTATTATATTTTTGGTTTTTGTTTTTGCTATTTTGTCTATTACTTTTAAAAAATCATCGTTTTTTGCGGTTTGAGGTTTATATATTGCTGTTATATGTATGTTTGTTTTATTAAGATTTATTGTTAGTATTTCAATATTTTTTCTGTTTTATTTTCTTGTAATGTTGTTGTTATTCCGTTTTTTATTAATATTGCAATACCTCCACCTTTCATCAATCTGTTGTTAAATATTGCTGCGTAGTTTGGAATTTGAAAATATTTTTCTTCATTTGGATATAGCCATGTTTCAGTTATTACAATAATATCAGGTTTGTATAGTACAGGTATTGTTAGTATTTTATCAAATTTGTTTCGAATACTTCTTGCGTTATGTAGGTATATTTTTATGTTGTCCATTTTGGTTATAGTTATTACTTGTATATATTTTTGTTTTCTGTTTTATTGTTCCTTGTTTAATAGTTCTTTGGCATGTTCAATACCATGGATAACTATTGGCTTGTCTTCTTCTGTTTTCCTTGCAAGTATTCTTCCTTCTTTATACCAAACCCATTTGTATCCGTGCTTTTTCAATTTTCTAATTTTCTTGCTTCATAAAATATACTGTTGTTTTCGTATGTAATCTGTTCCGTGATGTATATTTCTTTTTTTCCTTTTAATCCACATTCATCGGCTTTGATTGACCCTTTTTCTTTTTTCTTATCCATTATTTTCTTTTTTTCATCTTCTGATTTGAATTTAACCAGTATTGGTGCATCCAAACTCTTATTGTTTATTTTATAGGCTTCTATGATATTATTTGCTGGTATTTCAATATTTATATTTGTAAATAGTTTTGCCACTGTTTCTTTTATGTTTTCTTTTTGATGTTGTTTCGGAATCCCTGCTATCAAATATTATTTTTTTATTTTATCTTGTTCATATTCGTTTACTTTTTCTTCCAGATCCTTTATTTCTTTTTTCATTTCAATATTTTCCTTTTTTATATCTTTATGAGTTTTTTTCATTTCCTCATTTTCTTTTCTTCCTTCCTCAAACTTTGCTGACATAAAGTCCACTGCTCTTTTTAGTTTTTCCAGGCTTGTTTCTATTTCCTCTTCTTCGATATTCTTTAGTTGTTTTGGTGGCATTTTTATTTATTTTGTATTATTTTCTTTTTTAAGTTTTCATAGATTTTTTTTATTTGTTTTAGATTTTTTATTAGATAATAATTTATTATTTAATTTAAATTATAATTAAAGATTAACAAAAAAAAAAGTTTTGCTTTTCATATTTTCTTTAAATTATTTTAAATATATTATTATTAGTTTGTTTTGTTTCTTCGCTCTCTTTGGGGGTTATGTTTAATTACACTTTGTTTTAACCTTTTTTTCACTTTTCTTTTGCTTCTACACTTTTAATTATAATGTCCACTAAATTCTCTATATTTTATTTATGCACTATCACTACTATTTTCTATTTTTTCTTTTCTTTTTCGATATTATTTGTGTAATGTATATTCACGTGATCTCTGCACAGATGACTTGTTTATATATGTGCAGAAAATGCATATAATAAATGCCCATTTCAATTCAAGGTCCTAAATGCAAAAATTTGTGTAATTTATGATGTACCACATTTATTAAAATGCACAAGAAATTCTTTATTAAATTGCAAACTTCAATTTGATTTAAATAAATTTGCCAAATTTGAATATATCGAAGCATTTTAACAATTTGATCAACAGAAACATCTCAAAAGTGCACCAAAATTGAAAAAAGAATATTTTAACTTTAGTAATGCCTACACTGAGGCGACCGTAGCACAATGGTCTAGTGCGATTACTGTTGTGCAGGTAGCCCGGGTTCGATTCCCGGCAGCGGCAATATCTAATTTGTCAAATATATTTCGATGCGGTCGTCTCCTTTGCAAGGCAATGGCAAACCAGCAAAGTATTTACCTAGTAAACCTCTCTACTCTCTAGTGGTGTAGTTCGGATCCCACGTTAAACTGTACGTCCCGTATGTTTGTGTGGAACTACTATCGCGCATCACAAACATACGAGAAGGGCGCCGAACGCTCGTAGCGAGTATGGCACTATAAGAAGAATACCTACACTAAAATGAAGGTCAAGGTTGCCGCCCAACAATTAAGTTTCACAGTAGCAGCTGCAATTGAAACATTATTAATATTTAAAGTTTTACCATCTGAGTCAATGTTCACTGCTCAGTTTATTGAAGAGATTGATTCATTATTAGATTCATTAAATGGGTCTGGCCAAAATTTCTCTGAACATAAACTTTATAGGTGTAAAGTATTACAATCTTCTCCACACATGGAATTTTAGTCTAAAATGTTAAAGAAAAGTGAACATTGAAAATTATTTAATTTAGAATCCGACAAAGATGTGAGAAATCAACACGTTTTTATCATGGGTTGGCAAACTTCTATTAAATCAATTATTTTTATTTTTAATAAACTAAGTGAAAATAAAGATTTTAAAATTTTTAATTGTAGAAATCTGAATCAAGACCCGGTTGAGAATTTATTTTGCACTATTAGACAACATGGCGTTTCCAACACTTACTCAACTTGCCACCAATTTGTTGCAGCTTTAAAAACTGTCATAAACTTGCACTACCTTTTGTGAACGGAAATTGTGAAAAAGATAACTCGCTACAATTGGATGATTTGACAGCGTTTCTTTCCAAAAACAATGATACTATACCTCATTTCGATAATCCTATTAATAGTCCAGATATGGAACTAGATAATCGCAAGATGACATAAATGCTATAGATTGCCAAGCACTGACCTATGTTAGTGGTTATATATTGCATAAAGTAAAAGTTCCCAAGTGCAATCAATGTCATGAAATGCTATATACTAGTGAAATAACTGAGAAGCACATTTTTACTCAATTTAAAGATGCTAATAATTTATTAAATTATGCATCTCAATATCTGATATTTTTCATAAATGAAATTCAAAGCATTTTAACTAAATATTTAAAAGAGAATGGACATACTAATAATTTGGAAGCAACGTTTAAAAACCAATTTAAAAAATGTTGCATAAATTATAAAAAAATATGTGGTGAATATAATTGCGAAGACTTGATTTTGAATGTCGCTGTACGATTATTCATGTACCAATATGTGAATGAAACAACCCACACGACATATTCAAAAACAAGTCATAAGAAAAAAATTAGGAAATTAGTGCAAAGTTCTTCCAAATGATTAATGTCCATCTATACTATTAAAGTGCAATATTAGTTTTTATCAATTTACCAAAGAATTTATATTTATTAGTATTTATTTCATTATTTGTACAAATGTTATATAAGTTATGTGTCAGCACATCTAAGACTCTCACGCGTGCAGTTCCAAGAACATAAAGGAGTCAGCACCCGCAACAGGTGCAATACCAGGAAAGCGCATATCTCACATTCTTGTTACTGATAAGGAATGGTATAAATGCAAAATACACGTAATCACGGTAGGCATATTATATCCTTCCTTCCAAGTTAACACACGTTTCTCAATCGTTCATAAATAAATAAATATTGTTAACATCGCTGTTTAATTTATAACATCCCCAAACTCGGTCGCGAACGTTAACTTATATATATTTAATTTATTCTATACAAATTATTTTATTTATCGATATGTATTTTTCTATTTTCATGTCACCATCTTCTTCATTACCAAACCCTGTTCCCAACCCTGGTAAGTATCTGCACAATTTTATTGTACTAATCTAATACGGTGTTTTTCTTTTTCATGTATCCGTCTCGATTTTATGGACGTCGTGGATTTATTTTATTAGTAATTTAATTAATTATATTTTTAATATGTATAAATAATAAAAAAAATTATAAATAAATTTAATTGTTAGCGGCGTTAGCCCAGAGCAGCATGCGCGCGCAGTATCCCGGCATGTCCATGGTATGGTGTAGTTCCAACAGGAGAACCACAACCGGCCTTGCCTTCGTTGGATACACATGCGTAAAGTGTACCGCCACCTTGAATTGTATTCAATGCGTTTTATGTATTTAATATATATAATTAAGTTGTCACAGTTACTAAAATCGGAAGTGGGATTGAAACCCTTAATAATTTAATAATAAAGAAGAAAGGAAAACAAGTGCATTAAATCATAAATATGAGTGTAATGGAGGAATCAACTTCGTCACTCGAAATGGTGCTGCAGCGATTGCTAGACCGCATGGGACCCCGAGCGCCGCCTGTTGCCGCAAACGATGCCGTTACCTTGCCCGACTTTGTGCCAACAAGAGATGATCCCCGCAGATGGGTGGATGACATTGACAAACTTTTTGTCGAATTGGAATGGAGTGATGCATATTTAATGACCACAGTATCAAGCTGTTTTAAAGGAGAGGCAAGCGAATGGTTCTCGGGCTGGAGCCCAAATGATAAGCGTACTTGGGTCAATTTAAAAAGAGACGTATGCGCGAACTTTACGGGCGTCATAAATTTAGGAAAGCTACTGTATGAATCGGTTAATTATAACTCAGATGGTTGCTCGAGTTATGGCCAATATGCTCGCATAAAACTACAAAAACTTGAATCAACACGTGTCAATTTTACTCAAGATCAACTAATAAGTAGCATATGTTTTGGTATAAACGATTCTGTCATTCAAACTCAAACGTTACAATTAAATCACACCACCGTAGCATCATTGCTGACACAATTGTCACGTACGATTGATAAACCTCGGTTAGCTAAACGCGAAAATAAAATGCCATTAAATACCAGTTCTATTCACAAAACTCAAGTTTATATCTCGATACGATGTTATAATTGTAATCAATTAGGTCATCGACGAGCCGATTGTACCAGCCATGGCATAAAAAGAGAACGTGAAGTTTTCCCTTTTTCAAATAGAAGGCGTCAGAATTTGTTTTGTGACTGTTGTAAGCGTACGGGACATACAATAGAAAAATGTTTTTCTCACAAACGATACGCCACACAAACAAACATTTCAACAAAAAAGCAGTCGGAGCGTTCAGAAAGTGAACCAAATCGAATTAATGTATGTGTATCTCTCTTGAATATTTCATCTTCCCCATCATTAGTATATTACCAGATGTGCCTTAATGACTATCCAACAGAGGTATTGTTGGACACAGGTGCTCAGGTATCCTTAATACGATCGTCAGTGGTCGAATCATTACAATTAGACACAACTCCTGTAAATATTGAGTTGTTGGGAGTTGGTGGTTTAATTCGCTCCTCAGGTAGTGTAATCATAAACGTCAGGTTTGATAAAAATGAACTGGCACATAAATTTTATGTAGTCGCAAATAACATCATTTGCTGTGACGCAATACTAGGTCTAGATTTTTTTTATTTACCTGGCATAACTTTTACTCACGATCAATCTGCCTCAACCCTAGAATATAAACCTTTTCTAGACAACCCTGACAAAAACATATAATCAATTCTATTGGAATTTCGAGATATGATCACCACCGGAAATAATGTTTCGACTCCAATAGCAACAGGTGAATTTAAAATTAGACTTACATCCGACAAAGAGATAAAATACCGCCCTTATCGTATGTCTACAAGTGAGCGTGAGATTGTTAAAAGCATAATCCAAGATTTATTAAAAAACTCTATTATTAGACCGTCTCGTTCACCCTATGCAAGTCCCTGTTTGTTAGTTAAGAAAAAGAATGGTCAACCACGGCTTGTTATTGATTTTCGTGCTCTAAACAAAATCACGGTAAAAGATAATTACCCACTACCTCTTATTGATGACCAGATAGATCGTCTAGGTAGAAGTACCTTTTTCACCACCCTGGATATGGCAGCTGGTTTTCATCAGGTACCAGTTCACCCAGATTCCATTGAAAAATTTGGATTTGTGACCCCGGATGGTCAATACGAATACTTACGAATGCCATTTGGGTTGGCCAACGCCCCTTCAATCTATCAACGAGCAATTAATCAAGCTCTACACTCTGAAATACAACAGGGTACTGTATTAGTTTATATGGATGACGTATTGATTCCATCTAGTAGTATTGATGAGGGATTAACCAACCTACGGATGGTTCTAACTACCCTTCAAGCTAATGGTTTTTCAATCAACATAAGTAAATGTTCCTTTCTTCAAAAAGAAGTTGAATATCTGTGCCGTCTGATTTCAAACGGTGAAGTAAAGCCAAGCCCATCAAAAGCTAATAATTTGAAATCAATTAAACCTCCTACAAATATTAGGGAAGTCAGACAATTTCTTGGTTTGGCTGGTTATTTTAGGAAATTTATTCCTGAATTTTCAGTAAAAACCAGCATGTTATCAGCATTACTAAAACACGATGCTGTCTGGTGCTGGTCGCAAGAACATAATGACGCTTTTAATTACATTATCGATATCCTCACTAATGAACCAGTTCTTACCATCTTTGATCCGTTATTACCAATGGAATTACACACCGATGCCAGCAGCAAAGGTTTTGTAGCAATACTAATTCAAATTCACGATGGAGTAAAAAGAGTAGTAGCATATTTCAGTAAAGCTACTTTACCAGCCGAATCAAGATATCATTCGTATGAACTGGAAACTTTAGCTGTTGTATACTCCTTGAAGCATTTCAGACATTTCTTAGTAGGTGTAAAATTTAAACTTATCACTGACTGCAATTCACTAAAAAGTTCTCAGTTTAAGAGATTTAATCCCGCGCGTTAGTCGTTGGTGGGTATATCTCCAAGATTTTGAATTTAATATAGAACACCGAGCAGGAAAATCAATATCCTATGTTGACTATTTGAGCCGAAATCCACCTGTTACGAAATTACCAGAGGTTAATCTTATTACATCACCTTCTTCCGAAAATGAAGATGATGTTAATCGAATGCCAGAGGGCTGGTTGAGCGTGCAACAAAAAGGAGATAGTGAAACAAACGAGATCAAGCAAAAATTAGTTAACAAGGAAATTGATAGTAATCAGTTTTGTGTTATTGGAAATACTCTCTGCCATATCAGTACAATAAATTCGGAAAAAGTCACTCAGTATTTTGTACCAAAACATGCGCGCTACGGACTTTTGAAAGAATATCACGACGGTCAATCACACGTTGGTCTTGACAAAACGGTCCTTAGCTTTAGCACACACTTTTGGTTTCCTCGTATGCGTCAATTTACAAAAAAATACATTGAATCATGTCTAACTTGCCTCACCAGCAAACGAACAGCAAAATCAACACCATATGACATCTACTCCATCCCAAAGTTGCCTATACCATTCAATATCATCCATATTGATTGTTTTGGACCACTTCCTCGCACTGAGGATGGATATACCCATATCTTTGTAGCCATAGATGCTTATTCTAAATACTGTTTTCTATATGCATTACAAGGGCAAAAAACTGACGACCTCGCAAACTGCATACCAGATATTGTATATCTTATTGGCACACCAGCACGTATAATCACCGATAACGGCATTTCGTTGAAAGCCGCAAAGAATCACTCCGACATTGCTGCTTGGAATATTGAATGGCATTTTATAACTCCATATGTACACCGTGCCAACGGACAGGTCGAGAGATACATGCAATTTATTGCAAATTTACTTCGAGTCCAAGCCAATGTTACAACCGATTGGGACAAACTGGTCTCACGAACTCAATTAACAATAAACTCTACGGTTCACAAAACCACAAAAAGAACTCCTCTTCAAACACTGTTTGGTTGTGATTCTAGACTACCCAAAATTTCTCGAATTATAAACCAAGCTTCAGAGGACAAACTACCTCAGTCTCCAATCCAACTCAAAAAGTGGAGACAATTTGTAAATAAACGCCTACTCAAAAACGCCGAACAACAAGAGCAACGTAATAAGAACACAATACAAAGCGGAAAGCAACTTTATTTTCAATAGACGATTACGTACTTCTTTCTAGAGAAGCGTTACGCCCACGGAAATTGGAATCTGGTTGGATGGGACCTTACAAAATTTGTGCAAAACTAGAAAAAGACCGATATGAGCTACGTAAAGTTAACGACTTGGCCGAGTCGACTCGTTCAACGACTGCGGTCTCAACCCAGATGCGTTAATGGCCAAAGGAATGGCACCCGGAAGAAACTATAGACCTCCTAGACAGCTACATGAACCCAGAAGACTTTAAGGTATGATAAATTTCGTAGTGATTCTATACATAGTTAAAGCAGTTCTAAGAACTCTACACTTTGTTAAAGTAGTCGGATACGTTTGATTTGTAGTGACTCTATACATAGTTAAAGCAGTTCTAAGAACTCTACACTTTGTTAAAGTAGTCGGAGATGTTTGACTCTATACATAGTTAAAGCAGTACTAAGAACTCTGCACTTTGTTAAAGTAGTCGGTGAAGTTTGTTTTGTAAAAACTTTAGACTTTGTTACAGCAAACTGGAGTAAAATGTCGAGTACTCACTACATTACTGAAAGTATGTTATGTAACCTATCTTATTTCATTCCTTAGAATTTGGAAAGTTTCGACCCGGAAAATCAGGATAGATCGAGTGGAAGTGGGTCGAGAGCGTCCCACAGTCAGGTTGGCCGTGTTAGCCCAGAGCAGCATGCGCGCGCAGTATCCGGCATGTCCATGGTGTAGTTCCAACAGGAGAACCACAACCGGCCTTGTCTTCGTTGGATACACATGCGTAAAGTGTACCGCCACCTTGAATTGTATTCAATGCGTTTTGTGTATTTAATATATATAATAAAGTTGTCACAGTTACTAAAATTAATTATGTTTATATTGTTAGAATTAATATAGAACTCTATGACTCCAAGGGCGACACCTAGCGTGCCATATATGTACCAGTAACGCGACTTGCCGGCTGTAGTTAGTTGCACATGTAAAGTCAGCAAGCGCGCATCATTCTCGTGTTCATTTTATATTCCAATCGTTCTAGTGTGTAATAAACATTTATTTTCATAATCTCCTTGTGTTCTCATTTACTTAATATCGAACATATATAATAATTTTTTTATTTATTATGCTTTTTACGGCTATTTTACATCGCCACAGTAAGTCTACGACTTGTTTAAAGTGGTTTGATGGGACCAACAGCTTAATACGTGACTTCCGAACCACGCTGGTGGATAAAGAGCAAGTTATCATTTCAGTCATATTTTGGGGATCGAACCCCGGACTGCTCGCATGATATGCAAGTGCTCTATCATTGAGCTATCACACCATGTGTTTTATTTTTTAAATAAATAAATGTATTTATTGTATTATGTTGGTTTAAAATAAGTAAAAATATAATATACAAATTAATTAATTATATTTTTACTTATTCTATACAGACATATTACAATTTATAAGTATTTGAATATTTTTAATAGATCTACGATTTAAATATTTGGCGCCATTCGTTCCGCTTGCCGCGCTCTCATGCGGAGTGCTGGGTAAACACGAATCGTGTTGCCATCATTTAACACGAGATTCCTACTTCTGAATATGTTCTGTGCATACACTCGTACAAACGCAACAGCGTTTCAATTGGTCCACCAGTACAACAAGTCAGCTATCAAGAGTGGTCCATATATACGTACAACACTAAGCCGTAATTCAGCTTTTAAACACATTGCAGCGATCCAACAAAACAGTCATTATCAATAGACACAAACAGCAACGCAAACAAGGCGGATCGACAGAACAACTGGACGACTGTAACTCCGAACAGAAGTCGCATTGTAACAGTATCTTTTATAACAACAAAAAAAATTGATATTTGTTAGTTTTTGTGTTTTCTTGAAGGTCGTATTATTTTGCAATTATCGAGCATCTTATCTAGGGGAACAATTTTGTTTAACTTTTTATAGTGTAATTAATTAATTCTAAGTGCATTTGTAGTCATGTAAACATCATGATATATGTATGTAATTGTTACATTTAAGGCGGACACCCTGTGCGCAGCCGTGACTTATGCGCGAGCATTCCTTTTGCTCTGCGGCAGAGTTTCCAATATCAACTTTAAAATTTTTAAATGTAATTAACTAGGGTTTTATCACTCCCAATACTATCTCCTGATAACTATTTAATATTGATGTTTTTCAAATTAGCATTTTACATTTAATTTCGTATTTAGAAATCTCGTATTAGGCTTAAATTAATCAATTCTGACCCCAAGTTATTTTTTTTACCCCGCGGATTCATTTATAAAATTGTGCTGGTGATGTTCCTCGAATTGATAGAGTGCGAGTTAGTTTGATATCGTAGAACAACGCACGTCGCACATCAACCACCAAAAATTGTAGGATTATGATTTACAACTGGTGAGTTTAATTTTTTCATTCCCTGAATATTTTCATCGTTAATAGTATCCCTCTCATTTTAATTAGAACTTAAACCCTGATTCCTTCACGTTGCAAAGGAAAAAAAATTATACTTCCTAGCTATTCGAGCCAACTCTCCATCTGTTGGTAATTTCGATTTGTTAGTTAATCCCCAAATATTCATTGATTTTAATTCGTTCAAACTCCTTGCGTACCCCAAGTAATTTTTGCTGCATGAGATCGACGGGATGGGCGAGATGATGGACGATTAAGATCCCCAGTCTAGTTCACGTGGCAACTACGAAGAAGCCAATCAGACCAGATAAGATAAAAACAAATGTACCAGTTAGCTTCCTGAGTGTTATTCGCTTAATAGAATGATGTATATTTTTTATTGATTAGTATATATAAATTCAGCAATTGACCACGAATAATTATTTTTGTCATTGCTAATTGGATTTTAATATCAAAGCTTGAATCATTTAAAACAATATAAATTATATTTATTAATTTAAAAAAAAAATTAAGTGTGAGCCTATTCGCAAAGTTATTTGTGTTCGTGGGTTTTTTGTTTGTTTTTTTTTTAATTTAAATTATTAGGAATGTATTTTTTTGGTGTACAATGTTTCAGGGTAAGACACGTGCACGTATACCTACACTGACACAAGACTATCGTAAGTAACAAGTTTTTTTTTTTTTCCTTTATTTATGTTGCCCCAATCAAATGATCTTGTGCGGACATTGAATTTGTAAATATTTTTGTTAAATCTTTATGTTTTATAATTATTGCAAAACTGTGTTTACTGTATTTTTCTACTTTCTAGGGACAATTATACGATTTAGGTGAAGTTAATGTTTATTACTTGTATTTTTTTTATATATTAATGGCATTTCGTGTTAGCCGCTTCGGTGTGATTTAGGTGAAATAAAGAAAACACGTGAAGCCCCTTTTTTTTAATAAAAGATTGTATTTTACACACCCACCCCGTCTTCACTGGGTTACCAGCCACCTATCCGACAAGTTCCGAAAGACAGTATTACTTAAGCGTCGCGCACCTTATCTGTTCCCGACTTACCTCAATATCCAAAACATATACAAATATTAAACGCAGTCAAAATGGGTAATAAAGAAAAATTGAAAACTTTCAATCGTAATTCGTGCATCAATTAAAACAAAAATAAATTATTTTTACAATTTTATAACCAAAAAATTCCACGGTATCGCTTAGTGAGACATCACTAAATGAACTAAAACAACGTTTACAAATATTAACAAATATAATTCATGAATTTAATGATATTCAAAACGACATTGAATTTCTAATCGAAAATAATCAACTTGAAGCACAACAAAAGTAGCGTGAAAACATTGAAATCTCGTATTATTCAGTGCTCGCAGAAGCAAATACACTTTTTAAAGAAAAATTCTCTTAACAATGGTATGAGCACAAGCCATTCAAGTGATTCAAATAATTCATGCACTTCAAATAATACTATATCAAATATTAAACTTCATATGATCAGTGGACCTCATTCAGAGACACATTTGAAGCATTAATAAATAACAACATCTTGTCTATTATTAAAAAATTTTACTACTTGAAATTTCAAACAATTACAATATTGTTTGGAAACTGCTCAAAGAACTTTATGAGATCAAAAAGTTAATTATTTAAAGCCACGTCAAGGCATTATTTGATCTTCCAAACATTCTGAGAGAATTTTCAAACAAATTAAGACAATTATGAGACGACATTTTGAAACATCTTAAAGCTTTGGATGCAATTGTCAAACTAGAGAACACGTTAAATGTAATTTTAATTCATTTGTTAGGAACAAAGTTATATCCAGTTACCTGACGCCAGTGGGGAAAACCTGCTAACAACAAAAATAGTTTGCCTACTATAAATGGCATGACAAAATTTATATCTGGTCGTTGTCAACTGAAATCAAATAAAAATATGCAACTCAAGCAAAATATGCATCGCAACCAAAACATATATTTATTTATTCTTATTTTTTTAAATAAATTTTTATTTTTATTTTTTAGACATAATATGTACTCTAATATTTCTATGCACATGTGTTTAAAGCATTTGTGTATTGTTGTTGTTAATTTGTTTTATGTCATTAAAAATAGTTACAACTTTTTTTCTATGTGCATCAATTTTTTATTTTATTTTTTAAAATCTGGTCACTTCAGTATAGCTTATTACAACCTTGCCAATGTTTGGTTTGATTGTAACGGCATAATTCCCGGGGAGTTGCTGTCGTTGGAATTCCTAAAATCAAAAATAGGGATTAGTGGTATGCAACCAAGTATACACTATGGTTGAATGAAAATTATGTTGAGGTGAATTAATATCTGTATTTTTATTTTTAAATTAGTATCTAACTACTTTATAATTAAGTTATTTTGTGGTGTTATAAATATTTAATACTCACATGTCTCTGGTGCTGGTCTGTGCTGTGTATTTAGTGTCAATCCTGATCTGGCTCCGATCCTCTCGGTTTTAATCTAAAAACAAGTTGCGATTAGATTATTTTAATGCAATTGTTATTAAGTGTTAATCGAGGAAGGTTGTATTATGCTGTAGAATGCATGGGAGAGTGCTGATAGGGTTTCGATTAATTGTTTAGTTTGAGTATGATTGCGGTTACGATGTTGGGTTTTATTCACCTCGGGTAGTGTTATTAGTAGGATTTTGGATATCGTTAGAGTTAATTATTGTGAATACTACTCAAGGGAGGAATTACCACTTTGTTAGAGACTGGGGGGGTTGTTATTTTGGATATCAAGTAATTGTTGTTGTGTAGTGATTCGAGGTTAGGTGGTTCAATTCTGTAAGGATAATTTCTCAGGGGCCAGGAAGTTACAGTAAGTAGTTGGGATGATTTATATTGTTAATTTATTAATTTGAATTGCTGTACTTACTTGTGGCTGTTAATCCATGTTGTTGTCACTTTCCACTTGACACCTGTCAGCCATCTTCTGATCATATTGTTCAGCGCATATGGGTTTGGCGCAAAATTTGAATTTCATCTAATTAGAATCATCTGCGCATCGGTTTGATTGGCAAGACGCCATGCTTCACGGATAATGAGATTCATTCCTTTTCCGGTCGTTGAGGTGTTGTGGTGTGGTGTTGTAGCAGTGGCGAGTATTCTGAGAGGATATGTAAATCCTTAGGCATCGTGGCCTGATTTATATACTCGCCGTTTAAACTGCATTGGGTGGTGATATATTGTTCTGTGTGCTACCCGCAAAGGGATATTTTTGGGGTTTATCGTTTATACCACAACCGCATGGCGGATTTGTCACCCACCCACATCTCATGGCTGGAAGTTATCTAAAAAGGATTGTAGGACCGTATTAAAATCTCAGGTTGGTTTAGTGTTTATTTTCTCTTGTTTTTATTGCTTTCTGGGGTTTGCAGAATTATTTGTAATTCTGGTTTTGTATGGCATGTTTTAGGGTTAACGTCCCAGTACGGTCACCTCTCTGCTGTATCTATCGCAGGTACGAGAGACCTCTCTTGACGTTCCGCATAAGACGTCCTGAAAGAATACAGAAGTGTGTTCAAGCGTGAGGCCGCTGATGTTCCCAAGTCTCATATCCTGCTCCCAATTGAAGTGATTGGTTTGGTTAATTTGAAGAATACAGAAGTGTGTGCAAGCGTGAGGCCGCTGGCGTTCCCAAGTCTCACATCCTGCCAATTGAAGTGTAGTGGCTTATTTCCAAGAGTCCAGAAGAGTGTAACAGGAAAAAGTCAACCACGTGATATCGACAACCTTCATGTCCAGCCTTTATAATTATTGTTTTTTTTTTGTGCAATGCATAATTGTTTTGTGCCTTCTACCACTTGGTGTAAGGCAGAGCGAGATAACTGTGGGCTGTGAAATTTATTATTTTGTTTATTTTCGGGCGTGCTAATATTTGCCTTACAGGATCTTTGGACGGGGATAGCGCTATGCCTGGACAGGGACCCAAACTGTGAGTACTCCTTTTTTTTTATATATATATATATATATATATATATATATTGTAATGTATGGACATTATTTTATTTTGTATTAAATATGTATATTTATTATTTATATTGTATAGATATTATTTTATGGAATGTATTTTTTTGTTTAAATATAAATGTATAAAAGAACGCGTAGCAAGGTACTCGCTCTCTTATGTTATACGTTTCACTCGCGTACATATGTGCCGAGATTAAATAAAGAACTTTTCCTAATTCAACCAGCAGTTTTAAATATATATCCACGAACTTTACACTGGCGACGAGGATTATTAACAAGTGCAATTATTTCACGCAAAATAAACGTGAACGTGATTAGTGCGTGTATAATTACAAAAAAGAAGTGTTATAGTGAAAAGTGGAAGACACGTGCACAATGTCCACGTACATAGGACAATTAAGGGAATTTAATTGCAAGGATAGCAATTGGACCTTGTATAGAGACAGGTTGGAACAATATTTCATAGCCAACGAAACGAAGGACGATAATTTGAAACGTGCGTTATTAATCAATGCATGCAGCGAAGAAAGTTATCAATTATTGTGTAATTTGTGTGTCGGGGAGAAACCATCTGATAAAGGATATAAAGAATTGGTATTCCTATTAAATAAGCACTTTTCACCGAAAAGAACCGCCATGCCACATCGTTTCACATTCTATCATGCTGTGAAATCAAAATCTGAAAACATCATGGACTGGGCGGCTAGAATTAAAAATCTAGCCATAAAATGCGAATTCGATAAAGAATTGCAAGTCATCTTGAGGGATCGTTTCATCATGGGGCTGGGAGAAGGAAAAATTTTGGATCGACTCTTGGAGGAAGAAATTACCGACAAATTTACACTGGACAGGGCAATAGAAATTGCTATTAGCAAGGAAGTGAGCAGTCGGCATTCCCCAGAAGTCAACATAAAAAAGGAGCCGCAGGAAATATTCCGAACGGGAACGAGAGAACATCAACGAGGAAGCCGTGAGGATCGGGGGAGACCGAGCCAGCATCACGGGACGACGGCGCGTCTGCAAGCGGGACCTTCCGGACGGAGCAGCGACCATAGAGCCGTATCACAACAAAAATGTACGGTATGTGGAAAATGGAATCAAAAGGCAAGTGAATGTCGATATAAAAATTATCAATGTCATAAATGTAAAAAACCAGGACATTTATCAAATGTTTGTCGAACGAATTTAAATAAAAATAATTTTATTAAAGAAAATGTAAACCTTTATAATTTAAAAACAAATAATTTTGCTGATCCAATTAAAATCATTGTACGGATTAATGGAAATCCTTTGAGTTTTGAACTGGACACGGGTGCAAGTCTATCCGTTATTTCAAGTCAATTTAAAAATACGCATTTTTCAAAATATAAATTATTTAGTACAGATAAATCATTTATTAGCTATACCGGTACAGAAATTAAAACTGTAGGTTTTATATCTGTAAATATTGAGTATAAAAATGTTATCAGAGAAATAAAGTTATATGTTGTGAAAAATGGTGGACCTCCATTATTGGGAAGGGATTATTTTTCATTGTTTAACTTAAGCATAAATAAATTAAATGTTAATGAAAATATGAATATGAATAATTTATTAAACAAATTTCATAATGTTATTACGGATCAGCTAGGCAAATTTAATAAGGGTAAGATTGATATAAAAACAAAAGAAAATGTAGAACCAAAATATTTCAAGGCTAGACCGTTACCATTTGCAATGCGATTGAAAGTTGAGCAAGAAATCGATCGGCTTGTTAAATTAAATATATTGGAAAAAGTGGATTATAGTCAATGGGGTACACCAGTAGTACCAGTTTTAAAAAAAGATAACACAATTAGATTGTGTGGAGATTACAAAATCTCAATTAATCCAGCTATTATCACAGATTCTTATCCTATACCAAGAATAGAAGAATTATTTAGTAGATTACAAAATGGTGTTGAATTTTCTAAAATAGATCTTTCTCAAGCATATCAACAAATACCATTAAGTGAAAATTCGCAGGAACTAACAACCATAAGCACTCATAAGGGGTTATATAAATATACTAGGTTACCTTTTGGTGTAAGTTGTGCTCCTGCAAAATTTCAAAAGATAATGGAGAATGTACTTCAAGGATTAGAAGGTGTTGTTTGCTTTTATGACGACGTACTTGTAACAGGAAGTAATAAGAAAGAACATATTGAAAGACTAACTAAAACATTAGAAAGATTTCAATTATATGGACTTACAGTTAGGAAGGATAAATGTAAATTTTTTCAAGAATCAATTACCTATTTAGGTTATAAAATTGACAAGCATGGACTTCATACATGTGAAGATAAAATAGTAGCAATTAAAGAGGCACCCATTCCAAGGAATACTACACAACTTAAATCATTTTTAGGTCTCGTCAATTATTACAATAAATAACTCAGCAACGCTGTTGAAACCGTTATACAATTTATTAAAGAAAAATATTAAATATGAATGGTCTGATATATGTAATGAAACATTCAAAGAAATTAAAAACGTTTTAATATCAGCAGATGTGTTAGTACATTATAATCAAGATCTTCCAATTAGATTAGCTGTGGATGCATCTCAGTATGGCGTAGGTGCAGTGATTTCACACGTTTTTGAAAATGGTGATGAAAAACCAATTGCATTTGCATCACAAACGTTAAATGAAGCTCAATGTAAGTATTCACAAATCGAAAAGGAAGCATATGCAATTGTGTTTGGTGTTCAAAAATTTTATTTATATTTATATGGTAAGAAATTCACTTTATTAACCGATCATAAGCCACTGGTTACACTGTTTGGACCCAAGAAGGGTATACCATTAATAACAGCAAATCGTTTACAAAGATGGGCATTGATCTTGAATAACTATCAATATGATATAATTTATGTTAAATCTAATGCAAATAATGCTGACTGTCTATCAAGACTACCATTGAATGACGTAATGATTCACAAAGATGAAAATTCATTTATAAATTATGTTATTAATAATGAACACATTCCAATAAATTCTGAATTATTAAAGGAAAAAATTAAAGAAGACGGGATACTTCAAAAAATTATAACATATATCGAAACTAATAAGTGGCCAAATAAAGTTACGAATATTATTAAGCCATATTTCCAACAAAGGAACAATTTAACCTATGAAGATGGGATAATTTTATTTGGCTACAGAATAGTTATACCTCAAGCGTTAATTGATACTATGTTAAATGAAGTGCATAAGGTACACATGGGCATAGTAAAAACAAAAAGCTTGGCCAGATCGTACATGTGGTGGCCAACTATGAATATAGACATTGAAAATAAAGTTAAAGCATGTGAAAATTGTCTAATGTATAAGGATTCACCAAATAAAAATGAACTGATTCCATGGGAATATCCAAAGGAAATATGGGAGCGCATACATATTGATTTCTTAGGGCCATTACATAACAAAAATATTTTGGTAATCATTGATGCACACACAAAATGGATTGAAGCATTTTGTATGCCTAGTACAAATAGTTTTCATGTTATAGAAGCTTTAAGAAGTTTGTTTGCACGATTTGGAATTCCAAAACTAGTGGTATCAGATAATGGCAGTCAATTCACATCTGAAGAATTTAAAAAGTTTTTGGATTCCAATGGCATAAAATTTAAAACTAGTTCTCCATTCTATCCGGCAACTAACGGAGCTGCCGAAAATGCCGTCAAAACAACTAAAAAGGCAATATTAAAAGCTATAGGGAAAGGTGGAGTAGAAAATATTAATTTGATAATAAATCAATTTTTGTTTGACTACCGTAATACAACACATTGTACCACTGGAAAGAGTCCAGCTGCTATAATGTTTGGTAGAAAATTGCGTACCAGATTTGACTTGTTAAAACCAGAACATAACTCAACGGACAATCAACCGTTAGTAAGCAAAGTAAAACATAAGCAAAAACAACAAATAAAAAATTATAAAGGTAAAGCAAAACGAATGTTTGATGTAAATGCGCAAGTAGCTGTTAGGGATTTTAGATTCCAAAAACCGACTTGGATTAAAGCTATTGTAAATAAAATTTTAGGACCTCGAACTTATCTTGTATTTATACCTGAATTACAGAAAACGTGGAAAAGACATATTAACCAAATTGTAAGTTTTTTTCACGGTACTAGTTCTGAAGGTACGAATGGTACCGAAATTGAAGAAGTCATAGATGTTAGTAATGACGAAATGTTACGAAGAAGTAATAGAGTGAGAAAACCTCCATCAAGGTTAATTACGGAATTAGATAATTAGAATTGTTTAACAAAATTATTGGGAATATATTTTGTTAGGATAAGGGAAGGGTATTGTAATGTATGGACATTATTTTATTTTGTATTAAATATGTATATTTATTATTTATATTGTATAGATATTATTTTATGGAATGTATTTTTTTGTTTAAATATAAATGTATAAAAGAACGCGTAGCAAGGTACTCGCTCTCTTATGTTATACGTTTCACTCGCGTACATATGTGCCGAGATTAAATAAAGAACTTTTCCTAATTCAACCAGCAGTTTTAAATATATATCCACGAACTTTACATATATATATACCGATATTTTGAATTAAAATTTCACGGCTTAATTACCACTCACGTATTGTGTTATGTTCATTGCTTAAAGATATTAAAGGCGTTGGTTGATACGTCGGAAGCACGGTTGTTCGATTTCTTTAGATCGAAGTTTGTGAATAAGTTGTATACTGTTGAACTTTACAATTAATTTAACTTGTCAATGGCAGATTGGCCTAATCTGATGTAAATACCTTTTTGGAACAATCCAATAAATTGGGTGTATTTGTACCTGTTTTTTTTTGCATTTACCTTTTTGCATTTACCTTTTTGTTCATTTAATTTTGTACATTTATAGATGTTCCTCTCTCGAACATTAATGTGCCGTATATAATTAAATTATATTAGCTTCCTCTACATTTGATATCCGCATACGCCTTTGTGTCTAACTTTTTGGTATCGGGTTCTACCTTTAGGAGGTGTGGCCAATTACAGGGTGGACTTCATAAAAAGATCCCGTGGCGCTCACAACTTACCACCCCCGTCTCCACTAAGCTACGACGGTAAGTGAAACCCTGTCCACCTCTTACCCTCACAAAAGGGCGTAGATTATCAAATCGAAGGTTGCTGTTTTGGTAGCGTTACTTGATGTTAGTCTAAACTACTCAAATAAATCTCAATGAATTGATGACCTATTCGGCCACATTCGTCGGACAAATCTTGTAGGTGTATGTACACAACCTGCACAACCCACCCCCCAACTAGTAGAAAACTATATTCAAAATCTATTATATGTCAATAAATGGAACCCCAGGAAAAAACCGATAGTCCAAGTCCAAACGCTTGAGGTATTTCAATTATATATATTTAATAATTATTTATATGTATATATGTTTGCGTAATATAATTTCAAGATTTTATAACATTTCTTAATAACAAGTAATAATAATTTGAGTTATTACAGTAAACTATTAATTTATAAATTTGTTTGCATGTTTGTTATGGCTTATATTTTATATTGTATGAAAATCTAAGCTCATTTTGAATTGATGCGTAAAAAATATTTTGAAACTTTAAAAGTAGATAAAAATAATTTTATCAATTTTAGCTGCGTTTACAATTATAATTTAATTTGCTAAATAATTAAACATAAATTATAAAAGGAAATGTTATTTGTATTTGATTTATTTATCAATATTTTTAACGTGTTTAAATAATTTGTCATAAACTATTTTCATTGTTTGTAAGTTTATTATATTAATTGTTTTGAGGATTTCATTAGCAATTATTATTTTTCAATGATTTATTTTTCTATTTTTTAAATCTTGAAATAAAATGTTTATTTTGCCTAGAAACTGTTTATAAATAATAATTTTTTTTTTAAATCATTTATTCAAAATTAATAACTATTAAATGTATTTTAAAACAGTTTGCGCCTAAATTAAATAACATCACAATAACATTTTCTATAAATTATAATAATATTACAATAAATAAATTAGCTTTACAGGACAATGTAAAACTAAAGGTTCTATAATCTATTTTTATTTTAGGTTAACCAGAAACTATTTATCTTTTTGTATTGTATATATTTTTGTGTGAAATCTTCAAGCCTACATTCTTTTTCGATTACATATAACATACATATTGTTTTGATAGTCCGGTTGTATATAATTTATATGTTGTGACGCTTCTTCGTCGCGGGTGACTAGGAAGCGGCGGGAGTAATTACAGTCGCAATCACAGGCGTCCAACTGACTGATCTGATCTCTCGGGCGCCACCACACATTGCAATGTGCACAGGTTAAAATCAAACAAAAATAAATTCAGGTTTTAAAAAGAAGGATATATTCAGGAAAAAAAGTAACAATTAAACAATAACAAGTATTTACAAATATACAATGACTCACTTCTGTAGTCCTTCAATTTGCGATGCTATATAGCTACACTAACTGCATAAGAAGTTGCCTACGAACTAGTAAATTAATAAATTAAATTATAATTAATTCTTTTTTAATTACATACATTTAATCCCATAAATATAATAAGACATTTTCTTGCAGTCTGGCACTGATTTCGATGTTAATTGTTGCACAGCTGATTCGTGCTAATTAACTCGGCTACTGGGTTACGGCATAATGTGCGCGAGTGGTTTATGAGTGAGTGAGTATATGTGCATGTCCGGTGGCTAAATCAGTTAAGTAGTTTATGATTTGATATCGAGCACGTGGTTATGTCCAGATAGCGTGTTATTACTCGCCTGGGCGCATTTATAAATGTTATTCCTGACATTATTCCCAACAACCCTAGCGCATTTATTTTGCTCGTGCGTTAATTAATAAATACAACATGTAATTAATACAGGGTGAACAAAAATAAATACAATCGGTAGGTGAAAAATATAAAACGGACCCTAGGTTCGTTACACCCCTCTTATTATTAAAAAAAAAACATTCTATATTACTTTAATCCACCCGGACTGACAAATCTAATAGTCTTAATTTTGGATATTTTCAGTCGATATTTTCGCTGGAAAGGATTCCGTTTTCGTTTCTTTTTCTGCACCCGCACTGGCACTATAAGGTCGGGAGCGCACACTGGAGGGCACACAGAACACATAAACTGGATTTCTTTGCGCACCAGCGGGAGCAAGCTGGACGTTCATACTAATGATGTGCAGACGAAGAGCAAGCGTTCATTCCAGCCGGACCGACTTGCCGGGCGTGGAAGGCATTTAGCTATTTATTTCAGGGTAAAACGATTTCAACAGTACTTAATGGGAGCAAAATTTACGCTTAAAACGGATCACAAGCCAATTTTAGGTTATTTGGCAAAAATAAACCAATTCCGCAGATGTACGTGAGCAGAATGCAGCTTTGGACTATATTCTTAGCGGGATTTGACTATCAGTTAAAATACGTGAAAGGTCAACATAATTCAAAATCGCAGACACAAACCAAAAATATTTCATTAATCATGTTCTCTGTTACAGCTTACGTCAAACCACAATACTATAATTACTATACAAATAGTGGCTTAGATAATTATATATGTTTATTTATATGATTTTAAGAGTATCGTATGTTTTACAAAAGGAGAAAGAAATCATCTTAAGGCCAAAGTGTTATGTATCGCGCAGGGCAAATGTTATGTATCGCGCATGCGAACAGTTCTTCGACAACCACGCTAGTGAACTCACGTCACCTTTATATTAACTATAATGACTAATGCGAAAATAAATGCATAAACAATACCTAAGTGTCTTATTGCAATACACAACAAACAGTAATGAATAAAATAAATTAAAGTCAAATTGGAATAAAAAAACAACCCAATTGTTGAAAAAACTAGAATATACATACAAGAGCACATAGAGAGTGTCTACCTACAACTGAATCTCACTACATTTGCAAAAATTCAAAACGTCCGTATTTTCAAGGTGATATACAGTCCTTAGCTCAAATGCATAAGTTGTACATTGACTGAGCTAAAAAAAAATATACCAGTGTTTTTGAACATGAATACAATATTTTTTTATTTACCCAAAAAAGACCAATGTGATGTCTGTGACAGATATACGTTTGCAAACAATGCTCAAAAAACTAGACAAATCCTTTAATGTGGCGTGTTATGCAGGAAATATTAGTATCTCCTTAGAAAGGTGTTAGTATATTTTATTATAAATTAAAATATAGTATATATAGCCGTGGACTACTGCCCAGAAATAAGGATTCGCATTGAGAAAGCCCGTGCATCCTTTGTGAAAAACTGCTCTGTAGTCGCGACTTGAGCCTGGAACTCAGATCTCGGATGCTCAAATGTTACGTATTCCCAGTCCATTTATATGGTGTGGAAGCTTGGACCCTCAACGTGTATTGTGAGAGGAAATTAGAAGCCTTTGAGATGTGGGCCTACCGTAGGATGTTGAGGATATCATGGACAGAACATGCGACCAACGTAGAGGTTCTGAAAAGAATGGAGAAAGACAGAGAGATCCTACTAGAAGTGATAAAATGAAAACTGCAATAAATGCAATGGTTATTTTTTATAAATAAAAATCCTCAAGTTGTAGCCTAAACATTTCTTTATAGCGTACAATATTTGAAAAAAAAAATACAAAACTTTTTTGTTTAAAATTTTACATAAAAAACTTTCAAATTTCGCGCCAAATCTTTTCATGTAAAACCGAGTGCATTCATCGGAAATTATCGGGATCTGCAGCGCTACGTGCGGTTATGCAGTGAATTAATCACAACAACAGCTAAACAGTCTGCATCCAACTGTTACAGAGTACGGATGTTTTAAAGTGTCGGTACAAAAACGAGACAACCGCTGGGGTAAATATGAGACATGGTAAGGTTAAAAATGAGACTAATTAAATATTTATTTTTGTTCTAGGTGTTGTTTACAATGCCACGAATTTAAGTTCCGAAGAAGAGAGCATATAGCGAGGATAATGTGCAAGAAGCCTTCGGACTAATTGGAGGAGGGAAAATGTCACTTAGAGCGGCTGCACTTAAATTCAAAATTGATAAGTCATTATTAAGTAGGAGATTAATTAAAGAGCCTGCCAAGCAAGGCAGGAAGACGTCTCTAACAACAGACATGGAATGTGACCTAACTCAAAAAATTAAAATAATGGCAAAACGGGGCTTTGCTTTGACGAAAGAGGAGTTAAAATCAGTAGTCCAATCATACGTCCAACAAAATAACATTCCCATTCAGTTTAAAAGTAATAAACCGGGCGATGATTGGTTCACCCTGTTTTGCAAGCGGAATCATTTGTGTCAAAAGAAAATGGAACAATTAGAAAAGTGCCGCCGTACTGCAACTAGTGATCCGTTTTTAATTTACGGGTTTTATAACCGCTTACAGGAAACAATTGAAGAACTTGGCATTAAAGATAAGCCAAATCATATCTGGAATCTGGATGAAACCAGCTTTTCTTCGGATCCTTCGCGCGTTAAAGGTGTCGCACTTAAAGGCCAAAAAATACATCGAAATATAGAGGGCTCTGGCAAAGAAAACACAACTGTTATGGCTTGTATATCAGCATCAGGTAAGCTACATCCTCCACTAATTATTTTTCAAAGATTAAATTTGTGGACGACATGGAAAGGTAAAAACGATTTACCTAACACCTGTTATGCATGCTCTGAAAAGGGTTGGATGACCACAGTAATTTTTCAAGCTTGGTTCATAAAGTTTTGCACTATTGTTTCTGAAAGACCATTATTAGTGATTATGGATGGCCATGTTACCCACTTAGACAAAGGAACAATTGAATATGCTATCAAAGAGAATGTAACACTGCTAAAACTACCAGCTCATACAACTGATGTGTTACAACCTCTAGACAAATGTTGTTTTGGGCCACTTAAACTAAAATGGAATCATCGGCTTATTGAATGGCAGCGTTTGAATCAGCGAAAACCGACCAAGAGTGAATTTTCGACTTAATTTGTGAAATATGGAATGACGGCATAACAGAAAAAACGATCATTAACTCTTTTAACAGTACTGGTATTCACCCATGCGACAAGATTAAATATCCAGTTAAACGTTTGGATCCTGAAAAACTAATAAAATATCAGGCGTTGGATGCTAACATAGCCAATAAAAGCAATGATTTAGATATTACTTTTGAAACGGAAGTAAACGTATCTGCAAATACAAGCAATGCTTTAGATAATTCTATTGAAACCAATTTGAATGTATCATCCATCAAAAATGTAGAAGAGCAAGTAAACATCAATAAAGATGAAACAATTAATACCGAAGATTGTGTAAATAGAATATTATGTGAACTCTCTGAAGATACAATGACCGAAATAAATACCAATTTAATTGAAGACCAAAACAAACAAATATATAATCAAACAGAAAATAAAGCAAACGGATGCCAATGTAATGTGAATATTGACAAAGAAAATAATGCAAATTCTTCATTTGAAGAAATTATGTTATCAAAGATTAAAAAGACAAGTGTTTTGAAGCAAAAAAGAAGTAAAATAGATGGAGGGTCACCAGTTCTCACAAGTGCAGAATATTTAAAAATGATAGAGAATAAAACCAAATTGGATAAAAAAGTAAAGATTCGCAAACCAAAGGCTCCAAAAGCAAAGATCCACAAACTAAAACATTCCAAAGGGAAGAAACAACAAAGAAAACTAGCGATAGACAGCGAGACAAGCGAAGATGAAATTGATAAAAAAATGTGTGAAGATGAAAGTGACGACGAAGGAAAAACATGGGCTGAAGTAATGGAAGTAGATTCGGAGACAGATGATTTTGTTTATCACGAGGTTGAAGATAATAACCAGAATATACATTTACATAAAAATGACTATGTAATTGTGAAATTATGTAGTACGTCATTGATAAGAAACTACGTAGCATGCATTAAAACAATATCTTATAATGAAGTGCATGTATCTTTTCTGAAGCGTACAGGAAATAAATTTACTTATCCGACAATTCCGGAGTTGTACGATGTTCCTATTGACGACATTTTAACAAAACTAGAGCCGCCAACCTTTTCTGGCACAACAGAACGTTCCAAAGAAATATATAGTTTCAACATAAATTTTAATAACTATGTAATCAACTGAAAAGTTGTGTTAAAATATGATTTTTAAACTCTGCAAAAAAAATAAAATCTATTTTTTAACCTTAATGTCTCATTTTTACACCTGTGCTTTCAAATAGGGAAATACGCGTGTTATAGGCGAGTTTAAGTAGCGTCTCATTTTTGGACAGAGGTGTCTTATTTTTACCCCAACCGACGGGGTAAAAATGAGACACGTTTTTATTTTTTTTCTCAGTTATACATTTTTATTTTAAGATAGTATATGGTTAATCATATTCTTAATGTTATTATTCATGTGTTATAATTTTTAAAAAACCTGATATAAATTTCCTTTTATTTTAAAAATCAAAAGATTTGATTTTGTCTCATTTTTACCCCGTGACACCCTATATACTAAAAGTTACTTAAAAAGACATGTTAAAATTTGCATGTCCAGAAATGATGATCAGGCCAGCCAAAATTGTCTTGCGAAGTCACAAACCCTTTTAGCTTGCAAGATGGATCCAACTAATGTAATATCCAAATTAAATGTTAAGGAAACTGTAAGATAAGTATATATTTGTTTAATAAAAAATCTTATATTTTTATCGATTCAGGTTTTTGATATGATGAAAGCAGATGAAATTGCTTTTGTTGCAAAAAATGATTTATTGATAGCTCATTTTGGCTAATCGTATTTAAAAAAACATATAAAAGAAAGAAGTGCATACACATGCAGTAATCGTATGCGAGAACTTTCTCGTTTGTTACTAACTTATAGAAATTTGACAAACAATAAACAAATAGTTTTAAAAAATCTATTGACTTCTAAAAATTTTGATGATATTGTGACTGCAACAAGAAATCTTTCAGGATATGATCCTATAAAAAAACATTTAAATCACCGAGTTTAGCAATGCACATGGGTACTACACTAAAAATTGTTTCAGCTGAACTAATTCATTTAATTTTAAAAGAAGCTACAGGTTTTATTTTCAAAAATAAAAGTGGTTGACAGAGGTAAAAGATTTTAAGAAAATTGTAGAATCAAGATGGAGCATTGAAATGGCCAATAAGGATTTACAAGAAAAAAAATGGAACAAACCATTACTATTACCATTAGTTATTAAAAATATTTAGAACAGAAACTTTTAAAATATCTGAACAGTGTAAAAAATCATTTGATACAAATGTCGCAGATGAAAAAGACTATAAAACCTTGGTGAAATGTCTATTAGCTTTAGTTATTATTTTTAACAGGCGAAGAATCGGCGATGTCCAGTATTTAAAAATATCTGATTATAAAAATGATCAAAAAAGCAATAACAACGATTTTGAAAATGCTCTTTCTGCAACCGAAAAAGTGTTAGCCACAAAATATAAAAGAGTACTAAACAGTGGCAAGGGTTCTAGAGCTGTCGTAATGCTTATTCCACAAATTATTGAAAACTATATTGATGTATTATTAAAGCATAGAAATAAGTTTATTTCTAATGACAATAAATATCTTTTTGCCGTTTCTGGTAGTAAAGTCAAATGGGGAAAAGGTGATACAGCAATACGAGATTTAACGAAAAAAATGAAATTAGAAAATCCCTCTGCAATCACTAGTAACAAATTAAGGAAACATATTGCCGGTGATGCAAATATTAAGCCTGTCCAAAGACGATATAAAGCAATTTTCCACATTTATGGGTCACAGTCAAAAAACTCACGAAGAATTTTATAAGTCAGTAAAAATATTTATATGTAATTATTAAAATACTGAACCATTTTTTTCAGAGTTCCTGTTGACTTATATCAAACAGCAAAATTATGAATAAGAGAAAGACAGCGAATATATTACGGATTTAGAG
Organism: Tachinus rufipes; assembly: GCA_963932245.1. Classification (NCBI taxonomy): domain Eukaryota; kingdom Metazoa; phylum Arthropoda; class Insecta; order Coleoptera; family Staphylinidae; genus Tachinus; species Tachinus rufipes. The sequence goes on from OZ010748.1 coordinate 52,957,812, forward strand.
GCAATCTCCGACAAAAAAAAATCAAAAACCAGATAAAGGTGTGGTAAATAGACGACAAAGAAAAAGTACAAAAGAAGATTCAGATATAGAAGATGTAGAGACAAAGGTTGTCAAAATAAATAAAAAAACACTTAAGTTTTTAGTTTAACGTTTACAGGTTGTAAAACCTTTTTTTTAATTTAAAACTTAAAAAATAAACTTGTTTCAGGCTGGACCGCACAACAGATAAAGCTTTTAATTAGTACATTTAAAACATATATTAAACAGAAAAAATATCCGACAACAACCCAAATTGGAGAATTTTGCCAAAAAAATAATATTTCAAGAGATCCTATAGTGGTCAAATCAAAAATTCAACATATTATTCGAACACATAAATTTTAAAAATAATTTATATTTTATTTCTTTGTTAGTTTTTATAATTATGTATGTATTCAGTTAAGTAAATATTATTTTAAACATTGGATAAATTTGCTTTACTTTAAAGTTACCTTTTAATATAATAAAAAAAAAATAATTAGTAGTAATAATGTAGAAAATGTAAAGGTTGAAATAACTTACATAAAAATTAAAGATCAAATTTTTAAGTATAATAAAATCAAAATGAAGTTAAGATATATGATATTTTTTATAAACTATACGCCGTTACCTCTGAAAATCTGGCAACACTGGCAGAGGTAACAAAGTAATGTTCATGTATATATTCTATATATATATATATATATATATATATATATATGAGGTCTCTTCATATACTTTATGACATCTATATATACATATTTTATGTAACAAAATAATAAAAAAAAATTTACCCCTCTTTTGAAAAACGTAGTATGTAAGCTCCCCGTAATAAAAGTACACAAACGGTGTTTTATATAGAGGCTTATAAAATATGGAGGTCTGGTCGTCTTTGAACTTAACAGAGATCACAAAGATACAATCATACCTAGTGTACGATCCCAAATTACACACGATAATACATGCACGGATATGGGAGGTTAAAATGATTTACATTTTTCAGGACTCTAATGCATATCTATATATACATATATATATTTTTAATTTTATTAATTTGTTTTAGTAATCACGATCACCTCACCGAAGAATTTCGTGGGTTGTCCTATTCTAAGTGCAACCTAAATTACAAAGTGCCCAATGTTATACCTAAATATTTTTTCATAATCTAATTGTTATACAATTATTTATCATATAATAAATAATATTAAAAAAATAATGTTAGTTTGATTTTTTTGTGTATATTATTACTCATCGAAATATAAATGAACATTTCTTTAGAGTCAAATTTATCACTTTAACAGTCATTTTTTTTTGTTCCTTGTTCCCTGGCCCCGATCCCCAATCTTTTACACAGTTTTCTTTAATTTATTACAGATTTCTGCTCCGATAAGTGTTTAACTATCATCCGATAGGTGGAAAAACTTTACAAACTGTTCAACCTGCAGATTCCTGCAAGTAATAGTTAAACTATCGGCCGAGCAGATTCCTGCACAGGTTTCTGCAAGTAATAGTTCAACTATCGTCCAATAGGCTAGATTCCGACAGATGGCGCCACCTGTCTGGAGTGCCGGAGTGCGCTAGAAACGGCTATTGTACACTACTGTCTTATTCAATTTCATATAAAATAATTTTTCCTAATGTAAAATACTATAATCTTGCAATAAATGAATAATATGTATACAGTGAATGTTTGTATTTATATTTAATATTATATAATTAATAATTTTTAATATTACACTTAAAAACACGTTTTTATAATCTCTTAACCATTAGTGGTGCGCACAGGATTTCAGAGTTAAATATATTCGTACGAGTGAGAATTTACAGTTGAAAAACCCGCACACTTCTGCCACAATACTGCTAGGTACATTATAATAATGCGTTCAAAATTTTGTATTACTTTTCAAATTGCAATAACATGATTTAATCCGGCAATACTATTTTTATTATTTTAAATTAAATAAGTAAAAAAGTAAGAGTATTCCACAATAACTGTAAGTATTGCATCATCCTCTCTTCGAGTAACATTGACATCGGTGTGCATATTAGTGCAGAAAAATGATGTATATTGTAGACAAGTCGGTGAAATCAAATTAATGATTATTTACTTGAGATGTGATTAGAAGATGACATATAATTATTTTCATTACAAAAAATAGCCTAATATTAAAACAACCTATAATTGTAACGTTAGTAGACATATTTTAACAGTGTTGAATAATTTAGTGTTGTTAACGTCTAATTTTCGATCAAAATTGGATTGATTCTTATGAGAAATGCGCACAAAACATGGTAATATCGAGGATTTTTTGTTGTCTCTTAATGATTTCAAATGCGATTGGTCGGAATAACAATAAATTTGATTGGCACACTAGACTTTTTACACATCCGGTGGGTATATAAACAGAAAAATCTCTAACAAACTTCAACAACAACACTCTTGTGCCGACTCTCTTAGAGAACGCATGTCCCGAACAATCTATCCTCGCTCTTTACGCCGACCACCGCTACGAACACTACCTCGCACCTGACAAACACACTAACGCACACATTTACACATTTACATTTTTATTGAACGCGCCTATCGATACTAATTCGAATTCGTCTGTGTTTCAGCCCAAAGCCAACTTCGCTTCCGCGACAACATACCAGACACAATGAAGACAAACGCTTCAGACACTGACCGTTTCGAAATTCAACGGCACGAGAGAAACCGTTTCTGGTGTTGTGGTACCTGTTACATCGTTTCATCAATTTCAAACTTTGACGCATTTAAGACGCAAATTCAAAGTTGCATAGGGGAACCTATTAATCAAGACAAATTCAGCAAACTCGTCCCTCAACTCTATCCTGTGTATTAAAACACGTTTTTCTTAACATAACTGACGCCGACGTATGTGATGCCCTAGCGGATGCTGGGTTAAACTTTACGAAGGCAATCCGAGTTAAATCACGCGCGACGGAACGCCTCACGTTACTCGTACGCGTTATTTCTACAGATCCTAAGACCATTGACTATTTGCTTTCGTCTGGTCTCATTATATTTGTGACGTCTTTTCTCTTTGAGACGTGAGGCGTCACCTGTGCGGGGGTATCTGCAGTCGGGATCAACAGGGTCCTCTCACTTAATTGGCCGGAGACTGAAGGTGCTCGGGCGCCACCACACCGGAGTGTGGACACAAATTAAATAATAAGCGGGTAATCAAGAAAACATTTATTTTTGTAGAAAAAAGAGAAAGAAAGATAATAAAAAAATAGTTATTAAACATCAAAAGGAAGATGGATTGGGGAACGTTGGTAGGAACTTGAGACTGAATCGGGAATCTGGAGGTGGCTTGCTTTCCGGCTACCGCACACTCTGGTTTTAAGGAGAAAGAAAAAAAAAAGGAATTTCAATGGGGCTTTGGGGGCTCGTCCGGGATTGTCGGCTCGACTTACGGTTATCGGGGTATTTGGATCTGGTCTGGTACTTTCTTCACTGGACAATATAATCGGACTTCGGACTGGAGTTACTGGACTCAATTCTACTTTCCTGGGCTTACTTCCGGACTGGACCACTGGACTCAACTCATCTCGGACTGGACTCAACTAATCTCGGACTGGACTCAACTGATCTCGGACTGGACTCAACTCATCTTGGACTGAACTCAACTGAATTGATGAGGACTGGACGGCGGTATTTAAAGAAAAAGAAAAGAGTTGGGATAAACTTGGCAAAATCTGGTGGAAAAGGAAAGAGCGGGAACAGGGTTGCCAACATAAATGGGGGATGCATAGGGGGTGGCCTATACACCCCAAACTAATAATTAAAACTAAATTAAACAAAATGACTCCTGACAATACATAAACAATCCTACAAAATCTTAAAATCCCATTCCCCTTAATTACTAATATATTTACAAAAGAAACAAACGTCCGCCGGGTTCGGACGGTTGCATACAGTAACTAGTGATTTACCTATTAATGGCAAATCACTAATTACTGCACACAGAAGCTCCTGGTTACTTCTTACTTCCGGCGGAGGTTTGTCTCACCCATGGCGAACCCCATATGGGACGCCTATGGGCCTTATTGATTACATGGGATTGCACGTGGTTTGATAGGTTAGATCCGCGTGCATCCTCAAACAACGGAGTGGCAAGCCGACAAACACGCAGGTTTGTTGCGTCATCAATTAAACATTATGTCGAGGACATGAAAAGTGTCGGTAGCCGGTTAATTACGATGTTTAATTAATGGCAGCAAGGTAGGCCACCCCGAATACAGCTAGTTGCAACCAAGGTTGCCTAGCATATGTGATATACTTCACGCGGTTTGTTATGCGTGCGTTCGGCAAGAATGTCTATGAATAACGCTGCATAACAAGCGCGCGTTCGTGATACTATCCGACATAAACAGACGAACGGTTTGGGAATTATTTTAATAAATAATCACGGGGTTTGTTACATATTCAAATCCCTTCACCGTGCCGAAGCTTCACTTCCTTCTCTTCCTCAACCGCTTCAGTGCAGTCGTTGCCTGAAGTTTCGCGACACTCGCGAACCTTGCCACAATCCAATTGTGAGCGGCACTTGTGCCGGGCCTCATCCTACCCATGTATGCAAATCAACCATTATAAAATGCCCACTTTGTAATTCCAACATCCATTCCACATTCTCCCATAAATGTCCCAAACGCCCCAAAATCCCTCTCTCCAACAATGTAATTGCTCCATTAAAAACAGTTGACAAGCCGACCGAATCAACTGAAATCAACGTTACGCGATTTATGACATTGGCTATGCTGGAAATGTTCCCAAGCGTTCCCGCGTTGCCAGTGCCATAAGTCGCTATGCGTCTCAGTGTTTAGATTTTCACTCTGTGCACATCACTTTTGAAGTGAAATCATAATGGCTGCACATCCTTTAGTAATTTCCTCTCTTTAACACATGCGGGTGGTCGCGCAAGCGTCCACTCGTAGAAAACCTCATAAAATCCGATAAAATTTCTATTCTTGCGGTGCAAGAAACCAAAACCACTCCTCGCTCTCTACGCTTAAAACTCGGAAAATTTATTTTCCACAAAAAACACGCGGTAGACTAATCAGATGGCGTGGCTCTCGCTTTCGACCCCTTACTCCCAATCTCTCCTATCACTGTTTCCCATCTCTCTTGGTCGGATTTGCATGTAGTAAGAATTGATATCCAATCCTTAATTAGTAAGATATCGATGTACTGCATATACATCCCACCTTCACATCAACTCCCTTCCGGTTTCTTTCAATATGTTGCATCCCAAGGAAAGTCTATCATCCTTGGGGATATGAATGCCCGACATACATCGTTCGGTGACCATTCCTCAAACCTGAAAGGCAACATATTGGCGGATATCCTCATAAATTACCCTCTCTTCCGGTTAAATTGCACTGACCCTACCTATTCAAACTATCACGGTCATCCCATCATTAATCACATTGTGGTCAAATTAGATTTAATTCCTTATTTTAACCTCTCAGCTAGTCGCGGTCAATGTCCGACGGAGAACGGACGCGCTCGCAAATGTGCATAAAGGCGATTTAAATAATGGTGAATAACACTGGACAACAGCATTTCTGATGATTGAGTTATGTTACATGATACTAGCCTAATTTTTAATGACGTTTTCAAATCTGTGATCGAAATTTATGTATCAGCTCTTGTTTAAAAAATATGACACATGAGCCGTTTTACAATAAAACACAACACGTTTAAAGTTAATCCTATTTTATTGATTTCTTAAGTTAAAAAAACTTTCTTTTATAAGACTTCCTTACAGAAGTTGAAGTTGAAGAGCTGTTCTGAATGCTCCAACAATAGTCAGCCATCATGTGTGCGTTCCAGTAGCCTTGATAGCGTTCCTCCATCGTACGAAGGTCCTGGTGGAATCGCTCGCCCTGTTCTTCACTTACATCCCCAAGATTAGCAGGAAAATAGTCTAGGTGGTTGTAAAGAAAGTGTAACTTGATGCTCATGTTACATCCAAGCGCTTGAAAGTGACTCATTAATTGTTCAACATGTTGAGAATAGTCAGCACCTTTCTTATTTCCCAAAAAATTTTGAACAAGCCAAACAAACTCATTCCATGCCTTTTTCTCAATCTCTGTCATAGTGTCCGTAAAATTTGTGTCTTTTATTAATGATCTTATCTGTGGCCCATCAAAAATGCCCGCTTTTATCTTTTCTGCACTCAGTTTTGGGAACTTTTTTGGTAGAAAAAGGAAGCAATTTCCATTTTTGTCAAGACCTTTAATAAATTGTTTTATAAGCCCTAATTTTATATGCAATGGAGGCAAAATTATACGATCCCTTGATACTAAAGGGGGGTTTATCACGTTTTGTTGTCCTGGAACTAACATTTCCCGAGTAGGCCAATCCTTTTTAACCCAGTGTTGACCTTTAGCTCTACTATCCCATAAGCAAATAAAACAGGGATACTTTGTGTAACCACCTTGTTGGCCTAATAGAAAGTTGACCATTTTTAAATCAACACATATGAGCCAGTTGTTTTCCACATATTTAATTTTGTCCAAAACCAGAGCAATAGATGTATATTCTTCTTTTACTTTAGTAGAATGTGCAATAGGTAATGACCCTAATTTATTCCCATTGTGTAAGAGAACACATTTTAGACTCCGTTTTGACGAATCTATGAATAAACGCCACTCACTTGGAACATAATTTTGTAATCCCATTGCAGTCATTCAGGTACATCTCTACAAAATACGAAATCATCTTCTTCATCAAAATATTTTAGGAGATTCTGTTCTTTTGTGCGGTAATATGAAATTTTAGTTCCTTTTGTTATGAAGTTCCTTTCTTTTAGCCTAGAAGCCAAAATTTCTGAAGCAGACTTCGACAGTCCCAGATCTCTGATTAAGTCGTTTAAATCATCTTGGTTGAATGGTTTTAGCTTTTCCAGGTCACATTCAAAGTCACTATCACTACTGTCAAGTTTCGTCTCCAAATCAAATGGCTCCTCCTGTAAAGCATAAGCTTCAGGTTCAGGTGTCTTAGGACTCAAGACACATCTATGTGCCGATCGTATGGACGGATATTTCCATTTGGCTCTATTTGTTCGGTTAATGCCAGTTATGTTCACCAAACAAAAATAGCAGTCGTCATGGTGGTTCCGTGGTTCATTCCAGAGCATAGCGGTTTCGTACCGGAAACTATTTCTTTTCTTATTTGTCCATAAGCGTAGAAACTCAACGCACGTTTTGCATACCTTTTGAGGAATCCAAGGCTTATCTTTCATATCCAACGTGTGCCCAAAGTAATTTTTGTAAGCCTCATTTACGAACGTTGTCACATTTAAACGGCATACTTTAGACATATACTCTCCGCAAATGAAACAAAAATGGTTTGGATCATTCACACAATGTCTTCTTGACGATGCCATATCAAAATATAGTTAGATAACTCAATAATTTGTAAATTAATAGCAAATAAACACAGCAAGAAAGCTAATTTTAAGTGAAAGCTGTAACTTGTAAACAAGAGCTGTCAGAAAAGAAATGAGGTTATATTTGGAATCAGCGACGCCAAATTAGTAAACATCAAGTGACATAAGTTATTCATCAGTCATAAAGTTCAATTTTGTTGGCCAGTGTAATCAACGTTATTTAAAAAATTAAAAATTCTGGAATTAGAACAAACAGTGGAAAGGTGAAAAGTTTATTGTGAAAGTTCAAAAAAGTGTAAAACTGGACACAAAAAAAATAAAGGTGCGGTCGTGTTTTAAAACACACTCGTGTCGTGACGCGCGACACGTCTAGTGTTACATAATAAAACATAAACGCGGAAACAGCAATTTGATATTAATTAAAAGTGAAACTAGGCCAAGGGTCAAAAAACGTAATAAGATGGATGCATTTTTAAAAAGCGAGATGTTGCAAAGAACACCGCCGGATAAAAATAAAGATAAAGAATTAGGTCAAACGAATCAAAAAAGAGGGAGAGAAATAGATTCGCCAGGAGGTAACAACGAGGCGAAGAGAGCAAATAACCCCACAACAATCCAAATAATGGGGAAATTAATTAGAGAGTTAAAAAACTTAACCAGTGAGTGTACAACCACTAAACTGGAAATTAAAAAGGTGGCGAATTAACTAAAAACAAATATGGAGAGAATGGAATTTGAAGAAATCCAAAAAAAAAAAGAACAGGAGAATGAAAATAAAACAAAAATAGGTATAGAAATGTCGACACAGACAATGGAAACTGGAGATAATAGGGAAGAAAACCGTAAAAACCATTTCATCTCGGACGAGGAGATATTAAAAGTGGCTAATGAAGAGGATATAAAAAATATTATAAATAAAGAATGGAGAGATACAGACTATAAATATGTAAACGTGGAAAAAAAAAACCAATAATGGGAAAGGAAATGGATACAGGACTTTTAATAAATAAAGATGAAATAGGCAAAGAAGGTGGTATCTTACAACAAGCAAAAATAAAATACCCTGAACTAATGGAGAAAGAAGGAGAAGATGAAACGCCATATATAGAAATAGTTAAAAATCTAAGCGGAAAAAATGTGGGAAAAGTACACATCATTAAGCAGAAAATCGAAACGGCAGGGAATAAGGAGATACTAATAGCTAACGAAAAAATACTTATCAAAACAAAAACATTAAGTATTGAAGAAATAAATATACCAATACCAACGGGAATTACGGCAAGAGATGCAAAAAAAATTATGGAAATAGCAGGAAGAAGAACTAACACAAAAATAACACTGTGCGTGCCAACACAGAGACAGGTAGCGGAGACAAATAGAGAAAAAAAAAACAGGTACGGAAACAGGTTCTATAGTAGTGAGCAAACAAGGTGTCACATATGCAGATTTGCTGAGACAGGCAAAAACCCAGATAAAAGGATCTACGTTCAAGGAGGTAAGAGAAATAAAAAAAGGGGAGTTGTTACTAATTACAAAGGGTAATGAGACGGAGAAAGAGATAGAAAAAATTAAAAATGGAATGGAAGGCTGCAATGTACGAAAAGCCAGCAACAAAACTACAGAACTGGTGATAATCAAAGATATTAGCCCAGAAATTAAGAGAGAAGAAATACTGGAAGAAATTATGAACAAAGTGAACACAGAAGGAAGTACAATAATTTCCATAAAGAAAGGTTATAGAGAAATACAAACCGCTATAGTCAAAATGGACAAAAAAATAGCAGAACAGATAATAGGAGAAGGAAGAATAAACATAGGACTCATAAGATGCAGAGTAGAGAAAGTTAAAGCAAATGAAAGAAAATGTTATAAATGCTGGAGGAAAGGACATGTAGCGGCAGAATGCAATGGGGAAGACAGGTCTTTGCTATGTATAAAATGCGGAAAGGAGGGACATCAGGTTGCCGAATGCAAAAACAAAGAATACTGCATTGAATGCAAAGTATTAGGACACAGAACGGGAGAGAAAAGATGTCCAGCTACAAAGAAAAAAGAAATGAGGAAAACAAAGAAGAATATGGAGGACAACAACCCAGATAACTGGAGAGAACAGGAGGAAAAAATAGTATCACATAATGTATAAGTTTATACAAATAAACATAGGAAGGGGAAGAGAGGCTCACGATTTACTAATAGCAACAGCGGAGAGAGAGGAAATAGACCTAGTGCTAGTGAGTGAACCTAATAAAAACAAACTAAATGGTAAGTGGATAAGAGACAAAGGAACAGATGCAGCAATTTTAGCTAGGGGGAAGTGTAGGGACAAGGTGGAAAGATGGGGAACACCAAAAGAAGGAATAGTGTGGGCAGAAGTACAAAACATGATAGTATACAGCTGTTATATCAGCCCAAACTACGGTCTGGAATACTATCGAGAGTGGATAGAAGAATTAGAAAGAAGTTTAAGAAAACAGAAAAACAAAAAAAATATTGTAGGAGGAGATTTCAACGCAAAATCACCGAGATGGGGAGGTTACAAGAACGATTTAAAAGGAAAAATCTTAGAGGAGATGATAGCAGGGTTAAATCTTACAATCTGCAACAATGGAGACAAACCGACGTTTGTAAGAGGAAGCTCAAAATCACATATTGACATCACCATAGCAACGTGGGAAATGGCAAAAATAATAAATAAATGGACCGTGACTGAAGAAGAATCACTGAGTCTACACAAACATATACAATACAATACAAAGGAGAAAGGAAAACAGGAGCACACGAGAGAAGGTAAATGGAACGTAAGAAGAATGGACAAAGAAAAGATAAAGAGAGGCATGGAAACAGAAGAAGTGACAGAAAACGAAAATATTGAGAAAAGATGCGAGAGGTACTCAGAAAAACTGAGAAAAGCGGCGGAGGAAGCAATTCCTAGGTACAGGGAAGGCGGACGAAAAGGACCATACTGGTGGTGTGAGGAAATAAAAGAATGCAGGAAAAACACAATACAAACAGCAAGGAAAATCAAAAGGCTGAGAAGAAGAGGAGAGAACACAGAGGAAATAGAAGAGAAACTAAAAAACGACAGAAAAATTTAAAAAAAGGCAATTAGGGATAGCAGAAAAAGATGCTGGAAAGAAATGATAGAATCTATAGATGGGGATCCTTGGGGAAAACCGTACAAAATAGTGATGGACAAATTGGGTGGAAGAACAAAAGGAATCTGCTTAAAAGAAGACGAAGAAGAAGAAGTCATAATTAAAAAACTATTTCCCAAGGGAGAACCAGTAGAAGAACCAGAAACAAAAGAAGAAGAAGCAACAGTTATGGCAACAGTGGAAGAAATCAAAGAGATCATAAAAGAATTGCCTAACAACAAAGCACCAGGTCCGGACGAAATAACAACAGAGATTGTTAAAGCAGCATAAGACGGAAACGAGATAGAAATAACTCAAATAATCAACAGGTGCCTAAAAGAAGGAACTTTCCCAGGATGTTGGAAAGAAGCCACTCTGGTACTGATTGAAAAAAAAAAAAGCAGGAAAAGCAACATCATACAGACCAATATGTTTAATCAACACACTGGCTAAAATAATGGAAAAAGTTATTGTACGGAGAATAGAACAAGAAATAGAAGAAAAAGGAGGATGGGAAAAAGAACAATACGGATTTACCAAAGGAAAAACAACCTTAGGAGCTATTGAAAAAGTGAAAGCAGTAGCAAAAGAAGCAAACGGCGGAACGCAGAGGAAAAAGCAACACTGTGTAATGATAGCGTTGGACATACAGAACGCGTTTAATAGCGTATCATGGGCAGCAATCATAGAGGCGGCAAAGAAGAAAGAACTGAACAGAAAAACAATTAAGATTATATGGAGCTACTTACAGGACAGAAATCTAGTGACCAAAAATGGAAGATTTAAACTTACTAGAGGGGTACCGCAGGGCTCAGCACTGGGACCAAAACTGTGGAACCTTGTCTATAACGAGTTACTTCGAATGAAGATGCCGGAAGGCGTGTTAATAACAGCATTTGCGGACGACATAGCAGTAGTAGGTAGAGACGTAGAAATAGAAGTACTAAAAGGAAGATTAGAGCTGGCAATTGATATGATACAAATATGGATGAGAAGTAAGGGCTTAAAACTAGCAACACAAAAAACTGAGGCGGCATAGCTATCGACTAAGAGGAATAATAGAGGAACAGGTAAGATACAGGTGGGAGATCAAGAGATAACCATAGGAAAAAAAATCAAATACCTTGGAGTGACACTCGAAGCAAAGGGATGGAATGAACATGTTAAGGAAGCGGTCATTGGAACAAAGGATATTGAGAGAAAGATTGGTAGACTTACGCCAAACAACGGAGGTCCAGGAGAAGAAAGCAGAAGGCTAATAGCAACGGCAGCAAGAAGCAAATTGCTGTACGCCGCAGAAACATGGGGAGAAGCCATGAAAACAAAGAAAAACAGAAAGGAAGTAAGAGGAGCCACAAGAGCAAGCTCGCTAAGGATTTGTAGAGCTTACAGAACAGTGTCACAAGAGGCAGTAGAGGTAATTGCGGCAACACCTCCCGCGGATATGATGGTGGAGGAAAGAATAGAAATAAAAAAACTTGTAAAAGAAGGAACGAGTAAAAAATAAGCAAAGATAAGAGCAAGAGAGAAGACTATGGAAAGATGGCAGAGAAAATGGGATACAGGAGAAAAGGGGAAATGGACGAAAGAATTAATCGCAGACATAAAAGAATGGGTAGAGAAGAAACCCGAGACGTGTTATTATACAACACAAATACTGAACGGGCACGGAGCATTTGAAAAATTCTTGCAAAAAATTAAAAAAATAAATGAAGAAGACTGACATTTGGCGGAATATAAATTGAGCAAATGGTCAGTGAGAAAGGGATATGTAGTTGAACGGCTACTGCTTCTAATGCAGTGTTGACACGGAGTTCTTTACTGAAAACCGTATCACGAACTAATAAAGCCGTTCCACCCTGAGCACGATCAACATTTGCACGATCTTTTCTATAAATAGTATAACCACGAAGATTAACAGAACATTCAACCTTAAAATTTGTTTCCTGTAAGGAAACGCAAATAGGTGAATTTTCGGCTAATAATATTTTAAAGGATTCGTAGTGTGAATTATATCCGTTGCAGTTTCATTGTATAATGGTTGAAACCATTTTTAGTGTTATGTTGCGAACGTAATTTTAACTCTTTGTTTATTAGCGTTTTTTTCTTTAACTTCTGAATTATCGTCTGGAAGAGTAGAACTCCCACTAATTGGCATAATTTCATCTGTCAGAGTAGATGGGGTGGAAAGAACTTCCACATCCATCGACTCTAACAACACGTCAATATTGGGGTCTGTGGGCGCAGGATCGCTAGAAACCTGCACCTCAGGTGGCGGTAGCCTAGATTGGGCTGCCGTCTTTGCAGGCTTTGACTCGGACTGAGCCTTTGCCTGTTTAGGCTTTGACTTGGAAGTCGCAACCTTAGTTGGTTTTGGCCCAATACGAGCCAATACCTTAGATGGTTTAGGCTTTAAATAAACCCCCATCTTGAGTGGTTTCGCTTGAAGTCCCACTCGTTGTGACCTTGGACCGGATTGGGTCGTAGTCGGTTTTGGTTTTGAGCCTTATGGGCCCGCAACCGGTTTTTGACCCTTCACATTAGAGTCCTTGTCTTTATTTAAAGAAGTTTCTGCAATAGCAGTAAATGTCATAATCGGTGTTTGTTGAATAATAGGTGTTTCAGCAACTGAAGCAAACGATCTAGAAAAGGTAGGAGCCGTAATTGCTCTATACTTCTTTTGAGCATCAAAGTAAGAGAGTTTGTCTGTTACTCTGACCTCGGCTATCTTCCTTTCCTCTTTCATTTCTAGGCAGTCTCGGGAATAAACGGGATGCTTACCTTTGCAGTTCACACATAAAGGTGAACTGTTGCATGGATCAGGGTCATGTTTCTCCTTACTGCATTTTGCACATGTTGCAACACCTGGACACCTAACTGCAGTGTGTCCAAAACGTTGGCATTGGAAACACCTCATTGGGTTAGGAATAAACGGGCGAACCGGGCGAGTAACATATGCCACCTTAACTTCATTTGGGAGCTGTTCAGAATCAAATGTTAAAATCATAGATGTTGTATCTCTGACTTCACCATCCTTTCTACGGGTTAGTTTTTTAATATCGATAACGCCTTGCGACGCCAGTTCCTGTTTGCATTCGTCTACAGTTGTGTATAACAACTCATACCATGAAATTACTCCCTTCGAAATATTTAAGAATTTATGCGGTTCAACTGTCACCGCAATATTACCTAACGACGTGCATTCCTGCATTTTACTGCTCTGCAATTTATCTTTTACTTCAATAAGCAAGGTACCGTCTCTTAACTTCTTACATGAATTTAAAGTTCCATTAATAATATTGGAAATGGTCCTATGAATTAAGAAGGGAGAAACCTCCTTTAGACTCTGGCCATTTTCAGAACATTTAACAATCAAATATCTAACAAACTTTCTGCTTGTACTATTTCTATCTTTATTAGCTCTCTCGTCCGTAAACGGGCGAGATCGTTTGGTTGGAGGTTTAAAATCTACCATAATAAACTCCGTCAACTTCATCGCTCAATCTCCCCACCCACCACGGAGCCACATATGGGACGCTACATCACAAACTGATGCAGTCGCCAGGGCTAATCAAGCGATATAGGTTTCATAGATGTAAATGAAAGACTTCCGCAAACACAAAGAATACTATCGGACTCCAATCGTAGCACATTGTGAACCTTTCATCGATCACTACATAAATAATTCCTCACCCTTAAGTTAGATAACGAGCCAATTGGTTAAAACTGGGTTAGGTTTAACCTCCCGTTTTACCAGAAGCTAGGGCCAAAGCAGTGTGTTGGAACTAAAACTCTTTTAAACCTGAGCAATAGCCCCTCAACTACCAGGATCTCCTTTTCCTGACTTTCGGGTCACCGCGCACGGCAAACACGCAGGTGAGTTACACAAGGTGTTATGTGAAAATTGTCAAAAATAAACTCACAAATAAGTTTGACTTGTCCCAGACGAACTGTGGGTTTTTTAACGAGGTTATCTCCTTGCCTATTGGTCGCCTTTTACGACCAGCAAAGGGGCTAGCGGAAGTATTCTTTTGCACCACCCCCTCCCGCAGGGGGGTCCCGCCTTAAGCAAGCCCACACAATACTTATTCCTAAACTCCATTGCCATCTTTCTGGACATCACCCGGGCTTACGACCACCTGTGGCATGACGGATTGATCCACAAACTTCATTCTCTCAACCTTCCAAATTTTGTAGTAGCCTCAATCAAATCCTTTTTATCAGATCTTCTTATAGTGCCATACTCGCTACGAGCGTCGGCACCCCTCACGTATGTTTGTGGTGCGCGATAATAGTTTCACACAAACATACGGGACCTACAGTTTAAAGTGGAATCCGAACCACACCACTAGAGGGGTTTACTAGGCAAATACTTTGCTGGTTTGCCATTGCCTTGCAAAGGAGACGACCGCATCGAAATATATTCGACAAATTAGATATTGCCGCTGCCGGGAATCGAACCCGGGCTGCCTGCACAACAGTCTTCGCACTAGACCATTGTGCTACGGTCGCCTCTGTGCTACGGTCAGATAGATCGACTCAAACCCGCTGCGGCAAATCTCTTTCAAATCCTTTTACGCCCTCCGCAGGGTTGCCTCAAGGCTTAGTTCTCTCTCCTACTCTCTTGAATTTGTATGTCATGGATATTCCTCAACCCAAAAACCCTTTGACAAAGCTCCAGCAGTATGCGGATGACACCGCGGCTTGGGTTTCCCATTACTCTCCCGATATTGCATGTAAATACCTCCAAACCTACCTCAATTCAGTACAACGTTGGCTTCAGAAATAGATGCTAACCGCAAAACCTACTAAATCCCAACTCATGCTATTCCACCATCCCCATTATCATATCTTTGGAACAAAAATATCTTTCCTATTGATAAAATAACTTACCTGGGCATCACCCTTCCTTCTACTCTTAACCCTTCAGTAATTTCTTCTCAGATTTTCTCCCAAGTTCGGAAAAGAATTAACCTCCTTAAGGCGCTCCGTAGTACATTTAAGTACCACCCAAAAACCCTGCTTTACACTTAAAAAATGTTCATTTGCCCTCTGATCGACTATCAATCAATTACATTAACCTTATCTCGTCAAATTCATTTAAATCCTATAGCTTATAGTTAGCCGACAGAAACATCATCAGGAAAATTCTTCTTCTTTGTCCTAATCATCCTTCAGTAGAACTTCCTGCACTCTCAAACATACCCCCCTATTAAATTACGCCTTCAGCATCTTCAAGGCAAATTTGCCAGCTCTTCTAGCTCTCAAACATCACCTTGCTAACCATACATTTCTAAATCACTTAAGCATGTTCGCCACCCAGCTATGAAAATCCCTTACCCTCTCGCTGTTATACTCCAACACACCGATGTGGAAAACCTTCCCGTAGACATCCAAAACCTCCTCGATATATTTTTTTGACAATGGTGGAAAAGACATGTCGAGGGTTGAATGTTATAGTGTTCTATCTGCAATTTTATGCATTATGCGGGTTATGTGCGCAAAGGTAATACAGAAACATAATGTTCTATCTGCAAAATCCCTAGGTAGTCTTATAATAACATGAAATGGGAAACGGTGAGTGTTAAAATGTACTATTTGCACAACGATCAATGTTTTTAGAATTATATTGTTCTATGTGCATGAGCCAATAGTAAACGAGTTCTCGTGCAGATAGAACAATTTAATTTTAAAGTCAGCGTACGCCGATCTGTCACTGTACGTTTCGTCGGAACTATTTAAAATTCTTGTTGTATTAAAATGAGTGATAATATAAATTCGTAAGTATTGCTACAATATAACAATATATTTTATTAGACAATTAAAACATTATTAGTGAATTATGTTTAATTATTGGCTGCTGTGTTCTGTTTATTTAAATAAACCTAACCCCACTTAAAATTTTATTTTCTTTTTAGGGATTCTGATCATGGAAATGATGTGTATTCCGACGATTCTATAACAGATCCGAATTATGAACCACTTGCTATGGAAACTAATGATATTAATAGCCCAAACAGTTTAAATTCAGATGTAGAGCTGATCGAAGAAATTAATATGGAGGTTGAAGAAGAAGTCGTACCTGAAAATGTAGAACCAAATATTAGTAGAAAGTTAACTCGAAAGAAAAATAGGATGCCCTCTACATGGAAGAGAAACATTAACCGAAATTTAGTTAGTTAGTTTAGATTTTTGGCGTATCAGCCTAATAAGACTATTAACGCCGATTCTTTTCTCTAACTATAGAAAATGTAAAATAATATGCTGTAAAATGGCATATTAAAGAATAAAATTAAATAAATAAATAAATAAACAACAAAGATAAAATAAACTTTTACAAACTTTAATGACTATAGCAATAATGACTAGATAGTTCCAACAGTGTCTAGGGTGTAAAAAATCCTAAACACTGCTGGATTTTACGATACACAAACATTAATCATAATAAATTAACAATTATATCCATACACCCAATTTGCTCTGTCGAATAAATTCGAACAGACGATCGACTTCAACGATCTGATCGCCCAAGACAATCGACAAACTGGGTGATAATTCAGACGTAACTCTTTGTTCCGAAAACTGCCGACAATCCAATAAGATATGACGAACAGTCAAGGGGACATTACAAGTATCACAAACTGGCGGCACCTCAGAATCCAACAAATGCCTGTGAGTCCATCGACAGTGACCGATGCGAAGTCGCGTGAGGATAACCTCTTCCCTACGCTTCGGCCTGCATGACGAACTCCACGGTGTAATAACGCTTTTAGTGCATCGCAGCTTGTTGTCTTGAATAGCAAACCACTCAGTTTGCCAGCTAGACAGCAGCTTTTGATGTAGAAAATTACAAATATCCCTAACGCAAACTTTAAATGAAACATATTCAGCGCTAGTTATTGCCAATTTGGCAAGCGCATTAGCTTTTTCATTGCCACTGATACCTACGTGACTGGGGATCCAGACAAAGTTAACAGTGACATTTATCTGAGACACCTGAAGCAAAATTGAATGAATTTGCCTCAGCAAGTAATGATCAGGATATTGGTCATCAATGGCGTTTAATGCACTCAACGAGTCTGTACATATAACATAATTTATACCTGCGCTTAGTTGGATGTAGAGAAGAGCCTGATAGATAGCATACAGTTCTGCAGTATACACGCTGCTAACACTTGGCAAGCCAAATGTAAATTGCAGCTCATCTACCAGAAAAGCACAACCCACACCGTCGTTACTTTTTGAGCCATCGGTATAAATCCAAGTGGCATTTACATTCATTGCTTGAATTTTTGCAAATTCAGTTCGATATTCAACTGGTAAAGTTGAAGCTTTGCTCATTCTCGATAATGCAGTATTTAACCTTGGACGTTGAAAAGTCCAAGGAGGATCGCGACAGTAAGACAGTTGATATACATCAGGGAGTTGGAAATCCAGTTCCCGAAGTATACTGCAATTTCTTATAGCAACCGGTTTTTGGGACCGTATCCTGATGTTGTATAGATCGTCGAGACCATTATTGTACACGACAGGAAACGTAGGATGCAAGCGTTTAGCTTTTAGTTTTGCGGCGTACCTAATTGTCAAAATTTTACGCCGAAGATAGAGTGATGGTTCAGCTGCCTCACACAAAACACTAGCAATAGGGCTAGTGCGAAATGCGCCAGTTGCTAAACGAATTCCAGTATGGTGAGCAGGATCAACAATACGTAATGTGGATAGAGCTGCGGAAGCATAGATTATGAAACCATAATCTAGTTTTGAGCGCACCAAAGCGCGATGCAGAAGTAGCATTGTTTTCCGATCCGCTCCCCATGACTTTCCACTCAACGACCTGAGCAAGTTTAGTGCCGGGACACATCTTGATCTCAGATTTATTAAATGAGGACGCCAAGTCAGCGCACGGTCAAATGTGACACCGAGAAATCGAACACTATCCTGTACAGGAATAGGTTCTCCCCCAAGATATAATAAAGGGTCACCGTGTGGGGTTCGCCTTCTACAAAAATGGATAAGCAACGTTTTACTAGTAGAAAAAGTGAATCCATTCTTATTAGCCCAGTTCAAAATGTGATTGATTGTTAACTGAAGTTGACGTTCCAATGTTGCCATGTTTCTCGAAGCACAATAGATAGCTACGTCGTCAACATACATACATCCGCTTACCGGATGCTTAATGAACTGACTTATGCCGTTAATCGCTATCATAAATAGTGTCACGCTTAGAATAGACCCCTGAGGAATACCATTCTGTTGCTGACGTATGCCCGAGATGTTGTCACCTACACGTACCTTAAATGAACGGGAAGTTAAAAAGCTTTGTATAAACAATGCCATGCTTCCGCGAATACCCCATGAATGAAGCGTTCGTAGAACATTGTACTTCCACGTCATGTCATACGCTTTCGCAATGTCAAAGAATACAGCGACAATATGTTGATTCTGTACAAAAGCATTTTTAATTGCTGTATCCAACCGATCAAGGTGATCAGTCGTAGAACGGTGACGCCTTGAACCACATTGTATGTCAGCAATTAAACCTCTTGAATCTAATAACCAAGTAAGACGCTTATTGATCATTCTTTCTAGTAACTTGCATAAGCAGCTAGTTAGAGAGATAGGCCTATAACTTGTCGGGAGCTTTTTATCTTTACCAGGTTTAAGTACTGGTACTATGATAGCAAGTTTCCACGATTCAGGACAATACCCTGCTGACCATATCCGGTTATAGAGTGCCAACAATTGAAGTTTGGCAGAGCGACTTAATTGCTTAAGCAGAGCATTGTGTATCAAATCGACACCTGGAGCAGTATTGTGTGCTTCAGATAATGCCGAGTCAAATTCCCAAACACTAAACGGTGCGTTATATAATTCATTTTCAGCAGAGACAAATGACAGAACGTTTTTCTCCATGTTAATTTTAATATCTCGGAAATTTGCAGCGTAATTATTATCGCTGGAAGCGTCAAAATAAACATCGGCCAGGATATTCGAAATGTCAATGGGATTGGTAATAATTTGATCACCCGACAATAACCCACTAATAGGTAATGATGCGGTTCGGCCAGAAATTTTTCTGGCTTTTTCCCACACCTTCCCGACGGGGGTTCTCGAATTAATTGAAGTAACATATTCTGACCATGATTCTCTTTTAGCTTTTCTGCATGTTCTTCGAGCAACAGCTTTATACCTCAAATAAAGTAATAGGTTTTCTTCTGTTGGAGAGTGGTTGAATCTACGAAAAGAACGGCGTTTGTTGAGTTTGGCTTGCTCACAATCAAAATTCCACCAAGGAACGGGCTCTCTGCGAGGTTTTCCGGAAGATAACGGTATACTCGCATGTGCTGCCTGTATGATAGAATCAGTATAAGTTTCAATATCTTTGTCGATAGTGGCTTGGACACTGTCATCGTAATCAAACACTTGAACAAACATATTCCAATCGGCATCTTTTATTCTCCAATTTCGATGACGGTTTTCATTAATTGCATGACCAAGCAGGCGAATGAATATGGGAAAGTGGTCACTATCATAAAGATATTCCGAGACTTCCCAATCCAGCAATGCTGCGATACTTGGAGAACAAATGGTAAGGTCAATAGCCGAGAACGATCTATTGGCCACTGAAAAGTAGGTATTGTTACCTTTATTTAAGATAACTAAATCCGTTTCTGAAAAAAGATTGGCCAAGTTACGACCTCGCACATCAGTTCGATTTGAGCCCCACATAGTGTTATGAGCATTAAAATCGCCCATTAGCAGGAATGGGGACGGAAGTTGTTCAAGTAATTGATCAATCAAACGAATGTCCAAACTGACATTTGGCGGAATATAAATTGAGCAAATGGTCAGTGCAAAAGGGATATGAAGTTGAACGGCTACTGCTTCTAATGCAGTGTTGACACGGAATTCTTTACTGAAAACCGTATCACGAACCAATAAAGCCGTTCCACCCTGAGCACGATCAACATTTGCACGATCTTTTCTATAAATAGTATAACCACGAAGATTAACAGAACAGTCAACCTTAAAATTTGTTTCCTGTAAGGAAACGCAGATAGGTGAATTTTCGGCTAATAATATTTTAAAGGATTCGTAGTGTGAATTATATCCGTTGCAGTTCCATTGTATAATGGTTGAAACCATTTTTAGTGTTATGTTGCGAACGTAATTTTAACTCTTTGTTTATTAGCGTTTTTATTTTTAACTTCTGAATTATCTTCTGGGGGAGTAGAACTCCCACTAATTGGCATAATTTCATCTGTTAGAGTAGATGGCGCGGAAAGAACTTCCACATCCATTGACTCTAACGACACGTCAATATTGGGGTCTGTGGGCGCAGGATCGCTAGAAACCTGCACCTCAGGTGGCGGTAGCCTAGATTGGGCTGCCGTCTTTGCAGGCTTTGACTCGGACTGAGCCTTTGCCTGTTTAGGCTTTGACTTGGAAGTCGCAACCTTAGTTGGTTTTGGCCCGATACGAGCCAATACCTTAGATGGTTTAGGCTTTAAATAAGCCCCCATCTTGAGTGGTTTTGCTTGAAGTCCCACTCGTTGTGACCTTGGACCGGATTGGGCCGTAGTCAGTTTAGGTTTTGAACCTGATGGGCCCGCAACCGGTTTTTGACCCTTCACATTAGAGTCCTTGTCTTTATTTAAAGTTTCTGCAATAGCAGTAAATTTCATAATTGGTGGTTGTTGAACGATAGGCGTTTCAACAACTGCAGCAAACGATCTAGAAAAGGTAGGAGCCGTAATTGCTCTATACCTCTTTTGAGCATCAAAGTAAGAGAGTTTGTCTGTTACTCTGATCTCGGCTATCTTCCTTTCCTCTTTCATTTTTGGACAATCTCGGGAATAGACAGGATGCTTACCACCACAATTCACACATAAAGTTGAACTTTTGCATGGATCGGGGTCATGTTTCTCCTTACTGCATTTTGCACATGTTGCAACACCTGGACACCTAATTGCGGTGTGTCCAAAACGTTGGCATTGGAAACACCTCATTGGGTTAGGAATAAACGGGCGGACCGGGCGAGTAACATACGCTACCTTGACTTCATCTGGGAGCCGTTCGGAATCGAATGTTAAGATCATAGATGTTATATCTCTGACCTCACCATCTTTTCTACGGGTTAGTTTTTTAATATCGATAACGCCTTGCGACGCTAGTTCTTGTTTGCATTCGTCTACAGTTGTGTATAACAACTCATACCATGAAATAACTCCCTTAGAAATATTTAAGGATTTATGCGGCTCAACTGTCACCGCAATATTACCTAACGACGTGCATTCCTGCATTTTACTGCTCTGCATTTTGTCTTTTACTTCAATAAGCAAAGTACCGTCTCTTAACTTCTTACACGATTTTAAGGTTCCGTTAATAATATTAGAAATGGTCCTATGAATTAAGAAGGGAGATACCTCCTTTAGACTCTGGCCATTTTCAGAACATTTAACAATTAAATATCTAACAAACTTTCTACTTGTACTCATACTATCTTCTTTAGCTCTCTCGTCCGTAAACGGGCGAGATCGTTTGGTTGGAGGTTTAGAATCTACCATAATAAACTCCGTCAAATTCATCGCTCAGTCTCCCCACCCACCACGGAGCCACACATGGGACGCTACATCACAAACTGATGCAGTCGCCAGGGCTAATCAAGCGATATAGGTTTCATAGATGTAAATGAAAGACTTCCGCGAACACAAAGAATACTATCGGGAACCAACCGTAGCACATTGTGAACCTTCCATCTATCACCACATAAATAATTCCTCACCCTAACGTTAAACAAAACAAGCCGATTGATTAAAACTGGGTTAGGTTTAACCTCCCGTTTTACCAGAAGCTAAGGCCAAAGCAGTGTGTTGGAACTAACACTCTTTTAATTAACCGAAATTTATGCCAGCATGGAAAACAATATAAAACTGTACGAGGGGAGGTTAAAAAAGCTAGGAGTGTTAAAGACAAGAAGGATTGTACAAATAATTGTAAGTTTTTGCGTGCAAGACATATTAATGTAGATAATAGAAGAGAACTCCATGACCATTTTTGGAAATTAGACGATAATAAAAAAACTACACTTTTTTAATACAAATACAAATCGTTCAATAACTAAAAGAAAAACCACTGATAAAGAAAACCCGAGAAAAACATATTCTTATCAATATTATTTTCAAATCAATGATGAAAAGATAAGAGTTTGCAAGACATATTTTCTTACAACTCTGGATATAAGTCAGCGAAAAGTCTCATATTTTTATGAAAAGAAACGGGAAGATACAACAGGAATACCAACTGAATATCAGACTGGCAAGCATACCAAAAAAGAAATTAGTCACAACTTAAAAGAATCTATCAGACAACACATCAACAGTATTTCTAGAGTTGAATCTCATTACACACGCAAAGATACAAAAAAAGAATATTTTGAATCTCAGCTCAATATTTCAAGGTTATACGAGCTTTATAAAGAATTTTGTGTTGAGAAGAATGTTGTTCCTGCTAAAATACACACCTATAGAAACATTTTTAACCAAGAATTCAATATAGAATTCCTAGTACCCAAGAAAGATAGATGTGATGTGTGTGAATTGCATCGTTTATTTAAAAATAAAGAGAAAAATTATGACGTGATGACCAAAAATGAGCATGAAGCTATGAGAAAATATGAGCTCCATGCGCAAGGTAAAATTGATACTAAAACTGAGCGTGAGAAAGATCGAGCACAGAATAATACAGAAGTTCCAGTTGTTTGCTTCGACATGGAAAATGTTTTTGCTCTACCAAGTTCAAACATTTCTTGTTTTTTTATAGTAGAAAATTAAACACTTACAATTTGACTGCTCACTGTAACTTAAACAAACGGGGATACTGCGCAATATGGTCGGAAAGTACACATGGTCGGAAAGATATAGACATTGCATCTGCTCTTTTAAAAATTTTACAATGTGTTTTGACAGATTTGCCTAATGCGTACCTCAAAATAAAAACAGCCAAATGAGTTATGCTCTTAAATTATTTATCCAGCAAAATCCTCAAATAAAGAAAATTACACATAAATTTTCTGAACCAGGCCATAGCACCATTCAAGAAGTAGACAACATCCATAGCCAAATCGAAAAATACTTGAGCGATGCAGAAATATTTAGCCCTCTTGGTTTGCTTAGGGCATTACCTAAAGTCAATAAGAAAAATCCATTTAAAGTTATTCATATGAAATTATCTGATTTCAAAGATTTTCAAAAACCATCTGCAATATTTAATTTTAAAAATGTGCCATTTGCATCGGTAAAAGTATTAGAACATAGGGCTAATGAGCCTCATACGGTTTACTATAAGCAATCGCATTCCACCAACTTTATTCGACGTGATATTGGTACAACAAATACACGTAAATTAGCCAACCGCTTGTTGGCTGAAGCCAAAATTTGCCCTGCGCCACAGAAATGTTTACTTCCTGAGCAGAAAGTTGCAGATTTGAAAAAACTTTTTAAATTTATGCCACCGACAGACTCAGAATTTATAACTTGTTTATTCTTGGAAAACAAATAAATTGTTTTGAATATTTTGAATATCAATAAATAAATTAAAAAAATAAATTGTTACTTTTTTAGTTTTTCTGTGTATCTTGTGTGTTTATGTGTTTGTAGATAGAACATAATTAATCTCTAACTATTAGTATTGGCATAAGTATTTTAATGTATGCATCCCCTATTACTATGCATATCGCGCAACGCCCGTTTATTTAGCGGGTCCTGCGCGCAGTCCTTTTCGGACTAAGAGTCCTCGGGAGAGATTCCATTTTGCGTACGTCTTTAGAACACACGTGTCGACATATTATTTCTGAACCAAAGACTTAGAATGAGTATTGTTTTACATTTTAATATATATGTATTCCTTTTTAGTTTGTTATAATAAATAAGAACGCTGCGAAAACATTATTTTATTTTATTCCTACACCTTGCTTGTGCCAAAGTAATTCACACTACACTATGTTTAGATTAATTGGCACAAGAAGTTGAATATAATTACAAAGGTTTTTCGGTTCTAAAATATGAGTAAATTATAATCAGTAAATAACAACGGGTTATGGTTGTGATATTATTTAAATTAATTACCGCAGATATGGGTTTGTTACTTTAATTATTAATAAGGGTGTGAGTAAATTAAACTACTTAACTCGATAAACAGGTGCATGAGCTTGGTGCGTGTAAGTTTCCGGTTCAATGCTCAAAGTAACATGATTGAATTATAACCGTATGTAGAGTTAAGGTGGTCTTGACGGTTTATCGGTAGAATGGGATGGTCACAAGAAAGATACTTGGCTTAATTGAGCAAGAGCCCAATCCCTGATACTAGTCCTTATCAATGGAAGACTGCCAGAGTTGTGCGATGTAACTCAATAGTTGTCTTAGTGTAAAGAGATTGTGAAACTTACCCTTGTAATTTGTTAAATTCTCTTAATAAACACTGTTTACCAATACATGTACCGTTGAATTTATTATTGTACAATGTTAGGTTAAGTTACTTTTGTAAACGTCAGATTGAATTGCGTGGGTAGGCGACACTGTCCGCAAGGGCACAGTGGCATCCTACCAAGGGTTTTAAACATGTTTGTATTGGAGTTTATTGAAGTTTATTTTGTGAAGAGTCCTAATTGATGTGTGAATTCTTATTTAGGCTCTTCGTCATTATTTTTAAGTTGTTTTGTAAACATTAAACGTAATCGGGTGCAATTAAAAAAAAAGATTCGTTTAGTGCCTAAGTTTATTTTTCTTATGATGTCAGTCAGCATAAGGAAATATAAAAAAAATATATGTGAATGTAAACACTTGACTACCTGAATTTAAATGTGGTTAACATTCATACAAAACAATATAGCGTTTCCTGATAATATTACTTTTCTGTGCATTCCCATAACGTAATACTTTTATATTAGGCCCCTAAAACTGTTTTATTTGTTGTTTTTCAATATATAACATATATAAAGTAGCGCAAATTTTAAGTTTCATTCAAGTTTCACAAACTGCAAAATTAAACCCATTATCACCACCTTAGAAAACCTTTTAATTACAGCTCCAAATTCAACGCCCGATCAGCCACTCTATTCCCCAATTTTGCCATACCAACCTCACCATTATATGATGACATAAATATAATAACTGACCTATATCCTTCATCCCCACACATCATTGAAATTCAAGATTCCGTCACCATCCACCACTATAAATATAAACTCTTCTTTCCCACCTACTATAAATTTAAACAACCCTTTACCCCTATCTCGATATGTTATCCCTGACACCCCTCAACCACCGTCATCACCCCCATTTTCACAAGAAGTATGCGACTTCTTTACGCCGGTTACGTGGTCTTTTGCCGACCTTGAAGCAAAGGGCTCTGAAGGAATGTATAGAATGATAGCTGAAATCCCTTCAGACACAGAGTCGTTATCTGATGATTGTTTATCAGGGGATGAAGATGACATTGATATTTTACTTGAAAATTGTTCTAAAAATGTGCCTGAACAGGAGGAAGACAATTTTCATGATGATATGGAAATTGAAAGTGATGACGAGCCACTTGCCCGAGTAGCTGAAAGAATACGTGCAACTGCTGTAACTACATTTTCTCATGACGTGAAGTGGTTGAAGCATAATTTTCATCAGGATCCTCCATATTTTGATGAACCAACTAACGTAAGATTAGATGAAACTATTGAGCAGCCAGTAGATGTGTTTTATGCTTATTTCCGAAAGATTTATTGGAAATTATAGTTTTTCAAACAAATTTATTTGCCACACAGCAAAGTACAAATAAAGGCAATAAAACTTTCCAACCAACTAGATGCGAAGAAATCAAACAGTTTCTAGGAGTCACTCTCATGATGGGAGTAAAGAAACTTCCTAGCTTGAAGGATTATTGGTCTTCCCAAGATGAAATCAGAGATCCGTTTATCTCTAAAGTTTTTCCTCGTGACAGATTTTATTGGCTTCTAAGTCATTTGCACTTTGCAGACAATAACCTGCAGCCTAAAAAGGGGGAGCCAGATTTCAATAAATTCTATAAAATATGGCCACTTTTGAGCAAACAAGAAATATTACTTTCCAGGAGAATTTCAAGCGATTGATGAAAGTGTGATAAAAAAAAAGGGAGATCAACCTTCAAACAATATATGCCCGCAAAACCAACGAAGCGCGGATACAAAGTCTGGGTCCGTGCTGACGATTCGGGTTACGTTTGTGAATTTCAAATATATAATGGAAAAATAGGAGACCTACCAGAAAAGGACTTGGGTGGAAGAGTCGTAAGAGAGCTGACCAAGGACTTGAATAATAAAAATTATAGAGTATTCTTTGATAACTATTTTACCAGTGTCCCATTCCTATGGGATCTGAAACAATCTAAAGTATATAGTTGTGGAATTCTGAGAAAGGGGAAAAAATATCTGCCGACAGACTTTACTGATGATAAGAAACTTGCAAGAGGTCAGTACGATTGGCGAATGACGGAAGCTGAGTTAGTATGCATAAAATGGAAAGACAAGAAACCTGTATATTTTTTGTCAAACTATCACGATCCTGAGGATGGTGATAAAACCAATCGACGTAACAAAGATGGCACATTAGAAAAAGTAAACTGCCCAAGTTTGGTTGTCGACTATAACAAGCATATGGGCTCCGTCGATAAAGCAGACATGCTCAAGAAATGATACGCCATTGATCGTAAAGTAAAAAATGGTACAATAGAATAGTATAGCACTACGGTGGTAAATGCGTTCATTTTATTCCAAAAAAGAAGTAAGGGTTCTACCTTAGATCTAAAACAATTTAAAATAAAGGTTGCCATTGGATTGATTGGTGCTGAGTATTCAACCAAAAAAAGAGGACGTAAATCTACCGAAATTGTGAATCATTTCAAGAAATACGTTCCAATCGAGAAAAGAACTGCTAACGCAGCCCATATGCCGAAATATAGTACATCTAGGCATTGTGCACTTTGTAGCACAAAAAAAGAAAACCATCGAAGTATGTGGACCTGTACCATGTGCGATGTCGGACTCTGCATAAACGACAAGAGAAACTGCTTCGCACTCTACCATAGTTCCGTGTAGTCCTACTAGTTAGCTGGCAACACCTCCATTCTTTTTTAATAAGTAGAAAAATTTTTTTTTTAATACTCATTTCATGTTTTCTTATGTTACCTACGACAACAAATTGTATTTTATTTGAATAAAATCTATAAAAAAAATTTTTGGATTTAAAGGGTTAATATCGCATCAAAATAAATTCAAAGCAAGCGCCATGTTCAATCTTACAGGAATTGTTAAATGATCCTAAAGATAAACCTCTTACTGAATCTAAGTACATAAAATACGATTATGTATTAGATATAGATAACATAGAAAATAGGACATGTAAATGTAGTGTTTTTTTTTTGTATGTAATTAATTTAAGTATTTAGATTAGTATGGTATTATTAATTCTTCAGTTAGTTTTTTTAAAAATTGTTATTTTTAGCTTTAGAATTAACCGAACGGATTGTTTCATTTTTATCTAATTTATGTCCTTCAGACATAATAAATTATTATTAACTACTTTAGTCTAGCCCTTTTCTATTAAGACTGAAATTTATACCCTTACTTGTGGACAGTCGAGTCTTTGTGTGGGGTGCACGTGCGTTCTGGAGAGTGAGAGGCACCCTTTGATTGTTTTTTTATCAATCTCGACTGTGAGAACATAAGGGGTATAAATACGGATATTTTGATTCCGTCAGTCAGTTATCGTCGCGATTTCGTAAAGATACGGTCCCTTCGGTTAATAAGCCTTTTTGTTTCTTAATTATTTCATATATAAGTTTTGAATAAATTTTGTATTAATAATTAATATTTCATATAATAACTGAAGTGGCTAACCTGTTCCAGAAAAAAAGGGATTAATTGAAACAACTAAGGTAAGTGCAGAAATATAAATCAATTAGACACGGCCAAACTACCCAGTGGGTAGGGTACCCATTTACAGACACAATTGAGGCAGTTATTGTGTGATGATAGTGACAATAGTGCTAGTGTTAATAGTGCTTCACAATTGCTACTGTTTGGTGATGTGGCCAGTCAGATAACAATTTATTTCAAAGATGATTTGGGGTTGAAATGTAGTCAATATTTTATGCCATCACCACCATCAATAATGATTGATTATAGCAGATTATTGGAGCTTCTGCCACCAACATCATCACCGCTACAACCATCATCACCGCTACAACCATAATCACCACAACCATCCTCAACCATGAAGATGATGATATAGATAAATGATGATGAAGATATGGATAATTGTGTATTACTAAAACTACCATCATCACGACAACCATCATCATTATTAAACAATGATGATAAAGATATGGATGATTGCAATGTATCATCACAACCATCATTACCACCACCTTCAACACAACTACTAATGTGTATCAGTGATGATGATGATAATGACGATATACCGTGTAGTGGAGTTTTGAAGGTTTGGCCATCATCAGCACAAACTTTGATAGTTAGACCATCAATTTTATCAACCGAAACAATAATTAACGTGAGTGATAATATTTTGAACATAAGTGAAATAGACCCAAACATAAACAATGTAGAATTAACATCAGAGTTTGAAGATTGGAGTGATGAGTATTTAGACATTGAAACGGATAAGTGCAAGAAGCGGACTGCAGATTTCAATCTTACTCCGAGAGAAAATAACCCTACTCGTAACCGCCAATACTAACATCACATAATTCCACCTATATCCTTGTAATAATCATACCATTATAGTCCCACATATGTATTAATAATTTCTTATTCCAGAATACACTACAAGAAAAGGCCCACAGAGGCAGAAATAGCCAAAATAATTCGTCGGGATCAACTCATATGGTAAGTGTCAAACATTCGTTTAAACGTTAACCATTACTAACAATAGTTAATTAGAACCTATAGCAACTAACATGTAACACCCCCACACTGACTTAATTAGTGTGCGTACAATTATAAATATTCACAACACAACCCTCAATGTCAGGCAACCGGATTAACCATAGTGTATGTTGGGTTGCCTAGGTTACATCCCTAATAACTTTCAACAGTTACCTCGGTTGCCTATCTTAAATTTTAATATATTATACTTTATTTGTTTTAGGAAACCAGCCGGCAGCTTCTACGGCAAAAACGTGATGCTACAAATTGCTTCGAAACATATTGAAACTGAAATAAGTAAAACTTTAAGAAACGTTAATAATCAATTAGGTGAAGTTCGGCGCTTGCGGAACCTTCAAAAACAACTGAATAAAAATTAAGTTTGCATGTGTGTTGAAACCCGTTATCCCTTTCTTATTTCCTATCATTCCTGACAATACGCTGACACCTCCCCGTAATTTTGTTGGGTAACGCCAAGTTCAGCATCCTTATATTAAGACATTTTTAAGTAAATGTGCATTCGTAGAATATCATTCAGTCGCTAAACACCATTTAATTATGAACTGCTCAAAGTGTAATAAACAATATAGAAGTGTGAGTTTACTCAAAAGACATTACAAAAAAGTTGTGGATTAGAAAATTATTCATCTCCATCAAAACAAAACAAAAAAACAAATCCGGGTAAATTTTTTTTTTATATTTTATTAAAAAAAATGTATGTTTTCAAATAAGTTTTGCAATGATTGTTCCATCAAGCTCATACAACAATCATCTGAAAAGCTTCCAACATTATTATCAATAAATTTTGTGCAGTCAAAATAAATGTTGAGTTATTTGCAGTATACACAATTAGTGAATAAGATATGCAAAATATAAAATCATTCAATACTGTTTATTTATTTGAAAATATGAAGACATTTAGAACATGATTGCAATTGCGTGTATACACAAATTCTTAGTACCGATACCAAAATTAATACATTTGGAAAAATGATATCTGAAAACATATTAGAATTTCAAAATATTCAAAAACAATTACCGATGCTGTATATGCAGTTACCGATTAAAAGCTAATAAAACACATATTGGACTCGAAAGTTTTATCACCGAGATAAAACCAAAAGTGATTAAATTATTTCGAGACAGTATTGATAGGTTTACTGCAGTAAAAGTACAATTAGAAGTATTTGGATCATACGTCATCATCGAAAAGAATTTGCAGGAAATAAAATCATTTAACACCAAATATGAAGTCTGCACATCCACTACAGACATCGATGATCTTATATTAAATAAATTCATTAAGATTATAGATAAAAAAAAAGATGACTTTCAAGAAAAGGATTCTGGTAAGTGTTAATTTGTATCTTATTACTCATATAACTAAATTAATTAATTGTTGTTGGTTGGTCTTTGGAGAAAATATTATTCATGGAAATCAATATCAATATATTCAATCCATTAAGGGCATCATCATTCATTCCGTTGCCAAAATTTATTGATAGAATGCAGGCTACACTTAATATTAGAAATGAAGACCAGTGTTGTTTTACATAGAGTCTGGTTGCTGCGGTACGTACACCTAATGGAAATCCATGTCTACCATCATCTTATGAACATTATAATAATGTATTCAATTTTATTATTATAACTATATTTGAAAAATTAAATAATGTTTTAATTAACGTTTACGGCATTGAAAAAATTTATAACGATTGCAAAAAACAATACGAAATTGTTGGCCCTATACATTTTACTAAAGTAAAAACAAATACATATTAATTTACTATTAGTTAGTGATGATTATGGTAATAATCATTTTGTTTAAAAAAATCACGTCACGAACAGTCATTGCAATTATAATTTTTACCACATCTGCGGACAAAAGAAATGAGAACATATGGTATAAATACATTAAGATTTTGTATTCATTTCATCCATTAGTGGCTGTATAATAATATTATTATGCAAATATTGTATAACTGTGTTCTATTATCCTATAATATCCATCCATTCTATATTTACAAGATGCATAATATTATTATCCTTAAAAAATTATTAATTAAACCTGCTGACCCTTAAATTCACCCTATCAACCACTTTATTCACCTATTTCATCTATTTCGAAACCCATAACCGAACCAGAAATAGACAATATCCTTTCACTGTATGATTTAATTGAAATCACAAATTTCCCAGCACCTCAATCCCCTGATTTATTTTCTCCAGATATTCATTCATTCCTCACCAATCAATTTAAACCTGAAGATCCTTTTCTTGAGGAGTCGAGCTATTTCAGCTCTTGTGCGATCAAAAGGAAGAGCAACTTTTAAAACAACAAGTAAAAGTAAATTACATTAAACATTCCTACAAAAAGAAATTTAATAAACTTGACGTTGGAAAATGCAAACGATTAAGAAAGGTAAGATGAATAATTTAGACGAAAAAAATGAGAACATATAGTATAAATACATAAAGATTTTGTATTCAGTTTATCCAGCTCAGTCGCCGATGTACGTTGTATTAAATTAAAAAAACAATGTCAACAAAAAAGAAATGTACCATGGGAAGCCCCAAATGGTATAGAAAATCCGTTCTTCTTTGACAGGAAAACGCCAGTTTTCCTAACATTGTCTAAAGAATATGACCAAATTATAAATACAGCACAATTTAAGGTAGAGGAGGAAGCCTTAGAAAGAAGAAAATCTCTATCCAGGAAATGCAAAAAATTTAAAAAAACCGTACCGTTTTATTTTAAGAGGTTCTTGTAGATGTGTTTAGGTTTAATTTATTGGTATTTATTTAGTTTTTTAACATATGTTTTTCAAAATCATCTAACTCATATACATAATTTAACTAATCAAATGTGTTTAAACCTAGGCAAGTGTAGATATATGTATTACATTCCCCATATAAATTTCGTTTAAATTCTTGTAAGAAAAATGAAATATAATGTTTGGTGATTCTGGAGAATCTATTTTCGGACATTATGTTAGGATAAATTACATAACCTTTGTAAGTACTCTAATTTGTAATTTTTATGTGCACACAAAAATAAACTAACAAAAAATGTTATTTATAGAGAATGATGAAGCAAACATACAGGTGATGATATCAAGACAACTATACCAGACCGCAAATTGATAATATAAAATATAGCAAAAGATTGCTAAGATTATAGAGAGAGAAATACAATTTGCTTGTCATAATAAAAAAAAATGAGTCACTGATACTTTATCACCGTTACATTTAGTTTTAATAAATAGTTACTTTTTATTTTTTATGCACATTTTTGAGCTAACCGAAGCAATCCAAACCAAGCTTCTGTCGGAATGTCTCAGCAACAGCTCAACTACTCTTCTTAGGTGTAAACTTTGTTAAATTATAGCATTGTTTTTATTTAACTCTAAAAATAAAAATCAAGTGGATTGAGGTTTTTGCATTTATTGCAACGTGATGCTGCTCAGAATGACGGTCTAAACTCTTACATTAGATCTAATCTGATAAACCTGGTTACAAGTTTTTACTAATGTGATGAGTTTGAGTCATACTTCAACCCTATCTATTACATACATTAAAATAAACGAATGCCATTAATTATGCAAAAATACTCACATATGTACAGAATAAACTCTTTGGTGTTTAAAAACATTAAGAGATTGTTATGTGACAAACGACATGTTTTAATGATTCTAAATTAAAATGAAAACGCTGCATGTTCGCACCTCGCTGAAACGCTTGTATTGGCAACCTTTAGATCCTACTCTCAAGAGCAAAGTTTGCACGTTTAATCGGTTTTTGAACGCAAAAAGGGTTAAACCAATTAAAATTTATTGCCAATTGACGGAAGTGTATTGAGAGCACTGCATAAATGTCAAAAACGTTCGCAAGTGATATAGAAAGTTTACAGCTGGTCGTACTGAAATTCACGACAAACACTGGAACGGGAAGACTTGATACTTTTCCTAACGCGTGCTGGTTCAAGAAAAAACTTAAATCATGAGGTCACGTAAATAATTCCGATTAAGTAGTAGCGGCCGCCTTAGAACCAAAGCTGCTTGGCCCTGATTTAGCCTAACAAGCCAAATCCGGCCAAAATAATTTTTAAACGCAAAAACGTTCCCGTGGTAACTAAAAGTTATTTTACGATACTGCAACAAACAAACAAAAACATATATGTACAAACCACATACATATAAAAAAAATAACTAATAAATTTTTTATTTATTATTTTACTACCTATCTGTAAAACGGCAAAACCACATTCCAATACTATTTTATTTCTTATTTTACTTTTATAAAACCGTGAATGTTTTCGATCTTTGAGATAGTTGCAAAATGAATTCGCAAGATGCACTTAACTCCATCTTACGGTAGCTGTTAGAAACTTCAATGATGAGCAATGGGTTAAACGTTGATCATCAACCTCAACTTCGTGAATTCTTTTTCGGGCCACCCCATTTGCCTGAAATTGCAAATGTCTCTAGTGCTTTGACTGTAACGATTTAAACAATATAGTGTTAACCCCCTATCCCCCAAGTGTAGTGAGTGTGTGTATGGATAAAGAATCCATAACTCTTCCATCGACCAACGCTATTCTTCAAGAGGAATTAATGGACTGTTCATATAGTGTCGAAAGCATTATAATGAATGTTATTAATCCCAAAAACAGTTCTTCGTCCCCCCAAACAATTTTAATTCAAATACCTTCAACTTGGATTTATGTATAATAACAATTGACAATTTTTTGTGTGAAGAAGACAAGTGACTGCTATCACAATTTTTAAAATGATGTTTAAACGTTGTTCAACTCCATATCAAATTATGTTGGAACCAACAGACATTAATGGTTCCAACAAAGTGATGACAAAATCAATTCTTGATGCGGAAGTGATTTTTCTGTTAATAAACTTCAGTGTTGTGAGTCGGAAATTCCCCTCGATAACAATTGACAGTTCTTTGCCTGAAAGTGACTTTTCCATTACCGAATTGGCAAATTTAAATCATAATGTCAGTGCCTTCAAATAATGGAGTCTTTACAAATACCGAATTCGCGAATTTAAATGAAATAATCAGTGATATTGATGTAAACATGCCTTCATTTAATGAACTCATTACAAGTAACAATTCTACGTGCGGGAGTGACTTTCCCGCTAATAAACTTATGTGTAGTAAGTCGGAGATTCCCCGCGCGAATTTAAATCAAACTACTATTGTTTTTGATTTAAATAGTATGACTAGTTCAAGGTTCAAGTAGTTCGCATAAAGACACTTCTGCGGTGCGTGCAGTTGCCGATATAGACTGCAAGTTGCATGCTTTCGAAAAGTCAATGGACACCAAATTAGCTAGATATCTTGAGCTATGTAAATTAAAATATAATTTAATTAATTAATTTAAAAATAGTTTATTTTATTGTAACCTATCAACCCTTTCCTTTATTTCCTATCTTTCCTGACAATGTGCCGACACCTCCCCGTGGTATTGTTGAGTAACGCCAAGATCAGCTTCTTTAAATTAAAATTCTCCGAAGAAAATAGAAACATTCAGTGTGTATCTTTCAAACATAAAATACATCATGAACTGCTCTGTAAAGTGTAATAAACTATACAAAATTGAAAAGTCGCTAAAAAAACATTATAAAGAGTTGTGGCTTAAATAATGATTCACTTTTAACCAAACAACAAATAACAAATCCATGTAGGTTTATTTTTTTAATATCCTTAAATCTATTAAGTAATCATATTTTTAGTTAAGTTTTGCAATGATCGTAAAACTATGATTCCGTCACGTTCATACAACAGTCATCTAAAAAGCTTTCACCATAAGATGAATTGTTGTCTGGCTATAGATGATGGTGCAGAGTTAATAATAACTAAATTTAAAAGCAGAAATTCAGCTGATTTTATGAATTAATTTAAAGATAAGCAAAATAAACTAACAAACAAAATTGTAAATAAATTTTGTGCTGTTAAAATAAGTTTTGAATTATTTGGTAGGTGCACAATTAGTGAAAACAAATTATGTAAAATAAAATCGATCAATACTGCTAACAAAGTTGCAACTATATCTACATTATTTGAAGAGTTGTATGACACTTTTTGACAAATTATCAACACAAAAATGTCTAAATTTCAAAAACGTGATTCAGGTTAGTGTTAAGTTGTAAGTTATATATTATTTAACTTAATAAATATATTATTATAGGTTGGGCGTTAGAAACAATATGGTTTTTAGAAGTCAACTTCAACAAGTATAATCCTCTCCTACAAAAATTTAAAAAAATTATAAACATTCAAAATGAAATGATTACTGTTTTGCATGGAGTGTTATTGCAGCAGTACGACAACTAACTGGAAACCTTAGTAAAACTTCATCATACGAATCAGTCTTCCAGTTATTTGTGGATTTGTGGTTTATGTTCTTTTATACGCTAATGTAAGTATTCTTTTTAAATAATATTTAGAAATTAGTGTTATATATAGTACTGTAATATAAATTTCATTAATGCAATAGAACATACTTCTGCACACATATAGGTTATGTTTCTATTTATATATTCATAAACAAATACATGTAGGTATAAAAAGTTATTTTTATAAAATAAAC
Source organism: Tachinus rufipes (assembly GCA_963932245.1). Lineage (NCBI taxonomy): Eukaryota > Metazoa > Arthropoda > Insecta > Coleoptera > Staphylinidae > Tachinus > Tachinus rufipes. Next base: position 52,993,959 of record OZ010748.1, read on the forward strand.
AGTGTTTGATTTCACCTGTTAACAAAACATAAAAATCGCAACATGATATGATAGATGTAGGAAACAAGTCACTTTTTATTTTGTGTAACGATAATAGCAAGTGTGTTTAAATTTGTATCCTAAACGACAACAAGAATATTATTATTAGACTGAATAAAAATTCTCAATATTTATCTATTTTGTTATCATTTTTGTAATTATTGTGTTTTATTGAAGCTTTAAAAACACACATTCTAGCTCTAGTATTGTACACTGAATAAGACATTTGACAGAATGAATAATGTGCTAATACTGACGGCTATCAGACACTTTTACTTGTTTTCTGCATCTACTGTTTCGATTTTTATGTATTGTTGAGATTTCTAAGGTTATGTTGTTTTCCGAGGCTCATTTAAACACTGTAGAATATAATTATAACTTATTTGAAAAAAAGAAATTGTTTAAGAATATCAAAAATTCTAACGGTTCCATTAAAAAAAAATTAACAATCACTAATATATTAAAATAAAATTTAAAATGTTACATGTATTTGATTTTTAATAAAATTTATATTTCTATTTTAGTGAGAGGATTCTAGGATTTGATGACCAGACCAGGATAAGTCAATTTATTAAGCAGTTTATGGTAAGTTAAATTTTTGTTAAATATTTTAATTATTAGTAAAATTGAGTAAAAATGGATGTATACAAATATTCCTGTAAGTATCCTACTTGCCAAAATATCTATTATTCTAATCCGAGCACACCTAATTTACATTTCTTTATATTCCCAAAGAATTTTGATAGGAAAAAGATATGGATGGATGTTTGTGGGTTTGATCAAACTGTAAATTGTAATAGTTATCGGTTATGTCAGAATCATTTTACTGAGAATCAATTTAAAAATATAGAAAGAAATAGTTTAAATTGGAATGCCGTTCCAAGTCATTCGACATTTCAAAACTTAAGTGATACCAATAAAAGTATTGAAAGTGTATCGCCTAGAGCATCCATCCAACCTTTATCAGAAATAAATTTACAATCGGTATCAAATATTTCAAAAGAAAAACCTGATAATTTTATTGATGATAATTTTAATTTTTTAAATGAGAAAAATAAAAATGAAATAGGTATATTGAGCAAGTTAGGATTATCGAAAAAGATGTTGAGTCCACAAATGCAGGTGATGTATCAATTTCATCGAAATACTCAAAGTAAACTTTGTAAATTAAAATCTAAACTTTCAAAAACAACAGATGAATTTGGTACTCTAAAAGAATTGTATAAAAATGGTCGCTTTGAATTTATTGAACAAAATTTAAATAGTGTTGCAATAGATTTTATTAATTCACAATTGCGAAATTGTGATAAAAAGCCATCAGCTCGCAGATGGACTATAAACGACAAGACATTTGCTCTAACAGTTTATAAACGAAGTCCTCGATTATATAAATATCTTAAATTTTACTTTAATTTACCATCAACGCGAACGTTGAAAGATGTGTTGTCAAAAATTCCTTTTGCAACAGGAATTAACGGTCCTATACTAGAACATTTAAAATTAGAAATTTCTAAATTAAATGAGTTGGATAAGTGTTGCACGCTAATATTTGACGAAGTTTCTTTAAGCCCTGGCCTTTATTTTGAGTGTAGCAAAGATTTTATTTCTGGGTACGAAGACCTAGGGGATTTAGGTCGTACAAAGTATAGAGCAAATCATGCTCTAGTTTTCATGGTTCACGGTATTCAAAAACCATGGAAACAAGTAATTGCATATTATTTTACAGCAGGTACAATTTCAGTACATGATTTAAAACAACTGCTTATAAAAATTATTTCTGAGTTACTTCAAATTGGTTTAAATATAGTAGCCACAGTTTGTGACCTTGGTCCAACAAACCGACGTGCTCTTTCTGAGTTATGTGCAGAAAATGCAGATAATAAATGCCCATTTCAATTCAAGGTCCAAAATGCAAAAATTTGTGTAATTTATGATGTACCACATTTATTAAAATGCACAAGAAATTCTTTAATAAAGTGCAAACTTCAATTTGATTTAAATAAATTTGCCAAATTTGAATATATCGAAGCAGTTTACAAATTTGATCAGCAAAAACATCTCAAAAGTGCACCAAAATTGAAAAAAGGATATTTTTACTTTAGTAATACCTACACTAAAATGAAGGTCAAGGTTGCCGCCCAACAATTAAGTTTCACAGTAGCAGCTGCAATTGAAACATTATTAATATTTAAAGTTTTACCATCTGAGTCAATGTTCACTGCTCAGTTTATTGAAGAGATTGATTCATTATTTGATTCATTAAATGGGTCTGGCCAAAATTTCTCTGAACATAAACTTTATAGGTGTGGAGTATCACAATCTTCTCCACACATGGAATTTTGGTCTAAAATGTTAAAGAAAATTGAAAATTGGAAATTATTTAATTTAGAATCTGACAAAGATGTGACAAATCAACATGTTTTTATCATGGGTTGGCAAACTTCTATTAAATCAATAATTTTTATTTTTAATAAACTAAGTGAAAATAAAGATTTTAAAATTTTAAATTGTAGAAATCTCAATCAAGACCCGGTTGAGAATTTATTTTGCACTATTAGACAACATGGCGTTTCCAACACTCACCCAACTTGCCACCAATTTGTTGCAGCTTTAAAAACTGTCATAATAAATAAACTTGCACTACCTTTTGTGAACGGAAATTGTGAAAAAGATAACTCGCTGCAATTGGATGATTTGACAGCATTTCTTTCCAAAAACTATGATACTACATCTCATTTCGATAATCTTATTAATAGTCCAGATATGGAACTAGAAAAAATATCGCAAGATGACATAAATGCTATAGATTGCCAAGCACTGACCTATGTTAGTGGCTATATATTGCATAAAGTAAAAGTTCCCGAGTGCAATCAATGTCATGAAATGCTATATACTAGTGAAATAACTGAGAAGCACATTTTTACTCAATTTAAAGATGCTAATAATTTATTAAAATATGCATCTCAATATGTGATATTTTTCATAAATAAAATTCAAAGTATTTTAATTAAATATTTAAAAGAGAATGGACATACTAATAATTTGGAAGAAAAGTTTAAAAACCAATTTAAAAAATGTAGCATATATTATAAAAAAATATGTAGTGAACATAATTGCGAAGACTTGATTTTGAATGTCGCTGTACGATTATTCATGTACCAATATGTGAATGAAACAACCTACACGACATATTCAAAAACAAGTCATAAGAAAAAAATTAGGAAATTAGTGCAAAGTTCTTCCAAATGATCAATGTCCATCTATACTATTAAAGTGCAATATTAGTTTTTATTAATTTACCAAAGAATTTATATTTATTTCATTATTTGTACAAATGTTATTTATATATAGTTTATTCTATACAAATTATTTTATTTATCGATATGTATTTTTCTATTTTCATGTCACCATCTTCTTCATTACCAAACCCTGTTCCCATCCCCGGTAAGTATTTGCACAATTTTATTGTACTAATCTAATACGGTGTTTTTCTTTTTCATGTATCCGTCTCGATTTTATGGACTTCGTGGATTAATTTTATGAGTAATTTAATTAATTATATTTTTAATATGTATAAATAATTAAAAAAATTATAAATAAATTTAATTATGTTTATATAATAATATGTATGTGTTTTATTTTCTAAATAAATAAATGTATTGATTGTATTATGTTGGTTAAAAAATTGAATAAATAATTTTTATTATTTTTATATATGTATGTGTTTTAATTTCTAAATAAATAAATGTATTAATTGTATTATGTTGGTATAAAATAAGTAAAAATATAATATACAAATTAATTAATTATATTTTTACTTATTCTATACAGACATATTACAATTTATAAGTATTTGAATATTTTTAAGATTTACGATTTAAATATTTGGCGCCATTCGCCAAGTTCCGCTCGCCGCGCTCTCATGCGGAGTGCTGGGTAAACACGAATCGTGTTGCCGCCATTTAACACGAGATCCCCACTTCTGAATATGTTCTGTGATGTGCGCCGTGCAGGATACGACCGTTGATTGACATATTATATTAGGAAGATATTCAACCTTACGGGAATAAACGTCCAAGCTAACGAACCTACCACTACGAGGCGCTGCATACGTGATTCAAGACTTGGATAACATAACACTACGTGGCGCTGTACAATCCAACTATTATTACTGGTTTAATTCTGTGCTAAACAAAGTGTAGAAGAAGAACGAGGGAACACGAAAACAGGCGATTTGATTTAATGAAACAGGTGGATGAATGCGTTTGTAAATGGTGTAAATGCATCGCCACAGAAAATTATTATCAATTAATTAACAATATTCAAATAATATATATTTAATGTAAATAAATTGATTTTGTAACAAACACACATAATACTCACTGTTTATTACAACAATCTGCTGTAGAATCCTATTTGTTTGCCACTTGTTACGATATTAATAACAGTCATACATTGTGAGGTTACTATACACAATATCTGACACTTGAGTTGAGACCTTGAGTAACTTTACATGTTTCAATAGTAATATTCGTTGCCAACGGCAGATAAATAATTACTACCAGAAAGATGGGTCAGTGTTGCCAACTGTAGGCAACACGTGATCTATTTTACTTGTTTTTTGTGCCTTTTCTTCATTATATAAATCACCGCGAAAAGGCACAACTCTCTGAGTCCTACCTGATAGCTCTGTCGGGTAAGTCTCTGTCCGCTGGACCCGCCAGGTAGATCTACCGGCGTCCCGAGCGTTTGACGTTTAAGCTATAACACCTCCACGGCGTTAGATATAATACCGGGAGGTTGATATACCACCACTTCATGCTGTTTATTTTATTTTGGGGATATAATTATAATTTATGTTAGTTTTCCTTTTGAATTAGTATTTTAATTTGATTTCATTATTAGAACATTGTTTCATTTATTTCTTTTATGTTTAATTGCAAATAAATCAATATTTATTTACTTTTATTTATTCTTTTGAACCCGGACAACCGGCTACAAACTACCCCCGGCAAATGGTAATTAAAAAAACCATTACAAATTTGGCGCCCGAGCATTGTTAATTAACTTTTCTTTTTTTTTCCTATCTTAAAAATATATAATGGGAAAACGTTCCAAACGCCGTACTTCTCAAGTGCCGTTAGACTTTCCAGACGAAAGATACAGGTGGGTCGACGACAATTCGGAGGAGCAACTCCTAAATGAGTTAAAAAAATTCGATTTAAACATATCGGGAGATGTAGAGGATATGAGAGATACACTGGTTGATTACCTTACAACAGGAAAAGCCCGGTCCGCACCGAAACGGAACATAGCAGACGTTATCAACTCTTGGAACATCAGATATGATGGGACCAATAGTGGAGTCTCATTTCTAGAAAGAATCGAAGAACTGAAAGATATATATGGAGTGTCATATAGTGAGATTTTAAAAACACTACCACTACTCCTAAAAGATGATGCTCTCTCGTGGTTCCGAAATAATCGCGAGACATGGAGTAATTATACGGAATTTGAAGCAGACTTCCTATTATACTTCAGATCTAATGTTTCGCCCCTACAATTAGAAGACGAAATAAGAAACAGAATGCAGACAAATTTAGAATCAGGAAAATCTTACATTACAGCTATCCAAACTCTCATAAGGCGACATGGCGAATTTACTAGAGAGGCAGCACTCGAAAGAGTATATAATAACTTACAAGCTAGATATAAATTCTACATTCGTCGAACAGATTTCGATAGTATATCAGAGCTGATGAATTTAGCCGAAGAATTCAAAAAATTAGAAATGATTACCAACAGCAACCAAAAACAATCAGATCAGACCACGTACAACTCGGACAAACAGCAAAGAAGTGTTATAAGGCAGACAGAAATATACAAAGACTACAACAGAGAGACATGTTGTTGGAAATGTAGTTATCCTGTTCACCCTCACAAACCTTGCTCCACGCCACAAATTCGATTCTGCGCATACTGCGGCAAAACAGGCACATACTCAAAATACTGCAATTGCCGCCGTTCGGGAAACTTCTATCGGGCCGGAACAAGTCAAGGCGGTTTCGGCCAACAACAATAAACTCTCTCACAAATTCGTTTACGCAATGGACAGTGCCAATTAAAGCCTTGGGAGCAACGTATCAAGCACTCATTGACACAAGCTCTGCGAAGTCATACATTAACAATGACTGCATAAATGAATGCAAAAGACAAAACCTAAAAATTGAACAGGTAAAATTTACAACGTACCTAGCAAACAGTAACCCGATACAAATCACGGAAGCCGTCAGTATTAAAATTGTAGTTAACGGACACATTGACAAGGTAAAATTCTTAAAGATAGACAATCTGGCATACCCAATAATACTAGGTATGGATGTGTTAAATCGCTGGGGGGCACGATTAGATTTTGCCAATAAGAGGTTTAGAATTAAACCAATTAAACAGTACTCACGCGCACAAACTAAAGAAACCCGGATCCTAAACATACATAATGTAGTCAAAACAGAAGCCGAAAGACTTCAAACTGTCCTGAAAGATGAAATGGAAGCCTGCAGAATGACTAACTTTGGATCGACGCCTTTAGTTCAACATTCCATAAAACTAAAAGATGCCACTCCATTAAAACAGCGTTATTTTCCAAGGAATCCGAAAACAAATAACATTATTAATGAGGAGATTAACAAGATGTTGGAAAATGGTATTATTGAGCCTTCCAACAGTCCTTGGAGCTCACCAGTCGTAATAGTAAAAAAAATAAATGGGAAACCTAGATTTTGTGTTGATTTCAGGCAAGTCAACTTGGTTACATTAAAGGACGCATACCCACTTCCTCATATCAATGCAATATTGGATAAGCTAAAAGAGGCCATGCAAGATGGGTATTGGCAAATTCCACTTGAGCAGAAAAGCAAGGAAATAACGGCATTTACCGTACCTGGAAGGGGATTATTCCAATTCCGAAGGATGCCTTTCGGTCTACATTCCGCTCCTGCTACGTTTCAGCGGCTACTGGACAAAGTGATTGGTCCTCAGCTTGAACATGCAAGATGGGTATTGGCAAATTCCACTTGAGCAGAAAAGCAAGGAAATAACGGCATTTACCGTACCTGGAAGGGGATTATTCCAATTCCGAAGGATGCCTTTCGGTCTACATTCCGCTCCTGCTACGTTTCAGCGGCTACTGGACAAAGTGATTGGTCCTGAGCTTGAACCCAAAGCTTTTGCATATTTGGACGATATAATTGTGATTGGGAAGACATTCGAAGAACATCTATCAAACCTGAAAATAATTTTTAAAAGATTAAGAGACGCAAACCTCAAGATGAACATAGAAAAGTGCGTATTTTGCAAAAATGAACTTCGCTACTTGGGCCACATTGTTACCGGTAAGGGTATTAAGACGCATCCAGACAAAGTTAAGGCAGTCCTACAAATTCCTTCGCCAAGAAATGCTAAGGAACTCCGAAGATTTCTAGGTGCCACATCATGGTATAGACGTTTCGTACCATCATTTTCATCTATAACAAGTCCGCTAAACCGCCTATTGAAAAAGAAGGAAAAATTTGGATGGACATTGGAGACGGAAACGGCTTTTCAAAAACTCAAGGACATGCTTACTTTTGCACCAATACTGACTTGTCCAGACTTCGACAAGGAATTTGTCTTAGTAACGGATGCTTGCGACTATGGTCTTGGGGCGGCACTAACCCAGAGACATGGAGTAGACCAAAAAATAATTTGCTACGCAAGCAGGTCCTTAAATGATGCAGAGAAGAACTATTCCACGATGGAGAAGAAATGTCTGGCCATTGTTTGGGCAATAAGAAAGATGCGTCAATACCTAGAAGGATACCATTTCACTGTGGAGTCTGACCACCAGTCTTTGAAGTGGCTACATTCGCTGAAAAGCCCGGCCGGAAGAGTTGCTCGGTGGATCATGGACCTTCAACAGTACGACTTCTCAATCCAGTACAGGAAAGGTTCCACCAACCAGCTAGCAGATACTCTATCCAGAGAACCTTGTGAGCCGGCACCAAAAGATGAAATCCTTCTAATCACAGACATCCCCAGCTGGTGCAGCCAACAGGCGGCTTTGGTAAACACCAATCCTGACAAACACAAAAATTTTAAATTAATAGATGGACGGCTTTTTAAACTCGTATGGGACCGTAACCACGATAATGAAGTAATTAGCCCATGGAAGTTGTGCGTACCACCTACTTTGGTAAGACAGGTTTGCGAGGAATATCACGATCCCCCAACGGCAGGACATTTGGGAGTTACTAAAACTCTCAATAAAATTTTGGTAAAGTATTATTGGCCAGGAATGACGAGAGATGTTAGGAAATTTGTCAAAAACTGCAAAATTTGTCAATCCTACAAACCTTCTCAACTTAAAACTCCAGGTATCATTAGCGGCTGCTTAGTTGAGGAACCATGGTTCACCTTATCCGTAGATTTGATGGGTCCATTCCCAAGATCGCGTAAGGGAAACTGTTTCCTAGTAGTATTACAGGATAGGTTCACCAAGTGGGTAGAATGCAAACCCATACGTGCTGCTACTTCTACAAAAATTAAGGAGATCCTTAAGAATAGGATTATACTAAGATTTGGCTCACCAGTAAACATTATAACCGACAATGGTAAGCAGTTTGTCAGTAATGAGTTTTTATCATTCTTAAAGGAAGCTGGTATTAAGAGGATAGAAATCCCACCTTACACTCCACAAGCCAATCCAGTGGAAAGAGCCAACAAACCTCTAAAAACCATGATTGCTAGCTACTGCAACTCTGATCACCGCAGTTGGGACCAGTTTATTCCAGATCTGCAATTCGCGTTCAACACCGCCGTCGGTGAGTCAACCAAGTTCTCACCAGCATTTTTGAATTTTGGTAGAGAACTTAGAGTCCCAAAGATGCTCTCAGAAACGTCGCTACCCAACATTGGTACTTCGGCTCATAGAGTCAAGTTGAAGCATCTGCAGGATATTCATGAGCTGGTCCAACACCATGTGAGCGATGCCGCAGAAAGACAGGCTAAATATTACAATCTGCGTAGACGAGATTGGTCACCCAAACTGGGAGACAGGGTGATGAGGAAAGTAGTCAACCAGTCATCAGCCGCAAAACATTTCACGGCCAAGCTAGCTCCAAAGTATGACGGCCCATACACAGTCAAACAAATCTTGTCCCCAGTAAGGTTCAACCTACAAAATGTAAAGGGCAAGATAGTAAAGAATATACATGTAAAAGATTTAAAAACCGTTTAACCTGTAGTACATTTTTTTTTTTTAAGTTTGTTTTTTTTTTTTAGTATGGACATATTAGACCTGACATGTTCACCTATCCCTACAACATGCCCCAAAACTCCGGACATCCACCCGGAATTCGAACAAAGCAGCACAGCCTATAGGGAGTTTGATCTTGAGCCACTCTATTACTCCCCACCCAGGCTTCATGAGAATGGTTTGCCCAAGACACCGGACATCATCCATGTTCCGGACTCCAACTCATCAACCTCCAATGTGCAAGTCCACAGCACACCAACCTCCATTGTGAAAGCCTCCAGTGAACCAGTTTTCGTCGTGCCACTTCCTCCTGTTCCACCACGGATACTTATCCAGGATGTTCTGACTCGACCTGCCAACTCATCAACATTCGTTACACCACTGCCCCCAAAGAAGAAAAAGATCCGTCATCGTGCCGGTTTTAAACTTTTCCAACTAGATGGGTCATTCGTGCGAATTAAAGTGACAAAGGACGAAAGACTCAAATTGCACAAAGTGTTGGGTGCCGGGCAGTGAATCGTAGTGTTTCTTTTTTTTTTTCTTTCTGAAATTTATTTTTATTTTGTATACTTGCTGATATATGTATTTTTTTTTTTTTTTTTTTTTGTAAGGGGGGAATGTAACAAACACACATAATACTCACTGTTTATTACAACAATCTGCTGTAGAATCCTATTTGTTTGCCACTTGTTACGATATTAATAACAGTCATACATTGTGAGGTTACTATACACAATATCTGACACTTGAGTTGAGACCTTGAGTAACTTTACATGTTTCAATAGTAATATTCGTTGCCAACGGCAGATAAATAATTACTACCAGAAAGATGGGTCAGTGTTGCCAACTGTAGGCAACACGTGATCTATTTTACTTGTTTTTTGTGCCTTTTCTTCATTATATAAATCACCGCGAAAAGGCACAACTCTCTGAGTCCTACCTGATAGCTCTGTCGGGTAAGTCTCTGTCCGCTGGACCCGCCAGGTAGATCTACCGGCGTCCCGAGCGTTTGACGTTTAAGCTATAACACCTCCACGGCGTTAGATATAATACCGGGAGGTTGATATACCACCACTTCATGCTGTTTATTTTATTTTGGGGATATAATTATAATTTATGTTAGTTTTCCTTTTGAATTAGTATTTTAATTTGATTTCATTATTAGAACATTGTTTCATTTATTTCTTTTATGTTTAATTGCAAATAAATCAATATTTATTTACTTTTATTTATTCTTTTGAACCCGGACAACCTGCTACAAACTACCCCCGGCAAATGGTAATTAAAAAAACCATTACAATTTGTTAAATCAATGTTATTATATTTTTTGTTTTCAATACAAGCATTAGTAATTTATCAAATATAAATGCTAATCGGAACGATTATAATTGAAAAAATTCAGTTTTATTTAAATTTTTGAAAGTTTATTTTGATAATAATAGTTATTAATAAATGGTTTTCTATACATTATTAAATTATATATTAATAAAAACATTCATTAAAAGAATAAAAAATGTAGTTAACATTAATATCGTTGCAATAAACTGGCATCAATTAAACTCGTAAAGTAATTTCAATACACAAAACAGAACTAATTAAAAAATAATTAAACAATTTAATAAGAAAATTATACTTATATTACTTATAATTTAAATTCATATTCATGTTACAAAACAAACTATAAATGACATACTTATTAACAAAATAGGACTAAAATTTTATTCTTATTTACAAACGTTTCCTAACTTTTTAAAAAATCATTACAAAATGTCAATCAACATTACAATCTTTATAAATTAGCAAAACAATTAGCCATGGGTATATTTCTATCAAAAACTGAGTTATAAGCTTTATAAACTGCACTGGCAAGCAAAAAAAAGATCATTTTAAAATTATGCCTTAGTTTTAGAATTTTTTGTTTTAACCTTATGTTAGCAATTTGTAAACAATTGTACTGTATTTTGCACACTAAATTAAAAATTTAATGTTGAATGGTAAAACATATTTATTTTTTTTTATTGCGTATTTTAGAAATATCACAAATTTACAGTTCAGTCAAAGTTCGAATTTGGAACAAAAAATATGAAAAAAAAACTGTATAATAACTGTCTTAGCTCCTGAGCAGTTCTTGGAACAAGTGTGCGCTTTTTGATACTCATCTCAGACATGTTTTATGGGATTCCGAGCTGAGAGCTGGCCAATCGATTAACGAAATTCCCACTTTATCCAGATAATCTCTGACAACTCTGGCTACGTGAGATCTAGCATTATCTTGCATACAAATGCCGCGCTCGCCCATAGTTGTCATGAAGGGCATAACATGATCTTCGAAAACCTCCATAATGTATCTGTGAGCTGTCAGGGAGCCATTCTCTATAAAGACGTGCTTCGGTAAAAATAAAAATTCTTGCTCAAACCATAACCGATCCACCTTCAAATGGAAGTCGTTTATCAATACAAACTGAAGCGTATCTTTCTCCCAGCCTTCTCCATACTTTCCGACGCAACTAAACTGAAAACAGTTCCATGTTCCAGTCCTCATTATTCCATACCCGGTGATTTCGTGCAAAAACCAATCTTGCAACACGATGTCGGCGTTGTAAAGGTGGACTTGTAGCCATCTTTCTACAAAACAATCCAGCAGTCCAAAACTTTCCCCTAACAGTCCATTCACTAACATTTACATCTTAACTTCATGGAGTTGGAGTTGATTTCGTAGATAAACTGCAGAAGCTGTTCTGTTCAACAAACTTGTGGACACCAAAAAACAATCATCTCTATTTGTAATGACTTTTTTTTGCCCGGATTCTGATCTTTTGATTATCAGGCCAGTATCCAAGTAACGCGGATACATTTTTTGTAAAGCACAATGGCTTTTACTAACAATCCATGCAGTTTTACGTTTTCCTAGCCCATATTCAATCGACGCTACAATTCTTGCCACAACAATAGGGCCTAAAGGCATTATGACCTGTTAAGTACTGTACACCGTGTGAATGACAAGTTTTGCAGAGAAAAATCAACACTAAGAAAAAACCACAACAAAATGTAGGTTTACAATTAGAGCGAAATAGATGCTGTTTTATAAAAGTCTGTAACACGGTAGTAATAACTAACAGATAGATATTATAGTATTTATCCAGATACAATTCTAATTTTGCGATGTGGTTTGATTGAGGACTTATGCGATGGCTTTTTTTTCAACAATAAGTCAACTTTCCATTTAGTATTTCTAAACATTTTTATTTTTATCAGCTGCTTTATTAAAATTAATATATGTTCTTGAGAACATGGTATAGAACTCATCCAACATTTAATTCTATAATCATTTGTAATTTTTGTTGTTATGATTTGTGCTAGCAAATAATGAGTTATATATTTATCATAATATTTATTAAATAAATTGAGCAGAAACGAAACAATGTTACTAAATTCAGTTGTTGGTCGTTTAAAATATTTTATATTATGTTTTACACCATAATCTTTGTTTAGTATTAACATTTCATTTTTACCAACAGCTTCCAGTTTATTTACTAAGCACTCTTTGCAAATAGCACAATTTGTTTTTTTAAGTAAATAATGAATTAAGTAGCCGGCAACATATACATTAGAACATTTTTCTAAAGTTGAACTGTCTTCTTCATCATCTTCAATGTTTTCATTATTAATGTCCGCAGCTATTATGGTATTGTTTATTGTTTGGTTTGAATCTGATAATACATCATCATCATCCTCATCACCATCAAGCTCATAATAATTATTACTATTTGTATTTTGAGTTTCACTCCTGGTATCCGCAGCTAACGCAACATTATTTGATTGTGTGCATGTTTCTAATGATAAATGTTCATCATCATCAATTTCGCAATTAGCGTTGGTTACTGGAGTTTGCAGCCTAATAAACATGTTATGTTGCAATGCTAGTCTAAACGCTTTTGGAGTGGGCATAGGGTTATAACCGCCCCAATTTCGAATAACAGAAAACGTATTTTCTATTGGATCCTGATTTATTCTAGACGTGATTAAATATAGCGTATCTTCGGTTTTTAGATCATTCCATAAAGATAATATTGATCTTATTGTCCATATAAATCCATCAATACAAGAAATGTTTGATCTTTCCTTTCCATTTTCAAAAAATTTTAAGGTTTGAAAATATTGAATAGCCGATTCTAATGTTTTTTCCGATAAGCGTTTAAAAACAGACAAAGCAGATTTATAAGAATTTGGTTCTTCAACGACACGCGAATTTAAACAATCAAAAATATTGTTTACATCTTTTAAAAAATTTGATGTATCCACTGCCGTAGAGCTTGTCAGTTCTTTAGTATTCGCAGCAGTTTTTATAGCGGTTGAAACGGTGTGGCTGAAAATTTGTGCAGCAAGCTTTACTCGCATTTTTTGAAACGGGTTTGGATGCAAATGTTTTTCTGTTATTTTAAGCATTGCTCTAGTTGTAGTGCTTTTTTGATCTATTGCATACGTTTCAACAATATCTTGCCAAGAGACTCTTTTCCCATTTACAAATGTTTGAATTTTGTGATTCATAAAATTATTTCTTAAAGACTTAAGAAGGTGAGGTGAATCTAAACAAGTGTAAATATCATTACCGCCAATACAAATTTTGGGGTTGTCAATCTTTGCGCCAATTATTTTAAGTGCTTTTCTATTGCTGGGACATTGGTCACATACCAAAACTCTTGGTTTTAAACCAATTTCAATTATTTTTTTTACAACCGCAACTATTAAATTAGCAAAAGTAACACTATTTGCAGGTCCTGTTGACAAATAATATGCAAATGGCAGCACTATACGGTTTCCAACTAGTAATGCGTGGAAGGGAGAACGATGCGTCGGCTCTACTTCCTCTCATTGAGAAATAGTGTGGTCGCGTTTGTATATGGTGGTTGAATATCTTCCAATATAATATGTCAATCAACGATACGACGGTTGCGATTAGGATATTTTAATGCAATTGTTATTAATTGTTAATCGAGAAAGATTGTATTATGCTGTAGATTGCATGGGAGAGTGCTAATAGGGATTCGATTAATTGTTTAGTTTGAGTATGATTGCGGTGATGGGTTTTATTCACCTCGGGTAGTATTCATACTAGGTTTTTGGGTTATCGTTAGAGTTAATTGTTGTAAGTACTACTCGAGGGAGGATTTACCGCTTTGTTAGAGACTGGGGGGGTTGTTATTTTGGATATCAAGTATTTGTAGTGTTGTGTAGTGGATTCGAGGTTAGGTTGTTCAATTTTGCAAGGATGATTTCTCAGGGGCAAGGAAGTTACGATAAGTGGTTGTGATGATTTATATTGTTAATTTTATTAACTTGAATTGCTGTACTTACTTGTGGTTATTAATGCACTTCGCTGTCACTTCCAACTTGACACTTGTCAACCATCTTCTGAGCGCGTTGTTCGGCGCATATCTGTTTGGCGCGAAAATTGAATTTCACCTAATTAGAATCATCTGCGCATCGGTTTGATTGGCAAAACGCCATGCTTCACGGAAAATGATTTTTATTCCTTTTCCGGTCGTTGAGGTGTCGTGGTGTGGTGTTGTGGCAGTGGCGAGTATTCTGAGAGGATTTGTAAATCCTTAGGCATCGTGGCCTGATTTATATACTCGCCGTTTAAACTGCATTGAGTGGTGATATATTGTGCTTTGTGCTACCCGCTAAGGGAGATTTAGGGGTTTATCGTTTATACCACAACCGCATGGCGGATTTGTCACCCACCCACATCTCATAGCTGGAAGTTTTCTAAAAGGATTGTAGGACCGTATAAAATCTCAGGTTGGTTTAGTGTTTATTTTCTCTTGTTTTTATTGTTTTCAGGGGTTTGCAGAATTATTTGTAATTTGGAGTTTTGTATGGCATGTTTTAGGTTCTTTACTACGGGCGTTCTAGTTTATTTATAACGTCCCAGAACGGTCACCACTCTGCTGTATCTATCGCAGGTACGGGAGACCCCTTTTTACGATCCGCATGAGACGTGCTGAGAAGCCGTTGGTGTCTGCAGAAGGCACTCGTGAGGCCGCTAAGTTTTCCAAGTTCGACTCCTGCTCCCCATTGAAGCGATTGGCTCGAGGTTAAGAATCCAGAAGTGTGTTTTGACCGGAAGAAGACAACCACGTGATATCGACAACCTTCATGTTCAGCCTTTATAATTATTGTTTTTTTTTTTGCAATGCAATATTTGTTTTGTGCCTTCTACCACTTGGTGTAAGGCAGCGAGATAACTATTGGCTGTGAAATTTTTTGTTTTGTTTTTTTTTTTCGGGCGTGCTAATAATTTGCCTTACAGGATCTTTGGACGGGGATAGCGCTATGCCTGGACAGGGACCCAAACCGTGAGTACTCCTTTTTTTTTCTTGTACCGAAATTGTGTTTTATAAATTTCACGGCTTATGTTTGTATCACTTTTATTCATAGTTATTGCTTTTGGATATTATCGACATATGGCTGTTTTGTCGGAAACACTGTAATCGTTTTTTTTTTCTTTCGAAGATCGATGTTAAACTGTTGAACATTACGTTTATTTTAAATTACAAATGGTAGATTGGCATAACCTACTGCCAATACTTAAAAGTTATATTTGTTTTGTGGGACTTATCTAATAATATTTGAATGTTTTTGTTATTGTATGTTTGCATTTGAATCAACGGCATATAAGTTTGTTACCTTTATTGAATGTTCCTATTACAAGCATTTAAGCCCAGAAATATTTGTTTTGTTTTAATATTTTGTCGAATATAAATAAAGTACATATATTTAGTTTGCAAATTCTGGAATTTGTCCCAACTCAATTTTAGCTTCCCTTGAACGTGTTATCCGCGTATGTTTTTTTGTCTAACTTCTTGGTATCGGGTTCTACCATTAGGAGGTGTGGCCAATTACAGGGTTGACTTCATAGAAAGATTCCGTATCGCTCACAACTTACCACCCCCGTCTCCACTGAGCTACGACGGTAAGTGAAACCCTGTCCACCTCTTACCCTCACAAAAGAGCATAGGTTACCTAGTCGAAGGTTGCTGTTTTGGTAGCGTTACAACACATTAATTCTATGAATAATCGGGTGGTCATAAATATATATATACCGAGTGATAATGATATTATATTAATATTAAAATAAATTTAGAACAAAATCTGGGATTTATCAAAAACAAACATTTCGCATCAATATAAATAAATAATTTGAAGCAATGTTAGCGTGTATGAGTTGTTAATAAATCTGAGGTTCGTTACACATTGGCTTACGCCTCCAAACCCCTAAAACTGTTACATTTTTTGTATAAATATATAAAACCCAGTGTCACCATCCTAGAATACCTTAATACAGCCCCAAATACAGGAGTCCATAAAAGAGATAGAGTCGCTCTTGCATAATAAAAAGCTAGAGCGATTCTTAAAAAAGCAGAGAAATAATGTCATTTGCTTATTCGATTCCATAGCAAAGGAATCAAGAAAACTTGCTCGGATAGAGAGATGTGGGAAATTGAGAAAGATAAGTTTTTTTTAATTTGATATACTTTCTTTGGTTTATTAATATTATTTGCTATTTCAGAAATACGAAAAAGTCCCTAAGAGATATACACTGAGAGAAAAATAACTGTTTAAAACAAATGAGGAGCGCAGTTGACCAAAAATTCTTAAATTTACGTCGTTATTTCTTAGAAGAAATAGATATTTTGTTATTTTAATAACTGACGGAGTTGTAGCTACAATGACACGCGTTCAATATTATGTTGTGAAATTACTTGTATTTAAAGATTAAAAGTTCTTCGGTCAAAATGAAATAATTAATTCGAACAATGAACATTTTTAAAGTAAAAGATTTTATCATCGTCAGTAAGTGAATACGTATTTAATTTTATAAGAATGTATTTCTTTGTGTAAACTGTTCAACAATTTTAATTAAAAAGGCTCATTTTAACGTTAAGTGCAATATTTGTTAAAATAAGAATAAATGTTAAAAAATTAAATTTATGAAAAAATATTCTAAACTAATAAACATCTCATTTGAGGTCTCTTCTTTATATATTTTATATAAGAATAAATGCATTTGTATACAAATCAAAACGACTTTATTTTACAACTGAAGGCTCATTTGAATTAATATTTTAAAATCTCATAACAAAAGATAATATCTTAGTTTAACTATAGCAAACTATAAAATTAAATACAAAAAAATTTCTATTAAAATATAATATGTTGAAAATAAAATGTTTCGTATTTAAACTTATGGCCGGTTAGATTGCGCCAAAACGCACCAATCATCGACTAACACGTCGAGACCTGTCGAATCTACTTTATCTACTTCTCCCGTTTCACGTGTTGCCTGTTGAATATTATTGTTCGGTGTGCTTGTGCTTGTGCTTGTGCTTGTGCTTGTTCTGAGTTAGGTAAGTTGATTATAGTTTCATATTTATAACCTATATTAATAATATGTGCACGTCTAGATTTATATACAACACAGAAATGGATATAAAGGTGTTACTAAGCGAATGGGGGTTAGACGAATTAATAGAGGACTTTCAAGGTATTTATTATTGACTGAATGCTTTATGGAGTTCTTTTGTTTACTGTAACAATGAAAACGTATGCCTTGTTTTTGACTGTGTTACCGGGGGATTTGTATTGCAGTTATAACTGATATTCATATATGTGAAGCAAATTGCCGTTTTTTTGCAATCTGTGTTGAGTAACAGCTTTTTACAGAATCATTTATGTGAATGATTATCGTTTCTTGAAGTTTGCTAACGCATTTAAGGGCCTGCAAACGTAAATAAATGCATTTTACAGTTGCTATAGCAAATTTTTTTATTTATTAATTTATCCTGAAATTAATTCATCAAATTCATATCCAAAAATATTACGATAGCTAACATTACTCAATTATATAATTAAAATTGATCTTTATTCTGTAGTATTTGTCGTAATGATTTTATAGATGACTTTAGATAAATAAATAAAATCAATGCAGGGCTTTTTAAATGTAATTGTAAATATATTTGATAACGTTGCTTGTCAAAACTGATAAATGACTTTACAATTTCAATTTTTACGCATAATTAATGTAAAAATAGTATTAGCATTTTTATGTTTTTTGTAGCAAAAGGTATAGACATCGAAGTCTTTAAGGAACTCACTTCAAGTGACATCGACAATTTAATACCTCTAGAAAATTTTGGCATTCGAATAAAATTTAGAAAAAGCCTATTTGCATGGAAAAATACAAATGTATGTACTACTACTACTACTACTACTATATATTATTATAATTACTAATATAATCTTTATTTTCATCATTTATTTAAATTTATCAGGGTTGCTCTACCCCTTTGGCGTCATCATGCTCTACCCCTTTGGCGTCATCAGTTCACTCCAAAATTGAAAGCTGGTTGGATGCAGTACCAATTGTATTAAATGATGAGGCATCAACTTCAAACATACTGACATCAAATAATTTTAATGTTGTAAGTATATTAATATTATGTTATTTGAGACATTTGTTATATGGCACTCAGATGAACTAAGTATTTATTTATAATTAATAATAATCATAATAACAATTATTATTTTTTAAATATATTATTATTATTTATTGTATACTTTTAGAATACCGTTCCATCAAATTTATTGCTAATACCTAATTGCAATGAAATAGAAGAACATTGCTTGCAATCAGTTTTAGAAAAAACTGTTAAAGGTCAAACAGTTCTAAAATATTATGAAAGAAATAAGTGTCTTGATAATAAAACAAGATCCTATTTAGTACATATAATAATAGATTATATGATTCTAAAGTACAATAAAGTTACTCCCAATAACTTTGAATTGTATAGTCAAAAAATTGCCGAGCAATTTCCAACTGAAAGTCCAGTATGTATATATTTATATTTATGATATGCGTTTTTAAAAATAAATGATCAATTAGAACTTCTTAATAAATTACGCTATTTTTTAGTTAACTTACTATTCTCCGAGACAAAATAAAAAGAACCCTTCCGGAAAATTATATGACAGATATTTCAATTTAAAATTTGAGACAAAAAAACTAAGATTAGACCCCGAAACTTCAAAAAGTAATTTTGGGCAATTGGAAGCTTTTACTCCAGAAGATGGTAATCATATATTGTAAAATATGCTATTTTATTTAACTATATCCTTACTTGTAGACATAGAACATTACATTGCATTTTTATCAACCAACAACGATCCTCAACTATGGGGGAGAATTGAGGATTATTGGAAACGTACGTCAACTTACAGACTTCACACCTTCAAAGAATATAAAGATGCCACACTTACTGATCTATTAAAAATATGGCCAAAATATAATGATCCCAGAGGTCATGTACTGGTAAGAAGTTTTTTTTATCTTGCAATGTATAATATAGGATGAAATAATAAATTTAATAATACTCACAAATTTTTATTTTTAGATCAACATTGATTTTGAAACACTATATCCAGAAAAATCCTTTTGTTTATTAAATCAATTTTCGGATGTTTCAAATAAAGTATTGGGAATATTTGAAACAGATATAAAGGATAAATTAAGCTTACAACAACTTAATTTGCTAAAATTAGGCGAACTATCAAATGGTAACATTGAATTGTTTATTATTTAAAAGAGTTTACACAACAATCTTTAATTTTAGATTCAAGAAACTTGTTCATTTTACTGCTGCTACATTCAATATTACAACCTCGACGACTGAGCAGAAAATTTAAACCAACCATAGCGGATTCACAAGAAGATTTTATTCTTCATGTAACAACTATTAATGATATTATTCCAAAAATAGAAAGTATTAGGAATATATACCGCGAGAAAAAAATTAGACTGCAGCCAAGAGTAGTAGTTGTTGGGCCAACTAAAGAACAACTAGAAGCTTTCTATGTGTACAACGACTCTATTAAGTATAAATTTAATAATTTGCTTGAATGTGTTGATTCGGTAATTAAATTGGTGTATGTATTAAACTTAGATTTTTCGCCGATTAGCAAATTAGTATGGATTTTTCTAGCTAAACAATTTTACGATATTCCTCAAGAAAATACCGGCATTAATTGTTTAATTAGTAAATTAAATAAATAGTATCTAAATTTGTATTTGTTCAATAAAGCTTTTTCATTATGTTTGGCTGTTTTATGTGCACTTCGCACAATTTTGAAACAAGTAATTTATTATTAAATCAATTAAAACAATTTCATGGGATTCCTTCTATATATACATTTAAGTGCATGCAAAGACACTGTTCTCAACAATTTCAAAATATTTATAAATTTAAAGTTCATTTACAAAAACATGAAAAATTACTAAAAATCAGCAAAGAAAAGCCACGCTCAATTGATACAGTCATTCCTGATAATGATAGAAGAAAAAAATGTGAATTAGATCATTTTGGTGAAAATTCTCAAACAAATAAAAATATTAATAGTACAGACAAAATAAGAGAAATAATGCATTTTGATGATTTAAACAAGAATAGTTTCGTAAAATTGCCTAATAGAAATAATTGTAATATCCAAGTTGATATTGAAAAGAATTGTGCAGCTTTTATTTTAAATTTACATGGGCGAAAGAATTTTACCCGAAAGGATATTTTAAATATTCAAAGTGATGTGCAGTCTTCAATTGTAACTCCAATTTCTGAACACATTTCTCGTAACATTTTACCTTTGGTTGAAAATACTGATGTTCGAAACAAATTAGAAACATTGGTATTGAACTTAGAAGATCCTTTTAAGATTGTAAATACAGAACATAAATTTTTTAAATACATTACTGAACTGGGAATTTATGAACATCCTCGATGTTTTACAATAAATAATGAAATTTCAGAAATAATTGTTAATAATACACCTACGATTGGCACAAATCCAGTGCAGGGTTGTCTTCTTGCACTTAAATTTCAGTTCAAAAAATACTTTGAAAGCGGTAATATTTTAAAACAGACTCTTGAAAATATGAAAAGACTTGAAAGCTGTAACAAGTTATGTAATTTTGTAAACGGTTCTCAATGGAAAGAGAAAAGAGCCAATATTGCAAAGGATATTGTTATTCCATTTTTTCTTTACTTTGATGATTTTGAAATTAACGATCCTCTAAGTTCCCATTCAGGATTACATAAATTATGTGGAATATATTGTTGCTTTCCTACAGTTCCACAATTTCAACTTTCAAAATTAAATAATATTCTGGTACTAGGATTTATAAAATCTAACGATAGACGTGAATTTGGCAATACACAGTGTTTTACTAAATTTGTTGATGATATTAACAATATACAATCACAAGGTATTTTATTGGACTTGAAAGGTGAAGGACAAACGCGTATATATTTTAATTTAGGTCTGGTGCTCGGTGACAATTTGGGTTTACATGAAATATTAGGATTTACCACATCTTTTGCTTCAAATTATTTTTGTAGATTTTGCAACGGTCCAAGCAAGATACAGAAGGCGATGATTGTCAAATTGATGAATATCTAAGAAATCGGACTAGTTACAACCGTGATGTTTTATTAAAAGATACGTCTAAATCTGGTATTAAAGAAGAGTCTATTTTTAATAGTATTGTGTCATTTCATGTAACAGATAATTTTTGTTGTGATATAATGCACGACATTTTCAATGGAATTAGCAGATATAATTTGTCACATATTTTAAATTATTTTCTTTACGAAAAAAAATTCTTTTCTCTTGAAACCTTAAATTACCGAAAGCAAATGTTCAACTATGGTGCTACTGAAATAGGTAATATCAGTCCACCTATAGATCAGAAACACATTAAAAATAAGGCGTTTAAGATGACAGCTTCTGAAATGAAGTGCTTTATACATTTTATATTATTGATGCTAGGTGATCTAATACCAGAAACTGATAGAGTCTACATATTTTTAAATATATTTATTCAAATTGTAGATTTAATTTTACAAATACATTTTAGTGAGAATGATATAACTAAATTGGATGCACTAATAAAAAGGCATAATCAGTTATACACATCATTATTTTCAGACACTCTTAAACCAAAACACCATTTTCTAGTACACTATGCACATATAATAAAAAAAAGTGGATGTTTGCGCAATCTTTGGTGCTTTAGATTTGAAGCAATGCACCAAAATCATAAAAAGTACGCAAGAAATGTAACATCGAGATTAAATATTCCATTAACTTTGGCTATAAAATCACAATTAGAATTTGCAAATATGGTATTTACCAACAGCTTTTTTTCGGATGAAATTTCTTACGAATTGGATAAAAAAGTTGATTTGCAGCACAGTAAATTTGATAGTTTCAGAAACAATTCACATGGTATTAATTTTGAGACAGTTGAAGCTGTAAAGAAACTAACATTTAAAGGAAGTTTATATAAAAAAAGCTACATTATTTATGACAATTTAATTTGTCAATTTCCACATGTTTTTGAAATTTTTGAAATTGTTGTAAATAAAGATGGCTATTGCTACTTTTTATGTTTTCAATGGGAAGTTTTGGGGTATTTACAACATTATTTGGCATTTAAAATTGCATCCACTCCTATTGTTGATGTAGTGATTAGACCTTTAAAAGAAAATATCAGTATTCCTACCCATTTTTATTACTTATGCACCGGAGAGAAAGTTATAAGACTACGTGGAAATACACATACTTGTTGTTAATTATTTATTTGTAGTTGTTTATATTATATAAGGATTCTATAATAACAAAGTATATATACAGTGAGTCCCCAGATGGGTTCACTATAGGTATAAATGTTTAAAAAAATTGAATTTAAAAACATTATTTATATATATTGTATATATTGTAACCCCATCTGAGGACACACTGTATGTATAACTAGTAAAGAATAGTGTATATTATTTATTTTTGTATTAATGTTTATATAATCTTAATATATAGAACATTTAGTTACTTTATTGTTTATTTGAATTCAAATTGTTTAATTTTAATAAAAAAAATGTAATTAAAAATGGTATTTGTTTTGATAAAGATAACAATTTCTGCAATAATTATTCTTATTTATAAATAAAAGGTTTAATCTTCAATATAAGAAGGTTTATGCTTTTGTAACAAAATGTAGGTTTCTTGATACAACAGCATGGAGTCTTTATGACAAGAGTGATACATATTTACAACAAATACTAAATATGATTACGCTAAAAACATAAAGCTTTTAATATAAAATGTATAACATTTGTTGCAATAATACGAAACCTTTATATTGACAAGCAGATTTCTTAGTACGACTACATCTAGCCTTTACAATAATAGTGCTACCATTTAATTTAATGGTGCTACATATTTATAAAAAATGTAAATTTGGTTAGTATAAAAAATTTAAAATATTAATATAAAATGTATAGTATTTGTTGAAAAGACGCAAAACTTTTATACTAACAACTATAAATATGTACGCCAAAAGTGACACATTTTATTACAAATATATTAACAGTTTGTAGTAAATTGTAAATGTCTTAAAATAATATTTTTTGTTATTAACTTTAAATATTTCCATTTGATTTAATATATTAATGCAATTTTAAAATAAAATGTTCATTCATATAAAAACAAGATAAAACCCGTTTGCGCAAAATCTATATGCGTTTTTTCTTGAACTTAAATATAAAAGTTCTTGATTTCATGATTTATTTTTCTCAGTGTAATTACATCATAACAAAACAATATAAAATTATAATTATTTATGCAAATTATAATACATTTTGTTTGTCGATCCAACTATTGTGTGAACTATTCATTCCCAGCCATTTTACAAATATTTTATTTCCTTTTTTTCGTAACACTTTTTCGACCAAATAAATGTCGGGATTTGATGTTTTCTGCAATTCCTCGGCGTAAAAGGCTCCCCGTATAGGATCTCCTCTTAAATCCAATAAGTAAGATACCGGATTGGTAACTTTAATTTTAACAATTTTAAATAATTCGGTTGTCCAATTAGGTGTGTATCCTTTTGCACTCGGAAATTCCCTTGACCCGCAATTTTTATGTGAGAGTAGACAGTTTTCAATAGCACGGTTTCCTTATCGCCGTCCGGAAGTACATCAGCTGGTCGCATTCCTATCGTACGGTGACGTTGATTGTTGTATTCTAGCGTAACCTTGTTCAAAATATCGTACCAGCTGTATCGCCCGCGTAAACTAAATTGTCTGTACAGTTTATCTTTTAGCGTACGAATTAGACGCTCGACAATGGCAGCTTTCATGATCGTATATGTTGAGTAATGATTAATATTATATTGTTTCATTAATGCGGAAAATTGACTGTTATAAAATTCCTTGCCATGATCACTTTGAATATTTTTCGGAGTCCGTCCGCCGGCATCTTTCAATATTTTCTTCATGGCTTGTGCAACGATCACGCCTGTTTTATTTTTTATAGCTGCAGTCCAGGCGTATTTTGAGAAACAATCAATCACTACCAGTATATATTTATATCCTTTATTTTCACGAGAGAATAATTGAAACTCGGCAAGATCTATTTGCCACAGATCGTCAACGCCTTTAAGTATCGTACGTCTTCGAGGAAAATTCTTTCTCGCCGATTTGTGTAACTCTCGCACTACATCTTCCTTACTCATTTTGACTACTCGACGACGGGTTTTTTTTTTTTTAATGGGGCAATCAACTGTTTAATGCTATTTGTTTGACCTAGGGATAGCGTATTTAATTCAATCTTAAACTGCTCCCATTCAAATCTCCGGATAAACTATTAATCTTCTCCCCCAAATTTGTTTTTACTAATAAATTTTTTGTTTCTATAGTTTGTGAAACAGTATCGATAATTAAATTAACTTTTGAATTAATATTTTCAAAAGAGGTTTTTAAATCTTGCAACTTAACCGCATTTACATCATCGACATATTTTTTGTTTACGGCATCGCTCTCATTAATCGGTAATCCCAAAAATGTTATTCTTTTGCCATCTAGGTTGAAATGTCCATCGGCATCACGTTTAAATCCAATACCCGGCCTCCCCCGGTGGTTCTCTCTTACGCCCGCTAATAATTTATTTATTTTATTCTGCGACGAATGACGTCCAAACTTATGCTTTGTATTTATTAGAAAATTACATCTTCTTCGCGCAATTCCTCCTCGATTGAAGCAATCTCGTTATCGTGTGAATTATTTCCGGCCCCCTTTGATGCGTGCAATAAACACAACCTATCTACAAGTTCGCTTAAATTGTTCCAATATTTGTATTGCGTGGTAGGGGTATGTTGCACACGCAGTTTAGAATCGAAACCGCTACCGCTGGTATGGGAGCTTGACGAGTCAACGCGAGATTTTTTGAACGTCGGTGATCTGTTTTTAAACAGAGGCTTAATAATCTCTGTATACTTCTTACTTTTTGAACCCTGTTTTTGATTCCTCGGATCGTAATTGCGGTGTAAAGCATGCGTTTTTTTCTAATATTTCCTTATAGTTCTTCAAATCGTCTTCTTTATAAATTTCTTCATCGGGTTCTTTCATGAAAAGAAGTTCATACATGCCTTTGGTTCCGACGTAGATGGAATCGCCAATTTTAAAATCTTTCCCATCGACCAGCTCGACATCGTGTTTTCCAATCGTCCACTTTTTGGTACCTTTATCGATATTTATACCGGTGGACTCATCTAGTTTTCGATGACCCGAAAATCTCTTTCTGACGTATTTTCTAGGCAAGTCTTGCAAGGTGCTCAAATAATTTCCATCCGCAAATTCTGTTTCATCCGATCCATGCGCCGCCGCCGCTATATCATACTTGTCATGATGATGAAGTTCACTAAGCGCCACTCCATGAGGCTCATAAACAGGTTTAAGAGGCTCGTGAAGAGCTTTATGATACTTATCAAAAGGTTCGTGATATACCTCTTCGTCGTCGTCGTTGTCGTCGTCGTCATGGGACTCATCTTCGCTCTCATGCGGTCTGCGACGAGGTGTGTGAAATTCGCCGACGTCGTGTTCATCCTGCAAAGGCTCTCGTTCATGATAGTCCCCTTCGTGCTTTAAGATGCCATGCCATTTTGGCAATTTTCTTTTTCGCTGAGCCGGCGGCACTTTGACAATGTATTTATTTCCTCGACTACTGTGTGCAATAATTTCTTTCAGGGGTTCCAATAACGGCTTATAGGATTTGTTTAAAAATTCATCATTTTCCGATCGGTTTATTTTCATGCCAAACAGTTTTTTTCGTATGGCTTTTTTAATATTGATTAGACGATGTTTTACCGCACGGTCGTTGTCGTCGTCGTCGCCCGTCATGCTCATTCAAACACTTACGCAAATTTAATTGATGAAATCAATTGTCGACAATTATATAACGATCGAAACCTTTGCGGTATCTTCCCTTATTTGGATCGCAATCTTTATTTATCACCATGAATCCGTATTTATCTGCCCAACACAGTCTACAGATCTTTTTAAATTTTTCGAAATTCATGTCGCTGCTCACATGATCTGCAAACGCGTGTTTCAAATTCATTTCATCTTGCTTGAATAAAACGATAAAGTTGGCGTTATCGCGTATCAAGTGTTTGGGTATTCGCGTATAAGTTTGACATAAAAAAAATGAATCAATGTTATTATGTCTTCCCATGCTAAAATATTCTCTAATTTTCTTCTGTCCATCGCACGCAACATCATCAAAAATAAAGATTGAGTTTGATATAGCATTCTCGGGACTCACGATTTCCTCATTTTCCTTGAATTGAAAATATTTCAATTCTCGCATAGACTTCATAACGCTCTCCAATAGACGATACTTTGGTTGATACAGCGATTTTGAATAAATATAAACGTTTTCAAAATGTAATCCGTTTTCGCTGAACAGCAAACTCAGCATTGCGTTTGATTTTCCACAGTTGGACGGGCCACAAATGAGGGCTCGTATCGAATTTGGTAATAATTCACCGTGACGACGTCTATCCAGAGTCAAACCCATTCCCGAAACATACTCGTCCATGTTCACGATCGACAGCGACTTTTTCTGCTTAACCACCCGCATGATAATAATATAAATGTACGGTGTACAGAAGCCTTTATAAGTAGAAGCGTAAACCTTTTAAATGCATTTTTATCGCGGTG
This sequence comes from Tachinus rufipes, assembly GCA_963932245.1. Taxonomy (NCBI): domain Eukaryota; kingdom Metazoa; phylum Arthropoda; class Insecta; order Coleoptera; family Staphylinidae; genus Tachinus; species Tachinus rufipes. The sequence goes on from OZ010748.1 coordinate 53,021,397, forward strand.
CGGGTATTATCAATTCTCTCATAAATAAGTTACCTATCGAATTACATCTACCCGGATATCAGTACTGCGGGCCGGGCACAAAATTAAGCAAGCGTTTGCAAAGAGGCGATCCCGGCATAAACAAGTTAGACGCCGCATGTAAACTGCACGATATTGCATATTCGAAAAACAAAATTTTGAGCAATAGACACTCGGCAGATAAACAGTTGGCGGAGGTCGCTTGGCAAAGAGTCAAATCCGCAGACGCATCGTTGGGTGAAAAGGCAAGCGCTTTTGCGGTAACAGCGGCAATGAAAATGAAAACAAAATTGGGTATGGGCATGTCGTCGAAGAAAAAAAAAGTGAAAAAAGTTGCGTTGCGAAGTCTAATTGTAAAGAGGGCAAAAAATGCGCTTAAACAATTTAAAAATAAAATTAAGGAAAAGAATGGCATTAGAGAAGGAGCAAATATTGCATTGGTTGCGGCAAAACTTGCTGTGCGCGAAGTAGGTGGAAAGAGAAAAATTCGTGCTCCGAGAATAATTCCCGTTCCTAAGGTCGGCGGCTTCCTGCCGCTGATTCCGATTTTTGCGGGTCTCAGCGCATTGGGAGCGCTTGCGGGAGGCGCTTCTGGAATCGCAAAAGCGGTTAACTCCGCCACAGATGCCAGACAAAAATTTGGCGAATCACAACGACACAATAAGATGATGGAAGCCATCGCGCTCGGAGGAAAATCGGGAAACGGACTCTATTTGAAACCGTACAAAAAAGGCTTAGGACTTTATTTGCAAAAATCAAAAAACTTTTAAGGTCGCTACCTCGACGCCCGCTGACCGATGAGAATATAAAAAATTTTGTTACAAAAGTAAAAGTGTCATATTTTAGGGGTGTGTTTATGAGGGATGCGATGCCGAATTTAATCGGGCAAAACGAGTCCGGTATTGTTAATCTGGACCGTTCGAAGGGAACCGGCACGCATTGGGTTGCGTACAAGAAACGCGGAAGTCTCGTGAAATATTTTGACAGTTTCGGCGATCTACCTCCACCCAAAGAACTCATCAAATATTTTCGAGGTAGTGAAATTACTTATAACCACGATAGATACCAAAACTTCGATACATACAATTGCGGGCATTTGTGTTTGAAATTTTTACTATAAATACAATTAGAGAAAGAGAATTGCGTGCCAGTCATGTCTTATACGTTTACTCTACAGAGCGACACCAGCGTACTCTCCGCAAACTATTATCCACCAATTGAGTTAGATCCCAACAAAAAATATTATTTGGGTCTGATCGGTTTGCAAACATACAACACTATTCCAAATATAGAGGAGAAGGAGAACGGCGACGGGTGTAACAAGTTTTATTACAAACATAACGGTAACAAAGTAATTGACATACCCACCGGTTCCTACGAGATCGCAGATATTGAAGCGTACTTGCAATCCATACTGAAATCAAGAGCCGCCGCCGCCGGCGACAACAAAGAAACCGACCAAATAATTCACTTAAAACCGAACACTTTAAAGTGTGAGATTTTATGTAAACACGACATTGATTTTTCATCGGCCGACAGTATCGGTACGTTACTCGGATTTTCGGGAACAAAAATTTTGGAAGCAAATAAACTGCATTCGTCCGATTTGCCGGTTAAAATTATAAAAGTGTCGAGCATTCGACTCGAGTGTAACATTGTGACGGGGGCTTTTTACGGCGATAAACTCTCACACTCAATATTTGAATTTTCACCTTCCGTCAATCCGGAGTTTGCGATAAACATAGAACCGAGAAATATTTTCTATCTACCGCTAAACGCGCAAGCCATCGATAATATAACAATAAAAATTATCGATCAAGACGGATCACCGGTCAATTTTAGAGGAGAAAACATTCTGGTAAGACTCGAGTTAAAAAAAAACGTCGTAAAATGGGTATTCGATTTCACGGACCGAATATAAGGTGCGCATCCTTAAAAAATATCATACCCAGTTTGGTCTCTCAAAGGTTAACACGTAACGATCTAGAAAGACTCGCATCGCTGGGTTACAAAATTAAAAGATGGAAAATTTAAACATTTTTGAAAAATTCCATTCCGCTGATAGTATTGTCAAGGAGGAATTTCACAATTATCAACCGGGTACCCGGACCTTTGACAGCAACGATGAAATTCGTATTTTAATACAAGATCAGGATATTTTTACCTTGCCGTGTGACAGTTATCTGTTTATCTCGGGTAAAGTAAACCATGCGACGGAGGCCAATTTCAAGTGGACCACAAACGCGTTTGCATTTCTGTTCGGCGAAATAACTTACTTAATTAACGGTCAACAAGTCGATAAAATTCGAGACGTTGGAATTACTACGACGATTAAAAGTTACGTCTCGTATTGCAAGGAAGACTTAAGAAGTTTGGAATTAAGCGGATGGAGTGAGACGCTAGACTCCGGAGTTCAAACCTATTTTGATACCAACAAACGATTTTACGCAGTCTTGCCCCTAAAACGCTTTTTGGGATTTGCAGAAGATTATAGAAAGGTAAAACAAGAATTGATCTTACAACGGGCCAGAACAGATTTAAACTGTTACACGACAACTAAAGATGTTAAAATCACACTAGAAAAAATCGAATGGCGCATACAACATGTCATTCCACGTGATGAAATAAAATTAAAAATGTACAGCAGCATGCAATCGGACGCTCCCATTTTAATGGCGTTTCGCAGATGGGAGCTTCACGAATTACCTTCTCTCAGAAAAACTGACAAGGATATTTGGTTAGTCAAAACTTCCGTCAATCTAGAGCGACCTCGATATGTGATCGTCGCATTTCAAGAAGATAAAATCGGGAAAAAAGATACAAATGCAAGTCATTTTGATCATTGTTCGATTAGAAATTTAACGGTGTATTTAAATTCTCAATCATACCCATACGAAAAATTAAACCAAGATGTGCTTAACGGTGACTACAGTGCATCGTATTACGCGTACAGAAAATTTCAAAACAGCTATTATGGTCGATTCAATCGACCGATGTTAAGTTATTCGGAATTTAAAACCAGGATGATATACGTGTTCGATGTGTCGAAGCAAAACGAAAGCGTAAAATCGTCGACGGTCGATCTGAAACTTGAAATGGAGGGGCACGACGCGTTTAAAGATAACACCAAAGCGTACTGTCTGATATTGTACGACAGCGTGGTCGAATACAGGCCGCTCTCCGGGTTGGTAAGAAAACTCATGTAATGAATAAGATTGAACGAGCAGAAAAAAACGAAAAAAGAGAGTTACTTTTGATCGGGCCGAATCGAGGGTCATTTACTTACCGGAGGAAGATAATGCACATCAAAGTGGCATCGAATGGACGATTAGGGCGAGAAATAGACAAAGATTTCAACGAAGAATAAATAAAATCGGGGCAGTTTTGGCGGCGGCATTAAATCCCGATCATCGATTTGAAACTTATTTGAAAATGTTTCCACTACGTCGGAAAAAAATTGTCGTTATTGATCTTCAAGGCTTTACTGTATACGGCAAATTTGTACCTAAAGAAATGTGCATCGCAGAGGACGGAATTAATTTTCACGTTTATTTCTTCAAGTCGAACATTCCATACAGAAAACTTACCGATAGGGACAAGGCTCAAACACGCTGGTTGGAGAAAAATCATCACTGTATTCGTTACAGTGATGGATACATTTTGCAACATGATTTTAAAAATATTAAAAAAAAACATATTACGGATGTCGCAGACGTATATGTAAAAGGTTATCAAAAAAAAAAATTAATCGAAAATTGTTTCGATCACTTAAATGTAATTAATTTAGAGACCGGGTTCAAAGATTGTCCAAGTTGCAAAAAAACTACTCATAATTGTTTTAATCATGTAAGTATGTATTCAATATGTGCTATAGAAAATGTCAAAGTGTTGTACGAATATTTATACCGTTGTATTTTTTAAGAATACGTCATTAACGCTGTATGATAGCTTGCATAAAATTTAGGTAAAAATATGTATTAATATTACTATATAAACTTATTTTATAGTTTAAATAAACATAAAAATATTATTATGATATTGTGTTTAATTTCACACAAACACATACACACACACACACACACACACACACACACACACACACACACACACACACACACACACACACACACACACACACACACACACACACACACACACACACACACACACACACACACACACACACACACACACACACACCTTAACCATAATATGACAAGTGCTGCAAAAATAAGAGAAATAAGGTAAGTGGTAATAAATATGTAGTTAACAAATTTTAAAAAGTAGTTTATTTCTAGTAAAACAATATCGTATTTATATATATATATATATATATATATAATACCTATATAGCAAAGCAGAACAAATTAAGATTATTGTAATATAAGAGATTATTTATATTTTAAAAAAGTACATGCACAAACAAATTATAATACTAATACAACAAATACTCACAAACATTTAATACAAAAAAACTAAAATCTAAGTATTTAAAGAATAATGACCCCATGGCAGGGAATTTATTCCGTCCTCAAGAATACAACGTTTATCGTCGAAGTTATTAAGAGCCATTTTATTAATTTTAACGGAATATAATGAATGATTCGTCGATTGAATAACATTAAAACTCATCAATTTGCTTTCGTTGAGAAACAAAGTTCTCTTACAGTCATCAAATGACAAACGTTTTATTGCGCTTCTTCCAACACCCTTAAGTTTTTTTATCTCTTTATCGTTATGTTCTCCATCGAGTATTCTAATAGCGTATGCCTTTGCTCGCAAGCCCACGTACTCTAATATTAATTTCCCATTTAATTCATCTTTGTATTTACCTAACACTTTCTTATTGACAAGAGGAATATTATAAATATTATCTTTATCATAAGCCGAAGTATCGAACATCAAGCAGGCATCTTCGCGGATTATATTATAAATACTATTCATTATTTGAGGATCTTTCGGTACAAACTTCATTATGAAGCTGTCCGTGTCGGTGTAACAAACGGTTACGTGAAAATGCTTTTCTATTCTCTTCTGAACGTAGTCATACAAGAAACTGTACATCACCGTTTTAGAGAGTTCCAAAACGCACATTCCTATATATATTGGTTTATTATATAATACTTCGGTTTTATTTAACTCTACGGCCACCAGATTTTCATTAAATATTTAAAAAAAAATAAAATTAGGTTTACTAATATATTTTTCAATTTTTTTGTAGTTATTACAAAGAACTATATTTCGATATTTTCTAACGCTTTCCATAAGTTTGCCAAATACCATATTACTTATGTCCTTGTAATAATTTCTATCAAAATCATTTGTGGCGTTGGCCCTTAAATTACTATTAATTTCAATAAACACTTTTAGTCAATCGCTTACAGAAAACTCGAGAACTCTGTGTACCTTTACCACTTGCAGACCATTTTTCAGACATTGCAATAGATTATCTAAACGTATTATATATTTATTTTTATCTTTAAGAGTTAGCATCAATTTATTATTTATTAGTATTATTAATGGAAATATGTTCCGCACAAAATGGAAAAAAAATATGTTGATCATGGATTTCCGAAGGATATTTAATGTCGACCTCCAGAATGCACGACTTATCCAAATCATATTTGTTTTTCATGCTTTTATGGTCAAGTTTAAGGATTTTCTCAATACAATTAATTTCATCTTCTACTAACCATCGAAAATTATCACACGGCAATTTTGACAGCATCGCATGCGCATACAGTCCATTTGCATCCAAATACAGCATTTCACTTATTTCTTTGTTCGGATTAAATTTATCTTTCATATGAACGGAATTTAATTTTGCATACCTACAGCTTGCCTGCGTAATGCCACCACGCAGACCTCTTTCAAAAAACATTATCATATCGATATCTTGAAGTAAGGGAAGCTTAATTTTAGTTGTAATTAGTGCAGCAGCAAATGACAATCCCGGCGCAGTATAAAACATGCACGGGTCTAAACCGTACGTGTTCATAGTTAACGTTCTATAATTTTCAAATACATCGCTCAAAAGTACGACATCTGTTTTCATATACAGATCGGAATATTCACCGATATCTTTACACTTGAAATAATTCCAGACATTTATGGCATGATTATAATCCTCATCGCTTACTAATTCCTCCGTTAATAAGCTATAAAAATGTTTTTTATCGGGTAGAGATGTTTCTTTTAAAATGATAGAGTTACTTACGTAGTCATAAGGAAAAATACCTTTTCTAATTACCAATTTAAAATCTTCCAGTTTTGAAAAGTATTTCATTGTATTTAATTTATCGGAATCTTGTAAGTTTTTGGATAGATTATCCAAACTGGAGGGCATAAATCGTGCAGAGTCAATGAACCTTAATTCATAGCCGTGATGACGTTTTGAAAATGCAATGTAATTTTCACTTGTGACAGGAATGACGTTTACCGGATTATCATTTACTGCACACAGTTCGGATAAAATAAATTGTGCGTCATATCTTGAAAGATTATGTAAAATTATTGGCAGTACCGGCTTATATTTACATTGAAGGTTGCATGATGCGCACAAGGCGGAAATAAATTTACCCGAATAATGGTCATGGTGTTTTACTTTTATGTGATTAAAATTGTCAAATTGAATATCGCAAATTTTGCAATTGTTTGATTTATTAAATGTTTCATGATCATCCTGCGACATTTCAATTGATTTAAATTTAAATTTCTGTGAAAATGAAGATATTTCTTCAGCTTGTTCCAACATTTTATCAACAAACCATTTCTCGGGATTATCTCCTCTATACGAATCATATATTGTTAGCGATTTATCAAATGCACATACTCTCAAAAATCCTACACTATAAGCAATATGTTTTTGATAAAACGTACTCGACGATTTAAATTTAGAATTTTCACACGAATCTATGGGAGTGGTGAAAGCTTCAAAATCTGCGTAAATTACGAACGGACATTTCATCGTGGCAGCAAATTGATTGAATTTTAATATGTTATTTTTTTCACTGGGCAAAATAATTTTAATTGCTTTATTTTGAACACAATCTATAATATGGTTGCTCAATTTTAGTTCTTTATCAAAATGACACAAGCATCTATCACAGATATATTTTTTACATTTTTGTTTATTTATTTGTCGGTAAACTAAAGATGAGAGATTTTTTATTAAACAGTAATGCCACTTTTTATGTGATTCTAACAATAATAAATTAACATGATTCTTTTTTTTTAATTCAGTGTGATAATATGGACCAATAAGTGATCCATTTTTATCATCAACTCCAAACACATTAATAGATATTTCAGAATTTTGCTTCTCAAATTTTACAACATCGTTTAATTTAAATGAACCTTTAAAGTTGAGATATTTATGTAAGTCCTGCGGATATGAATCGGTGCTTGTAGGATCGTCTGTAGCGGGAAACAAATGAGCCATTACACACCAAGCGAAACATCGGTTATCCGTATTTCTTATATTTAAAACAGTATTCATATTTTTCTTATTTGTAAACTTTCCTTGTGCCATAGACATGTAAGTACACCCACCTCCGCGCAACGGATTAAATTTGGCAAACGCAACTTGAAGATGCACTATCGATGAAATTTCCCAACCGCTTTTCTTTTCTTGAAATTCACCTAACTAAAAATTAAAAAAAAAATAATAATTAAAGATAAAGATATACACATATTATTATAAATATTTACTTACATTAATGAAAATTTCCTCGATTAAATTCTTTAGAACACCGTTTATATTATTTCCACGTAAAATTTCAACATTTTTTGAATTGATATGTTTAAAATCTCGTTCTTCGGTCGTTGGTAGAATAAATTCACCGCAAAAGGTAAAATTCATTTTAAGAGCAATCATCTTTTTCAGCATATTTTTTGTTCGGCATTCGATCAGGGGAATTGAGTCAGTTAAAAAGTCTTTGGGATTGGTGTGAGACAAATTAATAACCAGCCCGGTCCTTATTCTATTTTCAAATGCCGTTTGTAGCTATAAATTGAAAAATCATTTTATTTTGAAAAATAGTTTGTGCATATTAAACTTACATCTTTCCATGCTATGCGTTTCACTATGCGTTTCTTTATAGAGGTTGGGTGTTGTCTAGTGCGTAATTGATACCCGCTTGTACCTCGAGAAATATCTTCAAGTTTTTTTTTAAATTGTGTTTCCAACGTTGTAAGTTTTGTAATAATGGAATTAATCTGTTGTTTCTTGTGAACATTAATTGCCAGTTTTAGATTTTTATTTTGTAGCTTTATTAGTGCGCGTATATTTTTTAAATAACTATATATGTTTTGAGTATTGTTGCATGTTAAAAGCAGGTTAGAATATTTTCGAATTTCCTCCATATTTTATTCCATCTATAATTTTAAGCACTCTTTAGATTTTTTATAAAAAAAATATATATTCAAAATAAATTCTACTTACAGGACAAAAATCCACTTTGTATGCGGAGTTTGGTTTTCCTTCAAACTTTATTAATCCACGATAGACTAATGCACTGCGTCCTTCCACTAGTGCCCGAGCATCTTTATTGTTAATCGCATCGCTGTATCTCTTGGGTAGGAACACTTTAAATTTGTTTCCTTCATCCAGAATAGTAGCCAATAATGATTTTCCGTATTTATACTAATTCATATTTTTGATCTGTATTAAGTTCGAACACTTTTTTCACACTGATCTCCTCATAAGTGAGGGACTTATTGATTTTATCGTATAAACTCATATTTTGCTAGCTCAAGTTAGTTTAACAGAACAAAACGCACTGACAAAATTCATATATGCAAATTCTAAATCACAAGCGTTCGCACTTTGATAAATAAGCACATCTGTTTGTTATCAATTAGACAATTTTCTATTCATACAATGAGTACACTATTTATCTTAGAAAAGAATAATAATAATAATAATAATAATAATATTTATTCCAGTCGATCTTCTACAGACATAGGAAAAGTCAAGAGTAAACAACATTAAACATAGAAACATAGAAATGGAATTACAATTAATATTAATACATTTTTTTTTCTTACAAATAACACTTTAGAACAATTAACAAAATACTATATACTAAAATGGTGCCAGCAGAAAATCATTTAATGAATAAAGCGATTTTTGGATTAAAATTTGTTTTGTTTTTATTTTAAATTGTTTTGCAGGTAGCTTTTTGATTTCTATTGGTAATTTATTGAAACATTTTATTGCTAAATATTCAGGACTATGTTCAAATTTTGATGTTTTGTGGTTTGGTACCTCATATCGAAACCCATGTCGTGTGTTGTAATCGTGGGTCTCATTTAGACATTTGAATTTCTTTTCATTTATTTTTGCGTATACAATAAGGTGGTGTATAAAGAGACAAGGTAATGTTAAGATATTTAGTTTTCTGAACAAATCTGCACAATGTGTGTTGACTGGTAAATTTAACATTTGCCTAATAGACCTTTTTTGTAATTTAAACAATCTTTTCCAATTTGATGCAGCTCCCCAAGCTAGAATTCCATAAGACAATATAGACTGTATACGTCCAAAGTACAGTAATTTTAAAGATGATATAGTTATAATGGGTTGTAATTGTTTAATCATGTAACATATAGAGCTAACTTTATTACATAAAATATCTACATGAGTAGTCCAATTGCATTTTTCATCTATATGAATTCCCAGAAATTTTACTGTAGATTGTTTTTTAATGCTATTCATATTACATCTTATCAATGGACTTAAATGTACAGATAATTGTGAAAAATTAAAATGCATATAAGCAGACTTTTTTGCATTAATTATTAGTCCATTATTTTGAAACCATTCGTTTATTTCATTTACATTGTTATTAGCTTGATTTATTGCATCGTTTAAGTTACTTTCACCAATAAGAAGGGAGGTATCATCTGCAAAAAATGTTGTGTCTTTGATGTTTATGTCATTCATATATATGATAAAAAGAAGTGGTCCAAGTACCGACCCTTGAGGTACACCGCATTGCATTATTAATGATTTTGACTTAATTTTATTAACTTCTACATAATGATATCTTTCTTCCAAATAACTGGTGAACCACTTTAATGCAATTCCTCTAATTCCATATTTTTCTAATTTATTTATTAAAATCTTGTGGTTAACAAGATCAAATGCCTTCGTCAAGTCAAGGAAAATTCCCAAGCAGACCTTTTTCATATCGGCGTATTGATGTAACGCATTCACAAAATTAAGAATTGCAGAACTTGTTGATTTTCCTTCAAGATATGCATACTGACTCTTGTTAAATAAATTACAAGTATTAAAAAAGTTCGAAAGTCTATTTGCTACAATATGTTCTAAAACTTTTGAAAAGGTATTGCATAAATATAAAGGGCGATAGTTTGCGGCTTCTAAGCTACATCCACCTTTGTGAATAGGAAGAATTTTGGATGTTTTAAGACTACTTGGGAATTTTCCTTCACTAAACGAAGAGTTAAAAATGATAGTTAATGGTTCTAGGAGAGACTCAGCACAATATTTTAATAAGTTTGAACTTATTTCATCTGGTCCACTTGAATTAGTACTTTTTAATGAGGAGATTGCATTTTGGACTTCAGACATTGTTACTGGATATAGATAAAATGATTTGCTATTAGTTGGTATATTATCTTGATTTCCAGTACTATTGTTTAATTGAAAAGAGGCAGCAATTGAGTTAAAATACTCATTTAAGTAATTTGTATTAACATACAAATCACTGATAATTTCATTATCGATTTTTAAAGATTTAATGATTTTTTTGTTAATTGATATTTTATTTGAGTTTGAATCTATTATTTTCCAAGCTGTCTTTGATACATTAGTAGAGTTTTGAATTAAACTATTATTATATGATTTTTTTGCAAGTGCAATTAATTTATTATATATTTTTTTGTATTTTTTATAATGCTCTTTTACTTCGTCTGATCCATGCATTGACTTAATGTATAAATCTTTCAGTGTTGCTGACGATTTTCTTAATCCTTTTGTTATCCAACTATTTTGGATCTTGGATTCTTTATTATTAAGTACTATAATGTTTGGAAATGAGGTTTCAAAATTATATTTAATAATGTTATAGAAATTGTCATATGTTACATTAATATCTCCTAATAAAATTTCTGCCCAGTCTTCAACTGCAATTTTTTGATTGAATGTGTTTAAATTTTCAATTTTATTCACCTGTCTAACTAATATTTTTTTGTTTTTTTCTGTATATTTAATCAAATTTAATTTAATGAACTGCATGTTATGATCACCTAATCCATTGTTTATAATACCGCTTTCATATTTTATGTCTGTCTTTTTAATGCAAATATTGTCAATGCAATTCAATAATCTAGTAGGCTCATGTATTGTTGAAACTATGTTAAAACAGTTTAGTAAGTCTGTTAGTTTATGTTTATCATTGTTATCTGTTAAAAAGTTAATGTTGAAATCTCCACAGAGTATTACGTTTTTATTTTTTTTACACATATTTTGCAAAACACTATTTAATTTTTGCATATATATTTCTATGTTCCCACTAGGACTTCTATATACTGACAGAATAATAATAACATTTTTATGTATGTTCAATTCAATACCTGTGCATTCAAAATGCTTTTCCTCACAATAGTTACTTAAATCAATTTCTTTAACAGAGTATGAATTTCGTGTAAATATAACTGCACCTCCCTTTTTATAAATTTCTCTGCAATATATGTTACTTATATTAAAACCATTAATTTTAATTGATTGCAGTTGATTCTTTCTTAACATATGTTCAGTTAAACATAAAACATCACACTTATTTTTATTTAAAAATATTTCTAGTTCTCCTATCTTATTTCGAACACCTTGAATATTTTGATGCATTATTATAATATTATTATTCCTACTCTTATCCACTTTGTTAAAGTTCTCATTACTTAATGAGTTAATACATAATTTATTAATGTTTATTAATTGCTATTTGTTTGCATATTTTGTTTTGCGGATTTGGTTTTCTACTAATCTTTTGTAACACATACAATTTCTGTCAAACACTGTATGATTCGTATCTAAGGTGAATTTATATTTTTCATTTGTTTGTATACAGTTAGTGCACAATTTATTTTTAGAACGACACTCTTTAGTTAAGTGATTTTCATTACAAATTCCACAGGTTTCCTTATTGGTACATTCCTTTGCAAAATGATTAAAAAGCCCACATTTATAACATTGCACTATGTCAAAATATTCATAAATACTACAACTTCTCCATCCAATGTTCAATTTTTCCTTTACACATATTTTCACAAATGTTGTTGGTTCGACTTCCATTATTATTTTTCCATAATTCCTTCTGGTTTTACTTGTATATTTACGAACAATTTTGAAATTTGTTACTTCTTCTTCTAGATCATTTTGTTTAATAATTGCTTCAAGAATTAAATCGTCTGGCTCTTCAATTTTATCTTCTTCAACACCAACAATAATAATTTTCGGTTTTCTTTGTTTTCCGTCTTCAATTGTATATTTACGACCCAGTTCTTCAGATACTTTATTTTTAATTTTATTTTTAGATTGGTTAGATTGGCATGTAATAACAACACCTCCATTTTTTATGTTCTTCATATCTTGTATTCCAATAGCTAATTCTGAAGGCAAAATTTTTTCTTTGAGATCTGAACGAGTGGTTTTATTTGGTTGATCTGTTATCGGTTTAATTACAAGTACTTCTTCATCAGTTTTTCTAGTTCCTATTATGTTTGCATAATTTCTATTTTCATTATTTGAATTGACCATAGTATTATTTTTGCAATTTAATTCTTTTATAATATTCTGCATTACGATTATTGTTTCTTTCATTTCTTTAATTTCCTCAATTAGTGCTTTTTGATTTACATTTAATACAGTAGTTAACATTTCTTTAATATTCTTTGAGTTTTCAATATCAGCGACTTCTGCAGTGGTTTTACAACAATTGATCTGATTGTCTTTAATATATTTTATTTTCTTTTTTGTTTTTATACACCCTGGGTGATATCCATTGTAACAATAAATACAAACATATATTTTATATTTTTTTCCACAACACCGAAGCGGAAATCCATCTGAATTATCATCCTCGTCGCTAGTTACCATTTTTAATTAATATATTACTAAATACTCCTGCTATTTATTAATTAATTATTAATAGAAGAACAAATCGCATTGATGAATTGCTCAGTTTGTAAATGCAGATTTCCATTTCACTATCACAAGCGTGTGCACTTTGATAAAAAAAAAATAGATTGTAATTTGTCAATTAGACAATTTTCTATTCACACAATGATTACACAATTTATATGTTGCAATAGTATCTCCTAATACATTATATCGCAAATAAAATTTTCAAAAGTTTTAAAATAAGGAAGTAATTTTGTCTGTTTCTTTACCATTTTTCTAATTTCAATATTGTTTTTGCATGATTCCCAGATGTATGAATACTTGAACCAATTCTTTTGGCTTAATTGATTGAGACGCCTAATTCCCTGACCGTGCTCTTCAACCATCACTTTTTCGCAATCATAGCAATTTTCTGGTAAATACAGGTGCAAAACATCCTCTTCACATCTCTCACATTTTTTAAAATTTACATTATAAATTGATATTAAATAGTGTGTCTCTTCTGCATTTTCATTGCCATTTATTATTGCACAATTTTCGCACATATAATTATGTTTGCTTACTTTAACATAATTTTCTCTTACATAAAACCACGGAGCAATGCCTATATTTTGAGACATAACTTTATAGTATATTCCCCCCCGGATTTATCTGCGATAATAGTTAATCTTCATATATCACGTCATAAATGAGTTTACCTATAGCATATAATTTCAATCACAGCTGTGTCTTATGCAAAACGCGCACAAATTATTTAATGTACATTTCAATGCACACAATTTACAATCGCATGCATGCCCCCCCGCCGGACTAATGCAGCGAGCACGCACTCTTATCTCGCATTACATTCCTCAACGCATTTATCTACGCAATTCTATGTTTTATTGATTTAAAGTCATTCGCATTAACCCCATTATTTTTTCATCCACATTTTCTCATTCCTCTTTTTTTCTCTTTCATTTGATACCAAACAACACATACCTACACCCAACTCAAATCGACAAATATATATCACCCTCCATCCACAACACCCCCACACCACCGCAGAATTTTTTCATCGCCATTTTCTCATTTCTCGATTTTTTCTCTTTCATTTGATACCAAACAACACATACCTACACGCAATCATATATATCACCCTCTATCTACTTACCCCCACCACCTACGGCCAAAAATCAAAAACCGTCCCGAGATATACTGCCCCTAATGCTTATGCAACTTAATTCACATCGCTAAAGACCAAATACACTGAATTATATGCAAATATTGAATGACCGGAAGTCAATGTTATTCTTATGGGAGTTTTCACCAAACACCCCTTTTTTTATCTACTAAATGCTACTGTAATTTTGACATTTTAATTTGAATAACTAAATAATTTTTCAGATATATTATCAAAATAAGTTAAAAAACAATATTTCTTAATAATTTTTTTAGTAAATGGATATATGTTATTAATACAAATTTTGAATTGCTTTTTATTTAACATTTTAATAGTAATAGATTCATTGTTTGTAGCAATTTCTTAAATTATATTAATTTTTTTTTTTTTTAAATTTTCTTTGTTTAATAGTAAAGAAGTTGCTCTGTGGATTAAACAACTGAACACTAATAATTTTTTATTTAATGGATGAAATAAATGAAATAAATCTTTTGGAATAATTGTATCTGAATAAGTTTGTTTTTCTATAGATTTCAAAGTTAAATTTTGATTCAATTTCTGAAACAGTATATCTAAAAAAATATTTGTTTTTTTTTTCAATGTTTAATTTAAATTTAATTGTTTTATAAATATTATTTACAAAATTTAATAAAATATCCAAATCATTTTCATTTTCTTTAAAATAAATAAGAATATCATCAACATATCTGAACCAAAAATTATTTTTTTAAACTAGAATTTATTATTTTATATTTCAAATTTTCCAAAAAAATATTTTAAAAATAGAATTTGTTGTCAAATAAAAAATAATTTTGTTAATACATTTTTCAAATAAATTTAAAAGTTTGTTAATTTCAAATTCATTATAATTTTTTTTTTAATTAAATTTATTTGCTGGAATTTTGTTACATAATCTAAACTTATTAATGTACATCCAATTTCAGTTTTATGATTTTCTAATTTATTGGTTAAATCTAAAGTATTTTTTATGCTAAATTCTGGATTATAATCATATGATTTAATCAATTTATTTAAATATTTTGATAACATATAGTTCGGACAAACATAAGATACTACTGGTCTAATAGGAAAACCAGTTTCATATGTTTTTATTAAACCATAAAAATAATGTTATTATATAATATTTGACTTGTTGATTTGTTATTGTTCATTTTTTGCATGATAAATACGTATTATTAATAACCTTTTTGTAAATTAATACAAAACATTCATTATCATAACAATAACATTTTAATACTTTTACATATAATTGTTTAATAGTTACTGTGATTTTATGTAAATTGTTTCTTCGATCAGTGAGATGCTAGGAACACTGATGATGGGTGTATAAACTGAAACACGTGTATGTGTCTCTTACTGAACGAAAAGGCAATTTACATAAAATACATCATTTATTAATTTTAAATAATTCTTTGTGTTACAATTTAGTTTGTATTTTAGATTGCACACGATTATGTATGATAAGAAATTGTATAAATAGTTGTAGTCTTAGTTTTATGTTGACTTTCAATCTGTTAACGTTTAAGAACATCTTAATTTGTATATAATTGTAAACTCACATCGTTGCAATACAGTAAATTCAATTAAGATTATTTTTAAAAAGCGCTTCTCAAAGTAGATGCGTTAAATGGCGCAGTCGTACGGATTTTAAATTTGAATAATTTGGTATCCGTCAAACCACCGCGTGAGTCGGACGTGTTTCTGAGTCGCAATAGTATTTTACGTTAAATAGAAATTATTTAATAAGTTAGTGATACATTTAAATCTGATTTTTCTCATAATGGGGAGATCAGATTTAAGATCTGCAAGTGAGGATCCTTTAATTTCTTACTTAAAAAGTGAAGATTTCAAGGCAATGCTCCAAGAAATAGTAAATAATGAGGTGAAACCATTAAAGGATACAATCTCTAAGTTAATGAAAGAGATAAAAGTATTAAAAGAAGAAAATGAAAAAGCAATTGAATTACAATCAAATAACACAAGTGTGCTATCTGTATCCAAAAATGCAGAGAATACAGCTGACAAAATAAAATATTCTGATGTGACAAAACCTGTATCGGAAGTAAACAATTCAAGAAATAAATCGAAAATTGATTTTAAAAATAAAAATGTGTCCCTGAAACCTCAAATCAAAATTGAAAACATTCCAAGCAATGATGTTATATCAGCATATTAACACCTGCGAGTGTTTTGATATAACGACCACCCACGCAGTTCCAAGAATTGCACGTGCTTATTATTTTGCTGCAACGACAATTACGCAGCTGCAAAAATTATAAGTCAGCATTAATGTAATGAGCTGGATATTGTGCGAAAAAGCAATGCGAGTCCGTCCCGAGCCTCCAATCAAGCAAGTTGAGTTAATAAATGTATTAATTTTAACTCGTTCGTTTCTATTTATAAAAACATATTAAAAACTCCTTTTCAACCCATAAAAATGGCGCAGCCGGTAGGATATCAAGAAATATCCAAATTTTGCAAAATTATAGTGAAAATTGTGAATATAAAAAAAAGTGAGCTCAATAAAAAATTTATTGAGTTTGTGTCCCAACACTTAATCACGGAACCAACGTACGAGGAATCGCAGGATTTATTTAATTATCAAACTGATAATTTCGACTTCGCAAGGGAACTCCATCACCCGGACCGGACAGCGGCACCTTTCCTGTTCCCGATGGACGATAGAACCCACTTCAAGTTGAGTCATCTCATCACATCAGAGTCCCCTTTCCTGATAGTGAAGATGCAAATGCAACTTTTTATTCTTATAATATTGTAAGTACTGTTTGTTATTTTAATCGTATTGCTGCATATTTATTCGTCGAATAATTTATTATTATATTAATTATTGCATTAAGTAGTCGCATTTTTAAATCAAGCGGAACAATTTGTAATAGAAGAGGAAAACATTGCTTATTTGAAAAACTTTCGTCTAAGTAAACCACCAGAAACAAACACACAAAATAAGATTTTCCCTAAGAAAAAATATGGAAATGTTAAATTTAAAGATAATAAATTTTGTAACTACTGCAAGAAAAATGGTCACATGATAAATGACTGTTATAAGCGTAAACATAATAATAATTTTAATAATCCTTCAACGAGTTTCAATACATATAATCCTAATAATAATGGTAATTCTGCTAGATATAATAATACTCCAAGAAATAATAATTTTAATTCAAACAACAATGGAGTAAATTTTAATAAAAATAATGATTATAATAGAAGAGTAAATCATTTAAACTCAAACATGGGTCAAATGCAGGGCGGTTTGGCTCAAAATCAAAACTATCCAAATCAAATGCCCAATCAAAACGAGAAGAGAGATGGAAGATCAATTTAATCTCGATCAAACGTTCTCACAAGGAGAGCTATAAAAGTTTTAAATCCATAAAACAATTCATTTTATATTTATGATAAAATAAATAAAAGAAATTATTTGGTAGATACAGGTTCACATTTAAATTTGATAAAACCATTAAAAAAAAATTTATAATAACCGGAATTATGACTACAAATAATGTAATTAATGAAAGCGTTGTGCTAAGATTACATCCAGGCATTTCTGATAAGTTTTATTTAATTGGATTTCACTTAGAAATTGATGATCTAATAGGTTTAGATTTTTTGGAAAAATATAAGTGCTTAATAGATTTTCCTAACAAAAAATTAATCACTAATTTCAGGAGTATTTCTTTATATGACACCAATAAAGCGTTAAATACTAGCAATAATAATTCAGATATTAATATTAAGCCAACTAAAATTAAAATATCGGCACGTTGTATCCAAACTATAAAGATTCTTTTCGTAAAAATAAACTATTACAAGATTTAAGATTGGAACATTTAAATGTTGAAGAAAGATCTGTAATTGAGAATTTAAGTATTAAATATAAAGATGAATTTTATCTGGAAGGCGATCAATTATCATTTACCAATCAAATCGAACATGAAATCAATCTCGAAAATTAAAAACCAATCTTTTCCCAAACGTATCGATATCCGTACGTTAATAAACAAGAAGTCCAATCTCAGATTGATAACATGCTAAATCAAAATATAATACTGCCTTCGACAAGCCCTTGGTCCGCACCAGTTTGGGTGGTACCAAAGAAAATTGACTCTAGTGGAAAACAAAAGTGGCGTGTGGTCATTGATTACAGAAAACTCAATGACGTCACTATTGGAGATAAATATCCTCTTCCCAACATTGAAGATCTTTTAGACAAACTAGGGCGATGTCACTATTTTACAACCCTAGATCTGGCCTCAGGGTTTCACCATATCAAGGTAAATGAAAAAGATGTTAAGAAAACCGCTTTCACAGTCTAAAATGATCATTATGAATTTTTGCGCATGCCTTTTGGCTTAAAAACGCGAATTTCAAAGAGTCATGGATTTAACAGGGTTACAAGGATTTTTATGTTTACTCTATATTTACGATATTATTATATTTTCTCCTACACTTGTTAAAACAAAATAATTTTAAAATACAACCGGACAAATATGAATTTCTTAAGAATGAAGTTGCATATCTGGGTCATTTAGTAACAAAAGATGGTGTTAGACCAAACCCTGATAAGGTTAGATGCATTGTTAATTTTTCAACTCCAACAAATCAAAAAGAAATAAAATCATTCCTTGGATTATCCGGTTATTACCGAAGGTTTATAGCAGAGTATTCAAACATTACAAAATCATTCACGCAATTGTTAAAGAAAAATATTGAATTTAATTTTAATGATGATTGCATGCTAGCTTTTGAAGAGTGTAAAATAATTTTAAGCACTTCACCATTGCTGCAGTATCCAAATTTTAATGAAGAATTTCTTTTAACCACTGATGCTAGCAATTTTGCTATTGGCTCAGTATTATCGCAGGGAACTATTGGTTCCGATTTACCCATTGCGTGTTCATCGAGAACTTTAAATAATGCTGAGATAAAATACTCGACCATTGAAGAAGAGTTATTATCTATTGCTTTTGCGCTTAAACATTTTCGGCCATATTTGTATGGACGAACATTTAAAATAATAACTGACCATAAGCCTCTGTTATGGTTATTTTCAATTAATGACCCAGGTTCGAGATTAGCACGTTGGCGACTAAAATTAGAAGAATATGATTTTCAAATCATTCATAAAGCTGGGAAATATAATAAAAATGCAGAAATTCATTAATTAACTTTGAGATAATCAAACAAACAAATGATAAACAATGATAGTATGTTTGACAAATTGATTAAAGATATTTATCCAGATCCGGATAATGAAACTTTAAGTTCAGAAGAAACTTTAACAAATTTTCAAAGTTTAAAATTTAGAAATAGGAAATATTATCTTATTCAACTTTCTACATTTAAAGTTGAGTCTTTAAGTTTAAAAGATTGTTTTATGAAATTATTATACAAACATAATAAAACACTTACCATATCTTGACATATTAAGTTATATTTTTAAAGACAGAGAGATAATCTTTAATGTTTGCCACAATACACAATACTATTAGTACTCCTCCAGAAGATGAACGAGAACAAATATTGTTCAATTATCATTCGAGTAAAACTTCCTTTCACAAAGGAATAAATGAAACGTACAGGAGAATTAGAAATAGATATATTTGGCCAAACTTAAGAACCACAGTAGAAAAAATTATAAAGAATTGTAATGTTACCAACATAAAGTCAAAACTAGACAAAATAATGATTATCCTTTAGTTATAACTAAAACTCCAGACAAACCGTAAATAGAAATGTCATTCTTATAACTATTATTGATAACTTCTCTAAATATGCACAGGCATATCAAGTAAAAAGTAAAGAAAGCACGTTTATAATTGAAAAAAACTACTTTTGTATTTTCAACATTACCCAATTCCCAAAAGAATTCATAATGATTCCAGTTCTGAATTTGACAAGAAACACCTCAACGATTTGTCAAAATTATATAAATTTAAACTAACATTTAGTGCAGTCGCACACCCTCAATCAAATGGTACAGTGAAAAGGTTTCATGCTACACTGTTAGACTCTTTAAAAGCTTACCATAATGAAAACCAAAATAAACCTGTTATCAACCGTTTACCTTTTGCAATAAAATCCTATAATCGAAGTAAGTCAACATCAACAAAATACACGCCAGAAGAAATCATTTTTGGACATATAAGGGATTATGAAAACAAAGAACTCTTTAACGAGGATATCTTACAAACTAATTATGTTAACGAAATTTGAAATGTTAGTAATTTCATCTATAACCAAGTAAAACAAAATATTCAAACTGCGAAAGAAAAAGCTAAAGTAAGATTTGACAAACATGTCATGTACATGTAAAAGAATCACAAATAAAAAACAAAATGTGCAACAAATATAATAGACCCGAATAATCAAAATAATCAATTCCCATACTGCCGAAGTTCAATTAAAATTAAATAGAACTTCAAAAATAAACTTTGATAGACTGAAACCAGCTTCTCTTGTTTCGGGGTCTCCACCGGAGCCAATTCAAAGGTTACCACAATAAATAATTCGCTAGGAATCTTTTATCAAAAAGAAGGAATCAAGAGTATCGAACGCCTATTGGAAATTGATAATATTCAAAAACGTGTCATCTATTGTAAGCATTTATAAAGAAAACTTAAAGGTACAAAACTACTTAAACGAAATACTAAACAAAGAAAAATTAAATTCTTCGTTTAAGTTACCATTCCAATCCCAATTATCCCATTTACGCATAATAACAGATTATATCAATGTGGGATTGACGATTGACTGACGATACGAGACAAAGACAACAGATGACCGACGACACGAAAAGAAGATAACAATTGACTGCCGATACGAAACGAATAACTGACGACACGCAACGAACGCAACAAAAGGAAGAAACAACGAGACGGGCAGTTGCAAGCAGTGTTGCCAATTTAGCGGATTTCCCGCTAGATCTAGCGGTTTTAGTTTTGTAATTGCGAGTTTTTTTTTCGATCTAGCGGTTAGCGGTATTTTTGGTGGTTTTTAGTATAAAATTTAATTAGGAAAATTTATATTTTAATATAATAAATAATAATTGTCCCGACTTCTTATTAATTTTATATCTATATTACATTATCTAGAAGTTCTAGAACAATAGAACAATGTCAACAATGCGCCAATATTGCATATTAGAGACTTGGACTTTGGATTGGCTGGGGTTAGAGTGCCCTGGAGCCATTCCGTCCATTTCGGGGAATTACCGATTTACTGATGTTATGAAATGCTTTTGAGTTGCGTCGCGTCAATTCCGTACAAACAATTTTATTTCATTCATCTCAATCATCTCATCCAGTGAAAAGTTAACTGAAAATTGTGAAATAAGTGTCGTTTGTTTGTTAAACTCTATTAAATTAATAATATAATATACTTCCTTACAATACAAAGGTAATTATGTCTTATTTGTTCATAACTATCTTTGTATAATATTTTATTATTTTAGCATCTGAATTAAAAATGCCAAAACCGCAATATTCACAAAAGTTAAGGGATGCCTAGCTAAAAGATCCAGCTTTATCAAAGTGGATTATAAAAGTGGAGAGTACTGCAGAACCAGTAATTAAATGCAAGTTCTGTTCATGTGTATTAGCAAATAAATATTCTGACTTAAAATTACATGCAACAACAAAAAAAACATAAACAGAACGAAAAAATATTATTTGATGTTAAACAACCAAAATTAAATGTTATCAACATCAATGCATTGGAAGGTGTACGTATTGCAGAATGTAAGCTTGCAATGTTTATTGCTAATCACGCAGCTATATCTACAACTGATCACCAGGTTCCTCTATGTAGAAGTTGTTTTCATGGTAATTACAATTTTATTTTATTAACATATCTTAAAAAATAATACAATAAAATAAATAAAGTAATCCACCAGTCTTCCTTATTAATTACTATAAAATTAAAATTTAATTATATTTTAGGTAAGGAATCTACCCATTTAAAAATGCATAGGACGAAGTGTTCTGCAATTATTAAAAATATTCTTGGGCCTCATTTTGAAAATGAACTTATCCTGGATATTGGCGACCATGGATTTAGCATATTAATTGATGAATCAACGGACATTTCTGTATTAAAATATTTAGGATGTTCAATCATATATTTCAGTTCTAAACATGGTAAAATTGTTACAACATTTTTGGACTTGGCAGAACTTGAATCAGCTGATGCAAAGGGTATTTTCAATTGTTTATTAAAAATTATGACTAAACATAGATTAAAATTAAGTAAACTACAAGGGCTAGGAACTGACAATGCATCTGTCATGGTAGGAATTAATAATGGTGTGTATGCCAAGTTAAAAGTAAAACAACCCAAATTTAATTTTAATAAGATGCATTTGTCATTCGATTCAATTGGCAGCTTCATCTGCAACCAAAGAATTACCAAGAAATTTAGAATTTTTAATTAAGGAAACCTATGACTGGTTTGCACGATCTGCCAGTCGTCAACTGGCATATAAAAATATATACGAAGTAATTAATGACGGTCAAGCTCCATTAAAAATCACACAGGCTTGTGCAACAAGATGGTTGTCAATTGGACCCGCTGTTTCAAAAATATTTACTCAGTGGTTGGAATTAAAAACTCATTTTGGCATTGTTGCAACAAATGATGAAAAATGTTACACAGCGCATTTATTGCATCAGATGTATTCTGATAAATTTAATTACGCATACATTTGTTTTTTAAAACCAATTTTAGAAGATATCAATAAGGTTAATAAAAACTTTGAATCGAATTCAGCAGATTCAACAAAATTATTAGATGATCTTATGATCTTAAATAATTCTTTGGTTAAAAAAGTTGTAACGCCTACCTCAAAATTTATACTCTTTGTCGACAACATCGACGACTACGTTGACCCAAATTGTTATTTGGGTTATCTCTTTGAGGTTGAACTAAGAAAAATGAAGGAAGACGGTTTTAAAGATGAAAAAAATTTGCGAGATAGATGTCTACAATTTTTAAAAACGTTAATTAAAGAATTAATTAACAGGGTTCCTGACAATATAGACATTTTAAAACAAATGTCAATGCTGTCAGTTGAAAATGTTTTAAAACAAGTCAAACCAAAAATAACAGATTTACTAATTTTCTTAAAAAATAATCCAAGCGATATTGGAGCAATCGCAAATGAGTGGTCCAATATTTCGCTCATCAAATGGACTAATCGCACCGACACCAATGCATTTTGGGCAGAGGTATTAAAATATACTGACAGTAATGGTGAAGTTCGATTCAAAAACCTTGCCAATTTAGCAATTAGTATCTTGTCGTTGCCACATTCTAATGCAGAGGTGGAAAGACTATTTAGTCAGATGAATATAGTAAAAACAAAAACCAGAAATAAAATGAAAACTGACATGTTAGCCAGTATACTTAGAGTAAGGGCAGGTTTGAAAAGGGAACAAAAATGTTGTCACAATTATATAATTCCTTCAAACGTATTAAATAAAATAAAAAATATGCAAACGTATGAATTGAGTAATAATGAAAATGAAGATGAATTTGATATTTTTATATAAATTTCGTAGAGCACAGTATTGACAGTATCTACTTGTCCATATGAATTATATTTTTGTTTAGTTCGTTACTTTTTTTATTGTATAGTTATAATATATGATTTAGATTTAAGGGTAATTAAATGTTATTATGTTTATATTATAAATCAAAAACCCTCCATAAATATATGTTCCAATTTTTTATTTAATAGTGTTTTAATACCTTTTCCGTGATTCTTGCATTATGAAAGTCTCTCTCTCTCTCTATCTCTACTAATACTATTTATTTTTCTCATTCTTCTATTATTTATTTCGTTTACTTAAATCTTATTATAAATTATTATAATAAATATAACTTAATTTTTTTTGAGGTTATATTATGACATTTATAAAATCTGGCGGTTTCTGGCGGTTTTACAAAGCAATTCTGGTGGGAGAGCATGTAAAATTATTGGCAACACTGGTTGCACGCGGTGACGAGTCAGTCACCGTAAGACCGGGCGAGCGTAGACATTGACGACGAACATACGACGAACAAAGCATTGTGGCTATTTTCACCAACCTGTTATTATTAAAACGTTCTCAATCAAACTATATTATTAATCATTTATATATTTTCTTAACAACTAAATTAAAACCAAACTAAAACTAAGGAGTGTGCGGTGTTAATTATTTAATAACCCTCCGCATTCCCTACACATGGGGGCTCAACCAAAAGTTTGAAAGAGTGCAATTCGACGATATAAAGATGTGACGTGGAATGTGCAACGTACTGTGGTGTGTACTTTGAATTCTAAATACGTTATTACGCATTAGCGTGTGTATGTGTGCAGTTTACGACGACCAAAAGAGGATCAGTGACGACGACGAAAGAAACGCGTAGCATAGACGCTGCTCGTGTTTCAAAAAACTACCTGCTTTTGGGCTCAAGGCTAAAGTGCGACCGACGAATTCAAAACACAAAGGCGAACGTTGAAAGGACAAATAACTTTATTATACAGGGTGTTCAAAACATAGTGAAAATGCAAAAATTAGAAGATAATAAGTTCCTCGTGGATAAAATTAAAATCTCAACGACAAAATCAGTGAAGCTGTTGCATAAGCTTATTTTCAACGTAGAAGGTGATCGCGGAAACAGAAATAGACTAAGAAAGTTCGGTGGCTTTGACAATGAGAACGCGAACGGGATTGAGGAAATGACACGCGAAGAGAGGTCGATTAAATTTCGTTCTGATTTTTCTGAGCGGGAGATAATAACAATTAGTGAGTTGTTGGGTTTAAATCGCGATGAGACAGTGAATGAGACAATAGAACGCATATTAAAAGTGTTATACGACTTGAGTGCGTATGACAAAGTCAGGAACGACGGCCAGACGGAAGAAGACGACGACGATGAAGAAGATGACGACGACGAAGGTGACGACGACGAAACAGAAGACGACGACGAAAAAGACGACAATAACCATAAGATGAAGACAAATACTCAGAAGAATGTGAAGTTGCAGAAAGCAGCGAAGACGACTGTCTGCGCAAAACAAGGTGCAGTGAAGAAAGTAACTCGACGTTCTGCTTCTCCAACAAATTCGTTGACGACTACTCTGTCCGAAAATCTGAAATTTTCACTTACAGTAAGGGACATGGAGGACGCAATACGGCAATTCAGTGGCGAAGATGGTTATCCTGTAGAGGTATGGGTAGAGGAATTTGAAGAAGTAAGTGCATTAATGAATTTAAATGACTTACAATCATTTGTATGTGCAAAGAGATGTTTGACTGGATTGGCTAAGCTGTTTGTAAGAGGTGAGAAACGTTTAAATTCGTGGCCTAGGTTGAAACAAGCGTTAGTAGAAGAATTTGAAGAAGTCAGCTGCACTGCTGACATACACAAAGAACTTAGTATGAGAAAAATGAAGAAAGATGAATCAGTGCATGAATATTTGCTCAAAATGAAGGAGATCGCAGCGAAAGGCGACGTTGGGGATAGATCTCTTTTACAATATGTAACAGATGGAATAAGGGGTTCACCAGCAGAGAAAATTATGTTGTACGAGGCGAAAACTATGAGGCAATTTAAAGAAAAGCTTGTAACATTTGAGAATATCAGAAAGGCAACGAATGACTCATCAGTAAATAACAATAAACAATACGGTTTCACAAAAAAATTTAGAGATGTGAAGAGTCATGGTGAAATCAAAAAGGAGCAAATTACAAAAATTTCAAGAGATGGTGATGACGGTAGATGTTTTAATTGTGGTGGTAAGGGGCACATCTCAGCTAATTGCCAGTATAGAGAAAAAGGGAAAAGATGTTTCAATTGTTTGCAATTCGGGCACGAAGCGAGTAAATGTGACGAGAAACCGAAAGCAGAATCTAAGGTAAACTTAATTTCGAAGGAAGAAGAAGAACGATACACGAAGAGAGTAATAATAGGAGGAAGAAATTATGTCGGCCCGCTTGATTCTGGAAGTGCAGTGAACGCTATGACAATAAATACGTATAAGAAAGCAAAATTCCCGGAGCTGGAAACAGTGAGTAAATCTTTGAGAGGTTTTGGAGGTCAATTGGTCAAACCAATTGGATTTTTTCAATGTGAGTTAGAGATTGATGGTGGATGTTATTCTACCCCGATGTATGTGGTGAATGAAAGCATCGCAACCGATTTAATAATTGGTCGAAAATGTAGAAGAAAGGAAAGCGAAGGAAAAGGAGGTTATTGAAGAAAGTATAGACGTAATGAGAATTAAAATTTCTGCATATCAACCAGAAATTGATATTGATGAAAGATGTTCCGGTGAAATTAAAGAAAAAGTTGTGAACTTGATCAAAAACTATAAACCAGAGAAGATAAAATCTCCAGAAGTATCATTAAAGTTGGTACTATCCAACGATGAACCCATTTATTGTTCTCCAAGAAGACTAGCACCAATAGAAAAGACGATTGTGGAGAAACAAGTTGAAGAATGGATTGAAGAGGGAATAGTGAAACCATGTGCGTCGGAATACTCTAGTCCAGTGGTTTTGACGAAGAAGAAAGATGGTTCACATAGACTATGTGTGAATTACAGAAGAGTAAACAAGATGATAATTAAAGATCGCCATCCCCTTCCACTCATCGAAGATATTCTCGATCGCCTACAAGATTCAAAGATATACACGACGTTGGACTTAAAAATGGTTTCTTACACGTACCGGTCCACGAAGAAAGTCAGAAGTATACCGCGTTTGTGACACATTTTGGACAATATTGTTTCTTACGAGCACCGTTTGGCCTGTGCAATTCTCCGCCAACATTTCAACGGTATATACAAACAATATTCCAAGATTTGATAAAGAAGGGTATCATCATACCGTATTTGGACGATTTCATAATTCCAGCAAAGGACGAGAAGACAGCAGTGAGAAATTTAGAAATGGCATTGACGGTTTGTAGGGATTATGGACTGAAATTGAACTCAAAAAAATGTCAATTTATGCAGAGAAGTGTGGAATTCTTAGGCCACATTATTAAAGAGGGCACCATACAACCCAGTGAAAATACGACGAAAGCAATAGCCAAATTCCCTGAACCTTCAAATATTAAACAAATCCAAAGTTTCTTAGGCCTAACCGGATACTTTTGGAAATTTGTCGAAAACTACTCGTTAATTGCAAAGCCGTTGTCAGACTTGATAAGAAAGGACAAAAATTTTAATTTCGGAAGGGAACAGAGAATTGCGTTCCAGAAATTAAAGGAAATGTTATGCAAAAAGCCAATTCTGAACATCTATCAGCTGAACGCTAAGACTGAATTGCATACGGATGCCTGCAAAGACGGATTAGGGGCCGTTCTAATGCAAATCTCATCGGATGACCAGAAACTGCACCCAATTTACTATTGGAGTAAGAAGACGACGCCAGCGGAACAGAAGTATACGAGCTATGATTTGGAATTTCTTGCAATAGTTAAAGCCGTAAAGAAGTTGAGAGTGTATCTTTTGGGACAGCCGTTCAAAATCATTACAGACTGCAATGCAGTCACCATGACGTTAAAGAAGAAAGAAATTAACTGCAAAATTGCGAGATGGGCACTAGAACTGGAGGAATTCATATATGAAGTAGAACATCGAAAGGGAAGCCGGATGAAGCATGTAGACTCCTTAAGTCGAAATGCCATTATGACAATAAGTCAGGAAGTATCTATTAAAATACGTCGAGCACAGAAAGAGGACGAGCTTATAAAATCGCTAAAAACGCTTGCGATAGAACATGGATCAGACGAATACCTCGTAAAGAATATCATACTTTTCAAAGTGAAAGATGGACGTCACTTGATTATGGTCACTTTTCATCCAAGAAGAATATAGAAGTATTGAAACAAGAATACTTTATACCAAACATCCAACAGAAAGTAGAAAGGGTACTTTCTTGTTGCATTCCGTGTTTGTTAATAAATAGAAAGATGGGCAAATAGGAAGGCATGTTAAATCCGTTAGAAAAGCCAGATATGCCACTGCATACCTTCCATATGGATCACCTTGGTCCCCTTGAGACAACAAACAAAAACTACAAACACATATTTGCGGTCATCGATTCGTTTTCGAAATTTACGTGGTTATATCCGACGAAGACTACGTGTGCAAAAGAGGTTATACAGAAGCTGGACATACAGAAGCACATATTTGGAAATCCAAGCGTCATAATTTCAGACAGAGGTTCTGCATTCCGATCAGACGAATTTGCCGCATATTGTGAAGAGGAGAAAATAAGGAATATTTTGGTGACCACTGGCCTTGCTAGAGCAAATGGACAGATTGAAAGACTCAATAACACTATTATTCCTGTTATTGCAAAGTTAGCGATAGACAAACCAGGTGATTGGTACAAGTTTGTGCCTAGGGTACAGCAAATAATCAACTCAACGATTCAACGCTCTATCGCCAAATCACCAATGGAATTACTCTGTGGAGTAAAAATGAAGTGCAAGGAGGACATCAAAATCACAAAGTTATTAGAGGAAGCAGCAATCGAAGTATTTGAAGAACAAAGGATAGAAATACGAAGTGAAGCAAAGAAGAACATATTAAAGGTACAGAATGAAATCCGTCATCAATACAATCTGCGACGTAAACAACCAAATAAATACAAAGTGGGTGATTTGGTTCTGATCAAACAAACACAAGGAATTCCTGGCGCTAAATTTAAACCGAAATATTTTGGACCCTACAAGGTTACAAGGGCAAAATATAACGATACGTATGATGTTAAGAAGGAAGGACTACATGATGGACCAAACGCAACAACAACTTGTGCGGAATACATGAAGCTTTGGTGTCCCATCAACAAAAACAAGGACTGACGATACGAGACATAGACAACAGATGACCGACGACACGAAAAGAAGATAACAATTGACTGCCGATACGAAACGAATAACTGACGACACGCAACGAACGCAACAAAGGGAAGAAACAACGAGACGGGCAGTTGCAAGCGGTGACGAGTCAGTCACCGTAAGACCGGGCGAGCGTAGTCATTGACGACGAACATACGACGAACAAAGCATTGTGGCTATTTTCACCAACCTGTTATTATTAAAACGTTCTCAATCAAACTATATTATTAATCATTTATATATTTTCTTAACAACTAAATTAAAACCAAACTAAAACTAAGGAGTGTGCGGTGTTAATTATTTAATAACCCTCCGCATTCCCTACATCAATGAAAAATTTAAAGATATTAACGTTAACCCAACAAATCGTTTTAAGCGAGGTTTTATTGATGGCATTGGAAAAGTTTTCAAAACCATTACAGGAAACTTAGACGCATCAGATGGTCAATACTATGACGATTGTATAGAAAAACTTGAAAAAGACGATACAGAATTACAATACTTAATGAAAAATTAGATACAAATAGTTTCAAGCACTATTAAGAATTTTAATAATACTTTGAGTAAATTAAATTTTGATGAAGTAACTTTTAATAATAATTTAAAAATAATCTCAGAACAATTAAATAGAATTGTCAAAAAAAGTCATTATTTTGAGTTGCAAATTAAAACCTTACAGATTACTGAACAAATAATTGAATCAATGATGATAATCCAAAATGAGTTGAACAACATTATAGAAAGTATTACATTTGCTCTTTTGCATATTTTACATCCGTCCGTATTGAGGTTGATGTACTATTAACAGAATTAAATAAAATTTCTACAAGCCAAATCTATGGAAGTTTGCTATTTCCTCCAACTCACGAATTTTTATCCAAAATTATAAAATTAATTAAAATCGATGCTTTTCAGACGAGTAATAAGATAATTTTTATTTTACACGTCCCAATAGTTGAACTTATTGATTATGATTTTTATCATGTATTTGCTCGTCGTTCTAAAGATCAACAAACTCATCTGTTTCATGTAATTGAACCAAATTTTAAGTATGTAGCAATTGCGAGGGATAGCAAGCAGTATATCCCCATAAATTTGAATGATTGTGTCGAAATAATAGAGAATAAGGTTAATCTTTGTTACAACTATTATCCAAATACTTTAAGCACAACTTCTCCATGCGAAGTAAATATATTAATGGAATATAAAATAAATCGCAACTGTGAAAAATTTCTGGTTGCAATTGAAGATTATAATATTCAAAAAATTAAATAATAATAAATGACTTATTGTTGTATCACAAAAAATTCCAATAACTACAGTTTGTCCCAATATGAAAACAGAAACTGACTTTGTTGAAAGTAATATAATTTTATCCTTAATGCCAAAATGCCATGCTTTTAGTAGATCAGCACAAGTTTATGCCAATTTTGAAGATAATAAAACTAATAAAGAACTGAGATGAAATATCTATTTCTTTATACCACAAATGTATTTTGATTGTTTCAAACATCTTCCAGAAAAAGAATTTCTTCCCAATCTAAAACCTATTCAAATAAATCATATAAATTTAGACGAATTGAATATGACAACGAATTAAATAAAGCAATAAATAAAAAATTTACAACTAGGCATTGGGGTATTCTCACGTATATTTTCATAGGTGCATTAATTTTGATCTTTGTGTATTTTATCTGTAAATGTAGTTGCATTAGAAAATCAATTGGTTACTTTAAAGGAGACGATCTTGATGATAAACATAATCGTCGATCTTGTTGTGCACAAATTTATCATTATTGTAATGTAAAATCAAGCGTATCACGTAGGCCTTCGATACATTTAAGTGCTAATTACGACACAACTAATGAGGACATAATATTTGAACAACCCGGAGTTTCCATTCCATCGAGTACAAGAAGAGCATCCAAAAGACTTTAACAAGAAGTGCGCGTTTAGTGCTACCGTTTAGTTTTAGTTAATGATTTAGTGTAATTTTAGCGCTTTAATATTGTTTAATCCATTTTAACATTTTAGCATTATATACTGCATTATTAGTTATGTAATTTAGTAATATTAATTTTATTTTTAATTTTTTTATCTGTAATATATAAAAAAATTCTTATTGAGGGAAGGTGTTATATCAGCATATTAACACCTGCGAGTGTTTTGATATAACGACCACCCACGCAGTTCCAAGAATTGCACGTGCTTATCATTTTGCTGCAACAATTACGCAGCTGCTAAAATGATAAGCCAGCATTAATGTAATGACCTGGGCATTGTGCGAGAAAGCAATGCCAGTCCATCTCGAGCCTCAATCAAGCAAGTTGAGTTAATAAATGTATTAATTTTAACTCGTTCGTTTTTATTTATAAAAACATATTAAAAACTCCTTTTCAACTCATAAAATATATATAACAGAATTATTTGTTTAGGTTATGTTATGAAATTTGTTATGTTTGTTATTAAGAATTATAATATGTATTATCCATACATAATTACAAGTAATATATATTTGGTTTTAGATTATGGCATTTCTTTATGCTCAGTTTGTGGCAGTTGAATTAGCCGAAAGGGAAGAACGAAGAATGAATATTGAAGAACTTCGTTTGGCTCGTAGAAATTTAAGAGACACTCAAGACCTTTCTCTCTGAGTGAGGCGGAGTTTGGGAGACATTTCAGATTGAATAAAGCGGCTTGTAGTGATCTAATTGAAATAATGAAGAATGTAAATCCTAGGAATCGTGGAAGTCATGGGATTCCTACTGCAATCTCATTAAGAATATATATATATATATATATATATATATATATATATATATATATATATATACAATCACATTTACAGGAGATATCCTTTTTATATAACACAACAATTTTGTTTTAACTATGTGGACGATGAGCATTAAGCTCACCACCCCCTCCGTAGCTTTTCTACAATATTTGTAAGTTGCGTTTCTTTTTAATTGTAATGTCTGTCTGTTTAGCTATTATTTATTATTAAATTTGTAATTTTGTAGGCCTGAGGATGCAAATAATTGGCGAAACGTCGCATTTTATTAAAAAATAGTTCAGCTAAGTTTGTTTTTTAAAAAAACTCCATTCTTAAATTGACTTATCATCCCGTTATCCAATTAGAAAATATAAATATATATATATCTATATATATATATATATATATATACAGGGTGCGCCAGAGAAACTTACTTATTTGAAAAAACTCCCGAGCGTTGAGTTGGGCGGCGAAGGGGTCAAGAGGGGGCGCATCTGGAGGGGGAAGTCCCCAAGTTTGTTTCTCCCTCCAGTCAATTGCCATCATGCTCTGGTCTAGAGAGCAGCGGGCCTTCGCCGTCGAGAGCTTCTTTTCTAACGGTCGGTCACTTGTTGCTACGCAACGTGCCTTCCGCGCTCGCTTTGAAATTCCTCCTTACAGACTCGTTCCTGGCCGTAATTCAATTCTGTCGTGGGTTAACTCATTTCGGGAGTCTGGAAGTGTCGCTAAACCCAGAAATGGACTTCAACGGACCAGCAGAACTCCGGAAAATATCGAAAGAGTGAGGCAGTCAGTTGTGCGTTCTCCCCGGCGTTCGGCTCGCAAACACGCAGCTGCTATGGGAATTTCTGACACCACTGTTCGACGAATTCTCCATCAAGACCTTCAATTTCATCCCTATAAATTGGCTGTTGTGCAAGAATTAACTGAACGCGATTTTGTTGCCCGTCAAAATGCATGTGAAATGCTGATTGACAACCTTTTTTCCAGTGACGAGGCTCACTTTCACATTTCCGGCAGCGTCAACAAGCAAAACATGCGTTATTGGAGTGGTGTAAATCCGCGTGAACTTCACCAGAAACCACTTCATTGTGAACGAGTTACTGTCTGGTGTGCGATGTCGGCAACGAAAATAATTGGTCCTTATTTTTTTGAAGAAAACGAACGCGCAGTTACCGTGAATGCAGCTCGTTACAGGAACATGATCGAGGAATTTTTTCTTCAAAGTCTCGAAGAAATGAACGTTATAAACGTGTGGTTTCAGCAAGATGGAGCCACAGCACACACAGCACGAGACTCAATGAATTTGTTGCGACAACATTTCCCCGACCAATGGCCGGCACGCTCTCCAGATTTGAATCCGTGCGATTTCTTTTTATGGGGTTATTTGAAATCCCTGGTTTATGTCGATCGACCACGGACCATAGCACACCTCAAGAACAACATTCGCGACGCCATTGCCAACATACCGATTGATATGCTGCAAAGAGTGGACACAAATTTCAAAAATCGACATAATCAGTGTATGCGCAATGGTGGTCGCCATTTACCCGATGTCATTTTCAAGACTGCATGAAAAAAAAATTGGGATATTGTATTCTCAAATAAAAAAAGAATTAAAACAATAACTGAAGTACTTTTGTTTTTATTGACCTTTCAAATAAGTAAGTTTCTCTGGCGCACCCTGTATATATATATATATATATATATATATATATATATATATATTTCTTTATAATCTATTTACATTTTTTTTAAGTTGTTTATATATTATTTAATTATATGAGGATGAGTTTTAATAAATAAGTAAATTAATAATATGCTAACCACATTTAGTCAACCAAGTGTTAGCAGGGCAATCTCGCAAGTTTCTACAGATATTGTTCGTCATTGTATGAAGAAGTGGATTAAATTTCCTCGTAACAATGACGAACGAAATTTATGCAAAGCTGGGTGAGTTGTAATATAATTCAATATCTAAATAGGTATAATAAATAATAATTCTAGTTTTCTGCGACAAGGATTGCCACATGTAATTGGTGCAGTTGATGGCACGCATGTTGCCATAGTGAAACCTTTACTTAATGAACAAGTCTATGTTAATAGGTTACCATTTTATAAATGCACAGATAGTACGTACAATCAAAATATTATTTTGAATTTTTATTTAAAATGTTTATTTTCAGATATGTGATAATGATTTGAATATAATTAGCATTGTGGCTCGCTGGCCTGGAAGCACCCATGATGCTTTTATTTGGAGGAACTCTATTATTGCTAATATTATAAAAGCCGAGTATGAAAATGAAGATCATGATAGCAAACTTATTGGTACGCTACATATGGCCATGTATGAGTGAAGTGGTACGAAAAATATTTTTTTTTATGTCGCAACTTTAGGAATCGGTTCTTTAACATAAACTCTGGTAGATATTTAGGGTACAACTTTCAAAAATGTAAATTTTTACCTTTTTTGGAATTTTCAAACGCCTGTAACTTTTTAGGGATTTTTTTTGCAAATTATTAAAGAAAACATTTATTGCTTAAATTTGATCAAAAATTCTAAAAAAAACGTGTTGAAGACATTTCCGTTAATTTTTAAAATGTTTTTATTCTATTAAAAACAGATAAAAAAAAAAGAAGTTGGGTATTTTTAATTTTTTGTGTAATAGGTCAAAAAAATACTTTTATATGTTATTGATATACTCTGAAATTTTTAGGATGAGCGATAAAGAACTTAGAACTAAGAAATCGGCGTTTTTGTAATCAAGAAAAATATCGAAAAAAAAAAACAACAAAAATAACTAACTAAATTATTTTAAGTATTGTAATTTTTTATGCAATATTGGTAAAGGGTAAAAATAAAGAAAATATAAAACTGAAAAGGATAATTTTTTTCGTATATTGCCATAATTACCCAAGATTAAACGCATTCAACGAACATAAATTGTAACGTTCGTTTTCTTCTCCGTTACTGGTTGCAAATTCGTCAACTAAAAAGAAGAAGGGCAGGGATTAGCTAAAATATTGTTTACAT
This sequence comes from Tachinus rufipes, assembly GCA_963932245.1. NCBI lineage: Eukaryota > Metazoa > Arthropoda > Insecta > Coleoptera > Staphylinidae > Tachinus > Tachinus rufipes. Next base: position 53,056,471 of record OZ010748.1, read on the forward strand.
ATTTTGCTTACCTTTCTTGCCATTCGGTTAGGCCAAACCGATTGATGAGCCTGTTTTACTCTTAGGAACACCTTTTTGGTTCATTGAGCGCTGATGTGACCAATTTAATTTGATGCCGTAACCAGTATCTGTGTGGAGATATACAATGTGGATTTAACTATTTAATTTATTACCGGTTTATTATTTATATATTATTGAATTCAATCTTTGGTAAGTCCCGCATTTATAACTAATGTATAGCGATCAGAAAAAAGGGATAAGGTATGTGATAATTAATTAACATATAATTTGTATGTGTTGCCCTGTGTTTATGAGATACCGGGGAATATTTGTATTTTATGCGGTTTACGGGGAATTATAATTTTAGAAAATAAGTATTTTTTATATTAATTAATTATTATATTTTTATTTATTCTAATTTCGTAAATGTAAGTGCCAAAAGAAACCAGCCCCGCTCAGGTTCAATTAATAAGGTAAGTGGGCATTTAGTTAATTTAAATCTTGCAAGATACAACTTGCCCTTTATTTCATGGCAACGATTGCTCCCTTTCGAGAAGAATTGCGATCATTTACACTACTAATTGTCCACTTTGCCAATCTATTGTGAACAATAGTCAAAATTTTGCAAAGAAACAATTATTACCTAAAATGCTCACATATTGTATGTACACAGAGTGTAAAGAAGTTGGAACTGCTGAATATATAAAAGATCACTATGCTATTTGTGACTACGTAAATGTTAAATGCAATGTGCTTTCCTGTACTTGGTTACGAACACAAATTAAATTCACAAATCATTTGAATTTAAACCACAAATGGCTTCTTGTAAAAAATTGAGAAAATTTAATCGCTTGTCAATTAAAATTATGTGTTATCAAATACTGCCAGCAATTTTTTTGAGTGAAACAATATTTAGTCGATAATACAATGTTTTAGGTTGCACAACACATGACTTCTGTTAAACAAAATGAAAAGTATTTTTATACAATTACGATTGATTATAAAGAAGGTGAAACCTCGGGTGAAACGCATTTATTTTGTGAACCGTGCCAAAGTTTAAGATTAATCCAATTGCAAAAAAATTAATTATGTTTGTTTGATAAATATATTATATATGTATGTATAATCGTTAGCAGTTTTGATTTTTGCAATTATTTGATTTTGTTTATTTCTTTCTGCATTCTTAATTTTTAATTTGAGGGTTGATATTTATTCATGCCATCTTTCTTTGCGATAGTGAGTAGCAAACTAACTAATTACATAAGCTTAAGTTATGTCTTAACAGACGCCTTTTTAACGTGTATTTATTTAAGTTAAACAATCAAACCATTCATTTTCATTTAGAAGATTTGTTCTTCTAAACATGCGACTTAACGAAATATGATTAGAAAAAATTGAACTGTGTGTCGTAACTTTAAATAAATTGCAATTTCTTAAAGCTATCGGAATAATTAGACACATAAAATCCAATTTCGGATAAAAGCGAGGGACAACTTATATTGGCATAATTAAAACGGTGGATTAAAACTAGTTAACTGGCAAGAGTTTTTCCTGAGTGGGACGGGTTAAAAGCTTATCTTTAAGATGATTTCTTAGAGAAGCAGTCCGTCGGATTTTGACAAACAGGACTCAGTTTTTGTTTTCAAGGCAAGAACGAAGACATTACAACTTATGCCTTGAAAATAAAAAAATGTCTGTCAAATTTAGTAGATGTCATCGTAACCGGGCATAGCCAGAGAACTTTCACAAGTAATTAGAACTCAAGCTTTAAATGTTTTTAAGGAAGGATTAACTAATCCTGTAAAAAAATATGTTAAATCACAAAACCCTAACTCTCTTAATGCCGCAATTGATTTGGCACGTTCAGAAGAATGGCAACTTCAAACGGCAAAACGATTTTCACAATTGTCGATTAAAAGAGAAACAAATTTAACAACCAATGTTGTTTGTAATATTTGTATAAAAAAGGTCATATAAAAACGAAAATAATGATAAGATGAAATTACAATCAAAATTTTAATAATGTTAGAGTTAAGCAAAAGCGTGCAATTTTTCACGCACCGACGTCTAACAATTTTGATGTTACTTGTTTTTATTGCAAGACAAAATGTTATAAAATTACCGATTGTTAGAAGCGGAAACATAACGAGCAAAACAAGTCTCAACAAACCAAAGAATTCAATAATGCAGGACGTCAATAATAGGAATCTCAATAAACAAGTTTCGGGAAACGGATCAAGGTCGGGAGTTCAGGGTCGTACCCCATTCAACAATTAGATGAGTATCATAAAAGTTTTCAAAACCAACAAATAAATAAAGAATGATACAATTATTTTTACACTAACACGTTTAAAAGTTAAACTACGTAGCCCCACGTTGAGCGCCAAATGGAGTATTTTTTAAGGACCACCCGGGCCAAGCTCGATGCGACGCTTGGGTCCACAAAACACCAAATAATACATTGAATAAAAACTTAAAACAAAACGGCTCACCACAAACACAGCTGTCAGGCTTGTTGTACTCCACTGGTATAATTAACTACCTATATCCGCAATTGCAATCTAGTAGTGCCGAAGACTTTCAATAAAATGAGCTTATGCGCTCGCATTTGCTCCGCAGAAAATTCACGAAATTGCCCCGCGCATGACCCACTCAGTAATTTTTATTCCTCTTGCGCAGAAAAGAATTAAATGAACGGGATAAAGGAATTATAGTAACACAGAAATTATACAAGATAAACAAAAACCAAATCGTTAATTAATTAAGATAATACAAAGATGAATTTAAAAGAAGCAGAAAATAAAAACATTTGGCAGTACACCAGCTACCGCCGAGCTGCGCTCCCTTACTTTCAAAACGGTCACGAATTCAACTGAACCGGAAAACAGTGAAATATAATTAAAAATAAACGTGACAATTGCCTATCTATAAAAGTAAGTAACAGAGTAAGTACATACAGAGTCAATTAAATTCTTGTATTATTTCTGGTTAGCTAATTAATAACTAATAATAGAATGGAATAAAGATTGGAAAATTTAAGGGCATAATGATAAGAAAAAAACAAGGAATGCTACAAAATTACATCACATCACGCTCTCGATCGGTCGGTGATGTGGAAAGACCTTGAGGAGCTTAATTAAATATTAAGTTACTAAAAAAAAAATTTTCTTCCTGAACCAGACATCAGTTTGTAATATTTTATATTTTTATTAAATGATCAGGTATTACCACTATATAGTGACTCATATGAGTTTTATATCTCTATAACGTCCTTCCTTCAGATTTACAACATTTAGTAAGTCCATTTATTTGGCTTTCAATCCTGAATTTGAAGCAATCCACGACCCACCAATCAAATTAGAGCTGCCGCCTAGCTAATGGTAAGAGTAAGTTCAAACCGTTATAGGACGTACGATAATATATCTAGAACGAGTATTAGTTATTGCAGAAAATGCTAAATTGTACAAACAAAAAGCAAATGAACTTATTTATAAAGCCGTAAGTATTGTTATATGGTTAAAATATCTAAAATAATAATAATAATAATAATAATAATAATGGTGACTATCAAAATTTTTCAATGGAAGATTCAGAATCTGATTCGAGTGCATCTGAATCTAATTCGAGTGGATTTGAATCTGATTCAAGTGATAAAAGTAACACCGATAGTGATGATGAATTAGATTCGGGTATAGAAACTGATGAATACGATTCTGATACAAGTATGGAGAGTATAGAAACAAATCATAAAGATCTTGTATTATACGATACGAGTCACCTATAGTGGCGCAATAGCTGCACTTCCTCCAGGGTAATAAAATGTAGTAAATAGATGTTACTTAATATTCACTTTGCATCGCAAGCACATTTCGCCAGTGTTGATAAACACAACTGGCATTGAATGTGTTTCAGGGTAACACCTACGGGTATATAACCCGGGTGTTGGTGAGTGTTGCCATACAGTGTTACATTATTAATTGAAGATACTTCTAACCATCATGTTTAGTGTATAGTTAATATACACTATACGATGTAAATTATAAATAATAAAAGATAAACATACACTCCTCGGAAGATAAAAATGAATATAAAGTTTATTAATTTGTTACTCATTATAATAATAAGTTTTAATGTAGGATATTTACAATGTAATCATACTAATTTTGCAAAAAATAAACTTATATTTGTATACCAAAGTAAATGTATGCAATGTGCCAAGCAAGTCACTTTTCAGAGAGACAATTAAAATCACAATTATATTTGTTAATTATAAGTTGCAATCGTGACTGAATCCTGTTAACACTACATAAAATAAATATTTGTATTATTTTCAATAAATGAAAAATAATTCCTATTTGACAAAAGTCTTTCTACGCTTTGCTCCATTGTTATTACTTCAGTACAGCCTGGCACATGAAAATATGAGAGCGAGAAATGGAAGCGTGCAAAATCATAACATTTTGTTATTTCTTTAATGTACGAATATAAATGTAATATATCAATCATAAAAATTCTCCAGCAAATATGGATAGATTTAATTAATTAATTGGGTTGCATTTTTAAATTTATATTAAAGTTGCAAACGTCACGTAGTTAAGTTGAAAACTGTAAACTCTATTTGTAGGGAAGCTATTCTCAGATACATTTCATATACTGACACCAGTCAATAAAACAATCTTGAATAATACACATAATATGCGCTTATATTTATTAAGAAAAGAATTAATAAATAAATAATTAAAATAAACATTTAAATTTATTTTTCCCTCCCTTATTTAAATCTGGTATAATTCAACCGTGCTCTGTGGATTCTAGTGCATAATACGTTTACATTGTTATTAACAAGAGGCGAAAATTCAAATCCATCCTCGATAGGATAATGGACAACAAGGAGGCGTCCTGCTCGGGTGTCCCCCAAAAGCAACAAGACCAGCAGGATGATAAACAGATATACATAAATATAAACTTCGATGTCAGGTACGTATATTACTCATTATTGCTATGTGCTATTCAAGAATGATGTTATAGAAACCAAATCCGATAACCTGTAAATTGGTCATTTAATAAATAAACTTGATAAAAATTGCACATAAAGTCAATACATTCAATTGAGTAAATTTAAAACATAAAATTTAATTTTAGTTATTAATTACAGTATTTATTTATTTGAAAAACTGATGTTGAAGACAGTAGCATCATCAGGCATGATTAATAATTCTTTTAGGACCAATTTTTATTAAATAGTGTTTTTTTCTAAATATTACTGTTTCGAGATGCAAAAACGTCTGATCGATTAAATCAGAATCAAAGAGTAAACAAACAGACCCGAACATACGCAGCAATTGCATATTAAATAATGTTGTCCAACTAATTCCAAGGATCATTTAATATATCACTGTGGTGTATTTCTGAAAAGCAAGCACAGAACAATTTAGTGCTTAAATTAAAATTATGCATCGACTGTTTCTGTAATAACCATTTTCAGAATAATTGCAATAATAAATCAACATGCAGGATTTTTCATAAATTCTACAATACACTTTTGCATTTTAATAAAAAATCAAATAATGTCAAAAGTCCCAAGATAACGAAACAAAAAGGTTAGTACTCAGCAACAACAATAGTAAAAACCTTAACAATTCAACTGCAACAAAATCAAGCTTATTCTGTACATTTTCCGTACATATTGTCACGAAACAAGAGATTATAATAATAAAAGGACGAGTCATATAAATTAATGGGCGAACCACTTACGCATGAAAGCAATTAGCTGAATCATACGTTGCGGCTGAGATTAATTAATTCGAAAGTCCTAAAAATGTTAGTTTCAACATAAGGCGTCACCTAATTAAACAATGTCAGATTTGCTCACCTCGATTGGGACCAATCTTATAAAAAGGGAACACCTTGGTAAAGACAGTTAGTAGCGGTAGTTGGAGTCGTCGTTATAGTTGTAATTCTCGGTAGATAGTCAAATCCGAATTATAATTATAAGTATTTGTTAAATAGTAAAATGTGCGAACAAGATCAATTAGTGAAAAATCTAGGAGAGCCGATAGTCACCAGACCATACATTACAGTAATAAAGACAATGTAAGTTACCCCAAGTTATATTTATTCTCAAAAATGCCCAGCAACATACAATCCCTGCTTAGAAAAGTCACAACTGCAGCAAAGCAAAAAACCCAGTTGTGCCAATATTTAACCACTGAAGATCTAAACGAAAAAATTAAAGATTTTGGCAACTTGATGAATTCAACACAAATTCAAGAATACTTACCGTTGAGAAACGGTACTGTAAAAAACATTTCACTGAAACTAATAAACAAGATAAAAATGGCAGGTGTGACACATTGTAGCCTATATTGTCTCAAAAAATTCACTTTAGAAATTTGTTAATAAATCTAAAAAAAGTAATCAAATCTGTTTTCGGTTCAGACAGAAAGCGTATGTTTAAAAGAATTGCGTCACGTATTAAACATTCCACAGATGATGACGAGTTAGGTAGTTAGCAATAAGGGTGAACAAAGACAAATTGAGGTAAAAACGGAAACAAATTTATTCAGAAATAAACTCTCCAATGAATATTGAAACATGTGCGGAACAATTCTAAAAGTTAAATATGGAAACGTCAGTACACCAGTAGCTTTGACCTAGCAGGCCTGCCTCAAACTCTCAATCTTAGACCAAATTCTATTCTATTCGATTTTAAACTGGCGTTAAGATTTATAGGTATTCTGCTACGATTCTGCCTAAATATCCCACCTGCAACCACAATGGTATACCTTTTCAAGCACAAACCTAACCTAAAAGACACAGGTATAAACCTAAACAAAAAACCTCGTTTTGTCAGCAACAAATATTATGTATTCAGCCTATTTCAAGAACAGTTGGTACCAGTCTGCAGAAAATCATTCCTCAACATTTTATTCTTAGAAATTTCCAATTAGTTGGTAGTTTGCCTAATGATCACAGAGATAATGATAGAGTATCAAATAAAATAGAATCGGAGAGAATTCAAAGAAATTGAATCTCTGTTATGTTTAGAAATATATTATTACCAATTAGTTACACCAGTTGGCACTAACTTAGTGCCAGATTTGAATATAAAAAACTATGACAAATGTATAACAATATAGATGATGAATATTTGAAAGTAAAAGATTTATTTGTTCGCAATATTTTTAATACTTCCTATAATATTGGTTTCGGAACACCGGCTACAGACGTTTGCTCAACATTTTTGCGCCTGAAATAAAGTATCAAAAGACCATCGAATGGTGATAAATTGAAGTACATGACGGAACTGCATGTTCATAAGCAAAACAGTTTCTATGATATATTGAAAAAAAATCTAACTTTTAATTAAATATGCTAATGCCAAAAATAACAGATCAAGCGACTTGTTATTCCCGGCAGCTCTTCACCTACAACTTTATAATTATTAGGAACATCAAAAGTTAAATTAATAAGAAACAATGCATTCATTTACACCTGGACTGAATTATAAAGATCTTAAGAATCAAATAAAATTGCATCTAATCATAGACTTATTAATACAGATATACCGCAAACTGCTAAAATAATTAGAACATTAACTGATGGTTGTAGAGAACAGAATAAAAATTCTACGTGTTAATGTGTCAGAAATGGTTACCTAACGCTCCACAAAACGCAACCGCCATTGGATTAATTTTTCCCGTAACTGGACACAGCTTTATACCTCTAGATCGAGTATTTGGGCAAATGAATGTGAAGAGGCAACATACTAAATCCCGATGAGTATATCAAAATTTTTAACCAATTTGGTAGTTATACAAGTGGCAGTAGTTGTTCAAATGTATGACTGAAAAAAAGTACTCTGAAATTTACAGACTCCTAGAAACTATCATTTTTAGATAAGCAATTCTTTTAGAATGATGACCCGTGAAGTTAACAAAACCTCAAAAGTAAAAAAAAATCTTGAACAAGTAGAAACATTTTATAGATCAGGTATTGGAAAAAAATTCTCTGTATTGAAGAAGAATAAAACCGCAACAAATGTTTTATAAGAATGGTATAGATTACAACAAGTGTCTTATTCAATACATTTACATGAAACATAAAACAAAGAATTCAATAACTACCATACCCAAGAAGGAGAAATAAAAAAAAGTCTTACAATTGTAGTACACAACATGATCCATCAAATCAATGCATGTTAAAATAAATGAAGAATAATGTTTGTCAACACAAGAATTTGTAAAGTGAAAAATTGATAAATTCTTTTTATAAAACAAACTATTAGATAAATTTAAGTTAACCGACTATCAATAACAGAATAGTTTTTAACCATATTTATTAGGTTGGAATTTTATTTCAAATTACGTCAACCCAAATTAACAATATAGTTAGATGAAATTACGTCAACCGACTAATAATAACAAAATAGAGTAATGTTATCCATATATTTACTAGGTTGGAATTTTATTTCAAATTACTTCAACCTAGTTTTAAATCATTTGATATTATGTAAATATTCTAATATTTACATAATATAATATGATTATTGTATCCATTTTTATTTTACAAATAGAATTAAAAATATGCATTCAAGAAGTCTGTTCTTAATGAACTGTAGCTGCTGTTACGATGTATATTCTGATTAATTGTATGTTTTTCATTGTGCCACATCCAATAAATTTCTTCAAAATGGGAATAATTTTTGTTTTTATTGCATATACAATTTGTCTTGATTTTTTCATATCTTGTTCTCCTAGATTTCCAATTTACAGTCTTTTTATAATTATTAATTTTGAAGATTTATATAATCAATTGTTGCACTTTTACTGCATTCCCGGGTTCCCCTCTTCATTCTGCAGCGATTATTCCAGTTGTTATTCATATATTTATTTAATTACATTATTTTTAATAGCGATTATTTTATTTAACTTGTCATTTCACTTATATTTATTAGACACCTTCATTTATTCTCAGCAACATAGTAGCAATGGTAGGTTAGTAGATTGATGTGATTGTCCACGATAAGACGTTGCCAATGTAGATTAGTCGAGTGCACTCGAATAGGTTGAAACGTTGTCGTCACCCAGCAGTTAAAGTGGGTACAGTACCGTAATAAGTTTTTGTACAGTCCATAATAATTTTTGTTTTTATTGCATATACAATTTGTCTTTATTTTTTCATATCTTGTTCTTCTAGTATTTTCACTTTACTGACTTCTTATAATTAATTCACTTTTTACTGTTAAATTTATATTTTAAATATTTGTATACACTTATAACGCATTCCCGTGTTTGCCTCTCCATTCTGGATCGATAAATTTAGTTGTGTGTTCGTATATTTAATTCCAATATTTTTAATATTTAATTTCTTGTCATTTCACTTATATTTATTAGACACCTTTATTTATTCTCAGCAACATTGTAGCAATGGTGCGGTAGTAGACTGATGTGATTGTGCACGTCAAGGCATTGCCTGTTGTCTCCTATAACGAACAGCAGTCTTGCCAATATAGCTTATTCGGATGCATTCGAATAGGTTGAAACGTTATCGTCACACAGCTAAAGTGGGTACAGTAAAAAGTTTTATGTACAGTCAGTAATAAATTTTGTGTACAGTTCCGTAATAAGTTTTCTGTACAGTCCCGTATAAAGAACTTTTAATATTGATTTCTAATGTTTTCTTTAATTTTATTTGTGTGTGTAAGCTTTTCTTACAGTAAAATAACGTAGCTTTACTAATAATAGCTACATAAATGATGCATTACAGAAAGGAATAGACAAAACAGATTAAATTTTTTTTAATTTTCAAATCTTTCATAAATATTAAATTTTTATCCTAAATATGTAATACCTTTAAAGAAAAAGCTTGTATTAGTTATATAATGCATAACAAGCTGATTAGCACGTATTAATGATAATCTGAATATATCACTGATTAGCATTTATTTTTACTATATAAACAAACGACTTACTCATCACACCGCTTATTGTATTTTCTAATATTTAAAGTTTTTAAAAACAAAATTCCTCAATCGCGGAATTTAACTAGCGCAGTCGTGCAGATTCGAAGTTTTTAAAAAATAATTAAAAACCGATAATAAAGAACCGAAATTGTAGATAAAGATCACCTGGAGGAACTACCACGTCTATCGCAGACATCGATATACCACATCTGTAATAATACTTGATGGGAATAAATATGCTAATTATGTGAGTACTCAATTCCTTCATAATAAATCCTTTATAATAAATGATAATAATTAAATAATAAAAAAAAAATAATATGAAATAGATATATGTATATAATAAAAGAAGTAATAAGAATTAATAAATTAAATATAATAATAAATAATTGTACAAATTCTAAAATTAAGAATTTAATAAATAGTAATGGCTCAACCAAACTACCAGTTGTTAAAGCTGTATGTGAATTCAGTACCTAACTATGAGGGCAATCCACACACATTGGCAAATATTTCTTGATGAATTGTGAAAATCTAATTACTGCATTCAAAAGCAAACCCATAACCACAATCAAAGATTAATTAATGTTTCCGGTTACCTTAATTTTAATCCTACCGAAGATGTAAACTATGTAACATCGAATTTGATTCTATTAATAAATATAGAGGACATTGCGATCTCAAGAACATTTAAAAAAAACTAAATCTCTTACAGTTGATGGTGTTGAATTAATTGAGACTGCTTTTAAAAACCGAATAAAAACTTTTCAAATTAAAGCACCTTCTACACAGATATTCCATCATTTCTTAATAAAAATAAAACACCTATACATTCTTTAATAGAACCTTTGGCGCAAGCTGAAAAAGGTTTAAAAGTGAATATGGAACTTTATGGATTATATGTGAAACAACATAGTGATGGAATGGATCATACGGATTTAAAATCATTTAACACAAAAAACATGATTATTACACCAACATCACATATTCACAATATATTGGAAGAATTTTTCACAATATTAAAAAGTAAAAGTGAGTAGTTTCAAGAAAAAGATAGTGGTTGGGCGCTTCTATATATATATCTCATATTCAAATCAACATAAATAAATATACTCCTATACGAGGATCATCATATATAGATCTTCCACTGCAAATTAAGAACAAGCATGCGTGCATAAATATCCAAAACGCAGATGAAGCATGTTTAGCGTGGTCACTTACTGCTGCATTACACCCAATACGTCAAGGATGTGCTGAACGAACCTCATCATATCCGCATTACAGCAAAAGTTTTAAACTTAAAAGGTATCAGTTTTCCTTGAAAATATATGATATTAAAAAAATTGAAATATTAAATAATATAAGCATAAATGTATATACTTTAGAATTTAATTCAGAAAAACAACAATATGATGTTATAGGGCCAATTTATTTGACATCTAAAAAAGTAGATAAACATATTAATTTACTTCTTATAGAAAATGAATTTACTAAACATTATGTGTTAATTCAAAACTTATCAAGATTAATTTCATCACAAGTATCTAAACATAAAGGTAAAAGTTTTTTATGCGATGGTTGTTTAACTTTTTTTAGTAATAAAGACAATTTGAATGCACATATAAATAATGATTGTAATAAAATTTATACAGTACTACCAACCAATAATTTAAAAAAAACTAAGAATGGTGATTTAAAGCCAGAAAATTTATTAAAGTTTGTAAATTGTAATAATAAAATAATGGTTCCATTTGTAGTATACGCAGATTTTGAAAGCATTTTACCTATTCAAGCGTGTGAACATCATCCTTTAAAATCGTCAACAACCAGCATGTTCCGTACTCTTTTGCATATTTAATTAAATGTTCGTACAATAATAAAAACGATATATTTAAAATTTACACAGGATTAGATTGTGCTAAAGTATTTTTAGAATATTTAACCACAGATATTAAATCAATATATAACACTCATTTAAAACCAATTATCTCAATGATAAAACTAACACAAGATGAACAAAGACATTTTGAAAATACAACAATTTATCATATATGTGATGAAATAATAAATAATAATGCTAAAAGTTAGAGACCATTGTCATTTGACAGGTAAATTTAGAGGAGCAGCTCATTTGCAGTTTAATCTAAATTATAAAACTCCAAAATGTATACCTGTTTTTTTCCATAATTTAAGTGGTTATGATTCTCACTTATTTGTAAAAGAACTAGCTACTGACAATGAAAAAATAAATGTAATTCCTCAAAATCAAGAAAAATATATCTCATTTTCAAAAACAGTATGTGTTGATCAATACACTGCTAATGGTGTTGAGAAGAATATCAACTTAAAATTGAGATTCTTAGATTCATTTAGATTTATGGTTAGCAGCTTAGAAAAACTAGTTAACAATTTAACATCTAATCAATTAGTTAAAACTAAAAAATATTTTCCAAATAATAATCATTTTGAATTAATAAGGAAAAAGGGAGTTTTTCCTTATGATTATATGGATTCTATTAAAAGGCTCCAAGAAACTAAACTTCCTAAAAAAACGTTTTACAATTTTATGACAAATACTGATATTAGCAAAAATGATTATAAACATGCTCAAAATGTTTGGAAAACATTTAACTGTCAAAATTTAAGCAACTATTCCGATTTATATATAAAATCAGATGTGTTACTTACAGCAGACGTTTTTGAAATATTTCGAAAAGTTTGTAATAGAACATACAAATTAGATCCATGTCATTATTATACTGCGCCTGACCTCAGTTGAGATGCAATTATTAACTGATATTGATATGCATCACTTCATCAAAGCTGGAATTAGAGGTGGAATTTGTCAATGTTCCTTCCGATATGCAAAAGCTAATAACAAATATAGGTCAGATTATGACGATAATGATATTTCAAAATATTTTATATATTTCGATGCTAATAACTTGTACGGTTGGGCAATGTCACAATTTTTACCCTGTTCTAATTTTAGATGGTTGACCACTGATGATACTAGTGTTTTTAATGTTAATAATATCTCTGATACATCTGATAAAGGATATGCTCTCGAAGTTGATATTGAATACCCAACTGAGTTACATAAAAAACATAACGATGTACCATTTCTTGCCGAAAATATAGTACCACCATCACCACCAATTTAATGAATAAATCAAAATATATAATTCATTACAAAAATTTAAAACAAGCATTAGCTAAAGGTTTAAAAATTATAAAAATTTATCGTATTCTAGAATTTAATCAATCTCAATGGTTAAAAAATTATATAGATCTAAATACAAAATTACGTAAACTGTCAATGAATGATTTTAAAAAAGATTTTTATAAATTAATGAATAATTCAGTTTTTGGTAAGACAATGGAGAACGTTGATAAGCGTGTTGATGTACATCTGGTTAACCATTGGGAAAATATTGGTAAACGGAAAGGAATTGAGTCATTAATAGCAAAATCTAATTTTAAAACCATTAAAATATTTACAAAAAAATTAGCGGCAATACAGTTAGAGCGAATTAAAGTAGTTTACAACAAACCTATATATGTAGGATTTTCAGTTTTAGAATTATCAAAATGTTTAATGTATGAATTTTATTACGATCATATAAAACAAATGTATCCTAAAAAACAACAATTATGTTATATGGATACTGATAGTTTAACAATTGCTATAGAAACAGAAGATATTTATAAAAATATGTTATTAAATCTAAATAAATTTGACACTAGTAATTTTGCCTTAAACAATTCATATGGCATTCCTTTGCAAAATAAAGCAATGTTAGGAATTATGAAAGACAAAAATGGTGGAAAAATTATGTCAGAGTTTGTTGGTTTGCGAAGTAAAATGTATGCAAACAATATTGAATGTGGTCAATGATTAAAGAAAGCTAAGGTTGTTAAGAAATATGTTCTTAAAAAATACTTAACCGGCAACGACTATAAAAAATGTTTATTTCAAAATAAATTAATATATAGACAACAAAATTTATTTTCATCAAGCATACTATTTTTAAACAAACACAAAATAAATTGATGATAAACGTTACATTTGTGGGGATGGTATTCATACATTAGCCTGGGGAAGTAAATTTATAAATTAATTAGGATTTCTTTCAATTACAAATTTGTTTGTGGTATTGAAAGAATACCTAAACACATTAAATATTATGATTTTATCAATGAAGAATTTTTTTTTATAATAAACTAAGGAAATATGATGACTGATGTAATGGTTTCCTGTTATTTATTATTCATTTTTTGTGGACATTGTGGTAATGATGATGGCATGGAAAAAATGATAATTTAAAACTTCAAATATCATTTAGTTAGTCTGCTAGTGTAGATGTCATAATAACAATCTCTGCGCTATAAAGTAAAGTGAAAATCATGGATTTCGATAAATTGAATCAGTTCTGTAACGTGATAACCTATTTACCAGAAAAAAAGTTATTGGAATTGGATATAAATTATAGATACATAATCGAATTAATCGAAATAAAATCTACAAGATATGGACCATCCATTTTGGTAAAAACACCGGAATTTGTAGTATGGTTACCAAAACGATTTGTAACCTTTTTTACGGAAGATGTAGAAGATTTTAACAAAAATCACAGTGAAGGTGCTTACATTGTTCTTAGCAATGTCGAAGAAAGAAACGGAATTAAATACCCCGTTATACACATCAACAATGTAAGTCGTAAATTAATTAAGTTATATTTTATTGTTTTAATTATTGATTTTTGTTTATAGATAACAGAAGATGAATAAAACACTATCATCAACTTAACAGCTTTCAACTTCAAGCCACACCCATATACAATTAAGAAAACGTAACTTCATTATTCAAGTTTTTTGCTTTTGCTGTTAAACACTATATAATATATTATTACTCCAAAATAAGTAGTGTATAAATAAGTTTATTTTCTTTTATTACAAAAATAAAATTATCGTTATTTATTTTATACTTACATATGTAGCAAACAACATTACTCTTAATATTATTTTCAGCGCAGGTAAGCTTCTAATATAAATAAATATTTTATTATGCATAATTATTTTAATTATTCAAAATTAAAAAAACATTTATCCAAAATTTATTTACTTTAAAAATATATTATTACTGATAATGAGGTAACACATTTTATCTTAATTACAAAATTACTCTACTAAGCAATATTCTTAGCGTAGAAAAGCTATAGTTTACCGTAGACTGCTGATCCCACCGGTGTTTAATTGTTTACATGTCAAAAAGGTAATTTTTACATTTTTTTGCTTTGGAGCAGGTCAAGTAAAACTTTTTATTTTAGATTCGTAATCTACGCGTCGAGCACTTTCATTTGAGTACAATAAACACACCGGAAGTCGCACATCCGGTCGCCATTTTTGATTCTGAAGTAGAGATAACCACTTCCGGTCTCTATCTTGGATTTATTTTTGACGCACCCTGTATATACAAAGTCTTTCAAACACCTTGTATATATTCTTGATGCAGATAACCTATTCCTAGACAACCAAACCTACACACTTGTCATCCGCACCCCTCCTTCGGTCGCAGGTATCCGGCCGCACGCTGCACGCCGCAAGCAGCACCCTCTACCGCCGACTTCGAGCGGCAGCGCTAGCCTGCGCCAGTTTACGCTACTGCTGCTGCCATCTAGCGTCAATTGATGAAAGTATGCAACCGTCGCACTCACACACACTGTTTCCGCATGAGACAGGAAATGTGGAATTGTGGCTGTTCCAGAATCCGCATAATACCTCTACTGCGCACGACGAAGCTTGGCGGCGCATTGTGAATTCACCGCGGTAGAATTGGAGTTTGTGCCACGAGACCATTATATTATGGAATTTAATCTGGATCAGTGCAAGAAAAATTGTTCGAGTTAAAAAAATCTACAAATTATTCCAAGATGGTGAACATTGCTAAAAATAAAATGGCTTCTTTGAGATATACAACAATCAAGATGGAACCGGAATTGCATCAAGTGACTGCATCAACATTATCATCACAATCGGGGAATAGAAGATAAAACCAAAGATCGCTAAATAAAGAGACTGGTAAGCCAATAAATGTTTGATGTGCTGTAGAAATAATCATTTAAGTACAAATTGTTTCTTTAAAAATAGCAATTGTAATATTTGTAAAAAGAAAGGTCACATTGCTAGTGTATGTAAAGATAAAAATAAATTTAAAAAAGATCAAAATTTTTTATTAAAAGAACATTTATTTACTGTAAACGAAAATATTTCTTTTGATTCCTTCATAATAAATTTAAAAACTGAAAATGATATCTTTAAATGTCAATTAGATACTGGTGCACGTATATCAGCTATGCCAGATTTGATTCAAATTTTAATCATTATAAAGTAGAGCAAACTAATAAAGTTTTATTTACATATAATCATCAGGAGTTAAAACCTTTGGGATTTATTAAATTAAAAGTAAATTATTATTATATTGATAAAATGTTGAACATTTATATTTGTAGTAATTGTTAGAATCCCTTCTACTGCGACCATGAGACTAATCGAGAGGAGAGGTCCGCATCCGCCGGCGATTCCCATTTCTCGACTTACTTACTTGCCTTACAATATATTAAAACTTTCTTCCAGTCAGCCGCTACCACCTTATAAAACGTATACCTGAAGATACAAAAGTTAGTTCTAAGTCAGATCTAAGTTTACTTATTTCAAGTTCACTTATTTTAGTTTTAGTTCTAGCCTATAATGTACGTACACAAACAAAGTGCAGTACCGCAACACCGCCGCCTAACATCCTTCCGTAACATCACCCAGCAACACGGAATCAAATGCCTTTGATCCGACTGCAGAAAACCGACAAGCGATGGGATGTGACGCTGTTTCGGGGTAATGTTGTGCGAGAATCATGGTTGCCAAATACACTATAGTTATCGTAAAAATAAGATAATTTGACGCTCTGCACAATAATTTACACCATAAAAATGAAATAACCAAATTGACATAATATGAAGAATGCAAATTGATCGTATTTTTATATAAATCATTTTCTTGCGGCTAGAAGCGGAGAAGTATAGGGAAAATACTTTGTTGATGACTTGCGGACCGATCAAGATCGAGTCGAGTCAGTCGAGTGTTACTGCCTTGAGTGCATGGTCATTTAGCGTTTACTTAACAGAAACGACCGGTGGTTTAGAAGTGTAATTCGTTGAGTGTTGCGTTGTCCGCGTTATTTAAGTGTCGAATGTTTATTTTGATTAACATTAATCATTGTTTGAGTGTGAAGACTGTTTGATTCTGACATTTTGTAAATATGGATATTACGCCGCCGATGAAAACCACGCGCAATCATTATGCTCAAAAGTTTAGAAAAAAAATGGCTGAGTAATCTTCAATTAAATATTGGTTATCTCCTATAAATGGCAATCTTAGTAATAGTTATTTTTATATAGTTCTTAATTGCCATACTCATTTTAGAGAATGATGTAAGGCGAGATGCATTCTCTGTAAAACAAAATTTCTATCAAAAATTACACTCATAAAAATCACAAAAAAGGTATAAAGCATATAAAAAATAAATCTGCTGCAACTAACAACAAAAGATGCACTTTAACACTTTTTTGTAAAACATTTTTTTGTCAGTGTAGACAAATTGCTTCAGCTGCTTAAAACATGCTAGTTTGCAATGTTATTGGAAAGTATGAAAAAACTAATTTGAAAGCAATTTTTGGCAGCTTGAATATTTTTGATAAAAATGACATCAGTAAGTAATGCAGAACACTTATATTATTTAATTATACAATCATTTTTAAAATACGCTGTACCTCTGTAATGTTATAATGGGATCACACAAATTCGTTGCAAGCAGATTTAAAGAAAATTGCCATGGAATTGTAATAATGAAATGTATTTGTCATTCCTTGCATCTTTGCGGTAGTCAAACAATTCATTATTGAATAGTTCTAAACGAAACTTTTTCAAACACCGAAGTTCATGAATTACTACATCCTTCTCAAACAAGGTGGCTGAATTTGTCATCAATAGTCATTAGAATAATAGAGCAGTGGTCAGCATTACAAATTTATTTCAACTAAAAATATGCAAAAGAAAAACTTAGAAAGTAGAGCTTATTCATACTGGCCTCAACAAAGCTTTTGTAAAACTGTAATATTATTTTATGGAATGGATTCTTCTAAATTTTAAATCAACAACAAAAAAAGTTATAATTTTAACTTTGCATAATAAATTAATTACAAGATACAGAGAAATATTGCAGTGTTATATGCAAGGAAATTACATTTGCTCTAGACAGCTTTCTGACATACATATTGATCCAGGTAATAAATTAGTAGTATATTTTAAAAATGTCAAAGAACTATATTTAGGTCTCTGTTTAAGTATTTTATGTGTATATTGTGTTTTGTTATTGTTGTTATAATCATTCACTCTGTATATTTGTTCACTCTGTATAATAACACCGGCACCTCTGTGTAAGAACTAATAATAAAAAAGATGGCGACTAAAGAGTATTATAAGAATGATCGTTGCAGTTTTGTTATCTATAGTTGCAGTTTATCATACTAAAACCCGTATGACACTGTCTATAAATATGTCTTGAATTAAATATATAAATATTGTCGCATATATATAAGTTATATGTCATTCACCCTTTATAATTTCATTACATAAACAATACCGCCACAATTATGTAACGTGCATGTGCATGCTTGATCAGCGCTATTGCTGATATTATAATCTTAATTCCTAGAAATGTCGCAATCATTAGGAATGCTGAATTATCTTTTCTCTTAGTATAAATACTTTGTTATTACGAATATTAGTTTAGTTTAGAATTATATCCATACAATTGTAGTCGCATGTTGCGAATAATAAAAATTAACCTATTTAAAAACTTAATCATCGTAATTCAATACTTAAATGGCGCAGTCGGTAGGATACTCTGAGTGAAGGTGTCCGTATACCACCTTTTCGTTTGTATTAACATTTGACAGAGTTCCAAAATTAAAAAAAATATTGTGGGTGCATAACAAACTTGGGAGGACTCTTTAAGCATCAAGAACATCCTTCAACGAGTGAAGCAAAGTACACCGTTCTAGGCAGTCCCGAAGGAATATCGAGCTAAATGGATAGGATCACCACAAAAACATTGAGCGTGTGAGTACAAAATATTTTTTTTAGAGGTTTTGCGATTTTCATGAATAACGAAAATAATTCAATGGATTTAGATTCTGAACCACCAATTCAAAATAATAATCGATCCCGATCCCGTTCCCGTTCCCCTAGACACCGTAACATTGTTAATAATACAGTCAAAATGGCTATCCCATTACCCGTATTAAAAGCGGAGTATATTCAGATGTTCCCCGAATTCAAAGGAGAGGCTGAATTATTGTCACGTTTCATAGAAATAAGCGAGAAACTGGTTAATAAGTTCTATAATATTGCGGATGTAACTGATTTCCAAAATGAGTATCTAATGTCGAGCATACTCGCCAAGATAAAAGGCGAGACTGCAATTAACATTTCATCGAGCATTATCTCAAACTGGTTAGATCTAAAAAACGCTGTACTAAGTGCTTATGGTGATAAGAGAGATCATTACAGCTTAACGCAAGAAATAACATTGCTAAAACAATCCTTTAATGAATCGCCTTTTGATTTCTATAATAAATTACAAAGCCTTCTTAACTTGCAAATCTCTTATGTATCAAATCACATTGTCGACGCAGTTCATCGACACTATTTAATTCATTATTTTAGAAACTATGCGTTGCGCGTTTTACTACGCGGTTTAAAAGAACCAATAGGTGCACAAATGCAGGTAAAAAACCCAGCGGACCTAAATGCCGCATTAAATATGTTAACAAATGATTTCCAATACGAAAATAATACTAATAAAAATGATAAGGTAAAAACACAACAACAACAACGTCCGAACGGTCCGATATTTCAGCCCAGATTTAATAACTATCAATCAAGGCCGAATTTTAATAACTCGTGGCCCAATTTTAATGCTAACAGGAATCATTCTAATCCCCGTATGCATAATAACAACTTCCCTAATCCGCGTTGGAATAATAACAATAATAACTTAAACAGAAATAATGGGAATAATTCTCAAAATTTTAACAGGCCAACCCCCATGTCAATTTCCACTAATAATACGGTAAACCCGCAAGGCAACGGATTCCGCCCAAACCAAAATAGGAATTTTATTCCTGGACAGTTATATAACATGGATGAACAATCATCCGAACAGGGAAATGATTTTTTAGATGCGACAGCCCCGGACGAACAATCGAATTAATGAGCTTAACTAATAATGCAAGCCAACTACCTTATATAATCGAACCCATTTATAATTTAAAAATATTAATCGTCACAGGTAGTTCAAGATCATTTGTTAATCCATTAATAGCCAATAAGTTTTTTAAAAGTCACATTAAAAGTGACCCATTCCAAGTTGCCACTGCACATGGCACCTCTACTGAAAAATATAGTACATTGATATCATTAAATGAATTATTCAATTTTAAAAAAACCCTTAAAAATGAGGTTTCACTTATTCGATTTCCACTCTAATTTCGACATCCTGTTAGGATTCGATAATTTGAAAATATCAAAAGCAACTATTGATTTGGAGCACGATTTATTAACAGCTCTTAATTGCAAAATAAAACTCAACCATCACAAGGTTCAAGTGACCCAAAGTATGAATTGCACAGTAATACTTGCCAGGTCCGAACAAGTGATTGAGGTTGAAATAAAAAATGTAAAAGATGGCGATGTAATTATTCCGCACACGCAACACGCGTAATTAATCATAAAGCACTATGCACTATTATTAACCCACTAGAAGTGGATATGAATGTTAGAATAAAAAATCCCTTTATAGTCGAAAAGATCGATGAATACGATTGGACTATGGATGCAAACTTAAATAATTTAAACTACGAAAAATTTCAATTCGATACTTCCAATATTCGTTCAGAGCATATGAACGAAGAAGAAATGGAAGTCATACTAAAACTAATTAAAGAATTATTCCTTTAATATTTTCTCAGTGTCCTTAGTATGTATGATATGGGTAGGTTGAAGATGGCCAATTAGGACAAACAACGAATTGAATTATATGAAAAGTATTTTATTTAATACTAATACACGGGCAAACGTTTCGAGGATATATCTATTCCCCTTCATCAGTGCTAAAAACAGATATTATAAAAATTTTTGGTCTTATAAAAAACAACAATAATACAATATATTACACAATTTAAAAATACTAAACTAAATTGAAACAAATTAAAATTGATAGACTGAAAAACATGTACGGCAAATTTGTAAAAAATATATTATACATAATAACAAAATAGTTGAAACGACGAATTACAAACTTACACAAATGCCAGAATAAAACAAAACTATTATTAAAAACGTAAAATAACTTACCAAGTGTAGAAATAGTTGACGTGAACTTATGAAAATCATATTATTTATTAATATAAATTGAGTTTAAATAACATATTATAAATGTGGTTTGAAAAGGGGAATTGGAATGAAAGCGAACCAACATCGTCCCAATCTAGAGAACAACTGCGAGTGGAATTGTGAGCAAGCGAGTTTTTTCTAATAATTTTTTTAAATAGCAATGAAAACAAAATTTATTGAAAAGCAAATAGTTTTTGTTATACTCTGTGTTCTTATGAATTAAATTTATATTAAAAATCCTTTAGAACGAAAGGAAATATTATTATTATTTGATATTATATATATATATATACAATTATATTAATAGCAATTTAAATCAATTTAACTATATGTTATTATTCCAAAGATGCATCTATATATCATCTATAATTCGTCCCCACAACCGATAATCTCTTAATGCTAACCAAACTCTTAACAAATACAAATAACATATTAAAAACTTAAGATTAGACTTACACCTAAAGATTACATAACCACTTTTATATTCAACAATTGAGAATGACATATTAATTAATTAAATAGATTAAAGGAACTACATCACGGATTTTATAATGTAATTATATATAACACTTAAGTTAGTGCTATCTATTTGAAAGTTACAAGATTCATTCTTTTTAATGTAGATCATTTCACTTATTAATCTTTTTTTATAATTATGTTCTACATCCAGTATTTTAGTGTTAGTGAAATTAAAATTATGTCTATCATTAGTATGATGGTCAGCTAACCCTGTATTACTACAATCGTTTCTACAATCCCGTTTATGTTGTTCCAACCTAGTCACTAATTTTTGGCTAGTTTGACCAATATATTTTTTGTTACAATTATAACAAGGAATGCTATATACCACGTATTTTTGATCTATATACAATGTCTTGTCCTTTAACTTAGAGAAAAGGTTACCTACCAACCTCCCTGCTTTGCAAGTAATATTCGTGTTATCATCCTTAAGTACTCTTATTAATTTATCTGAAAGACCGTTAATATATGGGATAGAATACCACATTTTTTTATCTTCATTAACTAAGGGTTGTCCCACTTGAACTGTATCTGGTGCAGGAACCATTGTGAATGTATTACCTCTATTATTATTATTCAAGATTGAATTAATTAATTTTTTTGGAAAGTTATTATTAATAAGTCTAGTTTTCAAATTATCAAAATTCTTTTTAATAAATTGTTTATCACACAACGTTAGAATTTTTTGTTTGTACAAAGTAATAATATTGATTTTTTGTGATAACAAATGATTTGAATTAAAGTTGAGAATCCTATCGCTACTGCTTGGTTTCTTATATAAGTCAATGCAAATTTTATTATTTTTAAGTATCAAAAGTAAATCTAAAAATGGTAACTCACCATTTACTGATCTTTCTAACGTAAAATTCAATGATTCATGAAAATCGTTAAATTTATCTAAGATAGCGTCAATACTATCCTTATGCAATATTATAAGAGTATCGTCCACATATATAAATAATTTTAGAATATTAAAATCAGTCTCCATCAACGACATTGTGACTAATTCATCCATAACAATATTCGCTAAAATCGGACTGATTGGAGCTCCCATAGGAGTGCCAAATTTTTGTGTATAAAAATTACCATTAAATTGTAAATAACTGCTATCGAAGAAAAACTCAACTATCTCCATAAATAGTTCTTTATCTATCACAGTAAAAGATTCTAAAACATTCCACCGCTTTTTTATAATATCTAATACTAGTGTCTTAGGTATGTTCGTAAATAAAGACTCAACATCTTAAGAAATTAAAGTATAGTCATACGGGATACTTAATTTGTTGATCTGTACAACTACTTCCAGAGAATTTTTTATATTATATTTCATAGCGGTTGTTAAATTATATAAAATATTCGAAATGTATTTAGAGATTTTATAATTGGGAGAGTCAATACACGAAACTATTGGCCTGAGGGGTCTATTAACTTTATGTAACTTTGGTAATCCATATACTTTAGGAGCTACCGAATTAGTAGCAGTAGATGTACTGGGCGGGTTCTGGATACAGAAAACTTTTCTAAGTCCCGACTATCTCAGTTATACTGGGCGGGTTCTGGATACAGAAAACTTTTCTAAGTCCCAATTTTTTTTAAAGTATGAAAATATATAAAAATCTGTCAGAGTTCTGATTTTTTTTAAAGTATGAAAATATATAAAAATTTGTCAGAGTCCCGTTTTTTTTTAAAGTATGAAAATATATAAAAATCTGTCAGAGTCCCGTTTTTTTTTAAAGTATGAAAATATATAAAAATCTGTCAGAGTCCCGTTTTTTTTTTAAAGTATGAAAATATATAAAAAATTGTCAGACTCCCGTTTTTTTTAAGTATGAAAATATATAAAAATTTGTCAGAGTCCCGTTTTTTTTTTAAAGTATGAAAATATATAAAAATCTGTCAGAGTCCCGTTTTTTTTTTAAGTATGAAAATATATAAAAATCTGTCAGAGTCCCGTTTTTTTTTAAAGTATGAAAATATATAAAAAATTGTCAGACTCCCGTTTTTTTTAAGTATGAAAATATATAAAAATTTGTAACAGTTTTGTCTCCAATTTTTTTTAAATGTAAAAAATATAATTAATTGATTTAGAATTTGATTTGATTGAAATATCTAAAAAGAGACACCCCTTTCATTGTGAAACATCAAAAGTAATATTCTCACGAAAATTGTAAAAAAAAAAAAAATTTTGCTCACCCACACATGTTTAATATATGTACATATTATATTTCGCAAAAAACGTTTAGAATGCGTAATGGTCTTAAATATTTAGATAGATGGAGACAGCTTAAAAAATATTATTAATTATGTTAAAATTTTAGCCATCTTAGTGTATACCCTTTCATTGTGAAACATTAAAAGTAATATTCTCACGAAAATTGTAAAAAAAATATTTTAGTGAAACATGAAAACAACTTTTTTTATAAAAAATGGTGGGGATAGTGTGCACTGCGCATGTTTATATTTATAACTTATTATAAAAGAAGTAGAATATAGTCAGACCTTAGCATTCACTTTTAAGATGAGTTTCTTAAATCATTTAAATGCTGTTGGTAAAATAAAACCATACATAAAAATTTCTGAACTTACTGTAAATAAAGAGTACAGAATAGTTTCATCACGAGTTATAAAGACTGTGTATGGTAATGCAATTGCCTGTGACACGGAGGAAGGATCACTCATCTTACCATCAAGGTTCAACACTTTGATACAAGATATAGAAAAATTTCAAGAAGAAGTAATGTCTGGATTATTTATAAAGCGTGTGGATACCAACACACGATTTAATAATGTGGAGTTTGTAAAAAAAAAAGATTACAGTTCCAGTTCATGCAGCAGCAGCAACAGCAGCAGTGAAGAAGAAGAGAACAATGATAAAAAACCACTATTAAAAATAATTAAATTATAGTTTATATATTTATTCCTTTTTTGTATGTGTGTAAAATAAAATTTAAAAAAAATCTGAACTTGTTTTATTATATTAATTTACATTTGATATTTTGCATGTACATTGTATATATATACATAGAATAAACTTTTTAAAACTAAAATCCTATACTACTCAGGTTTTATTTATATCCTATCACTTTCTTATTTCAGCTCAAAGAGTATACACTAGAAAATGTATATAACTGCTTTCTTACTCCTTGTGAATATATTTAATGAAACAATATATGTTTCAAAACCATACGGAGTCACAGATTGTTTTGTTTCATTTAAAGAATCTCATTGGAATCATATGAGTATTTCTAGGAATTTATATCCTAGAAATTGTCATTTTAAAATAAAAAAATTTACTGAATCAATAATTAATTTAAAATTTAGATATCAATATTTAAATGGTACAAATAAAACAACATCCAATCTATGGCTTATAAAAAATTCAGCAAATATTATAAACCAAAATTATATTTTAATCATTGATATAATTTTATATTTTAGTATTGTTTTTTTATTTGTATTTAATTTAGTGCTGATAAAAAAACGATATGAATTGTAAGCATGTTCGATTTGACAATTTATTACAGATCTACTACTACATAGAAAATGAAGTTCTAGCTATAGATTGGATGCAAGTTGCAGTGGACAGAGGAAGATTTAAAAGGAGAATTCAATCAACAGCATATATATTAGATATAATTTTATTAAAACATATTTTTAATGTACAAAACATGTAAAATAAATTAAAAATAAAAAAGTTTTCATTTTACATATTATTTTATTGCAGAATTTTTAACCCAACTGTTATGTGATTTATCAAATCCCAACCATTTGACATACATCATATTTCCTTTTTTTCGAATGACTTTTTCTATTAATTGGACATCTGGATATTTTACCAACTGCAATTCTTTTTCATAAAACCCTCCATAAATTGGTTGTTTTGCTTGATCATTAAGTAAGTATGTAGTTGGATTTGTGTATTTGATTTCTTTCACTTTGAATACTTCATTAGACCAATTTGGTGTATATCCTTTATCAAATACTCCTCTATATTTGCTGATACGAACATTATCATTAACTTTAAATTTATTTTTGATTGTAGCCATTTTAATATTATTATATGAATTATTTAAAATTTCTTTTTCATTTTTTGATGAAACGTCTGCAGGTTTTAAATTAATAGTAGAATGTTTAGTTGTATTGTATTTTAAGACTATTTCCGGTAATAATTTCAACCATTTGTAAGATCCATGCAAGCTAAACAACTTCCACATCATCGATTTAAGTGTTCTGTTGACTCTTTCAACTATCGATGCTTTCATTATGCTATATGTAGAATAATGATTTATATTTAGTTTACTCATTAAATTATTAAAATCTTTATTATAAAACTCTTTTCCATGATCGGTTTGTAAGTTTTTAGGGATATGAGGGTGTTTAAGAATTTTTTTCATTGCATTTGTCACATCTTTTGCTGTTTTATTTTTTACTGGTAGTGCCCAAACAAATTTTGAAAATGTATCAATTACAACTAATATATACCGAAATCCACCATTTTGTTTTGCATATGGAATCATTTCAACTAAATCAGCTTGAAATAGATCATTTAAACCTTTAATGATTACTTTTCTACGATCAAATTTTTTTCTTGTCGGTTTATGTAATTCTTCCACAATTTGCTGTTTTACATTAATTTTCATTATGAATTGAATATCTTAAAATAAATTCTACACAACAAGGTTGCATGTCAGTCGGGTTCGTAGAGGTTAATGTAATTTTATCACCAAACTTTAAACTAAAACCGATAAGTTTTTCTCGTTCTATATATTTATTATTTACATAAATTGCAACATTTATGGGATATATGTAAATGTGTTGAATAGTAGCAAACTGAATAGGAAACTCATAATATTCAGAACCATTGCTTAATTGCAATATTTGTTTATTAGAGTTTTTATTACCATTTAAAGTAATATTTATAAGTCCAAATAATTTTGTTTTTATCGTATTAATTTCATTATTTATATCTTCTTTGTGATCTTCCAAATCTGTTTTATGGTGAAGTATTCTATAATGCAGACTTCTATCATATATTTTTCTACCAAACTTATCTAGAGTCATGCTTGATGCCGAATGAACAGATCTATAGTCTTCAATGAATTATATTTGCTTCACGCAACTCTTCAATAATGTTGTTAATTTCATTTGTATGAGAATTATTACCGGCGGACTGTGATGCTATCAAAAGACGTAAACGATCGACCAATTCATTCGGATCATCCCAATGTACATATTCTGAATTCATATTATTGTATTCCATCTGTAATCCACGACCTGTATTTACTCGCGATTTAACTAAAGAGTAATTAGATTTTGATGTATTTGCTTTGGGTATAGATGTTGATTTTTTTGTAGGAACTAGATGTTTAATAATTGATGTATATTTTGCTGATTTATTTCCCTCAATTTGACCATCACTTTTGTAATGTCGACGATAAGCATTTGTTCTACTAAGTAGATCTGAATAGCTTACTAAATCGCTGCCCTTATATCCAATTGGATCTTTCTTAAACATGAGCTCATATAGCCCTGGTGTACCAATATATTTGATATCTTTTATAGTAAAATCATTGCTTTCTTGTTCAAAGTTTATTTGTGAGTCACCAATATAATATTTGTCTGCATCGGCTGCATCATGTCGAACACCAAATTTAGTATCAAATTTATCCTCTGTATCTTTAATCAATTCATCCACATACATTCTTGGTATAGGTCCAAACCAGTTTAAATATTCTTGATATGCTTCAGGTGATATCGTTTCGATTTGTTGAGACTGATCAGCTTGTTGATGATGTAATTCTTCAGGTTGATTATTTCCGCTAGTTTCAAATACTTCTTCACCAACATCGTCATCATCCTCATCATCGTCTTCGTGATGTAGAGATGTAGCACCAGGCCATCTTTCATGATATGATTTTGGAGTTGATTTGATGTCTGGCGGTAAAATTTCAGATCTATTAAATTTAATAGCACGGTGCTCTTTTTTTATATTTTCTTTTTTTTCAATTTTAGGTGTCACAAACTCTTTAGTAGCCATTATCTTATTTAGCGACTTTGAAAGAGGCAAATATTTCTCTTCTAATGAAATTTCACCGGATTTTAAATTCTCTAACTTCTTCTTAATATCTTTTTTTTTTAATTAATTTTGATTTTAATATTCGATCACTCATATTGTATTATTTGGGGAACCGCTTTGAACCGCTTTGAAGCGTTTATGAACCGCTTTGAAATGCTTATGAACCGCTTTGAAATGCTTATGAACCGCTTTGAACCGCTTATGAACCGCTTTGAACCGCTTATGAACCGCTTTGAACCGCTTTGAAGCGTTTATGAACCGATTATGAACAGGTTTTGAATAGGTTTGAACAGGTTTAAACAGCTTTGAATTGTTTTTGATACTTGCTCACATACAAGTATGAAGTAATACTGATTGGTTTATAAAAAGTTATAGCTTTATGTACTTATCAAATCCTTTTCTATACCGTCCACCGTTCAAATCACTGTCTTTTGTTATTACCACAAAATCATGTTTATTATACCAACACATAGAACACATTTCTTTAAATTTGTTAAATGACATATCTGTATTAACATGATCCTCATATACATGTTTTAAGTTCATATCATCCTGTTTAAATAAAATAATCATATTCGTATTGTCTCTAATTAAATGTTTAGGTATGCGTGTATATGATTGGCATAAAAAAAAGGAATCAACAGACTTATGCCTTCCCATACAAAAATAGTCTCTTATAATACTCTGTTTGCTGCATGCGACATCATCAAAAATAAATATTGAATTTTTTTTAGCTTTTGATGGATTGATTATATTCACATTGTCAGAATATTCGTGATACCCCAATCCTTTTATCGAAGTTAATACATTTTTTAAATACTCATATTTTGGTTGATACAACGACTTTGAATAAATATATACATTTTCAAAGCGAAGACCATTAGGATTTTCAAGTAAACTTATCATTACGTTAGTTTTTCCACAATTTGATGGTCCAGCGATAATACATCTTATGCTACATGGTAGCAATGGTCCATGTTTAAAAATGTTTTGATCATCAATGTGTTTATCAATGTTGTTAACATCAAGTCTATGACTTTGTTTTATAAGCTTTATGTTGTGACTAATATATAAACAAAAATGATCTCAATTATATAGCATTTTATTGTAGATTTCAGACAGGTTTACACCATATAATGAGGTGTTATTATACAAAAGATAGCAATACATGTCAAACTGTCAAGAAGAGTGGTAACGGATTATTGAACGAAATAATAAATAAATTACCATTTGAACTACACATTCCTGGATATAAATTTTGTGGGCCTGGAACAAAATTAAAAAAACGTTTGCAACGTGGGGACATTGGTATAAACAAATTGGATGAAGCTTGCAAGCTGCATGATATAGCATATTCACAATTTGGAAATTTAAGAAAAAGACAAAAAGCTGATAAACTTTTAACTCAAGAAGCTGATAATCGATTACACGCATATGATTCAAGTTTTACTGAAAAAGCAGCAGCTTGGGGAGTTCGAAGTGCGATAAAAACAAAACTGAAATTAGGTATGGGTTTAAAAAATAATAAACCTTCCCAATCTAAGAAGAGAAAAATAAAAAATAATAAAAAGGGTAAAGGGATATCATTTAATGAAGCTATTAAACGTGCTCGCAGTGCAATAAAACATCATAAACCTAAGGATATTGTATCAGCTTCAAACGTTGCATTGAATGCAATAAAAAAACTTAAAAAAAGATCTAAACATCCTAGAATTATTGCAATTCCTAAAATAGGAGGCTTTTTACCGTTAATTCCAATATTTGCAGCTTTAAGCGCAATAGGAGCATTGAGTGGAGGTGCAGCTGGAATTGCCAAAGCTGTAAATGAAGCAAAAACAGCCAAAGAGAATCTTAAAGAATCACAACGTCATAATCTAGCAATGGAATCATTGACTGTAGGAAAAGGAATGTATTTAAAACCATACAAAACGGGTTATGGACTTTACCTTAAACCATATTCAAAAAACTTGTAAAATTACCACACCGAGCACTTAACAACATCGATATAACTAAATATGCTAAAAATCTTCAACATTTTCGTGGAGTATTTATGCGAGATAATTTACCTAAATTTATTAAGTTAAATGAGTGTGGTATTATTAATACTGATAGTAACTTAGGTAGTGGAACACATTGGGTGGCATATTCAAAGAAAAATAATATTATTTCATACTTTGACAGCTACGGAAATTTAAAACCACCAAATGATGTAATAAAATATTTTTATAGTAAAGGATTAGTAAAAATTTTCTATAATTATGATAGATATCAGAAATATAATTCAGTTTTTTGTGGACATTTGTGTTTAGAGTTTTTATATAACAGTGGTTGTTGATTTTATTTTTATAACAAGAATAAGAAACTTGGAGCACTGAACCTGGAGGTTGAATAAAAAAAAGAAATCAGTTTTGATGAATTAAGAATGTTATTTGATGTAATAATTTAAACAATAAATGCTTTATATAACAGAGGTTGTTGATTTTATTTTTAGTCTTAAATTTGACATGCAAACGTTTACTCTTACCGGTAACACATCAGTGTTAAATTCTCAATATAACCCACCAATCAATCTAATTGATGATGATGAATACAGCTTAGGTTTAGTAAGTTTTGAAACATATAATGCTATTCCAAATGTAGATCAAAATAATAATAAATTTTATATTGGAGATAAAGTAATTGAATTACCTATAGGATCCTATGAGCTTGCAGATATAAATAACTTTATTCAGAAAGAAATAAGACGATTGAATAGCATACATTTTTATCCAGAATTTAAAGCTGAATGTACGATTAAGGCAAATAACAATACACTAAAATGTGAGATTAATTCTAATAAAATTATTGATTTTACCAAAACAGATTCACTCGGATTTTTGTTAGGTTTTAAAAGTAAAATTCTAGAAGCAAATAGTTTACATGAATCAGATTTACCAGTAAATATACTAAAAATTAACAGTTTAAGAATCGAATGTAATATAACGACTGGAGCATATAATAATAACAATTTAGTTCACACAATTCACGAGTTTTTTCCTTCGGTTCCACCTGGCTATAAAATAATAGAAGTTCCACAAAATGTTATTTATATGCCTATCAATACAAAAATTATTGATAGTATAATCCTTAAAATAGTCGATCAAGACGGTAATTTGGTTAATTTCAGAGAAGAGGTCATCACAATAAGACTGCATTTAAAACGGTCTTTGTGAAAATGGTTATAAGATATAATCGTAATGCTTTAAATAATACATTATCATATTCATCATCCATTGTTAAAAAACCTTCTGAACGGTTAACACCTCAAAATAAACAATTTTTATTAAACTTTAATTTTAAACTAAAATGAATGTTTTAAGAGTTAACGAAAAGGCTTTGTTTGATAATACAATAGTAAATGCTGAAAAACATTCACATCTCCCATACGCATCCACTTCTTTTAATAATAATGATGAAATCAGAATTCCTATTCAACAGCAAGACATTTATACCCTTCCATCTGAAAGTTATTTATATATTGAGGGTAGATTACTCAACGCAGAAAATAAAAAATCTGCAACTGCAAAATTTATAAATAATGGAGCTGTTCATCTATTTGAACAAATTTACTATTCAATCGGTGATAAAGTAGTTGACAGAGTTAGAAATCCTGGTATTACCACAACTATGAAAGGTTATGTTTCATTTAATGAAAATGATATTAAACGTTTAAATAATGCATGTTGGTCTCTTGACTCGGCAAATACCTATAGTATTGAGAGCGATAAAGGTTATTTTAATTTTTGTATTCCTTTAAAAACCCTTATGGGTTTTGGTGAAGATTTTAAAAAGATTTTATTAAATTTACGTCAAGAATCAGTATTAATTAGGAGTAATTCAGATGTTAATGCAATTTTTAATTCTGTAGCTGACGAAGTGGTTAAAGTACATATAGATAAAATTATATGGAAGGTTCCTCATATTTCAGTCGGTGATGTTGAACGTTTAACATTATTAAATTACGTTGATAAAGGCTATGATCTTGAAATAGGATTCCGCGGTTGGGAATTACATGAATATCCATTATTGCAAGAAACTCAACAGCATACCTGGACTGTTAAATCAGCCACTCAATTAGAAAAACCTCGATATGTTATTATCGGTTTCCAAAGCGATCGTAAAAATAAAAAAAATGGGAACATTAGTATGTTTGATCATTGTCAACTAAAAAACATTAAATTATTTTTAAATTCAGAAATTTATCCATATGATAATCTCAATTTAAATTTTGCTAATTATCAGTTTGCAACTTTATATGAAATGTATGCACAATTTCAAATGAGTTATTATGAAAAAGACAACGAACCACTATTCAAACCAAAAGATTTTATGGATACAGCACCATTAATTGTGATTGATTGTTCAAGACAGAATGAAATTTTAAATTCAGGCACCGTTGACATACGTTTAGAATTTGAAACAGCTGAAAAAATAGCACCTATAACGAGTGCTTATTGTCTAATTCTACATGATCGTATTGTTAAATATAATCCTTTAACTAAAGCTATTCGAACTCTATAAAACATAAAGTTAATTAAAACTTAATCATAGTGCATTATCAACTTTCGATCATGATTGACATATTAGTTATTGATGTACAAGGTTTTCAATATAAAAATAGTAAATTTTTATGTAAAGAAATTTCTATAATGAAATTAGGATGTGATTCTAATATAATTCATACATGTTTTAATTTTCCAATTCCATATAATCACCTGGATAAAGTAGTAATAAACCATTTTGATTGGCTAACAAAAAATTTACATGGATTAGAATACTTTACCGATGAAGCATTATGTTATTCAAATTTATCAAGTTATCTTAAAAAATATGTAAAACATAATAATATTATTTTAGTGAAAGGAATTCAAAAGTTGCATTGGTTAAAGCAATTCTTACCAAATAACCGAGTTATTGATATAACTGAAAAGGGTTGCCCTAACATAACCTCATTAAAAACCAATAATAATAATTATTGTTGTAATCATATCAAAAATAATATGCAATGTTCTAGACAAAATGTTATATTGTTAAATAACTGGTGCATTCATAATTCACTTCATTAGCGTTTTTTTATTTACTTACCCCACCAACAAAAACATCTGTTAAGAAGTGACACATATAAATACATGGAGCATATTTGCAAATATCATAACATTACCATACTTCTAAGCTAATATGTATAAATGGCATCAACCTGTTGGAGAACCAATATGGCTCGATGAAGATCAAATCTTGTTTAATAATATTGATGTGAATGATGAGAATTCAGAAATAATCATCCCCGATTATTTTCCTCAACTAATTCCTGAAGAAGTAATTGAAATGGAAGAAATCATTGAGATTATAAACGAGGAATTACATAACAATCTCGAAGATCATGAAGATTTGGATTTAAATGTTGATGAAGAAATCGATGAAGAATTGGAAATTGATGAAGAATTTGAAATTGATGAAGAATTTGAAATCGATGAAGAATTTGATATCGATGATTTTGATATGGATGAGGTTGATTCAGGTTATAATACTGCAGAATCAGAAGCTTTTTAGTGTTTTTTATTATGTATGTAATAGTTATAAATGTTATAAATAAAAGAAATATATATATTTTTTATAAATGTTTATTTATTATGACAACCTACATATTTACAGATATAAACACACAAACACATTAATAATTATATCATATTTTTTATTAAAATATAAGTTTTTTTATAATCATCAAGATTTTCTGATGGCCACACACCACTATCTGGACCACTTCTCCAACCAACGGGTAATCCACTTTTTCCTTTTTTCATATTTAATATGATCCAATTTAATACATCTTGATGGCTAGGTCTCGATGTTGGTGAAAATATAAACTCTATTTTTATAATTTCTAAAACAGTAGAAATA
This sequence comes from Tachinus rufipes, assembly GCA_963932245.1. Lineage (NCBI taxonomy): Eukaryota > Metazoa > Arthropoda > Insecta > Coleoptera > Staphylinidae > Tachinus > Tachinus rufipes. The sequence continues at coordinate 53,090,478 of OZ010748.1, forward strand.
TTTTTTAAAAACGATACATTAGCATTATATATCCCGTCACACATAATTTTGTTCAACAAATAAGATAAATTTTTATATTTTTTTAATATATTTGAAAAATCTAAATTATTGTAAATGTTCTGTTTGTTTATATCATCATCGGATAGTAAACTTAATATTAAAAATAAATTTAAATCATAATTATCATGATATTTATCAACAGTATTTGCAATAAGTAAAATATTATGCATATTGAGTTTAGTTAACTTATTAATCATTAAGTTATTAACAAATACATCCATTTTTTTTTTAAATATTAATAGAGTTGTTATAATTTCAACTGATACATTTCTTAACATTTCATATGTCAATACATCATTTGAAATTTCAACATTTTCTAAAATATATTGAAGTAAAAATGTATTATTACTTAAAATTACATCTTTCAAATGTGTAAAATATACTTGCTTGCTTTTTTATACAAGTCATATTTGATATTAAACAGTTGCACATCCATGCTTAATAACTTAACAAGAAGAACTAAATTTTGTCTTTTAAAGCTACTCACTATACCCCCAAGGAGTGGTATCTGTTTGTGGTGGTGGTTTAATACATCTTTTATCATCATACGGACTCAATATAATTCTGTTTTCCTGAATTATAGTTAAAATTTTATGTTTCTTTGATTGAATTAAGTTTTGATCACCGACTACTACGCTATTTTTAAAAAGACAATTGTAATAATCGTCAAACTTTATTTTACGCAAAGCAGTGTTTGTAATACCTTTTGCTTTTTTTTTAATAATAGCATCATTATTTTCATTTAGTAATTTATATGTATACATTTTTGCACGTAACCAAATAAATTCTAAAATAATTTGTCCATTGCATTCATCTTTCATTAAACCAGGTATTTTTTTATTGACTAATGGCATATTATATTGATTATTAATTTGATAATCAGATGTATCAAAATATTGAATATTATTCTTAACAATTTCATAAATATCATCTACATAAATATGATATATTAAAGAATCTGTATCTGTATATAATAATTTTGCTTTGCTAGAAAATTTAGGTTTTACAAATTTGTAATGAAAATCATACAAAATTGTTTTGGATATATCTAAAATTGAAAATCCTACGTATATTGGTTTGTTATAAAAAACCACTGTTTTGTTCATTTCAACAATTAAAATGTCTTCATCAAATATTACACAACTATGGAAATTTGGTTTGGATATATATGATTTAGCACCATAACGACCACCCCATCTTGTTAACAATCTAATATCTTTATGCTTTTTAACATTTTCCATTGTTTTGCCGAATACTGCATTAATCATTAATTTGTATTGATTTTTTTGAAATTCGTTAGTGGCTGATTGTCGTAATATTGTATTTAATTCAATATAATGCTTAAGCCATGGTTTTTGTTTAAATTTTAAAATTTTATGTACTTTACCAAGAACTAATCCATTATATAAACATTGTTTTAATACTCTATAATGAATAACGTAATTATATTTAGTATTAAGTGTACACATTAACTTTGTGTTCTTAGATTTAGAATGTGGTGGTATTAAATGTTCAGGACAAAACGGTAAATCTTTATGATTTTCAAATATCTCTTTAGGGTAATATAAGTCAACTTCAAATATATACCCTACATCTGAATTTCTACACGTTTCAATTAACATGTTTACATTATGTTCTACATCTAGCCACTCAAACCCATCATATGGTAAATGTTCAGACATTGCAGCTCCATACATATTATTAACATCAAAATATAAAATATATGATGATGGCTCTAAAGGATTAAATTTGTTACCCATATATTTATTGTTTGCTTTGCCATATCTATTAGAACATTGAGCAACTCCACCTCTAATCCCCTTTTCAATAAATAAAACCATATCTATATCTGTTAAAAGTTGTAATTGAACCTTTGTTAATTTTAACATAGCATCAAATGCTAAACCGGGGGCGGTATAATAGTGTGCTGGGTCTAACTTATACGACTTTAAACAGCTATCACGGAAATTTTCAAATATATCGCTGAGAAGCAAGACATCTGTTTTTAAGTATAAGTCGGAATATTCTCCTAAATTTTTACAATTGAATGTATTCCACACTTCTAATGCATGTAAATATTGGTTTTCAGATATATGCTCTTCTTTTAATATACTGTAAAATTTATTTTTTTCAGGTAAATGTTTATCATCTAATTTACACCATGAATCTAAATAATCATAAGGAAACACACCTTTTTTACAAACTAAATTTAGCTGTGTTTCAGAAGTAAAATGTTTTCTAATTATATGTTTTTCACTTATTGGTAAATATGATGATAATGTTTCTATGCTGTTAGCCATAAATTTAAATGAATCAATAAACCGAAATTCAATTTGTGTTTCCTCAACAGACTTCGTAAATGATATATATTTTTCTTTATTAATAGGTAATAGAGAAACATATCCTGCAAAATCGGTTGCAATATTTTTTATAAATAAATGAGCATCATATCCACTTAAATTGTGAAATATTACTGGAATTGTAAATTTATTTTTAAAGTTTAAGTTACAATCTTGATGAGCAGCACCATTATATTTTCCTGTTAAATGGCAATGATCGCGAACTCTAACGTCTAATTTATCAAATTTTTCTCCACAAATGAAACATGCTGTACATTTATTAAAACTTATTTTTTGTTCTATTGTTAATTTATCCATGGGTACAATTACAAGAGATACAGGTTCGATGTCATCTGCTATTTGTTTTAATTCTTTGGTAAACCATTCCACACAATCTTTACCCCTATATAAATTAAATTTTGATAGAGTGTCATCATAATCACATTTTAGATAATATGCGACGCTCATTGGTATATGCGATTGATATGCTGATATAGAATCACATTTCTTTAAAATACATTCAAAATCTGCATATATGATAAATGGAACCTTCTTTTGATAGCGGTGATTTTTAAACTTTAAATAATCTTCCCCTAATTTAGGCATTTTAATTTTACATTTGTTGTTGTTATCACAATATTTCTTGTGTGTTTTAAGCAACATTTGGGAACCAAAGCTATTTAAGCAATTTTCACAAAACCATCTCTTCATTTTTTTCTTAGAAATATGTGATGACAACAATCTAGATAAATTTTTAATAAAAGCAAAATGAAAAATTGGTTTGAAATTATTAACATCATCATTTGTCTTTTCAGATGATTCAATCATTAACAAATTAATACAAGTTTTACTAGGGTTAGTGCTTATGTAAATAGGTACAATTTCATGTTGTTTATTTATTTTTTCCATTGCATACACATTTATTTTTAAATTGTTAAGTTTTTCGAACCTTGTCACTCCTTTTAAATTTATTGGAAAGTCAATACCGTGATATTTAAAACCTGCTTGAGTGTAATGAGGGTATGAACTCATCATACTAACATTTGATTTTGCCGGGTATAATGCTGCAATAACAGACCATAGAAAGCAGTACTGATCATTATTTTTAATATTTATAATAGCTTTTTTATTTTGAATATTTAATGGTAATGATAAGTAAGTTCCAATAGTTATTGGACAATATTTATTAATATTTACTTTTAAATGTATAATTTCTAACAATGCCCAACCGGAGTCTTTTTCTTGGAAATCCTCTAACTTGGACAGGATTTTATTTTTAATGTTTTTGTCATACCATTTTTTTAAATTAGTATTTACATTAATAATTTCATTTTTTGTTGAGAATGTTTTTAAATCTTCTTTTTTTGATGATTCTAAATAAAATTTTGCAGCTAAAACTGCATTGACTTTTAATAATTTATTATTTGTCTTTAATTCCATTTTAATTTTTTTACAAAAACTTATAAATGCTTTTTTTAAAAATAGTCTTGGATCTTTGTAGTTGAAATTTACAATAATACCTGTCTTTATTCTATTGTTAAAACATGATTCGACATCTTCCCATTTAATTCGCTTCCGATTATTTTGAACTTTTAAACATCTCAATTGTGCTCGATAATACTTCAATAATGATAAATTTGTTTCAAGTTTATTTAAATTTATTTTAGGTTTTTTAACTTTTTTGTGATAATCAATTATCGTTCTTATTGATTTATTTAAATGTTTTATAAATATTTTAATTTTATTGTTACCTTTTATTAGTGGTATAGATTCCTCGATTGTTTTGATAAATCGTTCTGTTAATGTGTTGAAATCCATGTTCACTCTTTGAAGCGTTCTACACGTAATAGAATGAAATATATTTTAGGGGCGTGCATTAGTAGGTTGTGTATATGATCATGCGCACTAAAATGTTATTTTTTAAATATGTATTTTTATAAAAATATTTATTAACATATTTATTTATAATTATATTAGTAGTTATAAGTAAATTGCATAATAAGATTTGATATTACACTTTTTAATTTTGATTGCGGTGCATAAAGTTTTATAATAAAATGTGAAATCGTATAACAAGGTTTAAATTTTACAAGAGTTTTCAATTTCGATTACGATGCATATAATTTGCTATATAAAGTAGGTAATTTTTTTATTATTAAAAAAGTAGTTCATTTGTAATAATGTTGTGCGTTTATATATTTTTTGTCATATTGACAACAGTTGTCAGTGATGTTTATAAAGAAGCATATATAAAATGTGATATAGATCGTGAAGCGTTAAGACGGAATGTAATCGATTATAAGGATGATAATTTAAAACTTAGTGATGAAATAGAAACTCTGAAACAAATGAAAACTGAAAATAAAAAATTAGATGACGTTAGACGTAAAAATTTTCTTCTATCAAATGAATTAAGTTTAGTAAAAGTAAGTTAAATAAATTAAATTTATATATATTTTCAAATTATTTATATTATTTTTATTTTTAGGAAAATTTTACTCAACATCAAATATTATATCAAAATTTAACTTTTGATTATTTAAACGATAAACAACTAGTTCAAGTGTTAGAAAATAAAATAAAATCTGTGGGAGATTTTAATACAAATCTCACATTAACTAATTTATTTTTAATAAATAATTTGGAATTGTGTGAAGATTCTGAACGAAAAATGAGAGACAGCATTCGAAAAAGGGATGGCATGTTACGAATGATCCGTAACACAACTCACGAGTGTAATAAATTACAAATTAAATTTAATACCATTAATAATAGATTTATAACATCAAGGAAACAATTAAAAAAATGTCGCAAAAATAAAACTCTTAAAATTAAAACAAACAAAAATTAACTTTTATTATTTATATATTTTTTACATTTTGTATTACTAACCACACATATATATATATATAACATAGAATAGTACAATAGTTTTATATTTCTAACATTATGGTTTAATATTAAATAAAACATGTTTTTATAATTTAATATTTTGTATTGTTTTAATTATACATTTTATATCTTTATATTTTTCTATGTCTTTCTTCAAAATGTTGATCTTCTTTATATGAGCATCAATTTTTGATTTTAAAATTAAAATTTTTAAATTACATTTATCCATTTTCTTATATATTTTACTCATGATGGTTTTAAAGCAAAAGTTGCTTCATCTCCAATTTATATTAATATATATATATACATAGCAAGCACTCACTACCCCACTATTTTTATAAAAAGTGTGAAATATAATACATATATTAAACATGTGCGAGTGAGAAAAATCATACATTTTTTTTACAATTTTCGTGAGAATATTACTTTTAATGTTTCACAATGAAAGGGTATACACTAAGATGGCTAAAATTTTAACATAATTAATAATATTTTTTAAGCTGTCTCCATCTATCTAAATATTTAAGACCATTACGCATTCTAAACGTTTTTTGCGAAATATAATATGTACATATATTAAACATGTGTGGGTGAGCAAAATTTTTTTTTTTTTTACAATTTTCGTGAGAATATTACTTTTGATGTTTCACAATGAAAGGGGTGTCTCTTTTTAGATATTTCAATCAAATCAAATTCTAAATCAATTAATTATATTTTTTACATTTAAAAAAAATTGGAGACAAAACTGTTACAAATTTTTATATATTTTCATACTTAAAAAAAACGGGAGTCTGACAATTTTTTATATATTTTCATACTTAAAAAAAAAACGGGACTCTGACAGATTTTTATATATTTTCATACTTTAAAAAAAAAAACGGGACTCTGACAAATTTTTATATATTTTCATACTTAAAAAAAACGGGAGTCTGACAATTTTTTATATATTTTCATACTTTAAAAAAAAACGGGACTCTGACAGATTTTTATATATTTTCATACTTTAAAAAAAAACGGGACTCTGACAAATTTTTATATATTTTCATACTTAAAAAAAACGGGAGTCTGACAATTTTTTATATATTTTCATACTTTAAAAAAAATCAGAACTCTGACAGATTTTTATATATTTTCATACTTTAAAAAAAATTGGGACTTAGAAAAGTTTTCTGTATCCAGAACCCGCCCAGTATAACTGAGATAGTCGGGACTTAGAAAAGTTTTCTGTATCCAGAACCCGCCCAGTACATCTACTAGTAGCCCTTAAAGTTTTAAATTCTGTAAAATTTATGTAATGTTTATCAAATAATTTCTTAAGAAGTAAATTAGTTAATGAAGATAAAAAAATGTGGTATTCTATCCCATATATTAACGGTCTTTCAGATAAATTAATAAGAGTACTTAAGGATGATAACACGAATATTACTTGCAAAGCAGGGAGGTTGGTAGGTAACCTTTTCTCTAAGTTAAAGGACAAGACATTGTATATAGATCAAAAATACGTGGTATATAGCATTCCTTGTTATAATTGTAACAAAAAATATATTGGTCAAACTAGCCAAAAATTAGTGACTAGGTTGGAACAACATAAACGGGATTGTAGAAACGATTGTAGTAATACAGGGTTAGCTGACCATCATACTAATGATAGACATAATTTTAATTTCACTAACACTAAAATACTGGATGTAGAACATAATTATAAAAAAAGATTAATAAGTGAAATGATCTACATTAAAAAGAATGAATCTTGTAACTTTCAAATAGATAGCACTAACTTAAGTGTTATATATAATTACATTATAAAATCCGTGATGTAGTTCCTTTAATCTATTTAATTAATTAATATGTCATTCTCAATTGTTGAATATAAAAGTGGTTATGTAATCTTTAGGTGTAAGTCTAATCTTAAGTTTTTAATATGTTATTTGTATTTGTTAAGAGTTTGGTTAGCATTAAGAGATTATCGGTTGTGGGGACGAATTATAGATGATATATAGATGCATCTTTGGAATAATAACATATAGTTAAATTGATTTAAATTGCTATTAATATAATTGTATATATATATATATAATATCAAATAATAATAATATTTCCTTTCGTTCTAAAGGATTTTTAATATAAATTTAATTCATAAGAACACAGAGTATAACAAAAACTATTTGCTTTTCAATAAATTTTGTTTTCATTGCTATTTAAAAAAATTATTAGAAAAAACTCGCTTGCTCACAATTCCACTCGCAGTTGTTCTCTAGATTGGGACGATGTTGGTTCGCTTTCATTCCAATTCCCCTTTTCAAACCACATTTATAATATGTTATTTAAACTCAATTTATATTAATAAATAATATGATTTTCATAAGTTCACGTCAACTATTTCTACACTTGGTAAGTTATTTTACGTTTTTAATAATAGTTTTGTTTTATTCTGGCATTTGTGTAAGTTTGTAATTCGTCGTTTCAACTATTTTGTTATTATGTATAATATATTTTTTACAAATTTGCCGTACATGTTTTTCAGTCTATCAATTTTAATTTGTTTCAATTTAGTTTAGTATTTTTAAATTGTGTAATATATTGTATTATTGTTGTTTTTTATAAGACCAAAAATTTTTATAATATCTGTTTTTAGCACTGATGAAGGGGAATAGATATATCCTCGAAACGTTTGCCCGTGTATTAGTATTAAATAAAATACTTTTCATATAATTCAATTCGTTGTTTGTCCTAATTGGCCATCTTCAACCTACCCATATCATAATTAAAGAATATTCAGATATTTTTCACATAAATAATAAACAATTAACATTCACAAATAAGATAAAACACGAAATCAAAACGACGGATGAATTACCCGTATACACCAAATCGTACAGGTATCCTGAAATTCATAGGATAGAAGTCCAAAATCAGGTTCAAGATATGCTTGACCAAAAAATAATTAGGCCATCATATAGCCCATGGTCATCGCCCATATGGGTTGTGCCAAAAAAGATTGACGCCTCAGGTAAACGTAAATGGCGTGTCGTAATAGATTATAGGAAGTTAAATGAAAAATCGATAGGTGATCGATATCCACTTCCGAATATTACTGACCTGCTCGATAAATTAGGCCGCTGCCAGTACTTTACAACCCTTGACTTAGCATCGGGGTTTCACTAAATCAAAATGGCAGAAAAAGACATTGCTAAAACCGCATTCAATACCGAAAATTGCCATTTCGAATTTTTAAGAATGCCATTTGGGCTGAAAAATGCGCCTGCCACATTCCAAAGAGTCATGGATAATATTTTACGTGGATGAAAAATGTCTAGTTTATCTAGACGATATCATAATTTTTAGCACAAGCTTGCAGGAGCACATATAAAGACTAAGAAACGTTTTTGATCGATTACGAGATGCCAACCTAAAAATCCAACTTGATAAGTCGGAATTTTTACGAAAGGAAGTAGCGTACATAGGGCATATTATAACACCTGATGGTGTTAGGCCCAATCCTGATAAAATTATAACAATACAAAATTACCCGATTCCCAAGACTACTAAACAGATAAAAGGATTCCTTGGACTTCTAGGGTATTATAGAAAATTCATAAAGGACTTTGCTAGATTAACAAAGCCGCTAACTAAATGCCTCAAAAAGTATGCTGTTATCAATATAGATAACCCTGAATATAAAAACTGTTTCAATTTATGTAAAGATCTACTAATTAATGAGCCTTTGCTCCAATATCCCGATTTTTCAAAAACTTTTAATTTAACAACGGACGCTAGTAACTACGCCATTGGCGCCATTTTATCCCAAGGAAAAATAGGCTCTGACTTGCCAATAGCGTATGCAAGCAGAACGCCTGAATGAATCAGAAATTAACTACTCAACAATCGAGAAGGAGCTTCTTGCAATTGTCTGGGCCGTCAAATACTTCAGGCCGTATTTGTTTGGAAGAACATTCCAAATTGTCAGCGATCATAAACCCCTTCAATGGCTGATGTCAATTAAAAAACCTAATTCCAAATTAGTAAGATGGCGCTTGAAACTAGCTGAGTATGATTATACAATCATATATAAAATGGGCATCCTAAATAAAAATGCGGATGCTCTCTCTCGAATCGAACTCTATGTAAACGATGAATTTAACAATACTGTAAATGATTCTAATCAATTAAATGAACCTCTAGTTGACGACCCAAATATCATAGATCAGACTAATGAATCTCTTATAGTTGAACTAGGACACTTGAGCGATTATTTTGGAAAACTAGACGGTGCAGAAATTAATGATGACGAAACAATACATTCAAATATTGAAAACCCAATATTTAATATACCAATCACCGAAAAACCAGTTAATTTTGGAAACAATCAAATCATTATCTCTGAGGTAAATTATGCCCCTTCAAGACCGAAAATAATGTCATTATTCAATAAAAAGAAAATGCGGATTTATGTACAACTATCCAAGTCAAATTTTGACCAGGATGTTATATCCTTAATAACAGAATATATCGTTCCAAAAGTAAAATATTATTTATATTTTGAAGGACCAATTTATGAAAAATTCTGTGTTACCCTTCAAAACCATTTCAAAAACTCATTAATTTCATTAGTAAATTGTACACAATTCATAAAAGATGTTGAAACAGAAGAACAAATTACTGAAACTATTAGAATGTACCACGAGGGAAAATCAAACCATCGCGGCATCGACGAGACAGAAGCGCAGATTAAGAGGAACTACTATTGGCCAGATCAACGACGTATAATACAAAATTTTATAAATCAATGCGAACTTTGCCATGTCAGCAAATATGACAGAAAACCTTTGAGATTAAAATATAATCTAACCCCAACAGCAACAAAACCTTTCGAAATCGTGCATATCGATACAATTGGGTTAGAGGGTGTTAAATTCCTCACTATTATTGACTCGTTTTCTAAATACACTCAACTTTACAAATTAGACTCGCAACAAGCAATAGAAATTGCAAACAAATTAATAAAAAAATTTACACATCATGGTATACCTGAGCAGGTAATCTCCGATAACCATTTAGAATTCAAAAACACAGTCGTTAAAGAATTACTAGAATTGCACGGGATAACGTTACACTTCATCAGCTCGCAACATCCAGACTCAAATGGAATGGTCGAACGAGTACATTCTACAATAGTTGAACATGTTCGTTTGCTGAACAATCAAACATTATATAAAAAGGAACTTATAGAAATTAAAATAATTTACGCAATTCTTGCCAATAACAATTCCATTCATTCCGTAACAAAACTTAAACCGTGCGAAGTAATGTCAGGACACCTAGACACAAACTGTCCTTTTAATATTGACATTGAAAAACGTTTATTAAATAATTACGTTTTGAACCATCGAGACAAGATGAAGTTACTATACAAATCAATTAACGAAAACATTCAACAAAATAAAGAAACTGTGATAAATAAACGAAACGAAACTCGAGAATATTTGCCCAATTTACCTGAAAAAGTATTCATCAAAAATAAACAAAAACAAGCTAAAACAAAAAACAAATATAAAATTGAGAAACTCGTATCAGTGGATCCCAAATTGAAAACAGCACAAATAGATGCTAAGCATCATAACACTGTCGAAAAGATTCACTTATCTAATATAAAAAGACCACCGATCGATAAAATAAGTAACACGAAAAAGATCGATGAAAGTTTACTAACCAAAGGAAATGTCCTAGGTTATTAGCACTACCAAAAATATATTAAACATCATAATATAGTGTCTAACGATATCACTGAAAAAAATGATAACCTATTTTGGGCACCTGATGACTTTTCTCTGGCTCATTGCGTGAGTTCTGACTTAGAAATGAGTGCTGGTATTGCACTAGATTTCAAAACCAGATTCGGAAAAGTTGAAATACTTAAAGCACAAAACCCAAAGAAACATTCACTTTGCTATTTAAAGAATAACGATCGATACATACTTTACTTGAAAAATAAATATAATGAAAAACCCACCTATTTAGATTTATTTAAGACACTGGTCAATTTAAAAGAATTTTGTTCTTTAAACCATATCACTAAATTAGCAATACCTCGTTTAGGGTGTGGACTAGATCGTTTAAACTATGAAAAAGTTAAAAATATTCTCCAATACATTTTCAAAGCTTCAAATATTACGATACATGTCTACCACAATATATCTAATATTGATGATTCACTTCCAAGGAATCTTGGAATACTCCCAATAAACCTGGGACCTGCAAAATTACAAAAAACCGAACATACCTTCGTTCACTACTATGATCTAAAACCACTATACAAAGAATTGACAAGTCTAGATAACCAATTTCAAATCTTAAACTCATCTATTTCAAACGATTATTTACACGAATTTGATAACTATATTAAAATAATTAACTATATTCAAAATGTCATAATCGAGAAAATCAATAATGTAAAAATTCATGCGGAGAGAAATACTAAAAGCAAAAGAGGATTGATTAATGGGTTCGGAACAATCATTAAAACTATCACCGGAAACTTAGACTCCAATGATGGAGAACGGATAGAAGAAATCCTGAATCACTTGCAAACAAACCAAAAATTTATTGAAAACCAATTGAAACTGAAATACAGTTTGAACAACCAAATTATTAAAAAATTTAACGAGTCTCTACAAAGCATAGAGCACAATGAATTACTATTAAAATCAAGGATTTTACAATCAGTTGAGATTCTGAAAGGTGAAATGCAACATCAAAATATACTTTTTATAAAAGATTTATTCAATCAGCTTACTATTCTATATACAACAATTCTGAATATATTGCAAGACGTAGAAAATTCAATATCATTTTGTAGGTTAAAGACACTGCATCCAAGTATTATAAAGCCAAATGACTTGTTTCTAGAACTTGAGAAAATTCCAAAATATTATAATGAAGAATTCCTATTTGAACTGAAACTCGAAAATATACTAGATTTTGAATCAATAATTACAATAAACTGTAAAATTGAATCCACAAAAATTAATTACCTTCTATCCATCCCTATATATTATGAACACAAATTTGAACTTTATTACCTACATCCAATCCTACAAAAGATGAATCTAAATTCGTAACGATTATACCAGACGTTAAATATTTGCTTAAGTCCGAAAATGATAACAAAATAAGGCCTCTAAATCAATTATGTACTAGTGGTAATAAATATTACCAGTGTGGTAACTACTTGCTCACCACCCAAAATGCCGAGTGTGAAAAACACATAATCCTAAAGAGAAATAGCAGCAAATGCCAGTATACAAGATTGGAAATATCAAGAAACCACCTAGAACTTATTCCCACTATAAATCAATATCTCGCCGTTTTTCCAACGAAAGAAGACATCCAATTAAAATGTCAACGAGAAACAGAAACAACAAATCTTATTGGAATCTACTTAATAACTCAAGGAACATGCACTCTACAATTTCGAAACCAAGAACTATCCTTCCAAGAACATACTATTGGAAGCCCAACCATTATAAGCAACCAAGAAATGAAGATACCGAAAACTAAGTTCAATGACTTCGATATCAAGTTAAAAAATTTAAACCTACAAGACGTTCCAGCAATCCAAGTAATACAACAATTGCCGTTCCCTGAAGAAACTACACAATTCCTTGTAAATCTTGTACACAATATTCATCAGCGTATTTGGTTACACCTTACTAAAATGGTATAAGAAAAAGAAAACTACCCTTCCACCACAACAAATGGAAGACACCTCAAGCTACAATCCTCACCTTCCTGGCGCTGCCAGAATTTAAGAGGGGAGGAGTTATATGTCATTCACCCTTTATAATTTCATTACATAAACAATACCGCCACAATTATGTAACGTGCATGTGCATCAGCGCTATTGCTGATATTATAATCTTAATTCCTAGAAATGTCGCAATCATTAGGAATGCTGAATTATCTTTTCTCTTAGTATAAATACTTTGTTATTACGAATATTAGTTTAGTTTAGAATTAAATCCATACAATTGTAGTCGCATGTTGCGAATAATAAAAATAAACCTTTTTAAAAACTTAATCATCGCAATTCAATACTTAAATTATATTTTACCTGTGCTGAGCCAGCAACTAATTATGTATAAATACTTGGCTCCGCACAGGGCTCGCTCTCTTTACTTCGTTTACCTTATAACTGTGAAAGTGCTACGCAGTCCCATTTACTTGCGATGTCGCCAGTAGGGTATTGCTGGCATCATTTTACGTAAGTTTATAATAAATAGTATTATGTACCTCTGTGCTTATCTGAGCTACTAGCTATTAAGTGATATAAATGTGCGGTTAAAAAAATAGTTTAACTTTAGTGATTTAATTTTAAAAAAATCGTGAAAACTTAATTAAATGACGGTTGTAAACACGCGAAGTCAAAATAAAAAATTAACGCTTGAATTAAAAAATATAAAAGAAATTTTAGTGGACCAAAACTCGCCGTTAATGCAATTCACGTCTAACGTGTCTGATGTACAGTCTCCGTTCAACCGAAGTAATAGGACACTAAGAAGTCCTCAAAGCAATGTTCAAATTAATTATAATATAGATAATAATCAAACAAATTCAGAAACGCGCGACGACATAATAATCGCTGGTGAAAAAGAATCGATTGAAGTACGTGAAAATAATAGTCAGTCTGAGTTAAATAAAGTTGATGATAAGCTTCCAGATAATAACAATTTTAAATCGCGCGACGAAGAAAACAAATCAAATATAATTTAATTTATTAGCAAAAATCAAAATTTTTGTGCTTATAAGAAATTTTGAAATTAGGGCAAATTTTAATGAATGGGATGATGGTTTAAAATTGGTGTATTTTGCTAATTTCCTGCAAGGCACAGCAGCATTTTGGTTTCGATCTTTTGCAAAGCGCAATACAGAAGCTGATTGGTCGCGAACATTGGACAGTTTCAAAATATAATTTATTAGTCCTTCATATGAACAGGATTCAAAACGAAAGTAAAATAATTCTGTTCAAAAGCCCAATGAGAAACTGATCAATTATTATTACGCCACCCTTGATTTGTGCGATCAAATTAATTCGAATATGTCAGAATGCGATGTTCCAAATTCACCAGCCTAATAGTTTAAGCGACATGTTAATATTCACGTTAAAATTGTAAATTATAACGCTGCAGGTTAAATTTTAAAGTGAAGTTAGCAGTGGAATCTATAAAATGAGGGGAAAAGTCTACTATGCACACTTCAGTCCTGTAAAAATCAAAACAAAAATAAAATTTTAGATAATATTAAACTGTGTCCAAGAGCTGCATTCATACAAATGAAAAAAATATTCACTAGTCCAGACCTGACTCTACAACTTAAAATCAGAATCCTACGATGATACGTATTTTCCACTCTTCTGTATGGCGCAGAATCCTGAACTCTTACCAAGGATTTTCAAAGCAGGCTAGAAGCGTTTGAGTTGTGGACCTACAGACGTATACTGAAGGTAACGTGGATAGATCATGTTACTAAGGAGGAGATTCTTCGGCGAGTGGGGAAGGATCGAGAAATAATGACTACAGTAAAAGTTAGAAAACTAGAATACCTTGGGCATGTTATGAGGCACAAGGAAAGGTACAGAATACTCCAACTTATTCTGGAAGGAAAGGTGCTGGGAAAGAGAGGTCCGGGGAGGAGAAGAATATCCTGGCTTAAAAATCTGCGCCAGTGGTTTGGAGTGACCTCAATACAACTGTTCCGAGGAGCCGTGGATAGAGTGAAGATAGCCATGATGATCGCCAATATTCGCAACGGATAAGGCATGGAAAGAAGAAGAAGAAGTGTGTCATTTGCAATTTTTATTTGAATAAAATAAATAAATTTATTAATAATCGTGTAAAATGCACAAATGATCAATTTAAATTTTATTTAAGTAAGACATTATTCTGGATATAATTCAAATTAAAATAAAACAATGTAAATGACAGGTAAATCATATAAATAACACAAATGTTTTAATTACAGTTTTGTGCCAGCAAAGAGTTTCATTATTTGTACAAAAATCACAATAATTATTTTATTTTGTCTTTAACACTTTATTTTATATTATATTAAATCAACCCGAATAAATTATTTGCTCGTACTGCAATTTGATACCTTCCACTTCTAAAAATGTAAAGCTGTTAGTTCCTAAAACAAAAATAAATCCAAATTAAAACACGATTATGTACATTTTCCGTATACTTGCCGTTATTAGGAATTCTCTCGTCCGCCTTGAAACTAAATATTGTTCTATTTTATTTATTGACAGCTATTTCTTTGTTTAATTATTTATTATTTAAGAACTTATCTACTTAATTAAACATGCACAAAGATTAATATTTTATACATTGAATTGACGTTTAAAATAGGTAAACATTGACATAGCCTAACAATTTTCGCTTATTTAAAATTGATTTATCTTCTTTTTATTAATGCAAGTAAGAGTTTTGTACTTACCATATTTTATTTTTTTCTAAAAGCACTATATTTAGCTAACCAAATTCTGCAATTTTTATTATTTCCGTTATTAAACCAAGCTGTTAAAAATTAAAGCCACCTTTATCGTCGCCGTTTATTTTAACGTGGTTTGGTTAAAATTTAACATCGAAACGTCAAAATTTTAACAGATTTGTTTGTACAAAATACGCAATGCAGTTAAAATAATTTTAACGCCGCCGCTAAAATTAACAGTGGTGTTAAAAAGTTACAGAATAGACCCGATTGACAGGTAAATCATATAAATTCTACCAAAAATGAGACACATGCAACAGCAGTGTAGCAATGTACCCATACTAACCCGTACATCCATATATGGCATCTTAATAATTTAAATAATGTATCGGTTCAAAATCCCCAAAATTTAGTGAAAGAGAAAGATAGTGTAAACGTAAAAGAGCTTACAGAGCAAAAGCGGTTATAAGTGAAATGAAACAAACCGTAAGCGATATAGTTAAGTCCCAATTAAAAACATCTCCTGTAAATAAGTCATACAATATGCCACTTAATTACCAGCATAATAAGTATGTAGCAAAAAATGTTTAAGATAGTAATAGAAATAAAATGCCCCCTAATAATAATGTACCTATAAATTATTCGGGAAACGGAAATGAACAGATGTAGTAGAGGCGCCACAATCTGTCCCCAATCGCAAAAAGAACGACACTAATGAAATTAGCTTAATTATTAAAAATGAAGCCTTTTTTCCCGTAAACAAACTATTATCTATAAAAGGAATAGTAGGTGATAAATATATAGACATTCTAGTAGAAGATACTTGTGCTGGAATGAATTGAATTTCTCTTAATTTTGTAAATAATAAGTACGTATACGACTTTGAAGGAAAATATAAATATTATAACGTTAAGTAATTTTAAAATTAAATGAGTAGTTAAGCTATGAGAGTTCTACGCCAAAATCCCATAAGGTTTACATGGGGGTCTAAAATCACTTTTCTCACCTGCCCATCACTGAGTCCAGACCTGGATTTTTCTATGGGAGCCGGCTTAATTGGATTTGCACACCTGTGCTCATCCTTCTATCTTGTCGTTGCTCATCCTATCTTGTCATAGGTAGGCACTCTCTCACCTGTGCTCCAATCAATTAGCTGCGGGGTTTACCTGTGCCCACCCTATCTTGTCACCCCCAAAAGGGCATAACAGGTGAGGGTGGGTGCCCAAAACGGCACTATGATGTAAAGGGTGGAAGATCTCAGACGGGGTACTTGTAAACTACTATGTGATCGGAAAACCAAAAGGGCCTAGTGGTGGAAGAGCCCGGGGGTAGAAAAATCAAATCCGGGGTCAGAACGGCTCTATCCTGCACCCTAAGAGAGTTACCACTCGGCCGCTGCCCTCACAGTAGGTGACGACATCCAGCGCTCGCGTCTCTGCGTTCAAGGTTGCGCCCACGTCCCGTCGCTATCCGCTTATCGTATGACCATTCACACAAGAATTTTATAATGATAATTATTAAAATGAATATGGATTAATAAACAAAAATGGATATTGTTGAATAAATTATTGAAAATAAAATAAGAATTCAGTACTCTTACTTATAATTATTTTCATAGTTAACGTGTTGAAGTGATAAGCAAACGGATGTTATCGTGATAACGTAATTTTTATGAAGCGTTCATTTTATGAGAATATCTATTGCTAGATAAAAATAAACACTTATAATTATTTATTATTGTACATTTTGTTTTTAATCTTATGCGAGTAATATATTAAAATCCTAAAATTATTAAAATAGTAACAATGTGAATGGAAAACCTTATAAATTTAATTACAAAATAATAAACAAAACCTTTGAATAAATGGTTATCTAAAAATTACTGCTTCAATTAAAATAATCGAAAATGATTATGTGTATAGAAAAAATCATTAGCAATTATCTCAGCGGAGTGATTCAGCGTTCCTTTTGTTTCTCTGTGTTCAAGGTGACGCCGCTAAGTCTTATCATCTCATTAAAATATATGTTAACATTATCAATAAAATGAATATAATATAAAATTTCTAATAATATTGTAGCATCACGATTCCGCCTAAGAAGCTGCTGGCTGGTTACCTGAAACAATCAAGTATATTTTACAATTTAACAATTTAAGGTAGGCAACCAAGATAGCTGACGGGAGTTATTGGGGTGGTAACGTATGCAACTCAACATACACTATAGAAAATTTGGCGGCCTAACGTTGTTATTTGGGTGATTAATTTTTATTTTTGATTCTCACACTAATTAAGTTAGTGTGGGGGTGTTAAATGTTAGTTTCTATATCTTAATTAATTTATGTTAGTGTTGGTTATGAGATAAGTGAATGGTTGACACTTACCATTTCAGTCGATTCCGACGAATCATACGAGCTGCTTCTGCCTCTGGGGGCCTGTCTTGGCACGGGTTCTAGAATAAGAAATTATTAGTGTGTATGTTGGTATGTTGTTAATAAGAAATAGGTGGAATTTCGTGTTGTTAATATGGGCAATTACGAGTAGGGTTATTTTTCTCCCGTAGTAAGATCGAAACTAGTTTTGGAATTAATATTAAAGGTAAATGTTGTGAGATCTTACTCGGGAAAGGCTTTATTGCTATGTGGGTAATGAGGGGAATATTTTATGGGATTTTATGACTAGTTGTTTGGTTCGTTATAGGTTGTAGGTTATGTGAATTATGTTCACAATTCGACTTGAGTGAGTGATAGGAAATTAGGAGAAGTGATTTCTAAGGTTCACAGTATTAGTGTAGTGTAGTAACATGCTTATACTTACTCAGATTTAGTAATTCGATAATCCATTCTATTGTTGACACTTCACTGTCACTCACCATTTGACACTTAGGAGAATGTTGCAAACGCAGTTGGCAACACTGACGCTTGGTTGAGGGTGTCGGTGAAAATTTGACATTGGAGGTTCTTTTTCTCTTCCGGTCCTCGAGGTGTGTGGGTGCATGTGCGGCTGAACGTTAATACCAAAAAGAGGTATATCCTCGCGGCATATAGCCGGTTAATGGTATCGTTCTAGCCAAGTTTTAGTGTAGTGGTTTATGTGCCTATAATCGACCTCACCGCGTTGCGGATGATGTTGAGCCTCCCACACCTCGTGGCCATCTTATTAGAAGTGCTGTAACTTCCACCTCGCCATGTCTCAGGTATTTATTATCATTTACTTCTTTCCTGGGTTAATTGTCAGATTTGTTGGGTGTCATTTATCACGAGTATGGTTTTCAGGTTTACTTACTTGGCGAAAAATAGACGGGTCAAGAAGATCTTGCCGTTGGCAGCAATCTGGTCGTGAGGGAAGATCTGGATGGACCGTATGGGTACACAATATCCACTCAAATATCTATATATATACATATACATATACATATATATAACCTGGGGGTTGTGAAAACCACCCGACCTTCTCAATCATTCCTGAGTGGCTGGATGAATTAGGCGAATTATTCCGGGGAAGCTGGAGTTTGCAGATTTGCAGGAACTACGCAGGAGACAAGGCTTGATTCACATTCTTTATTTATGTATAATTATTTTGTTTTGCAAGAAGTGGTGCCTCACACCTATCCAACGTACGTCTTATGACGTTTCAATATTTATATTATAATAAGCGTGTGTTAAATTGGGTGTCATTGACATCTGTGCAACCTAGTGCAAGATCCTCATTCGTAACTTATTTATCTATTTTTCTTTAATTACTGATAAACTGGGGGTGAACGGAGGGGGCTCGTAGCGCTGCGCGTCGCCGCGGACAACTCCGGTAATAATCATAGTAAACCACGTGTTAACCAAAATTACTTTCGGGAGCTTGCATAGGGGGTTAACGGTGACCCTAATTATTTGTTTACGACGTTATGAAATGTTTTTATATTTTAATAACCAATAAATTTTGGCCTGACCGACCGCAGACATAAAACTTGTTATTCTTGTTCTTTCTTTCTTTTTTTTGTGTGTTGGGGAAGGGGAATTATTTCTAGGTACGATTGTGGGTTCGAGCTTCTCCCACGGAGCACGGTGGCACCGAGCGAACTCAAGAGATTAGGCTCGTGGCGCTCACACTAACACCCGCCCGTCTTCGCTGAGCTGGCAGGCACTTTGCTCGGTTGAACCACCAATCAGGCTCCTAACCTGACCCCACCCGGAAGTGGGAATCAACGCCACAATATGTAACAATTATATCTAAATAATTTGAAAAAAAAATTTAGTGTTATAGATTAGTCAAAGTAATTATTTTGTTATTACATAAATACGCTTGTAACGAACCCCGTGATTATTTATTAAAATAATGCCCAAACCGTTCGTCTGTTTATGTCGGATAGTATCACGAACGCGAGCTTGTTATGCAGCGTTATTCATAGACATTCTGGCCGAACGCACGCATAACAAACCGCGTGAAGTATAACACATATGCTAGGCAACCTTGGTTGCAACTAGCTGTATTTAGGGTGGCCTACCTTGCTGCCATTAATTAAACATCGTAATTAGCCGGCTACCGACACTTTTCATGTCCGCGACATGATGTTTAATTGATGACGCAACAAACCTGCGTGTTTATCGGCTTGCCACTCCGTTGTTTGAGGATGCACGCGGATCTAACCTATCAAACCACGTGCAATCCCATGTAATCAATAAGGCCCATAGGCGTCCCATATGGGGTTCGCCATGGGTGAGACAAACCTCCGCCGGAAGTAAGAAGTATCCAGGAGCTTCTGTGTGCAGTAATTAGTGATTTGCCATTAATAGGTAAATCACTAGTTACTGTATGCAACCGTCCGAACCCGGCGGACTTTTGTTTCTTTTGTAAATATATTTGTAATTAAGGGGAATGGGATTTTAAGATTTTGTGGGATTGTTTATGTATTGTCAGGGCTCATTTTGTTTAATTTAGTTTTAATTATTAGTTTGGGGTGTATAGGCCACCCCCTATGCATCCCCCATTTATGTTGGCAACCCTGTTCCCGCTCTTTCCCTTTCCACCAGATTTTTCCAAGTTTATCCCCTCTATTTTCTTTCCCTTTAAATACCGCCGTCCAGTCCTCATCAATTCAGTTGAGTCCAGTCCGAGATGAGTTGAGTCCAGTGGTCCAGTCCGGAAGTCACCACCAGGCAGTTGAGTCCAGTCCGAGTTGAGTCCAGTCCGAGTTGAGTTAAGTTGAGTCCAGTCCGAGATGACTTGAGTCCAGTCCGAGATGAATTGAGTCCGAGCTGATTTGAGTCCAGTTAACTACATTCCGAAATCCGTCAAGTAAAGAAGAGTATCGGACCAGATCCGAATACCCCGATAATCGTAAGTCGAGCCGACAATCTCCCAAGCCCAATAGAAATTCCTTTTTTTTTTCTCCTTTCTCCTTAAAACCCAGAGTGTGCGGTAGCCGGAAGGCAAGCCACCTCCAGATTCCCGATCCAGTCTCAAATTCCTACCAACGTTCCCCGATCCATCCATCCATCCATGTTTAATAATTATATTTTTTTTCTTATTATCTTTCTATTCTTTTTGTTTCTACGAAAATAAATGTTTATCTGGTTAACCCGTTTATTATTTAATTTGTGTCCACACTCCGGTGTGGTGGCGCCCGAGCACCTTCAGTCTCCTGCCAATTAAGTGAGGGGACCCTGTCGATCACGACTGCAGATACCCCCGCACAGGTGACGCTTCACGTCTCAAAGAGAAAAGACGTCACACGCTTGAGAAAAAACAATAAACAGGTGGTGATAAGAAATTCCGGATGTCTAACGAGGTAACGTAGTTTGAATATTTACTAGAGAAAAGATTGAACAAATGAGAAAATAAAAGTTACGCAAAATAGATATAATAGAAAATGAATAGGTGACATCATCACCGCTTATCATGAATGATAGATTTAACAGGATTTAATAATTTAATAATGATATTAAAAATGAATGATTATGTATTTATAAACAAAATGGATTTATAAAATGATGAGATAGTAAGATAATGATGTAGAAAATTGTTGATTTTTCATCATCGGCAAATTTAGTCAGCAGGAATTATAAAAATCGCTATCGCAGAACATCCTGTTTATTAAAAATCGACCTGCAAATATAGGAAGCAGTTCGAAATTATTTTCATGTTACATATTTTGTTAAACGCGAAAAAATATTCGCATCAAAACCAACTTGCGGTTTACTACTGGAGGAAATAATCCGAAATTATGTTCATGTTACATATTTTGTTATGCATGATAAAAATCGCCACATCAAAATCGACTTGTGGTTTATAGTAAATGAGACGAGGTAGAAATTTTCCACGTTGATTTTTATTGTAAATTATAAATCGCTATCGCACAACATCCCGTTTATCAAAATCGCTATCGCACAACATCCCGTCCATCAAAATCGGCTCGTAAGGTACTACAGGAAATGTTCAAGGCTGTGCCTCTATTTACATGTAATCTTATGGGAAAGTGTGATTTAATTGTAGATTCATACAAATTAACATAGGTTCTTATGTAAAACGAGCACAAAATTGACTATTTTATCGGGTATTTGAGAGCCCTCCAACATCAATTTAATTATCTTGACGTTGAATGGTTGATTAATTTTCACGAAAAGCTATAAATACGGAAAATGATTGATTATAAATCATTCAGTGTCAGTGTCTTGTGCCTACACCACCTAAAGTTTTAGTTAGTGACTTCTACTAGTATCTTGTGTTTTGTGAATTCATCAAAATCAAAGGTAAGTTGATTTTTTACTTATGGTAGCCTTACCATTCTTCAGCACATTTATTTACTGTGGATGAACACGTTACCATTCTTCATTCGAATCGTGCCGACAATAACCAGAAGCTATTTTAATATCATTTGAAATCATATGCGAGTGTGCTACTACCTACAAGGTCACGCGAACTCATCTTTTAAACGGGAAGAGATAACTTAAAAATTCAATTTTTTGAGGATGCCCACCCGCATAAGCTCATTACGTGTGTTTGATAATTTTTGGTAGTGCCCATTACCTAAATTGAAAATTGCAATTATAATATTGAAAATCACAATTATAATATTGATCATACTATTACTCTACAACGGAAGTTGCGGTGCGATAACGAGCTCATACAATAAAATTATTTAGACGCTTAGATAATAAAATAAATGAATGTATGTTGTGAAAATATTAGTATAATCGGGGTCTAATACACTTAACACAATTTAATATAAACTTCTCTAGTTAAATAGTATTTAATCGTAATTTATGGTATAACGTGTAGTTATGATTAATTATTTGAGCATAAATTTTGTATTTTAAAATTGTAGTATTTTCAAGTAACATGTCATATGTAAATTATTATGATTAACACTTAATATTTACAAATTATACAAAGAAAAGAGGGCTATCATGAATTTATGAATTATACTTAAAACATCATCAAATTTAGTTAGAATTATATTATGCTTTTATTTTTAATGAAATTAACTACTCATGTTTATTAGATTTTTTAAAAAATTGTGAGATTTTAGGGGCAATCGTAATTAGCTGTTTACATAACTTTCATGAATTTCGCTATTAATGTATATTATAAAATCATCACACTCACAAACAATGCAATTTTCAATACAAATTAGGTAAAACTCACGTGTATTGGCGCCACCGTTCATGTGTCGGTGTATGGGCACTAACACTGCGCGCCGAGCCCGAAAAATAACGTGACTACCACCCAGCAGAAGACCTAACTCAACCTATCATAACACATTACTGCCCCGGGCTCATGTAATGGTAACCCGCGTGTCAATCATCCTCTATAACCAAGGCTCATGTCTTACCGTTCGAGCGAGCATAGTATTCTTGTTGCTATCGTATTAAACTTTAGTTAACTGAATCACTGCACAAACAAACCAGAACAGTATTCTTGTTGTTTCTTGTATGACCCAGAGTACAATTGACAATTGAATCCATCTGAAAGTTCTGTGTGAACTGATACTATTAGAGTGATATTTCACATACACGCAAATTAATTTGTAGTATACACCTTAAGAGTTATCTCTATTGTTACAGAATAGAGTCAATAAAGAAAAATCACTCATTTTCAAGTCTAGTAGACGATATGAAAACCCGCTTGCTAATGATAAAAAGTGATCTGACATTGGTTGAGCCGTCAGTGAAGAAGTGTGGTCAACACATCCGCAGCATGAATGCAGCCCTGAAAAAAGCGTCATCGACAGGACAGCGGCAGCACATAATAAGCTGTCTTACACTGATGCATTGTTTCAGGACAACGATGAAGGCTATGCGCGGTATCAGCGGTTCCGGATACAAACGCAGCCATCCAAACCGGGAAAACTATGCAAGTCTGCGAGTGAAGTGGGTTGAGATGGAGTCGGCTTTCGCCAGTCGAATTAAAACCGCAGCTGTAATCAACCTGCAGCATAAAGACACCGCCGAATTCCTCCACGACGCTGGTAATCTTTTTCAACGGCAGATATCAAACCTTCTGAAATAGAACATGGCAGTAAAAGTTGGTGCTACATTCTGCGGAGAGTTTGGTGTGATAAAGAACGATGAAGAAATTCTCGAATTTAAGTATCTGAGAGCGAAAATTGCACCGATCTATCGAGATACTAACATCAACGAATGGATGGACAATGTTTGCAACTCTATTCTTACGCAGTTGGAGGAGTTCCAGGAGAAAGATAGCGGTTGGGCTCTCAAAACAATTATTAATGTGAGCTTTAACATCAATAAGTTCATCCCGCAACTGGGCTCCTCCTATATCGAGCTGCCTAAGCAGGTCAAGTTAAAGCATGCCTGCATCAACGTACGGAATGATGATGATGATGATGATGCGTGCTTTGCGTGGGCGGTAACGTCTGCCCTCCATCCGACTCCACGTTATGGTGATCGCGTTTTGTCATACCCCCACTACTCAACAGTTTTGAATTTAAAAAACATAACGTTACCAATGACGATTAAACAGATATCCCGATTCGAAACTCAAAACGCGGTATCTGTAAATATTTATCTATTGGAAAAGACGAGCAGGAAAAAGTTCAATGTCGTTCCAACATATCTAACAAAATTGAAGCAGTCGAGACATGTCAACCTTCTTCTGCTGCAGGATGAGTATGTTGATGAAGATGTCAATGGAGCCAAACCGCAATATCACTACGTGTGGATAAAAAATTTAAGCCGCCTTGTCTCATCACAACTTAGCAAGCGCGATGGACAAAAATATTTTTGCGATCGATGCCTCCATTACTTCCGCACAGCCGCTAAATTAAAGGCACATATAGAGGATTGCATTACTATGAACGATTGCAAAGTGCGATTACCAAAACAGGGGAAAGCAGTACATTTTAAAAAATTTAAATATAAAGAAAAGGTCCCGTTTATAGTATATGCCGATCTAGAGTGTATGCTTGAACCTAATCAGAATAAAAACGATGTCAATACGCAAACCCATGTCTTACATAGCGCTGGATATTATGTAAAGTGTGCCTACGATGACTCTCTTAGCTTTTATAGGGCATATCGTGGTGAGGACTGTCAGCGCTGGTTTGCTGCTGAAATGAAACAGTTCGCCGAGGATGTTGAAACGGTGTTACCCGTTACCAATGGAGCCTCTTACACCTTTGCAGAAACTTGAATTTCAATCCATCTCGCACTGCCACATCTGCGATCAAATATTTGATATCCGCGATATCAGAGTCAGAGATCATTGTCACCTTACCGGTAAGTATCGAGGTGCTGATGTCATCCCGGTAGTTTTCCACAATTTAAGTGGCTACGATAGTCACTTTATTATCAAAAATCTTGCCACAGATTTTGAGGGTCGCGTCGACTTACTACCGATAAATAAAGAACGGTATATCTCCTTTACCAAACGTGTCGATCAAAACTTAATAAAATTTAGATTTATTGACTCATATAGATTTTTAGCAAGCGGACTAGCCGAATTAACAACAAATTTAACTGAATATCCAAATTTAAAATAACAATTTTCCGATTTGGATTACATTAAATTCAATTTGGTCACACGTAAGGGTGTGTTTCCTTATGATTATATAGATTCGTGGATAAAACTTGAGGAGCCACAATTACCTGATAAATCAAAATTTTTTAACTCGATGACTGTCGCAGACATTACTGATGATGATTATGCACATGCCAACAATGTATGGAATTCTTTTGGATGTCGAAATTTAGGTGATTATTCAGACTTGTATCTGAAAACAGATGTATTGTTGTTAGCTGACGTATTTGAACAGTTTCGTGCAAGCTGTTAGAAAACCTATGGCCTAGACCCAGCCCATTATTATACCTTGCCCGGGTACACTTGGGACTGTATGTTTAAACATACACAAATTAAACTCGATTTACTGACAGACATCGATATGGTCCTATTTGTTGAGCGCGGTATCCGTGGTGGGTTGAGTCAATGCTCTAAACGGTATGCGGCAGCCAATAACAAGTATATTCCAAATTATAACTTGGAAGAAAAATCAAAATTTTTAATGTATAATGCTTTAAATAATCAGTATGGGTGGGCAATGTCCCAATATCTGCCATATGGAGGTTTTGAATGGATTGAAGGTGATTTAAGTCACTTTGATTTTAATGTACCGGTAGATCATTCTGAAGGATATATTCTAGAAGTTGACTTAGAGTACCCTGAATCAATTCATCATACTCATAACGACCTCCCATTTTGCCCAGAACATCTTGCACCACCAAAATCAAAAGAAACAAAATTAATGACAACTCTTTTTAATAAGGAGAAATATATAATACACTATCGCGCCTTGCAACAAAAAACGGATTGAAATTATTAAAAATTCATCGTGTTTTAAAATTTCAACAGTCACCTTGGTTGAAATCATATATCGACTTGACTTGAATACACAATTGAGGACGGCTGCCACAAATGATTTTGAAAAAAAATTGTTTAAATTAATGAACAACGCGGTTTTCGCAAGACAATGGAGAATATCCGGAAGCATTCCATTGTTAAGCTTGTTACAAAATGGGTGGGTCGATATGGTGCTGAGGCATTGATATCAAAACCTAACTTTAAATCTTCAACAATGTTTGATACAAATTTAGTAGCTGTTGAACTTAACAAGACTGAGGTTTATTTTATTTCAACAAACCTATATATGTTGGTATTAGATATTTCAAAAGTTAAATTATATGACTTTCACTACACATATATGAGAAGTAGGTTCGGTAATAAAGCCCAAATCTGTTATACCGATACAGATTCGCTCATATATGAAGTTGAATGTGATGATTTATATGATGTAATTCGGTGTGACGCATCAGAATATTTCGATACAAGTGACTATCCTGATAATAATATTTACAACATACCTCGTGTAAATAAAAAAGTACTCGGCATGATGAAAGATGGGAACGACGGTAAGGTGATGACGGAGTTTGTTGGACATCGCTCTAAAATGTATGCAACTAGAGTGGAGGGTATGGATAAGGATAAGAAAGCTAAAGGTGTAAAGAGGCACATTGTAAAAAATCGCATCACTTTTGCAGATTATGTTGAGTGTTTGCGTACGGGCAAAGAAACCGTTGTAGAACAGAAACTGTTCAGTTTCAACAAGCATCAAGTTTCAACCATTACGCAAACCAAAGTTGCTCTCAGCCCTCACGATGATAAAAGATATATATGTTCAGATATCATAAATACATTAGCATGGGGCCATTGTAAAGTTATAAATGCACAATAATAAATTATAATTATTTATATATAATTTGTACTAATCATTATTTATAGTTTATATATGCTTTAATTTTATTAATAATGTATGATTAAAGTATTTAGTATTTGTATTAATAGGAAATATATATATATTTTTTATATTATAATAAAACGTCTATTATTTTCCTTTCTTAAATAGATACAACTCATTGACAAAATAGGTGAGTTTTTGCGGCAGGTGTTCAAAAGAACTCATTGCTGCTGAGGTTTTAAATTTAATGTTTTAATTATCGTTTAAACATTTTGAAAAGCATTTTTATTATCAAACAGGAGGAACATATTTTTTATCTAAAAATGCAGCTTGCACCATTATTTTAATTTCTACCAAATAACAATAATACATTCTGATGCATTCATATTTTAAAAATACCGCTTGTAATATTATTTTAATTTCTAGCAAATTACAATAATAATTCTGCCGATTTTTATAATACATAGATAACATAAATGTTTGAATTCAATAACTTACAGCATTTCATTAACAATTTAATTAATATTATTTCAAATGAATAATTTGCTATAAACCTATTACTATCATCACAACGGATGTTGTTATCAGTTCATACATAATTTACTTTCTTATTTTCAATCATTTATAAATAAACGTATCTAAATTAGAATCAAGTAATTATATTAACAAATTTCCTTAAATATAAAATTTATTTAGTTATTAAACCTATTACTATTATCATAACGGATGTTGATACCAGTTCATATATAATTTACTTGTAGAAGCATGAATTATTTTCTTATTTTCAATCATTTATAAATAAACGTATCTAAATTTGAATCAAGTAATTATATTAGCAAATTTCCTTAAATATAAAATTTATTTAGTTATTATATAAAACCTATTAATATTATCATTATAATAGATGTTGATATCAGTTCAAAGGAAGTCTGCATCCAGTTTTTATCAAAGGAAGTCTGCATCCTAGTAAGCCGATAATGGGGTAGTATATCGTCGTGGTGACTGCAATAGGTTGTATGTGACCAAAAATGTGATATACGGCTTTTTGCATCATTGGAACCAAAATAACCATAGCTACAAGTTGCAATTTGTCCCATGTCGATAAACCAATCAGAAGTGAGTATTTGTGCGCAATTGCAATATGGCGAATGACCGTCATGGGTGTATTGGTGCCTGCAATAAGTCTTATGTGAAATAAAATTTGTTTATGTGCGTTGCATAAGTGATTTTTCTGTATAAAAGTTATTAAAAGTGTGATATAATTGAACGTAAGTAACCATTATATAATTTACTATTCATTTCAACTACAAATATATCATTTTTAGTTATTGAAAGATATTTACTGGCATTTCCCCGCGCTCGAACCTAAACTAACCTAACTTTAAATTACAAACATTGTATTTATACAGTTTCTTTTGCTTAAAACCTTCACAACAATATTAAATGACGCAAATTTCAGAAGACTTTTCTTTTTAGTTGCCTTTCCAATATTATTACGCCCCTAGATTGCACAATTGTCTTGACATACAACTCTTTGTGATAGTAACTTATTGTTATTTTGAATGACATACGTCTTATTGCATTAAGTAGGTATGCATAATGTTTTTTTTTTCCTTTTCAGGTGAGAAACAGGTTAACAGCTGAGGTTATGTTTGGAAGAGGCAGAACCCATCTGTTGCTGCAGCTCGCTAGGGCTCAAGCAGAAAGAGATTTAACCGAAGAAGATGACAGAAGAGAAATTATTCCAGCGGAGCTTGGTGACCATAACAGTTTTGGATCAGGAGAGTTATACGAGCCTTCAGATTCTGAAAAAACACAAGCCGAGGACATAGGAACAGAAGATGAGGACATAATACCAGCAGCCGAAGATACTGTAACAGAAGCAGAGGATGAAATACCAGCAGCCGAAGACACTGCAACAGATACAGGAAATGAAACTTCAACAGTAGGAAGTAAGCGTAGAGGGAAGGGGCAAGGTGACTCTAGCCAATGGAAAAGGCAGAAAAATGCACAGTTGCTGCTACAAGGTAAATCTTACTTTGGATTTAAGAAAAATTAAAATGAGAAATACCATCAAACTGCTAAGAAAAAGGAAAAATGTCTTAGTCCAAGATGTAATGGTCATTTGGTACGCGCTGTAAAAGGTGGTCCAAAACAACATTTTGAATGCTCTACAATTAGCGATGAGGATCGCCAATGTTTATTGACAGATTTTTGGAAGCTATCTTCTTGGGAAGCAAAAAAGGTTTTTGTTGCAGGATGCGTATTCCAAACGCGTCCACAGCATAGAAGAAAACAAACTGCTGAAAGCTCGAGGAAAAAAATAGGGTTTAAGTTTTACCTACATGTCAAGACAGGTATCAAAAAAGTAAAGAAACATGTTTGCAAAAAAATGTTTTTAAGCACATTAAATATCGGCGAGGAAGCACTGCGTTCCTGGGTGGTAGAAACCACAGAAAACGAAGCCGTTGAAAACGAAACAGTGGAAAATGAAGTCACGGAAACCAAAGCTGCATCTACAACTATAACGAAAAATGCTGAATTTTTTTTTCAACAACTTCCCAAGGTAGAAAGCCATTACTGTCGCTCGTCTTCTACCAAACTTTACATTGAACCTGTATGGAACAGCATTATAGAGATGCACAGGCATTACGTCGAGAAATGCCACGACGAAAACCAAAAACCTGCATCTTGGAAGCTTTTTCTGAAAGTCATGAAAAAATTAAACATTGATATTTACTCTCCGAAAAAAGACCAGTGCAATGATTGCACTATGCATAAAAATGGCAATCTTGATCAAGCCATTTTTCAGGACCACATTCTGCAGAAGAATAAGGCAAGATTGGAGAAGGAAAAAGATAAAGAATTATCACTTACTTCTCCAGATTTACAAACGTATACAGTAGATTTGCAAGCTGTCCTTCTGTCTCCTAGATTAAACGCATCTGCTAACTATTATAAAACGAAATTGAAGGTGCATAATCTCACCTACTATAACTTATCTAATAAAGATGTTGTATGTTATGTATGGCATGAGGCAAGTGGAGGCCTAGAAAGCGACGTGTTTGCTTCGCTAACCACCAACTATTTGCAGAAAGAAATAGATAATAAAAAAAAACAAAGAAACTCATCATTTGGAGCGATGGGTGTGGTTACCAAAACAGGAATGTCAAATTAGCAAATGCAATTCTGGAATTGAGTATAAAAAATAACGTTCTAATTGAACAAAAGTACTTGACAGTGGGTCATACCCAGATGGAGGTGGACTCAATTCATTCAACTATTGAAAAAAAGCTCGGTAAGAGAAGAGAGGTGTACGTGCCTGCGGATTATCTGCCGATTATTCAATCCGCTAGGCAGAATCCCAGGCCGTATGAAACGGTCTATTGTGAGTACACGTACTTTTTTAAATTTGATGCAATATTTTATAAAAGTATTCGGCCAGGGAGCAAAGTGGGAGACCCTTGTGTCAATGACGTTGTGGCATACCAATACACACCAGAAGGCGTCATCATGTTCAAAATAGATTTTGATGATGACTGGAAGCCGTTACCTGCACGAACAAAAAGGGTTGAACAATTGCCGGTACGAGAAAAACTTTACTCAGGGCCTTGCCCCATCGAAGGTTCGAAATTTGGTCATTTACAGGAATTAAAAAAATTAATTCCTGTAGATTACCACGCATTTTACGATTCCTTGACTATCAAGTAAATGTATTTGTAAATATAGGTGTAATTGTTAATAAATTTTCATAAATAAAGTTAAAATAATTAAACATCGTTTTTTATTGGCACTGCATTTTGCCCTATGTCGTACTAACTGGTATGCTGTAAAGTAGCAATAGGTTGTATGTCAAATTATCTGCTAATCTATTGTACATATTACTATTTCATTTATATTACATAAATAAAATCAAATTATAATAACATTTTACCTAGCCTAAAAGAAATACTATTATTATATTTTTTTTAAATTAGTTTTTTGTCCCTCCTGTAAAATTACTATTTTATGACATACAACCTTTTGCAGTCACCACGACGATATATTGCTGCGTTTTATTTCATCCGGCAGTATTATGAGTTTATAGCGCGTGAAGTAATGTGCGGTGTGTGTGTGTTTGATGATTTGGAGATGTGGGCCATCGATACCACCAAACGATACAGGTTTTCCTAATTATATATGGCGGTATTGATTAATATAATGGTTTTAATAATTAATATTATTTTCCTTTTTCATCCTTAAAAATATTATTTTATAATATAGAAAATGCATTTAATATAATGGAATTGTTTTTCCATATTTTTTTAATAATTAATATTTATTCTTGGCTTTATATTAAACTAATACATTAATTTCTGTAAATTATGAAGGACTGGCTTAACAACTTCGCCAGGGTCCAACCTCTACAGGTTTCCATAATTATATGGCGGTATTGATTAATATAATGGTATTGTTTTCCATAATTTTTTAATAATTAATATTATTTTCCTTTTTCATCCTTAAAAATATTATTTTATAATATAGAAAATGCATTTAATATACCGGAATTGTTTTCCATAATTTTTTTGTTTTGAAATCGGTATAGCGGCAGCGGTAAAGTGGTATAGTTGTCACGGTTTAGATTTTCATTACACCTGAAAAATAAATACAATTATGCTAGTAGTCTAATGTGCAAGATTTTTAATACTTATCTTATATCCATCATAGGCAAGTGCTACTTCGTCAAGTAGTTTGGGTTGTCTGCGTTAATTAATAATCCAGCCCTTCTGGTTAGGAACTAAAACACAGAATAATAAAATAATAAATGAAGGATTTAATAATGACTTATCTCTTATCACAGCTGTTAAGAGACTTGTCGTTAGTTGATTAATATTTGTTTATATTGTATATTAGTTATTTACAGTTAAATTAATGTTCACTTACCGGTGTAAAAGTTTGAATTGTACTCCATGATGGTTGGGACTGCAGTCATAATTTTTGGCAGCTTTCCTTGTTCTCCTTATCCTTATGTTATTTAATTATCCAATCCATATTCTATTATTCCAATTGACTCCTTTGTATATTAATTATCTAACCTGAAATGATACAAGAATTTAATACTCGGAATTATTTTCAGTAAATATTTATTGATTATAAGTGATTACTTACCAACAATTAATTCGGTTAATCCTTTTTCAGCACTTGTCACTTTCACATTTAATTAGATTGATCCTAATTAATGACACTTGTATTGTTTACTTACTTAGTTGAATTCCTGTCCGTTTTGACAGTGAGGAAGCGCAGCTCGGTGGTAGTTGGTGTTGTTGGTGTTGCCAACTGATTTTATTTTTGCTAATTTTAAATTCAAATTACCGTCTTAATTAAGTAACCGTTTGGCTTTTGTTAATTTTGTAACATTTCGGTGTTAATGTAATTCCTTTTTCCCGTTCCATTAATTCCCTTTTTGTTTAAGAAAAGTAACTTCTTGGGTGGGTCATGCGCGGGGGCATATCTCGAGTTTTCCCAGAGCGAACCTAAGATCCCACCGGTCCTTTTCATCGAAATACTTCGCCCGATCAACAAACGCTTAAGCGGATTTCGGCCGTTGAATTAAGTCATCGTTTAAACGGATTAGTAAAATTCAATGAGTTTTCTGTGAAAGGATATCCAATAAGACCATGTAAGTTTATTTAAATATTCCTTTGGCACCTCCCGTCACACTTGCTATTTTAATTACAGATACCTAATTTAATTATTAATTGTGTAGCACGAGATTAAATTATAGTATGTGTATATAAATCCTAGGCTTATCTAGTTAATACACAATATACTCCTTAGTGCTAACGTAATTAATTAATTGCCACGTGTGTTAACACTTCTAATCAATTCGCTGGAAGCGCCACGTGGGAGACTTTCACCCCCTTATATATTTTTTTTGTAATTCCTTCTGCTCATTAATTATATTTGTGATCTAGTGTAAAGTAATAATGTTTTAAACTGTGATTATAAATTAAATGGGGTTCACCCTATTTTATTAGACGACAAGTGTTGGTCGTCCTAATCATCCATATTGTTATTCATCACGCTAATCATTCATTCACATCATCCATACATTCATTTTCATTACTTTAGTTATAAGTTTCCGATTGGAAAGATCACGGTGTCAAGTAGCGTGCACCAGATGAGTGATTTAACTTTGTTTTTTTATAATTTTTGCTGGATAATTTCATCCTGCGTTATATTTGATTTTCTATACACCTGTACTATAATTTGCATTTATTTTTGTCGGGCAATAATTATTTTTTTTTTTTGGCTTCAATATACCATTTTTGTTACATTTAGCGTGTGTGATTCCTTCCCTATTCCGTTCTCTTTTTAGATTTTTTTTTATTGTTTTTTTTTAACTCTGGAAAATAAAAGCAATTGGAGCCTAACAGCTGTGTTTGTGGTGAGACCTTTTTTTTTAAATTATTATTATTCTGTGTTATTTTGTGGACCCCGCCCATCGCCGCGAGCTAGGCCTGGCTAGTCCTTTAACAAATACTTAAGGGCTAAAGGGCTCGTGTCATAGTGGTATAGCGGTAGCGGTATAGCGGTATAGTGGTATAGCGGTAGCAGTATAGTGGTATACCACTTACATACACTTTCCATCCACTTGCAACTTTCTATCCACTTTTAACCTCTATCTATGGCTGTCGTAACCGCTTAAATTATGAAACACAACGGGTATAACATGACTATCCTGATAATTAATATAACAATCTTCATGAGCGGCATCCCCGTTACCAACTAGAGTTCTGTCATCGTCCGTGTGTTCACAATCACTTTGGTTTATTTGTTCTGCACACACGACATAAAGAAAACATTAGTTTATTATTTTGTTTAATGGGGTGTACAGAGTGAGACGAGTTTTGGGAAAAAAGAATTTTGCACTTAATCAAGCATTAAAGTTTTTGTAGGTTAAAGTTTGGAAACGTTTTAACAAATGTTTAAGTTAATAACTTGCAAATTAAATCATTTTCTATTAATTTAAAATTATTTTTTACTTCAATAGTGACGTTTTTCCATGTCTAAATCAAACTTTAATATAATCTTATTCATAGAATCAATATTGAATATCATTTGTAAACGTTTTAACAAATGATTTTCCATTAATTTACAAAAGTTCTTGAAAATTGCTATTTTTATAACAAAATAATAATAAAGAATAAAAATTCATTATACATTAAATTAAATCAATTGATTATGAGTTTAAAAACGATTAAAGGTTGGCTACAATTTTAGGCGAATTTTAAGCGCTAAACAAAATATATGACTATTCCTTTTTATAGATGTTTATCGAAACATCATTCAGCAATTTGATAATTGTCT
Organism: Tachinus rufipes; assembly: GCA_963932245.1. Taxonomy (NCBI): domain Eukaryota; kingdom Metazoa; phylum Arthropoda; class Insecta; order Coleoptera; family Staphylinidae; genus Tachinus; species Tachinus rufipes. The sequence goes on from OZ010748.1 coordinate 53,125,343, forward strand.
TTTCTTACTGCGCCTGCTGAAATTACCACGAATACTCGGAATTTCCTACTCCGTGGTCTGAGTCCCCAAAATTTATCCCATGAGAAGGACCGCTCATATTCATTATTTTCCTTTGAACCCACCCACGCAAAACACGCATCATCTTGGTTTTTAACATTGACGCAGGCATGCTTCAACTTGATCTGCTTAGGCAGCTCGATATAGGAGGGGTCCAGTTGCGGTGAAAACTTGTTTATATTGAACGCAATATTTATAATCGTTTTCAGCGCCCACCCGTTATCTTTCTCCTGGGCCTTCTCAAGTTGTGTAAAGATTGATTTATGGATATTACTCAGAACCCAGAGATTGTCTTTTTTGTTTTGAAATTTTGCTTTTTACTCAAAAAATCAAATGGGGTGCGATAAAGAGCTCAGTTCACGACTGGCAACCCCGTTTAAACAGGAAGTTCTTTACAACCTATGTATAAAAATTTCAGCTCGTCTCATTTACTATAAACCACATGTTGATTTTGCATCAGCCTCTCAAAGATTTTGTTTATTATTTTGTAATTTTAGGATTTTAATATTTTACTCGCATAAGATTAAAAACAAAATGTACAATAAATAATTATAAGTGTTTATTTTTATCTAGCAATAGATATCCTCATAAAATAAACGCTTCATAAAAATTTCGTTATTACGATCCGTTTGCTTATCACTTCACGTTAACTATGAAAATAATTATAGAGTACTGAATTCTTATTTTCAATAATTTATTCAACAATATACATTTTTGTTTATTAATCCATATTCATTTTAATTATCATAAAATTGTGTGAATGGCCATACGATAAGCGGATAGCGACGGGATCTGCCTCCTCATAGCACATCATATTTTTTATCTTTACATATTATTTTGAGACGTGGGCGCAACCTTGAACGCGAGCGCTGGATGACGTCACCTACTGTGAGGGCGGCGGCCGAGCGGTAACTCTCTTAAGCTACGTCCACACTATGCCGAATGATGTCGGTCGACAAGGTCGATCGACACTGTCGAACAAGTCTGGACATGTCGCCCGGCTTTGTTGAACCATGTCGGGTCGAATCGAACGTAACCCGAATCAAGTCGGTACGGATCAAAGAAAGTCGAGCGACATCAGTAGGTGTGGACGTGTTGAAACGTGTCGGTCAACTTTTTTCAGTAAATATTTAGGCTATTTATTTGTGTTTATATCAAAATATTCCATTTAAAATAATTTTATAAAACATTTTTATTAACACGTATTTATAATGGAGTTTAATGATGAACAAACTATTTCATTTATTGAAATGTATAGGGAACGTGATTATTTGTGGGATCAAACTAACTCCCTATACAAAAATCGGAATAAAAGACATGATGGTCTTATGGAAATTGCAGTTTCTTTTGCCATTGAAAAATCTGATGTTGAAAAAAAAATTAAAAATTTGCAAAGCCAGTTTTTCAGAGAAAGAAAAAAGGAAAAGTGTGCCACTGGGATGGGTGCAGACGAAAAGTACATTAGCAAATGGTTTGCATACAAAAGTATGATGTTCTTGGCTGATAAGAACAAACCAAGAAACACTCAGGATACAGATTTAATTAACAGTCAGGTAATTATGATTTTTTAAATATTTAGCTTGTTTTAAACTAATTTACTTGATTTTATGATTATTATTGTTATGCGAAATAATTTTATTGTTAATTGTTGTTTTGTAAAAACAAAACAAATAATACCTACTTTTTAATAAGTAGGTATTAAAATATTTTCAAAATTATGATTAGACAGATCTAAGTATAACCATGTGCTATGTTTGGTTTATAAATACCGTCCATTATTTTTTGGTAATAGGAAAACATAAATAAACAATTTATAAATTAGGTATTAATACATTTTTTAATCAAAAGCAAAATGAATGTAATTAAACTTATTAAACAGTTATACCTACAAATTAATTATTACTTAATTAACAATTACAATTACTTATCGTACTGGAAGTGCAGTTTTCCTGGCTCACTTATGAAATATTCTGCAAATTCCTCTCTCACCGTTTGAGCCTTAGTACAACTTCTCCTGGGAACCGTAGGCAGACTATTTATTTCACAAGTTGATGAATCTCGCCTCCAATGACCTGGAATAACTTCTCCACTGTCAGAACACTCCGTATCCAAACTCCCAATGGGGCAGTAAACATTTTTTGGTCCGCTTTTCCTCAAATAGTTATGTAAATAAATTGCAGCCAATGTTACTTTTCTTGCAGTACTTGGCTTCAATAACATTGGTCTTCTAAATATACGAAAACGGGAAGACATTATACCAAATGCATTTTCTGAAACTCTTCGAGCCCTACTTAACCGGTAGTTGAATATTCTTTGTTTTGATCCTTTGTTATGCAATCCAGAGAATGGTTTCATAAGATTTGGGGTTAGTTGAAAAGCTTCGTCTCCTACAAGGAACCGGAAGACTCAATTGCGGTAAAGGGCGGGGAGGGGGAAGGTGCATAGTGTTGTTATCTAGACATTTCTTAAAAGATGTACTATTAAAAACTCCACCATCCGAAATTCTTCCTTGACATCCAACATTCGCATATTGTAGCATCACGTTTCTGCCATAGGAGCTGCCGGCTGGTTTCCTAAAACAAATAAAGTATATATTATAATTTAAGATAGGCAACCGAGGTAACTGTTGGAAGTTATTAGGGATGTAACGTAGGCAACCCAACATACACTATGGATAATCCGGTAGCCGGACATTGAGGATTGTGTTATGAATATTTATATTTGTACGCACACTAATTAAGTCAGTGTGGGGGTGTTACATGTTAGTTGCTATATGTTCTAATTAACTTTTGTTAGTAGTGGTTACGTTTGAAAGAATGTTTGACACTTACCATGTGAGTTGATCCCGACGTATCATTTCGGCTATTCCTACCTCTGTGGGCCTTCTCTGGTGGTGTATTCTGAAATAAGAAATTATTAATATATATGTGGGACTATAATGGTGTGATTATTACAAGGATATAGGTGGAATTATGTGATGTTAGTATTGGCGGTTACGAGTAGGGTTATTTTCTCTCGGAGTAAGATTGAAACTAGTTTTTGAGTTAATTTTAGGGATAAATGTTGTTAGATCTTACTCGAGAAGTGGCTTTATTGCTATGTAGGGAATGGGGGGAATGTTTTAAGGGATTTTACGATTGAATGTTTTGTTTATTATTGGTTGGAGGTTATGTGGATTGGGAGAGTACAGGATGGATTGATTGAGTACTGGAAACTTACGAATGGTGATATACTAAGCTCTCCAGTAATGTTACAAATACTATTATGATGGTACTTACTTGAATTTTAATTAATCCTAATGTTGACATCTGTCACTGTCACCCACCATGTTGTTTACCCTTGGCACTTTTGGGAACATGTAATAATTTACGGTTGGCAGCACTGATTATTGGTTCAGGGTGTTCATGTGAAACTGTAACATGGAGGTTCTTTCTCATCCGGTGCTCGAACGGTGCTCGAAGTGTAGTGGTGTGTTTGCTGGTTATTGAATACCGACAGGAGGGTGTAACCTCACGGCTTGTGGCCATTTTATGGTATGTACCAGTGATTATTTGATGGATTAAGTGCTATATGGAAGGCACCCGCTAATTATTGGAGCGGAAAATTGATCCTACCGCTGTGCGGATTTCCACACCTCGTGGCAAATGTTATATGGGCGGCCGACGAAGCTCAACTTGGAATATATTGGAATATATGTGTGTATATACATAACCGGATAGAGGCTATCGAATTGCTCCTACTCAATCTCAGGTAATTAATCCACCTCCGTAATATTAATTAAGTGTGACTGTTGTGTAGTAATTGCACGTGTGGTTTTAGGTTTTCTTTATCAGGTTTTCTTTCTTACCTTTAAACCTTTCTATTGTTGATGGTCATTGAGACTAACATGAGTACTGGTGTCGTCAAGATGGAGTTCCGGCTCTAAGGACTTGATGTTGGACATTCCAGCCATACACCGAGGTATTCTGTCGGAACAGTCATCCCTGGGACGAAATATATTTGGGGGTTCGGATGCCAAGGAGGACGTTCTGGAGCTGAGGATCATCGCTGGAAGTCAAGGCTTGAAATTTTATATGTTTCCTTAACTTTTTAAATATTTATGTTGTGCTTCACACTACCTTATCATGCGTCACATGATATTTATATATGATATTTATACATGATATTTATATATGATGTTTTCAACTCTTTTTTTTTGTAAGAAGGTATTATTGCGTGTTTGTAAACCTCGTGCAAGGGGGCTTTGTTGCCTGCTTAAAAGTCTCGAATTTATGAATTAACGGAAATCGGGGTCGCTCGTAGCGCTACGCGTTTCACCGCTTTCACCTCGTCATTCGCGGGCCACAAGGCGATATATTTTTTTTTACATAAACTTGCATGTCCGGTTATTTATTAGTTGTGATACCTTGGGCGTATGCCCCAAACAAAACGTATTTAAATGTTCGATGTTTAATGATTAAATATAGAGTGTGTGCCACACTTTTCAAAACAGACCATTGACCTGCGTTTAATTTAAACTGTTGTTCTCTTGGGGAGGGATTTACAGGAACAGGTGGGTTCGAGCTTTTCCCACGGAGACCGGTATCGCCGAGAGTCCTCGACAGAAACAAGCTCGTGGCGCTCACAATTATACCCGCCCGTCTTCACTGAGCCGGCAGGCACTCTCTCGGTTGACCATACCACCCTAGCTCCCTCATCCTCTCCTAAGAAGTAAGAAATTACGTCACAATATATGAAATTGTAATTTGCATTTGTCTTAACAACTTGAATGTAAAAATTATTTAACATAAATTAAATGTTTAATACTTTAATATCAATTTAAAAAATATAATATAAGTGTATTTTTCAGGAATCTCAAAATGAAGAAACTCAAGAAAAACATGACGAAAATAATAGTACAGGAAACATAGACAATTCTGAGGACGAGAGATTAAACGCTGAAGACAGTAATGCAAGTACAACAAAGACAACAATACCGAGTAAAAAAACATTTACATCCCCCAAAAAAACCACTTAAAAAACGTAAAGTTATTTCAAGTTCTGCTGTTAATGTACCTGTCATTGATGAAGCAGTAAACCTGTTGAGAACTATACAGGCAAACAAAAAAGAAAAAGACGAATATCAATTATTTGGTGAGCAGGTAGCAATTAAGCTTAGAAATATTAACTCACCGCAAGCAAGATTTATGGCGCAGCAGAATATTAATAACACATTATTTGAAGCAGAAATGGGTATGGGGGTTTATTCGTATAATTCTCAACCGCTTCATTATGTAACATATCCCAACATGTATCCCTCTGGAAATCGAAATAATCAGCCAAGGCTTTCGCCCTACCACTCGCCTACGCCTCCTATGCTAATTTCACCGCACTCTTCCTCAAGCAATCCTGCCTCACAGTCACCTGCATCTGTCATACCAGATTCACCTGCATCTGTCATACCAGATACCCCTCTAAATAATTTTAATACCGACAATCAATACGATTTCATGTAACGAGAAACAACTGTAACTTTTTTTTTCTATAAATTATTTAAATAAAACGAATGATAATAAACAAATGTTAAAATAAATGCTATATAGTAGTTACATTAAAATATTTGTTGTACTATTCTTACCTTGATATAATCTAGTAGAGCTACTGTCAGGGCATCACAGACTTCCGGTACAATAGCTGATATTACTTGCTTTGACATTTTCAAGAGGTGGCCCAATGATACTTATGAATCTCCCGTTGCCAAAAATCTCAACGTTACTGCAAGGCGCTGGCTCACTGAAATAGCTTTTCTGAAACTTGTGTCTTGCTTAATGATTGTTGGTGCAATCATACTTAATAGATTTTCAAAATCAGAATTCGTCATTCTAAAAAAGTTTTGAAAACCTACGTCACATCTGTACTCCATGTTCAAATCATCAACGTCATTCAGCAATAAATCACCAATAAACTCTTCTGTACTATACTTTTTTCTGCCTCGTACAAGGCTGGGCCTTACCCAAAATCGCCTTGGGCGACGACGACAGCGTTGTTGTTGACTTTCTGCAACTGCAATGATAATTGCAGCAGCCGCAACTGCAGCATCTTCAGAGTCACTCATTGTTTAAAAAATGTAATCAAAATTCACTAACTAATTTATTAACTTGCTTGATCAGTGACTGTCGCTCAACTAGTCTACATATACTGTGGTGTGTGGACAAGTCAAAAGTCGACAGTGTCGAACGACATATGTCGGTCGACCTTGTCGATCGACATAGTCTTGACACGGCTTTAGGGTGCAGGATAGAGCCGTTCTGACCCCGGATTTGATTTTTCTACCGGGCTCTTCCACCCCTAGGCCCTGGTTTTCCGATCACATAGTAGTTTACAAGTATCCCGTCTGAGATCTTCCACTCTTATCATAGTGCCGTTTTGGCTTTCCCACCCTTATAGCGCCCTTTTGGCTTTCCACCCTTATAGTACCCTTTTGGCTTTCCCACCCTTATAGTCCCCTTTTGGCTTTCCCACCCTTATAGTGCCGTTTTGGGCACCCTGCCCCCACCTGTTGCCCCCTTTTGGGTTTTAATTTTACACTACTTCCATCCTTATGGCCATTTTGGTTTTTGCCATATGCGCAACTCACCACATTTGAATTTTCCACCAAAATGCCGGTAAAGTAAAGAAACCAATTGCAAAATATTTGAATTTCCTGCTAAAAATAATGTCGGTAAAGTAGGGAGGCCGATTGCAAAAAGTGATTTTAGACCCCCATGTAAACCTTATGGGATTTTGCGCCAGAACTGTCCTAGCTACTCTACTATCGATGATTAATCACCCAGGTGAAATTGATAATGAAACTCTCGAATATCTACGATATCTAACTGAAAACCCGATGCAATCAACTAGTTTGATTACACCAAATCCACAAATTGATATACTGTCAGATATCCTAATAAAACCACCAACAGAAATTATGGAACCTAAAGAACATACAATAATGTCAACGCAACATACAAATTTTAATGAAACCACAAATGATGGAATAAAGGTATTGGACGAAGTTATTAACAACAAACAAAATCAAATCTTAATTTTACCGCAATTTTATAATAAACTAGATATTAGCCAAGAAAACTACGAACATCACAAAATAATCACTATCAAAATTCCTAATACTAATAACTCAAATTTAATTTTACAATTCTTAAAAAATTATACCGTTTTCGGAACAACATACTATTTACACTTTCATACAGATGAATTATTCCATGATTTTAACAAAGTATATTTAAAACACTTCTCCGAAAAAGGTCCGACATTAATTAGATGTTCAAGAAAGGTAAACACAATCATTGACAAAGAAGAGCGAATCCTATTAGTAAGAAACCATCATGAAGGAAAAGTAATCCATAGAGAGATAAGCGAAACTCTTGAATATCTCAAAAAAATTATTATTGGATTAACATGAAATTAACAATATCGAATTTTATTAACGCATGTCATATTTGCCAACGAACAAAATATGCAAGAAAAACGCCATATGTGCCACTGATGTTGACTGAAACGGCCTCAAAACCATTTCAAATAGTTCACATTGACATATTCACATACGACAATGAAAACTACTTAACATTAGTAGATTCTTTTACAAAATTTGCACAGGCTTTCCAAGTTACTGGAAAAACAGCCATTCATATTAGCAAAGCTTTAATGAAATATTTCACATCATTCGGAGTACCCGAAAAAATAGTAGTAGACAATGGATAAGAATTTAACAATGAAATGGTAAAAGAAATGTTAAAATTACATCAAGTCAATGTACATTTCACAACACCAGCTCATCACGAGTCAAACAGTATAGTTGAACGATTTCATTCGACTATTATTGAACACCTTCGTATTCTACAAGAAAACTACCCGGAAGATGATAACCTAATGGATTATGCCGTTCTAGGATATAACAGTTCAATACACAGCGCTACAAATTTTACGCCTTTTGAACTAACATTCGGTCATACCCAATCCAGAGACCCTAATGAAATTTTTATACCAAATTCATTTTACACCGACTATACCCAAAATCATAAGGAGAAATTGAAACATGTTTACCAACAAGTAAATGAAAAACTTGACAAACAAAAAACTATATCAAAAACCAACAAACAGGGAGAATCTACTGTTGAATTTAGTTTAGGACAAATAGCTTATAAACAGAATCTAAAAGGTAGGAATAAAAAGAGTAACAAATTTTTAGGACCTTATAAAATAACCGAGGTTTTAGAAAGAACTCGAGTAGAAATTACTAATGAACACAATAAAAACAAGAAACAGATAATTCACATAAAAGAATTAAGAAAACCTACTCTTGTTGCAGATTCATCAACTACAACCATGGTGAAAAATTCCAAAAGCTATAAAAATACAAGTGGATTGTCATCTTACCAGAAAAAAATGTGGCTACACAAATATGTGGCTCTAATAAAGACAAAATACCACTTTTCGGAACGTATATTTTAGAACTAAGTTCATCGTGTAAAGTGAAAGTTGGAAACATTTCAATTCCAAGTTACAAAAATTCGTTCAGCAAATTCAAAATAATTGAATTGCCTGAATTTAACTTTTCAATTGCCAAAACAAGTCCAATGATCAAATTCAAACCATTGGTACTTAATTCGATAAATCTGGATGAAACTAAACACATTTGTAATGCATTAATTATGCAAAACCAAAAAATCGAATTAATTTCAGAAGTTCCAATATACTACAACAACATAAGTGTCTGGACAATCATAATCTATATTATAATCATTTTTATTATTTTATTTTATGTATATTACTATGTTAAAAGATATAGAGCTACAATGCAACTTCAAGGACCAACACCACGTCCAAACGTGACCATGCCAAATCCTCTTCCAAACCCCAGGATTCTAATTTAAGGATGGAGGAGTTATAAATCACTGAACAATGGGTCCCCATAGCAGACGCTAGGTCAGCATCATTAACACGTGCATCGGAGACGCAAAGCTCAGCATTATAGGCAAAGAAACATTATTCATAGTGCAGCTGCACTCCTTATATGGATTAAGCTTAGTAATCAGTTTTAGTTTATACAAAGATGTGTAACACGTTATTTAGCTCAGTGTATGTTCAGAGCTCCTGATCGGAATATTAAAATTATAATTCATTTAAATTGTAATCAAATTGTTTTTTTAAAAAACCATCTCCAAAGGGCGTTATCAAAATTCGCGTGTCATCTATTAATGATCGGAGGCCACAATACTACTACATCGCGCGACTTCGCAATCCTTCGGGTCTCCCAGGCCGAGTGTAATCGGATAATTTAGTTTTATAATTAATTAGGCGATTATTAAAAGAAAGTGGATAATTAAAATTACATACAATATTATGATGTAGCTTTTCCGTAATAACTGTAACAATAGTTACATTTTTATTTTTTAATATACATAATACTAACATTGTTTTTAAGAGGCTAACTCGTGGTCAACTGTTTTCCGCATGAAAACACGCTAATACCTCTTACGAGGGGTGAGTATCAACTCCGGGTGATCTTTATTACTCTTTGAAACGGAGGTTGTCACCTTTAAAGAGTTAGGTATATATATATAGTGTTTTCGTATGTTTAAAATGTAAACATGATCTGGGGAAATTGTCGCCTGGAGGCTATTAAAGAACTGCTTGAGTATTCCTACATTTCATAACACAACTATCATAATTAATACATTAATAACACACTTTTGATATCTAGGTAATTTTGTATGAAGTTAACAAGTGATCAACTTGTGGAACATATGTAAAATTAAAAAAAAAAACAGATATTTTTACTAAAATATATTTTTATTCCAAAATAAATAAATACAAACATATCGATATACATATTTAGTATGAGTAGACATTTATTTGATTAACATTTAATGAGTAACATTAGAGTATCTTATAATGAGTCATCCATAATGGAATAATGCCCCCATGGTAAAGTTGAAATTCCTTCTAGACAGATGTAACGCTTAGTATCGTGAGGATTGAGAGCAATTTTAGATTGTGTAACGGTAGAAACATTATGTTTTGTTGATTTGATAAGTTGCTGGTCTACAACTGTTTCTTTACCTGTGCGCAAACTCTCAAGGTAATCGTTGAATGTAATTTGGTTTTTAACAATGTGCTTCTTAACACCTTTGGCTTTTTATCCTTGTCCTTATCATTTACTCGAACTGCATACATTTTAGAGCGAAGACCTATAAACTCAGTCATCACCTTGCCTGCATGCTCATCCTTCATCATACCGAGAACCTTTTTATTCACACGAGGAATATTATAGATGTTGTTTTCGGGGTAGTCACTAGTATCGAAGAATTCTGGCGCATCACTCCGAATAACTTCATATAAATCAGGGGTTTCTACTTCGTAAATATGTGAATCAGTGTCGGTGTAGCAAACCTTTGCCTTATCACCGAATCAACTTCTCATATAAAAATAATGGAAATCGTAAATTTTTAATTTAGAAATATCGAGTATGCACATTCCTATATAAATCGGTTTATTAAAGTAAATTTCTGTCTTATTTAATTCGATGGCAACTAAATTTTCATCAAAAACTGTTGAAGATTTAAAATTTGGTTTTGCAATCAATGCCTCGGCACCGTAACGACCCTCCCATTTAGTTACCAATTTAACGTTGGAATGTTTACGGATATTTTCCATTGTTTTTCCGAAAACGGCATTATTCATAAGATTAAATAAATTCTTTTCAAAGTCGTTAACTGCAGCTGTTCTCAATTTTGTATTTAAGTCAATGTAACTTTTAAGCCAAGGCGATTGTTTAAATTTAAGCACACGATAAATTTTTACTAATTTCAACCCGTTTTCCATAGCCTGTTGTAAATTTCGGTAATGTATGATATAACGTTTTTTATTATACAATGTTGCTAATAATTTCTTTTCGCGTGAATTTTGAGGTGTGTGATGTTCAGGGCAAACGAAAGATCGCTATGGAGATCATGCATAGATTCTGGATAATTGATATCAACCTCTAAAATACAACATTCAGAATTATCCTTAGATATATTACTGAAATTAAAGTTTTCTGGATCATCCACCCATTCAAATCCACCGTATGGAAGATACTGAGACATTGCCCATCCATATTGATTATTTATATCGTTATAAGTTAAAAATGTTGATTGTTTATTTGGATCATAATTAGGCATGTATTTGTTGTTGGCTTTTGCATATCGTTTCGAACATTGACTTAGACCCCCTCGAATACCACGTTCAATAAACATAATCATTTCGATATCTGTAAGCAGCTCCAAGTTTATTTTTGTATACTTGAGCATGGCATCCCAGGTATACCCTGGTAATGTGTAGTAGTGAGCAGGATCTAAGCCATATGTATTCAAACTGCTGCTCCGAAATTGCCAACAGCATGACGTCCGTTTTCAGGTACAAGTCTGAATATTCGCTTAAATTTTGACAGCCAAATTTTTTCCAAACTGTACATGCGTGCTCATAGTCATCATCATTAATATCAGTATCTGTTAATTTATTATAAAAATCATCTTTTTTAGGTAATTCAGTCTCGGATAATTTTGTCCATGAATCTATATAATCATATGGGAAAACACCTTTTCGCGTTAATAGTTTTAAATTTGATTCAGCTAAATTTGGAAATTGTGATTTTAAATGTGTATATTCTACTAAATATGAAGCTAAACTAAGTTTTTATCAACATGCTTTGTGAATGAAATATATCGCTCCTTATTTATAGGCAGCAAGTCGATCCGCCCTTCAAAATCTTTTGCTAAATTTTTAATAATAAAATGTGATTCATATCCACTTAAATTGTAAAATATTACAGGGATCACGTGGCTGTCCTGGTAATTAATATTACATTCCTCGTGTGCAGCTCCTCGGTACGCACCTGTAAGGTGACAGTGATCACGGACTCGTTTCTCACAAATATTAAAAGGTTTTTCGCAGATGTGACAGTGTGAAATAGAGCAAAATTTTAATTCCTGCGTTGGACTAAGAGGTTCCATCGGCAATGGGCAAAGAAATACCGTTTCAACGTCTTCTGCAAATTGTTTCATCTTCTGTGTAAACCATTGCTGGCAGTCAACACCTCGGTGACTTTTATAAAAACTATGAGAATCGTCATAGGAGCACTTTACGAAGTAACCAATACTATGTGGTACATGTTCTTGCGTATTATTTTTATCATTAGTTTTGATTAACATACATTAGAGATCCGCATATACTACAAATGGCAATGGCTCTTTGTTCTTCTCGTTCTTAAATTGCACGTTTGAATTTTCATTCATTTCCGCACAGTCTTTTTCGTGCGCCCTCAGTTTTGTCGCAGACACAAAATAATGCAAACATCAATCAAAAATAAATATATGACCTTTATGTTTATTAAGCAGCTTGGATACAAGGCGGGATAATTTTTAACTATACATAATGGTATTTGATTGGCATCGCATCTTGTTTTTTTTTTTGATATTCGTCAGCGTAATCATCTTGAATGAGGAGTAGATTAACATGCTTTTCTAATTTGTTTTTCGTAAGGTATGTCGGTTGCACATCAAATGATTTACGACTTTTGGTTGTTAAAGAATAAACGTTGATGGAGATATTGTTTTGTTTCTCAAATCTAGAAATCTGCTTAATTGTTATGGGAAATGTAATATTTTGTAGGTTAAGGATGGTTGTGTAGTGGGGATAGGATGAAACACGATGTGTGTTCTTGTGATTAACTGGATGTAACGCTGATGTTATTACCCAAGCAAAACATGCTTCATCATTATTATGTATGTTAATACATGCTTGCTTTCGTTTTACACTAATTGGTAGATCGAGATATGAAGATCCCACAAGTGGTTTAAATTTGTTAATATTGAATGTAATATTAATTATTTGACTAAGAGCCCAGCCGGAATCTTTTTCTTGAAATTCTTCTAGTTGGTTGAGAATTGTTTCCACAACATGTGTTTTAAACCATTCCTCAATACATGTATCATTGTATATCGGCACATTCTTTGTCGTAAGATATTTATTTTCATGAATCTCAATATCGTCTTTGACAACAACAAACTCACCACAGAAGGATGAATTAACCTTCAAAATTTTTTCTTTCTTCGGCACATTTTTAATTCGTCGTTGGAATAAATATTTGGCGTCTTCTAGGAATGCTTTGGGATCCTTATGTTTGAGGTTGATAATTACTCCGGTCCGGATACGATTAGAGAAAGACGTTTGACCGTCTTCCCATTTTACACGAATACTTGCGTAGTTTTCTCTATTGGGATGTACGTGAATATCCCGAGCCTACAGCTCCTCTTGATGCCTTCATCATAGTACGATAACTATGCATCAATATGATGTTAGAAACTATATGTTGTTTTAACCAAACATTTGTTGAAGTTTTTAATTCAGCATGCATTTTTCTGATGAGGCGTCCGCATTCTTTGATTGCTGGTTCAATCATGGATGGATTATCTTTCAACGATTTTAATTTTTTTTTGTGTGTCATCAACGAGTCTTGAAAGAAACTCCTTATTAATTGATACACTTGTCGACATTTTGATCTTATTATAATAACGGTTTATATTTCCAATAAAAAGAAACGTTTTTGAATTCAACTGTTGATTTTAACTCTGTACTTCACTATTTATTTATACTAAATATCTATGTGTCTGATACTCGGTTTAGTAAGGTATACAATATACAATTTTAACTCGAGCTGTTTTGCAGTGCACGACGGATGCGATAAATGAACGTGTTGACGCTGTAGTGTTGTCGAGTGTTGTCTTGAAGACTGAATTTATTCTTTGAGCGAGACATTTTTGTTAATTCTGCGCGGACCGCATATTAAACGGTACGTCAAAGGGCCCCTGAGGTAAACAGATTTGTGTGTGTTTTACATAAGAAACAATGCTAAATCGATTAATTGCTGGGTCTTGTCACACTTTTTCATAAGAATACATGTAAATCGAGACACAACTTTGTGTACATTTATAAATTTGTAATATTTCATAATTTTTCATCAATCGAGATTCATTTAATATTATCCTTTAAATTTAAAATATTGTTAACATTAAAATTGCTCTCAATAAACTGCATCTTATATGTAAATTATATGGTATTATAGTTTTAATACATTTATTTTATAATAATATGCTTATAATATGAAATATTTTAATGTGCACATTTTATTCTATTATTTGTATTAATAATAATGATAGATTTTTTGTTTTATTTTGATAAATTATTTTATTATCAATTAAATTCATGTATTAAAACAATTATATTGGTCTGCGTGATCTTGTTTTAAATGATTAAATTATATAATTTGTATGATTTTTATATTTGAAGGTTAATAAAATTTATGTATGTGCGGACTGCGGACACAGGTAAACATTTTACGTTGAAAGGAAATTATTTAATAAGATTTAAACCATCAACAAGCGGGTGTTATCGAATGAAAATATAAACCTATGCGTTTAAATAATTATTAATTTACATAAACACCCACAGTGCTTATTCTAGATTTCCGATACCCCGCTGTAAAGATGAACAGCCGAACGATTGATTATAATTTAGCAACTTAATAATAAATTGATTTAAAAACAAGTTTTGCTCTCCACTTTTTAATTTCTTATGTATGTATAATATAAAAGTTCACTCGAGCGTGAGCATGCGTAATGTCTTTAATTGTACATTTTATTATGGGATAATATTATATTCAAAATGAATAATAATAATATATATCATACAGCTTCGGTGTCATCTGTGATATTAGATTAGGTTATTGTATAGGTACTCACATCAAAGTCTTTTACAACTTTGTTGTCAGTTTTTTTAGTTTTTATTTAGTTTTTAATTTTAGCAATGTGATGTTAGGTTTAGTATTTATTTATTTAACCATTTTGAGGTTAATATTATTAAATTAAAATAATTAGCTAATGACGTTAGTAGTAGTCGCCGCTATTATAAATTAAGACAAAAATATATATATATATATATAATATATATAAATTATCATATTTAACTAGTTTATATATAAATAATCAAACGAAAGACTGGTTTGCCATCTAGTTGCAATTTTTAATACTAAAATGTCCGCATTAATCGGTATCATTTTTGCATTTATGCAATTGGCAGTCATTTCGCGGCTATAACGATTTTGAATCGCCAATAAATTATGAAATTAATTAATAATTTATTCAAAATCAGTCAATCGAATCACAGCGGCCAAGGGTCAAGCATAGACAATTGTTTCGGTTCTACAAACCTCGTCAGTATGCCTTGTACGACCACGGCATCGCATGATAGCGAAGACAATTTTGAATAAATATTTCTGTGCTTATGAACACAATTGATATTATAAATAATCAAACGAAAGACTGGTTTGCCATCTAGTTGCAATTTTTAATACTAAAATGTCCGCATTAATCGGTATCATTTTTGCATTTATGCAATTGGCAGTCATTTCGCGGCTATAACGATTTTGAATCGCCAATAAATTATGAAATTAATTAATAATTTATTCAAAATCAGTCAATCGAATCACAGCGGCCAAGGGTCAAGCATAGACAATTGTTTCGGTTCTACAAACCTCGTCAGTATGCCTTGTACGACCACGGCATCGCATGATAGCGAAGACAATTTTGAATAAATATTTCTGTGCTTATGAACACAATTGATATTATAAATAATCAAACGAAAGACTGGTTTGCCATCTAGTTGCAATTTTTAATACTAAAATGTCCGCATTAATCGGTATCATTTTTGCATTTATGCAATTGGCAGTCATTTCGCGGCTATAACGATTTTGAATCGCCAATAAATTATGAAATTAATTAATAATTTATTCAAAATCAGTCAATCGAATCACAGCGGCCAAGGGTCAAGCATAGACAATTGTTTCGGTTCTACAAACCTCGTCAGTATGCCTTGTACGACCACGGCATCGCATGATAGCGAAGACAATTTTGAATAAATATTTCTGTGCTTATGAACACAATTGATATTATAAATAATCAAACGAAAGACTGGTTTGCCATCTAGTTGCAATTTTTAATACTAAAATGTCCGCATTAATCGGTATCATTTTTGCATTTATGCAATTGGCAGTCATTTCGCGGCTATAACGATTTTGAATCGCCAATAAATTATGAAATTAATTAATAATTTATTCAAAAACAGTCAATCGAATCACAGCGGCCAAGGGTCAAGCATAGACAATTGTTTCGGTTCTACAAACCTCGTCAGTATGCCTTGTACGACCACGGCATCGCATGATAGCGAAGACAATTTTGAATAAATATTTCTGTGCTTATGAACACAATTGATATTATAAATAATCAAACGAAAGACTGGTTTGCCATCTAGTTGCAATTTTTAATACTAAAATGTCCGCATTAATCGGTATCATTTTTGCATTTATGCAATTGGCAGTCATTTCGCGGCTATAACGATTTTGAATCGCCAATAAATTATTAATTAATTTCATAATTTATTGGCGATTCAAAATCGTTATAGCCGCGAAATGACTGCCAATTGCATAAATGCAAAAATGATACCGATTAATGCGGACATTTTAGTATTAAAAATTGCAACTAGATGGCAAACCAGTCTTTCGTTTGATTATTTATAATATCAATTGTGTTCATAAGCACAGAAATATTTATTCAAAATTGTCTTCGCTATCATGCGATGCCGTGGTCGTACAAGGCATACTGACGAGGTTTGTAGAACCGAAACAATTGTCTATGCTTGACCCTTGGCCGCTGTGATTCGATTGACTGATTTTGAATAAATTATTAATTAATTTCATAATTTATTGGCGATTCAAAATCGTTATAGCCGCGAAATGACTGCCAATTGCATAAATGCAAAAATGATACCGATTAATGCGGACATTTTAATATTAAAAATTGCAACTAGATGGCAAACCAGTCTTTCGTTTGATTATTTATAATATCAATTGTGTTCATAAGCACAGAAATATTTATTCAAAATTGTCTTCGCTATCATGCGATGCCGTGGTCGTACAAGGCATACTGACGAGGTTTGTAGAACCGAAACAATTGTCTATGCTTGACCCTTGGCCGCTGTGATTCGATTGACTGATTTTTGAATAAATTATTAATTAATTTCATAGTTTATATATATATATATATAATACAAAAGTTTCAACAAATAATAATATGCCTGATGGCCTAGTGGTTTAGATCGTCGCGTTGTCCCATCTCGTCTACGCCACTGACGAGAGATAATTAAATTTGACACTGTCAAATAAATTAATTAATTAAAAGCTAAATAAGTTAATATAATTTTGGAAAATAGTGGAAAATTGTTAAGTGATTTACAAAGAAGCCAACTCAAGTGTTCGCTGCCCGAGGGAGGCCCGGAGGCCCTCACAAAGAGGACTTGAATTTTTGACAAGTTGTCAAAAATAATTTGTCAGATTTATTTAATAAATTTAATTAAATAAATCTTTAATTTGGACTTTATTGAAATTAATTGGAAATTGGAAGTGATGCAGCAAACTGTTTTGGACCAGGGAACCCCACCCCTGACCGCAGTGAGTAGTGTTAAATTCTTAAAGCGAAAAAATACGGCCGAGTCTAGCTCGTCGTATGGAAAACGTTGTGGTGAGGTTCTCACTCACAATAGATTTGATGTTTTAACTCCAATGGATGATGAATCTATTGTGAGTGAGGATCTGACCCAAAAAACGTTGCCTGTTCAGTCAAATTTAGTTAAAAATGCCCCTAATTCATCCATCAATCAAAATTCTGTTTCGAATGTCATTAACAAAATTAAATGGCCACCAATTGTCGTGCATACGGAGCTCGATAATTTAAGAGACCTTTTTGATTTCATCAAAAAGAATACAAATGACAAATTCCATGTAAAACACGGTTTTAATAACCGTGTTTCCATATATACGAGCTCCGTATCAGACTACCGTTTGTTAAAAGAAGCGTGCAGACTTGAGGAACTGGAGTTCCATACTTTCACCCAAAAGGATGAAAAAACTCACACTTTTGTGATGATGGGGCTCCAGGTGAACCTCACTGCCGACGAAATTATTAGTGAAATTTTGGAAACTTATAAAATTAAAATTTTGAAGTGCTACATGATGAAGGGTACAAAATTTCCAGTTTACGTTTTGACTACTTCGAACAAAATTACATGTAATGAACTGAACAGCAAAGTTCTTTACGTTTATCACACGACGGTTAAATTCGACCGATATATTAACAAAAAGGGTTTAAGTCAGTGCCACCGCTGTCAGGAGTGGGGTCACACAACATCAAATTGTTTTGTGAACCCTCGCTGCTTGAAGTGTGCTGGTTCACACTTAACTCACACCTGCACGAAAAGTAGAGAAGTGGAGGCGTGCTGCGTCAACTGCGGAGGGGCGCATCCTGCCAACTCTATTAGCTGCTAAGTGTATAAAACAAGAATTGCAGCTATAGAGAAACAACGGTCCAGAGTGTTGCCGAAGAAGACTCAACAGCCAGCAGTCAGATATGTTCCGGCACCAGCCCCGAGAGTCAACGCTTGGACCAAGAAAAGGGAGGATGCCGCAGTGATGCAGCAGAGTCAGCACACTCAGCAGCGAGGGAACCTGTCGTCGCAGCAGAGACGCCAGGAGGAACCCCGCCAAAATTCGCAGTCGTTTGTATTTCCCGGCCATGACGAATATAATGGCGTTATGGGTGAAATACACAGGTTGAAAGGTATGGTGGATCTTTCAAAGATGTTCAATTTATTAAGAGACATGAATGATAGGCTGGAATGTTGCCGTTCTGAAGCTGAAAAATTCCAAACGATGTTATCATTCATGTCTCAGCTGGACTAAATGGCCAATAAGTTGAACATTTTTGAATGGAATGCCAATAGTGTTAAGTCAAAAGTTGGCGAACTGATAGAGTTTCTCTCGAGATCGGACGTTGACATTTTGGTAATCGTGGAATCTAAATTAGATCCCACTGTAAAATTCAATGTGAAGGGGTACCGCATTGAACGGCAAGATCGAAATCTTGCTGGCGGTGGGGTAGCCGTTCTTGTGAAAAACTCTATCAGCTACATGCAAATAAATTGCAACAGCAATTTAGAGCATGTCGCTATTAGGTTAGAAGATGGTTTGACATTGATAGGAGTTTATTGTCGCCCAAATTTTCAGTTTGGGGAGGACGATGTCCTGAGTCTCCTCGACAAGGGGAACAGAGTTCTTCTTGTCGGGGATTTGAATGCCAGACATCATACCTGGAACTGTCACCTAAATAATCCCAATGGTACATGTTTATACAACATGTCCATTGCACATAACCTAAACGTCATGTATCCACCCACACATACACACTTTCCATCTAATGGTATGACACCAACCACAATTGATATATTTATTAACAAAAACGTGACGAACGTATCTGATTTGAAGACAGTGGTCGAATTGAGTTCGGACCATACACTAGTAACATCTACACTGTACAACACGATCAACAGACCGAGACAAATTGTCCAGAGACCTGACTATAAGAGTGCCAATTGGCCACTCTTTAGGAGGATCCTGGACAGAGACGTTGTTATTGACAGAAATATCAATACCCACGAAGACATTGACAGACATGTCGAAAACTTAACCAAAATTATACAAAATGCTTCTAAGAAAAGCATTAAAATGAAGACGATTAACCTTTTGGCTGACAGATTACCTCAAGACTTAGTAGACAAAATTCAATCCTTGAATAGGATTCGAAAAATTTGGCAACGGACTGGAGACAGAAACGAAAAAGACAACATGACCGAATTGAATAGACAAATTAAATTGGACATTTGTGATTTTAGAAATACAGAATGGAACGACAAAATTGAAAGACTTTCACACAGGGACAATTCAGTTTGGGCCCTGTTGAAGTCGATCAAACGGAAGACAGTAACGATACCGACGTTGACAAGTGAAGACGGTATTACTACTGCCTTCACTGACGTTGACAAAGCAGAAATGCTGGGGGTGACATTAGAAAAAGTACATGTTTTGGAGGAAGACGTGACTAACGAACAAAAAGAAATGACTGCCGGAGTGAAAAGGTTTCTGTCGGAGTATCGGCCTCTTCAGGATGAAATGTCTTTGACAAGTCCAAAAGAGGTTCGTGAAACGATCAGAAAACTTCCACCCTTTAAAGCAGCAGGACATGACAAAATACAGAACATTACATTGAAACACTTAACACGAAAGACAGTAGTGCAATTGCACTACATAATAAATGGAGTCATCAGGTTGGGTTATTTTCCAAAATCTTGGAAAATAGCCCACGTGATGCCCATACACAAATCTGGCCAGACAGCTACATCACCCGACTCATATCGATCTATATCCTTACTTACAACGTTAAGTAAGGTGACTGAAAAAATTATAATGAAAAGACTGGATTCTTTTGAATCGGACAATCAACTGACGACAGACAATCAATTTGGATTCAGAAGTGGACATGGGACGGTTCAGCAAATTGCTAGAATCGTCAATGACATTAACATCAATTTTAATAAAGACAAAGTGACAGACATGGTCCTGCTTGATGTCAAAAAAGCTTTTGACCGAGTATGGACCGACGGACTGATCCATAAGATGGAAACACAACACTATCCATCTTACATTATTAAACTTATACACCATTTTTTAACAGGCAGGCAATTCCAGGTAAAAGTCAACGACACTCTGTCCTCCCCAAAAAATATTGATGCTGGTGTACCGCAAGGTTCAATTTTGGCACCAAAACTTTTTAATATTTATTTTAACGATATACCTGTCTTTGCAAAAACGAGTCTTGCTCTCTATGCAGACGACACTGCAATCTATTCAGGATCTTTTTATGCAGTGGCCGCGCAGAAACAAAATCAAATTCACCTAAACACGCTGCAAAAATTTTTCAACCTTTGGAAAATCAAAATTAACACCAAAAAATCGGAAAGAATTTCCTTTACACGTAAATTCACAAATATTAAAACGTTTACACCAACAACTTTCGACAAAGATACTATACCGACGAAGCAGCACGTCAAGTATCTGGGAGTCCATCTAGACTCCCGTCTAAATTACCAACAACATTTAACACATATCCTACACAAAACAAATCAGGCCATCAAACAATTGTATCCAATTATTAACAAAAATAGTTCTCTTTCGGCTGATACCAAAATTCATCTTTATAAAACAGTAATCATACCTTCGTTAACCTACGCTGCTCCTGTATGGTGCGGCGTAGGTAAAACGAACCTGAATAGATTGCAAGTATTACAGAACAAGTGTCTGAGAATGGCACTTCGCAAAGACAGGTATGTCAGAATCAGAGATTTGCACGAACAGGCAAATGTACCCCTTATTTCGGACTACATAATGGAAATTTCACAAAATTTTTATAAATTTAAATTAAAAAATAACCCTCTTCTACGAGGGCTCACCAGCATCCGATCTAACAATAGACCTTTTAGAATTAAACATAAGCTCAGTTATCAGTGCTTACCAATCTTCAACCAACACTTTTGAGTTGATACTTACCGTCCCTGTAAACTTTGATCTTTAGAGTCAAAATTATTGTTTTTGTATATATTGTACATAGTAGAGTTAGGTTAGGTTAGTTCTTGTATATATTATTGTAAATAGATAGGTTAGGTTAGTTAGGTTTAAGCTTAAACAAAATTTTTATAAACGTAATACCGACATTTCTGCGGTCTATGTAATGTTTTTTAATGATACTAACTTTTAAATATGTTTTTAACCTAAATAAATGAATGATGAATGATTGTGTGAGTGAAAGAAGAATGAATCTGTGAGAGAAGGGATCATAAGTATTATAAGTTACGGAGGTGGCGCCAAGTCTAACAGACCCCGCCTTCATAATTATGCTCGTCAATTTTCGCGTGATGATCTTAAGTGTGGTCTACACGCAACGTTTTATACAACGTTTTGTCGCCGCAGTTCAACACAGACCTTCGGCAATGTACCCGGGAGTTTCTGACTGATTTTATCGCCACATATGAAAGTTACCTATGTCTTTGGCGGATCAGGTCCAGGGAATACAGCGATAGGGACAAAAAGAGGCAGGCGTATGATATTTTGGTTTTGAAATTTAAAGAAATTGATGCTACCGCAAATAGGGATCAAGTTGTTAAAAAAATTAATTCTTTGAGGAGTGTTTACCGCAAAGAGTTGGCAAAAGTTAATAAATCTCATCGGTCTGGGGCTGGAGAAGACGATATCTACAAGCCAGGTATTTCGACTTATTACACTTTTTAAAGGATCAAGAGACACCAAGGCAGTCTAGGAACACCATAGATGAAGATGAAGAGTCTACAATTGTTGAAGCACCAGTACAGGAGGTAAGAACAATAAATTAATTAAATAAAAAGCTTTTCATTTATATAAGTACTTCATTAATTTATTTCAAAATTTAAAAACACAGGTTGTTAATTATTTAAGGTTACAAATTTATCTTGCCAAGGCACAGACCCCTCATTGTTAAAGTAGTCTTTGAATTTATTTCTGACTTCAACAGCGCTCTTCAACATTTGACCTCTTGTTCCACGCTGAAGGTCGTGTAATAATTCGGAGTCACATCTTTCACCTAAGTCAACAGTACATTCAGAAATATTTTCCCAATCCATACTTTCAGGAGGTGTATACTTTTGGGGGGATCTTCGGCGCAAAAAGTTGTGTAAGGCGCAACATGCAAGAACTACAGTATCGATGTTATCCGTCTTCAAATTAATATTTGTTTGAAAAATACGAAATCGTGAAGCCAAAATTCCGAATGTGTTTTCAACAACACGCCTTGCCCTTGACAGTCGGTAATTGAAAATTCTACGCTCCTTTGTTAATGTGTCTCGCTGATACGGCTTAAGAAGTTCTGGACGCATCGCAAAGGCTTCATCACCAATAAAAACATGACCTAGAACTCTTTTTGAATCTACAATACACCGGGGTTTTGCAATTTTCAACTCGTTGTTAACGAGCTTTTCATAAAATTTGGTATTATTTATGACTCCACCATCCGACACCCTGCCATTTGTGCCTACATCACAACACAAAAATTCGCAATTCGCATTAGCTACTGCCATAAGAACAACACTGTGCGTTTTTTTGTAATTGAAATAATAGGACCCACTTCCTTTAGGTGCCACAATCCTAATATGTTTACCATCAATTGACCTTTTCTTTCAAATTCAGCTGCAACTTCCAACCACTCCTCTTCAGTCTTGGGAAACTGAAACAAAAATTAAAGCAAAATAAAATAAAAGTACTTACATAAAACTACAAAATAGTAATAATTACATAGATCAATAATTCTTTACTCTTTTTAGTTTGAAGAAGATGCACATGATAGCGATGCTGATGCTACTCCTAGGTCCATACCATCAACACCCAGCGATGTCAGTACATCAGCGCCCTGCAGTACTTCGACGTCAAAGCCTACAGCTCGCAAGATAAAGGGAGTTCAAAATGATGATGGTACAGCGGAAGTTATGGCGTTGGTAGGAAAAAAACTGGAGTCGTTACAGGCAGAGGATGGTTTTCAGGTGTTTGGAAAACATGTGGCTCATAAACTCAGGAACGTCCATAGCCAACAAAACACGTTTGCTCAAAAACTAATTTCCGACATTTTATTTGAAGCGGAGATGGGTTCGCTAAACAGAAATTTTCAAGTTGTTGATATGACTGGCCGGCGACAAGATGATTTCGGTTTAGTAAGTCAACAAAATATGCCTAGACAATGGGAAATACCACACACTGCTTCTTCACAACTTGGACAATACCGGTCCTTCTCGCAGCCTATGTCACGTTACTACGTCCCAGATCAACCTACACACACTCCGGAGTATCAGCAGCAAGTTCCATCACACACCATCTCACAGCAAGGTGAACAAGGTCAACAGACACAAAACCAACGCTTTATTTCGCAACAAACTGCAGAGACTCCCCAAATGTCACCACATTCCACTTCTAGTCAAACTGAACCGCTTTCCGAAGATACTCATCACGGCCGCTCTTCCACTGCAAAGTTCTTCACAACATTTCAAGCGCTCTAAATACTGAAGTACATTTTAGTTACTTGCTTACCCTAATATTTTCAGAAACATTGATCTCATTTAACTATAGTTTTGGTTTTTTAAAAATATAAATATATAATTCTTTTATACGAAAACAGTATTATTATATAGCTTACCTTCAAGTATTCCTTTTTCAACACCCTGTAGATAACTTCACATGTTTCAGGAATGATTTCACTTAATGATTGTTTGGATATAATTGTTGTGAATTCTAGGTCTTTATAACTTCTGCCAGTTGCTACGAATCTTAAAGTTGCTGTCAACCTTTCATGTGGTGATATTGCTGTTCTCATACAAGTATTTTGTTTAATGATATGCGGTGTCACTAATTCTAATAAATAACTGTATGTGTCTATGTCTATTCTCAAGTAGTTCCGCCAATCATCAGGTTCATCACGTAATTCACGAAGTAATCTAATGTGGGAAAAGTGCTTTCTTTTTAGAAGCCATTTCCTCGACCATTTGGAACGCTGGGTACTTTTGAAACGTTCGATTTGTTTTTTTTTCTTTACAAGACAACATGCAAATACAGAGCAGAGTAGTACTTCCTCCATGGTCGATGTTACCAAGACTGCGCTAAAGTATGCACCATGTGGACGTAAATATTATGCGATAAATTGACCTCTATGAAACGTCTATATAATTCCATACATTATTAATATTATTAAAAGTTCTAATATTACGTCACACACACGACTCGCATATATACCACACAATTCCACTCTCTTATCAGTTGAACTCGCTGGCGTACATGCTAGCGCGCCCGCCTCTCACCCAGCCGACCGGGTTTCGATACTCGCCAAACGTAAAAAGGTAAAAAGTTTCATAAGCAAGTGCTTAGGACTGACGTCATCACATCATTTTCCTTTTTTCTTTACAAGTCCACATTGAGGTGATCCCATTATAATAGCACTTTTCCCATTCCTTATCAGTAACACTGTTTGGCGCAATGGGTAGCGCGTCAGGCTCTCAACCAGCCGACCGGTGATCAAATCCTCTAGCATACCAAGCATACAGTGTAAGTTGAGTTGCATATACTCTCTCTCTCTCTCTCTCTCTCTGACATGTGTATGCAACACAACTTACACTGTAACTTGGGTTGCATACTCTCGACCATCTAGTGGACAACTTGACAAACCGACAAGACGCCATCTTGAACAACGCTCCATCTAGTGGACAACTCGACTACCCGCCAATAAAAAAATACTTTCTAGCGGTACTCCACAGGCTCCACAGCATCTGTTGGTAGTTAATTAAAAAAATCAGATGGTTGAGAGTGAGAGCTCACAACCCCCACACAGGCCCCACAGCGGTTCAATTCAGTCAAGTAACAAGTTTGGCTCCTACGCTAGCGCCATCTGTATTATATTGGAAATACTGTTGGTAATGTTAAAAATATAATCTGCAGTTCAGTTCTGCACAACGTCATTATCATTTTCGCCATTATCAACATTATATTTTCTTTCTTTGTTCATTGTGTTATGTGTATTGTCTGTGTAGGTTGTAGGTAGTTCCCCTGATTCTTAATCTTTATATACAACAAGGAACGTGCCGCGGTAGTTCCCCTGATTCTTAATCTTTATATACAACAAGGAACGTGCCGGGCGAAAGTGGTTTACATGGTAACATTACAGTCATTACAGTTACAGAATTAGTTTTTTCAATTGTATTGTGTTCAGTGGTTAGTGACGTTAGTGCAATTCATTCTTTTAGACATAATAATTAGTATTTTGTTAAAAATGCCTAATCACGCTAAGTACACTAGGAAATATAGGAAAGAATAGGAAACTCAGACTTGGGCAAAAGGTTAGTATTACAGCTGTTATTATATTATGCATATGTATTGTTAGTTTATTTTTTTTATATATTGTCTTACAATTGAACAGAAATTACATATTGGGTATTATCAATTAATAAATAGGAATTTATTAATGTCAATAAATTTATATTATTTTTTTAGGATGGTTGAAACATATAAGCCAAATAAGCAATATAGATTCATCTGATTTAAATGAAGCTTATTGTACAATGTGCCGAACATCATTGCGTGCTCATTTGTTTGACCTTAAACGGCATGCAAAAACTAAATTGCACATTGAAAAAAGTGCACGTCCCACAACAACTATGTTGAATTATGGTATGTAATTTTACTGTCATATAAATAATTTTTGATTGAAAACTTTTTTTTTTATTAGTATAATGAAATATATAAATACATCTATAATTTTATATATGTTTTAGCTGTGAACTTGAATTTAACAAATGCGCAAAAAATAACAGACATAAAACTAGCTATTTACATAGCTATACATGGGTCTGTTAAATCAATTGATCATTTGGGGGAATTGTTGAAATCTATTGCAAAAGGATCTACATGTACGACACTAGAAAATTTAAGGCTTCATCGTACTAAATGCTCTTCAATAATTAATAACGTTATTGCACCAGCGATATTAAGTGAACTAGTGTTTTCCGTTGCAGATAGTGCGTTCTCTTTAATTGTAGACGAATCTACTGACGTATCGGTAAATAAGTATATGTGTCTGTGCATAAAATATTTTAATAAAACATTAGGCAAAATTGTTACTAACTTTGTAGGCATATTAGAAATATATAGAGCCACTGCTGATGATTTGTTTACAGCAATAAAAGAATATTTTATGCAAATAAATTTACCATTACAACATATGATTGCTTTAGGCACTGACGGTGCTATAGCAATTTATGCGGTAAAAATAACTCTTTTTTTACTAAATTAAAGCATGATATACCAGATCTAATTTTATTAAAATGTACTTGTCATTCCTTGCATTTATGTGCAAGTAAAGCTTCGGAAAAACTACCTGCATGCGTAGATTTTCTTGCAAAAGAAATATATAACTGGTTTAGTTGTAGTTCATTGCGAAAGTTGCAATACAAAGACACATTCCAAACAATAAATGCAGGGTTTGATCAAATTAAATTTAAAAACTTTGTGCAATTATCTACCACAAGATGGTTGGCTCGGTACAATGTCGTTAAAATAATTTTAGAGCAGTGGTTAGAACTCCAAACTTATTTTAATTTAATTGTTGAGAATGAAAAAAGTTATATGGCTCGCATATTAAAAGATATGCTTTTAGATGATTGTAATAAATTATATTTTGAATTTTTGATGCCAGTATTATCAGAAGTAAATGCCCTTAATGTAATATTTCAAAATGACCATATAGATCCGGGGGCGGCATATAAAAGTATGCATTTGACTATACTATCATTCGCAAAACGAATTTTAAAACCTTTGTTTTTAAGAGAAACTGGGACAAAGAATATAATTTATCAAGTTTCTGAGGCACTAGACAATGAGTTAGCCATGCTACCTTTAGAATCGATAGACTACGGAGTAAGTTTTAATACTATTTTAGGTAAATCTACAATATCACCTGAGCAAAAAACAATTATTATGGATAGATGTTTTAGATTTTTAAAAAAACTACTAGTTGAACTTACTAATAGGCTACCAATTAATTTTGAATTTTTCAATATTTTTTACATTTTTCTCCTATTAATTCTTTGGGGTTAGGGCAATAACAAACGCCTTTTCAAAATATTCATAAAATAGTCAAATTCCCAAATAAAACTATTGAAATTTATATATATGAAGGACAATGAAGAAAACTTTCATTTATAGATTGGAAAAATCAATTTGAAAATAAAGTAATTCCCAATAATTCGATAGAGTTTTGGGAAAAAGTCTGGTCATATAAAGATAGTAGTGGTATACGAGTATTTGAAGAACTTGCTACAGCAGTTCTTCAAGCATTTTGCGTACATATAAGTAACGCCGTGGTAGAACGTGTTTTCTCAGTAATGAATTTGTCAAAAACGAAAATTCGTAATAAAATGTCAATGAAATTACTAGAATCCATATTGAGGATTAAAATTCACCTGAATGTAACGAATATATGTTGTAAAACATTTCATCCAAGTGATACAATGTTATCACGTTTTAACTCGACCAATATGTACGATACACTTTTGCCTAGCACAAATGATACAGATAACGATTTAGATGAATTAGTAGATATAATAAATTTAATTGATGCGTAAAAATAAAATCGCATTATATTTAAATATTGTTGATTTGATGTATTTTTATTATTATTTGTTTTCATGTCTTATAAGAATATTTTTTATTTATTTTATGTTTTATAAGAATATTTATTTTATTTTAATATATTTTTAATTATTTTGTAGATTTTTGTTTTATTTCAGTTATTTTATTTTAATAAATTTTTATTTGTTTTGTAAACTTTTTTTAACGTCATTATTATTGGCGATTTATTTTACAAATTTGGCGCCATTAGTTATTCTCTGAAGTTGGCGTTTTTGGCGATTTTGTAAATTGTATATGGCGCTCTGGGGGGTTATTCTGGCATGTATCTCGTATCGCTTATCGCAATTAATGACGTCATCATTAATTAAAAAAATGTGCCTGTGATCTCTTTTTGTAGTACAGGATCATCTAGTAATATAAATTGAATACCAAGCTTTATGTTAATTGTATTTTTTAACGTCAATATGTATTATTAATTACAAATATATGATTTAAATGTCACACTTCCCCTCCGTTAGGGGAAATCTATGACGTGGTGCGAGATCGCAATGAGTGCCAGAATAACCCCCCTGGGGGGTTATTCTGGCACTCATTGCGATCTCGCACTACGTCATAGATTTCCCCTACCGGAGGGGAAGTGTGACATTTAAATCATAAATTTGTAATTAATAATACATATTGACGTTTAAAAATGCAAATAACTTGAAGCTTGGTATTGAATTTATATTACTAGATAGTCCTGTAGTACGAAAAGAGATCACCAGCAGATTTTTTTAATGTATCTCGTATCGCTTATCGCAATTAATGACGTCATCATTAATTAAAAAAATCTGCTGGTGATCTCTTTTCGTACTACAGGACCAGCTAGTAATATAAATTCAATACCAAGCTTCAAGTTATTTGCATTTTTTAACGTCAATATGTATTATTAATTACAAATTTATGATTTAAATGTCACACTTCCCCTCCGGTAGGGGAAATCTATGACGTAGTGCGAGATCGCAATGAGTGCCAGAATAACCCCCCAGGACGGTGAAATTACTGGCAACCCTGTTAGCATCTGTCAGTGTCAATTGATCTGTCATGCTATTTAGCTTATTGATGACATTGATTTTGGCCTTCTGTGCTGTGATAACCGGTAAGTGATTTTTAAATTCGCTTTGCCCCTTATTAGTTTTATTAACCATTTTAGGAATTGCCCCTGTGGAACTAATTGGCATGGCTCCGGATTTACAAACAGGCACTGAACTGGTAGCAGCATTCAAATGGGTTACATAATTATAATTAGGTAAATTTGAATTTAAATTACTAATATTTGACAAAAATGTAGTGTTCGTTGATGATAAATTAACATTGGTACCAGTTATGTTATCGGTTGTTGTTACATTAATTAATGTTGGGGCTCGTGTGCTTGACACGATACCACTGGTAACAGAAGATGTTAATATACCATCAACCGATGATACTAAACTATTATTATATATAAATGATGTTTTAGTTGATGGTAAATTAACATCGGTTAGTGTTATGTTATCTGTCGGGAGACTTATTAATGTTTCCCAAAGCTTGTGCACCTGACACGATGCCACTGGTAAAACCAGATGTTAATATACCATCAGGCATTGAACTTAAATTATAATTAATTAAACTAGTCTTATCTGCATGTAACGTAGACTGTCCAGCATGATCGGTCCCAGTTGCCATCTCTGTTGATGTTAGGTCTACGTTTCCCTTTGCTCGGGTAAAATATTGTGTACGATGATGTTTAGGAGTACGTTTCATTCCCATTAATGTAATTATTCTAGATAAGGACCCTCGGATGGGCTCCAAGTTGTGGCAAAGCAATATCTGCAGGGTGGATGATCGGGGAAACACAAGTCCTTCAGCTCCAGAATAAATACACCGATGCAAATAATATTTTATTCCAAACATCAAATCAATCCATAGGTAAGTTAACATTAATTAATAATATAAATCATAAATCTGTAAAGAAAATAATAAGCAATAAGCCAAGCAAGCATGCAGGCCATGCGGCATACAGGTTAGAAAGCAAAGCAATGCATATTCATTAATATAGATGTTAAACATATACATTAGATTGCATTAATTACATAAATATTAATTACTAACCTGTGCGGGTCTAAATCCACCCTTGAGTAAAGAGTATTTTAAAGTACCTGTAGGCTTCAGAATTATAAAGTTATATAACTAATTCTTGCTTTTAGATGTTGCCAGTAGCAGGAGATGAAGCAGAAAGACCAAGCCAGCAGGAAAAGGATCCAGGGAAAGAGCAGGAGGAAAACCAGGTATTGCCACCTATAATAATAGTTGACAATACCTGAAACAGATGTCACCACTAATTTGTATTTTATGTTCTATTTATTAAAATAAAGTATTTTAATAAATATAGTTGTTTCATTACAGTATTATTTTTTTTAGCCCAGTGCGTCCAAAATATCAATAACCCAAATGTGTAAATGAACGAACCTGAAGTGTTTGGGACAGTATAATTTTTAATCTTTTGCTAAATAAAATTTATAACATGACCACCTGCAAGACCAGTCTTTACCAACGGTATTTCTATGATGTGTTAAATTGATAATCAAAATCTACCATATATGTTTGTTTAAGGTGCGCCTATGTGTTTATAGCTGTTTATTGAATTGGTTTGTACGATCCTGAAAATACCCATAAGGTTCTCTGAAAGTAACCACGCTCCACCATGCCGCCGAAATATTAGCAAGAAGCCACTATCGTCAAAAGCCAAAACACCAAGTTGTTACGATCCAATTTTTTGTTACACCTAAAATAAATAAAAAGATTAGTGTATAGCGTAAACTGCCACTTTATACTTATCTTTACAACTGCGGTATGCTTCATAATGTTCGGAAGGTATATTTGGTTGCCGACTCATTCGCTATTTATAACAATTCCCTAAAACACAAATATTATTATGATTAGTTTTCTAAATGTAAATTTTAATGCATTTATTATATTGAATTTGGTCATGTTGGGAGAGAGAGAGAGAGAGCAGTGGGTTAATGATGAATAGTGCTTAAATCGGTAATGAATTGGTTGAGAGGTACTTACGGTTTGCGATTGTTGTTTTCAGTTGGAAGTTTTCCTTATTTGATCAGTTCCCATCCTTTACTTCCTTTCCTTTAATTAGCTTGAATTATTATTATTATTTATCCATTCCATTCCATTTAGTTTCCTTTATCCATAATTAATTCCTTTTGGTTAACCTAAAGATGAGATGTCAATTAATTAAATTTTTACTACATAAAATGTGCTATTGGGTGTTGACAGTTACACTTAATAATTAGCCATTTATTTAAATAATTATTATTACTTACTTTTGTTGTTGTTAATCCTAATTTCTATTAATTACTCACTTGTCACTTGTCACCTTAGGCCATTAGGGTTACTGGAACTATTTTTACAAGAATTCATGTTGCACTATTTGAACTACCAGTATACCACCGCGAACATCGCTTCATTCACTTTGAACTATTCGATCGTTTTCCATAATTTAAATTCAAATTTGTAGTCAGAAGTTATTGTAGTAAATCTTAGTTAATTGTTTTGTTATATTTTTCTTTAATTATTCCTTTTGTCCTTTAATTTTTCATCTTCCATATTTTTCATTAATTTTCATTTTACTTGGTTGGAAGCAGTACATGCGCACTGGATATTTTTCTTCAGGAGACCTTACCGGGGCCTGAAAAGGTCCTTTTTCATCGGTGAGCAGCAGTAAGCAAGTCGCTCCTTTTAGCGGATATAAGTTGTGTCACAAATAACTATCGTTAAACGGATTTATAAAAGTGCATAACATTCACCTATGAAATTAGACTTTATATTAAATTGGAAAATTATATTAATTTTGTGCATGTACGCTTCCAGGTAAGTCCATTTATTTTTCTTTTCATTTATCCCTTTTTCATTTGCCTTTTCCATTTTATTTTCAGGTCTATCTTAGACCCTATTTGTACTGTGCCGCATGTTACCAAAGGTACATGTATTTTGTTACGTTAACCAAAGAAATTGGTCATATACATTTCATTTGTGATAAAAATATTTTATCGATATCCCGGCCGTTTATGAAAGTACCCGGAAAACGAACCATACCCCGAATCAATTTTGATTTACCCACGCCGCCTACGACTTTGATCGTGGTCAACCCGGCGACCACGTGTTTAGTAACTTGTAATTCTGTTATTAGTATTAAGTTTGATTATTATCTTGGTAATTTAAATACATCCCTATGGGATACAGCATTATTTTTGTGTGTATGCGAAGGCGTGAGTGCTCTTTATTTTTTTTATGATAATTGTATTCAAGTTAATCTGATTATTTTTTTTTGTG
Source organism: Tachinus rufipes (assembly GCA_963932245.1). Classification (NCBI taxonomy): domain Eukaryota; kingdom Metazoa; phylum Arthropoda; class Insecta; order Coleoptera; family Staphylinidae; genus Tachinus; species Tachinus rufipes. The sequence goes on from OZ010748.1 coordinate 53,157,978, forward strand.
TACTGTTATAACAGTAATTTCTTTGCATTATTATATGACTTATTTAGAAATTTATATAGTTTTCCTTCGACCATTTCCTCCATTTTCCTTTCATTTTTTTTAGTGGCTTTATTGCTTTCCCATTTGTTCCAAGGAGGAAGACAGGTCCGAAATAAAAAAGCAATTGGCGCCCTAGGTATTTCGCAGCTATTTCCTTCAACCATACCGGTGAGTGCATTTATTGATTTATCATTTGTTATTTTCATACTGTCTTTAAACTGTCTCACCAACGGACTAAGTGTATTAATATTTGTGTGGTACCCCCCCTTCTCCTCTGAGCTTAGTCAGGGCTTGTTCTACGAACATCTAGAACAAATAAGGTGTAGCAAAGTATATATATTCATGTTTATTTAATCAGCAATTATTTAAATATTGTTGTTCACCATCTACCATAAAACAATTCAACTAATTTTTATATTCACCACCTTATACAAATTTCCATCTACCATAAAAAAAATCAACCACTAACCTCAACAAACACACCACAGATAACACCACCACACATCTACATTATAATTGTAAAATAGTAAGTAAAAAAATTAATGATATTATAAACTAAAAAATGTAACTTAATTTAAGATAAAATATCCTGAAGATTACTCAATAAGTGTACTAATGGAAAAATAAAAAAAAACATTCAAGCATACAAGACAAGTATAATATTATTTTCCCAACATTACATAATTATTTAAATAATAATTGTTCAAATAGTAAATTCAATTTGAACTTAGGCTTTTAAGTTCGGGCTCAAACCCAACTTAAAACATTCACCTAAATGAAAACAGTTAGCGTACAAGAAAGATTTGAAATGCCCTCAAAACCGGATAATTAGTCCGCATGGCCCATATCGCCATCGCAGAGTTCCAGTTTCTTTACAATCTGTGTTCGACCCATCTCAAGCTCATCTCAAAGTTGATGTTGATGTGCAGAAACGTTTCGCAACCTGATGGAGCTTGTATGACGGTCCAATGAGATAGAAGATCTTCTCTTCAGTTTTCCTTGCAAGATAAGTGGTGATAGAGTTCAGCCATGCTAAGCCATGTAAGTTTGCGATTTATAATTAAGTTTATACCTTTCACAATTGAACCATTTAGCTTTTTTTTCTAAACTGGAGCTTGTCAAGCTTAAGAAGCTTTGCCAAGCAAACTTCTTCCTATGCCAGTAACACCAAATGAAGTCACAAATATAAAGTGGTGTTGTTTGAAGTAGTAGATGTTGACCGACTGAAAAGTTCACAAAAAGTCGCTAAGACCGTATTGCAAAAACGATGCGCAGTTTCTCGATGGACGATTATAAGTACCACACAATGCACGTAATGCCCGATGAGTTTCTCGAACTGAACCATGTTTTCAAAATAAATTTGAACAATTTGCAAACGTTGTTCCGGCGTGTGTTTATTCATAATAAATTGCCAAACCAAACTAACCTCAAAACAACCAAGAAGTGTAAAATCAACTGTCACAGATAAGAGTGTTGCCAATTTAAAGTTCGCCGCCTCTAAAAATACAACCTTTACTTCATGACATTATGTACTATGTGTACAAAAACAACACCACATAGAAGTTGATAGTAGTGTTCAACGTGTATAGTAGGATTTGTCTAAATGATAAGAAAAATTGCGTAAAAGATTGATATCAATTGGCAAAAAAAAAAATTATTTACCAATTTGAATATGGGATTTAAGATTTTATCAAATCTCTTCTTATAAAAAAAAATTGACAAAGATATTATTAGTCCTGGTCAACGTAAAATGGCTATACCGATTGACTCTGCTATTCCTACTAACAGTCTAATGCCTGTACTAATAGTCAGAGATTAAATCTCGGATTGATCCTGAATTCATGAATCCAAGATTCATTTTTTCTAATCGTTGATTGGCTTTAAGCTAATTCACGGATATCGTGATGGTGATTATAGTCGCGATTATTATTATTATTATTCCAAACGTTAGAATTAATAAATGACACTAATAAACAATCCAAGATTGATCTTGGGTGGTTCCAAGATTATATTTACGGTTGAATAGTTTTCAGCTCGATCCAAGAATTAAGCAAGGAATACATTGGCCGATCGCGACAAAGTCACCATCACGATATCCGTGAATTGGCGTGAATCAACGATTAGCAAAATGAATCTTGGATTCATAAATCCAGGATCAATGCGAGATTTAATCTCTGACTACAAACACAAGATAGTGCAGATGATAGTGGATCGGTTTTTTTTGCCAGTTTGTAATTAAATGCAGAAAAAGAAATCAAAGTAATCATAGCGAGTTGTGTTTTGCGGTGTCGGAGGGATGTTTGAATTAAAGTTAAATTTTTAATTGCATTTTTTGTTAAGCTGGAACAAAGTTTTCAAGCGTTCCAATAAATCCAAAAATGTTATGTACAGCAAATATGACTGTCGCATCTGGTGCAAATTTCCGTTAAAAACGGTCTAAGACGTAGGGTTTACAAAAAGTGTTTGCTACAAAATTCTATAACTAGACTGAACATGGCTTTTAAGTCAAAATACTATTGACTGCAACTTTACTTGCAATATATGTTTTCTGGTAATACCAAAACATCGCATATTCTTTCGGAAACAAGAAATAATTCTGTCAATAGTATTTTGACTTTATAAAAACCATTTAAGCTACATCTAAAATTTCTTGGCCAAATTTTTTTGTAAACCGTTCTTATCCTAAACCGTTTTTCTAGTTTTAGCAAAAATCCGGTTTCGACACCGTATGCAACAGCCATTTTTGCTATACATGACATTTTTAGATTTGTTAGGACACTTCAAAACATAGTTCCACTTGAAAGCAAGAAAGCTCGACAAAATCGCATTTGAAAATTCAACTATTATTCACCGCAAAGCATAACCTGCTACAACTATTTCTTCAACCCCTCTCTCTTATTACAAATAGACAGCAAACAAAACCAAGCCAATTTATGGGACTTGATAGATATTTCAAAACATTTCTACCCGAATTCGCTAGTAGGACAGCCTGCATCAGCAAATTAACCAAATACAATAAATATTTTGAATGGACAAAAGAGCAAGTTCAAGTCAGAAAATACGTCATTACTGACAATTCAATAAAGTGCAAATATTTTAAATAAAATTCGTTTGTTTGGTGATTGAAAATTGTTTAAATTTGAAATTTTTTAATAAAAGGTTACTGTTATATAATAAAATTTATTAAATAAACACCGATATAAGTAACTGGTGCCTTATATATTATTATTTATAAATCATTGCAAATCAGAATCATAGAACAAAGCTTTAGATAACAGCAGAATGGTATATTGCATAGAACGCAATTCTTCCAAAAACAAAAATAAACTTGGTTTTTGGATCTTATTAACCAAACCCAAATATAGAATAATCGAGAAGTGAGAAACTGATCTGGAAGTAACGATGAAGCAGCAGATAAAAATCCATGAAACGAAAGATGAGAAGAAATTTGGATTGGAATTTTATTTCAAATTTCTTCAATCCAATATTGTTATAAAATAGAAAATTGTGCAAATCCTATTTTACTCTAAGATATATAACCATTTAAATATCAAAAAAATTCATTCAAAATGAATCCTTAATCCACTAAAGTATCAGAAATTTCAGTTAACAACGATGAAATAGAATGATGATGGTTCAAAACTTGCAAGGTTGGAATTTTATTTCAAATTACTTCAACCTGTTATAATAAATAATTTTTATATAATTTATTAATAAAAATTATATATTTTGTTTAATTTATCTCAGTAATACAGAGTATTCATTTGCATCCTTTTACAAATTCATTTAGTAGAAAGTCTTTTTTCAGGCTAATAATTATGTATTATATCAATGAATAGTTTCTTCATTTTCTTCTCATATTAGACTTGGAATTTTCGTAATGTATTGTATTATAATCTTAATCAAATACTTTCACTTTTAATTAAATCATTTTTTGTTAATAATTTAATTTGTATTATTTTCTTCATAGAGATATAATGTAATAATAATCACATTATATTATTATCTTCATATATAATGCTGACCAATTCTATGAATATTTGTTTATAATGTGATGTGGATTTGGTTTCAGTATTCAGCCATTTGTAGTTGTGCTCCATTTTTTCTTAGTTGACAATTTTTTGATGTATTTTTAAGTTAATTGATGATGGATATATTTTCTTCATAAATTGAATTACTTTCACTTTTAATTAAATTATTTTTTGTTAATAATTTAATTAATTTTTATCATTTCCTACTTCGAGATTAAAATGTAATAATCATATTATATTAATTCTTCGTATTTAATGCAGTCCAATTCTATGAATGTTCGTTTATAATGTGATGTGGTTTCAGTATTCAGCCGTGGAATTGTAGTTGTACTCCATTTTCTTTGTTGATATTTTTAAGTCGATTGATGATAAATATATTTTCTTCGTAAATCGAATTCCATTTTATATATTTGATATTCATTTCTTAATTATTTTTTTGTTAATTCACTTTTTATTTATGGTCACTTTATTTACTACCACGTAGTAACTTCAATGGCGAATGATGATAAGTTTTAAAAATGAATCCTTCGGGTCCCCCAGCAGGCCAAGCCAGACAGGATTATTGTAACCATGGCAATATGAATACATTCGAGTGCATACGAATGTAGTGAAATAACCTTGCGCCAATGTAGAGGTCTGTCCGGTTTTATTTTGTACAGTTCTGTAATAAGTATTTATACTGTTTAAAATTATGTTTCAACTGTACAGATGTAACAAATGCCATACTACTATTCTAGTTTTTCATATGCAGACAGTGAATATTTTATATTATAATTATGTGCAATTTTCTTAATTTGTTTTTAATTCAGTATTTATTAATTCAATTATGAATTTATTTATTTTTTTAATAATATTTTTATATACAGATAATATTTTTTAATTAAAAGTACAATATAATTATTTTGGTATTTTTTATGTGAAAGATATTCGAGATATTTCCAATCATAATGCAATAATTAGCATTTTAAAATTAAAATAATGATCAATTATAACAACAATATAATCATCGTAAATAATGCGCATATTATTATGTGGGTAGGTAAATGTTTAATAAATAAATAATTGCGGTTCACATAAAAAGCCAATAAAATCTGTTATTAAATAAAATGCATGCTGTAAGCTAATAAAATTGAATATTAAAATATATATAAATCAAATTTACTTGATAAATGATTTATTGTTGATAAGAAAATTTATAGTTTATTGATAGTGATATTGAAAATTGTAACTTTATCTTTATGGCATTTATCATTAGCAGTTAATTTTCTATGTAATTAAAACAAGTTTATGTTTATGCTTTTGTAATAAGTAATAATAGTTAACAAAAAAAAATTAAAATCTGCGTAAATACGTCGATTATTTTTATTTACGTTCCGGTTTTCTCGGATTTGTCTGGGTTTTAACTTTCTCGACCAGGTGTCCCAACAATTCTTTTCGGGACAGTTCATTGTCCCGGTTTAAGTTTAACAAAAATAACTTTCTACAAATAATTAAAAAAATTGAAAAAAAATCACAATAATAGAAGTTAGAAGTTAAAGCAATCATGAAAAAAAGTATTAGAACGATAAAAATAGAATTCATGACAAATTTCTACCAATAATTTTTTTTTGCAGTTAGTCGATTTCAAAAACAAATTTTTAAATGTAATTTGATTGCTAAAACTTATAAAAATGTAATTTTATCCACTAAAGGTGGATTCTACAACAAACAATTCTGCTATATTAAAGTTTTTTTGGTTGTATGTCCCGGTTGGGTCCTGAAAAAATATGGACACCCTAAGTATACTTAACCTAATAATGTATTTAGTTTTTACTAATTAGGTGAAAAATAAATTTTAGTAGTAGTAGTAAACAAATTTATTTCATATACACACATACAAAGTTTTATAAAAAAATAAACATATTTAGAAATATCCTCAGCGTAAAACTCTTTTTTTAGAATCTGCAGTTTAATCCTAAATTAGTTAATTATTAAACAAACCTTGACGTTTATAACTATTTTTTACGTATTTTTGTAAATTAATTAATAATAACAAAACTACTAGGTTTTAATTAAATCTTGTACATTCAGCGTGCCTTTTTTTAATTTAATAATCTGGTTTTAATTTTAATTGTAAATTATTATATTTTATTTTATTGCTTGAACCTATTAAAACGGATTGCTCTGTTAATGTTTAAAAAAAAAACATTGCATTTATTTTTAAATATGCAGTCAGAAATCATTTAAATTGATTATACTATCTAAAAAATCTTTTTAAATATAAAAGTTTAAATTTTTATAACATAATTATTAATTTATGTAAATATGAATGTACACTCAGATGCAAAAAAGAGACCATCAGGATGTAGAAAAAAACATATGATACTTATATCAGTTTATTTAATTAATATTAATAAACAAAAACAATAATGTACGTATACACAAAAGAAAATGATTTTCTGCAAAATAAACTTAACAGAGATTAATAATGAAAATTTCAATTGAATAAGATTTCAATACTTTGTATTGCCTCTTCGAACCCTAACTATTGCCTGCATACAGCGGCCCATGCTACTAATTAGCTCACAAATATCATTTTGTGGAATATTCTGCCATTTTTCCTGAAGTGCCACACGAAGCACGTTTATTGTGGCTGGTGCAACTGCAAGTTCTCTAACACGCCTGCCCAGCATGTCCTAAACATGTTCTATAGGTACATGCAAGCCAGTTGAATTTTATTATTCTAATTGCAACCAAATATTCCGTAACGCACCTCGTAGAATGCGGTCTTGCGTTGTTCTGCATCAGAATAAAGCCATCGTCAATAAATAGAGCAAATAGGACCACGTAATTTTTCAAAACCTCCTCAATATACCGCTGTGCAGTCTGCGACCTCTATCAATAACAATCAATTTGGTTCAGGCATCCATTGATATTCCTGCCCATACCATCAGGGAACTTCCGCCATGGCTAAGCCGGGGCTTAAAGGTGATCTCCGCAAATTGTTCTTACGTTTGTCTCCATACTCGTTCTCTTCCATCTGGCAAATGTAGGCAGAATCTAGACTAGTCAGTAAACAGTACAGTCATCCATTGTGACAATGTCCAATTCAAATGTTTGCAAGAAAATTGGAGTCTGGTTACTCGGTGACGTGGGTGTAATTTTGGTCCAGCTGCTAGTCTACAAGATTTTAAGCCAGCTTCTTGCAACCTTTGACAAATTGTCTACACACTCACAGCTGTACCCCAAACCTCACTGAGTTGGTTTCTGGTATCCACTGAAGTCACATGACAATTCCGTAGAGTAGTACGAACAATAAATCGGTCATCAATAGCAGTCGTTTATTGTTTTCTGCCAGATCACGGCCTTCAAAAATTTCTACCGATCTCCCTAAACCTCTCAAGTACTCTTAGGACAGTAGAAAGATTGACATTAAGGAATCTGGACACATACCGCTAGCTTCTTCCATTTGCCACAAGAACAACAGCTTTTGCACAATCTTAGCACTTAGAACCATAATCAACACAGCAATCTGCTCTGAGAATGACAGTTAATAGAATACAAACAAGTCAACCCAGTAGCCACCTTAATCCTCTGTGCATAATGTCGAATGAGCAATAGGTAATGAAAAACACATACTCTAATATATTGAGAATTATTTATATGTTTTATTTTATATTTATTTCTCGAGGTTATTTTTTGCTATATACGATAATTTTATTTTAGCGATTATTTTGGTATTTTTTATGTGAAAGATATTCGAGATATTTCCAATCATAATGCAATAATTAGCATTTTAAAATTAAAATAATGATCAATTATAACAACAATATAATCATCGTAAATAATGCGCATATTATTATGTGGGTAGGTAAATGTTTAATAAATAAATAATTGCGGTTCACATAAAAAGCCAATAAAATCTGTTATTAAATAAAATGCATGCTGTAAGCTAATAAAATTGAATATTAAAATATATATAAATCAAATTTAGTTCTAAATGGGCCGCATTTACAATTGTCAGATAACTTAAACCAAGAATAAATTTATCTACAGTATAAACCTGGTGTAGCATAAGTTATGCCTTTGTTGCAGTTTAGATAACCTATTGAAACGTCAATGATGACTTATAAACTGACGTATAAATCATTTATACGCAAATTTGTTGTGCGCGTTACTTGGTTACTACACTAAAGATAACTACTGCTCCAAGCACCGAATAAGTTATCACTAGTTTATTTTCGTCAAAACATACAATTAAAATTTTATAAAATTGCCAGGACTTCTAAAGTGATCGGAGCCATTGTAAAATTTCAATCACCCACAAACTCAAGTAGAATCTCTATTCAATGAATCCCAAATTAAAATAATAATAATAATGCTCGACGATTATCAATTTTCTTCTGTGCAAAACGCGTTTTTGCATTATCTAAAAAATCATTTATTACAAAGATGGCCGTTTCTGGAACTGACTTATAAATTGACGTATACGTTGTTCATACGCTAATTTGTTGTGCGCGTTACTTAGTTACTGTACTAGAGATAAGTTATAAGGGATTGTAAAAGCGTATTTTTATATACTCCTTAGATAGCGCTACTCCTTGTTTAACCGACGATTGTAAAAGCGGCCCTTATTGTTGATAAGAAAATTTTATAGTTTATTGATAGTAATATTGAAAATTGTAACTTTATCTTTATGGCATTTATCATTAGCAGTTAATTTTCTATGTAATTAAAACAAGTTTATGTTTATGCTTTTGTAATAAATAATAATAGTTAACAAAAAAAAATTAAAATCTGCATAAATACGTCGATTATTTACATTCCTGATCTTCTGACAGCCAGCTTAAATAATATACGATTAAGGGTGTCCATACGTTCCGGTTTTTTCGGATTTGTCTGGGTTTTAACTTTCTCGACCAGGTGTCCCGACAATTCTTTTCAGGACAGTTTATTGTCCCGGCTTAAGTTTAACAAAAATAACTTTCCTACAAATAATTAAAAAAAAATTAAAAAAATCACAATAATAGAAGTTAGAAGTTAAAGCAATCATGAATAAAAGTATTAGAACGATAGAAAATAGAATTCATGACAAATTTGTACCTATAAAAACAATTTTTTTGCGTAATTGCAAGTTAGAATCGATTTCAAAAACAAATTTTTAAATGTGATTTGATTGTTAAAACTTATAAAAATGTAATTTTATCCACTAAAGGTGGATTTTACAACAAACAATTCTGCTATATTAAGGTTTTTTTGGTTGTATGTCCCGGTTGGATCCTGAAAAAATATGGACACCCTAAGTATACTTAACCTAATAATGTATTCAGTTTTTACTAATTTAGCATTAAAAAAATTTAAAAAACAAATTTATTTCATATACACACATACAAAGTTTTATAAAAAAATAAACATATTTAGAAATATCCTCAGCGTAAAACTACGTATTTTTGTAAATTAATTAACAAACTACTAGGTTTTAATTAAATCTTGTACATTGCGTGCCTTTTTTTAATTTAATAATCTGGTTTTAATTTTAATTGTAAATTATTATATTTTATTTTATTGCTAGAACCTATTAAAACCGATTGCTCATCTGATAATGTTTATAACAAAAAAAAATATTGCATTTATTTTTAAAAAATGTATTTAAATATAAAAGTTTAAATTTTTATAACATAATTATTAATTTATGTAAATATGAATGTACACTCAGATGCAAAAAAGAGACCATCAGGATGTAGAAAAAAACAACATATGATACTTATATCAGTTTATTTAATGAATATTTATAAGCAAAAACAATAATGTACGTATACACAAAAGAAAATGCATTTCTTCAAAATAAACTTAACAGAGATTAATAATGAAAATTTCAACTGAATAAGATTTCAATACTTTGTATTGCCTCTTCAAGCCCTAACTATTGCCTGCATACAGCGGCCCATGCTACTAATGAGCTCACAAATATCATTTTGTGGAATATTCTGCCATTTTTCCTGAAGTGCCACACGAAACACGATTATTGTGGCTGGTGCAACTGCAAGTCCTCTAACACGCCTACCCAACATGTCCTAAACATGTTCTATAGGTACATGCAAGCCAGTTAAATTTTTTTATTCCAATTGCAACCAAGTATTCTGTAACGCACCTCGTAGAATGCGGTCTCGCGTTATACTGCATCAGAATAAAGCCATCGTCGATAAGTGACGCAAATAGGACTACGTAATTTTCCAAAACCTCCTCAATATAACGCTGTGCAGTCAGCAATCTTCTATCAATGACAATCAATTTGGTGCAGGCATCCATTGATATTCGTGCCCATACCATCAGGTAACCTCAACCATGGCTAAGCCGGGGCTTAAAAATGCACTCCGCAAATTGTTCTCCCGTTTGTGTCCATACTCAAATGTAGGCAAAATCTAGATTTGTAAACAGTCTAGTCATCTATTGTGCCAATGTCCAATTCAAATGTTTGCGAGAAAATTGGAGTCTGGTTTCTCGGTGACGTGAAAGTAATTTTAGTCCAGCTGCTGGTCTACAAGATTTTATGAGAGCTTCTTGCAACCATCGACAAACTGTCCACACACTCACAGCTGTACCCTGAAAATTACAAAGTTGGTTTCTGGTCTCCACTGAAGTCACATGACGATTCCGTAGAGTAGAACAAACGATAAATCGGTCGTTGTTCGTTTCCTACCAGATCCCGGCCTCCGAGAATTTCTGCCGGTCTCCTTAAACCGCTCAAGTGCTTTTTGGACGGTAGAAAGACTGACATAAAGAAATCTGTACACATACCGCTAGCTTCTTTCATCTGCCACAAGAACAACAGCTTTTACATAGTCTTAGCACTTAGGCCGCTTTTACAAGCATCGGATAAGTCGGAGTATTACTATTCGAGATTAAAAATAATACTTATACTTATACTCTCGTTCGCTTTTACCAACCATTTTGAATCGTCGGATAAGATTTCGCGTAAAACAAAACAAAAATATAAGTTGGCAATACTTTTAGGTCAAATAGTTCAGTTCAATTTAAATTCAAATTATTATCAAAGCTTCAGAAGTGATGATAAATATGAATATGTTTGATTCAGACAACGATGAAGAAATAAATTAGAAATAGAATTGAGAGAATGAGAGCCCCAAAAATAATAAGAACAAGGTAAAAAAATCATACATTTTTATTATTTATAAATTATTAATGCCAATTCATTTTTAGGGTTAATTATCTAGAGGAATTTAATGATAATGAATTTACTAGAAGATTTCGCCTGAACAAGGAAACTTTTCTCTCCCTATTACAGCAAATTGAAGAGCAAATCAAGCCGGCCGACTAATAGAAATCGAGTAATAAATCCTCGAACAAAGTTATTGTTAACTCTGAGATTTTATTCAACGGGTTCAATGTTACTTGTTGTATCTGATTTTGTTGGAGTAAGTGAATCTGCTGCGTGTACTGTTATACGAGATGTGATTGAAGCAATTGCCACTTTACGACCTCGATATGTGAAAATGCTAGAAAATTGCTCGTTTTCCAAAAGTAATTGGTGCAATAGATTGCACACATGTAGAAATCGAGTCGCCAGGAGGACCTGATGCGGAATATTACCATAACAGAAAAGGTTGGTTTTCATGAAATGTGCAAATTATTTGTGATGCAAATTTAAAAACCTGTAATATAGTTGCAAGATGGCCAGGTTCAACACATGACCAAACTATATTTAACAATGCTGTCATAAAGAGAAAATTATCAGAAGGTACTTTCGGTGATGGCTTAATTATTGAAGATAGTGGTTACGGTAACACTTCTTACCTGTTAACTCCGTTAGCACACCCTATTTTGCCCAAAGAACTTTTGTATAATGAATCTCAAATAAGAATGAAGAATTGTGTCGAACGTAGTTATGGAGTATGGAAAAGAAGATTTCCTATTTTGTCGCTGTGTAGGAAGGTATCGCTTCAAAAATCACAAAATATTATCATAGCAACAGGCGATTGAAAATAATAACGAGCTGCCCGAAGAAGACCCAGATATAATTGCTGCTGTTCGGGCAAATGAAGAAAGGAGGTTCGATGGACTGCAAGCACCTCAAGGACAAGTCGACAATGTAAATAACGCAAGAAGATTAAGTTTTATAAGAGATCATTTTATGAATTTATTGTAATTAAAACTTATGTACATTTTTACTTGAAATCAATCAATTTTTCTATCAGTTTAATACTTACCTTATACTTGCCTACATAAATCTATATAATTTTATAAAGTGGGAAAATAAACCTATATGTAACTATTCAATTTTATTTAATTGTGCTCTTAATATTTTCATTTCTAATAATTCTAATTCGTATTTTTGTTTTAAAACTTCCATTTCTATATAAATAATATCTTTAAATGTCAATTAAATACTGGCGCATATATACATCAGCTATGTCAGATATGATTCACATTTTAATCATTATAAAGTAGAATAAACCAATAAAGTTTTATTAACATATAATCGTCAAGAAAAAACCTTAAACCTTTTGGATTTATTAAATTAAAAGTATAATATTATTATATTGATAACATGTTAAACATTTTGTGACAAAACGGGATCTCAGGGTTTAGTGTTATGGGTTGATACCAATAATAAGTTGAATGATTTCCAGGAATCCACAATATTTATTCCAATACAAACAAATGTTCACTTGCTGTTATAATTAATTTAATAATCAAGATTTTCCTAAAAGAATACAAGTTGTTAAAGACCCACCAACATGTGTTCGGTAGCGGTTATGTTATAAAATGGCTAAGGTAATTGTTAAAATTATAATAAAAGTGAGTTTACAATTAGAGAGGTATTTTATTGAATTTTAAGATAAAGTGTACTAACCTACGCAGGTATGAAATACTTGAGTTAAGTATTTCTTCGATCCCAGGAGGCAGTAGGAAAACTTTGAAGCAAGTTAGCTAGACAACAGCTCACATGTAAAAGGACCAGGTAAGAGTAAATTTATTACATTTAATCTTACCAGGTTATCCCAAGGTAGAATTGATATTTTTTAAGAGAAAAGAATGTGGAATTCCTGAGTTTATTTGTAGAGCACATAAATAAAATAAATATGTTTATTTATTTTATTTATAAAATAAATATTAATTCATAAATAAATTAAGGGACATAATTTATGAGGCAGAACCCCTTTGATTCGCCTCAATTTATATTTGTAGTAATTGTTAGAATCCCTTTTACTGCGTCCATGAGACTAATCCAGAGGGGTCCGCATCCACCGGCGATTCGCTCTAGCCGACCTACTCCCCTTCCCGACATGCTTTACAATAATTAAAACTTTCTTTCAGTAAGCCGCTACCACCCTATAAAACGTATATCTAAAGATGCAAGAGTTAGTTCTAAGTCAGATCTAAGATTACTTATTTCAAGTTCACTTATTTTAATTTTAGTTCTAGTACATATGTTTAGTACTCTTAATAATTAATAATAAATTGTGATAATATAATTTAAAGTGTGAGTTTATTTAAAATCCACCACATATTATTATAAATAGTGCTACTTTTATTGGGGCAATTCCATTTCAAACGGACCAGAGCTGGGGGGGGGGGGGGGGGGTGCATTGAGAAACTTGCTTATGTATCTTTTTTAGTTTCTATAACTTATTAGTAGTCCTTTGATCGGTATATGAGGGTATAAAACCCATAAAAAAAATTCTACGATTTTTTTAGTTTTTTTGACGTTTTTTAACTTAATCGTATTTTTTGTTTAAAAACCGCAATTTTAACTCAAAAAAATAAATTTACTAATGAAATCAATCAGAAATTTTCCAAATCTGGCGCCATTTCAAGTCTATACCCTGTCTATAAGCCGCAAAAGCCATAAAACCATGTTTTTGTTCTCAGTGGGCTGGGCAAAAAGGAGCATTTTTTTAATTTTTTTTAACCGCTAAAGTTGACGTGTTTTGATGTAAATTAATTAGAAAATATAAATTTGTTTTGTGTTCAATCGATAGACTATTGCTGTTTTTGTTTTTGCAATCAATTTTTTAAAAGGTGTCGTTTAATGAGTGTCGTTCTTGACATCACCATTATCTATGTCTAACTGATTTTTAAATTTAGTGTCTCCACTTAAACAACGTATTGTTATCATTTAATTCTTTATTTTAAACCATCCAGAAGGTTTTTTTTGTATTTTTATCGCTTAGGAGCGGGTCAAGTACAAGTTTATATTTTAGATTCGTGACATACGCGACGGGCGCTTTCATTTGAGTACCATGAAGGCCCTTTTTGCAACACCGGAAGTCGCACTTCGGGTCGCCATTTTTGATTTTGGGGTAAACATTACCTTTTCCGGTTGCCATCTTGGATTTATTTTTGACACACCCTGTATATACAAAGTCTTTCAACCACCCTGTATATATGCTTGTTGGCCCTTTTGGCTTTCTGATCACATAGTAGTTTACAAGTACACGGGGTACTTAGATCTTCCACCCTTTACATCATAGTGCCTTTTGGCACCCACCCCCACCTGTTATGCCCTTTTGGCTGTGATTTTACACTACTTCCGTCCTTATGGCCGTTTTGGTTTTTGGTCATATGCGCAACTCACCACATTTGAATTTTGCGCCAAAATGTGGGTAAAGTAGGGAAGCCAATTGCGAAATATTTGAATTTCCCGCCAAAAATAATGTCGGTAAAGTAGGATAGATTGCAAAAAGTGATTTTAGACCCCCCATGTAAACCTTATGGGATTTTGGCTCAGAACTCTCCTAGCGTAACTACTGACACTCATCTTCGCAAACGAATAAAATTCTGCTGGCAGCAGGTGAGTTTTAATAAACACAGCAAATCTACGATATCCAAGCCAATAATTTGTTTACTTGATAACCTGGCCAGTTTTGTTTTTTTAAATATTTATTTATTTAATCATAACTTGGTCACAGTAGTGTTATATTATGTATCAGAAATATTAAATTTATTTAAATAAAGTTTTATGACCGAGCCCTTTTTCATCGATTTACATACAGGAAAATAAAATTATATTTTTAGATCGGAAGTGACTCTTAGGTTTTTGACAACTGGAAAGTTACCGTTCTTTGATGAAGGCTACTAGAATCCAACAATAAACAAATTTGTTCCAGAAGTTTGTCAGGCTGTCTTTGATAATTTAAAAAATAACTATCTTTGGGTAAGTAAACTTCTATTGATATTTAGACTGTAATCTAATTATTATATATTTTAGTCACCAAACACTACTGAGGAGTAGGAATCAATAACCGAAGATTTTAATACTTTTTGGCAATTTCCGCAATGTGTAGGGGCTCTTGATAGGAAAGCTCCTATTATTACAATTATAAGGGTAAATTATAAAAAATTAAATTAAAATAATTGATTCAGAAAATGTAATTTGTTCAAATCAAAAATTATCAGAACATTTAATTATACCAAATTCATTAGTAATATTGAATATTGGTAAAACAACAATTACAAAAACTGAAATTGATATATAAACTATCAATTTTAATTTGACTGAAAATTTAAATCGTAATGATAATATTTTAAGTAACTTAAGACTATCACATTTAAATACAGAGGAAAAACAATTTATAGAAAAACTATGTTTAAACTATTTTTATTAGAAAATAAACCTTTAACGTTTATTAATCAAATGAGACACTCTATCGATACACAAACTCATAAATCGATTTACACAAAATCATATCGATACCCTCAAATACACAAAGAAGAAGTTAAAACGCTCCAGTCCGTAATTAAGCAAATGCCATTTGGATTCTGTAATGCTCATAGTACTTTTTAAAGATGTATACATAATATTTTAATAGGACTCCAAAATGAAATCAGTCTTGTATACAGGGTGTCCGGAAAATACGTGTACAACGTTTGACGACAGAATTTTGGATATAACTAAGTCGGCTTAGATCGACCTATTTTGACGTCAGGAGTCTGTCGTCAAACGTTGTACACGTATTTTCCGGACACCCTGTATATGAACGACATACTCTTATTCTAATTCATTGGACAAACATATGTCATAATTTAAAAATATTTTTCAAAAAAACAAACTCAAATTTCCTAACAAAAAAGTAGCATATCTCGGACACTTAATAATTGAAAACGGTGTTAAACTAAATCTAGCAAAAATAAATGCAGTATTAAAACATCCAAAACCAACCATCACCGGAGAAATTAAAACTTGGATATTATCGAGAATTCATACCAAACTAATTCAAAATTGCAAAACCTTTAACAAATTAGTTAAAAAAATATGTATTTTGTTTTGATAAAAAATGCCCATCCGAACAACATTAATCAACAATCACAAGTATAGACAATTTGATTTAAAACCTATAAACACTCTCACAATGTACTATCAAAATGTGAGAAAATTACGAACTACGTAAGTTAGTGGATTTTTTCTGTTCTTGTTTGACAGAAGATTTATTATCTTTGATATTTGATAGCAAATTAATTGATGACCGTAACATTGTCATCCGATGGACAGAACTGAAAACACTAGCTCTAAATGCAATGGCGACGGAGTTTTAAACGCTGTCAAAAAACTTAAAACCTACAGGTTCACCTTCAAAAGATAATCTTGAAATAGCCATAATCAAAATTAATTAAGGATTAAACATATTTATTTATAAATAATAAAATATTTTACTATAAAATTATTTATTTATGGCAAACATGTTTCGCAAATTTATTTGCATTTTCAATGCCATATTTATGATTAATAAATTATTTAATTTTTTTTTTTTTTTTTTTTTAATTTATTAATTATAAATATGGCATTGAAAATGTAAATAAATTTGCGAAACATGTTTGCCATAAATAAATAATATTATCGTAGAATATTTTATTATTTATAAATAAATATGTTAAATATAAAGAATTTCTACAAGATAAATGAAGAAAATATTAATTAATTAAGGATTGGCTGATTTAATTGTATGCTGTTGCTATTTTCCTCTCAGTTCTCTTATAGATTTATTTGTTGGTCATGAAACGCTTAAAAATACCAACTTGAAGTTTCCAGATTGCAGAGTAGTGCCGAAATTAAAATGGTAATGTTTTTGACTGAGCATAATTTGCCATTTTCAATTCTTGATCATTTACCAAAGTTGATGGCTTCCGTGTGTTCAGATTCAGAAATTGCAAACCATTTAAAGTGCGGCAGAGTCAAAGGAACAAATGTATGTAAAAATGCGATTGCTCCAGTGCAGCTTCACAAAATAAGAAGTGATCTGCAAAATAGTTATTTTTCATTAATAGTTGTTTTAATGTAAATAAAACTAGGGACTGCTTCTTAGAATTGATTCAGGTTGCTGATCGCACCTCACAACATAGATTAAAAGCAAAATTTTGTCCCGATTAGTAGAAACGAGTTTAAAAAATCACAAAATTTTTAAACTTATTCAAACTAGATGGTTGTCTCTAGAGTCTGTTGTGAACAGAATTTTAGAAAAATGGCCTGCAGTAATTTTAATGTTTACCTCAGTGGTTCATAAAAACAATTTAATCAACAGTAACATGATATTATCAGCAGTAAATAATATTATTAATAAATTAAATTTCAACTTTTTGAGTTATATTCTAAATTACATTAATAAATTAAACTTAGAATTCCAATCCAAAAGTCCTAAATTACACTTACTACTGAGACGGACTTATATAAGACTATTGTAAAAAACTTTATAAAACCTGAAATTATTAGAAATTTTATTAATAATTTAGATAAACTGGATATAAATCATCCGCACATTTTTTTAGATCCTAAGTAAATAGTATAAATTAAAAAAATTCTAATTTAATCGATAAAAAAGAAATTAAACATATTAAATTTGTGTGTCTAGAGTATTATATTGAATTGTGTAATCAAATCAAAAATAGATTTTCATTTAACAATAAAGTTTTAAAATTTATTTTCTAGTTCTAGATCCTAACATTGCAGTATCTGGAAAAGTAAGATCTATATTTCCAAATCTTGTAGATATAGTACTTTTAAATACGGAGTGGAGATTGCTTTCCAATGCTGAAGAATTAAAATATTTTGCATTAAATTTAACTGTGGATAAATTTTGGAACAAAGCATTTAGTATGAATAACGGAGTAAACAAGTTAATGTTTCCATATTTACAAAACAAATTTAAGGCATTACTGTGTTTACCCCTTCTTCAGCTACTGCAGAAAAAATATTTTCACAGTTAAATTTAATTAAAACAATATCCAGAAACACATTAGCTGCTCAAACTTGTAGTGCAATATTGCATACAAAAGAAATGCTAAATACTGAATGCTATAATTTTAATCCATCAACTGAATTGTTGAACAAAGATATTCATCATATAACGTTTTGAAATTACAAAAAAAAAATAAATCGTTATTTTTATTATTATATTTTATAAAAAGAATTTTATATTTATTTTTGTTATTTTGATTTTTATTGCAATATTTTTTTATAAATAAATTTCTTTATTGTAAAATTTATTTTTATTTTTTATACTAAAATATACTACTCATAATTCCTGATGATTAATTGTATTTAGAAATGTTATAAAAATTAACACACAGCTCAACTTTACCGCCAAAAGTTTTGTAATTTAATTTTAATGTAAAATATTTAGTTTAAGAAATTTTTTGCACCATTTATAACAATTATAGCAATTTTACATAATTGTAATACATAATTACAAAAAATTTAAAATGCTTAGTACATTATTTTTCAGGCTCGTGGCAACACTGACACCAACTAGTAGAAAACTATTCCAAATCCACATGTCAACAAATGGAGCCTCAGAAAGAAACCGACAAGTCCAAACGCTTGAGGTATTTCAATTATATATATTTAATTACTATTTATATGTATATATGTATGTTTTCGTAATATAATTTTAAGATTTTATAACATTTCTTAATAACAAGTAATAATAATTTGAGTTATTACACTAAACTATTAACTTCTAGATTTGTTTACACATTTGTTAAGGCTTATTTTTATATTGTATGTAAATCTAAGCTCATTTTGAATTGATGCGTAAAAAACATCTTAAAACTTTATAAGAAGTTTAAAGTAATTTTATCAAATCTTAGCTGCGTTACAATTATAATTTAATTAGCTAAATAATTAAAAATACATTATCAAAGGAAATGTTATTTGTATTTGATTTATTTATCAATAGTGGTACCATGTTTAAATATTCATAAATTATTTTAATTGTTTTTATTTTTTTTATGTTTTGCGAATTTAACTTGCAATTTTAGTATTCTTAAAATGTTTATTTTGCCTAGAAATTGTCTATAAATTATAATTTTTTCTATCTTTTTGTATTGTATATATTTTTGTGAAATCTTTAAGCCTACGTTCTTTTTTGATTACATATAATATAACGTGGTTTGGATAATTCGCTTGTATTTAATTTATAGGTATTGAATTTTGCGTAATGTGATTTCAAGATTTCATAACAATTCTTAACAAATAATAACTAATAATAATTTTAGCTAGGAATATGAATTAATTACTTGTTAAATTTGTCTACACGTTTGTTATTATTTCATATTGTAAGCAAATCTAAGCTCATATTGTAGAAGGTTCTAGTAGAGCCAAAACTAATAATGATTTTGTTAGAACAAAAAAGAATATCACCCTATTTTGTTTCAACGATTCGACAAAGTTTTGAATATTATTGGAATCACCAAAACTTCAGAAACGGGAACAGCTCTCCAAACTTCGAGAAAGTATCCGCACGTTCCCGACCATCGAATTCCACACCGTCCAGACCGTAATACGGAAGCAGACCAATAAAAAAACAACATGGACAAGTTTTATTTACTGTGAGTACAAAAGTCTTTTTAAAGGTCATCGAGAAATCATTAAACAATTTCCGCGTTAGCAAATTCAGGCTCAAACAATATTATATAATTAAATGCTTTTGTTTGTGATTGATAAAGAAATAGTAGTTGATTCAACATGACTCAAGCTCAAGTTCCGCTAGCCTTTAAAACAAAATACTTAAATATGATACCAGATTTAGGGGATTTCTAGAAATCAGTGAAAAGTTAATTAGTGAGTTCTACAATACAGTAAATAGAAACGATTTTCAAAACAAATACCTAATGTCTTCTATCCTATCAAAAATTAAAGGCGATACGGTCATATAAACATATCATCTTGCATAATTACTAGCTGACAAGAACTGAAGGTAGGTTATTAAACGAGTACGGAGATAACCGCGATTTATTCAGTCTAAATATTGAAATAACTACTTGTAAACAAATCGTTAACTAGTCGCCTATTAGTTATTTTAACAAACTGCAAAAATTGATAAATTTGCAAATAGCATATTTAACAACACACACAAATAATGCAGTTGAAATAAACCTTTTAGCTACAATTTTTACGTGTACTGTTAAGTGGTCTTCGTGAACCAATTAGTGGTCAAAAGAAAACTAAAAATCCAGATACTTTGGGTAAAACATTATCGATGCTTACAAATGATTTTCAATTGGAAATTTTAAACAATAAAGAAGATGTAAAAATGTACACAGCGCCCACAACAGCAGTTCATATGTCGAGAAAGAATAGCCACACTGGTGCTACGCGTCAAAACAATTCTTATCAGAAACCCGCATTTATACCAAGAAATTTCCTGCAACAGCAAAATAACGAAGGCCAAAAACATAATAATTATAATATTGCGCAATTAATAAAAATTTTCATAATAATAATAATCCAGGGTCTAATCAATATTCGCCAACACCTATTTCGGCAAGTACAACTCATACATTCAGACCTAGTATGCAGCAACACAATAATTTTAATCCAGGAATATTTCAAAGTATTGAAGAAAAAGTTCTGGAGGAACCTGATCATATTTTAGGCGTAACCACCTCAGCAGATTAACAACAAAATTAGTGGATAGTTTAGGAATTGTAAATAATGCAAGTCAATTACCATACAAAAATGACTCATTGAACAATTTAAAAATATTAATGGATACTGCTAGTTCTCACTCATTTGTAAATCCAAAGATTGCGAATAAATTATATAAAGAGGATATAAAATATGATCCTTTTGAAATTGCCACAGCACATAGCAATTCTGTGCAACAATATAGCACAAAAATTAATTTAAATAAACTTTTCATTCGAGTTTATAAGCAACAATGTGAACCCAATTTAAATAATATCAATTATCAAAAGCTTCAGAAGTTCGATATTAATCAAGTTTGCACAGAACATATTATGAATATATACTTTAAAAAAACGAATATCGTGCTATATTTCATGTAAACGATAATAAATTAACTTTTACTAGTCAAACGTGTCATAATGATGAAATACCGGTATATACAAAAACGTATAAGTATCCAGAAATACACAAAGCAAAAGTAAATAAAAAAAAATGCTTCACCACAATTAGTGACCGACCGAAAGTTTCAGTTTCGGCCAAAATCCTGGTTTCGGCCGCAGTTTCGGTTTCGACCAAAAACTGGCCAAACCTTCGGCTCCGCCGAAACTAGCAATCGTGTCGAATAATGTTCGGAATCGGTCGGAACGAAATACGCCTATTAATTGTTAAGTATGTCAATGGTGGTGAGTATTTTGTTTTTCTTGTTAATTTAATAATTAATTTAATTTAATATTATTTAATTGTTAATTTAATTTATTATTATTTAATTATTATATTTATTAATTTTATTATTAATAATTAAATTACGATACAATTTAATGATATCTTATAGTGACATTATTTCTTAATTTTTATCTTACAATTGAGACTTGAGAGTATTAAATTAAACAATTTAAGTTACCCAACAATGTTTTTTGAAGTTTTTGTACTTTTTGAAGTTTTTATTATAAGGGGAGTGAATACAAAAGCAGAAACAGAAATGAACCTGTTTACAATGTTTACATACACGTTTGACACATCCAGAAAATAATTCTACTAATTCGTGCATTGTAAATATTGTATTGTAAGTAAATTCACTAAATGGTAATAACAAAATAAATTTTCATGAAGGAATAAAAACTAAATTTAAATGAATTAATTTACGTTTGCCGGTGTGTGTATTTCTAGTTCAATTTAATTATTTTATGCTTTATTTTTAGTTCTAGGTATAAAATGTCGCAACAAAAAGAAAAAATTGCAATTTAGCAGTATTTTAATAAAACTACCAACAAATTATATAAAGCCGTTTGCAAAGTTTTGTAATCAATTTTTATTGGGTAGTCGAAAAAACAAACAATACACGGATTGAAGCAACATTTATCAAAACTTCATGATGTATAGAAAGAATTTAAAACGGTAGTCAGAATTAGAAGACTTGAAAAATGGAAAAAAAATCAAAGCGGATGGAATCGATAACCTCCGTCAGTACCAATATCTATGATAAACCGAAGCTAATTCAGTCGACCATTCCAAGTTTGGCCACTAAGTCTAAATCTGTGCAATGGCCAGATGACCATAAAATTACAAAAAGAATAGACAAAGCCATTATGGATTTGATAATAGTTGATATAATGCCGTATTCGTTGGTAGACGGCAAGGCATTCCAACGGCTCAACTTTACTAATCCTTGCGCTATTCAAAAATATCGACTCAAGTATGAAAAAAAAATTAAAACATCCTCGATGTCGCAGACCTATGAGAAAATAAAAAAAGTAAAGGATTTAGTTGCAAGATGTGCGTGGTTAAGTGCCACCACAGATATATACCAACCCAAGCAAAACATATTCACTTCTCAGCTGTCAGGACATTTTATCATTGAGCATCAATGTCTGAAAGTTATATTGGGTGCAACTGTTCTAGAACAAGATCATACCGGCCAATACATGTGAAATATTTTTTTGGTATTTCGTGAGAATGCACCAAATATGTGTATCATGCGTGGTCAATATAAGTTGTGTGTCACAAACACTGCAATTTATGACAAAACACTCTTTTCTCACATGAGCAAACCAAAACTATAATAAAAATGGGCAGAAAAATCGTGGGCCATTTCCACTACAGTGAACAAGCTTCAAAAACAGTGTGAACTGCCAAAACATGCCTTGATGCAAGATGTCGATGTGAGATGGAACAGCACATACTTGATGTTACAGAAACTTTTGGAACAAACAATGGCAATAAACTTGTACAGTGTTGAACATGGTGGAATTACTACGCTGTGCTGTTTTGAGTGGGATATTATAAAACACCTTACAGACATCTTGAAATTTTTCTAGGAAGCCACACTGGACTTAAACGACGCATTCATTTCAATAATATTGCCCTTGATATTGAATCGTATATTGCAAGTAGGATGCGAAAATGAAGAAGAGACAATAACAAATATAATAATAATTATAAAGCTTTAATTCAATTGCCAAAATAAGATATAAAACGTCAAAATAAATTACAATAAAATTGTGATTAATACTAAGTACAATTAATTTACAATCAATTAAATAAAATATAAAAAAACGTACAGTACAGAAAAGCTTATTTTAAACAAA
This sequence comes from Tachinus rufipes, assembly GCA_963932245.1. Classification (NCBI taxonomy): domain Eukaryota; kingdom Metazoa; phylum Arthropoda; class Insecta; order Coleoptera; family Staphylinidae; genus Tachinus; species Tachinus rufipes. The sequence goes on from OZ010748.1 coordinate 53,181,536, forward strand.
CACAAGATAAAAAAAAAATTACATAAATGTTGCTAAAATTCACGTATATCATACAACCATTTCTCGACTAGATAGGTTTTTAATGTAGCTTTGAATACTTTTTGGTTTGATCTTTCTTTGATATTATTTGGCAATTTGTTATAAAATATAATAGCATTGTAATTGTTTGTAAAGAGAAGATTTATGTGGATCTGCTCTCTCACTGTCTCTTTATTTCTGGTATTATAAAAGTGGATTTCATTATTTTTGGTGTCACTTACTTGAAAAATGCACTGCATGAATCTTTAAACAAAATTTTTTTTTATATTAAAGAACATCCTATACTGATGGCTGCGACTTATTTCAATCCAAGATTTAAATCAAAATACCTTACTCTCGACAACGTGGACATTGCAATGTCCGAAATAATAAGATTTTTGAAGGGACATAAGAATTGTGAAGTGACAGTCAGAAGCAATGTGGCTTTATCTTCTGCAGAACCGATTCTGCCTGCAGCCAATATTCAACAGGAAAACAAAAGTTTGTGGGATACTCATGACCACGGCTACGAGCAAACAGATACCCCAGATACAATATAATTCCAAGATCAAACTTTAGTAATTAAAGAGACAATTCAGAATCGTAGAACGATGACGCCTTGAACCACATTGTATGTCAGCAATTAAACCTTTTGAATCTAATAACCAAGTAAGACGCTTATTGATCTTTCTTTCTAGTAACTTGCATAAGCAACTAGTTAGAAAGATAGGCCTATACTATGATAGCAAGACTCAGGACAATACCCTACTGACCATATCCGGTTATAGAGTGCCAACAATTGAAGTTTGGCAGAGCGACTTAATTGCTTAAGCAGAGCATTGTGTATCGAATCGACACCTGGAGCAGTATTGTGTGCTTCAAATAATGCCGAGTCAAATTCCCAAACACTAAACGGTGCGTTATATAATTCATCTTCAGCAGAGACAAATGACAGAACGTTTTTTTCCATGTTAATTTTAATATCACGGAAATTTTTATCGTAATTATTATCGCTGGAAGCGTCAAAATAAACATCGGCTAGGATATTCGAAATGTCAAGGGGATTGGTAATAATTTGATCACCCGACAATAACCCACTAATAGGTAATGATGCGGTTCGGCCATAAATTTTTCTGACTTTTTCCCACACCTTCCCGACGGGGGTTCTCGAATTAATAGAAGTAACATATTCTGACCATGATTCTCTTTTAGCTTTTCTGCATGTTCTTCGAGCAACAGCTTTGTACCTCAAATAAAGTAAAAAGTTCTCTTCTGTTGGAGAGTGGTTAAATCTACGAAAAGAACGGCTTAGACACTGTCATCGTAATCAAACACTTGAACAAACATATTCCAATCGGCATCTTTTATTCTCCAATTTCGATGATGGTTTTCATTAATTACATGACCAAGCACGCGAATGAATATGGGAACGTGGTCACTATCATAAAGATATTTCGAGACTTCCCAATCCAGCAATGCTGCGATACTTGGAGAACAAATGGTAAGGTCAATAGTCGAGAATGATCTATTGGCCACGGAAAAGTAGGTATTGATACCTTTTATTTATTACGGGACTGTTATTACTATTTCAGTTTCGTCGATTTTTGTAGACTTGCGCGACTGTGCAAGTCGACAAAAATCGTCCCGATTTGGGGCGGCAGCCCCAAATCGGGAGCCGGCGAGGCCTTTAGGCCGACCATCTAAGAAACTTTTCCCAAAAAGGAGCAACTGTCAGTTACCTTCTTCCAACATTGTCAAACTTTAACCGATCAATCTGAAATTTTTACACGACCTCCTACGATAGATTTAGAATTCGGCCCCCTTCACCAAATGGGGCCTCCTTGAATTTTTTTTTAATTTCTTTAGTTTTTTTGATTTTGAAACGGCTGTAACTTTCTTATTCGTGGAAATATCGCTCTGAAAATTTTTCCCAAAGGTCCGTAAAAAATGTTGAATTTTCAGAATCCACCCTCAAAAATAAGTTTCAGCGCCGCCCCTAAAAGCACTAGCGGACATAGTAAATTTTATTTTTTTTTTCAAAAATTTCAAATAATTTTCATTTCGTTATTTATGAGAATATTTTTGTTTTACATTTTTTTCAGTTTTCTCCCGACTTTTTACGCTTAGGATAATTTTTTTAAAACCACCCATTTAAAAATACAACCCCTGCGATTTTTGCAAGGGCTGTTTTTTGCCATAAACGCACTTTTTAATTCATTGCTACCGGATCTTGTGAGCGAAAAATTTTTTAATAATTTTTATCGAGTTCCTTGGCTTCCCTTACACCCTGCTATGCATTCACTTTTTCAAAAACTACTCTTAAACTTTTTCAAAAACTTACCCCCAGGTACCACCAAAATTACCCATGTTTGAGGCCATTTTCTACCCTTTTCTAAAAACGGCCGAGATGGGGCATATAGATTTTCAGATTTACCATCTATTAAACTGCAATTTGAGACTAACCGTGTATTTTTCAAAAAATCAGTAGCGGCGTGAGATTTTTTTTCCCAAAAAACGTAGATTTGTAATAACTCAAGTAAATTTGATCCTAGGAGGGTGAGATATGAACTAAAAAATTTCTTTTGATAACCTCTTTCTTATATTAGACCCCTAACAATTTTTTGTCCAGTGCCGTCACAAAAATTTTTCAGTTCAAAGTCAAAAATTGCGTTTTTTAAAAAAGGCGAGTTGGGGCCCCGATCATCTACCCCCAATTTTCATTTTACGGGAAAAATGAATAGAAATTGATCGAAAGCCCTCAACATTCTACAACGGGCCAACCTGACAGAATTTTGATTTAGGCTCTTGTTTTTTACCAGTGGCGTCCCAAAATCGACGTTTTTAGCTATTTTTTGAGAGAGTACCTCTGGTTAACCCGGCCACGGAAAAAATTGTAGTTAGTCTCATAAGAAAGACCCATTCTTGTACCTAAAATTTTCTTAATTTTTTTTGATATCTGTTAAAATAAACCAGTGGCGTTTCGTCAAAAATTAAAAAAACGCGATTTTTGGCTAAAAATTGGTTTGCGCCAAAGAATAGAAGTGCCCAGGAGTTTAACGTAGAGAGCTGCGCATAATCTTATTCGAAAGAAGAAGAGTTTATTAACAGAAGATAATATCAAATTTTTGAATTTTTGCCTACAACCATTTTTATGAGTTTTCAAAAATGACAATTTTTTTTTTGAAAAAACAAGAAGAAATTTTTTTTCAGATTTTTAAATACCAGATTTGTGTTTCTCATACTCAAATTAGTCAGAAATATGATTTTTATCAAAATCGGCGAGGGTAAAAAATGCACCCCTAAATTGCCGATAAAAATATTAGGCAAATTTTCACCTTTTTGCACTAAAAAATTCATAATTTGAGAAAGGTTGGTAGTAGAGACTTCGGGTAAATTTTATTATTTTTAGAATAACACAAGGTATTACATTAAAAATTCATTTTTTTTTTCAAAAAATGTTAACCCTTATTTTTAAGGTAAAAACAAAAATTCACATTATTAGCCGCCAATTTTAAACGGTTCAACTTTTGTTAAGAGCGGGACTTCATGAAACTAATCCTACAGATGTCGCCACGTAGAACGCGGCGGTAAAATAACAACATTTTCTTTCCCACAAATTTTAAATTCTACTGTATTATAATATTTCACGTTTGCACACTATGTTGTAATTGGTTCTGCCGAGGTGATGCATAACTTTTTATTTAAAAATATTCGTTTATTATAGCATAATGTATGATAACCTATAATGTAACGTATACTAATAAAATCGAAATAAAACATTATTTTCAATGTACAACTAAAGGTATTTGTAGATACAATCAATATACACGCATGGTAAAAGTTGCATGATACACTGTAGCCTAATAGTGTGTAATGGTGGTTCAGAAAAATATAGAAATATAGGCGTCCGAATAACATTCCATTAATCTTAGACTCATTGTAATATTACAGTTTGCGATAATATTATTAGTTTGTCAATAGTGGCGCTGAGCAAATTATCGACAGCAGACAAAACATTATGCAGCCCATACACGCACGAATTTGCTCATAAATTTGCTCGTTGAGGCAAGAGCGATACGTAGAGAAATGAGCGAATTGACCATACACGTACAGTTCGTCACTTACAACGCGCCTTCAGTTTGCTTGCCCTGTTTCTTGGTAGCGTTAACATGTATCTCTTCACAAATGAGTTTAATTGACGCATGTTATGGATAAAATAATGGTTGCAAAGATGTTCTAATTTTTGCATATTAATTTATGTAACAATTTAAGAATGATCAAAAATACTTTGTTTCGTTATTGCATTTTGTAAAATAATAAAAAAAAACGAAAGTCATAAAAAACAATGCTTTACCAATGTGTATTACTTACTATTACTAAAAATTGTATCTTTATTTATTTATTTTGATTTAATTAATTATTAATTAAAATAAAATAACATTTAATTAATTAAGAATAAACTTATGAAGTTAATATATTGGCACATTTACAGTAAAATATTTTTGTATATAAATAAACAACGCACTGGTTAAAAAGTTGTACGATTAATTAAGATTAATGGACAAAGAAACATGATTTGTTTTAGTTTATTAATATTATTTAAAAATCATAATAAATTAAATAATTTCAATAAAGTTTTAATATTTAAATTGGATTAAATCAAATGGATTAATTGATTATTAAAATGGTATAGTATTTCATTATATGTATAACTTTTAGATATTTTAGTATTTATTTATGTTTTTATATTAAACGTCGTCTCCGAATGATAAAATAAATAAATATTATTATTAAAAATTTACAAAATATTTAATTTGATTATTAAGGTTTTATTTAATAAAAATCTATATAACAGTTGATTTATTGGCTCATTCCGTACATCAGAAGTTGTCATTGTACACGCTTGAATCGTTGGCCCGTGCACGAAAAATCAAACATTGCTTGATTCACTTTACCTCGAGCATGTGTGTCCGACTCAAAGTTTTCTTCCGCCAGTGCGCATGCTCAGACCTCTTCATACGCCAAGAGCTAACATAAGTTCGTGCGTGTATGGGCTGCATTAGGGTTGCAAACTCGCCAATAGAACCCAAGCGTTCTTACAATTCTTACATTGGTCGCCTTGATATTTGGTATGTTATGTTCTGGTGTTTTAACTCATAAAAAGATTTGTCGAATTGACGCGTGCCTGCTGTAGAGCTAAATTATGACCCGGATATTAAATATATAAATAATCAAATAAATCCACACCCGTTGTGTGTCAGTTTTGTGTACGATTATTTAATTTATTAGTTGACATATAGCACTCAACAATGTCGATTCTTAGATGTAGGTATTATTTTATATAAATAAAAAGGTGTAAAGAGTACTTAAATAAAAAAAACATATTGTTTCATTAAAATAATAATTTAATAATAATAATAATTGGTACACAGCTTATATACTTATAAATAAGTTAACTTATGCTTATCACATTTATTTTTATTTTATAACAGGTAATTTGACAAAATACATATATAACTATTCTATTGTTTACTACCTTATGTTTTAGTTTTATTTACTTTTGCTTTCATTGCCTCTAAAATATAATTAGGTTCAAGGCATTTTTTACCTTTCCCTATATTATTATTTATTATTTCGGGAATAATACAATTATCATAGAATTTTAATAATATCGGCAATGTATCCTTCCACATGTTCGTGTCTATTAAAATCTCCTCCACGTGGAGAGGAATATTGTCATTAAAATAGACAATAAAATAACATTTTTCCCTTTTCATGATGTTCAATTGCCCTTGTATTTGATAATAATAATTATGATTTTTTTTTAATTTAACAAAACCATCAAGTATGGTTAAACATGTTTTTTTATTTATTGATATCACTTCTTCTACAGTATTTGCTTGTAACTTTGAACAAGAAAACAAGCATTTTACTTCAACTACTGCGTCATCACCTATCAGACCTGAAAATAATGATTAATAAATTAATGAAGTAATTGTTTGTCTATTTAATAATATTATTGATATACAGTTTAAAAATGACACCGACATACTTTGGGTGATGGTTTCTTAATTAATTTTATGAAACCAAGTTGGGTTTGAAAACGATTAGTAGCGAAATCATTTTTTATAAGATAAATAAATGTTGACGTTAAAAAATTATTAATTTGACATACTTTTTTTAATGTAAATTTACCGTATGCGTGTCTCAGACACGGAGACACTTAAGTTCTTCAGGAACCCTAAGACATTACCGCGGGACGATTTGTGAGTTAGTGCGATCATTCGCGATGTACACTTTATTTAGTAATTATTTTTTTGATTTATGTTGGTTTATTTACTATTATTATTGTTTATTTTGAATTTAGATTCTGCTTATTTATTTATATTAATGATGTTGGATTATTTACTTTATGTTTATTTGTATTTTGGCAGAATTATTTATTTTAATTTTTAAGGATTAAATAGCGCTTAAACTACTCTTTGCCGTTCTATGTTTTGTTTTGGAGTTGGGTTAGGAGTCCGGCAAGCCCGTATTAATTAATGTGTTTACTTACCCGCTTTATTCAGCCACGTCCGTGGTTGATGCACACTACTCACATTAATCACCGTTGTTTCACTTTGTAGTATGTTGTATTATTATTTAATTGATTCACTATTATGCACGCACAATCACAACAACATTCCACAAGTTTTTCATGGTCAACAGCTGTGCCGTGAAGTTGTTTTGTTTGCGAGTATTGCTTGCTTGTGGATAGTTAACATAGGCAACCAAGAGTGCACCACGTGTTATTTCTTATTCTATTAACTGATTGCTTTTATTTCGAATAATTCCGGTGCAGTAGTTGCATGAATCAATTATTAATATTATTGCGTGTGCAATAGTTTAGTATTATCCCGTTTTCTATTTTAGTTTTATTATTTCCTACAGTTGTAAACACTGTTTTTGTTAGTGAGTTGGAACACCTGCTCGCGGCTATTCTGCTATTTTGGTGGGGTGAGCCACGTGTTTCCAAGGGCCAATCAGGCACGGTTTATGTTCCCCACTTTATTTGCTTTTGCTTTATAAGCGGATGCAGAAGTTCATTCGAGGAAGTCTGATCGTGGAACTGAACCGACCTTACCTTCCAAGTTCAATAAGGGGGTCCGAATCGTGGTAGGTGTACCGAACGACTCCCCTATTTGGTTTGTTATATTATAAATTATGTTCGGGAGAAATCCCAGAACTAATTTATGGGACTTAGCAATTTTGCTTATGGAGTTATTCAGTATGTTATAAATTATGTTCGGGATCTCCCGGAACTAATTTATAGGTTTTGGTAAATTTCTTTAGTATTTGTGTGTTTATGGGGAAAACATATAACGGTCAATGAGTAGAGTAGTAGTGTTATGTTACTTTATATTTTGAACATAGATAGTTTCTGTTACTCTTACTTTATATTTTAAAGCCAATACCTTGTTTGTTTTAATGTTTTTAAGTCAGTGGTCGTAATAAATCTTGTGTTTCGGGTATTACTTTTTTTAATTCTCTTAACCCATCCTAGGAATTTTATTGTTTTACCCTAGGGTGTGCCCGTCTATCTGGCAATAACCGGGACATAATAAAAACAATTGGAGCCCGCCGACCAAGACTTTGAAGAATCCCGACCCACCCGACTAGCATAGCTGCAACTACCGTAAGGTAGCAACGTGACTCTTGCGGGGGTAGTACAAGGTTAAATATTTGTCATTTGCAAATTGTCCTACAGTTTCATTTGCAATTTTTGAAATGTCCTCTATATTTACCTAAATAATAATAGATTATAATATAAAATCAAACAAAATAAATAAACAAACAAACTTGTAATTCCTGTTTGATAGTGTCAACTAAATCAACACTGTTGACATCATCAGGTTCGTCAACTATTTTACCATAGTCAAGATTTTGTTTTTTTTCTATTTGTTTCAGCTTTTGTAAACAGTTTTCGTTTTTCTTGTCTATTGAACTTTTCTTGCATATACTTTTTAAAATGCTTTCCAGGACTTTGTCCAGTTATTTTTTTTCACGGGCTGCTGTGCCATTGAATTGATTTGTTATAACTTAGTCCAGCAAGATAAGATCTTCGTTCATAAGAACCTCTCTGGACTAAGTTTAATCGTTTGCCCATGTTAAACCGCGAAACAATGTTCATTAACCTCTCAGCTCTATTATTATTCTTAGGTGTGATAGCTCAATGGTAGAGCACTTGCATATCATGCGAGCAGTCCGGGGTTCGATCCCCGAAATATGACTGAAATGATAACTTGCTCTTTATCCACCAGCGTGGTTCGGAAGTCACGTTTTAAGCTGTTGGTCCCATCAAACCACTTTAAACAAGTCGTAGACTTACTGTGGCGATGTAAAATAGCCGTAAAAAGCATAATAAATAAAAAATATTCAATCAGCAAATGAGCTTTTCGCAGTAAGATTTCAAGAGCTCCTGTAAATATTAAGCTATCATTATGTTAATATAAAACAAGTTAAATACATACCGTATATATGATTGTACATAGTTGTGCGTTTTAACTCAGCTAGCAAAGATTTTGAGACATCTCCTACTTCGTTGCATATTTCTTGGCGACAATTTCTATGATCTTGGAAACAATGATTTAAACCATTCCTAAGATCTTGTTTTAAATTGTCAACATTTTTGTCTGATTTTGCATGTTCGTATATAGATGTTTTAGCTCTTTTTGTCAAATGTTGTATCATTTTTTTAGACAATAATTTTCGGCCAGCAATATTAATTTTTTTGTCGGATTTCAATTTATATAAATTTTTTCCATAGTTTTTAAGTGCATGGTTTGTACATTCCAACTTTCGCACTAAATATCCATATGGAACCTTTTTCTTAATTCTTGCAAAGGTACTAGAATCACCATCTGCTACAAATTTTGCATATCTTACTCCATGCATGGATTCGCTTAGATTGAAACCTTCCACTACCATATCAGATTTCATTGAACTGAACTGCTCCAGTTTTTGTAGCAGATGTGAGCTAGTGCTTCTTCATTCTTATTATGTGCTTTTGCACAAACCGAACAAAATTTGTTGCGAACTCCAATAAATAAAACTTCTCCTGTATGGCGACCAACAATTCCTACCTGTTTTATAAAAGTAAATATAATAATTGCAGCAACAATACTAATAAAATATATTACCATTCCAGATAAAGCATCGTAATTGTGACCGTAAGATCGCTTGCTCAAGGAACCGTCTAAATAAACCGTTATCCAAGGAATTCCATCTTCACAAACATTTCCACATTCAAGTGCGTGTTCTTTTTCTTTTTTACCGGCAAGTTCCATTGATCTCCATAAGGATTGTTTCCATTCTTCGCCCAATTTATTTTCAATTTCAATAAACATATTGTTTGGTATGTATGGAATATCCATGCAGCTTAGCTGTTCCGTTAAATGGGAGTACGTGCTTCCAGTAGCCAACGTTCCCCACACTGCTCCAGTATTAATTACTGATAGTTTTTTAGCTTGGTTCTCGGTGAATATGGTAAATTCTTTTGAACACGAAACGCATTCTAAAATAACACCACTTACTAGTCCCAAGGCTTTTCTTGTTTCGTCTTTAATTTGCAGCATACCCTGGGTACATTTACTAGCATGAGTATATTGAATTCTTAATAATTCTTTTACAAAATAATTAATTTCAACTACTCTATTGCCAAATAATGCATTTTGAGCAGGTTCTGGTTGGATATGCATTTCAAGCTTATTGATACTGTCTCCAATAGTATTTGTTAATAGAAAGGGCTTTTTGAAATATGTCTTAGCGCACCATTGAGGATTTCTACAAATTAAATTATTTCAATGTTGTTTTAAATTTTATAAAATGCCTAAAATTCAATATGTCAAAATTTTGTACTAAAATGAACAATAGTAAAACTGACAAAACTAATATCCAACATATATATATATATATATATATATATATATATATAGTGAAAGGGTTAACGGGAAAACAATGTCAAAACATTCATAATGGCTCCTATCTCATGATGTTGAAAATTTTTATTTTATTAGTCCACATTGTTATTTTGATTACAATTGATTTTACAAATAACAAAATCAATTCGCCAACGTTTCGCTACTATATTGGTAGCTTCTTCAGGGCCTAAAATATCACACAAAACAAACACCAATTAATTCTAGGTACATCAAGACACAGTAAAATTATATATAAAACACACACATGATATAATTAATATTAAAATGAACAACATGTGTGGAAACTTGTAAAAGTGAATCTCCAACACACCTTATTAACCAAACACATTAAAAATTTATTACAGTTAATACATATAAAACCTTACTTACATTACAAAAATTGTAGACACAAATATAAATTGATAAAAATAAATGCAATTGAACCATCCATCTTTTCATTATTGAGAGTTTTTATATAAATATGATTCATTTTAAGGACCATATATCACAGTCCATGAGGAAAAAACCACCAGACACACACGTGGAACTTAACAGGTTATGTCAAAGGGGGACATCAATCAAACAAGAAAGAAGAGGGCAAATGCGCACGCAAATTTAATGCCAACCTCGTAAAATTCTTCGTTTCGTTATGTCGAAACTATTGGTTGCCTGATCACACAGTGGCGGCGTAACAAATTTACATAAATATTACTCAAACCCGCAATATCTTTTTTAAAATTTATTGAGTTATTTTGTGATTGTATATAGCACATTTCCAAGAAGCTACGTTTAAACGTATGATTTTCAGAGCATAAAATTCGTGTGTCAGCATAATTCGGTGAATGTCCAGTAGTATCACAATGTATGCTCAACCCTGTTGATTTAGGTTTGTAACGAATATCACTTTTGTGTTGTGCCAATTGTTTATCCAATCTTTGTGAGGTTTGTCCTATGTAGACAGACTCACATTGTTGGCATTTTATGGAATACACCAAATCATGTCGACATAAAAAAGGAGTTGGGTCTTTGAGTTTGGTGAATAGACTATTTAAAGTGTTAGTCATACTATAAGCAATCCTCATGTTACTATTACCATTATTAGGGCAAGTAAATAAATTGACTAATTTTTGTGACAGTCCATCAATAAATGGAAGTTTATGAAATGTTTTTTTTGGAAGTGATACCATTATATTTTGTGTGTTCACTGAATTAGACGTAAGAGGGGGTATTTCTAGAGCAAAATAACAATTTTTTTAACAACTCATTTGGGTATCTATTATTTTTTAAGATTTTGTATAATCTACTCAGATTATCTTGGTGAAAACTAGGGTGAGAGATATTCAGTATCCTATTCTTAATCGCTAATACAGTGTTAATTTTATATTTCATTGGATGGTGTGAATCGAAGGGTATATATCTTTCGGAACTTGTTGGTTTGATATACCAGTCAAGTTTTACTCTATTATCTGTATCTCTCATCACCCACGTATCTAAAAACGGTACACCTCCTCTTACTTCTTTTTCTACTGTAAATTTTAATTTTGGGTGATACGAATTGAAAATATTCAGAGTATTATCTACTTCATTTATAGGAACCGCACAAATAATGTCGTCTACATATTGGTAAATGAAAGGAAAGGTAAAAGGAACCAAAGAAGAGCAATAATGAAGTAACGTGTTCATAACTATTTCTGCAATCGATGGACTGATTGGACCACCCATTGGGCAACCACTAATTTGTTGGAAAAAACTATTATTGAAAGTGAAAAAGGTAGAATTAAATAACAATGTGGACTAATAAAATAAAATTTTTCAACAACATGAGATAGGAGCCATTATGAATGTTTTGACGTTGTTTTCCCGTTAACCCTTTCACAATAATATAATACGTCAGTTATCTCACTTAAGAATATATATATATATATATATATATATATTTAACTGATTCTTGAATTTTTTTGTAAAATTTTTTTAGTTACACTTTCAGAAAGTGATCTCTGTACAAAAAAAATAAACCATACTAAATTTCAGCCTTTAAGAATCAAAAGAATACGTGTCGCACTGCTTTTGAAGTTTTAAAAGTAAATCTCTCACATTACTTAAGAAAAAAAACACTATTAGAATGCTACAACTTTGACAAAATAAAAAAAAAATACAAACAATAGGTCATTTTAAAGGTTTTCTAAATAAAAAAAAACTATAGGCCTTTGCCTTAAATTTTAATAATTTTTGTTTACAAGTCTAATTTTCAAGTTAAAATTTAAAATATAATAAAAATATGTTAATTTAAAAAAAAAAATAAACAGAGTATACTGATGTGTAGTTTCTCGTAGAATATAACTAGCAAGTGTACTCAATTGCTTTCTTGAGCACCCAGGGTATTCACCTGACTGAAATTTGGAAGCTATGATACTTATTAAGTATATAATTTTTGATTTAAATGTAGAGCGACACGTATTCTTTTGAATTTTAAGAGCTGAAATTTGGCATGGCTTACTTTTTTTGCATAAAGATCACTTTCTGAGGGTGCACACACAAAAATTACAGTTTTTTTTTAAGAACCAGTCTAATATACATAAATATGAAACTACATGTGTGAATTATTAATACAATGTTGTTGTACCGGCATGCAACAAGTTTTTCATGTTTGACATTATGTCGGTAAGTTTTTTTTTATTGAAGTACAATTAATTAACTAATTTATATTAACTTAAAGAATTATTATTTATATAAAGAAATATACTATACTTGACAGATTACTTTTTTTAAGTTAAAACATTTTTTTGTTTATATTTAATTATAATTAAAATATATAATTGTCGTTTATGAATTGAAGTTTGTCAGATTGGACAAAACGTAATTAGTCGTTAAATATGCTTTTATAAAAAATATACATACAAATTAAATTAAAGTACAACTTACAATTCAACTATTTTCTCAGCGTTTTCAAAAATAGATGATCCACTATGCCATGTTTCGGTATCACTTCCATCATTACATTTACTATTTGTAAGTTCGGTATCATCAATAAATGAGCATGGTAATTGTAGTTTAGGTAATGATTGAAAGGTAGAAGCAACGGCGCAACATTTATTACCAGTGTTTTCCATATCTTTATTAACTGGAATTGATTGCAAATCAGACACTTGTTGCGATGTAGATGGTAAATCAGATTGCCCATGTTGCAACTTCATCTTGTTTTTTTCTCGTTGTACAGCAGCTTTAGATTTTTTATTATTTTTAAGAGGTTTGGAACGGGCTCCGGTATGTCTCTTTGTTCTTCCCATAATAAATTATACGGTAATAACGTTTGAAATCCAAAAAAGTAATAACTAAGTACAAATCCGTTGTCGCGCAATTCAAAATTCAAATCCAATCCAAAAGAGTAATCCAAAATTCAAATGCGTTGTCGTTTAACAGTATCAATGGTAATCGTAATCCAAATTCGTAAGCCAATTTCAAAACAAGGTCGTATAAAAAAACATAAATCAAATCAATAGGGAACAAAAGAACGTGTACACGCGTGTAACAAATATCACAATAAGAACGTAAGTAAACACCACCGATAATATAGATCACCTAATAACCGGTTTTAGACAAGTGTCTGTTTAATGAGCCGATTAACGGGTAAAACCTAAAAAGATTATAAAGTGTACAGAAATAAAATGCAATTTTGTCAAAGATATTTTATTTAAAACAAAAGGTACATTTGTAGATTAATAAATATTATTAAAATTTGTAAGGGAAAATATTAACGGCACGACAAAAATGTTTGCACGACAGCATATCAACACAGTATAAATAAATAAGTCTCGCACGAATATTTCTGTATCGTTAATATTAACCGAATAGATAAACTGCATCCCGCATCCAATACCTTTCTTTACCATCACATCTATTATTAAATAAATGATATAAAAATAAATTATTTTTTTTCAATATAAATAAATAATTAAAATAGAAAAAAAAAACGAAACACTGCTTTTAGATGCATTTACAACCTTGCTAATAGATACCAGCTTAGCTATAAACGCGAGGTTGCAAATCAAAACTGGTCTTATCAACGCAGTCAATAAAAGAACAAGGTTCCTAGGCGCTATTGAGTTGCATGTGACATTGACAGTCAAAAAATTTAAAAAGCATGTCACTGTAACGTAACAGAATTTGGTAAGGATTGCCCTGTGAAAGAATGAAAAATCCAAGTTACAGAACGGCTTTTCTATATGAAGAGGGGTACACGGGGTAACCGGTGAAAAACGATTCAGTCATCTCTCCATTGCGTCGTGCAAACCTCATACACACCAACGAAATTATTTTCATTTGTATTGTGTAAATTTGGCTTGCTGTCTAACAACCTTCTAGCAAAATCATAAAAATGAAATGACATTTCTGACATCTATTGACACAAGATTAAAGTTAAAATTACGTTTGCTACTACTAGCACTTCAACGGAATTACGATGAACTATTATCCTATTTTGTGCGATGGGAGGTTCTAAAGACCCGCTCTTAATTTTTTTTTTTTGGATACGGTTCATCAAGAGCATTCCAACGATGTATAATAAGTTGGTCCTGCGCGTCATTTTAACCTGTTAATTTTTTCAACAATTTTTACGACTAATTTATAGCACAAAATTGCAGAAATTTATTTTTTTTTTAAATTTGACAAAAATGAACTAAATTGAAGTCTAGCATCACAATAACATGTAAAAATAATTTTTAAGACAAACTTTTATTACTTAAGGTTTGCCGCCCACAGTTTGAAAATATCCCTTAACAAACCGCTTCCCTCAGACAAATTAGCCCCGCAGGGACATACAAAAAACACTATTCACATGCGGCCTTCTTCCCAACAAACTAGACTCGCGTCTAGCTCCTGACCTTCTTCTCCGTCGCACGGACATGCGCACTAAATTAGGTTAGTTTGTAAACAACTAGCTGTCATTCTGTGAATATAATTATACTATAGTTACAATAATACTGACATAATTTTTACTATGACTAGTATTTATGTGAATATTAAATTTAAATTTGATGATATTTACCTAGTATATCTAAAAAAGAGGGTAAAAATAAACAAATTAAATGTTAAAGTATTTTAATAAATAACACAATAAATTTGCATGATATAAAAGCTATCTAAACAATAAGAACTATAAAATGATAGAGGCTGATTAAGAAACTAAATAAGAAAAACGTGATGGTATTACATATAACCCATCGCAATATGAAATGAAGCGTGACATTATTATGTTGTGTGGGTTATAACAATAATAATAGTATTAATATTATATTCTACAATACTAATTTTATTTAAAATACAAAACTAATATAAATCTGATTTGAAAAAAAATATATCATACAAATTATTTCTGAATTCAGAAAAAAGTAGATATTAAAATTATTAATATTTTAATAAAATTAGAATTTAATTCTTTTGAACTCGGTATGCTTAATGTATGTAATGTTAAGTTCAGTTTGCATTCTTCTCTGGACAAGATCATTTAGCACATAAACAAAGTACCATTAAGGTTAAATGCTAAAATGTTGGTGATAGTAGTCATCGTGAGTGCATTGTTGCTTAATGTTTTTGCAAACAATATCAAGTTTTAATACTACTCCCGACATTAAAAGTTATTTAATTGGCAATAAAATAATCTAATTTTGCAAAAATAGAACAAACTAGTTTCTGATAAAATTAGCACAGACGTCAATAAATTTATTTTTTTATCAACATACAGCAACATTTTTGTCTTTAAAATTAAAACCCAATTTAAACGTTTTTTCTGCCGGAGGTGGAATCAAAAATATTTATTATATTTCTTAGAAAAAAGTAAAAAAATAAAATTGATTACAGCTAAATCTTCAATTTAAATTTGTAGCTCCAGTTTGTTGTGTAACCAAAAAAAATAATGCTATCAATAAAGTTTGCATAACAACTGGCAACCAAGTCGCAATCTTTATTTTAAATAATATAAACTAGTAAAACTTTAATTCAATAGTTATATACTAATATCATTGATTTCTTTTTGCGTTGGTTTTGTTAATGTTTTTTTGTTTGTTTCAAAGTTTTCTTTACACTGTATAACCGTTTTTGTAAAGTAATTTTCTGATTATGTGGTGCTTGCGTTGCTGCTGGTAATACTGATTTTGTTGCTCTGATTGCTTTTAATGTATGGTGATAGAATTTGTAATTTGCTTAGCTGCGAGAAATTCTTCTTCAATAGATATTAAACTGATTTTTTTCATAATTTTTTCCATATATGTCATTTTTTTTACTTCAAGCAACAAATTTGAAGAATTTAAAATTTTAAGATTTTAGAAAATGCTTTCAGATTCTTCCAATCTTGGATCATCAACATCAACATCATTATAGAATTATTTATTTACGTTTATTATATTATGCTGATGCAACCAAAAAATATACGAGTATATAAAACAATAACATACTCCAAAGTTATATGATAATATACTCATTACTAATAAAGAAAAGAAAAGTATCAACATTTTATGAATGTCATACCTTTTTTATCAGTGTTGAAAAGGAATAACAATGACATAAATCAAATAGTTGATTTTCTAACGTAAAAATTTACTTTACGATTTTTTATCAGATCTGCACAAAATCTTGTATGCAATTTATTTTCAATCATTATAATTCTTTTATTTTGAAACAAATTGCATAAATAACTAAAATTTCTTGCTAGGTCCTAAAACCAACCACAATCAACCAAAATAACATAATGCAAAAGCCTAAGCAAAATTAACAGTCTATTTATAATTTCCAAAACCTATAACATGTCACCTATCATACATAATTATCATACCTGTCAATACATATTATGATGTCTTCTATCTGTTAGTTATTTCAGAAATAATAATATAAGAATATTTATATAAAAAAATAATTATAATTATCTTACCAGTGTTAGTTTGTTTTTCTTTGCTAATCATATCCAGATGAATACATAATAAATGAATGTGTTTACACATGTTCCATCGAATTGCAAAATCTATGCATTCACATTCATATTTATGTATACAAATGTTGCAATCAAAGCAAAGCATCCGACATGCACAGTTAACATCATTTTCACGGATGGTATACATGGATCCAAAATTGGTTGCAGATGAAATTTGCCAAATTTTCTTTTCTATCTGAACTACCAATGTTGCATCCATCCCAAGACTGATCTTGTGTCGTTTTCGTAGTTCAGCAACTTTGTATGTAATTTTTCTTCTGTGAAGCAGAATTAAACGATTAAATAATTTGTCTTTAACAAACTTTATTAAAACTTCAATAGCATTATCCAATCGATTAACTCGCTTTCCATAAAAATATATGTGTTTAATTGTATAGTGAATTTGTTCAATGTGCATATTTGTGTTGACTTTTGCATTTAATCTATAACAGTATGCCCAAAACTGTACATTTTTAGTGTAATAAGTTTGGAAATAATTTCCAAAAGCCATATTGTCGGTGTCATTTTGAAGTTCTGCAAGAAACTTGGGCAACTTTCTTTTAAATGCAAAAGAATCAACCTCTTGCAACAATGTAATCAGCATTTTATAAACAGCAGCCTACAATAATTGAAATATTAGTCATAAAATATCTTTAATATTTCTTAATAATACAAACCTTTTTTTCATCCACAGAAACACAATTTAGACGATTTCTCCATGCTTTATCCACATGCCAACAGCAATTTAATCTGTATTGAGGTTTTAGCATGATTTGCAACCATGCATTATAATATATATCTGCCACATAAATACTCTTGTTTCTATCGGATGACCCACCTTCTCTCGAACACAAGAAAAAAACAATTTTATAGCTATTTCATCATTTCTGCTTGATATGCAGAAGGCACAAAAAAGCCTTAGTGTAGCTCATCCAAGACAAAAAGCGTATGCATTTTAAAATTATAGCCATTCAAACCATGCGTGCCATCAATACAAATGCATTTTTCAGAAAAACTTTTCAGGATTTCTTGTTGACCTTCTGTCATAATAATTAACAAAAAATCATCAATTTTAAATTGTGGATGATCTTCTAAGAGAGCACCTTGGGGTTTATAAAATAAGACACACTCATTCTTATTTTCTTCTACTCAAGCATCCACACAAGTTAAAGCTATTTTCAATTTTAAATAAATCTTTTTTGTTTAGTAAATGGATTCGTTCCAAAGATGTACTAGATACTGTGCTGCAAATAGAGTCCAAAATTGTATCAAATGGAATTTTAGTAGCTATCTGAGTTGCCAGCATGTTACATTCTTCAGATTCAAGAAATAAATGAACCAGATCAGTTTGATGGCCAACATGCGTTTTCACAAAGCGAACATTACATGTTCCATTTTGTTCATAACTTAATGTAATCCTTGCAGGGTAATATCCATTTATCTTTTTGGACCCCTGAATTTTAAGATGTCGTAGTCCTTTACTTTTACTTACATAAAACCCTGACCGATGGCAAACATATTATGTTTTCAACAGTACCGTACTACCTTTTTACTTTACAAATTTCGATTTTGTGTCTTTTTCAGTACATGTAAGCCAATCAAAAAAGTCATGTATTGCTTAAAATAAACATTTTATTTTGTATTGGTATTTTATGATGATTTTCTAAATGATGATCTAAGTCTAATTTAGGGAAATTTGAAATTCCAATGTAGCGACAAAGTGGATAACTGATTTTTTTGGGTTGTGTGTTTTTAGTATATGAAGATTGTTCAGTTTCAATTAGATGTGGTTGTGAGCTTACACTAGCGCTGAAGGGTTCAGGTTCAATCGGTTGTGTGCTTACACTAGCGGTGAAGAATTCAGGTTCAGTCGGTTGTCTAGTTATAGTAGATAAAAAAAGGTTCAGGTTTAGTTGGGTCTGATTGTGTGCTTATAGCGGTGGAAGGTTTAGGTTTAGTCACTGATAAAAACAAAAATATAAATAATTGGTCATGATCTTTTTGCATATATTCAAGGATGTTATACTATATACTGGATTGGCAACCAAACCCCTTAAAGTGAGGAAAAATATCGAAATATGCAACCCGCCGTTGTGCCGCTCTAGCATCTCTTTTTATCTCACAGTCGTATACGATGCAAGAGAGACAGAATTTTAGAAAAATTGATTTGAAACAATAATTACAAACTGTATTTTACTATTTTATATATCAAATTATACTACCAAGTATTACTAATCTTTCTCATAAAAAAAAGTAACATAATTTCAATTATTAATGACTTTAATAGGATTTATAAAAAAATAAAACAAACTTTCTTATTACAGACACTTAATATATTCAAGAATAATAATAAAAAAGTAAAATTAACTTGTAAATTTGTTTAAAATATAAAATATATTGACAAATATACATAATATAGTACTCACATAATAATTTGTTAACCAAACCGTGAATAATGCGTGCTTTAAAGTTACACACTCGTATGTCAGTTTTTACTTGTATCTGATACATCTTACAAAAGAAATTTATTTATTAACTCTTAAGTTACTTAATAGAAACAGTAATAAGAGTTAATAATTTTTAAAAAAGTACTAATTTTATTATATTTTATTACAAATAATTTTAAAAAAGTGCATAAACTCGAAAGTAAAGTATTAATAATAAGCTACATTGAGTCTAAATGTATTAAACATAAAGATCTACTTTATAAAATTATTACAACTACAATGATATAAATATTAATAGAATGATCAAAAATAACAATTAATCACAATACAAAAGGTTTGTTGTGAACTTTTGCATATATTTTATATATAAGATATTTAAGGGGAAGGTAATAATTATTCTAAATAAAATTAAAACACAAAACTAGCATATAAAAGTATAATTATTACACAACAATATTGTTTACTTGCATTTAATATAATTTTTATATTAAACAGCATAACATATTTTAATTGCAAATGCTTACTAATGAAATTAAATTCCATTTCCTATTTGTTTCAAAGTTTTACATCCAAATGCAACCCAGTATTTAACCATTATTTCGCTTGTTAATATTGCTCATTTAAACCGTATATGGCGTAGTGACTAGTGCGACAGAGTAAAACATACAAATTTATACTGCACAACGGCAAGTTGCCTACCCACGGATTTGGACACACTATTTCCCTATGTTAATATACGGTGGTTGCCAATCCAGTATATAGTATAACATCCTTGCACATATTATATAAATATAGAAGGTTATGTTATATTTTATTTAATTATACGTTTATATGCAAATTTCTTGTATAAATAAAAATAAAAAATTAGCATATAAAAGTATAATTCAATAAAATAATAAAGAAACCTATAAAAAGTTTAATTAAACTTACATGATACATGTGTTTTCATATGAAAATTCATATTATGCTTGTAATTGAAGTTTTTATGGCAGATGGTAGTAACTAGAGGAGCAATTCCTGTAATAGTCTTGGATGAAACCTCTCCAAATTTATTAAAATGTTTATTGCATATTTATTTATAACATATTAGCCATGGTAATTAATATAATGTCTTTATGTCTAAATAACAATATACACAATATACACAATAAACACAATACACAACAGATTCAATTATAGTTGTTTATAAAGTTGAGTTGACAAGAATAACAGCGTGCTGTTTTCAAATAATTTCAAACTAACCGTTTATAATGCGCATGTCCGTGCGACGGAGAAGAAGGTCAGGAGCTAGACGCGAGTACAAACTAGCCCCGCAGGGACAGTCGAAAAACACTATCCACATGCAACCGACGGGGGACCCCCGCCGGAAGCATCACTCCACCCTCTCCAACTAACTAGCCCCGCAGGGACAGTCGAAAAACACTATTCATGTTCGGAAACGCTCCCCGACAAACTTTATAAACTTATAAAATATTTGGAAAAATACTCCCCGACAAACTTAACGGCATTATAAAATAATTGGAAAACACTCCCCAACAAACTTTCCGGTATCATAAAAATAACTGAAAAACTCTTTCAGATAAAGGCCCCCATGCCGGACGCATCACTTCTCCCTACCCCACACAAACTAGCCCCGCAAGGACAGACGAAAACACTATCCGTTTGCGCTCTGCAGGGACACTTACATACACACTTCACCGTCTCCAATAAATTAACCCCCTTGCAAAAAGCACTATTCATATGCGACCCAAAACTGGAACAAACTTGACAAAATTCCTCAAAAACCGTCTCAACTATTGCACATTTATAATAATTACATTAACTGGAAATCTCATATAATTAATTGTATTTTATATAAAATAATTATTAACTTTATTTTGTAGCACAATTCGCAATCATTCATTTAAAATTATCTGAAAACTTTATACAATTATTTATGTTTTCCTTTAAACAATAACATACTTTATTTAATAATTCCGATTAAATTAACTGCAAGCTTCATTTTGTAGCATTATACAAAATAACTCTCTCTAAATTACCTGCAAGCTTCATTTTGTAGCATTTTTTTCCACTGCAGGCTATTAATTAAAAAACAAGTTAATAAATGATTTTTTTTTTATACTAATTTTTTTATGAAAAATAAATAACAATAACATTAAAGACAAATATAATATTGAAATAGTTACAAAAAAATATTTAAAATAAATTTTAATTATACTTTTTGAATATTTTTCCATAATAATTATTTATTACGGCGGCCTGTAATAAAAAATAATTTTAAAAAACAATTTTATTAAATTTATAAATAAAATACTTACATTTTGACGACGGCGGCGTCTACCTCCGCGGCTTCTTTGGCCATCGCTCCATCCTCCTCTGCCACCACTGCCGCCTCTATGACCTCCACGCGATCCTCCTCTATTTTCTGTGCTACCACTGCCGCCTCTATGCCCTCCACGCCATCCTTCTCTATTTCCTGTGCTACCACTGCTTGTTCCGTTGTCCTAAAAGAACAATCACATATTAATAAAATATGACATAAAATTATAAATATACTCACAGTTTCTATGACTGACCCGAATCCATAGGCTGCTCCTCCTCCTCCATATTTCTTAAACTAGAAAAGGCTTTCGCCTCTTCTAATTCTTTTTTAATTTATGTATTTCCATCATTAAGGTTTGCACAGTCTCCACTGTAAAAATAAAGTTTTAAATTTTATATCTGTTAAGAATAATACATAAAAAATTGTATCTTAATACTTACCATCGATTGTTGGTGTCGGATCAAGAGATAATTTACTTAATTTCTCTAAAATAATAATAAAATTTTAATTAATATGAAAATAAATAATTTTAACAAAACTTACCAGTATTATCGTTTGCTGCCATTTTACTTGTTTAATGTAAAGTACCCAAAGACGCTACCCTTCTGAATTATTTATAAACAAATATCAAAGTTTTAATGATTTTTTAGTTTTCAAATAAAGAAAGACAAAAATAACAAATATAATAAGTGCGAGTGAGAAAACAGATGTTATTGTTGAAATATTAGTTTAGTTTAAGTTCCAATGATAACTGTAGCGCCATCTGTATCTGTTTTAGAGATGTTCGACAGAGGACGCTCATACGGGTAGCAGGGTATTATGTAGTTGAGAGACGTGACGCGAGTAAGTCGTAGTCGTAAACAAACATATAACCTCATGTTTAACAATATCTGTATCTTGTATTGTATAATAAAGTGTTACAACAAATATCATCAAAATACGGTCTATTATTAATAAACTCAACAGGTTATGGGCCCAGACACAAAATTCCACTGCGGATTGGCAAGATATTGTTAGATTACGTTTTTGAGGTTAGTCGCGTGGTCGCGAACGGACATTGTAATACACGCGTAATAAGCGGTAAGTGCGTAAAATGGAAAAGTGCACAGAGTACGTTGGGATACTAACGCAATGTCGGCTTAAAAGCAAGCAAAATTGGAGTCTTTGGAAGTTCCAAACACGCGTTGTTCTCAACGCAGTGGGATGCCTAGAAGCGTTGGCCGAAACGAAACCGGCAACGATAGACGATGCGCAATGGAATCGCAAAGATGCGAAGGCGCAAGGAATAATAGTATCAAAACTCTCAGAAGAGGTTATCACGCATGTGATAAATTGCAAAACGGCGCATGAAATGTGGTCGAAGTTAGAAGCGGTGTTCGACAAGAAGTCGCAAACAAACCTGCATCGCTTGCAACAAAAGTTTTTCAACCTAAAATATGAAGGAGGCGGAATAAACTCGTTTGTAGCTAAGGTCAAAGAGTTAGTGGCTGAGCTAGCTGACAACAACGAAGCCATTTCCGAAAAAATGCAGATTGCCAAATTACTCATGGCACTCCCGGAAAACTACAACCATTTCTGTTCAGCCTGGGAATCGGTCACCGCCACCGAACAAACTTTCGAGAACCTGGTGTCCAGATTAATCATGGAGGAAGAACGGCTGAAATCGCAAGAAGAAAAATCGGAAAAAAATATGGCGCTAGCAGCCGTATCCAAAGGTAAATGGACAAGAGAGAAACGAGAAAATAAACTTGAAAATAAAAATCGCGGAAATGTAAAGTGCTATAAGTGCAATAAAATGGGACACTTCGCGAGAGATTGTCAAGATAACAAAGAGTACTGTCATGCATGCTCGAAAATCGGTCATAGTGATAACAATTGTTGGTTTAAAAATAAAAACAAAAATAAAGATCGGTCGTCAAGTGCGGGCAAGAAAGACGAAAATACAAAGTACGCGTTCATTAGTGCTAACGCACAATCTGATGATGTCAGCGAGCAATGGCTCGTAGTCGACAGCGGAGCGAGCGAACACATGTTCCGTGCGCGTGACTCATTTGTAAAGTACTGCAAATATGAGCAAAGCAAAGAAGTGATAATCGGAAACGGTGCCACAATCTTAGCGGTTGGTGAAGGAACAGTAGAGGGCCAAATGAAGGTTGGCAACGACTGGCACGAAGCAGTGCTTAAAAATGTGCTACATGTTCCTGAAGTGTGCGTAAACCTGTTCTCTGTTCCGAGCGCGACTGAGAAAGGATACACAGTGAAGATCGACGCAAGTGGTTGGCATTTCTACAAAAATGGAGAATTACGTGCCGAATCAAAGAAAAGTGAGTCATCAAGATTAATAGTGTTGGATTTCAAATTGAATAAGGTAAAGTGCGCGTTATTATCATGGCACGAAAGACTGGGCCATCAGAGCCAAACAAAAGCAATCCTGAAGCGAAACGGTGTAAACACCCAGAAAAAAGAAAAAGACACGTGCATTCCTTGTATCGAGGGCAAAATGCACAGGATGCCATTTCCAACAAGCACCACCGAAACAAATAAGGTCGGAGAACTAGTGCACGCAGACTTGTGTGGTCCGATGGACAAAGAATCGGTGGGCGGTTCGCGTTATTATCTAGTGGTGAAAGACGACTATTCGAAGTTTCGAACCGTATACTTCCTTAAAGCAAAAAACGAAGCTGTAAAATGCATGGCCACGTATCTTAAGTTGTGCGAAAACCAAAGAGACATTAAAATAAAAGTGTTTCGAAGCAACGGAGGTGGTGAATTCGTGAACAAGCAAATGAAAGAATTGTTTGACAGATACGGAATTCTGCATCAAACAACGGTATCTTTTACACCAGAGCAGAACGGTGTTGCCGAACGGGACATGCGAACGGTGGTTGAGGGTGCGAGAACATTATTGTTGGCAAAGTCATTGGGCAAGCAGCTGTGGGCCGAAGCCGTAAACACGATGGTGTTCATCCTAAACCGAACGATAAATGCGCATGGTAAGACACCCTACGAAATATGGTACAATAAAGAGAAGTTTGACATAAACCTTTTAAAGACTTTTGGTAGTGTGGTGTATGTGCATGTACCAAAACAAAAGCGTCTAAAATGGGACAGAAAAGCAGTAAAAGGTATCTTCGTTGGATACTGAGTAAACACGAAGGGATATCGCGTGTACTATGAAGACAAGCACATGATCAACACAAAAAGAGATGTAAAATTCATCGAAGAAAGTGTACAAAGTTATACTCAAACGGAACCTATCAATGTGCAAAAGGGAACACACGCCGATGCTGAAGCACAAGAAGCTGATGCTGAAGCCCAAGAAGAAAATGCTGAAGCACAGCAAGAAGAAGAAGAAGTGGAGTCGAACACCACCACAGATGATCAAGAGGGAGACCACGACAGCGATGACTACATCCCTGACGAAAATGAACAAGGGGAAGCACCGGAGGAGCAGTTGCGGGAACAGCCTCGCCGAGAAAGAAAACAACCAAGCCATTTAGATGACTACGTTACGGGATTCGTAGCCATTGAAGCAACGCCAAGCACCTATCAAGATGCGTCGTCAGGTCGCGATGCAGCATGCTGGATGCAAGCAGTAAAGGAAGAACTGGAAACACTCCAGCGGAACAACACGTGGACGGTAGTTCAAAACAGTGAAATTAAAAAAGAAAAACCAATCGACTCAAAGTGGGTATTTAAACTCAAACGTGACAATGAAGGCAATAAAGTGTTTAAAGCAAGGCTAGTGGCGCGCGGCTTTAAACAAGAAGTGGAAGATCTTAGTGAATTATACACTCCAGTATTTTAGGGTTTTTATTAGTGTTGCATGTAAACTCAAATTGAAAATACATCAGCTAGATGTCAAGGGTGCGTTTCTAAATGGAAGCTTAGACGAAGTGGTGTATATGTATTTGCCAGAAGGAACTGAAGGTGGTGAAAGAAAATGTTGCAAACTAAATAAATCACTTTATGGTCTAAAAAAAGCACCACGTTACTGGTTTGAGACATTCAGAGAAACTATTGTAAAAAGTTTTTTTGTTCAATCTAAGAATGATTATTGTTTATTTATAAAAAGAACGAAGAACTCAAAAGTTTTCATTTTGCTTTATGTAGACGATTTACTGATCTTTGGAGACGATGACACTGAAGTTGAAGAGATAAAAAATATTCTCAAGTCAAGTTTCGAAATGAAAGATATGGGAGAAATAAATAAATATTTGGGCATAAAAGTAAATCACAATGTTGAAAGAGGAATTACTACTTTGTGTCAAAAGGAATATCTGGAAAATGTTTTAATTAAATATGATATGTCAAATTGTAAGGCAGCAAAAATGCCAGCTGATCAAAACGAGGATTTTCAAACGCTTCAAAGAAAGGAGTCCAAAAGTAAAGATATTGAAAGAGAATGTAGAGGAATAATAGGCAGTTTAATGTATGCTGCGATGGGTACCAGACCCGATATTTGTGCTGTCTTAACTAAATTAAGTAGATACCAGACTTGTGCAAGCAACGATTTGAAAACGTGTTTGAAAAGAGTGCTCAGATATATAAAGGGTACTATAGACATTAAATTAATCTATAATTGTGACGGAGAGAATCCAACTCTGGTTGGATATGCAGACGCTGATTGGGCAGGCGACAAAGTAAACAGACACTCGACATCCGGCTATGTGTTCAAATTGTTTAACTGTACAGTGTCGTGGATTTCAAGAAAGCAACAGTGTGTCGCTTTATCGACAACTGAATCAGAATATGTGTCGTTGAGCCTCGCATGCAGCGAAGCCTGCTGGTTAGTAAAACTGTTAAATGACTTTGTCGAAATGAACGATACTGTGAGATTGTACGAAGACAATCAAGGAGCCATAAAGGTCTCAAAGAATCCAGAATGCCATAAGCGGCTTAAACATATAGACATAAAGTACCATTACATAAGAGAGATGGTGGAATCAGGAAAAGTTGAAGTGACCTATATTCCCTCACATGAGCAAATCGCAGATATATTAACCAAGTGTGTTGCAAAAAATATATTTGAGAAATTGAGAGACTTATTGTTCGGCTGAAATGTCTGCAAGCATATAATAAGAAACATTTGTTTATGTTGTTTTTTTTGTTAATGAGGCACTAAAATAATCATTGAGGGGAAGTGTTGAAATATTAGTTTAGTTTAAGTTCCAATGATAACTGTAGCGCCATCTGTATCTGTTTTAGAGATGTTCGACAGAGGACGCTCATACGGGTAGCAGGGTATTATGTAGTTGAGTTTACTAAGAGACGTGACGCGAGTAAGTCGTAGTCGTAAACAAACATATAACCTCATGTTTAACAATATCTGTATCTTGTATTGTATAATAAAGTGTTACAACAAATATCATCAAAATACGGTCTATTATTAATAAACTCAACAGTTATTGTGAGCATTAGTAAAAAACTGATTCATTATGTTTTATTTATTACTTTTAAATAAAGCAGGACAAAATATAACAAATACAACAAGTGCGAGCGAGAGAGTTGCCATGAATTAGGAATTATGAGGTCTGTTCCAACATACGATTTGGATAGTTTGCAAACCGTTCAAACTATGCACATAAAGAAGTTACTGTGTATAAAAGATTGCCTAAGGTTGACAAATATTTGTTTGTGTGCACAGTTTGAACGGTTTGCGAACCGTCCAAATCGTATGTTGGAACAGACCTATGTATATCTAAATAAAGCGAGATAAAATATAACAACTATAATAAATTTCAGCGAGAAAACAAATTGTGCCTGGCAACTAAAATATCATGTTCCTTATTATTGTACTCCCACGTAATTGATAGCTAATCAAGTAATTTTTTTAAAAAGTTATTTTTCATAAATTAATCTTTAAAGTTTTATAATTACAATTATTTTTACATAATAATAAACAACCGTTTAGGAAATGTAATATCTAAATAATGCGAAACAAAGTATAACAACTATAATAAGTGCGAGCGAGAACAGATATAATTTTCGGCTTTATTAAAATGAATACTGTTTTACTCCCACGTAATGAGCAGCTAAACAAATGATTTTTTTAAAATTATTTTTTATGGATATTAATTTTTTAATGTTTTGTGATTATAACGGTGTGTTTCCCGTGTTTGTGCGCTAATTTAAACATAATTAAAAATCTTTTTAAAGTTTCGGTGATTTTTATAATGATATTATTTAGATAATGCGAGACAAAACATATTAATTACAATTCAATTAGTATGAGTAAGAAAACAACAATAATAATTTTAATTCCGGCGATTTAATTTTAATTATATGTCATAATATTTAATATGTGCAAATAAAAAATTATTAGATTAATATTATTTACAATGAACTATATCTGTAAAAATAAATTCCATAGGTTTTATGTTTTTGTTTCACTCGTATTTACTCACTCGGTGTTAGCACGTGATACATAAAAAGCAGTCACGTGCTCTAGGGAGTTTATTTTTAACATAACAATTGTATACAATTCATTATTGTTTATGTTAGTATAAACAGTGCTTGTGTTGTGTTTTGTGAAACTCATTGGTATCACAAATAGTAATAACATTACCGCATTTACAATTATCTGTATTTTTCAATACAATTAGTAATCAACATTTAATTAAATATGCCACCAAAAAGAAAGTGAGCGCGTACAGGATATTGTGAGCGGACCGCTCTTTAAGAGCGGACTGCTCTTAAAGAGCGGTTTTATGTGCAGTTTCCGGTTTTTAGGTAGCAGTAGTTACCAACCATGTAAACAATCACCAACTACATAAACATAAAACTCCAAAGCCTGACGTTTGATTATAATCAGTAATTATAACATATTTGTTATGCTGCTTATGTGATTTGTGTAAGTTGTGTATTAAAT
This sequence comes from Tachinus rufipes, assembly GCA_963932245.1. NCBI lineage: Eukaryota > Metazoa > Arthropoda > Insecta > Coleoptera > Staphylinidae > Tachinus > Tachinus rufipes. The sequence continues at coordinate 53,210,115 of OZ010748.1, forward strand.
ATCTTTATTATAAAAGTTAAGTAATAAAAACTCATAACAAACAAATTTGAATGACAATTACTGTTGTCAATTTTAAATTAACATCCAATTCCCGCCGCTTCTAATCGACCGCAAAAAAAAGGAAACTCTTCAAAATGGCGACCTTTTGTCACAAGTCGGCAACGGTGAGCTGTCATTTTGTTGTTTATTTCCGGGAGCAACAAGTACCTTGTACGCACCCAGTGTAGAAATTTGGAGAATTATCGCCAATTAACGAAAAATTCGAATGATGGATCCGATTCTTCTGCATCATTTTCTTCTATTGGTAAGTACATAATTATTTTAGTAACTAATTAAATATTAATTATGAATTATGAACTTAATTATTAATATTTTTAGACTCAAGAAAAAAGGAAGAAAATCTAAATAATAAACGAACATAAGCTTTAGAAAAAAGAAAAGGTTCATCTCATAGACCTGTATTATCGCAAATAGATGTGGATTCAGATTCATCGAACAAATCGAACCAGTCAAGAAAATTGTCAACACCAACCATCTACCAAGTTAAAGACAATTTTCAAGGTAAACACCAATTTTTTTAAATTTATAATATCAAATTTGAATTTATTATTATTACTTATTTATTTTGATTAATAAATCAATATAAATTAGGGTTCTAAATATGAATTTGTATACAAAACAATTATAAAATCAGAAATAAAATGAAATAATTGTATGAATCGAATGAATGAATTATAATCGATTATTAAATTTAAATTAAAATGAATTTTATGTCAATATGAATTTGTTTTCGATACAATTATAAAATTTGAAATAAAATAAAATAATTATATGAATACAATAAACATTATATTCTATTATTAAATTTAAATTAAAATCAATTTTATATCAATTTGAATTTGTTTACGATACAACTATAAAATCAGAAACAAAATGAAATAATTGTATGAATACGATAAACATTATATTTTATTATTAAATTTAAATTAAAATGAACATTCTCACCAGTAGTAAGATACTCGTCTCTACGACTCCTGATTGCTCTAGCTGCAAAGAAGAAACTACAAATCGACCAAATGGATGCAGTCACAGCTTTCCTTCAAGGAGATCTGGACGAAGAAATTTATATCCAACAACCCGAGGGTTTCAATGGCGTAAGTAGACAAGTTTGTAGACATAGAAAAGCGATATATGGTTTGAAACAGAGCGGACGTCAATGGAATATCAAACTTGATAAAGTTCTGACCATTTTTGGACTAACAAAGTCAAAATTAGACTCATGCGTGTATTTCAATGCAGAAGCAAGCGTAATCGTCGCAATATATGTAGATGATATACTCATATTTTGGTCAGATGCTGAAATTCGAGACCAATTAAAACACGAGTTAGCAAGAAACTTCGACATGAAAGATATGGGAAGAGCCAAGACTTAGGTTGGACTTAATATAACCTACGAAAACGATGGAATCTCAATAGATCAGTCAGTCTACACAAAAAACATACTGAAGAGATTTGGCATGGCTGACGCAAAACCAATTTTGACCCCTAGCCTTAAAGGGCAGAAGCTATCTGTCCGAATGTTAGACGAAAACGAAGATACCACAAATATACCTTACCAAGAAGCCGTAGGAAGCCTGCTATACCTAGTGCAAGGATCACGACCCGACATTGCTTTCGCAGTAAGTGACGTAAGTAGATTTAACAATTGTTTTGGTAAAATTCACTGGGCCGCCGTTAAAAGAATATTTAGATACCTTCGAGGTACAGAGAATCACAAAATTCATTACAAATATTCTAATGAAGCAAAAATTGAAGGCTACGCCGACTCAGACTGGGCATCGGATGTAGATAAAAGGCGCTCATGCACCGGCTATGTATTTAAATTTGGAACTGGTGCAATAAGCTGGGCAAGCAAGATGCAAGGTACAGTAGATCTTTCAACAACCGAAGCAGAATACATGTCACTCTCCGCTGCGACGCAAGAAGCATTATGGCTGAAACAATGTGTTGAACAATTTGAAACATGTAATAAAAGTATATTAATACATTGTGATAATCAAGGTGCAATCGCATTAGCCATGAATGACCAATTTAGACCTAGATCAAAGCACATTGATATTAGGTATCATTTTTTCCGAGATCATGTAAAACATAATGTAATAGAACTTAAGTTTGTTATGTCAGAAGAAAACATAGCAGATTTTTTACCTAAAGCTGTAACCAAGAATGCCACTATGTATGCAATCGATAGACTCGGTCTATCCTGTTAAATATTGTTAAGTGTTGTTGATTGAATGTTGATATATTTCAATATGTTTTGTATTGTCAAAAATTATAAATCAACAAGTTGGGGTGTAGGAAACTGTAACCTGGCCAATGGTCCTGTGAGACTTGGCAACACTGTCTGTTAGTAATAGAAGTAAGTTGTCTGTAATTCTCCCGTGCACTGTACATTAAATATGTTCTGTCGTAAATAAAAGTTTATCAATAAACCCTCATAAAACAACAATATGAATTATAAAATCAGAAATGAAATAAAAGAATTGTATGAATACAATAAACATTATATTCTATTATTAAATTTAAATTAAAATCAATTTTATTTCAATTTGAATTTGTTTACGATACAACTATAAAATCAGAAATAAAATGAAATAATTGTATGAATACGATAAACATTATATTCTATTATTAAATTTAAATTAAAATCAATTTCAATATGAATTTGTTTACGATACAATTATAAACTCAGAAATGAAATAAAATAATTGTATGAATACGATAAACATTATATTCTATTATTAAATTTAAATTTAAATTAAATTAAAATGAATTATTGTCAATTTGAATTTGTTTACAATACAATTATAAAATTAGAAATAAAATAAAATAATTGTATGACTTCGTTAAACATTATATTTTATTATTAAATTTAAATTAATATGAATTTTATGTCAATATGAATTTGTGTATAATGTTAATTTCTATTTAGGTCGAATAACCAGGTTAAGACGACAAAGTGTCCAGAGTGTCGATTCGAACGCTTCAAGTACCGGAAGTGTAAAGAGAAAAAATACCTCTTCTTCCGCAAAACTTGAAGCTACTAAAAAAATAAAAATTGAAAAACCAATAAAGAGAGTTACAAGAAGTAACTCGACTTGTTCCGATAAAAGTGTAGATGACCACAAAAAATCAGATATCGGAACAAGACGAATGACCAGAAGTAATTCGACTTGCTCCGAAAAAAGCTTTTCGTCAGAGTGCGAGTCGAATTGGTCGTTAAGTAATTTTGATTGGAACGACTGGATAGATGCCGATACAAAAAAATCGAGTACACCAGTTTCCATTCCCATTCGACATGTTAAGAAAGAAGTTGAGAATATTAGAAGACCTCGACGAGAGTATCGAGTGCTTGACAATTTCTTTGGACGGAGACAGCAGTAGGAATTCAGGCGGTCTAAGAAGATCCAGCCGCCTTCAGTCATCTCCTGCTGCTCAAGCTAACTTGTCCAAGATAACACGATCGAAGAAATCGAAAAGACCACCTGTTCCTCTTTTCCCTGTGGTATCAAGTAAGTTTTTGAACAATTTTGCATATAAGAAAAAAATCTAAATGCCTTTAAAAATAACTAATTTATTTCTTTTTGGAATCAATTAAAATTAAATTATCATTTGATATATATTTACATAGAAATGTTTTTATTAAATATTAAATATCATTAAATAAATGTTTAACGGTGGTGATATATTTAAGTGAAAGTGGTTAACGAAATGTGCAATTATTATTAAATGATTGTTTTTAAAATTTGATATGAATCAAAATATAGAATGGAAAAGAAGACAACAAATCAATTCGAGAAGAAGAAGAAGAAGAACAAAAAGAAGAAAAAGAAGAAGAAGAAGAAGAAGAAGAATAAGAAGAAGAAGAAGAAGAAGAAGAAGAAGAAGATGAGATACATTTAAAAATTATATTCCAGTGTTATTAATAAATTAATAAAGTTATAAATAAATATATTTGTTGTTTTTATTACACGTTTTAACACAACATTATTTTGTTGTTATTTTTATTTGTTTTTAATTTAATATGATTTCAAAAGGTTATGATAATTAAGGCAATGTTTAGATATTTTTACTTATATTTATAAAGTAATTGTGACATTTTGAAATATAAAAATTTCACTTTTGTTTTAATAATACGATTTTTTTTTAATGATATGTTCTCTAAAAATACAATATAATTATTCATTTAAAAATAATTGATAATTGTTTATTTATTTTTTTACGTAATTTATTTTTAGTATTTAGGTTTTATATTTAGGTAAATAATCAAAAATTATTCAAATTGTCACAAAATAATTAACTCATGTTATTTAAAGTTTTGAATATTTTTATTAATCTTTTATTTTGCTGTTTCAGCTAAATTTGCAATAGTGCGTGGCACTATTAATCAAAACAATACTAAATTTTCTTATGCATCGGCAGTAAAACAATGTACTGCCTGTGCTGTAATGAGTTGCGTATACGTAAAACTATACGGAGTGCCCTCCACACCAAACGATATTGACGATATAGTCGATCTCGGCGACCAGCTCTATTGTCGCTCAATGACCACACGAGTCGCACCGCAACCTGACATTAACGTGCCGACAGATTATTTGTCTATCAATGAGGTGTACAAATTGTTTTTGGTTAATGCGAGAAAGGTGCAAGTGGTATTGAAAGAGAATTTCGACAAGTTTGGAAATCTGGAGCGGAAAGTTGATGGTTTTTATACCTTATCCAAAGCCATACCATTGTTTATGCTCGAACAAGACATGGCTATTTTGACAAGTAACTATCTATCGATAGCCATTTTCCAATTTCATAATCGATATTACGTCTTTGATTCGCATTCACGAGACAGATTTGGAATGCGAACCGACGATAACGGAACAGCTTGCTTAGTCCACTTTTCTAACGTGGAAGACTTGGTAAGTCATGTAATAGCTTGCATGCGACACGACGAAAGCGGGCCGGAAGATACACAGCCTTTCAGCTTGTCCGCTTTTGTCATTGAAGAATTAAATTGCGTGCCGAGATTAGATCCGGCCGATTATTTTACAAAATGTTCGGACCGCGTGCCTCTAACGGTGGAGGTAGAGAAAACCAAAAAAACATCCGGAAGAAAAAAATCAGTATGTGAAACGGTCAATCCAATTAGCGGATATTTGTTGGCACGTCGAGAACGAAAAGCCGATTTGTTTACGTGCGGTTCTCTGGATGTAAAAAACGTTAACGACAATTGTAAAGCGTACAGCGCTTTAAATTTTAAAAAAGAAACTCATTTGTCATGCTGCAGAGGAGGTACCTTTTACAGTACCTGCCGGAATTGCGAGTAAATTATCCGGGACTGTTGAAAAATTTATTATTAGATTCAACGGTTCGTGGAAATAATTTTTATAAAAATATTTGCGAATACAATAATTTATTCGCTTTGGTTAGCACACGCGCAGACGTGCACGCCCCGACCGGACCACGCAATTGGCCGATGGTAATTATCGAAGGCAAAGTCTACCACAGCGTGACCGACGTCAATCCGAACGAGCCTCAATACGGGGCTTTATATTTTCATAATCCCTAAGTGGCAACAGAGAAACGAAAGTCTGCGAAGCCGAAATTAAGCTTCGATATTATAGCAGACATCGATCAAGTGATGCAATCGTTTAATCCGGCAGCAAAAATGTACCTAAACATAAGCGAACTGCTGTCGAAACAACGAGCAGAGCAAGGTACCACAGAAGACGACGATCCAAGGTACGTCGTTTCGTTCTACTTGGACGCCACTGTGGACAAACGTACCTATAACTTGCCGATCAATCCGGACAAAATTGGAGCCGTTTATTCAACGGCGGACGGTGAAGTACCGGCACGTCCTCAGTTACGCACGTACGTTCGCGGCCATAACGAACAAATCAAAGAGGTGGAAATTCCCCCATGTTCTGGCATAGGATTGCGATTGGGTTATCCGCTTATTCATCCACGCGGAGAAGAAGCCTGGTCGTTGAGCGTACCAAGAAACAAAGTAACCGGCACGAGGAAAAGAGTGTCGTGCCGAGAGTATTACGCGTACCAAATGATGGTACGTGATAAAAAATTTAATCCCATCCACGAAACGCGGAGGCTCGGTCAGGAGTACACGATTGCCATGTACTCCCACGTCGAAGTCAACCGCATCGAATACATACGAGCAAACTCGCAAAAATTGATGGTCGAGTCGTATGCCGGTCTACAGGACTATTTGCATCGTCGATGGACGACTGCGCACTCGGCGAACGAGGAAGATCAGGTTCTTGCGGACGAAAACTTTACCGCAGTGCCCGACCAGCAACGACAACAAAATGTTGCAGCGGACCAAAACGTCACCGCACAACCTGCTGAAAGACAGCCAGAATCTGCAGTAGAAACTGCTGCGGACACCGCAGTAGTAAACACGATCAATCCGGACGAATGTGATAATCACGTCGGCCGTATAATGGTCCTTCCGAGCACATTTACCGGAGGTCGTAGAAACATGGAAGCCAACTATCAAGATGCGATGGCTATGGATTCAAAGTACGGCAACCAACTTGGTTTATAACTTTCACCTGTAATCCGCAATGGAAAGAGATTGCAGAGCAATTAGAAAAAGGACAAACGCCGCAAGATAGACCCGATATTGTGGCGAGAGTTTTTAAATTAAAATTGAATCAATTTATGGACGAATTGATCGACGTTCCAAAAACGCGGACTGCCACACGCACACATATTGGTTACAGTGGCAAACAAAGATAAGCCGCACAACTCGGACGATATCGACAGCATGATCTGCTCCGAACTGCCGGATCCAGTCAAAGAACCCGAGCTACGCAAACATGTATTAAAATACATGATACACGGGCCGTGCGGCGATAGATTTAAAACATGTGTCTGCATGTCACAATGGTACCGTGCAGCGGGCAGGAAAGACGATCGAAGTTAATAACGGAGACGTAGTACCGTACAATAGCTGCTTTCTTATGCGCTTCGGATGTTGCATTAACATCGAAGCAGTGGCAAATGTTGGCACAGTAAAATATGTGTTCAAATATATTACGAAAGGCCCAGATTCGGCACTCATAACGTTCGACAAAGATGGCGAAGAACCTTTCTATGACGAAACCCGAGAGTTTTTAGACAAAAGATATTTGTCTTCCGGAGAAGCAGCCTGGAGTCGTGTTCAAAACGCACCAGGTAATACGGCTACCGGTACATTTACCAGGAGAAAAAAACGTTTTGTTTGAAGAATCGAATCCTGAAGAAGGAGTGGTCATAGCCGACGAAGAATTCTTCGCATTAAATAACTCCGACCCAAGTGCCTGTCTACTATACTACGTGGATATTCCACTTTGGTACAGGTTTGATAAAGGAGTGTGAAAGAAAAGAATATACGATAAAAGCAAAAGAATCGTATCTCGAATACACACCATCAGCCCGCAATGGACGGAGAAATTCCATCTTTGCTAAGGATCAAAGGAGCAAAGTCTTTTAACGACTTATACGTTGTCGACAACGAACGTTGCGCAACGTTCCAAGAACTCGCAGACACCTGCTCTCCGACGACGCCGAATGACACGCGGCGATGAAAAAAGCGGCCCTCTTCCAATTGCCAGGTAAACTGCGCAAGTTTTTTTCTTACATGTTGTGTTACTGCCAAATTACTTGCGTTCAAGGATTATGGGACGCATTTAAACCACAACTTATAGAAGACTACATTCGATATAAGTACAGCAAAGACAAAGCCGAGTTGAGAGCTTTGCGTCGCGTCGCAGCCTGTTTGCGATATCAACATCGAAACATCGACGAATTTCTGTTTGTTCGTCTGGACGAAATTATAAAGCAAACCGTTGAAGATGTTGACGATGAAACCGACTCGAATGGTGATCTCACGGACGCCGCACTCGACGCGCATATCACGCGTTTAGAGATTATTGCAGAAGAACAAAGCACAGAGTTGAAAACAAGCGTGAATATGTTCAACATACAACAAAAGAGTGTCTATCAGACGGTACTGGCCGCGATAGAAAACGAAGACTCTCTAAACAAATATTTTTATTTGCAAGGCAGTGGGGGAACAGCTAAAACCTTTCTTTATAACAACCTGCAAAAAAAAATTGACAACAATGGACTGTGAAGTAATAACGGTGGCTCCCACAAGAATGGCGGCCTTGTTGCTGATCGGGGGACGTACGGCACACTCGACGTTTAAATTACCCCTGATCATCGATAAAAATTCAACATCGTCAATAAAAATGCAGTCGCAAGAAGCTGCCGATATAAGACGTGCAAAACTATTAATTTGGGATGACAGCCGCTCAAGTTTTAATCATCGTTAACGACTTGATGAGAAAAGTACGAGGCGAATAGCACGAAACGAAACTTTTGGGCGGCATAACCGTGCTGTTAGGAGGCGACTTAAAACAAACCCTGCTCATACAGCGTGCCAGATTTACAAAAATGAAGGACTGGTCACACTTTAAAGTGTTAGAGCTTGTCCATAACATGCGAGTCATTCCCGAGAAAAGCAAACCGAAAAAAGATGAACTCACGTTTGCTGATTGGCTCTTGAAATTGGGCGAGAATAAATTAGAGAAGCACGAAAAATTACCCGATCCCAAACCGAGGCACAGCTTGTTCGAAGTGCCCTCTAAATGTCTGAGTAAAGATGTAATGATAGACATTTACGGCAAGTTTGCAAAACAAAACAACGCAGAAATTGAAAAGATAGTGTCCACGAGCGTGATACTCCGCACCTGCAACAAAGACTGCGACAAAATTAACAAAAGGGTGTTAAAGCTGTTTTCTGGGGACAAAGTACGAATGTTTAGCAACGATTCTATTGTATCCGACGACAAATCGGAAATAGATGCGTATCCGATAGAGTTTTTAAACACGGTCAAACTAAGCATTTTGCCGTATCATGAACTGGCCCTTAAATTGAACGTACCGGTCATGTTGCTACGAAACGTGTCGATACAAGACGGACTCGTCAACGGAACCCGTAAGACGCATCGGAAAACATACATTAGACTGTGAAATTGTAACGGGCAGATGCAAGGGCGAACGAGCCTTGATTTCGAGAATGGATATTGTTGCAGTACCAGGAGTATATCCGTTTACAATGTGTCGCCGACAATTTCCGGTGAAAGTTTGTTTTGCCATTACCATAAATAAGGCACAGGGACAGACGTTTGACAAGGTAGGAATTCTGTTAAACGAACCAGTTTTTGCCCACAGACAGATGTATGTTGCCTGGTCCAGAGCCCGATCTTTTGAAGGCGTAAAAATTCAAATTAAATCCAACGAAAATCAAGGCAAACTGATTACTGGATCAAACAAAATTTACACACGTAACGTGGTGTACACACAAGTCTTTAACAAGAAAGAAATCGAAACGTCGAGCCGATTCCGATAATTCAATTAATCGATGACGAAAAAGGCGCTCAAGAGATTTGCGATGAAATGGCTTTAGAAATGAACGAAACTAAAAAAACGTTAAGCAATGAAGAGGTATTGTTTTTATACGAACAAGACTTGTATGAAGAGTTTACTTTAAAAAAGGGCAATAATGACTGAAGAAACAAAAGAGACTTCAACGAAAGAAACAATTAATTACAAATTAAGTTGTATTTGCAAAGGTCTAAAAAAATGTCCCAATTTTGAACAAATGAAACTTCGTCAACAACAAATAAAGAAAAAGCTATTTGAAATACGAGCAAGTAAAAACAAAGATGAAGATGAAATCGTATCACCAATTAAAAAGAAACGAAAACCATAAATAAAAAATTGACTATAATTAAAAATGTTAATAATACATATAAATGATAAAATATGACAAAGTAATAACAATACAAAAAATTAAAAAAATATATAAAAACCACAAATTAAAAAAATATATAAGAAAAACATGAAATTAATGAAATAAAACAAATTAAAAATAGAATTAGAAAAAATAAAACAATTTTATAATAAAACATAAAAAGAAAACTTATAATTGATATAGAAAAAAAAAAACAATCGAGGACTGTTTGTTAAAAAATTTAATAAAAATCAAGAATATTAAAAAAATAACAAAGGAGAAATTAAAAATAAAATTAGGAAAAAAAAAACAGTTTTATAAGAAAAGTAAACAATCAATATTAAATTTTGTGAAAAAAATTCAAAATGAGAAAAAATCAAAAATGGAATAAAAAATAAAACAATTTTACAAAAAAATCATTAAAAAAATATAAGAAAAAAAAAACAATGAAGAACCGTATTTTAAAATTTGTGAAAAATCAAGAAAATAAAAAAAACTAATAAACAACAAATTAAAAATGGAATAAGAAAAATTAAAAAATATATATAAAAAAAACTATGAAATAATCAAGGACTATATGTTATATCTGTGAAAATGGAATAAAGAAAAATAAAACAATTTTATAAGAAAATTATAAAAAAAATTATTAGGTTTTATGAAAAGTTTATTGAAAAATCAAGAAAATAAAAAAAAAAACAAACGATAAACTAAATATAGAATAAGAAAAATAAGAAAAACATGAAAATAATAATCAAGGACCATATGGAATAAAATCATAAAAAGAAAATTTATTATTAATTTAGGAAAAAAACAAGCAAGGACGGAATGTGAAAGTTTTTGAAAAAAATAATGAAAAATCAAAAATAATGAAAAAATAACAAAGAACAAATTAAAAATGGAATTTAAAAAAATTACAAATTGAATGGTGAAGTGTTTTAAGTTAACAATTCATTATACTTATATAAAGTTTACAATACAAAGTGTTTTTCAAAATAGTGAAAAAAAGGGTAAGACAATTTTTTTAATTGAACCAATATAATATAAAATTCAAAAACGCATATAATTTTTTGTACATAATTGTATGTATGCCGTTTGTATTTTATATTTTTAATAAATACACACATACACACACACACACTACACATTATAGATTATAAATACAAATGATTGAAAATGGCATAAAGCAATCTTGTATTTATACTTCTATAAATTTACACATATTTCTTTGTTTTTTTTTTTACATTTGTATACATGTATTTTTTTATATTTATTGTATATTGTATATATATATTTTATATTTATTGTATATTGTATATATTTTTTTTATATTGTATTGTTCAATTTGTATATTGTACATATTTATTTATATTATACATGTATTATTAAATCTTCATAATGAAATTTTGATTTGACGAATCACAAGTAAGTATTAATTGCTTTAATTTATAATCAAATTATTAAATAATGTTTTCTCATTTAAAGAATTTGAGCCACAACTGTTAGAAAACAAACAAAATTAAGAAAAGGATGATTGGAAAATAAAAAACAAATTAATAACATATTTCAAGAGAATTAGACAAATAGTCCATATCCATTCCATTAAAACAACAGTAAAAAGAAAGAAAATAGCGACAGTTATAATTATCTTTATTTACTAAAAAGCACGATTTAATTTTTGACAAAAACATCAATGTCAAAAAAAGGATAAATGATGAACTCAGATCATATATCCTAACCAAATGTGCATAAATAAAAAATAAAATTTATTGTGGACGAAACAAAATAATCAAAATTTTGTTGATGATCAATAATCGTTTAATCTAAAAATGATGATCAAATTTTCCCAAAAGAATCATTATCTAATAACATTGCACTAAACTGTCACATAGTAGAATAATATGATTACAAATCAACGTAAATGTGCATAAGATATGATTATTGGATAAAAATATGGCCACAAACGTTGTTATAAATTAATGTTAATGGTAAGTATGTTGTACTTGTTTTAAATTAAAGTTTTTAATTTAGATATTTAATAGGTGACGGACAATAATTGAAAGAAAATTGAGAAGAAACAACTAAGAAAATAAACGAATCAAATTGAAGATGACGAGAAGATTTAATATGTATAATAGTAATAGTAATTGTATAATAGAAATTATTTTTTAAATGATGTTAAATATTCATTACAAAACAAAATTTATTATACATATATCATTCTTTTTAATATATTGTAAAAAAATTAAATTGTTAATAAATACATCATATATGCAAGTTTGGGACCGCTAATAATTTTGGGTATTTTTTTAAAATAACCAATTTTAAAGCGGGAGTGGTGGCAAAAAATGGGTCCAAATAGAATAAATATGATAATTTTATTAACGTTTTAATTTTTTAATTGTAATTTTATAAATAAATAATTGTAATAAATTAAATGTTTTATAAATTTTGGGACCTTAATCTTGATGATCTTTGTTTAAATTACCAATTTTAAGGCGGTCAAAAAATGGTTTAAAATAACTTTTCATAATACGTAACTGTTGATATTAATATTCCTCATCATAATCATTATTTCATTCCTGAACATCATTTTATTCCTCATCATTTCATTTCTCATCATTATCAATTCATTCTTTATCATCATGATCAATCCGTTCCTTATTATTATTTCATTCTTCAACATTATCATCATTTGTTTTTCGTTTATCAGGTTTATCATGTCATACATCTCAATTCTTCCAAAAACAAAATATGTCTACAGATTGTTTTAGCACAGTCTTCTTTCTTCTTCGAAACAAGATCTTCATCAACAAATGTGTTTTATTGCGTTGCACACGGTTTAATAATAATTAAAAATAAAGACTAAAATATCACCGTCATAGCAGCGGTACTTGCCTCCGGCTTTAAGTGGAGACGTTTTGCTTCAGAGTAAATATAGACGAATACTTCTTAAAAGTAATAAGTTACCAATAATACTGCTCACAATCTACTTTTTTGTAAATTGATGTGTTGTGATTATTGTTGATTTATTATTTTTGAGAGGCATTCGGTTATATTTGCTTTTAAGTAAAACTTCTCAAAACTTTGACGTAGAAGTAGCAGGAGCATAAAATACTTTGTCCGAAATATAATATACAGAGTTGGGTAAATGTGTGGGAAACACTTAATTTCTGACTGCATTTTTTAATTTATATATTTAAAAAATGTCATTTTTGAAATTGGGAGTTCTCATACATTTATCCATCCCTTATTATATATACATATTATAATAAATAATACGGAACAAAAAGAGTCCTGCCGGTGCAATAAAATTTAACACAATCATCGTTCTACCAGAACTTCAAGAACTTCAAGAACACCAAGGAAACTTGTATATTTAATTATTCTTATCTGTTCACATATTCAATTCACCAATGCCATACCGATGATAACCTTCAGTTAATAGAGAAAATAGGTAAGTATTAACTGTTTTTAAAATAACAAGTTTTAATATAATTTTCTTTTTATTTAGATTAAGAAAAATGTTATCAAGATTAAATCCAATTAGAAAGAAAAGCAAATCATCTTTAAAAACCCTTCGAACAGTTACAAATTGTCATTAAATAACCCTATTAGTCTTAAATATGTGTATATAAATATTAAATAAATTAGGTTTTTCTAACTTCTTTCTCCTTTTTTTGTGTCTGGAGGAATAGATAAGTGAGTATTTGTGTTTATCTATTATGTCAACATTCATATATTTTGTTATATCGGGTATAGTATAGATACCAATTTTTGTAATTTTTTTTGATATGACCCAGTATTGAAAAACATTTGACGAGGTTACATCATGTAAAAAGTATTGCCACTTTTACTTTAATTTTTTCTTTTTACCTTTACACCATTACACAATTACCCATTACACTGTTACATTTACAAAACCTTAAATCACATACATTTTTTCAATTTCCGATACCCTGTACCACACAAGCATCGGGGTTAGAACATGTCAAAAGTATTAACTCTCTTACATTAATTTTTTTATACCTTTACACAATTACGCAATTACACCTTACACAATTACAATTACATAACCTTAAATCGCATACATTTTTAACATTTCCGATAACCTTAATCACGCTAGCATCGAGATTACATCATGTAACAAGTACTGCCACTTTTACTTCAATATTTTCTTTTTACCTTTACACCATTACACAATTACTACATTACCCATTACACTGTTACATTTACAAAAACCTTAATACACATACATTTTTACAACTTTTGCTACCCTTCACCCTTACGCCTTACACCGAAAGGTAGAAAGGAAATTGAATAAATAAATAAAATGATACCCTTTACCACAGAAGCATCAGAGTTACATCATGTAAAAAGTATTAACTCTCTTATATTAATTTTTTTATCTTTACTTTACACCTTTACACAATTACCCATTACACTGTTACATTTACAAAACCTTAATTCACATACATTTTTAACATTTCCGATACTGTGACGTAATTTCTCACTTCTTAGGAAAGGATGAGGGAGCTAGGGTGGTATGGTCAACCGAGAGAGTGCCTGCCGGCTCAGTGAAGACGAGCGGGTATAATTGTGAGCGCCACGAGCTTGTTACTATCGAGGACTCTCGGTGATACCGGTCTCCGTGGGAAAAGCTCGAACCCACTTGTTCCTATAAATCCCTCCCCAAGAGAACAAAAGTATAAATTAAACGAAAGTCAATGGTCTGTTTTGAAAAGTGTGGCACGCACTCTATATTTAATCATTACCAAAAAAAAAGAAAAACATTAAACATCGAACATATAAGTACGTTTTGTTTGGGACATACGCCCAAGGTATCACAAGTAACGAATAACCGGACATGCAAGTTTATAAAAAAATATGGTCTTTTGGCCCGCGAATGACGAGGTGAAAGCGGTGAAACGCGTAGCGCTACGAGCGACCCCGATTTCCGTTAATTCATAAATTTGAGACTTTTAAGCAGGCAACGAAGCCCCTTGCACGAGGTTTACAATACGCAATAATACCTTCTTACAAAAAGAGGTTTAAAATATCATATATAAATATCATGTGACGCATGATAAGTTAGTGTGAAGCACAACATAAATATTTAAAGAGTTAAGAAAACATATAAAATCGAAATTTCAAGCCTTGACTTCCAGCGATGATCCTCAGCTCCAGAACGTCCTCCTTGGCATCCGAACTCCCAAATATATTTCGTCCAAGTGATGACTGTTCCGACGGAATACCTTGGTATATGGCTAGAATGTCCAATATCGAGTCCTTAGAGCCGGAACCCCATCTTGATGACACCAGCGTACATGTTAGTCTCAATGACCAACAAAAATAGAAAGGCTTTAAGGTAAGAAAGAAAACCTGAGATTGAGTAGGAGCAATTCGATAGCCTCTATCCGGTTATGTATATATACACATATATTCCAAGTTGAGCTTCGTCGGACGCCCATATAACATTTGCCACGAGGTGTGGGTGGTGAAAAATCCGCACAGCGGTAGGATTAATTTTCCGCTCCAATAATTAGCGGGTGCTTTCCATATAGCACTTAATCCATCATATAATCACTGGTACATACCATAAAATGGCCACAAGCCGTGAGGTTACACCCTCCTGTCGGTATTCAATAACCAGCAAACACACCACCACACTTCGAGCACCGGATGAGAAAGAACCTCCATCTTAAAATTTCACATAAACACCCTGAACCAATAATCAGTGTTACCAACCGTGAATTATGACATGTCCCCAATAGTGCCAAGTGTAAACAACATGGTGGGTGACAGTGACAGATGTCAACATTAGGATTAATTAAAATTTAAGTAAATACCATCATAATAGTATCTGTAACATTACTGGAGATCTTAGAATATCACCATTCGTAAGTTTCCAGTACTCAATCAATCCATCCTGTACTCTCCCAATCCACATAACCTCCAACCAAGAATAAACAAAACATTCAATCGTAAAATCCCTTAAAACATTCCCCCCATTCCCTACGTAGCAATAAAGCCACTTCTCGAGTAAGATCTAACAACATTTATCCCTAAAATTAACTCAAAAACTAGTTTCAATCTTACTCCGAGAGAAAATAACCCTACTCGTAACCGCCAATACTAACATCACATAATTCCACCTATATCCTTGTAATAATCACACCATTATAGTCCCACATATATATATTAATAATTTCTTATTTCAGAATACACCACAAGAAAAGGCCCACAGAGGTAGAAATAGCCGAAATGATACGTCGGGATCAACTCACATGGTAAGTGTCAAACCTTCTTTTAAACGTTAACCATTACTAACAAAAGTTAATTAGAACATATAGCAACTAACATGTAACACCCCCACACTGACTTAATTAGTGTGCGTACAAATATAAATATTCATAACACAATCCTCAATGTCCGGCTACCGGATTAACCATAGTGTATGTTGGGTTGCCTACGATACATCCCTAATAACTTCCAACAGCTACCTCGGTTGCCTATCTTAAATTATAATATATACTTTATTTGTTTTAGGAAACCAGCCGGCAGCTTCTACGGCCGAAACGTGATGCTACAATACCCTTATCACACAAGAATCGGGGTTACATCATGTAAACAGTATTAACTCTCTTACATTAATTTTTTTTTACCTTTACACAATTACGCAATTACACCTTACACAATTACAATTACATAACCTTAAATCGCATACATTTTTAACATTTCCGATAACCTTAATCACACAAGCATCGAGATTACATCATGT
Organism: Tachinus rufipes; assembly: GCA_963932245.1. Classification (NCBI taxonomy): domain Eukaryota; kingdom Metazoa; phylum Arthropoda; class Insecta; order Coleoptera; family Staphylinidae; genus Tachinus; species Tachinus rufipes. The sequence goes on from OZ010748.1 coordinate 53,226,746, forward strand.
AAAAAGAATTTCCACTTTTACTTTAATTTTTTCTTTTTACCTTTACACCATTACACAATTACCCATTACACTGTTACATTTACAAAAATCTTAAATCACATACTAGTTTAAGATAACTAAATCCGTTTCTGAAAAAAGATTGGCCAAGTTACGACCTCGCACATCAGTTCGACTTGAGCCCCACACAGTGTTATGAGCATTAAAATCGCCCATTAGCAGGAATGGGGACGGAAGTTGTTCAAGTAATTGACCAATCAAACGAATGTGCAAACTGACATTTGGCGGAATATAAATTAAGCAAATGGTCAGTGAGGAAGGGATATGTAGTTGAACGGCTATTGCTTCTAATGCAGTGTTGACACGGAGTTCTTTACTGAAAACTGTAACCACAAAGATTAACAGAACATTCAACCTTAAAATTTGTTTCCTGTAAAGAAACGCAGATTGGTAAATTTTCGGCTAATGACATTTTAAAGGATTAGTAGTGTGAATTATATTCGTTGCAGTTCCATTGTATAATGGTTGAACCCATTTTTAGTGTTAGGTTGCGAACGTAATTTTAACTCTCTGTTTATTAGCGTTTTTTTGTTTATTTTCTGAATTATCGTCTAGGGGAGTAGAACTCCCACTAATTGGCATAATTTCATCTGTCAGAGTAGATGGCGCGGAAATAACTTCCACATCCATCGACTCTAACGACACGTCAATATAGGGGTCTGTGGGCGCAGGATCGCTAGAAACCTGCACCTCAGGTGGCGGTAGCCTAGCCTGCCGTCTTTGCAGGCTTTGACTCGGACTGAGCCTTAGCCTGTTTAGGCTTTGGCTTGGAAGTCGCAACCTTAGTTGGTTTTGGCCCGATACGAGCCAATACCTTAGTTGGTTTAGGCTTTAAATAAGCCCCCATCTTGAGTGGTTTTGCTTGAAGTCCCACTTGTTGTGACCTTGATCCGGATTGGACCGTAGTCCGTTTTGGTTTTGAGCCTGATGGGCCCGCAACCGGTTTTTGACCCTTCACATTAGAGTCCTTGTCTTTATTTCAAGAAGTTTTTGCAAAAGCAGTAAATTTCATATTTGGTGGTTGTTGAACAATAGGCGTTTCAACAACTGCAGCAAACAATCTAGAAAAAGTAGGAGCCGTAATTGCTCTATACCTCTTTTGAGCATCGAAGTAAGAGAGTTTGTCTGTTACTCTGATCTCGGCTATCTTCCTTTCCTCTTTTATTTTTGGACAATCTCGGGATGAGACAGGATGCTTACCACCACAATTCACACATAAAAGTGAACTTTTGCATGGATCGGGGTCATGTTTCTCCTTACTGCATTTTGCACATGTTGCAACACCTGGATACCTAACTGCAGTGTGTCCAAAACGTTGGCAATGGAAACACCTTATTGGGTTAGGAATAAACGGGCGAACCGGGCGTGTAACGTATGCTACCTTAACTTCATCTGGGAGCCGTTCGGAATCGAATGTTAAAATCATAGATGTTGTGTCTCTGTCCTCACCATCCTTTCTACGGGTTAGTTATTTGATATCGATAACGCCTTGCGACGCCAGTTCTTGTTGTGTATAACAACTCATACCATGAAGTAACTCCCTTAGAAATATTTAAGGATTTATGCGGCTCAACTGTCAACGCAATATTACCTAACGACGTGCATTCCTGCATTTTACTGCTCTGTATTTTATCTTTTACTTCAATAAGCAGTAAGTACCGTCTCTTAACTTCTTAATATTGGAAATGGTCCTATGAATTAAGAAGGGAGATGCCTCCTTTAGACTCTGGCCATTTTCAGAACTTTTAACAATTAAATACCTAACAAACTTTCTACTTGTACTCATACTATCTTCTTTAGCTCTCTTGTCCGTAAACGGGCGAGATCGTTTGGTTGGAGGTTTAGAATCTACCATAATAAACTCCGTCAATTTCATCGTTCAATCTCCCCACCCACTACGGAGCCACATATGGAACGCTACATCACAAATTGATGCAGTCGCCAGGGCTAATCAAACAATATAGGTTTCATGAATGTAAATGAAAGACTTCCGCAAACACACAGAATACTATCGGGCTCTAACCGTAGTACAGTATGAACCTTTCATCTATCACCACATAAATAATTCTTCACCCTAACGTTAAACAAAACAAGCCGATTGATTAAAACTGGGTTAGGTTTAACCTCCCGTTTTACCAGAAGCTAAGGCCAAAGCAGTGTGTTGGAACTAACACTCTTTTAAACCTTAGTATTAGCCCCTCAACTACCAGGATCCCCTTTTCCTGGCTTTCGGGCCACCGCGCACGGCAAACACGCAGGTGAGTTTTACAAGATGTTCGGTAAATTGTGTCAAAATTTAACTCACAAATAAGTTTGACTTGTCTCAGACGAACTGTGGGTTTTTAACGAGGTTATCTCCTCGCCTATTGGTCGCCTTTTACGACCAGCAAAGGGGCTAGCGGAAGTATTCTTTTGCACCACCCCTTCTCGCAGGGGGGCTCTAGCGATTTAAATTTAACAGACCGAGAATTGCTAAGTTCTTCAAAAACTATGAAAAAAAAGAGGAAAGTATAATCTACTATACAAAAAAGAATGAGAAAACGAATTTAAAAATTGGCTTGCACCTGGAAAATCGAATGCAGAAGCACATTGTAAAATTTGCAACATCAATATCAATATTTCATCTGGAAAATTGCAACTTGTTTGACATCAAGATTCAAAAAATCACAACAGAAAAGCAAAATCAATGCCGCAACAACCAAAAATTACAACTTTTGCAAATAAAAATGACTGTATGGAAATCGCAACCAAAAAAGCAGATTTGTATATTTCTGCTTTTGTTGCTGAACACAATTTACCTTTCAAAGTTACAGAACAATTACCTAATCTTTAAAAAAAATATGTAGCAATTCAGAAATTGCAAAAAATATTAAATTTAGCAGAACGAAGACGGCAGCAATTATAAAAAATGTCATCGAAGACACACAATTTTAAAATGTTTGCGAAATTTTAAGAAATGTAAATTTTTTATTAATAGTTGACGAATCAACTGATTTGGGATGTACGAAACATTTAGCAATGGTGGTTCGATATTTCTTTGATGATAGGTTTGTTTTAATCGATTTTATCTGTATTTTTGTTATAAACTATATATTTTTCGGGGTACATAATAGTTTTTTAACATGATTCCATTAAAAGAAGCAAAAGGAAGTGATTTATGCCAAAATAACAAATTTTTTTGATAAAAACAACATTCCATATAAGAAAAATTTGATCGGATTTGCTTCGGACGGGGCCAGTGCCATGGTAGGAATACACAATTCTGTAATGTCTCGCCTAAAATCGAACATTCCCTATATATTTTTATTTCAATGCATATGCCACAGCTTTCATTTGTGCGCATCTAATGCTTTAGCCAAGCTTCCAAAAGGCATTGAAGAATTTGATCGCGACATTGACAATTATATTGCAAACAGTCCAAAGAGAACTGAAACCTTAAAAGAATTTCAAAAATTTACTCACTGTAAAGTACACAAAATTCTACATCCTGCTCAAACACGTTGGCTTTCTTTAGAAAACGTAGTTAATCGCATAATAGAGCAATAAAATTATTTTTTATAGATGCTGTTTCAACTGACGGATTGTTATCAGCCCAACAAATTCTAACAAAATTTAACAATCCATTGACGAAGCTTTTTGTTGTTGTTTTTAGAACATATATTACCATTATTTAATAACTTTAATAAGGAAATGCAATCAACAGCTCCAAAAATATATATTTTATATAATCGTTTAACTTTATTTTATAAAACATTTTTGAATTATTTTATTTTAAGAAATATAATAACAAACACTTCAGTACATCAAATCAATGTAAAAAACTCTCATAATTATAAAAAACTGGAGAATTTTTACTTGGGAGCGAATATAGCTGCATATGTTTAAAAAATAAATTTATCATCGGATCAATTATATGTTTTGAGAATACGTTGTTTAGATTTTTATGTTGAAGGAGCCTCACAAATACTTAAAAGATTTGATTTTGATAGGAAAGTCTTAAAATCAATGAACTTACTTGATCCTCAAATTATTTTTAAAGGAGAGGAAGAATCTCTTATGCCATAGTAGAAAGAGAATGTTGTACCACTTGACCTTGAGGCAGACCTCGTCTGGTTTATTGACCTCAATCTAGACGTGAAGGTCAAATGTTACAACATTCAAAGAATAGATAACCGTCTACAACCTTTAGCCTTAGACGAACTTGGTTCATTGACTTCATTTACTCTAGTCATGTTTAAAAATAGATCACATTAAGACGTAACATGCCCCAAACTTGATCCTTTCATAACCTGTATGTTTACTTCATTCAGTATAAACTAGCGTATCAATATGTGTAGTTCAACACCAAAAATGCTACAGCAATTAGCTGTGCAATACATCAATATTGACGAAACTTGTAAAACGTATCCATCTTTACAATACTTGTTTTCAAGAATATTAACAACAAATGATATATTTCATATGCTCACAAAATCATTGCATAATTGTGATTTTTGTTTATTTAGGGACACCGAGTGCTCAAAATCGTGTTCACACATTTCTAGATATCTACAAAATAGTATTAAACTAAAAGAGGTGTACGTTACAAAATTTATATTAGTGACATCGAGAGGTGTGTGGTGTTTGTTACATCATATATATAATAATAAAACGATTGAACGAATTACACCCCATTTTTTATCGGTACATTCAAAAATGTTTAAATTTTTTAGCAAATTAGAGCTAAAAAGAAGTTCTGTGCAAAAAGTAAACAAGTTTTACCATTACCCGATGAATAATCGCCATTTATTAAGATTTGATACATGTAGTAATCACTGTGGGATGTGTACAGATTCTAATAATTATATAATTTTCAAAATTGTTGGCTGGACAAATAATTTAAATTGTCTAAATAATATTAGCATATTACCAATATGTGCAAATAGATGTAGCGATAGATTTATAATTTGGGAAGACCTTATAATTATAATTATTACTGCTACAACTACTACAACAGTAATTGCAAAAAATGGATCAGCACAAAAGAAAGATTGATGGTAGGCTGATGTTTTTAAACAATTTAAAATAAACTAATATTTAATATAATTTACAGACATTTATGAGCAGTGGATGAATGAAGATATTCTATCACCGCCCCGAAAACACAAAGAACTAATTTTGAGTAAGTGTAAACTTTAAAAGTTTTTTATTATCCTAATACAATTTTTTTAATAGGAAATTAATGATTCGATAACAGGAGTCTCACAAGCAGGAGCGGCGGCACATGCCTCAACATCAAGTGAGTTAAAAAATTTAAACTCATGAGATTTTGAGCCAGAACTCTACTAACCTGTTTACTACAATTAAATGTGTATTTGTTTTAAATTCTTGTACCGACACCAAATTCTGCCCCGCATGCGAAGTCGCTGTCCCCGGACAGACATGCGTGGAGAAGTCACCACCGAAAATTAACCCATAAAAACAATACCTGTGGGACAAACATCGATGGGGTTATTCAGCTTGGGGGCGCTTTCGGATATAAGATATGTAGTTTTAGAATTAATAACACTCACCTCATAAATTTGCAAAATTTTAGAATTAGTATTAAAGATAAAATATCTAAATTAATATTAGATTTGATTGAAAAGCATATCACATTTAAATTAAACTTTGAATTATTTGGGCTTTATATCATAGAAGCTAAAGTGTAAAGCTAAAGAACATCGAAAATCGATCACTATACAAAATTATGAATGCCGGTACATCTAAATTTACTATTATTAACAAATGATGAAAGTATTTGTCATTATACACTTATAACAAATTTAAGTAGATTGATTTCAACTCAATTATCTGGTCGCACAAATGCTAAATATTTATGTTAGATTTAAACGATCACTGTATGCAACCAATTGTACTCGGTACTCGGTTACACTCGGCAAGCCAAACATTCCTGGCGCGCTCAAGTTCCGCGCAGGGCTTGCGCTCATAGTCAGTTAGGGTGTAGCGTTCATCGTCTCAAGATCACTCATCCACTGCTTAATCTAATAAAACACATGTCTACCGCCATTACTGTCGTGAATCTCGGTTTAGTGCTATTCTCCTAAATCCTTACAGTTATCTCCACACCAGAACAGGTTATGGGCCCAGAACGTTTAGGATAACAAGGACTAAAAGCCTTTACCGATATTTTTTCGAAAATCCGGACCGTTTAAGTATTTTTCGTGCATCGCGAACACGTGCTCTCGTACGCACGTCCGGGCATCTTAAGTTTCGTACAATCCGCGCATCCGCGAAGGCCCAGGCAAAATGTCCGATTCGGCAACAAGCATAAGTGTAAGCAAATTCGACGGCACAAACTATCCCCAGTGGAAATTCCAACTCAAATGCATACTACGTGCGAAAGGCGTATACGACATCGCGACCGGCGCAACAGCGAAACCCTCAGCACCTGACGATGCGGAGAAATGGACCAAGCAAGATGCTCTAGCCATGTGCATCATGTCCTCAGCTCTTCAGCTGCAACAAATCTCCCTCATTGAAAACTGCAACTCCGCCGCTGAGATTTTAAGTAAGTTAGACGCCATATACGAGCAAAAGACAGAAACCAACAAGATGCTCGTACACGAACGCTTTTACCAATACAAGATGTCGCCTACAGACTCAATTGCGCAACACATCGCCAAGGTAGAGAGCCTAGGCAAGCAGATCAAAGAATCTGGCGACACAATCAGTGAAATGGCAATCATCACCAAAATTCTGAGCACCTTACCTCCAAAATTTGCTACATTTCGTCAAGCATGGCTCTCGTTAGATGATACCAAACAGAATTTGATCTATCTCACCGCCAGACTGCTAGACGAAGATGTAAACCTAGCAGGGCAAGAAGAAACCGCCAGAGCTTTTGTCGCCTATGAATCGAAACCATCGCACAACCCAAACGGCTCCAACTTTAAGACAAACGCTGTCTGCAACTATTGCAAGAAGAAGGGTCATTATGTGAGGGAATGTCGGACATTGAAGAGGAAAAACCAACAAAATCAACACAACCAACCGTCCACTTCTAGAAACAACGCCCTCATTGCTCACAAGAGCGAAGCTGATGTATTAGCCTGCACAATCAATGCAGATGAATCGTGGATCTTAGACAGCGGTGCTTCCAACCACATGACACAAAACAGAGACCTTTTCTACACATTTGAGGAAGCCAAGCAACTACAATTCATCTCCCTAGGAGACAACAAGCAGTTGGAAATTAAAGGAGTCGGTAATATTAAAATTGAGAAGCTAATCAACGGCCAGTGGCAGAACAGTGAACTGACAGATGTATGGTACGTGCCAGGCCTAAAAAGAAACCTCATCTCTAAAGGACAACTCACACACAAGGGTTTTACAATCTCCAAGTCGAACTCTGAAGCTAGAATATTCAAGAATCGTGAACTCATTGCTCACAAGAGCGAAGCTGATGTATTAGCCTGCACAATCAATGCAGATGAATCGTGGATCTTAGACAGCGGTGCTTCCAACCACATGACACAAAACACAGACCTTTTCTACACATTTGAGGAAGCCAAGCAACTACAATTCATCTCCCTAGGAGACAACAAGCAGTTGGAAATTAAAGGAGTCGGTAATATTAAAATTGAGAAGCTAATCAACGGCCAGTGGCAGAACAGTGAACTGACAGATGTATGGTACGTGCCAGGCCTAAAAAGAAACCTCATCTCTGAAGGACAACTCAACCACAAGGGTTTTGCAATCTCCAAGTCGAACTCTGAAGCTAGAATATTCAAGAATCGTGAACTCATCGCCACAGCCTGTCGCAATCAAAACAATCTGTATAAGCTGCTCATTCGTCAGAACTCGATTGAAGCCAACATTGCGACTGGTTCTTTACGGAAATGGCATGAACGTATGGGTCATCTGAACAAGCAATCCGTCAGAGAAATATTCAGCAAAAACCTCATTCCAGACTTGAAGCTAACAAACAACGAAGAATTCTTCTGTGAACACTGTATCTTCGCAAAACAGCATAAGCATCCATTCAACAAGCGTAACGACAAGGAAACCGCACCAGAAAATCTCATCTACGCCGACGTCTGCGGTCCAATGCAAAAAGACTCCATCGGTGGTGCGCGCTACTATCTGCTGTTTAAAGACGACTTCTCAGGCTACCGCGTAACTCGCATGCTAAAACATAAAAGTGAAGTTTTCGGTGTATTTAGTGACGTAGTGAATCTGTTTAAAAATCAGTTCGGTTACGACATTAAACGTGTACGTGTCAACAACGGGAAAGAGTTCATCAACAACAACACGCAAGATTTTCTTCGCCAACGAGGAATCGTTCTGGAAACGACAGGGATTTATACTCCAGAGCAGAATGGGCGCTGTGAGCGTGAAAACAGGACAATCATGAACAGTGTACGCGCTATGTTATTTGCCAAACAACTCCCGCTGTCACGTTGGGCTGAAGCAGCCAACACGGCCGTATATCTTCTAAATCGAACACCAAACTCACAGAATAAGAACACAACCCCCTTCAAACTATGGACAGGTAAAAAGCCGTCATTAAAACATGTGAAAGTCTTCGGATCAGACGCTTATTTACAAACGGCTCCTCATCTTCGTGGCAAGTTAGACGCCAAATGCAAAAAGCTGATGCTAGTAGGATACGATGGAAACTCAACCAACTATCGCCTACTGGACATTAATACAGGTAACATCAAAGTCTCTAAACATGTTATGTTTAACGAAGAAAGTGTATCCGATAACAACAAAAACACTGAGCCGTCACACTATAACCTAATCGAACTTGATGACGATGATGAAGAAGAAGCAGAAGCTGAACCTGAACCTGATAATTGCAATGAGAACCAAGAAAACCCTCACGAAGACGCTCAAGAAGAAGAAGAAAGTGATTATGAACCGGAAACAAACAACGTGGGCAGACCAAGACGCACTATCAGAGAACCATCCTATCTACAAGACTACGATAGAGATTTTGAAGTGAATTTGTCGGAATTAGTAATTCCAGACACATATCAGCAAGCTATGAATAGTGACGAAAAGCTAAATTGGCAAGAAGCCATTGATGAAGAGCTCCAATCCAATCTTGATGACGATGATGAAGAAGAAGCAGAAGCTGAACCTGAACCTGATAATTGCAATGAGAACCAAGAAAACCCTCACGAAGACGCTCAAGAAGAAGAAGAAAGTGATTATGAACCGAAAACAAACAACGTGGGCAGACCAAGACGCACTATCAGAGAACCATCCTATCTACAAGACTACGATAGAGATTTTGAAGTGAATTTGTCGGAATTAGTAATTCCAGACACATATCAGCAAGCTATGAATAGTGACGAAAAGCTAAATTGGCAAGAAGCCATTGATGAAGAGCTCCAATCCCTCAACGAAAATAATACTTGGGAAATTACTGATCTACCTCAATACAAGACCTCAATAGGATCCAGATGGGTTTTTAAAGTAAAAACCACAAACGAAAAACCTGTTTTCAAAGCTCGCCTATGCGCGAAAGGATTCTCACAAGTAAGAGTTGTAGATTTCCATGAAACATTCGCACCAACAACTAGATATGACACAATCCGCATACTCCTCGCCATCGCTGCCAGCCAACAACTCAACATACTACAATTTGACGTGAAAACCGCATTTCTATATGGCGAACTCAAAGAAGAAATTTACATGCAACCGCCTGAAGGCATGCACATTCAAAAGAATCAAGTATGTAAACTAATAAAGTCAATTTATGGGCTGAAGCAAGCACCAAGATGCTGGAACGAAAAATTTCGTGAATCACTCATTCGGGTTGGATTAAACCAGTGTGTAAAAGACCAATGCATTTAACAGGGTGTCGTAAATAACGACTACGTCATACTAATCCTCTATGTTGACGACGGGCTAATCCTCGCCAAAATGCAATCGACATTGGACATCGTCAATAGTCATCTTCAAGAAGACTTCAAAATTAAAACCAGTTACCCGAACACTTTCATCGGCCTGCAATTGACTCGCAACAAAGTTACTGGTTCAATCTCTATAAAATTAAACGTATACATCGATCGGTTAATTAATAGATTTAATCTACAAGATGCAAACAATCCAAACATTCCAGCTGATCCCAACACAGTTCTCACCGATCCGACGATAACTCCAACTGACAAACAACTACCGTACGCAGAGCTAATTGGCTCCCTAATTTTCGCAGCAACAACGGTACGCGCTGACATAGCATTCATAACAAACGTACTCAGCCGCAAAATCAACAACTACGGAGAGTGTCATTGGAACGCTGCTAAACGTGTGCTTAAATATCTGAAAGCAACAAAACACTATGGAATCAAGTATGATTCGTCACCGCTAGATATAATCGGCTACTCAGATTCCGACTACGCTGGAGACGCGGAGAATCGAAAATCAACCAGTGGATTTCTCTTTCTGACCAACAACAACGTCATCACATGGAGAACACAACTTCAACGCTGCGTTAGCTTATCAACAGCTGAAGCCGAATTCATCGCTGCATCGGAAACCTCCAAAGAAGCGATTTGAATAAAACAACTTTGTGACGAAGTGAACCAAAAAATAAGTGCTATTACAATCAATGTGGACAATCAAAGTGCCATAAAGTTAATTAAAGACCCAGTGTATCACCACCGCCCAAAGCATATTGATGTACGATACAATTTTGTACGCGAAAAATACCGCGAAAAGCAAATCAATGTAGACTATGTCAATACGAAAGAACAACTCGCCGACATGTTCACCAAAGCGCTACCACATGATCCATTTGTAAAATTTCGCAACGCAATCGGCATTATCAACTTATCTTAATATGTATTATGTAATATGTAACTCCTTTATTCGCTAACTTTTGTAAACTTGTTTACTAACACCACTTTTACTGTTTTTGTACGCTGCATTTTATTTTTATTGTAATATTGTTTTACTAACCCACATTTTCATTGAATGACCAAACATATGTTTGGAGATGATCGTTTGAAGGGAGTGTTAGATTTAAACGATCACTGTATGCAACCAATTGTACTCGGTACTCGGTTACACTCGGCAAGCCGAACATTCCTGGCGCGCTCAAGTTCCGCGCAGGGCTTGCGCTCATAGTCAGTTAGGGTGTAGCGTTCATCGTCTCAAGATCACTCATCCACTGCTTAATCTAATAAAACACATGTCTACCGCCATTACTGTCGTGAATCTCGGTTTAGTGCTATCCTCCTAAATCCTTACAGTTATCTCCACATCAGAACAATTTATGTGACGGATGCTTAATTCATTTCAATTCAATTGAAAAATTCTAACATCATCTGGAACGTGATTGTTCATATACCAGTACAGTTACCATCCACTAAATTAATCAAAACATATGGTCAAATGCGTCCGGAAAATATACAAAAGTTTATAAATTTTCATAAAAAATTAAGGATGCCATTTGTTGTTTACGCGGATTTTGAGTGTGTTTTGAAGCCAATTACAAATACTTTACCTAATCCAAATAATTCATATTCGGTAAAATCGTTTATGCATGAGCCTTACGCGTCTGCATATTATATAAAATGTTCTTATAATGATTCCTTTTCAAAACTTGTTTCATATCGCGGGCCGGATTGTGGAAAAATATATATTAAATCATTAGATACATATATTTAAATTATTTAAAACCTTTTATAAAAATGACACCTTTGACAGACAATGAAAAAATTAAACATGAGCAAAGTTTATTTTGTTGTATTTGCGAAGAGTCTTTTTTAAATAATGAACCAAAAATAATGGATCACTGTCATTTGACAGGGCAGTACAGAGGTCCGGCTCATAATAGATGTAGTTTAAATTATTATTGTAGAAATTTTATTCCTATATTTTTCCACAATCTAAATTACGATTCTCATTTATTAATTAAGACGTTGGCGTTGGACAAGGAAAGTATTTCAGTTATTGCGCAAAACAAAGAAAAGTATGTATCATTCAGTAAGCAAATTGTTGTCGATACATGCGTGAAAGATGGTGTACATAAACCGGTATGTTTCAACTTAAAATTTCTAGATTCATTTCAATTTTTATCATCATCCATCAAAAATTTATCTTCCGCATTAGAATCTGAACAATGCAATGAAATAAGAATTTTTTTTACGGATGATGTGGAATTTCAACACATTCGACAAAAGGGAATATTTCCATATTCCTATGTCGATGATTTTTCAAAACTAAATGATTCAGAATTACCTTCAAAAGATAAATTTTTTAATACACTTAATAACAGCCAAGTGTCAGATAATGATTATTCTCGAGCGTTAGAGGTGTATACATTATTTAAATGCAAATCTTTAGGGGATTATGCAGATATATGTATATTTAAAATCCGATGTTTTGCTATTGACAGATATTTTTGAAAATTTCCGTAATTTTTCACTAAAAGAACATAAGTTAGATCCTGCACAATATTATAATTTGCCTATTTTAAGTTGGGATGCAATGTTAAAATATATAAATATTGAATTTGAACTTTTGACTGATATAGACATGCTACATTTTTTTAACAGGGGTATTCGCGGGGGTGTCAGTGCTTGCATAAAAAAAAGAAGCAATTGCCAATAATCCATTTCTCACAGAATATGATGATTCTAAAATTATTTCTTATCTTTTATATTTAGATGCAACTAATTTGTATGGGCATAGTATGCAGCAGTATCTACCCTATAATAATTTTCATTGGCTTTACCAAACTGAAATTGATTGTTTTGTGTTGAGGAAACAGTTTATAATAGTTCATCGCGTTAGTTATGAATGCGGATGTAAAACCGAAACAGCTGCGCCACTGTCGGTGTTTAAATATAGCGTGCGTGCGCAGCTGTTACGGCACGACATACATGTACTGTAAAATAAAGTGAGTCTCTTTATAACCCTCGTGCTGCGTACATAATTTGTAACCTTGTTATTTAAAACATTAGTAATTAGTTTATGTGTTCACTGATTTCCACCTAAAATAACCTCCCGTCCAATAGGTTATGGGCCCAGGTCACGTTGATCTAAAATAAGCGGTCGTGACGACCACGAGGTGGAAGCCATTTTTGCGAGATAAAAAAAAAAGTGTGATTCTACATCCATCATGTCCCAAGACATCTCAACTCGCAACGTCAAGAGATTTGACGGAACGCATTTCCAGGGCTGGAAGTTTCAATTAAACACATTATTAATGGCAAATGAGATTGACGACGTTGTAGACGGCACGCGGAAATTACCAGAGGATCGCACGACACAGGCAGCAAAGACGTGGTCGCGTGATAACGCGAAGGCAATGTTCCTAATCTCGACTGCACTTGAAGATGCTCAGCTGGAACCGCTGCTAGTATGTGAGTCGGCAAAAGAAATGTGGGATAACTTATGCAAAATTCACGAACAGAAATCTGCTGCAAACAAGCTCATACTATTGCAAAAATTCCATGAATACAAAATGGCAACGAGTGACTCGGTTGTGCAGCATATTGCGAAAATTCGGAACCTGGCCGCACAAATAGAAGACGTGGGTGAGCACGTGACAGAACTGACCGTGATAGCTAAGATCCTAGGCAGCTTATCATCAAAATACAATACACTCCAGACTGCGTGGGACAGTGTAGATCCTACCCGTCAGACACTAGATAACCTGCAGGAGAGATTAATCCGTGAAGAAGTAAGACTGAACAACAATGAAGACAGTGTTAGTGCGTTTTCAGCCGCGAAGGATGAAGACAAAAACAGATACAAAAAAAAAGGAAAACCAAATAAAAACAAAAAAAACATTGAGTGTTACAAGTGCCGTAAAACTGGACATTACGCGTATGAGTGTCCTATGAAAAAGAAAAACAATCATAGTGAAAACGAACACAACAACGAATGCGCGTTCGTCGTCGAGAGGGCGCTAAGTGGGGAGCTCAAGTCGGTGGTGCCAAGTGGAAATCAGCTGAGAGAGCTGCTTGCGGTCGACCCGAAAGAAATCTGGCTTACCGACAGTGGTGCGTCAAGGCACATGACATATCACCGAGACTGGTTTACAGAGTACCAACCTATTTCAGATGGCGGGAAAGTAGCGCTCGGTGATGGTGATGAATGCAACATAGCCGGCGAAGGTACCATAATTGCACAAAAACTTCTCGACGGTTTGTGGTGTGATGCGCGACTAGAAAATGTATTACATGTACCTGGATTAACAAAAAATCTTTTTTCAGTGGGCGCGTGTGAAGTGACATTCAAAAATAATTGTGTAAAAATTATACGGGACAAAAGAGTAGTTGCGTCGGGCGTGAGGCAAGACAACGATATTTATCGCATGTTTCTCCGTGTCACTAAAACACGAAGAGAAGAGGCTAATACAGCAGCGTATAATTTACGTGTATGGCACGAGAGACTCGGCCATATAGACAAACGAGCAATCCGTGAATTAGTTAACAAAGGGCTAGTGCAGGGAGTATCGGTAACCGACACAAAAGATTTTGCGTGTGAAATGTGTCACCTTGGCAAAGCTCATAGACTACCGTTTAACAAACGAGAGAAAGTGATAACCAAACCGGGCGAAGTTTTTCACACTGACGTCTGTGGCCCGATGTCCGTCGAATCGCCGGGAGGCGCAAAGTATTTCCTAACATTCAAAGATGACGCCACAGGATATCGCCATGTATTTTTCTTAAGACACAAGTCAGATGTTTACGAAAAATACAAAGAGTTTGAAAGATTAATTGCAAACAAGTTTAATCGTGCGATGAGAGTTCTAAGATCGGACAATGGTGGCGAATTCTGCAATAAACAAATGGAACAATATCTCAAGGCTCGTGGTATCAAAAAAGAGAATACGGCTCCGTATACTCCCCAACAGAACGGGAAAGCTGAAAGAGATAATAGAACTATTGTTGAAAGTGCCCGAACAATGATACATGCAAAAAGTTTACCGGTGAGTCTGTGGGCCGAAGCGATCAACACTGCGATATATGTGTTAAATCGTACAGTGTCGTCGGGTGGAGATTCTACACCATACGAGAAGTGGGTTGGAAAGAAACCGACAATGCAACACATGAGAATATTCGGTTCAGTAGCATTCGTGCACATTCCCAAGCAATTTACAACTAAATTTGATTTGAGGGGTCAAAAAATGATCCTAGTCGGGTACGAGAATGACTCTACAAACTACCGAATGTATGATTCAACAACAAAAAAGGTCAAAGTGACACGTGATGCAACTTTTCACGAGCGAATCGGGAAAGTTCAAAACAGCGAGAATGTCGATATGGAAACTGACATGATAGTGTTAAATCCAGGTAGAGATTTAGTGCAAGAACAAATAAATAAAGAAGTTCCTCATGAGCACGAAGTCGATCTACAAAACGAGGAACAAGAAACACGAGGAAACCCAATTATAAAACAGGAGCGAGTCCTGAGGGATAGAAACACAATACGTCGGCCCTCCAGGTACGACTTCGAAGGCGATATAGCAGAGTACGTGATTCCCAACTCGTACGAAGAAGCAACTGGAAGCAGTGACGCCGCGCAGTGGAAGCATGCTATAGAAGAGGAGTTGCAGGCGCACGACATAAACGAAACATGGAAGATAGTGCATAAGACACCTGGAATAAAAACGATTGATTCAAAGTGGGTGTTTAAAATCAAAGAAGATCCAGTAAACAAAATTCAACAATTCAAGGCGAGATTGTGTGCAAGAGGATTCATGCAACAGCAAGGAATCGATTACACGGAAACATTCGCACCGGTGGTGCGATACGATTCACTCAGAGTACTTCTGGCAACCGTGACAGAAAAGGATCTCGAACTGCTACAATTCGATGTTCAGACAGCCTTCTTGTACGGCGAATTAGAAGAGGATATCTTCATGGAGATCCCCGAGGGCCTGAAGGTAGAAGGGTACGATAAAAGAAAGGCGGTGTGTAAATTAAACAAATCATTGTACGGGCTCAAACAAGCACCTCGGTGCTGGAATAAGAAATTCCTCCAATTTCTTAGTAGATTTGATCTCAAGTGTAGCGATGCAGATCAGTGCATTTTTATCGGACAAATAAATGGCGAAACCGTGTATTTAGCTTTATTTGTTGACGACGGTCTCGTCGCAGCGAAAACAGAATCTACATTAAATTATATGAAAAGTCAATTACGTGAAATGTTTAAGATTAAAATTTATAATTCAAGTTTCTTTGTCGGGATGCAAATAGAACGGGACAGAGTCAATAAAACACTTGCGATTCATCAAAGTGCGTATGTTGAGAAAATACTAAACAAATTCGGAATGCGTGACGCTAAGCCAGTAAGCACACCTGCCGATCCGCATGTAATTTTATATCCAATTGATGAAACTGACGAGACGTCTAACAATGTGCCTTATCGGGAGGCAATTGGGTCCTTAACCTTTCTCGCAGCTGTGTCACGTCCGGATATAGCTTTTGCTGTCAATTCTGTCAGTAAATTTCTTAATAGACACAGCAACGAACATTGGCGGGCTGTAAAGCGAATTTTTGCCTACCTTACAGGAACAAAAGAATACGGATTAGAATATAAAAGCGGCGGTAGTGAGAAAGATTTAATAGGTTTCTCAGACGCGGATTACGCAAACGATATTGAAACGCGAAGGTCTACGACAGGATACATATTCTGTATGGCAAACGGGCCAGTATCCTGGTCGTCGCAAAGACAAAAACTAGTAGTGCTAAGTACAACAGAATCAGAATATGTGGCAGCTGCTACAGCTACCAAAGAAGCCATATGGC
The DNA here is from genome assembly GCA_963932245.1 of Tachinus rufipes. Lineage (NCBI taxonomy): Eukaryota > Metazoa > Arthropoda > Insecta > Coleoptera > Staphylinidae > Tachinus > Tachinus rufipes. The sequence continues at coordinate 53,243,563 of OZ010748.1, forward strand.
TGCGTAAATTAACAAATGATCTCGGATTTGGATGTGAACGTGCTTTAATCCTGTATGTCGATAATCAAAGCGCGATACGCTTGGTTAAAAATCCCGTGTTTCACAAACGTACAAAACACATTGATATACGCTACCACTACATACGGGAAAAATACGAAAGCAACGAAATAATGATAATGTATGTTCCGTCGGAACTACAACGAGCCGATATCCTGACCAAAGCGCTTCCGAAAGATCGCTTTAGAAAATTGTGTGAAATCATTAATGTAAGCTGCATTCATAACAAACGCTCAAACGGCGGTAGTGTTGAGGAAACAGTTTATAATAGTTCATCGCGTTAGTTATGAATGCGGATGTAAAACCGAAACAGCTGCGCCACTGTCGGTGTTTAAATATAGCGTGCGTGCGCAGATGTTACGGCACGACATACATGTACTGTAAAATAAAGTGAGTCTCTTTATAACCCTCGTGCTGCGTACATAATTTGTAACCTTGTTAATTAAAACATTAGTAATTAGTTTATGTGTTCACTGATTTCCACCTAAAATAACCTCCCGTCCAATATTTTGATATATTTCAAGTTACGTGTTAGAAGTTGCTTTGGAATATCCAACATATTTGCATGATCTTCATAATGATTTACCATTTTGCCCGGAAAATGTAATTCCCCCAAATGGGAAATATCCTAAACTAATACAAATTTTAGAAAATAAAAATAATTACATAATACATTATATTGCCTTAAAACAATGCCTGCACCATGGTTTGATTCTTAAAAAACTCATAGAATTTTAAAATTTAATCAATGGCTTAAAAGCTATATCGACTTTAATATTAATTTAAGAAACAAAGCCAAATTTAAATTTGAAAAGGATTTATTTAAATCATATAACGTTAGCGTTTTTGGTAAAACCATGGAAAATTTAGAGAATAGAGTTGATATAAAGCTTTTAACTCATTGGGAAAGAATTGGAAAAAAATGGGGCGCTGAAATTTATACATCAAAACCAAATTTCCACAATTTTACAGTTTTTAAAAATTTAGTTGCGGTGCAAATGAATAAGGTAAATATTTATTATGATAAACCTATTTACGTCGGCTTTTCGATATTAGACCTTTCTAAAACAACTATTTATGATTTTTTCTATAGTTATTTAAAACCTAAGTACGGTGATAAAATGTCTTAGCTTTATACTGACACCGACTCTTTAATTATAGAAGTTGTCGAAAATAATGTATACAATGACATTAAATTTAATTTAAATTATTTCGACACCTCTAATTACCCCTAATTACTAATTATATTTTCAACATCCCTCGAAATCAATCTATAGTTGGTAAAATGAAAGATGAGTATGCAGGCATTCCTATTAAATGTTTTTATGGTACCGGCGCTAAAGCATATTGTTTACATGTGCCGACAAATGAAACTGAGATTGTAAAAAAAGCTAAAGGTGTGTCAAAATTTTCAATTAAAAATCAGTTAACTTTAAAAGATTATAGAGATGTAGTTAACGCAAAGATTTAATTTATTGTAGTATGTATGTTTTTAAATCTCAGCTACATGATATGTTCACAGAAATTATAAATAAAGTCACCTTATCCAACAAAGATGATAAGCGATATTCAATACCCGGTTCAGTAAAAACTTTAGCATGGGGGCATACTAATATTTCATATTTCGAAGAACCTCTTAAAAATATTAAAATATTAGAACAAGTTTTAGAAAATTTTGAATATCGTGATGAGGCCCAAACAAATTTAGATTTATTGATTGAAGTGGCAGATAGTATGTAATTATTGTTTAAATTAAGTTTATAAATTGTTTTCTATTTAAATTTGTATAATATTGTATATTTATTATTGTTAATATTATTATTATTATTTATATTTGTTATTATTGTTGATAGGTAGTTTTTGCTGTAAATTGTAAATACAAGTTTAGAGGCGTTAATAAAATAATATTTATAAAAAAAAGTGTTTTATTAATTCATTACAAAATCATCGTATTCATCGTAAACATTTGATAATGCGCACATGGAGATATGTTTGGAGTGATATAAGCATCTTGATTCGGCTGAAGTTAAAACTGGATGCTCATCAAATTCTTGTACAGGTATTGTGGTAAACTTTTGTAAAAAAATAACTTTTTCTCTCCCTTTAACATAAATTGTGTCAGCCCTGACGTCTTGTATTATATTTTTAAAATGATGCTGGGGTGTAAATCCTTGACTCCAATCAATACAATGATGAGTCTTAATTAATCATTCAGCTTGTTTCTTATATTCTAACTCCAAGAAGTGAAATGGAAAGGGGCCTTTAAATACGTAGCTATTCGGGTACCATCAAAAATTGCCAGTTCTTTAGATGAAAACTTGTTGGAACCAATTTTAAATCCTTGGACATCAATAATTAACATTTTATTTGTAATTTAGAAAAATCTTTTAAAAGTTTAATTTTAATAGAGCACAAATATATTTGATGTTTAAACCTCTTTAATTTTTTTTAATGAATAATTAATCTTCTATTAAATTCCTCGCCCATTTACAACTGTCTGACTGCTTTGGTGAATGGATTGTAACTGATCATCTTATCGTGAAGAATGAGGCATACGGCAGAAGTATTAGCTTTTGTAGGTTCACTCGTGTCAATTTTAATTCTAATTTCAACAGCATTTGATTTCAATGTTTTGTTTTGATTACAACAATCAATTAGTACTATTGGTGTTGTTTCCTTAAATTCTTTGCGATTAAATAGAGGTTCAATTTCTTTGTGATAATAAGATTGTTGAAAATTTGCATACATTTCATATAATTGCGCAATTTGATTTGTTTTAAAATTTAAATTTAAATTATCATAAGGATATCTTTCAGAATTTAAATACACTCGAAGATTTGTATGTTCATTATCATCAAATTGACTCATATCTTTTTTATTTTTATTTTTACGGTCTGTTTGTAGCCCAAAAATTATGTATCTCGGTGTTTCTAATTGAGTAGCCGTTTTCACGGCCCATGTATGTCTTGTTGTTTGTGGCAATGCAGGATGTTCATGTAATTCCCAAGATCTGAAAGCTATAGATAAATCCTCATTTTTTTCGAATAATTTTGTCAATCTAAGTTGTTCAGCTAATCCTACAGAAATGTGAGGAACTTTCCAATTGATTTTATTAATTGTCACTTTAACTCCTTCATCTTCTGTGCATATGAGTGCATCAAGATCGGTATTACTACGTATTAAAACCAATTCTTGTTTTGAATTTATTATAATTTTCTTATTATCTCCGCAAAGCCTAATAACATTTTAAGTGGTATGCAAACATCTACCATATCATCTTGGTCTGTATTAGTTTTGGAAAACCATCCGGCATTTTGTAATTTTTGATTTAAATTGAAGGATAAGTAACCTTTCAATGTTGATGTTAAACCAACATTTCTAGCAGAGTCAATAACAACACCATTTAATTCATAGCGAAGTTCACTAAATAGATAAGCAATGCCGTTGTTAATAAACTTTGTTTTTGTTGGTTTTTTTTAATTAGTAGTTTCTTGCAATTTGCCTTCTATGTAAATAAAGCTTTCACTCGGTAGTGTGTACATATCTTGTTGTTGAATTGGAATTCTGATTTCATCGTTGCTGTTGAAACTTGTTGACGCGTACTGTTGATGCGTGTGAAATTGAGAATTTGCATTTGAGTTGTCAATAAAGACATTTTCTTTAACATGTTGAATGTTGAATGCTCATTATTTAATATTGTTTAAATCCTAAAGATTTTAAAAATATTATATTTTTTGATGATACTCTATTGCGTGCAGATTGTCTAATGATTGAATTACTTGTTGCGGTTAAGTTATATGGTAAGTTCTTATAACCATAATTATGCATACTATGATATCGCACTACCATATTTAAGAAACTTTTTTAAATAAGGTCCTACTGTGATGGTCTATCCTCTGAAATTGACTATATTTCCATCTTGGTCCACTATTTTAAGTGTTATGTTAGTAATAGTTGATGTATTAATTGGTAAATATATAACCGTCTCCTTGGACTGCACAATTTTATAACCTGGTGGTACCGTAGGAAAAAACTGAAACAATGTATGACCCAATCTTCCGTTTCTATAAGGACTGGTTGTAATACTACAGTCAACACATAAAGAATTTATTTATCTGATTCATTGGAAATATTTTTTGATAACATTCTTTTATTAAAACCCAATAATGTTCCAATTGTATTATCCTTAGTAAAATCAATAGGTGCTGTACATTTTATATGCGCTTTTAATGTATTATTATTTCCTATAATTTTGATATCTTCGTCATGTTTTTGAAGCTGTTATTGTAAATATGTGTTTAAATCAGTAATTTCATAAGATCCTACCGGAATTGTAATTTCTTTATTGTCACCATAATAAAATTTGTTATTGTTTTCATCTATGTTTGCAATTGAATAAAATGATTCAAAATTTGTTAAGCCCAATACAAAATTTTCATCTTGTGAACTTTTGCCAGTAAAAGTAATATTATAAGACATACTTGATTGACACCAAACATACGAATGAACAAATTTTTATAATGTATTTTCATATAAAAATATTAAACATAAATGTCCGCAATTATAGGTGTTATACTTTTGGAAAGCATCGTGATTATATAAAATATTTTTTTTACCATCTCTATAAAAATATCTTAATAATTCAAGAGGTGGTTTTAAATTACCAAAACTGTCAAAATATTTAATATTATTATTATTTCTTATATAAGCTACCCAATGAGAACCAGCTTTTGTTTTTTTTTCTAAATTCACAATACCACATTCTTTTGCATTCATTTTAGTCGGTAATTCATCCAGCATGTATACACCTCTAAAATATGGAATGTTTTTTGCATATTTATACAAATCAATATTGGTTTATGCTCTTTGTGGTAGCTTTCCTATTAGTGTTTTTTATAGGGATAAATGTAAAGACCGTGACCGCTTTTATATGGTTTAACATATAAACCATTACCAATTTTATAACCGTCTTTACTATTTACTTTAGATTTTAATACGTCCTCTTCCACTTTGTTGTGTCGCTGTTGTTCTTCTAGTTGTCTTTTCAACGCTCTTTTTTTCATTATAGCTTTTGCAATTCCAATAGCGCCAGAAATTATAGCTCTTAAAAAGCCACCACTACGCGGTATTTTAATAATCCTTGAAGGTATTTTTCCATTTCTTACATATTTTGTTTTACGTTTGCCACCTTTACCTAATTTAATTTTTGCCATCATTACATTAGACTTTAATATTAAAATTTTTCTTTTTGAAGTTTTTCGGCGTCTTAGACTCATACCTAATTTAGTTTTTAGTTTCATAATACCAGACACACCTAGTGCGGCAAACTTTTCACCGAAACTAGCATCAGTTGCTTTTAATCTTAGGGTGCGTTTATGCTGCACATCGCCGCGCTACTCGCCAAGATTGGCGCTGCCCGCTGCTTGCACATCGCCATACAGCAGCATAAATGCACATCGCCGCGCTGCTCGCACCTCGCCGTTATTTAATTACTGTCGAGTTTTATTTTATTAATCAAATATTAATATATTATGGTTATTAATATAAGTTATATTATTGAATCAAAATATTTAATATAATTTATAATGTTACAGAAAATAAATAATTAGTAAACAGATTCCAATATAAACTTGCGTACTTATTAATTGCTTATACAAATTCTTAACTTAAATTGCAAGTCAAGTATTATTTAATCTTGATTTGTGACAATCGATATGTATTTTTTTTAAATAAAATATTTTTATAATGAAATTATTAATATAAGTAAAAATATTAAGTTAAAATAATTAATTACTATGCCACTTCAGTAAAAATACAAACATTGCTTTAACAATTTCCTGCTTAATGCGGATTTATTTTAATTAAATTCTTCATAAAATTATTGTAAACGCAACAAAGTTTTGATAAATTAACACACTACATGCAAATAAAACTTCATTCTTTTAAATTGCATATAACCTCAACACGGTTTGAAGTAACATACTAATTAATTAAACTAATTAAATAAGTTTGATAATATAAATTACATTATGTTAACGTCTCACAAAACTGGCAATAAACGGACCAATCAGAGCGCTAGTTTGAAGATGTACGGCGATGGTCCGATTATAAAAAACAAACTATTTTGTTCACATCGCAGTGGCGTGGAATGTGGCGAGCAGCGCGGCGATGTGCGAGGTGCAGCATAAATGCTCCCATAAGATTATATAGGTTTGTTTCATCATCGCCACAACATCCCGGCGCCAATCTTGGCGAGCAGCCCCGGCGATGTGCAGCATAAACGCACCCTTAACGCTGCCTGTCTGCTTAGGAATCTATCCGCTTCGTGCCGCTTTGAAATATCGGAATATTTTGAATATGCAATATCGTGTTGTTTGCAATGTTCGTCTAATGGGTTTATGCTTTTATCACCTCTTTTGAGTCTTTTTTCTAATTCCCCGGACCGCAATAATTATATCCTGGGATATGGAATTCTCGAAAAACTTTATTAATTAAATGGTTGACAAATCCACGTCCGTTATTTTTTTTTACACAATTAGTCTTTCTTTTATGAGTTAACATAATATACTAAATAACAATAAAGAATCTAGGTATACTTATATATTCTATGAAAATTGCATAATTGATCAGTTTAACTACAGATTTAGAAGCATAATGAGAGTTGTAAAACAAACGCAATCTTTACCAATTAACAATCAAGATATAGATTGTTCTGAAAATACGTTTCAGCGACATAGTGAGTTACTTGGTGGTGGTTGTAAAAGAGGATTGATTATTGGTTGTTCAGGGTGTGGAAAAACAAATATTATAATTAGTTTACTTTTGCACCCGAATGGTTTAAGATTTCAAAATGTTTATATTTACTCGAAAACATTACATCAATCAAAATATCAATATTTAAAAAAGTTATTAAACCTATAAAGGGTATGGGTTATTTTGAATATGATAACAGTGATCATATTACATCACCACAAGAAACCAAAGAAAATTCAGTTTTTATATTTGACGATGTTGTATGTTGCAATCAAAACATAATAAGGGATTACTTTAGTTTTGGTCGACACAATAACATAGATTGCATTTATATTTGTCAAACATACACTAAAATACCAAAACAACTTATAAAAGATAATGCTAATATATTGATTATATTTGAGCAAGATAACACTAATTTAAAGCACATTTACGATGATCATGTAGGTGTCGATATGTCATACCAACAATTTAAAGATATTTGTTCCTATTGTTGGAGACAGAAATATGGATTTTTAGTTATTGATAAGGAAAGTGAAATAAAATCTGGTTGCTATAGAAAAGTATTTGATTAATTTATTCATTTATAAACTATATATAAATATATTGTATGTTTGAGTTCCAACAGTTTACATCTACATGCAGTTTAATAAACATCATGGACAAACAATTGGTCAAGCAGTTATTAAAAACTGGACGTAACGTTTTGTAAAAAAAAAGTTTCAATATTTGAAATCTGATTATGCACAGTCGCAGTCACATATGCGATCGGCCTATCAACCGATAACCAAACCAATAAAAAACCTTATTGCAAATCTCAAAGTTAAATTGGAACCAAAATTTGAAAAAATTGAGGAAACTGAAGAAATTAAAAATGAAACACCAAAAAAGAAAAAGTATGGTAGGAGATCATCCCCAATTAAAATAAAAGAATTTGTAACACCAATTGATACTACCATTGATACAAGTATTTTTCCACAAGTTTACGAGCACACCCCTTCTACATCCAATACACAGCCAATAGTCGAAGAACTATATGTTGCTGATAATGATGATGATAATGATGATGAAGATGCAAATGTTGAAGTCCAAACTATAAAGATGAGTGATTTGGATGAATATGTAAAACAATTTTCCAAATTACCTAAAGCCTATATTTTCGACATGATATCTGATACAACTGGGGCTATGGATCACACATATGGGATAAAGTGGTGCTAACTGGAGATGAAAACAAACATAATTATGCTATTGGTAATGCAGCTGTTACCTTCAGAGGTGATGATGTAGTCATTGAAACAATTATAAATGGGCAAACTTTTGAACGCATATATACAGGTACACCGGGTTTGTATGAGTTATTATTCAAAAAGGTACCGACAGGATATAAGAGTGTGGATCTAACTAATTATATGGAAAATGTTAATAAAATGCAGCAAAAAAAGGTTACATATCAACCGGAAAATTAATAGGAACTAAACTACCAAAATATGTTAACATAATTGCACCTTTGCTTAATAGGCGAAAAGCAATTCCGGTTAGACTCACACCTCAATCATCTCGTACAGGTAAAGCACTACTTGAATACAACAATAAGCCATTAGAATTTATTTATTGGGACGAGCCTAATGAATTAGTTAACCGTCTTCGTCTTCTAATTTCTTCACAAGCTGCTGGACATACTGGACATACTGGACATACTGAATAATGAAATTACTTCAATAATTGAAGAGTTGCAAGAAGTAAAAATTATTAAATAGCGGTAACATAGATGTAAACTCTCATTAACTGATTGAGTTTTAAGAAATAATAATGATCATTGATAAATTTGGAAGAACATTTTATTCGAAACACAACGATATCGACATAATACTTCAATCAACATCACCAAAAAAATACAGGTATACAATTACACTAAATATTTTTTTAGTGATTCTACACTCAACAATAGATATCTTATATACAATAATTTATCAAATTACATCTTCCCATACAAATCGGCTACAATTGTATCGGCTCTCATTAGTAATATTTCTCAAATAAGAATAAACGGTTCACCATTCTATCAGAATGCTCTACATAATTTACCTTTAAAAAGGGGAGATACTATAGAATTTACAGAATTATTTGTTGGTGGAAATTTGGTTACGTTATATGCCGAGTTAGTTCTTAAATGTCTTGTGGAAGAAGAATATAGTCCAGTTGTTGAAGAAAATGGTTAAGAATAAGATAACAAATGTTAAACAAGAAATTGTTGAAGTAATTCACAAACCAGCTCGTATAAATTTCAAACGAAGACAAGTTATAGTAAAAGATCTTAAAGATTTAATTCAAGCAGATTTAGTGGAAATGTTACCTTATGCTACTTTCAATAAAGGATTTAGATATATTTTAGTAGTTATTAATGTATTTTCAAAATTTGTTTGGGCATTTTCATTAAAAAGAAAGACCGGAAAAGATGTTTCATCTGCAATGGAAAAGATATTTTTATTTAAAAAAAAATGTCAAAAATGTTCAAACAGATATAGGTACGGAATTTTACAAACCTTAATAAAAAAATACAACATAAATCACTATAGCACATATTCAATTCAAAAGGCGTCCGTTGTAGAAAGAGTTAATCGCACTCTAAAAAACAACATGTGGAAACAGTTTAGTTTACAAGGAAATTATAAATGGTTAGATATTTTACCAGAAATTGTTAACAAATACAACAATACCAAACACAGCACTATTAGCATGAAACCCATTAATGTTGACAATAAAACAGAAAAAGCTATCTTACAAAATTCATACAATCATTTAAAATTGGTTGACCCTAAGGTTAAGAAATTTCGCGTTGGTGACAGCGTACGTATTAGTAAATATAGAAGTGAATTTGCTAAAGGATATACCCCAAACTGGTCAAATGAAATATTTACTATAAATAAAATTCAATCAACATATCCATTAACATACTTATTAATCGATCAAAGTAAACAAGAGATTAAGGGTGGTTTCTATGAATATGAACTACAAAAAGTAATTAAAAGAAGGGGTGATAAAGTATTTGTTAAGTGGTGGGGATTTGACTCGTCACACAATTCTTGGATTTCAAAAAATAATGTCTATTAATTACCTCCCCCATGTTTTTTTTATATAAAAGATTTCAGAAAGTGCATAAACTCAGTGTTGGCTAAAATGTGTTTGGATGATGATGTTTCTCCTACAAGATTTTCAATATTTGAAGATCGGCTGCAAACGTTTAAAAATTGGTTTGGGGTTATAACACCCAAATCACTTGCGAAAGCTGGTTTTGTCTATTTACAACATGCGGACCACGTTCGATGCTTCCGCTGCAGAGTAAATATTAGAGGTTGAGAACCAGTGGATACAGCTTTAGGAGAACATATAAGACTGTCGCCAAATTGCGAATTTATAAAATTGCTTACTATGTGTGAAGAAAAAAAAGAAAGTCCAGAAAACAATGGAGTGGGTGTAAAATCAAATCAATTAACAAAAGTGATTGAAGACCAGTATTATAATTTATTATTATTATTATTGAATCAACAAAAAAAGAAAGAATGGGAAATAAATGTACCAAAAAATGAAGAGGAAAAGAAAAAGCAAGAACAACAGAATTTTTTTTTTAACAAAATAGAAGAGAAGATTAAATCGGCATTAGTGTAGTGTGATCAGTTACTTAAGGGCAAAAAAAAGTATTTTGTTTTTTTTTTAATCAATTTAATATTATTTTAGCTTACTGTTTTTTTTAAATTTATTTACTTACCAATTTTTTTATTTATTGTGTCTGAAAAAGAGGGGTTCTAACATATAATAAATAATGCATTTTTTAATAAATAAATTTAAAAAATAGTTTATTAGTTATAAAACATATTAAAATAGCATAAATGTTACACACAATACAAAAAATAGCATATATAATAATAGTACCTACATTAAGAATTAAATCTTTCGTAAAAAAATTTACATCTATGGGATTCGTTTAATATAGGGGTTATTATTTTTGAAAGTCTTTCAATTTTTTTAATAAATCGTTCGCGATCACATAATTCAGTTAACCACATGCCTTTTCTGGATTGTTGATACGCAAATGGCCACACGATCATATGATGAATTTTGTTTTTATTTTCACATATTGTTACTTTTTTCATATTATTAACACTTGATTGAGTCAATTATCTCGCGTTATGAATTTATCAAGATTGTCTAAATAACTGTTGAAATTTAATTTGATTAATTTTTGTCTTAAGCACCACGCACATATCACACTATTTAAATATTTTTTTACAAATTTCTGCGGTTTTATAACAATTAACTTCTTCTTCACGATACATGTTTGATATGTTATTATCGTAAGCTTCAAGACTATTTTGTTGTCTGCATTTTTCTAACCCCATATCTTCAACAAGCTTTTCCAAGTGTTCCACAGCACAGTACAAATCTTCCACTTCAACATAATTGCTGTAGCACATCCACATGTTTATACTTATATTATTAATAAATTCTTAATGGTATTTTCTCTTTATACTTATAGTCAAATCCCCCACTAATCATACCTTGGTCACATGATCTATAAATGTAGACACATTATACAGCCACAGTTGCAAATATTTTGGGGTGATAATGTAACAGTTCTTTTATGAATAATACATTATCTGTTACTAATAATGAATCGATCAGTTTTTGTGCATTTAATATTTTGTCACCATCCATTTTACTAACACCCTGAATAAAGCTTGTATAAAATATTTGAAAATTTTAAAGCTTTAACAATCCCAATCCATCACTAATGAGTTGTTTTAATTTCCACAAACCAATAAAAGATTCATATCCAATGTACAACACATTTACCCCATCTTTTATACACACAACTTTGTTTTTAAGTTTTTCAAAAGTTATTTGTTTTGTTCCTAGCTGCACTGGCCACCATTCAACATTTTCATTTGATAAAAAGTAACTTCCTATAATATCTTCTAATAATTGCAGCTGTGCCCAGTCCCAGTCATATAAGTCAACATGCTGTTTATTGGATGAACTTATGAGTATAATTTGAGAATGTGTGATATTTGTAGTAAGACCTATGCTGACACATTTTGACTTTGATTTGTTTAAAGGGTAGGTTGTTACGTTTACTAATTACTCTATATAATAGATATATATGCCCTCAAGTACGCAATACTGTGTAAAATTATATGCGCAATAAAATTTTAGTCGCGCGCATTCGGGAATAAAGAGATACATTTTTTAAAATAGCGAACTTGTAATAACTTTTTATGGTAGTGATCCCCCCACCCCCCCCTCCACATATCATCACTAATACGTGATTTTAGATTTTAAAATATTAGTTTAACACGAGTTGTAGCATTGTCTAGTTTAACATGGGTGGGCTAAATATTAGAGTATTTTACCTAGATAGTGTAATTTATCCAGACATGATGTCCGAAACAGTGAAAAAATATTTTTTAAATAAAGCAGTCCTAATATTAAATATATTAAAAATGGATACTCCAGAATCGCCAAACATTATATTTGATTTTTCTGACAAAGATTTAAGCGAAATATGTATGGAACCCTGTAGCGATCTTAAATTAATTGAGTCTGACTATAATACATATATCTACAGTTGCCCAGGATTCAACACATCTGAACAATTGAATTATGTGAATGAGTTGGATTGTTTTGAAAAACGTATGTTAAAAATTAAAATGAATATTTAAAATAAATTTTTTACTTTGAGTATTTTTTTATTTCTAATAAATAATTAATTTGAGTTCTGTGCAAAGTTGCAAATCATAAAAGGGTTAACCCCTTCAGACTTGAATTAAATATAATCAATAAAAACATTATTTTTGCATTTAAGTAAGTTGCTAGGGCTCATACTCGAATATATTTTTTGCATATTTGCAAACAGTATCAATTATATTTTAAAAACTAGAGGTTGTACATGATTTTGTACTTATGATCTCAAAGTGTAGATTTATTTTTTATAAAAAATTTAAAATATTCGAAGTAAAGTAAGGGTATATCCATAAACTTGAATTAAAATAATCTGAAAGTATTGACAAAAAATTATTAAAAAAAATGATTATTTAAAAAAAATAAAAATTTATTAAATAATTAATAAGACATTTTAAAATATGGGTGATAGAGATAGAGATATGGGTGATAGAAAAAAAAATTATTAAAAAAAATGTTTATTTAAAAAAAATATAAAAAATTTATTAAATAATTAATAATACATTTAAAATATGACTGACAGAGATGGGGGCCCTAGTAGTATTGTTTGAGTGATCTGTAATTAAATAAAACAATCATTAAAAAAAAAAAAAAACAATATTATTATACTTACAATACATATTGAAGCGAGGTTTGCGTGTTAGGGCCTCCGATATGCTTTTTCCTATTTCTGAAACAAAAACACAATTATTAATTCAAAAATACATTAAATCTAATAATTTAACTTACCTTTTTTAATATTGAATATCTTTCCAACCGCTTCAGTTTTTTACTTTCCTTCTCGTAAGATTCCATTATCCTGTTTACTAAAGCCTTCTGCTTTTTTAAGAGTTGCTCTTGCCTGTCATTATGTAAAAGCAACTCTAACTCCTTCATCGAATCCCCCGTAAACAAATCCATATCGTCTTCTAGGGGGTCGTTGGGGGGCGTAAGGAGGTCGTAGACGCTTGGTGAAAAGATGTCTGGAGATTGTGGCAGGGGTGGAGGGGTGTTAAAGTCTACGGTAATGAATGGTGATGGGAATGCTGGATTTCAATTATGCATGGGGGCGGGGATAAAGGGTACAGGTCCGTAATTTCATCAATTTCCTGGTAAAAGTCGCCATTTGATATTGGGGAATAAAGGGGTTCATAGGGTGGGGAATCTGGGGACTTTATCATTATATGTTCAATAATTATGATCGTCGGTTTCATTTTCGTTGTGGGACTTGTATGAAGCTTAAAGTCTATACAGCCTTTATATATATTACATAAACCACTTTCATTGAAATCAGAGACATATTAGTTAACTTAAAAAACTCTACATGTAGAGATATTTATGGTTTTTTCTTTTTGCCGATGACACCACATTTATAAATAAATCCGAAGATCTTGCAACAGCGCTAGATGTAAATAGAAATTGCCAATCTAGTGCCAATAAGTGGTTTGCAGCTAATAAATTAACACTAAATGCAAACAAAACGGTCAATCTAACATTCTCATTAAAGTTAGTCAATGATAATGTACTTAACACTACCTTCTTGGGAATATGCTTAGATACTAAATTAAAATGGCAGGAACATGGAGACATTCTTAAACTAAAAATATGTCGTTCTATATTTCTATTACGACAACTTAGAAATAACCTTCCTCAAAATAATTTACGTACTACATATTTTGCAGTATGTCAATCACATTTGACATACGGTATACTTGCATGGGGACATTCTGCCATAATGAATCCACTTTTTGGACTTCAACGACGGGCATTAAGAGTTTTATCAAATTTAGATTATAGAGAAGATTGTAAAACGGAGTTTATAAGACAGAATATTTTAACCTTGCCTTCACTGTATGTATTGGAATGCTTGCTGCATGTTCGAAAGAATATTTCTACGTACGTTGTACATAACAATATTCACAATCACAATACTAGACGAAACACTAACATCTGCCTACCTTCTTTACGTCTAGTTAAAGCGCAAAATGGAGTTAATTATTACAGTCCTAAAATTTTTAATTTACTGCCAGAATGCATAAAACATTTAGACATTAAACATTTTAAAACATCTGTTAAAAATTATCTTCTTAATAAAGCATTTTATAACCTATCAGAATGTTTGTCTGATAGTTATCTGGTTTTGTAAGAGTGTTAGACGTCGGTATTAAACTTCACAATATTGTCCAACATTGTTAATTAATCATTTTATTGTTAAAATCTGATGTTTTACTTTTTAACTGTCTTGTCTATGCTTGTCACCCAAACTTACTTTTGTAAATAAATTTTAATGTGTTTTTATATTTTTGTAAACTATTTATAAGGTGCTATATTATTCACAAATTAATTTTTGTAATATATTAATTTTAGTTATTCTGTATTGACATGTGTAAAGTATTCTGCTAACACTAATAAACATTATTATTATTATTATTATTATTATTATTACATATACAACAAAAATGAAATTTTTTGAAAGGTTGGGGGTTTTATTTTAATACATATTTTATGTATGATAAAACAAGGTCTCAATACATCACATGTAGTTATTAAAAACAAAAAAGTATGAAAATGCCATTTATGGTAAAACGCGGTACCAAAACAGATCATTAAAAAGAACACATCAAAAGAAGATGAATGCACTTCGACGGTGTGCACATTTATTATGTAGAACCTGTTTGAGAAATAAAAGAAATTGATATTTCAAGAAACATAAAAGATCAATGCGCTTAGAGTAATCGTAGTAAATGTGTGTGTGTGTGTGTGTGTGTGTGTGTGTGTGTGTGTGCGTGCGTGTGCGTGTGCGTGTGCGTGTGCGTGTGCGTGTGCGTGTGCGTGTGCGTGTGCGTGTGCGTGTGCGTGTGCGTGTGCGTGTGCGTGTGCGTGTGCGTGTGCGTGTGCGTGTGCGTGTGCGTGTGCGTGTGCGTGTGCGTGTGCGTGTGCGTGTGCGTGTGCGTGTGCGTGTGCGTGTGCGTGTGCGTGTGCGTGTGCGTGTGTATCTGTGTGTACAAGAAGAGTTGTTTGGGGAAGATGTCCATCCATTCAAGCAGTGTACAATAACCAACAAGAGGGATTGGTGTCGCCAGGCATCCCATCGCCTGCAATTCGTGACTTCATCTAGTGCCATATTAACGAGGAGAATGCTGGAGAAAGAAGACAAACAAAAGGAGGAGAAAGATGCCAATTCGAAGTTTGGCTAAGGAACCATGTAAGTAGCCCTTTAACTTATATTTTCCAAACTACTCACTTCTTGGAATCTAAATTTAAATATTGGCTTATTACTAGAAACAAAATTCAAATACCATTAAAAACATTCAACGCAAAAATCCAAGATATGAGTCTTGCGGAATTGGAAAGATACGTTGAAGGTGCTGCTGTTTGCATTTACAACGCTCCAATGGGGAATGTCCCCGAACATTATTACGATGTAACTACTTCTTTAGAAATTATTAAAAAATTACTCATGTATCAATTTAATAATAGTATTGTTCGTGTAACAAATTTCCTTACAGTTTTAAGTAAAATAATTAATAGGGCAAATGGGAAACAAAATACTGTTGTTTGTATATCTGAGCCAAGCGCCGGAAAGAATTTTTTTTTTTATTGTGTACTACATTTTTGTTTAAGCGTAGGATATATTGCAAACTTTAATAAGTTTGTTGGATTCCCGTTACAGGATTGCGCTAACAAGCGTATTTTGTGTTGGAACGAACCCAACTGCGAACCGTCAGCATGGGATACTATGAAGATGATTTTCGGAGGTGACACTTGCCCAATCCGAGTGAAGTATATGGATGATCAGCAAGTAACGAAAACACCAGTTATAGTCTTGTCAAATAATGACATTTTTCCAAAGAACGAGACTTTTAATTGCCGCATCTATAAAATTCAATGGAGGCCTTGTGCTGCTTTGAAACCGTACACTAAGAAGCCGCATCCTCTATGTATCCCATTATTATTTCGTAAATATAAATGCCTACCTGAGAAGGTACCTACTTTAGTCGATAGTAATTTAAGTGATGATGAGTTTTATAATTCAGAAGACAGTTTTTAATTAATATGACTTTATTCATAAATAAAGTGTAATTATAATATACATATTTTTATTTAAATCCTTTTTTATATGTTAGTTTCAAATTTGACAGAGACCTTAACATTTGTTCCCGTTCTGGAGTACTGCAAATACTCGATTCTGTTGATCCGTTGTAGGAAGGCCGAGGTGTTTCCAATTATGCGGATACACTTATATTACCACTGTCAGTGTCATTTACCCCAAATAAAGTTTCTCCGGTAGTGTATTTTTTTGTAGTGTTAGGATAGAATACGACTTCTGATGGATACGAGGCCAAATGGCCTTCAGTAAATGCACATGTCATTGTTTACAACTATATCCAATGCGCAATCGATAAACCAGTAACAAGCTGAATTTAAGAATGTTGTATTATCAATGGATGGGTTCAATTGAGGTGTCGCTATAAGTCCAACATGAACTTGTGGTTGCGGTGACGTAACCAGAGGGCCTCCCAACGGGTGATGAGAACCGTAGCATTCCAATTGTTGTTGATATGATGATGTAATATTATTTATAGATGCGTGTGCAAACGATTCCGAGGCTATTCCTAATCTACCTGGTAATATAACTGCCGGTTTACTGTTATCTTTATAATATTGTAATTTTCCTAATTTAGCACAAGGTTTACTTAAATATACATCGGCATTTTTTCTAGTCCAAGGTACCCAGTGTTGTTTGGCTGCTTTCAACATAACCGCTTTTACATTATAACTGTAATCGACAATTCCTGTCTGAACATACCTTCTTGATGTTCAACATAATCTGCAAAAGTTGTTTTATCTGGATTTTCACTTTTGTTCCATTCATGCACCCAGAAGTGAGAATTACTTCGAGGAATGTTCATTACGTTAGAAGACGAGTGCTTGTAAAACTTATCGCTCATATCCGATAAATCCATATCTGTAAAACCTGTCACTTTCATAGGGTCAGCGGTGTCTGTAGTGTATTCATACCAATAGCTTTAATGCCTATAGGAATATATTCCGAAGTGGCAGTTCCACTCAATGTAGTACCATGATCGAATGCAACTCGAGTACCCATACAGGTAATACGGCATCTGCAGGAAACAGCTTTTGCATTATTAGGTAGATTTGAATATTCGCCGGGGGTAAGATAGAATGGCAACCAATCAACCGGTATTAAAGATAATGGAGTTGTAAAATAATCTGTAGTTGCACTCGTATCGTTTCCAATTTTATGTGTACTTATTGTTTGATTAGAATATCCATAACTAAATAAAACTCAATTTTTTTTATAAGAAATAACATAATCCTTAATGGAGGACACTCGCGGTAAATATTTCAAACCACCGCGTTCGTTGTACCGGGTTGTCATCGACATCCATTGTTCCTGCAGAAATCGCACCTCCGGTATGTCCTCCAGTCGCAATACTATTAAAATCAATCTCGTCAAATAAATCGTCAAAATCAATATCGTCGAAATTAGTATCGTGTATAGGGTTTGCTGGTGTGGTAGCGGCAGCGGATGTGGAAGGTCCGGCGGGCTGGTTATCGGTTGTGGCGGCTCCAGCGTTACTTCCAAGAGCAGCTTCTCGTTGCAAATCTATATAACCCGCTCCACCTTTCGAATAACTCTTATATATTGCACGTACCTCGGGGTGTTCCTTTAAAAATTGATGATAAGTTTTTTCTTGTTTCTTCCAATCACCTTTTATTCTATGCCACAAACTGCTTATTGTTTTCTGACGAGCTGCATAATACATTGCTCGAATATTCTAAAGCAAACGCTTTCACAGCCTCTTTATCAGCTTCTCTTATGTCGTCACTTTTAGTCGCACGATAATATGCTATATCATGTATTTGTGGTATAGCATCTGTATTATTGACTGGTAATCCATTTATGACAGTATTACCCGGTCCCAAGTAATTGTATCCCGGTAAAGTCAAACCTTTTCTACCAACAACGAGGGGGGGGGGCACACGTGAGATAGGCATAGCCATGCGCTTCGCGCGGCTGTGTGTGTGTGTGTGTGTAGGCGAGGAAAAAACCTCGTTAAAAAAACCCTAGTTCGTCAGGGACAAGTCAAACTGTATTATGAGTTTATTTTTGACAATTTTCACATAACACCTTGTGCAAATCACCTGCGTGTTTGTCGAAAAAGGGATCCTGGTAGTTGAGAGGCTAATACTCAGGTTTAAAAGAGTTGTTAGTTCCAACACACTGCTTCGGCCCTAGCTTCTGGTAAAACGGGAGGTTAAACCTAACCCAGTTTTAACCAATCGGCTCGTTATTTAACTTGAGCGTGAGGAATTATTATGTGGTGATAGATGGAAGGTTTACAATGTGCTACGGTTGGAGCCCGATAGTATTCTTTGTGTTCGCGGAAGTCTTTCATTTACATCTATGAAACCAATATCGCTTGATTAGCCTTGGCGACTGCATCAGTTTGTGATGTAGCGTCCCATATGTGGCTCCGTGGTGGGTGGGAAGATTGAGCGATGAATTTGACGGAGTTTATTATGGTAGATTCTAAACCTCCAACCAAACGATCTCGCCCGTTTACGGACGAGAGAGCTAATGAAGATAGAAATAGTACAAGTAGAAAGTTTGTTAGATATTTGATTGTTAAATGTTCTGAAAATGGCCAGAGTGTAAAGGAGGTTTCTCCCTTCTTAATTCATAGGACCATTTCCAATTTTATTAATGGAACTTTAAATTCATGTAAGAAGTTGAGAGACGGTACCTTGCTTATTGAAGTAAAAGATAAATTGCAGAGCAGTAAAATGCAGGAATGCACGTCGTTAGGTAATATTGCGGTGACAGTTAAACCGCATAAATCCTTAAATATTTCGAAGGGAGTAATTTCATGGTATGAGTTGTTATACACAACTGTAGACGAATGCAAACAAAAACTGGCGTCGCAAGGCGTTATCGATATTAAAAAACTAACCCGTAGAAAGGATGGTGAAGTCAGAGATACAACATCTATGATTTTAACATTCGATTCTGAACGGCTCCCAAATGAAGTTAAAGTGGCATATGTTACTCGCCCGGTTCGCCCGTTTATTCCTAACTCAATGAGGTGTTTCCAATGCCAACGTTTTGGACACACTGCAGTTAGGTGTCCAGGTGTTGCAACATGTGTAAAATGCAGTATGGAAAAACATGACCCTGATCCATGCAACAGTTCACTTTTATGTGTGAATTGCAAAGGGTAGCATCCCGTTTATTCCCGAGACTGCCCAAAAATGATAGAGGAAAGGAAGATAGCCGAGATCAGAGTAACAGACAAACTCTCTTACTTTGATGCTCAAAAGAAGTATAGAGCAATTACGGCTCCTACCTTTTCTAGATCGTTTGCTTCAGTTGCTGAAACACCTATCATTCAACAAACACCGATTATGACATTTACTGCTATTGCAGAAACTTCTTCAAGTAAGAACAATGACTCTATTGTGAAGGGTCAAAAACCGGTTGCGGGCCCATCAGGCTCAAAACCAAACGTGACTTCGGTCCAATCTGGACCAAGGTCACAACGAGTGGGATTTCAACCAAAACCACTCAAGATGGGGGCTCAATAAAAACCTAAACCATCTAAGGTATTGGCTCGTATCGGGTCAAAACCAACTAAGGTGGCAACTTCCAAGTCAAAGCTTAAACAGGCTAAGACTCAGTCTGAGTCAAAGCCTGCAAAGACGGCAGCCCAAACCAGGCTACCGCCACCTGAGGTGCAGGTTTCTAGCAATCCTGCGCCCACAGACCCTAATATTGACAAGTCGTCAGAGTTGATGAATGTGGAAGGTATTCCCGCACAACCTACCCTGACAGATGAAATGATGTCAAATAGTAGGAGTTCTTCTACTCCCCCAGATAGTAAAACCAAAAATCGCTAATGAACATTACGAATTTTTTTAAATTTTACTAGATGAAATTTCACCTATCTGCGTTTCCTTACAGGAAACTAATTTTTAGGTTGGAAGTTCAGTTAATCTTCGTGGTTATACTATTTATCGGAGAGATCGTATAAATGTTGATCGTGCTCAGGGTGGAGCGGCATTAGTGGTTCGTGATACGGTTTTCAGCAAAGAACTCCGTGTCATCACTTCATTAGAAGCAGTAGCCGTTCAATTACAACTCCCTTTTCCACTGACCGTTTGCTCAATCTATATTTCGCCGAACGTCAGTTTGGACATTTGTTTGATTGATCAATTACTTGAACAACTTCCGTCCCCATTCCTTCTCATGAGTGATTTTAATGCTCATAACACTATGTGGGGCTCAAATTGAACCGATATCAGAGGTCGTAACTTGGCCAATCTATTTTCAGAAACGGATTTAGTTATCTTAAATTAAATAAAGGTAACAATACCTACTTTGCCGTGGCCAATAGATCGTTCTCGGCTATTGACCTTACTATTTGTTCTCCAAGTATCGCAGCATTGCTGAATTGGGAAGTCTCGGAACATCTTTATGATAGTGACCACTTTCCAATACTCATTAGCGTGCTTGGTCCTAAAATTCATGAAAACCGTCATCGAAATTGGAAAATAAAAGATGCTAATTGAGATAGTTTTTTCAAGTATTTGATTATGATGACAGTATCCAGGCCACTATTGACGAATATGATGAAATTTTCACCGATTTTATCAGACAAGCAGCTCATTCCAATATTCCTCTGTCTTCAGAGAAACCTTGCAGAGAGCCCGTTCCTTGGTGGAATTTTGATTGTGCACAAGCTTAATTAAACAAACGCCGTCTTTTCGACGGATTAATCATTCTCCAACTGAAGAAAACCTGTTAGCTAATTTAAAGTATAAAGCTGTTGCGCGAAGAACTTGCAGAAAAGCTAAAAGAGAATCATGGTCAGAATACGTTACTTCTATAAATTTGAGAACCCCCATCGGGAAGGAGTGGGAAAAAGTCAGAAAAATTTCTGGCCGAACCACCTCTGTACCTGTTAGTGGGTTATTGTCAGGTAATCAAATTATTACCGATCCTCTCAATATCTCGAATATTCTGGCCAATGTTTATTTTGACGCCTCCGGTGATGATAATAACAATAAAAATTTTCAACAGATTAAAACTAACATAGAGAAAAACATCTGTCATTCGTTTCCGACAATGATGAAATATATAATGCACCTTTTAGTGTTTGGGAATTTGACTAGGCATTATCTGAAGCGCACAATACTGCTCCAGGTGCCGATTTGATACACAATGCTATGCTTAAGCATTTAAGTCGCTCTGCCAAACTTCAGCTTTTGGCAGTTTGTAACCGTGCATGGTCAGCAGGGTACTGCCCTGAGCCATGGAAGCTGGCTATCATCGTACCAGTACTTAAACCTGGTAACAATAAAAAACTCGCAACAAGTTATAGGCCTATCTCTCTAACTAGCTGCTTATGCAAGCTATTAGAGAGAATGATTAATAAGCGTCTTACTTGGTTATTAGACTCAAAAGGTCTAATTGCTGATATACAATGTGGTTCCAGGCGTCATCGTTCTACGACTGATCACCTTGATCGGTTGGATACAGCAATAAAAAACGCTTTTGTACAGATTCGACATCTTGTCGCTGTATTCTTTGACATTGCAAAAACATATGACATGACGTGGAAGTACAATGTT
Organism: Tachinus rufipes; assembly: GCA_963932245.1. Lineage (NCBI taxonomy): Eukaryota > Metazoa > Arthropoda > Insecta > Coleoptera > Staphylinidae > Tachinus > Tachinus rufipes. Next base: position 53,265,748 of record OZ010748.1, read on the forward strand.
CTACGAACGCTTCATTCGTGGGATATTCGCGGAAGCATGGCATTGTTCATACAAAGCTTTTTAACTTACCGTTTGTTTAAGGTACGTGTAGGTGACAGTATCTCGGGCATACGTTAGCAACAAAATGGTATTCCGCAAGGGTCCATTTTAAGCGTGACGCTATTTATGATAGCTATTAACGGCATAAGTCAGTTTATCAAGCATCCGGTGAACGGATGTATGTATGTTGATGACGTAGCTATCTATTGCGCTTCGAGAAACATGCCAACATTGGAACGTCAGCTCCAAACAACTATCAACCGCATTTTGAACTGGGCTAATAGCAATGGATTTACTTTTTCTACAAGCAAAACGTTGCTTATCCATTTTTGTAGAAGGCGAACCCCACACGGTGACCCTTTATTATATCTTGGGGAAGAACCCATTCCTCTACAGGAATGTGTTCGATTCCTCGGTGTCACTTTTGACCGAGCGTTAACTTGGCGTCCCCATTTAATAAATCTGAGATCAAGATGTGTTCCGGCATTAAACTTGCTCAGGTTGTTAAGTGGAAAGTCATGGGGAGCAAATTGGAAAACAAAGCTACTTTTGCATCGCGCTTTGGTGCGTTCAAAGTTAGATTATAGTTCCATAATCTATGCCTCTGCAGCACCATCCACATTACGTATTGTTGATCTTGTCCACCATACAGGAATTCGTTTAGCAACTGGCGCTTTCCGCACTAGTCCTATTGCTAGTGTTTTGTGTGAGTCAGCTGAACCATCACTCTGTCTTCGGCGTAAAATCTTGACTGTTAGGTACGCCGCGAAATTAAAAGCTAAACGCTTGCATCCGACGTTTTCTGTTGTTTACAATAATGGTCTAGTCGATCTATACAACATCAGGATACGGTCACCGGTTGCTGTAAGAAATTGCAGTATACTTCGGGAACTGGATTTCCAACTCCCTGATGTATATCAACTGTCTTACTGTCGCGACCCACCTTGAACTTTTCAACGTCCAAGGTTAAATATTGCATTATTGAGAATGAGCAAAGCTTCAACTTTACCAATTGAATATCCATTTGCAAAAATTTAAGCAATGCACGTAAATGCCACTTGGATTTATACCGATGGCTCAAAAAGTAACGAAGGTGTGGGTTGTGCTTTTTTGGTTGATGAGTTGCAGTTTACATTTGGTTTCTTAAGTGTTGTTAGCAGTGTTTATACTGCAGAACTGTATGCTATATACCAGGCTCTTCTCTACATCCAACTAAGTGCAGGTACATTTTATGTTAAATGTACAGACTCGTTGAGTGCATTAAATGCTATTGATTATCAATATCCTGATCATTATTTGCTGAGACAAATTCACTCGATTTTGCTTCAGGTGTCACAATTAAATGTCACTGTTTACTTTGTCTGGATTCCCAGTCACGCAGGTATCAGTGGCAATGAAAAAGTTGATGAGCTTGCCAAATTGGCTATAACTAGCGCTGATAATGTTACAGACAAAGCTTGTGTTAGGGATGTTTGTAATTTTTTACAACAATTGATGTTGACTAGCTGGCAGACTGAGTGGTTTGCTATTCAAGACAACAAGCTACGATGTACTAAAAGCGTCATTACACCGTGGAGTTCGTCATGCAGGCCGAAGCGTAGGGAAGAGGTTATCCTCACGCGACATTTGTTGGCATCTGAGGTGCCGCCAGTTTGTGATACTTGTAATGTTCCATCCGACGAACAGCGTCATATCTTATTGAATTGTCGGCAGTTTTCGGAACAAAGAGTTGCGTCTGAATGATCACCCAGTTTGTCGATTATCTTGGGCGATCAGATCGTTAAAGTCGATCGTCTGCTCGAATTTATTCGACGGAGTATCGTAAAATCCAGCAGTGTTTAGGACCTTTTACACCCTAGACACTGTTGGAATTGTCTAGTCATTTTTGCTATAAAATGAATTAATAATTTATTCAAAATCAGTCAATCGAATCACAGCGGCCAAGGGTCAAGCATAGACAATTGTTTCGGTTCTACAAACCTCGTCAGTATGCCTTGTACGACCACGGCATCGCATGATAGCGAAGACAATTTTGAATAAATATTTCTGTGCTTATGAACACAATTGATATTATAAATAATCAAACGAAAGACTGGTTTGCCATCTAGTTGCAATTTTTAATACTAAATTTTAGTATTAAAAATTGCAACTAGATGGCAAACCAGTCTTTCGTTTGATTATTTATTTTTGCTATAGTCTTTAAAGTTTGTTTTATCTTTGTTGTTTATTTATTTATTTAATTTTATTCTTTAATATGCCATTTTACAGCATATTATTTTATACTTTTTATAGTTAGAGAAAAGAGTCGGCGTCAATAGTCTTATTAGGCTGATACGCCAAAAATCTAAACTAACTAACAAGTTTTGAAACCTAGTGGTTCGGCCAATACTGAACATGTTGCCATTGGATGGTACGGTGTTGGTCTCAATAAGAAATTACAAGTTGAAAACCAAAGTTATACTGCAGATGCTGCAAATCCTATAATGCCAACAACAACTACTAACCCAACAGCAGCAAGTATTAATGATAAGTTATATAGCGATGGTACTCCACATTTAATACGTATTCCAAGGTCATTAAGTATATACTTATGTTTGTATACAACACCTAAAGATAATGAATTACCGCAAATTAATGGTTGGTGTCATTTAGACCGTTCCGTACAAAGATTTAATGTAGCTCCGTCGATTAGACAAACGATTATTAATTATGAATACACACTTAAGTATGGTGAACTAAAAGGGAAACAGTTTGGAGGTAATTTTCGAAAGTCTATTGATTTTTACAGTAGGAATGTACATGACATACTTACACTTGAGAAATGGCAATTACTGCAAAATCAAAATGCGATCATAGTGAGTAAGTCTCATACCCAAACTGAAGGAAATACATAAATGGACCATCAACATACCATTCATACGTAGAAAAAAGTAATAATCAAAAGGTTAATGAGAGACCCTCTAATTAGAAATGGCTATACCGCAATTAAATCCATCTACAGAATTGACTACATTCCAAACATCGTGCATGTACTACGAAGTAACGGCTGAAATGGAGGTCGCAGTTGACTTTGCTTCATTATATAGCAAGGGCAAAATGAATTATTACCCACAAGAAGTTGTACTATCCGGTGGATTACATGAATATGTACCAGATGCAATTGTAGGTTTAAGATGTATTAACATGAGTGCTCTTGATATTTATAAATAAAACATATAATTACTAAAAATTCTATTTTATTGAAACACTGCATTAAAACAATCATCTACATAATTATCAATTTCATTAACTTCCTGCTCATAATCATTAGAATTATACCAATCATTTTGAAAAAATAATTCATTATCATCAATCCCAACATTACATTCTTCATTTATTGCAGCAGCTTCCACATCCATTTCAACTTCCGCTGCTTGATATGAATTGAAAATGTTATACTTCGATAACAACTTATAGAACGCCAACGGGTATGGTTTCTTTGTGTAATCCGTAAGGTAAGTTGCTGCTCTCCATTTGTAAGATATCATTCTGCAATGAAAAACTTCATCCTTTGGAAAAACATTTTTGTTTGATAAGACTATTACTGGAGTTCGTGTTACGACAGCGTCTTGTTAGTATTTAATTTAAGCATTGTAATTGTCACCACCAAATAACATTTTTAACGTATCAAATGAGTCAGGTTCACAGTTTGGTTCGTTCCACAATAGAATACGTTTATTAACGCATTCCTGCAGGGGAAATGAATGATATTTATCCAAATAAAAAAAAATAATGAATAATACAATCAAAAAAAAAATTTTTACCTCAACTAGGCGGTGACATTACAAAAAAAACAGTTGACTTTAGGTAACTTGCGATCCAAAATTTTATATAAATCAAATTAAAAAATTTTTATCAGCTTCATAATTATTTTAAAATTGATACATTAATAACTTTTCCAATATAATAACGCTATCTTCAATATTATAATAGACTGAAGATACATCTCCTGCAGGAGCTGCATACAACAGTGTTACATTTTCATCGGTACGTATAAATTTCCTCGATACTTTTATCGGTAAATGTGTGTTGATACACATCAAATACAGATAAAAAAAGGAGTACCTTTACAAAGATTTTTATACATACAGTTATTCGAATGAACAGAATCGGTTACATTGAGTAAGGAGCTTGTCGGAAACTTGAGGAACCACTCCAGGAGCCTACCTTCTTTACTTCTTTTTATGTATTTGATAGCTTTTTGAAGTGTTGGACAACTGATGCTTCCAACTCCTTCACTTTCATCATCAACGGGTCGACATTGGATAAAATTAAGAACCTCGTTCGCATTTTCGCTTTCTTCCACTATTGGCCCGGGTCTACATAAGCAATTTCTTAGGTCCGATAAACGTCCAGTTTCACGGTGTATGCGCCAGTTTCTCCCTCCGATTTCAAAGTGCAGCAATCGTCGTTGATCCTTTTGGAGATAAACTGTGAAATTGCAGAACCATTGATTTGTGATATCGCTTCGCCAAAGAACTCTCCGTAAGGACCGTTGTCCTGTGAGGATGGATCTGATTCTTTGTCAAGAACATGATTGGTTGGAGTTGGCACATTCGTGGACGATGTTTAGGTGGTCGGTGTGGAATGAGACCTAGCAGATTTCACAGATTCCTGAGTAAGGGATTGAGCAGATTGTAGCAACAATTGTCGTTCCTCCGGACGCAGTAATGGTTGGTAGAACGTTCTGAACAATGCTGCGCGTGACAATTCGGCGTATGAGATGACGGAATCGTTATTGTGTGTGTGTGTGTGTGTGTGTGTGTGTGTGTGTGTGTGTGTGTGTGTGTGTATGTGTGTGTGTGTGTGTGTGTGTGTGTGTGTGTGTGTGTGTGTGTGTGTGTGTGTGTGTGTGTGTGTGTGTGTGTGTGTGTGTGTGTGTGTGTGTGTGTGTGTGTGTGTGTGTGTGTGTGTGTGTGTGTGTGTGTGTGTGTGTGTGTGTGTGTGTGTGTGTGTGTGTGTGTGTGTGTGTGTGTGTGTGTGTGTGTGTGTGTGTGTGTGTGTGTGTGTGTGTGTGTGTGTGTGTGTGTGTGTGTGTGTGTGTGTGTGTGTGTGTGTGTGTGTGTGTGTGTGTGTGTGTGTGTGTGTGTGTGTGTGTGTGTGTGTGTGTGTGTGTGTGTGTGTGTGTGTGTGTTGGTGCGTGCGTGCGTGCGTGCGTGGGTGTGTGTGTGTGTGTGTGTGTGTTTTCACATGCAAATAAAGGAAAATTAATGATAAAACCAAAAATAATGATATAAACATACTTAATAAATATATTACAATGTAAGCACTATGTAAATTATCTTCTTTTAACATAATTTTTTGCCATCGAGGAGATGTATATATGCCATATTTTTATTGAAGTAGCGCAATTTTATATTGAGATGTGTTGCAACCTCCAATGTATTTACGTCTATGCTACACGTTTTAAGTTGTGTTGTATTGTCCATTTACATCCTCATCCATTGATTGGGCCAAGTTTCATTAAACGTATTGTTTGAATCGATAGTAATAAAACATTGTTGGTGTTTTTTGGATGCGTCACAAAGATAGTATGATTCAACAATGACACCATCAACACGAAGCTTTTTATTTTAAACATTTTTACATCGACTACAATTCTCTACAGGAGGTGGAGGTCCGTCTATATGACACCGATCGGTAGGAAGGTTATAATGTTTGTGGCATGGGAGTTTTCTTTGGAAATATGTTGTATTTTTACATTTTTCCGGTAGAAAGTCCCAAAGTCGCTCTAATTCTAATCCATAAAGCGAACATATATATTTGTTTGGTACATATTTCACATATTCATCACTCAATTGGTGATCGTGATATTGCGCGATTGCTTTGTTTATGTTGGAAAATAACTTTGCTTCACTGTCACTCATTCCTTCATACATGCAATTTTCTAAGTCTTCCAAAATCGTTGTTGTTTCTTCTTTCTTTTCAATCTTGACGAAATACTCTGTTAACACCCGATGGTGATATTTTCAAATACTGCACCGCACTCGCGAACTACTTGCAAGTCCGCTACAATTTTTTCACTTTTATACGTTACAGCTTCAAGACATTCAATATTTTCGGAGTACATGGGCGGCTTGCTACACCCCTAGCCCTTAATAAAAAGGACTAACCTAGCCAGACTCAGTGAAGAAAGGGGGTGGTTCACTACACACGAAGTTATACACAAAAATAATATGGTAAACGAGAGAAAGACAATAAAAATTTAAATGTAAAAAAAAAATTAATCACTCACCAGTAGCCGATGGTTACTACAAAATATAATTGGGTTCCAATTGTTTTGGTCACTTGGTTGATTTCTTTTTCCTGATATAGTCCGTGGAGGATGGAAATTTTTGGGGAACAGAAATAAGGAGAACAATTTCCCAAACTTATATAAATATAATCATAATCTGCACAATGTAAATGAGCATTAATTATCCCCACAAAAGAAATCAACTTAACTTAAATACTCTCACATTCACACACATACACACACTTACAACTTGGAACAGTCTAATTGACTGATAAAAAAAAAGAATATAAAATAAATTGAATTTACAATAAGTAATATACTTTAAAAAAAACAATAACACAAAATGAAGTGGCAATTATTACAAAATTTATAAGGGGCTCTTCTGGTCGTAGATGGTTCTCTTCTGAGTACGTGGTTCCGTCTTAGGGTTATATCGATGATCCCATACGATTTTTAAATTCGGAATATATCGCAATTTTATTGGGATTATGTATAATCAATAATATAATGGGTACGCATATACAGCGTTGCAAATTAATAACATTTAATTTATAAGTGAGTATAGTAATAAAAATGCAGGGCCTATGATAGACCTGAAATAAATTGGAAAGAAAAAGGGATAATTTGAATTACAGATTAAGGAGAAAAATAATAATTCGCTTACCTGGCAGAGCACAAACCCACAAGGAAAAATTGTCTTTGAATACCGGTGAACTATTGCTGATCCTATAGAATCCATGATTAACACTTGGTAATTGATCGTGCAATATAAAAAAAATCCGCAATTGCGAAAAGTAACAGCCACTATGGTGGTCACTGGTAAAAGGACCGTTTTCAGGCCCGACAGGACCTCCTGAAGACAATTAATCCTAGTGCGCATGCACAGCTACCAACCAAGAAAATTACAAGATAAAGGAAATGACTTAAAGATAATAGGAAAGGAACTAAAGAAGGAATTAAAGGAATACCTATTAACAACAGCAATTAATATATCACATGTAATACTGGATTAACATAAGATAAGATTTGAATTTAAATGTAAGAGGTAAATAGTGAGAATTACTTATATAATAACTTAGCGCCGTTAGCTCAGACTCAAACCCAAACGTCACTTGAAACTAAGTACGATGTTCAGGTTAGTGTCTAATAAAAACAAATGGAAGTGTCAATTTGTGAGAAAAATTAATTAATTACAGCAACAATCAGCTTGGTAAGTACTCAAAACATGTTGATATTGACACAAAATTAATGTATATATAATAGATATTGTTGCAGTTGTTAATTAAAATAATCCTAATTAATTACTTTGTATTACAGGTTAAATGGAATTAAGAAACATAACAGAAGAAAGGTATTCGTTTAGGGAGATACAGACTGGAGAAGGAACAAGGATATGAGGATATACGGACATGTAAACGACGACAACCCAGGTTTATCAAGAAGAAAGAATCAACCGGAGAAAATGTAAGTAACCAAATTGTATTATTACTAAATTGACATCACATTTAAACATTATTGTCTCTCTGCAATAAAATAATCACTGTTCATATTGGACAGTTATAACGTATTCACTTTATGTAAACATCATAAATTTACATTACATTTAATAACTATAAACAATGTTTCAGGCAACCAGCTGTACAACCAACAAGTTTGACAACTCGACGTACCTACCCCTATAAACAAGGCTGCCTAACGTCACTGCTTAATGTTAAGATAAGTATCAATTGAACTCATTTACTATTAATTTAACCCATTCTTTTCTTTTGTTGAAGGTTTACTTGCTGTCCCTCTCCTTAAATACAACAAATTATATTTTATTGGTTTCTAAATGTGTAGATTTTATTAAACTTACCAATAATTTGCCTTGCTGTCCTCCTTAAATGCTTTTAAAATATAATTAAAAAATTGTGTAATGACAAATGTCAGTTTCACATTAATCACAATATTAGACAATTTTGTACATTGCAGCTTAATGTGTAGTATACACATTCATTCATAGAAGCCTATATTCCCAACATTACAACAAGTATACTTCACATAATAAAAATATAATTGTGCAATTCAGTAGAAAGAATTTACTAACTATAATTTAAATAAAAATTGTTATAAATATAATAAACAGATACACATAACATTACATTACATTAACAACTATTACGCCACCAACAAAACAAAGTGTTTTATTGTTTCACTTTGATAATAAGTGACTGTTTGATTTGCCAATCATTTGAAATAAAGCAAAGAAATTCCTAATTTATCAACAGCTATTATGCCTTTCACAAAACAAGTATTTTTATTGTTTTACTTATATCACTTTGACAATAAGTTAGTGTTTGATTTGTCAGTCTCTTGAAATAAATCGAATACATTCTTAATACATTAACATCTATTTCGTCTTAAACAAAACAAGAATTTTTATTGTGTCACTTTGATGATAAGTGACTATTTGATTTCGCTTGAAATAAAGTGAAGAAATTACTAATATATCAACATCTATTGCGCCAATAACAAAACAAGTGTTTTTATTGTTTCATTTTTATCATTCTGACAATAAGGTAGTGTTTGATTTTTCAATCACTTGAAGTAAAGCAAAAAAAACTTCTAATACATCAACAACTAGTAAAGAATTTTTATTATTAACCATTACGCCTTTGACAAAACAAATATTTTTATTGTTTTACTTTGATAATAAGTGACTGTTTGATTTGCCAGTTGCTGAAATAAAGCAAATACATTCCTAATACATTAACAACAGTTACGCCACCAACAAAACAATTGTATTTATTGTTTCACTTTGACCGTATTGGTAATAGGTGAGTGTTTGATAAACTTATATCGTCTGACTTTACTCTACAAACATAACTAGAACAATAGTAATGTCATGTGATATTGGGTCAAATTACGCTATGGAAGGTCATGCAGTCAAAGCAGTATTACGTAAGTTCACTTTTAAAATATTACCAAAAAACGTAGAGTAAGCCAAGTCAGACGCTAAGTTAGACGCTTAACATAATTTGACTTGACGTTTGCTTGGTTACGTGATATTTATTAGAAAAAAACGCGAAGTCTCGTGGTATTTTGTATTGGTTTGGGTCAGCGTCAGGTCACTTAATGTTTGGTCTATCGTGCGCCTAAACAAACGTCACGTGACCTGACCCTAGCCGGTAAAAAAAAATTGCGGCAACGCTTTCTCAAAAAAGTTTATCAAAAAAATGTGGTGTCACGTGGTACCAGTTTGGGCCAAAGTCAGGTCACGTGATGTTTGTTTAGACGCGCTTCTGGCCAACAATCACGTGACCTCACACTGGCCCGTGAAAAAATAAGAAGTCACGTGATGTTTGGTCAGGCGCGCGCGAATGTACCTAACTTCATGCCATTAAATTTTTATTAATAATATAATTAAATGAATTGTAATTAAATATTATTGTTAAAATAACTGTAATTGAAAGTTTCGCTACATTTAAATGAGATTTTACAGTTATTAAATCAAACGCCAGTACTGTAATGAAACAGATCAGATTGTGGTTATGTTTGTATTTGTAACTTCACTTCATTATACTCTTTGCTGAACCGACGTTACGACGTTTGTATTTTTATCAATCGGACAAAGTTGAATCAGTTTGAACATTGTGCGATTTTATTTTTAATAAAAGTGCCTAACTTCATTTCATTTAAAAGTTGATATGTCATATAGGTTATGTATTTAAAAAAAATAATAATTTTACTGATTATTACAAATTACATAAAACTATGTTTAGAAAAATAATTAGATTAAAATATGTGGTAAAAATTGGTTCATATAAATACTAAAAATAAATAATTTTACTTTTAACCTTTAAATAATGTTTAAATACAATAAAATAATTATTGTTTAAAACAAGTATAATTAAATTAAAACATATTTTTAAGTTTTGAAAGGTATTATAGATCAAATTTTTAAATCAAATATTAGTATAAATATAAAAGTTACTAAAATAAAAACAAAATGTCACTAGTAAAAATCGCAATAAAAAAATCGAATCAGTATGAACGAGATTTTGCGAGAAATATTTTGTTACAATAAAAAAAATCGCTTAAATTCTGTTTTATTAAATTGAATAAAAAATTTAATTAATTTATTAAATGTCAGTTTGCAACAATTAAATTAACATTTCACAGCAGATTTGATTATGGGTGACTAATTAATGCACAATTTTATGTTATATTGGTTAGGTTTGCATGCACAATTATGTTATACTACACACGTTTTGATCTATTTTATTGTTTATTGACTAATTTCGGGTGATTTAATTTCATATTATTATAGTTAAATAATAAAATGAAATTATTTGATGCAAAGTTCATTGACCTTTCTGTTGACTGTTGACATAATAAGTCGTAGTGCATGGTTAGCTTGGATTTAATAATTTTTGATACAAGCTCGTAAAAAAAAATTGCTGCAACACTTTGTCAAAAAAGTTTATCAAAATAGTGTGGTGTCACGCGGTACCAGTTTAGGCCAGTGTGAGGTCACATGATGTTTGGTCGGGCGCGTTTCTGGCCAACAATCACGTGACCTCACACTGGCCCGTGAATAAAAGGAGGAGTCACGTGGTATCGGATCAAACATTACGTGACCTCACACTGGACCGGTAAAAAAATGAGGAGTCACGTAGTATCGCGCGCTTGACCATACATCACGTGACCTCACACTGGCCCGTAAAAAAATGAGGAGTCACGTGGTATCTGACTAAACATTACGTGACCTCACACTGGACCGTTAAAAAAATAAGGAGTCACGTGGTATCAGTATGGGCTAGTGTGAGGTCACGTGATGTTTGGTCAAGCGCGCGCCTGGCCAAACATCACGTGGCCCGTGAAAGAAATGAGAAGTCACGTGGTATTAGCATGGGCCAGTGTGAGGTCACGTGATGTTTGGTCAGGCGCGCGCTTGACCAAACATCACGTGACCTCACACTAGCCCGTGAAAAAAATGAGGAGTCACGTGGTATCTGACTAAACATTACATGACCTCACCCTGGACCGTTAAAAAAATAAGGAGTCACGTGGTATCAGTTTGGGCTAGTGTGAGGTCACGTGATGTTTGGTCAAGCGCGCGCCTGACCAAACATCACTTGCCCGTGGAAAAAATGAGGAGTCACGTGGTATTTGCATGGGCCAGTGTGAGGTCACGTGATGGTTGGACAGGCGCGCGCCTGACCAAACATCACGTGACCTCACACTGGCCCGTGAAACAAATGAGGAGTCACGTGGTATTAGCATGGGCAAAAAAAAAGTTTTCAATTTGAAGAAATAATAAACAATTTTGAGGTTATGTAAGGCAAGGTCAGGTCACGTGACGTAAAATCGGGCCGGCCCGATTTTACGTCACGTGACCTGACCTTGCCTTACATAACCTCAAAAAAAAAAAAAGTTTTCAACTTGAAGAAAAAAAAACAGTTTTGAGGTTATGTAAAGTAAAGTGGATTGTCGTATAATAATTTTGACTTTTTATGAGCGCCGGTCAAAATTTTACGGTTGCGTCCTGTGCGCCTTAGTTTTTTTTGTGGCAATTCGTTACTGATTTATACATACAAAACAATATATTTTGTCTTTTAATTGATAACAATGTTTGATTAACTAACTATGTGTATAATATATATGCACGCGGCGTCTAAATAAAATGTGTACTAATACGCCGTGTGCATATATCAGATTTTTGTTTATAGTAAATTAAAAACCTTGTTTTAGTGATTGTGTGCAAGTATTTGAATAAAGCAAATAGTGTACTAAAATATCAAATAAACTATCTTATATTTAAATTTTTTAAAAATGTGATAAACATTAGCAAAAAATAAAAAAAACTCTTGGTCATTTGAATATGTTGTAATCCTGCGCCAGTACAATACGTTCAGCATTTAAAATACACGCTGAGAGCGCGTAACTGCTCTAGGTTGTTTATTAGCTTTGCCTAAACCAATTGTTTTATGTGTCCTCACACATAAAAGTTCAATAAATTTAGATTAAGAGATTTTGTAGGCCAGTTCACTGGACCTCTTGTACCAATCCACCTATCATTAAAATTATTGTTGAGCCACCGAACTACATATAGTCCGAAAACTGTATTACTCCCACCAGGTTCACAGAAACCTTTATGGACTCCACCTAAATCGCATCATAATTTTAATTGAAGAATCACTTTACACCAATCCATGGTCACTATTGGTTGCAACAATATTCCTCAACTAAACCAGTTGCTATCAAACCAAACCATGCATTGAAGAATTCCTCAAAGATTACAGCACCCCTCAACAAGTTTTACAATTAAAACCTAAAAATTTAGAAAAATATTTTGATAAAATCGGATTGAAAAAACGCAGCATTTAGATATGAGAATGGGCTTGATTTTCTGCACTTTGTTTTCTTAAAATCTACAAGGCTTGGAATTTGATGATAAGTGACAGCTGTCACTGCTCCAAATAATAAATGTGTTGTTAACAATAATGTCTAAAGATGATAAGGAGAAGCGATATATTGAAGCGCTACGCAAGAGGCAGGAGGAAATTAAAAAATGTTTGGAATCAATGCTCAGAGAATGTACCATGAAATATGTGCAGAATTGCTACAGTCCGGAACAGAAATGGTGAGTATGCGCAGCTGCTTCAATTAGCGTATATAAACATTAAATAACATTCCGGGTATTAATAAAAATCGTCAATATTTACAATAATAAATCGTGCTAATAATAAACCCATTTAATCTAATCGTTTGTGATTATTAAAATGATTCGATTGTTGAAAATATTTCTTAAAAAAATAAACTAAAAGCGAGACTAAAAGCGATAACATAACATAAAGTGTCACGCTCGGCACTCTAATTACACCCAAGTTGGATTAGTGTAATTTTGTTCTCGTTTAATTTGGGATTATTAAATCGCGTCAGTTATAAATAAAAATAAATTATATGCTTCATCGTGCTGGTACCACATCTCGTTACGTAAGGCAAGAGGGACATTGTTATTCAGCAAATTTTCTATAAGATCTTTGAGAAGTTCTGCGTATAAACTATCATTTAAACCAGGTTGTATGATTTTAATTGGCAGTATTGGCAGTAGTTACCCATTAAAAACCCCACACCATGTGTTAACTAAAAATCTTTGATGGTAAGCTTTGTACTCTAAAAACTTATGGATTTCCTAATGACCAGATATGCTCAATGTGTATTGTTAATGTTAATTCCATCTCTCGAGAACATAGATTTTTTTTTGCTAAATAAACAGTTTTTCTAAATAATGTGTATTTTTTTATTATCTCAGAAATGAAGCGAGATAGATAAAAAAGTTATTTAGATTTTTTCTGTTGTCAAATTGCATCAATTCAGCACGTACACGCATGCAAAGTTACTTAAACTACCGTAATATTATCACTTATGCCCGTATAACACTGACAATAATTATATCTTGAATTATATACGTATTAAATCTTAAAAAGTCTGTAAAATGTACAAATAATTATCAAACTTATTGTAGATTGAAATTTTAAGAATATATTTAGTTTTTCTGTATAATTAACGCAAAAAATGTACGCATTAACAGTTTAAAAAAAAAATGTTGGGTTATATTATAAATGCTATTTGTCACATTTTATGTGTTAATTATAAAAAAACCTAAAAATTTACTTAAAATTTCAATCTACAATAAAATCGATGATCATTTGTGCATTTTACAGACTTTTAAAGATTGAAATATTTTTATATGTAATTTAAGATATAATTATTGTCAGTGCAATAAAGGCCAATCGTATGTTTCTTATGTTTATATCATGTAAAATGAGTTATATACTTTAGTATGTTGTTTTTGTTATTATAAAACCTGTTTTAGTTTGTTAGGCCATCCTCAGTTAATATATCGTCGGTGAAAGTGCAAAACCTCGTAGTACATTTTCAAAAATTTCACATGAGACGATAAAAACTTCATATTTTAAGTATAAATAAAAAAGTTTTATGTTCTATCTTTGTAAATGATTATGAATCCTATTATGATAATTAGAATAAACTAAAGGATTCGAGGTTTTGTACAAGTTTATGTACAACAACAAAAAATTGGACTTAAAACAATAGTTGCTGTTGTACAAGAAATGAGCCACAAAAATATTGATTATTAATAATTATTTTCATATTCTTTACAATCATTAGGTAAAATATAATTTACAATGTATTTATTGATGTTAATGTATAAATAATATATTTCATATCAATCCATTTTTATTGATACTGTTATTTCTATTTTTATATTTATTAAAATTAATTATCGTATTATTCACATGTTTTCATAATTTTCTTCATCAGTGGCCTCATAGAGCACACACTGACTCGTTTTTAGGACGTTGTTACTCGTAAAAAGTGTATTAGCTAATAATGCATTTTAATTAATATATTTTATGTAACAATTAATATGCATTATTTTGAGTGGGCAGAAATAACGAAGGAATAAGCGTTATTTCATTTTATGCACCATTTATATCTGCATTTATCCATTTGTATTTTTTATTATAAAATAACTAATATAAGCAGTCCATGATATAACCTACAAATACAGCAATGTCACATTTGATAATTTTAATAAAATTTTATCTTATTAATTTATCTATTTTTGAAATCTGGCAACAGTGTACTTGACAATTCGTTACTAACTTCATACCAACTCTGTTCTACACATTAATCTTTATTTTATTTATTTA
The DNA here is from genome assembly GCA_963932245.1 of Tachinus rufipes. NCBI lineage: Eukaryota > Metazoa > Arthropoda > Insecta > Coleoptera > Staphylinidae > Tachinus > Tachinus rufipes. The sequence continues at coordinate 53,280,781 of OZ010748.1, forward strand.
TTATGTGAACAATACTTGCTAAATATAATGAATATAGGAGTTTATGTATGTTATGTATAAATAATACACTACTCTTTAAGCAGTATTGTAACAAAAGTTGCCTAATAATATGTCAAAAGACATGTTTTAATTATATTAATAAAAGCGTTTAAGAAGAACAGCAAAGCAAACTATTAGTAATTTTATTAAAATGAACACATTTAGAAACCAATAAAATATAATTTGTTGTATTTAAGGAGAGGGACAGCAAGTAAACCAATTCCCTTTTCTTTTCTAGAGAAACAGAAATGCCGTTCCCCCAGAAAGTAAATAAACAAAAATATTTAAATAAAATGAAATTGTAATTGAAAATAAATAAATTTTCAATAATTTGAATTTTAATGAAAATGCATGCTACCCCAAGTTTAGGCCGTAACAGGCTTCAATGCGATGTGTTTCAAAACGGCTTCTTTTAGTTCACCAAAGCCAAAATACTGAACAATTTCATTTAGTATTGTGTTATAATAATCAAAAAAATTTAACACGCTCAATCGATTAAATCTGAACTCTATTAGGTCAATTATTTCATTTAAAGCAAAAAAGATGTTTTGATTCAAATCTATTGTTTCACCATTTCTTTCGATAAACACAGCTTTTTGTATTTTGCTTGTACCAACTTCATCGAATCTCAGATTACACTTATCAAATAAATTTATAATTTTAATTTCTTTGGATTCTTCATCATCATCATCGCACATACGGTCTTTTTTTTAGGACAAGATTCACATAAATATCTGTTTCGTTTTTGCGGTTTTGGTTTTCTCGGACATTTAAAGTACTCAATTAATTTGTCTTTGTGTCGCAAGAAGCACTTCCATTGTACATCCGTTAAGGAAATTTTGTCTTTGGATGTTTGCAACAATATTGCAGGGTAAAATACAGGTAAAGGGCTCAATCCAACAGAAATACCGATTGTTTTATTTTTATTCAAATAATATTTTACAGCATTTACTAAATTATTTTCATTTTTAATTTCACTTTCAAAATCACACAGAGAAAATTGATCGACTTTTTATTCTTTTTCTTTTTCTTTGCTTATATTAATAAAGTTATGCATTTTTTTTTCTTAATACTAAAGAACATTAATGTTAACATTTCATTATATAGATCCCCCACCATATAATACATTTTATTGATTATTTTTAATCATTATTTGTGTGTATTATTCTCTTATCAGTAATAATATACAAACCGTCTCAATGTAAGCGGTCTTATGGGAAAACAATCGGCAATCTCCGCCGCCGGCAAAAAAATTAACACGTGCGCATTCTGCGTGCGAGCGTATGAATACTGATTGAAGACATAATATTTATGTTATTTACGTTATTCGAGTAGAGAGTTTCTAGTGAACAGAAGTATTATTCTTCATTAATATTACGGTACTTGCTCATTCGAAAATTATGTCTTTGTGTAAACAAGAAAATATTCAGATTATTAAATGGTATTATGCCGGTAATTCTCAGCGTGATATAATAAATGTATTTATTATTGCATTTGAAAACCGACCAATTCCAACTGTACGGATAATCAGCCGGGTTATAAATAATTTTGAGAAATACGGATGCGTAGCTAATGATCACAAAAAAAAATGAACGTGTTATTGTGCAACATAATGAAGATCGAGATATTTTAATTTGCGCTAGTGCTTTAGAAAATCCCACCCAAAGTTCGCAAAACATTGCAACTCGGTTAGAATCTAATAAAGCAACAATATATCGTGTTTTAAAAAAAATGGATTTAAATCTTATAAAGTTCAGAAAACAAATGAACTATTTCCCGATGACAATATCCGACGCATGGAATTTTGCGAAACTGTAATGGAGAAATGTAATGAGGATGACAATTTCGTCAATAATATTTTATTTACAGATGAAAGACCATTTCCATTGCAGGGTCGTCATAATTCCTCTGTCGTTCGATATTGGGCTCAGGAAAACCTGCACAAAACTTACATTGCCCGTTCTCAATATCCCATCAATGTATGGTCGGGAATATTAGGCAAGCACATAATTGGTCCATTTTTTTTAAACGGCAATTTAAATGGGCAGAAATATCTCGATCTTCTGTAACATCAAATCATGCCTGCATTAAAACAGCTAGAGGGTGTTAGATTTGTCGATATTTGGTTCCAGCAGGATGGTTGTCCAGCCCATAATAGTTTGTTGGTTCGGGAATATTTAAACAGAATGTTCCCTGGCCGATTAATAAGTATACATGGAAACATTAAATGGCCCCCGAGGTCGCCCTATTTAACACCTTGCGACTATTTTCTTTGGGGATATATTATATCAAATATTTATGGGTTCCAGGAAAATAGGGCTAATAATTTGGATGAATTAAGAATAAAAATTGTTAATTCCATGCAAATGATTAGCCCTGAAATGTTGTCCAATGTGCGCCAAAATTTTTATAACCGGCTGGGATATTGCATGGTACAGAGTGGAGGCATTTTCGAGCATCTGCTATAATTTGTATTTTTGAGAATGAGTATTTTTTAATTGTTGTATTAAGAATTATTTTTTATTTATTTTCAAGTATCCGTTTTATTTTTGAAAGAGTAATATTTTTGTTTATTTTAATTCCTACCAAAAAAACTGAACATTATTCTAATAATTGTAGATTCCCATGCGAGACGCAAGTAAAATGCAATAATTGAGAATTATTGAACATACTCAAACGACTGGAATGTCGTACGGCGGAGATTGCCGATTGTTTTCCCATAAGACCGCTTACATTGAGACACCTTGTATAGTTTAAAGTGACCAGATTTTAAAATACTCAAAGGGGGACAACTGGGGGGAGGGAGGTGTTATTATTATTTTAATGAATATTTCAAAAACCGTAAGTTGTAGACCCATAAAACCATATATCATTGAAATTGTTAAAAAAATCTCTTTCTAAAAATAAAAGAATGTTCTATTTAAAAAACTGATAATGACGTCACATCTCGTACAACAGGGCCTGTATTAAAAATCAAAATACATCACTATATAGATTAAAATTACTACAAAAACTTTTATTATTCATTTTGTACATAAACTAAAAATGCAGCCAATAATCGGGTGTTTCCATATAAATATATTATATGTTGCCAGTTACAGTTACAACAGCAGCATAATATCTTTATCATGATAGGCGAGATCACTGCAAAAGATGTGGCAAAAATGTGTGAGGGGGACGCTTGCGATGATAGGGGGACAGTTGGGGGGACATTTTTATCGGGGGGGGGGGCGTCTTCAAAGGGGGACTGTCCCCCTCAAAGGGGGACGAATGGTCACTTTAGTATAGTTTATAAAACTATTAATTATTTTTTTAAAACACGTTCAAGTTTATAAAACTATTAAGTATTTTTTTAAAACACGTTCACAATAACATCCGCTTGCTTCCCTGACCTGTTCACGTTATCTCGAAAACATCCGCCAAGGTGTGGCACCGAGTTATTTATTAGTAAAGTCGTGCGCGAAGCGACCAGAACTCGTTGTTTAGACGAACGGTAAATGGAATATTTGCGCAGCTTGCACCAAAAGTGACTAAAGCCACCGGGGTAATAGCGATCTTCACATCTTCTTGAATATTTATTGTTAATAGAAATGTTTCAAAGGTGGAATTCAATATATTAAGAGTTATAATCGAGTTATGACCGGATGCAAAACATTTAGACAGGATATAAAACATCCACCGGAAGTGCATGTAAAATCCCATAAGAAATCCGACTTCCGCCGGCAATTTTTATCTACTTTTTCAATTAAGCAAATTTTATTAATTTTTAATTAGAAATTTATTTTTTGTTGTTGATTGACTCGCATGTTTATTGTATGTACGTCGCAATACTAAATACCTAAGTAATTACACCAGCTCTTATATACTCGCAATTGTTATTTAGAATAAATATTACATTTAAATATATCATTAATTCGTCTTAGTTGAAGAATATCCATCGGAATCGGAAAATAAACATTAATTGCTCATTTCATAACACATTGTATTCACAATAATTTATTGAAAATGTAACAATAAATAACTTAATAAATTATTTTTTTATATTGCATACGATGTAAACAAATCAATTACAATTTTACCTATATTTACTACACAAGAAATGACTTAAATACATTAGTTTTTTATATCGCATACAATGTAAACAAATCAATTAAATTTTTTTTTCTTGCTATAAAACCATGAACAAATTTAAAATTGTTAGTGAACATCTAATATGACAACACAGTGCGACTACATTATTGCTCACGTTATGGACTACATTTCATCGGTTAGTACAATTTTGTTATTTTATAATATTTTTGGTTTAGTTTTTAAAAATTGAATAGTAATAAACCAAATTTATTTCAATAAACACATAAGTTTTATTTATTATTTTTTATTGTTAATTATTATTTATATATATATATATATATATATCTTGATAACTAGTCTAAATCACCTCCAAATTTTGTATGCGCTTAACGTTGTGGCCTCATATACAACGTTATGCAGCCCATACACGCACGAATTTGCTCATGAATTTGCTCGTTGAGGCAAGAGCGCTACGTAGAGAAATGAGAGAATTGACCATACACGTACAGTTCGTCACTTACAACGCGCCTTCAGTTTGCCCTGTTTCTTTGTAGCGTTAACATGTCTCTCTTCACAAATGAGTTTAATTGACGAATGTTATGGATAAAATGATGGTTGCAATGATGTTATAATTATTGCATATTAATTTATGTAACAATTTAAGAATGATCAAAAATACTTTGTTTTGTTATTGCATTTTGTAAACCCTATAATAAAAAAACGATAGTCATAAAAAACAATGCTTTACCAATGTGTTTAGTACCTAGTCATTAGTACTAGAAATTGTGTCTGTATAAAATTTATTTTGATTTAATTAATTATTAATTAAAATAAAATAACATTTAATTAATTAGGAATAAACTTATGAAGTTAATATATTGGCACATTTACAGTAAAATGTTTCTGTATATAAATAAACATCGCACTAGTAGAAAAGTTGTACGAATAATTAAGATTAATGGACAAAGAAACATGATTTGTTTTAGTTTATTAATATTATTTAAAAATCATAATAAATTAAAAGTTTTAATATTTAAAATGGATTAAATCAAATGAATTAATTAATTATGAAAATGGTATAGTATTTCATTATATGTATAACTTTTAGATATTTTAGTATTTATTTTAATGTTTTTATATTATACGCCGTCTCAGATAATAACTAAAATACAAAGAATGTTAAAATAAATACTATTATTAAAAATTTACAAAATATTTAATTTGATTATTAAGGTTTTATTTGATAAAAATCTATATAACAGTTGATTTATTGGCTCATTCCGTACATCAGAAGTTGTCATTGCACACGCTTGAATCGTTGGCCCGTGCGGCCCGTGCACGAAAAATCAAACATTGCTTGATTCACTTTACCTCGAGCATGTGTGTCTGACTCAAAGTTTTCTTCCACCAAACGCCCATAGTGCGCATGCTCAGACCTCGTCATACGCCAAGCGCTAAGATAAGTTCGTGCGTGTATGGGCTGCATTAGGACCTCCGATTTTGAAGGTCACAACGTTTTCAATAGTTTTCTCCACTGGCATAACATAGATGGTGTTAGCAGCTAATTTTCATTTTTTTATGTTAACGTTGAGAATATTCCATGCGGTGATGGCGATGCCGAAGCGGAGGAAGAGAGTGGGGTGCAGGGTCGAGAGGAGGGAGCTTGAGGGGTGAAAGGACTAAAAGGCAAGCAGCCAGCGTTGGGATTGCTATTACAACTGTAACATATCTATTACAATTTCATAACATTAATATGCTATTACTACAATTTGAATATGGCCCAAAATCTATTACATTTTCATTTTGATAACAAAATATTTTTATTTATATATAAAAACAAATTCTATGCTATTTATTTTAAGAAGTCGGGACAGTCGGGTGTTCCCCGGAATTTATTTCAAAATAAACGTTTGGGTGCCGGCGGCTTGGCGGCATTAGCGCTCATTGGCTCAAAATTTCACTTTCACATTTGCTTATGAGCAATATGAGCATGAGTTTCATGATTTATCATTCATTATTTTAAAATAAAAAACGATCGGAAACCTTTCTTCACTAAGATTTATTATACTAAATATATATTTCATCTACAATGTGGACATTATCAATATCAAACTAAATATTTACATACAAACAAAGGCGGTGTATTTATACGTACAAATAGAGATGAACCGGAAATACATAATAAAGTTTGGGTAATTAGGGGTTACTTCAAAATATCTAAAAGTACATTATTTAAGAGCTTAAATCGAAAAAATGTAATTAAAACCAAAAACCGCAACAGATTATATTTGAGCACGTGCGATGCTTTAATGCATACCAAAGAAGTTGTAAATTGTAAATGTTATAATTTTGAACCATCTGAAAATTTATTAGGTCGCAATATTACAAATGTTGCTATAGAAGAAAATGAAGTAACATTTTAATTTTATTTTTATTTTTGTTTATATTATATTTTTGTTTATTTAGCATTAAAATTTTATAGAATAAACTTTTTAAATTTCGCTGTTTTGTTTAAATTTCCCGCCATTTTAATCTATTACATTCTATTACACTTGCGCTGTGAATACTATTACATTCTGTCAGAGGCAAAATCCCAACGCTGCAAGCAGCAGTGCGTTTATGTCGGTGCTCGCGTGCACATGTGTCAGTTCGAGTCACGCTGTAGGAGAAAGCGTTAATGGCGGTGCTTGCGTGCACGTGTTATTATTACTTGGACGTAAATTATTTTAGTTTTACTGTAACCAATTTATCTGGAATAAATATTCTTTTAAAACTTTTATCGTATTAAATCAAATAGTGCCATCTCTTAACATTTCAGAAGTGGGATATACACGCATAAAATAAAGTGAATGGCGTAGTGTTACAACTTTATATAAAAAAAAGTGAAATATGGATGACATTGTCCGACAACTAACAGAACAAAATGCGGCTTTAATGCAAGTTGTACAACAACAAATGGAATTTTTACAAACAAATCAGGCAAACACGCGGCCTCCACCATGCGTAGTGCAATTGTCTCCCGCCACAACGGTCAAATTTGATGGTGAATCAGGGAACATACAGGCGAATGCGCGACTATTTTTACAACAACTGAATGATTTAGCAGCTATTAATGGCTGGCCCGATGACCAAAAATTACCGATGGCGCTGACAAATCTCGTGGGTGCAGCAAAACAATGGCAAATAACCAAAAATGATACCATAAATAATTGGCAATCATTCGAGACACACTTTCGAGCCACGTTCGTAGGCACACAATCCATGTCAGAGAAATGGTCTGCAATGAAAGCGGTGACTCAGAAAAAGGATCAAAGTGTACACGCGTACTTTCACGAAAAGATTCGATTATGTGTAGAACTGAATTTATCTTGGCCAGAGCAGAAAATCGAAGTGATTGAAGGAATATATGCTAAAGAATTATCATTCCATTTAATGGCGTGCCAATCGCCAAACATGGATGCGATGCTAAATGAAATCAGACATTTCGAAAGAATGAATTGCGCGAGACGGGAAAGAATAGGAACAACAGTGAATAAAACGCAGTCGGCAACACCTGAAAAATATGTGCTAAAGCATAATAAGTATGACGCTGCTAACAACCCAAAGAAAACGATTACGTGTTTTCGATGCAAGCAAGTGGGGCATTTCGCTAGAGATTGTGAAATCAAGGACGAGAGAATATGTTACAAGTGCAAACAACCGGGACATCTTGCAAAGGCATGTATGGTGAAACAAGAAAATGTAAACTACGTCGAAACTGCTCGACAAGCAACCGTTGCGAAGTATCTAAAGATGGTAAAAATAAATGGCGAAATTGAATTAACCGGATTTATCGACACTGGCTGCGATTCATGTCTTGTTCGTGAATCTTTGGTCGAAAAACAATTAATAATCGATGAAACAAATCCTAGAGCACTGTTTGGATTTGCCGGAGAATCAAAAATGAAAACGATAAGTATTGGAACATTGTGGGCGGATATTGAAATTGACGGTGTGTGCTGTGATAACGTGCCAATTGTGGTCGTTCGCGATGAGGACTTGCCGGTAGACGCGTTTATCGGGAGATCTTTTCTGGATAGACCTAACGTGATTTACTACAAGAAAAACAATGATTTAATTTTATCGTGCGATGATAACCCAGTGCATAGTATGCGAGTAGATAGCCTAGTAGCTTCTGTAGAGAGTGAAATTATTCCACAACTCAAATCAAACAAAAGGATCGAACAAGATCAGTTGCAAGTCGGCCCGGATGTAAACGAAGATCAATTGGGAGAACTTACCGAATTGATCAACAAATATCGCGGCTGTTTTGCAACAAATACCGCTGAATTAGGATTATTAAAGGAAGCCCAAATGCACATCGACTTGGAGGAAAACGCAAAACCATGCGCACAGAAACCATATCGAGCATCATTAGACGAGCGACACGAGATAAAACGAATAATCAAGGAATGGCGAGATTTGGGCATTGTCGTAGATACAGAATCAGCATTCGCTAGCCCTGTTTTATTAGTGAAAAAGAAAGATGGTGAAAATCGGTTGGTGGTCGATTATCGAACATTAAACAAACACACACAAAATCAACCGTTTGCAATGCCTGAAATCGATGACATCGTGAGGCAGTTAGGCGGAAATAAGTATTTTACCACACTCGACTTGGCCCATGGATACCTACAAGTGTTAATTAGTGAAGAATCGCGCGAGAAAACAGCATTCATCACGCCTGATGAAAGAGGGGAGTTCACAAGGATGATGTTTGGATTAAAAAATGCTCCCGCAGTATTTTCTAATTTAATGGCAAAAGTAGTGGGTAGAGTAAAGTGTCCAGGCGTACTACACTACTTTGATGATGTTATTATTACCAGCCCGAATTGGTCCGAGATGATGAAAAGATTAGATCTGATTTTTAATGAACTGTTTAAGTCACAACTCACACTGAAACTTTCAAAGTGCAGGTTTGTTCAACACGAAATTGAATTTCTCGGATTTAAATTTAAACACAACCAATGCAGTCCAGGTAGTACGAAAACTACAGCAATCAGTGAATTTGGTGAGCCGAGAGACGTCAGAGAGGTGCGTAGATTTCTGGGACTTACGGGGTATTTTCGACGATTTATTCAGGATTATGCAAAAATTACCTTGCCATTAACAAACTTAACAAAAAAAGGATGTAGTTTTTCAATTCACTGATCGTGAGAGGAATAGTTTCAATTTATTGAAAACTAAATTATCATCGCAGCCAGTATTACAGTTATACGACCCTAATGCCGATACCGAAGTACACACTGATGCGTGCGCAGAGGGTTTATCTGGAATTCTAATGCAAAAAAGAGACGACGGTACCATACGACCCGTTTATTATGTCAGTAAGAAAACTACCGAACATGAACGAAATTATCATTCGAGCAAATTGGAACTATTGGCAATAATTTGGTGCGTAGACAGACTACGAAACTGGTTGATCGATATTGAATTCACAGTTGTAACAGACTGCCAAGCGTTAGTGTACTTAAACCGTCACCGGACAGCTAAAGCACAAATTTATCGCTGGAATTTGTTGTTACAAGAATATAAAATGACAGTAAGGTACAGGCCAGGAAAGGCCATGGCTCATGCAGATGCCTTGAGTCGATCTCCAGTCGAAGATCCATCAGAGACGATCGATGAAGTTGTGTACTGTGTAAGCACAAGCATTAATACAGCCTTAACAGACGCGGAGAGATTTATCATCTATCAAAGAAGTGATGAACTTGTCAAGAGAAAGTTTGAGATATTGTCAAACCCACAAGATGAACGAACCAAGGCGGAACAACGAGAAGTGAACAATTTTGATATTAATGATGAGGGTGTTTTATGTGATCACCAAGATGGGAAGAGGTTAATTTACATACCGAAACAGGCACGACTGAATATTTTGGTGAAATGTCACGACATGTTAGGACACTTTGCGGCATCAAAAATACTTGAACGGTATTACTTTCCGCAAATGAAGAGGTTTGTGAAGAACCACATCAGTAATTGTCTTGACTGTCTATTCACAAAACAGCCTGGTGGAAAACCACAAGGAGAGTTACATCCAATACCGGTGGGCAGAAGACCATTCGCAACTGTTCATACCGATCACTACGGCCCTTTACAAGTGACGCAGACGGGTAATAAATACGTGTTGGTTATTATCTGCAACATGACCAAATTTGTGAAACTGTATGCGATGCCAAACACTAGTGCTTCCGAAGTAGTGATAGCGATGGAGTCATTTAGTTTGGCATACGGCTTGCCAGAACGAGTAATAAGTGACCGAGGGACTTGTTTTCAAAGTAACGAGTGGACAGACTATTGTGAATCAAAAGATGTGCGAATTATATTAAATGCAGTAAACCATGCACGCGCTAATGGACAGGTGGAACGAGTTAATCGCGTACTACAGCCAATGCTGGTCACAAGTACCAATGAAGATAATGACTGGGATGAACAACTACCTAAAATTGAATGCGATTTGAATAATACGGTTAGTTCAGCCACAGGAAAGACCCCATTCGAGGCATTGTATGGGTATTTGCCAGAGTTTACCGATGGTGCAGCGAGGAAAATTCTGATTCGAAGTGATAAGGATTGGATCCCACCGAAGGAGCTTCAGGAAGAAATTGAAGAGACTTTAGCTGCAGGAAAGGAGCGCATGAAACTTAGATTTGATAAGGGACATGTACCTGCAACGAGATTAAATTCAGGCGAAATAGTAGTGCGAAAAACAAGACCAGAAGAAAGAGGTAAAATGGATCCAAAATATGATGGTCCATACGAAGTCGTGACGCCACTTTCAAAGGACACCTACCGTATCAAATGCATCAAACCAGGCAGAGAAGGATTTGAGACCGTGTCGCATATCAGTCAGTTAAAAGTGTACCGAGGCGACGAGGATATGGAACAACGACCTATAAGAAACCGACGAAGACCAGTGAGACTTAACGATTACGAAGTCTTCGGGGACGAAGATAATGCAGGATGGCCGAGTGTTAACGTTGAGAATATTCCATGCGGTGATGGCGATGCCGAAGCGGAGGAAGAGAGCGGGGTGCAGGGGCGAGAGGAGGGAGAAAGGACTAAAAGGCAAGCAGCAGTGCCGAGTGCGTTTGTGTCGGTGCTCGCGTGCACATGTGTCAGTTCGAGTCACGCTGTAGGAGAAAGCTTTAATGGCGGTGCTTGCGTGCACGTGTTATTATTACTTGGACGAAAATTATTTTAGTTTTACTGTAACCAATTTATCTGGAATAAATATTCTTTTAAAACTTTTATCGTATTAAATCAAATAGTGCCATCTCTTAACATTTTATGATGAGGCCTCTTTGTCCACTTTTGTCACCGGATATATAGTTGTAATTCCGGCTTTTGCTACTGGCGCTAGTTCTGTTTAATTTATAACCTCCAATTTTCGGCAACAGTGTAAACGTTAAATCAGTTATATCTTCTTAGTTCTCTGTGTTAAAATTATTGTAATACAATATAATACAACAACAATGACCACCAGAAGCAAAGCCATTCTCAAAATGGCATTAAAGGTTTATGATAAAGGTAAGTTAATCTATTATTTAATTGAGGTTAAAATAATTACCACATTATTATGTCAATACATAATTAATGATTGTGTTTAGTTTTATTTGAACTATATAGTTGCCATAATCTTTAATATTGTTTACAAAGAGGATGTAAAAAATATAAATTGTTTAATTTTAATTGACTATTTTCCCGGTTTCGACAGCGTTTAAAACTATTTATTTTATAGAATAAAATTAATTATCCAAATAAGTAATTTGATTTGAAATGTCATAGAATTAACTTGTTGAAAACACAGTAGTTTTATGATTCAGCAACTTTTATTAAGTTGATATTGAGATAATTTGTTGAGTTATTTGCTGAATGAATATTGGGCAGTAACTTTATAAGGTTTATCCCACCAATATCACTATTTAATTATATGTTAAAATGTTTATTAGTTGACTGTGCTATATTTTGTTAGACAAATACATTTTATTTGTTGTTGTGTGAAACCGGGCATGTATAAATTTAATATTTATATAAAACATTTTTGTCAAAGACAAAACCAACAAAATGATTAAAGATGATGATGAAAATACTGAAATGGAGCTTCAGTCAGAATTTATTGATAACAATGATTCTATCTTTGATACTTGTTCTTACGAGTTTTCGAATACTAACAAAAAACAAATTCAAGAATACGATAAATTAGAGACCACTACGTTAAATAAAAATTACAACGGTGAGTAAAGATTATTTTGTAACAGACTTGTAATAGTTATGAAAAATGCAATATTGTTTGACGAGTGCAATATTTGTCACAACGAGCAAAGCGAGTTTTGCAAATTGCCAGAGTCAAACGATATAGCGTTTTCATAACTTATTACGTACAAAATTTGATTTTATTCTGTCAGAATTATTTTCTTTAATAATTATAAAAACATTTTAGACAAAGAGAAAACCATCAAAATGAATAAAGATGATGATAATAGTGAAATGGAGCTTCAGTCAGAATTTATTGATAATAATGGTCAAAATTCTGTCTTCTCTGATACTTATTCTTACGAGTTTTCCAATATTAACAAAACACAAATTCAAGAATACGGTAAGTTAGAAACCACTACGTTAAATAAAAATTACAAAGGTCAGTGAAAATTATTTTGTATTCAAAACAAGCAAAGCAAGTTTTGCAAGTTAAACAAATCATGAAACAATTGATTTGTATGTATTTGTATTGTACTTGTAATTTGCAAAACTCGCTTCGCTTATTTTGGTAAATATTACACTCGTCAAGCAATATGGCACTTTTCGTAACTGATTACGTAACTAAAATATATATATATTAATAAAAATTTTAGAAACACACGATATACTGGAACTGTCGGCAAAAATTGATAATCCTAATAAAAAAACTGTAAATAAAAATTTAGCAAATCATTCAATTGACGACGATACCCGTTCTTATATTTCGGACACAGAATCTGAAAGTTGTGAGATCTCTAAAGAAAAACTGATAACAGTAAGTAAACATATTGTAAATAAAATAAGTTATATGTATGTTGAGTAAGAATGATACCATTTTAAACAATTACCAACAAATAAGTTAGTTGTAAATAATTTAATTTTTGTAAAATAAACAAACCAAATACATATGGTAAGCAATTTAAATATATTACTTATAGATTAGTATTTTTGTACCAATAAAAAAGTACGGTTAATGTGTGTATAGCCGCATATACCTATCAAAAACATTGAGCAAAAACATTTTCTTGCTAAGGAACTTGAGCAGAGCTTTATCAAATAAAGTTCTTCGGAGTGCATACTTTTTTCTGTATTTCAAAGTCATATTCTCTATGGAGTTTTAATTTGGGATCATTCAAGTTGTAAACGCCGAATATTTTCTTTGCAACGGAGAGCTTTACGAATCGTAGCTGGTATCGGATACAGGGAGAATTGCAAAAAGTATTTTAAAACTCTAGGTATACTCACTGTTCCTTGGCTTTATATTATGAAATGTCTGATTTTTATAAAAAAAAAATATGAAACTATATACAACTCATGAAAATATTCATGAACACAAAACACGCCATCAGACAAATATTTGCCTAAATACTCTAAGACTAGCTAGGTCCCAAACAAGTCAACGGTATTGTTCAATTATATATACAAGAAATTAAACGGTTACCACTGCTACGTTTTAAAAATAAAATAAAACCTTTATTAATTGAACAGTCTTTCTACGATTGGAATGAATATACAAATTTTAATTTTTCTGCTAATTTTAATCCGTAACATTATTTCATATTTATAGCTTTTAAACATTTTTATATTATGCTTGTTTTTTTGTCTTATTTTATAATCTAGTCATATCTTTATTATTTTTAGCTACAACGTATTTTTATTTTTACACAGTTTTTATATTTACCATGTTTACCGTATTTTACCAAATGTCTGTATAATTTTAATTGTTTTTTTTTATACTAATTAGTTTATCAACACTATGCATGTTTAGCAATAGAATTATTGACCTGTGTAAAACTTTTGTTAAAACACCAATAAACTATTTACTATTTGGTTTTCAATCCTGAATTTAAAGCAATCAAATTAGAGCTGCCGCCTAGTAAGAGTAAGTTCAAACCGTTGTAGGACGTATGATAATATATCTAGAACACGTATTAATTTTTGTAGGAAATGCTAAATTGTACAAACGAGAAGCAAACAAACTTATTTATAAAGCCGTAAGTATTGTTATGTGTGTTATGTTAAAATTTGTTGATGGGGATTAAGGTTAAATATATGAGTTATTAAGTGTATGTTGTTATCTTTACCTTAAAAGTTCTAAGAGAAAGAGTTTTAATTACACAATGGCTAGGGGAGCTTTAAGGGGTGTGATTTAGCTATCAGAGGTTATACGCACTGTGACAAATTAGGCCACCCTACCTACACGACGGCGTTTGCTGTGTTGCCGGTGTACATCTTACGGTATACTTACCTATCCCCGCGGGTCAGGTTCCTTCTCGCAAGGTGAGAACGAATCTGTCTGTCGGGATACTTTTGCGTCTCGCTTTTCCACCTGTACACATGCAGCGTTGTAAACCTGCCGCTTACTGGACTTGAGTATAAAATAACTCAATTTATATTTTTACCTGCGTAGGTAAGTGATTATTTTCATTACACTTTCTATTTGTTTTGGTTTATTAGAGTAATTATGATTGGTTATTTTGGTGTTATATATTTTTTTATGTTTATTTGGTTTTATGGAAGGGTGGTAAGGTTAGAGTTAACATGTGCTTATGACTTCTAGGTTTTTGTTATCCTGTATGTTACTGCTTTAAAATAAAACAATTAAGCCAATGGAAATTGTTTTATTGTTAAGATCTTTACCAAAAGCCATTACACCGGTTGCCACTTATTATTTGGCGGAGTTGGCCAGAATCCGTAACACCTAATCCTGGAGAAATCCGTTTTGCCACAACACATAGACCGGTCTTAGAGGTGTGTAATACAAAGTACATTGCAGGAAGGTCATCGAGGTACTGATAGCTGTAGCATGCTTGGAGGGCTGAAAAGAGCCGAGGCCTTGGGGTTGTGTGAATTACACTGTTTCTAGCAGTAAGGCCTTATACGTAACAGCCAAAAGTATGTTGTGCACTGGCAGTTGAGGCCTTGGGGTTGCAGAATAACAGCAAAAGATTGTCAAGCTTACACAGGACAGTTAGGTCTATTAGTTGTATGCAGGTCACATTACAGTGGTATGGAGCAGTTAAAAACCTTGGGGTTGCGTTAATCAAATGATACACTGGTGATAAGTGTTTTATTGTTAGCAGTATTCAAGTTATGTTTTAAAGATGCATGATTGCAGGTATTCTGGAATTATGACTTAACGGTTAGGTGCCTGGATGTTTGCTAATTGCACAACGTATTTAATTGCAGGTAAATTCCATTTAAGTAAAACAAAGACGGAGCTGAGAGGATAGCATACACAAAGTCCCCCCACCGCATAGCGTATGTTGGAGCGGGGAAATGATCGGGTCGGGTAGACACTAGCGGCAGTCTTGGGAAGAGAGAGGCATTGAAGTCCAAGAATTGATTGAGTCGTGACGTACAATAGAAACCACCGTTAGAACAAGACAGATAGGTTTCAACAAGTCGTTGAAATTGTGAATGAAAAAGCGAAGTGAAGACTTAAGTCTAACATATGTTTAAAATATTTAAAATAATAATAATAATATTGGTGATTCAGAATCTGATTCGAGTGGATCTAAATCTGATTCGAGTGGATCTAAATCTGATTGGAGTGAATCTGAATCTGATTCAAGTGATTAAAGTAACACCGATAGTGATGATGAATTAGATTCGGGTATAGGAACTGATGAATACAATTCTGATACAAGTATGGAGAGTATAGAAACAAATCATGAAGATCTTGTATTATACGAGTCACCTTCCTCGGAAGATGAAAATGAATAAAAAGTTTGATTCAAACTACAATTTTATTTAATTATGTATTTTCTATTTGTTACTCAGTATAATAATAAGTTTTAATATAGAATATTTACAATGTAATCATACTAATTTTGTAAAAAATAAACTTTTATTTGTATACCAAAATAAGTGTATGCAGTCACTTTTCAGAGACAATTAAAATCACAATTATATTTATTAATTATAAGTAGCAATCGTTATTGAGTCCACTATGTATAAAATAAATATTTGTATTATTTTCAATGAATGAAAAATAATTCTTATTTGACAAAAGTCTTCCTACGCTTCTGCTTCATTGTTTTACTTCAGTACAGCCTGACGCATGAAAATATGAGAGCGAGAAATGGAAGAGTGCAAAATCATAACATTTTGTTATTTTTATAATGCATGAATATAAATATAATATTTCAATCACAAAAATTCTCCAGGGAATATGGATAGATTTAATTAATTAATTGGGTCCCATTTTTAAATTTATATTAAAGTTGCAAACGTCACGTAGTTGAGTTGATGAAGTCTGTAAACTTTATTTGTAGGGAAGTTATTCTTAGATACATTTCATATACTGATATCAGTCGATAACACAATCTTGAATAATATACATTATGTGCGCTTATGTTTATTACGAAAAGAATTGATAAATAAATAATTAAGATGAACATTTAAATATATTTTCCCTCCGTTATTTTAAATCTACTATAATTCAACCGTTCATTTCTCCGCCAATAAGGAGAATGCGTATGCGACTAGGCTACCGAGATGCTTAACGCAAGCTCTGTAGATTCTAGTGCATACTACGTTTATATTGTTTTCAACAAGAGGTGAAAATTCAGATCTATCCTCGATAGGATGATGGACAACAAGGAGGCGTCCTGCTCGGGTGTCCCCCAAAAGCAACAAGACCAGCAGGGTGATAAACAGATATACATAAATATAAATATTGATGTCAGGTACGTATATTATTCAGTTTTATTAAATTAAATTTACTCAATTGAATGTATTGAGATTATGTCATTGTTTGCAATTTTTATCAAGTTTATTAAATGACTAATTTGCTGATTATCGGATTTGATTTCAATTACATCATTCTTTAAAGAACCGCGCTGTGTTGACTGAATTAATACTCCCGGCTTCGAATACATGTGCTTTCATGCCGGCCGGGCTTATGCACGCACAACCTAAGATAATACACAATTTGGTAAATACCTGTTGGTTGCCACGCTGTTTGTTTACAAAATCAACCTTATTAATAAATTGTTTCATTTGTTTCGTACATTAATAAATCCGTGCTAGGAGACTGGTATGATTAGCTAGAAAGTATTTATTATGTGCATTTTCAATTGTTAAATCGAAGGGTACCCAACATTGCTATATACGTTACATACGTTTTGATGCAAGAAAATAGAATCTGTTCTAATTTCTTGGGATGTCAAAAGCAAATTTAACAATATCCGAACAAATTTTTTAACGCAGTATAGAAAACACTGAAGCTCCATAGACAGTGGCATGGGTGAAGGACGAAGTAAGTTTCTTCTTATTTTATTCAAAAATTTATTTGTATGTAATAAATTTTAAATTACACTACAAGTAAATTATATAAATAAATTATTAATTTTTATTTGTTGACAATATTTATTTGAATTTGCATTTAAATTAAAGCAAAGAAACAAATTTGTTTGCAGTCATTTTCATAGTAAATTTTGTTATATAGTCAAACTAATGCATACAGCAATTTGTTTACTCCGATTTAAATACGCTACAATATAAAAAAAAAATTTTTGTTTTGTTTTTAATAGATTTCAAAGCCGAACCTATGGTACTATGACTCGATGTTGTTCATCGTAGAACATTTAACACCGAGAGAAGCCGTGGACAGCATTCCACCTACACTTCATTTGTGCCAACCAAAGGACGCCCAATCGAATCACAGACACCGGAGGAAATTTTATATGAACCTGAGCTAACGATTTATAGGTTTCCGTACAGTGTACAAACCCAAGATGTCTCAAAATAATTCACGCAAACCACGTAAATTTGATAAGAAGGAAGCTGATCCAGCTCCTACTTAAGATGAGAAACCACCAGCAGAACAAAAAGAAAAGAAACCTGTTCATAAACCCAAGCCCCCGGGGTACGCATCCAAACCAAAACGCATCCCAGAAGATGCTTTACGCCAAAACATTTGTCTACAACCCAAACCCCCTTCAAAAATGACCCGCACTATAAAGATTCTATAGTTGTCGACGGTTATTACGGTCTAGTGAGATCAAAGCCTCTACATTTCATAAATAATTATTCACAATATTGGAAGAGGAAATGATACGTGATGAGTTTAATTCAAAATTTAATTTATTTAAATATTTAAATTTCCATTTGATAAATTAATTTTCATATTCAGTAATACCATAGTAATTGTACTACTCCATCTCTACAACGAGAAGCTCATAGTAGCAGTTGTACCGCCCCGACCTTCCAACAAGGAACCAAACGATGCCATTTTGCTTCAGATGCCACCTCTAGTAATTCGAGAAGAAAATTATCGAAAACAGAAAATATTGAGGCTGATAAAGACGTTGTATTAAAAACTGTTCACTGGATCAAATAAAACATGCTTTGGTTGTCATAAAACACCTGTAAAGCAAGTTTCCAGCAAGCCAGAAATGCAAAGCGGTGCTTTTGCAAATTATGTTGGTGTACAAGCCTTGTTCATCAAGGAAAATGATGCAGACGAGTTTGTCGAAATTCAACAAGCAATCTCCACAAAATTATAAAAAAAAAACATTAAAATAATTATTTTGTAATTTTTAATAAATTTCTTTAGTTTTATTATTTTTTTATATGCATTCTTAAAAATTAACATTTACAGGTTGTATCAATGTAACTTTATCAAAAATCATTACGTAAGTATAAATACGAGTACGAGGTGCCACTTGTAAACCTCGTGCAAAGGGCTCGTTTGCTTGTTTAGGATTGGAATGTAATAAATTTAATAAATTAAGAAAAAGAGATCGGTCGGGCTCGTAGCGCTACGCGTTTCCGATTTGGGGTGGTGGGGGGGAATATCCCACGTTCATTCGCGGACCAAGAGATCGTTTGTCGACTTGCATGTTCGGTTCAACCTTTTAAGGGGGGAAAATTGTTCTATAAAATTGTACGGTAGGGATCTCGGAACTTAATAAAGATAATTGATTTCTGTTTTCGGAATTGTGATAAGTATAATAGCAAAATACTTGTGAAATGAGCTTATTAAAATATAATCATAAATAAAAAAGTGAATTGCCAATTTGTGTTCGATTTTTTTCAGATTTGTTTTAAATGATTTTCGTGCCTATAAAAAAAATTATGGTGTTAAAATTATTACGAAATTATTTTTCTCTTGCTTTACACCTACAAATGAAATTTATAAGAATATTGGGTGTTAACAATAAGCCGGCCGGAAGAGACCGCCTATTACGTTCCCTCGATGCTTCAGCCCCTTCCTGTTCATGCCGTGTGTAGAATTTTCAGGGCCACACGTTTTTGCCGTAACTGAGCGCAAAGAATTATTTGGTCCAAATTCATAGTTTATTATTATAGTACTAGATACAAATTATATAATTTTACAAGAATTTAAATATTATACATTTTATTATTCAAAATATCAACATTTTGTAGAAATTTATTGAATATATAAATAAAGATATTTTTAATGTTTTATTTTTCTATTATTAAAATATAACACTGGAAATTATTCAATGTGTACTAATTTGTCAGGTTGGTGAATTCAAATAAATACAAATTCTATTTTTAAAATTATGCGTGCAAGTTTCAAGTGTTATATAGATTTTTATCAAACAAAATTGATGAATGCAATTCAAATAATTAAATCTTAATTATCAAATTAAATGTTTTGTAACATAATAATAATATTTATTTTAACATTCTTTGTATTTTAGTTTTCATCTGAAACAGCGTTCTCCATAGATTATGAGTGCGAGACATAATAATATGACCTTCCTGCTGTAAAATGATGTTGTTGTCAATATTATGTAATTCCTTCATGTTTATAAGAATCACACTTTATTTTCAAAGCAAGAAGTATACTTTATTATTTTGTTGTTATGAAATATGCACGCTGCAAAGTTTGAATTTTTTTTATAAAAACCTAGCTACAAAAATATACTCTCACATAAATGACATTTTCTCCCTTATTGTGAGTCATAGGTCAATCATAAGTATACCGTTATTTGCCGATCTAACGCTATATTTATAATTAACCTAAGACTCATAATAAGTTATTTAAGGAGAGTATATTTGTTGCTGAACTAAAATACAAAAAATGATAAAATAAAAATTATTATTATTAATTTACAAAACATTTAATTTGATTATTTAATTATTTTGCATTCATCAAATTTGTTTGATAAAAATCTATATAACAGTTGCTCATTTCGTGCATCAGTTGTTGTCACACCCGCGTCAATCGTTTGCCCATGCATGGAAAATTAAACATTGCTTGATTCAGTTCAACTCGTGCATGTGTGTCTGACTGAAGTTTTTTTGCCCATAATGCGCTAGCTCAGACCTCGTAAATAAGCTAGCGCAAATATAACTTCGTGGGTGTATTGTTGCCGCCTAGCCATGGGATGAACGCCTAGATGGCGGTGTTCTGAGTGTTGGGCTCGATGAATCGCTCCAGATGATGTTAATTTGTACTTTGTACTTTGTTTTTGAGGTCCCTGGGTAATGCTTCCTAGGTTGCTGAGATTCAACGTATCAGACGGAGCTTTGATCTTATCTAATTGTAGTCTGATATTGGTTTTCGGTCGCTGTGTAACGATGTTGCCTAAACAAAAGTTGCATTTAAAACTTCCGGCCGAGAGGTGTCCCAAGCTCCGGGTTCAGCAATGTTCACTCTCTGTAGTGCTTCACTCGGTGTGAGGTCGGTAGCTGCGTTGGTGGCTATTCCAAACTTGTAGCCTACAAATTGGGGGGTCAGAGGCGTGCTGCATGGCAAAGGCTTCTTGTGGGGGTGGTATTCAGTGGGCATAAGTTATCTATGGCTACATGCCCAGGTCTAAAATTATGGGGTAATCGAGCAATACCTTACTGGCAATAAAAGGTTGTTCGGCCGTCTTGCCCCATCGGAACGGGTGCTTGGTGCCGTCAAAGAATGACTGTCTGCAAAAAGTTGTCCCGCAGCCTAGTAGACGACAAAGTCGATCTATGTGCAATCCAGGTAGTTTCAGCCGCATAAGATTTCGGCTGGCCGCGCTGTCAATTAGGGCAAGTGCTTTTGTCCCTTGGTAGGTGACGTGAATCTTTGGCAGATGGTGGTAGTTGCCGACTACTCCTATTTGTGTTCCGGGTGATTTGGGAGTCCTCGGGTAATGCTTTCAGGGTTGCCAAAATCTAACGTATCAGACGGAGCTTCAAGTCCGCAAAATGTCAATCGGGGATGATTGACAGATTGCGGGACAGATGATTGTCTCAAATCGTAGTCTGATATTGGTTTTCGGTTGCTGTGTAATGATGTGGCCTCAAAGAAAGTTTGGAGAAGTCTGCCGGAGAGTCGACTTACGGCGGTGATTTGTTCAACATTAAGCCACGTCCATTGGAGTCGCGCGCCATCAACAGTATACAGCTTTTTGTTAGAAAACATGTTTATATAAACTGTATACTGATAACATTACTTTTAGTCTTGTTCGGTAGTTTACTAGTGAGTTTTGAAAAAAACAGTTATTTGAAAAATGGGCAAAAAATTAGGCAAGAAAAAACCACTTCCTAGAAAAAGAAATAAAATTTCAAAAGCTATGGTAAAGTACCACAAAAAACGCAGAGAAGCTTTAAATTGGCAAGATATATCAGAAAATATTAATTTACGACAAAGGTAAGCAATACATTATTATATTATTACTTTATTATATGGTCAAGTAGTGTATAAATGAGAAAATTTTAAAATCTTTTTTATTATTTTAATTTACAAAATATTTGATTAAACAATATGCATTATTTGTGTAATTCTTTACGGAATAATACCCTATAATTTATTTTAAATTAAAATTTAAATTAAAATATGTCTATCTAAAAATATATATTTATATATATATATATATATATATATATATATATAGGTAATTCCATTACTTTTTGACACAAATTTAAAAACTGTGTATCTCAAAATTGGCTTAAAATTAAATATGTGTAACTCATTTAGTCATGATCTCTATTTTTAAAGCTTTTTGAAGTTCAAAAAATGTCCTAAAAATTTTTGGGTAATTTTCAATATTTTTAGTAAAAATGTGATTTTGGAAATACTCAGTTTTTAAGTTTGGTCAAAACGTAATGGAATTACTTACCTATAATTAACTAGTTAAATAATAATAGACTAGTTCTTACAAAAAATTGTAATTTTTGTGTGCGGCACCCTCAGAAAGTGATCTTTATGCAAAAAAGTAAATTATGCCAAATTTCAGCTTTTTAACCTGCTTTTGGGGCAAGCATAGGTAAAAAGGAGACACACGTTTGCCGTTTAGTTTTAAAAGTTTTTGGGACGTAAAATACAATATAATAAAAGGAATAATTAACTGATTCTTAAACATAGCAGCAATTTACCAATGAATCTGCATTTAGATTTTAATATATACTTAGCAATTTCTCATTTTAGCACACCAATAGTTTTATGTTTAGTAAAAAATATACGATCGTCATTCTTATCCAAAATTTTGTATGTCTCATTTTTACACCACTTGACCTTATTACATATATTTACTTCTATATTTATGTTATTGTCTTTATGACAGTTTGTTTATTCGTTTGTTTGTTTAACATTTCATATTTTTTGTTAAATTTGACTCTCTGTAAAACAGAATTACATACCTGTCAGTAAGTATGATTATTATTATCTGTCAGTAAGTATGAGTAATAAAATACAAACAATTTGTTGGGAGTATTGTTTCCAAATTTGTATAAACTTCAGTTTAAAACAACATGCTATATTTGAATATAATTTATTTCAGCAATGATAATACTAGCATGGAAAAAGGTGTATCGAGTAGTTCATCTTTAGTAGCAATGGACGATTTTGTAAATTACCAATTATCACCACAAACATGTGATGATAGTGATGAGGTAAACGAAATGGAAAATGTTGTTGGTACTAGCACATTGCCTTCAGAAGAACGTGATAATGTGGAGAATGATGACAAATCCGAATACAATTTTGAAGACGTCACACCTAAGGATTATACAGAGTATGATTCAAATATTGGTATATTTTTCTTATTAGTTAAATATAATTTTACATTATAGGATAAATCAACATGTTCTTGAAACTGAAATAAAGCCAAATCCTGCAAATTTTATAGAAGGAAACAGAGTTGTTGATATTAACCATACTCTAAGATGGGCATTACATCTCCAAAAAGACCACAGCAACATATGTTCTGGCGTCTTAGTACCAAAAAAGGAATATAGAAGGGGTCTTGTGAGCAATTTTACATTTGTTTGCAATAATTGTGAAAGGGAATATATGAGATCAACGTTTCCAATTGATTCTAATATAAATGAAGCATTTGTTTGGGGCACTCTTGCAATAGGCAGTACGTATGGCCACAGTGAAGAATTATTAAGTGTTATGAATATACCGACTCCTTCAAATACATTTTTTTATAAAATGGAAGACAAGTTAGGAAAGGTAAATATCAAATTACAAAAGCAATAATAAAAAAACAAACTTTGCTTTGCTAATAGAATGTTTCTTTAAATTGTTAGTTGCACAGTACAGTGCAAAATGTTAAGCTATATAATATGTTTTTGTTCTTATTTAAGATTTGGCATAATACTTTGTGGAATGACATGGAAAATGCTGGACAGTCAGAGAAGGCTTTAGCCATAGAAAAAAATAATGTTGATAAGAATGGAATTCCTTTCATAACCGTATATTTAAATGGAGGATCGTCGAAGAGGTCCTATGGCCATAGTTTTGATGCAAATTCCGGTGTTGTAAGTACTTACTCATAAACTATTTTGCTGTTCAGTAAATATAAAAATGTTATTGTTTCTAATCCTATTCATCTGTTTTAGGCTGTTATTATTGGCAAGGAAACTTGCAAAGTTTTGTTCATAGGTATAAGGAACAAGTATTGCTCTATTTGTGAAACTGCTTCAAATAAAGGATTAGAAGTAAAGCAGCACACATGCTTTAAAAATTGGAATTTATCTTCTTCGGCAATGGAATCTGATATTATAGTAGAAGGTTTCAATTGTAGTAAAGCAATGCACGGAGTTCGCTATAAGTACTTCATTGCCGATGGAGACTCTAGTGTGTTTACTAATATTAAAAAAAAAGTTTCATATGGACAAGAGGTAAATATAAAATTATTATTTATTATTATACGTAACTAAATATGAATTTTATATACAACTTTCTTTATTTATAACCTTTTAATCAAATTATAGGTATATAAAATTGAATGTGCAAATCATGCCATTAAAAATTATGGTAAAAGACTTTACGCCATTAAAATTGATACGAAAAATATACCAATAGGAACCAGAAAATTGTTGAAGATGGAAACTATAAAAATGCTAACCGGTGCCGCAAAAAGAGCAATTTATCAGAACAGCCATGGTTCTGTTGAACAACTAGGACATGATTTGTTCAATACAATTTCTCATGTCTTTGGCGACCACAAAAAATGTTTTGAACATTTTTGTCCTTCTGTGGGCACGATTGACGAAAATAGTTTACTGCCAGAAATTAGAAGTTCTGGATTATACGGATACATTTTTGGTAAGTTATTGAGATAAATTAACAATTTAAAATTAAAAACATTTTTTAACAGGTGCATTGGAACTTCTTATTAAAAAGAAAGGAATGCTCATAGACAATGAAACAAACAATAGAGCAGAAATGTTTATGAATATTTTGGCTCGTTTCAATATGGGAAAAAGACGAAATTTAGTAGCCCGTGGATCATTTTTGCGAAGAAGTTATTTGTCTGCTCTTCGTTACAACAATAGCTTCTCTTGGCATAGTGATGCATGGAAAAAAGCTACTAACAAAAGCCCAGGAAAATATTTTAAACAATATATTTTTGCAAAACAAAAGTATGGTAAATCTAAAATATGTATAACAAAAAGAAGACAAAACAAAAAGGTTATAAAAAGAAAACTTGATTTTGATTATGGACCTTCTGCCGAACAACCAGCACTAAGCACCGAAGAACTCGAAAGTGCGAGTAAAAGAATTTTGGACTCACTAGAAGTAATTAAAATGCTGTAAACTTAATAAATTTATAATACATGATTGTTTGTTTTGTAGGTTACTAGAGAAGAAATAATAAATATTGCTTCTACAACAATTGGTCAATATGACAATAAAAGTTATATAAGTCATAAAAGAAATCGGTTAACCGCATCTGTTTTTGGGCAAGTTTGCAGAAGAAAACCAACAACACAATGCCATTCATTAGTAAAACAAATTTTACACCCTTCAAATCCTCAATCAAGTTCGTTAGAATATGGGAAGATATTTGAATCTGTTGCCAAAAGTAAATTTTCCCATAACATTGGCAAACAAATTGTAGACGCAGGTTTATATATTCATCCGGAACACAATTTTTTGGCAGCTTCGCCAGATGGTAAGTAATTTAATAATGTCAAGCAAGCATATTATAATGATAATAACGTATTATTAATAACACAGGACTAATTGGCGAAGACGATTTGGTCGAAATTAAATGTCTATTTAAATTATCAAAGAAAATGACGGCTGCATCTAATTTAGAAGATTTTATAGACGGTTCATCTTGTCTTGGAAAACAACCGGATGGCACAATAAAATTAAAACGGAATCATAACTACTATTACCAAGTATGTATAATTTTTATTACGTTACATTTTCTAAAATCCCCAACATGAATGTTAGTTAATATAAGATGTTATTATTATCACATACATTATGTTAATAATAAATTTATTTTAGGTGCAAGGACAACTTGAATGTACTAATAGGAGTAGGTGTTACTTCGTTGTTTTTATAAACGATGAAGTGCCGCTTTATGTAGAGGAAATACTTAGAGACAGGGATTTTTGGTACAATAATATGCTAGAAAATTTAATTAAGTTTTATGTGCATTGTATTGTACCAGAATTGGTTTTAAATAGAATTGGAAAGCAACAAAAATGTCAAGACCCCAGCTATATTCTTGAAGCAATAAAAACGGCTGCTTTAAAAAAAGAAAAGAAACAACCTAAAAACTGTTAAGTTATATGTATTTAGTTTTTAAAATTAATAAATTTTATTAGACAACAAAAATATTTATTTCTTTTCCCCACGGGAAATAATGTATACGAATCTCCATGGCTAGATACCTGTGTACCTTATTTCAGCGGCTTATTTAAAACGGATTGTTTGGCAAATAATAAGCATATTTAACTAAATTATATATTATTAATCTTATTACAGATTAGTTTAATAAAATACATTTTTCAGAATTTAGAATAAGGTCATCATTGATCTAATTACCTTTTCGATGAAAAGTACTTAAAAGCAAAATTATCTAATTACTGTATACAATTTTGCATTTGGATTACCTAATCCTTTGTCGGAGTTATTAAGCTTATTTGTATTTTTCAAATAAAATAGTATTATTTTGCTAATTTAATTAATACGTTCTTGATGGTGTTGATGGTGTTCAATTATGTTTTTCAAAACCATTAAAGAAAGTGCTTTAGTGTATAATTATTTTGCGTTGATTCAAATTATTATTTTGCAATAATTTTGATTGAGACTCATTTAGAGACGTTTCGGGAGCTGAGTATAAAAGGTATGTCGATATCTTTAGTGTAATAAGAAATGTGTATATCTAATAAAAACTATTGTTTTATAGAATGAGTTATAAACAACAATTGACTTATTCTAAACAATTTGCCAATATCGATAATGATGAACACAATAAGGAATATGAAGATACTACATCAGCCGATAAAAAATTGTTACCTCTATCAACTTTTTGTGTTGATAGATTGGAAGAATCTGATATTGAGGATGATACCAAAGTTGAAATAGTAGGCAGTTGTTATATTTGCAGATTTACATCAAAAAGCAAAGAGAAACAAGAAGAGGATGCTAAACCTGTTTGTGACAAAATTTACAAAATGTCTACCTTCTGAATAAATTGCATATCAATAATAATACTTTTTTTATTGTAGTATTGTGTTATTCCTATAATCTATAACTCCTAATATTTTTACGATTACATTATATAGATTATAATAGTAAATAATGTGTAAGACATGAAGGTACACATGTACTTATACCGTGAGAATTATTAATTTATGTTTTGTTTTGTGTATAAAAAACAGTATGCTATCTTATTTAATTATTATGCCACAAATGACATTTGCAATATTTTAATTAATTTTATTGAGGGAGGCCGACAATACAAAGCGCCTGGCGGACCCTGGAACAATAATTTATTAGAGTAACTTGAAAGCGATGAATGTTGAATATTTTTTTATTGGATGTATTGCTGTGTATGAAAAATAAATTATTACAATTTTATTTTATTTTTATAGAACTTTAATAAACAATAACACTGAAATAAACAACTCAAGTTATTGTTGATTTTAAAATATTTGGAGCTACAGATATTGTAAAATAAATATGCATTAAAAATATAGTAATCGGGGAACGCAATAGATAGCAGTAAACATGTGATCTTAGTGTTATTTGGATTGGCTGATGGGCGGTCTTGGCCCCACTGTGTAAATTTGTGCGAATTATGCGCCCTCCGGTTTTATGTTAACGCCAAATATATAGTGTGACACACTATTCAAACCAGACCAACGATTGCATCTGTTTTATTTTACTTTTTCTTGGGAGGGAATTTTTAGGAACAAGTGGGTTCGAGCTTTTTCCACGGAGTCCGGAGTCGCCGACAGTTCACTATAGGATCAAGCTCGTGGCGCTCACATTTATACCTGCCCATCTTCACTGAGCCGGCAGGCACCCTCTCGGTTGATTAAACCACCCTAGCTCCCACATCCTCCTCTAAGTACAGAAAAATCTCGCCACAGCAGCTCTTCCTCAATAAAAACACCTTTGGCTCTTTGTCAACTCCCACACGTCCAAAAGCCGTAACAATTTAATTATGTACAATTTTGGCTTGAATATATATTTTATAAAAACTGCCTCTCCACTCAGTGATATACATAATTTGTGTTTCAGGGTATGCACCAAAAATATCACTATTATACTTTTTAACTATAATGAAATAATCATTTTTATGTTGCAACAACTTACTTTATTGATGATATAATAGAAATTATCGACTCAATTATGAATGTAGTAGAAGAAATTATTATTGATCTATCAGCATATCTGGCAGCTTTTGAAAGCCATTTTGAAATACAACTGATGATTAGTTAATTTTTTTAATTCATTACTTTTACCAAAGGACGAAATAGCTACCAACTATTCTATTAGTGTTAGTTTTCTTCTTGACTTTAATATAGATGATTGTTGTGAAGATATCAAAAACAAAACAAAATAAATAAGTCTGATCTGTTATTAAATAATAACTACAGAGAAATTAATCATCATATTGAAGATTTGAATATCGCCAGCCATAAACTGGACGATATTAATAACATACTCGGCAAACTGAACAATCGTTCTTATATTCCAATCATTGGAACTTCGGTAACATCAAATCGTGAGCACAGGCGAGAGAACAACAATCTCACCGATAGAATGATTTGGAAAGATGTTAGTTTTTGTGTTTATTTTAATTTTTTTAGTAACATTAACCTTTTTTTATTCTAGCTAAACTTAGCATTTAATTCAAGAATGTGCACTGGTTGCGTCAATTTACAACACTTGACTTTTTAAACGATTCTAAAAAAATAATTATTAACCGCATGCAGAATTTACTAAAACAGCAAAAATGTTTTAAAATTAATTTAAACTTCTGCTGGGAATTTGTTTTACCATCTAGCGAAGACAATGAATATATATTCATTGCCACAAAAAAATGGCTGTTTTAATCAAAAAGTTATGTTTTTTTGTTTATTTTACCGACTGGCATTATTTTATCATTTGCTAAGATAGCAAGTTTGTCTGTCGTTATGTTAAAAATGTAAGTCTTGAAATGTGGCATTTCCATGTGTTATGAATACAGCCAGCGGTATCCGTGTCGGCATTTAAAAGTGCCACTCGGCGTATATACATAATTCCATTATAATAGGAACATTGCGTTGCAAATGTACATAAACACGGGAATTTTAAATTTATTATTACATTAAAAATTTAAGTATGTTAGAATCCCTTCTACTGCATTGGTATTAAGTAAATTGCGCATGTCCATGAGACTAATCGAGAGGAAGGGTCCGCATCCGACGGCGATTCCCTCTTCTCGACCTACTCTCCGGCTTGCTTTACAAAGAACTGCCACACGTCTCGCTGTATTGTTAGTTAAGTTTCATGTTAGTAAAGTTTGAGTTCTAATTGTTAATAAAGTTTGTGTGAAAATAATAAGAGATTATTTTATTTTGTGTAATCGTTACAAAAAAATTAAAAATCAAAGTGTAAAATAAAAGTAAGATATTACATAATATAATCAGTGCAAGTGCCTTGAACTAGTGTATCATCAACATAATCACAAAAAACATGAAATGATAAGTTACATACATCGTATCGTTAACTAAATATTAACACAAACATTTTGTAGGTGTATTTCATGTGACTCCCAATGCCCTAATCGCTTTCTTAATAGTAGGGGGCCCAAGCGGGAATTTCTTGAGTAACTCAAGCGCGACAGAATAATATAAAGGCAGAAACCTTGCACCCTGTTTATGAATTACCACCCTATATGAACCCTTAATATAGAAGCGTGCGTCTAGGACAACCGATCAGATTGGTAAAAAAAATCGATCCCCAAAAATATTCGAGCGTGTCAGATAATGTGTAAAGTAAGTTAAT
The DNA here is from genome assembly GCA_963932245.1 of Tachinus rufipes. Taxonomy (NCBI): domain Eukaryota; kingdom Metazoa; phylum Arthropoda; class Insecta; order Coleoptera; family Staphylinidae; genus Tachinus; species Tachinus rufipes. The sequence goes on from OZ010748.1 coordinate 53,310,875, forward strand.
TACATGCAGAAAAGCTTACATTTAAATAATCTGAGAATTTTAACGTGACAAAAAAAAAATTACGAGTCACAAAGTTGCAAAAAACCTGGAAATACTCGAGTGCGGTTAAATTTTTTTTCATTTTGAAGGAAATCATTTAACTATCACGGAAATAATATAATCTGCCGATTTCTACAAGTCGAAGTAGCTAAAATCATGTATAAAGTGTGGTGCGTGCAGCTGCCGAAAACTAAGTAATTCCTACTCCGCGCCTCTCTTCCCTTCTTACTCTTTCTCTATCTCTCACTCTTTCGCACCGTCCCCTACGCTACTTTCTGCCGCCATGACGGCCATGATGCCATCCCTCTGTTCGCAACGACGCGTCGAGTTCGTAGATGTACAACGCTTTGTGCTATTAGTTATTGTGTTTAACAAAAGTGTAATGAATTAAATAAACTGAGTTTAATATGTACTACGACAATGAGTAAAAATAGTGGGAACTGTAAAAATCGTGTGTGTAATTTGTGGACAAGAAACATTTGATAAAATTATAAAATTTACGCAAGAAACATTAAAAAAATGCATAACGGTTTTAGAGTATCGTCGATCCAAACCCGCTCAACGAAAATCACGCAGCACCTATAATGAAATTGAAATTTCAAATAAAAAATCTTTAAATGACGGCTATCACGCGCAGTGTTATAAACTATTTACAGCGATAAAAATACCGTCTGATTTCCAAAAGCAACAGGGAAGTGTAGCAGAATGTGAGAATGCACCTGGAGTTTCTGGAGAAAATGATAAAAATTTAATAATTACTACTTATAAAGTACACATGATCCACTATATTTTCTTAATTTTTTAGAGTTTTTTCATGCATAAGGTTGCTGGGGGGTAAAATGGAAAAATTTTCAGTTGTCGTAACCTACAGGTCACACCGTGTGATGGATTCAAGGTTTTGAGGTCATCGGTGAGTGCTCTCCGGAACGAGTGCTGGAAATTTTGATTAAAATGGAAATTGGCTCTGCGTTAACTTATCGTTAATAAATGCTCTTTAATAAAATTGTTTATAATTTGTATCTCTGTCAGAAAGACAACAAAAAAATTCTAACACTCGTTTCAGAAGGCACTCTGATGAACAAACTGAGACCTCAAAACTTTGAATCCATCGCACCTGTGAGTTACGGCAACTGAATTTTTTTCCATTTTACCCCATAGCAACCTGGTGCATGAAAAAACTTTCACAATTGAAGAAAATATAGTGGATCATGTGTCATTTACAAAAGGTAATTGTTATATTTTTGTCATAAACAGTTTACGGAAAAAAATGATTAAAAGAATAATTTTTATCTTATATACCAATTTATCAGTTTCTTATGGGTAAAATATTTTCAGAGCGGGAGTATCAAGCAGCCTTGAACCAGTCTTTGAGGATTCTGATGATCAGTTTCATTTCAATGAGTCCGCTAGTAATAAAAATTTGCCACCAGAAAAATTCTTCATTTGAAAAAAGTCACGCAAACAACTTTGTGGCCGTAATATTCCATTGTTAGTCAATAGACTCAAAACTATTGAATTATTGAAAAGTGCAGCTATCGAACATAATGATATAGAAATGTTGGAGAAAATCAGTTTCTGTTCTGACAGTTCCAGTATTCCTTATCCTAAATTTTGTAAAGTAATACTTCAAAAGGAGATGAAAGTGATTTTGTTAAAAAACGGAAGGCAACAAATACAGCTTATGTAATGCTATGCGAAATATTGGAAGAATACGTGGTCAAAAACAACGAATGCCTGTTTTTTGATCATGTTAAGAAAGAATACCACAAATTACTAGCTGAACAATGTAAGTAATTTTCTGATTCAATTAGCAGCGATTCATTCTCAGATAGTCATTTAGAAAAAAAGTTAAAGGAGAGGTTTGAGAAGAAGATCAAGATTATTTATGCTAAAAAGAAAAAGTTTCTTGCACCATTTTCTGTCCATATTGTTACATTCAATAATTTGTTTAAAACTATGGCAGTAAAAGAAAGGATTCGTGCAGTTGGAGCACAACTCCGAGAAGAAATTCTTAAATCTACGGTTACGAAATTGCCTGAAGATTGCACTGCTGAAGACTTGATTAAAGGCGAGAGTGATTATGTGCCAGAGCTTTTAACATGCTTCTTGGAAACATTTGTTATGGGTGATGGTAGCCATTTATCAAGAACATCACGTGAGAAAAAAGAGAAACAATAATGATCTTGCAATTTTTTCTCTCGGACAAGATTTGATGTACGCTGCTTCCAGCTACAAAATCAAAACTTCCAAACACATAACTCTGGTCTGGCAGTTAAGAGCTTATGTAACAGCAAAAAAATCATTAATTTATTATCGAAATACGGACACTGCTGCTCTTACACAACTTTGGAAGAGTTAGAGACTGAATTAACTTTTTCTACGGCAAATAGTACCTACGTGTGTCCTGAAGATATATTATGTCGTCCGGATTTGAATACTGCAGTAGCTTCTGATAATTTCGATCGCTTTGTCGAAACACTGAATGGTAAAGACACTCTTCACGAAACGGTGGGAATAATTTTTCAAAACATTGTTCAGAATGAAGATACGATGTCTGTGGTATCTCCAACTGCCAGTGAAACTCAAAATTCAGCTCTTAAAGAGACTGTAAATGACGATGATTCAGAATCTACACTTACGACACGGAAAAACCGAAAACGCCGATCCTTCAATGAAATTACTTTTGATTTGCTCCCATTTACCAAAAAATTAAAAATAGCAACTTGGAATCAGCTCGACATATCCGCACTCAATGAAGCTCCAAACAATTTGATTATGTCAAAGCAATTAGATGTTGCGTGGATGTTGCGCGTTTTCATAAAATATCTCATGTTCCAATGTGGGTAGGGTATCATAGTCAAATATTCATTGATAATTCACCCGTTTAAAAAGTATCTTATCTTACGCCAATTTACTAGTCTCCCACTAATCATTCCACAGTCTTGCAAACTCTAGAATTGAGCCAACAAATTGCAAGAGAATGTGAAGCTCCATATGTTCAGGTCACGTATGATTTATCTATAGCCCGAACAAGTTATTGCATTCAAACTCAAGAATCTTTGCAATTATTTCAATTAACAATAAAAAAATCTATTATATGTATAATTCCTTCGGGGTGAAGCTAGATGACGTTATAACTCGAGAACCGCTAAGCCGATTTTCATGATTTTTTTTTTTTTTGGTTTGTTCATTTCGCTGTATTTCAGGTTTAGGCAGAAAAAAAAATCCGGAAAATTCACCGGAAAATCGGAAAAATCGAATTTCAGCAAAAAACTCTGCAACAGCAAACTTTTGTTCGTCTCACTCCCAAAGTGGTTTAGCATTAAAAAAATCGGTATAACCAAAGGGAAAGCCGGATAATTGGAAAATATCAAAAGTGTGTTTTTCTACAATTTTGTATTTTCAAATTAAATTCATCACATGAGGATATTCACTTAACATCACCAATGACAGAATTTTTTTCGTTTTGTAACAAGAAAATTCGGAAAAACCCATAGGAACAATCGGAAAAATGGAAAATATCGAATGTCTATTTTTCTATGAGTAATTGGTATTTTCGAATTTATTTACTTTCATGCCGGACAAGTTTGCTGGGTCTGCTATTTAAATAAAAAATCATTTTTATTTTTAATTAAAATAAGATTCTTTAGGGCAAAACAACGTTTGCCGGGTCAGCTAGTAAAAGTATATTTTGTTTTTCAAATTGTCAGATTAAGAAAATCTCTCCAAATAATTGTCAGATTACAGGTCAGAACGACAAGGACATGACTGAATCCTCTGTATAAAAATCTGACGCGCTCGAGTATTTCAAGGTCACGATTATTTTTTTACATTTTCAAAAATCAGCCATGAGTTCTGGTCGCGTCCAAATCGTCAGTTTTTTTAATCTGACATCATTTAGGGTTCACTTAACATCCCTACTGAATATGTGACACGCTCCCCTTTTATAGTACGCATTATCTAAAAAATCAATGCATGTTAAAATAAATGTGCATCAATCAACATTTCCTCAACAATCAATTTATAAAGTGTAAATGTTTGTCAACACAAGAATTTGTGAAGTGAAGAATTGAAAAATTCTTTTTATAAAATAAACTATTAGATAAATATAAGTCAACCGACTATCAATAACAGAATAATTTTTTTTAACCATATTATTAGGTTGGAATTTTATTTCAAATTACGTCAACCCAAATTAACAATATAGCTAGATGAAATTACGTCAACCGACTAATAATAACAAAATAGAGTAATGTTATCCATATATTTACTTGGTTGGAATTTTATTTCAAATTACTTCAACCTAGTTTTAAATCATTTCGGTAGAATATTTACATGATATGATATGTTTATTGTATCAAAATATCCATTGATTATGATTTTTTTATCCATTATATTATTTTACAAAATGAATTAAACGTAATTTGCATTAATATGCAATAAAGATGTCTGTTCTTAATAAAAGCTGCTGTTACGATGTTTATTCTGATTAATTGTATCTGTTTTTCTCTATGTATCTGTGCTACATCCAATAAATTTCTTCAAAATGGGAATGATTTTTGTTATTATTGTATAATATGCAATTTATCTTGATTATTTCATGCTAATTTATATTTTGAAGATTTATCAATTTATCAATTGTTGCACTTTTACTGCATTCCCGGGTTCCCTTCTTCATTCTGCAGCGATTATTCTAGTTGTTATTCATATATTTAATAACATTATTTTTAATGGCGATTATATTATTTAATTTGTCATTTCACTTATATTTATTAGACACCTTTATTTATTCTCAGCAACATAGTAGCAATGGTAGGTTAGTAGATTGATATGATTGTGCACACCAAGGCGTGGCCGTAGATTATTCCAGTGCACTCGAATAGGTTGAAACGTTGTCGTCACTCAGCGGTTAAAGTGGGTACAGTACCGTAATAAGTTTTGTGTACAGTCCATAATGATTTTTGTTTTTATTATGTATACAATTTGTCTTGATTTTTTCATATCTTGTTCTTCTAGTATTTCCAATTTACTGACTTCTTATAATTAATTCACTTTTCACTTTTCACTGTTAAATTTATATTTTAAATATTTGTATAAAATCCATACATAATTAATTGTTACACTTATAATACATTTCCGAGTTTGCCTCTCTATTCTAGGTCGATAATTCTAGTGTATGTTTGTATATTCAATTCCATTATTTTTTCAGCAACATATGTAGTAGCAATGGTGCGGTAGTAGACTGATGTGATTGTGCACGTCAACTGTCAAGGCGCTGCCGCGCTTTCGTTGCCTCCTCCTACAACGAACAACAGTCTTGCCAATATAGCTTATTCGGGTGCATTCGAATATGTTGAAACGTTGTCGTCACCCAGCTAAAGTGGGTACAGTCCGTAATAAATTTTGTGTACAGTACCGTAATAAGTTCTCTGTACAGTTCCGTATAAAAAGCTTTTACTATTGATTTCTACTATTTTCTTTAATTTCATTTTTGTATGTAAGCTTTTTCTATAGTAAAATAACAACGTAGTTTTACTAATAATAGCTGCATAAATGATGCATTTCAGAAAGGAATAGACAAAACAAATTAAAATTTTCTTGTAATACATCAATTTTATTTTATTTATATATTTTTATAATGTTAAATTCATTTTTAATTATTATTTATTTTACAATTCATTACGAAAAATATTAAGATTAAGTTTTATTTTTAAATATCATCATATAAAACTTTAATAGAAGCAAAAGAACTTTATAATTTTGATTTTACAAATATTTTTTTAATTTCCAAATCTTCCATAAATAATAAATTTTTATCCTAGATATGTAATATCTTTAAAGAAAAAGCTTGTGTTGAAATTTTGTGGTTGTTAAAATCAAATGTTTTGCAAAATTAGATTTTTCAATGTCTTTATTTTTAAACGCTCTTATATGGTCCTTATAAATCTAATACTAAATTTTCCAATACATATTTCATTGCAATCACTACAATTTAGTTTATAAATTTAAATTATTAAATGTTTTAAATGCTACTGTAATTTTGACATTTTTATTTGAATAACAATATAATTTTTCAGATATATTACCAAAATAAATTAAAAAACAATATTTCTTAATTATTTCTTTAGTAAATGGTTATATTTTATTAAGGGGGCAGTTTGATGAGTGTCATAAAACTACGTGCAGAACTCACGCAATTTAACTCCTTTTTAAAATCGTTTTTTTGCAACGTGTAGAGAATGAAATTTCCAACCTAATGAAATATATAAAAATCCATAACCTTCAATTGTTTATTAAATTTTGAAATTAATTTGCAATTTTTTTGTCGAAATAATTGCTGAAACATTGAGAGTTATACTTCATTGAACATTAAACTTAGTAATCTTTCTATTGTGCTATAAGTTATTTTTCTAAAATAACAATTGTTACAGTTCTGCTCGTAGTTGTGAATGTATAATAAATTGTGAAATTTGAAATTCCCGCGTGTATTAATTTTTCTAACAGTTAGTGCGTTCCGTATATCAACCGAAGCGACCGAAATCCCGGTTATCCTGAAACAGGTTTATATACGGAACGCGGTTACCTGAAAAAGGTTACAAAGGTTGCGACCGCACTCACCATGAACTAACGTCGGTGAATTTCTATTAATTGTGGTTATACATGGCGGTAAATTTGAAATACAATCAAAAGTGAACAAAAACGTCAAATGTTGCTCGTGTATTTTATTAAATTATTAATTATAGGTTATAATGTATATGTATGTTCCTGTCAATGCTAAAACGGGCAAAGGCATGAGTGCAACAGAGCAAACATAATTATTGTGTATAGTTGCCTGTTATACCTGCCAACCTCTACTGGGATTACTGTATTAGCAGGTAGATAAATACATACAATCATCTAAGATTAAGCACTGAAATTTAAAAAAATATAACACTAAAGCTAATAATAAATAAATTCATGAAGTTTGAGCCTATAATATTTCAGTTTTGTATTTTGACGTTTCTATAACAGCTGTCGTTCCGTAAATCAACCAAGATTTTCAGCAACCGATCAAAAGCGTAACCTAACCGCCGGTTACTTTGGTTGATATACGGAACGCACTAAGTGTGTGGTGCGTTCGTTTATTCTACTCCACGTACTCCTTTAACTCTAATTGCTCTTTACGCGTTCGGCAATGTCAAACAGAACAAAAGGAGCACGTTCTTAAGCGTTCGGATATGATGGAGTGGAGATGATAGTGTACACTTCACATGCACAACCTCGAGAGATTGTGTGAGACGGAGTGACAGCCGTATTTGAATTTTATTACATTTATTTAAACGTGAAACTTACTTATATTTTTGTAAACATTGATAAATAAATGCATGTTGATTATATGTTTAAAATAATGTAATAAATGGCCTTCAAACAATTAAAATTTTAAATTTCTTTAAAATTCACTTTTATTGGTTTTATAGGTGATAATATAAAATTACTAGTGTTATATAATCAAGTGTTTTAAATTTATATAGAAATAGAAATAATAGTTCCTTTAAGAAATAACTTCAAATTAAAATTAGTATTATATGTTTATCTAAATGTCAAAGGTTATAATTTCTGACGTCGAATCAAATTACAACATTGCGTTCGGATATATGTATTTACTCTAACAACTATCCACACCACTTCAGTCTATTCTACTCCAACTCCACTTTCCTTAAACGAACGCACTAGTGGTATTGCTGCCACGTTAATTAAAATCATAATAAATGTCATATTATAAATTTATAGGTTATAGCAGATGGTGGTTTGATAGTATAATATAATTGTGATTACAATAATATCAAGTTACCGTCCGCCATAATTTGTTAATTTATAATATGACTATATTCATTCATTAGGATTTTAATTAATGTGGCAGCAGTACCAAACTGTTAGAAAAATTAATACACGCGGGAATTTCAAATTTCACATTTTATCATACATTCACAACTACGAGCAGAACTGTAACATTGTTATTTAAGAAAAATAACTTATAGCACAATAAAAAGGCTATTAAGTTTAATGTTCAATGAAGTATAACTCTTAAAGTTTAAGCAAATATTTCAACAACAAAACTACAAATTAATTTCAAAATTTAATAAACAATTGAAGGTTTTAGATTTGTATATATTTTATTAGATTAGAAATTTCATTCTCTACACGTTGCAAAAAACCGATTTTAAAAAGGAGTTAAATTAGGTGAGTTCTGCTCGTAGTTTTCTGACACTCATCAAACTGCCCCCTTAATACAAATTTTGAATTGTTTTTTATTTAAAATTTTAATAGTAATAGATTCATTGTTTGTAGCTATTTCTTAAATTATATTAATTTTTTTATTAAAATTTTTTTTGTTTAATGGTAAATATTTTTTTATTTATTGGATGAAATGAATCTTTTGGAATAATTGTATCTGAATAAGTTTGTTTTTCTATAAATTTTAAAGTTAAATTTTGATTTTTGATTTCTGAAATTCAAATTTTAATTTAAATTTAATTGTTTTATAAATATTATTTACAAAATTTAATAAAATATCTAAATCAATTAATTTCATTTTTTTTTAAATAAATAAAATCATCAACATATCTGAACCAATTTTTTTTTAACTAGAATTTATTATTTTATTTTTCAAATTTTCCAAAAAAATATTTACTATTTTGAAAATAGAATTTATTGTCAAATAAAAATTAATTTTATTAATCCATTTTTCAAATAAATTTATAATTTCGTTAATTTTAAATGGACATTTTTCTTTATCATTTAATTTTTTTAATTAAATTTATTTGCCGGAATTTCGTTACATACATCTAAACTTATTAATATACATCCACTTTCAGTTTTATGATTTTCTAATTTATTGGTTAAATCTAAAATATTTTTTATGCTAAATTCTGGATTATATACATATGATTTAATCAATTTATTTAAATATTTTGTTATTATATGATATTTGACTTGTTGATTTGTTGTTGTTCATTTTTTGCACGTGTTAAATACGTATTATTAATAACCTTATTAACAGTTGCGGCTCGGGTTCGACGGAGTACGGACGTGTTACCGCAGCGATATTGTAGCTATGATACCTTAGTGAATAATTTCAATAATTAATTTAAAAAATTAATTAATAAAATAAATAAGACAGTAGTGTAATATAACAAGTAACAATTAGTGCGAAACACCAAATCAATTTCATAAGGGATGCATTCACTTATTAAATACCATTTACAATTATATTGATTTACACGAAGAAACTACTCCTAGCATCAAAATAAGCGAAATTTCTTTAATAAACAAGTTAAACGTTTTTGGCTGGTTTAAAAGATCCTTTAGGCCCCATTATCCGAGCTATAAGACCAAATACGCTTGCAATATATAGCCAAAGAAGATAATATAAAATATCTTCAACTATCTAATTATTCACAAAATAATGATTAAAAGTTTAATGGTACTAATAAATTTCATATGCTCAAAGAAGGCCAAAACTTGTATAATCAACCACGTAAATTTAATATCAGTCTAATCAATATATGAATATGAAATTAAATTTAGCATTCCCAAGAAAACCTATTAAATTTCAACAAAGACACCACAACATGAAAACTATTTTATTAACTCGCGTTTATGGGAAACCACAAACACAAAAGGTCTGGAATAAAAAAACAAATAACTCGCTGTATCAACCAACACACATGAGTACTTCAACTCATAATACAAACCCGCAAGTTAGGCAATACAATCAATTTAAAAATAATGGACAAAAACCTAATTAGTCAGAAGAATTATTTAACACAGTTTGTATCAAAATTAAAATGCCTATTAGTAAATATGGATCCAAAGGACAAGAATTCTGTGAATCTTAATTTATCAAAAATGAAATTAATAATGAAAAACAAGAATTTCACTATGAACTGCAAGATAAATATACTTGTGAATCAGAAATAAATTTTCAAGAGAGTAAATTACCACAGACGTACTATTTAGCTATAAAAAGCTCACCACTACTATACCAATTATTAATTGATACAGGTGCAACAAAATCGTTCATTCGCCTCGAAATTGCATACAAATATTTTAAAAACAAAATCATTAGTGACTCTTTTACAGTGTGTATACAGCATTCGCTTCATCATCACATAAATATTCAATGAATATACCTGCTTTAATGATAAGCGAAATTTAAAATTTTACCTATACAAATTTCATAATATCTATGATGCATTGATAGGTATTGATAATATAAAATTACTTAAAGCTCATTTAGATTTTGCAAATGCTAATCTAATTACACCTAATTCAAATAATTAAATTCTGTTTTAACCCTCTTGTAAAAAAATACTTTTTCAAATTAAAATAGAACCCTACACAAAAATAATTGCTAAAATCCCAGAGGATGTAAAAAACGGCTAAATAATTATTCCAGAATAAATAATACAAAACTGTAAAATCCTTGAAACTTTGTCAATAGCTAATGATCACATAGCAATAGTTGAAATACAAAATGAAAATAATGAAGAGATCAATTTCACATTGCTTTCCTCTATTAAAGTTAACCATTATGAACATTTCGAATGTTTTTATATGGAAGTACCCAAGAAAAAACAAAATAAATAATATTGACATCCTGATTCATTCATCTCACATGAATACAGAAGAAAAACATGAAATTTTAAATTTTTCTAAAAATGGATAACAAAGAAATTACCTTTACCAACCAAGTTAAACATTAACAGCATTATGCATAGTTGTTTGGTTAGTATGCTACTAATACGTTACTAACTAGTAGCTACTTACACCATACTAAATGTGGCATATGCATAGTTGATTTTTAGTATAATTTAGTTAGTAGCTATTAACTATAAAATTATGCTTTGGCAACACAGCATTATGTGACATGAAGTTTGTTTCATGTCCCATTTTTGCGCGGTTAAAACAAATAATGAAAAGGTTTTGCACAAAAATAAAGATTCAATAATTATTGTAGAACTTGTAAATAAAAACCCTAATTAAGAAAATTGATTAAAAAAAATTATGCAAATGTAAAAATATATTTTTATTTTGTTTTAAAATGTAATTTATTGATATCTAAAATAAATTATGCATTTGTTGCAATTGAAGAGCTTGAAAAAATAAGGGTACGCAATTAATTACTTTTGAGCTATAATCGTTTTAAAATGTTAAAATTAATAAACAACTACATATTATGTATAGTAAGTAGAGTAAGTTTTAGAGTCAAAATGCACAGGATCAGATGTGTTTGCTGCTGTCATATTAATTTTTATAACTCAATTTTGGATGTGCTGCCATCTTACAGAAAAACACTAAACTAATTTAATTATTAAAATAAATAATATTAATTTATTTCATTAATTATACTTGACGCAACCACTACATATTGGTGCTAATATTTAAATATTACCATACATTGCAATAAATAAAGCAATATGTCATTAAATGGTGATAAATATATCTATATTTACAACTGACAGTTGTAGGTTATATTTACAATGTATTTAATCACATGCAAAACAAGACAATCTGGCTACTAACGTTTTAGCCAACAACTAAACTTAGTAGCGTTATAAATGTCACTATGCATACGATCAGCAGTATTATTCAGCTAGTAGCACCTTAATAGCTACTAAATATGACTATGCATAAGAGTGTAAATAACCACCAAAAACAATAACCCTGTATATTCTAAAACCTATCGTTATTCATTTATTTATTTCTAGCAAATAAAAACTATGCTTGAACAAAAAAATCATTTTACCTAGCTGTTCTCCATAGTCCTCCGAATTTAGATCGTCCCAAAAAAAAGACGTTTCAGGAACCAAAAAATAAAGAATTGTCATCGACTTCCAAAAAGTAAACAAAAAGGCTATAAAAGGCCGTTATCCCAATATTACTGATGTCGTAGATAAATTAGGACGCTGCAATTACTTTACCACCATCGATCTGGCAAGTGAGTTCCATCAAATTGAGATGAGCTCCGAAGACATTCCAAAAACTGCATTCAACGTTGAGAATGGCCACAATGAATTTTTAAGGATACAATTTGGCCTTAAAAATGCATCAGAACGTTTCAACGCGTTATGGACAACGTACTGAAAGATTTACAAAACCAAATATGTCTGGTCTATTTGGACAACATAATCGCGTATTTAACATCACTCCAAGAGCATATAGTCATAGTCATAGTTATATTTAAAATTCTAAAATAAATAAATAACACTATTATCAATACTATTTTTCGAGCTAATGCAAAAACGCGAGATGAACTAAACCGGAACGAATAGAGCGCAGTTAACTTATGCAATCGAATAATGGCACTGACCGTTTCTTAATTGTTTAATGTTTGTTTAGTGTTAATATAACCAATAAACGTTGTTTACGCACGGTTTGGTGGATGAGAAGTTAAGCGTTCCTTGCGCCAATTGTACGGGGCGTAACATATCAGAAGTGGGTTCTGAAAAAAAACGGTTCAGAGCTAATTAAAAATATTGTAAATTACCCAATGTGAACAGTTTGTCTAAAAACTAGAAGTTTTGTTCAAACAACAGTTTTCAGAATCTAAAATTGTACTATATAGAACGATAGGTAAACAACTGTTTAGTAAAATTAAGGACACTAAAGATAAGGAATTTAAATACAATATAGTGTATAAAATCAATTGTTTGAACTGTGAAGCATGTTACATAAGAGCAAACTAAAAACTGGCTTAAAACTAGAATTTTTACCCATAAGAACGATTGTACTAATATGAGAAATGTGGACAAAACAGCGCTAGCGAGCCACGCAATTGAATTTAACCATATATTTGACTTTAACATATATCATGAAAATAATCTGAAAAAAAAACCCCTTAGTGAGTCAATTAAAATTAATAACCACAATAATAGTATTAACACACAATCTGATGTTAATAATTATATATCAATTATAAAAATTTATTAAAAAGTGTAAACAAAAAACTAGTAATTGTTTGAAAGTTCCTTAATTAACGTTTTGCCTCCTATTTTCAATCTTTTTGTTTGAATTTTTATTTGTATGTATGTACTATACCATGTAATTTAAATTGTAATGTAAGTATTACTATGCAAATTTAGGTTTATAGAATGTTGATAGGTTGGTAATAATAACAACCAGATGTGGTTATTAATGGCTGAAGTTTTCTGTATTCTAATTTTTACTATCTGTTATCATTTTAAGTGAGACAAGTCATCCAATAACAGAAATGTGTATTATATAATTGTAAATCACAAAGGAATATTTTGAGAGAATCAGTTTGGTAAGCAGCATTCTTTTTGAACATGTGGTTGTTTTTGTTAGGTTATGTGATACGATAATTAATTTGTTGACACGATTTTTCTAATTGTTGTTGTCACGTTATATACGTTTAGTGATTGTAATGTGATTTAATTTTAATTTTAATTTATATTGACGTTTAAGTGTTTATAACTTCGTTTTGTTATAGCTTTGAAGATAATAATAAAATGTAACCGAAACCGGTAAGCGTACGATACAAATAAAAAATATTTACTAATTAATTATTGTTTGTAATTGTATTGCGTATGTTGCATAAAATGAGGAACGCTTTGATTAATAATTATTTGATAATTTATAGAAAGCAACTTTTAGCATTTTTTGATTTTAAATATACATATTTCTCGAAGGTCACTAGGAAAGCCATAAACTATCGATACCGACTACGGCTGTCATGACGAGACCGAACTTATAGTACTCAATAAAATAAAATATAATTAACAAATTAAAATTATAAAATTGATAAATTCAAATGACAAATAAGTACACTTGACATAATTTTGGGTTTTATTTTAAAATATCATAAATAATTAGTTTTTTTTTTTTTTTTTTAAAGGACCTAGTGAGCTCTTGGCCTCTGCAAGTGGCCCTTGAGAATAACTAACGCAGGGCAATACCTTTCGGTTTTCTTCTCTACGTTAGTTCTGTTGTCATTTTGTCCTTATCATGTATGTCTCTAGTATATTATTAGTTTGAGATGAGCTGGTTTTGGCCTTGTGGGATTCACACAGATTGTGGCAACACATGCTGTCCCCGGCTCATCTCTCCCTATACCCTATTTGTTGTCTGTCCTATACTGACGTTCATCTCTCCTTTCTGCCATTCTATTGTTATTCAGCCTAGTTGTTTGATTTGTCCTTAGATGTCTTCTTAGTTTCTCTATGTCTTTATTCACTTCTTTGACGGCGTATCCTCTCTCTTTCATGAATATTTTGTGGAGCTCCATTAGGTGTACCCCCTTTGGTAATCCTAGATTTGCCAATTTAACTTAACTAAGGATATTTTTGAGTTTTCATTTGGAATTATTTCTTCGTGTCGTGTTCCTTCTGGTTGCCAAATATACTTTGACCATTATAAAGGTTACATTGTCAGTCAACCTCGAAATAGCGTATCTACCATTTGGAAATTCTCTGGTCAGTTCCGTCAGTTTGCTTTCTTTGAGCAGCTCTTTTTTTTTCCTTATTTCTGCAATTTAGGTTGGTACTATTGTTTCATTGTATATTCTTTTTTTTTCCTATCATTCTCCCACGCTTCGCACTCTATTAGCGTATGTTCTGCATCGTCATACGTGTGTTCTTGGCAAAATATACATTTCTCTTCCTTATCCATTTTATTTATATTTTGTAAATACTTTCCAAAGGCTCCATGTGCGGTGAGTAGTTGTGTTGTATAGTAACACGTCTCCGGTTTATTCTCTACCCATTCCTTTATTTCTGGTATTAACTCTCTTGTCCATTCACCTTTTTCTCCGTCTTTCCATTGTGTCTGCCATTTTTTCATTGTAATATCTCTTGCTTGTCTCTTTGTTTCTTGTTTACTATTTCTTTCATTTACCAGTTTCTTTATGTTTAATCTTTCTTCTACCATCAAGTCTGCGTCTGTGGTGTCGCCGCGATTAACGAGCTTGCTCTAGTGGCTCCTCTTATTTCTTTTCTGTTTTTTTTTTGTCTTTAAGGCATCTCCCCATGTTTCTGCGGTGTACAATAGTTCTCTTTTGGCCGCCGTTGCTATTAGCCTTCTTGCCTCTTGTCCTGGTCATCCCTTGTTTGGCATAAGCCTACTAAGCATTCCTTCCAATTTCTTTGTTCCTCTTACCGCTTCTTTAATCTGTTCGTTCCATCCTATTGCTTCCAGTGTAACTCCAAGGTATTTAATCTTCTTCCCTATGGTTATTATTTGTTCACCTACCTGTAATTTTATTTGTCCTCTTTTAGTTCTAGCCCTTTACTTTTCATCCATCTCTTTATTATACTAATTGCCAACTCTAGCCTTTCTTTTAGTACTTCTATGTCTGCATCCCTACCTACTAAAGCTAAGTCGTCAGCAAATGCCGTTATCGTCACCCCGTCTGGCAGCCGCATTCCGAGAAGCTCATTATATACTAAGTTCCATAATTTGGGTCCTAGTGCTGAGCCTTGTGGTACCCCTCTGGTCAGTCTAAATTTACCCTTCTTGGACACTAAGTTTCTTCCTTGTAGATAACTCCATATTATCTTGATCGCTTTCTTTGTCAATTCTTTCTTTTTTGCTGCTACTATAATTGCTTCCTTGCTATTAAACGCGTTTTGTATATCCAACGCTATTATGATGCAATGCTGTCTTTTCCTATGTGGGCCGCTGTTTGCTTCTTTTGCTACCGTTTTTGCCTTCTCGATAGCTCCTAGCGTCGATCTCCCTTTGGTAAATCCGTATTGTTCATTTTCCCATCCACCCCTTTCTTCTATTTCTTTCTCTATTCTTCTCACAATATTTTTTTCCATTATCTTTGCTAATGTATTGATTAAACAAATCGGTCTATACGTCTTTGATTTACCTGCTTCTTTCTTCTTCTCAATCAGCACTAAGTTTGCCTCTTTCCAACATTTCGGGAATGTTCCTTCATTTACACATCTGTTTATTATTTGTGTTAGTTCTATTTCGTTTCCTTCTAACGCTGCTTTCACTATCTCCGCTGTTATCTCGTCCGGACCTGGTGCCATATTGTTAGGTAGTTCTCTTATGATCTGTTTCATCTCTTCCACTGTTGTCATATCTTCTTTCTCTTCTTCACATGTCTCTGTTGATCCTTTAACCGCTCTTTCTTTGGGGAACAATTTCTCAATTATTTTTTCTACCCCTTCCTCCTGCTTTAAGCACACTCCCTTTGATCTTCCTCCCAGTTTATTCATTGCAATTTTGTACGGCTTTCCCCAGGGGTCCCTATCTATGGAATCTATTATTTCTTTTCAGCATCCTTTCTTGCTGTCTATTATTGCTTTTCTGTCCATTTTTAATTCTTCTTCTGTCTCTGCAGTGTCCTCCCCTTTTCGTTTCTGTCTTTTGATCTTCCTTCCGGTTTGTATTCCTTTTTTACTGCTTTCCTTTTTCTCATTGCACTACCAGTACGGCCCCTTTCTTCCTCCTTCCCTATACCTGGGGATTGCTTCTTCCGCTGCCTTTCTCAGTTTTTCCGAGTACCGTTTGCATTTTTCCTCTAAGTTTTTGCTTTTTGTTTCTTTTTCTACCTCCATGGCCCTTTTTTATTTTCTCTCTGTCCATCCTTCGCACGTTCTATCCTCCTTTTCTTGTGTTTTCTTTTTTCCCTTTTTTGATCGTGTTGTATTTTATATATTTATGTAGGCTCAGCGATTCTTCATCTAACACGTTCCAGCTGCCCACTACTCCTGCTGTTTCCCACGTTGCTATGGTAATATCGATATGAGACTTAGATCTTCCTCATGTCGCCATGGTTGCATATCGTTAGATTTACTGTAGCAATCATTTCTTCTAGAATTTGTCCTCTCCTATCGCTCTTTGTCCCTCCCTACCTGGGTGATTTTGCTTTGAAATCTCCTCCTATTAGGATTTTCTTGCTCTTCTGTTTTCTTAAGCTATTTTCTAGTTCTTCAATCCACTCTCAATAATATTCTATACCGCTGTTTAGACTGATGTAGCAGCTGTATACTACCATACCTCTTATATCAGCCCACACTATTCCTTCTTTGGGAGTTCCCCACCTTTCCACCTTGTCTTTACACTTCCCCCTTGCTAGGATGGCCGCATCTGATCCTCTATCTTTGATCCATTCCCCGCTTAACTTTTTTTTATTTGGTTCGCTCACTATCACTATGTCTATTTTTTCTCTCATCGCAGTTGCTACCAGTAGATCATGTGCCTCTCTTTCTCTCCCTATATTTGTTTGGATGATGTTATACATTTTCAGTTATAGGTTCCCTTCCGTGTTGATTCCATTTTTCTGGGTTGCTGTCCTTTATATTCTTTCTTGGTCTTCTAGTTTCTCTTCTAATTGTAGCGGGTCATCTTCTCTCTTCTGTGCGAAGGTCTAACACCTTACACTCTATGCAATATTCTCTGTTCTTGCAGTTCGCTATTTTGTGTCCTTCTTTTCCGCATTTTATGCACAACGACGATCTGTCTTCCCCTCTGCATTCCGCCGCTACGTGTCCCTTCATTCAACATTTATAGCATTGGCTCTAATTCGCTTTTGCTCTTTCCGTTCTGCATCTTATGAGTCCTATGTTTATATTTCCTGTTTTTATTATATTTTTCGCTGAGTCTTTGTCCATCTTAATTATGATCGTTTGTATTTCCCTGTACCATTTCTTTAGAGATTTAATCACGATTTCTTTATTGTCCACTTTCCCTTTCATTTCTTCAATCGCTCCTCTCTGCTGATCTCTGGACTTATACCTTTAATCATAACCAGTTCTCCTGTTAGCTCTTTGCTCGCTTTTCTTATATTAAATCCTTCCTTTCCTTCTCTTATCTTTTCTATTTCTTTTTTGGTCTCAATTGCGTTTGTTACTAATAACAACTCTCCTTTCTTTGTTTCTCTTATTTCTTTAAGTGTCGTACCTATCATATGAATGTTTGCCTGTTTTAATAGATCTGCATATGTTACACCTTCTTTGCTCATCACTATAGCTCCTGTTTCAGATCTCTTTTCCCCAGTTATTTGCGAGGTTTGTAGTTGTGGCGGTATGCACATTCTCATTTTCGTCTTGGTTCTTCTTCCCGCTATTTCCATAATTTTTCTTGCTTCTCTTGGTGCAATTCCATTTGGTATGGGAATATTAATTTCCTCCATGTTCAGCTCATTTGCTTTGTTCAGCACTCTTTCAATATGCATATTTATAGCCGCTTCTTCTCCCGTTTCGTACTTCTGTTTGATTATATGCACCTTTCCCACTTTTTTTTCGCTTAGGTTTTTAACAATTTCTACGTATTGTGTTTCGTTGTTTTTATCTTCTTCTTGTTCTTCCATCAACTCCAGATATTTCTCCTTTACCTGTTTTAGAATTCCTTTCTCTTTTCCTATTTCGTCTAAACTGATGAGTACCGCTGTGTCGGTTTCCCTTCCCATTTTTTTTTCTATTTTTACATGGTCGTAGTCTTTTTCACGCCATTCCTTGTTCATTATATTTTCCATATCTTCCTGGTTTTTAATTTCCCTCATCTCTTGTTTGTTCACAAACATATTGGTTTCCAACTGGTTTGTCTGGGTTGACGTTTCTACCATTATTTTATTTTCCTTATTTTCTTCTTCTCTTTTTGATTTTCTTCAAACTCCAATTTTGCAAATACTGCCACTATTTGGTTTGTTATTTTTTTAATTTCAATTTTTGTATTTACGCACTCTGTCGTTAATTCTTTTAATTCTCTCAGCATTACCCTCAATTTATGCATTGTTGTTTGCGCGTTTATTCTCTTTGTCTCTTGGGTCTCTCCTGGTGAGTTTATCTCTCTCCCTCTTCTCTTCTCTACTTGATCTTTTTCATCTGTTTTGATCCTCCTCTCCTCCGGCGGTAAATGTTGTATTTTGCCACTTTTAAGAAATGGTATCATTTCTCTTGCACGTGTAGCCTACTTATTTATTTTATTTTCGTAATTGTGCTTATTCAGCACCTGTTTGTCCGGTCACTGCTCCACTTACACAGCACGTATCGAGCGATTGCGAAACGAATTAATTGTTCACTACTATCGTCGCTGCGTATCACGTCCGCACTCTATCGAACTAGAGCCGCGACTGCAACTAATTAGAGTATTGAAGTATTAATTGTTAGGATCAAATTAAAAAAAAAAAATTAATAAGCCACGCATAAGAAAAGTTTTTTGTCCTTAAACTTTGTGGAGTATATTGAACATAATGGTTTACTCAAATTTAACGGTTTAGCATCAAATTTCAATGCAAGTTCTGCTTCTAAAACATCTTTAGGACATGAAGATACTACTATTGTAGCAGTATCCCTTTGTAATGTAAATGTATCAATAAAAAGTTTAACTGATAAAACGGTTGAATCGGCAGTTATTAATTCTGACGACGAAATTGAATTAGTTGATGCGTTTTTAAACGTAACTGACGATACTATGAATATACCTAGTCCAATTAGAAATATTCATATAGAATCTGGAAGATCTTGTCAATCTATATTGCTAGTGGGTGCAAGCAATATGTTTAGATTGAGCGATTCGCCAAAACCATTGTTGTTTCAGTTTAAAAATTG
Organism: Tachinus rufipes; assembly: GCA_963932245.1. Classification (NCBI taxonomy): domain Eukaryota; kingdom Metazoa; phylum Arthropoda; class Insecta; order Coleoptera; family Staphylinidae; genus Tachinus; species Tachinus rufipes. Next base: position 53,330,479 of record OZ010748.1, read on the forward strand.
TAATACATTTGAGGGTTCATTTCGATTAAATATCGATGAGTGGAATTTGGTGTTTAAGAATCGTATCTTAAATAAGGATAATGTATAATTTTCTATTTAAAAAAAATTACAATCCGTAAACACAACATGTGTTTTAAATTTTAAGTCGTACTATTCATCAAAAGGACAACCAATTGTGACAGTTTACTGTTACTGTGCACATCCTGGTTGTAAATGCTTTAAATTAATAATATCCTATTCACCTTACGATAATGTTGATGTGTCTAGTTCGCGCATTGATTACTATCAGTCTTCACGATTAACCAGATACGTAATAGGTGTAGAAAGAAAACTTGAGAAGAACATTTAAAAAAGGATATTGCATTGAATATACGTCTCAAGCATGTTCGCGAGCTTCCTATGTCTTTAATTAAATCAAATAATTATGGAAACGTGAAGTCAGATTTTGTATATAGGAAGATTAAAACAGAAGCACTTGCGGCAAATGATCGTAATAAAGACAATATTGTTGATATGCTGCTTATGCAAATCGATCATGCTGAATATATTCAATTTGTTGCACAGCCTTTGTTAGTGTTAATATACAGAAAAGAACAGCTTTATTACAAAGTGCAACAATTCTCTTCCAAATCTTTATTTTGATGGATCAGTAGTTCGAAAACCTACCTCAAAATCAAAACGAGTTCTTTATTATGCAGGAGTTGTTTCGATGCCAAATGGGAGATCTATTCCTATTTTGGAATTTATGTCGTCAAATCATGATACTGCTACAATTCATTGTGCGCTTATAAAGTTTAAGCAATTTTGCACAATTAATTACAAATGGCCAGCTTTTTCCACAGTTACCACTGATTACAGTTTTGCAATCATTAATGCATTGATGGTGTCGTTTAACTCGACAACATTATTGAAATATTTGAATGTTTTATATGCACATGTTTATTCAGATTTGAATAATATTTCAGAATATGTGCATCTTTGATTGTGTTGCACATTTTATGAAAAATATTTGCAAAGATGTAAATAAAATATATTCAAATTCAACACCACAAACAAAGTTAATCATCAAACGTGCTATAGGTGCAATATTTGACATGGATAGTATGTTGTCAGTAGATACATGCATTAGAAACGTAGCAATTTTAACTTTGTCCAAAACTTATACAGTACGTGCAAAACAGGCGTACTTTGATATTGTGAAATTGATTGAAAGTAATGATTGTGAAAATATAGACGACGATGATTTGCAAGGTACTATCTATTCTCAAGATAATACGGTAAATTCATTGTATGTATCTTCAAGTTTTTACAAACATTTGAATTCTGTTATAAACAACATAACATTAGATGATATCGATGGAGAAGATTATGTTTATTATAATAAAGCATTTATAGACAAAAAATTGTCATCATATCTTTTATTTTTACCGATGTGGTCGTCGATACTAAAATTTGAAAGAAGTAGTAATGCCACAGTTGAAGGGTGGTTTGGTCAACTAAGAAACAATATTTTAACTGGACTCCATTTATAATGTTCAAGATTTGTAAGAATATGTAGATCACATATTTTAGGACTCTGTAAAGAAAATATTGTAAAAGTAGATCGAAAAAGATGTGCAAGAAGAAAGCGTTGCCATGTAGAATCAGAAACTTAGACAAAACAAAAAAAAACAAAACATTCTTATTTTAAAGCAACCATTAACAAAAAAATGTTTGATAATCCTAAACCAAACAATAATATAAAACCACTATCTAAAGATTATATTATTGCTCTTTATAAAAAAGATCGACTAAGTTTTATGTATCTTGATAATTTTTTAATTGATTATTATAAAAAAAATTATGTCTGATTAATATGGCAGGAAAGATATTAAAATATTTTGCTGTTACAAAGTTAATAATATAATAGCTAGAGCTCCTATCAATTATAAGATCGATGATACTATTAATATATTGTTACTGCCTATTAACGTTGACGGCAACCATTGGTATCTAGGATATGCTAATTTGTAGGTAGGGTTATTTTACTTTTTAGACCCAATCGGCAACAACGCTGTAAGAGCAAACAAATATTTAAAGCACTTAGAATATTACTTCAAAAAATATGCCAAACCACATCCTTTTGTAAATTTTAAAAACAAACAGATTTGCTATCCAACACAAAAAAATAGTTATAATTGTGGAGTTTATAATTGCATTATATGGAATGCATACTAAAAAATGGTATATTTTCCGAATTAAATCTACTACTATACCGCAATGCTATTCAACAAAAAATAATATCTTCAAAATCGTTGAAAAAAGTTTGCATTTATTGTGGTTTTAATAGTAGTTTGGAATTATGTTGCAGCACATGCAAAAGATTTTGTCATGTTATGTGCTTGGGCAATGTTGTGAAAAATAAAAATAAATTTATTTGTGAGTTTGTAGGTATTGCTTTGTTTGAGATTTACGCTTGTTTTGTCACTTTCAAACCAAAAAGACACAAACACACAAATATATGATAATATTCCAAAAAGTTTGTGTGTCTATGCAAACAATTTTAGCGTTAATCAGTTGTCATTCCTGATTGTTATGCTGCGTTTTACTTAAAATGTCTTATCTCCTCTGGGTAAATTGAATGATTGACTACTCAAAGGATGGAAATACTTTGGTTACCCCTGTGGTTTATACGAATAGCAACTAGATTTCACAATCATTTTTTTAAAGAAATTTTTTTGTAGATTTAAGAAAAAAAATTTCAACAAAAAAATATATAGATGACATTCAAAATTTTATTTTTGAAAAAATAAATTAAAACTTTTTAAACTAAGCAAAATACAATAAAAACTTTATACTACGACGTTGTTCTGGGATTAAAAGGTGCTAAAACGGACAAAGGCATGAGTTTAACCACATTCAAATTAATGTTTGTGTATACTAAGTTGCCTATTATACTGGCCACACTATTAGTGTCTAGCTGTAAAAAAAAAGCACAAATGCTACTAGACTGAAATATTACAGGAATGCATAACAAGTTGGATATATGCGTCCAACTTCATGTTGATTACGTTAACCTTAGATTAGGTAGAACGAAAAGGGAGAGTTTACTTTGATATCATATCTTATTAGTATTATACTGTGCATATAAGTCTGTTCTAACACAGGATTTAGACATTCAAACTCTGCACACAAACAAATATTTGTTATACTTATCTTTGATGCAAGTAATTTGTTTGTGTGCATAATTCGAATGGCATCCAAATTGTGTTTTTTTCTAATTTCCTACCTTTCTATATTTAAAAACTAATACTTTACAGGTTAAAATTTACAGAAAAGTAAATATAAATATTGAAATAAAAATTAATTTACTTACTTTCATATCACCTATTTTGTTTGCAATCTGAAAGAACAATCAGTCCACCTTAGAGCATGATGTCAATAAAGAACTTAAAACATTTTAAAAAAAGGTAAAGATTTTATTTTAATGTTATTTAATTAAATGATAATTAATCATTGAAACATGCTTGTTTTATAAAATTAATAAAGAAAATAAAAAATAAAGAACGTATAAACTATATTTAAAATAATAAACAACAAAATATGGTATTCTTAATTAAAAAAAAATATTTTAATATAAAATAAAGTATTAATTATAAATAATAATAGTCCCTCCGCTTCCTCCTCTTCCTCTTCTTCGGTTGTACCCATTACCACCTCGGTTTTTACCACCGCCTCCTCTTCCTCGATGGTTGTTACCACCCTTCTTCCCACGCTTGTAGGAATTTCTAAAAAGTAAAAGAATGTCGATATTATCTAAGGGTGTTGGTAAAAATTTAGGGAATAAAAATATTTACATAAATTTGGTTACGAGGCACCAAACTAAACATCGGCTAAAAGACTCAGCCTATCTACTTTTCATGAAAAACAAGTATAGTGTATATTACGGTACCTTAATTTTTCTTATTATATATTAAACGAGTTAGGGCGTTATAACTATTTTTTTACGTAATTTTGTAAACTAATTAATAATTAAAAAACTACTGGCTTTTAATTAAATCTGGCATACGGCATAACCTCAGCGTGCTTTTCTGAATTCAATGGACTAATTAGGTTTTAGTTTTAATTATGAATTCACACTAAAGTATTATGTTTTATTTGATTGCTGAAACCTATTAAAACTTATTGCTATTTTCTTGCCGGTATGTAAACTCAGTTAAAACTGTGCTGGTGCATCAATCTAAATCAAACTGATCAGATTTAAATAAATTAATAAATCGTTGCAAAAGTATTCTAGATTGTGTGTGGAATAAATTAGTGTATCGATCTGTAACAAGATGATGGCGAACCTGAATAAAACCAGTATGGTTGTGATGGTTTGATGCTTAGGCTTAAATATGAATGCTATGGATTACCTTCAGTGACAGTAACGGTGAAAACATAAAAGCAGCAAAAACTCTAAAATTGCTTTAAAAGACATAAAAAATCTTGTTGTGAAGATTGCTGTGTTTGTATAAATTTGGAGCTAATAATCCCGATTCTAATATTACATTACACTGAACTGTGGATTGGAAAATATATGGGACCGATTGGTTATTTTGCACGCAGCGACGAGTTGGGCCGGGTGCCGATAAAATGACATGTGCATCACTTGTCATTCTAAAATTTAACGGAACGGTGGTAGTTTAAATATGAAAAAAATGACAAATATATTTTACTCATGTGTTTAGACAAATATGCTTATGCAAGGGGTTTTTTAGATATTTTAAACGAGATGAGATACAAACAAATATGCTTATACATGGGGAGGAGATTCCTAATGTTTCTCGGCAACAGTCTTTTGTGGCTAATAAGCCAAAAAAATGAATTTGTTGTTTTCTGAGTTTTCTATAAGTTGGGAATATTTGGAAATTAATGTTATTGAGTATTTTACATTTAAACCTAACCTAACCTAACCTAACCTAACCTAACCGATGCAGAAAAAGTTGATCATCAAATTGCCTGTAGTTGTTTTTATTTGTGACAAATTGTTTTCCTATTTGGGAGATATTAAAGTAAGAGATCATTGTCATTTAACTGGAAAATATAGAGGTGCAGCTCATTCAAAATGTAACATTAATTACAAATTACAAAATTTTATTCCAATATTTTTCCATAACTTGAATTATGATTCACATTTATTTATAAATTTTTTTGCAACAAATAATGAAAATATATCCGTAATAGCTCAAACTAAAGAAAAATATAATTCATTTTCTAAAGATTTACTAGTTGATGTTGTAGATGGCAATAATGTTTTTATGAAAATGCGTTTTCTTGATTCTTTTCGATTCATGCCACAATCCTTAGAAAAATTATCTAAAAATTTAGATGAAAATGAATGTGTAGAAATTAAAAAATTCTTTTCAAATAATGAAAAATTTAATTATATAAGACAGAAAGGTGTCTTTCCATATTCATATATTGACAATGTGTTAAAATTAGATGAAAAAAAATTACCTAGTGCTGAACAATTTTACGATAAATTAAGAGATGAACATATATCTAAAACCGATTACCAACGGTGATTATTCTGATATTTATTTAAAATCAGATGTTTTAATATTAGCTGATCTATTTGAAAATTTTAGAAAAGTTTGTATTAATAAATATAAATTAGATCCTGCACATTACTACACTGCTCCAGGCTTAAGTTGGGATGCTATGTTAAAACATACAAAGGTTAAATTAGAATTATTAACGGATATTGAAATGTTAAACATTTTCAAAAAAGGCATTCGGGGAGGAGTAAGCACATGCATTACCAGAAAGGCTAAAGCAAACAATAAATTTCTTCCAAATTATGACTCAAATATATTAAACTCGTTCTTAATGTATCTAGACTCAACAAATTTATACGGTAACAGTATGTCTGATTATTTACCTGAAGGAGACTTTGCATGGTGTTCTAAAAAAGAAATTGATGAATTAGATGTAGTTAATATATCTGATACTTCTGACACTGGGTACATAATAGAAGTGGATTTAGAATATCCACATAGTTTGCACAATTATCACAACGATTTACCATTCTGTCCAGAAAATGTAATCCCCCCCAATGGAAGACTACCTAAATTAATTCCAAATTTATGTGATAAAAGTAAATACGTAATTCATTATAAAAATTTAAAACAATGTTTATCACACGGTTTAATATTAAAAAAGATGCACAGAGTGATTAAATTTAAACAATCCCCTTGGCTTAAAAAATATATCGATTTAAATACACAAATGCGAAATGCTTCAAAAAATGATTTTGAAAAAATGTTTTTTAAATTAATGAATAATAGTATATTTGGCAAAACTATGGAAAACGTAAATAATAGAATTGATGTAAAACTTGTAAGTCATTGGGAAAAAATTGGTAAAAAGATAGGTGCAGAAGTTCTCATTGCAAGACCAAGTTTCAAAAACGTGTCAGTGTTTGATGAAAATTTAGTTGCGATTCAAATGAATAAAGTTAAGGTATTATATAACAAACCAGTATATGTTGGATTCACAATATTAGATTTATCAAAAACCACAATGTATGATTTTTATTATAATTATTTAAAACACAAGTATGGTGATATGGTAAAATTATTGTATACTGATACAGATTCGTTAATTATAAAAGTGTTCACTGATAATTTTTATAATGATATGAAATTAAATTTGGATAAGTTTGATACGTCAAATTACAAAATAAATAATATTCATAATATTCCTATAAATGAATCTAAATTGGGTAAAATGAAAGATGAGTATCCAGGTGAATGCATATTAGGTTTTTATGGTACAGGAGCCAAGGCCTATTGCATAATGACACCGACTTCAATTACAAAAAAAGCTAAAGGTGTAAAAAAAAGTGCAATTGATAAAATCAATTAAGTTATTTAGATTACAAACATGTTTTAAATGGATCGGTGAAATTTTGTAAAATGTTTATTTTTCGTTCTCATTTACATAATATGTACACAGAATTAAAAAATAAAGTTGCTTTAACAACTTCTGATGATAAACGATATATAATTGCAAATTCATCAGATACATTAGCGTGGGGAAATTATAATATACAATTTTATGAAAATAATTCTAAACAAAATATAGACCTGTTATTGGAAGTAGCAGAAGAAATGGAGATTGAAACTGTTTAATATTTTATAAATATATTTATTTGTTTATTTATGTAATGTATTTGTAACAAAGTATAATATATAACTAACAAATAATGTTAAAAAATTATATAATATGTGTATTAAAACTAATATTTTTGTATTATAAATATGTTTACTTATTCATATATGTATTGTACATTTTTTTGTAATTATGTATAATATATAAATAACAAATAATGTTAAAATAATAATTGCTAATATATTAAAAACATTGTATAATGCACTATTTGATGTAATAAAATTTATATTTTCTATACTTGCTACAGTTATGTTTGTATTATTTGATAACCTATACATAATTTTGAATGCAGCATAGTTGGTTGATATTGAAATCTTGCAGGTTTTTGGTAAGTAAATATAATCCAAATCCATTCTTTTCCATGTTGAATTCTTTATTGAAATATAGCAATCGTGTACATTTTTAGGTTTAGACACATATAATGTGCTGTTTAACACTGCAGATAATAAAATAAAAGTTGTTGCATTCATGATGATATTATATGATACAATAACCAATGTTATTATATAACATTATATATAAAGAAATTGGTGACGTATTGACCTTGGTATTTTTATTTTGCTTCAGCCTAGACTGAATGAGGTCAATAAACTAATTATTTAAAAATCATTACATACCTCAAGGTAATCCATTTTTAAGGAGTGGTACTTGAAAGTAGTGGAGGGGGGGGGAGGGTACTTGACTTGGGTAATAACAGAGCAGCTCCTCCCTCCACCTAACCTTGACGAGAAAACAACCAATAACAGGGCAGCTCCTCCCTCCACCTGACCTTGAACTTTCAAAAAAGTGGTGGGGGGAGTCTTAGCTAGCACCAACTTATACTACTACCGCTCTTTCTTTGGGGAACAATTTCTCAATTATTTTTTCTTCGCCTTCTTCCTGCTTTACGCACACTCCATTTGATCTTCCTCCCAGTTTATTCATTGCAATTTTGTACGGCTTTCCCCAGGGGTCCCGATCTATGGAATCTATCATTTCTTTCCAGCATCCTTTCTTGCTGTCTATTACCTCTTTTCTGTCCATTTTTTATTCTTCTTCTGTCTCTGCAGTGTTCTCCCCTTTTCGTTTCTGTCTTTTGATCTTCCTTCCGGTTTGTATTCCTATTTTACTGCTTTCCTTTATCTCATTGCACCACCAGTACGGCCCCTTTCTTCCTCCTTCCCTATACCTGGGGATTGCTTCTTCCGCTGCCTTTCTTAGTTTTTCCGAGTACCGTTTGAATTTTTCCTCTATGTTTTTGCTTTCTGTTTCTTCTTCTACCTCCATGGCTCTTTTTTATCTTCTCTCTGTCCATCCTTCGCACGTTCTATCCTCCTTTTCTTGTGTCTTTTTTTTCCCTTTTTTGATCGTGTTGTATTTTATATATTTATGTAGGCTCAGCGATTCTTCATCTGTCACGTTCCAGCTGCCCACTACTCCTGCTGTTTCCCACGTTGCTATGGTAATATCGATATGAGACTTAGATCTTCCTCATGTCGCCATGGTTGCATATCGTTAGACTTACTGTAGCAATCATTTCTTCTAGAATTTGTCCTCTCCTATCGCTTTTTGTCCTTCCCCACCTGGGTGATTTTGCGTTGAAATCTCCTCCTATTAGGATTTTCTTGCTTTTCTGTTTTCTTAAGCTATTTTCTAGTTCTTCAATCCACTCTCAATAATATTCTATACCGCTGTGTGAAGAAAATATTACAAGAAGTCCTGCAAAAACTACCGAATTACCAAGTATCAACAACAACACCTAAAAACCCGTAAATTAAACTGGTCGGATTAAAGAAAGATATTGATAAGCAAGAGTTAATTGAATGCATAATAGCACAAAATAAAATATTATCGTCTGAAGACAACATTCAGGTAAAAATAATAAAACAAAAAGGAATTAATACATTTGCCATACTAGAAATGAAACCGGAAATATATCACAAAATTATATTAGAAAAACATTTATATGTAGGACATAATAGATGTCGTGTTTACGATCATGTAGATTTAGTGCGATGTTATAAATGCTACGGTTTTAATCATTTTGCAGGAAAATGCACGGGGAAGAAATGTTGCTCAGTATGTGCAGTGGAAGATCACATTTATACTGATTGTAAAGCTGATATTATGAAATGTGTCAACTGTGCTAAAGATAAAACTATAAATGATATCAATCACTCGTCGATGGATCCAAAAAGTCCGACATTTAAAAAAAATCTTCAAATGCAAAAACAGCAGATTAATTACTACACAGAATAGCAATTACAAGATGAACAACAAAACAAAAAACCTACTTTACATATCAATAAAAATGTAAGTAACTCTAAACTTCAAACAATCACTCTATACAATCAAAATATGCAATCAATATCCACATCTTTTGACACTCTTGTCAGCATAGTTCATAATGATAAAACGTGCAATTTTATTACTCTCTGTGAACATTGGCAGTCTGATGAACAATTAATTAATTACAATATCCCTGGTTTCAAAATGATTTCAAGCTACTGTCGACAAAGAAATGAGCATGGTGGAGTTGCGGTTTATGCCCGTCAACACTTATCCAACATCATCAGAATGGACGTAAATGAATTGTCTTCCCAATATGTGATTGAACTAGCTGGAGCAGACGTAATAGTAAATAAATTTAAAATAACAATTATCTCTGTATATCTCCCATCGGGTGGCAATGTTGCGTGTTTTATAGAAATATTTCATGAAATGTTAATTAGGCTGTTTCAAACTAATTCAAGTTATTTTATCTGTGGTGATTTTAATATTAATTTTAAAGAAAACTGTAAAAACACAGCTGATTTTATTTCACTCTTAAATTCATTCAACGCCACACCACTATCCGCATTTTATGCACAACGACGATCTGTCTTCCCCTCTGCATTCCGCCGCTACGTGTCCCTTCATCCAACATTTATAGCATTGGCTCTCATTCGCTTTTTTGCTCTTTCCGTTCTGCATCTTATGAGTCCTATGTTTATATTTCCTGTTTTTATTATATTTTCCGCTGAGTCTTTGTCCATCATAATTATGATCGTTTGTATTTCCCTGTACCCTTTCTTTAGAGATATAATCACGATTTCTTTATTGTCCACTTTCCCTTTAATTTCTTCAATCAGTTGTGGCGGTATGCACATTCTCATTTTCGTCTTGGTTCTTCTTCCCGCTATTTCCATAATTTTTCTTGCTTCTCTTGGTGCAATTCCATTTGGTATGGAAATATTAATTTCGTCCATGTTCAGCTCATATGTTTTGTTCACCACTCTTTCAATAGCGTCTAGCATATTTATAGCCGATTTTTCTCCCGTTTCGTACTTCTGTTTGATTATATGCACCTTTCCCACTTTTTTTCCGCTTAGGTTTTTTACGATTTCTACGTATGGTGTTTCGTTGTTTTTATCTTCTTCTTGTTTTTCCATCGACTCCGGATATTTCTCCTTTACCTGTTCTAGAATTCCTTTCTCTTTTCCTATTTCGTCTAAACTGATGAGTTTTTCTATTTTTACATGGTCGTAGTCTTTTTCACGCCATTCCTTGTTCAATATATTTTCCATATCTTCCTGGTTTTTAATTTCCCTCATCTTTTGTTTGTTCACAAACATATTGGTTTCCAACTGGTTTGTCTGGGTTGACGTTTCTACCATTATTTTATTTTCCTTATTTTCTTCTTCTCTTTTTTGATTTTCTACAAACTCCAATTTGTCAAATACTGCCACTATTTGGTTTGTTATTTCTTTAATTTCAATTTTTGTATTTACGCACTCTGTCGTTAATTCTTTTAATTCTCTTAGCATTACCCAAAATTTATGCATTGTTGTTTGCGCGTTTATTCTCTTTGTCTCTTGGGTCTCTCCTAGTGAGTTTATCTCTCTCCCTCTTCTCTTCTCTACTTGATCTTTTTCATCTGTTTTGATCCTCCTCTCCTCCGGCGGTGAATGTTGTATTTTGCCACTTTTAAGAAATGGTATCATTTCACTTGACCCCGCACGTGTAGCCTACTTATTTATTTTATTTTCGTAATTGTGCTTATTCAGCACCTGTCACTGCTCCACTTACACAGTGAATGAATTAATTGTTCACTACTATCGTCGCTGCGTATCACGTCCGCACTCAATCGAACTCGAGCCGCGACTGCAACTAATTAGAGTATTGAAGTATTAATTGTTAGGATCAAATTAAAAAAAAAAAAATTAATAAGCCACGCATAAGAAAAGTTTTTTGTCCTTAAACTTTGTGGAGTATATTGAACATAATGGTTTACCCAAATTTAACGGTTTATCATCAAATTTCAATGCAAGTCCTGCTTCTAAAACATCTTTAGGACATGAAGATACTACTATTGTAGCAGTATCCCTTTGTAATGTAAATGTATCAATAAAAAGTTTAACTGATAAAACGGTTGAATCGGCAGTTATTAATTCTGACGACGAAATTGAATTAGTTGATGCGTTTTTAAACGTAACTGACGATACTATGAATATACCTAGTCCCATTAGAAATATTCATATAGAATCTGGAAGATCTTGTCAATCTATATTGCTAGTGGGTGCAAGCAATATGTTTAGATTGAGCGATTCGCCAAAACCATTGTTGTTTCAGTTTAAAAATTGTAATACATTTGAGGGTTCATTTCGATTAAATATCGATGAGTGGAATTTGGTGTTTAAGAATCGTATCTTAAATAAGACTATGTATAATTTTCTATTTAAAAAAAATTACAATCCGTAAACACAACATGTGTTTTGAATTTTAAGTCGTACTATTCATCAAAAAGACAACCAATTGTGACAGTTTACTGTTACTGTGCACATCCTGGTTGCAAATGCTTTAAATTAATAATATCCTATTCACCTTACGGTAATGTTGATGTGTCTAGTTCGCGCATTGATTACTATCAGTCTTCACGATTAACCAGATACGTAATAGGTGTAGAAAGAAAACTTGACGGAGAACATTTAAAAAAAGATACTGCATTGAATATACGTCTCAAGCATGTTTGCGAGCTTCCTATGTCTTTAATTAAATCAAATAATTATAGAAACGTGAAGTCAGATTTTGTATATAGGAAGATAAAAACAGAAGCACTTGCGGCAAATGATCGTAATAAAGGCGATATTGTTGATATGCTGCTTATGCAAATCGATCATGCTGAATATATTCAATTTGTTGCACAGTCTTTGTTAGTGTTAATATACAGCAAAGAACAGCTTAAAATGTTGGGCATTATTACAAAGTGCAACAATTCTCTTCCAAATCTTTATTTTGATGGATCAGTAGTTCGAAAACCTACCTCAAAATCGAAACGAGTTCTTTATTATGCAGGAGTTGTTTCGATGCCAAATGGGAGATCTATTCCTATTTTGGAATTTATATCGTCAAATCATGATACTGCTACAATTCATTGTGCGCTTATAAAGTTTAAGCAATTTTGCACAATTAATTACAAATGGCCAGCTTTTTCCACAGTTACCACTGATTCCAGTTTTGCAATCATTAATGCATTGATGGTGTCGTTTAACTCGACAACATTATTGAAATATTTGAATGTTTTATATGAACATGTTTATTCAGATTTGAATAATATTTCAGAATATGTGCATTTTCAATTGTGTTGCGCACATTTTATGAAAAATATTTGCAAAGATGTAAATAAAATATATTCAAATTCAACACCACAAACAAAGTCAATCATCAAACGTGCTATAGGTGCAATATTTGACATGGATAGTATGTTGTCAGTAGATACATGCATTAGAAACGTAGCAATTTTAACTTTGTCCAAAACTTATACAGTACGTGCAAAACAGGCGTACTTTGATATTGTGAAATTGATTTAAAGTAATGATTGTGAAAATATAGACGACGATGATTTGCAAGTTACTATCTATTCTCAAGATAATACGGTAAATTCATTGTATGTATCTTCAAGTTTTTACAAACATTTGAATTCTGTTATAAACAACATAACATTAGATGATATCGATGGAGAAGATAATGTTTATTATAATAAAGCATTTATAGACAAAATATTGTCATCATATCTTCTATTTTTACCGATGTGGTCGTCGATACTAAAATTTGAAAGAAGTAGTAAAGCCACAGTTGAAGGGTGGTTTGGTCAACCAAGAAACAATATTTTAACTGGACTCCATTTAAAATGTTCAAGATTTGTAAGAATATGTAGATCACATATTTTAGGAGTCTGTAAAAAAAATATTGTAAAAGTAGATTGAAAAGGATGTGCAAGAAGAAAGCGTTGCCATGTAGAATCAGAAACTTGGGCAAAACGAAAAAAAATAAAACATTCTTATTTAAAAGTAACCATTTACAAAAAAATGTTTGACTAAACAATAATATAAAACCACTATCTAAAAATTATATTATTGCTATTTATAAAAAAAATATGTCTGATTAATATGGCAAGAAAGATATTAAAATATTTTGCTGTTACGAAGTTAATAATATAATAGCTAGAGTTCCTATCAATTATAAGCTCGATGATACTATTAATATATTGTTACTGTCTATTAACGTTGATGGCAACCATTGGTGTCTAGGATATGCTAATTTGCAAGTAGGGTTATTTTATTTTTTCGACCCAATCGGCAACAATGCTGTAAGAGCAAACAAATATTTAAAGCACTTAGAATCATACTTCAAAAAATATGCCAAACCACATCTTTTTGTAAATTTTAAATACAAAAAAATTTGCTATCCAACACAAAAAATAGTTATAATTGTGGAGTTTTTAATTGCATTATATGGAATGCATACTAAAAAATGGTATATTTTCCGAATTAAATCCACTACTATACCGCAATGCTATTCAACAAAAAATTATAATATCTTCAAAATCGTTGAAAAAAGATTGCATTTATTGTGGTTTTAATAGTAGTTTGGAATTATGTTGCAGCACATGCAAAAGATTTTGTCATGTTAAGTGCTTGGGCAATGTTGTAGAAAATAAAAATAAATTTATTTGTGAGTTTGTAGGTATTGCTTTGTTTGAGATTTACGCTTGTTTTGTCACTTTCAAACCAAAAAGACACAAACACACAAATATATGATAATATTCCAAAAAGTTTGTATATCTATGCAAACAATTTTAGCGTTAATCAGTTGGCATTCCTGATTGTTATGCTGCGTTTTACTTAAAATGTCTTATCTTCTCTGGATAAATTGAATGATTGACTACTCAAAGGATGAAAAACTTTGGTTACCACTGTGGTTTATACGAATAGCAAATAGATTTCACAATCTTTTTTTTAAAGACATTTTTTTGCTGTTTGAATGTAGTTGCAATCGCCACAGTAAATAATGCATTTTTTTTGACAAAATACAACTTGTGTACCCTAAAAAATAAACCAAAGTATTTATTAGTTGTTTGTCAAGTTAATGTTTTGCATTATGGTTAAGTAGGGCTTTTCATTTAGAACATCTACGTGTTGTCAATATACATTAGTTATTGATATTATGAGTGGTACGGAAACTTGTTCAATTCTTATTTATTGATTAATGAATGGGTAGCCTAGCTGCAGGCTACCCATTCATTAACCTCCAACATCAAATCAACAAAAAGAAGTGTGGCATGGATAACAATTATGAACAAGAGAAACAAAACATTAATCAAACAAAACTGTTGCAAAAAGAAATCGGCCGTTGTAGCATCTCCTTAGCGTAAACAATTGTATTTATTTTTTTATTAGCAATAAATTATTTTTTAAGTAGAATTAAGAAAAAAAAATTTCAACAAAAAAATATATATGTACATGACATTCAAAATTTTATTTTTGAAAAAATAAATTAAAACTTTTTAAACTAAACAAAATACAATAAAAACTTTATACTATTACAAATTATTATTAAAATTAACTAATCTTTCGATAAGTATAAGAAAATAAGTGTCCTTCCAGTGCTTTACTCAGAATTACAATGCAGGCAGGTATATTAAAAAAAATCCTTGTTTAGTCAAATATAATTCATTACATAATTACAATATATTGATACTACCTAGGAATAAAAAAACAAATTAAATAACACTACACATTTAGAGTATAATTTATTTATTTATATGTTATATATTTTTTAACAACAATTGACCAATATTTTTTACCATTTGCATGTTCTTAACTTTTTGTTTTTATCATTTATGATCACCCTGTATTATCATTCAAACAGTACACCATTTAAACGCTTATGCAACCAGTAGTTGGCAAGTAGTTCCCCCGATTCTTTGTGAATGGTGGTCGTTTTTTTTTTTTTGGTTTGTCTAATTTATTAAGTTTTGTTAAGTACGTTGTTAACAGCTTAACATGGGAGAAACCGAAACGGAAGCCAGCCACATATCGAAAAGGAACAAGAAAAGAAAGAACAACCATGTAAGTTCAAAATTATAGTTAAGGTACTCTACTTTAAATATAATTTTGATTGACTATTCTATTGTTTAATTTTATTTTGTTAAGAAGATAAGCTAATCTGACTGATCTATACATTATTGTTCATGAATGTTGGATAGCAACGATAAAAAAGTTTTTAGAAATAATTATGAAATAGGTTAGGTTCTGTAAATATTAAATCTTATGTGAAGTTAATACATTGTAATAAAATAGATTACATTACATATATTACTCAGTTACTACATGATACAGTATATATCATACAATGTAATAACTTGCTGACGATGAGGCAAAATCTTAAAAACGGATCAACAATAAACAAATATAAAAAAACAGAACATAAGTTTTAAGATTTACAAAACCTAACCTATAATTAACATTTGTGCAAAAGTTATTAGTTTGATTTAATTTTTTTTTTTTCAATTTTATTTGCTAATTATTTTTATGTATGTACTTATTTGCATTTTACTTTGTGTTATAGATCAACTTGGCTACGTTGTCAAGTCAACAGAGCAGAAGTTGGTACGTCGACAAGTAGCATACGATCTCTTGAAGAATTTATAAATATAATAAAAAATGAAAAAAATTAAGGTACCGTAATTTACTACACTTGGTTTTTTATAAAAGCAAGCCGTGGAAGTAAATATAGCCGAGCCAATCAGCCGATGTTCAGCTTAGTGCCCGTAGCCTCATTTATGCGACTAAAATTCAAAGTGAATTGAATAATTTATATTTTTATCTACCAATCTTTGTCCTACGTTTACTCATACTCCGTAGTTAACCTCGCACTGCTAGAAACTAAAAATATTTTATTTACTTTTCAGAAAAAATTATTGAGTTGTAATAACCAGTAAAGGAAGAAGAGGCAGAAAAACCATTATTGTATATTTTACTTTGTGAGAGTTTGTGTTTGCTTTTTGATTTGCAATTACCTATAGGCTATACTTTGTTATATTATCTTTATTTTTATCAAAAATTTAGACGTAAATATATAATTAAATTAATTAAATCTTATACATTCTTTATTGATCTAATGTTTTTAACAAAGGTGGAGTGATGATTCTTTCTTCAGAGATTGTAACTAAAATGGGAGACTTTAAAGGAAGTAAATTTGTTTTTATTTCGATAAATACTTTTATATAAATTTTAACCTACAAGATATCATTTTTCAAATATTAAAAAGTTAAGAAACTCCTAACCTAACAAATGCACAACCATGTTCTTATCTATTTTTGGCATACATTGATTACTATTTAAAGTCTGTAATCTGCTGATTATGGAACCAATTACAGCTAGACACGAATAGTGTGGCCTCTATAATAGGCAACATTTTTCATTTACGCTTACATTTTAAACATTTTATGGGCGACGTTGTTCTGGTGCTAAAACGGACAAAGGCATGAGTTTAACCACATTCAAAATAATGTTTGTGTATACTAAGTTGCCTATTATACTGGCCACACTATTAGTGTCTAGCTGTAAAACAAAAGCATAAATGCTATTAGACTGAAATATTACAGGAATGCATAACAAGTTGGACATATGCGTCCAACATCATGTTGATTACGTTAACCTTAGATTAGGTAGAACGAAAAGGGAGAGCCTGTGTTTACTTTGATATCATATTTTATTAGTATTATACTGTGCATATAAGTCTGTTCCAACACAGGGTTTAGACATTCAAACTCTGCACACAAACAAATATTTGTTATACTTATCTTTGATGCAAGTAATTTGTTTGTGTGCATAATTCGAATGGCATCCAAATTGTGTTTTTTTCTAATTTCCTACCTTTCTATATTTAAAAACTAATACTTTACAGGTTAAAATTTACAGAAAAGTAAATATAAATATTGAAATAAAAATAAATTTACTTACTTTCATATCTCCTATTTTGTTTGCAATCTGAAAGAACAATCAGTCCACCTTAGAGCATGATGTCCATAAAGAACTTAAAACATTTTAAAAAAGATAAAGATTTTATTTTAATGTTATTTAATTAAATGATGATTAATCATTGAAACATGCTTGTTTTATAAAAATAAATAAGATTAAAATAAAATCATTACCTTTTTTAAAATGTCTACAATACAGAGATTTTATAAAATTAATAAAGAAAATATAAAATAAAGAACGTATAAACTATATTTAAAATAATAAAAAACAAAATATGGTATTCTTTATTAAAAAATCTTAAATATAAAATAAAGTATTAATTATAAATAATAATAGTCCCTCCGCTTCCCCCTCTTCCTCTTCATTATTACAAACATGCCAACTGTAATTCATGTTGATAATCAGAGCTGCCTACAAATAATAAAAAAAGAACGGATTATTGTAACAACGAACCATTATTGAAGATCTATTAATAAAACCTTTAATAAAAACAAATACAAGTTTAAAAACAATTAATGAGGAGAACTACTTACTAATTATTGTAATTACATTTTATTGACAAAAAGACAATTTTGTTTATAAAGATTTTATATGTTCTATGTTTTTTTTTTATTTCTAACTATAAAAATCTTTGTTAATTATAAGTTAATCATTCATAACATTTGTATTAAGGAGGAGTGTTGAAGTATGAAATATTAATAGTACAAATGTATGGTATGCAACCCAAGTTGCATGCTTATTCTACGTGTTCTATGATACTTGCGTCAAATATCATAGAAATATAAATATCAGATCCATCATTGATCTCGACTTATTATTATGATTGTATGTAGTTGTTGCGTTCGATTGACTTATGTTTTCACTTTAAATCATTTAAAGTGATTCATATTCGTAAAATTATACGTGCGGCGTTATCATATCACTTATGAAATGGAAATAATCAAGCTACCAGTCACGTCGCAACTGCAATTGTTTTATTATTTCAAAAAGTAATAGTTGTGTTCAGTTCAGTGTTATGTGTAAATAATAGTTATTGTTAATTATTATTGAAAAATCATGGAGAAAAACAGTAAATGTTCCGAATGCAAACAAATTTTTAGTAACGTCTAATTTAAGAACACATTCCCGTAAATACCACAAAGACGAAGTTGAAGAAATGTCTCCATTAGTATATAAAACATCTGTAAAACAGTACAGCTGTAGTATCTGTGGTAAAAGTTTTGCCTACAAACCAAATTTGCAACGACATGTTAAAACACATAAATTATTGCAAGTGAGTGAAGTAATATCAAATACACCTGTAAAGGTTGCTTCACAAAAATGCCCAATGTGTGAGTATTTTACAACTCATAAAAATGACTTAATTGTTCATTTTAAAGAAACACATAAAATTGAAATCCAATCAGAAACAATTAAATTTGGGTCTGAAAATCAATTTTATGAATGGAAAAATAAAATTGAAACAACCACTACTGAAAAATTTATAAAAACTGATTCTTCGAAACAAAAATCAATCATTTATTTTGTTTGAAATCGCTCTGGAAATTATATAGATGTGGTCAAAGAAAAAAAAAACGACACTTAAAACCCAAGGAAGTGACAAAATTAATGCTGTATATCCTGCAGGTATCAAATTAATAAAAAATAATAACGACAACGGTTGCGAAATTGTATTTATTAAAACACATGTAGGCTACGCCATGGATTTAGGACACATACACTTAAATCAAAGTGAACGACACAATATAGCGCAACAAATGTCTAAAAAAATACCTTTTGACAAAATTCTGAATGACTCTGTTGTTGGTTCAGAATTAGAAAGACTGCATTTATTAAATAGAAAAAACTTGCACAATATTGAAAAAAGCTTCAATTTAACTTCTCTTGCTGTAAAAACGAACGAAGCAATTAGTGTTGATGCATGGGTTAGAGAAATGAATGAAGAAAAGCGCTATGTATTATTTTATAAACCACAAGGAGAAATTTCTCAGCAAGCTCCTGAATTGAAACTTAAAGATTTTGTTTTAATAATTATGACGTCTGCACAAAAAGATTTTTTTATTAAATAAGGTTCAGATGTCATCTGCATGGATGGGACCCACGGATTAAATAGCTACAATTTTGAGTTAACAACTCTAATAGTGCTTGATGACTTAAGAGAAGGATTCCCATGTAGTTTTCTAATATCTAATAGATCAGACAAGGAAATTTTGAATGCGCTGCATTAGTGTCCAAATATCCGATCAAACACCTAAGATTGTATAGAAAATATTGTTTTTTTTTAATAATGCTGGTTTTTGCGTTTTTTATTATAGGTCATAGCCGCTTTTAATTTTCCTTTTATGCAATAACTATTCCTTTAGATAGAAAATCAAATAAATCAATTACTGTGTTTTATTTTATTTTTTATTATAAATTATCACGTAGTAACGGTCAATTCTATTCCTTCATATGTCTATTACTTATAACTTATAATTTTAAAATAAGAGTTTGTTTTTTAGTTTTTTACGTTTATAAAAAACTGTTATTAATAGTTATTATACAGGATTGGGTAAATGTTTGGAAACACCCAATTTCTGACTGCATTTTTAATTTATTTCAAAAATGACCTCAATAAAAGTTTTTGTATATTTTTTAATGTATATATTGACGTATTTTGATTTTCAAATGCATGCTTTGTTTCGTGTGATATAACGTCATCATCAGTTTTTTTTAATGGAACACAGAGTATTTTTTATTATTTTTAGAAAAAAAAAAATTCAACATTAACTATGATATAAGGTATTATTGGTATACGACTTATGATTTTAGAAATATTCATTAATAAAATAACACAAAATGTAGTACGTTTTAAATGATTTATAGTAATAATAATAATCATATTTACTTGTAGTTGACTTTTTGCATCAAATATTCACTTATTTTGACTATTTTTTTAATTGTATTGAGAATAACAGAAGAACAATAATTGTTTTTTCTTGTTGCTATGGTAATTGGAGCATAACCTACTACATTTTGTTTTAATAAATATTTCAAACACCGTAAGTCGTAGACCAATATAACTTTATATCATTGTAATTTTTGAAAAATTCTTTTTCTAAAAATAAAAGAAAATAAAGGGTTCCATTTAAAAAAAAACTTATGATGACATCATATCTCGTGAAACAGGGCTTGTATTAAAAATCAAAATACATCTCAATGTAGATTAAAATTTCTACAAAAAGTGTTATTAAAGTCATTTTTTACATAAATCAAAAATGCAGCCAATGATCAGGTGTTTCCATACATTTACCCAACTCTGTATATTTTATTAATATACTTGACTTTGAACCGCCCGAGCTGGGATTTGAGCCGTGCCCAGATTTTAAGCCTGGCGTTGGGCTGAGTTTTAGACCAGAGTAGGGTATGACAGCCTGTTCTGGAACCACCTCCACCTCATTTTTTAATATGTAGATTGGCCTATGGTGACGTAACGAGAATGAGCAAAATACCTCCCACCACTATGACATAATGCGTGTGGTTGTGGGTTGAAGGGGAGCCATAGGGTAAAGCCATAAGGGTGGGAAAGCCAAAACGGCACCATAAGGGTGGGAAAGCCAAAACGGCAGTACGGCTCTAGGACCATCCCTAACGAAGATAGCGTCCGAGCGTAAGGGACGTAATAGATGAGTCATCGCTCGACTCGAAATGTGTTGTGCGAAACCCGATGCGCGTTCGGTTACATTTAAACCTGTAATTACTCACTTAAAGGAATTTTGAATCTTTATCGATTATTTTCAGGAAATGATTGTTGATAACGTTAAACTTTGTTTTTATATTAATTAAGTGTGTGACAGAAGTAAGTCCTGCCAGTGTGTGAGTTTTATATTATTGTGAAAAAAGGAAACACCATCTTTATTATCTATCATTCAAAACATCTGTCCAAATGCGCCTAAAAATAATCATGGAATAATAAGTTATAACAAACTTATTCCTAAAGTTATAAAATTTGATGAAGAAGAAGAAGAAGAAGAAGAAAGAAAAGCAAGAAGATCAAATCAATAAAATCACATTTGGTGGTTTAGAATATTCAAGCATTGATGAGATGAAAGCTCATCATACAGTTTGTGTGCAAGAATCTTATTATGAAGTCGGGACAAATAATTATTGTGTGGAATGTTATTATGCAAGACAAGATTGTACTAGATTGTTTTACGCTAAACATGGTAACATGTTATTCGAAGAAATTGCATATAAATATTGTTCAAAGTGTGAAAATTCAGTTACATAGTTAGCGAAATAAATATTTGTTCAAAATGCGTTAAAAAAATGAGCAATTACAACAACGCCGTTGATAACTAATTTGATATAAGAACACCTATACATATTTTAATTAACCACACACATATTTTGCTTATCACAAATACGTCAGTTTACACTGAAATAATAAAATTGCATAGATTAAACATTCGCATTGTTAGTACTAAGAAAGTTTTCAAAGTGACCACATCATAATATTAAACAGTAAATCATGGATTTTTCAAAATTGAGAACTATTATATATATATAAAATATCAACACACAAGCCAATTATAAAAGTCAAAGACTTGGATTTAACAAAAAAGTATAAGCTAAGTTCGGAGTGGAGGTTAAAGGGACTGTTTACGGACCATCAATTGCGGCAGAGATAATGGTATGGCTTCCAAAGAAGTTTATCGAGGTGTTCGACAAGAAGGCAATTGACGATTACAATCTCAATTATTCAGGAAGTCTATACGTCATCTTAGAGCGGATCGACGAAATTGGAGATCGTCAATAACCGATTGTTAAACTGGAAAAAATTTAATAATGTAAGTACATAATATAAATTTGAATGTTTGATAATTCATTTAAGTATTATTAAGTCATTTATTTATACGTGATATTTTAATTTCAGCTCAATCAACTAGTCGCCATCACCATCGGCAAATGATGTTAATATTTCAAAAAAGAAAAAAAGAAATACAATTAAATATATTAGCTATGCAATTTTATTCTTCATATTATTATATTATTATTTTTAATTTCATATCATCATTAATGTTCAATCTATGTAATAAATATCTATATTTTTCTGAAATTTAT
Organism: Tachinus rufipes; assembly: GCA_963932245.1. Taxonomy (NCBI): domain Eukaryota; kingdom Metazoa; phylum Arthropoda; class Insecta; order Coleoptera; family Staphylinidae; genus Tachinus; species Tachinus rufipes. The sequence continues at coordinate 53,353,059 of OZ010748.1, forward strand.
TAAAAACTATTATTCAAACTATATGATTTCGTAAATGGTTTATTTTTCCTTATATTAATATCCGGTACATATCTAGGTAACCGCATGCGCAAGACACATATAATGTGAATGTAAGTATAAAAAATTTGTTACAACTAGAGATATGTCGAATCAAGGTTCAAGTTTAACTTGCGATAAATGCCAAACTTTATTTTCAAGAAAAGATTCTCTGTATAGACATCAATTACTCTGTAATAAATCAAATGACGTCAATTAGTGTAAAATATGTTTTAAAAACTTTTCAAGATTTGATCATTTAAACAGACACTATAAAAAACATTTTGATAATATATTGTGCGAAACATGTGATAAATTAATAAACGGGGGTGTTAAATATGTGAAACATATAAATGAGCATAATCCCGAAATTAAGAGCAGTAGTGAAGTGAAAACCATGACACAACCACAAGAAAATTATGAAGTTAAATTGTGAATTTTTTGATTTGGAAAGTTTTCATTATAAAATCTATTTTTTGTAATCTAGCATTTAGGAACGACTTGAAATTAAAAAACACTAAATATGGAATGGACTCTATCAATCTATCAACAATGTCCCCAATGTCAGACATATTATAACCTATCCTCACATGTACAGATTCTATTTCTATGTTAAGAAGTTTCTTTTTGAACATTTTTATCGTATTGTCTAGTTTACGTGTGATAATATTATTTACTTGTACATTCATGAATCTTTAAAATTTACAATTGAATACTCTAATAATAATTCATTACCATTTCTAGATATATTGGTCATTCTAGAAAAAGAAAAAAATTCCATTGACTTATATAAAAAATCCATTGATAGTGATAGAACTTTAAATTTTATCTCCAATCACCAACTTAGTCAAATAATTAATATTATTACCATGAACAAAAATAGAATATAGTGATAAACAATTTCACAAAAATAATTTCAAGAAACTAACAGACAAATTATTGAAGAATAACTATCCAATCTCCTTAATTAATACAATTTTGAATAACAACAAGATAGGTTCTATGGATTCCAAGAATGATGATGTTAACGCGGTTCCCTCCCCAACAATGAGGTGGTACTCGATCCCGTTTATAAATGGTATATCCCAACAAATTAAACATATTTTAACAGATGATTCCACAAATATTACATTTAAATCAGAAAAAACTATTAATAAACTGTTCTCTACTCTAAAAGATAAAACATCATTTCTTCAAACTAAATATACAATATACAGCATCCCTTGTAATAATTGTTCAGTTAATTACATAGGACAATCCAGTCAAAAACTAACTGATAGAATAAACCAACACAAAAGAGATTGTAGAAATGGATCAATTAATACAGGTTTGTCAAATCATCATTCTCTAGAAGGACATAATTTTAACTTTGATAATACAAAAATCTTAGATATTGAACCATTATATAAAAAAAGACTAATAGGTGAAATGATTCACATAAAAAACAGCAATTCCTGTAATTTTCAATTAGATAGTACAAATCTAAGTACTATATACCATAATATAATAAAATTAAAAAGTTGACTTTCTTTCAATCTATCAACAATGTTTCTCAATAATTGCATAATTAAATAACCCTGTATACGATGTGAGTTGGGTTGCATATAAGTATATCTATGAAAAAATTATATAATAGTAAAAAGAATATACTCCTCTATTCATGTTGGTTGGTGGTAAAAGTTTGCCATGCGGCATTGTGACCTCACAAAAGAAAAACATGATTCTACAATAATGAAATATTAATAATAACCTGATGTTTTTAATTTCTAATATACTGGCCCGTATATATAAAATTAAATAAAAATGATCCATTTAAAAGGAATTCAATCCTACTTTTATTGGTAAGATTATGTTTGTAATTGTCCTTAATTTATTATATATATATATATATATATATATATATATATATATATATATATATAAAAAAAAATGTTTTAACGTGTAATTATTGTATTAAGTGTAATTGTTATTGAAAATGTGTTCTCCATTATAGTTCGACTGAAGAAGGAAAATGTCAATTTTTCGAAACGTCTCTGTAATAAAGATTGATTAAATAATATCTCCAACGAAATGATGCATTAAGCGGCTGGTTATATTACATCCACAAAATAATAACGTGGTAATATAACCACAGTTATAAGCCTAAAAGAAATCACGAATTGTAAAGCGGAAAACGCAGAATCACTTATATTACCTCTGATGATGTTGAGGCTTGCAACGACGTGGTGGACGTTTGCCATGCGGTGTCACTTCCGCTACCACTCGACTTAACCGTGATACGGTCAGAAACGGAAGAGAACTTCTTTTGCAATCCTTGTTTCGTTATCAACTTTGAAAGTCACAAAAAGAACTTTTGAAATCGGTGCAACGCATTTCTGAGTCGCCAGCTGCTGCCATCTACCGACAGCTCCAGACACCTACCGCTACTAGATAACACCAATAGGTAGCGGTAGCACTGACAAATGTAACAAAAGTTCGCAGCTTCGAACACTTTAGTGATTCTGACAGTCAAAACAAACAATTCTAACCTAACAAAAGCCGCTTCAAAGAAGCTCTATTTACTGTTTGTAAATATCAAGGTTTAACACAATTTCTGATATTGGGGGTAAGTATCATGTAATATTTATTATGATTAAATAATACTTAAGTGATCCGATCTTCTTACAGATATTTACAGTTTGTGGTTGTGGAAATAACAGAAGTTAATCGCTGAAGTTCAATAATCCTATCTGGTCAAGTTAGCACTCACAGGACCAACAGAAATGGACTAATAATACTGGCTAACCTCTATGTCTGGCCAAACTTCCTAATAAGCTAAGTATTATAATAACTTCTTATTTTTTATTTTAGCTAGTCGATCTTTATCCCCAACAACCGGAGAATGTATGGACTGTGATGTCAAATAACGTGATGGAAAATAAAACATTACAAAACATAAAACTAGTGAGGATTTTCGTAGAAGACTTTTAAATAATTTCGAATTTGTTTTCGAAAACATCGAACCTGCACCCGATTTCCCATGGTACATCAATATGTTAGAATTTCCGAATTCTCCAAATTTTACAATATTAGAAAATATTGTAATTAAAAACCCTAACGATTTTCAGTTTAACAATGTTATTAATAACTCTGCAATTGAAGACAGTATTTCTAAAAGAAATATTGTTATTCAAAAAGAAAAGCAGACTATTAATAATTTGATGGACAAATTATTGCATCACAAAGCCAAACTTACAAGATTCAAAAAAAAAAAATCTTCAAAAAAAATTCCTCAAAAAATAAAATTGTAATCCTTTCAAAAACATTATTAAGTTTTGTTTTTAGCTCTGATGAAGGTAACGACATTACCAAAACGTTAGCGTTTAAAAACCAATTATAAGCTAATTATTATTTTAATTATCCTATTCCCAAAATAATTAATCTTAAATAAACTAAAAAGGATATAACAACAAAAACAAAATGAATTTAAATTGGAACAACACACCTTTATATCAATACATCAAATTAAGGTTTGGCGAAGAAACAAGCAAGGATATTAAGAAACTCAGTAAACTTTTCAAACATTATAATCTGCTTACTGATCGAACCCATATAGATGGCCCACCACCCCCATACAAAATTGCAAACGTTGTCTCGATAAGCGTCACGCCAACAGTACCAAATCTCAAGATTAACCTTTTGCAACTGAAAATTAATGGCAGGTGCTTTATTACAATCGACATGGAAGATAAATAAATATGAAAACACGCATTTGCATTCTGTATATTATAATGTTATTAATATCATTTGTAGTGTAGTATTATAAATATGTAAACATTGAAAATAATTGATAATAAATAAATTGAAGTGTTCAAGTGTATTATTTTCTTTAGTAAATCCTCAATTTTATCAAATAGTGATAATTGAAAAAACGGAGTGATAGCACAACTACTAATCTTTATAATTGTGCAATAATTAATATAAACTGCTATTGTTCCATTATTAATTTATCAATTGTTCTAATTGTTTATTCATAAAAAAATAGTTGCTTTTACTACTGTAGTTTTGCAACTTTGCGTTTTTATCCTGCTTATAAACCAGTGACTACAGATTTTCGTAAATCAGTAGTAATTTATACGTGAGCTAACAATATCTAAATAATGTTCTTTTTAATTGATAAATCTGCTGATGGGATTGTCGTAGAAGCACCACAACCAACTTAATCCTTAACTGAGAGTGCTCCGGAAAAGCAGAAGAAGAAGCGCCAAGTGCAATTAGATAGCGAGGATAGAGAAGAAAAACATTTGCCCGGGCCATCAAATAAAATCACAAAGAAGAGCGAAGACGAGCGCAACAATATTATAAATAAATTAAATTATGCTGGAGCAGAAACCCAATTAAAAATTAAGCCGTTAAGAGATTTGACACTAAAAAAACCCTATCCGATAACGGAATTTAGGATATTAAGTACTCAAAATGGGAAGAAACTAATCGCAGAAATAGCTGAAAATGTTTCAACCGTTCATTTCTCCGCCAATAAGGAGAATGCGTATGCGACTAAGCTACCGAGATGCTTAACGCAAGCTCTGTGGATTCTAGTGCATACTACGTTTATATTGTTATCAACAAGAGGTGAAAATTCAGATCCATTCTCGATATAAACATTGATGATGATCAGGTACGTATATTATTCAGTTTTATTAAATTTACTCAATTGAATGTTTTGAGTTTATGTCTATTACATCATTCTTTAATAGAACCGCGCTGTGTTGACTGAATTAATACTCCCGGCTTCGGATACATGTGCTTTCATGCCGGCCGGGCTTATGCACGCACAACCTAAGATAATACACAATTTGGTAAATACCCGTTGGTTGCCACGCTGTTTGTTTACAAAATCAACCTTCCTAATAACTTGTTTCATTTGTTTCTGACATTAATCAATCCGTGCTAGGAGACTGGTATGATTAGCTAGAAAGTATTTATTATGTGCATTTTCAATTGTTAAATCGAAGGGTACCCAACATTGCTATATACGTTACATACGTTTTGAAGCAAAAAAATAGAATCTGTTCCAAAGGACGCCCAAGAAGTTTAGATGTTAGGCAATGATGAGGTGATAATCGAATCACAGACACCGGAGGAAATTTTATATAAGCCTGAGCTAACCATTTATAGGTTTCCGTACAGTGCAAAAACCCAAGATGTCTCAAAATAATTCACGCAAATCACTTAAATTTGTTAAGAAGCTGATCCAGCTCCTACTGAAGATGAGAAACCACCAGCAGAACAAAAAGAAAAGAAACCCGTTCATAAACCCAAGCGCCCTGGGTACGCATCCAAAGCCAAAACGCATCCCAGAAGATGCTTTTACGCCAAAACATTTGTCTACACCCCAGACCCCCTTCAAAAATGACCCGTACTATAAAGATTCTATAGTTGTCGACGGTTATTGCGGTCTAGTGAGATCAAAGCCTCTACATTTCATGAATGATTATTCACAATATCGGAAGAGGAAATGGTACGAGATAAGTTTAATTCAAAATTTAATTTAATTAAATATTTAAATTTCCATTTGATAATTTTAATTTTCAGTATGTTTTGTATGTATGTATTGTACCGCCCCGACCTTCCAACAAGGGACCAAACGCTGCCATTTTGCTTCAGATGCCACCTCTAGTAATTCGAGAAAGAAGTGATCGAAAACAAAAAAATATTGAGGCTGATGAAGACGTTGTATTAAAAACTACAGCAGCTTCACTGTATTTAAATAAAACATGCTTTAGTTCTCAATAAAACACCTGTTCAGCAAGTTTCCAGCAAGCCAGAAATGCAAAGCGGTGCTTTTGCAAATTATGTTGGTGTACAAGCCTTACTCATCGAGGAAAATGATCCAGAGAGTTTGACAAAATTCAACAAGCAATTTCCACAATATTATACAACGCGAAAAAAAATATTTTAAAGAAAAAAAAAAACATTAACATAATTAATTTGTAATTTTTAATAAATTTCTATAATTTTATTATTTTTTTATATGCATTACTAGAAATTGACATTTACAGGTTCATTACGTAAGTATAAATACAAGTACGAGGTGCCACTTGTAAACCTCGCGCAAAGGGCCCGTTTAGGATTGGAATGTAATAAATTTAATAAATACAGGAATAGAGATTGGTCGGGCTCGTAGCGCTACGCGTTTCGCCGTTTTCGATTCGGGGGAGGGGGGGGGGGGAATATCCCACGTTCATTCGCGGACCAAGAGGTCGTATGGAGACTTGCATGTTCGGTTCAACCTAAGGCGTTTGACCCAACCTAAACTTGTATGTATAACAAACTGTTTCATGTTTTATGTTAACGCCAAATATATAGTGTGCCACACTATTCAAACCAGACCAACAATTGCATTTGTTTTATTTTACTTTTTCTTGGGAGGGGATTTTTAGGAACAAGTGGATTCGAGCTTTTCCCACGGAGTCCGGAGTCGCCGAGAGTTCACTATAGGATCAAGCTCGTGGCGCTCACATTTATACCTGCCCGTCTTCACTGAGCCGGCAGGCACTATCTCGGTTGATTAAACCACCCTAGCTCCCACAGCCTCCCCTAAGTAAAGAAAAATCTCGCCACAACAGCTCTACCTCAATAAAACACCTTTGGCTATTTGTCATCTCCCACACGTCCAAAAGCCGTAACAATTTAATTATGTATCATTTTAACTTAAATATATATTTGATAAAAATTGCCTCTCCACTCAGTGAGATACATAATTTGTGTTTCAGGGTATGCACCATTCATTAGAGTGCCTACAAAAAAATCATTATTATACTTTTTAACCATACTGAAATAATAATTTTTATGTTGCAGCGACTTGATGATATAATAGAAATTATCGACTCAATTATGAATGTAGTAGAAGAAATCATTATTGATCTACCAGCATACCTAGCAGCTTTTAAAGCCATTTTGATAGCATGTTAAATATAGACAAAACGGCATTAGTTAGAGAAATGCAACTGATGATTAGTTAATTTTTTTAATTCTTTTATACAGCTTAATTTCATCTTAAATAATGTGATATTTTAATATAAATGATTTTTTATTAGATTTTGAAAGTAACAAATGGTATTTTATTATACAGTTCAACAGTTTTTTGTTTCACTTTCAACAGATTGTGCAATATGTTGATTCATAAATATTTTAAAATTGTTAGCATGTCTTTAACAAACACAAGTAGTTTGAAACATTTCTGAACTGTTGCTGCTAGTGCCAAACTGACAAATTATTTCTGAGCTATCTTTTCTATCATAAACTGTATCAAAATATTCCTTCGCTATCATAAAATATTCCTAAGCTAATACAAATGCCATAAATTTTAAAATGTTGAACTACCAAAGTTATGTAACGTTCAGAGCATTATGCACAATTATAAACCCTACAGAAAGGGATATAACAATGAAGTTTAAGAACTCATTTATTGTAGATCCAATCAATGCATATGACTGGACAATATTAAATGCATCTAATTTAAATAATCTGAATTATAAAGAAACACGTTTTGATATTTCTCAAATTCGTTTAACGCACATGAACGAAGAAGAGAAATGCACAATTATTAAATTAGTTAAAAAATACGCAGATATTTTTCATTTATAAAATAAAAGGCTATCGTTAAGCATGAAATACAAACAACTGATAAGTTGCCAATATATACTAAATCGTATCGGCATCCACATATCCACAAAATTGAAATTAAAAATCAAATTAAAGATATGCTTAATCAAAAAATAATCAGTCCTTGGTCGTCACCAATATGGGTAGTACAAAAAAAAAATAGATTCGTCTGGGAAACGCAAATGGCAAGTAGTAATAGACTACCGTCAACTAAATGAAAAAATAATAATAATAATTTATTATATTTTAACATTTTTTTGGTTTATTCCTTTTGTGTGAATTTTAAAATTAGTGGCAATGTGCAACCCAACGCTTTATGCGGATTAGTGACCTCACGTGGACCACGCGCGGACACTTCAAAGCCGCACTACAACTTAGGTAGGATTAAAGTTTAAGGTAAAGAAACATTAATTAATTCTAGTTTGTGGTTATAGGCTTTGCATTCACATTTATCTTCAAGTTAAATATAAAATCTGATTTCATACTGCTGTATGCTTGAGTGAGTTTGACCAGCAAGAGTGATAAGGAGTGGATTGGAATTATTATTATATAATGAATAGAAAGAACTATCGATCAGATAATCAGAAGCTGCGGCAACTGGGTCTGGTTGGTAGGAGCCGTCCGTTCCTTGGATTTGTATTAGTTCTCATGTGTAGTTTGTTGTATATCAGATTAACTTTAATTAATTATTAACCAGTTAGCCAGGTTTTTTTAACTATTTTAATATTGTATTAACCGTCATGTTTCAACTGGCAACTAAAGGACAGGTTATGTCAATAAATTCATTCAACTAATTTCAAAAACGATGGTTCTATTGAACATCGGGCTACATATGTAATTAATTATATCCATGTTTGTGAACAAAGGTTCACATGAACATAAGTTTAGCTATAAATCATTTTAAATTTTATTCGATTTTAAACATTAGAATTTAAAAGTACAATTTTATTGTTAAGACGTTGAATTATCTGTGTCGAGTTAAACCATTCTATTACAGGGTCTTGTGCAGGGATAGCGCTATTCCGGACATAAGGACATAACACCAGTGAATATTAACCATCTTTTAATTTACTTTTATGTGTGCTTTTTCACAGATATTATAAAAAACATTTATTGTACTCCAATAATTAGTTACTTTTTTTTTAACGGTGTATCCAAAACCTAACTAGTTGCAATCAACTCGAGATTTTGGACAAAGGCATTATTGTCATTTGCAAGTTGCTTGACTTCGACTATTTTTTTTGTTTGTTTTGACTATTGTTGACAATTTATTATAATTTTTTTTTGTGTACGATCTCTCTAACAATATCGAAGGTATTTAGTCATTGAAATAGAACTTTTTTTGATTATCATTGAAGCGGATTCTCTAATAATTTTTTTTTTATGTTAAAATTAGAGTTGTACTCTCTAATAACTTGGCCTTTTTTTTCTTGTCTTTTCACCCATACATGATATCGGGTTCTACCTTTTAGGAAGTGTGATCAATTATAGATATACAGGGTGGACTTCAAAAGAGATCCCGTGGCGCTCACTCTCTACCACCCACGTCTACACTGAGCTACGATGGCAAGAGAAGTCCTGCCATAGGGAGCGTAACAATGTAAGTCGGAAAACGGACTACAGAGACGTTAGAATCGCGACAAAAGACAATTTTTAGAAGTGTATGTGAAGTGAACCAGGGATGCATATCCTTTGCCCTATTTCTCCGCCATTCTTGATAAATTACGTAATGTTACTAACGTTCATCGCATGACATTTAATTTGTTTATTGGCAGGTGCCAAATTGAAACATCAATTGGATTTTAATGAATCGACTTACACTAACGTAAGCAAAATACTGTTTTAGCGTGGTTGGAATTTTATTTCAAATTACGTCAACCCAATCTATCAATATAGAAAAATGCAAATGAAGAATAAATACAGTATCGTCTATATTTATTAAGTTGGAATTTTATTTCAAATTACATCAACTCAAATTAACAATATACGAATGTGCAAAGTGAAAAGTTAACTAATTAATTCTACAAAAAAAAACAATTGGATGAATTTAAGTCAACCGACTATCAATAACGAAATAGAAGAGTATTTTTATTCATATTATATAGGTTGGAATTTTATTTCAAATTACGTCAACCTTATAGAACGTTTCCATAATATGTTGTCTTGCATCAGAAAGTTCATTCATATTATTTCATCATCCATTATTTTATAAAATTAATGAAATGTAATTTGCAATAACATGCGATCAAGAATATGTAGCACCAGTAATAAAATCATATTACTTTGATAGCATATGAAATGTTTTGATGTATTATTGTTAAATTACATCAATTTTGTAACTATCAAAATAAATTGATTATTTTTATCCGTAGAACTTTTGTAATAAATTTCTTCCAATCATTATTGTTTTTGGTGTTATTTGTATTATATAATTTTCTTGATTTTTGGTCATATTTTGTTCTTCTTGAAGTTCCAATTTTCCGATTTATAATTAAATCTCTTTTCACTACATAATTTTGTTGTAATCCTTATTTATAATTAATTGCACTTTTACTGCTTTCTCGTGTTGGCTTGTTATCCATGTTTCTGGGTCAATTTTGGTATGTTAATATATTTAATTCCATTATTTTTAATGAAATTTTATTGTTTATTTTGATGTTATTTCACTTATATTTATTAAATACTTTCACTACATTTTTAAAGTTTATAATCATTATAGTATAACACAAGCCTGCCAGCGACTTAGCTGCAATGGTGGTACATCGATGTACAGGGCACATCTATGTCCATAATAAACAGCAGTGTTACCAACATGGCTTATTCGAGTGCATTCGAATAGGTAGAACGTTGAGTCACCCAGCGATTAAAATGGATTATGTACAGTACCGCAATAAGTTATGTGTACAGTCCTGTATAAAGTGTTTACTACTTATGTTTGCATGTGTATCAAATTTAGTGTACATATTTGAATTATTTGATAATTGTTTATATGTTTATATAGATTTTACAATTTACATTGTTTAGTTTATTTTCACTGAATGTTCCAATTTTTGGGGAATATTTTCACACATTCATTATTGTTTAGTAATATAATTAGGAAGTGTTAATTTGGTTTATTAGGGTATTTAATTATAATAATACAGTATTGTGTTTGGTCTCTAAATCATACTTTTGAGTATTGTCAAGAAAAAAGTTATTGTAGTTAAGGGTTTAAATTTTAACAAATGATGAGCGAATGGATTTGAAATAATATAACAAAAATCGAAAGAATTGCAACCCCTGTTTTTAAATTAATCAAAACAAATGAGAAAACAAACAACAAAATAAAGATTAAAACATTATGAATAAAATAGAAAAGAATTTTAGTTTATTTTTATTAAATTTTGCCATAAAATAAAACAAAATATAATTGATCAACAAAAGTAAATCTAAATCAAGAGAATATGGCAAGTACGATCACAAGCGTAGAAATTAGTAAAATCCTCAAATTTTCGGGAAACTATCACAAACTTGACAAAGCAAATATTTTTTATATTTGTCATTTAACAGAACCAAAGATTTATACCTAACTATTGTTAGATGTAATAAAAAAAAGATTGGAAGGCAAACCACTAAGAATTATTGCCAGTCAAAAAATTATTGACTTATGCCCGTACTAATAGTCGGAGATTCAATCTCGGATTAATCCTGGATTATAGAATCCTGGATTGATCAATCTTTCTCGCTGCATCCAATAGTCCCCGCTTCGGGTAGTTTCGGCGAATCGTTAAATTGAATCTGGATTTGGTAATATTTTCGGGGATAGAAAAATATGTTAGGTTGGACTGACTGGTCCAGCTGTAATATTTTGGGTATTTCCCTTTCTGCGGTGAGGTTAGTCTATGCGTGTTTGTCCTGCAAGCGCTTACACAAAAGTTAACACGGTGAAAAAATACGTCTGCCGCAGCGAAAGGGTTAAAAAGTAAGAATAACTCTTTTTGTTATTTATATTTAAATGTAAATTTCATTTAAATTATTGTAAATATATAACAAAAGATAACATATTTATGTTACATATAAAGCATGGAGAAGAAAATTTGCCATTATACCGAAAAGGAAAAAATGCTATTGGCTGTGCTAGTCAAAGATCATGTCATTATCGAAAACAAAAGCACAGATAATGCTACACTTCAAAGAAAACAGCAAGAGTGGGAAATATTGACATCGGAATACAATGGGCAACCAGATGTTGTTACCACAAGAAATAGTGCCCAGTTGAAAAACTTTATGAAAGAACTTAAAGCAATTCGATTTTAATATTATATTTAAGTTGAAATTAGACGTAATAAAAAACTATATTTGAATTTTTATATATTTTAAATAATGAACATTACAGAAAACGAAAAGCAAATACCACTTTTAAATACCAGAGTCTGCTGACAGGAGGAGGACCTGCACCCAAAATGGATGATGATCCTTTAATGGATTTAGTTGCTGAAGCTTCTCCATATATGGATGTGACTTTATTAAATAATTTTGATAGCACATTTGCATATGAAGCAGAAAATTACAAGAAGAAAGATATACTAGCAACAGACAATGGTATATCATATTAATAAAATGCATATAAGTAATAATAATTTATGTATGTTTTCAGTAATTATTTATGACGCTGTACCTGTTGAACAAGAGAGTAGAACTGAGCCGATACTGGTAACTGATGACAGTAAGTTCACAATTACATTTTTCCAAATACAAAAATATAATAAATTATTTTATTTTTAGACAGTTTGCTTAAAACACCTAAAAAATCCAATGTTCAAACCAAAACAAATACAAGTAAGTAACAGCATTGTATATAGTATTATAGTTTCAATCAATCAAAAATTATTTCCTTTTATGAAATTTAAATTTTTAATCACAATTTTATTCTTATAATTCTATAATAAATTAATTATATTAAAATACCTTTTAGTTTGCCAATTAATACAATATTCTGATATTTTTAAACAAACCGATATCATTTCAGATGTATCTCGTAAAAGAAGTGCTATTGAAGAAGCGCATAAAAACCATTGCCGGGGCTGATGAGGAACTTCATGTACTTAGATTGGAAATTGCCAACTTGGAAAAAAACACATGCATTTTACAAATGAATAAAGCAAAAAATGAAGAGTTGGCTAGTAAAATAAACATTGAAATTGCTACTGCACGTTTTAATAAGGCAAAATACGAAGAGGAGTTGGCATTAGATAATAAAAAAAAAATTAAAATAATGTACACATACGTAGTGTTACTTGTACAATTTTGTAGTTAAACCTTTCTGTAGACATGAAAATAACCTTTTCCAAACACCAAAAACTCTTTCGACAATATTTCTTGTTCGTATATGTGCTTTATTATACCGTTCTTCTTGGGCATTATCTAAAATAAAAGTTGCTGTCATATTAAATAATTTTTAAAATATTAATAAAATGATGAATTACCTGGTCGCAAAACTGGAGTTAGAAGATAAGGCCTACATGGGTAGGCGCTGTCTCCTAACAGATCTCCTATCAATTCGTTGTGCTCAAATCTTGAACGTACACCGCTTCTTTGAAAAATAACACTATCGTGATTTGAACCTGGATGACAAACCACTATATCAAAAATTTCCATGGAGGAACCAGCAACTACCTGCACGTTTAAAGAAAAGTACCCTTTTCTGTTCCGATACACTTCTGCATCTTCACCTCCTGGGTTACTAATTCGGATGTGGGTACCATCAATGCATCCAGAGACCGTTGGAAATCCAGCACAGTTGAAAAATTTATTAATGTTTGCTCTTTGTTTTGCAATCTCAGTTGGAAATTTGACATAATCAGGGCATTTCTCAGCTAACAAAGTAGAACATCTTTTTATTATATTACTAACACTTTGCTGGCTGGCTCCTCTTAAGTCACCGCATATAGCCTAAAATAACTGGTTTTATTAATGTTTACAATAATATTTTGATCGTTGTACCTGAAAGGTACCTGTAGCATAATACCGCAATGAAATTAATAACTGGGTTATTGGAGCTAAAGGTAGTCCACGATTATTTCTTTTTTCTAGCCGTTGTGCTACTAATGGTAGCAATATCCGAACGACAATAGCTTTATGAAAACGATATCTTTTCCAGAACTCATCTTCATCATAATAATCTAGCGGGTTTTCAGCATCTCGAATGTACCTAATAAAATTATAGGTTATATTATTATAAATATTATATTGTGTATAATATATAATTTATTTTTATGATAAATATAAATAAATTTGAACTCTATTTAAATTATAAGTTGATGTACATACCTTTTGGCTAATCTTACATTTTCCACTTCAAACACATATTCGACATAATCAAAAAAATCGTCGCGAATTGCAGCTGCTTCCATTTTTAACTGTTATCTATACCAATCTATACTATTAAAAATAGACGTAACAATCACAGTTCATCAACATTAACACTTAACCAACAAAAAATGTCAACAATCCAGGATTAATCTTGGGTAGAGACAAGATTGTTTGAGAGAGGTTTATTTGCAATCTCGGATTTGTGAATCTAGGATTATATCGACTATTGGACGCATTTTCGGTCAATCCGAGAATTAATTCTGAATCTCGGATCAATCCCCGACTATTAGTACGGGCATTAGATAATATTGTGGCTGGGGGTCTATTAATGAACTACCACAAGTAGCATTACAAATGTTCAATAATAATCTGTAAAAATTTACGTATATAAGCTAGCACCCCGCACATGTTTCAAAAATTAATAATACATAAATATCTAAAAAATATTGAAATTTATTATATTGCGCAAGTAAAAATAAACTTCGAGTTAAAGATTAATTTAATAATATTAATTTACTGAAAAGCAGCAGGTAACACGGAAAACTAGCTTATTGAGGTTGTCTACTTTTTGGTACAATACCGCCCCGACTCCTACATCGCCAGTATCAGATTGAACTTTATATTCCAGATCATCAGACGGGTAATTTAAAAGTGTTTTTCGCGCTAGTTCATACTTAATGGCTTTAAAGACAGTTTCCTGATCTACACTCTCTACTCATTTTTGTTTTTTTCTCAACAATAACGTTAAAGCAGCTAAGGTAGAAAAAACGCTGGATAAATACCTTTGGCTAGACCCAAGATGGCACGTAGCTGCTTAATATTACGGGATGAAAGGAAATCTTGTAAAGCTGACCGACAGCTTTCCGAATTTAAGAGACAACCTAAAAACTTAATCTCTGTACTTAAAACATTAAACAAAGCGTAAACCAAGCGTCTCCAAGCCGAGTGATAACTTGATCCATATGCTTGAGGTAAGTTTCAAAAGTTGCCGACGTAATTAATAAATATCCATGTATGGGTAAACTATCCCTTCAAATTCTTTCCCTAGAATAAGATCAGGCCAAACGGCAAAATACAGAAGTGATAAAATCTCGTGTACATTGTCTGATCTCTAGCTGGATTGACACTTGCCAATAGAATGCCGTTAAATCTGAAGTCATCCAGTGTTCGAAATAACTCTGTATCACTTTACATCACCGAGTTTAATCTTCTGAACAGATTTGAACAGTACAGTGGTAAAGTTGGGAAAAGGTAAAATAACTAAGTGACGTACTGGCAAAACATAGTGAACTTATCTCAAGATGCGTCTGCCTTTAAATGAGTACACTTAAATGTTCTTTTGCTAATTATATTATTTTTAACATAATTTTTTGTTTATTATATTTTTGTGTATTATTATTTGTCTTAAGTATTTATGAAATAAAATCATTTGGCTGCTACAATTAGACGTTTACTTATTAATACTTTCCGATTTTCTTCTCTGCGTAAATCCTTTTGTTATATTATCCTTGTCAAACTTGTCTAGATTTAACAGTAGTTTGAGGTGAGTTATTACCCTGCGGATTTTCACACAAAATCTGTGACACGTATGCTGTCGCTGGCTCCTCTATCCCTATAGCCCCTACATTTGTCTGCCTGTTTTGCCTTTTTGTATATTTGTATCTACACTGACATCCAGCCCTGCATTTACTTCTTTCTCCAATCCGTGTGTTATTAATTCAAATTATTTGTTCTCTCTCTTTCTCGCTCTTTCTCTCTCAGATGCGTTCTTAGTTTTCTTAAGTCTTCGTTCACTTTTTCTTCATAGTATGCTCTCTTCTTCATGAACATCTCTATCTGGAATTACTTTTTCGTGTTCTCTAGTTGCCAGTTATATTCTGACCATCTCAAAAGTTGCGTTATTTGTCAACCTCGAGATAGCGTATCTACCATTTGGTATTTGCCTCGTTATTTCTGTTATTCTGCTTTCTTTCAACATTTCTTTTCTCCTTATCTTTGCAATTTCGTAGTCTTTGTAATTGTTCTTCTATTTCTTAGTATGGATAATTGTCTTGTCCTTTCTTATTTCTTTCTTTTTGATCTTTTCCCTGTTTTTTGTTTTGTTTTGTTCTTTTTTTTTTCTTAATTTTTTCATTGTCAAACTCTTCTTTTTTTCTTAGTACTCTTGTTGCATTTTTTTTACCCCCTCCATTTAATTTCATCTTTTAGGCATTTTTCAATGATTCTATCCAGTTTGCTTTCCAGCTTTGTCACAACTTGACGTCTAACAGACATCCAGAGCTCAATATCACACTGGGAATAAGACGGAGGTTAACCTATAAAATAAATGGTTCTTGAACGGTCACCTCCAAAATAATAATTCTACAATCTTCAATATAGAAAAATAGATATTGTAAAAAACAATGTGCAGAATTAATAAATTTCTTATTTTAGCTTAGATTGCCATCTTCAAATAGAAAATCAAGACAACAGGGAATATTTTAGTAACGGAAATTAAGAAAAAAAGCGAATTTCTAAGAGAAAACAGAAGGATACTAACCGGAATTAAATAAACTTAAGTATTTACATGATATGAGTAATATTACGATATATTATTTAAAACTCATCTCAGTTTCAAATTCTAGCACATCATTTTGCACCAAATGTAGCAACTTGCCCTATAGGTGCGAGCTTTGAAATCCACGTATAAGATTCAAAAGTGAGTAGTTTACAAAGAATCGAAACCAAAACCCCTACCTATACCTCTACTCTTCTTGAAAAAGTTGCCAAATTTAAATTTAGAGCAATGGTTGATAATTGTAGTGACATTACTAAATATCACATATAGATAATTTAATAATATGTATGTAATGTTTTGTATTGTTGTTTGGGAGGTTGTACCTAAAAGTTAATAATAAGGTCTTATTGGCAACCCACCTTACACCCAATTTATGAAAATATGAAAGTAAGAGAGGTTTAGAAGGATATATATATATATATATATATATATATATATATATATATATATATATATATATATATAATATATAAAAGAAGGTTGAGACCTTTACTACGTGGCAATCCATAATAATAATAAAATAAAATACCAACTAAGTTTTTTTACCACAAATACTTTACTGATATAAATATATATTTACTAAAACATACATATCAATATAAACAAAAGCTTTTAAAGGCCATTGTCACTTGACAATGGCTTTTAAAAGTCGAAACTCGAGTTGTGAACTTTTGTTTATAATGATATGTATACTTTAGTAAATATACAAATTTATATCAATAAAGTATTTGTGGTAAAAAAATTGCGCCAAAAAGTTTACACAACAATTGAAGCAGCTAGCCAAAGGAGTTGCTGATGCAAATTAGCCTTAATAAATAGCAAAAATTTAGACAGGCGTCCTTATGTCACATACGCAAAAAACCGCTGGGTTCCAATTGTGTCAGGAACCACTGTCACTTGACTGGAAAGTATTAAGAGGCCGCACATAACAACTGTAACATCAAGTACCAAAATTGCAGAACCATTCCAGTAGTGTTCCATAACATGAGTAGCTACGACTTACACTTACTAATAAAATATGTTTCATTAAACATTGAAAGTGACACACATCTGATTCCAAACAACAGCAAAAAATTTATAATTTTTGCCGGTGTGTTGATCAGGCATATCGGTCTATACGCCTTTAATTTGCCTCCTTCTTTCTTCTTATCAATTAACACTAGGAATTTACGACACGTGGATTCACTGAACTGAACCATTTCGCTTGCTAGAATGTAGCGCATACGCATTTATATTTACAAACAAAATAAAAACCATATTTTTGGCAGTTACGTGCTTAGCGCAAATCAATTCAGTTTGAAAATATTTTTCAAAAACACCAATAATGAAAAACTTTATCAAATAGTTCTAGAGTAAGTACGCTTCTTATAGTAAGTACGACCCAAATCTGCAAGATACAACCGTTAGATCTTACAAAATTTAATGGCAATGTTGAACAATGGTTTGAATTTAAGGATTCTTTTAAATTGCTAATCCACGCAAACAACATTATTGCAGATGTGAATAAGCTGCAATATTTAAAGTCATCATTAAGTGGAGAAGCAAGTCAGTTAGCCAGGTCAATTACAACAACAGCAGCAAATTATCAAATCCTGTGGAATATGTTGCAAAGTCGTTATGAAAATAAAATAATCATAATACAAAAACATGTGCATAAAATTTTGGACTTCTCGAAAATGGTTAAGAAAATTTGGAACAAGTTACTATTTACTCTAGTTGTGAGAAAGCTAGATTCACAACGTTACAACTGTTTCTCTAAAACGCAGATAGTAGAAAAATGTAAAGCTGGCAGATGTTTCAAATGCAATAGGAAACACCACACACTTATACATCTTGAGGACACTATAACAGCACGCACAGGAACATTAGGTGACCAAACATTGTTGTCCATGACCGTTATCAAAATCAAAGATGAACAAGGGCAATATATATAGGCAAGAATGATTTTGGATTTAATTGCCCAAACTATTTTTTTAAGCAGCAAATTTGTAAACCACTAATGAGCATCCAGCAAGTCAGACACAACATCAATAAACAGACGTGTATTGAGTTTGAATCACGATTTATTGATTTTTCACTATCAACAACATTTTTAGTGCTCAAACTCAAACTTCATATTTTATTGTTATTGTCAATCCTATCTTTTTCAGATTGTATTAGATTGTTACAATAACTACGAGCTAACTTATAATCCTGTTTAGTCTGTTCGGAACGATTATTGATGTGTTTTTTAAATGCTTGTTGCTTTTTATTAACTGCTTGTTTTGTATGAATTGAAAACAAATACTTTTGTTTAATAACAGAATACAAATTTTTTGACACTTTGAATAGTTTTTATAAGACCATCAATTAGTTTTTGTTTTATTTCACAATTGGTGATTAATGTCAAACATTTTAGTTTAAAAATTTTAAATTTTTTTGAATAGATGCTTTTGTTTAATATGAGAATACTGATTTGGCATTGGCAAATGTAATAAAATTCAGATGGATGGAGTCCAGATTTCTTCGGTGAATTCCGCTTTTCTGAGTATGACATGGTTTAGATGGCAGTTGTTGCTGGCAGGATATCTTATAAATATGTCTTTGGTTGTCTTATTTCATCTAGTTATTTAAGAAATAATTACAACATTACTAATAAAATTTCCTTACCTATTTTATTAAATTTTATTTAATAAATTAAATGTTCATACAAGACACATAAAACCTCAATTTCTATTCAAATTAAAGCTTTCACAATACAGTTTTTAGTTGTTTTTGATAAAATCATACATGCTAATTACAAAATATTAATCTCCAACTTAAAATTCTCTACAATTTTGACAGCATTCTTTTCAGTTTGGAATTTTGTTACAAGACACACAAAACCTCAATTTCAAATCAAATTAAAACTCCCACAGAGCAGTTTTCAATTATTTTAGATAAAACCATGTGAGTTAATTCTAAAATAACTCCAACTCAAAACTTTGTATAATTTTGATTTTACATAAAGTTATTCACTTTAAAATTTTCTTACAATACATACAAAACCTCAATTTTTATTTAATGTGTTTTTTACAAAACACATAAACCTCAATTTCTAATCAAACTAAAGCTTCCAATGCAATTTTTAATTGTTTTTGATAAAGCAATGTAAACTAATCAGCTTTGGTAAGTTTTTTATTCAAATAAATTAAATTTTGTTGATTTGTGCGCATCCAAGCAAAGATGAAAAGTAAAAATATTTTCAAAAATTTATAAAAAGTGTTTTTAATTTTCAAATTAAAATTTTGGGTTTAATACTCTATACATCAGTCTTTTAAGTATGTTTGGTATTTTTTAAAATCTTTTTATATCAAATATTTACCGTTTTGTGAGAGTCCAAGTTAAGATGAAATTTATGAAAAATTTTACTGTTTGCAAATATTTATAAAAAGTTTTTTTTATGTTTTTAAAATTAAATGTTGAGATCAATAATTTGTAGAGCAGTCTTTTAAGTATGTTTGATATTTTTTTAACTTTATTTATAAAATGATAATTTTGTGGGCGTCCAAGCAAAGATGGAATTTATAAAAAAACTTAATGTTTTCAAAAGTTTTTTTTTAATTTTCAAAACTAAATTTTGGGATCTATAGATCAATCTTTTATGTTTCAACTTTATACTACAAATATTGTTCATTTTGTGCACGTCCAAGCAAAGATATACCTATAACATTGATCCTATGGGTTTGTAGGCTTCTAGTGTCATATTTAACCAACAGATCACAAAAAGTTTATCATCAAGAATGTAAGTTTAATAACTTAGACATAAGCCAGGGTGTGCTTCAAGGATCAATCTTGGGGCCATTTTTGTTTTTAATCTACATAAATGACTTACCTAACTGAAGGCAAACGTGATACTATATGCAGACGACAGTACAATTACCAGCAATAATAACTCTTTTAACAGAGCTTTCTCTAAACAACAGCGTGCTGAGAAGAGTGCACCTGAATGGTTTCATAATAACAAACCGTGTTTGAATAAAAACAAATCAGCTAAATTTCTTATTCACATTAAGAAACAGTAAAGTTGATTTGAGCAATACCACAAAGTTTTTAGGTTTACATTTTGATAACAAACTATTATGAAAATAACGAGACGCGCTTGCAATTCTGTTTCGAACAGGAAATTTGGTTTTTGTTGCGGATTTCCAAGTAATCGGAAAAAGAAAACTAGGATCAAAATATACAGTATCCGAGGGGTTAACAACTTGCGTAATCAGTGTACAAAATAAAAATAATCATTACAGAACCAAATAATAATTACGTAATATTCGTAATCATTACATAATCAAGTAATCATTATATAATCACGTAATAATTATATAATCACGTAATCATTACATAATCTTGTAATAAATAGTGTAATCAAATATTAAAACACGCGTATTCAAATAATCAAATATTGATTACGCGTATTCAAATAATCAAATATTGAGTACGCGTATTCAAATAATCAAATATTGATTACGCGTATTCAAATAATCAAATGTTGATTACGCGTATTCAAATAATCAAATGTTGAGTACGCGTATTCAAATAATCAAATATTGATTACGCCTATTCAAATAATCAAATGTTGAGTACGCATATTCACATAATCAAATATTGGTTTTATAGAATCATTTATATTTGCATGGTAAATTCAGTCGTGTCCAATCTGTATCTAATTGTGCCGCTAGAGATTTATTCCCAGACAATTTCACAGGTGTTTTTATACAACCCTTGGCATGTGTGTGTGTGCAGTTATTTATTTATTATATTAAAATAAAAACCTACTTTAGTCGAATATAATTATTCAGTGGTACAAATTTTATTATGTATTGTTATTATTTTTGTTGAAAAGATTTTTATATGTTTATATTTTAATGTAATAAATCACATTTTTATTCTTGGTGGTGGGTTTTTTCTAATCTAATAAAACATTAATAAACATCGAGATAGGTATATTTTTAGTTTATGTTTCTTATTATCTATAAGAAATTGTAGTAAGTACTTTATTGAAGATTATTATAAAACATAAGTATTATAATAATATATTAATATTAAACATTATCAAAATAATTTTATGATCGGTTTAATAATTAAAACATGCAGATTTAATACAGAATTATTAAATCTTAAAAAAGTGTACTTATTGAATAATCATGTAATCATTACATAATCACATAATCATTTTCATAATCACGTATTCATTGAATAATCATGTATTTATTACATAATCAAATAATCATTACGCTTTCATTAAATAATCACGTAATCATTGCGTATTCATTAAATAATCACGTAATCATTGTGTATTCATTAAATAATCACGTAATCAATGCATAATCATAATCATAATCATGTAATCATTACATAATCACGTAATTATTACATAATCACGTAATCATTACATAATCACGTAATAATTACGCGTATTCATAATCAGGTGTACATTTTTTTACTTAGTTGTTAACCCCTCGACAGTATCATATGTTGTTAGAACAATATTGCCAAATGAAAAATAAGCCCTTCAAAAAGTTGAAACACATCATACTATGATAGCTGCACATGAGCAGTTGCGTGTAAGGCCGTTAGCTGACAATGACAATAATGAGTATATTCTAATGGCCTCTGAGTTCCTGATGAAACAAGGTATTGAGAATCTGTATAATTGTTAGTTGATATTCTAATGGCCTTGATGTTTAAGAAGCTTCTGGGACTGTTGTATTACTGAGTTATTTTTTGTATGATATTTTTTTTTTTTTGGACATGCAGGTCCGAGGACGTACCAAGGTCAGGAAGGCCGTGTTAGCAATTACTAAAGCGTTGCCCAATTTGTGGAGTGCTGCGCTACAAAATATTATATTTGGGCAGTAAGCCGTGATTGTTTGTTCTGTCATAATTCGAATTGTCATTCGTATTTAAAATAAATTGAGTTGAATTTGAAAGAGTTATATTATTTATTTATTGTTTTTCTTTTCTGGGCCCTACAATTGCCACCAACCCCGTAGAGGTACGAATTACTTTGTACCTCGTACGGTCCCAGCTTTTATTATTAATTTAAGGTTAGTTAGATGATATTGTTTTGTGGTTTTTCATTATCTCATTGCATGTTGTGCAAATTGCAGAACATGGTATTATGGGTTTTATTTATTATTAGTTTTTAATTTTATTCACTTTTTATTTTATTTTTTAGTTCTTTTTTAATTTTTTTTATATACACTTCACTTTTTATATTATGTGGCAAGTTATTATAATATATGGTACCTTTTATCAAAAAACTATTGTTTACTTTATTTGTTTTATTTTTTATTATATGTATGTCACTTCTACGCCTGGTGTTTATATCGTGTACTTGCTTATTTATTTGCATATTTATGTTGCTTTTAATCATTTTGTGTTTTATTAGATGGATTATTGTGCTTTGGCTTATTTTTATCATTTCTGAGACTGTAAATATATTCCTGTTTTTGTATAGGCTGCTTGTTTCTGTTCTTCTATTTAAGTTATATGTATATTATTTTTTTATTAATTTGTTCTGTTGTCTTTGTATTTTGTTTATGTTATATGCTGTGGTGTTTCCCCAAACAATTATGGCATAGTTAACTTTTGGTGCAAACAATGAGTGGTATATGCTTTTCAGTTGTTTTTCCGGAAAATGTTTACGAGTTCGATATATTGCGCCTATGGTGGACGCATTGCTTTTGCATGAGAGAAAATAATGTAATTAGTTTTTTTGGCATGTATTGTTAAAAGATTGTTGTTAAACCATGTATTCAATGCCATCAAATCTTGATTAGTATTTTCTTCAATTTCCGTTTCATTGCTTCCTTTGTGAAGAATGCAAGTATAGTCCGGTTACATATATATTGTGCCTTTTATTGGAACTTCTTTGATGTCGTTTATATATAGATTGTATAGAGTTGGGGCTAAAACTCCTTATTGCGGTATTCCGTATTCCGATGTAGTTTGTTTGCTATATATTCCGTCAATCTTTGTTTGCTGTTTTCGGTTTATTATGTAGGACTTAAATAAAGCATAGTTCTGTTTACGGATTCAGTTCAGTTTACAGTTTAATTTTTCTAGCAATTTTTTTTTAATATTGTTGTAACGCTACCAAAACAGCTACCCTTAACTTGGTTACCTATGCTCCTTGTGAAGGTAAGAGGTGGACAGGGTTTCACTTACCGTCGTAGCTCAGTGGAGACGGGGGTGGTAAGTTGTGAGCGCCACGGGATCTTTCTATGAAGTCAACCCTGTAATCGGCCACACCTCCTAATGGTAGAACCCGATACCAGAAGTTACACAAAAAAAAACATACGCTGATAACACGTTCTAGGAAAGCTAAAATTAAGTTGGGACAAATTCCAGAATTTGCAAACTAAATATATGTACTTTATTTATGTTCGGCAAAATATTAACACAAAACAAATATTTCTGGGCTTAAATGCTCGTAATAGGAACATTCAATACAAGTAACAATCTTAAATATGCCGTCGATTTAAATGCAAACATACAAAAACAAAACAAAAACATCCAAATATTATTGAATAGGTCCCACAAAACAAATATAACTTTTAAGTATTGGCAGTAGGTTATGCTAATATACCATTTGTAATTTAAAATAAATGTAGTGTTCAACAGTTGACATCAAACTTCGAAAGGAAAAAAAAAAAAAACGATTACAGTGTTTCCGACAAAACAGCCCTATGTCGATAATATCCAAGAGCAATAACTATGAATAAAAGTGATACAAACATAAGCCGTGAAATTTATAAAACACTATTTCGGTACAAGAAAAACAAAGGAGTATTCACGGTTTAGGTCCCTGTCCAGGCATAGCGCTATCCCCGTCCAAAGATCCTGTAAGGAAAATTATTAGCACGCCCGAAAAAAAAAAAACAAAATAATAAATTTCACAGCCAACAGTTATCTCGCTGCCATACACCAAATGGTAGTAGGCACAAAACAAATATTGCATTGCAAAAAAAAACAATAAATATAAAGGCTGAGCATGAAGGTTGTCGATATCACGTGGTTGTCTTCTTCCTGTTGAACACTTCTGGATTCTTGGAAATAAGCCACTTCATTACAATTGGGAGCAGGATGTGAGACTTGGGAACATCAGCGGCCTCACGCTTAAACACACTTCGGCATCCTTCATATAAACCAATCCAATCACTTCAATTGGGAGCAGGATGTGAGACTTGGGAACATCAGCGGCCTCACGCTTGAACACACTTCGGTATTCTTTCAGCACGTCCTATGCGGAACGTCAAGAGGGGTCTCCCGTACCTGCGATAGATACAGCAGAGAGGCGACCGTTCTGGGACGTTAAAAATAAACTAGAACGCCCGTAGTAAAGAACCTGAGATTTTAATACGGTCCTACAATCCTTTTAGATAACTTCCAGCCATGAGATGTGGGTGACAAATCCGCCATGCGGTTGTGGTATAAACGATAAATCCCAAAAATACCCCTTTGCGGGTAGCACACAGCACAATATATCACCACTCAATGCAGTTTAAACGGCGAGTATATAAATCAGGCCACGATGCCTAAGGATTTACATATCCTCTCAGAATACTCGCCACTGCTACAACACCACACCACGACACCTCAACGACCAGAAAAGGAAATGAATCTCATTTTCCGTGAAGCATGGCGTCTTGCCAATCAAACCGATGCGCAGATGATTCTAATTAGATGAAATTCAAATTTTGCGCCAAACCCATATGCGCTGAACAATGTGATCAGAAGATGGCTGACAGGTGTCAAGTGGAAAGTGACAACAAAGTGGATTAACAGCCACAAGTAAGTACAGCAATTCAAATTAATAAATTAACAATATAAATCATCCCAACTACTTACTGTAACTTCTTTGCCCCTGAGAAATCATCCTTGCAGAATTGAACCATCTAACCTCGAATCACTACACAACAACAATTACTTGATATCCCAAAACAACAACCCCCCAGTCTCTAACAAAGCGGTAAATCCTCCCTTGAGTAGTACTTACAATAATTAACTTTAACGATATCCAAAAATCCTACTATTAACACTACCCGAGGTGAATAAAACCCATCATCGTAACCGCAATCATACTCAAACTATACAATTAATCGAATCCCTATTAGCACTCTCCCATGCAATCTACAGCATAATACAACCTTTCTCGATTAACAATTAATAACAATTGCATTAAAATAAACTAATCGCAACTTGTTTTTAGATTAAAACCGAGAGGATCGGGGCCAGTTCAGGATTGACACTAAATCCACAGCAAAGACCAGCACAGGAAACATGTGAGTATTAAGTATTTATAAAACCGCAAAATAACTTAAAATTATAAAGTAGTTAGATACTAATTTCAAAATAAAAATACAGCTCCTAATTCACCTCAACATCATTTTCATTTAACCATAGTGTATACTTGGTTGCATACCACTTATCCCTATTTTTGATTTTAGGAATTCCAACGACAGCAACTCCCCGGGAGTTATGCCGTTACATTGTATCAAATGCTTTCTTTAAATCAATGAATGTTGCTACCGCGTACATCCCTTTGTCTAATATTGTTTCTATTTTATGTACAATATCCGTTACAGCTGATGTTGTGCTCGAGTGTTGTTGAAATGAGTATTGGTGTTTGCCAATTAAGTGATGTTCTTTTATGTGCTTTATCAGTCTTTTGTGTATTACCTTTTCTACATTTTTTAAAAACGTTGATAATAGCGCTATTGGTCTGTAATTTTCAGGTAATGTTCTATCTCCGTTTTTAAAAATAGGTATAATTACAGTATTTTTTAGTTTGTCTGGAAAAACACCTTTCTTGATTATATTGTTGGTTAGTTTCACTATTATTGGTATCG
Source organism: Tachinus rufipes (assembly GCA_963932245.1). Classification (NCBI taxonomy): domain Eukaryota; kingdom Metazoa; phylum Arthropoda; class Insecta; order Coleoptera; family Staphylinidae; genus Tachinus; species Tachinus rufipes. Next base: position 53,379,522 of record OZ010748.1, read on the forward strand.
TTTCATGTTTTAGTTCTTTTATTATGGTGTGTGTTATTGTGTCTTTTCCGGGAGCAGCAATTTTTTTAAGGTTATTTATTATTTTTTCTATTTCATCTTCATCGGTGTTGTACATTTCTATTTCCTTTTCTATTTGTTTGGTAATAGTTATTTTTTTTCGACTTTGGGATATTTGTCTAGTGTTTCCTGAGCTAGTTTTTTTCTAATGTTTGTAAAATATTTGTTTATAGTATTAGCTACTTCTTCGCTGTCAGTTATTGTTTTGTTTTGTTCATTTACTATAGTATTTATTGTCTTCTTCTCTTTTACTGTTTTTTTTCCAAAAATATTGTTTATTTCAAACCAAGTTTTTTGCATATTTGTAGGTTAACTTTATTAGTAGGATTTAATTTATGTCTTTCAGTAGTTTCTTAGTAGTGATTTCTGTTTTTTATTTTTTCCAATATATCTAAGTTTATCCAGTCATGTCCTTCTCTCATTTTAATTGTTTTAGTAGTGGTATTTTGTTTAATAATTCTTTCTATAGTTGTAGCAAGTTGTTCAAAGGAATGAATTTCGTTTATGTTAGCATTCTCAAACATACTTTTTACTTTGTATATATAATTTTTATTTTGGTTATTGTAATAAATGATTGGTTCATGATGATATTACAGTTGTGTGATCTGTAATTGAGAATGGGAGCAGTTTTGTCTGTATAATTTTGTTTTCCTTTGGGTTGTTTGATAATACATGATCATTTATATTTCTATTAGTATCATATTTATCTGTTCTTGTATAATCATCTATGCCAAGTTTATTTATAATTGTGTAACCAGATTTGTGAATTATATTTTTATATAAAGTTTGTATATTTTCATGTTTTAGTAGATCTAAATTAATATCGCCCATTATTATATGTGGTTTTTTTTTCTGGGAGTATTTCCTTTTTCAGTATATTGCAGTTCTATTAGATTTATATTCGGTGGCTTATATATTAATGTTATAAATGTTTTATGTTCTTCAATCCATATTTTTATTATTTGTATGTTATTTATTGTATAATTTATTTTTATACTATAGCTAAGATGATTTTTTATATATAATACTTGTCTTCCACCTTTTTGTTGATATCTTTCGTTGTGTATATGATTATAATTGTTTAATGTAAAATGTTCTATTTCGTTTTCATATATTCTCCATGTTTCGTTTAGTGCAATTATGTCATATGTTTGGTTTGCTGCTATTAATTTTACTTTGTCTATTTTATTTCGCATACTTCTGATATTTAAAAGATATATTTTTAGCGCCATGATGTTATTAAATAATGTTAATTTTGTTTGGATTAGTTTATCGAATTGTTTTTTATTTATTTTTTAAGATTGTCTATATCAACAGCCGTTTTGATTCTTATTGCCTCTAATTCATACATATATGTGGTGTAAAATTCTTGATAACGACATATATTCTACACACTTGAAACGATAAGTGAAGACGGTACTAATTCGGAATATATCCGACAATAAATCAAACCGTGACTGTATCTCGGAACCGACGAAATCAAAGAGACCCGAAACAATACAATTTTGTCTAAAGTAAACTATACTTAATAAAATGCGCATGTCGCGACTAAAATAGGTAAAATCAATTGGGATTTTCCCTGCAAAGGCGAGTTCTTATAATCAAACTCTTTAACCATGAAGATATTCTCGCTGACTATTTTGATTAAATTGCAACATGTCAACACGAAAATTTGGTTACCTATATTTACAAATCAATATTATTAATTTAAAATTAATTTGTAACGTAACACATACCTGCAGTAGCTGAGCGAGGCACTTGAATTGGACCCGCAGCACTAACTAGCACCGTTGAATGATAACTTTAACAAGAAGCGCAACCAAATGGACGAAAATGTACTGACCAAAAACACCAAAACAGAAAGCAAGCTGCAGTCTGATTAAATGAAAATAACACCGAAACTCAGTCGATTGTAAGCACTGGCCGCGTTCACTTCGCTCCGCTCAGGCTTTGTGCACGACTCAAAACTTATAAATTTTAGTAATTGAATAAAGAATTAAATTTGAAAATATCGGGGTAGAATGTTATTATAGATTAAAATATTTAGTTCCACATTTTTATTACTATTTTCGTAAAAATATATACATATCGTTTTTTATGTATATTAATAGCAGTTTCTTTTATATTTTAAAACAACTATAGGACAATATATACAGGTGAGTCGGGAGGAAAGGACTAAACTTTAGGAGTGTATTGCATACATGAAAATAATTTAAAAAAACTCAAATGTTGTTGTTCGATTTTCATTTTTTTTATAGTATAGATCAGCTGCAACATTTTTAATGCGTTCTACTAGTGCATCCCAAGTGTCTGCTTTTACTTTCTACACTTCATCTTTAAACCCGCCTCATAAACAATAATTTAGTGCTAAGAGGTCTGGAGACATCGGAGACCAACTAATAAGACCACCGCAACCAATTTAACGCCCTGGAAAGCTTTTGTGGCTTACTAGAAAATCATTTTTAGTTACGCTATAACTTAAAAACAAATGAAAATCGGATAACAACATTTGAGTTTTTTTTATATTATTTTAACTCATAAAGTTTGGTCCGTTCCTCCCGACTCACCTTGCACATTATGTAATTAAAACATCAAGCGGTAGTTTAAATCCGAAGAAATATTAAAACATCTCCAAAGATTTAAAAGTAGCTTGAATTCCGTATTGCATATGTTTTTTATTTTATTTCGTATCTAAAATCTAATTTAATTTGAAAAAAACTTGCATTATGCATCATAACCATGGAGAAATAAAAAACTACAATTCTATGTTATAAAATGTCAAAAATATTAATATCCAGTCTTGAATCATCAAAATATTAGGTTTCTTCTAACCGACATCGTTCGGCAACTTGCAAACTGGTTGCGACTAATACATGGATTATTTTTGCGCAAGCGCCGACTTTGTACTGGTCCCCGACTGAATACAAATTGCTTGTCGGTTGGAACGCGCCACAACCAAATTTTTGACTAAATTCAAACATGAAATAATAAAACAATTTACTACGTTCTTTATCACAAATTTGTGAATGAATTATCACGTAGTAGAGGTCACAACCATCAATTATATTAAATTCAAACAGTTTTAAAAAGTGAGGTTATGTAATGTAAACAAATATTATAAACTAAAATTGTTTAACCTGACGTTGTGTATCACATTATACTATTTCTATTTTTATACAAATAAATATATAATTAAACAGTTACTCATCTTTGAAAAACTATTTTACAATGAATTTTATTCCTTTATTTTTCACTAAAACTATAATTAAGTTTTAAATAAATATATTACTGTTATTATTATTAAATTTAAATTCTACTAATTAAATAAATTGCGGTAGATGCGGCAGGAGGTATTTCAATTTCATTAATTTCAATAGCGGCAACATTTTTACTCTTTTCGCATGACTGAGGCGGTTCCGGATTTTTAATACATGCTTCTGATCGCTGACTGTTTCTGACGGTCCACAACTTGGTTGCGGACGATTTGGGGTCAGGTTGGAACGCCCGACTTCTAGTCAGAGTCATGGTTTGTGTGCGGTTGGAACGCGAAAGTTTAACTGCGCACAATCCTGACTGTCCCAAACCGCGTTTGGTGTCGGTTGGAACATACCTAATGTTACAAGGAACCAAAATTAGAGCAAAATTCTATTTATGAAAAGTCAAAAATGGCAAAATCAGTTCAAAAATTGGAAAACTTAATCATTTTTATAAAATTCTAAGAATAGCAAAATTCTGCTGTGTAATTCTACGATAGTTTGGACAAACGTACCCACATCAACATCTCCAATTTTGCTCAAATTTTGTAGACATGTTTGGGGTACCAAAATATGACGATTCCTAAAACTTTAGATCTCTAGGTGCAATACAGTGTAAATAGCGGGTATTTTATTTTTTTAGGAATATTTTGTCTCTTTTCGTTTCTGTGCTGTAAATAAGCAAAAAATAGTCAAAAATCATTTTTTTTGTAGAACACAATCCCACTTTTGGTTTTCCAAAATGTCTTGTGAGAAACGGGTAAAATACCATTTTATTAAAAATTCGATATCGTCAATTTCGCTACACCTAGAGACTTGAAATTTAAATATGATACTTCTGAAACATAGTACTTCTAATTGCAAAATTTAAAAAAAATAACTGAATTTGCTTGCTTTAGGGTAAAATATAGCACATAATTGCTAAAAATGGGTTACTTTTAAGAATTTTTCAGATTTCCCGTAATTTTACTAATTTTTCGGTTTTTTTTAAGAAGATTTAAAAAAAAGTATTTTAAAATCGCGTTCTACGAGAATTTTTTTTTATTACAGTAATTTATAATTTACTTACAAAAGTACCCAAAGAACTAAATACTTTTTCAAAAAAAAATAATGATAAAAAATAATTATTTCTTTTGCCATCAAAAGTACTATGTTTCAGGAGTATCATATTCAAAATTTTAAGTCTCCACGTGTAGCGAAATCAAAGTTGGTAATTCAACGATTTCGACAATTGTTTCCCAAACAACTAAATTTTATGTGCCTTATCTTTCCACACCCAAAACACTTAGGTATTATATTCATTTGACACCGAAAACACGTTATGTTTGCCCTATTATTTTTTCCCACTGAATATCTCCGCGTACCTCCTGAGTAATTCCATGTACCACCTCTTGGGAAAATCAAATTAATTTTCCTCTCAGGAAGTTTATCCACTATCCTGATAAGTCTGACCTGGTTCTTCATAGCCGTCCCAATTATCAAATTTTGCTTTGTTTATTTGGACTTTCTTAAGTCCCTTCCTCACATACCTCCTCCTCCTCTTTAATGTTATTTTTCCTCTTGGGTGTACGTACTTTTCTCTATTCAAAACGCCAGGATTAGATGGGGTCTTTCTTGCTTTTTTTACTATAGGGCAAAGATATCATACTAACTTACCTGGCAAGAATCTATAGGGCTTGCATTGCTTTTTGATACATATCTATACCATGCTTCACGTCTTTTCTCTTGAAGACATAAGAACTATTGTGCAAAAGATCAATTTAGGAAATTGCCTTTATCACCCAAATCAACATGCATACACCCAAAGAAGATCTACCAAATCAGCCCTACATCTTGTAACGGACCAAATCAAAAAAAAAAAAAAATTAAGAGGCAAAATGTCTACCTTGGGAGTATTTATTGATATTGAAGGCGCTTTCGATAAAACCACCTTTAGAAAAATAAAAACTGCAAACATAGTGTAAAGACCACAAATAGCAGAAGAATAAAACACATGTTGGAGAAAAGAACCGTTACTGTTACTGTAGGGGATACAACGGTCAGGAAAATCGTAGCTAAAGGTTGGCTCGAGGGAGGTGTATCTCCGCTATTATGAAATATAGTAGTCGACAGCTGTATACGGCTATTCAATGATCATGTTTTTTATACAATTAGTTATGCAGATGTCATAACAATTCTACTAAGAGGTAAATTCAAAAGCACAATATGCAACTTGATGCAAAAAAATTTAAGAATGATTTAAAAGTGGTGCAAAGACTCTTACGGTCAACTCTCTAAAAACCAAACTGGTTCTTTTCACACAGAAGAAGAAAATTAGAAATCTAAACTTACCAGTAGTAATAAAAGTCGAAATCTGATAAGATTCTTATGGCAATTTACATGTATTTCCGGTTAATCCAATTTGCGAGAAATGCATCCGGTCGGGATGGTTCTAAGTTTGTCCACCAGTCTGCAATGTGTCGCCACCGTCGGTGTTGGCGGGAAGAATGGCGTCCAAGATGACGTCGTTGTTGGCGGGAAGAATTTGGGCGTTGGCGGGATGTCAAGATGGCGTCTTGTCGGGTAGTCGAGTTGTCCACTAGATGGAGCGTTGTTCAAGATTTGTTTGTCAAGTTGTCCACTAGATGGTGGAGAGTATGCAACCCAAGTTACAGTGTATGCTTGGTAGCATCGTATTTTTTTAGTGAGTTTTGCCTGCTAGGATTTGAACACCGGTCGGCTGGTTGAGAGCCCGACGCGCTACCCATTGCGCCAAACAGTGTTACTGATAAGGAATGGGAAAAGTGCTATAATAATGTGATCAGCTCAATGTGGACTTGTAAAAAAAATAGAAAAATATATGTGACGTCAGCCCTAAGCGCTTGCAATTTATAAGCGATTATAACCCTTAATATATTGAATGTGGGCTTGTAAAAAATCAATGAGAAAATATATGATGGGATGACGTCAGCCCTAAGCACTTGTAATTTATATTATAATAACTGATAAAAATATGCGATTATACATGTGTAATATCGACTGTGAATATTAGGTTTAATATGTAAATTTATACTTACCTATTTTTTGTGTGTTGAAAAAAATTATAAAGCGAAACAGATGTGATAAAATACTTAATGTGGATTGGTTGGGTTAAAGTACATATACACACACACAAATAATTAGTTAATAAAGATATTTATTATTATGTTATCATTATATATAAAAAAAATGAGCAAAGAAATTAAGATATAATTGATTAAGTATATATAATATATGTAAGAAAAAATATAAAATAATAATATTAATAATTAATAAGTGGTAATACATACATAGAAAAAAATTACAAAGACATTGTTACTCTAAAAAAAAAAAAACAAAACAAAAATATGGAATTCATGAAAGTGCACGCAAGGAATAGTGACCCCAGGGAATTGAATTTATTTGATCGTTTAATTGTTTTCTCTTGTCATCAAAATTTTTAAGTGCCATTTTATTAATATTTAAGGAGTAAATATTATGATCAATTGACCTAATGCTACGCATACTACACATTTGTGATTTATTTAAAAAAATTGCGTTTTTGTAATCCTGAAATGTTATCTTTTTAACGCTTGAGCGTGCTATACCTTTATGTCTTTTAATTTCGCAATTTTGTTCAACCTGAATAGCATAAACTTTTGCCCGTATTCCAACATACTCCTCCATTATTTGGCCATTCAATTCGTCTTTAAATTTCCCAATTACTTTTTTATTGATTAGAGGTATTCCATATTTATTATTCACATCATAGTCAGATGTATCAAATATCAATGCTGCATCTTTGCGAATTATTTCGTATATACTTTTAAGTAACCCATTTTCACGAGGCGTAAACGATGCTATTATGCTGTCCGTATCACTATAACATAGGACTATTTCAAAGTGTGGTTCAACATGGCACTTTAAATAGTCATATATAAAGCTATACATGACAGATTTAGATATGTCTAAAATGCATGTGCCGATGTATAGAGTCTTGTTATATTTCACTGAAATTTTGTTCATTTCTATTGCAATTAAATTTTCATTAAAATTTTTTATATATTTAAAATTTGGTTTTGCAATCAATTTTTTTGCTCTATCCCACGTGTTTACAATATGAATATTTCTATATTTTCTAACTGACTCCATCATCTTTCCAAAACCCATGTTAGATAAATCTTTATATAGTTGCTTGTCGAAAGCGTTAGTGGCTTTAGCTCTAAGACTAGTATTAATATCAATATATATTTTGAGCCATTTCGAATGAGCAAATTCAACTGCTCTATTTTTTTTTTTAATTTTAAACCTTGTGACATGCATTGTAACAACACGCTTAAATGCAGTATATATTTTGTTTTATTGTGAAATGTTAGCATTAGTTTTTTATCGATATCTTTACCCGATGCAGATAAATGTTCTGGACAGAACGGGAAATACAAGTGGCTATCGTGTAATTCGTCAGGATAGTCTATATCACACTCGACTAAGCAAGATTTAGGTAAATCATCGCCGTAATATTCGCGTATTGAACCATCGATCATTTTCGTTTGTAAATTACTCACATCCTCTATCCAGTGAAAGTTTCCGTGAGGCAAACTTGACGTCATCGCAAATGAATATAACCCATTCGCATCAACGTAGAGCATTTCTTTCGTTTGCTTGGTAGGATCATATCTTTCACTATACGGAGAATTTGAGCGTGCATATTTACAACTAACTTGACATATTCCCCCGCGTAACCCCCTTTCAAAAAACAACGCCATATCAATATCTGTTATCAATTCTAACTGAACCTTGGAAATGATTAGCGCGGCGGAAAATGCCAAGCCAGGTGCTGTGTAAAATGAACATGGATCTAACCCGTACGTTTTAAAAATTAAATTACGGTAATTTTCGAATACGTCTGCCAAGAGGTAAACATCGCTTTTCAGATATAAATCCGCGTAGTCGCCCAATGTACTGCATTGAAATTCATTCCAAACATTTTTTGCGTGTGTATAATCTATATCGCTTATATGACATTCATTTAACATGCTGTAAAAATTATTTTTAGAGGGTAAGTTAGTTTCGTTCAATTTTTGAAAACTATTTGTATAGTCGTAGGGAAAGATACCTTTTTGCTTAACTAAATTAAACTGATTCACATTTGGAAATCCACATTTTGTATGCGTCATGTTATTATCGGGTAGATTACAGACTAACTTATCGAGTGCCGATGGCATAAACCTATATGAATCTAAAAATCTAAGTTCAACTGATTTATTTTTTTTCGAAAATGCAATGTAGGTCTCTGTTGTTGTCGGAATTACACGAACCGGATCTCCGGCCACATTTGATAACGTTTCAATTAGAAAATGGGCATCATACCGGGAGAGATTGTGAAAAAAAATGGGTACAATGATTTTATTATATTTGCACTGCAAGTTGCAATTATTGCAGAGCGTACCCAAAAATTTACCGGTAAAGTGACAGGGATGTGCCACTTTCGGGTTACTGTTAACAAATTGGGCGTTGCAGAGTGAGCAACTGATTGCGATATCATGTTTTACTTTCTCGTCGAGTGTCAAGCACGTCATCGGTACATTACAATGATTTTTAATATTGCGCGTAATTGTATCAACTTCACTGATAAGTTGATCAATAAACCATTGTTCAGGATTTCTACCTCTGTATGAATTATACGAATTTAGAGACGAATTGTACGAGCAAATTTTTAAATAACCCACGCTAAAAGGTGTATGTTTTTGATAAGGATTACTCGATGAGACGTTTGGAGCGGTTTCACAACTAGAAATTGGAACAGTTAAATGCCTCAAAATCGGCATAGATAACAAATGGTAGTCTTAACGTAGCACTAAAATTTGTAAATTTTACACAAGACCCAGGGTCCGGCATTTCAATGCGAACAGCATCAAAATTTGAACAATCCTCAGAGTGTTTATTTAACGTTTCCTTCGATTTAAAATAGTTTAGACATCTATTACAAATGTGTCTTTTAAAATCCGATTTTTTATTCATTTGAGCATAGCATAATTTATTTAAATCAATTATTAAACAAAAATGTGAAAAGTTTTTATGGTAGTTTGTTAAATATAATAAATTAATGACCGTTCCATTAATTTTTTTAGTAATATACACAGGGTATAATTTTAATGTCTCTTCGTCATACGAATAAATGTTTATGCTTAGATTTGGATTAATATTTTCAAATTTTGAAACGTTACATAATTTCATTGGAAAAGACAAACCGTTAAAATTAAAACAATCATATAAATTTTGAGGGTAATTTTGAATGTTTTCGGGGTCACTATTACCTGGACATGGGTGCAGGGCGGCTGTGATGCACCAACCAAAACAGCGGTTATCTTCATTTTTTAAGTTGAGTACGCATTTCTTTTTTCTTATGTGGTCTGGCAATTGGACGTAGGTGGAAGAAGCTCCGTTCAGGGGGCAATATTGTGCGAAAGCGACAATTAAATGTACAATGGATTTCAACGCCCACCCACTCTTACGTTCCTGAAACTCTTCTAACTGTGAAAAAAAAAATGAATATGTATATAAACAAACAGATTTTTTTTTTACTAACCTTTTTTAAAATTTCTCCTATAAGATTATCCAATACACCATTTAACTCGGATGTTATTAAAATTATTGAATTTTTGGTGCTAATATTTTTAAATTCACAATCCTCGGAGGGTGGAATCACAAATTCACCGCAGAAATTTAAATTAATTTTGAAGCATCGCTGTGTTTTTAATAAATTTTTAATTCTAGATGCGATTAGTAATTTTGCATCTTCAAGAAAGTCGATTGGTTCAATATGGTTTATATTTTCTACAGAACCTGTTCGTATTCTAGATTTAAATGCTGATTTTAACTAAAACAAACAAATAAGCACATGAATAAGAGAGAATAAAATAACAATAGTCAACTAAACTAACCTCTTTCCAAACCACGCGATCCGATAAAATATTTCTTTTTTTCACAATGCGTTCCTGGTGCACTCGCGGTCTTAGACCAATTCCTATGATTGTGGGTGCTTGTTAAATTTTATTTTTGCACTTTGTTTTTAATGACTCTAAAATAGCTAATTGTGCTATAAATTGTTTTTGCACATTCACATTTCCAGCCCGATTCTTTATAAATTGATTTAAAAATTTAATTTTCACTTTAATTATTGATTGACATTTTTGTAAATTATTCACCGTATTATCACTTTCTAATTTTAGTTTTAGTATTTCTATGTCTTTGTATATATATACACTTTATGAATTCTAAGTGGTGACAGGTATGTCCACCACCTAATTTTTTCATTCCCTTGTAAATTAACCCAGATTGCGAAGCATTTAAACTATCTAAGTTATCCTCATTGAATTCAACGTTAAACCGTTCCGGTAGAAACACAATGCCTTTTTTCAATTCGACAACAATTTTTTTCCCATGTACTGTATTCATAAATTTATATTCAGTAATCGGGTATATTTTACCCTGTTTCAATTCCCTTAGTGGAATTATAGGTGACAAATTTGGCAGATCTCCACCGCATTTATTTAATTTGACCAGTATCTCAAGTTCAGCTTTTAATGGTTCTTCTTTGAACAATCGACGCTTTACACTTTTTTTTGCACTCTTTTGACCACAAGATATGCTCACGTCACTATCACTATCACTCTCAATAATACGTTGCCTCTTATGCTTTTTTGCGAGCGGCTTTGGTTGTTTATTTGTCGCACGGTCCGGAGTCACATATTGAGACATTAATTCATTCTCGGATGCGTCGCTCAACATGATTGATTTTTATTTTGTTCAAACGTACTTTATAAACTGACTCTCCTCACAGCCCGACTTTATTTTTTATAAGTGTGAAAACGGATGTGATTTGGTTAAATTGAAAGAAATTACATCATACTTCTTACCACCAAAGGAAATTGATAACAAATTAATTAATTTGTCAAATATTACATCATGTCGGAAACACATAGTATGGAAAAATTTAATATTTACTTAATTTTTAAACTTTATCGTTTTAAATTTATTATTAATATGAATTACTTACCTTTATATATAGTTAACACATTTGAAATTTATTTTCTTATTTTAGGTTAAATTAAAACAACATAATATTAATAATACATTTATTTTCTTGTAAATAAGTCACACACATTTAAATTACTAATTAAATAATCATCAATTTAACATTTTTAAGAGCACCACATATTTATAAATTTATGATTAATATGCTCATATAAAATATAATTACTGAAAATAATTACAAAAACTATTTACTGTAATTATTACCATTTAAATAAGTACAAATTTTTTTAACATTCTGAAATGAACAATTAGCAAACTCATCCGTGTGATTTGCACAGAAATGAGTACATTTTTCAAATTTTGGTGAATTAATTTCACCTTCAAGGTTTAATATGGTAAAATTCGGGAAATGTCTTTTTAAAAAATCTTCTTTTTGAGCACCCTTGACCACGCACGTCACATCGGATAAATTCTGAGTAAATCCGTAAAAGATGTTGTCAATCTCGGCCATATCAACAATTCCTCCGGAATATGGAATTGAGTGGTAATTATTTTCCAACCATCTGGCTTGGATTTTTTCCTTCGATGTTAAAAACGAGTAGTCGATTGTCGGTTTCATCAAGTAAGTGTGAATATTTTTGTAATTTGTTGCAATACTTATTTCCTTCGGCATAAACTGATTTGCAATTACAAATCCTTGCATATCGATGGCCAATATAATCATCATGTTATATGAAGTGTACACATCAACGACCTGTACTCGACTAAAAATAAGAGCTCAATGGGTATTTTAATTTTCTATGTTCAGGATTCACTACTGCAATGTTAACTTTTGGTTTGTACTACTTTCCATTAAACAAGTTTTCTCACTGTTCCAGAGAGCGGTCTGTATTCGGCAACTTGGTCGAACAATATGAGACAATATGCTCTTGTGTTGTCTGGGAAAGCCTGGTGTCCCTCCATTTCAATTTTCAAATCGATCGTTGACGATTTTACACTTTTGTCTTCATACATCGAATACGTATAACATTCGATTTTTAAATTCTGCGTAGCTCAATATGGGTCGGTTGAATCGACCGTAATAACTGTTTTGGAACTGTGTGTACATGTAATAACAAGTTGTGTATTCACCATTTGTCACATCTTGATTTAACTTATCATAGGGATAACACTCCGAATTTAAATACACATTCAAATTTCTCATAAAGCAATGATCAAAATGGCTTGCATTTTTATCTATTTTTCCTACTTTATTCTGTTGAAAACCTACAATTACGTATCGAGGTTTTTCCAGATGGGTAGAAGTTTTAACTAACCAAGTATCCTTATCGGTTTTTCTGAGAGGATATTCAAATAAACGCCATGTCCTATATGGCATTAAAATGGGAGGATCAGATTGTATGCCGGTCAATATTCGTAATTTTGCTTCATCGCACGGCTGAACATGTTGTATGCGCCATTCAATTTTATCTATCCGAATCTTGCAGTCTTTGGTACTCGTGTAACAATTTAAATCCGTGGTGGCACGCTTCATGATCAACTCCTGTTTCACATTCACCATCACCTTCTTGTAATCTTCTGCAAATCCCAGAAGACATTTCAAGGGCAAAATTGCATAAAACTTTTGGTTTGTATCAAAGTATGTTTTAACTCCCGCGTCAAACGATTCGCTCCACCCGCTCATTTCCAAACCTCTTAGCTCTTCCTTATCATAGGAGATGTATCCCTTCATTGTGGACGGGATTCCAACGCCTCGATTTTGATCGATTACAACTCCGTTAATTTCGTAACAAATTTCTTCAAATAAGAATGCAAATCCATTTGTCTCCCATTTAAAATTAGCATCGACGGGATTTTCCGTTGTACCAGCGATGTACAAATAACTGTTGCACGGCAAAGTACAAATATCCTGCTGTTGTATTAAAATGCGAATTTCATCGTTATTGTTAAAGGTTTGTGTTCTCGGATGATAACTGTGAAATTCCTCTTTCACAATGCTCTCGTCCACACTGAATTTATCAAAAATGTCTAATTTATCCATTGTTTTTTTTTCTTAGCCTGTAGCCCAATGAGGAGAGTCTCTGTAGGTCGTGACTTGTTAGTCCTTTGAAGAATAATTGAGGAGTGATATTTCGAATGGTTGTCCCCCATTTATTAACATTTGGATTAGAATTAAATTGAATCGGCATGTCGTTACCACGTTTTTAATTCGAGTCTTGCTAAAATGTTTTCACCTCTAAAATTTACGGGTGCTCCGTCTTGATCGATAATTCTGATTGTAATGTTGTTGATGTTGCGAACGTTAACCGGTAAATATAATATATTTCGAGGTTCTATGTTAATGGCAAAACCCGGATCGACGGAAGGTGAAAATTCGAAAAGCGTGTGCGATAGTTTATCACCGTAAAAAGCACCCGACACTATGTTACACTCGAGTCTGATGCTGGTCACTTTTATAATTTTAACAGGTAAATCAAACAATTGCAATTTATTTGCACTCAATTTTTTCTTTGAAAATCCGAGTAAGCTACCGATACTATCGGCCGGTGAAAAATCAATGTCGTATTTGCACAAAACTTCACACTTTAATGTATTATTATTTGGTTTTAAGACAATTAACTCTTCCGATTCTTTCGATCTCGATTTCAAAACAGATTCCAAGTAAGATTCAATGTCGGTGATTTCATACGAACCGGTAGGTACGTCGATTACTTTGCTACCGTTATGCTCGTAATAAAATTTGTTGCACCCCTCTTCTATATTCGGAATAGTGTTGTACGTTTGCAACCCGATCAGGCCCAAATAATAATTTTTGTTAGGGTCTAACTCGATGGGAGGATAATAGTTTACGGAGAGTATGCTGCTGTCACTCTGCAGAGTAAACGTATAAGACATGACTGCGTGCAATTCCCTAGTCTGTCATTGTATTTATAACAAAAATTTCAAACACAAATGCCCGCAGTTATACGTATTAAAATTTTGATATCTATCGTGGTTGTAAGTAATTTCGCTACCTTGAAAATATTTTAAAAGTTCTTTGGGCGGTGGGAGGTCACCAAAACTGTCAAAGTATTTTACGTGATTTCCGCGTTTTTTGAATGCCACCCAATGTGTACCGTTTCCTCTCGAACAATCTAGATTAACAATGCCGGATTCGTTTTTATGGGGTTTAATCGGCATGACATCGCGCATAAAAACAGCTCTAAAATATGGTACTTTTGCTTTTATCGCAAACATCTCTAGATCCCTATCGGTTAGCGCTCTTCGAGGTAGCGTTAGTAGTTTTTTGGCTTCTGCAAATATAGCCCTAAGCCTTTTTTGTGCGGTTTAAGATAGAGTCCTTTTCCTGCTTTTTCGCCGATTGCAATGGCTTCCATCATCTTATTGTTCAATTCAATTGTAGAGACATATATTATTTCGCTCCTACTTTAAATTGCAATTTAAGTGGTATAAACTGATTTGTTTTTAACCAAATTAATTGTGTGCGTGTTTAATAAAGTGAGGATTATAATTATATACTTTTATAAAGTTCTAACTTGATTAGAGAATAATATAAGTGTTTTATAGTGAAACGGCGTTAAAATTTCCAATAAAATATTTGTGAAACAAAAAGTTGTGATAATAAAAACACAGGACATTGAACTATTTATTCTTCTTTTTATAAAATACATGTACTTTATATTTTACTGGAATTTCAATATCTTTTCGTAAAAAATAACTAAAATGGCTCATTTATGCATAGAATGCAATCTTAATGTAACAACAAGTGAGATACAGTGTGATATATGCAAGAAATATATTCACTCAACATGCAGTGGCTTATTGCGTACAGAAGTGTTATGTTTAACAAGTAAAGACCGGAAGCTTGGATATACATGTAAACCTTGCAAAGATACCATAATATCAATAAAGGAACTATATGCCTTGGTAAATGATTTAAAAAAAGAAATTGAAGTACTAAAAACTAAATGCGGTAATATAACAACTCAAGCGGACCCAATAGATATAAACGAAAAAAATGAAAACATAATTGCTGAAATCAAAGAACGTGAAAATCGTTCAAGGAATCTTATTATATTCAACATGGATGAGTCAAAGAAAACAAACATCATATCAAGATCACAAGAAGACATCGACAACGTTAAGTCTATCTTAGCACCAATTCAAAATACAGCAGAAAACATCAAAGTATATCGTCTTGGAAAGTATCTTAATAACAAATGCAGGCCGATTAAAGTAATTATGGATAATTTTGCGGACGTATTAAATGTGCTTAAAAATAAATCATTAATTAATAATAGTGATGTGAGAGTGAGCTCAGATAAAACCCCAGCTGAGAGGGAATATTTTAATGCTTTAAAAATAAAATTAGCTGAATTGATCAAAAATGGTGATAACACCAAAACAATTAAGTATATTAATAATGTACCAAAAATTGTAAATAAAAAAAACTAAGTGATGTTATTATGTCGAATGACATAATGTATGTAAATATACAAAGTTATTTAGCTAAAAAAGACCAACTTGTTATGGCTATTAATAAGTTAAAACCAAAAATTATTATGTTAAGTGAAGCTAGAATTACTAAAAATATGTTAGATGTTGAAATTAAATTAGAAGGTTTTAATCATTACTGTTTACATTCTGCAAACCGGCATACCGGAGGCGTAATCATTTTTGTTCATGAAAATATACCAGTTAGTCATAAAGATGTAAAATATTACATTGCAGATGGAAATTATTGGTGCATAATAATGAAAATTAAATTAAATTGTGAAAAATGGTTAATAGGGGTTACCTATCACTCGCCAAGTGCAAATCATACTGAATTTATTGATGCTTTAGAATGTTGGTATGACGATTTAAGATTGTCAACAAAAAAGTTTTTATTGTTGGGAGATTTTAATATAAACTATCTTGATAATAATTATTATTCTACTAAAATAAAAAATGTATTGTTATCTTTAGGTTTAGATCAATTAATTAAATACCCTACAAGAATCACCGATCAAAGTAGTACACTAATTGACTATGCAATTACGAATCATAGTAATTTAAATGCGAAAGTGTTAGTAACCCCCAAAATATCTGATCATTTAATAATTACAGTTGGAATTGGAAAGTGGGATGAGTTAGATTATTCATTAAAATGTTTTAGAAATTTGAATAACGAAAATTTAAAGCTTATTAATGACAAACTTATAAATTGCGAATGGCCGTTAAATTCAATAGATGTTGATGTAGTTACTAACTCAATATTTAGTAATATTTCCAATATTATAGATGAAGTTGCACCTTATAAAAAGTTTTATTGTAAGAAATCATATCCTTGGTTTGACAGTGAATTAGAAAAACAAGCCAATGGAAGAGACCATGCATATAAAAAATTTAAAATTAATTATAATTCTATAGATAAAACTATATTGTATGAAAATTATAAAAAAGAACGTAATAAATTTGTCAATTTGCTAAAGATAAAGAAGAATAATTATTATTTTAACCAAATAGACCAAAATAAAACCAATCCCACAGAAATGTGGAAAACGTTAAAAAAACTTATAGGTCCAACTAATAATAATCTAACTCATTTTATTTCTTTTCCTAATAATGATAGTCGTCTAATGGCAAGGTCAGATGAAGAAAAAGCATGTCAATTTAATAATTATTTTAAAAATAGCATAATTGCAATTAGTGCAACTATTGATGCAGACAATGAATGGTCGTGCACCGAATATAGGCAAATTAGCAGTAAATTTGACAACTTTGAACTGGTATCTTTTATTGATTTGCGGAAAATAATTTCTAGTTTTGACAACAAAGTATGTAATCATGATGTTGTTAACAACAGAATACTAAAAAGTGTATTTAATGTCATAGGTCATGTGTTACTTCATCTATTAAACACTTCTTTGGATAAAGGAAGGATTTCTTCTTGTTTAAAAACAAGTGTTGTCTGCCCTATACCAAAAAACAATGAAATAGTTTTGGCGGAGAATTATAGACCAATAAATACGCTCCCTGCACTTGAAAAAATGATTGAAAAAGCAGTTTACGCACAGTTGTATGATTATTTTAACAAAAATAAACTATTTATGGAAAATCAGTCTGGATTTAGAAAATCTCATTCATGTGAATCATCGCTTCAGTTAACTATATCTAACTGGAAAGAAGATATAGCAGAAGGAAAATATATTGTTGCCATATTTTTAGATTTAAAAAGAGCTTTTGAAACCATAGACATAAAGTTGTTAATTAAAAAACTGGAATATTATGGTATAGGTGGAACTGTTTTAGAATGGTTTATTAATTATTTAACTGATAGAAAAGAAAAAACTAAAGTGGCTAATTGTTTGTCAGAGGAGTGCAATATAGAAATAGGGGTACCGCAGGGTAGTTGTCTAGGAACTTTATTGTTTCTAATTTACATAAACGACATTGAATATTATATCAATAAGGAGTATACCTTCTTAAACCTCTTCGCTGATGATACCCTTATTTCGGTAAGTTCAAGCAATATTAATGAAGCAATCCTAAAAATAAATTTGCAGTTAGAACAACTTGAAAAATATTTCAGTGTAAACAAGCTTAAATTAAATACGTCTAAAAGTAAAGCTATGATTATGTCATCAAGGTACAAAGTTTCTAAATTAAATACTGAAAACATAAATATTTACATAAATCATGAAAGACTAGAAATAGTAGACAATATAAAATATCTAGGGTTTATAATTGACAACTGTTTAAACTTTCAAAAACATTTTAATTACATTCAAAATATAATTTTACAAAAAATATATTTTTTTTCACGAATATCGGGAAACTTATCAATATATTCAAAAATTACGGTTTATCGGTCTATTATTCAGCCTCATTTCGATTATTGCAGTTCAATATTATACTTACTGCCGCAGTACAATATTAACAAACTGCAAATTTTGCAAAATAGAGTTATGCGAATCGTTTTGAACTGTAATAGGTACACGCCTATTGCTTCTATGTTAGACACACTGCAATGGTTATCGGTGTATGAAAGACTGTCATTTTTAACTATGACATTTGTTTTTAAAATCTTAAGGGGTGATTTACCTGAGTATCTTATAAATAAATTTATATTCAATCATGAAATCCATAACTACAACACACGGATAGCCAATAAATTTAATATTAAAACTACAAAAACAAAATACAGTACTCTTTCTTTGTACCATAAAGTATTAATAGATTTTAACACTTTACCTAATGATATTGTGAATTCTATATCTGTAAGAAATTTTAAATTTGCGCTCACAAAACATCTTATATCTAAACGTAATTAGATCATTACTTAATTAATTAGTATTTTTTATTATTTTTATTTTTATTTTTATACCTTATATTGTATGTCATATGTATATTGTTATAATAATGTATCTACTTATTAATATTATTGTATTAGGCTATGCCTAGTTTAATAAATAAATATTATTATTATTATTGTGCCGTTGTGATTCACCAAATTTCCGACGAGCGTCCGAAGCGTCGTTCACCGCTTTGGCAATACCAGATGCACCACCCGCAAGTGCTCCCAATGCACTAAGACCCGCAAAAATAGGAATCAATGGTAGGATGCCACCGACTTTAGACACTGGAATTATACGAGGGGTTCGAATTTTTTTCCTTCCACCAACTTTGCGCACCGCAAGTTTTGCCGCATTAAGGGCTATGTGTGATCCTTCAGTTATACCATTCTTATGTTTAATTTTATTTTTAAACTGTTTTAACGCATTTTTTGCCTTCATCACAATTACGCTTTGCAACGTAACTTTTTTCTTGCCACTTTTTTTTCTTGACATGCCCATACCTAATCTTCTTTTCACTTTCATTGCTGTCGTCACCGCAAAAGCGCTCGCTTTTTCACCCAACGATGCTGAGGATTTGACTCTTTGCCAAGCGACTTCCGCTAACTGTTTATCCGCAACGTGTCTATCACTCAATTTTTTGTTTTGTGAATATGCAATGTCGTGTAGTTTACATGCGGCGTCTAACTTGTTTATGCCCGGATCATCTCTTTGCAAACGCTTCTTTAATTTTGTACCCGGCCCACAGTGCCGATACCCCGGTAAATGTAATTCAACCGGTAACTTATTTATAAAAGAATTGATAATGCCTGCACCGTGATACAAATGCATTTAAAAGATTCACTATGAAGCGCTTCTATTTATAACACAGGTCCAAACCCCATTTTATGCCATTACAATGAAAGTGGTCAAGCAGAAAAAGTCGCTGCCGATCGTGAACATGGATGAGTACGTGTCGGGAATGGGTTTGACGACGGAGAGACGTCACGGTGAATTATTGCCAAATTCAATACGAGCCCTCATTTGTGGACCGTCCAATTGCGGAAAATCAAACGCGATGTTAAGTTTATTGTTCAGTGAAAACGGATTACATTTTGAGAACATTTACATCTACTCGAAATCGTTGTATCAACCAAAGTATCGCCTATTGGAGAGCGTTATGAAGTCTATGCGAAAAATAAAATACTTTCAGTTTAAAGAAAATGAAGAAATCTTAAGTCCCGAGAATGCCAAACCAAACTCAATTTTTATTTTTGATGATGTTGCGTGCGACGGTCAAGAGAAAATCAGAGAATATTTCAGCATGGGAAGACACAATAACATTGATTCGTTTTATTTATGTCAGACTTATACACGAATACCCAAACACTTGATACGTGATAATGCCAATTTTATCGTATTATTCAAGCAAGATGAAATGAATTTGAAACATGCGTTTGCGGATCATGTGAGCAGCGACATGGATTTCGAAAAATTTAAAAAAATCTGTAGACTGTGTTGGGTAGAAAAATACGGATTCATAGTAATAAATAAAGATTGTGATCCGAATAAGGGAAGATACCGCAAAGGTTTCGATCGCTATATAATGATTGACAATTGATTTCATCAATCAAATTTACGCAGGCAAATGAACATGTCGGACCGTGCAATAAAACATCGTCTGATCAACATTAAAAAGGCTATAAGAAAAAAGCTGTTTGCCATGAAAATAAACCGATCGGAAAATGACGAATTTTTGAACAAAGCATATAAACCGTTACTGGAACCGTTGAATTAAATAATTTCTCTCAAACGTACAAAAGTAAATTTCAAGAATGATAACGATAATGATGCGAATCAAAATTATAAAACCGAACCGTTGATAGAAGTTACACCCAAACACACTAAATATACGGTCAAGGTGGTGCGACCGCGAAAGAGGAAGCAGATGACAAAATGGACTGGTTTTACAAAACGTAATTTGAACGATGAGGATGATGAAGAGGTATCGCATCAAAGCGAAGAGGTATCGCATCAAAGCGAAGAGGTACCGCATCGAAGCGAAGAGGTAGCGCATCGAAGCGAAGAGGTACCGCATCGAAGTGAAGAGGTAGCGCATCGAGGCGAAGAGGTAGCGCATCAAAGCGAAGAGACACTTCGTAAATCTTTAACACCGCAAAGCGAACGGACCATAAAAACTAAAAAGTTTTTGGATTCGTTTCATGAAAAACCTCGAGAGTACATTGCAAAGAGATTTGGTGCTCATCACAGTTTAGATGAGACCACAGGTATAAAAATTAATTTACACTCGCATAAATGGATTATTGGAAATCATGAAGTTAAACTGGTCAATAAAAAAGATTTTAAAATTGGTGACACTACATACGATGGAACAACGGGTTTATACGAACTGCTTTTTATGAAAGATCCTACAAGTTATACAAACGATGATTTACAACATTATAAAAAAATATTATTAAAGTCACATGCAATATACCGTAATTTTGATCCAAACAATCAGATACAAGGATCAAAATCTAAAAAGTATACAAAGATTATTAAACCTTTGTTGGATTCCGATTCAAATTCCACCCAAGGAAGAGGATTTGATTCAAAGTTGCGAGTGCAACGTGTCCCTACGCAATACAAGTATTGGAACAATTTAAGCGAACTTGTGGATAGATTGTGTATATTGCACGCATCGAGGAATGCGGGGAATAATTCGCACGATAATGAGATTGCGTCAATCGAAGAGGAATTACGCGAAGAAGATGTTATTTATTAGTATAACGTTCTACATTGATTTCATTTACAAGATGAGCATCGATAAGTTCGGACGCCATTCGTTACAAAATAAAATAAATAAATGCGTGGGATTGAGAGAACCACCGGGCAATGGTTTTAAACGCGATGTTGATAGACATTTCAACCTTGAAAGTAAAAGAATAAAATATTTGGAATTACCGGTTAATGAGAGCGATGCCGCCAACAAGAAATATGTCGACAATTTGCATGTTGAAGAGAAGAGATATGTTGAAAATTTAATAAAGAATGTACATGAAAAAGTAAATGGGATTATCAACAGTGTCCCCGGTATGGTAGATTCCAAAATTACACCTGTAAAAATGGATTCTTTGGATCGGTTAATTAAGTTATCCGCGGATTTGCAGGAGTATAAAACTACTACGAATCACAAAATAGAATCAGTTGAAAACAATATAGGGTCTGCGAATACCAAAATAGAAACAATTGAAAACGATAATGCAAGAGAATGGGAGCAGTTCAAGATTGAATTAAATACGCTATTATTAAATCAAACAACTAGCATCAAACAGCTGATTGCCCCATTAAACCGTTCAAGTCAAAATGAGTAAAGAGGATGTAGTGCGAGAGTTACACAAACCGGCAAGAAAGAATTTTGCCCGAAGACGAACGATACTTAAAGGTGTTGACGATCTGTGGCAAATAGATCTTGCCGAGTTTCAATTATTCTCTCGTGAAAATAAAGGATATAAATATATACTGGTAGTAATTGATTGTTTCTCAAAATACGCCTGGACTGCACCAATAAAAATAAAACCGGTGTGATTGTTGCAGAAACCATGGGAAAAATATTAAACGCCGGTCGGACACCGAAAAATATTCAAAGTGATCATGGCAAGGAATTTTATAACAAGCAATTTTCTACATTAATGAAAAAATATAATATTAATCATTATTCGACATATACAATAATGAAAGCTGCCATTGTCGAGCGTCTAATTCGCACGCTAAAAGATAAACTTTATAAACAATTTAGTTTGCGTGGGCGCTACAGCTGGTATGATATTTTGAACAAGGTTACGTTAGAATACAACAATCAACGTCACCGTACGATAGGAATGCGACCAGCTGATGTACTTCCACGCGGCGATAAGGAAGAGATGTATTAAAAACTGTCTACTCGCACATTAAAATTGCAGGAAAAGGGAATTTCCGAGTGGGCGATATGGTGCGATTGAGTAAACAAAAAGCTTTATTTGCAAAAGGATACACACCAAATTGGACAACTGAATTATTTAAAATTGTTAAAATTAAAATTGCCAACCCGGTGACGTATTTATTGGAAGATGAAAGAGGAGATCCTATACAAGGAGCCTTTTACGCTGAGGAATTACAGAAAACATCAAATCCTAAAATATATTTAGTGGAAAAAATATTACAAAAGAAAGGAAATCAATTGTTCGTTAAATGGTTGGGTTTTGATGCTTCACACAACAGTTGGATTAATAAACAAAATGTATTATAATTGTATAAATAATAATAATTTTATAATTATACTTTAGTTTTAATAAGACCTCTATACAATGATGATCTTCACACTCCTTATATCATTTATTATATCAACCTCAACTGACTCATCGTTCGATGGTAATAAGTATCTAGAATTCTATGGATATTTAAATGCTAGTGACACATCGCTGACCGATTCCAGAGATGCTATAATATTGTTTCAAGAAACTTATGGTCTACCCGCAGATGGAACATTCAATAATGCTACGTTAAATTTAATGCAAACTCCAAGATGTGGAAATCCAGATCATTTGGAAAATTATGTAATTCATTCCGAAAAATGGCCAAACAAAACTTTAAAATGGCATTTTTATAAAGGGAGTTATTTAATGAAACAATCAGCCAAAAAGGCTTTTGATTTATGGTCAAGTTATACTAATCTAAATTTCATTCATGATCCTTTAAAGTATGATATTTTAATTTCATTTCAAAGAATAGCACATACATGGATAAAGCGTAACTACACTTGCAATTCCTTTGACGGTCCTGGGAATACTTTGGGGCATGCCTATCTACCTCACGACAACGGAAGTTTGACAGAAATTCATCTTGATGCAGATGAAGATTGGTGGACTTTGACAAAATCACCTCCCAATAACAAAATAAGTATTTTTTCTGTATTACTTCATGAAATCGGACACGTCTTAGGAATTCGGCACTCAAGCGATCAACATTCATTGATGTATGCATACTACTACGCTTATCCAAATTTAACTGAAGATGACATCAATGCAATTCAAGAATTGTATGGTGTAAAGGTTACGTCGACGACAACGATGGAGACGGAGGTGACGACGTCGACGACGACAAAGCCTACAACTATTCCTGCGATAAATTCCACAATAGAGTCTACAACTGTGGCAAATATAACTGTAAATTCTACAGTCAATTCTAGAACGGTTGACCCACCTGTTATTTACCCCGATTTGTGTAAAGTATCAAAGGACATCGATGCATTTCTAATAGTACTCGGAAAAATATACATATTTTATAACAAGTGGGTTTGGGTGAAAGGATTAAATATAAATTCATACGGAAAACCACAGTTAATAACCAATTGGTTACACTTTCTACCATCAACGTTTAAAAAAATAAATGCAATTTATATAGCACTATTCGATGATATGTATATACATGTTTTTGATTTCCCATCGTTAAAATTTCATAATTCAATTGTACAATCAAATTTACATGTTGGTGGGGTTGTGACTGCAGCTGTAAATGCGTACAGTGGGCAAACATATGTGTTCTACAATAATAGCGTTTACGTTGAAGTGGATGAATGCAGTTATTATCAAAAAATAAATACGCTTGGATATACACAAGATTTCATAGGATTACCCAGGGACATTAATGGTGCATTCCGATACACAAATGGGCTGCTATATTTCTTCAGTGAAAATATGTATTATGAATATAACGAATTTACATCTTCGATGGTGAGAGCAAATCAGAAAGATCTATCGTTATTTTCGATTAATTGTCCAACGCTTGGGATTCTACAACAACTCAAATCACTTTTGATAAAGCTAACAAATTTGGACTTACCTTTATGATGTAATTCAATTATCTGTAAAATGCATGTAAGAAATAATAAAATAAAATGCTGTTTATTATAATATTGTTTTTTATTTAGTTTTTGTAAACAAACCTTTTTATATAATTTATAAAGCACATAAGAAAATATAATAACATTGGTAAGCATCAGTATAATTTCTAAAATCAAAATTACATTTTTATCATTATTTACAACATTGTCCATTATTAATTGATTTGAAACATTTATTACACTGCGTTTTTTATCGAGGAACATAAAAGTTGCATTCATCGCATTTGACACTCCCGGGATTATTTATTTATTTATTTATTTATTCAATTTACCTTTCTACCTTTCGGTGTAAGGCTATTACATACATTTTAATACTTTGTTTAATATATCTTATTATTAATAAGTCTAATAATCTTCCTTATTTTATTATTTCCGGCGTTGCTTTACTTTGATAATTGCTTCTATTAATTCGTCTTTTTTTTTTTTTTATCTATTTCTTCTGTTCGTCTGCCCTGTATCATTGTTTAATCCTATCTTGTTTTGTTTTCTTTTACTTCTTGTTACGTTAGTTCTTGTAAGTATTCCCTCCATTTTTCCATTATCTCGCCTTCTTCCGTTATTATTTTTCTATTTATATCTTTTATCTTTTATGTTCATCATAGTGTGTTCCTTCTTATGTTTTAAATATTTTAACGTTACGTAGTTTAGTTTTTTTTTGTTCTTTTCCCATGAATCCTCTTATATTCCATTTTCCTATTCTTTCTTCCTTATTTTTCTTCTTTTTCTTTTCCTTTTTTATTCCTTTATTTTTTTTATTTATTTTTTTTTTCTTTTCTGTATTTTTCTAGTTATGTTCCTTTTATTTGCAATGTTCTCTGTATTGTTTATCTTAATTCTTGTACCATTTTCTCGCCATTTCTTTTTTTTTTTTCTTTTTTCTGTATTGTTGTTAGTTTTTTGGAACATCCGCTTCTTTTAAACCCTTTAACTCTTTATTCCATCTATATTCCTCTCCGTTAATTATTAACTTTCGGTAACCTATTCTAACCCTCTTTCCCTTCGCTTTTTCTTCATTTGCTAAGTCTCTAATTTCTTTTTGTACGCATCTTTCTTCGTGTGTTAGGTCATTGTCAATGTATATCCTGGTCCCTTTCAGATTTCTTTTGGCTTTCATTATTTGTTGTTTTGTTTCCCATGTTTCGACTTCTACTCTTATTATTTGTTTATCTTTATGTATTAGTTGGGATTTTCCTATTTTTGCTATTATCTGAAGTTTTTCTTTCAAAAAGTTCTCTACTCCGCTTTGTTCTTTATTTTCATTTGTTTTTATTCCTGTTATTATAATATTATTTCTTTTTTTCTGACTTTCTTTTTTTTCTGCTTTGTTTTCTAAGCTTTCGATTTTTTGGATCATCTGTATTTTTTCCTGTTCCCATTTCATTTCTTTATCCTTTAATTCCTTCTTTATCTCTCTAATCTCTTCTTTTAATTCCTTTGTGTTTTTTGCCATCTCATTCATTAATTCTTTAATCATGCTCTTTAATTCCTCTATTTTCTTTTCTGTATTTGTAGTTTCTTTGTATTCTTCTCTGTAGCTTTTATCCTTGTTTACTTCTACCTTCTCTTTATTTTCTATATTTCTGATTGTATCACTGTTGGATTGCTTTTCTACTGTCGTTTTCCTTTCATTCTCTATTTTCCTTTGTTCTGGAGATCTTAATATTTTTTTGCTTTTTTGAAATTCTTTTAATTCATTTTTAGGTCTTTCTATATTGACTTCTTCTCTCTCGTATCCTCTTTCTTGTTTTGCATTCATTTTGTTTTGTTAATTTTTATATTCCTTCTTATTATTAATTTTTATTTCGGGTAATTGTTGTTTTATTATCAGTTATTATTTTTATTAATTTCTATTTATTATTTTAATTTATTTTGTTGTTTTATTATTTATTTTGTTTGTTTTATGTTCTTTTCTTTTTTGTGGATTCACATCTTTTACTTTCTTATTTTATTTATTTTGTTATGTTTTTATAATCTTTGATCTATATGTTTTTTAGCTTGTTATTTATTTTATATTGTTTTATTTTTATATAATTGTATAATGTATGAAATTTTCTTTTTCACTAAATGCTACTACTACTATTGTTACACCTGTTTTCTCGTAGCACTCGACGCTTGATATGTATCCGTCACTCTTCCACTCTTATTGTTTAGCCGGGCCACGCTGTTCTTGACTCGGGATACACCCGTCTTCTTCTGACACACTTGATTCTTCTATTTATTTCTCTCTTCCGCACTATCTTCCACTTTATATATTGTTTAGTCTTATTTCATCGTCTTTCTACAACTTTTTCACTATTTTTTATTTATATTCCACTGCCCTTTATATTTCAAGTTACGTTTTTTATCTTTCGCTTTTGATTTGGCGATAATGCTCGTGTTTAACGAGTTGATTGTCGG
The DNA here is from genome assembly GCA_963932245.1 of Tachinus rufipes. Classification (NCBI taxonomy): domain Eukaryota; kingdom Metazoa; phylum Arthropoda; class Insecta; order Coleoptera; family Staphylinidae; genus Tachinus; species Tachinus rufipes. The sequence continues at coordinate 53,406,521 of OZ010748.1, forward strand.
CCGCACCAAAAACACGTGTTCACGCAGTCGATACCTCTTTTTCGTCCCGGGATTATACTGGTGTTTATTTTAAATGTTCTTGGGTTAGTGTTATTATCGAGGTACATCATTTTCCATTCCGAAGGCCAATCATTGATTCCTTTATTGCTAGCGGTTATGTAGCATTGTCTGGCATCTTAGGGTTTGGTGATGAACAAAGTTCCATTAAGCAGAGTTGATAATAGTATGAATGCGGTGCTATTCATTTTCGGTGCTGTTGACACTTTTTCTAATTGATCGGTAATCTTGACACTTTTGACAGATACACTTTTCTGCAATGCATCTAAAACAGTTTTTTATGGGTGGAGGTGGTCCGTCTATGTGGTCCTCATCGGTTGGAAGGTTGTAATGCTTATGACAAGGAAGTCTTATTTGGAAATATAAATCACTCTTACATTTTTCAGCAGGAAGTCCCACAATCTTTCCAAATTTAGTCCATATAGCGATCGCAAATATTTTTCAGGCAGATATTTTACATATTCACCAGTTAACTTGCATTCATCATACAATTCAATGGCTTTATTTATATTTTCAAATAATTTTATTTCGACTTCGCTAATTTCCTCTGAGCTGCAATTCATAATCACAAATAATTTTTTTAACATTAATAATTTGCTGTAGTAGACTTTCCAATCGATAGTTTAGTTGTAGGCGATTTCTTAAATGGAGTCGTTTAATGGGGGACGTTCTTGACATCACCATTATCAGTGTATAACTGGCTTTTAATTTCATTGTCTCCACTTAAACACCGTTTTGTTTGTAAATCGTGCATCAATTTCTTGCGGTTATACAATATAATTTCCCGCATGCATTCGATATTTTCATAATAGCAGTTATTTACCGTAGGTAAGATGTTAATGAATGCATCATCTGTGTCGGCTTGTAATCTATTGAATTCCAATAGACAGTTGTTGTAATATTCAAAAAATTGCATATTATTCAAGCGTTGCAAACGATATTCGATCATATCAATTACACGCCACAATTGATCCAACGCACTTTTATTTAGCATTATGACCGCACCCCGCCAACCAATGTTCACAATCTTTGATTTTCGACACTTTGTCAGGTCAATATTGCAAGTATCGAACACATTAATCCTGGGTTTGAAGTCTTCGTCATCGGATAAACGAGGTCTCTTCTGTTGGTAACTACATGTACACTTGCGTTCCGGCCGTAAAACACTCTTCTCTATGACGTTTTTGTACTGCATCAAAGTATTCCATTCAGGCTGAATGAAAGATATACTTTTTTTCGGTGAACTCAGACGCACACACTGGTAAAATCCTCGTACGGGGCTCAAACCAACAGTCACTTTAACTTGATTGTTCAGTGGATAATAGACTTTGTTAATTAATCTATCTTCACTGCTTAATTCGGTTTTGTGATCTTTCAACATATTCTCTAGAAAGTCACCGGCGATATCACTACTACAACCGCTGTTGCTGACTTCGATTGATATACACGGCACGTCAATATCGTCACACATGTTTGCTAATACTAATTGATTTATTTAAACAATAATATTTGTCATAATAACTTTTAATCTGATTGGTTGTTATAACAATCAATATGATTGGTTGAATGAAAATTAAGAAATAATTTGCAAATATCTAATAGTTTGTGTCTCGATTTACACGCATTCTTATGCAAATGTGTGCATTTATCATACATTTTTACAATTTAACATTGTTTTGTTATGAAAAATAGGCACACGTTATAATTATTTTTATAGGAAAATATATTCATAATAGAATATTTATCAGTTAATTTTAATATATATTTTGATGTAATTTAAAATAGTTTTTATTTATTATTACTCATCATAACTCAATTATTTTATCAGGATTGTGATTTTATTTAATAGTAGTTCTTATCAGTAACCGCATGGAGATTACGCGCTCCGTCTCGCGTCGATGACGTCGTTCACGTTATCGCTTAGGTGTGACACTCTAATGCCCTTCTGACCGTTGCGCAGATGAAGCGAAATGTGTTTTTTGGAAGAACGGTAAGAGATAATTTTAGCGGGATTTGAACCCCGAATGCACAAGATTATGTGGGTGGTTTTGGGAAAGTAATTAGACATTTAAGAGTTAATTATTTTATTTAGTTTCCTACAGTTAGTAACCCTGTATCCATTTTCCATTCCTTGCGGTAGCATTTCTGGTTGGTTTGGTGACGTTGGCCAATCCCGTGAGTGCTGTACCCCCTCCACTTTCCAAACTCCAATTAAATCCACCGTCCTGTCCTAGTCCAGTCAGTTCGACTTGATTTGGAATCCCGATCCAACTCTAGTGATAGCATCGCCGTCCAGTAGTTCTTCACTAATTATCCGTGTAAGTGACTCCAGATATAAACCCTGTTATTTCCTTCCCGTTGGCCAGTTAAGGTATAGGACTTTTGTTCGTATCTTCTGGTTTCCCGCTGCTAAGGAAGTTTTGTAGGCCGCCGGCTTCGCGACCTTAGCAGCTCTCCCGTTGTCATCCCGTCATATCCCTACAAACTGTGTGGGTCCCTATAATAATTGTATATTATGTAAATAAATTTAAGTGTGTGTGAAATATTTAAGAAAAATTAAATTTTGGTTTTATTTACGTACAAATTATTTTTTTTTTCATTTCATGGAAAATTGAACCTACAAAACTTAAAAGTATTTGGAGCAAAGGCTTGGTCAGTTGTATTACTGAAAGAATCAAAAAAACATTGGCCTAATGTACACGAAACAGAAGAACATCGAACTAAAACATATGTAAATGCAGATTGGGCTAAAAACATCGGAGATAGAAAAAGTGTAAGTGAATCTATGTACAACAACTGTACCATTTCATGGTTTGCAAGAAAGCAACATTGTGTGTCGTTATCAACAGCAGAAGCTAAGTACATTTCTGGAGCAATAAGTGCAAGTAAATTAATGAACATAAAAGACATTTGTAGTGATCAAAATAAAAGTGTAGAAGGTATATTACTAGTAGACAATCAAGGAGCTATCGACATGTCAAAGTCATATAAATATAGTAAACGTTCAAAACATATAAATACATATTAAATACCATTTTATTAAAGATTTTGTAATTAATAAAAAACTAACAATTAAATATGTCGAATCAGAAAAAAACTTAGCTAATATGCTCACTAAAGGTCTAACCAATAAACGCTTTGTGCAATTAATAACACAAATCAAAATGTACTGAATTTTTTGTTGTTATTGAAATTAATATGTTTTTTTTTATATATTTTTTTTATTAAGAGCGATTTTCAAGTTTTGTTTTTGATATGTTAAACAAGAAAACAAAAACACCTCAAATCGAGGAGGAGTGTTGAGATTAAATTATTCATATATACCTAATGTTATACACCTAGAGACATCTATGTTAATAATATTCAACTAAAAATAGAGTTGACAACGTCGCAATATGAACACCGCAGGACAGCGTCAGTTAGTAATGTAAAAGCAACCGCAAGCATATGACGCGCGGCGCAAATCTTACCTCATTAATATAATATATCAATTCATTCAGCTAATGTGTCTACTTTATTATTACACACCCCAGTAAACACAAGATTAGATAATATCAGTTTATTACACGTATATATGGTGTAAAAAGCGTATATAGTAGGTGTATTCGTATAATATACATTTCTAGTACACGTAAGATATGTATATTTGTATATTATACGTTAATATATTTCTTTTTTTCCACCGTTGAATTATATACGTATATTAACTATTAGAATATTTGTATATTATATAACCTGCATATATCTACGTATATTTAACGTTTTTTTATTATTATATTAGACTACCCTCGAAAATCTGTCACTTATAGTAGGCAATATAAATAACAACTACTAAAATAAACCTAATCTAATTTTTTTTTTAGATTTATATTATTCACTAATAGTGACTTCATAAATATATTCATAAAATATTTAATAACTAATTTAGGTAAGACTTTAAATATAGAAATTCAAATCTAATAAATGTTTGTATATATTACAACGTATTCCGTTTGGGTTTGGTTCTCACCGACCTTGATTTTGTTTTTGATGTTCATACGCCCGAAGCTGCCCGAGCGTGCGATTCATGTGCGGGTTGCAGCGGGTTGTATTGTATGAGAAACACGCGCGATGAGATGAATGAAATTTCAAAGTCAAACAACATGTGCACGTGTTATCAGTAGCAGCGTTAGTGGATACATACAGTTTGTTATTTGTTATTACAGCACCAACCAAGAAAGTACTCATATTTATTACATAATTACCTAGCATATTTAATCAATCAAATAATATGAGTTTACATTTATGAGTTAGTTTTATGTCATTCATTGATATAGTAATGTCTTGTGATATATATATAATTTGATTAAATAAAATTACATATTTACAAGATATAAAACAATTACGTTATCATTTTTTTGCCGCAATTTAATAATACAGTAATTAGGCTTACTACATGTACATGTAATCTTTATTTTGTAGAATGAACAAAGCAAAAATTCTTTCCAAACGGTATATGCGCCGCAAAGCACTTAAAAATTCACAAGAATATCTTAACAACATGGATATTAGTATAGTTAATAATTCTTCTTTTAGAATTAATAATTGTAATGAAAATGACAATGTAAAATCTAACCCCACCTGTAGCCATTTTGAAAATTCTACTAGGTGTCTCATAACTCAACAAAATATTAATAGAATTCCTTCTGCCTCATTTACAAACAATGAAATTGATAGTAGAATTGATGATCGTATTGAAATTAATAAAATTGCAGATGAGTATGACAACATAAATTTTAATATCAATAACTTAAATGAAACTGTAAAACCACAATTTAATGAAAAAGATTTCTCAGATAAACTTTGTTTATGGGCATTAAAGCACAATATTTCACATAAGGCTCTTTCAGAATTATTAGTATTAATTAAACCACAGTATTCTTTTTTACCCAGTGATGCTCGCACAATTTTAAAAACACCCAGACACGTAAATGTAATTGAATTAAATAATGGTATTGTTAAGTACTTTGATGTTAGCATAAATTTAAAAAAATAGAATTAAATTAGGGTTTAAAAATGAATCGTGTTCAACCATTTCATTAGATATTAATATTGACGGAATACCATTATTTAAAAGCAATTTTGGCCAATTCAGGCAAAATGTAATGATTTTAACAAATGACAAGCCTTTTTTTATAGCAATATTTTGCGGTAAAGGAAAACCTGCTCCTTTAGATGCTTATTTAGACACTTTTATAGAATCATTCAAAGCACTTATTGAAAATGGCATTTCATTTAATAACAAATTATATGATGTTAATATTAGATGCTTTTGTTGCGATGCACCTGCTAGAGCTTATTTAAAACAGATAATGGGCCACACCAGTTCTGACGGTTGTGAAAGATGTAATATTGTAGCAAAATGGAACGATAAATAAATGTGTTATCCTGTAAATAATCTGTATCCACCAAGGCTTAATCAAGATTTTTTACAAGAACAACCTATTCGACATATAAAATCTAAGTCTTGTCTTTTAAAATTAGATATAAGACTCGTTTCAAAATTTGCATTAGATCCAATGCACTTGGTTTATCTGGGAGTCATGAAGCGGTTGCTAGTAAATTTTTGGATAGATGGCAAGCGCCCTATAAAAATGTCACAACAGAATCTTGCAACAATAAACTCGAATATTAACAATATTAAATCTTTTATCCCAAGAGAGTTCACTAGAAAGTCACGTACTTTAGAAGATGTACGAAGGTGGAAAGCAACAGAATTTAGGTGATTTTTATTGTATAACGGTTTAATAGTTCTTAAAGATGTTATTCAAAAACAATTTTACAAACATTTTCAATTGCTTCAATGTGCTATTTTTATTTTTACTGATAAGTCTTCCATAAATGATTATTGTGATCTTGCAAAAGATATGATACAAAAATTTGTTTTTGAATCTCCTTCTTTATATGGGTCTGGTTTTGTATCATATAATGTACATTCACTACTTCATATTACAGATGACGTAAAATTATATGGTCCTCTTGACTCTTACAGCTGTTTTACATTTGAAAGCAAATTAGGATTGCTAAAAAAATCAATACGTTGTAAAAAGTTACCTCTTCAAGAAGTTTATAATAGAATTTGTGAGTACGAGTCAACTGAAAATAATATAATTGTCACTGAAATGAAGAAGTTGATTCATAAAAAAGTTGTTGCCATTGATGCTTTAAATAATTCTTTTACTTGTCGAGATTTACAAACTCCAAATTTTTTTCTTTCAAGACTGAAACCAGACAATATAATTATAATTGATAAAAGTGTGTACACAATTAAAAATATATTTTTTTTAAATTCAGAATTTAAATTATTATTATGTCCATTCAGATATGTTACAGATCTTTATATAAAACCCATGCAGTCATCAAAGTTAGGAATTTACTATGTTCATGGGAAAGGTGTATGTAAACTATTTTTAATTTCTGAAATAAAATATAAGGGCATTGCATTGCCTTATAAAGATGGCAAATAACTGTTGGTAAACTATTTACATGTCTAAAAAATAAAACATTAAAAGATGACACCAAATACGCGGTATATTCAATTCCTTGTGGTAAATTCTCAATCAATTATGTTGGTCAATCAAGTCAGAAACTAAGCAGTAGAATATACCAACACAACAGAGATTGTTCCAATATGACTAATAATACTGGTCTCTCAAACCACTACATGGAGGTGGGACACAAATTTGATTTTAACAAAACTAAAATCGTTGATATTGAACCAAATTATAAAAAACGATTGATTAGCGAGATGTTGTATATCAATAGTACACAGTCATGCAATTTCAAACGAGATACAGATAGTCTTAGTGGTATATATCATAATATAATAAAACTAAAATCAAATTTCAAATAAAAATAATTTTCTTCAACAAAATTTATATAAATATATGTATTAATTTGTAATATAAATAGTAGCAGGCCACCCAGTATACTACAAAAAATTTATATATGGGATAAAAAATATTTATTTTTCGTTCCATGTTCTACGCATTAAAATTAAAGGTCTACTTCGTGCACAACCACCATTTTTGCCATGTCAATTTTATAACAAATTTTTTTAACCTGTTATGTGTTTTAATTGTGCTGTTAAATGTGAGGTGGCTACACACCGAATATATAATTGTGATGTTGTATAAATCTGACCAATAATTATAAAATATTATATATAAAGAAAATCCAAACGTGGCTTACAAATAACAGATAACAATGGTGGAAATACTTATTAGATTGTAATCTTATGTTGTACGGACATAATTCTTCATATCACCGGTAAACCCCCTCTAAATTTTTTTTTTTTTTATATAATTTTTATTGGTTTGTATATGTTTCTTATGATTTGTATCTAATTTGTCAATGTTAAAATCATGTTTTAATTAAATTAGCTATTTTATGTTCATTAGTCTCTTATTTATATATATATAAAACATTTTTAGCGCTGAGGAAGGGGATAGTTTCATCCCCGAAACGTTCGCTGATAGTAAACGACAAATGTAATTAATACAAATAAGTAAATAAAAACAGGTCCTATTGCCATTCCATGGTTGCATTTCTAAATACATTGGATAAATCTAATTAATAAATAATTTATAATATTCATCTTTTTAGATTTAGAATGTGAAAAAGAAAACCGTTTGCCCACACCTAAAAGACGTAAAACAAGACACATTTTTGAATCTGATTCTGACGATGACTCTGTTTCCAGTATAAACATAACCAATAAAACTTCAGATGCTACAGGTATAAGAGATATTTCAAATATATTACCAGGTGCTATAAGAACGGACACAAATAAAACTACAAATAGAGAGCCATAACTACCAAAATTTCAAATAATTGTATATTGGAAAAACTAGAGAAAATTATTCTTGTTCAAGAGCAGCACAGTTTAATTATAAATGAAATGGTTAGACTACAACGTGCCAACTTGTCGATGGATGGGCATTGTGTAAAACCTAGCAATACACCTGACTTCCCAGTAAAATCACTTGAGGAATTTGATATTTTAGAAGAATTTTTAAAAGATGACGCCTCATACGATTATTTAGTAAGTTATATTTTATATTCAAATACATTATATATATATATATATATATATATATATATATATATATATATGATGTTTGTAAAAAAATAATAACAATTTTTTAAAGATGAAGTATACTAACATGATATTAAATTAAATTTAAAAAGAAGATTTATTAACATTGGATGTTATTAATTATTTATATCATGATTTTATCTGAAGATACATATTTGTAATAAACATATGAAACGTCACACAATAAAAAGGAGTTGTAATTGAACGGCTACTGCTTCTAATGAAGTGTTGACACGGAGTTCTTTGCTGAAAACCGTATCACAAATCACTAATGCCGCTCCACCCTGAGCACGATCAACATTTATATGATCCTTCCGATAAATAGTATAACCACGAAGATTAACTGAACTTCCAACCTTAAAATTAGTTTCCTGTAAGGAAACGCAGATAGGCGAAATTTCAGCTAGTAAAATTTTAAAATTATATCCATTGCAGTTCCATTGAATAATAGTAGAAGCCATTTTTAAAGCTACGTTGAAAACGTAATTTTAACTCTTTGCTTATTAGCGTTTTTTGGTTTTTCTTCTGAATTATTATCTGGGGGAGTAGAAGAACTCCCACTATTTGGCATCATTTCATCTGTCAGAGTAGGTTGTGCTGGAATACCTTCCACATCCATCAACTCTGACGACTTGTCAATATTAGGGTCTGTGGTGGCGGTAACCTGGATTAGGTCAATCCAGGTCGTCTTTGCAGGCTTTGACTCAGACTGAGTCTTAGCCTGTTTAGGCTTTGACTTGGAAGTCGCCACCTTAGTTGGTTTTGACCCGATACGAGCCAATACCTTAGATGGTTTAGGCTTTAAATGAACCTCCATCTTGAGTGGTTTTGGTTGAAATCTCACTCGTTGGTTCAGATTGGACCGTAGTCACGTTTGGTTTTGAGCTTGATGGGCCCGCAACCGGTTTTTGACCCTTCACATTAGAGTCATTGTTCTTACTTGAAGAAGTTTCTGCAATAGCAGTAAATGTCATAATCGGTGTTTGTTGAATAATAGGTGTTTCAGCAACTAAAGAAAACGATCTAGAAAAGGTAGGAGCCGAAATTGCTGAGCATCCAAGTAAGAGAGATTGTCTGTTACTCTGATCTCGGCTATCTTCCTTTCCTCTTTTATTTTTGGGCAGTCTCGGGAATAAACGGGATGCTTACCTTTGCAATTCACACATAAAGGTGAACTGTTGCATGGATCAGGGTCATGTTTCTCCTTACTGCATTTTGCACATGTTGCAACACGTGGACACCTAACTGCAGTGTGTCCAAAACGTTGGCATTGGAAACACCCCATTGAGTTAGGAATAAACGGGCGAACCGGGCGAGTAACATATGCCACCTTAACTTCATTTGGGAGCTGTTCAGAATCGAATGTTAAAATCATAGATGTTGTATCTCTGACTTCACCATCCTTTCTACGGGTTAGTTTTTTAATATCGATAACGCCTTGCGACGCCAGTTCTTGTTTGCATTCGTCTACAGTTGTGTATAACAACTCATACCATGAAATTACTCCCTTCGAAATATTTAAGGATATATGCGGTTCAACTGTCACCGCAATATTACCTAACGACGTGCATTCCTGCATTTTACTGCTCTGCAATTTATCTTTTACTTTAATAAGCAAGGTACCGTCTTTCAACTTCTTACATGAATTTAAAGTTTCATTAATAATATTGGAAATGGTCCTATGAATTAAGAAGGGAGAAACCTCCTTTAGACTCTGGCCATTTTCAGAACATTTAACAATCAAATATCTAAGAAACTTTCTACTTGCACTATTTTTATCTTCATTAGCTCTCTCATCCGTAAACGGGCGAGATCGTTTGGTTAGAGGTTTAGAATCTACCATAATAAACTCCGTCAAATTCATCGCTCAAACTCCCCACCCACCACGGAGCCACATATGGGACGCTACATCACAAACTGATGCAGTCGCCAGGGATAATCAAGCAATATAGGTTTTATAGATGTAAATGAAAGACTTCCGCAAACACAAAGAATACTATCGGGCTCCAACTGTAGCACATTGTGAACTTCCATCTATCACCACATAAATAATTCTTCACCTTTAAGTTAAATAACGAGCCGATTAGTTAAAACTGGGTTAGGTTTAACCTCCCGTTTTACCAGAAGCTAGGGCCAAAGCAGTGTATTGGAACTTACACTCTTTTAAACCTGAGTATTAGCCCCTCAACTACCAGGATAACCTTTTCCTGACTTTCGAGTCACCGCGCACGGCAAACACGCAGGTGAGTTGCACAAGGTGTTATGTGAAAATTGTCAAAAATAAACTCACAATACAGTTTGACTTGTCCCTCACGAACTAGGGTTTGTTTAACGAGGTTTTCTCCTCGCCTATTGGTCGCCTTTTACTACCAGCAATGGGGCTAGCGGAAGTATTCTTTTGCACCACCCCCTCCCGCAGGGGGGTACTTGTTTGCAGCCAAATTCCAATGTCTACACAGTCATAGTTTTTGTTACGCATGTAAGGTTACAGCCAATTGTATGTTATATTATAAGGGAAACACCGGTTATTATGTTAACCTACTTAATTATATTATTTTATGAAACTGATACTGTGCGTGACTTATCTCAAATTGTTGTGCCTTGAAGATCTCGCATACCATAATGCATCCACAATGCACCCGCAATACGCTCACAATAGAAATACTACAAATGTCACGTAGTGATATTGCGATAATCAGTTATCTCTTAGTATATAAGAAATTGTATTACCATATGTAAAACAGTTCTAATTAGGTTCTAATAAAGTCGTCTACGTAATTTTAATGAACCATTTTTATTTCACTTGTTACCAAAATAAAACTTGTATATAACAGGCGATTTCATAATCGTTTTTGTTATTTATGTTATTTCTCTTAAAATGGAGATATCTTATATCGGGTCGTGACATTAAGTATTTGATTAAAGAGGGGTCTGTTCTAAGAAAAGTTATAAAATCATTTGACATTTATAATTATAAACCGCTCTTAAGTCACACGTGTTTCCTGATATGCGATATTTTCATACCCTATGGACCGCATCACACTTGATTGCTTTTATCGCTACAGTTGGTCAGTTGAGTTTATAAATGTTTCTTTGTCCTGTTACCCATCTTACTAGAGGTGTTTTCAATGCGCGGTGATTGGCTGAGATGTTCTTACTGAGACATATTTTAGCCACTGAGGGGAAGAAATTAAACAGGAAATTGAAAGGATTTAAATAAGCTTGACTGAACAAAAATAAAATGGAATGAGATTTATAACAAAATTATTTAACTCTATATATGATACAGGGATAATTCCATTAGACTGGCTAAAATCGACATTTGTCACAATACCGAAAAAGGCAAATGCAAAAGATTGTAGCGACCACCGTACAATAAGTCTCATGAGTCACGTTTTAAAAATATTCCTGCGTGTAATACACCAAAGAATCTATCGTAAGGTAGAAGAACACATAGGAGAAACCCAGTTTGGATTTTGTAAAGGCCTCGGTACTAGGGAAGCACTATTCAGCTTACAAGTGAAGACACAACGGTGCAGAGATGTGAACTGTAATGCCTTCTTGTGTTTCATCGACTTTGAAAAAGCCTTTGACAAGGTACAACATAACAAAATGATACTTAAATCTACCGGCATCGATGACAAAGACCTTCGTCTAATTGCAAACCTCTTGTAACAATTAAATTTATATTTATATATTAATAATATTAATTAGCTACTGTAACAATAAAATATACGACAGTTATTCATTTCATCAATATCAATAAAAAAATAACATAGATTTTAATAATAATAAATTCCACGAGGAATGTTGTTTTTATTGTTTCCACAAATAAAATTTCACGGTCGCGAAAAAACTGCAAAAACATATCCGCGAAATTCTTATTGTACGCGCTGCAGAGAGTCTTTTCTGTAGCGAACCTCGAAGCAACCCAGTTCGGCGCGGTATTAGCTGCACAAAATAATCTTCACGCACTGTGTGAATCGCGTTGAGGTATAGCAATTATTGCTCTCTGTGTGCAACTCTAATTACCTGTCACGGCAATAGGAATGTTGATGAATCCTGGCCACGACGACATTAGTTGGATTTTAAAGCCGAATTGGATCGAGGAACTGATTAGAACAGATTTAAAAAAAATAGGAACAGACCGCGTGGTATGTACAATGATTTTAACTTTTTAATTATTGTTGTTACAATTTAATTGTTTTAATTATGCGTAATGTGCGAGTATATCAATAATTGTTTTAATTATGTCTAATTTGCGCGTATATAAATTTTAGTATATATTGAGCACGTGTTTCGGTCCCACAAATATTGCTACCCGTTTCTGGAGATCCGGTCTACCGATGATCCAATCCTTAAATACTGTGGAAGTGGATCCTAGATTAATTAAGGAATTAATCCAATAGAGATACAATAATTGTTCCGGAGAAATCCAGCCACGTGGCCGCTCGTTTGGAAGGACCCAAAGACATTCAGCTAAGAGTTTATAATTTATTTTTCACTTTTATTTATAAGATTTGGCGAATAGTTAACTCACGAATTTTTGAATTACTTTCATCACTTGAATATTTTCTTTACCCCCACAAATACGGTAGCTACCCTATTAGTGCATGTTTAATATTAAGATATATATATATATACATTCTATTTTGGTTAACCATAGAAATGAATTAAGTTTCGAAATCGAAACTTGGTATAAATTGATAATTTTTGCTTTATATATAATATCAGATAATACTTTAATTTATATCTTAGTTTTAGTGTGGTGCACGCTACAATTAATTTTGTTTTATAATTATTTTTTTTATGACGCATTAAATAATTAAGTTGAGGGATACCAAATCTTTTACTGATTATCCTTTTTTTTCGTGTACTTTTGTTTTTATCATAGTTTTGCATAATTTCGTGATTTTCTCAGCACCGCTGTATGTTTGGATATAATATTAAATCACGTGGAGCCCTGTTTAAATCCTTTAACTCACGCCCATCTCCACTTAGTCGGCGGGCTATCCAAACACAAGAATTCAGCGAGGTGATACAACTGAATCTGTATTTTGTTGTACCTAATTAAAAACTCTATGTGATCAATTGCAACGTCGCACTCTACTGGCAGCAAACAGCTAATGTCAGAATAGGCGATAAATTTACACAACCTGTAGAAATACAAAGAGGAGTAAGGCAAGGGTGCATTCTATCACCACTTATATTTAACATTTACTCAGAAGAAATGTTTAATGAAGCACTACAAGAACTTGACGAAGGTATTAGAATCAACGGTTTACCACTCAATAATTTAAGATATGCAGACGACACAGTGCTTATAGCAGATAGTCTACAAGGACTACAAACACTTATCAATCGGGTGTCTGAAACTTGTGAAAGATATGACCTAAAACTGAATATTAAAAAAACAAAATACATGATACATGATTATTAGCAAAGAGGCCGTGGCTAACCATAATATTCAAGTTGGCGGCATACCTCTCGACTACACCAAAAAAATAAAATACCTGGGTTGCACTCTGAGCGATGATTGGGATCACTCGTTAGAGATTCGCTGCCGTATAGAGCAAGCCAGAGTTGCTTTCACCCGCATGAAGAAAGTATTGACTGGACACGACTTAAACCTAACACTACGATTGAAAATGCTGAGGTGTATTTTCTGTTCTTATGTATGGAGTCGAGGCATGGACGTTAACAGAAGCAACTCTTAAGAAGTTAGAAGCATTTGAAATGTGGTGCTATAGGCGCATGCTTCGTATCAGCTGGGTGGATAGAGTACGCAACGATACAGTGATGAATAGGATGAACAAAGAGATAGAACTTGTCAAGACCATCAAGACCAGAAAACTCTCCTACTTCGCCCATGTAATGCGACACCCCGAAACATACAATACCCTACATCTTATCATTCAAGGGAAGATAAATGGAAAGCGTAGCGCAGGAAGGCGCAGAACATCGTGGCTGAAGAACCTGAGGCAATGGTTCGGCCAAACCACAGAATCACTGCTTCGATCAGCAGTGAATAAGATAATGATAGCCAACATGATAGCCAACGTTCGCTAAGCGGATATGGCACGCAAAGAAGAAGAAGAACAAATATCGTAAGTTTTTCTATTAAAAAATTATAATTTTAGCAAATTAGTTTTTTTATAATAATTAATAAATTTCAAGTTTAATTTTACTATATTTTTATTTATTCTAATTTCGTAACGTAAGTGCCAGTCAGAAGAAGAGGCCAGCCCCGCTCAGGTTCAATTAATAAGGTAAGTGGGTATTTAGTTAATTTAAATCTTGCAAGGTACAACTTGCCCCTTATTTCATCGCAAAGTTTGCTCCCTTTCAAGAAGAATTGCAATCATTTACACAATAATAATTGTCCACTTTGCCAATCTATTGTGAACAATAGACACAATTTTGCAAAGAAACAATTATTACCTAAAATGCTCATATATTGTATGCACACAGAGTGTAAAGAAGTTGGAACTGCTGAATATATAAAAGATCACTATGCTATTTGTGACTACGTAAATGTTAAATGCAATGTGCCTTCCTGTACTTGGTTAGGAATACGAATTAAATTCACAAATCATTTGAATTTAAACCACAAATAGCTTCTTGTAAAAAAATGAGAAAATTTAATCGCTTGTCAATTTAAATTATTTGTTATCAAATACTGCCAGCAATTTTTTTGGGTGAAACAATATTTAGTCAATAATACAATGTTTTAGGTTGCACAACACATGACTTCTGTTAAACAAAATGAAAAGTATTTTTATACAATTACGATTGATTATAAAGAAGGTGAAAAGCATTTATTTTGTCAACCGTGTTTGTTTGATAAATATATTATTTATGTATGTATAATCGTTAGCAGTTTTGATTTTTGCATTTATTTGATTTTGTTTATTTCTTTCTGCATTCTTTATTTGAGGGTTGATATTTATTCATGCCATCCTTCTTTGCGATAGTGGGTAGCAAACTAACTAATTACATAAGCTTAAGTTATGTCTTAACAGACGCATTTTTGTATTTATTTAAGTTAAACAAATCAAACCATTCATTTTCATTTAGAAGATTTCGACTTAGCGAATTATGATTAGAAATAATTGAAATGTGTGTCGTAACTTTAAATAAATTGCTATTTCTTAAAGCTAACGGAATAATTAGACACATGAAATCCAATTTCGGATAAAAACGAGAGACAACTTATATTGGCTTAATTAAAACCGTGGATTAAAACAAGTTCACTAGCAAGGCGTTCATTAACCAAATATAGAGTTTTTCTTGAGTGGGACGGGTTAAAAGCTTATCTTTAAGATGTTTTCTCAGAGAAGCAGTCTGTCGGATTTTGGCAAACAGAACCCAGTTTTTGTTTTCAAGGCAAGAACAAAGACATTTCAACTTGAGCGTTAAAAATAAAAAAATGTCTGTCAAATTTAGTAGATGCCATTGTAACCGGGCATAGCCAGAGAACTTTCACAAGTAATTAGAACTCAGACTTTAAATGTTTTTAAGGAAAGATTAACTAATCCTGTAAAAATGTATGTTAAATCACAAAACCCTAACTCTCTCGAAGCAATTGATTTGGCACGTTCAGAAGAATGGCAACTTCAAACGGCAAAACAATTTTCACAATTGTCGATTAAAAGAGGAACAAATTTAACAACCAATGTTGTTTGTAATATTTGTATAAAAAAGGTCATATAAAAACGAAAATAATGATAAGAGAAAATTACAATCAAAATTTTAATAATGTTAGAGTTAAGCAAGAGCGTGCAATTTATAATGTCTCAACAAACCAAGGAACCCAATAATGCAGGACCTCAATAATAGGAATCTCAATAATCGAGTTTCGGGAAACGGATCAAGGTCGGGAGTTCACGTTCGTACCCCATTCAACAATTAGATAAATAAAAACAAACAAATAAATAAAGAATGATACAATTATTTTTAGAACTAACACGTTTAAAAGTTAAACTACGTAGCCCCACGTTGGGCGCCAAATGGAGTATTTTTTAAGGACTAGCCGGGTCAAGCTCGCGGCGACGGCTGGGTCCACAAAACACCAAATAATACACAGAATAACAACTTAAAACAAAACGGCTCACCACAAACACAGCTGTTAGGCTTGATGTACTCCACTGGTATGATTAACTACCTATATCCGCAATTGCAATCTAGTAGTTCGCTCCGCAGAAAACTCACGGAATTGCGCCGCGCATGACCCACTCAGTAATTTTTATTCCTCTTGCACAAAAAGGAATTAAATGAACGGGATAAAGAAATTATACTAACACAGAAATTATACAAGATAAACAAAAACCAAATAGTTAGTTAATTAAGATAATACAAAGATGAATTAAAAAAAAAGCAGAAAATAAAAACATTTGGCAGCACCAGCTAACGCCGAGCTGCGCTCCCTCACTTTCAAAACGGTCAGGAATTCAACTGAACCAGAAAACAGTGAAATATAATTAAAAATAAACGTGACAACTGCCTATCTATAAAAGGATTAACAAATTTAATTGTTGGAAAGTGATCAATTAAAATCAATAAATCGCTACCTTAGAGTTATAAGGTTCTATGATACAATTTTAGCCATAAACCAACAAATAAACTGTGCAGTCTGGGCAGAAACCTTGATGGGCCAGAAAGGGGAATGACATTGCAAGTGTTGTCATTAAAATTTTGACGTGTATTCTCATAGAACATCCGACAATAACAGAATTTACATTATGGAGTGATAGCTGTGTACCAAAAAACAGGAATTCAGTTATCTTCTATGCAATGGGTCACTTTATGGTTAAGCATCCCTAAGTTCAAAAGATAATTATTAAATATTCAGCCCCTGGGCACTCATGTGTCCAGGAAATCGACTCGGCACACAGTGCAATAGAAAGAGTGCTGAGTAAGGTAGAGTATTTCTCTCCCATTTCACTTCTTAGACTTTTGAAAACCGTAAACAGGCGTAAACCCTATAGAATCATTCAAATGAAACAAAATGATTTTATCGAATACCAGGGCTTAGGTAACACAGTGTACGACTATTCCAACGTGCAATTTGCAAAATCATGTGCTCTACAATTTAAACAAGGGGAGCTAAGAGTATACTTGCAAACAAATCATGAACAAGATTTTGGCCATTCATATTAAAAGAGGTACACGTAAGTCGCATGAAACCACCCACGCAGTTTTTTCTGATCCCAAAATTAGTACCTACAAAAAAGAATATCCGGCAATCAAAAAAGAAGCTATTAGGACAATGTTGCCGTACATGCCTCAACAAGATAAAGAATACTATAAAGTGACGATATCAAATTTAGATCAAAAAGAAAAGAAAAAAACATCTACCACCAAAAATATTAAAAAAAGGACTACCAAGAAAAATGTTTAAATTCTATTATAAGACAACTTTTACTATTTTTTACGTTTATTGCTTTAGTTCTAAGTTACATTTTCTATTGCCAAATAAAGTAATTTATAAAAAATAGTTCTATGTTTTTGTTGGAAATTTATTTTCTTGAAAATTATGCTAATTTTTCATCATGTATAATTGACATTCTGCTCAATTGAATTGTTTGAATTCAATAATTAGAACTTTACATAGATATATTTAGTTTGAATATCATTTCCACATAGCCCAAATTTCAAACCTCTTTTTCTCAAAATGATTACGTTGTAACATAGAACCTTATAACTCTAAGGTAGCGATATATTTACTGAAAGAAAATACAGAGTCGATTAAATTCTTGTATTATTTCTGGTTAGCTAATTAATAACTAATAATGGAATGGAATAAAGATTAGGTAATTTAAGGGCATAATGATAGGAAGAAAACAAGGAATGCTACAAAATTTATAAGTGCAACTTCCAACTATCAGGGATACGATTTAAACCGTTACCTTTACACCGATTTTAACCTTTACCTTTTACACCGTTAAGTGACAATAATGTAATTGTAAATACACAAATATAACATATAAATTAATACAACTCAACTAAAAACAAGTCTCCTAACAACTGTCAGGCATGAAATAAGCTATCGTTAAATTATTATTCTGTGTTTTAGCTGATACCCCGAAATGATGGATAATGAATTATGCAAGCAAATTAAACTACTCTGCAAAGTAGCGCTTGCTTATGAGGGATAAACAGTTGGAATCATTGTACATTAAATTAATTACATAATTGTACCTTTTTTTAGGCGTAATGAAAAACTAAACCATGACAAAGGTTCCTGCGAGTCTAAAACGATGCGCAAAAGATATCAGCAACATCAAATTCGCCAATAGAAATAGTGAAATGTCTTGTTTCCCCAATTTAGAAACCTGAAAGAAACTTGACAACCAACAATAAAATTATTATGCCAGTATACATAATAAACAAACTACATTACTTGGTACCCTGAAAAAAAAAGGAAATTCCACCAGATTTTTTAACAAGCAAAACTAAATCAATAACATTTGGATTCGAAAAAGATAAAATTCTTACTTCTTACGTTTCTCGTAAAAATAAGGCAGTCATACTCCTATCCACACTTCACTGTACAAGTGAAATTGATGTTGCTACGGTAAACCAGAATTAATTATGAATTATAATGCTACAAAAGTTGGGGTTGGCACGGTGCATAAGATGTGCGTATCCTATTCAGTTTCCAGAATAACAAAAAAAATGACCGTGCGTAATCTTTTATAACCTCTTAAATATTGCTGATATAAATGCTCAGATTTTATACTCCTTTGCTAAACCTCCATCCACTGTACAATATAGAAGATTTTTTCTGAAGAATTTATCTCTTGCTGCAATGAAGGAACACCTTATCTCTAGAGCAGCCATCAAAAATCTTACATGTAATATAAGTGCATTTCTAAAATAACTTATTATACTCCTACAATCAAAATTCCTGATGACAAATCACCAGTAAAGCGCGGACATTGTCATGAATGTGTATTGGAAAAGAAAAATACTACCACGCCAATGAAATGCTGCAGTTGTAATTATTTTACAAGTGAACGACACTCTCAAACCAAAGTTTGGTGCACTGATTGTCAAAATAACTCTCCTTCAAGTTTATAAATTTAAATTGTAGATTCATTTCAAACCCAAATATTATTATGTTACTATATTGCTCATTTGTTATGTTTTATATTTGTTTAGAATAAGATATTGTGACAAGTTAGGCCACCACATGTACATTTTTATTTAAAATATTATTAACATTGAAATGAATTTATGGTTACCTATCAGGTCATGTCAAATTCTTTTGATAAGATCATAAAGAATTTAACCTTCCTGATCCTTTTACTGCTGATCTTCATCAAGAACACATGCTAATAATAAATCTGGTTTTAATTTATTGATTCTTTAAATATACATAATATATTTTTTACATTGACATGGTGGTAAGGTTAAGAATAACATTTGCTTATTTAATTTTTATTTTTTATTGTTTATTTTATTGAAAACCCTGAGATAAACTGGTTCGCCACAATATATAGAATAAGCATATGTGTTATAAATTATACTTTTATTTATTATAAATAGATTTCTTTGCCCATTTAGTAATTTTACTGCGTAATGTTGTATTGTATAAAATTTATTCGGCGCGCCCGCCGAAAAGTTAAAATGAAAACAATCTATTGGTAAGGCATATATGTCAGTTACTAGAAGCTTTGATTCAGATTTAGGAAAAAATATTACTTCGTAGTAGATCTAAATCCCCATTAATAATAATGAATAATATTATGGAAAAGTGTGTTTACGCAAAATTACATTGTTTCTTATGGAAAATGAGCACAAAATTGGTTATTTTTACCGATGTTAGTGAGCCCTCCAACTCCAACTATTTACATTAAACTATAAATTTGTTTTCATGTAATAATTTAAGTTAGTTAAAATTATGTGTGATATGAATATTAACATTCCAGATATTTCGGAATTATTTTCTAATAAAGTTGGTGATAAAATTTGCGACAACAGCAAAGATATTGACCCACCGTGCATTTCAATCGAAAACAGTAGCAGCAGTAGTGACTACGTAGATGATTTCTTAGAAAAAATTATAAAAGAAGTAAATGTGAATTAAGAGATGAAGATAAATTGGTTAATGTCCGTTGAACATTAATGTGAAAATGTCTGTTGGTTTGAGTCCAGTTCGAGGATTTTACCAGTGTATTGGGATTGTGTTAGGCATAAATAGTCGGGCGCAACAAGAAAAACTCCTGGATAAAGAGGATCTGTCATTAGAAAATGCCATCAAGTTTTGTCGTAATGTAGAAATCACGGGTTCGCAGATAAAAAGTGTTCGCGACAGTGGATTATCTGATACAAAATCGACAGATGAAGTAAAATGGAGTGGTAAAAAACCGGACAAGTCAAATGTACAAGGACAAAGTAAAAAACAAGAACGATTTAAGTGCGGAAAATGCGGTAACACGCATGAGAGGGGAAAATGCCCTGCGTTTAATAAAACATGTTATAAGTGCAAGAAAACAAACCATTTTTCAAAAATGTGTCGAATAAAGACAGTAAAAGAACTATAATTGCAAGTGAAAGAAAACACGGGCAGTTTCTTTATCGAATCGGTGGAAGAACTGGAATTTAGAACAGAGCATTCAGTTGAAGACAAAATGTGGTACGAGTTCGTTATAATAAATGGAAAAACTGTGAAGTTCAAGCTGGACACAGGAGCGGAGGTAAACATTATCTCCAAGAGGGTTCTGGAGCAGCTAGGGCTACAGGGAAAAGCGGACATGGTCAGAACAGGTGTTTTACTGGAAGCCTACGGCGGGACGAAGATAAAACCAGTAGGAAAAGTCACCCTCAGATGCTTGATAAAAAACTCCGAGTGTGTAGAGGAATTTCTAGTTGTGGATATGAACGTAAGGTGTATTTTAGGTTTGCAGGCTATTCAAAAATTAGGTTTAATTAAGCGAATAAATAATGTAACAGAAAACCTTACAGCAAAGGAATTATTTATAAGAAATAATGGGGATATTTTTAAGGGATTAGGTACTTTTAGTAAACAATGTACAATAACTGTAAAAGAAGGCAGTGTGCCGGTAGCAAGGCCATCCAGAAGAGTGCCTTTATCTATTAGAGATAGACTTAAGATAAAACTTAGGGAGCTAGAAAGGGACAAAATCATATCAAAAGTTGTAGGGAGTGCAGACTGAATTAGCAACCTTGTGACGGTAGAAAAAAATGATGGTTCTTTAAGACTATGTTTAGATCCGAATGACTTGAATAAATGTATTAAACGGGATTTTTTTGAGATTCCTACAGTAGAGGAAATCACTGCTAAGTTGTCGGGAAAGAATTTCTTTTCAGTATTAGATTTCAAAGATGGCTTTTACCAAGTAGAGTTAGAAGAGTCATCGAGTAAATTATGTGCCTTTTCAACACCATTTGGTGTATACAAATTCAATAGATTACCATTTGGGTTAAACATAGCACCAGATTTTTTTCAAAAAGTAAATAACGAGAATTTCGGGGATATTGAGAATGTCACGGTTTATTTTGATGATTTATTAGTAGCAACAAGTACACTGTCAGAGCATGATGAAACACTACAAAAAGTGGTGGATAGGGCTAGGCAATTGGGTGTCAAGTTCAATCAAAATAAAATACAGCTCAGAGCTCCAGAAGTGAGATATCTAGGGTTCTTGTTCAATGGAAACGGTAGACGCATTGACGAAAATCGAACAGAGGCTATTACAAAATTAAAGTCACCAGAGAATAAAAAAGGACTACAAAGGTTAATGGGAGTAGTCGACTATTTGCGTAGTTTTATTCCAAACTTAGCACAACTATCAGCACCATTAAGAGAGTTAATGAAGAATAACACGATATTTGAGTGGCTGGATGTGCATGAAAAGGCCTTAAATGAAATTAAGAAATCAATCTCAGAAGCTAAAGGGTTGTCTAACTTTGATAGTCAAAAGGAAATAACAATTCAAACAGATGCCTGTGACAATGGGCTGGGATGTTGCTTATTGCAGGAAGGAAAACCAGTTGCATATGCGTCAAGAAGCTTATCAGAAACAGAGAAACGGTATGCGGTGATTGAGAAAGAGCTATTGGGAATTGGATTTGCAGTGAAAAAGTTTCATTTATACATTTATGGTCATGAGGTAACAATTACAACTGATCACAAGCCGAATGTAGCAATAGTCAATAAGAGATTAATAGAGGTACACTCTCCCAGGCTACAACGGTTGAAACTAAAATTACTAAGATACAAGTTAAAAATACAGTACCTACCGGGTAAATATCTATACATAGCGGATTTCTTGTCGCGTAATACAACAGACAAAAGTAGTGACGTCAAGGAAGAAGAAGAAGGAATGAGTGAGGTATTACATGAAGTAACAAAATACTTGAGAATGAGCGAAGAAAAGAAAAAAAACCTTCAGAGAAGAAACCTTACAAGACGAAACACTACAAGTAGTAAGAAAATACTGTCAAGAAGGATGGAAAGAAGTAACTGGGAATGAACTAAGAGTTTACTACAAGCTGAGAAATGATCTATTTGTCAGTGATGGGTAAATATTCTTCAAAGACCAAGTAATAGTTCCGTCAAGTATGCGAAAGAACATGTTAAGAATATTGCATGAAGGACACTTTGAAGTCAATCGAACAAGAGATAGAGCAAAAGAGGTTCTATTTTGGCCGGGTATGTCCGCAGATATCTCGGAAATGATAAGCAAGTGTGAAATCTGTGAGAAATACAGAGCAGTAAATGAAAAAGAACCACTTCTATTACCAAAAATGTCAGATGTTCCGTTCCAAAAAGTGGCATCAGACATACTAGAGCACAATAATAAAAACTACATGGTTATCTGCGACTACTTAACTAAATGGGTTGAGATCATATCATTGAGCAATAAACAGTCAGCGGATATCATAAAAGGGTTTAAAGAATTGTTTGCAAAGTTTGGAGTACCAGACACAACAGTTTCAGATAATATGCCGTATTCATCGTATGAGTGCAGACAATTCGCGAAAGAGTGGGGTTTTGAGTTTGAGACATCGAGTCCAAGGTATCCTAGGGCGAATGGGTTAGCGGAAAGTACTGTTAACCTGGCGAAAAACATACTAAAAAAGTCTAATGATCTACAGGCAGCATTATTGGAGTACAGAAACACCCCAATAACAGGATTAAAAAGATCTCCAGCTGAATTAGTGTTTGGTAGAACGTTGAAAACCAAATTGCCTGTCCTATTAAAACGTAGTGAGGTTAGCAAATTTAGTCATTATAAAGATAGGTTAGAAAATAAGAGACTGACTTACAAGAAGTATTATGATAGAAATGTGAGGGACAGGAGAGAATTTAAGAAAGGGGATAGAGTTGTAGTAAGACTAGAAAATAAGTGGTGTCCTGGAGTTGTTGTAGATAAACATGGTACAGCACCAAGATCATATTATGTAAAACTTGACCAAGGGTCTAGAATTATTAGACGCAATAGTTTTCACTTAAAAAAGTCAAGTAACATTGAAAAAGATGGTGATGGCGCTTTATCATGGAAGGAAGACGAGGAGGTAATTGAAGGGGATGGAAATCCTATTATTCCTGTGAGGGAAAACGTGCAAGAGCCTCAGGCAAACATTCAAGGGTATCGGGCAAATGAAAGACCTCATAGGGAAGTAAGATTGCCAGCTCGCTTTAATAATTTTGTATGTAATTAAAGAGGGAGGTGTGATAATATTGTATTGTAATATTAGCATTAGTAAGTTGGTACTGGCCCTCCCCCTGTTACGGCAAGCGGCAGTACGAACATAGTGCGAGATGGGCCAAGCCCACACAATTGTAAGACACGTGCAAAAAAGTACATGCCGTACCAGTCAAGTGTATTCAGTTCATTATCCTATCGTTCTCAACAAAGACAACTATAATACACAGCAGAGCGTATTATTACAATAGTATTTTTTAAGTGTAAACTTTTAATCGAACAACACCAACGATGTTACGTGTTACCACAAAGAGTACCCCACGGAACAAGAATCGTTCTCCGGAGCCCTCGGAGCTTTAACTTTATGCATTTGCAACATAATGTTGTTTTTTAACTTATATTATATACATGCTAAACTAACCATGTATGCTAAATATTTATTATAATTGATTAGAGTTATAATAACGTTTTATTTCAATATACATTTACTATTTTATTATTTTTATTTTTTATTTGTGATGTTGTTAAGTAAGTTAAGGTTAAAACTTTTTAAAGCTTAATAATTTAGTTTTAAATTTTTTATCTATAATTTCTATTTTTTATGCTCTTACTACATTTTTTTTAAATTATTTTGTTATTAAAAAAAAAGAATTTTCGAAGAAATATTTTATACCCCCGAAAATCCATAGTCTTCAACAACCTTAAACTTGGGAATTCAAGTAAATTGGCATTTTTGTTTTTTGTTTGTTTCTTATAGGGATTCGAGCTTTTTCCAAGCAAGAAAACAACACTTGAAATAAAGCTCATGGCGCTCGTTACTTTGGATCACCCGTCTCGCTGAGCTGGACAGGCAATATTTACAAATAGTTCATCCGGTACTAGTGCGTACGACCCCTATGATCAAAAACCAATTGCTTGAATCAAACATGCTAAACTTGCATCATAAGGACCAGACAGTCGGCTTGAACTTGAAGTGATACGAACTTCAGTTAATATGGAGGCTCTGATGGAACGCTGTCCAACATACTGTCGATAGGATGAAACGTTAACCGGATGATCGGGTATTATAATTTATATAATATATCTCCTTAAGAAAATAAATTGTCAACATAATTTTCTATATCTTTTTATTTTTCTTTTATTAATATATTTATGTTAATTAATTAAAATCATTAAGGAGTCCTTGACCAAATAGCATTATAGTGGTGATCAATCACTGATAATGTTAAATTACTTGTTTGTAACAGGTTTGCCAAAACATCTGTTACAAGTTTGCAGATATAATTTTTATGAAAACATTTGCAAATATAATAATTTATTAGCTTTTGTTAGTACACGCGCAAACGTGCACGCTCCAACCGGACCACGCAATTGGCCAGTGGTAATAATCCGAGGCAAAGTGTACCAACGTCAATCCAGACAAGTCTCAATATAGGGCTTTATATTTTCATAATACCCAAGTGGCAACAGAAAAGGAAAAGTCTGCAAAGCCAAAATTAAGTTCTGACATCAAGTGATGTACATTGCAACATGGCGGCAGCCACAAATTTGTGTGTTATATGTGAAGACAATTTTATAGTAAATACTAAGAAAATAAAATGTTTTTTCTGTCAAAATCAACAACACTTACAATGTGCAAAGATTAATAGTGCCGTTATTAAACGAATAAACGATAATCGTAACATAAAGTGGTTTTGTGATAAGTGCATCGATTTAACTTCCAATAATTTAATGGATAATGAAGTAAATAATAGTCGAAATGATTTAATTTAAAGTCTATTTAACCGTATTATCAAGGAAATGGAAGCCAGGTACTGTCTTTTGTAACGTTTGTTTTCTTCTCCGTTACTGGTTGCAAATTCATCATCTATAAAAAAGAAGGACAGGGATTAGCTAAAATATTGTTTACATATATTTTGCCTTTCTTGCCATTCGGTTAGGCCAAACCGAGTGATGAGCTTGTTTTACTCTTTGGAACACCTTTTTGGTTCATTAAGCGCTGATGTGACCAATTACACATAATGTAACTCTTAATTCGTGATGCAGACAGATAAATCAAATCATTTGCAAACTGTTGTGTGATGCTTGTATTTGAGAATTATCAATTGTATTTTGAAGGTAGAAAACAATGCCACTGAAGGCAGTAAAATTGTGTTATGGAAATGTTTGTTTTCATCTTAGAAATGTAATAAAGTACTGATATGTGTACTTGATCCAATAGGCGACATTTAACAAAAAAAGTGAAACTGCTTAATCATTTTACACAAGATGCAAATAATATTTTGGTTTCTTCGGGGATCACCATAAAATCCTAAAAAATAACGAAGAAAGATTATCAAGATAAATTGAATTGAATTAAAATAACGCAACTTACTTCAATTAGATGAGGCTGAAACTGAAAATATTTAATTAAATTAAAGCATTTTGTGACCATTGTCCAATGAGTAGGCTGATGTCAATTAAAATAAATTGAATTATTGTTGCTATGGTTACCACAAATTAAATTAGATTCCGATGCCGTACCAGTACCTGTGTGGAGATATACAATGAGGATTTAACTATTTAATATATTACCGGTTTATTATTGATTTATTATTGAATTCAATCTTCACTAAGTCCCGCATTTCTAATTAAGGTATAACGGTAAAAAAAAAATAATAAGGTATGTAATAATTAATTAACATTTAATTTGTATGTGTTGCCCTGTGTTTATGAGATACCTGGGAATATTTGTATTTTATGCGCTATCTTACCTTTATGAGTATGTTCAGATTGCAATTATGGATGTCCTGGAATTAGACGCTTCCCCGGTATCATTGCCACCATCTCCTAGTCGAGCAGCAGAATTGCAAGAGCAATGGAACTTTCGGAAGGCTATGTTGTTCGGCCTATATACCCCACCAAAGTCCTGTCCAGCACCGTCACCGTCGCAAGCCTTTTTGGAGTGGACCAATTTGTTGCCATCCACATCTGGAGACAACGCCGTTGCCAAGACCGTTCCGGAAGTCCCAGTGGTTGTGGTAGACGCTCCCACTGATGTGTTAGCAATGCCAGCTTTTAGGGCACCTCCAAAGTTGCTCGTACAATCAATGTACACATATCCATCAGGTATAGAGCACCCATGATTCGCAGAAAGAAAATCAGTCCTTGTGACCAGTCCGCATCCATCACCTGCAGCAACTGCAACACCCGCTGCTGGACACAGAAGACGGAGAAGAAGAAATGCGAAGCCCAGGGTGCGGCGCTACCGTTTACGCGTCTCGGAGATCGAGACAATTAAATTTTTTCGACACCCGCGAGACAATTAGTGCGCGAGTGATCGGTAGACAGTTTTTCGTATAAAAGGACATTGTTTATTTGTTATTTGTTATTTTTTATAACATTTATTTTTGTTATCTCTTTGTACATGCCAAGTTTATTTAACATAGGCAGCCATGTAACCATTAATGTATTTTTTAAATAACTCACTGATTAGTATTACATGTTGCATATTTATTTGAACCTGACAATTAATTGTCATTATTTTTATACATTGTAGGATGTTGTGTTTACTTTAAATCAATATTTTAGATTGACAACCCTGTTTATTTTTTTTTGTGAGTTGGGTCACTTGTATGTTTTGTTACACGTGACTCAAACGGCCAATCAGGCTGAATTTATGTTCCCCCACTCCTTTTAGAGGGCTATATAAGCGCGTGTAGCGTGTCGACCACAAGAGTCTAGGGATCAGAAAAGAGGAGCGGATAGTTCACGAGTTTGCCGCCGCTACGCTGCCATCAATCAACTGTTACTTTGATTTTAATACAATGCGTGCAGGCTTTTAGGCTCTAAAATTCATTGTAATTCATCGATTTATTATTAACAAAAAAAAGTAATAAACACATTTTTGTCATTACATAAAAACAAACATATAAACTTTATTGAATAATAAACAAAATAAAAATATAATTTGGGCAATTAAAATTATTCAAATTAGAAAATAAATATAACAGAAATAAAAACTTAAAATCGTCAAAATTGTTAAATTTTAAACTCTCCGTATATATATTAATGTCATGTTGTTGATTATAATGTTGCAACACATCTATGCGTAAGTTTTGATAACTGCACAAAGCACATTTAACTTGTTTTATTGCAACGTGTTTTGTTTGGTTTGTATTGTATTGTTTTTTGCATATTGATAGATGCCTTATTAAGTTCGATTTATTTTTAAAATCTCTATTGCAATGATTACCAGAAAATATTTCTTTTTTTTATCATGTGCATTGTTAAAATGTCTTTTTAGATTAAAATTATTGGAAAAATCTTGGTTGCATTCTGTACATTTTATTTTGTTCATGATTGATGACCTATTTAAAAAATAATGCTGTTATTTTATAAAGAACGTATCAATAAAAAACCCTTGTGCGAGAGTCACTGGTAGGATAAACGGAGCGAGTCCGGAAAAACAAACTTCAAAATATCATTTGTTTTTAAGATCATACCGCTGCCTTGGTTTCCAGTATTGTCGTGAAAACAGCCAATTTGGCGTCGTTCTTATTTCCACAAATAACTTGATAACTAGTTTATTGTTTCACCAATATATTCAGAAAGGATGAATCTATATTTTGCCAGAGTATTTTAGTCAAATTATATTTGCAAATAGCATTAAAATGCATTTAAAAGTACCTAAACACGCATTTATTTCAATATTTATATCCATTTTTTGTCTATTTCCAATTATTATTTTACTAAAATACTCTGACCAAATATAGTTTAATCATTTCTTAATGTTCTAGTAAAAAAATAAATTGATTATCAAATTATATGTGTAAATAGGAATGACACCAAAGTAGTTGTTTTCACTAAAATACTGGAAATCAAGGTAACGGTCGGTATGCTCTTAATAACATAGTATACTATTTTATAAAAAAAATTACCTTAATATTCCTATAAGTATTAAATTTATTTAATAACAGTCTTTTTAATATTCTAATAAATATCACATAAAGTGGCACACAGTTTAAAATAGAACGTTAACTTATTCCAAGTGGGGAAACTGGTGACAACGCTGCGGCGGCAAACTTGTGTACTATCTGCTCCTCTTTTCTGATCCCTAGACTCTTGTGTGTCGACCGTGTCGTTCCGGCAGTCGGACTGGGATAATTGACCGAACCTGACTGAGTTGGACTGGGTGAATTGACCAGGCCAGACCGAGTTGGATTGAGGTGAGTGACCAGTCCAGAACTTGGTAGAAAAATATCCAGCTTTAAAAAACAAAAAAAACCGTGTTGAAAATCTCTATTAATATTAATATTCAGATTATGTTATATTGTGCTGTGTATAAAGTCGATTTAATTATATAATTTTTTTTGTCATTGTATTTATTTTTCATTTAGATTTAAAGGTTTAAAATAAATTTTTATGTTTGGGTAAGTGATATATTTTATTTCATAAACACCTCTGGGGAATTATTGTTTATACCCAAGAGGTACCCTAACATCTGGGATTGCCCAAACAAATAAACAATTGGAGCCCAGCCTTTAAATGTAGACAAAATGAAAGCACACGACTCGCTCTCAGACAATAGAAGCTGCCGCTAGCAAAGAACGTTCTGACTGCTAGTAAAGTCAGGAAAAACGTTTTACTTTTAGAAGAAAATAAAGTTTTATGGCAAAACAAAGCAATTGTTTTGGAAAAAAATAGTTTATTTACAAAATAAAAATGAATTTATTGAGCATAAGAACAAAGGTAGGCAAAACAGCAGCTCCGGTAAACAGAAATGTGGAAGCTAGCAACCAGTCATACATCTGATCAACAAATATTAATAGTGAACGAGAAAAGTAGTTCAAATGCGCAAACTAGCGGACCGAAACAAATAGGGTTGGCAGCAAATAATGAAAATGAAGAAGAGATTATTCCTACTTTCAACGCTGCCACTTCAAACAAAATGCAAACAATAACAAAGAAGCTGTAAGACCTAACCTACGTGGAAATGTGATATCAAATATTACCGAATTAAATAAATCTAATAAGAAAGTAAAGACATTCAAGGATGTTTTAATTGGCTCCGCGAGGGGAAATAGCACATCACTAGCAGCAACCGAAAAGAAGACATGGCTCCGCTATCGGTCGTGTTAAACCATCACTCACAGCAACGGATATCGTCAACTATGTGAAGCAGATTTGCAAAAACTGCGGTACAGTAGATGTAGAATCAATTTATAAATCTGCGTTTACACAAACTTTTAAACTTGGTATCAATTTTGAATTTAAAGACACGTTAATGCAAGCTAATTTATGAGATTCAGGAATCTCAATAAAACGTTACTTTAACTCGAGTTTGTCAAACAAAAAAGAAATTTTTTTAGTAGCCAGCCAAAAAAACGGAACGATTTAATCAATGTGATTGCAAAACCGTCTTATTTTATGTTGTATATGAATGTGCAGAGTGTTACCAGTAAAATTAATAAGTTTGAATCATTTCTTCATAGTAAAAATAATAAGTTTAATTTTATATCTTTAAGTGAACACTGGCTAACCTGTGATGAAATTCAACATTTCAACTTAAATGATTTAAATGTCACCTCAATATTTTGTCGTTCTATTTATAAAAGGGGTGGAGTTTTAAATATTGTTAAAAATAGTTTTTAATGTGAAGATATGGTTAATATTAAGAACATGTCCGATGAAAAAAATTGTGAAATTATTTGCACTATTGTTAATTCAATAAAATTGGCTGTAGTTACTATTTATAGATCGCCATCAAGAGACTTAAATGCATTTACACATACATTGATTAGAGCTATTAGCATAGTTAATACAATGAATATGAATCTAATTATTTGCGGAGATTTTAATATTCATTTTCATAATGATACCGATATCAAAGCACAAAATTTTTGCAATTTACTTAAAGAATATGGTCTAAATAAGTTTGTTTATTTTCCAACTTGCAATGGAAATTGCATTGACAATATTTTTTCTAATATTGATAAGGAACTTCTTAAAGTTGCTCCAATTAACATGGGATTTTCAGATCACATAGGAATTGAAGTTAGTATCAAATGTCCTGCAATAGCGGAAAACAAACTCGCATCTAGAATATGTCGGCATATCACTGCTATGGGTAAGATGATTATGTTTCAACTGTTAGATTATGTTAACTGGTGCTTTATTGATGGTGAAAATAATGTTGATGCCAAATTTCAAACATTTAATGAAATTATTATTTGGGCATATTTGAAAGCATTTTCTGAAAAGAAAATTCTTTCAAATAAAAAAAACATTAAAATTACTTGGTTCAATAGTAATCTTAGCAATATGAGAAAGAACCTTAATTTAATGAATGAAGCATGTATAAGAAATCCTGAGCTCAATACAACTAGAAACGCATATAGAAATAAATATAAATAATGTATCAAACAAACAAAAATTTTAAAATTTTATTAAAGGATCTGGTAATAAGCCACATGCTATGTGGCATATTATTAATTCAAAACGATTCAAATCAGTACCTGAAAAAATCTTTGATATTAGTGCGTGTGATTTTAATGTTTATTTTATACAGAACGTAAAGTCTATTTTATGTAATTTGCCTAATCAATTTTGTGATCCAATAAGTTTATTATCTTCTGTGTGTGTAAATAGTTATTTTGAATTTAGTGAAATTTCTAGTCAAGATGTTAGGGATAGCATTAATAAAAAACAAAAACAGCAAGGATGTTAATGGATTGAATGTACCTGTACTTAAGTCCATTAAGGAAACAATTATAATGCCTCTTACTAAATTAATTAATTTATGTATCAGAGAAAGCACAAGTCTCTGATATGTTATCTATTGAACAGGGTATACCACAAGGCTCAATACTGGGTCCACTTTTGTTCCTTATAATTATTAACGACTTGAATATATCCATCGACGGTTTAAGTAAGGTAGTATTGTATGCGGATGATACAACTTTGTCAAATGTAGCACACAATTTCTCAGATGCGGTAAGAACAACAGGTTCTGATTTATGCAAAGCACAAGATTGGTATATTAACAACAAATTATGCCAATATCATGAAAAAACCATAAACATGTGCTTTACATTAAAGCATAATCTGCGTGCAGATGAATTTACAGAGTCGGCTAAATTCTTAGGAAATATCGTTAATTCTCAATTGAATTGGAAATATCACGGCGATGTTATTAGTCGCAAGGTTTCCAGCAATATTTATCTTTTGAGAAATCTTGCTAATTCGGTGTCTGTTGTTATGTTAAGAACAGCGTATTTTGCTTTGTGTCACACTCATATTACCTATGGGATAATTATTTGGGGGCATTCTGAAGTTTTAAATGAAATGTTTTCTTTACAGCGTAGAGCTGTAAGAGTAGTGACTGGTTTATCTTACCAAGCAGATTGCAGACAAAGCTTTATCAATCAGATGATACTAACACATCCATATGCATACATTTATGAGTGCATACTCTGGATGAAAAAAAAATATGGGGCGTTATCAAACAAATCAAGATGTTCACAATTACACTAGTACTAATTCTATACGATTAAATTGTACAATTTACTTCCAGAATATGAAAAAAATATGCCACTGCAAAGTTTAAAAATAGCTCTGAAAAAATATTTAGTTGTAAATGCATTTTACTCAATTAAAGAGTGTTTAACAAATATATTTGTAAATTTCCAAGTGTTGTAGATATGTTTTTGTAAACCAAATTGTGACAATTGTAATACTCTCCTTTGTATTAACATAATAAACTTATTATTATTATTATGATGTGATCGTTCAATCCAGCAGCAAAAATTTACCAAAACATGAGTGAACTGTTGTCGAAACAACAGATACAGCAAGGTACTACAGAAAACGATAACCCAAGGTATGTCGTCACGTTCTACTTAGACGCCACTGTAGATAAACGTACATACAATTTGCTAATCAAGACGATATTGGAGCCGTTACGTCTTCAGTTGCGCACGTACGTTTACGAAAACAACTTTGTCACCAACAGCAGATGCAAAAACGGTCAAAATGGTACTGTTTTGTGGTTAGGTTAGGTTAGCGTACGTTTTTAACAATTTATAAAATATTTACTAATTAATTTGTTTGTCCGTTAATGCCAAAAGAAAATCCCCTTAAAAAACTAATTTATAATTAAAATAGGACAGTAGTTGAAATTTAAAATAACGGTACCGTGTTGCAGGCTGAAAAAACGAGTTAATAATGGAAACGTACTCCCGTACAATGGTTACTTTCTTATGCGCTTCGTATGTTGCATTAACGTCGAAGCGGTAGCAAATGGTTGGTTCAATGAAATATGAATTTAATTATATCACTAAGGGCCCAGATTTGGCACTCGTAATATTTCACAAAGAAGGCGACAAACCGTTTTATGACAAAACCCGAGAATTTTTAGTATTAATATTTTTCCGGAGAAGCTACCTGGAGACTATTTTCCAATGAAGTAGTATTTAAAACGCACCAGGTAATACGACGTGAATATGAAAATTAATTGTAAATTTTAAATCAAATTGTTAAACTACAAGCAAATTATATCAATTATTCATTTTTTATTTATAAAACAAACAAACAAATTTGATCAAACTAATGCAAACAGAGAACAAACAAGTAATTTGTTTTTTAATGATTTCCAAGATTTCGTGGACAACATTGCTCAGCTGATTTTAATATGTACAAATTATATAGACGCCTGCCGACGCCATAAAAACGCCTTACTCGCGACATACATCATATAAGCCTAACCTTCGAAATGTGTAATATAAAACAGAACAATTTAAAACCAATAAACTACAAAGGATCTGAACATAGCCTCGGCGTCTGGACTTATCACACAATTTAAGAAAACCACAGTTTCGCTCTAATGATTGTGCCTCAAAGTTAATCCAATTATGTTTCGAACAGATATTTAGATACGCACATACGAAAACAGAAGCTATTGTAGTAAATTTCATTGTATTACAATTAACAGACGCTTCAAACCATGGTAACAAAAAGATATTTCCAATTTTAATGCGCCATTTTCGACCATACACAGGAATACAAGTAAAAATTTTAGATCTCCAAGACCAGCCAGGTGAAAGTTCAGATATCATTGTCAATTAGTTAGACCAAGTATTAACAAAAAATTATTTGACTGCTAAAATTGTAGCATTTTGTAGGAACAATACCAACTGCAATTTTGGAGGCAACGACAGGCGAGGAGTCAATAATGTGTACATAAATTGAAATCATGTCTTGAAAAAACAGAACCCATATAATTCACACCGCAATCAAATCAACAGCAGATGGCCTACCTATAGTTTTCGAATGCATTATTGTAAAGATATATTCATTTTTTATATATTTACACAGTTCGAGTTGAAGCATTAAAAGAATTTTGTTACAAAACTGATATAGAATATCACAAAATGCTGGGCTATAGCAAAACCAGGTGGCTTGCGCTTATGCCTACTATTGAAAGAGTTTTGAAAATGTACCGGCCATTAAAAAACTATTTTTTGGTATCAAAAAATGTCCCAATATATTAAAAAACTTTTTTGAAAATCTTTATTCAGAATTGTTGTGTGAATTTATTTTATGCACGCTCAGGCAGCAAGTTTTCATCAAGCTGTGTTGAAGCTTGAAGGTCAGAATGTTCCGGCAATTGAAACTGCAAAAAAAATTAATCAACTGAAAAACAATTTGGCTCAAAAACAGACTACTAACAGTTACCGAATGGAATAATCTAAAAGTTTCTAGGGAACATCGTTGGGTAGAAGTATTTAACCATTTCCGCACCAACAGTCTTAATCATGCAAACTTCACTATTCTAATTGAATATATTTTATGTCTGCCTGGCACACAGTTACAGGTCTCTGTTCTTAAAGCGATGTTAATAACAAGCTTAAGTATAATATTAAAAAAACGTGCTAAAAATTTCATTCTTATTTAAAATCGTCACTAGCAATATTAAAACAATTTCTTTTTTTTTTCTGAAAAATATGAAAATAACTAAAGCATTGTGGGATTGACGATTGACTGACGATACGAGACAAAGACAACAGATGACCGACGACACGAAAAGAAGATAACAATTGACTGCCGATACGAAACGAATAACTGACGACACGCAACGAACGCAACAAAGGGAAGAAACAACGAGACGGGCAGTTGCAAGCGGTGACGAGTCAGTCACCATAAGACCGGGCGAGCGTAGACATTGACGACGAACATACGACGAACAAAGCATTGTGGCTATTTTCACCAACCTGTTATTATTAAAACGTTCTCAATCAAACTATATTATTAATCATTTATATATTTTCTTAACAACTAAATTAAAACTAAACTAAAACTAAGGAGTGTGCGGTGTTAATTATTTAATAACCCTCCGCATTCCCTACAGCATTTATGTTTCATTTTTTTGTGTGTTTTTATTTTGATAAATAAAACTTATTGTGACACTATTATTATACTGACTATACACTATACTGTCTATTCTTCTATACTATGTTATGTCTATGTCCCGTTTTGAGTAAACCAATGAATGGTCACGTTATATATACATGAAATAAACAACAAAAATATATTTAATAATAAAACAAAATATTGGCAGTGTTTCTAACATTAAACTTGTTTTCGGAACAAACTATAATAAAAAAAATAAAAATTAACTATGATAACTAACTTATTTAGATCTTTTGACGACTCCTCAACAAAATTTATTTTATCATTAAATTGATTTAGGATTAATATTTATTCCCTGGTGATTTTACAACACATTTTTGCGAAAACTTGCCATTTTTTTAGAACATTTGAGAAATATTATAATATAATAAATATGTTAATCTTGTAAATTCATACTTGAACCTTTTTTATTATTGATAAGGTAGTGTTCACAAAACTAAAAAAAGTTTGACAAATTAAACTTTTACTAATGCCAGTAGATTTTTATGGTACCACAAAATATTATGTTTATATATATGTTATATTGTCTTCCCTAATATTTCCTTTTATAACATTTTAATTAGATTTAGTACACGTAGTGTAACCTTGGATAATTTACTAACATAAACGGCAATAAGCCACAATATGCAGAATGTGCATATTGTGTTCTATTACAATAACACTTCTAAGAACTGTTTGCGTGTTGTAACAAAACCATAAGATAAGCTCTCATATCAAATGAAATTATCGTAAACAGTCTTTAGTCGAATTTTGTATTTTAAATTAACATCTTTATAAATATAATTCTTTTAATTTCTTTTAACATTATTATAAATAAATCAATCATTCGGCCACACAAGTTAATTTATATATGTTGCGTAGTATGCCATTGTTACACGATTTACTTTTGTACAGGAAATAAGCTTATTCGCAGAGGTTAGTCTTAAGGTTATTAAATATCGTACGGTGTCCAACTGTTTCGGTTTCGGTCAATTCTTTTTTGATTTTCATCAAAGTCAAAGGGACTTTGCGGTTGTTGGATTTTCTTGATCGGTAAATAGTGTGGAGAGCATTAAAGGGTTTTTACTAGATTTTGGTTGGTTCCTTTATGTTCACCGGTGCCATTGATAGATCGGGAGAAATTGACAATTGTCGAGTCCGCTCTCGATCGGTCAGTGATGTGAGAATACTTTGACGAGCTTAATTAAATGTTAAGTCACTAAAGAATTTTTTTTCTTTCTGAACCAGACATCATTTTGTAATGTTTTATTTTTATTAAATGATCAGGTATCACCACTATATGAGTTTTATATCTCTATAACGTCCTTCCTTCAGATTTACAACATTTAGTATGTCCGTTTATTTGGCTTTCAATCCTGAATTTGAAGCGATCCACGACCCTCCAATCAAATTAGAGCTGCCGCCTAGCTAATGGTAAGAGTAAGTTCAAACCGTTATAGGACGTACGATAATATATCTAGAACGAGTACTACTTATTGCAGAAAATGCTAAATTGTACAAACGAAAAGCAAATGAACTTATTTATAAAGTCGTAAGTATTGTTATATGATTAAAATATTTAAAATAATAATAATAATGGTGACTATCAAAATTTTTCAATGGAAGATTCAGAATCTGATTCGACTGGATCTGAATCTGATTCAAGTGATGAATTCGGGTATAGAAACTGATGAATACAATTCTGATACAAGTATGGAGAGTATAGAAACAAATCATAAAAATCTTGTATTATACGAGTCAGCTATAGTGGCTGCACTTCCTCCAGGGTAATAAAATGTAGTAAATAGATGTTACTTAATATTCACCTTGCATCGTAAGCACATTCCGCCAGTGTTAATAAACACAACTGGCATTGAATGTGTTTCCGCGTAACACCTGCGGGTATAAAACCCGGGTGTTGGTGAGTGTTACATTATTGATTGAAGATACTTCTAACCATCATGTATAGTTAATATACACTATACGATGTAAATTATAAATAATAAAAGATAAATAAGTAACCAGAAATTACTCTATTCAACCCAACAACCAACTACTTTTACACACACTCCTCGGAAGATAAAAATGTATATAATGTTTTATTCAAACTACAATTTTATTTTACTATATATTAATTTGTTACTCATTATAATAATAAGTTTTAATGTAAGATATTTACAATGTAATCATACTAATTTTGCAAAAAATAAACTTATATTTGTATACCAAAGTAAATGTATGCAGTGTGCCAAGCAACTTTTCAGAGAGACAATCAAAATCACAATTATATTTGTTAATTATAAGTTGCAATCGTGACTGAATCCTGTAATGTATAAAATAAATATTTGTATTATTTTCAATAAATGAAAAATAATTCCTATTTGACAAAAGTCTTTCTACGCTTCTGCTCCATTGTTATTACTTTAGTACAGCCTGGCGCATGAAAATATGAGAGCGAGAAACGGAAGCGAGCAAAATCATAACAATTTGTTATTTTTTTAATGTATGAATATAAATGTAATATTTCAATCACAAAAATTCTTCAGCAAATATGGATAGATTTAATTAATTAATTGGGTTGCATTTTTAAATTTATATTAAAGTTGCAAACGTCACGTAGTTGAGTTGAAGATACATTTCATATACTGACATCAGTCAATAAAACAGTCTTGAATAATACACATTATGTGCGCTTATATTTATTAAGAAAAGAATTAATAAATAAATAATTAAAATGAACATTTAAATATTTTTCACTCCCTTATTTTAAAACTGGTATAATTCAACCGTTCATTTCTCCGCCCATAAGGAGAATGCATATGCGACTAGGCTACCGAGATGTTTAACGCAAGCTCTGTGGATTCTAGTGCATAATACGTTTACATTGTTATTAACAAGAGGTGAAAATTCAGATCCATCCTCGATAGGATGATGGACAACAAAGAGGCGT
This sequence comes from Tachinus rufipes, assembly GCA_963932245.1. Lineage (NCBI taxonomy): Eukaryota > Metazoa > Arthropoda > Insecta > Coleoptera > Staphylinidae > Tachinus > Tachinus rufipes. The sequence continues at coordinate 53,444,769 of OZ010748.1, forward strand.
CCTGCTCGGGTGTCCCCCAAAAGCAACAAGACCAGTGTATGATAAACAGATATACATAAATATAAACGTCGATGTCAGGTACGTATATTATTCATTATTCATTCATTCACAGCGCGGTGCTATTAAAGAATTATGTAATAGAAACCAAATCCGATAACCTGTAAATTAGTCATTTAATAAATAAACTTGATAAAAATTGCACATAAAGTCAATACATTCAATTGAGTAAATTTAAAACATAAAATTTAATTTTAGTTAATAATTAAAGTATTTATTTATTTCAAAACTGATGTTGATGACAGTGGCATCATCAGGCATGATTAATAATTCTTTTAGGGCTATTTTTTTTTAAATAGTGTTTTTTCTAAATATTACTGTTTCGAGATGCAAAAACGTCTGATCAATTAAATCGCAATCAACGAGTAAACAGACAGACCCGATCATACGCAGCAATTGCATATTAAATCATGTTGTCCAAATAATTCCAAGGATCATGTAATATATCATTATATGCATTTCTGAAAAGCAAGCACAGAACAATTTAGTGCTTAAATTAAAATTATGCATCAACTGTTTGCATAATAACCATTTTCAGAATAATTGCAATAATAAATCAACATGCAGGATTTGTCATAAATCCTACAATACACTTTTGCATTTCATTAGAAAATCCAATGTCAAAAGTCCCAAGATAAGGAAACAAAAAGCAACAACAATAGTAAAAACCTTAACAATTCAACTGCAACAAAATCAAGCTTATTCTGTACATTGTCACGAAACGAGAGATTATATTTCGTGCCCATAAAAGGACAAGCCATATAAATTAATAGGCGAGCCACTTACGCCTGAAAGCAAATAGCTGAATCATACGTTGCGGCTTGAGATGAATTAATTCGAAAGTCCTAAGAATGTTAGTTTCAACATAAGGCGTCACCTAATTAAACAATGTCAGATTTGGTCACCTCGGTTGGGACCGATCTTATAAAAAGGGAAAACCTTGGTAAACCTCAGTTAGTCGCGGTAGTTGAAGTAGTCGTTACAGTTGTAATTCTCGGTAAGTATTTGTTAAATTGTGAAATGTGCCAGTAAGATCAATTAGTGAAAAATCTAAGAGAGTCGATAGTCACCATACAATACATTACAGTAATAAAGACAATGTAAGTTACCTCGAGTTATATTTATTTTCAAAAATGCCCAGCAATATACAATCCCAGGTTAGAAAAGTCATAACCGCCGCCAAGCAAAAAACCCAGTTGTGCCAATATTTAACCACTGAAGATCTAAATAAAAAAGTTAAAGATTTTGGCAACTTGATAAATTCAACACAAATTCAAAAACACTAACCATGGAGGAACGGTACTGTGAAAAACATTTTACCAAGTGTTTTAAGTTTTTTTGTGTAATTAATATAGAATTGGGTAATGTTCGTGGTGCCGCACGTAACTTCACAAATACTGTTAATTTTAGTTTGCACATGTTATTATTATTAATTTTATAAACACCGGTATTATTGTCTCGACATAATTGAAGGTTACGTTTATTTACTGTCAAATGTTTGTTGTCCGTGACAGTAAATGGCGGCATGGACGGTGATTAATTTTAATTATTAAACCTGAGTGGTTACAAGTGTTTGTTAACAACGGTTGGTGTTATAATTAAGACCATACCGACCGCTACCATGATTTGTAGTATTTTAACAAAAACGGCAACTTCCTCTTCATCGCTGCTTCTACAAATAATTTGATAATCGATTTATTTTTTTACCAGTACATTTAGAAAGGATAAAACTATGTCGAAGTCTTTTTTGTGAAATTATATTTGCAAATAGCCACAAAATGCATTCAAAAATACAGAAAAACTCATTTATTTCTATATTTGAAGGTTTTTTTTGGCTATTTCCTAACTATTATTTGACTAAAATACTTCGACATATCATAGTTTAATCCTTTCTAAATGTACTAGTAAAAAATAAATCGATTATCAAATTATTTGTAGAAGCAGCGATGAAGGGGAATTTGTCGTTTTTGTTAAAATACTACAAATCAAGGTAGCGGTCGGTATGTTCTTAAATGTTGCCTTTATAATAACATAATAACAAGTATTAACTTGAAACGGTCTGTAATGATGCGGAAAAAAGCGGCGACAGTATTAATTGTGTGTGCCGCCCATGCGTACAGGGGCATACGCTCACTTTTAGACACTTTTTGCGCTCGTTTGATACGGAGTATATAAGAAAATCACCTCATTAAAGTGCGTAATTTTTCAAGTGCCTGATCAACACCAAAGCAAATGGCGACCTTGCACGTGGAGATGTAAAGAATAAATCGTAAGCCCCGGTTAAATAAATAGGGTCTTTAAACTGTGCAGCCGACCAATATAGGCTGCTTCTATTTGTTTGGCTTTGTTCAGCCTGTATTGTTAAAACTAAGTCTAAAGAGTCTGCATTAATTAATAATTTAAGAATAATAGGACTATATATATTTTGTAAATTGGTACAATTATATAAATATTATAGAAATTCATGTATGGTAGTAGAAGATTGTCGAATCCAACATGTGGCCACCTCTCTATTTCTGTTTTTCTGGAATATCATCAAGTAACAATATGTAAAGCTGCGTAACCCCATTCAACTCCATGTATACGTGTGTTTATAAGAAGAAGAAAATTATTGAAACCCATAAAATAGAAGATTTATTTTTATCAATGTGTTTCTTTTTTTTATCACCCCTCTCTTTTAGCCAATTTTTTTATTGTTTTTGTGTGATCCTCAACCAAGGGAAAACAAATCCAAGAAGGACAATGTCGATCCTTCAGAAAGTAAACTAAATCCTAGATATATATTCAAAAATTAAATTAAAAAAAAAACTCCTGTGGCCGTCTGTAACCCCAATCAAACTCATAAAGAAGGTTATAGATGATAGAGTATCAAATAAAATAAAATCGGAGAGAAGTTTTCTTCTAAAAGAATACATTGAATCTCCGAAATGTTTAGAAATATATTATTACCAATCATTCGCACTTACTTAGTGCCAGATTTGAATATAAAAAAATATGGAGAATGTATTACAATATAGTTGAAGAATATTTGAAAGTAAAAGATTCATTTTTTCGCAATATTTTTAACACTTCCTATAATATTGGTTATGGAACATAGGCTACAGACGTTTGCTCAACATGTTTGCGCCTAAAAAAAATATCAAATGACCATCGGGTGGTGATAAATTGAAGTACATGACGGAACTGTGTGTTCTAAAACTCCGAGCAAACAGTTTCTATGATATATTGAAACAAAAATCTCCTGAAATAATAACTTTCAGTTAAATGTGCCAAAAATACCAGATCAGGCGACCTATTATTCCCGACAGCTCTACACCTTACAACTTTACAATTATTAAACTCATCAAAAGATAAATTAACAAGAAACAATGTATTTAATTATACCTGGACTGAACTAGAAAGATATTAAGGATCAAATAAAATTGCATCTGATGTCTATCATTAGACTTATTATTACAGATATACCGCAAACTGCTAAAATAATTATAATATTAGCTGATGATTGTGGAAAACAGAATAAAAATTCTACGATGGTGTTAATGTGTCAGAAATAATTACTTAACGCTCCACAAAACGTAACCGCCATTTGATTAATTTTTCCCGTAACTGGACACAGCTTTATACCTCTTATACCTCCAGATCGAATATTTGGGCAAATTGAAAAATGTGAAGAGGCAAAATACTATTATTAATCCCGATGGTAGGTATATCAAAATTTGTAACCAATTTGGCACAGTTATAAAAATGGCAGTAGACTTTCAAATATTTGACAGGAAATTGCAGGTACTCTTTAATTTGCAGAGTCCTGAGAACTGACATTTCCAGATAAACAATTTTTTTTAAATTACTATTACCCGGAAAGTTAACAAAACCTCAAAAGTAAAAAAAAAATCTTGTACAAGGAGAAACTTTATATAGATCAGATATTGGAAAAAAACTCTTTGTATTCAAGAAGAATAAAACCGTAAAAAAAGTTGATCCAGCCAATATGGCGATAGGGGTCCAGTGAAAAGAGAGAAACTAAAAGATGTTGATTGATTCTCTTCTAAAAAAATATTTTGGAGAATAGCAAAGTAAGCTTTTATAAGATGCTATAGATATGGGATTTAATTGAACAAATTAATGAGGCCAGTAAAGAAATTCTATCAGCAAGGTCACATTAATAAAGAATTACAACAAAAGTGTCTTATTCAATACATTTATATGAAACCCTTACTTACACAATCAGAGACAACGAATTCAACAACTACCATACCTATGAAAGAGAAGTAAAAAAAAAAAGATAAAGTCTTTACAACGTACACATGATCTAACAAATCATTGCATGTTAAAATAAATGTGCATCAATCAACATTTGCTCAACAATCAATTTGTAAAATGTTTGTCAACACAAGAATTTGTGAAATGACAAATTCTTTTTATAAAACAAACTATTAGATAAATTTAAGTCAACCGACTATCAATAACAGAATAGTTTTTTTTAACCATATATTATTATTAGGTTGGAATTTTATTTCAAATTGCGTCAACCCAAATAAACAATATAGTAATGTTATCCATATATTTACTAGGTTGGAATTTTATTTCAAATTACTTCAACCTAGTTTTAAATCATTTCGGTAGAATATTTACATAATATGATATGTTTATTGTATCAAAATATGCATTGATTATGATTTTTGTATCCATTTTTATTTTACAAAACGAATTGAACGTAATGTGCATTAATATGCAATCAAGATGTCTGTTCTTAATGAACTGTAATAAATTTCTTCAAAATGGGAATAACTTTTGTTTTTATTGTATATAAAATTTGTCTTGATTTTTTCATATCTTGTTCTTCTTGATTTCCAATTTACAGACTTTTTATAATTAATTCACTTTTCACTGCTAAGTTTCTATTTTGAAGATTTATATAATCAATTGTTGCACTTTTACTGCATTCCCGGGTTCCACTCTTCATTCTGCAGCGATTATTCTAGTTGTTATTCATATATTTAATTACATTATTTTTAATGGCGATTATATTATTTAATTTGTCATTTCACTTATACTTATTAGACACCTTTGTTTATTCTCAGCAACATAGTAGCAATGGTAGGTTAGTAGATTGATGTGATTGTGCACGCCAAGGCGTTGCCAAGTACATTATTCGAGTGCACTCGAATAGGTTGTCGTCACCCAGCGGTTAAAGTGGGTACAGTACCGTAATAAGTTTTGTGTAGTCTGTAATAATGTTTGTTTTTATTATATGTTTATACAATTTGTCTTGATATTTTCATATCTTGTTCTACTAGTATTTCCAATTTACTGACTTCTTATAATTAATTCACTTTTCACTGTTAAATTTATATTTTCAATATTTGTATAAAATGAATACATAATTAATTGTTACATTTATACTGCATTCCCGTGTTTGCCTTTCTATTCTCGATAATTCTAGTTGTATGTTCGTATATTTAATTCCATTATTTTTAATAGCAAGTTTATTATTTAATTTGTTGTAATTTCACTTTATTATTAGCCACCTTTATTTATTCTCAGCAACATAGTACCAATCGTGCGGTAGTAGACTGATGTGATTATGCACGTCAAGGCGCTGGCTGGCGTTGCCTCCTATAACGAACAGCAGTCTTGCCAATATAGATTATTCGAGTGCATTCGAATAGGTTGAATCGTTGTCGTCACCCAGCTAATAATAAGTTTTATGTACAGTCCGTAATAAATATTGTGTACAGTACCGTAATAAGTTCTATGTACAGTTCCGTAGAAAAAGCTTTTACTATTGATTTTTACTGTTTTCTTTAATTTAATTTGTGTAAGCTTTTTTTATAGTAAAATAACAACGTAGTTTTACTACTAATACATAAATGATGCATTACAGAAAGGAATAGTCAAAACAATTTAACATTTGCTTATAATACATCAATATTATTTTATTTATATATTTTTATATTTTATTTTTATTTTATTTTTATTCATTTTTTATTACTATTTAATTTTACAATTTATTAAGAGAAATATTAAGATAAGCTTTATTTTTAATTATCATATAAAACTTTAATAGAAGCCAATGAACTTTCGTTGAACATTAAATATTTACACTTGAAATTTGTGTATATCAAATAAATTTATTTTAATGTCTAATATAGGAGAATTATATAAATCTAATTATTTGTTAACTATTTTATAATTTTGGTTTTTCAGATTTTTTTTTAATTTTCAAATCTTTTATAAATAATACATTTTTATCCTAAATATGTAATACCTTTAAAGCTTGTGTTGAAATTTTGTGGTTGTTTAAATCAAATGTTTTGCAAAATTAGATTTGTCTATGTCTTTATTGCTAAATGCTCTTATATTGTTATGTCTCGACTGTACCCTGTCATATTTATTATCTTTATTCCTAAACATGTGTTATCTGTTTGAGAATAAAGGTCGCGTTGACCGAGATATTTAGCTAGTATAAATACGTAACTTGTAGTTTTTAAGTTAGTCCTAGTCACACTATGCGTTAAAAACGCACCAGTGAAACCGGTGCGTTCTTACCGGATGATTTCAACGAGTCACACTATCCCGTCAAAACGCAACCGCAAGTATAATTAAATTAATAAAATTAGTCAAATTAGAGTCAAAAAATTAATATTTTAAAATTGTATAAATTATAAAATTTTATACTTAAATATTTTTGACATTATTATTTAATATCAAATATATTTTTTATATATTATTATACACTTATACTGATGATGCCTTAAAAGACGAAACTAGTTTATAAAATAATAATAAAATAAAGCATTTTAAAGTAATTTTTTTTTTAATTTATACAATTTTAAAATATACAACTCTTATATGTAAAAGTAATTTACAACTAAAAAGTTAATAAATTATTTAATAAAAAATTATTCATTTTTATTAAATAATTTATTAATTGACGTTTTATATCCCGTTACAATTTTTTATTAATATATATATTATACGTGAATTAAAATAAAATATAAATATAATTAAACTACATATAATTTTAAATTATATTATTTATTTGTAAAAATTTTTAGTAATTATTAAATTAATTTAAAATTGTTAAATATTTCAACAATGCAGCAGAATGACAAAATTTAATTATTTTGCTATTGCGATTCAACCGCTAGTGTTTTTATGTGAGTTGGTTATAATTGAAAATCTAGTATGCTAGTGTTTTTGTTTTATTGCAATTAGAACAACATAGCGTTGTTCCCACTATTCCCGTGAAAACGAAATAGAACATTAGTTAATCGCAACTAGTGAACGTCGTTGGTTACCAAGTGTGATGTCGATTAATAAATTAAAAATAGTATGTGCACTTGAAGCGGAGCGTTTATTGAAGGACCCAATACGGCGTAGGCATTGGGTTTATCCTTTTAATTTGAAAAGAGAATCAAGTGAAAGGTTTAATCTTTTTTATGAAAATATTCGAAAATATGACATCAAGTTTTTTGGATATTACCGAATGTCAAAAAAATCGTTTGATGAAATTCTTGAAGTATTAAGACCATACATTGCTAAAAACAATACAACATTTAGAGATGCAATTAGTACAGAGGAAAGATTAACTATAACACTTAGGTAAGTATAGAAAAATTAAATTTATTTATTGTTTATATTAAATACAGTTAATTAAAAAACAAAAATTATATAATAAAGTTATTTATAAGGCGTATGTGACTCGGAAAAGCTAGATTGGATAAAGTTTGGAGACGTATAATGACTTGGTTGTTCTGTAGAAGATGGTGAAAATGAGTTAAAAGAGGATGGAGGTTGCTGATTTAAAGGTAAATCATATCTTTGAATTTCATTTGGCGGTTGACTTACAGGAAAAGAACTAAACTGGTTTTGCTGTAGATTCTTTTTTTCTCGTAAGTTTCTAAAAAACTGTAAAGTTGTCAATCTAAAATCAAGTTTCTCGTCATCATTTAGTTTTTTATAATCTGGAAGAAGCAAAAGTAAAAATAATTTGTCGACGTCATCTTCTTCTGGTTTAGGCTTTTCTTCTAATTTTTTAAGTAACTCGGTTTGAAAAGAAGTGAGGATCTGGTGTTTTCTGTGCCTTGTTTCTGCTGGTTGATTTTTTTGACGCGGTTCTAGGTTTGCATCAAGATCTTCTTCTTTGTCGTCATCTTCTTCTTCGATCTCAATTACGTCCGCATTTTCTATAATATTTCCCGAAGTAGTTCTTTTTTCGAGCGAATTTAGAAGGAAGTTCAGAGCGCCTGCATAAACGTATTTTTTTTTTATATGCAGCATCGCCGCTTTTTCCGCTATTCATGTATTTGTTAAAATTGTCACAAATATTTCGCCACTTATTTTTCATAAATTTTACTGTAAAGCAGAAACAAAAAACATTTTATAGAATATTATAAACTACATAAAATAATGTGCCCATATTATGATTATTTTTATTTGTTGTTGTTTGCAGGTATTTGGCTACTGGAAGCAATTTCTCAATTCTTCAGTATGAATTTTATATTGCTAGATCTACCATTGGAACAATAGTAAAAGAAACCTGTCAAGCAATTTGGAAGACTTTAAAAGAAATAGAAATGCCAGAACCGACTGTAGAAATGTGGTTAGACATCTCAAATCAGTTTTATTTAAAAACAAACTTTCCTAACTGCGTAGGTTCAATAGATGGAAAACACATAAGATGTGTTAATCCTAGAAGAGGAGGATCAAATTTTTTTAATTACAAAATTTTTTTTTCTGTCGTGCTAATGGCAGTTGCGGATGCAAATTTACGTTTTGTAGCCATTGATGTTGGTGCTTACGGAAAAGAAGGCGATTCAACAGTATTTCGCAACAGTCCACTAGGCAAAAAATTGTATTCGGGTAGTTTAAATCTACCATCGCCTCGCTTATTACCAAATACTAATGAAAATCCCCAACCTTTTGTCATGGTTGGTGATGAAGCATTTAAGCTTTCTACAAACCTTATGCGACCATATCCGGCCCGTGAACTCAATGCGACTAGAAGAGTTTTCAATTATAGACTTTCGAGATGCAGGCGCACTGTGGAGTGTACTTTTGGAATTTTGGCAAACTAATGGAGAATTTTTCATACACCTATACTTGTGCAACCGAATTTTATTGATGATATAATAAAAGCTTGTTGTATTTTGCACAATTTTGTTCGCAAGAGAGATGGTGTAAACTACGAGGATACTGAAACTCATCCATTTGTGGACGTAAATGATTTTAGACAGAGTCCACGTGGGCAAGGGTTAGAGATTAGAGATTACTTTGCTCACTACTTTATGGAAGCCGGTGCAGTACCTTTTCAGAAAAATTATATGTACTAAACACTAGACTTTTTGGTAAAGCATTTTCATCAACATTCTACTGTATTAAACAATTTTAATTGTATTAACATAAATTGTTATTAAAAATAAATCATGGTAATAATAAAAGTAAATATGTACATATTGTTATAATTATTTTATTCTTTCTGCGTCTGTTAATTAGTTATGTTTATAAATATATATTTGGAAAAAACATTCTTATTATAAAATAAAAATCAAATAAAAATCAAAATAAAACCATATATTTTGAAGATAATATTTTCTTTTTCAGATGTATGATGTGGTAAATAAAATTTAAAATTATAAAATTTATAAATATTATATATTATAATAAAATTAATTTTTCCAAGTTTACATAAATTTATAAGCATAATTAATATTATGACAATTATAATTTTGAATATCCACATAAAAATTTAGTGACAATTTTTGTTATTTTAATATTGTCCACAACAACGTAAAAATTGTCGCGGCAATTTGTATGTCGACAATTACAATTGTTTATATGTTGCTATGACAATTCAGTAAATGAACACAACAATCAACATAAACAGATGCGATTTAAATTATATATTTTTTTATAAAATTGTATAGTAATAAAAATATTTACATCTTTAAAATAGTTTCATAAATAAAAATTATAATTGCATAGTATTAGTAAAAATATTCACATCTTCATAATTAATATTGTTTTTCACCTACCATTTTCATCTTTCTCCGCCAAACTACACAACTGCCAATTTTCATACACCATTTCTCCAACTTCTGCCCATGCCTTTTCACGGCAATTTTTCTGGGAATATTCTTTGGAGTTTTTTTCCCAGAGTGCCGGTTTCTCGTGAACACACTCAATAAATTTATCTATGTCAAACATATTGAAAACGGGACCGGTGAAAACGCAAATTGTGACTCCTACGACTCAATTGCTTGTGTTTTGCCAGGGTTGTTATGTTTTAAACAAATTGTTTAAAACTTTTGTTTTAAACTAGTTTAAAACAAAAAGCATTGTTTTGACAATTTTGTTTCAAACAGTTTTAAAGATGTTTAAAACATTGTTTTTTTTTATAGTTGATTATTTATTTCAAGCAGTTGAATAGCATTTTGGGTTGTTTTGATTTGATTTGACAATTTTAGCAATATACATGCTTCAAGCGGCAATAGCAAAACAAGACATTTTCTGCTCGCGGCTTCCTCCGACAAACAATTATAAAAAAATATGATACAACATGTTTTTTATTTATTTTGTTTTAAACTGTTTTAAACAAAATAAAACATTAAAATGTTTTTAATTTAAAATTAAAAAAACGTTTTTTTTTTAACCTGGTTTTTGCTCTACATGCGGTTGTCCGGTTATCCCGCGCTGCCGCAGCAAACATGCGGTGGCGTCCGGTGGATGCGTTTTAAATTTACAATTATTTATTTGTTAATATTATTATTTTATAATAAGACAATCATATATATATATATATATATATATATATATATATATATAATAAGACAAATATATATTTATAAACATAATTTACATTATAGCATTATAATTTTTAATTATAAAGTTATTTTAAAAGTGTAAATGTTTTTAATAATTATTAAATTATTATAAAAGTGTTGAATATTTCATCAGTGATACAAAATAAGAAAATTTAATTATTTCACATTCATGTTTTTTTATATTTTGTGTATTTGCTGTTTTGTCCGAGCTGCGGCAGCTACATACATGCGGTGGCGTCCGGTGGATGCGTTGAAAACGCACATATGTGTCGCCATTCATTTAAAACAATGCTCGGTCGGCATCCTTCCCACCTGATGCGTTTTCACCGCAGCGTTTTTAACGCATAGTGTGACACCACACTTATGGTGGAATTCATGAAAATGTCAATTACGTAATTACGATTAAATATTTAACGTTGATTATGTTATTTATAGCATTCATGAAAGTAAATCATGATTAATTATTAAACTGATTAAATAGATTTGGCAACATGGATATTTTGAAATTGCATAATTATTTTTTAAGTATAATGCGTGCTACGTTATAAATTATAGCAGTAAACCATTAAAAAACATAAGATTGATAAAACATTATAATTATGCAAAGATAAAAACTGTTTTTATCTTGGATTTATAGAAATAAATTATACCTGACAGATCGTCAAATTTATAGGTTATGTATACATTTAACTACAATTAAATATTTAAGGAAACAAATTCCGCCAGTTATATTTTAAAAACAACGTTAAATTTGAATGTTTGTTTATGTTATGCTTATAGGTTATAGGTATTAATTACAAATAAATAATGAACACAGCAGTAAAACGCGAAAAAGGTAAAAACTTTACAATTAGAGAATGTTCTCTAATTTTAAACATAATAGAAAAACATCTACAAATTATTGAAAATAAAAAAACGGATGCAATCACTATAAAAGATAAAAATGATTGTTGGGAGATTATTCAAAATGAATTTAATGCATGCAGCGAAGAGTAACCAAGATCGTCTAAACAATTAAAGAACTTTTACGACAACTACAAACGAAAGAAAAGAAAAGATTTTGCAGACGACAAGGTTTGACTTAATAGAGAACTGAACATAAAATAAAACTTATTGAACATTTCTGGCAGCAATGTACAAAACAGGCGGAGGTACATTTGTAAAGAAATTGGATGAGAACGGTGAACGACTAATTTCTTTATTAAAACCACAGTTTGTGCCATCTGAAAATATATTTGACTCGGCTTCATCATATCACGACACAGCTTTAAGAACAAATCTACTTGATGTAGAATTCAATAATAATTTAGATAACGAATTAATAACAGCCCCTGAATTTGTTGAAACTGTGGATACGCATCTACCAAATACAGAAGTTGTTTTTGATATTTCAACTGCGCCGATAGTTGTAAACCCACAGATTTCTAATATATCTAAAAAAAGAAAAGCTAGTGATGTGTATGAAAAGCTTACTTGCTTATCAAATACAAAAATTAACAAAAGTCAAACACAAAACGAGTATGAGACAGCAAAGCTTGACAATGCAAAATTAGTCAAGCAATTATCAGAAATTAATATGTGTCGTCAAGAAGAACTTCACCGAATAGAAGTTGAAAAATTAAAACTTGAAATGAGTATTATGAAACAACGCAGCAAAATAGAAATTCAAAAATTGTAGTTACAGATGGATATTCTGAAGCAACGTAATGAAGAAGAACGAGAACTTTTTTAAATTAAAAAACAAAATTTTATTAATTAATAATAAAAGTATGGATGTTTAATTAATAAATTATACATTATGGTTGTATTAGTACAAATTATATTGACTGATTATACGATATAATAAATAATTACTTGTTTGTAGAAAACAATTTATACAAAATGATAAATTAATCATATTGTATAAATTATTTAATATAACGTGTGATTATTTATTATATTGCACACATTATGAATAAATGATTATTTTATGTTATGTTGAGTTACAATATAGTACATTTTATGAACGACACGATTTAAAAAATAATTGCTAATTAATAAAAATAGTTTATACATATTATATAAACTGTTTTTATTATATTGTATTATTAAATAATCATATTGTTTAAATTCAACATAACATGTAATTAATTATTATCTTGAATAATTAATGATATAATGAATTATTTTATGTTATGTTTTGAAGAATTATTATATGTTATGTTGAATTATTATACGTTATGCTAATATTAACAATCTCAGTTAAACACTGTTTGAATTAACAATCTTCTTTCATTGAAATTGTTTTCTTCCATCTGTTCATGTACTTGATGTAGAGGTTCTTCATTGTTTACAAGCTGCGGTTCTTCAAAATTATTGTCGCCAAGTTGAATACTTAAATTGTGAAGAACAGCAGTTGCTGTTATCACATGTAATATTTTTTGTTTTTCTAAACGCATACCAAGTGATAAACAGGGAAAACGTTTTTTCCAAACACCAAAAGCTCTTTCAATGCAATTTCTAGTTTGAATGTGTGCTCTATTATACCTTTGCTCGGCAGGTGTAACTGGATTATTAACTGGAGTTAATAAATAGGATTTACATGCATAACCTCCATCTCCAATCAAATAACAGTTGGCGTATTGTCCGGCTTCAAATTCAACTCGCAGTGGTGAATCGTAAAATATTGTGCTGTCATGAACTGAACCAGGCCATCGTGCTATTATATTTAAAAAATTTAATTTGTTGTCACATACAGCCTGCAACATTAAAAGAAAACCACCCCTTCCTGTTTTTGTACAGTTCTGCTTGATCACCTTCGGGTGATTGAATTCTTATATGTGTACAGTCAATAGCACCTATTACACGAGGAAATCTTTGTACTGAATAAAAATCTGTTTGTATTTTTCTTCTATTTTCAAGTGTTTGAGGCATTTGTATAAATTCTCTACTAAATGCAGCAATTGCATCAGTAACTTGAGGTATAATTTTGCACACAGTTGGTTGACTAATAAAAATGTGATCTCCTAAAACTTTTTGAAATGAACCTGTTGCATAAAATCGCAAAGTTATAAGTATCTGTAGTAATGGCGATATTGGTTGGCTTCTCATTGTTGGCTTTTGTAGTTGTGGTTCAATAATCTCCAATAAATGACGAACAGTCCCTTTAAAAAACCTAAATCGTTGCTTGAAGTCAATTTCATCATACCATTCAAATGGATTTCCGCGATCTCGAAACTGCCTAGGGCGAGGCATTACTTGTAACACTTCCTCAATAAAATCAACATCAGAGTCTTCATCAGATGAATACATTTTTAATGTAAAGAAAAATGGGTTAAATACTGAACGATTTTGTGAGCACTTGTCATAAAATTTCTTAATTAATGTAAAGAAAATTACTTTATTTGACTTTATAGAAATAAATTATATCTAACAGTACACATGTATAGGTTAAGTATACATTTAATTAAGATTAAATATTTAACAAAACATTTACATTTAATGGCTTGTTAAATATAATTGACTTTCATGAATTACAATTTGTCTCATTTAACGGGACGTTGCCGTAATCAGCCGTTAAATAGACGTAACCCGCTTTCATGAGTAACGGGCGTAAGCTCCCGGCTTGAACCGCACAAATAATAAAATAATAAAATTCATTAATAAAGTATTATATCAAAAGTGCATAAAAGATGTATTAATTATAATTGTAATAACAAGAACAACCCAATCAACAAGAGCTAGAACAATATGGTCCTTATGTCTAATATTGAATTTTGCAATATATATTTCGTTGCAATCACACAATTTAGTTTATAAATGCCACTTTTATCCCAAATATGTATGTGTCTTTTTTGCATTTAAAAATATTGATTTTAAATTATAAAATGTTTTAAAAGCTACTATAATTTTGACATTTTTATTTGAATAACAAGATAATTTATCAGATATATTACCAAAATAAGTTAAAAAACAATATTTCTTATTTACTTCTTTATTAAACGGATATATTTTATTAATACAAATTTTGAATTGCTTTTTATTTAAAATTTTAATAGTAATAGATTCATTGTTTGTAGCTATTTCATTAATTATATTAATTTTCTTATTAAAATTTTCTATATTTCTTTTATTTTGTAATCATTGTAACGTTCCGTTCTTCAGTGATTATCTTTGATATAAATATTAGGGCTTATAATAAAGGCAAATAAAGGTTGGTATCAATGTCGCGACCGATAGGACCGCGAGGAGATCAACTCCTCGATCGTTCTTTTGTTTCAAGTGGTCGTAAACACCGCTTAGAAATAGTCTTGCCGTACCGCGTGGGCTAATAAGAAAACAATTGGTAAGCGGCATTATTTAAATAATTAATTTATGAAAAATAAACGCAAATCTACCATAGGCCCACATATATGCTCTTAACTAAAACCGGTGATAAATAGTTCTGACGTCCGTGAATCGAATACAACGAGATAAGGCGAAATCCAGTTTTTTTTTTTTTTTTTTTTTTTTGGGCTGGGAGGAGAATCTTCCTAAAGACTTGGCAAGTGTTGGATTCATCCTCACGGACGCCTACCAACTAAACTCCCCCCAAATGACTGCCATATGGAAGTTCGACGCTTTCTGGCGTAAGTACCTTCCTGACTAATGTAGAAATAATTACGGGTTTGAATTTACATAATGCACCTAGTGTGCCAGCCTTATAGGCGTTGCATAGTTAAGTGGAGATCTTGTACCACACTATTTCCAAAGAACAGACTAATTGACCGAGTCTGAAAAGATTAACCAAATTAGTTGGCTAAAACCTGAGCCGAAGTTAGTATTAACTTCTTAAAATCGTCACCACTCGCCTGGGATAAGCGGAGCAGCAACTGATTCCGATCGATGATGTCTGCGCTAGTCGCAGAACCCGCCGCTTGAGCATAGGACACTTCCCTGCTAGCTTTGGGTACGGCCCTTGGAGGGGCGGTTGTCTGCTGATGCTTAGCAGGTGCCTTACTGTGGGCCTTGCCGAATCGACTAGCACGCAGTTTGACATAAACTGGGCAGCCTTTGTAACTGGCAGTGTGCGACCCACCGCACCCGGCACACGTAGCTACGTGTCCGGAATCCTTGGAAAAAGCGCAGGCGGAGCTTTGATGAGCCCCGGAGCACTTGACACACACATATGGTGCGTTGCATCGAGATGCCGTGTGGCCATACCGCTGGCAACGATGGCATTGTGCAATATCTGCGGTCTTGCGTTTGTACTCAACTGTACAACGAAGCCCGCACAACTCATTAATAAAGAGAATCTCCTTATTTTTGGCTCCCTGAGGAAGCTGAACGTAAAGCATTGGAAAGGATTTCCCGTTCCTTCCCATGCGTGTTACGGATGAAGGTTCAAACCCCCGAGCGATGAGCTCGGCCTGTACCACGTCTGTCGTGATACAGTCGGAAATGTTCCGAATAACGTATTTTAGGGTCTTTTCAGCCCCTGTTTGGAAAGTGTAGTGCACCACGTTAGCGGCAGTGCAATGGTCAATGACCGCATTAAAATCAATGGACGTGCTAGGATGCAAACGAATGCCATCCATCACGTTGACAGCTTTATCAATATTGAAAAGCATAGACTTGAAAGTCTCCAACAGCCCGGGGGATACAGAGATTTCTCCCTGATCGTGATGGGGGACGTAGAGGGCCTAAGGGTTCAACAGTCTGGCCCGAGGCGGCCGACTGAGCCATAGGGGCTGGCCGGGTTGATGACCCGTTAGCCTTAGTGACTGAAGGTCCTTTTGGCGCTGAAGGCACCTGACGGGGGTTGGCTGATGGCCTAGTGGTCAAAGAAGTTGAAGGAATCTCACCCGAGTCCTTCCTGGCCTTTTTTGTCTTCTTTTTCTTTCCATTCCTGCCGACGGTCTGGAACTCCTCCTCTGGGGGCGGGGCGTCAGGGTGGGCAGCGACGTTACTTTCGGTTTCCATCTGCTCCTCGTCAGATGGACAGGAATCAATTGGATTCTCGGCCGGTCTCTTGAGGGAGACCTGGACCTGGGGATCCGCTGTCTTGATGGGTTGGTGCTCGGCTGGGGTCATCGCCGGGATTTCTGCGGGGATGGCTGGAGGCAGTGGTGGCTGCTTCGCAGACTCCGCAATCTTTTTCTTAATCTCTTTCGAGATGTCATCGTGGAGGGTCTGGAGAGTGTCGCCGAGTTCGTATTTGGCAGTTTGGATTTTGTGGAATGCGACGTCAATCTTTTCAGATTCGTCCTTCACCATTCTCACCAGACGTTCCTCCAGGTTCTTAATCTTATTGTCTTGTGCCTTGATGTATTCGGTCATCTTCTGGACCTCTAAGAGCAGTATGGAAAGTACCTCGCTGTCAGAGAGGTCGGAATCCATGCTGAAACTTGCGTATAAATTAGTTTAGTATTAAATATTAAATATTGAATTCAATATATAATAATAAGAATGGTGGATAATTGATTGAGTGACCAGTTCAATCAATTATCCGGATTTGTTGCAATTAAAATTGCAATTTAGGTCGTAACAGGAGCTCTTCTATCGACGTTCACTCGGCGGCGGACGGGACTCGAGATTGTTTTGATTTTAATTCCAATTTTTTTTTTTTGAAATCCAGTCTGCCTCCCCAGAGTGCAATAAAAATAATCTAGTTAGGCCGGACCAAATATTAATATGGAAAGAACGGATGAAGTTTCCATGCATAAAAAATAAGCGCAGTAAGTTAGGAACAAAAGTTATCAAATAGGAAAATTGATTAATTTAATCTGATCATTTATACATATAATAGTGGCCACCGTTAAGGGTCTACGCTAATTTTTTTTGTCATTATAACCAAGAGGATGAATTAATATAATTTTATGTATAGTATGCCCATAGATATAGTGTCTTTACGACATGGCCTTAAATTATCTTAGCGGATTTCTTCATTACTACTCGCTTTGGGGAAACAATTATGTTTGTATTATATACCATAAATAACTTACAACACCTCGATGTTCAAAGGTGAAAATGTTATATAAATATACAATATTTACATCCTTAAAAATTGCCTGGGGTTCCAGGTATATAATATAATCATAATTTATTGCTAATCAAATAATCCCTCAAGATAAATTAAGCCCATGTCGTAAAGACACTATATCTATGGGCGTACTATAATTGTATACATTTTTTATTGTTTTTTTCTAATAAAACAATTGGAGCCTTATTTAAATTAAATTATTAAATTTATTAATTTTATTATTAACCTGTTTCGTACAATATTGTACCTAAACTCACGACTCGCCCCGCTGAAAAAAGCAAGCCAGAAAATCACGTCATAATAAGATAACACAATGAGAGGGTACCAATTATAGTAGAAGAAACTAGAAAATCCCTATCTAAGGTAATATCAGGCTAATTACCACAAAATTTGTTATAATAAGGCATTGAAGTAATCGACTTGCTCATATCATAAGGCGCAACTGCATACCAGCTGCCATGATAAACTACTCAAGTTTGCAGGATTGTTATAAAATACCAAGAGCGTTCACTAAAATCAACCAACCTTCAACGAAGCTCCCCCTCTTCCAGTATGTCAACAACAACTCCCCCCGCTACTGTTGGCATCAGAAGAGAATTGCAAAAAGACTTCTCTATGAAAGAAAATGAGAATATAAAACACAACAATAAATCAATTCAATTTTAAAATAAATAAACTTCACAGATTAATTAATTTTATAACGCAGAAAATATATTTAGCATTACATTTAGTATAAATATTGTATATGGTGCCCTTAGATGTCTAATATTAACAGTTCATTAGAAACAATTTTAAAATAGATTAGTAAAAATCTTAATTTCTGCATTGTTGCGCAATAAAAAGAAATTCTTTTATCACAAAGTAAAATTATTGAAGAAGCCAAAACTCCGTTTGCAGAATTACTAAAATTTTGAATATTAACATCAATATATAACCAAAATAATGATTTGTATTCAAAGTTGCATTTAAAATTGATGCATATCATAAATAAAAATCCGACTTGACAAAAAACTACTATTACTACTAAGTTTTTAATTTGTAGGGGTACTTAGAAGTGTATTTTTCAAGCTGAAATTAAAAAAAAGAATAATGCCACAAAAAATAATTTTCAATGTATTATTTAAAAAATCGGAGCATCAAGTTTATCTTCTTTAGAGAACCTAGATGATATTATAAATCTGTAACCTAAAATTGTTTGTGATTCCAATTTGCAATTTTTAGATGTAGTTGCACTTTGGCCAAGATCGGTACATCATAGCACAATTTATAATGAAAACTTTATGCAAGGAAGATTTAAAATAATAAAATATATAATAATTTCCAAACAGTTACCTTGTTGGTGTTATTGGGTACGTGTTTCAATTATTTGTTAACATCGCTAAGTCGCTCGGAGATACCTGAACTATCAAAGGCTCATTTTAGAACTCGTAATTGTATTGAAAAAGCTGATGAAGATAAATAAGACTAAAGAACGTACGTAGATGTAGTAGCTGCTAAAATTCCACAAGTAGGAAATGCACTGCAAACGCTTGTAGTTAATAACTTTCCTTATTGAAGTTAATTATGAATCTGCGCAATCTTTTGTTACCAGTGACATCATCAAATAACAATCAATCCTTTCTAGGGCCAAAAATTCTGTGGAGTAAATCAACTAAAATTAATGACAAAACGTATGTTTTTGACATATTTATATTATTTATTTGAACTGAATAATGTAAAATATATCATCATTATCACTGTTCTTAATCAGAATTATGCATAAATGGGAGAGAAAGATAATCATGTAATCTTATTCTATTAAATTAATCAAATAATATGCAATATGCACTATCTAACGATTTGGAAATTTATATGCTCTAGGCAGTAATTCTTAAACTCGACCTAAACTCGGGTGGGTCGCAGAAATCCCACAAATAATTTTAAAATAAGATCAAGTTTAATTTTCCAACGCATTTTTAATTAAAAATAATCAAACGAAAGACTGACGAGGTTTGTAGAACCGAAACAATTGTCTATGCTTGACCCTTGGCCGCTGTGATTCGATTGACTGATTTTGAATAAATTATTAATTCATTTCATAATTTATTGGCGATTCAAAATCGTTATAGCCGCGAAATGACTGCCAATTGCATAAATGCAAAAATGATACCGATTAATGCGGACATTTTAGTATTAAAAATTGCAACTAGATGGCAAACCAGTCTTTCGTTTGATTATTTATAATATCAATTGTGTTCATAAGCACAGAAATATTATTTTATTCAAAATTGTCTTCGCTATCATGCGATGCCGTGGTCGTACAAGGCATACTGACGAGGTTTGTAGAACCGAAACAATTGTCTATGCTTGACCCTTGGCCGCTGTGATTCGATTGACTGATTTTGAATAAATTATTAATTCATTGCATTTTTAATTATCAATGATTTAATTTGAATCGATAGGTATGTTACTAGTAATGTTTCATCTCTATTATCTTAATATCGCAAACTATAGTGTTGGTAGTACATTTGATTTGTTATAGAATGGAAACGGACGAGAAAGATCGTAGGCAGGCATATTTTAGAAAAGAAAATGTTTTTTTGAAGTGGCTTGGAAAAATACTCAAAGCAAAAAAAAGCACATAATATTGCTCAGGAGTTGATTAAACCGGGTGCGAGAACTGTGTGTAGAAGAAATAGCAAAGTAGGTAAAAATGATGTTAATTTTAAACGATACTGTAAAGAAAAGAATAGATTTATTAGTTACTAGATACTTTTAAACAATTAATATCAAACCTCAAAAAAGCAATTAAATTTTCGTTTTAAATCAAAGAATTATTCAATATTAAAGTTTTTTACAGCTTATAGTGTACGTAAGATACAGAATGCACAAAATTTCAATTGAAGTATGTTTTGTAAAAAGCTCTATGAATCCATAACCGTAAGCAACATTTTTTTAAATTGGTATTTAGAACATCATAACAAAATTGTGTTGCAGTTTGTACATATCTATCCCTCAACAAAATTTATTTTATCATTAAATTGATTAAGAACTATTTTAGGATTAATATTTATTCCCTGATGATTTTATAACACATCTTTGTAAAAACAAATAATTTGTTTAGAACATTTAAAAAATATTATAATAATATGTTAATCTTGTAAATTCATACTTAAAACTTTTTTATTAAGTCCGTTTATTCGGTTTTCAATGCTGAATTTGAAGCGACCCACGACTCAAATTAGAGCTGCCGCCTAGCTAATAGTAACTTCAAACCGTTATAGGACGTAGAAATATATATCTAAAACGAGTATTAGTTTTTGCAGAAAATGCTAAACTGTACAAACGAGAAGCAAATTAATTTATTTATGAAGCCGTAAGTATTGTAGTGTGATTAAAATATTTGAAATAATAATAATAATAATAATATTGGTGACTATCAATTTTTTTAATGAAAGATTAACAATTTGATTTGAGTGCATCTGAATCTGATTCAAGTGATGAAAGTGACACCAATAGAGATGATGAATTAGATTCGGGAATAGGAACTGATGAATACAATTTTGATACAAGTATGGAGTTCATGAAGATCTTCTATTATACGAGTTACCCTCCTCGGAAGATAAAAATGAATAAAAAGATTTATTCAAACTACAATATTATTTAATTACATATGTAATTTCTATTAATTTTTTATTCATTATAATATTAATGTAGGATATTTACAATGTAATAATACTAATTTTGCAAAAAATAAACTTATATTTGTACACCAAGTAAGTGTATGCAGTGTGCCAAGCTTGTTACTTTTCAGAAAAACAATTAAAACCACAATTATATTTGTTAATTATAAGTTGCAATGGTAAATTATCTCCATTATTATTACTTCAGTACTGACCGGACTGACGCATGAAGATATGAGAGCGAGAAACGGAAGCGTGCAAAATCATAACATTTTGTTATTTTTATAATGCATGAATATAAATGTAATACTTCAACCACAAAAATTCTCCAGCAAATATGGATAGATTTAAAGTTGCAAACGTCACGTGGTTGTGTTGAAGACTTACAGTCTTCAACTTCATTTGTAGGGAAATTATTCTTTATACATTTCACATACTAACATCAGTCGATAACACAATCTTGAATAATACACATTATGTGCGTTTATATTTATTAAGAAAAAAATTGATAAATAATTAATTAAGATGAACATTTAAATATTTTTTGCTCTCTCTTATTTTAAATCAGTTATAATTCAACCGTTCATTTCTTCGCCAATAAGGAGAATGCGTCTGCGACTAGGCTATCAAATGCTTAACCAACCACAAGCTCTGTGGATTTTAGTGCATAATACGTTTACATTGTTATCAACAAGACATGAAAATTCAGATCCATCCTCGATAGGATGATGGACAACAAGGAGAAATTTTGTCCTGCTCGGGTGTCCCCCAAAAGCAACAAGACCAGCAGGATTGTAAACAGATATATGTACATAAATATAAACATCGATGTCAGGTACGTATATTATTCAGTATTATTAAATTCAATTTTGTCAATTAAATGTGTTGAGGTTATGCCATTGTTTACAATTTTTATCAAGTTTATTAAATTACTAATTTGCTGATTATGGGATTTGGTTTCTATTACATCATTCTTTAATTGAACCGCGCTGTGTTGACTGAAGACAATCGACAAACTGTGTGATAATTCAGACGCAATTTTTTGTTCCAAAAACTGCCGACAATCTAATAAGATATGACGAACAGTTAATAGGACGTTACAAATATCACAAACTGGGGGCATCTCAGATCGTATGCAAATAACATTGCATACTATTACTATTACATATTTACCCCCTAGGTAGGCATCAGCGTTGGTAACACTAGTTATTTTTGACATTCCGCAAATAGAATTTCGTGCTTTCTGACAATTGTTTAAAATTTGCTATTTTTTTTTTGTTTGTTTTGAAAATATTTTAATATTAATATTATATTTATTACTTTTCATAAATAGCCGCAGCATCTGACTTGCAAAAGGATTTTGGAGGAAGAAAAAGCTTTGAGTCACGTAGACAAGACGGGTCAAAATATTTGGAGACAATAAAACCCCAACGGATTGCTGACAAGCTACAGCATATCTAGCAATTGCAAAAACTTGGCAGTCTTGCCTTATGAGTAAAAATGCTGACACAATGAGTACCTTTGCTCCGACTATAAAATCGTACATTAAAACACTGTTATTTCGATACAAGCAAAATAGCAAAACACAGATCAAAACTGTAGTATTCCAAGGGTACGATGTTATTGGTCAAAGTAAAAGTCACTGTTGTGTCCGCAGTCTAACACCCCACAATACAGGAAAGTTTAAGCCAACACAGGTTAGGTTAGTTTAGATTTTTGGCGTATCAGCCTAATAAGACTATTAACGCCGATTCTTTTTTCTAACTATAAAAAAAAAAAGATAAAATAATATGCTGTAAAATGGCATATTAAAGAATAAAATTAAATAAATAAATAAATTAACAACAAGATAAAATAAACGTTCACAAACTTTAATGACTATAGCAATAATGACTAGATAATTCCAACAGTATCTAGGGTGTAAAAAGTCCTAAACACTGCTGGATTTTACGATACACAAACATTAATCATAATAAATTAACAATTATATCCATACACCCAATTTGCTCCGTCGAATAAATTCGAACAGACGATCGACTTCAACGATCTGATCGCCCAAGACGATCGACAAACTGGGTGATAATTCAGACGCAACTCTTTGTTCCGAAAACTGGATAACCTCTTCCCTACGCTTCGGCCTGCATGACAAACTCCACGGTGTAATAACGCTTTTAGTGCATCGCAGCTTGTTGTCTTGAATAGCAAACCACTCAGTTTGCCAGCTAGACAGCAGCTTTTGATGTAGAAAATTACAAGTATCCCTAACGCAAACTTTAAATGAAACATATTCAGCGCTAGTTATTGCCAATTTGGCAAGCGCATCAGCTTGTTCATTGCCACTGATACCTACGTGACTGGGAATCCAGACAAAGTTAACAGTGACATTTATCTGAGACACCAGAAGCAAAATTGAATGTATTTGCCTCAGCAGGTAATGATCAGGATATTGGTCATCTATGGCGTTTAATGCACTCAACGAGTCTGTACATATAACATAATTTGTACCTGCGCTTAGTTGGATGTAGAGAAGAGCCTGATAGATAGCATACAGTTCTGCAGTGTAAACGCTGCTAACACTTGGCAAGCCAAATGTAAAGTGCAG
Organism: Tachinus rufipes; assembly: GCA_963932245.1. Lineage (NCBI taxonomy): Eukaryota > Metazoa > Arthropoda > Insecta > Coleoptera > Staphylinidae > Tachinus > Tachinus rufipes. The sequence continues at coordinate 53,468,916 of OZ010748.1, forward strand.
CTCATCTACCAGAAAAGCACAACCCACACCGTCGTTACTTTTTGAGCCATCGGTATAAATCCAAGTGGCATTTACATTCATTGCTTGAATTTTTGCAAATTCAGTACGATATTCAACTGGTAAAGTTGAAACTTTGCTCATTCTCGATAATGCAGTATTTAACCTTGGACGTTGAAAAGTCCAAGGAGGATCGCGACAGTAAGACAGTTGAGTTGAGTACATCAGGGAGTTGGAAATCCAGTTCCCGAAGTATACTGCAATTTCTTACTGCAACCGGTTTTTGGTACCGTACCGTACCGTATCCTGATGTTGTATAGATCGTCGAGACCATTATTGTACACGACAGGAAACGTCGGATGCAAGCGTTTAGCTTTTAGTTTCGCGGCGTACCTAACAGTCAAAATTTACGCCGAAGACAGAGTGATGGTTCAGCTACCTCACACAAAACACTAGCAATATGGATAGTGCGAAATGCGCCAGTTGCTAAACGAATTCCAGTATGGTGAGCACGATCAACAATACGTAATATGGATACAGATGCGGAAGCATATATTATGGAACCATAATCTAGTTTTGAGCGCACCAAAGCGCGATGCAAAAGTAGCATTGTTTTCCGATCCGCTCCCCATGACTTTCCACTCAACGACCTGAGCAAGTTTAGTGCCGGGACACATCTTGTTCTCAGATTTATTAAATGAGGACGCCAAGTCAGCGCACGGTCAAATGTGACACCGAGAAATCGAACACATTCCTGTACAGGAATGGGTTCTTCCCCAAGATATAATAAAGGGTCACCGTGCGGGGTTTGCCTTCTACAAAAATGGATAAGCAACGTTTTGCTTGTAGAAAAAGTGAATCCATTGTTATTAGCCCAGCTCAAAATGTGATTGATTGTTAACTGAAGTTGATGTTCCAATGTTGGCATGTTTCTTGAGGCACAATAGATAGCTACGTCATCAACATACATACATCCGCTTACCGGATGCTTGATGAACTGACTTATGCCGTTAATCGCTATCATAAATAGTGTCACGCTTAGAATAGACCCCTGAGGAATACCATTCTGTTGCTGACGTATGCCCGAGATGCTGTCACCTACACGTACCTTAAATGAACGGGAAGTTAAAAAGCTTTGTATAAACAATGCCATGCTTCCGCGAATACCCCATGAATGAAGCGTTCGTAGAACATTGTACTTCCACGTCATGTCATATGCTTTCGCAATGTCAAAGAATACAGCGACAAGATGTTGATTCTGTACAAAAGCATTTTTAATTGCTGTATCCAACCGAACAAGGTGATCAGTCGTAGAACGATGACGCCTTGAACCACATTGTATGTCAGCAATTAAACCTCTTGAATCTAATAACCAAATAAGACGCTTATTGATCATTCTTTCTAGTAACTTGCATAAGCAGCTAGTTAGAGAGATAGGCCTATAACTTGTCGGGAGCTTTTTATCTTTACCAGGTTTAAGTACTGGTACTATGATAGCAAGTTTCCACGACTCAGGACAATACCCTGCTGACCATATCCGGTTATAGAGTGCCAACAGTTGAAGTTTGGCAGAGCGACTTAATTGCTTAAGCATAGCGTTGTGTATCGAATCGACACCTGGAGCAGTATTGTGTGCTTCAGATAATGCCGAGTCAAATTCCCAAACACTAAACGGTGCGTTATATAATTCATCTTCAGCAGAGATAAATGACAGAACGTTTTTCTCCATGTTAATTTTAATATCTCGGAAATTTTCATCGTAATTATTATCGCTGGAAGCGTCAAAATAAACGTCGGCCAGAATATTCGAAATGTCAAGGGGATTGGTAATAATTTGATCACCCGACAATAACCCACTAATAGGTAATGATGCGGTTCGGCCAGACATTTTTCTGACTTTTTCCCGCACCTTCCCGACGGGGGTTCTCGAATTAATAGAAGTAACATATTCTGACCATGATTCTCTTTTAGCTTTTCTGCATGTTCTTCGAGCAACAGCTTTGTACCTCAAATAGAGTAATAGGTTCTTTTCTGTTGGAGAGTGGTTAAATTTACGAAAAGAACGGCGTTTGTTTAGTTTAGCTTGCTCACAACCAAAATTCCACCAAGGAACAGGCTCTCTGCGAGGTTTTCCGGAAGATAACGGTATACTCGCATGTGCTGCCTGTATGATAGAATCGGTATAAGTTTCAATATCTTCGTCGATAGTGGCTTGGACACTGTCATCGTAATCAAACACTTGAACAAACGTATTCCAATCGGCATCTTTTATTCTCCAATTTCGATGACGGTTTTCATTAATTACATGACCAAGCACGCGAATGAATATGGGAAAGTGGTCACTATCATAAAGATATTCCGAGACTTCCCAATCCAGCAATGCTGCGATACTTGGAGAACAAATGGTAAGGTCAATAGCCGAGAATGATCTATTGGCCACGGAAAAGTAGGTATTGTTACCTTTATTTAAGATAACTAAATCCGTTTCTGAAAAAAGATTGGCCAAGTTACGACCTTGCACATCAGTTCGATTTGAACCCCACATAGTGTTATGAGCATTAAAATCGCCCATTAGCAGGAATGGGGACGGAAGTTGTTTAAGTAATTGATCAATCAAACGAATGTCCAAACTGACATTTGGCGGAATATAAATTGAGCAAATGGTCAGTGCAAAAGGGATATGTAGTTGAACGGCTACTGCTTCTAATGCAGTGTTGACACGGAATTCTTTACTGAAAACCGTATCACGGACCAATAAAGCCGTTCCACCCTGAGCACGATCAACATTTGCACGATCTTTTCTATAAATAGTATAACCACGAAGATTAACAGAACATTCAACCTTAAAATTTGTTTCCTGTAAGGAAACGCAGATAGGTGAATTTTCGGATAATAATATTTTAAAGGATTCGTAGTGTGAATTATATCCGTTGCAGTTCCATTGTATAATAATTGAAACCATTTTTGATGTTATATTGCGAACGTAATTTTAACTCTTTGTTTATTAGCGTTTTTTTGTTTAACTTCAAAATTATCGTCTGGGGGAGTAGAACTCCCACTAATTGGCATAATTTCATCTGTCAGAGTAGATGGCGCGGAAAGAACTTTCACATCCATCGACTCTAACGACACGTCAATATTGGGGTCTGTGAGCGCAGGATCGCTAGAAACCTGCACCTCAGGTGGCGGTAGCTTAGATTGGGCTGCCGTCTTTGCAGGCTTTGACTCGGACTGAGCCTTTGCCTGTTTAGGATTTGACTTAGAAGTCGCAACCTTAGTTGGTTTTGGCCCGATACGGGCCAATACCTTAGATGGTTTAGGCTTTAAATAAGCCCCCATCTTGAGTGGTTTTGCTTGAAGTCCCACTCGTTGTGACCTTGGACCGGATTGGGCCGTAGTCGGTTTTGGTTTTGAGCCTGATGGGCCCGCAACCGGTTTTTGACCCTTCACATTAGAGTCCTTGTCTTTATTTAAAGAAGTTTCTGAAATAGCAGTAAATGTCATAATCGGTGTTTGTTGAATAATAGGTGTTTCAGCAACTGAAGCAAACGATCTAGAAAAGGTAGGAGCCGTAATTGCTCTATACTTCTTTTGAGCATCAAAGTAAGAGAGTTTGTCTGTTACTCTGATCTCGGCTATCTTCCTTTCATCTTTCATTTTTGGGCAGTCTCGGGAATAAACGGGATGCTTACCTTTGCAATTCACACATAAAGGTGAACTGTTGCATGGATCAGGGTCATGTTTCTCCTTACTGCATTTTGCACATGTTGCAACACCTGGACACCTAACTGCAGTGTGTCCAAAACGTTGGCATTGGAAACACCTCATTGGGTTAGGAATAAACGGGCGAACCGGGCGAGTAACATATGCCACCTTAACTTCATTTGGGAGCCGTTCAGAATCGAATGTTAAAATCATAGATGTTGTATCTCTGACTTCACCATCCTTTCTACGGGTTAGTTTTTTAATATCGATAACGCCTTGCGACGCCAGTTCCTGTTTGCATTCGTCTACAGTTGTGTATCATACCATGAAATTACTCCCTTCGAAATATTTAATGATTTATGCGGTTCAACTGTCACCGCAATGTTATCTAACGACGTGCATTCCTGCATTTCACTGCTCTGCAATTTATCTTTTACTTCAATAAGCAAGGTACCGTCTCTTAACTTTTTACATGAATTTAAAGTTCCATTAATAATATTGGAAATGGTCCTATGAATTAAGAAGGGAGAAACCTCCTTTAGACTCTGGCCATTTTCAGAACATTTAACAATCAAATATCTAACAAACTTTCTGCTTGTACTATTTCTATCTTCATTAGCTCTCTCGTCCGTAAACGGGCGAGATCGTTTGGTTGGAGGTTTAGAATCTACCATAATAAACTCCGTCAACTTCATCGCTCAATCTCCCCACCCACCACGGAGCCACATATGGGACGCTACATCACAAACTGATGCAGTTGCCAGGGCTAATCAAGCGATATAGGTTTCATAGATGTAAATGAAAGACTTCCGCAAACACAAAGAATACTATCGGGAACCAACCGTAGCACATTGTGAACCTTCCATCTATCACCACATAAATAATTCCTCACCCTAACGTTAAACAAAACAAGCCGATTGATTAAAACTGGGTTAGGTTTAACCTCCCGTTTTACCAGAAGCTAAGGCCAAAGCAGTGTGTTGGAACTAACACTCTTTTAAACCTGAGTATTAGCCCCTCAACTACCAGGATCCTCTTTTCCTAGCTTTCAGGTCACCGCGCACGGCAAACACGCAGGTGAGTTTTACAAGATGTTCTGTAAATTTTGTCAAAAATTAACTCACAAATAAGTTTGACTTGTCCCAAACGAACTGTGGGTTTTTTATCTCCTCGCCTATTGGTCGCCTTTTACGACCAGCAAAGGGGCTAGCGGAAGTATTCTTTTGCACCACCCCCTCCCGCAGGGGGGTTAAGCCAACACAAGTCCTGCTTAAATAAAACACTTTTAAACATTAGAACAAATGTCCATTAATACATGACACAAGTGATTAAATATTAATCTTGAAAAACGAAATAATCGTTGGGCTTGTGCATACGCGTCTTACAAAGACGAAAACAAGTTACTTAGAAAATAAAAGTAACTTGCACATTACAGTTAGTACTACTAATACTGCAACATTGAAAAAATAAAATTTAAAAAAAAAAATAAAAAAAAAATAAAAAAAAAAACTTGAGACACTGTGTGTACATTTATACGAACATGTTTTACCTGTTCTAGTGCTGCATAGTCTAGATATTAATTGATTTCCAATTCATTTTTTCTTTTATCTATAATTTATTTTCAAAATACTTCTTTTTTGTTTAATTTTAATTTTATTATTATTATTATTATTATTATTATTATTTTTTTTTTTTTTTTTTTTTTTTAATTTTAACCACACAAGTAACTTGTTTTCGTCTTTGTAAGACGCGTATGCACAAGCCCAACGATTATTTCGTTTTTCAAGATTAATAAAACACTTTTTATAGAACATCAGAAGAAATTGACAGTCTAGATTAGTCTATACGATGCGTACTTGACGCATCGTATAGACTAATCTTTTGATACTGACCCGACTTGATGTCTAGTGTTTCATGAGATAACTTGAGTTCAAACAACAACATATCTTCCCTTCTGTCTACGTAACATTGAAAAAACTTTTGCCGCTTGCGGATAGCAATCGAAAAGTTAGTGGTCCCTTCCACCTTTCACTGTGGTGTGATATCTTTGTGGCAAAAGATTTCTAGATTCGAAAGATCAATTGAAGTTTGCGAGTAATGTAACATTTTAAAATAATCAAAACGGCAATGAGCATCTGTTTTGTGGTAGAGAATTTTCTACAAACAGATTATGGAAATGTTAACTTAATAATAGTTTTTTTTTTGACGTAGTTTTTTGTTGTTTACTTTCTGCAAAAAACGCTTACTTTGAGAAGCACTTCTTTGGAGGTTCTTCGTCTCCCGAATGGCGGTCAATTATTGTTGACAGCTGTGTCAGCTTGTATTAAGTCAAGCTTCAAATTTGACAAAAGGTATTTGCTATTTACTAACTGGCTTGAGTGTGACACAACGAAACCTTTACCAAAAAGACTACCCAAAGCTCGCCTAAAATTGTCAATTGATCATACGCTAGAATTACGTCTATTTTATCAAGCACTGCTCTTACACCATCCGGGCCTATTACGTTGCATGTACGCTCCAGATAAAACTCCAACTCAATATATCTTAGTCAACAAGCAACCTCCACGCCACCCGCAAACAAAACTACTAAAAATCAAACACATACATTAGCCATTGTCATTCACTAGTCAATACTATAGCCATAATCACCTGAACCGTTTTAAATCTATTTATCAAAATCCAGCTTATTTTGCAAACACAGCTCTAATGCAATAAAAACACCTTTGGCTCTTTCTCAACTCCTACACGTCCGGAAGCCGTAACAATTTAATTGTGCATAATTTTGGCTTAAATATTTGTATTTTATAAAAATTGCCTCTCCACTCAGTGAGATTCATAATTTGTGTTTCAGGGTATGTACCCTTCATTAGTGTGCCTAGCATCTCAATGGCCAAAGAGACAATTTACATAAAATCACTATTATACTTTTTAACAATACTGAAATAATCTTTTTTTTTTTTTTTATTTTAAATTAATGTTGCAGCGACTTTATTGATGACATAATAGAAATTATCGACTCAATTATGAATGTAGTAGAAGAAATCATTATTGATCTACCAGCATATCTGGCAGCTTTTGAAAGCCATTTTGATAGCATGTTAAATATAACAAAAAGCATTAGTTAGAAAAATGCAGCTGATGATTAGTTAATTTTTTAATTTCTTTAATACAGCTTAATTTCATCTTAAATAATGTGATATTTTAATATAAATAAATCTTTTTACACACCAAATTCAAACTACCTAGTTAGTTAGAAATAACTGGAACAAGATAAAGAATGTAAAAGTAACAAGACAAACGGAAATAGGAAGCGATCATCATTTTCTACGAATGGATATAAAATGGAAAGCAAAACTTAAACCAGACAAAAGAAGGAAAAAGTTAAGATAGAAATAAAAACATACAAACTAAAAGAAGAACAAATACAAGTGGCATACCAAGAAATACTACAAAAAAAATTCAGAGAGAAAGAAAAAAGAACGTCCATAGAAGGAAAATGGGAAATTTTTAAACAAATTATCCTAGATGCTGCAGAAAAAAGCTGTGGGTCAGCAAAAATAGTGAACAAAGATACAAAAAAACTAATTGGTGGACAGAAGAAGTCAAAAAAGAGATAAGGGACAAAAAAGAAAAATGGAAAAGATACTTACAAACCAAGGAAATAGAAGATTACGAAAAATACAAAAAAAAAAAAATGAAACAAAGAAAATAATAAACGAAGCAAAGATAAAATCATGGACAAAATTTGGAAATGAAATGAATGAAAATTTCAACCGAAACTAAAAACTATTCTACGGAACGTTAAAACATCTAAAACAAAACAAAAAAGAATACAATATGATGAACATAAAAGATAAAAATGGTAAAATAATAACGGAAGAAGATAAGATAATGGAAAGATGGAGGCAATACTTCCAAAAACTAATAGAACAAGAAGCAGAAGAAAACAAAGCAAAAGAAGATGAAGAATTGCTACAGGACAGAAGAACGGAAGAAATAGAAGAAATTAAAAAAAACGAAGTAATAGAAGCAATTAAGAAAATAAAGAACGGGAAGGCACCGGGAACAGATAAAATAACGCCGGAAATGATGGAATACATGGGAAATGAGGGAATTACACAAATAACGGAATTAATAAACGACATAATTAGGAATGGGAAACCCCCAAAGGAATGGAATAAAGGAATAATTCTACTCATACATAAAAAAAGCGATAAAAGGAAATGTGAAAACTATAGAGTAATCACACTAACGAGCATACCAAGCAAAATATTCACAAGAATTATTGAAAAAAGAATGAGAGACAAACTAGAAACGACAATAGAAGGCAGCCAATGTGGATTTAGAAGAGAAAGATGCACACAGGATCTAATATTTATAATAAGACAATTATGTGAGAAAATGTTTAAAACAAATAGAGTAATGCACGTATGCTTTGTTGACCTTGAAAAGGCATTTGACAGGATCAAGAGAGAGGACATATGGAAAAAACTAGAAGAGAGAGGAATTGAGAAGAAAATAATAAACGTAATTAAAAACATGTACACCGAAAACAAAAACATAGTCAGAATGAATAACGAAGAATCAAAAGAATTCCAAACAAAAAAAGGTGTGAAGCAAGGATGTGTGTTAAGAGCAATGCTTTTCTCAATTGTGCTAGACAGGCAATAAAACAAGCAAAGCAAAAAATGAAAATGGTAAAAATAGGATATTGGAAAATGGAAGTAACAAAAATAGCAGAACTGCTATTTGCAGACGATATGGTAGTGATTGCTGAAACCGAAGAAAAGTTACAACACAACATGGAAATAATAGAGAAGCAACTAAAGAAAATAAACATGAAAATAAATTATGAAAAAACAAAGACCATGATAATTGCAAAAGAAAAACTGAATCACGAAATAAGAATAAAAGGAAGAATAATAGAACAGGTCGAACAATACAGATACTTAGGAACAATAATACAAAGCTACGGAAAACTAGACAAAGAGATAGAGGACAAAATAAACAGCAAAAATATATAACATGTTAAAAAACACTTTCTTTAACGAAAAAGAAATATCAAAAACAACAAAAACAAAAATTGTAAAAAAAGTAATCAGACCAACATTAACATATAGTAGCGAAACATGGACGATGACAGGAAAACAAATAGAAAGAATAAATGCTATGGAGATGAGATTTCTTAGGAAAATTGAGAACAAAACAAGAAAAGATAAAATAAGGAACGAGACATATAGGACGAATTTAAATATAAAACCAATACAAAAAAAATTATTAAAGGTCAAATGAGATGGTATGGACATATCAGAAGAATGAATGAAGAAAGAAATACTAAGAAAATTTATAAGACAAAAGTAACAGGAGAACAAAAAAGAGGAAGACCCAGAAAATAATGGAACAGCGCAATAAAGGAAGAAGCTACAAGAAAAGGAAACACGTGGGAAGAAATAAAAGAGATAGCCAAGGATAGGAAGAAATAGAGAAAATATTACACAAACTAATAATGTATACGCCTGACACCGAAAGGTAAAAAGGCAATTGAATAAATAAATTAAAAAAAATTAAAGAATCAATTGCAAATGTGACCAACAATAAAGCTTTAGTTATAGTAACAAATTATACCGACAACGAAGAAAAAATTAATATTTGTGACTCTCTACAAACACAACTAGTTGATGTTCCATATAATCAATACATTTGCGAACAATTCTTCCCCAAACATATCAATAACTTGACAGAATTGCAGAGAGAAAATATAAATAGACATCTAAATATCGATGGATCAGAGCGATATGCAAAAAATATAAACACATTTTCCACATTGAAGGTCAGCCATTGACTTTTACACACTGCATAAAGCGTAAATTAAATTTAAAGGATAAAACTCCAGTTTATGTAAAGATGTACCGACAACCCATGGAAACGAAGAAAGAGGTATAATAGCAAATATTGGAATTGCTTGACCAAAATATAGTGCAGGATAGTATCTCCCCGTAGAGTTGTCCTGTTAACATAGTTACAAGAGAAACTAATGGCAAAATAAAGAACAGAATGGTAATTGATTATCGGAGACTCAATGATCAAATGATGGAGGATAAGTACCCGATTCCGAATATTTCGGATATACTTGATAAGCTTAGACGCTGTCACTATTTTAGCAGCATCGACCTAACTTCAGGGTACCACCAAGTGGAAATGGATCCACAAGACATGGAGAAGACAGCATTTTCTACTAAACAGGAGCACTTTGAATTTAAGAGAATGCCCTTCGGACTTAAAAATGCGCCTGCTACCTTTCAGCGTCTAATGGACAGCATTCTTCAGGGTCTTCTCAAAGACACATGTCTGGTGAACCTTGGCGATATAATTGTGTACTCAACATCTCTTCAAGAACACATATCCAAACTTCAAAAAGTATTCAATCGTCTGGAAAATGCCAATTTTAAGATAAAAATTGAAAAACTTTATTAAAAAACAAATTAAGTATCTAGGTTATCTGATATCCGAGAAAGGCGTCAAACCAAACCCAGAGAAAATAAATGCTATTAAAAGATATTCTCTCCCAAAAACAACGAAAGAAATCTAATCTTTCTTGGGACTAATCGGATATTACCGTAAATTTATCAAAAATTTTGCATCAATTACCAAACCTTTCACTCTGTGCCTGAAAAAAGGGGCAAAAATTGAAATGACAAAAGATTACATAGAAGCCTTTGAAAAATGTAAAAATATAGTTATGAACGAGCCTATCTTGAGATACCCTGACTTTACTCAAGAATTTGTAGTTACCACCGACGCGTTCAACATAGCTATTGGAACTGTACTTTCTCAAGGACCTATAAGTCAAGACAAGCCAATTAGTTACGCATCCAAAACTTTAAGCGAGACTGAAGGAAGATACTCGACAATCGAGAAAGAACTTTTGAGCATCGTATGGGCTGTAAAATACTTCCGCCCTTATGTATACGGAAGACGATTTAAGATCTACACTGACCATAGACAACTCGTATGGTTATGGAAACTAAAAGAGCCTAATTCGAAACTGATGCGTTGGAAACTTAAACTCGAGGAATATGACTTCGAAGTAGTGTATAAAAAAAGAAAATATAACTGCAACGCAGATGCGTTATCTAGAGTAACTTTAACGAAACCTATTTTTTAAATTTTTTTTTATTGTGGCTGGGGAAAGCTCTACCAGCTTGCGTGCGAAACTCTCATCCGCTAAACCCCTATTCCACTTGGCGTTCATGTAAACTCAGCCCCGGAATCGCCATTCAGACCCTAGTTGTTATCGTCTGGTCTATGTTTTCGGTTGTCTCTTACATTTCTTTTTGTTGGGATATTTCCTCGTTTGTTCTTCTTCTTTCTTTGTCTTCCTTGGCCTTCATTATATCTCCAACCATCGTAGATATAATGTTCCAGCAGTCGGTAGTGCCCAGCATGTATGCCATAATATTTTCCGGAATCAACGCCATTTAAAGAACGTGTGTTCCACATCGTCCGTATCCTGACAATATGCACATATTGGGGTCGCTCTTATCTTGAATTTGTGGAGGTACGCCTCAAAACACCCATGCCCAGTCAACATCTGCGTTAAGAAGTAGTTTGTTACCCCATACCTTCTCCTTACCCATTTTTCTATGTTTGAGATAACCTTCTTTGTCCATTGGCTTACATTTTCTGTTTTCTTCCACCGGTTTTGCCAGTTCTTTAAAGTATCGCCCCTTAAAGTCAGCTTTTCTGCTGGATTCTTCCCATACCCGTTTTTCCTCTCTTCCACCAAAAGGTCTATGGGTGGCATGTCGGCAACTACAAGGATTGCGTTAGTGGAGACAGTTCGGTATGCGCTGCATACTCGTATGGCCATCTTCCGCTGCACTTTCAGTAGCATGTCTTTGAATTTCTGGTGTACCAAGCCACTTGCCCAGATAGTGGCGGCATATAGGATTATGGAATGCAATACTGCGCATAACAGCCTCCTTTTTCGTGCTGTGAGACCCTGTATGTTTGGCATAAAACAAGCAAGCATCCTGACAGATGTTTCTGCCTTCTTGCTGGTGTTTATTATGTGCATCTTCATTTTTGCCCCAGAATCAAAAGTCACTAGATATTTTATCTCGCGAGTGGTGGTGATATTTTTGCCTAACACTTTTACGGTAACTTCTTTGACCTTTCTGCTGTCGCTCAAGAGTACTGCTTCTGATTTCTCCGCAGCTATTTCAAGTCTATTTTCCTTCATCCAGCTAGTGATTTGCTGCATTTTACCAATGCTATTAGGTTCTCTTGGTCTTTGCAGTGACTACAATTGCTAGGTCGTCTGCATATCTCACGGTTGTGACGTTTGGTAGCATTTTCAGTCGCGGAACCCCGTCGTAGTAAACGTTCCATAACAGTGGACCTAAAATTGATCCTTGCGGGACACCGGTTTTTGGAGCGTCTGCTCCCACACTAGCAATGTTCTTTGAGAGAAATAGCTTTTCAACATTTGCAGCAGGTATGGTGGGATGATTCACACACCCTACCAATGCGCCGAATTGAAAGCATTTTTAACATCTATTGTGACCAGCAGACAGAGCTTCTTATGTCGCCCCCCTTCATTTCTTGCCTTGTCTACTTCTTCTAGCACTTCGACTTGCCCTTTACAAAGCCAGACTGGGACTTAGCTAGACCTCCAGTGTTCTCCAGCTCTTCAAGTATCCTGCCTTTTAGCAGCTGCTCTAGTAGCTTTCCCATACAGTCTAGGAGGCATAGTGGTCTGTAAGTTGGCTTATCTTGCCTTTGCTTGCGCTGTTTTTCAAGTAGTACTAATCTGGCTGTTTTCCAGATTTGTGAAAACTTGCCGGTCTGTAACAGTTCGTTCATCACTCGCAGGCAGTTTCCTGTTAATGATTTAGCCACCAATTTTACAACCTCGGGAGGTATTCCATCAGGTCCGGGTGCTTTTTTTGGCTTGATTTTATTCCCCGCGTTTGTAACCTCTTCTTCCGTAAAGAAGGGAATTTCCTGACTGTTTACTGTGCTACGAATCCAATTAATTTCCGGGTCTTCTGGAAAAAGAACCTTTGCTTCTTTAATAACTACTTCTTCTGGTATGTTACTTCAAGGACTTATGCGGTGTGAGCTGGTTGCGAGTCGATAACCTTTTCCCCAAATGTCATCTTCCACTTCTTCTATGACTTTATTCCAGGCTTCTTGTTTTGCGATGTTTATCGCCTTTTTGAGTTGCGTCTTCTGCTGTCTGTATTGTTTTTCTGCGGTTTCTTTATCTTCTTCCGTACTGCTTGCGCGTTTGTTTGTACGTGTCTTAATTCTTTTTTTTGGACAAACATTTTTTCCGGCTTTCCGCAATTTCTGATGTCCACCAATATATTGGGGTTCTATTTCCGCGTACTCCGATTTTTTCTAGTGCCAAGCTTATCGCAGGTGTCACTGATAAGTTTTAACAGTTCTTGTGGTGTTTTAGGCTGCACGCTGCATTCCCGGACTCTCTGCCTTAGCCTACCTTCTATAGCCTCCATTTTTACGCTAGATAGTTTCCATCCTTTTCGCTCTCTTGCTTCGCCCGCTGATGTTTCTGGACTTTGCTGCGACCTGATCCTAAAAGTTATATTTCTATGGTCTGAAAAATTTTCTTCTTCCAACACCTTCCAATCCATTATTTTGTTCGCTATAGTGTTTGCGACAAAGGTGACACCTAAGTATGATTCACTTTTTCCCCTGCAAAAAGTAGGAATACCGCCTGTATTTGCCACTACAAGATCTATTTCTGATGCCCATTCGACCAGTATATTTCCTTTCCGATCATTTTTTGCCGAGCCCTACAGCGTCGATTTGGCATTAAAATCTTCTCCTATAATACATTTCTTCTTTTGTATTCTAATGCTGGACTTCAGCTGGTGTATAAAATCTTTGAAGTACTCGATGGTTACATTTAGGGATATGTAGCAGCTGTATATAGTTTTATCCCTCAGCTCTATCCATACGTATCCACTTCCCGCCCCTGTTTCGTACACTTTGCACAGTTTGTTTACGATGGCTATAGCTGCATCAAGGTTTTTCTCGACATACCAGTTTCGTTTTGTGGCAATGTTTTTACTTGGCTCGCTTAGAATCATTAGGTCTATTTCCTTTTCTTCGATAGTTTTATACAACAGGACATGTGCTGTCCTGCACTAATTTAGATGTACCTGGAGGACTTTGGTGCTCTGCTCCAGCATATATTTCTTAGGATTTAGTTTCGTGCTTCTTTATTTGGGGTCTTCCGCCCACTGTATTTTTGTCTTTCCTGTTCCACTAACTTTCTATAGGTTGGGCATTTCATGCTATCTATTCTATGGTTTTCTTTTTTGCAACTTGGGCAGTATTCCTCTTCTTGACATTCTTTTGTTTTGTGTCCTGTCTTCCCACACTTCAGGCATTTTTCATCAATTTCTGGTTCCTGGTAATCTCGCGCCCAATGCCCGTATTCTTGGCATTTGTAACATTTAGTTTGTGTTACCCGTTCTATGACTCGGCAATTCATCCATCCAATTTTAATTTTTCTGACTTTGAGCAGGGTTTGTGCTGCATCTTCACCTAGCTCAACTGTGGCATTCTGGTTTTTGCCGTGCGCCGGGCTCATAGATTTTACAATTGCTTTGTGACTTTCAACTCCGGTCAGTGTAATCGCATGCATAACTTCTTCCTGTGTCGTTACTCCATCTATCCCCATGATGTGAAGGGTTTTCTTTCGCTGCCCACCTCCTATTTTCACTTCCGTGTCTTGTACTTCTTTTGTGATATAATCTCTTACTTTTTTAGCAGCTTCTACTCCTCCTTCCACTGACATTACGAGGTCGCTTTTGTTACTTTTTTTCACCATCTTTACTTTGTAATTTGTTTTTAGGACTTTGCCTGTTACCATTTGACTATCACAGTTCCCATACCTGCCGGATTTCTGGGTATCTTCCTTGCCTTCTCTAGTGTCTTCGTCATCTTATGGCTTATCTTTTGTACATGTATGAATAGTTTTGTGACGGATCCTCTAAATACATGTTCTACCCTTTTCCTCGTTGTTTCTCCGCTAATATTTTCCGGTGCTGGTATATTAATTTTTCGTCTTTGTTTTTTGTGTGCGGCTTTTTTCAATGTTTCCATCGCTTTTATGAGATTTGCTATCCAGCTTGTTTTTTTAGTCTCTGCCTGTGTCGTTAGTCCGAATATGTATCTTTCTTTTTTTTTCTACCCGTTATTCTCTGAGACTTCAGTTGTAAGCTTTATGAATGCCGTGTGCTGCTTATTTTGGCCCTCTGTTGCTAGCAGTTTGCACAATTCCGGGAATCTTTCTTTGAACTTTCGTTCTATGCCCTTTTCCATTTTTGTGTTTTCTGTATATACGGCTAGGTCTCCTTCCTGATCCACTAGAAGGTTGCCTATTTTCAGGTCAGTTACCCGAAACACTCTTTCTGGCCAGGGTTCATTCAGTAGGTCCAAAAACTCTGCGTCGTTACCTATATTCGACAGTCTTCGGTTAATTTCAGTAGCCATCTCTTCCTCCTTCCGTTCAATTTCTCTTTCGTTATCTGGCCCTTCGCATTGTGTGTCATTGATAGTTTGCGTACTTATTGATTGATTGACTTTTTTTTGCCATTTCTAGGATAAACTTCATTATTTCCGTCAGGAGTTGATGAGCAAGAGTTTACTCCTCTTTTAGGCGGGTCCTCTATTTCTGCAGGTTTCGCTGTCCCTATATTGACTACCATATCCACTATGTTTCTATTTGCCGCGGTACACGAAAAGGGCGCGCCTGTATCTCTGCTTGCGGGCGTATTTACTCTATTGGGGGACCTGCTCAGGCTTTCTCGTCGGCGCTGCACCTTCAGAAGCTCCAATTCGAAAGCCATCCTTTCCTTCATCTGTTTTGTCGTAGCCGAGTCGTCATCGTTCTTGAGGTGGTCGTTTTCCGATCGAGGTGCGCCCGCTTGGTCACGCTTTTCCTCGACCGTAGTGTTTGAACAGTCCCCCCCCCCCCCCCAGAATCCGTGGAACAGCTTCCCGTAGGAAGAGGGGATTCTCCGCCGTTGGCGGGTAGTTCGGTTTTTCCATTCGACATAATCATTGTGAAAAGTTGGAATCCGAGCATTTTATACCTCCTGCCAAGTTTGTTGTCGTCAACGTGAATCTATTTTGAAGAAGAATATAGATGTTTGCTCCATAGCCCTCGAGACCTAATAGCGTCGGGAGTCGTAAAGGTGGTCTAGAATAGACCGAAGAGTTTGACCAAGAGAGGTCGAGCCTCTTCGGTTTTTATGCAGCGGGCACCGCGTGCAGGCGAGGTTGACTTGGAGGACTTATCATCATGCCTGCACCTTACCCACCAACTTTAACGGAACTGAATGCTATAGAAGACGACGATCTATCTTATCTCATTCCTAATGTAGACGAAGAACTTCAAAAAGTTATACAAGAAATAATAGATGGACCTATACTTCACAAGTAATACGCAAACCAATATCTGTGAAAAATTTAACAGTTTTAAGAGAAGAACTACAATCAGAAACTCCTAAAAGAAAATTAGCCTTATCAAATAAACATGAAGATTCACAAACCATTCACTCGAATGTTACAGAGGAGCTCATAGCCGAAATCGTATCCTAACAGAGCCTATAAATTCTAAAAAAAAATCAATGTTTCGTTCAGCCTACTTCAGAAGAAGTGACTATAGAGGCTTGCGCAATAGAGATGGAGTCAAAGTCATAGAAACCAAAATACCTGCCGAAACAACGAAGGATCAATTCTGAATTTCATCAAAGAATACCTAATAGGTCCTAGTAAACATTATCTTTACTTCGAAAAGGATAATTTGTATGTAGCCTTTAGTAAAGTATATGTAGAACATTTCAGTAATAATGGGCCAACACTCATTCGTTGCACAGAAAAGTTAATTGATGTTTTTGATAAAGCGGACCGGGTGGAACTTATGGAAGGTTATCACAAGTAAAAAACAAACCATAGGGGAGTAGAAGAAACATACTCTTGCTTAAAGCGAAAATACTATTGGAAGGATATTTTATAGCGCCCCAGAAGAGATAAATTCAGACAGCGGTAAGGAATTTAATAACGACCTTACAAGACGATTTTTGAAAGAACATAAAGTAGCTGTCCACTTCGAAACACCAGGAAATTTAAGTTCCCAGGGTAGTATTGAGAGGTTTCACTCTACCATCATTAAACACATTAGATGCTTACAAGAAATCAAACGAGAACCAATGCATAAGCAAATGAAATTAGCAGTTATTGCTTATAATAATGCTATTTCAAAAACAACAAGACATACACCTCTAGAAATCGCTTTTAGTCATACAGCACTAAAGACCCAAGACTGTATTCTCGACATTACTACCATCAATACCTAGATGATCATACAGAACGGTTAGCGCATCTATACAAAAACATTCAAGAAAAAAATAATTCCGACAAAAGGAAATATGTTAATAAATCCTAAAAAAAATCAAAAGTGATGCCGTTTAAAATAAACGAGATGGTGTATATACAAACTGATGGACAAAATAAATTATTGAATCCCTACAAAGGACCCTACAGGATACTACAACTCAATCAATATGAAACGGTTATTGTTGAAACAAAAACAAATACAAAAAGAATGCACATTCGTCAACTCAAGCATTCTGTTGTTGCAGATCCCTCGGACAATATATCAGTAGCGTCAGAGGTAACCTTGACATAACAACATCCAAAGACACCACTGGATTCCTAGCTGCAAGACTCGAATCACCGCAGAGAACTATCCGTAATATACGACCTGAATGAATTAGTCTAGGAAACACAACTTTTATCAAATAATGATGATTATTGAATTAACATATTAAAAAAAAAAATCACTGCCAAACAGTAACAAAAAAGAAATGAATAATTACCTTAAAGTGCTACGCACAAACAGGCAACAAATGAATAAGTTTCTAAATCAATTATGGCCACATAGACAAAAACGAGGTGCTATAAATTTTGCAAAACAAATTATAAAAGCTATCACAGGCAACTTTGATGACGAGGACGCTGAACATTATGACAGTGCAATAAAACTACTATTTGAATCACAAAATCAAATTAAAACAATAGTAAATCAACAACTATTTCCGCACAAACTATACCGGAATTTAACAAGACAATAGCGTTATTAATAAACAATCAACAAATTTTGATGTCCCGGATTCTTCAAGTTGAAGCAGCTCTAAAAAATCTCACCATCTATCAATTAGAAGAGGAAAAACAAATTCTTGTTTATTGAATCTTCAATCAATTAATATTCCTAATGAATTCTATAAATGACATATTGAAATTATTAATAGAAACAGTAACATTTGCCAAGCTTAACATCTATTACCTAACTATTATCAAAACAAATCAACTACTTCAAGAACTACAACACATAGAAACCTTGAAAAAAATTGGAAAACTACCAAAACTACCCAAACTCGAAAATCTTAAGCTCATCGAACAATTTATAACAGTAAAAGCTTATATACAAAATAGCCGCTTAGTGTTCCTTCTTATATTGCCACTTGTCAAATTCAATCCAAGTAATTACTATCATCTGTTTCCGCTTCCAATAAAAAACAATTATGATTCTTATCACTTTATTATACCAAAAAATCCTTATGTGGTAATTAACAACGATAGTTACGCGTCCTTACAAACGCCATGCAAAGAAATACAACAGACAAAGTTCTTGTGTAATACATCAATCGCTAGTAAAATTACTAACCAAGCACCCTGCAAAGTCCAACTTTTATCATTCTCCAATAACTACACCCAGTGCAGACATCACTACGGGAAGATACCTTCCACATGGATTTCAAAAATTTTTAGTGGGGGGGGGGGCAACTTAATGGAGCCATTAAAAACAGTTTAGCAAGCGAAATGTATTGTTTGGTATGTCAAATGCAGATCAATCAAATCAAACGTAACTTACAAAATCTCAAACTCGGTAATAATAAAAATTAAACCTGTAAACACCTGTAAATTAAAAATGAGTGAATAAGATAACGTGGACATTACTCTAAATTATAAATGGTAATAAGTATATTACATTTATGTATTTATTCATTTTAATCTAGAATTTTGATCATGTGATTATTTTTAAACCTTTGATATGTTTATTGATAAACATCAATCAATAAAATAAATACTCCTATTTTTGTATTAATTTTATTTATTATTTTTTACAAACCAAAATGCAGCTAAAAAATTATTATAAATCATTTTTTTATTACAAAAAAGGAACAAACCATTACCAGTAAATTTTATATGAGCGACTAACAGAAAGCAAGATGCTAGGAACCTCAAAACAACACCTTTTTCTTAGAAATTCCATCAGAATACTATCGCGTCCGCAAGGTTTATGCCGTGGAGCGACTTTGCACCATGATGGCATTGCACAGAAGCCACTAAAAAAAAAGGCGAGAGTTGTTGGCCAAACCAAGACATCCTGTGGCATTGCGCGCAGATGCCAGCAAACGTAGTAGAAGGGTAAGTTAGAAGTAGAATAGTGTTACGCAGCCGTATATTAGGTGCACAAAGAGTTTTAGCCGGCATGCCACCAATAGACAAGTCAAAGCGCTTACCTGCTACAGCTGAAATACAACTGTTAGCGGGGCCAAGCGGTGGTAAAAGTTGTAAGTACTAACAATATTCCTATTTTTTTTTATTTATATAGTTTTTAGGTTCTAACGCAGTTGTTAATGAACTCCACTAATAAAAAAATACTAGATGTATTCCTCCTGTAAGTCCCCCGCTAGAAATTTTTAATAAGGAGGAAATAAGATTTCCTAGCGGTAAAAAAACGTATTGTAAGTACATACTTGCAAAATATTCTGTTTTTTAAATTTACAATATAATATTGCAGGATCCTTAACCTTACAAAATGCTGTAAGTGGGCCAACTTTAACGACAACTCTCGCCCAACATTTGTATGAGTTGTAACAAAGATCATTAATATTTTTCTTATTATTTTTCTATATTTTAGAGTCGTCAAAAACAATTAAAGGACCTTCAAAGAAGAGACGCCTGAGCGCAATTATAGCCAATTTATGCAAACAAGCGGAGGAAGAAGAAGAAGAATTGAATGAGCCAACCAATAAAAAACCCAAAATAACATTAATACCACCGCTAGGAACCTCTGATCACAAGGAAGTCGCTACTGACAATCAAAAAACTATCAACGCTGTGGAATTTCTTTGTTCGGCCATCACAAAGTGCTTAGATGGCGTTAGCAGTAACAAATAATACAATATAGAAGAAACATTTGAATGAGGAGACGGAGACGAGCCGAACGTTGCGTCGGGTGGGCATTCGACAATATTTGTCTTCAATTTGCGTTTGAGCGCATGTAGGAATTGGCTACAGCATGATTGAGAGTTAAAAAACCGTTGAGTTTTGCTACTAATACTTCTATAAAATATTATAGACCTTTTAAAAGTTTATATGTTCTTACATTAGATCAAAAGGAAAAGTAATGGCCGGTCTCTACGACGTCAACTAAGACGTAACTTGATCACTGAGTTGTTGAGTTTGAGTTGCACTATAGTTTTACACACAGCGCATATAATTCGGATAAACATGGTAATATCGCCTCTATTTGCACAGCTGTTTTATTTGTATATTATTGTCGTGTACATTATTTAAACTAATGTTACAAGTATATTAGTCAATTGTGTGAAAGCAAAAACGTAAGTTATTCTCAAAGGAAAAAGCAAGTATGAAAAAGAGATATACTAAAATGTCTATAATTACTGCAACCATTTTAAATCAAAACAATATTCAATTTTGTATTTAAAAATGTTTTACAATTTACCAAATATTTGTTTTAGGGTTTCAAAAGATCATATTATTCTTTATTGCATTAAAGAATTAAAGAAAACTGAGATTAAATATCTTCTACCAACTACTGATAAGCAGTCTATATAAAAACTTATTCAGAGCCGTAAGTGTTTTGTATAAAATCTAGTTGTTTATCAATAGTTTGTATTGTTTTATTTCCATGTTTAGATGACTAATGTATAACAACTCTTAGGAATTTAATTGTTATAAATGCTTTCGTAAACAGCTTGTAACATTCCATGTTCACGCTTATCAAGCAAGTATAATTAAATGAGTAATGGCTTGCAATTAAAGATTAGATTAATAATTTATTTTGTCAGCAAAAAATGACTGTTCGTCATATCTTATTGGATTGTCGGCAGTTTTCGGAACAAAGAGTTATGTCTGAATTATCACCCAGTTTGTCGATTGTCTTGGGCGATCAGATCGTTGAAGTCGATCGTCTGTTCGAATTTATTCGACAGAGCAAATTGGGTGTATGGATATAATTGTTAATTTATTATGATTAATGTTTGTGTATCGTAAAATCCAGCAGTGTTTAGGACTTTTTACACCCTAGACACTGTTGGAATTATCTAGTCATTATTGCTATAGTCATTAAAGTTTGTGAACGTTTATTTTATCTTTGTTGTTTATTTATTTATTTATTTAATTTTATTCTTTAATATGCCATTTTACAGCATATCATTTTACACTTTTTATAGTTAGAGAAAAGAATCGGCGTTAATAGTCTTATTAGGCTGATACGCCAAAAATCTAAACTAACCTACAGAGATTTTTTTTACTGTTTCCGTGGGCTAAGTGTGAGTCCGAGTGTTGTTTGAGCGTAGAGTTGGTTTTGTGTAATTGTTTCCCTTTTTATACATTTCTTTTTTAAACTTAATTTCTTCTGCATCAGATATTCTTGGTCGAACATAAATTTATTTTTGGGTAATTTTTGTACTATACTTTTTCTCAATCCCACCCTAAGAGGTTTATTGTTTGTACCCTAGGGGTACTCATCCAACAGGTAATACCCGATGCATCTTAAAACAATTGGAGCCCGCCGACCGCGAGTAAGTAAAAACCCCGACCTATTCCGACGAGCCAAGCTGCAACTACCGAATAGTAGCAAAGTGACACGCGCGGGGTGGTACAACGTACGCAACATACAGTTTAATTTCTTATTTTTGTTCACTGTTGCTCTCGCACCCTTTAATTCATTCACCGATTTTTCAAACATGTTAAAGAATGTTGCCGTGTCACTAAAATTGTTTAATTTGAGTTTTTTCAATTTATTTTTGTCTCTATTTGCAGCGCTGTTGATTCTTTCAAATATAGTTTATCAATTTTTTTTATGATGTACGACGTTTCTTTATCGCTTACAGATTCCAGTTGTTTGTTGTAAATCGCACTGTAAATATAATTTATAGCTTTCAGAGGTTGTTGGTCCCATTCATCTTTATCTGTTTCTATTTTTTTTCTAGTTATTACCTCGTTGCATTTTTTCATTTTCAGGTACATCGTCACACGCATATTTCACTTGCCATAATCTTCGCCATTAATTACCGGTATGGTTACGGCGGCTATTTTTTTATGTGTTTTAGTCTAATTTTTAATAATCACTTTCAAGTTCGATTAATAACTACGTTTGACAATCATGTTTAATAACCACTTTTAATAACTACTTTTGTATGTACCATGTACCAAAGAAACGCAAGAGCATGCTCTTCCTATATGCGCGCGCATAGTACTTCAACACTCTACTCATGGATGGCACCTAATGTTCCATATTACATTATAATTCCATAGTAAATGTACTGTTCTTAATAGTAGGTTTTTAATTAGAGCGAAATGATAGATAACAATTGTCAGGAAATGAATTATTAAACGCCTACTTTGGTTTACAATTTGTAAACATAAAGTTAAAACAAAAAATTCCAAAAATCTCAATTTTTTGCTTGCTAGTGTCATCAATCATTATTATATTTTAATTGTCAACATAAAATTTTCAATGGGCTTGAATTAGTGTTAGTTATCCCATGCAAAATATTGTTTATTATTATTTATATAAGTTTATTAAAATTATTATTTTTGAAAGCCATTAGAATGTGAAGTTTTTTTATAATGATTGGCCAGTTGTCTAAGTAATGAGATTGTTACCGAACAAGAAATCAAAAATTGTAATACAAATGTTAATCATCATTTATTGTTGGAAACTTATATTATTTATAAAAATAAAGATTGCCAATATAAAATAGAACAATTTATTATCCAAAACAGTGTCCAAACAATAAATGAATATTTATCTCAATTTATACTAAATGTTAACTAAACATTATAATCTAAAACTTAAGAAACGGAAAAATCTACAATAGTTTCTTGTATTTCCTGATAATTGTAATAGTTTTAATATCATGTATTATTTGTGCTTGTAAATATTAACTAGCGAGAATGCTGACAACCAACAAAAATAACATCAAAACAAGTTTAAGTTAACAATTGTACTTATTATTTCTTAAAACAACGTACCTTATATTTATGAAATATGTTTATTTCATATTAATAGAACCAATTGCAAGAATTAAATAAAAAACTTTTTTAAATGAAAAATTAAGATAATCCCAATTGTATTTATTATTGTATTAATTGTATACTACATTTGCGTGGTTAGAATTTTATTTCAAATTACTTCAACCAACAAAATAAAAACCAGTGTATTAAAGAACATTATCTTTATCAATTTTTTGAAATATTATTTCAACGATTACTAGATAAAATACAAGACAAAAAAAAAGAAGAATCCAATTTGTTTTATCAGTGTGTGTTACCGTTGGAATTTTATTTCAAATTACATCAACCCACTGAAAGAATTTAACAAAAACTTGTCACTAATTGTATAAAAAATAATTTGATTTAATATAATCATTTTGTCATATTGATTATATATTTAAATTTATTTTAAATTATTTTTCAACGCAGACTGTATTTAATATACATAAAAAGTTTTTATTTTTCGGCTCCAGTTATGAAACACCCTGTATAAACTTTAACTTATCGATAATTCCGTTATTCACGTGTCTGAAAGTGGTGCCAACGTTACCAATTTGTTTGTATTCGAGTGTGTTCGAATAAAACTATTCAAATGGTGCGAGTGTGACATCATCATCACTGGGAATAATAAGCGCAGCGCAGGGCAGTGTCATGGTGGCTGTATTTTGAACGATTAATAGTTATTAGAACCAGTTTTAACATGATCTCATTTATATGATGTGTTGAAGGTGGTTGGAGTATATTTTCAAGATATTAAATTGATCGAAAAGGCTGTGCATAGTGTTTTTAAGAACTGTGTTGTGTAATTTTTGTATTTGTTTTGTTTATGTTGCTAAATAGCTAGTAAGTTCATATGTATAATATATATTTTGTTTATGTTAGAATATAGAATAGAGCTCTTTTAAATACCGTTTTAGTTTTTAATTACATTATTACTAGTCACATAAATCTCAGGGTTTATTATAACTAATATAGTACGTAACCATGATACTAAAACAGTATAGTTTTAATATCATGGTACGTAACGATTCATATTCAGTAAATACATTCTTACAGTTCAAGACATTAATATACCACAACGAGGGGCTGACATTTGCTAATTTTTGAGACCTGTAGCACTTACTAAATAAGTACGGCACTATTTTGTTTTTATTAATAATACAAGAAAGAATTAAATTTGATTCTAATTTTATTATTGTTTTATGAAATGTCAAAATTTTTTTTTTTTAAATTTTGCAAATGAAAATATTTTTTTACTAATAATTTATTTATTTTATGTTATAATCAATTGTAGTTGTAGTGTTTGTTTTAACTTGCAACTTTAGAGTCGTCTGTTACGAGATTGATTTTAATACAAGTGTCAGTACAATAATTTCGCACCAATTTTTCAAATATTTAGCAAGCTTTTAAGAAAAAAATTAGAACATAAAATTAAATTATTAAATAAAAAAAATAAAAAATTATTGTACTGACACTTGTATTAAAATCAGTCTTGTGTCAGATGGCTCTTATGAACAAATAAAACAGTCTGGTAGAATCTATGAACAATGTCAATAAGTAACATAAGAAAAAAATCAGTTTAATGTTTACAATAATTTTATTTTATGTAAACAATTGTATTTTAGCATTTTAATACTTTTTGTACACAAACTGAGAAATATTAGGTAGCTATATAACCTAAAATACTATTTTAAAATTTTTATTGTAAATTAATTTAGTATCCTATTATCTCATTTTAATATATTGTGAGTTGTGGAATGTTCACTATGTCAATTTAATTGTTGTGGACAGTGTAAACTGAGCAAACAGTGGTTTTTACAAAATTATCATTAGGTCTGTTCTAATTGACACTTGCACTCAAGTAAAATAATATTCCTATTTATGCAATCTTATGGTTTGTGTAATTGATTTGATTGATTTATTGACGGTTCAGTATGATACAAAATCATGGTTGAAACAATCCTATTGTGAATGATCATGTTTGAATAAAATTTCTTTGATCGATGGTTTTGTGTATGGTTGCTGACATTATTTAATAAAATTTGTATAATTGGTTGAAGAATGAGTTAATTTAAAAAGTAACAACAACTCAGTTAGGACATGTTAAAAAATATTTTATAATTTTTATTTGATATACTACATAATATGCAGCTCTCTTTTCAAAACTGTATTTAACTAATTTTTATACAGGGCGTCAATAATCTACGTCTAATCTATGAACTTTGTTATTTTAAATGTTACAGAGTTGGTTAAATTAGCAAAATAGGGCAGATTTTCCAGTAAAACGTAATGCCATTAAATTTGTTATAGGTCTTCAACTTTTAAAAATATTCCAAAAAACTAAAAACGATTGTCATTTTAAACTTAAATAACTTTTTGTTCATTTACTCTAGAGCAAAAATAAAAAATGTATTTTGTAGATATTTTTGTGTAGAATTCAAATAAATGAACAAAAAAGTTAAGGCATTTTTGATTTCTAAGATATAAACCAAACTTGCCTTTTTTTAAATGCCAACCTTAGTTGGCTATGAGTTCATTGAGAAGCTTATTTTTTTCTGATTTCAAAAATGTTTAATTTGTTTTATCTCATTCAATTAGTTTTTTCTGAATTTGCAACAACAAGAATCAATTAATAAAACAATTATTACTACATACTATAAGAGTGCCTTGGAATTGAAAACAAAATAATAATTATATAATTTTTTATTTATTCATATAGTTGTCAAATTTAATTGATTACAGTTATTCAAAGAGAACGCATTTATTTAAACAACATTTGAATTTAAAACTATTGTGTTTATAAATAATAATAAAGTTATCATTATCTCGGATAATATGGCTTATTCGACGGGAGAAAAAAATGATACGTTGTTTTGTTACTACAATTGTAATCGTGATACAAACGCAGCATCTGAATTGTATCTACAAACATACATGGAAAGAAAGCAGCCATGTAAAAGCTTGTTTGCAAAACTTCAAATTTTTTAATACTTTTATACCATCTGTACGAGAGATTGAACTAGAGTGTAACGTATCCAAAGAACAAGCAAGAAAAATATTAAAACAAATTAATTTTAAGCCACATCATTATCATATTTGAAACACTTTGTATCTAACAGATTATGAAAGAAGATTAACTTATGTTTCATTGTTTATTGAAGAAAGTCAAAGATTTTTTATAAATAATGGATTATTCAACCAAAAAAATCATATTAACTTTTTGAAAGAAAATCCACACTTAAAAATTGAAAAACAAGATCAACATGTATTCTCGATTAATGTCTGGTGTGGCATTCTTGGAACACAAATATTGGGTCCGTATTTTTATGAAGAAAATTTGAATTCCAAACGCTATCTGTCATTTTTACAAAATGAATTAGAAGTATTACTGGATGATCTTCCATTGAGCTTGATTTAAAATTTCAAGTATTTTCAACATGGTGGCGCTCCTGCTCACAATGCACACATTGTAACAATTTATTGTCAGAAATTTTTTCTAATTGGATAGGTAATAGAGGTTCAATTGCATGGCCTCCTAGGTCTCCAGACCTTACATCTATTGATTTTTTTTTTGTCGGAACTATTAAAAATAAAGTTTACATAGAAAAGCCACATAATATTGATGATCTGAAAACTAAAATCAGAAGAGTTCTAACAGAAATTAGACATAATACTTTATTAAAAGTACAAAATAATTTATTATAACGTTGTCAACTATGTATTCAAGAAAACGGTGGTCATTTTGAAGCTTTATTACAATAATAATTAATTTAATTTATAGCATTTTTGATTATTATTTAGTTAGATTGTTAATAAAGCCATTGTATATGTTATTGTTTCATTAAAATATGTTGATTATTAATTTTAGTTAATTCCAATAAACAAAACAAAAACGTGACATTGTTCTCAAACTCTAAATTTGGTTTTTTGTTACATCACAATTACAACCATAGACACCATAGTAACAAAATAACCTATAATTTTTTTTTTCCGACAAATAAACCCATATTTTTATAACAATATGAATAAATGAAAAATGATATTTTGATCATATATTTTGTTTTTAATTTCTATCAATTTATTCTTGTTTTTTGTAAATTCTGAAAAAAACTAATTAAATGAGATATAACAAACTATACTTTTTGAAATCAGAAAAATATTAGCTTTTTAATGAACTTATAGCCAACTAAGGTTGCCATTTAAAAAAACGCAAGTTTGGTTTATATCTCAAAAATCAAAAATGCCATGACTTTTTTGTTGATTTATTTTATTTATTATTTTTATTTATTCTACACAAAAATATCTACAGAATACATTTTTTATTTTTTCTCTAGAGTAAATAGACAAAAAGTTATTTAAGTTTGAAAAAAACAACCGTTTTTAGTTTTTTTGAAATATTTAAGAAAGTTGAAGACCTATGACAAATTTAAAAATGGCATTAATTTTGCCCAACTTTGCAAATTTAACCAACTCTGTAACATTTAAAATAACGAAGTTACCCATACAACATACGTAGATTATTGAATATTTTGAATAAAAGATATGAAGCATGTAAATTTCTTTTCAAACGTTTGAAAGAAATTAAGTTTTCAGTATAGTCAACACATATTTGTACTATATTTGATAACGTATCAACATCAACATTTTAAATACATCTACCACACTTACCATCATTATTCAATATTCATACATTAAGTATGAAGATCAAAAACTAAAGATATTTTTATTTTAAAATTAAAATTAGGACATCAAAATACTTTTCCAGTATGCCTAGACCGGTGAGAAGCTGACTATAAAGCTACTTAAAATTCTCTAACTTATAAAATTATATAGGAGCAGTTTTTAGTTTAGATAGCTCTTACACAATCAATATTTTGAAGTTGAATTGATTTTGATTCAGCAGACCTTCCTACAGTGTGTCCACGGATGGACTTAACTATACGTGTAAACATTTTTATTGAACATTTTTTGAAAAAAGTTGTTCTTTAACATTTTTTCTGCTTGTTATATTGATATGTTTTTGTACAGGGTGTCTGAAAAATATAAAAATCTAATTTTGCAAAACAAAAATTTTATAAATCAGAAATTTGTTAAGCGTAAAAATTATGAGAGTATAATGAAAAATCGAAAATCCAAAAAAAATATTTTATTACCTAACCTAAAATATTTTTGTGGGAGTTATAAATACTATGATAAAATTTAATGTTTTTTTTTTAATTTAATGTACTGAGAAAAAATTGTATTTATTTAATTTAAATAATGATGTAGGCTAAATAACAATCAGCAAAGTTTTATTCAACATGAAACCTTCATACTTCAACACATTTTTCCATCCTTTTTTGAAATTCATTATAAACATTGTGAATAATCTCTGGTGTCACTGTAGCAATAGCATCAGTAATTCTGTTTTTTAAAACCTCAATATTATCTTATATGTCCATGGCATACACTACAGGCTTAAGACGGTTTGATAGATCCTATAGCACATAGGAAACTCCATGTTAACATAAAATCATTTTACTCTTTTACTCTCTACTTTACGTTTTTTGCGTAAATAATTAATTTGTGTACTGTTTGGGCTACCTCTTCAAATTTGTCATATTATAATTTTAATTTAAAATTTTCGACCGAGTACACCTAGACAATAGATAAATTAGTCCGTATGCAAAAATTCATAACTTTATATTTTAAATTAACTGAGTAATTTGACTTTGTTTTAATTAAAATTGAACGACAAGCAGGTGCTGCCTGTTTCGTATAATAATAAAATTAAAAATTTGGCTCTGCCTAGTAGGAAGTAAGTTTTGATATTTTACGTGTCCATGCACTACCCGTCTGCATTTCGTTCAACAATAACAGATTTATTATATTTACTATTGAAAGGTGATGCAAAGCTAAAAACAGAGAATACCACAACGGTTATACCAGCAACCCAAAATTTACCAATTTAATTATAAATTAATTTTGTATTTATACTCTTATAAATTCATTGTATTTTTTGTTACTGAAATTACAATCATATAAGAAGTAAAATATGTCAGATTATGCATATGTCGGCATGCTTAGCATGCCTCAATGTCCAATCTAATCAAAAAGAAAAACATCACCAGATATCGCTCAAATCACCCAATTTGTAAATTGTATATAAATTTTTGGGGGTAAAATTTATATTAATTTATCTCTTTTCTCTTACACGTACCCTCAAGTAGCGTTTCGAATGTAAGCGCTCGACTCGATCGTGACAAACCCAGCAAAATAGGCACAAAAACTGCGGCCTTTATTTATGCTGTTTTTCGTTTTTGTTAAATAAAATCATTCTTTTTCTGTTTTTTATTACTATAATAATATATATATATACATATATATATATATATATATATATATATATATATATATATATATATATATTTGCATCAAATGAATAATAATATAATTTGATATTCTTAAAAAGTTGTTTATAAAGTAAAATGTTTAAAAATTCCTTAAAACCTCTTTTTTACATCGCCCAATTTGCGATATATTACCCATTCTGACAACCCTGCGTCTCGCATTGTTCCTAGTTACTGTAAATCTTGTGATTTTATTATTTTTGATATCAACTATGCCGCGTTATAAATCTCGCAATCTAAGTGTCCGAAATAAGATGAAGAGGTATGTGTCGTAATTTTTAGATATGATAACATAACCTTGGTAATTTATTCTAAAACCCGTTTGACACTGTCTATAATTATGCTTTGTCAAATCAAGTTTCAATGTTTACTACACTTTGCAGGTTATGTCATTTGTTTTGAATTGATTATTGCTACAGTTAGTTATACAATTAATGAAAATAATGAAAAATGGAAGCAGAACAAATTAAAAAAGTGGTAGCAATTGCTATATGTAGAGCTGCAGTGGTAAAATTAAAAAAAAAAATAAGAAAATAAGAAAATACAAAATGATATGCGCACATCACGTTCGCGTCGATTATAGATGGGAAAATAGAACATGATCTAATTTTTCAAGATGTAATTGTGACCTTGATAGTTTGTGCGTTTTACATAAGACATAATTATGGATAGTGTCATACGGGTTTTTTAACAACCATTCAAGATTCAAAATAAATTCATTTTTTTGTTTTTATATTTATTTGTTGTGGGATAAATTAATTGCTTTAATAGATGAGGGCACTGGGACTAAGGTTATGAAGGTTTTCTACAAATAAAATTAATAAATAAATGATAAAAGTAGAATAAACATTGCAGGGTGTCCGCAGCACTAAAATTCAAAAGTTTAAAAGATGCCAATACATCCAATGCCGATAATATGGACATATCAAATGCGGAATCCACTTTTAGCCAGGCCGTGGATGGAAGCGATATTCAAATCTCGGAATCCTTCTTAGAGGAAGATTATCCAAATTTGCCCACACCTTTAACAAATGCAACAAATAATAGCAGATATGATGTCCAGGCTAACTTAAATTCACCGATTTTGTCTGGACGTAGAATTGTTGATATTGGCAGTTTATTTGAACAAATACTGGAGGTTTTTGTTCATAAGCCATTTGATCGTGGATGGCAAAATTGCATATTTATTAAAGAATGCCAGTTGGGTCTCAGAAGTGTGGTTATGTTCGAACGTCAAATGTGTTGTCGAAAAATTGAAATTGACCTTGATAATCACAAAAATTGCGCTATTGGCACAAATAATGCAGCAATTATTGGTATTGTATCATCTGGATGCGGTTTTTCGCAGTTGGATGAAATGTTAGGGCACCTTAATATCCCAAATATGTCCCAAAATACATATAATACTTGTTCCAAAAAAGTTGCAGATGGTGTACATTCAAATTTATGGGAATGTTTAAAACAAAACGGCAAAGAAGATCATGCTTTGGCCATACAAGCAGGCAATATTGACACAGACGGGATTCCTGAAATATCAGTTATTGCAGACGGTGCTTGGAGTAAACGTTCATATAGGTCTAACTACAATGCCTCATCGGGAGTTGCCTGTATTATTGGGGCTGTTACGAAGAAATCTCTATTTATTGGCATAAAAAACAAATATTGTTCATTTTGTCAAAAACACCAGGGCAACAAAATTCCGGAACACAAATGTTTCAAAAATTATAATAAAAGTAGTACTGCTATGAAAACAGATATCATTGTAGAAGGATTTCGCCAAAGTGTACATATGCATCAGTTAAAATACACGGTTCTTATGGTTGATGGCGATAGCAGTGTTTATCGAAAACTTGTAGATGCTCAACCATACGGACATCAAACAATTATAAAAAAGATAGAGTGTAAAAACCACATTTTGAGGAATTTGTGTGGTAAATTAAAAGAAATAGCAAGTAGAACTAAAAGTTCAAACGGATCTAGAGTTCCTCCATTGCTAACGGATCTATTATTAAAAAACATCCAAAAATAACGCGTTAGCATTGTAAAGGCAGTAGAGTACAGAAGGAAAGAACTGACGTCAGAAGCTGATAAAATCGTAATGTTAACAAAAGATCTTCAAAACGTTCCTTCTCATATTTTTTGGGAACACCAAGATTGTGCAAATTTGAAGTATTTTTGCCATCATCCTTCAATTGTTAACTTAACTGTGGAACAAATGAAAACTTGTGGATTGTGGACGGATATTCAACATGCATTTTATAGAACAATTCAAAATGTGGCAAGTTTATTAACTTATGTTGACACGAATATTGCAGAATGCTATAATTCAGTTGTTGCCAAATTTGTGGGAGGCAAAAGAATTAATTATTGCAAGCGAGGTGGCTATAATCTGCGATGTGAAGCTGCTGCTTTGGCATTTACGGCAAAACATAAATATATTTCTATGCTGCACAAGGAAAGAATTGGAAAATATACAAAAAAAAATCATAGCTAAAAAAGCAGTAATTCGAAATAGGTTCAGACACAATAAAAAGCGACTGGAAGCAGTTGTCTCATTTGATGCGGATTATGGACCAAAATGCAGCTTCTAACAAAGAAGATTTGCTTTTGATGGAATATGAGCAAAAGAAGCTAAAATTTCTAAAAGAGTTGGAAATAACTCTAGAAAGATCCATTGAAATTGAGAAGGCGACGTTAGGCCAAAATCAAAATCTTGTTTGGTTTTGTCATCAAAAAATTAGAATTACTGCTTCTAACTTTGGGAAAATTTGCCGATTAAAAGCTACAACTTCGTGTGCAAATACAATAAAAGCACTTTTGTATGGCAATTTTGAAGGTAGTATTGGATCGGCATATGGTATGCAGCTATCAAGGCACTAGAATATACAATTCATAAGACGGTAAGAGAATGTGGTTTATTTGTGGATCAATGTCATCCATTTCTAGTTGCTAGTCCAGATGGTTTAATTGATACGGATATAGTCGTTGAGATAAAATGTCCATTTAGTGCCCGAAATTTATCGCCAAAAGGAGGTATTTAAAAAAATAATAATGCACAAATAGATAATGATACCATTATTTTAAAAAAGAATCATCCATATTATTATCAAGTACAAGGACAAATGCACATCACGGGGCGTAATTTATGTTATGTTGTAGTATACACAGAAATTGGAATTGAAATTATTGAAGTTGTAAAAGATGAGCTATTTTGCGAAGAATTTATTAAAAAGTTGACTATATTTTATGCTACCAGAAATATTAGATCCGAGGCATTGCCGAAGTTTAACTATACGTAATCCGTCCAGAAACTAAAATTATTCATTATACGGAGTGAAAGTTTGGTCGGGAAATCTCTGTTTTGATTATGGAAATATTATATTTATTATATTATGAGTTATTTGTTTACTTTTTTATATATTATTTATTATTAATAATAAATTCTACACTTTTTTTATTTTTATAATTTACATCAAGCCGGTTTCGATATAATGGGTTTTCCAATAAGAACTTTCATTTTAAATAGTAGACTATTATCTTTTGACATTTGACAAGTAAAAACTACGCCATTATTAAAAATGGAACAGTTCGCAAAACTAAAGCAGTTTTTGGTCGTCGTAAAGCACCTTCTCGGCCGGCAATAGTAAACCTGGTAGAAAATTTTGAGCTGTTAGGACAAGTTTGTGATGTGAAGAATCAAAACCGTGTGCATCGCTCAAGAACACATGAGAATATTGCTGATGCAGCCCGTAGTGTTGAAGAAAACCCAGGTTTGTCGATTCCTCGTTGATCTTGGAAATAAGACATTCCACAAACAACAATAGACCGTATTTTGCATAAAGACTTAAGTCTCAAGGCTTTTAAAGTTCATTTAACAGAAGAACTCAAGCCGGTCGATCACCATAAACGTTGTATCTTTGCTGATTGGGTTCTTCAAGTGCATCAAAATGATCCGGAATTTCATTGAAAAATCATCTTCAGTGATGAGGTCCAATTTCACCTCAGAGGCTACGTTAATAAGCAGAATTGTCGCATTTGGGGCTAAGAAAATCCAAAAATGATAGTTGAAAAGTCTTTGCATTCTCAACGTGTTTCTGTTTGGTGCTGTTTTTGGGCTGGCGGTGTGTTTGGACCCTACTTTTTTGAAAATGAAGTTGGTGCAACTGTTACGTTGAATGGATGGCGCTACCGAGCTATGAATAATGATTTTTTATGGCCAGAATTTTGAAGATATTGATGTGGACGACGTTTATTTTCAGCAAAACGGCGCTACGTGCCACACAAGCAACGAAACATTCGCAATTTTGCAGGAAAACTTTCCTGACCGTGTTATTTTTCGAAGAGGTGATCACAATTGGCCACCGAGATCTTGTGATTTAACACCTTTAGACTTTTTTCTTTGGGGCCACGTGAAAGATAAGGTCTATGCCAATGCTCTACAATCGATTCAAGACCTTAAAGATGGAATTTGTGAAGTTATCGAGGACATACAGCCGCAAATGTGCAAATTGGTCATGAAAAATGTCATGAAAAGAATGTGGTACTGCAACCGTAACCGTGGCGGCCATTTGACTGATATCGTTTTCAAATGTTAATGGCATACTTTCCTCTTTACAATGAAATAAGCATTTATTGATTTCTCTTAAAAAATATTCGTTTTCTTTAAATATCAAAATAAAACCTCTTATTGGAAAACCGTATACATATTTATATCATTTTCAATAATATAAATTGAAAATGGTACAAATTAATCGAAACCGGTCTGATATAAATTATAAAAATAAAAAAAGACCAAAAAATAAAATTTATTATTAATTAAAAATGAATTAAAATTTATTGTTATATATTTAGTTATTGTGCGTCATCATTAATTAATATTGTCAATGTCATTTATTTTACTGTCAATATTATAATTATAGTTATATTTATTTTCTATATTCTGCCTATAGATTCTGTGTCGTGAAACAAAATTTATGTATGTACAGGGAATTAAAGTTTTATTTTAAAACAATTTTTTTATATCTATCTCTTACTTATCTATTCCTTGTATACAAAGATTCTGAATATTTTACAAAAGTTCACTTTTTTGAAATCACGTAATCACATAAAAATAAACAAATATATTTTGCTGAATTTACAAGGCAGAAATTCAAATAGAAAAATGAAATACTTCATTGATAAAACTTAATTAAAACGTTTCGCATAAATTTATATAATATCATATTTTGTTTAAATTGTATTGTGATAAATTCAATATGTAGTTGAAAATGTGCGTATATCAGAATACTTCGGAGTCATCAAATCAGGCAGAAAAAACGCTTAAATAGACAAAACTTATTTCCGTTCGGACAATGCTGGGGTATTTAAATTTCTAACCAATAATGTAGCATAATATTTTTCTAAACATTACGCCTCAAACGCTCTTTCCACTTACGGGCGCCCCTTTAAGAAACTGGAAAGACCGTAGCAAGGACCCTTAAGATAATTTTACAGAAAATAATCCATATCGGTCTATTGCGACCCATATATCCAATTTGAAAAATGTTCATTTATTCAATCCAATTTGTAACAATCAAGGCACTATGCGTTAGGCAGCCATCCTGCTGGAATATCATATTTCTTCTAAATTCCAATTATTCTTTATTCAATTGAGGTCAAAAGTATTTTCTAAGAATTTCCAAATTATAATTTGCGTTTAGCTTTCTTTACAAGAAAAATAGACCAATTACTTTATTATAGGTTAACGCACACCATACATTAACTTTCTTAAATTGCTGAGTGTTTGTACAAATACTAAAGTGTGGATTTTATTTTGCCCAAAAGCGACAATTTTGGCTATAGAGGGTATCCCATTTGTCGTCAACATAGATTTATCACTGAATATGATACGATAATGAAAATTACGGCGTTAAATTAATTAAGAGAATTCTAGTCAGTATGAATCAGGAAAATTAAGACTTTTTTGTTTGTTGTGGTTCGTATTACTACCCTCTTAAATATTTTACATTATTTTTTGAACACCCTATACATATGAATATATGTCTTTTACTTCAAAACCACCTTTTTTCATAGCGCTAGGTGAAAATAGTTTTCAGACAGTCAAAATACACCTAAGTATACAGGTTGCTAAGCTGTGGGTAAAATTTCTCTAAAAAATGTCTAATTTTAAGGGACTATTTATTAAAATATGTTTTTTTTTTGTAAGCTTATATTAATAGATAATTTTTTTGTCAAATTTGGATTAGAAATAAAATATAATAATATATCAGTAATACACTAATTATTTGTTGGTTTAAAGCAAGTTATGTTTCTGAATTATTTTTTTGTTGTAAGTAAACATAACACTTATTGAGGTTAGGGTATTTTAATAAAAATTTTATACTTTATTGTGCTGATTTTATTTTTATATATTAAGACCGGTTTCGGCGGTTAGGCCATCATCAGTTTTTTCTTTTCTTTTCACAGGTGTTGTTGTGAAAAGAAAAAAAAACTGATGATGGCCTAACCGCCGAAACCGGTCTTAATATATAAAAATAAAATCAGCACAATAAAGTATAAAATTTTTATTAAAATACCCTAACCTCAATTATTTTAAACTGTGCAATAATCAGAAACAAATACTATAACACTTATTATTCCCCGTTATGATATATCTGATGTGCCCATCGTTTACAAATTGTACAATTAAATTGCAAATAGTTTCATAGAACACTTTGACTATATACATCTTGTAATGGCTCAGAAGAAGGAAGAATGCTGTTTTTTTTGTTTTTTTTTTTTTTAAAGAGCTTTTTATATAATAAGTATAATTGTCTGATTGATATGAATAATTAATTTCTTTGTATTTAAATATTACAAAAGGGTGTGGTTTAGCATATCTTTTTAATTAGTATTCCAAGTATATTTTTACTCTTGTAAGATTATTTCTAATCAGATCTAAAAAAATAAAAGTACATCATGTTTATTTTTTTTGCGTATGTAAGACACCAGTGGAAATTTTTATTGATTGAAAATACTTTATGACAACAATATATGTTCTATAGTAGTCAATTTTGTTTTTGTGTTTTTTGTGGACATAGTGAGGTGTTGGCTTCAGCAAGTGGCTCTTGAGAATTAGTTACGCATGGCATTGCATTCCGGTTTTCTTCTCTGCGCAAATTGTTGTATCGTCCTTGTCAAACTACTCTAGATTTGGCCCAAGTTTGAATTGCGCCGTTTATTGTCTCGCCGATTTTTACGTAGTTGGTCTTTTGTGCTGTTTTTGTCTCTTTCTTTTCTCTTTTGTGCCTTTATTTTGTGTGTTTGCTTCTATTGTTTGTTTTTTTATATTCTTCCGTTGTCAAACTCTTCAATTTTCTTTCTTAGTACTCTTGTTGCAAAGTTTTTTAGCGCTCTCCATTTATTTTCATCTCTCAGGCATTTCTTAAAGATTGTTGTTTTATTCACTTTGCTTTCCACACCTCACATTTTACTAGAGAGTTCTGCGTTATTGTGTGTTTCTTCCTGACGTAATAGACACGTTTCCCTCTTGATATTTTTTTTATTTTTTGCCATGAACTTTCCAAATGCTCCGCGCCCGGTCAGTATTTGTGTTGTATAATAACACGTTTTGGGTTTATTCTCTACCTATTTTTTTTTAAATTTTTGGGATTAGTTTTTACGTCAATTTCCCTTTTTCTTTTCTACTCTACTGTATCTGACATTTTCCATCGTCTTCTAGAGTGAATTTATTTTTTATCTTTGCTTCCCTTTTACTGGTTCCTTTTATTATTAGTTTTTTTTTTATTTCTAGTTTTTTTCTATCATCATATATGCGGGAGGTGTTGCCGCAATCACTTCTACTGCCTTTTGTGACACTGTTTTGTAGGCCTTGCTAGTCTTTAACAAGCTTGCTCTTGTAGTCCTTTTTATTTTATTTCTGTTTTTTTAATTTTAATGACGATTCCCATGTTTATGCGGTGTATAACAATTTGCTTCTTGCTGCTGTTGCTATTGCTATTAGCCTTCAGACTTCTTCTCTTGGACTTCCGTTGTTTGGCATATGTTCACTGAACTTTTTACCTATTTCCTTTGTTTTTGTGACTGCTTAATTTGTTTGTTCCATCTTTTTGCTTCGAGTTTCGCTTTGAAGTGTTTGATTTTTTTATCTTACCTGTTCTTCCGCCTCTGTTTTCTGTGTTATTTTTGTCTCATCTATATCTGTATCTTATCTATTGCCAGCTCTAGTTTTTCTTTTAATACCTTCTTTTCTGTGTTTGTACCTACTAGTGCTACGTCGTCCGCAAATGCCGTTATTGTCACGCCTTTTGGTAGCCTCATCCGAAGTTGTTCATTATAAACTACGTTTCAGGGTACTCTTGAGGTTAGTTTTAATCTTTCCTATAGCTTTTAAATTTGAAATTTTTTTGTTAAATTTGTATTATTAATTTTTTCTTTTTCTTTTAGAACAGGAGTCTATTCTCTGCACAATTACTTTCTCCATTATCTTAGCTAGTGTGTTGATTAAGAATATTGTTTTAAAGGACGTTGTTTTTGCTGTTTATTTCTTCATCTGAATCAGTACTAGGGTGGCCTCTTTCTAGCAACCTGGGATTTCATCCGGACCTGTTGCTTTGTTCCGTTTTTTTTATTTCTTTGCACCACCGGTGTAGTTTTTTTTGTTGTCTTTGCTTGTATCTGAAAATTGTTTTATCCGCCGCTTTTCTCAACTTTTTTTGCGTCTTTTTGTTTTTTGTCACCTTTTCTGTTTCCAAGACTTTGTGTATCTTATCTTCTCTTTGTTCATCCTTCTTACGTTCTATCTAACTTTACTCGTATCCTCCTGTTTTTCTTGGTCTTTTGTATTGTGTAAGTTTGTCTAAGCTCAGCCCTATATATTTTTTTTTTGTATCTTACTACAACATAGTATTCTTTGTTCCTGCATTCGGCAACCTGGTGTCCTTCTTTTCGGTACAGCAATAAGACCTATCTTCTCTTTTGCATTCTGCCGCTACATGTCCTTTGATACAACATTTACAGCATTTTCTCTCGTTTGCTGTTACTTTCTTTACTCTGCATCTTCTGAGTCCTTCTTCTATTATCTGTTCCGCTGATTTATATTGTAAACCTCTATTTTATTTTAATATTATTTTTGATCTGTTTTTTGGTCTCATGTTCTTTTGTTGTTAGTACTTAAATCCTTGATTAGCTCTTGTTTCTGTCTCTGGTTTTCTTTCTCTATTTGTCTCTGATATATGTATAATAAATAAATATAGCAAAGAGGGTACGCTAATCGTCGACTTTAAATTTCCGGTCTTGCATGAAAGACCCGACAAACAAAGGCAGACGAATTTCATATCTCTACGTCATATCATATGTTTCTGTTAACATAATTGAAGTGCCAATGAAGGCATAAATCTAATGAAAATAAAGAATATCTGAAAACAAAAATTTTACCTTTATATTCAATTAACTTTTGATAGTACTTGAAATATGATTTTGGATACGATTTATTCAAATATTTTGGATTTACAACTTTCCGTTTATATGAAATTACATAATTTTACATGGTTTCATAACTTGATGTTTTTTTTATATTTGGTAGTTTTTATTGAATAATATGTTACGAGTAAAGTTTAAATGGGAAAGTTGTGGACAATTTAGCAGTTTCAAAAAGTTAAAATAGCGTAAAAATGCAATAAATGTGGTTTAAAGCCAGTTTCTGTAAATATTTTTCAATTTTATGACATAATACAACTAACTGTTGATAGTACGTCTTATTTCAGATAATGGGAGGAATTCGCTGTTCTGTTGGCACTTGCAACAGTCAACATAAAAAACCCACAAGGAAGGAGAACCAAAAATTTCATTTTTTCGATTTCCAAAAAATAAAAATCTTCAGAAACAAAGGATTAGAAATTGTTGTAGATTAGATAAAATTAACCCAAATACTGCACGTATATCTAGTTTGCACTTTCAAGAAGAAGATTTGGAAATAACCTTAAAAGCAAAATTACTCAATATAGTGAAAGGCCTAAATTAAAAGCAACAGGTATTTATTTACAAGTTTAAATATAATTTGTTTTCAATTTATATTATAATTAATTCTTAATTTTTTAGCAATCCCAACACATTTTTTGAAAAAGAAAAAAGTTACAACAAAAACAAAAAGTGCTCTAATTAAAAGAAGAAATGAAGTTATTAAACTTATTATTGAAAGTCGCCAAAAAATTGATAGTCAACCTTTAGCATCTTCAGAATCAGAAGTAGAAACCAGCAAAAAATTACAAGCTAATTTAAAAGTTGATATCACTCTTCTTCAACAAAAACTACATGAAGCAACATTGAAAATGGCTGATTTAGAAAAACAATTGGAAAGAAGAGATACAGAATCTATAACCGAAAATATTTTATGAATAAATTGATTAGAAAATTGGTAAATTCACCTTTAGGAAAAGTTTATTACTACTTCCATGATTTTATTTGATGAAATGAAAATGTTATCTGTATTAATGATGGAATTTTTGTAACATTTTCTTATATGAGTATTTATTTCAACGAGATTGATGATCATGGATTGTAATAAAAAGTATGTAATCTTGTGATATTGTTCTGACATATCTTTTGTTGAATTTAATGCACAATAGCAATGACTAGAGGATTGCTCTAGAGTCATCATATTAAGTTTGAAAAAAATGACAATATAAGGTTGTCAATATTCGACGAAAAGATGTTTTTTTTTCAAATCATGGTAAAAAACACATTTTTGGTGTCATTTAATTCTTTGAAGCAGATTTGTTTACATCACTTTTTGAATATGATATCTCGTAAGTGGCCGCCTTGAGCGTCTACGGCTATTTCCTGCCGAATGTTGTTTTTCGGCTCTTCTAAGGATCGTGGCTTCTTGATATAAACCTTTGATTTCAAATAGCCCCATAGAAAAAAAGTCTGCAGTCGTTAAATCTGTTAAACGCGGCCAGTCAAAATTAGGATTTTTTGACATCAAACGGCCTGGGAAAGATGTCTTCAACAATTCCAATGTAGCTCGAGCAGTGTGCGGTGGAGCGCCGTCTTGTTGAAACCAGAAGTTATCCATATCATTATTGGCATCAAAAAATTGGTTAGCATTGTCTGATAACGCACCTGATTGACGGTTTCTGTTCATATCATACTGCACCAAACAGTAATTTTTTGGTTGTAGAAAGGCTCCTCATGTGTAATTTGAGGGTTTTTGGTGGCGTAGAAACGGCAATTTTGTTTGTTTACGGTTCCGTTTAACGTGAAATGCGCTTTGTTGCTCATGATAATTTTCTATAAAAAATGCTCGTCATCTTCAGCCATTTCAATGACTTTTTGAGCCCATTCCAATCGACGTGGCTTATCAGAAGGCAACAGTTTTTGTGTCACTTGAATTTTATACATGAACATATGCAAATCGACTCGTAAAATGCGACGTAAAGTGGATCGTTTTATGTCCAACTGATCTGAACGACGTTTTTGAGATGTTCTTGGAGTCGTGCTAACACTGGCCTGTACGAGTGCGGTATTACGATCTGATCGTCTTGGTTGCTTTTTATTTGGACGCTTGGGGTTAGTAAGTGCCGCACCAGTTGTAAATCTATCATACAAACGATACAATGTGGTTGCAGAAAGCCTACTTCTCACTTTGTTAATTTTCCTCCATGCACGTTGCGTTTTCACAATTGACTTGTTTGGTTGAATGTAAATTTCAACAATCTTAGAGCGTTCACGTGGCGTGTACTGTTCCATGACGACAATCTCCTTAAACTGACGCTTCAAACGCGGTATGTCATTAGTCGATCTAGCATCTCTGTCAAAAGTTACAGTGTTGCCGGATCTTTTCGTCGAATATGGCCAATCCCGTATACAGGCTTAGTCAAAATTATTACCGAAACACCTAAATAATTCTCCAACCGTATATTGGGCGTAATTATTTATATAATATTGCTTTATAAAATGAGGTACAAATAAACGTTGAGTTATTTAAAAATCATTAAAGTAAATTAGAGGTTATGTTTGAATAATATTTTTATATGCTACTTTTTTAGTATAGTATTTGTCTCATATAACTAAATCTTACCAAATTAAAATTAAATTTTTGATATTTTATATGGTTGTCAGTATCTATTTCTCAATTAACAGGTTTAGTAGTATGTATTTTTTATTATTTACTTTATATGTTTAAATAAATACCAACAAATATAGAATATTAATTTTGAAATTTGATTTTATTTATTTATTATATAACTATCTATTTATAATTTTGATTTTTAAGTTTTTTTTTTTCTAAATATAAAAAAGTGGATATGGTGGAGTTTCAACCTTTTTTCACTACTAGATATAAAACTTTTACAAGGAAAAACTCATCTTTTTAAATGTAAGTCAGTCATCTCTCTCAAGTAGAAAACTGGCTCTGATTCTCCCAAATAACACCAATCGAGACATTTGCTGTTCTCGTGGTGGGACAAAGAGACGAACATTTTTGGAAGATTAAAATTAACAGTGAAAAACTATCTGTCATTTATATCTCACGAAGATGAAATATATAACGTACGATTTTGCGTTTAGGAAGTTAAAACGACATTATCAATCAATCAAATCAGAAAGTGGACCAGTTGGGTGAAGCGCTTAACTTGAATTTTGGCGTATAAATTGTTGCAGATTTAACTCCGGCAGAGCATTCTAAGAAGTTTTGGCATTTATTAATTCAGGGCATTAGTCTAATATGTACATGATTAGTGTCTATGTAACGATAATTACAAATATTATGATAGTGTTAGTGGACCAGACACTAAGCCT
Source organism: Tachinus rufipes (assembly GCA_963932245.1). Classification (NCBI taxonomy): domain Eukaryota; kingdom Metazoa; phylum Arthropoda; class Insecta; order Coleoptera; family Staphylinidae; genus Tachinus; species Tachinus rufipes. The sequence continues at coordinate 53,511,218 of OZ010748.1, forward strand.
TGTCAGTATCTACAGTGTCTCCATTCTTCAATTAGCAGGTTTGATAGTATATATTTGAGATTAATTCTAGGTACATACTTTAAAGCAGCTGTGGGGTAATAATATCTGCCCATGCACGAAAAAAATAATTTACTGTTGAGATCTTATTTAGACGTTTTAACGTATGAGCTTAAATACTGCGTTAAGAAGAATGAGCAACGGTGCGACTTAAGCAATTGAATGAATTTACAAAAATATAAACAAAATTCTTAAATGCAACTTGGGTATTTACCAATGGTTCAAAAAGTAGCAAAGGTGTGGTTGTGGTAGATGAGCTGCAATTTACAATTGATTAGTGTTAGCAGTGCCTACTCTGCAGAACTGTATGCTATTTATCAGGCTTGTTTCTACATCTAAATAAGTGCAAGTACATCTTGTGTTATATGTACAAAATCGTTGAGTGCAATATAGACCATAGGTGACCAACATCTTGATCATTACTTGGTAAAGAAAATTTGTTCAGGTGTATGAAATAAATGTCACTATTTACTTTGTGTAAATCCTCAAGTCACGTTGATATCAGTGGCAATATGAAAAAAATTTGCAGACACAGCTTGTGTTTGGGATGTTTTTTTTGTAATGTTCTACATTAATTGATGTTTTCTTACTGGTCAACGGATTAGTTTGCTATTCAAGACAACAAGCCGAGATATTACCGGTAGAAAATTAAATTAAATAAAAAGCACATAAGAATTAATCAATAAATTTATTTACAAAACCTATAATTAACCAAACGTGCAAAAATCATTAAACAAAACAGTAAAACAAATATATGTTTTTGTTTGAAATTCTCAAATTAAAACAATGGAAAAAAATAAAATTATCGAATAAATTATTAAATAAATATGTATTATTAATATATATTTTTAATGGAAAACAATTGCAGTAAATAATATTAAAGTAAATAATAATATGATAAAATGATCACTGCATGCAACCATGACATAGTTATGGATTGCATTAATTTTTATTATATTATAACGTTTGCGTCGGCAAAGTAGTATGAATCATAAAAAGCTATGTAAATTTGTTCTAAGAACTGTGCGCTGGAATTGGTATGTATGTTGAATTTAATGCTATTTAATTTTATTTTTAAACAATTAATCAAAATAATGCACATAACCAATAAAATATATATATTGGCAGGTAGGTACTCTTGTTATTTAATTACGGGCTCAAATCAAATTAATTCATAATTTGACTAATTATTTAATATTTTATATTTTTACAATTTATTTTGACTGTGGTAATGTTTGGTAAAATTGTAAACCAAGTTGATTGTTTATTTACATTTTTACTTTTAATATTTTTTATCTAATTGAATTGTTTATCCCAGAAAACTGTATGTAGTTTCTGTAACCTCCTTTGTTAATATAGATCTTGCATATTTTTCCATTAAGTGTGGACTGGCATCAAGTAACCTTACTTGTTATTGTAACATATGATGTCTGGAGTCTCGGTTTGCTAGTAAGTCGGGCAAACATCAAGAATTGGATTTGGTTTATTTTTTGACGTCGTTCTTGTAATTTTTTTGGATTGTCACATTTCCTTAATTTAAATAAGAGAATTATTCAGTTTTGAGATAAATAACACTTGGTTGGGTGGGCGAGACACTCTAGTTAAAACTAATCGCTTTGCAATCAATAATTCGATTGCCACGGCTACCCATCTGACTGTTTATTATCAGGAGGATTAATTTTTTTACTTTTCTTTCCTAATTTAGATATAAATAACTGTTATTTTTTGTTTACAAAGAAAACGGCAAAGTTCAGCCTGTGGCTGTTCTTTCGCTTAACTTTTGCAAAGAAAATCAATCAATTTCTGGATCACTAACACTTGGGTGGGTGGTTGGGACACTCCAGTTAAAACTACTTGCTCGCAATTAATTATGTGGGTGTTCTGAAATTACTTTCTTGCAATTAATAATCTAAGTGCTCCGCCTATCTACTTGACTGTTTATTATCAAGAGGTTTTACTTGTCACTTTACATACTTTTCCTAATTTATTTAGATACAAATAACTTTTGCAAAGAGGAGAATGATTTCATTACTTACGCTTGTGTGGGTGTGCGGAGCGCTCTAGTTGAAACAAGATACTCCACTGTTTATTAAAAAAATGGATCAGAAACAATTCCCAGGCTTTTGTAGTTCCAAACTGTTGTTGACTTTGGTGGGCTTTGTTGGTAAACAGCATAAACATGGTTTTACTGACACACGATGTTTCTTTCGGATTCTTGCGTTTACATAAACCCCTTGTTCTTTTAAATTTACCAATTGTAGATAGACTGTTTGTTAGGTAATGTTTTCCAAACAAAAAACATTGTTGGACAACAGTTACTGGTTTTGTTTTTGCAATGTGGGGTCTCAGGTTGAAATTCTTGTCTATTGTAATACCTAGATACTTCAGGGTCTGCTGGTTTGGTATTCTTTTGTTGTCCATCTTCAATGTAATCTGACCTTAGCTTTTTCCAGCTATTATCAGCGCATTTGTCTTCCGGTGTCATAAAAAAAAATTGAAAAAGTTTTAGACCGTCTGAGAAAGCATAGCTAGGTTTGAGTGTGCATTTTGTCTAATAAACTAAGTAATTTAAGTGACAAATCACAACCATCCAAAAATTACACACCAAGTTTTTCCATGCTATTGGAACAATGCCAACAATCAGACTAAGCATAAAAAAATATGTAAAATTTTCAGTGTTTAGTAGTAGAAAGCACTAGGTGGCAGTATTGTGCTCAAGTCAAAAAATTTTGCTAAATAAGAGTAAATCAACACTAAGAAACTTAGTTCCCGCCCACCCATCCAAGTGTTTGTGATCCAGTGTTTTAATCACAATTTCATGATCACAAACACTAAGGCGGGTGGGTGGGCAACACTAAGCCAAACCACACGCTCAATAATTTTAAACTTAATTCCCGACCTCGCACCCAAGTGTTTGTAATCTAATTTCTTGACCACAAACACTCGAGCGGGTGAGTGGACAACACTAAGCTAGACCACGCGCTTGTTAATTTTAAACTTAATTCTCGCCCATCCACCCAAGTGTTTGTGATCCATTTTTTTTTTATTTACAAACATTCAAGCGGGTGCGTGGGTAACAGTAAACCAAACCACAAGCTCAATAATTTTAAACTTAGTTCCCGACCATCCACCCAAAAATTTGTGATCTAATTTTATAATCACAAACACTCGGGCGGGTGGGTGGGCAACACTAAGCTAAACCACGCGCTTACTAATTTTAAACTTAATTTCAGCTCATCCACCCAAGTGTTTGTGCTCCATTTTTTTAATTACAAACATTCACGCGGGTGCGTGGGTAACACTAAACTAAAACACACGCACACTAATTTTAAACTTAGTTTTTGCCGACGCACCTAAGTGTTTGTAATCCAATTTCTTGGTCACAAACATTTGGGCGGGTAGGTGGGCAACACTAAACCAAGCTACACGCTTAATAATTTCAAAGTTAGTTCTTGACCATTCACCCAAGTGTTTGTGATCCAATTTCTTGATCACAAACACTTGGGCGTGTAGATGGGCAACACTAAGCTAGACCACGCGCCTACTAATTTTAAATGTAATTCCCGCCCATCCACCCAAATGTTTGTGATCCATTTTTTTATTTACAAACATTTAAGCGGGTGCGTGGGTAACACTAAACCAAACCACACGCTCACTAATTTTAAACTTAGTTTTCGCCCACGCACCTAAGTGTTTGTGATCCAATTTCTTGATCACAAACACTTGGGCGGGTAGGTAGGCAAAACTAAGCTAGACCAATCGCCTACTAATTTTAAACTTAATTCCCGCCTATCTACCCAAATGTTTGTAATCCACATTTTTGATTACAAACACTAGGGCGGGTGGGTGGGTAATACCACCTTAAACCACATGCACACTAATTTTAAACTTAGTTCCCGCTCACCCACTCACCCACCCAAGTGTTTGTGATCCAATTTCTTAATTACAAACACTAAGATGGGTGGGTGGGCAACACTAAGCTAAACCACACGCCCACTAGTTTTAAACTTAGTTCCCGACTACTCACCCAAGAGTTTGTGATCTAATTTCTTGATCACAAACACTCGGGCGGGTGGGTGGGCAACACTAAGCCAAACCACACGCTAAATAATTTTAAACTCAGTTCCCGACTACGCACCCAAGTGTTTGTGATCCAATTTCTTGATCACAAACACTTGAGCGGGTAGATGAGTAACACTAAGCTAGACCACGCGCCTTCTAATTTAAACTTAATTCCCGCCCAACCACTCAATTGTTTGTGATTCAATTTATTGATCAACACTATGGTAATCCACAAGCCCACTAAAATTAAATTCCTGCCCATCCACACGCTCAATAATTTTAAAATTAGTTTTCAATTTTTTGATTACAAACACTAGGGCGGGTAGGTGGGCAACACAAAACTAAACCACACGTCCACTAATTTTAAATTTAATTCCCGCTCACCCACCCCAGTGTTTACGATCCAATTTTTTGATTACAAACACTAGGGCATGTGAGTGGACAACACAAAACTAAACCACATGCACACTATTTTTAATCTAAGTTCTCGCCTACCCACCTAAGTGTTGTGATCCAATTTTTTGATTACAAACATTTGGGCGGGTGGGTGGGCAACACAAAACTACACCATACGTAGAATAATTTTAAATTTAATTCCCGCTCACCCACCCAAATGTTTATAATCTAATTTTTTGATTACAAACACTAGGGCAGGTAGGTGGGCAACACAAAACTAAACCACTCTCCCACTAATTTCAAAATTAATTCTCGCTTATCTACCCAAATCTTTGTGATTCAATTTTTTGATTACAAACACTAAGGCGGGTGGGTAGGCAACACTAAGCCAAACCACACGCTCAATAATTTTAAACTTAATTTCCGTCTACCTACCCAAGTGTTTGTAATCCAAATTTTTAATTACAAACACTCGGGCGGGTGTGTGGGCAACACTAAGCAAAACCACACGTTCAATAATTTTAAACTTAGCTCCTGCTCACTTACCCATGTGTTTGTAATGCAATTTTTTAACCACAAACTTTTAAGCGTATGGGTGGGCAACACTTCAAACCTCGACTCATTTTTAACCTTATTCCCGCCCACCCACCCAAGTGTTTGTGATCTTATTTCTTGATCACAAACACTCGGGCGGGTAGGTAAGCAACACTAAACTAAACCACACGCCCATTACTTTTAAACTTAGTTCCCGCTCACCCACTCAAGTGTTTGTGATCCAATTTTTTGATCACAAAAACTTGGGCGGATGGGTAGGCAAAATTAAGTTAAACCTCACGTAGGACTCGGTTTGAATCTTATAGTCTTAGTGCGGAGGCATCTGTCTCAAATAATGCTTTTAAGCTGAAACGCTGGTAATTACTTGCTTTGGGTTATCTAGAGCTGAGTTGATTATTATAAAGTGTACGCTTCGGACGACGCTGGTAACCTCCCTGGCTTATGTGAATTTCTGAGATTTGCAACAAAAGTAAAACCATTATGGCCTCTTTTCAAGATAATGCAAACTTTATAAAAATAAAATGATATCAACGGTTAAATTTCTAATACTCACAATCACAACCAACACATCACTTAGAAGTACTGTAGAGTATCAATAAGTTGCAATGTTACTTGACCTTTACAGTCTGTTATAGCTGGACCTCACAAAAAACCTCCAGTGAAAGCTATTCTAATTAGCCTTACAAATGCAGCAATTTAATTTTTAATTCATCCACAAAAAGCAAAAGTTGTTTCTCGAGCCATTAAATTAACTTCATACAAACCCAAAAAAGTCAACAAAACTAGTAGTAGACAAATGGTTTGAATCAATGATTCGGCAAATGAGAGACAAACCATAAATTTTATTTATCATCAGTATAGATTTGATTGGGCTACTACCTCAAAGTTTAAAATGCAATACATTTCTGATATATGTATTATAGCAAATTACAGAAAAATTAAAATCAAAATCTGTATACGCTTTTAAAATACTATTTCATATTTGTAGCTAAATAGTCATAGAACTGCATATTTTACAAATTTTAGCAAAAAGTTATTTGTATACAAAAGCTAGCAATACGAATATTGGCATATGTTAGACTACTTCTGCAGTTAATTAAAAAATAACTCAGTATTCCAACATTTTTTTAGTTTTAATTGCCGCAATTACATGTTTGTAACTAATAGAACAGAACAGTTTAATGGTATACACATCCTGTTAACACAATTTATTTGTATATATTTTGAGTATATAAACTAGCTCTAACACATTCAATCTATAAACAAAATCAACAAACAGTATCATCATGAAGATCTTATTCGTAGCTGTATTACTTCTAGTAACTTTGGTAAGTTAATATATAAATAATTTTTATATAATCATAAATTGTTTACAAATATTTAACTACACCCTCAATATACAAAGTTTTTTTTTAATTTTAAATTTTACAATTATTAAACTGATTCAAATTAATCAAATTCTTAACAGTTGGGAGTCAGTCATGCCATGACCCATGGAGGCGCCAATCTGGCTTCACATGGTGGGAGTTCTTCAGGATTTATGCCAATAGTTAAAGAAGCCAGACCAAAGAAAGATGGCGAAGGTGGTGAAGGAGAAGAAAGCGGAAATGCAAAAAAAGGTGGAAAGAACAGGAAAGAAAAAAAGGGAGGCAAAGGTTCTAAAAAAGGAAAAGGCAAAGGCAACAAAAAAGAAGAAACTGAAGGTAATAATCAATTATAAAGCTTTTTGAAACTAATTTACTTTTATTAATTTTGCAGAATGATTGAAGACGACTGGAGAGTTTCTTTTGTAAAATGTTATGCAATAAATTGATTTGAGCAAATATAATTTGTGTTTAATTTATCTTAAGTTTAAATTTATAATGTGTGAGTCTCAATCACAATAAAAAAGAAAATAGTTTTTCTTACTAAAGTCAAAATTCTTCTAATAAGGGTAGAGTAGCAAGAAGTGAAAAGTGCAAATTTAAATAAGAAAAGTAAAAATAGAACCTAACCTAACCGAAAGCATAATTATAGAAAATTTGTAAACGCAAAAACTAGAGCAATAAAACCTGAAAATAAACTAAATGAAAACACAAAAAATAAATCAAAAGGAAATTATTCCGGTGTGAGAGAAACTAGTCTACAAACCAACCCAATCAACATTGAAAACATTGGTGAAGGTAGAATTGGTGGACAAACTGTAACTGTTAACAGAAATAACAATATTAGAGAAGTACGAACTGGTGGTAGATTACTTAATGAACCAGTAACCAGTCAACATAAAAATATGAATTGGTGGGGGTGGAACCAGCCCATGAAAGTACGAATGACTCGTAGTGAATATGAACAGATGATGAGAAGGCAGGCTTTGAGTAGCAAAAATTGTTTGAGATATTGCTGTTGATGTAGAGCAAGGAAAGAAAGTAATTAAAATTAATTAAATTAAAATGTACAGCAACATTTATAACAAAATGATTATAAATTATAGTAAATTCTCAAAGTTTTGTCGCAATTTTTTTATTATTAAAACCATCAACATGTTGACTTATTATTACAGTCTGTTAAGAGATAGTTAATCTACTAAAACAAAAAGAATACAAAGATATAATATTAGCAAACAAAAGTAACTCAAAATGTATTTTTGTAACATTATCTTCTTCTTCCACCCCCACCGTTTTCTCCACGGCCACCACCTTTGCCTCCTCTCCCACCTTTACCACCATCCTCGCCATCTTTACTCGATTTGCTTGTGTCACTTTTTCTACTAAGAGAGTTTTTAGTTTTTTCACTACCGCCATGCTCCCCTTTTTTGACACCGCCATCTTTTCCATCATTACTTTTTTGTCTATTTTTGGCATCTTTAGTACGTTGTTTATTAAAAACAGAATTGTCAAATTTTTCATATGAATCACTATCATCAGTGTTTTGCCCACAGAATATCCGCCTTGACTTCCGTAACGCCCACCACCTTTTCTTCTCTACCCTTAGTGCCATCTTCACCGTCTTTAGAATAACTTTTATTTTTATTTTTAAAACTTGTATCACTATCAGAATTTGTATTTCTTCTGCCTCCACCTTTTTCTCCTTTTGGTCCCACCACCATTTCCACCTCTACCACTACGACCCTTATTACCATCTTCACCGTCTTTTAAAGATTTATCTTTTTTATCATCATCTTTATTATTTGTTACACCTTCACCTTCTCCTCTTTTGCTTCTACCACCTTTTCCGCCTTGTCCAATTTGCCCGTCTTCGCCGTCTTTAGATGATCTTTTTCTTTTATTTGTGCCTTCATTTTGTTCTGGTTTACTACTACTCCTTTTTATTTCACCTTTGTTTGGATCCAGCACCATCTTTTCTTAACCGTCCATCCTTGCTGCCTCGAATATCATTTTGTTGCTTCAGTGCGATTTACAAATAATTTATGTTATAACCAAAAATTTTGACATCATTTTTGACATTTATTATTACACAAATATTGGCAATACTGTAGAATATAATTAATAATGACTTTGTATTTATTTAAGGACAGAATTGTCAGGAATGATTCCGTGATAAACCACCGGGAGCGCTTCACTCGCACTGTAGTAAAATACCGCCCATGGCGACGATCACCCAATAAAATCAAACTACCAATTGTGTAATAAAAACAGTACCAAACGTAATGGGCGGAGCCATCGGTGGGTTTATTGTTTACACCCAAAAGTATCATCATCTTCGGTGCTACTTTTAAAGCAAACAAATAACCATTTTGTGATCATTTTTGCGGCATATTTTTTTTATATAAATATCTTTAATATGAACTAAGTTTGAAATAAATTGAACAATTTTTACCACTAAACTTTTTTATTTATTAATATATTTTTACCAAAATAGCTTATTCAACTGTTGTTATTATACTCATAATAATGCCGAAAACGGAAATGAATTATCTTAACTAACTTTCGAGAAAAGCTGCACGATAGTTTTATGGGTCAATTTTCCCACCTTAACGGCAGCAGACGCATTATAACTAAAAAATATTAAGAAAAATATTTTTTGTTTAAATTTAATTAATAATGTTTAATGTTTGAACGCGATTTTAAATCGATAGCGTGACTGCAGCAATTACATGAGCGCAAATCAATTTTACAATGCATGACGTTAGCGTTCTCATGGACACAACAATTACAAACAACACTTGTGAAGATATTTATTACTACAACACAGCTATCTTAGAACAAAGCTTAAAAAGTGCCTATATTTTAATGTAGAAGAGTGTAAGTACTATTTATTAATTTATTTTATTATTGTGTGCGTTCAAAAGAAATTTTTAATGTTGTGGCACTTGAGGTCGGCTCTAACACGTTCTTCCTGTTAATGCCAAGGATAATGAGTTGATTTGACATATGGATTTTGTCAATTTAGGATTGACAGATGAGTCATTTAAGCATTTTATACAAAAAAAATTGATTTATGAATTGTTGTTTAGCAATTATTATGTCACGCTATTTAATTAAAAAATTGTTGAATTATATAATTTGTCGCTTTGCGAATGACAGATGAGTCACGTCAAGCATCTAATAAAAAAAACATTTAGTTCATAAATTGTTGCTTTGCAATTATTGTCACGCTAATTAACTACAAAAATTGTTGAATTATATAATTTGTCGCTTCGCGATTGACATATGAGTCACGTCAAGCATCTAATACAGAAAACATTTAATTTATAAAATGTCGCTTTGCAATTTTTATGTCACGCTGTTTAACTACAAAAATTGTTGAATTATATAATTTGTCGCTTCGCGATTGACAGATGGGTGACGTCAAGCATCTAATACAAAAAACATTTGATTCATAAATTGTCGCTTTGCAACTACACTATTAAACTAAAAAATTGTTGAATTCTAAAATTTGTATGTGCAACCAATTTTTCTTTTGTACCGCAGTGGTTACTTTTAGCCTTACTTGTGGCTAGTTTTTGAAGAGCTAGTTTCTTATTCTGGTTACTATTAGTAGAGCAAAACAATACTCTTTTGTGCACTGTTGGTGGTGTGCAAGACAACAGGGAAGTGCTCGGCGTGTTCTTCTCAAACCCTTTCATTTATGATTCCTAACTTTCTAGCTCAGAGTCTTCCTTAAGGTCTTCGTCGATGCTTGGGTAGTGTGTGCTGGTTGCAATTAAGCCGGAGCTTGAGGTGACGTCTATTAGTTTGTAAAGAGGTCTGGAAGTGTTTTCAGCAACGGAAACCAGATGGGGAATTTCCTTTTGTCAACTTCTTCAATTTGATGGAAAAGTTCTACCTAGTAAACGGAGTTCCTCGGTGACGAGTTTGTGGAATTTTGAGGCACCTTTACTCTAGAATGCTCTACGTTGAGCTCCAATAGTTACCGGTATAATTCAGTCGGCGGCTGACATCAATCCTTATTTAAGCTCTAGGTTATGCCTGAGAAAACGGTTTATATTGTTGGGGTTGTGCTGTTGGGCTGCGTGTTCTCCCTGGGAATAGAAATGGTTATTTGAAACTAAGCGATTGGGTTGTTGTTACTATTCAGAGTACCACAAGGTTGCTGGACGGAGGTCGTTGGAGGCAGGGGAAACTGTCTCGGCACGTCGCGTCAAGTACTGTACAGTTTCAGTAGTGTAGGGATTGCAAGGTTTTGACGGAAGTCGGCAACGGTACCCACCAGAAAATGAAATCGTCCTTACAACAAGTGTACGTTGACTTTGCGCGCCGGTAGATGCAGCTCAGCAGTCTTTCTGGTGAGCCTAGTGTTTCGTCGTAAAACAGAGAGTTGTTTTATGGTTGAGAGATAAAACTGGCTGGCAAGAATTTGCGTGGCAAAATTTTATGCTTTCTGAAGCCACGCCCATAACAAATTTCAGTCCGGCAATATTACGGTGGCGTAGATTGCCTGGTCGAATTTTTTGGGGATTGAAAACACTTTCAGGTTGTGCAACCAAGTAATCGTTCTGAAAGGGTGGGTAGTGCAATATCTTCAAAAGATAAGGGACTTACTTTGTAAAGTGTGTGTTAGGTCGCTTTCAGGGCGTGGTGAAGCGGTGCTGGCGTCAGTGTGTGTAGTATTAATAATTGCTTATACGTTAATCGATTTGATACTTCTTTGATTTGTCTATGGTAACCTGTAGTATGATCTAAACTACAAGACAACTTGTAAGACAAAAAGAACAAATTAGAAATAAAAAAACAAAGAAAATCTAGCAACTAATTTCTAATAAGCCTTGTACCATGTTTGTATATTGCCTCCTCTTTTAATCCGTAAACGTTAGTACATCATATTATTAAATAAGCTTAATCCTATAGTAGAAAAAAATGTTTTTTGTGCCAATTTTATACAAAACATGAGACTTAAGCTTCATCTTTAAGAACAAGTATTTTAAAGAATTTTAGTGCAAAAAATTGTCATTCTGTGTAGTTTTTAATAAATTTAGAAAACACTCGTTTTTAATGCAAATAGTTAAGATTATTGCAATTTTAGAACAATTTTATAGCTTACTTAAGCAATGTTTCTTTCTCGTGTCATTTTGTTTAATTAAAAAAAATTGCAATTTTAGAACAATTTAGTTTAAATTTGTTGTATTTTTTATGAATTTTATGAAAAATGTTATTTTTTGCGCAAAATTTATGCAAAAATAAGGGTGGGCAACAAGTTAAAATTGTGGGCGAGTAGCATTTTCTACTTATATTAAATGTTTTGTTAGTAAATATATATATATTCATATATGTATATAATGTTTTGTTAGTAAATAAATTAGAAAACTATTTGAGATGACTTTGATTTTGTTTTTAATTTGCTAAAAAGAATAACTAATTAATAGATATTAACAATAATTTATCGCAAATTTTACTTCTTTAATTGAGATTAATTAAAATAATTATCGGGTAATCTCACAAAAATAATATTTATTGACATTTATTTGTAAATTTATTTGATTATTATTTTATGAAAGTTAATTAAAACGTATTAAGAAAATATTTGATTTTTTGTGAAAAAGTATCCAAACTTAAATTTTCTTTATTAATTAATAAAAGTAAAAATTTGCCAATCATATTATTACGTCATAACTTTTTTATTTGATAATTATGCTTTAATATATTTACAAACTTTTCAGAACCTACAAGGTGGTGGTCACTGTACAAGACAATAAATGTCAATTGTCATTTAGACATCAGAGAGCTATTTAACAATAAATTCTTTGATAACTAACGTTAGGGTGGGTAGGATGGCACCAAGTTAAAACTGAGGGCGGATAGCTTTTAATACTATAGCCCATTCACCCACCCAATTGTCATTAAATGATCTATTACTTCTTACACCTCTTGTGTTCTTGTAGCTATTATGTACAAGACAATGAATATCAATTGTTATTTACACATCAAATCAGTGTTAAGCCTAAATTCTTACTAACGCTAGGGTGGGTGGGTGGGACCAAGTTAAAACTGTGAACGGGTAGTTTCTTTTACTATGGCCTACCCGCTCGCCCACCCAATTGTTAATCATCAAAAGACCTATTACTTTTTTACTTCTCATATACTTGTGGTTATTTTGAAAACAAAGACAATGAATCACAACTGTCACTTATACATAAATTAACTGATTAACAATGAATCAAGTTAAAACTGTGGGCAGGTAGTTTCTTTTACTTTGGCCCGCCTATCCACACACAATAGTGTTAGTCATCAAAAAATCTGCAGAGTTATTATAAAAGTTTAGGATTAGGTAACCATCTAATGTACCTTTGTGCTACTCTAGTGAAATAGTGAATTCAATTTTGTTGTGCGTAAATACAATTGAAGTTGAACTGCCTAAAAAAAATAAATAGTTTGGCGGACATTTTTAAAAATTTGGCATATTTAAAGTGATTACATAATCCCAGACTTTTATAAACACCCTGTGTTTCACCTCTTGTGTTCTTGTAGCTATTATGCAATAATTGTTTTTGTTCAAAATCGTATGCAAAAATAAAAATGTTGTGTTATTTTAAAACATCTTTTACATTTTGTTTTAATGGTCAACAAGAGTATTCTTTAATAATTTGTAAATAAAATTTATTTTTTGTGCAAAATTCAATCAACATTAAGTTTTTCTGGGTAAATATTGAAATTCATCTTTAAAAACCAAAATCCGACAATTTAAAACTTAATGCAGGCCAAAAATTTTAAAAATCTAAAAATTAAAACTAAATATTTGCAGATTTTATGCAACATATAACTTTTCTGGGCAATTTTATAGAAATTTAATATAAAAATAAAAAAAATTACAAAGAAATATGTTTTTGTGTAAATTTTATGTACCTAAAATTTACCACAAGTCTTAGTAAACCATTCTTTTATAGCTTACTACAACTCTATTTCTAGCTATTTTTAATAGCATTGCTCACCAAAAACTTACAAAACAAATTCATCAAAAATTACCATTTTTTATACTAAATTTGTATAAAATTGTGTTTTGTGTACGGCAGTTGATATTCTTCCTGGTTCAGAAGACGGCCGTGGATTGCGTTTGCGATGTAAATTAACTGTTGTCTTAACAACTTTTACATCTAATTATTGATGTCACAAACATTAATATAACGTTAAAATAAAAATAACTTTCACATAAGAAGCATTTATTGTATTGCAAGTCTGATTACAAGTTTGTTACAAGTGTAGCTAGTACAAGTGTAGAAACGGAACTGCTCGTAAATTGTACAAATACAAAAAAGGTAAATTCATGTCTGATAGTGGTGGGACACAACAGATGGCTAATTACAAGGGCTAATTCATAATTCCAGGAATTTAAGCCTCTTTGAAGAGGATTTAGTAAAAACCAAACACGTGCACCCACTTAACAGCAGGTACTTACAAATGTTATAAAATTCAATTAACATAAATCTTTGTTTTATGACATGTAAAAAATAATAGCATTGTATCGCAAACATGCCGCCCGCCTTGAAAAACTGAAGTTTTTTGAAATAAACATGAATGGATTAGAAAATAACAATACCGATAAAAGAATAGTTATGCGAATCAACATGTAACAATATGGGAACTTAAAATATAAAGTATAATACAAATAATAAATATAAAGAAAACATAATAAAATAAAGCTGTTGATACAGTCAATCACTTCACTGAGCGTCAATTGGGAGGGTACACGAGGTTTTCACAGCCCGTTTCAAAACCCCGGTTGAAGTCTTAACGGTAGCTACGCGAACGATGTCGTCAGGTCCTGGATGAGTTTCAGTAACTCGTCCCAACTTCCATTGAAAAGGAGGATAATTGTCTTCTCGTAATAAAACCAAGTCGTTAACTTGTATATTTCGAGTTGCATTTTGTTTCCATTTAGGCCTTTGCTGGAGTCCAGTTATGTATTCGGCAGACCATCGCTTCCAGAAATGCTGGGTGATTCTTTGAATTAACTGAAATCTGGACAGGCGATTTTCCGGTAAGTTCATCATGTTGGCGTCTGGCAAGGCAGTCATTGGCCTTCCAATTAAAAAATGACCTGGCGTCAGTGGTTCTAGGTCGTTTGGATCGCTTGATAATGGGAATAAAGGACGGGAATGAAGGACAGCTTCTATCTGTGTCAAGCAAGTATAAAACTCCTCATAGGTAAGCCTTGCGTTTGCAGCAATTCTTTTTAAATGAGATTTAATTGACTTTACCTCGGCTTCCCAAAGACCTCCAAAATGGGGCGATCGCGGCGGTATAAAATGCCACTGAATATCTGATTTACTAGCAGCATCTATTATTGCAGTTTGGTTAATGCTTGCTTTAATAAAGTTTGACAAATCTTTAAGTTCTGAGTTTGCCCCAACAAAATTGGTTCCGTTGCCAGAATAAACATGTAACGGTTTGCCTCGTCTTGCAACAAATCTACGCATCGCGGCTATAAAGCATTCAGCTGTTAAATCACATGCTAGTTCAACATGTATGGCCTTTGTTGTAAAACATACAAATAAACATATGTATGCCTTTGATAATTTTGAACCTCTACCCTTTCTATCTTTTATTGAAAACGGTCCGGCGTAATCTACTCCACATATATGAAACGGAGGCGCAGGATTAACTCGAGAAGGTGGTAGTTGGCCCATGATATGTGCGGTCTTTGGAGGGTTTGATCGAAAACATTTCAAGCAATTATCAATAACTCTTTTACATATATTTCTGCCAGAAATTGGCCAATATTGACTACGAACTGATGCTAATAAAGCTTCCTAGCCGCAATGCAGTTGCTTAATATGTTCATATTGCAAAATTAAGTAAGTTAATTTGTGTTTAGGCAAAATAATTTGATGTTTTTTATTAAAAGCAAATGTTGAATTATTCAAACGTCCTCCCACGCAAATTAAACCATCGTCATCTAGTATGGGATTTAGTGAGAGTATCTGACTTTTGTAATGAACAGGTTTGGCGCTTTTTAGATCACAAATTTCTTTTTGAAAATGCTCAAGTTGCGCTCGCTTTATAAGTGCAATAACTGATTTAT
The DNA here is from genome assembly GCA_963932245.1 of Tachinus rufipes. Classification (NCBI taxonomy): domain Eukaryota; kingdom Metazoa; phylum Arthropoda; class Insecta; order Coleoptera; family Staphylinidae; genus Tachinus; species Tachinus rufipes. The sequence continues at coordinate 53,526,743 of OZ010748.1, forward strand.
TAAGTTCATTGACTGTTAAAGGACCCACGCGTCGCAATTCTCGATTACATGATGAATTATGAATAAATCGTAAGATATAGGATGTGACACGTTGCAATGATGTAAAATTAGAAAATTTTATAAATATTGAAAAAGGTATTAATTCAGTAGCGGCTGTGCATATATTTACTTACTTTTCGGCACTCAGGTACATCTGTCATATTAGATAAATTTATAGTCGGCCAATGAGTATAATCTTGATGTAACCATTCTGGGCCTGAAATCCAAAGTTTGGATAAATTTAATTTATCTGCGCTGACTCCACGAGATATTAAATCGGCAGGGTTATCATATGTTCTTAAATGTTTCCAGGTGCTAATGCTAGTTAACTCTTGAATTTTGCTTACACGATTTGCTACAAAATTTTTCCATTTATTGTAAAGAGCATTAATCCAACTTAGAACAATTGTTGAATTGCACCAAAGATATTCTTTGTCAAATGATAATTCCAAAGCAGTACAAACCTTTTGTAACAATCGTACTAATAACAACGCACCGCAAAGCTCAAGTCGTGGTATTGATATTTTTTGCAATGGAGCTACTTTAGATTTGGCGCATAAAAGACAAATATTTGAATTGCCTGCATAATCAAATGATTTAATGAAAATACACGCTCCGTATGCAACGTCAGACGCATCACAAAAACCGTGCAATTCGATTTTAATATAATTATGACATAGCACATGTCGATCAAAGTGAATGGCCTCTAAATCTTTTAAATTTCTAACAAAATCTAGCCATTTTGTGTGTAAATCTATAGGAATCAATTCATCCCAATGAAGTTTGTTTTGCCAAAGACTTTGCATTATTAATTTAGCAACAATCACAATTGGTGCAATTAATCCTAAGGGATCATAGATTTTTGCAATTGCTGATAATATAGTTCTTTTTGTAACACGAGCGCCTATAAAATTCTGAGATTTGTATCGAAATTGATCGGCTTTGGGGCTCCATAAAATACCTAAAGCTTTTATTTATGTTGAATTAGTTAGTTTTACAAATTCATCAACTGAGCAGTTATCTGATAATCCCGTTAAAGCGGTTGGGTTGTTAGAAGCCCATTTACGAAGAGGAAAACCGGCTGAATCTAATATAGAAGAAATTTCGTCGCGAATAATGATTGCTTCTTGAGCAGTGTTGCACCCTGTGAGTAGGTCGTCAACATAAAAATCGTTTTCAATGATAGAACATGCTAGTGGAAATTTGACTTTATTTTCAAGTGCAAACTGCTTTAGACATCTTATAGCCAAAAATGATGCAGATGCGGTTCCATAAGTGACTGTGTTTAATTCAAAACAACCTATTTCCTCGGAAGGTGATGATCGCCAAAGAATACGTTGCAATGGACGATGCTCTTTTGTTATTAGTATTTGACGATACATTTTGGCAATATCTGCCGATAGTACAATAAAGTGCCGTCGAAATCTTAATAGAATTGAAAACAAGTCGCGTTGAATTGTAGGTCCAACCTTTTGAACGCAATTCAGAGCTAATTCCGTATTTGTTTTGGCTGAGCCATCAAAAACTACTCTAAGTTTAGTTGTAATGCTGGTATCCTTTAGGACTGGATGGTGAGGTAAATAGTATAATATATTTGGTTGAGGTTTTGATTCATCTATTTTTGTCATATGTCCTAGCTTATGATACTCCTTCATAAACTTTATGTAAGGTTCTCGAATGCTCTGATTATTATTTAATTTTCTTTCTAAGCTAACAAATCTTTTTAATGCAAGAGTCTTTGACTTCCCCAATTGATTTACATTATCATTTAATGGCAAGCTAACTACAAACCGCCCATTACAATCCCGTTTGGTGGTACTAACAAAATGACTTTCGCATTCCTTTTCCTCAAGTGTAAGAGGAGAAGATACAAAACTTTCCTCAATTTCCCAGAATTTAGCTATTGATTTGTTGATATCTATATTATCTATGCTTAAATTGGACGATATTGACACATTAGATGAGTAAACAACAGGTACTGACCCAGCTAGAACCCAACCCAATTTAGTTTTATGTAATAAAGGAAGATTTTTTCCTAATTGAACTTGGCCAATACAAATTAGATTCCAAAATATATCAGCCCCTAACAGCATATCTATATCTCCGTTTTTATCAAATGATGGATCGGCTAGTGGCAAGTTTTTTGGAATATTTAAAAATGATTTAATAAAAGACACTGCAGGCAATCTTTCAGTTCTTTTGTCTAAAATTAGACATGAAATATTTGACTCAAACTTGCTATTATTTGAATAAATTGAAATATTACATCTTCCTGTGATATTTGATGTACTTTGATTAATACCCGAAATTGATATGTTTACTTTAGAAATAGAAATACCTAACAATTTGCGCATTTTTGAGGTTACAATGTTTGATTGAGATCCGGAATCAAGTAAAACACGACAATTATGTGATTTGCCACATTTATCGACTACTTTCACACAAGCTGTAGATAAAATGGTTTGAATTGATGCTGTAAAGGAGTGATTTGCTCTCATTGATGTTGAGGGTTCTTGCAAAATGGGTTCCCTTTGAGTTTCAATATGCAATAAAGTATGATGCCGTTTTTTGCATGTTTTGCACGTGTATTTGCTTTTGCATTGTTTATTTGAATGAGCTCGGCCTAAACAATTGGTACACAAATTTAATTTTTTTATTTTCTCTAATCTCGAGCTTACGTTAAGACCGAGAAATTCGCTACAAGAATGAATTGAATGAGACGTGCTTTCACAAAGTGCACATTTAAATTTGCTAATGGCAATATTAACGCTAGCTTTTTGCAACTGTTTAAAATTGTTTGACTTATTGGAAGTTTCATTATGGAGAGTATCTAACAATTTACAACGTTTTGTTAAAAAATCAGACAAGGTTTTAAATTTAGCAGGCTCGGTTGAATTGACATGACATTCCCATTCGCGGCGAGTTATTACATCTAACTTAGAAGAAATTAAGTATACAAGTATTGTATCCCAACTGTCAACCGGTTCACCAAGTGCACCCAATGCTCTTAGATTAGCTAAAACTGTGTCTAGTAACGTTCTTAATGCCACATGAGATTCCTTATGGATCAAGTTAACTTCAAAAATTGACTTAACATGCTTGTGAATTGCTAGTCGCTTATTATTAAAACGATTATTTAATAATTTCCAGGCAATATCATAATTGACTGCTGATATGTTTAATGATTTTATTACATTAGCTGCTTCGTTTGATAAGCATGACCGCAAATAATAAAATTTTTGTATGTTACTGCTTGTATTATTTGAATGTATCAATGATAAAAATGTTTCTGAGAATTGACCCCACATATCATATGAACCATCAAAACTTGGCAAGTTTATAGTTGGTAGTTTTATAGAAGGCGCTAGTTCTACATTTGCTGCGTGATTATCTGAGCCAAGCTTTACTAGATTTGTATTAATGACTGTCATAAATTTCGCCTTAATTGAATGAAACAAGTTTTCAAATTCTTCCCTTAATTTATTATATTCCTCTAAGTTTTCTGAATCAATGATTTCAATTTCATCTAATAACTCGTTGTGTTTATCTAACGTAGGCCCAATTTCACTGAGACGCGACTCAAAATTATTAACAATTTCAATTGTTATGCCCGCATGAATAGAATTATTATAAAATATTTCAGCTCGTTTTAAAATTGCTGCAAACTTTTCTTGTTTTGATAAAAGAGAAGGTAATGAAGCTTTTGGAGGCATTTTAATATGTTACTTGACACAAAATAAAAGAATATATAGGAAAGAGTGGTGTGATAATGCTTACTGATTGATAATGTGGAGATGTATGGTTGCTGTTGATTTCACGTAACGGCTTCCTCAATAATGGACGATTGGCGTCGCTGGTAGAGTGGTCCGTGAACAACGTATTAGATAACTTTCTCGTGATGGATGTAAATCGCTGACGAGAGAGATGGAGAATTCGCTCAAACTTCTTCTTTGTAAGACGGCAGTGGACAAATACCCCGTCGCTAACAGCTTCTTACAAATGTTGATTTGCAATACAACATAAGGATTTCAACAATACTTGCAGCATCCGGTTCGAAGGACCATGTTTTGTGTACGGCAGTTGATATTCTTCCTGGTTCAGAAGACGGCCGTGGATTGCGTTTGCAATGTAAATTAACTGTTGTCTTAACAACTTTTACATCTAATTATTGATGTCACAAACATTAATATAACGTTAAAATAAAAATAACTTTCACATAAAAAGCATTTATTGTATTGCATGTCTGATTACAAGTTTGTTACAAGTGTAGCTAGTACAAGTGTAGAAACGGAACTGCTCGTAAATTGTACAAATACAAAAAAGGTAAATTCATGTCTGATAGTGGTGGGACACAACAGATGGCTAATTACAAGGGCTTATTCATAATTCCAGACATTTAAGCCTCTTTGAAGAGGATTTAGTAAAAACCAAACACGTGCACCCACTTAACAGGAGGTACTAACAAATGTTATAAAATTCAATTAACATAAATCTTTGTTTTATGACATGAAAGAAATAATAGCATTGTATCGCAAACAAATTGCTTAGAAATATTAATTGTTATATAAAATTTGGTAAAGGTGGTGTACTTACAATTTATGTTTATAAAAAGAAACTTCTACGTGATAATTTACAATGATCATATTGATGAAGTTTATTGGGAAATGCCACCAGTAGCATTTCATAGTTGTGAAGAATCAAGAGACAAATTAAAGTAACAAATAAAATGTAAAAAAATAAACTATATTAATGCATAGAACAAGTAAGTTAGAATAGAATGACAGCGGCCATGTATTTTTTGCACGAAGTAACCCGATGCTATCCGAATAGTCAAATAAAATTAAATCAACTTATTATTTATATTATAAAGCTATTTTAAATCTATTTACATATTTTATACCAAAACTTAATTGATTTAAGAAAAATTAAATGTATAAAAAAATTATTAATATAAAATTGTAATCAGTATATCTACTATTATATTATTATATTGATGCCTACTGTGAAAAAGAGCATATTACTACACACAAAAAATAATTTGAGTAATTCTCGTAAAATGAAAAATATGCAACACTTAAACATTTTTAAAATCTTTATAGTTAATTTTATATTGAGTTTTACCAAATTTTGCATATAAATTAGGCAACTCAGCAATAAATACTTTTCTTTTTTTTTATGTTGCGTTTGTGTAGACGAAGCTGTCCGCCACAAGTTAAACTTAGTTTGATATTAAAAAACATGTTGTAAGCTAATCGTATGTGGTATTGTTAACAACTTACTCAAACGGTGAGTGTAATAAATTTTTTTTTAATTGACAACACTTGGGTGGGTGTATGGGTTACAGTAGACAAAGCTATCTGCAACAATTGACTGTGCTCAAAAACATACATTTGAGCTTAGTCTATTTAGAAAAACAACCTTTTTAAAAGAAAACTATGAAATACTACAAATTTACTTGTAACATGATAAAGTTTTTTTTTTTAGACGTAGTGAGGTGTTGGCTTTCAACAAGTGGCCTTTAATAATAACTTACGCATGGTAATACCTTTCGGTTTTTTTCTCTGTGCAAATCCTGTTGTTATAATGTCCCTGTCTAAACTAACCTACATTTGGCGCTAGTTTGAGGTAGGCTGGTTTTTGCCTTGCGGATTTTTGCGCATCATCTGCGGCACGCATGCTGTCCCCGGCTCCTCTCTCCTTATAGCCCCTACCTTTGTCTGTCTCTTTTGTCATTTTGCCTTTTCTTATCTGAACTGGCATCTACCTCTGCATTCTTTTCTTTCTCTCATCTGTGTGTTATTTACTCTAATTATATAATTTGTTCTCAGATGTGCTCTTAGCTTACTAAGGTCTTCGTTTACTTCTTCTTCATCGTATCCTCTCTCCTCCATGAATAATTTATGCAGTTCCATTAGTAGTATTCCTTTTGGCAGTCTTAGATTTGTAAGTTTTACCTCCAAAGATATCCTTGTATCTCCATCAGGAATTACTTTTTCATGTCCTTTTGTTGACAGGTATATTCTAACTATCTAAAAGGTTGCGTTCTCAGTCAGCCTTGAGATAGCATATCTACCATTTGGTATTTGCCTTGTTATTTCTGTTATTCAGCTTTCCTTTAAAAATTTTTTTCTCTTTCTCCTTATCACTGCAATTTCGTTTGGTATCATAATCTCTGTAAATGTTCTTCTTTTTTCTTCTGTTTCTTGGTATGCATAATTCTTATTTTTTTTTTTTGATTTTTTTCTCTGTTTTCTTGTTTCCATTTAGCTTCTCTCATTTCTTTCCTTTCTCTTCTATGGCTTTTAGTTTGTGTGTTTGTTTTGATTGTTTGTTTTTCTATATTCTTCTATTGTCAAACTCTTTATTTTTTTTTTTTAGTTCACTTCTTGCGAAGTTTCTTAGCGCCCTCCATTTATTTTCATCTTTTAAGCATTTGTTAATGATTGTTGTTTTATCCACTTTGCTTTCTAGTATATATTCTAGATTTTTTTCTATCTTCTTCCCACGCCTCGCATTCTACTAAAGTGTGTTCTGCGTTATCGTGTGTTTCTTCTTGACAAAATGTACACCTTTCTTCTTCCTTTGTTTTTTTAATTTATAGCAAAAATTTTCCAAATGCTTCGAGCCCGGTTAGTATTTGTGTTGTATAATAGCACGCCTCGGGTTTTTTTACTGTTTTTTTTTGTTTTCATGGCTTTCCCCTATGTTTCTGCGGCATACAGCAATTTGCTTCTTGCTGCCGTTGCTATTAGCCTTCTGCTTTCTTCTCCTGGACCTCCGTTGTTTGACATAAGTCTATCAAGTTTTCTCTCCATTTCTTTTGTTCCAATGACCGCTTCCTTAACCTGTTTATTCCATCCCTTTGTTTCGAGTGTCACTCCGAGGTATTTGATTTTTTTTCCTATGGTTATCTCTTGATCTTCCACCTGTATCTTACCTGTTCCTTTATTATTCCTCTCAGTCGATAGCCATGCCGCCTCAGTTTTTTGTGTTGCTAGTTTTAAACCCTTACTTCTCATCCATATTTGTATCATATCAATTGCCAGCTCTAATCTTCTTTTTAGTACTTCTATTTCTACGTCTCTACCTACTACTAGCAGTTGTCCGCAAATGCTGTTATTGACACGCCTTCCGGCTTTGTACTCGTTATCGACTTCCACAGTTTTGGTCCTAGTGCTGAGCCTTGCGGTACCCCTCTGGTAAGTTTGAATCTTCCCTTTTTGATCACTAAGTTTCTGTCCTGTAAGTAGCTCTATATGATTTTGATCGTTTTTCTGTTCAGTTCTTTTTTTTTGCCGCTACTATGATTGCTGCCCATGATACGTTATTAAACGCGTTCTGTATGTCCAACGCTATCATTACACAATGTTGCTTTTTCCTCTGCGTTCCGCTGTTTGCTTCTTTTGCTTTTGCTTTTACTTTTTCTATAGCTTTTAAGGTTGTTTTTGCTTTGGTAAATTTGTATTGTTCTTTTTTCCATCTTCCTTTTTCTTCTATTCCTTGTTCTTTTCTCCGTACAATAACTTTCTTTATTATTTTAGCCAGTGTGTTGATTAAGCATATTGGTCTGTATGACGTTGCTTTTCCTACTTCTTTCTTTTTCTCAATTAGTACCAGAGTAGCTTCTTTTCAACATCCTGGGAAAGTTCTTTCTTTTAGGCACCTTTTGTGTGTTATTTCTATCTTGTTTCCGTCTAAAACTGCTTTAACAATCTCTGTTTTTATTTTGTTTGGACCTGGTGCTTTGTTGTTAGGCAATTTTTTTAATATTTTTTTTATCTCTTCCACTGTTGCCATAACTGTTTTTTTATTTTTTTTTGTTTCTGGTTCTGCTACTGGTTCTCCCTTGGAAAATTGTTTTTTAATTATAACTTCTTCTTCTTCGTCTTCTTTTAAGCAGATTACTTTTGCTTTTCCACCCGATCTATAGATTCTATCATTTCTTTCCAGCATCCTTTTCTGCTATCCCTAATTGCCCTTTTTAAGATTTTTCTGTGATTTTTTGTTTCTGCATTTGGCAACCTGATGTCCCTCCTTTCCGCATTTTATACTTAGTAAAGACCTGTCTTCCCCATTGCATTCTGCCGCTACATGTCCTTTTTCTCTACTCTGCATTTTATGAGTTCTATGTTTATTCTTCCTTCTCCTATTATCTGTTCCGCTATTTTTTTGTCCATTTTGACTATAGCGGTTTGTTTTTCTCTATATCCTTTCTTTATGGAAATTATTGTACTTCCTTCTGTGTTCACTTTGTTCATAATTTCTTCCAGTATTTTTTCCCTCTTAACTTTCGGGCTAATATCTTTGATCATCATCAGTTTTGTGGTTTTGTTGCTGGCTTTTCTTACATTGCAGCCTTCTATTTCATTTTTAATTTTTTTCATCTCTTTCTCCGTCTCATTACCCTTTGTAATTAGTTACAACTCCCATTTTTTTGTTTCCTTTACCTCCTTGAACGTAGATCCTTTTATCTGGGGTTTTGCCTGTCTCAGCAAATCTGCATATGTGACACCTTGTTTGCTCACTACTATAGCACCTGTTTCCGTTCCTGGTCTTCTTTCTCTATTTGTCTCCGATACCTGTCCCTGTGTTGGCACGCACAGTCTTATTTTTGTATTAGTTCTTCTTCCTGCTATTTCCATAATTTTTTTTTGCATCTCTTGCCGTAATTCCCGTTGGTATTGGTATATTTATTTCTTCAATACTTAATGTTTTTGTTTTGATAAGCATTTTTTCGATAGTTATTAATGTCTCCTTTTTTTCTGCGGTTTCAATTTTCTACTTAATAATGTGCACCTTTCCCACATTTTTTCCGCTTAGATTTTTAACTATTTTTATATATGGCGTTTCATCTTCTCCTTCTTCCTCCATTAGTTTAGGGTATTTTATTTTTGCTTGTTGTAAGATACCACCTTCTTTGCCTACTTCATCTTTATTTATTAAAAGTCCTGTATCCATTTCCTTTCCCATTATTGGGTTCTTAAGCTTACATATTTACAGTTTGTATCTCTCCATTTTTTATTTATAATATTTTTTATATCCTCTTCATTAACCACTTCTAATATCTCCTCGTCCGAGATGAATTGGTTTTTACGGTTTTCTTCTCTATTATCTTTAGTTTCCATTGTCTGTGTCGACATTTCTTTACCTATTTTTGTTTTTTTTTTTTTCTCCTGTTCTTTTTTTTTTTTGAACTTCTTCAAATTCCATTCTCTCCATATATGTTTCTAGTTGATTCGCCACCTTCTTAAGTTCTAGTTTATTGGTTGTACACTTACTGGTTAAGTTTTTTAACTTTCTAATTAATTTTCTTATTATTTGGATTGTTGTGGGGTTATTTGCTCTCTTCGCCTCGTTGTTGCCGCTTGGCGAATCTATTTCTCTCCCTCCTTTTTGATTCGTTTGACCTAATTCTTTATCTTTTTTTTTATCCGGCGGTATTCTTTGCAACATCCCGCTTTTTAAAAATGCATCCATCTTATTGAGTTTTTTGACCCTAGTCCTGTTTTAAAACACGACCGCACCTTTATTTCTTAGTGTGCCCTTATCACAGTTTTACACTTTTTTGAACTTAAATAAACAATAAACTTTCCTTTGTTTCTAATTCACAACATTTTATTAATTTTTTTAAATAACATAGATTATCCACCATTACTAAAATCGCCTTTATGCTCATTCGCGAGCGCGTCTGTTCTTCGTCTGACATTGACCGCGATAACATGTTAAAGTACAAACTATATAAATAGACAATAAATAAATGTATTTTTTTTACATTTTTCATACGGTATTTAGAAAGCATTAAACAGAATAAAAACATACAAAATAAAAATAAAGATTATGTAAGATATAAAATTAAAAAACATACCCGGACAAATGAAATCATAAGTTTAAGTAGGTAGTAATAAAAATTAATTTTGTTTTAATTATAAATGTTTGTAACTAACAACTGGAAATATTGAAAATTAAATTATTAACAATATTAATAACAATTAACAATTATAGAAAAATAAATGTACACATAGTTGTTGACCATATGAACAATGCTAATGGGTCATATCAACATTAACACCACAATACATTTTATTATAAAAAAACCTTTTACTTTTACTTAAAAGATTATACACAAAGATGAAAAAATATTGAAAAAACAGTTCTTACTAGAAATAATCAATTAATTCACGATCAAAAGTATGAAACTCAACAAATAATACGTCAAGCAAAAAATATTTGACAATTCCTAAGATTTGTTTGAATAATTGTTATTTTTTTAAAATAATTTAAAGCATAAAAAATCAATTCATTGATGAAGTAATACATTATTTTAAGTAAAATATCAATGTTATTTACAAATTAAAAATTTTAGATATTCATACATATTATATTATTCAAAATTTCAATAATAATAAAAAATAACAAACAAAAAAAAAAGAGAAAAGGAAAATGTAATCTTTTATTTTCTTAAGATGGCTATAATAGGGTAGGTAGAATTAATAAATTTATCATGCCTAAGACAAAAATAAGTATTTGATGAAAAATATGAAAGACGTATTTAAAAAATTACTTGTAAATGATAGAATGAGCAAACACTTTTAGATAATAATAAATGCAAGTTAGGAGTAACTGTTTAGTTTTAGTTTGTTTGATGCATTTGTGGCAAACAGAAGAAGAGTTTAGTTTTGCACAGGCAGAAGGCATAAAGGAGAATGACGTACAAAAATGATTGAAAATATTATAATTAATAACAAAATGTAAACAAAAATTAAGTTACTGTCTTACAAAAAAATAATTGAACATAAGTAAAACTGCAATTCTTAAGTTGCATGTTGCACGAGTCAAATATAGGACAACTGTTTAGATATTTTGTTTTGATAAGTAAAAATACTACAAGACAAATATTTTTTTTTTAATAATTAAAAAATATTGAACTAACTTTTAAAAATATTCATCAAGTTGCAAACTATGCTAAGCTAACAATAAATATTAAAACAAAACTTTTTTTACTTAATCCTTTATACTTAAAAAGTAACAAAATAAATTACCTGTTTGAAGATATTATGTTTAAAACACTTAAATGTTTTAGCAATCACTGTAAACGTTTTGCAGTTTTAGTAGTATCACTTAGCAGTTAATACTTGATGACCGATTTGATGCATTATAGCAAAAAGGTTATGCTACTATAATAATTCTTTGATTTGTTATTTACTTTGTCTATGGTAATCTGTAATATGAACTTAACTCGGACTCGAAAAAGTTTTTTGAAATATTTTAGTCTAAAAAACTACCATTCTGTGTAATTTTTAATGAATTAGAAGAAAAAATAGTTTTTTGTGCAAATATTTAAGATTTTTGCAGTTTTCAAACAATTATATAGCTTTACTAAACGATTTATACCAATATGGTATTTTTAAATGTCAATTTTTTATAATTTTTATCAAAGTTCATGCAAAAAATTGTTTTTTTTGCAATTTTAAAACAATTTAGTTTAATAATGCAGTTAATTTGATTGTCTTTTATTAAAACAACACAAACAAGACTGCATCAACCAATCACAAAAAAACTGGTCTTTCAAATCATAATTATGAAACCGGCCACAGATTCAACTTTGATCATACAAAAGTATTGGAAGTTGAACCTATATACAGAAAGAGACTTGTAGAGAAAATGTTACATATTAATAGTAATCATACGTGTAATTTTCACAAAGATATTGAGAAATTGAGTATTGTATATAATAATTTAATTAAAACAAAACTTAACTAGATAAAATAGTAGATTGCTTTGTTGAGTTGACACAACGTAGACATAGTCACTCAATTGTAAAATCCAATTAGGCCGTAGTTTAATATAAATTTTAATATGTAATTAATATTTTAACTGTCTTGTTCTTAAATTGTAAATACATATACATACATTGCACTAACTGATATATATTATAAATCAAAAGATTTACATATACATTAGTAATTTAATGGAATATATTTTATTTTATTTAATTTATTTGACCTAAGAAAAACATTCGCTACACAGATTCTTTTCCAACACAGATTAGAATTTTATATTAAAAAATAATACAGGTAAAATCTATTCCACACATTAAATTCTATTTTTTTAGACGAATGGTTATACAAACATATATAATTATTCCAATCTATTTTAATATTAACCAAAGAATGAACGAAAAACGCATCATAGATGATGATAAATATACAAAATATTTTTTTAACGAAGAACAATTTTTAACGTTGGTAAGTTGCAACGTATGTGCATGTATGCATTATCTATGCTTATTTTATTTAATTTTTTATTTAGATATATATATATATATATATATATATATATGTATAGGTTAGTAATTGTAATTGTCAAATTTTAATTAAATTTTAAATCTGTTTCTTTTTGTTCTTATTTCGCAATTCTTTTATGTTCTTCACAAGGAAGGAAGCAGAATAGCTTCCGAAGCGTCTGCTACGTGATTTTTGTTGACCAAATAATAAAATAAATCACTTAAAAAAAATTAAATTGTCTATATAATCCATCCTTAATGGAAAACTTTTTCCAATTTAGTTTAAATTTGTTGTATTTTTTATAAGTTTTAAGAAAAAGGGTATTTCTGGCGCAAATTTATTAAAAAATAAGGCATTTGCGCAATTTTAAATCAATTTGAACAACAAGTATGCATCCGCCAAAACTTGAAATACGATTTCTTATCATCTTTTAATACGTTTTAAACTGCATTACAAAACAACTTTTAATGCTGCAACATAGTTTATATAAAAATACTAAAAAAAAAGGTTATGTTTAATTAATAAACTTTTGTTACCAGTATTCAAACAAAACGTATATTTTTTATGTAAATTTTGCAAATCACACATAATAATTAACATTTGTAAAATATTGGTATAATTTTAAATTCTCTAATTGGTTATAAATTAGTTCCATTTTTTTTTACATACAAACCAAATTTTTTCAATAATAAATGTAACTGTAGAAATTGCTAATCCAATCAGAAGAAAACCATATGCAAATAAAAAATGTTTGAACTTTAATGCAAAACAGCATTGTTATTGTTTTCCGTAACATTAACAGAATTAATTAATGAATCTTGATATAGTCCCATTTCTAACATGCTATAATAGTTTTTTAACACAACATTTGTAAAAGGGTTGCTTTTTTGCATTATTTGATATTCATGTAGATGGATAATTGGAATCATATGAGTGTTTGTGTAAACTATAGAATAAAATGGACCTCGAATTCCAAGAAAATCACATATGGTTACATTTCTATACTTGATAATATCATCTAACATTGCACTAATTGACTGATTTTTTGCAAATATATTAAAATTATTTATTAAATCAACCAAATTTATATAAGTTTTTTTTGTATATAATTATCTATAGAAGAGTTTCCCGAAAAATATAAATCCACATATGATTTATAGACTACGACAGTTAAACCTGTATCCATAATATCTTGAAGACTATTAATTAGTTGTTTTTCTTGAACAATTTTAAATAAAAATGAGTAATATTATCCAGAAAATGCTGTAGTTATTACTAATGTAGTAAGCACCCAAAAAATAAATATTATTTTTATATGTAAACTTCTAGGCATCTTTGTGGTTTGAACTAAAATACGCAATATCAGTCAGCAAAGTTGGTATTGCTAATCCGGCCCAAACACTTTTATTAAATACATATTTAACGTATTTCCAAATTGCAATCTCTTTTGCTTTTGGTACAAATAATGCTAAAGTACGTTTAGTGAACGTATGTGCTAGGTGTTGCACTTTTGCTTCTTTGGGGACTACTGTTTGTTTTAAAAGCAATGGTTGATTTATAGAAAAACTAAAATCAACCAAAAAATTGTAAAATTTTCCAATGTCTTTAACAGTATTAGGATTGTCGATCTTAGTACGGTAAGTCACATATAGTTTGCAACTTATAAAATCACGGATTGAATGCGTATTAAATAATTTGACATCTTTAATGTTAATATTTTCACATTTAGTTGCAAATACTTTACTATAGTTTTATCCACAATGATCAGTAAAATTTTCCATTTTATATATATTTCCAAATTCATCCAAAACAATTGTCTTGAACAAAAAGTAATTTCCAACATATTTAAAAATGTCATCGATATCTTCTTATCCTGAGTAAATAATAAAATAATATGCTGAATTATTAACTCCGGGATGGCCATTCTGGCAAGCCAAAAATATACACATTGGTATATATTTTTCAATTTTATATATTTGATCCAAAACTATAAACACAAATTCTGGAGGTACTTCTAAATCTTCATCTAAATTTTGAAAGTTTGGGTTGTGTATTACTTTTTGTTTCATATATATTGCTTTTGACAACTCATCAGTTAAACAAGTATTACTAGCAGCAAGAACTAAAGATGTTGTAAGCTCGCTGAAATCTTTGTAGATGTTCATAGCGCATTCTAAAATTCCGTCATTCTAATTGAAAAAAAAAGTATTATTAGTTTATTTAATAAATAACCGCATTTAGTATTATAATTAAATAAATTAAAATAAAACAAAATGTGTTTAAACAGTGTAAATATGAAAAAAAATAATATGTGCAGTTAAATTACTTTTCAAAAAATAGCAGATTAAATTATTAACCAACAAAAAATAATCAGTTAAACAATAAAAATGACTGCAGACGGTTTTTATCATACTTACTTTATGTCGAATAAACAATATTAATTGATTGTAAACGATAAATACACGTTTAGATCACAAAAACATAAATAATAACTAAAATTAAATTTAAATCAAATATATACAAAAAATCATACCACTATGTAACTATTGTTACATAGAACGCAATTTACTAATTAATATAATGTTTTACCTCTAATGTTGACATCAAATGCTTGTAACTTAAAGCAGTTGGTATTACGATAAATATTAAAATGAATTGAATTATAAACATTGTGTCAACTACATTTAGTAACTAATATTACATACAAGCTCTAGTACCAGCAAAAGAATAAAAGTCCATGTACATGTTGACATGGACATGGACAATTGAACATTACCAATACCTTTGTTTACCATATTGATTACAATATTTTATAGCAGCATTAACATAACAATACTTTTATATACAAAAAATGTTTTTAGTTGCACAACTTAAATATTTGGGTTTAATAATTAAAATATTTTTGGTTTTATTACATTTATTTTAGTAAATGTTCTTCTTAAGATACAACTTATAAAACTAAAACACCATACACATTTTTAGATATATATATATATATATATATATATATATATATATATATATATATTTTCTAATTGGATAACGGGATGATAAGTCAATTTAAGAATGGAGTTTTTTTAAAAAACAAACATAGCTGAACTATTTTTTAATCAAATGCGACGTTTCGCCAATGTTCATTGGCATCCTCAGGCAAATATTGTAGAAAAGCTACGGAGGGGGTGGAGAGCTTAATGCTCATCGTCCACATAGTTAAAACAAAATTGTTGTGTTATATAAAAAGGATATCTCCTGTAAATGTGATTGTATCTCACCCATCAAGACTACGGTTCAATTGTTCTTAATTACGATAGTGTCACAGCCAGAATTGGAAATTGTTTATCAGTGTTGAAGTTTAGATCAGTTTTTTTCCCTTCCCATTAGTTATTATTTGTGGCTGTAATAATGCACAGCTGCATTTCAAATTAGCAGGTTAAAGGTTGATGCTAATGCATATATATATATAAATATATATATATATATATATATATATATATATATATATAACTGGATTCCTGACTCCCTATATTGAAGCATTCTATTACTTTAAAGTTTAAACATTTAATACATACATTGTATGTTATTATCAATAAAATAAAACTATTAAAATAAATCGAACAAAAATTGGTTAATTGGGTCCAAAGTTAAGACCAAAAATGCGTTTTTAATAAAAAATTGATATCTTTTAAATGGACAAACCAACTTAAGCCAAATGTTTAGATAACATTACTATACGTATTACTGACGTTTTATTATCATAGTCAAACTTTGTATATGCAGTGATTTTTGCAGTACAGTAGTTTGAAAAAAAAAGAAATTCCTAAAAAAGGTAAACCTGCACAACTTTTTTATGAACAATTGTACAAAAATCGGCAACAATTGTAAAACAGCACAAATTATAAGCCATTTACATGGTGCAATTAAATTTTTATTTGTAAACGTTTTGTGCGTGCCATCTGGAATGGAAGTAATTTTTTATATGCGCAGCATACTGAATTAAATCCTTCAGTGGAATTAACAACTAAAATAAGTTTTAACATTGTAAAAACTATATGCATTACGTATATGGTAACAATGTTGAAATTCTATAAACATTTAAAAAAAATTGTTTTGTAAATGAAAACGTAGCGTGCAATAGAACAAAAACTGTCATTCTGAAAATTAAATATTATTTTGTTTTTTTGCTAGTTTGAACACAAGATGCACACACATACTTTATTCTTTTTTTTTAATAATTATTGAGTTATTTATGTTTACGTATCAGTTGTGTTCAGTTATTATTTGTCGTTTGTGAAAATTCATGCAGTTACATTAACTAACTCGTATTACATTATATTTATGTTTCAGTAGACAATAACAAAAAAATCAAAGCTACACATAAAATGAATAGACTGAATTTATTTGATGGCCACACTTTGAGTAATACAGATAGAAAGTAAAAATGCTTTTAAATAGGTTGCTTTTTTTAATTGCAATCACGACAAATGTGCGTGGTTTCTCAAATTTGTTTCCACAATTAGCGGTAAGTTTATGAAACACTAAATTTTAAATATATAATTTTACATGTAATTAGAGTCAAGAAGAAGTTCAAATTGTTGAATGTGTTAAGAATGTATACATCCATTTCAAGCATTTTCGAACAACTCTATTCTATGCTGATCAGAACAGCTGGGTGGCTGAACAGCTTTCAAATGCTATATATGTCAAAGAAAAAATAATAAAAATTGAAAATGCCTTATTTACGCATTCACTATTTGAAACAATCTCAGAAATTATTTATTTACTTGTTGATGAAATATTCCAATTGAAAACTTATGTGAGATTACAAGATACAAGATCTTATGAGATTTTAAAAAACGTATATCATTTTGTAATATATATGGGCAATGAAAACATTATTAAAGTTTTTAAAATATTGTATCAATGGATCCCGAACACAATTATATTGGACAGACTAGGAAATATTTATCGGATGCAAGATTATGAACATACTTGTGGAAATGTATCTGATAAAATCTACCTTGGTACGTGTAATAATGTAAGCATTGATGCTATGAAGTCATTCTACAATAAATCATTGTATAATTTTATGGGCTGCACGATTTCTTTTTTTGGAACAATTGACTCTTACCAACATTACTTTTTAAATCTAATTGCAAATCAACATAATTTTTCTGTAGTGCAGACAAACTATTATGGTAAAAGTGATATTGATTTCACAAAAATTTTACCTATGTTGGATCTTCAATGTGACGACTACATTTATCCTTATAGTACATACTATACTGTAATACTAGTACCTATAGCATCTAAAATTCCGCGGTGGGAAAGCTTTAAATTTATATTTGATGTTAGTGTTTGGATTTCAATATTAGTAGCAAGTTTATTGGTTTGCTTTGTCTATTTGACGGGAAATTTGTTTTTATTTAAAAATAATTTATATTCAAATATTATAGATGATTTAATGAAAGTTTATTCAATTTTAATTTTTCAATCAATAAAAATTCCAGATTCTATATCTATGAAATTATTAACTATGTTTTGGCTAACATTTGCTTTAATTGTTACTTCTGCATTTTCGGGTTTATATTACTCACATCTTTTTAAAGAATTTGATGGTAAACAAATTAAAAACTTGCAAAATATTGCAGATGCAAATCTTAGATTACATGGGCATAAAGAGATGATTAAGCGTATGTTTGATGCAAATACGTCAAGTAATAATTATATTCGCGAAACTTCAATTGATATTATTCAATTTAATGACTATTATATGTGGTTTAATATGATTAATAAATACAAAAATATTACGATTTATTTTGATACTGTTGCTATGGAAATGATGAATATTAATAGTTCCATTTTGAATCAAATATATGTGATTGAAATTTCTCAAACATATTTTGCAGCAAAATTGTTAAAAGGTCATCGTCTTACAAAACATGTTAATGCTAAATTTCATAGATTTTTTGAAATGGGCATGTTTATAAAATGGAATAAAGATCATCAATCAATTAGTTATACTTTGGATAATGAATTGGCACCATTACGTATGTTACATTTTCAATTTGCTTTTGGGTTTTTGATATCAGGACTACTGTTTTCTACGTTTATATTTTTTATAGAACAGTTCTGGTTTAAACAATTGTTAACTATGGATTACTTCTAATTTTATATGTTTTAAACGTTTTTTATGATTGATTAATATATATATATATATATATATATATATATATATATATAGTGTGCACATCCGCATTCATATGTCCCTAACAACAAAAATCGCAATAAGTAATTGACTAGAGCTCAGAAGATGTATAAATGTAATATACGAAACGTCAGCTATTAAAAAATGTCAACATGAACATAACTTTGTTTTATTGCTGTTTGCTTTAATTATACAGCAAACATTTAATTGGACTTTTTCTATTATTTTAATACACAATATACCACAGTTCGTGAATGGTGCCAACTATATATATATATATATATATATATATATATATATATATATATAATGATAATGATTAAATGAAATATTTTAAAGTAATTAGTTATATTAGATTAAATATTGTTTATTTACATTTTATCAAGACACTTAAAATGAGTATCTAACATAAAATAAACTTAATTGCAATATGTTAAAAATGATAAACTTATTCAAACATAAATAATGTACAATTATAGAGGTGTAAACATTTGTGTCACAAACAAATAAGCAATAGCTGCTAGTAGATTAAGGGCCGGTATAATAAAGACAAAATAAATCACCGAATAACAAATCTCAAATTAAATATATTTGACAAATAAACGTATTCCTGTATTATAAAACTAAATTAACAAATCGTAAAATAAGGAAATGCAACGCCGCGTTTATATGTTATTTTAATATTATAGTTATTGATGTGTTGTATTGTAGCCTTTGTTATATTACAATAATCCTCTACAACAATTTGAAAGTCAGTTTTTAACATCGTAGAGCAATTGCTCCATATTAAAAATAACCTAAGAAACATGACATGTGTCATTCAGTTATGCCCGGTTTCACCAACGTCTAATAAAATTTATTCGTCGAATAAATGCCTTATTCGCCCAATAAACGTTTCACCAACGTTAAATAGCGTTATTCGTCGAATAAATCTCCTAATAAACTAACTGGCCAAAATGCATCAAATAACTCGACAAATAACCTCAAAACATCTAGGTGTGACATTTGTATATTGTAAATAATGAATGTCATGTTTAATTCATTTGATTTTAAAAATCGTTTTTGATTAAACAAAAAATCTACGCACTATTGGAAATTATTATCATTTGGATTATCAAAATCAGCGGAATAATCTCATTTAAAAGTATGTAAAATTCACAGTAGATCATCAATTTTATTGTAGATTGTAATTTTAAGAACATGTTTAACTTCTTTTGTATAATTACGCAAAAAATGTACTCATTCGTAGTTTAACAAAATAGTTAGGTTTATATTATAAATTCTTTTCTCACATGTGCGATTATAAATAAAAATAAAAAATGTACATAAAATTTCAATCTAAAATAAAATAGATGACAATTTGTGCATTTATCTGTAATTATATACCGCCAGTGCATGCATAAATACTGGTTCATTTGAATGTATTTGGCGAATTTTCTGTCTACTATATTACCAACTTGATAAAAATCACGGAATAGTTATTTAATCTCTGAGATACCTTGGTGAAACGTAAAATGACTTATTTGATGAATAAATTTTATTCGACAAATAGTTATTTGACAATTTATTAGGCTAGGCGTTGGTGAAACCGGGCATAATTCATTGAATAAATTTTAATCCCTAGATTTTGGATGATTAATTTATTCCATAGGTGTAGTTACCTACTTTTTTATATTTGACGTTTGTAATACCGAAATCAGCTAAGTAAAATAATTTACTTGGTTAGTAAATAAAATCTACAGATTTTAATGGTTTATAATACCAGCCCATAGTGAGTTATACTACAAATAAATTAGTGGATTATTTTGTTTTTTGTTGATTATTTCTTTTACTACATAGGAAAATTATTGTATTGTATATTGAATAAAAATCTATCAAAAATCGATATTGTAAAAATCGTTTGTATTTCAATAAACCAATATTCTCAATCCAGTTACCATTACAAGATTTTATACACAAGTATGTACGTCGTTGCTGCAAGTGATGACTGTGATGAGTTTAGATTTATGTAATTGAAAACATGTTAAAACTGTACATTAAGTTACTTTACAACTGTCTAAAGTTTTTTACACATTGACCCAAAGGGTTTTGAAAGTGTGTTAAACACCATACATTATTGAAATTATTAAGGTATTTAGCAGCTGTAGCATGCTAGGTACAATACTTGAATAGTACTAGACTGTAAAAGATTGTTATTCACACATCAACATTTAAGGCAATAGGGCTATATGTTAACACCGTATATAGCAATAATAAAAAAGACTACTGACGCAAAAAAATTATTAGATGTCTATTGAACTGAGACTAAAAAGTACAAAACACATAATACAATTAAATTGGCAGAATAAGGCATAGTCGGTTTTACAAACCAATTTAATCAACCAAATATTCACTTAGTTTGTGGTTTAAAACTTAATATCTCTAATATTTGTGGTCTGAAAAAAACATTGAAACCAAAGTAAACAATAAAAATCTAGATGCTTTAATCTATTAGGTTCTTTTTATTATCTTAAACTTACATCTACAAACAATATGCATACTCTAGAGTCTAGACTGACATACATACATACATACTTCTGCTTTGGTCTTAAACTTTACTTTGTACAATTTGCTTTTACGTTTTTTAATCTTTACACACTTCTTTTGCTTTAGCAATATCTTACATCTGGTCATGAATTCTTTTCACTTTTAATTTTGTTTGCATACAACAACATTTACGTGGTCTACCAATGTATTTGATCCAAATACTATTCTATTATAAATTTGCTTTGTTATTCTTTCTTCATGGCTAAACCAACGTAGAACACTACGTTTGTATTGGTCTATCGGTGTTATATTCAAAACTACATTTCTAACTATGTCCATACAAATTTTGTGTTTACCATTACAATTCACGCATAAAGGTTAGCTACTGCATGGCCCTGTTTCTTTTTTTAGCGTTTTGCACATTTGCAATACTTGAACGTCTAACACGTTGGCATTGAAAACACCGTATTGAGTTTGGAATAAATAGGCAAGTATTGTATGCCACTTTAACTTCATCTGGAAGCTGTTCCTAATTGAATGTTAAAATTATAGATGTTGTTTCTCTGACCTCACCATCTTTTCTGCGGGTAGGGTTTTTGATATGGATAACGCCTTGCAAAGCCAGTTCTTGTTTACATTTGCCAACAGTTGTTTATAACAACTCATACCATAAAAAAAACTCTTTTGAAAAATTTATGCGGTTCAACTGTCACCGCAATATTTCTTAATGCTTTGCATTTCTGCATTTTACTGCTCTGCATTCTACCCTAAATTTCAATAAGTAAGGTATCATTTCTTAACTTCTTGTATGAGTTTAATGTTTTAATAATAATGTTGGAACGGGTCCTGTAAATTAAGATGGGAGAAACCTCCTTTAGACTCTATCTTTAGGTTTTAAAAAAATCGCAATAATTAAACTCTGTCAATTTTATCATTCATTCTCCCCACCCACTACGTAGCCACATATGGGACGCTACATCACAAACTGATGCAGTTACTAAGACTAATCAAGTGATATAGGTTTTATAAATGTAAATGCACAATGCGAACTTTTTATCTATCACCACATAAATAATTCCTCACCCTAAAGTTAAACAAAACGAGCCGCAATTGATTAAAATTACTAACTAACACTTTTCTTAACACAAGTAATTTGGCTTTTAATTATCAGGATTCCTGTTTTTTTTTTTTTGAGTTTCATAAGATGTTGTGTGAGTGATGTCAAAAGCAAATTACAAATAAATTTAACGTATCTCAGAGAACCCGTTCTTGGTAGAATTTTGACTGTGCACAAGCAAAAACTGTAGGTTTAATCATCTTCTAACTAAAAAAAACCTATTAGCTTATTTGAAGTACAAAGCTGTTGGGCAAAAAACTTGCAAAAAACTAAAAAAAAATTATGGTCAGAATACGTTTTATCTATCATTTTAGGAAGGTGTGGAAAAAAACAGAAAAATTTCTGGACTAACCGCATCTGTACCGGTTAGTGGGTTCTAGATTTCTGGATTAAAAGTTGGATGGTATAAAAACAAAGTCTACTACACGTAGGCCTTATTACGTTCTTTGTATTTTCTATAGTAGTGACCACATTCTGTTGTCCTGGCATTTAACCACTCTAATTAGCTGATATATGCAAGTATTACGCTTGGAAAGGTGGCCATCTCAAGCCAGCAGCTTTCCAACATAGACTCTCTATTGTATGAGAGGGCAGAGCATGTACATAGCACGTGCTCAATTGACCCGTCATCCATTTTATATCCTCTACTTAACCTCTCTATGTATTCTTGTCAAAATTTGCAAGTTCTTCCTAGACAGTCGCAAGCAGTAATTGGCTGTCATAGCGTTTAGAGCAGTAATTGCTTCCATTGCCTGTCTACAGCCCGGAGTGTTATCCTAACACCTTCTTAGTGCGTTGTGTGAGTTAATCTTTAGTAAGTTATTTAAGCTTTTGAGTGTTAAAGCGGTCTAGTTAAGTTCACACGCCATTAAGGTTGACCTTAGAGCAACTCAATGCTATTTTCACAGTAAGGACACAAAGACATTCAAAAATAGCTTTGGTGTGATTCTAGGCTTGTTTATAGAAAATTAAGGCAGTTCTACTATCTATTAGAATCTGCATATTCTTGCCACATATTTTGTGGTTTACTAATTCCATAACCCTATTACTTTTGCTTGGAGCATAGTTGTGTGCGCTATTAGTGGTAAAGATATTTTCAGGTCAAGGTCTTGCAAGAAGATTCCTGCTCCAGAACTTTTATTGCTATTTGAGCCATCCGAGTAGATTCTAATCAAACACGAGTACCGTGTTTGCCAGCCCTCCATGCAGTGTTGAGGGGCAGCAGACACAACATTGCCTTCATAGCTGCAGTTGGTGTTGTCCGCATGCCACCTGTTGTACTCAGGCATGCCATTCGTTAAAACTGATTCAGTTTGCTTGCAGACATTTTTTGTCTAGCTTTTGGCCATCATATTAGTACTTTTATGTGAGCATAGGTCTTATGACGGCTGTGTACAGCCATACCACTATCATTGGAGACAGTTCTCATGTTTTTCTTACAGCTCGTCTGTATTGCCAAAAAAACATATGAATTTTTTTGCATCTCATATTTAGATTAGCTTATTGTCAAAAACCACACCAAAATATTTTACCTTAGTTGATACTGGTAGTATAGGGAATTAAAGAGTTTTGGTAAGTTTAGATTTCTAATTTTCTTCTTCTGTGTGAAAAGAACCAGTTTGGTTTTTAGAGGGTTAACCGTAAGAGTCTTTGCACCACTTTTAAATCATTCTTAAAACCTTTTGCATCAAGTTGCTTATTGTGTTTTTGAATTTACCTCTTAGTAGAATTGTTATGACATCTGCATAACCAATTGTATAAAAAACATGATCATTGAATAGCCGTATACAGCTGTCGACTACTATATTTCATAATAGCGGAGATACACCTCCCTCGAGCCAACCTTTTGCTACGATTTTCCTGACCGTTGTATCCCTTACAGTAACAGTAACGGTTCTTTTCTCCAATATGTGTTTTATTCATCTGCTATTTGTGGTGTTTACACTATGTTTTACAAAAGCAGTTTTTATTTTTCTAAAGGTGGTTTTATCGAAAACGCCTTCAATATCAATAAATACTCCCAAGGAAGACATTTTGCCTCTTAATGATCTTTTGATTTGGTCCGTTACAAGATGTAGGGTAGATTTGGTAGATCTTCCTTGGGTGTATGCATGTTGATTTGGGTGATAAAGGCAATTTACTAAATTGATCTTTTGCACAATCGTTCTAATGTCTTTAAGAGAAAAGACGTGAAGCATGGTATAGATATGTATCAAAAAGCAATGCAAGCCCTATAGATTCTTGCCAGGTAAGTTAGTATGATATCTTTGCCCTATAGTAAAAAGCAAGAAAGACCCCATCTAATCCTGGCGTTTTGAATAGAGAAAAGTACGTACACCCAATAGGAAAAATAACATTAAAGAGGAGGAGGAGGTATGTGAGGAAGGGACTTAAGAAAGTCCAAATAAACAAAGCAAAATTTGATAATTGGGACGGCTATGAAGAACCAGGTCAGACTTATCAGGATAGTGGATAAACTTCCTGAGAGGAAAATTAATTTGATTTTCCCAAGAGGTGGTACATGGAATTACTCAGGAGGTACGCGGAGATATTCAGTGGGAAAAAATAATAGGGCAAACGTGTTTTCGGTGTCAAATGAATATAATACCTAAGTGTTTTGGGTGTGGAAAGATAAGGCACATAAAATTTAGTTGTTTGGGAAACAATTGTCGAAATCGTTGAATTACCAACTTTGATTTCGCTACACGTGGAGACTTAAAATTTTGAATATGATACTCCTGAAACATAGTACTTTTGATGGCAAAAGAAATAATTATTTTTTATCATTATTTTTTTTTGAAAAAGTATTTAGTTCTTTGGGTACTTTTGTAAGTTAAAAAGTTATAAATTACTGTAATAAAAAAAAATTCTCGTAGAACGCGATTTTAAAATACTTTTTTTTAAATCTTCTTAAAAAAAACCGAAAAATTAGTAAAATTACGGGAAATCTGAAAAGTTCTTAAAAGTAACCTATTTTTAGCAATTATGTGCTATATTTTACCCTAAAGCAAGCAAATTCAGTTATTTTTTTTAAATTTTGCAATTAAAAGTACTATGTTTCAGAAGTATCATATTTAAATTTCAAGTCTCTAGGTGTAGCGAAATTGAAGATATCGAATTTTTAATAAAATGGTATTTTACCCGTTTCTCACAAGACATTTTGGAAAACCAAAAGTGGGATTGTGTTCTACAAAAAAAATTCTTTAAGACACACTTTTTGAGTATGATTTTTGACTATTTTTTGCTTATTTACAGCACAGAAACGAAAAGAGACAAAATATTCCTAAAAAAATAAAATACCCGCTATTTACACTGTATTGCACCTAGAGATCTAAAGTTTTAGGAATCGTCATATTTTGGTACCCCAAACATGTCTACAAAATTTGAGCAAAATTGGAGATGTTGATGTGGGTACGTTTGTCCAAACTATCGTAGAATTACACAGCAGAATTTTGCTATTCTTAGAATTTTATAAAAATGATTAAGTTTTCCAATTTTTGAACTGATTTTGCCATTTTTGACTTTTCATAAATAGAATTTTGCTCTAATTTTGGTTCCTTGTGACATTAAGTATGTTCCAACCGACACCAAACGCGGTTTGGGACAGTCAGGATTGTGCGCAGTTAAACTTTCGCGTTCCAACCGCACACAAACCATGACTCTGACTAGAAGTCGGGCGTTCCAACCTGACCCCAAATCGTCCGCAACCAAGTTGTGGACCGTCAGAAACAGTCAGCGATCAGAAGCATGTATTAAAAATTCGGAACCGCCTCAGTCATGCGAAAAGAGTAAAAATGTTGCCGCTATTGAAATTAATGAAATTGAAATACCTCCTGCCGCATCTACCGCAATTTATTTAATTAGTAGAATTTAAATTTAATAATAATAACAGTAATATATTTATTTAAAACTTAATTATAGTTTTAGTGAAAAATAAAGGAATAAAATTCATTGTAAAATAGTTTTTTAAAGATGAGTAACTGTTTAATTATATATTTATTTGTATAAAAATAGAAATAGTATAATGTGATACACAACGTCAGGTTAAACAATTTTAGTTTATAATATTTGTTTACATTACATAACCTCACTTTTTAAAACTGTTTGAATTTAATATAATTGATGGTTGTGACCTCTACTACGTGATAATTCATTCACAAATTTGTGATAAAGAACGTAGTAAATTGTTTTATTATTTCATGTTTGAATTTAGTCAAAAATTTGGTTGTGGCGCGTTCCAACCGACAAGCAATTTGTATTCAGTCGGGGACCAGTACAAAGTCGGCGCTTGCGCAAAAATAATCCATGTATTAGTCGCAACCATTTTGCAAGTTGCCGAACGATGTCGGTTAGAAGAAACCTAATATTTTGATGATTCAAGACTGGATATTAATATTTTTGACATTTTATAAAATAGAATTGTAGTTTTTTATTTCTCCATGGTTATGATGCATAATGCAAGTTTTTTCAAATTAAATTAGATTTTAGATACGAAATAAAATAAAAAACATATGAAATACGGAATTCAAGCTACTTTTAAATCTTTGGAGATGTTTTAATATTTCTTCGGATTTAAACTACCGCTTGATGTTTTAATTACATAATGTGCAAGGTGAGTCGGGAGGAACGGACCAAACTTTATGAGTTAAAATAATATAAAAAAAACTCAAATGTTGTTATCCGATTTTCATTTGTTTTTAAGTTATAGCGTAACTAAAAATGATTTTCTAGTAAGCCACAAAAGCTTTCCAGGGCGTTAAATTGGTTGCGGTGGTCTTATTAGTTGGTCTCCGATGTCTCCAGACCTCTTAGCACTAAATTATTGTTTATGAGGCGGGTTTAAAGATGAAGTGTAGAAAGTAAAAGCAGACACTTGGGATGCACTAGTAGAACGCATTAAAAATGTTGCAGCTGATCAATACTATAGAAAATATGAAAATCGAACAACAACAACATTTGAGTTTTTTTAAATTATTTTCATGTATGCAATACACTCCTAAAGTTTGGTCCTTTCCTCCCGACTCACCTGTATATATTGTCCTATAGTTGTTTTAAAATATAAAAGAAACTGCTATTAATATACATAAAAAGCGATATGTATATATTTTTACGAAAATAGTAATGAAAATGTGGAACTAAATATTTTAATCCATAATAACATTCTACCCCGATATTTTCAAATTTAATTCATTATTCAATTACTAAAATTTATAAGTTTTGAGTCTTGCACAAAGCCTGAGCGGAGCGAAGTGAACGCGGCCAGTGCTTACAATCGACTGAGTTTCGGTGTTATTTTCATTTAATCAGACTGCAGCTTGCTATCTGTTTTGGTGTTTTTGGTTGGTACATTTTCGTCCATTTGGTTGCGCTTCTTGTTAAAGTTATCATTCAACGGTGCTAGTTAGTACTACGGGTCCAATTCAAGTGCCTCGCTCAGCTACTGCAGGTATATGGTACGTTACAAATTAATTTTAAATTATTAATATTGATTTGTAAATATAGGCCACCAAATTTTCGTGTTGACATGTTGCAATTTAATCAAAATAGTCAGCGAGAATATCTTCATGGTTAAAGAGTTTGATTATAAGAACTCGCCTTCGCAGGGAAAATTTAAATCCGTCGTAAATTTGGCAACATCCCAATTGATTTTACCTATTTTAGTCGCGACATGCGCATTTTATTAAGTATAGTTTACTTTAGACAAAATTGTATTGTTTCCGGTCTCTTTGATTTTGTCGGTTCCAAAATACAGTCACGGTTTGATTTATTGTCGGATATATTCCGAATTAGTACCGTCTTCACTGATCGTTTCAAGTGTGTAGAATATATGTCGTTATCAAGAATTTTACACCACATATATGTATGAATCAGAGACAATAGGAATCAAAACGGCTGTTGATATAGACAATCTTAAAAAATAAATAAAAAACAATTCGATGAACTAATCCAAACAAAATTAACATTATTTAATAACATCATGGCGATAAAAATATATCTTTTAAATATCAGAAGTATGCGAAATAAAATAGACGAAGTAAAATTAATAGCAGCAAACCAAACATATGACATAATTGCACTAAACGAAACATAAATAATATATGAAAATGAAATAGAACATTTTACATTAAACAATTATAATCATATACACATTATACACAACGAAAGAAATCAACAAAAAGGTGGAGGACAAGTATTATATATAAAAAATCATCTTAGCTATAGTATAAAAATAAATTATACAATAAATAACATACAAATAATAAAAATATGGATTGAAGAACATAAAACATTTATATCATTAATATATAAGCCACCGAATATAAATCCAATAGAACTGCAATATACTGAAAAACGAAATTCTCCCAGAAAAAAAAACACATATAATAATGGGCAATATTAATTTAGATCTACTAAAACATACAAACTTTATATAGAAATATAATTCACAAATCTGGTTACACAATTATAAATAAACTTGGCATAGATGATTATACAAGAACGGATAAATATGATACTAATAGAAGTATAATTGATCATGTATTATAGAACAACCAAAAGGAAAACAAAATTATACAGACAAAACTGCTCCCATTCTCAATTACAGATCACACAGCTGTAATATCATCACGAACCAATCATTTATTACAAAAACCAAAATAAAAATTAATTATACAAAGTAAAAAGTATGTTTGAAAATGCTAACATAAACGAAATACACTCCTTTGAACAACTTGCTACAACTATAGAAAGAATTATTAAACAAAATACCACTACTAAAGCAATTAAAATGAGAGAAGGACATGACTGGATAAACTTAGATATATTGGAAAAAATAAAAAACAGAAATCACTACTAAGAAACTACTGAAAGACATAAATTAAATCCTACAAATAAAGTTATTAAAAAAAAAAATATCAAGAAATAAAAAAGAAACAAAATCTCAAATAAATAAACGTAAACTTGAGTATTATAAAAACAAAATAAGCAATGCAGAAGGCAATATGCAAAAAACTTGGTTTGAAATAAACAATATTTTTGGAAGAAGAACAGTAAAAGAGAAGAAGACAATAAATACTATAGTAAATGAACAAAACAAAACAATAATTGACAGCGAAGAAGTAGCTAATACTATAAACAAATATTTTACAAACATTAGAAAAAAACTAGCTCAGGAAACACTAGACAAATATCCCAAAGTTGAAAAAAAAAATAACTATTACCAAACAAATAGAAAAGGAAATGTACAACACCGATGAAGATGAAATAGAAAAAATAATAGATAACCTTAAAAAAATTGCTGCTCCCGGAAAAGACACAATAACACACACCATAATAAAAGAACTAAAACATGAAACGATACCAATAATAGTGAAACTAACCAACAATATAATCAAGAAAGGTGTTTTTCCAGACAAACTAAAAAATACTGTAATTATACCTATTTTTAAAAACTGAGAGCGCTATTATCAACGCACATAGAAGAACATCACTTAATTAGCAAACACCAATACTAATTTCAACAACACTCGAGCACAACATCAGCTGTAACGGATATTGTACAAATAATATGATGACTCAAGGGCAGCTTCCAGCAATCCTGATCTGTCAACACAGCTGCACGTGTACAATCTGCTTATTGTACACATTATTAATATATAAACGACGCGCCTTGAGCAAGTCGTTGCATTTTATACTTATCAATACTATGTAGTTGTAGTTAATATAAACAAATTAATTAAGTTGCCTTATTTGTTTTAATAGTTAATAAATTAACAAATATAATTGGCGCAGAATCGGTAGGATTACCAATAACAAATCGATTAAAAAAGTTTTGGTGTATTTTAATACTTTATATTGGTGACCACAATATAATATTTAAAAATATAAATAAAATAAAAAGTGCAACAATACAACTCCCATCAAACGAAGAACTTCCGTGGCAGACCCTGGACCTTATAAGAATCGACTTCAGTGACTTCCCTGGACCCCCGATTGGATTAAGAAAGCGAGCGACTTCCGTGGTAGAGACCTTGGACCTCCTATAAAATTCAATCGAGCGACTCCGCGGATACCCTGACGGACATTCAGACGAGCGACCTCCCCGGCAGACCCTGGATCATCGTATGATGCAAATGCAAAAGTATTGGTGAGTCATAAATGTCAAGTAGAGATAGATCGAGATCCCCCATTAGAAACTCAGACCCAGGTAACCCTGATTCAGATTTATCTGATAATTCTGATAATACTCAATTAAACATTGATTTATCTAATAATCTCGACAATACTCAATTAAATACAGATTTATCTAATAATTCCGACAATAGTGATTTAAACACAACCGAAATTATGGCCTTGCCGGTTTTAAAAATGGAATACCTCAACATTGTTCCGGAATTCCACGGGAATCCGAACATGTTAACCGAATTTATAACTAGTAGTGAACAATTACTTACTCATTTTTATAACGGTAATAATGTTGCCAATTTTCAAAACGTCCTTTTGTTAAAATCTATAAAAAATAAAATAAAAGGCGATGCAGCAGATAGGCTGTCATCGTATAATATATCTTCTTGGAAAGATCTGAAGGACGGGTTAATAGCGACATACGCGGATAAACGCGACTTGCTAAACACTTACAATTGAATTATGCTCGATGAAGCAGAATAACTTAAAACCGCTTGAATTTTATAATAAAATACAAACTAACCTAAATTTACAAATTAGTTATAATAATACAAATTTAGTTCAAGGTGTTGAACATTTAATTGATTTTGCAAAAAAACTTGCATTAAGAGTAATATTAAAAAATTTAAACAATCCTCTTGGCGACTATTTAAGCACAAGAGATCCAAAAACGCTAGACAACGCACTTTACATGCTCACGAATGATTTTAATATTAATGACGTCAAGATCGTTCAACCTAGTATAAATAAATATAAAAATGTTCCTTTTACAAACAAAAATAATTTTATGCAACAGAAACCTGCAAATCAAATGAGATTTAATGCAGCTGTTTCAACACAACCATCACCGAACGTTTTTAAACCGAACAAAAATTATTTACCTCCAAAACAAATACCAATGAGCATGACAACAAGAAATGCTTTTCCACAAAATATGAGAAAACCAGAATATAAACCTTGTCCTAACTGGACAAGCGAAGAGTTATTTAATGTCGAGCAAGATATCGACAAAAATGACACTTCTAATAGAAACATAGATCTGTACCCTCTTCAGGAACAATTACCTGACGATAGCACAACTGAGGAATATTTTTTAGAAAATCTAGCCTCGGAAGAAGAACAATTGAATTATTGAACATTGACAATAATAAATCGCAGTTACCATTTATAACTATTCCTTTTCAGAATTTTAACCTTAAATGTTTAATCGACACGGGGTCGACAAAATCTTTTATGAACCCCCAACCAGTTATTAAATATTTTCCTAAACATGTTAAACATGACCCTTATATTATTTTAACAGCGCATGGTTCAACACAAGAGAAATATAGCATATCAATACCATGCCCATCCATTTTCAAATTAAAAGAATTTCCATTTAAATTTCATATTTTTAAATTTCATAACCATTTTGATTGCCTATTAGGAATCGATAACCTTAAATTATTAAATGCGACTTTAAATTTAAATACAAATGAAATGATATTACCACATACAAAAATTAAAATCGAATTCAAAAATTTGTCTGATTATAATAACTGCATTGTAATTTCACCAGAATCTGAACAAAAAATAAAAATAAAAGTTTCAAACATAGACAATGAAATTGCTATACTACCTGCACAAAATATTAATGAAATGGAAATTCCAGAAAGCTTAATTAAGATCGAAAATAATTTTGCTTTTGCTTCTATTATAAATCCCAGTAGTGAATATGTCACTGTCAACTTATCTAAACCATTTAAAGTTATTTCTGAAAATAATTTCGTCATCCCAAATCTAAATTGCATTTCCAATAACGCTAACAAGATTGATTTTTCAAAATTTAGATTAATCATTGCAATAAAGAAGAAAAATCTAAGTTAATAAAATTAATCAACGAATACTCCGATATTTTTCACGTACACAACAACAAATTAACATTCACTAATGCTGTTAAACACAATATAAAATTGAAAGATGACACCCCAATATTTACAAAGACTTATAGGTACCCCTACATTCATAAAGAAGAGGTACAAAAACAAATCAAAAATATGCTTGAGCAAGGTATTATACGACCTTCGCAATCACCCTGGTCGTCTCCAATTTGGGTAGTCCCCAAAAAATTGGACGCCTCTGGTGAGAGGAAGTGGAGAATAGTCGTAGATTACCGGAAGCTAAATGAACAAACTATAGCTGATCGGTATCCTCTACCCAATATCACAGACATTCTTGATAAGCTCGGTCGATGCCAATACTTTAGCACATTAGATCTCGCTTCTGGATTTCACCAGATAGAAGTGAATGACGAAGATACATCTAAAACAGCGTTCTCCGTAGAGAATGGGCATTACGAATTTATTCGCATGCCTTTTGGTCTCAGAAACGCACCATCTACGTTTCAACGAGTTATGGATCACGTGCTACGTGACTTATCCTGTATTGTCTATCTAGACGATATCATTATTTTTTCTACTTCCCTACAAGAACACATTGAGAAATTAAAATTAGTATTTGATCGTTTACGAGCTTTCAATTTTAAAATTCAACTCGACAAAAGCGAGTTCCTTCAAAAGGAAGTAAGTTACCTAGGCCACATAATTACACCACAAGGTATCAAACCAAACCCAGAAAAGATCATTGCCATAACTGATTATCCAATTCCTAGAACGTCTAAACAACTAAAAGGGTTCCTTGGACTTTTAGGGTACTATAGAAAGTTTATCAATAATTTTGCTAAACTAACAAAACCCCTAACTGCAAGGCTTAAGAAAGATAAAGATATCAATATTAACGATGCAGATTACAAAGACTGCTTTGAACTTTGTAAAAATCTTTTGGTAAATGACCCAATCTTACAATACCCGAATTTTGAAGAGACATTTGTTGTAACAACGGACGCAAGCAACTACGCTATTGGAGCCGTTTTGTCTCAAGGCCCAATTGGATCTGATCTTCCGGTTGCGTATGCTTCACGAACTCTTAATGAGCACGAGGTAAATTATTCGACTATTGAAAAGGAATTGCTAGCAGTAGTTTGGGCAACAAAATACTTTCGGCCTTACCTGTATGGGCAAAAATTCAAAATAGTTACAGATCACAAACCTTTGCAGTGGCTTTTTTCGCTTAAAGAGCCTAATTTAAAATTGGTTCGTTGGCGGCTCAAGCTAGAGGAATATGATTACGAGATATGCTACAAAAAGGGCAAACTAAACAGCAATGCCGATGCATTATCTCGACCTCCAAATTTGAATATTACAGAATCAATCAAATCTGTTGAACAAATGTCCATAAACACTATTAATAATCCAGATGAAACAAATTCAATAGCTGTGGAACCTCCTGGTGCCGACGATCAAAATTTAGATGAAGAAGATGATAATACAATACATACAAGTTTGGAAAATCCTGTATGTGCAATAAAAATTTGTGAAGATCCTGTAAATTTTGGAAAAAACCAAATTCAATTCCTTTCGGTGAAAACTTACCCTCTTGAACCAATTCTTTCGAAATTATTTAACAACACTAAACAACATTTTATTATTCAAATTTCAGAAAGTAACTCAGAAGAAGATTTTATTAAATTTATAAAACAATTTGTTGTACCAAACATATTATATTCTTGCATCTTTCAAACAAACGAACTATATGAACAATGTAATTCAATTTTACAAGAACACTTTGATACCAAAATACGTTTCAAAAAATGTTCAAAAATTCTAGATGACATTGAAGTGTTAGATGACCAACGTGATCTAATTGACAATTATCATAATGGAAAATGTAACCATAGAGAAATAAATGAGACATACCACAAATTAAGTGCTACATACTATTGGCCAAATATGCTAAAAGACATTCAAAATATTATCAACAATTGTGATGTTTGTAAACTTGTAAAATACGATAGAAAACCATTAAAGCTAAAATATAACATCACGCCAACTCCCACGAAACCTTTTGAAATTGTTCACATTGACGTTTTAAAATATGAGCAGAATAAATTTTTAACAATAATAGATGCCTTCAGTAAGTATGCACAAGCATATCTACTAGACAATATGCAAGCTATCGAAATTATGAAAAAATTACTGAGCTACTTTTCTCATCACTTAACTCCATGTCTTATTATAGCAGATAATGGATCAGAGTTTGACAATGGACTAATAGCCGATCTTTTAAAATTACATAAGATAGACCTACATTTCTGTAGTCCACATCATCCAGCTAGTAATGGGCTGATCGAAAGATTCCACTCAACGTTGCTCGAACATCTGAACCTATTAAACAATAGAAATGATTTTAAAAATGACCCAATTGAATTAAAGATACTATACGCTATAATAGCCTATAATAACTCAATCCACTCTACTACAAAATTAACACCTTTTAATATATTGAATTTCGACATGCACGAAATTACAGATATAAATTTGGAACCTCAAATTTTAAATAATTATATAAATTCCCATAAAGAAAAGTTACAAGTATTATATAAATTAATAAATAATAGATTAGTTGATAATAAATGTCAAATCATTTCTAATTTGAACAAAACCAGAGAAGACATACCCGAGTTGCCGAATGAGGTATTTGTTAAAAGTAATTTTAGATCAAAAAAGAGAAATCGCTTTAAAAAGGAGCAAATTATAAAAACTAATCCGCTTCGGAAAACAATAGTTCCAGAAATAAATAAATCCAAGACTGGTCGAAAATTCCAATTATTACTTCTATCGAGGATAAACCAATTAGGTGCAAGACTAAAATCCAAACCCGATTTTTTAGACATTCCATTTGCTAAAGATATTTTAAATCAAGTTATTCACTTTTTAAATACTATCTTGAATATTGTACAAGACGTTGAAAATTCCTTAACATTTTGTCAACTTAAAATTCTACACCCTAGCATAATCACTGATACAGAATTATTATTTGAATTACGTAAGATATCATCTTATTATAAAACAAAACTACCTTTTGAAGTTTCATTACAACAAATTCAAAATTTTAAAAACCTAATTAAACCTTCTTGTATTATAAAGAATACTGAGATCTTGTACACTTTAACAATACCGTTATTTGAAAATACTAAATATGAACTGTATTACTTCTTACCAATACCTGCTAAGGACTATCAGATAATTATACCTGACAATAAATATGTTCTTGAGTCTGAGTTTGATATGGTACCGCTGTCTGATGTTTGCGATTACTTGACTGACCAATATTTGTGCACACGACAAAAGAAGACATTTCAAAATGTTACTTGTGAGCGTAACATTATAAAGAAAAATGACTTCCAAAGTTGCCTCCACACAAAATTAATGAAACAAAAAATGTTAGAGTAAATTCCTGAAATAAATCAATACTTAGGAGCATTCCCAAAATTAACATTGGTGAAATCCAGATGTAAAGAAGCATGGGATACTCGAGAAATTACTGGTATTTTCTTGTTCAGCTACAACCCCAGTTGTCAATATTTTATTGAAGACCAACTGTTAATTTTTAACGATTCAACCATTGGCCAACCACTGGTATTAGAAAACTTCTACCTAACAAGAGAGCCGTCCCAAGAAGTAGATTTACCGGAGTTACAGCTGAGACCGATAAAGCTATCAAAGATACGCAATAATCTTCAACCCATCCAGCTACAACAAGAACCTGAAAATATAGGAAATTGGCACTTGTCAAACATCATTCTCTTATATTTAATAATAATCATAAGTTGTATTGTTTTAGTTAAATACTATTTGGAAAAAATGAGCTGCATCAATAAAAAACCCATCATCGAATCAACTGGGTCAACCCAAACTAGGACAAACCCAGATGATGCAATCTTTTGATCTCTCCGGAGTTTTAATCTTAAGGATGGAGAAGTAATATGATGACTCAAGGGCAGCTTCCAGCAATCCTGATCTGTCAACACAGATGCACGTGTACAATCTGCTGATTGTACACATTATTAATATATAAACGACGCGCCTTGAGCAAGTCGTTGCATTTTATACTTATCAATACTATGTAGTTGTAGTTAATATAAACAAATTAATTAAGTTGCCTTATTTGTTTTAATAGTTAATAAATTAACAAATATAATTTACATAAAATAGAAACAATATTAGACAAAGGGATGTACGCGGTAGCAACATTCATTGATTTAAAGAAAGCATTTGATACAATATTAAAAAAAAATTGCTAGAAAAATTAAACTGCAAACTGAACTGAATCCGTAAACAGAACTATGCTTTATTTAAGTCCTACATAATAAACCAAAAACAGCAAACAAAGATTGACGGAATATATAGCAAACAAACTACATCGGAATACGGAATACCGCAATAAGGAGTTTTAGCCCCAACTCTATAGAATCTATATATAAACGACATCGAAGAAGTTCAAATAAAAGGCACAATATATATGTAACTGGACTATACTTGCATTCTTCACAAAGGAAGCAATGAAACGGAAATTGAAGAAAATACTAATCAAGATTTGATGGCATTGAATACATGGTTAGTAGTAAAAGAAGGTGCGCGCTAGGGCACCTCCCACCACTTTTTTCAAGGTCAAGGCCATTGCCATGGCCACGCCTCCTCAACGCCATCACGCCCCTCCATGGTCAAGGCCATCACGCCCTCTCCAAGGTCAAGGCCATTACACCCCTCCATGGTCAAGGCCATGCTTCCTCAAGGTCATCACGCCCCTCCAAGGTCAAGGCCATGGCCACGCTTCCTCAAGACCATAACGCCCCTCCAAGGTCAAGGCCATGACCACGCTTTCTCAAGGTCATGGCCACACCCTTCCAAGGCCAACTTGGCACACTTCTTCAATACCACTTTTCTAAAGCTACACCTGTCATAGTCACCACTTTTTTTTTAAATCAATTTGATTCTCAGGCTAAAACATTTACTTATATAATGTTACACAACAACATTGATTATTGTATCTTTTGCCGTCGCCATGAATGTATCAACTTTTATTTTACTCTCTACAATTTTAAACAACACATTGTATGTGTCAAAACCAAAAAATACAAACGAATGTTATATTTCAATTAAAAATTCAACAAGGAAACAAATGGATATGGACTATATTTACCATCCAAAAACATGCAAAACCTCAATAAATGCCAACAACCATTTAGGATACAACATCATTTATAGGTTAAAAAATAATACAAACATAACAGCAAGTTTTCAAAATACCATTAGTTTTAATAATTCAACATTGTACAATTTTGTTAACATATTATCAATTATTATTCTAACATTGTTTCTTACTTATATATTACATTTTATTACAAATAAAATGTACACTAAATATATTACTTATTAATAAATATTTTTAAAAAGTTACGAGTGCTTCATTCTCAACCACTTTCCATAATAGATCTATATTACTTTGCCAAAGTGATTTATTATTTACACTAAATAATGTCTCTACATTTTGTTCAGATTCTTCTTTTTCAATTTCTTCTGCTACTTCAAAAAACATATCAATATTTTGTTTCCAAGGGTCACTATCTAATAATTTATGCCCCCAAGCTAATGTTTTCATGGAATCAGGAATTATATATCTTTTATCATCAAAGTTGGTCAATGCTACTTTATTTTTTAATTCAGTGTACATATTGTGTAAATGTGACCGAAAAATAAACATTCTACATAACTTGTTATTACCTTTTAGAATATTTTGGAAATCATGCACCGTTAATTGTTTATCAATAGCACACTTTTTAACCCCTTTTGCTTTTTTTGTTACTGATGTCGGTGTTACCACACAATATGCCTTTGCTCCGGTACCATAGAAACTTTGAATAGGTTCACCAACATATTCATCTTTCATTTTACCCAAAATAGATTTATTTCTTTGTATGTCATGAATATTACCATCCTTGTAATTGGATGTGTCAAAATGATTTAAATTTTGTTTCATATCATCATAAAAATTATCAGTTTTTACATCTAATATTAGTGAATCGGTATCCGTATATAATAATGACACGTTTTCATTATACATTGGTTTTAAATAGTTATAATAAAAATCATACATAACTGTCTTTGATAAATCTAATATAGAAAATCCAACATATATTGGTTTATTATAATACACTTTTACTTTATTCATCTGAATTGCAACTAAATTTTCCGAAAATATTGAACAATTTTTAAAATTTGGTTTGGCTATAAATACTTCTGCTCCGAATTGTTTACCTAACTTACTCCAATGGCTAACAAGTTTTATATCAATTCGATTGTCTAAATTTTCCATTGTTTTCCCAAATACGCTATTGTTCATAAGTTTAAAGAATAATTTCTCAAAATCATTTTTTGATGCATTTCGCATCTTAGTATTTAAATCAATATATCCTTTAAGCCAATGTGATTGTTTGAATTGAATAACACGATGAATTTTTTTCAATTTTAAACCATTATTTAAACATTGCTTTAAGTTTCTGTAATGAATAATGTATTTATTTTTATCATATAAATTTGGAATCAATTTTGCAAATTTACTGTTTGGTGGAATTATGTTTTCTGGACAAAATGGAAAATCATTATGAGTATCATGTAATTCAGATGGATATTCTAAGTCAACTTCCAAAACATAACCTATATCGGATGTATCAGATATATCAAATACATTTAACTGTTCTATTTCTTCAGGTGTTAACCAATTAAAATCTTTTTCGGGTAAATATTCAGACATAGAACCACCATATAAATTAGTTGCATCAAGGTACATTAAAAATGAGATTAGTTTAGTGGGATCATAGTTTGGTAAAAATTTGTTGTTTGCTTCAGCTTGTCTACCAACACATGTACTAACACCACCACGGATACCCTTTTTGAAAAAATGTAACATATCAATGTCAGTTAGTAGTTCTAATTTTACCTTGGTAAATTTTAGCATAGCATCCCAACTTAAACCAGGGGCAGTAAAGTAATGTGCCGGGTCTAGTTTATAATTTTTCAAACAAATTTTACGAACATTTTCAAAAACGTCTGCTAAAATTAGAACATCTGATTTTAAATATATGTCAGCATAATCACCAATAGTTTGACATTTGAATAAATCCCATACATCACAAGCTCGTTGGTAATCTTCTATCGAAATATTTTCTTCTCTTAATTTATCATAAAATTCTTCAATTGCAGGCAGTTTTCTTTCATTTAATTTTAAACAATTATCAATGTAGGAGTAAGGAAATACACCTTTTTGTCTTATAAAATTGAATTGTTTTGAATCTTTAAAATATTTTTTTACTTCAATACATTCTTGAGGACTTAAATTTTTTGATAATTTTTCTAATGATTGTGGCATAAATTTAAAAGAGTCTAAGAACCTCATTTGAATGTGTACGTTTTCTTTATTAATTACATCAACCAGAACTTGTTTTGTAAAGGATATATATTTTTCTTTTGTTTGTGCAATAACATTAATTTTTTCATTATTTAAAGCCAAATTTCTAATAAACAAATGAGAGTCATAATTTAAATTGTGAAAAAATATAGGTATATGATTTGGATTTTTATATTGTAAATTACAGTTGGAGTGAGCGGCACCTCTGAATTTTCCGGTCAAATGACAATGATCTCTTACTTTTATATCTTTATCAGAAAAGGTTGTATCACAAATATGACAAACTGTTGAATTTAGATATTCATTTTTATCTTGCATCGTCATTATCATCAACTTTATTGGTTTCAAATGTTTGTGATATATATTTTTTAAATC
The DNA here is from genome assembly GCA_963932245.1 of Tachinus rufipes. Taxonomy (NCBI): domain Eukaryota; kingdom Metazoa; phylum Arthropoda; class Insecta; order Coleoptera; family Staphylinidae; genus Tachinus; species Tachinus rufipes. Next base: position 53,566,818 of record OZ010748.1, read on the forward strand.
AGTTTCTAATTTCTCAATAAATATTAGTTCGGGGTTGGGACCACGATAAATTTCTAATTTTGATAATGAATCATCATAATTACATTTAATATAGTATGCAAAAGAATATGGTTCATGTTCATATGTTTTAGTACTGAAAGACTTTGTTGGATCAGGAGAGCAAGTTAACATTGGTTTTAAAGCACATTCAAAGTCAGCGTAAACAACAAATGGTACCGTTATTGTTTTTGGAAATTTTCAAATTCTAATATATTTTCTGGCACTGATTTTCCAAATTTATTAATTTTTGTTTCCGTGCAAGGAATTTGTGTATACAAGTAATTGCAATCATTTTCTAAATGTCTTAATAATTTAAAATTAGTTTTAAAGTATTGTAGACATCCATCACAAAAGTGTTTTGCTTGATGATGATTAGAAATTTGAGTTGAAACTAATTTAGATAAGTTTTTAATGTAGCAGTAGTGATTAATACCATCATCATCACTGAATAATAGCAAATTTATGTGAATAGGTTTTTTTAATTTTGTGTAATGCATAGGACCAACAATTTCATATTTCCTGATTCCATCTTTAAAGTAATACTCTAAACCATAAACATTAATTGACACATTATTACTTTTTTCAAATTTTTCGATATCACTTAACTTAATTGGAAAATTTATATCATTAAAATTAAATACCTCACTATAATGTTCATATGATGAAGTTTTACTGGGGTTTCCAGTCGGTTGGCGTACTGCTGCAACAACACTCCATGCAAAACAGCAATCATCTTCATTTTGAATGTTTACAATTGCTTGCTTTCTTTTAATTTCTGTAGGCAGTGGAATGTATGATGAAGCACGGAGAGGATTATACTTGTTGAAGTTGACTTCTAAAAACAGTATTTTTTCTAACGCCCAACCTATAATAATATATTTATTAAGTTAAATAATATATAACTTACAACTTAGCACTTACCTGAATCACGTTCTTGAAATTCAGACATTTTTGTGTCGATAATTTGTCTAAAAGTATCATACAACTCTTCAAATGATGTAGAGATAGTTGCAACTTTGTTAGCAGTATTGAACGATTTTATTTCAAATAATTCTTTTTCACTAATTGTGTACATACCAAATAATTCAAAACTTATTTTAACAGCACAAAATTTATTTACAACTTTGTTTGTTAATTTATTTACTTTATCTTTAATTTCATTCATAAAATCAGTTAAATTTAAATAGTCGCGGTTTGATTTGACTCTATATGTAACAATTCTGCTTTTAAATGCAGTTGTTATTAACTCTACACCATCATCTATAGCCAGACAACAATTCTTCTTATGGTGAAAGCTTTTTAGATGACTGTTGTATGAACGTGACGGAATGATAGTTTTACAATCATTGCAAAACTTATCTGAAAAATATTATAACTTAATAGATTTAAAAATTATTAAAAAAATAAACTTACCTGGATTTGTTTTTTGTTGTTTGCTCGGAGGTGAATCATTGTTTAAACCACAACTCTCTTTATAGTGTCTTTTTAGCGACCTTTCACTTTTGTATAATTTATTACACTTAAAGCAGTTCATGATGTGTATTATGTTTGAAAGATGCACACTGAATGTTTCTATTTTCTTCGGAGAATTTTATTTAAAGGAAGCTGATCTTGGCGTTACCCAACAATACCACGGGGAGGTGTCAGCACATTGTCAGGAATGATAGGAAATAATGGAAAGGGTTGATGGAAGAGGGGGGGGGGTTACTATAAATAACTACTTTTTAACTAATCCCGCTTTCAAATCGGATAGTTCTTGCAATCTTTTTATTCGGTTGTCTATTGAATTTTCGAGAGCATGCATTTCTCGATCAATATCACTAACCACGCACTATAGCTGTGTCCATTGCATTGTCTATTAAAGAAGTATTAAAACTTTCACTTAGATTAAATTGTTCAATAGAACCCATACTTAGATCCAAATCGATAGTATTTGGATTTAAATTTGGGGGGGGAATCTCCGACTCACTACACATTAATTTATTTGGAGGAAAGTCACTTCCACACGAGGAATTGTCAATTAATATGGTTTCGGGGATAATCTCCGAGTCACTACACGAAGAACTGTCTATAGTAATCGCGAGGAGAGACTCACTACACTTATGTTTATTGTTAGAAAAATCACTACCGCACCAAGAACTAGTCGTGCCGTAGATGTTGTCCCCTTGATATGGAGTTGAACAACGTTTAACTCCATTTTCAAAATTGCTGTAGTTCTCACTATCATCACTATCACACGAAACACACATGAAATTGTCAATTGATGTTGTTGTTGAGGCACGGGAAGAAGAACCGTCATTGGGATTAATGACATTCATAATAATGCTGTCAACACTATATGAACAATCCATTAATCCCTCTTGAAGAATAGATGATGGATTGATTCCTTCTTGATCCATGCACACACTCACTATACTTTGTGGACACGGGGTTAAAACTATATTAGTTAAATTGCTGTTAACAGTTACAGCACTAGAAATATTTAAAATTTCAGGCAAAGGGGGTGGCCCGAAAAAGAATTCATAAAGTTGAGGTTGATTATCAACATTCAACTCGTAGTCGCACCCATCGCGCCTTAACGGAGTTTCTAACAATCCCCGTAAGATGGAGTTAGGTGCTTCTTGAGAATTCATTTTGCAACTATCTTAGAGATTGAAAATACACACGGTTTTATACAAGTAAAATAAGAAATAAAAAAGTATTGGAATGTGGTTTCGCCTTTATACAGATAGGTAGTAAAGCAATAAATAAAAAAAAGTATTGGAATGTGGTTTTAATTGCATGCATTTGCAGACTAGATCACCTTGTAAAACACCACCTTGCCCCCAGCCGCCAACTCACAGCCCCCTGCCCCAACTCACAGTCCATGCCCCTTGCCGCCCCCACCCCCACCGCCCCCGGCCGCCCCCACCCCCCTGCCACCCCCACCGCCCCCGGACCAGGGGGGCTCTGCCCCCCCTGGACCCCCCCGCAAATTTACAGTTTGGTGACAATCTTATATGTTCTCCCATAGCTGTATCGGTTGGTTCCCAACGTACAATACTGACTCCACAGCAAAAGCAACGAACGTGGTCCATGTGTTGTAAGTAGACAAAACCAGCTTCGGCAAGTGATTTGGGTGTTATAACTCCAACCCAATTCTTAAATGTTAGCAACCGTTCTTCAAATATTGATAACCTTGTAGGAGAAACACCATCATCCAAAGACATTTTATCGAACACTAAGGTTGTGTACGTTTGAAATCTTTTATATGCTAGACATGGGAAAAGATGTTATTGGACATTATTCTTTGAAATCCAAAAGTTGTGTGATGAGTCAAATCCTAACCACTTAACAAATACTTTATTTCCTTTTTTTTTTATTACTTTTTCAACCAAATATATATCTGGATATTTTACTTTCTGTAGTTCATATTCATAGAAACCACCCTTAATCTCTTGTTTACTTTGATCGATTAATAAATATGTTACTGGATATGTTGATTGAATTTTATGTATAGTAAATATTTCATTTGACCAGTTAGGAGTATATCCTTTAGCAAATTCACTTCTATATTTACTTATACGTACGTTGTCACCGACACGAAATTTCTTAGCTTTAGGGTCAACTAATTTTATATGATTGTATGAATTTTGTAAGACAGCTTTTTCTGTTTTATTGTCAACATTAATGGGTTTCATACCAATAGTGTTGTGTTTGGTATTATTGTATTTGTTAACAATTTCTGGTAAAATATCTAACCATTTATAATTTCCTTGTAAACTAAACTGTTTCCACATGTTATTTTTTAAAGTTCGATTAACTCTTTCTACAACGGACGCCTTTTGAATTGAATATGTGCTATAGTGATTTATGTTGTATTTTTTCATTAACGTTTGAAAGTCTTTATTGTAAAATTCCGTACCCATATCTGTTTGAACATTTTTTACAACATTTTTTTTAATTAGAAATATCTTTTCCATGGCAGATGAAACATCTTTTCCAGTCTTTCTTTTTACTGGAAATGCCCAAACAAGTTTTGAAAATACATTAATAACTACTAAAATATATCTAAATCCTTTATTGAATTTAGCATAGGGTATCATTTCCACTAAATCTGCTTGAATTAAATCTTTAAGACCTTTTACTATAACATGTCTTCGCTTGAAATTTTTACGAGCTGGTTTGTGAATTTCTTCAACAATTTCTTGTTTAACATTTGTTATCTTATTCTTAACCATTTTCTTCAACATCTGGACTATATTCTTCTTCCACAGGACATTTAAGTACTAACTCAGCATATAACGTTACCATATTTCCACCAACATATTGTTCTGGAAATTCTATAGTATCCCCCCTTTTTAAAGGTAAATTACGTAAAGCATTCTCATAGAATGGTGAACCGTTTATTCTTATTTGAGAATTATTACTAATGAAAGCCGATACAATTGTAGCCGATTTGTGTGGAAAAATGTAATTTGATAAAGTATTATATAAAAGATATCTATTGTTGAGCGTTGTATCACTAAAAAAATTTAGTGTAATTGTATAACTGTATTTTTTTGGTGATGTTGATTGAAGTATTATGTCGATATCGTTATGTTTCGAATATAGTGTTCTTCCAAATTTATCAATGGTCATGTTTATTTCTTAAAACTCAATCAGTTAATGAGAGTTTACATCTATGTTACCATTATTTAATAATTTTTGCTTCTCGCAACTCTTCAATTATTGAAGTAATTTCATTATTATGTCCAGTATGCCCAGCAGCTTGGGAAGAAATTAGAAGGCGCAGACGATTAACTAATTCATTAGGATTGTCCCAATATATAAATTCTAATGGCTTATTGTCGTATTCAAGTAGTGCTTTACCTGTACGAAATGATTGAGGTGTGAGTCTAACCGGAATTGCTTTTCGCCTATCAAGCAAAGGTGCAATTATGTTATTATATTTTGGTAGTTTAGTTCCTATTAATTTACCGGTTGGTATATAACCATGTTTTGCTGCATTTGTTTTATTAACAATTTCCATATAATTAGTTACATCCACACTCCTAAATCCTGTTGGTACCTTCTTGAATAATAACTCATACAAACCCGGTGTACCTGTATATATGCGTTCAAAAATTTGCCCATTTATAACTGTTTTAATAACTACATCATCACCTCTGAAGGTAACAACTCCATTACCAATAGCATAATTATGTTTGTCTCCATCTTCAGTTGGTACCACTCTTATTCCATATGTGTGATCCATAGCCCTCGTTGTATCAGATATCATGTCGTAAATGTAGGCTTTAGGTAATGTGGAAAATTGTTTTACATATTCATCCAAATCACTCATCTTTTTAGTTTGGACTTCAACATTTGCATATTCATCATCATCTTCATCATCATCATCATCATCATCATTATCAGCAACATATAGGTCTTCGACTATTGGCTGTGTATTGGATGTAGAAGGGGTGTGCTCGTAAACTTGTGGAAGAATACTTGTATCAATGGTAGTATTAGTTGGTGTTACAAATTCTTCCATTTTAATAGGGGATGACCTTCTACCATACTTTTTCTTTTTTGGTGTTTCATTTTTAATTTCTTCAGTTTCCTCAATTTTTTCAAATTTTGGTTCCAATTTAACTTTGAGATTTGCAATAAGGTCTTCTATTGGTTTGGTTATTGGTTGATAGGCCGATCGCATATGTGACTGCGACTGTGCATAATCAGATTTCAAATCTTGAAACTTTTTTTTTACAATACGTCGAGTTTTTAATAACTGCTTGACTAATTGCTTGTCCATGATGTTTATTAAACTACATGTAGATGCAAACTGTTGGAACTCAAACATACAATATATTTATATATTGTTTATAAATAAATAAATGAATCAAATCCTTTTCTATAGCGTCCAGATTTTATTTCACTTTCTTTATCAATAACTAAAAATCCATATTTCTCTTTCCAACAATAGGAACAAATATCTCTAAATTGTTGGTATGACATATCTACACCTACATGATCATCGTAAATGTGTTTTAAATTGGTATTATCTTGCTCAAATATAATCAATATATTAGCATTATCTCTTATAAGTTGTTTTGGTATTTTAGTGTATGTTTGACAAATATAAAAGCAATCTATGTTATTGTGTCGACCAAAACTAAAATAATCCCTCATTATGCTTTGATTGCAACATACAACATTATCAAATATAAAAACTGAATTTTCTTTGGTTTCTTGTGGTGATGAAATCTGATCACTGTTATCATATTCAAAATAACCCATACCCTTTATAGGTTCAATAACTTTTTTTAAATATTGATATTTTGATTGATGTAATGTTTTTGAGTAAATATAAACATTTTGAAATCTTAAACCGTTTGGATGTAAAAGTAAACTAATTATAATATTTGTTTTTCCACACCCAGAACAACCAATAATCAATCCTTTTTTACAACCACCACTAAGCAACTCACTATGTCGTTGAAACGTATTCTCAGAACAATCTACATCTTGATTGTTAATTGGTAAAGATTGAGTTTGTTTTACAACTCTCATTATGCTTCTAAATCTGTAGTTAAACTGATCAATTTGTCAATACTTCATAGAATATATAAGTACACCTACATTCTGTATTGTTATTTAGTATATTATGTTAACTCGTAAAAGAAAAACTAAACGTACCAAAAAAATTAACGGACGTGGATTTGTCAACAAATTAATTAATAAAACTACACGGGAATTTCATATTCCGGGATACAATTTTTGTGGTCCAGGAACAAAATTAGAAAAAAGACTCAAAAGAGGTGATAAAGGTATAAACGTATTAGACGATCACTGCAAACAACACGATATTGCATATTCAAAATATTCTGATATTTCTAAACGACACGAAGCGGATAGATTACTAGCCAGACAAGCTGCAATAAGATTAAAAGCACCTGACGCTAGTTTTGGTGAAAAGTTTGCTGCACTAGGTGTGTCTGGTGTTATGCGCGTAAAAACCAAATTAGGTATGAGTCTAAGACGTCAAAAAACTTCAAAAAGAAAAATTTCAAAATCAAAGTCTAATGTAATGTCAGCAAAAATTAAATTAGGTAAAGGTGGTAAACGTAAAACAAAATATATAAGAAAAAGAAAAATACCTTCAAGGATTATTAAAATACCACAAAGCGGGGGTTTCTTAGGAGCTATAGTTTCTGGCGCTATCGGAATTGCAAAAGCTATAATAAAGAAAAGAGCATTAAAAAGACAACTAGAAGAACAACAACGACATAACAAAGTGGAAGAAGATGTATTAAAATCCAAAGTAAATAGCAAAGAGGGTTATAAAATTGGTGATGGTTTATATGTGAAACCATATAAACGTGGTCACGGTCTTTACATTTATCCTTATAAAAAAAACTAATAAGAAAGCTACCACAAAGAGCATTAACCAATATTGACTTGTATAAATATGCAAAAAACATTCCATATTTTAGAGGTGTATACATGCTAGATGAATTACCAACTAAAATGAATGCAAAAGAATGTGGTATTGTAAATTTAGAAACAAAATCAAAAATTGGTTCTCATTGGGTAGCTTATATTAGAAATGCTAATAATATTAAATATTTTGACAGTTTTGGTAATTTAAAACCACCTTTAGAATTAGTAAGATATTTTTATAAAGATGGTAAAAAGAATATTTTATATAATCATGATGCTTTTCAAAAGTATAACACTTATAATTGTGGACATTTATGTTTAATATTTTTATATGAAAATACATTATGAAAAATCCATCATTCGTATGTTTGATGTCAAACGAGTATGTCTTATAATATTACTTTTACTGGCAAAAGTTCAATCCTAGAGGCAGATTTCAACCCACCTTTATATTTAAAACAAGATGAAAATTTTGTCTTGGGCCTAACAAATTTTGAATCATTTTATTCAATTGCAAACATAGATGAAAGCAATAACAAATTTTACTATGGTGACAATAAAGAAATTACAATTATTGTAGGATCTTATGAAATTACTGATTTAAACACATATTTACAAAAACAACTTCAAAAGCATGACGAAGATATCAAAATTAGAGGAAATAATAATACATTAAAAGTGCATATAAAATGTACAAAACCTATTGATTTTACTAAAGAAAATTCAATTGGAACATTGTTGGGTTTTAGTAAAAGAATTTTACCAAAATATATTTCCAATGAATCAGACTTTTCAACAGATATTTTAAAAATAAATTCTTTATGTGTGGATTGTAGTATAACAACCAGCTCTTATAGAAACGGAAGATTGGGTCATACATTGTTTCAATTTTTTCCCACGGTACCACCAGGTTATAAAATTGTACAGTCCCCTGAGACGGTTATATATTTACCAATTAATACATCAACTATTAATAACATAACACTTAAAATAGTGGATCAAGACGGAAATATAGTCAATTTCAGAGGAGAGACCATCACAGTAGGACTTCATTTAAAAAAAAATTCTTAAATATGGTAGTGCAATATCATAGTATGCGTAATTATGGTTACAAAAACTTACAATATAACTTGACTACAACAACTAATTCCATCATTAGACAATCCGCACGCAGTAGATTAACATCAGAAAACATTATATTTTTAAAGTCTTTAGGATTTAAATTATATTAAATAATGAGTATACTTAATGTTAAAGAAAATGTCTTTATCGACAACTCAATCGCAAATTCTCAATTTCACACTCATCAACCATATGCATCAACAAGTTTCAACAACAATGATGAAATCAGAATTCCGATTCAACAACAAGATATGTACACATTGCCAAGTGAAAGCTACATTTACATAGAAGGCAAATTGCAAGCTGATGATTCTAAGAAACCAAAAAAAACAAAGTTTATTAACAACGGTATTGCGTACTTATTTAGTGAACTTCGCTATGAATTAAATGGTGTTGTTATTGACTCTACTAGAAATGTTGGTTTAACATCAACATTGAAAGGTTACTTATCCTTCAATTCTAATCAAAAATTACAAAACGCTGGATGGTTTTCAAAAACTGCTACAGAACAAGATGACATGGTAGATACGGATGGAAATTTCAATGTTTGCATACCACTTAAAATGTTATTAGGCTTTGCTGAGGATTATAAGAAAATTATAATAAATACCAAACAAGAACTGGTTTTAATACGCAGTAATACCGATCTTGATGCACTTGTATCTACTGAAGACGAAGCTGTTAAGGTGACAATTAATAAAATCAATTGGAAAGTTCCTCACATTTCTGTAGGATTGGCTGAACAACTTAGATTGACAAAATTGTTAGGAAAAAATGAGGATTTATCTATAGCTTTCAGATCTTGGGAATTACATGAATATCCTGCGTTGCCAGAAACAACAAGACATACAAGGGCTGTGAAAACAGCTACTCAATTAGAAACACCAAGATATATAATTTTTGGGTTACAGACTGATCGTAAAAACAAAAAACTTAAGGATATGAGTCAATTTGATGATAATGAACTCACAAATCTTCGAGTTTATTTAAATTCTGAAAGATATCCTTATGATAATTTAAATTTAAATTTCAAAACAAATCAAATTGCTCAATTATATGAAATGTATGCAAATTTTCAACAATCTTATTATCACAAAGAAATTGAACCTCTTTTTAATCGCAAGGAATTTAAGGAAACAACACCAATAGTACTCATCGATTGTAGTAATCAAAACGAAACATTACAATCAAATGCTGTTGAAATTAGAATTGAATTTGACACAAGTGTACCTACAAAAGCCAACACTTCTGCTGTATGCCTCATTCTTCACGATAAGATGATCAGTTACAATCCATTCACCAAAGCGGTCAGACAGTTGTAAATGGATAAAGAATTTAATAAAAGATTAATTATTCATAAGATAAAATTAAAGAGGTTAAAAAAACAAATTCATTTGTACTCTCTTAAAAATAAACTTTTTAAAGAGTTTTCTAAATTGAAAATAAAATGTTAGTTATTGACGTCCAAGGATTTAATATTGGTTCTAAAGAGTTTTCACCGAAAGAATTGGCAATTTTTAATGGCACTCAAATTGCCCACTATGTATTCAAACCTCCCTTTCCATTCCACTTATTGGAAGCAGAATTTAAAAAGCAAGCTATATGGTTAATCAATAATCATCATTGCATCAATTGGAGTCAAGGATTTACACCACAACATCAATTTAAAAATATACTACAAGACATCAAAGATGATACGATTTATGTTAAGGGAAGAGAAAAAGTTATTTTTTTACAAAAATTTACAACAATACCTATACAAGAATTTGATGAACATCCAGCTTTAACTCTAACGGAATCAAAATGTTTATATCACTCAAAACATGTCTCTATGTGTGCATTATCAAATGTTTATCAATTGTATAATGATTTTGTAATGAATTAATAAAACGTTTTTTGTAATATATATTTTTTATTAAAACATCAATACATAAATTACAGGTAAAGTTTAATATCAGCAGCAAAATTAAATAATACATCTACTTCTTGAAATCTGGTGTATAGACAATTCAATGAAATAAATTCATTTAAAAAATCTGTGCAAGTATTTATCCCATATTCATATTTTTTCATTAAAGTTTTTACATCTTGTTCAAAAAATGGGTGTATAATCCTATTATTAAACCGACCAGCATCCTTGGATAAATTCTCAAGTTTTTTATGTATTTTTTCAATTGTATTGTTCACTTCTATCATGTTGGGCTGATTTAAAATATCATCTGGAAGAAATTTTTTTATTTCTTTTAAATATTTAAATAAAACATTGGACTTTTCAAATTTTTGACAAAATTGTTTTAATGTAATATGATGTTCTAAAACTTTTTGACACAATTCCACCCCATGTGTATACATATCATCAATTTTTCTTAAATCCATTTTCAAATCTTCATTTTCTATACTTCTTCGCATTCGATCACAATCTTCAGAAAGTTTTTTTAATATATGCATTACTCTAGTAATTGACGAAAATAAATCCACTGGTGTTAATTCATTTTTTTGACGAATGTTGCATTTTATGTGGTTTGGTAAAAACTCTTCTATATCATAGATAAAATCATATAAAATGTCAATTTTTAATAATTGCTCACAAAACTCTTCTAATGAAATTATACCGAGATGATAATCGTAACAAATCTTCATCCCCAAACCATACTTTGTTTCTCTCATTTGATAAACTTCATCACTTTCAAAACTATCAAGTCGATTTTGGGCACGACAAGCATCCATACAGAAAATGTAAAACCGATTATGTAAAGTTTCTATTGCACTTTTTAAATCTGTTGGTGTTGGTAAGTTCATCTCAGCGTATGCAGCCCACATGGTTGAAACTCTAGAAATTCAGGTAATACTGCTCATTTATATCTATATTCCCCCACCATCAAAACGTTAATTACACTTTCCACTACCACTACATCGTTCAAGGTAAATTCTGTTCCTGTGTCCTTCATCCAAAACAGATGATATGATTTTATCTATTTTTTCAATACGTTGTGCAAATCTACTTCTATCTATTGCTTTAAGCATCCAAACCCCTTTTCTAGCTTGTTGATGTGCAAAGTTCCAAACATACATATATTTTATTTTGTTTTTGTCTACAAAGTGTACACGTTTCATTTTACAATATGGTTTATAGATCTAATAATAAAAATAAAACTATTTATTCTTAAATATATTCATTTAATATATCTTTCTCAAAATCATCTAATATTATTACAATGTGGATTTTATAACACTCATCATACAGTTTTAACCGTAATATTTTTAAATTATGATTATACACAATAAGATTAGGGTCTAGTTCCAAATTGTTCAAGTCTTCATCAGTAAATTCCACAATAATTTCTTCGTAGGCTTGTAAATCCACGTTCATCATACCAAGCAAAATGTATGCTTTTTGTTGAAAATATTCCGTTGCAATATTGGGGAGCATTGGAATTTCTACACCATTGTTTATAATAAAAACCTCTACAGGAGGTAAATATGCAACTTCTTCAAAAGACATTGATGTAGTGATGCTTAACGTTGAACTGAATAGTATAAAATTTACTTTAAAACTTATAGGAGTTCTAACCGATTGGTTTGTAAGAGGTCGGATTACAAGAATAATGTGTTTCACACAAAAATCACATAATAATTTTGTCTAAACACAACATACGAAGGGAAAGTGGTTGGAATTGTTTCTCAATAATCCTATTATGATATTTCTGAATGCGCATTTTCTTAATAAATTTGTTGTTGTGTAACAAATTTTTACGACATATGGACCACCATTTCCGATTTTCAAAATATATAGCACTCATACATATACCCATATCAAATTCTCGTATAATTGAATTTGAAAATGATTCATGTGATCCAAACTCCATATTTGTTTTAACTATTATATTGAATACGATGTGTCCATTGCATTGCAAATAAAAGTTATTCATTTGATCTCCTCCAGAATAATATTCTGTTTCAATTGGTGTAAAGTTAAATCCTATACTCTTTGCATATTGTATAACTAAATGTGCTTCTTTTGTGTTTGTAAATATATCAATATCTTTATAGGAATTTGTTCGGTTTAATAAATATGATGCAAATCCTCCACAAATACACCAGTACCCGGATACACACTTCATTAATTTAAGAACTTGATTTAAAATATTTATATCTTTATTCTTAATTACATTAATGTTTATTAATTTAGATATTAATTTTATATTAATTTTATAAAAATAATTAATGACATCCATTACTACTACTACCTTTTATAATTGAAGTTATATTCAATAGTTAAAATGCAGCTGAGTAACATTATATAAGTAAAATTGAACACGTGTGATCATGAAAAATGGGGTTGGCCTTGAAAAAAGTGCTGTTGACCTTGGAAGGGTGTGGTCATGGCCTTGGAGGGGCGTGATGACCTTGAGGAGGCGTGGCCATGGCCTTGACCATGGAGGGGCGTGATGGCGTTGAGGAGGCGTGGCCATGGCAATGGCCTTGACCTTCAAAAAAGTGGTGGGAGGTGCCCTAGCGCGCACCTTCTTTTACTACTATGGTTTAACAACAATCTTTTAACAATAAATGCCAAAAAAACCAATTACATTATTTTTTCTCAGAAAAACAAAATAAAACCAGAACTACAAATAAAAATAGGAAACAAAATTATACAACAAGTGCCACAAACTAAATATTTAGGAGTACTAATAAACGAAGATCTGAAATGGAACGAACATATAGATGAACTATGCAAAAGCAATGCGTCCACCATAGGCGCAATATATCGAACTCGTAAACATCTTCCGGAAAAACAACTGAAAAGCATATACCACTCATTGTTTGCATCAAAAGTTAACTATGCCATAAATGTTTGGGGAAACACCACAGCATATAACATAAACAAAATACAAAGACAACAGAACAAATTAATAAAAAAATAATATATAATTTAAATAGAAGAACAGAAACAAGCAGCCTATACAAAAACAGGAATATATTTACAGTCTCAGATAAAAATAAGCCAAAGCACAATAATCCATTTAATAAAACACAAAATGATTAAAAGCAACATAAATATGCAAATAAATAAGCAAGTACACGATATAAACACCAGGCGTAGAAGTGACATACATATAATAAAAAATAGAACAAATAAAGTAAACAATAGTTTATTAATAAAAGGTACCATATATTATAATAACTTGCCACATAATATAAAAAGTGAAGTGTATATAAAAAAAATTAAAAAAGAACTAAAAAATAAAATAAAAAGTGAATAAAATTAAAACTAATAATAAATAAAACCCATAATACCATGTTCTGCAATTTGCACAACATGCAATGGGATAATAAATAACCACAAAACAATATCATTTTACTAACCTTAAATTAATAATAAAAGCTGGGACCGTACGAGGTACAAAGTAATTCGTACCTCTACGGGGGTGGTGGCAATTGTAGGGCCCAGAAAAAAAAAACAATAAATAAATAATATACATAACTCTTTCAAATTCAACTCAATTTATTTTAAATACGAATGACAATTCGAATTATGACAGAACAAACAATCACGGCTTACTGCCCAAATATAATATTTTGTAGCGCAGCACTACACAAATTGGGCAACGCTTTAGTAATTGCTAACACGGCCTTCCTGACCTTGGTACGTCCTCGGACCTGCATGTAAAAAAAAAAATATAATACAAAAAAAAAACTCAGAAATACAACAGTCCCAGAAGCTTCTTGAACATTGAGGCCATTAGAATATCAACTAACAATTATACAGATTCTCAATAGCTTGTTTCATCAGGAACTCAGAGGCCATTAGAATATACTCATTATTGTCATTGTCAGCTAACGGCCCTACACGCAACTGCTCATGTGCAGCTATCATAGTATGATGTGTTTCAACTCTTTGAAGGGCTTATTTTTCATTTGGCAATATTGTTCTAACAACATATGATACTGTATATTTTGATCCTAGTTTTCTTTTTCCCGTTACTTGGGAATCCGCAACAAAGACCAAATTTCCTGTTTGAAACAGAATTGCTTTATAATAAGCAGCATCAAACTTTTTCTTTTAAGCTAGACTATTGCTAGCTATACGCTCATTGGCTTTCTTGATTAGAGCATCATGATCAATGATGAAGTTTATCATATCGACTCTAGTCAAAAAAATTTCTGTTGCAGACAAATGTGAGTTTGTACCATACATCAACTCCTGATGTGTTGAACCAGTCACTTTGCTTATTGTTTTATTCAAATTTTTCTCAACACCTTTGAGAACCTCAATCCACTTACTTCCATTTTGTGCACAAAGTATAGCACGCATTAAATTGAATATTGTTTGCATCTTTCTTTCAACCTGGCCGTTTCTTCTTGGCTTTCCTGTTGCTCTGAATGAAGCAGCTTGATCAACCACGATTTGAAGTGGTTTTCACATTTCATCAAATAATGCCTGTAGTGCAACAATTGAATTGAAATTTTTTTTAACTAGGAACTGATAGGAATTTGCAGTACTTTGAAAATTCATCTTTTACTACAAGGATTTGCGCCAGTCCCTGAAATCTTTCCAAAAGCCCCGCATGATCAATGTGCCATGTATGAAACGGTTTAAGAACTTTTAACACCAATTTGCATATATCCGGCCTTTCTTCTAGTGTGTGATTTACCAATTGCACAAGAACGGCAATTTGAACAAACTTTTTGAAACATTTTCCCATCTTTGGCCAAAATAAAGTTTCACGAATCTTTGTAATCCCTTTGTTCCATCCAATATGAGAAGCTTTGTCATGAAATAATTGCATCGCATGTTGGTTACAAAACAACGATAACAACGTTTCCCATCAGGTTTTTGTTGGATTTCTTTGTAGACCACACCAAGTACACAACAGCAACGTATTTTTTAGTTGTTTCCTCATCAGATTTTCCATTTACTAGTATTTTGCACCAACTATCTTTTAATTGAAATTCGATTATCGTAGTTAGTTGCTCCATCTCTTCTGCACTACAACCATTAACACCGGATTTTGGCTTAAGTAATCCACGTGGCCCATTTTAGTTCCACCTTTATATTGGATGGAGATGTCAAAATCTTGAAGCTTGATCCACTAGCGTGCAACTCGTGGGTTTAATTCCTTTTTAACTCTCATGGAATTTCATTCAATAATTACTATAATGAACTGGGTTATAAATTCTTAAAACAGGTTGGCTCACTATTTTTTCAATTAATTGCAGACGATTTTTCTTGCATTCAAGTGACCAGATAAATTTTACGTCTTTGAAAGTAACCAGTCAAACCCATTAATTGACGGACGCCCTTGACGTCTTTAGATGGTTTAGAATTTACCAGAGCTCCAATCTTATAAGGACTGCATGTTATTTCACCATTATTTATCATGACTCCTAAATATTCAATTTGTTTTTTTCAAACTTGACGCCAGCTTCTGATAATTCTTAGCATTCCTTTCAATAACTTTTGTTGACCTCAGCCAATCCTGACTTTATTTCAACTTCTTCTTGTGTTATACAAATACCCACTTTTGTCTGAAAACTCTTTTGGCTAATAATGTACCAAGTTTTTACAGATGGCTTCCATTTATTGTAAAATTTTCTTGCACTGCCTTTCATTCCGTCTCCGGCTTTTACCAGCATCCAAGCATCATTAATGCCCAATTCTGTTTTCGTTTTCGTGGCGTCTTCGCACCACTCATTTTAACACAACCTAAAATTAAACAAAAACTATAAGTTCAACGTAAGTTTGTATCTCACTTTTGTTGTAAGAACAAGTAATAAATAATATAACTCTTTCAAATTCAACTCAATTTATTTTAATTACGAATGACAATTCAAGTTATGACAGAACAAACAATCCCGGCTTATTGCCCAAATATAATATTTTGTAGCGCAGCACTCCACAAATTGGGCAACGCTTTGGTAATTGCTAACATATATATGGATTAAGTCGTGGACCGACAAATGACTATATAAGGCCTCATTTAAACTTCAGGTGAGCTCATGGTTTTATTTGGTTACTTTGTTTGTTTTCCCTAATTGTCGATAGTTATATAAATAATGTATTGTAGGCATTATTTCGTATACTTTCGTACTACGATTCTTATGGGAAGAATTCATATACGATTGAATGATCCATCTCGCAATACACCTCTGAGATACCCATAAGAGGCTCATAGGAAGGAAACCGGTGTTTCAGCAAGGAAAGTCATCCTACAAATCCCTCTAAGTGTTATCAGATAAGCTATAAATTTAATTACCCATTATTATTAATTGTCGGCCATTATTATTGAATCACATGTACTTTTGTATAATCATTTTAAATCATGGACCTTTTTGTGGAATGATCGCCATCATTCACTTTATATATGCATCAATGTTTTGAAGGGTAATTAACGCCATCATTTATTTAATTCAAATTACGATGAAGTTTATTAAATATTAATTTAATAGATAAAGAAATTTTAATGAAATCCAAATTTATTATATGCGAAAGATTATAGTTTACCTCAAGAACTTTTATCGGCGAGCTTGCTAATTTTTTTTTTATGCTGTAGAATTTATATTTTCTTATACTTTAAACTATTTATTTTATTAATTTTGATGCTACATATTATAATTTATGTTAAGGTGATTCTCTGCGTGCCGAGTAGTTTCTAAGGGACGCAGCTGCAAGGAACGAGGTAGCGAGTAGGCCGACCCGAAAAGTCTACCCCACCACCACAAATAAGCTCTATTCTTTACTAATAAAGTGAGACACAAACGCACACGCATGTATTGTTTATTGAAACCAAGATCGGAGAGTACATATTAGCCAGGACGGAATTCTATCTTAGAAATTAAATATAAAAATTATATATTTCATACATAAATTAATTATCTAAAATTTGAAATTTGATAACGCAATGCTGTAATGGTTAATAAAAATATAATGATGTCAATTACAATATCTACATTATAGTAAAAAAAGATAGTTTTATAATAATTAGTTGATTAATGACTGATTTAAATAGATTTAATAAAACCAATATATTGCCATAAAAATAAAAAACATTGCGATTGAATACTAAAAAAGCAAACGTAATGAAAATTTAATAAATTAAATTAAAAAATAAATACGGATGTGCGTAATTTGTAAAATAAACTTTGTGGTAGTAATATTTTTTAGATGTTGGTGACTTTTATGTTAATTATAAACTTTATTATTATGATTAGAGATGCCGCCGGAACCGGATCCAGATCCGGTATTCGGTTGGATTTGGCCAGATCCGGCCGGATCCGATTTTTTTTTTAATAAATGAAACTAATAAAAGTAGAATAAAAATTGTAAGCAAAAAAATTATAAAATATAAAAATCATAATAATGAAAATAAATATAATATAATAATATTAATAAATAATAATTAAAATATTATATTAATCAATATTATCAATAATATTTAAATTATAATGTAAGAAAATTATATTATATAATTTGATTCTTTTTTAGAGACATCGCCAGCTTGAGAAAATAGTCTTTTACTGAAAACGCTGGATGCCGTCGCTAATAAATATTTATTATTTTTTTATATTTTTTTGGATCCGGCCGGATCCGGTTGGATCCAGTCTTGGATTCGGTTCCGGTTCGGTTTCGGTTTATTTTGTAGGTGATGGTTCCGGTATCCGGTTCCGCCCAAAAAGTGGATCCGGCAACATCACTAATTATGATAATAATTTTATGCTTTACAACTTGAGAAAATATTTAAAAAAAATTTAATATACATGATTTCGACACTTTGAATGTTTTATTATAATGTTATTATGAATTCGTTTACAGTATTTTATAAAGTAATTCTTAAAGTTCACTTTGGGAACTCAAAGGTGTTCTCCTCGTGTCACATTGCAAACATCAAAGTTAGTTAATTTCAAAACCGATGTAACATATCTTCATTGAGATTTTCCACAGTTCTTGTAATGTGTCGTTTTGGCTTATCTAAATAATTAAAAAACAGAGAGACGCAAACCAGGACATTGTAGTTTCAAACTTGGATGTGTTATTAGCTTTTGTGAACTTTGTTAGTAAACAGCACAAATATTGTTACTTCTGACACACGAAGTCTTCCCAGATTTTTCGATTTACATAAAAACCTTGTTGTTTTAAGATTAACAACCGTAAATTGAGTGTCTAGCAGGTGAAGTTTTTCAAAACGTGTTCAAAAATATTGTTGGACAATAGTTACGGATTTTGTTTTTGCAAATTTAAACACACAATATGATTTCTTTGTAGAATTTGCAGTTATTACTACTAACTGTATTATCAAAACTATTACAGTTCCTAAGTTATCAGCGCAAAATGTATGCCAATATCACAAATAACTTTTGTTTTATACAATACTAAAAAGGTCTATTTCTTTTGTAGTAACCATGTATATCTAAATTGTATGGTAAAAAAAATAAACATTTTGATATTTATTTTGAAGTGAATGTAGATGTCAACCTAACAAAAAATATGCAAAAGGAATTAATTACACATAACTTTATGTATTGTGATTTAATGCTGACATATAATAGATTGTGTTCAAAATTGTTTTTTATTTATAACTTTTCTAATTATGCAACACTTATTAATACCGACAGAAATTTATCGGATGTTAATCATGCGGCTCTTATTAGAATCATAAACAAACATTTACAATTATATGTCTCATTAGATAATATGCTATCAATGCCAAATTTTAAATATAAAAAAGTTTATGAAAATAGTTGTAATGCATGGCAAGAAAGAGTTGTTGAGTCAATTGTACTGGCCGTGTTAAGAATGGATCTACTTATCAAAGTTGTGATTGTTTTTGAATAAAAAGCTCATGTAGGTCAAGAGCCCATAATTTTTCTTCTAAACGTGCTGCTATTGTTAGGGCAAAAAGTCCAAATTAAGTTTAGTACACATGCGCAATTAAAAAGAATTAGAAACATCACAAATGTTACAATAATGAAACAGCATCATCCTTGAGCATGGAACCAAAAAAACTTACTGAAAAATTTGCATGAAGCGTTTTGATGCACATCATAACTTTTGACACATAAATTATTGATGGTGATAGAAACAAACAAAAATCATCTTTTGCATCAATTTATTAATCAGAGACCGTGTAAAGAACAAGGGGCGGACCTTTAATATTAAGAAAAAAACTATTAAAACTTAATAAAATTTCTAGCTATCACAAAAAATAGAGAATACTATAAAAAACAAAAATTAATGCTACTTGAGACAGACATTAAAAATAGTTGCAGTCACATTTTTTGAGAACATGCCAAATCTAATGACTTGCAATACTTTTGTAAAGAGAAGTACACATATAGCAGTATGCCGATATAAAATGAATTGAATTATGTGACTATTTAATGCTACTAAGTATTTAGCTAATAATGCAAATAGTTTGATATGCAATGTAGATAACTATGCTGTTAAACATTATTGCAAAATTTATAATAAGTAGCAAAAGAATAAGTTTTACAAAAAGTAGATCGTATGAAATCCGTTGTTTTTCAGCAGTTGTCGCATATTACATCAAAAAAGTATGTAAAAAGAACAATGAAAAACTACTTTTTAAAGAAAAAACGCACAAAAGCAAATAAAAAAATTATTTATGAAAAACAAAACGCAGCAGGATAAAGGTTATGGATCAAACTGCAACAAACCGAATATTAATTCTGAAGAAATAGACAAGCGCAAAACTGATTTTTTAAATGATTTGAAAAACAAAAGACATAAAACTAAAAACACAGAAAAACAAACAACACACCAAAATAAATGTGAAGAGTAGTTTATATATTTAAATTATATATCAAAAAAATTTAGTTCAAAGTTTTATAAAACCAAAAAAAAAACATTTACCGCAGAATATACAACAGAAGATAGTATTCAAATGAACTTAATTAAATTGTGATAAAAATGGAGAAAATTAGTTTATTATAAAAAGAAAAATAAAATAACAATTTTTTTAATAGATTTTATGTTACCGGAAAATCTATAAAGTATAGAGATATGGTATACTCATAGATATAGTGTTTTTACGACTTGGGCTTACATTAGCGGATTATTTGATTACCAATTACCATAGAGATGCAATTATGTTGTTTATACTCTACATAGCTTATAACACATCGGTATTCAATGTTAAAAATATGGTAATAAAATAATCTGGTGTGATAGTTTAAACCCATGTTGCAAATACACTATATCTATAGGAATTTAATATGCCCATAGATATAGTGTCTTTACGACAAAAGCTTGAATTATCTATGAGGATTACTTCATTACTAATCACCTTGGAGAGACAACTATGTTTGTATTGCGAGGAGCACTGCTAAAGTTTGTGGAATCAAGTACTGCCTGTATTGTATGTTTTGTTTCAACAAAATTTAACAGAAGTAGTAATTGTGTGAAAAATGGAAATTTTAAATCGTGACTTCCGAGTGATGATTTTATAACTTTCGATACGGTTTAACACTGCAGCAATGTGTGGACAATCTTAATTTGTTATTTGGGGATGAAGCACCATCCAAAACTGTTCAAGCGTGAAGAACCAACGTTTGATGACGATCTTTGCAAAGGGACGACCTTTGCACTTCTGTTGTCGCGAAAAAAAATGATGCTATGCGAGAAATAATTTTGTCAGATTGGTATGTGACCTATAGTGAGATAGAGGCATCCGTTGGCATTGCAGCAAAACAAATACATACGATTTTGCACAATCATTTGCATGTCAAAAACAGGCACGTGTCAAATGGTGCAAGGAAATGCTAAATAAATTCGAAGCGAGTCGTTCAAATTCGGTATATAACATTGTAACAGGTGACAAATCTTGGATATATTTGTATGAGCCTAAAACTAAACAGCAATCGACTGTATGGGTGTTTCAAAATGAACCTCAACCCACAAAAATGGTGCGTTCACAAAGCGTTTTGAAAAGAATGATTGCTTGTTTCTTTAAAAAAACGGGTCATGTTGCAACTGTTGCATTAGAGGATCGAAGGACAGTTAATGCTGACTGGTATACTTCAAGTTGTTTGCCGGAAGTTATCGCTGAAATCAGAAGGAACAACTTAAACCAGCAAATCATTGTTCATCATAACAATGCAAGCGCTCACACAGCACGACGAACTGTAGAGTTTTTGACCAGTAACAACATCCAATTAATGACTCATTGCTCATATTCGCCTGATTTATCGCCCAATGACTTCTTCCTATTTCGATATATCAAAAATAAAATGCGTGGCAAGCGTTTTTCATTGCCTGAAAAGGCCGTTGAAGCATTTAAATCAATTATTTTGGAGGTACCTTGCTCAGAGTGGCAAAATTGTTTTGAAGATTGGTTTCATCGGATGCAAAAGTATATAGATTTTAAAGGAGAATATTCTGAGAAGTAATAAAGCGATTTACATAACGTAATTTGTGTTTTGCTTTATATTTTCGCGAACTTTGGCATTGTTCCTTGTATATACCATATAGTATATAGTGTATCAATGGCCGAAAATTGGCTTTAGCAGCCCGCCGTTTTTAGTAGCACAAACGAGCAAAGCGAGTGAGGGCTGCTAAAGCCTATTGGCGCGAGTTACACTCGATATTTTTTTGCTTGCCCCAATTAAAAACATTATTTTCAATTTTAAATTGTATAATTAAAATTTTTTATACTTTTATATGCTTTTATTATTTTTAATATTTAAACCGGTTTCGCCGTTTAAGGCATCATCAGTAACTATAAATATAATTGTATTAAATTAAAATTAAAATATTATATAAATAAAAACTTACGTGTATAAATATTTAAAAAAATATTTTTGACATTATATATTTTTTTATATATTTACACTCGTAAGTTTTTATTTAAATAATATTTTAATTTTAATTTAATACAATTATATTTATAGTTACTGATGATGCCTTAAACGGCGAAACCGGTTTAAATATTAAAAATAATAAAAGCATATAAAAGTATAAAAAATTTTAATTATACAATTTAAAATATAAATACTATATGCAAAAGTAATTAACAACTATTATTTTCAATGTTTATTATAATTTGTCAATACTGTCAGAAGTAGATAAGCTAGGAGAGTTCGGTGCCAAAATCCTATAAGAATTTACACAGGGGTCTCGAAATACTTTTTATCCCCACTCCTCCTTCATTTCGGTCGCGTGGCGACACCAAATATAACGAGATGGTCAAAGCGGCATTTGGGAATAACTAATGGGGGGGTTAGTCAAATGGGGGTTCGAAATTTCAAAAATTATATTAGATTTGGGTTAGGACCACCCCCAACCGAGATACCGCGCAAGGATGTCGCAGTCCAATAGATGAGTCACCCGCGCCTCTGCGTCGATCAGTAGCAGCAGCAGCAGCCTTGCAATTTATAATATAATAACTGTTGAAAGTATGCGATTATAACGCCTAATATATTGAATGTAGACTTGTAAAAATTGATGGAAAATATATGATGTGATGACGTCAGCCCTAAGCACTTGCAATTTATATTAATATAATAACTGATAAAAATATGCGATTATAACCCTTAATATATCGAATTTCACCTTTGAAAAATTTCTATTTACAACATACATACATATGGTGGGTGTGATAGTAATTCGTGGGGATAAAACATTAAAAAAATGAGAGGGTGCACGTGAAGATTGCTATCAGCCCGGTGACGTTAGTCACTTTTGGCCCAATCTGCGCAAATATTCCATTTACCGTTTGTCCAAACGACGTGTTCTGGTCGCTTTGCGCATGCCAAAAAGGCTTAGGGCCGGTATTATAAACCATTAAAATCTGTAGATTTTATTTACTAACCAACTAAATTATTTTACTTGGCTGATTTCGGTATTATAAACGTCAAATAATAAAGTAGGTAACTAAATCTATGGAATAAATTAATCATCCAAAATCAAGGGATTAAAATTGATTCAATGAATAACTTGACTCACGTCATGTTTCTTAGGTTATTTTTAATGTGGAGGAATTTCTGTTGAAAATCAACGTTTGATTGCTCTAATGACTTTCAAAATGTTGTAGGGGATTATTGTAATATAACAAAGGCTACAATACAACACATCAATAACTACAATATTAAAATAACATATAAATGCGTTGCAATTTCTTATTTTACGAATAGTTAATTTAGTTTTATAATACCGGAATACGTTTATTCATCGAATATATTTAATTTGAGATTTGTTATTCGATGATTAATTTTGTCTTTATAATACCGGCCCTAAGATGAATTATGTATAAACTTACGTCACCGGCTCTTACGAGTGCGACGAGCGCGTAATCACCATTTGCGGTTACAACAACTAATAACGACTTTACTATTAAATGTAATCAAATAAAATAATTAATTTAATAAATGTTATAGAATGTTATAAATTTAAACATTAATATGTTATAATAAAGATTCAAATTTACTTTAAAATTAAACAATATGTTACAATGGGTTTAGATAAATGATGAATAATTGAACTAAATTACATCATCGGTTCTCGCGGTTACTACTACTGATAAGAACTTTACTATTAAATATAATTAAATTGCATTAAATAAATATATATGTGTGTGTCTCGTTTTACATGTAATATTATGAATAAATGTGACTTAAACTTAGATTTATTAGCGCTCTCTATTACGGAACCCTTTCGAATAAATTACGTCACGCTGAGTGTGTAAAAATGTTTTAAAACTAAGCGCAAAAAATTAAGAATGGTCGGAAGTTATGAATCTTGATGTTAAAAATGTATATTGTTTATTATAAAGGTAGTTAAATTAAACAGAACATCTTAATAACACATTTATTATTTAAAAAAAATTACAAGATAAATTTTAAAAAAATTCACATAACTATCTAACAATACCAATTACACAATAAGTTACATTTAATATTTAATATTATTACTATTTAAATAACTACAAATTTTGTTTACATTTTGAAATGAACAATTACTAAACTCATCCGTGTGATTTGCACAGAAATGAGTACATTTTTCAAATTTAATATGGTAAAATTCGGGTCATGTCTTTTTAAAAAATCTTCTTTTTGAACACCCTTGACCACGCACGTCACATTGGATAAATTCTGAGTAAATCTGTAAAAGATGTTATTAATCTCGGCCATATCAACAATTCCTCCGGAATATGGAATTGAGTGGTAGTTATTTTCCAACCATCTGGCTTGGATTTTTTCCTTCAATGTTTAAAACGAATAGTCGATTGTCGGTTTCATCAAGCAAGTGTGATAATTTTTGGAATTTGTCGCAATACTTATTTCCTTTGGTATAAACTGATTTGCAATTACAAATCCATGCATATCGATGACTAATATAATCATCATGTTATATGAAGTGTACACATCAACGGTCTGTACTCTACTAAAATAAGAGCTCAATTGATGGGTATTTGACGCATTTTTCTATGTTCAGGATTCACTACTGCTTCTAATGTTATTGCAGTCTTTTTAATTCTACGTTGAAATCGTAGTCTATTTTGTGCTTCAATCATCCATTCAGCACCGCTTCTATAGTTACCACATTCTTCAGGCAAATAAATGACCGTTGACTCGGGCTCACTGAATCTCACTCTTTTTTCCATAACACGAGTTTTCGAACCAACCCTGATAGCGGTGTGTATTCAACTATGGTATCGCTCAAAATGAAGCAATAACACCTAGTATTGTCTTTAATAATCTGAGAAGCTTCCATTTCAATGCGCTAGTCTACCGTCGAGGACTTGATGTTTTGAAACGTCAAATACAAACATTGTGTGATTCTTAAAATCAGTAAATGGAAAGTACGGCCTATTTTTTGCATTATCATAGTAACTACTTTGAAACTGACAGTACATCTCGTAGGCGGTTAAATATTTGCCATTGTCAAAATCAAAATTTAAATTTTCGTATGAATATGTTTCAGAATTTAGAAAGAATCTTATGTTTTTAATGCTACAATGATCAAAATGTGGAAACTTCTTCACTCGACACACCCCTTTTGTTGACGTGAAAAGCTATGATTACATATCGTGATTTCTCCAAACTGCTTTTACTATCTTTAGATTTATTCATAAAGGGTAGTTTGTGTAGTTCCCATTTGCGAAATGGGATTAAGATTCTAGGATCGGTTTTAACTTGTTCCAACATTTGTAATTTAGTTTCATCATTTAATTGTATATGTGGTACTCTCCACTCGATTTTGTTTATTTTAAATTTAATCTGACTAATTGCTTTTTTATCTGTATCATAGCTTATGAAACAATTCACATCAGTAGACGCACGCAGTAGAATTAGTTTGTGTTTAGCAGCACCCATTATTTTTTGATAGTCTTCGGCAAGTCCTAACCAACACTTTAGCGGAATAAGAGCAAAGAACTTTTATTCACAAAATATGTTTTTATTTGACCGGTTTTGCCCCACCCGGCAGTTCCCAGAACTTTCATTTCCTCGGCGTCTCCTTAGGATAGAAACCTTTTCATAGTGCTCGAAATACCCAAATCTCTCGTTCTATCAATTTCGACACCGTTTAACTCATATCGGATTTTTTTTAACAAGAATGAGAAAACGTTGTAGGTTATGCTAAACGTTTTTCCTGTTGATGGCTCTCCTTCGACCTCTTCAACCAAGTGTATACTGCTTTCGCTTGGACATGTGAAAATAGCTTGGTTTTGAATTGTGATTCTGATTTCATCGCTATTATCAAAGTTTGTAGTCTTCAGTCGGTAAGAATGATACTGTTCTTTAACGATGCTCTCGTCAAATTGCACT
The DNA here is from genome assembly GCA_963932245.1 of Tachinus rufipes. Lineage (NCBI taxonomy): Eukaryota > Metazoa > Arthropoda > Insecta > Coleoptera > Staphylinidae > Tachinus > Tachinus rufipes. The sequence goes on from OZ010748.1 coordinate 53,593,164, forward strand.
TCATCAGAAATGTTAATTTTTCCTATGATGTTTCACTCTGTAACCTAAGGCCAATAATCGGGATAAATTAAAACGTGTCTCCTCTTTCGTAGGCAAAGGGAAACTGATGGTGAACGCATTGTTCTTCTTCTTTTTATTACCGAAAACAATTCCCATCTTACAGAGGTTTTAATTCCAATCTTACTAAAATATTTTCTCTTCTAAAATTAATGGGATCCCCCGCTTGATCCAATATTCTGAGATTAATATTGTTGATGCTATTGCGAACGTTTACCGGTAAATATTAAATATTTCGAGGCTCAATATTAATTGCGTAACCGGGATCCACTGCGGGACTAAATTCGAACAACGTGTGCGACAGACGATCGTCGTAATATGCTCCAGTAACAATGTTGCACTCTATTCTTATACTTTCCACTTTAATTATTTGCACGGGTAAATCGGACCTATGAATAATCCCGGCTTTTAAAATTTCTTTTCCGGAAAATCTCAAGAGACGCCCGATGGTGTTTTTATCAGATGTAAAATCAATGTCGTACTTCCTCTTGATTTCGCACTGAAGAGTGTTGTGATTGGGTTTCAAAAACAAAATTTCTTCTGCTTCCGACTCGGGCAAATTTAACCCCACTATTATCACGCCTTGCAAATACAATTCAATGTCTCGAATTTCGTATGCACCTGTAGAAAGTGTGATCAATTTATTATCGTTGAAAATGAATTTATTGTTGATTCCTTCTTCAATGTTCGGTATGGAATTATATGTGTGAAAACCAATGAGTCCTAAACAATATTCGTGTTGCGGATCTAACTCGATCGGAGGATAATAGTTGACCGATACTTCGCTACCATCACCTTGCAGGGTGAACGTTCGAAACATGACTAACATAAAATTAATTTTAACATCTTTATTTATGTAAAAACTCTAAACATAAATGTCCGCAGTTGTGAGAGTTAAATTTCTGATATTGATTGTGATTATATTTTATCTCGCATGCTTTAAAATATTTCACAACTTCTAGCGTCGGGCTTAAATTTCTAAAACTGTCAAAGTATTGCACGAATTACGGTCGCGCCAGCGAAACCAGACTCTTCCTGATAAGAAAGCGTCTACCGAGAAATGTAACAACACCAGCCACCTGCTGCTTAGCTCAGCAAATTGATTTATATAAATGTAGAAGCACGTATTAGAATTAGTCAGTTAAAAACTAGATCTTCATCGGGTTATGACCTATATTCTCATTTTAAATATTTAATGTTGTTTCAATAATAAATAAAGTATTACATTAAAATTAAAAAGTGTACATTAATTATTGGAAAACCATAATTCACGCGTCTGCCGTTCTTCTTGTACGCTACCCAATGAGTGCCGGGTCCTGCCGCCCTATCCAGATTTTTTATGCCTGATTCTCTATAATAAGGGTGATGCGGTAACTGATCTCGCATAAATACTCCTCTAAACGTTTTAATATGTTTTGTATATTTTTTTCAAGTCTAAATCTGTGAGCGGTCTATCGGGCAGCGAACTTAACAGTTTTTTGATTTTTTCAGGTACAGACCCAAACCTTTCTTATATGGTTTTAAATATAAACCGCTTCACTTCTTTCCGAGAGCGATGGCTTCCATCGTTTTGTTGTGACGCTCGGATTCTTGCAGTTTCTTTTGTGCCTCCTTAGTAGATTTTACTGCTCGTACGACAGCGCTAGTACCCCCTGCGATCGAACCTAAGGCGCTTAATCCACCAAAGAGGGGTATGAGTGGCAGAAACCCACCTTGTTTTGGAATAGATAGAATTCTGCGCAAAGAGCTACAGTTTTAACGTCCATTCCTAATTTCCTTTTGGCTCTCATAATTCCAGTCACCGCTAGAGCGCTTGCTTTTTCGCTTAACGAAGAGTTCTTAGATTTAACTCTCCCTCAAGCAGATTTTTCCAATTATCTGCCTTATGTCAATTCTCTAACTTGGATGAAGTCGAATAGGCAATGTCGTGCTGCTTACAAGCTTTGTCGAATTCGTTTATACCGATATCTCCTCTGATCAAACACTTCTTCAACTTGGTGCCGGGACCGCAATATTTATATCCGGGTAAGTGGAGCTCAACAGGTAACTTATCTATAGCGCTGTTGATGATACTTCTACCGTGGTACATTGCTTAATAATTTTATCAGATCAATGATGTGTATATATAGCCATATTAATTAGAGTTTTAGTTAGTATAATGAGAACTGTCAAGCAAAAAGTTACATTACAAATTATAAATATAGACTCAGTTGTGGGGGATACGACTGGACAATCTGAAAATCATGGTCCATTAATTCCAAATTCTGTACGAGCTTTGATATGCGGACCCTCGAATTGTGGCAAGACTAACGTTTTATTTTTAATGCTTTTCCATGAAAACGGTTCAAAATTTGAAAACTTGTACATTTACTCAAAGTCGTTGTATCAACCAAAATATCAAATGTTAAGTGACGTTTTAAGCTCGATGTCGGAAGTTGGATATTTTCCATTTTTTGAAAACTGCGAAATCCTCGATCCGAGTGAAGCAAATAATAATTCAATTTTCATATTTGACGATGTTGCATGTGACAAACAAGATAAAATTAGAAATTTCTTCAGTATGGGTAGACATAAAAATGTTGATTCATTTCACCTATGTCAAACATATACACGTATCCCTAAGCATTTGAATCGCGATAATGGAAATTTTATAATGCTCTTCAAACAAGATGATTTAAATTTGAAACATGTATACCAAGACCATGTGAGCAGTGATATGAGTTTCGAGAAGTTTAAAATTTTATGTGCAGAATGCTGGAAAGAAAAGTATGGTTTCATTGTGATAAACAAGGATTTTGATGCCGGCAGATACCGCAAAGGACTCGACGAGTATATAATAATAAACTGATAATTACCTCAATCAGTATAGCGCATGCGGTAGAGGGGTGTGGTTATTATTTCTATCTTTATTGAAGTGAAGCAGTATAAAGAGATTAAGCAGTTATATAATTAAAGCGGTAGCTATTGAAGAGCGCCTTATATAGCGCGCAGTATAGCGGAATAGCGAGCGGTATAGCGGAATTGCGAGCGGTATAGCGGAATAGCAAGCGGTATAGCGGAATAACGAGCGGTATAGCGCTACAAAAGCGCTCGCTATTTTTAGAGATGCGGTATAAGAAGCGCTTTCTATTACGGAACCCTTTCAATACGGAGAAACACAATGTTGATAAGGAACTCATAACTGTAAAGCATGCAATTCGCAAGAAAGTAATGGCTCTCAAATTGAAACAATCCGATGATAATGAAATTTTAAATAAAACTTACAAGCCTTTAATTGAACCAATTAAGGAGTTAATAAAGAGTTCTACATTGCTACCGGGTCCTGCAAATGTTCTTAATATAACGCCTTAAATTAAACAATCTCCTACGCAACCACCGCAACAGCAAGTGACTCCGATTAGACCTAAGAGAAAATATGGTAGAACTTCTACACCTACGAAACCAGAGGAAATAGTCAGCTTTGGTTAATATGAACCCAGTATGATACAATTTGATAAAACTCAAAGAGGTTTAGAAAGAAATTCTTACGAGGGTATGTCAACCACACTTAGGGAAGAAAATTATAAACCCGAAGAAGAGACTTACGAAAGTAGGTTAAAGTCTTCAGATGATACAGTTGATAATACAATTGATAATACAATTGATAATACAGTTGTTGAAAATAATGAAAACCCAGAACCTATTACTGGTTGCTGTGTTTTGCTTCAAGTTTGCTGCTGATTATTTCTTTTCCGGTTTTGTATAGAATCCCAAAAGCGAGTTCTGGTTCAGTGAATATTCTCTTTGCTCTTTGTTTGGCAAGCTGATTTGCCATGTAGCTGTTTTGTGTTTTGGTCTTTTGGTACTCACACCAGACAAACTTTGCAGGTTGTGGGTGTTAATATTTACGAGTTTACTAAGTAAATTTAAATGTTCTTTTAATAACCTCATATAAAACTCTAATCCTAAAGAAAACATCTGTAATGTAATTACTTGTTTTCTTAGAATTAAGCCATAATGCGTTCTTAGAATATTGTCCTTTTTACCCGTATTGTAAGGGATATAAATATGGTGGCAGGTAGTTTTTTTAAGTTAGTTAATAGATAATCTTTGTTGATGTTACATGTTTATATTATTATTAATAAACCGATTTTCTTATGTAAAAGTTTGTTATAATGTTTAAAACTCATCAGGTTATGGGCTCAGATCTACGATTGTGAATTATTTCGGTACTAAGTAAATCGGTGTGAAAATTATAAATAATAAAAATGGAAAGTGCTAAGTTGAAGAAACTTTGCGGCAAAGACAATTGGCTACAGTGGCGCTTTTGAAACATCGATAGCATTATTTGGAAAAAAGAATGATATTCCTACGAAAGGAAATTTTTGAAATAAACTGATCAAGTGTTTCAATTGTCGCAAAGTAGGACACGTAAAGAAAGACTGTTTTTGGTGCTTCGTATGTAAACCAAAGGGTCATAAAAGCAGCAATTGCTTTCAAAATAAAAATAAGCAATGCCAGGACAGTGCGTTTAATAATAAAAGTGAATCAAGTGGTTTGGCATTAATTGGTACTGATGGAAACGGCAATGAAGATTTTTGGCTGATTGACTCCGGTGCGTCGGATCATATGACGAAACGACAGGAATGGTTTGATTTTTACGAAGAATTTGAAGTTCCGTTAAAAATCAACATTGGAAACGGTGATAGCATGCTTGCGATAGGCAAGGGTAATGTAAATATAAAGACAGTTGTTAATAGTGAATTTATATATGGTACAATGTATAAAGTTTTGTATGTTCCAAATTTAAAATATAATCTATTTTCTGTTAAAGTTGTAGCTAAAAGAGGAATCAATTTTAGTGTTACAAATAATGGTTATGATTGTTATTTTGTGAAGATAAAAAAATAATAGCGACGGGTTCAGAAATGGGTAATTTATATAAAATCGATATGTTAGTAGTTGAACCAAAACAGTGTAATTTAACAAAATTAGATATCAATTCATTGCAGTTATGGCATGAACGATCATGTCATCAAAATTATAAGCACGTTAAAAACGTTATGAAAAATTTTGGTATTAATGTTTCTTTAGATCAATCTTTTTACGATGAATGTGCTTACGGGAATCAACATAGGTTAGCATTTCATAAAAATATTGAACGAGCTACTAAAGTTAGGGAAATCATATATACTGATGTGTGTGGACCGATGCAAGTGGCATCTAAAGCTAAAAGTATTTATTTTGTTATTTTCAAAGATGATTATTCGGGATTTACACTAATATTTTTTATTAAGAAAAAGTCAAAAGTTTATGAAAAAATAAAGTTATTTTGTAATAAAATTAAAAATCAATTTAAAGTAAATATTAAAGAAATGCACAGCGACGGTGGGGGAGAATCTAAAAATAAATTAGTCGCTGATTTTTTGAGTAGCAAAGGTATCAAACACTCAATAAATATACCATATACACCTGAACAAAATGGTATTGCAGAACGCTGAAATAGAATCGTGCTTGAAGCAGCAAAATCAATGATATATTCTAACCCAGATTTGCCGTTAGTTTTGTGGGCAGAGGCCATGAACACTGCAGTAGATATTATTAATAAAACCAGTCCAAGTAGACAAGAAAATAAATAACCTTATGAATTATGGTATGACAAAGCTCCCAATATTAAAAATATAAAGATATTTGGTACGGAATGTTTTGTTCATATTTCATTAGAAAAGAGGAGAAAACTAGATAAAAAATCTGTTAATGGATATTTAGTTGGATATGTTGATGATTGTAAAGGGTATCGTATTTATGTTCCAAGTTATAATGATATAATTTTAAGTCGCGATGTGTTATTTAAACCAGAGAAAATATCTGCAAAAACAGTTATTATAAATACTTTAAAAGATACATCAGCGTGTCAAAAAGACAAATTTTGTCAAGTAGACATTTTAATAGATAAATCCGATAATAAAATAAATATTAATGAAGACCAAAATAAATCACTACCAATTATTGATAATCAAAATAAAACAGAATTAATCGAAAATAGATCAGAAACAATTCCATTAAACGAGAGGCATTTGCGAGATAGATCAAAAATTAAATCTACTAATTTTTATGGCTCTCCAATTATGTGTATGGCTCAAACATTGCCAACAAATTACAGCGAAGCTGTTGACTCGGAAGAAAGTGTTCTTTGGAAAGATGCTATGAAAGACGAACTTAATTCATTAAACAAAAATGAAACGTGGGTTCTTGTAGATAAACCTGAAAATAAAAAAGTGATCAACAATCGTTGGGTTAATACAAAAAAGATTAATGCGGACAGTTCAGAACGATTCAAAGCACGTTTAGTAATTAAAGGTTTTTGTCAAATGGAAAATATTGATTATAAAGAAACTTTTAGCCCTGTTGTAAGATTTGATACTGTACGGTTTATGTTAAGTGTTGCAGCACACAGAAATTTATATCTAGGACAGTTTGATATTAAAACCGCATTTTTGTATGGAAAATTAAAAGAAGAGATCTATATGAAACAACCTGAAAGTTTCTCTGATGGAACCACGCGTGTTTGTAAAATATTAAAAAGCATATATGGTTTAAAACAAGCACCAAGATGTTGGACAGAATTTTTTACAAATTTTATAGAAAATTTAGGATTTAAGAGAAGAGAAGAGCTGCTGATCATTGTTTTTATATATATAAAGAAGGAGATAAAATGATGTTAATAGCAATATATGTTGATTATTTAACAATTTAAACAAAGACTTTAAAAACACAAATACTGAAATTGTAACAAATTTTCTTGGTTTAGAAATATGTAGATTAGAAGACGGATCAATTTTTATACATCAAAATAAATATATTTTAAAACTGTTAGAGAAATTCAACATGAATGAGGCAAATACTGTCTTTACTCCTATTGAAATGAATTGGGATGGACATAAATTTGAGAACATAAACAAAAGTGTACCTTATCGCGAAGCAGTTGGCAATCTTATGTTTTTGCAAATTGTAAGTAGACCAGATATAAGTTATGCATTAAATATTGCATCAAGGGCATTAGATAATTATACCGATGCTCATTGGTTATTGATAAAGAGAATATTTAGATATTTGAAAGGAACAGCAGATGTTGGGCTATATTATTCTAACGATGGTTCTTTTCAAGCATATAGTGATGCTGATTATGCAGGCAATAAAGATTCACACAAATCAACTTCGGGTATTGTGTGCATGTATGCAAATGCAGCCATAACATGGCAAAGTAAGCGACAGCAGTGTGTTGCATTGTCAACTACAGAAGCTGAGTATTTTAACGCATCTCTAGCTGCTAAAGAAATAATTTGGTTAAAAAAGTTATTCAGTGAATGTGAAATAGATGTACAGAAATATAACTTGTTTGTAGATAACACAAGCGCAATAAAGCTTATAAAAAATCCTGAATTTCACCAAAGAAGTAAACATATTGATGTTAAATATCATTTTGTACGAGATTTGTATGTAAAAGGGGAAGTTGATGTTAAGTATGTAAGTAGTTCAGAACAAACTGCAGATATCTTTACAAAAGCTTTACCAAAACCACTATTTGAGTATTTGAAATGTTAATTAGGTTTTAGAAGTAAGAACGATTTGTAAATATCTTTTGTGTGCTTAATTTTTAATTTTATTTAAAATGTGTTTGTTTTTGTATCTTTATTATTTTGGGATATAGAGTTTTAGAGAAAGTGTTAATATTTACGAGTTTACTAAGTAAATTTAAATGTTCTCGTATAAATACTCTAATCCTAGTTCTTTAATGTAATTACTACTTTTCTTAGAATTAAGCCATAATGCGTTCTCAAAATATTGTCCCCGTATTGTAAGGGATATAAATATGGTGGCAGGTAGTTTTTTAAGTTAGTTAATAGATAATCTTTGTCGATGTTGCATGATTATATTATTATTAATAAACCGATTTTCTTATGTAAAAGTTTGTTTTAATGTTTAAAACTCATCAGTCTGTCAGGTTTTAGTCCCTTCTCGATTATGCCTCTGCACTCAATGGCTGTCACATCTGCCTGAAAAGTCGACACATATTTACACAGAAATAGCAAAATTTGCTTTTGTTTTTGTTTGTTTTAGTAAATTCCAGCATTGGTGCCCTTTTGGTATTTAGCCCGATTTGTCTACCAGATAGTTTCTTTGGCTATTTCCAGGTATCTATTCTTTATCCGTTCGTTTTGCTATAGTATTATCACATCAAATTTCTTACTGATGTTTCGCCCTTCATAAAACCCGACCTTATCATTAGAGTTTATTCTTCATGCACCACATTTGTAATGTTATGTTTGTGAGTCGCAAGGTTTACACTGTGTTCATTTATCCGCAGTCTGTATGCTGCTTGTGTCGCTTCAGCTATTACCGTCAAGAGAAGTGGCGGTAACGATAGCAGTACTTCCATAGCTGCTGTGAGCGTCGTTTTCATTGCCCCCGTTATCAACAACCCGTGGTTTTTTCTCCCCATACAAGCGCTTTGTATGTGCTACTAGGCCTTAGCACCACCGTGTATTTGGTCAAATTCGGTGTTAAAGTACGTCCTTCTGCGGGCACCCTCTGGCGACTTTGGCTCCAATAGTTTTTCCATATAATGTTATGATTACAGTAATGTTCTTGAGCATAAAGTTGACTCATTATTGGAAGAGAGGATATATTTCTTGGTTCTTCATTGATTTAAAGTTAGTATTGTCAAATGCCCCTTTAATGTCCAGAAAAGCACCTAATTCTATTTTGTTGCATTGGATAATATTGTCGCACTTGCGGACTAGCTGGTGTATAGTTACCTTGTAGGATTTACCTGTTTGGTAGGATTTTTGTTTTCATTAGTTTTTGCATAAAAGGTGTCAAGCTGATTAGTCTATAAGATTTAACCAGGGTATACGTAAGTCTTTTCGGCTTTGGTATACCACCTTGTCTGCTTTCCAGCTGCTTGGTGTTTGTGAAAGTGCTAAGCTTCCTCTGAAGATCTCGCATAGAGGTTCTTTTAGCACTGCGTATTTTTTCTCCCTTTTGTTTGCCATTTTGTTTGGTTTAGTTTTCTTGATTAGAAGCTTCCGCCAACATAGAACCCGGGTAGTGTGTCTGCAACAGCTTTTGCAGAATGCCCTCTGCCGACTCTGTGTATTTCTTGTTTTTGGACCGCAGGGATGCAATGTTCACAATAAGGTCTTTGTTTAAAGCTTTTTGGCAACGCGAGTATCTCCTCCACAATTTTTTGTTTTTGTTTTTTTTTATAGCTTTATTATATGTTGTAAGATTTCTATATGTGGCCCAGTCACCGTTTTTTTAGTTTTGTTGATAGCTTTCTAGTTTCAGCCCTTGCCTTGTCTAGCCCATTGTTCCACCAAATATATTTGTTAGATGTGTGCTTGACAGTACTAGGGTAGCTTCAAAAGCGGTTTTAACAAAATTGACAAATATATATGTCACAGTCTACAGTTTTTGTGATGTCTTTGGACATACTCAGATTTAGATAACTAATGGGTGCGTTTTTAAAGTGCTCTTGCTGTTCGAACAATTTTGCACAAACAACTTTTTTGTTTGTTCGTGCATGGTAATTTAAAAACAGCATATAGCACTCAAACGTAAAAACATACGTCAAAACTTGTAAAATTTTTTGGTAAGTTAATAATATGCGCAGGTAGCAGTTTAATTGCAGCTGTGATTTTAAATTTAGTAATGACAAAATATTATTATAATTACAGATCAAAAATAAATATATATGTAAAAATATGTTTTCTAGAGTTATGTTGTTTGTTTTGCTTACATGCCCAGTGTTGTCAATTAATACATACAATTCAAATCTGCATCAAGTAAAATATTTGAAATCTTATTATTCTAGATTCACACATATTTTGTATGAGCGCATATTTCTTTTATACCTTATATTTTTATAATATATATAAAACCGTACCCATGTTCTGATATAACCATGATAAATATATTATTTTATTTTTACTATGTTGCAACACTGTACATGCCCGTCATGCACCACCTCTTGACTAGGTGCGTGCAAATGTTGTTCGAACACTTGTTCGGGTTGTATTTAAAAACGCCCATTTTATTGTTCGAGTGCTCAAACCGCTGATTGCGTCATTTAAAAACGCACCCAATATCTCGTAGTATAGACCTCAGTTAGTTTTTCTCGGGTTTCTGTATTCCAAAAGAACGTTTCTTCAGATTTGATATCGATTTGGATGTATGTATGATCAGACAAAGGCTCGTCCGACACGTACCACTTCACTGGCTTTATAGTTTGCTTAAGTTAGGTCAATAACTTTGCTACGCAACGCATTGCAAAATTTTTGCGCGTTACCTATGTTTATGATATTGAGCTTAGATTTTACTATAAATTCTAGAAGTTCCTTACTTTTGAGTTTATGTCCTTGCTCCTTCAAGCTACTTGGTGGGCGTTGGCGTTGCATCTAAGTATCAGCGGTGCGTCGTGGTCATGGAACATTTCTACAAAAGAGAGCGTATGTGCCAGCAAATTCCATAAATAACCTATCCAATGTACTTTATGATTTAATAAAAAAATAACAATCCAAAGACTAAAAACTGTGTTTTGTATTTAATTCAAATCTTGCGTTAATTTTGTGACACCTTTTAGTTTCTACAACAGACATTAATAAGTTGCCAATAATAATTTAAGTAACAGTTACCGACAGTAGTTTAGGTAACTATTCTAAAAAGTTTTTTTAAATAATAGTTACCACTAATAGTTGAGGTAATAATTAGCAGTAATTGTTTAAGTAGCATTTATCAGTAATTGTTTAAATAACAGTGTTTTTTTTAAGTTTAAAATGTAATAGTTAGGAATGACTCAATATGTCACAACATCAAAATACTTTTGAATTTTAACGAGTGAAACCACACTTGCAGAAATTACTTTAAATCTTTGCGGATTATACATATCGGGAAATAATAAATTTAGCAACTGATTTATTTGGTTAAAAATATTTATTTAACTGTTAGTAGTAGTAGTTTGCGTAACTTTTTTTGTCAAAAGACCTGCATCTTTTTTATCTTTTTCTAATGTTTTAGATTTAGTATTTAGTTTTGTTTGTAACGGAATTTCAATTTTTATTTGTTCGGGTTTTCGGATAATTTCAATCGAGTTAAAACTTTGTGACACAGTCAGAAATCAAACAATTCTTCAATTCGCCGTGTGTAACAATTTAAGAGGCCAAGTAATAATTCTTCACTTTACATTGTCACATTTGTGATTTTTTTGACAATTTTGCTTGATCAGACCAGTCGCTTAATTAAACCAAAACCTTACGGTCCCGTTGTGGTCCGATTAGGCGGAATTGACGTTTTTATTTTTTGAACCACAACTGTCAAGGTAATTTAACTTAACTGTGATTTTTTTAAATTCTATTTAAATTAAAGTGAAAAAATACTGTTTTTTTAATCTACTTTGAGGGAGCTTCTCTCAGGATTTTGTCAAAAATATTAGCTACGTTACTGATTTCAACAGATACTCAAGTTTTTACAAATTTTAGTTCATTTTATTCTGCTTTGGATAGTGTTGTGAAAAAAACCATTGTTAAATTTTTCTGAAGAAAATCATGTTGTCAGTCAAGGTTGTGAAGTGAGTGAGCCATATTCTTTGTGATGACTTGCAAAATGTATTTTTTTTGTTTTATTGTGGATCTTCTAAAAAATTATCAGTAAATAAGACTATTTTTTGGTACCAAGTGTTCTTATAACGTTATGTTTGCCATTGTTCTTGTAGCATAAAAAGACGCTTTATCAAAATAATGCTTATGCTATTTTGGGCATGCTCCGTTGTAGATAGCATTTATGGCTTCATAGAACGGCATTAATAATATTTTTAGGCAAACATGTCAAAAATTTAAACTTAATTAATTTTTTACTTAATGTTGAGAGTCGTAGCCAAACATTGGGAGCGCATTTGGTTAAGGTTGGTTAGATAATGTGGACGCGGCTGTTTCCTAGGGTAGCTCAAAGGTGGTATGCAAATGAACACATTTTGATAACGTCGTTAACACTGTGACGTAGTAGTTTTCTCCGACTGTTTTCGTTGAACACATTTTACTTGATATTGTGATTAGTTGCTTCATTGTTTAGGTTTATCGGGATTTTTGCTATTCATTTTAATTTTTGATAGACCTATCTGCTACAGTTTGGTTAGGTAGTCGTACTATAAAAAGTGAGCATCTTTCAAACTAATTTATTTATAGAGAAGGAGATCAGCCATGGAATTGTTTTACAAAAATGCCATGAAAAACAAAGTGGATATAGGCATAGTAACTGAACTTAATAAGAAGATAGTGATGAGTGGTTTGTGAATAGTGGACAAGTACCAAGACGCCGCCATACGAGTATACAATAGAAATTATAAAATTTATAAATTAGAAAACAAAAAGGTAGGATTTACATTTGTTGAATTAGAGGACGTACGCAAGCAAAAAAGTAGCATATACAAAGATATGTTAAATAAATGGCAAATTAAATGGCTAATATATACAGGTAAAGCAATATGGACCAAAATATTAATTGAAGACTTATCGACATGGACAAGTCAAAAACATGGGCAGATTGACTACTACCGATCAGAATTTTTAAGCGGCCATCAATGCCTATTTACATAGGTTCAGGTTAAGAGAAGATAGCAGATGCACGTATTGTGCAATCAAAGACACGGCGGAACATGCAACTCTTAAATGCAGCAGGTGGCTTGAGAAAAAATAAAAATGTAAGTCGAAAACATCAAAGATGCAATGCTGGAATCCGATAATATTTCAGTTGGTAAGTGAAATGTTTTGTCTTTTTATGCCTAAAAGCACTTTACAAATAAAAGTCATCTACAATATTTTTGATAACGTTTATTGTTTTTAACGATTCAAAAATTTTAGCCAGCGATCTTTTGTGTACAGCTGGACGATTTAGTAATATAAACTTAATAATGAGCTAATTTTTATTTATCAATATGAATTACTAATGATACATTTATGAATAAAATATCACATTTACCCTCCGGTAGAAAAAAAATCTATGACGTAAGTCAATATCAAAATGTTCTGCAGAAGTTGTTGCAGTTGTTACTGGTTTGTTTAAGTTGATACTGTTTTTCAAATTATTTGTTGAAGTGCCCAATTCTCAAAAACTAGATTTACCTTTGCAGCGGTGAGAATAAATAGGAAAAGGATATTTTAAAAATTAGAGTTAGGGTATGCGGGTACTTTAAACCAAAATCCCGAATTTGCATGCGCTTTAATATTCAATAAATGTAGTTCAAGTTTTGAGTGCAAAAGCTTTTATTATGTTTGATACACATTGATTCTAATAAATAGTTGTGTTGGTTTAAAATCACATTTAAAATAACAAATAAGTTAACAAGAAATGTTTAGTTTCTACCTTTATAACATTCCCAAACAAAAACTAAAGTTGACAAAATCAATCCACAAGAATAAATATAAATGATTAATACAAAGTGATTGAGTGTTAACGGTGTAGGTTCATTTTCTTCAATCATTGGATTAGTATGCATTATATCTTTAATCCATTTGTGCATAAGACCAACATCTGTAAATCTTTGGATGCATTTATTCAGACTTTTTATTATAGGGTGTCTAGATGACTCAGTAGACATTCCCATCAGGCAGATACTTAAATATATCTTGTAAAACCCTCTAAAACCATCTTTCTTTATTCTATCTTCTATTTTATCCAGTAGAGGAGTAACAGTACTCATAGTAATGTTACGGTACATAATCATTTTTTTGGCAAAATTTAATTGATCCTCATAATGTATGTTTATTGTTTTACTTTCATGCTCGTCTTTCAATGTAATTGAGGGAAACAAATATTCAAAAGTGTAATTTGTTTCAACTAATTCATCAACGCTTTGTATCTGCTTTTCATATAAAGGTTGCACTAAATATGTAAAGAATAACCCATTATACGAATTCAACATAATAAATGAAAAAAAAATCCACAATATTAGTAAATATTTAATTATTTTATGTTTTGGTAATGCAACGCTTTGAGCAAAAAATGCTCCAAATGTAAGTAAGTAGATAGATCCCAAGTTAACGTAATTGTTTTCAATTTTTGCAAGTAATGTATAAATTATCAAAAATGTCACAAATGTTATAAAGTTTAAAATCCATAATTGTTTATTGAATACATAAATAAATCCCATCCAATTAGGAACGCGGTTGGGAAAAGGCGCAGCAACAGAGAAGTATGTTATATAGTAAGGATATGTTGATTTGAAACTATCGATATAAATAGAACCACCCACATGAATCACAACTTCATATATTTTATTCATAGTAATTGTTGCATTTAATATTCGGGCAGATTCTTTCAATATAGTTACATCAAGTCCATAATCAAACGGCATTAAATTACTAACCAGTTGTTTTACATAACTATATTTTTTTCCATTAAAATTTTCAATATCTTCAAATGATTTTTTAATTATAGACAAATCAATATTATCACAACTTCCTAACAATATTTTTTTATAATCTATTTTTGATATATTATTTAATTTGGTTCCTATTTTGTAAACATTTATTCCATCCATAAATAACATTTTTGTAAGGTAAGGATTATCGTTATAAATTTTAGTTGCGTTAATTAAATCCCTTCCTCTATACACAATTAAATATTTTGAATCATAATCGTGTTTCATTGTAAATTTAGTGCTATTACTCATTACTACCAAATCAAATTGCGGAATATTTAATGTATGTTGAAAATATACATTATTATTTTTCTTATAAAATCGTTTAATTATATACGAATGTCTATAATTAATAAAACCATCAACTTCACCTTCATAATTGTAATAAAAATTGATATTATAATCCGGGTAGAGATCAATAACTTTTGAAACGCATTCAGTCATCTTTTTTTCTACAGAAACCTAAAAAATAAATTTAATAATAATTTTCTTACATTAATATTGATATTAATTACCTCATTAGGTGTAAGAATATTAGACCAAACTTGCTGGAATATAAAACATAGAAATATAATAATTTTGAACTTCATTATTGGTCTAATGCACCCTTTAAACTGAATTAAAGTGGAATTGTTATTGAACAATTTACAAATTTTATGCTTGATTAAGTATAAGCAAACAAGTAATATTACTAATGTTGTGTATATGTTTATATTAAATTTCATTCAATTATTGTTCTTATAATACTGTATTGATTAATTTGTCGTGGACTATTTATTTTATAAGTAAAAGATTCACATCATTGGGACTGAACTTGTTGTGCCAGCTTGGTCCGCTAGGTAAAGACTGTCTACTAGGTTAAATAATGTAGGTATTATTAATTAGTTGGACATAGGCCTCTCGTACTACTTGCTATTTTATTTGGTTTTGCGCCGCTTTTATCTGAGGGAACCAGATGAAAGCGGCTTCTTAATACGGTCTGTTCAGGAGCAGAATAAGGCCTCCAACAAGATCGGTACTTTGCTCCTGTTTGTATAGAATTGGCAATATGAATTTTATAACTTAGAGATAAAAATTGGCTGTCAATTGCGTCAAGTTCGTAACAATTCGGCCTGAGCAAAGTGAGGCATCTCGCTGTTGATTTTAATCTGTATGTTGCAAGGTTTGATCGGCGTTCTTAAGATCAAACTAATCTTACATGCATATTTATAAAATACTGTACAATAGTCTACTTTGGTTCTTAAACCTTACTTTGTACTCCTTGTATTTACGTTTTGCTATCCATACACACTTTCTTTGCTTTCGCAGTATCCATACATCTGGTGATGCATTATTATTTCCCATTTAGTTTTTTGAATTTTGAATTCATTATTTGAACATGGCCAAATCAACATAAAAAACTACGTTTGTACAAACCCCATTTGTTTATTACTTATTCAATTTTTATTTCACTTAAACATTTCTTAAGTATATATATAAAGTACCATTCTTTCCAGATACACAAAAACATTCACCTACTGTAGTGTTTACCATTTAACCCAATTTTATCATCATAGCCTGCTTTGTTCTTATCAAAAACCATGGTTTTAATTTTTGCTACGTTTATAAAGATCTATTTTATTTGCTACATTATCCATCCGTAATTTATTAACTTCTTCACAGGCATTCCTTACGCATTTTGTATAAATATATTAAACAATCACGGAGACATAACTTATCCCTGTCTTGATAAGTGTACCACAAACCCTAACGTACGCTTTGCTACAGATGGCAAAACTTAAAATTTTGTAGTAAAAAAATAATAATACTTAACTTTTTTGCAAGCGCGTCTCGTTATTTTCATAATAATTTGTTATCAAAATGTAAACCTAAAAACTTTGTGGTATTGCTCAAATCAACTTTACTGTTTCTTAATGTGAATAAGAAATTTAGTTGATTTGTTTTTATTCAAACACGGTTTGTTATTATGAAACCATTCAGGTGCACTCTTCTCAGCACGCTGTTGTTTTGAGAAAGCTCTGTTAAAAGAGTTATTATTGCTGGTAATTGTACTGTCGTCTGCATATAGTATCACGTTTGCCTCCAGTTAGGTAAGTCATTTATGTAGATTAAAAACAAAAATGACCCCAAGATTGATCCTTGAAGCACACCATGGCTTATGTTTAAGTTATTAGACTTACATTCTTGATGATAAACTTCTTGTGATCTGTTGGTTAAATATGACACTAGAAGCCTACAAACCCATAGGATCAATGTTATAGGTATATCTTTGCTTGGACGTGCACAAAATGAACAATAATTGTAGTATAAAGTTGAAACATAAAAGATTGATCTATAGATCCCAAAATTTAGTTTTGAAAATTAAAAAAAAACTTTTGAAAACATTAAATTTTTTTATAAATTCCATCTTTGCTTGGACGCGCACAAAATTATCATTTCATAATTAAAGTTAAAAAAATATCAAACATACTTAAAAGACTGCTCTACAAATTATTGATCTCAACATTTAATTTTAAAAACATAAAAAAAACTTTTTATAAATATTTGCAAACAGTAAAATTTTTCATAAATTTCATCTTAACTTGGACGCTCACAAAACGGTAAATATTTGATATAAAAAGATTTTAAAAAATACCAAACATACTTAAAAGACTGATGTATAGAGTATTAAACCCAAAATTTTATTTTGAAAATTAAAAACACTTTTTATAAATTTTTGAAAATATTTTTACTTTTCATCTTTGCTTGGATGCGCACAAATCAACAAAATTTAATTTATTTGAATAAAAAACTTACCAAAGCTGATTAGTTTACATTGTTTTATCAAAAACAATTAAAAATTGCATTGAAAGCTTTAGTTTGAATAAAAATTGAGGTTTATGTGTTTTGTAAAAAACTGAGGTTTTGTGTGTCTTGTAAGAAAATTTCAAACTGAATAACTTTATGTAAAATCAAAATTATACAAAATTTTGAGTTGAGAGTTATTTTAGAATCAACTCACATGGTTTTATCTAAAATAATTGAAAACTGCTCTGTGGGAGTTTTAATTTGATTAGAAATTGAGGTTTTGTGTGTCTTGTAACTAAATTCCAAACTGAAAAGAATGCTGTCAAAATTGTAGCGACATTTAAGTTGGAGATTAACATTTTGTAATTAGCATGTATGATTTTATCTAAAACAACTAAAAACTGTATTGTGAAAGCTTTAATTTAAATAGAAATTGAGGTTTTATGTGTCTTGTATGAACATTTAATATATTAAATAAAATTTGATAAAATTGGTAAGGAAATTTTATTAGTAATGTTGTAATTATTTTTCAGATAACTAGATGAAATAAGACAACCAAAGACATATTTATAAGATATCCTGCCAGCAACGACTGCCATATAAACCATGTGATACTCAGAAAAGCGGAATTCACCGAAGAAATCTGGACTCCATCCATCTGAATTTTATTACATTTGCCAATGCCAAATCAGTATTCTCATATTAAACAAAAGCATCTATAGAAAAAATTTAAAATTTTTAAACGAAAATGTTTGACATTAATCACCAATTGTGAAATAAAACAAAAACTAATCGATGGTCTCATAAAAACTATTCAAAGTGTCAAAAAATTTGTATTCTGCTATTAAACAAAAGTATTTGTTTTCAATTCATACAAAACAAGCAGTTAATAAGAAGCAACAAGCATTTAGAAAACACATCAATAATCGTTCCGAACAGACTAAACAGGATTATAAGTTAGCTCGTAGTTATTGTAACAATCTAATACAATCTGGAAAAGATAGGATTGACAATAACAATAAAATATGAAGTTTGAGTTTGAGCACTAAAAATGTTGTTGTGAAAAATCAATAAATCGTGATTCAAACTCAATACACGTCTGTTTTCGATGTTGTGTCTGAGTTGCTGGATGCTCATTAGTGGGATATCAATTTTCTTGCATTTTAACCTAACTGGTTTACAAATTTGCTGCTTAAAAAATTAGTTTGGGCGATTAAATCCAAAATCATTCTTGCCTATATATATTGCCCTTGTTCATCTTTGATTTTGATAACGGTCATGGACAACAATGTTTGGTCACCTAATGTTCCTGTGCGTGCTGTTATAGTGTCCTCAAGATGTATAAGTGTGTGGTGTTTCCTATTGCATTTGAAACATCTGTGAGCTTTACATTTTTCTACTATCTGCGTTTTATAGAAACAGTTGTAACATTGTGAATCTAGCTTTCGCACAACTAGAGTAAATAGCAACTTGTTCCAAAATTTCTTAACCATTTTCGGGAAGTCCAAAATTTTATGCACATGTTTTTGTATTATGATTATTTTATTTTCATAACGACTTTGCAACATATTCCACAGGATTTGATAATTTGCTGCTGTTGTTGTAATTGACCTGGCTAACTGACTTGCTTCTCCACTTAATGATATCTTTAAATATTGCAGTTTATTCACATCTGCAATAATGTTGTTTGCGTGGATTAGCAATTTAAAAGAATCCTTGAATTCAAACCATTGTTCAACATTGCCATTAAATTTTGTAAGTTCTAACGGTTGTATCTTGCAGATTTGGGTCGTACTTACTATAAGAAGCGTACTTACTCTAGAACTATTTGATAAAGTTTTTCATTATTGGTGTTATTGAAAAATATTTTTAAACTGAATTGATTTGCGCTAAGCACGTAACTGCCAAAAATATGGTTTTTATTTTGTTTGTAAATATAAATGCGTATGCGCTACATTCTAGCAAGCGAAATGGTTCAGTTCAGTCAATCCACGTGTCGTAAATTCCTAGTGTTAATTGAAAAGAAGAAAGAAGCAGGCAAATCAAAGGCGTATAGACCAATATGCCTTATCAACACACCGGCATAAATTATAAATTTTTTGCTGTTGTTTGGAATCAGATGCATGTCACTTTCAATGTTTAATGAAACATATTTTATTAGTAAGTGTGTCGTAGCTACTCATGTTATGGAACACTACTGGAATGGTTCTGCAATTTTGGTACTTGATGTTACATTTGTTATGTGCGGCCTCTTAATACTTTCCAGTCAAGTGACAGTGGTTCCTGACACAATTGGAACCCAGCGGTTTTTTGCGTATGTGACATAAGGACGCCTGTCTAAATTTTTGCTATTTATTAAGGTTAATTTGCATCAGCAACTCACATAAGAACACCGTTTCTATATCTTTGGCTAGCTGCTTCAATTGTTGTGTAAACTTTTTGGCGCAATTGGATCCTCTGTAACTGCGGTAGAAGAATAAAGTGTTGTAATAGGCACATTTAAAATAATAAGCTTCATGCAGCTGGTATTTGGTGCTCCTGTTCCTTATTTAATGTCAAGTGACAATGGCCTTTAAAAGCTTTTGTTGAACACAAGTTTACGACTCCAGTTTCAACTTTTAAAGGCCATTACCAAGTGACAATGGCTTTTAAAAGCTTTTGTTTATATTGATATGTATGCTTTAGTAAATATATATTTATATCAGTAAAGTATTTGTGGTAAAAAAACTTAGTTTGTGTTTTATTTTATTATTATTATGGATTGTCACGTAGTAAAGGTCTCAACCATCTTTTATATATAATATATATATATATATATATATATATGTATCCTTCTAAACCTCTCTTACTTTCATAAATTGGGTGTAAGGTGGGTTGCCAATAAGACCTTATTATTAACTTTTAGGTACAACCTCCCAAACAACAATACAAAACATTACATACATATTATTACATTATCTATATGTGATATTTAGTATGTCACTACAATTATCTACCATTGTTCTAAATTCAAATTTGGCAACTTTTTCAAGAAGAGTAGGGGTATAGGTAGGGGTTTTGGTTTCCATTCTTTGTAAACTAGTCACTTATGAATCTAATACGTGGATTTCAAAGCTTGCATTTATAAAGCAAGTTGCTACATTTGGTGCAAAATGATGTGCTAGAATTTGAAACTGAGATAAATACTTAAGTTTATTTAATTCCGGTTAGTATCCTTCTGTTTTCTCTTCGAAATCCGTTTTTTTTTTCTTAATTTCCCTTACTAAAATATTCCCTGTTGTCTTGATTTTCTATTTGAAGTTGGCAATCTAAGCTAAAATAAGAAATTTATTAATTGTGCACATTGTTTTTTTACAATATCTATTTTTCTATCCTGAAGATTGTAGAATTATTATTTTGGAGGCGACCGTTCAAGAACCATTTGGTTTTATAGGTTAACCTCAGTCTTATTCCCAGTGTGATATTGAGCTCTGGGTGTCTGTTAGACGTCAAGTTGTGATAAAGCTGAAAAGCAAACTGGATAGAATCATTGAAAAATGCCTAAGAGATGAAATTAAATGGAGGGCGTAAAAAAAATGCAACAAGATACTAAGAAAAAAGAGGATTTGTCATTTAACAGAACCAAATATTTATACCTAACTATTGTTAGATGTAATCAAAAAAAGATTGGAAGGCAAACCACTAAGATTTATTGCCAGTCAAAAAATTAATGACTTAGATATTATCTAAGTCATTAATTTTTTATAGATATATTTTTAGATATTATCTAAGTCATTAATTTTTTGACTGGCAATAAATCTTAGTGGTTTGCCTTCCAATCTTTTTTTGATTACATCTAACAATAGTTAGGTATAAATATTTGGTTCTGTTAAATGACAAATATAAAAAATATTTGCTTTGTCAAGTTTGTGACAGTTTCCCGAAAATTTGAGGATTTTACTAATTTCTACGCTTGTGATCGTACTTGCCATATTTTCTTGATTTATATTTACTTCTGTTGATCCATTATATTTTGTTTTATTTTATGGCAAAATTTAATAAAAATAAACTAAAAATCTTTTCTATTTTATTCATAATGTTTTAATCTTTATTTTGTTGTTTGTTTTCTCATTTGTTTTGATTAATTTAAAAACAGGGGTTGCAATACTTTCAATTTTTGTTATATTATTTCAAATCCAACCGCTCATCATTTGTTAAAATTTAAACCCTTAACTACAATAACTTTTTTTCTTGACAATACTCAAAAGTATGATTTAGAGACCAAACACGATACTGTATTATTATAATTAATTACCCTAATAAACCAAATTAACACTTCCTAATTATATTACTAAACAATAATGAATGTGTGAAAATATTCCTCAAAAATTGGAACATTCAGTGAAAATAAACTAAACAAAGTAAATTGTAAAATCTATATAAACATATAAACAATTATCAAATAATTCAAATATGTACACTAAATTTGATACACATGCAAACATAAGTAGTAAACACTTTATACAGGACTGTACACATAACTTATTGCGGTACTGTACATAATCTATTTTAATGGCTGGGTGACTCAACGTTCTACCTATTCGAATGCACTCGAATAAGCCATGTTGGTAACACTGCTGTTTATTATGGACATAGATGTGCCCTGTACATCGATGTACCACCATTGCAGCTAAGTCGCTGGCAGGCATGTGTTATACTATAATGATTATTAACTTTAAAAATGTAGTGAAAGTATTTAATAAATATAAGTGAAATAACATCAAAATAAACAATAAAATTTCATTAAAAATAATGGAATTAAATATAATTACAATAATGCAGTGAAAGGAGATAAGTGAAATTACAACAAATTTCATTAAAAATAATGGAATTAAATATATTAACATACCAAAATCGACCCAGAAACATGGATAACAAGCAAACACGAGAAAGCAGTAAAAGTGCAATTAATTATAAATAAGGATTACAACAAAATTATGTAGTGAAACGAGATTTAATTATAAATCGGAAAATTGGAACTTCAAGAAGAACAAAATATGAACAAAAATCAAGAAAATTATATAATACAAATAACACCAAAAACAATAATGATTGGAAGAAATTTATTACAAAAGTTCTACGGATAAAAATAATCAATTTATTTTGATAGTGACAAAATTGATGTAATTTAACAATAATACATCGAAACATTTCATATGCTATCAAAGTAATATGATTTTATTACTGGTGCTACATATTCTTGATCGCATGTTATTGCAAATTACATTTCATTAATTTTATAAAATAATGGATGATGAAATAATATGAATGAACATTCTGATGCAAGACAACATATTATGGAAACGTTCTAAAAGGTTGACGTAATTTGAAATAAAATTCCAACCTAATTAATATGAATAAAAATACTCTTCTATTTCGTTATTGATAGTCGGTTGACTTAAATTTATCCAATTGTTTTTATTTTGTAGAATTAATTGGTTAACTCTTCACTTTGCACATTCGTATATTGTTAATTTGAGTTGATGTAATTTGAAATAAAATTCCAACTTAATAAATATAGATGATACTGTATTTATTCTTCATTTGCATTTTTCTATATTGATAGATTGGGTTGACGTAATTTGAAATAAAATTCCAACCACGCTAAAACAGTATTTTACTTACGTTAGTGTAAGTCGATTCATCAAAATCCAATTGATGTTTCAATTTGGCACCTGCCAATAAACAGATTAATGCCCGTATTCATAAAACGTCATTAAATATATAATGATTTGTTAAAATTATAACGAAACGTTTAATCGAATTTTCGTATTCATAAACACTCATTAACAATATTGTTTATTAAATTATTCATTAAATTTAACGCACTATTTTTGAAACAAAACGAATCATTAAATTGACACTTCTGTTTGATTTAAAAATGTCTAATTATCTGTATTAATTCACAGTATTTGAGGTTATATTGTATAGGTTAACATATTAATAACTTATAAAAAACAAAAGTAACTAAAAAGTTACTAAATAATTTAACTAATGACAGTTTATTTATGAATATCATTATATTTTTAATGTTCATTAAATTATAATGATTCGTTTGATAATGAATCGTTACAAAAATGTTTTATGAATACGGGCATAAATGTCATGCGATGAAAGTTAGTAACATAGCGTAATTTATCAAGAATGGCGGAGAAATAGGGCAAAGGATATGCATCCCTGGTTCACTTTACATACACTTCTAAAAATTGTCTTTTTTAGCGATTTCCATGAGACAAAATAAAATCAATTACAATCTTATTCTTCTCAAAACTCGTCTATGTACCTTGATTAGAGATTATTAGACGACGTTCTAACATCTCTGTAGTCCGTTTACCGACTTACATTGTTACGCTCCCTATGTGGGTGGTAGAGAGTGAGCGTCACGGGATCTCTTTTGAAGTCCACCCTGTATATCTATAATTGATGACACCTCCTAAAAGGTAGAACCCGATATCATGTATGGATGAAAAGACAAGAAAAAAAGTCCAAGTTATTAGAGAGTACAACTCTAATTTTAACATAAAAAAAATTATTAGAGAATCCGCTTCAATGATAATCAAAAAAAGTTCTATTTCAATGACTAAATACCATTGATATTGTTAGAGAGGTCGTACACAAAAAAAAATTATAATATATTGTCAACAATAGTCAAAACACAAAACAAACAAAAAAAATAGTCGAAGTCAAGCAACTTGCAAATGACAATAATGCCTTTGTCCAAAATCTCGAGTTGATTGCGACTAGTTAGGTTTTGGATACACCGTTAAAAAAAAAGTAACTAATTATTGGAATACAATAAATGTTTGTATAATATCTGTGAAAAAGTACACATAAAAGTAAATTAAAAGATGGTTAATATTCACTGGTGTTATGTCCTTATGTCCGGAATAGCGCTATTCCTGCATAAGACCCTGTAATAGAATGGTTTAACCCGACACAGATAATTCAACGTCTTAACAATAAATCTGTACTTTTAAATTCTAATGTTTAAAATCGAATAAAATTTAAAATGATTTATAGCTAAACTTATGTTCATGTGAACCTTTGTTCACAAACATGGATATACTTAATTACATATGTAGCCCGATGTTCAATAGAACCATCGTTTTTGAAATTAGTTGAATGAATTTACTGACATAACCTGTCCTTTAGTTGCCAGTTAAAACATGACGGGTAATACAATATTAAAATAGTTAAATAAACCTGGCTAACTGGTTAATAATTAATTAAAGTTAATCTGATATACAACAAACTACACATGAGAACTAACACAAATCCAAGGAACGCCGTAAGTTCTACCAACCAGACCCAGTTGCCACAGCTTCTGATTATCCTGATCGATAGTTATTGGATCTCGATTTCTTTCTATTCATTATATAATAATAATTTCAATCCACTTCTTATCACTCTTGCTGGTCAAACTCACTCAAGCATACAGCAGTATGAAGTCAGATTTTATATTTAACTTGAAGATAAATGTGAATGCGAAGCCTATAACCACAAACTAAAATTAATTAATGTTTCTTTACCTTAAACTTTAATCCTATCTAAGTTGTAGTGCGGCTTTGAAGTGGTCCACGTGGGGTCACTAATCCGCATAAAGCGTTGGGTTGCACATTGCCACTAATTTTAAAATTCACACAAATGGAATAAACCAAAAAAATGTTAAAATATAATAAATTATTATCATTATTTTTTCATTTAGTTGACGGTAGTCTATTACTACTCGCCATTTGCGTTTCCCAGACGAATCTATTTTTTTTTTGTCTACTCATATTGGTGACGACCATGGACTGAATGATGGTCTGATTATTTTTTGATTAAGCATATCTTTAACTTGATTTTCAATTTCAATTTTGTGGATCTGTGGATGTCGATACGATTTAGTATATATTGGCAACTCATCAGTTGTTCGTATTTCATGCTTAACGATAGCCTTTTATTTTATAAATGAAAAATATAGCTTCGTATTTTTTAACTAATTTATTAATTGTGCATTTCTCTTCTTCGTTCATGTGCGTTAAACGAATTTGAGAAATATCAAAACGTGTTTCTTTATAATTCAGATTATTTAAATTAGATGCATTTAATATTGTCCAGTCATATGCATTGATTGGATCTACAATAAATGGGTTTTTAAACTTCATTGTTATATCCCTTTCTGTAGGGTTTATAATTGTGCATAATGCTCTGAACGTTACATAACTTTTTTGGTAGTTCAACATTTTAAAATTTATGGCATTTGTATTAGCTTACGAATATTTTATGATAGCGAAGGAATATTTTGATACAGTTTATGATAGAAAAGATAGCTCAGAAATAATTTGTCAGTTTGGCACTAGCAACGGTTCAGAAATGTTTCAAACTACTTGTGTGTTTGTTAAAGACATGCCAACAATTTTATAATATTTATGAATCAACATATTGCACAATCTGTTGAGAGTGAAACAAAAAACTGTTGAACTGAGTAATAAAATACCATTTGTTACTTCCAAAATCTAATAAAGAATCATTTATATTAAAATATCACATTATTTAAGATGAAATTAAGCTGTATAAAAAAATTAAAAAAATTAACTAATCATCAGTTGCATTTCTCTAACTAATGCCGTTTTGTCTATATTTAACATGCTATCAAAATGGCTTTAAACGCTGCTAGGTATGCGGGTAGATCAATAATGATTTCTTCTACTACATTCATAATTGAGTCGATAATTTTTATTGTATCATCAAGTCGCTGCAACATAAAAATTATTATTTCAGTATGGTTAAAAAGTATAATAATGATTTTTTTGTAGGCACACTAATGAATGGTGCATACCCTGAAACACAAATTATGTATCTCACTGAGTGGAGAGGAAATTTTTATCAAATATATATTTAAGTTAAAATGAAACATAATTAAATTGTTACGTGTTTGGACGTGTGGGAGATGACAAATAGCCAAAGGTGTTTTTATTGAGGTAGAGCTGTTGTGGCAAGATTGTTCTTTACTTAGGGGAGGCTGTGGGAGCTAGGGTGGTTTAATAAACCGAGAGGGTGCCTGCCGGCTCAGTGAAGACGGGCAGGTATAAATGTGAGCGCCACGAGAATGATCCTATAGTGAACTCTCGGCGACTCTGGACTCCGTGGGAAAAGCTCGAACCCACTTGTTCCTAAAAATTCTCTCCCAAGAAAAAGTAAAATAAAACAAATGCAATTGTTGGTCTGGTTTGAATAGTGTGACACACTATATATTTGGCGTTAACATATAACATGAAACAGTTTGTCATACATACAAGTTTGTGGAAATTGCTTGTTGAATTTCGTCAAACTCTCTGGATCATTTTCCTCGATGAGTAAGGCTTGTACACCAACATAATTTGCAAAAGCACCGCTTTGCATTTCTGGCTTGCTGGAAACTTGCTGAACAGGTGTTTTATAGACAACTAAAGCATGTTTTATTTATATACAGTGAAGCTGCTGCAGTTTTTAATACAACGTCTTCATCAGCCTCAATATTTTTTTGTTTTCGATCACTTCTTTCTCGAATTACTAGAGGTGGCATCTGAAGCAAAATGGCAGCGTTTGGTTCTTTGTTGGAAGGTCGGGGCGGTACAATACATACATACAAAACATACTAAAAATTAAAATTAGTTTATCAAATGGAAATTTAAATATTTAATTAATTTGGTTGGCACAAATCAAGTGTAGGTGGAATGCTGTCCATGGCTTCTCTCGGTGTTGAATGTTCTACGATAAACAACATCGAGTCATAGTACCATAAGTTCGGCATTGAAATCTATTAAAAACAAAAAAAAAAGTAATTTTTTTTTTATATTGTAGCGTATTTAAATCTGAGTCAAAAAATTGCTGTATGCATTAGTTTGACTATATAGCAAAATTTACTATGAAAATGACTGCAAACAAGTTTGTTTTTTTTGCTTTAATTTAAATGCAAATTCAAATAAATATTGTCAATAAATAAAAATTAATAATTTATTTATATAATTTACTTGTAGTTTAATTTAAAATTTATTACATACAAATAAATTTTTGAATAAAATAAGAAGAAACTTACTTCGGTCCTTCACCCATGCTACAGTGTATGGAGCTTCTTTTTTTTCTATACTGCGTTAAAAAAATTGTTCGGATATTGTTAAAGTTGCTTTTGACATCCCAAGAAATTAGAACAGATTCTATTTTCTTGCTTCAAAACGTATGTAACGTATATGGGCAATTCCATTTCAAACGGACCAGAGCTAGGGGGGGGTGCGTTGAGAAACTTGCTTATGTATTTTTTTTTAGTTTCTATAACTTATTAGTAGTCCTTTGATCGGTATATGAGGGTATAAAACCCATAAAAAAAAATTCTACGATTTTTTAAAGTATTTTTGACGTTTTTTGACTTAATCGCATATTTTGTTTAAAAACCGCAATTTTAACTCAAAAAAATAAATTTGCTAATGAAATCAATCAAAAATTTTCCGTAGAATCCAAATCTGGCGCCATTTTAAGTTTATACCTTCTCTATAAGCCGCAAAAGCCATAAAACCATGTTTTTGTTCTCAGTGGGCTGGGCAAAAAGGAGCATTTTTAAAATTTTTTTTAACCGCTAAAGTTGACGTGTTTTGATGTAAATTAATTAGAAAATATAAATTTGTTCTGTGTATTTGGGTTTTAAGCGTCTAAAACTCAAAAAAACTGCAAAAATAAGCCTATTTTTCAACATAAACTTTTACAAATGCACATTTAACAGTTTTCAGAGAAACTATACACCAAATATTATTAAAAAATTTATTTTGCAAACAATTCTACATAGAAAATAGTCAGTGTCGTGCTTATCTGCCAAAGAAAAATCCATCTAGAAAAAAAAATTTGTTCAAAATTTACTTAAATTTTTTTTTTTTTAATTTTTTTTAAAGATTATTTGGATTATATTTTTTTAAGTTGATTTCAGAAGTTTAACAAAGACATGTTTTGTCGCTGGAACCAATTTTTGGCCATTTTACTCTTTGTTTAATAGTTTTTGCGCCTGCGGCACAAATTTAGACTCGATCTATCGGCGCAAAAATTTAAAAATATTATTATTTTTGGCATTCAAACATAAATCTGCCTGTCGCTTGTTAAAATTTGTTAAAAAAAAAAAATTAAACCACACCCTATGGCCGTATTCTGTATATTTTTAACGCTGATGTTAATAAATAATAAGAACGTTGCTAGGTAACATTTAAAAAACTCGGTAACTGATTGGCTAAACATTGATTTTAACAGCAATTTTAACTAACATCGATGTTAAAATTATACAGAATAGGCCCGCTAGTGTGTTTATAATATTTTTTGTAAATAAAAAGAATAATTAATTTTTAACGCATTTTTTGCATAAAAATTTTGTAAACAGTTTTTTCTAGATGAACTTTTCTATAGACGATGAGTACAACACTGACAATTTTCTATGTAAAATTGTCCCCAGAATTCAAATTTTTAATAATATTTGGTGTATTGTTCCTCTGAGCGCTGCTAAACGTGCATTTGTAAGAGTTTATGTTGAAGAATAAGCCTACTTTGCAGATTTTTTGAGTTTTAGACGCTTAAAACCCAAATACACAGAACAAATTTATATTTTTCAATTAATTTACCTCAAAATACGGCAACTATGGCGGTTGAAATTTTTTTAAAAAATGCTCCTTTTTGCACAGCCCACTAAGAACAAAAACATGGTTTTATGGCTTTTGCGGCTTATAGACAGGGTATAAACTTGAAATGGCGCCAGATTTGAATTCTACGGAAAATTTCTGATTGATTTCATTAGTAAATTTATTTTTTTGAGTTAAAATTGCGGTTTTTAAACAAAAAATGTGATTAAGTTAAAAAACGTCAAAAAAACTAATAAGTTATAGAAACTAAAAAAAATATATAAGCAAGTTTCTCAACGCACCCCCCCCCCCCCCGTACCTCTGGTCCGTTTGAAATGGAATTGCCCATATAGCAATGGTACCTTTCGATTTTACAATTGAAAATGCACATAATAAATACTTTCTCGCTAATCATACCAGTCTCCTAGCACGGATTGATTAATGTCAGAAACAAATGAAACAATTTATTAAGAAGGTTGATTTTGTAAACAAACAGCGTGGCAACCAACAGGTATTTACCAAATTGTGTATTATCTTAGGAGGTTGTGCGTGCATAAGCCCGGCCGGCATGAAAGCACATGTATCCAAAGCCGGGAGTATTAATTCAGTCAACACAGCGCGGTTCTATTAAAGAATGATGTAATAGACATAAACTCAATACATTCAATTGAGTAAATTTAATAAAATTGAATAATATACGTACCTGATCATCATCAATGTTTATATCGAGAATGGATCTGAATTTTCACCTCTTGTTGATAACAATATAAAAGTAGTATGCACTAGAATCCACAAAGCTTGCGTTAAGCATCTCGGTAGCTTAGTCGCATACGCATTTCTCTTATTGGCGGAGAAATGAACGGTTGAAACATTTTCAGCTATTTCTGCGATTAGTTTCTTGCCATTTTGAGTACTTAATATCTTAAATTCCGTTATCGGATAGGGTTTTTTTAGTGTCAAATCACTTAACAGGTTAATTTTTAATTGGGTTTCTGCTCCAGCATAATTTAATTTATTTATAATATCGTCGCGCTCGTCTTCGCTTTTCTTTGTGATTTTATTTGATGGCCTGGGCAAATGTTTTTCTTCTCCATCCTCGCTATCTAATTGCACTTGGCGCTTCTCTCAGTTAAGGATTGAGTGTTCCCATGTGGTGCTTCTACGACAATCCCATCAGCAGATTTATCAATTAAAAAGAACATTATTTAGTTATTGTTAGCGCACGTATAAATTACTACTGATTTACGAAAATCTGTAGTCACTGGTTTATAAGCAGGATAAAAACGCAAAGTTGCAAAACTACAGTAGTAAACGCAACTATTTTTTATGAATAAACAATTAGAACAATTAATAAATTAATAATGGAACAATAGCACCCAGTAAACACAAGTTTAGATAATATAAGTTTATTACACGTATATATGGTGTAAAAAGCGTATATGGTATATGTGTATTCGTATAATATACATTTCTTGTACACGTAAGATATGTATATCTGTATATTATACGTTAATATTTTCCTTTTTTTCTACCGTTGATTAATATACGTATATTATCCATCAGAATATATCTATAAATAACCTGCATAATATATCTACGTATATTTAACGTTTATTATTTCTGGGTTTAGTTTGCCGATCAATGTTGTCTTGGATATTCGTACGTCCGAGGCTACCCGAGCGCGTGAATATAGTTTGCAAAGTGTATGTTGAGATGCATGATTCATCTTTTTTTTAAATTTTTTATCAACCATAATGTGCACTTGCTATTAGTTGCAATATCCGATACAGTTTTAAGTTGTTTGTTGTTACACAACAGTGTTGAAGTGTTGTTTAATTGAACTGGAAGCGTAGGTTTAGGAGTACTAAGATCAAATACCTAATTTGTGGCAAGTCTGAAAATAAGCAATGACATCTTTCGTTCAAATAACTTGTTTTTATAGCCACTACAGTAACATTAATATCAATTCATCGATTTATTTTTATTTTTTTAATTTAAATTTAATATTATTAATTGCTATTGTTATATATAGTATTATAAATACAAATAGCAAACTAGTCAAGTTATTTAAAATAAAGATTACCATATGTGTGTCATATGAGGTTGTGGAAATACACACAGTATATTTTTCAGATGTCACCAAAAGACTGGTTGAAAAATCAAAATGAATCTTTAATTTAATTGTAATGTTCTTTAATATCTATGTTAAATATTATAATGTTTTATTTATTTAGATGTAATACTTTGTATTTTATGTTAAAATTATATACATATTTTATATTATTATATATCCGAGAAAGTAGGCAGTACGGCAGAGAGGGCATGTACAAATACCAGCGTTAACAAAAGTTAAGCAACGTCCGCTTCGGTCACGACTTGGATGGGTGACCCAATTCTTCCCAATATGAGTCCGTTATCTCGTATAGGCATCCAAACATACACATGTCTACTCGCCGGATAAAGTTTAACCTATAATACACGTGTATTTCAATTGAAAAAATATACAATTATATTAATTATATTTTAACGCATTTTTTTACGTTGATAATACGTGTAAATTACACGTTTAAAATACATATAACCTATACGTATATTACACACTAAATATACGAGATATATCCGTTTAGTCGCCGGACATTTTTCCGAATAATATACTTAACAAATAAACAATTATTACACTTAGGTGTAATACCAAAAATAAACGTATCTTAAACGTAACTGTGTTTACTGGGCAGTTTATATTAATTATTGCACAATTATAAAGATTAGTAGTATCACTGCGTTTTTTCAATTATCACTATTTGATAAAATTGAGGATTTACTAAAGAAAATAATACACTTGAAGACTTCATTTTATTTATTATCAATTATTTTCAATGTTTACATATTTATAATACTACACTACAAATGATATTAATAACATTATAATATATAGAATGCAAATGCGTGTTTTCATATTTATTTATCTTCCATGTCGATTGTAATAAAGCACCTGCCATTCATTTTCAGTTGAAATAGGTTAATCTTAAGATTTGGTACCGTTGGCGTGACGCTTATCGAGACAACGTTTGCAATTTTGAATGGGGGTGGTGGGCCATCTATATGGGTTCGATCAGTAAGCAGATTATAATGTTTGAAAAGTTTACTGAATTTCTTAATATCTTTGCTTGTTTCACCGCCAAACCCTTCTTTGATGTATTGATAGAAAGGTGTGTTGTTCCAATTTAAATTCATTTTGTTTTTGTTGTTATATCCATTTTAGTTTATTTAAGATTAATTATTTTGGGAATAGGATAATTAAAATAATAATTCGCTTATAATTGGTTTTTAAACGCTAACGTTTTGGTAATGTCTTAACCTTCATCAGAGCTAAAAACAAAACTTAATAATGTTTGTGACAGGATTACAATTTTATTTTTTGAGGAATTTTTGTTGGAGATTTTTTCTTTTTTGAATCTTGTAAGTTTGGCTTTGTGATGCAATAATTTGTCCATCAAATTATTAATAGTCTGCTTTTCTTTTTGAATAACAATATTTCTTTTAGAAATACTGTCTTCAATTGCAGAGTTATTAATAACATTGTTAAACTCATTAACAATGCTTTTTGGAAAATCTTCCAGAAAATCGTTAGGGTTTTTAATTACAATATTTTCTAATATTGTAAAATTTGGAGAATTTGGAAATTCTAACATATTGATGTACCATGGGGAATGCAGGTTCGATGTTTTCGAAATCAAATTCGAAATTATTTAAAAGTCTTCTACGAAAATCCTCACTAGTTTTATGTTTTGTAAATTCATCCATACATTCTCCGGTTGTTGGGGATAAAGATCGACTAGCTAAAATAAAAAATAAGAAGTTATTATAATACTTAGCTTATCAGGAAGTTTGGCCAGACATAGAGGTTAGCCAGTATTATTAGTCCATTTCTGTTGGTCCTGTGAGTGCTAACTTGACCAGATTGGATTATTGAACTTCAGCGATTAACTTCTGTTATTTCCACAACCACAAACTGTAAATATCTGTAAGAAGATCCGATCACTTAAGTATTATTTAATCATAATAAATATTACATGATACTTACCCCCAATACCAGAAATTGTGTTAAACCTTGATATTTACAAACAGTAAATAGAGCTTCTTTGAAGCGGCTTTTGTTAGGTTAGAGTTGTTTGTTTTGACTGTCAGAATCACTAAAGTGTTCGAAGCTGCGAACTTTTGTTGCATTTGTCAGTGCTACCGCCACCTATTGGTGTTATCTAGTAGCGGTAGGTGTCTGGAGCTGTCGGTAGATGGCAGCAGCTGGCGACTCAGAAATGCGTTGCGCCGATTTCAAAAGTTCTTTTTGTGGAATACCGCATGGCAAACGTCCACCACGTCGTTGCAAGCCTCAACATCATCAGAGGTAATATAAGTGATTCTGCGTTTTCCGCTTTACAATTTGTGATTTCTTTTAGGCTTATAGCTGTGGCTATATTACCACGTTATTATTTTGGGGATGTAATATAACCAGCCGCTTAATGCATCATTTTGTTGGAGATATTCCTGCGTTGATCGCACTCGTTATGTACGTATGGAATTAAGGAACCGGGAAGAGCAATTATATTGCACTGCCAAGCATCGGTGATCTCCCATTTCCATGCCGAAGTGAACGAAGGAGCCTGGTTGAGTTTCCACGCTGCAGTATCCATGTCCACAGCTACCACCCACACTTTGGGAACCAGATAAGTCCAGTTTTGCTTGTTATTTTGAAATGCCCAGTGTACTGATTAATTAATTAGTTAATTATTTATATACGTAGGAATTGTTTTGTAGAGATTAAGTATAACCTTTCAGTATGTCACTTCGGTGCATACATATATCAGTAACCGTATATAGTATGAATGAACCTTCACGCTAATGTGTCAGTGGCATTAGTGTGTGTCAGCACTCAGTTGGAGTCGCTTTTATGCACTACGTATTTGGATCTGACGAGTCGTTCAGATTTATGTTTATGAGGATTCAGCACTAGTTAGGATTAAAATAAATTAAATTAATTTTGTTTACGTGGGTACCACATGTGTTTTTGTGCATTCAGCACTAACAACCAAAATATCCTAAAGTAATTTTGCGTTTATGTGGGTACCATGTGTTTTGTTGTGCATTCAGCACTAACAACATAGAAATATTAGTTTCAATAATTTTGTGTTTAGGATATAGATTATGATATACGAGTCATTTGTTTTATTTAAACGGTTGATACGTTTAGTGAACATTTGCTGAACGATAGATGGTTGGGAGGGTTAACGGTTGCGCTATGCACTTAGTACCAATGTGTTTTGGTTGCTTGCTTTATTTCTGTCTCATTGAATACTAATTAAAACCTTATTTTATGTAACGCGTCAGTAAGCTTACTCTCGGCGGAATCCTTAAGGTTTGACTTTTCTGTTGCGACATAAACAAATAATAATGCGAAATTTATGTAACGCGGATGTTAACCACCTCGATTAATCTGTTGCAAGCTAAGGACGTATAAGTTTTTGTTTGGCATGTATCGTCTAGTTTGAACAACACAGCGGGTTAGTAACTGGTCATAAATTTTGTTTTGTATAACAAGTACTACGTATTTATTGTTATCGATACATTCTTATTTTCGGGTAATAATCTAAAGTTAAATGGCTACGACTAATCATTGTCGTTCATAGATGTTTTAGTTATGGGTTAATCGAATACCGTATTACAGATTTAGTTTCCTGTTTTATTGTTCTATTATAATACCAATGTTTATTTTCATTATTTACGAGTAAGTAACAATAAATGTTTTGTTCGAGTTTAGCTGCTATTTCCCCTGCATTTCCTTTTTATTATAATTCAGACTTTGCCACTTTAGGGAAAGTGGCTGGAGCCCTCTTTAGTATTTTGTGCCTGTTGGAATCAGCGTGTTGAACTGGCTGTGATACGATAACTTAGTTTAACAACACCACGACCTAGCTCACCGATTATATATGAGTAGCCGTACGCCAAGGGACGCCCAGGAAAGTAAGCGTTTTAGCTTGTTAGGTCGAAAATCTAAATTGCTTCCAGTTCTTGTTCCTCAATAGAATGTAGAAACCAGCTCGGATGATATGTTATTATATCTTTGCTTAAGTTTCCGTCATGGTATGATATTATGGCCTTGTTTACTTTTTCCATCATAATTTCAAAGTCATTCATTATCACTAAATTTAGTTTTTGTTAAATTTTGGGCATAAGTCATTTTTGACTTCGTATTTCCAAATAAGTCGTTTAATTTGTTTTATATGATATATTTGTTTCTCTATATTAAGTTGTAAATGTCTTTTCATCGTTTAAGTTATCAACACCATCGCACTCTTGCACTAACTGTAAGTCTTTCTTTAATTTGTCCTTATTATATAGCAATGCTTTGTAAAAACATTCCATATTTTTATAATAAAGTGGTGAGTTTGATTGGATCGCGCTTAAGACTGTATTTTTCAAATCATCATCGGTGTACTGCTGCCGTACAATTTTATTTAGACATGAATAAAATTATAATATTCGAAAAAATGTAATTTACTCAATCGATCAATTCTGAATTCAATTAATTCTTGCATTTCACACAAAGACCCGCGAGGAGATAACCTCGTTAAAAAACCCACAGTTCGTCTGGGACAAGTCAAACTTATTTGTGAGTTAATTTTTGACAAAATTTACAGAACATCTTGTAAAACTCACCTGCGTGTTTGCCGTGCGCGGTGACCCGAAAGCTAGGAAAAGAGGATCCTGGTAGTTGAGGGGCTAATACTCAGGTTTAAAAGAGTGTTAGTTCCAACACACTGCTTTGGCCTTAGCTTCTGGTAAAACGGGAGGTTAAACCTAACCCAGTTTTAATCAATCGGCTTGTTTTGTTTAACGTTAGGGTGAGGAATTATTTATGTGGTGATAGATGGAAGGTTCACAATGTGCTACGGTTGGTTCCCGATAGTATTCTTTGTGTTCGCGGAAGTCTTTCATTTACATCTATGAAACCTATATCGCTTGATTAGCCCTGGCGACTGCATCAGTTTGTGATGTAGCGTCCCATGTGTGGCTCCGTGGTGGGTGGGGAGATTGAGCGATGAATTTGACGGAGTTTATTATGGTAGATTCTAAACCTCCAACCAAACGATCTCGCCCGTTTACGGACGAGAGAGCTAAAGAAGATAGTATGAGTACAAGTAGAAAGTTTGTTAGATATTTAATTGTTAAATGTTCTGAAAATGGCCAGAGTCTAAAGGAGGTATCTCCCTTCTTAATTCATAGGACCATTTCTAATATTATTAACGGAACCTTAAAATCGTGTAAGAAGTTAAGAGACGGTACTTTGCTTATTGAAGTAAAAGACAAAATGCAGAGCAGTAAAATGCAGGAATGCACGTCGTTAGGTAATATTGCGGTGACAGTTGAGCCGCATAAATCCTTAAATATTTCTAAGGGAGTTATTTCATGGTATGAGTTGTTATACACAACTGTAGACGAATGCAAACAAGAACTAGCGTCGCAAGGCGTTATCGATATTAAAAAACTAACCCGTAGAAAAGATGGTGAGGTCAGAGATACAACATCTATGATCTTAACATTCGATTCCGAACGGCTCCCAGATGAAGTCAAGGTAGCGTATGTTACTCGCCCGGTCCGCCCGTTTATTCCTAACCCAATGAGGTGTTTCCAATGCCAACGTTTTGGACACACCGCAATTAGGTGTCCAGGTGTTGCAACATGTGCAAAATGCAGTAAGGAGAAACATGACCCCGATCCATGCAAAAGTTCACCTTTATGTGTGAATTGTGGTGGTAAGCATCCTGTCTATTCCCGAGATTGTCCAAAAATGAAAGAGGAAAGAAAGATAGCCGAGATCAGAGTAACAGACAAACTTTCTTACTTTGATGCTCAAAAGAGGTATAGAGCAATTACGGCTCCTACCTTTTCTAGATCGTTTGCTGCAGTTGTTGAAACGCCTATCGTTCAACAACCACCAATTATGAAATTTACTGCTAATGCAGAAACTTTAAATAAAGACAAGGACTCTAATGTGAAGGGTCAAAAACCGGTTGCGGGCCCATCAGGTTCAAAACCTAAACTGACTACGGCCCAATCCGGTCCAAGGTCACAACGAGTGGGACTTCAAGCAAAACCACTCAAGATGGGGGCTTATTTAAAGCCTAAACCATCTAAGGTATTGGCTCGTATCGGGCCAAAACCAACTAAGGTTGCGACTTCCAAGTCAAAGCCTAAACAGGCAAAGGCTCAGTCCGAGTCAAAGCCTGCAAAGACGGCAGCCCAATCTAGGCTACCGCCACCTGAGGTGCAGGTTTCTAGCGATCCTGCGCCCACAGACCCCAATATTGACGTGTCGTTAGAGTCAATGGATGTGGAAGTTCTTTCCGCGCCATCTACTCTGACAGATGAAATTATGCCAATTAGTGGGAGTTCTACTCCCCCAGAAGATAATTCAGAAGTTAAAAATAAAAACGCTAATAAACAAAGAGTTAAAATTACGTTCGCAACATAACACTAAAAATGGTTTCAACCATTATACAATGGAACTGCAACGGATATAATTCACACTACGAATAATTTAAAATATTATTAGCCGAAAATTCACCTATCTGCGTTTCCTTACAAGAAACAAATTTTAAGGTTGACTTTTCTGTTAATCTTCGTGGTTATACTATTTATAGAAAAGATCGTGCAAATGTTGATCGTGCTCAGGGTGGAACGGCTTTATTGGTTCGTGATACGGTTTTCAGTAAAGAATTCCGTGTCAACACTGCATTAGAAGCAGTAGCCGTTCAACTTCTTATCCCTTTTGCACTGACCATTTGCTCAATTTATATTCCGCCAAATGTCAGTTTGGACATTCGTTTGATTGATCAATTACTTGAACAACTTCCGTCCCCATTCCTGCTAATGGGCGATTTTAATGCTCATAACACTATGTGGGGCTCAAATCGAACTGATGTGCGAGGTCGTAACTTGGCCAATCTTTTTTCAGAAACGGATTTAGTTATCTTAAATAAAGGTAACAATACCTACTTTTCAGTGGCCAATAGATCGTTCTCGGCTATTGACCTTACCATTTGTTCTCCAAGTATCGCAGCATTGCTGGATTGGGAAGTCTCGGAATATCTTTATGATAGTGACCACTTTCCCATATTCATTCGCCTGCTTGGTCATGCAATTAATGAAAACCGTCATAGAAATTGGAGAATAAAAGATGCCGATTGGAATATGTTTGTTCAAGTGTTTGATTACGATGACAGTGTCCAAGCCACTATCGACAAAGATATTGAAACTTATACTGATTCTATCATACAGGCAGCACATGCGAGTATACCGTTATCTTCCGGAAAACCTCGCAGAGAGCCCGTTCCTTGGTGGAATTTTGATTGTGAGCAAGCCAAACTCAACAAACGCCGTTCTTTTCGTAGATTCAACCACTCTCCAA
This sequence comes from Tachinus rufipes, assembly GCA_963932245.1. Taxonomy (NCBI): domain Eukaryota; kingdom Metazoa; phylum Arthropoda; class Insecta; order Coleoptera; family Staphylinidae; genus Tachinus; species Tachinus rufipes. The sequence continues at coordinate 53,631,583 of OZ010748.1, forward strand.
CAGAAGAAAACCTATTACTTTATTTGAGGTATAAAGCTGTTGCTCGAAGAACATGCAGAAAAGCTAAAAGAGAATCATGGTCAGAATATGTTACTTCAATTAATTCGAGAACCCCCGTCGGGAAGGTGTGGGAAAAAGCCAGAAAAATTTCTGGCCGAACCGCATCATTACCTATTAGTGGGTTATTGTCGGGTGATCAAATTATTACCAATCCCATTGACATTTCGAATATCCTGGCCGATGTTTATTTTGACGCTTCCAGCGATAATAATTACGCTGCAAATTTCCGAGATATTAAAATTAACATGGAGAAAAACGTTCTGTCATTTGTCTCTGCTGAAAATGAATTATATAACGCACCGTTTAGTGTTTGGGAATTTGACTCGGCATTATCTGAAGCACACAATACTGCTCCAGGTGTCGATTTGATACACAATGCTATGCTTAAGCAATTAAGTCGCTCTGCCAAACTTCAATTGTTGGCACTCTATAACCGGATATGGTCAGCAGGGTATTGTCCTGAGTCGTGGAAACTTGCTATCATAGTACCAGTACTTAAACCTGGTAAAGATAAAAAGCTCCCGACAAGTTATAGGCCTATCTCTCTAACTAGCTGCTTATGCAAGTTACTAGAAAGAATGATCAATAAGCGTCTTACTTGGTTATTAGATTCAAGAGGTTTAATTGCTGACATACAATGTGGTTCAAGGCGTCACCGTTCTACGACTGATCACCTTGTTCGGTTGGATACAGCAATTAAAAATGCTTTTGTACAGAATCAACATCTTGTCGCTGTATTCTTTGACATTGCGAAAGCGTATGACATGACGTGGAAGTACAATGTTCTACGAACGCTTCATTCATGGGGTATTCGCGGAAGCATGGCATTGTTTATACAAAGCTTTTTAACTTCCCGTTCATTTAAGGTACGTGTAGGTGACAACATCTCGGGCATACGTCAGCAACAGAATGGTATTCCTCAGGGGTCTATTCTAAGCGTGACACTATTTATGATAGCGATTAACGGCATAAGTCAGTTCATTAAGCATCCGGTAAGCGGATGTATGTATGTTGACGACGTAGCTATCTATTGTGCTTCGAGAAACATGGCAACATTGGAACGTCAACTTCAGTTAACAATCAATCACATTTTGAACTGGGCTAATAAGAATGGATTCACTTTTTCTACTAGTAAAACGTTGCTTATCCATTTTTGTAGAAGGCGAACCCCACACGGTGACCCTTTATTATATCTTGGGGGAGAACCTATTCCTGTACAGGATAGTGTTCGATTTCTCGGTGTCACATTTGACCGTGCGCTGACTTGGCGTCCTCATTTAATAAATCTGAGATCAAGATGTGTCCCGGCACTAAACTTGCTCAGGTCGTTGAGTGGAAAGTCATGGGGAGCGGATCGGAAAACAATGCTACTTCTGCATCGCGCTTTGGTGCGCTCAAATCTAGATTATGGTTCTATAATCTATGCTTCCGCAGCTCCATCCACATTACGTATTGTTGATCCTGCTCACCATACTGGAATTCGTTTAGCAACTGGCGCATTTCGCACTAGCCCTATTGCTAGTGTTTTGTGTGAGGCAGCTGAACCATCACTCTATCTTCGGCGTAAAATTTTGACAATTAGGTACGCCGCGAAACTAAAAGCTAAACGCTTGCATCCGACGTTTCCTGTCGTGTACAATAATGGTCTCGACGATCTATACAACATCAGGATACGGTCCCAAAAACCGGTTGCTATAAGAAATTGCAGTATACTTCGGGAACTGGATTTCCAACTCCCTGATGTATATCAACTGTCTTACTGTCGCGATCCTCCTTGGACTTTTCAACGTCCAAGGTTAAATACTGCATTATCGAGAATGAGCAAAGCTTCAACTTTACCAGTTGAATATCGAACTGAATTTGCAAAAATTCAAGCAATGAATGTAAATGCCACTTGGATTTATACCGATGGCTCAAAAAGTAACGACGGTGTGGGTTGTGCTTTTCTGGTAGATGAGCTGCAATTTACATTTGGCTTGCCAAGTGTTAGCAGCGTGTATACTGCAGAACTGTATGCTATCTATCAGGCTCTTCTCTACATCCAACTAAGCGCAGGTATAAATTATGTTATATATACAGACTCGTTGAGTGCATTAAACGCCATTGATGACCAATATCCTGATCATTACTTGCTGAGGCAAATTCATTCAATTTTGCTCCAGGTGTCTCAGATAAATGTCACTGTTAACTTTGTCTGGATCCCCAGTCACGTAGGTATTAGTGGCAATGAAAAAGCTGATGCGCTTGCCAAATTGGCAATAACTAGCGCTGAATATGTTTCATTTAAAGTTTGCGTTAGGGATATTTGTAATTTTCTACATCAAAAGCTGCTGTCTAGCTGGCAAACTGAGTGGTTTGCTATTCAAGACAACAAGCTGCGATGCACTAAAAGCGTTATTACACCGTGGAGTTCGTCATGCAGGCCGAAGCGTAGGGAAGAGGTCATCCTCACGCGACTTCGCATCGGTCACTGTCGATGGACTCACAGGCATTTGTTGGATTCTGAGGTGCCGCCAGTTTGTGATACTTGTAATGTCCCTTTGACTGTTCGTCATATCTTATTGGATTGTCGGCAGTTTTCGGAACAAAGAGTTACGTCTGAATTATCACCCAGTTTGTCGATTGTCTTGGGCGATCAGATCGTTGAAGTCGATCGTCTGTTTGAATTTATTCGACAGAGCAAATTGGGTGTATGGATATAATTGTTAATTTATTATGATTAATGTTTGTGTATCGTAAAATCCAGCAGTGTTTAGGACTTTTTACACCCTAGACACTGTTGGAACTATCTAGTCATTATTGCTATAGTCATTAAAGTTTGTGAACGTTTATTTTATCTTTGTTGTTTATTTATTTATTTATTTAATTTTATTCTTTAATATGCCATTTTACAGCATATTATTTTACATTTTTTATAGTTAGAGAAAAGAATCGGCGTTAATAGTCTTATTAGGCTGATACGCCAAAAATCTAAACTAACCTAACATCACACAAAGACCCAAAACTGAATTGATTGAATGATATTTTAATTCCACATTTTTCCAGAGACACCACCTTCTGTATTTTACTTTTTCCGCTATCCTCTTAATGTAAATTAAACTTATTAAATAAATTCTTAATGTTTGAATCACTTTGCAAATCTTTTTCAGCAAGCACATTTTGACGATTCGTTTCACAGACAAGGCTGCTCCTTTTCTTTTTCACCGCTTTCCTTCTGATTGACAAATACTTGATTATTTGCTCCTTTTGCTGCATAAATGCATTCCATTCTAAACAGATCATAGATAATTTTTTATTTGAAAAAGTAAATAAAATGATGAGTAGAATCTACGAGCGGCACTCAATCCGACGAAAACGTTGAAACGCTTGTTTAAACAATATCTAACTTCATTTATAAGAGTTTTTTCAATTAATATTGAAGTTTCAAAATCATTTAAAAAAATTATCGAACGCTTGCGAAGTCGACCACGGCAAATCACTTTCATCACCACTTATACTGATTACGTTTTCCATTTTTGCCTGGAGACAGAGTTTGGCTTTATATAATGCTCCCCATCACTATTAACCCTCTTATTAATAAAAAAGTTAATACATACAATTAATCTCAATCATTTTATTATTTACTCATATGCTTATTAATTAAAATCAAAATAAATGAACCGTTCTTTGTCATTTTAGCCGGGTCGGCGCATTCCGTTACAGATGTAATACATGATGTTTCAAATTCTTGTGAACGCATGTAATAGATAAGAGCACCGATAGTGTGTAATTTTTCACGCGCATTGCATTCCGATGTTTCCTCGCACAGAGACGCCTAATACATCTGTCTCGATTCGTTTCATAATTTGTGTCAGCAAATTTCATTCTTATTTTGCATCCCACTATTTCATGCAGTCACACTCTCGGAGTCCCCGTTGCAGATGTCCATACTTCTTATAAGAACTGATAAAAAGCGATAAACAACTGATAAGGACGCACCGCCAGCCGAGCGTGCCTGGGTGACGCATGCGTAGTCGCAAATATATGCATAAAATAGATCGACCGGATGTCTATGCTAATCGCCATAAAAAACGTCACAGGCACCGCTATTTTTTACCTACTGCGGCGGCTATATTAAAACAAAAATATTTATTAAAGAATATATCGTATTAATCTTAAAACTCACCTATAGCAATATCCCTCTAATAAATTCCGATTTAGCGGGCACTTCACGTTCTTGTGTAAAACTTTTTGAGTTTTTTGTTATGTATAACCCTATTCAAAAATCATTTTTTGTTGATGTTTTTCTTTGAGAATACACCATTTGCATTGTAACATCCGTTTCGCCTATGTTTCCATATTTTCCATCCTGTCCATTGTGGCTTCAACCACTGCCAGCTATGGTACCGATTGTTACCACCTAAAACTAAAGTATAGAGATTAATTGATAACCTAACCTAACCTAACCTTTTTTTTTTTTTTTTTGGTGAGGTAAACGCTAATGCTCCCCGGATCATTGGGTCTAATAGATCCGGGAGTGTGGGACTTGCACCCACTAAAAACCTCTCTCTTCTCACCGACTAGACGGCATACCCTTATAGGATTCTTCATCGCCCAGCCGGCTGGATCTTAATTTTGTCACTTATTTTGTTTGTTGGCTTTCTGCCGTGACCTTTCTTCACTTTCCTTACACTTCATGGTCTCCCTAATAAAGCTGCTAATACTGTTCCAGTTCTTCCTAGATCTCGTCATTTGGTCCATCAGGCTAACCACCATTAGACTTTCACCGGTTTCCGCCTCCGCTTCACGTCTTCCAGCTTGCCACCGTTCACAAAAAAAATAGTGTGCTCGGGAGAGTCGCTTTGCGCGCAGTAGTAGCAGGCATCATTTGAAGTCTTCCCAATTCTTTTGGTGTAGCTGCCAAAACTACCATGGCCCGACAAGAATTGGGTAAGGTAATAATCCGTCGATCTATGCGTGCATCTACACCAGCTTTCAATATTCGGTATCAGTTTCTTCGTCCATTGGGCTGTATCGTGCATGTTTTCCCACCCTTGCTGCCACGTCTTTACTACATTAAAGGTTGTCTCTTTCCCTGCTTTCCTGGCTTTATACCTGTCCTCTAGCTCCTGTACCTTCAGCTCGATTGGGGGGATTCCTGCTATGACGCACGCTGCATTTGCGCTGACTGTTCTATACCCACTGATTACTCTCAGTAGGACTCTTCTCTGAGTAGCTATCAGTGCATTTTTGTGCCGCTTGACTCCGAGTGCACTTATCCACACCGGTGCAGCGTACGTCATAATGGACTGGACTACCGAGTGGTAAACCGTCCTCTTTCTGGACCTTTGGCCACTAACGTTCGGCACGATCTTTGTTAATGCCGTGATCGTTCTGTCGGTCTTTTTGATTGCGTTCACCACGTGCTGTCCGAAGGTCCAATTAGCATCCAACCATACACCCAGGTATTTTACAGACTTTTTGGGTCTTACCTTGTTCCCTCTAATAGTGAAGATTACCTCATTTTTCCTCCTCGACCCTTTTACCACTAGGGCTTCGGTTTTTTCAGGGGCAACTTCCAGCCCGTTGTTTCCCATCCAACGGTCTACGGCCGCCAAAGCCGCGTTTCCTGCTTTCTGGAGCCTTTCTGCCCCGTTTGCTCTAACCACTACCGCCAGGTCATCGGCGTATGCAACCATCTCACACTCCTTCGGGATGTCCAGCCTTAAAACGGGGTCATACAGCACATTCCACAGGGTTGGCCCAAGAACCGAGCCCTGCGGAACGCCCTGCGTCAGCTCTAATTTTTCTCTTTTAGCTATGCGGAGCGATCTTTCGCTTAAATAACTGTCTAAGATTGCCAGAAGGTATCTGGGCACCCCGATATCCTGAAGCCGCCCAATGATTTTACTCCACCTGGCAGTGTTAAAAGCATTCTTTACATCGAGAAGAATGATCGCCGTCCATGCGCTGCTTCTATCTTCACACAGCTCCTTAGCTTTTATGATAGCATCCACCGTCGATCTCCCCTTCCTGAAGCCGTATTGGGCGTCGGAAATGGCTCCCTTTTCCTCCAATACTACCTCCAGTCTCCTCTTTATCAGGTGCTCATAGGTTTTCCCAATTACACTTAATAGACTGATTGCCCGGTATTTATCCTCCTTTTTTGGTATTAGGACCACCTTAGCTATCTTCCACTCCTTGGGAAAGGTTTCCCCTGCCAAGATCTTATTAAAGGCTCCCCGCAATTCCTCGGGGATTTCCTGCTGAGCCAGTTTAACTATCTGACCCTTTATTCCGTCCGGACCCGCAGCTTTTTTTGGTGCCAGCTTGGTGATAGCAGAAATCATCTCCTCTCCTGTGAATGGAGGGGGTACATCTGAGCTATCGCTCGTTTTTGAGCTTACCACAGGTTTATCTAAATCCAGGATGTCTGGGAAAAGCTCCAAAATAATCTTTTTCCTGTTCACCTCGTCCAAAACCACCTGTTTAGGTTTTATACCCAATCTTTTTACCATTATTTGGTAGCCCTGGCCAAAAGGGTCTCGCTCCAGGTCACTTAACATAAGCTGCCACCTCTCCCTTTTGCTCCTCTTAATGGCTTCTTTGTAACTGCCTTTGGCTGCCTTGCTTTCTTCCAGCAATTTCGCATCCAGCTTGTCTTTGGCCCTGCATCTTGTGAGCCGCCTCCTTATCAAAATACACGCCTTCCGTTTTTCTTGAATTTCATCGCTCCACCAGTACGGCATTCCCGAGCCTCTTCTTCCTTCAAGCCTGTACCTGGCCCAATCTTGCACCTTTTTTAGGGTTTTGAAAACGCACTGTTTTTTGTCAGCTTCTCTAAGAGCTCTCCTAGCCTTGCCGACGTCTAGGACCCACTGCCACTCCGAGGTTTCAGCTTGCTTGTCTTCTCCGCTCGCCACCTTGTAGGAGAGGTATCTATGGAGACTCAAAGACTCCTCGTCTTCGTCCACCTTCCAGTCTGTCAAGACCACGTTTCCAGTGGTCATCGTTAGGTCAATGAAAGAGTGGCTTGTTTTTCTGACAAAAGTAGGCAAATTCCCGTCGTTTGCTAACCCTAGATTTAAAGTTGCCATCCACTGCCCTAGATGTTCGCCTCTCTTATCCTCTTTGTCTGAACCCCACATTGGGGATTTGGCATTAAAATCACCCGCTATAACGACTCCTTTTGGGTGGAGTTCTTTGGTGTATTCCATTATCTTGTCCACTTTTCCTTTGTATTCCTCCAGAGGAATATTTGGGGAGATATATACGTTTATTAAGACAAGATCTTTCATCTCAATGATTTGAAAGCCAATTTCGGCCAGGTGCCTACTAATTTCAACCCTGTTTGAGGCCTGTAGGACCGCAACATCCCCTCTCCGGTCTGTCAGCAGACCTTTCTTATTTGCCAGTATTTTATTCGGCTCCTGAAACAAAACCAAGTCTGCGTTTGTCCGCTTTGCCTGTGCCTCCGCGGCATCGTAGGCGGCCCTAGCGGTGCCAATATTAATTTGGATTATGTTAGGCATTTTGTACATTTTCCGGTCTTTTCCTGTCGTTGCTTTTGCTGAGCAATTTCCTGAATACTGGGCAATCCATCGAATCGGTTCTGTGATCCGACTCGCAGTGTACACACCACGCCTCGAATTTGCAGTCAATCACCCGGTGTGTGCTTTTGGTGCACTTTAAGCAGCCCCCGTTCTCCGTCATACTCTCTGTGCATTCTGGACGAGTGTGCCCCAGTCTTAGGCAGTTAGTGCATCTGGGTATCTGCACTCTCTCCCTTATCCAGCACGCAAGCCAGCCTATTTTTATTCTGCCTTGTTTTATCAACTTTTCGGCTGTGGCTTTGTCGGCCACAATGGTGGCGTTTTGATTGCCGTTTTTTGTAGGCCTTATGCTTTTTATTTCCATCTTATGCTCTTCGTCCCCCAGATCTTTTAGTTTGTCCTGGAAAGCTTTAAGTATTTCCTCTTCTTTTGCATCCCCATCTATGTTTGAGATGTGCAGCGTCGTTTTTTGGGAAACTCCTGCCGCCACTCTAGCGCTTAATCCCATGTTCTTTGGTAGTGCACCCTTTAACTGCTCTGCTCTGCCTTTATCCGTGACAATGAGGAGATTTCCTTCTCTCGTCTTCCTCAATGTCTTCACCGCCTCTCCAAACTTTGTGTAGTCCATGTTTTCCTTGAAGCCTTTTAGTAACTCGGTGTAAGACTGTTTATTGTCTCCTTTTATAATTATCGCATCAGTCTTTTTTGGCTTGGCAGTGTACTGTTTTACGTTGGTACCCGCTCCGTTTTGCTGTTTGGATGGGGCTGGGATGTAGACCTCCACGCTCACGGCTGTTTTTCTGGCACATATGGTCAGAATTTTCCTAATCCGCCTCCAGTTGTGCCTAACCTAACCTAACCTAACCTAACCTAACCTAACCTAAAACTTAAGTATAGAGATTAATTGATACAACTAGAACAGTAATTATTAAGTTAAATCTTAACAAACTTTTAATACATACTGTGATGCATACGCAAGACAGGTGTCTGGCCATTCGGTTAAGCCAAACCGATTAGTGGGGTAGAATAAACGGAGAACCGTATTTCTGGTCCATTAGCGCTGATGGGTCTATTGATACTGAATCCCATGATAGTACCAAACTTGGGTAATGAGTTACATTTAAGAGCTAGTTATTGGATTAATATTAGGAAAGTTTTATCAATCTATTAAATTGTGTTTAGATTTTATAAAGATTTAAGGGGAGAAGTTAATTAGGAGTAATCATGCTTTTGACAACAAATTATTATATTTCTAATAAGTCAGATTAAATTGGGATTTATTTTATATTATTAATTGTAGAGGCTAGAGTTAAGTTAAATATTTAGTGATTGTAGAATGCTACTTACAATTAGGGAAATAATCCTAGTTACATGTTTGAGCATGCACTTCTCACTCGCACAATTATTTGTTTTTTAGTAAACACACTCTTGTCTTTACTAACAATGGCAACAGGGACATTTGTATTTGTAATTGAACGATTCGAAATTCGATGTTCGATGTAAATAACAATGCGCCACCTATCTGTGCGGGGTCTAACCCAAATATTTCAGAACACTGCAATTGGGTGAAAAATTTTGGTCTTTGAAATCAGATAAGGCACAGTTTTCAAAAACGTAATCCTTTTTTCAACGAAGAGCGGTCGCGAAAACATCGCGGGCCATTTTGTAAGTTTTGCACAACCGCATGCTAAAAATACAGTTAAATATTAATACATCAAACATAACAAGGTAATAATTAATAATCATTTTATTTAAATGATCTAATACAGTAATATTTATAATCTAGATGATTTCAATCATTTATTAACATTAAATTAGACAGCCCACGTGCTGCTAGAAATAAGTCTATTTTATCTAAGGTAATTAATGAGTTAAATTAAATGATTATTACTAAATATGTTTTATTTAGGCCTTTTAGTTTCAGTATTAATATTATGGCAAATTAAATTGACGAATTTCGAAAGACACTTAATCTAAAAAAACAGATATTATATAATTAAATGGATTGCGAAGACCAGGGAAACAATGTCTTATCTTCCATCAATCATGATAGCACCATCTGTTCTGCTACTTTTGTGATTCCTTCGAGAAGCGGTTTAAGAACATCCTGCAACTTTGCTGTGAAGTTACTCCAAATAAGTGTCACTTGGTTTCATTTTATTTATGTTTCATTTCCTACAAGAAGTAAATTAAATATTATATTTCTTATAACGGTAGGCCGTGCTGGTGAACTTACAAGTAAGTCAGACGAGCCTAATTTAAGTATTTACAAATATGAGAAAGACAGTCACCTTATGTGATTTGGTCAAATATTATTTATTGAACATTTCAAATTATGAAAGTCATAATTGTTAATTTAAATGTTAACACGCGATAAGCTTACTTCACGTACAATCAATTTATGTTATGTTACTGCTAACTTTGGTTTATCATTAAATAAGAATCTGGTGGTTCTTAATTCAACTGGATAATTTTTTAAGTTATTTATTTATGTTTTTTCTTTCTGATAATATATTTTTAATTTATTTTTTTTCTTGTTTTTTTTTTAATAAATAAAAATAAACAACTGGGGCCCAAGAGACACTAACTGGAATTAAACCGTACCACAACCCGTTCTTCAAATAATCGAGCTGCCGTAGGTAAGAAACAGTCAGGAAAAAAGGGAAAGAAACCATTTCAAAGCTATAAACAAATAATAATGATAATATATTAAATTATTTCATTAATTTAATATAATATTGTTGTTTAGTTTTTATTTTTATTTTAATATTTACTTAATAATAATTATTTAAATAAGATTAATTATCCAGCAAGACCACGTGGAGGTACACAACTCTTGCCAGACGGGTGAGATGGAAATATTGGAAAGATTCAAAAAAGTTTGAAAAGGATTAGAATTTTATTCTTTGAGGAATTTTTTTTGCAGATTATTTTCTTTTTTGAATATTGTAAGTTTGGCTTTGTGATGCAATAATTTGTCCATCAAATTATTAATAGTTTGCTTCTCTTTTTGAATAACAATATTTCTTTTAGAAATAGTCTTCAATTGCAGAGTTATTAATAACATTGTTAAACTCATTAACAATGCTTTCTGGAAAATCTTCCAGAAAATCGTCAGGGTTTTTAATTACAATATTTTCTAATATTGTAAAATTTGGAGAATTCGGAAATTCTAACATATTGATGTACCATGGGGAATCGGATGCAGGTTCGATGTTTTCGAAATCAAATTTGAAATTATTTAAGGAAGAGTTTGGGGGTTGTATGTTAGGTGAGTGCGGGCTACAGGGTTGGGAGGTGAATAATCATTTTAATATACTTGTGAGGATGGGATATTTCTCGTCTGACATTTCGAGTAGAATGAAATCAAATTTCATCTTGTGGGTCTTTTTATTATTCTACTAATGTATGAGTTGTATAATAATTGTTTATATGCTTATGAATGCATATATTTTATCTTAAAGATAAATGAACTATGTGTGATGGCCAGTATGTGTGTGATAATTAAACAAATACAGCTGCATACACATTTATTTTTTAATAATATTTTAATTTTGATAATGGTGCAGTATGTTTCCACAGACATATAATCATACATACTTGGGAGAAAACAGTTAATGCTATTATAGAACATATTAGATGGAGTCCTAATTGTTTTCATGCAAAGTTATTATTAAAAAAGACTCAATAAATAAAACCAAATACGTGGATAAAAATGATAAATTTAAATGCATGTTTTATGTACTTATATTTTATTTACTAACATATGTTCTTGTAAAATGTTATTTATAAAATAAATTTATTTATCATATTCTTTTGTTTAATGTACCTTTTATACTTTACTTACTATACGGAACACTAACACACGTCTCTCAATATTTGTGACACCACATGCATAATCCTCATTTGTGGCACTTTTGTTTAGTGCGCCACAGAGCATGCGCTATCTTGTGGGAAACATTTCAACCTTGGATTTTTGTTGATACCTTCCATACCACACGTTTTATGATTGTGGCAACTGCGTCACAAACATTAGAACTCCGGAGCTGTGTATAATCGGTGCCATAAATATTTGAATTTTGTATATGTGTATAAATTGGTTGCCACAATTATGTTATTTCTATCTTTTGTGTGAATGCGATGTTGCCACATATAATGCCACACTATGGCAGTTATATACTAGGTGTTTTCCATTTTAGCGCTTCATGCACCCGATGCGTTTTTACATTTTTAAATATTGGGGGCAAGAGTGTCTCACACTTGATAAACGCACTAAAAAATATTTGGCGTTTGTGGGACGTTCTCTACTTGAAAAACACATCAAAAATGAAAGACGCGTTTGATAAATAAATTCAAAAATCACTGTATTAGTGCCTTGGTGTGCGACTATTTTATCAAATGGAAAACAGCTATAGCCTCTTAACTATAAATTTACTGATTCGATGATGATATGAAATGAGCAAAATAGTAATAAATTTAGCATAATAATAATAACATATTATTTGTATTTTATATCAATTTTGCTGCGTTTGTATACTTTACTTGCGCTTGTCATTGTAAGCCATTTGTAGTTGGTGACGTAGGCCTTTTCTAATAAAAATCAAAGTATTATATGTACATCATCAAGGTAAATTATACAATATTTTAATTTAATATAATACTTTATTTTGTGCTACAAAATTCAAAAAAATTATTCTTAAGATAACCAAAATTCTTGTAATCTACAAAATAACAATTCTGAATAGACAAGTTAATTTTTATATATTGTTTCTCACTTTCTGGCTATCTCAAAAAATGTTGATGACATCACATGTGAAATAGAAGTGACCTACACATTTTTTGAGCAATAATATTTAAAATTAACCTATCTGCAATTTTTTAACAAAATAAAAATTTTAAAATATGTATACATACTATGTAACTATAAAGAGAGTTAAAAACAAAAGTTGTAAAACAAGATAAAAAAAATATTCCATTTAAGAAATGCCAATGACATCATACGTTAAATACTATTGACGTCACATATTTTCTGAAAGTATCAACGAGTACGCGATAATGATAAAAAAATTGTCGTTTTGAGATTTCTTCATGGAATCTTAAATTAACTGAAATAATGAATTTATTCTTTACAATTGACTTATACATTACATATAGATTTTAATAAAATACTTAGAATAAGTCGGTTTCGCCGATAACCACAATCATCATATAACTAAATTTATTTTTTTATTTGTTTAATCTTGTCTAAATGATTTTTTACACAAAATTTAATATCAGTCCAATTTCGTGAATTCAGAACAGGATAATTTTCTTTGCAAATTAAACAGTCCGTTTTTCCAGGGACACTACTTCTTTTAATAGAATTATTAAAATATTTTAGAACTGCTTCCTTTTCTTCTGAAGACCAAGGGCGTTTCTGCGTAGATGTTTTACGTCTTGCTTCATCTAATTAAAACAAATATTTATTTAATTTGTTCAATAATATGTATAATTTCGGGACGATTAAAAAGTTGGCCGCTAATCTTGTAAGTCCCGAAATGCATTTTTGTGTGTGAAATATACATATTATTTGTTCTCCAATCATTTAAATTTTTAAATATTTTTCAAAAAGTGGTGTTGTTTAAGATCGGAATCTATTGATAGACAAGTTTAAGTAAAATAACTGAGAAGCAAATATATGAAAAAATCGCGAGAACTTGCTCGAGCGATTTTTTCTTATATGTATATGTATTTGCTTCGAAAATTATTACTAAGTGACGACCAAATACAAGTTAATTGAAAATTCGTTTATAAATAAATAAAAAACCGAATTCGTGTATATTTTAGGGAGATTAATGTGCAATTAATTCTTTAGAAGCACTACTAAAACAGGTTTGATTATCATTCATTTTAAATGAGGTGTATTAATACTTTTTATTTTTTGACAAACGTCACATTCCAATGCCGCTATGATATTAAAAAAGAAATATAAACCTTACTTGGACATAGAAGCTAAGCTAGTAGCTTTTTTATCACTGTGAAATCCTAATTTCATAGTAACGGTTAAAAAAAAGCATTTTTATTGGTTTTATTATTTTAATTATGACAGGAGTTTATTAATTATACAAAAAAATGTGTTTTCTTTGCTCTTTATTTATTTCCAACGTTTTGCGAACTTTTATATTTATGTTATGATAAAAACATTAAAAAAATATTAAATTGCAAAACGTTGGAAATAAATGAAGCGCAAAGAAAACAAATAATAAATTGAAATTTTTTGTATGAAATAACTTACTAGCGCGTTTTATATTGGCGCCTGTATATAGTTTTATATTATAGTGTCATATTTGCAAGATTGGAGAATTTTTAATTATATTTAAAACAATAAAACTTTTTAACTTACTGGGCGCCACCAAAAGGAAAAAAACTACTTCGGGACCAATTTTGTTCTGATTTGTTTCGACATGTTTATTAACTTTTTTCAATTCTTCATCGTCGATTAACTCTTCATTATCACTTTCTTCTTCTTCCAATGATGGTAAATCTAAAATTAACAGTTAATATAAACAAATTATTTTTGTTGTTTTGAATAAATACCTTCCAAATTAATTTCTTCCAGCTTCTTGCCTTTAAATTTATTGACCTCTCCCTTATCCACCGCTATAAGTTCACATTGCGTTACTCCGTACTTTTCAAACTGCATGGCGCCAAATTTCATTATCAAATTATCTTCTTTTAAATAGTTTCCTACTTCGTCGTCTCTTATTTTAGAAGAAATATTGTTTAAAAAATCAGACGAAAAATCTGAACCAAATGTTGCATTTAAAATAGCATTGATTTCTGCGACAACGTGTCTGCTATTATTTGTCATTTTTGATTCTGAAGTGCATGCGGTTTTTATATGGTGCCATAAATGTTTTTTTAGCATAAAACCTAAGCAATGAGGACAGGGTCCATAGTCATTAAAATTAATAAATTTTAATTCCTCTTCTGTGGGTCTTTTAACTAATATTAATTCTCCAATTTTCGTAGAAACAACTTCAGTGTTGTGATAAAAATCACCTACTCTTGCCATGTTCATAAAAGAATCTCTTCGTTGCTTCGAATTTTTTGTCATGTCCATTTCATTTCCATGCACGATTTCTAAATGTCTTGCTGAATTTTGTACTATTTTTTGACAATAGTAACATGCGTGTGCTTTATTTCTTATTCTCTTTCCGTTACTATCCTTTGTGCAAGAAACTATTTTTATAGTAGATTTCTGCATCTTGAAAGAAGGCGAGAAGACTGTAGTAGAGTCTGGAACGTTTGCCAACAATTTCTTTAATTGAAATGTAGAACTAACTGTTGTGGAGTCCGGGACACATAAATCCATATTATTTTCATAACTTTTGTTTGTCTCTGTTCCATTTTCTTCGATCTGTTTGTCATTTTCTGTGATAGGCATTAGGGCATAATTATTATCATTACGTTTGCCGATTTTTGCTTTATTTTCTTTTTCGGATAAAATATCCTCATCGGAATTATCTGACACTATGCTTTCATCGGTTGGAATATATTCACTTCCGCTATCAGCAAATATATAATAATAATAATAATAATAATAATAACACATTTATTTTAACAAGATTTACAAAATATGGTACATAGTATATAAAACATATAAGTAAATAAAGTAAAACAAGTCAAGTAAGATAAGGTTATTGAATGGCGCTTCCGCAAAAAGTCAAAAATTCTTCAATATTATACGGTTCGCAGTTTAAAATTAATTTATATAACGCACGTTTAAATGTTTTGTAGTTTGTCAAAGATTTAATCTTAGCTGGAAGTTGATTAAATAGTTTTATAGATATATAGGTAGGACTTTTTTCTGTAATATCTAGTCTATGTTTAGGATAGTAAAATATGTTTGATCTTGTTTTGTGTTCATGGTTTTTTAAATAACTTTCAAATTTGGCTTTATGTTTGTGATTAAATAAAAGTGTCTCATAAATGAACAATCCATATACCGTTAGAATATTGTTTTGTTTAAAGTTGTTTCTGCAGGTGTTTTTTAGTGGTATATTGAATATAATTCTAATAGCTCTTTTTTGTTGTATAAACATTTTATTCATATGTGAACTACTTCCCCACAGAATAATTCCAAAAGACATGACCGATTGAAAAGACGAATAGTATATAGTTTTCAAGTGTTGTAAATCAAGTTGTTTTTTGAGAACTCTTAAGCCATACATAACAGATTGAAGTTTAGAAATCAGATAATAAATGTGATCGTGCCAATTTAATGTTTTATCAAAAATTATTCCAAGACATTTGCTGGTTTTAGAAACGTTGAAAATGAAATTTCCAAATACAGCATCATCCGGAGTAATAAGTCTCGAGCGGTTTGTCTTAAAAACAGTGCAAGTTGATTTATCAGCATTTAAAATTAACTTTGTTCTTAACCAATCGTTCATTTTACTTAAGTAAATACTACCTTCCGCTATTACGTTATCAAAATCAATTCCATGTATTAATAGAGTAGTGTCATCTGCATAGTTAATTGTACTATGTTGACTATCTACAAGTATATCAGCTAGATCGTTTATATATATAATAAACAATAATGGGCCAATAATACTTCCTTGCGGTACACCCATTTTTGTTTGAAGTGCTTTGGACGTATATTTTTTTGTAGTAGATTCTATTTGAACACACTGGTAACGGTTTGACAGATATGAATTGATCCAATTTAAAGTTGAATTTCGTATACCGTATCTATCAAGTTTCGCAATTAGTATATCATGACTCACACAATCGAATGCTTTCGAAAGATCAAGAAAAACTCCGCAGGGTATCTCTCTCCTCTCCAAAGCTTCCGTTATATTCTGACATAACTCTTGCACTGCTGTTTGCACATTTCGATTTTTTAAAAACCCATGTTGATTGCTTCTAAACAATTTCAGTCTATTGAAAAAACTAATAATTCTATTGCACATAATTTTTTCAAATATTTTTGAAAAAGAATTTAAAATACTAATGGGCCTGTAATTTTCCGGAGAGTTTGTATTTCCTCTTTTATGAATAGGCTTAATTACTGCATATTTAAGTTGTTGTGGAAATATGCCATACTTTAAAGATTTATTTATGATATGTGTTAAAGGAGTTGTTATTTTACATATACATTCCTTAATTAATGAGAGTGGAATTTCATCAATACCTGCTGTGGTTTTATTTTTAAGGCTATTTGTTATATGAATTATTTCCGTTTCCGATACTTCTTTAGTACAAATTGATTCTTCAGTTAAAGGTATTGTGCACTGGTAATTTAATGATGTTTCTCCTGATAATAGGTTACTGGCTATTGAAGAAAACTAATTGTTAAATTCATTTACTAATGTGTCCAAATTGTTGTTTTCCTCAAAACTGGTACAACACTTTTTACTGTTTATATTGCTATTGGTTTTTACAATGTTCCACATTGTTTTTGTTTTATTATCCGAGTTATCAATCATACTACCATACACTTTTCGTTTTTCATTTATAAGAGCATTATTATAATCCTTTTTAGCATCTTTGTATAAATTTTTAAACAGAATATTTCTAGTTGATAATATAAATAAAATATCAAGAGTTTCTTTCTTAGATTGTATTATTGGAGTATTTAATTTTAAATGTTTTTTAGATATATTATTGTTTACAGTTTTTATTGGAAAACTATCATTGAAAAAATGTAAAAAGATTGATATAAATTTATTCCACATATCGTCGACCTTATGTTCTTGTATGTCGAATATTGATAACCAGTTTTCAAACGAAAGTGATTGTATAAAATGTGATTTATTTATTTCACTGTAAATTCGTATTTTTTGTTTTTTGTTTACATGTTCTGTTTTTTGATTAAAAGCAATAGTTTGAGCTGTATGATCAGATATACCGGTATGAATAACTTCGGCGTTTATAATATCAATATTAGATATAATATTGTCTATACACGTCGATGAAGTATTAGTTATTCTTGTGGGTTTATGAATTAAAGGTCTTAAATTATAAGACTCTAGAATACTGATAAATTGCTTTTTACCATCTGTTTCTTTTAAAATGTCAATATTTAAATCTCCAGTGATAATAAAATTACTGTTCTCCTCAAATAGACGTAGTAAAATATTTTCAAACACTTCAAAAAAAACATTTAAATCATGATTTGGAGGGCGATAAATATTAATCACAGTTATTATTCTCCGATTAAAAAATATGTCTGCAGCAGCACATTCAATAACATCACTTACTGACGCATTTCTAATATCATTCCTAGTCTTAAATTTAAAGTCTGTTTTACAATAAATAGCACTACCACCGTGTGTTCCTGGTGTTCTACAAAAACACGACACTAGTTTAAAGTTTTGTAAAGGATATGCTTTTAATTCCTCTTCGTTTTTCCAATGTTCGCATATTGTGAGTATGTCGCTGTTTGTATATTCAATTAGATGATCCAATTGAATTGCGCTGTTTCCGATAGATTGCGCGTTTTGATGTACGAGTTTTATCTTTGAACTGAATTGTTCGGTCGCCGGAATAAAAAACGATTTATCGAGACTCCTGAAGGCCAAATAATAGGATCTTCAATTTGCTCTAGTTGTTCCATGGGTAACGAGATTTTGAAAGAAGCATATTGTTTAGGATGCTTAGAATTCATTTTTTCACAAAAATAGTTTGTGAATTTTTTGTTTTTAAGATGTTTTCCTATGTCAGTTTCCGTCATAGCTGGGTGAAGGCCGTACAAATGTAAATGTGCCAGCTTGGGAGCGCTCTGGATCTCCATTTTTTCGTTTGAAATTCCTTGTATAGTTGGCAATGGATTTCTATTTGTTTTTCTAATATATTTTTTATTTTTTACTTTTATAAATGCATTAGAATCCTGAGTTTCTTCCGTCTTATTGAGTTGTATGTTGTTGTCTACGTTCTCAGAAGCGATAGGCTGCTGTGATAAATATTGATAGTTTGCGTCATTAATTAATGATGCATTTTTGTCTTCAACATTTAAAATTATTGTTTCAAGCTGCTTGTTTTGTCTTGTTTGCCTTGTAGATTTTGTTTGTACTTTATCTGGAAGTTTCTTTTGTTTTCCTACTATGGTTGCGTACATGGTTGGTTGGTCCTCTACATTAACTTTTGATCTTATTTTGTTTACGTCTTCTTCGATTTGAGAAATACGTTTTAAAATGGCCGAGAATTCTAACATCTCGTCCACCTTGCAACAGCATTTTTCGCAGAACCAACGTATATTAACACATTCACTGATTAATTTATAAGTTGCATCTTTAACTTGCGCACATTGTTGATGTAACCACTTATTACACAGATTACATTTAATTGATTTCTTTGTAACTACGAAATTAATTTCACAAATTTTACATATGTCGTTGTCGTCCGCCATGTTGACGGAATATCACTCGGCGAATCAGGCGAAAGATTTATTTGAGGCAACATTTTTACCTTTTCTTCTTTTTTCACAATTTCTTCGACAATAGGTAATTCAGGTGATATTGGTATTTGCTCCGCGACATTTACAACCAACTTTTTTTTTACAGGAAGTAAAAAGTTAACTGCAGTGGAATCTAGTGGAGTATTTACAAGTAATCTTTTTGAAGTACCTGAAGAACTGACTGTTGTGAAGTCCGGGACACATAAATCCATATTATTTTTATAACTTTTGTTTGTTTTTGTTCTATTTTCTTTTTTCGATGATATGTTCTCATCGGTAACATGTAGCACGGTTTGGGATAAAATTTTGACCTTTTTTTTTCTTGGAACGATCTGCTTGTCATTTTCTGTAATAGGCATTAGGGCATAATTAAAACAACTAAATCTACTTGTTACAAATATTTGTCATCTACTTAAATATGTTCAATTTAAATTTTTTTATTTTTATTTTGTATGAAATTTATTATTTTTGGAAATAATCTGTTAGACAAAAATCGCACGACTGAATAACTCCGTTATTTTGTAACTTTTTTTAATGATTCAAAACCCATTTTAAATGGTTTTTTGAGTATTATAAAGGCAGGTACACACTTACATAATTTTATTTTTAGTATAGTTGCTATGACAACTAACTTTATTTTTTTAAATAGCAACATTTATTTTTTAATTTTTTTTAAATCTCCATGAAATTTTAAATACAACTATATAAAATAATAATATACTTTTATAACAATAATTTATGATAAATTATAAAAAAACATTTTATTCGTTTTCAGTTTAAAATGATCATAATTAATTATTTGTCATTGATAATAACTAATGTATTACATACATTTTTAAGTTACTCTATTATGCATAATAACATAAAAACACAAAACAAATCAAACATTAATTATTTTCACTGAAAACTGTTCAATTACGATCATTTTAAATAGAAAACAAATATCATTTGTCGCAATATATTGTTATTAAAGTATATTATTATTTTACATGGTTGTATTTAGAATACCATGGAAATTTGAAAAAAAAAAAAATATATATGTTCCATTTAAAAGAGTAAAGTTGGTTGTCATAGCAACTATACTAAAAATATAATCGTATATGTGTGTACCCGCCTTATTAGTACTCAAAAAACTATTTAAAATGGTTTTTGAATTATTCAACCCGGTTAATTACTGATGGAGTTATTCAGACGTACGTTTTTTGTCTAATACCCTGTATAAGGTACTTTATATTTTATTTTTTTAAACAACAGACAAAATATTTCATTAATAAAATAAATAATAAAATCGGCAATTATTAATACAGAGGGAGTTAAACAAAGTGATTTTTCATACAAGAAATTAAAAAAAATATGTTTCTGTTAAAAACAAATTAAAAAATAGCATTTTATTTTTTTGTATCAAGAAAAATTTCATGCGCGTTTTATATGTAATCCAGTCTACAGTAGTTAATTACTAAATATACTGCATTACAGCACACGGCACGCCCTACATTTTATAAACGGCCGTTGTTTGGCCATTTCAAAATATATTCGAACTCCGCACACTGTTACTAAACCTAATGCGCCACAGCACAATTTTTAATAATAATAATAATAAAATTTATTATCCTACATACTTTATACTCTCTGCTTACCAATATTTTAAAAATAAATATTTATTAGCCGCCTAATGAATCTTTCAAGAGTAATTATCAACCAATTGGTAAGCAAAGAGAGTATAATAATATAAAGTATGTAGAATAATAGAGTTTATTGTTATTATTAAAAATTCAATTGCACGCTTGCTACTTCGGGCCCGGGCGCATAGTCATAGCGTTTATTAAATTTACCTCTTCACAAGAACTTATCAATAATTACCGTTAAGTATTTAGGTGTTATTAATCACATAAATTAAACGACACGGATTGTATTAATAATTGCCGGTAACTACTGATATAAATATTTGTTTACATTAACCTTTAAATTAAATACTGATTTTAAATTGACTAACCTCTAAATGCTAACAAAGCTTTGCTTTTGAAGTCCGCTTCAAGGCCTTTAGTACTCTCATATATCGGTGTATTGAACATTTGAATAATTTGTTGGGATCTTGTTTCCATTTTGTTTTATTTTTACGGACGTTCAGTTTTCACTAGTCACTTGAATTCACACACAAAGTTTATGTATTAATGATGCAATACCAAACAATTGGCAACACCGCCAGACAAAGTAAAGGGCGCTAGTGTAAGGTCCCACCGAAGTAGCCATAAATATTAAAGTGTATGAAGTAGTGTTGAAAATTAAGGAGTGAATCACACAACGTTATAACTTAACTGTCTATTTATTTTCCCTTCATTGCAATCTCTACATCCCGTTCTAAGTACCATGCTCGTCGCACCACACTTCAGTCCATATGCGCGCGCGCATAGTACTTTACTCCATTCCACATAGATGGCACCTATTGTTCCATAGGAAATGTACTATTCTTAATACGCCTCCTTACATTTACATCATAACAAAAAAAAATCTTAAATTTAATAACAAATGTATTCTTAACCTATTTAACATTTAATGCTTCCCTAAACTTCATAATTTTTTCTTTACTTAGCGACTTAGTGAAAATATCAGCAATATTTTCTTCCGTATTTACTTTAATAATATCAATAAGACCTACTTGGTAACTTTCATTTACAAAATGATAGTGCGTTTCTATATATTTAGAATTTTTAGTAAAATTTCCATACTTTGCAATATTTAATGTTCCAGAATTATCTTCATAAATTTCAATTGGCTTATCAAATTTTAAATCAAAAATTCCAGGTATTTCTTTTACAATTTTAATTTCGCTAACTGCTTCTGACAATGCTACATATTTTTACATAATTTTTAGCTTTGCCCATATCTTTCATTTTAAATTGCTTTGACAACTTACTTTTTATAGTATCAATTTTATTTTGATCCTTACAACATATTAATAAATCGTCTACAAACAATATCATGTATACTACTACATCTTGTTCAATCAAAACGTATAAGCAATAATCGTACTTACTTTTCTTAAATCCTAAACTGTTTACAAATTTATCAAAGCACTCATACCATGCTCTAGGACTTTCCCTTAATCCGTATAATGCTTTAACCAGTTTACATACTCTGTTTGTGTTGTCTTCATATCCCTTAGGTTGTTCTACATAAACTTCTGATACCACATCTCCATTGAGAAATGCTGTTTCAACATCCATTTGTTCTATAATCAGACACTCTTGACAACAATAAGATAATAAAATTTTCAAAGTCTGCATTCTAGCTACAGGAGAGTAAATATCATCTACTATCTCTCTCTGCTGAAAACCTCTAACTACCAACCTAGCTTTGTATGTTTGATCTGATTTCTTTGTAAAGACCCATTTGACGTCTAAAACTTTTGTTTGATCCGGTCGTCTTTCTAATTTCCAAGTTTTATTGTATTGTAATGAATCAATTTCTTTACACATAGCTTCTTTCCAGTATATAGATTCACTACTATTTACTGCTTTCTCATATGTTTGTGGTGTGTCAGCATTAGAATAATTTACGCAAATACAATTGTTACAAACATATTCCTTAAGTTTATCAGGATTTTTTTTTTGTCTACATGACCTTCTTATATCATCCATGTCCACATTTTCTTGTTCCTCTTCATTTTCTATTATTTCTGGAGGATTATCGTTATCTGAGTTACTTTGTTCTGACTTGTTATCTAAGTTGTCATTTATTTCTACACAATCTTTTTCATCATTTAATTAAATGCATTTTACATCTTCTTCTACTATGTCTATATGTCTTGCAACTATTATTTTATTATTTACTAAAACTTTATAGCCTACTTCTGTGTAACCTAATAAAATACCTAATTCAGCTTTTTTATCCCATTTTGATTTTCTTTTCTGTTCAGGTATACGTACAAAAACTCTACTTTCATATAAACGTAAATGTTTAACACTTGGTTTTTTATAAAAAAATATTTCATAGAATGTTTTGTTTTCTAACGTATTAGTTCTATTCTTTAAATAAGCGGCTGCGCATATTATTTCAGGCCAAAATCTTTTATCTACTTTTGATTCATCTAACAAGCACCTAGCCATATTCATTATACTTCTATTGAATCTCTCAGCAGTTCCATTTAATTCATGAACATAAGATGGACATTCTTTGATTGAAATACCTTTTTCTCTAGCAAACTTATAAATGTTTTTATTCATATATTCTGTTCCATTATCACATTTCAAAAACTTTACACGTTTAGCTGTCAGATTTTCTACTTCGTTTACGTATTCTATAAAATAATCACTAACTTGATCTTTAGTTTTAATTGGATAAACCTTTGCTATCTTACTATAGTCATCTATAAATGTAAGAAAATATTTTTCACCATTTAAACTTATTGTTGTATGAGTGCCATTCAAGTCTGTATAAACTATTTCTAATATTTCTTTTGCTCGGCTTCTATTATTTTCAAAAGGAATATTGTGCATTTTGTTTTCAATGCAAACTCTACATTTCATAAATTCCGATTCTATCTCAGCAGGTATTCCATCTAATAACTGATTTTTACATAAAGTATTTAAATATTTAAAATCTACATGACCCAAGATACGATGCCATTTTTCTTTCATACTCATATTTTCTTTACTTGTATTTGTCACTTTAGAACATTGGCCGGTATATATTTCGCTTTTCATTCTATATAATTTCCCTTGTTTCCAAGCTATAGCAATAAGTTTTTCCTCTGTATAATAATTCAGGTTGTACATCTCTTGGTCGACTCTCCATATCCTCAACGAACGGTTTTATAGAATTTTTTGGGGTCTCGATTGGATTTACATGTGGTTGTTTAACATCGTACTCTTGTTTTAATGGTGTAGAATAACTCTTTTTGAGATTGGGCATTATGAACTCTATTGCAAATGGAGCTAAACTATTGTGAACTGAACTGCGCAAACACTGAATCAACTGTGAAGTTTTTGCATCATGATCACCATGTTATTACTAATTTAAAAATTAGATTTTTATTTTATTTTAACCAATCACAGCGCTAATAAAGATTTAATGATTTATATTTATAGAAGGTCGGTATGATGGTGATTAGAAATTGTTAAATGATTTGATACATTCATTACGTATCGATTTTTATCGTAGGAACATAAAAGTTGCATTCATCACATTTGACACTCCCGGAATCGTGCTGGCGTTGATTTTGAACGTTCTTGGATGAGTGGTATTGTCGAGGTGCATCATTTTTCACTCCAAAGGCCAACTATCATTGATTCCTCTATCGATGGCGGTTATGAAGCATTGTCTGGCATCTTTGGGTTTCGTGATGAACAAAGTTCTATTAAGCAAAGTTGATAATAGTATGAATGCGGTGCTATTCATTTTCGGTGCTCTTGACACTTTTTCTAGTTGATTGGTAATCTTGACACTTTTTGCAGATACACCTTTCTGCGATGCATCTAAAACAGTTTTTTATGGGTGGAGGTGGTCCGTCTATGTGATTCTCATTAATTGGAAGGTTGTAATGCTTATGACAGGGGAGTCTTATTTGGAAATATAAATCATTTTTACATTTTTACATGGATATGATATTATTGCACGTCATCAAAGTGGAGGGGCACGTTTTACAATTTCTTATACACATTATAACACAGCACCGGAAGCGGAGGAGCGGAGGGCCCCGGAGCCGCTTATTCTATCTACTTCCATTGCGTTTGCTAAGTTGTGATGAGACAAGACGGAAAAGCCTTTTTATCCACACATAGTGGTATCTCGGTTTGGCTAAATCCTCATCATCTTCATCTTCATTAAAGTATACATCTTGCAACAGCAAAAGATTGACGTGCCTCGATTGTTTTGATTTTGTGAGATATGTTGGTACCACATTAAACCTTTTTCTGCCAGATTTCTCTAAGATGTATACATTAACCGAAATATTATTTTGAGCTTCAAAACGGGGCACTTGTTTAATCGTCATTGGCATCGTGATGTTTTTTAGATTCAAAACTGTTGAGTAGTTGGGGTATGACGAAACGCGATCACCATGACGTGGAGCCGGATGGAGAGCTGATTGGACTGCCCACGCAAAGCATGCGTCATCATCATTTTTAACATTGACGTACGCTTTGTAATTCTTAATTTGCGGTGGTAGATCAATGTACGAAGAGCCCAGTTAAGGTCTAAACTTGTTTATGTTGAAGGTGATGTTTATAATTGTTTTGAGAGCCCAACCACTATCTCTTTCCTGGAAATCCTCCAGTTGCGTAAGAATGGATCTGTAAACATCCTCCATCCATTCGTTGATGTTAGTATCTCGATAGATCGGCATAGTTTTCACTTTGAGATACTTAAATTCGAGAATTTCTTCATCATTCTTTATTACCCCAAACTCTCCGCAGAATGTAGCACCAACTTTTACCGCCATGTTCTTTTTCAGAAGGTTTGATATCTGTCGTTGAAAAAGATTACCAGCGTCATGGAGGAATTCGGTGGTGTCTTTATGTTGCAGGTTTATTACAACTGCGGTTATAATTCGACTGGTGAAAGCCGACTCCATCTCAACCCATTTTACCCTGTAACTGGCGTAGTTTACGCGGTTTGGGTTATGCGGTTTGTATCCCGCACCGCTGATACCACGCATAGCCTTCATCTTTGTTCTGAAGCTCATCATAAGAATAATGGATGATGCTAGATGTTGTCGTTGGCCTGTGGATTGAGCCTTTTTCACCGCTACATTCATTGCACGAATGTGGCGTTCACATTCTTTAATCGCGGGCTCGATTGCAGGCGGATCGTGTACGATGCTATGAAGACGCTGGCGAGTTTCATTTACTATTTACTAGTTTTGAAAAAGACGGTTTTTTCTTGATTGACTCCATTCTGCAAGAGATAGCTTTTAAATAACACACACACACACACACACCCACGCACGCACGCACGCCCGCCCGCCCGCCCGCCCGCGCGCACGCACGCCCGCACGCACGCACGCACGCCCGCCCGCACGCATCACGCACGCCCGCACGCACGCACGCACGCCCGTACGCACGCACGCACGCACGCACGCACGCACGCACGCACGCACCCACACACACACACACACACACACACACACACACACACACACACACACACACACACACACACACACACACACACACACACACACACACACACACACACACACACACACACACACACACACACACACACACACACGTGGGGGGCCCCGTGTGAGATCGGCGTAGCCATGCGCTTCGCGCGGTTTCCTCTCACGTGCCCCCGCCCGTCCTTGTCGCCTGTCGCCAGTCCAAAGGCAAGCAACTTTACGAATCCTTTCTAACCTGACTGGGGTTACGGTATATACATAAGTCGCGCATGTGGAGGAGCACAGAGTATGTCTGAGTACTTTGAATTAACAAATGACTTACTAGATTCGTTCGCGTTATTAGAAGATGAGACGAACAACAACACCGCCATCGAAGAAAGCCAAGGTGTCTTCTTGACGCAGGATATTCTGGAGGAACATTACTTAGTGGAGAGCGAGGAAGAAGAGTGTACCAACTTAACAATCAAGGAGAATTCTTTTTTGTACCACTTAGTCAATTTGTGGATCGACCAGAAGACATTGAAGTCAATATTGCCGATCCTGGGGAAAATATTGATTGCCCTAACGTTGGAGAATTTATTTACAGTCAAACGGCAAGTACAAGTAGTGAATGGGTGTATGAGGAGAGCAATGAAGGAGTTATGCTAAGACTCCTCCAGCAAGGAACATTTGCACAATATGCCAGTCGAAAAGCTATTAGAGTTCCTCTCAAAAGACGAGTCATACACGACATTGTTCGAGGACCTAATAGCAATGGAATTTCAGAAATACTTTTACCAGATCCACAATCAAGAAGTTCTCGGTTTAACTTCTGCGTCATCTTCCGGCATGGCGTTGACCACTACCACGTCGTCCACGACTGCTCCTACTCCACCTACCGCTGCAGATGTGCCCGCTTGCGAGAAATCCTCGCGACAAGATTCGTCGAACGAAGACGAGTTATTTGGGGAAGGGACTTCAGCGAAAAGCACATCGAAAATCTCATATATATAATGCTCCTATGGGTAATGTCCCGGAGCATTATTACGATGTGCCCACTTCCCTTAAAATTGTAGACGAATTGTTATTGTTTCAAAATTGTAAATCACCACAACGTGTAGCGAAATTTTTGAATGTACTGAGCAAAATTATGAACAGAGCAAATGGAAAGCAGAACGCTCTTGTTTGTATATCCGAGCCTAGCGCTGGTAAATTTTTTTTCTTTGATGCGATTTTACATTTTTGTATAAGTGTTTGCTACGTAGCCAATTTTTAGTTTCCCACTGCAGGACTGCGCAAATAAAAGAATTTTGTGCTGGAATGAGCCCAACTGCGAACCTTCTGCGTGGGATACTATCAAAATGATATTTGGAGGAGATACCTGCCCGATTCGCGTGAAATATAGCGAAGATCAACAGGTAACGAAGACTCCTGTAATTGTAATTTCTAACAATGACATTTTTCCAAAAAACGAAGCAATTCAATTGCTGCATTTTTAATGTACAATGGATGCCATGCCCCACATTACGCAATTACAATAAAAAACCGAATCCCTTATGTATCCCCTTACTATTTAGGAAATACAATTGCTTACCTGAAAAAATGCCATTGATATCTGCTGATGCACCATTGTCCGATGACGAATTTTATAATTCAGATGATAGTTTTTGAGTTAAAGTTTTGAAATAATAAATGCATATGTTATATTAATTTTTATTTTATTGAAAACCTTTTTTATAAGACAATTTTAGGTTTGATAATGAACGAGACATATGTTCCCTCTCTGGAGTACTCGAGATGCTATTGCTTGTAGAGCCACTGTTTGATGGAATGGGTACTTTTAATCCTTGACCGACACTTATGTCTCCACTGTCGGTATCGTTAATTCCAAACATGGTTTCGCCAGTTGTATATTTTTTAGTAAGGTTTGGATAAAATACTACTTCGCTTGGATAAGATGCCAAATTTCCCTCGGTGAAAGCACTATCGAAGTTTACCATTACATTCAATTCGCATTCGATTTGCCAATAACAGGCTGAGTTTAAGAAAATTGTATTATCTGTTGCTGGGTTCAATTGAGGAGTAGCAATTAAACCTACGAGCACTTGCGGTTGAGGAGTGGACACGAGGGGACCACTTAAAGGATGTTGAGACCCAGCATTCCAACTGCTGTTGATATGTAGCCGTTATTTTGTTAATGGTAGCACCAATGGCTTCTTCTTTTGCTATACCCAATCTGCCGGGTAAATTTTTTTGTAGTATTGAATTTTACCAAGTTTTGCACAAGGTTTCCTTAAGTACACACTAGCATCTTTACGAGTCCATGGAATCCAATGTTGTTTCGGTGATTTCAGCATACCGGCTTTTATATCGTAGTGGTAATCGACAATCACATCACCTAAGCAATTGTTAATTAAGAAGCAATCAACATTTTCATCTTGCCGAAACATTCCCTCTTGATGGACAACATAATCTGCGTACGTAGTATCATCTGGATTTCTGCTTTTGTTCCATTCGTGAACCCAGAAGTGAGAGTTACTTCTCGGAACACCCATAACGCTAGATGTAGAGTGCTTGTAAAATTTCTCACTCATATCTGTTAAATCCATATCGACAAAACCTTTTCACTTTCATTGGGTCGTTTGTGTCGGTAGTGTATTTAACATTTCGGCCGTATGATTTTATATTCATTCCAATAGCCTTCATGCCAATAGGTATATACTCGGAAGTAGCTGTACCCGTTTGGGTTGTACCATGATCAAAAGCAACTCTTGTACCCAGACAATAAACTTTGCAGTTACATGACACGGCTTTAGCATTGTTTGGTAAATTGTTAAATTCACCAGGTGTTAAATAAAATGGTGACACACAGCGTCAGTTCACACAAAACTTTCAGATGGATTCAATTGTCAATTGTACTCGGGGTCATACAATAAACAAGAATACTGTTCTGATTTGTTTGTGCAGTGATTCAGTTAACGAAAGTTTAAGAGTCCGTAGACAATTGCCAAGTAGTTTTACCTGCGAGGCAAACGGAAGGGGAATTATCACAAAATTGTAGCAATAGTAGCAAGCAACGCCGTCGAATTTAGCGCTAGTAGCGAAATATTAACTGTCCTAAATATGTAGGTATTATACATATTTCGGCGCGTGTTTCCTCCCACCTTCTATTCAGCTCAACTGAAATTTGGCGGTCATTTGTCTCGCACGTACACATCTGCTATTATACATTATATATTCTTAAACAGCTTATAAGTTATAGTAATAAACTCTTACAATGATAAATTATTTAATTTTAAATTATCAAGTATTTTATGATAATTAAGGTTTTATTATTATAGATTATCTTTATTATTAATAAATAAAAATCAATCTTATGAATTTAACTTTTTTAAATAATATACTTACATATATTTAGTAGGTACAAGAGTTTTTAAAATATCAAATTTATTTGATTCTGAACTCATCAATTGGTTACATTTCTAAAATATTTAATCATATTTTTTTTATTTCTTCGTGATATTTTAAATCCGAAACATATATACATTATTATTAATTATAGAAAGCAATTGAAGGGTCGTACCGGACAAAAGTCGAACAAATTTTGTCGAAATAGCTAACATTATCTATCTTGAAGCTAATAATAATAACCGTTTTATCCAATAGTATGAATAGAACAAATATCAAACAACAAACAAATAATATAATAAAAAATTTAGTTTATATATTTTGTTGTTTTAATAAACGCGAATCTAGAACCGCTAGAAATCATGTTTTTACATTAAATAAGTTTTAGGAGGAGGGGGATGTGGATATGTAATACAAAATTGTTTCATATATATACACTCATTTATTTATTAACGGAATCTCCATTGTTATAAACATAAAAAAATAAATGTTAGTAAACAGAGCTGTCAGACTTGTAAATATTTAAATCAATTTTTTGAATTAAATCATTTTTGTGATTTAAATCATATGAATTAAATCCTTTTTATAAAACGTGACTTAAAGACTTTTGATTTAAATCATAGTTTGTCACGCTCCCTTTGGCCTACTATATTTCTTTTCTTCTTTATTGAGTAGGAGGAGGACAGGGCTTCTCTTGCCGCCGTAGCTCAGTGTATGCGGGGGTGGTAAAGAGTGAGCGCCACGGGATCTCTTTTGAAGTCCACCCTGTATGTTATTGTTCACACCTCCTAATAGGTAGAACCCGATACCATATATGGATGTTAAGAAAAGAAAAGAAAAAAGGCCAAGTTATCTAATATTTATTAGATTATAACTCTAAATTTAAAACAGAGTAAGTTAATTAGAGATTAATAGCTCTAATTTTAATACAAAAAAAAGTATATTTATTAGAGATTATAACTCTAATTTGACAAAAAAAAAATGATTATTAGAAAGATTCCGCTTCAATGATAATAAAAAAAAAATCTATGTCAATGACAAAATGTCATTGATATTGTTAGAGAGGTCGTACACAAAACATTATAATAATAGTCAACAATAATCGAATCACAAAAAGATCCAAAATCAAGCACACTTGCAAAACCAATAAAGTAATGCCAATAATGCTTCAAAACAAAAATTCGATATAATAATACAGCGTTCAAAATCAATATTTCGCTACCTTAGAGTTATAAGGTTCTATGTTACAACGAAATCATTTCGAGAAAAAGAGGTTTGAAATTTGGGCTATGTGGAAATGATATTCAAACTAAATATATCTATGTAAAGTTCTAATTATTGAATTCAAACAATTCAATTGAGTAGAATGTCAATTATACATGATGAAAAATTAGCATAATTTTCAAGAAAATAATTTTCCAACAAAAACATAGAACTATTTTTTATAAATTACTTTATTTGGCAATAGAAAATGTAACTTAGAACTAAAACAATAAACGTAAAAAAAAGTAAAAGTTGTTTTATAATAGAATTTAAACATTTTTGTAGATGTTTTTTACTTTTCTTTTTGATCTAAATTTGCTATCGTCACTTTATAGTATTCTTTATCTTGATGAGGCATGTACGGCAACATTGTCCTAATAGCTTCTTTGTTGTTTGCCGGAAATTCTTTTTTGTTGGTACTAATTTTGGGATCAGGAAAAACTGCGTGGGTGGTTTCATGCGACTTACGTGTACCTCTTTTAATATCAATGGCCTCAAAATCTTGTTCATGATTTGTTTGGAAGTATACTCTTAGCTCCCCTTGTTTAAATTGTAGAGCACATGGTTTTGCAAATTGCACGTTGGAATAGTCGTACACTATGTTACCTAAGCCCTGGTATTCGAAAAAATCATTTTGTTTCATTTAAATGATTCTATAGGGTTTACGCCTGTTTACGGTTTTCAAAAGTCTAAGAAATGAAATGGGAGAGTAATACTCTACCTTACTTAGCACTCTTTCTATTGCACTGTGTGCCGAGTCGATTTCCTGGACACATGAGTACCCAGGGGCTGAATATTTAATGGTTATCTGTTGAACTTGGGGACGTTTAACCATAAAGTGACCCATTGCATAGGAGATAACTGAATTCCTGTTTTGTGGTACACAGCTATCACTCCATAATGTAAATTCTGTTATTGTCGGATGTTCTATGAGAATACACGTCAAAATTTTAATGACAGCACTTGCAATGTCATTCTCCTTTCTGCCCATCAAGGTTTCTGCCCAGACTGCACAGTATATTTGTTGGTTTATGGACAAATGTGCTGTTAAATTGTATACAGACATCTTACTTTTATAGTAAAATGACGATATTTCAGCTCTAGGACAGGAAAGAACGTTTTCTAGGTCAAAAGAAACCATAACTTTATTTCTATCAGCTCTATCGTTTTGCCTGTCCTGACGAGCTCCCTCCTTCAGCTTTTTGTGAATAGTATATTTTTCTTCATCAGAATCTTGTATACCTTCAGCAGTTAATTGAAGCTTGTTTAATTCTCATAGATCGCACCTATCTTTCTTTGGTACGTGGAAATACAGATTAAACGAGTTACAAAAAATATATCGATATTGCGACAGTTTCACAATGGGGATATCGTTTTCTTCTTCTCTCATTTTATTTATATATAACTCATACATTTTAGTTATGTTTAATCCGCTTTCCAAATATTCTCTTTGGGTGTTAGCGCGACAGTAGTGCGACACTACTTTTCCAAAAGAATTTATGTGATCTATAACAGATTGTCTGGCTTCTTCTGGTATTCTATTTGTGGTGTGTTTTCCTTGAGTGCTTTTTACAGGTGTATTTGTACTAGAATTTCTATTTTTTAATGCATTGTAGATTGTTTGTTGACTGACATCTAAGGTGCTTAAAAGATATTTCTTGCACACTTGAAGTTTCCTCCCATTTACTGTAAAACCGTATTTGATTGTATTGCCTTTCTTGGAATTTTCATTATTTTTTCCTTTCCGTCTTTTTTCAGGTGCACATGGAATACAGTTTGCTATAATAAACATTTTTATCGCCATGGTATCCAATTTGTAGTACTCCTTGAAAATTGCATGTCTTTCTTCTTGGCTTATTATAGAATTACATTTAAAAAAACAATTCTTACAATCCTTTAAACTTTTCACACATTTTGGTAGAACTACCCTTTTTCTTACTGAAACATAACTTTCTCCTCGTGCTCTATTTTCCTTCCGTACAGTAGATTTCCACTTCTCCGGACACCTTGGTATTTTCCTGAAGAGTTTCTTTTTACTTCCCTCATTTTCTATAACATCCGTATCTGTTACTGTTTCCTCATCTTGTTCAATGTTAAAATTACCTTCAAGTTCTATTTCTTGCATTACGATATCAGGTCCCTGATTTAAATTGAGGTGCTCGGTTTCGCTACAATTTTAGAAAAGAAAAACTTAATAAAACTTTTTCAACATAACCTCACTTTTTCTTTACCTTAAATCATCTTCGTCGGGCAAGTATTCCTAATCTTTATCAGAATCATAACCGCATTGATCATATGCATCTATATCAATTTTACTGTCTTTCATTTTAGCTCTTAATTTACACAAAACACAAGTTTTTTTCACAATACAGACAACACACACACACTGCTAAAGGTGTACTATGTTAGAATATGAGAAGATTCCGTGCAATATTAGGAACACAAAGTTCCATGTTGTAACATAGAACTTTGTAATATACGTTTGTTTACCAAATTTCTAACAAAAAGTCCTATGTACGACATGGAACTTTGTCACGTATTACATGTATTTTCGTGACATAGAACTTTGTAATGTATAACATAGAATTTATTAGTTTGCCCTTAGAACGTTGCCGACTAGTGCAAAAGGTTCTATGTATCGCATAGAACCTTGTGGCACTAATAACTCCAATAGCGCTAAAATTGTATCATAGAACCTTATAACTCTAAGGTAGCGATTTGTTGAGTAAAACACAATTTGGCAAAATATCAGACTTGAATTATCTGGGTAAAGGTATACATAAAAGTAAATTATAAGATGGTTAATACTCACTGTCGTTATGTCCGGAATAGCGCTATCCCTGCACAAGACCCTGTAATAAAATGGTTTAACCCGACACAGATACTTCAACGTCTTAACAATAAAATTGTACCCTAGAATTCTACTTTGAAATTGAATAAGATTTTTTTTAAATGCCTAAAGCTAAACTTAAGTTCATGTGAACCTTGGTTCACAAACATGGGTGTTAGCAACTATTTATGTTGCCCGATGTTCAATTGAATCATCGATTTGAATATGAAATAAATGAATTTACCATCAGTTGCCAGTTAAAATATGACGGTTAATACAAAAGTAAAATAGTGAAGAAAAACCTGGCTAACTGGTTAATACTTAATTGAAATTAAACCTGATATTCGACAAAATACACATATAAATTAATACAAATCCAAGGAACGAACAGCTCCTTCCAACCAGATCCAGTTGCTACAGCTCCTGATTATTAGTCGTTGGATCTCGACTTTTTCTAACCATTTCCCAAGTCGGATAATAATTCCTATCTACTCCTATTCACTTTTGCTTGACCAGCTCACTCAAGCATACAGCAGTATGGAGTATGGAGAATGAAGCAATCAGATTTTACATTTAATCTGAAGATAAATGTGAATTCGAAGAATATAACCACAAACTAAAATTAATTAATGTCTCTTTACCTTAAACTTTAATCCTACCTAAGTTGTTGTGCGGCTTCGTAGTGTCCGCGCGTGGTCCACGTGGGGTCAATAATCCGCATCAAGCGTTGGGTTGCACATTTGCATTTAACCAAACTTTTCACAAAATATTAATTTGGTAGGAAACCAAATCCTCCACAATAAATTGTGCACCCACAAAAATCTTCTAGAGCAGTTAATCGGCTCGGATGGCCATGGATTTATTCCACTTGCTCTATATGAAGACGGACACCCACGCTTAACGGACCACGATTCGCGAGAAAGTGATGCGCAAATAAATTATTCGCAACAACAACGTGAATGCTGTCACCCTTTCATCAGTACACAGGATTGCCAACCACGCCCTGACCCGGCAACTTCACGCCGCCCAATCAACATGGCGTTTGACAACAACACTGACAGTGAAGTGACAGTGCCTGTGTATGTGCACAATAAACGGATCAAATATCAGATCATGGTAAGTAGACATTTATTGAGCAATAATAAAATTAATTCCCCCAATAACTAAGCCACTGAAATCGGATATTGTTTAACCGTGAAAGGTGTTTGGTCTACCAAATTAATTTGATGCTCATACCCTACCGTCAGACCAGGTCGATCCGAAAATATGGGTTGATGTTTTTGGAGAAGCGAAGAATATATAGCCATTTGTTCCCCTGATAAATCAATTTCAGGATAGATATTTTGTATTACCCTATCTGTCCCAACAGCCATAGCCGCCGGCGGTTGTGATTGGTTAATCGCACAAATGTGCAAGCTGGAAGATGTAGTAGGGATAGAATCAGGTTGAACATCTGAATCCGGAATCTCAAAAACCTTCTCATCTAGTGATTGTTCTGATTATTCAAACCCAGGCGAACAGTTGAAAACGATGAGCTATTGTTAAAAACCTGATTCAGCGAAATAAATTTAACGCTGCGCAGTACCCCTAACGCTTGCCTAATATTTGTGGTTTCAATTAAACTGGTTGCTATATGAAGCGGGAAATGTCGAGCCACCAGATGAATCAAATGTTCCTCATCATACGGTGGTACCAAAAACTGCGCTTCCGTTATCAGTTTAAGCATAGAACTTGAAAATGAGCCATCCAATGTAGGATAACGACCTGATTCAAGCCGACCCAGAACTTCATGCTGTTTAAATGATCTCCAGAATTGCTCGTAAAAAAGGTGCTTAAAATCTTCCATATCATTACTCATATATGATATGGCTACAAACCAGTCATACGCATTACCTTTAAACAATTGATGACCCCATAGTTTTAACTGAGTAAACGAAATATTATACAATTCTATTACCTTTCTAATTGCTTTAAAAAAATACTGGG
Source organism: Tachinus rufipes (assembly GCA_963932245.1). Lineage (NCBI taxonomy): Eukaryota > Metazoa > Arthropoda > Insecta > Coleoptera > Staphylinidae > Tachinus > Tachinus rufipes. The sequence continues at coordinate 53,667,204 of OZ010748.1, forward strand.
TGTAAATTGATTCCGTCGAATGGTGGTAAGGCTTTACAAATTTTGTTTAAATTTACATTTGTTATATACGGCGTCGAGGATGGTTGATAGCCTCGTAAATTGTCATTTAATTCATCATCCGTTGATGATGCATAATTGTACCGACTAACTCTATTTGCCCCAACAACAGCAGCTTGAGGTTGGGTATTTCCCATATTAATCGGTTGATAAATCGCGTTGACGACCTGACCCTTAGGTGGTTTAACAGAGTTTGACATTACGTTTGAGTTACCGTAAGCTGCCGTTGCTGTGGCATAAGTTGTCTTATCTTTAAACCTGTCTTCTACATAATATGGTGAATAATTCTTAACATTCTTTATTTCCAACCTCTCCCGAGTGGGAGCACTGTGTGGTGTAAACCGGGTTTACTATTTTCAGTGCAGTGTAAATCATGTTTACCCTTGCATTCCCATCGCCAACTTCTGGTTTATTTATTGTTTAGTTAATGTCAGTATTTGCCAGTGCACAAGTATTCATTTGTTGATGAGAGTACTGAACATTTTTCAATGCTTTTTACGCATACTGATCGGGTAATTTATTTTCACTCACATGTGATTTATTCATTACGTTACACGGTGTAGCAATTCCCCCTATATGATCGGAGTCATTCGATGTGTCCCCCAATCTGCTAATTGCCTCATGAGAGTGACATTTTACATATGGTTTATTAGTCCTCTCATCTTGAACCGGTAAGTTATTTTGTTCAGGTTCATGTGCTTTACTAACTTGTAATTTTTTAGGTATTGTACCCGTTTGATTGATTGGTTTCAAACCCCCTGATGTATGAACTGGATAGTCCGTTGTACTTTTATTAAACGGCACAGGTAAATTATTTAAATCCTCCCTTATTAGCAACTTATTTACATTTATTAACATTGCAGGCCCGGCATGCACTGGCTTCTTTAATATGTCTCCTGAAGTATGACCTAACTGATACCGTCCCATAGTGCTTCTATTTAAATCATCGATGACTTATTAATATTACATTGAAATGGTACATTATCAACTAAACTACTTTGCATTTTGGCATGGTACCCTCTGAATGGCTGACCACGCCCCTCGAAGTGTCTACCGATCTACTTAAATCTACATTAGTTACATTATACATAGGTAAATTCTTATTATAATTGATTTAATTCTTATCTTTGCTTCATGCATTAGGTGCTGCTGACATCATCCTATCAGCATCTGCAGCTCCTCCATTGTCCACTGTTGTAGATGATTTTTCTAGACTCTTCTTTGCTCGGTTGAAATAATGTGTTCGTTGTTTAGATGGTGTTCGATCTATTGTAAATCATACCTTCTTAATATTTGCAGAGATGGTCCCTCGCTTGGGCTCCAAGTTGTGGCAAAACGGATTTCTCCAGGATTGGGTGTTACGGATTCTGGCCAACTTCGCCAAATAATAAGTGGCAACCGGTGTAATGGCTTTTGGTAAAGTTCTCAATAATAAAACAATTTCCATTGGCTTAATTGTTTTATTTTAAAGCAGTAACATACAGGATAACAAAAACCTAGAAGTCAAAAGCACATGTTAACTCTAACCTTACCATGTGACGTTCCCCCTTTTTTCCGGCAGCTTCTAGGGATGGGGTGGGTATGCAACCTAAATTTTAGGGCGCTAATTAATTTTTTGAAAAAAAATTTATAAAAAACGCAAAACTCTGGATGACTTAAAACGGTTAAAACAAACTTCAAATTTGGTACAAAAATTAAGTATATTACTGATTAGTAATTAGAAAAATTAACACAATTTCAACAGATATGCGCGGCACTCTTAATTGTTAAATTATAAAAACCTGGGTAATGTCCATGAGATCTCGTGATGGTATGCTCCTTTACTTTGGTCACGTGTTCAGTCCGTTTTTATTTTATTCGGGGGCACGTTTTTCGAATTTGCATCGTCAAGCATATTTTGCAATTATCCAAGATAACAGTGTTTATAATTTTTCGCAAACTGCAAGGTAGAAGGCCTACGAAAAAAAAACCCGAACAAAAAATAATTAAAACCCGATATCCCGACAAAAATAAACTGAATAAAAGTAAAAGTAAATTAATATTAAACAAAAGTATACCTTATAATTCCGGCCTTATCCAGCAGTACATGTGTTTCATGTATAACAAAAATCTATTCGTCCGTACTGGCTCACTATATTTTTGTATCCGGGTCGCGATTATCTCGCACCGCGAATCGAACAGAAAAGAATCCGAATTGACCGTTAAGGCACACACACACAAAAAACATAATTTTATCTTTGGCATTGTTGCCGAGTATATTCCCGCAGAGAATAATAAACCATACGCAAATAAGATTAATACTAATACGAAATTTAAAAATTTAATTAATCTAAACATAGACAAATGGCAAAAATGAACTAACCCACAACAAGAATTACAATTAAGCGCCCGGTTTGAATTCATTAATAAATTTAATTTATTAATAATATTAGGCCACCCAATCGTAACCCTTGCACATAAAGTAGACTACAGTGAAACTCCACAGACATTTAAAAATAGCCGTTACAACCACCCTTCCATAAAACCAAATAAACATAGAAAGATATATAACAATAAATAAAAAATAACCAATCATAATTACTCAAATAAACCAAAACAAATAGAAAGTGTAATGAAAAGAATCACTTACCTACGCAGGTAAAAATATAAATTGAGTTAATATATACTCAAGTCCAGTAAGCGCCAGGTTTACTACGCTGCATGTGTACAGGTGGAAAAGCGAGACGCAAAAGAATCCCGACAGACAGATTCGTTCTCACCTTGCGAGAAGGAACCTGACCCGCGGGGATAGGTAAGTATACCGTAAGATGTACACCGGCAACACAGCAAACGCCGTCGTGTAGGTAGGGTGGTCTAACTTATCACACTACTTACCAGCTTTCAGTACGGTTTTTGAGCAAATATGGGAACTGCAGATACAATTAACGACTTTTTAAGGAATATATATATATATTTAAATTTAAACAAGAACTTGATTGTTGCAACAGTGTTTTGTGATCTATCTAAGGCATTTGACCTTGTTGATCATAGAACACTCTTAGAAAAAAATGGAAAGATATGGATTCAGAGGTATTTCCATGTTGTGGCTCAGTAGTTGTTTGAAAAATCGTTCTCAAGCAGTAGAATTAAATAATGTAAGGCCAGATTTTTTTGTAAACAATATAGGTGTTCCCCAAGGCTCAATATTAGATTAAATTTTCTTTTTACTTTACATTAATGACATTGTCCATGTAGACGTTAAAGCGAAAATTACTCTTTTGCAGATGATATTTGCTTAACATGGAGCGAAAACATAGTACATGTTGAAACAACTATAAAAGAAGATTTAGTAAAATTAAATAACTGGTTTAACATAAATAAGTTACAATTAAATATTTCAAAATCTAAGTTAATGCTTTTAAAACCATACAATAATAAAGAAGAACAATAGATAATAACTTAAATTGGACGTATCATATCCAAGATTTACTTAAAAAACTTTCCTCGGCGTCATTTGCTATAAAAACTATTTACAATAACACGGGTAAGCATTTAGCAAAAATATCTTACTTTCTTCATTTGAGTTACGTATGCGTTATGGTATAGCCAATTATGGATATGCTTGTAAAAAAAAATTAATGGCAATATTTAAACTTTAAAAGATAGCAGTCAGAATTATAAACAATGTAAAAACAAGTGATAGTTGCCGACCATTATTTCTTAAAGATAAAATTCTCACATTTTGGTCACTTTTTATATTGGAAGTTTCTACACAGGTGTATAAAAATGCTAGCGTCATACAAGTAAACAGTATTCATAATCATGATACACGCACAAAAAACAATTTATATTTGCCTAAACCAAACAGTGCCTATGTTTTTATAGTCTTGATGATTATTTTAATTTGTAATTTTTAAATTGTATAAGTATGTTTTATAATTATAGTTTAATGTTTTATTTATTTATATTATATACCTACTACTAATTATGTGTTGTTTGTCTGTATGTATATTGTTAATGTAACCAAATGTGTTTGTGTATGAATTATTTCTGTCATCTGATGGGTTCAATAAACTATTATTATTATTATTATGGTCTTAATTCCTCTCTGAAACGGAGGTTGTCATCTTTAAAAAGTTAGGTATATATAGTGTTTTTCATATGTTTAAAATGTAAACATCATCAGGGGAAATTGTTGCCATTAAGGGCTATCAAAGGAACTGCAAGTAAACTATTTGATTGTCACAATGTAATATAAGAATTATTAATAGTTGACTATAAAATAATTATATAATTTTATTAGTGCTATGTGCATGTGTAACTTTATTATTTGTAATTTACTAATTTCTTCATATCTACGCATAAAAACTATAAAGAAATCAATGTTGTTGCAAGTCTTTATGTATTGTGTGACAAATGATAACAAGCGTAAGAACTGTGTTTGGGTATATAAAATTATATATAAACCTAAAAAAAGATTAATGATGAAACAATGAAATAATTTATTAAATTACATTAGATGGAGGCACAATCATTCGACTCATTAATTATTGATCGTTACAGATGGATAAATACGAAATTGTCAAAGATTTCTCAACTGTGCAATTCGTTCAAATTTTCTGAAATATCCAGAGTTTTTAAAAAGTTTTCTTCCATCCATTTTCAAACAATACTTCTGGGAAAATTTCCTGCGTGAATTGTTTTCCAACCTCTTTCCGCAAGTTTTCAAGTAACATGAGACATAATGTAATCTCATTGGCGTTCTACATTCCCAATCTCACAAAATCTTTTAAATAAACACAATATACAAGAATCTGAAATCTTTTCTTGGCATTTATTGGAGCATACGCATTGTTTTTCTATAGTTTGCGGTTTTCTTTTCTCACAAACCTGTTTTGTTGTTCTCTTATACTCAATTTCGCAATTTTTCTTTTGTTTTCTCATATTCAGTGCTCATGTATCCTCTTGCCTCCGTTTGGATCGATTTCTGATTTATAACTAGCTTGTTTCTAATACTGGATTATCGGGAACATTTCAAATAATTCTTGTTCGTGTTGTATATTTATTAAACTTCAGAAAAAATAAACATACCTTGTACAGCCAAACACTAATATTGTGGCCGGTGACTCCGTAGACAAAAGTGGGTTGAAACCATTAAGCGAGACCAATAATAATTTAGGTACATTCACATGCAAAATCAATTTTAAATCGCGTCAGTCTAGCATGAACTGCGAGGAAAATAACATCGATGCTGCGAAACATTTATTTGTTATTTTGCGAAGCCGGCGCTACCCGGGAATAAATTCAGTTTGTGTCTCTGAGTGTATTGTTTTCCTTTTTCGCATTATGCATCCTTCATTCTGGCTATAGTTTTCTTTCTCTCAAGATGCGCGGAAACGCCTGTCATGGGCCACAGTATTCGTGTTTGGCTGTAGTTAGGCTAAAACAAAACGAAACCTAAAAATAATTAACGTACCTAGTTCATTATCTCCGGATACATTCTTTGATAATTGAAGAATATAGCGGCTTTGCAAACATCCATGGTACAAGATTTGTTTATTCATTGTACACAAATTACACAAACAACAGAAACACAACACTCACATCAAGCTGGCAGATTTTTGACAACTACGAACACGTGTTTAGTTATAGGTTAGAATTATTTGAATTGGTAAGCAACGGGCGTACAGAAGCGAGAAAACGCACTTTAACTGGCGCTACATCTATGGTTACGCGGCAATAGATAAATGCATTTTGGTATTTATCGTTAAATTGCAATATCTTGTTCAAAAATTTCGCTAAAAAGCTAATGTTAGCTTTAAATTCTTTATTACGTTATTTCCAATGCATACAAAGCCTTAAAACTGATCTAAGGTGATGCAAAAAGTGCTATAACAGGAAACTGCATAACCCTTGCATTTATCTTTAAACCGATATATCTCGAAAACTAAGTCCAAAAGTCATATTATTGTTTTAACTGATTTATTATGTTGTTTTGCACCAATCCATAATATTGAAATTGATCCAAAAAGTGCATAAAGTGTAGTTACAACAAACTGCATAATAAATGCAATTAGCGATTCGCTGCATTTTTATGGCATGTGTTATATGATACCGATGCAGAATTTTATTGTCTTTTCAATGGTATTGGTATCGTTGCCATGCGACGCTTAATAAGCAATTAATTAACGATAATTTACTTTTTTTCTCTATTTTCAATTAGCTGTAGAAGGAGCAAATGATGGGCCCAAACAAATTTTTTTTTACGAATCGATTTATCTCACTAACGCGCATATTTTCAGACAAAATTAGCAATTTTGGAGTGACCCGTTGCTAATTACTGCTAATCACTATTTTTAATTAGGCAATTAATTGCGCGCATTAACATGTTATATACCATTGAAAGCGCTGTTCTTCAGGCTATCCAGCGGTATAAATATAATTGCTCTCCGATGTATTATAAGCGAGAAAATGCACTTTGACTGACATTACCTTTATGGATATAGTTATGGATAACTTCACAGCGGTTAAATAATAAACAAATGTAAATAGATTCAAATTACAATTCGACCTAATTATTTACACAAGTAAAAGTAGGTGGAGATAACAAATAATAATATAACTAAAAATAAGAAATTGTGTGTAGACAGTAAAAATAAAAGTATTATTTTTTACAAGAAGAAAAAAAAAATGTAAATAAATGAATAAAAATCATTCGATTGAATTTTATATTGAGCGCCGCATAGAGCTATGCAGTAATTTAATGTTTTCGCAGATTAATTTATTTTTGGCTTTCTTCAAATGTGGCATAGAAGTTTGCCATAATATTAAATTTATCTGTTACTGTTTTGCAAGTAAGTAGCACTTTGTTCAGTTCTCTTACGGCACTCAACATAAAATCTAAGTCGACACGGGTATGTAGAATTTTAAATTCATTCTGTAGCTGGTAGAACGTTTCACTATTACTGTCGTTGTTAGTGGCGGGTGCAGCGTTTGTCCTGTTGCTCCAGCTGAATGCGGGGGCGTGTTGGGGTTATTGTCGAGGCTCCGCGCGCCTCTGTTGGGTCTGGCCGGCTCGAGGTTTGTTCCATCTCGGCGTGGGGAAGTCTTGAGTGCTTGTGGCATTATAAGCGGGCTGATTGGGAGATTTATTTTGTGGCGGAACTTTATTTAATTTAAGTCTTTCGACATACATATGCTGAACAGCCGGTGAAGTTGGCGGGATGATGTTGTTTGCAGTTAACGCAGGTTGCTGCTTCTTCGTCACTTTTTATGCATTCATGCGTCCAGTGTTGTTGAGCGCACTTAACAACACACCACGGGTCTGAGTAGCAATTTGATGTCGAGTGTCCCCATTGTTGACATCTGTGGCATTGCGTAAGTTTGCGTTTATTTACGTTTCTTTCCCATGATATTGTTGTGTGCAGCAGGTGTCGGGCTTTGGTGTTCAGCTCCTTTACTGTTACAACATTTGAGGTGACAACCAGGTAGTAATTGCCGGTGTTAGTGTTCATTTTAAACACTTTACTAACTGGCACATTTTTGTGTTTTAACGCTTGAAGTATTTTATCCGCGTTCACGTCGCGCGGGATCCCTTTAGCCACAAACGAGTGGGTTTTTTCACTTGTACGGGTGAACGAGTGAAAATTTATTTCATTACTTTTCAGTAATTCTTTCAAATTGTTCCAATCTTCTATATTGGCCGTTTGTATCACTGTTGAGTTTCTTCCGTACCTTATATTAAAGTCGCCGACTACTACGCTTTTTTATAGCGTTGACAGTTGTGGTATGATTCTCGGTGTTGTCGTGGATGACAATAGGCGGGATTCGTTCTTTTTTGGGTATCGTTTGTGCAGGTGCAGGTGTAGGTGTAGTGGTGTTGTCATCTACATGCATACTATTATTATCATCATCTTCTTCGACGTCGCTCAGTTGTTCAAAGCGATTTTGTGTTTGAATCGTCGGTATATTTATGACCTTGTCAGCATTTTTACTAGCGGATTTTTCTAGTTCTAATTTTGCGGCTTGTTTTAACTCTTCATTTTTAACTTCTTGCTCGTATTCGAACAGTTGTTTCTCCCATACTAATTCTTCGGCTTTACGTAGTTTAGTAGTTCTTATGACATCTTTAAGATCAACTACTTCTTTTCCAGCGCTATTGATGTATTTTGTTGATCTTGATATTTCTGTAAATACCGGCGGTTCAGGCTTTTTTATTGTTTTATTTTCATCCTTTTTGTGGGATATAAGATTTATTTTCTTTCTCGTCCTTGTATTTGTTTCAAGAGATTTGGAACAGGTTGGATTATCGTCTATTTGAGTATTTTCAACAGTCTCATCATCCTTGTCACTCCCATGCGAGTGCTGTCTCTTAGTCGATTTGTTGCTTTTATCTGCATTTCCTTGCATCCTGATACACTATTTATGGACCTTTCGGTCCTTTTAGGTGTTTAAACAGCGAAAAATATAAATTTTAAATTCACGGCCGGGTAAACTCGTTCCGCGAGTCTGACTTCAGGACCTCCGCGCTCGCTCGCTGCTCCAACGCGTACGTAGAGCCCGACGCGCTACCCATTGCGCCAAACGGTATTGCTGATAAGGAATGGGAAAAGTGTTATAATAATGGGATCAAATGAATGTGGACTTGTAAAAAAAAATGGAAAAATATATGATGTGATGACGTCAGTCCTAAGCACTTGCAATCCCCCATTTGTAGTTATCAACTACCGATAAAGATTTTACTATTGTTAAATATTTTAATAGTAATATATATTTTAAGAGTCCGTAGACAATTGCCAAGTAGTTTTACCTGCGAGGCAGACGGAAGGGGAATTATCACAAAATGGTAGCAATAGTAGCAAGCAACGGCGTCGAATTTAGCGCTAGTAGCGAAATATTAACTGTCCTAAGTATGTAGGGGCCGGTATTATAAAACAAATTAATCTATGATTAAAATTTACTTGACAACTAAACTAATTTAACTGAAGATTTCGGTACTATAAAAGCTTATTAAATTAAATCATGCATTAAATCTGCCATTAAACTAACTGGCGAAAATCGTGCTCTTAAATTTTAACTGACGTTTCTAAACTAGTATTTTAGGTTAAGTACGTGTGTTTACACATTAAACCTGAATTAAATTTAAATATTGCACTATGTCGTCCGTTTCAAGTGTTTCAAGTGTGTCAATTTCATCAATTGATGATATTTTAAGTGATTCTACGGATGATCAATTAGAAAATCATCAGACAAGGTTACCAAGAGTATTCCGTGATAGAACTCATCCCTTTGAAATATATGATGAAATCAGTTTTCAAATTCGATTTCGGTTGACAAAACAATGTGCCCTAAATGTATTAGAACAAATCCAAGGTAACATTGCACCACAAACTCAACGCAATCAATCAATATCTGCAATGAATCAGTTGCTAATTACACTGCGATTTTATGCCACAGGATCATTTCAAATTGTAATTGGTGATCATTTTAACATTACAAAAAACACAGTGTGCCGAATAATTCACCGTGTTACTCACTACATTGCATTATTAAAAGATGCGTATATAAAAATGCCAGAGACGCTTCCACAACGGAATAAAGTCTGTGATGATTTTTTTTAACATATGTGGATTTCCAAATGTATGCGGTGCCATTGATGGTACGCATGTTAAAATTCAATCACCAGGAGGGGACAACGCCGAAATTTTTAGGAACAGAAAAGGATATTTTTCAATCAATGTACAGGCAGTTTGCGATGCAAAACTGCATATTAACGATATTGTAGCTCGTTGGCCAGGAAGCACACACGATTCCAGAATATTTGATAATTCAGTACTGCGAGCAAAATTTGAAAACAACGAATTTGGTAACGCATATCTACTAGGAGACAGTGGCTATCCTTGCAGACGGTATTTGTAAACGCCGCTGTTACATCCAGCAACTCCTGCGGAACATAGATATAATAGTTCGCACATAAGGACAAGAAATACTATTGAAAGGACGTTTGGTGTACTAAAGCGACGATTTCCATGTTTGTCTACTGGACTAAGAATTTCTAAGGATAAATCGGTTGCGGTTATTGTTGCAGTCTGCGTCTTACATAACATTTGCATTGATATGAATGCAGATTTAAATAATCTTGACTTACCTGCCGAAGAAATACCTGAAGAACAATTGTTTCATAATTTGCAGGAAAATAATGCAGTAAGAACTGCAATAATAAATGAAATATTTGGGTAAATTTTTTATTATTTTATTTATCATATAAACCAAAATCAGCTATTTTAATATTTTCATTTTTCTCAACAATCATCAATTCCAATTTTTGTTTATTAATTTTAATTTGTTTTTCTTCCTTTTTTAGTATTAATAAATCTCTTTCTAATTTTTCTTTTTCCAGTCTTACTTTTAAAATTTCCAATTTTATTTCTTCTTTTTCACTCCTATCATTTTTATTTACTATTTTTTTATTATATCTTTTTTTAGATAGATGCGGCTGGATCGGTTGCATCACTTCCACTGACGGTATCTCTTCAACATCAACAATTGTTATGGCTGGCAGTGAATTTATTGCATCATTTTCATCTTGTACTTCTTCCTGAAAATTTAAAATTATAATTAAGTTCATAATTAAAAATAAATAAAAAAAAAATATTTTCCAAATCACCGATACTATTTACTTACATCTATATTATTTACAACTATTGGGTAATCTGAAATAGAATATAAAAAATTAACAACAATTACAAATTGCAAAAAGTAATAGTTTATACTTAGCAGTGCTGAAGAATCATATTGGTTGGTAATTTCAGTTAACACTGTTTGATTTAACTGCAAATATCGTTCGCTAACACCACCCATTTTTTTAATTGAAATACCGCCACCAGTTTTGTACATTTCGACCTAAAGATTATTCATGCGTTTGTAAATACTGTTTTATTATAAAAGAAACATGCATTATTTACTTAAAACTAATATATAACTTACCTTTTCATCTGCTTTATCTTTCTTCGCCTTTTGTTTAATATTTTCGTATAATAATTTTAGGTGTGCACTACTTCTTATGCCAGTTTGCTGAATAGCATTATATTTATTAGCAATTGTTTGCCAGGTATTTTTTTTTACTTTTGAATTGCCATCATCTGTTTTTTTATTTTCTAAAATGTGTAAATATGGCTCTACTATATCAAGTAAATTATATTTTTCAATTTCAATGTAATTGCGACCTCTTTCTCTTTTTTTGTTTTCCATTTTTAACAAAATTCTAATTCATTAATTGAATGCCAACTGTCAACAACAATAATCCTGAAGCTAGGTGCAAAAGAAAAGCCCCATATACACAACTAAATTTAAAATCGCGCTAAATAAATCTCTAGTTAGTTAATTAACATACGATTTGGTTTTATAATACTGAAAATAATTTAACTGATGATTAAATTTATTCGTCAGTTAGTTAATTGAAGATTATATTTTTGTTTATAATACCGGGCCTAGGTATTATACATATTTCGGTGCGTGTTTCCTCCCACCTTCTATTCAGCTCAACTGAAATTTGGCGGGCATTTGTCTAGCACGTACACATCTGCTATTATACACAAACAGCTTATAAGTTATAGTAATAAACTCTTGCAATGATAAATTATTTAATTTTAAATTAACAAGTAGTTTATGATAATGAAGGTTTTATTATTATAGATTATCTTTATTATTAATAAATAAAAATCAATCTTATGAATTTAACTTTTTTAAATAATATACTTACATATATTTAGTAGGTACAAGAGTTTTTAAAATATCAAATTTATTTGATTCTGAACTCATCAATTGGTTACATTTCTAAAATATTTAATCATAATTTTTATATTTCTTCGTGATATTTTAAATCCGAAACATATATACATTATTATTAATTATAGAAAGCAATTGAAGGGTCGTACCGGACAAAAGTCGAATAAATTTTGTCGAAATAGCTAATATTATCTATCTTGAAGCTAATAATAATAACCGTTTTATCCAATAGTATGAATAGAACAAATATCAAACAACAAACAAATAATATATTAAAAAATTTAGTTTATATATTTTGTTGTTTTAATAAACGCGTAATTGCGAATCTAGAACGGCTAGAAATCATGTTTTTACATTAAATAAGTTTTAGGAGGAGGGGGATGTGGATATGTAATACAAAATTGTTTCATATATATACACTCATTTATTTATTAACGGAATCTCCATTGTTATAAACATAAAAACATAAATGTTAGTAAACAGAGCATTCAGGCTTGTAAATATTTAAATCATTTTTTTGAATTAAATCATTTTTGTGATTTTTAAATCAATCATATGAATTAAATCCTTTTTATAAAACGTGACTTAAAGACTTTTGATTTAAATCATAGTTTAAAGACTTTTGATTTAAATCATAGTTTTTTAAAGAGTGACTTAAATCTTTAATTATTTAAATAATTTATTTTGTAACCGGTGATTTGACTTATGGTTTAAATCATTTTGATCTAAAAAATGACTTGTGACTTATTATTTAAATCATTTTTATTTAAGAAATGACTTGTGATTTATAATTGAAATCATTTTGAAATTGATTTAATATTTTGTATCACTTAGTTGAAATTTCTTCTTGATTTAAATCAAAATTGAAATTATTTAAATTAAATTAAATTATTTAAATCAAACGTGAATTGATTTAAATTAAATTAAATGATGTAAATCAAATTAAGTGATTTAAATCAAATTTGAAATGTACGTTGTTGTAACACAAACAAAAAAATGGATTTATTGGGGATCCCTCCTTCATATATACCATGGGAAGCCCCAAATGGTATGGAAGAACCTTTCTTGTTTGACAGGAAAACGCCAGTTTTCCTGTCAATGTCAGACGAATTTGATCAAATAATAAATTCAGCAAAATTTAAGCCAGAAGCCGGAACCAATAAAAAAAAGAAAACCTCTATCGAGGAAATGTAAAAAATGCTATTGTAAAGTTTGTGTAAAATATTATAATAGTAAATAAATGTATTTATTTTTTTTATTTGTTTATTTATTTATTTTTGTGTTCTAGGTAACCTATGGTAATGCTAAAAAACAGTGTTACATATTACATAAATAAAATATTAACGCTAGAGAATTGCCGGATATAGTCGCCCCGTCCTGTTGTGGTGCCACTAGTAGTATTCTTATGGAAACATATTAAATCTTATCACATCTACGAGAATATCGGTAAATCTTTCTCTCTAGAAAAATATTGACACGTACAGCGCCGTTTTTTAAATTAAAATTGGTTCTTTTAGGACAAAACGCCAACCAACTCAATATCCAAACGATAAGATTTTTGTCATCACTCTTTTTATATGTTGAACTACATAAAGTATTCTATGTCTTCATGTTTTTGGTTAAAGATTTGAAGTTATATTTAACAAGTAAAAAATTAATAAAAAACTAATTAAAAACGTCACTTTTTAGAAATTAATTGCGAAGAAACGATTTATTGCATCAAATTTCTACAAATTTAAAGACTCAGATTGGACTTTCTTCTACAATGTCTGAAAATTTTATTCAATTATATTCAGGCGTTTTTTTTGCTGAGTTGGATGCTGTAAACCCTTATAATAGCGCAACTATTCTCCCCCCTTAATATTACAGTTAAAAAATATTATTTATATATAAATTAAAAATATAAAAGAATTAGAATACTTATAAATAAATTTTTCATTAAATAATCTGTTTTTATGCTCAACGTCTTGTGATTTAAATTTAATTCAGATCATGTAACTTATAAATTTTCTAAAGCATCAATTAATTTTGTGATTATAGTAACATGAATAAATTTTACGTTTCTTTTAGGATAAAAATTATGGTTTGTTTTTAGTAAATGTTCTGCAAGTTTAGATCTGTTAGGTGTATTTAATCTAATTTTTAACCTAATTTAACCTAAACAAATAAGTTGTGATATCTCACTCAAGAGACAAAATATAAAATAAAATAATTTTAAAATTTATTAAAAAACATCAATTACAACATACTTTTTTCACTCATTAAGTAACTGAATCAATTCCGATGCTCATCTAATATTTGTTTCCATTAAGCTTAAGAGTTTTATGTGAGTTTTTTGTTCTCTTTTTTCCAGTTCATTTTTCGGTACTTTCATTTTCCATTCTTCCTTCTTTTGTTGATTAAATAATAACAATAAATGACAATACTGATCTTCTAGTATTTTTCATTTCTTTATTTTCTGATTTTTTTTTCCTTCCTTCACTAAGTAATTTCACAAAATCACAGTTTGATGACCATCTTATATGTTCTCCCATGACTGTATCGGTTGGTTTCCAATCTCCAATAGTGATTCCACATCGAAAGCAACGAACGTGGTCTAAGTGTTGGAAATAGGAAAATCAAGCTTTGGCAAGTGAGTTGGGCGTTATAATTCTATACCAATTCTTAAATGTTTGCAACCGTTCTTCAAAAATTGAAAACCTTGTAAGAGAAACATCATCTTCCAAACACATTTTAACCAATATTGAGTTTATACATTTTGTGAAATCTTTTATATAATAAACATCTTTGAAATCCAAGAGTTGTGTGATAAATTAAATCCCAACCACTTAACTAGTACTTTATTGTCTTTTCTTCTAATTATTTTGTCAACTAAATAAATATCTGGATATTTTACTTTTTGTAATTCATATTCATAGAAACCACCCTTTATCTCTTGTTTACTTTTATCGATTAATAAATATGTTAATGGATATGTTGATTGAATTTTGTGAATAGTAAATATTTGACCAGTTAGGAGTATATCCTTTAGCAAATTCACTTCTATATTTACTTATACGTACGTTGTCACCGACACAAAATTTCTTAATCTTAGGGTCAACCAATTTGATATGATTGTATGAATTTTGTAAGATAGCTTTTTCGTTTTTAATGTCAACATTAATGGGTTTTATGGCAATAGTGCTATGTTTGGTATTATTGTATTTGTAAACAATTTCTGGTAAAATATCTAACCATTTATAATTTCCTTGTAAACTAAACTGTTTCCACATGTTATTTTTTAAAGTTCGATTAACTCTTTCTACAACGGACGCCTTTTGAATTGAATATGTGCTATAGTGATTTATGTTGTATTTTTTCATTAACGTTTGAAAGTCTTTATTGTAAAATTCCGTACCCATGTCTGTTTGAACATTTTTTACAACATTTTTTTAAATTAGAAATATCTTTTTCATGGCAGATGAAACATCTTTTCCAATCTTTCTTTTTACTGGAAATGCCCAAACAAATTTTGAAAATACATTAATAACTACTAAAATATATCTAAATCCTTTATTTAATGTAGCATAAGGTATCACTTCAACTAAATCTGCTTGAATTAAATATTTAAGACTTTTTACTATAACATGTCTTCACTTGAAATTTTTACGAGCTGGTTTGTGAATTTCTTCAACAATTTCTTGTTTAACATTTGTTATCTTATTCTTAACCATTTTCTTCAACAACTGGACTATATTCTTCTTCCACAGGACATTTAAGTACTAACTCAGCATATAACGTTACCATATTTCCACCAACATATTGTTCCGGAAATTCTATAGTATCCCCCCTTTTTAATGGTAAATTACGTAGAGCATTCTCATAGAATGGTAAACCGTTTATTCTTATTTGAGAATTATTACTAATGAAAGCCGATACAATTGTAGCCGATTTGTGTGGAAAGATGTAATTTGATAAAGTATTATATAAAAGATATCTATTGTTGAGCGTTGTATCACTAAAAAAATTTAGTGTAATTGAATAACTGTATTTTTTTGGTGATGTTGATTGAAGTATTATGTCGATATCGTTATGTTTTGAATAAAGTGTTCTTCCAAATTTATCAATGGTCATGTTTATTTCTTAAAACTTAATCAGTTAATGAGAGTTTACATCTATGTTACCGTTATTTAATAATTTTTGCTTCTCGCAACTCTTCAATTATTGAAGTAATTTCATTATTATGTCCAGTATGCCCAGCAGCTTGGGAAGAAATTAGAAGGCGCAGACGATTAACTAATTCATTAGAATTGTCCCGAGGGGTTAACAACTTAGTAAAAAAATGTACACCTGATTATGAATACGCGTAATTATTACGTGATTATGTAATAATTACGTGATTATGTAATGATTACAAGATTATGATTATGATTATGCATTGATTACGTTATTATTTAATGAATACACAATGAATACGTGATTATTTAATGAATACGCAATGATTACGTGATTATTTAATGAAATCGTAATGATTACATGATTATGTAATGAATACATGATTATTCAATAAATACGTGATTATGAAAATGATTATGCGATTATGTAATGATTACATGATTATTCAATAAGTACCCATTTTTTTAAAGATTTTATAATTCTGTATTAAATATGAATGCATTAATTATTTTATACCGATCATAAAATTATTTTGATAATGTATAATATTAATATATTATTATAATACTTATGTTTTATAATAATCTTCAATCAAGTACTTACTACAATTTCTTATACATAATAAGAAACATAAACTAAAAATATACCTACCTCGATGTTTATTAATGTTTTATGTAGATTAGAAAAAATTCACCACCAAGAATAACAATGTGATTTATTACATTAAAAAATAAACATATAAAAATCTTTTCAACAAAAATAATAACAATACATAATAAAATTTGTACCACTAAATAATTATGTTCGACTGAAGTAGGTTTTTATTTTAATATAATAAATAAATAACTGCACACACACACACATGCCAAGAGTTGTATAAAAACACCTGTGAAATTGTCTGGGAATAAATCTCTAGCGGCACAATTAGATACAGATTGGACACGACTGAATTTACCATGCAAATATAAATGATTCCATAAAACCAATATTTGATTATGTGAATATGCGTACTCAACATTTGATTATTTGAATACGCGTAATCAATATTTGATTATTTGAATACGCGTACTCAACATTTGATTATTTGAATACGCGTAATCAATATTTGATTATTTGAATACGCGTACTCAACATTTGATTATTTGAATACGCGTAATCAATATTTGATTATTTGAATACGCGTGTTTTAATATTTGATTACACTATTTATTACAAGATTATGTAATGATTACGTGATTATATAATTATTACGTGATTATATAATGATTACTTGATTATGTAATGATTACGAATATTACGTAATTATTATTTGATTTTGTAATGATTATTTTTATTTTGTACACTGATTACGCAAGTTGTTAACCCCTCGGATTGTCCCAATATATAAATTCTAATGGCTTATTGTCGTATTCAAGTAGTGCTTTACCTGTACGAAATGATTGAGGTGTGAGTCTAACCGGAATTGCTTTTCGCCTTTCAAGCAAAGGTGCAATTATGTTATTATATTTTGGTAGTTTAGTTCCTATTAATTTTCCGGTTGGTATGTAAACATGTTTTGCTGCATTTGTTTTATTAACAATTTCCATATAATTAGTTTCATCCACACTCCTAAATTCTGTTGGTACCTTCTTGAATAATAACTCATACAAACCCGGTGTACCTGTATATATGCGTTCAAAAGTTTGCCCATTTATAACTGTTTTAATAACTACATCATCACCTCTGAAGGTAACAACTGCATTACCAATAGCATAATTATGTTTGTCTCCATGTTCAGTTGGTACCACTCTTATTCCATATGTGTGATCTATAGCCCTCATTGTATCAGATATCATGTCGTAAATGTAGGCTTTAGGTAATATGGAAAATTGTTTTACATATTCATCCAAATCACTCATCTTTTTAGTTTGGACTTCAACATTTCATCATCATCATCATCATCATTATCATCATCATTATCAGCAACATATAGGTCTTCGACTATTGGCTGTGTATTGGATGTAGAAGGGGTGTGCTCGTAAACTTGTGGAAGAATACTTGTATCAATGGTAGTATTAGTTGGTGTTACAAATTCTTCCATTTTAATAGGGGATGACCTTCTACCATACTTTTTCTTTTTTGGTGTTTCATTTTTAATTTCTTCAGTTTCCTCATTTTTTTCAAATTTTGGTTCCAATTTAACTTTGAGATTTGCAATAAGGTCTTCTATTGGTTTGGTTAATGGTTGATAGGCCGATCGCATATGTGACTGCGACTGTGCATAATCAGATTTCAAATCTTGAAACTTTTTTTTTTACAATACGTCGAGTTTTTAATAACTGCTTGACTAATTGCTTGTCCATGATGTTTATTAAACTACATGTAGATGCAAACTGTTAGAACTCAAACATACAATATATTTATATATTGTTTATAAATGAATAAATGAATCAAATCCTTTTCTATAGCGTCCAGATTTTATTTCACTTTCCTTATCAATAACTAAAAATCCATATTTCTGTCTCCAACAATAGGAACAAATATCTTTAAATTGTTGGTATGACATATCGACACCTACATGATCATCGTAAATGTGTTTTAAGTTGGTATTATCTTGCTCAAATATAATCAATATATTAGCATTATCTCTTATAAGTTGTTTTGGTATTTTAGTGTATGTTTGACAAATATTAAAGCAATTTATGTTATTGTGTCGACCAAAACTAAAGTAATCCCTCATTATGTTTTGATTGCAACATACAACATCGTCAAATATAAATACTGAATTTTCTTTAGTTTCTTGTGGTGATGTAATCTGATCACTGTTATCATATTCAAAATAGCCCATACCCTTTATAGGTTTAATGACTGTTTTTAAATATTGATACTTTGATTGATGTAATGTTTTTGAGTAAATATAAACATTTTGAAATCTTAAACCATTTGGATGCAAAAGTAAACTAATTATAATATTTGTTTTTCCACACCCAGAACAACCAATAATTAATCCTCTTTTACAACCACTACCAAGCAACTCACTATTGCGTTGAAACGTATTCTCAGAACAATTTATATCTTGATTGTTAATTGGTAAAGATTGAGTTTGTTTTACAACTCTCATTATGCTTCTAAATCTGTATTTAAACTGATCAATTTGTCAATACTTCATAGAATATATAAGTACACCTACATTCTGTATTGTTATTTAGTATTTTATGTTAACTCGTAAAAGAAAGACTAAACGTACCAAAAAAATTAACGGACGTGGATTTGTCAACAAATTAATTAATAAAACTACACGGAAATTTCATATTCCGGGATACAATTTTTGTGGTCCAGGAACAAAATTAGAAAAAAGACTCAAAAGTGGTGATAAAGGTATAAACGTATTAGACGATCACTGCAAACAACACGATAATGCATTTTCAAAATATTCTGATATTTCTAAACGACACGAAGCGGATAGATTACTAGCCAGACAAGCTGCAATAAGATTAAAAGCACCTGACGCTAGTTTTGGTGAAAAGTTTGCTGCACTAGGTGTGTCTGGTGTTATGCGCATAAAAACCAAATTAGGTATGAGTCTAAGACGTCAAAAAACTTCAAAAAGAAAAATTTCAAAATCAAAGTCTAATGTAATGTCAGCAAAAATTAAATTAGGTAAAGGTGGTAAACGTAAAACAAAATATATAAAAAAAAGAAAAATACCTTCAAGGATTATTAAAATACCACAAAGCGGGGGTTTCTTAGGAGCTATAGTTTCTGGCGCTATCGGAATTGCAAAAGCTATAATAAAGAAAAGAGCATTAAAAAGACAACTAGAAGAACAACAACGACATAACAAAGTGGAAGAAGATGTATTAAAATCCAAAGTAAATAGCAAAGAGGGTTATAAAATTGGTGATGGTTTATATGTGAAACCATATAAACGTGGTCACGGTCTTTACATTTATCCTTATAAAAAAAACTAATAAGAAAGCTACCACAAAGAGCATTAACCAATATTGACTTGTATAAATATGCAAAAAACATTCCATATTTTAGGGATGTATACATGCTAGATGAATTACCAACTAAAATGAATGCAAAAGAATGTGGTATTGTAAATTTAGAAACAAAATCAAAAATTGGTTCTCATTGGGTAGCTTATATTAGAAATGATAATAATATTAAATATTTTGACAGTTTTGGTAATTTAAAACCACCTTTAGAATTAGTAAGATATTTTTATAAAGATGGTAAAGAATAATTTATATAATCATGATGCTTTTCAAAAGTATAACACCTATAATTGTAGACATTTATGTTTAATATTTTTATATGAAAATACATTAGGAAAAATCCATCATTCGTATGTTTGATGTCAAACGAGTATGTCTTATAATATTACTTTTACTGGCAAAAGTTCAATCCTAGAGGCAGATTTCAACCCACCTTTATATTTAAAACAAGATGAAAATTTTGAATCATTTTATTCAATTGCAAACATAGATGAAAGCAATAACAAATTTTACTATGGTGACAATAAAGAAATTACAATTCCTGTAGGATCTTATGAAATTACTGATTTAAACACATTTTTACAAAAACAACTTCAAAAGCATGACGAAGATATCAAAATTAGAGGAAATAATAATACATTAAAAGTGCATATAAAATGTACAAAACCTATTGATTTTACTAGAGAAAATTCAATTGGAACATTGTTGGATTTTAGTAAATGAATTTTACCAAAAGATATTTCCAATGAATCAGACTTTTCAACAGATATTTTAAAAATAAATTCTTTATGTGTGGATTGTAGTATAACAACCAGCTCTTATAGAAACGGAAGATTGGGTCATACATTGATTCAATTTTTTCCCACCAGGTTATAAAATTGTACAGTCCCCTGAGACGGATATAAATTTACCAATTAATACATCAACTATTAATAACATAACACTTAAAATAGTGGATCAAGACGGAAATATAGTCAATTTCAGTAGGAGTTTTTTTTTTTAATTCTTAAATATGGTAGTGCATTATCATAGTATGCGTAATTATGGTTACAAAAACTTACAATATAACTTGACTACAACAACTAATTCCATCATTAGACAATCCGCACGCAGTAGATTAACATCAGAAAACATTATATTTTTAAAGTCTTTAGGATTTAAATTATATTAAATAATGAGTATACTTAATGTTAAAGAAAATGTCTTTACCGACAACTCAATCGCAAATTCTCAATTTCACACTCATCAACCATATGCATCAACAAGTTTTAACAACAATGATGAAATCAGAATTCCAATTCAACAACAAGATATGTACACATTGCCAAGTGAAAGTTACATTTACATAGAAGGCAAATTGCAAGCTGATGCTGATTCTAAGAAACCAAAAAAAACAAAGTTTATTAACAACGGTATTGCGTACTTATTTAGTGAACTTCGCTATGAATTAAATGGTGTTGTTATTGATTCTACTAGAAATGTTGGTATAACATCAACATTGAAAGGTTACTTATCCTTAATTCTAATCAAAAATTACAAAACGCTGGATGGTTTTCAAAAACTGCTACAGAACAAGATGACATGGTAGATACGGATGGAAATTTCAATGTTTGCATACCACTTAAAATGTTATTAGGCTTTGCTGAGGAATATAAGAAAATTATAATAAATACCAAACAAGAACTGGTTTTAATACGCAGTAATACCGATCTTGATGCACTTGTATCTACTGAAGACGAAGCTGTTAAGGTGACATTTAATAAAATCAATTGGAAAGTTCCTCACATTTCTGTAGAATTGGCTGAACAACTTAGATTGACAAAATTGTTAGGAAAAAATGAGGATTTATCTATAGCTTTCAGATCTTGGGAATTACATGAATATCCTGCGTTGCCAGAAACAACAAGACATACATGGGCTGTGAAAACGGCTACTCAATTAGAAACACCAAGATATATAATTTTTGGGTTACAGACTGATCGTAAAAACAAAAAACTTAAGGATATGAGTCAATTTGATGATAATGAACTCACAAATCTTCGAGTTTATTTAAATTTTGAAAGATATCCTTATGATAATTTAAATTTAAATTTCAAAACAAATCAAATTGCTCAATTATATGAAATGTATGCAAATTTTCAACAATCTTATTATCACAAAGAAATTGAACCTCTTTTTAATCGCAAGGAATTTAAGGAAACAACACCAATAGTACTCATCGATTGTAGTAATCAAAACGAAACATTACAATCAAATGCTGTTGAAATTAGAATTGAATTTGACACAAGTGTACCTACAAAAGCCAACACTTCTGCTGTATGCCTCATTCTTCACGATAAGATGATCAGTTACAATCCATTCACCAAAGCGGTCAGACAGTTGTAAATGGATAAAGAATTTAATAAAAGATTAAATAGTTATAAGATAAATTTAAAAAGATTTAAAAAACAAATTTATTTGTACTCTCTTAAAAGTAAACTTTTTATAAAGTTTTCTAAATTAAAAATAAAATGTTAATTATTGATGTCCAAGGATTTAAAATCGGTTCTAAAAAGATTTCACCAAAAGAATTGGCAATTTTTGATGGTACTCGAATAGCTCACTATGTGTTTAAGCCTCCATTTCCTTTCCACTTATTGGAAGCAGAATTTAAGAAGCAAGCTAATTGGTTAATCAATAATCATCATTGCATTGAATGGAATCAAGGATTTACTCCACAACATCAATTTAAAAATATACTACAAGACATTAGAGGTGACACAATTTATGTTAAAGGGAGAGAAAAGGTTATTTTTTTACAAAAATTTACAACCATCCCTGTACAAGAATTTGATGAACATCCAGCTTTAACTATAACTGAATCAAAATGCTTATATCACTTAAAAGATTCTTCCATGTGTGCATTATCAAATGTTTATGAATTGTATAATGATTTTGTAATGAATTAATAAAACTATTTTTAAATATATATATATATATATATATATATATATATATATATATAGAGATGTTAACTCCCTTATAGAGGCGTTTTCGCGCACAATTTTAACCTGATCGAGGCGTTGAAATTTTAGAAGCGAGCGCCCGCTCCAGCGCACATAAACAGCCAGTTCGAGGCGTCTAGCGGTTAGTACTAATTTTGCTCGGCTAGATGGCTACTGCAGCAGGTTTTAAGAAATATGCACAAATCTCAATAACATATGTTGTTTTCATTGAATCTCGGGAGTTGCAGCGTAGATAAATATTTCGTATTATATATTTTTTCTAAATAAAAATGTTTGTTTATAAATAATTCAATTGATTTATAAACAAAATAATAAATAGTAAAGTACAATCAAAAAGTAGTTTGATGCAAACGATTTAGTTATTAGAAATAAATAATTACTCAATTGTACTGAAACAACTGCAATATATTCAATTAAAAATAAAGAATAAATATTGAATATTTTATTAAAAATTGTTTAATAAAAAAACAAAAAATTGCTAATTCCAAAAATTAATTACTAGAATTAGTCAGTAAGTGAACGACTTACTTACGTTACAATGTCAGTTGTTTTGATCATTAATAATATAATAAATTTAATAAAACATAACTATTATTATTTAAATTTAATAAATAAATAAGGGGCATTGCGTTACTACCTCTGCCGATAACTATTATGCATAAAAACAAACAATCTTACATTCCTATCACTTTTAAACATTTTTATAGAGGCGTTTTGCGCATACTTTTAACCTGATCGAGGCGTTGAAGTTTTTGATAAAAGCGCCCGGTCCAGGCGCACAAAAACACCCAGTTTGAGGCTTCTAGCAATTTTTCACGCTTACTTTCAACTGGTTCGAGGCGTCTAAGCTTCTAATAAGTTGATTGTATGCGCTGCTAGAAGCATCAATAGGCATCCACAAATCAAAATCATTGTTTGAATATTATTTGTAAATGATTATAAGAAGCTCTAATTAGATTTAGAATTATTTAATATACATAATTATTTGAAACAACAGTAACAATGTTATTTTTATAAAAAAAATAATTTAAAAAAAAATGTTAGTAATTTTTTTTTATCACAAAAGAAAATATTTTATAAAAAATATAGTTGTTAATGAATATCGTCATCAGTTTTATAAAATATCCACAGTTTTACATTTTTGTACATGTTTATGTCTGAAACATACAGATATTTTAGAAAAAATAATTAATATTATAAAATGCAAACCTTATATTTTGCGGTTTATAACATATTTAAATAGTCAATGTGTATCTGTAACCATAGTAATAATTGTACATTTATACAATAACCACATTAACTATCTCGTAAAAGCAAAATTTTATGCATATTTTTACCGTTAAAATTTAAGGTAAGCTAAGCTCCCGCTTCAAGCGCACATAAACATCTAGTTTGAAGCGTCTATAGCGGTCATTCACGCACATTAAGGTGCTACATGACCTTGACCATGACTACAACAAAAATTATTTATGTTTTATAAATGTCCCTTACTTTATCTTTCTTTATAGAAATAGTTTTTGTAGCATCTTGCACACTTTTGATCAGTTTCAGGGGTTTGAAGTTTTTATACATTGTTTATATGCGTAATAGCACTTAATAATTAATTTAAAAAAATGTATACCATTGGATAATATATTTATTTTGTTTATAAATGGATAACTTATTTGTTTTTTATAAATCATTACATAATTATTATATAATACTTAAATTATTAAAATTTAATTTTAGTGTAGCTAAATAGTGTGTGGTTTATAAAAAAACAGTATTAGTTATTAATTATTAATTATTATTTTTTATTTGTATTATTTATAAATGCATATAATTGGGCAGATGTGTGTTCTTCGGAAATAGAAATAGTTGCATCTTTGACTACATTGTCACACACTTTCCTCTGGGCACTTACTGTATATAACTCCTTCTTTAGAAATATCAATATTATCATTAGTATTTAATTTTTTGACAATGTCAATATTTCTTTCTTCGGAAATTTCAATATTCTTTTCTTTTGGTAATATTTCTTTTGAATGTCATGATATATTTTGTAAAATGTTAATTTTATTTGTGGCGTTTACGTTTTCCAAACTTTCTCGAGAATCATCTTCTACAATAGAAATAACACAATAATTAAAAAAAATAAATATATTTATAAAATTATAAATTACCTTGTTGATTTGGAATAATTTTGTCTTTCTGGGACGTAGCTGCTTCTATCTCATTCATTTTCAGCACCATCTCATCTTTTTCTAAAAATAATATTACAGAATTTATTATTAAATAAATTAGTGAATTATTAAGTTATTAATTTAAATAATTTGATATTACTTACCACCGCCAAATAATACTTTCGCGTCATACGTTCCCAAATTTTTGTAGCAAACTTTCCTTACAGAATTGTTCTCGTTACGATCCATTTGCCGTTGATTACAAATGTAATACAATCCATCTTCTAAAAACTTTACTAAATAAAACATCGCTAAATTATATTCTCCACTCTATCACAAATTTACTAAACAGTAAACACTTTTTCTTAAATTACAATATATATATATATATATCTTAATAATTAATGAAAAAGGGTAGGAGTAAAGCAATAAATGCTATTTTTCGTATTATTATATGTATTTTTTATTCCAAGTAACTAAAAGTATTATTATTCGATATTATTTTATTTATAATGTCTTAATTATTATTTGATTCACTTTGATTTAATGTAAAATGATATCATTCTGGAAAAGAAGATCGTACATTTTCAAAGTTGTGTTTAAACACTTCTCAATTCATTAACAACAAAACATATTTTTGATGATAATATGATTAATATAATTAAACTGATTGAATTATGAGCAGGTGATTGATTCTTTCTTATGACCCGCAACTGCATGATTCTGTCATAAAGGGAAATACTAATCTTCCGGTTTTTCTTGGCTTAATTATGTCTACATATACAAAATCTCTATAATTACCGTAATAAAAGAGCAGGTAAAAATATATAGATTAATTTTTTACTTTTTCGAATGGTTTTATTAGAATAGAGAATAGACGATTGGTGATATAAGAAAAGGCAACACACAGTTACACATGTCTACTGTGTAAAATATTTTCCTGTCTTTTTATGCAAATGTCAATTGAAGCAAATTTCAGTGTCGCTATGTATGTTATGATTGCATTTTTTATTCAAATCAATTATATTTGATCTAAAAAATGTTATAATACATTTTAAGCAATTATTATAAAACAATATCTATAAAGATTACGATAAATTCTTTTTACTAAGCAATGCGATATTCAGGTAGTTAATTCTTCGTCGATGTAATGAAATTGAAGTATCATTTCAACAACATATATTTTTTAAACATCGCCGCTACTATCACAATCCTAAGCAAAACCTTGTTGAAATTACCCGGTAAAGTGATGAATATTACATAAACATGCCATAACCAGTGCTTAATATTTATCAATATATTTAGTATTGTTACTTGTAAAATTGTAGTTAAAAGCAGAAGATTAGATAATGACATAAATATAATTATAGCGTTTAGTTTTTTTTATTGGTATTTCAAAATTGTTATGTAAACAAATTAAAGTATATAAACACTAGCAAAAATATTACCAATTCATTTTTTCATAAATCTTGAAAAAGACAAGTTATAGAAAAAATTATATGCAAAAAACGAGTAGTAAAATATAACAGCAAATAGTTTTAAAATATTTCCCTCACGTGTTGAATGACCTTGCCCATTTATGGCTTTTCAAACCTTTTGTCTGTTTACTTTCAATGAACTATACGAGTTCATTGAAAGTAATGGAATTAAGATAAATAATATTTTGTGGTTTATAAAGTATTTATTTATTTAACTAAGGAATTTAAATTATGTAACGTGTCATTTATGCATAGAAACAATTGTAGTTTCGATGTTAATAAGTACCAAAGTATAACAATTAACTTGTTAATTATATAAATTAAACAAATGTTAAGTATTGTAATCATATCTGGATTAAAATCAAATAAATATAAAACCAGTAGTTTCAGGTTTGTATTATACAACAAGAAGTAAACATAGGATTGTTACAATGCAAAACATAATAACATTTAACCATGTTGTTATGAAGTTATAATGTTGTCATCATGTGATGTCATGTTATTATGTAATACTTTATCATGTTATTATGTAAACCATGTTATCATGTATTATGTATTATTGTTATGATAATAATCATAATGACATACTAAATAATAGTAGGACAATACGAATATGTGGTAACTTAATTGCTATTAAGTTACCACATATTCGTATTGTCCTAATAACATAATATAACATGACAACATGATATCATAATAACATTCTAACTTGATAACATATTATCATAATAACATCATAACTTGATAACATGATTTCATAATAACATCATAACTTGATAACATAATAACATAATAACATGCAAGCTTGATAACATGAAACTATATTACCATGATAACTTGATAACATGATAATTTGATAACATAGTAACATGATAACATAATAACATGATAACATGATAACATGATAACATGATAACATGATAACATGATAACATGATAACATGATAACATGATAACATGATAACATGATAACATGATAACATGATAACATGATAACATGATAACATGATAACATGATAACATGATAACATGATAACATGATAACTTGATAACATGATAACCTAATAACATAAATAATACATAATAATTTGATAACATGATAACATAATAACATGATAACATGATAACATGATAACATGAAAACATGAAAACATGATAACGTAATAACATGATAATATGATAACATAATAACAAGATAACATGACAACATGACAACATGACCACATGATAACATGATAACATGATAACATGACAACATGATAACATGAAACATGAGAACATGATAACATGATAACATGACAATATGATAACAGGATAACATGATAACATGTTGACATGATAACATGCTAACATGATATTTTGATAACTTGATAAAACGATAACAGAATAACCTAATAACATAATAAAATGAATACATCATAACATGATAACTTGATAATTTGATAACACTATAACATAACAAACATGATAACATGATACCATTATAACATGATAACATGATACCATGATAACATGATAACATGATAACATGATAACATGATAACATGATAACATGATAACATGATAACATGGTAGCTTGAAAACAAGGTATTATAATAACATGATAACATGACAACATGATAACTTGATATCTTGATAACATTGTAACATCATAACATGATAACATGATAACATGATAACATGATAACATGATAACATGATAACATGATAACATGATAACATGATAACATGATAACATAATAACATGATAACATGATAACATGATAACATGATAACATGATAACATGATAACATGATAACAGGATAACATGATAACATGATAACATGATAACATGATAACAGGATAACATGATAACATAATAATTTGATAACATGATAACATGATAACATGATAACATGATAACATGATAACATGATAACATGATAACATGATAACATGATAACATGATAACATGATAACATGATAACATGATAACATGATAACATGATAACATGATAACATGATAACATGATAACATGATAACATGATAACATAATAACATAATAACATGATAAGATGATAACATGATAACATGACCACATCACAACATGATAACATGATAACATAATAACATGATAATATGATAACATGATAACGTGAAAACATGATGAGATGGTAACATCATAACATGATAACATGATAACATATTAACATAATAATATGATAACATGATAACAAGATAACATGACAACATGACAACATGACAACATGATAACATGATAACATGATAACATGATAACATGATAACATGATAACATGATAACATGATAACATGATAACATGATAACATAATAACATGATAACATGATAACATGATAACATGATAACATGATAACATAATAACATGGTAACATGATAACATAATAACATGGTAACATGATAACATGATAACACTTTAAATGTGCCGCTTCTGTTAAATTGTTCACTAAACTATTTGTTTTGACAGATCAACTTTGACAGCTGTCAAGCAAACATATGAAAACATATGTAGTATAGTGGACGATTTTAAAAAGGCGGCATATTTAAAGTGATTACATAATCCCAGTCATTTATAAACTCCCTGTATAAATAATACATAATAATTTAGTAAGTTAATAACACAATATCATGATAACACTATAACTTGATTACATGTAAACATAATGACACGATGACTTGATATAATGATAACATGATAACATAATACCAAAATAACATGATAACATGATAATATGATAACATGATAACATGATAACATGATAACATGATAACATGGTAGCTTGAAAACAAGGTATTATAATAACATGATAACATGACAACATGATAACTTGATATCTTGATAACATTGTAACATCATAACATGATAACATGATAACATGATAACATGATAACATGATAACATGATAACATGATAACATGATAACATGGTAGCTTGAAAACAAGGTATTATAATAACATGATAACATGACAACATGATAACTTGATA
Organism: Tachinus rufipes; assembly: GCA_963932245.1. NCBI lineage: Eukaryota > Metazoa > Arthropoda > Insecta > Coleoptera > Staphylinidae > Tachinus > Tachinus rufipes. The sequence continues at coordinate 53,696,812 of OZ010748.1, forward strand.
TCTTGATAACATTGTAACATCATAACATGATAACATGATAACATGATAACATGATAACATGATAACATGATAACATAATAACATGATAACATGATAACATGATAACATGATAACATGATAACATGATAACATGATAACAGGATAACATGATAACATGATAACATGATAACAGGATAACATGATAACATAATAATTTGATAACATGATAACATGATAACATGATAACATGATAACATGATAACATGATAACATGATAACATGATAACATGATAACATGATAACATGATAACATGATAACATGATAACATGATAACATGATAACATGATAACATGATAACATAATAACATAATAACATAATAACATGATAAGATGATAACATGATAACATGACCACATCACAACATGATAACATGATAACATAATAACATGATAATATGATAACATGATAACGTGAAAACATGATGAGATGGTAACATCATAACATGATAACATGATAACATATTAACATAATAATATGATAACATGATAACAAGATAACATGACAACATGACAACATGACAACATGATAACATGATAACATGATAACATGATAACATGATAACATGATAACATGATAACATGATAACATGATAACATGATAACATGATAACATAATAACATGATAACATGATAACATGATAACATGATAACATGATAACATGATAACATGATAACATGATAACATAATAACATGGTAACATGATAACATAATAACATGGTAACATGATAACATGATAACACTTTAAATGTGCCGCTTCTGTTAAATTGTTCACTAAACTATTTGTTTTGACAGATCAACTTTGACAGCTGTCAAGCAAACATATGAAAACATATGTAGTATAGTGGACGATTTTAAAAAGGCGGCATATTTAAAGTGATTACATAATCCCAGTCATTTATAAACTCCCTGTATAAATAATACATAATAATTTAGTAAGTTAATAACACAATATCATGATAACACTATAACTTGATTACATGTAAACATAATGACACGATGACTTGATATAATGATAACATGATAACATAATACCAAAATAACATGATAACATGATAATATGATAACATGATAACATGACAACAGCACAACATGATAACATGATAACATGATAACATGATAACATGATAACATGATAACATGATAACATGATAACATGATAACATGATAACATGATAACATGATAACATGATAACATGATAACATGATAACATGATAACATGATAACATGGTAGCTTGAAAACAAGGTATTATAATAACATGATAACATGACAACATGATAACTTGATATCTTGATAACATTGTAACATCATAACATGATAACATGATAACATGATAACATGATAACATGATAACATGATAACATAATAACATGATAACATGATAACATGATAACATGATAACATGATAACATGATAACATGATAACATGATAACATGATAACAGGATAACATGATAACATGATAACAGGATAACATGATAACATAATAATTTGATAACATGATAACATGATAACATGATAACATGATAACATGATAACATGATAACATGATAACATGATAACATGATAACATGATAACATGATAACATGATAACATGATAACATGATAACATGATAACATGATAACATGATAACATGATAACATGATAACATGATAACATGATAACATGATAACATGATAACATGATAACATGATAACATAATAACATAATAACATGATTAGATGATAACATGATAACATGACCACATCACAACATGATAACATGATAACATAATAACATGATAATATGATAACATGATAACGTGAAAACATGATGAGATGGTAACATCATAACATGATAACATGATAACATATTAACATGATAATATGATAACATGATAACAAGATTACATGACAACATGACAACATGACAACATGATAACATGATAACATGATAACATGATAACATGATAACATGATAACATGATAACATGATAACATGATAACATGATAACATGATAACATGATAACATGATAACATGATAACATGATAACATGATAACATGATAACATGATAACATGATAACATAATAACATGGTAACATGATAACATGATAACATGGTAACATGATAACATGATAACACTTTAAATGTGCCGCTTCTGTTAAATTGTTCACTAAACTATTTGTTTTGACAGATCAACTTTGACAGCTGTCAAGCAAACATATGAAAACATATGTAGTATAGTGGACGATTTTAAAAAGGCGGCATATTTAAAGTGATTACATAATCCCAGTCATTTATAAACTCCCTGTATAAATAATACATAATAATTTAGTAAGTTAATAACACAATATCATGATAACACTATAACTTGATTACATGTAAACATAATGACACGATGACTTGATATAATGATAACATGATAACATAATACCAAAATAACATGATAACATGATAATATGATAACATGATAACATGACAACAGCACAACATGATAACATGATAACATGATAACATGATAACATGATAACATGATAACATGATAACATGATAACATGATAACATGATAACATGATAACATGATAACATGATAACATGATAACATAATAAAATGATAACATGATAACATGATAACATTATAACATGATAACATGACAACATCACAACATGATAACATGCTAACATGATAACATAATAACATGATAATATGATAACATGATAACATGATAACCTGATAACATGATAACATGATAACATGATAACAAGATATCATGATAACATGATAACATGATAAAATGATAACGTGATAACGTGAAAACATCATAACATGGTAACATCATTACATGAAAACATGATAACATGATAACATGATAATATAATTACATGATAACATGATAACATGATAACCTGATAACATGATAACATGATAACATGGTAACATGATAACATAATAACATTATAACATAATAACATGATAACATGATAACATGAAAACATGAAAACATGAAAACATGAAAACATGATAACATGATAACATGATAACATGATAACATGATAACATGATAAAATGATAAAATGATATCATAATAACATGATAACATGATAACATGAAAAAATGATAACATGATAACATGATAACATGATAACATGATAACAAAATAACGTGATAACATGGTAACATCATAACATGATTACATGATAACATGGTAACATGATAACATAATAACATGAAAACTTGATAACATGATAATATGATTACATGATAACATGATAACATGATAACATAATAACATGATAACATGGTAACATGATAACATGATAACATGATAAAATGATAACATGATAACATGATAACATGATAACATGATAACATGATAACATAATAACGTGATTACTTGATAACACAATAACAAGATATTATAATGACAAGATAACATAACAACATGACCACATGATAACATGATAACATGATAACATCTTAACATGATAACATGATAACATAATATTTTGACAACATGATAACATGATAACATGATAACAAGATAACATGATAACATGATAAAATGATAACATGATAACATGATATCGTGATAACATGATAACATGATAACATGATAACATGATAACATGATAACATGATAACATGATAACATGATTACATAATAACATGGGTACTTGATAACACAATAACAAGACATTTTAATAACATGATTACATGATAACATGATAACATAATAACATGAAAACTTGATAACATGATAACGAGATAATATGATTACATGATAACATGATAAAATGATAAAATGATAAAATGATAAAATGATAACATGATAACATGATAACATGATATTATGATAATATGATAACATGATAAAATAATAACATGATAACATGATAACATGATATTATGATAACATGATAACATGATAACATGATAACATGATAACATGATAACATGATAACATGATAACATGATAACATGATAACATGATAACATGATATTATGATAACATGATAACATGATAAAATGATAACATGATAACATGATAACATAATAACATGATATTATGATAACATGATAACATGATAACATGATAAAATGATAACATGATAACATGATAACGTAATTACATAATAACATGATAGAATGATAACATGATAACATGATAACATAATAACATGATAAAATGATAACATGATAACATGATAACGTAATTACATAATAACATGATTACTTGATAACACAATAACAAAACATTTTAATAACATGATAACATGATAACATGATAACATGATAACATAATAACATGATAACATGATAACATGATAACATGATAACATAATAACATGATAACATGATAACATGATAACATAATAACATGATAACATGATAACATGATAACATGATAACATAATAACATGATAACATAACAACATGACTACATGATAACATGATAACATATTATCATGATATTATGTTAACATGATAACATGATAACACGATAACATGATAACATGATAACATGATAACATGATAACATGATAACATGATAACGTGATAACATGATAACATGATAACATGATAACAAGATAGCATAATAACATGATAACATGACAACATGATAACATGATAACATAATAACATGATAACATGATAACATGATAACATGATAACATAATAACAAAATAACATGATAACATTATAACATGATAACATGATAACATAATATTATGATAACATGATAACTTTATAACTTGATAACATGATCACATACTAACATGAAAACTTGACAATGTAAAAACATGTTATCAAAGAAAACATTAAGACATGATAACTTAATATAATAATAACTTGATTACTTGATAACACGATAACACGTTTACAGGATAACATTATAACATGATAACATTATAACATTCTTGTTAACAAAATAACATAATATATGACAACTTGATAAAATTATAACAAGATATATGACGTACATAAAACTACTACCAAAAAATGGGTATAAATTGCCGGTTTAACGCGACAGCTAATGTAGTTAATTTATCTCAATAATGTGCATTATTATTATTATTACAGGTACTTATTGACCTTAGTACACATTTTTGTTGTTGTTAATTTATAAGCAATTATTGTTGGTTCTTTTTTGTAATACAAATATCATAGTTGCATCAGAGGCATATAAACAATGTGTTAGAGTTTAGACGCCTCGAACAAGTTAAAAGTGTGTGTTTAAAATTAGCTGTGAAATATATATTTTCTACACAAACAATCATCAAACTAAAAGCTAAAACGTCTATAGTATGTAGTGAATCGTGTATCAAGGGTTGAAAATAGGCTTTAGCAGTCCGCTATTGCTTTGTTTCTTCATGTTGCTAAAAGCAAAGGGCTGCTAAAGCACTTTGGTACGAATTACACTCAATATTTTTTTGCCTGCCCCAAATAAATACCTTTTTCAGGAAGTTTCAATAATAATTATAATCTGTCATTACTGTCAGATTTTAAAGTATGGCGTCATCATGCGAAATTGTGATTTACAGCTAATTAAATACCGCAAATAATAAACAAGCCTTTGTCGTTTCGGCCCGCATTTTTGGGCCAAAACAACGGTTTCAGTATAGTCAGACAAAAAAAGTGGTTGAAAGTAGATGCAAAACTTTAGTTAACATAAACTAGATAAAATGTCTATTGTTTTATAGAATAAACAAATGTTAAATCCCTTATGGAGGCGTTTTTGCGCATACTTTTAACCTGATCCAGGCGTTAAAACTTAAACGCTCACTTCAAGGCGCCTAGTGGTCTTTTACACACATTTTATAATAGCTATACAATACTGCAATTTATCTTAATTCTGGTGGCATTTAGTTGAACCTTTTCCTACTGCATTTTAGCATGGTCACAGTTATTAAGACACAAACCACAAATAATCGGCAGCAAATGAAACTCTCTCGGCCAAACAATAAACCTTGTCTTCAATTTTTAAATTTATTTTGTAAATATCTGTGAATGTAATGGTTGGATCAAAAATATATTACTGCTTCATATTATAATAAGTATCGCTGAATAGCGTGATGCTGTTATTTAACTAAAAATTTTGATCGCCTCTAAAAGGTAGAAAATGTATCGCCCGTAAATAGGCGAATGTCCGTATATATATATATATATATATATATATATATATATATATATATATATATATATATATATATATATATATATATTAATGGGAGCTTATGACAACCGATATGCTCTTAGATGGGAGCATGTAGCAGCCAAAAGGTAACGTCGCGGCCGGCGTCATATGACTCTCCTTCTAAGTGAGCATCTCGCAGCCACGTTTGCATTGCTTATATTATTTTTTGTTGAGTTTCGCTGCAATATATCTGTCATCGTGCTCTATTGTAATATAATAAATGTGTTTGCTATTTCAGTTGAAAGCCTTTTCAATTCGAATTCTTTGTCCACCAATGTTTTGTTATAATAAATGCGACCTTAAGCCATTTTTATAGTAGAATAATTTTGATTAATTTAAAAACTTTGCGGTACATAATTAAATAAATGTAATAATAATAAAAATAAGTTTTGTTTATATTTTTACTCATAGAAAATGTAGTAACAATCGTAGTCGTACTATTCATAATACAATTGCAAGTAAATTTAATAGAACAGATGTAGTTTGTTAAGTTTAAAAATTATCAGCACTTAATAAAATTTGGAAATCATCAGCAATCAACAAAATTGCCAAATACGTTTAAAATTGCCAAAAAGGCTTAAATTTTAAGTATTTTTGTGGATACATTGCAAGATATCTCGGAGCGTAGTGCACGGCACATCCTAAAATTTTTAGAGTATCTTTTGCACATAATATTTATCATTATTCGTAAATAACTAACTCAAAAAATTTGAAAAAATTCACATGATCAGGATTTATGTAAAGAAAGCCATTTTCAGTAGTTTGTGCAAAACAAAATTTTTATTTCATACACTTGACTCATGCATGACAATTTTATTTTTGTTTAATTTATAATTAAGTTTTAAATAATAATTAATAAATAAGTAAAAGTTGCTCAAAAATTAATTTATAACGTAAAGAATTTTGAATACTTTTATTGTATAAACATTGTATTACAAAGTGCATTTAAATGTACAATAATAAAAAAATAACCATTTATTTACGTAAAATTTTAAATGTTGTAGGCTTAAACATTTCAAACTATTTGTATCAATATACATTTGCCATTATAACCTAAAATTTTATTAACATAACTGTAGTTTAGTAGTTTTGTAGATTTGTAGTTTAGTAGTTTAGTCAGTAGTTGTTCAGTAGTTGTTCAGTAGTTGTTCAGTAGTTATTTAGTAGTTCTTGTTTAGTAGTTCTTGTTCAAGAGTTGTTCAATAATTGCTTAGTAGTTGTTTAATATTTGTTTAGTAATTGTTCAGTAGTTTTTTAGTAGTTGTTTAATAGTTGTTTAGTAGTTGTTTAGTAGTTGTTTAGTAGTTGTTTAGTAGTTGTTTAGTAGTTGTTTAGTAGTTGTTTAGTAGTTGTTTAGTAGTTGTTAAGTAGTTGTTTAATAGTTGTTTTGTAGTTGTTTAGTAGTAGTTTAGTAGTTAATTAGTAGTTGTTTAGTAGTTGTTTTGTAGTTGTTTAGTAGTTGTTTAGTAGATAATTAGTAGTTGTGTAGTAGTTAATTAGTAGTTGTTAAGTAGTTGTTTAGTAGTTGTTTAGTAGTTGTTTAGTAGTTGTTTAGTAGTTGTTTAGTAGTTGTTTAGTAGTTGTTAAGTAGTTGTTTAGTAGTTGTTAAAGAGTTGTTTAGTAGTTGTTTATTAGTTGTTTAGTAGTTGTTTAGTAGTTGTTTAGTAGTTGTTAAAGAGTTGTTTAGTAGTTGTTTAGTAGTTGTTAAGTAGTTGTTTAGTAGTTGTTTAGTAGATGTTAAGTAGTTGTTTAGTAGTTGTTTTGTAGTTGTTTAGTAGTTGTTTAGTAGTTGTTTAGTAGTTGTTTAAAAGTTGTTTTGTAGTTGTTTAGTAGTAGTTTAGTAGTTAATTAGTAGTTGTTTAGTAGTTGTTTTGTAGTTGTTTAGTAGTTGTTTAGTAGATGATTAGTAGTTGTGTAGTAGTTAATTAGTAGTTGTTTAGTAGTTGTTTAGTAGTTGTTTAGTAGTTGTTTAGTAGTTGTTTAGTAGTTGTTAAAGAGTTGTTTAGTAGTTGTTTAGTAGTTGTTAAGTAGTTGTTTAGTAGTTGTTTAGTAGATGTTAAGTAGTTGTTTAGTAGTTGTTTTGTAGTTGTTTAGTAGTTGTTTAGTAGTTGTTTAGTAGTTGTTTAATAGTTGTTTTGTAGTTGTTTAGTAGTAGTTTAGTAGTTAATTAGTAGTTGTTTAGTAGTTGTTTTGTAGTTGTTTAGTAGTTGTTTAGTAGTTGTTTAGTAGATGATTAGTAGTTGTGTAGTAGTTAATTAGTAGTTGTTTAGTAGTTGTTTAGTAGTTGTTTAGTAGTTGTTTAGTAGTTGTTTAGTAGTTGTTTAGTAATTGTTTAGTAGTTGTTTAGTAGTTGTTAAGTAGTTGTTTAGTAGTTGTTAAAGAGTTGTTTAGTAGTTGTTTATTAGTTGTTTAGTAGTTGTTTAGTAGTTGTTTAGTAGTTGTTAAAGAGTTGTTAAAGAGTTGTTTAGTAGTTGTTTAGTAGTTGTTAAGTAGTTGTTTAGTAGTTGTTTAGTAGTTGTTTAGTAGTTGTTAAGTAGTTGTTTAGTAGTTGTTTAGTAGTTGTTAAGTAGTTGTTTAGTAGTTGTTAAAGAGTTGTTTAGTAGTTGTTTATTAGTTGTTTAGTAGTTGTTAAGTAGTTGTTTAGTAGTTGTTAAAGAGTTGTTTAGTAGTTGTTTATTAGTTGTTTAGTAGTTGTTTAGTAGTTGTTTAGTAGTTGTTTAGTAGTTGTTAAAGAGTTGTTTAGTAGTTGTTTAGTAGTTGTTTAGTAGTTGTTTAGTAGTTGTTAAGTAGTTGTTTAGTAGTTGTTAAAGAGTTGTTTAGTAGTTGTTTATTAGTTGTTTAGTAGTTGTTTAGTAGTTGTTTAGTAGTTGTTTAGTAGTTGTTAAAGAGTTGATTAGTAGTTGTTTATTAGTTGTTTAGTAGTTGTTTAGTAGTTGTTTAGTAGTTGTTTAGTAGTTGTTAAAGAGTTGTTTAGTAGTTGTTTATTAGTTGTTTAGTAGTTGTTTAGTAGTTGTTTAGTAGTTGTTTAGTAGTTGTTAAAGAGTTGATTAGTAGTTGTTTATTAGTTGTTTTGTAGTTGTTTAGTAGTAGTTTAGTAGTTAATTAGTAATTGTTTAGTAGTTGTTTTGTAGTTGTTTAGTAGATGTTTAGTAGTTGTGTAGTAGTTAATTAGTAGTTGTTTAGTAGATGTTTAGTAGTTGTGTAGTAGTTAATTAGTAGTTGTTTAGTAGTTGTTTAGTAGTTGATTAGTAGTAGTTTAGTAGTTAATTAGTAGTTGTTTAGTAGTTGTTTAGTAGTTGTTTAGTAGTTGTTTAGTAGTTGTTTAGTAGTTGTTTAGTAGTTGTTTAGTAGTTGTTTAGTAGTTGTTTAGTAGTTGTTTAGTAGTTGTTTAGTAGTTGTTTAGTGTTGTTTAGTAGTTGTTTAGTAGTTGTTTAGTAGTTGTTTAGTAGTTGTTCAATAGTTGCTTAGTAGTTGTTTAGTAGCTGTTTAGTAGATGTTTAGTTGTTGTTGTTCAAAAGTTGTTAAGTAGTTGTTCAGTAGTTGTTCAGTAGTTGTTTAGTAATTGTTTAGCAGTTATTCAGTAATTGTTTAGTAGTTGTTAAGTTGTTTTATTATTTGTTTATTTAGTTGTTTTTTTATACAGATTAAAAAAAAATGATACTATTATTTATAAAGCCTGTTTTATTTAACTAACTATAGAATTTATAGAATTAATTAGTTCTAAAAACATGTTATAAATAACTTTTTTTAATTTCTCAAAAATTAAGTAAATTAAGATAATAGATTTTAAAAGAGAAGAATTTGAATACGTTTCTGGGGAAATATAATTATTATTTGATAATTTGTATTCCAAGGTGAATGTTCAGCCAACCTAATTATTTAGAGTATAGTAAATGTTTAATAATTATGCAATGGTTTATATTAATTATTGATAATGATTCGAGAAAAAATGTTGTCATTTGATAAAGTATAAAAACAAACTGAAAAATGACAAGCCATATGATTGAAGATTGAACACAAATTATAATTTATAGCCCTACAATAATCTTTTTTACTTGATCTTATTAAAAAGACATTTTATTTTAATCTGATTATGTTTTCCCCACATTTTTTCTACTTTCTTAAGTCGGCTTTTGTTAGTCTAGCCAAATAGTTATCGATTATCGGATTAGTGCGGTATTCTCAGTAATGTTTAATAAAATTAAATCTTTTGTATTATATTATTGGGCACCAGTAAATTAAAACTCGATTATTCAGAAACTTCAGTCGTGTTGTACGTATTTTAGCGCTGTATGTACTTTTTGAGTTTAGTTTTTGGTTATTCTTATTATTATTATTATTGTTACATTTTTTTAAGTGATATTGTTATTGTTGTTACATTTTTTGTTTTTAAAGTGATATTGTTAAGAGTTAGCAATGGAATTCAATGTCGTCGAGAACGAAACACCTGTTCAAACTGGCACATGCTGTGCTGAGGTAAGTTACTTTAATATTATTTGATATATGTATTTGTTTTTAATATCATAGTTTTGGATCAGTTTATGTTAAAATAAATCACTTCAATATGATTTAAAAGTACTTCTTTTGCATTTTTGTCATGTAATTAATAATGATTCAATTTATTATTATGAATAATACTACAACTTTTGTATAACCAAATATAACCATTTATTTATAACTTTTTTTAGAAATTACAGATATTTTAATTTGCTACAATAATATTGCCATCACGAATGATTTAATTTAGAGTTTTTGTGTAGTTCAGTTATATAAATTGCTCGAATAATAGCTTTAAACCTTCAATATTGTTATTTTACATATTAAAACTGAATAAAAATAAGCTTGATATGATCTGCATATATTTGATGTACAAGTATAATAATTATGTTTTTTAAAAATATACTGTAATCTGCTAATTGTTGGTTTAATGTACAGTATATTTTTTAATAAACAAACCTAACTATAACTATTTATAAATAAATCAAGTACCTAATTATATTATAAACATTTTAGGTTATAATGGCAAATGTATATTGATACAAATAATTCAGTTTTAATATATAAATTAACAATATTTAAGGTTCAATGCTATTTTTAGAGCAATTTATATAACTTGAACTACACAAAAACCCTAAATCAAAACATTTGTATTGGCAATATTATTGTAGCAAATTAAAATATCTGTGATTTCTAAAAACAATGTCAAAATAGTTATAAATGAATGATTATACTTGGTTATACAGAAATTGTAATATTATTCATAATAATAAATATAAATTGAATCATTATTAATAATATGACAAAAATGCAAATCAAGTACTTTTAAATCATAATGAAGTGATTTATTTTAACCCAAACAGATCCAAAAACATGATATTAAAAACAAATTGAAAATATATCAAAATAAATAATATTAAAATAACTTACCTCTGCACGGCATGTGCCAGTTTTACAGGTGTTTCGTTCTCGATGACATTGTCCAAAACTTTTATAACACTTAACAATGTCACTTTAAAAGCAAAACATGAAACAATAATAACAATATCACTTATCACAAAAAAAATAACAATAATAACAACAATAACAATAAGAATAACCAAAATCTGAACTCAAAAATTCAAAATGTGCATTCAACGCTAAAATACGTGCAACACGACTGACGCTTCTGAATAATCTAGTTTTACTTTGCTGGTGCCGAATAATATAATACAAAAAGATTAATGTTAATAAACCTTACTGAGTATTAATATTGGAACCGCTACTAATACGGTAATCAATAAGTATTTGGCTAGACTAACAAAAGCCGACTTAAGGAAGTAGAAAAAATGTGGGGAAAACAGAATCAGATTAAAATAAAATGTTAAAAAAAAAAAGATTATTGTAGAGCTATAAATTATAATTTGTCTTCAATCATATGGCTTGCCATTTTTTAGTTTGTTTTTATACTTTATCAAATGACAACTTTTTTTCTCAAATATTTTATCAATAGTTAATATAAAACATTGCATATTTATTAAACATTTACTATAATGTAAATAATTAGGTTGGCTGAACATTCAACATAGAATACATTTATCAAATAATAATTATATTTCCCCAAAAACCTGTTCAAATGGTTTTCTTTCAGAATCTAATATCTTAGTTACTTAGTACTTGGTTTTTGAGAACTCAAAAACGATATTTTTTATATCATGTTTTTAAAACTATTTATTGCTATAAATTCTAAAGTTAGATAAATAAAACAGGCTTTATAAATAACCGTAACATTTCTTTTAATTATATATGAAAAAAAAAACAACTAAATTAACAATTTTAATAAATCAACTGATCAACTACTAAACAATAACTAAACAACTACTGAAAAACAATTACTGAACAACTACTAAACAACTATGAACAACTACTAAACAACTACTTAACAACTACTTAACAACTACTAAACAACTACTAAACAACTTCTAAGCAACTACTAAACAACTACTAAACAACTACTAAACAACTACTAAACAACTACTAAACAACTACTAAACAACTACTAAACAACTACTAAACAACTACTAAACAACTACTAAACAACTACTAAACAACTACTAAACAACTACTAAACAACTACTAAACAACTACTAAACAACTATTAAACAACTACTAAACAACTACTAAATAACTATTAAACAACTACTAAACAAATACTAAACAACTACTAAACAAACACTAAACAATTATTAAACACATAAACTAAACAACTACTATACATTAACTAAACAACTACAAAAAACTACTAAACAACTACTGAACAACTACTGAACAACTATTAAACAACTACTAAACAACTACTAAACAACTACTAAACAACTACTAAACAACTACTTAACAACTACTAAACAACTACTAAACAACTACTAAACAACTACTAAACAACTACTAAACAACTAATAAACAAATACTAAACAACTACTAAACAACTACTAAACAACTACTAAACAACTACTAAACAACTACTAAATAACTACTAAATAACTATTAAACAACTACTAAACAAATACTAAACAATTATTAAACACATAAACTAAACAACTACTGAACAACTATTAAACAACTACTAAACATCTATTATACAACAATTGTTGAGTACAACAACTACTGAACATCTACTGAAAAACTACTACACAACTGTTAAACAACTACTTAACAATTTCTGAGCAACTACTGAACAACTACTAAACAACCACTAAACAACTACTAAACAAATACTGAACAACTACTCAACAACTACTAAACAACTACTGTACAACTACTGAACAACTACTGAGCAACTACTAAACAACTACAATACAACTACTAAACAACTACTGAACAACAACTGAACAACAACTAAACAACAACTACTAAACAACTATTAAACAACTACTGAACAACTACCAAACAACAACTAAACAACTACTAAACAACTACTCATCAACTACTGAACAACTACTGAACAACTACTGGAGAATTAGTAAACAACTACTAAACAACTACCAAACAACTACTGAACAATTACTAAACAACTACTGAAAAACTACTGAACAATTTCTAAATATCTACTAAACAACTATTAAGCAATTACAGTACAACTATTGAGCAACAACTACTAAACAACTACTAAACAATTACTGAACTGCTACTGAACAACAACTTTTAAGCAACTACTGAACACCTATTGAACAACTCATAAACAATTACTGAAAAACTACTAAACATTTACTAAACAACTATTGAGCAACTACTAAACAACTACTGAACAACTTCTGAATTACTACTACACAACTACTGAACAACTACTAAAAAACTATTGCACAATTACTAAACAACTACTATATAACTATTGAACAACTACTGAGCAACTACTGAACAACTACTACACATAAAATAAACAACTGCTACACATTAACTAAACAACTCCTACATATTAACTAAACAATTACTAAGCAACTACTGAGCAACTACTAAACAACTTTTATACAACTACTAAACAACTACTGAACAACAACTGAACAACAACCACTGAACAACTATCAAACAACTAGTTAAGAATTACTCAACAACTACTCAACAACTACTAAACAACTACTGAACAACTATTGAAAAACTACTAAACAATTTCTAAACAACTATTAAACTACTACTGAACAACTACTAAACAACAACTAAACAACTACTAAATAACTAAACATTTATGCCCATATTAATAGTCAGAGATTAAAAATCTCGGATTGATCCTGGATTTATGAATCCGAAATTTATTTTGATAGTCGTTGATTGGCTCTAAGGTAATTCACGGATATTGTGACGGTGCAGAACGAGTTGAAAACTATGCAACCGTCAATATAATTCTAGACTTAAATAATCTTGGGACCACCCAAGATTATTTGCATATTGATGGTTGTATAGTTTTCAACTCGATCCGAGAATTAAGCGAGGAATACATTGGCTCAATGCAACTAAAGTTGCCGTCACAATATCCGTGTATTGGCTTAGAGCTAATCAAAGAACAGCAAAATGAATCTCGGATTTATGAATCCACTCTGACTATTAGTACGTGCATTAAACAATTAAACATGTAAACAACTACTAAACTACTAAACAACTATTGTATTCTCACTTAATTACTTATAATATTAAAACACAATTGAAGTTATTGCTAATGTCTATTAATTAGATTATTTATTCAATCAAGTTGTAAAACCCATTAATATCTCAGTTTTTGAAATAAATATTTTACTAAATAATAATTACATCTGTTAGTCTTTAAACAAGCTACTAAAATCCATTTGTTTTTAAGAAATCTGTTATGATATGTTGCATCTAAATTTAAGTGTAACTACAAAAAAAAATGTAGGCAAGCAATAATATTCTGTAGAACAACTACACTGTCTAGCTTGTGCTATTAAAGCATACAATAGAGACCTTTTCTTATTTATAGACCAAACTGTAAAATGCAATGAAAAATACACTAAATACAAAAATGATTTAACACACAAATAAAGTTGTTGTTGATTGATTTAATTAATCTATTTATTTAATCAAGTTGGAAACAGTATTGTTATTTTACTTTTTTTAAATAAAGATGTTACTAATTTTAATTATATCCGTAAGTTAATAACGAGAATCTTTAAAATTCATCTTTATAAAATGATAATTAATATTTTGACATTTAAATTTAACTGCAATCACAAACAAATTTGATTAAGGAAGAAATAATATTTTGTAAAACGAAATAATAATAAAAATAAATAATTATGTCTAGTTTGTGCCATTAAAGCAATACAATGGAGACCTTTTCTTATTTACAGACCGTAAAACCCGGCGGGCGGTCTGCCGTGTGCATGCGCCACAAGCTCCCATACAAGCCCGGCCGCGATATGCTCCCCAACAGATAGATATATATATATATATATGTGTTTTTATTAAAACCTAAATACATTCAATTATATATTACAAGTAAGGTTTAATCTCGGTAGCAAATTTGAACAATACATCTACTAGAAATCCATTATATAAACGATCCAATGAAATAATTTTATTTAAAAAAGCGGTACAAATATTCATTCAATGTTCATATTTTCCATTTAGAGTCTTCATATCTTTTTCAAAAAATGGGTGAATAATTTTATTTTTAGACCAGCCAACCCCGTTTGACAAATCTTCAAGTTTTCTATGAATTTTTTGGATTGTTGCGTTGGTTTCCATCATATTGGATTGATTTAATATGTCATCAGGAAGAAAATGTTCCAATTCTTTTAAATAATTAGACAACATATTGGATGTTTTAAATTGTTGACAAAATTCTTTTAATGGTATATGATGTTGTAAAACTTTTTCACACAATTCCACTCCATGTGTATACGTATTTTCAATTTTTCTTAAATCCATTTCCAAAACCTCATTATCTATATTTTTTTGCATTCGATAACAATCTTCAGACAGTTTTTTTAATATAATTATTACTTTAGTGATTGAAGAATATAAATCTACTGATGGTAATTCATTTTTTTGACGAATATTACATTTAATGTGATTTGGTAAATAGTCTTCTATATCATATATAAATTGATATAAAATATCCCGTTGTAGTAACTGTTCACAAAATTGATCCAGTGAAATGTGCCCATCGAGATATTGGTAACAAATCTTCATCCCTAAACCATACTCTTTTTCTCTCATTTGATACATTTCTTCACTTTCGAAACAATCAATTCGATTTTGAGCACGACAAGCATCCATGGAAAGAAGATAAAATCGGCTGGATAAAGTGTGTATAGCAGTATTTAAATCTGTTGGTACTGGTAAGTTCATCTCGGCGTATGAAGCCCACATGATTGAAACTGAAGAAATTTAGTAAATATTTCTTATTTATATCCACATTCCCCACCACTAAAACGCTCAACCTAAATTTTTTGCCTATGTTCTTTTTCTAAAATGGCAGAAACAACTTTATCCATTTTTTCAACACGTTTTGCAAATCTACTTCTATCTAGTGCTTCAAGCATCCAAACACCTTTTCTAGCTTGTCGGTGTGCAAAGTTCCAAACATGCATAAATTTGAAAAAGTTATTTGTGTTTACAAAGTGTACACGTTTCAAGGTTTTCATTTTGCAATAAGCTTTATAAATAAAAAATCTTAATTTTATAGTAGTAGTAAATATATTTATTTTATTATATACACAGACAAATGATAATATATAGTGACAATGGCTAATATATCTTTTTCAAAATTATCCAATATCATAACAACATATAATTTATAACACTCATCGTACAGTTTTAATCGTAATATTTTTAAATTATAATTATACACAATAAGGTCAGGATCTAGTTCCAAGTCATCCAAATCTTCATCTGTAAATTCTACAATAACTTCCTCGTAGGCTTGTAAGTCCACGTTCATCATATCAAGCAGAATTGTTGCTTTTTGTTGAAAATAGTTTAACGCTATATCAGGAAGCATGCATCTTGGGATTTGTACACGTTTATTCTTAATATGAACTTCAACTCGTGCTAAATATGCAACTTCTTCGGAAGACATTGTGGTACTGAAATGGTACTACGGATTGCTGTTATAAGGAACATGAAATGCTTTATTAATTGAATAGTTTAAACAATAAATGTTTTATTATAATAATGGTTGTTAATAAGCCACACCCTTGTATTGGTTCCAAATTACCCAAAAATTAAAAAAAATTATACTTTAGTTTTACATTATTACAAATCTGCAATTACATCTGCAATAACTTTATTAGTCTTGATTGAAAGTTGGTGCTTGTTAACATCTTGTTTGAATAAGTCCGGAGAAATATGTAGAAGTTCTTTTATTCTGTAAGCATTTTGATTTGCAATGAACGGTACAGTGTTTCTGTATTTTGTAAACAGTCGCCATCCATATTTACTAGGTTCCAAACTAAATTATTATGAAACGTTGTAAACTGCTGTCCTTTGAGTATTGCTAAAAGATCTTTAATCAATGGTAACAACTTCCATAATTTTATAATTGATTCATTTGCTAGTAATACAAACGAACCAGCTGAATCACAGATCTTTATAATTTTTTTGTTATTAAAAATATCAAAATGTACCGATAACCCCTGCATTAAAATTGGACTCCATTTTTGTTCAATATTGTTCTGCAAGTAGTTGGTAATTATACTTTGTAGATCCAAAAACTGTAACCATTCACTTTCACCAAATAATACACACTGTTTTGAATTTCCACTTATTTCAACGACTGGACAAAAATCTTGAAAATCTGCTAGAATTCCTACTTTTATTATCTTGCTTTTAGATTTGTTTAAAAAATATGTGATGTTATTTAACAATTGATTAGATACCATCTTGGATAAGTATTGAATTTTTATAAGGTCTTAACACAGTCTTTTCTTATATACTAAGTTACCCATTTGACCTTAAAACACAATTTGAAAAAACAACCAATAACAAAGCAGCTCCTCCTTCCACCTAACCTTGACCTTAAAAAAACAACCAATAACAGGGCAGCTCCTCCCTTCACCTAACCTTGACGAGAAAACAACCAATAACAGGGCAGTTCCTCCCTCTACCTAACCTTGCCGTTAAGAAAACAACCAATAACAGGGCAGCTCCTCCCTCCACCTAACCTTGACGAGAAAACAACCAATAACAGGGCAGCTCCTCCCTCCACCTAACCTTGACCTTGAGAAAACAACCAATCACAACCCCTCTACCTGACCTTGAACTTTCAAAAAAGTGGTGGGGGGAGTCATAGCTAACACCAACTTATACTACTAAATGGAAATTTAAATATTTAATTAAATTAAATTTTGAATTAAACTTATCACGTACCATTTCCTCTTCCGATATTGTGAATAATCATTCATGAAATGTAGAGGCTTTGATCTCACTAGACCGCAATAACCGTCGACAACTATAGAATCTTTATAGTACGGGTCATTTTTGAAGGGGGTCTGGGGTGTAGACAAATGTTTTGGCGTAAAAGCATCTTCTGGGATGCGTTTTGGTTTTGGATGCGTACCCCGGGCGCTTGGGTTTATGAACGGGTTTCTTTTCTTTTTGTTCTGCTTCCTTCTTAACAAATTTACGTGATTTGCTTGAATTATTTTGAGACATCTTGGGTTTGTACATTGTACGGAAACCTATAAATGGTTAGCTCAGGCTCATATGAAATTTCCTCCGGTGTCTGTGATTCGATTATCACCTCATCATCGCCTAACATCTAAACTTCTTGGGCGTCCTTTGGAACAGATTCTATTTTCTTGCTTCAAAACGTATGTAACGTATATAGCAATGTTGGGTACCCTTCGATTTAACAATTGAAAATGCACATAATAAATACTTTCTAGCTAATCATACCAGTCTCCTAGCACGGATTGTTTAATGTCAGAAACAAATGAAACAATTTATTAAGAAGGTTGATTTTGTAAACAAACAGCGTGGCAACCAACAGGTATTTACCAAATTGTGTATTATCTTAGGTTGTTCTTCGGATACATGTGCTTTCATGCCGGCCGGGCCGGCATGAAAGCACATGTATCCGAAGCCGGGAGTATTAATTCAGTCAACACAGCGCGGTTCTATTAAAGAAGATAGATAGATAGATTTATTAAAACATTTGAAAAAATTTACAAAGATAAATTTACACAAACATTCATGTCAAATATTAATACAATAATATATAAACCTAAAAATAAAACAAACATAATGACACAAAACTGTATACATTATTAATATATAGATACTTTAAAATGACAGATGACAGAGTTAAAAATTAAAATTTAGATTATACAATAGCTCTCCTGCAGAAAGTATAGTACTCTTCAATTGAAAAACAATTGCATTCTATAAGAATTTTTTTAACAACTTTTTTGAATTGCTTTTGATTATTTATCTGTTTTACTTCATTTGGTATAGCATTGTATAATTTACATCCGGTATAGTAATAGCCTTTCTCATAAAGAGTTAGGTTATGTTTTGGTAATAAAATATCATTTCTATTACGTGTTTGATAATCATGATCGACATTATGCATCATAAACGTGGACATATTATCAAACACATAACATAAAGTTGTAAAAATATAAACACCACAAAACGTTAAAATATTTTGTGTCTTAAAGACATCTCACAATGATGTAATAGACATAAACTCAATACATTCAATTGAGTAAATTTAATAAAACTGAATAATATACGTACCTGATCATCATCAATGTTTATATCGAGAATGGATCTGAATTTTCACCTCTTGTTGATAACAATATAAACGTAGTATGCACTAGAATCCACAGAGCTTGCGTTAATCACTTCCGTAGCTTAGTCGCATACGCATTCTCCTTATTGGCGGAGAAATGAACGGTTGAAACATTTTCAGCTATTTCTGCGATTAGTTTCTTGCCATTTTGAGTACTTAATATCCTAAATTCCGTTATCGGATAGGGTTTTTTTAGTGTCAAATCTCTTAACGGCTTAATTTTTAATTGGGTTTCTGCTCCAGCATAATTTAATTTATTTATAATATTGTTGCGCTCGTCTTCGCTCTTCTTTGTGATTTTATTTGATGGCCCGGGCAAATGTTTTTTTTTTCTCTATCCTCGCTATCTAATTGCACTTGGCGCTTCTTCTTCTGCTTTTCCGGAGCACTCTCAGTTAAGGATTGAGTTGGTTGTGGTGCTTCTACGACAATCCCATCAGCAGATTTATCAATTAAAAAGAACATTATTTAGTTATTGTTAGCGCACGTATAAATTACTACTGATTTACGAAAATCTGTAGTCACTGGTTTATAAGCAGGATAAAAACGCAAAGTTGCAAAACTACAGTAGTAAAAGCAACTATTTTTCATGAATAAACAATTAAAACAATTAATAAATTAATAATGGAACAATAGCAGTTTATATTAATTATTGCACAATTATAAAGATTAGCAGTTGTGCTATCACTGCGTTTTTTCAATTATCACTATTTGATAAAATTGAGGATTTACTAAAGAAAATAATACACTTGAACACTTCAATATATTTATTATCAATTATTTTCAATGTTTACATATTTATAATACTACACTACAAATGATATTAATAACATTATAATATATAGAATGCAAATGCGTGTTTTCATATTTATTTATCTTCCATGTTGATTGTAATAAAGCACCTGCCATTAATTTTAAGTTGCAAAAGGTTAATCTTGAGATTTGGTACCGTTGGCGTGACGCTTATCGATTCAACGTTTGCAATTTTGTATGGGGGTGGTGGGTTCGATCAGTAAGCAGATTATAATGTTTGAAAAGTTTACTGAGTTTCTTAATATCTTTGCTTGTTTCTTCGCCAAACCCTTCTTTGATGTATTGATAGAAAGGTGTGTTGTTCCAATTTAAATTCATTTTGTTTTTGTTGTTATATCCTTTTTAGTTTATTTAAGATTAATTATTTTGGGAATAGGATAATTAAAATAATAATTAGTTTATAATTGGTTTTTAAACGCTAACGTTTTGGTAATGTCGTTACCTTCATCAAAGCTAAAAACAAAACTTAATAATGTTTGTGACAGGATTACAATTTTATTTTTTGAGGAATTTTTTTTGGAGATTTTTTTCTTTTTTGAATCTTGTAAGTTTGGCTTTGTGATGCAATAATTTGTCCATCAAATTATTAATAGTCTGCTTCTCTTTTTGAATAACAATATTTCTTTTAGAAATACTGTCTTCAATTGCAGAGTTATTAATAACATTGTTAAACTCATTAACAATGCTTTCTGGAAAATCTTCCAGAAAATCGTTAGGGTTTTTAATTACAATATTTTCTAATATTGTAAAATTTGGAGAATTTGGAAATTCTAACATATTGATGTACCATGAGGAATCGGGTGCAGGTTCGATGTTTTCGAAATCAAATTTGAAATGATTTAAAAGTCTTCTATGAAAATCCTCACTAGTTTTATGTTTTGTAACATTTTATTTTCCATCACGTTATTTGACATCACAGTCCATACATTCTCCGGTTGTTGGGGATAAAGATCGACTAGCTAAAATAAAAAATAAGAAGTTATTATAATACTTAGCTTATTAGGAAGTTTGGCCAGACATCGAGGTTAGCCAGTATTATTAGTCCATTTCTGTTGGTCCTGTGAGTGCTAACTTGACCAGATAGGATTATTGAACTTCAGCGATTAACTTCTGTTATTTCCACAACCACGACTGTAAATATCTGTAAGAAGATCGGATGACTTAAGTATTATTTAATCATAATAAATATTACATGATACTTACCCCCAATATCAGAAATTGTGTTAAACCTTGATATTTACAAACAGTAAATAGAGCTTCTTTGAAGCGGCTTTTGTTAGGTTAGAGTTGTTTGTTTTGACTATCAGAATCACTAAAGTGTTCGAAGCTGCGAACTTTTGTTGCATTTGTCTGTGCTACCGCCACCTATTGGTGTTATCTAGTAGCGGTAGGTGTCTGGAGCTGTCGGTAGATGGCAGCAGCTGGCGACTCAGAAATGCGTTGCGCCGATTTCAAAAGTTCTTTTTGTGACTATCAAAGTTGATAACGAAACAAGGATTGCAAAAGAAGTCCTTTTCCGTTTCTGACCGTATCACGGTTAAGTCGAGTGGTAGCGGAAGTGACACCGCATGGCAAACGTCCACCACGTCGTTGCAAGCCTCAACATCATCAGAGGTAATATAAGTGATTCTGCGTTTTCCGCTTTACAATTCGTGATTTCTTTTAGGCTTATAGCTGTGGCTATATCACCACGTTATTATTTTGGGGATGTAATATAACCAGCCGCTTAATGCATAATTTCGTTAGAGATATTCCTGCGTTGATCGCACTCGTTATGTACGTATGGAATTAAGGAACCGGGAAGAGCAATTATATTGCACTGCCAAGCATCGGTGATCTCCCATTTCCATGCTGAAGTGAACGAAGGAGCCTGGTTGAGTTTCCACGCTGCAGTATCCATGTCCACAGCTACCACCCACACTTTGGGAACCAGATAAGTCCAGTTTTGCGCTTGTTATTTTGAAATGCCCAGTGTACTGACACTAGGATTAATTAATTAGTTAATTATTTATATACGTAGGAAATGTTGTGTAGAGATTAAGTATAACCTTTCAGTATGTCACTTCGGTGCATACAAATACCAGTAACCCTATATAGTATGAATGAACCTTCACGCTAACGTGTCAGTGGCATTAGTGTGTGTCAGCACTCAGTTGGAGTCGCTTTTATGCCCTACGTATTTGGATCTGACGAGTCGTTCAGATTTATGTTTATGTGGATTCAGCACTAGTTAGGATTAAAATAAATTAAATTAATTTTGTTTACGTGGGTACCACATGTGTTTTTGTGCATTCAGCACTAACAACCAAAATATCCTAAAGTAATTTTGCGTTTATGTGGGTACCATGTGTTTTGTTGTGCATTCAGCACTAACAACATAGAAATATTAGTTTCAATAATTTTGTGTTTAGGATATAGGTTATGATATACGAGTCATTTGTTTTATTTAAACGGTTGATACGTTTAGTGAACATTTGCTGAACGAGAGATTGTTGGGAGGGTTAACGGTTGCGCTATGCACTTAGTACCAATGTGTTTTGGTTGCTTGCTTTATTTCTGTCTCATTGAATACTAATTAAAACCTTATTTTATGTAACGCGTCAGTAAGCTTACTCTCGGCGGAATCCTTAAGGTTTGACGTTTCTGTTGCGACAACAACAAATAATAATGCGAAATTTATGTAACGCGGATAGTTAACCACCTCGATTAATCTGTTGCAAGCTAAGGACATATACAAGTTTTTATTTGGCATGTATCGTCCAGTTTGAACAACACAGCGGGTTAGTAACTAGTCATAACTTTTGTTTTGTATAACAAGTACTACTATTTATTGTTATCGATACATTCTTATTTTCGGGTATTAATCTAAAGTTAAATGGCTACGACTAATCATTGTCGTTCATAGATGTTTTTGTTATGGGTTAATCGAATACCGTATTACAGATTTAGTTTCCTGTTCTATTGTTCTATTATAATACCAATGTTTATTTTCATTATTTACGAGTAAGTAACAATAAATGTTTTGTTCGAGTTCAGCTGCTATTTCTCCTGCATTTCCTTTTAATTATAATTCAGACTTTGCCACTTTTGGGAAAGTGGCTGGAGCCCTCTTTAGTATTTTGTGCCTGTTGGAATCAGCGTGTTGAACTGGCTGTGATACGATAACTTAGTTTAACAACACCACGACCTAGCTCACCGATTATATATGAGTAGCCGTACGCCAAGGGACGCCCAGGAAAGTAAGCGTTTTAGCTTGTTAGGTCGAAAATCCAAATTGCTTCCAGTTCTTGTTCCTTAATAGAATGCAGAAACCTGCTCGGAAGATATGTTATTATATCTTTGCTTAAGTTTCCGTCATGGTATGATATTATGGCCTTGTTTACTTTTTCCATCATAATTTCAATGTCATTCATTATCACTAAATTTAATTTTTGTTAAATTTTGGGCATAAGTCATTTTTGACTTCGTATTTCCAAATAAGTCGTTTAATTTGTTTTATATGATATATTTGTTTCTCTATATTAAGTTGTAAACGTCTATTCATCGTTTAAGTTATCAACACCATCGCACTCTTGCACTAACTGTAAGTCTTTCTTTAATTTGTCCTTATTATATAGCAATGCTTTGTAAAAACATTTCATATTTTTATAATAAAGTGGTGGGTTTGATTGGATCGCGCTTAAGACTGTATTTTTCAAATCATCACCGATGTACTGCTGCCTTACAATTTTATTTAGACATGAATTATAATATTCGAAAAAATGTAATTTACTCAATCGATCAATTCTGAATTCAATTAATTCTTGCATTTCACACAAAGACCCAAAACAGAATTGATCGAATGATATTTTAATTCCACATTTTTCCAGAGACACCAAAATGTAAATTAAACTTATTAAATAAATTCTTAATGTTTGAATCACTTTGCAAATCTTTTTCAGCAAGCACATTTTGACGACTCGTTTCACAGACAAGGCTGCTCCTTTTCTTTTTCACAGCTTTCCTTCTGATTGACAAATACTTGATTATTTGCTGCATAAATGCATTCCATTCTAAACAGATCATAGATAATTTTTTATTCGAAAAAGTAAATAAAATGCATGAGTAGAATCCACGAGCGGCACTCAATCCGACGGAAACGTTGAAACGCTTGTTTAAACAATATCTTATCTTATTATTGAAGTTTTAAAATCATTTAAAAAAATTATCGAACGCTTGCGAAGTCGACCACGGCAAATCACTTTCATCACCACTTATACTGATTACGTTTTCCATTTTTGCCTGGAGACAGAGTTTGGCTTTATATAATGCTCCCCACCACTATTAACTCTCTTATTAATAAAAAAGTTAATACATACAATTAATCTCAATCATTTTATTATTTACTCATATGCTTATTAACTAAAATCAAAATAAATGAACCGTTCTTTGTCATTTTAGCCGGGTCGGCGCATTCCGTTACAGATATAATACATGATGTTTCAAATTCTTGTGAACGCATGTAATAGATAAGAGCACCGATAGTGTGTAATTTTGCACGCGCATTGCATTTCCGATGTTTCCTCGCACAGAGACGTCTATACATCTCTCTTGATTCGTTTCATAATTAGTGTCAGCAAATTTCATTCTTATTTTGCATCCCACTATTTCATGCAGTCACACTCTCGGAGTCCCCGTTGCAGATGTCCATACTTCTTATAAGAAGTGATAAAAAGCGATAAGCAACTGATAAGGACGCACCGCCAGCCGAGCGCGCCTGGGTGACGCATGCGTAGTTGCAAATATATGCATAAAATAGATCGACCGGATGTCTATGCTAATCGCCATAAAAAACGTCACAGGCACCGCTATTTTTACCTACTGCGGCGGCTATATTAAAACAAAAATATTTATTAAAGAATATATCGTATTAATCTTAAAACTCACCTATAGCAATATCCCTCTAATAAATTCCGATTTAGCGGGCACTTCACGTTCTTGTGTAAAACTTTTTGAGTTTTTTGTTATGTATAACCCTTTTCAAAAATCATTTTTTGTTGATGTTTTTATATGAGAATACACCGTTTGCATTGTATCATCCGTTTCGCCTATGTTTCCATATTTTCCATTCTGTTCATTGTGGCTTCAACCACTGTCAACTATGGTACCGATAGTTACCACCTAAAACTAAAGTATAGGGATTAATTGATACAACTAGAACAGTAATTATTAAGTTAAATCTTAACAAGCTTTTAATACAACCTGTGATGCATACCTGTCTTGCCATTTGGTTAGCCAAACCGATTAATAGGGTAGAATAAACCCGAAGAACCGTATTTCTGGTCCATTAGAGCTTATGGGTTTATTGATACTGAATCCCATGATAGTACCAAACTTGGGTACAATTAAGAGCTAGTTATTGGATTAATATTAGGAAAGTTTTATCAATCTATTAAATCGTGTTTAGATTTTATAAAGATTTAAGGGGAGAAGTTAATTAGGAGTAATCATGCTTTTGACAACAAATTATTATATTTCTAATAAGTCAGATTAGATTGGGATTTATTTTATATTATTAATTGTAGAGGCTAGAGTTAAGTTAAATAATTAGTTATTGTAGAATGCTACTTACAATTAGGGAAATAATCCTAGTTACATGTCTGAGCATGTATGGCACGCCTCACTGCACTTCTCACTCGCACAATTATTTGTTTTTTAGTAAACACACTCTTGTGTTTACAAACAATGGCAACAGGGACTTTTGTATTTGTAATTGAACGATTCGAAATTCGATGTTCGATGTAAATAACAGTGCGCCACCTATCTGTGCGGGGTTTAACCTAAACATTTCAGAACACTGCAATTGGGTGATAAATTTTTGTCTTTGAAATCAGATAAGGCACAGTTTTCAAAAACGCAATCCTTTTTTCAACGAAGAGCGGTCGGGAAAACATCGCGGGCCATTTTGTAAGTTTTACTCAACCGCATGCTGAAAATACAGTTAAATATTAATACATCAAACATAACAAGGTAATAATTATTAATCATTTTATTTAAATGATCTAATACAGTAATATTTATAATCTAGATGATTTCAATCATTTATTAACATTAAATTAGACAGCCACGTGCTGCTAGAAATAATCCTATTTTATCTAAGGTAATTAATGAGTTAAATTAAATGATTATTACTAAATATGTTTTATGTAGGCCTTTTAGTTTCAGTATTAATATTATGGCAAATTAAATTGACGAATTTTGTCGAATTGCACTTAATCTAAAAAAACAGATATTATATAATTAAATGGATTGCGAATACCAAGGAAACGATGTCTTATCTTCCATCAATCATGATAGCACCATCTGTTCTGCTACTTTTGTACCCTGGGTGATTCCTTCGAGGAGCGGTTTAAGAACATCCTGCAACTTTGCTGTGAAGTTACTCCAAATAAGTGTCACTTGGTTTCATTTTATTTATGTTTCATTTCCTACAAGAAGTAAATTAAATATTATACTTCTTATAACGGTAGGATGTGCTGGTGAACTTACAAGTAAGTCAGACGAGCCAAATTTAAGTATTTACAAATATGAGAAAGACAGTCACCTTATGTAATTTGGTCAAATATTATTTATTGAACATTACAAATTATGAAAGTCATAATTGTTAATTTAAATGTTAACACGCGATAAGCTTACTTCACGTACAATTAATTTATGTTATGTTACTGCTAACTTTGGTTTATCTTTAAATAAGAATCTGGTGGTTCTTAATTCAACTGGTTAAGTTATTTATTTATATTTTTTCTTTATGATAATATATTTTTAATTTACTTTTTTTCTTGTTTTTTTTTATAAATAAAAATAAACAACTGGGGCCCAAGAGACACTAACTGGAATTAAACCGTACCACAACCCGCTCTTCAAATAATCGAGCTGCCGTAGGTAAGAAACAGTCAGAGGGAAAAAAAACCATTTCAAACCTATAAACAAATAATAATGATATTATATTAAATTATTTCATTAATTTATTGTTGTTTAGTTTTTATTTTTTTTTAATATTTACTTAATAATAATTATTTAAATAAGATTAATTATCCAGCAAGACTACGTGGAGGTACACAACTCTTGCCAGGACGAGTGAGATGGAAATATTGGAAAGATTCAAAAAAGTTTGAAAAGGATTAGAATTTTATTTTTTGAGGAATTTTTTTTTGCAGATTATTTTCTTTTTTGAATCTTGTAAGTTTGGCTTTGTGATGCAATAATTTGTCCATCAAATTATTAATAGTTTGCTTCTCTTTTTGAATAACAATATTTCTTTTAGAAATAGTCTTCAACTGCAGAGTTATTAATAACATTGTTAAACTCATTAACAATGCTTTCTGGAAAATCTTCTAGAAAATCGTCAGGGTTTTTAATTACAATATTTTCTAATATTGTAAAATTTTGAGAATTCGGAAATTCTAACATATTGATGTACCATGAGGAAACGGGTGCAGGTTCGATGTTATCGAAATCAAATTCGAAATTATTTAAGGAAGAGTTTGGGGGTTGTATGTTAGGTGAGTGCGGGCTACAGGGTTGTGGAGGTGAATAATCATTTTAATATACTTGTGAGGATGGGATATTTCTCGTCTGACATTGCGAGTAGAATGAAATCAAATTACATCTTGTCGGTCTATTTATTATTCTACTAATGGATGAGTTGTATAATAATTGTTTATATGCTGATGAATGCATATATTTTATCTTAAAGATAAATGAACTATGTGTGATGGCCAGTATGTGTGTGATAATTAAACAAATGCAGCTGCATAAACATTTATTTTTTAATAATATTTTAATTTTGATAATGGTGCAGTATGTTTCCACAGTCATATAAGCATACATACTTGGGAGAAAACAGTCAATGCTATTATAGAACATATTAGATGGAGTCCTAATTGTTTTTATGCAAAGTTATTATTAGAAAAAACTTAATAAATAAAACCAAATACGTGGATAAAAATGATAAATTTAAATGCATGTTTTATGTACTTATATTTTATTTACTAACATATGTTCTTGTAAAATGTTATTTATAAAATATATTTATTTATATCATATTTCTTTGTTTAATGTACCTTCTTTAGAAAATAAATTATACATATTATTTAACTTTTTTGTAATATTATAAAATAAAACTTTATACGGAACCTGGGGGTATCAATAGGTATAGCGGATATGGCCACACGTATAATTCACGAACTGCACTGACCCAGGATCCAAGCAGTGGCTCGAATAATGGTTTTATTTTATTTCCGTCAAGGTCGAACAGCTGTTTATTTAGACGCACAATTTCATGCGCATCATGCCATGAATGCCGGCGTAACGGGCATAACCTATTCGCGTTCACTTCGATGTTTCCATAGTTTTTAGTTATTATTGTTATTAGTTTTATAGTTTAGTTTTAGGGATTGCCTCAAAGGCAATGTCACCACCAGGTATTTGCAAATATAAATTAAAAGTGTCATTTTGTAATAATATATATTACAGTTCTATAACTGATAGCAGTTATAGGACTATAATATGTATTATTATTTATTTTTACAGAATTTATATTTTGTTTATTTTAAAGAATTATTATTTATTTTAATAGAATTTTTATTTATTTGCAAATTCTGTGAGGATTTGCCATTTTTAACTCTGCCGTTGTTAGTTCCCAGCCCGAAAATAAAGAGGGAAAATGGCAAGCAGCGTAACTCAGCGCCGCTAGGCGTCCGTTTTACAAACTTAATGTTTCTTCCCAGGAGCGAAGAGGCGCTAAAACTCGTGGCGAAATATTTATAGGGAATTGACTTATCTTCTATTGTATGATCTGTGTACGGAACTGTACATGAAACTTACTACGCGACTGTACACAAAACTTATTACGCAACTGTACACAATCCATTGTAATCGCTTGGTTATTATTAAACCCATTCGAAGGCACTCGAATAAGTCATGTTGGCAACTCTGCTGTTTATTTTAAACATCTGGGGGGTCGATTCTGATCTTTGTGAGTTTTGTCACCGATGGCAAAACTCACACGTTTCCATGGATACATATTTCTGACATTTGTGGTGACAAAACTCACCGATGGTTTTTACATGGCAACCTAGTAATTTTGTTAAATCTGTCAGAGTTGCTATATTCATGTGAATTATTTTAAATATATTTTCAAACAATCAATGTTGCATTGAAATAATTAATATTATTATTTATGACGGAATTTAAAGATTATAAATATTATATTATTAGAAATTGTTTTAAAACATAATAATAATTATAGTGTTTTATATTTTATATATATTTATATATATGAATATATATTATTTATTTATATAATCTAAATTAATCTTAAATTAAATAAACATCATTGGTTTAATTTTAACCAAATTAATAAATTACAATACAACAGTTAATTATTGTATTCGATAATTTAATTAAAATGATTAAAAAATTCATTCTTCTGTTACAACAAATTTTTCTTTTTGAATATACTATTTAAAATGGTCAAAGGCCCAATTTTTTTAACTGTAATAATTGTCATTGATGTGGTAAAAACTTAATAATATTTAATAACCAAAATTAATAAATAATGTGAAACAAAATCTATAATATTCTAGAGAAAAATTTTCAATGTATTATAAATACATTATTGCATAGTTCATACAATAGAGTTATAGTGTATGGTTATATATATATATATATTACTCTTTCACTTCAGAAACTTTAAATGCTACTATTTTAATAATAAATATCAACAATATAATTTTTTTCATTTTATATTATATTTCTTCCACTTTTATTTATTTAATTTTATTTATTTATTTCTTACAAACTAAATTTAATTAAAAATTGTGTATAAATATAATACAAAATAAATATGTAATATTAAAAAGTTTCACAGAATAACCAAAAAAATATAAAATAACATAATAATTATTATATCAAACATGTTTGGTGGAACAAATGTTACGAATTTAAAAACCACATATTTATTGCCGCGTTGTGGGATAGCAAAAATCACCGATGGTATTTGTCACAGGATCGTCCTAGCAACCAAGAAGTTTTGTTAAATCTGAAACAAAAGATTGTTATGTTCATGCGAACTATTCAAAGTTTGTTATCAAACGCTTTCGCAAGGTAAATCATTAATTGTATTCCAAATGAAAATTACTGAGTTACAAAAAAGAACCCTTACCGAATTTATGAGGGAACACCCCGAGCTGCAGCAACACAAATTTACAAATAAATTTACTATGCAAACTGCTTTAATGTTGTGGGAAGAAATCACCACAACTTTAAATGGAATGGTGGGACCAAATAAAGAATGGAAAGTGTGGAAAAAGGTATAAACAATTTTATAGTATTAAGTATAAGATGTTAACAATCTATAAATTAAAAAAGATTTTCAATTTATGCAATGCGCGATTACTTGTGCGTTATAATTTTTTTATCATTAACGTAAATCTTTTTTTTAATGTTAATAAAGTAAACCGGCGCACTAGACGAACGCAGCAACATAATGTATATTCCGCAAATGCATCGCAAAGCACATCGGGGCCGGAAGGTTTTGGTCCGATTATGCAAAACAAATTGTTTTAATTTCGCAAGTCGACGCTGACAATTTTATTTGAGAGTGTTAAATTATAACTCGACATCTTGTATTGTTAACACGGCGTATTGTCCGTTACTGAATGTTTGTTTCTGTTCATTCGATCACGCCAATGCCTTCCCAATAATTCCCGACCGCAACAACACAAAAAAATTTGAAAAACAAAAATTATATTTTATGAATGTACAAAATATACCAACATAAAATTCTATAATTTTTTTGTTTGTTTTGTTTTATGATGATTGTCCGATTAAGCGGATTCAACTATGTATATAATAATGCAGTATGTGTCCTGTTGAAAGAACTATAATATCACAATATTTAAATTGAATATTATTCAATTTTATATGTTAATTATACAATAACCAACCTCGACAAATTTTTATAATTTTGCAAAAATATCGATCCATTATTATATATAATTCTAATTAGGAATTACATTAATCAGTTTTTTTTAATTCATAAAATGCTAAATATTTATAAAATATTGTATAACATTCAATTTTAATTATCCTATGTATTGTTTGCTTTTTTCAATTAAAAGGTTTATTTAAAATTGCGAGACATGTTTAAATTGTACATCAAAATGTGCCTTGTGAAATAATCAATTTATAAATTTCTGTAAATAATGTTTCTTAATTCACCACTAACAACTCATATAGTATTGAATTAAGACTGAAAAACAAACTTACAGTTATAAATAATTATAAACTCTTAAAAATAACTAAAAATGGTTTAATTTGGCTAGGAATAAAATGTTTGGTTTGGTTTGCAAAATTAATATTTTATAATGGTAATAAGTTTTTCAAACGCAGGAATGTGATGCTTGTTATTTTAATAATATTTGCATAGTAGATAAATAACTGCTAGATAAATTTTAGTCAGTTTTTCAGGGTAAAGATAAATGCTCGATAAATTTGTACTAAAACCTAAAGCACTTACTTCAGTCTAATCTTGTGATTATTATAAAGAAAATAGATAAAAATAAAAAGGTTGTTGCAATATTTCTAGATTTTAAACGAGCGTTTGAAACAGTTAGCCGAAATACACTATTAAGAAAACTTAAATACTATGGCTTAAATGGTATAGTACTTAGATGGTTTGAAAACTATTTATCTGGCTGATATCAAATCACAAGTTTCAATCAGGAACGATCCAATAAAATATTAATTCAACATGGTGTGCCACAGGGTAGTGTCCTTGGACCACTTTTATTTATTATATATATATATATATATATATATATATATATAAACGACATATGCAGTATTATCAAACATTGTCAAATAAAATTATTTGCTGATGACACATTATTATATCTCTCTGGGGATGTTTTTTATGATATAAATCCAAACATTAACGTAGATCTTGAAGCATTGTCAAAATGGTTAGCTAATAATAATGTTTGTCTAAACGTATTAAAATCAAAAGGAGTGGTTCTTGGTTCAACAAACCAATTTGATTTTCAATCTAACTTAGTCATAAACAACGATAAAATTAAATGGGTTACAGAAATCAAATAATTAGGTATTATAATTGATGGTAAATTAAAATTTGATAGGCATTTTGAAGAACTAGTAAAAAAACTGAGTCAAAAAAATGGTTTTCTTAGAAGAATATCAAGTGATATATCAATGCATAGCAGAATTTTGGTTTATAATACTATCATAAGGCCTTACTATCAATACTGCATAACAATTTTATACATGTTAAATGAAACACAAAAAAAGAAACTTAACATGCTACAAAATAGAGCAATGAGATCTATTTTGAAGTGTAATAAGTATACACCAATTTCTCTTATGCTGAGTACATTAAATTGGCTGTCAATCTCAGAAACAATTTATGTTTATACTATGTTGTTTATTTTTAAAATAAAAAATAAAATGTTGCCCGAATACCTTAACAGTGATATGAACACTGATATTCATGAGTACCCAACTAGAAGTAGAAATGATTTTAGAGTAGTTAGAGTTAAAAAATCTGCCACATCTAACTGTTTGGTTTACAACGGATTTGTTCAGTTTAATAATTTGCACAATGATATAAAAAACGCGTCAAACATCAACAAGTTAAAAAAAGCACTTTGTGGTCATATTATTGACAATAGATAGTTTAACTTAATTTAAATAATAGAAATTTTAATTTTAATTATCTGCCATATTTAAGAAAGTTTTAACCATAATTTTGTTTTGTTTTTTTTAATATGTATATGTTTTATATCAACATTACGATATTTTAAAATGTGTGTATTTGTATATGTACTGTATTATTTTATTTCTTTTGTATATGTAGCTATATGCTAAATAAAGTGACTTATTATTATTATTATTGTTTAATTTAACATAAGTATATTTTTTAATATACACATTATTTATAATTATTACTGTTAGTGTTAGTTAGAAAAATATGATTTTATATTTCAATATATGTACATATTCTTCAGTTTGTTATATTTATTAATTTCTTTATCATTTTGTAGCAAAAATTTATCATTTTTACCAAAAATTCACTAATTTTATCATCGTTTCATATTTTTATTGAGCTTTTGCATTTTTTATAGAACGTTTACTTTTTTATCAAACATTTATAAATCTTAACAAGCGTTTCTTATTTTAAACACATTAACTATTTTTATATATATCGAGTATTTCAAATTTTTATCTAAATAAAAACATTTTATCAATTTTTAACCAAACTAATGTACATATATGTATGCATGATAATTTACCAAACATTTTATTTCATATAAAATAGTTGTACTATTTGCAATAAATAAATTTTAAATTTAATGCAAATAAAAAATTTAGTTTAACTTATGGCTATATTTAATATAATATTATAAATGAAATTTTACTTACATTTTAGACATGGCAGGATTTATGTGTTGGCACAAAAGTTAAATTATCAAAGTACAAGCAGGAAGAGAATTTAACAGGAGGCGGCATAGCTTCAGTGCAGCCTTTGACAGAAATAGAGGAAGCAATTGCTGATACTATCTGTCCAGTGGCTGTAAGTGGACTACAAGTTCCTGTACCTGAAGTTTCTTTTGAAATGGTTGAAATTGAAAGTGACATTAATATACCAACCCAAGAAGTTGGAGCAGAAGGTAATTTATTTACGCAAGAAGAACCAACAACAGTGGAAACACAGTCAATACCTAAAGCAGTATCTGGCAGAACCAGAACTTCAGCTAGTGCAGCATACCGTGAACATGGGAAATATTTACAAAAAAAATTAATGCTAAAAGAAGAATACTACAACAAAAAATTATCTTTGATGCAGTTGCAAATCGATGCATTGAACAACATTGCATCGGCAATAAGCAACCTTAACAATGTATAGTTATAAAATAAATGTTTAATTATTTAATATATATATATTTATTTATTTCAAAATTAATTACAAAATATATATATATATATATAAATTACTCTTTAAACAAATAACCAATTATAATACAAAATTTAACACTATATAAATATTTATGACACCGTGCTTTTTTTTTTTATCTGATGGAGGTGGAAATCCTTTTACGGACGTTGTGTGGGACTCCTTTTATTCAAAAGATGGCTATACCCACTAAAACCACCCCCCTTTAAAAGATTTAGAAACGAGCATTGATCAAACGAGCTCTAAAGTTTCGTCCAGCTGCCACACCAGGATTTACCTGTTCGACAACTTCTCCAGCATTTGCTTCACCAAATATACCTAAAACACATTGTAACGTGCCATTTTCAGTTTAGTCCAATCTTATATATCTTCGGGATCAAATATCCATTTAATTACATCTTCGCACCTAAAAAATATTAAAAAAGGGGATAATCATTACATAATTAAAGAGTTGCATAATATACTTATCTGTACTGTTTTAGTTTGGCCAAGCTAACTTGGTCCATTTAGTATAATTCTTCTTATGTATTCTGTGCAAGCGCTTGCACTCAAAGGATGCACTCGTAGCTTCTATGCTGCCAAATTCCTATGGATATTGGTGTGTAAAGGAATGTCCCACCTTATGTATGTCCCATCAATACTGAAATTGGATAAATATCATATTAGTTTTAAGTTTAGTTAAATGTTTTGTTATCGGGTTAGGGTTAGAATTATTGACATGAATTACTCACACGACTGTCTGGAACCTTGTAAATATTCAATCCTCGTTGCTGCAGATTGCCATTGGGTACATTCGAATGTTGTGGATCACTCATTAACACTTCAACACAATCTCTAATAATTCACTCGCGACCGGAAAAAAGCGAGGTTAGTAAACAAACAAACGTCAGGCGAAGCTTGCTTGATTTTGCCACGGGAGGGCGCCGCGCATTAAATTGTACGCTGTGGACCAATCAGATTTAAATATTTGAATTTAAACGAGGAAGTGTTCTCTGTGATAACGATCTTGGAAATCAGATAAAGATTAGGAATTTTGAAGACCAAATCGCTCTCTTTGGCTCCGGTATTGCATAGAGACGGATGTCCCCGTCTAGTTTTAAAAATTTGTTAAGTATAGTTATATATCCGAGCACCGCGGGGTAATAAATTGCCTGAAATAAAAGGGTTTTTAAATAGTTTATAACGATTAAGCAGTTTAATTACGCTCGCGTGCTTAATCAAAAAGCCAATAACAACTAGGTGAGTCAACATTTTTTTGTTTTTTTAATTAATTAACACACCGTGTGTTAGGCTTCTTAGTGACTGCGGGGTTGTCCGAAATTGTACCGCGGGATTCGTGCATTGAAGCGGCCAAGGAAATTCGATCAAGCCGGGCGCGTATAAGATCTAACGGCCCAGGGCCAGGAGCACGTTTTCGTTTGAACCGGACCGGCGAGCAACGAGAAATTATTGAAGGATCAGGGATCATTATCACAGGGACCACGAGGACGAAATTAGTTATAAACCAGATAAGTGGTGTAATTTTTGTAAATGTGCATTTTCTTGCAATTAGTGGTGCAATTTGTGTCACACGTGTACTTAATTCAATTTTATGTTTTCTCTTTAACCTTTTTTTTATTATCATATCAACTGTTCGATTACGACAAATAATCAAATTTAAATATTTAATTAATCGCCAATCGCCAAAAACGAAATATAATACACATTATATGATTATTTTGTGAACTTTCGGTAAGCTTACCAAGGGGGTATTCCAATCAAGTGTATTATAACTAAACGATAGGTTTACGGCTGCATTATAGCTACCTTTCTTTTCTTTAAATTAGTGGCGATGTTCAACATTTTAAAATCAATTTATTTTAAGGCAAGAAATGCCGCATGATGCTTAATTTTCTTTATTGATATATTTATCTAATAAACATTTTTATCATTTCTAATAAATAGTATTTTTCTTATAATTATCAATACTAATTGTCACGAGATTAGTCGTGGCTGGAGCCCAACCAATTGTGTTTGTCCTTTTTGTCTGTTTGTGCACAAAATGCCCACGACCCGCTCACCACCACAGAGCTGCCGTTCGCAAGGAACCCTTTGATTTTCTTAGCAAGTCAAGCAAGCGGTTATTATATGTATATTCTCTATTTTAAACTTACCATTTTCTGCATCTTCTACTTCTTGTTCAGGCTCTGGGATGTTGTGCTCTATGCACATGTTATGTAAAATAACACATGCATTTATAATTTTACATGCTATGTCAGGAGCATAATGAAGTATGCGATGTTTCAAGCAACATCGAAAGCGTGCTTTTAGCAAACCATTGCATCTTTCAATAATGCTCCTGACATTTTTATGCGCTGATTATATCGATGAGCTGGTGTATGAAGCGCTGGTTCTTGTTCCATTGGAGTTAACAGCCATGGTCGTA
Source organism: Tachinus rufipes (assembly GCA_963932245.1). Lineage (NCBI taxonomy): Eukaryota > Metazoa > Arthropoda > Insecta > Coleoptera > Staphylinidae > Tachinus > Tachinus rufipes. Next base: position 53,734,059 of record OZ010748.1, read on the forward strand.
GGGGATATCCTGAATCCCCTGTAAAACACTCAATTAATTTATTTCGTACTTACAATTTAATATTAATTACCCAAAAGAAAATACTCCGTATGCCCTGATTGATGAATATTTTGCATAAGTGCATTTACTGCCGAATTTCTCCAAATAAATGCATCGTGAGTACTTCCTGGGTACTTAGCAACAACATCTATTATTTTTAATTTTTCATCACAAATCTAAAAGTAATGTATTTTGAGTTTGACCATTATTTCTATATTTTCAACACTTACCAATTGTACATTTATTGAATGGTAATTCTTCCGATTTACAAATAAATGTTCTGGCATATCTGCATTTCCACTTGGGGGAAAAATGGCTACGTGGGTGCAGTCAATGCATCCAACCACCACAGGAAATCCAAATTTTTCATAAAATCTAAATTATAAATCATTTTCTATTTATGATAATATTATATCTACTATTGCTTACCTTCGTCTGCTGTTATTTAATTCTTGTAAATTCCGAGGAACACGAACAAATCGGTTTAATATCTCAGCGTTGTTGAAAGCTTCCGTTACTTCATTTATAGAGCGACTTACACTGCTTTGAGATATTCCAATAAACCAATTGCAGCCTACATCGTGCTGATAGCTGCCACCAGAATAAAAACGAAGAGCTGCGAGTACCTAAAACGTAAGCAATTAGTTTCACGACATCAATAAGTTTATTGTATTTCAAGTTTTAAACAATTTGTGTATACAATTGTGTAATTTTAGGAATAATTAATACTTACACGTGTTGGAACATCTAAATCGCTGAGGTGATATTGGGTTTTCAAAAACGGTGTAAGTAACTCCACAATAAAATAAAATAACATCTTCGTAACACGAAACAACCGAACAAACTGTTGTTCGTTTAACTCAACAATAAGATTGCCTTTTTGTCGTATAACATCTACTGCATTTTAATTTTCCAATTCATTTAGAATCGGCATCATTAAAAATTCATTCATAATGAACTAAACCTTAAACATTTATTTTTTAATGTAATTAAATAAAAGCAAAAACTACTTACCAGTCTGAATTAAATTAATTAAACAGTATTATTTCTATTTATAAATATTAAATTTATAAATAAGATGATAAAACTCACGCGAACTGTCACAAAACTCACCGTATTAATTGTGCCTGTTTAAAGTCACCGGTTTTCATACGCTTTTAATCATCTGTGACAAAACTCGAACACATTAAAACAACATTTTGTGAGGATGACGTCATTTCGATGAGAAAAGCCATCGATGAGAAAAGTCACCGGCGGCTAAAGTCGACCCAATAATAATGTAATTAACATCATAAACGTTAATTAAATTATTGTATAAGTTTGTTACTGCAAATATTACTTGTTATTCTTAATAAAAGTAATATAATAATCTATAAAATGCTTATATAAATGAACTGAAATTCTTGAACACCCGTAGAATCTTATGAACATAATTCGTGTGCGTTGCTTTATTACTATGTGGCAACACGGCATTATTCTGTCATTTCGGTTTGTTTACTCATTTTTGCAAATATTTAAGGGTTATGTTTGAGGTTATATTAATTAATTTAATTCTTATTTTCTTTTTATAAAAAGCATATAAGAACTAAATTAATGAATGTTACCTCAAACATAATTATACAGTCAAATACGTCTGTTATTTTTTTGATACACCGGCTAACTGAAGGTTGTCTGTCAGCCTTGTCAATGGCATGTTTATACATTTATATTTTGACTAATATTTATTTGGTAACTTTCAGATGCAAAATTTGCTTTTGGTATCCAACAATGTAATTAAATTTAAATATATTAAAGACCCCAATATATGATATTCTAATACACAATATATGTCATGTGCGTAATACATATTGATAAATATGTTTATTTTTTGTTATTACTTTTCTTGAAATATCTAAACCATATACTCTGCATGGCAATATATTCTTGTAGTAAATCTATTAATTCCTTTACTATATATTTTTTTAATGAAGTATTAAGTTTAAAATAAGAGACGAGTATAATAGTATTAAATTAATGTGTTTGTAAATTTACAACAACCTAATTAGTTTTTACTTTCAATAACCTTTCAATTACAAACCGGCATTCAACAAATAAATATTACCAAAAGCCCAATTATTTATTTTTTCCGGTATTTTCCATCATAGTTTAAGTTTTGTTCCACCTAAATCAGTGATTAAAAAAAACTATTAATCTATTTTAACCGATTCGCTGCAAATTCAGAAACACACATGTATTTCGTTGGCATTGTGATAAAAATTGACGATTGATATGTGATTGTGTTCATATTGTCACCCTGATTGATAATACCAAAAAAAAGAGTATGGTTTCATTTAAAATTTCAAAAATGACGTCATTTCCGGAAAAAACCAGAAGTCTAACCAATCTCACAAACAACGCAAATAATAACATTTTTTATCATTAACAATCCCCAAATTTCATTTGTCTAGCTTCGAACATAACAAAATAAAACAGTCTCCCCTATGGCGTGGGTATATATTATATACATACAAATAAATTTGTAATTTATAATTAAAAAACGACGTCAGTAATTAAATTTTTAATTTTTAATTTGAATAATTAAGAAACAAATTTTTAATTTTGTGTTTCGAAAATTTTTGCCGCATTTACAAATTAATTAATTAATTTCAAATATTAATTTTGCTAATTTTAGATATAAACTTAACACTGAAAAAGTCTTCAAGATATCATCAATCAACATTGTTGTATTAACAATAATTTAGAAAAGATTAAAAACTCCCAATTTTTTGATAACCCTGCTTACTTACCTTCAAGGTTCATTATTTCTGAATCAATACTATAAATGGGACTTGCAGATGAAGTTGAAGCTTCAGCATGTAAAGAAGGTAAAGGGTCCCCAAATCTATTAATTGGAATGGTGTATCTTTTTTATGTGTCGACTCACACTTTTTTAAATTTTTTATTTACATACTCAGGAGCTTTTTATTTTCCACAATTCAGGCTGTTATTTAGGGGACCATGGTAAAAGAAAAAAATGATAAAAATTAAAGAAATAATCTACATAGATTATTTATTCTGACCATTCAAACACATACATATCTTTTTAACATTTTCAAATGAACAATAACTGAAATCATTTTAGTGACTAACGAAATCACAAAAACATTTTTCAAGTTTTTTATTTAAATCAAAATACCTATTTTAAAATTTGGAAAATTATCTTGTAAAAATTTGGTTTTCTGGTGCCATTTTACCAGGCACGTTTGATTGCAGTTGTTTCCTTCAAACGTATAAAAATTATTTTCATCTTTGCCCGAATCGACATAGTCATAAGTCAAAACAATTTTGATATTTGGGATTTTTAGGCATCTCGTGAGACGTTTGGTTGAGATTGCAATTTTTTTAATAAATTTTCTGTAGTACCCCAGTAATCCTAAAAATCCTTTTATGTGTTTTTTTGTTTTAGGATCAGGGTAGTTTTGAATTGCTTTAATTTTATCTTGATTAGGTTTTACACCTTCAGGGGCCGCAACGTGGCCAGGTAAGCTAAGTACCTCTTTTTTTAAATATCAGATGAGTCGATTTGGATCTTGAAATTAGTTTCACGTTTTTTTAATCGCACTATATGTTCTTGAAGGCTGGTTCTGAACATGTCGTCTATGTATATGAAGCATTTTTCGTTCTATATGTCTCTTAAAATATTGTCAATTGCGTGCTGAAACGTTGCGGGAGCGTTCTTCAGTCCGAACAGCATCCTCAAAAACTCATAGTGACTGTTTTGCGTGTTAAACGTAGTTTAAGGGATATCTTTCATATTGATTTCAATTTGATGAAATCCCAAGGCTAAGTCCAAAGTTGTAAAATACTAACAACGCCCTAGCTTATCTAGTAGTTCATTAATGTTTGGTAACGGGTAACGATCTCTTATAGTTTTTTCATTTATTAATACGTTTATTTCTTGCCTTTCGGCCTTGAAAATTACATTTACAAATACATTTTTAACTTCCCAAAATTATAAAACCTAATCCTTATAAAATTAATACAACTAAAAGTATTTTCTTCTCTGTTCATCTACTTCTTTTCTTCGTTTTTTAATTGCCCTCATCCATTCTATCCTTCTTCCGTCCCCATTCAATATGTCATTTTTTCCCATCTGTTCTTCTTTCAACATATGTTCAAATCTTCTTCCATCCAAAATTTTGTCACTCGCTCTTCATTACCACATCTGAATCTTGCAATCATCTTTTTATCATTTTTACTATATCTATCGCTCTCTAGGTACATTGGCAGTTCGCTTTCTATAATATGTTCATAATTTGCGTTGTACCTAGACTCTTTCACTCGTATTCTCCTTTCTTGCCTTTGTATATCTCTATCTCTTTCCATAATTTCGTACCAGGTCTCCCTCCCAGATTCTCTCATTCTTTCAATTTCTTGGCTAGCATACCCATTCCTATTGTAATAATTTTCCCTAATCTCTGCTATCTTTCCATTTCTTGCTATCATTTTCTCTTTCATGCATTCTTGTAAGATTTTACATTCGTGTCTCTGTCTTATTCTTTCTTCATACCTCATTGCTCTTTTTCCTGTTTCTACTCTTAACTTATCTTTTTTGACTTCCTCCAGCACAATATATGCTGGAGTTTCCCTATTTAAATCTAGCACCCATCTCCAATATTTCACATGTATTGCTTCTAATTTTTCTTGTTCTTTCCATCCCCATATTTCTGACCCATACAATATCATACTCCTAACTAAACTATCAAACAAAAGTCCTTTTATACTCATACATTCAAATTTTCTTTCACTTATCCCCCAAACTTGTCCCACTACTTTATTTGCTTTTCGAGCCATCTCTTTAATGTGTTCGCTCTCAGTGTTGTTTGTGCAAAAAACATATCCCAAATATTTAAAAGATTTTACTTCCGTAATACCTTGCCCATTCCATTTCCAGTCCTCAACTTTTTTTCTCCCACCCCCCTTTTTGAACACCATAATTTTTGTTTTAGCTACATTAACTTCTAAACTTTTTTTTCTAAAATATTTTTCTAAACTTTTAATCATTTCTTTTATTTCTTTTGCTTCTTTTGCTATAATTACCATATCGTCTGCATATGCTAGCGACCACACTTTTTCTCTGCCGACTACTACCCCTCCTGTAAAGGTATACACTCTTTTTAGATTATTATTAAAATATTATATATTATCATAAGGTGTTAAATATTATTGTAGTGAAACTGTCAAGAACGCATTACGCAATTGACCGTCTCACTAACCTTGCTAGCACGGCAAAAAGTCAATGATAATAAAATATAAACATGACATTCAACGGAAGGTGAATCCGGCCAAAGATGGTATATATATCCGGATCCACCTACAGCCAGCAGGCAGAGTTAAGTAAGTCAATACTACTTAACATAAGGCATTGTACTTATAATGCCAGTGCCAGTAAGCGTATTATATTGTTAATTTAATTCTATCAGTTAATTACAAATAAACGCTACTTATTATAATGCATCCCGCATTATCATTTACCCGTTTCCCATCCACATAAGAAGAACATATGTCTGTCAATAGGCGTAGGGCAGACATACGTTATATGGCGACCGTGACATTGTGACAGAGAAGAGAAGAGAAAAATTATTATGGTATAGGATCGACATACGAGAACGAGAACCAAGAAAATACCTTTGTGAGAATGGGAACTAGCCAGACAAAACAAGTGGACAGCACTGGGGAGATTGTCAACAACATAGACGTCAACCAACAAGTAACCATCACCAACCCAGAAGTAATCGGATTGCTGACAGCATTATTAATCGTCCGGTTAATAGATTTGCTGCTGAAAATATACAAAAGCCACACAAGAGGGATCAAGAAGAGGTACCAGTCAACACCGAACTTACTGGATCATCCATGCAAGAGGGAATCTCAACTTTAAAAAGGAAAAATCGCAGTAAGTGTAGACATAAAAAAAAACATTAGTGAAGTGATCAAGAAAAAAAAAAAAAAAGACAATGCTCAGCGGATTAATAATTGTCTTAATTATTATTATTGTATGTTGTATGTTATAAATTATAATTAATGTAAAACTGAAAGCAAATTACGCGTTAATCAAAAATTAAGTATTGAAAATGAAACTAAAGGTGGAGAGAAAATTAATGAATTATTTAAACCATAAACATGAGAAATTTAATTCTCAAAAATATTAACTATTATATATATTAATAAAAATTGTTCGTTAAATAAAACTAAATTAGAAAGAAATTATTAAAATACTCACTAATAACAATAATCCTTATAATAGTAAACATCACAACACACCGCACCTGAGGCCATAATTGATAAATAATAATTATATTGACCGTGAAAATTGATTAAAATACACACGCGAGTTAAAAACAATAAATAACAAAGCGGAGCGCGAACCATTAAAAATGGCCGACGGTATAAATATGCAAACGCGATCAAATTAGGTAAACATTTTACTACGAGAGTTCAAGAAACGCGTCCTAGTCAACATAAAATGCATATAAGCGGAATTTATCGCAACAATTAAGAGAACGATTATTGTTATGTGACATTGAAATACTTTATATAAAATGCAAATCATTAAAAAATTTTGTTATGTAATAAAAGTATAGTAGGTATAGTAAATTAATAGTTTACGCTATAAAATTGTTATCACAACAATAAAAATTATTTAATAAACATTAGCAACATATAAATTTAAATGCCAACCTGGACAGAATTAAAGTCTGAACTGGTGAGATTGCAAACAGAATTTGAGGGTCAGGCTAAGAGGGTATTGAAAACCGCAGTACCTAAGACCGAACAAATAAGGGAGGAGATTAAAGTTAATCTCATAACTATTTACAACCAACACGCAGATTTATGCGACAAGTATAAAAAAGATTTAACGGACACACAGACTGAAGAATGCAATAAAAATTTTCAAAAGATTAGAGACAAATTAATTGCATCTTTAGCAAAACTAAATTTAATATACGAAGTACCAAAGTCAGCTTCGATAAAAATTATACTAGCGGATATTAAAAAAGAAATAAATATGCCGATGACACAAGCAGAACTGATTTCTCTAGGTGACAAAATCTTACCTAAAACTTTCGATGGTAATTCCGGTGAATTGTCTGATGAGTCACTCGCCCTATCATTTATTAAAACTAGGCTAACCAAAACAGCGAGGTTAGCCATGTCAGAGTCAATAACTACCATTAGTGGGTTAATAACTGCATTAAAAAGCAAATGTATAACCGAAAAGGCGCAAACATTGGAGACTAAACTCTCCAATATTCGTCCAAACGGAAAAAGCATTGAGCAGACAGTTAAGACAATCGAGGAATTATCAGCGAAACTAGTGCAAGCATACGAAGCGGAAGGCGTTAGAACAGATACGGCCGAGCGTTATGCTAAAACCAAAGCGGTAGACGCACTAACTTCAATAGCCAAACAAGAGAAAACAAAAATTATTCTACAAGCAGGCACATTCGAATCCATTCAGGATGCAATAACAAAATGGGTTGCAGCAGAGAGCGACACACCAGCTTCAACCAATGTATTTTACACAAATACAAAAAGAGGTAATAATAATAATAATAATAATAATTTTTATTCCATTAGATCCATACAGATATTGGCATTGTCAAGAGTATATAGATATATAATAAAATTTGCAATAAAATAATACATTACAATATAATATAATACAATACAATACAATACAATACAATACAATACAATACAATACAATACAATACAATACAATACAATACAATACAATACAATACAATACAATACAATACAATACAATACAATACAATACAATACAATACAATACAATACAATACAATACAATACAATACAATACAATACATTACAATACAATACAATACAATACAATACAATACAATACAATACAATACAATACAATACAATACAATACAATACAATACAATACAATACAATACAATACAATACAATACAATACAATACAATACAATACAATACAATACAATACAATACAATACAATACAATACAATACAATACAATACAATACAATACAATACAATACAATACAATACAATACAATACAATACAATACAATACAATACAATACAATACAATACAATACAATACAATACAATACAATACAATACAATACAATACAATACAATACAATACAATACAATACAATACAATACAATACAATACAATACAATACAATACAATACAATACAATACAAAACAAAACAAAACAAAACAATACAATACAATACAATACAATACAAAACAAAACAATACAATACAATACAATACAATACAATACAATACAATACAATACAATACAATACAATACAATACAATACAATACAATACAATACAATACAATACAATACAATACAATACATAACAATACAATACAATACAATACAATACAATACAATACAATACAATACAATACAATACACTACAATACAATACAATACAATACAATACAATACAATACAATACAATACAATACAATACAATACAATACAATACAATACAATACAATACAATACAATACAATACAATACAATACAATACAATACAATACAATACAATACAATACAATACAATACAATACAATACAATACAATACAATACAATACAATACAATACAATACAATACAATACAATACAATACAATACAATACAATACAATACAATACAATACAATACAATACAATACAATACAATACAATACAATACAAAACAATACAATACAATACAATACAATACAATACATTACAATACAATACAATACAATACAATACAATACAATACAATACAATACAATACAATACAATACAATACAATACAATACAATACAATACAATACAATACAATACAATACAATACAATACAATACAATACAATACAATACAATACAATACAATACAATACAATACAATACAATACAATACAATACAATACAATACAATACAATACAATACAATACAATACAATACAATACAATACAATACAATACAATACAATACAATACAATACAATACAATACAATACAATACAATACAATACAATACAATACAATACAATACAATACAATACAATACAATACAATACAATACAATACAATACAATACAATACAATACAATACAATACAATACAATACAATACAATACAATACAATACAATACAATACAATACAATACAATACAATACAATACAATACAATACAATACAATACAATACTATACAATACAATACAATACAATACAATACAATACAATACAATACAATACAATACAATACAATACAATACAATTCAATACAATACAATACAATACAATGTTATTTACTTATTAATATAAAAAAAAACTATATAAAATAAAATATGTAGAAAATAACAGTTTAAAATCAATTTTAAAATTAAAAGTCACTTAATAAATAAACACAAACATTTAATTATATATTTAAAACTTAATTCCAATTATCTTCTAAAAAATCATTAAAAGAATAATAGCATTTTTCTATTAAAATTGTTTTTATACTTTTTTTAAAACATTTGATATTAAGATTTCTGATCTCTGCTGGCAATTTATTGAAGCATTTTATACCGACATACAGCGGACTTTTTTCGGTTTGTGATCTCTTATGTATTGGAAGTTCCAGTTTTAATCCATGCCGTGTATTGTAAGTATGTGTGCTGTTCAACGTCCTAATTGTTGAACAGTTCTGCTTTGCATATATTAAAGCTGTGTATATAAATATTGAAGGCAGGGTAAGTATGTTAAGTTGCCTAAAAAGATCAGCACAATGTGTTTGGCTAGGTTTGCCCATAATGTATCTTATAGCCCGTTTTTGTAATTTAAATACCCCAAGCCAATATTGCATATGATAGAGTGGACTGTACTTTAGCAAAGTAAAAAGTTTTTAAAATAAATAAATTTACTATTGGTCTTAAACTTTTGATAATATAGCATTGAGAAGCTACTTTTTTGCATACATCATCAACATGCACGTCCCATTTACAATACATATCAATAGTTAAACCTAAAAACTTGTTGTGTACACTTTCTTTTATATTGACATTATCACATTTTATTAATAAAGAATCATCTATTTTTGTGTTGTTTGTATTGAATCTTATCATTGCTGTTTTTGACGTATTAACAACTAGTCCATTTTCTCCAAACCAATTATGAACTTTGTTAAGTTGTATGTTTGTTTTTCTAACCAAGTCAGTTTTTTGTTTGTCGTTAATTAGTAATGAGGTGTCATCGGCAAATATAAATGTATTGTCATTCGGAATGTCGTTAATATATATGATAAACAATAACGGCCCCAAAACTGATCCTTGAGGTACCCCTTTAGTCATTGTAAGGGTTCTTGATTTGACATTTTCTATTTCAACATAATGCAATCTTTCTGTCATATAGCTTCTAATCCATTTATAAACAACTCCCCGTATGCCATATTTTTGAAGTTTAAACATTAGCCGTTCATGGCCGACTAAGTCAAAAGCTTTTGTAAGGTCCAGGAATATTCCTAAATTTTGTTCACCTTTATCTGTTGTTCTATATAGGCAATTTATGTATTCAGCTATTGCTGTTGACGTTGATTTGCCCTTGCAAAAGCCAAATTGTTTTTTATTAAATAATTTAAATTTATCGAAAAACGATATAATTTTTGAAGCTACTATTTTTTCAATTATTTTTGAGTATGTGCTACAGATGTAAATTGGTCTATAGCTGCTGGTATCGTCTTGGGAGCCTGATTTTTTAAGGATTGGTACTATTTTTGAAGTTTTTAAGCTGTTGGGAAATATTCCTTCACTTACGGAATTATTTATTAACGCAGCTAATGGACCTGCTAAATATTCAGCGGATGATTTTAAGATGCTGGCAGTTATTTCATCAGGACCTGCAGAATACTTTGTTTTTAATGAATGTATTGCATTGTATACTTCAATATCTGTTACAGGTTCAAAATAAAATGTTTTTTCGTTTTCTGGTATTTTAATACTGTTCATACTCAGTTCTGAATGTATTATTTTATTTGCTATCTTATTAAAGTATACGTTAAATTGTTCTACTATATTACATAATTTACTTGTGACGGTATCTCCTATTTTCAATTTTAGTTCATTGTTTTTTATACTGCTGTAATTTGTAGATTTATTAATTATTGACCAAGCTGCTTTAGTTATATTTGAAGACTTTTTTAATACTGCACTATTATGCAACCGTTTTGCATTTTCTAAGACCTTTTTATATACAGCTTTATATTTTTTATAGTATTCTATAATACCGATGTTTCCACTTAATGACAGCTTATATAAATCTTTAAGATTTTGTGACGATTTTAATATGCCTGCAGTTATCCATGGTTGTCTTAATTTGATATTACTATTATTGTTTCTTTTAACTTTTGGAAATGAAATATCAAAATGGTAATATAGCGTATTGTGAAACTGAATAAAATTTATATTAGCATTTTTGTGACTTATAATTTCATTCCAATTTTCGTTTTTTATTTTTTCGCTGAATGTTGCTATATTATCAGTATTCTGAAGCAGTCTGATTTTATTTTTTTTGGACTTGGGTTGAATAATAGTTTCAGTTACAATAAGTCGCTGAGCATGATGGTCCGATAATCCATTTATTACCACCTCACCAATGCTATTTATTTTTCGAGTAACGCAAATATTGTCAATGCAATTTTTTAATCTTGTTGGAGTGTTAATCTTTGGAACCATATCAAATGTGTTTAACAAGTCAATTAATTGTTTAACTTCTTTTTTGGTTTCTAAAAAATTAATGTTAAAATCCCCCAACAGTATTATGGGTCTGTTACTTTTATTACTAAGTTTTAATAAACATTCATTCAATTTCTTAAAAAATATACTTAAATCACTCCTAGGACTTCTATATATAGTAATTATGTTTACTGAAAAATTTCCACACTCCAATTTTACAGCTACATATTCGAAATCTTTTTCTACACATTCTATTTTTAAATCAATTTTGGTTGCATTAAATTTATTGGCAACAAAAATTAATACACCTCCATTTTTAAAATTAGGCCTACAATAATAATCAACTATATAGTACCCAGATATTGTGATTGAGTCAATTTGAGTTTCTTTCAGTCCATGCTCTGATACACAAAAAACATCGCATTTTATATCATCTACAAATACTTCTATATTATTAACTTTATTATTTATACCTTGTACATTTTGATGAAGAATGGTTAAATTTTTTTCTATGTTAACATTAGTTTTTTGTTTTATATTATTCAGTTCTTGAGAATTGCAAAATGCGTCTATGTTTTCTTCTCTAATAAAACTTTGTTTTTGTTGATTTATTGTATGGAGCTTTCCGAAAACACCTCATGTCGTTATTTGGTTTTATATTAAAAAAATTATTATTATTTGCAGATAGACTATTAATAACGGATGAGTTGTAGAAATCAATTTGTTGGTTTATTGTCTTAGTGATGAAGTCTTTACATAAAGTTATATTACAAATACACGTTGATATAGAATTCCCTGGAGCATCAGAACAAGTTGGACAGTTGGTATTGATAACTTTTAAAATTGTAGGTTTTTCTATAATTGACTTTAAATAATTAGCTAAAAAACAAGTTCTTGTTTTATTTAGGTTTTTTCCATGTGATGTAAAATGAATACGACTCAAAATTTTGTTTACGTCAGCAAAGTAAACATTGTTTTTATGTAAACATAGTTTTTGAATAAAAGTATTTATATGCATGATTAGTTTAGAGAATTCCAAGCGATCATGGCGTATAGGTATAGCAGAAATAATAACTGGCATGTCAACAATTTCATTTAATTTATTTTTTATTGCTTCTTTTAGTTTTAATAAGTTATTTGAATTAAAACATTCTTCAATATCTACGGAACCAGCCATTATTATGGCGCATTTCTTTGAAGATATGCCGTGTTTTGGTGCAGCTTTTAATTCATTGACTATTTGTTCAAATTGTGCTCCTGGTTTAATTACACCTTGAGATTTGAGATTTTTAAGTTGTGCAGATAATCCTTTAGCATATCTGTCTCCGTATATTGCCACTTTGTTAATTTCACAATTTATAAATTGTACTCGAGTTTTTGATACTTGCTTTTGATATACTGGCTTTGCTTGTGTTATTGTTTTTTGGAATTAACTATAGTTTGCATAGAAGAGTTTGAGTAATTGTTAGCTTTGGTTTGCGTGTGTATATGTATAAGCTTTCTTTGTGTTATTACTTCTGTAGGGTGCATCACAGTTTGTGTAGTAGAATTTGAACAATTGATGATTTCAGTTTGTGTATGCGTATGTATTAGATGTTTAGTACCAATTTTTTTAATAGTCTCAGTTAATGTGTTAATAGTTTTCTTGTTCATGATTAGTTCCTGCGTTAAACATTCGGTTTGTTTTATTAATGATAATACTTGTTCATTCAACATAGTATTTTCGGTATCTTTATTAGCTAATTTGTTTCGCAAATCTGTTAGTAGGTCAGTATATTCATTTGTCTCATCATCATCTGCTATAATGCTAATAGTACTAACATTTAACGTCGTATTATAGCTACTATTACTTGTAGAATTAATATACTTATTAGATTGGTTAATATTAGTTGTTTATATATCATTTTGCACCTGCTGTCTTGTTTTCATTTTAAACTGAATAAAAATACAATAAGAGTAGGAATAAAAAAAGAATAACAAAATTCACACCACACGGGTCTTTGAATGGTGACTAACTTATTAATTGGATTTTGGTAGACCACAGAATAGGATATTTAGTAGTAGTTAGAATATTATTATTGTATCTATAATGTAGATAAAACAAAACAAGTGCATAACAAATTAATTAAAAATATAGCAAAATTTTACTATTAAATTTTGAACAGTTTGTTGTTTTACAAACAAATTAATACATTTAAAATAAAGATACTTAAATATATAATAAAAATAAGAAAATAAAAATATAAAAGTATATATAATAAACCCGTACTAGATTCGATCTCAGGTTGTTATTTTACTACCAGCTCTATTTCTAAGTGCGCTACTCAGACTCGGTTAAATCAGTTGGAGCAATTTTCTAATATCATAAGAATTGTTTATAATAATTATTACATTTAAATAAAATTTATACAAAACTACCTTATAAACGATGGTAACAGAAATATATATATAGAGAAAAAAAAAAAACAATTAGTTTTTACAAATTTAAAAGTTTATAAAAATAAAAGTCTGCAGTGTGGATTCGAACTTGCAACCTTTCGGTTTAGAGTTAAGCAACTAATACACTTGGCTATGCGGTTGCTATGGTCGAGATTTAACGTTGTATTTCTAAAGATATTCTCTTCAAAAAACTTGCTGTGACGTCCGTAATGGAAAATTTTGCCAGTGATAATTGCTAATATGAATTTAAAATACCTTAAATATCATCAATGACTCAGTTTTCACTTATTTTACACCATACATTTAAATATCCATGTATAACAGTTTGTTTTATCACATTATCATAACTTAATTTCACTTTAAAATACACAATAAATCACAGTATATGCAGAGAGTTGCTCATCCGATGTCGGAATGTCGGAAGGTGGATATAGAGGTGGAAAATATAACAACCATGGTGACAGAAAGTCACAAAACAATGTTGATAAAAATAGTTATGAAAATAGAAATTGGCAAGAAAATAGAAATTGGCAAGAAAATAGAAATTGGCAACCGCAGTACGGCAATAATAATTGGCAACGTACGAATAATTATAATAGAGGACGCGGTAATAATAATAATAGAGGACGCGGTAATAATAATAATTATAGGGGAAACAACAATAGCTACCCTAGAAATAATTACGTTAGAGCAATAGAGGCACAGGAAAACGAGTGCGTCTCTCAGGAACACCTGATGAGAGACGAACAGGCACACAGCATGCAATAAAAGGCATGACACTCCTAAATCTTTCTTATTCAAATTTCATTTCAATTCAAACATATACAGCACCACACAAATTGCAATTTCTAGTAGATACAGGCGCAGATATATCACTAATTAAAAATAACGCCCTGTACCAGCAATTTCCTAGGTATGATAATAAATGCATAATTCATGGGATTACAGAATCCTCAATTTTATCCGCCAGTGCAGTTACAGCACACTTAATAAACAGCTGTAAACAGGCACTCGAGCACGATTTTCAAGTAGTTGATGCCAATTTCCCCCTGCCGGTGGATGGAATCTTGGGATTGGATTTCTTGGCAAAATATAAATGCATCACTAATTATGATATTTGGAAATTGGCAGTAAAATCACCTGGAATAAAGATTTGCATAACACTAACAGCCAGTCACGAAAAGAACAAATTAATCTTTCCTGCATGGTCGGAAATTACCAGAGAAGTTGAGTTAGAGAATGATTATCAGCAATCATTCGTCGACACTCAAGAAATACACCCTGGTATTTTTTCTAAAAAAGCTATTGTAAGTGGAAATAAAGTGCTGATAACTTTTGTAAATACAAATAACAATGAAATAATATTGCAAAAAACTAAACTTAAAAATCAAAATTTAGTGGATTATAAAATTTTTAAAATCGAAAATGAAAGTAAGAATAGGAAAGATGAAGTATTAGAAAACTTAAAAATAGATTGCCCAAGCTCAGTAAAAAACAAATTAGTGGAGTTATGCGAAGAATACGATGACATATTCGCAATACTGAGGGACAAATTATTAACTTGTCATAACTTTTATGAACAGAAAGTTTAATTAAACGATAACACCCCTGTCTATATCAAGAATTATAGGACCCCGCACACTCAGAAAGAAGAGATAAATAAACAAGTAAGTGAAATGTGCGAGAAAGGGATAATAGAGCCATCAACCAGCTCCTATAATTCCCCAATATTACTAGTACCAAAGAAAGCAACTAATGGAGTTAAAAAATGGATTCTAGTAATAGATTATAGACAAGTGAATAAAAAGTTAATAGGTGATAGATTCCCACTACCCAGAATAGATGACACTTTAGATCAGCTAGGCAGAGCGAAGTGGTTTTCTGTCCTAGAATTAATTTCAGGTTTCCATCAGATCCCGCTACACGAAGATAGCAGGGACGTGACAAGCTTCACGACTGATCAGGGTACCTTCAGGTTCAAACGATTACCATTTGGTTTAGCAATAAGCCCTAACAGTTTCCAACGCATGATGAGCTTAGCTTTCACGGCATTAGCCCCTGAAAAAGCCTTCATGTACATGGATGATTTGGTAGTAGTTGGATGCTCCGAGAAGCATCACTTACAGAACCTAGAAAAGGTATTCGCCGCGTGTAGACGATATTGTCTCAAATTAAATCCTGAAAAATGTCAATTTTTTAGGAAAGAAGTTACATTCTTGGGTCATAAAATAACAGACAAGGGAATATCACCAGATGAGAGTAAGTTCGACGCAATAATAAATTACCCGCAGCCCAAGGACGCGGAGGGTGTAAAACGATTCGTAGCTTTCTGTAGTTATTACAGACGTTTTATACAGAATTTTGCCGAACTTACTACGTGCTTAAACAAACTCACACGAAAGGGTGCAATTTTCAATTGGGACGACGATTGCGAAAAGTCATTTCAAACACTTAAAAGCACACTCACAAAACCTCCCATACTACAATACCCACAATTTGATAAGCCATTCATACTAACAACCGATGCATTGATGAGTGCATGCGGAGCTATTCTAAGTCAAGAGACTAATGGAAATGATTTACCTATATCACATGCATCGAAATCATTTACAAAAGGTGAACTTAATAAATCAACAATTGAGAAAGAACTAGCAGCGATTCATTGGGCGATTAAACACTATCGGCCTTATTTATATGGTCAAAAATTTAAAGTTAAGACGGATCATAGACCGCTCTTATATTTGTTTTCAATAAAGGATCCATCTTCAAAACTCACAAGAATGAGGTTGGATCTGGAAGACTACGACTTCTCAATTGAGTTTATTAAAGGTACCGAAAATATAGGAGCAGATGCCCTATCGCGCATTGATATAGACGAATTAAAAAACATACGAGAAAACATAGCGAAAGTAATGGCAGTAACAACAAGATCGATGGCAAAGGCAGATAACAAGCCACAGCGTATAATAAATAATAATAAATCTGTAGTTGAAAATAAAAACAAAAATGAGAGTAATAAAAATGTAAAGCAAAGCAATATTAAAGCATACGAAATTAGTAACAATTTCGATGCGAGACACATTCCAAAGTTGAATGTGCATATATGTAATAAGAGCTCACGACTTTGTATCGTTGGAGCCAAGAAAAGGCCACAAATATTAATAGAAGGGACAATCTCTAAAGGCGAATCTGGTTTAGAACAGATATTGCCTAGGCTTGAAAATATAGCCGGAGGTTACGGGATTGATAAATTGCGAGTCGCTCTCGACAATAAATTATTCAAAATAATACCCCCCTCAGAATTTAAAAAGATTGCTAATAAACATCTCATAAAATTACAGATTATAATAACACAGCCAATAATAAAAATGGCCAATAAAGAAGAGAAATTAAAAATAATAGAAGAAATGCACAGTGATCCATTAACAGGAGGACACTGCGGCAGAAATAGACTGCTCAAGAAAATAAGAAATTACTATTATTGGAAAAACATGAGTAGAGATGTCACCCTATTCTCCAAAACATGCAATTTATGCAAAATAAACAAAGCTCGAATAAAAAATATTGTACCAATGGTAATAACACCGACACCGGTTAAAGCATTCGATATCGTGATAATTGATACGGTGGGGCCATTCAATATAACAACAAAAGGCAACAAATAAGCCGTTACATTAGAATGTGACCTAACCAAATACGTTGTCACGGTTCCGGTACAAAATAAGGAAGCAATAACAATTGCAAGAGCGATATTTGAAAATTTCGTATTAACCTACGGCCCTATGAAAGAAATAAGGTCGGATTTGGGTACCGAATACGTCAATGAAACGCTAACAGAGTTAAATAAATTATTAAATACAAAACATTCAAAATTGAAGAGTTGAAAAGTTGAGAGAAATCACCGTGTTATCAACGAATACATTCGAATGTACATAAATACATTGCACGATGACTGGGACGAATGGATAAAATATTATTCATATTGTTACAACACGACCCCATCATCTGTACATGATTATTGTCCGTTCGAATTAGTATTCGGTAAGATACCAACCATTCCCCTCAATTTTGAGAACAATCGAATTGAACCATGTTACAACGTGGAAAACTATAGCAAAGAAGTCAAATTTCGTTTGCAAACAGCCCTAAATAGAACTAATCAAATAATAAAAGACATTAAGCAGAGGCGAAAAGCGAAATTTGACACCACAATAAGAGATCTTGATATTCAAATCAATGACGAAGTGTTCATCACAAATGAGGCGAGAACAAAATTTGATCCGTTCTACAAAGGCCTATTTGTGATAACAAAAATCGAAGAAGCGAATGTAACATTAAAAGATAACAAGAATAAACTCTTCAAAATCCACAAAAATCGGATACAAAAGAACTAGAAAATTTGCTATCAGTTAAAAAATAATATATGTACAAAAATAAGGGACTATATAAAATAAAACTTTGTAGGAAATAAAAGGTATGAATGAATGAATGAATGAATGGATCCATTACTAATATTAAGAAAACATGTTTAATTAAGAATAGTTAAGAAAATTAGGAATGTAAAAGATAGGATTAGTTAGAATATTTTAATTTAACAAAGTATGAATTTTCATTCTTTTTAATGAAAATTCATACTCCCTAAAAAGAGGAGGTGTAAAGGTATACACTCTTTTTAGATTATTATTAAAATATTATATATTATCATAAGGTGTTAAATATTATTGTAGTGAAACTGTCAAGAGCGCATTACGCAATTGACCGTCTTACTAACCTTGCTAGCACGGCAAAAAGTCAATGATAATAAAATATAAACATGACATTCAACGGAAGGTGAATCCGGCCAAAGATGGTATATATATCCGGATCCACCTACAGCCAGCAGGCAGAGTTAAGTAAGTCAATACTACTTAACATAAGGCATTGTACTTATAATGCCAGTGCCAGTAAGCGTATTATATTGTTAATTTAATTCTATCAGTTAATTACAAATAAACGCTACTTATTATAATGCATCCCGCATTATCATTTACCCGTTTCCCATCCACATAAGAAGAACATATGTCTGTCAACAGGCGTAGGGCAGACATACGTTATACTTGAGCTAACCTCATTTTTTTTTCTACATCTGCTATGTAGGTTGCAAGCAAAGTGGAACTCAATGGACATCCCTGTCTTACTCCTTTTGTTGTCCAAAATCTTTCACTCATTTTCCCGTTCACCCACACTCTGCTTGCTGTCTCCTCATACACTTCTTCCATTCTTCTTACCAGGTGCTCGCTAATTTCTTTCTCTCTCATACACTTCCACAGTTTCTCTCTATGCACACTATCAAATGCCGCATTTAGATCCAGGAATAACGCATATACTTTTCCCCCTTTTTCTGCAATTTCTTTTTCCACAATATGGTGTAAAATATATACGTTATCCATGGTACCTCTTCCCTTCCTAAAGCCAGCCTGACCGTCTGGAATTATTTCTTTCATACCCAGTTCCTCATTCAACTTTTCTTCCAATATCATGGCGTAGATCTTGTACGGCATACAAGATCTATCTATCCAGTAGTGTAATGCCCCTGTAGTTATTTGCTAGCTTTTTGGTTCCACTTTTGTGTATAGGGCATATAAGACCTTCTCTCCATTGATTTGGAAACCCTTCTCCCTTCCATACTCTATTTATTAACTCACTCAATCTTTCAATCAGCTCTTCCGTACCATACAACCACGCTTCATTCTGTATCCCATCCATACCTGGCGCTTTTCTTTTCTTTAATTTTTTTATTTTCTTCCATATTGCTTCTTTTCAAATTTCTTCCGCTTGTAGGATTTGCTCTTGTCTGTCTAGTTTTTTTTCTTTTTCCTTTTGTCCTCCAAACAAACTCGAAAAGTGTTCTTTCCACGCTTCCATTGGTATTGCTTCAATATCTCCCTGTTTTTTCTTAATTCTTTGTTTATGTATTTCCATGCTTCTGCTACTGACTTTATTTTTTTAATTTCTATTTCTTCTTTTTTGTAAATTCGCTTTTAGCTTTTTTACACTGATTTTTGTATGCCCTCTGTTCGTTTAGATATTCTTCTTTTGTGCATTTGTTGTTTCTCCAGTGCTTTAACATCTTTCTGGCTTCTAGTTTTTTCTTAGTACATTCGCTGTTCCACCATTTGCTCTTTTTCATTTATTCTTCTTTTCTTCTACATGTTTTCTTTACTACCGCTTTCCTGATTGTTTTCTCTAAATCCCTCATTATCTCTTCGACGTTGCTTCTAATTTATCTCAGATTTTATTTGTACATTATAACACTTTCTTCCGTCCATATTATCCTCTCTTCACTTTTCTTTTTATTTTCCTGTATCCTCAGAGTTTCTCCATTTAAGCTGAGTTCTAAAGGCTGGTGGTCTGATTCAACTCTTATTTCTACTCTAAAATTGTCAATCTCTTCCCACGCCTCCTCATTTACAACTACGTAGTCTATTACCGATTGTCCGTTTGTTCCTATATAAGTAAATTCTCCCTCTTCATCTCCAGTGATGTTTCCATTTAAAATGTCCCAACCCCTCTCTTCTATCATTTCTATCATTTCCTTTTCTTCTCTATTTTCTGTGGTATCCTTTGATTCTCTGTTTCTTGTGTCATCTTGTTTGATTTTTTTTTCCTTCTTTCCAATTCTTGCGTTGAAGTCCCCTCCTATAATCAATTTTCTTCTTTCAGTTTCTGGTATTAGCGTT
The DNA here is from genome assembly GCA_963932245.1 of Tachinus rufipes. Taxonomy (NCBI): domain Eukaryota; kingdom Metazoa; phylum Arthropoda; class Insecta; order Coleoptera; family Staphylinidae; genus Tachinus; species Tachinus rufipes. The sequence goes on from OZ010748.1 coordinate 53,755,019, forward strand.
TCTAACTTTTGTCTAGTGCTTTTCATGCCTTTGCTATATGTAGGGAATGCGGAGGGTTATTAAATAATTAACACCGCACACTCCTTAGTTTTAGTTTGGTTTTAATTTAGTTGTTAAGAAAATATATAAATGATTAATAATATAGTTTGATTGAGAACGTTTTAATAATAACAGGTTGGTGAAAATAGCCACAATGCTTTGTTCGTCGTATGTTCGTCGTCAATGTCTACGCTCGCCCGGTCTTACGGTGACTGACTCGTCACCGCTTGCAACTGCCTGTCTCGTTGTTTCTTCCCTTTGTTGCATTCGTTGCGTGTCGTCAGTTATTCGTTTTGTATCGGCAGTCAATTGTTATCTTCTTTTCGTGTCGTCGGTCATCTGTTGTCTTTGTCTCGTATCGTCAGTCAATCGTCAATCCCACACTCGGCCCTCCTGGAAAACATTCGTCCCGAATGTTACTCAGTCCTTGTTTTTGTTGATGGGACACCAATGCTTCATGTATTCCGCACAAGTTGTTGTTGCGTTTGGTCCATCATGTAGTCCTTCCTTCTTAACATCATACGTATCGTTATATTTTGCCCTTGTAACCTTGTAGGGTCCAAAATATTTCGGTTTAAATTTAGCGCCAGGAATTCCTTGTGTTTGTTTGATCAGAACCAAATCACCCACTTTGTATTTATTTGGTTGTTTACGTCGCAGATTGTATTGATGACGGTTTTCATTCTGTACCTTTAATATGTTCTTCTTTGCTTCACTTCGTATTTCGATCCTTTGTTCTTCAAATACTTCGATTGCTGCTTCCTCTAATAACTTCGTGATTTTGATGTCCTCCTTGCACTTCATTTTTACTCCACAGAGTAATTCCATTGGTGATTTGGCGATAGAGCGTTGAATCGTTGAGTTGATTATTTGCTGTACCCTAGGCACAAACTTGTACCAATCACCTGGTTTGTCTATCGCTAACTTTGCAATAACAGGAATAATAGTGTTATTGAGTCTTTCAATCTGTCTATTTGCTCTAGCAAGGCCAGTGGTCACCAAAATATTCCTTATTTTCTCCTCTTCACAATATGCGGCAAATTCTGATCGGAATGCAGAACCTCTGTCTGAAATTATGACGCTTGGATTTCCAAATATGTGCTTCTGTATGTCCAGCTTCTGTATAACCTCCTTTGCACACGTAGTCTTCGTCGGATATAACCACGTAAATTTCGAAAACAAATCGATGACCGCAAATATGTGTTTGTAGTTTTTGTTTGTTGTCTCAAGGGGACCAAGGTGATCCATATGGAATGTATGCAGTGGCATATCTGGCTTTTCTAACGGATTTAGCATGCCTTCCTTTTTGCCCATCTTTCTATTTATTAACAAACACGGAATGCAACAAGAAAGTACCCTCTCTACTTTCTGTTGGATGTTTGGTATAAAGTATTCTTGTTTCAATACTTCTTTCTATATTCTTCTTGGATGAAAAGTGATCATTTTCATGTATTGTTTTGATGATTTCTGCCTCCATTATCTCGGGGATCATAATCAAGTGACGTCCATCTTTCACTTTGAAAAGTATGTTATTCTTTACGAGGTATTCGTCTGATCCATGTTCTATCTCAAGCGTTTTTAGCGATTTTATAAGCTCGACCTCTTCCTGTGCTCGACGTATTTTAATAGATACTTCCTGACTTATTGTCATAATGGCATTTCGACTTAAGGAGTCTACATGCTTCATCCGGCTTCCCTTTCGATGTTCTACTTCATATGTGAATTCCTCCAGTTCTAGTGCCCATCTCGCAACTTTGCAGTTAATTTCTTTCTTCTTTAACGTCATGGTGACTGCATTGCAGTCTGTAATGATTTTGAACGGCTGTCCCAAAAGATACACTCTCAACTTCTTTACGGCTTTAACTATTGCAAGAAATTCCAAATCATAGCTCGTATACTTCTGTTCCGCTGGCGTCGTCTTCTTACTTCAATAGTAAATAGGGTGCAGAGTAGGTAAAAAATAGCGGTGCCTGTGACGTTGCTTATGGCGATTAGCATGGACATCCGGTCGATCTATTTTATGCATATATTTGCGACTGCGCATGCGTCGCCTGCGTCACCCAAGCGCGCTCGGCTGGCGGTACCTCCTTATCAGTTGCTTATCGCTTCTTATCAGTTCTTATCAGCTGTATGGACATCTGTAACGGGGACTCCGTGAGTGTGACTGCATGAAAGAGTGGGATGCAAAATAAGAATAAAATTTGCTGACACAAATTATGAAACGAATCGAGAGAGATGCGTCTCTGTGCGAGGAAACATCGGAATGCGATGCGCGTGCAAAATTACACACTATCGGTGCTCTTATCTATTACATTTGAAACATTATGTATTACATCTGTAACGGATAATGATTTTAATTAATAAGCATATGAATAGATAATAAAATGATGGAAATTAATTATATGTAATAATTTAATTATTAATAAAGAAGTTGTTTGTTTATTAATTTTATTATTAATAAAGATTTAAAATTGGACATATGAACGCGCAGATGGGATTAATATTAATATCCGTCCCGTCAACGCATTAGTAAACTATTAGATAGATGCTATTCCCATCTTGGAGCAAGGAAGGATGGATAAAGAAAAGGAATATATTAAAATAAAAAAAATAATTTACATAGATTATTTATTCTCACCATTCAAATACATACATATTTTTTTAACATTTTCAAATGAACAGTAACTGAAATTATTTTTGTGATTAACGCAATCATGGACGCATTTTTTAAATTTAGGTGATCTTGCTTCATTTTCCAAATCAAGTATTTTAAAACTTGGAAAATTATCTTGTAAAAATTTGGTTTTCTGGTGTCCTTTTACCACGCATGTTACATCGCAGTTGTCCTCCCCAAACGTATAAAAAATATTTTGAACATCGCCGGAATCGACAAAGCCGCCCCAATATGGAATTGAATGATAATTATTTTCCAACCATTTAGTCTGGATTTTCTCTTTTTCCGTCAAAAATGCATACTCCACAGATGGTTTCACCAGATACGAGTAAATATGTTGATCGTTTTTTGCAATACTTATCTCCTTTGGTACAAAGTTTCCCCCAATTACAAAACCCTGCATATCTACGGCCAATACAATTGCCATGGCTTAGATAATTTTTCTAACTGATCCGGTCAATGGTCTGTACTCCACTAAATTGTCCGACAGAATGAGGCAATACGCTCGTGTGTTGGCACTGAAGGCTAACGCTGTTTCCATTTCAATTTTTAAATCGACTGTAGATGACTTCACACTTTCGTTTTGACGAGAAACATCAAACACGTAAATCATTCTATTTTTGAACAAGTCATAATCAAACAGAGGGTTTGATTTATCCTGGTCATAATAACTTTTAAAAAAATCGCAGTACATTTTGTATACAAGTGTCCAATCTCCAATACCGATATCCATATTCATATTATCGTAAGGGTAGCTTTCAGAGTTTAGGAAAACTTTTATGTTCCGAATGTGGCAGTGATCAAAAAAGAAAATGTTTTTTCTGAAATCATCTTTTCGAGCGATTTGAAATGCGACAATGACATAGCGTGGTCTTTCCAAACTGCTCGATGTTTTTACCATCCAGACGTCCTTTGTGGATTCTCGTACGGTAGGAAGTTCATGCAATTCGGCTTTCCGAAAGGCAATGCGAATGGATGAGTCGTTTTTTAGTTGATTCAAAAACCATAATCTGGCGGAATCGTTTATTTGTATGTGCGGAACTCTCCATTCTACCTTGTTTAATTTAATTTTCACATTTTCCGCACCCATGTAACAATTGTTATCGGATCGAGCGCGTAACAAAATTAATTCCTGTTTAGCATTAATAATAACTTTTTGGTAGTCTTCGGCAAAACCTAGCAGTAGTTTCAAAGGAAGTATACAAAAAAAATTTGTTGTTTTTGTGGAGATAGTTTTGCTGTCAAACCATCCCGCAGAACAATAATCCTTTAAATTTTCACTTTGTATTGATGCGTATCCTTTTAGGGTACTGGTAATACCGGGATCCCTTATTTTATCTACTTCAAAGCCATTCAGTTCATAGCGTATTTCTTCGAATAGAAATGCCCACGGATTCCAGCCTATTGAACAGCCTGATGCAGCCTCCGGTTTTATTATTTCGCCTTCTATATGTAAATAACTTTTGTATGTAGCGGTGTATATGTCTTGATGTTGAATTAAAATTCTAATTTCATCAGAGTTTGAAAGCCCCGGGGCACGAGGTTGATAAGTATGGTATTCTTCTTTGGTGATAGAATCATCATATTTTTCTTTGTCGAATATTTGCAACATTACTTAATTTGTAACCCCACAACAACAATTGGTTTTGGTTGTGCGATGTTACCTCTTTAAGGGATCTTTGACTACTAGATATTCGTGTAGGTGTCAACTTTCTATTATACTGAATACCCATTTTTTTTCAATTCTAATCTGACAAGAATGCGTTCTTTCCGAAAATTCACTGGATCCCCGTTTTGGTCAATAATTGTTATAGTGATATTATCAATGGTTGACTTTACATTTACAGGTAAATACAGTATATTTCGGGGTTCTATGTTAAGAGAAAAACCCGGATCAACGTTTATTGAAAACTCGTATAGTGTATGGCCTAACTTGTTGCCGTAGTAAGCCCCTGTAACGATGTTACACTCCAAGCGAATTGTCGACACTTTTATAATATCTACGGGTAAGTCCGATTCATGCAATTCGCCGGCCTTTAATTGCAACGGGGAAAAGCCCAACAGTCGTCCAACTGTGTTTGGAGTTGAGAAATCAATATCGTACTTGCATTTTATTTCACATTTTAAAGTATTATTATTTGGTTTAATACTTAAAACCGTCTCTCCCGATTCTTCTTCCAAATGTTTACATAACACTTTTTCTATGTCTCCTATTTCATAAGACCCCGTTTGAATTGTAATTTCTTTATTTCCACAAAGAAATTTATTATTACTTTCATCTATATTTGGTATACTGTTATATGACCGAAATCCTATTAACCCCAAACAATATGTTGCATTCTCGTCTAATTCAATTGGTGGAAACAAATTGATTGATAACACATTTGTGGTACCCTGCAACGTAAAGGTGTGGGACATGACTAATCATAATTTACTTGATTTCTTTGATTTTATTGCAGAAATTTAAATACATTTATATGTTTTATTCTATCAGTCAAACCTTTTGTTTGCAAAACTAATCATTTAAAAACTTTAAACATAAATGCCCGCAATTAAATGTATTATAATTTTGATACCGATTATGGTTGTACATGATTTTACTACCCCGAAAGTAGCGACAGAGTTCTTGAGGGGGTTTTAGATTCCCAAAACTGTCAAAGTATTGGACAATGTTTCCGCGTTTTTTATACGCTACCCAGTGCGTTCCAGGTCCATCGTTTGAATCTAAATTAATAATTGCACATTCAACATGATGTGGTTTGTGAGGAAGGTCATCTCGCATAAACACCCCTCGAAAATGTTCAATATGACTAGAAAATTTTCGAATGTCCTTGTCTGTCAGCGGTCTTCGTGGTAGTTTCCCTAGTTTTTTTGTTTTTGTAAAAAAACTCCCAATCCTTTGCGGTACGGTTTCAAATAAAGTCCGGATCCTTTTTCTGTCCGCGTTCCCAATGCGATTGCTTCCATTATTTTATTGTGTCTTTCTAATTCCTTGCTTTTCCTCATTGCCTCTCTGGATTCCTTTACCGCTTTGGCAATACCCGCTGCTCCTCCAGCTAATGATCCTATGGCACTTAGTCCCGCAAAAAAGGGAATTAACGGTAAAAATCCTCCCGACTTGGGAATGGGTAAAACTCGAGGATGCCGAATTTTTTGCTTTCCCCCCAATTCTCTGACAGCGGCTTTTGCGGCACTTAGAGCTATTTGGGCTCCGTCCTTTATGCCGTTGCGTTTAGAAATTTTAGATTTAAACTTTTTAAGTGCTTTTTTTGCGTTCATTATCACATTTTTTTTCAAATCATGTTTCTTGCTTTCATTGCCAAATCCCATTTTTCTTTTTCCCTTAATCATATTGGTAACTGTCCAAGCGGCCGCTTTTTCACCCAAAGTGGAATCGTTTGCTTTTACTCTTTGCCAAGCGGCTTCCTCTAATATTTTGTCGGCCCTATGTCTTTCGACCAAATCGTTTGATTTACTGTACGCAATATCGTGTCGTTTGCAGGCCGCGTCTAGCGGATTAATACCGGGATCACCTCTGGCTAGACGTTTATGTAATTTGGTTCCGGGTCCGCAATACTGATAACCGGGTAAATGCACTTCAAAGGGTAGTTTGTTGATTAAACTGTTAATCATACCTGTACCGTGTCTTATCGACATTTAATTAATACAGCAATACTCATAAATATTTATACCATACTTATAAGTAGGTCAGTTGGGTAAAAAGAGGAAGACGACATGCATACAGTAAAACAAAGGCAGACTTTAGAAGTCGTTAATATGGACTCTGTGTGTGGCGATGGGTTAAAAAAAAATAAAATACGACATAGTAAATTATTGCCAAATTCTATCCGGGCACTTATTTGCGGTCCATCAAACTGCGGAAAATCAAACGTTATGCTTAGTTTACTGTTTGGGGAAAACGGTGTAAAATTTAAGAATGTGTATATATATTCTAAGTCTTTGTATCAACCTAAATACCAAATGTTAGGTAACATTTTAAAGTCGATGCCGGAAATTGGTTATTTTTCCTTTAGAGAAAACTGCGAAATACTTCATCCAAGTGAGGCAAAAAGTAACTCAATTTTTATTTTTGATGATGTAGCTTGCGACGGACAAGATAAAATCCGAAATTTTTTTAGTATGGGTAGACATAAGAATGTAGATTCATTTTATCTCTGTCAAACATACACTCGAATTCCAAAACATTTAATTCGCGATAATGCTAATTTTATTATCCTTTTCAGACAAGACGAAACAAATTTGAAACATGTTTACCAAGACCATGTAGGTAGTGACATGACTTTCGGGACGTTTAAAGACTTCTGTTCTAAGTGTTGGAAAGATAAGTACGGATTTATAACCATTGATAAAGATAAAGATCTTAACAAAGGCAGATATCGAATGATGTTGGATAGATTTATAGTTGTTACAAATAAATAATTTATTCAGTTATAGTTTGATTTTCCTTTGGGTAGGTCAGATTGTGCATCTGTTAAAAAAACTGATTTGCTAATTTACCTGATTATAACGGTGATTTTGCTGATTCAAAGCCGATTTACCCTATTTAAAAGATGATTTAATTGATTCAACAGCTGATCAAAGTTGATCTTAATGCTGATTTAATCCATTCTAATGTCGGCTAAAACTAAACAAATACTTGATATCAAAAAAGCCATTCGTAAAAAAGTATTGGCTCTTAAACTCGGTAGGGTAGATGAGAATGAAAAACTGACTAAGGTGTACGCACCGCTTTTAAATCCCCTACAAAAAATTGTAGACCACGAAACCAACATTAAAGTAGAGAAAAATGTTGGGGTCAAAAAGCAACGAAAGGAAAGCGTACCAAGTGTAGAATTAGCGGCACATAATGAAAATGTAGGATCAAGTGATATTAATATAGATGATGAGTTAGATAATTCAAATTTGTATACAAGTTTTGAAGAGCCACAAGAATACGTAGATCTCGATAGTGAAAGTTTCAGTGGAGATAATGATGATGCATTTGAAATGAGTAACCCAAATTTCTATGCAAGTATTGCAGAAGATTTTGAGCAGAGTAAATACGATCCATTGCCGGCATCCTATTTTAAGGGGTTAATAAACGATTCACCCGTAAAACCGGTATTTGATACATCAAAAACTACAGGTATATATCATAATCCGAGCACCTTGAAATGGTCAGTTGGTGATTCAGATGTTGAAATTGACGGTAAAGACTTGGTAATAAAAGGAGAAAGATTTGATTTGGAAAACTATCAAAAACTTTTGGACTTAACAAATGCGCTGAGACGTAATCATCAACCCGGTGCACAAATTCAAGGACTTAAAACGTATAAATATACCCAGATTATCAAACCGTTTCGGATCAAACAAAAGAAATCTGTAGGAAGTGGAATGTTTGATAATACTATGATAGTAAATTCTAATCCAATTCAACTTGTTTACTGGGACGATCCCAATGAATTAATAGAAAGATTGGTACTGCTGTTAGCTTCGCAAAAAGCGGGAAACACATCTCTCAACAACGAAATTGTCTCTATCGAAGAAGAATTGCGCGAAGCCAATATAATTGTATAATAAAATCTAATGCATTTCAGTGTTAATAAAAACATTGCGGAATGAGTGTCGATAAGTTTGGACGACACTCGCAAACAACTGATTTAAAACGACATTTGGCTGGGCGACGGGGACCAGCTGGTGTCGGGTTTCTTAAAACACCCGATGGAAATTTTGATATTTTACATAAACGCTTAGAGAATGTTGACGTACCGGTCGAAGACAATGACGCCGTAAATAAAAAGTACGTTAATCAAATTTATAAAGAACTCAATGAACAAATTCAGTTGAATAAATTTAATGTAGCAAAATTTACGGAGGCAATGAATCAGCTCAATTCAGAGATAGAAACTTTTAAAATAAATACCGAAGAGCGTATATTTAATATATTGTTTTCATCTTCGTCGTCATTCCCAATACCGGAAGCAAAGCAAATTTAAATGATTAAAAACCGACAGTAAATGAACAAATCAAGCCGTTAAGGAATGGACAAACTAAAGTACGATGTTGTGACCGAATTACATAAGCCCGCCCGTAAAAATTTTGCAAGACGACGGACAATATTGAAAGGCATTGACGATTTATGGCAGGCGGATTTAGCAGAATTTCAATTATACGCTCGTGAAAATAAAGGATTTAGATATATTTTTGTAGTGATTGATTGTTTTTCAAAATACGTGTGGACGGAACCGTTGAAAGATAAAACTGCAAAATCCGTGCGAGATGCTATGATAAAAATACTTAATAATGGACGAACTCCGAAAAATTTACAAACAGACCATGGCACAGAATTTTACAACGAAAAATTCAAACTGCTCATGGTAGAACGGTCTATAAACCATTATTCGACATACACCATTAAAAAAGCGGCCATAGTTGAACGTGTAATACGCACACTGAAAGATAAATTATACCGTAATTTTAGCATGCAAGGTCGTTACTTATGGTTTAATGTACTGGCAGATATTACTGACTCGTATAATAATACTAAACATAGTACTATTGGAATGAGACCTTGCGACGTAAGCAAAGATAAAGAGAACAATCTGTTACAAACTGTTTATTCACACATTAAAATAGCCGGCAAAGGAAAGTTCAAGGTTGGAGATTTTGTTCGAATCAGCAAAGAAAAAACCATGTTTGCCAAGGGGTATACGCCAAATTGGTCGACAGAAATTTTCAAGATTGTCAAAGAGAACATAACTAATCCGATCACCTATGAACTTGAAGATAATAGAAAACGTCCTATTATAGGATCATTCTATAGTCTAGAATTACAAAAAGTGAAACATTCAGATGTTTATTTGGTGGAAAAAGTGTTGCGTCGTAAAAATGGGAAGCAGTATGTGAAATGGTTGGGTCTTGATCATTCGCACAATTCCTGGACTAGAATGTGATTTTATAGAGCAAACGCTACGAAGAAATGTATTGTTACTCACAGGAAGATAATTTGTCATTTAATTAATTTTATTAAAGCAATAATAGATGATATATAAATATAATTATTTCAAATTAATCCGTAAAGTTAAGATTTTAATAGAAATAGTTAAGAATATGTTAACGAGAAATAAAATGTTTAAATAAAGTAAAATGTATTTATAATTATGTTTTAAAATAAAAAAATTACTGTTTATATGTTTTTTTATTTAACTAAATGTAATAAAAACACTAATATGGAAATAAAATAGACTTAAAATTATTAAATAATATATATTATATACACATACATTAATAGAAATAAACATAAAATTATTGTTTCATATAAAGTTTTAATATATTATTATTGGTTATACATAAATAAAATAATAAGGCAATATAATTTGTTAGTAGGTATAAATGATGCGTTCAGCAAATAAACAAATTTTTATTGTTTGAGAGAATAATGACCCCAAGGGACCGAATTTATTTGATCATCCAAGAGATGTCTTTTATCATCAAAATTATTAAGAGAAATTTTATTTATCTGAAGAGAATATAAGTTATGATTATTAGATCGTATAGTATTAAAAGAGCATATTTTTGATACATTTTTAAATATAGCATTTTTATAGTCTTCAAACTTTAATTTTTTTACACTTGATTTGCCAATACCTTTATGTTTTTTAATTTCACTTCCATTTTCTACGGAAATAGCATACACTTTTGCTCGTATTCCAACATATTCGCGTATTATTGTTCCGCATAATTCATCTTTAAATTTTCCCATGACTTTTTTATTTACCAATGGTATGTTAAATTGATTATTATTTTTGTAGTCTGATGTGTCGTATATTAATAAAGCGTCGCGACGAATAATCTCGTAAATACTTTGGAACTTACTGCCATCCTTTGGTGAGAATTTAGCTATGATACTATCGGTGTCGGAATAACAAATAATCGTATCAAAATACGGATGAACATGGCTGGGTAAATAATCGTACAGAAAACTGTACATAACTGTTTTTGATATGTCTAATATACAAGTACCAACGTATAGGGCCTTATCGTATTTAACTTGTATTTTGTACATTTCAATCGCTACAAGATTTTCATTAAATATTTTGAAATTTTTGAAATTTGGTTTTGCTATTAATTTTTTTGCTGTTTTCCAATTATTCACTAAATGTATATCACGGTACTTTCTTACCGATTCCATCATTTTTCCAAACCCCATATTAGAAAAATCTTTGTATTGTTGTTTCTCAAAATCATTTGTTGCATTTGCACGAAGGCCCGCGTTTAAATCAATAAAAGGCTTTAAAAATTTACTTTGTAAAAATTCAATTCCTCTGTGAATTTTTTTCAAAATTATACCGTTTTTTAAACACTGCATGAGAACATTAAAATGTAAAATGTAATTGTTTTTATTATTCAATGTTAGCATTAGTTTTTTATCGGCTGCCTTATTGGAGTGAGATATATGTTCAGGACAGAACGGAAAATAAATATGCTTGTCGTGCAGTTCTACGGGATAGTCCAAGTCGCATTCCAGCACACATGATTGGCTCAAATCCTCACCGTAACTTTCTTTTATTGATCCATCTATAATTTTATTTTTTAAATTTTCCAAATCATCTAACCATCTAAAATTACCATACGGTAAACTAGATGTCATGGCAAATGAGTACAAACCATTTGCATCTATGTACAAAATTTCTGATGTTTTACTGTGTTGATCGTACGTGTCACTGTACGGAGAATTTGAGACTGCGTGCTTGGAGCTAACCTGGCAAATTCCACCACGAAGACCTTTTTCAAAAAACAGGACCATATCTATGTCAGTCAATAGTTGTAATTTTACTTTAGAAATAATTAAAGCTGCCGAAAATGCTAGACCCGGACCTGTATAAAACGCACATGCGTCTAAATAATACGTGTTTAGTATTAATTGTCTATAATTTTCAAAGACATCCGCAAGCAAGTAAATATCAGATTTTAGATACAGATCTGCGTAGTCTCCCAATGTCCGACATTTAAAGTTATACCAAACTTGGGTTGCATGCAAATAGTCTTCTGTTGTAATATTTTGATCTTGCAGTCTGCTATAAAACTGTTCGAGGTCGGGTAATTTTGTTTCATCTAATCTACTGAAAGACTCTATGTAATCGTAAGGAAATATTCCCTTTTTTCTAACCAAATTAAAATCGACATTATTTGGAAATGCTGACTTAGTATATGTCATTTGTTTATCGGTTAAATTGTCAACTAATTTCTCCAGAGAGCAAGGCATAAACCGAAGTGAATCTAAAAACCTTAAATGAATGTCTTTGTATTTTTTTGTAAACGCAATATACGTTTCATCGGTTGTTGGTATTATGTGTATTGGTTGATTGTCGATGTTGGCAAGTTCCTCGATAAGAAAATGTGCGTCATATCGCGATAAATTATGAAATAATATTGGTAAAATTTTTTTGGAATATTTACACTGTAAGTTACAATTGTTGCATAAAGTTTGAATAAAATTACCAGTAAAATGACAGTGGTGGGCAACTTTAACATTGTTATCATCAAACTCACAATTACATATTGTGCACTTAACACATGAGTTGTGCTTAATTTGTTGAAGTGCAGTTAATGGAGTCATTGGAGTTTTAGAATGTATACTAAAATAGTTTGATATAATGCAAGCTTCTTTTAATAATTCATTAATAAACCATTTTTGAGGATTTTCTCCACGGTATATATTAAAATAATTCAATGTTGAATCGTACGAACAGACGCGTAGATAGGCTACACTAAATGGAATGTGCTTTTGATAGGCGTTGCTAAATGATATATTAGGATTATTTTTGCAACTAGATATTGGGCTTGTCAAACACTCAAAGTCAGCGTATATTACAAATGGTAATTTTAACGTGGCATTGAAACGATTAAATTCTACAACTGACCCATTTGAGGGCATTACCACTTTAACCGCCTCAAAACTTGAGCAATCTGAAGAATGTTGATTTAACTTTTCACTTGAATTAAAATGATTTAAGCATCGATTACATATGTATTTCCGATGTTCAAATTTAGAAATTTGTTTAAAGCATAGTTTATTTAAGTCTTTTATTAGGAAAAAATGACCATTGGATTTATGATATTTGTTAATAAACAATAAGTTAATTATATTCCCATTATTACCTTGATTTTTTGACATATAAAGTGGGTAAATGCACTTAGAAATTTTATCAAAAGAATATATATTTATTGATAATTTTTTATTTTGTTGTTCAAATTTATAAATATATGATATTTGCATCGGGAATTCTAAACCGACTAAATTTAATAGCTCATATAAATTTTGGGGATAAGACTGGGTTAGTGTGGGGTCAGTACCGTCTTCTTCTTTACAGGGGAATAACGCGGCAACAATACACCAGACAAAACATCGTTTATCCATATTTCGAATGTTTAATATGGATTGTTTTTTTCCCTGTAATTCCGTTGGCAGCTCCAGATATGACGAAGACGAACCATTCAAAGGGCAATATTTGACGAAAGAGACTGAGAGGCTGATGATGGATGACAACGCCCAACCACTTTTTCTTTCTTGAAATTCTTCTAACTGAAAAAACATACATATTAAACATTGATCATAGTCCCATAAAAATTAAATACCTTTGTTTGAATTTCCCTGATAAGATCATCAAGGAGATCGTCATCGTTGGACCCTCTCAAAAATATTACATTCCGAGTAGAAATGTATTTATATTCACCTTCTTCTGACGAAGGTTGTATAAATTCACCGCAGAATGTAAAATTTAATTTAAAACAATTTACAAATTTTCTTAAATTTTTTAAACGACGCATTACCAATACTTTAACATCTTTTAAAAAATTTAGAGGATCAATGTGCTTTACATTTACTGCAAGCCCCGTTCTAATCCTTGATTGGAACGCTGACGTCATCTACAATTTTATTTATTTATTAAATAAACAAAAATTAAATAAAAATATCGTACTCACCTCTTGCCATTTTACTCGAGCTGTTAAAGTGTCTTTTTGCTTTCTGTTTATAGATCCGTAATTAATTTGTCGTCGAGGTCTCAGTCCTGCCTTCACTTGATTATCTCCCAATACTTGTAACTTTTTTTTTAATTTAATTTTTAATGCGGTGATTGCGTTCAAATAACCCATTAGTTTTTTTCTATTGCTCACACCGGGAGAGGATTTTAGTAAACTATTAATGATTTTAATCTGTTTATTAATTGTTTTTCCACATGCATTTAGTAAAGCCGGGGTGTCCGATGTTGGTGATGCACTTAATATTTTTTTAATTTCTTTTATTTTATAGTTAATGTTAATATATTCCATTATTATTAGTATTGAGTTATTTGCTATTATTATAGCTAGATTTAAGCTTTCCACTTAATAAACTTTATGTCGTGGCAACTCTTGCCTCCACCCAATTTTTTTAATCCGTTATATACAATTGCGGATTGGGAATAGTTTAGGGCATCTATGTCGTCAGAAGTAAAATGAGTATTAAATCGCTCTGGCATAAATACAATAACATTTTCAGCTATTTCTGCAATTAATTTCTTGCCATTTTGAGTATTTAATATTCTAAATTCCGTTATCGGATAGGGTTTCTTCAGTGACAAATCTCTTAACGGCTTAATTTTTAACTGGGTTTCTGCTCCAGCATAATTTAATTTATTTATAATATCGTCGCGCTCGTCTTCGCTCTTCTTTGTGATTTTATTTGACGGCTCGAGCAAATGTTTTTCTTCTCCTTCCTCGCTATCTAATTGCACTTGTCGCTTCTTCTTCTGCTTTTCCGGAGCACTCTCAGTTAAGGATTGAGTTGGTTGTGGTAGATCTACGACAATCCCATCAGCAGATTTATCACTTATTGAGGACATTTTTTGGTTATTGTTGACGCACGTACAAATTATAACTGATTTACTAAAATCTGTAGTCACTGGTTTATAAGCAGGATGAAAACGCAAAGTTGCAAAACTACAGTAGCAAAAAAGCAACTAATTTTTTTTTTATGAATAAACAATCAATTTAATTAATAATTAATAAATTAATAATGAAACAATGGACATTCATATTAATTATTGCACAATTATAAAGATTAGTAGTTGTGCTATCTTTGCGTTTTTTTCAATTATTACTATTTGATAAAATAGAGGATTTACTAAAGAAAATAATACACTTGATTGCAATTTATTTATTATCAATTATTTTCAATGTTTACATGTTTATAATACAATACTACAAATGATATTAATAACAATAAATAGAATATATATAGAATTCAAATGCGTTTTTTTTTTTATATTTATTTATTTTCCATGTCAATTGTAATAAAGCACCTGCTATTAATTTTCGGTTGCAAAAGTGGCGTGGCGCTTGTCGAGACAACGTTTGCAATTTTTTATGGGGGGTGGTGGACCATCTATATGGGTTCGATCAGTAAGCAGATTATAATGTTTGTGACATGGAAGTCTTCTACGAAAATTCTCACTAGTTTTATGCTTGTCAGGTAGAAAATTCCAAATTGCTTCCAGTTCTTGTCCCTCAATGGAATGCAGGAACCTGCTGGGAAGATATGTTATTATATCTTTGCTTAATTTTCCGTCATGGTATGATATTATAGCCTTGTTTACTTTTTCCATCATAATTTCAAAGTCATTCATTATCACTAAATTTAATTTTGTCAAATTTTGGGCATAAGTAATTTTTGACTTCGTATTCCCAAATAAGTCGTTTAATTTGTTTTATACGATATATTTGTTTCTCTATATTAAGTTGTAAACGTCTTTTCATCGTTTAAGTTATCAACACCGTCGCACTCTTGCACTAGTTGTAAGTCTTTCTTTAATTTGTCCTTATTATATAGCAATGCTTCGTAAAAGCATTCCATATTTTCATAATAAAGTGGTGGGTTTGATTGGATCGCGCTTAAGACTGCCTTTTTCAAATCATTATCGGTGTACTGTTGCCGTACAATTTTATTTAGACATGCATTATAATATTCAAAAAAATGTAATTTACTCAATCGATCAATTCTGAAATTAATTAATTCTTGCATTTCACACAAAGACCCGAAACTGAATTGATCGAATGGTATTTTAATTCCACATCTTTCCAGAGACACCACCTTCTGTATTTTACTTTTTCCGCTTTCCTCAAAATGTAAATTAAACTTATTAAATAAATTCTTAATGTTCGAATCACATTGCAAATCTTCTTCAGCAAGCACATTTTGACGACACGTTTCACAGACAAGACTGCCCCTTTTCCTTTTCACCGCTTTCCTTTTGATTGACAAATACTTGATTATTTGCTCTTTTTGCTGCATAAGTGCATTCCATTCTGAATAGATCATAGATAATTTTTTATTCGAAAAAGTAAATAAAATACATGGGTAGAATCCACGAGCGGCACTCAATCCGACGGAAACGTTGAAACGCTTGTTTAAACAATATCTAACTTCATTTATTAGAGTTTCTTCATTTATTATTGAAGTTTCAAAATCATTTAAAAAATTATCCAACGCATGCGAGGTCGACCACGACAAATCACTTTCATCACCACTTATACTGATTACGTTTTCCATTTTTGCCAGGAGACAGAGTTCTAGATCTCCACAATATCAGTTTTTTAATTAAATTGTAACTATTGTCTAAGTTTAGCTTTATATAATGCTCCCCCACCACTATTAACCCTTTTATTAATAAATAAGTTAATACATACAATTAATCTCAATCGTTTTGTTGCATTATGCGTTGACGGGACGGATATTAATATTAATCCCATCTGCGCGTTCATGTGTCCAATTTTAAATCTTTATTAATAATAAAATTAATAAACAAACAACTTCTTTATTAATAATTAAATTATTACATATAATTAATTTCCATCATTTTATTATCTATTCATATGCTTATTAATTAAAATCATTATCCGTTACAGATGTAATACATAATGTTTCAAATGTAATAGATAAGAGCACCGATAGTGTGTAATTTTGCACGCGCATCGCATTCCGATGTTTCCTCGCACAGAGACCCATCTCTCTCGATTCGTTTCATAATTTGTGTCAGCAAATTTTATTCTTATTTTGCATCCCACTCTTTCATGCAGTCACACTCACGGAGTCCCCGTTACAGATGTCCATACAGCTGATAAGAACTGATAAGAAGCGATAAGCAACTGATAAGGAGGTACCGCCAGCCGAGCGCGCTTGGGTGACGCAGGCGACGCATGCGCAGTCGCAAATATATGCATAAAATAGATCGACCGGATGTCCATGCTAATCGCCATAAGCAACGTCACAGGCACCGCTATTTTTTACCTACTATGCAGTTTCTGGTCATCCGATGAGATTTGCATTAGAACGGCCCCTAATCCGTCTTTGCAGGCATCCGTATGCAATTCAGTCTTAGCGTTCAGCTGATAGATGTTCAGAATTGGCTTTTTGCATAACATTTCCTTTAATTTCTGGAACGCAATTCTCTGTTCCCTTCCGAAATTAAAATTTTCGTCCTCTCTTATCAAGTCTGACAACGGCTTCGCAATTAACGAGTAGTTTTCGACAAATTTCCTAAAGTATCCGGTTAGGACTAAGAAACTTTGGATTTGTTTAATATTTGAAGGTTCAGGGAATTTGGCTATTGCTTTCGTCGTATTTTCACTGGGTTGTATGGTGCCCTCTTTAATAATGTGGCCTAAGAATTCCACACTTCTCTGCATAAATTGACATTTTTTTGAGTTCAATTTCAGTCCATAATCCCTACAAACCGTCAATGCCATTTCTAAATTTCTCACTGCTGTCTTCTCGTCCTTTGCTGGAATTATGAAATCGTCCAAATACGGTATGATGATACCCTTCTTTATCAAATCTTGGAATATTGTTTGTATATACCGTTGAAATGTTGGCGGAGAATTGCACAGGCCAAACGGTGCTCGTAAGAAACAATATTGTCCAAAATGTGTCACAAACGCGGTATACTTCTGACTTTCTTCGTGGACCGGTACGTGTAAGAAACCATTTTTCAAGTCCAACGTCGTGTATATCTTTGAATCTTGTAGGCGATCGATAATATCTTCGATGAGTGGAAGGGGATAGCGATCTTTAATTATCATCTTGTTTACTCTTCTGTAATCCACACATAGTCTATGTGAACCATCTTTCTTCTTCGTCAAAACCACTGGACTAGAGTATTCCGACGCACATGGTTTTACTATTCCCTCTTCAATCCATTCTTCAACTTGTTTCTCCACAATCGTCTTTTCTATTGGTGCTAGTCTTCTTGGAGAACAATAAATGGGTTCATCGTTCGATAGTACCAACTTTAATGATACTTCTGGAGATTTTATCTTCTCTGGTTTATAGTTTTTGATCAAGTTCACAACTTTTTCTTTAATTTCACCGGAACATCTTTCATCAATATCAATTTCTGGTTGATATGCAGAAATTTCAATTCTCATTACGTCTATACTTTCTTCAATAACCTCCTTATCCTTCGCTTTCCTTTCTTCTACATTTTCGACTTCGATCTGTCCACATTTCATCTTTATCGTTACGTAGTCGAGGAAATCCTGACCAATTATTAAATCGGTTGCGATGCTTTCATTCACCACATACATCGGGGTAGAATAACATCCACCATCAATCTCTAAGTCACATTGAAAAAATCCAATTGGTTTGACCAATTGACCCCCAAAACCTCTCAAAGATTTACTCACTGTTTCCAGCTCCGGGAATTTTGCTTTCTTATACGTATTTATTGTCATAGCGTTCACTGCACTTCCAGAATCAAGCAGGCCGACATAATTTCTTCCTCCTATTATTACTCTCTTCGTGTATTGTTCTTATTCTTCCTTCGAAATTAAGTTTACCTTAGATTCTGCTTTCGGTTTCTTGTCACATTTACTCGCTTCGTGCCCGAATTGCAAACAATTGAAACATCTTTTCCCTTTTTCTCTATACTGGCAATTAGCTGAGATGTGCCCCTTACCGCCACAATTAAAACATCTACCGTCATCACCATCTCTTGAAATTTTTGTAATTTGCTCCTTTTTGATTTCACCATGACTCTTTACATCTCTAAATTTTTTTGTGAAACCGTATTGTTTATTGTTATTTACTGATGAGTCATTCGTTGCCTTTCTGATCTTCTCAAATGTTACAAGCTTTTCTTAAATTGCCTCATAGTTTTCGCCTCGTACAACATAATTTTCTCTGCTGGTGAACCCCTTATTCCATCTGTTACATATTGTAAGAGAGATCTATCCCCAACGTCGCCTTTCGCTGCGATCTCCTTCATTTTGAGCAAATATTCATGCACTGATTCATCTTTCTTCATTTTTCTCATACTAAGTTCTTTGTGTCAGCAGTGCAGCTGACTTCTTCAAATTCTTCTACTAACGCTTGTTTCAACCTAGGCCACGAATTTAAACGTTTCTCACCTCTTACAAACAGCATAGCCAATCCAGTCAAACATCTCTTTGCACATAAAAATGATTGTAAGTCATTTAAATTCATTAATGCACTTACTTCTTCAAATTCCTCTACCCATACCTCTACAGGATAACCATCTTCGCCACTGAATTGCCGTATTGCGTCCTCCATGTCCCTTACTGTAAGTGAAAATTTCAGATTTTCGGACAGAGTAGTCGTCAACGAATTTGTTGGAGAAGCAGAACGTCGAGTTACTTTCTTCACTGCACCTTGTTTTGCGCAGACAGTCGTCTTCGCTGCTTTCTGCAACTTTACATTCTTCTGAGTATTTGTCTTCATCTTATGGTTATTGTCGTCTTTTTCGTCGTCGTCTTCTGTTTCGTCGTCGTCACCTTCGTCGTCGTCATCTTCTTCATCGTCGTCGTTTTCTTCCGTCTGGCCGTCGTTCCTGACTTTGCCATACGCACTCAAGTCGTATAACACTTTTAATATGCGTTCTATTGTCTCATTCACTGTCTCATCGCGATTTAAACCCAACAACTCACTAATTGTTATTATCTCCTGCTCAGAAAAATCAGAACAAAATTTAATCGACCTCTCTTCGCGTGTCATTTCCTCAATCCCGTTCGCGTTCGCATTGTCAAAGCCACCGAACTTTCTTAGTCTATTTCTGTTTCCGCGATCACCTTCTACGTTGAAAATAAGCTTATGCAACAGCTTCACTGATTTTGTCGTTGAGATTTTAATTTTATCCACGAGGAACTTATTATTTTCTAATTTTTGCATTTTCACTATGTTTTGAACACCATGTATAATAAAGTTATTTGTCCTTTCAACGTTCGCCTTTGTGTTTTGAATTCGTCGGTTGCACTTTAGCCTTGAGCCCAAAAGCAGGTAGTTTTTTGAAACACGAGCAGCGTCTATGCTACGCGTTTCTTTCGTCGTCGTCACTGTTCCTCTTTTGGTCGTCGTAAACTGCACACATACACACGCTAATGCGTAATAACGTATTTAGAATTCAAAGTACACACCACAGTACGTTGCACATTCCACGTCACATCTTCATATCGTCGAATTGCACTCTTTCAAACTTTTGGTTGAGCCCCCATGTGTAGGGAATGCGGTGGGTTATTAAATAATTAACACCGCACACTCCTTAGTTTTAGTTTGGTTTTAATTTAGTTGTTAAGAAAATATATAAATGATTAATAATATAGTTTGATTGAGAACGTTTTAATAATAACAGGTTGGTGAAAATAGCCACAATGCTTTGTTCGTCGTATGTTCGTCGTCAATGTCTACGCTCGCCCGGTCTTACGGTGACTGACTCGTCACCGCTTGCAACTGCCCGTCTCGTTGTTTCTTCCCTTTGTTGCGTTCGTTGCGTGTCGTCAGTTATTCGTTTCGTATCGGCAGTCAATTGTTATCTTCTTTTCGTGTCGTCGGTCATCTGTTGTCTTTGTCTCGTATCGTCAGTCAATCGTCAATCCCACATATATACTGTTATATATATATATATATATATATATATATATATATATCCCCTTAAAAAGTTTCGTTCTTGTATACCTTCATTTTCAATAACCTCATCTTCTTCTTCACTTATTTTTTTTTATTCCGGTAATAATGCCTCCTTTAGCTCTTCCTTTTTTTTATCTTTGATAAATGGTAGGCATTTCCAGATGTATTCGTCTGGCATGTTAAGCTTTAACTTTTCCCATTTCTTGTCATCTATCTACGTCTCTACCATTCCAATTATGTCAAAGATTTTTATGTACTCCCAGAACTCGTGATCTTTGTTGTCGATCCCAGCTACGTTCCAAAACAAAATTCTGCTTGTCTCTTTTTTTTCACTGTCTTTGTTTTTTAATATTTTTTGTTTTTTTCTGTCTCGTGTAACTAAGTCATGTCCTTTGTCCTTGCATGCGTTGTCTACTTTTTTTGTGTTTACGCTACTAATTACTTTTTTGCTTTGCGTTCGCTCTCTTTTGAAACTCCTTGATCTGGATCACTCCAGTTGTATACCTTTCCATCTATTTCCAATTTTCTGTACCGTACCCATATTTTTCTGCCCTTTGATTTTTCGTCTCTTGCTATATCTCTTAATTCCTTCTGAACTCTTCTTTCTTCCAACGTCAAGTCATTTTCAATGTATACGTTTGTGCCCCTTAGTTTGTTTTTGTTTCTCATAATAACTCTGTTTCTGCTATTATTGTTTGTTTTTCTTCATTTCCCACTGAATATGCGGAAATTATTTTTGTCTCTATTTTTAAGTTTTTTTGTATCATTTCTTCTACAGTTTCTTTTTCTTTTCCTATCTGTACCTCTATTCCTTTTATTACAAACTTGTTTCTTCTTTCTTCTCTTTCTTTTCGTTTTAGCTTGTCTTCAATTGCTCTTATTTTGCTTTTTAGTTCTTTTTTCTCTACTTCCCATTTTTCTTCTCTTTTTATCATCTCTTCCTTCATATTTTTTATTTCCATTTTTATTTCTTCTGTGTTTTTTTTTCATTTCCGCCATCATCTGTTCCATCATTTCTTTAATTTCCTCCATTTCTTTATCTTCTCCTGAACAACGTTTTTCTGGCTCGTTTCTTGTCACTTCTATTTTTCTTTGCTCCGGTGATCTGAGTACTTTCTTGCTTCTTTGAAATATTTCTAGTTTATCAGCACTATCTCTATTTCTTTTTCCTACTCTATCCATTTATTTTTGTTGTTTTTTTATTTAATTAAATTAATCAATTAAATTAAATAATAAAATAAAATAATTATATTAAATTATTAAATCAAATTATTAAATTATAAATTGACGTATATCACAAAATTTAAATTTAAAAAACACAAAAAAGTCTGATGGGGTTTTCTCGGGGCTCGAACCTACGGCTCGACTTGCCTAACAAGACGGGCTTACGCACCCTGCCCACTACACCACGGAGTACTGTTTATATTAAGTCTTATGTTTGTATCTATTGTTTCACTTATTGTTATCCTCGTGTTGGTCGTGTTAGGTTAATGTTTGTTTGTGCACTTTAATGTTTGCTACTACACTTTTTCCGCGACTAAACTGCAACTTTCACACACACACCACACTGTTTCCACCTCTTTCAACTAAAACTTTTCTATTAATAACATATGTTTTTACCCGTAAATTAAGTATAAATTATCCACTGTTTCTATCTCACTCTCTCACTCTCTAGTTTTTTTTCATTTAGCTTCAGGTCGTTCATGACGACACGCCATTTGCGTTCTCCCGACGCATCATTTTTTTTACCATATAGACTATGGGTTATGCGACGGTCTAATAATATTTTGGTTAGTGACCGACCAAAACACGATTTTCAGCCAAAACCGAATATTCGGCTTTTAGTTTCGGACGAAACCAAAATCAAAACTTTTATTCTTTTTCTAATTTTCTAAGAGATTAGATTAAAATTAAATAAAAGACTTCAATTTATTAAGAAATCACTTTATTTTTAGAATACAATGTAGATATAAACTTATTTAGAATAAAACTTAGGAAACCAACAAAACTATAATAACAATCAATACTTGTCTATCAAAACACAATCAAATACAAATAAATAGTCTATTCAAAATGTGTTTGTTATTGTTACTAACTAACAGGTTCTTAAATAATAATACATCAAAAACACTTATAGCTCCAGTAATCATAATTGAAAAGTCTTATATTGTAAGCTAAGAAAAGAAGTTTTTCCGCATTTTCACTCAATAAATTACTTTGACAATCTGCGTAAAATTGTCCAGCGGCACTGAACATCTGTTCACTAGAAACGCTAGTAGGTGGAGCAGAAAGGTACTTTAACACTGCTTTTCTTAGAATAGGATATGGACTAGAGTTCCAGTATGAGTATATATCAGTATTGCGTTGTAACAGTGGCTCCGACAGATAACGCTGAATTGTCTTTTTAATTACTAAAGTTGGATCTTGGAATTATATTGTATCTAGACTATCTGTTTGCTTGGAGCCGTGGTTATGAGTATCCCACAAACTTTTATTTCCTGTTGAATATTGGCTGCAGGCAGAATCGGTTCTGCAGAAGATGAAGCCACATTGTTTCTGATTGTTACTTCACAGTTCTTATGTCCCTTCAAAAATCCTATTATTTCGAACATTGCAATGTCCACGTTGTCGAGAGTAAAGTATTTTGAGATAAATCCTGGATTAAAAAAAGTCGCAGCCATCAGTATGTTCTTTAATATAAGAACATTTTTTGTTTAAAGATTCATGCAGTGCATTGCTCAAGTAAGTGACACTAAAAATAATGAAGTCCACTTTCATAATACCAGAAATAAAGAGACAGAGAAACAGCAGATTCACATAAATCTTCTCTTTACGAAAAATTACTTCATTACAATGCTATTATATTTTATAACAAATTGTCAAATAATATCAAAGAAATATCAAACCAAAAAGTATTCAAAGCTACATTAAAAACCTATCTAGTCGAGAAATGGTTGTATGATATACGTGAATTTTAGCAACATTTATGTAATTTTTTTTTTATCTTGTGATTGTTTAAAATAAGTATTTCTGTGTACTTTTTTTTATATTGTATTTAAATATTTGTAAATTAATTGTACTTAGTGTTAATCACAATTTTATTGTAATTTATTTTGACGATTTATATCTTTTTTTGGCAATTGAATTAAAGCTTATTATTATTATTATATTTGTTATTGTCTCATCTTCATTTTCGCATCGTACTTGCAATTTACGATTCAACATCAATACCAAGGGCAATATTATTGAAGTGTAAGGTGTTTTATAATATCACTGTACAAGTTTATTGCCATTGTTTGTTCCAAAAGGCTCTGTAACATCAAGTATGTGCTGTTCCATCTCACATTGACATCTTGCATTAAGGCATGTTTTGGCAGTTCACACTGTTTTTGAAGCTTGTTCACTGTGGTGGAAATGGCCCACGATTTTTCTGAACTTTTTTATTTTAGTTTTGGTTTGCTCATCTGAGAAAAGAGTGTTTTGTCACAAATTGCTGTGTGTGTGACACAAAACCCATAGATTCATAGTGACCACGCATGACACACATATTTGGTGCATTGTCACAAAATACCAAAAAAATCTTGCACATGTATTGGCCGGTATGATCTTGTTCTAGTAGAGTTGCATCCAATATAACTTTCAGACGTTGATGCTCAATGATAAAATGTCCTGAAAGCTGAGAAGTGAACATGTTTTGCTTGGGTTGGTCCATATATCTGTGGTGGCACTTAACCACGCACATCTTGCAACTAAATCCTTTACTTTTTTTATTTTCTCATAGGTCTGCGACATCGAAGATGTTTTAATTTTTTTTCATACTTAAGTCGATATTTTTGAATAGCGCAAGGATTAGTAAAGTTGAGCCGTTGGAATGCCTTGCCGTCTACCAACGAATACGGCATCATATCAACTATTATCAAATCCATAATGGCTTTGTCTATTCTTTTCTGGCCATTGCACAGATTTAGACTTAGTGGCCAAACTTTGAATGGTCGACTGAATTAGCTTTGGTTTATCATAGATATTGGTACTGACGGAGGTTATCGATTCCATCCGCTTCGATTTTTTTTTATTTTTCAAGTCTTTAAATTCTGACTGCCGTTTTAAATTCTTTCTATACATCATGAAGTTTTGATAAATGTTGCTTCAATCCGTGTATTGTTTGTTTTTTTGACTACCCAATAAAAATTTATTACAAAACTTTGTGCAAACGGCTTTATATAAATCGTTGGTAGTTTTATTAAAATACTGCTAAATTGCATTTTTTTTTTCTTTTTGTTGCGACATTTTATACTTAGAACTAAAAATAAAGCATAAAATAATTAAATTGAACTAGAAATACACACACCGGCAAACGTAAATTAATTCTTTTAAATTTAGTTTTTATTCCTCCATGAAATTTTATTTTATTATTATTTAGTGAACTTACTTACAATACTTACAATGCACGAATTAGTAGAATTATTTTCTGGATGTGTCAAACGTGTATGTAAACATTGTAAACAGGTTCATTTCTGTTTCTGCTTTTGTATTCACTCCCATTATAATAAAGTAAGTACAAAAACATTAAAAAAACATTGTTGGGTAACTTAAATTGTTTAACTCAATACTCTCAAGTCTCAATTGTAAGATAAAAATTAAGAAATAATGTCACTATAAGATCATTAAATTATATCGTAATTAAATTATTAATAATAAAATTAATAAAAATAGTAATTAAATAATAATAAATTAAATTAATTATTAAATTAACAAGAAAAACAAAATACTCACCACTATTGACACACTTAACAATTAATAGGCGTATGAATTCGTTCCGACCGATTCCGAACATTAATCCGACACGATTGCTAGTTTGGTCGAAACCGAAACTGCGGCCGAAACCAGGATTTTGGCCAAAACTGAAACTTTCGGTCGATCACTAATTTTGGTGAAGCATTTTTTTAATTTATTTTTGCTCTGTGTATTTCTGGATACTTATACGTTTTTGTATATACCGGAATTTCATCATTATGACACGTTTGACTCTATTAGTAAAAGTTAATCCTTTATCTTTTATATGAAATATAGCACGATATTCGTTTTTTTAAAGCATATATTCAAAATATGCCTTAAATTTGTTTGTAAATATGGAAACATTAACTTGTTTACTCCGTTCTTCATACTAAATGCTTTGTTCCAAAATTCATCTACAGTTAAATTTAATGCAAAATATTTTAATTCTTTAACATTGGAAAGCAATCTACACTTCGTATTTAAAAGTACTATATCTACAAGGTTTGGAAATATAGATCTTACTTTTCCAGATACTGCAATGTTAGGATCTAGAACCTCTATCAATTTGAAAATTTTATTATTAAATGAAAATCTATTTTTATTTGATTACACAATTCAATATAATACTCTAGACACACAAGTTTAATATGTTTAATTGCTTTTTTATCGATTAAATTAGAATTTTTTAATATATAATATTTCCTTAGGATCTAAAAAAATGTGCGGATGATTTTTATCCAGTTTATCAAAATTATTTATAAAATTTCTAATAACTTCAGGTTTTATAAAGTTTTTTACAATAGTCTTATATAAGTCCGTCACAGTAGTAAGTGTAATTTAGGACTTTTGGATTGGAATTCTAAGTTTAATTTATTAATGTAATTTAGAATATAACTCAAAAAGTTGAAATTTAATTTATTAATAATATTATTTACTGCTGATAATATCATGTTACTGTTGATTAAATTGTTTTTATGAACCACTGATGTAAACATTAAAATTAATGCAGGCCATTGTTCTAAAATTTTGTTCACAACAGACTCTAGAGACAACCATCTAGTTTGAATAAGTTTAAAAATTTTGTGATTTTTTAAACTCGTTTCTACTAATCGGGACGAAATTTTGCTTTTAATCTATGTTGTAAGGTGCCATCATCAACCTGAATCAATCCTAAGAAGCAGTCCCTAGTTTTATTTACATTAAAATAACGACAAACTATAGCCAAACTTTTTGCTGATGAAATGTCGGTAGTTTTATCAACTATTAATGAAAAATAACTATTTTGCAGATCACTTCTTATTTTGTCAAGCTGCACTAGAGCAATCGCGTTTTTACATACATTTGTTCCTTTGACTCTGCCGCACTTTAAATGTTTTGCAATTTCTGAATCTGGGCACATGGAAGCCATCAACTTTGGTAAATGATCAAGAATTGAAAATGGCAAATTATGCTCAGCCAAAAACATCACCATTTTAATTTCGGCACTACTCTGCAATCTGGAAACTTCAAGTTAGTATTTTTAATTGTTTCATGATCAGCAAATAAATCTATAAGAGAACTGGGAGGTAAATAACAACAGCATACAATTAAATCAGTCAATCCTTAATTAATTAATATTTTCTTCATTTATCTTGTAGAAATTCTTTATATTTAACATATTTATTTATAAATAAAAAAATATTCTACTATAAAATTATTTATTTATGGCAAACGTGTTTCGCAAATTTATTTACATTTTCAATGCCATATTTATGATTAATAAATTAAAAAAATAAATTAAATAATTTATTAATTTATATTTATTATATTTAAATGTGGCATTAAAAATGCAAATAAATTTGCGAAACATGTTTGCCATAAATAAATAATTTTATAGTAGAATATTTTTTTATTTATAAATAAATATGTTTAATCCTTAATTAATTTTGATTATGGCCATTTCAAGATTATCTTTTGAAGGTGAACCTGTAGGTTTTAAGTTTTTTGACAGCGTTTAAAACTCCGTCGCCACTGCATTTAGAGCTAGTGTTTTTAGTTTTGTTCATCAGATAGACAATGTTACGGTCATCAATAAATTTGCTATCAAATATCAAAGATAATAAATCTTCTGTCAAACAAGAACAGAAAAAATCCACTAACTTACGTAGTTTGTAATCTTCTCACATTTTGATAGTACATTGTGAGAGTGTTTATAGGTTTTAAATCAAATTGTCTATACTTGTGATTGTTGATTAATGTTGTTCGGATGGGCATTTTTTATCAAAACAAAATACATATTTTTTTAATTAATTTGTTAAAAGTTTTGCAATTTTGAAATAGTTTGGTATGAATTCTTAATAATATCTAAGTTTTAATTTCTCCAGTGATGTTTGGTTTTGGATGTTTTAATACTGCATTTATTTTTTCTGGATTGGAAATTTAGTTTAACACCGTTTTCAATTATTAAGTGTCCGAGATATGCTACTTTTTTGCTTGGAAATTTGAGTTTGTTTCTTTGGAAAATATTTTTAAATTATGACATATGTTTTTTCAATGAATTAGAATATGAGTATGTCGTTCATATATACAAGATTGATTTCATTTTGGAGTCCTATTAAAATATTATGTATACATCTTTAAAAAGTACTATGAGCATTACAGAATCTAAATGGCATTTGCTTAAACTCGTAATATTTATTTTCTACACTAAACGCAATTGTTGGGATATCAGATTTTTCTATATCTATCTGATAACAGTCTGACGCTAAATTAATAATTAATAATATTGACATCTGTGATGGTGGGCAATGTGTAATTATCCTTGACTGTTAATTCATTCAATTTTCTCTAGTGTATGTATGTATATGCCATTTTTTTGCCAAAATCATCAGTTTTTTTGGAGACTACCCATACTGGCGATGACCATGGACTGGAGCTAGGACTTGCGTTTTAACTTCCTCTTTGTGTATTTGAGGGTATCGATATGATTCTGTGTAAATTGATTTATGAGTTTGTGTATCAATAGAGTGTCTCATATGATTAGTAAACGTTAAAGGTTTATTTTCTAATAAAAATAGTTTAAACATAGTTTTCCTATAAATTGTTTTTCCTCTGTATTTAAATGTAATAGTCTTAGGGCCGATATTATAAAACAAATTAATCTATGATTAAAATTTACTTGCTAACTAAACTAATTTAACTGAAGATTTCGGTACTATAAAAGTCAATTAACTTTAATCAACTATTAAATCTGCCATTAAACTAACTGACAAAAATTATGCTATTAAATTTTAATTGACGTTTATATTGTAGCTTGCCACTTGACACGTCTATGTCGTCTCCTAAAAAATAACAAGAAATTAAAACTATGAAGTTCAGCAATGGCATAATTACCTGATCTTATCTTCTGTTTGGCCAAACAAGGATATGTCGAGGTAATAAATACTACTCCCCTCTTGTTCAATCCATCGGAGACGTCCATTTGAATTGACAAGATTTAACTGCTAAAAGGTTTAACTAATTAATACATCTGTGAACTTACAATAGTTAGAATTTAATGTTGCGTAGGCATGATCGTTAGGCAACCAAATATACACATTAAATAATTAATAGGGGTTATTAAATCATTTTGGGATATAGAAATATTACTTAATTTAGTATAATTAGATTAGGTTTAGTAAGGATATATGTCAATTAGTTAAGGTATTACGATCCCTTAAAATACTTACCTTATATTATGGAAAACTGCTCCGATGCGTTGTAGATCATGGTTCAGACACTACAATTAGAGTTTGGATTTAATTGCACTATATAAACTAAGTACAAATGTGGACCAGTAACAGAACTGAAATTAAGTTGTTAATTAAAATAAATAAATAGAGGTGGTTAATAATGGTTGGTTATATAAAATAAAATTAACTTGATTTTTAACTATTTAAATTTACCTGTATGTATATATATATATATATATATATATATATATATATTTACATCAACCTAACTATAGAGCGTCCATACATTGTCCTTTTACGCACTTTGAAGCGTCCGAGAAGAATAGAGCGTCCGTATACGGACGCCAAAAGGAAACCTTTATAAATTGATTCTGCGCATCAAGGCGAGTCGAAAGATACATATAAAAAAAATTCAGTCCAAGACGCTCTATATGGCGATTTGTGTAAAAATGTATATTTTCGTGCATATTTTTAGTTCACACCATTTGCCGCAAGGAGGCGGTAAAGAGCTTGGCGTATATTTACAAGTATATTTTTCTGTACAAAAAATGCATTACTAAGCGTCCGCGTAATATGGCAACACCGCATTTAAAATATCGATCGCAAGTTAAAATTAGAATTACTTTTTCTATTTATAGGCACGTCGGCATATATTATCTAACGGACGCCAAATTGTATATTTACATTTTATTTTAAAAAATTTTTATATAAGAATTACTAAAGAATTGAAAACTCCCGCTTACAATAATAATATAAGATTTTGAATATTTAAAGTAGCGTTGTAAAAATTTTATTAATTAAAACACAGGTGGTTTTGGATTTTAAAGATTTATTTGAAAATAAAAATTATTTGTTTGTTGTTTGCCCGGTGCTGTGTTGGGCCGGGTTTTGAGTAATCTCCCGGAAAAAGTTTCCCGGTGAGAAGTTACCCTAGGGCGTCTGTGTGAGAATATCGGCATCGCGGGCAGTGACGCCGGAAAGGCCTCGGTTTAATATACCGTGGCTTGGATTGTCTGGTTGAGCTCCCCGTTGGTTGGAAACATCCATATGTGGGTGCAACCAGGAGTTCCAAAGTCGAGCGGCGTTGAAACGGCATAATGTCCTTGTAAGTGGCCGTTCATAAACACAGCTGCGGAGGCTGAGTTAGCAATATAAATAGATTCTTATCTTGATAGATGATTAGTTCTTATGTAAAACCGGCGGGCGGAAGTCTGTGCTGCTCGATCTAGTTACAGACTAACCGATTTTTATGCCTAAAAGCCTAGCGGGTTAAAGACGGTAAATCCCTGCAAGTTGCAAGATAAATTTGACGGGCAAAATTTGCTTGGCTTGGTTGCTAGTTAATGCCGGGCGAGCAAAGTCATGTGTTGTATAACTATGGATTCAAATAAAATTCAGTAAACTAAGTTTGCCAACTGTAATGGTATTATCAAAAATTATTAATGAGGTACCTAACTCAACGGTGTTAAAAAATTACATTTTTTTTTATTTATTTATGCTTTTTACGGCTATTTTACATCGCCACAGTAAGTCTACGACTTGTTTAAAGTGGTTTGATGGGACCAACAGCTTAAAACATAATTGCAAAAGTGCAAAATTTTAACATTTATCACAAATATTTGGGTTTAAATAATAATGTAATAAACATCAGTCTAATTTTGGCATCAAAAAAAGAATCGTGAAAATTGCATCGCTCTGGGACGTTCAAAAAATATTCTGATTTGTTCAGTAAGTTCTAACTTTTTTGTCCAAAATTGTAATGCAATTTTGAGGGCAGAAATAAATTTGCAAGGCATGAATAAGCCAGAATATTCACGACACTAAAAATCAGAAGTGATCCATCCGAGCTGTGACGGTCAAAACGCATTCGTTCAATTCAAATGCGTCGCGCTTAAAACTCCAAAAAGTGACCCGTCTGATATGGATAGACGTAGTTTGGTAACGGTTGCAGCTAGATACTTTGTTTGTTGAAAATCTAATAAACTCAGCTATCTTCATTTTTTTTTTAATAAACTGCCTAAATTTTGTCTAAATTTCGTTCCAAACTTGACCCAAAAAAGTCATCATTTGCACTTCGGACCATAAATCTTAAAACAAAAATTTAAAAAAATTCTTAAACAGGATGGTTTTCAAAAAATGAAAAAACTTCCACAAAATTTTTGTTCATGTCATGTTTTCCCGTTTCAATTTGCCCAGCCAAGCCCTGACCCCGTTGCAAGGCCAGAGTTAATTAAAATATATCTGACACTAAAAATCAGAAGTTATCCAACCAAGCAGTAACGGTCAAAGCACCTCTGTGCAATTCAAATGCGTCGCGCTCAAAACGACCCCAAAAGGCGACCCGACTTGGATCGACGTAGCTAAGTAACGGTTGCAGCTAGAAAGTTTGTTCTAATCGGAAGTCGGATTTTTGGCCATGTCTTCTCGCCTCAATGCTCAGTCAAGTCCATTCGGGGTGAAGCTCTAATATTTTACCGCCTTGTGCGTATAGACATAATTTTCATGTCTTAGGTTGCAGAGCAAACCCGAGAACATTATTGAATTTGGAAGACAAGTTAGCAAAAATATTTCTGATACTAAACATTGAAAGTGTTCCGACCAAGCTGTGTCAAAGCGCTTCAGTGCAATTCAAATGCGTCCCGCTCAAAGTAACCCCAAAAGCGTGATCAACGTAGTTCGGTAATGGTTTGAGCTAAGTTCTTTTTTTTTGTCAAATAGCTAATGAACGCAGCATCTTTATGATTTTTTTTTAAATAAGTCGCCCAAATTTTGTTTAAAATGTTGCTCCAAATTTTACCCAAAAAAGTTTCTTTTTGCACTTTTGGCCAAAAATCTGGGCTAAAAATTTAATTTCAAAAAAATTCTTTGACAGAATGGTTTTTAAAGATTTACAATATTAAAAAAAAAATGTTTTGATTGGAGCCGTCGGATTTATAGTCTTGGGCACTACCGTATAGACGTAACTTTCTTGTTCAACGTCGCGAAGCAAGTCAGAGTGTCCTAATGGAAAAAAAGAAAAATTAAAAATAACGCTGGAACTCATCATTACAGGGTAGCTTTGGTAGATTACAAAATGCAAAATAATAAAATTGTATTTGCTCTTTCTTGGAAACAGTACCGCCCAAAAGTTTAGAATTTATAAAATTTATCAAAAAATTGGTCCCAAATCGAAATAATGCAAAAATTAAAATGACGTCACTAAATCTCTTCTCTAATGATTAGAGTAGCATGCAAAGATCAAAAAATACTGAATACGAATATTGTATTTGCTCCTTCTTGAAGCACAATGGTGCCCAAAAGTTTATAAAATTGAAATTTCACAAATTGTCTGACTTGAGTTAGCATAAATAAAAAATTCAACAACAATACGATTATTGTTCTAAGTAGGCTGATACGATACAAATTAAAAAATTAAGTTTGTTTTTATGAGGATTTTGTTGTATTATTTTAGTTTTACTTGATTCCATAAGCAGTCAATTGTACTTTCTGATCTGAAGGAATTGGCTGATGTGAATAGTTTTAAATATTAACAATTGTTTTAATTAAATATTTATAATCAAAAAAATATTTTACTGAGTATATTGTCAAAGTGTTGATTGATTTGTGATAAAGAATTTGTGAAAATGGTTTCTCATACTAATACTACTAATAATAGTCAGTTTTAATTGTATGTATTGTGGAATTTTTTTTTGCGCACAAAATAGGATTTTTTTTCCACGTTAATAAAAACACAGCTGAATTAATAAGACATTCAAATCCTAAATTTAATACTCAAGATTTACATTTTCCAAAAATTATATGTACCACTTGTTGTTTAGCATTAAAAGATAGAAAGAATGATAATCCTAAAAGAAACATTTCTACAATACCGAATTTTGAAAAAAATATTTTTCTTAAAGGAACTTGAATTAAAATTGATTGTAATTGCTATATAAGTATAACTGCAAAAAAGAACTATAGATCTGCAGTAATAAAAGTATATAAACAAATTAAGTTTGGTACGATAGCATCAGTAAATTATGAAAAATCAGTTCAGAAAATGAAAAAAAAAATCCTAAACCCAACACTGCAACAATTGTCTGCACAAAATGTTTTTCAACCATAGAAAAGAATCAATCTAATATATGTTCTTTAAAATAAGCAACCAGTGACATAACAAACAATATGGTTGCGGAACTGTCTGATCAATAAAAAATTGCATCATACAGCAGCTCTAAAAAAAGAATGAAGGTTTCCCAAACAAATTCAAAGGATTCAGATCAGTTTGGAGAAATTATTGAATTATAAATCTATCATGAATGTGTCTGCGTTATATATACAAAAAACGAACTTACTTTTTTCGGTCACCAACTGGTCAACGCAAATGTATTCCTGCTCATTTTTCTGAAGATATGAAGAATAGGAAATTAGACTTTGATTCCATTATAAAAATTGATTTCTTAGGTTTGATGTTGGTAATGGAAATTCAACCAAAACAATTAAAAAACCAATAGTGTGGGGTAACGTTTCTGAAATATTTGATATGGTAATTAATAAACGTGGAGAAAATGGTAATGTTGACATTAAAATTATGGCAGATGGCATTTTTTTTTAAATATCTTTTAGCATATTACCTGAGCTAGAAAATAACACAAATGAAAGATTGTTGAGATCTACATATAAAAGCAGTGCGGACTTAAAAAATTTGGTAAAGCTACAAATGTAAAAAAAAGATTATTTTGTTATGTATTGTTCCCGATGTGAAGGAAAGTTATAGAAATTTAAATTTAATGAAAATTGCTTTGAATGATTTCTCATTGAAATTCATCGGCGATTTAAAAATAAATTTCATTGTAAACGGTCAACAAATTGCATCTGCAAAGTATCCTTGCCTATACCGCTATGTATATTTGCAAGAAAAGGTAAGCAACTGCTCTGAACATTATAATGAATTATTAGTTGGTATTAAAAATGACGACGAGGAAGAAAATAATAACATTAATAAGTTTTTATTGCAGTTTAATTAAATTTAATTTTATATTTCTTAAATTAATTGTTTGAATTTGCAAATTTGAAAATAGAAAACAAATGCTTCAGGCTGAAGACGTTCGGAAATTTAAGAAATTTCTTTAAAATATTTCAATCTAATGGAAGTAATAAGAAATTTGCTATGTTAAGCAAATCAGTAGTGAATCTTCTACTCTTCAATGAACACGATAATATATGTAACTGTTATTCAAAAATTCATAGTTTGAAGCAAATTAATCAAAATTTTAGATCGTAAACAAGCTCATCTTTGGCCAAAACAGTTAAAAATAATATCAAAAAATTACAATGGCAAAGTTTTTGCGGGGAATGCTTGGCGAACAATGTTGAAAAACTGATATTTTTGTTAGTGACAATATAGTAGGAAATATCAGCTCATTGATAATTATTCCATACGTATTATGTTTCAAATCAATGAATAAAATTGTAAATCTATGTTTCTCTACATCAAAACCGGATAAAAAAATCTTAAATTTAGAAACTTGAAAAAATATTTTGAAGCAACGGACTTTATCGAAACAAAACTTCATATTATTTTATACCAATTACCTTATGCGTTGTATTACTTGAGTTTAGGTTTGGGTAGATGGTAGGAACATGCTGGTGAAACTATTCATAATGAATTTAAAACTGTATAGTCTCGTTATAATATCAAAATAATTAATGATCCACGTTATGCGAAAAGATTAAAAAACGCAATTGTAATACATACCACATTTAATTTTGAAAACTTAATAACATTCTATTGTAAAGGGTTTTCCAATAAGAAGTTTCATTTTGAATAGCAGGCTATTTGGGCAGCTGTCAATTTTGAAGCTATTATCTTTTGACATTTGACAAGTAAAAACTACGCCGTTATTAAAAATGGAACGATACACACTTCAACAACGCATTAAAATTATTAAAATTTACTACAAAAATGGTGAAAAAATTTCAGTCACAGTTCGCAAAACTAAAACACTTTTTGGTCGTCGTAAAGCACCTTCTCGGCCGGCAATAGTCAACTTAGTGGAATAATTTAAGCTGTTGGAACAAGTTTGTGATGTAAAGAATTAAAAGCGTGTGCATCGCTTAAAAACACATGAGAATATTGCTGATGTAGCGCGTAGTGTTAAAATAAACCAGGTTTGTTGATTCCTTGTTGATCTTTGCAATTAGACATTTTACAAACGACATTAAATTGTATTTTGCACTTTTGACTTAAGTCTTAAGGCTTTTAAAATTCAGTTACCACAAGAACTCAAATTGGTCGATCACCACGTCGTTTCTTTGCAGATTGGGTCCTTCAAATGCATCAAAATGATTTGGAATTTCATCAAAAAATCATCATCCAAGAATGGTAGTTGAAAAGTCTTTGCACCCTCAACGTATCACTGTTTGGTGCGGTTTTTAAGCTGGCGGTGTGATTGGACCCTACTTTTTTTTAAATATGAGGCTGGTGCAACTATTACGGTGAATGGATGGTGCTACCAAGCTATGATTAATGATTTTTTATGGCCAGAATTGAAAGATATTGCTGTGGACGACGTTTATTTTCAGCAAAACGGCGCTTCGTGCCACACAAGCAACAAAACAATCGCAATTTTGCAAGAAAAGTTTTCTGGTCGTGTTTTTCTCAAAGAGGTGATCACAATTGACCACCGAGATCTTGTGATTCAACATCTTTAGACTTTTTTCTTTGTGGTCACGTAAAAAACAAGGTTTATGCCAATGCTCTACAATCGATTCAAAACCTTAAAAATGAAATTTGTGAAGTTATCAAGGACATACAGCCTCAAATGTGCGAATTGGTCATGAAAAATTTCATAAAAAGAATGTGGTACTGCAACCGTAACCGTGGCGGCTATTTGACCGATATTGTTTTCAAATGTTAATAGCATACCTTTCTCTTTACAATGAAATAAACATTTATTGCGTTTCTTAAAAAATTTCCCGTTTTTTTTTAATATCAAATAAAATGAAATGAAATGAAACCTCTTATTGGAAAACCCTATATTTCAAATACATGTTAATAAATTAAATACACAAATTATTTTGAGTAATACACTTAGACATAAACTGTAATTATTT
This sequence comes from Tachinus rufipes, assembly GCA_963932245.1. NCBI lineage: Eukaryota > Metazoa > Arthropoda > Insecta > Coleoptera > Staphylinidae > Tachinus > Tachinus rufipes. The sequence goes on from OZ010748.1 coordinate 53,791,272, forward strand.
AAAAACTTTTCAATTTTTTAAATTTTTAGTGTTTACAAACTTTTGGGCACTACTGTTTTCAAGAAGGAACTAATACAATATTTGTATTCAATATTTTTTTATCTTTGCATCCTACTCTAAACATTAGCAAAAAGATTTAGTGTCGTCATTTTAATTTTTGCATTATTTTGATTCAAGACCAAATTTTTTTATAAATTTTAATATTTCAAAATTGTTAGACGGTATTGTTTCCAAGAAAAAGCAGATACAATTTTAATATTCTGCATTTCAATTCAAGACACCTGTTAGAGGGCATCGATAGATTTGCAAAGCCTGAGTTATCCAAAATGTTTCCGACACTAAAAATGCAGTAAATTTTATATTATTTTCTACTTAAATCTAAAAACCAAAAGAATTATTCAATCAATACTAAGTGGGTTTATTATTGTTTATTTTTTGATGGACGCCGTATAGTTAATGTACCACAGATATTCTATAAATAGACTGGTCAAACTGGTTTGGACGCTTTATAGTATGCACAATCCTTGTCAAATATGTATATCTACAATAGAAAACATGTTGCAACACTGCCGGACGCTTTAAGGTAGCAAACAGGACGCTCTATAACACATATTCATGTTTTTTTGTGTATATGTAAGACGCTCAAAAACAGAAAAATGTACGGACGCTAAAAAGTAGTTTTATGTACAATAGAAAAATGTTTTAGTTTGTATTTAATAAGAAAACCGCGTTAATCTTTTTGAGCTCGAGTATATTCACCTGCGAGCACTAGAAGTACGTTTTTTTGTAAGGGACGCCCTATGACAGTTTCTCATAGCGGACGCTTTATAGATACCGAGATGTAAATATATATATATATATGGATTTCTGTTCCTGACAAACCTAGTTGAGGATGATGTTTAGTTGCATTAATTGATTAAATTAATAATTTGCATGAAATCACGACCTACAATAAATATAATTTTGGTGGTGTTTTGATATGTAGACTTACCTGGTTTATGATACAAGATTGATAGTCCTTTATTCATTTCACTATATTTATAAATTCACTTTAGCACTAACCTCCAATATTGTTGTTGTTGAATTCAGGAGTGACAGCTCCGTTGTGAGTGAGCTCTCACTTATCTTGGCTCGTATGTTGCTTCACGCTTCCGTACATTGTTGCCAAAAACCGCCTTATCTATACACTAAGAAAGTAAATATTACTGGTTACTGCCACATTTACAGTTACGTATATGTGCGAAAGCCAGTGACTACATTAATAACATAGAAAGGAAAAACAAAAGATGAGTACTCTTCTCGAGTCGGAGCTCCGGCGACTCTGTCACAACACAGGGGGGAGCCTCGGTCGGGATGAGTTAATAGTTATTAGATTTTAGGATGAGTGACACGGATAAACATGAAATATTACAGAACTATCTTAGTGTGTTTAATATACTTCAGTAGGCAACAGTATACTTTGACGTTTTTGGAAGATATGAGTAACGCCATGCTCGTCGGTAGATGGATGCCCATTGAAATAAGGTTTTGCCATAGAATAGATTGAGCAATAGTGTAACGAGGGCAATCAAAAAACAGATGATCAGTAGTACCTACTTCACCACAGACGCAGAGTGGGTTATCCACAACATTGATTTTAAATAGATGCCAAGGAGAACGCATGTGTCCAGATCTAAGTCGACTCAAAAGACATACATCTATTTTAGAGTGAAATGGAAAATTCTTAAACCATAGTTTTTGGTATACTACTTGGTTTATCTGATTAAAGTAGGTAGTTTCCTTGCTTTGACTGATGGTACTGAATTGCTGTTGCCAAGAATTTAAGCCGTTCTGCAAAAAACTGGCATAGAGGTCGGTGTAATTGATAATGATATCATTACACCGCCTCCCATGTCCCTGTCCCGCCACATAATCTGCATGTTCATTGCCATTTATGCCTTTGTGGCTTGGCACCCAACAAAATTGAGTTACCAAACCTTTGCTTCGTAATTCAAAGATCATGTTTTTGATATGCGAGATCCAAATGTTGCCTTTGATGCATAGGAACATATAGCATCAAGGGAACTTTGGGAGTCAGACACTATTATAGTTTTTTTCCCAATTATTTGCCGAGGTCAAAAACAGAGCCTTATAAATGTCATATAGTTCGGCGGTAAATACAGAAGAGAGGTTGGGAAGTTGTCCTGATTCTTCCAACTTCAAAGACGGAATCCACACTCCAAACGCGGCTACATTGATTACGGACGGAGATAAGGATTTATGAGGAAAGGAATTGTATTTAACTTGTATGGATAGGGATTGGCTAGGAGAAACAAATAACTTGGAAAAGGAGCAATCTCTTATTAATCACGCGGTCATATTGGGAAATTTCATTAAAAGCCAAAACTACGAGAGGACAACCTTTTGCTGGCCAAAAGGGATGGTTGCCAAAAATGTTACATGTTTGTGACAAGACATCATATGTCATGCCCCCACCCATGCCAAAAAGTTTGGCAACATATCTCCTGGCAAGTAGATTTCTTCTAATTTCCAGTGGCATAATACCGGCTTAGATTTGCTGCAGAAAGATAGAAGGTGGGAGGCAAAGTCAAGGCGGGAGCTAACAAAGGCTTTGTAAAAAATGAGAAGGATTTCCGGGTCTCCTCCCCAGTAGGTACCTGAAACACTTCTCAAAATATTAATGCCTTGAGCACAGGATTTTTGAAGTCCATTGACATGGTTACTCCAAGACAATTTGTTGTCAAAAGTGACACCAAGGACAGACATTATTGGGTATGACATTGCGTGACCGGCCTGAGAAGAACATTGACCTGCATTTATTAAGAGAGAGCTCAAGGTTTCTGCTAACAAGGCGACTGAAGGTCTGTGCTAGTACAAGGTTGATGTTTTGAATTACACTGTCTGGAAAGTAGCCTGAAGAGTAAATAGCAAAATCATCTGCATAAGAGATGATTTTTACTGAGGGAATAGAGGAGTGTACTAGGTCTTGTATGTACATGTTGAAAAGCAAGGGACTGAGAGGGCTACCTTGTGGGAGACATATGAAAGAAGTAACGAGCCCTTCTTCCGCGGATGTCCCTGCCAAGTATAACCGTTTTTCAGAGACCAGTTCGATGATAATGTTGATAAACAAGGGGGACAGATTCAAATTAATTAAGACGGATTTTAAGTAGGCTAAACACACATTATCATAAGCTCCTTTAATATCTAGGAAAGAGACACATAAACATATTTTTTTTGGGACAAAGCAGAGATAACATCACAGTAAAGGGTCGTGACGTTCTCATAAATACTGTGGCCTTTTCTGAAACCTGTGATAGACCCTGCAAATATGGAGTTCATCTCACACCATCTCTCCAAACGCACTTTGATGATGTTTTCAAAGGTTTTACGAACACAGGAAGAAATGGCAATTGGTCTGAAACTAGACTCCATATCTGGAGAAGGTTTCCCTTTTGGTAAGGGTACAATCTTGATAGTTTTCCAACTATCAGGATATGTTCCATATTCAAAGAAGGAATTAAATATGTCCACCAGGTGAGCTTTAGTGATCAAAGGAGCTTCTTGCAACATAGAATAGGAAATGTTATCATTTCCCATGGCTGAATCTTTTCTGTAAGCAAGGACAAAGTTGAGTTCACTCATTTGTATGGGTACAGTCAAAGTATGAGGAGGGGAATTATCAACATCTAGCAGGGAAAGCACCGAATGGTGTCGAACGTATGGAGGGGCTAGTTTTGACAAGAATTCTGCAACCCAAATCTCATCTTTGATGGGAGTAACAGGCCGGGCAGGGACTGGAGAGATAAGTTTTTTTGGGAACGTAGTTTCTCTGGAGACTTGCCATATGATCTTTTCCGCTTGGGAAAGTTTTCCCTAGATGCTTCGTAGTTGGAGATGACTGGGTCTCTGACTGAACGATTATGATACGCAATCTGATTGATGGGTTGGGAGACAGCTGATGAAAATAGTTGACGAGACGTTTGCCGGGGGGTTTCGGTCGTGGGCAGGGATTGAGGAAAATCTCTATCTAATTGCATGGAGTTATTAAAATTGGAGGGATTAAGTTGTGAAGCTTCATGGAAGGAGTAGCCATAAAAGGCTATGGCTTGTTTGATTTTTGACTGCCGAGCGTATTCAGGGCAAATTTGATTAGCCAATGAGAACTTAAGGGGGGAGAATAGTTGCGCTATTATAAGGGTTTACAGCATCCAACTCAGCAAGAAAACGCCTGAATGTAATTGAATAAAATTTTCACACATTGTAGAAGAAAGTCTAATCAGTGTCCTCAAATTTATAAAAATTTGATGCAATAAGTCGTTTCTTTGCAAATAATTTTTGAAAAGTGATGTTTTTAATTAGTTCTTTAATTATTTTTTACTCGTTAAATATAACTTCAAATCTTTAACCAAAAACATGAAGACATAGAATATTGTATGTAGTTCAACATATAAAAAGAGTGATGACTAAAATCTTATCGTTTGGATATTGAGTTGGTTGGCGTTTTGTCCTATAAGATTTAAAAACGGCGCTGTACGTGTTAATATTTGTCTAGAGAGAAAGGTTCACCGATATTCTCGTAGGTGTGATAGGATTTAATATTTTTCCATAACAATACTACTAGTGGCACTACAACAGGACGTGGCGACTATACCCGGCAATTCTCTAGCGTTAAACTCATTGGAGTAGTGCGGGCCTTTGCAGAAATTACAGCATGGAGCATCAGGTTTGCTACACAATTCTATTTTGTGTTGATCAGAGCACGAAGGGCATTTATTGCTGCTTTTACACACCTTGGAAGTGTGGCCATACCGCATACAGTTAAAACATTGGATTACTTTTGGAACATACACGCTAATAGGAAGGGAATTGAGGTTGATGATAAAATTTTTGGGAAGAACATGCCCTCTAAAGGTAATCAATATTGTGCTTGAAGGCTCAAATCTGAACCCGTTTCCATCAGAGTTCTGAACTTTTCTGTTTAACCTTTCTATTTTTAACACGTCAACATAAAGTGAGTTTCTGACATTGTTTTTGATCTCGGCAACGTTAAACTCGCAGTCAACTCCACGTACCAAACCTTTACAGGAAATGTGGTGGGACGGAATGTACGACATCAAATCATGGCTAATACAGAAGTTTCCCATCAAAAATTCATTAGCATCCACTATTTTGGAAAAGAAAACAGCTACTCTGTTTTTGCCTCTGGCCTCAACCTTAGTAGCACCAACCACCTTAGCTTTTTGAATTTTACTTCCAATTGCTAGCGGGGAAATATTTCGGTTGTCAATCGGTTCTATATAGACTTGGTAAGGACCAATGTCAGAAATAATAAATCTTTCCACCAACGGAGTAATAATTCTTATCTCGGGTGTTGAGGGGTTGTTGAGTGGGTACGTTATTGGTTAAATTGTCGTTTGCTAAAGTCATGGTAACGTCTTCATTGCCGTTATTAACATCCCCAACACCCCCTGCGGGGGCGGTGGGGTCTCCCATGCGGTTGGATCACCTTGGATAAACTCACTTAATAAATAAATGTCACTCACCCTGAGTTAGAGGGAATAAATTAAAGAGCAATAAGGATGGATGTCACGTTGTGGCTTACACTGTAATAAATAATCAGCAAACAACACGACTGGTTAAATAGTTTCAGTTATTGGTTATGATTATGAAAGAACCTCCAATATGTATTGTTTACTTGTGGCAGTCAGAGTTGGGATTCCGATAGCTGTCAACCGGCCGCCGATTCGAAAAATGTTTGCTTTTTAATGGTGGCGTTCACACATTATTCTATTATAGTAGTAACCAATCACATCGTATTTATGCGTAGGCGTCCACAAACTGTAAACGCGGGAATTTTGAATTTGAGCAAAAATTAATGTAAATAGAAATCAACTAAAATAAATTTAAAAAGAAAAATATTATAATAAAAATAATAATTAAAAGTTAGCACTATAATTAATTTTTCTATATTAATTCAGTTTCTTTGTTATTATAAATATGATTCATTTTGAAATAATTATGATGTCTGATATTATTGATGTTTGTTTTAAGCTACAAATTAAGTGTTTGGTAGATTATTACTTTGCATGGTACATAAGTTCGGTTAAATATTGTGGTTGCAGAATATTTTATTAAACGCTTGATAAAATAATTAATTTTGGTAACCTAGTAACCAATCACATCTTATGCGTCTCCAAGCTGTTACCGCGGAAATTTTAGCGCCGCGTCTTGTTTGAAACAAACGAGCACGACATTATTCATTAAAATTAGTTTGTGCACAAATTGATTTGGAGCTAGTGAGTCAAGTGCAGTGTTTATAATTAAGTTAAATTGTTATGGCTAATGTAAGTACAATTAATGTTTATTAATTTCAAATTATATTTATAGCTCTAGTAGTTATAAAAATTGTCATAATACTTAACTCTAAATTCTAATATATTTTGCTAATAAATATTCTTGTGTATTATCAATGTCTTAATAAACATTACTTTATTAAATTTCTATATTAGATATATATTTTATTAGCTGTTGTGTTAAAATATGATATTGATATTAAGCAAACAAATTTATTAGTTGAAAATATTTATTAACCTTATTTATTATAAGTTTTTACAACCTTTTTATAAAAGCTTTGAAATATTTCAGAGAAGATATACTTCACGAATGAGCTTCCATCAAAAGCAGCATCTCTTCAACTATATGGAGCAAAATTTAGGTTTTGCTCGTAATAGATTGGAAGGAGTTGATGCTTCTTATAGAAAACAGCAAATGTGGAGGCAATTGTCTATCGACTTAAACGAATTATCTAATGAAACACCATTAAGTGTTGCTGCATGGCAAAAGGTATTTATTTATACAATTATTTATTATACAATTATAATATATTTAAACACACATTAAATATAAAAAATTACAGAGATGGAGTAATTGGAAGGGCCAAGTCAGAAAAATTCTAAACGAACAAAAAAGAACGGGAGCTGCTGGACCAACATATGATCCATTATATAATGTTTTGGATGAAGATGGTGAAAGAATCCTCCACATATTAAGTATGGAATCAGTGTATGGGGATGCGGCACTACAAGAATATGGTTGTAGCGATTCGGTAAGTCTTTAAATTTATGATGAATAAAAGGTTTAAAATCAATTACTTAAATCCAACTATTATCAATTTTCTGAAATCTTTTCTAATTTATCTTGGTGGTACGGCATTGCTGGATGGTGAAAGACAAGTTCAAATAATTAATTTGTGTATTATTTCATTGCTTCAATGTTGCAGTTTGCTGATGTTATTCGATAATTTTATTTTGTTTTTATAATTTTAGGAATTATTATCAACACCTTCCGAAACATCTTCAATAGTTTCTTCCACAGCTTCTTCCATACATTCCTTAGTTAATCCACTAATTTGTGTAAGTTTTAAATATTATGTATTATAACACACATATTAAAATAAATTATATTTTCAGATACAATCACCACCGATATCTCCACAAAATGTTTCACCTTCAACATCGAGAAATAATATCCGAGGTAAGTCATATAGAACATAATTTATATTTACTTGCGATAGAGTAACTTCATTTCAAAACAAAAATTCCTAAATATTGAAGGAACAACAAATGAGACTTGATAGATAATTTATACCTACATAGATTAAGTTACGTAAACTGTTTTACTTAATTTAATTAAATACTTTTTTTATCATCATGTTTTGATGTAACATAGAACATATTGCAATTAATTGACTAATATAATATTTAGTGATATGTTGATAATTTTGATGTTGTAGCTTTATATGACTATATTAAAATATCAATAAGTACACATTAATATATTATGGGTATGTATTTCAAAAAAATTATAAATTCTATTTTTCTTTAAAAATGTTTGAGACCATACAGTGCAACTAGTAGTAATTTTTAAATTTAATTAAATTTAAACATAAAAATGTATCAACTATAAATTTTGGTTTTAATTAATAAGATACTAACATCAAAATTTAAACAGTTAATTAAATAAATATAATTGAATCCGTTGAAAACATCACAATCACAAAAAAATAAACAATATATGTTGGTGTGTATGTGTCTTCACCATATAGAGAGATAATTTGACTAAAATTGAAATCATTCATTTATACTTGTTTTATATTAATTTTATATAAAAACATTAATTTAATTATAATTATTGATAAATGTAAATATAAAATAGATATTAATTGAAGTTTTACATAACAATTCATAAAAAAATCTGTTTCTGATTTTAGAACAAGTTTTTGAAGAAAATAATTTAGAAAAACAACTTCGTTTAAAGGAGAAAGAACTGCAATTGAAGGAAAAAGAATTAAAATTAAAAGAGATTGAATTGGATCAAAATATAGAATTTATAAAATTGGGAAAAGAATTCTTGCAGATATACAAAAACTCCCAAAAATAATTGAATCATTTTGAGATCAATGAGGACTCCCACACTCCATGTCAACGTGACTCCACCTCCGGCAAAAAAACAAAATCACATACCTGTAATATTATATTTATTTTAATTATTATTAAATTATATTAAATGGCCAAATATTTTATTTAAACTTCAATCTTGGTATTCCCACTCTGTTATGAACTATTTGTATATAAGTTTATAACTATTATGTCTTCAGCAAAAAAACAATTTATGTATCATCTCACCTAATCTTCACAACAGTATTTCCAATAACCTTCAGCCCGCATAGCATTTTAAGCGCCATCCTGTTCAAATAAAATGGTATATATGTCACCTCATCAAATCATTTTATTGTATAATTTTTTTTTTTTTTAATCTTGAAGCCACGCTCTTCAAGTCTTTACACCTATACATTTATTTTAGTCATAATGTTGCACCTACTCCAACTGAAAAATTAAACAGAATATTATTGACAATAAATAAAACTTATATAAGCAATGGAAAACAGCAATGACAAAGTGTGTCTTTGTTTCAAAATATTTGTTAGTCCTAAAAAGGACTGTTTTATTCAGGAACAAACTAAATCGATCTACTGGTGGTGTAGATAAAAATTATGTAGTGTTGCACATGACATAATAATACATCCCACTCTATGGGGATTGTACTTTAACACACGTTCTTTAAGAATGCAACGAAATCTTGTTTTCAGAACACCAATGCATCGTTCTACACAATTCCTTACTCGTCTATGCAAAACATTAAAGTTATGCTCTTCCGTACCTTCAATAGCATTTCTAATTGGCGTTACAAGAAAGGGTTCTTGAGGGTATCCAGAATCTCCTATAAAATGTAAAATGCATTTTTTAATCACTGATTATTGAAATATCTATTTTTTTTAGGAATACAATAATACATACCTAATAAACATGAAACATGATCGCCTCTTTCATATCTTTTCTGAAGAACTGCTCTTATAAGGGATTGTCTCCAAATAAACGCGTCATGAGTAGCACCTGCATGCTTTGCATTTATGGCCAATATTTTTAAATCGGAATCACAAATCTAATAATAAAAAAGAATGTTAGTATGTAAATATGCATATTTCTTTATAAATCATACAATTTGCACATTCTTTGAATGATATCCTTTCCTATTAAAAAAGGCATGTTCAATATGCTTCCCAGGGTTGCACATGGCCACATGTGTTCCATCAACTACACCTATGATACCATGGACACCAAACTTTTCCGTAAATCTAGATAAAATATAAATATATAAGTTTAAGTTTCATAAAATAATTAATACAATATTAATTACTTAGTTTTTATAGCATCATAACTATCTGGCTTAGGGAATTTGATCCAATCATCAGCCAAGTGATTGGTGATTGCATCACTAACTTCTTGTATTGCACGTGACGTTGCTGTCTGCGATACATTCAATATGCTATCCTGTCCAACTGACCTTTGGTATGATCCAATTGCAAAAAACCTTACTGCTATCAATACTCTTAGATGTTTAGGAAGTGAAATGCTTCGACGATTTTCTAAATGTGGTATAATACTATCAAGTAATAGTATCATTACATCCTTAGAAAATCTAAATAATTCCACAAACCTGAAATACATTGTTGAGATAAGCTTACTTTTCATTGTTGTTTTTTGTAAAATGTGTAAGAGGTATCTGAAACATATTATTTGCACATGCATGTCCAATACATGTGTCAGTTACAATTATATATTATTTGTCGTAGTCTCATAAGGAACGGATTATGTATGATGTATATATAAAAAGCCTTATTCTTTTATTGCCCTAGAATATATATATATATATATATATATTATATATATATATATATATATTATATATATATTATATATATATATATATTATATATATATATATATATATTATATATATTAAATAATGGAAAAATCTGTTACAATATTGCTTACTATATATGTGTATATATAATATTTATAAAAAATTGTAACCGTACATAAATAATATAAGGTCTGTGTATAAAAGATTGCCTAAGGTTGACAAATATTTGTTTCTGTGCACAGTTTGAACGGTTTGCAAACCGTCCAAATCGTGTGTTGGAACAGACCTAATATATATATATATAAATACAAGTAAATAATCCAAGTGTATTCATTTTAAAAACTAGTAGTTACAATCAGTGGAGAGCTATAAACATTTTAAGAAAGGGCTTGCTATTTATTATAAAAATGAAATATCAAATGTTCAATTCTTTACGAAATAATATATACAAATAAATTGGTAATCATAACAAACATGAACAAGCGAGTCGCAAATTTCAGCAAACTAAAACAAAGAGTTTGTGCAAAGCCCTTATAGCTTACCACTCATGTTTCTGTAGACAATAAGCGTAATTCGATTTAATTTTGTGTTGTAGTGTTAGGAATGTTCTTATTCAAAAAGTATATAAAATAATACTGGCAGAACTAAATAAAGTTTTGTACGTAATTTTTTATAAAATATGCTATATTGTTTAAATCATGTCATTTGCAAAACTTGCTTCTCTCGTTTTAACAATTATTACACTTGTCAAACAATATTACACTTTTCATAACTGATAACGTAATTAACTATTAATCAATTTCTATGTAAATTAAAATACCTGGCATTAGGAATGGTAAAAGGATCATTTATATCCCTCAAATAATTTCTATTGCAAGTTTCCACTTCCCCCACCATCAATTTTTACGGCATTTAAAGCATCTCTCTCGCACTTCCTAAATCGTCGTATATATTCTTACACATTGATTTAACATCTTCTGTCGCTTTTTTCTCTGAATTTAAGCTTATTTGAACAAACTTGCAACAATTTTAGCACCGTTTCTATCGGAATCGCACCTCAGCTGTTGACATTTAATACATGCGTGAAGTTGGAGTGGTCATTGGCGTATCGTTTTTAATTTTTGCGGGTTGCGAATTTATTTAAAATACAGTTTTTGTTGTAAAATCTAGCAGTTAAATGCGCTTGGCCAACTTTATTAATTAATTGTAAATGTATTGTATAATATTATCTTGTCGTTTGGCTTCAAGTTAAATTGGTTTTTCTTCTTTTTATAATGCCATACTCGCTACGAGCGTTCGGCGCCCCTCTCGTATGTTTGTGGTGCGCGATAATAGTTCCACACAAACATACATAATTGGTTACTGTTTATGAAATAATACTTAACTTGAGACGTATATGCGCTGACATGCGCAGTAATTTCAATTGTTTTTTTGAAAATTTTGCCATTTGAATAAAACTAAAATCAAAATTATGATAACTCTCTTTCGGTTGTGACGACTTGAGTTGTGTTGGTCGCTGAGACACTTCCATAACATTTAAGATGGCGAAACTATGCCATGCCGCGTGGTAATCAAGAGTGTTAACAAGTATTAAGGTATTGTAAATTTATTAACAATATTAGTGGCAAGTTTTGAATTTTAGATTTATTTAAATAATCATTATGGATGCTATCATCAATCAATTTTATGTCTTATAAGGACAAACAGTCGGAAGCCTTACAATAAGGTAATATTATTTAAAGTTGTTAGGTGTAGTATTGTAATTAGGTGTTTGCAGGCTTTCTTTTGTGGAGCCTTAAAACTCTAAAAAGTTTGATAAAGATTAAGCACTGATCACTGGAGATTAATCCGAGCAATAGAGGTGTCGATGGCAATAAATTTATCTGCCGCCACGATTTCCACCACGAATCTTTAAATTTGGGAGTGGATGCCAAAACTATTGTTACCCAGAATTGGTAACGATTGTCGTTCGACAAATCAAACAAGTTTAACAGGTATCGTTTATTTTGGGTTGATAAATTTATACCAATTAAATTATATAGAGTTCTTTGGTCGATAAAATTACGATTACATGAGTTTAATTAGAAGAAATACTTTGCTCGATAAATTAATAATAGTATAATAATGTGCCGTTTTTGCTTTTCTTTTATAAACTGAATCATGTACTGCTTTATGTCCGATAAATTCGCAACGCGCAATAAAATTTTGATTTTGACGGGTTGGATCAGTAAAGTCATTTAACTTACTAAACTTTTTCTTTTTATGTTTCTTTGTGTTCCTAATTAACCTTTTCAGGAGTTTATTGTTTTACCCTGATAATCTAAAGTACCATCAATAAAACATCACCAGATGCTAGGAACTCAGGAACCGAAAGTAAACCAAAAAAAAAAATGTAAAACAATTGGCGCCCGTAAATTTCATCAATCTGGTAAGTTGATTTTTTTTATTTATCCAACCATACCACTTTACTAGGATTATATAATTGAACCATGACCTACATCGTCTGAGCTTGCCGACCTGCCATATACACTAACTCTGGCAGTATATAACCTCGTCGGAAACAATAAAAAATAAATAAAAAGAGGTTATAATATGCATCATATTTTAAGGTTATGACTATTTTGAGCTTTCATAAACTTATTATTTAAATTTTGAAAATGTTTGTTTTGTCTGTTTCATCATCAATTTCATCTGTGTCTGATATATCTTTTGTTAATAGAACAGACAACAAGTTTGAAAATCCACCACAAAGATTAGCGAGAGTGTTTTATAGAATTAATCCGTTCAAAATGTATGATAAAGTTAACTTTAAAATGAGATTTTAATTAACTAAACAGTCTGATATAAATTTGTTAGAACAAATTGAAGAAAACATTGTTACGGGTCGATTTCCAGTCACACCTAAAACACAGAATATTTTATGTAAACCAACCGTTTAAAATAATTATTAATACTTAGCTTTATAACTGGAGTTCCTTTTATGTTGCCCACCTTGGTTCGATGTTGTTTGGGTTGCTGTCCGATGTTGGGTTCAGCTGAAACAATTATTTTTGTGTTTAATTATTATTTTCTGTAAATTAATTTTTTGTGACTTGTTATATCAGTCAAAAATTATTGTTAAAGTTTAATAATATAGAATTAAGTATTATAAATGAAGAGTAATAAAAAATTAAGCAAAATATCTACTATAATCAAATTGAGCGTTGTTGATAACGATATAAGAAATTTACTTACGGTTATGGTTGCTCCTGAGGCTGTATAAGCAATGCCTATATGAATTGTAATCCTTTCCATATTTCCTCATCCCTGCCCATTCTCAATTATGGGTTTTCTGGCTTTTAATTAATTACTGGTAATACACAGGCATCTGACAGTTGGCTAACCTAAAAGTTTGAGACAATCAGTAAACTTATTTATTATATATAGTCGGGGTTTTCGTTCATGAATTGATTAACTAATTTACTAATTAATTAATTACTGGACTTACCATTTAATGTATATTCCTTTAATTCCAGTATTGTATATTTCGTCACTATTGTCACATACTTCACTTTTACAGGATCGGTTACCGGCAATTACAGTGTTGCCAATGTTCCTTGTTTCACGTATAACGCGGGTAAATCTTAATTTTAATCTTAATGTTAAGCCAAGGTTTAATTATAGCTTAGCTAATTGCGGTTGGTTAATTGTTGTGTAGTCTTGTGTATTATTGTGAATATTGACCTTCTGTCCTTATTTATTCTCCCCCTTTTACCTTAAGTCCTTTTATTTTTCTTGCTTTGGTAAGGCCATGCGCAATAGAATTAATTCTTAAGTAGGTCTCTCAAGGACCCTAATTCGATCCTTTTACCGGTGAACCTCCGTTGGACGGAGATCGCATACTTGCGGATATAGAGTCGTTATAATACTCGTTTTTTTTTATCAACGGATCATTGAAACTATAACGATCTCACCGAGTAATTTTTAACTACATGCTTAATTCTATTGTGCATCGCTGTCCCTGGTAAGTTTTTATTTTATTTTATTATCCATGCCATCATTTTCATTACCCGACCCTCCCTTTAATTGCTTTTCAGGTCCTGGCCGACCCCATATGTTTAGTAATTATATTGCATACTAGAATTGAGTTGCAATTCTTACACATATGCCACAGGGCAATTAGAATAACATTTAATACACAGCAGAGTAAATGTATAAACCTCGTGTTATTTCGAGACGCCCAAGTATCGAGTTGGAGGAGCCCTCCAAATTAAAATCAGCAGTAACAACGTGCAAGTTAATAATTACCACCTTTATCTTGTCATCAACCTGGGAGAAGTTCAACATCATATTACCCTAAAACCACCACGTGGACTTGATTTTGATATAATCTCTTTCCCTAACACTATATATATAATTTTGTTTATGTTATCAAGAGAACTCCTGTTTATTATTATAATTTAAGTAATTGGTATGACTGGTGTGTGTTTGTGTTATTACGATACGATATGGCTAATTATTTATTCTTATTTTATGTGCTTTAATTTCATTTTTTTTATTACGCAATATTAAACTTTATTGTTCAATCTGGGGACGTTGGCATTTTCCATACCCCCTCTTGTTCTCTCCCTAAAACTTTTCCTTTCAGCAGTATTATTGCTTATACAGCTGATAATCAAGGAGAGAGAAAGAGATAGAACGAGTATTCTTAAGCAATTGGAGCCCGTTATATTAGTTGGAATTTATTTAAGGATCATATCAGGTGAGTCTTAAATTTTGCTTTTTTTTTTTAAGTTTTATACTCTTCATTTGTTTTTTTTTTTGTCTTATTCGAATCATTTTGTTTAACCGTAATTGAACTGTTTCGTGTGAATCCCCCCCCCTCTTCACTGAACTTAGCTGGGTAGCCTTTATCACCATCAAAGGGCTTAAAAGGGCGTAGCAACATTAAACCGTTACCGCTAAGAAATCTATCTATAACTGCAATGAATCAGTTATTAATTACATTGAGATTGCGTTCTCATATAAAATGTTTTTGTCAATTAATGTACAAGCAATTTGCGATGCTTTAGTTTATGTAAATGATGTAGTAGTTTCTTAGCCAGAAAATACTCCTGATTCTACAATAATAGATAATTCTCTCTTACGAGCAAAATTTGAAAACAGTTTGGTTATCTATTGGGAGACAGTAAGCATCCTTGTAGAAGATATATTTTGATATTGTTATTACATACAAATACTCGTGTAAAACGCAGTTATAACAAGGCTTATATGAAAACACAGAATACAATTAAAAAGAAATTTGATGTAATTAAAAAACGGTTTCCATGTTTATGATTGAGTTTCAATATTGCGTTAGATCAAACTTTAGCAGTTATAGTTCCAGTATGTATTGTACATAACATTGTCAAAATAATACTGATAATATTGACAAATAATCGAATAAAGATATTTTCGAAGATAAAAAACAAATATATATAGTGTTTGTTCATTTACACCAAAATAATACAGTGAAGGTGGATGTTATAATAAAATATTCAAGCAACTAGTTTGATTAAACACAACTTTATTTTTGTAATCTTTATTAAATATTAAAATTTTGAATATTTTCTTTATTAGCTAAAATTTTAATTTTTTAGTTATTTTAGTTTGCTTTTCTTCTTTCTTTAAAGCTAAAATATTTTAATATCAAAGTTTATGTAATGTTTATGTAATTATGTCATAATACCGGCCCTTAAATTACCTAAAATATTATCATTACGATTTAAATTTGCAGTCAAATTAAAATTGATAGTTTATATATCAATTTCAATTTTTTTTTTCTAAAGTATTTGTAATTGTTGTTTTACCAGTATTCAATATGACTAATAAATTTGGTATAATTAAATGTTCTGATAAATTTTCATTTGAACAAATAACATTTTTTGAATCAATTATTTTAATTTTATTTTTTATAATTTACCCTTATAATTGTAATAATTGGAGCCTTTCCATCAAGAGCCCCTACACATTACGGAAATTGCCAAAGAGTATTAAAATCTTCGGTTATTGATTCCCACTCCTCCGTAGTGTTTGGTGACTAAAATATATAATAATTAGATTACATTCTAAATATCAATAGAAGTTTACTTACCCAAAGATAGTTATTTTTAAAATTATCAAATACAGCCTGACATACTTTTGGAACAAATTTGCTTATTGTTGACTCATGAATTCTAGTAGCCTTCATCAAAGAACGATAACTTTCACCAGTTGTCAAAAACCTAAGAGTCACTTCCAATCTAAAAATATAATTTTAATTTCTTGTATGTAAATTGGTAAAAAGGGCTCGGTCATAAAACTTTATTATAATAAATTTAATATTTCTGATACATAATATAACACTACTGTGACCAAGTTATGATTAAATAAATAAATATTTAAAAAAAACAACACTGGCCAGGTTATCAAGTAAACAAATTATTGGCCTGGATATCGTAGATTTGCTGAATTTATAAAAACTCAACTGCTGCCAGCAGAATTTTATTCGCGAAAATGAGTGTCTTCTCTCTTAATTGAACTTTCCACTAAATTTAAGATAAGCTTTAATTCTACGTTTGCCATTCTTAAAAAAATCTGTATGCTTGTGGATCTTCAGTTTTTAATTCAGTGTTTAACATTTGTAACACGTTTGACCCTTTAGCTTCATTTCTACGTCTAATCCAGGGTCTGCACAATAATTTACTACTTTTTTTCTAGCGTTTGTATATTCTCATCATTAAATATAAAGCGGTTACTGCACTTACACTTGCGGCTACTAATTGATCTTCCATTTCATTATTTTAAACACAATAAAGAGACACAGCACACTACGCAATTTTATAAGGTTAATTTTGTAAGGTTATGTGAACTTGATTAAAAGCGACGTTGACGTAAACATAAACAATGTCAAACAGCTGACTGAACTGAGCGCAGCAAATATATATAAGAGAAAAATTACATTATACACAATTATATAGAAACTACTCAAGGTCAATTTATACAATCGACTATATAGAAAGTTATACAGAAAAGTACACAGTGTCACACTGGCACAATTCTTGTTGGTTGCCAATTGCATTTTGAAAGTACCCGTTATTTGGATAACATTTGAACTGCAGTGCGATAGTTATTCTGCAACAAACAGAATTTTGTTCTTTGGTACGATCAGTTAATTTCGCATATGCAACAGGACTTGAGATGGATGGTTGTTCAGAATCTATTAACTAAGGTGTTTTGTCAGTACGACCTTTATTTGCATTTTGCAAAATGTGCTCTGCACGTTGTTTAAATTTGTTGTAAACATAATCAATAAAAGCAATTATTTAATTTGTCTTGATTTTGATTATATTGTTCCTACAACATTAAGTTGTTATCAAAGCTTATCTTATGAGCATACGGACCATATATCAATGAAAACCGTGAAAATCCAGTGTTTGCAAAACTCGTTAAGTATTTGAGACTTCAGTGCCTTGGTCGCAGACTAGGGTCTGTGGGCAATTATGATGTGAAAAGTAATGTTTTAGTTTGAAATGAATCTCAATTGCGATTTTTGAAGAATGCTGATAACATTGGGCAGATTTGGTAAATGGATCAATAATAGTAAGAAAACTATGTTTACAGAATATAAGTGTACGTGAAGGGATTTGAATGGTTGTGTTGGTAACATAGGTCCTTGAAATGAAGTAATGTAATTTGTTATTGAATCTTTTAAATTGGGCCAATAGTATTTTAGTTTAAGTTGAGCATATGTTTTGTTATGATTAGTATATGACAATCTTCTAAATTTTTTTGTTGATTATCTTTGTCAAAAACATTTTTTTATCTTATCTTTAAATAAGATTAGTTTTAGTGATAAAGGAAAGAGAGTATTGAGATTTTTTTCAAGTATTGGGCGTACGTTCTTTCGTTGGTACATACAAATAAATAAAGTACATCTTATTAAAATCTATATATTTTTTTTAGTTGAGATTTTAACTGGACTTTTAAATGTGGTTCTTGAATGCAAATAGTTTAAACAATTTTGATTTTGAATCTTTTGACAACAGAGTGAGCTTGTATTGTAGAAATGCTTATAAAACGTTGTTGGTTGAATTTGTTAATAGGTTTATCTAAAATGGGAAGTTCGGCAGAAGTATTATCAACTTGTGAATGGACAGTACTTTTACCTGTTTTGGGAGTTAATAAATTTTGAGTTTGTTCGGAATCCTAAACAAGTATGGTCGAAAATATTTTGTAGAATCAATTATGGCTAACAGTTCTTTCTCGATAGTGGAGTAATTGCTTTCAGCGGAGTTAAGAACTCTTGAATAACATGCTACTAGTTTATTTTCCTGAATAAGGATAGAACCAACAACAATATTTGAAGCATCTGTGGTTAGACGAAAAGGCTGTTAAAGTCGGGGTATTGTAGTATGGGAGAGTGGGTCATTAGAAGCTTACAATTTTCAAACGCTTCAATGTACTTAGGATCCTTAATATCATTTTTTTTATTGTGCATTTAGAAATTGGGTAAGTAATTTTTAAATAGGTAGTAATAAATCTTTTTTTGTAGCCTATCAGCCCTAAGAAACGGTGAGATAGCTCAGTTATAGAACGTTCTACACTGGAAAAGAGTATGGAGAGATAGAAGGTTTAATAATTATGTTATCAAGTAACTTTTGTATTTATCTAGAAATTTCTTTTTGCATAGCAGGTGGATGTCTAAATGTTCAAGTACAAGTAGGAGTATCTGAAGTAGTTACAATATTATGAGAGACCGATGTTGTAGTTTGAGATTTATTATAAAAAATTACAAAATAGAATTTGCAAAGTTTATTTATGGCTGATTGGTATGTCGATAGGTGTTTTGTTAATGGGAGTATGGTCAAAGTTATAAAGTTCAAGAGGAGTTACTGATAGAGGTTTATAAAAAGCAATATTATTAGTATATGAGATTTCTACAAAACCATTTGTCTACAACTATAACTTCTTAATTATTTATAGTTGACGGTAATAATACTTCTCCTTGAGGAACATAAACTGGAGTTTTGGTTACACTTTGTTTGAAATATTTAAATTTTATTGTTATATTATTGATGATAAAGAAATATTGATTAAGAAACATTGAAGCGGTTTTAAGGGCAATCACTGAATCAGTGGCACCAGTATCAACATCAAACTTGGGAAGATTCATCAAGTTATTTAAGTCTACTTTACAGGTTTGTGAAGGTTTGTGTCCTGAAAATGCTATTCGCTATTTTCATAATTTTGTTGTAATGGTGATTGTTTTGTTTATCATATTGACCTTGAAACATACTTGCCTGAGCATAATATTTATCTGGTTGTTGTTGACGAATAGTTATCTGTATCTTGATAATTATAAGATGGGTTATAATTAGAATGACCTTGTTCGATAATATGATGGTTAAATAAACTATTAGATCTTTTAGATTAGATAGTGTGTGTTGACATGGGTGTAGGTTGAAAGAAATTTTGAGGTCTTTGTTGTTGATTATTAAAATTGTTAACATTTTATTTATTTAAGAAAATTTTGTCTTTGAGGGTTAAATAAATTTCCGTTTTGATTTTGATTTTAATTAAAAGGAATGAATTTATGATTAAAACCTTGAGTCATCTCATTAACTTTTTGTTGTTTATTTAAATTTTATTGAATTTAAATTCAAGTTTTTTCGATGTGCCATCAAATTGTCATAATTAAAACATTTAAAGAAGTTCATTTAATTTTATATTTAAACGTCATTATACGTTCGCTTGGTTTTTGAATACAAGTACAAAGCATTTGTTCAAGAGTATTGTAATTTTATTGACGGATGTAATAAAATCTGTAAGATTACTTTTATCATAACTGTATTCATTCAGAAATGGTTTGGCAAAATAATTTAAGTTCTTTATTACTAATTGCAGTCTTGTTTAATTTAATATTAAGGATTGTGGCTTAGATTTGATGCAGATACAGAAGACTTGAATTCTAATATTTTTTATTGAATTAAATAAATTATCAACTTGAGCAGAGATAATAAAATTATAATTTTTTATTATAATTAAAGATTTAAATCTAAATTTTCTAATTCAGAGGACATAATAATGAATTGAATTAATCAATTGCTCACAAAGATACAGAATCAAATCGTTATATTTAATTATGGATATATTGAAGGGATTACTGGATAATGGTGAATATTATTCCGGTAACTTTCATTGCTGCTGCAATGAATGTGGTTCAACGCCTTTTCGAATCTGGCTTGCTGATGGAATCTTCCTTGCGTCTTTTCGATTTCTCCGTAAATTGTTAAAACAAACCGTTTCACTTATGCCCGTACTAATAGTCGGGGATTGATCCGAGATTCAGAATTAATTCTCGGATTGACCGAAAATGCGTCCAATAGTCGATATGATCCTAGATTCACGAATCCGAGATTGCATATAAACCTCTCTCAAACAATCTTGCCTCTACCCAAGATTAATCCTGGATTGTTGACATTTTTTGTTGGTTAAGTGTTAATGTTGGTGAACTGTGATCGTTACGTCTATTTTTAATACAGTAGATCCTCGGTAACGTGAACACAAAAATCCAAAGCATCTTCACACTATCGAATGTGTTCATGTTAGAGGGGGCGCACAATATAATTTTTTTATGGAGCAAATTTTTATTGTTTATGTATATATACATCATCCGTATAAATGTTTAGAAAAAAATAACAAAAAAATAATTTTTAAATCAAAAATTAAAAACACATGTAATAAACAAGTGCATTTTTTTATGAAAAGAAAGCAGTTATTTTGGTCTGTTTAAATTTTTGTGCTGCATTTAAAACAACAGCTTTTTCATAAACTTTTTTTATGCTTAATATATCTGAGATGTCTACATTATTTTGCTCAGACCATTCTAATGAAACCTTTAAAGCTTCAATAGCTTTAACATGTGACACTTTTTGAAGTACAAGTTCATTTATAATCTCACAGTTGTCATCATCTTCATCATTCACATCTTCACTTATATCATCTTTATTGTTATTGTCCACATTCCACTCCAGTACATCTGTTGCAGTACAAATTTGATCCTAAAAATAACAATTTAGTTTAGAAATCAATAAAAAATGATTCAATTACAGATTGGATTGTATTCAAAAGAGTTATCATCTCATTTAAAACCATAGCGACACTTAAAACGGCTCAGCCACCCATCACTGGCCAGAAATGTTTCATTATCTGCCGAATTTCATTTTTTATATAAATCCAGAGCTTTTTGCTTTATTATTTCTCTAGTTACTGGCAAATTATTTTCACGTTGTTTGAGAAACCATTTGTGCAAGATTTTTTCCATTTTTGGAAAAACAGGAGATTTTAAAGTAAACTTATTATTAGGTTTTAATGATCGACTAACCGCATTAAGTATTTTATCTGTTTTGTTTTTAATAGCACAAATTGTTGACTTAGCTACTCCATATTTTTTTGAAAGTGCTGTTACGGTCATCCCGTGTTTGTGTTCTTCAATAATCTTTGCTTTTACATGCAATGAAAGACATTTGCTTTTAATATTTTTTGTTTTTGCCATGTTGCCTTACACATAAATATATCACGGCGTCACTCTACTAACTAAACTCACTGCACTATAAATCAGAATCAACTGGCCGCACGGCACATATGCTACTACAAATATATAAAAACGCATAAAAACAAATTTAGGGGTTTCCCGAGCTATACGCTCAACCCCACCACAACGCTATAACATCGATAATTTTTGTTCCGAACAGTCCCGAATTGCAGTTCGTGTTATCGATTGTATCGCTGTTCACGTTAACGAGAATTTATGGAAAAAATGGCGTGTTCACGTTATTGAGACGTTCATGCCATCGCATGTTTACGTTACCGAGGATCTACTGTAGTATAGATTGGTCAAATTATTTTATTAATATTTTAAAAATTATTTAATATGACAGCAACTTTTATTTTATATAATGCCCAAGAAGAACGGTATAATAAAGCACATATTCAAACAAGAAATATTGTCGAAAGAGTTTTTGGTGTATGGAAAAGGTTATTTTCATGTCTACAGAAAGGTTTAACTACAAAATTGGAAACTTCCGTTGCCACAATATACATATAAAGTATAATCGTGTTGACAACAATGTTGAATATGTTGAAGAACATGATAATCTTTTAAATGTTGATAATAATAATATTGGCTTAGCTTTTAGACAGCAATTTATACATCGTCATTTTTAATTAAAAGTTATTTTACTGATAATAAACAAAAATATAAAACAAAACTTAAACATTATTATTTCTTTTTTATACTGAAAAACAAACACTATATATACAGGGTGTCCGGAAAATACGTGTACAACGTTTGACGACAGACTCCTGACGTCAAAATAGCTCGATCTAAGCCGACTTAGTTATATCCAAAATTGTCTTGTTTAGCCGGTAGAGGGCGTCAAAAAAAACAAAAGTATAACAAAGTTGAAAGTATCTATTGTAAGAAACTAAGTAAAACAAAAACATTACTTAAGCAAATGTGTAAAATGACCGCCATCTTGCTGAATACACTTATTAACACTCTTTAAAAAATGATATTAGACCCTATCTAATGTCTCGGGATTATTAAAATGGTTGCCTGCATTTAAAATCCGCTGCAATAAATCATCGCGTGTGTTTACCGGAGTCTTGTAAACTTCTGTTTTAATAGCGCCCCACAAAAAGAAGTCACACATATTTAACTCAGGAGAACGTGGTGGCCATTTTACTGGTGCATCATTGCCTCTTCAAATCCATCGGTTGGGATATTGATGATGTAAGTATTGCCGAACGGCAACGGAAAAATGGGGCGGGGCACCATCATGCATATACCACATTTCCCTCCGAAGTAAAAGGGGCAAATTCTCCAGAAGAATTGGTAATGTGTCTTGCAAAAAATTTAAATAAATATTTCCATCTAACCTGTCTGGAATAACAATGGGACCAATAAGGTAGTGATCAATAATACCTGCCCAAATATTAATTTTAAATTGATGCTGATGATGTGCAACTTTAATGGCATGTGGATTTTCATCGGAATAAATATGTTCGTTGTGCAGATTGGTTACCCCAGATCTTGTAAAGCATGCCTCGTCAGTAAACATAATTTTTCTACAAAAATTTGGAACAAGGATTCTTTTGTTTCTAATAAATTGACAAAATGTAAGCCGCATGGGGGGATCAGTCGGTAAAAGTTCCTGGATTTTTGTATGTGGTAAGGATGTAACAACTGTTCTCTTAAAACCTCATTGACAATCGTTTTAGGAACATTTAACTCACGTTCTAAGAGACGGGTACTGGTACTTGGTTTTTCTTCAACTCTTTCCAGAATCATCTCTTCTGTTTCCACAGTTCGAGTTGTTCGCATACGACCCCTGCCTTCAAACTTTTTCTCAAAACTGCCCGTTTCCCGAAGATGACGCTCAATATTGGCAAATGTTTGGTGGTTTGGTATTCGACGGTTAGGAAACCTCTCCATGTAAACCCTAACACTCTGACGCCCATTTCCTTGACAAAACCCGTATACCAGGAGCATGTCAACTTTCTGAGAGTTTGTATAATTTTCCATTTTTAATGGTAAAATGAACTTGTAATTCAAGAATGTTGATCGTATACTTGAGTAAATTTCATAGACTGGTGACAATTTGTCAATAATTGTCAAATTATTAAACGCCATAGCAACAAGGTCACTTAAAAAATTATTGTTACAGGTAATTTCTTTTTAATATTTACAAATTTTTGACGCCCTCTACCGGCTAAACGAAACAATTTTGGATATAACTAAGTCGGCTTAGATCGACCTATTTTGACGTCAGGAGTCTGTCGTCAAACGTTGTACACGTATTTTCCAGACACCCTGTATATATATATATATATATATACAGGGAGTTTATAAATGAATGGGATTATGTAATCACTTTAAATGTGCCGCTTTTTTTAAATTGTCGACTATATTATTTGTTTTGACAGATCAACTTTGACAGCTGTCAAGCAAACATATGAACATATGTAGTATAGTAAACAATTTAAAAAAAGCGGCATATTTAAAGTGATTACATAATCCCATTCATTTATAAACTCCCTGTATATATATATATATATATATATATATATATATATATATATATATATATTTATATTAACTGTGAAAATAAATACGTATGTGTACAATATTTTAATTTTTTTTAAATTATTTAATGCTAACTCCTCTTCGTATTTTGCCTTATTCAAACTTGCAGTAGCAATTTCAATGTTTATTTTACTAGCCAACTCATCATTTTTTGCTTTATTCATTTGTGAAATGCATGTGTTTTTTTCCAAGTTGGCAATTTCCAATCTAAGTAGATGATTTTTGATTGATTGAAACTATAATAGTATATACAATGGTGTTACTTACTTGTATTTGTTTTGGTTTGAACATTGGATTTTTTAGGGGTTTTAAGCAAACTGTCTAAAAATAAAATAATTTATATTTTTGTATTTGGAAAAATGTAATTGTGAACTTACTGTCATCAGTTACCAGTATCGGCTCAGTTCTACTCTCTTGTTCAACAGGTACAGCGTCATAAATAATTACTGAAAACATACATAAATTATTATTACTTATATGCATTTTATTAATATAATACCATTGTCTGTTGCTAGTATATCTTTCTTCTTGTAATTTTCTGCTTCATATGCAAATGTGCTATCAAAATTATTTGATAAAGTCACATCCATATATGGAGAAGCTTCAGCAACTAAATCCATTAAAGGATCATCATCCGTTTTGGGTGCAGGTCCTCCTCCTGTCAGCAGACTCTATTATTTAAAAGTGGTATTTGCATTTTGTTTTCTGTATTGTTCATTATTTAAAATATATAAAAATTCAAATATAGTTTTTTATTACGTCTAATTTCAACTTAAATTTAGTATTAAAATCGATGTATTTACTTTTGCTTTAAGTTCTTCCACAAAGTTTTTAACTGGGCACTATTCCTTGTGGTAACAACATCTGGTTGCCCATTGTATTCCGATGTCAATATTTCTTGCTGTTTTCTTTGAAGTGTAGCATTATCTGTGCTTTTGTTTTCGATAATGACATGATCTTTGACTAGCACAGCCAATAGCATTTTTTCCTTTTCGGTATAATGGCAAATTTTCTTCTCCATGCTTTATATGTAACATAAATATGTTATGTTTTGTTATATATTTACAATAATTTAATTGAAATTTACATTTAAATATAAATAACAAAAAAAGTTATACTTACTTTTTAACCCTTTCGCTGCGGCAGACGTATTTTTTCACCGTGTTAACTTTTGTGTAAGCGCTTGCAGGACAAACACGCATAGACTAACCTTACATATTTTTCTATCCCCGAAAATATTACCAAATCCAGATTCAATTTAACGATTTGTCGAAACTACCCGAAGCGGGGACTATTGGATGCATCGAAAAAGATTGATCAATCCAGGATTCTATAATCCAGGATTGATCCGAGATTGAATCTCCGACTATTAGTACGGGCATTATTGAACCGCCAAAGAATCCTGCCCACAGCGCCAATTATGGTTTTTACAATAATAGATTAACACACTTTTTTATTTTTAATGTAATATTTTATTTATTATTGAAATAACATTAAGTATTAAATAACAAAATAGGTGGCTAGTGTTATTATAATTTCTGAACAGACGCTATCTTATCAGAAAGCGCAACAACAAAAATACGTATAAAATTAAAATCAACTCACTTTTTGTACCATGAAAAAGATGTGACTACATTGCACATAAATACACTTGTGAGGGTTGTGATTTGTAGCACATGATTAATTAATTTATATATATATATATATATATATATATATATATATATATATATATATATATATATATATATATATATATATATATATATATATATTTAAGTAACATAAAGCACTGGTAAGATCATCTTGTAGCATTACCTGGGATTTCTGGTTTTCTATTCGTCCAGCATGAACATCCCATTTTAGTTATCAAATTATAAAAGACTTAAACAAAAATTTTTATGCTACAATGTAAGAGTTCTCGATTCACCATTAATATTAACAGTCACACGCATTTGGGTATCATAACCTACAAATGTACGTGTGGCATATGAATAAAGTACTTATGAATCCACATCTGAATATTTATATAACATTTGTATATGCAGACGCTGCATTATCAATTAATAACAAAGTATAGGAATATACATTTAATACAAAGTAAGTATATGTAAGTAAAATAATATGATTCTATAACATATATATTAAGTAATATATAAATATCACATTTTGCCAGTCCCTAAGTGTGTGCGAGAAGTTCGGAGAGTCATCGGCATGGCATCGTGGTACCGAAAATTTATCCCCAAGTACTCAGATGTAATTGAACCTCTTACGAGACTTTTGAGAAAGAATCAAAAGTTTGAATGGACAAATGATTGTGCAAATGCGTTGATGAGTTTGAAAGAGTCGTTAGTGAGCCCCCCGATTTTAGCGTGTCCAAATTTTGATCACCCCTTCACGTTACAGTGCGACGCCAGTTCTTATGGGTTAGGCGCCGTCCTTACACAGAACTTTGATGGCGAAGAACGGGTGATATGTTATTTGTCTTGCTCACTAACGAAAAGTGAAAGAGTTTTCCACATAACTGAAAAGAAATGTTTGAGTGTGATATGGAGTGTGGAGAAGTTGCGTTGCTACTTGGAGGGTGCTAAATTCACTGTAATTACGGATCATCACAGCTTAGTGTGGTTAGACAATTTGAAAAATCCGCAGGGTCGATTAGGGCGATGGGCACTGCGTATGTAGCAATATAATTTCAATGTTATACATAGAAAAGGTAAGGACCACGTAGTTCCAGACTGCTTGTCTAGAGCCATCCCCGAGTTGTTCTGTCAGCTAACCGTCAATAGTATGTCAGCTTCCGCCGGCACAATAGTGACGGTAATGGATAAGTGGTTGATGGTAAATTATACCGGTGTGTAGAAAAGAATATTGGAAGTGAGATATATAACGAGGAAAATTGGTGGAAGGTTGTGGTTTCTAAGGAAGAACGCAAAGAACTCTTAAGAGCGTACCATGATGATCCTACGGCGGGACATCTGGGCATATACAAAACCTATCATAGGTTATCCGCAAGGTTTTATTGGCTTAAACTAAAATCCGATGTGGCTAGGTACGTAAACGGTTGCCATATCTGTGCTAAACAAAAACCTGAACAACAAAAGCCAGCAGGGTTAATGGGAAATAGACCGGTGGTTTCCCAGTGTTGGCAAATGATTAGCACTTGGTGGGTTTATTTCCAAGAAACTCTAAAGGAAATTCATATGTGCTGGTGGTCACCGACCACCTCAGTAAATTTGCGTTATTCTTCCCTTTAAGGAAGGCAATCACTCAGAATGTAAGTTGAGGATAGTGTGTTTTTGTTGTTTGGTGTGCCAGAAATTTTAATCACGGACAATGGCGTCCAATATAAGAGTAGAGAGTTTGTTAAACTTATGAAGGAATATGGTATACACGTTATTTATAACGCTGTTTACCACCCCTAAGCTAACCCTTGCGAGCGCGTCAACCGAGTTTTAAAAACCATGTTAGCATCCTACATCAAAGAGGACCAATGTAAGTGGTATACGAATTTATTTAAGTTGGGTTGTGCTATACGAACTGCCCAACACGAAATAACTGGCAAGACTCCCTACTGTGTTAATTTTGGGACAGAAATGGTTATAAATGGTTACGAGTATGACGAGAAAAGGGTCAAATATCGTATTGCCACAGAGACCAGGGATGGGCCGAATAAACCTAATAAAAGTGTCGTGCTAAAAGAGTTGAGAGAAGTTATAAAAGTGAAGTTGCAACAATTGCAAACAAAAAGTAAGGATAGGTACAATTTGCGTAGAAGGAAAGTACAATTAAGCGTTAGGGACAAGGTGTGGAAGAGAGAGTACAAATTGTCTGATGCTAGCAAATCATTCAATGCTAAGTTAGGGGTAAAGTATTCAGGGCCTTATCGAGTTAAAAACAAGTACTTCATAAATGTATATGAGTTGGAAGACGATTTGCGTAGATCTAAGGGTAATTGGCATATCCAAGACTTGAAACCTTTGAAAGGTAGCTACGATATGGATTAAGTAATTAGAGTCTACGATATCTAGGATTTGTGTAGTTTTGTTAGTTATTTAGTTTTATTAGTATATTTGTTTAGCTAGTTATTTTTATCTTAATGGTTATCTAGAATCAATTAAATTTATTTATTTGGTATTTTTATTTACGTAAAAGTTACATACAATAAGTATAGTAAAAAGTAATCGTTGATTTCTTTTTTTTTTGGGGAACGGGGAAGTTGTTACGGGTCGATTTTCAGTCACACCTGAAACACATAATATTTTATGTAAACCAACCGTTTAAAATAATTATTAATACTTAGCTTTATAACTGGAGTTCCTTTTATGTTGCCCACCTTGGTTCGATGTTGTTTGGGTTGCTGTCTGATGTTGGGTTCAGCTGAAACAATTTTTTTTCTGTTTAATTATTATTATTTTTTTAATTAATTTTTGACTTGTTATATCAGTCAAAAATTATTGGTTAATGTTTAATAATATAGAATTAAGTATTACAAATAAAGAGTATTTAAAAATTAAGCAAAATATCTACTATAATCAAATTTACTTACGGTTATGGTTGCTCCTGAGGTTGTATAAGCAATGCCTCTATGAATTATAATCCTTTCCATATTTCCTCATCCCTGCCCATTCTTAATTATGGGTTTCCTGGCCTTTAATTAATTACTGGTAATTCACAGACATCTGACAGTTGGCTAACCTAAAAGTTTAAGACAATTAGAAAACTTATTTATTATATATGGTTGGTGTTCCGTTCATGAATTGAATAAGATGGCAAGTACGCCGTGATGTTTGGGAGAACAATGAACTTCAGATGTGAGGTAAATGCATGTGAAGTAATTCCGCTAATTCCTGCCAAGGGCACGCTAATTTTCCTCCACTTAAGGCCAGGCACCGTTAGTTGGTGCATATTTTATTTGGAATCCTTTACTAATATCATTGCTGTGGGTAGTAAAATGTCATTTCCGGTGTTCTTTAGATAATGCAAAGTTGTAGATAGTAGCAATTCTTCTAAATGTAATAAGGTATTATGATTCCTGACGCACCTTCTACATTTCTCTGCTAAACATTGATCTGGTAGATGTTTTCCTCGTAGACAATTAGTACAATATCCGTCATCATTGATTATCTCAATACGTTTTTGTATAGGAGCATTCAGATTTTTTTTACATTTGTATATAGTGTGATGTTCTTTACAAACTATACATGCCGAGTAATTTGTTAGATATGTTTGTTTTGTTGTGAATTTTGTATTATGAATTGGATAAACCTTTTGTGGTTTTATGGAATCCTCTTTATTTCTACTTGTTGCTTCCAAAAGTGCACATCGTTGCTGCAAATGTATAACAAACTCCTTTAATGTAGGTAGGATATGACGCTTGTTGTCGTAACGGTCTCGTAAAAGTTGCCATGGTATCTGGTTTTATTTGTCGCGCTCAAACATGAAATTAAATCTAATGCACCACCCTGTAAACTCGATCGAAGATAATGAAATTTATGGATGTCTTCAATATGTCGTTTGTTGTGTATCATACATTTAAAATTGTCATAATATGAAGTCCATTGATCAAAAGCACCGTTGAATGTAGGTAATTCGATGATTGGTAGACGCATTTCTATTGGATTGTAGTTAGAGATAGTATTCGGTTGTATCTCTCTTGCATGAAATTTGTCTGAGTTCACAAATTCCGTGATGATTGAGATTGTGGCATAATAATCGTCTTCGAATTGAATCCGTTCAAGTAATATTTGCTCCGAATCATCGAGTTGCTCTATTTGAGATTGAATATGTTGATACTTATCAAGTATAGATTCAGCCCTTGAAAACCGATTCTTTATTTCTAAGAATTTTATTTTATTTTCTTTATGTTCATTGAAAAAATTAACAAAGCGAGTGAACTTCGCCTTTTCGATGCTGCGTAATTTTTTTAGTGTAGCAATGTCGGCCATGTTTATTTAAATAATATAAATGATGCTTATTTATAATAAATGTAAATGAATTAAATTGTGAAATAGAAAGGAAGCCTTATGTAACACTTACCCATTGTGTTTTAATGATTTGTATAAAATATGTTATTTATCTAACCATGCTGGCTTAAACCTGGATAGTGTCTTCTATGTACACGTGTTTCTGCCATGCTCGTGCGTAGAGAAACCAGTGTTGAATATCCAGCGATGGTCCGGGCGTTGTTAATGGAGAGATGTATGTCCAGCGGATCGGGTTGAGCGTCTCATCTTTGTGTTGAATTTATAAATTGATTTTAATGTTAATGCATGTTGTTGCACATTTAATCCGGTTTTGAAGGACCATTTGTCGCAGTTATGCTGAATTTTGGATTTTACGAATGAAACACATTTTAGTTTAACAGAACATCTTACAAATTACATTAAAGTTGTGACTAAATAACAGTTGTTGAGCGGTCGACCGCTGAACTCTCACTGGTAATGTAGTAAAATAAATGTACAAAACTATATATACGGTCACAAAAAATGTTCGTCACAGCTGAGTCTTTTTTTACTCGCATTTCTGCGCTCGTCGAATAGTTGGGTTTATACGTATTAAACAAAAGTAATTAGTAATTATTCCCAGAAAAATTTGAACTTCTTTGACTTTTTGAGGAATTGGAAAGTTGTTTATTGCTTCTACTTTAGTTGGATTGGGGAGTATTCCGTGTACTTATATTTTAAATGCTTAAACGTCAACTTCTTGTTTAGCAAATGCACATTTTTTAGCATTAAAAGTTAAACCAGCTTGTCTAACGCGTTCCAAAACATTTCTTAAATGAATTAAATGTTCATCAAATAATTTACTAAAAACAATGATGTCATCAAGAAATATAACAACTTCTTTCCATTTTAAATTTTTTAAAACCGAGTCTGTCAGTTTTTGAAAGCAAGCTTAACCAATTAACCATTCCAAAACTTAACTTATTAAATTCATATAAACAGCCAGGATGAGGAATTACAAATGCGCTTTTAGGTTTGTGTTCTTCTTTTATAGGTACTTGATAATAACCCTAATTTAAATCTATAGTGCTATAAAAACTTGCCCTACCTAAATATGAAAATAAATCATCTATTAACGGTAACGGATAACTACATTTTTTTGTCACGGCATTTAACTTACGATAGTCAATACACATTCTGTGCGTTTCATCTTTCTTTTTTACTAAAACTATGGGTGAAGCCCAAGCACTTTTTGATGGTCTAATAATATCTTTTTGTAACAATTCTTCAACTTGTTGTTCAATTATTTCCTTTTCAGCGTGCGATACACAATAAGGTTTTTGTTGTATTGGAGACGCATTTCCGGTATCTATTTTGTGTTCTGTGACGTTAGGAAGTCCGATTTTTGAAGAATTGAAAGACACGACATCTTCAAATTTCGTTAACTGATGTTAACTGATTCATGTTTTTGTTGTATATTTAACAAATTTCCACAAATTATGTTACTTTCATTTATAACATTTTTATTCAAACATTCCTCTACTATATACAACTCAAACTCCTTACTTGTAATGTATCCTAGAGTAGTATTTTCAAAAATTTTCTTATCTACATGACCATATTTTTTTATTGAAATAAACAAAATTTTATAATTTTCGTATATTGATTTGGTACAAACGTATAATTATTTATTATTTCTTCCGAATTGCCATTTGTATTTATAAATATTTTAATTCTACAAGTGACATGTGCGCGAATTATTACAATCAACAGTAGTACTATCATAAAAAGGAAGCATATAATTATGTTTTTAAATGTTTACTTTATATATTAATTACAATTTATATTTGTTTTACATTTGACTTGTTATAATGAAGTGACGCTTAGTGCGCCATTGCAAGTTAATATACCTTGCTGCTTTTGCTAATCATACAAGATTATATATCATTGAAAAACTAAATAACATTTCTTGGTAGAGGTGTGATGGAATGTGCATATACATAATTATATCTAATCTATTACATGTAATGTTAACCGTGTTATTCGCAAGGTATGAATTGTGCCGACCTACCTCACGTTTGTCACAGTTAAATGAAACTTTAGACGCTGTACAGTCAATCACCGCATTATTTTTTCTTAAGAATGTGAATCCTAACAATACGTTTTTTGGCATGTGTTTACCATTAAAAAATCTACTATAAATTTATTTCCCTTAATTTCGACATTTAAAGATATGTTTCCCACACATTTAATTTTAAAATTACTTAACGTTATAATATTTATATTTTCCTTCAAAGTCGTATACTTATTATTTACAAAATTAAGAGAAATTCAATTCATTCTAGCACAAGTATCTTCTACTAGAATGTCTATATATTTATCACCTACTATTCCTTTTATAGATAATAGTTTGTTTACGGGAAAAGAAGCTTCATTTTTAATAATTAAGCTAATTTCATTAGTGTCGTTCTTTTTGCGATTGGGGACAGATTGTGGCGCCTTTACTACATCTGTTCATTTCCGTTTCCCGAATAATTTATAGGTACATTATTATTAGGGAGCATTTTATTTCTATTACTATCTTAAACATTTTTTGCTACATACTTATTATGCTGGTAATTAGGTGGCATATTGTATGACTTATTTACAGGAGATGTATTTAATTGGGACTTAACTATATCGCTTACGGTTTGTTTCATTTCACTTATAACCGCTTTTGCTCTGTAAGCTCTTTTACGTTTACACTATCTGCCTCTTTCACTAAATTTTGGGGATTTTGAACCAAAACATTATTTAAATTATTGAAATGCCATATATGGATGTACGGGTTAGTATGGGTACATTGCTACACTGCTGTTGCATGTGTCTCATTTTTGTATCTTCAGATATACGTTTTATAAGGTGGTAGCGGCTGACTGGAAGAAAGTTTTAATATATTGTAAGGCAAGTAAGTAGGACGAGAAATGGGAATCGCCGGCGGATGCGGACCTCTCCTCTCGATTAGTCTCATGGTCGCAGTAGAAGGGAATCTAACAATTACTACAAATATAAATGTTCAACATTTTATCAATATAATAATAGTTTACTTTTAATTTAATAATTCCTGACGATTATATGTAAATAAAACTTTATTAGTTTGCTCTACTTTATAATGATTAAAATTTGAATCAAATCTGGCATAGCTGATATACGTGCACCAGTATCTAATTGACATTTAAAGACATCATTTTCAGTTTTTAAATTTATTATTAAGGAATCAAAAGAAATATTTTCGTTTACAGTAAATAAATGTTCATTTAATAAAAAAATTTGATCTTTTTTTAATTTATTTTTATCTTTACATACACTAGCATTGTGACCTTTCTTTTTACAAATATTACAATTGCTATTTTTAAAGAAACAATTTGTACTTAAATGATTATTTCTACAGCACATCAAACATTTATTATTTATTGGCTTACCAGTCTCTTTATTTTGCGATCTTAACATTCTATTCCCCGATTGTGGTGATAGTGTTGATGCAGTCACTTGATGCACTTCCGGTTCCATCTTGATTGATGTATATCTCAAAGATGCCATTTTATTTTTAGCAATGTTCACCACCTTTGAATAATTTGTAGATTTCTTTAACTCGAACAATTTTTCTTGCACTGATCCAGATTAAATTCCATAATATAATGGTCTCGTAGCACAAACTCCAATTCTACCGCGGAAAATTCACAATGCTCCCAAGCAAAAATGTAAAAATGATCTTTTTGACATGTAAACAATTAAACACCGGTGGGATCAGCAGTCTACGTTAAACTATAGCTTTTCTACGCTAAGAATATTACTTAGTAGAGTAATTTTGTAATTAAGATAAAATGTATTACTTTATTATAAGTAATAATATATTTTCAAAGTAAATAAATTTTGTATAAATGTCTTTTAATTTTGAATAATTAAAATAAATAATCATAATAAAATATTTATTTGTAATAGAAGCTTACCTGCGCTGAAAATAATATTAAGAGTAATGTTTTTTGCTACATATGTAAGTATAAAATAAATAACAATAATTTTATTTTTGTAATATAAGAAATTAAATTTATTTATACACTACTTATTTTGGAGTAATAATATATTATATAGTGTTTAACAACAAAAGCAAAGAACTTGAAATATTGAAGTTACGTTTTCTTAATTGTATATGGGTGTGGCTTGAAGTTGAATGCTGTTAAGTTGATGTTAGCGTTTTATTCATCTTCTGTTATCTATAAACAAAAATCAATAATTAAAACAATAAAATATAACTTAATTAATTTAATACTTACATTGTTGATGTGTATAACGGGGTATTTAATTCCGTTTCTTTCTTCGACATTGCTAAGAACAATGTAAGCACCTCCACTGTGATTTTTGTTAAAATCTTCTTCATCTTCCGTAAAAAAGGTTACAAATCGTTTTGGTAACCATACTACAAATTCCGGTGTTTTTACCAATATAGATGGTCCATATCTTGTAGATTTTATTTCGATCAATTTGATTATGTACCTATAATTTATATCCAATTCCAATAACTTTTTTCTGGTAAATAGGTTGTCACACTACAGAATTGATTCAATTTATCGAAATCCATGATTTTCACTTTACTTTATATCGCAGAGATTGTTATTATCACATCTACACTAGCAGACTAACTAAATGATATTTGAAGTTTTAAATTATCATTTTTTCCATGCCATCATCATTACCACAATCTCCGCAAAAAATGAATAATAAATAACAGGAAACCAATACATCAGTCATCACATTTCCTTAGTTTATTATAAAAAAAAATTCTTAATTGATAAAATCATGATATTTAATGTGTTTAGGTAATCTTTCAAAACCACAAACAAATTTGTAATTGAAAGAAATCCTAACTAATTTATAAATTTACTTCCCCAGGCTAATATATGAATACCATCCCCACAAATGTAACGTTTATTATCAAATGGTGTAAGGGCCAGTTTATTTTGTGTTTGTGTAAAAATAGTATGCTTGATTGATGAAAATAAATTTTGTTGTTAATATATTAATTTATTTTGAAATAAACATTTTTTATAGTCGTTATCGGTTAAGTATTTTTTAACAACATATTTCTTAACACCTTTAGCTTTCTTTAACCATTGACCACATTCAATATTGTTTGCATACATTTTACTTCGCAAACCAACAAACTCTGACGTAATTTTTCTACCATTTTCGTCTTTCATAATTCCTAACATTGCTTTATTTTGTAAAGGAATGCCATATGAATTGTTTAAGGCAAAATTACTAGTGTCAAATTTATTTAGATTTAATAACATATCTTTATAAATATCTTCAGTTTCTATAGCAATTGTTAAACTATCAGTATCTATATAACATAATTGTTCTTTTTTAGAATACATTTGTTTTATATGATTATAATAAAATTCATACATTAAACATTTTGATAATTCTAAAACTGAAAATCCTACATATATAGGTTTGTTACTTTAATTCGTTCTAACTGTAGTGCCGCTAAATTTTCTGTAAATATTTTAATGTTTTTAAAATTAGATTTTGCTATTAATGACTCAATTTCTTTCCGTTTACCAATATTTTCCCAATGGTTAACCAGATGTGCATCAACACGCTTATCAACGTTCTCCATTGTCTTACCAAAAACTGAATTATTCATTAATTTATAAAAATCTTTTTCAAAATCATTCATTGACAGTTTACGTAGTTTTGTATTTAGATCTATATAATTTTTTAACCATTGTGATTGATTAAATTCTAGAATACGATAAATTTTTATAATTTTTAAACCTTTAGCTAATGCTTGTTTTAAATTTTTGTAATGAATTATATATTTCGATTTATTTATTAAATTGGGGATTAATTTTTAATTTTAAATTTTGCTTGTGGTGCTACTATATTTTTGGCAAGAAATGGTAGATCGTTAAGTTTTTCATGTAACTTAGTTGGGTATTCAATATCAACTTCGAGAGCATATCCTTTATCAGATGTATCAGAGATATTATTAACATTAAAAACACTAATTTCATCAGGGGTCAACCATCTAAAATTAGAACAGGGTAAAAATTGTGACATTGCCCGACCGTACAAGTTATTAGCATCGAAATATATAAGATATTTTGAAATATTATTATCGTTATAATCTGACATATATTTGTTATTAGCTTTTGCTTATCGGAGGGAACATTGACAAATTCCACCTCTAATTCCAGCTTTGATAAAGTGATGCATATCAATATCAGTTAATAATTCTGTTCGATATTAAGTAAATGAGAACACAAGGAGATTATGAAAATAAATGTTTATTACACACTAGAACAATTGGAATATAAAATGAACACGAGAATGATGCGCGCTTGCTGACTTTACATGTGCAACTAACTACAGCCGGCAAGTCGCGTTACTGATACATATATGGCACGCTAGGCGTCGCCCTTGAAGTCATAGAGTTCTATATTAATTCTAACACTCTTCCTCGATTTGAAGTTTTTCTTTATGAACAAACTTCGCAATCGCTAAACAATTCAAACATGAAATCTCTTTTGTACTTATACAAACTTAAATCTAAGAACACTTAAATAAAAAAAAAATCAGAAACAATATGAAATACAATGTAAATAAAATAACAAGTTTTGTTTTCATACTCATTACTCATAGAATGTTTAACATTTTTCTCAGCATTAAAAATCGTTCGTTGGTCAGGCCTTTAGTGAGAACATCTGCAATATTAATTTTTGTATCGACATGTATCAATATGATCTTTTTATTTATTACTAGGTCTTTAATGTAATGGTACTTAATGTCGATGTGCTTTGTTCGTTTTGAATTTTCATAAGACTTTGAAATATCGATTGCCCCCTGATTATCAACTAAAAGTTTTCCGGTTAATTCAACATCCAAATCTTTACACAATCCCTGCAAGTTGATTAGGTCACATGCGCTAAGAGCCGCAGCTATATATTCCGCTGCAGCGGTGGACAATGATACACAGTTTTGTTTTCTCGAAAACCATGCAATTACACAATTCGAATTCAAAGTGACTGACCCGCTTACACTCTTCCTGTTTTGTTTGTCGCCTGCCCAATCGGCATCTTTGAATGTTTGTAAACTTTTTATTGCACTTTTCTTATAAACTAGACCTAAATCTTTCGTTTCTTTGAGATATTGTAAAATTCTTTTTCCTTCCATCCAACAACTTTTATTTGGTTTTTCTACCCATAGAGCTAAATAACTAGCAGCATAGGCAATTTCGGGTCTTGATACAACACTCACATACATAATACTTCGATTAATTCTCGGTAAGGTACATTTATCATTTCTTCTCTTTCTTCAACTTGAAAACCCTTGTTTATTGGAGACTTGGCTCCTTTTGCTTCAGTTAAGTAAAAATTTTCCAACATTTTTTGTATTTGTTTGATTTGAGTAATTTTTAAGCCATTCTGATCTCTCTCAATCTCCATTCCCAAGAAGCGTTTTACTTCGCCCAAATATTTGGCGCTGAATTCTTTCTTTAACAATGTTATTAACTTATTGGCTTCTTCTTCGTTTCCAACTATTAAAATATCATCAACAAACAAAGTTAACCATACATTCTTTCCTGTGTATAAACAATAATCGTATGAAGATCTCTTTAAATTGATAAAACCCATATACTCGTTAAATCTATTGTTCCAATACTTTGGACTACCCTTTAGCCCGTAAAGTCCTCTATTTAACCTTAATACTTTATTATTATTTTCTTTCTTTAATCCATCTGGAATTTTTACATATAACTCTTTATCTAGTTTACTATTTAGGAATGCAGTTGGTACATCAAGTTGGTGTATTTTATAATCACATTGAACTGCATGTGCCATCAACAATCGGATCGTACTCAATCTTGCTACTGGAGCATGGTTATTTTCAAAGTTTTCTTTCTCTTGAAATCCTTTAGCAACCAAACGTGCTTTTTTAGTACCGTCTTCTTTAATTTTGAATACCCATTTTACATCAATCGGGTGTTTTCCATCCGGTAGCTCAGTTACAGTCCAAGAGTTGATAGCATCATGTGCGCTTAGTTCAGCATTAATTGCTTTGCGCCATTCTTTATTTTTATTAGCCTCTTCAAAATTATCTGGCACTTGTTCATTATTTGAGACAAGACAATATGCGGTATGCAATTCGTAGTCATTTAAATAGTTTGGTAACTTGTTACTTCTCTTTGGTCTATTTTCATTTTCGGCTTTATCGTCATCCAAACTCTGATTTTATTCTTGTTCACTATCTTGATTTCTATCTTCTACATCAGATTCATTATTTACATCATTATTTTCTTTTTCATTACTTCCAAATGTAATTAGTTGATTTTCATTTCCAGTCTTATTTTTATTAAATACAAAATTAGTCTCATCAAACTTTACATCTCTTGAAATTATTATCTTTTTGGTCACTGGTTCCCACAATCTATATCCGTTAGCAGCATATCCGACCATACGCGCTTCTTGCGCCCTATCATTAAATTTCGCTGGTTTTGGCAAAATGACAAACCACGCTTTTGCGCCAAAAACTCTTAACTTGCTTAAATCTACATTTCCGGTATAAATGTGCATAGGTATTTGATTATTAATAGCTGCTGAGGGACATCTATTCAATTGATACGCAGCACACATAACTGCTTCGCCCCACAAATACCTTGGAAAGCCCGTCTCTGTTAACATGGTTCTGGCTTTATCATACAAAGTTTTATTCATTCGCTCTGCAACGCCGTTTTGTTGCGGAGAATATGGTTTGGTATATTCCATTTTTATCCCTTTATTTTGACAAAATACTTTAAAATGATTTGATATAAATTCTCCCCCATTGTCAAATCTATTTCTCTTGACTTTAACGTTTAATTGAGTATTTATTTCCCTCACGTAATTTTGTAAATTTAATTCTGCTTCCGATTTATTCTTAAGTAAATAGACTTTATTATAATGCGAAAAATCTTCAGTGATTGTTTGAAAATAATTAAATCCGTCTTTTGATGCTGGATTAATTGGACCCGCTAGGTCTGTATGCAAAAGCTCACTTATTGCACTACTTCTTGGTTTGTTTACAGTCATAAATGGCAACCTAGTTGCTTTACCTTTTATACATGGCTCACATATTTTATCGGACGTTGGTAGTTGCATTCTTGCTAATCCTTTGCTGTTCAGGTGTCCTAGGCGTTGGTGCCACAAGTTGTCTTCGTTACCGTTTTTGTAAACAGTAAGAGCCGCTTCCTCGCTGTCATTGTGTGCGTTGTTCCTCGGTACGTTGTTTTCCTTGTTGTCGAGATGCTATCCTTTCATGATAAAGAGTCCATTTTCCTCTTTACATTGCCAAGACTGTATTCCATTGCTTATTTCTGCACCGAATTCGTCGAATATTATAACATAGCGTTTTTCCACTAGTTGTTTTACCGATAAAATGTTTTCAAAAAGTCCAGGCACTATCAAACCGTTAATTTTAATTTTCTTGTTGTCACTTAGCACTGTTATTTCACCTCTGTTTTCAGCTTTTAATAATTCTCCGTTTGCTATTTTAATTTTTGTTGTGACCGGCAGTTTGTTTACTTTTTGAATTGCTGTTAAATCTGCTCTTAGCAGGTGTTCAGACACCCCTGAGTCGACGATGAAGTTGACCTCATACGGATTTGTATAGTGCGTTGCACTTAAACACTCCGCGCTAACCATACTGGCTACGAACACTTACGCTGACGACTCGTCGTTTTGCGTTACATGCGTCTGTTGTTGAGAAGGTACACTACTACTGGCACCGGCAGCACCGCGTTGGCTTTGACTGTGGTAGTAACACCGTCTGTACCCTCTACTGCTCGCTCGGCCTCGCTTGTTCGACGACCGGCATTCGTACGCTTTGTGGCCTTTCTTATGGCACTTGAAACATTCGATTTCTTTGTGTGTAGCGAATGCTGCTTCCTCTCTCGCTGTGTCTCTCACTGGTCCTTTTTCAGCTTGTGTCAATTCTGCATCTAGCAAGCATGATTTTACTTTCTCTAATGTAGGTGTACTACTCATACTCATCGCTTCTATAGACGATACCACGTGTTGATATTTCTCCGGCATTGTGATTAGTAGATGGCATATTTTGTCGGTGTCTTCCATTTTGGATCCCGCAGCTTCAATGTTGTTTATCAACGTGTCGAATTTCAGAAAATGATCTACTAGTTTATCATTATTTGAACACTTTAACTTTAGCAGTTGCTTTTTCAAGTTTAATTTGTTAAACGTACTGTTTCTCTCGAATACTTCTTCTAGCGCTGTCATCATCTGTTTTGCCGTTTTTTTCTTCTTCACGTACTCAATGTACTTGTCGCTCAGACATTGCACTATGATTGCTTTTGCTTTGCAATCCCTTTTCTTGTTTGCTTCTGTTACACTTTCCATTTCTAGGACATCCGATACTTCTTTCATTTCAAGTATTAATTTTAAGCGAAACTTCCAATTTGCAAAGTTCGTTCCGTCTTTGAGTTGCGGCAACGTGATCGATTCCATTGAAGCCATTTTTGCTTTGTTCTTTGTTCCTTAACCTTACTAAGCCACGTTTTTCGCGAACTTATAATTTACGATTTTTCTCGTAATTTTCAAAACTCCCGTTATCTCAACACTGTGCCCATAACCTGTTCGATATTAAGTAAATGAGAACACAAGGAGATTATGAAAATAAATGTTTATTACACACTAGAACGATTGGAATATAAAATGAACACGAGAATGATGCGCGCTTGCTGACTTTACATGTGCAACTAACTACAGCCGGCAAGTCGCGTTACTGATACATATATGGCACGCTAGGCGTCGCCCTTGGAGTCATAGAGTTCTATATTAATTCTAACAAATTCTAACTCAATTTTAGTAGAGTAGAGCATTGCATTCCAACTGAGGCCAGGCGCAGTATAATAATGACATGGATCTAATTTTTATGTTCTATAACAAACTTTTCGAAAATTTTCAAAAACGTCTGCTAAAAGTAACACATCTGATTTTGTATATAAATTGGAATAGTTGCGTAAATTTTGACAGTTAAATGTTTTCCAAACATTTTGACCATGTTTATAATCTTTTTTGCTAATATTAGTATTTGTCATAAAATTGTAAAACGTTTTTTTTTTAGAAAGTTTAGTTTCTTGGAGCCTTTTAATAGAATCCATATAATCATAAGGAAAAACTCCCTTTTTCCTCATTAATTCAAAATGATTATTATTTGGAAAATATTTTTTAGTTTCAACTAATTGATTAGATGTTAAATTGTTAACTAGTTTTTCTAAGCTGCTAGCCATAAATCTAAATGAGTCTAAGAATCTCAATTTTAAGTTGATATTCTTCTCAACACCATTAGCAGTGTATTGATCAACACATACTGTTTTTGAAAATGAGATATATTTTTCTTGATTTTGAGGAATTACATTTATTTTTTCATTGTCATTTGCTACTTCTTTTACAAATAAGTAAGAATCATAACCACTTAAATTATGGAAAAAAAACAGGTATAAATTTTGGAGTTTTATAATTTAGATTACACTGCAAATGAGCTGCTCCTCTAAATTTACCTGTCAAATGACAATGGTCTCTAACTTTGTCAGCATTATTATTTATTATTTCATCACATATATGACAAATTGTTGTATTTTCAAAATTTCTTTGTTCATCTTGCGTTGGTTTTATCATTGAGATAATTGGTTTTAAATGAGTGTTATATATTGATTTAATATCTATGGTTAGATATTCTAAAAATACTTTAGCACAATCTAACCCTGTGTAAATTTTAAATATATCGTTTTTATTATTGTACGAACATTTAATTAAATATGCAAAAGAATACGGAACATGTTGACGTATATTGGTTGTTGACGATTTTAAAGGATCAGCTTTCAAAATCTGCGTATACTACAAATGGAACCATTATTTTATTATTATAATTTACGAACTTTAATAAATTTTCTGGCTTTAAATCACCATTCTTAGTTTTTTTTTAATTATTGGTTGGTAGTACTGTAAATTTATACAGTCTTTATTACTAAAAAAAGTTAAACAACCATCGCATAAGAAACTTTTACCTTTATGTTTAGATACTTGTGATGAAATTAATCTTAATAAGTTTTGAATTAACACATAATGTTTAGTAAATTTATTTTCTATAAGAAGTAAATTAATATGTTTATCTACTTTTTTAGATGTAAAATAAATTGGCCCTATAACATCATAATGTAGTTTTTCTGAATTAAATTCTAAAGTATATACATTTATGATTATATTATTTAATATTTTGCAAGGAAAACTGATACCTTTTAAGTTTAAAACTTCGTTGTAATGCGGATATGATGAAGTTCGTTCAGCACATCCTTGACGTATTGGGTGAAATGCAGCAGTAAGTGACCACGCTAAACATGCTTCATCTGCGTTTTGGATATTTATGCACGCATGCTTGTTCTTAAATTGCAGTGGAAGATCTATATATGATGATCCTCGTATAGATGTATATATTTATTTATGTTGATTTGAATATGA
Organism: Tachinus rufipes; assembly: GCA_963932245.1. Classification (NCBI taxonomy): domain Eukaryota; kingdom Metazoa; phylum Arthropoda; class Insecta; order Coleoptera; family Staphylinidae; genus Tachinus; species Tachinus rufipes. The sequence goes on from OZ010748.1 coordinate 53,834,183, forward strand.
GATATATATATATAGAAGCGCCCAACCACTATCTTTTTCTTGAAACTCCTCACTTTTACTTTTTAATATTGTGAAAAACTCTTCCAATATATTGTGAATATGTGATGTTGGTGTAATAATCATGTTTTTTGTGTTTTAAATGATTTTAAATCCGTATGATCACTTTTAAACCTTTTTCAGCTTGCGCCAAAGGTTCTATTAAAGAATGTATAGGTGTTTTATTTTTATTAAGAAATGATGGAATATCTGTGATATGTGTAGAAGGTGCTTTAGTTTGAAAAGTATTTATTCGGTTTTTAAAAGCAGTCCCAATTAATTCAACACCATCAACTGTATTAGATTTAGTTTTTTTTTAAATGTTCTTGAGATCGCGTATGTCTATATTTATTAATAGAATCAAATTCGATGTTACATAGTTCACATCTTCGGTAGTATTAAAATTAAGGTAACCGGAAACATTAATTAATTTTTGATTGTGGTTATAGTGTTTTTGCTTTTGAACGCAGTAATTAGATTTTCACAATTCATCAAGAAATATTTGCCAATGTGTGTGAATTGCCCTCATAGTTAGGTACTGAATTCACATACAGCTTTAACAACTAGTAGTTTGGTTGAGCCATTACTATTTATTTAATTCTTAATTTTAGAGTTTGTACAATTATTTATTATTATATTTATTTTATTAATTCTTATTACTTCTTTTATTATATACATATATTTATTTTATATTATTTTCTTTTTATTATTTAATTATTATCATTTATTATAAAAGGATTTATTATGAAGGAATTGAGTACTCACATAATTAGCATATTTATTCCCATCAAGTATTATTACAGATGTGGTATTTTGATGTCTACGATAGATGTGGTATTTCGATGTCTGCGATAGACGTGGTTGTTCCTCCAGGTGATCTTTATCTACAATTTCGGTTCTTTATTATCGGTTTTTAATTAATTTTTTTTAAACTTCGATAATCTGCACGACTGCGCTAGTTAAATTCCGCGATTGAGGAATTTTGTTTTTAAAAACTTTAAATATTAGAAAATACAATAAGCGGTGTGATGAGTAAGTCGTTTGTTTATATAGTAAAAATAAATGCTAATCAGTGATATATTCAGATTATCATTCGTACGTGCTAATCAGCTTGTTATGCATTATATAACTAATACAAGCTTTTTCTTTAAAGGTATTATATATTTAGGATAAAAATTTAATATTTTTGGAAGATTTGAAAATTAAAAAAACATTTGAAAATTCAAAATTATAAAGTAATTAACAAATAATTAGATTTATATAATTCTCCAATATTAGACATTAAAATAAATTTATTTGATGTACACAAATTTCAAGTGTAAATATTTAATGTTCAAGGAAAGTTCATTGGCTTTTATTAAAGTTTTAAATGATATTTAAAAATAAAGCTCATCTTAATCTTTCTCTGAATAAATTGTAAAATTAAATAGTAATAAAAAATGAATTAAGTATTATAAAAATATACAAATAAAATAAGATTGATGTATTACAAGCAAATTTTAATCTGTTTTGTCTATTCCTTTCTGTAATGCATCATTTATGTAGCTATTATTAGTAAAGCTTGTAGAAATCAATATTAAAAGTTCTTTATACGGGACTGTACAGAAAACTTATTACGGAACTGTACACAAAATTTATTACGGACTGTACATAAAACTTTTTACTGTACCCACTTTAGCTGTGTGACGATAACGTTTTAACCTATTCGAATGCATCCGAATAAGCTATATTGGCAAGACTGCTGTTCGTTAGAGGAGGCAACGCCTTGGCGCCCTTGACGTGCACAATAATTTCAGACAGTCTACTACACTACCGCACCATTGCTACTATGTTGCTGAGAATAAATATAGGTGTCTAATAAATATAAGTGAAATGACAACAAATTAAATAATAAACTCGCTATTAAAAATATTGGAATTAAATATACGAACATACAACTAAATTTATCGATCCAGAATGGAGAGGCAAACACGGGAATGCGTTATAAGTGTATACAAATATTTAAAATATAAATTTAACAGTAAAAAGTGAATTAATTATAAGAAGTCAGTAAATTGGAAATACTAGAAGAACAAGATATGAAAAAATAAAGACAGATTGTTATTATATAATAAAAACAAAAATTATTATGGACTGTACACAAAACTTATTACGGTACTATACCCACTTTAACCGCTGGGTGACGACAACGTTTCAACCTATTCGAGTGCACTCGACTAATCTACATTGGCAACGCCTTGGCGTGGACAATCATCAATCTACTAACCAACCTACCATTGCTACTATGTTGCTGAGAATAAGTAAAGGTGTCTAATAAATATAAGTGAAATGACAAGTTAAATAATATAATCGCCATTAAAAATAATGTAATTAAATAAATATATGAATAACAACTGGAATAATCGCTGCAGAATGAAGAGGGGAACCCGGGAATGCAGTAAAAGTGCAAGAATTGATTATATAAATCTTCAAAATTATTAATTATAAAAAGACTGTAAATTGGAAATCTAGAAGAACAAGATATAAAAAAATCAAGACAAATTGTATATACAATAAAAACAAAAATTATTCCTATTTTGAAGAAATTTATTGGATGTGGTCCAATGAAAAACATACAATTAATCAGAATATACATCGTAACAGCAGCTGCAGTTCATTAAGAACAGACATCTTGATTACATATTTTTAATTCTATTTGTAAAATAAAAATGGATACAATAAACATATTATATTATGCAAATATTAGAATATTTACATAATATGAAATGATTTAAAACTAGGTTGAAGTAATTTGAAATAAAATTCCAACCTAGTAAATATATGGATAACATTACTCTATTTTATTATTAGTCGGTTGACGTAATTTCATCTAACTATATTGTTAATTTGGGTTGACGTAATTTGAAATAAAATTCCAACCTAATAAATATGGTTAAAAAACTATTCTGTTATTGATAGTCGGTTAACTTAAATTTATCTAATAGTTTGTTTTATAAAAAGTATTTGTCAATTTTTCACTTTACAAATTCTTGTGTTGACAAACATTATTCTTCATTTATTTTAACATGCATTGATTTGATGGATCATGTTGTGTACTACAATTGTAAGACTTTTTTTACTTCTCCTTCTTGGGTATGGTAGTTATTGAATTCTTTGTTTCATGTTTCATATAAATGTATTGAATAAAACACTTGTTGTAATCTATACCATTCTTATAAAAGATTTGTTGCGGTTTTATTCTTCTTCAATACAGAGAAATTTTTTCCAATACCTGATCTATAAAAAGTTTTGTTTGTTTTGTTCAAGATTTTTTTTTACTTTTGAGGTTTTGTTAACTTTACGGGTCATAATTCTAAAAGAATTGCTTATCTAAAAATGATAGTTTCTAGGAGTCTGTAAATTTCAGAGTACTTTTTTTCAGTCATACATTTGAACATCTACTGCCACTTGTATAACTACCAAATTGGTTAAAAATTTTGATATACTCATCGGAATTTAGTATGTTGCCTCTTCACATTTATTTGCCCAAATACTCGATCTAGAGGTATAAAGCTGTGTCCAGTTACGGGAAAAATTAATCCAATGGCGGTTGCGTTTTGTGGAGCGTTAAGTAACCATTTCTGACACATTAACACGTAGAATTTTTATTCTGTTTTCTACAACCATCAGCTAATGTTCTAATTATTTTAGCAGTTCGCGGTATATCTGTATTAATAAGTCTATGATCAGATGCAATTTTATTTGATTTTTAAGATCTTTCAGTCCAGGTGTAAATAAATGCTTTGTTTCTTATTAATTTAACTTTTGATGTTCCTAATAATTATAAAGTTGTTGGTGAAGAGCTGCCGGGAATGATAAGTCGCTTGATCTGGTATTTTTGGCGTTAGCATATTTAATTGAAAGTTAGATTTTTTTTCAATATATCATAGTAACTGTTTGCTTATGAACATGCAGTTCCGTCATGTACTTCAATTTATCACCATCCGATGGTCTATTGATAATTTATTTCAGGCGCAAAAATGTTGAGCAAACGTCTGTAGCCGGTGTTCCGAAACCAATATTATAGGAAGTATTAAAAATATTGCGAACAAATGAATCTTTTACTTTCAAATCTTCATCATCTATATTGTTATACATTTGTCATAGTTTTTATATTCAAATCTGGCACTAAGTTAGTGCCAACTGGTGTAACTTATTGGTAATAATATATTTCTAAACATTACAGAGATTCAATTTGTTTGAATTCTCTCCGATTCTATTTTATTTGATACTCTATCATTATCTCTGTGATCATTAGGCAAACTACCAACTAATTGGAAATTTCTAAGAATAAAATGTTGAGGAATGATTTTCTGCAGACTGGTACCAACTGTTCTTGAAATAGACTGAATACATAATATTTGTTGCTGACAAAACGAGGTTTTTTGTTTAAGTTTATACCTGTGTCTTTTAGGTTAGGTTTGTGCTTGAAAAGGTATACCATTGTGGTTGCAGGTGGGATATTTAGACAGAATCGTAGCAGAATACCTATAAATCTTAACGCCAGTTTAAAATCGAATAGAATAGAATTGAATTTGGTCTAAGATTGAAAGTTTGAGGCGGGCCTGCTAGGTCAAAGCTACTGGTGTACTGACGTTTCCATATTTAACTTTTAGATTTGTTCCGCACATGTTTCAATATTCATTTGAGAGTTTATTTCTGAATAAATTTGTTTCCGTTTTTACACCCTTATTGCTAACTACCTAACTCGTCAATATCTGTGTTATGTTTAATACGTGACGCAATTCTTTTAAACATACGCTTTCTGTCTGAACCGAGAAAAGATTTGATTACTTTTTTTAGATTATTTAACAAATTTCTAAAGTGAATTTTTTGAGACAATAAAGGCTACAATGTGTCACACCTGCCGTTTTTATCTTGTTTATTAGTTTCAGTGAAATGTTTTTTACAGTACCGTTCCTCAACGATAAGTATTTTTTAATTTGTGTTGAATTCATCAAGTTGCCAAAATCTTTAACTTTTTCGTTTAGATCTTCAGTGGTTAAATATTGGCACAACTGGGTTTTTTGCTTTGCTGCAGTTGTGACTTTTCTAACCTGGGATTGTATGTTGCTGGGCATTTTTGAGAATAAATATAATTTGGGGTAACTTACATTGTCTTTATTACTGTAATGTATGGTCTGGTGACTATCGGCTCTCCTAGATTTTTCACTAATTGATCTTGTTCGCATATTTTACTATTTAACAAATACTTATAATTATAATTCGGATTTGACTATCTACCGAGAATTACAACTGTAACGACGACTCTAACTACCGCTACTAATTGTCTTTACCAAGGTGTTCTCTTTTTATAAGATCGGTCCCAATCGAGGTGAGCAAATCTGACATTGTTTAATTAGATGACGCCTTATGTTGAAACTAACATTTTTAGGACTTTCGAATTAATTAATCTCAGCCGCAACGTATGATTCAGCTAATTGCTTTCATGCGTAAGTGGTTCGCCTATTAATTTATATGACTCGTCCTTTTATTATTATAATCTCTTGTTTCGTGACAATATGTACGGAAAATGTACAGAATAAGCTTGATTTTGTTGCAGTTGAATTGTTAAGGTTTTTACTATTGTTGTTGCTGAGTACTAACCCTTTTGTTTTGTTATCTTGGGACTTTTGACATTATTTGATTTTCTATTAAAATGCAATAGTGTATTGTAGAATTTATGAAAAATCCTGCATGTTGATTTATTATTGCAATTATTCTGAAAATGGTTATTACGCAAACAGTCGATGCATAATTTTAATTTAAGCACTAAATTGTTCTGTGCTTGCTTTTCAGAAATACACCACAGTGATATATTAAATGATCCTTGGAATTATTTGGACAACATTATTTAATATGCAATTGCTGCGTATGGTCGGGTCTGTTTGTTTACTCGTTGATTCTGATTAGACGTTAGAAAAAACACTATTTAAAAAAAATGGTCCTAAAAGAATTATTAATCATGCCTGATGATGTCACTGTCTTCAACATCAGTTTTTCTAATAAATAAATACTTTAATTAATAACTAAAATTAAATTTTATGTTTTAAATTTACTCAATTGAATGTATTGACTTTATGTGCAATTTTTATCAAGTTTATTTATTAAATGACTAATTTACAGGTTATCGGATTTGGTTTCTATTACATCATTCTTGAATAGCACCGCGCTGTGAATGAATGAATAATGAGTAATATACGTACCTGACATCGAAGTTTATATTTATGTATATCTGTTTATCATCCTGCTGGTCTTGTTGCTTTTGGGGGACACCCGAGCAGGACGCCTCCTTGTTGTCCATTATCCTATCAAGGATGGATTTGAATTTCCACCTCTTGTTAATAACAATGTAAACGTATTATGCACTAGAATTCACAGAGCACGGTTGAATTATACCAGATTTAAATAAGGGAGGAAAAAATAAATTTAAATGTTCATTTTAATTATTTATTTATTAATTCTTTTCTTAATAAATATAAGCGCATATAATGTGTATTATTCAAGATTGTTTTATTGACTGGTGTCAGTATATGAAATGAATCTGAGAATAGCTTCCCTACAAATAAAGTTTACAGTTTTCAACTCAACTACGTGACGTTTGCAACTTTAATATAAATTTAAAAATGCAACTCAATGAATTATTTAAATCTATCCATATTTGCTGGAGAATTTTTATGATTGATATATTACATTTATATTCGTACATTAAAGAAATAACAAAATGTTATGATTTTGCACGCTTCCGTTTCTCGCTCTCATATTTTCATGTGCCAGGCTGTACTGAAGTAATAACAATGGAGCAGAAGCGTAGAAAGACTTTTGTCAAATAGGAATTATTTTTCATTTATTGAAAATAATACAAATATTTATTTTATGCAGAGTTAGCAGGATTTAGTCACGATTGCAAATTATAATTAACAAATATAATTGTGATTTTAATTGTCTCTCTGAAAAGTGACTTGCTTGGCACATTGCATACTTTTACTTTGGTATACAAATATAAGTTTATTTTTTGCAAAATTAGTATGATTACATTGTAAATATCCTACATTAAAACTTATTATTATAATGAGTAACAAATTAATAAACTTTATATTCATTTTTATCTTCCGAGGAGTGTATGTTTATCTTTTATTATTTATAATTTACATCGTATAGTGTATATTAACTATACACTAAACATGATGGTTAGAAGTATCTGCAATCAATAATGTAACAATGTATGGCAACACTCACCAACACCCGGGTTATATAAACACATTCAATGCCAGTTGTGTTTATCAACACTGGCGGAATGTGCTTGCGATGCAAGGTGAATATTAAGTAACATCTATTTACTACATTTTATTACCCTGGAGGAAGTGCAGCTATTGCGCCACTATAGGTGACTCGTATCGTATAATACAAGATCTTTATGATTTGTTTCTATACTCTTCATACTTGTATCAGAATCGTATTCATCAGTTTCTATACCCGAATCTAATTCATCATCACTATCGGTGTTACTTTCATCACTAGAATCAGATTCAAATCCACTTGAATCAGATTCAGATGCACTCGAATCAGATTCTGAATCTTCCATTGAAAAATTTTGATAGTCACCATTATTATTATTATTATTATTATTATTTTAAATATTTTAATCATATAACAATACTTACGGCTTTATAATTAAGTTCATTTGCTTTTTGTTTGTACAATTTAGCATTTTCTGCAATAACTAATACTCGTTCTAGATATATTATCGTACGTCCTATAACGGTTTGAACTTACTCTTACCCTTAGCTAGGCGGCAGTTCTAATTTGATTGGTGGGTCGTGGATCGCTTCAAATTCAGGATTGAAAGCCAAATAAATGGACTTACTAAATGTTGTAAATCTGAAGGAAGGACGTTATAGAGATATAAAACTCATATGAGTCACTATATAGTGGTAATATCTGATCATTTAATAAAAATATAAAATATTACACACTGATGTCTGGTTCAGGAAGAAAAAAAATTGTTTAGTAACTTTATACTTAATTAAGCTCATCAAGGTCTTTCCACATCACTGACCGATCGAGAGCGTGATGTGATGTAATTTTGTAGCATTTCTTGTTTTCTTCTTATCATTATGCCCTTAAATTTTCCAATCTTTATTCCATTCTTTAATTAGTTATTAATTAGCTAACCAGAAATAATACAAGAATTTAATTGACTCTGTATGTACTTTCAGTAAATATTTATTGATTTTGAATTATTACTTTCCAACAATTAATTCTGATAATCCTTTTATAGATAGGCAGTTGTCACGTTTATTTTTAATTATATTTCACTGTTTTCTGGTTCAGTTGAATTTGTGACCGTTTTGAAAGTAAGGGAGCGCAGCTCGGCGGTAGTTGGTGTACTGCCAAATGTTTTTATTTTCTGCTTCTTTTAAATTCATCTTTGTATTATCTTAATTAATTAACGATTTGGTTTTTGTTTATCTTGTATAATTTCTGTGTTACTATAATTCCTTTATCGCGTTCATTTAATTCCTTTTTGTGCAATAAAAATTACTGAGTGGGTCATGCGCGGGGCAATTCCGTGAATTATCTGCGGAGCGAATGCGAGCGCATAAGCTCTTTTTATTGAAAGTCTTTGGCACTACTAGATTGCAATTGCGGATATAGGTAGTTAATCATACCAGTGGAGTACATCAAGCCTGACAGCTGTGTTTGTGGTGAGCCGTTTTGTTTTAAGTTGTTATTCTATGTATTATTTGGTGTTTTGTGGACCCAAGTGTCGCCGCGAGCTTGGCCCGGCTAGTCCTTAAAAAATACTCCATTTGGCGCCCAACGTGGGGCTACGTAGTTTAACTTTTAAACGTGTTAGTGTAAAAATAATTGTATCATTCTTTATTTATTTGTTGGTTTTGAAAACTTTTATGATACTCATCTAATTGTTGAATGGGGTACGACCCTGAACTCCCGACCTTGATCCGTTTCCCGAAACTTGATTATTGAGATTCCTATTATTGAGGTCCTGCATTATTAATTCTTTGGTTTGTTGAGACTTGTTTTGCTCGTTATGTTTCCGCTTCTTACAATCGGTAATTTTATAACATTTTGTCTTGCAATAAAAACAAGTAACATCAAAATTGTTAGACGTCGGTGCGTGAAAAATTGCACGCTTTTGCTTAACTCTAACATTATTAAAATTTTGATTGTAATTTAATCTTATCATTATTTTCGTTTTTATATTACCTTTTTTATACAAATATTACAAACAACATTAAATTAAATTTGTTTCTCTTTTAATCGACAATTGTGAAAATCGTTTTGCCGTTTGAAGTTGTCATTCTTCTGAACGTGCCAAATCAATTGCGGCATCAAGAGAGTTAGGGTTTTGTGATTTTACATATTTTTCTACAGGATTAGTTAATCCTTCCTTAAAAACATTTAAAGCTTGAAATCTAATTACTTGTAAAAGTTCTCTGGCTATGCCCGGTTACGATGGCATCTACTAAATTTGACAGACATTTTTTTATTTTCAAGGCATAAGTTGTAATGTCTTCGTTCTTGCCTTGAAAACAAAAACTGAGTCCTGTTTGTCAAAATCCGACGGACTGCTTCTCTAAGAAATCATCTTAAAGATAAGCTTTTAACCCGTCCCACTCAGGAAAAACTCTTGCCAGTTAACTAGTTTTAATCCACGGTTTTAATTATGCCAATATAAGTTGTCCCTCGCTTTTATCCGAAATTGGATTTTATGTGTCTAATTATTCCGATAGCTTTAAGAAATTGCAATTTATTTAAAGTTACGACACACAGTTCAATTTTTTCTAATCATAATTCGTTAAGTCGCATGTTTAGAAGAACATTTCTTCTAAATGAAAATGAATGGTTTGATTGTTTAACTTAAATAAATACACGTTAAAAAGGCGTCTGTTAAGACATAACTTAAGCTTATGTAATTAGTTAGTTTGCTACTCACTATCGCAAAGAAGGATGGCATGAATAAATATCAACCTTCAAATTAAAAATAAAGAATGCAGAAAGAAATAAACAAAATCAAATAATTGCAAAAATCAAAACTGCTAACGATTATACATACATATATCATATATTTATCAAACAAACATAATTATTTTTTTCGCAATTGGATTAATCTTAAACTTTGGCACGGTTGACAAAATAAATGCGTTTCACCCGAGGTTTCACCTTCTTTATAATCAATCGTAATTGTATAAAAATACTTTTCATTTTGTTTAACAGAAGTCATGTGTTGTGCAACCTAAATCATTGTATTATCGACTAAATATTGTTTCACTCAAAAAAATTGCAGTCAGTATTTGATAACACATAATTTTAATTAACAAGCGATTAAATTTTCTCAATTTTTTACAAGAAGCCATTTGTGGTTTAAATTCAAATGATTTGTGAATTTAATTCGTGTTCGTAACCAAGTACAGGAAAGCACATTGCATTTAACATTTACGTAGTCACAAATAGCATAGTGATCTTTTATATATTCAGCAGTTCCAACTTCTTTACACTCTGTGTACATACAATATGTGAGCATTTTAGGTAATAATTGTTTCTTTGCAAAATTTTGACTATTGTTCACAATAGATTGGCAAAGTGGACAATTAGTAGTGTAAATGATCGCAATTCTTCTCGAAAGGGAGCAATCGTTGCCATGAAATAATGGGCAAGTTGTATCTTGCAAGATTTAAATTAACTAAATACCCACTTACCTTATTAATTGAACCTGAGCGGGGCTGGTTTCTTTTGGCACTTACATTTAAGAAATTAGAATAAATAAAAATATAATAAAATTAAACTTGAAATTTATTAATTAATATAAAAAAAACTTATTTTCTAAAATTATAATTCCCCGTAAACCGCACCACCTATTGATATATTTAATAGATTGAAAACGATTCTTGTTCAGTCAAGCTTATTTAAAACCTTTCAATTTCCTGTTTAATTTCTTCCCCTCAGTAATTGGCTAAAATATGTCTCAGTAAAAACATCTCAGCCAATCACCGCGCTTTGAAAACACTCCTAATAAGATGGGTAACAGAACAAAGAAACATTTATAAACTCAACTGACCAACTGTAGCGATAAAAGCAAACAAGTGTGATGCGGTCCATAGGGTATGAAAATATTGCATATCAGGAAACACGTGTGACTTAAGAGTGGTCTATAATAATAAATATCAAACTTTTCTTAGATCAGACCCCTCTTTAATCAAATAAGTCACGATCACGATCCGATATAAGATATCTCCATTTTAAGAGAAATAACATAAATAACAAAAACGATTATGAAATCGCCTGTTATTTATAATTGGCTTTAACCTTACATGCGTAACAAAAACTATGACTGTGTAGACATTGGTATTTGGCTGCAAACAAGTAGTTCTTGCAAACTGCACATTGGCATGCATTGTAACTAAAAATAATATTTAAAATGTAAATTGTATTATCATTTACCTAATTTGGGCTATCCTGTCCACTATTTTATAATATTTGTAGTTACTAATTCTGTTTGAAACAATATAATTTTATGCGATCGGCATAAAAGACAACGCCGCCATTTAACGTATGGTTCATTGTCTGATAAAGTTTGAATAGGACGCAATAAAGTTAGTTACAACTAAAAATTAATAGTGTTTTCGGGTTGCCAATTCTATATGCCAATCAATGGGATTGAGTAGTGATATCGGAATTGGTTCACCAATTTCATCACTTGCGCCTTTTGCTGTATCGAGAGACTAGATATTTTATGTCGAATAATATGCTTGTGGTGTTTGCTTTGCGCAAATGGCGTGTTCTCTTGCTGGGTAAAAAATTGTTTATTATCTCAATTCTAGTAGACTATTTGACCTCGTCTACTACGTTGGGTTTTGTCAATACAAGAATACGAATTTGATATTCAGCACATCCCGGTCGTGGTAATTTAATAGCCGATATTTTGTTCTGTCGAGAATTCCGTATATTTGTGATGAATTGCGATATTACGTTACTTCTGCAAAAAGTTCCCGAGTTTCATCGAGCGAATAACAAATCCGATATATTTAATTTTTCCTGTTTGAGTCATCCTAAGTTATTCTTTCATAAAAAATGTGTTTTTTCGCCGCGTCTGATGCATCCGCATATTTGTGTATTCCAAGCTTGTTGGTAACATAACGTTACTTTTTAAAAGATTTGTTAATGTCTGTGATATTTTATCAAAATTTTGAATGTATTTCCTGTGATGGCCACCTAAACCAAAAAAAGAATTTATGTCTATGGTAGTTTTAGGGCAAGGAAAATGTATAACAAATCCTATGTTTGAGAAACCAGGGCTGAGAAAGCTGTTTTGGATCTATCTTAAGGTGACATTAAGGCTTAATGATATCCGGGAGCAAGATCTAGTGAACTAACAAATTTAGATTTACCTAATTGATCTAATATTGATGTGATGTGAGGAAGCAATTGGTTTTTCCATTCAATTTTTGAAAATTGACTACTACATGCCATTTTTTATTAGCGTGTGATTTTTTAGGATCAACCAACAAAGGGGAATTATAAGGAGAACTTAAATCAATAATTATTTGTTCTTTTAACGTTTTTTAAATTTGCGAATTATTTTCTCCTTGCTGATGAAAAGGTAACTGATAAGGTTTTACATTTACAAGGATGTTATCTGTAGTAGGAATTTGATAAGTGGTAGCGTTATTAAACGGTAAAGTATCATCGGTTAGAATTTCAAATTTTTCAAGATTTTCAAAAATAAAAATGTGTTTTGTATAGGAACATATATTTCACTGGAGTTAACAAAAGTTATATTGCAAACTCAATTTATTGCCTTTTCTAAACAGTTTCCCACAAATACACCGCCTTGAATTTTTTTTGCAAGACATAGTGATTCGTTTTCAAGACAAGTTTTTGTTGATTTAATTACTTAGCTAGGAGCAGGAATAAATTTTTTTTTAAAGGAATTATTATTGAATATTTTTATTTTCCCGTCATGATTTATTGTAAGATTATTCATTTTTGAATTTATTTCAGCGGTATACTGTTGAAAAATGTCTTTTCCTAATATTCCATCTTGTGTAGTTTAGAAATTATCAGGTACTAAATTAATAGGATGTATAATAAGCTCAATAGGATTTTTGGTACCGTAAATGATACCATATGTAGGTATTTGGGTGATTGTTATACCCTTTAATTGAGCTTCAAGGTTTAGAAATACTTTAGTATCTCTCTTAAGACAAGATTTTTTTAAAGTGTCACTTGACTGCCAGTGTCAATCATGACCGATTTTTGTTTCTAACACCGGAAGGATTATGCTATCATGATCCGAATTTTAAGAAAAATTTATATTATAAACTCTTATTGATTATTAATTTGGAAATTTTGAAACGTATTTACCTGTTCTTACTACTAGCCGTCAGAACGTGCGTTGCTAGCGGCAGCTCTTATTATCGGAGATTGAGTCGTGGGCTTAATTTTTGTCTATCTTTTTAAAGGCTGGGCTCCAATTGTTTATTTGTTTGGGCAATCCCAGGTATTAGGGTGCCTCTTGGGTATAAACAATAATTCCCCAGAGGTGTTTATGAAATTAAATTTATATGATTTACCCAAACATAAAAATTCAATTATAACCTTTAAATGTATAGACAGGAAATAAAAAATAAATACAATTTCAGAAAAATACTCGAATAATTAAATTGACTTTGAACATTACATATTCTGAATTAATATTATGAATTGAAATTTTATTATTAGAGCTGGATAGGTCAGACACCCGTATCCAATTTACCTACCAAGTTCTGGACTGGTCATGCACCTCAATCCAACTGGGTTTTGGCCTGGTCAATGCACCCAGTCCAATTCAGTTTGGTCTGGTCAGTAATCCCAGTCCAACTGCCGGAACGTACATATTCTGAATTGTTTGTGAGCTCTCGGGAATTCTCCCATTTGTCTCACTAGCGGGCGGGTGCCTTGGTGGGCTTAAATCACATTTAGTGTGGCTAGCTGTCCAGTTAAGAATTTGCTAGCCACATGTGTGTCTTGCTTACAGGTATTTTTACTGCGGTTTAGATGTTTAATTTATGATATCTTGCGATATCAGATTGATTGGTCCGTTATATCGTTTGCGGAAAAGCGTTAGGTTTTCCGTTATTTTTCTAATGCCGTTGTTTTCATGTACCTCTGCTTTTGCAAAGAATCGTTGAGCGGTTGTGATAATATACTCTTTGAGGGTTGGTATATTCAAATCTTTTCTGATGTCATCGTTTCTCACATACCATGGGGCATCGGTGATGATGCGGAGGCATCTTGACTGTCTTGCTTCTATTGTTTTCCAGTGAGTTGCGGCAGTTGTTCCCCACACTATTGATGCATGAATTAGTTGAGGTCTTATTGTTGATTAAAGTAATAGCATTTTGTTCTTAAGTGTCATTTTATTGTTTTTGAGAAGTGGGTATAGTTTCATTGTGATGCCAATGCTGGTATTTCTGACATTCTGAGTATGGGGTTTTCATGTTAACGATTTGTCCAAGGTAACTCCTAGATATTTCATCTGTTTAGTCCATGGTATTGGAATTCCTTCAATTTCTATGTTTTCTAGGGGTTTTTTCTTCCGTTTGGAGAAGAGGATGGCTTGACTTTTTCTTGGATTAATTTTAATGCCCCATTTTTCCGTCCAATCTGTGATTAGATCGGCGGCACGTTGTAGTCTTTTTGTAATAATTTTAATACAGTTTGAACTGTATAAAATAGCCGTGTCGTCGGCATACTGAGCTGTTATAGTGCCGTTGTCTTCGGTCGGCATATCTGCTACATAAATGTTGTAAAGAGATGGTGAGAGAGCTGATTCCTGTGGTACGCCAGCTGTTATGGGACGTCTGTTAGACAGAGTCTTTCCGATTCGCACTTCAAAGCATCTTCCTGATAGGAAGGAATGTAGGATCTTTCCTAGTTGTTTGTTAAATCCCAGTCTAAATATCTTAGCTAGTAGACCTTCATGCCATACTTTCCCCCCTGCGGGAGGGGGTGGTGCAAAAGAATACTTCCGCTAGCCCCTTTACTGGTCGTAAAAGGCGACCAATAGGCGAGGAGATAACCTCGTTAAAAAACCCGCAGTTCGTCTGGGACAAGTCAAACTTATTTGTGAGTTAATTTTTGACAAAATTTACAGAACATCTTGTAAAACTCACCTGCGTGTTTGCCGTGCGCGGTGACCCGAAAGCTAGGAAAAGAGGATCCTGGTAGTTGAGGGGCTAATACTCAGGTTTAAAAGAGTGTTAGTTCCAACACACTGCTTTGGCCTTAGCTTCTGGTAAAACGGGAGGTTAAACCTAACCCAGTTTTAATCAATCGGCT
The DNA here is from genome assembly GCA_963932245.1 of Tachinus rufipes. Lineage (NCBI taxonomy): Eukaryota > Metazoa > Arthropoda > Insecta > Coleoptera > Staphylinidae > Tachinus > Tachinus rufipes. The sequence continues at coordinate 53,849,603 of OZ010748.1, forward strand.
TGTTTTGTTTAACGTTAGGGTGAGGAATTATTTATGTGGTGATAGATGGAAGGTTCACAATGTGCTACGGTTGGTTCCCGATAGTATTCTTTGTGTTCGCGGAAGTCTTTCATTTACATCTATGAAACCTATATCGCTTGATTAGCCCTGGCGACTGCATCAGTTTGTGATGTAGCGTCCCATGTGTGGCTCCGTGGTGGGTGGGGAGATTGAGCGATGAATTTGACGGAGTTTATTATGGTAGATTCTAAACCTCCAACCAAACGATCTCGCCCGTTTACGGACGAGAGAGCTAAAGAAGATAGTATGAGTACAAGTAGAAAGTTTGTTAGATATTTAATTGTTAAATGTTCTGAAAATGGCCAGAGTCTAAAGGAGGTATCTCCCTTCTTAATTCATAGGACCATTTCTAATATTATTAACGGAACCTTAAAATCGTGTAAGAAGTTAAGAGACGGTACTTTGCTTATTGAAGTAAAAGACAAAATGCAGAGCAGTAAAATGCAGGAATGCACGTCGTTAGGTAATATTGCGGTGACAGTTGAGCCGCATAAATCCTTAAATATTTCTAAGGGAGTTATTTCATGGTATGAGTTGTTATACACAACTGTAGACGAATGCAAACAAGAACTAGCGTCGCAAGGCGTTATCGATATTAAAAAACTAACCCGTAGAAAAGATGGTGAGGTCAGAGATACAACATCTATGATCTTAACATTCGATTCCGAACGGCTCCCAGATGAAGTCAAGGTAGCGTATGTTACTCGCCCGGTCCGCCCGTTTATTCCTAACCCAATGAGGTGTTTCCAATGCCAACGTTTTGGACACACCGCAGTTAGGTGTCCAGGTGTTGCAACATGTGCAAAATGCAGTAAGGAGAAACATGACCCCGATCCATGCAAAAGTTCACCTTTATGTGTGAATTGTGGTGGTAAGCATCCTGTCTATTCCCGAGATTGTCCAAAAATGAAAGAGGAAAGGAAGATAGCCGAGATCAGAGTAACAGACAAACTCTCTTACTTTGATGCTCAAAAGAGGTATAGAGCAATTACGGCTCCTACCTTTTCTAGATCGTTTGCTGCAGTTGTTGAAACGCCTATCGTTCAACAACCACCAATTATGAAATTTACTGCTATTGCAGAAACTTTAAATAAAGACAAGGACTCTAATGTGAAGGGTCAAAAACCGGTTGCGGGCCCATCAGGTTCAAAACCTAAACTGACTACGGCCCAATCCGGTCCAAAGTCACAACGAGTGGGACTTCAAGCAAAACCACTCAAGATGGGGGCTTATTTAAAGCCTAAACCATCTAAGGTATTGGCTCGTATCGGGCCAAAACCAACTAAGGTTGCGACTTCCAAGTCAAAGCCTAAACAGGCAAAGGCTCAGTCCGAGTCAAAGCCTGCAAAGACGGCAGCCCAATCTAGGCTACCGCCACCTGAGGTGCAGGTTTCTAGCGATCCTGCGCCCACAGACCCCAATATTGACGTGTCGTTAGAGTCAATGGATGTGGAAGTTCTTTCCGCGCCATCTACTCTGACAGATGAAATTATGCCAATTAGTGGGAGTTCTACTCCCCCAGAAGATAATTCAGAAGTTAAAAATAAAAACGCTAATAAACAAAGAGTTAAAATTACGTTCGCAACATAACACTAAAAATGGTTTCAACCATTATACAATGGAACTGCAACGGATATAACTCACACTACGAATCCTTTAAAATATTATTAGCCGAAAATTCACCTATCTGCGTTTCCTTACAGGAAACAAATTTTAAGGTTGACTGTTCTGTTAATCTTCGTGGTTATACTATTTATAGAAAAGATCGGTCAAATGTTGATCGTGCTCAGGGTGGAACGGCTTTATTGGTTCATGATACGGTTTTCAGTAAAGAATTCCGTGTCAACACTGCATTAGAAGCAGTAGCCGTTCAACTTCATATCCCTTTTGCACTGACCATTTGCTCAATTTATATTCCGCCAAATGTCAGTTTGGACATTCGTTTGATTGATCAATTACTTGAACAACTTCCGTCCCCATTCCTGCTAATGGGCGATTTTAATGCTCATAACACTATGTGGGGCTCAAATCGAACTGATGTGCGAGGTCGTAACTTGGCCAATCTTTTTTCAGAAACGGATTTAGTTATCTTAAATAAAGGTAACAATACCTACTTTTCCGTGGCCAATAGATCGTTCTCGGCTATTGACCTTACCATTTGTTCTCCAAGTATCGCAGCATTGCTGGATTGGGAAGTCTCGGAATATCTTTATGATAGTGACCATTTTCCCATATTCATTCGCGTGCTTGGTCATGCAATTAATGAAAACCGTCATCGAAATTGGAGAATAAAAGATGCCGATTGGAATATGTTTGTTCAAGTGTTTGATTACGATGACAGTGTCCAAGCCACTATCGACAAAGATATTGAAACTTATACTGATTCTATCATACAGGCAGCACATGCGAGTATACCGTTATCTTCCGGAAAACCTCGCAGAGAGCCCGTTCCTTGGTGGAATTTTGATTGTGAGCAAGCCAAACTCAACAAACGCCGTTCTTTTCGTAGATTCAACCACTCTCCAACAGAAGAAAACCTATTACTTTATTTGAGGTATAAAGCTGTTGCTCGAAGAACATGCAGAAAAGCTAAAAGAGAATCATGGTCAGAATATGTTACTTCAATTAATTCGAGAACCCCCGTCGGGAAGCTGTGGGAAAAAGCCAGAAAAATTTCTGGCCGAACCGCATCATTACCTATTAGTGGGTTATTGTCGGGTGATCAAATTATTACCAATCCCATTGACATTTCGAATATCCTGGCCGATGTTTATTTTGACGCTTCCAGCGATAATAATTACGCTGCAAATTTCCGAGATAATAAAAATTAACATGGAGAAAAACGTTCTGTCATTTGTCTCTGCTGAAAATGAATTATATAACGCACCGTTTAGTGTTTGGGAATTTGACTCGGCATTATCTGAAGCACACAATACTGCTCCAGGTGTCGATTTGATACACAATGCTATGCTTAAGCATTTAAGTCGCTCTGCCAAACTTCAATTGTTGGCACTCTATAACCGGATATGGTCAGCAGGGTATTGTCCTGAGTCGTGGAAACTTGCTATCATAGTACCAGTACTTAAACCTGGTAAAGATAAAAAGCTCCCGACAAGTTATAGGCCTATCTCTCTAACTAGCTGCTTATGCAAGTTACTAGAAAGAATGATCAATAAGCGTCTTACTTGGTTATTAGATTCAAGAGGTTTAATTGCTGACATACAATGTGGTTCAAGGCGTCACCGTTCTACGACTGATCACCTTGTTCGGTTAGATACAGCAATTAAAAATGCTTTTGTACAGAATCAACATCTTGTCGCTGTATTCTTTGAAATTGCGAAAGCGTATGACATGACGTGGAAGTACAATGTTCTACGAACGCTTCATTCATGGGGTATTCGCGGAAGCATGGCATTGTTTATACAAAGCTTTTTAACTTCCCGTTCATTTAAGGTACGTGTAGGTGACAACATCTCGGGCATACGTCAGCAACAGAATGGTATTCCTCAGGGGTCTATTCTAAGCGTGACACTATTTATGATAGCGATTAACGGCATATGTCAGTTCATTAAGCATCCGGTAAGCGGATGTATATATGTTGACGACGTAGCTATCTATTGTGCTTCAAGAAACATGGCAACATTGGAACGTCAACTTCAGTTAACAATCAATCACATTTTGAACTGGGCTAATAAGAATGGATTCACTTTTTCTACTAGTAAAACGTTGCTTATCCATTTTTGTAGAAGGCGAACCCCACACGGTGACCCTTTATTATATCTTGGGGGAGAACCTATTCCTGTACAGGATAGTGTTCGATTTCTCGGTGTCACATTTGACCGTGCGCTGACTTGGCGTCCTCATTTAATAAATCTGAGATCAAGATGTGTCCCGGCACTAAACTTGCTCAGGTCGTTGAGTGTAAAGTCATGGGGAGCGGATCGGAAAACAATGCTACTTCTGCATCGCGCTTTGGTGCGCTCAAAACTAGATTATGGTTCCATAATCTATGCTTCCGCAGCTCCATCCACATTACGTATTGTTGATCCTGCTCACCATACTGGAATTCGTTTAGCAACTGGCGCATTTCGCACTAGCCCTATTGCTAGTGTTTTGTGTGAGGCAGCTGAACCATCACTCTATCTTCGGCGTAAAATTTTGACAATTAGGTACGCCGCGAAACTAAAAGCTAAACGCTTGCATCCGACGTTTCCTGTCGTGTACAATAATGGTCTCGACGATCTATACAACATCAGGATACGGTCCCAAAAACCGGTTGCTATAAGAAATTGCAGTATACTTCGGGAACTGGACTTTCAACTCCCTGATGTATATCAACTGTCTTACTGTCGCGATCCTCCTTGGACTTTTCAACGTCCAAGGTTAAATACTGCATTATCGAGAATGAGCAAAGCTTCAACTTTACCAGTTGAATATCGAACTGAATTTGCAAAAATTCAAGCAATGAATGTAAATGCCACTTGGATTTATACCGATGGCTCAAAAAGTAACGACGGTGTGGGTTGTGCTTTTCTGGTAGATGAGCTGCAATTTACATTTGGCTTGCCAAGTGTTAGCAGCGTGTATACTGCAGAACTGTATGCTATCTATCAGGCTCTTCTCTACATCCAACTAAGCGCAGGTATAAATTATGTTATATGTACAGACTCGTTGAGTGCATTAAACGCCATTGATGACCAATATCCTGATCATTACTTGCTGAGGCAAATTCATTCAATTTTGCTTCAGGTGTCTCAGATAAATGTCACTGTTAACTTTGTCTGGATCCCCAGTCCCGTAGGTATCAGTGGCAATGAAAAAGCTGATGCGCTTGCCAAATTGGCAATAACTAGCGCTGAATATGTTTCATTTAAAGTTTGCGTTAGGGATATTTGTAATTTTCTACATCAAAAGCTGCTGTCTAGCTGGCAAACTGAGTGGTTTGCTATTCAAGACAACAAGCTGCGATGCACTAAAAGCGTTATTACACCGTGGAGTTCGTCATGCAGGCCGAAGCGTAGGGAAGAGGTTATCCTCACGCGACTTCGCATCGGTCACTGTCGATGGACTCACAGGCATTTGTTGGCATCTGAGGTGCAGCCAGTTTGTGATACTTGTAATGTCCCATTGACTGTTCGTCATATCTTATTGGATTGTCGGCAGTTTTCGGAACAAAGAGTTACGTCTGAATTATCACCCAGTTTGTCGATTGTCTTGGGCGATCAGATCGTTGAAGTCGATCGTCTGTTTGAATTTATTCGACAGAGCAAATTGGGTGTATGGATATAATTGTTAATTTATTATGATTAATGTTTGTGTATCGTAAAATCCAGCAGTGTTTAGGACTTTTTACACCCTAGACACTGTTGGAACTATCTAGTCATTATTGCTATAGTCATTAAAGTTTGTGAACGTTTATTTTATCTTTGTTGTTTATTTATTTATTTATTTAATTTTATTCTTTAATATGCCATTTTACAGCATATTATTTTACATTTTTTATAGTTAGAGAAAAGAATCGGCGTTAATAGTCTTATTAGGCTGATACGCCAAAAATCTAAACTAACTAACTCATGCCATACTTTGTCGAAAGCCTTCTCTATGTCAAAAAATATGGCACCCGTAGATTTCTTTGTGCAAAACCCAACGCTGATGTGATCCGTTACTCGAGCAAGTTGGTGAGACGTCGAGTGGTCTTTGCGGTATTCGTGTTGATGTTCAGGGATTAAGTTGTTGTTTTCAGCGTGTAGTTGGATTTGCGATAAAATTACTCTCTCTGCGATTTTGCTTAGCGAACTGAGTAAGCTAATAGTTTTCAGGAAATTTAGGAGATTTGGCAGGCTTGGGGAAAACTATAATAGTGGCTAGTTTCCATGACTCTGGGAAGTATCCATTTTTGAGCATTGCATTTATGATGTTAGGTTAGCCAACGATAGCTTTTTTGGGTAGATGTTTTATGGTTCTGTATGAAATATTGTCTTTCCCAGGGGCTTTTCTGGTGTTGTGAGCAGTGGTGGTACGTCATTTATAGTTTCGAGGTGTTGCATCAGTTCATTTTCAATTTCTTCTATGAAGTCAGTGTCCAAAATGTCGAAGGCTGGACTGCATTGCTGTTTTATGGATATTGCAATGGCTTCGACTTTCTCAGATTCTGTGTAAGTCATGCCATTTAGACCTTATAGGGCTGGAATAGTAACGTGGTTACGTCTTAGTCTTTTCAAGATGTCCCAGATTTTGGGTATATCTTTAGAGCTTCCCTCAAATGCATGCTCCCACTGTCTATTTTTAAAGGTTTTAATGTTGTCTTCGACTTGTTGTTGTAACTGGCTGGCTATTCTCTTATCCTGGGCTAACCTGGTACGTCTAAATTTTTGTCGGGCTTTGTTTTTGTCAGCAATAAGTTTTTTTAGGAAAAGTGGTAAACCTAAAGGGTCTTTATTGCTAAATTCAAAAGTTGTTGTAGCCTTTTCTTGAGCTGTTAGTATAGCCGTTGTTAAGATGTTGACGGCGTTATCAATGTCCAGATTACATGTAATAGTCGGTAGCGGCCCAAGTTCTTCGAGCATGTAGTTGGAGTATTTTTTCCAGTCCGTTTGCTTGCGGCAGTTGTTAGGGTTTGGTATGTTTTAGATTTGAAGCAGTACAGGAAGGTGGTCTGACTCTAATTCGTTAATTACGGTGATGGTGATGCTGTTGTAAAATTGTTTTGTGATGGCTATGTCCAGTATATCTGGAGGATGACCTTGACGACTGTAAAAAGTGGGCGTGTCCGGGCTATGTATGACGATACTGTTTTCTTCGCTGTATTTGTACAGCGATTTTCCTCTTTCATTATTATTCTTGCAATTCCAAGCTGTATGCTTAGAATTTAAGACTCCGCCGATGATGGTGGGAATATTGTCGTTTAAAACATGATTCAAGTCTGCGTGAAGGAGTTGCTTAGATGGAGATAGGTATGCTGATACAATTTTAATTTTACGCAACGGTTTGATGTTATTAATCACTCCATCAGCTTCCAGGTTTGTCATGATAGGGATGTCTATTTCGGCTTGGTCTATTGATCTCTTGATGAGTATGGCAGTGCCTCCACCTCTCACACTGTTTCTATCTTTTCTGTATGTGTTGTAGTTTGGAAACTTGGTATTATGTTTTGGTTTAAGGCCCGTTTTTGAGAGTAGCATTATATCAATTTGATGTTCAATGACGTAGTTTGTCAGTTCTTCTATTTTAGTTGGAAGGCCGTCGCAATTCCAGAAGCTGATTGACAGGCAGTTTGGTTGTGCTGCCATTATGCAAGTTTTTGCAGCGCGATAGCTAGAACCTGTTTTAACAGGCCCTTGTCGTTAAGAGAAGTAGTTAATATTTTGAGTAGATCAACTTTAAAAGAGTTTTCTTCGGGTTCTGCCGGTTCGTTTGCCATCGTGGAATGAACGGCTCTTGCGTAAGACGACGTTTGTGGGCGTGGCCTAGGTGATTCATAGCTGGCTGGGCGTGCCTGGTTTGCCGCGGGTTTTTGAGTTTTGGCTTTTTGTTTTTGGTATTCCGGGCAGCCTTTATAGCTGGCCGGATGTTTTCCGCCACAGTTGGCGCAAGTGGTTTTGTCTCTGTCGTCAGACAAATTTGATTGTACATGATTTTTGTGAGTGCCCATATGCCTGGCATCTGTGGCAATGAGCGGGTTTGTTTGATTTAAGTTTTTCCTCGACTTGTACTTTAAGTCCGAGAATGTGCGTCATTTTAAAAATATTGTAGTTGTTTTCATTTTGTTCAAGTTGGATGATCCTCGAAGGGGACAGTATTTGTTAATATTAATATCAATATGAGATACTGATACAAATGCCCAACCACTATACCGTTCCTAAAATGTTTTTTATCATCATCTAATAAATTTATTTGTTCATATTAGTTTCTTTATCTTACCTGAAATTCTTCTGATTGAGTTTTAATTTTATCGCAAAATTTATAATAAATTTTATCTAATTCGGTAGACATGGTAATCACTTCATTTTTTGTATTGAATGATTTTAATTCTAAATCAGTTTTGTCTTGTGACTCATTTGTCTCATCATTATTATCAACAGGATTTTTTACAAAATGAGCATATAAAATTAAATTAATTTTTAAAGCTGTATGCTTTTGTAAACATTGATTTATTAACTCACAAACTTTTACTGATTTATTGCTTAAAAACGTACTAATATCCGTTTCCTTATCTGAACATTTAAGACGGTAAGATATTATTCGATTTTTAAATGCAGATTGAATTACAATTTCATCATCATTGTCTCCATTAATCGAATTTAACATATGTTTTTTTGATCTTAAATGTCCATAATATTTTTGATTGGAATTAAATGATTCGTTGCAATCATCGCAATATAATTCAACTGACGGACGTGCTCTTCTGGACATAGTTTTAGATTTACTACTACTAATTACTTCAGTTTTGTGCACTTTTATATGTTCCATATAGTTTATTCCACCAATTAATTCACCACATTCATGACATAATATATTTTCAACATTGCTTTTGTAATGTGTATTTAAATAATCCGACCGTGAAAAATTTTTAAAACATAATTTGCATAGAAACTTTTCATTTGATGGATTACACTTGTTTCTATGTCTTCTTAATGAATCTTTTCTTGAAAATAATTTAAAACACTTATCACAATTTAAACTTTGGTTAGATATGTTATCTACACGAACTATTTTATTCTTATATATAATAATATATAAAAAAGAATATATACTTACTTATCATTATTATTTCTAGATTATAAGACTTGCAGTTTTGTTCGACGTTACGTCACCTTGTCATAATCTAATACAAAGGAAATTAATATGGGAATAAATATATATATATATATATAAAAAAATATATCATTCAAATATTAGTTAAAATAATATTTAATTAAACATTAAGCATTATGATTATACATTAATAAAATATATGGATATAGATATATATATATATAAAAACTATAAGATAATGAACAAGTATGAAGTATTAGTATTCACAATAATTGTGTATTGATTGATTGATTGATTGATTAACGCTGATTGTTGTTGATGTTGATTGAACTGAAATTAAAATAAACAGGTATAAATAAATGAATTAATAAACTCAAATTGATTTTAAAGGTTAGTAAAGTCTATAGAGTGACATTAAAATTTTGTATTATATACTTACATTATTAATATTTTTCAATTTTGACAATTGGGTATTGTCGATCCCCAATTTCATCAATGCGTTCTAGCATTACGTAAAGACTCCCTGAATAATTTACATTGTAGTCGTCAACTGCTTTACTGTGAAAAACTTCGATAAATTTTTTCGGTAGCCATACCATTATTTCACCTAGGTCCGCAGCTATTGAGGGTCCATATACAGTTCCTTTAATTTCTACACCAAATAATTTATATTTTTTTGTCAATTCCAAATCGGTAACTTTAATTGTTGGTTTGTATGTTGACGATTTGTTGACGGTTAATAATTTGGTGAAATCCATTGCGAGCTTGATTGATATCGATTGTGTGAGTGTATGTTTCAACGACTTGTTTTATACTAAACAATTGTGTGCGCAATCGTTTGCAATTTTAATATTATTTTTTTCTCTTATAAACTAAACTAACGTACTTTAAAGCGATAAACAAATATGGATGTGGTTAATTATTAATTTTATCTTATATTAGTTATCAAACGCGATCTTGTAATTGCTCATTTTTTTAACACATGTTGAACAATTTATCATTTCACTTATTAGCGTAATTGATTTTTGATAATTTATACAATATTTATATGTAACATCTTGAAATAACATGTCACAATGTTTAGCGTAAAACAATCTAATATTCCAATTTTTTCTTGCATAATAACATTCCACGCAATAATTAACACTTTCAATTATATAAAATGATTCCCTCACACAAACTAAATGTTGAGCGTTCATCTCACCAATGCTGGAATATTCCAAACCGCCGATTGTAATTTTATTATTATTATTAATGTAATCTTCTTCTTCTTCTTTTTTTCTTTTTCTTCTATTTCGTTTTCTTCTTCTTCTTCAAAATTTATACATTTACAAACTCGTTTATCAGGGTTTATTGTTCGATTAATCTCTTTCTTAGGTGCGTTTGGACAGGTGATATGGGAGTTATTTTCAATCATCGATAACAAAGATGGTGATTCCATTTTTTTTTTCACAATATAATAACAACTCACACTCTAACACAAATTACTTCTGTCGCACACTTAATTAATAATAATAAAAATTAAGTGAGTAATTGCAGGATTAAATGTAACCGAACGCGCATCGAGTTTCGCACAACACATTTTGCGTCGAGCAATGACTCATCTATTACGTCCCTTACGCTCGGACGCTATCTTCGTTAGGGATGGTCCTAGAGCCGTTCTGACCAGAGATTTGATTTTTCGAGCCCCCACCCTGTCGTAGTGCCGTTTTGGCTTTCCCACCCTTATGGCTTATAGTGCCCTTTTGGCTTTCCCACCCTTATGGCTCTTAATGCCGTTTTAGTTTCCCACCCTGTCGTAGTGCCGTTTTGGCTTTCCCACCCTTATGGCTTATAGTGCCCTTCTTAATGCCGTTTTGACTTCCCACCCTGTCGTAGTGCCGTTTTGGCTTTCCCACCCTTATGGCTCTAAATGCCCTTTTGGCTTTCCCACCCTTATGGCTCTTAGTGCCGTAAGCTTACGTCATAGTGGAGGGAGTTGTTTTGCCTACACTCGTTACGTCACCATAGCAAATTTTATACACAACTTCCGTAGGTGGAGGTGGTGCCAGAACCGGCGGTTTTACTCTACTGAAGTTAGATGTCTATCCGTTCAAAATGTGCGCCGTAACCAACAAGCGCGATTGGTGGAGACAGGCAACGTACCGACTACAATTCGTAACTTCATCTGCTGCGGATCCAATCCAGCCACACCTGAAAGCCATTCTGAAAATCCTCAACAGACGCATGATGGAGAAGGAGGACAAGCAGAAGGAAGAAAAGGACATAAATTCGAAATTTGGTTAAGGAACCATGTAAATAGCCCTCTTACATACATCTTTCAAACTACGCATTTTTTGAGTTGGAGAGATATGTAGAGGGGGCTGCTGTGTGCATATATAATGCTCCTATGGGTAATGTCCCGGAGCATTATTACGATGTGCCCACTTCCCTTAAAATTGTAGACGAATTGTTATTGTTTCAAAATTGTAAATCACCACAACGTGTAGCGAAATTTTTGTATGTACTGAGCAAAATTATGAACAGAGCAAATGGAAAGCAGAACGCTCTTGTTTGTATATCCGAGCCTAGCGCTGGTAAATTTTTTTTCTTTGATGCTATTTTACATTTTTGTATTAGTGTTGGCTACATAGCCAATTTTAATAAATTTGTAGGTTTCCCACTGCAGGACTGCGCAAATAAAAGAATTTTGTGCTGGAATGAGCCCAACTGCGAACCTTCTGCGTGGGATACAATCAAAATGATATTTGGAGGAGATACCTGCCCAATTTGCGTGAAATATAGCGAAGATCAGCAGGTAACGAAGACTCCGGTAATTGTACTTTCCAACAATGACATTTTTCCCAAAAACGAAGCGTTCAATTGCCGCATTTTTAAAGTACAATGGATGCCATGCCCCACATTACGCAATTACAATAAAAAAACCGAATCCCTTATGTATCCCCTTACTATTTAGGAAATACAATTGCTTACCTGAAAAAATGCCATTGATATGTACTGATGCACCATTGTCCGATGACGAATTTTATAGTTCAGATGATAGTTTTTGAGTTAAAGTTTTGAAATAATAAATGCATATGTTATATTAATTTTTATTTTATTGAAAACCTTTTTTATAAGACAATTTTAGGTTTGATAATGAACGAGACATATGTTCCCTCTCTGGGGTACTCGAGATGCTATTGCTTGTAGAGCCACTGTTTGATGGAATGGGTACTTTTAATCTTTGACCGACACTTATGTCTCCACTGTCGGTATCGTTAATTCCAAACATGGTTTCGCCAGTTGTATATTTTTTAGTAAGGTTTGGATAAAATACTACTTCGCTTGGATAAGATGCCAAATTTCCCTCGGTGAAAGCACTATCGAAGTTTACCATTACATTTAATTCGCATTCGATTTGCCAATAACAGGCTGAGTTTAGGAAAGTTGTATTATCTGTTGCTGGGTTCAATTGAGGAGTAGCAATTAAACCTACGTGAACTTGCGGTTGAGGAGTGGGCACGAGAGGACCACTTAAAGGACGTTGAGACCCATAGCATTCCAACTGCTGTTGATATGTAGGCGTTATTTTGTTAATGGTAGCAGCAATGGCAGCTGCCGGATTAATTTTTTTTTTTCAGAATTGTCTTTGTAGACCAAACACACACACACACACACACACACACACACACACACACACACACACACACACACACACACACACACACACACACACACACTTAACGGCGGTTAAGACCAGGTGTTTTTTTGCTACATATTACATTAAAATCAGTGATGGCTTCCGGCGTGAAAATATCGTTCACTCTTCTCGGCGTCCGTACGTCGTAAGTACCTAAATCCAATAAAATGGTACGCCCGAAAATTGTGGTTCTCTCAAACACTCCGTAAACAATGTACGGTAGGTTGAGTTGTTTTTTTGATTCCCTTAATTGGGACACTTTGTTAAGCGCTTCGAAGTTCATTTTAATGCACTGATTGAAGGTTGTTCTACTATTAAAAGATTGTTGTTGTATTAATGAAATAAATTATTTCTCACGTTGACTTTTATACCAGTTATGAGCCGCAGTTTTCCGTTCTAATGATAAGAATTTCTTATGGATTTTTTCAGTTACAAGCCGTAGATTTCCGTTCAAATGATAAAAATTTCCTATCGATTTTTAATTAATTTATTAGACCAACATTCGCACTTCCCGAGTAAAATACAAAACAAAAATTTCTTGGAATGGCAATTGAAATATAGCAATTGCAAAAATTGCAATTAATAGAAAAAAATGTATCTATTTCTGTAATCATATGACACGTGAATGCGCCGTACCCGTTATACATTCTGTCATCTTCGGTGGCAAAGTAATAGCAATACACGCACAATCGCACACATGTTCCACTAGATTCGCATAATTTCCTAAAACCGGAACCGATGATGCAAATAGATTGATTTCTACTCTCAAGAATGTCAAATCGCGCAAATCCTTGTTCCACTCTATTTATTGTACCGGAATAATCTTCATCGGTGCTATATCCACCGTCTAAAACTTAACGTGCTGTCTTCGGAATCCGACATTCTTACTAACTAACTATATTTGAATATTAAAATTGCATGCATCGAGCAGATAAGATTGCGGTTTAAAACTGATTAAATGTTTGTTTTTTATGTATTTAAGAATCCATACGGTACGGAATCAAAATTATCGATTCTACGGCGTTTGGTAAAATTAACTCTAAATGTTTTAGGCTCCTGTCTTGGTAATCACGACATGTTCAGCCGTGCGTCGTATATTTTTTAATATAATTTGTACTTTGTCATAAGTTTCATGTACCATTTCTTTAAGTTCGTCAAAATTCATATATTTATTTATATCGTAATTTATGAAAATTCCTTTAACTTTACATATTGTCACACTTGCATTCTTTTCAGTTGAAAACGCTTTGTAAGCGTAATTTTTTGGGCCTCCAGAAACAAATTCAGTTATCTGTGTTATAATATAAAACATTTTTACCTAATCTCTCCAGGTAATATATAATTTGAATTAGTGTAAGCGGCAATTGCAACATTCACAGTTGTGAGTACATCTGTAGCACCCTTTTTAAGTTCCCAGTTAATTATTACGGTATGATCACCTATTGGTATTATATTATTTATCAATATTGTGGGATTGTGTAACATATTGAAGGACTCGTGAGGGGAGCGCACTATAGATGTTTTTGACTGGTTCTCTCTTTGACCAAATTTGCCGCAGAATGAATTTAAAATTAGTTTGGCGAGAGAGCGTAGTGCTTCGTTTTTACTGATAGCGTGTGCGTCTAATTCTATTCTCTCTTTCTCTAAATAATCAGTAATGTATTGTAATTGGCTTTCTTCTGTTTTACAGTGATTGGGCCAGTCTGACGCTTCCTGTTTAGTCCATCTTGCTTGTACAAACGGTTTAACTGAACCACTTCATATTTCCAGAATTCAACCATTTCTAGTATTTTATATCCCAATTCTAATGCTTTAATAGTTTCATCTATCACCCATGTACCAAATATAGCGCGTTTATCGGCAGTGTGGGTACACTCTTCAGTATTTTGTTCACTGGCGCACGTGTAATATAATATAAACATAAGCTTCCCATTTAATTTTATGGGCAATAATGGGTGATATAAATTTGTTGGTGGTAAAGTATTACATTTAATTATTCCTTCTACTTTAGCAAGATCTAATTTTGAACACTCTTCATTACCGACAATAATAACCGGATGTCCTACCGGGAATTTACCATATTTGCACACCCATGGATATTCAGAACACACATCGCTATTTTTTATTTTTTCTCCGTCTTTTATTTTATAATATAATTTTGTGCTGCCCGTTCTTCCTCCATAAAAAGCATCTCGGGGGTCCAAGGAGGAATTTCTTAATAATGGGTGATTTTTTAAACAGTCCATCTCTTTATGATTGCGTATGAAATTTTTGAATTCGCATTCCCACATTTCGACGACTTCAAACCCCATACTGCGAAGGCGCTTGGCTTTGTTCAGTGCTCTTTCATAGCGCATGTTTAAGGTATCTTGCTAGGATGACCATGATAATAACACCCGTAAAACTCAAATATCTGTTGTGTTTCGTTACAAAAACCATCTACTCGTTCTCCGTGTAATACATGTTCTTGTCCATTAGCTGCATGTTTGATGTTAATTTTACGAATAAACTCTTCACAAAGAAGCCAGTGAATACCGTTCTTAGATTGATTATTATTCCATCTATATCTACCGCGTGGAATGATACCAATTGTATTTTCATTTAAAAAATTTCGTCTGTACATAAGGTTACAAGCAGATGCAATTGTAATAGCTTCGCTAAATGGACAAACTTGGCATTCCTTTAAAAACATACGGCGGAATGTAAGACAGGAAGTTTTTAAAATTTCAACATCAGACCGACAGTAAGACACCATTTCCTCGGCCATATTAAAATAGTTATTTTTATTTGTCTCGTACCATTTCAAAAATATGTCTCTATCCTTAACAAGCATCAAATCTGGAGAGTAATACTGCAGGGGTGGTAAAACCCCTGTATAGTTCGCGTGGTATTGAACATATGAGGAAATACCCCTTTTTTAAATCACATTGTAAATTAAATGCTTTTGATAACTTAGACAGAGCCATGGGGAAGTAATTCTAATAATCGATAACATGAATATTGTCAATTTTCATAAGCAATATTTTAGTTCTGCGCATTATTAATTCCGGTTTCATGTGTGTATTTTCTATAATGTACTTTAACACAAACTGACCGTCAAAAGTCTGAGAATTGTGTGCCATACAAACAATCTTTTTAAATCTCGATCTTAACTTTAAAATGTATTTTACAAAGTCCTCGATTACATTGTCTCCTTTTATTATATTTTCCCGCACGCCGCACTTTTCACACAATACTAATTTCGTCTCATCAATGCACAGATCACAAACATGCTGAACAAATTAGGTTCGTGAATGGTTATGTCAGTAGAATCCTCAACAAATGTTTCTTGTCTGGTTTCTAAATCAAAGAATACAAACATAATGTTCTCAACTGGGGGAGATTTTTTATTAACCGGAATATAACACAAGCGATTCTTTGGATAATTTTGTTTGCACACCTTGCAAAACATTTCATTGCACACGTGCTCGTCACTCGAGGGATGTGATCTCAGACAATTAGTGCATCGCCTTAACTTATGACACAAACCGTTAGTTTTCAATACATTGTTCACTTCTGAATTGCCTGTTACAGTTTTTACACGTAATATTTACGGTTGATGTATCACACGCTTTTTCATCATGGCAGCAGGGGCATTGAATTTTACACCGATGCCGATCTTTTGTATTATATGGTACACGGCACAGTTCACAATAATATTTGCAAGAAAATACGGCTGTCAAAGATGCTATCACGTTGTAGTGTCCTTCACAGTATAATAAATTAATAGAGGGCATGTTTACATTATTACCCTGGAAAATAATATGATTTTTGTTATTATTATCTATATATTCAAATACAACGATTCTATATTCTTGAAGAAAATGCTCTTGAAATTGTTGTATTTCGTTGATTCCTACTCTATCTTCAGGTATTTGAATATTACTTGCTGCTAAAACATTATCTACAGCCTTATATTGTTCTTTAAAAAGGTTAAGTCGTATTTTTCTAAAATTTGATGATTTTTTTATATTGGCACTAGCAACAACTACCGCTCGGACAAAACACTTGTTATCTGTATTTTTTATCGTAATAATTCCACGTCGCGATTTGCACTCTTCATGATATGTAGAACAATAGTTCTTTCGCGGTCTACCTCTCACCCTGGGTGGGCTAATCGAAGTAACAGTCATGCGAAATGTGTCAGTGCTGAAACCTGCTGAATTGCTCTGGAATATCTTCTATAGTATCCCCAAACATCCTCAACAGTAATTGTATCAGCTTGTCAAAATGATAACCATCCTGGACTTTTATTTTTAAAATCTTCAGATGAAAAAGTAAATCCTACTTGATCATCGGGTTGTACATTTGCCGTTATATATTTGATCACATCTTCCACCGCACATTGGATCCACTTTATATTATTTTCATCATCCGGCACGGTTTTAATCTTGAAAACCAATTTTCTCCTGTTTAAACTGAATTTTTTCACTTTTGTAGTATATTCCGATATTATCGTAAATCTTTTTTGTGACATTGTAAATGCCTCGACAAATTATACAAATTATGTTATACTAAACCATTTGTGGTATTTTCTATATATGCAGTTCTTATCATTTCTTAATGCGGTTTTTTTTAAATTCTTAATCTATTTAAATTTATATTATATGCATCTAACAAACAAAATGTACTAATAATAATATTAAAATAAACACTAACAAAGTAGTTTTTAATAAAAATGTTTAATATTTGTTTGTATTAATATTATCTAACCCTATCCACACAAATACTTATTGTTTAATTAACACATTCTAGCTAGAGGATTAGAGAAGAGAAATAAAGAATATTTTATAATAAAATACATTTATTATCGTAAAAATTGATTAAAATTACACACATACGGAAAAAATTCAAAACAACATTAACATTTTCGGTGGCACAAAAAGATACATCTTTTACGTTTAACAATTATGCTAATCTTTGTCAATTTAACAATATCAGCGAGCGCTTTTGTAGCGCTATACCGCTCGCTATTCCGCTATACCGCTCGCTATTCCGCTATACCGCTCGGTATTCCGCTATACCGCTCGCTATTCCGCTATACCGCTCGCAATTCCGCTATTCCTCTATACTGCGCGCTATATCAGGCGCTCTTCAATAGCTACCGCTTTTATACTGCAGTATCAATCCCTATATAACTGCTTAATCTCTTTATACTGCTCCACTTCAATAGAGATAGAAATAATAACCTCACCTCTCTAAGCAGCAAATCTTACTTCTAACAACATATTTGATTGGTGTACAAATAATGGGCTTCTTCTCAACTCTCAAAAATCGGCAGCTTTACTTTTTTCAAATAATCAAATTCCGGATCGCAGTTTACTAATAAAAGTCGATGGTAAAAGTATTACCAACCACAGTTCAACAAAATTTTTGGGATTAACAATCGACTCCAATCTCAGCTGGGAAACACATATTAATCAGTTAGCCAAGAAACTATCAAGTGCTTCATTTGCAATAAACAACTTAAAGAAATGCACAAACAAACATTCGTTATTGCTATTTTACAACGCCTATGTGCAAAGCATACTATCATATGGCATCATCATATATGGTTCAGTTTCTAAAATTGAACGACTATTTGTAATACAGAAACGAATCTTAAGAAGTATTGATTGCACAGCCTACTTAGAACATTGCAAACCAATTTTTATAAAATATAATATAATGACTATCTATTCATTATATTATTACCATCTATTGCTATACGTGAAAAGCAACTTATATAAATTTGACACGAACGGCAACAAAAATACAGGCATAAAAACAAGAGGCTCAAATAGGTTATGTATCCCACTGCATCATTCTACTCTGTATGAGCATAGCCCCCACTATAGAGGCATTAAGGCGTTCAATATACTACCTGTTGAAATAACAAACATTGGCAATACCAAACATTTTAAACTTAAAATCAAATCTATTTTATTGTCAAATCCTCTATACAGCCATGACGATTATTTTAATTTATTTGTTTAATGTTATATGTGTATAATTGATGTAAATTTTATTATTAGTCTTAAGCATAAATCTAGTATTAGTATTGTATTTTTAAATGTTTTTTAATCAACTTTTATATTTAAATTTTATTACTGACATGTCCTATATCTGTATAGATCTTACTGGAATAAAGAAATTATTATTATTATTATTATTATTATTATTAACGCATGCGCTATACTGATTGATGTAATTATCAGTTTATTATTATATACTCGTTGAGTCCTTTGCGGTATCTGCCGGCATCAGAATCCTTACCGGTTCTCATACCAGCGGCAAAGGTTTTGATTATAAATTGCAAGTACAACATACTCCCACGCAATACAAGTATTGGAATAATTTAAGCAAACTTGTTGATAGGTTGTGTTTATTGCACGCATCGAAGAATGCAGGAAATAATTTGCACAATAATGAGATTGTTTTAATCGAGGAGGAATTGCGTGAAGAAGATTTAATTTTCTAATAAATACAAAGCACGCTCTCTTTACACATCATACGCATCATGAGCATCGATAAGTTCGGACGTCATTCATCACAGATTAAAATAAATAAACCATTGACGGCGGTTAGAGGGCCACCAGGCGCTGGATTTAAACGTGATGCTGATGGACATTTCAACCTTGATGGCAAAAGAATAAAATATTTGCAATTACCGATTAATGAAAGCGACGCCACAAACAAAAAATATGTGGATAATGTAAATGTCGTTCAGTTGCAGGATTTGAAGACATCATTTAAAAATATTAATTCAAAAGTTAATTTAGTTATTGAAAGTATTCCGCAAATTATAAACTCAAAAATTTTACCAGTAAAAGAGGATCTGGCGGAGAAGATTAAAAGTTTATCCAGAGATTTCGAAGCGAATAAAAATACATCAAATCATGAAATAGAACAGCTTAAAAATAATATGGATATAAAATGGAAACAGTTTAAAAATGATTTAAATACGCTATTATTAAATCAAACAAACAGCATCAAACTGTTGCTCCATTAAAGAGCCCTTCAAGTCAAAATGAGTAAAGAGGATGTAGTGCGAGAGTTACACAAACCGGCAAGAAAGAATTTTGCTCGAAGACGAACGATACTTAAAGGTGTTGACGATCTGTGGAAAATAGATCTTGCCGAGTTTCAATTATTCTCTCGTGAAAATAAAGGATATAAATATATACATACTTGTAGTGATTGATTCTTTCTCAAAATACGCCTGGACTGCACCCATAAAAAATAAAACCGGTGTGATTGTAGCAGAAACCATGAAGAAAATATTGAAAAATGCCGACGGACGGACCCCGAAAAATATTCAAAGTGATCATGGCAAGGAATTTTATAACAGTCAATTTTCTGCATTAATGAAAAAATATAATATTAATCATGAAATGAATTAATAATTTAGTCAAAATCAGTCAATCGAATCACAGCGGCCAAGGGTCAAGCATAGACAATTGTTTCGGTTCTACAAACCTCGTCAGTATGCCTTGTACGACCACGGCATCGCATGATAGCGAAGACAATTTTGAATAAATATTTCTGTTCTTATGAACACAATTGATATTATAAATAATCAAACGAAAGACTGGTTTGCCGTGGTCGTACAAGGCATACTGACGAGGTTTGCGTGGGCGTTACAGCTGGTATGATACTTTGAACAAGGTTACGCTAGAATACAACAATCAACGTCATCGTACGATAGGAATGCGACCAGCTGATGTACTCCCGGGCGGATATAAGGAAACTATGCTATTGAAAACCGTCTACTCGCATATAAAAATTGCAGGAAAAGTGAATTTCCGAGTGGGTGATATGGTGCGTCTGAGTAAACAAAAAACGCTCTTCGCAAAAGGATACACACCCAATTGGACAACTGAATTATTTAAAATTATTAAAATTAAAATTACCAGCCCGGTGACGTATTTATTGGAAGATGAAAAAGGAGATCCTATACAAGGAGCATTTTACGCTGAGGAATTGCAGAAAACATCAAATCCTAAGATTTATTTAGTAGAAAAAATATTGCGAAAGATGGGAAATAAATTATTTGTAAAATGGTTAGGTTTTGATGCTTCGCACAACAGTTGGATTAACAATCAAAATGTATTATAATTCTATAAATATAAATAATATATTTTAAAAAAATATTCCAGTGTTTCATTTGCAGTTCCACCGTAAAACATATAAAATGTTTATTTTTTTTTACGTTTTGATAATAACATCTTTGTTAAAAGTGATAATTTTGCTATAAATTATTTAAATCGATTTG
This sequence comes from Tachinus rufipes, assembly GCA_963932245.1. NCBI lineage: Eukaryota > Metazoa > Arthropoda > Insecta > Coleoptera > Staphylinidae > Tachinus > Tachinus rufipes. The sequence continues at coordinate 53,870,392 of OZ010748.1, forward strand.
GATATTTAGATTTACCTGAAAATAATTCGACATTAAAGACTATCTCGGATAATGACGTAGCGGAAAGTCTTACACTTTTTCAAGAGTATTATAAGCTACCAACAGATGGAACCCTGGAATTAATGAAACGACCGAGATGTGGAGTACGCGACAATCCTATACCGTACAATCTTGTCAATACTAAATGGGAAAACATAAACCCTATAAAATGGCATTTCTATTTGGCTAATAGAACGTTAATCAATATCGCCAACGTTGCATTTAAAGCTTGGGAAAAACGTATACCCTTTAAATTTGTTCGAAGTATTATAAATTATAATATTGTTATTTCAATCGGTAAACAATTTCATTATTGTGTTAAATCGGGTTTGCCTTGTAGAGATCAATTTGATGGTTGAGGTCGAGTTCTTGGACATGCATATTATCTAAATAAAAACAAAACGTTAGAGATTCATCTAGATCAAGACGAAGATTGGGATTTAAGTTTAATAAACTCAAACTCTTCAAGTAAAAGAAGCATGTTAAGAGTTTTAATACACGAAATTGGACACACTCTGGGTATTGATCACAGTTCTAATCATGATGCAGTCATGAAATCATTTTATACAATTTTTTCTATAAACAACGATATCAATCTTTCTAAAGATTGTAGCGTAACACTACCGTGGTAACCACCCATGTTTATGGGCATAGAGAAAGTAATTTCAAATATCAAACAAAAAATATTTATTACTATTAATATCAAAAACCTAGCAGGTACAACTTGGCTTCATATAGTTTATATAAAAAGACACATCGATTACGGCACCAAAGGCTCGTTCTTAACATTAACAGCTGCGGGGATAGAAAGAACAATTTTTCTTATGTACTGGAAAGATTTTCTAGACCCGCGTCCCGAGCAAAATCTGTCAAAATAAGTCAAATATACAAAACTTAGATATCAACCAACTACTAAATCAAAATTATTTTTTATTTCATGGTAAAAACCTAAACAGTTATGGAACTCAAACTTTAAAAGAACATTAAAAATCAATAATCTTTCACACAAGTTCTATAAAACCAAATCAAATAAATTGTCCTCTGTTTTCTGGCGTTCTTGGAAACTCTTCAAGTACATGTATCTGTAATTCAAATATTTATAATAATTACAAAAAGTTTTCTGATATTATAAATCAACAAATTAATTTTTATAATAGATCAGTTATAAATACTCTACAATTAAATACATTTTCTGGATTGGAAAATATAGATAAAAATAATAATAAACAGCTTTTTCGGAACATTTTGTTCAAGTATTCAGCAAGAAGAAAATATTAGTCCAGACAAAATAAAACTTATAAAAATAAAGTACACGAGTTAGAAGCATTCCTAGAAGATTTGGATATATATGCATTTTGTATTAGTGAACATAAAATGAAAAAAGAGGAAATATTGCAGGTCAAAATTAGTAATTATTGCCAAGCTAATTCGTATTGTAGAGAAAAATTTATTCATGGAGGTGTAGTAATTTATGTGAAAGAACAAATCAAATATTCTACTATAGAGCTGCCGTCAGTAGAAATAGATTGTGAAGTAACAGGTATAGAGCTTACTGAGTTAAATATAATAGTCATTTGCATATATAGAACACCTTCTGGCAAATTATCTACTTTTCTTTATACCATGAATAAAATACTAAAAAAATATTATAAATCAAGAAAACAAGTTTATTTACTTGGTGACTTTAATGTAAAATTTGGTACACTAGAGCCAGATAACATTCTTTTTGCGGACTTATGTCATAGTTATGGTTTCAAAATTAATATTACTCAACAAACCCGTAAAAATAATATAATTGATAATATAATATCAAATCAACATGACAATAATTCAGAGTATAGTGTTTTTGACCCTTGTTTATCCGATCATTTTTGTCAACTTTGTGAAATAAATATAAAACCAATTAAAACAATAGTGAGGTATAGTATTGCCAGACCTATAACTCAGTTAGGATTATTCAACTTACACAAGGCACTAGATCAACAATCTTGGGATTTTTGTAATAATTTTGAAGAAAGTGGAGATAGCTTATTTAATAAATTTCATAACATTTTTCAAGAGAATACTAATAAATGCTTTCCAAAAAAAATGTTTAAATGTAGTACTAAGAAAAATGTAATAACTTGGTTTAATGAAGACATAAAGCAAAAAAGGAAGCATATTAGTTTTGTTTCTTTATACTATCAAAATTATCCAACATTATACACTAAAAACCTTTTAAGCAACTTAAAAACTACTTATCGAAAGGCCATTAAAAACGCAAAAAGACTAGCAAATGATCAATTTATTAAACAATCATCTAATATTTCTAAAGCTTCTTGGAGTATTATTACTACAAAATGCAAAGAAGCAACAAAAAGCAACATTTTACCGGAAAAATTTGCAAAACATTTTGTTGAGATGCCATATAAAGTTATATCTAGTATTGACAAAAATGTATGCCACCCACCAATAAATTTTGTACCAAACAGTTTTGTCACAACAACGCCATGTGTTACTCATAATGAAATAAGAGATATTATATATAACTTAAATTCTACTAATAGCAAAGATATTTTTGGAATAAACTCTAAGATCATTAAATCATCTATAAATTGTATTATTAACTCATTAGTTAAGCTGATTAATAACTGTTTTAAACAAGGTTTATATCCTTCCATTCTAAAAATGACTAAGATTATTCCAGTTTTTAAAAAAGGTGATCCTAATAACATAGATAACTACCGGCCCATTTCTATTATACCATTGTTTTCTAAAATATTAGAAACTGTGCTTAAAAATAAAATTGTAAGTCATATGGAGGAAAATCAATTATTTAATACAAATCAATTTGGTTTTTGTAAAGGTTTGTCAACGACACAAGCTATATATCACTTAACCACAAAAATTATTAAAAATTTTGAAGAAGGCAACTACATGCAAGTTGTGTACTGTGATTTGACAAAAGCTTTTGACTGCGTATCTCACAATTTACTATTATTTAAATTAAAACAAAATGGATTATGTGACTTTATAATTAATATAATAAAATCTTATCTTTCTAATCGCCAACAAAGAGTGTATTATAATAAAGAATTTTCAAAATGTAGTGATGTTACTGTGGGGGTTCCCCAAGGATCGATTTTGGGACCAATTTTGTTTATTATATATATAAATGATCTTTCTGAATATATGCCACTTATTGAGACTATAATGTATGCTGACGACTCTACTTTAATTCTTAAAGACTCGTCGCTAGAAAAAGTATTATCATCTGCTAACGATGCTTTAAAGAAAGCTAAAGAATGGTGTTCTGCAAATGATCTTTTACTAAACGAGAATAAAACTACAAAATTGACATTTTCTATGAGATCTATGCCAATACAACTAGATAAATTAGTTAAATTTCTTGGTGTACATATGGACGCCAAACTTAATTGGAATAAACATTGTGAAGAACTGTCTAAAAAATTAAATAAAAACATATACGCTTTAAGAAATTTGCAAGGAACAGTATCAGAATCCGTTTTAAAGATGTGTTATTTTGGAAATCTGCATTCACATTTATCCTATGCTATTGTAATTTGGGGAAATTCGCATGGGTCTAAAAGGATATTTTCTTTAGAAAGAAAAGCTGTAAGAATTCTGGCTGGCCTGTCCTATAGAGCAGACTGCAAAGAAACATTTAAAAGAATGAATATTCTGACCCTACCTTCATTATTTATGCTTGAAAGCATTTTATTTATAAAAAGAAACATTCACTCATATACTACAAGTACTACTATCCATAGTCATAACACCAGACAAGGGCATCATCTAAGACTACCTCAATATAGACTAACTAAGTCAGTCACAGCTAGTGAATTTCTTGGCATAAAACTGTATAATAAGTTACCAAAATCAATAACTGATTTGCAAGGAAATAAATTTAAGAACCTTATTAAAACATATTTTGTAAAAAAAGTATACTCAACGATTTTTTAAATACTATAATTTATGAATCTAATTTTTTAAGTACGTCCTAGTTTAGAAATTATTGTGATTTTTTTAACTGTTTTAATGTAGAAAACTTTTTACTGGTAATTTATTTTATTATTTACTGTATTTTTTTAACTATTACTATTAGGTTTAATGACGTATGTAAAAAATGTATTTTTTGAAAACATAAATAAAATAATAATAATAATAATAATTATTATTATTATTATTAACTCCCGACCTATCACGCTTATCCCGCAATGCCCGCGAATATAATATAGACGTGCGCTAGACAGGGCCGGACTAAACGTATTTATTTTGGCACAAGATGATATATTGGCTGTACAGAGTATTTACGGCAAACCAACTATAGAAAAAACCTCAGCTACAACTGATCCCGCAACAACAACAACAACAACAACAACAACAACAAATACAACAATAACAAGAAGAAGTATTACTCAAAATAAAATATTTACAGAAAAATCAAATGTTAAAACTGAGATTGAGACTTATCCAAATTTATGTGTTTTGAAAAAGGTTAATACATTCATAATTATTAAAAATCGTTTATATGTATTTCACAAATTATGGGTATGGAGTAAACATTTAAATGAACATACATATAAACGTCCTGAACTGATCACAAAATGGTTTCCGTTTTTACCTCATAATTTTACTAAATTGTTAATTGTTATAATTGTTGATAAAAAAATGTATTTTATTAATTTTCCAGCTTTTCAATTAAGTCATACAAAAAGTACAGCCATTTGGAGACCTGATACGGAAGCTAATATTAGTGGAATTGTAAATTCAAATAGCGGTAAAACATTTGTATTTTACGATGATGGATATTATTTACAAGTTGATGAGTGTAGTTATCACAGAAAAGCCGTTGGTACCATAATCGATGATTTTGGGAGAATTCTCTCAAAAATAGATTCAGTTTTTCGATTTTCCAACGGCCGTTTGTATTTTTTCAAAAAAAAATATGTTTTATGAATATAATGAATTTTCTAATACAATTCCACAGTTTGGTAATATTGAACTTACAATATTTGGAATACAATGTCCAAATGAGGGACTGCTACTGCATCTTCAAAAACTTTTGCAAACATTAGTATCCGATAAATTTGACTTTAGTAACTCTGATAACTACGAAGAGGATATTCAAATAATATTTAATTTTGTAAATAAAAAATGTATGGAATAATTAATTAATAAATATATATTTTATTTTAATGTACTTACCTCAATTTTATAATTTTATTCTAATCTGTAAAATGATGCATGTAATAAATTGTAATGAAATAATGATGAAATAAAAATGCAGTTTATTATTATAATATTGTTTTTTTTTAATTTAATTTTTGTTTATAGCATCATACCCCAAATTATAGGTGTAAACATAAGCACTAACAAACTAATTACAAATAATAAATCTAATATAATACTACATATAATTTTAAAATTTTCTTCCTTATCAGAACATTTTTTACTGGTAATGTTTGTAAGGGTGCAACACGAGTCTTTGGTAAGACTTTCTTGCTTCTGCACAGGGTTGTTCATGGCATCAGTATTTTAAAGCAGGTGGTCCATCTATCTGATTGCTTCAAGTGAGGTCTTCTCCATATATACACGAATGACAATGCATTTTAGAAAGTGCGGGGCCATCTCCATCTATGTGTGTGCGAATACAAGAATTATTATAATGTTTGTGGCATGGTAGACGTTGTTGTAAATCAATCATGTTTCTGCAACAATCGGGTATAGAGTTCCAAAAGTTTTCTAATTCCCATGAAGTTAACTTAAATATTAAGCATTGTTGCAAATATTGAATGTGTTGTTCTATCAACTGGTCTGCATAATAAGCTTCTATAGCGGCGTTGGTTTTCATTATTACTTCGTCCATTATATGTGAATTTTATTCAACAAGGTACAAATTTCTTTCTGCGTTTCGTAGGTCTTTATCAATTGTTTAATATTTTTTATGCTCACAATTTGATGTCCAATTTTTTGTCCAATGTTTGCTGTTTGCTTTTTGAAATATCAAATGGAACTGATTTCATTTTAATTTAAAGAAGCTAAATGCTTTAACACATCCGAAAAATTGAACACTAACACTTCAAAAAGACTCTCTCTGTTTTCGTATTACGACGATTCGTTCTGCAATGCCACTTGCTTGATAAAATTTTCTTTTTCTATATCGGTAGTATCCGAAGTAATGAGCATATTAACTTCCGACAAACATTGATTAAAAAAATCAAAAAAACGTCATTGACTTAATCTGTTCATTCGTAAATCTATCAATTTAATCAATTTACATAATGTATTAAAACAATGTCGATCTAAAGAAAATTTTTTGTCATTTTTTTCAACAACAATAACTTTTTGCCTTTTACATTTTCGTTATGGCATTTACGAACCGAACAGACGGACAGATTGTCAAATTTTTTATTTTATAAACGCTAAACGTAACGTATTGTTCCCATGTTAAATTCTTTGATGCTAAATAGCGAGTTCTCCGTGCGCGCGAGGCTCTGACAAGCGCGCGCACCGCCTCGGAACACGCGACGAGAGAGCGTCGAGCCGTGACTCACCGCTAACCCCCAGCGGTTTTAGACTACTCTTTACAGATACGGCCGTTTTGACCATTTTTTACAACTTTTTTACACCGACTCCATCGATCTCAACGTCAGAACGGCCCAAATCGGACAATCCGCTAATATTATAATAATATCATAACAACCGATTGACAATATTATCAAGGATGAATCGGCGGCTTACTACACACGCTCATTTAGTTCCCATGCCCAAGGGTCCCCATTACTACTAGTATTTTTGTAGGAAGTCTTAATTAAGCGAGTAAGCAATTTACTTCCCATAGGAAAAGAATATATAAAGTTTAGAGGAAGTGTGGTTATTACATAATAAGTTGAATGTAGAGAGAAATAATACAAGATTAATATATTGTAGGTAAAATAAAACAATATTATTACAATAAAAATAGATTTATTTTTTAATTAAATTACATACAGACTTAGAAAATAATCAAAAAACTATTTACTGGAATTATTATCATAAGAACAAATTATTTGTGTGCGTAGACAGTTTTCAATAGCACGGTTTCCTTATCACCGCCCGGGAGTACATCAGCTGGTCGCATTCCTATCGTACTGTGACGTTGATTGTTGTATTCTAGCGTAACCTTGTTCAAAATATCATACCAGCTGTAACGCCCACGCAAACTAAATTGTCTGTACAGTTTATCTTTTAACGTACGAATTAGACCCTCGACAATGTTGGCTTTCATTATTGTATATGTTGAATAATGATTAATATTATATTTTTTTATTAATGTAGAAAATTGCTTGTTATAAAATTTCTTGCCATGATTACTTTGAATACTTTTCGGTGTTCCACCGGCATTTTTCAATTATTTTATTAAATTTTTATTAAATTTTCACCATATCTCTTTTCTTCAACAAGCAAATCGCTCTCATTAACCGGTAATTCCAAATATTTTATTCTTTTAACATTAAGGTTGAAATGTCCATCAACATCACGTTTAAAACCATTGCCCGGTGGTCCTCTTACTCCCTCTTACACATTTGTTTATTTTATTTTGCAACGAATGACGTCTGAACTTATCGATGCGTATGAAATGCCTGTAGAACGAACATCATTTATATGTTAATAAATTACACTTTCTTCACGCAATTCCTTTTCGATTGAAGTAATTTTGTTATCGTGTGAATTATTCCCAGCATTCCTCGATGCGTGTAATAAACACAATCTATCCACATGTTTGCTTAAATTATTCCAATATTTGTATTGTGTAGGGGCACGTGCAATTTGCAACTTTGATTCGAATCCTTTACTGGTGTAAGAATTGCCATCTGACACACTCCTGCTGCGATTTAGACGATGTGTAGTATTAGCGAAAGCTTAAATTAACTCTTCATCCACAGTTTTCTTGTTTACTCTCATTGCCTTTGCTTTTTTACGTTCATCTAACATAGGTTTAACGAACATTTTATATTTTTTTGTACCAATTCCCTGGTGTTGCTCTGCAGGATTATGATTTTTAAATAAAGCATTACTAGCCACTAAAACTTCAAAATAATTTCTTTTGTCTTGTTCAGTATATTTTTGAGGAGTTTTCTTGAATAATAATTCATAAAATCCATCGGTACCTATAAATTTTTTCCCTCTCACATAAAAATCTCCATTTTTATCAATCATTAGCTCTGTGTTTCCAACGATTATCTTGCTAGCATCAATATCATAATTAACTACTGTTACCGAAGAGCGATCATAAATATTTTTATCAACGTCTTTCATGTATCCAATAAGTAAAGGCACTAAAACATTAGGATACTGTTCTAGATATTCTATTAAACCACGTTCAGTAAGTGCTTCCTGATTTTCAATTAGCGTATTTTCATCGGGCTCTAACTTACTTTTGTAAGTCTCTTCGTTTGGACGTTCATAATTTTCTGCTGCGGTTGCACCCGGCATACCCTCGTAAGACTTTTCTTGTTTAATCGAATTGTATCATACTGGGTTCATATTGTGTGAGGTTCTTTAGTTGCTCAGATTATATAGGTGTAGAAGTTCTACCATATTTTTTCATAGGTTTAGAAGGAGTCACTTGTTGTTTAATATTAGGTATTATAATAACATTTGTCGGACTTGTTATCGTAGAACTCTTTATGAAATCCTTTATCGGTTCCAATAAAGGCTTATAAGTTTTATTTAAGATTTCATCTTCTTCGGATCGATTTATTTTCATTGCAAAGAGTTTTTTCCTGATGACCTTTTTAATGTCGATCAGACGTTGCGTTAGAATTGCGTTCGACATTACAATTCCAATACTTGTAACAATATAAAAACTAAAATCAATTGTTCACGAATATATAACGAACTTATTGAAACCTTGGTTATTTGTTTCCTGCGATACGGCAGCTCTCCTGTCGCAGAGTGGGTCGTGGTTCTCAAACTTAATTAATAATAAAGAAATACATATGGGCTCCAGTCACAATAAGTGACACATGTAAAAATAAGTATTGGTAGTAGGTATCGGTTTTATGAATTAGGCACGAGGTTCCCACTAATGAAATATATATTCATATTAATCTTATAAAAACAGTACAAGTATGTAGGTTCAGCGCAACACAACGATTAATTTGTTATGATAGAAATTTATCATTTAATCTTATTAGACTTAGATGGTACCTCGGCCGATAAGCTTATCATCCCGTAACAATATTAATTCTAATTTTAGTTGTACAATCTTTAAACAAAATTAGCTCTTGTAAAGCGAAAAACATACACAAACATATAACTTAATATTTTGTACCCCCTAATGGGTACCTGGCATTATTTCAGGTTTATAAACCTTTTAAATTAAATTTCAGATGCACAAAAATGTTAATCTGATGGATTAAACATTTGAAAATTGACGGATTGAAGTTAAATGTTCAAAAGTAAACAGAAAAATATACGCAAACATCCACTTAGCTGAGATTCCTTAACACGTCCTACGCAACTCCTGATTCAGCATTCCAAGGAAAATATAGGCTGCACTACGCTTCTTGGTAGATTGATTAGTAATCATAAAGGCATTGATTGAATCGGAAGCAGGATGACTTCGATACTTAAAGATTCTTAATTCGACCATGTGTAATTGGATCTAACCACAAGGTCCTAAAAGCCTGTACATAAAATTTATAAGTTGTATATTTTTCTTTATGTAGTTTTAATAATAAATCAATTAAACCGAGTTTGATATTTATTTAATAGTTTACCTGATGGTCTGGCTTTTGATGATGTTTTGCTATTTCTGAATGACCGCATGGTGGAGTACATTATTTTAAATACACATGATTATATATGTTCAAATAATTCAATGGCACTTTACAGGAATTATTCAAATAATTATTGCCGATCATAAAGAAATTACTGGTCCTCACAAAACGAAGCTTAATTAAGACACAGCACACTGCATGGTTTACTCCACCAAGTCGCGATCAGAAAAGAAGGATTAATCTTCTACGTTTTAACTTTCAAACTTTATCAAAACCTTGATTTATACTTTGATAATATATGCGCGCACCTTGCGCTTAATTCAAACCGACCAATAGAACCAAACTGCGTTAAGTTTAATATACTAGCAGCACCATCTAATGTATTTCGCATGAACTATCAACTAACCGCATTTACAGTATCCTACAATACCACAGGACTCTGCGCATCGCAAACAACTTAGCTAAACACGTGCGTCTGACAGTATCTGACGTTTCATTCAATGTGTGGAAAACAAACGTAACCTCACTAAACAGGTTCGTTTGTTTACAATAACATTTTAATTAAATTATTGTTACGTGTAGTTTGATAGTGTTTGATGCTAGTGCAAGTGGACTAAAAGGGGCGAGATGGTAAATAACAGGCAAGTACATTAATTAATAGAAGTTATAGGTTGGAGGTTTGTTTGTCGATATGTGTGGTAGTTGAGAGAATATGATTTAATTATCTGGTTCAGTCAGCGCTAACTGAACTTATTTAAGTTTGTATCATGAAGGATTACTGTCTGGTTTTGGCCGAACCAAAAGTAATGATAAATATTGTTCAATATTTATTTAATAACTTCCCAACGACTACACATATCGGCTACATGTTAATTAGAAAATCCACACCGTTACATTATTCTCTAAATGTTTCTTTATGAAGATCATAACCACCGATAGCTAGCGGTATAACCACCGATTAGCATTTGAATATCCATATAATTCTAGATAATTATTACCATCGAACGATGAGTCAGTTGAGGTTAATATAATAAGTGATGTAAGGTGTGTGAAGATCATTATTGTATAGAGGTCTCATTAAAACTAAAGTATAATTATAAAATTATTATTAATCCAACTATTGTGCGAAGCATCAAAACCCAACCATTTTACGTTTATTTCCATTCTTTCGTTTAACTTCATGATTTTCAATCATCCATTTATGCGAGTGTAAATTAATTTTTATACCGGTGGTCTCATCTAAACTCTGATGATCACCAAATCTTTTTGCGATGTACTCTCGAGGTTTTTTATGGAACGATTTCAAAAACTTTTTAATTTTAATGGTCCGCTCGCTTTGTGGTGTTAAAGATTTACGAAGCGTCTCTTTGCTTTGATGCGCTATCTCTTTGCTTCAATGCGCTACCTCTTCGCTTTGATGCGGTATCTCTTTGCTTTGATGCGCTACCTCTTCGTTTTGATGCGCTACCTCTTCATTTTGTAAAACCTTGACCGTATATTTAGTGTGTTTGGGTGTAACTTCTATCATTGGTTCGGTTTTATAATTTTGATTTATGCATTTGACTTATTTCAGCTTCAAATACGTTGTAACATTTGTCGAAAAACGTCTCATTATCTTGAGTAAGTGGGGTAATTTATGCAGATATTATAAAGGCATTGGGCTAAGCAATGAGATCTCAATGTGTATATTTAACATTTTCACAGTTGGTGCTCTTCTCAATACAAGCATCCTTGATACAAACACATATTAACACTGAGTACTGGGATGAGAGCTGAGGTAAGTAAAAATTATTTTTTGCATTATGCATATCAACACGTTTATTAACATTTTCAGCGGTATCATTAGAAGAACCTTTAAAAAATGTGGATGTGCAATAAACACACGCAATTTGGATGTCATTACAATTTTTCTGATGTCTTTTTAGTATTTGAAAGCTTGAGAATTCTCTTTTGCACACCGAACAAACAAACATTCCGCTTTTGTGCATTTTGTTATACGACACATCACCATCCTTTGTCAGATACTTAAGAGATGTTTCGGGATATGTTAAATTTGCAGTATTATTTCTCATCAAATTTGTCGTTTCATAGAACCGAATATTTAAGTCATTAGCTTTGTTTACGTTGTACAGTATCCCCATCTTAACTGTATCATGTTCGTCTCAATACTGAAATGTTGATGCTATTATTATTTCTATTTATATTTTTTAAGAAAGTCAATTGTCCTATCAGCGTCGTCTAACGGTGGCTTAACGGTGGCTAAAGGTAATTAATCGGTGGCTAACGGTGGCTAATCGGTGGCTAATCGGTGGCTAACGGTGGCTAATCGGTAGCTAACGGTGGCTAAAGGTGGCTATTTGGTGGCTAATAGGTAGCTAACGGTGGCTAACGGTGGCTAATCGGTGGCTCACGGCGGCTAATTGCTGGTTCCATCCACTTTCCACATTCCATCCACTTTCCACTTGCATCCACTTACATCTACTTTCCATCTACTTTCCATCCACTTACATCCACTTTCCACTTACATCCACTTTCCACTTACATCCACTTTCCACTTACATCCACTTTCCATCCACATTCCATCCACTTGCATCCGCTTACATCTACTTTCCATCCACTTACATCTACTTTCCATCCACTTGCATCCACTTACCATCCACTTGCATCCACTTACCATCCACTTTCTATCCACATTCCATCCACTTGTATCCACTTTCCATCCACTTTCCATCCACTTACATCCACTTTCCATTCACTTGCATCCACTTTGCATCCACTTTCTATCCACTTTCCATCCACTTTCCATCCACTTTCCATCCACTTTCATCCACTTTCAGACAAGAAAGAAGCCACAGCAAAAGTACTCAACTCACATGTGCCTATTGTTTTAAATTATTTTCCCGCCCAGACTTGTACAATCATCATTTGTCGACTAAGCACGATGCAACTAAGATGAGTAAACCGGTGGATCACAAAGAACAATCACAAGACGCTCTTAATGAAACCGCATTTAGAAATTTGCAAGATAATAAGAAACCTCAAAAAGAAAAACGTATCAAAATAACTGATAATAATGATCTAATAATTGAAAATGACAAACTGAAAGAATTAAAAAATATTATATTAAAGAAAGTACAACGACTGGAACAATCAAAAAATGATTGTAGGTTGAAGGAAAGCGTAGCAGAAGTGGAAGTCGAAGTACCTGACAATCATGCCATAGAGAATGACTTAATGGTAAAAAACAGTTTGGATGAAAGTGTAGCTGGAAACATTGAAGCGGGTGTAATCAAAGATCAAGGCATATACAATGACTTAATGGCCGAAATAAAAGAGAACAGAACAAACGTCTCAAAGTTAACTGGCATTTTTAAAGATTTGTTAAGTTATATGGATTTGTGGGAACATCAATTTTGTATCAGTAATTCTTAAACATCTAAACATAACATGAGCTTAGAATTTCCAAGAGATGGTCATAAGAGAGAAGATGATAAAGAAAGTGTTTTTACGGACTATGATTTTGAAGAGAACATACCTTTCCTAGATGAAAAAAATGCAAACGGGAAGCCGTTTAATCCGTTTATTACATGGGACGATCCACACGAGTTGATTGAACGATTATGGCTGTTAAAAAAGTCGCAACAATTTGGAAATACATCCAACAATTATGAGATTTAAACCATCGAAGACGCTGTAAGAGTAGCCAATATAATCGAATGATATTTGTTGCTGATCTTCTTAATTAACATCAGTTGTCATTGAGATGTTGTTACCTGTGGTTGTTATGCTGCTTCCAGCACTAATCTGTACAGACCCTTCTTTAAACAACATTGTTGTCAATGTATCAAATGGAAATTTTTCAAACATACGTATAAAAAGGTTGGAATGTCGGATGAATTATGTTAACCGTTTAGTGAATAACATTGCACTTAATGTGAAATTAATGGAAAATAAAAGATATTCAACTATGAACGCTTATGGAGCCGACTTGTCACATCTTCGACAAGAAATGAAAATCTTGGAAAATAATTTCCAACTGGCGGTAGAAAAAGTTAACGATATGAGCAAGAATTTCGAACTGAAAATTTACCTTCAACTGCTTGAAAAGAAAGTAGGTGCAGCTGTGAACAGGATAAATGAAATTGTAAAGATTCTACCAAAAATGATTGATTTGCAAGCCGCTTGTGAGCCGCTCGGCTCGCATATTTGGACGGCTTTTGTGGAGTGACACGAGCTGCTTGCGAGCCGATTTTGTCGAGCCAACTATTTTAGGTTTTTCCGCAAACACAAAAAGTATATAAATAAGTGAGCCAAGCGGTTAGTTAGGTTAGTTTAGATTTTTGGCGTATCAGCCTAATAAGACTATTAACGCCGATTCTTTTCTCTAACTATAAAAAGTGTAAAATAATATGCTGTAAAATGGCATATTAAAGAATAAAATTAAATATATAAATAAATAAATAAACAACAAAGATAAAATAAACGTTCACAAACTTTAATGACTATAGCAATAATGACTAGATAATTCCAACAGTGTCTAGGGTGTAAAAAGTCCTAAACACTGCTGGATTTTACGATACACAAACATTAATCATAATAAATTAACAATTATATCCATACACCCAATTTGCTCTGTCGAATAAATTCGAACAGACGATCGACTTCAACGATCTGATCGCCCAAGACAATCGACAAACTGGGTGATAATTCAGACGTAACTCTTTGTTCCGAAAACTGCCGACAATCCAATAAGATATGACGAACAGTCAATGGAACATTACAAGTATCACAAACTGGCGACACCTCAGATGCCAACAAATGCCTGTGAGTCCATCGACAGTGACCGATGCGAAGTCGCGTGAGGATAACCTCTTCCCTACGCTTCGGCCTGCATGACGAACTCCACGGTGTAATAACGCTTTTAGTGCATCGCAGCTTGTTGTCTTGAATAGCAAACCACTCAGTTTGCCAGCTAGACAGCAGCTTTTGATGTAGAAAATTACAAATATCTCTAACGCAAACTTTAAATGAAACATATTCAGCGCTAGTTATTGCCAATTTGGCAAGCGCATCAGCTTTTTCATTGCCACTGATACCTACGTGACTGGGGATCCAGACAAAGTTAACAGTGACATTTATCTGAGACACCTGAAGCAAAATTGAATGAATTTGCCTCAGCAAGTAATGATCAGGATATTGGTCATCTATGGCGTTTAATGCACTCAACGAGTCTGTACATATAACATAATTTGTACCTGCGCTTAGTTGGATGTAGAGAAGAGCCTGATAGATAGCATACAGTTCTGCAGTATACACGCTGCTAACACTTGGCAAGCCAAATGTAAATTGCAGCTCATCTACCAGAAAAGCACAACCCACACCGTCGTTACTTTTTGAGCCATCGGTATAAATCCAAGTGGCATTTACATTCATTGCTTGAATTTTTGCAAATTCAGTTCGATATTCAACTGGTAAAGTTGAAGCTTTGCTCATTCTCGATAATGCAGTATTTAACCTTGGACGTTGAAAAGTCCAAGGAGGATCGCGACAGTAAGACAGTTGATATACATCAGGGAGTTGGAAATCCAGTTCCCGAAGTATACTGCAATTTCTTATAGCAACCGGTTTTTGGGACCGTATCCTGATGTTGTATAGATCGTCGACACCATTATTGTACACGACAGGAAACGTCGGATGCAAGCGTTTAGCTTTTAGTTTCGCGGCGTACCTAATTGTCAAAATTTTACGCCGAAGATAAAGTGATGGTTCAGCTGCCTCACACAAAACACTAGCAATAGGGCTAGTGCGAAATGCGCCAGTTGCTAAACGAATTCCAGTATGGTGAGCAGGATCAACAATACGTAATGTGGATGGAGCTGCGGAAGCATAGATTATGGAACCATAATCTAGTTTTGAGCGCACCAAATTGTTTTCCGATCCGCTCCCCATGACTTTCCACTCAACGACCTGAGCAAGTTTAGTGCCGGGACACATCTTGATCTCAGATTTATTAAATGAGGACGCCAAGTCAGCGCACGGTCAAATGTGACACCGAGAAATCGAACACTATCCTGTACAGGAATAGGTTCTCCCCCAAGATATAATAAAGGGTCACCGTGTGGGGTTCGTCTTCTACAAAAATGGATAAGCAACGTTTTACTAGTAGAAAAAGTGAATCCATTTTTATTAGCCCAGTTCAAAACGTGATTGATTGTTAACTGAAGTTGACGTTCCAATGTTGCCATGTTTCTCGAGGCACAATAGATAGCTACGTCGTCAACATACATACATCCGTTTACCGGATGCTTGATGAACTGACTTATGCCGTTAATCGCTATCATAAATAGTGTCACGCTTAGAATAGACCCCTGAGGAATACCATTCTGTTGCTGACGTATGCCCGAGATGTTGTCACCTACACGTACCTTAAATGAACGGGAAGTTAAAAAGCTTTGTATAAACAATGCCATGCTTCCGCGAATACCCCATGAATGAAGCGTTCGTAGAACATTGTACTTCCACGTCATGTCATATGCTTTCGCAATGTCAAAGAATACAGCGACAAGATGTTGATTCTGTACAAAAGCATTTTTAATTGCTGTATCCAACCGAACAAGGTGATCAGTCGTAGAACGGTGACGCCTTGAACCACATTGTATGTCAGCAATTAAACCTCTTGAATCTAATAACCAAGTAAGACGCTTATTGATCATTCTTTCTAGTAACTTGCATAAGCAGCTAGTTAGAGAGATAGGCCTATAACTTGTCGGGAGCTTTTTATCTTTACCAGGTTTAAGTACTGGTACTATGATAGCAAGTTTCCACGACTCAGGACAATACCCTGCTGACCATATCCGGTTATAGAGTGCCAACAATTGAAGTTTGGCAGAGCGACTTAATTGCTTGAGCATAGCATTGTGTATCAAATCGACACCTGGAGCAGTATTGTGTGCTTCAGATAATGCCGAGTCAAATTCCCAAACACTAAACGGTGCGTTATATAATTCATCTTCAGCAGAGATAAATGACAGAACGTTTTTCTCCATGTTAATTTTAATATCTCGGAAATTTTCATCGTAATTATTATCGCTGGAAGCGTCAAAATAAACATCGGCCAGAATATTCGAAATGTCAAGGGGATTGGTAATAATTTGATCACCCGACAATAACCCACTAATAGGTAATGATGCGGTTCGGCCAGAAATTTTTCTGACTTTTTCCCACACCTTCCCGACGGGGGTTCTCGAATTAATAGAAGTAACATATTCTGACCATGATTCTCTTTTAGCTTTTCTGCATGTTCTTCGAGCAACAGCTTTGTACCTCAAATAAAGTAATAGGTTCTCTTCTGTTGGAGAGTGGTTAAATTTACGAAAAGAACGGCGTTTGTTTAGTTTAGCTTGCTCACAATCAAAATTCCACCAAGGAACAGGCTCTCTGCGAGGTTTTCCGGAAGATAACGGTATACTCGCATGTGCTGCCTGTATGATAGAATCGGTATAAGTTTCAATATCTTCGTCGATAGTGGCTTGGACACTGTCATCGTAATTAAACACTTGAACAAACGTATTCCAATCGGCATCTTTTATTCTCCAATTTCGATGACGGTTTTCATTAATTACATGACCAAGCACGCGAATGAATATGGGAAAGTGGTCACTATCATAAAGATATTCCGAGACTTCCCAATCCAGCAATGCTGCGATACTTGGAGAACAAATGGTAAGGTCAATAGCCGAGAATGATCTATTGGCCACGGAAAAGTAGGTATTGTTACCTTTATTTAAGATAACTAAATCCGTTTCTGAAAAAAGATTGGCCAAGTTACGACCTCGCACATCAGTTCGATTTGAGCCCCACATAGTGTTATGAGCATTAAAATCGCCCATTAGCAGGAATGGGGACGGAAGTTGTTCAAGTAATTGATCAATCAAACGAATGTCCAAACTGACATTTGGCGGAATATAAATTGAGCAAATGGTCAGTGCAAAAGGGATATGTAGTTGAACGGCTACTGCTTCTAATGCAGTGTTGACACGGAGTTCTTTACTGAAAACCGTATCACGGACCAATAAAGCCGTTCCACCCTGAGCACGATCAACATTTGCACGATCTTTTCTATAAATAGTATAACCACGAAGATTAACAAAACATTCAACCTTAAAATTTGTTTCCTGTAAGGAAACGCAGATAGGTGAATTTTCGGATAATAATATTTTAAAGGATTCGTAGTGTGAATTATATCCGTTGCAGTTCCATTGTATAATGGTTGAAACCATTTTTGATGTTATGTTGCGAACGTAATTTTAACTCTTTGTTTATTAGCGTTTTTTTGTTTAACTTCAAAATTATCGTCTGGGGGAGTAGAACTCCCACTAATTGGCATAATTTCATCTGTCAGAGTAGATGGCGCGGAAAGAACTTCCACATCCATCGACTCTAACGACACGTTAATATTGGGGTCTGTGGGCGCAGGATCGCTAGAAACCTGCACCTCAGGTGGCGGTAGCCTAGATTGGGCTGCCGTCTTTGCAGGCTTTGACTCGGACTGAGCCTTTGCCTGTTTAGGCTTTGACTTGGAAGTCGCAACCTTGGTTGGTTTTGGCCCGATACGAGCCAATACCTTAGATGGTTTAGGCTTTAAATAAGCCCCCATCTTGAGTGGTTTTGCTTGAAGTCCCACTCGTTGTGACCTTGGACCGGATTGGGCCGTAGTCGGTTTTGGTTTTGAGCCTGATGGGCCCGCAACCGGTTTTTGACTCTTCACATTAGAGTCCTTGTCTTTATTTAAAGAAGTTTCTGAAATAGCAGTAAATGTCATAATCGGTGTTTGTTGAATAATAGGTGTTTCAGCAACTGAAGCAAACGATCTAAAAAAGGTAGGAGCCGTAATTGCTCTATACTTCTTTTGAGCATCAAAGTAAGAGAGTTTGTCTGTTACTCTGATCTCGGCTATCTTCCTTTCCTCTTTCATTTTTGGGCAGTCTCGGGAATAAACGGGATGCTTACCTTTGCAATTCACACATAAAGGTGAACTGTTGCATGGATCAGGGTCATGTTTCTCCTTACTGCATTTTGCACATGTTGCAACACCTGGACACCTAACTGCAGTGTGTCCAAAACGTTGGCATTGGAAACACCTCATTGGGTTAGGAATAAACGGGCGAACCGGGCGAGTAACATATGCCACCTTAACTTCATTTGGGAGCCGTTCAGAATCGAATGTTAAAATCATAGATGTTGTATCTCTGACTTCACCATCCTTTCTACGGGTTAGTTTTTTAATATCGATAACGCCTTGCGACGCCAGTTCCTGTTTGCATTCGTCTACAGTTGTGTATAACAACTCATACCATGAAATTACTCCCTTCGAAATATTTAAGGATTTATGCGGTTCAACTGTCACCGCAATGTTACCTAACGACGTGCATTCCTGCATTTTACTGCTCTGCAATTTATCTTTTACTTCAATAAGCAAGGTACCGTCTCTTAACTTCTTACATGAATTTAAAGTTCCATTAATAATATTGGAAATGGTCCTATGAATTAAGAAGGGAGAAACCTCCTTTAGACTCTGGCCATTTTCAGAACATTTAACAATCAAATATCTAACAAACTTTCTGCTTGTACTATTTCTATCTTCATTAGCTCTCTCGTCCGTAAACGGGCGAGATCGTTTGGTTGGAGGTTTAGAATCTACCATAATAAACTCCGTCAACTTCATCGCTCAATCTCCCCACCCACCACGGAGCCACATATGGGACGCTACATCACAAACTAATGCAGTCGCCAGGGCTAATCAAGCGATATAGGTTTCATAGATGTAAATGAAAGACTTCCGCGAACACAAAGAATACTATCGGGAACCAACCGTAGCACATTGTGAACCTTTCATCGATCACCACATAAATAATTCCTCACCCTTAAGTTAGATAACGAGCCGATTGGTTAAAACTGGGTTAGGTTTAACCTCCCGTTTTACCAGAAGCTAGGGCCAAAGCAGTGTGTTGGAACTAATACTCTTTTAAACCTGAGTATTAGCCCCTCAACTACCAGGATTCCCTTTTCCTGACTTTCGGGTCACCGCGCACGGCAAACACGCAGGTGAGTTACACAAGGTGTTATGTGAAAATTGTCAAAAATAAACTCACAAATAAGTTTGACTTGTCCCAGTCGAACTGTGGGTTTTTTAACGAGGTTATCTCCTCGCCTATTGGTCGCCTTTTACGACCAGCAAAGGGACTAGCGGAAGCATTCTTTTGCGCCACCCCCTCCCGCAGGGGGGGTGAGCCAAGCGGTTTGCGAGCCGCTTGTGAGCCGCTCGGCTCGCATATTGGGACTGCTTTTGAAGCGCGACACGAGCTGCTTGCGAGCCGTTTCAGTCGAGCCAACTACTTTCGGTTTTCCTTTTTATTTCTAAATAATAATTTAAGTTATGATTTAGCAAAATAAATCCATTTTTACAACATATTTTTTATAAAAAATTAAACTATTATTTTTTTCCACGCATCTTTTTTTATAAATATAATAAAAAAATGATTTAGTTAATATCAATGAGTTTATTATGTGTTTCGCTCTATAATTAAAATAATAAAAATTGAAAAAACTCGCGAGTATACAAACCCCGTCTAATATAAACTGAGTAGTGTAGCTATGAGAGTTCTGCGCCAAAATCTTATGGAGAAATACATGGGGTCTGAAACTGCAACTTTTCCGCAATCTTGGATTTAGGTGTGGTCATTTGATACCTGTTACCTGATTATTTTTACTACCTGATTTGATTTTTATTATCTTATGATTTTTTTTACCGTATAAATTTTTTATTACCTGATAATTTGTATTACCAGTATATATTAATTTTCCTTAAAATGGATTTCTGTCCGAAGTAGATTCGAACCACCGCTGAAATCGAATTTAGTTTAGAAGTCCGACATGCTAACCACTATGCCATCAAGACTTTCTAACAATACAGCGCCGAGTGTGACGTAGGTGTATATAGAGTTGCCGGTGTGTATAGAGTTGCCTAAGTAGATATAACAAAATAATTATTATTAATAAACTAAATAAAGCTAAAAAGCCAATGTCTGGATTTGAACCCAGAATAAAATACAAATTCAGATTATAAATCCAATTTTTCCAATTTAAAAATTTTTTATTGAAAAATAATAAATTAAATACATGAGAAATTATTCAAATGTGTAAACATCTAAACCTAAATAACTATTTCTTGTCTACAAGACTACAATAATTAAAATTAATACATTATAAATTAAAAACATTTTTGATAAAAACTTGTTACTAATCTCACATTCACTCACAGAGTAATTCTTCTTTTACACACTCATACATACTCCATTCACTCAGGTTTAAAAACAGTTGTTTAAAAAATTATGATTAATAATAATAGAAGACCCTCTAAAACGTAAGGCACTAATTTATAACATTTTTTTTGTTTAAACTTAAAACTAACAACCCTAATCTAACTTTTTACACTAATATATACAAAACTAAACCTAATCTAACCTACTATTTACAATTTTTGTACAATATATACAAAGTTAACAGGTATGGTGGATGTTATAAATCCGATGCGCAAACAACTACGCTATTGAGGATATTATATATTAGAGCGTTATAGAAATGTAATACAACCACACACAATCATAGTAAATGACGCAATTGTTCTATTCTTATACTAATTAAATTGTATATATTTAAAAATTATAAGATTATTGGATATTAAACTTCACTGGGAGATAAGTGTTTGCAATTTTATTAAAATTACGCTAATAATTTGTTTGCGGAAACTGATAACGATGTTGACCTAAGTGCTCGTATGATAACAGAAATTCCCATTTATGTTAATAATAGTCGAATAAAAATAAATAAAAAGGTAAATTGCACACAAAATAAAATCATCAAAAACTAGTATAAAAGCGCAAATAGGTAATATAATCATCCATAAATTAGTAATGTTTTCACCATTAAAGACACCACCCAAAAATAAATGTACGTATGATACTAATAAAATATATTATATTTAATACTTATAATTTAACAGTTGAAAATCCAATGGCTTATATTGATGAAGCGATTGAAAAATATGACACCAAATTGAAAAAAGAAACTTTTCTTATTGGAATGACCACGTATCCTATCAATCAATCAGCAACAAAAGCTGTTTCAGTTGGGTTAAGTCCAACAATAGATTTTACACCGATAGTGAAGATATGTGGATCAAGAAGTTGTGTAATTTTTACTCAGGAAGAATGGGAGGAATTTCTAGCCATCAATGTTATAGGACTGAAAAGAAATGTACCATTTACTTTTGGTACTGAACATAAACTAACTATAAATAACTATAGGAATATAGAAGTTTTAATAATTGAATGTGGACAGTTTTCTGTAATTATATCTGTCGAAACGCTGTATAATCTATATAAATTAAGTTACATTATAAATTATAAGTTAGCATTGTTAAAATCGTTAAATTTTATTAGCTATTACCGCCATATCTTAAACATTTGTATAAAGATGAAAGGAGATCTATATACTAATATTAATCTTACACTATCAACATCAGGGTCGTCTGATTCAATACTATACATGCATGAGGCATTAAATTTATCATTCCATAAAATTGTTGAAGATTTTGAATTGATGCAATAAATAAAAATAGCAAAAATTGTTTTACTTGATATACCCGCCTATAAGACAGCATAAATACCTGAAGATATAAGAAAAAACAAATAATATTTTTATGTATGCTTATTATAATGAGTAAACAAAACAAATTGTAATCTAAATATGTTACAATGTTGATAACGGGAAATATTGCACAGCGCGGAATTAGACTCCAACAAAATGCATAAAAATTTAGTATAAATTTATGAGTAAACAAAATAAATTGTAATCTAAATATATTACAATGTTGTATGTTGATATTAACATGAACCTACAGTCCAATGTGCTGGCAAATTTTTACATAAAATGTAATTTATAATCTAAACAGGAAATATTGTACAATGAGGAATTAGACTCTAACAAAAATGCATAGAAATTTAGTATATAAAGGAAAAATTGTAGAATGTGGGCCACTCTGTGTTGAGAAAAAAGTGTATGTTAATAGCATTGGTAGCTCCGCCCCCTTCCGGTGGCTCCTACTGCCGCAACGCTCGGCGCGAGCTCTTATCAGCTGTTATCAGCGACTTCCTGTTTATGCAAATTTTCCATAAGAACTAATGAGTGCGAGTAATGCGAAAGAGTGGGATGGAGAACTATGACGTAATGCTTGTATGAACATGTATACAGGGTGTTCAAAAGACTTTGTATATACAGGGTGCGTCAAAAATAAATCCAAGATGGCAACCGGAAGTGGTTATCTTTATCTTCAAATCAAAAATGGCGACCGGATGTACGACTTCCGGTGCTGCAAATAGGGCATTCATTGTACTCAAATGAAAGCGCTCGATGCGTACGTTACGAATATAAAATAAAAAGTTCCACTTGACCTGCTCCTAAGCGCTAAAAATACGAAAATGTGTGTGTGTGTGTATGTTAATAGCATCCGTACTAATTACTCAGCGTTGGCGCCGGCGCTAACGTTAGCGCCGGCGCTGGCGGCAGCGCGAGCGTCGGAGTCGGCGGCGCGGGGGCACGAAAATTTAGCAGTATCAAACAAAAATTTAGCAAGATAAAATTTAAATTTTAATAACATATAAAATTGGTTATGTGAAAAACATATTGCTTTAAAATAAGAATTTTATCAATATGATTTAATATTGAAAGTTTTATTATATATTAAAAGTATATCATAGCATATGGTCTTACAGTGTGGGTTAGCTCGACACAAACTGAGCGTGTATTTAAAATGCAGAAAAGAATTTTCCAAAATATGTTGGGCAAAAAATTAAATACACCATGTCGACAATTATTTATTGAACATAGAATATTAACTGTGTATAGTCTGTTTATTTATAAATTACTTGTTAATGTTAAAAGAAATAAATGTGATTACAATACAATAGCGAATCTACACCACAAAACTAGACATGGTAATACCACACTTGAGATTCCAAACCATCGAATAGCATTGTATGAGAAGGTTACAAAATATATGTCAATAAAATGCTACAATGTTTTACATGTTTTACCGGTAAACATAAAAGAAGCACCAAGGCCCGTTTGCACCAACATCGCTTAAATCTTAAACTTCCCTTAAAACGTTAAGGGTGGCTTATTCCGTTGCACCAAATAGTTAAGGGAAGTTTAAGAGTTTCCTTCAGATAGGTAAGTACATACACTGTTATTATATAAAATTTAGATACATGTTTTAAATTAATAGTACCTTTTTGTTATATTACAGAAATAATAGTGTTTCACCGATTAACCAGTTGTTAGTTGCACTTCGTTTTTATGCAACTGGTAATCATTTACTAAGTATCGCTGATTTTTCTGGTATACATACTTCAACTGCATGCCGGATAGTGCAAAGGGTATCTAGAGCTATTGGTTCTTTATCTTCAAAATATATAAAATTGCCAGAAAATGTTGAAGACATACAAGAATGTCAGAGACGATTTTTTGATATTGCCAGGTTTCCTAGGGTAATTGGAGCCCTCGATGGAACACACATTCGAATACAGTCTCCAGGTATGCAATTTTTAAAAATATATTCAAATTAATGTGTATTAAAAAAGTGCAAAGATTGATTGAGAATAAAAACTATATATATATATATATATATATATATATATATTATATTTATTAGGTGGTGATGATGCAGAAATATTTCGAAATAGAAAACAATATTTTTCTATAAATGTGCAAGCAGTTGCAGATGCTAATTTAAAATTTTTGAATGTGGTTGCTACATGGCCTGGATCGGCACATGATGCCACTATTTTTAACAACTCGAACCTTCGGGCACAATTTGAGAATGGGGAATATCAAAATTGTGTTTTATTAGATTTGTAAAAAAAATATATATCATTGAAAATTTTAAAATAAAATTATTTTTATTTTTTAGGTGATGGTGCTTATCCAATAAAACCTTATTTATTGACACCGCTCTAAAATCCAATTGGTAATGCCCAGCAAAGGTACAACGATTCCCATATTGGCACCAGAAATCCTGTAGAACGATTGTTTGGTGTTTGGAAACGCAGATTTCCAGTAAACGCTTATGGTTGTCGACTAAAAGTTGAAAACACAATAATAGTGATAGTTGCAACAGCAGTATTGCATAATATTGCCCAGGAAATGGGAGAAGTAATTGTGCCACCAGCTGAGGGAGATGATCACATACTTGATCAATTAATTTTGCAAGGACAAATACCGAACGTTGGCCTTTTTGCAAACCAGGCAGAATTAAATATAGCAAATGTGCGAACTACGTTAATAAATCACTATTTTACTCAGCCGTAGCTGATTTGTTATTATTATAAGTTGTTTTGTAATAAAAATAATAATAGTTTAAAAAAATTATTTATTACACAAAAATATAATTTATAAATTTTGAAGTTCTAAAGTTTTCTGTTTAATTTGGTATTCCAATTCATATAAATTCTTACTTCTTTCATTTTCTTCTTCCATTATCTTTATTTTTAAACTATGTTCTTTCATCTTGGCTTCCTCATCTTTTTTCATCGACTCCAACTGATGTTTCGCAATTTCAATTTTTAATTTGGCTAATTCAATATAGTGCTCGTTTAAATTAACTGACTTTGCAACAGCCATAACTGGTCTTCGCCTCATACTCCAAGGTGTTTATTTTCTGTTTGCAGTTGGGGTTTGCAAGTGATCTTCGGTTTCCTAATTTTTTCAAAATATGAGTTATAAATAAGTATAAGTTAGGTTTTTGTAAATGTTAAAACTTATGATGATATAAAATTATTACTTCATAGTTTGATAACATTGAGACCTAAAAACCGGTCAACAATAAACAAATATTAAAAAAAGAACATAAGTTTTAACACGGATAAGAATAAAATGTTTGGTTCGGTTTGCAAAATAAAAGTTTTGTATGTAATGGTGGACAAATTATTTTTAATGTAAAAATATAATGCTTGTTTTTTTAATATTTATATAATAAATTAACAGTAATAATTATAACAAATATATTAATGAATATACTAACTTAAAATAAAGAATAAGAACAATCACAATATTGCTATGAACGATAGACAGCATCGATGAAATATGACAAACATTATAATCTTGTAAAAATAATTTGTTGAGCATTATAAAGTTTTAATTTTGTAAAACAAATTTAAATAAACATTTTAAGCAATGTATTATATAATATTATGCGTTTATACATACCGTTTGAATTTCCTCTTGTTCTTTCTCCGATTCCACAAATACAACACTTGACAGTGCATCAGAATCAATCGGATTTTCAACTCCGTCGACTGTTTTTGGATGCATTAAATCCAATGTTAATTGGAGGTTTGGATCATGTACGGGAAACACTCCAACACCTCCTCCAGTCTTATAAATTTCCATTTTTTCCTCCGCAATGGATTTGCGAGTCATTTTTTTTTGGTTTTCGTAACATTTTTTTAATGAACTCGTACTTCTAGATACCAGGCTGGGGGTTTTCGAATGAAATATTCTGCATATTTCAGTCCATGCTTTTTCTTTATCTTTGCCTGTAATGGCATCAGTTTTTTTATTTTCTATTACATTCCTAAATTTATTTTCAATAATGTTTAATAATAATTTTTTTTCTTCAGCTGAATAATTTGGAGTGTTATCTATATTTATTATTTGGGCTTAATCAAACACTTTCCGTTGATGTAACCACAATGTTTTTATTTCATTACTACATAAAATATCATGAACTGTTTTATTACATATGTGCTCTCTATACATTCACAACTGCAACTACTTGACATTGTATATGTGAATATCTTATTACAGTGAACATAGGAACTGATACCAACTTAACAATAATTTTAGTACTAATAAACTTAATATAAATAATATTCTAACACTCATCCTCAATTTGAAATGTTTTACACAAACATGAAAATTGCACTTTTCAAAATATGAGTCTTTGTTAACATATCAGCTAGATTTTGATCTGTTGATACATAGTCAATTTTTATTTCTTCTTTTAAAACTAAATCTCTCAAGAAATGATTTTTGATATCAATATGCTTAGCACGTTTTGAATTTTCATTACTTTTTGACATTAAAATAGAACTTTTATTATCACAATACAACACTGTATTATTATTAATATTTAAATCATTTAACAACCCCTTTAGATTCATTAGGTCTTGAGCGCAAGCAGCCGCTGCAACATATTCAGCCTCGGCCGTTGATAATGCTACGCAATTTTGTTTTTTGCTAAACCAAGCGACTGGATTTCCTCTACACAATATTAGACATCCACTAATACTTTTTCTATCGTTTACATCGGTTCCCCAATTAGCATCGGAGTATCCTTCTAATTGTAGATTACTATCGTCGTCTTTTTAATAGATTAATTTTAGTCCTTTTGTCCCTTGTAAATAGCGTAGGATTCTTTTACCAGCAATCCAGGTGTCTTCTGTTGGTTTATCCAGAAATCTGCTTAAATATGACACCGAAAAAGTTATGTCTGGTCTCGTGGATGTTGATATGTACATCAAGCTTCCTATTAGCTCTCTATATGGTACATTAACTGTCTTACCTTGTGAATTATATTGAAAATTTTTCTCCATTGGCGTTTCTTTTCCTTTACATTCTTTCATTTCAAAATTATCTAGAAGTTTTTCTATAAATCTTGTTTGGTCGATAGTTATTTTCTCTTTCGTTCTGTTTATATTCATTCCCAGAAAATTTCTAACTTCGCCTAAATCTTTTGCTTGAAAGTATTGTTTCAGAGTTTGACTGTGTCTTTTATGTCTTCACTTTTTCCAATTACCAACATATCATCCACATAGATTAGAATCCAAATTTCGTTATTAACATATAGACAACAATCATGTTTTGATCTTACAAAATTATTTTTTATTGCAAATTCATTAAATGTATCATTCCAAACCTTTGGTGACTCTTTCAAACCATACAGGGCTCTGTTTAATTTTAATGTGGGTGTATACGTATTTAATCCCTCTGGTGTATAAATATAGATTTCACTTTCTAATTTTCCGTTTAAAAAAGCTGTAGGGACGTCCATCTGTCTTACTTCAAAATTGTTTTGCAATGCCATTGACAACATTAACCTTATAGTTGACATTCGAGCAACAGGTGAATAGTTTGTTTCATATGGATTCTCATCTTGCAGCTGAAACCCTTTCGCTACCAGTCGAGCCTTTTTCGTTCCATCTTCTTTTGTTTTAAATACCCATTTAGTTTGGATCGCTTTCTTTCCATCCGGTAATTTTGCCTCTGACCATGTTTTTAATGTTTCAAGTGAGTTTAATTCTTTTTGAATAGCTGCTTTCCATTCCTTGCATTTTACTGCTTCTTCGTATTCTACTGGATCATTTTTATCTGAAGATATTAAACAATATGCAGTATATACTTCATATTCACTTAGATATTTCGGAGCACTTATTTTTCTGCCTCGTTTTGTTTCTTTAGTATCTGTGTTTTCTTCATCCATCTCTGTTTCCTTTTCTCTAATTTTTCTTCCTACATCATTTTCTTCTCTTTCTTCTAAATTTGGTTCTTCACTTTCTATAACTATTTGCTCGTTCCTTTTATTTACGATTTCATCATATTTAGTCTGGTTTTCATTGAATCTTACATCTCGTGAACATATAATCTCATTTTTCTCATAATTCCACAATCTATATCCTGCTCCAATGTATCCTACCATTACACATGGTTGTGCTCTCCTTTCTAATTTATTTTCTTTTGGTAAAATTTGTGCCCATGCTTGGCTTCCAAAAACTCTAAATTTTGACAGATCATTTTTCTTATACCATCGTGTGGCTGGAGTTTCACCATTATTCGCTTCGGTGGGTGATCTATTTAACTCATACGCTGAGCACTGTACTGCTTCCCCCCATAGTTCTCTCGGTAAATTGGTTTCTACAAACTTAGTTCTAACCTTGTCCAAAAGAGTTCTGTTCATCCTTTCTGATGTACCATTTTCTTGCGGAGTATGTGGCATCGTATACTCGAGCTCAATACCTTTATTTTTACAGAATTTTTTAAAGAAACTAGAAATAAATTCCCCTCCATTGTCTAATCTAATTCTTTTTGTTTTTAAATTGTGTTGTGTTTTAATTAACTTAATGAAGTCAATTAAATTTTGCTGTGCCTCATTTTTGTTTCTTAACAATTTAACAATTAAAAAATGAGAATAGTCATCAATCAAAACTTGAAAGTATTTATAGCCTTCGTAAGTGGGCGTTGCTATAGGACCAGCAATATCTGAATGTATCAACTCGCCAATTCTAGAAGTTTTCTTTTCACGACTATAAAATGGTTTTCGAGTGCTTTTCCCTTCAATACAAGTTTTACAAATGTCATTACTATATGGTAACCCTAATCGTTTTAAACCGTTCTTGTTTACATGACCTAACTTTTTATGCCAAATATTTTTGTCTACATTTTCTTTAGCTGTATAACCATGTTCATATTCCTTAGTTACATTACACACAGAGTTATCTGACTTACAATCTAAGTTTAAATAAAATAAATCGTTATAAGAGTTACAGTTAAATGTTACATTATTTTTAGATATAACAGCATGCTTTTTACCAGATTGGTCATTATCAAACATTACTTTAAAGTTCTTTTTTAATAACTTTGAAACAGATAATAAATTAAAAGTCATACCCTCGACTATTAATGCTTCCAACTTAATTTCCTTATTCTGACAAATAGCTTTAATAATACCTTGTTTCTTTGCGTACAAGATTTCGTTGTTCTTCGCCTTACCAATCTTCACTTCCGAATTCAATTGGGTGACGTTTGACATATACTCCTCTACTTCTCCCATGACCATATGTTGTGTACAGCCGGAATCCAAAATAAACTCCCTCACATCTCTGGTTGTAGTAGTATTTAATGCAATAAATGCAATTTCATCAGCTACATTTACTTGTGAATTCGCTTGTGAATTCGAATGATTTTGTCTTCTATTATTCTGATGATAACCTCTACCACTTCCTCTGCGACCTCTGAAATTTCCTCTCTGCATTGAATTGGAGTTTTGATAGCAATTTGCAAACTTATGGCCTGTTTTACCACAGTTGTAGCACGTTAATGGACCTGCTTTGAAAGTTGCTTCAGTCTGACTGTTGTTTTGCTTTTGTTTCGATTTTAATTTTAATTCTTCATCCAATAATCGCGATTTTACAAAGTCCATGGTTACTTTCGTGTTCATTGTTTCTATTGCGGTAATCACTGCTTCAAAATCTTCATTAAGAGTCAACAAAAGATGACATACTTTGTCCTCTTCTTCTACTTTTGATCCGACACCTTCCAATTCTCTTATTAATTTATCGAAATTCTGAATATGATCTTCGAGCTTTTCATTACGTTTATGTTTTAATGTGAGAAGCCTTTTCTTAAGTGTTAATTTACTGAACACACTTTTACGTTGAAAAACATCCTCAAGAGATTTTAACATTTCTTTTGCTGTTTTTGAGTCTTTTATAATGTCTAAATGTTTATCACTTACGCATTGAACTATAATGGATTTCGCTTTTGAGTCCCTTGTTTTAAATTCACTTTTCTGTTTTTCTTCAGCGAAGTCATCGATTACTTTTTCTAGAGCGTCTTCTATTTGTTTTTCTTCTAGTAATGCTTTCACTCTGAACTTCCAATTATTAAAATTGTCGGAGTTTAATTGCGGTACCGATATCGTCGTTACGGAGCACATTTTTATTTTTAGGTTAAATATTTTTATTCACTAATCTCTTCAGTTAGACGTTACTCATAACTGGGCCCATAACCTGTTATCTATATTTATTATTTGGGCTTAATCAAACACTTTCCGTTGATGTAACCACAATGTTTTTATTTCATTACTACATAAAATATCATGAACTGTTTTATTACATATGTGCTCTCTATACATTCACAACTGCAACTACTTGACATTGTATATGTGAATATCTTATTACAGTGAACATAGGAACTGATACCAACTTAACAATAATTTTAGTACTAATAAACTTAATATAAATAATATTCTAACATGGAGTTCTTGCTCTCTTTGTCGGCACATTTTCCTTATTTTCCATGTCGCCCGACTTTAATGAGGATATTAATACACTGAACTGACACAAGCAGTATGCTGTTAGAGGTTAGGTTTTAGAACATTGCCGCGTTTTCATTACAAAAATAGACACAAATACCAACAGATTCCCAAAAATTACTGGAAATGTGCGGTGTTGCCATGTGTAATCTATTTTAAACTTTTGATTACTAAACTAAGCTTAAAATGTGTTGGTGCAATGCAGTAAAATTTTAAACTACCCTTAAAGTTAACTATGGTTTAATTAAGTGTAGATTTAAGCCACGATGGTGCAAACGGGCCTAAATAGATTTAAAATTATTTTAAAAAGTTTGTTAATTTCTAAGGCGTACTATTCAGTGAAGGAATACTTAGATGACAAGTTTTATTTTGTAAATTGTTTTTTATAGTATTGTAAATGATTATTTTGTAAAATGTTGTAATATGTGTAAATTTTAAAGTGTTTTAACTTATAACTACATTTTATTTTTTAATTTTAATTTTTAAATTGACTTTTCATATCCAAATTGTATTTTTGGCGAATTGAATAAACATTATTATTAATATATTATTATTATATATTTAATTTGTACTTGCCTTTAATTTTATTTGCTCCGTAGAAAATATAAACAACCCTCCTAAATTAAAACGATGAATAAAAAGTGATTGTACTCATAAAAAATACAACAATAGATAATAAAATTATAACAATAGAAATTTATTATTTAATTTTAATATGTAACATGTTAACTGTTATTAATTATACGTGTCTGAGACGAGGCGTAGGTAAAAATAGAAATCTGAAAATAAAAATATTATAAATAATTTTATTATTTTTTGATATAGGAAATAAATTCAAACTTACTATTGCAAATCTTTAATTTCGAAAGTTGGTACGTCACGGCCATGCATCTTGCGGATTTCTTTAATCCATAAGATTTTTTTCCCTGTGTGATGCTGGTTGAAGTCCGTCATGGCTTCCTCGGTGAAAAACTCATTAATTTGGCGAGGCATCCAGACATCGAAGTCGCCCAAGTCTAGAAGAATTGTTCTACCGTACATAGTTGATCGGATATACGGATGTTCAATTTTTAACTCTGATAAACGAACGCACTCTTTTATTGTGGTTACTTTGTTTAATTCGGAGAAATTCATCGTTGCGATGTGTATTGTTCGATTGTTTGTTTGTAATTAAATATTTTAACGTTTGCACACTTCAGAAACTGCATTGTTTTAACATATTTGATAAAGTAACCGCAGGTACTTCTTACTGTAGATTACGACATTTATAATTGCGTGTGAAATGTGTGTGTGAAAACAAAGAAAGGTTATTCAATCACTTCCTAAATGTAGATTAAAGCAACTTTAATTACGAATAAAACGTACAAAAAGCGATTAGAAATTAGTTTATACATAAAATGTTATTTTTATTAAAAATGTTTTATTAAATAGCAACTAAAACTACTTAAAACCGTAAGGCAAAGAATCGTAATTATTATTTTTTTTTCTCTTTGTAAAATTATTACAAAATGTTTGGAGAAATTTTTTTGTAAGCATACATTTTTGGTCCACACAAATTCTACGATATAAGCCTCACTCTCATCGCCGAGAAAATTTCCTAACGGTAAATCGTGTTCATTTTCCCGAGATATGTATAGAACCGAGTCTGTATCATAATATAATACGCGTGTATCTAATACTTCTAAGTATGAGTATAGTTTCAAACGAGCCTGAGCGGTGACGTAAGCCGTTATTACCACATTAACAGTAGGCAGTGTGTCAGCATCATCTTCATTATATTGCCAATTTAAAATAAGTGTGTCATCATTAATTTCTTCTATATGATTAACTTCCACAAATGGTAAAGATAGAATATTAAATAATTCTCTTGAGGAGTGTATTATTTGTGTTTTGGGTAGATTTTCTCGCTGTCCAAATTTGCCCCAGAATGAATTTAATATTAATTTAGCCAATGAACGTTTACCTGCGTTTTTTTTCTATTTAATCTTTCTCTAATAGTACACCCTCTTTTTGGTAATATGTCTGTATATACTCGTCTATATTATTACAATTTAAAGGATAACCTGACGCCTCCTGTTTCATTTTCAAAAAAGTATCTATAAATTTAGCAAATAATCCCGATTCATTTTTGTCTCTATCATATTGACAAGTTTCATATTCCCAGAACTTGTATATTTTTATTATTTTATAACCCTTTTCTATGGCTTTTCTTATTTCATCTACCACCCAAGTACCTACTAGAGCTCGTTCTAAATCATTATGTACGCATTCAATAGCATGTTCTATTCCGCATGAATAACATAATAAATATAACAATTTGTTGTGCATTTTACAAGGTAATACAGGATGATATAAGTTTTTAGGTGGCAATATTTTACATTTTATAAGACCTTCAACAATATTTATATTTAACGCATTTCATTCATCTTCTAAATATATTTTGGGGTGACCAATTGGAAATTTTCCATATTTACATATAAAGGGGTACAATGAACAAACATCAACGTTTCTAACTTTTTCATTTGATTTTACTTTATAAAACAGCTTGGTATTCCCTGTTCGTCCGCCATAAAATGCATTCCGAGGGTTTAAGAGTTCTATTTCTAGTACAGAGGGATCATTTAATTCGGGATTTAATTTTAATATACCTCTAAACTCACATTCCCACATTTCAATTATGTTATAACCCCAATATTTACAACCGTGATAATAACAGCCGTAAAACTCAAAAATTTCATTTGTTTCTTTAAGAAAGCCGTCTACTTTAAACCCTTTAATACATTTTTCTTTGCCTCTACCAGCGTGTGATATCTGTTTGTTCCTTTTTTGCTCTTTAAAAATTAACCATTTTATAGCTATAGGAGATTGATTATCTCTCCAACGATAACCATTGATTGGTATAATACCAATAATATTAGGTTTTAAGAAAACACGACGAAACATTAAATTGCATGCAGATGCAATAGTGACCGATTCTGTAAAAGGACAAACTTCACACTCATTAATAAACATTTTTCTAAATATTAAACAGGTTTCTTTTAAAATCCGTACGTCGCTTACGCAATATTTTAGAATTTCTTTTGACATTTCAAAATAATCATTTTTGTGTTCATTGTACCATTTTAAAAACTTTTTTCTGTTTTGCGGCATCATGTTTTCTAAATCGTAAAATTTTATATTCGGTGTATTTCCAATATATGATTGATTTTCATAGGTGTTAAATAAATAAGGAAAATAACCTTTTTCAAATTCATGACCTAAATCAAAGGCTTTTGGTAATTCAGATAGTGGCAAAGGAAAGTAATTTAACGAATCTATAAAACGTATATTTGATAGCTCAATTAATAAAATTTTTGAACCTCTCATTATTAATTTTGGATTTAAAGAAGTTTCGGTTACTATAAAATTTAATATAAATTGAGCATCAAACGCTTGTGCATTATGTGCAATACATATTATTTTTTTAAATTTTTTGTTATCGTCTAATAATATTTTTAAAAAGTCTTTAACAATTTCTTTACCGTTTAAATGTTTTTGAAATACATATATCGCATACTGAATTAATAACGCAAAGATTAGGAAATTGTTTGCCATTTTCTAATTCAACTGTTTCAAAATCATAAAACAAATACAAAAAAAAATTATCTATCGGTTTTCTTGTATCTACTTTCATAAAACAATTGTGATTTTCGTTCACGTAACTACGACATATTTTACAAAAATCTTCATCGCATTTATGTTCATTTTGCTTAACAGTGTTTATAATTTTACAGCATTCATTGCATTTTTTTAATTTCTGACATGTAGATATATATTTTAAACTTTTCATTAAATGATTATCATAACATTCTTTACCTGGAAATACACGGTTACATTCATCACATGTTATCCAATTATCTGTAATACTGCATTTTGAACTTAGATGACAGTAACAACATTTTTTATTACATATATGGGCGTTCTTATTATTATAGGGTTTAAAACAGCCTTCGCAAAAGTAACGACACACAAATGCAGCTGTTAAACTAGTTATTACACTATAATGATGTTTATAAAACAATAGGTTAATTCTGGCGCAATCACTAGATTTTGTGTCATCACTGAAAGTAGATATAAAATGCCGCCGGAAGTCGGATTTCTTATGGGATTTTACATGCACTTCCGGCGGATGTAAAAATGAGCTCGTTTTTCGTACTGCGCATGCTCGGTATTGAAGTTAATCAAGTTGATCGTAAGATGGCAGCATGTGTATTATGTACAGTATGATCTAGAAGGGCGGTAAATTCAAATTTCGCATACTCGTGTTCGATAAGTGAAATTCAAGATGGCCGCTTATTTGTGCCGGCGGGAATTTCAAACTGAGTGCCAAAAGGGCCGTATAAAAAATCCAACATGGCGACCGGAAGTCGAGTTATGATTTTGGCCAAATCAAAAAATGGCGACTTCCGGTCCGACTTCCGGTCTTTTAAAAGGGGCCTTCCAGGTATTCAAATGAAAGCGCTCGACGCGTACGTCACAAAACTGAAATAAAAATGGGCACTTGACCTGCTCGCGGACGAGAAAATATCGAAAAACCATTTGGACACTCCCAAACGAATGAATAAATATTAAAATGTGCATAAGTTAACAATGTGAATGGGAACTAATTGATAATAATTCAATTGTGACCCTTAATAAACTAAAAATTTTTCAATAAGACAGTAAACAAATAGGATTATTATTCGATTATGAACCTTAATAAATTTAAATGTTAGATCTGCCGGAGACTACTCGTACCATCTATGTTTAATGTTTGAAAGTATGTTATTTGTAAGGTATGCAACCCAAAGTACATGTATTTGTGTAGTGTTGGTGGTCTATAGCCACATCCAGATGTTGTATAAATGAAATGTTAACAGTCATGTTTTTTAGTATTAAGAAAAATATAAAAAATGGATGGTGTTATTAAGATAAGCACACTAAACAAATAGCCTTGTAATTTAACAATTTTTTGTAATATTCCAATGATTGTTATCATCGGTATTGACAAAGTCGCTGTTTGCTACGATGGAACAGGATGTAAATTAAAACAAAAATAAAAAAATATCATTATAAAAATTTTATTATAATAAGCATAACTAATCTAATGATTATGATTAATAACAATTATCATTTAAATAAGTACACAATTTTTTCACATTTTCAAATGAACAATAGCTAAAATTATCAAAGTGATTTACACAATTATGTATACATTTTTCAAATATAGGCGCGGGTGAAAATTCTTTACCTTCAATATTTAATATATTAAAATTGGGAAATTTATTTTTAATATAATCTGCTTTTGCACTGCCTTTGACAACGCACGTTACATCGACATCATTGTTGGTGAATGCATAGAAAATATTTTCTACTTCCGTGGTATCGATGAACCCACTCGAATACTGGATGGAATGGTGATTTTTTTGTAGCCATCTAGTTTGAATTTTTTCGAACGAAGTTAAAAGCTGGTATTGTGTCGACGGTCTTAGCAGGTAAGTGTGGATATTTTTGTAATTAGTTGCAATACTTATTTCTTTTGCCTCAAATTGCCTGTTAATTACAAATCCTTGTATATCAACTGCTAGTATAATCGTCATTGTTTAGATAATTTTTCTAACTGTTCCCGACAATGGTCTGTACTCAACTAAGTTGTCACACAAAATGAGGCAATATGCTCGAGTTTTTGGGCTAAATGGAGTTACTGCTTCCATCTCGATTTTTAAATCGATTGTTGACGTTTTAACGCTTTCATTTTGGTTGGAAACATCAAACACATAAATCATTCGATTTTTAAACGAGTCATAATCAAATAAGGGATTGGATATATCTTCTTCATAATAACTTTTGAAAAAATCGCAATACCATTTATAGATAAGCACCCAATTATCGTTGGTAATATTTAAATTCATATTGTCATAAGGATAGCATTCTGAGTTGAGAAATATTTTTATGTTTCTAATGGAGCAGTGATCGTAGAGAGAAATGTCTTTAGCAACATTATCTTTTCTATCTGTTTGAAAGGCTACAATGACATAGCGTGGTCTTTCCAGATTAGATGACGTTTTAACCATCCAAACGTCGTTTGTTGATTCTCTTACGGTGGGCAGTTCATGTAATTCGGCTTTTCTAAAAGCCATCCGAATCGGGATGTCGTTTTTTAATTGGTTCAATAATTTTAACCTGATGGAATCATTTACTTGTATGTGTGGCACTCTCCATTCTACTTTGTTTAATTTAACTTTAACGTTTTTTACACCTTTGTAACAATTGTCATCGGACCGAGAACGCAAAAGAATCAGTTCTTGTTTGGCATTAACTATTACTTTTTGATAGTCCTCGACAAATCCTAACAATAATTTTAGTGGTAATATACAGTAATAATTTGTGTTCTTTGTTGTAACATTTTTACTCTCATAGTCATACCAGCCGGCAGTGTAATAATCTTTTAAATTATTCGATTGAATAGATAAGTATCCTTTCAATGTGCTTGTAATACCCGGATCCCGAATTTTGTCTATTTCAACACCGTTCAGTTCATAACGTATTTCTTCAAATAAAAATGTCCAAGGGTTCAAACTTAATGAGCAAGC
Organism: Tachinus rufipes; assembly: GCA_963932245.1. NCBI lineage: Eukaryota > Metazoa > Arthropoda > Insecta > Coleoptera > Staphylinidae > Tachinus > Tachinus rufipes. The sequence continues at coordinate 53,908,017 of OZ010748.1, forward strand.
CGATGTAGCGTCTGGTTTTATTATTTCAACTTCAATGTGTAAATAACTTTTATAAGTTGCAGTGTATATATCTTGATGTTGTATCAAAATTCTAATTTCGTCCGAATTTGAAAGTCCTGGAGCACGCGGTTGATACGTATGGTATTCTTCTTTGATGATTGAATCATCAAATTTTTCTTTATCGAATATTTGCAACATATTTATGTAATTTGTAACCCCACAAAATTAAGTTTCTACGATTTTTTGGTGTTATCTCTTCGAGAACTCTTCCAACACTGAGCAAATTTGATTTTTTTTTACTATTATGAAGAATACCCATTTTTCTTCAGTTCCAATCTAACGAGTATACGTTCTTTTCTAAAATTAACGGGATCTCCGTTTTGATCTAGAATAGCTATGGTAATATTATCGATGGTGGATTTCACGTTTACTGGTAAATATAATATATTTCGGGGTTCTATGTTCATGGAATAACCCGGATCGACGTTTACGGAGAATTCGTATAGTGTATGACTTAACTTGCTATCGTAGTAAGCACCCGTAACAATGTTACACTCCAAACGTATTGTCGAGACTTTTATAATGTCGACGGTTAAGTCTGATTCGTGGTTGTTATTTGCCGATCATGTTTTCGGGGAAAATCCCAAAAGCCGCCCGACCGTATTTTTAGCAGAGAAATCAATATCGTACTTGCACGTAATTTCACATTTTAATGTGTTATTATTCGGTTTTATACTTAAAGCATTTTCCTCTTTAAATTGTTTACGTAGAAATTTTTCAATATCACCGATTTCGTAGGATCCTGTAGGAATTGTAATTTCTTTATTTTCATAATTAAATTTATTATTTGTTTCATCAATATTTGGAATACTGTTATAAGAGTGAAATCCAATTAAGCCTAAACAATACATTGAATTCTCATCTAATTCAATTGGGGGATATAGATTTGTGGACAACACATGTGTGTTACCTTGCAAAGTGAATGTCTGCGACATGACTAAACATTCATACCATATGTTATCACGAATCATCATCATCATCATGTAAAAATTTTAAACATAAATGGCCACAATTAAATGTGTTGTATTTTTGATATTGTTTGTGATTATACGTAATTTTACTACCACTAAAGTAGCGACAGAGTTCTGGAGGAGGTTTTAGATTTCCGAAACTGTCAAAATATTTGACAATATTTTCATGTTTTTTATAAGCCACCCAATGCGTTCCAGGCCCGTTTTTTGAATCTAAATTTATAATCGCCTTTTCAAAACGTCTCGGTTTTTGAGGAAGGTCGTCTCTCATAAAAATCCCCCGAAATTGTTTGATATTTGACGAATGTTTTCGAATATCTTCATCTGTCAATGCTCTTTGTGGTAGCTTATTTAGTTTTTTTTATTTTTTAAACGGAGGCCGTTTCCATTGGAGTAACGTTTTAAGTGAAGCCCAGATCCACGTTTCCCCATTGCAATTGATTCCATCATTTTGTTGTGTCTCTCCAATTCTTGCCCATTTTTAGTTGCCGCTTTGGAAGCTTTGACCGCTTTAGCAACACTAGCTGCTCCTCCCACTAGTGACGCAATAGTTGCTATTAATGGAACTATCGGTATAAAACCACCTCTTTTAGGAATTGGTAAAATTCTGGAATATTTTTTCTTTCTTTGTTTTGATGATTTACTTTTTCGTTGTTTTTTTAGTGAAGTTTTTCTATGTCCTAAGCCCAATTTTCTTTTTCCTTTCATTATATTTGTGATAAACCAAGAGGTTGCTTTTTCTCCAAATGAAGCGTCTTTTGCTTTAACTCTTTCCCAAGCGTTATTCTCCAAAATTTGATCGGCTTTATGTCTTTCACTTAAATCATTCGATTTACTGTACGCAATATCGTGCGTTTTGCACAATACGTCAAGAGGATTTTTACCTTTATCCCCTCTAGCTAGCCGCTTTTTTAATTTTGTTCCCGGTCCGCAAAATTGATAACCTCCCGGAGCGTGTATTTCAAACGGGAGTTTATTAAGAGCTGCGTTGAATGAACCTGCACCGTATCTCACCCCCATATGATTAAAAATACTAATTGATATAAGTATTTATACCTCGTCGCAGTCGCAGTCTGAGAGTCGTTTGAAAAATGCGTACTATTAAACAAGACCAGTCATTAGAAGTTGTTAACATGGATATTGTCTGTGGTGACGGTCATAAAGAAGAAAAAACTCATCACAGTAAATTGTTACCAAACTCAATCAGGGCAATAATTTGCGGTCCGTCAAACTGTGGAAAATCAAACGTGATGCTTAGTTTGCTGTTTGGAGAGCATGGGTTAAAATATGAGAATGTGTACATTTACTCAAAATCGTTGTATCAACCAAAGTACAAAATGTTGGGTAAAATATTAGAGTCAATGCCAGAAGTTGAATATTTCCCTTTTCGGGAAAACTGTGAAATTCTCGATCCAAGTGATGCAAACACCAACTCAATTTTTATATTTGACGACGTTGCTTGTGACAAACAGGATAAAATTAGAAACTACTTTAGTATGGGGCGCCATAAACATGTCGACTCATTCTATCTTTGTCAGACATACACACGAATCCCAAAACATTTGATACGGGATAATGCCAATTTTATCGTTCTCTTTAAACAGGATGAACTAAATTTGAAACATGCGTACCAAGATCATGTGGGCAGTGATATGAATTTTGAAAAATTTAAAGACTATTGTTCAAAGTGTTGGAAAGAAAAATACGGATTTCTGACAATCGATAAGGACAGTGATCTCAACAAAGGTAGATATCGGGTGATGATGGATAGATTTATAGTAGATGTGTAACACTGGATTTTTTAGTAGTCCATTAACATTGGTGTTGATTAGTGTTAACAATCAGAGTACAAGCTAAAAAAAACTAATCAATAGCTCATAAAAGCTGATCAATAGCTCATAAAAGCTGATAAAAGCTCATAAAAGCTGATCAATAGCTCATCAAAGCTGATCAATAGCTCATCAAAGCTGATCAATAGCTCATCAAAGCTGATCAAAGCTGATCAATAGCCCATCAAAGCTGATCAATAGCTCATAAAAGCTAATCAATAGCTCATAAAAGCTGATAAAAGCTGATTAATAGCTCATAAAAGCTGATCAAAAACTGATCTATAACTCATAAAAGCTGATTAAAAAAAACGGCTGAAAGCCAATTAAAACCCCACATTGCAAACATGACTTCAAAAGCAAAACAAATTATTGATTTAAAGAATGTTATACGTAGAAAAGTATTAGCTCTTAAGCTTGGTCAAGTAGATGTGAATGAAAATTTGACTAAAATATATAAACCCCTATTGAAACCATTACAAAAAATTGTTCAAAGCAAAACCGCTAAAGTACAGATGCAACGTAGTCCAAAGAAAAAAGTGGAAAAAGCTGTTGTGGTTGAAGAAAAAGAAAATGAAGAGGTTGAAGAAGAAGACGAAGAAGAAGAAGAAGAAGAACCTGAAGCCGAAAATGTTGAAAATGATGAAAATTATAAAAGTTTTACAGATGAATTTAATCCTGCTGCGCAATACGATCCCTTGCCTGCTCAATATTTTAGCAATTTAATTAACGATTCGACAAATAATTCGGCGTTTGATAATTCAAAATATACCGGCATTCATTATAATGCAAACACAAGCATGTGGTCTATAGGCGATTCAGATATTGACATTGAAGGTTCAGATTTACTTGTAAAAGGAAAAAGATTTGAGGGAACTCCGGGTATTTACGAACTAGTATTTAAAAAAATACCCGAAGAGACTGCATACAATAAAACCGACGTTGAAAATTATTGCAAACTTTTGGAATTGACTAATGCCTTAAGACGCAATCAACAAGCCGAATCTCAAATTCAAGGTATAAAATCCCATAAATATGTCAACATAATTAAACCGTATCGACAGAATCAACATGCGATTGGTTATGGAATATTTGATAATAAACTGATAGTAAATTCAAATCCCATTCAACTTCTGTATTGGGACGACCCAAATGAATTAATAGAAAGACTCGTTCTTTTGCTTGCGTCGCAAAAAGCTGGAAACACGTCACATGCTAATGAAATTGCTTCCATAGAAGAAGAACTACGCGAAGCCAATATAATTGTGTAATTAAATATAATTCAATCAGTTTAAGTAGAAACAAACCGGAATGAGTGTCGATAAGTTTGGAAGGTACTCACAATCAAAACGGAATGTGTCAAAAAGGGGTCCGGCAGGAATCGGTTTTGTTTTAACTTCTGAAGGAAATTTTGACATTTTGCATAAACGTTTAGAAAACGTAAATGTACCTCTTGCCGATAACGATGCAGTAACTAAATTATACGTTCATAAAATGCTCGATTTAAAAATTGAAAATCTTCTCAAAAAAATTAATATTACTGTAACTCGTTTGGAAGAAAACATTAACTCCAATTTAGTCGATAATAATAAAAAATGGTCCGATGTAGATAAGAAAATTACATCATGCATTTCCGCCATTCCCAGCATAATTGAATCGAAACTATTGCCAATTAAGGAAGAAAATCAAAATGTCAAACAGTATTGTGATACTGCAGTTCTTAACATCGCACACAAAATTGAAGGAGTTCTCGCCGATCACATCGAAACACACAGAAAGTACTCTGAGAACTTTGAAGAACGTTTACAGTCTAATAAAACTAATCTTGACTATTTTTTTAAAAGTGTAAAAGAACAAATACAAAACCTTCAGGATAAATTCGCTGGGATAAATGGATAGTGTAAAATATGATATTGTGCGTGAATTGCATAAACCGGCTCGAAAAAAATATCCTACACAAAAAATAATTATGAAAGGAATCGATGACACATGGCAAGCGGATTTGGCAGATTTGCAATTATACGCGCGGGAAAATAAAGGTCATAAATATATATTGGTGGTGATAGACAATTTTTCAAAATTTCTGTGGACTCAACCGCTAAAGGATAAAAGTGCAGTATCCGTGTCAAATGCTATGATAAAAATACTGCAAACTAATCGAATACCAAAAAATTTACAAACCGATCACGGTAAAGAATTCTATAATGAAAAATTTAGTCAACTTATGAAAAAATATTCAATTAATCACTATTCAACGTATACAACAAAAAAAGCCGCCATAGCTGAACGTGTAATTCGCACTCTAAAAGATAAATTATATCGACATTTTAGTTTGCGTGGGCGATACACATGGTTCAATGAGCTCTCCCATATTACCGACTTGTACAACAAAACTAAACATTCTACTATTCGCATGCGACCTTGTGACGTATCGACAAAAGATAAAGAAAATCAGCTGTTGCGTACTGTTTACTCTCGCATAAAAATTGCCGGAAAAGGGAAGTTCAAGGTTGGCGATTCTGTTCGAATTAGCAAGGAAAAAACGGTATTTTCTAAGGGATACACACCAAATTGGACAGCCGAAATATTTAAAATTATCAAAGTCAACATAACTAATCCAGTCACATATATGCTTCAAGATGGCAAGGAACATCCGATAAAAGGTTGTTTCTACGAGCAAGAACTTCAAAAGGTAAAACATCCCGACATACATTTAGTGGAAAAAATCTTGAGACGTAAAAATGGGAAACTATACGTCAAGTGGTTGGGCTTTGATAACTCGCACAATAGTTGGATAAAAAATATGTTAGAATAGTTTGTAAAATATATGTATAATTTTTTATATATTATTAATAAAATAAATGTACTCAAATTAGTGTTTGATTGTAATCCGAACCATGAAGACGCTTGCGTACTTATTGATTACTGTAGATGTGGTGTTGTGTTGTTGCGATAAAGACCGCGCCATTAGTTACTTATTGCAATATGGTTATATTAAACATAATAACGGTGACTCATTAATATTATACGATAATGATACTATCACTGCAGGTATTGTATCATTTCAAGAAAAATACAATCTACCAGTAGATGGAGAACTAAACAATGAAACTTTGAATCTTATGAAGACAACCAGATGCGGAAATCATGATTTTGTTAGTAATTTTGCATTACACAATATAAATAAATTTCAGAACAAGACCACTCTTAACTGGCACTTTTACAAAGCATCCCCTATTCAAATCGAATTAACCTTAAAATCATTTGCTGCATGGGGTGAACACACAACATTAAAATTTAATAAATCATTTATAAATCCCAACATAATCATTAAGTTTGCATCTGAAAAGCACACTTTTTATAGATCGTCTAAAGGTCTTTGCGGTTTTGATTTTGACGGAAAAGGTAATGTTCTAGCACATGCATTCTACCCGCATGGTAATGTGACCGAAATTCATTTTGACAAAGATGAAGATTGGGATTATTCAAATCCTGATGATAACATACCTAATAAAAAAAAAACTTCGTTTTATCGTACATTGGTTCATGAAATTGGACACGCTCTCGGTATTGAACATAGCGATGTTCCATCTTCAATAATGTTTCCATATATTACCGGGAATGATTCAATAAATCTCCAACAAGATGATATCAACGCAATACAATCACTTTACGGAAAAAAAAATTTAACTGTATCAACTTCTACAACAGCAGCAATAGTAACAACAATATCAACAACTAATACTACACCTGCAGAAAAAGAACCAATATCGAAGCTTGGAAATAATATAGAAAATTATCCCGATCTGTGTACTTTAAAAAATAAAATAAACAAACTTTTTATACTAAACAAAAAACTTTATGTTTTTTATAAACAATGGGTATGGATAAAAAAACTGAATTCACACAAGTTTAACGCTAAGCCGTTGTTAATTACAGATTGGTTACCATTTATACCAAAAGAATTTAAAAAAATTAAAGCAATATATCAAAGACCAAATGGTGAAATTGTCATGATTATCGACAATAAAATATTTACATTTTTATTTTCATCTTTAAAATTAATGCATACCATGCCCGATACTACTATCAAAAGAGGGGACTATAATATTACTACTATGATTCATACCCATACGGGTAAAACGCTGGTTTTCTATACCGATAATACGTATGCGTTGATCAATGAATGCTCATTTCAATTGCAATCTTTTGGGAGAATTGATGAACATTTTTCCGGATTACCCACAACTATTGACTCATCATATAAACATTTAAACGGGCATTTGTTTTTTTTCAAAAAAAATCTTTTTTATGAGTACGATGAATACTCAGAATCTCTTGTGCAAGTTGGAAAAATTAATATAAAAATGTTTGGTATTTCGTGCCCAAATGAAGGAATATTAAATGATTTAAAAAATATTTTAAATAAACTAACATCCAGTGTATCGTACTTCAATATGGATCATTTAGAAGCGGTAGATGAAGAAGAGGGGGATAATTAGTTGCTGTAGTTGTCGATTGTAGTATTCAATTGCTCAGTTCATTCTCAAACCTAATGGGGTACGCATGTAAAATTTGTCGACACTGCAAACAATTAGTCAAACCCGTCCTAATAAGAGAAACAACTTTTAAAACACATTTATTAGCTGCATTAGCATGTATATTGTGGTAAGTTTTTTTTATTTAAAAAGAAAAATAGTTTGCAATATAATATGTACAATTACAGTTGCCTCCCGTGCATACCGTATTGCATTTCGTCGAGTAAGTCAAAGGTGTTCCGTTGTCCTATTTGTCAATCGTTATTAATTTACGATCCGGAAGCATTTGACATTCCACCCTTTTGAAGTTTTTTTTCTGAATGAAGCGGATCCGATTCAACAGTATTGAACCGTCGCATATATTTTATATTGGTGATGTTAAGAGCAGCGATCGAAGTGGAATTAAGTGGATGATATTAGCACGAAATAGAATTTGTTTTGAAAGAAGAATAAAACAGACTTCCACAGTATTAGGACCTATACTTACACTTGAACATCGTCGAAAAATGGAACATCGCTTCAATCCGATCGGCGTTGTTGACGTACAAGGCTTTTATCTTCAAGATCGTCTTGTCCCAAAAGAGTTATGTATAACTGTCAATGGCAAAGACTTCTATGTTTACCTATTTAAGCCCGAACGACTATTCAAAAAACTCAGTAATGACGAAAAAACCCAAATTCGATATTTAGAGAGTCATCATCACAGTCTTCGATACAGCAGCGGCTACTTACCGTCACACAATTTTGAAAACATTCTAAAATCACATCTCGACGAGTGCGATCACATTTATGTAAAAGGTCATCAACAAAAATATTTAATTGAAAATTTATTTCATAATAAAAATGTTGTTAATTTAGAAATTGAGATAGACGATCTCTCTCACTCGGAAATTGTTAGTCATAACTGTTTTAATCATATTATTTCCAATAGCGTCTGTGCTAAAGAAAATGTTAAAATGTTGAGTGAATATTTGTTTTAAATAAACAAAAAATAAATAAAAAATAAACATTTATTTTTCTTTACACTACCCTATAAAAAAACACACACAAGAAATAATTATAAACAAATTAGTTTTTTTTTTTTTTTTTTTTTTTTTTTATATATTGGAAGTATGTTTAACATTAGCAAAGAAAAAGCAAAAAAATACATTAATTAATATTAATATATAATAATAATAACAATAGATAACCGATAACAATAATAATAATGAAATAAAATATATAATAGAAATATTAATCGTTTGGTGGGGGAGAGAGGGAATAATGACCCCACGGCACCGAGTTTATTCTATCTAATTGTTTTCGTTTGTCGTCAAAGTTAATAAGGGCACTTTTGTTTTGTGTAAATGAATATAATGTATGGTTTTGTGATCGAATTGTTTTAAACATTGTGTGTATTGATGTGTCATTAAAAATTGAATTTTTATAATTTTCAAAAGTCAATTTGTTAACGCTTTGTTTTGGAATACCTTTATGCTTTTTTTTACAATTGTATTGATTTATTTTATCCCCGTCAGCGCGAATTGCATACACTTTTGCGCGAATTCCTACATATTCATAAATAATTTTTCCTGCAAGTTCATCCTTAAATTTTCCTAAAACTTTTTTGTTTACTAGAGGTATATCAAACTTATTATCAATTATATAATCGGATGTGTCAAATATTAAATTTGCATCTCTTCGCATGATATCATATATGCTTTTATAAGTTTGTACACCGTCGAGAGGTTCGAATGTTGCGATAAGACTATCAGTGTCGCTATAGCAAATTTCGACTTTAAAATGCGGCTCCACTTTAGTTTTTAAATAGTCGTATATAAAACTGTACAGTACAGTTTTTGACAAGTCCAATATACATGCACCCACGTAGAGTGCCTTATCATATTTTATACTGGTCTTATTCATTTCTACGGCTACAAGGTTATTATTAAAGATAGTGAATGATTTAAAATTTGGTTTAGCTATCAATTTCTTTGCACTTTTCCAATTATTAACTAACCGAATGTGCCTGTATTTTCTTACCGACTCCATCATTTTACCAAACGACATATTTGAAATGTCTTTGTATTGTTGTTTATCAAAATTATTAGTGGCTTTAGCACGTAGATCCGCATTAAGATCGATAAATGTCTTTTGCCATTTACTATGGGAAAATTCGATGGCACGATTAATTTTTTTTAAAACAAGCCCGTGTTTCATGCATTGTAATAATACATTTAGATGAAGAACGTAACTTTTCTTATTTGTTAAAGTTAACATTAATTTTACGTTTGATTTTTCATCCGAATGTGATCGATGCTCGGGACAAAACGGGAAATAAATGTGAACATCATGATATTCGATAGGATAGTCTATATCGCATTCTAACATACAAGATTTATCCAATTTGTCACCATATATTGTAGATATAGAACCGTCCAATATTTGTGATTTTAACAAATCTAAATTTTCAATCCACCGAAAATTCCCATATGGCAAGCTAAATGTCATTGCAAAAGCATACAACCCGTTTGCGTCCAGGTATAAAATCTCTAACGTATTTCGCTTCGGGTCATAATTTTTGCTATATGGCGAATTTGATACTGCGTATTTTTTACTTACTTGACATATACCACCACGCAACCCCTTCTCAAAAAAGAGTACCATATCGATGTCGGTTAATAATTGCAATTGTACCTTTGACACTAACAATGCAGCGGAAAACGCCAAACCTGGGGCGGTAAAAAATGCACACGCATCTAATTTATACGTTTTCAAAGTGAGATTACGATAATTTTCAAACACATCGGACAATAAATACACATCAGTTTTTAAATATAAGTCTGCGTAATCGCCCAATGTATTACATTTAAATTGTTTCCAGACTTTATCAGCATGTGCGTAATCCTCTTCACTTACACCGCAACCATTTAATTGATTAAAAAAACATTCTAATGATGGTAACTTGGTTTCAAGTAACCTATCAGTTTCACTTATGTAATCGTAGGGAAATATCCCTTTTCTTTTCACCAATATGAAATTATCGTTATTGGGAAAAGCCGATTTTGTGTGTGACATCTGTTCATCTGATAAATTATTTACTAGTTTTTCTAATGAAGAAGGCATAAAGCGAAAAGAGTCGATAAAACGTAATTGGATATTATTCACCTCTTTTGTGAACGATATATAAGTTTCATTTGTAGACGGTATAATATTAACAGGCTGGTTATCAATATTTAATAGATCTTCAATAAAAAAATGAGCATCGTATCGAGATAGATTGTGTATGACCACCGGCAATATAGGTTTTATTTTACATTGTAAATTGCAGTTATTGCAAATTGTATCTATGTAATTGCCTGTAAAATGGCAATGATGTGCAACTTTTATATTGGACTCGTCAAATACATAACTACATAATCCGCAACTATCGCACGTGTCATGTTTAATCTTTTCTGATATCGCCAAAGGTTTCATTGGCTTATTTCCGTGTTTATTAATATAATTTGAAATCTCATTACATTCGTTTATTAATTGTTTAACAAACCATTTTTCGGGTGATTCACCGCGAAATAAATTAAAATGGTTCAAATTATTATTATATGAACAAACACGTAAATACCCTACGCTAAACGGAACATGGTGTTGGTATTTATCTGTAAACGATATACTTGGATTGTTAATGCATGATGATACTGGCTTAGTAATGGCTTCAAAATCTGCGTATATTGTAAAAGGTAGTTTCATTGTTGCCCTATAATTAGTGAATTTAACGACAGATCCCTTTTCGGGTAAAACAATTTTAACGGCATCAGTATTACAACAATCGATAGAATGCACAATTAATTTTTCATTGGAATTAAAATAATTCAGACATCTATTGCATATATGTAATTTGTGTTTATGTTTGGATATTTGTTTGCAACATAATTTAGCTAAATCTGTTATTAAACAAAAGTGCCCGCCAGAATTTATATGATAACTACACATGTATAATAAATTGATGACAGACTTATTACAATTATTAGATGAATAAATTGGATATATTGAATATTTATCATCACAATCAGTATCTTTTTCAAAGGAATAGACATTTAATGAAATTAATTTGTTTTGATTTTCAAATTTGCGTAAATTGCAAAGTTTCATTGGAAAGTCTATTCCTTTTAAATTAAATACTTCATACATATTTTGTGGGTAAAAATCGGTGCATGTGGGATCATTACCTTGGGCACAAGGATAAAGTGACGCAATGATGCTCCATCCGAAACATTTATTATCCGCATTTTTGATGTTTAATATGGATTTCTTTTTGGCCAATTCAGGTGGAAGCTGCATGAATGAAGGCGAACTAGCGTTTAATGGGCAATACTTTGCGAACGATACGACCACATTCTCGATCGATAATAAAGCCCACCCGCTTTTCCTTTCTTGAAATTCTTCTAGCTGAAAAATATTAAAAATTAAAAAAAAAAAAAAAAAAAAAAAAAAAAACAAAAAAAAAAACAAAAATTGCGCGAGTGTGTGTACATACCTTTGTTAAAATTTCATTCTTCATTTCTTTTAAAAAATCCCCAACTGGTGTTGTCGTTAGAAACGTTTTGTTTTTTGTGATCATTCTCATGAATTCCACTTCTTCAGACGACGGTTGAATAAATTGGCCGGAAAAAGACAGGTTTATCTTAAAGCAATTGCACGTCTTTAACAAATTGTTGATTCTATTAATGATCAAAACTGAAGCATCTTCCAAGAACAACTTCGGATCGGTATGGTTGACATTTATTACAACACCAGTCCGAATCTTATTTAAAAATGCAGATTTTAACTAAACACACAGAAAGCAAAAATAAATAATTATAAAAAAAATATATATAATTATAATTACCTCATTTCATATTACACGTTTTTCCTTTCCTTTTCTTTTACCCGTTTCACTATAGTTTATTTTTTTAAGAGACCGTAGACCCGTTCCCACACGATTTTGAATGTTATTTTTTAATTTTGTGGCACATGCAGTTTTTAAAGTCAACAACGAGGCAAGATGGGATGTCTGTTGCTTCTGTATGTTGGATAATCTTCCGATGTTTATACATTTATTTATCATTTTGATTTTAATTTTTATTAATTTGAGGCACTTTTGTAAAACATTTCTATCACTTGTATTTATTCGTCGTTTTAGCAGTTTTATTTCATTTAACATATTATCACTATGGTTATCGGTTTCCATTTTATTTTAATTATTATTATTTTAATTGGTTAATTAGGGTAATTTGGCAAATTCAATGTCGTGGCAACTTCTGCCGCCAGATAACTTCTTCAATCCTTTGTAAGATAATCCCACTTGTGATGCGTTGATTACATCAAGATCGTTATCATCGGTGAACCGTTGACTATATCTCTCAGGGAGAAAGACTGTTTTACCCCCTTTTAGTTCAGCCACCAACTTCTGACCATTCTTAGTCTGCATATATTTAAAACAGTTAACGGCATATAATTTTCCCTGTTTCAAATCACGAAGCGGGATTATAGGCAAGTCTGAGCCTCCCAAATCATTTAATATATTTACGACATCAATAGTGCCCGTAAATAATTTTTTTTTTTTAATCACTGGTTTCTCAAATTCTTCTTCACTGTTACTATCACTGACAATCACCATCGGCTTCTTCCTTTTTAATGATTTCACTTTTTTCACTGGGCGCTCAGGTAACGCTTTTTCTTTTTTTTGAGTGGGTGTTATGAACTGACTCAATAGTTCATCACCCGATTCGTCAAAGGACATAGACATTATGTGTGTATATTTGTGTGTTCGGCTTTTAAATTGAACTGACTAATTTATATTACTTACCGAACCTCTTATACGGTGGAAACCACATTTTTCTTATCAGCATAAAGGAATCATATATTAATTATTTTTTCATATTACTCATGCTTAAGCCAATTTTTCTGTTGAAATCGCATTTTTTTTTATCGTCACAGAGGAAACCGCTTTTTCTAATTAGTTTTTTTCTATGAGGAAGTTGAGGCAAGAAAAATAAAAGTTCTTATTTTCACAGACAAATTAATATTTATTTATTTCATAATTTCTCGCATGGTGATAAAGAACTGATAACAAGTGGAAACCGCATTTTCTTATCAGCATAAAGAAATCATTTATTAATTAATTTTTTCCTATTACTCATGCTTAAGCCAATTTTCTGTTAAAATCACATTTTTTATCGTCACAGAGGAAACCACTTTTTCTAATTAATTTTTTTTCTATGGGGAAGTTGAGGCAAGAAAAATAAAAGTTCTTATTCACAGACAAATTAATATTTATTTATTTCATAATTTCACATAGTGATAAAGAACTGATAACATTTAAATTTATATATTTTTAACAGTTTTTTTTTATATAATCACATATCAACATTAATCATATTTTAAATGTTTTTTTTCACATACAAATAAAAAAAAATTAATAATAAAACTAGAAATAATGATAAAAACATACTTAATAGATATATTACAATGTAAGCATTTTGCAAGTTAACATCTTTTAACACAATTTTTTGCCATCGAGGAGATGTTAAATAAGACATATTTTTATCGAAGTAGCGTATCTTTACATTGAGTTGTGTTACATCTAATTTATTTACGCGTATGCTACACGTTTTAGGTTGTGTTGTATTGTCCATTTTCATCCTCATCCATTGATCGGGCCAAGTTTCATTAAACGTATTGTTCGAATCGATAGTAATAAAACATTCTCTGGCATTTTTTGGATGCGTCACAAAGATAGTATGATTCACCAATGATGCCAACAACACAAAACTTTTTATTTTAAACATTTTTTGATTTTTTTTTACATCGACTACAATTCTCTACAGGTGGTGGTGGTCCATCTATATGACACCGATCGGTAGGAAGGTTATAATGTTTGTGGCACGGGAGTTTTCTTTGAAAATATGTTATAGTTCTACATTTAGCTGGTAGAAAGTTCCAAAGTCGCTCTAATTCCAATCCATAAAGCGAACATAAATATTTCTTTGGTAGATATTTCACAAATTCAACATCCAATTGACGATTGTGATATTGTTCGATTGCTTTGTTCACGTTTGAAAATAATTTTGCTTCAATGTTACTCATTCCTTCATAAATACAGTTTTCTAAGTCTTCCAAACACATCTCTTCTCGTTCCATAGCCGTTGTTTTTATTTTTTCCCAATCTTGACACACCCCGTTAACACCCGATAGTATTATTTTCAAATGCTGCACCTAACTCGCGAACAACTTGTAAGTCTGACACAATTTTTTCAGTTTGAAACGTTACAGCTTCAAGTAGACACTCAATATTTTCGGAGTACATGGGTGGCTTCAAAGCAATGTGTTTTAAGATGACTTCTCTTAGTTCACCAACGCCAACATACTGTACTATTTCATTGAGTGTTGAGTTATAATAATCAAAAAATTTCAACACACTCAATCGATTTAACCGGAACTCTATCAAGTCGATAATTTCAATTAAAGCAAAAAAGCTGTTCTGATTCAAATGTATTTTTTCATCATATTTTTCTATAAAAACGGCTTTTTGTATTTTGGTTTTACCAACTGCGTCGAATCTGAGATTACACTTATCAAATAAAATTATTACTTTTTTTATTTCTTCGGATTCATCATCGTTGATAGGTTCTTTTTTTC
Source organism: Tachinus rufipes (assembly GCA_963932245.1). Classification (NCBI taxonomy): domain Eukaryota; kingdom Metazoa; phylum Arthropoda; class Insecta; order Coleoptera; family Staphylinidae; genus Tachinus; species Tachinus rufipes. The sequence continues at coordinate 53,923,068 of OZ010748.1, forward strand.
TGTTGCAACATTCACATAGATGTCTTTTTCGTTTCCGCGATTTTGGAATTTTTGCACATGTAAAGTATTCAATTATTTCCTCTTTGTGTCGCAAGAAGCACTTCCATTCTACACCCGTTAAGGAAATTTTGTCTTTGGATGTTTGCAACAATATTGCAGGGTAAAATCCACGTAATGGGCTCAATCCAACAGAAATACCGATTGTTCTATTTTTATTCAAATAGTATTTTACAGCATTGACTAAACTATGTTCCTTTTTAATTTGAATTTCAAAATCACACAGAGAAAAATTATCAACTTCTTCGCTTATCTTAATAACACTATCCATTTTTATATTTTTCTTAATACTAAAGAACATGGATGTTTACATTTCATTATATAGACCCCCCCCTTAATATTTATTCATTCGTTTGGGAGTGTCCAAATGGTTTTTCGATATTTTCTCGTCCGCGAGCAGGTCAAGTGCCCATTTTTATTTCAGTTTTGTGACGTACGCGTCGAGCGCTTTCATTTGAATACCTGGAAGGCCCCTTTTAAAAGACCGGAAGTCGGACCGGAAGTAGCCATTTTTTGATTTGGCCAAAATCATAACTCGACTTCCGGTCGCCATGTTGGATTTTTTATACGGCCCTTTTGGCACTCAGTTTGAAATTCCCGCCGGCACAAATAAGCGGCCATCTTGAATTTCACTTATCGAACACGAGTATGCGAAATTTGAATTTACCGCCCTTCTAGATCATACTGTACATAATACACATGCTGCCATCTTACGATCAACTTGATTAACTTCAATACCGAGCATGCGCAGTACGAAAAACGAGCTCATTTTTACATCCGCCGGAAGTGCATGTAAAATCCCATAAGAAATCCGACTTCCGGCGGCATTTTATATCTATATCTATATCTATAACATTTCTTCCTTTTGATCCATATCCATAAACCGTTAATTTAAAATCATTCAAATGTTTTTGTATTTTTTTTAACTCGTTTTTCTCCGCACCTTTATCAGGTATAATTAACTTTGTTTGTTCTAGTAATTCTTTGGATTTAATATCTAAAATATTACCAACGTTTTTAATAATTTGTTTAAAATTTTCTACTTTTGTTCTATGAACTATAGCAATTACAATGGCTCTTAGTAAACACAAATTATCGGTGTTATTTATAGATATGATTCCTTTACTTTTTTTACATTCTTCTTCAAAACTGGCAAAGTTTAAGGACTTGACAAGTCCGCGTCCTTCTGGTAGTTTGATACTAGTTGCAGTGATTCTAAATTTATCAGTATGCAAACCACTAGCATTACTTTGAAAAATTGCCAATAAAACAAACCATAAATCATCTACAGTAATAATAGATGCACGACGAAATGATAAGTATCCTGGTTGTTTTTCTTTGAAGTTTTCTGAAGTAAATGTAAATCCAACTAAGTCGGTAGGCTCCAATTCACTACATATATGTTTAATTACTCCATCTAGGGCATCTTTAATCCATTGCACATCATTTTCTAAAGGTGGAATGTCTTTAATTTTAAACACAACATTTTTACCACTTAATTTAAATTTAGGTAGGTGTTTTGAATATTCTTAAATAATTTGAAAAAGTTCCATTGTAAAATATATATACACACTAAATTTACGCGTTTAGACTTGTCGTTTATATAGTCTTATCAACCTATTCCAAACTGCGGGTTTCTGGTAAGAATTAATAATTTGAAAACATATTTTACACGAATAAACTTTTTTTATAAAACTTTTGTTTAATGAATCTTGTTTTATTTCGAACACATTTTTTTAAAGAACACATATCAAAAAAATCAGTACTTAATGTATGGATGTACTGATTCTTCGATATTGTCGACTTGAATAATTTTTTTTAAATTTCATTTATCTTAAAATATTTTTGTTGGATCAAATCAAAAATATTTATTTCACCAATTTCTATAAAAATATTATATATAATATCTTCTGATAGTTTTAGATAATCAAGGGTTATGTTATTATTTAATGCTCTACTAAATCCAATGTTTTTTTTCTTGTTCCTCTGTCACTATTAGATATAGATACTCTAGAGATGCACTTTTTTCGATTTTCAATTACTTTTTGACATTAACCGTACATTGTGTATAAAAATATTCTAATAACTAAATAACGGAATATTGTATAAAATATTATATATGCAATAAATTGCAATAATCACCTTACATTTCCGGTGTGTGTGTGTGTCTCAAATCACAATCTTATAGATTAAATTCGAATATGCGCTTATCATTTGTTGAAGGTTGTATTGTGGCGAGGAACAGCAACTCAACTAAATAAACATATATACAGGGTGTTTGAAAAACTTTGTTAGCGACCGAAGAGCGACTTCCGGTGCTGCAGATAGGGCCTTCATTGTACTCAAATGAAAGCGCTTGTCGTGTAGGTTGCGAATCTGAAATAAAAATTGAAACTTGACCTGCTCCCAAGCACACAAAATGCGAAATATAGGGAGAGAGAATAATAATATATGAAACGGAAACAAAATGGGAAGGGGTACAAATAGCAAATGTGTAGATTTAGTTGTCTAGGAATAACCAAATCTTTAGTTTATTACTGGCAATAGAGTAGTATACATCATGTCTGTCGACTCAAATTTTTTCGAAGAAATTCTCGAAGATTATGAAAGTTTTTTACACCTAGAATCGCGTTTGATTAATGAAGTAAAATATGCTCTCAATAAAAATAAAACTGTTAATGTGTCGGTTGGGTTAAGCCCTAACAGAGGGTTTTATCACTGTGTAAAATTATCAATGCAACAGAAAAACATTTCGTTTATACAAGACGAATAAAATAAAGTTATTCAATTTAAGGAAGAAATTGGTGATTATCTCAGGTTAAAGAGAAAACCACAACTCGGTGGACAAAAGCGAAAACGAGTTTGTGAAACTTGCAATCAAAAGATAAAGAACAACGATGTCGATGTAAACCATGTAAAACTATAGAGGTAAAAAAGTTGTGATTTTTTAATTTAATTAGTAATTAATTTAAATATAATTATTTACAGGTGTTCGAAAATTGTAAATTGTGTTTTGAAGATGTGTGTAAAAGGCAAAAGGTTGTTGTTGTTGAAAAAAATGACATAAAAATTTCTTTAGATCGACATGGTTTTGATACATTATGTAAATTGATTGAATTGATAAATTTACGAATGAACAGATTAAGTCAATTACGTTTTTTTGATTTTTTTTAATCAGTGTTTGTCGGAAGTTAATATGCTCATTACTTCAGATACTACCGATATAGAAAAAGAAAATTTAATCAAGCAAGTGGCATTGCAGAACAAATCGTCGTATTTCGAAAACATAGAGAGTCTTTTTGAAGTGTTAGTGTTCAATTTTTCGGATGTGTTAAAGCATTTAGCTTCTTTGAATTAAAATGAAATCAGTTCCATTTGAGATTTCAAAAAGCAAACAGCAAAAATTGGTTAGAAATTACGTAAGTAGTTACAATACACTTGAACAAAGAATCGAAGATCAAATTGTAAGCATTAAAAACATTAAACAATTGATAAAGACCTACGAAACGCAGAAAGAAATTTGTACCTTGTTGAATAAAATTCACATATAATGGACGAAGTAAAAATAAAAACCAATGCCGCTATAGAAGCTTATTATGCAGACCAGTTGATGAAACAACACATTCAATGTTTACTACAATGCTTAATATTTAAGTTAACTTCATAGGAATTAGAAAACTTTTGGAACTCTATACCCGATTGTTACAGATACATGATTGATTTACAACAACGTCTACCATGTCACAAACATTATAATAATTCTAGTTTTCGCACACACATAGATGGTCCCCCACCTTCTAAAATGCATTGTCATTCGTGTATATATGGAGGAAGAGATCAGATAGATGGACCATCCGCTCCAAAATACTGATGCTATGAACAATTCTGTGCAGAAGCAAGAAAGTCTTACCGATGACTCGTGTTACACCCTTATAAACATTAGCAGTGAAAAATGTTCTGATGGGATGAATGAAAATATTAAAATTATATGTACTATTATATTAGATTTATTATTTGTACTTAGTTTGTTAGTGCTTATGTTTACACCTATAATTTAGGGGTATGATGCTTTAAAACAATAAATTATGTTTTATATTATTATTATAGATATTTCTTATGTACTTTATAAACTATATAAAAGGTATGTTTACAAACATTAAATAAAAAAAACAATATTATAATAATAAACTTCATTTTTATTTCATCATTATTTCATTACAATTTATTACATACTCATTTTACAGGTTAGAATAAAATTATATAATGGAGGTAAGTACATTAAAATAAAATAATTATTTATTAATTATTCCGTAAATTTTTTGTATTTACAAAATTAAATATTATTTATATATCCTCTTCGTAGTTATCAGAGTTACTGAAATCAAATTTATCGGATACTAATGTTTGCAAAAGTTTTTGAAGGTGCAGTAGCAGTCCCTCATTTGAACATTGTATTCCAAATATTGTAAGTTCAATATTACCAACACGAGTAATTGTATTAGAAAATTCGTTATATTCATAAAACATATTTTTTTTGAAAAAATACAAACGACCGTTGGAAAATCGAAAAACTGAATCTATTTTTGAGAGAATTCCTCCAAAATCATCGATGATGGTACCAACGGCTTTACTGTGATAACTACACTCATCAACTTGTAAATAATATCCATCATCGTAAAATACAAATGTTTTACCACTATTTGAATTTACAATTCCAGTAATATTAGCTTCCGTGTCAGGTCTCCAAATGGCTGTACTTTTTGTATGACTTAATTGAAAAGCGGGGAAATTAACAAAATACATTTTTTTATCAACAATTATAACAATTTGGTCGTCGTATAAATGCCAGTAATTTTAGTAAAATTATGAGGTAAAAACGGAAACCATTTTGTGATCAGTTCAGGACGTTTATATGTATGTTCATTTAAATGTTTACTCCAATACATATAAAAGATTTTTAATAATTATGAATGTATTAACCTTTTTCAAAACACATAAATTTGGATAAGTCTCAGTATCAGTTTTAACATTTGATTTTTCTGTAAATATTTCATTTTGAGTAATAGTTGTTCTTGTTCTTGTTGTATTTGTTGTATTTGTTGTTGTTGTTGATGTTGTTGAGTCAGTTGAATTCAAGGTTTTTTCTATTGGTTTGCCGTAAATACTCTGTACAGCCAATATATCATCTTCAGTAAGAATGATATCGTTATTTAAAGAAAAATTTGTATAAAATGAATTCATGATTGCAGTATGATTAGAATTGTGATCAATACCAAAACTGTGTCCAATTTTGTGTATTAAAACTCTTAACATGTTTCTTTTACTTGAACAGTTTGAGTTTGTCAAACTTAAATCCCAATCTTCGTCTTGATCCAGATCAATCTCTATCGTTTTGTTTCTATTTGGATAATATGCATGTGCAAGGACTTCACCTCTACCATCAAATTGATCTCTACAAGGCAAACCCGTGTTAACACAATAACGAAATTGTTTACCGATTGAAATAACAATGTTATAATTTATATAACATCGAACAAATTTAATGGGTATATGTTTTTCCCAAGCTTAAAATGCAAAGTTGGCGATATTGATTAACGTTCTATTAGGCAAATAGAAATGCCATTTTATAGGGTTTACGTTTTCCCATTTAGTATTGACAAGATTGTACGGTATAGGATTGTCACGTACTCCACATCTCGGTCGTTTCATTAATTCCAAGGTTTGATTATTTAATGTTCCATCTACTGGTAGCTTCTAATACTCTTGAAAAAGTGCAAGACTTTCCGCCACGTCATTATCCGAGACACTCTTTAATGCCGAATTATTTTCAGGTAAATCTAAATATCCAAATCGATTTAAGTAATTTATAGCAAAATTATCACTTTTAACAAAAGATATTATTATCAAAACGTAAAAAAAATAAAACATTTTATACGTGTTTGCGGTGGAACTGCAAATGAAACACTGGAATATTTTTTTTAAATATATTATTTATATTTATAGAATTATAATACATTTTGTTTGTTAATCCAACTGTTGTGCGAAGCATCAAAACCTAACTTGATGTTTTCTGCAATTCCTCAGCGTAAAAAGCTCCTTGTTGAGGATCTCCTTTTTCATCTTCCAATAAATACGTCACCGGGTTGGTAATTTTAATTTTAATAATTTTAAATAGTTCAGTTGTCCAATTGGGTGTGTATCCTTTTGCGAAGAGCGTTTTTTGTTTACTCAGACGCACCATATCACCCACTCGGAAATTCCCATTTCCTGCAATTTTTATATGCGAGTAGACAGTTTTCAAGAGCGCGGTTTCTTTATCACCGCCCGGGAGTACATCAGCTGGTCGCATTCCTATCGTACGGTGATGTTGATTGTTGTATTCTAGCCTAACCTTGTTCAAAATATCATACCAGCTGTAACTCCCACGCAAACTAAATTGTCTGTATAGTTTATCTTTTAGCGTGCGGATTAGACGCTCGACAATGGCGGCTTTCATTATCGTATATGTTGAGTAATGATTGATATTATATTTTTTCATTAATGCAGAAAATTGACTGTTATAAAATTCTTTGCCATGATCACTTTGAATATTTTTCGGAGTCCGTCCGCCGGTATTTTTCAATATTTTTTTCATGGCTTCTGCAACAATCACACCGGTTTTATTTTTTATGGGGGCAGTCCAGGCGTTTTTTGAGAAGCAATCAATTACTACTAGTATATATTTATATCCTTTATTTTCACGAGAGAATAATTGAAACTCTGCAAGATCTATTTGCCACAGATCGTCAACACCTTTAAGTATCGTTCGTCTTCGAGCAAAATTCTTTCTCGCCGGTTTGTGTAACTCTCGCACTACATCCTCTTTACTCATTTTGACTCGAATGACTCTTTAATGGAGCAATCAACAGTTTGATGCTATTTGTTTGACTTAATAATAGCGTATTTAAATCATTTTTAAACTGCCCTCATTTTATATCCATGTTATTGTTAAGCAGTTCTATTTCATGATTTGATGTATTTTTATACGCTTCGAAATCTCTGGATAAACTAATAATCTTCTCCGCCAGATTTTCTTTTAATAGTAAAATTTGAGGAATACTATCAATAACTAAATTAACTTTTGAATTAATATTTTTAAATGATGTGTTCAAATCCTGCAACTGAACGGCATTTACATTATCGACATATTTTTTGTTTGCGGCATCGCTTTCATTAATCGGTAATTGTAAACATTTTATTCTTTTACCATCAAGGTTGAAACGTCCATCAGCATCACGTTTAAATCTAATGATTATATTCTTCTATACATTTTTAAATCATCCGCAAATAAAAGAAATGACGATGAATTGATATACTGTGGGATATCATTAATGAAAAGCAAAAATAAAATTGGTCTACAATGAGATCCTTGAGGAACACCTGATGAAACAAAAATGGGCTGTGACAAAAAGTTGTTAATTTTTACACACTGCGTGCGATTTTTCAAAAAGCTGAATAACCAGGAAGTCACATCATGATGAAATCCCAGAGCACTGAGCTTGGCAATCAAAATATTATGACTCACACGAGCAAACGCCTTTGAAAAATCGGTGTAGATTGAGTCAACTTGTACTTTAGATTCAAATGCATTTAAAATATCATTTTCATAACAGAGTAAATTAGTAAATGTGGAACGCCTTTCACGAAATCCATGCTGCTCTTCTATTAAGATGCTTTTGCACATCCATTGCAACTGTCCAGTTACAATTTTATCGAACAATTTAGGTATAGCAGATTGAATGCAAATGCCTCTATAGTTATTGATATTCTCTTTGGCTCCAGATTTTAACAAAGGCGTAATATAGCTTTGTATCCATATTTGAGGAAATTTAGTTTCATTCAATGAATCATTGAAAAGTAAGTGCAATGGCTTTGCAATAGAATAAATGCACTTTTTTAACAGTAAAGAAGGAATGCCGTCGGGTCCAACGCTTAAATTACATTTAAGGTTTTCAATTGTCTTAACAACATCACACAAACTAATAGAAAATTTTGAATGTATTACGTTATTATTAAAATTAAACAATGGAGTTTGATGAGTATCGTTATCATAGACTGAAGAAAAAAAATCTGCAGAATTAGTTACAAAGACGTTCCTATTATTACAAGTTTGATCTTTATAATGCATTGTTCTCATTAACAAATCTCCAAAAATGTTTTAGATTATTTTGAATTTTACTTTCAGTTTGTAAAATATATTGCTCGTATTGATGTGCACTAAGGTTTTTGCACGTAGTACGAATATATTGGAATTCATTATAGTCCGACAATAGTTTTGAAGATTTATAACGTTGGTGTACAGTTTTCTTGAGTTTAGTAAGTGATATCAATTCTTTGTTGAACCAAATAGGAATATTGCTTTCACGCCACAGTTTTTTAGGGACAAAACAATCAATAACATAATCGATTACAAAGTAAAATACATCAAGACATATCAATATCATAGTTATAAAATAGTGCAGTCCAATCAACATTCAACAAATAATTATTGATTGCGTTGTAGTCGGCAAGTTTAAAATCATTTAAAATATAATTACAATTTAAAATATCACAGGTAGTATCACATTTTATAGTTAACAAGTACGCAGTATGGTGTTGGCTTAAATTTAACAAAACATCTACAGCTTCTATCACAGAAATATCACGATCGTTAGTAAAACATAAATCTAAAAACACACCCTCACTATTAGGAATAGAAATGCATTGTACGCAATTTAAGAACCCAAATGAATTAGCTATTAAATGAGAAAGGTAACTATCATAACAAATTACTCCTATACCTTAATCATCGTTAACCCAAGATGCTGTAGGTAGATTGTAATCGCCCAATAAAACTAGTTTACTGCTTGGAAACTCATCGGCAATAGATTTGACGGAATAACAATGGTCAAGATATTTGTCACTAGTTGAATTAGGTGGTAAATATACCGCACAAATTATATAAGACACAAGATTAAACTTAACAACTACAATCAAATGTTCAACACTAATAAACGTGGGGTAAAGTAATACAGATTTAAGGTGAGTTTTGATAGCAATTAAAACACCACCTCCGCTTTGTTTAGGGCTTGTAAAGGCCGAGCGATCACACCTAAATAAATGATAGCCTTTTAGATTTAATTCAGAGTCATTGATGACTGGAGAAAGCAAGGTTTCACTGAAAATAAGCACATCGTAGTCTGATACAGCTACAGCTAGCAAGAGTTCCTGAGTTTAGTTTTTGAAACTCCTGACGTTCTGGTAGTAGATGGAGAAGCCGTTATCATTTCTGAAGATGGGTCCAAGCTGTTGACAGGATTCAGGCTCCGAAAATCCATTGGAGATGATGCTGGAACATTTTGTGAACGACCATAACTTACAAATTTTTTTACAGCAATGTTTGCTGGCCAAAAGTTTTTGCAAATAATAGCTCGAGCATGGTCGGCTGGAACCGAGACTTTAAACGGTGAGATGGATCAGTTATAGAGCGTTAGCGTAGCACGCTAACAGTCCGGGGTTCGATCCCCGAATATGACTAAAATAATAACTTTGCTCTTTATCCACCGGGGTGATTCGGAAGTCACCTAATAAGCCGTTGGTCCCATCAACCCCCTTCATACAAGTCGTAAGACTTCTGGGGCGATGTAAAATAGCTGTAAAACGCGAAATAAAGAAGAAAGCTACTGTAGCTTCCAGATTGTACAGCTAGATCTACAGCGTCGATTGAAATATCGGGGTATTTCAATTTAATGTAGTTAATAACATCGGATTTTTTAGTTCCGCGTTTAAGTTTTGAGACATGTATATATGAGTTTGGCAGATATGCCTGCAACTCATTGTGACTTGGACCACAACCAAAAATTGTTGGGGTTTTAGGTTGAACTTTCTGTTTAGGTTTTGTTTGAGCAGTAAGGGTTGCAAAAGAAGAAGAATTATTATATACAGAATTAATTGCAGGTGGAAGCAATTGAATTTCTTCATTAGTAGTTGGTGTAACTACACTAAGCATAAATTCTTGAATACGAGTTTTGTATTTAAGTATTACCTTATCTTTGTCTGCAATCTTCTCTTCAAGATACATTACTTTATCTAATAGCAATTTATTGTTAGACCGAACTTCATCTAATAAAACTTGATACAGTACGATAGTCTCTTTATAAAGCCTGGGAAGTTTGGAATCGTCAAGTTCGAATGACGTACCACAGTGACATTTTTTATGACGAATGGCGCAACTGTTATGAAATATAACATGTTACGCCAGATTGTGCAACACTTCTGCATTTGCACGCTAGACCGGACATAATAATAAATTAAAGTTTAAAATATAAAAATTTAACTATAAAAGTGATTAAATATTTAGGAATAAAAAAATAATACAAGGATGATACAAGGATGATACAAGAATACACAATTCACACGGGTGCGGTCGTTCACCTGGTGACTAACTACAAAACAAACAAAAGCAGACCACGGTTGGGATAACACAAGAAAACAAAGGAGTGTTTGAAACAAGCTTAAAATATAAAGTCACAAATTAAAATATAAAATCACAAATTAAAAGAATACAAGTTACGCCACTGGTAAGAATATTGCTTTGCGCTGCGCAGATGAGAATGCGCGGGCGGCGGCTATAAATTTAGGTTAAGTTTCAATAAACAAACTTTACCATACATTTTACTGAATAATGATTAAGACAGATAGCACAAACAATCACAAATATAATTACCAGTACGTTAGGTAAAACTTCACAATTAAAAACACTTATAAACACTTGAAATTGAAAGAGTAAAATATCATAACTCAGTGCAGTGCAGTGCAAACAAAATGAAGTTGATGCAAACTTCACTCTAAATATTGTTGAATATCTTTCATTTCTAAAAGTAGACTCAATAAGTTGTGTCAATGTATTTTGTATTATTACGGTATTTTTAAATTCATTTATATCTGTAGAATTAATTAATCTTTCTAATTTTAATATTCTTCTGACTATTATATTATTATTTTCAAAAACTTTTTGAATAGTGTCATTAAATTGTTTATTAATTGTGAAAGATATTTTATTTTGTTTCTTCATTAAATCTTTTTATTGAGTTTATTTTGTAAGTCTTTGTTTCAAATCTTTCTCTATCTTTCGCATCTAAATTTCTACTTATTATTTTTTTTATCATGCTTTCTTTTCATTAATAACTGGTCAAATTTGTTTTTGATTTGATTTACTTAGAAATCTATTTTTAAATTATAATTTAATTTAATATCTTTTATTCTTACATAATTGTCTTTATTTTTAGTAAATTTTATTATTATTAATTCTTTTAACTTTATCTCTTTCCAAATTTCCATAACTTTTTCATAAGTAAGTTGTAATTTATTTTTATGATTGTTACCATAATTGTTATAAAAGTGATTATTTTAAAATAAATTATAAGGGTCTCTTGAGCTTGTATGCCCAATTAAAAGTTCAAGAGGAGTAAATCGTATTGCTGAATAAATTGAGTTGTTATAAGCAATAATAGCGTAACTTATTAGTTTTCTTGGGTCTTCATTATACTTTTGTTTTAAAATTTGATAATGTTCAATTAAAGTAGAGTGAAACCTTTTAATGATTCCGTTTAATTGAGGGAGATTATGCGTTATAAATTGTATAGTTATTTTATGAGATTCACATAATTTTTGTATAACATTATTTTCAAATTCCGTACCATTTTCAAAAGTAATGGTTTGTGGTGTTCCATAGTATTGGAAATAATTTATTAATTTCTCAGCAATTTCGGTTGCATTTTTAATTTCGATTTTAAAAGCTTGACCGACCTTTGAAAAGGTTAAAAGAAGACTAAAGGTATTGAGACAGGATGTCGTTCATATTTATTTTTAAAACAAATTTCACGTTTAGATATAGTTTTCCATACTGGAACGCATATTTGGCCAGTAATAGTTTCTAATTATTTTTTCATATATTTCATTAATACCTCTATGGTTTGTTTTTCCGTTATGGTACTTACCTATTAATTCATTTTGATCATCAATTGAATCTACATCAATTGTTTTTCTACTGCATCTAATTAAAATAGGTCTTGAAGAATGATTTTGAAATAATTTGACATATGCACTATTAAACTTTTCAAAAACCTCTTCATTATCAATATAACAATAAAAACATTTTTTGCTTCACAATATTCTATTAGAAAAAAAAAATGTTTTATTTTAACTTGAACAATAATTTGTTTTATTAATTTATTATTTTTATAGAACTCTTGGTTTTTTAAGCTTATCATCAATTGTTTTTGTTATTATTTGATTACGTTTATTATTTAGATATTATTTTGATTAATATCTAACTTATCATTATCATATCAGTCGATCCATTTTGACTGATTCTTATATGTTGTAAGATTTTAACTTTATTTCGTTCATCGTTATCATTATTTATTTTATTAATGTTTTTGAAACATTCAGGTAATTGATGATATATACTTGATTTATCAAACAATTCTTGAATAATGTCATTTGCATTTTCAGTGGGATTTACTTTAGTCTCATTCGTATTTACTTGAATTCGTAACAAAGCATCCGCATTAGAATGTAGTTTTCCTTTTTTATAAACTAAATCATAATCGAATTCTTCTAATTTTAATCTCCAGCGAACAAGTTTTGAGCTAGGATCTTTATTTGAAAATAACTATTGAAGTTGTTTATGATCTGAAACGATAGTGAAATTTTTCCCGTAAAGATATGGTCTGAAATATTTAACTGACCAAATTATTGCTAATAATTTTTTTTCAATTACAGAATATTTATGTATCGTTTAAAATTCTAGATGCATAGGCTATTGGTAAGTCCAAACCAATGTTACCTTGTGATAAAACTGCACCGATTGCAAAGTTTGATGCATCTGTAGTTAGTACAAAAAGTTGTTCAAAGTATGGATACTGTAATAAAGGCTTATTTATTAAAATTGTTTTGCATGTTTCAAAACATTTTACAAATTCTGAATTATAAATCATTTTATGATTTTTCTTTAAACATAACGTTAATGGTTTAGTTAAATAAACAAAGTTTTTAATAAATTTTTGATAGTATCCTAATAAACCAAAAGTTTTTTATTGAGTTTTTGGAATTGGAAATTATTAATAGTTTTTAATTTATCTGGATTTGGACGCACACCTTGAGGTGTTGTTACATAACCTAGGTATAACACTTTTTGTTTTTTAATTGAGATTTAACTTGAATTTTAAAATTTGCTTTTCTTAAGCGTTTTAATACTTCTCGTTAAAGTCTCTCTACATGTTCTTAAAGACAAGTACTAAATATAATAATATCATCTAGGTGTACTAAACATTTTTCATCTTGAATACCCTTAAGTACGTTGTCCATAGCTCGTTGGAAAGTACTGGGTGTATTCTTTAATCTAAATGGCGTTTTTTTAAATTGATAATTACCATTTTCAACACTGAACGCGGTTTTTTCTACATTTTCTGGTGCTATTTTAATTTGATGGTAACTAGATTTTAAATCATTTATATTTGATAGAGGGTATTTATCATCAATTGTTTTTTGATTCAATTTTCTATAGTCTATTACCACTCTCCATTTTTGTTTACCCAATGCGCCTATTTTTTAACTACCCAAACTGGTGAGTTTCAAGGAAAATTACTTTGTTTGATTATATCTTGTTTTCATCTGATTTTGAACTTCTTGTTTATGAATGAAAGGATAACGATATGACTTTGTGAATATTGGAATATTATCAGTTCTTCTGATATGATATTTAATTTTATTACTAAAAGTTAAAGACTCTCCTTCTTTATAATAAACATTTTTAAACTCTTGTAAGTAATTTAATAAACTCAGTTCGTTCTTTTGTATTTAAATCATTTAAACGTAATTTATTAATAAGATTATTTTTGTTATAACCTTTATGATCATTTCCTTGTAATAATCATCTAAAATTAAATTATTATATTTTTGATTCGCATTTATTTTATTAATTTCAAATTCTGTTAATTGCTCATTTTTATCGACATTAAAACTATTATTTAATGCTAATTCAATTGGCTTTTCTGTTGCATTAGTTATAGTAGTAATTGCATGTTTATTTGATATAGCAACAAAAGCTTCAGGCATTTCACAGCCTTTTATATTTGTATAGGGAAGAATACCTTTGTTTAGATTATCTTTATTATTTATTTTAACTTTAATTACCTTTTGAGTTCTAGGCTCAATAACAATTTTATTTTTATTTTTATTATTTAAATTACAAACATTGATACGTATATTTGTATCATTGCAGATATATATTAGCATTGGTTTTACATCTTTATACCAATCTAACTGATCTAAGCCGCGTCCTATTCTCGGAATACCTAAGTTAAGTATTTTATATTTCAATAAATGATCTCTTAGTTTCCTTAAACAATTAAATAGATTTTTTAAACTTGGTTTTTCATAATAATTATTTTTTATAACAAGATAGTAAACAAATCGTTTCTTATCTTTCCATATGGCAAGACCACCTTGTTCTTGACATTGATCTAGTAAACATGCTTTGTTATTATATTTGTCAGCAAAAGTTTTCGCAATGCCAGCACTCATGTTCATATCCGCTGATACACAGTGCGCAATTGAAATACTATCACTTTATGTAAATAAATCTAGATCAACCTCACAAATATTATAATTATTTCTTATCTAATAAACCATCATAATAAGCATTAAATTCGAATATATAAAATTGAGTAAGACAGTTTTCATTCAATATTTCAGGTAACATAATATCTACTATATATTTATGATAAGTTATTTAATGAGGGGTTTTAATTTGAAAACATTCTTCTGATATTATTTCAGAAAACAATTTAAAGCAACTTTAGGACTTATAAAAATTTTTGTAGAACCTCTGTCAATTAAGAATTTTACATTAAATTTCGGGAAAATTGTATAAGGTAAATTATTTGAATAAGTTGTAATTAAATTAATTACATGTAAATTTTCTTTTCTTTGGGGCTTTTTGAATTTGCTTGCCAAGTAGACACCCCAGCGGTCTCTTGTACTTTTCCGTTTTTTAAGTGATATAGTTCTTGTCTTTGTGAACTTTTATTATTTGATTTATCAGCAATCGGTTCCCAGTCCATTAGTTGAGGATAATTTTATTATTACAATTAACAAAATTACGTTGATTCTGATGTTTATTATTAAAATTTTGCTAATTAGGTCTTTGATTAAAATATCTATAATTTTGATAATTATTATAGTTCTGTCTTGAAAAATTATTTGGTCTTTGATCATTTTGATAATTTCTATTATTTGAATAATCTTTATTATATGACGCATTAAATTGTTGTTTTTGGGAATTTGAATTATTTTGCTTTGTTCTACACTCGGAAATAACATGACCTACTTTTTTACAATATGAACAAGTACAAAATTTTGGTTAAAGTTTTGAGATTTAGTTCTTGCATACGTTATGTTTTCTTCTTCCAAAACTTGATTAAGAGCAACTTCCAAATTTTCTGGATTTTTAGCTCTTGCAATAGCTTCAAATGATTCTTTAAATTCAGCAAGGAATGCTTTTAAAGTTGTATTATCATACAAATTTGTTCTGGTAAGTTGAACTTGTTCCACTTGTTCATTCATTACCACATTAGACAATAGTAAACTACAAATGTCCTGACATTTCTGGCAAAATTAATATACGGTTTTGTTACCTTGTTTTAGTAACATTAAATCGCGTAATAAAGAATTTTCATCGCGTTGATCGGCAAAGTTTGTTTGTAAAAGAAGCTTTAATTCTTGCCAGTTTCTAGTTTCTCTCAAAGATGAAATCATTTTAGCACGGCCAAGTAGTTTACCTTTAATACTTATTAGTAAGAATCTATTTAAGAAATTCTCTTCTTTGTCATTATAAAACTGATTTATTATTAGTTCACATGCGTCGATGAAATCTGCTACAGAAACACTGGTTGGAAAGCTATATTTTTAAAATTAAAATTACCAATATTAAAATTTAATAATATTTAAATTATTTATATAATACTCGTACATATAGTAATTAAATTATTCTCGATAAATTTTTTTTAAGTATTTTATGAAAATTTGTTGATTATAGTGGAAACCAAATATTTAAGAAATAACAAATAGAAATAATAGGAAATATATGCAATTTTATTGTACTTACAACTTAATAAACTTTATTATAAAATTTGTTCCTTTTATTGAAAATTGATGCCTTCTTGTTGAGGATTGATGACTTCTTGTTGAGAATTGATACCTTTTTGTTGCGGGATTGATGCCCTTATTGAGGATTGATGCCTTCTCTAGGAGAATAATTTGACTCGTAGAGGGTTATAAACTTATACAAACTTATACACTTTCTTGCACTATTCAGTTCTTCTTTTCAAACAGTTTGGCTAAATTTCACCAATTCACGGATACCAAATTATTCAAATTTTAAATCCGTACGATTGCACAATTTAACGTATCTACTTTGAGAAGCGCTTTTTAAAAATAATCTTAATTGAATTTACTTTATTGCAACGATGTGTGTTTACAATTAAATACAAATTGAGATGTTCTTAAACGTTAACCGATTGAAAGTCAACATAAAACTAAGACTACAACTGTCTGTACTAATTCTTATCATACATAATTGTGTGCAATCCAAAATACAAACTAAGCATTTTAACACAAAAAATTATTTAAAATTAATAAATGATGTATTTTATATAAATTGCCTTTTCATCCAGTAAGAGACACATACACGTGTTTCGGGGTATGCACCCATCATAAGTGTGCCTAGCATCTCACTGGTCGAAAAAACAATTTACATAAAATCACAGTAACTATTAAACAATTATATGTAAAAGTGTAAACATGTTATTGTTATGATAATGAATTCTTTGTATAAATTTACAATAAGGTTATTAATAATACGTATTTAACGTGCAAAAAACTGAACAACAACAAATCAACAATCATATAATAACATTATTTTCATGGTTTAATAAAAACATATAAAATTGGTTTTCCTTTTAGACCAGTAGTATCTTATGTTTGACTAAACTATTTGTTATCAAAATATTTAAATAAATTGATTAAATCATATGATTATAATCCAGAATTTAGCATAAAAATACTTTAGATTTAACCAATAAATTAGAAAATCATAAAACTAAAATTGGATGTACATACATTAATAAGTTTAGAAAAAAATTAAATGATAAAGAATTTAAAATTAACGAAATTATAAATTTATTTAAAAAATGTATTATCAAAATTATATTAAATAAAATATTTTTTTGGAAAATTTGAAAAATAAAATAATAAATTCTAGTTAAAAAAATAAACTTTGGTTCAGATATGTTCATGATATTCTTATTTATTTTAAAGAAATTGAAAATGATTTGGATATTATATAAAATTTTGTAAATAATATTTATAAAACAATTAAATTTAAATTAAAAATTGAAAAAAAAAATAAATTTTTAGATACACTGCTTCAGAAATTGAATCAAAATTTAACTTTGAAATTTATAAAAAAACAAACTTATTCAGATACAATTATTCAAAAAAAATCATTTCATTCATTTCATCCATTAAATAAAAAAAAATATCAGTGTTCAGTTGTTTAATTCACAGAGCAACTTCTATACCATTAAACAAAGAAAATTTTAATAAAAAAATAAGATATTAAGAAATAGCTACAAACAATGAATCTATTACTATTAAAATTTTAAATAAAAAGCAATTCAAAATTTGTATTAATAAAATATATCCATTTACTAAAGAAATAATTAAGAAATATTGTTTTTTAACTTATTTTGGTAATATATCTGAAAAATTATTTTGTTATTCAAATAAAAATGTCAAAATTAATTACAGTAGGGTTTAAAACATTTAATAATTTAAAATCAATATTATTAAATGCAAAGAAAACACATATTTGGGATAAAAGTGGCATTTATAAACTAAATTGTAGTGATTGCAATGAAATATATATTAGAAAATTCAATATTAGATTTATAAAGACCATATAAGAGCGTTTAGAAATAAAGACTCAAAAAAATCTAATTTTGCAAAACATTTGATTTTAAACAAGCACAAAATTTTAACACAACCTTTTTCTTTAAAGATATTACATATTTAGAATAAAAATTCATTATTTATGGAAGATTTGAAAATTAAAAAAAATATTTGAAAAACCAAAATTTAACGTAATACAAATATATAGATTTATATAATTTTCTTATATTAGACATTAAAATAAATTTGTTTGATGTACACAAATTTCTTCTTTTGCTTATATTAAAGTTTTATATAATATTTAAAAATAAAGCTTAATCTTAATATTTTTCGTTTTTTAATTTTACAATTTAGTAAAATTAAATAGTAAAAATGAATTAAACATTATAAACATACATATATAAATAAAATAAAATTGATGTATTACAAGAAAATTTTAATTTGTTTTGTCTATTCCTTTCTGTAATACATCATTTATGTAGCTATTATTAGTAAAACTACGTTGTTATTTTACTATAAAAAAAGCTTACATACACAAATGAAATTAAAGAAAATAGTAGAAATCAATTGTAAAAGCTTTTTATACGGGACTGTACAGAGAACTTATTACGGAACTGTACACAAAATTTATTACGGAACTGTACCCACTTTAGTTGGGTGACGACAATGTTTCAACATATTCGAATGCACCCGAATAAGCTATATTGGCAAGACTGCTGTTCGTTATAGGAGGAGGCAACGCCAGCGCGGCAACGCCAGCGCGGCAACGCCAGCGCGGCAGCGCCTTGACGTGCACAATCACATCAGTCTACTACCGCACCATTGCTACTACATATGTTGCTGAAAAAATAATGGAATTAAATATACGAACATACACTGAATTATCGACCTAGAATAGAGAGGCAAACTCGGAAATGCATTATAAGTGTAACAATTAATTATGTATGGATTTTATACAAATATTTAAAATATAAATTTAACAGTGAAAAGTGAAAAGTGAATTAATTATAAGAAGTCAGTAAATTGGAAATACAAGAAGAACAAGATATGAAAAAATCAAGACAAATTGTATACATAATAAAAACAAAAATCATTATGGACTGTACACAAAACTTATTACGGTACTGTACCCACTTTAACCGCTGAGTGACGACAACGTTTCAACCTATTCGAGTGCACTGGAATAATCAACGGCCACGCCTTGGCGTGCACAATCATATCAATCTACTAACCTACCATTGCTACTATGTTGCTGAGAATAAATAAAGGTGTCTAATAAATATAAGTGAAATGACAAATTAAATAATATAATCGCTATTAAAAATAATGTAATTAAATATATGAATAACAACTAGAATAATCGCTGCAGAATGAAGGAGGGAACCCGGGAATGCAGTAAAAGTGCAACAATTGATAAATCTTCAAAATATAAATTAGCAATGGAAAGTGAATTAATTATAAAAAGTCCGTAAATTGGAAATTTAGATATCAAAAATCAAGATAAATTGTATATACAATAAAACAAAAATCATTCCCATTTTGAAGAAATTTATTGGATGTAGCACAAAGAAAAACTGATACTATTAATCAGAATAAACATCGTAACAGCAGCTACAGTTCATTAAGAACAGACATCTTGATTGCATATTAATGCAAATTACGTTTAATTCATTTTGTAAAATAAAAATGATTAAAAAATCATAATCAATGGATATTTTGATACAATAAACATATCATATCATGTAAATATTCTACCGAAATGATTTAAAACTAGGTTGAAGTAATTTGAAATAAAATTCCAACCTAGTAAATATATGGATAATATTACTCTATTTTGTTATTATTAGTCGGTTGACGTAATTTCATCTAGCTATATTGTTAATTTGGGTTGACGTAATTTGAAATAAAATTCCAACCTAATAAATATGGTTAAAAAAACTATTCTGTTATTGATAGTCGGTTGACTTAAATTTATCTAATAGTTTGTTTTATAAAAAGAATTTGTCAATTCTTCACTTTACAAATTCTTGTGTTGACAAACATTTATACTTTATAAATTGATTGTTGAGGAAATGTTTATTGATGCACATTTATTTTAACATGCATTGATTTTTGAACGTGTTTCTGATAACGGAGAGATATTAATCTGCCGGCTTGCTATGTAGGAGTGGCCCTACGTAGGGGTAGAAAATTATTTGAGCGTGTCAAATATTCAGTAGGGATGTTAAGTGAACCCTAAAAGATGTCATATTCAAAAAACTGACGATTTGGACGCGACCAGAACTCATGGCTGATTTTTGAAAATGTAAAAAAAAAATCGTGGCCTTGAAATACTCGAGCGCGTCAGATTTTTATACAGACGGTTCAGCTTGATGTCCTTGTTGTGCTGTCCTGTAATCTGACAATTATTTGGAAGGATTTTCTTAATTTGACAGTTTATACCTTTACTAGCTGACCCGGCAAACGTTGTTTTGTCTTAAAGAATCATTTTTATTTTTAATTAAAATAATTAATTAAAAATAAAAATATTTTTTTATTTAAATAGCAGACCAAGCAAACGTTGTCCGGCATGAAAGTAAATAAATTTGAAAATACTAAATACTCATATAAAAATAGACTTTCGATATTTTCCAATTTTCCGATTGTTCCTATGGGTTTTTCCGAATTTTCTTTTTACAAAACAAAAAAAATTCTGTCATTGGAGACGTTAAGTGAATATTCTCCTTGTGATGAATTTAATTTGAAAATTCAAAATTGTTATAGATAAACACACTATTGATATTTTTCAATTATCCGGCTTTTCCTTTGGGTTATTTCGATTTTTCTTTTATGCTTAACCACCCGCAGAGTTTTTTGCTGAAATTCGATTTTTCCGATTTTCCCACTTTTTCGGTGGATTTTCCGGAATTTTCTTTCTGCCTAAACCTGAAATACAGCGATATGAACAAACCAAAAAAGTCATGAAAATCGGCCTAGCGGTTCTCGAGTTATAACGACATCGAGCTTCACCCCAAAGGAATTATAGTTATAATAGATTTTTTTATTACTAAATGAAATAATTGTGTAAATGGGTACCTTACCCGCTGGGTAGTTTAGCCGTGTCTAGGATTGATAAATTATTTCTGCACTTACCTTTGTGGTTTTAATTAATCCCTTTTTTCTTCTTCTTTTAACCACTTCAATTATTAAAATAAGTTATTAGTATTATTACAATATTTAATATATTTATATATGAAGTAATAAAAAGGGTTTATTAACCGAAGGGACCGATCTTTAGGAAATCGCGACGATAACTGACTGACGAAATCAAAATGTCCGTATTTATTATGTATTATGTTTATGTTGTTGTCTCACTCTCCAGAACGCACGTGCACCCCACACAAAGACTCGACTGTCCACAAGTAAGGGTATAAATTTCAGTATTAAAAACGGCTAGACTAAAGTAGTTAATAATAATTAATTATGTCTGAAGGACATAAATTAGATAAAAATAGTACAATCCGTCCGGTTAATATTAAATCTAAAAATAATAATTTTTATAAAAACTAACTTAAAAATTAATAATACATAAATTAATTACATACAAAAAAACACTACATTTACAATTGCAATGAACAAAAAATAATATATAATGTAAAAAAATCTATTTACATTTTATTATGTATACATAAGAAAGTGGCGTAATGAAATAAAATGTTAATCAAGACTTTTTCAATCTTCATCATCATCATTAGTAGAATCGTCTTCAGAATGGAAGTTCGAATTGATTTGGTCACGCTCATCTACATCTTGCGTATCTGTAACCAGAAATGGTTATGATTGTCAACAACCTTTTATTTATTTTATGATATTATTATTGTATTAAAAAGAAAACATACCTGTATCTGGAGTATCCGCTAGAATGTTAGGTGTTATGACAATATCTTCATATGCTTTTGGTAGTTGATTGCCAACGAACCAAGTCATCTCCAACTTTCCATCCACATTTTTCCACCCGAAATCTGTTGGTGCGCACGTTTAATGAGAAGGGCTGTGATGTATCTGATACTTTATATGTTTTATTCAAGATTTCTATCCTAGCTCAGTTGAATAAGGGGGCTTTCTTAAATAATACAAAGGGCAGATAAAGGATTCCATAGTGATGAATAATTCATCAACTTTATAAGCTTCGGATTCCAAATTTGCAAATGCTTTTTGAAAATCTTCAGATTCCATTAAAATATCGAAAGGCTTTTTTTGCCTTGTCTGTAAAAAGCTGGATTGTAATCACATCCAGTTAGCGTTGTGAAAGTAGTGGACCTAGCTCCATAAAAAGAGCGGAAATATCGATATATCGGCGTGTATTTCCTACTCCAAGATCGATCGACTTACGCCGATGCTTGAAGATGTTCCATATTGGCCAACATGATCACAACAATATCCGTATCAAAAGTTCTGATGATGCTATAGAATCTTCTTTTATTTGACAAGCAAAAAATACAGTTTTTGTATCCGCTTTTTTATGATCAGGACACGACAGTTCATGATCGATTTTTCGCGTAACTTTATTATTGGTAACAGAATATACATAACACAAATCGTGACTCAGATATATTGTTTTGTTACCGATAATCAAAGCCATCTCCTGCTTAGCCCAATGATCGATCAAAAATTTAACACGAGCTTTTTTAAACTTCATATTTTTTAAATCTTTTGCAAAGTCGCCAGAGATATAGAAATCTTTGTTATTCGTACTACCTCGAAGAGTATGCTCACAGCGATCAAATACAATGGCTATGCGACTTGTTGAGTTATTGACGAGAGATTGCAAAATTTTCTTTGATAAATCCCCAAAGCTGCGCGGCATTTGTTAGAAGGTGTTTAACAAGAACCATCTACAATAAGAAAATCGACCTGGTGTGACGGTTGTTCCATTTCTTCAATTTTTTTTTCTAACTCATGGATTAGTACCGACTTAACAGTCTTATTAATCGAACCATCTATATGGCATAGTGACAGAGGAACAGGAGTTATAGGAAAACATAGTACTTTTTCAAGATTTAGGTTCGTGTCCAGTGATAAAGCTAATAACCGATCAAATAAATTGCGCTGTAATTTAACTTCATATACTTTTTCTCCGATTTTCGTGGACTTTTTTTATCAAATTTGCGAAAGTCAGTACTGGATTTTTTTTCAGTGATTGGTGAAATCTGTCTGAATTCATATTACACTCCGTTATAAATTTATCTCTCAAAATTGTCCGGATGATACATCATTCAACAAGCTATTTGCTACTTCTGGAGTGGTAGCCTGCCCAGTTGAAATATTGTACAGTTGGTCAATATCTATCGAAGGAGAAAATTGATTGGTGTTTTGTTGAATACTATATCTGAACGCTTCAATTTGTTTCTGATGTTTTTTTATTTGATTTGGATGTAAGTCAGCGGCGATGTCTTGATGACTCTTATTAAGCCCAGCACGAGTTAAAACGTGCGAGATTATTTGCGTTCGAGCTCCATGATTTCGTGCTCAACGTTGTCTAGCAGAGATAAAGCTTGTAACATTCACAATTCCTGTGAGCCGACGACGTGCTGCTTCACCATTGATCGTCTGCTCCAACGTTAAATCTACCGGAATCCGCCAGAAAGGTTTCATTGTTCTTCTGATACCAAACGAGCCTTTTGCTATTTTGGCTCGAAGACCCGGATGTGTGTGTTCTACATGTTGTAGTTGATTTATATAGTACACTTGCCACCGACTGTAGTTTGGTTGATTATAGTAGAAAAATAAACACATGAAAATTGTGCATAAAAATACAAATCTAAATCTCCTACTCTGATACTTCTGATAAATAAATGACACAAATTTATGAGATCAATACATAGCGTAAAATTTCCGTGCTTGCCTTTCAAAGTGTCTGCTGTATATTGATCGTAAGAATGAATTAGCTGTTGTGTTTCTGTATGCTGTACTTGTGGAGTGGTATCTTTATGCTGCATGAATGTAGTGAGATATTGTATTACCGATTCTTGAATTGTCAAATTTTTGTTTTCTAAAAAAGACTCAAAATAAAATTGCTGCAGTGCTAGTGCCATTAGAGAATGTAATTGTTTGCATCTGTTGTAATTTTTTCTAACAATAAAACTTGCGACTGAACCGTCAGCAATCAGGTTACATTCGGTCATGATATTGGTAAGCCCACATTCTCCAATGAAAGTGCCAACTGCTTTGAAAAAAGCCATCTCAATATGGAAAGCTCCCATGTGAATGAAAGCATTGTCAAATTTTGGAGATTCTTGAGTTTGAATGCAATAACTTGTTTAGGCTATAGCTAAATCATACGTGACCTGAACATATGGAGCTTCACATTCTCTTGCAATTTATTGGCTCAATTTTAGAGTTTGCAAGGCTGTGGAATGATTAGTGTTGGAGGTACCACAGACATCATATCTTCATTCTGATCAATGTCTTGACAAATTATCCCCACCGTTTGAGTGAAGAGTGTCTTTACCATTCAGTGTTTTGACAAAGCGATCGAAATTATCAGAAGCTACTGCAGTATTTAAATCCGGACGATGTAAATTATCTTCAGGACACACGTAGGTACTATTTGCCGTTGAAAAAGTAAATTCAGTCTCTATCTCTTCCAAAGTTGTGTAAGAGCAGCAGTGAACAAATCATTGTATGTAACAATATGGACAGAAAATGGAGCACGAAACTTTTTCTTTTTAGCATAAATCATCTTGGTCTTCTTCTCAAACGTTTCCATTAACTTTTTTTATAGTACTTAATAGTTTTTGTTTTTTCACTTAAACACCAATTAACTTCTACTTGGAGTTTGTTGCCTTCGTGACAAACCAGGTGAACTAGAAGTCCTAGATAAGTTTGTATCTTTGATTATTACAGTTTCTTCTGGAACACTGTAAGTTACAGGTTACTACTACAGTTACTGATTGGTTTAACCGGATGCAGATGTTTGGAACTCCGCAACATATTCTTGTAGTGCGTAATTTATGGTAAACATAAACACATAATCCAAGAATTATCAATACCACCATTATATATATATATATATATATATATATATATATATATATATATATATATATATGTTGTTACCGAAGTTCCAATGGTTGGAATAAAAGAACGATCGTCCAGTTTGCTGAGTATGTTATTAATATCGTCCAGTTTATAGCTGGCGGTATTCAAATCTTCAATATGATGACTAATTTCCCTGTAGTTATTATTTTATAACAGATCCGACACATTTTTTTTGTTTGTTTTTGATTCACAACAATCCTCTATGATATTAAAGTCAGGAAGGTAACTAACAGTATTAGAATAGTTGGTAGCTATTTCGTCCTGTGGTAAAAGTAATGAATTAAAAAAATTAACTAATCATCAGTTGTATTTCTCTAACTAATGCCGTTTTGTCTATATTTAACATGCTATCAAAATGGCTTTCAAAAGCTGCCAGATATGCTGATAGATCAATAATAATTTCTTCTACTACATTCATAATTGAGTCGATAATTTTTATTATATCATCAAACACAAACACAAATTATGTATCTCACTGAGTGGAGAGGCAATTTTTATAAAATATATATTTAAGCCAAAATTATATATAATTAAATTGTTACGGCTTTTGGACGTGTGGGAGTTGACAAAGAGCCAAAGGTGTTTTTATTGAGGTAGAGCTGTTGTGGCAAAATTTTTCTTTACTTAGAGGAGGATGTGGGAGCTAGGGTGGTTTAATCAACCGAGAGGGTGTGTTAGTGAAGACGGGCGGGTCTAATTGTGAGCGTCACGAGCTTGATCCTATAGTAAACTCTCGGCGACTCCGGGCTCTCTTTTCCTTTATTTATTAAATTTATTACGTTTCAATCCTAAACGAGCAAACGAGCCCTTTGCACGAGGTTTACAAGTGGCACCTCGTACTCGTATTTATACTTACGTAATGATTTTTGATAAAGTTACATTGATACAACCAGTAAATGTCAATTTCTAGAAATGCATATAAAAAAAATAATTAAACTAAAGAAATTTATTAAAAATTACAAAATAATTATGTTAATGTTTTTTTTTTCTCTAAAATTCTTTTTTTTGCATTGTATAATATTGTGGAAATTGCTTGTTGAATTTTGACAAACTCGTCTGGATAATTTTCCTCGATGAACAAGGCTTGTACACCAACATAATTTTCAAAAGCACCGCTTTCCATTTCTGGCTTGCCGGAAACTTGCTGGACAGGTGTTTTATTGACAACCAAAGCATGTTTTATTTGATCCAGTGAAGTTGCTGCAGTTTTTAATACAACGTCTTCATCAGCCTCAATATTTTCTGTATTTGATAATTTTTTTCTCGAATTACTAGTGGTGGCATCTGAAGCAAAATGGCAGCGTGTCGTTCCTTGTTGGAAGGTCGGGGCGGTACAACTGCTACTATGAGCTTCTCGTTGTAGAGATGGAGTAGTACAATTACTATGGTAAAACTGAAAATTAAAATTAATCTATCAAATGGAAATTTAAATATTTA
The DNA here is from genome assembly GCA_963932245.1 of Tachinus rufipes. Classification (NCBI taxonomy): domain Eukaryota; kingdom Metazoa; phylum Arthropoda; class Insecta; order Coleoptera; family Staphylinidae; genus Tachinus; species Tachinus rufipes. The sequence continues at coordinate 53,949,675 of OZ010748.1, forward strand.
AATAAATTAAATTTTGAATTAAACTTATCACGTACCATTTCCTCTTCCGATATTGTGAATAATCATTCATGAAATGTAGAGGCTTTGATCTCACTAGACCGCAATAACCGTCGACAACTATAGAATCTTTATAGTGCGGGTCATTTTTGAAGGGGGTCTGGGTTGTAGACAAATGTTTTGGCGTAAAAGCATCTTCTGGGATGCGTTTTGGTTTGGAAGCGTACCCCGGGGGCTTGGGTTTATGAACAGGTTTCTTTTCTTTTTGTTCTGCTGGTGGTTTCTCATCTTAAGTACGAGCTGGATCAGCTTCCTTCTTAACAAATTTACGTGGTTTGCGTGAAATAATTTGAGAGATTTTGGGTTTGTACACTGTACGGAAACCTATGAATCGTTAGCTCAGGTTCATATAAAATTTCCTCCGGTGTCTGTGATTCGATTATCACCTCATCATCGCCTAAACTTCTTGGGCGTCCTTTGGTTGGCACAAATCAAGTGTAGGTGGAATGCTGTCCACGGCTTCTCTCAGTGTTGAATGTTCTACGATGAACAACATCGAGTCATAGTACCATAGGTTCGGCTTTGAAATCTATTAAAAACAAAATTGAAACCAAATCCGATAATCAGCAAATTAGTCATTTAATAAACTTGATAAAAATTGCAAACAATGACATAATCTCAATACATTCAATTGAGTAAATTTAATTTAATAAAACTGAATAATATACGTACTTGACATCAATATTTATATTTATGTATATCTGTTTATCATCCTGCTGGTCTTGTTGCTTTTGGGGGACACCCGAGCAGGACGCCTCCTTGTTGTCCATCATCCTATCGAGGATGGATCTGAATTTTCAATTACATTGTAAATATTTTATATTAAAACTTATTATTACTGTGAGTAACAAATTAATAGAAAATACATAATTAAATAAATTGTAGTTTGAATCATACTTTTTATTCATTTTTATTTTCCGAGAAAGGTGACTCGTATAATACAAGATCTTTATGATTTGTTTCTATACTCTCCATACTTGTATCAGAATCGTATTTATCAGTTCCTATACCCGAATCTAATTCATCATCACTATGGGTGTAACTTTCATCACTTGAATCAGATTCAGATTCACTCGAATCAGATTCTGAATCACCAATTATTATTATTTTAAATATTTTAAACATATGTTAGACTTAAATCTTCACATCACTTTTTCATTCACAATTTCAACGACTTGTTGAAACCTGTCGGTCTTGTTCTAACCGTTGTTTCTATTGTACGACACGACTCAATCAATTCTTGGTGTCTCTTTCTTCCCAAGACTGCCGCTGGTCACGCTGGTGTCCACTCGACCCGATCATTCCCCCGCTCCAACATACGCTATGCGGTGGGGGACTTTGTATATGCTATCCTCTCAGCTCCGTCTTTGTTTTACTTAAATGGAATTTACCTGCAATTAAATACGTTGAGCAATGAGCAAACATCCAGGCACCTATCCGTTAAGTCATAATGCCAGAATACCTGCAATCATGCATCTTTAAAACATAACTTGAATATTGATAACAATAAAACACTTATCACCAGTGTATCATTTGATTAACACAACCCCAAGGTATACTCTGCATACAACTACTAGACCTAACTGTCCTGTGTAAGCTTGACAATCTTTTGCAGTTATTGTGCAACCCCAAGGCCTCAACTGCCAGTGCACAACATACTTTTGGCTGTTACGTATAAGGCCTTACTGCCAGATACAGTGTTCTTCACACAACCTCAAGGCTTTGGCTGCCATTGTGTGAAATAACAATCTTTTCAGCCCTCCAAGCATGCTATAGCTATCAGTACCTTGATGACCTTCCTGCCAATGTACTTTGTATTACACACCTCTAAGACCGGACTATGTGTGAATAATTTCCGATCGCTAAATTACACTCCTTAAAACTCCCGTAGCCAATGTGTAATTAAAACTCCTTCTCTTAGAACTTTTAAGGTAAAGATAACAACATATACTTAATAACTCATTTATTTAATCTCAATTCCCATCAACAAATTTTACAATATTCTATTACTAATCTACCCATAACACATATAACAATACTTACGGCTTTAAAAATAAGTTCATTTGCTTTTCGTTTGTACAATTTAGCATTTTCTACAAAAACTAATACGTGTTCTAGATATTATATTATCATACGTCCTACAACGGTTTGAACTTACTCTTACTAGGCTCAAATTTGATTGGCGGGACGTGGGTCGCTTTAAATTCAGGATTGAAAACCAAATAAACGGACTTACTAAATGTTGGGCTCCGGCCACTAGAGATCTAGTAACACGTACTAAATTTGAAGGAAGGATATAAAACTCATATAGTGGTGATACCTGACCATTTAATAAAATTAAAACATTACAGAATGATGTCTGATTCAGGAAGAAAAAAAATCTTGAGTGACTTAACACTTAATTAAGCTCATCAAGGTCCTTTCACATCACTGACTGATCGAGCGGACTCAACAATTATCAAGTTTTCCCGATCTATCAATGGCACCGGAGAACAAAAAGGAACCAACTAAAATCTAGTAAAAACCCTTTAATGCTGCCCACACCACTGACCGATCAAGACAACCACCGCAAAGTCCTCTCGACCTCTCAATGATGATGAAAACCAAAAAAGAATTGACCGAAACAGAAAAAAGCCTAAAACTACGTTTGGGTTGCATGTGTACAAATAATGCAACCCGATACTTTACTATTATGTATGTTGATGATTAGACTTGTTGTTCGTGTGCTTTAGTTAGTATTGTATTATGTAATTTGTTTTTTTTTTTTAATTGTATTTAAGCTAATTTTTTAATTTTCTTGTTTACAAACTGGTTTCTGATGTTAAACCGTTTTCAGTACTGTTTATTATGTTACTGTTATCATGCACTGTGGTGATACTAATGTATTTGATATAAGATAGTACTGACGCTGACGGAAGTATGTAAAGAATGTGATTTAAAAATGATTATACAGGGTGTTTATAAAAAATGTAACAAAAATAAAAAAAATATTGGTTTTATAAATTTAAACTTTTAATATAGATTGACCATAAAATTGAAAAACAAAATGTGATTTAAAAAAAATGTTAGATAAGGTAAAATTATACAATAATATTATAATCTACAATATGTTAAAAAATATATACGGTGTTCCAATATGCATTTCAAAAAGTAAAACTTTATGATACTTTTCTGATAACTGTTAAGTCTAACTACTAGACTTAGTTGTTGGTGTTCTATTCTTTATTTATTAAAATACACTCTATGTTTTTTTTTTGTATAAAATGTTCTATTTTATAAAGTTTACGTATAATTTTGTTTCTAACTTAGATGCTCTTTTTATAAATAGTCATTAAATATTTAGTGCATCACTTCTTAACAGTTTTCTGACATTTTCTTAAATATACACGTTTTTTGAAAGTTTATACTATTTTTTGAAAAAAATTGACATTTTTTAATGTTGTGCAACAAATTTTATTGATAGTTAGCAACATTGTTTTTGCATTTTCCACACTTTTTGACACAATTTTTGAGAATTGTTACATTTTATTTCCAACAATTTTTTGACAATCTATACTATGTTTGACACACTTTGCTACTATCTTGTTATTTTTGATATTGATTGACACTTTGCAACTCTTGGCAGAAAATATATAATTAACAGTTGAGAATTCAATATCTTCGCAGTTTTTTAAATGTTTTATTTATTTTTTTTTTACATTTCTGATTATGTGCAACATTTAGAATATTTACCATTCATAGCAATTTCCTAACAATTACAACGCTTTCTTGATAGTTGTCAACATTCTCAAGACATTATATATTATCTTGATACCATGCAACACTTGGCATGTGTAACCACTTTCTGTGGTTGGGTTCGGGATAACTCAGTCCCAGGGTTATTCCAGACAAAACAGGTTTTATTTAAAATGTTACTTTTTATTAAATTCTAAAAATATATATTTACACATAAGTACACTTTAAAATTAATTACTAATTCCTGGTGGCAGCGTCATCTAGCGGTAATGACACCGAGTTATGACGTAAATGGGAAGATGGTAAGATAGATTCGGTCACTACCACGTCTGACGGCGACCTCTATCGGCAACGGGGCTAAATACAATTTGACAGGGGGAATGTTACTTAGTGGGACTAACATGTAGGTCCATCTGGTGGTAACGGGCGGAACTAACTCTTACAAACTAACATTAATATTCACACAGAAAATGCAGTAGAAATAATATTTACAATTTATATTTTCAACACTAACCCGTCGGTCCGTGTTGACAATTTAGCGGAGGTAACAAATTTATTTCGACCAAGTCAGACGAAATAAATGCGGAGCGGGTTATAAAATTTATTTCGGTCAAGTCTGACGAAATTGATTGCGGAGCGGGTTTGTTTGGATTCAAACTAGTCAGTCTGAAGTTCAGCGGAATAAGGCGGAGGCTATTACTAACTAGACGGTACTCACCAGAATATTGTTCGAACAGGTCTGTCAGAACAACTGCTTTTCTAATAAAATCCCGCGGCATTTTATACCATTAAAAACGAGTAAAAACAAGTAATAGCAGTGGGGGGTATAAATGAGATTTAAGTGAAATGGAAATGAGTGAGAGCGTGCGGGTATGTATTTTATACCTGTATGGATTTTGCCACGTACATTATTACATTCCGTGAACATGTTACTATGTTCACGGTTTGTTTACAATAATAGTAAAAGTGACAGGTGACAGGTGAATTAATTAAATAGCAGGTGGGTGGTTTTAATTAATTTAGATCCATTTATCTGGGTTTTTGCCTGTCTCAGCAATGGCCGTTTTCACCAACGATTCCTAAAATATAAGCATTACCTAAGCAACTATAGGAACTTCCTAACACTAATTTGGTTTTCACCAGGCGTTAGGTATTACCTAAAGGCGTTAGGAGTTCCTATCTTTAGGTATCCGATTTACGGCATCCCAAACGCTAGGTACTAGTTTCTAACCTAAATTGTTATGTCAACACTAACAAACATGAATGCAATAAATTTAATTGAGCGATTAGATAGATTTGATTCTTCTGATGAAGAAAATTACAGGCGTCCGCGAATTATCAGGGTTAGAGAAAATTATTTTGATATATATGACAACATCGATTTCTTTCGGAGGTTTCGAATGAAAAAACAAACGGTGCTATTAATTTTAGAGCAAATTGAAGTTGATTTGGAATTCAACGATGATAGGTAAGTAAATTAATATATAATAATTATGATTATTTATATTTATTAATATTATAATTTACAGAAACAATTCTATCGCACCGATTAATCAATTATTGCTAACTTTAAGATTTTATGCAACAGGAAGCCACTTAATTCAAGTAAGTGATTTCAGTGGTGTTAGCGTGAGCACAGGTTGCAGGATTGTAAAGCGAGTAACAAATGCAATTATAAAGTTACGAAAAAAATATATTAAATTTCCAACGGATGCAGAAAAAAATCATATAAAAGAGGGATTTTACAAAATTGCAAGATTTCCCAATGTAGTTGGCACGATGGATTGCACCCATGTAAAAATACAATCACCAGGTTCGTATATATATATATATATACACTATACTAATTTAACAATTAAACATTGCGACAAAAAAGTATATTTTTATTTTTTGAAAATGTGTGACGCATTATTTTATTCTCATCATAATGTTCGATCAATCAATATAACATTACCATTTTATTGCTGCAAATGTACTTGCTCTTATTAACTAATCGTACTACAGTATACTCCAATTGTAACGTACAATCGGTTATAAGGTACGCCAGTTATTATGTACTGACGTATCCATTTGCAGTTCCGTTATAACCAGAGTATACTGACATTAGTTTTATATATAATAGCAATAAACATTAAAAAAAAATTTAAGGAGGAGATGACGCAGAATTGTTTAGAAACCGTAAAGGTTATTTTTCAATCAATGTGCAAACGGTATCCGATGCAAATTTAAAAATATTGGACATTGTTGCACGTTGGCCTGGATCAACACACGATTCTGCAATCTTCCAAAATAGTCGCCTCTACTATGGATTTGAAATGGGAGAACACAACAACTCGATATTATTGGGTGATAGCGGCTATCCTTTAAAGGTAATTTAATCATTAAAATAGCTAATAATATTTTAAAAACGTTTTATTATAAATCATTTTAATACATTGATCCAGGTTGGGTCGATGGCTTCGTTATCTGAAAATAAAATTGTTTAATTATCATTCTAGAGATATCTGATGACACCATTTTTAAATCCTATAACAAACGCACAAAAAAATTACAACCGTGCTCAAATTGTTACAAGGAATACGGTGGAGAGGCAGTACATTGTCCTAAAACGTAGGTTTCCAGTTTTGGCTATAGGCATAAAGCTGAAATTGAAGACTGCTGCATCAGTAATCGTAGCTTGTGCTATACTTCACAATATATGTGTCAATGAAAAAGAGCAAGAACCACCAGACGAACTTGAGAACATTCAACAACTGATTGATAATGGACAAATTAATCAGGAGAATAATTTGAACCAAAATGGCATTGAACGGGATGTATTAGTGAATACATATTTTAATATGTAGAATGCAAAATAAAAGATATAACTTACTTCTCAGTTTTAATAAAATTAATTCTTTTATGGCCACGTTTTGCTCCAAATCCTTTTTTTTTAATTGATGCAGCTCCTGGGTTTTTTTTATTTCGCAATCCAGTAATTCTTGCTTTTTCTTCTCCGTACTCAGCTTTAGATCCTGTAGATCGGAGAAGCAGGCTCTTGAAGACGGTCTTCGTCGAGATTCTCTAGAACGCTAGGGAAAAATAAATAATTTTATAATTTAATAATCATGTTGTTTATATTTTATTCATAAAAATGAGAAAAAGTTAATACTTACAGGTGCTGTATCTACAGATATTTGTGCGGATGTTGTAGGAGTTATCTGTGCGGAAGTTGTTGGGGTTTGCATTTCATGTCACCTGATACAGGTGATAATATATCACCTGTAGGTGATAATATATCACCTGTATCAGCTTCTAGAAAAAAAGTTTGTTTATTTTAAATTAAATTGCTCGATAATTCTTACCCTGCGAGTTCACATCCATGCTACAATCGGAATCTTCGAAACCCATAACTCCACTTCCACCTCGTCCCATCATGGATAAAACTCTCTCTAATATAGGGTCATCTTGAAGTTCGTGGGCACCACCACCTGTCTTCATAACAGAAATCCTCTGCTTCGACTTATATATTTTGGCCTCACTTTTTAATTTATTAAAATTTTTTTTCAAACTTTCAGGCATACTGCAATATATTAAAGAGATTAAGCATGTAGTTTTTGTAGCTGGTGTGGCCAGTACACAGACATGTAGGTGTAGGATAAGTAGTAGTTGCATATTATGACTATCATGAATGCAAATTCAACCGAAACTTACAAAGCGGTGACTGTTTGTTTTGCATTTATAATATTAATTATACTTACCGATGAGATGAAGTTGTCGCATTAAACGACATGCACACTCCGTTTTTTTTATTTAATATAACATTATTTTTGTTTATTAATTCTAATAATTTTAATTTTTCCTCCTTTGAAAAATTTTGGCTCCGTTTTCTTTTCTCACTATCGGACATTATCTTACTTTCTTACACATTTTACTTATCAATTACAAAATAATAATAGTAAACAAACACAAATGTGTGGTTATGTTGCTATTAATTATTAAGATGAAGTACACGCACGCAATTGTACCAACATGTAAAATAAAAATATCCCTAAAAATCCATTACCTTACTAGGAACTGCCTAGCTAAGTACTGGATGTTATGGTAAAATCGAATTTAGGTAAGTATTCATTTAGGCATTGCCTATCGCTAGGCATTACCTAACTAGGTTCCTGTTTAGGAATTGTTGGTGAAATCGGGCACAAATCTGCATAATATGTGACACCTTGTTTGCTCACTATTATAGCACCTGTTTCCGTTCTTGTTTTTTTTTCTCTATTTGTCTCCGCTACCTGTCCTTGTGTTGGCACGCACAGTCTTATTTTTGTGTTAGTTCTTCTTCCTGCTATTTCCATAAATTTTTTTGCATCTCTTGCCGTTTAATTTTGCTTGTTGTAAGATACCACCTTCTTTGCCTATTTCATCTTTATTTATTAAAAGTCCAGTATCCATTTCCTTTCCCATTATTGGTTTTTTTTCCACGTTTACATATTTATAGTCTGTATCTCTCCATTCTTTATTTATAATATTTTTTATTTTCTCTTCATTAACTACTTCTAATATCTCCTCGTCCGAGATGAAATGGTTTTTACGGTTTTCTTCCCTATTATCTCCAGTTTCCATTGTCTGTGTCGACATTTCTATACCTATTTTTGTTTTATTTTCTTTCTCCTGTTCTTTTTATGGATTTCTTCAAATTCCATTCTCTCCATATTTGTTTCTAGTTGATTCGCCACCTTTTTAATTTATAGTTTAGTGGTTGTACACTTACTGGTTAAGTTTTTTAACTCTCTAATTATTATTTGCTCTCTTCGCCTCGTTGTTACCGCTTTTCGAGCCCCTTTTTTGATTCGTTTGACCTAATTCTTTATCTTTTTTTTTATCCGGCGGTGTTCTTTGCAACATGCCGCTTTTTAAAAATGCATCTATCTTATTACGTTTTTTGACTGTTGTCTTAGTTTCACTTATTAATTAAATATCAAATTGCTGTTTCCGCGTTTATGGTTTATTATGTAAAGCCGGCTCCATACATTGGCCCCAACGCTGGGGCCAAGATTGGGCGGAGTAGACTTGGCCAAGTGTATGCGTCCACATATTGGGACAAACCGCAGTATGATCGTAAACGCGCTCTGGTAAAGATGTCCGATATTGAGCTTGCCATAGGTGTGTTCGCTGTAGCTAGTACTACATACAACTATATTATTGAATTAAATAAAAAAAAGAAACTTCCGCGTAGAAGAAGATGGTGGATTTCAACATTACATAAATGACGAAATAAGTAAGTATATATACATATAAAATATAATATTTTATTGTTTATTAAATATTTATTTCAATTATTCAGTAATGCAAATAATGTAATTTGAATGTTTTTTAACTGGGAAAGAATGTAAATAATATATAAAATTGTTGTTTGTATATTATCTTCGATATATTATTTAACTTTCATTTTGTTTTGTTGTTATATCCTTTTTTTATTGATTTAAAAGTTAATTATTTTGGAGATAGGATAAAATAATAATTAAACTACTAAGCAAATAGTTTAATTATTATTTTATCCTATCTCCAAAATAATTAACTTTTAAATTAAATATTATTTAACTTATTTCAGGTATGACGGACGTCAATTGCTGTCAGACTTAGTCCAAGAGCCATCAGAGGAATTTCAAAATTTCTGCCGTATGTCGTCACAAGATTTTGAATTTCTTCTTCAAAAAATTGAACCTAAAATAAGAAAAAAAAAAAACTTTCTGGAGAGATGCAATACCTGCAAAAGTACGTTTGGCTGTGACTCTGAGGTTTCTTGCAACGGGGGACAGTTACAAGAGTGTACACTTTCTTTTTAAAATTTCCGCTGATAGTACCTGAAGTTTGCAATGCAATATGTGATGTTCTGAGAGATTCTGTTAAGGTAAGTTCTTTTTTTTACTTATCTCTAACAACAATATGATGAGAACTGCAGAGATAGGTTTTGTTTTGATGAATTTATTAGTATAAGTATATAAAATAAAACGGTATCTTATATGAATAATTTTATTGTAAACAAATTACAATTTAGTAATGATATTGTTGAGAGTCCTGAAAATGCGTGTTTGCTTCATTTGTTCTTGAGTCGTATTGTGTAACTGGTGCTATTGATGTAAAATGTTGAGGTAAAAGTGCGAGTAATGTATTTGAAGGAGAATGGATTGGAGTGGACATTGATGAGGAGGATGGTGTTGACATAACTTGATATTGTCGGGTATGGCTATTGTAAATTCTCTTTTCTCTATACAAGATTTGGTCTATTTCCAACATTATGGCATCTCGTTGTGGGTCTTCAAATTTTTTAATTTTTTTTGCAAGCAGCTGACAAAATAAGTCTACTTCATCAACCTCTTTTGATCTTTCTGAAATCCTGTTCAGAGCATCCATAGCTTGCTCCATTTGCTTACTTGCATTTGCAAGTTTAGGGTGTCGACGCTTCTTTGCAGTAGATTGTTTGGCTGCCTCTGTCGAAGATGTTGATGAGTTTTCATTTGTTGTATTATCGTCTTCGGCAATAATAGGTTGAGTCTGAAACAAATAAGTTGTATATAACAGTCCGATGCAGTAAATATAAAAAAAAGTATAACGACTATATATATATATATATATATTTTAAAATCAATTTTTGTTTTGTTTTAGATGCCTACAACATGCGATGAATGGCTTTCCGTAGCTAAAGGATTTGAAGACACTTGGCAATTTCCTCATTGCCTGGGAGCATTAGATGGAAAGCATGTCGTATTACAGTCACCTATCAATAGTGGATCTGAATACTACAATTATAAAAATAGTTTCAGTGTAATATTGTTAGCATTAGCCGACAGCAATTATAATTTTTTATATGCTGACATTGGTTGCCATGGACGCATGAGCGACGGTGGAGTTTTTAATGACAGCTTGCTATACAAAAAAAATAGTGGCGACAGTGCTAACTTTCCAGAAGCAACAGCTCTTCCTGGTTCAAATGTTTTTGTGCCATATGTTTTTATATCAGATGGTGCATTTGCTTTATCGACAAGAATGATGAAACCATTTCCAGGTGTACCCCCTAACGGCAGCCAAAATAGAATTTTCAACCAACAGCTATCACGAGCTCGAGTAGTAATTGAGAATACATTTGGGATTATGTCATCGGTGTTTAGAGTTTTAAGAAAGCCTATATTACTTCAACCCACTAAAGCAACACAAATTATATTGACATGTGTAATACTGCATAATTAAAAAAAAAAAAGTTTGACATCAAGAAATATTTATATGCTCGAAGGAATATTTAACCAGATTACAGATGAAAATAATGTTCTAAGACCATTAGACCAAGTACCAAGAAGATCGACAGAAAATGCTAGAGAAATACGTGATGAATTTGCAAATTACTTTTATCTACGTAGGCATAATTCTTTGTAATGTTCTATGTATATAATTTGAATGTATAAATAAAAACAAAATATACATATATTGTTGTTTTTGGCCATATTTTTTATTTTAGGTTTCAAATTAACTCTAAATTATAGTTTTAGAAATCTGTATTGAAATAATATATTTCACAACTAATACCTATATATTATATATTAATTAAAAAAATATACACTAACCTCCGTGTTTACTGTGGTTTTGTTTCCACTATAAACTACCCCAAGAAAACTGTCCATCAGTTCATACGCAAACCAGATGGGCTGAAATACTTCATCCGCTCCTGCTCCCGATCGAATGGATTGTTTTGCCTTATTCGCATAGCTTCTATATGATGTCATTAAAGACTCCTTTTTTTTTTTAATTCCGGCACAGTTCTAGGCAAACTAAATGACGCTTGAATCCGCTGCCATGCGTCGGCAACGGCATTTCGATTTTTATGCTGCCGATGAGTGGGGTTCCACAACAACGGCTCCCCGTGGTAGAGTTCCAAAAACTCTAACATGTTTTGATTATTCCACTGAGCTTCGGTCGCCATTGAAATTCAATTAATTAACTAAAACAACAACAAAATAATGAATTTCATAAAATAAGGACAGAAAAAGTTAATTATAATACACTATAAATCTAATAAAAAAATAATAATAAATATAATAATCAACTTAATTTGTATATTATCATTATTATATAATATGAGAAAGAAACAATGGCCCGTATCCAGCACTCTTATTAGCTTAATAAAGGTCTATTAAAATTTTAATAGAAGTTTCTAATAACAGTGCTAATAAGGGCTTATTAAAAAAAAATTAATAACAGTGCTGAATACGGCCCAATATGAATATGTTTTATTTACATACCTGATTAATGCTAACACTCACAGTACACGCGTAGAAGCAGACTGAACGCACTACCAATGTGTGGACGATTCGCCACAGTCTAGCGCCAATACCTTTGATGTGCGGTTGAAAAACCGACAACGGACGGATAGCGGCCAAGCTTGGAGCCAAGTTTGAGCCAAGCAGCAAATTTCCATCCACACATTGGCCAATTGCTTTTGGTGCAGGGTTTGGGCCAATGTGTGGTTCCGCGGTAACACTAGACGTGTCGCGCGTCACGACACGAGTGTGTTTTAAAACACGACCGCACCTTTATTTTTTAGTGTGTCCAGTTTTACACTCTTTTGAACTTTCACAATAAACTTTTCTCCTTTCCACTGTTTGTTCTAATTCACAGAATTTTTTAAATTTTTAAATAACATAGATTATTCACCATTACTTAAATCGCCTTTATGCACATTCGCGAGCGCTTCCGTTCTCCGTCGGACATTGACCGCGACTACACAAAGAAAGTGGTTACAAGTGAATTTACTTACAATATTTACAATGTACGAATTAGTAGAATTATGTTCTGGATGTGTCAAACGTGGATGTAAACATTGTAAACAGGTTCATTTCTGTTTCTGTTTTAGTATTCACTCCCCTTATAATAAAAAAAGTACAAAAACATTAAAAAACCATTATTGGGTAACTTAAATTGTTTAACTCAATACTCTCAAGTCTCAATTGTAAGATAAAAATTAAGAAATAATGTCACTATAAGATATCATTAAATTATAGCGTAATTTAATTATTAATAATAAAATTAATAAATATAATAATTAAATAATAATAAATTAAATTAATTATTAAATTAACAAGAAAACAAAATACTCACCACTATTGACACACTTAACAATTAATAGGCGTATGAATTCGTTCCGACCGATTCCGAACATTATCCGACACGATTGCTAGTTTCGGCGGAAACCGAAACTGCGGCCGAAACCAGGATTTTGGTCGAAACTGAAACTTTCGGTCGATCACTAATTTTGGTGAAGCATTTTTTTAATTTACTTTTGCTCTGTGTATTTCTGGATACTTATACGTTTTTTGTATATACCGGTATTTCATCATTATGACACGTTTGACTCTATTAGTAAAAGTTAATCCTTTTTTTTTACATGAAATATAGCACGATATTCGTTTTTTTAAAGCATATATTCAAAATATGCCTTAAATTTGTTTGTAAATATGGAAACATTAACTTGTTTACTCCGTTCTTCATACTAAATGCTTTATTCCAAAATTTATCCACAGTTAAATTTAATGCAAAATATTTTTTTAATTTAATTCTTCTACATTGGAAAGCAATCTCCACTCCGTATTTAAAAGTACTATATCTACAAGGTTTGGAAATATAGATCTTACTTTTCCAGATACTGCAATGTTAGGATCTAGAACCTCTATAAATTTTAAAATTTTATTGTTAAATGAAAATCTATTTTTGATTTGATTACACAATTCAATATAATACTCTAGACACACAAGTTTAATATGTTTAATTTTTTTTTTATCGATTAAATTAGAAATTTTTAATATATAATATTTCCCTAGGATCTAAAAAAATGTGCGGATGATTTATATCCAGTTTATCTAAGTTATTTATAAAATTTTTAATGACTTTAGGTTTTATAAAGTTTTTTACAATAGTCTTATATAAGTACGTCACAGTAGTAAGTGTAATTTAGACTTTTGGATTGGAATTCTAAGTTTAATTTATTGATGTAATTTAGAATATAACTCAAAAAGTTGAAATTTAATTTATTAATAATATTATTTACTGCTGATAATATCATGTTACTGTTGATTAAATTGTTTTCATGAACCACTGATGTAAACATTAAAATTAATGCAGGCCATTGTTCTAAATTTCTGTTCACAACAGACTCTAAAGACAACCATCTAGTTTGACTAAGTTTAAAAATTGTGATTTTTTAAACTCGTTTCTACTAATCGGGACGAAATTTTGCTTTTAATCTTTGTTGTGAGGTGCCATCAGCAACCTGAATCAATCCTAAGAAGCAGTCCCTAGTTTTATTTACATTAAAATAACGACAAACTATAGCCAAACTTTTTGCTGATGAAATGTCGATAGTTTCATCAACTATGTGACGTTCCAGTTTCAATCCATTCCTAAAAACAATTAATATATTAAAATATGTGTATATATAGTGAAGCGTTTACTTATCTTTGAAGGCAGGTACAGTGTTGATCGTTCTGATTGAGTGGATGTTATCCTCAGGTGGTTGCTCGGGTGGAAGGGCACCACGTGATTCCGTGCTACCACCTGCTACCAGTTGATGACTGGATGATTATTACTGAAAAATATTTTACCGCTGATATTATTTGAAATTAAGTTTGTCTTAATAATTGTATATTTTGTGATTAGGCTTAGGGAAGTGAATGTGTGTGTGAGTGTTGCAAGTGCAAAACGTAAATTTATATATATTCCCCCATTAATCTTTTGTTTATTTTATTTTATCAATTTTATAACTATTATTATAGAGGGTATACAATATTTTTGTGTTAATTTTGTCCCTATTCCATCCTTCCCATTATCACCATACCACCATTTGGAATTATTGGTTTGCCAGTGGACGAGGATTCTCTTAAATCACCCATGCGAGGAAGGAACTGGAAGTATTAAATATAAAACCAATTGGCGCCTGACTTCGTGATTATTTTCTTTGGGTGAGTTTTTTTTTTTCTTTTTTCTGTTATTTTGTACTTATCTGTTTGACCCGACCCGACTCCACGAGCTGAGCCAGGCTAGCTCTTTAATCAACCTAAGGGCTAAAGGGGCGCGTCGCAACTATTAATGAAAAATAACTATTTTGCAGATCACTTCTTATTTTGTGAAGCTGCACTAGAGCAATCGCATTTTTACATAGATTTGTTCCTTTGACTCTGCCGCACTGTCACCTTTTTATTGACTAAAAGAGACATGCCGCAGCTCAGTGCGATAGGGGGCCGTGGCCTCGCGATAAAAAAAATATTGAAACACGTATGAATAAAAGAATGGTTATATGGTCAATTCGCGAGCGGACGGCCGGGCGGGCACGATGCCAGGCAGCTCACAACGAAAGAAAATGCCGAAATCACAAGAACACTCACCTGCACGACTCGAGGGCTCCAATTGCTTTGTTGATAATTCCTTTAGTGCACCATTCCGGTGCCTCGTGCTCCTGGTTGAGACCTGGTGGTTTCAATCTGGGCTAGGACGCAGAAAGCAATAAATGGCTGACCTGTAATCATTGGGGCAGGATACGAAATAAAGAAACACTACTCGTGAATTCTTCGAATAAGTAACTCTCTATTTGGTCATTGATTCAATAACAATTTCTCTTCTTTATATGTTAGGGCATGGTAGCAATCTACCCACGCTCCAAACAGCCTACAATTAGTATAACATTTAATTAATAATTACATAATTATTCCCCTTACGTTCAATACAAAAAACTAAAATTTACCTTGGTTTTTGTTCGGCTGTTTTTTTTTTATGGCATGCGGGTACTTTTAGTGGATATATGGCACATATCTACCGTCAATAAAAGTAGATAAAGTTGGTGAGGGCACCGAACCTCCCACTACTTTTCTAAAGGTCAAGGTCAATGTGGGTGGTGCAAATGAAGGTCAAATCTCAAGGTAAATGGGACCTTCACAAAGTCAACGTTGTAAGTTTGTAAAGGTCAACTTTCAATACATGTGACATATTCTGATTACTTATATATGATGTTACAAAGCTCAATTGGTTATTGTAGCAATTGTCACCATGAATGCAACAACTTTCATTTTATTATCTACAGTGTTAAACAACACATTATATGTGTCCAGACCCAAAAATACAAACGAATGCTATATTTCAATTAATAATTCAATATGAACGCGGATGGATATGGATTATATTTACCGACCAATAACATGCAAAACTTCAATGGATACCAACCTCAACTACCTAGGATATAAAATCATGTATAGGTTAAAAAATAATACAAACGTCACTATATCAAGGATAGAAATATTATCAATTATAATTTTAACATTTTTTATTATTTATTTATTATACATTGTTACAAAAAAACTTTACACTAAATATTATAAAAAAATATATACATTTTAGTAACTGTGACAACTTTATTATATATATTAAATACATAAAACGCATTGAATACAATTCAAGGTGGCGGTACACTTTACACATGTGTATCCAACGAAGGAAAGGCCGGTTGTGGTTCTGCCCCCCTGCGGGAGGGGGTGGTGCAAAAGAATACTTCCGCTAGCCCCTTTGCTGGTCGTAAAAGGTGACCAATAGGCGAGGAGATAACCTCGTTAAAAAACCCACAGTTCGTCTGGGACAAGTCAAACTTATTTGTGAGTTAATTTTTGACAAAAGTTGCAGAACATCTTGTAAAACTCACCTGCGTGTTTGCCGTGCGCGGTGACCCGAAAGCTAGGAAAAGAGGATCCTGGTAGTTGAGGGGCTAATACTCAGGTTTAAAAGAGTGTTAGTTCCAACACACTGCTTTGGCCTTAGCTTCTGGTAAAACGGGAGGTTAAACCTAACCCAGTTTTAATCAATCGGCTTGTTTTGTTTAACGTTAGGGTGAGGAATTATTTATGTGGTGATAGATGGAAGGTTCACAATGTGCTACGGTTG
The DNA here is from genome assembly GCA_963932245.1 of Tachinus rufipes. Lineage (NCBI taxonomy): Eukaryota > Metazoa > Arthropoda > Insecta > Coleoptera > Staphylinidae > Tachinus > Tachinus rufipes. Next base: position 53,966,418 of record OZ010748.1, read on the forward strand.
GTTCCCGATAGTATTCTTTGTGTTCGCGGAAGTCTTTCATTTACATCTATGAAACCTATATCGCTTGATTAGCCCTGGCGACTGCATCAGTTTGTGATGTAGCGTCCCATATGTGGCTCCGTGGTGGGTGGGGAGATTGAGCGATGAATTTGACGGAGTTTATTATGGTAGATTCTAAACCTCCAACCAAACGATCTCGCCCGTTTACGGACGAGAGAGCTAAAGAAGATAGTATGAGTACAAGTAGAAAGTTTGTTAGATATTTAATTGTTAAATGTTCTGAAAATGGCCAGAGTCTAAAGGAGGTATCTCCCTTCTTAATTCATAGGACCATTTCCAATATTATTAACGGAACCTTAAAATCGTGTAAGAAGTTAAGAGACGGTACTTTGCTTATTGAAGTAAAAGACAAAATGCAGAGCAGTAAAATGCAGGAATGCACGTCGTTAGGTAATATTGCGGTGACAGTTGAGCCGCATAAATCCTTAAATATTTCTAAGGGAGTTATTTCATGGTATGAGTTGTTATACACAACTGTAGACGAATGCAAACAAGAACGAGCGTCGCAAGGCGTTATCGATATTAAAAAACTAACCCGTAGAAAAGATGGTGAGGTCAGAGATACAACATCTATGATCTTAACGTTCGATTCCGAACGGCTCCCAGATGAAGTCAAGGTAGCGTATGTTACTCGCTTGGTCCGCCCGTTTATTCCTAACCCAATAAGGTGTTTCCAATGCCAACGTTTTGGACACACTCCAGTTAGGTGTCCAGGTGTTGCAACATGTGCAAAATGCAGTAAGGAAAAACATGATCCCGATCCATGCAAAAGTTCACCTTTATGTGTGAATTGTGGTGGTAAGCATCCTGTCTATTCCCGAGATTGTCCAAAAATGAAAGAGGAAAGGAAGATAGCCGAGATCAGAGTAACAGACATACTCTCTTACTTTGATGCTCAAAAGAGGTATAGAGCAATTACGGCTCCTACCTTTTCTAGATCGTTTGCTGCAGTTGTTGAAACGCCTATCGTTCAACAACCACCAATTATGAAATTTACTGCTATTGCAGAAACTTTAAATAAAGACAAGGACTCTAATGTGAAGGGTCAAAAACCGGTTGCGGGCCCATCAGGTTCAAAACCAAAACTGACTACGGCCCAGTCCGGTCCAAGGTCACAACGAGTGGGACTTCAAGCAAAACCACTCAAGATGGGGGCTTATTTAAAGCCTAAACCATCTAAGGTATTGGCTCGTATCGGGCCAAAACCAACTAAGGTTGCGACTTCCAAGTCAAAGCCTAAACAGGCAAAGGCTCAGTCCGAGTCAAAGCCTGCAAAGACGGCAGCCCAATCTAGGCTACCGCCACCTGAGATGCAGGTTTCTAGCGATCCTGCGCCCACAGACCCCAATATTGACGTGTCGTTAGAGTCAATGGATGTGGAAGTTCTTTTTGCGCCATCTACTCTGACAGATGAAATTATGCCAATTAGTGGGAGTTCTACTCCCCCAGAAGATAATTCAGAAGTTAAAAATAAAAACGCTAATAAACAAAGAGTTAAAATTACGTTCGCAACATAACACTAAAAATGGTTTCAACCATTATACAATGGAACTGCAACGGATATATTTCACACTTCGAATCCTTTAAAATATTATTAGCCGAAAATTCACCTATCTGCGTTTCCTTACAGGAAACAAATTTTAAGGTTGACTGTTCTGTTAATCTTCGTGGTTATACTATTTATAGAAAAGATCGTGCAAATGTTGATCGTGCTCAGGGTGGAACGGCTTTATTGGTTCGTGATACGGTTTTTAGTAAAGAATTCCGTGTCAACACTGCATTAGAAGCAGTAGCCGTTCAACTTCATATCCCTTTTGCACTGACCATTTGCTCAATTTATATTCCGCCAAATGTCAGTTTGGACATTCGTTTGATTGATCAATTACTTGAACAACTTCCGTCCCCATTCCTGCTAATGGGCGATTTTAATGCTCATAACACTATGTGGGGCTCAAATCGAACTGATGTACGAGGTCGTAACTTGGCCAATCTTTTTTCAGAAACGGATTTAGTTATCTTAAATAAAGGTAACAATACCTACTTTTCCGTGGCCAATAGATCGTTCTCGGCTATTGACCTTACCATTTGTTCTCCAAGTATCGCAGCATTGCTGGATTGGGAAGTCTCGGAATATCTTTATGATAGTGACCACTTTCCCATATTCATTCGCGTGCTTGGTCATGTAATTAATGAAAACCGTCATCGAAATTGGAGAATAAAAGATGCCGATTGGAATATGTTTGTTCAAGTGTTTGATTACGATGACAGTGTCCAAGCCACTATCGACAAAGATATTGAAACTTATACCGATTCTATCATACAGGCAGCACATGCGAGTATACCGTTATCTTCCGGAAAACCTCGCAGAGAGCCAGTTCCTTGGTGGAATTTTGATTGTGAGCAAGCCAAACTCAACAAACGCCGTTCTTTTCGTAGATTCAACCACTCTCCAACAGAAGAAAACCTATTACTTTATTTGAGGTACAAAGCTGTTGCTCGAAGAACATGCAGAAAAGCTAAAAGAGAATCATGGTCAGAATATGTCACTTCAATTAATTCGAGAACCCCCGTCGGGAAGGTGTGGGAAAAAGCCAAAAAAAAACCGCATCATTACCTATTAGTGGGTTATTGTCGGGTGATCAAATTATTACCAATCCCCTTGACATTTCGAATATCCTGACCGATGTTTATTTTGACGCTTCCAGCGATAATAATTACGCTGCAAATTTCCGAGATATTAAAATTAACATGGAGAAAAACGTTCTGTCATTTGTCTCTGCTGAAAATGAATTATATAACGCACCGTTTAGTGTTTGGGAATTTGACTCGGCATTATCTGAAGCACACAATACTGCTCCAGGTGTCGATTTGATACACAATGCTATGCTTAAGCAATTAAGTCGCTCTGCCAAACTTCAATTGTTGGCACTCTATAACCAGATATGGTCAGCAGGGTATTGTCCTGAGTCGTGGAAACTTGCTATCATAGTACCAGTACTTAAACCTGGTAAAGATAAAAAGCTCCCGACAAGTTATAGGCCTATCTCTCTAACTTGCTGCTTATGCAAGTTACTAGAAAGAATGATCAATAAGCGTCTTACTTGGTTATTAGATTCAAGAGCTTTAATTGCTGACATACAATGTGGTTCAAGGCGTCACCGTTCTACGACTGATCACCTTGTTCGGTTGGATACAGCAATTAAAAATGCTTTTGTACAGAATCAACATTGTAAAGAAATGGTCTAACTGACCTATGTGTTATTTAAATGTATATATGTTTGTCTACCTTAGTTTTTGATTTACCTACCTGTGAGGAGGGAAGTTTCTTCATCTGATATCTGCACTTACCTGAAAAGCTAATGCTTTTTGCATCTCAACCTCCCCAGAGAGTACTTGGCCTACGTTTACAAAAGTGTATAAATTCCCGTGCAGTCTTTCGGGTGATGTTACTTCTCTCCTCGAGAAAACATATCCCTACGCAGGTAATTAATTTTAATAATGCTCTTTAATAAAATAACTCCCATTAATTATTTAAGTTTACTTTATTTATTTATACTTTCATACAGTTCTACATTTTGGCATGGTTAATTAGGTTATAAGCACATGTTAATTTACATTTATTTTTAGGGAAATTTATATTATTATAATTAAAAGGATACAATTACAATTACAAATACTAACAACTGTATTTATATTATATCGAATAAACCTGGAATATTTCCATTACTCGAAGCAGATAGCGTTTTCATTCCTCGACCACCTACAAATCACACCCTGAGATAAGATTGCTTCGCCACAACCTGGATCCCAAGCGAGGGGCTATCTGCAGACAGGAAAGGAATCCTAAAATTAAAATAAAATATAAGATGCATAGGACTCCAAAATATAAAACCCACTATTATACCCGAGCAAGAGGAACCGTAGAGGATTTAAACGCTTCAGGGATGGAGCCCGAGGATCCTAACTCCAGCAATTCAGATAAGCTAGTGTTAAATTCACCGGGTTATATAGTAAATTCACAAGTTGGTGGTATATTAACTTCGACAATTACTGGTGGTATAGTATCACACACACACAGGCACCGTCAATTATCAATTTAAGTGCCACCGATGAGATGGTAACATCTGTCGATATTAATTTACTATCAACAACAGTTACTTATAATTATTCTAATCTTAATAGTAACATTAGTTTACCTCTTATCGAAAACATAACCTCTTGGGAAGGGGTGCAACATTCCTTAGCTGCAACTCAATCAGGGGGCATGTCTAATAATTATGTAGGTACAATTCCTAAAAGATTTAGTAGGATAAATAATAATTCAATAAGTAGGAATAGCAACTTACCTGATAACACATTTGATAGAGCTAAATTAAATGTTGTAAATAAACTTAACACTATGTCAGACGATTTAACAGATTTGACACTGACAGATAAGGTAGAGTCAGGCGCAGGTGCAGCCGGTGCAGGTTCGCGCCCGGTTTACATAGGGCAAACGCCTCATCCGACTCACACAGCTCAACCCGACTGTGATCGGGGCAATTATTACTGGAATACAATGCCACTGGCACCTAAAACATTTAGAGGGAAAGTGATTGATGCAATTTATAGACCCATTAGGGAATATATTCCCAAGCCAATCATAAATAATTGTGCACGATCGAACGCCAATTCGTCCGTATGTAAAGACGGCGATATAAATATTTGTAATAACGTTGGCTATCCACCAAATAGATCGTCACACCCTAATTTTAACTATGCAGACATGACAACCCAACCAGCTAATGAATGTAATAGCAATAATATTAACTTGGCGACGTTAAATACTAATAATTTCTGTAATGTAAACAAAATATGTAAAACCATGCCAACGTTTGACGGGGTAAATATGCATCCGGTTGTTTTCTTCAAACAACTGGAAAGTATTATGAATTTATATCATGTGGAGTTTTCACAAATTAAAATATGGGGGCACCATCTATTTCAGGGTAGTGCGTATGACTGGTTTGTAGCGGTGGCATTTTTATCCGGACTTTACGGCCATGTTCTTTGAACAATTTTGGGGCCCAGTACGTCAGCATGAAGTAAGGGGGCGTTTGGAATCTGGCATTTATCGGACAGCGGATGGTAGTTTATCAAACTACATGTTGCGCTTGATGACGGAAGCCCAATTTTTAGAACTGCCGTATGAAACAGGTCACCTGATATATCTCATCGCGCGACATTTCCCAATTCAGGTGGCAACTTGCCTTATCGGAACGGCTAACCTACGCGAGGCACTATCCAAACTACGCAGTATTGAGTTTGTTAGTAGAAACTCTTCTACGAACTACATGCCGCGTTCTTATACCCTGAATCCAACTCCGGTTTCAGTTGCGCTATCTAATCGTCCCAGGGATATATACCCCACTAACCGTAGCAATATGCAACCACGCAGTCCTCAATCTGGGGGCAACCGAAACCACAATGTTGCTAGCATTGAAATCGAGCGAGCAGATTTTCCAATTGTACAGAATCCAAGCGTAGATTCGGAAAACTCTCAGGGCACCACTTATTAGGCTCTAAAGTGGATGTAAACAACCGAGCCGCATTTCCAAATCAAAACCCTTGTGAAGACTTAATTTTAGAAGGCTGCGAATTCGATCACGCTAGTGCACCAATTCGTTCCCCCGTCTTACCCATTTCCATCTCCCAATTCCAATTTCCAGCCTTAGTGGATACAGGTAGCGAAATCTCCTGTTTGTCCTTTGAAGTATATCAGCAGGTGATAGCCACGCTACCCGATATTCCTGTTTTGCCCGTACAAGGTATTAAAGTTAAAGGGGCTTTCAAAGCCAGACAGAGCCGGGTCACACATCAATTAATGCTCCCCTTTTCCTTCAACAAATTTATCGCCACCTTTGAATTTTTAGTAATTCCCAATGTCACTTATCCAGTCATACTGGGCGTGGACTTCTTGCGTTCTTTTAAATCCACTATTAATTTCCAGGAAACACAAGCAATTGTTGTTTTAGATCAAGGCCTGGGACCCTATGAGATTCCTGAAATCAATGTGGTGCACGATTACCTTCCGCCTACTTCCTGTTCGCTGCGAGTTTGTGCAGCAGCCACCTCACAATTATCTGTTCCACCTTACTCGGGGGCTCAATCGGGGAATGTTAGTTCTGTGGAACCAGAGGTTCAACTCACCCCCCAACAACAATCGCGTTTTCGATCTATGCTGCTAAAACACCATGCCATATTTTCTGAACGTCCGGGTTTGACTGGAGAATACGAACACGAAATTAATCTAGTGGATTACACCCCATTTGCAGTAAAACAATATCCAATCCCAATTGCTTACCGTGCCGCCGTGCAAGCCGAAATTGATCAAATGGAGGCTTGGGGCGTCATTGAGAGGTCAAATACGCCATTTGCCAGCCTTACTTACAACTCTTAAGAAAGATGGCTCGGTACGTGTCTGTTTGGATGCACGTCGTCTTAATTCAGTCACAGTGGCAGAAACCGAACTACCGCGATCCATAGATGACTTAAAGCTTAACCTATCCGAGGTTTCATATATTACCAGCCTCGACCTCACCTCGTCATATTGGCAAGTACCAATCAAGCTCGAACATCGTCCATATACCGGGTTTCGCGTCGGAACGAGAGCGTATCACTTTAGAGTGTTGCCTTTTGGGCTTAAAACGGCGGTGAGCTCATTCACGCGCTGTATCGATAAGATACTCGGTGTTGCGTTCGAAGGATTTGTTCATCCTTACGTCGACGATCTCCTAATAACGTCCAGATCATTTTCTGAACATATTCAGCACATCGACCGAGTACTCTACCGGTTGGGTCAGGCCGGCATGACACTGCGGTTGAATAAATGCCGTTTCTTTTGCAAACAAGTTAACTTTTTAGGTTATGTGCTAAGTCCAACTGGTTATAAACCCGATCCGCAACGAATAGCTTCCGTGATGGAATTTCCACCGCCACAAAACATCCGTCAACTGCAGGCGTTTTTTGGGGTTAATTAACTTTGACCGTGTATTCGTTGAGCAGTTCTCTACTCTAGCGGCTCCACTAACTAAATTACTACGTAAAGCCTCCAAGTATAAGTGGGTGGCTGAGCATGATAAAGCGTTCACGGAGCTTAAATCACAACTTGCTCGTGAAGTGTTACTTCACCATCCTAATCACCATTTACCCTATGTTGTCCAATGCGACGCCAGCGACGTCGGTATTGGTGGAGTATTATACCAAGTCGTGGATGGGGTTAAACAAATTATTGCCTATTGTAGCCGTCTCTTGTTGGCAAGGGAAACACGCTACTCGACATCGGAGAAGGAGCTGCTAGGGGTGGTCTTTGCGTTACGTAAGTGGAGGGTTTTGCTTCTCGGGAAGAAGAATACTTACGGATCACCGCGCCCTAACATACCTTAACTCGTGCCGATTATTGTCGCCTCGGCTAACTCGTTGGGTCCTTTCGCTGCAAGAATATGATTTCGACATTAAATTCATACCGGGAAAGCATAATTTGATTGCCGACATATTGTCACGTCACCCACTCCGACGACTTCCTACGCCACAAGATCGTGAATTTCGGGTGTTTTCTGTAAAAACAGGACCCGACATCAAACCTTTGTTAAGTAAGTTGCCTGTTTCACAGAAAGCTGATGCTAAGTTGTCCTCCATCATGGCGTCTCTTCACGATGGAGATACTAATTCGTTTTTCCTACATAATGGACTACTTTTTCTACGGCGTGAAGCTGATGGGCATTCTTACTTATGCGTACCTAATGAATTAGTAGACGATTTTATACGACTTTATCACCAATACTTTGGACACTTTGGCGTTTATAAAACTTGGTGCGCCATCCGAAGAGACCTGTGGTGGTCGAATATGTTCCGCAGCATCAAAAGAGTATTAAAAGGTTGTGAAACTTGTCAATGGTCCAAACATTCGGTGCTTCCTAAACCCACTTTAGAAGCTGTCTTATCTAAGCATCCGAACGATTTGGTTTCGGTAGACTTTTTTGGGCCTTTACCTCGGTCGACAGGGGGGGGGGGGTCGAGTACATATTCGTACTGCTCGATGTTTTTACCAAATACGTCACTCTTTATCCCCTGAAGAAAGCTACCGCCGCCGCCATCGTTAATCGGATGAGAAAACGGTACTTGAATGAAGTAGGGAAACCATTACGCATTTTATGCGACCAGGGAACGCAATTTACTTCTCGTCACTGGAAGAATTTTCTGGATGAGGAATCCATCCGGTTAATTTACTCCTCAGTGCGACACCCGCAGGGAAATCCGGTGGAGCGGGTTATGACACAACAAACACACCAGTTGGGCTCGTGTTATACCTCAATTCATTACCTTTCTAAACAGCGTCACCCATGAATCTACCGGATACTCCCCTATGGAGTTGCATTTGGGTTGTGTTCCTGAATCACCAATTCGCAATACCATTTACTTCCCGGAATCTCCGGTCATAGATACCAAAGTATGTCTGGTATTGGCCGATGAAACGCTACACAATCGGGCGAAAAGACGGTCTGCGCGTAGTTCTCCAGAACAGCCGCTTGCGTTTAAGTTAGGAGACTTAGTCTGGTTGCGTGCAAATCCCACGTCCTCCGCCATAGATTGCGTAACTAAAAAGTTTTTACCTTTATTTGAGGGACCATATCGAGTCAAGGTTCAAATCGCTACCAAAACGTTTGGTACTGCCAGATTCTGACGTCGAAAGAGGTTCATTTCACGCCAGCCACTTAAAACCTTATGTACAGTCTTCCGAGAAGTCCGTGTTAACCTGATAACCTTAAACGTACTACCCGGAATGGGGGCAGGTGTAAAGAAATGGTCTAACTGACCTATGTGTTATTTAAATGTATATATGTTTGTCTACTTTAGTTTTTGATTTACCTACCTGTGAGGAGGGAAGTTTCTTCATCTGATATCTGCACTTACCTGAAAAGCTAATGCTTTTTGCATCTCAACCTCCCCAGAGAGTACTTGGCCTACGTTTACAAAAGTGTATAAATTCCCGTGCAGTCTTTCGGGTGATGTTACTTCTCTCCTCGAGAAAACATATCCCTACGCAGGTAATTAATTTTAATAATGCTCTTTAATAAAATAACTCCCATTAATTATTTAAGTTTACTTTATTTATTTATACTTTCATACAGTTCTACATTTTGGCATGGTTAATTAGGTTATAAGCACATGTTAATTTACATTTATTTTTAGGGAAATTTATATTATTGTAATTGAAAGGATACAATTACAATTACAAATACTAACAACTGTATTTATATTATATCGAATCAACCTGGGATATTTCCATTACTCGAAGCAGATAGCGTTTTCATTCCTCGACCACCTACAAATCACACCCTGAGATAAGATTGCTTCGCCACAACATCTTGTCGCTGTATTCTTTGACATTGCGAAAGCATATGACATGACGTGGAAGTACAATGTTCTACGAACGCTTCATTCATGGGGTATTCGCGGAAGCATGGCATTGTTTATACAAAGCTTTTTAACTTCCCGTTCATTTAAGGTACGTGTAGGTGACAACATCCCGGGCATACGTCAGCAACAGAATGGTATTCCTCAGGGGTCTATTCTAAGCGTGACACTATTTATGATAGCGATTAACGGCATAAGTCAGTTCATCAAGCATCCGGTAAGCGGATGTATGTATGTTGACGACGTAGCTATCTATTGTGCCTCGAGAAACATGGCAACATTGGAACGTCAACTTCAGTTAACAATCAATCACATTTTGAACTGGGCTAATAAGAATGGATTCACTTTTTCTACTAGTAAAACGTTGCTTATTCATTTTTGTAGAAGGCGAACCCCACACGGTGACCCTTTATTATATCTTGGGGGAGAACCTATTCCTGTACAGGATAGTGTTCGATTTCTCGGTGTCACATTTGACCGTGCGCTGACTTGGCGTCCTCATTTAATAAATCTGAGATCAAGATGTGTCCCGGCACTAAACTTGCTCAGGTCGTTGAGTGGAAAGTCATGGGGAGCGGATCGGAAAACAATGCTACTTCTGCATCGCGCTTTGGTGCGCTCAAAACTAGATTATGGTTCCATAATCTATGCTTCCGCAGCTCCATCCACATTACGTATTGTTGATCCTGCTCACCATACTGGAATTCGTTTAGCAACTGGCGCATTTCGCACTAGCCCTATTGCTAGTGTTTTCTGTGAGACAGCTGAACCATCACTCTGTCTTCGGCGTAAAATTTTGACTGTTAGGTACGCCGCGAAACAAAAAGCTAAATGCTTGCATCCGACGTTTCCTGTCGTGTACAATAATGGTCTCGACGATCTATACAACATCAGGATACGGTCCCAAAAACCGGTTGCTATAAGAAATTGCAGTATACTTCGGGAACTGGATTTCCAACTCCCTGATGTATATCAACTGTCTTACTGTCGCGATCCTCCTTGGACTTTTCAACGTCCAAGGTTAAATACTGCATTATCGAGAATGAGCAAAGCTTCAACTTTACCAGTTGAATATCGAACTGAATTTGCAAAAATTCAAGCAATGAATGAAAATGCCACTTGGATTTATACCGATGGCTCAAAAAATAACGACGGTGTGGGTTGTGCTTTTCTGGTAGATGAGCTGCAATTTACATTTGGCTTGCCAAGTGTTAGCAGCGTGTATACTGCAGAACTGTATGCTATCTATCAGGCTCTTCTCTACATTCAACTAAGCGCAGGTACAAATTATGTTATATGTACAGACTCGTTGAGTGCATTAAACGCCGTAGATGACCAATATCCTGATCATTACTTGCTGAGGCAAATTCATTCAATTTTGCTTCAGGTGTCTCAGATAAATGTCACTGTTAACTTTCTCTGGATCCCCAGTCACGTAGGTATCAGTGGCAATGAAAAAGCTGATGCGCTTGCCAAATTGGCAATAACTAGCGCTGAATATGTATCATTTAAAGTATGCGTTAGGGATATTTGTAATTTTCTACATCAAAAGCTTCTGTCTAGTTGGCAAACTGAGTGGTTTGCTATTCAAGACAACAAGCTGCGATGCACTAAAAGCGTTATTACACCGTGGAGTTCGTCATGAAGGCCGAAGCGTAGGGAAGAGGTTATCCTCACGCGACTTCGCATCGGTCACTGTCGATGGACTCACAGGCATTTGTTGGCATCTGAGGTGCCGCCAGTTTGTGATACTTGTAATGTTCCATTGACTGTTCGTCATATCTTATTGGATTGTCGGCAGTTTTCGGAACAAAGAGTTACGTCTGAATTATCACCCAGTTTGTCGATTGTCTTGGGCGATCAGATCGTTGAAGTCGATCGTCTGTTGTTGAATTTATTTGACAGAGCAAATTGGGTGTATGGATATAATTGTTAATTTATTATGATTAATGTTTGTGTATCGTAAAATCCAGCAGTGTTTAGGACTTTTTACACCCTAGACACTGCTGGAACTATCTAGTCATTATTGCTATAGTCATTAAAGTCTGTGAACGTTTATTTTATCTTTGTTGTTTATTTATTTATTTATTTAATTTTATTCTTTAATATGCCATTTTACAGCATATTATTTCACTTTTTTTATAGTTAGAGAAAAGAATCGGCGTTAATAGTCTTATTAGGATGATACGCCAAAAATCTAAACTAACTAATAAACCGGTTGTGGTTCTCTTGTTGGAACTACACCATGGACATGCCGGGATACTGCACGCGCATGCTGCTCTGGGCTAACGCCGCTAACACGGCCAACCTGACTGTGGGACGCTCTCGACCCACTTTCACTCGATCTATCCTGATTTTCCGGGTCGAAACTTTGCAAATTCTAAGGAATGAAATAACATAGGTTACATAACATACTTTCAGTAATGTAGTGAGTACTCGACATTTTACTCCAGTTTGCTGTAACAAAGTCTAAAGTTTTTACAAAACAAACTTCACCGACTACTTTAACAAAGTGTAGAGTTTTCAGAACTGCTTTAACTATGTATAGAGTCAAACATCTCCGACTACTTTAACAAAGTGTAGAGTTCTTAGAACTGCTTTAACTATGTATAGAATCACTACGAAATTTATCATACCTTAAAGAGTTCTGGGTTAATGTAGCTGTCTAGGAGGTCTATAGTTTCTTCCGGGTGCCATTCCTTTGGCCATAAACGCATCTGGGTTGAGACCGCAGTCGTTGAACGAGTCGACTCCGCCAAGTCGTTAACTTTACGTAGCTCATATCGGTCTTTTTCCAGTTTTGCACAAATTTTGTAAGGTCCCATCCAACCAGATTCCAATTTCCGTGGGCGTAACGCTTCTCTAGAAAGAAGTACGTAATCGTCTATTGAAAATAAAGTTGCTTTCCGCTTTGTATTGTTCTTATTACGTTGCTCTTGTTGTTCGGCGTTTTCGAGAAGGCGTTTATTTACAAATTGTCTCCACTTTTCGAGTTTTGGTGATTATACGTGCTGCCAATAAGATATACAATATCTGATATGCAGTTTGCGCGGTCGTCAGTTTTTTTGCCCTTGTAATGCATATAGAAAACAGTATTTAGAATAAGCATCTATGGCTACAAAGATATGGGTATATCCATCCTCAGTGCGAGGAAGTGGTCCAAAACAATCAATATGGATGGTATTGAATGGTATAGGCAACTTTGGGATGGAGTAGATGTCATATGGTGTTGATTTTGCTGTTCGTTTGCTGGTGAGGCAAGTTAGACATGATTTAATGTATTTTTTTGTAAATTGACGCATACGAGGAAACCAAAAGTGTGTGCTAAAGCTAAAGACCGTTTTGTCAAGACCAATGTGTGATTGACCGTCGTGATATTCTTTCATAAGTCCGTAGCGCGCATGTTTTGGTACAAAATACTGAGTGATTTTTTTCGAATTTATTGTACTGATATGGCAGAGAGTATTTCCAATAACACAAAACCGATTACTTTCAATTTCCTTGTTAACTAATTTTTGCTTGATCTCGTTTGTTTCACTATCTCCTTTTTTTTGCACGCTCAACCAGCCCTCTGGCATTCGATTAACATCATCTTCATTTTTGGAAGAAGGTAATGTAATAAGATTAACCTCTGGTAATTTCGTAACAGGTGGATTTCGGCTTGAGGCGAATCAAAGGGGTTCTGCCTCATAAATTATCTCCCTTAATTTATTTATGAATTAATATATATTTTATAAATGAAATAAATAAACATATTTATTTTATTTATGTGCTCTACAAAAAAACTCAGGAATTCCACATTCTTTTCTCTTAAAAAATATCAATTCTACCTTGGGATAACCTGGTAAGATTAAATGTAATAAATTTACTCTTACCTGGTCCTTTTACATGTGAGCTGTTGTCTAGCTAACTTGATTTAAAGTTTTCCTACTGCCTCCTGGGATTGAAGAAATACTTAACTCAAGTATTTCACACCTGCGTAGGTTAGTACACTTTATCTTAAAATTCAATAAAATACCTCTCTAATTGTAAACTCACTTTTATTATAATTTTAACAATTACCTTAGCTATTTTATAACATAACCGCTACCGAACACATGTTGGTGGGTCTTTAACAACTTTTATTCTTTTAGGAAAATCTTAATTAACAAGTTAATTATAACAGCAAGTGTACATTTGTTTATATTGAAATAAATATTGTGGATTCCTGGAAATTATTCAACTTATTATTGGTATCAACCCATAACACTAAACCCTGAGATCCCGTTTTGTCACATCTGGAGCCCAAGCGAGGTGCCAATTAATAATAATATTGAAGGGAAACCATGCCAATGTCACGAACCACAAGGAGCAAGCACACCTATTTCTTCAGAACGCAGAATAAGACGATGGAAGGAAAGGAGCTTCTCGATGATGGTTTGCAACGGAATGGATCGACGAACGAAGTATCAATTGAGGTTCCTGTGACATCGGACATACAAACAATTAATACAGATAAGATTAATTTAGCGTTTACTAACCAATTGCTTGATAATGTTGTAAATTTATCCTCCGTTGAGTGTTCCACTGGGGGCATGTTGACAAAATCAACCGGCACAATCCCAAAAGTAAAAATGTCACTTCACAACACAGAAACAAATTTAACAAATAAATTAACCGACTTTGATGTTAAATTTAAACAAACTAAACAAACACTGCATAACCTAAATGAGTCAATAGACAGATTGAGTTTGACAGATACATCATTACCAAGGCCATCCAGCTCTGACAAGTATGCAGCTGGAGATAAAAACCTGATTTACACTGCACAAGCGGCTAACTCTGCCAACTCAATAAATAATTCTATTCAGCTAGCTACCAATCGTGCTCAATTTAATCAACAATCTCAACGTGCAAATTAGTTTTCGCAACCAGTTGCTAATCAGCGACCAAATACAATAGCGCAGTTATCATTAAATGATAACACTGAGGCCACTGAAGATTCGGAAAACTATTGCAATGCTGCTTCTCAGGCCCAGAAGTAAGTATTATTCAGAGGTCCAACCCTAATACAAATCAATTACCCTACGAAGACCTTTTTAGCGATACCGATAAATGCGAGTTTGATCACGCCAGCGCGCCTATTTCTTCACCAGTTTTGAGGATTAATGTGGGAAACTTTCAATTTCCTGCAATGGTCGATACCGGAAGCGAAGTTTCTTGTATTTCTTCGGAAGTATACTACCAAATCTTAGCGCAATCACTTGATATTGCGGTTTTGCCAGTGCAAGGCATACGCGTCAAGGGTGCTTTTAAATCTAAGGAGAGTCGCGTGACCCATCAGGTGATGCTACCATTCACAATAAGCAAGTTCGAGTCTAATTTTGAATTTCTAGTTATACCAACCTTATGTTACCCTGTGTTAATAGACATTGACTTTCTCCGATATTTTAATGCCAGCATTAATTTAAAGGAAGATGGGGGCATAATCGGTTTAACAGTAAATGGAGAAGAACATCAGATCTCGGAGGTTGATTTTAAACACGACAGTTTACCAAATGCTTCATGCCCATTAAAGATTTATATAATGAGATGTTTAAATTCGTGTTCAAAAAGCTCATTTAGTAACTTGGAATACGTTGACATGTCCGTTGTTAAACCGGAAATTGATTTAACACTAGATCAAGAACAACTTATGCGTGATCTTTTAACAAAACACGTTAGAGTTTTTTCTGATCAACCTGGCCTAACTACAGGTTACGAGCATCAAATTCATCTTACTGACACCAAACCCTTTGCGGTAAAGCAATATCCGATTCCGGTTGCACATCGGGCCGCGGTTCAGGAAGTAGTTGATCGAATGGAAAAATGGGGCGTTATTGAGCGCTCAGACACTCCGTTTGCGAGTCCTTTATTAGCTGCCGTAAAACGAGATGGTTCAGTAAAATTGTGTTTGGATGCACGTCGCCTGAATTCCGTCACCATATCTGAAGCGGAATTACCTCGATCAATAGAGGACCTTAAACTCAACTTGTCAGAAGTGAATTATATATTCTCATTAGATTTAACGGCGTCATACAGGCAGGTCCCAATTTGTAAGGATCATCGTCAGTATACCGGATTTCGTGTGGGTACCCGATCATACCAGTTTTGTGTGTTACCATTTGGTTTGAAGACAGCGGGCAGCTCATTTACGCGTTGCATTGACTGAATCCTTGGAGTAGAGTTTGAGGGTTTTGTTCATGTATACGTGGACGATTTGCTCATCACGTCTCGGACATTTGCGGAGCATCTAGAACATCTGAATTTGGTACTATCAAGACTCGGCAAAGCGGGATTAACTTTGCGTCTGCGCAAGTGTTCGTTTTTCTGCAAATCAGTAAAATTCTTAGGTTATATTTTGGACTCGAATGGATGCCGACCCGATCCGCATCGAATTCAAGCGGTGCGCGATTTCCCTACACCACGTAATGTACGCCAGCTTCAGGCTTTTTTAGGTCTAGCCAATTTCGACAGTCTTTGTCGAGCGTTTTTCTACCTTGGCTGCGTCTTTGTCTGGATTGTTAAAAAAGGGTTGTAAGTGGAATTGGGAAAGTGACCACACTGTATCTTTTAACGCCATTAAGGATGAACTATCCAAAAAAATGCTATTATTTCACCCTAGTCACAAGCACAGTTTTGTGGTTCAGTGCGACGCCAGTGATGTTGGTATCGGGGCTGTTCTTTTTCAGACAATAGAAAGACGTAAGCACGTAGTTGCCTACTGTAGCCGACTGTTGTTGGATCGTGAGTCCCGATATTCAACCTCTGAGAAGGAATTACTAAGCGTCGTATATGCTTTGCGAAAATGGAGAGTTCTGTTACTAGGTCGAAAATTTGTTATACTTACGGACCACCGCGCGTTAACCTACCTCAACTTTTGTCGACTGCTATCACCCCGAATCACTCGGTGGGTACTATCTATACAAGAATATGCGTTTGAGATCAAATTTATACCGGGCAAAGAAAATTTAATCGCGGACGTCTTATCCCGAAATCCACCGCTACGCCTACCAACTCCTTTGGAACGCACTTTTTGAATTTTTGCAACCAGTATAGTGCCTACAATTAAGCCTTTGCTTATTAAACTACCAAACGCTCAAAGAGCCGATCCGAAGCTTTCTAAAATTATATCTGCGCTTGAAAATTCAAATGGTCCTAATAATTTCTTTATTCACAACCAAATGTTGTTTTGTCGACGCGAGGCCGATTCCGAGGCATATTTATGTATTCCTCAGACTTTAGTCTCCGATTTTGTTAACTGTTACCACTCCTTTCACGGCCATTTTGGCGTTTATAAGACATGGTGCACGATAAGGCGTGATTTGTGGTGGTCTAACATGTTTCGTTCGATAAAACGTACCCTCAAGCTTTGTGAACTCTGTCAGGTCTGCAAACATTTTTCTCTTCCAAAGCCGACGATCGAAGCCATTATACCAAAAGGGCCCAATGACCTTATTTCGGTAGACTTTTATGGTCCATTGCCACGGTCCACCGGTGGTGTGGCTTACATCTTTGTTGTGCTTGATGTATTCACAAAGCTTGTTACGTTGTATCCGATTAAGAAGGCTACGACTGCCACCATTATTAATCGTATGACAAAGAATTATTTTTCTAATGTGGGTAAACCGTCCCGATTATTGTGTGACTATGGGACGCAATTTACTTCTAGACGTTGGCGGAAGTTTCTATGTGAAAATAAAATCCAACCCATATTTTCGTCAGTTTGGCACCCCCAGAGTAATCCTGTCGAAAGAGTTATGCGAGAACTGGGCCGACTATTTCGCACCTACTGCCACGACAAGCAAGGTGGATGGGTTAAAGTTATACCTCAGTTTATTAACTTCCTGAACAACGTCGTGCATGAATCAACAGGGTATGCTCCGGTGCAGTTGCATTTTGGCCGTTTTCCTTCGTCGCCGATTCTGGATCCAGATTTCTTCCCTGGTCGTACCAACCTCAACTCCAGCGTAGATTTAGTGTTGGCTCAGGAAACTTTAAAGAAACGGTCGCTTAAGCGCGTAGACCGTAGTGGTAATGGTAAGTTTGTTGGTTTCTATGTAGGAGACGTGGTATGGCTTAGAGCCAACCCAACCTCTAACGCTGTTTCACAAGAAACAAAAAAGTATTTACACCTTTTTGAAGGCCCATACACCATAAAGAAGTGTGTTGGAACTAAGACCTACGTTTTGTTTAATACAAAGAATAATATGGAACGGGGTACGTTTCATGCTTGCCATTTAAAGCATTTCTATTCTTCCGCGAAGCTCGATGAAACTGCTCTTCTCGGAATGGGGACAGATGAGGCGAATCAAAGGGGTTCTGCCTCATAAATTATCTCCCTTAATTTATTTATGAATTAATATATATATTTTATAAATGAAATAAATAAACATATTTATTTTATTTATGTGCTCTACAAAAAAACTCAGGAATTCCACATTCTTTTCTCTTAAAAAATATCAATTCTACCTTGGGATAACCTGGTAAGATTAAATGTAATAAATTTACTCTTACCTGGTCCTTTTACATGTGAGCTGTTGTCTAGCTAACTTGATTTAAAGTTTTCCGACTGCCTCCTGGGATCGAAGAAATACTTAACTCAAGTATTTCACACCTGCGTAGGTTAGTACACTTTATCTTAAAATTCAATAAAATACCTCTCTAATTGTAAACTCACTTTTATTATAATTTTAACAATTACCTTAGCTATTTTATAACATAACCGCTACCGAACACATATTGGTGGGTCTTTAACAACTTGTATTCTTTTAGGAAAATCTTAATTAACAAGTTAATTATAACAGCAAGTGTACATTTGTTTATATTGAAATAAATATTGTGGATTCCTGGAAATTATTCAACTTATTATTGGTATCAACCCATAACACTAAACCCTGAGATCCCGTTTTGTCACAGGCTCAAATAGTCAACATAGGATATTGATTTTCCTGCTCGGTGTTCTATATTAAATTCAAAATTTTGGAGATATACCCACCAACGACTAACGCGCGGGATTAAATCCCTCTTAAACTGAGAACTTTTGAGTGAATTGCAGTCAGTGATAAGTTTAAATTTGACACCTACTAAGTAATGTCTGAAATGCTTCAAGGCGTATACAACAGCTAAAGATTCCAGTTCATACGAATGATATCTTGATTTGGTTGGTAAAGTAGCTTTACTGAAATATGCTACTACTCTTTTTACTCCATCGTGAATTCGAATTAGTGTTGCTCCAAAACCTTTGCTGCTGGCATCGGTGTGTAATTCCATTGGTAATAACGGATCAAAGATGATAAGAACTGGTTCATTAGTGAGGATATCGATAATGTAATTAAAAGCGTCATTATGTTCTTGCGACCAGCACCAGACAGCATCGTGTTTTAGTAATGCTGATAACATGCTGGTTTTTACTGAAAATTCAGGAAATAATTTCCTAAAATAACCAGCCAAACCAAGAAATTGTCTGACTTCCCTAATATTTGTAGGAGGTTTAATTGATTTCAAATTGTTAGCTTTTGATGGGCTTGGCTTTACTTCACTATTTGAAACCAGACGGCCCACATATTCAACTTCTTTTTGAAGAAAGAAAAGTTCCTTTCTTTAAAAAGAAGTTGAATATCTTATGTTGATTGCAAAACCATTAGTTTGAAGGGTAGTTAGAACCATCCGTAGGTTGGTTAATCCCTCATCAATACTACTAGATGGAATCAATACGTCATCCATATAAACTAATACAGTACCCTGTTGTATTTCAGAGTGTAGAGCTTGATTAATTGCTCGTTGATAGATTGAAGGGTCGTTGGCCAACCCAAATGGCATTCGTAAGTATTCGTATTGACCATCAGGGGTCACAAATCCCAATTTTTCAATTGAATCTGGGTGAACTGGTACCTGATGAAAACCAGCTGCCATATCCAGGGTGGTGAAAAAGGTACTTCTACTTAGACGATCTATCTGGTCATCAATAAGAGGTAGTGGGTAATTATCTTTTACCGTGATTTTGTTTAGAGCACGGAAATCAACAACAAGCCGTGGTTGACCATTCTTTTTCTTAACTAACAGACAGGGACTTGCATAGGGTGAACGAGACGGTCTAATAATAGAGTTTTTTAATAAATCTTGGATTATGCTTTTAACAACCTCACGCTCACTTGTAGACATACGATAGGGGCGGTATTTTATCTCTTTGTCGGATGTAAGTCTAATTTTAAATTCACCTGTTGCTATTGGGGTCGAAACATTATTCCCGGTGGTGATCATATCTCGAAATTCCAATAGAATTGATTGTATGTTTTTGTCAGGGTTATCTAGAAAAGGTTTATATTCTAGGGTTGAGGTAGATTGATCGTGAGTAAAAGTTATGCCAGGTAAATTAAAAAAATCTAGACCTAGTATTGCGTCGCAGCAAATGATGTTATTTGCGACTACATAAAATTTATGTGCCAGTTCATTTTTATCAAACCTGACGTTAACGATTACACTACCTGAGAAGCGAATAATTGTAATGATTCGACCACTGACGATTGTATTAAGGATACCTGAGCACCTGTGTCCAACAATACCTCTGTTGAATAGTCATTAAGGCACATCTGGTAATATACTAATGATGGGGAATATGAAATATTCAATTTGGGAGATACACATACATTAATTCGTTTTGGTTCACTTTCTGAACGCTCCGACTGCTTTTTTGATGAAACGTTCGTTTGTGTGGCGTATCGTTTGTGAGAAAAACAGTTTTCTATTGTATGTCCCGTACGCTTACAATAGTCACAAAACAAATTCTGACGCCTTCTATTTGAAAACGGGGAAACCTCACGTTCTCTTTTTATGCCATGGCTGGTACAATCGGCTCGTCGATGACCTAATTGATTACAATTATAACATCGTATCGAGATATTGGCTTGAGTTTTGTGAATAGAACTGGTATTTAATGGCATTTTATTTTCGCGTTTGGCCAACCGAGGTTTATCAATCTTACGTGACAATTGTGTCAGCAATGATGCTACGTCTGCTAAATCCTATACATTCTTTATTGATAGACTTTAAAGGAAGTAAATTTGTTTTTATTTCTATAAATACTTTTATATAAATTTTAACCTACAAGATATCATTTTTCAAATATTAAAAAGTTAAGAAACTTCTAACCTAACAAATGCTCAACCATGTTCTTATCTATTTTTGGCATACATTGATTACTATTTAAAGTCTATAATCTGCAGCTAGACACGAATAGTGTGGCCTCTATAATAGGCAACATTTTTCATTTACTCTTACATTTTAAACATTCCATGGGCGACGTTGTTCTGGGATTGTAAGGTGCTAAAACGGACAAAGGCATGAGTTTAACCACATTCAAAATAATGTTTGTGTATACTAAGTTGCCTATTATACTGGCCACACTATTAGTGTCTAGCTGTAAATCAAAAGCATAAATGCTACTAGACTGAAATATTACAGGAATGCATAACAAGTTGGATATATGCGTCCAACTTCATGATGATTACGTTAACCTTAGATTAGGTACATACATACCTTCAAAATTAAACACACTATTAAAATGTTTGTAAGATGATGGTAGACTTGGATTTCCATTAGGTATTTGTACCGCAGCAACCAGACTCCAAGCAAAACAGCACTCATCTTTATTTCTTATATTAAGTGTAGCCTGCTTTCTATCAATAAATGGTGGCAGTGGGATAAATGATGATGCCCTTAGTGGATTGAATTTATTAATATTTATTTCCAAGAATAATATTTTGTCCAACGCCCAACCTACAACAATAAATTAATCTTATTAAATGAAACTAAATTTAATGCAAATAAACACTTACTGGAATCACGTTCTTGAAAATCATCCATCTTCTGGTCTATAATCTTGATAAGTGTATTTATAAGGTTATCAAGGTCTGAAGCAGCCGTTGCAATTTCATATTTAGTATTGAATGATTTAATATCTTTTAAATCCTTTTCCGCAATAATATATGATCTAAAGAGTTCAAATTGTATTTTAGTGGTAGTAAATTTTTTAATATTTTCTCGAAGTAGTTGAATAATTTTTGGTTTAATCTCAGTGATAAACAATTTAAATCAATATGAGTTTTTTTAGCTTTAACTCTATAAGTAACAATTCTATGTTTGAAAGCTGTAGATATAATTTCCACATTTTCCTCTACATTTATACAACAATTTTGTATGTGTTGTTTACTTCTATTGTGACCATTTAATTTTTGTTGAGATATGTTGATATTACATTCTTTACAAAAATACATACTTAATTTTTGAGGAGGCTCCTCAAAATGCACTTCTCTTAAATGTCAGTAGAGGAACTATGAGAGAACGGGGCCAAGTTTTTATGGAGATTTACAAGGAGTCCAAAATCCGCGTTGGCCGCCATTTTGGATTTCGGACATCCGGTTGGGCACGTCCATCTGGGAGTGTCAAAGGAAGTGAGCCCTGGAGATGACCTTGGTATTTGGGGGATCCGGTCCGGGACGGCCATCTGGGCATGTGAAAGGAAGTGGGCGCCGCCTGTGGCGCCCTTCTGTGCGCAAAGTGTGCAGTACCGCCATAAGAGTGTGTGAGTGCGAGGGGTGTGCGAAAACTCGGAAAGAGTGGGACGGAGAATGAGTGCACGTCAGCGCCGCGGTGGCAGAAAAAGTAAGTTGGGATGGATGACGTAATAGAAATTTTGCGTGTCGAGACATGTCAAAAATTTTAATTGTGGTGAGTCATCGATGAAAGATAAGAGTTGTGTACCGGAAGTAGCAAGTGCGATAAGGATTAATGTACCGGAAGTGCATCCGGTGAGATAATGGGTGTGTGCTTAATTGGAAAGATAAGGATTAATGTACCGGAAGTGCATCCTGTTGAAAAGTGTTGTGTATCGGAAGTGGATTTTGTAAAAGTTGAGCGTGTTGAGACTAATCTAAAATGTTAATTGGGGTGACGTAATTTAAAAGTGTGGAAAAATGTCTAATTAAAAATTATTAGGTAGTTTATTGAAATTGAGCATGTTGAGACTTGTCGATATCAGGTCACGTGGTGGATAAGAAGTAGTATAAAGAGCAAGGTAAGTGGTAAATAAAAGTCAAATAAAGATTATAGTTATGGCGAGAAGATTAGATTTTAATTTTGAGATTGAAGACGACGCGTGGACTCTGGTCCAAGAAAATCGTGCCGGAGTATGGCGAAGGATGTTTGGAGAAGTAATAAATTTGGAGGCTGAAGAGGATACTGGAAATGAATCCGAAGAAGAACGGCAATTACCCGAATCGGATTGAAGATCGAGTGAGTAGTGAGAGAATGAGGTGGCTGGTGACCTTGGACGACGTCCTTGACCTTGACCACCCCACTGACCTCATTCTGTCTAGACCCATTAATCATTCTAAAAATAGATGACCATCTCGTGACCCCATTCTGTCTAGACGTAATAAATCATTCTAAAAATTGATGACTTATCCTATTCTAAAAATATCATTTTTTGCATTATTCATTCATTTTATTTTTCGCTCTTGCTTGTAAATAAATTTAGTTATTATTAGTTATACAGGGAGTTTATAAATGAATGCGATTATGTAATCACTTTAAATATGCCGCTTTCTTAAAATCGTCCACTATACTACATATGTTTTCATATGTTTGCTTGACAGCTGTCAAAGTTGATCTGTCAAAACAAATAGTTTAGTGAACAATTTAAAAAAAGCGGTACATTTAAAGTGATTACATAATCCCATTCATTTATAAACTCCCTGTATAAGTCTTCCTCTAAAAAACAAATATGTAGTTAAAACTGTCATAGCTCTAATGATAACAATTATAAGTGCGGGTGACCTGAAGTACTCCCTATTGTAGTAGCACCGCGTTGGTGTATATTGACGCGTGCACCACACATTTAATTATATCAATGTCAATTGCCCAAAACAAGACCTGCAAGACCTGTCTTAACAAGTTTTATGTATGCGACGCAATGTAGGTCATACAATTGCGTGTGTCGCATTATGCTTCCTTAAAAATACGTTGAATTTTATGAATATAAGAAGTGTCTAAAAATAAATAGATAGGTGGTAATTTTGACTGTTTATTTTTCTCATAATGTCACTCGGCCAGTATATGGAAATATAAAAAGAATAATATGTGAATGTAAACATTTGAATTTAAATTCAATATATAACGTAATACATGACATATAATTAAGCTGACCCTCGATATAATTAAAATAAGTGCATTAAACCTGTTCTGTTTGTTGAAATAATAAATGTGTAATTTTTGTTGTTTATTTTCTCATGACGTCAATTGGGATACCTGCTGCCCGAATAATATGTTGTTATGAAACAACTTTATTAAATAGAAGAAAAACACTAATGTTATAATTATATAATTGAATCAACAGCATTTTTATATAATTTAATTATTATTATTAATTACGACTGTTTTGGTATCAAGTATTATTAAACATTTGACTCACTGAATTTAAATGTGGTTTACTTTTATTGTATATTTAATATATAAAGCGATGTAGCGTTTCCTAATAATATTACTTTTCAAAACATAATACTTTTATGTTAGACTGACCTTCATTATAATTAAAATAAGCGCATTAAACCTTTTCTGTTTCTTGAAATGATAAATGTGCAATTTTAAATGTTTATTTTTTCATGACATCATTCGGGGGCCTTTAGCCGAAGCCGTTCTAATAATAGACTATAAAAATTAATGAATATGTTAATAATTCTAGCGCATTCAACTCTTGTACAATTTATTATTGTTAATTACATTTGACCTGGCATCTCGTATCACGGTGAGCGGGGTGTGAGTCGTTTTATGCCACCAAACCCCTAAAATTGTTCTATTTGTTGTTTTTTAATATATAGCATATATAAACTAGCGCAGACTTTAAATTTCATTCAAGTTTTACAACCAAACCAAAATGAAACCCACCATCACTATCCTCGAAGACATTCTCATCACAGCCCCAAATTCACCACCCGACCAGCCGCTCTATTTCTCAGATTCACCACCTTACCAACCTCTTTACTCCCCAATTTCCGAATACCAACCTCTTTATTCCGATTTGTATAACACATAGACATAGACATAGAGGAAATTACAGATCTATATCCATTTTCATCAGAAACCATCGAAATGGTCGATTCCCCGTCACCACCCGCCACTATTAATTTAAATACCCCTTCCCCACCTGCTGAAAATTTATGTTACTTTATCACTGAATCCTCATCATCCTCACCATTTTCACAGGAGGTATACGACCTCCTTACGCCCCCCAATGACCCTCTAGAAGATGATTCTGATTATTTTACCTGCGAATCCCTAAAGGAGATAGAGTTGCTCTTGCATAATGAAAAGCAAGAGCAACTCTTAAAAAAGCAAAGGGAGAAAGTGAAAACCATTAAGGATTCTTTAGACAAAGAATCAAAGAAACTCGCGCGGTTGGAAAGATGTGGGAAATTAAGAAAGGTAAGTTTTAAAGTTAATATATTTTTTTTTGTTTATTAATTATTTCTTTTATTATTTCAGAAATGGTCAAAATCACAGATGGTTTAGCAATGAGGGCTCTAACCAATCCTTCCAAAGCATGGGAATGCGTCTATAGTATTTTTTTATTTTTTATTTTTTATATTTTGTTTTTTTATATAAATAAATAATTTTTTTTTTTATTGGTGACATAGTTTTTTATTATTTTTCATTTTATATAGATTGATGACACACACTTAACTAATAAACTAATAAAGTCAGCTTTAAAATTGAAAAACCGTAAGTTTAGTTTTATTTCAGGAACTTATTGTGGGCAGGTGTCCAATAAAAAAACAAATTTAAAGTGAAAACTTTATTTTACATATTCATTTTAATTTTTATCACATGCTTTTCAAAATCATCTAATTCATTTACATAATTTATCTGTTCAGACGTGTTAAAACCTGGGCAGGTGTAGATATATGTGTTGCATCCAGGCTCAATTAAATCAAGATCGCTACAGGGTTCCATATACATCTCGTTTAAATCCTCGCCAGAAAAATCAAATATTATGTTTGGTGATTCTGGAGCATCCATTTTTAATATATCTAATATAAGGGCTGCTTTAAAAAAAATAATATTTTTTCATTGTTTCGCACATCATGTCTGGATAAATTATATGATCTTGATAAAATACTCTAATTTTTAGCATACCCATATTTAACTAGACAATGCTACAACTCGCGTTAAACTAATAATTCAAAATCTAAAATCTCGTATTAATGATGATATGAGGAGAGGGGGAATCCCTACCTTAAGAAATTATTACAAGTACGCTATTTTAAATACTTGATACCCTATTAGTAAACTTACATATGTTACTATTAATATTAAAAAAACTATCAAAAATATGTTTATTATAGCGTTTAAAAAATTCACATTTTTTTTTATTGCCATTGAATGTTACATTTTTATTTAATCCAACAAACATGACTTTATAATTAGAATTTATCGGATATCGTGCAAAACAACATTTTGGTTTAAAATAAGTCCCCATTTCCATACGCGTCCAATTAATTGGGTGTGTTTTGTGTTTATTGTATGTTATATAACATTCCTTAGCAGCCTTTGGTCTGGACACATATAGTGTTTGATTAAAAAGAGCACTCAAAAGTATAAAATTTGTGATGTTTATGTTTGTGTCGTTTATAAATGACTAAACGACTGACTTCAAATTTACATATAATATATAAATAACAAAAGAAACATTTGTAGAATTCAATTAACAACGCTATATAATGGTTGCCAATCCTAAGCCCCAATTATTTTACTGTGATTATTGTAATTCGATGGTGATGGCCACACATACATCTACTTTTAAAAAACGCATATTTACATTTTGTTGCATATTTTTTTGCATACCATGCTTCCCATATTGTATTAGATGTTTAAAATTAACAAATTATTACTGCGACTCTTGTGAAAATTATGTAGACCCATATAATTAAACATATAATATATAATAAAAATTATTCCTTCATACTATAATGCATGAGAGGCTAAAATTTTATTGCGCATATAATTTTACGCGATATTGCGCATTTGAGAGTATATATAACAGATCTAAAGAGTAATATGTGTTAGTATTATATATGTATAGCATTAAAAATGGTGCTATTAAACGCAACAACCTACTCTTTAAACAAATCGATGTCAAAATGTGTCAACGTTGGTCTTACTACAAATAGCCCCCACCCCAAAATTATACGAATAAGTTCACCAGGTTCACATAATAAACATTTTGATTTATGTGAAGAAGAGTGGGCGCAACTGCAATTATTAGAAGACAACATAAGATGTTACTTTTCATCGAGCGGTAATGATGAGTGGTGCCCGGTGCAGCTAGGAACAAAACAAATTACTTTTGAAAAATTTAAAAAATATAAAGTTTTATGTATAAAAGATGGGGTAAATGTATTGTACATCGGATATGAATCTCTTATTGGTTTGTGGAAATTAAAACAGCTAATTACAAATAAATTGGAATTGTTAAAGCTTCAAAATTTTCAAATGTTTTATACAAACTTTATTCAGGGTATCAATAAAATGGATGGTGACCAAATATCAAATGGACAAAAATTGATCGATTCATTACTAGTATCAGATAATGTATTATGTATAAAAGAATTGTTATATTATCATCCTGAAATATTCAGTAATGAGTTTGTATAACGTATCTACATTTAAACCATGTGACTATAGCAGTGTTTAGTAGGGAGGGGGATTAGACTATAAATATAAAAGAGAATTAACACTAAGAGTATATTATAAGTATAAATATGTGGATGTGCTACAGCAATTATGTCGAAGTGATAGATTTGTGCAGCGCCGTGCAGCACTTGGAAAAACTTTTTGAAGATATGGGGCTAGAAAAATGTCGACAACAAAATAGCGTAGAAGCTTACGATAATAACATAATAAAAATGTATCAAGAGGAAGAAGTTAATTGTTATGAGGCCGCAGAAATGTGTAAAAAGTATTTAAATGGTGTGATATGTGTGTGGTGTTTAAGAAAAAAATTGATCAAATTAAATTTCAACAGTTATTTAGACAATCTTGATAAATTCATAAACGCAAGATATTTGACCAAGTCAAGTAGTAATATGAAAAAAGTAACAGTATGTGAAAGAAAGAACAAAATCCATCATATGGTTGTGTGGTCATTTGCGTATCAACAATCCAGAAAAGGCTTGTGGTTAACAGAAGTATGTGATCGCAATCGATTTGTAAAAAAAATTATAAAGCTTTCAATAGTGTTAACACCTATTTTAAACCAATCCCATAGATGTAAGATTTTTTACGAAAGATTTAATTCTTAGTGCGTATTATTGTATTGTATTGCATTGTATTGTATTGTATTGTATTGTATTGTATTGTATTGTATTGTATTGTATTGTATTGTATTGTATTGTATTGTATTGTATTGTATTGTATTGTATTGTATTGTATTGTATTGTATTGTATTGTATTGTATTGTATTGTATTGTATTGTATTGTATTGTATTGTATTGTATTGTATTGTATTGTATTGTATTGTATTGTATTGTATTGTATTGTATTGTATTGTATTGTATTGTATTGTATTGTATTGTATTGTATTGTATTGTATTGTATTGTATTGTATTGTATTGTATTGTATTGTATTGTATTGTATTGTATTGTATTGTATTGTATTGTATTGTATTGTATTGTATTGTATTGTATTGTATTGTATTGTATTGTATTGTATTGTATTGTATTGTATTGTATTGTATTGTATTGTATTGTATTGTATTGTATTGTATTGTATTGTATTGTATTGTATTGTATTGTATTGTATTGTATTGTATTGTATTGTATTGTATTGTATTGTATTGTATTGTATTGTATTGTATTGTATTGTATTGTATTGTATTGTATTGTATTGTATTGTATTGTATTGTATTGTATTGTATTGTATTGTATTGTATTGTATTGTATTGTATTGTATTGTATTGTATTGTATTGTATTGTATTGTATTGTATTGTATTGTATTGTATTGTATTGTATTGTATTGTATTGTATTGTATTGTATTGTATTGTATTGTATTGTATTGTATTGTATTGTATTGTATTGTATTGTATTGTATTGTATTGTATTGTATTGTATTGTATTGTATTGTATTGTATTGTATTGTATTGTATTGTATTGTATTGTATTGTATTGTATTGTATTGTATTGTATTGTATTGTATTGTATTGTATTGTATTGTATTGTATTGTATTGTATTGTATTGTATTGTATTGTATTGTATTGTATTGTATTGTATTGTATTGTATTGTATTGTATTGTATTGTATTGTATTGTATTGTATTGTATTGTATTGTATTGTATTGTATTGTATTGTATTGTATTGTATTGTATTGTATTGTATTGTATTGTATTGTATTGTATTGTATTGTATTGTATTGTATTGTTATGTAGTTATGTACAATATATTAGTGTATTTTATGATTAATAAATGAAACAAGTAAAATATGTATATTTTCTTTATTATTTTGTTATATTACCTTCTTTTTTTTTCACTTTAAGTGGTATAATTAATAAAACAGTAAGTTAAAATTATATAAAATTTATTAAAAACATCAATTACAAAATACTTTTTTTAATTTTTTTGTTATTATTTAAGTTGCTGATCACACTACTAACGCCGATTTAATCTTCTCTTCCATCATGTTAAAGATTTTTATCTGTTGTTCTCGATTTTTCTTTTCCTCTTCATTTTTTGGTACTTTTATTTCGCATTTTTTCTTTTTTTGTCGATTCAATAATAATAATAATAAATTATAATACTGGTCTTCAATCACTTTTGTTAATTGATTTGATTTTACACCAATTTCTTTATTTTCTGCGCTTTCTTTTTTTTTTCTTTACCCATAGTAAGCAATTTTACAAATTCGCAATATGGTGACAGTCTTATATGTTCTCCTAAAGCTGTATCCACTGGTTCCCAACCACTAATATTGACTCCGCAGCGAAACCAGCCTTCGCAAGTGATTTGGGTGTTATAACTCCAACCCAATTTTTAAATGTTTGCAACCGTTCTTCATATATTGAAAACCTTGTAGGAGAAACATCATCATCCAAACACATTTTAGCCAACACTGAGTTTGTGCACTTTCTGAAATCTTTTATATAAAAAACATGGTGGGGGTTTATTGTACATTATCCTTCGAAATCCAAGAATTGTGTGACGAGTCAAACCCCAACCACTTAACAAATACTTTATTACCTTTTCTTTTAATTACTTTTTCAACCAAATAAATATCTGGATATTTTACTTTTTGTAGTTCGTATTCATAAAAAACCACCCTTAATTTCTTGTTTATTTTGATCGATTAATAAGTAAGTTGTTGGATATGTTGCTTGAATTTTATTTACAGTAAATATTTCATTTGACCAGTTTGGGGTATATCCTTTAACAAATTCATTTCTATATTTACTAATACGCACGCTGTCACCAACACGAAATTTCTTAGCTTTAGGGTCAACCATTTTTAAATGATTGTATGAATTTTCTAAGATACCTTTTTCTGTTTTATTATTGACATCAGATGGTTTTATTCCAATAGTGCTATGTTTAGTATTATTGTATTTGCTAACAATGTCTGTTAAAACATGCAACCATTTATAATTTCCTTGTAAACTAAACTGCTTCCACATGTTGTTTTTAAGAGTGCGATTAACTCTTTCTACAACGGACGCTTTTTGAATTGAATACGTGCTATAGTGATTTATGTTATATTTTTTCATTAACGTTTGAAAGTCTTTATTGTAAAATTCCGAACCCATATCTGTTTGAATATTTTTTACAACATTTTTTTAATTTGAAAATACCTTTTCCATATCTGTTGCAACATCTTTTCCAGTCTATCTTTTTACTGGAAATGCCCAAACAAATTTTGAAAATACATTAATAACCACTAAAATATATCTGAATCCTTTATTAAATGTAGCATAAGGTATTATTTCCACTAAATCTGCTTGAAGCAAATCTTTAAGTCCTTTTACTATAACATGTCTTCGCTTGAAATTTTTACGAGCGGGTTTGTGAATTTCTTCAACAATTTCTCTTTTAACATTAGTTATCTTATTCTTAGCCATGTTCTTCAACAACTAAAGTATCTTCTTCTTCCACAAGACATTTAAGAACTAATTCAGCATACAATGTAAACAAATTTCCAGCAAGAGAATATACAGTAAATTCTATTAAGTCACCTTTTTTTAAATGTAATTTAGGAAGACCATTTTGATAAAATGGTACATCGTTTATTCGTATTTGAGAATTATTACTTATAAACGCTGATTCAATTATGCCCGACTTATATGGAAAAATGTATTTTAAAAATTGATTATAAATAAGATAGTTATTGTTGTTTGAAGAATTACTAAAAAAATTGAGTATAATATTATAACTGTATTTTTTTGGTGAAGTTGTTTGAAGTATCATGTCTGTATCTACATGTTTTGAATAAAGTGTTCTTCCAAATTTATCGATGGTCATGTTTATTTCTTAAAACTCAAAGAGTTAATGAGAGTTTACATCTATGTTACCGTTATTTAATAATTTTTGCTTCTCGCAACTCTTCAATTATTGAAGTAATTTCATTATTATGTCCAGTATGTAGGATTGTCCCAATAAACAAATTCTAATGGTTTATTGTTGTATTTAAGTAGAGCTTTACCTATACGAGATGATTGAGGTGTGAGTCTAACCGGAATTGCTTTTCGCCTATCAAGCAAAGGTGCAATTATGTTAACATATTTTGGTAGTTTAGTTCCTATTAGTTTTCCGGTTGATATATAACCTTTTTTTGCCGCATTCGTTTTATTAACAATATCCATATAATTAGTTGTATCTCCACTTTTATATCCTGTAGGTACCTTTTTGAATAATAACTCGTACAAACCCGGTGTACCTGTATATATGCGTTCAAAAGTTTGCCCATTTATAACTGTTGTAATAACTACATTATTACCTCTAAAGGTAACAGCTGCATTACCAATAGCATAATTATGTTTGTCTCTATCTCCAGTTGATACCACTCTTATTCCATATGTGTGATCCATAGCCCCAGTTGTATCAGATATCATGTCGAAAATATAGGCTCTAGGTAATATGGAAAACTGTTTTACATATTCATCCAAATCACTCATCTTTTTAGTTTGGACTCTACCATTATCATCTTCAACTTCATCATCATTATTATTATCATCATCATCATCATTATCAGCAACATATAGTTCTTCAACTAGTGGCTGTGTATTGGATGTAGAAGGGGTGTGCTCGTAAACTTGTGGAAGAATACTTGTATCAATGGTAGTATCAGCTGGTAATTTAAATTCTTCCATTTTAATTGGGGATGACCTTCTACCATACTTTTTCTTTTTCTTTTTTGGTGTTTCATTTTTAATTTTTTTAGCTTTCTCAGTTTTTTCAGATTTTGGTTCCAATTTAACTTTGAAGTTTGCAATAAGGTTAAGGTATTGGTTTGGTTAATGGTTGATAGGCCGATCGCATATGTGACTGCGACTGTGCATAATCAGAATTCAAATCTTGAAACTTTTTTTTACAATACGTCGAGTTTTTAATAACTGCTTGACCAATTGATTATCCATGATGTTTATTAAACTACAAATCGATGTAAACTGTTACAAATAAAAACACACAAGATATTTATATATAGTTTATAAATGAATAAATGAATCAAATCCTTTTCTATAGCGTCCAGATTTTATTTCATTTTCCTTATCAATAACTAAAAATCCATATTTCTGTTTCCAACAATAAGAACAAATATTTCTAAACTGCTGGTATGATATATCAACACCAACGTGATCATCATATATGTGCTTTAAATTGGTATTATCTTGCTCAAATATAATCAATATATTAGCATTATCTCTTATAAGTTGTTTTGGTATTTTAGTGTATGTTTGACAAATATAAAAGCAATCTATGTTATTGTGGTTTTGGTATTTTAGTGTATGTTTGACAAATATAAAAGCAATCTATGTTATTGTGTCGACCAAAACTAAAATAGTCTCTCATTATGCTTTGGTTGCAACATACAACATCATCAAATATAAAAACTGAATTTTCTTTGATTTCTTGTGGTGATGTGATCTGATCACTGTTGTCATATTCAAAGTAACCCATACCCTTTCCAGGTTCAATAACTTCTTTTAAATATTGGTATTTTGATTGATGTAATGTTTTAGAATAAATATAAACATTTTGAAATCTTAAACCATTTAGATGCAAAAGTAAACTAATTATAATATTTGTTTTTCCACACCCAGAACAACCAATAATCAATCCTCTTTTACAACCACCACCAAGCAACTCACTATGTCGCTGAAACGTATTCTCAGAACAATCTATATCTTGATTGTTAATTGGTATTGATTGAGTTTGTTTTACAACTCTCATTATGCCTCTAAATCTGTAGTTAAACTGATCAATTATGCAATATTTCATAGAATATATATATATATATATATATATATATATATATATATATATATATATATATATATAAGTATACCTACATTTATTATTATTATTTAGTATATTATGTTACCTCATAAAAGAAAGACCAAACGTGCAAAAAAATTTAGCGGACGTGGATTTGTCAACAATTTAATTAATAAAGTGTCTCTAGAATTCCATATTCCAGGATATAATTATTGCGGTCCGGGGACAAAATTAGAAAAAAGACTCAAAAGAGGTGATAAGGGCATAAATCCATTAGACGATCATTGCAAACAACACGATATTGCATATTCAAAATATTTTGATATTTCTAAACGACACGAAACGGATAAATTGCTAGCCACACAAGCTGCAATAAGATTAAAAGCACCTGACGCTAGTTTTGGTGAAAAGTTTGCTGTACTTGGCGTGTCTGGTATTATGCGCATAAAAACCAAATTAGGTATGAGTCTAAGACGACAAAAAACTTAAAAAAAAAAAAAAATTAAAATCAAAGTCTAATGTAATATTAGCAAAAGTTAATGGCTTAACAACCAAATTAGGAATGAGCCTAAGATGCCGAAAAGCTTTAAAAAAAAGAAAAACTCTAAAATCAAAGTCTAATGTAATTATGGCAAAAAATAAATTAGGTAAAAACGGTAAACCTAAAACAAAATATATAAGAAAAATAAAAATACCTTCAAGGATTATTAAAATACCACAAAGCGGGGGGGATTTTAGGAGCTATAATTTCTGGCGCTATCGGAATCGCAAAAGCTATATTAAAGAAAAGAGCATTAAAAGACAACTAGAAGAACAACAACGACATAACAAAGTGGAAGAAGATGTATTAAAATCCAAAATAAATAGCAAAGAAGGTTATCAAATTGGTGATGGTTTATATGTGAAACCATATAAAAATGGTCACGGTCTTTACATTTATCCCTATAAAAAAACTAATAGGAAAGCTACCACAAAGAGCATTAACCAATATTGACTTGTATAAATATGCAATAAACATTCCATACTTTAGAGGTGTATACATGCTAGATGAATTACCAACTAAAATGAATGCAAAAGAATGTGGTAAAAGTTGGCTCTCATTGGGTAGCTTATATTAGAAATGATAATAATATTAAATATTTTGACAGTTTTGGTAATTTAAAACCACCTCTAGAATTAGTAAGGTATTTTTATAGAGATGGTAAAAAGAATATTCTATATAATCATGATGCTTTTCAAAAGTATAACACTTATAATTGTGGACACCTATGTTTAATGTTTTTATATGAAAATACATTATAAAAATCCAGCATTCGTATGTTTTATGTCAAACGAGTATGTCTTATAATATTACTTTTACCGCAAAATGAATGATGAAAATTATGTATTGGGCTTAACAAACTTTAAATCATTTTATTCAATTGCAAACATAGATGAGAGCAATAACAAGTTTTATTTTGGTGATAATAAAAAAACTACAATTCCTGTAGGATCTTATGAAATTACCGATTTAAGCAAATATTTGCAAAAACAACTTGAAAAGCATGACGAAGATATCAAAATTAGAGGAAATAATAATACATTTAAAATGCATATAAAATGTACAGCATCTATTGATTTTACTAAAGATAATTCAATTGGAACATTATTGGGTTATGATAAAATAAAATTACCAAAAAACAGTTCCACTGAATCAAACTTAAACAACAGCTATTTTAAAAATAAATTCGTTATGTGTGGATTGTAGTATAACAACTAGCTCATATAGAAACGGAAAATTGGGTCATACATTGTTTCAATTTTTTCCCACGGTGCCGCCAGGTTATAAAATTGTACAGTCACCTGAGACGGTTATATATTTACCAATTAATACATCAACCATTACTAACATAACACTTAAAATAGTGGATCAAGACGGAAATATAGTCAATTTCAGAGGAGAGACCATCACAATAGGACTTCATTTAAAAAAAGTGTCTT
The DNA here is from genome assembly GCA_963932245.1 of Tachinus rufipes. NCBI lineage: Eukaryota > Metazoa > Arthropoda > Insecta > Coleoptera > Staphylinidae > Tachinus > Tachinus rufipes. Next base: position 54,001,467 of record OZ010748.1, read on the forward strand.
GAATATGGTAGTGCAATATCATAGTATGCGTAATTATGGTAACAAAAACTTACAATATAACTTGGTTACAACAACTAATTCCATCATTAGACAATCTGCACGCAGTAGATTAACATCAGAAAACATAATATTTTTAAAGTCTTTAGGATTTAAATTATATTAAATAATGAACATACTTAACGTTAAAGAAAATGTCTTTATTGACAACTCAATCGCAAACTCTCAATTTCACACTCATCAACCGTATGCATCAACAAGTTTTAACAACAATGATGAAATTATAATTCCAATTCAACAACAAGATATGTACACATTGCCAAGTGAGAGTTACATTTACATAGAAGTGTAAGGCAAATTGCAAGGAACTACTGATAGTAAAAAACTATCAACGGTATTGCATATTTATTTAGTGAACTTCGCTATGAATTAAATGGTGTTGTTATTAACTCTACTAGAAATGTTGGTTTAACATCAACATTGAAAGGTTACTTATCTTTCAATTCTAATCAAAAATTACAAAACGCTGGTTGGTTTTCAAAAACTTCTACAGAGCAAGATGATATGTTAGATGCTGATGGAAATTTCCACGTTTGCATACCACTCAAAATGTTATTAGGCTTTGCTGAGGATTATAAAAAAATTATAATAAATACCAAACAAGAACTGGTTTTAATACGTAGTAATACCGATCTTGATGCACTTGTAGCTACTGAAGAAGGAGAAGGTGTTAAGATTACAATTAATAAAATCAATTGGAAAGTTCCTCACATTTCTGTGGGGTTGGCTGAACAACTTAGATTGACAAATTTGTTAGGAAAAAATGTGGATTTACCTATAGCTTTTAGGTCTTGGGAATTACATGAATATCCTGCGTTGGCACAAACGACAAGACATACATGGGCTGTGAAAACAGCTACCCAACTAGAAACGCCAAGATATATAGTTTTTGGATTACAAACAGATCGAAAAAACAAAAGTATTACGGACATGTGCCAATTTGATCATAGTAATCTTACAAATCTTCGAGTTTATTTAAATTCTGAAAGATATCCTTATGATAATTTGAATTTAAATTTTAAAACAAATCAATTTGCCACGCTATATGAAATGTATTCACATTTTCAAGATTCCTACTACAGAAAGGTAATGAGCCCTTATTTACCCCTAATGAGTTTAAAGAAATTACACCAATCGTATTAATTGATTGTAGTAATCAAAACGAAACATAGCAGTCAAACGCTGTTGAAATTAGAATTGAGTTTGAAACAAGTGAAGCCACAAGTGCCAACACTTCTGCTGTATGCCTCATTCTTCATGATAGGATGGTTAGTTACAATCCGTACACCAAAGTGGTTAGACAGCAGGTAATAAAATTTAAAAATTAAGAAAAAAATGATTGATTCTTTCTTGAATTTTTGTGTTTTTTTAATTATAAATAAAATGTTAATTATTGATGTCCACGGATTTAAAATTGATGCCAACAAGTTTTCACCGAAAGAATTGGCAATTTTTGACGGTACTCGAGTGGCCCACTATGTATTTGAACCCCCTTTCCCATTTCACTTCTTGGGATTAGAATATAAGAAACAAGCCAATTGGTTAATTAATAATCATCACTGCATTGAATGGAGTCAAGGATTTACACCTCAACACCAATTTAAAAATATACTCCAAGACATCAGGACCGATATAATTTATGCTAAAGGAAGAGAAAAAGTTATTTTTTTACAAAAACTTACTACAGTCCCTGTACAAGAATTTGATGAACATCCGGCTTTAACCTTAATGGAATCAAAATGCTATATATATATCACTCCAAACATGTTTCCATGTGTGCATTATCAAATGTATATCAATTGTATCATGATTTTATAATGAAATAATAAAACATTTTTTTAAATATATATTTTTTTATTAACATCTGTAATTTGCAACATATCTAATAAAATAATATTCCAAAAATCAACAATATTAGCACATATAATAAATAATAATAATAAAATAACAATAATAAATATACAATACACAATATATCACAATAATTTTAAATAAAAAATAACAATTTATATTCCTAATTTTAAATAATATTTACATGCTATCTGCTACTTCTATTAATAAATCTAAATTTGTGAGGGCCTCATCACGAAATTCAAAATTTTCTAAACTTTTTATTATATTAACCGTATTTTCGTATGGTTCTTCGTAAAATGATATATCAGCATGTCCCCACGCTAATGTTTTTACGCTGCCGGGTATAGCATATCGTTTATCATCCTTGTTGGATAAAGCAACTTTATTTTTTATTTCCGTATACATATCATGTAACTGAGATTTAAAAACATACATTTTACAATATACTAATTCTTTGCCGTTAACTATATCTTGGTAATCTCTTATCGTTAACTGATCTCTAATTGAAAATTTTGATACACCTTTTGCTTTTTTTACAATCTCAGTTTCATTTTTTTCTTTCATTTTACCAACTATAGATTGATTTCGAGGCATTTTGAAAATATTATTCTCGGGATAATTAGAGGTGTCGAAATAATCAATGTTAAGTTTAATATCATTATATACAGTATTTGTGGCAACTTCTATGATTAAAGAATCTGTGTCTGTATAAAGTAAAGACAATCTATCCCCGTACATTGGTTTTAAATAGTCATAGAAGAAGCCATAAATAGTTGTTTTTGATAAATCTAATATCGAAAAACCAACATAAATAGGTTTGTCATAATATATATTAACTTTATTCATTTGCACCGCAACTAATTTTTCACTAAAAACTGCAACGTTGTGGAAATTTGGTTTAGCCGTATAAATTTCAGCACTCCATTTTTTTCCAATTCTTTCCCAATGGGTTAAAAGTTTTATATCAACTCGATTTTCTAAATTTTCCATAGTTTTTCCAAAAACGCTAACATTAAATGATTTGAATAAATCTTTCTCAAATTTAAATTTGGTCTTATTTCTTAAACTAGTATTGAAGTCAATATAGCTCTTAAGCCATGGGGACTGATTAAATTTTATAATTCTATGAATTTTTTTTTAAACTAAAGTGTGTTGCATGCACTGCTTTAAAGCTATATAGTGTATTATATAATTGTTTTTACTTAATAAATTTTGTATTAATTTAGGATATTTTCCATTTGGGGGAATTACATTTTCTGGACAAAATGGCAAATCGTTGTGAAGATAATAAAGACGACTTAAATGATAGAGTAAGAGAAGCCTTAGTTTCTATATCGCATTGGTTTAACTGTAATAAACTTGCAATAAATGTGAACAAAACGCAAATTATGGTTTTCCCACCCAACAAAATTCAAGAACTAAATGTTCGTGTTAATAGTGAACTAATATCAAATACATTAGATTTTAAATTATTAGGTGTGACTTTTGATAATGATTTAAAGTTTAAAAGTCATGTATGTAATATGTCTGTAAAATTAAATAAAAGCATTTATTCTCTAAGAACTTTAAGACATTATTGCAGTAAATCTACACTACGAATAGTTTATTTTTCCTATTTTAACTCAATAGTTGAGTATGGAATTCTATTGTGGGGAAACGAGTTAAATCTTAAAGACGTCCTTAAGACACAGAAAAAAGCTATTCGAATTTTAGCAAACATAGGTTTTAGAGATTCTTGTAGATCATATTTTAAAAGTCTAAGTATTTTGACGGTTCCATCAATTTATATTTACCATGCATCAAAGTATATTTTTCTAATAAAGCAGACTTCACTACAAATAAAGACATACATAACCACAACACACGAAATCATTTTTTATTAACTGATATTCCCGCAAATAAATATGTAAAAACATTGTTTTATATTGTAGCAAGAAACATTTTTAATAAACTCCCTGAAGACATAAAACAGATGAAATTAAAAATTAGTTTTTTAAAAGTACTTAAACGTTATCTGATAGAAAACTCTTTTTATTCTTTATCTGAATATTTTAACAAAGATCACTAATATTATTTATTATTAATTTTTAAAATAGACTAGTTATATTATTTAAGTTTTATAAATGTTTTTGTTTGTGTATTAAATTTTGTATTATGTACAGGGAGTTTATAAATGAATGGGATTATGTAATCACTTTAAATATGCCGCCTTTTTAAAATCGTCCACTATACTACATATGTTTTCATATGTTTGCTTGACAGCTGTCAAAGTTGATCTGTCAAAACAAATAGTTTAGTGAACAATTTAACATAAGCGGCACATTTAAAGTAATTACATAATCCCATTCATTTATAAACTCCCTGTACTATGTATTTCTACACCTTTTGGTATTTTTTTTGAAATAAATATTATTATTATTATAAAAAAATAAATTAAATAAATTAAGATCATGCAAATGTGTTGGATATTCTAAATCTACTTCTAATACATATCCTTCAGAACTCGTGTCACAAATTTGGAATATATCAAAAGAATCAATTTCACTTTGGTTAAGCCATTGAAAATTTTTACAAGGTAGATACTGCTGCATACTATGCCCATACAAGTTAGTTGCGTCTAAATATAAAAGATAGGAAATTACTTTTGATATGTCGTAATTTGGTACAAGTTATTCGCGATTGCTTCTTTTTTTGTGCAAGCACTAACACCCCCACGAATCCCCTTTTTGAAAAAGTGTAACATGTCTATATCAGTCAGAAGTTCTAATTCTATCTTTGTATATTTTAACATTGCATACCAACTTAAGCCTGGCAATGTATAGTACTGTGCAGTATCAAGCTTATACTCTTTTAATGAAAAACTTCTAAAATTTTCAAAAATATCCGCCAAAAGTAAAACATCTGATTTTAAATATAAATCTGCATAATCCCCCAAAGATTTGCATTTAAATATATTAAACACCTCTAACGCTCGAGAATAATCATCATCCGAAACGTGGCTGTTATTGAGAGTGTTGAAAAATTGATCTTTTGCCGGCAATTGTAAATCGTTTAATTTTGAATAATCATCGACATAGGAATATGGAAATATTCCTTTTTGTCTAATGTATTGAAATTCTATATCATCTATAAAAAAATTTCTTATTTCTTTGCATTGATGGGATTTTAATGCGGAAGATAAATTTTCAATAGATGAGGCTAAAAATCGAAACGAATCTAGAAATTTTAAATTTAAATATACCGGTTTATAAGCACCATCTTTCACGCATGTATCGACAACAATTTGCTTGCTGAACGATACATATTTTTCTTTGTTTTGTGCAATAACAGAAATACTTTCCTTATCCGGCGCTAATGATTTAATAAACAGATGGGAATCGTAATTAAGATTATGGAAAAATATCGGAATAAAATTTCTACAATAATAATTTATATTACAATTATTGTGAGCTGGGCCTCTGTATGCCCCTGTCAAATGGCAGTGATCCATTATTTTAAGTTCTTTATTTAAAAATGGCCCCTCACAAATGTGACAAACTAAACTTTGATTATGTTTATTTTTTTCAGCATCCGTTAAAGGTATCATGTTTTTGAAAGGTTTTAGAAAATTTAAATAGATATGCCTAATATCGTTTTCCAATGATTCAATAAATATTTTTCCACAATCCGATCCACGATAAGAAAAAAATTTTGAATATGAATTATTATATGAACATTTTATATAATACGCGAAAGCAAAAGGTTCGTGTAAAAATGATTTTACAGAATAAGACTTATCTGGATTAGGAAGCGTATTTGCTATTGGTTTCAAAGCACACTCAAAATCGGCATATACAACAAATGGCATTTTTAGTTGTTTGTGAAAATTTACAAATTTCTGTATATTTTCAGGGCGCATTTGTCCATATGTTTCTATTAATTTAGTAGATGGTAAGGCGGTACTAATATGTGAACAATCACGATTCAGATGATGTTGTAATTTTTGCGCTGTATTAAAGTGAATCAAACAGCCATCACAAAAGTATTTAGTGTTTTTGTGAAGAGATAATTGGCTTGAAATCAATTTACTTAAATTTCTTATTAATGTATAATGGCACCCGCCTTCATCGTTTGTTAATAACAGTAAATTAATATGCGTCGCTCTTTTTAATTTTGTAAAGTGATAAAGCCCTACAATCTGACATTCCCATTTCCCACTTCTAAATATTTTTTCTGAGCCGTAAACATTAATAGATACATTATTTCTTTTTTCAAAATTTTCGATATCTTTCAATATGGTGGGAAATGTGACGTCAGAGAAATCATAAATACTATTAAAATTAGGGTCAGAAGATGGTAAGTTCAAGGGGCCATTAGCTTGGCAAACAGCTGCTATTACAGACCAAGCAAAACAACATTCATCTCTGTTTTTTATGTTTAAAACAGATTGTTTTTTAGAAATAAATGGCGGTAATTCAAAATATGAAGATCCTCTAAGAGGTTTATATTTAACCGCATTTATTTCTAAAAATAAAATATGTCGCAATGCCCACCCCGAATTCTTAGATTTTCTTACTAATTTTCCCAAAAAATTCATCACATAAATGATCGATGTCAGTAGAAGCTGTTACAACAACATTTTTGGTGTTAAAAGATTTAATGTCTTTAATGCTAAACTTCTTTAGCTTTTATGACATATACTCCAAACAATTCAAAATTTACTTTAAATGAAATATGTTTTTCAATCAAATCTAACATTAATTGAGATATTTTATCTTTAATACTAATTTTAAAATGTTGCAAATTTATGTGATGGGGGATTGTTAATTCTAAAACTACGTATCTTATATCTAAAAGCACCTCCAAGCTGAATAACTCCATCGATGTTTGGTCCACATAAATTGTTTTTATGGGTCAATTTTTGCTGGTGACTTCTCCAAGCATGAGCAGGAATGGCAATATCGCAAGCATGGCATATTTTGTTGTTTTCGTTGCGGTTGTCAGAATCTAAAAACAAATACAATATTAGTTTATTTATTTAGATTATTTATTACTAATTTATTAATGAAATAAAAAAAAAACTTACTTGGTATTGGTGCTTGCACAACTTCTTTATTTTTATCTATTAAAAAATAACATTAAAATAATAAATAGTTAATAAATTTAATAAAATAAAACTTACTCGATATTATTTCTTTGCGCTTTAGAGGAGGTGGTGGAATTTTTTTCATTTAACCACCGCTCATAAACTGTAAAAATATTAAATATTAGTTCAATTTAAATTGCATTAAAAAGATTATCTTACCATCAATCTTTCTTTTACGCTGATCCATTTTATTATTATTGTTGTAGTTGTGGTTATAGTCGTAGTTGTGTTTACACAAAGCACTAGCACTGGTATTACACCACAGTAAGACACTACGGGGTTTGAAACACAAATGAAGGTAAACCAATTCAGAACCTTGTTGAAGTTCTTCCGAATTACCCCATAATTAAATATTAAAATAAAATTGACTTTAAAATAATACTTGATACCAAAACAGCCGTAATTAATAATAATAATTAAATTATATAAAAATGCTGTTGATTCAATTATATAATTATAACATTAGTTTTTTTCTTCTATTTAATAAAGTTGTTTGTAACGTTATATTTTTCATCATGTTATATGACATCACAGTCCATACATTCTCCGGTTGTTGGGGATAAAGATTGACTAGCTAAAATAAAATATAAGAAGTTATTATAATACTTAGCTTATCAGGAAGTTTGGCCAGACGGAGAGGTTAGCCAGTATTATTAGTCCATTCCTGTTGGTCCTGTGAGCGCTAACTTGACCAGATAGGATTATTGAACTTCAGCGAATAATTTCTATTATTTCCACAACCACAAACTGTAAATATCTGTAAGAAGATCGAATCACTTAAATATTATTTAATCATGATAAATATTACATCGGTACTCACCCCCAATACCAGAAATTGTGTTAAACCTTGATATTTACCAACAGTAAATAGAGCTTCTTTGAAGCGGTTTTTATTAGGTTAGAGTTGTTTATTTTAACTGTCAGAATCACTAAAGTGTTCGAAGCTGCGAACTTTCGTTGCATTTGTCAGTGCTACCGCCACCTATTGGTGTTATCTAGTAGCGGTAGGTGTCTGGAGCTGTCGGTAGATGGCAGCAGCTGGCGACTCAGAAATGCGTTGCGCCGATTTCAAAAGTCCTTTTTGTGACTTTCAAAGTTGATAACGAAACAAAGATTTCAAAAGAAGTCTTTTTCCGTTTCTGACCGTAATACGGTTAGGTCGAGTGGTAGCGGAAGTGACACCGCATGACAAACGTCCACCACGTCGTTGTATGGCTCAACATCATCAGAGGTAATATAAGTCATCCTGCATTTTCCGCTTTACAATTCGTGTTTTCTTTTAGGCTTTTAACTGTGGCTATATTACCACGTTAATATTTTGTGGATGTAACATAACCACCAGCCGCTTAATGCATCATCTCGTTGGGAGATCCTCCTGCGTTGATCGCACTCGTTAATAAGTACATAACTTATGGAATTAAGGAACCGGGAATTATATTGCACTGCCAAGCACCGGTGATTTTCCATTTCCATGCCGAAGTGAACGAAGGAGCCTGGTTGAGTTTCCACGCTGCCGTATCCATGTCTACAGCTACCACCCACACTTTGGGAACCAGATAAGTCCAGTTTTGCGCTTGTTATTTTGATATGCCCAGTGTACTGACACTAGGATTAATTAATTAATTAACAGTTTACATACGTAGGAAATGTTTTGTAGAGATTTGTAAATTAAGTATAACCTTTCAGTATGTCACTTCGGTGCATTCAAATATCAGTAACCAATATTGTATGAATGAACCTTCACGCTAATGTGTCAGTGGCATTAGTGTGTGTCAGCACTCAGTTGGAGTCGCTTTTATGTCCTACGTATTTGGATCTGACGAGTCATTTAGACTTATGTTTATTTGCATTCAGCACTAGTTATGATTAAGACATTTGGATCTGACGAGTCATTTAGACTTATGTTTATGTGCATTCAGCACTAGTTAGAATTAAGACAATTAAAATTAATTTTGTTTACGTGGGTACCACATGTGTTTTTGTGCATTCAGCACTAACAACCAAAATACCATAAAGTAATTTTGCGTTTATGTGGGTACCATGTGTATAACAACAACATAGAAATATTAGCCTCCATAATTTTGTGTTTAAGATATAGATCACGATATACAAGTCATTTGTTTTATTTAAACGGTTGATACGTTTAGTGAACATTTGCTGAACGATAGATGGTTGGGAGGGTTAACGGTTGCGCTATGCACTTAGTACCAATGTGTTTTGGTTGCTTGCTTAATTTCTGTCTCATTGAAGACTAATTAAAACCTTATTTTATGTAACGCGTCAGTAAGCTTACTCTCGGCGGAATCCTTAAGGTTTGACATTTTTGTTGCGGCAACATCAAATAATAATGCGAAATTTATGTAACGCGGATAGTTAACCACCTTGATTAATCTGTTGCAAGCTAAGGACATATACCAGTTTTTGTTTGGCATGTATCGTCCAGTTTGAACAACACAGTGGGTTAGTAACTAGACATAACTTTTGTTTTGTATAACAAGTACTACGTATTATTGTTATCGATACATTTTTATTTTCGGGTATTAATCTAAGGTTAAATGGTTACGACTAATCATTGTCGATCATAGTTTTTGTTATGGGTAAATCAAATACCGTATTATAGATTTAGTTTCCTGTTCCATTATTCTATTATAATACCAATGTTTATTTCCTATTATTTACGAGTAAGTGACAATAAATGTTTTGTTCGAGTTCAGCTGCTATTTCCTCTGTATTTCCTTTTTATTATAATTCAGACTTTGCCACTTTAGGGAAAGTGGCTGGAGCCTTCTTTAGTTATTTTGAGCCTGTTGGAATCAGCGTGTTGAACTGGCTGTGTTACGTTGAACTTAGTTTAACAACACCACGACCTAGCTCACCGATTATATGAGTAGCCGTACGCCAAGGGACGCCCAGGAAGGTAAGCGTTTCATCACAAAAATTACACATTTATTATTTCAACAAACAGAAAAGGTTTAATGCACTTATTTTAATTATAACGAGGGTTAGCTTAATTATATAAAAGTATTACCTTATATATTGAATTTAAATTCAAATGTTTACATTCACATATTATTCTTTTTATATTTCCATATACTGGCCGAGTGACATTATGAGAAAAATATACAGCCAAAATTACCACCTATCTATTTATTTTTAGACACTTCTTATATTCATAAAATTCAACGTATTTTTAACGAAGCATAATGCGACACACGCAATTGTATGACCTACATTGCGTCGCATACATAAAACTTGTTAAGACAGGTCTTGCAGGCCTTGTTTTGGACAATTGAGATTGATATAATTAAATGTGTGGTGCACGCGTCAATATATACCAACGCGGTGCTACTACAATAGGTAGTACTTCAGGTCACCCGCACTAATAATTGTTATCATTAGAGCTATAACAGTTTTAACTACATATTTGTTTTTTTTTTTAGAGGAAGATTTATATAATTAATAATAACTAAATTATTTACAAGACCGAAAAAAAAGAAAAAAAAATTAATATTGCAAAAAAATTATATTTTTAGAATAGGATAAGTCATCTATTTTTAGAATGATTTATTACGTCTAGACAGAATGGGTCACGAGATGGTCATCTATTTTTTTAGAATGATTTATTTTGTCTAGACAGAATGGGGTCACGAGATGGTCATGGAATGATTAATGGGTCTAGACAGAATGAGGTAAGTGGGCTGGTCAAGGTTAAGGACGTTGTCCAAGGTCATCAGCCACCTCATTCTCTCACTACCATTGACGCGATTGTTTGTTTTTAAAAAAACTTTTATTTAACAATATACATATAATTTCTAATAATTACAATATTTATTATGAATAATCGAGTATGGAATGACCTGCTGTTCTAATTATCTTATATAAAATGATGATTCAACTATTTATATTGTAACGACATAATTCCCGGGGAGTTGCTGTCGTTGGAATTCCTAAAATCAAAAATAGGGATTAGTGGTATGCAAAAAAGTATATATTATGGTTAGATGAAAATGATGTTGAGGTGAATTAGGAGCTGTATTTTTATTTTGAAATTAGTATCTAACTACTTTATAATTAAGTTATTTTGCGGTTTTATAAATACTTAATACTCACATGTTTCCTGTGCTGGTCTTTGCTGTGGATTTAGTGTCAATCCTGAACTGGCCCCGATCCTCTCGGTTTTAATCTAAAAACAAGTTGCAATTAGTTTATTTTAATGCAATTGTTATTAATTGTTAATCGAGAAAGGTAGTATTATGCTGTAGATTGCATGGGAGAGTGCTAATAGGGATTCGATTAATTGTTTAGTTGGAGTATGATTGCGGTTACGATGATGGGTTTTATTCACCTCGGGTAGTATTCATACTAGGATTTTGGGTTATCGTTACCGCTGGGCCACGAGCCATGACGCTCTGAGCGTAAACGCTCGGCGTTGCAAAAAGGAGCGTCAAGCGTCCAATTCAAATGCATGAGTTTATATGTACTAGGCCACGAAATAGCGCTGCAAGATGCAGCGTCGTTGGCTTCTAGCGAAACAAACACGAGCGTTCGTTGCGCTTGACGCTCATCTTATATGCCTCTTAAAAACAAATTAATACAAATAATCAAGTACGTGTATTTGACTGTTTATACAGTTGGAGCGTATTATTTGAGCATCAGCGTCTGAAACAAATCGGTTTGTTTCAAACGCTCCTAAATTTGGACGCCAGAACGTTTTTTTTTTATAGATAATTTTGTCTAAAATGAAATTTGAATTTTATCATTATTATGATTTAACTTATTTAACTATATTGATTTAAATAAATTATTATTAAACTTTTTTTTTGTAAAATTATTAGTTAAGTAAAAAGAGTAATGTATAATTTGATGATATGTTTGTATAAGTTTTTCACTACATAAAACACATTTTGCCAGTTTTCAAAATTTTATATTAATAGTACTGGCAGAAATTTTAAACTAGCATAATTTTTAAATTAGTAAAACTTGCATTGTTTGGTAGATTATATTCAATTATCAAGTTTAATTTGCCAAAACAAATTCTGCCTTAAATTCTCTTATTAAATTTGAAATTTAAAATTTTATTATTTTTTATCATTAACGTGAAAAGATCGGAAAACAAAGCTAAATAGTAACAAAAATCACATAATTTTACATGTCATATTTCAATAAGTCAAATGACTATACGTAAATAAAATTATTTTAAAAATTAATTAATTTAGTTTTTAAAATCAATTTAGTTTTCCCGCGTTTTGTAGTTTTCTATTTGTATATATACTTTTATATATTTAAAATTTTGTATATACATATTATATTGAAAAGTAAGATTAATATAATTTACCTTTAAATAGTTTATTGGTAGAATAAATAAAATTTAAAATAAAAAAATAATAAAATGTTTATAAACAAATATAAATGTATCATAACCTTAAATAGAAATGACAAATATAGTACGAATTGAGCTACTCGTGTTTAGACGCTATAAGCGGCAAGATAATTTTTGTTTTTTTTCCGCATTCTATGATTTTTTGTTTATGTAAATAATTTACATTTTTAAAATTTTGTATATATTGAAAAGTAACATATATAACAATATAATTTATCTTTAATGAATATATTGGCAGAATGAATATTTAAAAATAAAAAAAGTGTTAATAAGTTTATATAAATAAATATAAATGTATCATAACCCTAAATAGAAATGTCAAAATAAAGGCTCCAACAAAAATTGACAGGCTCGTGGCCTTGTTTTTGACGCTGCTAAAATACGCTCCCAGCGTCCTTGACGCTACAAGCGGCGCGTTTGTTTCGTGGCCCAGCGGTTAGAGTTAATTATTGTAAGTACTACTCAAGGGAGGATTTACCGCTTTGTTAGAGACTGGGGGGTTGTTATTTTGGGATATCAAGTAATTGTTGTTGTGTAGTGATTCGAGGTTAGGTGGTTCAATTCTGCAAGGATGATTTCTCAGGGGCAAGGAAGTTACAGTAAGTAGTTGGGATGATTTATATTGTTAATTTATTAATTTGAATTGCTGTACTTACTTGTGGCTGTTAATCCACTTTGTTGTCACTTTCCACTTGACACCTGTCAGCCATCTTCTGATTACATTGTTCAGCGCATATGGGTTTGGCGCAAAATTTGAATTTTACCTAATTAGAATCATCTGCGAATCGATTTGATTGGCAAGACGCCATGCTTCACGGAGAATGAGATTCATTCCTTTTCCGGTCGTTGAGGTGTCGTGGTGTGGTGTTGTAGCAGTGGCGAGTATTCTGAGAGGATATGTAAATCCTTAGGCATCGTGGCCTGATTTAAATACTCGCCGTTTAAACTGCATTGAGTGGTGATATATTGTGCTGTGTGCTACCCGCAAAGGGGTATTTTTGGGATTTATCGTTTATACCACAACCGCATGGCGGATTTGTCACCCACCCACATCTCATGGCTGGAAGTTATCTAAAAGGATTGTAGGACCGTATTAAAATCTCAGGTTCTTTACTACGGGCGTTCTAGTTTATTTTTAACGTCCCAGAACGGTCGCCTCTCTGCTGTATCTATCGCAGGTACGGGAGACCCCTCTTGACGTTCCGCATAGGACGTGCTGAAAGAATACAGAAGTGTGTTCAAGTGTGAGGCCGCTGATGTTTCCAAGTCTCATATCCTGCTCCCAATTGAAGTGATTGGTTTGGTTAATTTGAAGTATACAGAAGTGTGTGCAAGCGTGAGGCCGCTAGTGTTCCCAAGTCTCACATCCTGCCAATTGAAGTGTAGTGGCTTATTTCCAAGAGTCCAGAAGAGTATGACAGGAAGAAGACAACCACGTGATATCGACAACCTTCATGTCTAGCCTTTATAATTATTGTTTTTTTTGTGCAATGCAATATGTGTTTTGTGCCTTCTACCACTTGGTGTAAGGCAGCGAGATAACTGTGGGCTGTGAAATTTATTATTCTGTTTATTTTCGGGCGTGCTAATATTTGCCTTACAGGATCTTTGGACGGGGATAGCGCTATGCCTGGACAGGGACCCAAACCGTGAGTACTCCTTTTTGTATATATATATATATATATATATATACCGATATTTTGAATTAAAATTTCACGGCTTATTTACCACTCACGTATTGTGTTATGTTCATTGCTTAAAGATATTAAAGGCATTGGTTGATACGTCGGAAGCACGGTTGTTCGATTTTGTTAGATCGATGTTTGTGAATATGTTGTATACTGTTGAACTTTACATTTAATTTAACTTGTCAATGGCAGATTGACCTAAACTGTTGTAAATACTTTTTTTTTGGGAACAATCCAATAAATTGGGTGTATTTGTACCTGTATGTTTGCATTTACCTTTTTTCATCTACCTTTTTTGTTCATTTAATTCTGTACATTTATAGATGTTCCTCTCTCGAACATTAATTTGCCGTATATATTTAAGTTATATTAGCTTCCTTTACATTTGATATCCGCATACGCCTTTGTGTCTAACTTTTTGGTATCGGGTTCTACCTTTAGGAGGTGTGGCCAATTACAGGGTGGACTTCATAGAAAGATCCCGTGGCGCTCACAACTTACCACCCCCGTCTCCACTGAGCTACGACGGTAAGTGAAACCCTGTCCACCTCTTACCCTCACAAAAGGGCGTAGATTATCAAATCGAAGGTTGCTGTTTTGGTAGCGTTTCAATATGTCGAATCGTACTAAAATGGCAATGAGCTAATTGATATAAATGGGTTAATTGTTTAATGTATTATCTTATCATTAATGTTATTGTTTAATAATAAATAGATATATATTGTATTATTAAGAGGATTGGAATGTGTAACACGTGCATAACCCGGCCGGCATGCAAGCAGATGTATTCGAAACCGGGAATCAGTCAACACAGCGCTTTTCTATTAAAGAATAATGTAATTGAAACCAAATCCGATAATCAGCAAGTTAGTGATTTAATAAACTTGATAAAAAATGCCAACAATGACATAACCTCAATACATTTAATTGAGTAAATTTAATTTAATAAAACCGAATAATATACGTATCTGTCATTGATGTTTATATTTATGTTTATCTGTTTATCATCCTGCTGGTCTTGTTGCTTTTGGGTGACACCCGAGCAGGACGCCTCCTAGTTGTCCATCATCCTATCGAGGATGGATCTGAATTTTCACCTCTTGATAACAATATAAACGTATTATGCAGTAGAATCCACAGAGTTTGCGTGAAGCATCTCGGTAGCCTAGTCGCATGTCGCATACGCATCCTTATTGACAGAAAAATTATCGGTTGAATTATAACAGGTTTAAAATAAGGGAGGGAAAAACATTTAAATGTTTATCTTAATTATTTATTTATCAATTACTTTCTTAATAAATATAAGCGCACATAATGTGTATTATTCAAGATTGTGTTATCGACTGATGTCAGTGTATGAAATGTATCAAAGAATAACTTTCATACAAATAAAGTTTACATTCTTCAACTCAACTACGTGACTTTTGATAAACTTATAATAATTTGCTGGAAAATGTTTGTGATTGAAATATTACATTTATATTCATGCATTATAAAAATAACAAAATGTTATAATTTTGCAAGCTTCCGTTTCTCGCTCTCATATTTTTTTTAATAAAAATTAAAGCAGAGGCGTAGGAAGACTTTTGCCAAATAGAAATTATTTTTCATTTATTAAAAATAATACAAATATTTATTTTATATATAGTGTTAGCAGGATCCAGTCACGATTGCAACTTATAATTAACAAACATAATTGTGTTTTTATTTGTCTTTCTGAAAAGTGACATGCTTGGCACACTTCATACACTTACTTTGGTATAGAAATATAAGTTTACTTTTTGCAAAATTAGTATGCTTACATTGCAATTATCCTACATTACATTAAAACTTATTATTGTAATGAGTAGCAAATTAATAGAAAATACGTGATAAAATAAAATTGTAGTTTGAACAAAAAAATTTATTCATTTTCATCTTCCGAGTAGGGTGACTATATATAATACAAGATCTTTATGATTTGTTTATATACTCTCCATACTTGAATCAGAATTGTATTCATTAATTCCTATACCCGAATCTTATTTATTATCACTATCAGTGTCACTTTCATCACTTGAATCAGATTCAAACACACTTGAATGTTTCGTTAAAAAAATTTGATAAATATTAATATTCTGTAACATTACAATAATTATATTTTAAATATTTTAATCATATAACAATACTTACGGCATTTGCTTCTCGTTTGTACAATTTAGCATTTTCTGCAAAAACTAATACTTGTTCGAGATATATTAACGTGCGTCCTATAACAGTTTGAACTTACTCTTACCATTAGCTAGGTGGCAGCTCTAATTCGATTGGCGGGTCGAGGGTTGCTTCAAATTCAGGATTGAAAACCAAATAAACGGACTTACTAAATGTTGGACTCAAGCCATTATAGATCTAGTGAGACGTACTAAATCTGAAGGAAGGACGTTATAGAGATATAAAACTCATATGAGTCACTATTTAGTGGTGATACCTGACTATTTAATAAAAATAAAAATAAAACATTACAAAATGATGTGTGGTTCAGGAAGAAAAACCAATTCTTGAGAGACTTAACATTTAATTAAGCTCTTCAAGGTCCTTCCACATTACTGACCGATCGAGCGGACTCAACAATTATCAATTTTTCACGATCCATCAATGGCATCGGAAAACAAACTTACTAAAATCTAGTAAAAACCCCTTAATGCTCCCCCACACCACTTACCGATCAAGACAACCCAACAACCGCAAAGTCCCCTCAACCCCTCAATGATGATGAAAACCAAAAACGAATTGACCGAAACCGAAACAGTTGGACACCGTACGATATTTAATAACTTCAAGACTAACCAAGGCGAATAAGCTATTTAAAAATAAGTTGGTTGCCATAGCAACTATATTAAAAATAAAAACAATATTGTGTGTACCTGCCTTTATAATACTCAAAAAAGCCATTTAAAAAGGTTTTTAAATCATAGAAATTAGTTAAAAAATGACGTTATTTAACCGTACGTTTTTGTCTATATATATATATATATATATGGGTAATTCCATTACTTTTCGACCAATTTGAAAAAGTCGACCTCTTTGATTTTGCTCAAATTTTCAGGGATCAAAATATAGATGAAAAAAATGAGATTTCCAAAATTTATTAAGCTTTAAACATTATTCCAAAAAAACCCGTATATTTAGCAAAATCGCAAAACTTTGCTTTCTTTAAACCGTTCTAACTTTGTCAAATCTTAACAAAATTTAATTCGCAAGGTCTAGATTTCCTCGTATTTAATCTCTTTTTGAAGTGATCACACAATACTTATAGAATCAATACGTATACACCATTATTTTGATGCAGGAAGTTGCACATGTTTTTGCGATCTTCAAAACTTGTAATTTTCAGGTCCCGAAAAAGCGCTGTCACCCTATATCGATTTTAGTCAAAATTTCAGTAAATACTCTTTAGAACACAAGAAAAAAGGTTATGCATATGAGAAATGGTATATCGGGCATTATCAAGAAATTTTTAATATTCAAAAATTGTCAAAATCGGCATACCGCACATTTTTGTATCTCAATTTTTGGGCCTCTGGAAAAAGATAAGAAGGTCTACGTTGGCTTAAAATATTCCTTATTGCATGTACTTTAAAACCCATATTTGTATATTTAATGTTGGGGCAGTCATTTTGATATATCAAGCTTTAACCATTAATTAAAGAAAAAACGTAAATTTTGAAAAATTGCTAAATTATGCTTTGTTTAAACCGTTCTAACATTGTCAAATCTTAAAAAAAATTGATCCACGAGGTCTAGATTTCTTTGTGTTTTTTCTTGTAGTCTGAAAAGTATTTACTAAAATTTTGACTAAAATCGACATAGGGTGACAGCGTTTTGAAAATAGCGAAAACATGTGCAACTTCCTGCATCAAAATAGTGGTGAATATAAATTGATTCTATAAGTCTAGTGTAATTACTTTAAAGAAAGTTTGAACACAAAGAAATATAGACCTCGTGGATCAAATTTCTTTAAAATTTAACAAAGTTAGAACGGTTTAAACAAAGCATAATTTTGCAGTTTTGCTTAATTTACGGTTTTTTTTTTGGAATAAAGTTTGAAGCTTCATGTATCAAAATGACTGCCCTAACATTAAATAGACAAACGTGGGATTTAAAGTACATGTAATAAGGAATATTTTGAGCCATTGTGGACCTTCTTATCTTTTTCTAAAGGCCCACAAACTGAGATAAAAAATGTGCGGTTTGCCAATTTTGACAATTTTTGAATATTAAAAAATTCTTGATAATGCCCGATATACCATTTCTCATATAGATACCCTTTTGTCTTGTGTTCCAAAGAGTATTTACTGAAATTTTGACTAAAATCGACATAGGGTGACAGCGCTTTTTTGGGACCCGAAAAATACAAGTTTTGAAGATCGCATAAATATGTGCAACTTCCTCCATCAAAATAGTGGTGTATACGTATTGATTCTATATGTCTTGTGTGATCACTTTAAAAAGAGATTAAATACGAAGAAATCTAGACCTTGTGGATTAAATTTTGTAAAGATTTGACAAAGTTAAAACGGTTTAAAGAAAGCAAAGTTTTGCAATTCTGCTAAGTTTACGGGTTTTTTTTGGAATAATATTTGAAGCTTAATATATCAAAATGACTGCCACGATATTAAACATAAAAATATGGGTTTTAAAGTACATGTAATAAGAAATAATTTGAGACATCGAGGACCTTTTTATCTTTTTCCAGAAGCCCAAAAATTGAGATACAAAATAAGCTAAAAAAGACGTTTTATTGTAAAATTTCTGACCTTCAAAGTGTGTCATTTTGAACAGGCATTATTGTAAGGTCCAAAATTTTGGGAATCTCATTTTTTTCATCTATATTTTGATCCCTGAAAATTTGAGCAAAATCAAAGAGGTCGACTTTTTCAAATTGGTCGAAAAGTAATGGAATTACCCATATATATATTTAGGCTTATCTTCTTATAGCGCTTTGTTCGGTATAGATAAATTAAATTGGTATAAATTTTGTTATACAAAATTGTGAATATATCACTTAATATTTTCCTTGCTTTACCCTCATCAGCTTCATTTATGTTTATTTCTATGTTACACAATTAAATTAATTGACGTTTTTTACTCTAATAATAATAAAGAACTCTGAGCACAATTGCTGATATCAACCTCAATAATTCACATATTATTGTGAAACGTCGCGCACAGCAACAGCCATATTAGTTATTTACTAAATTCAATCCCAGAACATTCACTTCTCTAGAATATTACGTCGTCGGTTTTATTTCGGAAATTTTGATTCAGCAAATTCATTTTACCATGATTTTAAGCAGACACACACTGTGTGAAAATATTAATTTTAATCTAGTGGCGTGGGAGTGAAATTATTCAACATTACGGCAAATCGCAAATAATTTCTCTACTGTTATATTAATGAACGTTTGTTATTTTATTTTTATGTAATAATTTTAAAATGTATATTTCTTTTTTTTTTAATGAGTTGTTTAATAAACTTTCTGTTATAAAAATCGTCTGTTTTCTTATCTGTTTTGATTAATTCTACAAATTTAACACAAAGGTTGCAGTACATCCGATTTTTGTTATTTTATTTCAAATTCATGCACTCAACATCTGTAAAAATTTTAACCCTTAATTACTAGAACTTTTTTTCTTGACTATATTTTCTTATCCATCTAAAAACGTTTCTTTTGAGACTAAACACGATACTATATTATTATAATTAAATACATAAAGCAGCTTAATATTTCTCAATTATATTACTAATCAATAATGAATAAGGGAAACTATTCCCTAAAAGTTGGAACGTTCAGTAAAAATAAACTACAGAAATTAAACTGTATATACATATATATAACATACAGACAAATAAGAAATAATTAAAATATGTACACTAATTTAACAAACAATAGTAGTAAGAACTTTATACGCGACTGTACACAAAACTTATTACGGAACTGTACACAGTTCATTTTAACGTTCTACCCATTCGAATGCACTCGAATAAGCCATGTTGGCGTCACTGCTGTTCATTATGAACATAGATGTGCCGTGTACATCGATGTACCACCATTGCAGCTAAGTCGCTCGCAATCTTGTGTCATGCTGTAAACTCTAAAAATGTAGTGAAAGTGTTTAATAATTATAAGTGAAATAACGTCAAATTAAACAATAAAGTTTTATGAAAAATGAAAAATAATGGAATTAAATATTATATTAGCATACAATAATCCACTCAGAAACATGGATCGAGCAAACACGAGAATGCAGTATAATTAATTATAAATATAAACAGTTATGTAGTGAAAGGAGAATTAATTATAAATCGGCAAATTGGATCTACTAAAAGAACAAAATATGAAAAAATCAAATTTTACAAAAACCAAAAACAATAATAATTGTTGAAGAAATTTATTACAAAAATTCTACGGATAAATAATCAATTTATTTTGATACTGCCAAAAATGATGCAATACAAAGAAAAAAAAAATAATCGGAATTAACATCGAAACATTCTATATGCTATCAAAGTAATATGATTTTATTACTGGTGCTATATATTCTTGATCGCATGTTATTGCAAATAACATTTCATTAATTTTATAAAATAATGGATGATGAAATAATATGAATAACCATTCTGATGCAAGACAACATATTATGGAAACGTTCTATAAGGTTGACGTAATTTGAAATAAAATTCCAACCTAATTAATATGAATAAAAATACTCTTCTATTTCGTTATTGATAGTTGACTTAAATTCATCCAATTGTTTTTATTTTGTAGAATTATTTGGTTAACTCTTCACTTTGCACATTCATATATTGTTAATTTGAGTTGATGTAATTTGAAATAAAATTCCAACTTAATAAATATAGATGATACTGTATTTATTCTTCATTTGCATTTTTCTATATTGATAGATTGGATTGACGTAATTTGAAATAAAATTCCAACCACGCTAAAACAGTATTTTACTTACGTAGTGTAAGTCGATTCATTAAAATCCAATGATGTTTCAATTTGGCACCTGCCAATAAACAGATTTAATGTCATGCGATGAAAGTTAGTAACATTGCGTAATTTATCAAGAATGGCGGAGAAATAGGGCAAAGGATATGCATCCCTGGTTCACTTCACATTCACTTCTAAAAATGTCTTTTGTCGCGATTTCCATGAGACAAAATAAAATAAATTTCAACCTTATTCTTCTTAAAACTCGTCTATATACCTTGATTAGAGATTGTTACACGACGTTCTAACGTCTCTGTAGTCCGTTTTCCGACTTACATTGTTACGCTCCCTATGGCAGGACTTCTCTTGCCATCGTAGCTCAGTGTAGACGTGGGTGGTAGTGAGTAAGCGCCACGGGATCTCTTTTGAAGTCCACCCTGTATATCTATCATTGATCACACCTCCTAAAAGGTAGAACCCGATACCATGTATGGATGTAAAGACAAGAAAAAAAAGGCCAAGTTATTAGAGAGTACAACTCCAATTTTAACATAATTTTTTTTTCTTTATTAGAGAGAATCCGCTTCAATGATAATCAAAAAAAGATCTATTTCAATGACTAAGTACCATTGATATTGTTAGAAAGGTCGTACACAAAAAAAAATTATAATAAATTGTCAACAATAGTCAAAACACAAAACAAACAAAAAAAATAGTCGAAGTCAAGCAACTTGCAAAACCATTAAATTAATGACAATAATGCCTCTGTCCAAAATCTCAAGTTGAATGCGACTAGTTAGGTTTTGGATACACCGTTAAAAAAAATAACTAACTAATTGTTGGAGTACAATAAAATAATAGACTTGAAATATCTGTGAAAAAGTACACATAAAAGTAAATTAAAAGATAGTTAATATTCACTGGTGTTATGTCTTTATGTCCGGAATAGCGCTATCCCTGCACAAGACCCTGTAATAGAATGGTTTAACCCGACACAGATAATTCAACGTCTTAACAATAAAATTGTACTTTTAAATTCTAGTGTTTAAAATTGAATAAAATTTAAAATTATTTATAGCTAAAGTTATGTTCATGTGAACCATTGTTCACAAACATGGATATAGTCAATTATTTATGTAGCCCGATGTTTAATAGAACCATCGTTTTTGAAATTACTTGAATGAATTTACTGACATAATCTGTCCTTCAGTTGCCAGTTGAAACATGACGGTTAATACAATTTTAAAATAGTTAAAAAAACCTGGCTAACTGGTTAATAATTAATTAAAGTTAATATGATATTCAACAAACTACACATGAGAACTAATACAAATCCAAGGAACGGACGGCTCCTACCAACCAGACCCAGTTGCCACAGCTTCTGATTATCCTGATCGATAGTTGTTGGATCTCGACTTCTTTCTATCCATTATATAATAATAATTCCAATCCACTCCTTATCACTCTTGCAGGTAAAACTCACTCAAGCATACAGCAGTATGAAATCAGATTATATATTTAATCTGAAGATAAATGTGAATGCGAAGCCTATAACCACAAACTAGAAT
The DNA here is from genome assembly GCA_963932245.1 of Tachinus rufipes. NCBI lineage: Eukaryota > Metazoa > Arthropoda > Insecta > Coleoptera > Staphylinidae > Tachinus > Tachinus rufipes. The sequence continues at coordinate 54,024,116 of OZ010748.1, forward strand.
TAATTAAAGTTTCTTTACCTTAAACTTTAATCCTACCTAAGTTGTAGTGCGGCTTCGAAGTGTCCGCGCGTGGTCCACGTGGGGTCACTAATCCGCATAAAGCGTTGGGTTGCACATTGCATTTTTTAAAATTTGACAAAATCGTGACACATTGTCTATGCTTGACCCTTGGCCGCTGTGATTCGATTGACTGATTTTGAATAAATTATTAATTCATTTCAGCATTTAATATTGTTCAGTCATATGCATTGATTCGATCTACAATAAATGGGTTTTTAAACTTCATTGTTATATCCCTTTCTGTAAGGTTTATAATTGTGCATAATGCTCTGAACGTTACATAACTTTTTTGGTAGTTCAACATTTTAAAATTTATGGCATTTGTATTAGCTTAGGAATATTTTATGATAGCGAAGGAATATTTTGATACAGTTTATGATAGAAAGATAGCTCAGAAATAATTTGTCAGTTTGGCACTAGCAACGGTTCAGAAATGTTTCAAACTACTTGTGTTTGTTAAAGACATGCTAACAATTTTATAATATTTATGAATCAACATATTGTACACTCTGTTGAGAGTGAAACAAAAAACTGTTGAACTGTATAATAAAATACCATTTGTTACTTCCAAAATCCAATAAAGAATCATTTATATTAAAATATCACATTATTTAAGATGAAATTAAGCTGTATAAAAAAATTAAAAAAATTAACTAATCATCAGTTGCATTTCTCTAACTAATGCCGTTTTGTCTATAATTAACATGCTATCAAAATGGCTTTAAAAGCTGCTAAGTATGCTAGTAGATCAATAATGATTTCTTCTACTACATTCATAATTGAGTCGGTAATTTCTATTATATCATCAATCAAGTCGCTGCAACATAAAAATTATTATTTCAGTATGGTTAAAAAGTATAATAATGATTTTTTTGTAGGCACACTAATGAATGGTGCATGCCCTGAAACACAAATTATGTATCTCACTGAGTGGAGAGGCAATTTTTATAAAATATATATTGAAGCCAAAATGATACATAATTAAATTGTTACGGCTTTTGGACGTGTGGGAGTTGACAATGAGCCAAAGGTGTTTTTATTGAGGAAGAGCTGTTGTGGCGAGATTTTTCTTTACTTAGGGGAGGCTGTGGGAGCTAGGGTGGTTTAATCCACCAAGAGGGTGCCTGCCGGCTTAGTGAAGACGGGCAGGTTTAAATGTGAGCGCCACGAGCTTGATCCTGTAGTGAACTCTCGGGGTAAAAAGTAAAATAAAACAAATGCAATTGTTGGTCTGGTTTGAATAGTGTGGCACACTATTACGCGTTAACATAAAACATGAAACATTTTGTTATACATACAAGTTTAGGTTGGGTCAAACGCCCAAGATTAAACCAAACATGCAAGTCTCCATAAAACCTCTTGGTTCGCGAACATGGGATATTTCCTTCTTCCCTGCCCCGAATCGAAAACGGCGAAACGCGTAGCGCTACGAGCCCGATCGATCTCTTTTTCTTTATTTATTAAATTTATAACATTCCAATCCTAAACGAGCCCTTTGCACGAGGTTTACAAGTGGCACTTCGTACTCGTATTTATACTTACGTAATGATTTTTGATAAAGTTACATTGATACAACCTGTAAATGTCAATTTCTAGTAATGCATATAAAAAATAATAAAACTAGAGAAATTTTTTAAAAATTACAAATTAATTATGTTAATGTTTTATTTTTCTTTAAAATTTTTTTTTCGCATTGTATAATATTGTGGAAATTGCTTGTTGAATTTCGACAAACTCTCTGGATCATTTTCCTCGATAAGTAAGGCTTGTACATTAACATAATTTGCAAAAGCATCGCTTTGCATTTCTGGCTTGCTGGAAACTTGCTGAACAGGTGTTTTATTGACAACCAAAGCATGTTTTATTTGATCCAGTGAAGCTGCTGCAGTTTTTAATACAACGTCTTCATCAGCCTCAATATTTTTTGTTTTCGATCATTTCTTTCTCGAATTACTAGAGTTGGGATCTGAAGCAAAATGGCAGCGTTTGGTTCCTTGTTGGAAGGTCGGGGCGGTACAACTGCTAATATGAGCTTTTCGTTGGAGTAGTACAATTACTATGGTAATACTGAAAGTTAAAATTAATTTATCAAATGGAAATTTAAATATTTAAATAAATTAAATTTTGAATTAAACTTATCACGTACCATTTCCTCTTCCGATATTGTGAATAATCATTCATGAAATGTAGAGGCTTTGATCTCAACAGACCGCAATAACCGTCGACAACTATAGAATCTTTATAGTGCGGGTTATTTTTGAAGGGGGTCTGGGTTGTAGACAAATGTTTTGGCGTAAAAGCATCTTCTGGGATGCGTTTTGGTTTGGATGCGTACCCCGGGGGCTTGAGTTTATGAACAGGTTTCTTTTCTTTTTGTTCTGCTGGTGGTTTCTCATCTTCAGTAGGACCTGGATCAGCTTCCTTCTTAACAAATTTACTTGGTTTGCGTGAATAATTTTGAGACATCTTCGGTTTGTACACTGTACGGAAACCTATAAATGGTTAGCTCAGGCTCATATAAAATTTCCTCCGGTGTCTGTGATTCGATTATCACCTCATCATCGCCTAAACTTCTTGGGCGTCCTTTGGTTGGCACAAATCAAGTGTAGGGGAAATGCTGTCCACGGTTTCTCTCGGTGTTGAATGTTCTACGATGAACAACATCGAGTCATAGTACCATAGGTTCGGCTTTGAAATCTATTATAACAAAAAAATTTAAATATTTTTTTTTATATTGTAGCGTATTTAAATCGGAGTAAACAAATTGCTGTATGCATTAGTTTGACTATATAGCAAAATTTACTATGTAAATGACAGCAAACAAATTTTGTTTCTTTGCTTTAATTTAAAAGCAAATTCAAATAAATATTGTCAATAAATAAAAATTAATAATTTATTTATATAATTTACTTGTAGTGTAAATTAAAATTTATTACATACACAAAATTTTTTGAATAAAATAAGAAGAAACCTACTTCGTCCTTCACCCATGCCACTGTGTATGGAGCTTCAGTATTTTCTATACTGCGTTAAAAAAATTGTTAGGATATTGTTAAATTTGCTTTTGACATCCCAAGAAATTAGAACAGATTCTATTTTCTTGCTTCAAAACGTATGTAACGTATATAGCAATGTTGGGTACCCTTCGATTTTACAATTGAAAATGCACATAATAAATACTTTCTAGCTAATCATACCAGTCTCCTAGCACGGATTGATTAATGTCAGAAACAAATGAAACAATTTATTAATAAGGTTGATTTTGTAAACAAACAGCGTGGCAACCAACAGGTATTTACCAAATTGTGAATTATCTTAGGTGGTGCGTGCGTAAGCCCGGCCGGCATGAAAGCACATGTATTCGAAGCCGGGAGTATTAATTCAGTCAACACAGCGCGGTTCTATTAAAGAATGATGTAATAGACATAAACTCAATATATTCAATTGAGTAAATTTAATAAAACTGAATAATATACGTACCTGACATCAATGTTTATATCGAGGATGGATCTGAATTTTCACCTCTTGTTGATAACAATATAAACGTAGTATGCACTAGAATCCACACAGCTTGCGTTAAGCATCTCGGTAGCTTAGTCGCATACGCATTCTCCTTATTGGCGGAGAAATGAACGGTTGAAACATTTTCAGCTATTTCTGCGATTAGTTTCTTGCCATTTTGAGTACTTAATATCCTAAATTCCGTTATCGGATAGGGTTTTTTTAGTGTCAAATCTCTTAACGGCTTAATTTTTAATTGGGTTTCTGCTCCAGCATAATTTAATTTATTTATAATATCGTCCCGCTCTTCTTTGCTTTTCTTTGTGATTTTATTTGACGGCCGGGCAAATGTTTTTCTTCTCTATCCTCGCTATCTAATTGCACTTGGCCCTTCTTCTTCTGCTTTTTCGGAGCACTATCAGTTAAGGATTGAGTCGGTTATGGTGCTTCTACGACAATTCCATCAGCAGATTTAACACTTATTAAGGACATTATTTAGTTATTGTTAGCGCACGTATAAATTACTACTGATTTACGAACATCTGTAGTCACTGGTTTATAAGCAGGTTAAAAACGCAAAGTTTCAAAACTACAGTAGCAAAAGCAACTATTTTTTTATGAATAAACAATTAAAACAATTAATAAATTAATAATGAAACAATAAGAGTTTATATTAATTATTGCACAATTATACAGATTAGTAGTTGTGCTAACACTGCGTTTTTTTCAATTATTACTATTTGATAAAATTGAGGATTTACTTAAGAAAATAATAAACTTGAACACTTCAATTTATTTATTATCAATTATTACAATCAATGTTTACATATTTATAATACTACACTACAAATGATATTAATAACATTATAGTATGTCCTATGTTTATTCTTCCTTCTCTTATTATCTGTTCCGCTGCTTTTTGTGTCCATCTTGACTATAGCTGTTTGTTTTTCTCTATACCCTTTCTTTATGGATATTATCGTATTTCCTTCTGTGTTTGCTTTGTTTATAATTTCTTCCAATATTTCTTCTCTGGTAGTCTCCGGACTAACATATTTGATAATTACTAGTTCTGTGAGTACGTTGTTGGCTTTTCTTACATTGTAACCCTCCATTCCATTTCTTATTTTTCCATCTCTTTTTCGGTCTTATTTCCTTTTGTTATTAGTAACAACCCCTTTTTTTGTTTTTCTTATCTCCTCTGTTCTGATGTGGAGATAACTGTAAGGATTTAGGAGGATAGCACTAAACCGAGATTCACTACAGTAATGGCGGTAGACATGTGTTTTATTAGATTAAGCAGTGGATGAGTGATCTTGAGACGATGAACGCTACACCCGAACTAACTATGAGCGCAAGCCCTGCGCGGAACTTAAGCGCGCCAGGAATGTTCGGCTTGCCGAGTGTGACCGAGTACCGAGTACAATTGGTTGCATACAGTGATCGTTTAAATCTAACATCCTCGAATGATCCATTTATCTGTAGTTTTGCCTGTCTCAATATGTTACGCCCTGTTTGCTCAGTATTATAGCTCCTGTTTCTGTTCCTGGTCTTCTTTCTCCATTTGTCTCTAGTACCTGTACCCGTGTTGGCACGCACAGTCTTACTTTTGTATGAGTTCTTCTTAGTGCCATTTCCATAATTTTTTTGCCTCTCTTGGCGCTATTCCAGTTTGTATTGGTATACTTATTTCACTGATATTCAATACTTTTGCTTTGCTGAGAATTTTTTTTATAGCCATTAAAATATTTATCTCCCTTTTTCCAGCTGTTCCGGCTCTCTGTTTGATAATGTGTACTTTTCTCACATTTTTCACGCTTAAATTTCTTAAAATTTCTACATATGGAGTTTCTTTTTCACCGTCTTCCTCAATTAATTCTGGGTATTTTACTTTGGCTTGTAGTAGAATACCCGATTCTTTTCCTATTTCATCATCATTTAGTAATATTCTTGTATCACTCTCTTTTCAGATTATTGGATTATTTTTTTTCACTATTACAAATTTGTAGTCCGTTTCTCTCCATTCTTTGTTAACGATTTTTTTAATGTCGTCTTCATTAAGCATTTCATTTATCTCTTGGTTCGAGATGAAATGGGTTTGGATATTTTCTTCCTTATTATTTCCAGTCTCTACTGTTTGTGTCGACATTTCTTTCCCTATTTTAATTTTATTTTTTGTCTCTTGTTCTGTTTTCTGAATTTCTTCGACCTCCAGTCTCTCAATATTCATCTCTAGGATATTTGCCACCTTTTTTATTTCCACTTTAGTGTTTGAACACTCACTGGATAAATCTCTAAGCTCCCTTAATAATTCCCCCATTATTTCAACTGTTGTAGGGTTATTTACTCTTTTCGTCTCATTGGTATTGACTGGCATCTTTCCCCTTTTTGTGGTTTGACCCGGGTTCATAATTTTTTTATCTCCGGCGGTGTTCTTTGCAACTTCACGCTTTTTAAAAATGCATCCATAACGCGTTTTTTGACCTTTCCGTCTTGGCCTAGTTTCGCGAATTATGGTTTTCCAATAATTAATGTACACACTTTTTAATTTCAATTGTAATGAAACAATTATATTTATTAAAATACTTTATTTTAACTGAACATAAAATACAAATTAGTGGTGACATCTGTTTCAGGCATTGTCAACTATTATTATAGGTGGCAATACCAATACCTGATTTTCCTCCTGCTCTTTTCCCTGGATCCTTTTCCTGCTGGCTTGTTCTTTCTGCTTCATCTCCTGCTACTGGCAACATCTAAAAGCAAGAATTAGTTATATAACTTTATAGTTCTGAAGCCTACAGGTACTTTAAAATACTCTTTACTCAAGGGTGGATTTAGACCCGCACAGATTTATGATTTATATTATTAATTAATGTTAACTTACCTATGGATTGATTTGATGTTTGGAATAAAATATTATTTGCATCGGTGTATTTATTCTGGAGCTGAAGGACTTGTGTTTCCCCGATCATCCACCCTGCAGATATTGCTTCGCCACAACTTGGAGCCCATCATGCTGGACAGTCTACGTTACATGCAGATAAGCCTAGTTTAATTAATTATAATTCAAGCTCAATGCCTGATGGTATATTAACATCTCATCATTTGGTAAAAATTAATAAGACTCAGACCGATAACATAACACTAACCGATGTTAACTTACCATCAACTAGAACATCATTTATATATAATAATAGTTTAGTATCATCGGTTGATGGTATATTGACATCTTCTGTTACCAGTGGTATCGTGTCAAGCACACGAGCCCCAACATTATTTAATGTAACAACAACCGATAACATAACTGGTACCAATGTTAATTTATCATCAACTGACACTACAATTTTGTCAAATATTAGTAATTTAAATTCAAATTTACCTAATTATAATTATGTAACCCATTTGAATGCTGCTACCAGTTCAGTGCCTGTTTGTAAATCCGGAACCATGCCAAATAATTCTACAGGGGCAATGCCTAAAATGTTTAATAAAATTAATAAAGGGCAAAGCGAATTTAAAAATCACTTACCGGTTATCACAGCACAGAAGGCCAAAATCAATGTCATCAATAAGCTAAATAGCATGACAGATCAATTGACACTGACAGATGCTAATACAGCCACAAACGCAGTGAACAGAGCATCAAGTGCAGGTGCAGGTGCACGCCCGGTTTACACAGCTCAAACGGCAAACCCGATTTACAATGCACCAACTAAAGCGGAAAGTTGGAATGAAAATTTAAATAAGCATTCAATGGGCGTTAGAAATAATTCAAATATTATATATGAAATTCCATGTAGAGGAAAAGTAGTTGATTCCATTTATAAACCATATGGAGTGCAATTTATTTCAGCTAATGTAATTACTCCCGCAAATGCAAACCCTATTAGTAATCCAAATTATAATTTGTCGCAATTTAACGTAGAGTCTGATGATGATGATTCTTATACTGAACCATTACAATATGAGCACTCAACTAACGGATTGCGCGGAATTAATTACAATTTAGCTTCTACGCCAGTAAATAATAATATTAATTTTAATAACATTTAGTCTATATCCACTTTTGATGGGGTTAGTACACATCCCGTTATATTTTTTAAGCAGTTAGAAAGTTGCATATCCCTTTATCAAATCCCATTCCCGCAATTAAAACTATGGTGGCATAATTTATTTACAGGAATAGCAAATGATTGGTTTATAGCCATTTCTTTTATAAGCCAGAATTTTAATGACTTTAAAGGCCTGTTTTATGAACAGTTTTGGGGGCCGGTAAAACAACATGAAGTCCGCGGGCGGTTGGAATCAGGTCGTTTCCGATCCACAGATGGTTCACCATCAAATTATATGTTGCGGTTAATGACTGAAGCACAGTTTCTTGAGCCACCATATGACCCTGGCCATCTAGTACATTTAATTGCCCGTCATTTTCCTATACATATTTCAACATGCTTGATTGGCACTACCAACTTGAGAGAAGCATTATCGAAGCTTCGCAGCGTTGAATTTGTAACCCGAAATCGATTGTTTGACGACAATTACCGACAAGGGGTCAATTATAATGCGCCAAATAACAATCCGCGTCCTAGATTTTCGGAAAACCGCGTTCAGACAAACAGCAGTTCTAATAAGGTCAACAAGATTGCACACATTACTTTAGAACCGGAAGAGATGTTTCAAGCGTCGGAAAACTTTCAAGCCACCCTCGGGGGTGTGTGTGCTTAAGCGAGTCAACCCATTTCACAACCAAAATCCAAAGGACGACTTATTTCTGGATGATTGTGAATTTGATCATGTGAATTCGCCAATTCATTGCCCTATTATTACCATTTCCATCAGCGGGTTTGAGTTCCCCGCTTTACTTGATACAGGAAGCGAAATCACCTGCTTATCATTTGAAGTTTATCAACAAATTTTAATTACTGAAGATAAGTTAGTTTCAATTCCAGTTCAGGGAATTAAAGTCAGGAGGGCATTTAAGTCCAAGCTTAATCGTGTCACACACCAATTGATGCTGCCCTTTAAAATGAGCGACTTCTTCTCAACTTTTGAGTTTTTGGTCATCCCTAATCTTTCATACCCAGTCATTTTAGGGGTAGATTTCTTTAGATATTTCAAAGCAAATATTTGTTTTACTAATGAGCCAGTTACCTTAATGGTTTATCAAGATTCGAAACAATATAACATACCGGAAACTCCAGTATGTCATGACTATGTGCCGTTTTCTTCGAGGTTATTTATGGCATCAATTAGAGGCTCACAATTACCTATCAAACCATACGAAGAAGAAAAATTACTTATCACTGATATTGCACCGGAAAGTGCTTTGTCAGTAGCTGAACTGGATAGCTTTAAGGAACTGTTTGGACGTTATCGCGGTCTTTTTTTGAAAAAGCCGGGATTGACACAGCGCTAACATCATGACATTAATGTAGTAGACGCTACACCATTCTTTGTCAAACAGTATCCCATACCTGTGGCATACAGGACTGCCGTGCAGGATGAGATTGATAGAATGGAGCAGTGGGGAGTTATTGAGAGATCTACTACATCATTTGCCAGTCCATTACTAGTTACTTCTAAAAAGGATGGGTCAGTGCGGATTTGCCTTGATGCACGTCAATTAAATTCAGTAACCAGATCCGAGACCGAACTTCCTCGTTCGATTGAAGATCTCAAATTGAATTTGGCTAACGTGAAGTACCTATCCAGTCTAGACTTGACTTCATCTTATTGGCAGATTCCCATTAATCCCGAACACCGTCATTACACTGGATTTAGAGTTGGCACACGTGCATACCAGTTTCGAGTTCTACCATTTGGCTTAAAAACGGCGGTAAGTTCGTTTACACGTTGTGTTGACCAAATCTTAGGACCAGACTTTGAAGGGATTGTGCATCCGTATATAGATGATTTGCTCGTCACTTCCAGTACCTTCCAAGAGCATATTCACCATCTGGACCTTGTCTTATCAAGATTACACAGAGCCGGCCTCACATTGCGCATTAAGAAATGCAAATTCTTTTGTAAAGAGGTTTCGTTTTTGGGTTATGTTTTAAACTCAGTAGGGTGTACTCCTGACCCTGAGAGGGTACAAGCCGTTTGGGATTTCCCAACTCCAAAAAATTTACGTCAGCTTCAAGCATTCCTTGGCCTTGTTAACTTTAACAGCGGTTTTGTTGAGCATTTTGCTTCCTTGGTTGCGCCTTTAGTTCGACTTCTCCGTAAGTCTACCCACTGGAATTAAGGTCTCGAACAGACAAAAGCGTTCAAGGAGGTGAAATCACAGCTTAGCCAAGAAATACTTTTGTGTCACCCACAGCACCAATGTCCGTTTATTGTGCAGTGTGATGCCAGTGATGTCGGCCTTGGCGATGTGTTATTTCAACTAGTGGATGGTCATAAGCAAGTTATCGCGTATTGCAGCCGCCTTTGATTAGACCGGGAGACCCGCTACAGTGTATGCGACAAAGAGCTATTGAGTGTGGTGCACGCTTTGCGTAAATGGAGGGTGTTATTGTTAGGTAAACGGTTTACTATTCTAACCGACCACAGTGCATTAGATTGTTGTCTTCTCGACTTGGAAGATGGGTACTATCTCTGCAGGAATATGATTTCCAAGTTCAGCATGTGTCCGGGAAAAATAATTTGATAGCTGATATACTCTCACGCCATCCACCAATTCGACTTCCGGTTCCACAAGACAAGGAATTCCGAATCGCAACTTTAACCAGTGGTTCCCATATTTCTACTCTATTAAAAAGTTTGCCTCAAGCGCAGCGCTCCGACGATAAATTTGGTAAAATTATAGCTCAAATTCAAGGGGGCGGTATAAATAATAAATTCTTTCTTCACAGAGATTTATTATTTCTCCGACGAGAAGCTGACACCAAAGCGTACTTATGTATCCCGTCTAGTCTCATTGATAATTTTATAACCGCCTATCATAAGTTTTTTGGCCATTTTGGGGTGTATAAAACATGGTGTGCGGTTCGCCGTGAATTATGGTGCTCAAATCTGTTCCGTTCCGTATAGCGAATGGTGTTGCGAATTGTGTCAGCAGAGCAAACATTCTCCTCTCCCTAGACCCCCTTTTGAAGCTATAATCTCTGAAAGCCCCAACAGACTCGTCTCCGTTGATTTCTATGGTCCCCTACCTACTTCTACGGGTGGTGTAACTTACATATTTGTTTTATTGGACGTTTTTTCTAAACTGGTTACCCTTTACCCCGTTAAGCGTGCTACCTATAAAGCCATCATCAATCGCATGGTTAAAGATTATTTTGTAAAGGTGGGTAAGCCAGAGCGAATGCTGTGTGACCAGGGTACCCAGTTTACTTCTAATGCTTGAAAAAACTTCTTAATTGATGAGTCGATTCAGTGCATCTACTCCTCTGTTAGACATTCTCAGGGCAACCCAGTAGAGCGCGTGATGAGAGAATTGGGTCGTTTGTTTAGGACCTATTGCCACAGCAAACACAGTTTGTGGGCGAAATCAGTGCCTAACTTTGTCCAGTTCTTAAACAATGTTACTCATGAATCTACAGGTTACTCTGCGGTTGAGCTTCACTTCGGTCGTTTGCCTATGTCTCCTATTAAGGATCCAACTTTTTTTCCTAATCCTCCACTTACGGACACTAGTGCTATTTTAATGCTCGCCCGGGAAACGTTGAATCGCCGGGCACAACGCCGTGTGGCTAACGGGCCTTCCGGTAATGTTAGGACGTTCTCCATTGGTGAGCTAGTCTGGTTACGTGCAAATCCGTCTTCGTCTGCTATTTCGAAGGAAACGAAAAAATTTCTACCTCTTTATGAAGGGCCATATGCCATCAAGTCATGTGTGGCTACCAAGACATATGTCCTGGCAAAACCTGGTTCCATCGTCGAGCGTGGGGTTTTCCATGTTTGTCACCTCAAACCAGTTGTTCAAGATTCCGCAAGTTCCAGTTAACCCACTGTCGCCCGCGAGAGGGGGGCAGATGTAATGAAACAATTATATTTATTAAAATACTTTATTTTAATAAACTGAACATAAAATACAAATTAGTGGTGACATCTGTTTCAGGCATTGTCTACTATTATTATAGGTGGCAATACCTGGTTTTCCTCCTGCTCTTTTCCCTGGATCCTTTTCCTGCTGGCTTGTTCTTTCTGCTTCATCTCCTGCTACTGGCAACATCTAAAAGCAAGAATTAGTTATATAATTTTATAGTTCTGAAGCCTACAGGTACTTTAAAATACTCTTTACTCAAGGGTGGATTTAGACCCGCACAGGTTAGTAATTAATATTTATGTAATTAATGCAATGTAATGTATTTGTTTAACATCTATATTAATGAATATGCATTGCTTTGCTTTCTAACCTGTATGCCGCATGGCCTGCATGCTTGTTTGGCTTATTGCTTATTGTTTTCTTTACAGATTTATGATTTATATTATTAATTAATGTTAACTTACCTATGGATTGATTTGATGTTTGGAATAAAATATTATTTGCATCGGTGTATTTATTCTGGAGCTGAAGGACTTGTGTTTCCCCGATCATCCACCCTGCAGATATTGCTTTGCCACACAATGTAATATTTTATTTATTATTGAAATAACATTAAATATTAAATGACAATATAGGTCATAACCCGATGAAGATCTAGTTTTTAACTGACTAATTCTAATACGTGCTTCTACATTTATATAAATCAATTTGCTGAGCTAAGCAGGAGGTGGCTGGTGTTGTTACATTTCTCGGTGGACGCTTTCTTATCAGAAAGAGTCTGGTTTCGCGGGCGCGACCGTAATTCGCGCTTAATTTGCTGTTCCCGCGGTAAATGTTCTAATGCGTAAACACTAAACGTGTCGCACGTCACGACACGAGTGTGTTTTTAAAACACGACCGCACCTTTTTTAATGTGTCCATCACAGTTTTTACACATTTTGCATTTTCACAAAACTTTTCTTGCACTTCTTATCACTGTTTGTATTAATTCACAGTTCTCTACTTTTTAAATTTTCTAGATAATCATCTGCTAATCACTGTTTAAATCACCGTTCTCCGTCGAACGTTAACCGCGACTATTGCCTCACTTGTACTAGGAATTATTCTGTTCTCAGTATTATTGAATAAGTATTTATTAATTAATCTACTCGGAAAGTTGTTTTTCTTTAATAATGTTTCAGTTGTTTTTAAGTTTTTAACCGAGAAACAAGGGTCACAAAGAAAGAGCTATAAGTTTATGTTTCATTGATTTAATAATAGCAATTTCTTGGTGTAAACTATGTCTTGGTAAATAATTAAGCATTCTACTAGAGCTCAACGGTTTCCTATACCAATCCGTTAATAAAAAAGAAAATCCTCTTTAAAGTAAATTATAATTGAAATTTGAACAGTGTTAGAAATTAATATTTTAAACTATTTTGATATTTTTGTTGGTTATCGAATTCAAATTAAATTTATCATAAAAATTATTAGTTTAATTGCTGCAGTTTGTGGGGTTATCTGTTTTGCATGAATGTAAAGCTGCAACGAAACTCTATAGGAAGCATCGTTGATCTTCATTTCTTTTTTTGTCCAAAATTTAGACTATTGAGCCTGAGAGGTTTAGCCATTTAGGCTAAAAGCGTTGCTGAAGATACAAGCGAAAGGCGGAGCAAACGCTGATTTTTAGCTAATTAAATTGCGCTTTGCGCTGGTCCCGCTGCTTGCGCATAAGATTGTTCCTTTCGTGCATTGGGTGTGCTTTTGGGAGAAGTAGGTGCCTTAATGCAGGCCAGTGCTGCCAGATGCTGACAAATAAAAACGGTAGGTAGGTCAGGAAAAAAGCGGTAGATTTACAAACAATAAATTAAAAAAAAAACAACTCCTATAATTAAAAACAATTTATAAAGCAAAAATGGTTTTAACAATCAACATTAATAAATCAATACTAACAATATCTAGATGAATATTAAATATTATTCAATCAGAATCGGACAATATTTCCGATTTTTTATACATACTTTGTGGTGGCTTAACATTTGCTTATTTATATTTAAATTAAAACAGTTGTCGTTTATATAACTTTTTGTGTTTAAGAGGCCAACAATCGTAGAATTTTTTATTATTTTGACTTCGGAAAATATTCGTTCGACGTTTGCCGAAGAATGGGGTAAACTCAGTATATTAAAAACAAAATTACTAAGCAGTGGATATATCCGGGTTTTGTCTATATATTTTTCATTTTTTACCTTCATCCAGAAGGAATATATAGATTGGTCTTCATCACATTTTATATTTGAATTTCTCAAAAGTAGCCACTCATTATCTAACGTTTGAATATTGTCGTTTGTAACTAGATTCGGGAAATGAATTAATAATGGCAAGTAGAAAGAGAATGTTGTACCACAAGACCTTGAGACAGACCTCGTCTGCATCCGGGTCATGTCAGTACAACATTGTCTAGGTCGTCTGGTGCCCTTTAATTATTTTTTTTTCTTGTAGGCCGTCTGGTGTCCTTGTTATTAATGATGTCTGCTTTTATTATATAAATATAATTATACGGAATCTAAAAAAAAAAAAAAAACAAATATGGTGTTTAAGAAACTGCCCTAACTCTAATAATAACGATGTTGAGTACGTGTGACCTTACCCTATTAGTATAGCGCGTAAACACGTGTGAGATAGGCATAGCCATGCGCTTCGCGCGGCTGCCTCTCACGTGCCCCCACGTGACCCCCCCCCCCCCCCCCCGTGTTGTTGTTGCCGGCCGGCAGGACAAAGGCATTAAACTTTACGAAAATGTAATAGGAGTGTGTGTGTCTATGTGTGTCTGTGTATGTTATAATAGGCGAGTGGGGAACGTTATATATTGGGAGCAATTGTAAGTAACAGTCAGTATGCCCGCGCCTTCCAATCCAGCAGTTCTACTGGATAAACATTTAACGAATCGGTTTAATAATAGTGTTAGTAAAAAGAAGTACACAAAAAAAACAAAGCAAGTTGTAGCTAAAAAAGGATTTACATTGCCGGGTTACAATTATTTAGGACCTGGCAATAGTATTGTTAATGGTTTACCAGTGAACAACGCAGATGCAATAGCTCAAATACATGACATAGCTTATTATAGAGCCACCACTTTGGACGATATAAGAGAAGCCGACAAAGAAGCCATAAAGGCATTTGCACTTGAATACCTCGAAGAAGATTCCGAAGCTGCTTTTCTTGGCGCGGAGGGTTTTGTAGATAAATACTCAGTAGAAAGTGTTACTGGTGTTTTGTATCCTCGATCGTTTGATGGAGGTGACCCTCGAGCAATGTATTATGCTGCTCGCCAAAGAGCAATCAGTGAATTGTGGCATAGAGTAAAAAAAGATTGGAAAAACCAAAAGAAGACTTATCAACAGTTCCAGAAAGAACATCCAGAGGTACGTGCTATTTATAAAAGCTACTCCAAAGGAGGAGCTGGTTACAAATTGCTTCAACAAGAAGCAGCAGCAACTAAAAATACTGGAGCCCCCACAGCCGATAACCAACCCGCCGGAACTTCCAATACAACTGCAGCCCCTGCAACAAGTATACACGATATTGATTTGGATAATATTGATTTTGACGATATATTTGACGAGGTTGATTTTAATACTATTGCGACAGGTGGTCATACCGGAGCTGCAACCCCCCAAGGAACTATGGAAGTGGATGAAGAGGCGAATCTACAAAACACAAGTACTGCAGGAGGAGGAAATGCAGGTGCTCGTGCCGGAGCAGCGGGTATGAAATATTTGCCACGAGCCTTATCTGTAAATGAATACTATATTACGTTCAGAAAAAATAGAATACTTTTTAGTTATGGTTATTCCAACCAAACAATAAGTACTCATAAAGTTGGCACAGACGAAAGCTCTTCTACTGACTATTTCACAACTCCTTTATCCTTGATTCCCGTGGATTGGTTACCATTCTATTTAACGCCGGGCGAATACGACAACTTACCTAGTAATTCTAAAGCAATTTCTTGCATATGTAAAATTTATTGCTTAGGTACTCGGGTTGCTTTCGACCATGGTACAACTCAAACAGGAACTGCTACTTCGGAATATATACCTATAGGTATGAAATCTATAGGAATGAATATTAAATCATACGGCCGCAATGTCAAATATATAACTGATGCCGCAGACCCCATGAAAGTTACAAATTTTAGTAATATTAATTTAACCGATATGAGCGATAAATTTTATAAGCATTCCACATCGAATGTGATGGGTATCCCTTGTAGTAACTCTCCTTTTTGGGTACACGAATGGAACAAAGGTAAAACTCCCGATAAAGATGTTTTTCCCGATTATGTACCACACCAAGAGGGCATGTTTAGGCAAGACGAAAATGTAGACTGTTTTCTAATAAATAATTGTTTAGGTGATTTAATAGTAGATTATCATTACAATGTAAAGGCGGGTATGTTGAAATCACCCAAAAAACATTGGATACCATGGACACGCAAAAATGCGGATGTCTATTTAGGCAAGCCCTGTGAAACGGCTGCTAAAATACAGTTCTACAAAGATACAACTAAAGAACAAAATATATTACCAGGTCGATTAGGAATAGCATCTGAAAAATTTGTGGGTGCCAATATTAACAGCATTACAGCAACGTACCAGCAACAATTGGAATGTTACGGATCTCAACATCCATTGGGAGGTCCACTTGTAACAACTCCACAACCTCAAGTTCATGTTGGATTAATAGCTACGCCACAATTGAACCCTTCGACCGATAATGCCACCTTTCTCAACTCCGCTTGCTATTGGCATATCGAATGCGAATTAAATGTTACAGTGAACAATAGCAGTGCGTTTACCGAAGGAGAAGTTGCGGCATATCCTACCGAAGTTATTTTCTATCCAAATACAACAAAGAAATATACCACGGGAGAAACATTATTCGGAGTTAACGATACGGATAACGGGGATATTAACGTTTCAAACGACTTAGAAGTGCCTACACCATCATGTTGTGGTTCCACTACTTGCAGCTTTTCCAGTACTCCGGATAGGGAACGCATGGCTAAATCGCTATCTAATTTATAATTGTCATACAGGAAAGGTTTTAAATAAATACATTATTAATTATATCTTATTTATTTGTACCCAACCCATTACATATAACTTAAAAACTATCATCTGAATTGTAATATTCATCCATAGGTTCAGGACTCACATAAATATCTCTCTGTTTTTCTGGTAAACATTTATATTTTCTTAAAATTAATGGAATGCATAATGGATGCGGTTTTTTGTGATATGCTTTCAAAGACGAACATGGATTCCAATTCACCTTATATATACGGCAATTGAAGGCTTCATTTTTAGGAAAAATATCATTGTTGGACATAACTATAACTGGTGTCTTAGTTACTTGCTGGTCGTCGCTATATTTTACTCTAATAGGACAAGTGTCACCACCGAAAATCATTTTAATGGTGTCCCATGCAGACGGCTCACAATTGGGTTCGTTCCAACATAATATTCTTTTACTCGCGCAATCCTGTAATGGGAATCCTACATATTTATTAAAATTAGCAATGTACCCAACACTCAGACAAAAATGCATAACTGCGTCAAATAAGAAATTTTTACCAGCACTCGGTTCTGATATACATATTAAAGCATTTTGTTTCCCATTGCTTCTGTTAATGATATTACATAATTTTTTTAAGAAATATTGAACTCTATCTACATTATTATTAAATTGAAATAACAATAATTGTTCAACAATTTCCAATGATGTGGGAACATCGTAATAGTGTTCTGGAACATTTCCCATAGGAGCATTGTAGATACACACTTCAGCTTCAATAGCAATCCTTTCTAGCTCTGCAATACTCATATCCTGCACTTTTGCAATGATAGTCTTCAGTGGTATTTGTATGTTGTTTCTGTTCAATTGCCAATACTTAAATCTAGATTCTAAAAAGTAACTTGTTTGAAATATATAATTAATAGGACTGCTTAGATGGTTTAAGAGCCAAACTTGGAATTGATGTCCTTTTCCTCCCTCGTCTTGTCTTCTTTGTTCATCATGCGTTTGTTCAACTCCTTCAGTATGGCTTTGATGTGTTGCTGAATTGGATCGGCACTCGAAGAAGTTATGAACTGGATCCTCCTGGTAGCGCTCTTCCACCAATCGCTCTTGGCCGTTATTGCGCATTTCTTGAATGGCATGATGTCGAGTTTCACCACTTCGTATCCAGACGTCTCCTCCGCACTCCAAGTAATTGATTTGTCTTGTGTCTTTTTGAGAATACGAAAGGAGATTTTTGAAGTGGACTTCACTGAAGTCCTTCTCCAAACAACTCGTCTTCGTCCGACGAATCGATTTGCGAGGATTTCTCGCAATCTGGAACAGCGGCAACGGTCGGTGCTATAGGATCAATCGTGGATGATGTGAGTGTGGTCTTCGCCGTGGTTGAAGATGAGGAGGAAGTTAAATTTTGCAGTTCTTGAGAGTGGAGGTGGTACAACAAGTTCTTGAACTCCTCGTGTATTTCCACCTCGAATAATGTCGTGCAATATTCTTCGCTTGAGAGAAATTCGAGAAATTTCTCTACTTGCATATTGTGCAAGCGTTAATATGATATTTTTGCTTTAAACTTAAAAGTTTTTTGATGTTTGTAGATAGAGTCCTAATCCTTTTTTATACGGTTTCAAATAGAGCCCGTTTCCCGTTTTTCCACCGAGAGCAATAGCTTCCATCATTTTATTATGACGTTGAGATTCACTAAATTTTTTACGAGCGTCTGTGGCGTCGTTCACCGCTTTTGCGATACCGGATGCACCACCAGCAAGCGCACCCAATGCATTGAGACCTGCAAAAATAGGTATCAATGGTAGGATACCACCGACTTTAGGTACTGGAATTATACGAGGTGTTCGAATTTTCTTCTTTCCACCAACTTTGCGCACGGCAAGTTTTGCCGCATTAAGGGCTATGTGTGATCCTTAAGTTATACCATTCTTTTGCTTAATTTTATTTTTAAATCCTTTTAACGCATTTTTTGCTTTCATCATAATTACGCTTCGCAACTCAACTTTCTTTACTCTTTTTTTTGCAACTTTCTTTCCTCTTTTTTTCTTCGACGGCATACCTATACCCAATTTTCTTTTTACTTTCATTGCTGTTGTCACCGCAAAAGCGCTTGCTTTTTCACCTAAGGATGCGTCTGAAGATTTAACTCTTTGCCAAGCGACCTCCGCTAACTGTTTATCCGCTACGTGTCTATCACTTAAATTTTTGTTTTGTGAATATGCGATATCATGTAGTTTACATGCTACGTCTAACTTGTTTATGCCTGGATCACTTCTTTGTAAACGCTTTTTTAATTTTGTGCCCGGTCCACAGTATTGATACCCTGGTAGATGTAATTCAATGGGTAACTTATTTATAAAAGAATTGATAATACCTGCACCGCGATACAAATGCATTTAAAAGATTTACTATGAAGCGCCTCTATTTATAACCAAGATCCAACCCCCATTTTATGGCAATACGATGAAAGTGGTCAAGCAAAAAAAGTCGTTGCCGATTGTGAACATGGATGAGTTCGTCTCGGGAATGGGTTTGACGACGGAGATGCGTCATGGGGAATTATTGCCAAATTCGGTACGATCCCTAATTTGTGGGCCGTCCAATTGTGGAAAATCAAACGCAATGTTAAGTTTATTGTTTAGTGAAAACGGATTACATTTTGAGAACATTTATATTTACTCGAAATCGTTGTATCAACCAAAGTATCGTCTATTGGAAAACGTTATGAAGTCAATACAAAAAATAAAATATTTTCAGTTTAAAGAAAATGAGGAAATTATGAGCCCCGAGAATGCCAAACCAAATTCAATCTTTATTTTTGATGATGTTGCGTGCGACGGTCAAGAGAAAATCAGGGAATATTTTAGCATGGGGAGACACAATAACATCGATTCATTTTATTTATGTCAGACTTATACACGAATACCCAAAGACTTGATACGTGATAATGCCAACTTTATCGTATTATTCAAGCAAGATGAAATGAATTTGAAACACGCGTTTTCAGATCATGTGAGCAGCGACATGGATTTTGAAAAATTTAAAAAAATCTGTAGACTGTGTTGGGCCGATAAATACGGATTCATAGTAATAAACAAAGATTGTGATCCGAATAAGGGCAGATACCGCAAATGTTTCGATCGTTATATAATTGTTGACAATTGATTATAACAATCAAATGCACCCAAGTGATTGAATGAGCATGACGGACAATGCGGTTAAACATCGACTGATCAATATTAAAAAGGCTATAAGAAAAAAACTGTTTGCCATAAAAATAAACCGATCAGAAAATGATGAATTTTTGAACAAAACATATAAGCCGTTATTGGAACCTTTAAAAGAAATTATTACTCACAGTCGAGCAAATAAATATATAGTTAAAGTGCCGGTTCAGAGAAAAAGAAAATTAGCAAAATGGCATGGCATCTCAAAGCGTAAAGAGGATTATGAAGAAAAGCCTTATGATGAACATGATGCCAACGAATTTCACACACCTCTTCGCAGACCGCATGGGAGTGAAGAGGAATCACATGATGACGAAGAGGTTGCTCATAAACCTCTTCATGAACCTCATAAACCTTTTCATGGGCCTCATATACCTCTTCATGAGCCTCATAAACCTCTTGACAAACCTCATGAAGACGAAGAGGTAGCGCATGGTGTCGAAGAGGTACCTCATGTATCAAATAAAACAGAATATGTGGATGCGGCTTATTTGGATACATTTCAGGACTTGCCTAGAAAATATGTCAGAAAGAGATTTTCAGATGATCGAAAACTTGATGAGTCCACCGGTATAAATATCGATAGTCATACAAAAAAGTAGACGATTGGAAATTATAATGTTGAACTGGTCGATGGTAAAAATTTTAAAATTGGTGATTTTGTGTACGTTGGAACTAAAGGCTTGTATGAACTTCTCTTTATGAAAGAACCCGACGATCAAATTTATAACGAAAATGATTTGAAAAACTATAAAACAAAATTAGAAAAAACACATGCATTACACCGCAATTACGATCCAAAAAATCAAAAACAGGGTTCGAAAAGTAGAAAATATACTGAGATTATTAAGCCCATGCTTAAAAATCGCTCACCGACATATACAAAACCACGCAATAATTCAACCAGCTCTCATACTATCGGCAAAGGTTTTGATTCTAAATTGCAAGTTCAACATACTCCAACGCAATACAAGTATTGGAACAATTTAAGCGAACTTGTTGATAGGTTGTGTTTATTGCACGCATCGAGAAATGCAGGGAATAATTCGCACAATAATGAGATTGCTTCAATCGAGGAGGAATTGCGTGAAGAAGATGTAATTTTCTAATAAATACAAAGCACACTCTTGTTTACACATCATACGCATCATGAGCATCGATAAGTTTGGACGTCATTCATCACAGATTAAAATAAATAAACCATTGACGACCGTTAGAGGGCCACCAGGCATTGGATTTAAACGTGATGCTGATGGGCATTTCAACCTTGATGGTAAAAGAATAAAATATTTGCAATTACCGATTAATGAAAACGATGCCGCAAACAAAAAATATGTGGATAATGTATATGCCGTTCAGTTGCAGGATTTGAACACATCATTTAAAAATATTAATTCAAAAGTTTTTTTAATTATTGATTTTAATTATTGATAGTATTCCACAAATTATAAACTCAAAAATTTTACTAGTAAAAGAGGATCTGGCGGAGAAGATTAAAAGTTTATCCGGAGATTTAGAAGCGTATAAAAATACAACAAATCATGAAATAGAACTGCTTAACAATAACATAGATATAAAATGGGAACAGTTTAAAAATGATTTAAATACGCTATTATTAAGTCAAACAAATAGCATCAAACTGTTGATTGCTCCATTAAAGAGTCCTTCAAGTCAAAATGAGCAAAGAGGATGTAGTGCGCGAGTTACACAAGCCGGCGAGAAAGAATTTTGCTCGAAGACGAACAATACACAAAGGTGTCGACGATCTGTGGCAAATAGATCTTGCCGAGTTTCAA
The DNA here is from genome assembly GCA_963932245.1 of Tachinus rufipes. Classification (NCBI taxonomy): domain Eukaryota; kingdom Metazoa; phylum Arthropoda; class Insecta; order Coleoptera; family Staphylinidae; genus Tachinus; species Tachinus rufipes. The sequence continues at coordinate 54,045,763 of OZ010748.1, forward strand.
TTATTCTCTCGAGAAAATAAAGGATATAAATATATACTAGTAGTAATTGATTGTTTTTCAAAATATGCCTGGACTGCACCCATAAAAAATAAAACCGGTGTGATTGTTGCAGAAACCATGAAGAAAATATTGAAAAATGCCGGTGGACGGAGCCCGAAAAATATTCAAAGTGATCATGGTAAGGAATTTTATAACAGTCAATTTTCTGCATTAATGAAAAAATATAATATTAATCATTACTCAACATATACGATAATGAAAGCCGCAATTGTCGAGCGTCTAATCCGCACACTAAAAGATAAACTATACAGACAATTTAGTTTGCGTGGGCGTTAGAGCTGGTATGATATTTTAAACAAAGTTACATTAGAATACAACAATCAACGTCACCGTACGATAGGAATGCGACCAGCTGATGTAAAGCCTGGCGGTGATAAAGAGACCTTGTTATTGAAAACGGTCTACTCACACATACAAATTGCAGGAAAAGGGAATTTCCGAGTGGGTGATATGGTGCGTCTGAGTAAACAAAAAACGCTTTTCGCAAAAGGATACACACCCAATTGGACAACTGAATTGTTTAAAATTGTTAAAATTAAAATTACCAACCCGGTGACGTATTTATTGGAAGATGAAAAAGGAGATCCTATACAAGGAGCTTTTTACGCTGAGGAATTGCAGAAAACATCAAATCCTAAGATACATTTAGTGGAAAAAATATTGCGAAAGAAGGGGAATAAATTATTTGTAAAATGGTTAGGTTTTGATGCTTCACACAACAGTTGGATTAACAAACAAAATGTATTATAAATCTATAAATATAATTAATATATTTAAAAATATTCCAGTGTTTCATTTGCAGTTCCACCGTAAACACGTATAAAATGTTTTATTTTTTTTTAATACAACGAATTTTCTAATACAATTACTCGTGTTGGTAATATTGACCTTACAATATTTGGAATACAATGTCCAAATGAGGGGCTACTACTGCAACTTCAAAGACTTTTGCAAACATTAGTATCCAATAAATTTGATTTCAGTAACTCTGATAACTACGATGAAGATATTTAAATAATATTTAATTTTGTAAATATAAAAATGTAAGGAATAATTAATTAATAAATAAATATTTTATTTTTATGTACTTACCTTTATTATATAATTTTATTCCAACCTGTAAAATGATTCATGTAATAAATTGTAATGAAATCATGATGAAATAAAAATGTAGTTTATTATTATTTTTTTATTTAATTAATCCTTGAACTGTCATTTCACTCCAGATTATGGGGGTAAATATTAAGATTAACAAACTAATTACAAATAATACTTCTAAAATAATGGTGCATATAATTTTAACATTGTCTTCTTCCTCAACACATTTTTTACATGTAATGTCTATAACGGTACAACAAGAATATAGAGCACGCTGCTGTGATAACTCATTGGCAGCACTTGTATCTTGCTGGTGGTTGTCCATCTATATGATCCCTCTGAAGAGTGGTGTTATAATGTTTATTTTATACTATGCAGACAATTTGCAAAGCTGTCGCTGTGTTTCAAATTTTTTTAACAATTCTTTAGTATTATTAATATGAATAATTTGATTTTTAATACAATGTTTTAGTTCTTATCAGCTTACATACAGTTCACTAGACTTACGTTGTTTTTGTTTCAACGATTTCAGTAGAACTGGATGCATTTTGTGAAGATTGTGAATATTGCATTACTTCGGGGAAGTTAAACTGCAATACTTCATATAGGATTTCTTTGTTTTCATAGTAGTATTGTTTCAGATTTGAAATCTGCTTAATTATTTCTTTTTTTTCTTCATCTGTTGCATCGACGGTTATTTGTGTACGTGATTCCTCCAAACATTGATTTAAATAATCAAAAAAATGTAGTTGACTAAGCCTATCCATACGCATTTCAATCAATTCAAATAATCCACAAAGAGCGTTAAAGCAATGTTGATCCAAAGAAATCTTAACACCGTTTTTTCAATGACAACCACTTTTTGACGGTTACGCATCTCTTCCAAATATATATTGCAATTATCGAAAACCTGTAGACAATTATAATAAATAATTTATTTTAATAATTACTAGCACACTCCATCTTACCTTTATAGTTTTATATGGATTATTTGTATATTCCCTCTCATTGATAATAACAATTGGTACAATACTTTGATTGCATGTCTCGCAAACTCGTTTTCGCTTTTTCCCAGCGAGTTGCGGTTTCCTCTTCATTCTAAGATAAACATCAATTTCATTTTTGAATTGAATTATTTGATTCCATTCAGCGTTCAGAAACGAAATGTTTTTTTGAGATGCTGATAACTTGACGCACTGATAAAACCCTCTAGTAGGGCTTAAACCAACCGACACATTAATTGTTTTATTTTTATTGATAAGATATTTCACCTCGTTTATTAAACGCGATTCTTGATTTAAAAAACTTTCAAAATCTTCTAGTATATCCGTCAAGATAATCGATTCGTCCGACATGATGTGTATAGCTCTATTGCTAGCAATAAACTAAAAAAATTATTTCATAATAAAATATAATATTAATAAAATTCGATATTTCCTACACCTACTACACTTATTCTATTATATATTCTAAATGAAAAATATGTTCTAAAAATAAATACATATAAAAATATAACAATTTTTCATTTTAAACACTACAATGAGGATATTTTTAAATTATTTATTACATGATAAGTAGTTATATAACAATTTCACATTTTCAACACTGCAATGGGGGTATAATATTTTATGAAATGGACAATTAACATATTCTTGCACATTTCTTCTGGGCGATGGTGATGGTTCCTGATTGGATGGATATTCTTTAACTAAGATAAATTGGCTTAGGTAATCACATTTCATTTTTCCTTGAACATATACGATTTCATCATCATTTTTTCTTATAACTTCACTCAATATTTGCGGAATGTCATCTTCATCGTATTGTCCTATAGAATTCCACATCAAACCATGATGACGAAAATCTAGCTGATTAACATTACGACGGTCTTCTGCACTGATATCCGAAAGAACACAAACTTGATTAAAAAGTACTTTTGTAATCTCATCTGTATGACTATTGTATGCAGCTAACTCTTTGGGAACAAAACTTTTATTAATCACATATCCCTGTAGATCAATGATCACAACCATCTTGATTTTAGTGTTGTGGATATACTGAATTTAATTTAATAAAATGCTAACAGTGTTGAAAAATATATTATATTTTATATTTATTTAATCAAATGAATTATTATCTTGTCTAACCACAAATAACAACGAGATAACCAGTTATTATGATTAAATTTATTTTGCACATTATTTAACCGCAGCCTATTACATATTAGAATAACAATAACAGCACGCGTCATAGTGGGGAGGCGCGATTTATACCGTCATCAGTACCGTATGGTCAAAAAGGCTTAGGAGCAGGTCAAGTAAACATTTTTATTTCAGATTCGTAACCTACGCAATGAGACCTTTCATTTGAGTACCATAACGGCCTTGCAGCACCGGAAGTCGAACATCCGGTCTCCATTTTTGATTCTATGATAATGATAAACACTTCCGGTCGCCATCTTGGATTTATTTTTGACACACCCTGTATATACAAAGTCTTTCGATCACCCTGTATATGCTCGTTTGCTTGCTGCCGCTAGGTGGCTGCTGCTATCTCTCATATTTTCCATCCTTCCATTTCCGATTTCTGGTTCTCACTCACACACAAGGAGCTCTTATGGATGACGTCACCTACTGCTCGACGCAGAGGCGCGGATGACTCATCTATTGGACTGTTTACATATTAATATGGATATGATATTATTGCACGTCATCAAAGTGGAGGGGCATGTTATGCACATTTTACACGCTACAACACAACACCGGATGCGGCGGAGCGGTGGGCCCAGTCCCCGCTTATTCTCTCTACTTCCAACTAAGCGCAGGTACAAATTATGTTATATGTACAGGCTCGTTGAGTGCATTAAACGCCATAGATGACCAATATCCTGATCATTACCTGCTGAGGCAAATACATTCAATTTTGCTTCAGGTGTCTCAGATAAATGTCACTGTTAACTTTGTTTGGATTCCCAGTCACGTAGGTATCAGTGGCAATGAACAAGCTGATGCGCTTGCCAAAATGGCAATAACTAGCGCTGAATATGTTTCACTTAAAGTTTGCGTTAGGGATATTTGTAATTTTCTACATCAAAAGCTGCTGTCTAGCTGGCAAATTGAGTGGTTTGCTATTCAAGACAACAAGCTGCGATGCACTAAAAGCGTTATTACACCGTGGAGTTCGTCATGCAGGCCGAAGCGTAGGGAAGAGGTTATCCTCACGCGACTTCGCATCGGTCACTGTCGATGGACTCACAGACATTTGTTGGCATCTGAGATGCCGCCAGTTTGTGATACTTGTAATGTTCCATTAACTGTTCGTCATATCTTATTGGATTGTCGGCAGTTTTCGGAACAAAGAGTTGCGTCTGAATTATCACCCAGTTTGTCGATCGTCTTGGGCGATCAGATCGTTGAAGTCGATCGTCTGTTCGAATTTATTCGACGGAGCAAATTGGGTGTATGGATATAATAATAATTGTTAATTTATTATGATTAATGTTTGTGTATCGTAAAATCCAGCAGTGTTTAGGACTTTTTACACCCTAGATACTGTTGGAATTATCTAGTCATTATTGCTATAGTCATTAAAGTTTGTGAACGTTTATTTTATCTTGTTGTTTATTTCAATATTATGCGTTTCTTACAATGCTCGAACAACATGTATTCTGGGTTTGTTTCCCGAGTAGCATCGGACCTTTATTTATTTAATTTTATTCTTTAATATGCCATTTTACAGCATATTATTTTACCTTTTTCGGCGTTAATAGTCTTATTAGGCTGATACGCCAAAAATCTAAACTAACTAACTCACCCAACAACCTCTGTTATATAAAGCATTTATTGTTTAAATTATTACATCAAATAACATTCTAAATTCATCAAAACTGATTTCTTCTTTTTATTCAACCTCCAGGTTCAGTGCTCCAAGTTTCTTATTCTTGTTATAAAAATAAAATCAACAACCACTGTTACATATAAACTCTAAACACAAATGTCCACAAAAAACAGAATTATATTTCTGTTATCTATCATAATTATAGAACATTTTTACTAATCCTTTACTATAAAAATATTTTATTACATCCTTTGGTGATTTTAAATTTCCGTAGCTGTCAAAGTATGAAATAATATTATTTTTCTTTGAATATGCCACCCAATGTGTTCCACTACCTACGTTACTATCAGTATTAATAATACCACACTCATTTAACTTAATAAATTTAGGTAAATTATCTCGCATAAATACTCCACGAAAATGTTGAAGATTTTTAGCATATTTAGTTATATCGATGTTGTTAAGTGCTCGGTGTGGTAATTTTACAAGTTTTTTGAATATGGTTTAAGGTAAAGTCCATAACCCGTTTTGTATGGTTTTAAATACATTCCTTTTCCTACAGTCAATGATTCCATTGCTAGATTATGACGTTGTGATTCTTTAAGATTCTCTTTGGCTGTTTTTGCTTCATTTACAGCTTTGGCAATTCCAGCTGCACCTCCACTCAATGCTCCTATTGCGCTTAAAGCTGCGCTTTTTCAGTAAAACTTGAATCAGATGCGTGTAATCGATTATCAGCTTCTTGAGTTAAAATTTTATCAGCTTTTTGTCTTTTTCTTAAATTTCCAAATTGTGAATATGATATATCATGCAGCTTGCAAGCTTCATCCAATTTTATTTTATTTTATACCAATGTCCCCACGTTGCTAACGTTTTTTTAATTTTGTTCCAGGCCCACAAAATTTATATCCAGGAATGTGTAGTTCAAATGGTAATTTATTTATTATTTCGTTCAATAATCCGTTACCACTCTTTTTGACAGTTTGACATGTATTGCTATCTTTTGTATAACAACACCTCATTATATGGAGTAAACCTGTCCGAAATCTACAATAAAATGCTATATAATTGAGATCATTTTTGTTTATATATTAGTCACAACATGAAGCTTATAAAACAAAGTCATAGACTTGATGTTAACAACATTGATAAACACATTGATGATCAAAACATTTTTAAACATAGACCATTGCTACCATGTAGCATAAGATGTATTATCGCTGGACCATCAAATTGTGGAAAAACTAACGTAATGATAAGTTTACTTGAAATTCCTAATGGTCTTCGCTTTGAAAATGTATATATTTATTCAAAGTCGTTGTATCAACCAAAATATGAGTATTTAAAAAAATTATTAACTTCGATAAAAGGATTGGGGTATCACGAATATTCTGACAATGTGAATATAATCAATCCATCAAAAGCTAAAAAAAATTCAATATTTATTTTTGATGATGTCGCATGCAGCAAACAGAGTATTTATTATAAGAGACTATTTTTGTATGGGAAGGCATGTCTGTTGATTCCTTTTATTTATGCCAGTCATATACACGCATACCTAAACATTTAATTAGAGACAATACGAATATGATTATTTTATTTAAACAGGATGATATGAACTTAAAACATGTATATGAGGATCATGTTAATACAGATATGTCATTTAATAAGTTTAAAGAAATGTGTTCTATGTGTTGGTATAATAAACATGATTTAGTGGTAATAACAAAAGACAGTGATTTGAACGGTGGACGGTATAGAAAAGGATTTGATAAGTACATAAAGCTATAACTTTTTATAAACCAATCAGTATTACTTCATACTTGTATGTGAGCAAGTATCAAAAACAATTCAAAGCTGTTTAAACCTGTTCAAACCTATTCAAAACCTGTTCATAATCGGTTCATAAACGCTTCAAAGCGGTTCAAAGCGGTTCATAAGCGGTTCAAAGCGGTTCATAAGCATTTCAAAGCGGTTCATAAATGCTTCAAAGCGGTTCAAAGCGGTTCCCCAAATAATACAATATGAGTGACGGAATATTAAAATCAAAATTAATTAAAAAAAAAAAAGATATTAAGAAGAAGTTAGAGAATTTAAAATCCGGTGAAATTTCATTAGAAGAGAAATATTTGCCTCTTTCAAAGTCGCTAAATAAGATAATGGCTACTAAAGAGTTTGTGACACCTAAAATTGAAAAAAAAGAAAATATAAAAAAAGAGCACCGTGCTATTAAATTTAATAGATCTGAAATTTTACCGCCAGACATCAAATCAACTCCAAAATCATATCATGAAAGATGGCCTGGTGCTACATCTCTACATCACGAAGACGATGATGACGATGTTGGTGAAGAAGTATTTGAAACTAGCGGAAATAATCAACCTGAAGAATTACATCATCAACAAGCTGATCAGTCTCAACAAATCGAAACGATATCACCTGAAGCATATCAAGAATATTTAAACTGGTTTGGACCTATACCAAGAATGTATGTGGATGAATTGATTAAAGATAAAGAGGATAAATTTGATACTAAATTTGGTGTTCGACATGATGCAGACGATGCAGACAAATATTATATTGGTGACTCACAAATAAACTTTGAACAAGAAAGCAATGACTTTACTATAAAAGGTATCAAATATATTGGTACACCAGGGCTATATGAGCTCATGTTTAAGAAAGATCCAATTGGATATAAGGGCAGCGATTTAGTAAGCTATTCAGATCTACTTAGTAGAACAAATGCTTATCGTCGACATTACAAAAGTGATTGTCAAATTGAGGGAAATAAATCAGCAAAATATACATCAATTATTAAACATCTAGTTCCTACAAAAAAATCAACATCTATACCCAAAGCAAATACATCAAAATATAATTACTCGTTAGTTAAATCGCGAGTAAATACAGGTCGTGGATTACAGATGGAATACAATAATATGAATTCAGAATATGTACATTGGGATGATCCGAATGAATTGGTCGATCGTTTACGTCTTTTGATAGCATCACAGTCCGCCGGTAATAATTCTCATACAAATGAAATTAACAACATTATTGAAGAGTTGCGTGAAGCAAATATAATTCATTGAAGACTATAGATCTGTTCATTCAGCATCAATCATGACTCTAGATAAGTTTGGTAGAAAAATATATGATAGAAGTCTGCATTATAGAATACTTCACCATAAAACAGATTTGGAAGATCACAAAGAAGATATAAATAATGAAATTTATACGATAAAAACAAAATTATTTGGACTTATAAATATTACTTTAAATGGTAATAAAAACTCCAATAAACAAATATTTCAATTAAGCAATGGTTCTGAATATTATGAGTTTCCTATTCAGTTCGCTACTATTCAACACATTTACATATATCCCATAAATGTTGCAATTTATGTAAATAATAAATATATAGAACGAGAAAAACTTATCGGTTTTAGTTTAAAGTTTGGTGATAAAATTACATTAACCTCTACGAACCCGACAGACATGCAACCTTGTTGTGTAGAATTTATTTTAAGATATCCAATTCATAATGAAAATTAATGTAAAACAGCAAATTGTGGAAGAATTACATAAACCGGCAACAAAAAAATTTGATCGTAGAAAAGTAATCATTAAAGGTTTAAATGATCTATTTCAAGCTGATTTAGTTGAAATGATTCCATATGCAAAACAAAATGGTGGATTTTGGTATATATTAGTTGTAATTGATACATTTTCAAAATTTGTTTGGGCACTACCAGTAAAAAATAAAACAGCAAAAGGCGTGACAAATGCAATGAAAAAAATTCTTAAACACCCTCATATCCCTAAAAACTTACAAACCGATCATGGAAAAGAGTTTTATAATAAAGATTTTAATAATTTAATGAGTAAACTAAATATAAATCATTATTCTACATATAGCATAATGAAAGCATCGATAGTTGAAAGAGTCAACAGAACACTTAAATCGATGATGTGGAAGTTGTTTAGCTTGCATGGATCTTACAAATAGTTGAAATTATTACCGGAAATAGTCTTAAAATACAATACAACTAAACATTCTACTATTAATTTAAAACCTGCAGACGTTTCATCAAAAAATGAAAAAGAAATTTTAAATAATTCATATAATAATATTAAAATGGCTACAATCAAAAATAAATTTAAAGTTAATGATAATGTTCGTATCAGCAAATATAGAGGAGTATTTGATAAAGGATATACACCAAATTGGTCTAATGAAGTATTCAAAGTGAAAGAAATCAAATACACAAATCCAACTACATACTTACTTAATGATCAAGCAAAACAACCAATTTATGGAGGGTTTTATGAAAAAGATTTGCAGTTGGTAAAATATCCAGATGTCCAATTAATAGAAAAAGTCAATCGAAAAAAAAGGAAATATGATGTATGTCAAATGGTTGGGATTTGATAAATCACATAACAGTTGGGTTAAAAATTCTGCAATAAAATAATATGTGAAATGAAAACTTTTTTATTTTTAATTTATTTTACATGTTTTGTACATTAAAATATGTTTTAATAAAATTATATCTAATATATATGCTGTTGATTGAATTCTCCTTTTAAATCTTCCTCTGTCCACTGCAACTTGCATCCAATCTATAGCTAGAACTTCATTTTCTATGTAGTAGTAGATCTGTAATAAATTGTCAAATCGAACATGCTTACAATTCATATCGTTTTTTTATCAATTTTATTATCAGCACTAAATTAAATACAAATAAAAAAACAATACTAAAATATAAAATTATATCAATGATTAAAATATAATTTTGGTTTATAATATTTGCTGAATTTTTTATAAGCCATAGATTGGATGTTGTTTTATTTGTACCATTTAAATATTGATATCTAAATTTTAAATTAATTATTGATTCAGTAAAATTTTTTATTTTAAAATGACAATTTCTAGTATATAAATTCCTAGAAATACTCATATGATTCCAATGAGATTCTTGAAATGAAACAAAACAATCTGTGACTCCGAATGGTTTTGAAACATATATTGTTTCATTAAATATATTCACAAGGAGTAAGAAAGCAGTTATATACATTTTCTAGTGTATACTCTTTGAGCTGAAATAAGAAAGTGATAGGATATAAATAAAACCAGAGTAGTATAGGATTTTAGTTTTAAAAAGTTTATTCTATGTATATATATATATATATACAATGTACATGCAAAATATCAAATGTAAATTAATATAATAAAACAAGTTCACATTTTTTTTTAAATTTTATTTTACACACATACAAAAAAGGAATAAATATATAAAACTATAATTTAATTCTTTTTAATAGTGGTTTTTTATCATTGTTCTCTTCTTCTTCACTGCTGCTGTTGCTGCTGCTGCATGAACTGGAACTGTAATCTTTTCTTTTTACAAACTCCACATTATTAAATCGTGTGTTGGTATCCACACGCTTTATAAATAATCCAGACTTTACTTCTTCTTGAAATTTTTCTATATCTTGTATCAAGGTGTTGAACCTTGATGGTAAGATGAGTGATCCTTCCTCCGTGTCACAGGCAATTGCATTACCATACACAGTCTTTATAACTCGTGATGAAACTATTCTGTACTCTTTATTTACAGTAAGTTCAGAAATTTTTATGAATGGTTTTATTTTACCAACAGCATTTAAATGATTTAAGAAACTCATCTTAAAAGTGAATGCTAAGGTCTGACTATATTCTACTTCTTTTATATTAAGTTATAAATACAAACAAAAAAAGTTGTTTTCATGTTTCACTAAAATATTTTTTTTACAATTTTCGTGAGAATATTACTTTTAATGTTTTACAATGAGATAGCTAAAATTTTAACATAATTAATAATATTTTTTAAGCTGTCTCCATCTCTCTAAATTTTTAAGACCATTACGCATTCTAAACGTTTTTTGCGAAATATAATATGTACATATATTAAACATGTGCGGGTGAGCAAAATTTTTTTTTTTTACAATTTTCGTGAGAATATTACTTTTGATGTTTCACAATGAAAAGGTGTCTCTTTTTAGATATTTCAATCAAATCAAATTCTAAATCAATTGATTAACATATTTTTTACATTTAAAAAAAATTGGAGACAAAACTGTGACAAATTTTTATATATTTTCATACTTAAAAAAAAACGGGACTCTGACAAATTTTTTATATTTTCATACTTTAAAAAAAATCAGAACTCTAAACTCTAAAAAAAATTGGGACTAAAACCCGTTTGACAATGTCTATAATTATGTCTTGAATTATATATATAATTTTTATTAGAATTTGTGCCATAATTCCATATATAAAATGTATATCCTGTATGACACTGTAAATAATTCTTTATATAATTATAAAACCACGCCTGCGCCTTATCTATGATCTGTCAAATCAAGTTTCAATGTTTACTACACTTTGCAGGTTATGTCATTTGTTTGAATTGATTATTGCTACAGTTAGTTATACAATTAATAAAATAATAAAAAATGGAAGCAGAACAAATTAAAAAAGTGATAGCAATTACTATATGTAGAGCTGCAGTGGTAAAATTGAAAAAAAATTACAAAATACAAAATAATATGCGCACATCACGTTCGCGTCGATTATAGATGGGAAAATAGAACATGTTCTAAATTTTTCAAGATATAATTGTGACCTTGATAATTTGTGTGTTTTACACACGGAAATGGTCGATCTATAATTATATATATAATTCAAGACATAATTATAGACAGTGTCATACAGGTTTTAGAAAAGTTTTCTGTATCCAGAACCCGCCCAGTATAACTACTCCAGATATTCTGTTACCATATAGATTTGTTGAATCAAGATACATTAAGAAATATTTAGAAGAAAATATTTGAATCATAATTTGGAAGAAACATATGGTTTGCTTCAGCCTTTCTAGTAATGCATGTACTTACACCACCTCGTATTCCTTTTTTAAAAAAGTGCAACATATCTATATCAGTTAGTAATTCTAATTTCACCTTTGTGTGTTTTAACACAGCATCCCAACTCAAGGCAAGAGCAGTGTAATAATGTGTCGGATCAAGTTTATATGTATTAAAACAAATTCTACGAAAATTTTCAAACACATCTGCTAATATTAATACATCCGATTTTAAATAAATATCGGAATAATCTCCGAGAGTTTGACAATTAAATAAATCCCACACATCACATGCACTTTGGTAGTCTTTTTTAGAAATATTTGCATCTCTTAATTTGTCATAAAATTGATCAATACTGGGTAATTTTTTTTCATTTAACTTTGATACATTTTCAACATAAGAATAAGGAAAAACACCTTTTTGTCTTATATAATTAAATTCTTTATTATTTGAAAAGTATTATTTTATTTTAATACATTCACTTTCATCTAAATTATTAGCTAGTTTTTCCAAAGATTGTGGCATAAATCGAAATGAATCGAGAAATCGCATTTTCATATAGATATTTTCACCATCTATAATATCTACCAATAAATCTTTACCGAAAGAAACATATTTTTCTTTAGTTTGTGCTATTACGGATATGTTTTCATTGTTTGTTGCAAATGTTTTAATAAATAGATGGGAATCATAATTTAAGTTATGGAAGAATATAGGAATATTTTTTTTTAATTTGTAATTTATGTTACATTTTGAATGAGCAGCACCTCTAAATTTTCCAGTTAAATGACAATGATCTCTTACTTTAATATCCCCTAAATAAGTAAACAATTTCTCACATATAAAACAAACGCAAGCATTTTCATAATCATTTTGTTCATCGGTGGTTAATGGTATCATTTGTTTGATTGGTTTTAAATGTGAGTTATAAATAATTTTAATATCATTATCCAATTTTTCAATCAATATGCGTCCACTGTTGGGGCCGCGATAATGTTCATATTTTGATAAGGAATCATCATAATTACATTTTATATAATATGCAAATGAGTGAGGTTCATGTTCATATGTTTGAACAGAAAATTATTTTTCTGGATCTGGTGCACAAGTGGATATTGGTTTAACATACTTTCAAAATCGCAATATACTACAAACGGAACAGTCAATTGATTCTCAATATTTTCAAATTCAAGTAAATTTTCAGGTACAATAATGTCCAAATTTATTAATTTTATGGTTAAGTGAAGGCATTTTTGCATATAAATGATCACAATCATGTTTTAAATATTCTAATAACTTATCATTGGTTCTGAAATACTGTAAACAACCATCACATACATATTTTCTACCATTATGTGTTGATATTTGTTGTGAAACTAGTTTTGATAAATCCGTAATTAAACAATAATGGTTATTACCATTATCATCACTAATTAATAACAAATTAATATGCGTTGATTTTTTAAATTTTGTGTAGTGTAGAGGACCAACAATTTCAAATTGTTTTTTAAAATGTTTATAAATTTCTTCAACACCATAAACATTAATTGACACATTATTTAATTCTTCAAATTTAGCAATATCTGATAATTTGATGGGGAAAGACATACCTTCAAAATTAAACGCACTATTAAAATGTTTGTAAGATGATGGTAGACTTGGATTTCTATTAGGTATTTGTACCGCAGCAACCAGACTCCAAGCAAAACAGCACTCATCTTTATTTCTTATATTAAGTGTAGCCTGCTTTCTATCAATAAATGGTGGCAGTGGGATAAATGATGATGCCCTTAGTGGATTGAAGTTATTAATATTTATTTCCAAGAATAATATTTTGTCCAACGCCCAACCTACAACAATAAATTAATCTTATTAAATGAAACTAAATTTAATGCAAATAAACACTTACGGGAATCACGTTCTTGAAAATCATCCATCTTCTGGTCTATAATCTTGATAAGTGTTTTTATAAGGTTATCAAGGTCTGAAACAGCCGTTGCAATTTCATATTTAGTATTAAATGATTTAATATCTTTTAAATCCTTTTCCGCAATAATATATGATCCAAAGAGTTCAAATTGTATTTTAGTGGTAGTAAATTTTTTAATATTTTCTCGAAGTAGTTGAATAATTTTTGGTTTAATCTCAGTGATAAGACTATTTAAATCAATATGAGTTTTTTTAGCTTTAACTCTATAAGTATCAATTCTATGTTTGAAAGCTGTAGATATAATTTCCACATTTTCCTCTACATTTATACAACAATTTTGTTTGTGTTGTTTACTTTGAAATGGTTAAAGGTACTGTTTGGGATATGTGGACTGGTAGGTTGTACACACTAATATCAACTCTTGGTAGTTATTCATTATATTTATTTTATTAGTTAACACTCCAGTGAGACTGTGAATTAACTCCCCTTAATTAACACTGCTTCATTATTTATACCCGTTCGGCGAGCCACCTCAATGTCAATATTATTTATCTGACATTGAATTGCGCTGACCGGCAAGGTGCTTAATCTGATAAATAATAAATGGTTATTATTTATCAGATATATTTTATTAATATACATTGTTTTGTATTATATCTAACCCTGAAAGGAAGGGCGGCTATTACGCCATTACAACTTCTATTGTGACCATTTAATTTTTGTTGAGATATGTTGATATTACATTCTTTACAAAAATACATACTTAATTTTTGAGGAGGCTCCTCAAAATGCACTTCTCTTAAATGTCTTTTTAAACTTTGTCTTGCACTAAATATTTTATTACATTTATGGCAGTCCATGTTTTCTTGTTTGTGGTTTTATGTTAAATGAAGGAATTGTTGTTGATATACATATATATATATATATATATATATATATATATATATATATATATATATGGGTAATTCCATTACTTTTCGACTAATTTGAAAAAGTCGACCTCTTTGATTATGCTCAAATTTTCAGGGATCAAAATATAGATGAAAAAAATGAGATTTGTCAAAATTTTGGACCTTAGAATAATGCCTGTTCAAAATGACACACATTTGAAGGTCAGAAATTTTACAATAAAACGTCTTTTTTAGCTTATTTTGTATCTCAATTTTTGGGCTTCTGGAAAAAGATAAAAAGGTCCACAATGTCTCAAAGTATTTATTATTACATGTATTTCAAAAACCATATTTTTATGTTTAATATCGTGGCAGTCATTTTGATATATTAAGCTTCAAACGTTATTCCAAAAAAAACCGTAAATTTAGCAAAATCGCAAAACTTTGCTTTCTTTAAACCGTTCTAACTTTGTCAAATCTTAACAAAATTTGATTTGCAAGGTCTAGATTTCCTCGTGTTTAATCTCTTTTTGAAGTGATTACACAATACTTATAGAATCAATACGTATACACCATTATTTTTATGCAGGAAGTTGCACATGTTTTCGCGATCTTCAAAACTTGTAATTTTCAGGTCCCAAAAAAGCGCTGTCACCCTATGTCGATTTTAGTCAAAATTTCAGTAAATACTCTTTGGAGCAAAAGAAAAAATAATATCTATATGAGAAATGGTATTTTGGGCATTATAAAGAATTTTTTAATATTCAAAAATTGTCAAAATTGGCAAACCGCACATTTTTGTATCTCAGTTTTTGGGCCTTTAGAAAAATATAAGAAGGTCCACGATGGCTCAAAATATTCTATATTACATGTACTTTAAAACCCATATTTGTCTATTTAGTGTTAGGGCAGTCATTTTGATACATCAAGCTTCAAACATTATTCCAAAAAAAACCGTAAATTCAGCAAAACTGCAAAATTATGCTATGTTTAAACCGTTCTAACTTTGTTAAATTTTAATGAAATTTAATCCACCAGGTCTATATTTCTTTGTGTTCAATCTATCTTTAAAATGATTACATAAGACTTATAAAATCTATACATATTCACCACTAATTTGATGCAGGAAGTTGCACATGTTTTTGCGATCTTCAAAACTTGTAATTTTTAGGTATCGAAAAACCGCTGTCACCTTAAGTCGATTTCAGTCAAAATTTCAGTAAATACTCTTAAGACCACAAATAAAAGGTTATTTATATGAAAAATAGTATATTGGGCATTATCAAGAGTTTCTTTATATTCAAAAATCGTCAAAACTCAGAAAATCTAAATCACGTTTTGTCTATCTTGCTTTGTTTTTGAAATAGTCAACAAATACAAAATATTTAAAAAACTTTTTATTTAACAAAAAAACACAAACAAAACAACATTACTTTAACAAGTGTGCATTTATGCAAGCTATTGATACTTGTTAAAACAGTTTTTTTGGTTCGGTTAGTGAAATTTGATAAAAATGCTGTTCAACATAGAGAATACGCAAATATCATTTTTGTTTACGGACTCTGTAATGGTAATGCTTTAGCAATTAAGATTTTCTGATAGAAAACAACTTTTTTGACGCGTTTTTTAATGAAAATGTTCACCCATATTATTATCAAAAGTAAAACACCTACAACCAGGCGACGTAGCACAACGACTTGCATTTTCTCAATGGCTTCTTGATAATATCCAATATACCATTTTTCATATAAATAACCTTTTTTCTTGTAGTCTGAAGAGTATTTACTGAAATTTTGACTAAAATCGACATAAGGTTTTTTCGGGACCTAAAAATTACAAGTTTTGAAAATAGCGAAAACATGTGCTACTTCCTGCATCAAAATTGTGGTGAATATAAATAGATTCTATAAGTTAGTTAAAGAAAGATTGAACACAAAGAAATCTAGACCTAGTGGATCAATTTTCTTCAAGATTTGACAAAGTTAGAACGGTTTAAACAAAGCATAATTTAGCAATTTTTCAAAATTTACGTTTTTTTTTTTTAAATTAATAGTTAAAGCTTGATATATCAAAATGACTGCCCCAACATTAAATATACAAATATGGGTTTTAAAGTACATGCAATAAGGAATATTTTAAGCCAACGTTGACCTTCTTATCTTTTTCCAGAGGCCCAAAAATTGAGATACAAAAATGTGCGGTTTGCCGATTTTGACAATTTTTGAAATTAAAAATTTCTTGATAATGCCCGATATACCATTTCTCATATGAATAACCTTTTTTCTTGTGTTCTAAAAAGTATTTACTAAAATTTTGACTAAAATCGACATAGGGTGACAGCGCTTTTTTGGGACCTGAATATTACAAGTTTTGAAGATCGCGAAAACATGTGCAACTTACTGCATCAAAATAATGGTGTGTACGTATTGATTCTATAAGTATTGTGTGATCACTTCAAAAAGAGATTAAACACGAGGAAATCTAGACCTTGCAAATCAAATTTTGTTAAGATTTGACAAAGTTAGAACGGTTTAAAGAAAGCAAAGTTTTGCGATTTTGCTAAATTTACGGTTTTTTTGGAATAATATTTAAAGCTTAATATATCAAAATGACTGCCACGATATTAAACATAATAATATGGGTTTTAAAGTACATGTAATAAGGAACAATTTGAGCTATCGTAGACCTTTTTATCATTTTCCAGAAGCTCAAAAATTGAGATACAAATTAAGTTAAAAATTACGTTTTATTGTAAAATTTCTGACCTTCAAATGTGTGTCATTTTGAACAGGCAATATTCTAAGGTCCAAAATTTTGGAAATCTCATTTTTTTCATCTATATTTTGATCCCTGAAAATTTGAGCAAAATCAAAGAGGTCGACTTTTTCAAATTGGTCGAAAAGTAATGGAATTACCCATATATATATATATATATATATGTATGTATAATGTATACATATATTTTATTATCATTAACTGAATAATTGTACGACTATTTTAAAGTGTTTTGTAATTGTATTTTTAATATGTTTATTTTAATATTACTTTTTATTAATATTGTATTAATTAAAATTGTTTAATTTTTTAATGGCAATTAATTTTGAAAATCGTTCATAATATGCCATATCTGATGTAGGATTCCAATCAATCGTTGAATTTGTTTTTGTTTCCAAATAATACTTTTTTTTAAAGGTTGTTTTTTGTTTCAATATTTTTAATGGATTTCGAAGTTATTTAAATTGTTTTTAATGAATGTCAGCTCCTCTTCGCTTTCATTAATTGAAAGAGTTGCCTCTTCACTCACAACTCCTTCCAATTCCTTACATAAATCTTTCAAAATCTGATCGTTAAAATCATCAACAACGTCTATTTCATATAGATTTACAAACAAATCTTCTTCAACGACTTCAACAGCTACATATCCATCCAGAACTTTTGATGGTGATGAAGTAGGGGGTATAGATGGTGTCGATGCGGGTGGAGCGGATGCCACTTGTACTGATGTAGATGCCAATGCCGATGTGGATGTAGATGGAACCGACGTTAGCATTTGATATAAATTTGTTTTTCTATCACACATTCAATATATTTTTATATATGATGTAAATTATGTAATTACTTCAAACCAATAGTTTACAATGTTCGAAACAATAATTTTACACGCTTTTATATAGTCACTCAATACAAAAAAATTACTTTCACAAACTTGTTGTTGACTTTTTGTCAGACTGAGTTTACCATACATTGATCCTTCCTTTAAAAATTCAGATTCACAAACTAGTTAACCTTGTGTTAATTCAAACAGGTTTCTCATACATTTACCATACATTGTCGCTTTTTATTAAAATTTAACGATACCAGTTGACCTCGTGTAAGTGACTTAAAACTTTAAGGTTAGTAATTTCATACGGTAAATAGCTCCTCCCCTCCATTCAGTTCCACATATAAAATGTTTTTCCAAGCTACAACATCAATACTGATACCAACATGATACTGATCAACTCTACTACATACTTCCTGAACAAAAGCCAAACAAAGTATGTGAGCATTGGTCACTCCATTGAAAGAGAATTTGAAATTACTGTCCGAATTACATCAATGAAAGGTGATTCTACATATTTTGATGAACAATGTTGGAAATTGCTACTACAAAATCAAGGTTTAATTACAAATTATTTATCGTCTTTTGACAAATATTTGTGGAATCCAATAAAGATGAATGATTTGGAACTATCTTTTGAAACATTCAACAATCGGAAACTCATAAAAATTGTTTCTACATCTCACAAGATTTTCCTAGCAAGTGAAAGTATTTATTGTTTATGGACATTGTTACTATTGATTAACGATCTTCTGGAAAAACTCAAGAAGCAACAGTTTTCAACGTTTTACAACAATCTAATTTGGAACCTAGCAAATATGAATGGTGATTATTTACAAAACACTGAAGCACTAATATCACCATTCAATGGGAATGAAAATGCATTTGGAATTAAAGAGCTTCTCTACATTCTCCCAGACTTGCTTGAGAAGGATGTCAATAAACGCAGACTTTCAATCAATACAAATAAAATTATTTCTGATGTTATTGATAATTTATAATTATTACATTTTAATAAAATAATGTTTTATTTCATTTCAATAAAATAATTAAGGTTGCGTTTGAAATTGTTATTGAGTTTTCTTATTTATTTACCTTATTCCAAAATGAAATGTGTACACTTTGTAATAGAAAATAATTTTATAAAATAAATGCATGTGTGGAACTTCGCACATCAACAAGCTAGAAAAGGGGTTTGGATGCTTGAAGCAGTAGATAGAAGTAGATTTGTAAAATGTATTGAAAAAACCGATAAGGTCATCTCTACCATTTTGGATGAAGGACACAGACAAAGAATTTACCTTGAACGATTTAATAGTGGTGGTGAGGAACGTGGATATAAATGAGAAATATTTTCTATGTTTCTTTAGTTTAAATCATGTGGACTGCATACGCCGAGATGAACTTACCAATACCAACAGATTTAAATACAGCTATTCAAACATTGGCCAGTCGATTTTATATTCTTTCCATGGATGCTTGTCGTGCCCAAAATCGAATGGATTGTTTCGAAAGTGAAGAAGTCTATCAAATGAGAGAAAAGAAATATGGTAAAGGAATTTGCTACCAATATATCGATGGACACATTTCACTGGATCAATTTTGTGAACAATTACTGCAAGTGGATATTTTATATAATTTCATCTATGATATAGAAGACTATTTACCATATCATATAAAATGTAAGATTCTTCAAAAAAATGAAATTGTAGCAGTAGATTAATTTTCATCAATCGCCAGAGTAATGCATATATTAAAAATATGTGTGCGAATGCGGGGAAGTATCGAAAATGATATTTTAGAAGTAGATTTAAAAAAAAAATTAATAACATATATACACATGGGGTGGAATTGTGCGAAAAGGCTCTTCAACATCATATACCATTAAAGGAATTTTGTCAACAATTTAAAAAATCCAATGTGTAGTTAAAATATTTAAAGGAAATGAAGAATTTTCTTCCAGATGATATATTAAATCAATTAAATCAACCCAATATGGATGAAATTACAGCGACAATTCAAAAAATTTATAGATAACTTGAAGATTTATCTAAAGATGTTGGTTGGTTTGAGAAAAGAATTATTCACCCATTTTTTGTAGATGATATAAAAACTCTAAATGGGAAATATGAATATGGAATGAATATGGAATGAATATTTGTTCCGCATTTTTAAATGGAATTGCATCATTGTATCGTCTATACGTTGGATTTCGAGAAGTAGATGTATTGTACAGATTTATTTCTGAGATTAGACTTTACCTAATATGCTAAATGAATGATGTGCCAATAAAAAAATATATATTTTAAAAAATGTTTTTCATTTCATTACAAACTCATTATACAATTTATATACATTTGATAAAGCACACATGGAGGTATGTTTGGAGTGATGTAGACATGTTGATTTACCAAGAATCAATGCTAGATGTTCTTCAAATTCTTGAATATGGATTGTTGTAAATTTTTGTAAAAAGGTAACCTTTTCTCTTTCTTTAACATAAATTGTGTCAACCTTGATGTCTTGAAGTATATTTTTAAATTGGTGTTGCGGTGTAAATCCTTGATTCGAATCAATGCAGTGATGATTATTAATTAACCAATTAGCTTGCTTCTTATATTCCAACTCCAGGTGTTGAAATGGGAACGGGGGTTTAAATATATAGTGAGCTATTCGAGTGCCATCAAAAATCGCCAGTTCTTTTGGTGAAAACTTGTTGGAACCAATTTTAAATCCTTGGACATCAATAATTAACATTTTATTTTTAATTTGGATAACTCTTTAAAAAGTGAGTTTACAACTGTCTGACCGCTTTGGTAAACGGATTGTAAGTGATCATCCGATCGTGAAGAATGAGGCATACAGCAGAAGTTATAGCTGTTGTAGCTACGCTTGTTTCAAATTCAATTCTAATTTCAACAGCATTTGATTGCAATGTTTCGTTTTGATTACTACAATCAATTAGTACTATTGGTGTTATCCTCTTAAAATCTTTGCGGTTAAAAAGAGGTTCACTTTCTTTATGATAATATGATAGTCGAAAATTTGCAAACATTTCATATAATGTAGCGATCTGATTAGATTTAAAATTTAAATTTAAATTATCATAAGGATATCTTTCAGAATTTAAATAAACTCTTAGATTTGTAAGCTCATTATCATCAAATTTACTCATATCTTTTTTTTTCTGATTTTTACGATCTGTTTGTAACCCAAAAATGATATATCTCGGTGTTTCTAATTGAGTAGATGTTTTTACAACCCATGTATGTCTCGTTGTCTCCGACAATGCAGGATATTCATGTAATTCCCAAGATCTAAACGCTATAGGTAGATCCACATTTTTTCCTAATAGTTGCGTCAATCTAAGTTGTTCAACCAATCCCACAGAAATGTGAGGTACCTTCCAATTGATTTTATTAATTGTAAGCTATACATTTTCATCTTTAGTGGATATGAGTGCGTCAATATCGGTATTACTACGTATTAAAACCAGTTCTTGTTTGGTGTTTATTATAATTTTCTTATAATCCTCAGCAAAACCTAATAACATTTTAAGTGGTATGCAAACATTGAAATTTCCATTTACATCTACCATATCATCAGTATTATCAGTAGATCTTGGAAACCATGCCGCGTTTTGTAATTTTTGATTGGAATTGAAAGATAAGTAACCTTTCATTGTTGATGTTAACCCAACATTTCTGGTGGAGTCAATAACAACGCCATTAAATTCATAACGAAGTTCACTAAATAGATAAGCAATACCGTTGTTAATAAACTTTGTTTTCTTTGGTTTTTTAAAATCTGCCCCTTGCAATTTGCCTTCTATGTAAATGTGGCTTTCACTCGGCAATGTGTACATATCTTGTTGTTGAATTGGAATTCTGATTTCATCATTGTTGTTGAAACTTGTTGATGCATATGGTTGATGTGTGTGAAATTCGGAATTTGTGATTGAGTTGTCGGCAAAGACACCTTCGGTAACATTAAGAGTATCCATTATTTAATATAATTTAAGTCCTAGAGATCTCAAAAATATAATATTTTCTGATGTTAATCTATTGCGTGCAGATTGTCTACTGATTGAATTAATTGTTGTTTTCAAGTTATATGGTAAGTTTTTGTAGCCATAATTACTCATATTATGATATTGCACTACCATAATTAAGACACCTTTTTTAAATGAAGTCCTACTGTGATGGTCTCTCCTCTGAAATTGACTATATTTCCGTCTTGAACCATTATTTTAAGTGTTATGTTAGTATTAATTGGCAAATATATAACTGTCTCGGGGGACTGTACAATTTTATATCCTGGCGGTACCGTGGGAAAAAATTGAAACAACGTGTGACCCAATCTTCCGTTTCTATAAGAGCTGGTTGTTATGCTACAATCCACACACAGAGAATTAATCTTTAAAATATCTGTTAAAAAGTCCGATTCAGTGGAACTATTTTTTTGTAATTTTCTTTTATTAAAACCCAATAATGATCCAATTGAATTATCTTTAGTAAAATCAATAGAAGTTGTACATTTTATATGAACTTTTAATGTATTATTATTTCCTGAAATTTTGATATCTTCGTTATACGGTTGAAGTTCTTTTTGTAAAAATTTGTTTAAATCGGTAATTTTATAAGATCCTACAGGAATTGTAATTTCTTTATTGTCACCAAAATAAAACTTGTTATTGGTCTCATCTATGTTTGCTATTGAATAAAATGATTCGAAATTTGTTAACCCCAACACATAATTCTCACTTTGATTTAGATATAAAGGAGGGTTGAAATCTGCTTGCAGGATTGAACTTTTGTCAGTAAAAGTTATGTTATAAGACATACTTGTTCGACATCAAACACATGAATGATAGATTTTTCATTATGTGTTTTCATATAAAAATTTTATGCATAAATGACCGCAATTTTAAGTGTTATACTTTTGAAATGCATCATGATTATATACGATATTCTTTTTACCATCCCTATAAAAATATTTTACTAACTCTTTAGGTGGTTTTAAATTACCAAAGCTGTCAAAATGTTTAATATTATTATTTTCTATTAGTTTTTTTTTATATGGATAAATGTAAAGACCGTGACCTCCTTTGAATGGTTTATCATATAAACCATCACCTATTTTATAACCCTCTTTGCAATTTACTTTAGATTTTAATACATCCTCTTGCTCTTTGTTGTGTCGTTGTTGTTCATATAGTTGTCTTTTTAAAGCTCTTTTTGCCATTACAGCTTTTGCAATTCTGATTGCGCCAGAAATTATAGCTCCTAAGAAACCCCCACTTTTAGGTATTTGAATAATCTTTGACGGTGTTTTTCTTACATATTTTGCTTTACATTTGCCACCTGTACCTCATTGCAAATCTAAAAGTATAGTAGTAATCTAAAACCCGAGGAAGGTGTGAAAAATGGACATGAATCATCAAAAAAGAAAAAAAATATGGTAGAAGATCGTCCCCTATTAAAATGGAAGAATTTATTGACCCACCACCGGATCCTACCATTAATCCAATTATTCCTGAACAAGTTTATGCGCATAGCCCTTCTGTATCTAGCACGCACTCACTAGTGGATGAGACAGAAATTGATGATGATGAAGGTGAACATGATGGAAACTCAACTGCGAAGAAGAATGATTTGGATCAATATTTAGAACAATATTCCACATTACCTAAAGCATACCTTCATGATATGATAACGGACTCCACAAAATCTATTGATCACAGATATGGTATAAAAGCTCTACCAAATGAAGATAATAAACTTAATTATGCCATTGGTGATTCAACTGTCACATTCAGTGATAATAATGTCGTTATTACTAAAATTGAAAATGGAAAAAAAATATTTGAGCGCATATATGTAGGCACGGCGGGGTTGTATGAGTTATTATTCAAAAAGATACCCATAGGATACAAGGATGCTGATAGAGCTAAGTATATAGATATTGTTAATGCAGCCAGAGTTGGATATAAGTCAAGCGGCAATATTTCTGGAAGTACATTAGACAAATATACCAAAATAATTGCACCTCATATTGATAGGCGAAAATCAATTCCGATTAGACTCACAAAACACCAAGGAATACTCACTCGTAGAGGAGATGCAACTGTTACCAAAGGATCTGCACTATTTGAATACAACAATAAACCATTAGAATTTATTTATTGAGATGATCCAAATGAGTTAGTTAATCGTCTACGATTGCTAATTTCATCCCAAGCTGCTGGACATAGTGGACACAATAATGAAATTACTTCAATAATTGAAGAATTAGACTTTCTTAGTCTAATTGTTAATAACTCTGAAGTATTTGTTTACAATAATTTCTTTAATCTAATATATCAAAAATTACTAAAATTAAAACTGTCAAAAATACTTAATCTAAGATATTATCTGTCAAAAATGGTTTTATTTAAACTAAGTTACCGAATCTTATATAGCAGCTGTTAAAACATAACCAATAAAAAGTAATCAACTGTCAAAAATACTTAATATAAGATGTGAATGTAAATTTTGCAAGTACTGTGGTAAGTAAAAATGATGCAATTTCTTGAATCATGTTGAGGTTTCGCGACTGTAGTTTCGCGCGCGGTAAATTTAATTTCCGTCTATTAATTAAGCAATTCGTTAGGGACGCATACAATTGTTCCCATTTTCCATTCATTAGAAAAATATTGGTGAAAAAACTAATTTTTTTTATTATGTGGTTATGAACGTCGTTATTGAACTGTTTTAAAATTTGCACATGTTGCCAAAGAGGCACTACTACGACACGCTCGGGTTAGATAAATACAAACGGATGTTATTGTGATAAGGTCAAACAATTTATGTATGTTATTTAAAATCTTTAAAAATAATTAAAATGTTTCAACGGAAACGGAAACAACTTCCGTTGTGCTTTATCGCTAGGTAAAGATGTGTCATCTTTCTCCTTATTGAAGAATGGTATAATTAAAAAAAATGAAGGAAAAAATAAAATTTGGTTTAACATAAAATTAATTTATTCTCTAAAATAAATATTGACATAATAATTTTTCAGTTTCATTAGCACATACACTATTTAAACTAATGTGATTGAAACAATTATGTCTCACAACTTCAAAGTGTGAGAAATCGTCGATCTCACTCTCTAGATTTACAACATTTTTATTTTGAAATAGATTTTCAATTAAACATTTTTGTTGGTTTCCTTTCACATAAATGTGATCACAATTCTCGAGAAAATATTTTAAAATATTTACAAAAGTATGCGAGGGCAAGTAACCACCGCTGTAGCGGAGACTGTGATGATTTTCCTCCAACCAGCGAATTTGATTTTTTTCGGTACTGTTGAGTTCATTGAAGCGGTGTTCGGATTTGAACAAATAAACATGCAAGTCTTTGCCGTTGTTCGTTATACACAGTTCTTTTGGGACAAAACGATCTCGAACAATAAAACCTTGCACGTCAACTGCGGCGATTGGATTGAAGGATTGTTCCATTTTTTTTTCTTTTTCTCAGTGACAATCAGGTATCAAGATAGATTTACAATTAGGACAGCTGAACACTATTGATTCAGTCGATGAATACGAGTAGCTGAAGTAGAAAGAGAGAAAGAGAGAGAGAGATTTTAAAATAGAAAATATTAAAAAAAAAACTTACCTTAACATGTTTTAGGGTTTTATTCAGAGTAGTTGGAATAAAGATAGTATAATTGGAACAAGTATAAGTACAGTATATAATAGATGCGTCGATGGCTACTGGTAAAGACAGACTGAGGAGCCGTTGCTCCACTACAACATAAATCATACTGAGCCTCTAGCGACATCTAGCGGCAAGCAGTTATATCTAACACCCCTCCTCGATTAATAGGTTTCTTTAAATAACAACGTATTAAATCGTAATATTAATTTAACAGTTAACTAACTAACTTATAACTATAATAACTAATAATACTTATAATAACTAATTTCACAAAAAAAAAATTACACATATAAGTATTGCAGATAAAATAAATCAAACATCAATTTTTAACATATTTCTTAGTTCTAGGAATTTAACATTAGTAAATGCTTTGGTAAACATGTCAACTATATTGTCATTGGTTGGCACATATTTGATTTTTATTTTTCTTTTCATCACCAAATCCTTTATGAAATGGTATTTAATTTCGATGTGTTTCGTTCTCTTACTATTTTCGTATGTTTTTGTTATATCTATTGCACCTTGATTGTCAACCAGTAACACTGCTTTTCTTTCTTTGTTTAACTCTTTGCACAAACCCTGTATATTTATTAAATCACATGCGCTCATGGTTGCTGCTACATGTTCGGCCTCTGTAGTTGAAAGTGATACGCATGGCTGTTTCTTCGAAAACCATGCCACAACACAATCAGAGAACATTGTGACCGATTCACTAACACTTTTACGATTTTGTTTATCACCTGCCCAATCGGCATCTGAGTAGGTTAGAAGGTCATTTTTGCTCGATTTCTTAAATATTAATCCCATCTCCATCGTATTTTTCAGATATCTAATAACCCTCTTGCACGCTAGCCAACAACTTTTGTTTGGCTTCTCTACCCACTGTGCCAAGTAATTTGTGGCATATGTAATATCTGGTCTTGAGACAATGCTTACGAACATCAAGCTTCCAATTAGCTCTCTGTACGGTACATCTACTTCTTCGCTCTTTGCTTCTACTTGGAAGTCTTTTTCAATTGGTGTCTTTGCACCCTTTGCATCTTTCATATTAAATTTTTCTATAATTTTTGTAATGAGTTTTTTTGATGGACTTTCAATATTTCCGTTTGTCGTTCAATTTCCATTCTGAGAAAATTACTTACTTCTCCCAAGTATTTTGCCTTGAACTCTGCTTTTAGTGCAGTTAGCAATTCTTCTGTTTCCCTCTGTTCCTCAATGATTAGAATATCGTCCACAAAAATTACCAGCCACACATTAACTCCGTTATAAAAACAATAATCAAACGAGGATCGTTTTAAGTTATTTCTTTCTGCAAAATCATTGAACATATTGTTCCAGCTTATCGGGCTCCCCTTTAGCCCGTACAATCCCCTGTTTAATTTTAACACATTATTACTTTGAATCTTCACCCCTTCTGGTGGTTTTAAATAAATATCTTTGTCAATTTTGCTATTTAGGAATGCAGTCGGAATGTCTATTTGGTGAATTTTCCAATTCTTTTGTACTGCTTGTGCCATTATAATTCTTATTGTACTTAATCTCGCTACTGGAGCATAATTGTTTCCAAAATTATTTTTCTCTTGAAAGCCTCTGGCTACCAATCTTGCCTTCTTAACTCCTCCCTCCTTAATTTTGAAAACCCATTTGGTTTCAATTGCATTTTGACCCTCTGGCAGTGCCGTCTCAGTCCAGGCATTTACTGCTTTAAGAGCATCGAGTTCTGAATTTACTGCGTTACGCCATTGCTCTTCTTTACAAGCTGCTTTATAATTGTTTGGCTCTTTCTCTGTAAACATACAATACGTTGTATACAATTCATATTCATTTAAATAACCGGGTGTTTTGGTCATTCTTTTATTTCGGAGTTTTGCATCTTTTATGTTCTCATCTTCTTCTTCTTCATCATTAGTTTCATTTTCTTCTTCTTCATTACTCTCATTCATTCTATTGGCATTCTGTTCTTCTTCATGATTCTCATTAATTCTATCGGCATTTCGTTCATCATCTATACTCTCATACCAAATAGTCTTTGATATTTCTTTTTCTTTATCTTCGACATTTTTATTAAACTTTATTTGTGACTCATCAAACTTAACATCTCTTGAAATAACAATTTCTCGATCGATCGGATCGTAAAGTCTATACCCGTTACTCGCGTATCCTACCATACGTAGTTCACGCGCTCTTTTCTCAAACTTTGATCTCTTTGGTAAAATTACGGCCCATGCTTTCGCCCCAAAAACTCTCAACATTTTTAAATCAAGTCTTCTTTTAAAAATTTGTGCAGGAATTTCAAAATCTATTGCCGATGATGGACATCTATTGAGTTGATAGGCGGCACACAATATCGCTTCATTCCATAATTGTTTCGGTGCTTCCGTTTCTATCATCATAGTTCGCGCTTTATTATATAATGTCCGATTTAACCGTTCGGGAACACCGTTTTGTTGTGGAGAGTACGGTTGAGTATATTCCAGAATTATTCCCCTATTCCAGCAAAAATCTTTGTAGTTGTTTGAAATGAATTCGCCCCCATTATCGCACCGTATGCGTTTAACATTTGTATTGAATTGATTATTGATTTCTATAATGTATTGTTTCAAATTTTCTTCTGCTTCACATTTGTTAGTTAACAGATACACCTTAACAAAATGTGAATAATCATCTGTTATTGTTTGAAAATACCTGTGACCTTGCTCCGAGTTTGGCTCGATTGGTCCTGCTAAATCGGTATGAATCAATTCCCCAATTTGTTTACTTCGCGGTTTAGCTGTTTGCTTAAATGGCAATCGAGTTGCCTTCCCTTGCATACACGGTTCACACACTTGTTTTGATACCGGTAATTTCATTTCTACCAAACCTTTCCTATTTAAATAACCTAGGCGCTGGTGCCATAGGTTAGCTGTTTCTTCCTTACAGATGAGTACTTCTTCTGTTGTCGTGTTATGCTGTTTTTCTTTCAGTATGTATAGCCCGTTTATTTCGTGACACTTCCATGACTGACTTCTGTCCTCCGTATAGATCGTCCCTCCTTGTTTGTTGAACACTACTTCTAAATTACTCGCGACAAGTTTTGTTACGGACAATATATTATGATAAAGACCAGGTACAATCAATCCTTCTATATTTCTTACTTTGCCATTGCTTACTATTGACTTTTTACCCCTTTTCTTTGCTTTTAGCATAGCTCCATTTGCAATTTTTATATTGATCATTTCCGTCAGAATTTCTACCGTTTTAATTTCATTCGTCGTTTCTTTCAATAAATGTTCAGTCGCGCCAGAATCTATTATGAAGTTTAGTTCACTGTTTTCCGTTGTTGTCGCACAGTTACACATCTCACTTTCACTCACCGTTGTAACGATGAAGTTGTATTCGGTCGCCTGACCTTGGGTGACGTGCGACTGTTGTCCGTTGTCGTTTGAAGCCTGCGCGCTCGATGATCTGGATGTTCCGGCGTTGCCTTTGTAGCCTCTCTGTTGTCCTCTTCCTCTCCCTCTATTTGGCGGGAATTGACGATTTCCGTAACCGTTACGGCATTGAAATGCTTTGTGCCCAAACTGATGGCATTTGAAACATTCAATATCTCTTGACGCAGTAAATGATACTTCTTCTCGCGTTTTATTTCTATCACCTTGCATTAACTCTGCATCTAACAAGCACGCTTTTACCCTCTCTAATGTGAGCGGAGTGTTCATGCTCGTAGCTTCAATTGAGGTGACTACTTGATGGTACCTTTGCGGCATGCTGATTAACAGCTGACATATTTTGTCTTCTTCCTCCATTTTGCTGCCCGTTGATTCGATGTTGTTGATCAATGTATCGAATTTTAGGAAATAGTCTATTAGCTTCTCGTTGTTTGAACACTGTGTCTTTAGGAGCTGTTTCTTTAAACTCAATTTGTTGAACGTACTGTCTCTTTGGAATATGTCTTCTAATGCTTTAAGCATCTTTTTCGCCGAGTCTGCTTTCCTCACATATTCCAGATATTTGTCACTGATACACTGCACGATTATGGATCTAGCCTTTGCATCGTTCTTTCTGTCTTTGTCTTCTAATATTTCCTTTGTTAATACGTCGCCAACGTCTTTTGTTTCTAATATCAGTGACACTCTGAACAGCCAGTGAGCGAAACTCGTACCGTCTTTTAGCTGCGGCAGTTGAAAACTCTCGAATGTAGACGCCATTTTATTTTTCAACACGTGTTTTCTACCGTTTTCACAATTTTTAGTTTCGTCTTTTCGCTTTTGATACCACTTTAATCACAAGACTACTTTCTGGGCCCATAACCTTTTAGGGTTTTATTCAGAGTAGTTGGAATAAAGATAGTATAATTGGAACAAGTATAAGTACAGTATATAATAGATGCGTCGATGGCTACTGGTAAAGACTCCACTACTACATAAATCATACTGAGCCTCGAGCGACATCTAGCGGCAAGCAGTTATATCTAACAACATGCACGCCAATGCATCTAATAAATGCGTTTTAAAATTAATTTCTTTACTCTCACAAGGTTGAATTAATTTTTTACAATATTTGCAAATTATTTTGCATGTATATACCATGGCGGTTGGTTATAAACTAATCATCTAGCTGCTCCTTGTCAATGTACGATACAGTGGATACCAATTTATTCAGAATATTTTTTAATTCTTCTAACAATCGTTCATTTGGACATGTGATATCGAACAGTTTTAGATTACTTTTTCCCATTTGCACAAGTGTTTTTGTAAATTCATCGTAGTCGTAAAAAAGATTTTTCTTAAAAAAAGCAAATGTCCGTTGAAATGTTTATACGCCGTTTCAATATTAGTTGTTGGTAAATCTGGAAAGTCCTCATCAGTTCTACCGTATCTTTTTATTTGAAACAAGCATTCGTCAAGAACGACATAAGTGTTATCCGTATAGAAAATTAATGTTTGTCCGGTGTGTGCATGAAGCATAGTTGATATAGTATAATAATTCCCTCTTCTGAGAGCACTGTAGGACATAAAGTGCTTTAATTTTAACTATGGACATTTGAAAGTGAAAATTTTATTGTCGATAAATATTACAATTTCGCCGTTTGGTCTTTGATATACCGCCTTGATTTTCTTAAAAGTCTTTGGAATAAATGTTAACCAATCTGTAATTAGCAACGGTTTTGCATCAAATTTTGAGGAATCTAATTTTTTTATCCATATCCATCAAATATAAAATATGTACAATTTTCTGTTGAGTATCAAGAATGTGTTGATTTCATTTTGAGCACAAATCCGGATAAACTGTGTTTTTATTTACAATTTTGTCCGCAATTATCGGGGTTGATCGACAAATGATTTTGATAGGCAACAATATAAAGACATGTCTAACATGTCATTCGGTAAAATGATGGAAAATGTCAGAAAATATAGGTCAATATACTACAAATAATTGGAGCACAGCGAGAAAATTAATATCAAAACCAAACTTTAAATCATTCAAAATATTTAATGAAAATTTTGTTGCTATAGAAATGAACAAAACAAATATTAAGTATAATAAGGCATTGTATGTGGGCACTTGCATTTTGGATTTATCAAAAATTATTATTATCTATGATTATTTGAAGGTGCACGTCGAGCCGCATTTTGAAGTAATAATATGCTATAGCGATACGGATAGTATTGTTGCCAAATTTATTCGACGTGACAACTGCCCGTATCAAAGTATATATGCCGTAATCCGGAGAGATCCGATTCTGATGTTTGACTCCTCAAATTATTCGGTAAATAATCCCTTTAACATTCCGCTAGTTAATAAAAAGGTAATTGGCAAATTTAAAGACGAGTTAGGCGGAATCATAATACTAGAATATGCGGGTATCCGAGCAAAAGTTTACGCTATCCGGCCGGATTCTGATAATGCTGATTTAAAAAAAAAACACAAAGGAATAGGAAGATCAAGCATTCGAAAATTACAATTCGAAGACTATATTAATTCAATTTTTAATAACGTTTCAAAAATGACTACATTTAATTGTATAAGATCAGAAGATCACATTTATACGATAGAGATTAATAAAACTGCTCTTCATAATTTTGACGACGACGAAATCAAATTGATCAAATTAACTCAGTGCCGTGGGGGGCATCACAATTTTGAATGATTTTTTTCTTATAAGTTGTGTGTATATATCATTCTTGTTTTTCTATATATATTTTTTTTTATTATTCTAGAACTATTTCAACATTATATCCATTCATAATTTGTATTATTATAAAACTTGAATTATTATAATTTTAGTAACCTTTTTATAACATTTGCTTTGTTTGATTTTTTTTTATATAAAATATATTATATTTGTAACTTGTGTTGTTTTTTAGGTCATTCTCAAATGTCACCATTAATAACCGAAATTAAATTAAAATTATAACATTCTATAATATTTATTAAATTAATTATTTTATTTGATAACATTTAATAGTAAAGTCGTTATCAGTTGTAGTAACCGCAATTGGTGATTACGCGCTCGTTGCGAGAGCCGGTGACGTAAGTTTATACATAATTCATCTAAGCTCTTTTGGCATGCGCGAAGCGACCAGAACCCGTAGTTTGGACAAACGGTAAATGGATTATTTGCGCAGATCGGTCCTAAAGTGACTAACGTCACCAGGGCTGATAGCGATCTTCACTTGCATCCTCTCATTTTTTTAATGTTTCACCCCCCCACGAACTATCACACCCATATGTATAATTGAAATTTTTTAAAGGTGAAATTCAATATATTAAGGGTTATAATCGCATATTTTTATCAGTTATTATAATATAAATTGCAAGTGCTTAGGGCTGACGTCATCCCATCATATATTTTTCCATCGATTTTTTACAAGCCCACATTCAATATATTAAGGGTTATAATCTCTTATTTTTAACAGTTATTATTATATTATAAATTGCAAGCGCTTAGGGCTGACGTTATCACATATATTTTTCTATTTTTTTACAAGTCCACATTGAGGTAATCCCATTATTATAGCACTTTTCCCATTCCTTATCAGTAACACTGTTTGGCGCAATGGGTAGCGCGTCGGGCTCTCAATTAGCCGACCGGTGTTCAAATCCTAGCAGGCAAGACTACTCACTAAAAAAAATACGATGCTACCAAGCATACAGTGTAAGTTGAGTTGCATATACTCTCTCTCTCTCTCTCTCTCTCTCTCTCTCTCTCTGACAAGTGTATGCAACACAACTTACACTGTAACTTGTGGAAAACTTGACAAACCGACAAGACGCCATCTTGAACAACGCTCCATCTAGTGGACAACTCGACTACCCGCCAAGACGCCACCTTTGACATCCCACCAAGACGACAACGCCCAAATTCTTCCCGCCAGCAACCGAAGGTGGCCATCTTGGACAACGCCCTAATTCTTCTCGCCAACACCGACGGTGGCGACACTTTGCAGGCTGGTGGACAAACTTAGAACCAGAGATAACGCAACGCCGACCACCCGACCGGATGCATTTCTCGTAAATTGGATTAACCGGAAGTACATGTAAATTGACATAAGAATCTTATCAGATTTCGACTTTTTATACTACTAGGATATTTAAGTTCTCAAGTTGTTGCTTGGATGACGGCGAATGACATAAATTAACACGACGTTTTGCTCCGGTTGTCACTGTTTTCTTTCTCGCGGATATCTCTAGCGCGGTAATAACAATTATCAAACGTGTTTGTTTGAAATAGGTGCACGACAAAAACGGCCTTTTATCTGACGTATAGATGTTTGAAACCTTGCGTTCTCTTTTAACCGCTTCACCAGGGAAAGTATGTCGTTTATGACCCATCTTATTACACCGGAAACAACGAGGGTTATTATTAGTCGGCAACGAACTCGACAATGCCCACTTCGGCAGTGCGGTATCACGGGCACTTGCGCAAGACTTCTCAGTAATATACTGCAATTTAGTTAATAATAAAGATGTGTGGTCATGACGCATTTGAAGCGATTGACTTTTTATAGAATTATCTTGTATACCGTAACAAATACAATTTATTAACTGTTCCTGTGTGAAAGACGAGTGGCCAGTAATTTTTGTAATTTTATTCTTGCATATGGAGCGTATTTGCTGCAGCCAATAGACGTAAAATTAGACGCGTTGTGTAACAATTGAGCAGAAACGACAGAACCAGAAAAACTACTAATTAGATCTACCTTTAATTGCGCCCAGGTGCGTCTTTCATGGGTGCATTAGCCTTTAAACCACTCTTTGCCTTACCGTTAAAACAGTGCATCAGTTTTGTCTATATGCAGCCATCACTCCATTCTAACTGTACGGCTAACTCGTCGACATCTTCTGTCCATCCTTGTGGGCTATCTTTAGATGAAACAAAATTGGCTAGCAATGTGGAATATTCCGTTCCGCGAGGGGTTGCAATAGGTTGGCTGATTTTCTCCACAATGCGACTCATTAACGCCTCAAAGGAAGCAGCAGGGATGACTAATTGTTGTTCAGCCATATTGAATCACAGTCGACCGCGTGGTTTCACGTTTTCAGTGGATTAAGGTAATCTTATCCTACTTCTGATTTAAGCCATCACTCATTAACAACCATTACACAAAATAAAATAATCTCTTATTATTTTCACACAAACTTTATTAACAATTAGAACTCAAACTTTATTAACATAATACCTAACTAACAATACAGCGAGACGCGCGGCAGTCTCTTGTAAGACAAGTAGGAAAGTAGGTCGAAAAGAAGGAATCTCGATTAGTCTCATGGACATACGCAATTTACTTAATACCAACGCAGTAGAAAGGATTCTAACAGAAGGAGAGACGGATTAGCAATCTACCATAAGATCTCTACGATAACACCTAAATTTTTATGATGTACATATACGAGTGTTGTGCTTATGTATGACCAGTGGAGTGTGGACCGTGGCTTTAATCTTACATCGCTTTTGTGCTGCGTTATTTGTTTATCCAGTTTTTGGGACGTTTGACCAACATATACTAGGTCACACTGCTTGCAACTAATTGTGTACACCACCTCATGTTTGACGGGAGAGGATCCTTAAACCTTGTAAAGAAGGTATTGATAGTGTTAATTTTGCTATACACAATGATTAAATTAAGATTGGCACCTCTGATGATGTTTGCTAGTTTCTGTGACAGGCCATTAAGAAACGGCAATTTGTGGTTTTTTTTTTGGTTGAGCTGTAATATCTCTTACTGCGGGAGTATTCAATGGACAATATCTTTTTTAAAAGTTCAGAGGGATATGAATTATTCCTCAGAGTTTTGAATAGTAACTTAAAGTTGTTATCATGAAACACAGGGTGTGATATGCGTAGAATCCGACTTTTTAATGCAAGCACCGTGTTTAGATTATATTTTATCGGATGATACGAATGAAAAGGAATGTACCTTCCTGAGCTAGTAGGCTTGAAATACTAATTTAGTTTTATTTAATTGTACGAATCTCTAATGGCCAGCATGTCTAATAAAGTACAGCTCCATCCTTCTCTTATTCAACCGTAAATTGTAGCTCTTATACATAAACTTTAGTACCACTAATCTACGTCGATTTGTTAAAGCAGTTTACAATTAAATATTTTTCTAAATTATCTATAGTAAAAGATTGTCTTCTATCTGACAAAATATATTTGTATACAGTAAAACTGCTTTCTACGTATACAGAACTAATAAGAGCAAATAAAAAAAAAAATATCGATAGAACTGGTACTATAGTTTGTAACAGCATCATTCCGGAGGAGTTGATGCCGGTAGAATTCCTAAAATCAAAAATAGGTATTAGTGGTATGGAACTTTAGTTTGTTTTCTAAATTAGTAACTAACTACTTTTAATTAAGTTATTTTGATAGTTTGTGTATATTTAATACTCACATGTTTCCGGTATTGTTTTGTGTTGTGGATTCCGTGTCGATCTTGGACCGGTTCCGATGCTCTCGATTTTAATCTAGAAACAAGTTGCGGTTAGGTTAATTTTAATGCAATTGTTATTAATTGTTAATCGAGAAAGGTTGTATTATGCTGTAGATTGCATGGGAGAGTGCTGTAATGAAACAATTATATTTATTAAAATAGTTTATTTTAATAAATTAAACATACAATACAGATTAGTGGTGACATCTATTTCAGGTATTGCCAACTATTATTATAATTTTATATTTCTGAAGCCAGAGATACCTTAAAATACCCTTCACTCAAGGGTGGATTTGGACCCGCACAGGTTAGTAGTTAATATTTATGTATTTGTTCAACATCTATATTGATGATTATGTATGTGCCTTGCTTTCTAACCTGTACGCCGTATGGCCCGCATGCTTGTTTGGCTTATTGCAGTTTTTTTTACAGATTTATATTTTCCTAACATAATTAATGTTATTTTTATACTTATGAATGTTAGCATAGACTTAAATTCTAACGGTTGTGCCTTATTGCCGTTCTGAAATGGATTAGCCAATGAGCTGGAAGACAAACCCCTCAGAAATGCTATAAGGAAAAGAAATCATAAATCTAATATTTATGGATTAGTAGTGAAAAAAATGTGTATTAGTACTCTACAGCTAAATTTGCGCCTTCCAGATGACACGTGTTAAAAATAGATAAATAAATATTATGATTTATATGTGCGCTAAGTGATCGCCCATATGTCTTAAGGACTCTGTTTTTCTTCCTGGAAATAACAAAGATTTTACGATTTTGCTATTTCTACGAAACGCAAAGACACATCTGTTATTTGGAATACATAAATTGTAAACTAAAATCTAACATGAAAACTTAAACTTCTCCACCCAACCGGTACCACGCTTGATTTCTAAAAAGGCCGGAAAAATAATATTTTCTTCTTAAAACTTCTACAAATAATGCATTATCATCTTCTACGTATAAAATTTGTATGCTAACATACCTTTTAAGAATATCGGCAATCAATGCTGTATTCCAACCACTAAAACTGTTGCTGTTTGTATTAAATTATTTTCATTTACATCCTTTTTCTTTTTGCTTTTATTGACCTATTTCTATTAACACAAGAGATGGTAGTTGATGTCGAATTTAGACGCTCAGTTCCTTGTTGTAACTATGGAGTAGTACAATTATTACTATGAGCTAGATAGGATTTTCAAAAAGAACTTGTCCTTTTTTTTAATACAAGTGAATATTTAAGTAGTCTTGCACGATGAAGTTACTTTTAATAATAAAATGATATTTTACATTGTTTCTTATTTATACTCGTTGAGTTATCTACAACGGATGGATTTAAGCACACGGATAGCCGTGGCTACAATGTAATTGTGGCTACAATGTAACTAGCTCCTTGTTGTGACGATGGAATAGTACTATTATTACTATTTAAGGCTACCAAAATGGCTACCGTCAACTTGGTAACTTATGCCCCTTTGTGATGGTAAGAGGTGGACAGGGTTTCACTTACCGTCGTAGCTCAGTGAAGACGGGGGTGGTAAGTTGTGCTCCACGGGATCTTTTTATGAAGTCCACCCTGTTTAAACAAAAGGCATACGCGGATAACAATTTGAAAAGAAGCTAAAATTAAGTGTGAAACAAATACAAGTAGTTGCAAATTGAACACAATTTACTTATATTTGGAAAACAAATTATAAACAGAGCTCGATGTAAACCAAAATATATTACTGGGCTGTAATGTTCAAGTAAGTTAAATACATTACATTCTTAAATTGTAAAATACATAAATGCAAACATACAAAATACACCCAAAAATTAAGTATTGGCAACATTTTATGCCAAACTACTATTAGCAATTAAAATAAATGCAAAATACAAAATTTAAAAAAAAAAAAATCTATAGTCTATCGCTCTCGTGTAATCATACGAGTATAGCAATGACAAATGAACCAATGCCATTAATAATTATGAGCAATGACTATAACATAAAAAAAGAAGGAATACATAAATAAGCCGTGAAATTTTAAATCGAAATATTGGTACAAAAAAAGAGTACTCATGGTTTGGGTCCAGGCATAGCGCTATCCCCGTCCAAAGATCCTCCAAGGCAAATTATTAGCACACACCGAAAATCAATAAAATTTCACTGCCGAAAGCTATTACGCCGCCTTACACCAAGTGGTAGAAAGCACAAAATAGAAAGTATTGCTATAATTTATAATGACAGTTCACATAGGTTGCCGATAACACATTGTTGTCTTCTTCTTGTTGAGCACACTTCCGGATTCTTAAAACAAACCAATCACTTCAATTGGGAGCAGGAAACGAGACTTGGATAGATTAGCGGCCTCAAGCGTGTCTTCTGCAGACACCAACTACTTCTCCAGCACGTCCCATGCGGAACATCAAACAGGGTCTCCCGTACCTGCGATAGGTACAGCATGTAGGTGACCGTTCTGGGTCGTTATAAATAAACTAGACCGCCCGTAGAAAAGAACCTAAAACTTGCTATAGAAATCCAGAATTACTAATAATTCTGCAAACACCGGAAAACAATAAAAAGAAGAGAGAATAAACACTAAACCAACCTGAGATTTTATACGGTTCTACCATTCTTGTAAATAACTTCCAGCCATGAGGTGTGGGTGGGTAACAAATCCGCCTATGCAGTTGTGGTATAGACAATAACTCCTAAATATCACTTAGCGGGTAGCACGTAGCACAAAATATCACAACTTAATGCAGTTTTAACGACGAGAATATAGATCAGGCAAGGATTCCTAAGGATTAACAAAGCCTCTCAGAATACTCGCCACTGCCACAACACCACACCACGACACCTCAACGACTGGAAAAGGAATGAAAATCATTTTCCTTGAAGCATAGCAAAACTATATACAAATAAATTATTGAATTAATAAGAAAAATTTATCTCAGTTTAATTTATGCCACTAAAAAATGAAACGCATTGTTAAAATTTGCTTTTAGTATCGGCAATAGTAACATCTGGCTGGTGTTTTGCTACTTTAATACAAATTTCACTTAATGTCTTATTTCTGGCATGTCTATTTGTATGCATAGCCGGTCTTTGTGCATGTCAATGAGGAGTTTTATTTGGATTCTCAACCAAGACATAACTAATTCACGCAAATTTTAAAATCTGTCCACAGAGATAAATGGTTCCAAAAGCTACAAATTCAGTTTTATTTAGAGATACAAAAGCTGATGCCTTAACATAAATTTAAAATATTGTCGAAATGAATTTATATAATACAAAAGATTAAAAATATTATGCTGATACAAATGCAGGACTTTGGAATAACATGTTATGATGATCTAGCATCTAGTCGCCCATGCCGTCCTAAGCAGGTAGAATTATATCTTAGCTCGGCGGTAGCTGGTGTGCTGCCAAATGTTTTTATTTTCTGCTTCTTTTAAATTCATCTTAATATTATCTTAATTAACTAACGATATGGTTTTTGTTTATCTTTTATAATTTCTGTGTTAGTATAATCCCTTTATCCCGTTCATTTAATTCCTTTTTGTGCAAGAGGAATAAAAATTACTGAGGGGGTCATGCGCGGGCCAATTCCGTGAGTTTTCTGCGGAGCGAATGCAAGCGCATACGGTCTTTTTATTGAAAGTCTTTGCCACTACTAGATTGCAATTGCGGATACAGGTAGTTAATCATACCAGTTGTAACGCTTCCTTGTCGCTGACGACCGGAAGCGGCTGAGTAGCGATCAGTCGTTATCGACAGGGCTCGATATTGGCCTAGGAGGTCTCGGGCGCCACCACCTATTGCAAGATGGACGGGTGCTTACGAATAAAACAATACAATGTCAGGAGGAAATAAATTTATATTCAGTAAGTAAACAAAACAACAGAAATCAACTCAAATAAAATGGGAAAATAAGCCTAAGTACTAAGATAACCAGTGTCCTGTCAGGGTCGGGCCACTGGTTAACATTTACTAAACTAACACTATGTACAGAATCAACCAGCGTCCTGTCAGGATCGGGCCACTGGTTAATATTAATTACACTAATACTATTTACAAAATCAGCCAGTGTCCTGTCAGGGTCGGGCCACTGGTTAATAATAACTAAAACTATTGCTATTTACAAAATCAACCAGTGTCCTGTCAGGATCGGGCCACTGGTTAATAATAACTAAAACTATTGCTATTTACAAAATCAACCAGTGTCCTGTCAGGATCGGGCCACTGGTTAACATTTACTAAAACTAACATGTACTAGACTTACGGCTCTTACTTCTCAGGACTTGATTCTTCGGGTCGACTGTTTGCTTGGCTGAGTGCAAGCTTGACTGACTCTACCTGGCCAGGCCACGCGTATTTATACCCGCACCCGAGGAGTGGGGATGGCCCGCCAGGCTTGCCAACACAAAGTTGCAAAACATAAAAATAACTAAACTAATAATTAAATTCTAATTACACTAATTAATAATGATTATACATAAAATTGTGCATCACATAACAATCCGGACTCTTATTCGAGGGTCGGACATAGACTCGCCAGATGGCAATAGCCCCGAAATCGTCACAACAGCTGATTATCGCGCGAGACTTGTTTACACTTGTCTCAACGGCACGCGTAATAAAAATAATGTTTTTGTGCCCGGGAATACATCGAGAGAGTGTGTGGATGTGAATGTGTCCGGTGAAAACAGTAAGTAGCATTTTTAAATGAGCACGTGGCGAGAGGTTATGTCCGGCCCCCTTGGGTTAATTAGGTGTTTGCGGACATAATGTCCTTAATAATTATTTCTCCTGGTATTACCCCGACCATGAATATCTAATTTGTTTTGCCCTAACATTAATTAATAAAATCTTTATTTTAATTAACACAAATACAGGGTGGGCTAAACAAATTAATTTGACAATTTATATACGGGGGGGTCGAAATTCGGGAAAAACACCAGGATTAATTTGAGAAGTAGTTTATTATGCACAAAACGGACCCTAGGTCCGTTACACAGTGGAATACATCAAACCAAGGAAGGATTTAAATTTAAAAAAAGCAATTGGCGCTTGACAGCTGTGTTTATGGGGAGCCGTTTTGTTTTAAGTTGTTATTCTGTGTAATATTTGGTGTCTTGTGGACCCAGCCGTCGCCGAGAGCTTGGCCCGGCTTGTCGTTAAAAAATACTCCATTTGGCGCCCGACGTAGGGGGGGGGGGGCTACGTAGTTTAACTTTTAAACGTGTTAGTGTAAAAATAATTGTAACATTCTATATTTATTTGTTGGTTTTGAAAACTTTTATGATACTTATATAATTGTTGAATGGGGTACGACCGTGAACTCCCGATCTTAATCCGTTTCCCGAAACTTGATTATTGAGATTCCTATTATTGAGGTCCTGCGTTATTGAATTCTTTGGTTTGTTGAGACTTGTTTTGCTCGTTATATTTCCG
Source organism: Tachinus rufipes (assembly GCA_963932245.1). Taxonomy (NCBI): domain Eukaryota; kingdom Metazoa; phylum Arthropoda; class Insecta; order Coleoptera; family Staphylinidae; genus Tachinus; species Tachinus rufipes. The sequence goes on from OZ010748.1 coordinate 54,087,151, forward strand.
CTTCTTACAATAAAAACAAGTAACATCAAAATTGTTAGACGTCGGTGCGTGAAAAATTGCACGCTCTTGCTTAACTCTAACGTTGTTAAAATTTGGATTGTAATTTCCTCTTATAATTATTTTTGTTTCTATATGACCTTTTTTATACAAACAACATTGGTTGGTAAATTTGTTCTCTTTTAATCAACAATAGTGAAAATCGTTTTGCCGTTTGAAGTTGCCGTTCTTCTGAACGTGTCAAATCAATTGCGGTTTCGAGAAAGTTAGGGTTTTGTGATTTAACATAATTTTTTACAGGATTAGTTATCCTTTCTTAAAAACATTTAAAGCTTGAGTTCTAATTACTTGTGAAAGTTCTTTGGCTATGCCCGGTTACAATGGCATCTACTAAATTTGACAGACATTTTTCGATTTTTAAGGCATAAGTTGCAATGTCTTCGTTCTTGCCTTGAATAACTGAGTTTTGTCATAATTCTACGGATTGCTTCTCTGAGAAAACATCTTAAAGATAAGCTTTTAACCCGTCCCACTCAGGAAAAACTGTCTTAATCTTCGGTTTTAATAATGCCAATATAAATTGTCCCCTTGAGTTACGACACAGTTCAATTTTTTCTAATAATAATTCGCTAAGTTGCATGTTTAGAAGAGCAAATCTTCTAAATGAAAATGAATAGGGTTTGATTTGTTTAACTTAAATAAATACACGTTAAAAAGACGTGTGTTAAGATATAACTTAAGCATGTAATTAGTTAGCTGATATTATATTATTTAATACGTTATTTTATTTTATACCTTATTGTTAGTATACATAATATTGTATATATACTTACAGTCTGTCTATTCTGATTTTAATTGTATTTTTTGTATATTTTTGTATTCTTACTGTTATTTTATTTTTTTATTTTATTGTGAAATTATCAATTTATGTAATTAATTGTAAACTGGTGATAGCCGTTAAATATATAATTATTATTAATTATATTATATAAAACAGAGAGTAGTGAACTCTTTTCCGCGACAGAGTTAATAGCTAAGTGTCCGTGAAATCGTGAACACCTTTGCCTATTACTTATTATAGAAATTTTTAATTAACCTAACCGCAGTATCAATAGAAATATTAGCCATTTTTAAATTGTAATAATGTATATAAATTAAATTTCAAATTTTTTAAATAACACTCTTTTATTAATCATAATATTGCTGCTTGCCTATATATGCGCAACCGGAACATTTATTGCATAAAATCAAAAATAAATTATCCAACATAAAACAAAACAATATTTATTTATTTATTTATTTATATTTCGCTATCGGCGGATGTGAAACAAAGCTACTTACATAAAGATAAAAATAATCCACATAATGATTAACGTTCGTTGCGTTGAACTGTTGCAGGCAGTGCTGACAAGTCAAGTAAACGTTTTCACTTGCTGATAAACATTTGGAGGTTCCGGAAACCAATGTGGAACATCATTTAATTCCACTTTCAACTTTCACTTTTGTTATATCTGAATATACCAACCAATGCTGAGGTAATATCGAGCGGCTGTTCAGGCTTATATTGAGAAAATGGGGGTCATTGAACGATCCGACACCCCATCGCTAGTTTGCTACCCACTATCGCAATAATTGCAAAAATCAAAACTGCTAACGATTATACATACATATATATAAAATATTTGTTAAACAAACATACTTAATTTTTTCGCAATTAGATTAATCTTAAACTTTGGACTCGTGACTAATTCTAATATTAATTGTAACGTTTTTATGGTTAAAATAACTTTGCGAAATTTTAGATATTTATCTTTACTTTGTAGTTTTAGATCAGATAAAAGATGATGTTGGCACGGTTGACAAAATAAATGCGTTTCAACTTCTTTATAATCAATCGTAATTGTATAAAAATATTTTTCATTTTGTTTAACAGAAGTCGTGTGTTGTGCTACCTAAAACATTGTATTATCGACTAAATATTGTTTCACCCAAAAAAAATTTCTGGGCGTAAATACGCTGTTAAATAACACATAGTTTAAATTGACAAACGATTAAATTTTCTCAATTTTTTACAAGAAGTCATTTGTGGTTTATATTTAAATGATTTGTAAATTTAATTCGTGTTCCTAACCAAGTACAGGAAGGCACATTACATTCAACATTTACGTAGTCACAAATAGCATAGTGGTCTTTTATATATTCAGCAGCTCCAACTTCTTTACACTCTGCGTGCGTAAAATATATGAGGTATTTAGGTAATAATTGTTTCTTTGCAAAGTTTTGTCTATTGTTCACAATAGATCGGCAAAGTGGACAATTAGTATTGGCTTCAACCTTACATGCATAACAAAAACTATGACTGTGGCTGCAAACAAGTAGTTCTTGCAAATTGCACATTGGCATGCATTGTAACTAAAAATAATGTTTAGCTTAGTTTATTTAAAATGTAAATTGTAATATCATTTATCTAATTTGGGCTATCCTGTCCACTATTTTATAATATTTGTAGTTACTAATTCTGTTTGAAACAATATAATTTTATGCGATCGGCAACAACGCCGCCATTTAACGTATGATTCAAGGCCTGATAAAATTTCAATAGAATGCAATGAAGTTGGTTACAACTAAAAAATAATAGTGTTTTTGGTTTGCCAATGCTATAAGCCAATCAATGATGTCGGAATTGGTCTACCAATTCCATCACTTGCGCTTTTTGCTATATCGAGAGACTGTTCGGGTCATCCTAAGTTATTCTTACATAAAAATATGTTGTTTTTGCGCCTGATGCATCCGCATATTTATGTATTCCTAGCTCGTTGGTAAGATAACGTTATTTTTTAAAAGATTTGTTAATGCCTGTGATATTTTATCAAAATTTTGAATCTATTTCCTGTGATGGCCAGCTAAACCAAGAAAAGAGTTTATATTCTTGGGAGTTTTAGGGCAAGGAAAATGTTTAACAGATTCTATTTTTGAGGGAACAGGGCTGAGAAAGCTGTTTTGGTTCTATCTTCAGGTGACATTAAGACTTAATGATATTGGGGAGCAAGATCTAGTGAAATAACGAATTTAGATTTACCTAATTGATCTAATATTTTGGTAATGTTTGACAGAGGATGTGAGGAAGCAATTGGTTTTTTCATTCAGTTTTTGAAAATCGACTACTACACGCCATTTTTATTAGTGTGTATATCTGATTTTTTAAGATCAACTAACAAAGGGGAATTATAAGGAGAACCTGAATTAATAATTATTTGTTCTTTTAGCCTTTGTTAAATTTGCGAATTATTTTCTCCTTGCTGATGAAAAGGTGACCGATAAGGTTTTACATTTATAGGGATGTTATCTGTAGTAGGAATTTCATAAGTGGTAGCGTTAGTAAACGGTAAAGTACCATCAGTTGAAAGAATTATATCGCAATAATATATATACAGGTATATATAAATTTACATAATAATTTTAATCGTGAAGTTTCTATTTCATTTTTTTTTTTCAAATTTTTCAAGATTTTCAAAAATAAGATTGAGGTCTTGTATAGGAACATACATTTCACTGGAGTTAACAAAAGTTATATTGCAAACTCAATTTATGGGCTTTACTAAACCCCACAAATACACCGTCTTGATCTTTTTTTGCAAGACATATTGATTCGTTTTTAAGATAAGTTTTTATTGATTTAATTACTTAGCTAGGATCAGGAATAAGAATTTTTTTTTTTTTTGAAGAATAAGAGTGAATATTTTTATTTTCCCGTCATGATTTGCGTATTTGTTACGCGCTCTTTCTGTAAAGATGCATTAATTGCAACTGCAAGTTTATTATATCTACATGCTTTTATAACAATTTTTACTGAAAAATTTAAACTTTCTACAAATGCCTGAAGAGCGGAAGTGTGATTAATGTTTTGTATAACGTTGTTGACACCACTTCTTGAGATTCAATGCAAGCGTCATTTAAATCATTTAATACCTGTAATATTAATTGAAGAAATGAAGCCTTACACTCGAAAGGGTAGAAAGGCATAAATGAATAAATAAATAAATAAATAAATATTAATTGAGCTATTTCCGTTTTTCCAAAAAAAAATTATAAGCTGCGCCCAGTGAAATGTATAACAACTGGAATGCGCACGCAAGTGAAAGTTTGCGTAAGAATTCGGTCTTCATTTAGAACGGCAAAATATACACGCCGCAACATCTGTCCCTTTCTAACACGATTTAAAAAGAGTCATTATACACGTCGGAACCTCTTCTTTCTTCAACAAGCAAGACCGGAATTCAAATATGGGCGTGATCATTCTAGTTGTTATGCATTTCACTGGCTGCGTCAGACAATTTCGTTTTAACAAGGTTTTTAAGGCATGGTCAATATTATATATCTGGAATTTGCAGTGCAAGCGTAACTTGATTCCGCTGCGCTGTGTATTACATGTATTATTTATTAGGAAATGCAAAACTTAATAAAATGCCATATTCATCATGTTTTTTATAATTGTAATATTAATGTATTTAAAATAAAATATGTTTATTAAATATAATTTTATTAAATATAATTATGTAATTTGGACGTCCCACAATCGCTCCAATTCCAATCCATATGACAAACGCAAGTATGTTATTGGTAAATATTGCAATAATATAACTCAATAGCACATCACATCACCTCCGTCCAAATTTTGCTTCCTCCCAATTTGAAAAAGATTCGAAATCGGCATGTAGTTAGAGATCAAGAAAATCTCTACATAAAAATCCAGAACGGCATGTAGTTAGAGATCCAGAAAGTTTCCACATAGGAATCTATCGGCATTTGATAAGAGATCCAGAAAGTCTTCACATAAGGATCTAAGCAATATGACAGTTTTGAGGTCCTCCGACTTCTCCAAATAGCAGCGCCATCTGTCGGATCAGCGCTATAAACTGTTCGTAAGAAATAAAATTCTTAAATTATTTTAAGATGAACCACCCGAACGTAAATGACGTGATAATCAAATATATTTTTCCTAAAGAAATGGTAAGTGTTGTTGTTGTTTTTATGCAAGATTTTAGGCAATATTTTTTTTGAAATGTGTAAACAACTTGTACGCAATTGGCATGCAACTAATGTAACCAAAAATCTAATTACACGTCTGTTTAAAAAAAATACAAATTTTTATAAAAGTAATTTTAATCTGCAAAAGATTTGAGTTTAAGAAATTTAAAAATTGTTGTACTCTAAAAATCAGTACCAGAGTTGATAAACATTATAAGTGAAAAGTGATTATTGTAAAAAAGTGAAAATGATAAAGAATTTTGTAAGTTGATTAATTTATTTATAGTTATAAAAGTTGAATTTTTTGGTTGAATCATATGTGGGTTATGATTCAAAAGTTATAAAGTTATAACAAGAAATAAAAAATGTTATATGTTTTGAAATATATTTTGTAAACATAAACAACATGTTTGTGGTGTAATTTGTGTCACCTTTCGTGATGTGAAACACTTACACAGCTATATTAATTATTTAATCATTTACATCTAAAATAAAATAACTATCAATACATTTTTGGCGCATCTATTTTGAATTAAGAAGCCAAAATTATTATCAGTTTGACGCTACTGGTAACAATTGAAAGTCAAACCTATAATATCACGGGATATTGTAAATCGTACGAAGTAAAATATTTGATACACATTAATGGAATGCAGAGTGCATGAGAATTATATTAAACCAAAAATGTTTGAACAAGATTTTGTTTAAGCAATTAATACTGATTTGACAAACAATGCCATGCTTATAATTTTTAGAATTGTTACCAGCTAAAACCAAACATTTTTGTTCAAAATATGATTGTTCTATAATTAACAGAAAAATAGTAAATTCAATAAATTATATGTTTAAAACGTTCTCACGAATCAAAAAACAAAATGCTAGTTAGTTTAGTTTACTCTGCACATTATTACGCCATTTAGATAACATGTTTATATGATTCATGGCCTTATCGCATTCTTGTTAAATTCGTGGGTATCTAACATTTTGGAAAAAAGCATTATAATATCCTTAATTAGAAGATTTATATATAAATTAATATAATTACAATATGATTTTAATATTTAGATTTTAAAATATCACAAGCTGACAAGAATCTAAACGCCATGAATCGACTAAATACATAATTAAATAAATTACCATCGCCATGAGGTTGAGGTGGTCTTCTAATTTCATTAATTTGAATTGGTGTATCTCTTCTTGGGGGCTGATTTGTTTGTCCTTCAGCATCGGAATTTTCTTTATCTTATTGAATTTCTACTAACTCAAGCTGAAATAAAGCCACATTTTTTAAAACAAATTATAATAAAATGATTAATAAATAGTGCTTTACGTCCTTTTTTTTTTTTATTTATTTTTAAGAGGTTTTTGTTTTCTGCTGATTAACAATTATGCACTCTTGATCTGTGCCTTCTTGTGTGCAAAATGAAAACTGTACATGTAGGTCGGGGCCAATTTTGTTTTTTCTTATTTATTTTTTAATTAAATTAATATTATGATGTTTCAATATTTTTAGCATACTAGAGTAGAGAGAGAATGTTGTACCACAAGACCTTGAGACAGACCTCGTCTGCAGCCGGGTCATGTCAGTACAACATTCTCTAGGTCGTCTGGTGCCCTTTAATTATTTTTTTTTTGTTTTCTTTTAGGCAGTCTGGTGTCCTTTAATTATGTTTTTATTTTCCTTTTCTTTATAACGTAATTGTTATTAATGATGTCTGTTTTTATTATATAAGTATAATTATACGGAAATTATAAAAAAATAGACAAATAAGGTGTTTAAAAAACTGCCCTAACTCTAATAATAACAATGTTGAGTACGTGTGACCTAAGACCTTACCCTATTAGTATAGCGCGTAAACAACAGCTATTGACGCTTTCTTTGTTTGAATGTTACGCATAATACTGGTTTTTATTCATGTATACCTATATGCACTATAAACACATACACACACACCCTCACCCACACACACACACACACACTATAGCAACCTCGCCATATTTAAAAAGTAATGAATGTAATAATTAACAGATTTTCTTGTATACATATTAAACTGTTTATTAACTGTAATTGCATTATTTTTTTGCGTGCGATGTATAAGTACCCTCCAATAAATTAGTCATGCGGAATATGGATTAATTTTATACGAATATAACACGCTATAATTATATGCTGTACCCCAATATTGTTTTTTATGTAATGCGTTCGTGTATTATAATTAGTCTAAGCGCATTGATCTTTTATGTTTCTTGAAATAGCAATTTTTTATTGTTTATTTTTTCATGACATCATTCGAATGTCTCCAGTCTTATTCTAAATATAGAGTATATAAAAAATATGAAATGAATTTTTTTCCGCTTTCGCTCTCAAACAGGTTCTACATAATAAATGTGCACACCGTCGAAGTGCATTCATCTTCTTTTTGTTGTGTTTATTTTAATGATCTGTTTTGGTACTGCGTTTTACCATAAAAGGCATTTTCATACTTTTTTGTTTTTATTAACTACATGCGATGTATTGTTTTATCATACATAAAATGTGTATTAAATTACACCCCAACCTTTCAAAAATTTCATTTTTGTTGTATATGTAATATATATATATATATATATTGTTGCGCGATTGGCGGAACTGGCTGCCGAGCGGTTAAGGAGCTGATGGTGCGGTGGGCGAGAATGAATTGTTGCGGTGGAGAACTATCGATGTGCTATCGATAGTTATCGATAGTTTTAATTATCGAATGACAATCGATAGTTTTATAAAACTATCGATAGTTTTCGATAGTATTGTGTAACTTTGCCAAAATTGCAGGGAGCAAACTATAAATTGGAGCGCCGAAGCGGAGAATAAAAGTAAATTGCCGAGAAGTCCGAGGACGCCGAATTCGTTATCAGTAAAATGCCACACTATCGCCGCTATCGGCATCTATGATCGGCATTAGAAACAAAACTCACTCGACTATTCTCGTTACTGTTAGACGTCTTGCTATTGGTTGGTTCAAGTTATTGATCGCAACGAAATGAACCGAACCAAACAGCTCCTGCGTGTGCAATGTTGCCGGATCCACAATATTAGTGATTGATTTATGATAATTCAAAAATATCTACCTTAGATTTATAAATTTTATAACACAATATTTATAATTTTATTGTCATTTATTGAAATTATATAGCTAACTATTTATTCTGCAATAGTTTTAATACTCATTAATACTCTTTAATAACATTGTCAAATCTGGCAACAGTGCAAGCACGTAAGAAATAAGAATACTAAGAATTGAAATTCAAATTTAACGGTTTTTAATTTTAACTGTAGTAACTGTACTTGTTCAGACTAGTTTCAACTTTCAGTTTTAGACTTCAGTTGTTTTGAGTGTTTTGACACCGTTTCTCTTCGTTTCTATTTAAAATTTCTTAGTTCTTACTTTGAATACTTTGCAAAGTTTGCCGTTTTGTTTCGCTTGACGCTTATTTAGTTATTTATATATTTGTACATCCTTGTTTTGTTCAGTTTGTTACTATATTTGTTTGTGATTATTGCTATTACAATATATAATACATATACACAATGGACAATTTTTTAATTAAAAACAAGAACAAGAAAGGTAAATAATTTAATTGGTACAATTTTTACAAAATAAAAATGTTATTTTACACTTTTCAGCAAAGAATGCAGGTGAAGGTGGAAGCCGTGAAAGGGAACATTCAGATTCACACTCTTCAGATCTTTCGGACTGTGAGTTTGTTAGTGTTAATGCAGGTGCAACTGCAAAAACAAGTGCGAATATTGTGGAAACTCCACGTAAAAGAAAAAAAATGTCGATGGTGTGGAACTACTTTAAACGATCTGAGGATCGTAAATTAGCAAAATGTCTAACGTGTGGGAAGGAATATAAAACCAGTGGGAACACTTCTAATTTGAATGACCATTTGAAGAGATTTCATACAGGCTCGGTCACTGAAAATGCTTCAATGGAAAATACACCATCGTGTTCGAGCACGAGCAACATTAGTTCGCCACGTTCTAGTATGCGATCAATAAGTCCATTTTTCAAACGATCGATACAATATGAAAATACATCGCAAAGGAAGAAGGAGCTTGATTATGCCTTAGCTATGATGATAGCGATCGATTTCCAGCCGTTTAGTATTGTAGCTGATACTGGATTTAAAAAATTTATAAACCTTCTGGATCCCAAATATGTTCTTCCCAGCAAATTTACTCTGCGGGAAAATCTTATAAAACAAGTATACAATGAAGGTGTCATGGCATTGAAAGAAATTTTAAATATTATTAGTTATGTTGCCATAACTACAGATATTTGGACGTCTATTACATCAGAATCTTACATTTCAATTACGTGCCATTTTATCGATCAAAATTTTCAATTAAAGGCAGCTTTGTTAACCGCCAAGGCGCTGTGTAAATCGCACACTGCGCAAAATATTGCAGATGTTTTGCAAGAAACTTTTCATGTGTGGAACATTGAAGACAAAGTTTGCTGCATTGTGACCGACAATGCCGCAAACATGATAAAAGCTTGCGACTTACTAAAAATTCGTCATTTGCCATGTTATTCCCACACAGTAAATTTAGTAGTGCAGGATAATTTAAAATTGGATTGTGTTCAAGGTATAATTAGCAAATGTAAGGAAATTGTGCGATATTTTAAAAGCAGCACCTTAGCAGCAGAAACTTTGAAAGAGGAACATATTGAGCAAAATGATGGAAATAGTTACAAATTGATTCAAGAAGTGCCAACTAGGTGGAATAGTTCATACGACATGATAAAGCGATTATTGGATACTAGCGATGTAGTCAATCGCACATTATTAAAGCTACGTAATGCACCCAATCCGTTAACAGCCAATGAGATGGTTGTATTAAAAGATATTAAAGAATGCTTAAGCTGCTTCAATGATGCGACAAAAAAAGTGTCTGCATCAAAATATGTTACAGTATCTTTGATTATTCCATTAACATTTGGCATATACAGCCATTTATTGGCTAAAGAAGCAATTACAGAAGAAGGCAAATTATTTTGTAAGGGATTGCTAGAGTCGGTGAAACAAAGGTTATTCCCGTATGAATCTAGAACGATCACCAGAGCATCCACAATTTTGGATCCGAGGTTCAAAAAAGAAGGTTTTAGATCCACTGAAAATGCAACACAGGGCACAACATTTGTTGAGCATGAAATGAATGTGCTTATAAAGAAAATTGGAAGAAACGATGAGGGAACAACAACAACAGTAACTACGAAGAGTTCGCTTTTTTCATTTGTGGAACAGAGAGTGGAGGAAAAATCCAAGAGCATAGCTGCAGATGTAATAATTCGTAAGAGGCAATACCTCGAAAGGCGAAACTGTGCAGAGGACACCGATCCACTTCTCTTTTGGAAAGTAAGTATAATAAACCAAATAAATCATTTCGTATTATACAAGTTTTGTTTTAATAGGTGATGGCTCCAGAGTTAAACCCAATGGGAGAATTATGCCTTAAGTATTTATGTATACCGGCATCGTCGGTGGAGTCGGAAAGAACATTTAGCGCGACTGGTCAAATCATCACAGATCGAAGATCTCGATTAAAACCTAAAAATGTTAGTGTTTTAATCTTTATAAATAAAAACAAATGGTTATTGAATAAAAATAAATAGTAAATTTATATCAATTATTCTACTGTTTTTGAAATACATATTAGTATTATGTTATTTTTATAAATTTTATTTCTTGTAAATACATAGTTTTTATTAAGTTTGATTTTTATTACGTCTTCTTTTTTTTTTTTTTTTACTATCGAAAAACTATCGATAATTATCGATGGTTTTATGTGAACTATCGATAATTATCGATGGTGCCGACTATCGATAGTTCTCCACCACTGCCAGACGGTCACATAACTCACATAGTATATTGAATAAAAAAGATTATAACAGGGGTTAGTCCATCTCGGGACTCTACTCTCGACTGCCAATGTCGACCTAAAACTAACTACTTATATTCTAAAAAATGCACACGCATCATTATGGTACAATGTATAATGAATGCGTGTCCTATATTAAAGTAAAACATTCCCATAGATAAAATACAAGGTATCGGGGAATGTTTTATATGAAAGGTTCTCAAGCGCTTTAACCCGCACCTGAAATAACATTTATAATAAGCTAAATCGACTATATTACAATGTAGCATTAATAGAAATATGTTACAATGTAATTCTACAACACCTCCCTCGCCAAAATAAAAATGTTCATGTCTTAAACAGATATGAATATTTTAGAGTTGGTTTCTTTGGTTCTAATTTTTCTGCAAAATTTTCAACTTCAATTTCATTATTGTTATTTAAATCAGTTAATTCCAAATCTTTTGCGGGAGTGTTTTTTGATACATTTAACATCTTTCTTAATAAACTACGGTAGCGAATACAAAGTACAATTATTATAAAAAATATTACATATAACAAAACATAATGATGATAGTCATGGTAATTAATTGATTTTAGACCTTTTCTTTCTAAAAAATCTAATGATTTAAGATCATTACCAATTTTATCAAATGATAACAAAGAATTTAAGTGTGTGAAAATTAAGTCCTTTTGCACAACAGAAGGTAAGTCCATGTTATGGAAATTAGTGTTGATGGCAACAGAGATATTGATTGTTGGTAAAAACATGGTGACATTTGAAACGTAACTTTTATGATTCTTCAAAATATAGCTAGTTGTATGCACCAAACAATCTGAATTAACTTTTAATATTCCAGTGCCTTTTAAATTTAGTTTTAAAGGTTCAGCGATATTTTCCAAGTATAAATTCACACTTTCAGAAGTAGGTATAACAAATAACCAAACAAATAAAATGCTCTACTAAATTTTTTGCAACAATATTAGCTTCCTGACTTTCAATTGGGATTGCACCCGAAAATTTTGTTAAATCGTCTTGGTATGTTAATAAATACTTATTACCTTGAATGGTAAGTGGCAATGGTCCGACAATATCTAATGTAATTTTTTCAAACGATGTGCTTGATGTTGTAGTAATGGCCATAGCAGTTTATTTACTTTTGATAATTTGTTTTTCTGACAGCTTTCACATGTTCTTATATATGTTTTAATATCTTTATGCATGTTCGGCCATTTATAATATTGCTTTAATCTTTTGTAAGTTTTTGAGACACCTTGATGACCTCCTGTTGGAGTTATATGGAATTCTTTTAAGATTTGAGGTATTTCTTCCTGTGATAAATTGTCTATTATATCGTTATGATATATATGAACAACTATGTCACTATTTTTAAAAATATATCTCAACATTATTCGTATTTGTCTATAATCTAGACGGTCTAACCCACAACTTAATTTAGGAACAGCTAATTTGGAAATTTTATGTTCGAGACAGAATTTTTTAAATTTTGTTAATGTTTCATATAAATGCTCGTAAGTAGGTTTATCGAAATAGTTGGCTTTTACCACTAAATAAAATATGAATCTGTTGTCTTGGTTAAGATAACAAAATGAATTTACTTCAGCATTTTGTTCTTTTAATTTGTGTACATTGTTGTATTTTTCTTTGAAAATTTTGGCAATGCCCGCTCCCATTTCCAAATCTTTACTTACTGAATGAGCCAAAGCAAAATCAGCGGGTGCGTCAAAAAGACTTCCTCTTTTATCAATTACATTCGTATTTATAACAATGTTTTTCTTAATGTGTACTAAATAGTTCTCATAAGTATCTGAATGTTCTGTGGTTTCATTTTCATTTAATACATTTATTCGACTGCGTCCGCATTTAAATTTATTCTTCCTGGTTTATGAACAATTTTATAGTTATATTCTTCAAGTTTGAGTCTAAATTTAGTCAATCTGGATCCGGGATCTTGAACGCTAAACAACCACGTTAAAGGCTTGTGGTCCGTGTAAATAGTAAAATGTTTTGAGAATAGATACGGTCGAAAATATTTAACAGCCCAAGTTATAGCTAACAATTCTTTTTCGGTAATACTATAATTTATTTCAGCTTTATTCAGTGTCCGAGAGGCAAATGCTATAGGCAAGTCCTTGCCTAGTTGACCTTGTGACAGAATTGCTCCAATGGCATTATTCGACGCATCTGTTGTTAAAATGAATTCACGCTCGAAATTTGGGTATTGCAGAATTGGTGGGGCAATGAGTTTTGATTTTATATCTTCAAACGAATGATCGCAAAGTGCGTTCTAATTAAATTTGATATTCTTTTTTAATAAGGTTGTCAGCGGTTTTGCAATATGAGCAAAATTCTTTATGAATCTTCTGTAATAGCCGCAAATACCCAAGAAACTTTTTATATCTTTCATGGTTTTTGGATATGGAAATTCTTTGACACATTTTATTTATTTATTTATTTATTTATCTTTGTCTGGGAAAATACCCTGGTCGGTAATACGATGACCTAAATAAATTACTTCCCGACCCAAAAATTGACATTTAGATGGCTGTAGCTTTAAATTAAATTTCTGTAATCGCACAAAAATATCTCTAAGTTTGGATATATGATCTTCTAGATTAACACCGTAACATACAATATCGTCTAAATAGACGTAACATTTTATTCCGTTTAATCCGGTCAACACCGTATTCATTAAACGTTGGAAAGTACTAGGTGCCGTTTTCAATCCGAAAGGCATCCTCAAAAATTCATAATGTCCATTATTTGTGGAAAATGCATTCTTGTGTCTGTCTTTTTCCTCGATTTTAATTTGATGGTAACCCTGCGCAAGATCTAGTGTACTAAAATATTTGGCACTCCCCAATTGATCGAGAAGGTCTACAATGTTAGGTAGCGGAAATGAGTCGCTTATACTAATATCGTTTAAACGACGAAAGTCTACAACTACTCGCCATTTCTTTTCTCCGTTTCGATCTTCCTTTTTGGGAACAATAAGTAAGGGAGAATTAAAAGGTGATGTTGAATGAGTTATTAATTTATTATTTAACATATGGTTAACATGGTTGTCAATTTCTCGTCTTTGAAAAAATGGTAACCTATAGGGCTTAATATTCACCGGTTCACTATCTGTAAACAAAGTTAGTTTATGCTTGACGGCATTTGTATATGTAAGTTTATCCCCTTCCAAGTGGAAAATTTCATTAAATTCGTTACATAAATTTGTAATGTTCTGAATTTCCTCCGTATTCATATGATCTGTTTGCAATTCATGATGTAATTTTGTTAAACGGTTATTTATTACATTATTTGTATTTATTTTAACAATGTCGTAGCTTTTCAAATTTTCAAACTCAAAATCTTGATTGTTTAGATATACTTTTAAATTACTGTTGTTTAATATGCCTACTGGACAAAACCCATTTTCAGATTTAACAATGGTATTTGCAATAAATACGTTAGGTTGAATTTCTTTAGCTGTGCATAGGTATTCTTCTTCTAAATTTACTTTTACCCCGGCAACAAATTCACTTCTAGCCGGTATGGTAATATTTGGATTCCATGCAACTAAAGGAAACTTTAATGTTATCGTTGGATCACTAAGACGTGAGACACATAATTTCCTTTTTTTAAAATCGATGTTAGTTTTGTAATTCAATAAAAAGTTTTTACCTAAAATTCCGTCATTTTCTAACGGAAAAACGTAGTCTACCCCCTGGAATTTTTGAAACACTTTAGTATTTTCTTTCAAATAAATACCTATTTCACAAATTCCTAAACTCGTAACTGGATTATTTGAAATTCCGACAAGCTTACTCTTTGCGCTTGTAATAACGTTCACATTGTCATGTAAACATTGGATTTTTATTACACAAACATCTGATCCAGAATCTATTAACAGATTAGATATTGGAGATGTTGTTGAATCCAATTTTAAAAGGACAGAATCTACTTTTGTTGTAGAGTTATTTATTTTGTAGGAATTATATTTTTTTAAAGCGGATGCTTTTATTCCGGAAGTACCTGGTTCATTCCTAGGTTCAACCGTATTTGATGCAGATTGTGCATAATTAATCCTGTTTGGTTCGTATGCTTTTTTAGATTCATTATAAATGCGCTTACGACATTCATTAATAGAATGTCACTTTTCTTACAATAGTTGCAATTTTTTACAGAACTTGACAAGTTATCGACTCTTGAAATTCTTTCTTGTTTAATTTCCACTTTTGGAAATCTGGGTAGTGAGGAATTTACATTTCCTAATTTTAAATAACAATTTTGCGCTACATGGCTCATTTTATTGCAATTAAAACATTTTACATTTGTTTTCAAGCCAGGTTTATTTATAACTTTATTCACTGGTAAAAACCTTTCTTCTTCGAGTGCAGCATGAATTGACTCCGTTAAATCAGCAATGCGGCTAGCTTTCATAATTAATTTGATTGGTTCTCGTAAACCTTCAGTAAATGCTTTCAAAGCAGCCTTTGAATTTAAATTTTGTATAGTGTTTATGGAATCAGCTGGTGGTAAAACGTTATTATTGCTTTCAGACAGAATGCATGCATCGTTTAAAGAGCTTAATATTCTTTCAATTGTATTAGCAAATGTTCTTATATCTTCACCGAAATATTGTTTACAGTTTAACAATTCCATTTGAAGTTGACCTACTGTTTTTCTATCAGAATATTGATTTTTTAATTCACTTTTTAATTCGGCAAAATTGGCAAAGTTTTTATATTTAATAAAATCGTATGCTTTTCTAATAAGTTTACTTATTATCATATTATACAACATTGGGTGATATTCCTCATCCGTTGAATTTTGAATAATATCACAACAGTTTAAAAATTTATGTAAATTTTCCCTATTCCCGTCGAATTCAGGAATGAATTTCATCGTGAAATAAAAATCGCAAATTTTGCGCCATTTTTTTTTTTAAACAAACTTAATACTCTTTATATTTTTCACAAAAATATTTAAATCAATTTTATAAATTTTCTTATAAGGTTCTGACAAGCGAAAATTTTCTTAAAACAAACTTGATACTCTTTATATTTTTCACAAAAATATTTAAATCAATTTTATAAATCTTACAATAAGGATCTGACGGCAATCTTTTAAAATACAAAGAAAACTTACTTTTCTTTATTTAGTTTATCGTAAAAACAATTGCAAAACAATTGCACGGATTTCTCGGTGATAACTTTGCAGTGGAGTGGAGTCTGGTGAATCCCGATGGAGACTTGTCGTCTGGAACGTCCTGGTGAATCCTGCTGGAGTCTGGTCGCCCTGTTAAAGACTGTTGCTCTCCTGAAACGGCCTGTTGTTAAATCCTGTTGGAGTCTGGTCGCCCTGTTGAAGACTGCTGTCGTCTGGGAACGTCCTGGTGAATCCTCGGATTTTTTTTTTTTTACACAATAACTAATTTGATGTTGACTTTACGTCCAATTCATCCCACTTCTGACACCAAAATTGTTGAGCGATTAGCGGAACTGGCTGCCGAGCGGTTAAGGAGCTGATGGTGCGGTGGGTGAGAATGAATTGTTGCAGACGGTCACATAACTCACATAGTATATTGAATAAAAAAGATTATAACAGGGGTTAGTCCATCTCGGGACTCTACTCTCGACTGGCAATGTCGACCTAAAACTAACTACTTATATTCTAAAAAATGCACACGCATCATTATGGTACAATGTATAATGAATGCGTGTCCTATATTAAAGTAAAACATTCCCATAGATAAAATACAAAGTATCGGGGAATGTTTTATATGAAAAGTTCTCAAGCGCTTTAACCCGCACCTGAAATAACATTTATAATAAGATAAATCGACTATATTACAATGTAGCATTTATAGAAATATGTTACAATGTAATTTTACAACAATATAAAGGCTGTATAGACTTTAAGCTTAAGATCATAATTATTGAAGATATAATGTTAAAGTCCCCAGATTCCCCAGATTCCCCACCCTATGAACCCCTTTATTCCCCAATATCAAATGGCGACTTATACCAGGAAATTGATGAAATTACGGACCTGTACCCTTTATCCCCGCCCACATGCATAATTGAAATCCAGGATTTCATATCACCATCTTTTCAATAAGCGTCTACGACCTCCTTACGTCCCCCAACGACCCCCTAGAAGACGATATGGATTTGTTTACGGGGGATTCGATGAAGGAGTTAGAGTTGCTCTTACATAATGACAGGCAAGAGCAACTCTTAAAAAAGCAGAAGGCTTTAGTAAAATGGATAATGGAATCTTACGAGAAGGAAAGTAAAAAACTGAAGCGGTTGGAAAGATGTTCAATATTAAAAAAGGTAAGTTAAATTATTAGATTTAATGTATTTTTGAATTAATAATTGTGTTTCAGTTTCAGAAATGGGAAAAAGCATATCGGAGGCCCTAACACGCAAACCTTGCTTCAATATGTATTGTAAGTATAATAATTGTTACAGGTCAATTTTCCCTTAAGGTATAATTGGCACGTATGATGTTGGTTGCCTGCTAGATACCAGTGGAGACGGGCGGGGTAAAATATGATCATAAAACTGGTTGAATTTAAATATATATTATAATAAGTAAAATGAAATTTTAATACAAAATTTAAAGTAAATGAAATTATTAGATTTACTGGATTCGAAGTAAATATTGTGGGCTCCACCATACCTCTAAGGGTATGGAGGAAAAAGGGCCGTTTCAACAACAGACCCAGCAATCATATTAAACAATTCTTATTTAAATTAAATAATAAACAGTGGGTATTAACAATTAAGATATATCCCTGATGACTGGCCAGCGATTTCATAATATAATAAATCAACACAATGTAATAAAGTTATTAAAAAAAAAATGTAATGCAAATTAAAACGTTCTGTCGGCTGAGTGCCGGCCTCATTACTAGCAAAAACGTTGTAAAGATAGATGGTAAAGTAATTAAAGTGATAAGTAAGAATTAAACAAAATAGTACGATACGCTTTTTGTGAGTGTGAAACACGTGTCTGGGAGTAGCCAGCCTTGCCGGTGCGGATTTTGGGCAACCTGGATCCGGTAGCAATTCCAATTAAGTGGCTTCGCTCCAGTTCTATTATCACCGGTTCGGTTCGTCCTCCGCAATGACCGGTTTATCTCCAGAATTTGGACGCTCACGTGACGCGATTAGTACGTATGTACCATAAAATAAAGGCCTACAATAGTTTAATTAAAATGTGCGTAAAATATAACGCTAAAGATTTTAACAACTTATTTATGAATCACTTGAATATTGAATAAATTATATATACTATAAAAAAAAAACTCACCTCGATGATATTGGCCTTTTGTTTTAGAATTTTATTCTCTTTCTTTCATATCCGGAATTATTAATCCCCTATTAGGTATTATTTAATTCAATTAAATAATTTTTGCACTGCCTCGTTCTAATCCATTAATATGTGGACTAAAGAGTAACGTCGGCACACCGACAATATACAAATATATTAATAACGTCCTCTTCGAGAGCAGGCAGCCGGACAAGAGAAAGATTCGCGGGCCGAGAGAGAATTTCGCGAGCGTTTGGTTCAACAAAAAATTATTCACGTGGATTATTTCTTAGCGAATCGCACGGAAATATATTTATTTTATTTATTTTAAGTTTCTCAATGTCAAAAATATTGTATATTATCTTACGGATTAATATTAATATGCGACGTATTAAAAAAAAGTCAAAGCTACATTATAAATTAATTAATCACCATATAAATCATTTATTTAATTAACCAATAATACCAAAGATAAAAACATAAATCCTAATTTGTTTTAATGGCACAAAAAAAATGTATCATAATATTGTTTTTATTTTTTTTAATGATTGTTTTATTTAATTACAGATCACTCAAACAATACTACGGGGGCCCCCATC
Source organism: Tachinus rufipes (assembly GCA_963932245.1). NCBI lineage: Eukaryota > Metazoa > Arthropoda > Insecta > Coleoptera > Staphylinidae > Tachinus > Tachinus rufipes. Next base: position 54,106,007 of record OZ010748.1, read on the forward strand.
TCTGTCAGTCATATTTTAAATGTATTATTAATTATTTAATAAATTTTTTGTTTTTTTTAAATAATCATTTTTTTAAATAATTTCCTGTGAATACTTTCAGATTATCTTAATTCAAGTTTATGGATGTACCCTTACTTTACTTCGAATATTTTAAATTTTTTATAATAAATAAATCTACACTTTGAGATCATAAGTACAAGAGCTCCCCTAGCCATTGTGTAATTAAAACTCTTTCTCTTAAAACTTTTAAGATAAAGATAACAACATATACTTAATAACTCATTTATTTAACCTTAATTCCCTTCAACAAATTTTACAATATTCTATTACTAATCTACCCTTAACACTTATAACAATACTTACGGCTTTATAAATAAGTTCATTTGCTTCTCGTTTGTACAATTTAGCATTTGCTACAGAAACTAATACATGTTCTAAATATATTATCATACGTCCTACAACGTTTTGAACTTACTCTTACTAGGCGGCAGCTCTAATTTGATTGGCGGGACGTGGGTCGCTTTAAATTCAGGATTGAAAACCAAATAAACGGACTTATTAAATGTTGGGCTCCGGCCACTAGAGATCTAGTAACACGTATTAAATTTGAAGGAAGGACGTTATACAGATATAAAACTCATATAGTGGTGATACGTGACCATTTAATAAAAATAAAACATTACAGAATGATGTCTGGTTCAAGAAGAATAAAATCTTGAGTGACTTAACATTTAATTAAGCTCATCAAGGTACATCTAGTAAAAACTCCTTAATGCTCTCCCACACCACTGACCGATCAAGACAACCCAAGAACCGCAAAGTCTTTTTGACCCCTCAATGATGATGAAAACCAAAAAAAGAATTGACCGAAACAGAAACAGTTGGACAGAATTGGCCTAAAATTACGTTTGGGTTGCATGTGTACAAATAATGCAACCCGATACTTTACTATTGTGTATGTTGATGATTAGACTTGTTGTTCGTGTGCTTTAGATAGTAATGTATTATGTAATTTGTTTTTTTTATTGTATTAAAGCTATTTTTTTTATTTTCTTGTTTACAAACTGGTTTCTGATGTTAAACAGTCTTCAGTACTGTTTATTATGTTACTGTTATCATGCACTGTGGTGATACTAATGTATTTGATATAGTATGGCACTGACGCTGATGGAAGTATATAGTGATTGTGATTTAAAAATGATTATACAGGGTGTTTATAAAAAATGTAACAAAAATAAAAAATATTGGTTTTATAAATTTAAACTTTTAATATACAGATTGACCATAAAATTGAAAAACAAAATCTGACTTTTAAAAAATGTTAGATAAGGTAAAATTATACAAATATATTATAATCTACAATATGTTAAAAAATATACACGGTGTTCCAATATGCATTCCAAAAAGTAAAACTTAATGATACTTTTCTGATAACTGTTAAGTCTAACTACTAGACTTAATTGTTGGTGTTCTATTTTTTATTTATTGAGATATACTCTATGTTTTTTTTTTAAATGTTCTATTTTATTAAGTTTACGTATAATTTTGCTTCTAACTTAGATGCTCTTTAAAAATAGTCATTAAATATTTGTGATGCAGCACTTCTTAACAGTTTTCTGACATTTTCTTAAATATACACATTTATTGAAAGTTCATACTATTTTTGAAAAGAATTAACATTTTTTAATAATGTGCAACAAATTTTATTGATAGTTTGCAACCTTGTTTTTGCATTTTCAACACTTTTTGACACAATTTTTGAGAATTGTTACATTTTATTTCCAACAATTTCTTGACAATTTATACTATGTTTGACACACTTTGCTACTATCTTGTTATTTTTGATATTGATTGACACTTTGAAACTCTTGGCAGAAAATATATAATTAACAGTTGAGAATTCAATATTTTTGCAGTTTTTTAAATGTTTTATATTTTTTTACATTTCTGATTCTGTGTAACATTTTTGCACACTTATACACATAATGTCTTTGATTAGACTTGATAGAATGTTGTTGATGAGTCATTTTTATACCCTCGTTCAAACACCTCAGGTAATCGTCAAACGTGATGTGAGACTTCACCACGTATGATTTTATACCTTTGGCTTTCTTCGTCATTTGTTTTACAGCGGTTGGTACTTTACATGCATACATTGTAGCCCTAAAACCCACAAACTTCATTAACCCCGGAATCTTCTTGTTTATTAAAGAAATCCCATAGACGTTGTTCCATGCGTGTTCAGATGTATCAAAGCGATGGATATCCTGCTTGATGTCGGTTTATACATCATTCGTTTTGATTCAATAAATAAGGGAGTCGGTGTAACTAGAGTCGACCATTGTCCCCATACTTGTTTTTAATGTAGTTGTAGTGAACGTCGTACAAAAAGGTCTTTGAAATATCGAAAAAGGCCACACCCACATACATCGGTTTAGTAAACAGCACATCGTTCTTAAGTAATTCAATTAACACCATATATTCTATCACTATTTTACAGCTGTGGAAAGACGGACTTGATATTTGAGCTTCTGCACCGTATCTCCTATCCCATTTTGTTTCTCTATGGTTTTGCCGAATACTGCCTTGCTCATCAATTTGAAAAAGTTTTTTTTTTAAATCGTTTACAGACTTTCTACGCAACTCGGCATTTAGATCGATTTATTTTTTAAGCCACTGCACTTTTACTGTCACTACGTGGCTCGTTGTTGCCAGTTAAATTGTGATGATGATTGTGTCTGCTGAGGCTTTGCACGCCTATGTTGTGGGTGGGTGTTTGGCCGATTCCACTTCGGCGGGGGAAAATCGCGACTGCTAGTCGCGTTGTACAGTGGCTGTTTTACAACTTTATCAGGTCGTGGTTTTATTTTTTTTTTTACGTGCTAGGTAAGTGAGACATCCTGTGTAATTGGCTGGATGAACTTGTTCGCAATTTACACATGTAGCTTTTTCTGTCAATAGCTTTTTGCATTTGTGAGTCCAGTGAGGGTCGGCATACTTTACACAATACACTTGACCTTGGCAGTTTGAAGTAGAATGACCCTACTCCTGGCACCGGTAGCACTGGGTCAGCTTCCTGTTATTTATGTTTCTTTCCCACTTAATAGTTGTGTGGATTAGATGATTGGCTTTGTTTTTCAGTTCTTTTATATTTACACTAACGGGAGTTATCACAAGATAAAAGTTTCCGGTGTTGGTATTCATTTTAAAAAGTTTATTTAGAAGAATGTTTTTAGTTAGCATCGCTGTTAAAATTTGCTCTGGTGTTATGCCTACTGGGAAACATAGGAGTGTGTTTTTTCACACTTTGGTGTGAAGGTGTGATAAAATGATTTTGGTTCTTGCAGTTCTGTTTTCAGTGCCCGGCAGTCATCCATGGTCTCTGTTTGTATAACCGTGTTATCTTTTGTGTGTTTTGCGTTGTAGTCGCTTGTTACAAATGTATGTAATGAATCGATAAGATTGGTATTGCTATTGACTATTCCATGTGTTACTATCGGCGGGGGACGTATGTTCCTTTTTTGCCGGTTTTGATGTTGCTGTTGCATGTGTGGTTTCTTCAGTTTCCATTACATTATTGTCATCTTGTCTTGTCATCTGCGTCTTGAGGTTTAGATTCCGTGTTCGTCTTATCTGATTGTGGTATGCTGCTTGCGATCATGTCGATTGACCCGCTGCTGCCGGTAAATTCACTTAGGGCCGCTTTCGGTTAAAGTGTCGGATAAACTACACCCAGAATAAATTATCCCATAGGTACACCTAGTATAACACACAATGCATTTTACAAATGTAGGTAGTTATACTGTTGTTATTCTCAAAGATAACCCAGAAACGTCAATGGTTATGTTAGTTGTTTATACGCGAATTTATATTATTTAGATTGTTTATAATGTTACACAACGTGGATATATTTAAATCAGATAGTGATGAAGAAATAATACAATATGTGGAAAGGTTTAGACAACCTAAAAAAATTTGTAGAAGGTAAATTCAGCAATATTGTAGATTAAATTGTTATTATTGTTGATATTTTCTAGAGTGGATTTTATGGAACAGTGGGAATTCTTCATGCGCATTCGCTTAAAAAAAATACAGTGGGACAGCTTTTGCAACTCATTGGACATGACATTGATCAAAACAATGCCATTAATGCTATGACAAAGTTGCTTCTCACACTGCGGTTTTATGCAATTGGTTCGATGCGGCTAGTTGTTAGCGATTTTGTTGGGGTTGGTGAAAGTTCTGCTTGTGTAATATTGAAAATTGTGACGGATTTTATTAACATGCCCAACGGTGAAGAAAAATTGAAAGTACAACTAAAATTTTATGAAATTGTTAGATTTTCTAAAGTGAAGGGACCATTGATTGTACTCATGTAAAAATTCAATCACTCGGAGAAAATGAGGCTGAATATTTTCGCAATAGAAAAGGTTATTTTTCATGGAATGTGCGAGTGATATCCGTTGCAGATTTCTATATAAGAAAAATTGTGGCAAGATAGCCTGCCAGGATCGGCACATGATCAAACCATTTTTAACAACACAAATATTAAAGCCAGGTTTGAAGCAGGGGAAATGGGAGATTCAATTTTATTAGGCAACAGTGGTTACGGTGTGACAAATTATATTATTCCACAATTGCTCCACCCACATACTCGAGTAGAATTTCTATTTAATGAATCTCAAATCAGAACCAGAAATAAAGTGTAATGCTGTTTTGGGATATGGAAAAAAAGATTTCCAGTTCTGTCTCTTGGAATGAGAGTTTGATTAAAACGTTTCTAAGCAATTATTGTTACCAGTGCTACATAATACAACAATAAAAGCAAAGGGGGATGAAACACCTGAAGATCCCGATGCTATAGTTCTACAAAAAGTCGTTCAGAATGCCAATGATCAGGTCAATCAAGGAAACAATGCTCCACAATTATCATTAATAATTGATAATTTTCAGAACTTAATAAATAATAATTAAAGTACGCAACCAATATTTATTTATTTTGTAATAATAATTATTACATATTAAATTGATTTTGTTTAATTAACAATTTAATTTTCAAAATTTCCATTTCCGAATTATGCCGTTCTTCATCTCTTTTCTCTTGCTGCGCCTCTTCTTTCTTTGTCGGTTGCCTCTTTTTTTATTATTTCTATCTGTAATGTTACCAGATTTAATTTTCGTTCGGCTAATGTTTCAAATTTTTTTTTTCTGGTTTCTATCTTAAAATATCCCGCCCATGCTTTTTGGTTATTCTGGATTTTTTTTTGTGGAGCACAAGCCGATTCTGCTTCGATGACTGATTCTACTGAAAAAATAAGTACAGTTAGTAATACAGTGTAACCTCGATAATCCGGATTAATTAAAACCTCGGTGATCCGGATAAGTAAATAATTCGGATTACTGAAGAAATATTTTTGAAAATGATGACTTTGGAGTTGCTCACTTCAGATTCATATTAATAAAAGTATTAAAGAGACCTATATAATTATCATTAAAATAGAAAAACGGCATAATTTTCTTAATAACCGGAATCAGCTTCACAGCAGATTAATAACAAGCCTGTTCTAATAAATGGCAACAGTTTTAAAATTAAACTCACCAGAGAAAACGCCCCAAACCAAAATCTATTTTCCGGAAAATAAATTTATGCATTTTCTATATGATTATAAAATAATATTTTTAAGGATGATGAAAAAGGAAAATATGGGTTCTGAATGGCCCATGCCAGAGGTATGTATAAGGACTTAGACCATGGAAAGGGTTGTTAAAAATTCACACTGCAGTAGTCTCACAGTTTGAAGAATTTCAAGAAAAGATAGAGGATGGTGTTATAATCAATAATTATCATTCAACCAATCAAAACATATTAAATTCTTAAAATTCTTAAATCAAAATAAAGCTGCACCACATACAGGAAATTGATGAGAATGCACTTAATTCAAATTTGGTTATATTAAATAATAATAACTATAAATAAGAAGTATAATAAAACTACATAAATAAATAAATAAATAAATACAACAGTTAAAAATATTTGTCATTATTTAAATTAACAGTACAAAAGGAAACATATCGTAATAATAAAAATTAATTATATATATTCTTCCATAATATTTAAAAGTTGTTCTACATTTTGATGGGTTTCAATATCATTGTGACCCCAAGCTAAAGTTTTTGTGGAATCTGGTATTAAATATCTTTTATCATCACTAGAAGATAAAGCAATTTTATTTATTAATTCGGTAAACATATTATGTAAGTGCGATTTAAAGATATACATTTGACATAATATTGATCTACCGCCATTAACAACATTTTGATAATCTGTAATTTTTAATTTATTTTCTATAATATTTTTCTTAATACCCTTAGCTTTTTTAATAATTTCTCCTTCTAGATTTACACAATATGCTTTAGCACCAGTTCCATAAAAACTTTCAATCACTTTACCAGCATATTCATCTTTCATTTTCCCTACAATAGATTGATTTCGTGGTACGTTATGTAAATTATTGACGGGGTAGTTTGATGTATCGAATTTATCTAAATTATTTTTTAAATCGTCATAAAATTTGTTTGTTAATATTTCTAAAACAAAAGAATCGGTATCTGTATATAATAGAGAAACATTACTGTTATAATATGGTTTTAAAAAATTATAATAAAATTCATACATGTATGTTTTTGAAATGTCTAAAATAGAAAATCCAACATATATTGGTCTATCATAATAAATTTTGGTCTTATTCATTTGCACAGCAACCAATTTTTCATGAAAAACAGATAAATTCTTAAAATTTGGTAATGATATGTAATGTTCCGCACCTTTACTTTTGCCAACAATTTCCCAATGACTTAATAATTTAATAATAACTCTTTTATCTAAATTTTCCATGGTTTTTCCAAAAATGTTGTTATTTTTTTGTTTAAATAATGATCTTGAAAATTCATTAGTACTAGCATTTCTTAAAGTAGTATTTAAGTTAATGTATGGGCTTAACCATGGAGATTGTTGAAATGTTAACACTATGAATTTTTAATAATTTTAATCCATGTTCAAGACATTGTTTTAAGTTTCTATAATGGATGACATAATTATATTTATTGAATAAATTTGGAATAAATTTTGATATTTTTCCATTTGGTGGAATTATGTTTTCCGGACAGAATGGAAAATCATTATGGTTTTTTTGCAAATGAATAGGGTATTCTAAATCAACTTCCAAAATATAACCATCCTCAGATGTATCTGAAATATCACATATATTTAAGTTATTAATTTCATCAATATTTAACCATTTAAAATTATTTTTTGGCAAATATTGATTCATTGCTGCACCATATAAATTTGTTGCATCGAGATATGCAATGTATGAACTTTTTTTACTTGAATCAAAAATTTTTAAAAACTTATTATTTGCAATAGATTTTTTACCTGTACATGTACTTACACCGCCCCGAATACCTTTCTTAACAAAATGAAGCATATCTATATCTGTTAATAATTCTAATTGAACGCCTGTATATTTTAGCATTGCGTCCCAACTTAAACCAGGTGCTGTAAAATAATGCGCGGGATCTAATTTATAATGTTCTTTACATAACTTTCTATAATTTTCAAAAATGTCAGCTAATATTAACACGTCAGATTTTGAATAAATATCTGCATAATCGCCTAAGTTTTTACATTTAAATAAATTCCATACATCATTAGCGCGCTTATATTCCAATTCAGTTATATTTTTATCATTTAATCTATCATAAAAGTTTTGAATACTGGCAATTTTTTTATCATTTAGTTTATTTATACAATCGATGTAAGAATAAGGAAATATACCTTTCCGTCTAATTTGTGCAAACTCATCATCACACTGGAAGTATTTTCTAATTTCAACACAATCACCTGAGTTTAATGTTTGTGATAACTTATCTAGTGATGATGGTAAAAATTTAAATGAATCCAAAAATCTAAGTTTTAAAAAGACACATTTTTCGTCAATTATGTCTACTAACAGATTTTTAGTAAAAGCGATGTATTTTTCTTTATTCTGTGGTATAACATCGATTGTTTCATCATTCATCGCCAACGTTTTAATAAATAAATGAGAATCATAGTTTAAATTATGAAAAAAAAATGGAATATATTGTTTTTGTTTAAAATTTAAATTGCAATTTGAATGTGCAGGTCCTCGATAATATCCGGTCAAGTGGCAATGATCTTTAACTCTGATATCATTTTCATCAAATTTATTTAAACAAATGTGGCAAACAGTGCTGATTTCAAATTCATGGATTTGGGTAGGTGAAAGCGCATGCATAGGTTTAATTGGTTTTGTAACAGGGTGTTGTAGGGTTATAATAATAATAACGTGGTTCTTCGTGAATAATGTTTAATCAACAGTGAAATAATAATAATCGTCTAACAATGTAACAAGAATGAAATCTTAACTGCCTAAATAATGTTTTACAAAATACTTATATACTACATTTTCCCACTATAAAATATACTCCAGCACAGCTGCTGGAAATATCCGGATTATTATAATCCGTTGCGTCCGTTGCTTAATTAGTTATTGGAAATATCCAGATTATGTCGTTAATATAACTTTGGGGAAATAACCAGATTAATATATTTGGGACTTCTTAGTAACAGGGTAGTGTTATTACCTATACATCTTAAATGTGCTTGTTACATACTCCCCCTTAAAAGTGCTTCAACGTCCTCGAAAGTGCTTTTATTGTTTTCTCGGCCGTCCTCTTCTGCGAATTGGCTTTACAGGTATCGGTATGGGTGTAATGTCCTCTTTAAATGGAGTCAGTGCATTTGTATGGTATGTTCCCAAAGAAACTGCTGGATTTTCTGGAGAAGCCACTTCATATGTTGTTGGACTTACAAGTCGCTTTATTATATATGGTCCATCTCGTTTAGGAGCAAATTTTGATGTGTAGTTGTTGGCTGCTTTGCTTCTGGTGTGTGTATTGACCAATACCAAATCTCCTGGTCCGTATGGTAATACTTCTCTTCTTTTTTTGTCTGCTACTTTTTTCCATCTATCTTGCTGTTTTTCTTGTGTTTCTCTAGCGGTAGATAGCCAGTCAGCAATTTTCTTAAGGTGTGCTGTAATCTGTGGTACAAATGTTTCGTTGTTTACAATTTGCCTAAAATCATGATGTACATCTTCAGGCGTCCTCATTTCTCTTCCAAACATTAGGAAAGCTGGGGTAAACCCTGTTGAATCGCATGTTATGGTGTTCATCGCAAATCTTATCGTCGGTAAATACTTGTACCACATGGTGTGTTCTTTCTCGGATAGTATAGCTAATTGTGTTTTTAGATCTCTATTTTTTCTTTCTACTGGATTTGCTTCTGGGTGATATACGGGTATAAGGTTTTGTTGGAATCCAAATACGTGTGCCACTTGTTGCATCACATTTGTAACAAATTGTGGTCCATTGTCGCTAATTATTCTTCGTGGTGTTCCATATCGTAGTATAATTTCGTTGATTAAAGCATTTGCACAAGCTTCCGCTGTAGCTACTTCTAGTGGTAACAATTCTACCCATTTTGTTGTTGTGTCTTCAATGATAAAGATCCATTTTAGTTTATTTTCTGTTTCCGGGAGAGGCCCAAACAAATCAATAGATATTACTTCAAAGCGTCGTGCCGGTACAGGAGTTTGTAATAACCCAGCGGGTTTCAAGTTAGTAGGTTTGTACCGTTGACATTCGACACATTTTGAAATATATTCGGTAATTCGACGTCGCATTCCGGTCCAATAATATCGAGATGCTATACGTTTGTATGTTTTTTCAATCCCATAGTGACCGGCTGTGGGAATATCATGATATTCTCGCAACACTCGTAAAATTTCTTCTTCGGGAACTACTTCTTGAGCTTCTTCGATGTCGTCATCCCATGAATAATGATAAAGTATTCCATTTTGCATGATAAATCCGCGGCCTGTCCATTTTCTATGGTTAACCGTATCCTTCTTGTCATTGTCCTCAAAACAGTCTATTATATTCTTTAGTTCAGGGTCTTCAATTTGTTTATCTCGAATCTTGGCAAGCATTTCTGTGGGCATGTCGATCGAAGTATAACAGATAGGGCAGTCAATTTCAGCGGCGTCATGACATGGAGGTCTTGATAGCGTATCTGCGACTAGATTAGCTTTTCCCGGTAAATAGTCTATAACTAGATTATATGATTGTAAAGTTAATGCCCATCGTGCTAGTCTTCCATTAGGCGATTTCAATGACATCAACCATTTTAATGGTTGGTGATCAGTTTTGACATTAATTACGGCTCCTTCTATATATCCTCGGTATTTATTGCAGGCCCATACCACAGCCAAAGCTTCTCGTTCCGTTGTCGAATAATTTTGTTCTGCGGGTGTCAGTAGTCGGCTTGCATATTCTATTGGTCTCTCGTCGGCACCCTCCCCCTGGAGCAAAACAGCTCCTAAAGCGTAGGCGCTTGCGTCAGTTTTTAGGGTGTATGGCAAACTAGGATCAACCGATCGTAGAATAGGATAATTTATCAGTCTCATTTTTAACTCTTTGAATGCAATTTCTTGCGATTCGTCCCAGTGGAATTTTGCATTCTTTTTCAATAGCCTGCTTAGCGGTTGAGATATATTTGAAAAATCTGGTATAAATCTTCTAAACCAGGAGCAGGTTTGCAAAAATGATCTAATTTGTTTCTCATTCCCAGGTCGCTTCATTTCTTCTATTGCACTCACTTTTTGGGGATCCGGTTCTATTCCTCTGGGTGTTAATATGTGTCCTAGGTATTTTACTCGATCACGTACAAATTCACATTTTTCTTTGTTGACTTGGAGTTTAAACAATTTTAACCGTTGAAATACTTCATCTAGATCTTGTAGGTGCTTTTCAAAAGTTGTGGACAAGATGATTATATCATCCAGATAGGCAAGAATAATAATGTTTTTGAGTCCGCTCCGGAATCGGTCAATGAGCCGTTGAAATGTCGCTGGGGCATTGCGAAGACCAAATGACATTCGTTTGAATCGAAAGGTTCCAACTGGGGAAATGAAAGCGGTACGGTCTCTATCCTCTATTTTTACAGCTACTTGGTGATATCCTGCTTTTAGATCCAATGTCGTCATAAAAAGAGTTTTTGGGGCAGTATGAAGTAAATCGTCAATCCTGGGTAGAGGATAGGTGTCTGCTATAGTTACGGAGTTTAGTTTTCTATAATCCACACATAGCCTATATTCTCCCGTCTTTTTTGGTACTAATACTACAGGGGCTGCATATGGGGATTCGCACTCTTCTATAATATCCTCTTCTAGTAGTCTGTCTATTTCTTTTTCGAGAAACTTCTTTTTCTCAGGAGACATTCTATATGGCGGAACAGCAATTGGTTCATTTGATGATAGCCGAATTGCGTGTTCTGCAAACGGGGTTGCTTGATCAGGCCGTGTGAACACTTCCTGGTGCTCTTTCAACAAATTATCTAGTTTTTGTTGATCAGCGTCGCTTAGCTTCTGAATCTGATTTTCGGTAGATTTTTCTACTGCTATTTTTATATCATTTTCTTCACCTTCAGGTATTAATGCAAAACAGTTCTCTGGATTTTCATCAAAATAAAATTTGTTTCGGGGAACATTTAAAACCATATTTGTTTTTCGAATAAAATCTTGTCCCATCAGAGTTCTTGCTTCGGTAAATTCTGGGACAGCAATAAACGGAACCATTACAGTTTTGTTTTCTACCGTAACTGGTAACTCATAACGTCTTACGTCTCGCTTTTTCTTTACTCCGTCCGCAAGTGACATGTAAATTTGGTCGTACTGGAATGGATAATTAAGTTCTTCAAGATGATCATTCAGTTGTCGTCCTGCAACGCAGCCATTTGCGCCAGTATCTATTATTACCAGATCGGTATGGTTTGCTGCAGTAATATATATACTTGGACGTCCATATTTTGCTTCAAAATCGGCGGCGGAGAAATCAAAACTTGATGCGTTGTTAATACTTGTAGATGGTATTTGTGCATCCTGGCACTGACTGCGGATATGTCCGGGTTTTCCGCAACCAAAACATATAAGTGTTGTGTTAGGTGCTGGCGGCACTTGGTTTGTTGCATTTTGTTTTTGCCTACAAATAAATTCATCGTGTCCAAACTTTTTACAGAAATTGCATCTTGGGCGACTTGTTCTTGCATTATTCAATGTTTCATTGTTCCTTCTTGGTGGATCTTCCTCCATCATTTCAATGGCTCGAGCTTGAATAATCAACTCGTTAAACGTTTTCACTGACTCGCGTGATAGCCTTTTTCTAATATTCAAGTTTAAACGTGAGTATACCATGTCTATCTGATACATCTCGGGCAGCTCTGGATCATTTGGCAAATGTGATAGTAGTGCTCGTGCTTTACTCACAAACAAATCTGTCGGCATATTTTTGTTTTGCTTCCATGAAAAAAGTTCCTCGAATACCATAAATCGAGGTTTGTTGTACCCATATGCGTGGCGTAGGGCGTCGAGTGCTTCTTTCCATCCTGAAACACTTCTTTTTATTCCTTTCCACCACGTTCTCGCTGCACCATCTAACAACATCGGCAATCCTGTTAATGCGCTTTCATCGTCAATTCTCATGCAATCTTTATATATGTTGACTGCATCGATAAAGGCATCTACATCATCGGCTTCATCTCCGGCGAATCTCGATCTGCAGGTGGCAAGGGTCATCTTCTGCTCTTGTGCTGGTGCAGGTGTTTGAGCCGATTTTACCAAATCACTAAAAACTCCTTTCATGCTTTCCATTACAGCTAGGAGCTGTTCCTGTGATAAGGACATCTTGCTTCTCAAATTGTAAGACGCCGTTTTATAGCACGTTGATAATCTTTTTAATCACGAGCCACTAAGTTGGGCTCCAATTGTAACAGGGTGTTGTAGGGTTATAATAATAATAACGTGGTTCTTCGTGAATAATGTTTAATCAACAGTGAAATAATAATAATCGTCTAACAATGTAACAAGAATGAAATCTTAACTGCCTAAATAATGTTTTACAAAATACTTATATACTACATTTTCCCACTATAAAATATACTCCAGCACAGCTGCTGGAAATATCCGGATTATTATAATCCGTTGCGTCCGTTGCTTAATTAGTTATTGGAAATATCCAGATTATGTCGTTAATATAACTTTGGGGAAATAACCAGATTAATATATTTGGGACTTCTTAGTAACAGGGTAGTGTTATTACCTATACATCTTAAATGTGCTTGTTACAGTTTTAAGTATTTTTTATATATTAAATGAAGATCCGCTTCGAGTTTTTCTATAAACACTAGAGCAGCGTCCTCTCCACGATATATTTCCAATTTGGATAATGAATCATTAAAGGAGCACTTAATGTAATACGCAAAGGAATATGGTTCGTGTAAATAGGTTTTAACAGAATATGATTTTTGTTGATTAGGTATAGTTGTAGAAATAGGTTTAAGCATGGATTCAAAATCAGCATAAACAACAAACGGTGCATCCAATTGTTTGTAAAAACTATTAAATTGAAGAATATTTTCCGGAATATCAACACATACATTATTTCGTTTAAGTTTAGTTGTGGGCAATTTGGTATAAATAAATGTGCAATCATTTTGACAATGGTTCAACAATTTATCTTCTGCTTGAAAATATTGCAAACAACCATCGCAAAAATAATTTGCAGATTTGTGTTTGGATAACTGCGACGAAACCAATCTACTTAAATTTTTGATCCAACAATAGTGATTATTTCCATCATCGTCAGATATTAATAATAAATGAACAGGAATGGGCCGTTTCAATTTTGTATAATGATAGGGTCCTACTACTTCATATATGGTTTTATTATTTTCATACAATGTTTCTAGACCATAAACATTAATTGAAACATTATTTAAAGACTCAAATTTATTAATATCTAGCAGTTTGATTGGAAACTCAATATTATCAAAATTTAAAAAAGTGGAAAAATGTGGGTATGAACTTATACATGCTGATTTACCTTGTGAAATGTATAAAGCTGAGGTCATTGCCCATGCAAAACATTAATTATCGTTATTAATAATATTAACTACTGCTTTTTTTGCTTCTATTGGTGCAGGTAATTTAATATATGATGATGCTCGGAGTGGGTTAAGTTTCAGAAATAAAATATGTTTTAATGCCCAGCCTATAAACAAAGAATTAAAAATAATTTAAAGATTATAATTTATTTTACTTCTTACCTGAATCGCGTTAGTAGATAAAAAAAGGGGTGTTTGGTGAAAACTCCCATAAGAATAACATGGACTTCCGGTCATTCAATATTTGCATATAATTCAGTGTATTTGGTCTTTAGCGATGTGAATTAAGTTGCATAAGCATTAGGGGCAGTATATCTCGGGACGGTTTTTTATTTTTGGCCGTAGGTGGTGGGGGTAAGTAGATAGAGGGTGATATATATGATTGCGTGTAGGTATGTGTTGTTTGGTATCAAATGAAAGAGAAAAAATCGAGGAATGAGAAAATGGCGATGAAAAAATTCTGCGGTGGTGTGGGGGTGTTGTGGATGGAGGGTGATATATATTTGTCGATTTGAGTTGGGTGTAGGTATGTGTTGTTTGGTATCAAATGAAAGAGAAAAAACAGAGGAATGAGAAAATGTGGATGAAAAAATAATGGGGTTAATGCGAATGACTTTAAATCAATAAAACATAAAATTGCGTAGATAAAAATGTTGAGGAATGTAATGCGAGATAAGAGTGCGTGCTTGCTGCATTAGTCCGGCGGGGGGGCATGCATGCGATTGTAAATTGTGTGCATTGAAATGTACATTAAATAATTTGTGCGCGTTTTGCATAAGAAACAATGTTAATTTTGATAAATCAATGCACAAGTCACACTTTTCCATAAGTTTACATGTAAATCGAGACACAACCTTGAGTAAAATTGTGAATAATTTTATAATTTTTAATGAACCAATCATAATCAAGTGTAATCGAAAAAAGATTCAAATTCTATTCTGGATACATCAGTATGGAGGAAAATGTTCCTCAATAGTGACGTGCCCATCATTTCAATCGACTCTTGTAGTAGTGACGACGAAGATAACTCTGTGACCGATTTTATAAACAACATGTTAGAAGATCATGATAAACAATTAACAAGTGAAGATCGATTAATCAACGAAATAGATTACCCTCTAGGAAAGAATTTAAAAGTGTCAGTTGGATTAAGCCCAGCTCGAGGATTCTACCACTGTATAAAGATATTGTCATCAACAGTTAAAAGAAATAATATTTCGTTTATACATGTTGAATGGAATGCACTATTGAAATATAAGAGTCTCATCGAGGCCGGCTTGCTGCAGAACACATCTAAAAGTAAGAAAATAAAGAGGTACATCTTGTAAATGCCATCAAAAAGAAAAGGTTGATGATGATGATGATGATCAATCTCTTAACGACAATAGCAAACCCAGAATAAACGTGTTTGAAGATTGCTATTTGGATTTGACCAAATGTAAAAAAGCTAAAGTTGTTTGCATTGAGAGGCGAGGTGTTACTATTTCACTTAATAAAGTTGCAATCAGTAAACTTTTTGACGTGCTTGATTTAATCGAATTTCGTCTACAACGCTTGCAAAATTTGCATTTTTTGAATATTACAACGCATGCCTGATAAGACTTGGTGCTGAAATTAATCAAGATAGCAAAACGCTTTTAACAATTTTACCTACGATTGGCGAACATTGTTATTATGAAAATATGGAATGCGTGCGTGAAATAATAATATTTAATCAGGAGAAGTTGTTAACGGATTTGGAAGGAGTTCGGCGATTGAATAATGAGCTTCAATAAAGGTTACCCTCAGTCGTGTAGAGTCATCACTGACGGTAAAGTGGTTCACGTGCTACGTGTTAATAATGGTTAAAACAACCATTAAAGAAAGAAAAAAATATTAAAAAAAACAGTTAGACAAGCAAATAGCTCGAATAATAAATATAAAGAAAATTATTGTCGATTATGAATCGCAAAAACAATTGTGCTCAAGACTTGATGAACTACAACTATGAAGAACTCACAGATAACGAAAAAAAAATGATGAAAAAGATAGATATTGCCATCGAATTGTATCACAAATACAAGTTGAGTGAAAATTATGTAAAATATCTACCAAAAAAATATTTGAAATCGTTGCAAGGGTTGGAGTTGGAAAAATTATGGAAGTTCCTCCCCGATAAATGTCATAGTGATGTATACTTTCAAAGAAGACTTCCTTGTCATAAACATTACAACCTGTCAAGCGATAGATGCCACATGGATGGACCACCCCCGTCTATAGAGAACTGTATGAGGTGCCGCAAATAGACAAAAGAAACAAAATAAATATTGCAGTTATCATCAACCCCAAATATTTGGTAGACGCTATATCACAAGACCGCTCTCCCCCCACCAAAACTAATGACGGGGATGAAGCTCTGGAATTCTGTTGTACCGTGATAGACATTATTACCCGTGAAAAGTGTATTGTTGAAGAGAAAAACGTTAAAATGTTATGTATTTTCATCTTGGGATTGGTATTTGTAATTAGTATGTTAATTTTAATAATTACACCAATAATTAGAACTAGTAATTCTGTTTTTAATGATTATGTGAATTAAATAAAAAACATTATTATAATAAACTGCATTTTATTTTATCATTATTTCTTTACAATTTATTACATGCGCAATTTTACCGGTTATAATTACATCATAACAAAACAATATAAAATTATTATTATTTATGCAAATTATAATACATTTTGTTTGTCGATCCAACTATTGTGTGAACTATCCATTCCCAGCCATTTTACAAATATTTTATTTCCTTTTTTTCGTAACACTTTTTCGACCAAATAAATGTCGGGATTTGATGTTTTCTGCAATTCCTCGGCGTAAAAGGCTCCCCGTATAGGATCTCCTCTTAAATCTTCCAATAAGTAAGATACCGGATCGGTAACTTTAATTTTAACAATTTTAAATAATTTGGTTGTCCAATTAGGTGTGTATCCTTTTGCAAAGAGGGCTTTCTGTTTGCTCAATCGCACCATATCGCCCACTCGGAAATTTCCTTGTCCCGCAATTTTTATGTGAGAGTAGACAGTTTTTAATAGCACGGTTTTCTTATCGCTGTCCGGAAGTACATCAGCTGGTCGCATTCCTATCGTACGGTGACGTTGATTGTTGTATTCTAGCGTAACCTTGTTCAAAATATCGTACCAGCTGTATCGCCCGCGTAAACTAAATTGTCTGTACAGTTTATCTTTTAGCGTACGAATTAGACGCTCGACAATGGCAGCTTTCATGATCGTATATGTTGAGTAATGATTAATATTATATTGTATCATTAATGCGGAAAATTGACTGTTATAAAATTCCTTGCCATGATCACTTTGAATATTTTTCGGAGTCCGTCCGCCGGCATCTTTCAATATTTTCTTCATGGCTTGTGCAACGATCACGCCTGTTTTATTTTTTATAGCTGCAGTCCAGGCGTATTTTGAGAAACAATCAATCACTACCAGTATATATTTATATCCTTTATTTTCACGAGAGAATAATTGAAACTCGGCAAGATCTATTTGCCACAGATCGTCAACGATCGATTTGTGTAACTCTCGCACTTCATCTTTCTTACTCATTTTGACTACTCGACGACGGGTTTTTTTTTTAATGGGGCAATCAACTCTTTAATGCTATTTGTTTGATCTAGGGATAGCGTATTTAATTCAATCTTAAACTGCTCCCATTCAAATCTCCGGATAAACTATTAATCTTCTCCCCCAAATTTGTTTTTACTAATAAATTTTTTGTTTCTATAGTTTGTGAAACAGTATCGATAATTAAATTAACTTTTGAATTAATATTTTCAAAAGAGATTTTTAAATCTTGCAACTTAACCGCATTTACATCATCGACATATTTTTTGTTTACGGCATCGCTCTCATTAATCGGTAATCCAAAAATGTTATTCTTTTGCCAACTAGGTTGAAATGTCCATCGACATCACGTTTAACTCCAATACCCGGCCTCCCCCGGTGGTTCTCTCTTACGCCCGCTAATAATTTATTTATTTTATTCTGCGACGAATGACGTCCAAACTTATCGATGCCCATGTTGCGTATGATGTATGGAGAAGAGCGTGCTTTGTATTTATTAGAAAATTACATCTTCTTCGCGCAATTCCTCCTCGATTGAAGCAATCTCGTTATTGTGTGAATTATTTTCGGCCCCCTTTGATGCGTGCAATAAACACAACCTATCTACAAGTTCGCTTAAATTGTTCCAATATTTGTATTGCGTGGTAGGGGTATGTTGCACTCGCAGTTTAGAATCGAAACCGCTTCCGCTGGTATGGGAGCTTGACGAGTCAACGCGAGATTTTTTGAACGTCGGTGATCTGTTTTTAAACAGAGGCTTAATAATCTCTGTATACTTCTTACTTTTTGAACCCTGTTTTTGATTCCTCGGATCGTAATTGCGGTGTAAAGCATGCGTTTTTTCTAATATTTCCTTATAGTTCTTCAAATCGTCTTCTTTATAAATTTTTTCATCGGGTTCTTTTATGAAAAGAAGTTCATACATGCCTTTGGTTCCGACGTAGATGGAATCGCCAATTTTAAAATCTTTACCATCGACCAGCTCGACATCGTGTTTTCCAATCGTCCACTTTTTGGTACTTTTATCGATATTTATACCGGTGGACTCATCTAGTTTTCGATGACCCGAAAATCTTTTTCTGACGTATTTTCTAGGCAAGTCTTGCAAGGTGCTCAAATAATTTCCATCCGCATATTCTATTTCATCCGATCCATGCGCCGCCGCCGCTATCCCATACTTGTCATGATGATGAAGTTCACCAAGCGCCACTCCATGAGGCTCATGAACAGGTTTAAGAGGCTCATGAACAGGTTTAAGAGGCTCATCAACAGGTTTAAGAGGCTCATCAACAGGTTTAAGAGGCTCGTGAAGAGCTTTATGAGACTTATCAAAAGGTTCGTGAAATACCTCTTCGTCGTCGTCGTCGTCATGGGACTCATCTTCGCTCTCATGCGGTCTGCGAAGAGGTGTGTGAAATTCGCCGACGTCGTGTTCATCCTGCAAAGGCTCTCGTTCATGATAGTCCCCTTCGTGCTTTAAGATGCCATGCCATTTTGGCAATTTTCTTTTTTGCTGAGCCGGCGGCACTTTGACAATGTATTTATTTCCTCGACTACTGTGTGCAATAATTTCTTTCAGGGGTTCCAATAACGGCTTATAGGATTTGTTTAAAAATTCATCATTTTCCGATCGGTTTATTTTCATGCCAAACAGTTTTTTTCGTATGGCTTTTTTAATATTGATTAGACGATGTCCGTCATGCTCATTCAAACACTTACGCAAATTTAATTGATGAAATCAATTGTCGACAATTATATAACGATCGAAACCTTTGCGGTATCTTCCCTTATTTGGATCACAATCTTTATTTATCACCATGAATCCGTATTTATCTGCCCAACACAGTCTACAGATCTTTTTAAATTTTTCGAAATTCATGTCGCTGCTCACATGATCTGCAAACGCGTGTTTCAAATTCATTTCATCTTGCTTGAATGAAACGATAAAGTTGGCGTTATTGCGTATCAAGTGTTTGGGTATTCGCGTATAAGTTTGACATAAATAAAATGAATCAATGTTATTATGTCTTCCCATGCTAAAATATTCTCTAATTTTCTTCTGTCCATCGCATGCAACATCATCAAAAATAAAGATTGAGTTTGATTTGGCATTCTCGGGACTCACGATTTCCTCATTTTCCTTGAATTGAAAATATTTCAATTCTCGCATAGACTTCATAACGCTCTCCAATAGACGATACTTTGGTTGATACAGCGATTTTGAGTAAATATAAACGTTTTCAAAATGTAATCCGTTTTCGCTGAACAGCAAACTCAGCATTGCGTTTGATTTTCCACAGTTGGACGGGCCACAAATGAGGGCTCGTATCGAATTTGGTAATAATTCACCGTGACGACGTCTATCCAGAGTCAAACCCATTCCCGAAACATACTCGTCCATGTTCACGATCGACAGCGATTTTTTCTGCTTAACCACCCGCATGATAATAATATAAATGTACGGTGTACAGAAGTCTTTATAAGTAGAAGCGAGTTAATTTGTTTAACGACTAACTTTAGTTTTTAAAAAGTATTTATTTTGATTAAAGTCGGAGTTCTTGAGCTCCTTACAGAGTGAATAATAAAATTACTAAACTAAACTACATACAATAAAATGTTTTACAATAAGATTAGATTATCGCTGCATGTGTTTGCAGCTTCTTACAATTTGTAACATAAGAACATGCTGAATCGCAGAATGCGGTCACGTAACTCCTCCATCCCAAGAATCTTAAATATGCTAATGTTTAAGTTTTACATTGCAATAATGATGGATTTACAATTTTATTATCTTCAAATGTTTTTATTAATTTTTGTTTGAAGGAATTACGTTTACAATATATAATAATTATAGAACATACTACAATAAAAATTAAAATAACACTAAAGATAAGTGAACTAATATTTAACGGTGTTACAACCAAGTTTATATCTAAAAATGATTCATGATTATTTAGTTTTAATTGATTTTTTACTAAATCTATGGTATTGATCGGTGACAGATCTAATTTTGGGACGTTAATCGATTTATCGTTTGACTCTTGTAACTTACCAATATTAAGTAGTTTTAAAATTACTTCTTTGGTAGAAGAAGTTTTCATATTAAATACTAATTCATTGTGGTTGAATAGGGCCGAACAATCGGGACTTAAATGTATAACATATGATCCTACTATTTCTTCTTTTCTCCTATTTGGTTACACTGAATTTCCAAAATGCTTTTTGTAGGCGTGCTAATTAGCCAAGTAGCAACGTCAATTTGAAAAATTTTATTAGTGGTTAAATTAAAT
This sequence comes from Tachinus rufipes, assembly GCA_963932245.1. NCBI lineage: Eukaryota > Metazoa > Arthropoda > Insecta > Coleoptera > Staphylinidae > Tachinus > Tachinus rufipes. Next base: position 54,126,998 of record OZ010748.1, read on the forward strand.
ATATATGGTTGACATGTTTGATTGTCATGAAACGATAACAACTGTGTCTCACACAATTTTGAATTTGGAATAGAAAAGTGATTTTTTTGGGAACAAAAATACTGTTCGACGGAAGTTTGTTGACACCGATTGATCTCAATAGGGACACTGAATTCCGTGTTGAATAACAAATTTTTGTATGAGGGTATAATCATTTGAAACTCATTATTTGCGGTATATGCAAGAAAAGGAATTAATTCAATTAGTTGTAAATCAGAAGAGGATTCAATTAAGGGAATTTCGAAGATGAATGTAAAAACTTTACCTTGTTGGTATATTTTTGTTGTAATGATTGATTCATATAAATGGATATTTTTATGTTCTGCAGGGTAAGGAAGGGTTAACCCTTTTTTATTAGAATTTTGAAGTTGTTTTAAGGATTTTGTTATATAATTAAAAGATTGGATAAGATCGTTATTGTCAATAAGTGAAAGGTGTAATTGGTGTCTCTGGGCAAAAGTGAGGGCATTTTCTAATTCGATCCAGATGTTTATAAATAATTGCAATGTTTGAATTGATTGCTTTATTACTGAATAAGTTGAACTTTCAGATAATATTTGCTCAATTTCTGCGTGATCCAATAAAATTTTGTTTATATTAATATTTAATAGTTCTTGGTTTTTTGAAAGGTCGTATATAGTGGATAAAGTATTATTTAAAATGTGTGCTTGTGTTAATAAAGCAGTTTTATGGTTGTCAGAATCATGAGTTAATTTAGAGATCATACGTTCATATCTTTGTCCATCTTCTGCATTTAGATTACTTGTAACAAACTTTATAACATTTCCTAATCCACCCATTAAGCCTCGCTTATGTCTAGTTGTTGCATTTTGGGAAATAACTGGTATAAAAGTTGATCGGCTTTATTTATATATTGTTTAAGGATCAGTATTTCATTGTCGTGATTGATCAGAATGTCTGTTAAATTTTTGTATGTTCTATGTACCAATGGGTAGTTCTTGTTTTCCAAAAGTGATATTGATTTTAAAACATTATCTTTTAGAACTTGATAGTTATCTAGTATGGGGGTGTAATCAAGAATTTTAATTAACGTTCATTCGGATTCTTTCAAGAGAGCTTTGCCTCTTTGAAGAGGGTATAGTCCGGGGTTTTCATTTAGTGTCTTTATCACTACGTCACATTTGATGGACCACCAGGTGAAGAGGAAGAGGATGTTTGGCAATAACCTGTAAAAGGCATTAATTTGTTAACATGTCTCTTCAAGGTTATATTTTTTTTTTTCATTTCTAACATCATAAGTATCATGCTCATAAACTTTGCTAATAGTGTATGGACCTACAAATTTGGGTTCCTTTTTATTGCGTCTATCGGTCTTTAAATATACACGGTCTCCAATCTTAAACACTTTAATTTTACGTGGTGTGTTAATTTTTTTATTTCGAATTTCTTTTGTGAGCATTTGTTTGTCATGTAAGGCGTTATAAATGTATTTCATTTTTTCTTTATGGTCGCTTACATAGTTCTCTAGAAACGTCTTATCGTAATCTAAGTCAAAAGGGTTTTTGTTATCAGTGTGCCCAAATACTATTTCGAAAGGAGAGAGTTTTAAATTTGAATGAATGGAATGATTATAGGCCAGTACACAGTAAGACATTTTTTTATCTTCTGGTGTTTCATTTAAAAGTCTATAGTGTTCTAAGAGAGTAGAATGTAAACGTTCTACTGGCGAATTTGACTGATGGTGGTAAGGTGTCGTCGTGTGTAATTGAATTTTGTGTAGTTGCAAGAAATTAATGAAAGGTTGTTTTTTAAATTCATTATCTGCAACTATTACACTAGGAGTAGTATAACTTGTAAAGAAACTTAATAGCTTATCGGTTATTTCAATTAGGTTGCTAGAATGCAATTGATATGCTTGAGCAAATTTTGAAAAAGCGTCAATCAGGGTTAAATATTTACCTTTATTGACTTGGAATATATCTACGTGAATTGTATGGAATGGTCGATTAAAAGTTGGAGTCATGTGTAGAGGCTGTTTTATAGGATTCCGATTATATTTTTGGGTTTTACAATTTTGACAATTATCAATAAATTTCTTAATGTCGGTAGACATTCCTTTCCAAAAATATTTGCGTTGAAGGTGTTCAATAGTTTCGGATATACCTCTATGGTTAGTTTTTCCGAGATGGTAATTGGTAATTTGGCTTTGACGTTCTTCGGGATCAGTTATATAAGTAACTTGTTTTGTACACCTATGGAATTTTGGAGTGTTTTCGTTTGTAATTGAATTTATATAAAGAGAAAATTCTTGGTAAAATGAATCGTTTGGAAAATAACAATAATAGTTTGTTTGTGGTTCACAGTGTTCTATCAATAGTTCATTAAATTTATTCTTTTTTTCTTTAGGATTAATAAAAACTGAATAGTGTGTATAGCCATCAAATTTGGAAATTTTGATTTTTTTTTTGTAACTGAACTTCAATAAACTCAATTTGTTTATTAAAATGTTGTAATGGCTTTTCGCTTATATCTATAACAGGACTTGAACTTTGTTGGGTGTGAACTGTATCTGCTAATGAACTGTCGTCGTTGTTAAACGGGGACGAGCGTTCTGATGGGGGTTTGAATACTGGTGTGTCAAACAAGTCATTGATATTTGGTGTTTCTGATCTATTAGGTATCATGCTTAAATTGGATGCTAGGGGTTCTGGTGTTTCTACTCTATCTAAATCAAGTATTATTTTGTCGATATCATCGATGACGTTATCCTGAACAGATAATGGGTAAATTTGAATACGAGAAAGGGCATCAGCCACTTTGTTTGTTTTTCCGGGTAAATATTTTATATCGAAGTTGTATTCTTCTAATTTAAGGGCCCATCTGGTAAGTTTAGAATTTGGTTCTTTTAGATTACGAAGCCAAACTAGAGGTCTATGGTCAGTGAATAAAGTAAATTTTACTCCATATAAATATGGGCGAAATTGTTTGGTTGGCCAAACAATGGCCAATAGTTCACGTTCAATAGAACCGTATTTTTGTTTGGTATCGTTGAGAGTACGCGAAGCATAACAAATAGGTTTGCCGTTTTGTGCCAAAACAGCACCAAGTGAAAATTTTGAAGCGTCCGTAGTTAATTCAAACGGCTGATTAAAATCAGGGTATTGTAATATGGGCTCGTTAATTAAGAGATTTTTGCAGTATTCAAAAGAATCTATAAAATCTTCTGAATGAATAATTTTGTTTTCTTTTTTGAGACAATAGGTAAGGACTTTTGTAATTTTTGCAAAGTCTTTAACAAATTTTCTGTAATAGCCAAAAAGTCCTAAAAATGATTTTATTTCAGTTCTTGTGTTTAGCAAAGGGAAATTTTTGATGGCTTTTATTTTTGAAGGGTCCGGTTTTACTCCGTCAGTTGTTATAATATGACCTAGATATTTAACTGATTTTTGAAGAAACTCAGATTTGTCTAATTGAATCTTTATGTTACTTTCCCTACATTTTTGAAATACATTTCTCAAGCGGTTAATATGTTCTTGTAGTGAACTGGAGTAGATAATAATATCGTCTAGGTATACTAGACATTGGGTAGGCGTTAAACCTTTTAAGGCTACATTAATAGCTCTTTGAAAAGATGCCGGGGCGTTTTTTAGGCCAAAGGGCATTCTTTTAAATTGAAAGTGACTTTCTTCAGTAGAGAAAGCTGTTTTTTCTCTGTCTAACTTTTCAATTTCGATCTGGTGAAAACCAGAAGCGAGATCTAAAGTGCTAAAATAATTAGCTTTGCCCAACTGGTCTAACACGGTTTCTATCCGAGGTAACGGAAATTTGTCATCTATAGTTTGCTCATTAAGCTTCCTATAGTCTATGACAATTCGCCATTTTTGTTTCCCTGAAGCGTCTTGTTTTTTGGGAACCACCCAAATTGGAAAGTTATAAGGTGATTCGCTAGGTTCTATAATGTTGTCTTGCAACATTTTTTCAATTTGTTGTTTTACCTCTTGTCTATGATCATGGGGGTACCTGTAGGTTTTAGTAAATATAGGTGTTTCCGTTTTTGTCCGAATGTGGTGTTTTGTTAATGTAGTAGAAGATAAAGGAATTTCTGGAGTGTAAAATATGTCTTTGTATTGTACACATAAATTTTTTAACATTACTTGTTCTTCGGAATTAAGATGGTCCAATCTTAAATTTTTGTTTAAATTTTCTAAAAGCGTTTGTTTTTTGTTAGGGTTTGAACAATTAATATTATTAATTTGAATAGCATCTTTTGAAGGAGTATAATCTTCTAAAACTAATGGTTGATAAATACTCAATGTTTGAGTTTTTTCTGAAGTATTGATTAAAGTGGTTCTAAACCAATTATTGTATAATGATACTATAGCTGAAGGCATTAATACATCTTTTGTTAAGTTTAATTTAGGAGCAAGTTTATTACCATTTTTTCCAACTGCTGGTAGAGTTACAAACGTTTCTACTCTAGGTGGTATAATTACAGTTTTTATCGCGTTTTCTGAAGTTTTGGTTTTTAAGAAATTACATTGATTACGTTTTTGTTCTTCCTGTTTTAGTTTTGAATCATTATAATAAAATGGTATAGTAGTTTTGTTTGTTTGAATATGCATCCATCGATAATCGATGTTTGCAGGCAATATAGCTAATAAATCTGTTCCTATTAGTCCGACGTATTCTGTATGAAAATTAAATAAGTAACAAAGATGTGTTCCTTCCTCAGAAAATAAATTTGGAATTGGAACTTCGGCAACATGATTGTGATAAGTTGTACCATGTGATGTAGAAATTTCAAAAGGTTGTTCGAATATTGATTCTGGAAAATACGTGTTTACGAATTCAGGTGAAAGTATGGTACGGGAACTTCCGGTATCAATTAATAGTTTTTCGTTTGTTTCTGGTATCAATATATATGGTAGGTTAGATTTTGGGTTTATTGAAAATGATTCGACCGAGGCTGTTAGTGAAAATTTACAGCATCTTCTGAATCAGTTTGCTGATCAGAATAATCAGTAAGTTGTTCCAAAGATTCTTCTTGATCATTGTCGTATTCATATGTGTTGCACGGCATTTCTGTCGATTGGGCAACGTTAGAATCATAGTGGTCTTCTTCGGGGACTACGTAATTACTTACATTGGATAATTCTTGCAAATTCAAATTTGGTTGATTTGGTTGACAACTTGATCTAAAGTTAGAATTAAATTTTGAACTAAATGGTCTTGATCTATGAAATTGTGTACCAGGTTATTTATGGTACTTGCCTGCATTGGTTCAGGTCGATAAGTAGGTTGATAGTTTGGTTTAGGTGCAAATGCATTCTGTCCTGATTTTACAAATGATTTTTGATAACTAGGAAATTGAGTCGGTTGTGAGTTCGATCGGTAGTTAGGAAATTGATTGGTATTGAATCGAGGTTGATTTTGATAAACAAAATGTTGTTGCGGAAAATAGTTTTGCGGTTGTGGGTTTTGAAAGGTTGGATATAATTTGGGTTGAGTTTGATTTAAATTGGGTTTGAACTGTTGTACAGGTCTATTATTTAAGTTTTGATAATATCTAATATCAAGCTCATTTTTGACATAGGTTAATGCAGTTTTTAATGATTCTGGACCTCGACTTCTGATAAATGAACCCAATGGTTCTGCTAATCCGCTAGTAAATGCAATCAATGTCAACTTTTTAGCTTCCTCTATTTTATAAATTTTTATAGCATTTTCTTCATTGGTAAGAGCAATTTTTGAATTTAGTATGGCCAGTAAGAATCTACACCTATTAAAATATTCAATTGGGCTTTTTTTTATATTTTGCTTAAGTCTAGATAAATCGATTTTTAAATTTAATTCGGATCTTTGATCACCAAAATTTTCTATAAGTAATAGTTTTAGGTTATCCCATGAATCTATTATTTGGCCAGTGATAACCTCCAGAGCAGCGCTTTTTAAGCGATTGCGTGCTGCAGAAAGTAATAATCTGTTAATATATGTACCAGGATCATTAATTTGCCAGAATTGTGTGAATATATCTTCAACAGCTCGTACATACTCAGACAATTCTGATGGATTTCCGTCAAATTTTGGTATCTCATTTAAAAGAGATGTATGAAATCCTGGGGGATATAATTGAACTTGTTGTGGTTGTGTCATTGCAAAGTTTAAATTTTCAAAAAGTTTTGATAAGTTGTTTAATTCGGGTATTAATTGATCTGTATTATTTGAATAATCTGAATCGATCGCGATGTCTAATTCAGTGTCAGACTCTGATAGAGAGCTGTTTTCTGACTGTACTTCTCGAATTAAATCCAGTTTTTATAAAATATAATTAATTTTAAAATAATAATATATATACGTTCATCTACTTAAAATAACAATTTTTGAAATATATATGGTTACTATATAATAAGCTTATTTAACTATAAATATTTATTCATGCAAAAATAGTTTAAAATAAATTTAAGTTTATTAATAATGGCAAATTAAAAGTTATTAATTAATGGAATATGTAAAAGTATGTCAATTTTTTTTTTTTTTTTTTTTTAAACAATTTTGATAATTTTATATCAGTATAAAAAATATTATTTATAACATAAAAGTTCTTACAGTTTCATATTTTTTTTTTGTTAACAGCGATCACGATGATCAGGTATCCTCGATGGATTGGTTGTGGAATCCAGCGGTGGTAATCTTAGGACGATTCTTGTTCCGTTGATTTCGCATATGCTGTACTCCGTTGTTAGAAGTCGGCTTTTCGATGTTTGGAAGGCTTCTTTCTGGGCGGCTTGGCTCTTGTTGTTGCAAAGGCTCCGGTAGACGATTCTTGTTCTTGGGGCTTTTTTTAACACTTTTACTTTTACAATTTACAATTAAGAGTTAAAACTCAAAAGGCTTTCTAATAGCAATGAATGCCTTTTTGTAATCCGTACGACTGCGCCAGTTAATTTGTTTAACGACTAACTTTAGTTTTTAAAAAGTATTTAATTTTGATTAAAGTCGGAGTTCTTGAGCTCCTTACAGAGTGAATAATAAAATACAGGGAGTTTATAAATGAATGGGATTATGTAATCACTTTAAATGTGCCGCTTTTTTTAAATTGTTCACTAAACTATTTGTTTTGACAGATCAACTTTGACAGCTGTCAAGCTAACATATGAAAACATATGTAGTATAGTGAACGATTTTAAAAAGGCGGCATTTTTAAAGTGATTACATAATCCCATTCATTTATAAACTCCCTGTAGAACTAAACTACATACAATAAAATGTTTTACAATAAGATTAGATTATCGCTGCATGTGTTTGCAGCTTCTTACAATTTGTAACATAAGAACATGCTGAATCGCAGAATGCGGTCACGTAACTAGCGTTTCATCGGTAAACCTTTTAAATGCATTTTTATCGCGGTGCGGGTATTATCAATTCTCTCATAAATAAGTTACCTATCGAATTACATCTACCCGGATATCAGTACTGCGGGCCGGGCACAAAATTAAGCAAGCGTTTGCAAAGTGGCGATCCCGGCATAAACAAGTTAGACGCCGCATGTAAACTGCACGATATTACATATTCGAAAAACAAAATTTTGAGCGATAGACACTCGGCAGATAAACAGTTGGCGGAGGTCGCTTGGCAAAGAGTCAAATCCGCAGACGCATCGTTGGGTGAAAAGGCAAGCGCTTTTGCGGTAACAGCGGCGATGAAAATGAAAACAAAATTGGGTATGGGCATGTCGTCAAAGAAAAAAAAAGTGAAAAAAGTTGCGTTGCGAAGTGCAATTGTAAAGAGGGCAAAAAATGCGCTTAAACAATTTCAAAATAAAATTAAGGAAAAGAATGGCATTAGAGAAGGAGCAAATATTGCATTGGTTGCGGCAAAACTTGCAGTGCGCGAAGTAGGTGGAAAGAGAAAAATTCGTGCTCCGAGAATAATTCCCGTTCCTAAGGTCGGCGGCATCCTGCCGCTGATTCCGATTTTTGCGGGTCTCAGCGCATTGGGAGCGCTTCCGGAATCGCAAAAGCGGTTAACTCCGCCACAGATGCCAGACGAAAATTTGGCGAATCACAACAACACAATAAGATGATGGAAGCCATCGCGTTTGGAGGAAAATCGGGAAACGGACTCTATTTGAAACCGTACAAAAAAGGCTTAGGACTTTATTTGCAAAACTTTTAAGGTCGCTACCTCGACGCCCGCTGACCGATGAGGATATAAAAAAATTTGTTACAAAAGTAAAAGTGTCATATTTTAGGGGCGTGTTTATGAGGGATGCGATGCCGAATTTAATCGGGCAAAACGAGTCCGGTATTGTTAATCTGGACCGTTCGAAGGGAACCGGCACGCATTGGGTTGCGTACAAGAAACGCGGAAGTTTCGTGAAATATTTTGACAGTTCAACTCATCAAATATTTTCGAGGTAGTGAAATTACTTATAACCACGATAGATACCAAAACTTCGATACATACAATTGCAGGCATTTGTGTTTGAAATTTTTACTATAAATACAATTAGAGAAAGAGAATTGCGTGCCAGTCATGTCTTATACGTTTACTCTACAGAGCGACACCAGCGTACTCTCCGCAAACTATTATCCACCAATTGAGTTAGATCCCAACAAAAAATATTATTTGGGTCTGATCGGTTTGCAAACGTACAACACTATTTCAAATATAGAGGAGAAGGAGAACGACGACGGGTGTAACAAGTTTTATTACAAACATAACGGTAACAAATTAATTGACATACCCACCAATCCATACTGAAATCAAGAGCCGCCGCCGCCGGCGACAACAAAGAAACCGACCAAATAATTCATTTAAAACCGAACAATAACACTTTAAAGTGTGAGATTTTATGTAAACACGACATTGATTTTTTATCGGCCGACAGTATCGGTACGTTACTCGGATTTTCGGGAACAAAAATTTTGGAAGCAAATAAACTGCATTCGTCCGATTTGCCGGTTAAAATTATAAAAGTGTCGAGCATTCGACTCGAGTGTAACATTGTGACGGGGGCTTTTTACGGCGATAAACTCTCACACACAATATTTGAATTTTCCTTCCGTCGATCCGGGGTTTGCGATAAACATAGAACCGAGCAATATTTTCTATCTACCGCTAAACGCGCAAGCCATAGATAATATAACAATAAAAATTATTGATCAAGACGGATCACCGGTCAATTTTAGAGGAGAAAACATTCTGGTAAGACTTGAGTTAAAAAAAAACGTCGTAAAATGGGTATTCGATTTCACGGACCAAATATAAGGTGCGCATCCTTAAAAAATATCATACCCAGTTTGGTCTCTCAAAGGTTAACACGTAACGATCTAGAAAGACTCGCATCGCTGGGTTACAAAATTAAAAGATGGAAAAATTAAACATTTTTGAAAAATTCCATTCCGATGATAGTATTGTCAAGGAGGAATTTCACAATTATCAACCGGGTACCCGGACCTTTGACAGCAACGATGAAATTCGTATTTTAATACAAGATCAGGATATTTTTACCTTGCCGTGTGACAGTTATCTGTTTATCTCGGGTAAAGTAAACCATGCGACGGAGGCCAATTTCAAGTGGACCACAAATGCGTTTGAATTTCTGTTCGGCAAAATAACTTACGGCATTAAATCCCGATCATCGATTTGAAACTTATTTGAAAATGTTTCCACTACGTCGGAAAAAAATTGTCGTTATTGATCTTCAAGGTTTTACCGTACACGGCAAATTTGTACCTAAAGAAATGTGCATTGCAGAGGACGGAATAAATTTTCACGTTTATTTCTTTAAGTCGAACATTCCATACAGAAAACTTACCGATAGGGACAAGGCTCAAACACGCTGGTTGGAGAAAAATCATCACTGTATTCGTTACAGTGATAGATTCATTTTGCAACATGATTTTAAAAATATTTTAAAAAAACATATTACAGATGTCGCAGACGTATATGTAAAAGGTTATAATAAAAAAATTAATCGAAAATTGTTTCGATCACTTAAATGTAATTAATTTAGAGACCGGGTTCAAAGATTGTCCAAGTTGCAAAAAAACTACTCATAATTGTTTTAATCATGTAAGTATGTATTGAATATGTGCTATAGAAAATGTCAAAGTGTTGTACGAATATTTATACCGTTATATTTTTTAAGAATACGTCATTAACGTTGTATGATGGCTTGCATAAAATTTAGGTAAAAGTATGTATTAATATTACTATATAAACTTATTTTATAGTTTAAATAAACATAAAAATATTATTATGATATTGTGTTTAATTTCAACACACACACACCTTAACCATAATATGACAAGTGCTGCAAAAATAAGAGAAATAAGGTAAGTGGTAATAAATATGTAGTTAACAAATTTTAAAAAGTAGTTTATTTCTAGTAAAACAATATCGTATTATATATATATATATATATATATATATATACCTATATAGCAAAGCAGAACAAATTAAGATTATTGTAATATAAGAGATTATTTATATTTTAAAAACGTACATGCACAAACAAATTATAATACTAATACAACAAATACTCACAAACATTTAATACAAAAAAACTAAAATCTAAGTATTTAAAGAATAATGACCCCATGGCAGGGAATTTATTCCGTCCTCAAGAATACAACGTTTATCGTCGAAGTTATTAAGAGCCATTTTATTAATTTTAACGGAATATAATGAATGATTCGTCGATTGAATAACATTAAAACTCATCAATTTGCTTTCGTTGAGAAACAAAGTTCTCTTATAGTCATCAAATGACAAACGTTTTATTGCGCTTCTTCCAACACCCTTAAGTTTTTTTATGTTTTTATCGTTATGTTCTCCATCGAGTATTCTAATAGCGTATGCCTTTGCTCGCAAGCCCACGTACTCTAATATTAATTTCCCATTTAATTCATCTTTGTATTTACCTAACACTTTCTTATTGACAAGAGGAATATTATAAATATTATCTCTATCATAAGTCGAAGTATCGAACATCAAGCAGGCATCATCGCGGATTATATTATAAATACTATTCATTATTTGAGGATCTTTCGGTACAAACTTCATTATGAAGCTGTCCGTGTCGGTGTAACAAACGGTTACGTGAAAATGCTTTTCTATTCTCTTCTGAACGTAGTCATACAAGAACTTATACATCACCGTTTTAGAGAGTTCCAAAACGCACATTCCTATATATATATTGGTTTATTATATAATACTTCGGTTTTATTTAACTCTACGGCCACCACCCCCCTGCGGGAGGGGGTGGCGCAAAAGAATACTTCCGCTAGTCCCTTTGCTGGTCGTAAAAGGCGACCAATAGGCGAGGAGATAACCTCGTTAAAAAACCCACAGTTCGTCTGGGACAAGTCAAACTTATTTGTGAGTTTATTTTTGACAATTTTCACATAACACCTTGTGTAACTCACCTGCGTGTTTGCCGTGCGCGGTGACCCGAAAGTCAGGAAAAGGGGATCCTGGTAGTTGAGGGGCTAATACTCAGGTTTAAAAGAGTATTAGTTCCAACACACTGCTTTGGCCCTAGCTTCTGGTAAAACGGGAGGTTAAACCTAACCCAGTTTTAACCAATCGGCTCGTTATCTAACTTAAGGGTGAGGAATTATTTATGTGGTGATCGATGAAAGGTTCACAATGTGCTACGGTTGGTTCCCGATAGTATTCTTTGTGTTCGCGGAAGTCTTTCATTTACATCTATGAAACCTATATCGCTTGATTAGCCCTGGCGACTGCATTAGTTTGTGATGTAGCGTCCCATATGTGGCTCCGTGGTGGGTGGGGAGATTGAGCGATGAAGTTGACGGAGTTTATTATGGTAGATTCTAAACCTCCAACCAAACGATCTCGCCCGTTTACGGACGAGAGAGCTAATGAAGATAGAAATAGTACAAGCAGAAAGTTTGTTAGATATTTGATTGTTAAATGTTCTGAAAATGGCCAGAGTCTAAAGGAGGTTTCTCCCTTCTTAATTCATAGGACCATTTCCAATATTATTAATGGAACTTTAAATTCATGTAAGAAGTTAAGAGACGGTACCTTGCTTATTGAAGTAAAAGATAAATTGCAGAGCAGTAAAATGCAGGAATGCACGTCGTTAGGTAACATTGCGGTGACAGTTGAACCGCATAAATCCTTAAATATTTCGAAGGGAGTAATTTCATGGTATGAGTTGTTATACACAACTGTAGACGAATGCAAACAGGAACTGGCGTCGCAAGGCGTTATCGATATTAAAAAACTAACCCGTAGAAAGGATGGTGAAGTCAGAGATACAACATCTATGATTTTAACATTCGATTCTGAACGGCTCCCAAATGAAGTTAAGGTGGCATATGTTACTCGCCCGGTTCGCCCGTTTATTCCTAACCCAATGAGGTGTTTCCAATGCCAACGTTTTGGACACACTGCAGTTAGGTGTCCAGGTGTTGCAACATGTGCAAAATGCAGTAAGGAGAAACATGACCCTGATCCATGCAACAGTTCACCTTTATGTGTGAATTGCAAAGGTAAGCATCCCGTTTATTCCCGAGACTGCCCAAAAATGAAAGAGGAAAGGAAGATAGCCGAGATCAGAGTAACAGACAAACTCTCTTACTTTGATGCTCAAAAGAAGTATAGAGCAATTACGGCTCCTACCTTTTCTAGATCGTTTGCTTCAGTTGCTGAAACACCTATTATTCAACAAACACCGATTATGACATTTACTGCTATTTCAGAAACTTCTTTAAATAAAGACAAGGACTCTAATGTGAAGGGTCAAAAACCGGTTGCGGGCCCATCAGGCTCAAAACCAAAACCGACTACGGCCCAATCCGGTCCAAGGTCACAACGAGTGGGACTTCAAGCAAAACCACTCAAGATGGGGGCTTATTTAAAGCCTAAACCATCTAAGGTATTGGCTCGTATCGGGCCAAAACCAACCAAGGTTGCGACTTCCAAGTCAAAGCCTAAACAGGCAAAGGCTCAGTCCGAGTCAAAGCCTGCAAAGACGGCAGCCCAATCTAGGCTACCGCCACCTGAGGTGCAGGTTTCTAGCGATCCTGCGCCCACAGACCCCAATATTAACGTGTCGTTAGAGTCGATGGATGTGGAAGTTCTTTCCGCGCCATCTACTCTGACAGATGAAATTATGCCAATTAGTGGGAGTTCTACTCCCCCAGACGATAATTTTGAAGTTAAACAAAAAAACGCTAATAAACAAAGAGTTAAAATTACGTTCGCAACATAACATCAAAAATGGTTTCAACCATTATACAATGGAACTGCAACGGATATAATTCACACTACGAATCCTTTAAAATATTATTATCCGAAAATTCACCTATCTGCGTTTCCTTACAGGAAACAAATTTTAAGGTTGAATGTTTTGTTAATCTTCGTGGTTATACTATTTATAGAAAAGATCGTGCAAATGTTGATCGTGCTCAGGGTGGAACGGCTTTATTGGTCCGTGATACGGTTTTCAGTAAAGAACTCCGTGTCAACACTGCATTAGAAGCAGTAGCCGTTCAACTACATATCCCTTTTGCACTGACCATTTGCTCAATTTATATTCCGCCAAATGTCAGTTTGGACATTCGTTTGATTGATCAATTACTTGAACAACTTCCGTCCCCATTCCTGCTAATGGGCGATTTTAATGCTCATAACACTATGTGGGGCTCAAATCGAACTGATGTGCGAGGTCGTAACTTGGCCAATCTTTTTTCAGAAACGGATTTAGTTATCTTAAATAAAGGTAACAATACCTACTTTTCCGTGGCCAATAGATCATTCTCGGCTATTGACCTTACCATTTGTTCTCCAAGTATCGCAGCATTGCTGGATTGGGAAGTCTCGGAATATCTTTATGATAGTGACCACTTTCCCATATTCATTCGCGTGCTTGGTCATGTAATTAATGAAAACCGTCATCGAAATTGGAGAATAAAAGATGCCGATTGGAATACGTTTGTTCAAGTGTTTAATTACGATGACAGTGTCCAAGCCACTATCGACGAAGATATTGAAACTTATACCGATTCTATCATACAGGCAGCACATGCGAGTATACCGTTATCTTCCGGAAAACCTCGCAGAGAGCCTGTTCCTTGGTGGAATTTTGATTGTGAGCAAGCTAAACTAAACAAACGCCGTTCTTTTCGTAAATTTAACCACTCTCCAACAGAAGAGAACCTATTACTTTATTTGAGGTACAAAGCTGTTGCTCGAAGAACATGCAGAAAAGCTAAAAGAGAATCATGGTCAGAATATGTTACTTCTATTAATTCGAGAACCCCCGTCGGGAAGGTGTGGGAAAAAGTCAGAAAAATTTCTGGCCGAACCGCATCATTAAATATTAGTGGGTTATTGTCGGGTGATCAAATTATTACCAATCCCCTTGACATTTCGAATATTCTGGCCGTTTATTGTTTATTTTGACGCTTCCAGCGATAATAATTACGATGAAAATTTCCGAGATATTAAAATTAACATGGAGAAAAACGTTCTGTCATTTATCTCTGCTGAAGATGAATTATATAACGCACCGTTTAGTGTTTGGGAATTTGACTCGGCATTATCTGAAGCACACAATACTGCTCCAGGTGTCGATTTGATACACAATGCTATGCTCAAGCAATTAAGTCGCTCTGCCAAACTTCAATTGTTGGCACTCTATAACCGGATATGGTCAGCAGGGTATTGTCCTGAGTCGTGGAAACTTGCTATCATAGTACCAGTACTTAAACCTGGTAAAGATAAAAAGCTCCCGACAAGTTATAGGCCTATCTCTCTAACTAGCTGCTTATGCAAGTTACTAGAAAGAATGATCAATAAGCGTCTTACTTGGTTATTAGATTCAAGAGGTTTAATTGCTGACATACAATGTGGTTCAAGGCGTCACCGTTCTACGACTGATCACCTTGTTCGGTTGGATACAGCAATTAAAAATGCTTTTGTACAGAATCAACATCTTGTTGCTGTATTCTTTGACATTGCGAAAGCATATGACATGACGTGGAAGTACAATGTTCTACGAACGCTTCATTCATGGGGTATTCGCGGAAGCATGGCATTGTTTATACAAAGCTTTTTAACTTCCCGTTCATTTAAGGTACGTGTAGGTGACAACATCTCGGGCATACGTCAGCAACAGAATGGTATTCCTCAGGGGTCTATTCTAAGCGTGACACTATTTATGATAGCGATTAACGGCATAAGTCAGTTCATCAAGCATCCGGTAAACGGATGTATGTATGTTGACGACGTAGCTATCTATTGTGCCTCGAGAAACATGGCAACATTGGAACGTCAACTTCAGTTAACAATCAATCACGTTTTGAACTGGGCTAATAAAAATGGATTCACTTTTTCTACTAGTAAAACGTTGCTTATCCATTTTTGTAGAAGACGAACCCCACACGGTGACCCTTTATTATATCTTGGGGGAGAACCTATTCCTGTACAGGATAGTGTTCGATTTCTCGGTGTCACATTTGACCGTGCGCTGACTTGGCGTCCTCATTTAATAAATCTGAGATCAAGATGTGTCCCGGCACTAAACTTGCTCAGGTCGTTGAGTGGAAAGTCATGGGGAGCGGATCGGAAAACAATGCTACTTCTGCATCGCGCTTTGGTGCGCTCAAAACTAGATTATGGTTCCATAATCTATGCTTCCGCAGCTCCATCCACATTACGTATTGTTGATCCTGCTCACCATACTGGAATTCGTTTAGCAACTGGCGCATTTCGCACTAGCCCTATTGCTAGTGTTTTGTGTGAGGCAGCTGAACATTATCATCATCACTTTATCTTCGGCGTAAAATTTTGACAATTAGGTACGCCGCGAAACTAAAAGCTAAACGCTTGCATCCGACGTTTCCTGTCGTGTACAATAATGGTCTCGACGATCTATACAACATCAGGATACGGACCCAAAAACCGGTTGCTATAAGAAATTGCAGTATACTTCGGGAACTGGATTTTCAACTCCCTGATGTATATCAACTGTCTTACTGTCGCGATCCTCCTTGGACTTTTCAACGTCCAAGGTTAAATACTGCATTATCGAGAATGAGCAAAGCTTCAACTTTACCAGTTGAATATCGAACTGAATTTGCAAAAATTCAAGCAATGAATGTAAATGCCACTTGGATTTATACCGATGGCTCAAAAAGTAACGACGGTGTGGGTTGTGCTTTTCTGGTAGATGAGCTGCAATTTACATTTGGCTTGCCAAGTGTTAGCAGCGTGTATACTGCAGAACTGTATGCTATCTATCAGGCTCTTCTCTACATCCAACTAAGCGCAGGTACAAATTATGTTATATGTACAGACTCGTTGAGTGCATTAAACGCCATAGATGACCAATATCCTGATCATTACTTGCTGAGGCAAATTCATTCAATTTTGCTTCAGGTGTCTCAGATAAATGTCACTGTTAACTTTGTCTGGATCCCCAGTCACGTAGGTATCAGTGGCAATGAAAAAGCTGATGCGCTTGCCAAATTGGCAATAACTAGCGCTGAATATGTTTCATTTAAAGTTTGCGTTAGAGATATTTGTAATTTTCTACATCAAAAGCTGCTGTCTAGCTGGCAAACTGAGTGGTTTGCTATTCAAGACAACAAGCTGCGATGCACTAAAAGCGTTATTACACCGTGGAGTTCGTCATGCAGGCCGAAGCGTAGGGAAGAGGTTATCCTCACGCGACTTCGCATCGGTCACTGTCGATGGACTCACAGGCATTTGTTGGCATCTGAGGTGCCGCCAGTTTGTGATACTTGTAATGTTCCATTGACTGTTCGTCATATCTTATTGGATTGTCGGCAGTTTTCGGAACAAAGAGTTACGTCTGAATTATCACCCAGTTTGTCGATTGTCTTGGGCGATCAGATCGTTGAAGTCGATCGTCTGTTCGAATTTATTCGACAGAGCAAATTGGGTGTATGGATATAATTGTTAATTTATTATGATTAATGTTTGTGTATCGTAAAATCCAGCAGTGTTTAGGACTTTTTACACCCTAGACACTGTTGGAATTATCTAGTCATTATTGCTATAGTCATTAAAGTTTGTGAACGTTTATTTTATCTTTGTTGTTTATTTATTTATTTATATATTTAATTTTATTCTTTAATATGCCATTTTACAGCATATTATTTTACACTTTTTATAGTTAGAGAAAAGAATCGGCGTTAATAGTCTTATTAGGCTGATACGCCAAAAATCTAAACTAACTAATCTACGGCCACCAGATTTTCATTAAATATTTAAAAAAATTTAAAATTAGGTTTTCTAATATATTTTTCAATTTTTTGTAGTTATTACAAAGAACTATATTACGATATTTTCTAACGCTTTCCATAAGTTTGCCAAATACCATATTACTTATGCCCTTGTAATAATTTCTATCAAAATCAATTGTGGCGTTGGCCCTTAAATTACTATTAATTTCAATAATCACTTTTAGCCAATCGCTTACAGAAAACTTGAGAACTCTGTGTACCTTTACCACTTGCAGACCATTTTTCAGACATTGCAATAGATTATCTAAATGTATTATATATTTATTTTTATCTTTAAGAGTTAGCATCAATTTATTAGTATTATTAATGGAAATATGTTCCGCACAAAATGGAAAAAAAATATGTTGATCATGGATTTCCGAAGGATATTTAATAAAAGCGTTGAGGAATCTAATGCGAGATAAGAGTGCGTGCTCGCTGCATTAGTCCGGCGGGGGGGCATGCATGCGATTGTAAATTGTGTGCATTGAAATGTACATTAAATAATTTGTGCGCGTTTTGCATAAGACACAGCTGTGATTGAAATTATATGCTATAGGTAAACTCATTTATGAGGTGATATGTATATGAAGATTAACTATTATCGCAGATAAATCCGGGGGGGAATATACTATAAAGTTATGTCTCAAAATATAGGCATAGCTCCGTGGTTTTGTGTAAGAGAAAATTATGTTAAAGTAAGCAAACATAATTTTATATGCAAAAATTGTGCAATAATAAATGGCAATAAAAATGCAGAAGAGACACACTATTTAATATCAATTTATAATGTAAATTTTAGAAAAAGAGATGTGAAGAGGATGTTTTGCGCCTGTATTTACCAGAAAATTGCTATGATCTCAATCAATTAAGCCAAAAGAATTGGTTCAAGTATTCATACATCTGGGAATCATGCAAAAATAATATAGAAATTAGAAAAATGGTAAAGAAACAGACGAAATTACTTCCTTATTTTAAAACTTTTGAAAATTTTATTTGCGATATAATGTATTAGGAGATACTATTTGCAACATATGAATTGTGTAATCATTGTGTGAATAGAAAATTACAATCTATTTATTTTTATCAAAGTGCACACGCTTGTGATAGTGAAATGGAAATCTGCATTTACAAACTGAGCAATTCATCAATGCGATTTGTTCTTCTATTCTTTTCTAAGATAAATAGTGTACTCATTGTATGAATAGAAAATTGTCTAATTGATAACAAACAGATGTGCTTATTTATCATAGTGCGAACGCTTGTGATTTTGAAATAGAAATTTGCATATATGAATTTCGTCAGTGCGTTTTGTTCTGTTAAACTAACTTGAGCTAGCAAAATATGAGTTTATACGATAAAATCAATAAGTCCCTCACTTATGAGGAGATCAGTGTAAAAAAAGTGTTCGAACTTAATACAGATCAAAAATATGAATTAGTAGATCTGAAACCGGTGAACACCAAATACGGAAAATCATTATTGGCTACTATTCTGGATGAAGGAAACAAATTCAAAGTGTTCCTACCCAAGAGATACAGCGATGCGATTAACAATAAAGATGCTCGGGCACTAGTGGAAGGACGCAGTGCATTAGTCTATCGTGGATTAATAAAGTTTGAACGAAAACCAAACTCCGCATACAAAGTGGATTTTTGTCCTGTAAGTAGAATTTATTTTGAATATATTTTTTTTATATAAAATCTAAACGAGTGCTTAAAATTATAGATGGAATAAAATATGGAGGAAATTCGAAAATATTCTAACCTGCTTTTAACATGCAACAATACTCAAAACATATACAGTTATTTAAAAAATATACGCGCACTAATAAAGCTACAAAATAAAAATCTAAAACTGTCAATTAATGTGAAATTTTACGTGGAAATAATATAAACGGTGTTTTAAAGAATTTAATCGAGGAAATTTTAATTAATGTAAGTAAATATTTATAATAATATGTGTATATCTTTATCTTTAATTATTATTTTTTTTTTAATTTTTAGTTAGGTGAATTTCAAGAAAAGAAAAGCTGTTGGGCAATTTCATCGATAGTGCATCTTCAAGTTACGTTGCCAAATTTAATCCGTTGCGCGGAGGTGGGTGTACTTACATGTCTTTGGCACAAGGAAAGTTTACAAATAAGAAAAATATGAATACTGTTTTAAATATAAGAAATACGGATAACCGATGTTTTGTTTGGTGTGTAATGGCTCATTTGTTTCCCGCTACAGACGATCCTACAAGCACCGATTCCAATTAAATTAAACGATGTTGTAAAATTTGAGAAGCAAAATTCTGAAATATTTATTAATGTGTTTGGAGTTGATGATAAAAATGAATCACTTATTGGTCCATATTATCACACTGAATTAAAAAAAAAAGAATCATGTTAATTTATTATTGTTAGAATCACATAAAAAGTGGCATTACTGTTTAATAAAAAATCTCTCATCTTTAGTTTACCGACAAATAAATAAACAAAAATGTAAAAAATATATCTGTGATAGATGCTTGTGTCATTTTGATAAAGAACTAAAATTGAGCAACCATATTATAGATTGTGTTCAAAATAAAGAAATTAAAATTATTTTGCCCAGTGAAAAAAATAACATATTAAAATTCAATCAATTTGCTGCCACGACGAAATGTCCGTTCGTAATTTACGCAGATTTTGAAGCTTTCACCACTCCCATAGATTCGTGTGAAAATTCAAAAATTTAAATCGTCGAGTACGTTTTATCAAAAACATATTGCGTATAGTGTAGGATTTTTGAGAGTATGTGCATTTGATAAATCGCTAACAATATATGATTCGTATAGAGGAGATAATCCCGAGAAATGGTTTGTTGATAAAATGTTGGAACAAGCTGAAGAAATATCTTCATTTTCACAGAAATTTAAATTTAAATCAATTGAAATGCTGCAGGATGATCATGAAACATTTAATAAATCAAACAATTGCAAAATTTGCGATATTCAGTTTGACAATTTTAATCACATAAAAGTAAAACACCATGACCATTATTCGGGTAAATTTATTTCCGCCTTGTGCGCATCATGCAACCTTCAATGTAAATATAAGCCGGTACTGCCAATAATTTTACATAATCTTTCAAGATATGACGCACATTTTATTTTATCCGAACTGTGTGCAGTAAATGATAATCCGGTAAACGTCATTCCTGTCACAAGTGAAAATTACATTGCATTTTCAAAACGTCATCACGGCTATGAATTAAGGTTCATTGACTCTGCACGATTTATGCCCTCCAGTTTGGATAATCTATCCAAAAACTTACAAGATTCCGATAAATTAAATACAATGAAATACTTTTCAAAACTGGAAGATTTTAAATTGGTAATTAGAAAAGGTATTTTTCCTTATGACTACGTAAGTAACTCTATCATTTTAAAAGAAACATCTCTACCCGATAAAAAACATTTTTATAGCTTATTAACGGAGGAATTAGTAAGCGATGAGGATTATAATCATGCCATAAATGTCTGGAATCATTTCAAATGTAAAGATATCGGTGAATATTCCGATCTGTATATGAAAACAGATGTCATTTTTTTGAGCGATGTATTTGAAAATTATAGAACGTTAACTATGAACACGTACGGTTTAGACCCGTGCATGTTTTATACTGCGCCGGGATTGTCATTTGCTGCTGCACTAATTACAACTAAAATTAAGCTTCCCTTACTTCAAGATATCGATATGATAATGTTTTTTGAAAGAGGTCTGCGTGGTGGCATTACGCAGGCAAGCTGTAGGTATGCAAAATTAAATCCGTTCATTTGAAAGATAAATTTAATCCAAACAAAGAAATAAGTGAAATGCTGTATTTAGATGCAAATGGACTGTATGCGCATGCGATGCTGTCAAAATTGCCGTGTGTTATGATACAGTAAATGCTGAGCCATCACAACAAAACATATAAATACGACGACGCTTCCCAGAGGAGCCAGTCCAACATATAGTAGTAACAAGTACACCTAAAATCGGTAACTAGACTTTGCTGCAAATCGCGAGCTACTATGAACAATTAATAATTAATATTTAATCATTATAATTAACCATTATAATCAACTTCAATTGTATTAGAATAGATCAAACCATGTAAAGTTTGATGATTTAAATAAAAGGTAATTAATAGTTTTTAAAAAGTCTCATTCCAACCCGTGGAATTTAACTCGTGTGATAATTTTCGATGGTTAGTAGAAGATGAAATTAATTGTATTGAGAAAATCCTTAAACTTGACCATAAAAGCATGAAAAACAAATATGATTTGGATAAGTCGTGCATTCTGGAAGTCGACATTACGCAATTCTATGTTTTATTGATTTAAAGTCATTCGCATTAACCCCATTATTTTTTTTATCCACATTTTCTCATTCCTCTTTTTTTTCTCTTTCATTTGATACCAAACAACACATACCTACACCCAACTCAAATCGACAAATATATATCACCCTCCATCCACAACACCCCCACACCATCGCAGAATTTTTTCATCGCCATTTTCTCATTCCTCGATTTTTTCTCTTTCATTTGATACCAAACAACACATACCTACACGCAATCATATATATCACCCTCTATCTACTTACCCCCACCACCTACGGCCAAAAATCAAAAACCGTCCCGAGATATACTGCCCCTAATGCTTATGCAACTTAATTCACATCGCTAAAGACCAAATACACTGAATTATATGCAAATATTGAATGACCGGAAGTCCATGTTATTCTTATGGGAGTTTTCACCAAACACCCTTTTTTTATCTACTCGCGTTCTTGAAATTCGCTCATCTTCCGATTAATGATTGAGCAAAAATCAACATATAATTCATCCAAATTGGTAGATTGTGTCACAATTTGGTATTTGCTATTAAACGATTTTATATCTTCAATTTCTTTAATTTGTATTTTATAAAATGCAAAAAGTTCAAAATTTATTTTAATAGAAATGTGTTTTTCTAAACTAGCTCGAATCAAATTTAAAAGATTTATTTTAATTTCGGACATAAAATCTTTTAAAATTATGTGTTGCTTTTCGGTAATTAGTCGATAAGTGCAAATTCTTGTTTTAAATGCACTTTGCACAATTTCAACGCCATCAAAATGTGGTATAGAAACATTGCGTTTGTGCATATTTGACTTGAGATGTGCATGAAACGATTTATACTGCACAGAAACATTACATACATCACAATGTATGTTATTGCTAAAAGCATTCTCATTAGACGTTGAGGGTTGTTGTTGAAGTTTATTTTTTTTTTGTTCTTTTGGACCTTCTAGAATTGAATAACGTAAGTATTACATAAAAAAAATAAAATAAATATATTTACCTTCATTATTTTTTCGCAATAAACAACTATCTCGTTGGTGGCGTTTGAGATTATCGTGTCGAGTAAATAATTTATCACATACGCACTTAAACATATTGTTACTATTATTACCGGTACAATAGAAGCACTTTTACACTGTCAAAAGCAGGTATGTAATTTAGTTCTTTAATTTTAATTTTCGTTTCTGTAATATCACCCGTCTAAGTACGCGATAAAATGAAAACTGCTTAATGTGTAATAACCTCGTAAGTATCTGTCCTTTTTCTAATTCAAATAGTATAAATACAATAATTAATTTTATATTAATCACAGTGCATGCAAAAACTTCATCAAGATCATCAATATGTCAAGAACAGTTCCTTGCGATGAATGTTGGGACGATTTAAACGTGCCAACATATATACCACAATTATTAGACAAGGCAATTATTCGAAATTGTCCTCCAGGTCTTAGCAAAAAACAAAAAAAAGAGTTCAGAATGGCCGAAAGAGAACGCTGGCAAAAAATTAAAGAAAAAGGTATTTTGAAAATTTTTCACTTGTAAAAGTATATATATATATATATATGTAAAACTATTTAATTTTATTTCAGAGATGTGTCTGGGCAAGCCACGTGTTTGCATGGCTTTCTTTGCCGCAGCGCGATTCACTTCAATCGGCTGTTTTGGATGTAGGATTAATAAACTACGAAATACTAATCTACGTACATTTATTTACTATTTAATTTGGTGATACTATGTTAATTATTGAGTGTGAAATAAGTATATTTGTGAGGCGGACCAGTCGCCGTAGTCGTTGTATTGCGTATTGGATTCACACTTCACACTGCTAGTTTATTCGAGGTTCGAGGTATACCTGCTTGTCGGATGGCACAAAAAAGGGGTGCGCGCAAAGAAACAAATATAAATCATTGACTTTACAACACATATAAATCATTGACCTTAAAATATATATAGAATAATTGAATACATATTCAATCATTCATACAATTATTTACATACAAACTGGTTAACTACAACAACAATTAATACACAATAAAATTAATATTTGATATTGAACATGCCGCCCCTGTTGAAAAGAACCTATTGTTCTTTTTCGAAATAAATGGGTAAGACAGCAAGTTTGGAAACAGCTCGCACAAAAGTTCCACTGTTAGTTTTTACAGTTACTACTCGACACACATTATCGTCACCATACTGAAGTTTGAGGATTCGACCCAGGTGCCATCTTTGAGGAGGGGTGTTCTCTTCTTTCAGTACCACTAGGTTTCCTATCTCTGGACATGTCGTGGCTTCTTGGGTCCATTTGTATCGCTGTTGGAGTTGACTCAGGTATTCGCGAGTCCATCGTGTCCAAAACTGTTGAACTAATTGTTGACATCTTTGGTACTTCGGTAACCTGTTAAATTGTGTTTACGCAAATCGGGTTGTGGGATGGATTGTAAATTGGATCCAATGAGGAAATGTCCGGGAGTAAGTGGAAGGAGATCTGAAGGATCGGTAGATAATGGGGTTAAAGGTCTTGAATTTAAACATGCCTCAATTTGAACTATTATGGTATAAAACTCCTCGTAAGTAAATAATTCACAGCCAATAATTTTCTTTATAAACGTCTTAGCTGATTTGACTGCAGCTTCCCAAAGTCCTCCAAATGTCGGAGCTCGTGGCGGTATAAAACTCCACTCTATGGATTCATTTGCGCAGTATTGGAATAGAGTGGTGTTGTATTCATCAGACGTGAGTAAACGTTGCAATTCATTATTGGTGCCTACGAAGTTTGTACCATTATCAGAGTGTATTCTTGTGCCCTTGCCTCTTCTGGACACAAATCGTTTTAATGCATTCATGAATGCTGATGTGCTTAGATCAGTGGCTAACTCGATATGGATAGCTTTGGTGACAAAACAGATAAAGATACATATATATGATTTTACTACTCGTTTTCGGCCTCTACCACTACCTTCACGAATGTTGAACGGTCCGGCATAATCCACACCACAGATTGAAAATGGGCGGGTAGGATTCACTCTGGATGATGGGAGGTCTGCCATAATGTTCTGTACTATTGGTGGTTTGGAATTCGAGCGAAAACATAGTATACATGATCGACAAATTTTCTTTACTAAGTTTCTACCAGCCAATGGCCAATATTTTAATCGGACTGTCGATAACAATAACGAAGGCCCTGCATGTAGTAGTCGTTCATGTTCATGAGTGACTATAAGGTGAGTTAGTCGATGTTTGGAGTCCAATATGATGGGATGTTTATGATCGTGATCAATGTTGGCTTTGGAGATTCGTCCTCCTACACGAAGTAGTCCACATTCGTCAAGATACGGATGTAACGTTATTAAACGACTCGATGGTTTGACTCTTCGAGCTTGTAATAGATCGTTGATCTCATTGGAGAAAGTGTCATATTGCATAAGTTTCAAAGCAGAATTATGAGCCTGTGTCACTTCTGACAGCCTTAATGGGCCGGTTCTTCGAGTTGCAGGAAACTTGCAATTGTGACTGAATCGGTGACAATATGCCAATACACGTTGTAGTTTTGTTAATGAAGAATATCTGGTAAATATGTTAATATCTAAAGTTCTGGTAACGATTAATGAATTTGTAGGAATCTTAAGTTCGGGTATATCTTCTTGACTGGTGTTCACAATATTCTTAGGCCAGGTCGATTCTGATGTTTTCAAGAATTCTGGGCCGTTCCACCATAGTTTCGACGTTGATAATTCGCGAGCATTGAGACCGCGTGAAATGATGTCCGCTGGATTATAATGGGTAGGAATATGTCTCCAATTCTGGACTGTTGTCAGATCTTGTATCTCCGCTACACGGTTAGAAACAAAGGTTTTGAGTTGAGTGGGTGGAGTCTTGATCCATGACAGGCAAATCGTTGAGTCACACCAGTAGTAAATATTCGTGATAGTCTGATTCAATGATTCTACTATCTTCTTTATGAGTTGAGATAGAAGAAGTGCACCACACAATTCTAAACGGGGTAATGTGATGGCCTTTAATGGAGCTACTCTGGACTTGGCTGAGATTAATACCGCTCGACAGTCTGTGTCAATTTGTTCAGATCGCCAGTACACGCAAGCACCATATGCCTCTTCTGACGCATCACAGAATCCGTGTAGTTGGATCTTTCGATCAGTGCCCACATGGCGTGGTATGTGAATAGTATTAGCGTGTATCAAGCTCTCGTGTATGTTTACCCAACTAGTTGCCAAGTCCATGGGCAATGATGCGTCCCAGTCTATTCCAAGTTGCCAGAGCCTTTGTATAATCAGTTTTGCCTTGATGACGATTGGCCCGATAAGTCCCAGTGGGTCGTAGATTTGTGATATGACGCTGAGTATATGCCGTTTTGTAGCCTTATGACGTGATTGCAGATGAACGGAGTAGTGTAATGAATCCTTAACTGGATCCCAGTATATACCAAGCGTTTTCAAAGGAGTAGATAATGGTGTTGGTGGACAATCTATATCTTCATTCATTACATTTACGTTTGATCTCCATTTTCGCAGTGGGAATCCTGCGGATGCTAAGATGCTCGTGAGTTCTTCTTTAATCGTACATAACTCTTGCATATCATTGCTGCCAGTTAGAACGTCATCTACGTAGAAATCCTTTAGAATAATGTTACTTGTTATCGGATGCATTTCCATATTGTCATGTGCCAATTGCTGGAGCGATCTAATAGCCAAATATGGTGCGCAGGTTTGTCCGTACGTGACCGTATTTAATTGATAGTGGCTCAACTGATCGGAAGCGTCCTTGCGCCACACAATACGTTGCAAATCTCTGTCTTGTGGGTGTATAAGAATTTGTCTGTACATTTTCTCTATGTCTGCTGTTATGACATAGAGATGTGTTCGGAAACGTAGCGCAATGGCATACAAGCCATCTTGTATGGTTGGTCCAGTCATTAACATGTCGTTGAGTGCAGTTCCATTGGTTGTCGGTGCTGATGCATCAAATACTACTCTCGTTTTGGTCGTTGTGCTGGACTGTTTAAGAACGCAATGATGAGGTAAATATTGTACATCATTGCATGTAGTATCTGTGATATTTATTTTGCTCATGTGCTGTAGTTGTTCGTAATCATCCATGAAAGAGCTATATCCTGACTTTAAGTCGGGATTTCTATGCAGTTTTCGTTCGATGGCATGAAAACGGTTCATTGCTTGATCTAAAGATTGACCTGGTACGGGTGCATTTGGTTTCTTAGGTAATCTTACTACAAATCTTCCATCTGGATTTCGGATGGTGTTTTGTTTATAATGACCTTCACATAGAATTTCCTCATCGGTGTGGATCTTAGTTTGCGGAATTTCTTCTAATCTCCAAAATCTTTTGATAGAGTCTTCCAATAATCGGGTTGATAGATTACAACTGATAGCTTGTGATCGTTCTTGTTGATATGGCACACATCCTGCAACAATCCATCCGAATTGCGTCTTCTGAATTATGGGTCCGTTTCGGGTTATTCTGATTTGGCCAACACATAGAGTGTCATAGAAAAGTTCTGCTCCTATCAACATATCTATTGGAGAATTGATATGGAATGTCGGATCAGCCAGTCTGATATTGGTTGGAAACTTGATATTGTTGCTAGGTATGAAAAAGGTTGGCAGATGTGCTGTGATAGTTGGAAGTATGATAAAATTTAAATTGCGTGAATATTGATTTACAGTAGATCGAATAGTTGTTTGTACAAGTCTTGATGAATGAGACATTATACCATTGATGCCTGCCAGTGGCATATTTATCTTTTTACAAGTAAGTCCAAGTCGTTTCATGGCTTCTTCAGTCATGAAATTGGATTGAGAGCCAGAGTCCATCAAAACACGTAGTTGTTGATCATTTCCTAAAGAGTCTCTTACTAATACCATTGCTGTAGGTAACAAAACATCGTTGTCCATGTTCTTTAGAGTGTGTAAACTCGTTGAGGTAGATGGTGTTTCATCCAAGTGCAGTAAAGTGTTGTGGGTTTTATTACACTTGCGACAATTTTCAGATGTACATTGGCTTACAGCATGTCCTCCTCGTAAGCAATTAATGCAAAGTCCAGCTTTGTTGATGATATTGATACGTTGTTGAATATCAGCCTGCAGAAATTTATCACATCTGTAGATGTTGTGATTTTGTTTGCAAAATGTACATGTTGGATAATTATTTGTGACATATGCTTGTTTAAGAGGATGCTTCCTCTGAATTGGATGAAAATGTTGTTTAATATTCTCTGGTCGACTGGTTGCCTCCAAGAACGTACAACGTTGATTTAAATAAATGATAAAATCTTTCAATGTAGGTAAGTTGATTGTCGGTTGCCTTGAAATGACAGACTCCCATTCTCTCCTTGAATTTATGTCCAGTTTAGATAATATTAAATGAATGATTAATAAGTCCCATGATTTGGTATCGATTGCAATTGCGTTTAATGATGCTAAGTGTCTGTTAACATTGTCTATTAAACTCCTCAACTGATGTGCTGAGTCCTTGGTCATGTTGATTAACTCAAATAATTGCTTAATATGATTGTGAACAATATTTCGCTTGTTATTGTATCGTTCTTGCAAAAGTTGCCATGCTACATGGTAATTATTCCCGGTAATTTGTAGAGATGATATGAATTCAAGAGCACTCCCTTGTAAACTAGATCTTAGGTATTGAAGTTTATGTATGTCAAAAATATTTTCTTTATCATGAATCATGCAAGTAAAGTTGTCACTAAAAAATGTCCAATCTTCGTAAGATCCATTGAATTTTGGCAGCTCAATAGTTGGTAAACGAATCTGTACTTGATGCTTGTCTGGTACAATGTTTTGTGATACTATACATGAATCTACCTGTTTGTTTATGTGAGAGGATATCTCTGCCATAGTAGCATAATAAATGTCCTCAAATTGAATTCTATCATTAACGGTTGTTTCTGATTCATCTATATCTTCAATTTGTGTTTGAATATCATTAAATATATCATATATAGTTTCTGCTTTATTGTATCTATTTCTGATTTCTAATACTTTGGATTGATCTAATTTATTTTCGTTGAAAAAATTAGCAAATCGCGTGAATTTGGCTTTCTCTGTACTTCTGAGTTTTTTTAGTTTATTTAATTCGGCCATGTTTAATTATGGAAATAAAATAAAAGGAAGAAAGGATTTTTTGTAACACACTTACTTTTAATTGAATTACGATGTCCTCGATGCTGCTTGCTGAATGTAGACTGGTGTCCTCGATGATGATAATAATAAGTTGATAAGACTGATGTCCTTGATGCTCTCGCTGAATGTGGACTGATGTCCTCTATGACGATGATAATTGTGTGTGGAAGTATTTAATTGTTTCACTTGTGTGTGTTGATTGCACTGTTTAACTACTTGCGGTCGTAAATGCGGTACGAAGGACCATTTTGTCTGGGCAAGCCACGTGTTTGCATGGCTTTCTTTGCCGCAGCGCGATTCACTTCAATCGGCTGTTTTGGATGTAGGATTAATAAACTACGAAATACTAATCTACGTACATTTATTTACTATTTAATTTGGTGATACTATGTTAATTATTGAGTGTGAAATAAGTATATTTGTGAGGCGGACCGGTCGCCGTAGTCGTTGTATTGCGTATTGGATTCACACTTCACACTGCTAGTTTATTCGAGGTTCGAGGTATACCTGCTTGTCGGATGGCACAAAAAAGGGGTGCGCGCAAAGAAACAAATATAAATCATTGACTTTACAACACATATAAATCATTGACCTTAAAATATATATAGAATAATTGAATACATATTCAATCATTCATATAATTATTTACATACAAACTGGTTAACTACAACAACAATTAATACACAATAAAATTAATATTTGATATTGAACAGATGTGTCCAATATTCGGAAAAGATTGTCCGACTAATGCTCCGCAATAATTATACTTTAAATTATATTATCATTTTTTTTTTAATTTTATTGTAATAAAATAATTATACCTATTTTTTCTATTTTAATATATCATTCCTGCAACAA
The DNA here is from genome assembly GCA_963932245.1 of Tachinus rufipes. Taxonomy (NCBI): domain Eukaryota; kingdom Metazoa; phylum Arthropoda; class Insecta; order Coleoptera; family Staphylinidae; genus Tachinus; species Tachinus rufipes. Next base: position 54,156,676 of record OZ010748.1, read on the forward strand.
TATATATATATATATATATATATATATATATATATATATATATATATATATTACTAATAAAATAGTGTTGTGTAGAAAATAATTATTTCTTTAACCTACAAGCATAAATCATAATGATATTATATTAAATTATTTCATTAATTTAATATAATATTGTTGTGTTTAGTTCTTAATTTTTTTTAAATATTTATTTAATAATAATAATTTAAAAAGATTAATTATCCAGCAAGACCGCGTGGAGGTACACAACTCTTGCCAGGACGGGTGAGATGGAAATATAGGAAATGTTCAAAGGAGTTTGAAAAGGATTAGAATTTTATTTTTTTAGGAATTTTTTTTGCAGATTATTTGCTTTTTTTCAATTTTGCAAGTTTGGCTTTGTGATGCAATAATTTGTCCATCAAATTATTAATAGTCTGCTCCTCTGTTTGAATAACAATATTTCTTTTAGAAATACTGTCTTCAATTGCAGAGTTATTAATAACATTGTTAAATTCATTAACAATGTTTTCTGGAAAATCTTCCAGAAAATCATCAGGATTTTTGATTACAATATTTTTCAATATTGTAAAATTTGGAGAATTCGGAAAATTTGGAAAATCAAACATATTGATGTACCATGAGGAATCGGGTGCAGGTTTGATGTTTTTGAAATCAAATTCGAAATTATTTAAGGGAGACTTTGGTAGTTATATCTTAGATGAGTGCGAGCAGGGTTGTAGTTGTGAATAATCACATTGTGATTTTAGTATACTTATAAGGATGGGATATTTCTCGTCAGACATTGCGAGTGGAATGAAATCAAATTACATCTTGTGGGTCTTTTTATTATTTTACTTATGAATGAGTTGTATATTATTTGTTTATATGCTGATGAATGCATACATTTTAACTTAATGATGAATGAACCATGTGTGAAGACCAGTACGTGTGAGGGTCAGTACGTGTGTGAAAATTAAACAATTGCAGCTACATAAACATTTTTTTTTTTTTAATTAATATTTTAATACATATTATTCAATAGCTTCTTTTGATATCCAAGAATTATGAGTTGAATCAAACCCTAGCCATTTAACAAAAACATGTTTACCCTTTCTTCTTAATACTTTCTACCAGATAAATGTCAGGGTGTTTGACTTTTTGTAATTCAAATTTATAAAATCCACCTTTTATTTCCGCATTCTTGTTATCTTTTAATAAATATGTTGTAGAATATGTTGCTTGTACTTTTGTAACTTCAAATATCTCATTTGACCAATTTGGAGTATACCCTTTTGAAAACGCTTCACGGTACTTACTAACTCTTACTTTATCACCAACTTTAAATTTTCTAACACTAGAATCCACAATTTTTTTAAAATTAATTTTTTTTTCCAAAATTTCTTTTTCATTTTTATGCGAAACATCGATCGGTTTGCATCCTGTTGTAGTGTGTGTAGTTTTATTATATTTATCAACAATATCTGGTAAAATGTTTAACCACTTGTAGTTTCCTTGAAGACTAAATTGTTTCCACATTAAATTTTTTAAGGTACGATTAACTCTTTCAACTATTGATGCTTTTAAATTGGAATAAGTGCTATAGTGATTTAACTTTTTTTTTTTTAATACTTTGAAAATCTTTATTATAAAATTTCTTGCCCATATCTGTTTGAATATTTATTATGGCGTATTTATTATTAGACAATATATTTTCCATTGCTTTTGCAACCTCTTTGCCTGCTTTATTTTTTACTGGAAGTGCCCAAACATATTTTGAGAAAACATTAATAACAACTAATATATATCTAAAACCTTTACTAAGCCGTTTGTATGGTATCATTTCAACTAAATCGGCTTGGAGCGTGTCATTTATTCCTTTAATAATAACATGTCTTCTTAAAAAAATTTTACGTGCCGGTTTATGTAATTCTTCGACAATATCTTTTTTAATTTTTGAATATTTTTTAGGTTTCATTTTTATTGAATTGTGTCCTTCGTTCACAAAATCTAAACTTTTAATGAGATTTTGTATGGTGAGTTTTATTTAATAATCTTTGCTTCTTGCAACTCTTCAATTATTGACATGATTTCATTAGTATGTCCAGTGTGTCCAGCAGCTTGTGATGAAAATAGTAAACGCAATCGATCAACTAATTCATTTGGATCATCCCAATAAATAAATTCTAATGGTTTGTTGTTGAATTCAAGCAATGCTTTACCGCTTGTAACTTTTGGTGTTTTTATTACTGTTTTTACATTTTTGCTTTTATCAATATATGGTGCAATTATTTCAGTATATTTTTTAGATTTATTTCCATGTATTTGTTCGTTGGCTTTGTATTTTTTTCTAGCTGCATTTGGGATGTTTAAAATATCTATATAGTTAGATCTATCGTCAATATTAAAACCAATTGGACTTTTTTTAAATAACAGTTTGCATAACCCTGTTGTAGCATCATATGAATGTTTTACAATTTTATTATTCTGCTGTTTTAGTATAATAACCTCATTATCTCCAACAACATTTATTTGCAAATCACCAATAGTATATTCACGTGTATTACTTATTTTAGTAAGTTTGACACCATGTGTATGATCCAAAACATTACTTTTTTTATTGAATATTTTTAAATAATCACTCAATTTAGCTTCAGCTTTATTAGTGCTTCTTTTATCATTATCTCTTACAATTAAATATTCTTCGTTTTGTTGTTCTGGCATTGAACTGATGATTGGTGAACTTGCTACGCTAACAACTTCTGGAAGCTGGCTAGAATCAATTTTTAATTCCTTGGATAATGGATTGTAATAATCATCTAGGTTAGTACTGGGAAAGTTTCTATCATATTTGTTTTTCTTTGTTGGTGTTTGATATAAATTTTCAATTTTGGTTGATACTTCATTCTCAGTTTTTGGTCTAATGTTTGCTTTAAGACTAGTAACAAGATCTTCAATTGGTTTTTTAATTGGTTTATACATTGACTCAATATGTAATTGTGATTTGGCATAATCCGATTTTAAACTCTGCATTTTTTGTTTTACTGCTTTGCGTGCTTTGACTAACTCTTTCAAAATACTTTCTTCCATATTTAAAATGACGTGTTCAATATGCAATGTGTAGATAAAAATTGATTAAAAACAAAACAATGGTGTATTTTATATATGTTTATTATAAAACAATAAAATAAAATCCTTTACGATATCTTCCAGAGTTTATATCACTATCTTTATCTATCACAATAAACCCATATTTATCATTCCAACATTGCGAGCACATATTTTGAAATTTTTGGTAAGAAACATCAGGTCCTACATGATTATCGTAAATATGTTTTAAGTTCATATTATCCTGTTGAAATATAATTAAATAGTTTGAATTGTCGCGTATTAGTTGTTTTGGTACTTTTGTATATGTTTGACATAAGTAAAAACAATCTATATTATTATGTCTGCCAAAGCTAAAATAATCTCTTATTATACTTTGACTGTCACAGACCACATAATCAAAAATAAAAACTAAATTAGGTTTTGCATCTTTAGGAGTAATAATGTTATCACTATTTTCATATTCAAAGTGTCCCATGTCTATTATTGGTTTTAAAATATTTTTTAAATATTGGTATTTAGGTTGATAAAACGACTTTGAATAAATATAAATATTTTCAAAACGTAAACCATTTGGATGTAGAAGTAAACTTATCATAACATTTGTTTTACCACATCCTGAGCTACCGATAACTAAACCCCTTTTACAAGCACCTCCTATCAGATGGCTGTGTTTATTGAATTTCTGATCTAAACAAGTAACATCGTAATTAATAATGGGCAACAATTTGTTTTCCTTCTTAAGTTTCATATTGTTGCTTAAAGAATTTCTATGAAGTAATAAAAATATGTGCTTATAGTTCATATATATATATATATATACACAAACATTACATAAATTGAACACATACACTGCAACAATGTTCAATCAACGTTCATCCAGAAAACAAGCAGGTCGTGGAATTTTAAATACTCTTATTAATAAATTGCCATTTGAGTTACATTTACCTGGTTATAATTATTGTGGTCCAGGTACAAAACTAAAAAAAACGGCTTTTGCGAGGAGATTCTGATGTAAATCGTTTAGACGAAGCTTGTAAGGAACACGACATTGCTTATTCTCAGTTTAAAGATATTGGTCGACGTCATGAAGCTGATAATGAGTTATTTAAGCAAGCATTATTAAGAGTACATTCTAAAAACGCAAGTCTTGGTGAAAAAGTGTCTTCACTAGGTGTTGCAGGAGCAATGAATTTAAAAACTAAATTAGGAATGGGGTATATAACAAAAGAAAAAAAAAATTAAAGTGAAAAAAGCAAGCCAAACGCTTAATTTCTCTCAGGCTTTAAAGGAAGCTCGTGCAGCTTTATTGAATTATCCGGTTTCGACTAATTTAGTAAAAACTTCAAAAATAGCTCTTGATAGTATAAAAAAACAAAAAAAAAACAAAAAAAAAATTCAAGTCGCGCACAATTCGAATACCAAAGAGTGGCGGTTTTATACAGCTTATCCCGTTTTTTGCAGCGCTAAGTGCAATGGGTGCAGTTGCTGGTGGTGCAGCCGGAATAGCCAAAACAGCAATATATGCAAAAAATGCTAAAAAACAACTTTTAGAAGATCAACGACACAATAGAGTTATGGAAGCGGCACATATTGGAAACGGGCTATATTTAAAACCATACAAAAATGGATTTGGCATTGTAGTCAATAATCATAAAAAAAAACTATTAATGCAGCTACCACACAAACCACTTACTAATATTGATTTATTAAAATTTGTGAAACAGTTAGGTGTGCCTAACTTTAGAGGTGTTTATATGCGGGATGAATTGCCATCAAAAATTTTAAAAATTCAATCCGGTATAGTTAATTTAGAAAATAAAAGTCAAAATGGGCCGCATTGGATTGCATACGTAAAACAAAATAAAAATATTATATACTTTGACAGTTATGGCAATTTAAAACCACCTCTGGAATTAATAAATTATTTTTATAGTGATGGTAGTGAAAGTATGATTAAATACAATTATTATAGATATCAAATATTTAATTCATATAGTTGTGGTCATTTATGTTTAAACTTTTTGTATAAAAATATGATTTAATAAAAAAAAATTTCATTATAAATAAATATTTACTAGCCTAAACATGTCCTACAGTTTTACATTCACTGGGGTTTCGTCAATACTTTGAATTGATTTCTATCCTACAATTATATTAGACCCAAAATCAGAATATGTAATGGGTTTAACTAATTTTCAATCATTTTATTCGATAGCTAATGTTGATAATGATAACAACCGTTTTAATTATGGTGATGAAGAAATTGTGGTGCCTCCCGGATCATATGAACTTGATGATGCAGTCAAATATATACAAAGTGAAATGGGTAACAATACTAGTATCATTATAAAAGGCAACAACAACACATTGAGAACGCAAATTAAATGTTCAAAAGATATAGATTTTACAAAAACAAACAGTATTGGTAATTTGTTTGGTTTTAAAGCAAGAAAATTAGAAAAAAACACGTTGCATACTTCTGACTATCCAACAAATATTTCAAAACTAAATTCGATACTTGTGGACTGTAGTATAATAACAGGTTCTTATACAAATGAAAAGTTAGGTCATACTATATATCAATTTTATCCTACGGTTCCCCCCGGATATAAAATAGTACAATCACCAGATACAATTATATACTTACCGATTAATGTACACACAATCAACAACATAACGATTAAAATATTAGATCAAATTAGTAAATTTTAGAGGTGAAACTATTACTGATAGGTTGCATTTAAAAAAAAATCTTTAAACATGGTGATTCAGTACAATAGTAAACGTTTTAATAATCCAAGTTATTATATTAACAAACGTTACAGACCAAGTCAAGTCAGTTCCAGTCGAGAGTCCATTCGAACACTAACTTTAAAAAACCAACTGTTTTTAAAAAATTTAGGATTTAAATTATAATATTAGATTTCAAAATGAGTATTTTAGATGTAATACGTGAAGTTGATATTGATAATTCAATAGTTAGTTCTGAAATACATACACATCAACCATACGCATCTACAAGTTTTAACCACAACGATGAAATACGAATTCCAATACAACATCAGGATATGATAACATTACCAAGTGAGAGTTACATATACATTGAAGGAAGTTTAACAAAATTAGATGGTTCAAAAACTACTACCAGATTTATTAATAATGCAATTTCATATCTATTCAGTGAAGTTAGATATGAGTTAAATGGTGAAATAATTGATTCCGTTCGTAATGTTGGTATAACATCAACAATGAAAGGTTATTTATCATATAACAACAATGAAAGCGTAAAATTAAATGCTGGTTGGTTTCCACATCATGATGACTCCAAACATATTATAATTGATGGTAATGGAAATTTTAATGTTTGCATTCCACTAAAGCATTGGTTGAGTTTTGCTGAAGATCATAAAAAAATTATTTTTAACATTAAGCAAGAATTAATTTTAATACGATGTAATAATGATAAAGATGCTCTTATTATGAATCTCAAGGATTTTAAAACTTTTATAAAATCTTTTTTACTAAAAAAATGTTTTTACTCTGTTCAGGACTATTTCAATGATTAATAATATATATTCTTGTGTTCTCTTTTAGCTGTTTTTATCTTGTGACATTTTTTGTAACTTTTGTATTATGTATTTTGTAAATTTTAAACATTATGTATCTATGACATGTATATCCATTTTTAAAATGGCCTAATACCAAATAAAATTATTATTATTATTGGTGATGAAGACGCATATATAAAAATTAAAAAAAATCAATGGAAAGTTCCTCATATTTTAGTGGATATAGAAGATCAACTTAGATTTACAAAATATATCGATAAAAACGTAGAAATACCAGTAACTTTTCGAAGCTGGGAGTATCATGAGTATCCATTATTACCAAAAACAAATCGCCATTCTTGGTTTGTTAAAACGGCATCTCAACTAGAAAACCCTATAGCTGTTTTATTTATGATGCAAACTAATCGTAAAAATAATTTAGCTAATAATATGAGTCGAGGTGATTTTAACTCACTTACAACCATCTGTTGCAAATTAAACTCTGAAAGAAAACCATATGATCCTATTAATGGTAGTAATTCAATATTTTATGAAATGTTTTCTAATTTTCAACCATTCTATTATAACAAAGAAAGTGAACCAGTTTTTAATCCAGAAGATTTTATGTCTACTGCTCCAATAGTTGTTATTAATTGTAGTCACCATAAAGAAAATATACAAGCAAACTCTATTGAAATTAAGTTAGAATTTGAAACAGTTAATGCTTTACCAGACAAAACTTTAGCTAGCTGTATAATTATACATGAAAAACGCTTTATCTACAATTCACTTACAAAAATTGTGCGTCAGATTTAACTGGATTCAACCGGTCGAACCGATCGAAGGGGTCGGTTCAACCGATCGAAGGGGTCGGTTCAACCGATCGAAGGGGTCGGTTCAACCGATCGATTTAATCGGTCAGTTGGGTTTTTCAAAGCAGATGGTTAAGAGCTGTTAGTCAAACTTAATTTTCAATTAAAAAAAGAATTAATATGGATATAGTTATAGATGTGCAAGGGTTTAAATCATTAAATAAGTTTATACCAAAAGAACTTGCAGCATTTGATGGAAATAAATTAGCTCATTATATATTTAAACCACCATACCCAATTCATTGTTTAGACTTGAAATATAAAAAACAAGCTTATTGGTTAATGAAAAATCATCACTGTATCAATTGGAGTGATGGGCTCATTCCTGTTTATGAAATTAAAAAAATTGTGTCTCATTTAACAGAACATATTGATAACATTTTTGTCAAAGGAAAAGAAAAAGCAAATTTTATAAAATCACTTACACAAAAAACTGTTGTGGAATTAGAAGAACACCCAGCTCTCGAAGCAGCAATACCAATGTGTTTTTATCACATGAATGATAACTGTATTTGTTCATTATCAAATGTATACCAATTATTCAACAAATTCCTTAAGTAATTTTTTAATAAATGAATTTAACTACTACTGACTTTTATTATTTTTATATTATGATGGTGTAAAGAAAAAAATACCTTTTTAAATTATTTATTAGATTATAATAGAATACACACACACACACACACATACATATTTAGATATAAAACATGAACAAACATTTACATATTATAATAAAACAAACATTAAAAAAAATTTACTTTATGAGTTAAAACGACTATTATAAATATAACATCTATGATTAAAATCTAAAACAGTACTTAATATTTTTTCAATTTTTTTAACTTTATTATTAAAACGTAACCTATCCAATGCGTATAAGTGCCACTTGCCCCGCCTTGCATCTTTATATGCAAAACTCCAACATATTTGTGGGTATACCACATTAATTGCTTCGTTAATTCTGCAAGTTTTCTTTATCAGAACAGGTATCATTGTCGTCGTTGTCGTCCTCATCGCAGTTACCATTTTCAAAATCTATCTTTTTTTTTGTTAAATAGATTTCTATGTCTTTTAGGTGAACCCCTAATCCACATTGCATCATATTAGAGACAAAGCATTTTTTGCAAGACTTTTTTTCCATAAAATTAGTGCAGATTTCAACACCATCCGCATATTTTACAATTCTTTCTTTTAGAAATTGTTTGTCGCTATTATTATGATTTAACATAAGCTCTGCTTCTCGCTCATTAGTATTAAACACTTCTATCAATCTTTCAAGAGCAGTTGTTAAATTGTATGCCTTTGGCCAATGTTCAGCACTATACGCTGTCCACATTTTTAAATTAACTAGTGTAACTTTCTTAACTACTATATTATATACATATATATTAAATCCCCTCCATTAAATATTCAAAATGTTTATTTAATTTATTCACTATTAATTGTTTATAAAAAAAATTTAAAGTTATTTCACCACATAAATATTTGTAGCACAAATCGATTCCTTTATTTAGATTATTTTGGTGTTTTTTATTATAATCTATGTCGTTAGGGTTGTCGCTACCATATGCACATTCCTTAGCGTCATCAAGTAATTGTTCAAATTGTGTTTCAAGTTGTCGTACAATTTTTGAAAAATTTAAATCTGTTCTATACATATTACAATTCGGGACTTTTTTTATATTTCAATCGCTCATTTTCAATGTCTAATGTTATTAAATGAGGTAATGTAACCAATAACTCAAGTACACAACACTTGTTTTCAGACAATTCGAGTGTTGAAACATAATTTTGAAAATTATATAGAATTTCTCCAGACATGTGAATCACTTTTCCAATAATTGAGTGATAAAAATTATAAAATTGTTGTTTGCTTAGTATTATCAAACGTAATTTTGTTATATGCATTATCTTCCATAACTCCGTTAGAGATTCCCATCCAAGATATATCGATCCAATTTTTACCACTTTTTTGTTATTTATTAATACAAAACTGATAGTGGTATTATTATTAACTAATACATCTTCACACTGTTGACCAGACACCATAAAATAATTTGTGATCGATTCTTGCAATGTTCCAAATATTTCCCAATCTATTTCATCAAAACTAACACAATTATTTTTTCCACTAGCACCAATTCTGATTATTGGTAAAAACGATTTATCTAGTGATAAACCAACTTCAATAAATTTTGTTTTTGATTTATTTAGATAATACATATATCTATTTAATAGTGGAAACGGTAGTGTTACTGGATTAAAGAAATCCATTATTATATTTTTATAATTACTGCCAGATATGTAGTGCAAGCTAGATTTATACAAAGTTCTCAAGGCCAATCTTTGTTTATTTGCACATGCGCATATTTAATATATATTAATTGTTAAAAATCAAGACAAAGTAGGTAAGCGAAACAAAAAAGCATTTGGTAATTAACATAACCTATTGTTTGGGACATACATTTTAATTTCAAAATGTAAGAAAACCGAATGCCTGACAAATTCTCAAAAAGAGCAATGTTGGGAAAACATTACTGAATTGTTTAACAACAACATTAATAACATAAATTGCAATTTAACATCTTCAGAAGTAGAAACCTTAATATCGGTTTCTACTTCTGAAGATGTTAAATTGCAATTTCTCTTTCTTTTTTTACGACATTTTTATTACTTTAAGACTTTTCTTTACAACAGCGGTTTATTATCTTTTGAACGGACCAATAAGACGCGAGTATAGTTATACTATACCGATGTTTATTTGACCTGTGCACAGCGGTATAAGTTATACTAGCTTAAATTTCAATATTCTAACTAGCGTCTACCCGTCAATTGTAAAACCCATTTTCTTGGTTTATTTGTGGAATAACGCTATACGGATTTTAACCGACGATTTTAAAAGCGGCCCTTAATAATAAATGTTTTGCAAAATTTGATTTATTTAAATTTTTTTTTTTTTAATCTCGAACGTGTTTATTATACCTAATATTAAAGCTTCTTTTGGTTTGCCCAATATATACTCCATTGCAGTCATTACTCTTTAATTTATATATTCATACCATTTTTGTTTTAAATATCTGTGCTTTTTTTTTCATTTAGTAATTTAGATTTTAAAGAATTTTGTGTTTTAAAGGCTACCATAATATTAAATTTTTCATTTAAATAGTTGGATAATTTTTCTGAAATTTTTCCAAATTTTTTTATTATTTTTTTTTGTTATCAAGAGAAAACATTTGTTTGAAACAATTGTTTAATTGTTTTTTTTTATAATATTGTCAACTGTAATTTTGTTACAACCATTGTTTAAAGCAATTTGTTTAATAATTCTTATTTCATCTTTTAAATTATAGATACATAGGTATAGATAGATGTAACAAATAAATAAAATAAATGCTGACATTTTATGACAATAGATAAAATGAATTTCTAGAAATTATTTGTCTGAATTAGTTGCTTTTCTAAATATTTTATAAATCTATAAATATTACAAATCTAAAAACATTTAAAATTTTATACTGTTGGTATATTCTAGTAAGTTTTCTAAACCAAAATCGTTTCCTTTAAAATTAACAAGAATGTCGTCTACATATCTATACCAAAATTGAATATTAACTTTAACTTTAGAATTTAAAATAGTATTTTCTAAGTTTTTCATAAATATATTTGCTAATAAAGGAGATATTGGGCTACCCATTGGTAAACTATATTTTTGCATATAGAAATTATTGTTTTCATATAAAATTTAATTTTGTTTTGTACATATTTCAAATAAATTTATAATTTCTTGTATTTTAATTGAGCATAGTTCTTTTTCATAAAGAATTTATTTAATTAAAGTTTATTTTTTGGAATTTTAGAAAACATGTCGCATACATCTAAACTTGTGTTGTAATTTTTAGTTTTTTACTATTAATTTTGTTAATTAATTCTATTGCATTTAATAAAATGCTGGTCTGATGGGAAACCTTTCTTTATGTATTTTAATTAGATCATATCATTTTGGATGTTGTGAATTTTTTATAATTAATAAGTTCATTAGACATTTGTTAAAATAAATTTTGATGCATTAATAGTTTGTCTAACGTTTAACTAAAATTTTTATTTTGGGTTCGATTTTAATATATCTAAATTTTCATTTATTAATAAAATCATAATTTTTTTCTTTATATGTATTATTAGGTATAATTACAAATGAGTTGTTTTTATCTGCTTTTGTGCAGATAAGATTGTTTACTTGTCTTTTTTTAATTTTAAAATTGTTTATTACTTTTGCTACATCTGATTTTGCATAATTTGATTTGCGCTTTAATGCTATTTCAGTTTTACTTGAAATAATAAAGTTTGCATACATACATGTATTAATAATTTTTTGTTTAACATTTTTAATCTATTTGTCGTAGTTTTATTAAAATTTGTATTATGTTGGTCTAGTATTAATATATAATAATATTTATTTTAACATTTTAGAATTTTTTTTAAATTAAACTAAGTTTATTTTACAACCAGTTTTAATAAATAATTCATTACAAGTTTTATAGAACAAAAACAAAATATATTTAGCTTACATATGCGCACGATTTGTTTATAGATTTATTATATAGTACATTCAATCTCATCGAAATTCAGTTACTATGTGAAGCTAAAAAATGTAATAATTATTATATTTATATGTCTCCATTAATCTGATTGCATTATTTAATCTACTCTACAAATAAAAAAAATGATTCTGTTAAAATTACTTTAATTAGATTTTGTTTGTAGTAGAGAATCGCGTAGAACACAAGTTATTAATACTATTTATAAATTTCAAATTGTGTATAAAATGTGTGCTACTCATATTGAATAAAAATATTGCCAATATTGAAGATGATATAAATTGAAAAATATTGAAAGAAATGCTTGCAATGTATTATTTCTGTCTAGACACAAAATACTTATGACGGAACTGTACAAAATGAAACCAGACAGGCATGACATGGGAAGGTTACTTGATACTTGATAATATTCGAACGCACTCGAATGTAAATGTTGCTATGGTTACGTTAGTGTTGTAAATGGTTCATTTTATAAAATACACACATTCCCCCTTCATTTATATTTCATAACATTCTACCACAGTAAAGTGAAAATAAATAACATAAGCAAATTATCAAAATCAATTACATCAAATAGTATTATTTATGAAAAAAAAAACTAATACATCAACTCAATCGACTTATATAACATTGAAATAAGAAGATGGTGCAGAAATACAATTTTACTGCTGAAAACAAAAAATACACCCACAATGGACAGATCATAGAATTATTTTATATTAAATACAAAAAATAAACATTTATTAAATACAACGATAATAAATACCTATACAGAGTGCAAATGATTATTAAATTTCTTGGAAGAGGAAATATGGAAACAAAAGAAATTATGGACAAAAATTATAAAAAGTTAATTAAAAATTTAAATATTTTAATAAAATTAATAAAATCAAATATGAAAATTCAAATGGTTTTGATGTTAATAAAATTAATTTAGAAACAATTATTTACGCACAAACTACTTGCTGATAAATCATACAACCAAGTTATATAAAAGTGAATTTGAAACGTTTTGACAGAATTTGGTTTTATGACGCAACTATAATAAACCAGTAAAATTATGCACCTAATATTGGATTTTAATGAGATACATTTAAATAATTTGACTATTTTTTGTTGAATACAAACTGCTTGTATACTAGGTTTATGTAATTTGAAATAAAATTTTAACCTTGTAAGATTTTTGAGAATTTCTATTGAGTAAGTCACATAATAAACTGTTGGTCTCATCAAACCTTTTTTAACAATTCGTAGACTTACTGTGGCGATGTAAAATATCCGTAAAAAGCACAAAAAATAATTTTAAAAAAATAAATTTGTAGGACAATAACCATTGTCTTAATTACTTAGATATTTAATTTAATTTTCTATTTTATTACTACAAGTACACAATATTGGGTTGAAGTAATTTGAAATAAAATTCCAATCCAAGCTCAACTGATTTTTCATCTTCTGTTTTATTTGGTTTTTTATCTCTATTGCATGAAATAGTTTTTATTTACTATTTTATTGATCTGTTTTAAATCAATTTTATTTATCACCTCTTCTCGTAGATTAATTGTTTCAGATTTAACAGTTGGTTTATTATTTGTTAAAAAGGATTTAAAAGACCAACATTGTTTTAAAGCATTTATTTATACACATATGTTTACTACGGTATTTACTTCACTGCAACTGTTTTTATTTCTACTTGTGCTTCCATAGGTGTTGAGGCTTAAACATCTTTGGGGCCAAAGAGCTAATACGTGGAAATCTTGGTGTATTTGAAATTTGTTTCTCAGAACTACAACCTGTACTTAGTTTTTTATTTATTTATTCTTTTGCTTTTTTTACTTTTCGGTGTAAAGCATACATTATTAATTTGTATAATATTTACGGCATTTTTTTCTATCCTTGGCTATCTTTTTTATTTCTTTCTTTGTTTCCTTTTATAATAGCCTTTTCATTTTTTGCGCTATTCAATTCTTTTCTGGTCTGATATATTTTTTTGGTGTTTTTTCTTCACTCATTCTTCTGATATGTTTATACTATCTCATTTGGTTTTCCGTAATTTTTTTCTTGTATCGGTTTTATTTGTAAATTTATCCTGTATGTCTCGTTCCTTATTTTATCGTTTCTTGTTTTTTTATGATTACTTTTTTAACTAGTTTAGTTTTTGTGGTTTTCTATATTTTTTTAACATATTATGTATTTTTGCTGTATTTTTTTTTTTTGACTTCTAGCTCTTTGTCCAATTTTTTGTTGCTATTTATTATTGATCCTAGGTATCTACATATATTGTTCAACCTGTTCTATTATTCTTATTTTGTGATTCAGTTTTTCTCTTGCAATTATCATAAGTTTTTTTTTCATAGTTTTTCATTTTTTTAAATTACTCCCCTCCAGTCTCTGCAATCACTGCCATATTATGTGCAAATAGCAGTTCTGCTATTTTTGTTACTTCTGTTTTTCAATATCATATTTTTAACATTTTTTTTTGCTTGTTTTATTCTCTTATCTAGAACAATTGAAAAGAAAAATTAGCTTGCACGCATCCTTACTTTACTCATTTTCATACATCCTCTTTTGATCCTGTCAAATGCTCTTCTCACTTAGCTCTCTTATTATAAATATTAGATCTTGTGCTTCTTCCTCTTCTAAATCTATTGTCGTTTCTGGTTGTGCATCTAATAATAAGTTATTTATTTATTACTGTATTATAAATAAAATTTATTTTAAATTATCTATAATTTTTTTTTTGCTACAACTTGTCGATAACATTTAAATTGTGGTTACCAAGTTATAGATGCCGACGAGTAGTAATAAATTAGTCGGACTGTTGCTTTATGATTTAACGTGTTTGAATTTTAGTTGGTGGCGGTGGGTCTCACTTTATACACACATATTTTGTAAACATATTAAAATTTGAAACATTTTTTATACTTACGGTCACTAATAATACTATCTGGAGAGGCCCCGAAAAAGGTATAGTTTTCATCAATAAACAATCCACAGATTTCAACAGGTTTATTTAACTGGTAAACTGATAAATTGCTAAATGTTTATTTTCTTTTCCATATTTGATTTTACACATGATGTAATCTGCTTTATATTGTCCCCAAAATTGGAAGCTGTTAAAGTTATCAATCTTTCAGATTTTTATTTTGCACTTTTAGATTGGTCTTTAGTACTTTTCTCTAATGTAAAATTATTTAAATTTAAAGATTTAAAAAAATATATTTTTTTAATTTGACAGTAGCCTCCTCTATATCGGGCTTTGGTAGAAGAATTGGTGTCAATACATCAAGGTCATAGTTATGATCAGCAGATGCTATAGATAGGTATGTTTTGTCTACATTTTGTTTGACATGCAGCCCTCTTCTGTCCAGTTCTTGCTTGAGATCTTTTATTTTTGATTACTTATTTTTTTGAAAATAAATTGCATATTTTTACCGCCATTTCTAAAATTCAATTACGATCATTTTAAATAAAATACAATTATTTTGTTTTTTAAATTTATCAAAATTTTTTGTTATAAAATATATTATTATTTTACATATATATATTATATTATATGTATTAAGAATATCATAAAACTTAAAAAAAAAATGTATGTTGTCATATTTAAAAAAATATAGTTGTTTGTCTTAGCAACTATACTAATAAATAAAAACATATATATTTAACTCTTTATTATTATTGATTAATAAAAATAATAAAATAAGTAGAATAAATTGATTGAATATTAATTGTGTAAAATTTACGTTTAGACTCACAACATTAAACTTTGAGCGATTCAGCTCCACTGACTAAACTAATAACAAATTCTTGTTTTTATATGACAAGATAATGGTTCTTTGAATTGCTCAAGGTTTTTTATTGTCAACGATTTTGTTTCCAGGAAAATAATATTTAGATAACGCATTCCCGGGATGCTTTGCTGAGGTTCTTGGGTGCAAGTGTTAACTCCTTCTTCCTTCTTAGAGTAAACCAAGGGTTGGGACGAGTTTGTTTCAATTCTCGGGTTGCTGACATTTTGGAAGATGGTTGTTTTCTTCTAAAGTACCATATTCCAATAATAACAATGATTGCAATTGCCGTGGTAGTTACTAAGGCGGTCGTCAAACTTCAGTTGTTTGTGGAATGGGTGTTAGATAACTTCTTCAATCGGTCGTCAAGTTTGGATAACTTTCCTTGGGTTTCATTCAATCCTTCCAAATGCCATTTTTTTAGATGGACCTTTTCCAATCTCCATTGAGGTGTTTTGTGTTGCAGCAAGGTCAAATTTATTGGTGCTAGGTGAATTTGTCGATCCAAATTGTGAATTGATGTGGTTCGTAGAACTTCGTGTCCTAAATTTAATGAACATTTGAATGTCGATTGTACAAGCAGGTTGCCTTCTTACTTCTTGGCAAAGATCACATTGAACATCGGCAGATTGATTAGCTTGAAATAATATCCAATCGGACTTTGTGGGATGGATCATTTTGGCATCCAATTGCAACCATCTGGTGTAGTTGCAGGCGGTTAATGGCAGATGTCGTAGTAGTTGATATCCACACGAGATGTGTTTTGTAACATCTAACTAATGGCTGTACACAAATATTCTTGATGATGCAATAATTTGCATGGTTCTGACATTGCAATATACCTATCATTATTTTTTGCCAGGTAAGGTTGTAGAATTTTTAAAGCAAGGTAATCAGGATTTTGCTTGATTGGTAATGGCATCAATTTATGGTATTGGTAAATTGTGGGTTCAACTAATGGAATTTTGATTAAAAATGTAAGTACGTACGTTTTGACATAAGCTTTTACAGTTAACATTTTTCAAAAGCATAAGGGTTTTTGGTTTCAGGTGATAACACAATATTTTGTTCAGAAATAGACGATTGAACAAATTTCAATTCATTTAACAATTCTCCTGCATAAATAATTGCAGGATGGTAAGTTTGCAATTTGGAAAAAGTATTTGCTGTCAAAAGTCGGCTGGTGATGGTCGAGGCTGCCGTTATGGTATTAAATACTGACATGTAGACTCTCCATAAATTTTGGGACTTAATTTTTTTGAATTCCTGTTTAATTAATTGCATCATAATTTTGTGAAAGCATTGCGCTGTTTTGTTTTGATTTCTGTGAGTATATGAAGATAATCTTAATAGCTCTAAAGAGTTTTTTAGGTTAAATGAATCTGTGCCTGGTTGTTCTTGATTAGTTTTTTTATATCATATCTTGCGGCATCTTCTGCGTCGAGGTTTCCTGATATTGCGTTTATATTGAAACCGACAAAGCTTACTGCTCCACGAGGTCTTTTAACTGTTGGTACTAATTGATCCTTTTCATAGTTAAATTGATGGAGTAGGCTTGGAAGCTTTATGGCAAATGAATGTAATTGTGAATTTTCTTTATTGTCCTGGATATTTTGTCTAGCCTTTTGTAGTTGTTTATATTGTAAATTAAGCTGGTTAATTTGATCCACTAAAGGTTGTAGCTAGCATCGTACTACTGTAGTCTTATTTGATTGTTTGCAATTTCAATGTGTAAGAGGAATAGCGGGCCATCCAAGGATGTTATTTTTATGTCTGCAAAGACGTGGCAGCAGCATCTGTAACAATGTCATGTTTTAGTCGTCTGGTATGATATGTTTGGGCACCTCTTTGCGTCTCTACGTTTATAGTACCATTATTGTTTTTGCTGATAATTTTGTAAAGTCCGAGAAAAGGTTTCATCATTTTATTACTTTTAGTAATATTTTTAACATAGACTAGTTCTCTTACTTTCCATGTTGTTGTCTTGGCTATAGCATTTTGTTTTTCTTTTATTGTCTCTCTGTGTAGAATATCTTTTTGTTTGATATTTTTGTACAAGATTGACATACAATCTTTATGTCTTGATATTAACTCTTGGTAGGTAGTGGTACCATAAAATAGGTCCATTTTGTTTCTGGTTTGTGTATGACCATAAAGTGCTTCAAATGGTGTCATACTAATAGCGCTATGAATTGAATTGTTGTACGCTACTAATGCAAGTCTAATTCTTCGATCACATGGTATATTGTTGTCATCTGCTAACCATCTAAGATGTTTCAAAAGTGTTGAGTGAAAACGTTCAACATTTGATTGGCTTTCTGGATTTTTAGCTGTACCAAGGTGTAAAGTAATTTTCTAAAGAGATGCTAATTCTTTAATTAGTTTATTGTTCAATTCTGATCTTTGATCAGATCTAATTTCTTAAGGTATTTTATAGTAACTAAAGTATGTTAATAGAGCATTGAAAAATAACTGTACGGTATTTTTCATTGCTACAAGAAAATAAATACTTTCTCAAGAGGTGCATCGGGTGTTTCCGTTATTGGTAATGATAGTACTTAAGGGTGCCTGTTGCATTTTGACCGATTGCAAGTGTCGCATAATTTTATCACATGGGTTATTTGCTTTTCCATTTTATTCCACCAATATTTTTGTTTTAGATGTTCAATTGTTTCCTTGATACCTCTATGATTTGTCAATCTAGTGTGATATGATAAATTTCAATTTTGTATTTTTATCATCAATCTCTTCAACTTTCTGTAAACAGCGGATAATTCGAGGGCATTTATTAGTAAAGTTTTTACTATAAACTTTACATAGTTTTTTATACAAAAAACTATTTGTCATTTTTGGTGTATAAATAAAATGTTTTCTGATCACTCGTATATTCTTTAAATAGCTGTAAATATGGCATTTTCAGAAATATCCCTCTGTACTCTTAGGGTTCAGTCTCATTGCATCTCCGTCACCAACTATCACCGTTTGCCACTAAAAATGTACTACGGTTCCACTGCAGCCACTGGAGACTACCAAATATTGAAATTTTTCACTCATTTTGCTGTTAGTAAAAGAGTGTTGCCAATATAATTTTTATTTAGTTGTGACATATATGTTATATTTATGTTTACTGTTTAAATAAACTTTTTAAAATAAATCTCAGCCTTGATGCAAATTTATTTAAATTAAATTATCAATATCATCGACATCCTCAAATCTGTCATTATAGTGAAATTATAACAAAAATAATATATAAAATAGGTTAAGATTTATGTTTTTATAATATTACAGTGTTGGTATGTTTAAAACACCAATCAGCTGTTTTTGAGCGCTTCGGCCATGCCTACCACCGCCGTAGAAATTCGAACAAATTCGAAATTATAAAACTATGGTTACCAAGTCACAGAGTAGTAGTGAATAAGTCGGTCCTTTGCCATATAAATTAACGTGTTTGAATTGTAGTTGGTGGCTGTGGGTGATGCAGTGAGACTGAAGCCTTACAAAGTTGATGATAATATTTTTTTCTCTTTTTTTAATTTGATTTTCAAGTTGTTGTGATAGGCTTTCAGTAACAATAAATTAAATTTAATCTTGTATTTCAATAGTTTTTGCATGTTCTTGATTTGCTGTAAAATGGATTGTATCAGAGATCTTATTCTCTAAAATTTCTTGTTCTTTTAAGTTTTCCATTAGGTCACTGTCGTCTGCATTTGGTGTAATACTGTCTTTTCTAATGGTGTTTATTTTTGAAAGTTGTATTCTTGATAAAGCATTGGCATTTTTGTTGTATTTGTCCTTTTTGTATACAATTTTAAAATTGTATTCCTTTAGTTTGATCTTCCATCTCATAAGTTTTGAATTTGGCTCTTTGAGCGGCCATATCCACACTAAAGGTCAAAGATCTGTGTAGATAGTAAACTTACGTCCAAAAATATTTACAACAAATTCTTTTGGGAAATCAGAGTATTGCAAAGTGGGGTCATGATTTAGAAGTTTTTTACATTGGATAAATGCTCAGATATATTCTGATTTGTTAATATCTATTTTTGCATTTTTCTTTAGGCAAGTTGTAAATGGTTTTGTTACTTCTGCAAAGTTCTTAATAGACTTTCGGTTGTAACCTACCAATCCAAGAAAACTTTTGATCTCTGTTTGAGTTTTAGGTATCGGAAATTTAGTGATTAACCAGATTTTTTCAGGGTTTGGCTTAATCCCGTTATCCGTTACAATATGTCCGAGATATTTAAGCTCTTTTTTTAAAAATTTGCATTTCTCTAATTTAATTTTGAATTTGGCCAATTTTAATCGTTCGAATACTTTTATAAGTTTTTGTATATGATCCTATTAAGAAGACAAAAATATAATTATATCGTCTAAGCATACGAGGCAAGTATCCTCCTAAGTATACGAGGCAAGTATCCTCCAGTAATCCTCGTAAAACGTCATCCATAATAATAATAATCCTCTCAAACGTTGCAGGGGCGTTTTGGACACCAAAGGGCATTCTCTTAAATTTGTCCTTGTTTGGTACTGAATGCTGTTTTTGCATGTCTTCTTCAGTCATTTCTATTAGGTGGTACCCTGAGGCAAGGTCAAGTTACGTAAAATAATTAGCTCGTTCTAGTTTATCCAAAATGTCGGTAATATTTGGGATCGAATACTTTGATTAGTTGTTCATTTAATTTTCTGAAATCAACTACTTAGCGTTGTTTTCTTTTCCTTTTTTTGTTGGTTGTAACAATGTGTACTGGAGCATTCCATGGTGATAAGCTTTCTCTAACTATGTCCTGTCGTCAGTAAATCAAGAGTTTGCTTCTTGATTTCCTTTTTTATTTCCAGTGGTTGTCGATAGTTACGTACATAAATAGAGGTGTAGAGTATGTTTTTTTTATGAGTGAAAGTTAAATTTTGGCTTTCTACATGAAAAAGATTTTTATTTTTCTTAAGTAATGATTTTATTGCTGTAGATCGGTGTTTCCCAACGTGGGGCTCACGCCCCACAAGCGGGCAATTTGATTGTTAAGGGGGCAAGTTGAAAATGGACTCGACGCGAGTTTAACCCTTTTGCTCCGGGCCAAAATTGAAAAAAAAAAACAAATATTATAAATTTGTTTGACGAGACCAAAATATCAACTGGGTTTTTGGCGTCGTCAAATTAACAGATGGTAAAGCATTTGTGAGTTATTTAGCCGATATCTTTGAAAAACTAAATATATTAAATAAGCAACTTTAAAGAAAAAAACTTTTGTCAACGCAAAAGCAAAGATATATAGTTTTATTACCCTTATTGAGTTATGTCAGAAATATATTAACAACAAAAACTTTAAACACTAAAAATGTGAAGTGGCATGGCTTTGTAAGAAAACAGAAATCAATTACCCAAATTCAACCGAATGTGCAAGAAAACTATTGTTACCATTTCCATCTTCATATTTAGCTAAATGTGGATTTAGTGTAAATGATTTACTGGTAAAAAATAGAAATCGTTTGGATATAACACAATGGGGAGACTTGAGACTGAAGCTAACCAAATTGGAACTTAACAAAAATCTATGTGCAGCAAGCATCAAACGTAAGGATCTCACTAAATTAAAATATTAAATTATTATAGAAAAATCCTTATTAAAATTATTTCGAATTTGAATTTCAGTTTTTCATTATATGTTTTGAAAATTTACTTACTGTGTTTTGTTAATAATTTCCTAGTGATTTCTTTATAAAACCTATCATTTAAGTATCTTAAGTAAACAATTCAATTTTTTAATTCTAAAAATTATGAATATGTTACATAGAGGGGCATAAGAATTTTTGACAGGCTTAGGCGGGGCATGGCACAAAAAAGGTTGGGAAACACTGCTGTAGATTCTTCTAAATATAAATGATCATTTTTGAAATTTTTAATAATATTTTCTTCTTGTAGTTTTGATCAATTGTTTTGGTTTTTTGTATAATAATCCATATTATTTTTTTTTCTGCTTTATTCACTGGTGTTATTTTCATTGGGTTTAACTTAACATGAATTGGTGATTGACTACAATTTGTTGCTTCTACACAAATTTCATAATTTTTAACCTAAACTACAGACTCAGGTATAATTAATTTTCCTTTCTGGTCTATTGTTATTGAAAAAGTGTCAGTCCATTGCAAATATTTGTTATTTGATAATTTATTGTTGTAAACAACATGTGTGGGCTTGTTAATTTTGTATAAAATTTCTGCCATATCAGTAGTGATCTTTTGTTGCTTGGTATCTAACAAAGCTCAAGTTTGTTTAATAAGTCAAATCCAAATAATACGTCAAATGAAGAAGAGAAGTCAAAGCAAACAAATAAATAATGTTCAAGAATATTAAAACTGTCAGATAGTGGTGTTAAAGTAGATTTAATAACTTTTTCTATGCCATGAGGAGTTTTGATATTAATTTCTTGATTTTGACAAGGGTAATTATTTTATTCCGCATCATTGAACATTTTTGAATTTATTAATAAAAATTCCACTCTAGTGTAAATTAAAAATTTTAGTCCTTCAAATTCTACATAAAGAAGTACTAGCGTTTGTGAATATGCATTATTTGAAATTGTTAAACAGGTCGATCGTGTTGGTGGTCCCATTGAAAATCCTGAGATATTATTTCTTCACTGTTTGCCATTTGTTCTTGCTGATCATATGCGTCGTCGGGGTGAACAGCGGTGGGTAGTCTTTCTGATATTTATCGACATTATAATTGTACGATTCAATATTATCAGCTACTCTCAATGTTGTTGGATATCCATTGTCGTTTTGGTTGTGGTTTTACAACCGATGATCCTGTGTGTTTTGTGCGCTGCTAATTACTTCCGTAGGTCAGATAGGGTCTTTGTTGATATGGATATTATGTTGTTGGTGTTCTGGCAAACATTTGTGATCTTGGGAATTATTGATTTAGATATTGATTTTGATTATATTTGGGTAGAGATTGTGCTGGAGGAATAAATTTATTCTGACGCTGCAATTATCGTTGTTGTTGTGGTGTTGTTTGAGTAAGCGGAAATCGATGTGAGTTTTCAGATTGCATTTGTATCGATGGTTTGAAATTTGATACAAATCTTTGTCGCTGAGTGTTGAAATTTATACATTCAAGCATTCCAGTCCAATATTAGGTTAGATTATATTTAGTCCAAATAGATAAGTTCTTAACACAATTTGAATTAATTGGTTTTGTTTAATTTGTATTAATTGCATATCTCTTTCTTTGAGATTAATTTTTGAAAAAAGAGTGTTCAGAGTGATTTAATTTTATTCGCAGAAGTTGCGGTTGTATCATCTCTTTTGGGTGATAAACAATTAAGATTGTAAACAAGCACGTCTTCGGAACGTTTGTCACCAAATGCGTGAATTAAAATATCTTTTAATTTAATCCATGATGTTGGAGTTTTATTTGCGTCAACTACTTCTCGGCTTTACCGCGAAGTTTTCCCGTAAATATTAATAATAACCGTTTGGTTATTCTAAATTCATTTACATTTTGTGGAGGGCTAGCAAATATTCTTCTATTAAAAATTCACATGCATTTATGTAACTACGTAAGGTTATTTTATCTCTTTCGAACACAGGTATCAAGTCCTGATCAACCTTTGAAATGTCTCGCTCCATTTCTACTGTTTCTAATGCTAATAATAAATCTTGTAAATTTTCCACGATGATTTATTTTATTTCCAATATTTATTTAATCTAGCCGGTTTTAAATTTTAATGCAAAACGTTTATTTTCTTACAAAAGGGATTTATTCTATTAAAAAGGAATAATAAAAAAGAAAGGAATGTAGACATTAATTAATCAAAGTACTTACATTAACATTAACATTAATATTAAATTAGTCATTTAATTCCGATGAGTGGGCGATTGCTTTTTCTGCAGTGTTGTTCGTCTTGAAATGCTGCGATTTGAGCTGCATCCACTTCACGTAAATTTCTGCGGTCCGTCCTGGGATGTTAGCGATTTTAGCGGCGTCTCCGTAGCGATTAGGTTTCCAATAATTAAGAATTTTAAAATTCACCGAACTTGTGCATTTTATTATTATTGATTAATAAAAATATTAAAATAAGTATAATACATTGAATATTAATTGTGTGAAAATTTACGTTTAGATTCACAACATTAAACTTTGAGCAATTCAGCTCCACTGACTAAATTAATAACAAATTCTTGTTTTTATATGACAAGATAATCGTTCTTTGAATTGCTCAAGGTTTTTAATTGTCAGCAATTTCGTTTCCAGAGAAATAATATTTAGATAACGGATTCCCGGGATGCTTTGCTGAGGTTCTTGGGTGCAGGTGTCAACTAAATTTGTGTACCTGAATTGATAATACTAATAAAAACATTTAAAATGGTTTTTGAATTTTATTAATTGGTTAAAAAATAACGGAGTTATTAAGCCGTACGTTTTTTGCACAACACCCTGCATAAAATTATTACTAAAATATGTATCAATAATTAATGAAATCAATACAAAATATTATACTTATTAATACTTATAAAATTTAATCCTAAAACACTGAATTAAAAAAAAATCATTCATTATGTTTAGTTGTTTTCTTGTTTCTATAGTTACGGTGTCAGGTTTAATAAAGAGTGATCCATTTAGAGGTACTGTTTTTAAAAATTAAAAAAAAAAAAAAATATTTTAATCGGGTAATTTTTATGATCATATCTACTAAAGGACCATTTTGTTCATTTATTTTTTAAAGATTATTTTTTTCAAACGTTAGCTGTACATGGTTTATTTAGAAGTTTCAATTTTTGATGGCAAATGACAGAAATAATGTTTGTCTCCAATTCCCTAATTGTAGTTGGCTTACTCATGTAGATTTTAGACTATACGTAGTCCCAAAAGAAAAAGTCTAGAGATGCATTACATGATCTAGGCGGCCAATTCACCGGTTTGAGGTGTAAGGTCACTAAATCGTTCTTGCAATAAAGCTATGGTTTTATGGGCTATGTGGCAAGTTTTGTTAAAACGAAAGGTCGTCAAGATTTCCGGTTTTAATTCTAAGCAGCAAATAGTCTGTTATCATTGCCAAATCGATTCATCACGGTCCTCGCGTACACTCTCAGCTTCCCTAAACGCGTTCATTGTTTCTTCATCTTCTATATTCACGTTTTTTTATTTAAATAAATTGAATGTATAAAACTATTTACACTACTCATTGTTGATTCTATTATAACATTTTGTTTCTTAAAAAGTTTATGTTTTGCATTGGATTCTGTATTAATGTTATCTATAATAATGTTATATTAATCAGCATCGTCGGATCTAAGGTCCCGCATAAAACTTTAGCTTCTTTTCCGATGATATCTATCTATCCAACCTCTTTTTGAACGTTTATGACCATTTAAATGTTTTATATCATTGATTTCTATTTTTAAATCTTTTAACTTTTTATCATAAGATTCAATTTCTGGCACAACATCTAAAACTGTTTTAATTTTACTGAATAGCTTCGTTGACTGTAAATAATAATTAAATAGCTTTTCCAGTTTTATTCTAAATTTATCTCTTTTAATGTAAGTTATTAATCTTTATTTCTTATTATAAACCCGTAAATTGCCATTTTTTTACTAGATACCAAGTGATTTATTGTATTTTGTATCAGTATAAATATTACCATTTTTATAAGAGACATTGATTTGCCTGAAGGTAATCGAAACAAATCTGCAACGGGCAAAAAAAACAAAATTTGTCAAAATACTATTTTAATCTATTTGCATGTACGGTAATTACAGTTCTACCCATTTTGATTTTATAATTACATCAGGGTTGATTTTCTATAGGAAAAGCTTCCGAAGACGTTGACTTGTTTGTTTGTGTTGAATTGTTAATAAATATCTATATCCGAATGAATACTTTTTAGAAATTCAAAATGAGAAAAGAAAAATAACTGTTTATTTACTACTTCCTTAGAAGATTTATTTTGTAATAGATGAACTTGTGTGTATTTAGAAAGCAATATGTTTTATCTAACTCGACAAGATCAATATTTATACGTTCAAAGGGTTTTGTTAGTGTTTCTGTAATTGTCATTGGTAAAGTAAAATTTCTTTTTTGTACTTTATTTTGTTGGCATATGATACAAAAGTTAACAAAATTTTCTCGTCTCGTTTATTCCTTTGTGTCCAATGTTCATTATATCTATCTGAATGTGCTATTAAATTTTGTAAACATTGAAAAACTTTGAAAAGAGAAATATTATTTAATTTACAAGGATAAACAAATATATAGTAATCTCTCTGTAGTACATTGAGAGACTTGTAAATAAGGGATTGTTCTTTTTTATTTTTGATATCGGTTATATCATCTAATAATTCTGATAAAAAAGAGACATTCAAATCTAAATCTTGTGTTACAAAGATTACAATATTTTTATGTAGTCAATTTCTATAGAATCTTTATCTTGAATTTTTAAACTGTTCATTGTTATTGATATCGGAATTTAATATTTTGTTATTAAGGCTGGCGAATTTCTGCCATAAACTGGGAGCATGTTCATTAAGAAAACCACTGAACGCAGAAATGTTAAATTTTCAGGAATTGTTAATGATGTAATTGTTTATAACTTGACATACAATATTTTACGAAATAAATGGATTTTTTTTTACCGATTTTAAATTTATGTCACTATATAGAGAAAAAAATCAGGAAAACAAATATATTTTTAGTATTTTTTAATTTGCATTAATAATGGAGATGAACATGCCCCTAGATTAATAAAAATATATTTTCCAAGTCCTCACTCCTCCTTATTTCATCCGCACGCACTCCCTACCACAGATCATACAATAGAAGATAAGTCAATTCCCTATAAACATTTCGCCACGAGTTTTAGCGCCTCTTAGCTCCTGGGAAGAAACATTAAGTTTGTAAAACAGACGCCTAGCGGCGCTGAGTTACGTTTGCGTCAATAAAAGGCGCTATTTTTCAAACTTGCCATTTTCCCTCTTTATTTTCGGGCTGGGAAACTGACAGAGTTAAAAATGTCAAATCCACACAGAATTTGCAAATATATAAAAATTCTATTAAAATAAATAATAATTCTTTAAAATAAACAAAATATAAATTCTGTAAAAATAAATAATAATACATATTATAGTCCTATAACCGCTATCAGTTATAGAACTATAATATATATTATTACAAAATTACACTTTTCATTTATATTTGCAAATACCTGGTGGTGACATTTTAAAGCCTTTGAGGCAATCCTTAAATTTCAACTACAAAACTAATAACAATGATAACTAAAAACTATGGAAACATCGAAGTGAACGCGAATAGGTTATGCCGGCATTCAGGCATGATGCGCATGAAATTGTGCGTCTATGCCCGTACTAATAGTCGAGGATTGATCCGAGATTCAGAATTAATTCTCGGATTAACCGAAAATGCATCCAATAGTCGATATAATCCTAGATTCACGAATCCGAGATTGCAAATAATCCTCTCTCAAACAATCTTGCTCCTACCCAAGATTAATCCTGGATTGTTGATTCATTTGAAATTTATAACCTAAAAATTTACAAAATACAATCTTTAATTAATAACAATATACATAAAAAATGAATGAAATTGAACTCGATGAATTTTTTGATTATTTAAATGATATTCAATTAAATAATGAAAGGTTGCCCAAAAGGTATGTATATATGCAAATATTTTTATACTTAAATAAATTAAAATTAAAATAGAATTCATGGAAACTGTACATAGTTATACTGATATATTATATTCAAAACAACAGGTATATTAGAGATGCTGAAAATCCTTTTGATTTTTATGATGTCGAAGAGTTTCGCAGAAGATATCGATTTTCAAAAGATATAACTTTTCATGTTCTGCTCCCACTACTATCAGAAGACTTGAAAAAAATCAACAATCGAGGGCTACCATTTACAGCAGAATTTCAACTTTTAATTTGTTTACGTTATTATGCAACAAGTAGTTTTCAGGTATTGTACTCGATAAATAGTTTACTGCTCATAATAAATACAAAGTTTTTTAGGCGGTGAGTGGCGACTTAAAGGGAGTTAGCCAGCAGAGCATTAGTAATATAATAAAGAGATGTTCAACTATATTTGCCAGCAATTGTAAAAATTATGTAAAATTTCCAACAACCAATGTGACAAAATTTTACAATTGTGCTGGATTTCCTACAGTTTCAGGCTGTATTGACTGTACTCATATTAAAATATGTAGTACAGGTGGTGACGCTGCAGAGGTTTTCCGGAACAGGAAGGGATATTTTTCGTTAAATTTGCAGGTAGGTATTCAGTTACAGCGTATAAACATAAGTATTTAATAAATATTTTAAGGTTGTTGCTGGTCCATCGATGGAAATCTTGGATATCGTGGTAAGACATCCTGGATCACATCACGATAGTTTCATTTTTAACCAAAGTGCTGTGCGAATACGATTTGAACAAAACCAAGTCATAGGCATTTTACTAGGCGATAGTGGTTACCCTTGCAGACCGTACCTTCTAACTCCAGTTTTGGTACCAGGTACTTTATATCCGATGTTGTAAAATAGTACTTACATTAACTATAAATTTTGTTTTAGGTAATCCGCAAGAAGAGAGATATAACAAAGCACAGATTCGTACAAGGAATATAGTCGAACGTGTTTTTGGAGTATGGAAAAGGATATTTCCATGCTTACAAAAAGGTTTAACCACAAAACTGGATACCTCAATAGAAATTATAGGTGCTTGTGCTGTGTTATACAACATCAAATTAAAATATAATGATCAAGACTTTAATGATGACCAATATGAAGATGAACATGAAAATATTCCAAACATGCAAAATGATAACATTGGATTAGCGTTTAGACGACAATTTATACAACAGCATTTTTAAATACATATTTTTATTAAATAAATAATATCACATCTTATATCATCTATATATTCTTTCGAGTACAATAATCGTCCAATTTTTTTTTTGCCAGCTCCTCTTCATATTTTTGCGTGTTTAGTGCTGAAGTTGCTCTTTCTATTTCCAAATTCGCTTTTTGCAATTCCAAATTGGCAATTTTAATGCGGATTTTGTAAAGCTCTTCATCAGCACTTGACATAGTTTTAATACGCTTCACTCTTAGATTTCCTTCATCTAAAGCGTTTCGTTTTCGGGATTTATCTGAAAAATATTCTAATTTGATAAATAGGTAAAGACAATTAAATGAACTTACATTTATTTGGTGTATTGCAGTTTTCAGATAAATCTTCATCAGGAATCAATACTGAAAATAAATAAAAATTAATTTACAATTTTAATTAATCCAACTGTATTTTGTAACTTACTTGAATTATCTGTTGGTGTATGTAAAGCATGAATAGATTCATATGGGTTCTGATAGATACCTTTAAATAACAAATAAATAAATTTAATTAAATTTGAATCAGTGTTATACAAAATGTAATTGCATACTTACTTTTATCACTTTCCACCTGACTGGTAACTACTACATTTTGTGGGGTAAAACTTGCAGTGCTGTCAAAAGTGTTAGTTAACACTAAATCAATAAATGGCGAAGCATCTTCGACTACAGCCATTACAGGGTCATCATCGACATTTTTAGGCAAACTGCCTCCTACTGTCAATAGTGCCTGATACCTCTCCGAAGTTGATAATTTACGTTTCCTATTGTATTTAACACATTAACAAAACCCTTTCTTACGTTACGTTAGTTATGTGTGGATATTATAAATATACACACATTACTAATGTAACATAAAAGTTGTCTCAATTATCTAAATTTAAGGCCATTGGGATAATTAAAGTGTCAAACATTTGTAAAATCTAAAATCATATTATTAATATAACAGTTCATTGTAAAAATTAAAAGTTCAACTGTAAATCATGATAAAGTAATAATTTTAAGTTTGTTATTAATCTATATTAATTTAATTCAATTTTTGCATATTGCTAGTTAAAATGTTTTACAGTTGAATGTTTGTAATAACCTGTCGCATCTTACTTTTGTTTTAAATTTTTCCATAATGTTTTTAATTGGGAACTAGTTCTGCTCGTTACAACATCGGGTTGGCCATTGTACTCGGAGGTCAACACTTCCCATTCTTTAAATTTCTCCTGCACAGTAGCATTATCGGTTTTTTTATTTTCGATTATCGGATGTTCTTTTATTAACATAGCCAGCAGGATTTTTTCTCTTTCAGTATAATGAGCTGCTCCAGATTTCTTTTCCATTCTTAAAATAATATCAACAATTGCTAATAAAATATTTCTTAATTTGTTAGATTATAATTTATATTGAATAAAATAAATTATATATTAGCATAGCTATTAAAAGAACCATACAAGTTTTACTTACTTCTTTAATATAACAATTTTATATCACAATTCCACACAATTTCACGAATAAATCTGTAATCTGTCTCACTGACAGCTTTTACCGTTATATACGTCACGACCGCATATGTCAATTCAAAGTTAGTTAGATTCAACGATACTACCCGAATCCGTGACTATTTGATACAACGATCCGGATCAATGAATCTTGGATTCATGAATCTAGAATTAATCCGAGATTGGATCTCCGACTATTAGTACGGGCATAAATAAACAGCTGTTCGACCTTGACGGAAATAAAATAAAACCATTATTCGAGCCACTGCTTGGCTCCTGGGTCAGGGCAGTTCGTGAATTATACGTGTGGCCATATCCGCTATACCCATTGATACCCCCAGCTCCCTACCACGCTGCAACCCACTCTGTTCTATTCAATTTAATTTCTATAAATGGACAATATTTGCGTCAGAATCGGATATGTAAGTTTTAGTATTTTTCTCATTTTCCGAGCTAATATTATACAATTATATAATTATATAAATATTACAATAATTTTTGAAATTTTATGATTATTTATGAAGTTTTAAAAATGAGATTACAAATATTATAATAAGTAATAGCAAGCAATATTTCACAAAATATAATTAAATTATTTTTTTACCAAATATAAATTTATGTCATTAAATAGAGCAAAAAATCAAGAAAACAAATATGTTTTTGTTTATTTTTTATTTGGATTAATAATGGAGAAGAACAGTTTCCCAGATTGATAAAAATTTATTCTACCAATGCACCCGCTGTACCGTAGCGCACGTCCTTCAGAATTCATCGAATGCGAATACAAATAATCGCATTTGTAAATTTGTTTGATCAATTCGAAATTATTATTAATATAATAAACAATTAATAATCGTAATTATTAATTAAACTGGCACATAGCACTTATTTGAAATAATACATTTTATAGAAATTATTTTAACAAAAGTATTTATTTCAAAACTTTTAAGAATTATGTTATAGAATAAAATGGATTTTATTATTTTTGTTATAGTCAATCAATCAATTTTGTCATTCTAAAGCAAACCGAAGAAGAAAGTTTTGCCAATGGTTAAGATGAATAACTATAAAAATGACAAAATAATTATTAATATCAAAAACCTAATAAGAACAACATTTAATATGGGTAAGGAAAATCAAAGTATAATTTATTTATTATATTATATTTAAATTGCAGGAGGTCATGATGCTTCGACTATACTGGATGAAGAATCGAGGCATTTTAGTCCTCGACTAATTCTATTTACTACTAGTTCTGGCGCTATACATTGTTTATAAAACTGAATCAATTTGTCTTGCATTTTGTTGTTCCTAAAATCATCATCTTTATTTATTTCTTCGTAAAATATATCTATTTCTAAATTTACAAATACGACAAAAAACATTTGGATCGTCTTGAAATATGTAACTGCTCTGTATCTAAAATTTATAAAACATCTGTAATGGAATTAATATATAACTATGATATACTTTACTTGGTAATAATAATTGTAGTTTTTCTTTAGCCAAATCTTTTTATTGTAGATTTCCAAACAAGATGTTTTGTCTTCCTAAATTATTTCGTATAAATTTTTATTAGAGATTTTTGAATACTTATGCAAACATTTTATTTCTACAATGCTATCACAATCGTTAATTAATTCTAAAAATAGTTGATATTGAAATAATAATAATAGTTTTGGTACCATCGGGACTAGCACCCAAAAATCCATACTCTAAATCAATAAACAATCCAGATTCTTCAATCTTTAGAGTCAGTAATTTGGATAACATTTCTTTTGCAACATATTCATTAATTTTTTCATATTCAGTTGCAGCTGAATTAAAATTTGAGGGATATAAAATGCTTTTCACTAAATTATGGCATGAAGTGGTTGATCTTCTTTTACAAACAGCACCAAAAAGTCACGCTCTTAATTGGTGTCGCCTTTGATTGATATACAAAATATTTTTAAACTGACCAATTGTATCAACGGAAATCTTAATTCTTTCTTCTTATGTTACCTGCAGTAAAACTTTGTAAAGAACTTTTTATGTTGAAAGCAAATTATATATTACTTGTAATCTATCCAATATTCTATTACATGCAGAATTCAAATTAACGGAATCCATCTTCGGTTATCTGCACCAAGATTATAATCTTTATCATTGCTTTTAGTTTCTCTATTTTGAATGTTTTTTGTTTTTTGACTGGACATTTTGTTAAAAGTAACTTTTTTGTTTGTTTGTGATTTCTCTTTTCTTTCAACGTATTTTCTCAAAATTTTGTTTGGACTTACCAGTTTCACGTTTCTAAGGTTGTATGTGCCACGAAAAACCATTATTATAACGTAAGCCTGCTAAATGTGCTCTTCGTTCAAAAGATCTGCGTTGAATTAAATTTATTCTTTTGTCCATATTAAATTGTCCGTTTTAGTAATTAAATATTCCAAAGCACCTAAAATTTAGATTGAAGTAAATAACTTTAAAGGTATAATCAAATTATATTATCTACCATAAATATATAGTAATAGACCTGAAGATTTTATTTGATTTATTTTGTTGTTGTTAGTATCACCGCTAGATGGACAATATATTTGTTTACAATCTTTGTGATGCTGAAAAGTGTGATTGACACTATTTAACAACTTTTCTTTTAAAGTATTTGAATTGCCAACTGAACTTCTGTAAATGGCGGATTGGGCATTTTTGTGAGGTTTTGTATAATATCTTTAGTTAAAAGCTTGCGGCTTTTTTGATGACATGATTACTACATTCAATTTTTTGAACCTATAAATATTATTTATTAAAATTTCTTGAGAAAAGTAATAAGTCTTATCGCTTATCAAGAAAGATTACCTCTAACCCATATGTGACTTTTTATCTATTTTTTTTTTTTAAACGCTGTAATCCCCATCAGCTATATATTTCTTATATCGAATTCCATACGTTTCTTCACTTTTTGCAAACGCGTCAATTACAATATCTGCTTCCATTGCCGATGAAGATGAGAACTAATTTTTATAGCAAATATGCTGCTTTGTTTATTTGATGCTCTAGCACAAATAGAACAATATTTGTTTCTTATCCCAACAAATAAGACCTTTTTCGTATGTTGTCCAATAATGATTGCCTACAAAATACATGTTATTTAAACAATTGCATTTGTTATAAATAAATAATGCATACTGCCCTAGAATATGCATTATAATTGTGCCCATAACTACGCTTGCTCCAGCCGCCATCTAAATACACTGTTATAAAAGGTACATTATCACTGTCAACATTTCCAGAATCTATAGCAAACTGTTTTTCTTCCATTGCAGCTTTTTCATATCTAAAAATAATGAACCTTTCCACCCCTAAAAAAAAACCATGTAATATAAATATCATATACTCATATACGAGAATGGAGTGAATTATTCCGGAGCTCATATCAAAACGGAGCCATAATGCCCAATATTATAAAACCACATTAATTCATTACCCACTCACTTCTATCTCTGTCCAAACCAATTTTTATAAACATACTTCTTAAATATCTTATTTCAACAGCATTAATTTTAATTTTGTGTTTACTATGACATACCCGTATTTCAGATCTATACAGCAACGTTGGTGTCAACACCTTTATATACTGCCATCTTGGCTCTTTTAAAACTTCATTCTTTGAAATCTTGTCTCTCATCCAAACTACCGGTTTTGACAAATACCCAAAAGCATCCACCTGTTCTAAGCGCTCACCGTTCAACCCAATTTTATTATCATTGTCTACATTGTCTTTTGCTACATTTACTATTGTTTTTGGATGCACGGGAGATAATTTACTTATTGATTATCTTTAGAAAAGAAAAAACATTTTGTAAAAGTTATCTGAAGAGATTTAAAAAAACGGCCAAATTTAGTTCACACGTCACTCATGCGATGGCTAAAATTACCCAATTAAAGTTGTTTTGCTTCTCACCATATTCACCAGATTTAGCCCAGTGCGACTTCCATCTGTTTCTAATTATTAAATAGTGGCTTAGGAAAGAGATATGCAAACGATACTGAAATCATCGATGCTGTAAATGACTATTTTGAGGACATCTACAAATTGACTTATCAGTATGGCATAACGGCTTTAGAACATCGTTGGAACAAGTATGTCCTAAATGAAGACTATGAGAAATAAACACCAACCAACTAAAATAAGTTTTTATCTTGTTCTAGTCCGGAATATTTCACTCCGCTCTCGTACTTAACGTAATACTCACATCACCAATTTTATTTTCTATTTGGTAGAACATTTTGCTTGATATGCATGGAATATTCAGTATGCTAAAAAGTTCTTCGGTGTGAGAAAATGTACTTCCTACTGCTAATGTACCCCATACTAAACTGGTGTTTAAGTTAGAATTAGGTTTAGTCAAAGAGTGGCTATATTCTCTATTGCACATCATACAGTTAAACTTAAACGTGCTAATCAGTCCTTTTCAAATTTCCTTTTTTAACTCCAATTTTCCAGGGGTACAAATAGTGTTGTGTTTAAATTGAATACTTATTGCCCACATCACTAAATACTCAACATCGACAATTCGATGTCTGTCAAGTATAGGTTTGATCTTGACGTTCGAATTCTAAATTATGATCTTCTATGCTAAAAGTATTGGTTTGTTTTTATCGCATAAAACATAATATATACTGACTTTCATAAAAAAAAACACCTAGAAGTTTTTATTAAAATTGATTAAAATTTGAAAACAAAAAACAGATTTTTCTGTGTATTGCGTTTTTTTTTATGAAATCAGTATATGTATAATATATTACATATTGCTCTCATCTGTTGGCATAAATTCGAAATTATAATCTGAAGTCGATGAAGTTGATTTAGCATCATTGGCCAATGATTGTTGTGATGTTTCTTATAATTCATAATGATCTTCAATTCCTTCATTATTATTTTTTACGTCTAAAGAATGTCCGACTTTCATAATTTCTTTATTACTTGCACTGCTACTAGATGATATATAATTATTTAAATCAAGTAAGTTTGAAGATACTGTTGATGAAGATTCTATATCTTTATAAATTGGAGCAGATATTTCAGAATTGTTGCTACAATATTAAATATTGTTTAGGCATATTGGATCAAAGAATTAATTTTACAATTAAACTTTATGGATGTAGAAAACAAAGTTTTTTAAAATCTGCAACCACGTTTCTGTTATATTATTTATTTTTTTCAAATTAAATATATTATGTATATGATTTTTTTTTTTAAAGAAACTTGGTGATGCCTTTGAACCAACATACTCAACGCGTAAAGATCAATCATAAAAATAACAATTATAAAAATGGGTAGAAAGTTTTAAATTTGAAATGTACATTTCAAATAACTACTTTTATAAAAGCTAACCTTGTACGTTTGTAGTAATATAATTTCACTATTCTTCCTTCAATAAACAAGATAATCGGGAATATTCTTTATGCATATTGCTAGAATGTAAGCAACATATATTGCTAACTATCAATATGAACTGTCATTTTAACAAACCTTGCTTACTAACAAAATGACCTGTCATTTTAACAAAACTTGATTACTAACAATATGACCTGTCACTTTAACAAAATTAATTTGTATATATATTATTATTATTTTATCTAGAAGCTTGCCACGCTTCCTGATGTGATGACCGTTTATATTGTTATTAAACAAGATTTGTTAACATGATAGTTCATATTGTTAGCTAGCAAGATTTGTTGAAATGACAGCTCATATTGTTAACTAGCAATACATATCTTGCTTACATGCTAGCAATATGCATAGAGAATAGCCCCGAATAGTTGAAATATTTTGTTAGTAACTATCAATAAAAACATAACTTAAACCTTTACAATGTAACAATATATAACATTCAAAGTAAATCGTAGTCTGACAAAGACAGTATAATGCTATCTATCTCTTCTCAATTGAAAACTCGAAACCACACAACACAACACAACCTTGGACGTAAGAAACTTTTTGCGAATATCAGATTTTTTTTACAGCATAACATAATCAAAGAAGGTTTATATTCCAAAATAAATACATTTTACTAAGTTATTCTCGTTGAATTGGATGCAAAAAATTTGTGCATAATGCTTGTTTATAATGCAAATTTGTATTTACATAACATATCGCAAAAATTTCATTAAAATCACAACTTCATAAAAATATATCGTTTTCTGATCAAATGTGTAGCAGAACATCGAAATATAAAACATTTACATACATATATCATAAATAAGTATTAATTAGTTATAATTAACTCTACATATAAACATTTAATTTTATTTCTTTATTTCCTGTAAAATTATAAAAAATATTTTGTTAATACATGAAATCTATTAAAATAGTATTTACAAATAAAATATGTTTAGAAATTTGTAGGAGTGGGGCGACCAGTGTTCGCATATTTTTATAATATCCATGCTCTTCGACTATAACACAATGCACGTGCCACCCCGCTCATCTAAGATTGGCTGTTTTCTAAATAAGGGGTAGGTAGTAGATGAATACATTAAACGCATGGAAGTGGAGCGTGGAATTACCGCCACCTATGGCAAAATAAAACATTACAAAAAAGTCGCCCCATCGTTAATATTTAAATGATTTATTTTTATTCTTGAAAGTGCATCTGCATTAACATTGATTTTACCAAGTTTATAAATGATGTCGTAATTGTATTCTTTAAGTTTTAATCTCTATCTGGCTAGCTTACTACCTGGATCTTTGATTGAGAATAACCATGTCAGAGATCTATGATCTGTAATTAATTTAAACGTTTTCTTCCAAAGAGGTACGGTCGAAAATGTTTAACCGCCCATACTACTGCAAGTAACTCTCTATCTATTACAGAATAACAAATGTTTGCATCATTCAGTGTTCGAAAAACATATGCTGTAGGTAGATCAACATTTAACGGTCCCTGTGATAGACGTGCACCTATTGCAAATGCTGTCGCGTCAGAAGTTAAAAGGAATTTCTAATCAAAATTTGAATACTGCAAAATCGGATCTGAAGTTAATAAATTTTTACATCTATGTAATGCTTTATTGCATTGTTATCAAAATAAAATACAGCATCTTTCTTTAACAAATTTGTTATAAGTTTTGTAACTTTAGAATAGTTTGGTATGAATCGACGATAATATCCTGGTGTTAGTTGGTTTGGGATATTTTAATACTGCATTTTTTTTTCTGGATTTGGTTTAACGCCGTTGTCAGTTATTGTGTGTCCAAGATAAGCTACTTTTTTGTTTAATAATTTGCATTTGTCAGGTTGTATCTTTAAATTGAATTTTCTCAACCTTTGAAAAATATTTTTTAGATAGGACATGTGTTTATCCAATGAACCAGTGTATATGATTATGTCGTCCATACATACAAAACAGATTTCATTTTAGAGTCCTATTAAAATATTATCTATACATCTTTAAAATGTGCTAGTAGCATTACAGAGTCCAAATGGTATTCGCTTAAACTTGTTATGTCCATTTTTTACACTAAATGCACTTTTTGGTATATCAGATTTTTTTATCTAATGAAATCCTGTCGCTAAATCTAAAGAGGTAAAATATTGGCATTTGCCTAACTGGTCAAGTAGATCTGTAATGTTAGGTAATGGGTACTTATCATTGACTGTTAATTCAGTCAATTTTCTGTAGTTTATTATTACACGCCATTTTTGTTTGCCAAAAGCATCAGTTTTTTTTTGGGAACCACCCATACTGGTGATGACCATGGACTGGAGCTAGGTTGAATTATGTTTTGTTCTAACATTTTACTGACTGTTTATGAGTTTGTGTATTGATAGAGTGTCTTATTTGATTAGTAATCGTTAAAGGTTTGTTTTCTAATAAAAATATGTCAGAGTACTTTAAACACAGCTCTTCTATAATTTTTTTTTTCTGTATTCAAATGTGATAGTTTTAAGTTACTTAAAATATTGTCATTGCAATTTAAATTTGATTGAATTTGGTATAATTAAATGCTCTGCTAAATTTTGTTTTGGACAAATAGCGCTTTCTGGAAGGAATTGTAATTTTATTTGAATTTATTAGATGTTCATTAATTTGATCTGTATAAAGAGGATATATTTTGTTATTTACAGAAATTTATTTCAATTCATAGTTTATGATTGATTTATATTTAACAAGAAAGTCGTTTTCTAAAATTCCATTAAAATTATTATTGATGTTCATTATGTGAAACGAATGACTTAAGTCTTTATTTGAATTTAATAAACATTGACCTTGTGATTCAAATGATACTGGGTATAAGTGAAATACCGGTAACATAAATTTTATTGTTGGTGTCAATAAATGTATTTTTTATAATTGGACCAGGTTTGACAATTGAAATTCTTGCTCCTGAGTCTATAAAAATTTATATGTGTTTGATTTAATTATGAGTTTATATTACTAGTGGTTACAATATCAGTAATTTTCTTTAAATTTTCATTTGGTGAAAGAACGGCATTGCTTTGAACTGGAGAATTTAGTTTTTAGAAGTCCGTTCGTCCTGTAAGTTTACAGCTTCCATTTGGGAGTTTAAATGGTTTACATTTGTAAATTCATTATATTCGTAATTCCCATAGCTTTTATTTTCATTAGGGTTTTGATTTTGTCGATAATTTCTGTTGAAATTACGATCATGATAATTGGATTTTTGCAAATTAGGATTATAATTCGAAATATTTTGTTGTTGTCTCTGTTTAAATTATATAAATAATCAAACGAAAGACTGGTTTGCCATCTAGTTGCAATTTTTAATACTAAAATGTCCGCATTAATCGGTATCATTTTAGCATTTATGCAATTGGCAGTCATTTTGCGGCTTTAACGATTTTGAATCGCCAATAAATTATGAAATGAATTAAATTAAATTTAATTTAATTGCATAAATGCTAAAATGATACCGATTAATGCGGACATTTTAGTATTAAAAATTGCAACTAGATGGCAAACCAGTCTTTCGTTTGATTATTTATAATATCAATTGTGTTCATAAGAACAGAAATATTTATTCAAAATTGCCTTCGCTATCATGCGATGCCGTGGTCGTACAAAACATACTGACGAGGTTTGTGGAACCGAAACAATTGTCTCTGCTTGACCCTTGGCCGCTGTGATTCGATTGACTGATTTTGAATAAATTATTAATTCATTTCTGTTTAAATTGATTAAATTGATTATTTTGATTGTTGAATTGTCTTTTCCGACAATCTTGAATTATATGTCCCTGTTTTTTTATTAATTTGTTGATTATTTGCACCAGATATGCGTTTTCTGTCAACAATTTTTTTTTTCGTTTTGTTCTTTCTCGATTATCGTAATGACATCGTTCTCATTTTGAGGATTTTTTGCGCGAACTAGTCTACCTATTGCAGGTATACCAGTTATAAATATTTTTATTGACATTTTGTCAATCATTTTAATCCATTCTCTCTCTTTAGGTCATTTGTAAAAACCAAATCGTGCATTAATAAATTAGTTATTCGATTTTTCATCGATATAATTTGGGAATAGAATTGTTTGGAGGACTTAGGAGAGTCTTGAGACATTTGTTGCAACATATTAAATTAGATGTACTTTTATGTTCATCGAAATTTAAAGTAATTAGAGATTTGATATTGTCGTTAATTAAATCAGCTGCTTTTTAATTGAGATTTTGTGTATATTAGTAAAACTTGAATATGATTTTCGCTTACATGGGCTAAATTTATATTAACAACCAATTATGATTGTGTTATATAATTAGAACCCGCGGTAATTTTTAAGGGTGAAAATATTGTATATTTATATAATATTTTCACCTTTGAACATCGAGGTGTCATAAGCTATTTATGGTATGTTATATTACAAACATAATTGTCTCCCCAAAGCGATTAGTAATGAAGTAATCCGCTGTGATAATTTAAGGCCATGTCGTAAAGACACTATATCTATGAGCATACTATATTATTATACACATGAAGCAAGTTGGTATTTGCGTGTGTGTTAAAATAAATATGTCCTTAATTATCACTTAACTTCATATCTATATTTCAAAATAATAAGGACACATAAAAGAATTAAATATAGAAAAAAATATATTATAAAT
This sequence comes from Tachinus rufipes, assembly GCA_963932245.1. Classification (NCBI taxonomy): domain Eukaryota; kingdom Metazoa; phylum Arthropoda; class Insecta; order Coleoptera; family Staphylinidae; genus Tachinus; species Tachinus rufipes. Next base: position 54,197,074 of record OZ010748.1, read on the forward strand.
TCTAATTTTTATTTTTATAAAAATAAACATCAATGTGTTCTTCTAAATAATCTAAATGTTCCATTGTAAAGTTTTGTCGTTTGTCGTCCAAAATAAACTTATTTGAAATTAGGCGCTGTTTCCAAATTTACAGTATTTGGATATATTCATTAATTTTGCACAATGCTTTATAGTCAGGAATGTTCTTTAACATTTTATTAAATATAATTTTAATGTTTTTTGTTTTTAATGCTTTTAATCACAAATTTTTTTGATCCTACTTTTTTATAAATTTTGATGTAGATGCAAAATGTGTTTTAATTAAGGCTATTTTTTTTATTGATTGTTTCTTAAATGCTTTTTTTGATTAAACAATTAAGATTGCATCAGAATTATCAAGTCCGGAAACAACCTCACCGAATAATCACAGGTTCTGGTGGCTGTGGCAAAATAGGAAGTTTTTTTTGTAGGTTTGTACTTTCAATGGTTGAGAAAAACTTTTTTGTAGACGAAATTAATTTATTTACATTTCCAAACGTATTTTTAATTTCTTCAGCAAACCGATAAATTCCATTTGCAAAATATGTTACATGCAATAAATTGGCATAAAATACTTGAAGGACTTTCCCTTGGTCATTATCATGAAGATGTTTTGAGATCCAATAATGCAGCAATAATTGGAGAACATATTGTAATGTCAGTAGCCGAGAATGATTTATTGGCCACGGAAAAGTGAGTATTATTATCTATATTTAAGATAATTAAATCTATTTTTGAAAATAGTTGCACATAGTGGGCAATAAAATCACATATAAGCAGGAATGAGGGCGGTAGTTGTTCAAGTAATTTTAGAGCTACGTAGAAAACGTAATTTTAACTCTTTGTTTATTAGCCTTTTTCTGTTTAAAAGTTTCATCTGAAAGAGTAGAACTCTTACTATTTGCCATTACTTTATCTGTCAGAGTAAGATGCGCGGGAATAACTTCCATTTCCACTTCCACTACATGTCAATATTAGAGTTTTGGGTGCAGAATTGCCAGAAACCTACTTGCCTTTGCATGCATTGACTTAGAATGAACCCTAGCATGCAAAGGTTTTGTCTTAGAATGAGTCAAAGCCTAGGTTGGTTTTAGCCTAATACAAGCCGACTATCGTCGTTAATTACCACTTAAGGATTTTTTGATATAATAAAATAATAAAAGTTATATTTGTTTTTGATTGGAAGCGGAAACAGATGATAGTAATTAGTTGGATTAAATTCGACAAGTGGCAGTATAAAGAGGAACACTAATCGGCTATTTTGTATATAGGCTTTTACTGTTATAATTTGTTCGATGAGCTTAAGATTTTCGAGTTTGGGTGGTTTCGGTAGTTTTTCAATTTTTTTCAAGGTTTCTATGTGTTGTAGTTCTTAAAATAGTTGATTTGTTTCGATAATAGTTGGGTGATAGACGTTAAGCTTGGCAAATGTTACTGCTTCTATTAATGATTTTAATATGTCATTTATAAAATTCATTAGGAATATTAATTGATTAAAGATTCCATAAACAAGAATTTGTTTTTCCTCTTTTAATTGATGATGATGCTGAGATTGTTCAGAGCTGCTTCAACTTGAAGTGACCGGGACATCAAAACTTGTTGGTTGTTTCTTAACGACGGTATTGTCTTGTTAATTGTAAAGGTGGGCGACTTGGATGCCTATCGTACTTACTACGTTGCAAATTTGACAATTTTTTATAAAGTTAGTGATATCGTTTTTCATATAATTCCAATAGTATTTTTGCTTTAAGAAAGAGTGTTTCTTCTACTCCCCTATAGTTTGTTTTTCCTTTGTGATGACATTGATTAACTTTTCTGTGCAACGAATGAGTGTTGGCCCATAATTACTGAAATGTTCTACATATACTTTACTAAAGGCTGCATACAAATTATCCTTTTCGAAGTAAAAATAATGTTTACTAGGACCTATTAGGTATTCTTTGATGAAATTCAGAATTAAACCTTTGTTGTTTTTGTCAGGTATTTTGGCTTCTATGACTTTGACTCCATCTCTATTGTAAGCCTCTATAGTTATTTCTCCTGAAGTAGGTTGATAGAAATATTGATTTTTTTTTAGAATTTATAGGCTCTGTTAGGATACGTATTTCGGCTATGGGCTTCTCTGTAACATTCGAGTGAATGGTTTGTGAATCTTCATGTTCATTTGGCAAGGCTAATTTTCTTTTAGGAGTTTCTGATTGTAGTTCTTTCCTTAAAACTGTTAAATTTTTCCCAGATATTGGTTTGCTTATTACTTGTGAAATACTTGGGTTTTCATCATTATTTGCGAATTTTTCTGGTCCATCTATTATTTCTTGTATAAGTTTTTAAGTTCTTCGTCTACATTAGGAATGAGAGATGATAGATCGTCGTCTTCTATAGCATTCAGTTTAGTTAAAGTTACTCTAGATACCGCATCTGCGTTGCAGTTATATTTTTCTTTTTTATACACTACTTTAAAGTCATATTCCTCGAGTTTAAGTTTTCAACGCATCAGTTTCGAATTGGGCTCTTTTAGTTTCTATAACCATGCGAGTGGTGTATGGTCGGTGTAGATCTTAAATTGTCTTCCGTATACATAAGGGCGGAAGTATTTTACAGCCCATACAATGCTCCAAAGTTCTTTCTTGATTGTCGAGTATCTTCCTTCAGCCTTGCTTAAAGTCCTGGATGCGTAACTAACTGGTTTGTCTTGACCTATTAGTCCTTGAGAAAGTACAGCTCCAATAGCTATGTTGGACGCGTCGGTGGTAACTACAAATTCTTGAGTAAAGTCAGGGTATCTCAAGATAGGCTTTTTATTTTAAAATTGGCATTTTCCAGACGATTGAATACCTTTTGAAGTTTGAATATGTGTTTTTGAAGAGATGTTGAGTACACAATTATATCGTCCAGGAACACCAGACAAGTGTCTTTGAGAAGACCCTGAAGAATGTTGTTCATTAGACGCTGGAAGGTGGCAGGCGCATTTTTAAGTCCGAAGGGCATTCAAAGTGCCTTTGTTAAGTAGAAAATGCTGTCTTCTCCATGTCTTGTGGATCCATTTCCACTTGGCGGTACCCCGAAGCTAGGTCAATGCTGCTAAAATAGTGACAACGTCCAAGCTTATCCAGTATATCCGAAATATTCGGAATCGGGTCTTGGCCTCGATCATTTGGTCATTGAGTCTAATCAATTACCATTCTGTTTTTTATTTTGCCATTAATTTCTCTTGTAACTATGTTAACAGGACAACTCCACGGGAAGAAACGTACTTGTACTATATCTTGGTCAAGCAATTCCAATATTTGCTTCTTTATATCTTTCTTCGATTCTATGGGTTGTTGGTACATCTTTACATAAACTTGAGTTTTATCCTTTAAATTTAATTTATGCTTTATGCAGTGTGTAAAAGTTAATGGCTGACCTTTATTGTGGAAAATGTTTTTCTATTTTTTGTATAACGCTCTGATGGAAGCCTTTTCTTCTATGTTCATTTCATCGATGTTTAAATGTCTATTTATATTTTCTCTCTGCAATTCTGTCAAGTTATCGATATGTTTATTAAAGAATTGTTCGCAAATGTATTGATTATATGGAACATCAACTAGTTATGTTTGTAGAGAGTCACAAATATTAATTTTTTGTTCGTTGTCAGTATAATTCGTTACTATAACTAAAGCTTTATTGTTGGTCACATTTGCAATTAATTCTTTAATTTTTACACCGGGTCTAACTTCTATTTCTGGCACGTAGATAGTTCCTTCTTGTATATTCACTGGAATTTTAATGGGTATCGTCTGAAGAAGTGAAAAGGTTAGTTTATTTTTAGTTAATCGCAACGGGATTCTGGCGTTCTTAGTAATCAATAATTTTTGTTTTATATCCACTACGGCTTCTAATTTGTCAAGTAGATCTATTCTAATTAGTCCATCAAATTTTGGGCTAAAGTCAAATTTATAGAATATAATATATGTTCTAAATCAGTTTGAATACGTCCGGCAGAGTGTTCTACAGCGTGTTTATGATTTGTTAAACCGTGTCCGGTTTTTATTAAAAAGGGAATTTTCACTGCAATATCTTCGAAATGTTTATATAATTGAGAATTAATTATTGTTTTTGTAGAACCTGAGTCCACTAAAATTTTTAAGGCAGAAAATTGTATGTATGGGAGATTAGAATTAATATTGTTTAAAGTTATTATTTTGTTATTTATTATTTTTTCTTAGTGTGAATACTGAGGAAGTGAAAATTTTTCTCCTGTTCTTGTTTTTGGATGCGCTTCATAAGATTTACATTGATCGTCTTTTGTAAAACAAGCGGCTTCATCCTGCTGTGTGTCTTCATACAGTTGTTCCGGTTCTTCCGTTTTTTGATAATAAAGTCTTTGATGCGCGTTTCAATTTGCTTTTTTATTGATTCTGTGCAAACTTGATGCTGGTGGTCTTTTAATCGCACCTTGTCTGTTTGCATAGGTATCGGTGTTTTGTTTACAATTTGATTTGTCTCCATTGGAACTGTTGGTTGTATATATGGTTTAAAATTTTGAATGGATTGTCTTTGAAATTGCTGATTTGCATTATTCGGGTTCCGCAAAAATCTATTGTTATTATTAAAACTCGGTTGCAGAATAAACGTGGGCGTTATCATTGGTTGCATTACGGGAGGATATATCGGCCTTGGCGTTATCATGTTCGGAGTTGGGTTTTGCGCGTGCTGCACATGTTGTTTTATTTGTGTAGAGTTTGTCTTATGCAAGTTATTGTTCTTTCCTGCAGGATAATAAAAATGTTCGACTTCAATAACATAATTTATGGCCGCTTCTAAATCTGCGGGCTGGCGGACTTGCACCATGATTCCTATACGAAATTGATAATAATATCAATTTCGGATTGCAAATCAATCTGAAGGGCGATACTCTTATAGTTTAATGTTTTTAATTGTTGACTGTTTACATTATTATTCTTAAATAGACATTAGTTAATAGCAGTTGAAGAGTGGTTTTAATTGTATTTCCAAAGTCAAATCTTCATCTTCACCTTTAAAGGGACAAATCATAGCTAAATTGATGAAGAGATATTGTTTGCTACGTTGGTCTCCGAAGTGCAACAACAATATGTTTTTTAATTGATTCCAATTGATGCATTCTTCATTACTGCTAACGGTTTGAAGGGTTTTACCTTTCAGTTTTCATTGAAAAATGCGTAGAAGTAATGCTTTAATAGCAGCATTATGAATCGGTAAAAAGTATGAGTATGAGAAATTCGCAAGCGGAAATATATGTATTTATTACATTAGCATCTCCAACAAAGATGTCTTGGTAAACCGTTGTTATGTTTTTTACGGTTGCCATTTTTGATCGATTATTATATTCCAAGTTTAATGATTCTAATAGCTCGCTTAGCGTATCGATATTGGACATGCAAGAAGTGGTAATTTAATTCTAAGTGTGTCACTTAAAATAGAAATATTGTGAACAACAGCATTTTGTTAATATGTCAATACTTTTAGTATTTCACTTTAGTTTAATATTTAATAGATTTTAGGACTTTGTGTAATATCCTGTCGACTGCGCCAGTTAATATGTGTCAATTAATTAGTATGTTTTTAAAAACTATTATTTTATTGTTTACATTAAACACTATTTATAATTATAAGTATTATATAAAAGTATTAAAAATGATTATAAAAAATTTAATTAACGTCTGAGCGGAGATGGGTCGATGTAAGACTAAGCTCGCCTCGCTCGATGTATAACACGCAAAAACCTTTCGCTATCATTTTTTGTGCTCGCGAATTTTATTTTATTGATACATTTCTTTGGATATATATTTGAACTCGTTTATTTGAATTATGTCTGCGACTAAGAGCAGATCCAAGTAATATATTAATAAAAATACTTAAACCACAAGCTACACACCAACAAAGGTAAGCTAATTAATTAATTAGCCATTTATATGTAGTCATATTTTATGTATTTAGTTAGCTATATCACGTTGTTTCAGGATATTTTGTAATCATGAAATTTTGATCGAATAAAATAAAATTAACTAAATAGATAAATAGTTAAATATGCGAATAAATCAAATATATCGAGAGGAATATGGTAATCCATTGTCAGTGGATGAATATATCTAATTAAGAAAGGAAAAAAGGGCCCAAACTAAAATTACAGAAGGCGGCCACGTGCATCCAGCCATGCCGTAGATGGATTAGAAGCCCCGTCACCAAACAGATAAGCCATTGCCGCAATCAACCATAACAATTATTTGTTTATCTATATATTTGCTTCAATTTCATTTGATTAGTAAATTTAAGTGCATTTTTTTTTAAATTATAATAATAATAGTTTAGTTAGTTAACTATAATAATCCATATTATAATAATGGGTTGAGCATCATAGTCTTACTATGATTTAATATGATATTTAACGTATTGGTAATTGTTATAGGATGGCACTATTTGATTTAATACGATAAAAGTTTTAAAAGAATATTTATTCCAGATAAATTGGTTACAGTAAAACTAAAATAATTTACGTCCAAGTAATAATAACACGTGCACGCAAGCACCGCCATTAACGCTTTCTCCTACAGCGTGACTCGAATTGACACATGTGCACGCAAGCACCGACACAAACGCACTGCTGCTTGCCTTTTAGTCCTTTCACCCCTCAAGCTCCCTCCTCTCGCCCCTGCATCCCGCTCTCTTCCTCCGCTTCGGCATCGCCATCACCGCATGGAATATTCTCAACGTTAACAGTAATATTGTTTGAGTCACCATACTCATAATTTAATCCCTATGAATGTATAATATGTATTTATTATTAAGCAAAGGTAAGAGTATGCATATGCTTATCTAATGAAATCATCATTTATTGATACATTTAATTTATCATTTCTACGGTTATAAAATAATCACAAGTCCTAGGATTATCCTAAGTGGATCCCTTTTATCTTGTAATTGTGTATAAGGTTTTAGAACCTCACTAATTAGTTTACCTTTTTGGTTTTATTCAATTATTAAAGCAGATGTCAATCAAATTTAATTTTTATTTTTGTTCTTATCCCGACCCACGCCAACTAACCAGCTAGGGTAGGTTGTTAATGGCAAACACCTTATACTAACCAAAAATGTATTAAATTGTAAAAAAAGAGGTTAAAACTTTCATGATAATTTTTAATTATTTCATTTTGTTTATTTTGGTCTTTTATATCTTGAATTCTTCTTAAACATTTTATCAATATTGGTATTAGGTTATCTTTGAATAAGTCAAAGTAACATTTACTAAAATCTTTATGTGAATATTCTGACTCAAAATAACAATCATATTGTTGTTTTGGTACATATAACTCTAATAGAAGATTTCTTATATAATCATTATTATTATTTTTGGGAATTTGGACATTTATTACCTTAATAGTTTTATTATTTTTATAATATATTTCGGGCTTTTTTTGGATTTTTGTACACTGAACTTATAATTAGTGGTTTTTTTTATTATTGATAGCTTCATCTATGCTTTCAATTAAGTTCTTATCAGTTGTACCTTGATCTATTAAAATAACTTTAACTATATTGACATCTTGATTTTGTGAAGTGACGTCTGGCAATGTCTGATATACTTCTGAATTTTGAATTATTCTATCAATATCCGATTCTTTTTCTTCTTCATCTGAATCTCTGATACTTACTTTATTTGTATATATTTGTATTTTTGATAATGCATCCGCGTTTTTTATTAAGTTTACTTGGTTTATAAATAACATCATAGTTATATTCTGCTAAGGAAAAACGCCATCGTGCTAGTTTTGCATTTGGTGTTTTTAAATGACCTAACCATTTTAATGGTTCATGATCAGTGATTATGGTAAATTTGTGATCATAGTCTAAAGTAACAAACTGCCCATATAATAGCCAATTTTTTTTTTTCATAAACGGAATATCTTAGGTCTGTATCACACATAATTCTTGATGCATATGCAATTGGTAAATCATGACCAATAGGTCCTTGTGACAATATTGCTCCTAATGCAAAGTCTGATGCGTCCGTAGTAAATACAAATGGTTTATTAAAATTAGGGTACTGTAATATTGGTATAATACATAAGATTTGTTTGCATTGTTCAAAAGCATTTATAAAATTTTTATCATGAATTATACTTTTATTTTTCTTAAGACAGCTAGTCATAGATTTTGTTATAACAGCAAAGTCCTTTATGAATTTCCGGTAGTATCCGGTTAAACCTAAAAATGATTTGATTTCTTTTACTGTTTTTGGTATTGGAAATTTTAAAATAGCTTTGATTTTATCAACATTTGGCTTTACTCCATTTGGGGTTATCAAATGACCTAAATAGTTTACTTCTTTTTTAAGAATTCAGATTTTTCTACTTGAATCTTGAAGTTAGTTTTTCGTAGTCTTTTGAATACTTTCGATATGCTCTTGTAAGCTGGTACTGAAAACAATTATGTCGTCTAAATAGACTAAACCTTTTTTGTTTTGAACACCTTTTAAAATATTATCCATCACTCTTTGGAATGTACTAGGTTCGTTTTTAAGTCCAAATATTTATACGTGTGAAGTCGTAATGTCCATTTTCAGTATTGAAAGCTGTCTTTTCTATTTAATTTTCTGACATTTCTATAAAAGTATTGACAACGCCCTAACTTATCCAATAAATCTGTTATATTGGGAAGTGGGTGTTTGTCATCTATAATTATCTCATTTAATTTTCGGTAGTCAATTACTACTTTTTATTTCTGTTTTCCTAAACTGTTAATTTTCTTTCAAACAATCCATATCGGGGACGACCATGGTGAATGACTTTGTTTAATTATATTTTGATTAAGCATGCTATTTATTTGATTTTTTACCTCCTCACGGTGTATTTGTGGGTATCTATAGTTTTTCGTGTAAACAGGGTTATTATTTTTAGTTCTTATTTCATGCTTTATTTCATTTATGAACGTTAATGGTTCATTTTCATTATGAAATATATCCTTGAACTCATTACAAAGTTTTAATATATCATGCCTTTCTTCGTCATCTAAATGATTTAATCGCAATATTTCTTGTAGATTAAAATAAGATTCATTTATGTTATTAAGATTGATTTTTGTATTAATTTCATTATCTTTAGAGAACGAAGTTAAAGGGATATCTTCGAGTACAATTCGTTTATTTAATATTAACTTTTTTTGTTTTCTCAATGGGATTTATTATGCTAGTTTGTGCATATTTATTATGAACTGTGACCAGTGATTCTGGTATTTCACATTCATTTAATTTCATATATGACAATATGCCTTCGTCATATTTTGAAGTGACTGGTATCTTAATAATTTGTTTAGTCCTAGGTTCAATTATGATTACATGGTTAAGTTGAACTTTGTTTTGATAATTACAAACTTTAATTTCACAGTTTGTGTTATTGAAGACAAACTGTATTATTGGTTTAATGTCTTTCCATTTAAGTTTATCTAGACCACTACCTATCCTTGGCAAGGCTAAAGAAATAATGTTATTTGATAACATATGATTTTTTAGTTTAATTAACGATTTGAATAAGTTATATAATGTTGGTTTTTCATAAGAGCGACATTTGGTAATTAGATAATATATAGATTTATTATCTCTTCGAAGTAGTTTTGATATCGATTTTTAAATAATTTTGCTATTCCCTTGTTCATGGCCTTATCCTGTGACACACAAAGACAAAGAGAATATTCATTATTTACTTTAAATAGGTCGCATTCTATCTCTTCAATATTTTTAAATTCGATATGTTTACTTCCTTTGTTTCTACAATTTTCATATTCTTTAAATAATTGCACAATACTATCTGTATTATGTCCTTGACGTATTTCATTTTTATTATTACAATAATTATTGTTCGTATATTTTGTCAAACTAATAATTTGTTTAGGATATTCATGTTCATAAATATTATTATAATTTACCGATTCATTATGTTCGTAATATATTGGTATTTTTACCAAATGTGTTATTAATTGTTTGAATGTAAATATTGTAGAAGGTCCAAACCTATTAAACCATCAAAACACGGATTAAAATCAAAAATATAAAATTTATAAGTTAAATTATTTTAATTGAACATTTCTGGAAGAATTATATTAGCACAACAATGGGAAGTTTCTAAATGAGGCGTTTTAATTTTAAAGTTTTCTCGCCTAATAGTCGATGATAAATATTTATTTGCAACTTAAGGGTTTATAAAAGATTAGGTCGATCCTGTATTGATCAAAAAATAATTATTAGTATTAGTTGGAGGATCTTTCTTTACAAATGGATTTGGTTTTTTATTAAAATAGGAATTATTTTGATTAGTATTAAACTGCCTATTTTGATTAAAATTTTGCGTAGTATTATTTTTTAATCTAAGTCTGCAATCTGAAATATGATGTCCATTGTATTTACAGTAAGAACAATTTATATATTTTTTAGTGTTAACCTTTTTTAAATCGTGGTTATTTTCAAAATTTTTAAATGTTTTTGAACGTGCTTATACATAATGTTTTCCTCTTTGAGTACTCGATTTAGTGCTTCTTCTATTGTGCCAGGTTTTCTCGACTTAATTATGGAACCTAATGGTGCTCGTAAACCACAAAGAAATGCTTTGAATGTCATTTCGTCATACACGTTAATTTTAACTTTTTTTACTTGATTTTCCTGCCTGTCTACTAACACTTATTTGTGATTTGTGAAAAGAATGCTTCTAATATCTTGGCACCTATTACAGAATGAATAAGATGATCCGTTATGTTCTTGTTTAATTTTAACAATGTTTTCAAATCATTACAATTTTGGGTATTTTGAGAGCTTGCAATACTTTTGCTCTACTAGTTAATTTACTTTTAATGCTGGTGCTAAAAATTTATTTAAAAAGTTTTTTTGATTGAAATTATAGAATTGATTAATCAAAAGCTCACAGGCAGAAATGAAATCTGCAAGAGCATTAGGCTCACCTTTATATTCGAGGATAGCCTTCAAATAAACAATAATAATTGATTTAAATTAATTAATTGTGTAGACTGGGTTAAATTATTAACGTTCAAATTATCTTCTTCTTCTGAGAAGACGTCAATGTTATATACGGAGTTCTGATCTGATTCGTTGTCAGATGATGATGAACTAGTTTTAATATGATTATTATCACGATAATTTTGAAAGGAAGGAGAAGAATAATGATTCATTAATGAACAACAGTATTTAAATAAATAAAATAATTCTTGTCATTGTAATTTTTAGATTATTAAACACTGCACTTTAATTGCCATTTACACTATTATTTTATGTTGTCATCTAGTCGATGATCGATGTTGTTGCTACGGAGATTTGTTGTCTGTTGATTGATGTTGACACAGGATATTCTTTTCTTGTATCGGGGATGATGATGATGACTACTCCAGTCCTGGAATTGGCTTTCTTTCGGGTGGTGTAGTATTCTTTTTCTTTTCACTTTTTTGTGTTTCTTTTTTTGTTCACTTTACTTTATTTCGGATGTCAATTAGTTTATTAAAATAAACACTTTACGTTTGATATCCTACCGACTGCGCCAATTGTTTTTGGAGGTTCTACCAAACATAAAAATAATATTTTATTTATAAGTAAAATGACAAACACAATATAAAATATAATTTATATTTTAAGTGATCCACTTGTGTGGACGTATTAGAATAAATGATTTATACTATAATAATGTTAATTATGCACATTCCAATATAATTAAATGGGTTAGTAGCGTATTTATACTATAATAATGTTAATTATGCACATTCCAATATAATAATGTTGATTATACATATTTTTATAATGAGAGCTAGTCTTATGACAATTGCTTATTGATTAATACAATAGGTTAGTGTTTTAATATAATAATTAATACTATTGTCAATTATAAATGGGTCATTGATGAGGTGGTGACGTAACACGCGCCCTGATGCAAATCTATATGAATACGTTAACACTTAAATTATTTTCTAAGGAAAAATATGTTTATTGTATATTGTAGTAGCTGTCGCTAACAATATCAAATTGCCTTCTATTTCATTTACTATCAAACAAAAAATGTATATTTTATGAATCTATAAATTGGTATTGGCCTCGCATTAGAAAACCCCTGCAATTAAATTTCCTGGAGGTCCCCCCCCTAATGTGTTTATTGCAGTCGCAATAATCTTTTTAATTTTTATGAACTTAATAATTTAATTAAAATGACCGCATAATTTATTCTGTCTCTTTAATATTTCATTTTTAAGTGTGCATAAAAATATATTCACAAGCGACAATATAAAAAATATGAAATTTTTATAGGCAAATTACTCTAAGAATTTGTGATTGTTAAGTATTATCTGTAATAAATAATTTTCTCTACATATTTATTACTCGACTGTACTTAATGTAAAAAAAAAACGGTTGCCAAGGTGTTTCTTTAATCTACTCGCATGCACTCGAATGAATAGGTTTATATAAGGTTTTCCACACTGCAACGCGCTGTAGTAGAACTATTGATTTCATTTGCCTGCAGCCATGTTGTCAGTGCAGCTAACTTTTATATAGAGCTATTATTAATTAAATAAGTGAAAGCAGTAAAGTATTGAAAAATTATAAATAAATAATAAGAAATTAATATTTGAAAAATAATCAACATTGAAGATCAACAAATATGGATGCAAATATTTATTAAAACTACATAATGAAATAAAAATACATAAATGTAATTAAAAGAAAAATTGAAGAAGAATAAATTTAAAATTAATCAACGAACATTGTGTTGAATAATAAACACAATTTTATTACCGATATCAAAGCAGAAGAAACAAAAAATATAATATTATCAAAACTAATTAAGATGGTACAATTGAAAAATTTGCTTTGTTTAATGGAAAAGCAAAATAATAGTAAAGCAGTCAAGAAATACCGAACATTTTGATGGAATAAAGAAAACATAATTGAACAGCATTTTGTTACATAATTTACATAAAGTATTGTAAATACTGCGAATCAACATCTGCAACAATTTATTTATTTTGTTATCAAATTGGATTGAAATAAAAAACGTTGACTCATAAAATAGAATATTTTAAAGACTAGTCAAATTATGGAATATGATGGAGAAAATTCTCGCAAAAATACTCACCGATCTCCGCTATATAGTTAACAACTGGCACAAATCAATGTTGATAAATGCTGCAAATCAAGTTGCAAAGGCGATTGGAACTGTATTGGGTTGAAGTAATTTGAAATAAAATTCCAACTCTATACATCCACCATATATAACCATTGAAGAACTGGTTAATGCATAATCTCATCATAATTTACATATTAATTGGGTTGAAGTAATTTGAAATAAAATTCCAACCTGACATCTTTATTGGAGAAGATAATTCGTTGATTTATCAATTAAGAAACTATATTGACTTTTTTGGTTTACTGTATTTTCAAATTAAAAATGCATTGTTATCAATAAAACCAACTGGCTTATGCATAATATTTTCATTATTTATGTATTAATTAGATTGAAGTAATTTGAAATAAAATTCCAATCTTTAATTAGTCAATTGGGTTATATTTTACTTAAAGTTAATTGGTTAAATTAACTTCATCTTGTTATATTTGGTTGATTTATTATTGCAATTGCAATTGATTATCTTTTCATCCAATACAAACATAGTAGCATTGTTGCTCGAACATCTTCTTTCTTCTGCCCTGTGACTACTATGTTTGCTATAATATATGTAATGCATGCTTTTTTTGGGGCTGCCATGAAAATTTACTAAAATAAATGATTCAAATTTAATATCACTTCATTGTGGTTGTTTAGATTTTACCTCTGAACAGTATTCTTCTTTGGTGCTGGTGTTTGCGTTTCTTGTTGAAGCGACTACTGCATTAAAATCAAAATAGTTTGGCATTGAGTAACTGAGGTCTGAGAGCAGAGCTTTTTAATCCAAACTTAATTTTTTGCTTAATTCGGAGAGTTGGTCGGCCAATAAAAACTGATGTTGAATGCATTTTGGAAGCATTATCTGGCTCATCATGTATTTTCAATGGCTTTCTCAATTTGCTTGTCCGATCCTTTTCTTTTTTTTGATAATTTTTGTGTTAAGCTTCAGTTTTCTAGAATTAAATTCACATATTGGAAACTTTAACTAATACAATATTATGGTCTAATGGACTTTCTATTATTCTAAGGCTCATGTAACTCGTAAAACCATCAAATAGTAATAGCAGTTTTGTTCTGGCAAACTTTTGTTTTCTCAGATTTTGGTAACATGTAAAACAAAGCAGTCTTAAAACTACCGATTAAACTGAGGTTTTTTTTCTATTTTTTTACCACAAATAAAGTTTTATCGGATAGCAAGATTCTGACACCTAGCGGGCTTGAATTGCAATACCTTTGTAGACAATCATTAGTAGCAGCCGATTTTTTCTTCAATAGTTTTAAATTCATCACAGTTGAAAACAAATTTTTTGTTATTTATCTACAAATCACTGTTTTTCAAGACTTTTCAGTTGATCATAGAAATTATATGTTATGTAAGACTTTCAAGCTTTATTTTTTTTAAAGAAAATCGGGGATCTTAAAAGATAAATCTAAATGACGAGACATAGAAGAATAACACTTAGTTGATATCTGATTTATTATCAATGAATGGAGTTTATACGTTGTTTTGTTGAACATGTTTTCCGACTAAACATTACAATACTTTTTGGTTACATGAATGGCCTATTCTAGTTCGTGCTTTTTTTGAGTTTTAATTTTACTTGATAGTATTATACATACATATACATTTAACAAAAGTAAATTGTTTGCAACTTTCCAAGCGACGTCTGGAACAATTTTGTTGACCCTCTGACATATTTTCAAGCATGTGTAAATTCCTTTGCTGCTTCACTACCTTCAGAGGATTGGGTTGCGACTTTGAATGTTTGGCTGGATTTTGATTTTTCAAACCAATTTGTTGTTCATCTGCTGCTCATTGTGTTGATATTTTGACTTACATATTAAATCCTCTGCCAGAGGAATAATAACTTAATATATTTGTGTACTGTAGGCCGTTATTTCTTACTACTTCCTTGTATTCTAACCATGTACAACTTATAACATAATTAAAGGTTACGTTGGACATGTTGACTGCTTCCTTCTAAAACAATGAAGTGAGTGCACTGTAAAGTATACGCTATTGAAAAATATTGGTAAAACCTAGTGTAGCATATATGATACACATGGTCTGAGGAGAAGGGCAATTTCTTAACTTGCATAAGCGTGATGGTTGAAATTGATGTTACTAGTTTTGCATAGTCGCTTACTAGAAATTTGTTGAATTTATTTACTACGTCAATAAATAATTTATTCGCGAGTGCTTAATATATTTAAATTCAGTATTGTTTTTTTTTTTCTCGTACAGACAATGTAATTGTCATTACACGTCTTTTGCAACCTACGATCTAAACTATGAGCTAATAGTTATTAGCATTGGCGAGATCACTACAAAGTTTACTTAATCAAATTGTTTGCAAAATAAATATATTTTCTTGAACTATTTCATATTTATCTTAGTATTTTTAGTTTTTAGATTTTTGTCTAACGCATTTAAAAAAAAAACAATTTTGCGAAGATATTTATGTTAAAAATATCCAAAAATAAATGGTATATGAAAAATAAACTTAACAAATTCAAACACAAAATAACATATCATGTATAAATAAGTTTTAATTTGGCATACAATTTTGGCAAATAACTTAATAGTATTTGGCGCAAAAGTGCTTCTTATAGTTCACACAACAATGTTTCAAAAGTCGAGATTGTTTTGTTCTTTTTCTTTTTTCTGTTTTATTTCCATTTTCTTAATTTTATTTTGGTTTCCAACAAACAGAAACGTTGAGTTAATATAAAAAAAACACAATTATGGGTCAACGTTTGGTACTTTTTGAGACATTGTATCAATTTGGCAACTGTGTCCACTCCAGTCATTGTGTTGCTGTAAAAAGTAATTTTTGTTTTGTTTTTGCATGTCAAAAAAAATAGTATTTTTAAATTTAGTTTGTGTTTTTTTTAACGAATTTACAGCAGATATTTTTTTATTTTAAAACAGTCACTAAGGCATAACTGGTAAA
Organism: Tachinus rufipes; assembly: GCA_963932245.1. Classification (NCBI taxonomy): domain Eukaryota; kingdom Metazoa; phylum Arthropoda; class Insecta; order Coleoptera; family Staphylinidae; genus Tachinus; species Tachinus rufipes. The sequence continues at coordinate 54,213,215 of OZ010748.1, forward strand.
CCAATTATCCATACTAATATTCCGTCCAGAGTTATAAATAGAAGAGAAGTCTTTTGACCACATCACCTGCTGCATTACTTAGTGCGTAAGGTGTTTGTCAACCAGCATATATTTTAATATTAATCGTGTAAAATAGTTTTGCATCTGCTAGTTCAAATATTTTAAAGCCATATTTTGCCGGTTTGGATGGTATGTACTGTTTTTTAAATTTGCACCTTTTTCTAAACGCCTCCAATTTTTTATCAATAGTGATGTAATCACCTAAAGAATAAAATGTTTGGTAATTATTTATAATTTCCTTAAACATATTTTTTATTGGCACCAAACGGTCAATCTGCTTTCTCTCAATTTTTGTTTTTTATCATCAAATCTTGAACATACAATATTTTTTTTAACTTGTGCTTCTGAATTTTTCTACGCTTTCAAATAATTTTTAAATTTAATTCATTAGAATGAGAAATCTCAGCTAAGTAAAATAAGCCAATAAATGCATTTATTTCCGTAATATCGGTTATTTTTGCATCGCTGACATTAATAAGAATTTTGAAATTTTTCAAAAGAATATCTTCTAAAATTCCGTTATCGTTGACCGGAAAGTGGTTTAATACTATATAAAACGGTTATGTTGTGCTAATTTTTTTTTTGGCCAACACAATTCTTCTTGTTTTAGCAAATTTGTCTGTAATACCTCTCATTTTAAAGATTTTGTTTGTGTTTACAGACAACTCGACTTTTAAACGACCAAGTTTTACTAAATAGTATGACCACCTGAATCTAATAAAGTTTATATCGGCAAATTTTCTAAATTTAAATTACCATTAGTAAAAATTGATAAACCTTACCGGCACTCTGTTTTGCCAGCTTTTGACACGTACGGCAATTGACATTAATTTGTCAATGGTTGTTGGAGGTATGCGGATAATGAACCCAACTGGCTGATGCGTAGTTAGCTTGGAGCAAGTTGGTAAATCATTCTCAAATGTTGCTGCTACAGTTATTTTGAATTTTTGTATTGCCACTTACTTTAACTATTGTCTCGATAGTGCGTCCAATTTTCTATATGGACTCTAGAGTCCTTAAGGGTGCTTTTTGATTCTTTTACAAAAAATTCCACGTTCAGACTTGGTGCGCCCGTACACTCCGGCATGATCATACAATATAAGACAAAAATTGAATTTTTGAAAAAGAAGAGTTGTCCATAGACAGTCCAAGAAATTGTATCAAAAACCAAAAAATATCTTAGTCCAAAAATCATTAATGGCACCAAAAGATATTATTTTTGACAAGAATTATCAAGTTAAACTTAATAAACTTATTATTCTAGTCAGAACTACGCACTTTCAACACAAATAACAAAATTTGAGTTAAAATAAATGATATTTTTTATTGATCCTTTTTTTGACGGCTTTCTAATTTTAAAGTAAATGTATATTAGACTTACTATACAAAAGTGCATTCATTATTTATTATCACGTTCTTGGTGTTTCAAAAAATAAACAAAACACCTTATAAAATAACGATGATTATATAAATGTGCTTAAAATAATAGACAAATCTTTGATTACTTTGCAATCTAAATATAAAAATTGACAGAAAATATGGTTATATTTAACATAGACTATAAAGCAGTAACAAGCACAACAAATAACTCAAACTGTTTTTACTCGGTAAATTAAAATTCAAGTAGAAATTATAAAAAACTTTATTCAGTAAACTTATTAATGATCTAATTAAAGATAATAATATAAAACGTTTTCTTTCTGTTTTAATACGACTCGATAGTAGTAAACATGTTACTGGAATTGAGTGTAAATTAGAAATGTTTAAAGAACCAGAAAAATATATGCTTAAAATTATAAATTATCTTAGAAAACAAAAATCGAATAAATTGCTAATTGTAAAACAAATGTAAACAATTTATATAATTTACAGAAAAATTTAGTTAAAAAAATTATGCTTTCAAAAACAAACATTTAATTCAAAGTACTATCGGAGTGTATAGATGATATTATAAGTCATTATTTTGAAGCAGATAAAGAAAGGCTAACATTAATTTATAATGATGAAATTAATTTGATAGTAAGTAAAGTTATATGGTTATACAAAATTTAATGATGATCTATTTAAATTTGAAAAGATTAACTAAAAATGTAAGTATAAGACAATCTGAAAAAGGGTAGCTTATTAAATTGAGAGTAACGATTATAATGGTCTCTTTAAAAAGATTAAGTTATCTGAAAGTTTAAGAATGATATAATTAACAAAGAAAATGTTTTACCTTCAATAAATATAGAAGCAGATTTAATGTTAATAATTTATTAAATTCAGAAAAATATATCAAATGGTACTTTAAAGTATGGTATCATTATGGTTCAACTAATACTCTAAGACTTTTTTTTAAATAAAACATTGCTTGCTGGTATTGTTATAAAAAGTGGGTGTAAATTGTATTGGCAGTTTTTTTATGAAACAGCATTAAAATATATTACAAACTTTAAATATATTATAGAAACAGCTCAAGTTTATATAGCACCTGTATTTGAAGTAACGATAAAAAAAATAAGGGTTTACATAGTGGTACGGTAGATAAGTTAGCTACTCGTATTAACAAAATAATATGTTTTTAAAATTATCATGAGGTGAAATAATATCTAATTTTGAAAAAATAACAGAAGATGCCAACAAATTAATATAAATGCTTTCAGCACATATGCGAAAAGTAAAATTTATTGTCTTAGATGGTATGTTTATTTAAGTAACGTAAAAATTTGATTGTGTAAATCAAAGTATAAAATTGAGGTTTGTTAAAGCATAATAGCTGTTTGAAAAAACTTAATATAAATAAGTTATAATAATAATTTTATTTATTAATACGTAGCTAACTTAACTACCGGACCATTATTTAAATTCTTTTTTTTTTCATTGCTTTAAATACAACTGCAATATAACCTTGAGCTGTTAGTTCAATATATTTGAAGTATGTAATGTATTTTAACGCTGTTTTATCATAAAACTGTATATACAATTTATACACCCTATTTTTAATTATACCAGCAAACAATAATTTATAAAAAAGAAAAAAAATTAATATTATTTGAATTATAATGACCATTTATGATATCGTATTTGAAATTATCATTTGCTACATTTTTGACTGAATTTATTATATTATTGACAAGTAAATCTGCTTTTAGTTTTATTACAAGTAAAACGTTTTCTTCATTAATTTTATTTCTTAAACTTTTAGCTAATTTGAACTTTTTAAAAGGATCATTATGATTGGTACTCTTTATTTCAAAAGCTAATCTTTCGAAGATTTTTAATCTTATGCTTATATTTTTATTTTTCATTTGAATTGAAAAGATTAAATTTAAATTTTGTATAATTATATAGTTTATTTACTATCAAATTAATTTTATTATCATTATAAATTAAAGTTAGTTTTCTTCAGCAGCTTCAAAATTATGACTTACAATATTATCTACACACTCGGTTGATAAATTTAATTGAACTTGTTCATTCTCAAAATCATAAAAAATTAAATTAATTATTTAAAAATTTATATAAATTGTTAATAATTGTTTTGCAATCAGCAGATTTGTTTTCATTTATATGTTTTCTTAGATTATCTATAATATTTTCCATATATTTTTTTGATTCTTTAAACATTTATAATTTATTTTCAAATCCAGTAACTTGATTATTAAAATCAAATTGTGTCAAAGTAGGAGCAAAACTTTTTTATTTTGTTATCTTTAAATCATATATATTATTAAGTTTACCAAATACAGTATTGTTTCCATTTGATATTTAACTGTCTGAGTAAAAACAATTTGCGTTATTTTTTGTGTGCTTATTACTGCTTTATTGTCTATAATAAATGGAACCAAATTTTGTCAAGTTTTGATATTTAGGTTGCAAGGCTACCTCAGATTTTTCTATTGTCTTAATTACATTTATTTGAACATTATTGTTTTCTTGGGTATTTTGTTTGTTTTCTAAAACATTAGGATTATTAAATAATAACACAGCTTGAGAAGCATTTATAGTCTTTGAATAGTCATTTTAAATTTGGCACTATTATTGCAGATACTTGCTTCTAACAGTAAAAAGAGTAATATGCAATCCTTAAAATCTGTTTTTTTTATGTACACAATGTCGGTTTTGTTTTTGGTGGGGCAGTATCTCTCGTATTGGTTTTGTTTCTTAATACAAAGGGCTTGTCACGCGTTGGTAAGTCGTTCCCAAATGTTGTTTTCTACGGTTAGTTTGAATTGTCTTTCTGCTGCTCCCTTTTACTATTGTCCAGCTACTTGCGTCAATGAGGTGACCGTCTGCGCTCTTGTAGTTAGCAATGTGCCGTTGTCGGCAATTTAGAACCACGTCGGCAGTGTTGCAAAAAAATGCAAATTTAGGGCAATTTTTTTTATCACACACATTCATTAATGTATACTTTGTTACTTTAATTTTTCTTGTTTGCGATATTTTAAAATATACTATTAGGTTGTTTGAAAACGTAATTAAAAATTTTAAAGAAATTATCTTTTACTATCAACTAAAGTTTTATTATAGAAAGTTAAAAAATGTATAATACTAAAAAGAAAGAGCAATTTGAAATAATAATAAGGTAATTTAGTTTTACAAATCAGATATTTCAGACTCTACTTGAAGTACCGGAACTGCTGTCTGTTATCGAACTTGATAAATCTGAAATATCTGAATTTTCATTTATTCCAAACATTGACGTTGATGCTTCTTTAATATTTTGCTACGTATGTTTTAAAAAGGATGGTGTTTGCTGTGTACTGCAACTTTTATATTGATTCATTATTTTCCAGCTATGCAAAATGTAGAATAATTTTTTCTGCTTTATTTGTTTTAACTTCTGTCTTCTCTTGTGATGAATATAAGCAAAAGTGCTGAACGATAGTTTTACTGAAGCTAATGTTGAAGGTATATTCAAGATTGTTATAGCAACTTTTCCTAAATCTGTTTGCTGATAAAAAGTTTTCTACTATAAAAAAAAGTTTATGTTTTCCACCTGGTTCCAAACAAAATTTTTATTTCAAATTTTTTCTTAAGATTTATATTGCCAAAATTCTTGAATAATATTTTTTCCTTTATTTATTAATTAGATTTATCCAATGGATTTAGAAAAACAACCATGGAATGGCAATAGGATTTTTTTTGATAATAGTTATTTTCAAATAAATGCGAGTTATTATAAACAAATATATGGCACCCCTATGGGGGCACCAATAAGTCCTATTTTGGCCATGTTGGTGATGGATGAGTTAGTATCTTCGTGTTTAAAGGAATTGGATTTTAGGGTTTTATCGTTGTTTGTTTACATGGATGATACACTTATTATTCTTCCAAAATCAAAAATTAATTATATCTTAAATAAATTTAATAGTTTTCATGAGTGCTTAAATTTTACAATAGAAAAATCTGTTGATAATAAACTACCGTTTTTGGACCTATTAATTATTATAGAAAATAACAAAATTTTTGATCTATGATTGATCTATACAAAAAACCTTGTGACAGTTGCAGAACGCTAAATTTCAACTCTAACCATCAACTTTCTCAGAAAATAAATATTATCACTATGAGCATAAATAAGATATTGTCACTCAGTCACCAGCAGTTTCATACAAAAAACTTTGCTCTTTTAAAGAATAAATTACTTCTCAATAACTACCCGGAAAAACTTATTAATACGATTTTAAATAACAAACAGAAGTGGTCGTTGGCCTTGAGAAACAATGATCTAAATTTAAATTTAAATAACACACCCCAAATCAATTGGTATTCGATCCCTTATATTGATAGTTTGTCACACAAGATTGGAAAAGTTTTGAGGGATGATTCAACTAAAATAACTTTCAAATCGCAAATAACTGTGGGTAAACTATTTACATGTCTAAAAGATAAAACATTAAAAGATGACACCAAATACGCGGTATATTCAATTCCGTGTGGTAACTGCTCAATCAATTATGTTGGGCAATCAAGTCAGAAACTAAGCAGTAGAATATACCAACACAAAAGAGATTGTTCTAATATGACTAATAATACTGGTCTCTCAAACCACTACATGGAGGTGGGACACAAATTTGATTTTAACAAAACTAAAATCCTTGATATTGAACCAAATTATAAAAAACGATTGATTAGCGAGATGCTGTATATCAATAGTACACAGTCATGCAATTTCAAACGCGATACAGATAGTCTTAGTGGTATATATCATAATATAATAAAACTAAAATCAAATTTCAAATAAAAATAATTTTCTTCAACAAAATTTATATAAATACATGTATTAATTTGTAATATAAATATAGGCACGCCACCCAGTATACTACAAAAATTTTATATATGGGATATAAAAAAAAAAAAAAATATTTATTTTTCGTTCCATGTTCTACGCATTAAAATTAAAGGTTTACTTCGTGCACAACCACCATTTTTGCCATGTCAATTTTATAACAAAAATTTTTAATCTGTTATGTGTTTTAATTGTGTTGTTAAATGTGAGGTGGCTACACACCGAATATATAATTGTGATGGTGTATAAATCTGAGCAATAATTATAAAATATTATATATAAAGAAAATCCAAACGTGGGTTTCAAATATTAGACAACAATGGTGGAAATACGTATTAGATTGTAATCTTATGTTGTACGGACATAATTCTTAATATCACCGGTAAGCCCCTCAAAAAAAATTTCTTTGTTTTGTAAATGTTTCTCTTGAATTGTATGTAAATTGTCAATGTTATAATCATATTTTAATTAATTAAGCTAATTTATGTTTTTTAATCTCTTATTTTATATAAACCATTTCTAGCGCTGAGGAAGGGAATAGTTTCATCCCCGAAACGTTCGCTGATAGTAAACGACAAATGTAATCAATACAAATAAATAAATAAAAACAGGTCCTATTGCCATTCCATGGTTGTTTTTCTAAATCCATTGGATAAATCTAATTAATAAATAATATCGAAGGACGTCCAAAATTAATATTAATATTTTTTCCGTTTATATTTTCTATATTTTTGACTGCTTTAAATATTGCTTCACAACCATCAGTTTGTTTTTGTTTTGACATAATTAATCATTGGTTTCAAGGATCTATTATGCAAGCAGACAAATGAATTGATTTTAATGCATAGCCGTTTATCAAATTCAGGAAATATTGACCACACCTTATGTTTTTTATATTTTTTAACTCCAACCAAAAATGGTCATCGAGTATCGTGTTTTTTATTTATTTTGAAAAAGCAGCAGGTCTTCACTGCTGAAACACTTTTTTTCACAATGGATGCTCCATCATAAACAAAGGTGCTCTACTTGTATACAGCGCTCTTGCCAGTGCCGTATCTATTTTGCTCTGCTCTATATCAAATTGAAGTTTTGGAACTGCATCAAGCTTTATTTTTAATTTTAATTTCCCAGATTATTTTCAAAAACAGATAAATATATATGATTTACTGATAAAATTTATTGCTTTAAATCCAATTTGAAATATCTCTAAAAAATCACGCCCTAATAAGGGTGGACCACCATTTCCTATTACATATAAGTTCATGTCTTTTACCTTATTATTATAAAAAATATTAACAGAAACTTTACTTAGTGGTTTAATTTCGCCACCAGTATACATCATTAATTTTAAATTTGTATTTGATAATGGTACTTTATTTTTAGTTTCATTTTCAAAGGGGTGTCATTTAATTTTACAGCTACTAATATTGGTTTGTTATTAATTGATTTTAATGAAATTATTGGTTCATTTGTAAATGAATACTAGTTAAATATCTAAATGAATTAATTTTACAATGTATAGGGAAATAACGGCAATAAACGGACAACATTAATTAAAGTCATATAATTTTAACGAATTACAAACGTTTCGGGGACTAATCTGTCCCCTTCCTCAGTGCTAAAAATTTTAAATTAGCAAAATATCCAGAAACGGCAATAAATAGAATTAATTTTATTGCAAACATTTGTCAAGAGTCCTTTATTATTACATTTATTACAAACATACCTCTATACCGACCGCTGTCAGAAGAACGATTTGTCCGTCCTCATTGTTTACATTCTCCATACTCCGCTGCTTTTGCTTAGCGTTTAAAGTAGATAATTTGCGCGGTTTTTGGAAATGCGCCCGCTTTCCTTGTCTTTCTCTGCTCCAGCTGTTGCCTGCGCTACTGCGTCTTCCTGGTTGGAATTTTTCACGCTCGGATATTTTATTTAAATTCAAGGCTTCTACTTTGACATTCCTATCAGCCAGATGATCATTTACTCCATAATACAGTGCTGCTTCTACACTAATTACAATTTTAAGTGCATTATTAAATGTCAATTGCACATTTTCGGTGAATAATTTATCATGTACTTTTCCAGCTTCTAAACCCTTTATAAACTAGTCGCGCATTGCTGTCTCCAAGAATTAATCCGCGCAGCCCATTCTTGAAATGTTTCTTTGCAGATACTTTTTTGCACTATAAAACCGATATCGTTCTACAAATATGGCCTTTGTTTTATATATAATATTTGTCTATGCATTTAATTATTTCTTTATGCATCAGGTTTTCTTCGGAATCACCAAGTTTTCAATTAATTCGAATGCTTCTTGCGTTAGCCTTTTTAACAAAACTGCACGTTGTATTTTTTTATCCGTGATGTCGTTAGCAATAAAATAGTGCTCCATGCGTATTTTGAGTACGCACTACTCTGATGCCTTTGGATTAAACTCCATGTTAAAATTTTATTTCACTTGTCACCACTGTAATGTACTGTCAGGAAAACATGGTGGGGGTCAAAGTAAAACTCGAAACACTCCCAAACAAAACATATATATTTACGCAAACATTATTGTTCTAGAAATATAATTCAAAATTACTGGCAATATTTGGCAATGCTGCCACTTTAAAAGGCAATATTACTTAAGCTATGATTTTTTTTTTCCTTTTTAAGGTAAAAATGATATATGTAAATTGTGCAATTTTGTATGGTTCTGCATAAATATAATACTACCTTTGCACCTGGCCCTAAAGATTTTTAACATCTGTAAACAGTCTGCAAAGCAAACAAGCAAACACTAATAAATCATACACAATTCCAAAAACTCCTGCCCGTACAAATATATTGATACTCCATTTCTAGGTTTTTTGGTAGATATTGTTAAAAGTTTCCAGCGTTGGTTTCTGTATAGCCTATCATTAGTTCATTAACTGAAAACTGAATTTTATTTTCAATTTTTAATTGTCTCAAAATTTATTCAGAAAAGGACGATTTTTGAACAGACGATCACCTTTTGGATCAAAAGAGTTATATGAAAGTGAATAAACTGACGCAGTTTTTTATACTTTTATATTTGAATCACAGAAGCTACTTGTTCATATCTTGTTGTAAAAGCCTAATAATTTTTGATCGAAGCATTTTTACAATACCCATAAGTAAATGAATAGCAACAAATGCTTTGTTTTCAGCCACAGTTATTTAAAAAAAACGATGACTAGCAGTATAAATTAGACTGATGTGTGATGTAGTCAAATAAAGAATTGTCAATAAATTTTTTGTGCAAAGGTTGCAATTTTATCTGAAGGGAGAAAATATGTTTCCCAAAGTCTATTTGTAATTAAATTGTTTCGACTTATTTTTATTTTTAGATTTGGATGTGCGACAAGACAGAGGTTGGTTGTCCTCAGATTCACAATCACTAGATATTGGATCAGCAGGAAATAGTATTTTATCAGGATCATAAGTTTGTCTGATAATTATTTCTTTATTACTAGATGACAAACCAATATCAGACACACTTGCATTAATTGGTGGTAAAACTGATTTGTATTTTATTTGTCTTTTTCTGCCGTAAAACGTTAAAAGTGGTATTTTTTGGATGTAAAAAAAACATATTTTATACGAACCATGTGTACTGTAAGATACCTACAAATCTACTTAAAAACTGTAACGCTACCAAAACAGCAACCTTCGATTTGATAATCAACGCCCTTTTGTGAAGGTAAGAGGTGGACAGGGTTTCACTTACCGTCGTAGCTCAGTGGAGACGGGGGTGGTAAGTTGAGAGCGCCACGGGATCTTTCTATGAAGTCCACCCTGTATTTGGCCACACCTCCTAAAGGTAGAACCCGATACCAAAAAGATAGACACAAAGGCGTATGCGGATATCAAATGTAGAAGAAGCTAATATAATTTAATTACATTCGGCACATTAATGTTCGAGTGAGGAACATCTATAAATGTACAAAATTAAATGAACACAAAAAGGTAAATGCAAAAATACAGGTACAAATACACCCAATTTATTGGATTGTTCCAAAAAAAAGTATTTACAACAAATTAGGCCAATCTGCCATTGACAAGTTAAATTAAATGTAAAGTTCAACAGTATCCAACTTATTCACAAACATCGATCTACAGAAATCGAACAACCGTGCTACCGACGTATCAACCAAAGCCCTTAATATCTTTAAACAATGAACATAACACAATACGTGAGCGGTAAATAAGCCGTGAAATTTTAATCCAAAATATCGGTATATTTATATATATATAAAAAAAAAGGAGTACTCACAGTTTGGGTCCCTGTCCAGGAATAGCGCTATCCCCGTCCAAAGATCCTGTAAGGCAAATATTAGCACGCCCGAAAATAAACAAAATAATAAATTTCACAGCCCACAGTTATCTTGCTCTGCCTTACACCAAGTGGTATAACAAATATGCATTGCACACAAAAAAAACAATAATTATAAAGGCTGTCGATATCACGTGGTTGACTTCTTCCTGTTAAATTCTTCTGGACTCTGGGAAATAAGCCACTACACTTCAATTGGCAGGATGTGAGACTTGGGAACACCAGCGGCCTCACGCTTGCACACACTTCTGTATTCTTCAAATTAACCAAACCAATCACTTCAATTGGGAGCAGGATATGAGACTTGGGAACATCAGCGGCCTCACGCTTGAACACACTTCTGTATTCTTCCAGCACGTCCTATGCGGAACGTCAAGAGGGGTCTCTCGCACCTGCGATAGATACAGCAGCGAGGTGACCGTACGGGGACGTTAAAAAAAATAAACCAGAACGCCCGTAGTAAGAACCTAAAACATGCCATACAAAACCAGAATTACAAATAATTCCGCAAACCCCAGAAAGCAATAAAAACAAGAGAAAATAAACACTAAACCAACCTGAGATTTTAATACGGTCCTACAATCCTTTTAGATAACTTCCAGCTAAGAGATGTGGGTGGGTGACAAATCCGCCATGCGGTTGTGGTATATACGATAAATCCCAAAAATACCCCTATGCGGGTAGCACACAACACAATATATCACCACTCAATGCAGTTTAAACGGCGAGTATATAAATCAGGCCACGATGCCTAAGGATTTACATATCCTCTCAGAATACTCGCCACTGCTACAACACCACACCACGACACCTCAACGACCGGAAAAGGAATGAATCTCATTCTCCGTGAAGCATAGCGTCTTGCCAATCAGACCGATGCGCAGATGATTCTAATTAGGTGAAATTCAAATCTTGCGCCAAACCCATATGCGCTGAACAATGTGATCAGAAGATGGCTGACAGGTGTCAAGTGGAAAGTGACAACAAAGTGGATTAATAACCACAAGTAAGTACAGCAATTCAAATTAATAAATTAACAATTTAAATCGTCCCAACTACTTACTGTAACTTCCTTGCCCCTGAGAAATCATCCTTGCAGAATTGAACCACCTAACCTCGAATCAATACACAACAACAATTACTTGATATCCCAAAATAACAACTCCCCCAGTCTCTAACAAAGTGGTAATTCCTCCCTTGAGTAGTATTCACAATAATTAACTCTAACGATTTCCAAAATCCTACTAATAACACTACCCGAGGTGAATAAAACCCATCATCGTAACCGCAATCATACTCAAACTAAACAATTAATCAAGTCCCTATTAGCACTCTCCCATGCAATCTACAGCATAATACAACCTTCCCCGATTAACAATTAATAACAATTGCATTAAAAAAATCTAATCGCAACTTGTTTTTAGATTAAAACCGAGAGGATCGGGGCCAGTCCAGGATTGACACTAAATCCACAGCAAAGACCAGCACCAGAGACATGTGAGTATTAAATATTTATAAAACCACAAAATAACTTAATTATAAAGTAGTTAGATACTAATTTAGAAATCAAAATACAGATATTAATTCACCCCAACATAATTTTTATTCAACCATAGTGTATACTTGGTTGCATACCACTAATCCCTATTTTTGATTTTAGGAATTCCAGCGACTGCAACTCCCCGGGAATTATGCCGTTACAAATCAAAATTACAAACCTTGCAATCACACAATCACAATCATATTTTATAGACATATATTGTTATATCTTACCAATATGAATACATTTCAGTCACTAATAATACAATAAAGCAAAAACGACACGCCATCACTTTGAAACGCCATTGTACACAACAACCAATAATTCAGTTTTAACATTACAAATAGTGTCTGCAACCAATATTACACCTTAAAGTGATCATATTATCTTGTGAGATACAATGCCCGCTGGCATCAACTTTCAGTAAATAAGCTCAAGCATAGGTACTATGTAGACGTATCTGGTAAGATACATTAGCCAATAAAGGGTTAATTCAGTACTATCGAAAACAGTAATGTTAGGTTTTTCTCTTGCTCAATGGGATTACCTTTATTTAACATCTTCTTTAATGCAGATCATTAATTTGTTAGCAATTTTGTCCTTTAAAGGGTATAATGGCATCATCTTGCCTCACTCACCAGCAACTTTGTATTATGCAAACCTTTGGACAGCCAAAAGATAATAAAGAAGAGTTGGCTATAGACAGTCCAAGAAATTGTATTTCAAGAAAAATACCTCAAAAATAAGAACAGATGAAAACAGGGCGTGATTGGGATTTGTAATTTTTTGGTTTCCAAGCAAATGTATATTAGACTTACTATACAAAAGTGCATTAGTTGCTGCATTCATTATTTTGAAAACAAGTTCTTAATGTTTCAAAAAACAACGATGTTTAAATGTGCTTAATAGAAGAAATTCAGATCACTTTGCAATCTAAATGTCAAATTTTGACCAAAAATAAGGTTACATTTACTGTAGACTATAAAGTAGTAACAAGAACAAAATTAACACAAATTGTTTTCACTCGGACAATTAAAAGTTAAGTAGAAATAATAAAAACTTTATTTAGTAAACTTATTAAAGATCTAATTAAAGATAATAATATAAAATGTTTTAAACGTTTTCTTCCTTTTTTAACACGACTCGATAATAGTAAACATGTTACTGAAATTGAGTGCAAATTAGAAATGTTTAAAGAACCAGAAAAATATATGCAAAATATTATTAATTATCTTAAAAAAACAAATAATCGATTAAATTGCTAATTGTAAAACAACTGTAAACAAAGTATAATATACAGAATAATTTAAATTATGACTTCAAAAACAAACATATTCAATTAAAAGTACTATTGGATGATATTAAAAGTCATAATTTTGAAACAGTTAAAGAAATTAGAATGATGAAATCATTTTGGTAGTAAGTAAAAATATATAATTATACAAATTTTAATATTGATCTATTTAAATTTGAAAAAAAAAAACTAGAAATGTAAGCATAAAAATCTGCTAAAGAGTAGCTTATTAAATGAAGAGTTACAATTATAATAGTCTCTTTAAAAAGATTAAGTTATCCGAAAGTTTAAGAATGAAATAATTAACGAAGAAAATGTTTTACTTTCAATAAACAAAGAAGCAGATTTTTGTCAATAATTTAATAAATTCAGAAAAAATATTTCAAATGGTAATACAAAGTACGGTATTAAAAACGATTATTATGGTTCAATTAATACTTAGAGACATTTTTTTTAAATAAAACATTGCTTGCTGGTATAATTATAAAAAGTGGGTGTAAATTGTATTGACAGTTTTTTGATAAAACAGCATTAAAATATATTACACACTTTAAATATATTATAGAAACAGCTCACTTTTATATAGCAGCTGTATTTGAAGTAACAAAAAAATAAGGGTTTACATAGTGGTACGGTAGTTATGTTAGCTACTTGTATTATCAAAATAATATGTTTTTAAAATTATCATGAGGTGAAATAAAATCTAATTTTGAAAAAATAAAAAAGGACTCCAAAAAATTTATTACGAAAATAATATAGTAAAACTTGTCCCATAAGGTTTGCAAACTTTTATTTTTGTCAAGAAAACAAAAAATTGTTGTTTTGAACATAATTCAGTGACTTGTAAGTAAAATTTTGAATTATCTATTAATTAAAATGTCTGTAATAATGAAATGTCAAAGGTTATTATATTTTCATTTGCTTTATAATGTTAACCATTATACCTTTCTAGCCACATTGAGTATATAATTAATGTTGTACTTTTATGTATATCATTGCTTACCGCACATATGCGGAAAGTAAAATTTATTGTCTAAGATGGTATGTTTATTTAAGTAACGTAAAAATTTGATTGTGTAAATCAAAATAGCATAAGAGTTATTGAAAAAAACTTAATATAAATAAGTTCTTATTTCACTGTTTACCTCATAATAGTTTTGTTTTTTAATACGTAGCTAACATAACTACCGTACCATTATTTAAATTCTTATTTTTTATTGCTTTAAATACAGCTGAAATATAACCTTGAGCTGTTTGTTTAATATATTTGAAATTTGTAATGTATTTTAACGCTGTTTTAACATAAAACTGTCTATACAATTTATACACTCTATTTTTAATTATATCAGCAAACAATAATTTATGAAAAAGAAAAAGTTTAATGTTATTTAAAGTAAAATGACTATTTATATACTGTATTTGAAATTATCATTTGCTACACTTTTTACTGAATTTATTATATTATATTATATTATTGACAAGAAAATCTACTTTTATTGCAGGTGAAACATTTTCTTCGTCAGTATCATTTCTTAAACTTTTATAATTTAAACTTATTAAAGATAATCTTCCGCAAATTTTTACTCTTATGCTTATATGTTTATTTTTTATTTGAATTGAAAATCAAATTTAAATGTTGTATTAATTATAAACTTCACTTACTATCAAATTAGTTTTATTATCATTATAAATTAACGTTAGTTTTTCTTGAGCAGCTTCAAAATTATGACTTATTATATTATTATCTATACACTCGGTTGATAAATTTAATTAAATTTGTTCATTCTCAAAATCATAAAAAATTAAATTAATTATTCACCAAATTATATAAATTGTTTTGCAATCAGCAGATTTTTTTTCATTTATTTGTCTTCTTAGATTATCTATAAGATTTTGCATATATTTTTCTGATTCTTTAAATGTTTCTAATTTATTCTCAATTTCAATAACTTAATTATTAAAATCAAATCGTGTCAAAGTAGGAACTTTTATATTGTTATCATTAAATCATATATATAATAAGTTTGCGGAATGAACTCTTTACTGTTTCCATTTGATATTTAATTGTCTGAGTAAAATAATTTAAGTTTTTTTTGTGTGCTTATTACTGTTTTATTGTCTATATTAAATGTAACCAAATTTTGTGATAAATTTTGATATTTAGGTTGCAAGGTTGTCTGACAATTTTCTATTGTATTAATTATATGTATATGAACATTATTGTTTTCTTTGGTGTTATGCTTGTTTTCTGAAACATAAAGATTATATTATTAAATAATTTAAAAAAATAGGAGGCGTTTACTATAGTATTTTAGGCATATCAGCCTAAAAAGACTATTAGTGCCGATACTTGCTTCTAACAATATTAAATTAAAATAATAAAATAAAATACCTCAAATTTTAAAAAAGTAGTAATAAAATATGACTAGATGTTTGCATATTGTTTAGGGTGTAAAAGGTCAAACCTACTAGTTGTCGTCTCTTGGTCTAACCCGCGTGTATAATCATTTTACTAAAGTCGGATTCATCCTTTCGGGCGCCTACTGACTAAAAACCGCCCATTGAATTGCCTGTGGAAGTTTGTACCTTTCGGCACATGCCTTCCTTTGGTAAGATGGAATTGGGAAGAAGGTGGGTGAGTAGCCCTATAGGCGTGGGATGATTGGTAGCGAGTCCCCTTTATAACGATGCGATCTGGGATTGAACTTTTTGCTTAATTATATCCGTAATGCCAATGCTCTCAATCTAGCTCGTAGCATGTAACACTGTATATTTCTTTATGTAAGCAGTATAACTTAGCGCAGACGGTTTTCTAATTGTTGTATCAAATTATTAATTAATATTCCTAGTTGTTATATAATAATATTTTTGGCGGGTTTTCATTTATAAAATAAATAAAAAAGTTTGTTGTTTGTTCTGTTATTATATCCTTTATGTGGGATTAATTAGTTTGAAGATAGGAGATACTATTAATTAGTTTATAATTGTTTTGGTAACGTAATTTTCTTTATCAAAGCTTCATAATTAATTAAAACAGTTTATTTTAAATAAATAAATAAATAAAAAATATTTTTTAAATGTCAAACAAAATAATTATTAATTAAATTGTCAAAACTGTCTGTGAAGAAAGGTAGAAACGCTGTTAAAATGATTACAAAATATGTTGACATTATCTATGTCTGTGGAGCAGCATTTATTTGGTCGTTGTGCCAATAATTTTACATCACGTTGAGACTAATAATTTAGGTTGTAGTCATCAATCGCCTTTTTGTCAAATACTTCTAAGAATTTTTTTTTGGGAGCCATATCATTATTTCTTTTAAATTTGCAGCTATTGATTGTCTATACACTGTCCCCTTGACATCGAATCTGAAAAGTTTTTGTCGTTAATTCTATTGCATATTTATCATTTCTGTACTGAAATATAAGGCCATGGATGTTTTTCTTAAGGTCATTAAACTGTCTTTTTATTGTCATTTGTCGATTAAAATTCTCTGTACAGTTGTCTTTTATATTTTATCAATCTAGGAATGAATGGTGGAAGAGGGTAGTTATAATAAAAAAAATCTATCTTAGGGGTATTGTTTTGAATGAAAGATGAAACAATTGATGCAAATCAATGTATTGTGTTAAGAGATATGATTGGGTTAGAACTAATAAAAGAGTTTACATCTTGATTTACTCGCTTTATTAAGACATATCTAATGAATAATTATTGTGGACAATGATTGACACTAGGGGTGTTAAAATGAGATAAATCATATCTAACGTACAATTGTTTTAATACAGATATTGTGTGACCAAATCTGATGGTATAATTATTGTGGCTAATGTGTGACACGGGAGATGTTAAAATAAGAGAAGTTATATCTAACGTATAATTATTTTAAATATAAATGAAGTTTTTGTATGAATATACCCTCATGCTTCATATGATTTTAATTAATATTTAATTGACTATAATTTAAATGTGTATGTTAATATGGAAATCAAACCGCACAATTCAATTACTTAAGAAATTTACAAATACGTTCGTTGTTCAATGAAATTCTGAATCACATCCTAAAAACAAATTCTATTGTTAACTGTTTAAATCAAATATTAAAATAAAATCTTGCATAAAAGATCATTTATAAAGTGACCGATTAACACATATACAATAGTGTACAAAATTTGCCACTGACAAGCCAATCAAGCTTAGTAGCACTAAAAGATAAAACATGGACAGAACATCGAATGGGTTGGTTTTTAGAGGGAAAGCTCTTTTTAGAATAAGAGGAGTTCCACACTCCGTTCATAAAAGATTTTCCACTCCCCGCAAGAAAAAAAAAGTTATAAGAAGCAAATGGCAGTTATAAATAATTTAAAAACATACTTTTGTTAATATTGAGCATAAACAACATTTTTCTTATCACATTTGTATTGCTCGGTTTGTAATTAAAACATACAAGGTTATTGGAATTCTCATTATTATTAATGATGGCAAATATTTTACTAATCGGTCTATGCATAATCAACATTGTTTCTTATCACTTGACTTGCAGGCAATTGCATTAATCATCAAATAAAATGTAGCAATAAATAATTTTAAATTAATAAATTATTTACAATTAATTAAATTTATTTTTGTTTTATGGACTTTAACCTCTACCTAGTTTTCGGGAACCTGGCCGACGCTAGTAGTACTTCTAGCCGACAGAATTCTGCAATTTGACGAAGTTTGAAACTTGAATAAAAGATCCGAAATAGAGATCTTAACAAAGGATAAATGGTTCACCCTACATCTGCTAGGTTAGCTATGCTGGTGAGCCGGAGGCTGTAAAACTCATCATTTTTTACTACTGATAATTTTTTATACACTGAACTCTATGCTACATTTAAATCTGTCTACAATAATATTGCTTTTTATACTTGTAGAAGTTCTCTTGTAGCAAGTATGATTAGGTGTAATTGTAGCATACTTGTCACAAATACAACAATGTTTGTTTTTTAAGTATAACAATTTTTTGGTCTTTTAACTTATAATATTATATAACCAACACCAAAAAAGCACTGTGATTTGTTCTATTTATATCTACTTACCAAAATTCTGTAAAAATTTAAGAATTCTAAATCTAACAAAATCATGATGTAGTTTTTTAATATTGTTTTTGTTTTCAACTCTTTCAAGAAAGTTTGTGCAAATATTTTAGTGTTATTACTTATATTTTGTTATTTCTTTATTTTTTTTTTTATTTTAAGATTGTATGCAGTTTATATATCTTTGCCACAACTGTTGCTATATTTATGCGGACTATTTTTGTGTTCCAATTTCTTAAAATTTGTTTTTGATTGAACACTCCACTGAGAAAAACACATGGTTCCGACATACTGGACTCTTTAAAATATTAATAGTTATTAGTTCAAGATCTGCATTATAATTTGTGGAATCCACCTTAAACTGTATTCTAAAATTAAAACTTTTACATATAAGAGCTTTCCTCTGTATTTTTTATACTTAAATGTTGTTTTTTAAGTTATAATATATATATATATATATATATATATATTGAGTGTTAAATATTTAATATCGATTGCTTGCATGTCAATGACAACCTACTTTATAAATGACATTGAGACTTTAATAATAAATTGCATTGCCTAGCCAGTTTTTTAAATATTTTTTTATAAAAAAAACATTTATAATTAAACGTTTGGCTATTGTCTCATTAAAATTAATATATTAATAGTTATTAGTTCAAGATCTGCATTATAATTTGTACATTTTAAATTATATTTTAAAATTAAAACTTTTTTTTGTATTTCTTATATTTGTGTATTGTAACGTTAAATAATTTTTCACAAATTGATGGGTGGAAAATAGAACGATTTAATTTAAAATATTTTAAACAGAAATGCTTTATTTTTACTTTTCTCCAAAGAATAGTTCTCAACTTAATTCACAACTAACTTATAATTACAATTATTTTTACATATATGTATATTGGTGGAAGAAAGGTTTAATAACGCATACTTGTAATGAAAAACTGGTTTATTTATTGAAATTATTTAACTGGCCCCAGCATAAACAAAAATTTAGAATTGCATCAAAAAAATATTTTTTACCGCCATTGGGTGAAGATACAATCATTAAAGTATTTAATTTAGGAATGATACGATCTAAAATAGATTAATTAAAAATTATCTGAGTTCTGCAACTGAACCATATTGTTATAATAATAATGAGTTCAATGCTTCTACAGATTAATAATATTTTTCAAAGTTTCCATTAGAAGCATTGAAGATACAAACAGTTGCTGCTTTTTGAAACATATATAATTCAGTTAGCGTCATATCAATTACTTTGCAAATAATGCGGTCAAAATAAGAGTCAAATATGGAATTTGCTGTATTATAATACATATTTGAATGAAGAATTAAAAAAAGTAGGAAGTATTCAATATATGGGTTAAAGGTAAAGATAAATAACTGGATAAAAATCGACAATCTCCTTTTATGTTTTTGTTGTAATTTATTATTTTCTTTGTTGTCCCTTCCATGGCTGCTACCTTCTTGACTATCTCCTTGCACATGACTTCCGCTTGTTGTACCAGTGGATCTACAGGAGGATAAGAAGTCACGTATAAGACCTTCTATTGTGCTTGTCTCTACCTATCTTTATGCTGTAAATTCGCAACATCTTTGAGTCTGTATATATCCAGCATCGTTGACTTAAACATATATGTTTTGTCGCCCACCAGATGAAAAATACTTTGTGAAATTTTCCTGATGTGCTGGGGCAAAATCTCGGCTCCAAAGTACTCTTCCTCAAAATCTTTGGAATGGGAGCTCTGCGATCCGGACGCAACGACAGTGGGAGCTGTTATTGCTGCAGTGTGGCGGTTCAACCAGTAGGTTAAAGTTATAATACACCCAGGGTAGTGTTAATAAATAAATGCCTTCTTCCCAAATATATCATTTATTCACAAACAGAATAGATACCATTAATAATAGAACTAAAAATAAATACATAATATAAAAAACACACCAAATACATAACTCAACTTAACATACGTAAAATAAACAATAAGTTATTAATTTAATAACTATATAATATAATGTATAACATACTAACTAGATATTCCCAATAATAACTTACCTACCAAGCTTAGGTTAGCCCCAAGGTTAGCCTATATTAGTTTCACCACGCGGTCTGGAAGTTTTGCACGAAAAGACCTTATTCGCAAAGAGTCGCGGGTTACACATTGCTGCATCTGACGGTAACCTTTTAAAGCTTGAGTTTGACTGTAGGGAAGGTTCACTCGTATAAAAATCTTTACAGTGGTAATGGTCTCCGTGGGTTGCGACGAGGAAGATGTTATTTTGTGTTTGTCTAGGTAGTAATCTAGCAAAAAATGTATCAGATCGTCGTTCAGCTCTGCGATAGATGTCGTGTACCAACCTTCGCTTTGAAAGACAAAGTTGGTCCACGATAAATTGTCCAAGTAATTCTGTATTTCGTTGCATTGTTCCAAAGCGAACTTTTTCAAGAATTTCTTCATAACAGTAAAAAAACTGTACACTACTTGTTTTCAAGTCGTTTTCTTCTCTTTGCTCAACTGCTGAATAAACACACTCAATATTGGGATTATTAAAAATATTGTGGAACCATTTATCCAATGGTTTCCAGATATGTTAGCATGCAATTCTCCGATGGATTCTGATGAGTGGAATCCATTTTTTGTCTCATACATTCTGCCGCTTCCCAATATCATGAGTATAAGTGAATTTTACTTTCTAGCAGTAATAATACTAATTTAAAATATAAAATCTATTCAATATATACCCAAATGTAAAAAAAGGGGGATATTTAGAATGAGAAAGGATTGGTTAATGATGAAAGCTTTATTAAACAGATGTTTCAAAAATATGTTTTTAAGGAATAGTCTTAGGATTACTAGAAAAATAAATATCTGTTAATCTGGGGAAGTCCCAGGTAATATAGTTTACACTGGGGTTTAGTTTTATACTGATTACGATAATACAATAAAATGCTATAAATACAAATTGATTTTATGGCCGTAACAGTTCTAAAAGTTTTAAACGGTTTGCGCGGCACACAAAGTAATACTTATTATAGTGTGCCCAAAGATATACCGGCTTTATTACTTGAACTTATCGGATTAGCTCATTAGGAGCCTTCTTTCTATTAAGTGAGCACTTAACAATCTCCCATTTTTTATACCTGTACTACAATTTTTTTCAAAAGAAAACAAAACATAAAATTAAATAAGTTATTTATATAGATGAAAAGATGTACCAATTTATATCATAATAATAATAATAATTAAATTAATTAAAAAAAACAACAATGATGATAAATAATGATAAGTTAATCTAATCAGTATCAGTTTTGTTTGATTCGGCTCCTGTATTTATTATTATTAGATCTACATATTTGTTTCTATAAATATTCTCTTCTTTAATTGTGTGAACCACACAATTTTTCCATGTTTGAAGAGAAATTTTATTCATTTCCGCTTTTATTTTTGGATTTGGCTGCCCCGAATCATTGTATATTTAATCGCATTGAAATGATATGGTCGCAACTAAAACAAAATGTGAGGCGGCATAATAGTATTATAGTATTGCATTATATATTATCATATTTTAAATATATAAAGCTAAAGGCTATAAAGCTGTTCTTCCACTTAACCTACAAATTTTACAATAAATTTAAATATTATATTAAATTAATACTGCATTCTACAACCATCTTTTTTTCTACTTTTTCTATCTTCTTATTAATCTTATTGTTAATTCTTTACTCTTCAATACTTAATAATTTTATAAGAGATCAAAAATATGTCAATATTATAATTTACAAATCCAAAATTCAGCAGTGTAATAACTGTGGATTTTATAAGAGCGGAAGTGGATAAAATTTCTCTTCAAACATCGACATATTGTGTGGCTCACACAATTAATGAAAAGAATATTTATAGAAAAAAACATGTAGTTTCGATAATAATAAATATAGGAGCCGAATCAGATAAAACTGATACTGATTAGTTTAATTTATTATTAAATATCATTATTGTTATTTTTTTAAAATTAATTTAATTATTATTATTATGTTATAAATTTGTACATCTTTTTATCTATATAAATAACTTATTTAATTTTATGTTTTGTTTTATTTTGAAAAAAATTGTTTTACCCTGTTAGTACAGGTATAAAAGATGGGAGATTGTTAGGTACTCACATAATGGACCCCGAGGAGGCTTCTAATAAGCTAATCCGATAAGTCAAAGTAATAAAGCCGGTATATCTTTGGGCACACTATACCCAAGTTGTTACATGGTTTACTAAAGAGTTGTATGTACCTGATGCGTGAAGTCCAGCTATTTCAGTAGAAACCTCACGCCTTCCGAGTCTTATCCAAAATTACGAAACAAATATGACTCAAGAATAGGCACGGTTGAATAAAATTTAATTAGACAAATTGGTTATTTTACAACATAAAACAAGTAAATATTATAAAATCCGGGATATAAAAAAGTAGCAAGTTCGCTGCAAAGAATGAACAAATCAAATAAACTTAGATATGATCAATAACGCAAGTTATTTTAAACTAATAACTGATGATACGCATAATAAATTAAATTAACCAAACGATTTTATCCAAAATAACAATGCAGAAATAAGGCCAATAAGGGCAACCATTAAACAATAAAGATAAATGATTAAAACTGACAATACATAAGTACATAAAAATCAAACGATAATTAATAATTAATAATTGATATTGGCAATATAAGTATAGAGACAAAATTATAGCTTATCTGAATCTCCTTATAGAAGAATGTGTTGGCTTTCCGTGCGATGATGGTTTCGGTTCGCGTGATCTATATTAAATTTTCCGAGATCCGCGTGCTATTTTTAAACAGCCGGTGTTTGTCCTTTATACGGTATCCTTTTATGGGTATCTCTGAGATGGAGTGCAAGATACTTCATTCAATCTTCTATGAATTCTTTCCAAAAGGACAATTGTATGGACAAATAAAAGAAAAAAAGGCCTACAATAAATTATCAATATAACAACTGACTGGGCGAGTAGGAAAAAAAATAAAGCATTCAAATTAACCATGCGCTCACCTTAAGATAAAATGTGGAATTTTAGAATGATTTGTCGGTCTACGAATTAATGCACAATAATGCAAATGTAAAATACCGACGACGCAATGTATTTTCTACATTGAAACAATTTGTACTAACGGTAACTATGATCCGGAATATATTCGACAAAACGAACCGTGTCTGTACCTCCGTACCAACGAGATTAAAAAGATGGAAACAATACCATTTTACTTACTGAACCGCGCATGTCGCAACTTAAGTAGGTAAACCTCCCTGTTTGTATTGTTTTGTTCTGCATTCTTTTATTTCCTCGCACAACTAGTATGGTCCTTTTTGCCCCGCTTTTCTGTACATGGGAATTGCTTTATTCGCCGCTTTTCTCAGCTTTTCTGAGTATCTTTCGCATCTCTTCTCTATGTTTTTGTTTTCTGTAACTTCTTCTCTTTTCATGGCTCTCTTTATCTTCTCTTTGTCCATGGAGTTATTGCTCTTCAAAATGGCGATTGTGTGTGCTATATGTAGCAAAAATATTGGTCGTTATGACGAGTATTTAATGTGCGGAAAAAAGTGCAAGTTAAGTTTTCACATTCTTTGTGTAAATGTGTCTGAAACACAATATTGTGAAATGAAACAAACCAACAAAATAAAAGAATGGCAATGCAAATCTTGTGAGGATACTAACTTAACCTCAAAGGTAAATAATGTTGTTGTCGAGCCATGTCCATCTTCATCTAATGTATGTACCGTATCTACTGAACCAAGTGAGCTGATGATCATTATACAATCAGCAATAAAATCTGCATTTGAAAATTTATTACCATCTTTATACAATGAGGTAAATAAAGAAATAATTATTTTAAATGAAAATAATAAATCGTTAACGGAGGAAGTTAAGAGGCTGAGTTCAATTATATTAACTCTTACTCATGCTTCCAAAGATAATATTGCTGTTAATTGCAAACATAATGAAGAACGTAAAATTAAATCTTCTGAAATAAAGAAAACTGTAAAGAAAAATGAATATGCTGCAGTAACTGCTGCCAACACAAACATCCAAGTAATACCTGCGCGCGCTGCTAGTGAACCTGGCCAAGGAGTTAAGCGCATCCACACCGAGAACACAAACAAACCCGGCAATGAACGGCGCAGCAATGAATCCGGAACGATGAATGCTTCAGGCAGTAATAACAATATTAATAATATTATAGAGTCCGCAATTACTTTTCAACCCCAACTGGAAAATGTTTCAGTACAAGCGGCTCCTAAATACTATCATTGTCATGTTTACAATCTGGCACCTAATGTATCAAAAGAAAATATGGCTGAATTTATTACAAACAAAAACATTATAAACTTTAAATGCGAATCTCTAATAGCTCGCCGGCCTTCGGATTACAGTTCTTTCCGAGTGTCAGTGCCTCTCGAATTTGCTGATACCATACAAAATATATGGCCCACTGGCGTAAAAACAAAGCGTTTTTTATTCTTGCGGAACAAAAACAACCAACATATTTAAATAAAAATGTAAACAATAACAAATATAAAGATCACATTCTTTTTATAAACATGCAATCTATTAGATCTAAAATAAATATTTTTGAAACATTTTTGATAGACAGTTTAATGAAATATAATGTTATCTGTGTTTCTGAACACTGGATGAAGGAACCAGAAACATCATCGTTGGTAATCAATAATATGACGGTGGCTGCAAATTTCAGTAGAATCAGATATTCACGTGGTGGTGTGTTAATACTCATTAATAATAATACTAAACATATACCTATAGATTTTAAAGATCATTGTAAAGAAATTGATTGTGAGTTTACGGGCATAAAACTAATTCATTCGAAATGTATAATTATTGCAGTATATAGATCTCCTAAAGGCGATTACAATGTATTTATTGAGAAATTAATAGAGCTATTGAATAAAGTATTGCCTAATAATAACTCTATCGTATTAGGCGGCGACTTTAATGTACATTTTCATACGGATGATCCTAAGGCTATATATCTTTTAGATCTTTTGAAAACATATGGTTTTCATCACACTATTAACATGCCAACTCGTGGAAAAAATTGCATTGATAATGTTTTTACAAATAATCTAAACTTTTTAAGAAATGTTTCTCTTGTTGATACTAATATGGCTGATCATACTGGCATTCAATGTGAAACAAAAGAATGTGATAACCATCAGGCGAGCACCGTCATTAAAAAGAATCGTCCAATAACGGAACATGGAATTTTTAATTTATTTAATTATTTAGGGGATGTAAATTTTAATACCTTGAATTATGATTGTGATACAAACACATTATTTAACTCATTCTTAGATATTATTGTATACAATTTTAACTTATCATTTCCTGAGAAAATCAGCAAAGTCAAAAAATTAATATCAAATGATATAAGCTGGTATACAGATGATTTAAAAAATATGCGTTTCACTCTCCAATTTATACGGGAAACTTACTTAAAACATTCTACTTTAAATAACAAAATATTATATGATAATTACAAATTAAAATATGATAAATCTGTAAAAGAGGCTAAGATTGCAGCAAATGATAATTTTATTTTTAAATCCAAAAACAAAAGCCAATCTATGTGGAAAATTATCAATAGTAAAAAAAGCAAAATTAGTTGTGATGTTACTGACCAACTTGACACAGAAGCATTTAGCCTGTTTTTTGTTAATGTTGTTGATAAAATTGTTGAGTCATTACCAACATCTAACGTAAATCCTCTAGAATTTATCAACTTCACAAATAAAACCATATTTTTTGATTTTCATGAAGTTTCACCAAACGATGTTCGTGATTGTATAATGAGTTTGCGCACCAGTTATAGCAGAGATGTTTATGGTATGAGAGTAGACGTTGTCAAAAGAATTGCTAATATTCTAGTTAGTCCATTGACTAAACTCTTTAATAAATGTATTTTAAATTCAATTTTTCCCGATGCTTTGAAAATTGCGATCATTATTCCTATACATAAAAAAGGAAACATTGACGACGTTAACAACTATCGTCCAATATCTCTTTTACCAGTATTTTCTAAAATACTAGAGAAACTACTTTACCAACAAATTGTGCAGTATTTTAATGAAAATCAGCTTTTTTCGAACACGCAGTTTGGATTTAGAAAAGGACTAAATACTGTATTAGCAATTGACAAACTAATAAATTTAATACTAGATGGTTTTGAAAATAAGGAATTTACTATTGCTTCCTTCTTAGACCTGTCAAAAGCATTTGACTGTGTTCCGCATGATCTCTTATTAAGCAAACTTAGATTATACAATTTTTCTAATAGTAGCTATAATATAATGCAATCTTACTTGTTTAATCGATACCAATATGTTCTATTTAATGGTAATATTTCTAGTAAACAAATTGTTAAACAAGGTGTTCCACAAGGTTCTGTACTTGGTCCATTGTTGTTTCTAATTTTTATCAATGACTTGCCTCAATATATTGGAGAATCCAACATTATATTATTTGCAGATGACACTACTCTTATACAAAAAGATCAAATGTTTGAAACGGCAATAAACCATTGTACAGATTTACAGAACAAAGCAACAATATGGTTTAACGCAAATAAATTATGTCTTAATTCTGCTAAGATGGCTACTATATGTTTTTCATTAAAAAAAATGCCTGTTAACTCACCACAGTTTAACAACTCTGTGAAATTTCTTGGACTCACTCTTGATAGTTCTCTTTTGTGGCGCGATAACGAACAATATCTAGCTAATAAACTAAGCAGAAACATATATTGTTTACGTCTGCTCTCAAATTGTGCTTCGTTAAATACGCTGCGTACTGCATACTTTGGTATTTGTCATTCTCTCTTAAGCTATGGCATTCTATTATGGGGTCACAGTACATCGCGTCACCGAATATTTGGATTACAACGTCGTGCTATCCGTATCATAGCTAACATTGGATATAGGGATGATACATTCAATTACTTTAAAGAGTTGAATATTTTAACTGTGCCCTGTTTGTTTGTACTTGAATGTCTAAAACATGTGAAACTTCATTTAATGAGTTATACTGGTCACGAAGACATGCACAACTATAACACAAGAAATAAAAAAAATCTTGTTAACAACTACTCTAGACTCAAAAGGTCACAAAATGGACCGAGTTATTTGGGAATAAATTTTTTTAATACTCTTCCAACGGCTGTGAAAGATCTTCCGTTTAAAACATTTATCATCGTTGTCAAACAGTATTTGTTAAAAAAAGCTTTTTTTACGTTTGAGGATTATTTAAGTAACGATTTTACGGATTTATTATGTTAATGCAAAATTTGCTTAAGTTTTAAGAATAATGTGTTTGTACTTGTTTTTAACTGTAATATGTTTCTTTTCAGTACATTTAAATTGTACTGCAATGTTTATTTTTAATATGTTTTAAATATTTTATCAATTGTATTTTAACGTGTAATTTTATTGACTTGTGTAACATTTTTTGAGAGCACTAATAAACATTATTATTATTATTCTTCTTACGTTCTATCTACCTTTTCTTGTGTACTCTTGTTTTCCTTTCTCCTTTGTATTATATTGTATATGATTGTGTAAAGTGTAAACTCAGTGATTCCTCTTTTGTCACTTTCCATTCATTCACTATATCTGCAATTTCCCATGTTGCTATGGTAATGTCAATATGTGATTTTGAGCTTCCTCTTACAAACGTCTTTTTTGTTGCAAATGATAATGTTTAACCCAGCTATCATTTCCTCTAAAATTTTTACTCTTATATCCCTTTTGTATCCTCCCCATCTCGGAGATTTTGCATTGAAATCTCCTCCTACTATAATTTTTTTGCTTTTCTGTTTTCTTAAACTGTTTTCTAATTCTTCTATCCACTCCTGATAGTATTCTATTTTGCAGTTTGGACTGATATAACAGCTGTATACTATCATACTTTCTACTTCAGCCCACACTATTCCATCTTTTGGCGTTCCCCATCTTTCCACTTTGTCCCTACACTTTCCCCTAGCTAAGATAGCATCATCTGTTTTATTGTCTCTTATCCACTTACCATTTATTTTGTTTTTATTTGGTTCACTCACTATCACTAGGTCTATTTCCTCTCTCTCTCTGCTGTTGCTATCAGTATATCGTGCGCCTCTCTTCCCCTCCCTATGTTTGTTTGTATAAACTTATACATTTTGGTTTATGATCTGCTCTTTGTGTTGTCTCCAGTTACTGGGGTCGCTGTCCTCTATATTCTTTTTCGTTCCGATAATGGAAGAATATATAAAAAAACCAACCAATAGAAACAAACACACAAAATAAAAGTCATAGAAAAGAAAGGAGATAAACGAGAGAAGCAAAATGGAAACAACAAAACAGAGAGAAGATCAAAATGAAAGAAATAAGGATGGTCAGGGCAATTATGCATATTAAGAAATAGAAGAACATTTACAGAGACTACAATACCAAACGAAATTGCAGAAATAAGGAGAAGGAGAAAATAAATGTTGAAGGAATGCAGAATAACGGAAATAACGAGGCAAATACCAAATGGTAGATACGCTATCTTAAGGTTGACGTATAACGCAACTTTTGAGATAGTCAGAATATACCTGGCAACGAGAAGACTCGAAGAAGTAATTCCAGATGGAGATACAAGAATATCATTGGAGGTAAATTTAACAAATTTAGGACTACCAAAAGGAATACAGCTAATGGATATGCATAAACAATTCATGAAGGATAGATGATACAATGAAGATGAAGTGAACAAAGACCTAAGAAAACTAAGAACGCATCTGAGGACAAACCAAATAATTAGAATAAATATCACACGGATTGGAGAAAGAAGAGAATGTAAAGCTGGATGTCAGTGCAGATAAAAAAATTTAAAAAAAAAGACAAAAGAGACAGAAAAAAGGTTAGGGCTATAGGGAGAGAAGAGCCGAGGACAACATGCGTGCCACAGATCCTGTGTGAAAATCCGCGAGGCAATAAACAGCCTACCTCGAACTACTGCCAAATCTAGACTAGTTTTACAAGAACATATAACAACAGGATTTGCGCAGGAAAGACAACCGGAAAGTATTGCCATGCGTAAGTCATTCTTAAGGGCCACTTGTAAAGGGCAACACCTCACTACGTCCAAAAAAAAAAAGGTAAACTTACGATGGGTTTTAAATCTCTCAAGCAAAGGCAAGTTTTCATCATTAAACTTTTAAACAATAAAGATTTGGCTGCGGAATATTTTGTTTAAATTGCAACTTGATTATAAAAAAATTCGAAAATTTGGTGGCTTATATTCATAAGTCAATATTATTAAATTAAAATTAATTTGTAACGTAACAATGTTAAACCTAAGATTGTTTGGATTTAAAAGATGCAACGCAAGTTTTACCATCCGCTATTGTATTTACTTTCTAAATTGGATTTAACTTTACATTTAAATCTTTAAGAATTTCCTAACTTGGAATACCAAGAATAGTGTGACTGGCCACTGAATCTAGTTGAAGTAGTTTTTTTCCAAAAATTTCAATTGTCAAGTAAAATCGTTTGACATTATCAGAGTGGGATAAAATTAAATCAAATAAGAAAATATATTGATCGGGTTTTCTACCAAACTGTTACTAGTATTGTTAAATACGTCTACATCTTCTAATTCTGGTTAGAGATTATCAAGTCTAGTTTTGTAGTTGAAAATTTACTATTATATCAACATTTGGTAAATTAGAGAGCAAATCAATACCTTGGTTTTTGATTTCTATAATTTTGCATTTTGTATTTATTTTGATATACAATAACGCATCAAAAATTATATTTTTCTTTTTCTTTTTGTATTGCTTTTAAACAAATATTTAAATTTTAATCTACACTTAAACAAACTTAAATTTGCAACTTAACTTAAAAAAGCCAAACCAATGGTTTATCATCAATTTTGATTATAAACTTGTGTTTATAGAATTATTATCTAAAATGTTTACATGAGTACGATTGCTAGTAATTTGCGCTAAATAGTTAATAATTTTGTTCAGCATTATTTATAATAAGTTCTAGAGTAGAATGCAATAGGTTTATTATTTTGTGATAGAACTGTTTCAATGGCAGTGCCGAAAGTTTTATTTATAAGTTGAAATGTTTTTCAAAAGTTGAGGTAAATTAAAATTGTTGCGTTTGAGAAAACTACTTTGCATTTTTCAAAAACTTTGATATAGAATGGGTTATTGATGTTAATTTTGTTTATCTTTTTAAAACAATTTAAGAAAAGCTGGAAAAGCTGGAATTTATCTTGTATGATACGGATATCTAAGTGTTGTAGAATACGGGATTGTAATACGTATATGATGTTTTACAGCACTTCAAAAGGTCATATATTTTTATCAATAACTTTTTGCAAATACTTATTTGAATTACAAATATATTCAGGGATCTGAATATTATTAATGCATAATTTTGGAGTTATAATTAAACATTCCTAAATATTAACAGGGACTTGAATAGTATTTATTGCTAATTGATTAAATGGTTCAAATTGTATAGTATTAAATTCTACAATAAATGGTATTTATTGTTGTTTATTTTCAATTGTTTAGTTTTATAACTAATTACTGTTCCTAGGTTAGTTAAAATTTTATTACTAAGAAATCCATCAGAAGTATTATGCTAATTAACAACTAAAAAATCAATCGAATTTAAAACGTCATTTTTAATAAAGTAATGTATAAATAACGTTCTTAATATTTTCAACATTTACATGCATACTTTTGACACTAAAATATTTCACAGCAGAACCTGGGCTCAAAACTGAATTGGATGCTTCTATCACTTATAGTTTTCAAATTTAATTGAAATAATAATAAAAGGTGTTTTGATTTTGATGCATCCAGATCTAAAATTATATTTGTTTTTAAGAAAATTTTTAGTGAAGCAATTATTGTCATAAAAATTTTCTGTTTCAATATTTTTGTTGTTGTGATCAAATTCACTGATATTATGTTTTTTTTTTTTGGGAAGAAAAATCAGGATAATTTGGTAAAAATACGTCGCGATTTCTTTGTACTTTTGATGCATTGAATGTTTAATTTCTATTAGAATTATTTGTACTTATTGACATAGGCGTGGATTTATACGTGGGATTAGTCATCTTAGACATTTGAGTCGGTGAATAATTATTTCTTATGTAGGATTTCCATGAAATCCTTGAAAGTTGCTGTATCGTTTTGATTAAAACGTGAATTAGGTTGCGAATTGTGATAAAAATTATGAACAGGCAAATTCATTACTGGATTTTGATGTGCATTATTGAAACTATTATCAGTATTT
Organism: Tachinus rufipes; assembly: GCA_963932245.1. NCBI lineage: Eukaryota > Metazoa > Arthropoda > Insecta > Coleoptera > Staphylinidae > Tachinus > Tachinus rufipes. The sequence goes on from OZ010748.1 coordinate 54,245,157, forward strand.
GTTCCATAAAATTAAAAACTGTTTAAACTTTTTGAGAAATTATTTTTATTTTGCATAAAATTTAAGAAATAAACTTGTTGATAATACAAACAAATATTCTTCAGATTATTTATTGTTTTTAATGAAACATACGAACAATACGACTTTAGTAATCCGGCTAAGAACGTTTGTAGAATTTTAGGACTATAAGTAGTCATTTTAATAATACGCATATGCCTTTAAATTGTTCATGATATTTGTCATACGATTTGTTTATGTTTTGAAAACATGTTGTAAAAATGTCTGTTAACAAGCTTTTGTTTCTCGTATCACCAAAACGGCTTAACATTGCATTTTTTGCTTCAGTCTATGTAATACAATTACTTATAATGTATCTTGAGCAATCTTGAATGACATCATTCTAAGAACAATTTATTTAGGCTACAATTTTTATTTCTTTTAGTAACATTGCAATAAATATTTATGAATTTCTCTGATTGCTGTATGAAGTAGGATAGATTTTTATTAACTCCTTTATAATATAAATTGATTTCTTTTTGCTAGAATAATTTCAATATTAGTTTCGTTATTAAGCGATTACGATTACTCATAAACTATTCTTAAATGTATCATGTATTTAATAAAATAACAGAGAGAATGAGAGGTAATGTGGTAAGTATGTAGTCACAATAAAAAAATAATCATTGTTCCAAGCAGACCAACCAGTGGGTTTTCATCAATATATTTTTATTATTTGGGCATTTTGCAGCGCCAATCACGTAAATAGTTTTTTTCGAGTTGATTGCATTTTATTAACTAACTACATAACTATTACATATTACAAACATTTTATAACATAATTTTGCTAAATTAGATATATAATATATTTTATGTGAGTTGGAGGAATAAGCTTAATTTAATTTCTAAGAATAATGATTAGATTAGAAAAATAACGAATGTTACGCTGACGTAACTACATGCATATTTTCGCATAATATTGTAAAATTTACATCTGAATCGACTGATATCATTTTATATGTTCCTTTGTATCTACGATATAATTTTTTACTACTATTGTTTAGACTTTTTTATTATGTAATAAATCTTTATCTTTAGCTTTGTAAGTTACCTTACATTTTTTTTTTCATAATATTACAGTGTGACCTCGATAATCCAGATTAATTAAAACCACGTTGATCCGGTAAGCATTGCTGAAAATAAAATGAGAAAGATTTAATAAAAAACAACTAGAAAATTGTAAATACACGAAAATTATTTAAAACAAAAGCATACTTATTAATTTTTATATTATTTTGTGAAATATTTTGTGATTGTTGTTTGCTTGAACTTTTTCTAGTTTATTATAAAAGCGTTTTTTTTTTAATCTTTGAAGTACAAGAACATCATGTAGTTGAGTATTATGTTTTTCTGCCGATTGCACACATTGAAACTTAACAGTCTAGTTTGTATTATTTAACTCTAGACTTTCATTGTCACTATTATTATGATGTTTGTGTCTGCAGTATCAATGTCTTCCAGTTGTAACAAATCTTCACAATTTTACTCAGCATGTCTGAAACATCAAACTAAACGAATCATTTTTCGCTTAACTAATGTACGTTGTGTACCTGTCATCTCTTCATCTAAGGCAAGCAGATTGCTTTGCAACTTAGAGGAATTAAATCTTTAGCATAATATTCAGTTTTTGAGTTGATATTTGCCACCTGAGCTATAATTTTGTGCCAGCTTTTCTGCAAGACTTCCAGAGAAACTTTTTTCCATGCAAATTGTATTCTTGTATACAATACGTTCAGCGTCTTTCAAGTTGATGTTTTTTTAACAACTTAACAACGTTCTCTTTATTATTAGATAAATTATGGACTAACAGATTTTTTTCATAAAATAGTTTTATGGCATTTTGTTTCATAGGTTGTAAAAGTTCTGTACAATTTGTTGGAAGAAATAAGTTGTAAATCTATTCTCACTAGTCAGGTTTTTTTAGTTTTATGGCTTGAGGCATTATCAATAATTAACAAGGTTTGTTCAGTTAAATTGAGATTTCTTAAATGACTTCTAACTTGATAAATAAATAAGGACTGAAATCAGTCTAAAAAAAATACTGTCCACCAACATTTTTAAAAGTCTTTAGATTTTTTGTTTTTCCTATCACTAACAGAGTGAACTATCAGCATTGCAACATGATAAAAATGTAAAGCGTTATTTGCTTATTTTTGAAGTTAAAAATCTAACCTTGCTAGTTTTAAAATTATTGTTTCCACAAATTACTGGCAGATAAAATTTGATAAAAAATTAGGAAATGCTTTGATTATTGTGAACTAAACCATGCATACAAACGAGTTCCCATTTCTGAAAATTTGGTTTTTTGTAATGTTTTTCTAGTGCCGGGTCCGGAATCACATTTGCCAATAAATCTCAAAGTGACTTATACGTAATATGTACAAGTACAAAATTTGTGGCGTGATAGCCGTGATATTACGGCTGCTTTTTCGGCAGGGCGAGTCGTTGGCTAAAGTACGATATTGGACATGATAATATTACAAAATACAACAGAATAGGGCTCCAATTGTTTTTATTACAAAACAATAAAAAAACATCATCATCAAATAAATGAAATAGTTACATAAGGTTTTATCTTCTTGGATAAAATAGATACAATTGTTTCACACTTACGGCGTTCTACATTTATGTATGGCAACTCAATCTTAGTCCTTTTATATATTCTGTCCTATTGAATTGCTGGCTCCAGGGAAGCAGATTAGATTTTTTTGTATCCGAGTTTGGTCAGCGGACGGCAAAATCATTTATATTTTATATAAAGTTGACGCATATATGTGTGTGGGCCTATGATGTCAGATACACAGTTACAAACATTATTTTATTAAACTCAAGCCGCTTACCAATTGTATTTTTATTGACCCACGCGGTACGGCAAAACTGTTTTGTAGGGAGTGCGATAGTGACTCTTCGGCCGCTAAATTTAAAAAGAAAGGATCGCGGCTCCATCATCGCGCGCCTCTTGATCTTATCGGTTGCGACATTGGTACCAACCTCTATTTATTAAAATTATTTGCTACGTATCGAAATGTTTACTTCTCTATTTGCCTATTGTTACCCTAATACTATTAAACAAAATAAACTACGACATAACGGAACGTTACAAATTGTTTAAAATTTAATAACAAGTATTTACTGTACATACTATGTAACAACTACAGCAATGCAATACGTAGCAGTCCAAAAAATGATACACACAGAAAATTCTCAAATATCAGATCCGGAGTTTAGGGGAATTCCCCTTGTAAAAACGCAGGTCCGGATTACCATCTACTATCAAATTTAGATTTATAGTACAATATGCAATAGCTTGTCCGGATTATTGAAAAATCCGGTATAATTAAGGTTTGATTATTGAGGGAGCACTGTATTTGCTTAGTAACTAAAAAGGTTTTAATGAAATGTTTGTTTTGCGTTTTCTTTACTCTAGTTATTTGTAATTTCAGTATTAAATTGTCAAATAAATTAGCATACGTAGTCATGGGCCGATTGATTGATTTGTATAATTAATAAAGATTTTTAGTTTTCTTAATTAAGATGTTTATAATTTATAATTCTATAATCAACTAAAAACTGTTTACAATAATCTTATTTTATATGAAAGCTTATCTAATGATTTCACTTACATCACGCAAACCGTTTCTAGAAATGATGCTGTGAAAAATACAATATGCACATTCTGCACTAAGGCCCATTATCTGCCATTAGGATCTTTGGCAAGCCAAATACAAAAAACACTTAATTTTTGAAGTGCTTTACTACTTCGGATGCCGTTGCCTTTCTGAGTTGTATCAGGGGGAACTTGGAAAACCAATCTTCGTTGATCAATGTAACGGTCCCATAAGGTCGAAAAAAAAAACCTCAAAAAGACGACTCTTTTCCCATTGGTCCTGCACGGGCAACATCGGGATACTTTTGTGAGGCTCACATATTTAATTTTTTTCTGTATACCATGGATCTGAATAGTTATTGGCGTCATTGCTGCGTTCAACGGTCCCAATCTCTCTTTTCCTAAAGACTTTTGTCATCCAATTTTTATAGGGTTTTGTTATGAATGCGCTTTTGATTGCTTCTACTAGAGTCTCTCCAAGGTACTGTACTTCAGATTTAAGAAAACTGCATTTTTTTAAATTCAATGAAAAATCAAACTAATCTTTGTATAACAATTTCGAACCTTCTTAACTTTCAGTTATTGTAGTAGATGAAATTAAAATATCATTGATATGTGTAATGTAATGGCAATAGTGTTTTGCAAGTCACCTAACGCTTTATCATTGCCCATCCGGAGAAACAAAAGCAGTATGTCTTATGAAATTAGTACGTATCGGGATTTGATGGAATCCAATAGTCATATTTAATGATGTAAAACAATAAGCTCCACGGAGGCAATTGATTTGATCACTTATTAAAGAGAATGGATATTTATCTGGAATTGTATTATTATTTAATTTTTTTAAATCTACACACAATCGATCAGATCCAACTTTCTTTTTAACCAAAATAATAGGACTTGCAAAAAGTGAGCAACTAGGACGTTATAAATACTGACAAAAAAATGTAAAGACGGTAGAATGTGTCCGTAACGGCTTGTAATGTAAATACACAGCACGCATGCGCGGAATGCAAACCGCAGCGCTGCAGCAGCAAACAAACTCTGCAATAAATGTATTTAATAATTATTTTATTTTTATTAACTGTGTTGTTAATTGAAAATGTATTGTTGAAATCAATATCATCAGTGGTATTTTCATCTATTTGTATTATGTCTGTAAATGATAATATTCTGCTATAACTTATTATTAAAATAGTTTATTTTTATTGCCTATATCAACATTGCTCTCAAATCCATTATCACATAGTCTTCCTTTAGCATTAACATCAGCATTATAATTAATAGGATTGGTCTCACCCGTCTTATATATTCTCAGCTTGCTTTCTGTCAACATATATTTGTTTCTCCATACGGATTCTCTTAGACATCCGCTTACTTGCAGCGCTTTTGTGGTTTGCCTCTTTACTTCTGCTGTTAGACTTCTTGCGCTAGTGATTTCCGTTCCAAGGTAGTTGAAAGTCATCACCTGCTCTATAATTTTACCTTCTATTTCCAGTTTGCATCTCCGTGGTTTTTTATTTGTTTACCCGAACATTGATAACAATTTTTACCTTGGATGCACAAATAACTTAGAGGCCAAATCTTGTTTTTATCTTTTGATTTTAACAAATATTTTGTATTTGGTATGATTGTGACGTACTTAGATTCATATTTGGTTAGGATAAGGATTGACATGAAGTAGTTAATCCTCTTTGGATCAATTTTGCAATTTATTTGGGCAACTGTTTTAAAATCTAAAATATTTTCCATTCTGATATTAAAAGGAAATTGTTTATTGAAATGTACTGATATTTTCTGCAAATAAATCATTTGTCTTAATAATGCTAGTTCCTAGTTTGAAAAACGTAATTGAATTTTCAATGTTATGTAAAACATTCAGAATTATATTATAAAGGATTTTTTTTTGTTTTGTTGTTATATCCTTTTTTTATTGATTTAAAAATTAATTATTTTGGAAATAGGATAAAATAATAATTAAACTATTTGCTTATAGCATTTGGTTTTTTAATAGCTAACGTTTCGGCAGCGTTGCTGCCTTCCTCAGAGCTAAAAACAAACAGAACATTGTATAAGACAGTTAAAATAAATATAAAATTGTGATGACAATGTCAAGGACACTACTAATAAACAAATTAAAAAAACATATATCAAAACACAAAAACAGTTATATCACTATAATTTACCTTTAAAACTAATTGCTAAAATTGTCATATATAAAAATTTCGCGAACAAACTTGCACATACACTTTAAAAACACTCTTCATAAGATTGATTGTTTTGTTTACAATTTCGTATGTTATAGTGGTTGCATACATTAAATTTGCTATTTGCACATTAAAATTAATTTTGCGTACATATTCGAAAGTTTCTCTTTGTCCTTTTTTAAATTAATATTTCGGTTTTTCGTTCTGTTGATATGAACCACTTCGCTAATTAGACGTTTTTTGTATCCGGATTCCGTATCTAGTATTTTAGTATCTTCAAATTCAAATTGATGGTTTTCATTAAAAGAATGTTGCGCAAGAGCAGTTTTTTCCTTTTTTTCGCGGTATTGCGGTTTGCAGTCTTGTTTGTGGTTATATAGACGTTTGCTTAGATGTTGTTTTGTTTGGCCAATATAACATTTGTCGCAATCTCCACAAACGTGGTCTATGAAATACCGTGTGGAGATTGCGACAAATGTTATATTGGCCAAACAAAACAACATCTAAGCAAACGTCTATATAACCACAAACAAGACTGCAAACCGCAATACCGCGAAAAAAAGGAAAAAACTGCTCTAGCGCAACATTCTTTTAATGAAAACCATCAATTTAAATTTGAAGATACTAAAATACTAGATACGGAATCCGGATACAAAAAACGTCTAATTAGCGAAGTGGTTCATATCAACAGAACGAAAAACCAAAATATTAATTTAAAAACGGACAAAGAGAAACTTTCGAATATGTACGCAAAATTAATTTTAATGTGCAAATAGCAAATTTAATGTATGCAATCACTATAACATACAAAATTGTAAACAAAACAATCAATCTTATGAAGAGTGTTTTTAAAGTGTATGTGCAAGTTTGTTCGCGAAATTTTTATATATGACAATTTTAGCAATTAGTTTTAAAGGTAAATTATAGTGATATAACTGTTTTTGTGTTTAGATATATGTTTTTTTTAATTTGTTTATTAGTAGTGTCCTTGACATTGTCATCACAATTTTATATTTATTTTAACTGTCTTATACAATGTAATGTTTGTTTTTAGCTCTGAGGAAGGCAGCAACGCTGCCGAAACGTTAGCTATTAAAAAACCAAATGCTATAAGCAAATAGTTTAATTATTATTTTATCCAATTTCCAAAATAATTAATTTTTAACAAAATAATAAAGGATAACAAGTTGGTTGTATAAATCTTTTACAACTAATAAGTTTTGGTGTTCTATTTCTTCTTTTAATATTAGATCTAACTGTAATGTTCTTGATTTAAGAATAAGTATTATTTAAACTGTATCTTAATTTTGGTTGATTTTGAATATTGTTTTGGTTGGTTGTCAAATGGTCTAAAATTGAATTTAATCATCTAAATTTTTAGTTATAATTTTTACAAATATTCCTAGTCGATCAACTTTATTTTTTAGTTTCTGATATTATTTGCTGAATGGATTTTTAAATTATTAAATTTTTACTCGAGCAAAATTAACAATTTTATTGTAGTTTTGAAAGTTTTGGGTATAGTTTGAGTTATTTTGTATGACATGTAGATGTTCGAATTTATTTAATTTTGCATATTTTTTATATAATTGGTTCACATCATAATAATGAACAAATGTGTGGTGGGTTTTCTGTATCATTCAAAGTTCTGCTGGTATCTGCAACAGGTAAATCTGAACCTATTTTACCTAGCAATAACACAGTTCCGATCGCAACATTACTAGCGTCTGTGGTTACATTAAATGATTCTTCAAAATTTGGATATTGAAGTAAAGTTTTATTGATCAAAAGATCTTTGCACAAATTAAAACAATTTTAATAATCTGGGTCATCTATATTTATGACAGCATCCTTTTTTAAGCACTTAGTGGTTTTGTTAACTTTGTAAAGTTTTTTATAAACTTTCGGTAATAACCAAAAAGTCCTAAAAAGTCTTTTATTTGCTTGGTCGTTTTGGGTATAGGATATTTTTGTATTTCATTTATTTTGCTAGGATTGGGTTTAACTCTATCAGGTGTAACATGTCCTAAAAAAATTAAAACTTACTTTCGAATAAATTCTGACTTATCAGTATGAATTTTAAAGTTCGATTCTCTTAACCGATAAAACACTTTTCTCAAACGTTCTAGGTGTTTTTGTAGATTTGTAAAACGATTATATCATCAAGATATCAAGACATTCTTCGTTTTGAATACCACGCAATAAGTTATCCATAACTCGTTGTAACGTAGCTGGGGCATTCTCGGTGTTAAATGCCGTTTTGACAATGTTTTTTTCATCCATCTCAATCGGATGAAAACCAGACGCAAGATTTAATGTGGTGAAGTAATGACATTGGCCAAGTTTATCGAATAAGTCTGTTATATTAGGTAACGGATAACAATCGCCAATACTCTTCTCATTCAATTTCCTGTAGTCGATGACTATTCTCCATTTACGAATGCCGGATGCATCTAATTTCTTGGGCACTACCCAAATTAGTGATGACCAAGGACTAAAAAAGGGCCTAATTTAATTTTGATCTAACATCTTTTGTACTTGAGTATGTACTTCCTTTTTATGGACCTCTGGATACCTATATGTGTATACGGGTGAATCATCCGTTGTTTTAATATTGTGTTTGATTTGATTAGTGAAGGTCAGTTTATTTCCCACGTGAAATATATCTTGGTATTCTTTAATTAATCCAAGGATTCCTTGTTTTTCTTCGCGATTCATGTGATCAGTGCAAATTTTCTTTATGTCAAATTTACTTTTTTCAAAGTTTAAAGTATTAAAATTAAGGGAAAAAGTCCTATAGTATTTATCGATTAAATCTACTATTATAGGGTTTTAAATTTTAACCATTACATCGTAATCTAAAAGGTTTACGATTGAACATAATGCTTTAAAATTCCTTACATAAGTAGCGCATTCAGGAATTTCTAACTTATTTACCTTAATATATGGTATTATAACTTCACCTTCTTTAACTTGTTTTATATTGACTTCAATGACTTGTTTGAACCTACCAGGTAATACACGATTCATATTCTGGGGTTAAGTTTTATAGAATAATTTGGACCTACCAAATTATTTTTAATAAAGTCAATGACACTTAACTTTCCTTAAGTTATCTATTCCTAATAGAACGTCAAAACTTAAGTGAAAATCAAATAAATAATATTTCAAATTCAATGCTTTACATTTAAATAATTTTACAAATGATATTTGTGTGCTGTATTTTTCTTGGGAAGCACCATGTGCACTGGATACTTCAAAAAGGTCAACTTTTATTTTATTTTTAAACATTTGTGACGCTATTTTAAATTAATTAACACTGGACATTGAAATTGCCGGTTTGATTTAAAGGATGGGTGACTCGTTCGAAATGGTTATTGGGCCCAGGCTACCCAGTGAAGAGAGCTGGTACGAATTTTTAATTTAATAAAGGCGCCACGTGACTGCGTCCTTTCAATAACTATTTTTGGTGTCACAATTCAGCCACGAAAATTTTAGGTTTAATAAAATTCCCTATAAATCAAACAAAGAGAATTGCCCAAAAAAAAACTTAAAATTAATTTAATGTAAATTGAATAAACATAAATGACTACGTTAAATTTTAGAATATGTAAGTAAGGTATTATTAATTAAGGAAATAGAAAAGATTGACAAATAAATTCTGATAATATTAAATACATAAAATAAATACGAAATATTCCCAACCGGAAAATATAAGCTTATATGTCCTTATAGGTTACAAAAAAAAATTGTCAAATACCGATAACACTATAAAATATATATGTATATATATATATATATAAATACATTGTAAACAAAAGAAAAAGAAATCTGAATGCAAAATTTGCAATTATTAGAAATGAAACAATTTAATAGAAATTAAACCGGATATCGATTCATCGGAAAATAATATATATTGAATCTTATCTGTATGTTTTCGCTCCGACAACTTCGGGACGTCTTGGTTGTTCCAACGGGCCTCACTGGGGATCGGGAATTAATTAGGCGGGCGGCATGGTCTGGCTCTACGTCTCAATTTAAATGATGGCAATTGTATAGACCAATTTGAACGGGTATTGGATTGTATATTTGTAGCTTTGAAGCCTAACGAGAGATATAAAAGGAAATTATTTTAAGTAAAAGAGCAACAAACGATTAATTAATTTACCTTAAGTTGTAGGGCGGCTTCGATTGTAGACACGTGTCCGTGAGAGTTTGAATCCGTTAAAAATACGATAAATTGTCGAACATTTGTTAACTCACTCAATACAATTAATATCTACGTAAGATAGATACATATATAACAATGAATTCGCGCAATTTTTATACAAGATTCTCACACATGAATCCACTGAGGAAAACGTTTAAGATATATTCCTTAACACATAATAAATTTGTGCGAGCTCTCTACTCTCACGAATCACGGTACAGAAAAGGGGGTATCGCGGAAAAATTTGCTCTTTTAAATAAAACAAAGGACAAAAAAAAAGAAAGATTTAAAAATAAAGGAATGCGGAGGAAAAAGCAAGGATATTAATAATGTTGCAACGGGGATTCATGGTATACAACCCTACATACATATTCTTTAAATAATAATAAAATAATTAAATTTAAATTTAGGGCTATTAACCGTAACGACTAATTTAGACCGTGTGACAAAACCTCCGGGTGCTTGTCGGATTATAGGGTAGTGGGTTAGACCAGCGTGTGGATGGAGAAAAAATAATGCGTCGTACGCCGTAATGAATTTATTTAAATAATATAACAACGTATATTGATCCTTAGATACCTAAAAACATAATTTAAAATTAAGCCATGCTACATGGGAAGGTCGCGGTTATGCAAAGGAGACATCAAATAATTAAAACTTAATGAATATAAATGTATTATTACATTATTATTACCTGTACCAGTTAGGGTACTTACTTTAAAGGGATAGTTACAAAAGAAAAACTTACCGCGCAGAGAATTTCGCATCGTTGAGTAAACTATGCGGGAACTTCACCAGGCAGCAGATTTAAGAATAGATATATATGTGAAGGTGAATAAATGATATCAATAGAAAAATAAAAAATAATCTATTTTCCTTAAAATAAAATACGGCGCAAAAAAAGATATAAAATGAAATGAAATGAATGAGCCGAAAAAAGGGAAAGAAAGGTGCTTCTGCTCATCTGCCCCCTTTTCGGAAATTATCAAAAAATAACTATTTTGATAGTTCTCGGAAACTAGGTTATGTAAGGTTTTAAATGAGTTGAATGAAATGTTACCCGTTCTATACCGGACTCCGGAATTAAGAGAACATATGTCTTGGTAGCGATACTTTTACCTATTCGGTAAGGGCTCTCAAAGAGAGGTAGAAATTTTTTTGTCTCTTGAGATAGAGACGAAGAAATGGGATTGGCTTTTAACCAAACCAGGTCTCCTTCGGAAAAATGGACTGACCCGCCAGTGGGACCACGTAAAATCCGTTTACGCGAACGTTTGGTAAGAGATTCTTGAGCTAACATTAAACCAATCTTGGGATCAGAAGTTTCTCGCGCAGGAAAAAATGTGGGATCTTGAAAAGGTGAAAGAGGGATACGACTAAAATGAAGCTCAATATGGGTGAAACCCGTCGACTCATGAGTCACGCAATTAATAAAGTTTGTAAATTTATTGATTACTCGCGTTCAACCAGTATGCTTGTCGTGGCAATATGTCCTAAACAAACGACCAAGCTCCCGCATCACACGCTCAACCGGATTTTCTTGGGGATGTCGAACCGACAAGAAAACAAGTTTGATCGCGTTAAAAGCCAAAAAAAATTTCCAACGATTTGAGCTAAATTGAGTTCCATGATCGCAAAGTATTCTTCGCGGTTTTCCCACATCAGGAAAATAGCGTTTTTCCATACGATTGACTATGGTTGAAGCCGTTGCTCGTTTAATAGGATACAGCGAGACATATTTACTGAAAACATCCAGCGCAACAAATATATACAACACTCCGCCAGTAGACCGAGGCAATGGACCAAAGAAATCTACCGACACTAAATCATTAGGCCCGTCAGGTATAATAAACTCAAAAGTAGGTTACGGAAGGATCGAGTGCTTGGACTTTTGGCATATCTCACACGCCTTAATCACTTTCTTGGTGGACCTAAACATATTAGACCACCATAAATCTCTACGTATAGAGCACCAGGTTTTGTAGACGCCAAAATGTCCAAAAAACTGGTGGTAGAGTAAGATGAAATTGCTGACAAGGGCGGAAGGTATACAAAGGTAAACCGCAGCATCAGCTTCTCTTTGCAAGAATAATAGATTCTTGTGAAGAAAGAAGTTGTTAGGAGAACTTTCTGAAGAATTGGCTGAAATTATTGAAGATAATTTTGGGTCTAAACGCTACTCGTCGGGCAACCGTTTCAATAAAGAGATGAGATTAGGACCAACCAAAGTTGATAGAATGTAAAATTCTCTAGTTTGAGGGGTACGCAAACGACACGGAGGGTGGCGAGATAAAACATCAGCAATAAGGTTATATTTGCCGGGTACGTGCTGGATTTCGAACTCGTACTCTTGGATAGACAATACCCATCGTGTGAGCCGAGGAGAGAGCAATCGAATTCGATTTAGGTAGGTAAGCGCGGGATAATCCGTAAGAATGGTAAACTTTTTGCCAAGAAACGGCGTAAAGCGTTAACTACGCTCAGTAGTTCCTTTTCGGAAGTGTAGTAATCTACTACAGTACGCAATAATACACTGACGTCCTTCTACCCGTTGATATAATACGGCACCCAAGCCAACATCAATTGCATCGCATTGCACGACAAACGGATGGTCATGTCGCAGGTGGTAGAGTAAAACTTCTTGCGGCCAACTGTTCTTTAATTTTCTGGAAAGCGTTGCATTGCTCAGTTTCCCAACTTCACTTACATTCTTTTTTAAGCAGCTTGCATAAAGGGGCCGCTAAGGTTGAAAACCGTTGCACAAACACAGGATCAAAATTGGCAAGGCCAAGAAAGCTTGTAACTGTTTGATGTTTTGGGGAGGAGGGAAATCTTGAAGAACTTGTACTCTTTCTGGGTCAAGCCGGCAACCTTCTGAATTAAGAATGCACCCCAGAAACTTAACGCTTGCACAAAAAAATTTACATTTGTTCAGCCGAAACGTGAGTCCCGCTTCACTCAAACGTGTCAAAACGCAATCAAGATGTTCAATATGATCCGAAAATGTATGCAAAGTAATGAGAAGGTCGTCAACGTACGCATGTACAATTTCCTCAAACTCCACTCCTAGAATTCTACACAACGCGTGAACGAGCTAACGGCTGTCTTTAACCCAAATGGCAAAACACGGAAATAGTACGCTCGCTGGCCAACGCGGAAACCCGTAAAATGACGATGATCTTTTTTTATTGGTACTTGCCAATAAGAAGCTGTTAGGTCTAAAGAAGATATATAAATGACGTTGTGTAGATTTAATTTCAAATTCTCTATAGTACGTGGCAGTTCGGTCTCTGATCTCATTACCGAGTTTAATCGTCGGGCGTCCAGACATATTCTCACGTTTCCATCTCGTTTGATCGTTGTTAGCAAAGGACTTGCAAAAGCGGTATCGGATCGTTAAATTATTCCCCACGTTCCATACGATCAGTTTTGGCTTGAACCGCTGTTCGATACGCGATCGGAACCGGATACTGTTTTATCGCAAACTGTGTTGTGTCCGTTAAGTTAATTTGACGTTCATAAGATGCTGTAAGCCCAGGTCAATTTGAAAACACCTGGTAATGCCGATCTAACAAGGCTGAGAAAATGTTTTCTTCGTGTAATTCGAGCTTTATTTCTGGCTTTACAGAAGAAAGGTCAATTTCAGTGTTCTTGGGACCGACAAACTTTTCTGCACCCGTTTGGTTAATTGCTCGAATGTAAAGACCACAAGTAGTCGGCGGGGTAATCTCATGTAAACCATCAATCTCTGTAATCGAAACATTTTTTTTGCCATCGGACATAGTGATCATGCCCCCTTGTTTCCTTAAACTTATATTTACGTTATAAAAACGTAACAAATCAACTCCTAGTATGACTGGGTAACACAGATGAGAAACTACCAAAAATTCAAATGTGGCTGAGAATGGACCCAGTAAAAACGGCACTATAAGTTGGTGAGTAACCCGACTTTGTTTTGCTTTAAAAGCCCCTATTACGCTAATTCCCGTGACCGGAAGAATTGGTATATCGGGTAAAGCGTTGACAATCTGTTGAAAGACCTTGTAAGATAAACAAGTAATTTCACTCCCCGTATCCACTAATGCCGGGAATTCAAAATGTCCAATTTTTATGGTTAACATTGGTGAATGTATTTGAGAGGAATCGTGCTCAAAATCGCAGCCATTATAAAATAAGTCATCAATAGAGTTTTGATTCGATATGTTTGGTTTGGCCCGCTTAATGATATTCACTCCTGGGCCTAGGCAGTGGCTTCCTCGCAGTTTTCCGAATCCTCAACAATATCTTCTTCAAGAGTGTCATTTGCAACTGTGTTATTACTGCAAAACTTTGAACGAGGAAACCGGTTAGCGTGCGGTGCGTGTGCCGATGTTTGTGGTGCATTTGAAAACCGTGTATTTGGTAATGTTAGTATTTGGTTGGGAAAAACATTAGCTTGGTTGCGAGTGATAAATTCTACCGTCCTAAATTTGGCCAAAGCTTTTCTTAGAATACGAGTGCCAATGAGACATGTTGCTACATGTATCGGATAATGACGTGCTATTAGGTGAATTAAATGTTGATCCTCATATGGAGGAACCAAGAACTGTGCATCTGTCATCATTTTTAACATTTAGGTAGATAAATTTTCATCTGAAGGACGGTATCGGCCAGACTCAAGGCGTCCCCGTACTTCATGCTGATGCACGGGACCCCAAAACTGTTCATAAAACATTTCTCGAAATTCCTGAAAGTCGTAGCATTTATGGGAAACGGCAGTGAACCAATCGTAAGCTATTCCCTTAAACAGATGATGTCCACATAGTTTAAAGTACGGGTAAGCAATTTGATTTAAAGACATTACATTTTTTAGTTGAGTATAAAATGATACTGGATGCAGATTGCTACCATCATATGTGGGCATGGCTTTCATAAGTTTTCTTAAATTTAAGTTTGATACACATGTATCAATATTATTAAAATTATTCACACTTGGTTGCGGTTGGCTACTCATTTGAGTTGTATTACATGAGTACGTATGCATCCGGTTACCAACAGGTGTAACTGGATTATTTATGTTTACGGCATACGGGGTATATACGGCATTAGTAATATAACCTAATGATGGTTTAGCCTTAATTGTGCCATTTACAAGATTAATTGATGAACTAATAGAGACATAATTAGGCACTGTAAAGTTAACATTTGAACTACTATTATACAATTGTGGTGGATATAACAAATTATTATAAGTGTTTGCCCTGCTGCTGTAAACTGAGTTTACAGTTTGAGCATCGTATACCTGGGTTTCAACCGAGGCTTTGTTTTTGTTAGTAGAAACTGAAATGTTAGAGTCCGATCTATTAAATTGATTTGACCTTTCAAGTGAATTATTTAGTTTGTGGTAAGTCAATTTCATTTTATTAAATTCGATATCAAAATCTAATTCAGTATTGTTAATACTAATCGGCTTTTTAAGTTTAGGTATCGTGCCTGTTGGGTGCGAGAACGTGTCCCCAGAGGTACTTTTTGATGCTACCGAAGTTAGAGGAACATAATCAATTTGGTTAGTATGGCTTATATTAATCTTATCTGTTATCGGTTGATTAAACGATGGTAAAACGAAAGCTGCTTCATCCATAATACTTGTCGCCGAGGTAATCGGTGTATTCAATGTAATGGTGGATGTTGCGTATTCCTCGTTTTTTGCCATTTTCTCAATTTTTCCTCTTTCTCTGGTATAATGGAATTTTATTTGTATTTTCTTTTCAGGTGTACGTGCTATCATAATTATTTCTAGTCCTACTGGTCGCCTTGCTTGGGCTCCAAAATGTGACAAAACCTCCGGGTGCTTGTCGGATTATAGGGTAGTGGGTTGGACTAGCGTGTGGATGTAGAAAAAATAATGCGTCGTACGCCGTGATGAATTTATTTAAATAATATAACAACGTATATTGATCCTTAAATACCTAAAAACATAATTTAAAGTTAAGCCATGCCACATGGGAAGGTCGCGGTTATGCGAAGAAGACATCAAATAATTAAAACTTAATGAATATAAATGTATTATTACATTATTATTACCTGTACCAGTTAGGGTACTTACTTTAAAGGGATAGTTACAAAAGAAAAACTTACCGCGCAGAGAATTTCGCATCGTTGAGTAAACTATGCAGGAACTTCACCATGAGGCAGCAGATTTAAGAATAGAAATATATGTAAAGGTGAATAAATGATATCAATAGAAAAATAAAAAATAATTTATTTTCCTTAAAATAAAATACGGCGCAAAAAAAAAGAAATAAAATGAAATGAAATAAAATGAAATGAATGAGCCGAAAAACGGGAAAGAAAGGTTCTTCTGCTCAACCGTTACACATTTTATTTGCAATTATTGGTTTCATAAAAGACCGTGAACTTGCAGTATCAACTAAAAAATTTAATATGGTAATTAACTAGAGTTATTATTATTATTAAAAAAATTAATATTAAAATTTATTAAATACAAATTTCTTTGTGGTCTAAAGGTTTTTGTTATGCTAATAGATATAGGGGTTGGCTCAGATTGGCCGTTCCTATTTTTATTAACAACATTAAGAACATTTTGAGTATTAAAGTATTGTTTGGTTATTGCACAACATTTCTATTGTTATAATTATTGTTGTAATTATTATTATAATTTTTATTCCAACCCGAAGGTCCTGGTGTTGAGGTATTATAATTTATATTCTGTTTTACAACATTACTAGGTTTTCTAGGTTAATAATTAAGCGGTTTGACATTTTTTTCATATTTACTTGCTGTTGTTTCCATTTGGAAATTGTTCGTCAGCATGTTAAGCGCAATATTTAAATCTGTGGAATTTTTTACCCTTATTTGAGGACCTATTGGGTCTCTCAAACTTTTTAAAAATTCACTTTAAGCATTATTTCTAAAAAAATACTAAATAATTGCTTTCAATATTATTTTGGCATTGATTTGTAATATAAGAAATTTAATAATTGTAAAAATTTATTGTAGAAATCAAAAGGCGTCTCATAGATGTTTTGTTTTAATATCCGTATGAACTTAATGTTGATGCTATGTTTATAGCAGCTTTTCCTTTAATTTTTGAAATTATACTTGACATTAAGAATTCGTTTTGAAAATCAGTTGGGTCTGTCGTATTATAAAATTTTATGGCAAATTTCTCGCTTATTTTTATAAAGGGAGTGAAAAGTTCTACTTTTCCATGGAATTCTAATATCATAGCCAGATATTCAGATTTTAAAACTGGTAATTCCATTATGTTAGTATTAGTTTGATTACTTAAACGAACACGACTCAGATCGTGATCGGGATAGGTTTGAATTATTGGGATAATTTGAGTTTGATTCTGAGTCTGAGTGTGAGTTTTCAGTTACAGCATTCATTAGCGAAATTGAAACCTCTAAATAATTTTATACACTTACAATAATATTATTATTAATTCCATTTGGAAGTGTCTTGGTATGGGACTCGTACAGCAGGGGAACTCGATACGTCGTGGTACCATGCTCAATGTTCAGGGCGGCATCCAATGCGTTGATGAGGTATCCAATGCGTCCAAGTTGCGTAATATTATGAAGGAACACACTGATTAATCGTTGAAACAATTAAAACGATATTCTTTCGTTTTATCAGAGATCCGCACGACTGCGCCAGCAATATTTATAGCACGGAATAATCCGTTTTTAAATTTTTTTTATTTATTAATAATGTTTAATAGATGTGGTTACTGTAATGCTAATTAACGACGTTACAATGCATTTATATATTGTGAAAAACAATGTGCACCTGCATTAGTGCTGATGCTGCATTGACATGAATGCCTCTGCACATATTATATATTATATAGTATGTTTTGTTATATTAGTTATATATTAATATAACAAATTATTATTATATTAAAAAGCATTATTGTATTTTAATTTCTACACATCTTAGTGAGTGTGTTTATATAAAATCAAAACAAAACAGTTTTATTGTGATTTCTAACAAAATAAAACCAAAACGTTTTGTATAAAAGCGTGCAGATAAAATAACTAAGTAATGAATTCGTATGAAGAAATTTCTGATAAAAATATAGTAAATTGTTTTATTATTTCATAAATAGATTTTGATATTTTAAGATTATATTCTAGATT
Source organism: Tachinus rufipes (assembly GCA_963932245.1). Classification (NCBI taxonomy): domain Eukaryota; kingdom Metazoa; phylum Arthropoda; class Insecta; order Coleoptera; family Staphylinidae; genus Tachinus; species Tachinus rufipes. The sequence continues at coordinate 54,263,382 of OZ010748.1, forward strand.
TATAAAATTTGTGATGTATAATTGCCTGCAGTATGCTTCTGTTGCTTCTAAAAATAATACTATTTTAATCAAATAATCTTATAAGAATAAGTTTTTAAATTATGAAATCAGGGGAAACTGAATTTCTGACTTTTAAATTCTATTTTTTTTATTATTAATTGGTCTATGAAAAATGTTGTTATTAACTTGGCAAGGTTATGATAGTTTTTGCAAAAGTTGTTCTGCATTTTTCTTTTAAATAAAATGAACTACTACTCCAGTGGCTTCCAATCGGAAAATTAGAAAAATTCCTCCTTATGCAGCCCATACACGCACGAACTTATGTTAGCACTTGGCGTATGAAGAGGTCTGAGCATGCGCACTGGCGGAAGAAAACTTTGAGTCGGACACACATGCTCGAGGTAAAGTGAATCAAGCAATGTTTGATTTTTCGTGCACGGGCCAACGATTCAAGCGTGTGCAATGACAACTTCTGATGTACGGAATGAGCCAATAAATCAACTGTTATATAAATTTTTATTAAATAAAACCTTAATAATCAAATTAAATATTTTGTAAATTTTTAATAATAATATTTATTTATTTTATCATTCGGAGACGACGTTTAATGTAAAAACATAAATAAATACTAAAATATCTAAAAGTTATACATATAATGAAATACTATACTATTTTAATAATCAATTAATCCATTTGATTTAATCCAATTTAAATATTAAAACTGTATTGAAATTATTTAATTTATTATGATTTTTAAATAATATTAATAAACTAAAACAAATCATGTTTCTTTCTCCATTAATCTTAATTAATCGTACAACTTTTTAACCAGTGCGTTGTTTATTTATATACAAAAATATTTTATTGTAAATGAGCCAATATATTAACTTCATAAGTTTATTCTTAATTAATTAAATGTTATTTTATTTTAATCAATAATTAATTAAATAAAAATAAATTTTATAAAGACCCAATTTCTAGTAACAGTAAGTAATACACATTGGTAAAGCATTGTTTTTTATGACTTTCGTTTTTTTATTATTTTACAAAATGCAATAACGAAACAAAGTATTTTTGATCATTCTTAAATTGTTACATAAATTAATATGCAAAAATTAGAACATCTTTGCAACCATCATTTTATCCATAACATGCGTCAATTAAACTCATTTGTGAAGAGATACATGTTAACGCTACAAAGAAACAGGGCAAGCAAACTGAAGGCGCGTTGTAAGTGACGAACTGTACGTGTATGGTCAATTCTCTCATTTCTCTACGTAGCGCTCTTGCCTCAACGAGCAAATTCATGAGCAAATTCGTGCGTGTATGGGCTGCATTATGGTCATATAATTTTTTCGATAAAAATGCTTATACTTTCGAAATATACCGTTGAAATTTTAAATGGTTGTACCATTTGTAAAAATTTCATAAAAATCTAACAATTAGATTGCAAGATATTGTAAAACGTTTTTTAAACATTTATAGATAAACTCATAAAAATTACTACAAAAAATACTTATTTAGAAGTGATAATATTGATAATATATTGAATTCTTTGTATTAGAACAATAGTTTTTAGGATTATACTAACGCTGAAAATAAATTAGTTCTGAAGTAGTATATTTTTTTGCAATTTAATTTTCGATACAATTAAATAAATAAAACTAAATTTAATATAGATTATATGCTTTGCCAGAAAAAAATAACTATTTATAGTTTTGCTAATTATTTTATACCGTTATTATACCAAAGTGAATATTATTATACATATAATTTTCTAAAATATTAACAATTATTATAATTTTATGTATAAACTTGCTGTAATAAATATGCATACATTGACTCATAACGCTTTTTTTATTTAATACTTTTTTATATATTAATTGTCAAAAAATATCAGTTTTTTTTTTAGCGCTACACTTAAATAAAACAATTAAAACAAAACCAACAATGTATACACGTACATAATTAATATTAAAACTTATGATATTAAGCGGCATGAAAATAAAATTAAATAAAGTTAATCTGTAATATAAAATGAAAAACCAATTTAAAAGATGTAATAAAAAATATAATAAAATATTAAAACATTAAATTTCATTTCAATATTTTATATTGTGCATGAAATTATTAAGCAGATAAAACATTTGCAAATAACAAGTTTTATCTCGTTTTGAAATTTGCCAATTAAAATAAAATTTGTGATTGGTTAACTAGAGTATTATCTGTAAAAAATAACCCTACACATACTTATTACTTGACTGTACTGCGATTCACTGAATCTACTCGTATGCACTCGAATCAATAAATATGTACAAGGTTGGCAACACTGCATGGTAGGAGAACTATTGATTTTATACAGGGAGTTTATAAATGAATGGGATTATGTAATCACTTTAAATGTGCCGCTTTTTTTAAATTGTTCTCTAAACTATTTGTTTTGACAGATCAACTTTGACAGCTGTCAAGCAAACATATGAAAACATATGTAGTATAGTGAACGATTTTAAAAAGGCGGCATATTTAAAGTGATTACATAATCCCATTCATTTATAAACTCCCTGTATTACTTGCCGTCCTTATACGCCGCCATGTTGTCAGTGCGACTACTGTAAAACTCGGCTATTATAATCCAAATAAATAAAAGCAGTAAACTAATAAAAAATAAGTGCAATTAAAATATTATGAAGAACAATCAACATTACAACCAACCAAGATGGATGAAATTATTCTCATTATTATACGTACAAAATGAATATAAGTATAATTATATTGAAACAAACTTAAAAAAGTATTTAAAATTAGTCCACGAATAACATGCTGAATAATGAATACAAGTGGAATTATTTTAATATAATCAAACACCAACAAATATTTCACCGTTATCAAAGCAGAAGAAACACAAAATAAAATGTTACCAAAACTACAATTGGAGAACTGAAGAACAAAATAATAATAAAGCAGTCAACATTTTAATGGAATTGGAACTTTAATGGAGTATAGAAGTAATAATTCGCTACAAAATTAACATACATCAGTACTAATAAATGCTGCGAATCAACATCTGCAGCAATTTATCGATTTCGTTATTAAATTGGATTAAAATAAACGTCGCTTCAACAATTTTCAAGAACAATCAATTGTATCATTGGAGAAAATGGAAAATATCAAAAAAATCAAATTAATTAGAAAAAGAAAACAAACACCAATGTTTAATTTTTAATGGAAATGAGAGCTAGAAAAATTATTTTATCAAATTATTCGCTATATGGTTGACAACTGGGAAACATGTTTTGATAAATACTGCAAATCAAAGCTTCTATTTTGACTTTATTATATTGGGTTGATGTAATTTGAAATAAAATTCCAACCTAATATCTTCAAGAATATAATTTGTACATTCACCAACTACAAAATTATATTAATTTTTGTTTGCTTTGGTGTAATTGCAAATAAAATTCATCATTCATGCATAATTTTATCATAATTTATGTATTATTTGGGTTGAAGTAGTTTGAAATAAAACTCCTACCCAACATCTACAATTATTGAGAAGATAATTTATTTATTTGTTATTTTAAATAAAAATCCATCGTTATCAATAAAACCAACGGGCTGCATAATATCATCATTATGTATGTGTTAATTGGATTGAAGTAATTTGAAATAAAATTCCAATCCTAAATGAGCCAGTTGGATTATTTTTACTAATTTAATTGGTTAATTTATTCATCTTGTTATGTAAAATTAATATTGCAATTGATTAACTAATAAAATTAACGTTATAAATAATGTTAGGATTAAACAGAAATGCAATTTGGTCTTCTTTAATCTAATTCCTTAGACTTCTAAGATCTTGGCCATTATTTTTATTAGCTAAAATAATCTGCTATTACAACAAACTATTGCATAAAATATTTTGACTCAAAGTTCTGTAGAGAATTCGCTGATTTCTATTTCATAAGTGATTGAAATTATTTTTTATGGTTTCTGAGATTTGTCTGTAGCAAGTTTTCTTAATTACTCGCAATGTAAGTTTCAAGTTTTAGTGCGCACTGTCGACTGGCGTTGCGCATATAAAATATTTACCCTATAACGATAACCAAATTATTATTTGTTTTTCTAGCTCAATAAATTACACTTTTCATAATTTTTACTGCATTTCTGCATCCCCGTTATGTTGCGGATGATGTTTTGCGGTTGTTAAATGGGTTATGTCATTTTAACTAAAAATAATCAAATTCCGTTGAACAAAATTGTGTTCCGTTATTGGTTATAGTAGAATCAATTAATATTAAAAAATGATAATTGCCAATTGGTCCCACAAAATCTAAATGAATTCTTGATGGTTCTTTCTTTTTCTAATTTTGTTAGGTGTTTTTGAAAGTTTCTGACACGACATACAATTTCATTCTAGTTTTTTTTTTTAACTTTATTGTTTATATTAGGCCACCAAACGTATGATCGAGCTAAGGCTTTAAGTTTTACATTTAATTAATTTAAAATTTTGTTTTAAAATTTATATGAAATAACCACTTTATATTTCCACATGAGACATCTTTAGTAAATTGTAAGTTTGTTTCTTCTTCTAATATAAGGTAACAAACTCTTATCTATGTTTGGGTCGTTTTGAGGCCACTTTTTGTATACCCAATGTACTACTTTTGCTAATATTTTGTTTTTATTACTTTGTTTTTTTTATTTGAGTCCAATCAGTCGGCAGAAATTCTTTGCTATAATTAATTTGTATGTCATATTCTGTAATGGGAGTTGAAATTGTATGCCGATAGAAAAAAGGTTCAACGCTGCAACCTATTTATTAATGCACGAACAATATTTATGGGCTAATTACTTCACTACCGTGGTTACGGTCCCACACACTGTAAAGTTCCTCATGTCGCTTTGCAACATTTGCCATTACAGCCAGAAATAAATAAATAAATGTTAATTAAGAAAAGTAAATATTTACTGTATTTAAATATGGTAGGCCAACCTTTTCTTTGCAGGAAGCAATATATACACAATTTGGACAATCCCTAATTAGTTTCTGACCTGTGAATAAATTATCATGTTATTATAGTTGTTGAGTAAAATAACCGTTGGTAAAGACATTGAACTTTTTTTCTTTTTTTTTTAAATTTTATAAAGTACTTTTTACGAAAGGTCATTTACATCCAATAATAACCTACCCGGGCTAGTCGGCGGTGTCGGTCATGGTTGAAAAAACATAAATAAATAAAAAACAAATTCTGAGCAACAAGTTAGTATAATATGGCATATAAGAATTACAAAAAAAAGAATTTAAGGATTATCATGTAACATAACTGAATTGAAAATAATATTTATTGTGCCACCTGATTAAAATGAAATAAGCAATTTTTCTTGTTAAATGATACAAAGAAATTGTAGAAGTCTCCACCTAGGGTTTACCAAGGGCTTGATTTGCATAATAAATACAAAAAAAACATAATATATAATTAATAACCCATTTAGGTCTGTGTGCACATTTAATATTAGTAAACAGAATTTAAAGAAATTAATGCATTATTTTAAAAAGCGAGCACGTGCTACGAAATAACATATTTACTATTGTAAGCTTATCTGAATTTGTTTGTATTGATGAGGTACGGTCTTAATTAATCCTTTTTATTTCCTTCTTCTTTTAGCCACCTTAGTTGTTAAATTAAGTTATAAATCTTGATTCAATATTTATTTAATATATTTAAACATGAAATAATAAAAGGGTTTATTAACCGAAGGGACCGATCTTTAGGAAATCGCGACGATAACTGACTTATAATAGATATAAAAAAAATGTATAAAAAAGTTATTATTCTTGCAAAAAAGCTGTTTTATACTGAACAAATAGCTAATTCAACAAATAAAAACAAGACAGCGTGGAATATAATTAATCAAAATACCCACCATTTAATTGACACAACTATAACTTCATTAAAAATTCAAAATTATACAGAGCACAATCAATTAAAAATTGCAAATCACTTGAATAACTATTTCAATACAATTGCAGATTCTCTATCACAGTTAACTATTGACACACATTTTTCAAGTATACCTTTGCATTCAAAAACATTATTTCTGCAACCAGCATCTGAAAGTGAAATTATTAATGTTGTTCGTAAATTTAAAAATTCAAACTCAGCGGGTGTAGATGGAATAAGTGCTAACCTATTAAAAACCTGTATACCATTCTTAGTAACTCCAATTACATCCATCGTTAATGAATCTTTGAGCCAAGGAATATTTCCAACAGTTCTTAAACAAACCAAACTTATTCCGGTACCCAAAAAAGCAAATAATAACGAAGCAGGGAATTACAGACCTATTGCGATATTAAGTACTTTATCAAAAGTAATAGAAAGTATAGTTGCGAAAAGAATAACTAACTTCTTTTATTGTTTTAAGTTATTTAATAAGAATAAACACGGTTTTTTAAAACATAAATCAACAACAACCGCTATCTTAGAATATCTTGAAAATCTTTACTCAAGTTTGAATCAAGGAGAACATTGTTTGGGTATATTTCTTGATTTAAGCAAAGCCTTCGATCTTGTTGATCATGAACTTTTAATTACTATGCTCTATCAATATGGTGTCAGAGGTACAAGCTTACAGTGGATAAGTAGTTATCTAAACAAGCGTCCTCACTATGTTCAGATAAAAAATACTACGTCCAAAACCTTGTATATGAAAAGGGGTATACCACAGGGATCAGTTTTAGGTCCTCTTCTTTTTATAATATATATAAACGATTTAGCAATTCAAAATAGTGTCGTTTATGCTCATGACACATGATTACTTATATCATCAAAAAATTTAAATCAAATTCCAATTGTAGCAAGTGAGTTATTAAACAACATTAATGAGCGGACGTCGTTCGACTCGGATCCAAAACTGGATCCAATTTTTTCTTATCTCTTATCTACCATTTTTTTCCCACGCTCAAGTGCCCCCTTTACTACTTTAGTGCAATGTTATTCACTAAACGGTTAACAAAATTCATTCGGCATTCCAGCCTCTTTATACGTATGTTTGAAAAATTTCCATTTGATACATTGACTACAACGTTGTTTAAAGTAGGGTCTGTGCAGATTAGTGCTGGAAGCAGCATAACAACCGCTGGTAACAACATCTCAATGACAACTGCTGTTAATTAAGAATATCATTAGCCAATATTACTCAATTATGTCGGCTTCTCTTAAAGCGTTTTCGATAGTTTGAATCTCATAATTGTTGTATGTGTTTCCAAAATGTTGCGACTTTTTTAACAGCCATAATTGTTCAACCAACTCGTGAGGATCATTCCATTCAATAAACGGATTAAACGACTTCCCGTTTGCAATTTTTTTATCGAGGAAAGATATGTTGTGTTCTGAATCATAGTCCGTGAAAACAGTTTCTTCATCATCTTCCCTCTTATTAATACAATTTCTTGGAATTACTGATATCAAATTGATGTTCCCACAAATCCAGGTAACTTAACAACTCTTGAAAGGCGTCGGTTAACATTGAAAGGTTTGTTCTGTTTTCTTTTATTACCACCATTAAGCCTTTGTATATATCATATTCTTTGGGTACACCTGTTTCGATATCTTCAACTACACTTTTATCCAAACTGCTTTCTTCCATTAAGTGATTGTCTATGGCATGTTTTTCAGGTACTTTTGTTTCCACTTTTTTTACTTCACTTTCAATCAAACTGGCATCGTTTTTTGATTGGTTCACTCGTTGTACTTTTTTTAATATAATATCTCTAAATTCTTTCAATTTGTCGTTTTCAATTGCTAGATCAGTATTATCATATATTTTGATGTGTTTTTCTTTTTGGGCTATTTCGACATCATCATCATTATTATCATCATCTACAGTTTGCTCTTCACGATTCATTGATTTAATCATCTTAGTTGGCACATCATAACCATGATGCTTGGTTGACAAATGACGCTTGTACAAGTCGGGACGGGAAAATATTTTAGAACAATAGACACATGTGTGTTAAGTTCTTTTGTTGTGACTTCTCTCATGTCTACGCAAATTTTGTATAAATGAGTATTTTTTATTACATTCTCTACATTCAAACATATTGATGTGTATGTGCTCTGAAATAGCTAATTTAAAACTGAGTAATAGACATCTGCTACTGCTATTTATACATCATTGAAAGTGGATTGAAAATGGATTGAAAGTAGATGGATTAGGTGGATTGCAAGTGGATTGAAACGGATGCAAGTGGATGCAAGTGGATTGAAGTGGATGGAAGCCACCGTTAGCCACCGATTAGACACCGATTGCTTATACCGGTATGACATCATAGCGCATAACAAAGAGGTAGCGCATTGTGATGAAGAGGTCGCAATGGTATTTACGCTCGCTCGCTATCGGTGGCTATACTGCTAGCCACCGATTAGCCGCCAATTAGCCGTTAGCCACTATTACTCTACGTTAGCCACCGATTAACTACCGTTAGCCACCGATTAGCCACCGTTAGCCAAAGCTGATAAGACAATTTTATTGACAACAATAACTAATGATAACGCTGAAAATGATTATAACTGTGTGATATGTATAACGCATAAAATAATTTTTACTTACCTCAACTCTCATCCCACAAAAACCAACTATGTTAATCTGTAACTAAGAATTAGTGCTTAGTATCAAGATGTGTTTCATTGAGAATGGTTGTATTGAGGAGAGCACCAGGTGCGAAAATGTTGAATATACGCATTAGGATCCTATTACGTGGCCCAATGCTTCTATGATATTTGCATATATTACCCCTCTAACTCAGGATAATGAGACGTTTTTCAACAAATGTTACAACGTATTTGAAGCCGAAATAAGTCGAACGCTGCAACTAGTCTACTCATCTCTATGGATATCCGCAGAGCTGATATGTTATCGACGGAACGAAGGAAATTATTACTATGTAAACAACTTCGTTCAACTATTACAACGCAAAAATTTAGAAGAGTGGTACAACAAGAATGTACGGAATCTGTTTCTTACAAGAATTTCCAATAAAGATATTATGAAAAACATAAAATTAAACATTCGAAAGTATGAATTGTGGCGAGAATGTTTATCTGTCGAAGAAATCGCTAAATCAGATGTGTACTGGGATGATTCACGCTACTGGATAAACAATAAAGATTCTCTGGCGTGGGGAGATTATCGTATAATACATTGTACTACTGTTAGTATATGAGATGATTAAAATTGGATTAATAGGAAATATATATTTTTACTTTAGAATTATAAATCATATTTGTTTTCCTTATCTGTTATCCTATAAATATTTCCTTCTTTAATAATAATAATTATAAACATATGTCTAGTTCTCTTATCATACTACAACTTCCGCCGCAGTAAGTAAGTAAGTAAGTAATAAAGCATAGATACAATATGAGATTATTCTAAATTAAAATAATGGATCCTAAATTAACTCCGAAAATCATCAAATTATATTGCGTTATATTCCCGGTGATATGTTTTTTTTTTTTTTTAATTTTTAAGTTATCGGTTTGCATTTAGTAAATGCATCCGCATGACTTTGCAAACCTAGCCGCTCGCTATATTATTCCATTATAATCAATTTTAAAATGTATCTTTACATTGAGTTGGGTTGCATCTAATTTATTTACACATATGCTACACGTTTTTAGTAGCGGTATAGCGAGCAGTATAGCGGTATAGCGGTATAGCGGAATAGCGATATAGCGGTATAGCGATATAGTTACAGCGGTACAGCGCTACAACAGCGTTCGGTATTTTTAGAGAGATGCGGTATAAGCAGCGCTCTCTATTACGGAACCCTTTCAATATGGAGATTTCAAGATTTGCTTATGAGTCAACATCCTGAGGGATTCCTTCAATCGCTTATCACGTTACAGTATAAACGTAAATGTTAATTATATATCTGAGGCTAAAATCTTTTAGTGCAAAATATATTTTCTATGCTGATTAGAATAAAAATATGTCTATTAAGAAATATTGTAAAATTTTAAAGATTTCGAGATTTTGCCGCTAGTGGGTTGTTAAAACTGAAAATTTGATAAAATTAATGAACACAAATTATTTATTGCTAACATTTTTTTTTTCTATTTTGTATGCGTTTTTAATAATATAATATATATTATATAATAAACGCTATCACACCAACATTTTATTATCAGATATTTGAAAACCGGAAATGATAATGATAACTGGAAACTATATAAAGTAAAATAAAAATAAAATTTAGTCATAAAAAAATAAACATGCCATCACTAAACAATCATAGTCTGTGTACCTTTTTATTAATATATGTATTAAACTTTTACAAATTCATCTTTTTTCCCCTCCCCATTGGAAAAAATTAATGGTTTGATCTCTGATGAATTATTTTTAATGATAATTAGTTGCTCTCGTATCTTAAATCTATATATATATATATATATATATAATTACTGCTTATCGACATAAAAAACAATAGCAGCAGGCTACCGGCGGCTTCGGTGCTTATTAATTTATAGATGTATAACAAAACATAAGAATGATGATAACACAAAACGCTAAAACTTAATCATTTAATTAGCATGATACCGATTTATATATGATATAGGATAAATAAAAGAGGGTTTTTAATAATAAAAATAAAGTATTATATATTTCTTATTGTTAAACAACTAAAATATGTAATATTTCTGATACATTGTTAATATAATTTTTATTCCATAATGGAGTAGTGCCCCATGGGAGGGTGTGGTGTGTTAACGAAATCAGATACCTCTTGTTGTCATGCGGGCTGAGAGATATCATTTGTTGTGATACCGAGTACACTGTATGATTAAATGATCTTATACTGTTTTGCTGGTGAGTCATCTCAACATTTTTTTGTAGACAATTGAGGTAGTCTTCAAACGTTATCTGCGTCTTGACCACGTAGCCTTTGATTTCTTTAGCCTTCTTTGTGATAGGTTTGTCAGCTGATGGGACCATACATGTGTACATTTTAGCTCTAAGCCCTACAAATTCGGTCATTATTTCTCCCTTATTCTCATCTTTCATTAATCCTGGCACCTTTTTATTTGTCAGAGGGATCCCATAAATATTGTTTGGGGCGTACTCTGATGTATCAAAACGCTCAATGTCCCGTTTTATGTCAGCATATACGTCATCCGTTTCGATCTCATAAATAAGTGAGTCTGTGTCTGTATAACACAGTTGAGCCTTGTCTCCATATTTATTCTTTATATAGCCGTAAAAAAATCGTAGAGAAGGGTCTTGGAAATATCCGGAATTGCCATACCTACATAAATAGGTTTGGTGAATATCACCTCCGTCTCAAGCATTTCTATTAAAACAATATTTTCATCCAATATTTTACAAGCGTGGAAATTAGGACTGGCAATTCGGGCTTCCGCGCCATACCTTCCATCCCATCTGGTTATCAGCTTTATACGTCTCCTATTTCGCACATTCTCCATGGTTTTTCCAAAGACAGCATTACTAATCAATTTAAAAAAATCTTTCTCGAAGTCGTTTGTTGCTTTTTTGCGCAGTTCAGCATTCACGTCGATGTATTTTTTTAGCCAAGGAGACTGGTGTAACTGAAGCACTGTATGGATTTTGTTGACAATCAGACCCTCCGATACATACTGCTTTAAATTACGATAATGAATTACATATTTTTTTTCATTATATAGAGTAGCAAGCATCTTAGCCTGTTTGAATTTGGGGGGACATCTTTTTTCTTGGGCCATAGGTAGATCTCTTTGCATATCGTGTATGCCATCAGGATATGTCAGATCTACTTCGAAAATATATCCTACAGATGCATCATCGGATACATGATAATTGAAGTTGCTCACATCCCCTTCAACCCACTTGAGATCGCCATGAGGAAGGTATTGCGACATCGCCCATGCATACATTGCATTAATATCATAATACATCAAATATTTTTGAGGTGCACTTGGATTATAATTGCTCATGTATTTGTTGTTTGCTTTTGCATGTCTCTTTGAGCATTGGGTGAGACCTCCACGTATCCCTTTTTCGATAAACATCAAAATATCTATGTTGTTAATATAGTCCAGCTCATGCTTTGTACATTTTAGCATGGCATCCCAACTTAATCGTGGAGCTGTATAATAATGAGCTGGGTCTAACTTAAAGTGTTTCAAGCAGACTTCTCTAAAACTCTCGAACACATCTGCCAGCAGCAAAACGTCTGTTTTTAAGTAGAGATCGCTATACTCTCCAAGAGTTTGTATTCGAAATTCATTCCATACTTTCTGCGCGTGGGCATAATCTTCATGATTTATATTAGATTCCGTCAACTTAGAGTAAAATTGATGATACGTAGGCGAACTTTTTTCATCTAAACTCTCCCATGATTCGACGTGGTCGTACGGAAACACTCCTTTGCGTGTTAATAGATTGTATTGCTCCACTTCTAAATGCGCAAACTGGCTCTTTAATATGGGTTTCTCATCCAAATTTGAACTTAGTTTGTCGAGAGATGAGGATATAAAGCGCATCGAGACTATAAATTTAAATTTTACCAAGTTTTCAGAGATGTATTTGGTAATGGCTATAAAGTTTTCGTTGTTGTTTGTTCTGCAAACCATTCGGCGCAATTAACCCCTCCATAACTGCGGTAGAAAGATAGGTTGTCGTCATAAGCACATTTAAAATAATAGCCCACGCTATGTGCTTCGTGCAGCTGGTACTTAGTGCTCCTATCTCCCAATTTAATGTTAATTGGATTTAATATGCTTTCAAAATCCGGGTACACTATAAATAGACATCTCTCTTTGTTTCCGAAATTTTGAAATTTAATCTTTCCTTCTTTTTTAAAAGACACCTTACATTCATTCATCATTTCGCAGTCTTCCAGATGTTTTTCCAGTTTGTCTTCGCTCTTAAAGTAATGAAGACACCGATCACAAAAGTACTTTTTGCTATTGTGTTTGTCCAATTGATTTGATACCAGTCTTGACAAATCTTTTATCCATACGTAGTGATAACGAGTTTTGCAACCATCGTCTGCTTGGCTGTCTTTATGATCATATCTATCTTTAATCAGGAGAAGGTTTACATGCTTCGCCTGTTTTGCTTTTGTTAAATAGGTTGGTACTACGGTAAATTTTTTCCTTTTTGAGACTTCCAAAATATATACGTTGATAGAGAGATTGTTTTGCTTCTCAAATATAGAAATTTGTTTTATAAACATCGGAAACACAATAATTGTTAAGTTTAAAGCGGTTGAGTAGTGAGAATAGCTGATCGTTCTATTTGAATTACTTAGTGCTGGATTCAATGCTGCGTTGACAGCCCAAGCAAAACATGCATCGTCTACATTTTGAATGTTTATGCATGCATGTTTCAGACGTATATCATCTGGTAAATTAATAAAACTAGAACCTAGCTGTGGTGTAAATTTATTTATATTAAATGTTATGTTGATAATGCTGGACAAACTCCATTCGCTGTCTCGTTCTTGAAATTCTTCCAACTCACGTAACACCGCGGTAGATATATTCTCTTGAAACCAGGCGGCAATGTTAATGTCTCTGAAAATTGGAGCGTTTTTTGTTTTCATATATTTGTATTTGTAGATGTCTTTGCCTGCTTTTATGACCACAAATTCTCCACAGAAAGATGCGTTAACCTTCAACAATGTTTCTTTCTTGAGAATAGTTTTAACATGTCTCTGGAAGAGATCTCTAGCGTCTTCTAGAAATGCGGCCGGGTCTTTATGTTTAAGATTAACTACAGCTGCGGTTTTGATGCGACTAGCAAAAGCTGTCTCCATTTCCGACCATTTAACGCGAAGACTTACATAGTTTTGTCGGTTTGGGTTAGATGTTTTGTATCCCGCACCGCTGATTGCTTTCATTTTTGTTCGAAAACAATTCATTAGTGTAAGACAGCTTATTATGTGCTGCTTTGTCCCAACCGATGTCGTCTTTTTCATCGCGACATTCATCGCACGAATGTGACGTCCACACTTTTTAATTGCGGGTTCGATTGCGGGCGGATCGTGCACGATGGTGATAAGACGCTGGCGAGTTTCATCTACTAGTCTTAAAAAAGACAGATTTTTCTTTATTGACTCCATTCTGCAACAATAGAGATAGATCTTAAGATACCACAAATTTATTATAAATTAATTTACAGGTATGCAAAATATCGCATAGATAAGTATTATACGCACAGTATGAGCTCGTTATCACACCACAACTTCCGCTGTAGTAAGTAATAAAATATAATATGTAATTATTTCAAAACTTCTAATCTTAATAATGGCTCCTAAATAAATCCCCGAAAATTATTGACACTATTGTGGTTATGGTGCGCATCCTCAATTTTTTCGAATTTTTACGCTATCTCTTTGTGTTTAGAAGATAGTTTCGCATGACATTGTACACCTTGCCGCTCACGTATAACGTTAAATTTTAATAAAAAAATAAAAGTCTCTGGTTATTGATGAAATGATTAACAATGAGTAAAAGCTGAAAAATGGTAACGTGTTCATCCGAAGCATTAAACTGTATCAAAGAATGGTATCAAAATAAACTTACCTTACCGCTGGGCCACGAAACATACGCGCCGCTTGTAGCGTCAAGGACGCTGGGATTTTATTTTAGCAGCGTCAAAAACAAGGCCACGAGCCTGTCAATTTTTGTTGGAGCGTTTATTTTGACATTTCTATTTAAGGTTATGATACATTTATATTTGTTTATATAAACTTTTTAACACTTTTTTTAACTTTAAATATTCATTCTGCCAATATATTCATTAAAAATAAATTATAATAATGTTCCTTTTCAATATATACAAAATTTTAAAAATGAAAATTATTTACATAAACAAAAAATCATAGAATGCGAAAAAAAAAAAAAATTATCTTGCCGCTTATAGCGTCTAAACACGAGTAGCTTAATTCGTATTATATTTGACATTTCTATTTAAGGTTATGATACATTTATATTTGTTTATATAAACTTTTTATTATTTTTTTAATTCAAATTTTATTTATTCTACCAATAAACTATTTAAAGGTAAATTATATTAATCTTACTTTTCAATATAAGATGTATATACAAAATTTTAAATATATAAATACAAAATTTTAAATATATAAAAAGTATATATACAAATAGAAAACTACAAAACGCGGGAAAACAAAATTTATTTTAAAAACTAAATTAAGTAATTAATTTTTAAAATAATTTTATTTACGTATTTGTCTTTTGACTTATTGAAATATGACATGTAAAACTATGTGATTTTTGTTTTTATCTAGCTTTGTTCTCCCATTTTTTCACGTTAATGATAAAAATTAATAAAATTTTAAATTAAATTTCTTTTCTTCAAATTCAATAACTAAAAACTCAAAATCTTGGCAGAATTTGTTTTGGCAAATTAAACTTGATAATTGAATATAATCTACTAAACAATGTAGGTTTTAACCATTTAAAAAATGTGCCAGTTTAAATTCTTCATCTGCCAGTACTATTAATATACAATTTTGAAAACTGGCAAAATGTGTTTTATGTAGTGCAAAACTTATACAAACATATCATCAATTTATACATTATTCTTTTTACTTAACTAATAATTTTACAAAAAAAATTTAATAATAATTTATTTAATTCAATATAGTTAAATAAGTTAAATCATAATAATGATAAAATGCAAATTTCAGTTTAGACAAAATTATCAATTTATAAAAAAACGTTCTGGCGTCCATATTTAGGAGCGTTTGAAACAAACCGATTTGTTTCAGACGCTGGTGCTCAAATAATACGCTCCAACTGCATAAACAGTCAAATATTTTTGTGTACGTACTTAATTATTTGTATTAATTTGTTTTTAAGAGGCATATAAGATGAGCGTCAAGCGCAACGAACGCTCGTGTTTGTTTCGCTAGAAGCCAACGACGCTGCATCTTGCAGCGCTATTTCGTGGCCTGGTACATATAAACTCATGCATTTGAATTGGACGCTTGACGCTCCTTTTTTCAGCGCCGAGCGTTTACGCTCAGAGCGTCATGGCTCGTGGCCCAGCGGTTAGATTTATTTGATGTACACACAAAACACAAGATGATCAATTTATCAGTTATCGCGACAATGTTTGATGACTGAATAATTTTCATCAATTATTTTCTCCGTATTTATACCTTTTCTTAAAATTTAATCAACCAATCAGCATCGAGATAATTAAAGTAGTACTGAAGGGCCCCCTAACCAAAATCGCGGAATTAATTCCGAAAATGGCTGTAAGTACATTATTTTCTTAAATTATTATTATTATGAATAAATTTTATCTTATTTTATTTATTTATTTCTTTTTTATTTTTTTATTATTTTGTTTTTCAAAATTTCAGAACTCCGTTGTGAAGTGTCCTTGCGCGCATAGCTTTGTTTACACCCCCGAGCGGGGTGACATTTTATACGGGGTCCAACAACTTGATGCAAAGCACTTCGTTTGGGTGTTCGCATTGGCGGCCGCTCAACGCGTAATATATATTTCGCTTGAAAAAGACGCCGGCATGTGTAAGTTTAAATACTTTATTTTTATTCATTTATTTATTTATTTAGTGTGAGAAACTATTATATATGTATATATATGATAATGTGGATTCTAAAAATATATGTTAAAATTAACAAATTGAAGCAAAATTGGTCAAAAGAGCTAAAAATTTTCAAAAGTTGGGAAAATCCGGACTCTCTAATATGTATATTGTTACGGGTCAATTTTCCCTTAAGGTGTAATTGGCACGTATTATGTTGGTTGCCGGCTAGTTACCAATGGAGGCGGGCGGGGTAAAATATGATCATAAAACTGGTTGAATTTAAATATATATTATAATAAGTAAAATAAATTTTAATATAAAATTTAAAAATAAATGAAATTATTAGATTTACATTTTCAATGTGGGGCTGGTTTTATAATTTTAGGTTATTTTCACAACGGCCTACGCTAAAAGAAATAGAAAATGGCTACATTAAAAAAAAACAAGTTAAAGTACAAGAAATTAGAAAAAAAATCAGACCTTGCAGAGCTTTTTCCAATGTTTATAAGCTGAGAAATTTTTTTTTGAAAATTAGCGAAAAAATGTGATTTTTAGGCGTTTTTCTGAACTTTGAGAGACTCCTAAAAATCAAAATCATGGCTTAAAAAGTTGAAAATTTGGGAAATATGTTTTTTTGATACCTACTATCACATATTTAATTTTGAGCCAGTTTGGAGATACTCAGTTTTTAAGTTTGCTCGAAAAGTAATGGAATTACTCATATATATATATATATATATATATTGAAAGCAGTTTATTATTACATATTACATTTTTATTTAAGTTAATAGAATCTTTTTCTAAAGCCGGCTCCATACATTGGCCCCAGCGTTGGGGCCAAGTTTGGGCCAAGATTGGGCGGAGTAGACTTGGCCAAGTGTATGCGTCCACATATTGGGACAAACCGCAGTATGATCGTAAACGCGCTCTGGTAAAGATGTCCGATATTGAGCTTGCCATAGGTGTGTTCGCTGTAGCTAGTACTACATACAACTATATTATTGAATTAAATAAAAAAAAAACAAACTTCCGCGTAGAAGAAGATGGCGGATTTAACCATTACATAAATTACGAAATAAGTAAGTATATATACATATAAAATATAATATTTTATTGTTTATTAAATATTTATTTCAATTATTCAGTAATGCAAATAATGTAATTTGAATGTTTTTTAACTGGGAAAGAATGTAAATAATATATAAAATTGTTGTTTGTATATTATCTTCGATATATTATTTAACTTATTTCAGGTATGACGGACGTCAATTGCTGTCAGACTTAGTCCAAGAGCCATCAGGAGAATTTCAAAATTTCTGCCGTATGTCGTCACAAGATTTTGAATTTTTTCTTCAAAAAATTGAACCTAAAATAAGAAAAAAAAAGACTTTCTGGAGAGATGCAATACCTGCAAAAGTACGTTTGGTTGTGACTCTGAGGTTTCTTGCAACGGGGGATAGTTACAAGAGTCTAAACTTTCTTTTTAAAATTTCCAGCCAAGTTATTTCGCTGATAGTACCTGAAGTTTGCAATGCAATATGTGATGTTCTGAGAGATTCTGTTAAGGTAAGTTCTTTTTTTTTACTTATCTCTAACAACAATATGATGAGAACTGCAGCGATAGGTTTTGTTTTGATGAATTTATTAGTATAAGTATATAAAATAAAACGGTAACTTATATGAATAATTTTATTGTAAACAAATTACAATTTAGTAATGATATTGTTGAGAGTTCTGATAATGCGTGTTTGTTTCATTTGTTCTTGAGTCGTATTGTGTAACTGGTGCTATTGATGTAAAATGTTGAGGTGAAAGTGCGAGTAATGTATTTGAAGGAGAATGGATTGGAGTGGACATTGATGAGGAGGATGGTGTTGACATAACTTGATATTGTCGGGTATGGCTATTGTAAATTCTCTTTTCTCTATACAAGATTTGGTCTATTTCCAACATTATGGCATCTCGTTGTGGTTCTTCAATTTTTTTAATTTTTTTTGCAAGCAGCTGACAAAATAAGTCTACTTCATCAACCTCTTTTGATCTTTCTGAAATCCTGTTCAGAGCTTGCTCCATTTGCTTACTTGCATTTGCAAGTGCAGGGTGTCGACGCTTCTTTGCAGTAGATTGTTTGGCTACTCTGTCGAAGATGTTGATGAGTTTTCATTTGTTGTATTATCGTCTTCGGCAATAATAGGTTGAGTCTGAAACAAATAAGTTGTATATAACAGTCCGATGCAGTAAATATAAAAAAAAGTATAACGACTATATATATATATATATATATATATATATATATATATATATATGTAAAATTTTGCAACCATGTGCTAATATGGCCTCCGGGACTCCGCGGATTATTGCGCGTCTCCCGCAACGGCTCAAACCAAAAAGAACCTTTAGCGCGCAACTCTTCCTTACGCACCCCGCATTCATACATTGTACTAACCACATAATAATTATAAATACAATTTCCCACTTTGACAACATTTTAAAAATTAAATAGAATTTATAAAATAATAATAAAATTAAGGTTAATTAATAATTAGCTAATTATAACTAAAACCAGAACAAAAAAATGAAAATTACGATATTTATCCCAAAATAATAAAAAAAACGTTACACCATGTTTATTTAAATAATATAAATGATGCTTATTTATAATAAATGTAAATGAATTAAATTGTGAAATGGAAAGGAAGCCTTATCTAACACTTACCCATTGTATTATAATGATTTGTATAAAATATGTTATTTATCTAACCATGCTGGCTTAAACCTGGATGGTGTCTTCTATGTACACGTGTTTCTGCCATGCTCGTGCGTAGAGAAACCAGTGTTGAATATCCAGCGATGGTCCGGGCGTTGTTGATGGAGAGATGTATGTCCAGCGGATCGGGTTGAGCGTCTCATCTTTGTGTTGAATTTATAAATTGATTTTAATGTTAATGCATGTTGTTGCACATTTAATCCGGTTTTGAAGGACCATTTGTTGCGTAGTTATGCTGAATTTTGGATTTTACGAATGAAACACATACTATTATTTATGGTAATTCGGTGATATTATTATTAACAATATAAACTATACATTTAACAGAACATCTTACAAATTACATTAAAGTTGTGACTAAATAACAGTTGTTGAGCGGTCGACCGCTGAACTCTCACTGGTAATGTAGTAAAATAAATGTAAAAAACAAACAAAACAAAACGACAATAAAACTAAAAAAAATCGTAGAATTTTTTTTATAGGTTTCATACTCTCATATATCGATCAAAGGACTACTAATAAGTTATAAAAACTAAAAAAAAATACATAAGTAAGTTTGTCAACAATTTATATTTGTTTTACATTTGACTTGTTATAATGAAGTGACGCTTAGTGCGCCATTGCAAGTTAATATACCTTGCTGCTTTTGCTAATCATACAAGATCATATATCATTGAAAAACTAAATAACATTTCTTGGTAGAGGTGTGATGAAATGTGCATACACATAATTATATCTAATCTATTACATGTAATGTTAACCGTGTTATTCGCCGCAAGGTATGTATTGTGCCGACCTACCTCACGTTTGTCACAGTTAAATGAAACTTTAGACGCTGCACAGTCAATCACCGCATTATTTTTTCTTAAGAATGTGAATCCTAACAATACGTTTTTTGCCAATGTGTTTACCACTAAAAAATCTACTATAAATATATTTCCCTTCATTTCGACATTTAAAGAAATGTTTCCCACAGATTTAATTTTAAAATTACTTAACGTTATAATATTTATATTTTTCTTCAAAGTCGTATACTTATTATTTACAAAATTAAGTGAAATTCAATTCATTCCAGCACAAGTATCTTCTACTAGAATGTCTATATATTTATCACCTACTATTCCTTTTATAGATAATAGTTTGTTTACGGGAAAAGAGGCTTCATTTTTAATAATTAAGCTAATTTCATTAGTGTCGTTCTTTTTGCGATTGGGGACAGATTGTGGCGGCTCTACTACATCTGTTTATTTCCGTTTCCCGAATAATTTATAGGTACATTATTATTAGGGGGCATTTTATTTCAATTACTATCTTAAATATTTTTTGCTACATACTTATTATGGTGGTAATTAGGTGGCATTGTATGACTTATTTACAGGAGATGTATTTAATTGGGACTTAACTATATCACTTACGGTTTGTTTCATTTCACTTATAACCGCTTTTGCTCTGTAAGCTCTTTTACGTTTACACTATCTGCCTCTTTCACTAAATTTTGGGGTTTTTGAACCGATACATTATTTAAATATTTTAAATTATTGAAATGCCATATATGGATGTATGGGTTAGGATGGGTACATTGCTACATTGCTGATGCATGTGTCTCATTTTTGGTAGAATTTATATGTTTTACCTGTCTTTGTATGTCACTTAAACTATTAGGCTGGTGAATTTGTACCATGTATTTATAATGCGGTAACATGCCTTGTAATATGTAATTTGGAACATCGCATTCTGACATATTCGGATTAATTTGATCGCACAAATCAAGGGTGGCGTAATAATAATTGATCAGTTTCTCATTGGGCTTCTGAACAGAATTATTGTACTTTCGTTTTAAATCTTGTTCATATGAAGGACTAATAAATGATATTTTGAAACTGTCCAATGTTCCGTATTGCGCTTTGCAAAAAACCGAAACCAAAATGCTGCTGTGCTTTGCAGGAAATTAGCAAAATAACCAATTTTAAACCATCATCTCATTCATTAAAATTTGCACTAATTTCAAAATTTCTTATAAGAGCAATTGGTTCATCTTTGCTGGGGTCAAATGACGAAGGCGACAAAAATTTTGGAACTTTCGGTTGCAAATTGTTATATAGATATCAGCAATTGTTTTATTCATATTTCTGCTGTTTTCCTCTTGTAAAACAGGTGTCTTCTTTAAACCAGAAGCTTTGATTTCACGATGTTGCAAAGACGGCTACCACAAGTATGCTAAATCAGCAGCTATATCTAATAACCCATTTGTCTCAGGTACCAAAGTACTTCGACCTTTTGGGAATTTTTTTTTTTTTACTTTGCTGTCTGTCTATTTTTTTTAGTTTGGCTTGAATATTGTTTTGATTTTCACTAATAAATTAAATTTCATTTGATTTGTTTTCTTCGTCGCGTGATTCAAAATTGTTATTATCTGGAAGCTTATCATCAACTTTATTTAACTCGGACTGGCTATTATTTTCACTTACTTCAATCGATTCTTTTTCACCAGCGATTATGATGTTGTCGCGCGTTTCTGAATTTGTTTGATTATTATCTATATTACAATTAATTTGAACATTGCTTTGAGGACTTCTTAGTGTCCTATTACTTCGGTTGAACGGAGACTGTACATCAGACACGTTAGGCGTGAATTGCATTAACGGCGAGTTTTGGTCCACTAAAATTTCTTTTATACTTTTTAATTCAAGCGTTAATTTTTTATTTTGACTTCGCGTGTTTACAACCGTCATTTAATTAAGTTTTTACGATTTTTTTTTAAATTAAATCACTAAAGTTAAACTATTTTTTTAACCGCACATTTATATCGCTAATGCTCGTATTCATAAAAGCTGAATAAATTTAATGACTATTAAATGTGACAATATAACCTCACAATTCGATAAAACGTCAAAACTATTTTTATAAATTTGATAGAAATACATGTGTATTATTAAATATTATTTTTCATTCATTTCTGATAGTTATTTATTATGCCAAACTTGTTTTTATGGTAGAATAAGTATAAATAATTTTGCGGTTGTCAAATTTAACGATCCGTTACTGTAATTGACTTTTATGAATACGGGCATTAATTTACTAAATAACTAATCTATCACTTCTAATTCTAATTTTAAATTCATTGGCAAAAATTTAGCGCCTCCACCATGTTACGAATGTAGGGGGTAACTCAGATAAGCACAGAGGTACATAATACTATTTATTATAAACTTACGTAAAAGGATGCCAGCAATACTCTACTGGCGACATCGCAAGTAGATGGGACTGCGTAGCACTTTCACAGTTATAAGGTAAACGAAGTAAAGAGAGCGAGCCCTATGCGGAGCCAAGTATTTATACATAATTAGTTGCTGGCTCAGCACAGATAAAATATTGCATTGCGATATACGCGACAATAATTATATATTTAATTCAAGAAATATTTATAGACAGTGTCATACGGGATTTAGTATGATAAACTGCAACTATAGATAACAAAACTGCAACGATCATTCTTATAATACTCTTTAGTCGCCATCTTTTTTATTATTAGTTCTTACATATCTCGACAGAGGTGCCGGTGTCATTATACAGAGTGAACAAATATACAGAGTGAATGATTATACAGAACAAAACGCAATAAATACATAAAATACTAAACAGAGATCTAAATATAGTTCTTTGACATTTTTAAAATATAATTTATTACCTGGATTAATATGTATGTCAGAAAGCTGTCTAGAGCAAATTTAATTTCCTTGCATGTAACACTGCAATATTTCTCTGTATGTTGTAATTAATTTATTATGCAAAGTTAAAATTATAACTTTTTCTGTTGTTGATTTAAAATTTAGAAGAATCCATTCCATAAAATAATAATACAGTTTTACTAAAGCATTATTGAGGGAAGTATGAATAAGTTCTACTGCTATAAGTTTTTCTTTTACATATTTTTAGTTGAAATAAATTTGTAATGCTGACCACTGCTCTATTATTTTAATGACTACTGATGACAAATTCAGCCACCTTGTTTGAGAAGAATGTAGTAATTCATGAACTTCGGTGTTTGAAAAAGTTTCGTTTAGAACTATTCAGTAATGAATTGTTTTTAAGTAAAAGCACTATTGTATCACTTATTTATAGATACCTTAAAAAAGTTATAAATATTCCTTGCTAAATCTTTAAGTTCTAGGAGCTCTTTACAAGCGTGACTACCGCAAAGATGCAAGGAATGACAAATACATTTCATTATTACAATTCCATGGCAATTTCCTTTAAATCTGCATGCAACGGATTTGTGTGCTCCCATCATAACATTACAGAGGTATAGCGTATTTTAAAAATGATTGTATAATTAAATTGTATAAGTGTTCTGCATTACTTCCTAATGTCATTTTTATCAAAAATATTTTCAAGCTAGCAAAAATTGCTTTCAAATTAGTTTTTTAATACTTTCCAATAACATTGCAAATTATAGCAGTGGCTTTTGTTCGTTTCAATTGCATACCCCTGGCAATATTAAAATCAGAAAAGCATTTTTTAAGCAGCTAAAGCAATTGGTCTACACTGACAAAAGAATCATTGTGTTCCGCTATAAATCCACATATTTGTATTTCTGTTTCCGTTGCAACAATATTTTCAGGTACTTATGTTTTACAAACAAGTGTTCAAGTGCATCTTTTGTTGTTAGTTGCAGCAGATTTATTTTTTATATGCTTTATACCTTTTTTGTGATTTTTTATGAGTGTAATTTTTGATAGAAATTCTGTTTTACAGAGAATGCATCTCGCCTTACATCATTCTCTAAAATGAGTATGGCAATTAAGAACTAGATAAAAATAACTATTACTAAGATTGCCATTTATAGGAGCCAACCAATATTTAATTGAGGATTACTCAGAAATATTTTTTCTAAACTTTCGAGCATAATGATTGCGCGTGGCTTTCATCGGCGGCGTAATATCCATATTTACAAAATGTCAGAATCAAACAGTCTTCACACTCAAACAATGAATAATGTTAATCAAAATAAACATTCGACACTTAAATAACGCGGACAACGGAACACTTAATGAATTACACTTCTAAAACACCGTCGTTTCTGTTACGTAAACGCTAAATGACCAGGCACTCAAGGCAGTAACACTCGACTGACTCGACTCGATCTTGATCGGTCCGCAAGTCATCAACAAAGTATTTTCCCTATATTCTCTAAGTTTAAAACGTCAAATGACACTGATAGTAGCCACAAGAAAATGATTTATATAAAAATACGATCAATTTGCATTCTTCATATTATGTCAATTTGGTTATTTCATTTTTATGGTGTAAATTATTGTGTAGAGGGTCAAATTATCTTATTTTTACGATAACTATCGTGTATTTGGCAACGCTGATTCTCGCACAACATTACTCCGAAACAGCGTCCCATCCCATCGCTTGTCGGTTTTCTTCAGTCGGATCAAAGGAATTTGATTCCGTGTTGCTGGGCGATGTTACGGAAGGATGTTTGTTTGTGTACGTACATTATAGGCTAGAACTAAAACTAAAATAAGTGAACTTGAAATAAGTAAACTTAGATCTGACTTAGAACTAACTTTTGTATCTTCAGATATACGTTTTATAAGGTGGTAGCGGCTGACTGGAAGAAAGTTTTAATATATTGTAAGGCAAGTAAGTAGGTCGAGAAATGGGAATTGCCGGCGGATGCGGACCTCTCCTTTCGATTACTCTCATGGTCGCAGTAGAAGGGATTCTAACAATTACTACAAATATAAATGTTCAACATTTTATCAATATAATAAGTTTACTTTTAATTTAATAAATCCCAAAGGTTTTAATTTCTGACGATTATACGTAAATAAAACTTTATTAGTTTGCTTTACTTTATAATGATTAAAATTTGAATCAAATCTGGCATAGCTGATATACGTGCACCAGTATCTAATTGACATTTAAAGATATCATTTTCAGTTTTTGAATTTATTATTAAGGAATCAAAAGAAATATTTTTGTTTACAGTAAATAAATGTTCTTTTAATAAAAAATTTTGATCTTTTTTAAATTTATTTTTATCTTTACATACACTAGCAATGTGACCTTTCTTTTTACAAATACTACAATTGCTATTTTTAAAGAAACAATTTGTACTTAAATGATTATTTCTACAGCACATCAAACATTTATTATTTATTGGCTTACCAGTCTCTTTATATATAAATAATAAAGTTCTACTTGACCTGCTCCCAAGCAAAAAAAATGTAAAAATGACCTTTTTGACATGTAAACAATTAAACACCGGTGGGAAACTATAGCTTTTCTACGCTAAGAATATTATTTAGTAGAGTAATTTTGTAATTAAGATAAAATGTATTACTTCATTATCAATAATAATAAATTTTCAAAGTAAATAAATTATGTATAAATGTCTTTTAATTTTGAATAATTAAAATAAATAAACATAATAAAATATTTATTTGTAATTGAAGCTTACCTGCGCTGAAAATAATTTTAAGAGTAATGTTTTTTGCTACATATGTAAGTATAAAATAAATAACGATAATTTTATTTTTGTAATATAAGAAATTAAATTTATTTATACACTACTTATTTTGGAGTAATAATATATTATATAGTGTTTAACAACAAAAGCAAAGAACTTGAATAATGAAGTTACGTTTTCTTAATTGTATATGGGTGTGGCTTGAAGTTGAATGCTGTTAAGTTGATGTTAGCGTTTTATTCATCTTCTGTTATCTATAAACAAAAATCAATAATTAAAACAATAAAATATAACTTAATTAATTTAAGACTTACATTGTTGATGTGTATAACGGGGTATTTAATTCCGTTTCTTTCTTCGACATTGCTAAGAACAATGTAAGCACCTCCACTGTGATTTTTGTTAAAATCTTCTACATCTTCCTTAAAAAAGGTTACAAATCGTTTTGGTAACCATACTACAAATTCCGGTGTTTTTACCAAAATAGATGGTCTTGTAGATTTTATTTCGATCAATTTGATTATGTACCTATAATTTATATCCAATTCCAATAACTTTTTTCTGGTAAATAGGTTGTCACGTTACAGAACTAATTCAATTTATCGCAATCCATGATTTTCACTTTACTTTATATCGCAAAGATTGTTATTATCACATCTACACTAGCAGACTAACTAAATGATATTTGAAGTTTTAAATTATAATTTTTTCCATGCCATCATCATTACCACAATGTCCGCAAAAAATGAATAATAAATAACAGGAAACCAATACATCAGTCATCACATTTCCTTAGTTTATTATAAAAAAAATTTCTTAATTGATAAAATCATGATATTTAATGTGTTTAGGTAATCTTTCAAAACCACAAACAAATTTGTAATTGAAAGAAATCTTAATTAATTTATAAATTTACTTCCCCAGGCTAATGTATGAATACCATTCCCACAAATGTAACGTTTATCATCAAATGGTGTAAGGGCCAGTTTATTTTGTGTTTGTGTAAAAATAGTATGCTTGATTGATGAAAATAAATTTTGTTGTCTATTTATTAATTAATTTTGAAATAAACATTTTTTATAGTCGTTGCCGGTTAAGTATTTTTTAACAACATATTTCTTAACACCTTTAGCTTTCTTTAACCATTGACCACATTCAATATTGTTTGCATACATTTTACTTTGCAAACCAACAAACTCTGACGTAATTTTTCCACCATTTTCGTCTTTCATAATTAGTATTATTACAGATGTGGTATATCGATGTCTGCGATAGACGTGGTAGTTCCTCCAGGTGATCTTTATCTACGATTTCGGTTCTTTATTATCGGTTTTTAATTATTTTTTAAAAACTTCGAATCTGCACGACTGCGCTAGTTAAATTCCGCGATTGAGGAATTTTGTTTTTAAAAACTTTAAATATTAGAAAATACAATAAACGGTGTGATGAGTAAGTCGTCTGTTTATATAGTAGAAATAAATGCTAACCAGTGATATATTCAGATTATCATTCGTACGTGCCAATCAGCTTGTTATGCATTATATAACTAATACAAGCTTTTTCTTTAAAGGTATTACATATTTAGGATAAAAATTTAATATTTATGGAAGATTTGAAAATTAAAAAAACCTTTGAAAAATCAAAATTATAAAGTAATTAACAAATAATTAGATTTATATAATTCTCCTATATTAGACATTAAAATAAATTTATTTGATGTACACAAATTTCAAGTGTAAATATTTAATGTTCAAGGAAAGTTCATTGGCTTTTATTAAAGTTTTAAATGATATTAAAAAATAAAGCTCATCTTAATCTTTTTCTGAATAAATTGTAAAATTAAATAGTAATAAAAAATGAATTAAGTATTATAAAAATATACAAATAAAATAAGATTGATGTATTACAAGCAAATTTTAATCTGTTTTGTCTATTCCTTTCTGTAATGCATCATTTATGTAGCTATTATTAGTAACGCTACGTTATTTTACTGTAAAAAAAGCTTACACACACAAATAAAATTAAAGAAAACATTAGAAATCAATATTAAAAGTTCTTTATACGGGACTGTACAGAAAACTTATTACGGAACTGTACACAAAATTTATTACTGACTGTACATAAAACTTTTTACTGTACCCACTTTAGCTGTGTGACGATAACGTTTCAACCTATTCGAATGCATCCGAATAAGCTATATTGGCAAGACTGCTGTTCGTTCGTTCGCCTTAGCGCTCTTGACGTGCACAATAATTTCAGTCTACTACACTACCGCACCATTGCTACTATGTTGCTGAGAATAAATATAGGTGTCTAATAAATATAAGTGAAATGACAAGAAATTAAATAAACTTGCTATTAAAAATATTGGAATTAAATATACGAACATACAACTAAATTTATCGATCCAGAATGGAGAGGCAAACACGGGAATGCGTTATAAGTGTATACAAATATTTAAAATATAAATTTAACAGTTAAAAGTGAATTAATTATAAGAAGTCAGTAAATTGGAAATACTAGAAGAACAAGATATGAAAAAATAAAGACAAATTGTTGTTATATAATAAAAACAAAAATTATTATGGACTGTACACAAAACTTATTACGGTACTGTACCCACTTTAACTGCTGGGTGACGACAACGTTTCAACCTATTCGAGTGCACTCGACTAATCTACATTGGCAACGCCTTATCGTGGACAATCACATCAATCTACTAACCTACCATTGCTATTATGTTGCTGAGAATAAATGAAGGTGTCTAATAAATATAAGTGAAATGACAAGTTAAATATTATAATCGCTATTAAAAATAATGTAATTAAATAAATATATGAATAACAACTGGAATAATCGCTGCAGAATGAAGAGGGGAACCCGGGAATGCAGTAAAAGTGCAACAATTGATTATATAAATCTTCAAAATTATTAATTATAAAAAGACTGTAAATTGGAAATCTAGAAGAACAAGATATGAAAAAATCAAGACAAATTGTATATGCAATAAAAACAAAAATTATTCCCATTTTGAAGAAATTTATTGGATGTGGCACAATGAAAAACATACAATTAATCAGAATATACATCGTAACAGCAGCTACAGTTCATTAAGAACAGACATCTTGATTGCATATTTTTAATTCTATTTGTAAAATAAAAATGCATACAATAAACATATTATATTATGTAAATATTAGAATATTTACATAATATGAAATGATTTAAAACTAGGTTGAAGTAATTTGAAATAAAATTCCAACCTAGTAAATATATGGATAACATTACTCTATTTTGTTATTATTAGTCGGTTGACGTAATTTCATCTAACTATATTGTTAATTTGGGTTGACGTAATTTGAAATAAAATTCCAACCTTATAAATATGGTTAAAAACTATTCTGTTATTGATAGTCCGTTAACTTAAATTTATCTAATAGTTTGTTTTATAAAAAGAATTGGTCAATTTTTCACTTTACAAATTCTTGTGTTGACGAACATTATTCTTCATTTATTTTAACATGCATTGATTTAATGGATCATGTTGTGTACTACAATTGTAAGACTTTTTTTTACTTCTCCTTCTTGGGTATGGTAGTTATTGAATTCTTAGTTTCATGTTTCATATAAATGTATTGAATAAGACACTTGTTGTAATCTATACCATTCTTATAAAACATTTGTTGCGGTTTTATTCTTCTTCTTCAATACAGAGAAATTTTTTCCAATACCTGATCTATAAAAAGTTTCTACTTGTTCAAGATTTTTTTTTACTTTTAAGGTTTTGTTAACTTTACGGGTCATAATTCTAAAAGAATTGCTTATCTAAAAATGATAGTTTCTAGGAGTCTGTAAATTTCAGAGTACTTTTTTTCAGTCATACATTTGAACATCTACTGCCACTTGTATAACTACCAAATTGGTTAAAAATTTTGATATACTCATCGGGATTTAGTATGTTGCCCCTTCACATTCATTTGCCCAAATACTCGATCTAGAGGTATAAAGCTGTGTTCAGTTACGGGAAAAATTAATCCAATGGCGGTTGCGTTTTGTGGAGCGTTAAGTAACCATTTCTGATACATTAACACGTAGAATTTTTATTCTGTTCTCTACAACCATCAGCTAATGTTCTAATTATTTTAGCAGTTCGCGGTATATCTGTATTAATAAGTCTATGATTAGATGCAATTTTATTTGATTCTTAAGATCTTTCTAATTCAGTCCAGGTGTAAATGAATGCATTGTTTCTTATTAATGTAACTTTTGATGTTCCTAATAATTATAAAGTTGTAGGTGAAGAGCTGCCGGGAATAACAAGTCGCTTGATCTGGTATTTTTGGCATTAGCATATTTAATTAAAAGTTAGATTTTTTTTCAATATATCATAGAAACTGTTTGCTTATGAACATGCAGTTCCGTCATGTACTTCAATTTATCACCATTCGATGGTCTTTTGATACTTTATTTCAGGAGCAAAAATGTTGAGCAAACGTCTGTAGCCGGTGTTCCGAAACCAATATTATAGGAAGTATTAAAAATATTGCAAACAAATAAATCTTTTACTTTCAAATCTTCATCATCTATATTGTTATACATTTGTCATAGTTTTTTATATTCAAATCTGGCACTAAGTTAATGCCAACTGGTGTAACTAATTGGTAATAATATATTTCTAAACATTACAGAGATTCAATTTGTTTGAATTCTCTCCGATTCTATTTTATTTGATACTCTATCATTATCTCTGAGATCATTAGGCAAACTACCAACTAATAGGAAATTTCTAAGAATAAAATGTTGAGGAATGATTTTTTGCAGACTGGTTCCAACTGTTCTTGAAATAGACTGAATACATAATATTTGTTGCTGACAAAACGAGGTTTTTTGTTTAGGTTTATACCTGTGTCTTTTAGGTTAGGTTTGTGCTTGAAAAGGTATACCATTGTGGTTGCAGGTGGGATATTTAGGCAGAATCGTAGCAGAATAGCTATAAATCTTAACGCCAGTTTAAAATCGAATAGAATAGAATAGAATTTGGTCTAAGATTGAGAGTTTGAGGCAGGCCTGCTAGGTCAAAGCAACTGGTGTACTGACGTTTCCATATTTAACTTTTAGAATTGTTCCGCACATGTTTCAATATTCATTGGAGAGTTTATTTCTGAATAAATTTGTTTCCGTTTTTACCTCAATTTGTCTTTGTTCACCCTTATTGCTAACTACCTAACTCGTCATTATCTGTTTTATGTTTAATACGTGACGCAATTCTTTTAAACATACGCTTTCTGTCTGAACCGAGAAAAGATTTTATTACTTTTTTTAGATTATTTAACAAATTTCTAAAGTGAATTTTTTGAGACAATATAGGCTACAATGTGTCACACCTGCCGTTTTTATCTTGTTTATTAGTTTCAGTGAAATGTTTTTTACAGTACTGTTTCTCAACACTAAGTATTTTTGAATTTGTGTTGAATTCATCAAGTTGCCAAAATCTTTAACTTTTTCGTTTAGATCTTCAGTGGTTAAATATTGGCACAACTGGGTTTTTTGCTTTGCTGCAGTTGTGACTTTTCTAAGCTGGGATTGTATGTTGCTGGGCATTTTTGAGAATAAATTTATAACTTGGGGTAACTTACATTGTCTTTATTACTGTAATGTATGGTCTGGTGACTATCGGCTCTCCTAAATTTTTCACTAATTGATCTTGTTCGCACATTTTACTATTTAACAAATACTTATAATTATAATTCGGATTTGACTATCTACCGAGAATTACAACTATAACGACGACTCCAACTACCGCTACTAACTGTCTTTACCAAGGTGTTCCCTTTTTATAAGATCGGTCCCAATCGAGGTGAGCAAATCTGACATTGTTTAATTAGGTGACGCCTTATGTTGAAACTAACATTTTTAGGACTTTTGAATTAATTAATCTCAAGCCGCAACGTTTGATTCAGCTAATTGCTTTCATGCGTAAGTGGTTCGCTTATTAATTTATATGACTCGTCCTTTTATTATTATAATCTCTTGTTTTGTGACAATATGTACGGAAAATGTACAGCATAAGCTTGATTTTGTTGCAGTTGAATTGTTAAGGTTTTTACTATTGTTGTTGCCGAGTACTAACCCTTTTGTTTCGTTATCTTGGGACTTTTGACATTATTAGATTTTCTATTAAAATGCAAAAGTGTATTGTAGAATTTATGACAAATCCTGCATTTTGATTTATTATTGCAATTATTCTGAAAATGGTTATTACGCAAACAGTCGATGCATAATTTTAATTTAAGCACTAAATTGTTCTGTGCTTGCTTTTCAGAAATACACCACAGTGATATATTAAATGATCCTTGGAATTATTTGGACAACATTATTTAATATGCAATTGCTGCGTATTGTCGGGTCTGTTTGTTTACTCGTTGATTCTGATTTAATTGATCAGACGTTTTTGCATCTCGAATCAGTAATATTTAGAAAAAAAAACTATTTAAAAAAAATTGGTCCTAAAAGAATTATTAATCATGCCTGATGATGCCACTGTCTTCGACATCAGTTTTTTAAATAAATAAATACTTTAATTAATAACTAAAATTAAATTTTATGTTTTAAATTTACTCAATTGAATGTATTGACTTTATGTGCAATTTTTATCAAGTTTATTTATTAAATGACTAATTTACAGGTTATCGGATTTGGTTTCTATTACATCATTCTTGAATAGCACCGCGCTGTGAATGAATGAATAATGAGTAATGTACGTACCTGACATCGAAGTTTATATTTATGTATATCTGTTTATCATCCTGCTGGTCTTGTTGCTTTTGGGGGACACCCGAGCAGGACGCCTCCTTGTTGTCCATTATTCTATCGAGGATGGATTTGAATTTTCACCTCTTGTTAATAACAATGTAAACGTATTATGCACTAGAATCCACAGAGCACGGTTGAATTATACCAGATTTAAATAAGGGAGGAAAAAATAAATTTAAATGTCCATTTTAGTTATTTATTTATTAATTCTTTTCTTAATAAATATAAGCGCATATAATGTGTATTATTCAAGATTGTGTTACGTCCCAGTTTGGAGTTGCACAATCTGGCAGTATTCCTTCCTTCGCAGCATAAGTGAAGATGGGGGTTGACGATGTATAGTGTTCGGTTTGTTGATTGTGGCACTGAAAGGGACAAATAGAGATTAATTTGGTAGATTTATTTTGTTATATTTACAGGGATTAGTAATTATAAAATGATAATTGTAATACTTAGCTTGTTAACAAATTTGGTTTCCAATTCACATTTAAATTAAGTTTGTCTCCGTTCATTGTTACAGTCCTTCTGTATCATTGTCGTTGGGCGTTGGGATATTTCTAGTAAATTTTATTTGGGATAATATATTGTTGGGAATCTAAAAAAATATATTGTTATGGTCAATTTAAATTATTAATTTAATATTTGATGTCAATAATAAAATAAAATAAATTAAGTGAATATACTTGGAATGTGAATAACCTTACCAGTAATATGTGGTCTTTGCAGCTGTAATCCAGCGGGTGTACACAAACACTGCACTATAATCAACTAAACAAATGGAAGTTTGGGGTTGTGTTGTTTGTTGACATTTATAAAGTGTTTATAAATGTCAAAAATCTTATTTTGACAGACAGAGGTCTGTGAGAGCAGTGTTGCTAACATTGTGGAATTAAATTCCCTATATGTTACCAACATGGTGTGAAATTGTTCATGCGGAGTTGCCGCGTCTACTTTGGGAAATTAATATTAATTAATTTCCAATTATTGAGTGGGTTTTTGTTGATTAAAATTTATTGAATTAATTTGTTAATTCATAATTAAAGTGTGTTTGATGGGGATTACTTGTTACTGAGTGGGGATTGCATGTCTGAGTAATTCACTGAAGAATAGGGAATCTGGCAACGTCGATTGAAAAGTTAATGCGCAAATTCAAAAGTTTTTTTTGTTCATTTCGTTGAATTAAAACTGAATCCGTGCGGATACACGGCCTTTTGTGTGTCGATTGTGGTGACGACGCAATATAATTCGTATAACGAATTCGCGTCAGTTTTGGTGATTCCTTTTAATCACGCACCATGTTTGCTGTGAGGATTGAGTTATTATAAGGTAATCATTAAAATTTGTTATTATTATTAAATTCGCGATTAATTAACTAAATTCTTGTTTTAATATAAGTTTGCCGAAATTCTTGTGGCCATGTGCTCCTCCATTTTGACTCCATAAATGGAAGGATTTTTGAAATAAATGCCAGAGCCTGATGTTTTTGTTGCCCAGATCCCCTAATTCTCACCATCGTGGTTGATGCCTTTCTTCATCGGAAAGGTACATTTCTTTTTTTTATTTAAAAGTTTTACACTATATTTTTTTGTCTTATCGGATTCCTAACTTTATATGTTTTATTTTATAGGCGTCCAAGCTACGGCCTATAACTACTCTTTTAGTGATATTAGTTCTACGATTAATTAATTAACGTAATATGTTAATATTTAATAGGCGTTCAAGCT
Source organism: Tachinus rufipes (assembly GCA_963932245.1). Classification (NCBI taxonomy): domain Eukaryota; kingdom Metazoa; phylum Arthropoda; class Insecta; order Coleoptera; family Staphylinidae; genus Tachinus; species Tachinus rufipes. Next base: position 54,297,752 of record OZ010748.1, read on the forward strand.
ACAGTCTATAACTAAATTTCTTTATATATATTTGTCCTATAATGAATTATCGTATAAATGTAATAACTAATTAATTGTATACGAAATATTAGTGCGGTAGTTAGTTAACGTATGTTGGCATCTTGTAGGCGTCAAGCTACGACCTATAACTGGTTTAATTGTATGTTTAATTAAATTATAAACATTGATGTTTGTAGATGTTCAAGCTACGTCCTATAACTAACTTAAAATTTATTTCTTTTCTTTTATCTTGCATATGGAAGTTATAACTGTTTAATGGTATGGCTACTTAATATTATAACGAATAGTTATATTTATACTCAATTTAGTATAACGTTTAATCTTTTGATGCGTTCAGCCACGGCTATTAATTAAATAGTTTATTTATATCTTTTGGCGTTTAGCCATGTGTGTTCAATAATAGTAATTTTTTTTTATGGTAAATTTTATTCTTGTCACTAAACATTATACAGTGTACTACAAATGTACACCTGACTATAAGCTTATAATCGGGTAATTTTGAGGTTAAACCTTTACCTGTTAAATCTCTGAATTTGTTGATTAGCGAACTATGGAGTAACTTTTATTGAGGTTACTTATAAATTTACTTATAAAATTACTTACTTATAAAATTACTTATAAATATAATGGCTGAATGTTGTTATTAATTAATTTAATGTTTTAATTTCTCAAGGTGGAGAATTCATTAAAAGACAATATATTTTCTTTATTAACTTGAAATCGTTTTTTTTTATTGTTTTTTTTTTTAGCATATTTTACAGTAGAATTAAAAAAAAAATCAATTGGAGCCCAGGACCCAACGGTGATTGAACGGATTTTAGTAAGTCTGCCAATTCTTTTCTTTTGTTTGCCCTTTTGTTTATGGTGCCATATATATTTATATTTTTTTTTTTTTGTTGAACTCTGCCCATCTCCATTGAGCCAAGCTGGCCTGTTGACAGCATTGTCATCAGTAACCGCTACGGTGACAAGGTTATATTCCCCTTATCATCGGAAGTACGTAGCAATTGTTTTATTGACTGGTGTCAGTATATGAAATGTATCTGAGAATAGCTTCCCTACAAATAAAGTTTACAGTTTTCAACTCAACTTCGTGACGTTTGCAACTTTAATATAAATTTAAAAATGCAACCCAATTTATTAATTAAATCTATCCATATTTGCTGGAGAATTTTTATGATTGATATATTACATTTATATTCGTACATTAAAGAAATAACAAAATGTTATGATTTTGCACGCTTCCGTTTCTCGCTCTCATATTTTCATGTGCCAGGCTGTACTGAAGTAATAACAATGGAGCAGAAGCGTAGAAAGACTTTTGTCAAATAGGAATTATTTTTCATTTATTGAAAATAATACAAATATTTATTTTATGCAGTGTTAGCAGGATTCAGTCACGATTGCAACTTATAATTAACAAATATAATTGTGATTTTAATTGTCTCTCTGAAAAGTGACTTGCTTGGCACATTGCATACATTTACTTTGGTATACAAATATAAGTTTATTTTTTGCAAAATTAGTATGATTACATTGTAAATATCCTACATTAAAACTTATTATTATAATGAGTAACAAATTAATAAACTTTATATTCATTTTTATCTTCCGAGGAGTGTATGTTTATCTTTTATTATTTATAATTTACATCGTATAGTGTATATTTACTATACACTAAGTATGATGGTTAGAAGTATGTTCAATCAACAATGTCACACTGTATGGCAACACTCGCCAATGTTACCGGCACGGCCTCCAAGGGAATGGCGGAGGTTGCCGGTCCAAGTCCGGAGGGGAGTCCCGGACAGGGTTTGGCACTTTCGTACCTGATTTGTGTATATGGTGAACCCGAAGGTTCCGACAAACACGCCACACAGGCGCGTGAACCCGGAGGTTCCGACAAACACGTCCCACGGACGCACAGACCCGCAGGTCCCGACACACACGTCCCACGGACGCTCGGGCCCGCAGGCCCCGACACACACGTCCCACGGACGCACAGACCCGCAGGTCCCGACACACACGTCCCACGGACGCTCGAGTCCGAAGACTCCGAACCCGCTGGTTCCCACGCCACACAGGCCCCGTCCTCCAGGTGTCTCCGGGCTGGATAACCCATTGGTGGACCTCCGCGAAGCGGAGCTACGCCAGGCAGGTCGGTGGCGACTTGCCCCAGGTTGTTTGGTACGACCTGGAATGCCGTAACGCCTCGGGGATGAGGTCCAGGTGGCTGGACCTCCATCTTTGGTGTGATTGGAGGTGGTGGTGAGTGGATCACCACCTCCTCGAGCGTAGTCACCTCGTGGCGGTGTGCCCCAGGTGTCGGGCGTGAGCCGGCTGCAGGTGGTGCAATGCTACCGTCTCGGTGGTGAGTGAGCTTGGGGTAAGCTCCCTGCTGGTGGTACGTTAGGTTGGGATCGTTATTCCAGAGGGTGTCCATGATCATGGCGTGGGTGGTCGTCGTGTGCATCTGGGCCCTTGCGGCGGTATGTGCCATGCCGAAGGGCGTGAGTTGATACCTGGTGGCGTGGGGTGCAATGCCATCCGGGGTATCGAGGCCGGAGAGGATTGTAAACCTCCCCGGTGCAGTCGTCGGTGTGGAGTTGGTTGTTTCCATGGGGTTGTCCGGGGTCGTAGCTGTGGTCGTCATCTCGTTGTCTGGTAGATTCATCTGGAGTTGGAACGGAGTTGCCGGTTCGTCTCGATGGTCAAAGTAGACTAGCCTCTGCAGCGTGCGAGTTTTTCTTTTATACCCGGTACGTCAGATTGTGCTGCGTCGCCATTGGGCGCTGATGGTCCGCCCCTTGGCGGCATCAATCCCCCCCATCCTCCTGGACTGCGGCAGCGTCGCCTGGGTTTGGGGTTGGCGTTTCTGCTGGTGGCGCTGGTCGTAGGTCGTCTAGGTGTAGTTTCACCGGGGGTCTGTGGGGGTTGTCTTCCACCCAATAACAGTGGGACCCGGCTGTTGTAATTACCTTCTTGGGACCTAGCCATCGGTTGTGTAATCCTTTCGCGCGTCCACGCACCATGACAAGCGTTCCTGCTTCGTATACCCTCACGTTAGCGTGTCTTGGGTACCGGCGTTCTTTGTACGCTGCTTGTCGCTGTTTGGCTTGTTGTAGCCGTGTGTCTGGGTCTGTTCGAGCCTTTTCAGGTTCATCCCAGCTCCCTGGCTCCGTCAGGTTGTGTCCCAACAGCAGTTCACTAGGTGTATACCCGGTAGCTGCGTTCGTCCTGCGATTGCAGCTAAACACCGCCATGGGAAGATGTTCGTCCCATTCTAGTCGGGGTCGTTCTTCCAGCAACGTTCGGAGGCTTTTCTTAAGTTCGGCATGGCGACGCTCCACGGGATTCGCCTGTGGGTGATACGTCGCCGTGGTGTGGTGTACGGCCTTCCATTGTTTTATTGATCGCTGGAAATGTTGGCTGGTGAAGTGACTGCCGTTATCAGACAGCACTGCTTTGGGGTACCCCCAGCGTTGAAACAGGTGCCTTTCTAGCACTTTAGTGGTGGTGGTACGACCAGCTGGTCGGTTCCGGAGCTGGTTCTTATGAGCTCTCCGTGTTCTCCCAGTTTGTAGTCTTTGATTTGTTCGAATGCTGCCTCTTTCCTTGGTGTCCAGATAAACGGCTTCTTGCTTCCCTGCAATTCCATGAGGGGTGCTGCCATTTTTGTGTAGTCGGAAATATATTCTCGCACCCACGAGCATATGCCCAAGAAGTGTCGCAGTTGCTTTTTGTTCTTGGGTGCCAGTTGTTCTCGGATGCTGTCCAAGTGGTGTGTCAGCGGCTTGTTTCCCTCGGCGCTGACCATGTGACCTAGGTATTCTACGGAGGTCTGCCCAAACTCGCACTTCTTTATGTGGCATTTGAGTCCATATTCCTGTAGTCGCTCGAGTACTTGGCGTAGGTGCCTTATGTTTTCGTCATGGTTGTCGGAGTACACCAGGATGTCGTCCAGGTATACCAGGACGTTGTTTCCCAGTAGTCCGGCCAGCACGCGAGACATAAGCTTCTGGAATGTGGCCGGCGCGTTTTTTAGCCCGAACGGCATGACCTTAAATTGATAGGTCCCACCGTCGGGTGCGGCAAAGGCTGTCAGGTGCTTATGTTTCTCCGCCATTGGTATCTGCCAGTACCCGGCCTCCAGGTCTATTTTACTGAAGACCCGAGCCGACCCGAAGTCCTTCAGGGTCTCTTGGATCCGTGGTAGCGGTGCTGCTTCCTTTTTGGTGGCTTTGTTCAGCGACGATAGTCTACGCAGAACCGCGGTCTGCCGTCCTTCTTCTTTATTAAGACTACCGGCGCACAGTAGCTACTGGAGCTGCGCTCGATTATCCCTGCTGCTAGGAGTTCGGCCACTTGTGCAAATATTTGCGCTTTCTTGTGGGCGTTATACGAGTAACGCGCCGTCCGGATGGGAGTCTTGTCTTCCAATTCGATGTAGTGGCTTATGGTTTTGGTAGTTGTCGGGGTCACCCCTTCGTCGAAGACTCTTGGAAAGTCCCTCACTACCTGTTCGAATTCCGCAGGTTCCGGGAATTCGCGCTTAGGTAGCGCAATTGGTTCGTGCGCCTTGATAGTTTTAGGGCGAGGTAACGTCCAGTAGATGGTGGAACGTTTATCCTTCCTGTAGTGCAGGCATTTTTGCACGTAGTCTAGGTTTACCCCGTTTTCTTCCATCCAGGGGTGTCCGAGGATGAGTTCTTCGCTTAAGGTTGGTGCGATCAGGAGTGTAATTTGGTGTCTTTGTTTTCCCACCATTATCTCCGACTGGGTTTCTCCCGTGGTGGTCAGGTAGGCACTAGGTTCTGCCTGTGTGACCTTAATTTTGGTCGGTCGTACGGCTTTCAGTTTTACCGAAGTGAAATTGTGGCTGGCACCGCTGTCCACGAGTGCTTGCACCTCTTTGCCATTTAGTGTGACCGTGATATGGGGTCGGTGGCCTGCTCCCATTGCGCCGACGGTGGCGTAGGGTTCGGTGTTCAGCAGGTCCTGGTTCGTCACTTTCCTCTCATTCTTCCTCTTCTTCTTCCTTTTCCTCTTCTTCTTAGCTTGCGGCTCAGCGAGCGTTAAGATTTGGGCCGGTGGTTCCTGTCGTTTTGTCCCCTGCCGGCCCTCTACTCGTTTCCCGACTTGGGTAACGAGGAGGTGTTGGGTTTCGCCTTGTTTTTGGCTGATACGGCTCTTTGTCGGGCTATGTTGGCTTCGACTCGGATTGCCGTGGCCAGCAAGTGTTCGAACGTGTCGAAGGTGTGCACATCCAGAGCTTGTTGGAGCTGTGTGGTTGCGCTGGGGTCAGTGTAGCGCTGGATTAACCTGGCCTTGGAGATGTCGTATGATGGATACGGCTCTCTCTGGTGCCGCCCTTCGAACACCTTAGCGTCATCTTTTAAACTCTTCGTGAGTATGCGATGGTACGCATGTTGTGGCACCTGGTGTTGCACGAAGTTGGAGTTGGTTGTTTCCATGGGGTTGTCCGGGGTCGTAGCTGTGGTCGTCATCTCGTTGTCTGGTAGATTCATCTGGAGTTGGAACGGAGTTGCCGGTTCGTCTCGATGGTCAAAGTAGACTGGCCTCTGCAGCGTGCGTGTTACCGGCGCCGGGCCCGTAGGTGGTCGTGGGGGCGGCGTCATCGGTCCGAGGGGGGTTGTGGAGCCCCTCGGCGACGGCTAGGTGGCAGGCCGTCTCGAAAGCAGGTTTATCTGCCTTGCAGTTGATCTTGTTTGGTTGGTGTGGCATCCCAGTGCAATGGTACTCGGGGAAGCGGTCCCGAGCACCTGGGGTGCAAGGCCACGTTTCGTCCAGCGTGTGGAAGAACACGCTGGGGTGATTTGGGGCCGGGAGCGGTGTTGAGGCTCCCGGTGGTCGTAGTGTTTGCGTGTTGTCCTGGGGGTAGTCCGGGTCGAAGGCAGGGGTCGGCGTAGTGTTGGCAATCGGGGTCAGCGGGGTCCGGAGCGTGGAGCTTGGCATCGTGGACGGAGTTTGGAGTTTCCAGTAGCGATGTGTCGGTCTCGAAGATCGGTGTCTCACTGCCGAATGCGGGAATTCGGCGAGACTATATCCGCTGTTAGGCTCCGCCCACGGGGCGTGGCTTCGCTGTTTGCTGTGTCACGTGGCGCCGCCTGGCGGCCGTGACAATTCACCCAACTTTCTCAGGCGGGAGCATCACCAGGGTTTTGAATATCCTGGTGTGCGTCGTCTTCTGCTGGTGGGGCCGGTTTTAGGTCGTTGAAATGCACTTTGGTAGGTGGCCGCGTGGGTGCGTCTTCCACCTAGTAACAGTTTCCTCCTGCAGGTGTTATTAGCAATTTCGGTCCTACCCATTTATGATTGAAGCCTTTTGCGCGTCCCCGGACCATGACTTTGTCACCTGGTGCATATCCCAGTAAACACAGGTTTAGATAATATAAATATATTACACGAATATATGGTGTAAAAAGCGTATATGGTATATGTGTATTCGTATAATATACATTTCTTGTACACGTAAGATATGTATATTTGTATATTATACGTTAATTTTTTCTTTTATTTCCACTGTTGATTAATATACGTATATTAACCATTAGAATACTCGTATAAATAACCTGCATAATATATCTACGTATATTTTACGTTTATTATTTCTGGGTTTAGTTTGCCGATCAATTTTGTCTTCAATGTTTGTACGTCCGAGGCTACCCAAACTCGTGAATATAGTTTGCAAAGTGTATGTTGAGATGCATGATTCATCATTTTATTTATTTTTTATCAACTATAATGTTAATAGTTGTAATATCCTATACAGTTTCAAGTTGTTTGTTGATACACAACAGTGTTGAAGTGTTGTTTAATTGAACTGGAAGCGTAGGCTTAGGAGTACTAAGATCAAAAACCTAATTTGTGGTAAGTCTGAAAATAAGCAATGACATCTTTGTTTCAAATAACTTGTCAGAAACACCATTTTTTTGTACAATGCAATTATAACCATTACAGTAACATTAATATCAATTTATCGATTTATTATTTTAAAATTTAAATTTAATATTATTGATTGCTGTTGTTATATATAGTATTATAAATACAAATAGCAAACTATTAAAGTTATTTGAAATAAAGATTACCATATGTGTCTCATATGAGACTGTGGAAATATACACAGTATATTTTTCAGATGTCTCCAAAAGACTGGTTGAAAAAGCAAAATGGATTTTCAATTTAATTGTTTTAATTTTCTTAAATACTTATGTTAAATAATATAATATTTTATTTATTTATATGTAATACTTTGTATTTTATGTTAGAATGATATACATATTTTACATTATTATATATACAAGAGAGTAGGCAGTACGGCAGAGTGGGCATGTGCGATTACCAGCGTTAACAAAAGTTAAGCAACGTCCGCTCCGGTCACGACTTGGATGGGTGACCCAATTCTTGCCAATGTAAGTCCGTTACCTCGAATAGGCACCCAAACATACACATGTCATCTTGCTGGATAAAGTTTAACCTATAATACACGTGCACTATAATTAAAGAATATACAAATATTTTTATTATATATTAACGCATTTTTTACGTTGATAATATGTGTAAATTACACGTTTAAAATACATATAACCGGTACGTATATTACACACTAAATATACGAGATATATCCGTTTAGTCGCCGGACATTTTTCCGTATAATATACTTAACAAATAAACAAATATTACACTTAGGTGTAATACCAAAAATAAACGTATCTTAAACGTAACTGTGTTTACTGGGATGTGACTTGCAGGTCGGTTTGTCGCGGGTAGCGTCGTCTGCGGTAGGTGGCCTGCCGATGCTTCGCTTGTTGAAGCCGTCGGTCTAAGTCCTGTTCTTGGTCGTGTTCGTTCCAACCTCCTGGTTGGTGTAGGTCCTGACCGAGTAGGATTTGGCTGGGGCTTTGTCCAGTTGCGGCATTGGTTCGCCGATTCTGGTGGAAGACTGCTAGTGACAGGAGCTCGTCCCATTGTCGACGAGGTTGTTGGTCGGTGAGCAGGCGTATGCTTTTCTTTAGTTCAGCATGTCTCCTTTCTACCGGGTTGGCCTGTGGATGGTATACGGCCGTGGTGTGGTGAGTACATTTCCATCTTTGGATGGCATCCGCAAATACTTTGCTTGTGAATTGGGGGCCATTGTCCGAGAGAATGATCTTCGGGTATCCAAATCTATGGAATATTCGCTCCTCTAGGAGTCGTACTGTTGTTTCTGCCGTTGCTGCGGGGGCGGGTATGGCTTCTGTCCACCTGGTGCAGATGTCCATTACGGTGAGGATTACTTTATTTCCTTTGCGTGTTGGGTCGAGGGGGCCGACAAAATCGATGGACAGCTTCTCCCAAGGGCGTTCTGCTTCTTGTGGTTTGAACTTTGTCGATGGCGATTTCGTGCCGGTTTTCGCCCTTGAGCAGGCAAGGCATCCTCGTACGAAGGTGCGGATATCTTTGCGAACCCCCGGCCAGTGGTATTGCCGGAGGAGTGTGGTTGCCGTTTCGTCGCGTCCTGGGTGGCCAGCGGTTTCAGAGGAGTGAAAGAATTTCAGAATCTCTTTCTGTGCTGCTGGTGGCACTACTAGCTGGTCCCACCCGGCTGAGGTGCGTATCAGTTTGCCGTCTGGGCCTAGTTTGTACCCCAGGTCCGCCTCGGCGGGGTTTTCCTGCTCTAACACCGTTTCTCGGTGCCGTTGTATCAACGTGCAGGTCTGTGGGCACTCTTTTTGTGCGCGTTTCACCATTTCTATGGTTGTTTCGGCCTGGACGAGGGTAATTTGATTTCCCTGTCGGTGATGGCGTCGGCTCAACTGATTGTATAGCATTTGTATGCTGTCGGGGACGGCTGCTTTCCGGAACTGTGGGCTTTCTGGTGGTGTTAGCCGATCCGGGTCGTCGATCTCGTCGGGAATCAGTTTGTCCTCTGGGTGGCGTGATAAAGCGTCTGGCAGTAGGTTGGCTGCTCCAGGTGGAGTTTAGCCAAACCAGCGCTCTGTTGTCGGTCCTGAGGGTGAACTCCTCGTCCTCCAGGTATGGCCTGTATCGTTTTACGGCCCATAGGATGGCGTAGCACTCCAATTCGTTCGAGTGGAAGCGGGATTGTCTATCCGTCAACTTCGAACTGTCATATGAGACAATGTGCCTTCTGGAGCCTTCTTCCTGGTAGAGTACCGCCCCGACGCCTTTTATGGATGCGTCGGTTTGTAGCACAAACCGCAGGCCGGGTCGGGGTCTTGCCAGCTTTAGGGGTTGGTCGATGGCGGCCCTTTTAGTTTGTCAAACGCCTCGTTGGTGGCAGTGGTCCATTTGAAGGGTTGTTTTGGCCCTTGCATGGCCATCAAGGGTGCGGCGATTCTCGCAAAGTCTGGTACGTATTCTCGTAACCAGGAGCACACGCCAATGAAGCCTCGGAGTTGTTTCTTGGTTTGAGGTTTGGAGAACTCTCGGATGCTCTTCAGATGTACTTCCAACGGTTCATTTCCCTCCGCTGTGACGCGGTGGCCCAGGTATTCTACCTCGCTGGTGCCGAACTCGCATTTCTTTAAATTGCATCGGAGGCCGTGTTCTTGGAGTCGTTCCAATGCCAGTCGGACGTGGTCTTCGTGTTCTTGCTCGGTGTTGGAGAACACCATGATGTCGTCCAGGTAGACTAGGACGCATCTTCCTAGCAGACCGGCCATCACTCTGCTCATCATCTTCTGGAAGGTGGCTGGGGCGTTCTTTAAGCCGAAGGGCATCACCTTAAATTGGTAGGTGCCTCCGTCGGGAGAGGAAAATGCGGTTCTCTCTCGATGTGGTCCATGTACTGGTATCTGCCAGTAGCCGGTGGTCAGGTCCATTTTTGTAAAGATCTTGGCTTCGCCAAAGTCTTTGAGGGTTTCCCGGATCCTGGGAAGGGGGGTCACCTCGTTCTTTGTGGCGTCGTTCAGCTTCCTATAGTCGATGCAGAAGCGTGGCGACCCGTCTTTTTTTTTTATTATGACGACGGGGGCGCAGTATTCGCTTGTGCTGCGTTCGATTATGCCGGTCGCTAGGAGCTCTTCGATCTGCTGGTAGATTAGGGCCTTTTTCTTGGCGTTGTAAGAGTAGCGGACTGCTCTTATCGGCGTGTCGGTGGTCAGCTCAATTTTGTGGGTGCTGGTCAACGTGGTCGCCGGACGCGGGTCTTCGCTAAAGACGTCCGGAAAGGCTCGAATTATGGCCTGGTAGTTTTCTGGCACCTTCGGCGTGGGGCCTGTCTTTTCTACGTCGGCATCTAGCCATAGGCGGCGGTTTCCCTTCTTCCAATATGCCGTAGTTCTCGGGTTCTGCCCGAAGTGTAGGCATTCTCGCACGTAGTCCATATTGACGTGGTTCTTGGTTAGCCAGGGATGGCCGAGTATCACGTCCTCGCCGAGGTCGGGTGCCAATAAGAATTCGATTGGTTGGGTGCTCTCCCCTATCTGGATCGTGGCCTGGGCTCGGCCCGTTGTTTGTAGCGTAGTCGTCGGGTCCGCTTGTTGGATGAGTTCCGAGGTGGGTGTGGACACCTGGAGGTCCAGCCGGGTGAAGTTTTGGCTGGCTCCAGAGTCGATGAGGGCCTCGTAGGCTTGTCCGTTCACGGAGATCGTGATGCGAGGTAATCGGTTCGCATTTCCTGCTATCCCAACTGTCTCCTTCTTTACAGTCGGGGGTCGGCTGGGCTGTTTTGGTTTTGTTGTTGGTTTGCGGACCGGTCGGTGTTGTTTTGGCAGTGACCGGCCCGACGCTCGTTTCCCGAATACCTGGGGGTGTCAGAGCGGTTGTGGGTTTGTGTGGAGGAGCGAGCCATTTTTCGGCGTTCGATCGCTACTTCCACTTTGGTGGCTAGGTTCACTAGGTCTTCTAGTGAGTCGAAGTGTCGGGCATCCAGTGATTGCTGGATCTTTGGTTCCACCAGGGTGGCTAACGTGTTTGCCATGATGCTCTGGTGGTGTCCGGGGTAGATGCGGCCATACAGGGCTGCTTGGCGGCGTAGGAACGCTTCTACCGGTTCTTTGGCCTGGTGGGTGTTGGTCATCAAGCTGCCGGCCATGTATGCCATGGCGGTGTGGTCGGCGTATCGTCTGACCAGCCTAAGCTTGCAACGGTCGTAACTTGGTTGCGGTTCTCGGCGGAAGGCATCTTCATAGTTCTTCGCCTCGTCCTTCAGGCTCTGGAGATAGGCTTTGTGGTAAGCCGATGGCGGTACGTTGTGTCGTACGAAGTAATCTTCTAGTCTTCTCAGGAATTCTTCGGGGTCTTCGTGGGTCTCCCCTCCAAAGGTCGGCAGGTCCTCTTCGTAATAATAATAATAATAATAATAATAATAATATCATTTATTCACGTGGCCAAAACAATTTACATATACATAGAACAAATATATACAAAATTTGGATGTGAGTGTCAAAAAGAAACAATTAAGTAATAAGTATACAACCTTAACAATTATTTAAAAATTCATTTGTGGAGTAGTATGCATTTTTCATTAATAAGTTTTTTAGTTTAAATTTAAATCGGGTATAATTAAGTTGTTTAATGTTGATATCCAAAGAATTATACATTTTGATTCCTTGGAAAAAATAAGATTGCTCAAAAAGTGCCGTTCTGTGATATTCAACCAGTAGTTTATTTCCATTCCGTGTGTGATAATTATGGGTATGATTTAGAAGTTGAAACCTGTATTGGTTTAAGTGTATGTAACAAAGAGTTTTGTAAATATATATACTTGGAAAAGTTAGTATTTGTGTGTTTTTAAAGACAGGTTTACATGACTCTCTATACGGTAGTCCATAAATTAGTCGTATGATTTTCTTCTGTAGTATAAAAACCCGTTCATGAGTTACCGCTTTACCCCAGATGAGTACATTGTTTGACATATACGAGTAGGCCAATGCATAATAAACACTCAAAATGCTTTTTTCATTGCAACATGATTTTAATGAAAGTATAGCATAATATGCTTTACTTAATTTATTACATACATAGTCTACCTGTGTACTCCAGTTAAGTTTACTGTCGAGAAATATACCAAGATATTTGCAGTTGTCACTGTATGTGTACTTTTCATTATTTACTATTAATTCCGTTTTTTCTGGCATTTGTTTACGTTTTGAAAAATATATGCATTGCGTCTTTGATTCATTTACAACCAATGAATTTTGGTTACACCAGTTGTTAAATTTTGAAATAACAACTTTTGTTTTATTTATTAAGTTCTCTTGGTTTTGTGCTGAAATTCCAATTGCTGTATCGTCTGCATACAAAATGACAAGATCATTTGGAAATGATTCTGGCAGATCATTAATAAATAATAAAAACAACAATGGACCCAGCACAGATCCTTGAGGAACACCTAGCATTACGTTAAATGTATGAGATCGATGGTTGTTAACATTGACATATAATTTTCTATCACTTAAGTAAGATTTGATTAGCATTAAAAAATTTCCTCGAAATCCTAGAGCTTCTAGTTTTGATAAAACAAAATTAATATTGATGGTATCAAATGCACGAGACAAGTCGAAAAATAATACATTAACGTGTTTATTTTGATCTACTTCTCGAATAATAAAATTAATTAACTCACAGGCAGCTGTTTCAATTGACCTATCAGATGTAAAACCATGTTGCGATTTTGTTAGAAGATCAAATTTTTTTAAAAACATGATAATTTTATTTGAAATTATTTTTTCAAATAATTTACTTATTGAGGATAGTTCGGATATAGGTCTGTAATTGCTTATTAAACTTTTATCACCTTTTTTAAAAATAGGTTTAACTGAAGCTATTTTTAGAATTGATGGAAAAACACCTACATCAATCGACCAATTAAACATAAAAACTAGTGGTGACATTAAATCTTCTATTAATATTTTCATTATCTTTATTGGAACATCATCTGGACCTTTAGCATTATTGTTAGTTAAACCCCTTAATGCATCTATTATATCGTGTTCGGTAATCGGAGATATGTAAAAAGTATTATTTGAAATATTAGTAGTAGTTGTACATGTAGTAGAATTATTTATTCCAAAACGAGCATTAATAGTTTCTAAAGCAATATTAGAAAAATAAATTGCAAATTTGTTGGCTACTTGTGCGGGTTCAGAGACAGTTCTATTTTCATAAACTATAACTAGTCGCGTATTTTGATTGTTTGATTTACCAAGATAGTTGTTTATCAAATTCCAAGTTGCCTTTATTATATTTTTTGATTCTAATATTTTGTTAGAGTAGAAATTTTGCTTGGCAATTATAATGTTATTTTTATGTTCTTTTTTCTTTATGTTATATGAAGATATTAGTTCAGCATCATTAAAATTACTAATTAACCAGAACATATCTTTTAAAGAATTACCTTCTTGTATTATAGTGTTGGTAATCCAATTGTCTTTGCATTTATGTTTACTTTTGCATTTTCTTATTTCAATTGGACAACAGCTGTCCAATAAGTTTTGAAGAGTTGTACTGAAGTTTGAAAAAACTTCTTCTATTGAAAAGGGTTGCATTAGTCTTGTCCAGTCTGTAATTTTAGCCATGTGTTTTAGTTTTTGTATGTTGAATGAATTGTAGTTACGACTCTGGTAATAATTAACATTACAATCGGATTTAATATTGGCAATATGGTTTTGTATCGATAATGTAATACTAAAATGGTCAGCAATCGGAGGTCCTACCACACTAGCTTTGTACTCGTATATATGCTTGTCTATGTTTGTTACAATATAATCAATGGTGCTGTATGATGTAATGTTATTACAGTTAGTGAAAACACGTGTATATTCCGTACTGGTAACTTTAAGATCGTTGGATAATAAAATATCCTTAAGTATTTTAGTTTGAGCTGAATTTGAATGATAATCAATATTAAAATCTGCACAAATTATAAGTTTGTCGCCTTTGGCAATTATTGGTATTAATAACTCAGACAGATTTCTATTAAAAATGTCAAAGCTACCGTTAGTAGAACGATAAATAGATAATAACGTTACATGATCATCTCCCATTTTAAATGTGATTCCACAGGTTTCAAAATCTAACTCAATAGAAACTTCTTGTACCCTATTTAAATTTTTATAACTCACATGATTTTGTACATAAATAGCCACTCCACCATGAATATGTATTTTTCTTGAAAAATATGCTGCTAAACGGAAATTTGGAATTATGACGTGTTCAATTTGGTTATTCATTACCCAATGTTCTGTTATAGCAACTATATTAATATTTTCTGTTTTTAAAAATAATTCAACAAGATTTAATTTGTTAGTTATTGACTGAACGTTTAAATGCGCAAGTTTAATTATACATCGGTTTATAGTTGTCGATGTATTTTGTTGGTAATTAAGTTTTTTGAATGATTATTTTTAGGAAACCAAAATCTACTTAGTTTAATTCCTGTAGGCCAGTTTGACGGATTAATTGCTGCTGAATAGTCTTCTTTTGAGACCCCAAGCTTGTAGCAAGTAGTTCCATAATTTGTTTGGATATTAGAAACTTCAAAATTGCTGTGATTAAGAATTGTTTTTAGATAATCTTGCACATGATTAGTACTGCACGATTTTTCTACATTACCAAGAAAAAGCCACATTTTGCTTTCTTTTGCTTTTAATACTGTATTTGTATTACTTGATGTCCCTATTATTGCTTTGTTGTTTGTTTGTTTACGTTTAACAGTTATCCAATTGTCATTTTGTTCTGATGAATTATTAGAATCATGTTCATTTATATTTGGTTCGTTACATTGATTTGTGTTGTTAATAGATGGATTGTGGATGTCAGCACTATTTACAGTTGATTTCTGTGGCGCCACCTCTGGACAAATAACTAATTCTTCCGTAGGAACTGTTGTATTATTTTCTGTATTTTTGTTGAAAATATTATTCTGATTTACAGTTGGTTTGGGCTTCTGCTTAGTTTGTTTACTTTGCTGAATATTTTTATTTTCCAGTTTACTAACTTTATTTATTAATTCTTCATTTTGTTTAATAAGGATACGGTGTTTCTCCTCCATGTCTGAACGTAGTTTTTCTATCAGATCATTATGGTTTGTGTTAATTGCACTTATTATTTTCCGGGTAGCTTGAGTTAATTCTTTGCTAAAGTCAGTTGTTAACCTAACTTCGCTAACTTCTATGCATTCGTCGCAGAACCATTTAATATTTCTTGAATCAACGATACCTTTTTGTGTTTGATCCTTGATGTTGACACACTGTGCATGGTATAATACTTTGCATAAACTGCACTCAATACTTTTATTTTTCACTATAAAATTATCTTCACAAGTTTTACATGTACTTCCCAAGGAAGCCATTTTTAATATACCTCTTTGATTGCTGTAGGCCGTGCCAGACGGCAGCGGCGGTGTGCATGGCACACGTGTTGTCCCAGACCGGCGGGCACTGGGGTGGCCCGGCGGTCCAGGTGGTTTCCGGCTTGGTTTCAACCGGTTGGGGTCGTGGTTCACCCCTTGGAGGTGCGATTCCAGGGTATAGGATACCTGGTGGCATGTTCTCCAATCCCATCGCGGTGGATGGGTGCACCCCTTGGTTCGGGTGCGCTGTCGTGGTCCAAGGTTCGACCTTGGGTGACAGCATGGGAGACTGGGGTCTAGGTGCAACCCAGTTCCCTGTGACTCCCACCGTGGCTCTAGGTTCAGCCGGTGCTTGTGGTGGATAGTCGGTTGGCGGAGTTGGCGACCCCCAGGAGTACCTAGGGGTGGCCCACCGCTGTTCGTCGGTGCCTGTGGCCCTTTGGTCAGCCTGGCGGCATCCGGTATGGCCGACTGGTTTTTCTTCCAATGTCACCATTGGTAATTGCCAGTCGGGTCTGAGTGTCGTTGCTGTTGCTGGAACTGGCCAGCATGGACACTGGTGTCGGTCTTCCACCTGGGGAGGTGGTGCGACCACTGGGTAGATGGTGTCCCAGTCGGCTCGGGGTTCAGCCGGTCGGTAGCCTCCGTAGTAGCATTCCCCGAGGGGTTTGCGTTGGCTACCGATCCACGTTGCCACTGGGTTGGTGGGAGACGTGGTGAGTATATTTACTACTTCTTCTTCCATCTCGATGTCGATGGATACGTCGTCTTTGTAGGGTGTCGGGAGCCCAAAGGCACCGTGCCTTTGATTGTCCCTGCTCGGGCGCCATTTGTTACCGGCGCCGGGCCCGTAGGTGGTCGTGGGGGCGGCGTCATCGGTCCGAGGGGGGTTGTGGAGCCCCTCGGCGAAGGCTAGGTGGCAGGCCGTCTCGAAAGCAGGTTTATCTGCCTTGCAGTTGATCTTGTTTGGTTGGTGTGGCATCCCAGTGCAATGGTACTCGGGGAAGCGGTCCCGAGCACCTGGGGTGCAAGGCCACGTTTCGTCCAGCGTGTGGAAGAACACGCTGGGGTGATTTGGGGCCGGGAGCGGTGTTGAGGCTCCCGGTGGTCGTAGTGTTTGCGTGTTGTCCTGGGGGTAGTCCGGGTCGAAGGCAGGGGTCGGCGTAGTGTTGGCAATCGGGGTCAGCGGGGTCCGGAGCGTGGAGCTTGGCATCGTGGACGGAGTTTGGAGTTTCCAGTAGCGATGTGTCGGTCTCGAAGATCGGTGTCTCACTGCCGAATGCGGGAATTCGGCGAGACTATATCCGCTGTTAGGCTCCGCCCACGGGGCGTGGCTTCGCTGTTTGCTGTGTCACGTGGCGCCGCCTGGCGGCCGTGACATGCGAGTTTTTCTTTTATACCCGGTACGTCAGATTGTGCTGCGTCGCCATTGGTCGCTGATGCTCCGCCCCTTGGCGGCATCACCAACACCCGGGTTATATACCCGCAGGTGTTACCCTGAAACACATTCAAGAAAATTGAGAGACGCATCTAGATCCGTTACGCCAGCTACCAGCCAGCCACAACGATTCTACAAAAACTGCAATTATTATTGCAATAATTATATTAATTTTTCGTTTGTTAAGAGCAATCTTGCCATTCGAAAACATTTCTGTTTCAGATCGCCAGTACCTTCCAACCCTCTGCAATGGCGGGGGGTGGTAAAGAAATGAACATCCTGGAGGAGTCCGAACAGTCCAGGGACCGCTATCGCAAGAACGATCGGTCTCAATCATACGAGAGAGATAGATCCCACGACCGCGCAATCTCTACATCCAGGGCATACAAGCTCCTGGAATCGCAGCTGTTGGAGAACCAGCAGATGCTAGCCGCGATGTCTGGAAAACTAGAGTCCCTCCAGAACACTATCAACCAGATGGCCGCCACAATAGCGTCACAGGCCATCACCATTAACAAATACGCTGCTGCCGCCATAGCCAGCAGCAAATCCCACGCTAAGGAAACCGTTTCCACATCCGAGGATGAGGACATGGTTGTATCCGCTTCCGACGATGATCCAGGAAGCGGCTCCGACGCCTCCAAGAGAAGGAGACGTCGCAGGAGGGGTAAGACTATTAAGTCAATTATTTCTCCT
Organism: Tachinus rufipes; assembly: GCA_963932245.1. Taxonomy (NCBI): domain Eukaryota; kingdom Metazoa; phylum Arthropoda; class Insecta; order Coleoptera; family Staphylinidae; genus Tachinus; species Tachinus rufipes. The sequence goes on from OZ010748.1 coordinate 54,315,226, forward strand.
GTTTCAGGTGCTGCGGCTATTACCGCCCCTGCTACCGCCCCCGGGGGACCCGCCACCCCCAAAAATTCTGCCGCCCCCGGAGCCGCCCCCGGAGATGTCGCCGCTGACGGCGCCGCCCCCGGAAATTCTGCCGCCCCCGGAAATTTTGCCGCCCCCGGAAATTCTGCCGCCCCCGGCGCCGCCCCTGGTCCAAATTCAGGATCCGCCTCCGGCCAACACCTGGAGGATATCGAATCTGAGATGTCCGTGGAGGCCGACGTCCCAGAGATCAACCCATCTCAGTCCGCCAGCGGAGTCCAGGTGGACCAGGATGGCTACATCTTGGTCTCGCATAAGAGACGCAAAATCTCAAGGGGTGAGTCATCCAACTCAAAAATAAATAAAGGGCCTTCAGCCAATCCCCAACGGCCATCAGCGGTTGCGAATCGACAGCCGTCAGAGGCTCCCACTGCCGGCCCATCTGGCCAAAAGGCAAAGAGGCCTTCTGCCCCCAAAGGCGCCGCCCCCGCTCTAAAGGGGAATGCCAGAGAAGGCCACATCGAGGTGAGATTCAAGCCTGCTGCTGTGAATCTCAACCACGTCGATGATGAAATTGAACATACTATTCCCGCGACTACACTCGCGAATTCAAAAGCGCGACCGCCGGCGATAGTTCTGGATGATAAAAGTTCATACCCAGAACTATCTAAAGTCTTCCGCGAGAAGAAAATAAATATTTTAACCGCGCGTAATACCCGGGATGGTATTCGTATCTCGCCTGCCACGGGCGCCGATCACAGAGGGGCAACCGACGTCCTAAACGCGAATCTCAAAGGCTTCCACACTTGGAAGACTGCCGGTGAGAAATGCTTAGAATTTGTTATTAAGCATGTACCGGAGTTCCTCACTGAGGAAGACGTGGGACGGGCACTGGAATCCGCAGGATATTGCCCGTCAAACGTTCATCGTATGGGGAACGAATTTATTCGTTTCCATATGGTTTCGGTTCAGTTACCGAAAACATCTAAAAGCGCGGAGATTATGGATCTCGACGTATTGTGCGGCTTTAAGGTCGACGTCGAGCGTAAAAAGCGCAGTGGCGGCATTCCCCAATGCAACAAGTGCCAGAGGCACGGCCACACAGCAAATTGCTGTTTCGTTAGGACACTTGTGTGTCGTATTTGCGCGGGGCCCCACCAGGCTGCGGCCTGCCCCAGTCCCTCCACTACCAGGTGCGCCAATTGTAATGGCCCGCATCCCGCTAATTATAAGAGTTGCAAAGCCTATATTAAATATATGGCCGCGAACGGCAAGAAACTTCCGGCAGCACAACCCGCGCCGGCTCAAGTTCCCTTAAGGGCTCAAGCGTCCGCTCAACCTGCAGGTCCTCCAAATCCTGCCATCGTAACGGCGAATAAATCGTTCGCTTCCGCTGTAGCTCCTCCAGCTCAACAAGCTGTTGCAGATCAGGTTGCCGCTTTCTTAGAGGCGCAAGGAAAGCTGATGGCTTCCTTTTTGTCTAGTTTAGCCAAACAATAATGGATAATACGCCCGATGTATTACTCCGTATTTGTTTTTGGAACGCTAATTCCGTTCAAAATAGAATGGGCGAGGTGGAAGAGTTCTTCTTCGATGAGAACATTGATATTATGTTGATATCAGAGACGGTTCACCGGCCCAATCAAGCGCTGAGAATCCCGAATACTTTCACGTACTTGGGATCGTCGCCGGTGCCGCTTGGGAGGGGTACAATGATCTTAGCTAAGAGATCGTTGGACCACTCCGAGGTGGTAACCCCAGACACTCTCACGCTAGAATCAAACGCAATCGTTGTGACTGTGCCTGGGTTAGGCACACTCAAAATTGCGTCTGCCTACATCAGGCCACAAAATCAAATTGAAATTGAAGATTTTGATGCGATTCTCGACAGTCCTCTCCCCACAATTATCGCTGGGGATTTCAACTCTAAGCACCCGGCGTGGAATAGCTTGAGGACAAACTGCAAAGGTCGAAAGTTGTTCGATTACGCACAGGAAAATCATTTGCAAGTGGTGGGTCCAGATAATCCCACCTTCTACAGCGGTGCAGGTCACGTGGGGGACGTTCTTGACATAGCAATATTCAAGAACGTCAACCTAACTTACGATATTCGCGTTGTCGATGCATTGAGCTCCGACCACGTCCCTGTGATATTGGAGCTCTATGGATTGGGGACAGATGGGGGAGGAAGATTCGTAACTCGTACGGATTGGCCTCTCTTTTCTCGTCTCCTGGAAGTGAGCATAAGCAGGCTTGCACCAATACATACGGTCGACGATCTGGAAAGAGCCGTCGAAACTTTTACTTCTCAAATTCGCGAAGCCACGGAAAAGGCCTCTAAAACCCATCAGGTTCGCGTCGATAATCCTCTAGGACTATCCCGCGAAGCCAAAGCATTGATAAGACGCAGAAATGCCGCCAAACGTCAATGGCAGAGGCATCGCGACCCCAGAGATCGCGAAATTATGAACGCGCTCCACAACGAGGTGAGAACAACGATAAGGTTGCACAAAAATTTGTGCTGGCAAAATACCATGGAATCTTTCACAGAGGATGATCATCCAATGTGGAGGATCTCCAAGGCCTTACGAAACAGGCGAGTCCCCATTCCAGCTATTCTTGGCGAAAATGGGGTTCAATTTTCGAAAGAGGGAAAAGCTGAGGCATTCGCCGACTGCTTCGAACTCCAATGTTCTGAGGTGTTTACTAGGGACACTGATTTGGATCAAATCGAACGGGTCCACAGGTATGTCAGAGACTTCCTGAACGCCGAGGACGACGACGAACCGCTGGAAAGCGTTCGCCCGTCACGAATCCGAGAAATAATCAAAAGATTCAAAGCTCGAACCGCCCCTGGTTCCGATAAGATAACGAACAGAGCTTTGAAATCGTTCTCGCACAAAGCAATAATGGCACTCACCAATATTGCAAATGCGATTCTTCGAACAGGGCACTTTCCTTCAGATTGGAAAAGCTCACTGGTGATAACTATCCCCAAAATAGGGAAAGACCGGAAATTTCCACAAAACTACCGGCCTATCAGTTTACTATGTACCTTAAGTAAGGTCATAGAAAGGGTGATCTTGGACAGATTACAGGATCACACGGAAGCTAACAATCTTCTCCCCCCCCACCAACATGGGTTCAGATGGGGTCATTCAACTGTTCATCAATTAAACCGCGTGACAGACCAAATTGTCGAAGGTTTTAGAGTGAAAAAGATCACAGGTGTGGTCTTTTTCGACATCGAAAAAGCCTTCGATAAGGTTTGGCACAAGGGCCTTCTTCTTAAATTGTACAGGGATAAATTCCCTCTGCGTCTTGTGAAGCTGATTGCTTCATATCTAAACCGCAGAACACTGGCAGTCAGAATTTCTGGCCATATATCTACTTCTCGTAATATAGAGGCAGGGGTGCCTCAGGGGTCTATTTTATCACCGTTGCTGTTTAACTTGTACTTTGCCGATATGCCTTCGGGATTGACGCATGGGGTTCAAATGGCACAGTTTGCTGATGACACAGCTCTTCTCTATTCCTCTAGATCACTCGATGTGATTATTTCAAGACTTCAAAGAGCCACGGACGACCTGGATGAATGGTTGGACGAATGGCGAGTCAAAGTTAATCCAGAGAAATGCAAGGCTGTTCTCTTCACACGCCGGAAAATTACACCCGATGAGGACATCAGTCTTAACGATGTTCCCATTCCGTGGTCTGATTCTGCTAAGTATCTTGGGGTTATCCTAGACAAGGGACTCACGTATAAATTACACGTGCAGTCCATCCTCGATAAAGCCAAAATGGCTAAAAATCTTCTTGTTCCGATGTTGCGTCGAAACAGCGGCATGTCGATTCGGAATAAAACCCGGCTCTACACATCTACCATCAGGCCTATGCTGACATACGCATCCCCGATCTGGGGCACGGCCTCGCGCTGTCATCTCGATCGTCTTGAGGCATTCCAAAGTGTCACTTTGAGGAGCCTCCTCGGTGCTCCATGGTACTGTCGGAATAGAGATATTCGGGCGGACCTAGGACTGCTTCCTCTGCTCCATCAAATCGAAACTTTTGCCGTAAAGTACTTCGATAATCTCGCGTTTCATCCTAATCCCGATTTGGCCCGACTTGCCGAGCCAGACAGGGAGACCTTCTTCTACAAACGCCCGGTTAACATAATAGCCGCTCTCTAATTTCTTTATCTTCACCTAGGGTTCAGGCATACCCACCACCTATCACAGCCTATAGGGCTAATTCAATTTATATCTATCAATCTATCAAAGGAAGGTACATGAGCCGTATGGTCTCGAACTTCCACTTGGCATTCATTATTGGGCGGTTTTTAGTCGGTAGGCATTTCAACCTGAGGAAATGAATCCGACACTTGCCAGTCTTTAGAAGATTTTACCGCCTAGCCCCAAAAAAAAAAAAAAAAAAAAAAAAAAACACATTCAATGCCAGTTGTGTTTATCAACACTGGCGGAATGTGCTTGCGATGCAAGGTGAATATTAAGTAACATGTATTTACTACATTTTATTACCCTGGAGGAAGTGCAGCTATTGCGCCACTATAGGTGACTCGTATCGTATAATACAAGATCTTTATGATTTGTTTCTATACTCTCCATACTTGTATCAGAATCGTATTCATCAGTTTCTATACCCGAATCTAATTCATCATCACTATCGGTGTTACTTTCATCACTTGAATCAGATTCAAATCCACTCGAATCAGATTCTGAATCTTCCATTGAAAAATTTTGATAGTCACTATTATTATTATTATTATTATTATTATTTTAAATATTTTAATCATATAACAATGCTTACGGCTTTATAAATAAGTTCATTTGCTTTTTGTTTGTACAATTTAGCATTTTCTGCAATAACTAATACTCGTTCTAGATATATTAACGTCCTATAACGGTTTGAACTTACTCTTACCATTAGCTAGGCGGCAGCTCTATTTGATTGGTGGGCCGTGGATCGCTTCAATTTTAGGTTTGAAAACCAAATAAATGGACTTACTAAATGTTGTGAATCTGAAGGAAGGACGTTATAGAGATATAAAACATAACATAATTTAAATTGACAAGCGATTAAATTTTCTCAATTTTTTACAAGAAGCCATTTGTGGTTTAAATTCAAATTATTTTGAATTATATTTGAATTTAATTCGTGTTCCTAACCAAATATAGGAAAGCACATTGCATTTAACATTTACGTAGTCACAAATAGCATAGTGATCTTTTATATATTCAGCAGTTCCAACTTCTTTACACTCTGTGTACATACAATATGTGAGCATTTTAGGTAATAATTGTTTCTTTGCAAAATTTTGACTATTGTTCACAATAGATTGGCAAAGTAGACAATTAGTAGTGTAAATGATCGCAATTCTTCTCGAAAGGGAGCAAACGTTGCCATTAAATAAAGGGCAAGTTGTACCTTGCAAGATTTAAATTAACTAAATACCCACTTACCTTATTAATTGAACCTGAGCGGGGCTGGCTTCTTTTGGCACTTACATTTACGAAATTAGAATAAATAAAAATATAATAAAATCAAACTTGAAATTTATTAATTAATATAAAAAAAACTAATTTGCTAAAATTATAATTCCCCGTAAACCGCACCACCTATTGATATATTTAATAGATTGAAAACTGACGATTCTTGTTCAGTCAAGCTTATTTAAAACCTTTCAATTTTCTGTTTAATTTATTTCCTCAGTAATTGGCTAAAATATGTCTCAGTAAAAACATCTCAGCCAATCACCGCGCTTTGAAAACACCCCTAATAAGATGGGTAACAGGACAAAGAAACATTTATAAACTCAACTGACCAACTGTAGCGATAAATGCAAACAAGTGTGATGCGGTCCATAGGGTATGAAAATATCGCATATCAGGAAACACGTGTGACTTAAGAGCGGCCTATAATAATAAATGTCAAACTTTTCTTAGAACAGACCCCTCTTTAATCAAATAATTAACGTCACGACCCGATATAAGATATCTCCATTTTAAGAGAAATAACATTAATAACAAAAACGATTATGAAATCGCCTGTTATTTATAATTGGCTTTAACCTTACATGCGTAACAAAAATTATGACTGTGTAGACATTGGTATTTGGCTGCAAACAAGTAGTTCTTGCAAACTGTACATTGGCATGCATTGTAACTAAAAATAATATTTAGCTTAGTTTATTTAAAATGTAAATTGTATTATCATTTACCTAATTTGGGCTATCCTGTCCACTATTTTATAATATTTGTAGTTACTAATTCTGTTTGAAACAATATAATTTTATGCGATCGGCATAAAAGACAACGCCGCCATTTAACGTATGGTTCATTGTCTGATAAAGTTTGAATAGGACGCAATGAAGTTAGTTACAACTAAAAATGAATAGTGTTTTCGGGTTGCCAATGCTATATGCCAATCAATGGGATTGAGTAGTGATATCGGAATTGGTTCACCAATTTCATCACTTGCGCCTTTTGCTGTATCGAGAGACTAGATATTTTATGTCAAAAATATGCTTGTGGTATTTGCTTTGCGCAAATGGTTTTTTATAGTTAGAGAAAAGAATCGGCGTTAATAGTCTTATTAGGCTGATACGCCAAAAATTTAAAGTAAATAACCAATTTGCGCAAATGGCGTGTTCTCTTGCTGGGTAAAACATTGTTTATTATCTCAATTCTAGTAGACTATTATCACCTCGTCTACCACGTTGGGTTCTGTCAATACAAGAATACTAATTTGATATTCAGCACATCCCGGTCGTGATAATTTAATATCTTGTTTTGTCGAGAATTCCGTATATTTGTGATGAATCGCGATATTACGTTACTTCTGCAAAAAGTTCCCGAGTTTCATCGAGCGAATAACAAATCCGATATATTTAATTTTTCCTGTTCGAGTCATCCTAAGTTATTCTTTCATAAAAAATGTGTTTTTTCGCCGCGTCTGATGCATCCGCATATTTGTGTATTCCAAGCTTGTTGGTAACATAACGTTACTTTTTAAAAGATTTGTTAATGTCTGTGATATTTTATCAAAATTTTGAATGTATTTCCTGTGATGGCCACCTAAACCAAAAAAAGAATTTATGTCTATGGTAGTTTTAGGGCAAGGAAAATGTATAACAAATCCTATGTTTGAGAAAACAGGGCTGAGAAAGCTGTTTTGGATCTATCTTAAGGTGACATTAAGACTTAATGATATCCGGGAGCAAGATCTAGTGAACTAACAAATTTAGATTTACCTAATTGATCTAATATTTCGGCAATGTTTGGCAGAGGATGTGAGGAAGCAATTGGTTTTTCCATTCAATTTTTGAAAATTGACTACTACATGCCATTTTTTATTAGCGTGTGATTTTTTAGGATCAACCAACAAAGGGGAATTATAAGGAGAACTTAAATCAATAATTATTTGTTCTTTTAACGTTTTTTAAATTTGCGAATTATTTTCTCCTTGCTGATGAAAAGGTAACTGATAAGGTTTTACATTTACAAGGATGTTATCTGTAGTAGGAATTTGATAAGTGGTAGCGTTATTAAACGGTAAAGTATCATCAGTTAGGATTTCAAATTTTTTAAGATTTTCAAAAATGAAATTGTGTTTTTGTATAGGAACATACATTTCACTGGAGTTAACAAAAGTTATATTGCAAACTCAATTTATTGGCTTTACTAAACAGTTTCGCACAAATACACCGCCTTGAATTTTTATTGCAAGACATATTGATTCGTTTTCAAGACAAGTTTTTGTTGATTTAATTACTTAGCTAGGAGCAGGAATAAGAATTAAATTTTTTTAAAGGAATTATTATTGAATATTTTTATTTTTCCGTCATGATTTATTGTAAGATTATTCATTTTTAAATTTATTTCAGCGGTATACTGTTGAAAAAAGTCTTTTCCTAATATTCCATCTTGTGTAGTTTAGAAATTATTAGGTACTAAATTAATAGGATGTATAATAAGCTCAATAGGATTTTTGGTACCGTAAATGATACCATATGTAGGTATTTGGGTGATTGTTATACCCTTAAATTGAGCTTCAAGGTTTAGAAATACTTTAGTATCTCTCTTAAGACAAGATTTTTTTAAAGTGTCACTTGACTGCCAGTGTCAATCTTGACCGATTTTTGTTTCTAACACCGGAAGGATTATGCTATCATGATCCGAATTTTAAGAAAAATTTATATTATAAACTCTTATTGATTATTAATTTGGAAATTTTGAAACGTATTTACCTGTTCTTACTACTAGCCGTCAGAACGTGCGTTGCTAGCGGCAGCTCTTATTATCGGAGATTGAGTCGAGGGCTCAATTTTTGTCTATCTTTTTAAAGGTTGGGCTCCAATTGTTTATTTGTTTTGGCAATCCCAGGTATTCGGGTGCCTCTAGGGTATAAACAATAATTCCCCAGAGGTGTTTATGAAATTAAATTTATATGATTTACCCAAACATAAAAATTTAATTAAAACCTTTAAATGTATAGACAGGAAAAAAAAAATACAATTTCAGAAAAATACTCATATAATTAAATTGACTTTGTACATTACATATTCTGAATTAATATTATGAATTGAAATTTTATTGTTAGAGCTGGATAGGTCAGACACCCGTATCCAATTTACCTACCAAGTTCTGGACTGGTCATGCACCTCAATCCAACTCGGTCTTGGCCTGGTCAATGCACCCAGTCCAATTCAGTTTGGTCTGGTCAGCAATCCCAGTCCTACTGCCGGAACGTACATATTCTGAATTGTTTGTGAGCTCTCGGGAATTCTCCCATTTGTCTCACTAGCGAGCGGGTGCCTTGGTGGGCTTAAATCACATTTAGTGTGGCTAGCTGTCCAGTTAAGAATTTGCTAGCCACATGTGTGTCTTGCTTGCAGGTATTTTTACTGCTGTTTAGATGTTTAATTTATGATATCTTGCGATATCATATCGATTGGTCTGTTATATCGTTTGCGGAAAAGCGTTAGGTTTTCCGTTATTTTTCTAATGCCGTTGTTTTCATGTACCTCTGCTTTTGCAAAGAATCGTTGAGCGGTTGTGATAATATACTCTTTGAGGGTTGGTATATTCAAATCTTTTCTGATGTCATCGTTTCTCACATACCATGGGGCATCGGTGATGATGCAGAGGCATCTTGACTGTCTTGCTTCTATTGTTTTCCAGTGAGTTGCGGCAGTTGTTCCGCACACTATAGATGCATAAATTAGTTGAGGTCTTATTGTTGATTTAAATAATAGCATTTTGTTCTTAAGTGTCATTTTATTGTTTTTGAGAAGTGGGTATAGTTTCATTGTGATGCCAATGCTGATATTTCAGACATTCTGAGTGTGGGGTTTCCATGTTAATGATTTGTCCAAGGTAACTCCTAGATATTTCACCTGTTTAGTCCATGGTATTGGAATTCCTTCAATTTCTATGTTTTCTAGGGGTTTTTTCCTCCGTTTGGAGAAGAGGATGGCTTGACTTTTTCTTGGATTAATTTTAATGCCCCATTTTTCCGTCCAATCTGTGATTAGATCGGCGGCACGTTGTAGTCTTTTTGTAATAATTTTGATACAGTTTGAACTGTATAAAATAGCCGTGTCGTCGGCATACTGAGCTGTCATAGTGCCGTTGTCTTCGGTCGGCATATCTGCTACATAAATGTTGTAGAGAGATGGTGAGAGAGCTGATTCCTGTGGTACGCTAGCTGTTATGGGACGTCTGTTAGACAGAGTCTTTCCGATTCGCACTTCAATGCATCTTCCTGATAGGAAGGAATGTAGGATCTTTCCTAGTTGTTTGTTAAATCCCAGTCTAAATATCTTAGCTAGAAGACCTTCATGGCACCCGTAGATTTCTTTGTGCAAAACCCAACGCTGATGTGATCCGTTACTCGAGCAAGTTGGTGAGACGTCGAGTGGTCTTTGCGGTATTCGTGTTGATGTTCAGGGATTAAGTTGTTGTTTTCAGCGTGTAGTTGGATTTGCGATAAAATTACTCTCTCTGCGATTTTGCTTAGCGAACTGAGTAAGCTAATAGTTTTCAGGAAATTTAGGAGATTTGGCAGGCTTGGGGAAAACTATAATAGTGGCTAGTTTCCATGACTCTGGAAAGTATCCATTTTTGAGCATTGCATTTATGATGTTAGTTTAGCCAACGATAGCTTTTTTGGGTAGATGTTTTATGGTTCTGTATGAAATATTGTCTTTCCCAGGGGCTTTTCTGGTGTTGTGAGCAGTGGTGGTACGTCATTTATAGTTTGGAGGTGTTGCATCAGTTCACTTTCAATTTCTTCTATGAAGTCAGTGTCCAAAATGTCGAAGGCTGGACTGCATTGCTGTTTTATGGATATTGCAATGGCTTCGACTTTCTCAGATTCTGTGTAAGCCATGCCATTTAGACCTTATAGGGCTGGAATAGTAACGTGGTTACGTCTTAGTCTTTTCAAGATGTCCCAGATTTTGGGTATATCTTTAGAGCTTCCCTCAAATGCATGCTCCCACTGTCTGTTTTTAAAGGTTTTAATGTTGTCTTTGACTTGTTGTTGTAACTGGCTGGCTATTCTCTTATCCTGGGCTAACCTGGTACGTCTAAATTTTTGTCGGGCTTTGTTTTTGTCAGCAATAAGTTTTTTTAGGAAAATTGGTAAACCTAAAGGGTCTTTATTGCTAAATTCAAAAGTTGTTGTAGCCTTTTCTTGAGCTGTTAGTATAGCCGTTGTTAAGATGTTGACGGCGTTATCAATGTCCAGATTAGATGTAATAGTAGGTAGCGGCCCAAGTTCTTTGAGCATGTAGTTGGAGTATTTTTTCCAGTCCGTTTGCTTGCGGCAGTTGTTAGGGTTTGGTATGTTTTAGATTTGAAGCAGTACAGGAAGGTGGTCAGACTCTAATTCGTTAATTACGGTGATGGTGATGCTGTTGTAAAATTGTTTTGTGATGGCTATGTCCAGTATATCTGGAGGATGACCTTGACGACTGTAAAAAGTGGGCGTGTCCGGGCTATGTATGATGATACTGTTTTCTTCGCTGTATTTGTACAGCGATTTTCCTCTTTCATTATTATTCTTGCAATTCCAAGCTGTATGCTTAGAATTTAAGACTCCGCCGATGATGGTGGGAATATTGTCGTTTAAAACATGATTCAAGTCTGCGTGAAGGAGTTGCTTAGATGGAGATAGGTATGCTGATACAATTTTAATTTTACGCAACGGTTTGATGTTATTAATCACTCCATTAGCTTCCAGGTTTGTCATGATAGGGATGTCTATATCGGCTTGGTCTATTGATCTCTTGATGAGTATGGCAGTGCCTCCACCTCTCACACTGTTTCTATCTTTTCTGTATGTGTTGTAGTTTGGAAACTTGGTTTTATGTTTTGGTTTAAGGCCCGTTTCTGAGAGTAGCATTATATCAATTTGATGTTCAATGACGTAGTTTGTCAGTTCTTCTATTTTAGTTGGAAGGCCGTCGCAATTCCAGAAGCTGATTGACAGGCAGTTTGGTTGTGCTGCCATTATGCAAGTTTTTGCAGCGCGATAGCTAGAACCTGTTTTAACAGGCCCTTGTCGTTAAGAGAAGCAGTTAATATTTTGAGTAGATCAACTTTAAAAGAGTTTTCTTCGGGTTCTGCCGGTTCGTTTGCCATCATGGAATGAACGGCTCTTGCGTAAGACGACGTTTGTGGGCGTGGCCTAGGTGATTCATAGCTGGCTGGGCGTGCCTGGTTTGCCGCGGGTTTTTGAGTTTTGGCTTTTTGTTTTTGGTATTCCGGGCAGCCTTTATAGCTGGCCGGATGTTTTCCGCCACAGTTGGCGCAAGTGGTTTTGTCTCTGTCGTCAGACAAATTTGTTTGTACATGATTTTTGTGAGTGCCCATATGCCTGGCATCTGTGGCAATGAGCGGGTTTGTTTGATTTAAGTTTTTCCTCGACTTGTACTTTAAGTCCGAGAATGTGCGTCATTTTAAAAATATTGTCGTTGTTTTCATTTTGTTCAAGTTGGATGATCCTCGAAGGGGACAGTACTTGTTAATATTAATATCAATATGAGATACTGATACAAATGCCCAACCACTATCCCGTTCCTAAAATGTTTTTTATCATCATCTAATAAATTTATTTGTTCATATTAGTTTCTTTATCTTACCTGAAATTCTTCTGATTGAGTTTTAATTTTATCGCAAAATTTATAATAAATTTTATCTAATTCGGTAGACATGGTAATCACTTCATTTTTTGTATTGAATGATTTTAATTCTAAATCAGTTTTGTCTTGTGACTCATTTGTCTCATCATTATTATCAACAGGATTTTTTACAAAATGAGCATATAAAATTAAATTAATTTTTAAAGCTGTACGCTTTTGTAAACATTGATTTATTAACTCACAAACTTTTACTGATTTATTGCTTAAAAACGTACTAATATCCGTTTCCTTATCTGAACATTTAAGACGGTAAGATATTATTCGATTTTTAAATGCAGATTGAATTACAATTTCATCATCATTGTTTCCATTAATCGAATTTAACATATGTTTTTTTGATCTTAAATGTCCATAATATTTTTGATTGGAATTAAATGATTCGTTGCAATCATCGCAATATAATTCAACTGACGGACGTGCTCTTCTGGACATAGTTTTAGATTTACTACTACTAATTATTTCAGTTTTGTGCACTTTTATATGTTCCATATAGTTTATTCCACCAATTAATTCACCACATTCATGACATAATATATTTTCAACATGGCTTTTGTAATGTGTATTTAAATAATCCGACCGTGAAAAATTTTTAAAACATAATTTGCATAGAAACTTTTCATTTGATGGATTACACTTGTTTCTATGTCTTCTTAATGAATCTTTTCTTGAAAATAATTTAAAACACTTATCACAATTTAAACTTTGGTTAGATATGTTATCTACACGAACTATTTTATTCTTATATATAATAATATATAAAAAAGAATATATACTTACTTATCATTATTATTTCTAGATTATAAGTCTTGCAGTTTTGTTCGACGTTACGTCACCTTGTCATAATCTAATACAAAGGAAATTAATATGGGAATAAATATATATATATAAAAAAATATATCATTCAAATATTAGTTAAAATAATATTTAATTAAACATTAAGCATTATGATTATACATTAATAAAATATATGGATATAGATATATATATATATAAAAACTATAAGATAATGAACAAGTATGAAGTATTAGTATTCACAATAATTGTGTATTGATTGATTGATTGATTGATTAACGCTGATTGTTGTTGATGTTGATTGAACTGAAATTAAAATAAACAGGTATAAATAAATGAATTAATAAACTCAAATTGATTTTAAAGGTTAGTAAAGTCTATAGAGTGACATTAAAATTTTGTATTATATACTTACATTATTAATATTTTTCAATTTTGACAATTGGGTATTGTCGATCCCCAATTTCATCAATGCGTTCTAGCATTACGTAAAGACTCCCTGAATAATTTACATTGTAGTCGTCAACTGCTTTACTGTGAAAAACTTCGATAAATTTTTTCGGTAGCCATACCATTATTTCACCTAGGTCCGCAGCTATTGAGGGTCCATATACAGTTCTTTTAATTTCTACACCAAATAATTTATATTTTTTTGTCAATTCCAAATCGGTAACTTTAATTATTGGTTTGTATGTTGACGATTTGTTGACGGTTAATAATTTGGTGAAATCCATTGCGAGCTTGATTGATATCGATTGTGTGAGTGTATGTTTCAACGACTTGTTTTATACTAAACAATTGTGTGCGCAATCGTTTGCAATTTTAATATTATTTTTTTCTCTTATAAACTAAACTAACGTACTTTAAAGCGATAAACAAATATGGATGTGGTTAATTATTAATTTTATCTTATATTAGTTATCAAACGCGATCTTGTAATTGATCATTTTTTTAACACATGTTGAACAATTTATCATTTCACTTATTAGCGTAATTGATTTTTGACAATTTATACAATATTTATATGTAACATCTTGAAATAACATGTCACAATGTTTAGCGTAAAACAATCTAATATTCCAATTTTTCCTTGCATAATAACATTCCACGCAATAATTAACACTTTCAATTATATAAAATGATTCCCTCACACAAACTAAATGTTGAGCGTTCATCTCACCAATGCTGGAATATTCCAAACCGCCGATTGTAATTTTATTATTATTATTAATGTAATCTTCTTCTTCTTCGTTTTTTCTTCTTCTTCTATTTCGTTTTCTTCTTCTTCTTCAAAATTTATACATTTACAAACTCGTTTATCAGGGTTTATTGTTCGATAAATCTTTTTCTTAGGTGCGTTTGGACAGGTGATATGGGAGTTATTTTCAATCATCGATAACAAAGATGGTGATTCCATTTTTTTTCACAATATAATAACAACTCACACTCTAACACAAATTACTTCTGTCGCACACTTAATTAATAATAATAATAAAAATGTATATTAACAACATTATCACCACCACCATATATGTTCTCTCTCTTTCCCTCTCTCTTACGCTCAGCACACACAATACACAAGCTTACGTCATAGTGGAGGGAGTTGTTTTGCCTACACTCGTTACGTCACCATAGCAAATTTTATACACAACTTCCGTAGGTGGAGGTGGTGCCAGAACCGGCCCCCACCCTGTCGTAGTGCCGTTTTGGCTTTCCCACCCTTATAGCTCTTAATGCCGTTTTGGTTTCCCACCCTGTCGTAGTGCCGTTTTGGCGTTCCCACCCTTATGGCTTATAGTGCCCTTTTGGCTTTCCCACCCTTATGGCTCTTAATGCCGTTTTGACTCCCCACCCTGTCGTAGTGCCGTTTTGGCTTTCCCACTCTTATGGCTCTAAATGCCCTTTTGGCTTTCCCACCCTTATGGCTCTTAGTGCCGTAAGCTTACGTCATAGTGGAGGGAGTTGTTTTGCCTACACTCGTTACGTCACCATATCAAATTTTATACACAACTTCCGTAGGTGGAGGTGGTGCCAGAACCGGCGGTTTTACTCTACTTAAATCCCCTCCCCAAGAGAACAAAAGTATAAAGTAAATGATAGTCAATGGTCTGTTTTGAAAAGTGTGGCACACACTCTATATTTAATAATCAACAGAAAATAAGACATTAAACATTGAACATATAAGCACGTTTGGATTGGGTCATACGCCCAAGGTACCATAAGTAGCGAATAACCGGACATGCAAGTTTATTTTAAAAAAAATATGGCCTTTTGGCGCGCGAATGATGAGACAAAAGCGGTGAAACGCGTAGCACTACGAGCGACCCCGATTTCCGTTAATTTATCCTTAAATTTGAGACTTTAAGCAGGCAACGAAGCCCCTTGCACGAGGTTTACAATACACAGCAGTACCTTCTTACAAAAAAAAAAAAAAATTAAATGTTATATATATATATATATCATGTGACGCATGATAAGTTGGTGTGAAGCACAACATAAATATTTATAGAATTAAGGAAACATGTAATTTGAAATTTCAAGCCTTGGCTTCCAGCGATGATCCTCAGCTCCAGAACGTCCTCCTTGGCATCCGAACTCCCAAATATATTTCGTCCAAGTGATGACTGTTCCAACGGAATACCTCGGTATATGGCTAGAATGTCCAATATTCGAATCCTCAGAGCCGGAACCCCATCTTGATGACACCAACGTACATGTTAGTCTCAATGACCAACAAAAATGGATAGACTTAAAGGAAAGAAAGAAAACCTAAAACCACACGTGCAATTACTACACAACAGTCACACTTAATTAATATCACTGAGGTGGATTTATTACCTGAGATTGGGTAGGAGCAATTCGATAGCCTCCATACGGTTATGTATATATACACATATATTCCAAGTTGAGCTTTGTTGGACGCCCATATAACATTTGCCACGAGGAGTGGGTGGTGAAAAATCCGCACAGCGGTAGGATTAATTTTCCGCTCCAATAATTAGCGGGTGCGTTCCATATAGCACTTAATCCGTCATATAATCACTGGTACATACCATAAAATGGCCACAAGCCGTGAGGTTACACCCTCCTGTCGGTATTCAATAACCAGCAAACACACCACCACACTTCGAGCACCGGATGTGAAAGAACCTCCATGTTATAGTTTTACATGAACACCCTGAACCAATAATCAGTGTTGCCAACCGTGAGTTATGACATGTTCCCAAAAGTGCCAAGTGTAAACAACATGGTGGGTGACAGTGACAGATGTCAACATTAGAATTAACTAAAATTTAAGTAAGTACCATCATAATAATATCTGAATCATTACTGGAGATCTTAGAATATCACCATTTGTAAGTTCCCAGTACTCAATCAATCCATCCTGTACTCTCCCAATCCACATAACCTCCAACCAATAACAAACAAAACATTCAATCGTAAAATCCCTTAAAACATTCCCCCCTACATAGCAATAAAGCCACTTCTCGAGTAAGATCTAACAACATTTATTCCTAAAATTAACTCAAAAACTAGTTTCATTCTTACTCCGAGAGAAAATAACCCTACTCGTAACCGCCAATATTAACATCACATAATTCCACCAATATCCTTGTAATAATCATACCATTATAGTCCCACATATATATTAATAATTTCTTATTTCAGAATACACCACAAGAAAAGGCCCACAGAGGTAGAAATAGCCGAAATAATTTGTCGGGATCAACTCACATGGTAAGTGTCAAACATTCTTTTAAACGTTAACCATTACTAACAAAAGTTAATTAGAACATATAGCAACTAACATGTAACACCCTCACACTGACTTAATTAGTGTGAGTGCAATTATAAATATTTATAACACAATCTTCAATGTCAGGCTACCGGATTAACCATAGTGTATGTTGGGTTGCCTACGTTACATCCCTAATAACTTCCAACAGTTACCTCGGTTGCCTATCTTAAATTATAATATATACTTTATTTGTTTTAGGAAACCAGCCGGCAGCTTCTACGGCAAAAACGTGATGCTACACGGTGACGATGCTGGACAGGACTTCGGTGGAGTGTATAGGCCGAACAACATAGCCTTCCGAAGGTCCCATTGCTCCTGTAATTCCGCCGCTCGACCAGGAGATGGTTGCAATGATATCGGGGAAGCATTCAATTCCAGGACATCCATATTTGCAATCTGCACATACTTATAAATGTAAGATACCGCATAAAATACAAATATTCCCCGGTATCTCATAAACACAGGGCAACACATACAAATTATATGTTAATTAATTATCACATACCTTATCCCTTTTTTCTGATCGCTATACATTAGTTATAAATGCGGGACTTACCAAAGATTGAATTCAATAATATATAAATAATAAACCGGTAATAAATTAAATAGTTAAATCCACATTGTATATCTCCACACAGATACTGGTTACGGCATCAAATTAAATTGGTCACATCAGCGCTCAATGAACCAAAAAGGTGTTCCTAAGAGTAAAACAGGCTCATCAATCGGTTTGGCCTAACCGAATGGCAAGAAAGGTAAGCAAAATATGTAAACAATATTTTAGCTAATCCCTGCCCTTCTTCTTTTTAGTTGACAAATTTGCAACCAGTAACGGAGAAGAAAACGAACGTTACAATTTATGTTCGTTGAATGCGTTTAATCTTGGGTAATTATGGCAATATACGAAGTAATGTGGAAAAAAATTATCCTTTTCAGTTTTATATTTTCTTTATTTTTACCCTTTACCAATATTGCATAAAAAACTTACAATACTTAAAATAATTTAGTTAGTTATTTTTGTTGTTTTTTTTTTCGATATTTTTCTTGATTACAAAAACGCCGATTTCTTAGTTCTAAGCTCTTTATCGCTCATCCTAAAAATTTCAGAGTATATCAATAACATATAAAAGTATTTTTTTGACCTATTAAACAAAAAATTAAAAATACCCAACTTCTTTTTTTTTATCTGTTTTTAATAGAATAAAAACATTTTAAAAATTAACGGAAATGTCTTCAACACGTTTTTTTTAGAATTTTTGATCAAATTTAAGCAATAAATGTTTTCTTCAATAATTTGCAAAAAAAATCCCTAAAAAGTTACAGGCGTTTGAAAATTCCAAAAAAGGTAAAAATTTACATTTTTGAAAGTTGTACCCTAAATATCTACCAGAGTTTATGTTAAAGAACCGATTCCCAGAGTTGCGACATAAAAAAAAAATATTTTTCGTACCACTTCACTCATACATGGCCATATGTAGTGTACCAATAAGTTTGCTATCATGATCTTCATTTTCATACTAATATTAGCAATAATAGAGTTCCTCCAAATAAAAGCATCATGGGTGCTTCCAGGCCAGCGAGCCACAATGCTAATTATATTCAAATCACTATCACATATCTGAAAATAAACATTTTAAATAAAAATTAAAAATAATATTTTGATTGTACGTACTATCTGTGCATTTATAGAATGGTAACCTTTCCTATTAACATAGACTTGTTCATTAAGTAAAGGTTTCACTATGGCAACATGCGTGCCATCAACTGCACCAATAACATGTGGTAATCCTTGTTGCAGAAAACTAGAATTATTATTTATTATACCTATTTAGATATTGAATTATATTACAACTCACCCAGCTTTGCATAATTTTCGTTCGTCATTGTTACAAGGAAATTTAATCCACTTCTTCATACAATGACGAACAATATCTGTAGAAACTTGCGAGATTGCCCTGCTAACACTTGGTTGACTAAGTGTGGTTAGCATATTATTAATTTACTTATTTATTAAAACTCATCCTCATATAATTAAATAATATATAAACAACTTAAAAAAAAATGTAAATAGATTATAAAGAAATATATATATATATATATATATATATATATATATATATATATATATATACAGGGTGCGCCAGAGAAACTTACTTATTTGAAAGGTCAATAAAAACAAAAGTACTTCAGTTATTGTTTTAATTCTTTTTTTATTTGAGAATACAATATCCCAATTTTTTTTTCATGCAGTCTTGAAAATGACATCGGGTAAATGGCGACCCCCATTGCGCATACACTGATTATGTCGATTTTTGAAATTTGTGTCCACTCTTTGCAGCATATCAATCGGTATGTTGGCAATGGCGTCGCGAATGTTGTTCTTGAGGTGTGCTATGGTCCGTGGTCGATCGACATAAACCAGGGATTTCAAATAACCCCATAAAAAGAAATCGCACGGATTCAAATCTGGAGAGCGTGCCGGCCATTGGAGATCGCCTCTGAGAGAGATGAGGCGGTTGGGGAAATGTTGTCGCAACAAATTCATTGAGTCTCGTGCTGTGTGTGCTGTGGCTCCATCTTGCTGAAACCACACGTTTATAACGTTCATTTCTTCGAGACTTGGAAGAAAAAAATCCTCGATCATGTTCCTGTAACGAGCTGCATTCACGGTAACTGCGCGTTCGTTTTCTTCAAAAAACTAAGGACCAATTATTTTCATTGCCGACATCGCACACCAGACAGTAACTCGTTCACAATGAAGTGGTTTCTGGTGAAGTTCACGCGGATTTACACCACTCCAATAACGCATGTTTTGCTTGTTGACGCAGCCGGAAATGTGAAAGTGAGTCACTGGAAAAAACTACCGCGTCTTAAGGCAGGTTGTCAATCAGCATTTCACATGCATTTTGACGGGCAACAAAATCGCGTTCAGTTAATTCTTGCACAACAGCCAATTTATAGGGATGAAATTGAAGGTCTTGATGGAGAATTCGTCAAACAGTGGTGTCAGAAATTCCCATAGCAGCTGCGTGTTTGCGAGCCGAACGCCGGGGAGAACGCACAACTGACTGCCTCACTCTTTCGATATTTTCCGGAGTTCTGCTGGTCCGTTGAAGTCCATTTCTTCCACACTCCCGAAATGAGTTAACCCACGACAGAATCGAATTACGGCCAGGAACGAGTCTGTGAGGAGGAATTTCAAAGCGAGCGCGGAAGGCACGTTGCGTAGCAACAAGTGAGCGATCGTTAGAAAAGAAGCTCTCGACGGCGAAGGCCCGCTGCTCTCTAGACCAGAGCATGATGGCAACTGACTGGAGGGAGAAACAAACTTGGGGACTTCCCCCTCCAGATGCGCCCCCTCTTGACCCCTTCGCCGCCCAACTCAACGCTCGGGAGTTTTTTCAAATAAGTAAGTTTCTCTGGCGCACCCTGTATATATATATATATATATATATATATTATTGAAGTTTAACGACTTTTCTTTAATATTTGTTAAAAAAGTTAACGGGTTGAAGTCTTTTAAAATTTTAAATATAATAAAATACAAAAAATAATTATATATTTTATATATTTAAATAAGTAGCGACGTTTCGTTATTAGGTTAATAACTTCATCAGGCCTAAAAGTAATACATTACTAACAAAAAATTTATATGAACATTAAAAATAAATACTTACTACTATTTGTATATAAAATTATAATATTATAAAGTAATTATCATAATTAGCCATTATAATTAATCCTCACCAAACAATTCTTTATCTGGACAATATATATATATATATTATTAATAAAATTATTTTATTTTAAATTTTGATATTTTTTTGAGTGATGTTTTTTTATAAATAATAAATTAATTAATTTGACAATTTGTAATATAAGCCATCTTGGAATTGTAAGTTATGATGTCTGTTAGTAGAATAATAACATATATATATATATATATATATTTTCTAATTGGATAACGGGATGATAAGTCAATTTAAGAAAGGAGTTTTTTTAAAAAACAAACATAGCTGAACTATTTTTTAATAAAATGCGACGTTTAGCCAATGTTTATTGGCATCCTCAGGCCTACAAAATTACAAATTTAATAATAAATAATAGCTAAACAGACAGACATTACAATTAAAAAGAAACGCAACTTACAAATATTGTAGAAAAGCTACGGAGGGGGTGGTGAGCTTAATGCTCATCGTCCACATAGTTAAAACAAAATTGTTGTGTTATATAAAAAGGATATCTCCTGTAAATGTGATTGTATATATATATATATATATATACTTATAAACCGCATGAGTTGAGATCCGGGTACGCAACAGACAACCTGAGATCCACCACTTACTGTTGACTAATTTTAAATTTGATAACAGAATTAATATCTACTTACAATATATACTCCAATTTTCATTAGAGGGGTAAAGAAAACTCACTTATTAATTTATGCATATTTCAAGCATATGCATGGTATAACCAGAGATCCACCCGAATGGCGACATGTATATAATAAGTGGAGATCCTTAGTATATTTTAAAGACACCTAAAATGAAAAACGAGATCCTGCAACGTTGCCGCGTCATTATCAAATCGGTTGGTGCGTTCTTATAGTTTTCCCATGCAATCTCACCCCAGTTTAATAATTTTTTTATTTTTGAATCTGAAAAACATCTGAATTAATGCAAACGTATCCATAATTTTAATAATTAATATTTTCTTTATTAATTTGGTAGAAAATCTTTATGTTCAATTTATTTATTAATAATTAAAATATTCTACTTTAATATATTTCTTTATTTAACTAAATTTGCATTTTCAATGCTGTTTATAATTGATTAATTAATAATATTTAAAATTTGTTTTTTCCGCTAACCCAGATTTCCAGTTTTAAATTGATTTTGAATTTTGATTTTAAAGATAGAAATATGTCATATCTTGAACATTAAATATTTACACTTGAAGTTTGTGTTTATATAATAAATTTATTTTAATAACATGTCTAATATTAAAGAATTATATAAATCGAATTGTTTGTTAATTACTTTATAATTTGGATTTTTTAAATGTTTTTTTTTTAATTTTTAAGTCTTCCATAAATGTTAAATATGTAATATTTTTAAAGAAAATAAAAATAGTTTGTGTTGAAAATTTGTGGTTGTTTATATATATGTATATAACATTTTTATTGCACAAGTACACATAGAATTAAAGTACAAATCTACCGTAGTCTTTCAGCCATTGAAATTAAGTAAATTGTAATGTTTATTAAAAAAAAGAAAAAAAAAACATGGTGCATGAAGTATGATATATGATGCAGTAATATGATTTGTCAGGTGATATTGTTAGTCATTCGTTGTCATTAGCAAAAGTCAGGATATAATAATAATAATAATCCTTTTATTTACGGAAATAAAATCCTTTAAATTACAATAATATAGAATAAAAAAAAATTAAATGTATACAAAAGTATAACTTAAAACTAAAAATAAGTATAAAACTTAAAACACATACAAAAATACAAAAATTACAAATACAAACACACTTACAAATTATACATATTAAAATTAATATGGCTACAATGACATTTAAAAGACTGTGTTGACACAACAAATAAACATTATACATTATCTTTAAACAAGTTACATTGTCTCGTTAATTTAGACAAAGGACTATAATAGCTATAATTAGTCCTATGAACTTTTTGTTTAAAAAGTAAGGAATTACGGGTCATTCGTAGTGGGCTAAAATTAAAATTTAGTTTTAACAACAATTCAGAACAGTTGATGTATCCATTTACTAATTTATGCATAAAACATAAGTCACTAACAATTTTCCGATCTTTAAGTGGACTTAAATTAAATTGTATCAATAGCTGATCAGTTGGTAATGAAGATCTAATTTTATATCTTAATAATTTTAAAAATTTATTTTGAATGGCTTCAATGTTAATTGATGACCCTTTTTGATATGGGGACCATATGACTGACCCATACTCTACTAGTAACCTTACTAATGACCTATATAACGTTACAATAATGATTGGTTGTAATTCAAAACAGGATCTTATAACAAATCCCAACATTTTACGTGCTCTGTTTGAGATGTATTGAACGTGGTTGTTAAATGTAAATTTGCTGTCCAGTAAAATGCCAAGATCAGACAATTCATTCACTGCACATAGGTTCAAATTATTCAAATTGTATGCTTGTTTCACTATAATTTTTGTTCTACAAAATGTAATTGACTTGCATTTAGCCACATTTAAATGTAAATTATTATTAATGCACCATGTTGTTAATTGATTTAAGTCATCTTGAATTAATTTACAGTCTTCATAATTTTTTACATTTCTGAATAACTTTAGATCATCAGCAAATAATAAAAATTTACAATTTACGAAAGAATTTACCATATCGTTAACAAAAAGGTTAAATAAAAGGGGCCCACAATGTGACCCTTGAGGAACACCGGAAGTAACAGATACTTCTTTGGATAAATAGTTATTTATTTTTACACATTGTGTTATTTTACTTAAGTAGCTTTTTATCCAATTTACAACGTTGTTGCTAAAACCCATGGCTGTTAATTTAGCAATCAAAATAATATGATCTACCCTATCAAACGCTTTAGCAAAATCTGTATAAATGGCATCTACTTGTAAATTATTTTCAAATGCATTTAAAATATATTCCTGGTATAACAATAAATTAGTAGTAGTAGACCGCCCTTCACAAAAACTATGCTGTTTATTAATGATAAGATTTTTTGACATCCATTTCAGTTGTTTTGAAACAATCATATCAAATAATTTAGGAATTTCGGACTGTTTGCAAATTCCTCTGTAATTGCTGATTTCTGATTTTGCTCCAGATTTATGAATTGGTGTAATGTATGATTGCTTTCAAAATTCAGGAAATGTCTTAAAATGTTTGAAATAATATGCCAATCGGTGTAGATAAAGCATATACACAGTTTTTTAAAAAATAAATTTGGAAGACCATCTGGCCCATAAGTACACGAATCACTTTATTCTAAAATTCCTTTAAATACATCATAAACATTTATCTTAAAACTATCAGAGCATGCAAGATCAGAATAAATTAAATCAGGTACAATACTATTATCACAATTTACATAGACAGTGGAAAAAAAGTCCGCAAACAAATTCACACAAGTTTTGACCATTATTACTTGTTTTATCACAATAAGACATGTAAACAGGGACTCCGTTAGTGTTTCTCTTCTCGTTTATGTATCTCCAAAATGCTTTTGGATTGTTTGAAATAATATTATCTATCCTTGAGATATATGCGGCATACAATGATTTGCTTAGTATTTTACATTTGTCTCTCAAACCATCAAACTTGTTATAATCATTTTGTTGACCAGATTTTTTGTAAGTACTATGCGTTATTTTCTTCTCCTTAATTAATTTAATTACAACAGAATTAAACCACACAGGATAGCTGGATTGACGTACACATTTTAACGGTACAAATAAAGAGACAGCATCATAAATAATATTGTAAAATACTTTCACTAAAACATTTATATCACAGTTTAAATCACAGCATTTGAACATATTAGTCCGGTTTATAGTTGACAAAAACTCATTTAAAGCTACATAATTGGCATTTTTAAAATCCGGTATGTACTCATTGCACATCAAGGTTTTGGAAATGGTAGACATTTTCATTTTGATAGTAATTGCCGTATGATGAATACTATTATTACAGAGCAAATCGTTAGCTATACATGCTGCAGTCCTTCTTCAGTTGTGAATAATAAATCCAGAAATATTCCGCGTGAATTTGGTATTGTATTCATTTGGAAAAAACCATACAAGGCAAACAAATCAGAAATTAACTGAGCTGGCTTATTATTTGTAGACTCAATTTGCACTCCCATTTCATCATTTGACCACACAATTCCAGGCATGTTGTAATCGCCACTTATTATGAACTTGCTTTTTAGTAGAGATTCAGATAAATATTCAATTGTCTCACAATGAATCTGGTATTTGTCAATAGAGGAAGATAGAGGAATATAAACACAACCAATAACGTAAAACTGATCGCCGATGTGTAACTTGATAAATACTTGTTCAATTTCTTTAGATATATAAGTAATAATAGAAGATTGATAAGAATTTTTTATTGCAATCAATTCTCCACCACCACGACACTTAGTGCTGGATTCGAGAGAACGATCAGTTCTATATATATTATATTTATTTAAAATAACCTCAGAATTTTGTACATTTTTGGTAAGCCATGTCTCAGTTATTATTATAATATCGTAATTATTGCACTGAACATTTAAATTAAAATCGTATAACTTAGTGTTTATTCCACTTGCATTTTGATAGTAAACGGTTAATTCTTTTACTTTTTTGGCTGATTTTTGTTTTTTAAAATAGTTGGTTGGTCATTAATATATTTAATATAAATATCAGATTGTCCATTAGCTTTCCTTTCATTAAACTTTTCTTGCACTAGTCTCATATGTTTTAGTTGTGAAACAGATTTATCAGCTTTTATTTTAATGTTTGATTTTTCCAAAAGATTTAAGTTTCTAAGTATCTTAGTTGAAACAGCAGAATCATCAAACACAATTTTAATTGGACGTGGTTTATTAGAAATCCGACCAACACGAATAACCATCTTTGGTTCTGGCAAGTTTTCAATGGGCCCAAGCAACTTAGTGATGACTAATTTGTCGCTTTTAATTCTTTCATCTAACGAGACTACTTTTGGTTCTTTAACATTAAAAACCATTATATTAAATGCTCGTTTGCGGCGATCTTCCAATTCACTGATTACTGACTCAGATGTTACACTATCACCACCTTGAGTTTCTTTATGTGATGATTTTAATGATATGTTGGAAAACTAAAAAAGAGGTCTTTTATATTTTACAATAATCCCAAGAATTCCAGAAATTATTAGATTATCTAGAATCTCCGAGTTGTTAAAATTATTTGCAAATTTGATTTGAAGATTTTTGAGTCTTTTGTAAAAGGGGATGAGGTTGGTTTTTTCATAAAGTAGTTTGTTTGAAAGATTATGGTTATGGGGGTGTCGGATTTTGGTAATAGTTCAAAGGGATGCCCTTTCTCCTACAAACAGGGATTGATAGTTGGTTAATTGGAGTTTAGGAATATTATGGATGCGTAGTCAAAAATTAGGCGGCAGATTGTCTTGTAATTTCAATTTCATTGTTTCTATACGTAAGGAATCGAAAATGTTTTGCTCGAAATCTAATTTTACATTTAATGGAATTAGTATGAAACTTGAAACTCAGTTTATAATCAAAGTTAACTCCTAGATACTTACATATATGAGATGGGCTTAAGGATTGTTGGTTCATTTAGACACTAAGTGAATTTACATGGATTTTGTGATAAAGGATTTGTAGTTAGGTTTTTAATAGGTTTGTAAAAAGGTGCCATTTATTGAACCACAATTTTATTTTATCTAGCAAGATTTGCAATTGATCCTTAGATTGATTTAGAGATTTAGCGTCAAAAACAAGTTTTGTATCATCAGCATATTGCAGGATGTAGGAGGAGTTTGAATTAAAACAGAACGGGTTAGAACTATATATATATATCAGAACCAAAAATATTATATAGAAGAGGAGACAAAGGAGATTCTTGTGAAACACCTTGTTGTAGAGTGAAAGAATCAGAGTATGTGTTGGCTATGCAAACCTTAAGAGTTCAATGTTATAAAAAACTTACTATTATTTTAATTAGATGGTTAGGCACATCTAAAACTGATAGCTTAAACAAGAGGTTTCTATGCCAGACAGAGTAAAATGCCTTGTTTATGTCCATAAACAAGATGTTCGAGTGTCTGCATTTATGGTTTGATGTTTGGATGTTGGATAGTTAATAGTTACCTTGTTGATCTATTTTTTACAAAACCAAATTGTGTTATTAGTATTTTATTGTTAATAAATTTTAGGAGTTTCTTTTGCAATATACCTTCAAATAGTTTACCAAAAACTGGAAATAGTGTGATAGGGCGGTAACTAGCTGGATAAGAAAGATTAGCATCATTTTTAGAGACACATAAAATTTTTTCCATTTTCCATTCATTAGGAAAATTTTGGTGGAAAAAACTAAAAAAAAATTATTACGTGATTTTGAACGTCGTTATTGAACTGTTGTAAAATTTGTGTAGTTAGGAGATCATGTCTTGGTGCTGAACTTTTACCTTTACTTAAGAAGTTGTGATAGTCGTCTTTGTGTATTGCTTTGTCCAAAGGAGTATCGTCTGTCTACAAAATATGTCATACCAAGTGTTTACGTTTTTTAAATGAATTTTGTCAAAATCGTCACAGTTGGAGAAGGTAAATGCGTGGTTAAAGTGTCTTTGAAAAGTATTGGCAATGTCAATGCCAGATAAAAACTATTCTTGAAAATCGGGTCTGTTAGTGATTGTATGTATAATGTACGTTTGTATTTGTGGTTGTTTAAAATCAAATGTTTTGAAAAATTAATTTTTTTTATATCTTTATTTCTAAAGGCTCTTATATGCTTCTTATACTTAATATTGAAGCTTTTAGTGGTTTGTCCAATATACACTGCGCGTCAGAGAAAACATGCCACCCAATAAATTCACGTGTGTTTTTAATTAAATAAATCAAGTTAGTATGTATACTGCAAAAACAAGTGGCTATGTAAACAGTAGAAACAAATTAACGGACCACAAAAAAAAAACTAAAACTGTCATAAAATTGTAAAATACTTTTTACAACACGTTTGTTGAAATCAATATGTTTACAAGCTCTATGCTCTAATACTACACAGGCTTTTCTAGAATACAGTGTAATCTGTAAAAATGGATGCAAAATATCAAAGAACTGTACAAATAGTGACATTGCTGGAAATTGGAGTAAGTCAACGGGATTTGTCAAGACAACTAAATGTTAGTCGCTTGACTGTGCAAAAACACACTAATAGTTTCTTGCAACTGGCTCTTATCGCCGGGCAGTCGCTAAAAAAAAAACAACATCCAGAGCTGTTTACTTTGTCATCATTTTTGCATTGAGAGATCAAACGCAAACCGCTACAACGCTCCAAAGCAACTTTTAGCAAGTTCAAGAAACAGCAGTAAACGTTTCCACTGTTTGACAAAGGTTAAGAAAAAGTGGTTTTCAGTCCTGTTACAAAACCGTTGCTTACTGCAGCTTACAAAAGACGTAGACTTCCTTTTGCTCGAGAACACATTAATTGGACATTGGACGACTGAACACGTATTATTGACGGATAAGTGCAGAATCTGTTTTTATGGCAAAAATAGTCGAAATAAAGTATTCAAAGGAGCTGGCAAACGTTATGCTGACTGTACTCGGTCACATCGAGTTGCTTTTAGGGATAGCTCAATAATGTTTTGAGCAGGATTTTTTTAGGCACACACGGATTTTGCTCCGTTTGACAGAGGCGCATTCACAGCACGACAATACCTAGCAGAGATATTGCCTTATGCTAGATTTGTTGGCAATGGTTTTTTTTTTGATAACGCACGACTAAACACGGTAAAGATTGTATTACAGTACATTGAAAAAGTGGGTATTCCAAAAATGGACTGGCCTGGTCAAAGCCCAAATCTTAATCCTATTGAACATATTTGAGATCAGCTCAAAAAGCGTGTAAGAGATCGCGTACCTGCTACAACAACACGTGAAGAGCTCCGATTGGCCCTTATTGAGAAATGGAAATATTTTCCTCAAGCAAGCATACAGGACGTGCTAATCTCTATGCCAAATTGAATGAGCAGTGTGATCGAGAATAGATACCCCAAACTAATTTTCATCACTTCTTGCCTCTTCAGTTCAATTTGTTATAATGTAAACTATAAGTGTATTTTCTCAATAAATTTAAAAATTCTCCAATTTTTGCTTAGTTGTCCCTTGTATCTCATGAAAACGTCGGACGGTATGATAAAAGAATTACTGAATCAATATACACTGCGCGACAAAAGTCTGGGTTCACTAACAATTTTTCCGATTTTTTGTACAGAATTTTTTTTATCCAGCTAAAACAAAATGTTAATGCTTATTTATCAAAAAACAAGTTTAATGACGTAGTCGCCAAATGCATAGCCGTACAATTTTTAATATAGTGCATGTTTTCCTTCTAACGTGCCTTATTCAGATTTTTGAGATTTGGTTAACAATTAAGTAGGTGTTGTCAGGGATTTGTTTATCATGCTTCAAATGTTGCTGGCAAGTGTCAGTGTGTGCTGAAATTTAGTTTTGTGATCAAAATGCCGATATCTCCAGTAAGATGTGCACGGATAATTGCCCACATTGAAGAAGGACATAGCCAGAGAGAAGCAGGCCGTAGGTATGGAGTTTCTCAAAACGGGGTCCGAAGGATTTGGCAGAGGTATGAGGAAGATGGTCTACTAACAGCCAGAGCACGGTCAGGAAGACCAAGAAAAACTAATGCTCAAGATGACCGATTTATGTTGTTACAATCTTTGAGAAATCGCACTGAAACTGCAACAATTACAGCTAATGAGCTTGCTGCAGTCAGAAATGTTCAAATATCGGCACGTACAGTTCAGCGACGACTTCGAGAAAATAATCTAAAGTCTTATCGGGCTGCCACTGGTCCAAAACTTACGGTTCGTCACAAACAAAACCGACTGAATTTTGCTAGAACTTATCAGAACTGGGGGGCTGCCGAGTGGCGACATGTCTTATGGACTGATGAATCCCGTTTTACGTTGGATGCTCCAGACGGTCGTACACGGGTATGGAGGAGACCAGGAGAACGATACGCAGCATGTACCATGGCTCCTAGATCCAATTTTTTCGGAGGCTCTGTAATGGTATGGGAAGGGATTTCTGTCGAGGCTCGTACAGAACTACATATTTGTGATAGAGCAGCCCTTAACGCAGATAGGTACATTAGGGATATTGTAGAGGAACATGTTGTACCATACAGTCACTTTATTGGAGAAAAATTTCAATTAATGCAGGATAATGCTCGCCCACATGTGGCGAACATTACTCTCCAATATTTTAACGAAGCCGGAATTAGGTGTTTGGATTGGCCTGCTTGTTCACCAGATCTGAACCCTATTGAGCACGTGTGGGACCAACTGGGAAGAGCCATTCGAGCTCGCCCTGATCGCCCTCGGACCTTAAGAGACCTTGCAGCATGTTTGGTTGAAGAGTGGGACAGACTGCCGCAAGAAAACATTGCAACGTTGATTAACAGCATGTCTAGACGTCTGGACTGTGTTATTAGGGCTCGTGGTGGAAACACCAGATATTGAAAGTTTCGTTCGTACCCATAGTTTGTGTTTTTCACATTTTTTTATAAACACTATATTTCTTTAGTATCCTAAAATGTAAGTAAATAAAGATTAATTATTAATTTATCACCAAAGGTGGTTTTTCATTTTTGTTTTTTGATAAACAAACATTAACATTTTGGTTTATTTGAAAAAAAAAAAATAGGACGAAAAATCGGAAAAATTGTTAGTGAACCCAGACTTTTGTCGCGGAGTGTAGAATATATTTATTGCAATAAAAGTAAGCAATATTTCAAAAGGTAGATAATTACTTACATTTTTTAAGTAACGCGCAGTGTATATTGAATTGCAATCACTACAATTTTGTTTATAAAAATGCCAATGCTTTTATCCCAAATTCGTGTTTTTTTTTTTTATTTAATAATATTGATTTTAAATTAATAAATGTTTTAATTTTTATTTAAATAACAAGATAATTTTTCAGATATATTACCAAAATAAGTTAATGAACAATATTTCTTATTTATTTCTTTAGTGAATAAAAATATTTTATTAATACAAATTTTGAATTGCTTTTTGTTTAAAGTTTTAACAATTATAGATTATTGTATCCAACTATTTTTTAATAATACTATTTTTTTAATTAAAATTTTCTTTGTTTAATGATAAAAAAGTTGCTCTGTGGGTTAAGCAGTTAAACATTCATAATTTTTGATTTAATTGATAAAATTAATCTTTTGAAATAATTATATCTTGATAAGTTAGTTTTTATAAATTTCAAAGTTAAATTTTGATTCAATTTGTGAAATAGTTATATCTAAAAAAATAATTTGTTTGTTTTCTTCAATTTCTAATTTAAATTTAATTGTTTTATAAATATTATTTACAAAATTTAATATAATTTATTAAATTTTGTAAATCATTTTCATGTTCTTTAAAATTAATAAGAATATTATCAACATACCTATACCAAAATTTAATATTTTCATTAAAATTAGAATTTATTATATTAATTTCTAAATGTTCCATAAAAATATTTGCTTGAGGTATTGGACTTTCCATTGGTAACCCATAATTTTGAAAAAAATTTTTATTATTATATAAAAAGTAATTTAAACAAAATTACATTCAAATAAATTTATAAATTCGTTAATTTTAAATAAAAAAATATTTTTTCATAAATTTTTTTTTTTTTAATTAAATTAATACATTCATTTGCTGTAATTTTAGAAAACATATAACATACATCTAAACTTATTAATTTACATTCAATTTCAGTTTTATGATTTTCTAATTTTTTAGATAGGTCTAAAGTATTTTTTATGCTAAATTTTGGATTATAATCATATGATTTAATCAATTTGTTTACATATTTTGATAATTTATAACTTGGACACATATAAGATACTACTGGTCTTATAGAAAAACCAGTTTTATGTGTTTATATTAAACCATATAATTTTGGATGTTGTCGATTTCGTACCGTAAGATTGTTAATTTCAAAATTAGATAATAAAAATTTTGAATTTTTTAGGCTTTTTCTAATTTCCGTTTTAAATGGTTCTTTTGGATTTTTGAAAAACCAAAGAAATAAATAAATGTTTGGTAATTATATCTAAATCTTTATATAATAACAAAATTTATAAACTTATTTCAAATAAACTATCTTATGTTAACTGTTAATATTTAATAAAAATGCCTATTGTTGTATAATGTTTATTTTATTAGCATGCTTAATTTTTAAAATTGAGATAATATTTTCTTTGAACAGTATTATATCAAGTAATTTTAAGATATAATATTATTTCTAATAACTATTGCACTAAATTTTGTTAAATCAGACTAAACGCAATTTACATTCACGCATTGCACAAAAAATTTATGCGAGTAATTTATAGATGTGTTGTCGCTAGTTGGTGTGCGAGCAGGACAGATATATTTAAAAAAGCAGCAACACTAGAATACTACGTCATTGCGATGTTGCCGCGCTCTGGATCTCATGTAAATACATTACTATAGGAGAGCGTAGAGGATCTCGTACTTTGCTTTGGATATACCTAGCGTGTATATTGTATATTTACTACTAGACCTCTTGCGGATTTTTTTAGAACTAATTTGCATGTTTTGGAGATACAAACCGTCAAGATGAGATCATATAAAAAAATTTTGGAATCATTTTTTTATACTTATTTTAGCATCTAGAATGCAATATACAGGTTTTTAAAAATGAGATCCGAAATCGGATCTCAACTTCAAAAACTGGAGTTCACCTTGTACTGTATATATGCTAAACGGATCTCATTGCCTACCATTGACCACTCTATATATATATATATATATATATATATATATATATATATTCCTTAAGAGATTGCAGTAGGAATCCCATGACTTCCACGATTCCTAGGATTTACATTCTTCATTATTTCAATTAGATCACTACAAGCCGCTTTATTCAATCTGAAATGTCTCCCAAACTCCGCCTCACTCAGAGAGAAAGGTCTTGAGTGTCTCTTAAATTTCTACGAGCCAAACGAAGTTCTTCAATATTCATTATTTGTTCTTCCCTTTCGGCTAATTCAACTGCCACAAACTGAGCATAAAGAAATGCCATTATCTAAAACCAAATATATATTACTTGTAATTATGTATGGATAATACATATTATAATCCTTAATAACAAACATAACAAGTTTCATAACATAATCTAAACAAATAATTCTGTTATATATATATTATGAGTTGAAAAGGAGTTATGTGTTTTTATAAATAAAAACGAACGAGTTAAAATTAATACATTTATTAACTCAACTTGCTTGATTTGAGGCTCGAGATGGACTGGCATTGCTTTCTCGCACAATGCCCAGGTCATTACATTAATACTGACTTATCATTTTAGCAGCTGCGTAATTGTTGCAGCAAAATGATAAGCACGTGCAATTCTTGGAACTGCGTGGGTGGTCGTTATATCAAAACACTCGCAGGTGTTAATATGCTGATATAACACAATTTTTTTATATATTATAGATAAAAAAATTAAAAATAAAATTAATATTACAAAATTACATAACTAATAATGCAGTATATAATGCTAAAATGTTAAAATGGATTAAACAATATTAAAGCGCTAAAATTACACTAAATCATTAACTAAAACTAAACGGTAGCACTAAACGCGCACTTCTTGTTAAAGTCTTTTGGATGCTCTTCTTGTACTCGATGGAATGGAAACTCCGGGTTGTTCAAATATTATGTCCTCATTTGTTGTGTCGTAATTAGCACTTAAATGTATCGAAGCCCTACGTGATACGCTTGATTTTACATTACAATAATGATAAATTTGTGCACAACAAGATCGACGATTATGTTTATCATCAAGATCGTCTCCTTTAAAGTAACCAATTGATTTTCTAATGCAACTACATTTACAGATAAAATACACAAAGATCAAAATTAATGCACCTATGAAAATATACGTGAGAATACCCCGATGCCTAGTTGTAAATTTTTTATTTATTGCTTTATTTAATTCGTTGTCATATTCAATTCGTCTAAATTTATATGATTTATTTGAATAGGTTTTAGATTGGGAAGAAATTCTTTTTCTGGAAGATGTTCGCAACAATCAAAATACATTTGTGGTATAAAGAAATAGATATTTCATCTCATTTCTTTATTAGCTTCATTATCTTCAAAATTGGCATAAACTTGTGCTGATCTACTAAAAGCATTTCATTTTGGCATTAAGGATAAAATTATATTACTTTCAACAAAGTCAGTTTCTGTTTCCATATTGGGACAAACTGTAGTTATTGGAATTTTTTGTGATACAACAATAAGTCACTTATTATTATTTAATTTTTTGAATATTATAATCTTCAATTGCAACCAGAAATTTTTCACAGTTGAGATTTATTTTATATTCCATTAATATATTTACTTCGCATGGAGAAGTTGTGCTTAAAGTATTTGGATAATAGTTGTAACAAAGATTAACCTTATTCTCTATTATTTCGACACAATCATTCAAATTTATGGGGATATACTGCTTGCTATCCCTCGCAATTGCTACATACTTAAAATTTGGTTCAATTACATGAAACAGATGAGTTTGTTGATTTTTAGAAGGAAGAGCAAATACATGATAAAAATCATAATCAATAAGTTCAACTATTGGGACGTGTAAAATAAAAATTATCTTATTACTCGTCTGAAAAGCATCGATTTTAATTAATTTTATAATTTTGGATAAAAATTCGCGAGTTGGAGGAAATGGCAAACTTCCATAGATTAGGCTTGTAGAAATTTTATTTTATTCTGTTAATAGTACATCAACCTCAATACGGAGGGATGTAAAATATGCAAACGAGCAAATGTAATACTTTCTATAATGTTGTTCAACTCATTTTGGATTATCATCATTGATTCAATTATTTGTTCAGTAATCTGTAAGGTTTTAATTTGCAAAATAATGCCTTTTTTTGACAATTTTATTTAATTGTTCTGAGATTATTTTTAAATTATTATTAAAAGTTACTTCATCAAAATTTAATTTACTCAAAGTATTATTAAATTTCTTAATAGTGCTTGAAACTATTTGTATCTAATTTTGCATTAAGTATTGTAATTCTTTATCGTCTTTTTCAAGTTTTTCTATACAATCGTCATAGTATTGACCATCTGATACGTCTAAGTTTCCTGTAATGGTTTTGAAAACTTTTCCAATGCCATCAATAAAACCTCGCTTAAAACGATTTGTTGGGTTAACGTTAATTTCTTTAAATTTTTCATTGATATAATCTGTTATTATGCGTAAATGGGATAATTGGGATTGGAATGGTAACTTAAACGAAGAATTTAATTTTTCTTTGTTTAGTATTTCGTTTAAGTAGTTTTGTACTTTTAAGTTTTCTTTATAAATGCTTACAATAGATGACACGTTTTTGAATATTATCAATTTCCAATAGGCGTTCGATACTCTTGTGATTCCTTCTTTTTGATAAAAGATTCCTAGCGAATTATTTATTGTGGTAACCTTTGAATTGGCTCCGGTGGAGGCCCTGAAACAAGAGAAGCTGGTTTCAGTCTATCAAAGTTTATTTTTGAAGTTCTATTTAATTTTAATTGAACTGCGGCAGTATGGGAATTGATTATTTTGATTATTCGGGTCTATTATATTTGTTACACATTTTATTTTTTATTTGTGATTCTTTTACATGTACATGACATGTTTGTCAAATCTTACTTTAGCTTTTTCTTTCGCAGTTTGAATATTTTGTTTTACTTGGTTATAGATGAAATTACTAACATTATAAATTTCGTTAACATAATTAGTTTGTAAGATATCCTCGTTAAAGAGTTGTTTGTTTTCATAATCCCTTATATGTCCAAAAATGATTTCTTCTGGCATGTATTTTGTTGATGTTGATTTACTTCGATTATTGGATTTTATTGCAAAAGGTAAACCGTTAATAACAGGTTTATTTTGGTTTTCATTATGGTAAGCTTTTAAAGAGTCTAACAGTGTAGCATGAAACCTTTCCACTGTACTATTTGATTGAGGGTGTGCGACTGCACTAAATGTTAGTTCAAATTTATATAATTTTGCCAAATCCTTGAGGTGTTTCTTGTCAAATTCAGAACCGTAATGTTGAAAATATAAAAGTAGTTTTTTCAATTATAGACGTGCTTTCTTTACTTTTTACTTGATATGCCTGTGCATATTTAGAGAAGTTATCAATAATAGTTATAAGAATAACATTTCTATTTACGGTTTGTCTGGAGTTTCAGTTATAACTAAAGGATAATCATTATTTTGTCTACTAGTTTTGACTTTATTACAAACATTACAATTCTTTATAATTTTTTCTACTGTGGTTCTTAAGTTTGGCCAAATATATCTATTTCTAATTCTCCTGTACGTTTCATTTATTCCTTTGTGAAAGGAAGTTTTACTCGAATGATAATTGAACAATATTTGTTCTCGTTCATCTTCTGGAGGAGTACTAATAGTATTGTGGCAAACATTAAAGATTATCTCTCTGTCTTTAAAAATATAACTTAATAATAATAATAATAATAAAAATAATAGTTTTATTGGTGCTATTGCTAATAAAAGCTTACACAAGTCAATACATATCATACAAATTAAAAATTTAAAAAATAAAGTAGGGTAGAATAATTACAATAGTAGTATTCATGACAGCAGACGCAATATTAAAATAACAGTAAAATATACAGCTTAAAAACAGTTTAAAAAAAAATGTGTAATTTAAATAAAAAATAAAAATAAAAACAACTTGTAAAATCAATTAAAATATAGTAAAAACTCATCCCAACTATAGAATGCATTTATTATAAGCAATTCTTTAATTTTAATCAAAAATGGTTTGATAGGCAGTTCTGTTAGGTTTGTAGGGAGAGAGTTGTAGAATTTAACACAAAAATAGTTTTTAGAATTTCTACTTGTTTCTAATCGTAGCAATTGAGAGCAAATTTTGTCTTGGTTTCGAGTATTGTAACTATGAACAGATTTTTGAGTTTCAAATAAATGTAAATTTTTCTTTATATATTTTAAACACTCAAAAATATATAAAGATGGAAGCGTTATAAGTTGATGTTTAACAAATTGTTGCTTACAATCTTCTCTGAAACCAAGTCCACTAATTGCTCTAATTGCTCGTCTCTGTATTGAGAAGAGTCCATGACGTGCGGGGGAATGTCCCCATACTAAAATGTCATATATAAGTCTACTTTGAAAGATGGCAAGGTAAGTCTGTCTTAAGAGGCCAAAGTTTATGGAGTCCTTTAGACTTCTTAAAACAAACACATCACTTGCCAACTTCTTTATGGTAGCTTCTCCATGAACATGCCATCTCAAAGCGCTATCAATGTGTAAACCTAAGTATTTTGTGCAGACCACAGTGTCATTACTGGATCTTAGATTATAAGTTATGTTGACAGTTTTGGTGTCATTTAAGTTGAGCCGGTTGCTTATAAACCACTTAGAGACAGAAGATAGTGATGTCGTATGTTGTTCAGCGGCTTCTTCAACTGTATTAGCTACATCAGTAACTGTAGTATCATCAACATATAAAATTACATTTCCTTCTGGTATTATGTCCGGAAGATCATTAATGTAGATTAGAAACAGCAAAGGTCCAAGTATGGATCCCTGTGGTACACCAGTATCTACATAAAGAAATTCCGATTTTTTATTATCAAGCTTTACCTGTTGCGTTCGGTTTAACAAATACGACATGATAATTCTACAGCTTTTTGGTGACACATTGTACATATACAGTTTTCTAAGTAAAATGCTATGGTTTACACAGTCAAAGGCTTTGCTTAGGTCTAAGAAACTAGTTGTAACCTTCTCTCCCTTTTCAAGTGAGTTTATAAGTTCTTGTAACAGATTTAGTAATGCATCTGTAGTTGAGCAATATTTCCTAAAGCCATATTGACTTTTATTAAATAAATTTTCATCTTCAAAAAAATTAAATAACTGCTCAGCTAATAATTTTTCAAATATTTTTGAAAATGCTGGTAATAAGCTAATTGGTCTGTAGTTATCCGGTGAATTTTTATTTCCTTTTTTAAAAACAGGTATAACAGTAGCTACTTTAAGTAGTTCAGGAAAACATTCAGAATCTATACACAGATTGAATAGTTTAGTAAGTGGTTCGATTATGACGTTTTTAACAGTTTTTATAAGTTCTGTCGATACTCCATAA
Source organism: Tachinus rufipes (assembly GCA_963932245.1). Taxonomy (NCBI): domain Eukaryota; kingdom Metazoa; phylum Arthropoda; class Insecta; order Coleoptera; family Staphylinidae; genus Tachinus; species Tachinus rufipes. The sequence goes on from OZ010748.1 coordinate 54,353,065, forward strand.
ATATCGCAACTTTTACTATTTTTTATTTTATCAATAACAGCTCTAACCTCATTAAAAGTTACATGTCTAAAATTAGAATAATTTAAGACATTACAAGAATTACACATTAAAAACAAAGGGTCAGTATTTGGTACAGGTAACGCTTGTACAAGCTTGCTGGCAATACTAACAAAAAACAAATTAAAATCGTTTACAGATATATCACAGTTTTTATCACATATATTTGACTTGCGTTTAGAATTTATAATTCTCCAGGCAGCTTTGTGTGGATTTTGACTAGAATGGATGTATTTGTCGTTTGCATCAACTTTTGCTGCAGTGATAGCATTTCTGTATTTTTTCCGATAAAGATTACGTTCAGTTTTTAGTTGAGCATCATTTGAGTTTAAGCAGATTTCATTAATTAGTACTAGATTTTGTCGCATATATTTTAATTTATCAGAAAACCATTTTATTTTGTTTGAGTTTCCCAGAGGTTTTAAGGTTTTTGTCGGAAATGCAATATTTTTGCAATTTACAAAAATATCGTGAAATATATTTATTTTATAATTAGTTCCAGTTTGCGGGTTCTGTATAAATGACCAGTCAACATCAGAGATATAATTATAAAATAGAAATTTACCTTGAAGAGTAATGGGTCTCACTATGTTGTTTTTTTGTTTTGTATTTGTAATTGATTTATACTTGTAGCACATTTCAACACAAAGATGATCAGAAAACCCAGTGTTAACTGTATTTAAATCTATGTTTTCACTAATTATATTGGTGAATGCATTATCCAGACAATTATCTTTTCTGGTTGGGAGATCAAAGTTAGAATGCAACCCGTACCCTAACATGAAATTATAAAATGTCTCTTTATTGCGATCTTCGCGATTAAATCTAATATTAAAATCTCCTAGAACTATGATTGTTTTATTGAAATTAATTTTACTAAAAGCTGCAGCTAACACATTTAAAAATACTTCAAAGTTACCTGAGGGAGACCGGTACACTGCGATTATAATACAACTACTGTCATGAATAGCCACTGCAGTAATCTCACAATCTTTCTCTACAGATAGATCACTAATTTCTACAGTGCAACATTTTATACTAGATTGACATAAAATCATTACTCCACCACGAATAAACAGTTTACGAGTAAAGTGTGAGATTGTAACAAGATTGTTTATCTTGATAAGCATGGCTTCATTGTCTCTTAGCCAGTGCTCACATAGACAAACAATTGAATATTTATTATTCATTTCTAACAAAAATGATTCAAGTTCATTCTGTTTAGATCTGACTGATTGTATATTAAAATTTAAAATATTTACGAAGTATTTATCGTCTCTCTGCGGGGCTGGAAAAAACGGTTAATTCCTACATTTCTTGGCCAGTTCTCAGTGTTCGTGATGATGGGCTCATATTCCATGGGGGCTGTGATCTTGAACGATATATATTCATCAGGGTATTTAGAATTTAATTTCTCACACTTGACGTTTTCGATTTTCATGTCTTTTAAATGTGTTATAATATCATTCGCACTTGTTTTTTTGTCTAAACGGCTTAAATGATAATGATAGAATCTAGGTGCTCCTTTCAGTGCAATCTTATCAGATGTTCCATATTTAATATAAGTTTTTCTTGTAGTACGCCTTTTTTGAAACTGCCATTCATCGTTTTTATTTTCAACAAATATTTTACGATTATTATCAAATTCAATAGATTTTTCTTGAATATTATTTATTTCCAGAGACGAATTTTTTTGAATGGCATCAGATTTGACTTTATTCGAGGTATTTTTTATTGCATTATTAGTTTTTGCAATACCTGAATACATTTGTATTTCACTGCTATTCACTTGCTTCTTAGATGCATTATTAATATTATTATTATGCAGTAATAATATTTTTTGGTTTTCATTTTTCAGCAATTTTACTTCCTCTTGTAATTTAAATATTGTCTCATTAAGACATTTCACTTCCTTGTTTATAATATCTTGAATAGTTTCTTTAAATTCTACACTTTTTAAGTAAGTGATAACAGAATCTTCACTTGCACTTGCAGATCTTGTATCTGTTCTTCCCATTTTTAAATCACTTTATTAACAAATTAAATTTGCTTTTAACGCAGCACAATAACACATCCGTCGCGTGTGACGGACGGATAGTATGTCAAGATATGGTAAGTGTTTTATTATGTTTGTATAATAATTTCATAAAACAATCTTTTAAACTTAAAAACTCAACTTTAAATGTAGAAAGTTGAATAAGATAATATTTCCTATTTCTAAATTTTAAACTTTGAAAATTTGTTAAAGTTTCTTCTGAACTTAAAGTTTCATTATCCGGATCTGGATAAATATCTTTAATCAATTTGTCAAACATACTATCATTGTTTATCATTTGTTTGTTTGATTATCTCAAAGTTAATTAATGAATTTCTGCATTTTTATTATATTTCCCAGCTTTATGAATGATTTGAAAATCATATTCTTCTAATTTTAGTCGCCAACGTGCTAATCTCGAACCTGGGTCATTAATTGAAAATAACCATAACAGAGGCTTATGGTCAGTTATTATTTTAAATGTTCGTCCATACAAATATGGCCGAAAATGTTTAAGCGCAAAAGCAATAGATAATAACTCTTCTTCAATGGTCGAGTATTTTATCTCAGCATTATTTAAAGTTCTCGATGAACACGCAATGGGTAAATCGGAACCAATAGTTCCCTGCGATAATACTGAGCCAATAGCAAAATTGCTAGCATCAGTGGTTAAAAGAAATTCTTCATTAAAATTTGGATACTGCAGCAATGGTGAAGTGCTTAAAATTATTTTACACTCTTCAAAAGCTAGCATGCAATCATCATTAAAATTAAATTCAATATTTTTCTTTAACAATTGCGTGAATGATTTTGTAATGTTTGAATACTCTGGTATAAACCTTCGGTAATAACCGGATAACCCAAGGAATGATTTTATTTCTTTTTGATTTGTTGGAGTTGGAAAATTAACAATGCATCTAACCTTATCAGGGTTTGGTCTAACACCATCTTTTGTTACTAAATGACCCAGATATGCAACTTCTTTCTTAAGAAATTCACATTTGTCCGGTTGTATTTTAAAATTATTTTGTTTTAACAAGTGTAGGAGAAAATACAATAATATCGAAAATATAGACTAAACATAAAAATCCTTGTAACCCTGTTAAATCCATGATTCTTTGAAATTCGCGTTTTTTAAGCCAAAAGGCATGCGCAAAAATTCATATTGATCATTTTCGACTGTGAAAGCGGTTTTCTTAACATCTTTTTCATTTACCTTGATATGGTGAAACCCTGAGGCCAGGATCTGGGGTTGTAAAATAGTGACATCGCCCTAGTTTGTCTAAAAGATCTTCAATGTTGGGAAGAGGATATTTATCTCCAATAGTGACGTCATTGAGTTTTCTGTAATCAATGACCACACGCCACTTTTGTTTTCCACTAGAGTCAATTTTCTTTGGTACCACCCAAACTGGTGCGGACCAAGGGCTTGTCGAAGGCAGTATTATATTTTGATTTAGCATGTTATCAATCTGAGATTGGACTTCTTGTTTATTAACGTACGGATATCGATACGTTTTGGAAAAGATTGGTTTTTCATTTTCGAGATTGGTTTCATGTTCGATTTGATTGGTAAATGATAATTGATTGCCTTCCAGATATAATTCATCTTTATATTTAATACTTAAATTCTCAATTACAGATCTTTCTTCAACATTTAAATGTTCCAATCTTAAATCTTGTAATAGTTTATTTTTACGAAAGGAATCTTTATAGTTTGGATACAACGTGCCGATATTTTAATTTTAGTTGGCTTAATACTAATATCTGAATTATTATCGCTAGTATTTAACGTTTTATTAGTGTCATATAAAGGAATACTCCTGAAATTAGTGATTAATTTTTTGTTAGGAAAATCTATTAAGCACTTATATTTTTCCAAAAAATCTAAACCTATTAGATCATCAATTTCTAAGTGAAATCCAATTAAATAAAACTTATCAGAAATGCCTGGATGTAATCTTAGCACAACGCTTTCATTAATTACATTATTTGTAGTCATAATTCCGGTTACTATAAAAAAAAATTTAATGGTTTTATCAAATTTAAATGTGAACCTGTATCTACCAAATAATTTCTTTTATTTATTTTATCATAAATATAAAATGAATTGTCATATGGATTTAAAATTTTTATAGCTCTCCTTGTGAGAACGTTTGATCGAGATTAAATTGATCTTCCATCTCTCTTGTCGTTTTGATTGGGCATTTGATTTGGATAGTTTTGATTTTGAGCCAAACGGCCCTGCATTTGACCCATGTTTGAGTTTAAATGATTTACTCTTCTATTATAATCATTATTTTTATTAAAATTTCCTCCATTGTTGTTTGAATTAAAATTATTATTTCTTGGAGTATTATTATATCTAGCAGAATTATATCAAAACACTAGCAGGTGTTAATTTGCTGATATAACATCATTGCTTGGATTTGAGGTTTCAGAAACACATTTTTATTTTTAAAATCAATTTTTGATTTATTTCTTGAGTTTTTTACTTCCGATACAGTTTTTGTCACATCAGAATATTTTATTTTGTCAGCTGTATTCTCTGCATTATTGGATACAGATAGCACACTTGTGTTATTTGATTGTAATTCAGTTGCTTTTTCATTTTCTTCTTTTAATACTTTTATCTCTTTCATTAACTTAAAGATTGTATCCTTTAATGGTTTCACCTCATTATTTACTGTTTCTTGGAGCATTGCCTTGAAGTCTTCACTTTTTAAGTAAGAAATTACAGGATCCTCACTTGCAGATCTTAAATCTGATCTCCCCATTATGAGAAAAATCAGATTTAAATGTATCCCTAACTTATTAATTAATTTCTATTTAACGTAAAATACTATTGCGACTCAGAAACACGTCCGACTCACGCGGTGGTTTGACGGATACCAAATTATTCAAATTTAAAATCCGTACGACTGCGCCATTTAACGCATCTACTTTGAGAAGCGCTTTTTAAAAATAATCTTAATTGAATTTACTGTATTGCAACGATGTGAGTTTACAATTAAATACAAATTAAGATGTTCTTAAGCGTTAACAGATTGAAAGTCAACATAAAACTAAGACTACAACTATTTATACAATTTCTTATCATACATAATTGTGGATGTACATTAATAAGTTTAGATGTATGTAACAAAATTCCAGCAAATAAATTTAATTAAAAAAAAAAAAATTATAATGAATTTGAAATTAACAAAATTATAAATTTATTTGAAAAATGTATTAACAAAATTACTTTTTATTTGACAACAAATTCTATTTTTAAAATATTTTTTTGGAAAATTTGAAATATAAAATAATAAATTCTAGTTTAAAAAAATAAATTTAGGTTCAGATATGTTGATGATATTCTTATTTATTTTAAAGAAAATGAAAATGATTTGGATATTTTATTAAATTTTGTAAATAATATTTATAAAACAATTTAATTTAACTTAAACATTAAGAAAAAAAAAACAAATATTTTTTTACGTATACTGTTTCAGAAATTGAATCAAAATTTAACTTTGAAATTTATAGAAAAACAAACTTATTCAGATACAATTATTCCAAAAGATTTATTTCATTTATTTCATCCATTAAATAAAAAATTATTAGTGTTCTGTTGTTTAATCCACAGAGCAACTTCTTTATCATTAAACAAAGAAAATTAAAAAAAAAAAAAAAATTAATATAATTTAAGAAATAGCTACAAACAATGAACCTATTACTATTAAATTTTAAATAAAAAGCAATTCACAATTTGTATTAATAACATATATCCATTTACTAAAAAAATAATTAAGAAATATTGTTTTTTAACTTATTTTGATATTATATCTGAAAAATTATTTTGTTATTCAAATTAAAATGTCAAAATTATATATTAATAATTTAAAATCAATATTATTAAATGCAAAAAAGACACATATTTAGGATAAAAGTGGCATTTATAAACTAAATTGTAGTGATTGCAATGAAATATTTATTGAAAAATTCAGTATTAGATTTATAAGGACCATATAAAAGCGTTTAGAAATAAAGACATTGAAAAATTTAATTTTGCAAATTATTTGATTTTAAACAACCACAAAATTTTTCTTTAAAGATATTACATATTTGGGATAAAAATTTATTATTTATGAAAGATTTGGAAATTAAAAAAATATTTGAAAAACCAAAATTATAAAGTAATTAACAAATAATTAGATATATATATAATTCTCTTATATTAGACATTAAAATAAATTTATTTGATGTACACAAATTTCTTCTTTTGCTTCTATTAAAGTTTTATATGATATTTAAAAATAAAACTTAATCTTAATATTTCTCGTAATAAATTGTAAAATTAAATAGTAATGAAAAGATGAATTAAACATTATAAAAATATATACATAAAATAAAATTGATGTATTACAAGAAAATTTTAATTTGTTTTGTCTATTTCTTTCTGTAATGCATCATTTATGTAGCTATTATTAGTAAAACTACGTTGTTATTTTACTATAGAAAAAGATTACAAGCATACACAAATGAAATTAAGCTTTTTATACGGTACTGTACAGAGAACTTATTACGGAACTGTACATAAAACTTATTACGGACTGTACCCGCTTTAGGTGGGTGAAGACAACGTTTCAACATATTCGAATGCACCCGAATAAGCTATATTGGCAAGACTGCTGTTCGTTATAGGAGGAGGCAACGCCAGCGCGGGCGGCAGCGCCTTGACGTGCACAATCACACCAGTCTACTACCGCACAATTGCTACTACATATGTTGCTGTGAATAAATTAAGGGTGCCTAATTAATATAAGTGAATTGACAACAAATTAAATAATAAACTTGCTATTAAAAATAATGGAATTAAATATACGAACATATACTAGAATTATCGACCTAGAATAGAGAGGCAAACACGGGAATGCATTATAAGTGTAACAATTAATTATGTATGGATTTTATACAAATATTTAAAATATAAATTTAACAGTGAAAAGTGAATTAATTATAAGAAGTCAACAAATTGGAAATACTAGAAGAACAAGATATGAAAAAATCCAGAAAAATTGTATACATAATAAAAACATAAATGATTATGGCAACGACAACATTTCAACCTATTCGAGTACACTAGAATAATCTACGGCCACGCCTTGGCGTGCACAATCACATCAACCTACCATTGCTATGTTACTATGTTGCTGAGAATAAATATAAGTGAAATGGCAAATTAAATAATATAATCGCCATTAAAAATAATGTAATTAAATATATGAATAACAACTAGAATAATCGCTGCAGAAAGAAGAAGGGAACCCGGGAATGCAGTAAAAGTGCAACAATTGATAAATTGATAAAGCATCAAAATATAAATTAGCATGAAAAAAATCAAGATAAATTGCATATACAATAAAAACAAAAATCATTCCCATTTTGAAGAAATTTATTGGATGTAGCACAAAGAAAAACAGATACAATTAATCAGAATAAACATCGTAACAGCAGCTACAGTTCATTAAGAACAGACATCTTGATTGCATATTAATGCAAATTACGTTTAATTCATTTTTTAAAATAAAAATGGATAAAAAAATCATAATCAATGGATATTTTGATACAATAAACATATCATATCATGTAAAATTCTACCGAAATGATTTAAAACTAGGTTGAAGTAATTTGAAATAAAATTCCAACCTAATAAATATGGTTAAAAAAAACTATTCTGTTATTGATAGTCGGTTGACTTAAATTTATCTAATACAATTCTTCACTTCACAAACTCTTGTGTTGACAAACATTTACACTGTATAAATTGATTGTTGAGCAAATGTTGATTGATGCACATTTATTTTAACATGCATTGATTTGATAGATCATGTGTACTACAATTGTTGTAAAGACTTCATCTTTTTTTTACTTCTCCTCTATGGGTATGGTAGTTGTTGAATTCTTTGTTATTGATTGTGTGACTTTCATATAAATGTATTGAATAAGACACTTTTGTTGTAATTCTTCATTAATGTGACCTTGCTGGTAGAATTTCTTTGCTGGCCTTATTAATTTGTTCAATTAAATCCCATATCTATAGCATTTTTATAAATGCTTACTTCGCTATTTTCCAAAATATTTTTTTAGAAGAGAATCAACATCATTTAGTTCTCTCTTTTCACTGGACCTCTATAACATTTGATACAGTTTTATTCTTCTTGAATAGAAAGAAATTTGTCCAATATCTGATCTATAAAAAGTTTTTCCTTGTACAAGATTTTTTTTACTTTTGAGATTTTGTTAATCTGAAAATGCCAGTTCTCAGGACTCTGCAAATTACAGAGTACCTGCGATTTTCAGTCATATATTTGAAATGCCACTTTTATAACTGTATCAAATTTGTTACAAATTTTGATATATTCATCGGGATTAATTTAATATCTGCACATTTTTTTCAATTTGCCCAAATACTCGATCTGGAGGTATAAAGCTGTGTCCAGTTAAAGTAAAAATTAATCCAATGGCGGTTACGTTTTGTGGAGCGTTAAGTAACTATTTTATTAACACCATTGTAGAACTTTTATTCTGTTTTCCACAACCATCAGCTAATATTATAATTAGTTTAGCAGTTTGCGATATACCTGTAATAATAAGTCTATGATAGACACCAGATGCAATTTTATTTGATCCTTAAGATCTTTTTAATTCAGTTCAGTTTATATAAATACATTGTTTTTTGTTAATTTATCTTTTGATGAGTTTAATAATTGTAAAGTTGTAGGTGTAGAGCTGCCGGGAATAATAAATCGCCTTTCTGTAGATTTTTCTTTAATATATCATAGAAATTGTTTGCTCGGAGTTTATGAACACGCAGTTCCGTCATGCACTTCAATTTATCACCATCCGATGGTCTTTTGATACTTTATTTCAGGCTTTATATTTAGACTCCCGATTTTGACAATTGTCAGAAGAATCTCCGTCAAACAATACTTGACTCGCAACTCACTTCACTGCGTAAAACCCAGAAGCATATTGGGTTGCCTACGTCATACTCCTATATATTTATTTCCAAATCACCAAATCATTACGCGGCAACTCCAATTTAATAAAAAACAGGAAAAATTGGAAAAAAAACACGGTTTTTTCCGTTTTTTTCTTGAGAGCTGGATAAATTGGAAAAAATTGGAAAAATTGAAAAAAAAAATTTCCGCTTATTCCAATTTTTTCAAACAGGAAACTTAGAAAGTAAACCAAAGACATAATATTTTTTATAAATTACAAAATATTTTATTTTAAAGTAATATAACAAAACATTTACACTTTGTTATCCAAAAAAGTAAAAACAACAAATACAAACTACAGGAAAGTTTATTTAGCCAAAGCCAAAGCCAAAACACTTAATGGCATTTCATCGTCAATGTCCGACTTGTCCGAGTCGGATTCGTCGGCTTCAGAGAAATTATTTAATTCATCTTTAATATACTTAAAGACAAAGGGCACTTCTGATAATAAAGATTTATCTGACTCGTATCAGTTTTATTGATTTTGCTATAGGAAGCAGGATATGTGTAAAATGTTGTAGATATTTCCAAAAGTTATCGTCTAATAAATTTTTTTAATTGTTTGGTCAATGCCCAAATTATCTACTAATACAGTACACTGCAAAGCTTCCTTGTTTCTTAAAATTGAATTCACAGTCATAAATAGAGCACTCCATCTTGTTTTTGCGGGTACTTTTGGAGAAATTATTTTATTTTATGGATATTTTTCTGCTTGAGCATTTTTAAATGCTGCATATATTATGTGTTGACATTAAAAATATTTACATATTTTTCTAGACTGTTGACTTATTGTTCTAAATAAATTTTCTTTCATAAAGTCCTTTAACAGCAAATTTAGACTGTCAGCTGCACAACCAACACAACATATATGAGGATGTTTTGTATTTATAATATGCCAAGCAGCTTTCATATTACTTGCATTATCAGTTACTATTAAAAAAAACTTTTGTGGTCCTATTTCTTCAATAACATTTAAAAGTTAGTTACTTACTTTTGCAGTGCCTCGGTGTACCGTTTTGTAAAATAAAGGTGTAGGCGTGCTTATAATAATATTAATTAGACAGTCTCCAAGTATATTTGTCCACCCATCTGTAATTAAGGATAAATTATTGGATTCCATAAGCCTTTGATCTCGATCTGTCTCTACACGTTCGTACTCGGCATTAAGTAAACTTGTTGATAATGCGTGAACGCTAGGTATTTGGTACGTTGGTCTTATCATTTTAAAGACTTTGTCCCAATATTTACTTTTTAAAAAAGATAATGAAGCCCCAGAAGCATAAATGGCTCTAGCTACAGCTACGTCAATTTTAGCAGACTCTGATACAGATATTTTATCAAAAAACTCACTCAGTGATTGTTGTTTTTGACTTTGACAACTTTCCTTTGTTTAATTAGTAATGCAGATTCGGAAGATGAGTTGTTTTTATCTTTATTGTTACTAGTCGAAGGTATACTGAGATCTTCTATCAACGTAACGGCCTCTTCCGCCTCTTCATGGCTTTTGTTATCGTTTGTAAACGACGTCGAACTGGTTGAACCGGTTGAATTTAATTCAATTTTACACATGCCATATTTTTTCTTTATGTCTAAAGGGCACTTACAACATTGTTTTAATATATGAGTCGTCATTCGAGTTGCATTTGGAAAAGCATATTTGATGCAACAAAATTTACACACAGCCACAGTCTTGGATTTATTTTCTGTTTTTTCAACATCAAATAGTTTCCAAATATCTGAAGAAGGCCGTACCATATTTTTTTGTATCTGTACTCTGTAAGGAAACAAAAAAAATGTTACATGTACAGAACAGAATCCAGCAACCCTAACCTAACATATTCAGCCGATTATTATTTACCTCATATATAAAATATTATGATGCACAACAACTTACGTTAAAATGAATAAAAAAATTGTATCCAAGTACAATATCAAATAAGTAATATTAACTTACCATACAAAAATCACAAATACACATAAAATCGTAAGCCGACGATAGATCGAGCCGACTGTTTCACTTTCTTATTTGTCCTGGCAACTTGTGTTCGTGTAGCTGTTGAATCTTTTCGGTGATTTACCGAAATACGGAGGGGAATCACCGGTGACTTTGCATAGCCGCGCGCGTCTTTTTCTCTATCCTGTTTATTACATGCATTTTTGAATCAAAACAATTTATAAATATTATTTGATATACTTATATTTAATAAATCAATTCTAGTAACAAAAACTCTTTTTTTTTTAGTTTACAGAAAGCGTTGAATTTTTCCCAAAATTTCCGGAAATTTTGGAACTCTAGTCCGGATTGACGTCGGTCACGCTGTGGTACACTTGCCTCCTATTATTACCATCGGCCAATTGCTTAGTCCGGTCGGGACTTGCACGTCTGCACTTTAAAAGCGTATAAATTAATATATTTGCAAATGTTTTCATAGAATTTATTTCCGCGAATTGTTGAATCCAACAATACACTTTTCAACAGTTTCGGATAGTTTATTCCTAATTCTGGCACTTTTACAGAACCTCTTCTACAGCATAATAGGTGCGTTTTTTTTTAACTTGAAATCTTTGCACGCTTTACAATTTTTATTCACATTTTTTACGCCGAGAGAGCCGAGCCGCTCGTAAACAAATCGGTTTTCCGTTTTCGACGTGCTAACAAATACGCATTATTTTTATTGGCCGTTTTACATTCGAAAAACGGCTATCGACATATAATTACATATAAAAACTGCCATGTCTTGTTCTAGCAGAAACAATGGTATGGCTTCGGATAAGGTATGGATATTGTGACAAGTTAGGCCATCCCAAGTACATTTCTATTTAAAATAATACGCATTGGAATAAATTTATACTTACCTATCAGGTCAGATCAAATTCGTTTGATAAGATCATAAAGAATTTATCCTTCCTGGCCCTTTTACTGCTGATCTTCTTCCAGAACACATGTCTTTGCAACATTAATTCTGCCGCTTTCTGGGCCTTTTCATAAATTAACACAATTTATGTAATCACCTGCGTAGGTAAGTTGATTTAAAGTATTACTTTTTCTAAATGAGGCGTGTAGATGCAAAACTTCATAAATCCACCAAAGATCATTTTGCACAAAATGGAAAAAACGTTTTATTAAAAGTAGAATTGTCTGATATTAAAAACTATTGGTTTATCTGAATCTATACTTATAAAAAGAAAAAAAAACTGTTTGGAGTTAACTAGTTTTGCAGCAACTTAAGCAGAAATTTTTGGTTTTGTTAGGAAACAGTACCTATCTACCTACCTAGGTACATCATAATTCATAATAAATAAAACTTATTAGTTTTAAAAAATTATTAAAAAGAAGGGAAACAAATTTATTGGTTTTTTCATACAATATTAATTTTTTAGCTACATAATTATTAAATATGATGCTCCGGTTCTCTTTGCTCGGCCTCACATTTTTCAATATTTTCCATGCCAGATTCCTCTTCAGAATTATTATTATCTATTATTAGACGATACATCTTAAGATCGGCAATAGATCTCCAATCGTCACCAAAATGGGTCTGTAAAAGTTTATCTACGTCCTTCAATTTGCAGTCTGCCACCGCTACTTTGTTTGGTAATACCGTTGGGGTCATAGCACCAATTGACTTGCCATGTTTTGTAATACTTTTGAAGGCGGAAAAATCTGATCTATAATTCACTTTGCCTGATACCAAGACATTATTATTCCTGGTTTTTTTCAAAATAATTCTATTGCTTGCGGCAAACTTGAAGTGCCATTGTCCAGGCGGTTTTACTAGATTTGCACCGGCGCTTTTCCAATCATAGACTTTATAATCGGAGCCTAAATTTAAAATGCTCCCATAACTTGCAAAACACTGTTTATATTCTTCAGCCTGAATTATGGTATCCTTCTTTCTTAGTACTTTTTCGATACCCCCAAAGATCCTATCAGGCGGAAGGAATGAGTGCCCAACAATGGGGAAAGTAATGGTTATTTTGTTAATTTCTGATTGATCTGTAAACAACCAATGTGCCAGCATTCCAATCATTGTTATATTTTTATTTTGCCCAGGGCATCCGTTTGAATATAACTTAATTTCGGTTTTTCCCACTAGCTCAGTATTACATAATTTATGGTGAACCATTGATGATATTTCGTTCGATCCCTTGGAGCGTTCATTTTCAGTCCACGTAAAAATAAAAACAGTATCTTTATTTTGAACTGCTTTAGAAGTACCTTGGCAAATTGTAAAATTATAAAAGTACAACTGGCGTGAATAATATGCCGACTGATCTGGTACTTTTGGTAGAACCAAATTCTTTTGACAATCGAACGAAAACTTAATAACTCCTTCTTCTTATTTTTTTAAAGAGTCATAAAAGGCTTTTGCCTTTAGCTTGTGTAGTCTTAATTTCACTATTAAATCAAGCTTTTCAGCAACCGTTGCGGTTTGGATTCTAAGCTTCAATTTAATGCATTCTGAGCAAGCATCTGTTGCTGGAGATTTGAAGCTAAGATTAAAATCGCAAACAAATATTTTCCGAAAGAAGTGATATTTTACTAGGTAATCAGGATGTTTTACATTATAAGCTCTCCATAACTTTTTGATGGTTAGATCACTGGGCAGGTATTGCCTTGTTGATTTTTCCCTTGCATAATGTGATTCTACACAATTTAACTCTTTAATATACATCCTAACTTTATTTTTGAATTCCAAATATTTTTGGGAAACTCTATCGCCACCACGATTTTCTTTTGGTATCGCACCTGTTATCAAAAAATTTTTACTGATGTTCATAATTCTAAATTTTGAAATACCAAGGATTGATGCAAAAGCCGACAAACACACCATTACCATACCATTGTCTTTGGTATTTAAAAAATAACTCACAGTGACTTTTCTGTTTCTACTTCCAGTTTTTGGTCTTTTTCTATTAGGAGTTTTTTGTTCAGTGTGTTTTAAAATAAACTGGTCCTGCTTTTTTTTATCTGTCGTTTCGTAAAAGCCTGCAAGAAATCTGCGGATATCCTGCATTGATAAGCTTTCACATTGAAAATGCTTCTTTTTATGAACACAGCTAGGTTTTTTGGGAAGCTGTTTGGATTTGTGCCTATTAATGAAGCAAAAAATACAAATTTAGATTGAAATCAAATTTTACCGCATTCTTAACATACCTTTGAATTTTCAGTTTCTCTCGTGTTGTTAAATTCCGAGTTTTTTCTCTTCCTCTTCCTACAAAAAGTAAAACTTCTTCAACTTTTTTACCGTCCATTGAGTTGTCCATTTTAGTATTAATTACGTTGTATCAATAAAGATCAGATCTTAAAACGCAGTAACACACGCGAATAAAGGTTTTGATTACTTGCGAATGACGTTTAACTATCACTGATTGGAATGACAACGGTTAGATTTATCGAGTTTTGAAAGTACACGTATTTATAAGCATGTTCTTCATATAGGACTAATCAAGTTTTGAAAACAAAATAAATAGTGAATTTATGAAGTTATGTTTTCAAAAGTAGGCTGGGCTTATTACGTTTTGCAACAAACTGCAATCTTCGAGGCTTAAACTATACAGGATTTGATGTGTTTTGCAAGTATTTTATTTTATGCATAGATAGAGAAGTTTTCGAAGATGGCAGCACCATCAAAACATACACTTTTCCCATATATGGATTTATGAAGTTTTGCATCTACACGCCTCAAATGGTTGTATTTATTATTTGTTTAAATATACATGATATATTGCTATATGGTGGTAAGGTTAAGAGAATAACATGTGTTTTATTTTTAGTTATTTATTGTTTATGGACAAGTGTGATAACGCTTGATACAATACATATTTTATTAATGTTAATTAATAAAGAATATACATTTGCTAAACCAGCTGTAATTTATTTCCCGGAGTTGGTAGAACCGCTGTCCAAAACCCTGAGATTGTTGTTTCGCCACAACTTGGCACCCAAGCGAGGGACCATCTCTGGAATAATAATACAAGATATTAATTATTATAAAATAATGGAACGTATACCAAAACAACACCGATCACAGTATTTCACTCGAGCAAGGAGGAACCAGGAGTTAACCGTTTCAACATCAGATATTGGTAGAGCCTCATTCATTATGACTACATCAACATCCACAAATGGAATAGCAGATAAGATATATACTAATACTAATAATATAATTAATTTACCTGTTAATATATCTAATTCCGATCTTGTCTGGGATCACTCGGTTACTTCATCGGGGGGCATATTTTTTAATAACCTTGCAGGTACCATACCTGCTAAATCATTTAATGTAATTAGTAATGTGCAAGCAGAGTGTAATTTAGATAATTTACCTGTAGATTTAAATCCAAATGATCAGATATATCAGCACTCAGTTAATACATCGGGGGGCATCTTAAATAATCCAGTAGGTACCATGTCTACAATGCCATTAAATGCAAATAATAACAAACAAATGGAATCTAATTTAAATAAATTACCTGTACTATTTGATAGGAATCCATCATCTGATATAGAAAGAAGCCACTCGGGCTATATATCAGAGAGCATTCAATTAAATAAACCAACGGGTGCAATACCTAAAATATCATTTAATGTAATTAATTCACAAGTGGAATTAAGACAAAATAACTTTGTAACGGGCGATTTCGCTGCAACGTCTAAAAAAACAACTTTAAATTAATTTTATTATTTTTCTATTAAAAATTATACTTATATTTTAATTTCTGTAGTGTATTGTCCTATACTATTGCGTGACGGGTTGTACAGTTGGCTGCCGAAGATGAAGGGGCACACGAGGGATATCTAAAAATATACACATTATTATTATTTTTAATATTTATTTAAGTTGATACTTTTTTTATGCAAATAGGGAGGCATATATAATATACATGAATTGTTGATTCGACCCAGTTGTTTTTGTTCTGGTATCCGATTATTTTATTTAAATGTTTAGTACTTACGATTGTTACGATCCAGCTATTCCTTCTTCGATACGGTTGTCTTTGTAATTCCTTGAATTACCTTCTTTCCTTAGTATTAATATTTTATTCCATCTTTGATTCAATATACCTTCTCCCTGATTATTTTAATTCGTTATTTCCAATGGTAATTTCATTGTTTTCCTTTGTAGAACCTAACCTATAAACAACATAACTGAATCAATACATTTATTAACTTCTACTAGTCATTTTAATTGAACTTGCTATTATTAACTTTTATTTTTATAATTCTTACCTTTAAACTTTATCCATTTCATTTTAACTTGTTGACACTGACGTTTGCACAGCTGTTACTTAGACCGGGTGCGCACAGAAGTACGCGCTAGTGAAACAGTTGCGCATTCCATTTCATTTTCAGTCGGTAGTTCCTGAGTTCAACGCACGGAGAAGGCCTCTCCTTCTTTACGTCGTTGCCAGATGGCTCTTTATTTCGCGGTAATTTATATTTTAATAGTTTTTCGTTATTTTTGTCGTTATTAGCTTTTTCTAATGGCTAATTATGTGTGGATTCAGTTTATGTTATGTTCCTTTTATGTTTCTGTTTATTTAATTGTGTCATCATCTCGTTTTTCCCTACTTTTCCTATAATTACTTTTTAATATTCTTATTTTGGCAGGACAGTGATGCGCGAGGAGACTTTTCTTTTCCTTTTTTTTGAGAATATTCTGCTGGACGAAATATCGGTCCTTTTTAGATCGCGAATTTGTTTAGAGCGGACGCAATTTTGCGGAGTTTTTATATTAAGTTATTCCACGTTTTAAACGGATTTGAATACTTATATATTATAAACGCGATCTCTAATTTAATTTTTGAATTAATAAGAAATTAATAATAAAGTCTTCCTGCCTGTGATTGTGTGTAATTTACATTATTTTATTTTCTTAATTTTATTCCTTTTTTTTGTTTCCAATTCTTCCAGGTCAGTAGTATAAAAAGTCGAAATCTGATAAGATTTTTATGACAATTTACATGTACTTCCGGTTAATCCAATTTACGAGAAATGCATCCGGTCGGGTGGTCGGCGTTGCGTTATTTCTGGTTCTAAGTGTCGCCACGCGTTGTCCAAGATGGCCACCGTCGGTGTTGGCGGGAAGAATTTGGGCGTTGTCGTCTTGGCGGGATGTCAAAGATGGCGTCTTGGCGAGTCGAGTTGTCCACTAGATGGAGCGTTGTTCAAGATGGCGTCTTGTCGGTTTGTCAAGTTATTCACTAGATGGTCGAGAGTATGCAACCCAAGTTACAGTGTAAGTTGTGTTGCATACACCTGCCAGAGAGAGAGAGAGAGTATATGCAACTCAACTTACACTGTATGCTAGGTAGCATCGTATTTTTTTATTGAGTCTTGCCTGCTAGGATTTGAACACCGGTCGGCTGGTTGAGAGCCCGACGAGCTACCCATTGCGCCAAACAGTGTTACTGATAAGGAATGAAAAAGTGCTATGATAATAGGATCACCTCAATGTGGACTTGTAAAAAAAATAGAAAAATGATGTGATGATGTCAGTCCTAAGCACTTGCAATTTATGAAACTTTTTTACGTTTGGCGAGTATCGAAACCCGGTCGGCTGGATGAGAGTCGGGCGCGCTCAAGGTTAGTAGAAAATATGTATTTAGAAGGTTGCCTGGTTTTAGCAAAGGGGTGGAGTCATTTGCATGGGTCTCCTATTTACACAATCAAACAATATGTTACTTGGTTACAGTAAACAAGCATTACTATTACATATTATAAGCGTTCTTTAAATATAAATATGTAATTAAATTAATTAATTATTTTTTACATATATATCATATATTAAGTTAATGGTGGAATTCTATAACTACAAATAAATTAAAGATAATGCGCAATTTATTAAGTTTAACTTAATTTAGAACAACCATTTATGTAAAAAGAACATATCTAAAGCGAGACGTTGGTCTCCACCTACGTCATCAAACAATTTTATTCGGCACTACTACCCGCACCTATATCATTTAGGGCCGCTTTTACAAATCTCGGATAAATCGGAGAATTACTATTCGAGGTACAAGTTTATACAGCGACTTATACCCTCGTCCGCTTTTACAAACGATTTTGCACGACTGGATAACTATTCCTCGTACAAACGAAAATAATATTAGGTTGGTAATACTATTCGGTCAAATGATAGGTAGTAGTTCATTTTATCTGTCAATTTGTTTATGTCAAGATGAAATTTTCGATTCAGACAGTGACGAAGAAATTCTAAATAGAATACAAAGTATGAGGGCTCCAAAAAACATAAGAGCAAGGTAAAAATTATATATTTTTATCTTTTATGAAGTATTCTAACCTAAATGCATTTTTAGGGTTAATTATTTTGAACAGCTGAGTGAAAACGAGTTTTCTAGACAATTTCGCCTGAGTAAGGCAACATTTGAAAACTTGCTGATTGAAATTCAGGACAGAATAAAATCTGCTACGAATAGAAACCATGCGATAGATCCTTGCACTAAACTGCTTCTTACGTTACGGTTCTACTCGACAGGTTCAATGTTGCTCGTTGTTGCAGATTTTTTGGAAATCAGTGAATCCGCTGCATGTGTTGCCATAAGAGATGTAACTGAGGAAATTGCCAGTTTACGGCCTCAGTATATAAAAATGCCAGCAACCGCAGAAGAAATACTAGACGTGCAATTAAAGTTTTATAGAATTGCAAAATTTCCGAAAGTGATTGGTGCTATTGATTGTACGCACGTAGAAATCGAATCGCCAGGAGGACCAGATGCAGAATATTATCGGAATAGGAAAGGCTGGTTCTCATGGAACGTACAAACTGTGTGTGATGCTGAGTTAAGAATCAAGGATATCGTCGTGAGATGGCCTGGATCTACACATGATCAGACGATATTTAACAACTCTGCGCTTAAAGGAAAATTAGCGCAAGGAGTATTGGGCGATGGAATTATTGTTGGAGACTGTGGGTATGGCAACACATCTTATCTAATGACTCCATTAGCACATCCAAATTTGCGGGAAGAAATTCTTTACAACGAGTCACAGATTCGAACGAGAAACTGTATTGAACGCAGCTATGGTGTTTGGAAAAGAAAATTTCCCATTCTTTCTTTATGTATGAGGGTGTCGTTGGAAAAGTCACAAAATATCATTATTGCAACAGCTGTGCTTCACAATATGGCAATAGCTCAAAACAATGAATTGCCTCTAGACGATCCTGAAGTAATTGTTGCTGTTCACAAGGGAATGATTCCTTCATAATGAAAGACGAAATAGTCTTATAAGAGACTATTTTGTCAATTTATTATAAATATATATAAATAAATTTTTATATAATTAAAGTTTTTATTTATTTATTACACTTTTGTTTATTTAATAATTCTTGTTTTAAAATTTGAATTTCTAGGTCATGTTTTTGATTCTCTTTCAACATCTTTGCATTTTCTTTCAACATTTTAGCATCATGCTCTTCCTGTAGTAACCTAAATTGAAAATTAATAAATTCTATTTTTTTTGCGCTAATTCGGTATATATTGCTGTCTCGGTTTTTTTCTTTTTTTTGGTCTATAGGCTGGTGGTATGTACATCTGCAACATCTGCAAAATAAAAATAACTGATAACTGCATATATAACAAATAAAAATAAGATAATAAATAAAAACATATATATTATTGTAAAGAATAGTGTTATATTTTAAATTATTTTTTTAATTTTTATATATGTTGGAATTTATTTTGTACAAATTATATTAGTTAATTTATTAACTATTAAAACAAATAAGGCAACTTAATTAATTTGTTTATATTAACTACAACTACATAGTATTGATAAGTATAAAATGCAACGACTTGCTTAAGGCGCGTCGTTTATATATTAATAATGTGTACAATCAGCAGATTGTACACGTGCAGCTGTGTTGACAGAATCAGGATTGCTGGAAGCTGCCCTTGAGTCATCATATTACTTCTCCATCCTTAAGATTGAAACTCCGGAGAGATCAAAAGATTGCATCATCTGGGTTTGTCCTAGTTTGGGTTGACCCAGTTGATTCGATGATGGGTTTTTTATTGATGCAGCTCATTTTTTCCAAATATTATTTAACTAAAACAATACAACTTATGATTATTATTAAATATAAGAGAATGATGTTTGACAAGTGCCAATTTCCTATATTTTCGGGTTCTTGTTGTAGCTGGATGGGTTGAAGATTATTGCGTATCTTTGATAGCTTTATCGGTCTCAGCTGTAACTCCGGTAAATCTACTTCTTGGGACGGCTCTCTTGTTAGGTAGAAGTCTTCTAATACCAGTGGTTGGCCAATGGTTGAATCGTTAAAAATTAACAGTTGGTCTTCAATAAAATATTGACAATTAGGGTTGTAGCTGAACAAGAAAATACCAGTAATTTCTCGAGTATCCCATGCTTCTTTACATCTGGATTTCACCAATGTTAATTTTGGGAATGCTCCTAAGTATTGATTTATTTCAGGAATATACTCAAACATTTTTTGTTTCATTAATTTTGTGTGGAGGCAACTTTGGAAGTCATTTTTCTTTATAATGTTACGCTCACAAGTAACATTTTGAAATGTCTTCTTTTGTCGTGTGCACAAATATTGGTCAGTCAAGTAATCGCAAGCATCAGACAGCGGTACCATATCAAACTCAGACTCAAGAACATATTTATTGTCAGGTATAATTATCTGATAGTCCTTAGCAGGTATTGGTAAGAAGTAATACAGTTCATATTTAGTATTTTCAAATAACGGTATTGATAAAGTGTACAAGATCTCAGTATTCTTTATAATACAAGAAGGTTTAATTAGGTTTTTAAAATTTTGAATTTGTTGTACTGAAACTTCAAAAGGTAGTTTTGTTTTATAATAAGATGATATCTTACGTAATTCAAATAATAATTCTGTATCAGTGATTATGCTAGGGTGTAGAATTTTAAGTTGACAAAATGTTAAGGAATTTTCAACGTCTTGTACAATATTCAAGATAGTATTTAAAAAGTGAATAACTTGATTTAAAATATCTTTAGCAAATGGAATGTCTAAAAAATCGGGTTTGGATTTTAGTCTTGCACCTAATTGGTTTATCCTCGATAGAAGTAACAACTCGTTATGCTTTATGTTGATTATAGTCTCGTTAAATTGCTTAATGATTTCATTATTTATAGAGTACTGACCGTTCAACTGCGTAGCCAAATCATGCTGATTCTGCTTAATGATTTTTAAGGAAGTTTCTATTTTGTCGCCATCACTTGAGTCTAGATTACCCGTTATTTGTTTGATAATCGATCCGATACCATCAACAAGTCCTCGTTTATTACGTGTTTGTCCATGGAACCGATTCAATTTTTCGTCAATAAGATTTCTTGTATAATTAAGGATTTTATAGTAGTTATGTAATTCTTTTGAAAATGTGGTATCATTATCTGTTATGTTCTTAATAGTCTCCAAGGTGTTTAGGACATTTTTGTATTCGGAAATTAGATGAGAGAGTTCGAAAAAATGTACAAAAGTATGGGACGCCATTTCAAGCTTTGCACTTCCTAATTTTATGGGAAGTATGCCAGGATTTGTTGTTATATTTCGTTGTGCAATGGCTGTGGTGGTGCACCACATGATGAAGATGTACCTGCAAACATGGTATTATCGGTTTTAGATGTGTTCCAGTAAATATTTATATTTATAGTAGAGTTTTTGAAAATAAAATTTAACATATTTTTAACTCTATCATAGTCTAAACAATCTAGGCCGCATCCCAGTTTAGGTACAGCCAGGTTGGTTATGCTATTTATTAAGCAAAATTCTTTTAGAGTAGTTAAAGTTTTAAATACATTTTTATACGTGGGTTTTTGGAAATATTTATTTTTTGTTATTAGATATATTATGAAACGGTTATCATCCTTTAGATAGCAAAGTGAAGTTAATTTTGGGTTTTGTGTTTTTAACAATTTTACTTGTCCAAATTTGGTTTTAAATTCTAAGGCAATTCCCGCGCTCATTTCTAAGTCAGCACTTACACAGTGTGCCAATGAAACGTTGTTAGGTGCTAAAAATAGATCGCCTTTTATTTCAACAATTTTTTCATTGGGCACTATTTCTTGTGCCTTTTCTTGTTCCAAAAAGTTTATAAAATCTTTTTCTTTATTGCTTTTTAGTTCTAATTTTGTTGGACGTTTTATATTGTCCATGTGTAATTTGTGGAATTTTCGACCAGTCTTGGATTTATTTATTTCTGGAACTATTGTTTTCCGAAGCGGATTAGTTTTTATAATTTGCTCCTTTTTAAAGCGATTTCTCTTTTTTGATCTAAAATTACTTTTAACAAATACCTCATTCGGCAACTCGGGTATGTCTTCTCTGGTTTTGTTCAAATTAGAAATGATTTGACATTTATTATCAACTAATCTATTATTTATTAATTTATATAATACTTGTAACTTTTCTTTATGGGAATTTATATAATTATTTAAAATTTGAGGTTCCAAATTTATATCTGTAATTTCGTGCATGTCGAAATTCAATATATTAAAAGGTGTTAATTTTGTAGTAGAGTGGATTGAGTTATTATAGGCTATTATAGCGTATAGTATCTTTAATTCAATTGGGTCATTTTTAAAATCATTTCTATTGTTTAATAGGTTCAGATGTTCGAGCAACGTTGAGTGGAATCTTTCGATCAGCCCATTACTAGCTGGATGATGTGGACTACAGAAATGTAGGTCTATTTTATGTAATTTTAAAAGATCGGCTATTAGTCCATTGTCAAACTCTGATCCATTATCTGCTATAATAAGACATGGAGTTGAGTGATGAGAAAAGTAGCTCAGTAATTTTTTCATAATTTCGATAGCTTGCATATTGTCTAGTAGATATGCTTGTGCATACTTACTGAAGGCATCTATTATTGTTAAAAATTTATTCTGCTCATATTTTAAAACGTCAATGTGAACAACTTCAAAATGTTTCGTGGGAGTTGGCGTGATGTTATATTTTAGCTTTAATGGTTTTCTATCGTATTTTACAAGTTTACAAACATCACAATTGTTGATAATATTTTGAATGTCTTTTAGCATATTTGGCCAATAGTATGTAGCACTTAATTTGTGGTATGTCTCAGTTATTCCTCTATGGTTACATTTTCCATTATGATAATTGTCAATTAGATCACGTTGGTCATCTAACACTTCAATGTCATCTAGAATTTTTGAACATTTTTTGAAACGTATTTTGGTATCAAAGTGTTCTTGTAAAATTGAATTACATTGTTCATATAGTTCGTTTGTTTGAAAGATGCAAGAATATAATATGTTTGGTACAACAAATTGTTTTATAAATTTAATAAAATCTTCTTCTGAGTTACTTTCTGAAATTTGAATAATAAAACGTTGTTTAGTGTTGTTAAATAATTTCGAAAGAATTGGTTCAAGAGGGTTAGTTTTGACCGAAAGGAATTGAATTTGGTTTTTTCCAAAATTTACAGGATCTTCACAAATTTTGATTGCACATACAGGATTTTCCAAACTTGTATGTATTGTATTATCATCTTCTTCATCTAAATTTTGATCGTCGGCACCAGGAGGTTCCACAGCTATTGAATTTGTTTCATCTGGATTATTAATAGTGTTTATGGACATATGTTCAACAGATTTGATTGATTCTGTAATATTCAAATTTGGAGGTCGAGATAATGCATCGGCATTGCTGTTTAGTTTTGGGATGACGAAATTATTTTCAGAAATAACTTTAAATGGTTTAGATAAGTTGACAGTGACATATTCGCTACTGGGATTTATAATAGAAGCAAAAGCAAAATTATTTTCGATCTTAATTAAGCTTTCTGGAATTTCCATTTCATTAATATTTTGTGCAGGTAGTATAGCAATTCCATTGTCTATGTTTGAAACTTTTATTTTTATTTTTTGTTCAGATTTTGGTGAAATTACAATGCAGTTATTATAATCAGACAAATTTTTGAATTCGATTTTAATTTTTGTATGTGGTAATATCATTTCATTTGTATTTAAATTTAAAGTCGCATTTAATAATTTAAGGTTATCGATTCCTAATAGGCAATCAAAATGGTTATGAAATTTAAAAATATGAAATTTAAATGGAAATTCTTTTAATTTGAAAATGGATGGGCATGGTATTGATATGCTATATTTCTCTTGTGTTGAACCATGCGCTGTTGAAATAGTATAAGGGTCATGTTTAACATGTTTAGGAAAATATTTAATAACTGGTTGGGGGTTCATAAAAGATTTTGTCGACCCCGTGTCGATTAAACATTTAAGGTTAAAATTCTGAAAAGGAATAGTTATAAATGGTAACTGCGATTTATTATTGTCAATGTTCAATAATTCAATTGTTCTTCTTCCGAGGCTAGATTTTCTAAAAAAAAATTCCTCATTTGTGCTATCGTCAGGTAATTGTTCCTGAAGAGGGTACAGATCTATGTTTCTGTTAGAAGTGTCATTTTTGTCGATATCTTGCTCGACATTAAATAACTCTTCGCTTGTCCAGTTAGGACGAGGTTTGTATTCTGGTTTTCTCATACTTTGTGGAAAAGCATTTCTTGTTGTCATGCTCATTGGTATTTGTTTTGGAGGTAAATAATTTTTGTTCGGTTTAAAAACGTTCGGTGATGGTTGTGTTGAAACAGCTGCATTAAATCTCATTTGATTTGCAGGTTTCTGTTGCATAAAATTATTTTTGTTTGTAAAAGGAACAGGATCTCTTGTGCTTAAATAGTCGCCAAGAGGATTGTTTAAATTTTTTAATAATACTCTTAATGCAAGTTTTTTTGCAAAATCAATTAAATGTTCAACACCTTGAACTAAATTTGTATTAATATAACTAATTTGTAAATTTAGGTTAGTTTGTATTTTATTATAAAATTCAAGCGGTTTTAAGTTATTCTGCTTCATCGAGCATAATTCAATTGTAAGTGTTTGCAAGTCGCGTTTATCCGCGTATGTCGCTATTAACCCGTCCTTCAGATCTTTCCAAGAAGATATATTATACGATGACAGCCTATCTGCTGCATCGCCTTTTATTTTATTTTTTATAGATTTTAACAAAAGGACGTTTTGAAAATCGGCAACATTATTACCGTTATAAAAATGAGTAAGTAATTGTTCACTACTAGTTATAAATTCGGTTAACATGTTCGGATTCCAGTGGAATTCCGGAACAATGTTGAGGTATTCCATTTTTAAAACCGGCAAGGCCATAATTTCGGTTGTGTTTAAATCACTATTGTCGGAATTATTAGATAAATCTGTATTTAATTGAGTATTGTCGAGATTATTAGATAAATCAATGTTTAATTGAGTATTATCAGAATTATCAGTTAAATCTGAATCAGGGTTACCTGGGTCTGAGTTTCTAATGGGGGATCTCGATCTATCTCTACTTGACATTTATGACTCACCAATACTTTTGCATTTGCATCATACGATGATCCAGGGTCTGCCGGGGAGGTCGCTCGTCTGAATGTCCGTCAGGGTATCCGTGGAGTCGCTCGATTGAATTTTATAGGAGGTCCAAGGTCTCTGCCACGGAAGTCGCTCGCTTTCTTAATCCAATCGGGGGTCCAGGGAAGTCACTGAAGTCGATTCTTATAAGGTCCAGGGTCTGCCACGGAAGTTCTTCGTTTGATGGGAGTTGTATTGTTGCACTTTTTATTTTATTTTTAAATATTATATTGTGGTCACCAATATAAAGTATTAAAATACACCAAAACTTTTTTAATCGATTTGTTATTGGTAATCCTACCGATTCTGCGCCAATTATATTAGTTAATTTATTAACTATTAAAACAAATAAGGCAACTTAATTAATTTGTTTATATTAACTACAACTACATAGTATTGATAAGTATAAAATGCAACGACTTGCTTAAGGCGCGTCGTTTATATATTAATAATGTGTACAATCAGCAGATTGTACACGTGCAGCTGTGTTGACAGAATCAGGATTGCTGGAAGCTGCCCTTGAGTCATCATATTACTTACACCGAATAGATGTTAATTAAAATTATTAAATTAAAAAACCACTACAACATTTATCAGCAATAATTTTTTTAATTTTTATAAAGCAATAGGACTACAAAATAAAATTCTACTTACTTTTCGTCGCAACAGCTTCTTGGACTGATTCTTCTTCATCCAGGTTACGCAATGCAGGATGTATTTCTTGCCGCAGCGCAACCGGATTCCATCCTTCCCAATTGAGATCCTTATAACAAATATTTTATTAGTGCCAGAGCCAAAATTATTGTGTGATTAATCATTTTTGACTAAAAGTAAAACAAAACAAATATTACCTTTTTTGGCATTTCTGCAATATACTCGACTACTTCACCACCGGGTTCATGATCTGTTTCGGATACGTTTAAATTGTTGTCGTATATGATTTCTGCTTCTGAAATATATTTTGTTTATAAAAGATGTAATGTAATAACTACTATGTACATTTTTTTGCAACCAAAAATTTTAAATATACAGTAGATCCTCGGTAACGTGAACACAAAAATCCAAAGCATTTTCACACTATCGAATGTGTTCATGTTAGAGGGGGCGCACAAAATAATTTTTTTATTGTGCAGATTTTTATTGTTTATGTATATATACATCATCCGTATAAATGTTTAGAAAAAAATAACAAAAAAATAATTTTTAAATCAAAAATTAAAAACACATGTAATAAACAAGTGCAATTTATGAAAAGATAGCAGTTATTTTGGTCTGTTTAAATTTTTGTGCTGCATTTAAAACAGCCTATTCATAAACTTTTTTATGCTTAATATATCTGAGATGTCTACATTATTTTGCTCAGATCATTCTAATGAAACCTTTAAAGCTTCAATAGCTTTAACATGTGACACTTTTTGAAGTACAAGTTCATTTATAATCTCACAGTCGTCATCATCTTCATCATTCACATCTTCACTTATACAGAGCGACCTCAATAATCCGAACCTTCATTATACCGGATTCTTCAATAATCCGGCCAGGCATTTCAACTACATTGTGTACTTTATAATCCGGATTTGATAGTACTTGGTAATCCGGACCTGTGTTTTTAGACGTCTCACGTTGAGGGGAATCCCCTATTTTTTTTAAATTTCGGGGTTAATATCTAGTGATTTGCAGTGTGTACCTTTTTTTTGACTGTTACGTATTGCGTCGTGCGGATTAATAATTATCTAGCCGTTGGTTGTTACATGGTATGTATTTACGTGCTATTTTATGTGCTACATAAGTATAAGAACATTTTTTATACATACACATATTAAAAATGCCTCCTAAAAGAAAACATACTACGTTGTCAATAAAACAAAAATCCAATATAATTGAAAGTCTAGTTAGAGGTGAAAGTGGAAAATTGTTAGCATATGAATACGGGGTAGGAACATCAACAATTTCCGATATAAAAAAGAAGACAAAATTGAAGGTATTTTTTATTTGTTTTGTACTTGTACATACAACTATGTGTATGTCACTTTTTTAGATTTATTAGCAAATGTGATTTTGGCCCCGGCGCCAGAAAAACCTTATGACCAGCCGAATATCCAGAAATGGAAACTCGTTTGTATGCATGGTTTAGTACACTACGATCAAGGCACGTCTCAATTTCCTATGAAATTTTATCTGCCAAAGCAAAACAGTTTTATTCCGTAACTTATGGAAA
Organism: Tachinus rufipes; assembly: GCA_963932245.1. Taxonomy (NCBI): domain Eukaryota; kingdom Metazoa; phylum Arthropoda; class Insecta; order Coleoptera; family Staphylinidae; genus Tachinus; species Tachinus rufipes. The sequence goes on from OZ010748.1 coordinate 54,380,883, forward strand.
TGATAATTTTAGAGCTAGCAGGGGCTGGATTTCTAACTTTAGAAAAAGGTATGGTCTGCGTGCTTTAAAAGTGTGTGGTGAAAAATTATCCAATGATCAAAGTGCTGTTAATCCTTTCCAAACTAAGCTTGCTGAAAAGATAAAACAATTAATTTTAGCACCTGCTCAAATATGCAATGCCGATGAATCTGCTCTGTATTGGAAAATGTTGCCCGAAAAAACGCTGGTTCGTTCTCAGGAGAAAACCGCACAAGGTCGAAAAATAAGCAAAGAACGCTTTACATTTCTATTATGTTGCAATGCTGATGGTTCACAAAAATTAAAGCTGTTAGTGATAGGAAAGGCAAAAAATCCAAGGGCATTTAAAAATGTAAACATACCTGTTGAATACAAATCATCTGCTAACGCATGGATGACTACAGCAATTTTTTTAGACGGGTTTCATTCCTCATTTATTCGTCAAGTTAGAAGTCATTCAAGAAATCTCAATTTACTTGAACAAGCTCTGTTAATCATCGATAATGCCTCAAGCCATGGAACCATAGAAAAACTAACTAGTGAGGATGGACAATTTACAACATTATTTCTTCCACTAAATTGTACAGCACTTTTGCAGCTTATGGATCAAAATGCCATCAGACTGACAAAATTATTTTACCGAAAAAGTCTTTTAGCTCATATTAATAATTAATAACGAAGATAACGTTGTTAAGTTGTTAAAAAAACATTAACTTGAAGGACGCTGTGTGTCTATTATATAATTCTTGGGAAAAAGTATCCCAGGAAGTTTTGCAGAAGTGCTGGCACAAAATTATGGCTCAAGTGGCAAATAACGACTCGGACACTGAATATGATGCTGAAGATCTAATTCCTCTGAATCAATTGCGCCGCAATTTGCTTCACTTGAATGACGAGATGACAAATAAGCATCGTGCATTAGTTAAACGCAAAATGTTTTGATTATTTTTTTTTTGTTAATCCATAAATGTTTAACAGATATTTCAGATATGCTTAATGTTCTCACTGAGCAAAATCTCACAAACGCGGAAATACGTAACTGGCTTGAAAATGATGAAGATTTGTTACAACTGAAAGACATTGATGATACAGACGAACATCATGATAGTAGTGACAATGAAAGTCCAGAATTAAATAACATGAACCAGACTGTTAAAAATGACGAGGCAGTTAAAAGTTTCAAGTGTGCATAAAGTGGGCAGAAAAAACTAATATCCCACTACATGATGTTCTTGTACTTCAAAGACTGAAAGAAACCGCGTTAATAATGAACCAAAAAAGGGTCAAACAAACAAAAATCACAAAGTACTTCACAATATAATATAAAATTTAATAAGTTTGCTTCTGTTTTGAATCATTTTTGTATAACTACAATTTTTTAGTTATTTTGTACTAAATTTTTCTTTTTTTAATAAATAAAAATATTTCTTCAGTAATCCGAATTATTTACTTATCCGGATCACCGCGGTTTTAATTAATCCGGATTATCAAGGTTGCACTTGATCCTAAAAATAACAATTTAGTTTAGAAATCAATAAAAAATGATGCAACGTCTTAATTCTTACTGATTGAATTGTATTCAAAAGAGTTATCATCTCATTTAAAACATCTCCAGTCTCGTCGACTTTGCAAGTTTGTTTTAGTTGGCTCAGTGGTATCTCATCTTCGTTAGAAAACGCAACATTTTTATTTAATATGTTTTGCCAGCATTTAGAAATTGTTCTTGGTGTTAATTTTTGCCATGCACTATGCAAATGTAAAATTGCATCTTTTAGAGTAAGTTTCTTGAGCTCTTCAGCTACATTTTGATTACTTGCTACAATAGTGCTTAGTAAGCTTTTTCGATAATATAATTTTGTGAGCCGTAACGCATTCTGGTCCATTGGCTGGATCAGTGGTGTTACATTTGGAGGCATAAACATAACAAATTTCATACCGTTTTCAGTTCTTAGTTCCTCTTTGGGAGGATGCGATGCGATAGTGCATTGTCCAGAAGAAGCACTGCTTTTTGAGGAAGGCCTTGTTGTCTCAAAAATTGTTTAACCTAGATACATACATATTTTACACAAATTGCAATATAGAAACAATAATTCTGAGAAAATGCTTACCTCTGGAACGAATTGCTGAAAGAACCAATTTTTAAATATTTCTCCAGTCATCCAAGCATTTTTTGTATTTTTATAAATCACAGGATTTTTAAAATTCCTGAAACATCGTGGATTTCTTGATTTCCCAATTACAAGTTCTTTCAATTTGTCAAAGCCTGTCGCATTTGCACAGCCCAAAAATGTTAATCGCTGTTTAGCAATTTTCAAACCAGGTGCAGTTTTTTCATTAACTGCAACGTACGTTTTTTCAGGCAACATTTTCCAGTATAACCCGGTTTCATCTGCATTATAGATTTGGTCTTCACAAAACTGAAATTCGTGAATTATTTGTTTTAACTTTTCTATGAAAGGTTCCACAAGTTCTGGTTGGGATGAAAGTTTTTCTCCCGTAATTTTTAAAAGTCGTATGCCATAGCGACACTTAAAACGGCTCAGCCACCCATCACTGGCAAGAAATGTTTCATTATCTGGCGGATTTAATTTTTTATATAAATCCAGAGCTTTTTGCTTTATTATTTCTCCAGTTACTGGCAAATTATTTTCACGTTGTTTGAGAAACCATTTGTGCAAGATTTTTTCCATTTTTGGAAAAACAAGAGATTTTAAAGTAAACTTTTTATTAGGTTTTAATGATCGACTAACCGCATTAAGTATTTTATCTGTTTTGTTTTTAATAGCACAAATTGTTGACTTAGCTACTCCATATTTTTTTGAAAGTGCTGTTACGGTCATCCCGTGTCTGTGTTCTTCAATAATCTTTGCTTTTACATGCAATGAAAGACATTTGCTTTTAATATTTTTTGTTTTTGCCATGTTACCTTACACATAAATATATCACGGCGTCACTCGACTAACTAAACTCACTGCACTATAAATCAGAATCAACTGGCCGCACGGCACATATGCTACTACAAATATATAAAAACGCATAAAAACAAATTTGGGGGTTCCCCGAGCTATACGCTCAACCCCACCACAACGCTATAACATCGATAATTTTTGTTCCGAATAGTCAAGAATTGCAGTTTGTGTTATCGATTGTATCGCTGTTCACGTTAACGAGAATTTATGGAAAAAATGGCGTGTTCACGTTATTGAGACGTTCATGCCAACGCATGTTTACGTTACCGAGGATCTACTGTATATCTAAAATATTTCATGAATTATAAAGTACGTAATATTATGGTAAAATACCTAATATATCATCGGCATCGCAATCATTGCGGCTTGATGTGCCAGTGCCGCTTACTTCGATCACTTCTAAATTTTTTTCTCTAATTGCACCTAAATAATTTGGTCCGGCAGGTCCACCTCCAGTCTTTTTTAGCTCTCTTTTTTGCTCGCTATAATTTTTACTAGTTGACATTTTTAACGAATCCCATTTGCTCTTCAAATTTTCTTTACTGCGACCTGTAGCCATGTTATTGTTAAATAATTCTGTGATAATTTCCCAACATTGCTTTTTTTGAGAATTTGTCAGACAATCGGTTTTCTTACATTCTGAAATTAAAATGTATGTCCCAAACAATAGGTTATGTTAACAAATGCTTTTTTGTTTCACTTACCTATTTTGTCTTGATTTTTAATAACTAACGTTACTAAGGTTTCAACTTCCGAAGATGTAAAATTGCAACTTCTCTTTCGTTTTTGCGACATTATTATTATTTAAGATTTTTCTCATAGAAAACACACACTTTTCTTTACAGTACCGGTTTATTATGACTTGAGTTTGACGTTTTGAACGGACCAATAAGATGCGAGTATAGTTTATACCGTTGTTTATTGGACCTGTGCACGGCAGTATAAGTTATACTAGCTTAAATTCCGATATTTATTCTAACTAGCGTTATCCATCAATTGTAAAACCCATTTCCTTGGTTTATTTGTGGAATAACGCTATACGGATTTTAACCGACGATTGTAAAAGCGGCCCTTAGAGGCAAAGCCAAGCAACCTTCTATATACATTTTTCTACCAACCTTGGGGCGCGCTAGCATGTACGCCAGCGAGTTCAACTGATAAGAGAGTGGAATTGTGTGGTATATATGCGAGTCGTGTGTGTGACGTAAAATTAGAACTGTTAATAATATTAATAATACAAGTATGGAATTATATAGACGTTTCATAGAGGTCAATTTCTCTCATAATATTTACGAGTTTTTTTTAATTTTTTGTATCAAAACCGAATGAGGATTACAAATATGCATACATGTGTAATATCGACTGTGAATATTAGGTTTAATATGTAAATTTATACTTACCTATTTTTTGTGTGTTGAAAAAAATTATAAAGTAATAAGCGAAACAGATGTTGTGATAAGATACTTAATGTGGATTGGTTGGGTTAAAATACATATACACACACACACATAATTAGTTAATAAAGATATTTAATTATTATTATGTTATCATTATATATATAAAAAAAATTAGCAAAGAAATTAAGATATAATTGTCATTAAGTATATATGTATATATATATATATATTATATATATATATATATATAATATATGTAAGAAAAAATATAAAACAATAATAATAATATTAATAATTAATAAGTGGTAATACATACATACATAGAAAAAAATTACAAAGACTTTGTTACTCTAAAAAAAAAAAAAACAAAACAAAAATATGGAATTCATCAAAGTGCACGCAAGGAATAGTAACCTCAGGGAATTGAATTTATTTGATCGTTTAATTGTTTTCTCTTGTCGTCCAAATTTTTAAGTGCTATTTTATTAATATTTAAAGAGTAAATATTATGATCAATTGACCTAATGCTACTCATACTACACATTTGTGATTTATTTAAAAAAATTGCGTTTTTGTAATTCTGAAATGTTATCTTTCTAACGCTTGAGCGTGCTATACCTTTATGTCTTTTAATTACGCAATTTTGTTCAACCTGAATAGCATAAACTTTTGCCCGCATTCCAACATACTCCTCCATTATTTGGCCACTCAATTCGTCTTTAAATTTCCCAATTACTTTTTTATTGATTAGAGGTTTTCCATATTTATTATTCACATCATAGTCAGATGTATCAAATATCAATGCTGCATCTTTGCGAATTATTTCGTATATACTTTTAAATAACCCATTTTCACGAGGTGTAAACTATGCTATTATGCTGTCCGTATCACTATAACATAGGACTATTTCAAAGTGTAGTTCAACATGGCACTTTAAATAGTCATATATAAAGCTATACATGACAGTTTTAGATATGTCTGAAATGCATGTGCCGATGTATAGTCTTGTTATATTTCACTGAAATTTTGTTCATTTCTATAGCAATTAAATTTTCATTAAAATTTTTTATATATTTAAAATTTGGTTTTGCAATCAATTTTTTTGCTCTATCCCACCTGTTTACAATATGAATATTTCTATATTTTCTAACTGACTCCATCATCTTTCCAAAACACATGTTAGATAAATCTTTATATAGTTGCTTGTCGAAAGCGTTAGTGGCTTTAGCTCTAAGACTAGTATTAATATCAATATATATTTTGAGCCATTTCGAATGAGCAAATTCAACTGCTCTATAAATTTTTTCTAATTTTAAACATGTGACATGCATTGTAACAACACGCTTAAATGCAGTATATATTTTGTTTTATTGTAAAATGTTAGCATTAGTTTTTTATCGATATCTTTACCCGATGCAGATTAATGTTCTGGACAGAACGGGAAATACAAGTGGCTATCGTGTAATTCGTCAGGATAGTCTATATCACATTCGACTAAGCAAGATTTAGGTAAATCATCGCCGTAATATTCGCGTATTGAACCATCGATAATTTTTGTTTGTAAATTACTCACATCCTCTATCCAGTAAAAGTTTCCGTGAGGCAAACTTGACGCCATCGCAAATGAATATAATCCATTCGCATCAATGTAGAAGAGCATTTCTTTCGTTTGCTTGGTAGGATCATATCTTTCACTATACGGAGAATTTAAGCGTGCATATTTACAACTAACTTGACATATTTCCCCGCGTAACCCCCTTTTAAAAAACAACGCCATATCAATATCTGTTATCAATTCTAACTGAACCTTGGAAATGATTAGCGCGGCGGAAAATGCCAAGCCAGGTGCTGTGTAAAATGAACATTACGGTAATTTTCGAATACGTCTGCCAAGAGGTAAACATCGCTTTTCAAATATAAATCCGCGTAGTCGCCCAATGTACTGCATTGAAATTCATTCCAAACATTTTTTGCGTGTGTATAATCTATATCGCTTATATGACATTCATTTAACATGCTGTAAAAATTTTTAGAGGGTAAGTTAGTTTCGTTCAATTTTTGAAAACTGTTTGTATAGTCGTAGGGAAAGATACCTTTTTGCTTAACTAAATTAAACTGATTCACATTTGGAAATCCACATTTTGTATGCGTCATGTTATTATCGGGTAGATTACAGACTAACTTATCGAGTGCCGATGGCATAAACCTATATGAATCTAAAAATCTAAGTTCAACTGATTTAATTTCTTTCGAAAATGCAATGTAGGTCTCTGTTGTTGTCGGAATTACACGAACCGGATCTCCGGTCACATTTGATAGCGTTTCAATTAGAAAATGGGCATCATACCGGGAGAGATTGTGAAAAAAAAATGGGTACAATGATTTTATTATATTTGCACTGCAAGTTGCAATTATTGCAGAGCGTACCCAAAAATTTACCGGTAAAGTGACAGTGATGTGCCACTTTCGGGTTACTGTTAACAAATTGGGCGTTGCAGAGTGTGGAACTGATTGCGATATCATGTTTTACTTTCTCGTCGAGTGTCAAGCACGTCATCGGTACATTACAATGATTTTTAGTATTGCGTGTAATTGTATCAACTTCACTGATAAGTTGATCAATAAACCATTGTTCAGGATTTCTACCTCTGTATGAATTATACGAATTTTGAGACGAATTGTACGAGCAAATTTTTAAATAATAAGCATTACTCGATGAAACGTTGGGAGCGGTTTCACAACTAGAAATTGGAACAGTTAATGCCGGCTAAGATAACAAATGGTAGTCTTAACGTAGCACTAAAATTTGTAAATTTTACACAAGACCCACGGTCCGGCATTTCAATGCGAACAGCATTAAAATTTGAACAATCCTCAGAGTGTTTATTTAACGTTTCCTTCGATTTAAAACAGTTTAGACATCTATTACAAATGTGTCTTTTAAAATCCGATTTTGTATTCATTTGAGCATAGCATAATTTATTTAAATCAATTATTAATTAAAAATGTGAAAAGTTTTTATGGTAGTTTGTTAAATATAATAAATTAATGACCGTTCCATTTATTTTTTTAGTAATATACACAGGGTATAATTTTAATGTCTCTTCGTCATACGAATAAATGTTTATGCTTAGATTTGGATTAATATTTTCAAATTTTAAAACGTTACATAATTTCATTGGAAAAGACAAACCGTTAAAATTAAAACAATCATATAAATTTTGAGGGTAATTTTGAATGTTTTCGGGGTCACTATTACCTGGACATGGGTGTGATCACCAACCAAAACAGCGGTTATCGTCATTTTTTAAGTAGAGTACGCATTTCTTTTTTCTTATGTGGTCTGGCAATTGGACGTAGGTGGAAGAAACTCCGTTCAGCGGGCAATATTGTGCGAAAGCGACAACTAAATGTACAATGGATTTCAACGCCTACCCACTCTTACGTTCCTGAAACTCTTCTAACTGTGAAAAAAAATGAATATGTATATAAATAAACAGATTTTTTTTTATTACTAACCTTTTTTAAAATTTCTCCTATAAGATTATCCAATACCTCATTTAACTCGGATGTTATTAAAATTATTGAATTTTTTGTGCTAATATTTTTATACTTACAATCCTCGGAGGGTGGAATCACAAATTCACCGCAGAAATTTAAATTAATTTTGAAGCATCGCTGTGTTTTTAATAAATTTTTAATTCTAGATGCGATTAGTAATTTTGCATCTTCAAGAAAGTCAATTGGTTCAATATGGTTAATATTTTCTACAGAACCTGTTCGTATTCTAGATTTAAATGCTGATTTTAACTAAAACAAACAAATAAGCACATGAATAAGAGAATAAAATAACAATAGTCAACTAAACTAACCTCTTTCCAAACCACGCGATCCGATAAAATATTCCTTTTTTTCACATTGCGTTCCGGGTGCACTCGCGGTCTTAGACCAATTCCTTTGATTGTGGGTGCTTGTTTAATTTTATTTTTGCACTTTGTTTTTAATGACTCTAAAATAGCTAATTGTGCTATAAACTGTTTTTGCATCTTTATAAATTGATTTAAAAGTTTAATTTTCACTTTAATTATTGATTGACATTTTTGTAAATTATTCACCGTATTATCACTTTCTAATTTTAGTTTTTGTATTTCTATGTCTTTGTATATATTATCACTCATTATTATTAATTAATTACCACTTTATGAATTCTAAGTGGTGACAGGTATGTCCACCACCTAAACTTTTCATTCCCTTGTAAACTAAACCAGATTGCGAAGCATTTAAACTATCTAAGTTATCCTCATTGAATTCAACGTTAAACCGTTCCGGTAGAAACACAATGCCTTTTTTCAATTCAACAACAATTTTTTTCCTATGTACTGTCTTCATAAATTTATATTCAGTAATCGGGTATATTTTACCCTGTTTCAATTCCCTTAGTGGAATTATAGGTGACAAATTTGGTAGATCTCCACCGCATTTATTTAATTTGCCCAGTATCTCAAGTTCAGCTTTTGATGGTTCTTCTTTGAACAATCAGCGCTTTACACTTTTTTTTGCACTCTTTTGACCACAAGATATGCTCACGTCACTATCACTATCACTCTCAATAATGCGTTGCCTCTTATGCTTTGTTGTGAGCGGCTTTGGTTGTTTATTATTTGTCGCACGGTCCGGAGTCACATATTGAGACATTAATTGATTCTCGGATGCGTCGCTCAACATGATTGATTTTTGTTTTGTTCAAACGTACTTTATAAACTGGCTCTCCTCACAGCCTGCTTTTACTTTTTATAAGTGTGAAAACAGATGTGATTTGGTTAAAATGAAAGAAATTACATCATACATTTTACCACCAAAGGAAATTGATAACAAATTTATTAATTAATTTGTCAAATATTACATCATGTCGGAAACACATAGTATGGAAAAATTTAATATTTACTTAATTTTTAACAAACTTTATCGTTTTAAATTTATTATTAATATGAATACTTACCTTTATATATAGTTAACACATTTGAAATTTATTTTCTTATTTATTTTAGGTTAAATTAAAACAACATAATATTAATAATACATTTATTTTCTTGTAAATAAGTCACACACATTTAAATTACTAATTAAATAATCATACATCAATTTAACATTTTCAAGAGCACATTCCGAATAAATATTTATGTGATTGAAACAATTGTGATATTTTTTTTTTCGCAATTTAGATAATAATTAAACATTTTTAGGTTCTCTAAGTTAATTACAAATAATTGATTAAAACAATTGTGAATTAAATAATTTTTTTTAAAACCCTTTACATATACAATAGTATCATCGGTAATGTGCTGTTTTGAAATTTGTTTGAGTTTGCTTAGAACAATATAACCGTTACTGTATCTTATAGAATGGTGATTCTTCTCCAACCAACGGACTTGAGCCTTGTCCTCATCGGAAAGTTTTCTGTAGGGGATGTCCGATTTGAATGAATAGATAAACTTGGAAATTTTTCTCGTCGTTTGTAAGAGACAATTCTTTTAGAACAAATTTACCATTTAAGACCGCTTCTATATTTACAATCTTCTTCAGGTAAATAGTTAACGGTTGTGGCTTCTGTGGCAAAGCAATATCTGCAGGGTGGATGATGAATAAATACACCGATGCAAATAATATTTTATTCCAAACATCAAATCAATCCATAGGTAATTTAACATTAATTAATAATATAAATCATAAATCTGTAAAGGAAACAATAAGCAATAAGCCAAACAGGCATGCAGGCCATGCGGCATACAGGTTAGAAAGCAAAGCAATGCATATTCATTAATATAGATGTTAAACAAATACATTACATTGCATTAATTACATAAATATTAATTACTAACCTGTGCGGGTCTAAATCCACCCTTGAGTAAAGAGTATTTTAAAGTACCTGTAGGCTTTAGAACTATAAAGTTATATAACTAATTCTTGCTTTTAGATGTTGCCAGTAGCAGGAGATGAAGCAGAAAGAACAAGCCAGCAGGAAAAGGATCCAGGGGAAAAGCAGAAGGAAAACCATAATAATAGTTGACAATACCTAAAACAGATGTCACCACTAATTTGTATTTTATGTTCTATTTATTAAAATAAAGTATTTTAATAAATATAATTGTTTCATTACATCTGCCCCCCTCTCGCGGGCGACAGTGGGTTAACTGGAGCTTGCAGTATCTTGAACAAATGGTTTGAGGTGACAAACATGGAAAACCCCACGCTCGACGGTGGAACCAGGTTTTGCCAGGACATATGTCTTGGTAGCCACACATGACTTGATGGCATATGGCCCTTCATAAAGAGGTAGAAATTTCTTCGTTTCTTTTGAAATAGCAGACGAAGACGGATTTGCACGTAACCAGACTAGCTCACCAATGGAGAACGTCCTAACATTACCGGAAGGCCCGTTAGCCACACGACGTTGTGCCTGGCGATTCAACGTTTCGCGGGCGAGCATTAAAGTAGCACCAGTGTCCGTAAGTGGAGGATTAGGAAAAAAAGTTGGATCCTTAATAGGAGACATAGGCAAACGACCGAAATGAAGCTCAACCGCAGAGTAACCTGTAGATTCATGCTTAACATTGTTTAAGAACTGGACAAAGTTAGGCACTGATTTCGCCCACAAACTGTGTTTGCTGTGGCAATAGGTCCTAAACAAACGACCCAATTCTCTCATCACGCGCTCTACTGGGTTGCCCTGAGGATGTCTAACAGAGGAGTAGATGCACTGAATGGACTCATTAATTAAGAAGTTTTTCCAAGCATTAGAAGTAAACTGGGTACCCTGGTCACACAGCATTCGCTCTGGCTTACCCACCTTTACAAAATAATCTTTAATCATGCGATTGATAATGGCTTTAGAGGTAGCACGCTTAACGGGGTAAAGAGTAACCAGTTTAGAAAAAACGTCTAATAAAACAAATATGTAAGTTACACCACCCGTAGAAGTAGGTAGGGGACCATAAAAATCAACGGAGACGAGTTTGTTGGGGCTTTCCGAGATTATAGCTTCAAAAGGGGGTCTAGGGAGAGGAGAATGTTTGCTCTGCTGACACAATTCGCAACACTTGACAATACGCTTTACGGAACGGAACAGATTTGAGCACCATAATTCACGGCGAACCGCACACTACGTTTTATACACCCCAAAATGGCCAAAAAACTTATGATAGGCGGTTATAAAATTATCAATGAGACTAGACGGGATACATAAGTACGCTTTGGTGTCAGCTTCTCGTCGGAGGAATAATAAATCTCTGTGAAGAAAGAATTTATTATTTATACCGCCCCCTTGAATTTGAGCTATAATTTTACCGAATTTTTCGTCGGAGCGCTGCGCTTGAGGCAAACTTTTTAATAGAGTAGAAATATGAGAACCACTGGTTAAGGTTGCGATTCGGAATTCCTTGTCTTGTGGAACCGGAAGTCGAATTGGTGGATGGCGTGAGAGTATATCTGCTATCAAATTATTTTTCCCGGACACATGCTGAACTTGGAAATCATATTCCTGCAGAGATAGTACCCATCTTCCAAGTCGAGAAGACAACAATCTACAGGAACTGAGATAGGCCAATGCACTGTGGTCGGTTAGAATAGTAAACCGTTTACCTAACAATAACACCCTCCATTTACGCAAAGCGTGCACCACACTCAATAGCTCTTTCTCGCATACACTGTAACGGGTCTCCCGGTCTAATAAAAGGCGGCTGCAATACGCGATAACTTGCTTATGGCCATCCACTAGTTGAAATAACACACCACCAAGGCCGACATCACTGGCATCACACTGCACAATAAACGGACATTGGTGCTGTGGGTGACACAAAAGTATTTCTTGGCTAAGCTGTGATTTTACCTCCTCGGACGCTTTTGTCTGTTCGAGACCCCAATTCCAGTGGGTAGACTTACGGAGAAGTCAAACTAAAGGCGCAACCAAGGAAGCAATATGCTCAACAAATCCCCTATCAAAGTTAACAAGGCCAAGGAATGCTTGAAGCTGGCGTAAATTTTTTGGAGTTGGGAAATCCCGAACGGCTTGTACCCTTTCAGGGTTAGGAGTACACCCTACTGAATTTAAAACATAACCCAAAAACGAAACTTCTTTACAAAAGAATTTGCATTTCTTAATGCGCAATGTGAGGCCGGCTCTGTGTAATCTTGAAAAGACAAGGTCCAGATGGTGAATATGCTCTTGGAATGTACTGGAAGTGACGAGCAAATCATCTATATACGGATGCACAATCCCTTCAAAGTCTGGTCCTAAGATTTGGTCAACACAACGTGTAAACGAACTTACCGCCGTTTTTAAACCAAATGGTAGAACTCGAAACTGGTATGCACGTGTGCCTACTCTAAAACCAGTGTAATGACGGTGTTCGGGATTAATGGGGATCTGCCAATAAGATGAAGTCAAGTCTAGACTGGATAGGTACTTTACGTTAGCCAAATTCAATTTGAGATCTTCAATCGAACGAGGAAGTTCGGTCTCGGATCTGGTTACTGAATTTAATCGACGTGCATCAAGGCAAATGCGCACTGACCCATCCTTTTTAGAGGTAACTAGTAGTGGACTGGCAAATGAAGTAGTAGATCTCTTAATAACTCCCCACTGCTCCATTTTATCAATCTCATCCTGCACGGCAGTCCTGTATGCCACAGGTATGGGATACTGTTTGACAAAAAATGGTGTAGCATCTACTACATTAATGTCATGATGATAACGCTGTGTCAATCCCAGCATATTTGAAAAAAGACCACAATAACGTCCAAGCAGTTCCTTAAAGCTATCCAGTTCAGCTTCTGACAAAACACTTTCCGGCGCAATATCAGTAATAAGTACTTTTTCTTCTTTGTATGGTTTGATAGGTAATTGTGAGCCTCTAATTGATGCCATAAATAACCTTGAAGAAAACGGCACATAGTCATGACATACTGGAGTTTCCGGTATGTTATATTGTTTCGAATCTTGATAAACCATTAAGGTAACTGGCTCATTAGTAAAACAAATATTTGCTTTGAAATATCTAAAGTAATCTACCCCTAAAATGACTGGGTATGAAAGATTAGGGATGACCAAAAACTCAAAAGTTGAGAAGAAGTCGCTCATTTTAAAGGCCAGCATCAATTGGTGTGTGACACGATTAAGCTTGGACTTAAATGCCCCCCTGACTTTAATTCCCTGAACTGGAAATGAAACTAACTTATCTTCAGTAATTAAAATTTGTTGATAAACTTCAAATGATAAGCAGGTGATTTCGCTTCCTGTATCAAGTAAAGCGGGGAACTCAAACCCGCTGATGGAAATGGTAATAATAGGGCAATGAATTGGCGAATTCACATGATCATACTCACAATCATCAAGAAATAAGTCGTCCTTTGGATTTTGGTTGTGAAATGGGTTGACTCGCTTAAGCACACACACCCCCGAGTCTACTGAGGTGTGGCTTGAAAGTTTTCGGACGCTTGAAACATCTCTTCCGGTTCTAAAGTAATGTGTGCAATCTTGTTGACCTTATTAGAACTGCTGTTTGTCTGAACGCGGTTTTCCGAAAATCTAGGACGCGGATTGTTATTTGGCGCATTATAATTGACCCCTTGTCGGTAATTGTCGTCAAACAATCGATTTCGGGTTACAAATTCAACGCTGCGAAGCTTCGATAATGCTTCTCTCAAGTTGGTAGTGCCAATCAAGCATGTTGAAATATGTATAGGAAAATGACGGGCAATTAAATGTACTAGATGGCCAGGGTCATATGGTGGCTCAAGAAACTGTGCTTCTGTCATTAACCGCAACATATAATTTGATGGTGAACCATCTGTGGATCGGAAACGACCTGATTCCAACCGCCCGCGGACTTCATGTTGTTTTACCGGCCCCCAAAACTGTTCATAAAACAGGCCTTTAAAGTCATTAAAATTCTGGCTTATAAAAGAAATGGCTATAAACCAATCATTTGCTATTCCTGTAAATAAATTATGCCCCCAGAGTTTTAATTGAGGGAATGGGATTTGATAAAGGGATATGCAACTTTCTAACTGCTTAAAAAATATAACGGGATGTGTACTAACCCCATCAAAAGTGGATATAGACTTACAAATGTTATTAAAATTAATATTGTTATTTACTGGCGTAGAAGCTAAATTGTAATTAATTCCGCGCAATCCGTTAGTTGAGTGCTCATATTGTAATGGTTCAGTATAAGAATCATCATCATCAGACTCTACGTTAAATTGCGACAAATTATAATTCGGATTACTAATGGCCGATCTCACCGACACTTCTTAAATCGATACTTAGTTAGGTCTTTCTAATAGTTAATTCATCCTTAAATTTTATATGCGTCTCATCAACCATTTGAAACAGATGCTTACGCTAAGTATTGTCGAATTTCTGACTAGCGAGCGGCACATCAGATTTCAGCCAAAATGCATTATATTGACTTAAACTTTTGCGTGCGCTTTCATCGCATTGTGTGCATAACTATATGAGAACAAAACAAAATAAATTTGACAGACGTGATTTGGATTTGGTGTTGTGCTGGTTGTGATTGTTCTGTTAATGTAATGTATAATTTTTAATATTATTGTTATATATTATATAACTTTTTTTAGTACAATATACTTTTCTTGAAGCTATGCTTTCACTTTTTAATTACTATAAAATATACTATTTTTTAATAAATTCCTTAACCTTAAAATGATCCTTTTTATTTGACAAATGTTGTTGTGCAGAATGAGAATGCAATTAGGCATAGTTTCATCAACAAAAAGATAAATAATTATTATATTTTCCATCTTTAGTTTACTTGTCACAGAAATTTGAGGTTAAGTTGCACTTTAAGCCGGCAAAATTGACGGCTTATATTTAACCAATAGTTAAGCGTTAAGTACGCGTTAATAATGTCGGTGCAACGCGCTAAGCCTTTCTTAGCATTTTAACTCTGGCTTAATTTTTAAGTTATGTCGGTGAGATCGGCCATAATAGGGTTTGCATTTGCGGAAGTAATTACATTAACTGAAATAAATTGCTCTCCATATGGTTTATAAATGGAATCAACTACTTTTCCTCTACATGGAATTTCATATATAATATTTGAATTATTTCTAACACCCATTGAATGCCTATTTGAATTTTCATTCCAACTTTCCTCTTTAGTTGGTGCATTGTAAATCGGGTTTGCCGTTTGAGCTGTGTAAACCGGGCGTGCACCTGCACCTGCACTTGATGCTCTGTTCACTGCGTTTGTGGCTGTATTAGCATCTGTCAGTGTCAATTGATCTGTCATGCTATTTAGCTTATTGATGACATTGATTTTGGCCTTCTGTGCTGTGATAACCGGTAAGTGATTTTTAAATTTGCTTTGCTTCTTATTAGTTTTATTAACCATTTTAGGAATTGCCCCTGTGGAACTAATTGGCATGGCTCCGGATTTACAAACAGGCACTGAACTGGTAGCAGCATTCAAATGGGTTACATAATTATAATTAGGTAAATTTGAATTTAAATTACTAATATTTGACAAAAATGTAGTGTTCGTTGATGATAAATTAACATTGGTACCAGTTATGTTATCGGTTGTTGTTACATTAATTAATGTTGGGGCTCGTGTGCTTGACACGATACCACTGGTAACAGAAGATGTTAATATACCATCAACCGATGATACTAAACTATTATTATATATAAATGATGTTTTAGTTGATGGTAAATTATCATCGGTTAGTGTTATGTTATCTGTCGGAGACTTATTAATGTTTCCCAAAGCTTGTGCACCTGACACGATGCCACTGGTAAAACCAGATGTTAATATACCATCAGGCATTGAACTTGAATTATAATTAATAAAACTAGTCTTATCTGCATGTAACGTAGACTGTCCAGCATGATCGGTCCCAGTTGCCATCTCTGTTGATGTTAGGTCTACGTTTCCCCGTGCTCGGGTAAAATATTGTGTACGATGATGTTTAGGAGTACGTTTCATTCCCATTAATGTAATTATTCTAGATAAGGACCCTCGGATGGGCTCCAAGTTGTGGCAAAGCAATATCTGCAGGGTGGATGATCGGGGAAACACAAGTCCTTCAGCTCCAGAATAAATACACCGATGCAAATAATATTTTATTCCAAACATCAAATCAATCCATAGGTAATTTAACATTAATTAATAATATAAATCATAAATCTGTAAAGGAAACAATAAGCAATAAGCCAAACAGGCATGCAGGCCATGCGGCATACAGGTTAGAAAGCAAAGCAATGCATATTCATTAATATAGATGTTAAACAAATACATTACATTGCATTAATTACATAAATATTAATTACTAACCTGTGCGGGTCTAAATCCACCCTTGAGTAAAGAGTATTTTAAAGTACCTGTAGGCTTCAGAACTATAAAGTTATATAACTAATTCTTGCTTTTAGATGTTGCCAGTAGCAGGAGATGAAGCAGAAAGAACAAGCCAGCAGGAAAAGGATCCAGGGGAAAAGCAGGAGGAAAACCAGGTATTGCCACCTATAATAATAGTTGACAATACCTGAAACAGATGTCACCACTAATTTGTATTTTATGTTCTATTTATTAAAATAAAGTATTTTAATAAATATAATTGTTTCATTACACTTCGTTGAAAGTAACTTTCTTCATTACACTAGTCTTCTAACTAACCCAGAGAATGGTCTGTACTCAACTACACAAAATGAGACAGTATGCTCTGGTGTTTTTTACAAAATTATTGTGTCCTTCTATTTCAATCTTCAAATCGATCGTAGACGTTTTTATACTTTCGTTTTGCTTCGACACGTTGAATACGTATAGCATGCGCGTCTTAAATTTGGCATAGCTCAACATCTGTTGATTCACTTTACCGTAATAACTGTTTTGAAAATTTGTATATGCGTAATTAGATCCGGTATATTCACCATTTAACACATCTTGGTTTAATTTTTTATGAGGAGAGGACTCCGAATTTAAACACATCGTCAAATTTCTAATGGAACAATGATTGAAATGGCTTGCGTTTTGTCCTTTTTTCCCTATTTTATCTGTTTGGAACGCCACGATCACGTATCGAGGTTTCTCCAGTTGGTTTTAACAACCCAAACATCCTTATCAGTATTTCTAAGAGCCGGCAATTCGCGATGTTCCCATCTACGAAACGGCATCAAAATTGGAGTGTCTGATTTTATGTTGGTCAACATTTGTAATTTTATTTCATCGCTTAGGTGAACGTGTTGAATGTTCCAATCGATTTTATCTATTTTTAATTTGGAATCTTTTTCGGCAGTGTAACAATTTAAATCCGTTCTTGATCGTTTCAAAATTAATTCTTGTTTTACATTTAATAAGACCTTGTTATAGTCTTCGGCAAATCCTAAAAGATACTTCAACGGTAAAATTGCGTAGAATCGCTGGTTTGTATCAAAATAAGTGTGAATTCCTGAGTCTAGCGTCTCACTCCAGCCGCTTAATTCCAAACTTCTGAGATCTTGCTTGCTATGTGAAAGGTATCTTTTAATTGTTGAGGTAATTCCAACTTCCCGGTTTTTATCGACTTCTACACCGTTAATTTTATAAACAATTTCATCGAAAAAATACGCAAATGCATTAGTAGTCCACATGAATTTAGCATCAGCCTTGACTTTTACCGGAAATGTATAAATAACTATTGCACGGTAAAGTGCAAACGTCTTCTTGTTGTATTAAAATGTTTATTTCATCGTTGTTGTTAAATGATTGTGCTCTCGGTAGATAACAGTGAAATTCCTCTTTAACGATGCTCTCATCGACACCGAATTTATCAAAAATGTTTAATTTCTCCATTTCTTTGCTGTTTTCAATTTATATCCCAAAGACACAAGTCTGTTGTATAAATTGGCCCTTGTTAGTCGTTTAGATGACAAACGATGAGTGATCTTATTAACAATTGATCCTCCTTTAATATTTGTCACCGATCGGTTAAACTGAATTCCCATTTTTTTTACGATGATTTCAATTTGAGTCTGACCAAAATATGTTTATTTCTAAAATTAACCGGTGATCCGGCTTGATCGATAATTTTTATAGTGATGTTATCGATGATGCGAGCGTTCACCGGTAAATATAAAATATTTTGCGGTTCTATGTTAATTGAAAACCCAGGCTCGACGTAAGGTAAAAATTCAAAAATTGTATGCGATAGTATGTCGTATGCTCGACACTTTTATGATTTTCACTGGTAAATCCGACGAATACAAGTTATTTGCTTTTAAAATTTTCTCCCCGGAAAATCCGAGTAACGTACCAATATTGTCTGGTTTCGAGAAGTCAATGTCGTATTTGCACAAAATCTCACTCTTTAATGTGTTATTATTAGGTTTTAACTTAATTATCTCTTCGGATTCCTTGTTGTCTGATCTAGATTTAAGAACGGATTCTAAATACGATGCAATGTCAGTAATTTCATAAGAACCGGTTGGTATGTCGATTACTTTGTTTCCGTTATGTTTATAGTAGAACTTGTTACAACCGTTCTCTATGTTCGGAATTGTATTGTACGTTTGAAAACCAATCAAACCTAAATAGTAATTTTTGTTGGGATCCAACTCGATCGGTGGGTAATAATTTAGGGAGAGCACACTGTCTTCGCTCTGCAGAGTAAACGTAAGAGACATGACTGAATAGTAAACTGAGTGGTTTGCTTGTATTTATACTTTTAAAAATTTCAAACATAAATGTCCACAATTAAATGTATCGAAATTTTGATATATGTCGTGATTATAAGTAATTTCACTACCTTGAAAATATTTCAAGAGTTCTTTGGGCGGGTTAAGATCACCAAAACTGTCAAAGTATTTCACAAAATTTCCTCTTTTTTTGTATGCGGCCCAATGTGTACAGCCTCCGCTTGATTGATCTAGATTAACAATACCGGACTCATTTTTATATGACAATTTTGGCATACTACGCATAAAAACTCTTCTGAAATATGGAATTTTTGCTTTCGTGACAAATACTTTTATGTCCTTATCGGTTAGTGGACGTCGAGGTAGCGAATTTAAAAGTTTTTTGAGTTGCGCAAATAAAGACCTAAACCTTTTTTGTACGGTTTTAAATAAAGTCCTCGCCCCGTTTTACCGAGAGCGATGGCCTCCATTGTTTTATTGTGTCGTCGAGATTCTTCATATTTTTGTTGCGCATTTTACCTGTTTCTACCGCATTAACAACAGCAGATGTACCACCCGCTAACGCTCCCAATGCGCTGAGGCCTGCAAATAAAGGTATCAGCGGTAGGAATCCACCGACTTTAGGAATTGGAATTATTCGCGGAATGTGAATTCCGGCCTTGCCTCCAAAATCGCGTACGGCAAGTTTAGCCGCATTCAATGCAATATTTGAACCTTCTGTAACACAATTTTTCCGATTTATTATACTTTTAAACCGTTTCAACGCATTTTTTGCTTTATGCACAATGTTCTTTCGAAATACGTGTTTTTTTACCGACACCTTCTTCGTTTTAACTTTTTTATTTTTACTCATTTTCTTTTTATTGTTGGCTCGTTTTTTCGACGACACACCCATTCCTAATTTTCTTTTCAGTTTTATAGCTCCGGTTACAATTAAAGAATCAAGTTTCTCTCCCCACGATGCGTCTGAGGATTTAACTCTTTCCCAAGCGTCGTCTTCTAACTGTTTGTCCGCTATATGTCTAGCGCTCAGTTTTTTATGTTTCGAATATGCAATATCGTGTAGCTTACACGCCGCATCCAAACCGTTTATACCTGGGTCTCCTCTTTCCACTCGCTTTTTGACTTTTGTCGCTGGTCAGCAAAACTGATATTTTTTTTAAACCTCTCCAGATATGAACTTCAATAGGCAAATTACTTACTGCTTTATTGAACACACCTTTACCGCGATACAGAAGCATCTGATAGAATCCTCATGAGATTACACCTATTTATAGTAAAATTTATTAAATATTTGTTTAGTACGATGAAAATAGTTAAGCAGAAGAAATCGTTACCGATGGTAAACATTGATGAGTATGTCGGAGCGGGTTTATCGGATACACAACGTCACGGTGATTCATTACCGAATACGATAAGAGCTCTTATTTGCGGACCATCTAATTGTGGGAAATCAAATGCTATGTTAAGTTTATTGTTTGATGAAAATGGAGTACGTTTTGAAAACATTTACGTTTACTCAAAATCGCTTTATCAACCAAAATATCGTCTGCTAGAAAAAATCATCAAGAGTATACCTGAAGTAAAATATTTTCCGTTTAAGGAAAACGAAGAAATTGTAAACCCCGAAAATGCCAAACCTAATTCGGTTTTTATATTCGACGATGTGGCGTGCGACAGTCAAGAAAAAATAAGAGAATATTTTTGCATGGGAAGACATAATAACATCGACTCGTTTTATATTTGCCAGACTTATACGCGAATACCTAAACATCTGATACGTGACAACGCAAATTTTATCGTGCTATTCGAACAAGATGAAATGAATTTGAAACATGCGTTTGGAGATTACGACAGTAGTGACATGAGTTTTGAAAAATTTAAAAACTTTTGCAGACGTTGTTGGGAAGAAAAATACGGTTTCATAGTGATAAATAAAGATTGTGACCTGAACAAGGGGCGATATCGTAAAGGATTTGATCGCTATATAATTATAAATAATTAGTTTATTGTTTATTTTGTTGTAAGCGTTTGAACAAGAATGTCGCAGAATAATCTTAAACAACGTTTGATTGGCATCAGAAAAGCAATAAGGAAAAAACTATTTGCTATGAAAATAAATAGTAACGAAGAGGATGAATTTTTAAATAAAACTTATAAACCTTTATTGGAGCCACTAAAGGAAATTATCACTCAAAATCGTGGAAACAAATATATAGTTAAAGTACCGCAGATACAACAACAACGAAAAAGAAAGCGATCAAAATGGCACGGAATCTCAAAGCACGAAGAGGTACCTCTTGGTGATGATGAGGTATCGCATGGTGTCGAAGATGTAGCGCTTGGTGACGAAGAGAAACCTCTTGATGACGAAGAGGTACCTCATTATCTTTATGAGACACCTCATAAAACCTCATCAAGACCTCTTGGTACACCTCATAATCTTTATGCAACACTTCTTAGTGAAACTTATAATAACGAAGAGATATCTCATGAAGCAGATGAAACTATAGATCCAGAATATTTGGAAACCTTTAATAATTTACCTAAAAAATACTTTAAAAAAAGATTTACCGATGAGCGAAAACTTGATGAGGTGACTGAATTAAAAATTGATAAATATACAAAAAACTGGATGATTGGAAGACATAATGTTAGACTTGTTAATGGTAAGGATTTAGAAATTGCCGATACGACGTACAAAGGAACCAAGGGCTTGTATGAACTTCTTTTTATGAAAGATCCCAATAAAGGTGCATGTACCAATAATGATTTTTATAATTATTATGATATATTAAACAAAACGTATGCAACATACCGTAATTACGACCCATCAAATCAACAACAGGGTACCAAAAGTAAGAAACATACAGAGATTATTAAACCTTTGTTCAAAAAATTCCGATCACCTCGTAAAAAGAAAAAATCAATCGGCTTTGATGATCCAAGCGGTAGAGGGTTTGATTCAAAGTTAAGAGTGCATCGTAAGAGTTCAACGCAGTATAAGTATTGGAATAATTTAAACGAACTTGTAGACAGATTGTGTTTATTGCATGCTTCAAGAAATGCAGGAAATAATTCGCTCGATAACGAAATAGTATCAATTGAAGAGGAATTGCGTGAAGAAAATATAATTTTTTAGTATATAAAGCAAACACACTTAACATCTATCTCATATACAAAATGAGCATCGATAAGTTTGGTCGTCATTCGTCGTCATCACGAATTAATACGTTTGAGGGTGTAAGAGGACGCCAGGTGATGGATTTAAACGTGATGCCGATGGTCATTTCAATCTTGAGAAGAAACGCATAAAATTTGTGGAATTGCCGCTTGATGAGACCGATGTTACAAATAAAAAATACGTAGATGATTTGAATGCGGTCGAAAGAAAGTTTGTAGATAACTCAATCGCAAACAGGAATTCAATGATTGGTTTAATTGTTAATACTCAACCAGGCATGATTGAGTCAAAAATTTTACCTATTCAAACTGATTTAATGTCAAAAATTATTGGCTTAACTAAAGATTTAAAAGATTATAAATCAGAAGCAAATCATAAAATAGAAGCGATTGAAAATAATATGGACGTGGATTCAAAATGGGATACGTTTAAAGGTGAAATAAATGTGCTATTACAAAAACAAACAGATACCATCAAAACGCTGATTGATTCGCACCAGAAGAAGAATAAAAACGTTGATTCGACAGCATCAGAATGAGTAAGGAGGATGTAGTGCGAGAGTTACATAAACAAGCAAGAAAAAACTTTCCCCGAAGACGAACAATATTAAAAGGTGTCGACGATTTGTGGCAAATTGATTTGGCTGAATTTCAGTTATACTCTTGCGAAAATAAAGGATATAAATATTTATTTGTAGTGATTGATTGTTTGTCGAAATTTGTGTGGACTGCACCAATCAAAAATAAAACCGGTGCGATTGTTACACAAGCCATGAAGAAAATATTGGAAATTGCCGATAGACGGATTCCGAAAAATATTCAGAGCGATCATGGTAAAGAGTTTTACAACGCTCAATTTTTGGCATTAATGAAAAAATATAATATAAATCATTATTCTACATATACAATCATGAAAGCAGCGATTGTCGAACTTGTAATTCGCACGTTGAAAAATAAACTTTATCAACAATTCAATTTACGTGGGCGTTACAGCTGGTATGATATTCTCGACAAGGTTTTGCTAAAATACAATCAACAACGTCATAGGTCGATCGGTATGCGGCCAGCTGATGTAATTCCGGGTGGTGATAAGGAGACTATGTTATTGAAAACCGTCTACTCGCATATAAAAATTGCTGGAAAAGGGAATTTCCGAGTGGGCGATATGGTTCGATTAAGCAAACAAAAAGCTTTATTTGCAAAAGGATACACACCGAATTAAACAACTGAATTATTTAAAATTGTTAAAATTACCAACCCGGTGACGTAATTATTGGAAGATGAAAGAGGAGATCCTATACAAGGAGCCTTTTACGCTGAGGAATTGCAGAAAACATCAAATCCTAAGATATATTTAGTGGAAAAAATATTACTAAAGAAAGGAAATAAATTGTTCGTTAAATGGTTGGGTTTTGATGCTTCACAAAACAGTTGGATTAATAAACAAAATCATTTATTATATTAACTTCAACTGACTCATCGTTCGATGGTAATAAGTATCTAGAATTCTATGGATATTTAAATGCTAGTGACACATCGCTGACCGATTCCAGAGATGCTATAATATTGTTTCAAGAAATTTATGGTCTACCTGCAGATGGAACATTCAATAATGCTACGTTAAATTTAATGCAAACTCCAAGATGTGGAAATCCAGATCATTCGGAAAATTATGTAATTCATTCCGAAAAATGGCCAAACATAACTTTAAAATGGCATTTTTATAAAGGGAGTTATTTAATGAAAAAATCAGCCAAAGAGGCTTTTGATTTATGGTCAAGTTATACTAATCTAAATTTCATTCATGATCCTTAAAAGTATGATATTTTAATTTCATTTCAAAGAATTGCACATACATGGATAAAGTAACTACACTTGCAATTCCTTTGACGGTCCTGGGAATTCTTTGGGGCATGCCTATCTACCTCACGACACCGGAAGTTTGTCAGAAATCCATCTTGATACAGATGAAGATTGGTGGACTTTGACAAAATCACCTCCCAATAACAAAATAAGTATTTTTTCTGTATTACTTTATGAAATCGGACGTCTTAGGAATTCAGCACTCAAGCGATCAACATTCATTGATGTATGCATACTACTACGCTTATCCAAATTTAACTGAAGATGACATCAATGCAATTCAAGAATTGTATGGTATAAAGGTTACGTCGACGACAACAACGACGATGATGGAGACGGAGCCGACGACGTCGACGACGACAAAGCCTACAACTATGATTCCTGCGATAAATTCCACAATAGAGTCTAAAACTGTGGCAAATATATCAACTGTAAATTCTACAGTCAATTCTAGAACGGTTGACCCATCACCTGTTATTTACCCCGATTTGTATAAAGTATCAAAGGACATCGATGCATTTCTAATAGTCCTCGGAAAAATATACATATTTTATAACGAGTGGGTTTGGGTGAAAGGATTAAATATAAATTCATACGGAAAACCGCAGTTAATAACCAATTGGTTACACTTTCTACCATAAACGTTTAAAAAAATAAATGCAATTTACCAACGCCCCAATGGACGGATAGCACTATTTGATAATATGTATATACATGTTTTTGATTTCCCATCGTTAAAATTTCATAATTCAATTATTGTACAATCAAATTTACAAGTTGTGACTGCAGCCGTAAATACGTACAGTGGGCAAACATATGTGTTCTACAATAATAGCGTTTACGTTGAAGTGGATGAATGCAGTTATTATCAAAAATAAATATGCTTGGATATACACAAGATTTCATAGGATTACCCAGGGACATTAATGGTGCATTCCAATACACAAATGGACTACTATATTTCTTCAGTGAAAATATGTATTATGAATATAACGAATTTACATCTTCGATGGTGAGAGCAAATCAGAAAGATCTATCGTTATTTTTGATTAATTGTCCAACGCTTGGGATTCTACAACAACTCAAATCACTTCTGATAAATCTAACAAATTTGGAATGACTTACCTTTATGATGTAATTCAATTATAACCTGTAAAATGCATGTAAGAAATAATGAAATAAAATGCTGTTTATTATAATATTGTTTTTTATTTAGTTTTTGTAAACATACCTTTTATATGATTTATAAATGTTATGTTTTAGGGTGGTTTGATAAATAATGCATCACTACAATTATCGACTGTATTATACACTTTTAATATACATGGTAATTTGGATATACAATATTAACTATTACAAAACTATAATTAGGTTGAGTTGGTTTGGTGGACTCTGGACGACTCCCCGTTCTCCTGGAACGTCCGCCGCGTTCCTTGTGCCATGTTGCCAACACACTACCTTGTGCCATGTTGCCAATACATTACACCTCCCTTCTATTTTGAAAACACATTCCAAAATATGCATATTACTAATTATATTCAATATTTACTAGCTGTTCCAATTTTAACAAACATAAATTAATCTAAACTTATATCTAATATTTACTTGCTGTTCCAATATCAACAATTACATTTTAATCTAAACTTATATCTAATATTTACTTGCTGTTCCAATATCAACAAATACATTTTAATCTAAACTTATAACCTGTGCTTATAACTATAATACATATCCATTTCACATTATATTTTTACTTTTATTTACATGTACTCCTCAAATTTTGTAGGTCTTTTTCTTGCTCTACTTGTTCTACGTACCATAGTATCTTGACTCGCAGTAGGAAGAGGGTTCACATTTACATTGTCTAATGCATTACAAACCTCATCTGTTGCATAAGTCAAAGTTACTAGTTTACTATTTGTTTCGTCAATATCAATGGTTAATTCTTTGTTATAGGGATTAGGAATTGGGTAAATGGATTCACTTGAGCTACTCTTATCGGATTCTTTTCCTCGTCTTACGAGTTGGTCTATATGTCGTCTCCATTTTCGACCGTCCGGTAATTTACAAAGATATGTTTTGCTTCCTATATTCTCCTCCACTGTAGCTTCTTCCCACTGATCGTTGTTAGGATCGTTGTAGGATCTTGCCATTACCTTATCTCCGGGTGAGAATTGTTCTTTTCTAGTTCCCTTAACATTTTCGATTTGTTTTTCTTGTTGTAATAACCTATGGTAATTGTTGTCAGGTCTTATTAAGTCTAAACGTGTTCTGATCATTCTTCCTAACATCAGTATAGCTGGCGTTTCTCCTGTAGTAGAATGAGGAGCGTTACGGTGGTGTATCAGATATCTTTCTATCAACGTTTCAATGTTTTTGTGTTGGTTATGTTTATCGTTCAAGGAAGATATTAAACACTTTTTGAACGATTTTACCGCATTTTCCGCCGCACCATTGGTAGCAGGATGCCCTGGTGTAGTTAGTTTGTGCTGTACTCCATTTTTTATTAAGAATTCTTCTGTCTGCTGTGATACTAATTGTGATCCGTTGTCACTAACCAATACTTTCGGTATTCCAAATCTAGCAAAAGTTCGTCTTAGAGCATTTACTGTTGTCTGACTAGTAATACTTTTCATAATATCGACTTCTGCCCATTTTGAAAATGCGTCTAAAACTATTAGAAACATGTGTCCTTTTATTGGGCCACAGAAATCGATATGAATTCGCTCGAAAGGACCTGCTGGTATTTCCCAAGGTGTTAGTCTGGTTTTTTGTGGGCTGGATCTGAGCTTTAAACACGGAATACATGCTTTAATCATTACCTCAATTTTGTTATCCAGTCGAGGCCACCAAAAATATGTTCTAGCAGTAGCTTTCGTTTTTACAATGCCCATGTGCGTGCTATGCACTTCATTTAATAGGTTGTGCCTCAATTTTTCTGGTATAATTACACGGTACCCCCACATGAAAATTCCTCTCTCGCATGTTATTTCTTCCTTTCTTATGAAATATGGTTTGAAACTTTCCTCAGTTACAACTGCTGGCCATCCATGAAGTACCTGGTGTAGTACTTTTGCTAAAACCGGATCTCTTCTTGTTTCTATCTCAACTCGCTTTGAGTCGATTGGCAATTCTTTCTCTACAATATCCAAATAATTTATTTGTTTGCTTGTATTTTCAGATTCTGATGGTACTGCTAATCTAGACATAGCGTCGGCTACTACATTGTTGCTGCCTTTTTGATATTCTATATCAAAATTGAAATTCATCAGGAATACAGCCCAGCGCTGCAGTCTTGACGCTGCCATCATCGGTATCCCTTTTTTCGATCCAAAAATAGCAGTCAGCGGTTTGTGGTCGGTCATTACTGTGAATTTTCGCCCCCACAAATATTGTTGAAATTTCTTCACCACTGTGAATATGGCCAATGCTTCTCTGTCGATGACAGAATAATTTGCTTCCGCTTCTGACAGCGTTCTTGATGTAAATGCTATTGGACGAAAACTACCGTCTTCCAATTTATGTTGCATTACACCACCAACTCCCGATATTGATGCGTCACACTCTACAACTATGGGTAATGTCGGATTGAAGTGTACCAATATTCGGTCTGATATTATTTCAGCTTTAATTTTTGCCATGGCTTCTTCCTGAGCTTTTCCCCATATAAATGTGACACCGTCTTTTAAAAGGTCGTATATCGGTTTCATTATCTGGGACACTCCAGGAATAAATTTACCGTAGAAATTTACAAGTCCAGCAAAAGCCTTTATTTGTGTTTTTGTTTGCGGAGTTGGTGCGTCTACTATGGCTCTTATCTTTTCTGTGGATTTACTCAATCCTTCACTTGATATGGTATGTCCTAGATACTCTATTTTCTCTTTGAAGAATTCGCACTTGCTAAGTTCAGCTTTTAATCCCGCTTCATCTAGCCTTTTACAAACTGCTTCCAAAGTTTCTAAATGTTCTGCTTGGTTGTTCCCTGTTATCAATATGTCGTCCAAGAAACAAATAACATTTTTTATTCCACTGAAAAGCTGATCCATAGTTCTTTGGAATAGGCCACTAGCTACTGATATTCCAAATGGCAGTCTGTTTACCTTAAACACTCCCTTATGTGTCGACCATGCACATAACACAGATGATTTTACATCTAATTTCAGTTGGTTATAAGCTCTGCTTAGATCTATTTTGGAGAATTGTTTACCTTTTCCCAATGTAGTGAATAATTCTTCTATTCTGGGTAATGGGTATTTTACTTCCTCCACTGCTTTGTTTAGCGTTATTTTATAATCTCCACAAAGACGTATCTGCCCGTTAGATTTGAGTACCGGTACTAATGGTGTACCCCAGCTGCTGCTCAATATGGGTGAAATTACTCCTAATTTCTCTAGTTTATCTAACTCATTTTCAACTGCAAGCTTGTACGCTAAAGGAATAGGACGCGGTTTACAAAAAATAGGACTAATGTTTTTGTTAACCTTGATATTGAACTTAGTTATTCTGAATAGACCTAATTCTCTATTAAATACATTGTTGTATTTGCTAATTATATGTTTTACATCATTTGACGTTCCTATATAATTTATATTTGTATTTAATTTAATAAATATTCCGAATTCTTTCATGAATTTACGCCCTAATAAATTTGGTCCGCCATTTTTAACCACAAAAAATCTCACAGATTTTACAATATTATTGAAATTAATTACCTTATCAAAATATCCTATACAATTAATCGGTTCCCCAGTATATCCTCGGAAAGAAC
Organism: Tachinus rufipes; assembly: GCA_963932245.1. NCBI lineage: Eukaryota > Metazoa > Arthropoda > Insecta > Coleoptera > Staphylinidae > Tachinus > Tachinus rufipes. Next base: position 54,409,776 of record OZ010748.1, read on the forward strand.
ATCCTTTCAATAATGTCTGTTCTTTATAATACCTTATATAGGTGATATCTGAAATAAAACACTCTGCGGTTCCACTGTCCAATTCGAACTCAGTTGTTGTATTTCCCATTTGAATCTTGATTTTGATTGGTTCATAACTTCGATTTTTTTATGAATCCCTGATGTTGAAAATGACTTGTTCTTCTTCGGGGCTATTGAAGACGTTTCCCACAGTCTCTTCGCTGTTTATGTATTTAACTGCTGTTCTGCATGCTGCTGCCAGATGTCCCACTTTATCACACCTATTGCACTTGTAAGATTTGTATTTACATACTTGTCCCTGCTGGTGTTCCTTATTACAGGCACTGCATCTCCGCTGCTTGTTATCATAATTTTGAAATGTGGGTGCTGTTACTGTTCTTCCTGGTCGTCCACCATATTGTTGATTGGAGCGACGTTGCTGTTTATTGCCGTTGTAGAAACTGCGCCGCGTACCGTGCTGCTGTCCCGTAGATTCACTCCGGTCATGCGAGTTTATTCCTCCAACGTTGCCACGTCTCACCCATTTCACATCCTCACCAATCCTCTCTTTCATGCTAGCTTCCTTTTGTATCGCTCTTTTTAATGCATCCTCCATTTTTATGTCGCCATTTTCCTCGCATAAACGGTCTCTAATTTTTCCTTGACGCATTGCACATATAAATTTATTTTTAATAACATCTTCAAGTTCCTTGAATTGGCAATGAATAGATAACTTACGTATTCGGGTGTACCATTCCAAAATTGTTTCATTTTCGCTCTGAGCGGCTTCTTCGAATTTGATTCTTTCAGCAAATATTGCGTATAAAATGCCATAACGTGATCTTAGCGTTTCACATAATGTTTTAAATGGTGCTTCACCCATTTTCATTGGGTAGAGTAAACTTTTTATTACTGTGTATGTGTCTAAATTCAATAATTGTAATAAAATACCGGCCTTTTTTTCATCCTCAATAATTTTAGATATATTAAAAAAATGTTCCAATCTTTCCTCGTATATATCCCATTCATTTTTTTCTCCACAGAATTGAGTAAATTGAACTGCTTTAAGCTGTTGAATTACTGAAGCATCCGCATTTTCTACAATCGCCATTTTGCAAATTTATCACTTTCACTTTTCTTTTTATCCCATCCTCGTCGCCAATGTTATGTTTTAGGGTGGTTTGATAAATAATGCATCACTACAATTATCGACTGTATTATACACTTTTAATATACATGGTAATTTGAATATACAATATTAACTATTACAAAACTATAATTAGGTTGAGTTGGTTTGGTGGACTCTGGACGACTCCCCGTTCTCCTGGAACGTCCGCCGCGTTCCTTGTGCCATGTTGCCAACACACTACCTTGTGCCATGTTGCCAATACATTACAATAAAGCACATAAAAAAATATAATAACATTGGTAAGCATCAGTATCATTTCTAAAATCAAAATTACATTTACAACATTGTCCATTATTAATTGATTTGAAACATTTAATACACTGCGTTCTTTATCGAGGAACATAAAAGTTGCATTCATTGCATTTGACACTCCCAGGATTATACTGGTGTTTATTTTAAATGTTCTTGGGTTAGTGTTATTATCGAGGTACATTTCGACTTTTTATACTACTCTTCAGTTTAAACTTGCAAAAGCTATGTTTGAATAACATATTTTATTATTATATTTAGAACCATTTATTTAATAAATTTATTATTACATAACACCAAAGTAAACTAAGCTTGCAGCTTGTTTCAACAAAATATATGTACAAATAGTATAGTTATTTTATTAGTTATTGTAGAATTTAAATCTTAGCATAATCTATAATGATAAACAATGAAATAATTAATATGTTAGTGTTAGTTTTGGTATTTTGACATTTTTTAAGTAATCGACAGTCTTAAATACCCCTGCCTACCAAATTTAATTAAAATCATATAGTGTTGTGTTCATTATCGTTATAAATATTCCGCCTGCAGTGTGGAATCCAGTATTCTGACATAATTTTTGTAATCAGCATACTTAAATTCATCTGTCTATTAATTATTATTTAAAAATTAATGAGTTTTGATATTTTCAACAACTTTAAAGTAATCGGAAGACTTGAATTCTCCTGTCTACCAAGTTTCATTAAAATCATAGAAAGTTGTGTTTAATATTGTTTTAAGTGTGCCGCCTATAGAGTGGAATACTTAAATGTATCTGTTTATCAATATTTGTTTAAAATATAGAATGTTTTATAATAATAATATTATTGTGCCGCCCCCAATATAAATGTTGCTATTTTAACATCTTTAAAGTAATTAGCAGACTTAAACACCCTTGTCTTCTAAATTTTTATAGACATCATCATAGAATGTTGTGTTTACTAATGTCATAACATAAGTGTGCCGCCTCCAGTGTGGAATCCAGTATTTTGACTTCATATTTTATTAGCATACTTAAATACATCTGTCTATCAATATTTATTTAAAACATATAATATTTTATAATGATAACAAAATTGTGCCGTCCCCATTGTTAATTTTAGTATTTTGATATATTTATAGTAATCGGCAGGCTTAAATACTCATATCTTTCAAATTTCATTAAAATCATAAAATGTTGTATTTACTATCGTAATAAGTGTGCCGCTTCCAGTGTGGAATCCAGTATTCTGATATCTTTTTGTAATTAGCATACCTAATCATATGAGAATATCAATGTTTATTTAAAATATAGAGTGTTTTACAATAATAATATTATTGAGCCCCCCTCAATATAAATTTTGATATTTTAACATCTTCAAATTAATTGGCAGATTTAAACACCCCTGTTTTCTAAATTTTATAAACATCATAGAAGGTTGTTATTACTATTGTCATAACAAAAATGTGCCGCCTCTAGTATGGAATCCAGTATTTTGACTTCATACTTGTGATCAGCATACTTAAATACATCTGTCTATCAATATTTATTTAAAACATATAATATTTTATTATGATAACATTATTGTGCCGCCCCCTTTGTGAATTTTTGTATTTTGACATCTTTAAAGTAATCGGCAGACTTAAATACTTCTATCTTCCAACTTTCATTAAATTTATAGAATGTTGTGTTTACTATCGTTATAAGTGTGCCGCCTCCATTGTGGAATCCAGTATTTTGACTTCATATTTGTAATCAGCATACTTAAATACATCTGTCTATCAATATTTATTTAAAACATATAATATTTTATAATAATAACATTATTGTGCCGCCCCCATTGTGAATGTTAGTATTTTTACATCTTTATAGAAATCGGCAGACTTAAATACCCTTATCTACCAATTTTTATTAAAATCAAAGAATTCACTGTCGTTATAAGTGTGCCGCCTCCAATATGAAATATAGTATTTTGACATCAATATAGTAATCAGCATAGTTAAATATAGAATGTTTTACAATAATAACATTATTGTGCCGCCCCCAATGTCAATATTAGTAGTTTAACATCTTTAAAATTGTCGGCAGACTTAAATACCCCTGTATAAAAAAATTCATTAAAATCATTGAATGTTAGCGTTATAATTGATAATGTTTTTAATTGCATTATTGTAATTCCTCCATTATGCTAAATTACCTTTGTCTACTTTTCAATAAAATCATAGAATGGTAATTAGAACAAATATGTGAGTCGATAACTAATTTGAACACAAAAAATGAATACACAATCTATATATGATCATAAATATTAGGCTGTGCTCTTTGAAAAACATTATCGATACTTATCATGAAATAGAATTTTTAACAAAAAAATTTTACATGTAAACGCGCGGGATTATACATACATATACATACATATAAGAATCTGTCGGTAAAAGTTAGTTCCAAAGTGTCCGTATTTAAATTAATGAAATAGCTACAAACAATGAATTTATTACTATTACAATTTGGGATAAAAGTGGTATTTATAAACTAAATTGTAGTAAGTGCAAGTATATATAATATATATATATATATATATATATATTGGAAAAATTATCAGAAAATTCAATATTAGAGATAAGGACTATATAAGAGCGTTTAGAAATAAAGACATACAAAAATCTAATTTTGAAAAACATTTGATTTTAAACAACCTTAAAATTTTAACACAAGATATTACATATTTTGGATAAAAATTTAATATTTATAGAAATGGAAATTAACATTTTAAAAATCAAAATTATAAAGTAATTAACAAAATTAGAATTATGTAATTCTCCTATATTAGACATTAAAATAAATATATTTGATTTCAAGTGTAAATATTTAATATTCAAGGAAAGTTCATTGGCTTCTATTAAAGTTTTAAATGATATTTGAAAATAAAACTTATCTTAATATTTGTCTTAATAAATTGTAAAATTAAATAGTAATAAAAAATGAATTAAACATTATAAAAATATATAAATAAAATAAGATTGATGTATTTGTAATACATTAATCTTATTTTAATTTTAATCTGTTCTATCTATTCCTTTCTGTAATGCATCATTTATGTAGCAATTATTAGTAAAACTACGTTGTTATTTTACTATAAAAAAAAAAGCTTACATACACAAATTAAACTAAAGAAAACAGTAGAAATCAATAGTAAAAGCTTTTTATACGGGACTGTACAGAGAACTTATTACGGAACTGTACGCAAAATTTATTTCGGACTGTACATAAAACTTTTTACGGACTGTACCCGCTTTAGCTGGGTGATGACAACGTTTCAACCCAAACTTCTTTCAACCTATTCGAATGCACCCGAATAAGCTATATTGGCAAGACTGCTGTTTGTTATAGGAGACAACAGGCAATGCCTTGACGTGCACAATCACATCAGTCTACTACCGCATCATTGCTACAATGTTGCTGAGAATAAATAAAGGTGTCTAATAAATATAAGTGAAATTACAACAAATTAAATAATAAACTCGCTAAGAAAAACAATGGAATTAAATATACGAACATACAACTAAAATTATCGATCCAGAATTGAGAGGCAAACACGGGAAAGCGTTATAAGTGTAACAATTAATTATGTATGCATTTTATGCAAATATTTAAAATATAAATTTAACAGTGAAAAGTGAATTAATTATAAGAAGTCAGTAAATTGGAAATACTAGAAGAACATGATATGAAAATTCAAGACTAATTGTTATTATGTAATAAAAACAAAAATTATTATGGACTGTACACAAAACTTATTACGGTACTGTACCCACTTTAACCGCTGGGTGACGACACCATTTCAACCTATTCGAGTGCACAATCATATCAATCTACTAACCTACCATTGCTATGTTGCTGAGAATAAATGAAGGTGTCTAATAAATGAAAGTGAAATGACAAATTAAATAATATAATCGCCATTAAAAATAATGTAATTAAATATATGAATAACAACTAGAATAATCGCTGCAGAATGAAGAGGGGAACCCGGGAATGCAGTAAAAGTGCAACAATTGATTATATAAATCTTCAAAATTATTAATAATAAAAAGTCTGCAAATTGGAAATCTAGAAGAACAAGATATGAAAAATTCAAGACAAATTGTATATACAATAAAAACAAAAATTATTCCCATTTTGAAGAAATTTATTGGATGTAGCACTATGAAAAACAGATACAATTAATCAGAATATACATCGTAACAGCAGCTACAGTTCATTAAGAATAGACATCTTGATTGCATATTTTTAATTCATTTTTTAAAACAAAAATGGATACAATAAACGTATTATATTATGTAAATATTAGAATATTTACATAATATAAAATGATTTAAAACTAGGTTGAAGTGATTTGAAATAAAATACCAACCTAGTAAATATATGGATAACATTACTCTATTTTGTTATTATTAGTCGGCTGACCTATTTCATCTAACTATATTGTTAATTTGGGTTGACGTAATTTGAAATAAAATTCCAACCTAATAAATATGGTTAAAAAACTATTCTGTTATTGATAGTTGGTTGACTTAAATTTATCTAATAGTTTGTTTATAAAAAGAATTGGTCAATTTTTCACTTTTACAAATTCTTGTGTTGACAAACATTATTCTTCATTTATTTTAACATGCATTGATTTGATGGACCATGTGGTGTACTACAATTGTAAGACTTTTTTTACTTCTCCTTCTTGGGTAGGGTAGTTATTGAATTCTTTGTCTCTGTGTGAGTAAGAGTTTCATGTTTCATATAAATGTATTGAATAAGACACTTGTTGTAATCTATAGCATTCTTATAGAACATTTGTTGCGGTTTTATTCTTCTTCAATACAGAGAGATTTTTCCAATACCTGATCTATAAAAAGTTTCTACTTGTACAAGATTTGTTTTTTACTTTTGAGGTTTAGTTAACTTTACGGGTATTAATAATTCTAAAAAAAATTCTTATCTAAAAATGACAGTTTCTAGGAGTCTGCAAATTACAGAGTGTTTGCGATTTTTAGTCATACATTTGAACATCTACTGCCACTTGTATAACTACCAAATTGGTTAAAATTTTTGTTATACTCATCGGGATTTAGTATGTTGCCTCTTCACATTTTTTTCAATTTGCCCAAATACTCGATTTAGAGGTATAAAGCTGTGTCCAGTTACGGGAAAAATAAATTAAGTAACCATTTCTGACACATTAACACGTAACGAGTTTTCATTCTGTTCTCTACAACCATCAGCTAATGTTCTAATTATTTTAGTAGTTCGCGGTATATCTGTATTAATAAGTCTATGATCAGATGCAATTTCATTTGATTCTTAAGATCTTTCTAATTCAGTCCAGGTGTAAAAAATGCATTGTTTCTTATTAATTTAACCTTTGATGTGCCTAGTGATTATAAAGTTGTACGTGAAGAGCTGCCGGGAATAATAAGTCGCTTATCTGGTATTTTTGGCATTTAACTGAAAGTTTTTATTTTTTTTTATTTTATTATCTTCTACCTTCTGTTGAAATTTTGTTTCTAATAAAACACAACTCTTGGTTCACCTTTATTGCTAACTACCTAACTCGTCATTATCTGTGGAATATTTAATATGTGACGCAATTCTTTTAAAGATACGCTTTCTGTGTGAACCGAGAAAAGATTTGATTACTATTTTTAGATTATTTAACAAATTTCTAAAGTGAATTTTTTGAAAAATATAGGCTACAATGTGTCACATCTACCGAATTTATCTTGTTTATTAGTTTCAGTGAAGTGTTTTTCACTTACATTGTCTTTATTACTGTAATGTATGGTCTGGTGACTATCGGCTCTCTTAGATTTTTTACTAATTGATCTTGCTGGCACATTTCACTATTTAACAAATACTTATAATTATAATTCGGTGACTATCTACTAAGAATTTCAACTGTAACGACGACTCCAACTACCGCGACTAACTGTCTTTACCAAGGTGTTCTCTTTTTATAAGATCGGTCCCAACAGAGGTGACATAATCTGACAGCTCCCTATCCTTTTTAATGTTAAATTAGGTGACGCCTTATGTTGAAACTAACACTCTTAGGACTTTCTAATTAATTAATCTCAAGCCGCAACGTACGATTCAGCTATTTGTTTTCATGCGTAATTGGCTCCCCTATTAATTTATATGACTCGTTCTTTTATGGGAACGAAATATGATTTTTCGTTTTGTGACAATATGTACGGAAAATGTACAGAATAAGCTTGATTTTGTTAAGTTAGTGCACGAGCTCGCCTAAAAAAAATGCAAGAGTTTTTGGAAGCTTGATATTTTGAGATTGGGTTCCATTTCAATCATGAAAAGCTAGTCTAGAGTCAGCAGGTCTGCCGTCGGGACACCTGGCGGTGAGACGCTCGCAAATTAATTAACACCTCCAAATTGTTTTTGGAAAGCTCAAAATTTGTATATATATATATTATATTGTATGAAAACTGTTGAATTTTTTTGACGGGAGCTCTCCGACTAGTTGAATTGCTAAGGATTTTACTATTGTTGTTGCCGAGTACTAACCCTTTTGATTCGTTGTCTTGGGACTTTTGACATTATTAGATTTTCTATTAAAATGCAAAAGTGTATTGTAGGATTTATGACAAATCTTGCAAGTTGATTTATTATTGCAATTATTCTGAAAATGGTTATTACGCAAACAGTCGATGCATAATTTTAATTTAAGCACTAAATTGTTATTTGCTTGCTTTTCAGAAATGCACCACAGTGATATGTTAAATGATCCTTGGAATAATTTGGACAACATGATTTAATATGTTGTTACAATTGCTGCGTATGATCGGGTCTGCTGTTTACTCGTTGATCCTGATTTAATTGATCAGACGTTTTTGCATCTCGAAACAGTAATATTTAGAAAAAACAATATTTAAAAAAAAATTAGTCCTAAAAGAATTATTAAATATGCCTGATAATGCCACTGTCATCAACATCAGTTTTTCAAATAAATAAATAAATAAATTTTTATAAAGTTTATTTATTAAATGACTAATTTACAGGTTATCAAATTTGGTTTCTATTACATCATTCTTTAATAGCACCGCTCTGTGAATGAATGAATAATATACGTACCTGACATCGATGTATATATTTATGTATATCTGTTTATCATCCTGCTGGTCTTGTTGCTCTTGGGGGACACCCGAGCAGGACGCCTCCTTGTAGTTCATCATCTTATCGAAGATGGATCTTAATTTTAACCTCTTGTTAATAACAATGTGAACGTATTATGCACTAGAATCCACAGAGCTTGCGTTAAGCATCTCGGAAGCCTAGTCGCATACGCATTCTCCTTATAGGCGGAGAAATGAACGGTTGAATTATACCAGATTTAAAATAAGAGAGGGATAAAATATTTAAATGTTCATTTTAATTATTTATTTATTTATTCTTTTCTTAATAAATATAAGCGCACATAATGTGTATTATTTAAGATTGTTTTATTGACTGATGTCAGTATATGAAATGTATCTAAGAATAACTTGTGACGTTTGCAACTTTACTATAAATTAAAAAATGCTACCCAATTAAATAATTAAATCTATCCATATTTGCTGGAGAATTTTTGTGATATATTACATTTATATTCATAAATTAAAAAAATAACAAATAGATATGATTTTGCACGTTTCCGTTTCTCGCTCTTATTATTTCATGCTCCAGGCTGTACTGAAGTAATAACAATGGAGCAGAAGCGTAGAAAGACTTTTGTCAAATAGGAATTATTTTTCATTTATTGAAAATAATACAAATATTTATTTTATACATAGTGTTAGCAAGATTCAGTCACGATTGCAACTTATAATTAACAAATATAATTGTGGTTTTAATTGTCTCTCTAAAAAGTGACATGCTTGGCACACTGCATTTACTTTGGTATACAAATATAAGTTTATTTTTTGCAAAATTAGTATGATTACATTGTAAATATGTTACATTAAAACTTATTATTATAATGAGTAACAAATTAATAAATAATTAAATAGAATTATAGTTTGAATAAAACTTTATATTCATTTTTATCTTCCAAGGAAGGTTGTTGGTTGTCGGGTTGAATAGAGTAATTTCTGGTTACTTATTTATCTTTTATTATTTATAATTTACATATACATTTATTAACTATACACTATACATGATGATTAGGAGTATCTTAAATCAATAATGTAACACTGTCTTAACATTTTTTTTTTTATTTTTTTTTGGGCTAGGCGGTAAAATCTTCTAAAGACTGGCAAGTGTCGGATTCGTTTCCTCTCAGTTTGAAATGCCTACCGACTAAAAACCGCCCATTGAATTGCCTGTGGAAGTTCGTACCTTTCGGCACATGCCTTCCTTGGGTTAGATGGAATTGGGAAGAAGGTGGGTGAGTAGCCTTGTAGGCTCTGGAAGATTAGTAGGGGGTCCCTTTTGTTATGATGCGATCTGATTGATCGGTCTACTAATAGAGTGTTGCTCCTTGTCCGGTTCAGCCAACCTGGCCAGGTCCGGGTTGGAGTGAGTGCTGAGTTTGGTGAAGTATTTTTCAGCCAAAGCTTCCAAATACTGTGACAGCGGTGGTATCCCCAGGTCGTCCCGAATTTCTTCGTTCCTGATGTACCATGGGGCTCCGACTATCCGACGCAGGGTCAGATTTTGGAATGCCTCAAGACGTTTGAGGTGGGTGTTTGCAGCTGTCCCCCAGACTGGAGATCCAAACGTGATTTGCGGCCTGATGATGCTCGTATAGATCCTGAGCTTGTTTTGGATTGACAATCCGCTGTGTCGTCGTAACATCGGTTCGAGACAATTTTTCGCCATTTTAGCTTTGTCCCGGATAGCTTGTACGTGTAGCTTGTAGGTGAAGCCCTTGTCGAAGGTGATGCCCAGGTATTTGGCAGAGCTCGACCATGGGATTGGAATTTCGTCTAGATGAACCCTTTCCGTGGAGTTTGTGACGTCGCCTGGTGAAGAGGACAGCCGTACTCTTCTCCGGGTTGACCCCGATTCGCCATTCTCTGAGCCACTCTTCGAGGTCTTCGGTGGCCTTTTGGAGTCGGATGGTGATCACCATCGGTGACCTGGAGCTGTACATTAGTGCCGTATCATCGGCATATTGGGCCATTTTAACCCCGTGCTTCCAGCCCGATAGAAGAGAGCCTTGAGGTACCCCAGACTCGATCTGCCGAGTGGTAGATACGTGGTTCTGGAGTTTGACTGATAGAGTTCTGCTTTTAGGTAAGACGCTAGAAGCCTTATTAGACGCAGTGGGAACCTTTGTCTATGCAGTTTGAGTAGCAAACCTTCGTGCCAAACCTTATCGAAGGCTTTTTCGACATCGAAAAAGACCACCCCTGTGGACTTTTTCAGTCTAAAACCCTCGATAATGTGTTCGGTCACTCGGTTAAGCTGATGTACGACAGAGTATTCACGCCGGAACCCGTGTTGGTGGTCGGGTAGAAGAGAGTTAACCTCGACGTGTTTTTGGATAATGTCTAGAATTACTCTTTCTATGACCTTGCTCAAGGTGCATAGAAGACTGATTGGCCGATAGTTTTGAGGAAACATTCGGTCTTTCCCAGGTTTTGAGAGGCTGATTACGTGCGAGCCTTTCCAAACTGATGGAAAGTGCCCTGTACGCAGTAGAGCATTTGCAATGTTGGTCAGAGCCATTATTGCTTTGTGCGAGAAGGTTTTCAACGCCTTGTTCGGAATACCGTCTGGTCCTGGCGCGGATCGGGATTTGAGTCTAGATAAAATTTCTCTAACGCGGGACGGTCGAACGCTGTTTAGCGGCGGATCATCATTAATATTGCGTAAGAAGCCCCTGACCTCTCGGTGAACCCTATCGATGTGCTCCAGATCAGTGTCCCTGTTAATAAGGGGGGAGCATTGGAGTTCCAGGCTGTCAGCAAATGCTTCGGCCTTTCCCTCGATATCATACTGTAGCCCATTCTCACCATGGATGACTGGTATTGGGACATTCCTATTTCGCAAAGCTCTGGAGATCTTCCATATTAGATTTACATCCTCTGTGGTCGATTCCATTGTCTTTTGCCAATTCAGATCTTTCTGCTGTTTTATAGTGGACCTAACTTCCCTATAAAGTTCGTTTAGAATTTCTCGATCTACTGGATCGCGATGCCTTTGCCATTGACGTCTGGCGGCATTTTTTCTACGAATCAATGCCTTTTGTTCGCGTGATAGTCCAAGTGGATTATCTGCCCGAACCTGAAAGGTTTTAGAAGCCTTTTCTCTGGCTTTGTAAATCAGCTCTGTGAGCTGTTCGACGGCTTCTTCTAGTTCTTCAACCGACCGTACTGGATTCAGTTTCTCTATGCTTTCCTCCAGGTACCCCGGAAAGAGGGCCCAGTTCGTCTGAGTGACAAACTGCCCCCCCCCCCCCCCCCACCGGGTTCCCTTCCATAGAGCTCCAGAATTACCGGCATGTGGTCGGAGCTAAGGTCATTGATTATCCTAATCTCGATTTGAGAGTTGACGTCCTTTAGTATTGCTACATCCAGGACGTCCTCTCTGTGACTAGCATAGCTGTAGTGTGTGGGTTCTACTGGACCCAAGACTCGAATACCGTTTCTCTCAACGTAGTCTTGCAAAGCTCGACCTTTTACGTTGGTTGTCAAACTGTTCCACGCCGGGTGTTTGGCATTGAAATCTCCAGCTAATATAGTGGGAAGTTGCGTGGAGAGAACCTGATCAAAATCGGCTATTTCGATTTGGTTCGAAGGATTGAGATATCTGGATGCGATCTTGAGTGTGCCCAACCCAGGCACCCTCACCACTATCGCATTAGATTCTAAAGTCATAGTGTCTGGGGTGTCTACTTCTGAATGGTCCAGCGATCTTTTGGCAAAGATCACTGTACCACGCTTCCGATCCACCTCCGACGTTCCCTTATACGTAAAGGTATTTGGGATTCTTAGTGCGTGCCATGGACGAGGGTTAGATTCGCTTATGAGCATGACGTCAATTTCCTCTTCAAAAAAGAAATCTTCGACCTCTCCCAGTTTGTCGGGGATCTATTGGCATTCCAAAAGCAGACTCTTAATAACACCTCAGGTGTATTATCCATTGTGGGTTTGCATGGACAAGAGTTTGCTCAGCATTTTCTTCTGAAAATCATTACATTCTTCGATGAGAGCGGCGATTTTTGCATTTGCATCTGCATTTGCAATCGCTTGAGGCGGAGCTGGTGGAGTGACCAGACTGGCGTACGACCTGTTTTCTGATACGGCTGCCGACCTGCGGGGTGCGGTGCCTTGCGTGGAGTTTTGGGCCTGGGCCGTCGCCGCCTCCGGCGCCGGCCTGGTAGTCTTTTTGTTCTTGTTCATTGACGCTATCATTCTAGCGTATACCGGGCAGCCCAGGTAGTTGGCCGGATGGGGGCCGGCGCAGAGAGCACATTTTGCTTTAGTGCCTTTCGGGCACCCCCTCGACTGGTGGGGTCCCGAGCATATATTGCATACAAAGGATGCCTTGTAGCATCTTTTGGCGGCGTGCCCGTGGCATTGGCATCTTTGACATTGAGGAATGCCGCCGCCCTTCTTTTTTGGCTCGACTGAGACCGTTAGATGGAGAAGTTTCTTTAGATCTTTGATCTCGAAGCTTTTGGCCAACTTCGGTAGTTGGACCGATATTAATGGAAAACGAACGAATTCGTTTCGATGTTCTTTAGAAACCTTTTTTTTGTCTTTCAGTTGATTAATTTCTTTTGCAGCTTCAATTGCCGGAACATTCTGACCTTCAATCTTCAACCCAGCGTTATAAAAACTTGCTGCTTGAGCGTGCATAAAATAAAGCCACAATTCTGAATAAGGATCTTCAAAAAAGTTTTTTAATATATTGGGACATTTTTTTATGTAAAAAAAATAGTTTTTTAATGGTTGGTACATTTTCAAAACTCTTTCAATAGCAGGCATAAGCGCAAGTCACCTGGTTTTGCCATAGCACAGCTGTATCAGTTTCGTAACAAAATTCTTTTCATGCTTCAACTCGAACTGTGTAAATATAAAAAAATGAAAATATTTTTCCAATAATGCATTCGAAATCTATAGGTAAGCCATCTGCTGCTGATTTGATTGCGTTGTGAATTATATGGGCTCCGCATCCAATACCTATCAATGTTTTTTTAAGACTTGATTTTAATTTCTTGTACACATTATTCTCCTTGCCTGGCCTTGCCTCCAAAATTGCAGTTGGTATTGTCCCCACAAAAAGTAACAATTTTAGCAGTTAAATTATTTTCTGTCAATACTTGGTCTAACTAATTGACAATGATATCTGAACTTTCACCTGGCTGGTCTTGGAGATCTAAATTTTTTATTTGTATTCCTATGTATGGTAGAAAATAGCGCACTAAAACTTGAAATATCTTTTTGTTACCATGGTTTGAAGCGTCTGCTAAAATTGTAATACAATGAGATTTACTAAGATCAGCTTTTAATTCATTAATCGCTGTACGTGATAAAACATTTACTACAATAGCTTCTGATTTTGTACACGCACATCTAAATTTCTGTTCGAACCATAATTGGATTAACTTTGAGGCACAATTATTAGAGCGAAAACTGTGGTTTTCTTGAATTGTGTGATAAGTCCAGACGCCTTCTGCTGCGGCTATGTCCAGATCCTTTGCAGTTGGCGCATCAGATTTCTTGAAAAAATTTAAGATTGAAGAACTCGAAGCGGTGGCACGATCGGCATTTTTATGTTTTTCAGACATGGGAAATGCTAAATTCTGTACGACATTTTTTTGCAACTGACATCCGAGGAAGTATTTCGTTGCTTAATGAACGGGTATTTTGCTTGTAAATTAAAGGTGCACTTACGTTTCGGCATAGTTAAAATAAGAGATTCCAAAACAAATAATTGTGAATTAACACTCACTACAATCTACAATGCAAAAATAACAGGAGAGTACATACGTATTCAATCGAAAAAACTAGCAAAATAGTGCGTTCGGTCTTTCTCTCATATCGCTAATACAGAGCCGAGCGCTAGTCGATGTTATGCGAGCCTATGGCATGCTGACGCCTGCCGTGCCGTCTTATTCGCAGTCAAATCCAGCAAAACACGCGGCAAGAAGTGATTATTGCAACGTCATTTTAAATTTGTCTTGTCGTTTGAATGCCACAGTTGATTGTAATAAATGAATCTTTCTTTCACTTATTGTCGTCGTCTCGGAGCAGGAATAATTATAACAGTAGTATAAAAACACGGGTGCCACACCCAAGCTCTTATGGGATTTTACATGTACTTCAACCGGATGTGTTTTTAGTGCATGGATGAAGTGCGCATGCGTCGTGATTAGTTCTGAGTTTCTCCCGCCCGACGCGTCTGGTGCGAATGTCTTGGCGGGATGTCGACTTGGCGGGAAGAATGGCGTCCAAGATGGCGTCGGTGTTGGCGGGAATGTCTTGGCGGGATGTTTTTAAGATGGCGTCTTGGCGGGTAGTCCAGTTGTCCACTAGATGGAGCGTTGTTCGTCTTGTCGGTTTGCCAAGTTGTCCACTAGATGGTTGAAAGTATGCAACCAAAGTTACAGTGTATGCTTGGTAGCATCGTATTTTTTTAGTGAGTTTTGCCTGCTAGGATTTGAACACCGGTCGGCTGGTTGAGAGCCCATTGCGCCAAACAGTGTTACTGATAAGGAATGGAAAATGTGCTATAATAATGGGACCTCAATGTGGACTTGTAAAAAAAAATAGAAAAAAATATGTGACGTCTTGTAAATATTCAAGTCCTTACGCCGTACCTCGGTTATTAATGGTGACATTTAAAAATGGTCTAAAAAACAACGCAAGTTACAAATATAATATATTTATTAAAAAAAAATCAAATAAAGCAAATGTTATAAAAATGTTACTAAAATTATAATAATTAAGTTTTATAATATAAATTATAAATGGATATAATGTTGAAATAGTTCTAGAATAATTAAAAAAATATATATAAAAAAACAAGAATGATAACACACAACTTATTAAAAAAAAAATCATTCAAAATTGTGATGCCCCCACGGCACTGAGTTAATTTGATCAATTTGATTTCGTTTGTCGTCAAAATTATGAAGAGCAGTTTTATTAATTTCTATCGTATAAATGTTGTGATCTTCTGATCTTATGCAATTAAATGTTGTCATTTTTGAAACGTTATTAAATATTGAATTAATATAGTCTTCGTATTGTAATTTTCGAATTGCCGATCTTCCTATACCTTTGTGTTTTTTTAATTCAGTATTATCAGATTCCGACCGGATAGCGTAAACTTTTGCTCGGATACCCGCATATTCTAGTATTATGGTTCCTCCTAACTCGTCTTTAAATTTACCAATTACTTTTTTATTAACTAGCGGAATGTTAAAGGGATTATTTACCGAATAATTTGAGGAGTCGAACATCAGAATCGCATCTCTCCGGATTACGTCATATATACTTTGATACGGGCAGTTGTCACGTCGAATAAATTTGGCAACAATACTGTCCGTATCGCTATAGCATATTATTACTTCGAAATGCGGCTCGACGTGCACCTTCAAATAATCATAGATAAAACTATACATAATAATTTTTGATAAATCCAAAATACAAGTGCCCACATACAATGCCTTATTATATTTAACAATTATTTTGTTCATTTCTATGGCAACAAGGTTTTCATTAAATATTTTGAATGATTAAGAGCCGTCTTACACGATGCTTATTTTAATATTAAATTTAATACTAATGATGCGCGCGCCGAGTTAATATGTTTTGCTCTAATTTCTTGGACAAAGTATGACACGCGTTTGTTTGTTTACATTCGTTACCTTCGCTTGTTTGATTTTATATATCGATTTGTTTTGTTAATGTGTTTTGTTGCTTTCTGTTGATTTGTTATTACATTATGAGCAAGTGCCTAATTATGTCCTGGTCAAAAGTACAGGTTGAATTGCTTATTGACATGTATAAAACACGCCCCTGCTTATACGCAGTTAAAAACGTCGATTATAAAAATAAACATTGTAGAAACAGTGCGTTAGCTGAAGTTTGTGCGGAATTGTCGAAATATCAGCCAGGAATTAGTATTTCTGACATAAAACACAAATACAACAATTTAAGAACAAATTTTCTATGTCAGCATAGAAGATACTTGAAATCCTATCACAGTGGCATGAGTGAAAATGAGGTAAGTTTCTCTTTATATCATATACCTACTATTTATTAAATGATTTGTATGCAGTTTGTTTTAAATGATTTTGTTTTTCATAATCCGATAATAGTATTTTGTATAACAAGAATGCCCATATTGCACGAAGACGAGTTTGGAGCACGACGCTGCAGGCGGAGTGCTCCAAACGTCTAAGTGCGATATTTGCATTCCACTCGAGTTGTACAGCTTACTTTTTCTACGACTGATAAAAATCTAAAAATTATTTTAAAACTTTTCAATTAATCATTTAACATTATTTTATATTGAAATAAATTCAAGTTATGTTTGACATCTGACGTTTTGCATAATTATCAAATTCAGAACTACCTATAATTTTGGTTAAATTACGTCGTTAAAATATTTAATTAAAAAAGTTTTTAAGCTTTATTGTAGTTAATAAATAAGACGTTCTTAATCTATTTTTGACATTTTACAAATAAAAATACCATTTGTATTTAGCGAATCAAATAAACATTGTGATTTGTATTTTTTGTTTTTATGGTTGGTACGGCAAATGATATCCACACTAGAGTGAATATATGAAACATATCCATTCAGTTAGGCGTGAATAAAACACAATATATAGAAGGGTAGAAAAAACATTTTTTTTTATTTAGCCGTTTTTTTAAATTACTAATGATGTAAATAGTTTTAATAAAATTTTATAAACAAATAAATAAAACAGCAAACAAATCATATAAATAAATAATTTAAAACAATATAATTAAAGGAATACAAGAAAATTAAAACTTTTTATTGTTTATAGATATCGAAGCCAAACCTTTGGTATTACAATTCAATGTTATTTCTTGCCGAACATTGTACTCCGAGGGAAGCTGTAGATAGCATTTCTGATGAAGTTACTGCAACTTCTCCAGATATATTTCAATTGGATAACAGTAATCTATCAATACCAATCAACGATGTACCAGGAGATGTTTTATGCAATGAGTCGGAGGCATTTCATGAGTCGGAGGCAGTTCAAGAGGAAACGGTTAGTAACAAATTTAATTTAAAATTTAATCAAATTTAATTTAATAAAATAATCAAAAAACTAATAATTTAATGTTTACTATTATTTTCAGCCATGTTTCACACCAAGTTCATGCATCAAGCGGTCATACTCTTTAACATCCGAAA
This sequence comes from Tachinus rufipes, assembly GCA_963932245.1. NCBI lineage: Eukaryota > Metazoa > Arthropoda > Insecta > Coleoptera > Staphylinidae > Tachinus > Tachinus rufipes. The sequence continues at coordinate 54,427,586 of OZ010748.1, forward strand.
CCAGACCCAAGAAAAAGAAAATTGAAGAAAATGTCTTAATTCATACGGCAACTGAAACCCTTATTGAAATTCAGAAAGCGCTTATTACAGAAAAACCCACAGAAACTCCTCCGATTCAACCTGAAATGAGGGAGACGCAGAGTGACACTTTTTCTAAATTTGTAAAAAATCAAATGATGTATGTTGAAGAACATGACCAAGTAGAATTTCTTCAACTGCAGCATAAAATTTCTGAGCTAATATATATTTCGAGAATGAAATGTTTGAATCAAATGTAATGTATCTTAATATTTTGTATTTTTTAAAATAATTTTTTTATTGCACTTTATTGAGTTTTTATATTTTTTATGTACGTAGTATAAATCTGAAAGTACAAGTGAATGTTGTAAACATCCAAGGTAAGCGTGTTATAGCAAGTGTATTTTAAATGTACAGGTTCGGGGTGGTTATGCCAATAATGACTTCCAAATTTAAATATTAATTAATAGTCATGTGACGACAAAACGTAAGTATAAAAATAAATGCTTTTAAGTGCGGTTTTTATTTACTGTAACATCAAATAGCAAAAACCACGTATGTAATTTGTATATTATTTTTGCACGATTATGTTTTTATGATCCATGCATTGTCAATAGAAACTGAAAAAAATTCTTGAAAATTAAAAAATCTTGACTCTCATTTTGCCATTTTATTTTTTTGACCTGTAATAATGCGCCAACTAAATAAAAATCGCAATATACTATAATAAAACTTTATTTATAGTATATAAATATCAAAATATAAAAATAAACTGACAAACAATTTAACTACATATAAAAAATTATTCATCCATGTAGTTTAAATAAAAATAGTTACATATTGTGCATACCCACTGCATTGTTTTGCCAATCAACAGCACCAATTTCACTGTTAAAGTATTTTTTAAAATTTTCACGAACACGCAGGGCACCAACAGCTGATCGATTTCCACCTTGCCGTCCAATAATTTGAAGTTGGTTTCTCTCCAAATCTTTTTCGTTTATATTGGTATATGCCTTCCAATTTTCAGTGGCAAGGAAGTTATGCAATGCCACACATGCCAATGTTATCTTTACTACTTTTTCTGGTGCTAACTGAATTGGATTCATTAGCACCCTAAACCTGTTTGCTAAAATACCAAAGGGACTTTCAATTATCCTTCTCGCTCTGGAAAGCCTGTAATTAAAAATTTTTTGTTCATGCAATAATCCCCTGCTTGGGAATGGTTTCATTATTCTTTCAGACAATGGAAAAGCTTCATCGGCCACAATAACATGAGGTGTAGTTGAAGTCTGGCCAGGCAATATAGAATTTTCTGGAAAGTTTAAACTATTGCTTGCAATAGCTTTGGATATCCCACTTTCTCTAAAAACTCCTCCATCGCTTATGCGTCCATTGACACCAACATTGCAATAAATAAACTTGTACACAGCATCTGCCATGCCAAGAAGGACAATTGAATGGTTTCCTTTGTAGTTGTAGTAGTAAGATCCTGCAGAGACAGGTGGTTTAAAGTTGATATGACGCCCATCAATAGCTCCTAAACAATTAGGAAATTGCCATAACGCATCAAATTGTTTAGCCACTTCTAGCCATGTGCTTTTGTCATTCGGGGTCTGAAAAATATCAATGTATTATTTTTCTTAAATCAAAAAACATGTATACAACAAACAATAATTTTTAAAAGATTAATTATTTTTCTGAAAATAATTAATGTAAATTTTAATGTAACTTTTCTACCCGTCTTATAATTTCTAAATTTATAATCTTTTAATTCTGGTTTTTTCCTAATCTTTTTTATGACCAAAATGTGGTGGGTATATATATATATATATATATATATATATATATATATATATTTATTATAAAATAAAAATATTGTAGTAAAGGAACGGTCCCACAAAACCTTCAACCAAATTTTAAAAGTGATTGTTACATGTGCACATACGATTAATTATATTATTCAAAATCACATGTTTAATGCAAAAAGGAGATTAACATAAACAAATTTTGTATTTAAACTTGTGTTTATGCAAAAACAAAACAAATGTTTGTTCACACATAGCCTTTTGAGCATACGATCACTATATCTATTTCGTGAACAAAGTATAAGTCAATATAAGTAGTTACCTTCACATATTCATCCTTCAGAACACTATGTATTACTTCACAAACAATAGGGACAAATATAGAAATAGTACTTTCATCAATTTTTGTGCTATACATTAATGATCGATAGCATTCCCCGGTAGCCAAAAACCGAAGAGTAGTTTCTAACCTAAAATTTAGATTTATTACTGCCGAGCTTACTTGTATTGAATCATATGCTTACTTTGATTGAGCCGAAATACTTTGCCGCATAACAGTATTTTGTTTTGTTATGTGAACTTCGACAAGATTCAATAACTTTTGGAAGGTGTTGTTGTTCATTCGTAAGAAGTTTCGATATGAAGATGGGTCTTCAACAAGCAATTCATCATTCAGTAAACTTAATACGCCTCTATCTTCTAATCTTTTATTTAACCAGTTTCTGATCCAAATTTTTCGAGTCCTATGTGGTCTGTTTCGTTTTTTAATTTGCAACATCAAAATTAAAATGATATCTGCAGCTGCAGCTAACATTAACTTTTTCTGTCTATCCATATTTCTACAAAACAAAACATTTAATATTTTATCAATAATACATTTCACACTTAAGTACTTACACAATAATATTATGAGGTTATTTCAGATATTTGACACTTCACTTTCACTGAAAGGTTAGTTCAATGCGCATGCTCAGCATGCTCACGTACTTATTTTATAAACTTTCGTGTAATACAGCGACTTCCAAAAAATACTAAATACTTATTGTAAAGTAGCGCGTGCATCATTTAATATTAAATTTAATATTAAAATAAGCATCGTGTAAGACGGCTCTTAAAGTTTGGTTTTGATATTAATTTTCTCGCAGTGCTCCAATTATTTGCCAAGTAAATTGACCTATATTTTCTAACATTTTCCATCATTTTACCGAATGACATGTTAGACATGTCTTTATATTGTTGCCTATCAAAATCATTTGTCGACTGGGCCCGCAGTTTTGCATTTAAATCGATATATGGCTTAAGCCATTTACTATGAGAAAATTCGATGGTCCTATGGATTTTTGTTAAAATCAGCCCGTGTTGTAAACATTGCATTAATGAATTTAAATGAAGCACATAGTTTTGTTTTTCGTAAAGTGTAAGCATTAATTTTGTGTTGGCTTTGTTGCCGGAATGTGATCTGTGCTCTGCACAGAACGGGAAATAAATATGCTTATTATGAAGTTCTGTAGGATAATGCAGATCACATTCTAGCATCAACGATTTGTCCATGTTGTCACCATAGCACATACTTATAGTCTTGTCAATAATTTTATTTTTTAACTCGTCCATGTTGTCGAGCCATCGAAAATTACCGAATGGTAGATTTGATGTCATAGCAAACGCGTAAAGACCATTAGCATCTAATAGTAAAATTTCCGATACTTGTTTTGTTGGGTCATATGAGGTGCTATAAGGCGAATTAGATTTAGCATATTTGCAGCTGACTTGGCATATGCCGCCTCTTAACCCCTTTTAAAAAAATAACACCATTTCAATATCGGTTAATAGTTGAAGTTTAACTTTGGAAATTATTAATGCAGCTGAAAAAGACAAACCGGGCGCTGTTAAAAACCCGCACGCATCCAACATGTATGTGTTCATAGTTAAATTCCGATAATTTTCAAACACATCTGCGAGCAAGTAAACATCGGTTTTTAAATAAAGGTCTGCATAATCGCCTAATGTCTTACATTTGAAATGCTCCCACACTGTCATAGCATGCAAATAATCATCGTCACTGACCGCACAATCATTTAAATGATTGTAAAAATGTTCTTTGGCGGGTAATATATTGTCATTTAATCTATCAATTGACGATATATAATCGTAGGGAAATATACCTTTTCGTTTGACTAACATCAGATCCTCGTTTTTTGGGAAACCGGATTTGGTCAATTGTAGCTGATCAATATTTAAATTCTTTACTAGTTTATCTAATGAGGAGGGCATGAATCGAAAGGAGTCCAGAAATCTTAAATTAATCTTTCCAATTTTTTTGCTGAAGCTGATGTAAGTTTCGGTTGTGGATGGTATGATATTTATGGGATTAGCATTTACACTTGAAAGAGCCTCAATGATAAAGTGTGCATCATATCGCGATAAGTTGTGGAAAATCACGGGTAAAATGTTTGATGTCTTGCACTGCAAGTTACAATTATTGCACAAGGTATTAATAAAGTCGCCAGTATAATGACAATGATGTGCCACTTTTACATTGGTTTTGTCAAAAAAATAATTACATATCGAGCAAGACTGGCAAGTATCATGTTTAATTTTTTGTATTATTGTTAAAGGATTCATTGGTTTATTATTATCACTATTTATATATGCCCAAATAACATTGCACTCTTCTAACAATTGATCAATAAACCATTTATGTGGATCCAAACCGCGATACATATTGAAATAGTTTAAATTTGAATTATAAGAGCATACGCGCAAATAAGCCACACTAAATGGTTTGTGATTTTGATAACGCCTACTGTACGAGTTACGGGGATTATTTGCACATGATAAAATCGGTAATGTCACTGCCTCAAAATCGGCGTATATTGCAAATGGCAATTTCATGGTAGCTGTAAAATTTTGAAACTTCACTTCCGAGCCCTCAATGGGCATCTCAATTTTAACTGGATCAAAAGTGTTGCAGTCTTTTAAATGTGTTTGCAATTTATTCTCGTTACTAAAATTATTAAGACATCTATGACAAATAAATAGCTTACGTTTACGTTTATTGAATGTTGAGGAACATAATTTAGACAAGTCTTCAATTAGACAGAAATGGCCAGAATTTTTATGGTATTTAGGTATATACAATAAATTTATCTGTATTTCTCCAACATGATTGTTTGAAATATGTAGTGGGTAAATTTGAAATTGACTGTCACCGGTATCGCCGTCGTCATATGAATACACATTAATGGAAAAAAATGGATTTTGTTTTTCAAATTTATTTATGTCTGATATTTTCATAGGCATATTTATATTATTTAAATTAAATTGATTAAAAATAACCGGATAATTTAAACAGTTTGTGGGGTCATCACCTTTTTTTTTACATGGGTGTAGGGCAGCAATGAGACACCATAAAAAGCAGCGCTGATCCATATTTTTGATGTTGATGCAAGCATTCCGTTGAATAATCGGTTTAGGCAATGGCACATAGCTGGTAGATCCTGCGTTCAAGGGTGCATATTTAGCAATGGAGATCAAAAGATGCTGTATGGCATGCAGAGCCCATCCACTTTTACGCTCTTGAAATTCTTCAAGCTGCAAATATATATATATAAATATAATACATAAAATATATAAATTTCAATAAATACATAAAATATATAAAGAAGAGACGCAATGTCCTCAAATGAGACAGTTGTAAAAGCAATAATTTCGAATAAAGCCTAAATAAATAGGTAAATTTATACGAATGCCACAACTTCATAAATTTAATTTTTTAATGTTTAATAAATACCTTTACTAGAATTTCTTCAAATAATTCGTCTAGTAAGAGTGCATCGTCAGAGTGGAGTAGAAATATTTTATTTTTTGACATCATTCGAAAAATTTCAATTTCCATAGGTACCGGCTGCACAAATTCCCCGCACAGGGCAAAATGACACTTAAAGCATGTGAATTTCTTGCGTATGTTTTTTAAACGATTTATAATTTTTATTTTACAATCGTTCAGAAAAAGTTTTGGATCCACATGGTTTAAGTTAATTTAAGCACCTGTGCGAATCTGATTATTGAAAGCTGTTTTCAACTGCAATTATAAATATATAGACTATTATTACTATCTGCCTTTTATGTAAATATGCATGCAAAATTAAAAAAAACAAAACATTACTTACTTCGGTCCATTCCACTGCAGGTTTTCTTTTATTAGCACCATAGTTGATTGTTCTCTCGCCGCGAAGTCCATCACCCGTTCTTGAAAGCGTTCTTATTTTGGTTGCGCATTTTGCCTTTAGAGACAGCAGTGATCCTAAATTAGATGCAATATGTTGTTGATTCCTACCAAAATTGAGCGATGCACATTTTTTTAATAACTTTATATTAATTTTAATTTCTGCTTGGCACTTTGTTAATACATCCCTGTTGACCCCCACACTGTTTATTGTTTTTGAAAGTTTTTTTATTTGCGTTATCAATCTGTTATCGCCCATATTTAGGCTTTTTCAAACTGCACGTCGTGATAACTACGACCGCCGCTTAATGATTTTAATCCATTATAAAATAGTATTACTTGCGATCCGCGTATTTTTTCCAGATCTTTCTCTTTTGCAAATCTCCTTGAGTAACGGTCCGGAAGGAATACTATTCCATGTTTGAGTTCACATACAACTTTTTTTCCATTAACCGTCTGCATATGGCAAAAATCATTAACGACGTACGGTTTTCCAATCTTTAAATCCCTCAAGGGAATAATGGAAGCGCCGCCGTCACTTTTGCTGATTTCATTCAATAAATCGGCAACGTCACGGTCTTTTATTGATTGACTGTCGCTCTCACTATCACTTGACAAAACTTTTGGTTTCCGTTTTTTTAGGGGCAACACGGTCTTCTTTTTTGATTCAGTGTCGCTCTCACTATCACTTGACAAAACTTTTGGTTTCAGTTTTTTTGGTGCAACCGGCACCGTGACTTCGTCATCAAACAAACGTCTACAAGCCTTATCACCAATTAAGCGGCGTCGTTTATTTGGTTTTTTTTACCTTGTCACACACTTTTTGTAATGGACGGTCTGGAGTTACATACTGCGACAATAACTCATCACCTGAAGACTCGCTCAACATGATTATTATTTTTATTTGATTGCTTGCTTTTTATAAACTGGCACACTTCACAGAATGCATTGATTTTATATGGGGAGAAAACGGATGGGCGTTTTTTTAATTAAGCGCGAAATAAACGAAAATTACATCACTGTTCTTATCATATACATATATAAGGAAAAATGATAACAAATTGCTTAATTAAAAAAACGGAAGATGTGGTTTAAATTAAGCGCGAAACTACCTCATATTGTAGCTTATCGTATGTAAAGTGAAAACGGATGTGATTTGGTTAAATTGAAAGAAATTACATCATACTACTTACTTAAAATGAAATTGAAAATTTATTAATTATTTAATATTTACTTAATTTTTAAACTTCGTTTTAAATTTATTATTAATATGGATTACTTACCTTTTTTTATAGTTAACGCATTTTTTTATTTATTGTAGGTAAAATAAAACAATATTATTACAACAAAAATAGATTTATTTTTTAATTAAATTACATACTTAACAAGACTTAAAATATAGAAATTTATGATTATTATGTTCATATAAAATATAATTACAGAAAATAATTACAAAAAACTATTTACTGTAATTATTACCATTTAAATAAGTACAAATTTTTTTAACATTCTGAAATGAACAATTAGCAAACTCATCTGTGTGATTTGCACAGAAATGAGTACATTTTTCAAATTTTGGTGAATTAATTTCACCTTCAAGGTTTAATATGGTAAAATTCGGGAAATGTCTTTTTAAAAAATCTTCTTTTTGAGCACCCTTGACCACGCACGTCACATCGGATAAATTCTGAGTAAATCCGTAAAAGATGTTGTCAATCTCGGCCATATCAACAATTCCTCCGGAATATGGAATTGAGTGGTAATTATTTTCCAACCATCTGGCTTGGATTTTTTCCTTCGATGTTAAAAACGAGTAGTCGATTGTCGGTTTCATCAAGTAAGTGTGAATATTTTTGTAATTTGTTGCAATACTTATTTCCTTCGGCATAAACTGATTTGCAATTACAAATCCTTGCATATCGATGGCCAATATAATCATCATGTTATATGAAGTGTACACATCAACGACCTGTATTCGACTAAAAATAAGAGCTCAATTGATGGGATTTTCTATGTTCAGGATTCACTACTGCAATGTTAACTTTTGGTTCTACTTTCCATTAAACAAGTTTTCTCACTGTTCCAGAGAGCGGTCTGTATTCGGCAACTTGGTCGAACAATATGAGACAATATGCTCTTGTGTTGTCTGGGAAAGCCTGGTGTCCCTCCATTTCAATTTTCAAATCGATCGTTGACGATTTTACACTTTCGTTTTGTCTTGATACATCGAATACGTATAACATTCGATTTTTAAATTCTGCGTAGCTCAATATGGGTCGGTTGAATCGACCGTAATAACTGTTTTGGAACTGTGTGTACATGTAATAACAAGTTGTGTATTCGCCATTTGTCACATCTTGATTTAACTTATCATAGGGATAACACTCCGAATTTAAATACACATTCAAATTTCTCATAAAGCAATGATCAAAATGACTTGCATTTTTATCTATTTTTCCCACTTTATTCTGTTGAAAACCTACAATTACGTATCGAGGTTTTTCCAAATGGGTAGAAGTTTTAACTAGCCAAGTATCCTTATCGGTTTTTCTGAGAGGATACTCAAATAAACGCCATGTCCTATATGGCATTAAAATGGGAGGATCAGATTGTATGCCGGTCAATATTCGTAATTTTGCTTCATCGCACGGTTGAACATGTTGTATGCGCCATTCAATTTTATCTATCCGAATCTTGCAGTCTTTGGTACTCGTGTAACAATTTAAATCCGTGGTGGCACGCTTCATGATCAACTCCTGTTTCACATTCACCATCACCTTCTTGTAATCTTCTGCAAATCCCAGAAGACATTTCAAGGGCAAAATTGCATAAAACTTTTGGTTTGTATCAAAGTATGTTTTAACTCCCGCGTCAAACGTTTCGCTCCACCCGCTCATTTCCAAACTTCTTAGCTCTTCCTTATCATAGGAGATGTATCCCTTCATTGTGGACGTGATTCCAACGCCTCGATTTTGATCGATTACAACTCCGTTAATTTTGTAACAAATTTCTTCAAATAAAAATGCAAATCCATTTGTCTCCCATTTAAAATTAGTATCGACGGGATTTTCAGTTGTACCAGCGATGTACAAATAACTGTTGCACGGCAAAGTGCAAATATCCTGCTGTTGTATTAAAATGCGAATTTCATCGTTATTGTTAAAGGTTTGTGTTCTCGGCTGATAACTGTGAAATTCCTCTTTCACAATGCTCTCGTCCACACTGAATTTATCAAAAATGTCTAATTTATCCATTGTTTTTTTTTTAGCCTGTAGCCCAATGAGGAGAGTCTCTGTAGGTCGTGACTTGTTAGTCCTTTGAAGAATAATTGAGGAGTGATGTTTCGAATGGTTGTCCCCCATTTATTAACATTTGGATTAGAATTAAATTGAATCGGCATGTTACCACGTTTTTAATTCGAGTCTTGCTAAAATGTTTTCGCCTCTAAAATTTACGGGTGCTCCGTCCTGATCGATAATTCTGATTGTAATGTTGTTGATGTTGCGTACGTTAACCGGTAAATATAATATATTTCGAGGTTCTATGTTAATGGCAAAACCCGGATCGACGGAAGGTGAAAATTCGAAAAGCGTGTGCGATAGTTTATCTCCGTAAAAAGCACCCGACACTATGTTACACTCGAGTCTGATGCTGGTCACTTTTATAATTTTAACAGGCAAATCGGACGTATGCAATATATTTGCTCTCAATTTTTTCTTTGAAAATCCGAGTAAGCTACCGATACTATCGGCCGGTGAAAAATCAATGTCGTATTTGCACAAAACTTCACACTTTAATGTATTATTATTCGGTTTTAAGACAATTAACTCTTCCGATTCTTTCGATCTCGATTTCAAAACAGATTCCAACTAAGATTCAATGTCGGTGATTTCATACGAACCGGTAGGTACGTCGATTACTTTGCTACCGTTATGCTCGTAATAAAATTTGTTGCACCCCTCTTCTATATCCGGAATAGTGTTGTACGTTTGCAACCCGATCAGGCCCAAATAATAATTTTTGTTAGGGTCTAACTCGATGGGAGGATAATAGTTTACGGAGAGTACACTGCTGTCACTCTGCAGAGTAAACGTATAAGACATGACTGCGTGCAATTTCCTAGTCTGTCATTGTATTTATAACAAAAATTTCAAACACAAATGCCCGCAGTTATACGTATTAAAATTTTGATATCTATCGTGGTTGTAAGTAATTTCGCTACCTTGAAAATATTTTAAAAGTTCTTTGGGCGGTGGGAGGTCACCAAAACTGTCAAAGTATTTTACGTGATTTCCGCGTTTTTTGTATGCCACCCAATGTGTACCGTTTCCTCTCGAACAATCTAGATTAACAATGCCGGATTCGTTTTTATGGGGTTTAATCGGCATGACATCGCGCATAAAAACAGCTCTAAAATATGGTACTTTTGCTTTTATCGCAAACATCTCTAGATCCCTATCGGTTAGCGCTCTTCGAGGTAGCGTTAGTAGTTTTTTGGCTTCTGCAAATATAGCCCTAAGCCTTTTTTGTGCGGTTTAAGATAGAGTCCTTTTCCCGATTTTCCGCCGATTGCAATGGCTTCCATCATCTTATTGTGCCGTTGTGATTCACCAAATTTCCGACGAGCGTCCGAAGCGTCGTTCACCGCTTTGGCAATACCAGATGAACCACCCGCAAGTGCTCCCAATGCACTTAGACCCGCAAAAATAGGAATCAATGGTAGGATGCCACCGACTTTAGGCACTGGAATTATACGAGGGGTTCGAATTTTTTTCCTTCCACCAACTTTGCGCACCGCAAGTTTTGCCGCATTAAGGGCTATGTGTGATCCTTCAGTTATATCATTCTTATGTTTAATTTTATTTTTAAACTGTTTTAACGCATTTTTTGCCTTCATCACAATTACGCTTTGCAACGTAACTTTTTTCTTGCCACTTTTTTTTTCTTGACATGCCCATACCTAATCTTCTTTTCACTTTCATTGCTGCCGTCACCGCAAAAGCGCTCGCTTTTTCACCCAACGATGCTGAGGATTTGACTCTTTGCCAAGCGACTTCCGCTAACTGTTTATCCGCAACGTGTCTATCACTCAATTTTTTGTTTTGTGAATATGCAATGTCGTGTAGTTTACATGCGGCGTCTAACTTGTTTATGCCCGGATCGCCTCTTTGCAAACGCTTTTTTAATTTTGTACCCGGCCCACAGTACTGATACCCCGGTAAATGTAATTCAACCGGTAACTTATTTATAAAAGAATTGATAATGCCTGCACCGTGATACAAATGCATTTAAAACATTCACTATGAAGCGCTTCTATTTATAACACAGGTCCAAACCCCATTTTATGCCATTACAATGAAAGTGGTCAAGCAGAAAAAGTCGCTGCCGATCGTGAACATGGATGAGTACGTGTCGGGAATGGGTTTGACGACGGAGAGACGTCACGGTGAATTATTACCAAATTCAATACGAGCCCTCATTTGTGGACCGTCAAATTGTGGAAAATCAAACGCGATGTTAAGTTTATTGTTCAGTGAAAACGGATTACATTTTGAGAACATTTATATCTACTCGAAATCGTTGTATCAACCAAAGTATCGCCTATTGGAGAGCGTTATGAAGTCTATGCGAAAAATAAAATACTTTCAGTTTAAAGAAAATGAAGAAATCTTAAGCCCCGAGAATGCCAAACCAAACTCAATTTTTATTTTTGATGATGTTGCGTGCGACGGTCAAGAGAAAATCAGAGAATATTTCAGCATGGGAAGACACAATAACATTGATTGGTTTTATTTATGTCAGACTTATACACGAATACCCAAACACTTGATACGTGATAATGCCAATTTTATCGTATTATTCAAGCAAGATGAAATGAATTTGAAACATGCGTTTGCGGATCATGTGAGCAGCGACATGGATTTCGAAAAATTTAAAAAAATCTGTAGACTGTGTTGGGCAGATAAATACGGATTCATAGTAATAAATAAAGATTGTGATCCGAATAAGGGAAGATACCGCAAAGGTTTCGATCGCTATATAATGATTGACAATTGATTTCATCAATCAAATTTACGCGGGCAAATGAACATGTCGGACCGTGCAATAAAACATCGTCTGATCAACATTAAAAAGGCTATAAGAAAAAAGCTGTTTGCCATGAAAATAAACCGATCGGAAAATGACGAATTTTTGAACAAAGCATATAAACACGTGGCTGAACTTAGCTACGGCTACGGATTCGTTTAAGAAACACATTTGTAAATCCGCGCTCTCACTCAAGCATCGCCCAGCTAAATCATTAACATGCGTACCAGTATTGGAATTTAGCGGCGCTCTTATATTTGTTTTAGATCAATATAAAACTTAATAATTTAAACAAATTGCTCTGTTGTTTAACTAAATAGTATTATTTAGCAATAATTAAATAAATAATAAATTTAAAACAACTGCGTTGTCAACAAAATATGTAGATATAAATGGGTGTTATTAAATTATAAATATAACATTAAAACAGCATTCAATATTTTTACATAAAAAATAATTTGTAGCTTTTAAACGTTTTTACATATATTTGCTTCATATTATTTAACAAATAGAAATAAACTTATTTATGAAACAAAAATCTAATTAATTTGACTAATAATTTAATTTAAGGTTGGATGGCCATTGCTTAAGCTAATAAATATTTAATTAACCAATAATAATAAAACCTTAAACTTCTGGATATCCGAAAAAGATTTGTTTAAAAACGGAAAATGTAAAATATAGGAAAAATAAATTATTCAGTTTTTTGGCTGACACAACCTTATTTATAAACGGATCCGCAATGTTTTTGCTAATAATTGTTTCTATTTAACTAACAAATGGGAATACAATTTTAATTTTCCAATTTCCCCTGAGATATCCAAAAAATTGAATATGTATTCCCATTTATTAGTTAAATAGAAACAATTATTAGCAAAAACATTGCGGATCCGTTTATAAATAAGGTTGTGTCAGCCAAAAAACTGAATCATTTATTTTAGCTATATTTTACATTTTTCGGTTTTAAACTAATTTCCCCCGAGATATCCGGAAAATTAAAATTGTATTTCCATTTGTTAGTTAAATAGAAACATTTATTAGCAAAAACATTGCGGATCCGTTCATAAAAAAGGTTGTGTCAGCCAAAAAACTGAATAATTTATTTTAGCTATATTTTACATTTTTCGGTTTTAAAGCAATTTCCCCTGAGATATTCGGAAAACTGAAATTATATTTTTATTTATTAGTCAAATAGAAACAATTATTAGTAAAATCATTGCGGATCCGTTCATAAATAAGGTTGTGTCAGCCAAAAAACTGAATCATTTATTTTTGCAATATTTTACATTTTCCGTTTTTGAACCAATTTCCCCTGAGATATCCGAAAAATTGAATATATATTCCAATTTATTAGTTAAATAGAAACACTTATTAGCAAAAACATTGCGGATCCGTTTATAAATAAGGTTGTGTCAGCCAAAAAACTGAATAATTTATTTTTCCTATATTTTACATTTTCCGTTTTTAAACAAATTTTTTTCGGATATCCAGAAGTTTAAGGTTTTATTATTATTGGTTAATTAAATATTTATTAGCTTAAGCAATGGCCATCCAACCTTAAATTAAATTATTAGTCAAATTAATTAGATTTTTGTTTCATAAATAAGTTTATTTCTATTTGTTAAATAATATGAAGCAAATATATGTAAAAACGTTTAAAAGCTACAAATTATTTTTTATGTAAAAATATTGAATGCTGTTTTAATGTTATATTTATAATTTAATAACACCCATTTATATCTACATATTTTGTTGACAACGCAGTTGTTTTAAATTTATTATTTATTTAATTATTGCTAAATAATACTATTTAGTTAAACAACAGAGCAATTTGTTTAAATTATTAAGTTTTATATTGATCTAAAACAAATATAAGAGCGCCGCTAAATTCCAATACTGGTACGCATGTTAATGATTTAGCTGGGCGATGCTTGAGTGAGAGCGCGGATTTACAAATGTGTTTCTTAAACGAATCCGTAGCCGTAGCTAAGTTCAGCCACGTCATATAAACCGTTACTGGAACCGTTGAAGGAAATAATTTCTCTCAAACGTACAAAAGTAAATTTCAAGAATGAAAACGATGATGCGAATCAAAATTATAAAACCGAACCGTTGATAGAAGTTACACCCAAACACAAATATACGGTCAAGGTGGTGCGGCCGCGAAAGAGAAAGCAGATGACAAAATGGACTGGTTTTACAAAACGTTTGAACGATGAGGATGATGAAGAGGTATCGCATCAAAGCGAAGAGGTACCGCATCAAAGCGAAGAGGTACCGCATCGAAGCGAAGAGGTAGCGCATCGAAGCGAAGAGGTACCGCATCGAAGCGAAGAGGTAGCGCTTGGTGATAAAGAGGTAGCGCATCAAAGCAAAGAGACACTTCGTAAATCTTTAACACCGCAAAGCGAACGGACCATGAAAATTAAAAAGTTTTTGGATTCGTTTCATGAAAAGCCTCGAGAGTACATTGCAAAGAGATTTGGTGCTCATCACAGTTTAGATGAGACCACTGGTATAAAAATTAATTTACACTCGCATAAATGGATGATTGGAAATCATGAAGTTAAACTGGTCAATAAAAAAGATTTTAAAATTGGTGACTCTACATACGATGGAACAACGGGTTTATACGAACTGCTTTTTATGAAAGATCCTGCAAGTTATACAAACGATGATTTACAACATTATAAAAAAATATTATTAAAGTCACATGCAATATACCGTAATTTTGATCCAAATAATCAGATACAGGGATCAAAATCTAAAAAGTATACAAAGATTATTAAACCTTTGTTGGATTCCGATTCAAATTCCACCCAAGGAAGAGGATTTGATTCAAAGTTGCGAGTGCAACGTGTCCCTACGCAATACAAGTATTGGAACAATTTAAGCGAACTTGTGGATAGATTGTGTTTATTGCACGCATCGAGGAATGCGGGGAATAATTTGCACGATAATGAGATTGCGTCAATCGAAGAGGAATTACGCGAAGAAGATGTTATTTATTAGTATAACGTTCTACATTGATTTCATTTACAAGATGAGCATCGATAAGTTCGGACGCCATTCGTTACAAAATAAAATAAATAAATGCGTGGGAGTGAGAGGACCACCGGGCAATGGTTTTAAACGCGATGTTGATGGACATTTCAACCTTGAAAGTAAAAGAATAAAATATTTGGAATTACCGGTTAATGATAGCGATGCCGCCAACAAGAAATATGTCGACAATTTGCATGTTGAAGAGAAGAGATATGTTGAAAATTTAATAAAGAATGTACATGAAAAAGTAAATGGGATTATCAACAGTGTCCCCGGTATGGTAGATTCCAAAATTACACCTGTAAAAATGGATTCTTTGGATCGGTTAATTAAGTTATCCGCGGATTTGCAGGAGTATAAAACTATAACGAATCACAAAATAGAATCAGTTGAAAACAATATAGGGTCTGCGAATACCAAAATAGAAACAATTGAAAACGATAATGCAAGAGAATGGGAGCAGTTCAAGATTGAATTAAATACGCTATTATTAAATCAAACAACTAGCATCAAACAGCTGATTGCCCCATTAAACCGTTCAAGTCAAAATGAGTAAAGAGGATGTAGTGCGAGAGTTACACAAACCGGCAAGAAAGAATTTTGCTCGAAGACGAACGATACTTAAAGGTGTTGACGATCTGTGGCAAATAGATCTTGCCGAGTTTCAATTATTCTCTCGTGAAAATAAAGGATATAAATATATACTGGTAGTAATTGATTGTTTCTCAAAATACGCCTGGACTGCACCAATAAAAAATAAAACCGGTGTGATTGTTGCAGAAACCATGGGAAAAATATTAAACGCCGGTCGGACACCGAAAAATATTCAAAGTGATCATGGCAAGGAATTTTATAACAAGCAATTTTCTACATTAATGAAAAAATATAATATTAATCATTATTCGACATATACAATAATGAAAGCCGCCATTGTCGAGCGTCTAATTCGCACGCTAAAAGATAAACTTTATAAACAATTTAGTTTACGTGGGCGCTACAGCTGGTATGATATTTTGAACAAGGTTACGTTAGAATACAACAATCAACGTCACCGTACGATAGGAATGCGACCAGCTGATGTAATTCCGGGCAGTGATAAGGAAGAGATGTTATTAAAAACTGTCTACTCGCACATTAAAATTGCAGGAAAAGGGAATTTCCGAGTGGGCGATATGGTGCGATTGAGTAAACAAAAAGCTTTATTTGCAAAAGGATACACACCAAATTGGACAACTGAATTATTTAAAATTGTTAAAATTAAAATTACCAACCCGGTGACGTATTTATTGGAAGATGAAAGAGGAGATCCTATACAAGGAGCCTTTTACGCTGAGGAATTGCAGAAAACATCAAATCCTAAGATATATTTAGTGGAAAAAATATTGCGAAAGAAGGGAAATCAAGTATTCGTAAAATGGCTTGGCATGGATAAATCGCATAATAGTTGGATTAATAAACAAAATGTATTATAATTGTATAAATAATAATAATTTTATAATTATACTTTAGTTTTAATAAGACCTCTATACAATGATGATCTTCACACTCCTTATATCATTTATTATATCAACCTCAACTGACTCATCGTTCGATGGTAATAAGTATCTAGAATTCTATGGATATTTAAATGCTAGTGACACATCGCTGACCGATTCCAGAGATGCTATAATATTGTTTCAAGAAACTTATGGTCTACCCGCAGATGGAACATTCAATAATGCTACGTTAAATTTAATGCAAACTCCAAGATGTGGAAATCCAGATCATTTGGAAAATTATGTAATTCATTCCGAAAAATGGCCAAACAAAACTTTAAAATGGCATTTTTATAAAGGGAGTTATTTAATGAAACAATCAGCCAAAGAGGCTTTTGATTTATGGTCAAGTTATACTAATCTAAATTTCATTCATGATCCTTTAAAGTATGATATTTTAATTTCATTTCAAAGAATAGCACTTACATGGATAAAGCGTAACTACACTTGCAATTCCTTTGACGGTTCTGGGAATACTTTGGGGCATGCCTATCTACCTCACGACAACGGAAGTTTGACAGAAATTCATCTTGATGCAGATGAAGATTGGTGGACTTTGACAAAATCACCTCCCAAAAACAAAATAAGTATTTTTTCTGTATTACTTCATGAAATCGGACACGTCTTAGGAATTCGGCACTCAAGCGATCAACATTCATTGATGTATGCATACTACTACGCTTATCCAAATTTAACTGAAGATGACATCAATGCAATTCAAGAACTGTATGGTGTAAAGGTTACGCCGACGACGATGGAGACGGAGGCGACGACGTCGACGACAAAGCCTACAACTCCTGCGATACATTCCACAATAGAGTCTACAACTGTGGCAAATATAACTGTAAATTCTACAGTCAATTCTAGAACGGTTGACCCACCTGTTATTTACCCCGATTTGTGTAAAGTATCAAAGGACATCGATGCATTTCTAATAGTCCTCGGAAAAATATACATATTTTATAACGAGTGGGTTTGGGTGAAAGGATTAAATATAAATTCATACGGAAAACCGCAGTTAATAACCAATTGGTTACACTTTCTACCATCAACGTTTAAAAAAATAAATGCAATTTACCAACGCCCCAATGGTCAGATAGCACTATTTGATGATATGTATATCCATGTTTTTGATTTCCCATCGTTAAAATTTTATAATTCAATTGTACAATCAAATTTACATGTTGGTGGGGTTGTGACTGCAGCTGTAAATACGTACAGTGGGCAAACATATGTGTTCTACAATAATAGCGTTTACGTTGAAGTGGATGAATGCAGTTATTATCAAAAAATAAATATGCTTGGACATACACAAGATTTCATAGGATTACCCAGGGACATTAATGGTGCATTCCGATACACAAATGGACTGCTATATTTCTTCAGTGAAAATATGTATTATGAATATAACGAATTTACATCTTCGATGGTGAGAGCAAATCAGAAAGATCTATCGTTATTTTCGATTAATTGTCCAACGCTTGGGATTCTACAACAACTCAAATCACTTCTGATAAAGCTAACAAATTTGGACTTACCTTTATGATGTAATTCAATTATCTGTAAAATGCATGTAAGAAATAATGAAATAAAATGCTGTTTATTATAATATTGTTTTTTATTTAGTTTTTGTAAACATACCTTTTATATAATTTATAAAGCACATAAGAAAATATAATAACATTGGTAAGCATCAGTATAATTTCTAAAATCAAAATTACATTTTTATCATTATTTACAACATTGTCCATTATTAATTGATTTGAAACATTTATTACACTGCGTTTTTTATCGAGGAACATAAAAGTTGCATTCATCGCATTTGACACTCCCTGGATTATACTGGTGTTTATTTTAAATGTTCTTGGGTTAGTGTTATTATCGAGGTACATCATTTTCCATTCCATCATTGATTCCTTTATTGCTAGCGGTTATGTAGCATTGTCTGGCATCTTTGGGTTTGGTGATGAACAAAGTTCCATTAAGCAGAGTTGATAATAGTATGAATGCGGTGCTATTCATTTTTCGATACTTTTGGCACTTTCTCTAATTGATCGGTAATCTTGACACTTTTTGCAGATACACTTTTCAGCAATGCATCTAAAACAGTTTTTTATGGGTGGAGGTGGTCCGTCTATGTGGTCCTCATCGGTTGGAAGGTTGTAATGCTTATGACAAGGGAGTCTTATTTGGAAATATAAATCACTCTTACATTTTTCAGGCAGGAAATCCCACAATCTTTCCAAATTTAGTCCATATAACGATCGCAAATATTTTTCAGGCAGATATTTTACATATTCACCAGTTAACTTGCATTCATCATACAATTCAATGGCTTTATTTATATTTTCAAATAATTTTATTTCGACTTTGCTAATTTCCTCTGAGCTGCATCCCGTCGAGTTTTGCACATAGTTGCTTTTGCAATTCATAATCACAAATAATTTTTTTAACATTAATAATTTGTTGTAGTAGACTTTCCAATCGATAGTTTAGTTGTTGACGATTTCTTAAATGGAGTCGTTTAATGGGGGACGTTCTTGACATCACCATTATCAGTGTATAACTGACTTTTAATTTCATTGTCTCCACTTAAACACCGTATTGTTTGTAAATCGTGCATCAATTTCTTGCGGTTATACAATATAATTTCCCGCATGCATTCGATATTTTCATAATAGCAGTTATTTACCGTAGGTAAGATATTAATGAATGCATCATCTGTGTCGGCTTGTAATCTATTGAATTCCAACAGACAGTTGTTGTAATATTCAAAAAATTGCATATTATTCAAGCGTTGCAAACGATATTCGATCATATCAATTACACGCCACAATTGATCCAACGCACTTTTATTTAGCATTATGACCGCACCCCGCCAACCGATGCTCACAATCTTTGATTTTCGACACTTTGTCAGGTCAATATAGCAAGTATCGAACACATTAATCCTGGGTTTGAAGTCTTCGTCATCGGATAAACGAGGTCTCTTCTGTTGGTAACTACATGTACACTTGTGTTCCGCCCGTAAAACACTCTTCTCTATGACGTTTTTGTACTGCATCAAAGTATTCCATTCAGGCTGAATGAAAGATATACTTTTTTTCGGTGAACTCAGACGCACACAATGGTAAAATCCTCGTACGGGGCTCAAACCAACAGTCACTTTAACTTGTTTGTTCAGTGGATAATAGACTTCGTTAATTAATCTATCTTCACTGCTTAATTCGGTTTCGTGATCTTTCAACATATTCTCTAGAAAGTCACCGGCGATATCACTACTACAACTGCTGTTGCTGTCTTCGATTGATATACACGGCACGTCAATATCGTCACACATGTTTGCTAATACTAATTGATTTATTTAAACAATAATATTTGTCATAATAACTTTTAATCTGATTGGTTGTTATAACAATCAATATGATTGGTTGAATGAAAAAGAAATAATTTGCAAATATCTTCTAGTTTGTGTCTCGATTTACACGCATTCTTATGCAAATGTGTGCATTTATCATACATTTTTACAATTTAACATTGTTTTATGAAAAATAGGCACACGTTATAATTATTTAGGAAAATATATTCATAGAATATTTATCAGTTAATTTTAATATATATTTTGATGTAATTTAAAATAGTTTTTATTTATTACTCATCATAACTCAATTATTTTAGGATTGTGATTTTATTTAATAGTAGTTCTTATCAGTAACCGCATGGAGATTACGCGCTCCGTCTCGCGTCGATGACGTCGTTCACGTTATCGCTTAGGTGTGACACTCTAATGCCCTTCTGACCGTTGCGCAGATGGAGCGAAATGTGTTTTTTGGAAGATCGGTAAGAGATAATTATGCGCAGATTGAAGGAAAAGTGGTTGTTTCCAACAACCATCCCCGCTGATAAAGATCTCTCATTGAATTACATTGTTTTATTATTATATATTATAGTAGTATTTTTCAAAGACCATGCACATTTTCTACATTTGAAATTTAATATATTATTGATCATAATTGAATATTTATTTAAGGGTTATAATCGCATATTTTCAGTTATATCATAAATTGCAAGCGCTTAGGGCTGACGTCACATATTTTTTTCTATTTTTTTTTACAAGTCCACATTGAGGTCCCATTATTATAGCACATTTTCCATTCCTTATCAGTAACACTGTTTGGCGCAATGGGTAGCGCGTCGGGCTCTCAACCAGCCGACCGGTGTTCAAATCCTAGCAGGCAAAACTCACTAAAAAAATACGATGCTACCAAGCATACACTGTAACTTTGGTTGCATACTTTCAACCATCTAGTGGACAACTTGGCAAACCGACAAGACGAACAACGCTCCATCTAGTGGACAACTGGACTACCCGCCAAGACGCCATCTTAAAAACATCCCGCCAAGACATTCCCGCCAACACCGACGCCATCTTGGACGCCATTCTTCCCGCCAAGTCGACATCCCGCCAAGACATTCGCGCCACGACGGTAGAGACACCAGACGCGTCGGGCGGGAGAAACTCAGAACTAATCACGACGCATGCGCACTTCATCCATGCACTGAAAACACATCCGGTTTAAGTACATGTAAAATCCCATAAGAGCTTGGGTGTGGCACCCGTGTTTTTATACTACTATCGATGTAGTTTGATGGATAGTATTTATTCTGAATATTGTTGAATATACATAATGACTACTTAATTGATTCGATACTAATCTTAACTGATTCGATACAAATATTCTACTAATCTTTTTTGATTAAATAATTAGTCACTTATATATGTGAACGAATGTCCGGTCAGCACTTTTCAATGTCAGCTGTGTTTATACACATCTGCTTAGGAATGTGCTGATCGACAAGGCGAAGTGTAATGTCGCGGCCATGCAATGTTATTATAATATAACATTGCATCATCGCTCTGGTCCACTACATGATGTTGATAGCATTATTAAGGATATTTAAATATAAAAAATAAGTTTGTCAAAAATAATTTTTTAATGAAAGTTGAAGCACGTGCAGCTAGTCATGTTCTTAAAACGGGACAATTATGCGTCCCGAAGCTTTTTCGGGGACACCGCGACGAAGTAACCAAAAAAGGGACGGTCTCTTTCAAAACGGGACTTCCGCTGCAACTCCGTTTATTTGACCACGTGCTTGACTATGTTAAAAATGGCGACTTTACACCTTTTATATTGAGACTCGACTGGAGTAAATAATATTAAAATGATAAAAGGACAAATTTGACTTACCTTCTTTCGGAGAATCTCTTACTCTCGTTCCCTCTACGAAAGAAAACACGGCTCCACTTGGGTTTTAATTATTTATATTTAATATTTATTTCTTCTATTACAAAATTCTGTCTGTCTGTCTGTCTGTCTGTCTGTCTGAAGCGGTTTGAAACTCGGCGACAACGGACGAATAAAAATGAATGTTAGCATAGACTTAAATTCTGGGGTTGTGCCTTAAATCAATTCTGAAATGGATTAGCCAATGAGCTGGAAGACAAACACCTCAGAAATGCAGTAATATTGCAAACGTCGCGGTAATGTATATTCACTTTCCAAAGTTAAAGCATACATTTTATGGGTTGAAAAGGAGTTTTTAATATGTTTTTATAAATTAAAACGAACGAGTTAAAATTAATACATTTATTAACTCAACTTGCTTGATTTGAGGCTCGAGATGGACTGGCATTGCTTTCTCGCACAATGATCAGCTCATTACATTAATGCGGACTTATCATTTTAGCAGCTGCGTAATTGTCGTTGCAGCAAAATGATAAGCACGTGTAATTCTTGGAACTGCGTGGGTGGTCGTTATATCAAAACACTCGCAGGTGTTAATATGCTGATATAACATACATAGCTTCATGTTGTGGATGTGCAGTTTTAGTGTTATTGAGTATGTGTATGTGACAGAGTTCACATTTAAATGTTTGTAAAACATTTTTACTTATGAACCTTGCCACATATCCTAACACAGATAAATATAAGTTACGGTTAAATACTTTGCTTGGAGTATTATCAATTTGGATAGGATTGATATTGTCAACATCCACAACAGAAGCTGAATCAATAAATTTTTGATTTGTATTAAGGATACATTAGTGTCTGGCTCATAATTTGAACCCACTGAATGGGGATACACTAATATTCGTGGGCTTACAGCAAAAAGTTGGTAACTAACAAAAACAAAGTTCTGAGATAAATGAATTTTAAGTTTCATAACCTAATATCAAATTGGGATACTTTCTGATTTTAACGTTTGTCTGTCTGTCAGTCACATTGAGGCCTTGAGAATAGATTGTTAACAAGTTTGTCTTAAAAAAAAAACAAAACCAAAAATATCAATAAAACAAAAAAAATGATGTTTCACTTAGCAACTTTTTCCTGTCAAGAAATTGTTCGTATCATTAGTTTTATGGAGAGAAACCAGTAAGACATTATTATTGATAATTATGAATTTTTCGAAATATTAATTAATACTTTTGGTATTAAGTACCTACCTATTTAGTAGAAAATTGTAGTGTAGGTATATTAGAAAAGTACAAAAATTAAGTGTAATTAATAAAAATAAAATTTAATAAAAAAAGGTAACTATAACTCCTCCTCTTCCCCTTCGCTGAGTTCAGGATCGGGAGCGTAAGTCTTCGCTTTATTGCTCATTGGCAGGCTCCTATAACAAGGGTGCAACTCTTCTGGTATAACCCCAGATCGGCACAAACGCATAAGATCTTCTTTTTTCGCTTTAGAAATAGGTAGCTGGCGTTTGTACAAAGATTGGAGTTCGGTCACTACGACGGGTCTTCCTTGTTCACGAATATAAATCTTAATATAGGGCCCAGTGTGATTATACCTATACATTAGCACACCTGGAGTTTGTTTTTCAAAGCGAAGTGATTTTATCCGCAACCATGACACTGTATCACCATGCTCATCTTTGTTTCGGTTTTTGATTAAAAGTTGAGACAGTTGTTTAAGGTCAACCATATCTTTATAGTTAAGCTCCTTCACAATGAAAGGCGCCGCATTTTTTCTCTTTCTGTTTGATCTGGCTAATCTAAAGATGTTTAGCCAATCAATCATCGAATAAACGGGAACATTTTTTTTTTCTGACTTTCGATTGTGCTGTGTACTGAATCGGCTTCCATATAGGAATGGCCGGATTCTAAAAATTTGAGCTCTATTACATTAATATGGGTATTTTGGACTACGTGAAGAAACAAGGCAGCAATATGTTGATTGCGGTTCTGGCCGCCGCAAGTATTGGAGAACAAGGATATTTCAGTGATTGTATTAGGTATTTGATTAATCCAATAATAAAGGGCATTTCCTACCTCACAACTTCCGCGTTTTCCATTTAACTCGGTCCATGAAATGCAGTACGCATTGTTTGGAATCTTCGATTCGTATATTGCTAAATTGTACACGCAGATCTTCCTAGAATAGTACATCTGTGATGTATCGTCACTAGGGATCTGCAGAACGCTCTGTAAGTCAAATGTAGCTGATAAGAAAGTTTTGTCAGTTTCAGATCTAATTTTGTCTTCAGATTTAGCACTTTGTGCTTCCGTATTTCGCGTTCTGTGCATGTAGTATTCTTCTTTCATTTCTGCATTTCTTTTAAAATTATTGCACTTGACGCACTGGTCTTTTTTGGGTTGATAAAAAGACAGATTGTATTCAGTAGAAAAAAATCTTCTATACGTTATTAATGACATCGATTCAACATCATTGTTCTTACATTCCAATACATACATGTCATGCATTTTTGAAATGGACAATTTTGTGTCTAAATACAGTTTTCGTGAGGATTTCCTGCAGTAGTGCGACTCCATTACGGGAAATTGTTCAATATGCTGCTTGACCCTTGCTATTGCATCATCTTTACTTTTATTTGCTGATGCACACTTTCCTCTTTGATCGTCCAGGGAAAATATCCCTCTTTCATTTACATGTTTAAAGGCATGTATTATTGGACCATCACTTATGCAAAGAGTCTTTGTGAAAAAACGTTGGCATACCCTTACACTACTTCCATTATGTTTGAAAAAGTAGTGTCTGGAACTACCTCTACGTTCTCCATTTTCCAATATAACTTTCCTACGCTTTGGCACATTTTGTGAAACATTATTAAAATTTATAATAAAATCTTTTTTTCTTTCGTATTCTAACCGCCAGTACTCTTTGCAAATTTGAGCCCTATCTGCTTCTGTAAACAGGATTGTGCATTTGAAGCGACAAGAGGTACAATTGTAACCCTTTCTTGGTTGTGTAGTTCAAACATTGATTGCGGCGGCGTTTTATTACTTCTTTTTTCCATTTGGATGGGTCAGCCCTCCTCCAACGAGATTTTGTTTTTTTAACACCTGAAGAATATTTTAACTTTTAGTGCCATAGTTATAGGTCTATTTAATATTAAAACTTACATGTGTTCTCAACATCCTGGTTTTCTTCATCTGAGTTTTTATCTATATTACTTTCTTCCATTTCTATAACAGAATGAGGACTAGAACCAGACGATTCTCCATCTCGTTTCCAAGTTGGATCATTTTCATCGAAGCTCTCAAAATTTTCATCCTTATTATTTTCCTTTATCTCTGTAGAATCTTTAGGTTTATATCCAGAAGTAGATGGTAAAGGTTCGCAATGATTATATGAATCTTTAGGTTTAAATCCAGAAGTAGATGTTGAAGGTTTGCTATGATTATTTAGCTCGCTATAATTTTTAGCCTAAAATTAAATAATTCCTGTTGTTGAAAAGTAACTAAAACTATGTGCAGCAGAGCTATTTGACGGCACAATGCATAAAAACTGGGTATACTACAAGTTATACCTAATTTAAAAGAATAAAACATTACTGTAAATAAGTGAGGTTATGTACCTTCAATATGTTTTTTCCGTTTTTTCACACACAAACTGGGACTCCGACGTTTGCCCTTTTTCAACAAGTTTTTTTATCTGTAGGGTTCGTGAAGAATACGCTCACACAATAAACTTAAAAACACAGCAACAGTTTGTTATGGCACTTACCAACTGATTGCACTGATAAATTTAACCGACCCGGTCATGCATTATTCAGTAAAAAACTGGTAAGTGATATTACAATGTTTTTCCTGTCAATAAAGAAAACTTTATGTACTTACAGCATTTATAGCTCTCTGTATTACCCACACAGACTAAATATAGCGCTTACAAACTTTTTTCAGTCAAAGATAGAGTGCTCTGGATCTTAAATATATCATTAATTCATTTTCGCAAAAAATGTCACTTACCAACTTTTGCTGTAATATATTATATTAACAAGCAATGTTTTAAAGCTATTTTTAAATTGAAAACATGTTGGATTGATGTTCCGACAACCCTGTTGTAAAAAAAAATCTATAATTTTTCCAGTTTCTATTCCAGCGTATGGCATTTCCACAGTTTCATCTACACTTTTGGCATCTGTAAACATATAATTAAATTAACTATTTTATTTTAACAAGCAAAACACAATTATTTATTATTTATTTATTTACACAAACAAGTGAATATGAAGGCAACTATTGTTAGTAAATTAAGCTGAAAAAAGTAGCTTTTAATTTTTTTAATTAATTTCATGTATTGCACTTTACAAACATCATTATATATAGACTAATAATAATACTTACGGTAGTTGACCATAAGTGTTAATGTCCGAGACATGGCGAAACTCAACACTTGGATGCAGCAGGAAACTTTCATCTTTTTCGTTTTTTTTTTTAATTTATATGATGGTCGGTAATTTTCGGTATTGCCCTAAGTCCACTCGAGGAATCTATTTTGTAAGCTGCTTCAATATGACTCCATTTAGCAGTTAGCTTTCCATCTTCATGCTCCCATATTAAATTTCTTTTAATTAAATTGTTTCTAATTCCTTTCATCAGATGGGGTGGATCATATAAAAAAATAATTATATCACCATCTAATAAAATAGTTTCAGTATTATTTTTTCCTCTTTTACGGTTTCTAATGTCCTTGTCTGTTATCAAGTTATTAATGGCAGCACAATTTGTACTGCCTTGGTTGCAGACTGTGGCAATTATTTTTAGTCTTGTAGCTGCACGAATGACTTTTTTTAAAAGCCTAGTCATATCTGGCGCTTTAGTTGTACTTTGGCAAAATGAATACATTATTGGCTGCTTCCACTTTTTTGTAATACCTGTTGTTTTATGAGGGTTTATTGATAAACTTTTATTTACGACAGAACATATTTAATGTGCAGTGCACGGGAGAATCACAGATAACTAACTTCTATTACTAACAGACAGTGTTGCCAAGTCTCACAGGACCATTGGCCAGGTTACAGTTTCCTACACCCCAACTTGTTGATTTATAATTTTTGACAATACAAAACATATTAAAATATATCAACATTTAATCAACAACACTTAACAATATTCAACAGGATAGACCGAGTCTATCGATTGCATACATAGTGGCATCCTTAGTTACAGCTTTAGTTAAAAAATCTGCTACGTTTTCTTCTGACATAACAAACTTAAGTTCTATTACTTTATGTTTTACATGATCTCGGAAAAAATGATACCTAATATCAATGTGCTTTGATCTAGGTCTAAATTGGTCATTCATGGCTAATGCGATTGCACCTTGATTATCACAATGTATTAATATACTTTTATTACATGTTTCAAGTTGTTCAACACATTGTTTCAGTCATAATGCTTCTTGCGTCGCAGCGGAGAGTGACAAGTATTCTGCTTCGGTTGTTTTTTGTGTAGACTGACTGATCTATTGAGATTCCATCGTTTTCGTAGGTTATATTAAGTCCAACGCAAGTCTTGGCTCTTCCCATATCTTTTATGTCGAAGTTTCTTGCTAACTCGTGTTTTAATTGGTCTCGAATTTCAGCATCTGACCAAAATATGAGTATATCATCTACATATATTGCGACGATTACGCTTGCTTCTGCATTGAAATACACGCATGAGTCTAATTTTGACTTTGTTAGTCCAAAAATGGTCAGAACTTTATCAAGTTTGATATTCCATTGACGTCCGCTCTGTTTCAAACCATATATCGCTTTTCTAAGTCTACAAACTTGTCTACTTACGCCATTGAAACCCTCGGGTTGTTGGATATAAATTTCTTCGTCCAGATCTCCTTGATGGAAAGCTGTGACTGCATCTATTTGGTCGATTTGTAGTTTCTTCTTTGCAGCTAGAGCAATCAGGAGTCGTAGAGACGAGTATCTTACTACTGGTGAGAATGTTTCCGTGTAATCTATTCCATATTTTTGTGCGCATCTCTTTGTTACAAGCCGGGCTTTATGACGAATGATTGAGCCTTTTTCATCTCTCTTGATTTTAAACACCCATTTGGTTTTTATTGCTTTTAAGCGATATATGGTTTAATACTCCCTTGCAATATTTTGAGATAACTACAAATTGGTTCCAACACATCGATTACTAATTGAAGGAGTATTGAGAACAGGATTGACTTATATTTTGTTCATCGTGCATTGCAGATTATTCAATTATTATTTGATAGATAATGTTTCTGTCTTTCATATACAATGCATTTTTCTAATTTGACAATATAAACAAATTTTGTGTTGTTTTATTTTCGGTTTGATTTTCGACCATAAATTTAAAGTTCTTAAAAGTTTCAAAAAGATCCGATTTCTGTTTTAAAAAGTACACAAATGTCTTTCTTGAAAAATCGTCAATGAACGTCGCAAAATATCGGGCGCCGCCCCATGAATTTGTCTTCATTGGTCCGCACAAGTCAGTATGTATTAGTTCGAGCGTTTTCGTCGTTTTTATTGTAGCTTCACCTTTTGGAAAAGGCTCGCGAGTTTGTTTTCCGAGCAGGCAAACGACACATTGTTTAATTGCGGAGGCGTCATCGCAAAAGTCTATTCCGTCTGCTAAGGATTTTACCCGTTTTAAATCGGCGAAGTTTAGGTGGCCTAACCGCCGATGCCATGTTAAGGCGTCCTCATCTACTATATCTGCAAGTTGGCAGGTTCCAATTTTATTAGGGAGTTTTTAAATGCCGTTTTGTGGTTTAATGTGAAACATTACTTTATCTTGAGTATCATAAACCATGCATCCAGTATTATCGAAATTTACTTTGTTACCGTTTTCAACCATTCTCGCAACTGATAATAGGTTCGCTGATAGTTTAGGCACGAATAACACGTTATTAATGATTATCTCTTTTTCGTTAACGTTTAGTACTGATTGACCACTTCCGACTACTTTAATTGATTCATTATTTGCGGTTTTTATATCATTTATCGGATCATGTTTAATTCCCGAAATTATATTTTTATAGGGTGACATATGTTTTGATGCGCCACTGTCTATTATCCACGCACTCGGAATATTATTTACAACACCGTTTACATTAAAAGAGTACGCGAGGTTAGTTTCGGTCAGTTTAGAAATGGCCATTTTTTTGTTTATAATCCGGTTTATTTCGGCAGTTTGCACTAACATGACCCTTCTTTTTACAATTACATTTTAACTTCTTTGTAATTTGACTCGGTTTACTTGTGTTTTTATTTATACTTTTTGCGCCGTAAAACGCACTTGTATTTGAGTTTCCGTAGTCAGCGTCCAGAAGTTTAAGTTTTATGTTGTCAGCTGTTATGGCGATGCCGCTGCTCTCTATACCCATTAGTGGTTTGAACTCGTCCGTGAGGCCGGCTAGCATGATCGCACCGAGCCACTCATCTGTGATGGTGAATCCGATTCCGGTCAGCTTGTTTGCGGTACGTTATACTTGCAACGTATTCCCCCATTGAGTTACACTCATCCAATCTTATAGTTATTTGCTTACGCAGCAATCCAATCTTTCTGGATAAACCATGGTCGTCAAATAATGTTTTAAGTTTCTTCCAGGTTCCTAACGCTGTGGTTTCGTTTAAAACGTGAACGAATAGTTCTTTGCTCACAGCCATCACGATTCTGGCTTTTGCTTTCTTGAGTTTTTCCGGATCTGTCTTAGTTGGAGGATCTGTAATACTTCCATCTAAGTTTAGAAATTCGAGAACGTTTTTCATAGCAAAGCTCCATGTGTGATAATTCTCGCTGCAGCGTAGTTTATCAATCGAATACTCTTTTCCCGCCATGTTATACACTTATTACATGTAAGTTTTTTTTTAAGGTTAAGCACGTTTTTGCAAATCGCTTGATCGTCCGCACTTCGCGTTTTAACAGTTTTATTTCTAACTTACTGATTTTTGTGTTTCACTATACTGGGAAGTTTGTATGGCGTCTACCTGGGCCCAAACCTGTTGTTTTATGAGGGTTTATTGATAAACTTTTATTACGACAGAACATATTTAATGTGCAGTGCACGGGAGAATTACAGATAACTAACTTCTATTACTAACAGACAGTGTTGCCAAGTCTCACAGGACCATTGGCCAGGTTACAGTTTCTTACAATACCTTTTAGCATGAAGACTAATACAAGGTCAGCAATTTCGTCCGTTTGTCTATCACCAAAATCTTCAAAACTTTCTACTCTGTCGGTATGCAGGTTGTAGTCGAAATGTGGCGATAAGCTCATTTCATCAAACATCAACACACAAAAGTTATAAATGTCTTTTAAATTCTTGGCAGCTATTTTAATATTGTTGAAAATAGCTTCATTAATGCCACAATCAATAGGCACTGAATTAAGCAGTCATAATGGTTTTCGTACTGGGTAGTGCAAACAATTTTGACAACAGCCTAAATCCTCTACCTGACTGCTTAAAGAGAGAAAGAGCCATAAGTTTCTCTTGTTTTGTTATCTTCTGCCTCTCGGTTTGTTTTTAAACATTCTCAATTGAGACAAACAAAAATTTGCTGCATGTTTATTCGCTTGCAAAAATTCATGGAACATGTCGTCTTTTGCTCTTTTTGTTGCCATTCCTCCTACGGAGAGTATTCATACTTTTTTTCAATTTATTAACTTTTAAAGTTTATGGAACGAAAGATGTATGTCATGTCTGAATACCTATAAAAAATTACAGATTTAAATATATTCAATCTTACAATATAAATATCTAAAACTGTATTTTAATTACTTTTTTCTAGGACTGTTATTATAATTTGATATTATATTAGGTTTATCAGTCAAGTTTTAACGCTGAGCGTTGACGCGTATGCTATAGGTCTTTCAGTTTGATCTGACATAACATGACTCAAAACTGCTCCAATGCCGTAATTGCTAGCATCAGTAGTCAATTTAAGCTGTAATTTAGGGTTAAAATGACACAAAACTTGCTCAGATGATAAAATATCTTTAACTTTTTTAAAAGCTTTTATGCATTCAGACGTCCATTGAAATTCAACATTTTTTTGCAATAATTTATAAAGCGGTTGTAAAACTGAAGCTAAATTCGGAATAAATTTTGAATAAAAATTAATCATACCTAAAATAGATTTCAATTGAGTAACGTTACTAGGAGCAGGAGCTTCCTTAATTGCTTTTATTTTGTACTTACAAGTGTGTAGTCCGTTTTTATCAATTTTGTAACCTAAATATGTCACTTCTTACACAAAAAACTTACATTTTGTTGGTGATAATTTAAACCCTGCATCTTGCAAACACATTAGTACCTTATTTAGGTTAATTAAATGATCTTCATGTGATTTTCCGCTAATTAGGATATCATCTAAAAATACTACACAGCCATTTATTCCATGCAATAACGACTCCAGAATTTTTCGAAACGTTGCTGGTGCAGATGCCACCCCAAACGGAAGGCTATTATATTGGTATAATCCCTTATGGGTTGAAATTGTAACTACAGGCTTTGAACTGTCCTCTAAAATCACTTGCTGATACGCCCTGGTCAAATCCAGTTTCGTAAATTCGTAAAAATAACACCTCCTTCTAATTTTGCAAACAAATCTTCAATTTTGGGTAAGGGATATTGATCCACCTTAAGAAATTTGTTTATTGTGACCTTAAAGTCACCACATATTCTAACAGTGCCGTCCTTCTATAATAATGGGAACTATTGGAGTGCCCCACTCTGAATAATTAATTGATGAAATAATTTTTAATTTTTCCAATCTATTTAATTCATTTTCTACTTTTTCTTTTAAGGCATACGGTAGTGGCCTAGCTCTAAATAGAATTGGTGTTGCATTATCTTTTAAATTTAATTTAATTTTTCCTTTATTATTTATATATGTTGTAGAAGTTGTCGAGTATACATGTGTGTTAAAACGCTCTCTTAAAGTGAATTTTAATCTGTTTAATTTAACATAATCAAATTTTGTATTCGTATCAATATAATTTTAAAGTGTTATTACATCAGTTTGTGTATTTAAATTTTTAATTTTAATTGTGTAAAGTGCAATTTACAGCTATTTATATATTATAAGTGTATGGAATTTTCCAATATTCTGCCGACGTAGTGAAAACATTTCAGGATACAGCGAATCATATAAAAAAAATATATATATATATATTTTATATGGGATTTAAAAAGTATGTTTTTATTATAATAATTTTATTTATCTCAAATTATTATTATTTATTGCCAAATTACATTTGGATATACTAACTGTGTTATCACTACTAATTTATTTATCCGCGGTCTTCCTTTGTTTGCGTTATTAAAAGTCGTCACAATTGACCGGGTGGCGTGAAACGAGTGTCCTTGTCTTCTATTTGTTTTTTGTAAAATTTGTTTTTTGTAATTTTGATTTTTGTTTTCTGTGTATTAATTTAAATCAATAATAAAATGTCATTATATTGCTGGTCATGTACTAAACTTATTCATCCTAAAAATGTAACAGACTCAATTAAATGTGTAAATTGTCTTAGATGGTACTGACATTCTAGATATTGAGAAATTTCATTGTATTCAGTGCACTAATGATAAGTCGGTATGTTCTGTTTCGGAAATGAATAAACTTCTACAAGGTTGCTTTAACTCATTTCAAAATCAGATGTTTGAACGCTTTGATAAAATTGAAAATAAAATTGATTCTATTAACTTGAGAGTTGATGCATTAGAAGCAGAAAATGTTCAATTAAAACTTAAGTTAGAGGAACTTTAATCAAATACTGACAGATCACATAATTTTGAAGATATCATTGCTGAATTTGCAAACCGTGAAGATAGAAAAAGAAATGTCATGATGTTTAATGTAACTGAATCTTCGAATCGTTCAACTGCAATAAGAATTGCGGAGGATGAAAAACGGGTAAAGGAAATTTTAAATCCTATTGGATCATATGATATGCCGATAAAAATGATAAGAATAGGTAAACAATCTGGCAAACCTAGACCACTTAAGTTGAAACTTAGTCTAACTGATGTTAGAATCAAATCGGATAAAACACCTGCCCAGCTTGAATACTTAAAAACGGTCCAACAGGAATTAGAGGAACGCAAGAGAAATGGAGATATTAATTTATTTGTAAAATATATTAACGATAAACCTATAATTAAAAAAAACATTCCAAAAAACTAAGTAATATTAATATTTACTTTCATAATGCGGGGGGGATAAAAAGTAGAATAAACGAGTTTCAAATTAATGTACTGAATTCGAACTATCACATTATTATATTTATTGAATCAAAGTTGTCACCTGAGATAAACAATTCTGAATTTCAGCTGCCGTCTTATAATATCTATAGAAGTGATCGATCTTCTAACAATAGTAATAAAACAAGCGGGGGTGGCGTACTAATTTTAAGTTCTGATGTTCTTTCTGATATTTCTAATTGCGTTGAACAGTTATTTGTATCAGTAAAACTCCAAAATGAAGTGCTAGTCATTGGGGGTGTTTATATCCCTCCGTCTAGTGATATCAATAAATATATTAGTCATGGAGAATCTGTTGAAGCTATTGCAGAAAACGTAACAAATGGCAACTTCATTATATGTGGTGACTATAATTTACCAGATTCTACGTGGATCAATGATGATATAAGTGTGAACATAGTTGATACATCTAATAGAAAAGCGACAGCTCTACTTGATAGCATGTCATATTTAAATCTCTACCAAGTAAATCAACTACCAAACTCTCGAGGAGTGTTTTTAGATTTGGTGTTTGCAAGTAATAAGGATATCACAGTGGATGCAGCAATAGACCCTATATTTAGTGAAAGTTTACACCACTTACCTTACTGCATGAATATTAAAATTGCTTGTCCTACCCCTTATATGGACTATTTAGAAGTTGTTCCAGATTTTACGAATGGCAATTATGTTCAAATCAATAACTTTTTATCTTATATTAATTGGGATAAGTTATTAATAGGACATGATATTAACCAACTGGTAGATATATTTTATAATATACTGTATGATGCTGTTGAACGATTTGTTCCTTTATGGTATAATGGTGAACTCATCAAACTAACAATAAATAAGAAAGAAGCCCACGCCAGATATAAACAAAGTGCAAGACTGGACGACTATAATTATTTTAAAGAGCTTCGTCAAAATTGCAAATTTTTGAGTAGAAAGTTATATATAATTTACTGTGATAATATAAGCAAAAATATTTGTGATAATCCCAAATCATTTTGGTCGTTTATTAATAATAAAAGAAAAATAAATGGTTACCCGATGAATATGCGTTTAGGTGATATTTGCTGTGATAATGATCAAGAGTGTGTTAATGTTTTTGCTAAGTATTTATCGTCAGTGTATGTTAATTTTGATGTAGTAAATGTTGATTTTAAGCCTAATAATATCTTGGAACACTGTGATAATTCTATGTTATCCATGGATCTAGAGTCCATTTTTAATAACATTTTAAAACTAAAAAGTTCTACTTCTTTTGGACCTGATGGAATTCCAAATTTATTTTTAAAAAATTGTGTGTATAGTTTGTCTAAACCTTTATATATATTATTTAATTTATCTATAGTAAATGGCGAGTTTCCTAAAATTTGGAAGCAAAGTTATATTGTGCCAGTTTTTGGTAACCGGAATGAAATATCTAATTATCGTGGTGTTTGTAACCAGTCAGCTATCCCCAAAGTCATGGATTCACTAGTCGCATCTCAATTAATCTGGTTTGCAAGAAATGTAATTTCCCCACATCAACATGGTTTAATGGAAGGACGGTCCACTTCAACAAATTTGCTATTATATCAAAAGTATATATTAGAAGCTTTTGAAGAAAAAATACAAGTGGACGCAATATATACAGATTTTTCCAAAGCGTTCGATAGGGTCAACCACTACGTTCTAGTTGAAAAACTTACTTTGTTAGGATTACATTATCAGACGGTTAAATGGATTTCTAGCTATATAACAGGCCGCACACAAAGTGTAAAAATTAAAAAAATTATGTCTAATCAAATTAATGTTACGTCCGGGGTTCCTCAAGGTTCTCATTGTGGACCAGTTTTATTTCTTTTATTTGTTAATGATTTGTGTAATGTTATCCAAAACTGTCAATACTTGTTATATGCAGACGATTTAAAATTGTTTTCTAAAGTTGGTTCAATATATGACTGCAGTAATATTCAACAAGATTTAAATAACTTAAATGAATGGTGTAATAATAATAAACTTTTGTTGAATATGTCCAAATGTAATGTAATTTCGTTTGTTAGATCAAATACATGTATAGTTAACAATTATAACCTTGACGGATGTCAATTAACTCGTTTAGATGAAATTAAAGATTTGGGTGTTATATTTGATCAAAAGTTAACTTTTTCTAAACACATCTCCAATATTTGCACAAGAGCACGACAAATGTTGGGTTTTATTAATAGATCGGCATATGAATTAAATGTCAATGCAATTATTTCCTTATACATATCACTGGTAAGATCAATATTAGAGTACGGATCAGTTGTTTGGTCACCATACCAAATAGGCCACCAACGTCAAATAGAAACCGTCCAACACAAATTCTTTAAATTATTATCTTTTAAAACTAGATTGCCTATTGATGTGTTTGGTTATGATTTTTTTTCCCAAAATTTTAATTTACAACATCTTGGTGAACGAAGAATTATTATAGATCTTTGTTTTATTAATAAATTAATTAATAGTCAAATAAATTGTATTGATCTTTTATCATCCCTAAACTTTAATTTTTGTCAAGATCGATATACAAGAAATTCATATCTATTCCGGTGCAAACTCTATAGCACCAATTATTTGCATAATTCTCCAATATCTCGGTTAATGAATGAAGTTAACCATTTCTCATCTATTCAAAGATTAAATGTATTTGATCACAATCATAAAAGATTCAAAAAAGTTTGTTATAGATTAAATAATATAATGTTATTTTATAGTACAATGTAAATTTATAGCGTTATATACATATGTATTTTCAATTGTTTGTATTTTTTTTATTGTAATGGCGATTGCCGTAAATAAAGATATTATATTATATTATATTGAACTCTCCTAATTGATTTAAAAATAATTTTGAATATTTTGATTTAATACATTCAAAATCATTGCTTTTAACATAATTTAAATTACTATTAAATGTGATATTATAGGCTTTTGTAAAATCTCTACCTACAATAAAAGTAGCACCATTTTTAATTATATAAATGTTTAACATTTTGTCAATGTTATTATAAATTACTTTTAATTTAATAAATCCTAAAGGTTTTAGTTCCTGACGATTATATGTAAATATAACTTTATTAGTTTGTTCTACTTTATAATGCTTAAAATGTGCATAAAATATTTTATCAGGCATCGCTGATATACTCGCGCCAGTATCTAACTGACATTTAAAGATATTATTTTCTATTTTCAAATTTTTTATTAAGGAATCATAAGAAATATTCTCATTTACAGTAAATAAATGTTCATCTAATAAATAATGTTGATCTTTTTTTATTTTATTTTTATCTTTACATACACTAGCAGTGTGACCTTTCTTTTTACAAACATTACAATAATTGCTATTTAAAAAAAAAAACAATTCGTTCGTACTAAAATGATTATTTTTCCCGCATATAAAACATTTATTATTTATTGGCTTACCAGCCTTTTTATTTAGCGATCCTTGGTTTCCTTTTTTATTCCACGATTGTGATGATGATGTTGATTTAGTCACCTGATGCACCTCCGGTTCTAACTTAATTGCTGTAAATCCCAAAGACGCCATTTTATTTGTAGCCATCTCCACCACCTCGGAAAACTTTGAAGATTTCTTAAACTCGAACAATTTCTCTTGTATTGGTCCGGCATTAAACCCCATAATGTAATGATCTCGTAGCACAAACTCTAATTCCGCCGCGGTGAATTCGCAATGTGCCGCCAAGCTCCTAAGTCGCACGGGCCATTCTTTGGCGGACTCCGATGCAATTTTTCTCGCCGTATGTAATTTATATCTTGCAATGAAAAA
Source organism: Tachinus rufipes (assembly GCA_963932245.1). Lineage (NCBI taxonomy): Eukaryota > Metazoa > Arthropoda > Insecta > Coleoptera > Staphylinidae > Tachinus > Tachinus rufipes. Next base: position 54,464,650 of record OZ010748.1, read on the forward strand.
CGATTCTTGTGGTTTAAAATGATTAGTAATAATTGTTACTAATTCATTATATTTTAATTCTTCCGGTGTGTTTGGAATGCATAGACTTGTTACTAATCGGTAGGAATCTTCATCCAACGCGTTTAAGAGAATTGCTTGCTTCTTATCTTCTTTATCCACGTCGTTTGCCATAAAATAATTATCCAACCGTGATTTGAAAACAGTCCATTCGCACGTGTTGAAATTAAACTCACGCACGTGTCCCCATACACCCGTAATTTTCTCGGCCATCCTTAATGTATTTAGTTTAATTTTTGCACTGACGCAATTTATTTATTGTATTTAATTTTGCACTGACTATAATTTTAGTTCAAATATTCTTATTTATTTTCCATGTCCTCGTCGCCACTGTAGTATACTTAGGGAGAGGGTTAATAGTAATAATGTTTACTCTTAGACGGTTCCAAGTAGACTGATTTATTCAAGTACACATAATACCAACTATCTGACAAAAACTAAACTTCCCTACATATTTATAACATATGCAACTAATGTTGCTTGTCAATATACATTTACATATATATATATATATATATATATATATACAAGGTGGGGCAGAAAAACCTATCCGATTTCAAAACGTTATAAAATTAAAACCACTCAACTTGTCAAATTTTTTTTTTTATTAACATATCGCAAATTTTATGCCATTTTTAAATTTAAGTTTTGAAAATCACATCACTCAAATGTCGTCCTTGGGAGCGGATACACTGATTTAGGCGCTCGCGGTAGCTTTCCATGACTTTCACCGTCATTTCCACAGGAATTACTTCAATTGCCCGAGCAATTTCCCTTCGTAAAGCAAGAAGGGTCCTTGGTCGATGCTGGTAAACCTTCGATTTGAGGTAACCCCAAAGGAAAAAGTCACATGGAGTGAGATCCGGTGAGCGCGGCGGCCAGCCAAGATCACCTCTCAGGGAAATGAGGCGACCGGGAAACAGTTCCCTGAGAATGTCCATTGATCGTCGCGATGTGTGGGCGGTTGCCCCATCCTGTTGAAACCACACATTTTCCACGCCATTTTGGGTCTAAGAAAATTTTCCAGCATGAAACAATAGCGCTCGCTGTTGACCGTTACGGTTTGCCCATTTTCTTCAAAAAAGTAAGGCCCCCAGACGCCTAGGCGGGAAAGAGCACACCACACAGTCACTTTTGGGCTATGGAGGGGTTCCTGATGGATTTCTCGAGGATTTTCGTCACTCCAATATCGAACATTCTGCCTGTTAACGCCACCACAAAGGTGAAAATGGGCTTCGTCCGTGAAGAGCACAACATCGTCGTTTGGGAGTTCTCGGAGATCGCGACACAGGTTCGTACGGGTTTCAAAATCCCTTTCACTTAATTCCTGTGCAACAGCCATTTTGTAGGGATGCATTTTGAGGTCCTGGGACGTCCAGGCGACTTCTTTTTCAATGCTGAACTCGTCTGTCTAAAATTTGACACCCACACTTTAATCGTAGCGTGATGTGGAACAGGATCATGACGCCCGAGTCCGAAATGAATTCGAAAAGCACGTTGTGTAGCAATTATCGAACCGCCGCATTCGATAAACCGCTCAATAACAAAAGCACGATGTTCACCAGACCAAGGCATGTTGACTACTGACAAATGGCATAAAACCGGCTCTCTAACGGTGTTTACCCCACTACTCTACCTGCTCCCTTTTGAGAAAAAGGGATTTGAAATCGGATAGGTTTTTCTGCCCCACCTTGTATATATATATATATATATATATATATCACATACCTATACAAAAGGCACTAAGATTAATCTAACAGATTAAATAAGCTTAGTGCCTTTTTTACAGGTGTGTAACATTTTAATCTAACAGATTAAGCTTTAATCTGTTATATTTTTCTTAGTACCTTTTGTACAGATAAAACAATATAATCCTATTGTTAATCTTCAGAATGAGCAAAAGTGGAATCATACAAAAAGTATAAATACTGAATACTTAAAACAAATGTAAAAAATAAGCAAATATGATTATAGGTCTGATACCTGTGTAAAACTAAATATGATGTACACGTACGTTATTGTATTAATAAAAACTTAAATTTTAACATTGCAAGGCATTTTACCAAAACGAACTTTTAAATTGTACATATTATTGTAATGTTTATTTAACACTGCAACAAAAATACATAAAAATTGAGTGAAGAATAATATAAGTATGTATAAGTACTCAAAAAAAATTATATATGTAAATATATAACTTATATTGACTAATTTTCAATAAATAATAAAAATCACAGAAGAAAAAATAAATAAATTACTCAGAGTATCAGAATCAGATAAATTTAATGTGGGAACAGCAGTCTTTTTCAAACGCATATTCGAACTCCTATCTTATGGTCCAAAATGTAGGTGACAAATAAAATTATTGTGCATTCGAATAGGATCCATCGTTCCAAGTCTTGGATCGCCACAAGCTGCAATCCATTGAGCAAATTGATCCGGATACTTTGTAGGATTAGGAAACCGAATCCTCAATGTATACTTATGTCGGCAAGTTTTTACCGAACAATTTTTATATGTCGACATATTTCAAGCTAAAAATAAATATTATTTTAAGACTATGTAACTCACAAACATAGAAAACTTATTTTTATTTATTTTTCTACATTTAATTAATAACTTATGCTGACATGCAAAAAAAATGTTTTGTGTGAGCACAATCATTCTACTATTTTTATTTATTTATTAAACAATTTAAAAATAGTAATTCAGCTCATGAAAAATTGTATAAAATAGAGGTTAGGTATTTGATTTATTTCTAATAAACTTTTTAAATATACACAAACCTTAAAATGAATAAACAATGGTAAATCTAAACACCACTAAACACTCACAAAAAATTGTCTTATTTACTTATTTATATTATATAAATGAATTTCACAGGAAACAACACAACCATATAACAGCAAGAGACAGTTTGAAATAATCAAATCAAACTTAACACTGACAGCTACATCTGATTGCGACGATTTTAGCGATTGCACCGCCGCGCGGTAGATTGAACCAACACTAAAGTTATAGATTCATCTCTATCTAACAATAGTGAACAGCCCATGATGGTGTCTAAAAATAAAAATATTTCTGCTTTTCTCTGACGACAACCAGTTACTTGATTCATTAATTAATTTTAGTTAATGTAAGTTGTCAATTAAATTCGTAACATTTTGTTTTTTATTGATAGATGTTTTTTAGCTTGAAGTATTTTAACTGAGAAAGAGTGCCTGAGTTCTTCAAAGGATCTAACTTCTTATGGTGGCAGTGTCAAAAAATGCCCCTCTGTGTTCTGGATCGTCCACTTATTTACCTTCACCGCAGCCGATCATGAAACGCAATGGCTACATTAACGTAAGAAATAAAGATCAACGCTGCTTTCTATGGAGTCTTGTTGCGGCTTTACATACATGCAAACCAGGTGGCCCCACAAACTGTAGTAATTACCCTAATAATTTTTATGATAAATTTAATTTGAATTCGATAGATATACCAATGAAAATATTAAAAATTGATAAAATTCAAAATCAAAATCAATTGTTCTCTATTAATGTGTACTCTTACGACGACAATACTGGTGACAGTTTTGAAATTTACTCATTGCATATTTCTAAAAATCATGGTGCCTTCCAATAAAAGTTAATTTATTATATTTATTTGCATATTATTTTAACAGCAGTGGTCATTTTTGTTTAATAACTTTATTTATCCAAATTATGTTCGGTTCAATTTAACAATCACAAACATATGCTACATATCTGCTATAGATGTCTTGTTCATTTTAATGATAAAAAATTGATAAAAGATTGCAGTACGTTTAATCCGGTTAAAATTGAAATGCCTATTAAGGGATCGAAAGTAAAATTTCAAGGCGACTATGAAGATACCGTTTGCCGATTTTAAGGCTTTGACATCACCGATATTGTCTTGTCGAAATAATCCAATTGCAATCGTTATCAGAAGCACAAACCATTAGCGTTGCGTATTTGTGTGTTTGCTTCTACAATCAAAATTTAAATTTTTACAATTGTTGTCGAGGTATAGACCTTCATAAATAGTTTATTAAAAAAATTAGAAACAAATATATGCTGTAACATCGTTAATTTCCAACATTCTCAAAAATTTATTTAACTTTTTATCATAAAATCTAACAACCATGGCTAGACATGTCTTTTTTAAAATATTGGTACTTTTATCCACAATTAGAAAAAAAATTGTCCTTTTCAAAAAATTTATAAAAACGTGTAAACTTTTGTTTTTGAAAACGTTAACATAAATTTCTCCCTTAATTCTACAACATTAAATTTTTTTAGCAATTTAGAATCAGAACAATTTGATGAAACGAGTTGTGGGAGGGAAAACTAATAATGATAAAATATGTTTTGGGATAAATCTGACCAATTGTAATTCTGCAACTTTTGTTTACATTGCAATATTTTTCTTCTTTATTTTTATTATAAAATAATAGTTTCTTTGGCTAATTTAAGTTTTTTTATGTAGGTAAGTATTAGTGCTGTACAGATTGAAAGTCTGAACTAAACTCATAAAAATTGATTTCAAATAAAAATGGACATACATTTTTTTACAATTAACTCATGAAATGGTCTCTTATAAAAATTAATCGTCTTGCATTTTTTACATCGTTTTTACACCTTGAGGTGTTTGCAGTCCTTTGCATATCGTTCTTTTTATTTGCCAAATCGGCAGCAATTATTTCAGAATTTTTGTGAGGCAACTCGTTATTTTCTTCAATTGCTCTATTGTGGAGCACTGCTGTTACTATAATAATGTTTTGGAATTTTTGAAGTGATACTCTCATACACAACGACAAAATAGGAATTTTTCTTTTTCATACTTTATAGCTGCGTTCAATACAATTCCTCGTTCTTATTTGCGACTTGTTATATAAACGTTCGAAGTATTACTATATCGACTATCTCCTATTGGAGATTGAATTGTTATTAACCCATCACCCAAAATACTTTACGATAATTTCCTTTTTATGGCAGAATTATTAAAAATGATTTTTAGTCATGTGTCATCCCTGGCCATCTTGCAACTATATTGCAAATTTTTAAATTGCAATTGCTAATAGTTTACACATTCCATGGAAACCATTTTCTTTTGTTTAAGTAATATTCCGCATCAGGTGTTCCTGGTGACTCTATTTCCACATATGTGCGATCTATTTAATAGAATTTTAATTGCGTATAATTTTTTTCTTCTGCAGTTGTTGGCGTTTTAAAATCCAATGCCGTAAGCTGGCAATTGTTTCTGTCACATTTCGTACAACAATACAAGCAGCAGATTTACTTACTCTTACATAATCCGTAGCAACAAACAACATCAAAGCCATTGAATAGAACTTCAAAGTTAACAGTAACTTTGTTTGAGTATCTATCTATATTGATAAGATTATAAACAAGACCTATACATTGGAACTTGTTGATAAGACTAGGGTGTCATACCTTATCAAAGATTTTCTTCATGTTTGTCTAAAGTAGAGTTCCATTTGTGACTATTTTAAGTCAGAATGTCTGTAGTATACAAAGATGAATACCTGAGATGATGTTATTTTGTTCTAAGCAATGTGGAAATTATCATATTTTTTTTAAAATGGCATTGTAGGTACTATAGCAGGAGAATTTAGAATAGTAGAATTAAATGCAAACTGTTTTGCAAAAATATCTGCTTTTTCTTTTAGATCACTATCTAGATTGTTTTGATCATTTTGAAGAGGGAGTATTGAAGATTTTGAACTACCTTGCAATGAATTTTTTTTTATAGAAATTATTGATGTTTATGAAAAGTTTAGAAATTTCATTAGCTTTGTTTTTGTCAATCCTATCATTTACAAGCTTTTTTATAATGTTAATAAGTCTGATAAGAACGAATACTGGCGTATTTGATAAATGGTTTTTGTTTCTTTCTTATTTCTTATCTAACTGCTTGTTTTGTCTGAACTGAGTACAAGTACGTTTGTTTTGTTTTGCTATCAGAAAATAATATGATAGATGAAGCGCTGTTCAGTATCACTAATAATGTTAGCAAATTTTGCCTTGTAGGCCAGTTTACCGTTGCCCGTGTCACTACCACTAGGAGGTAAGGCGATTCACCGGAACACCAGGTAATACAAATACAAAATACAAAATACATAATACACAATGATAAATTAATTTAGAACTAACAAAATAACAATTTCAATGATTTTTATGCATATAATATATAAATTAAAGAATAAAATGTTTTTATTTTTTAATGGGCAAAATAACTATTATTGGAAATAGCAAATTTATGTTTTTATACTGTTAATTGTTATTGAAAATATTAATACTTAGTATTTAATATATAATAGGTAATTGTAGAAGATTGTGAATTGCAAGATTAAATTATATGTACAATAGTGTTACACTAGAACAAAATGCTTTTGTAGTAAAGATTCATTATTGCATTGGAACAGTCAATAAAGATGGCACAAGTTGTACTCTCTTCAGTCGTGCCTAAATCATTTTAATCCTTTGAGTCCTAAAAACTAAAATTTTATATTTTTTGTGTAATAATTAGAAAAAACTTTTATTTATCTTGGACAATAAGTTTATTATTAAAAAATATAAATTTGTTATTACAAAATATTTTATAATGTGGTTTCAATATTGCTCCATTAGAAAGTGAGTAGTATTTTTTTAAGCTGTAATTACTTTTTATGCATATTTGCAAAACAATTTTTTATTTCAATTAGGCGCAAGCCAACATTGCATGTGTGCTACACATCCACCTTGTCCTGCGAGAGTGGACACGTGTGCTACAGGAAGCACAACGCTTTGATGTCGAATGTTTCGGCTTATGTTCAGCTTTAACTTTTCTTTTCTCTTGAGGTACATATACTTTAAATTTATTTAGAACAACTTTACGTTTTCCTTTTTTCCTTTTACAGGAGCTCCAATCAATTCATTAATTAAACATAACCGAAACGTTTTTAAGTTTATAGTAGCTCCAGGCATTGTGAACACAAATATCTAACAAATACCATAAAAACCTATGGTACCATTTTCTAGATTTACGATTGATTTCATAAAAACTTTTCATCATGTAAACTTTATCCACATATCCCATATGTCGATTGTAATCCAATGAAGGACATTTATATTAAATTTAACCATACCTTTGTTAATGGATTGGTTTATTCCAGGTTTATAACATTTTAAAACTGATTTTTGTGGGACATCCAGAAGCGGCATTATTTTTTATAGTTTAGAGAAGTTTTATTAGGAATAATAGAGAAGTCATTTATGTAAATGTTGGATAGCAACTATATAAATCGATCTTTTGATAGTAATGATGATATATAGCTATTTCATAGTTCAGGATGGGAGGACCAATAATCTTTGTAGCTTTGCAATTTTTATGCCTATTAATAGACAAATTCCTATAAATATTTTTATTTCTTGTACTGTAGTTGGTACAAAGGAAGCATTTTCACCATTTTGTTGAGTTGCATAAAGGTTAGTTTGAAATACAGTATGGCTAAAGAATTCCTCCGTTAATATACAAAGAAAAACATCAACCAAATCTTCAGAAAATACGGTGGGTGCTGTGTATAAATTAACAATTTTTTACTCATTTTTTCCAGTTGTAAGTATCAATACTTCTTACCTAAAAAAATTGATGATAAAGTGTGGGAATATATGAAACCACACAAATTAAACCCATATAATAATGTAAAAATTCAAAAAAAGAAATCATTATAAAATTAAAATAATATTTACTAGCCATAATAAGTAAATTTGGTAATAAAATAATGCCAATGTTATGTTTGAATGCACATGTGTTGCAAACTACCCTCACAATTTGAGAATCAGCACTTCTGGTATAAATATTATGACTATAGTACTGTGTGCTACCGATAGATAGTAGCGCATACATTGTATAAGAGTGCGGTTTCAATAAAATACTTGTAGGGCTTTACAATATCAATTATTGAAAGGGTGGTTTTGTCATGATACCTCTTGGACTCAAAGGATCCCGTAAAGAATTGTTACTTAAATTACTTTCCCTTTATTATAAACAAGTCGCATATTGCAACTGTTTCAACAAACATTTAAATCATACAAAATATTAGATAAGTAGCTCGGTCTTGTTGAAAATAACCAGTCTGCAATTCATTGTCGTGTAATTGTTTGTGAAATCCTTATAAAATTATAGTGTAGTAGTACAGTACCGGTACTACATTATTTGATTAAAAAATATAGGTTTATTTTTAGCCTTGAAATTGCAACCCAAATACCAATACAACAACTAGCATTACATCATTATTTATATTGTAAACAACTTCTTCAGTAATTATCACTAACATCAATATCTGTAAGTGTACATGTTTAATGTAATATTGTTTGTTTTTATTATTGACTTGACTGTTATTTGTTTTTATTTTTGATGATATCTTATTTTATATTGTATATTCAGAGAAATAAATTGTAATTTCTGCATTATCCTAATGACTATAAAGTCATAATCTTAATTGAAATGTTATCATAAGTATTCATCAGTTTATCTGTGTATGAGTGTGTATAAAATTATTGTACTCATAACTCATAACAAATATGAATGTGGTGGAATTTGCAGTTGATATAAACATTTTCTTACAAATATCAAAGCGTTTAGCCATAATTCCAGCATATGGAAAAGGCAATTTTATTACTAAACGTTATTACGTAGTGATAAATATTATTATAATTACAATTCTCTTTATACATTTGTTTTATTGCAAAGTGATTGATACAACGTTAAAAATATCAAACGCATTAATATTATGTAGCATATGGTTTATAATATATTTTACTTTAATACATTATCTGCTCTCAACAAATTTTTGGAAATTGCATATTTATCAACAACTTTTTATAAATATAAATCAAATTGATAAATGCTTATATAACTTGAAATTTAATACCATACCTAATATTTTAAGTTATAATAAAATTGGATTATTTTATATTTTTACAGTTATACTACAACTTTGGAATTTGTTTACACTTGGAGGTATTGGTGAAATTTCAATTGTTTTTATAGTTTTACTAATTTGTACAATATTTTTGCTGCAATTCTGCTTACTCAAGTGTATTAATGTCAGAATAAAATTAATGAATCGTGCCATTAATGCAGTTTTTTATGGCAAAGATTTTATTACATGTCGTAACAATCATTATATAATGCAAAATATACTTTGTATCCAAGAATTGGTTGCAGATTGCGTTGATGGGTTAAATGAAATATTTGGGGTGCATATGTTATCGACGGTGTTTTTTAATCTGGCTCAAGTGCTCGGTTTAATTAACACTTTTTTAGCGGATGCTTATTTTGGCAGCAGCTTAAATAATAAAGTATTGGTTGTGATATGGTGCGGATTTTTTACAGTAAGTATTTTGCTAAATATTTATTATAATTTCTTTATGTCAACCGAGTATAATTAATATTTACTTAAATTTAATGACCATGAAATATTTACTTATTTAAATAGACTAGTGTTTGTAATGTTTTAATTATTTTAATAAGTATATTATACACTACAATTTATTGTATTTTTATCTAAGCCACAGAATAAATTAATGTTTACAAATTAGGTATATTCCACACGGCATGAATATAATTGATGAAGTTAATAATATTACTTGATATTTTGTATATTAATTTAAATTAGTAATTTAAAACTTTTTTACTGGCAAACATTACAAAACGTTTTTGGTAAATCACTTATTTTTTAAGTACTTAAATACTATTAATGTTCATAAATGTTATGTTTTTAGATGCAAAGTGTGATTGTGGCTACTATGTGCAAAAATATAGTTCACGAAGGCAAGAAAGCTATAGCTATAACCTACAATATTTTCTACAGATGTTCAAATATGCTATATTTGAATGAAACTTTACTTATCTTAGCTCAGCAAGCAACTACAAGATGCCCACAATTTACAGCGGCTGGATTCTTTAAGGTGGATTTTTCAATGTTATTCACTTTTATTAATCTCATTGTCACTTACGTTATTGTTATTATACAATTTTCATCGACAAAAATAAATGAAAAGGACAAAATGGTTTAAACAAAATCGAATATAGTCAGAAAAGATCAATTACCAAGAATTTTATGTACGTCTAAAATATCAAATAATATTGTAATACACAATCCTTGAATAAAATTGTTTAAGGACTAATTTTTTTTTTTAATTTGCGGATTGTTGGTTTCTAGTCATGTAGAAGTAAATTTATTATACTTGAAGATAAATATAGAAAACTGCTTAATAGAGCCCAGAGAAAGGCAGCAATTAGAGTTGTCAATAGCTTTACAAGTGATAGCCAGAATAATACCACTGCATTAAACTAAAGATAATCTAATCATATGTTAGATAAAAGTTAGAATACGGTGCAGTGGTTTGGTTTCCATCGTATGCTGTTCACATACATAAACTTGAAAGGGTTCAAAAATATTTTATGAGATATCTGTATTATAAAACCAATGATTGTTATCCAGATGAATCTGTGACGTATAATGACATGTAATCAATGTTTAATGCAAAATTTCTAACAACAAGGCAAAATGTCATTATACTTAAACATTTGCATCATATAGTAAACAACAAAATTGATGATCCTAATTTGTTGATATTAATTAATATCTACGTCCCCCGAATTACAAGTAGAACCGAAGTAACATTTTTGGTTAACCGTTGCAACACCACTCATCACTATAATTCGCCGATTAATTCAATGTGTAGACTTTATGCTAGTGTTCAATATTGCATTGATATATTTAATTGTAAAGACAATTTCAGAATTACTGTAACTTGTTATTATTTTTTTTTTCTTATTATTTTATTGTTATATGGTTATAATGTTAGTTCTCCAAATTTGACTACATTTTTTTTTTCTTTTTATTTGTATAGAGTGCGTACAATATGTATGTTATATAACTTTATCTAAAGTGACGACATGGGCTAGATAAGCCACATCATATAAACTCACGGTTTTTGAGTTGAACCTTAAAGTTTGTTTTTTTTTTAAGTTGCTTAAAAACTTTAATTAAGGTTATCATATGTTCTTGTAATGACGCAGAGAAGTATACCATGCAATTATTTAATCCATGGACAATGTCATCAAAGGGTAATCCTTTGAAAAGTAGCCACTTTAAAATCGGTTTTTGGAGTATCGTCTTTATTCACTTTAAACTGATGAAAGCCGCTGGCTAAATCCTGTGTCTTAATTTGTCCAGAATATTTGTGACATTCGGCAAAGGGTACTACTTGTGTCAATGGTTTTATTGTTTACCTTCCAGTAATCTATCACAATTTGCCATGTTTCCTTTCTGGAGGCGTCTGTTTTTTTTTTTGCAATGAAAGAGGATTTTTATTTGTTGATCTACTTTCGGTTTGTAAATAAAAAGGTATCTATATTTTGTGTTTAACTTTGTAAAAGTCTGTTTTTCTCAGTAAAATACGTTATTACACTTTTTACACAGACGAATAATTTTATTTTTTTACAAGTGTTGAGATCAATTTTTAATTTAAAATCAGTTATTTTTAATTTTTACGATCCTGATTATTTTTGTATAAAGTGTTAAGTAGTAGCAAGGAAACTGACATAAAATGAATATATTTACTTACAGTTGTAAAAATAGTTTTTGTATTTATATTCAGCTGATGGTTATGTGACGTCATCTATGGAATCCACTGCAAGTTATTCGATGGATGATTGATTAGTTGCTTGATCCGTTTCTTTGTTGAAGAGTTAAAATTTACAGTTTTTAACTATGGATTCCAACAAAAAATTCAGCCCGACTGAGCCAATTATATTTCGGTGATTGAAATTAAGTTTTTAAAAAAGATTTATATTATATTATTTTGAATAATTACATTTAAATATAATATAATGTAAATAAAATTCAACCATTTTGTTAAGCAAATAAAAGCAATCTGGCTGATAAAATATATTTGTTATATATCTTACGCCGCCGTTGTTCGCTGTGTCCCTTCTACACTGACGGTCACTTTTACGCGTTGAATCTGTTTTTTAATCTTTTTCATTTATATACTTATTATTTAATAATATTAATTTAGCTTTTGTAGCTTAAAAGAGCTGTGTGGAGAATGTTTAGTAGAGGCCACTGACATTAGATAACGCGCAGTCAAGTTCTGCAAAACAAAACATGCTTAGATAATTAATAATATAGGAAATAAAATTGAGACTACCTCCTGGAGACTTTCGATCCAAGATTACTTGATTGTGACATGGCAACATTGTATTTAAAAAGTTGAACAATTTTATTGATTGATACGCTAATAATAGCATGTGCAATTTTTAATCTGTTCAAATAGATAACGGAATGATTTAAGAAAACAAATAAAAAGTATTGTTGACCTTTTACAAATAGTTAAGCTTTGTATTTTATGGAATTTATTGTGACTCAGTAATTTGATCTAAATTTTGTTTTGTAAATAATATCGTCGCCTTGTGTAATTCTTGTTTGTTTGTTTGTTTATAAGTGATTTCATCAATAATAAAATTAAGAGCAAGAATATATACATATCTGTCATAACGTTTGAGAGTTTTGAATTGTAATTTGTAATAATTAAGATAGCTTTTACTCAGAATGCTGATGATTCAGCTGAAATTATTATTGTACGTGCTTTTCAGCATTATACGCCATTTAAGTTGTATGAGGCATAGTCCAGTCACTATGTCCGACAAATAAGCAGATAAATGCAAATAAAAAAAAAATATATATTTTTGTAGGAAAAGGTTAGAAAAACACAAATGGTCACTGATACAACATATAAACGTTAATAAAACGTAAATTCTGTTCACAATTACATTGATATTATAGTAAATAATGCAGATATGTATACTTAAAAAAAATTATAACAATTGCAAAATAAATGTTATTATAGTTTTATTAATAATTTAATCAATATTTTAACGTCCATACGTCATCTACATGTTATAAACATGTATATATATATATATATATAACTGGATACCTGACTCCGTTTGTTGATGCGTTTTTTTAGTGAAGCAAATTATATTACGGCGCCCATTTTATGTGTGACTTAGGCCCGTTTGCACCAACATCACTTAAATCTTAAACTCCATTTAAAATGGCAAGGTTGCCTTATTCCGTTGCACCAAATAATTAAGGGAAATTTAAGCGACCCTTAAACTTAAGAGGTTAATATTGTTGGCTTAGTAAAAACCTAACCTAAAATTATCATTGAACGTCAATTTTTGTACGCAAATATTTGCATTTTTTACAATGAAGTTTGTAATTATTGAAAACGACATTCTGAACAATGATGTTGATCCTGTAGATATTTTTGAAAGTTGGTTTGCCACGCCAAATTTATGAAAGAGCCGAGTATTTTAATAGTTTTGTTGAAAATGCTTATTTTAAAAGATTTTGAATGCAAAAAGCAACTGCTTTGGAAGTCCTTCATCAAATTGAAGTGAAACTAGAGTTTCCTTCAGATAGGTAAGTACATACACTGTTATTACATAATATTTAGATTCATATGTTTTAAATTAATAGTATCTTTTTGTTATATTATTTTTAGAAATAATAGTGCTTTACCGATCAACCAGTTGTGAGTTGTACTTCGTTTTTATGCAACTAGTAATTATTTATTAAGTATTGCTGATTTTTCTGGTATACTTACTTCAACTGCATGCCGGATAATGAAAAGGGTATCCAGAGCTATTGGTTATTTATCTTCGAAGTACATAAAACTGCCCGAAAATGTTGAAGACATACACGAATGTCAGAGACAATTTTTTTTATATTGCCAGGTTTCCTTGGGTAATTGGAGCCCTTGGAACACACATTCGAATACAGTCTCCAAGTATGCAAATGTTTTAAAAATATACTTAATTTAATTTTTGTATAATGTGTATGAAAAAGTGCAAAGATTGATAGAATAAAAACTATATATACATATATATATATATATATATATAATTTTATTTTTTATTGACACCGCTTTTAAATCCCATTGGTAATGCCCAGAAAAAGTACAACGATTACCATATTTGCACTAGAAATGTTGTGGAACAATTGTTTGGTGTTTGAACACGTAGATTTCCAGTCAACGCTTATTGTTGTCGGTTAAAAGTTGAGAACACTTTAATAGTAATAGTTGCAACAGCTGTATTGCATACCCAGGAAATGGGAGAAGTAATTGTTCCACCAGCTGAAGGAGATGATCGCATACTTGATCAATTAATTTTGCAAGGATATGGATCGAATGTTGGACATTTAGCAAACCAGGCAGAATTAAATATAACAAATGTGCAAACTACGCTAATCAATCAGTATTTTACTAGGCCGTAGCTGATTTGTTCTACATATAGAAGTTGTTTTGTAATAAAAATAAAAATAGTTTAAAAAAATTAATTATTACACAAAAATAAAAATTACAATTTTTGAAGTTTCTCTGAAGTTTTCTTTTTAATTTGGTATTCCAATTCATATAAATTCTTATTTCTTTCATTTTCTTCTTCCATTGTCTTTATTTTTAAACAATATTCTTTCATCTTGGCTTCCTCTTCTTTTATCATCGACTCAATCTGATGTTTGGCAATTTTAATTTTTAAATTGGCCAGTTCAATATATTGCTCGTTCAAATTATTTGACTTTGCAACTGCCATAACTGGTCTTCGCCTCATACTCCAAGGTGTTTTTTTTGTTCTGATTGCAGTTGGGGTTCGCAAATTATTATTTTTTTGGTTTCCTAATTTTTTCAAATAATGTGTTATAAATAAGTATAGGTTAGGTTTTTGTAAATGTTAAAACTTAATATGAAATTATTACACTGTGTGATAGAATACGTTATATTATATACGTTTACTGTTATTACTACATAGTTTGATAAAATTGAGACCTAAAAACCGGTCAACAATAAACAAATATTAAAAACAGCACATAAGTTTTAACACTGATAAGAATAAAATATTTGTTTGGTTTGCTAAATAAAAGTTTTGTATGTAATGCTGGACAAATTATTTTTAATGTAAAAATTTAATGCTTGTTCTTTTAATATTTGCATAGTAATATAAATTAACTGTAATAATTCTAACAAAAATATTAATGAATATACTGTATTAAAATAAAAAATAAGACAATCACAATATTGCTATGAACGATAGTCAGCATCGATGAAATATGACAAACATTTTAATCTTGTAGTAAAAATAATTTGTTGAGCATTATAAAGTTTTAATTTTGTAAAACAATTTAAATAAACATTTTAAGCTATGTACATACCGGTTGAATTTCTTCTTGTTCTTTATCCGATTTCACAAATACAACACCTGATAGTGCATCCGAATTAATCAAATTTTCAACCGTCAACTGTTTTCGGATGCATCAAATTCAATGTTAATTGGAGGTTTGGATCATGAACAGGAAACACTCCAACACCTCCTCCAATTTTATATATTTTTATTTTTTCCTTCGCTATGGATTTGCAAGCCATTTTTTTATTTATTTTC
This sequence comes from Tachinus rufipes, assembly GCA_963932245.1. Classification (NCBI taxonomy): domain Eukaryota; kingdom Metazoa; phylum Arthropoda; class Insecta; order Coleoptera; family Staphylinidae; genus Tachinus; species Tachinus rufipes. The sequence continues at coordinate 54,480,229 of OZ010748.1, forward strand.
AAAACATTTTTTTAATGAACTCTTACTTCTTGATATCAGGCTGGGGATTTGCGCATTAATTATTCTGCATATTGCAGTCCATGCTTCTTCTTTATCTTTGCCTGTAACGACATCAGTTTTTTTATTCTCTATTATGTCCCTGAATTTATTTTCAATAATTTTTTTTTCTTCTGCTGTATAGTTTGGAACTCTTGCTCTCTTTGAAGGCAGGACCATTTTCCTTATTTTCTATGTTTATAAAAATTACGTCCGACTTTAATGAGAGTATTGATGCACTGACCATAGATAATAGCACTGACACAAGCACAAGCTGCTAGAAGTTAAGTTTTATGACATTGCCGCGTTTTCATTACAAAAATTGACACAAATACCATAAGATTTTCTAAAATTACTGGAAATGTGCGGTGTTGCTATGTGTAATTTATTTTAAACTTTTGTTTGCTAAACTACGTTTAAAATGTGTTGGTGCAACGCTGTAAAAATTTAAACTACCCTTAAAGTTAACTATGGTTTAATTAAGTGTAGATTTAAGCCACGATGGTACAAACGGGCTTTAGTAATACAAAGTAATTATTAAAAACATCTTACATTTTATTATTTTAGGGTTTTATACATTTAAAACATACATTATATGTTACTAACAGAAACAAAAAACCATTTAAATGATCCGGACAAAAATTGGTCAATTAGATCCGAAGTTCAGACAAAACATGTGTTTTTAATAAACAATTAATATCTTTTAAATTGTCTTACCAACTTATGCCAAATGTTTGGATAACATTATTACACGTATTACTGACGTTTTTGCAGTACAGTAACTTGAAAAAAAAAAACTTTTTTTTATCAATACTACAAAAACCGGCAATAATCGTAAATTAGCACAAAACATAAGCCATTTACCTGGTGTAATTAGATTTTTATTTGAAGACTTCCTGCGCGTGCCATCTGCAATGGAAGTGATGTTTTATATGCACAGCATACAGAATTAATTCCTCTAATGTAATTTATCAACCAAAATAAGTTTTAACAATGTATACATTATACATACATTATAGTTTTGTGAAAATGTCAAAATAATTGTTTTGCAAATAAAACAGTAACGTGCAAAAGAACAAAAATTGTTGATCTGAAATTAAAATTTTATTTTGATCTTTTGCTTGCTACTGATTTATTTACAAACCAATTTTCTTAAAACTTTTACAAAACTTCAACATTATCTAATATACATAATGCATAAAATGAATACAATGTTAAAACTTATTTCAATTGGTAATTATGCTCAAAAAAATTATTCAGTTTATTTAACATATAAAAAATCACTTCCATTGCAGATGGCACGCACATAAAGTTTACAAATAAAAATCTAAATGCTCTACGTAAGTGGTTTATGTTTGATGATGCTTTACGATTGTTGCCGATTTTTGTATTGTTTTTCGTAAAAAACTTAGACGGGTTTAATTTTTTTTTTAATTTTTAAGTTATTTTTTATTTTAATTACTGTACCGCAAAAACCCTTGTTTATACAAAGTTTAACTATGATAGTAAAAGTCAGCTATACGTGTAGTAATGTTGATTTAAAATTTGGTTCAAGTTAGTAGACTCGTTTAGAAGATATTAATTTTGTATGACAAACGCATTAATGGTCTTAACTTTGGATAATGATAAAGTGAATAATAAAATTTTTTGTTTTCATTATTTCTATTATGTGCAAGTGCTCGCATTAATCACAATTATCAATCTTACAGGTTATTAAACTTTCTAGAAAATTACAACATTAAAATGTGTTTATTATTTATATAAAAATTTTAAGCATAAATGCCAGCAACTATATGTATTGTAATTCTGGTATTGATTTCAATTATATTTTATTTTGTAATTGAAAAATATGCAATATCAGCAAATAATACAAAATTAATTATAGAAGCATCATTAAAATTGAATATTTATTTCAATTGATAATAACAGCAAGTAATAAAAAACTAAGATGAGATTTATTTGTAAGAAAATATTTTTTCGGAACTAGTTGAAAGATTAAAATTATTGTACGCATCTAAAATGGCTGGTAACAATTTACATAAAAACGAAATATTATCAATAATTGAGGAATTGAATTGAATAACTTTGATCGTAATCTCTTTTCTTTTGCAAATTAAGCGTCTTTGAGATATGAGCGTCGATAAGTTTGGTAGATATTGATTAACGCTGCAACTACAAAAACTACTCGTGGGTTTTCATTGAAATCTGATGGGAACTATAATTTAAATAATAAACAAAATATAATATATAAATGACCCTATAGATAATACAGATTTACAGCATAAACAGTTGGATAGCTAAATCAAATGTATTATAAATGTTATATAAAACTATAAAATTATGTTACAGCACATTTATTTTATTTTATTTTATTACATATCATTATTATTATTAAATCTATAATGTGGCGCTTACAAATCACGACAAAAGGAACTGGCTGTTGTTTGAGTCGTCTTTAACATAAAAAAACTAAAAATTAATTTAAATAAATTAATCATTTGTTAAAACTCACCATCTTGAAATTTAAAAATTGGGATTGATTGCCCATACATCTTTTTATGCTCTATTACGAAAAGAGCTTTCCTTCCAGCAAAACTTTTATTGAAATCTTCTATCGCCTCTTTTGTGAATGCCGAGTTAATTTTCTTCGGCATCCATACTTCACAATCTTCTAATGTACAAGATTGCTCTTCCGTACATAGTCATTTTTTTTTAACTGCATATATCGTATATTGTATGTTGATATTCAGTTCCACCAGCCTTATAGTTTGTTTACCGCTAGAGAATTGCCGGGTTTAGTCGCCCCGTTCTGTTGTGGTGCCACTAGTAATATTGTTATGAAAAAATATTAAATCTTATCACATCTACAAGAATATCAGTAAACCTTACTCTCCAGACAAATATTGACACGTACAGCGCCGTTTTTAAATTAAAATTGGTTCTTATGGAACAAAACGCCAAACAACTCAATAACCATACGATAAGATTTTAGTCATCACTCTTTTTATATGTTGAACTACATACAATACTGTAGGTATGTCTTCATGTTTTTGATTAAAAATTTGAAGTTCTATTTAACAAGTAAAAAATTAATAAAGAATTAATTAAAAACGTCACTTTTAAAAAATAATTTTGGAGAAACGACTTATCGCAAGACATAGATTGGACTTTCTTCTACAATGTGTGAAAATTTTATTCAATTATATTCAGGCGTTTTCTTGCTGAGTTTGATGCTGTAAACCCTTACAATAGCGCAACTATTCTCCCCCCTTAACCCACATATTAGTTCAATTATATAATAAAATAAGATAACTTTTGAAAAAAAGTGTGCTAGCGGATATCCAATTTCCACATCGATAAACTACAAATTTAAAGTTATAAATTTTTTTTTCTTATTATCAATTTAATAATATGAATATTTATTTTCTTAAATTAAAATAATTTATTTAGAATTACGTTACATTTTCTCAATACCTATATTTATTAGTAGAATCTGAGAGAGATCAAATGTCAAGATATGATAGCGGAATTGTTATTTAATTATTTTACTTATCTCATATTTTTTATTCAAAAAAGTGTGCTCCCGAAGATACAATTTTTACATTGTATGAATTATCTTATATTGCTTAATTGTTACATAATTTGCTCGGTATTCATGTTTCTGCTTATCTAAACATATTTGAGGTCAATGTTAATTTGTTATTAATTAATTAATCGGAATTCCATTACGCGTAGATTACAATTATTTTAGCATAGATAATATTGCTTACTGCATATGTAGGTATATTAAGTAAAATTTTTATTATTAGTATTTATATATTTCGTTAGTTTGAAATCTTCAACAATTTTATTAAATGATAAATTTAGCACCTCATCCATGCATAGATTTTTTTTCAGATATACCGTACGATGCAACTGCTAGATTAATATTACTATACAGATCACCTTCTATCTTTTTTGTACAGGTATATAAGATGCTGTGATAAAAATCCCCCAAAAAAAATAGCGATTTTAATAATGCTAGTTTATAATGTACAATGCCACTTAATTTATACAGATTATATAAAGTTTTAACTGTTATAATTATGCTGAAACTTCTGCATTCAATACTGATTGTTTCATGCTCCTTGTAACATCCCACTGTTATTTTATGATCCGCTGCAATGCTATGCTGTAAGGTAAATTTTGTCACATCGACTGCAAGAAATTCTTGTCATTCTTTATGACATAAAATTATTCACCTTCTACCACCTATATCTTAGTTATTGGAGTAAAACATATAGCAGGACTTAAGCAGAGAAATTTATATTTTGTAGAAGAGTGATTAATAGAGTATGTGTTTATTCTAACCAGATATCTTTTTTTCTTTAATTTTTCATCATATTTTTTAAGAGAAGCATCTAGAAACGCCATAGAGTTTGCAACTGTTGAATTATATAATTAATAAAACGCAATATATTTTATTTGCAAAAATACTTACTACTATTTTCAGATATCATGTTTACCGCTTTAAACATTAGTAATTTATAATTAATTATATTCTATATTATTGTTTTATACCCTAATTGGCCTTCTCGGGCTTAAAAGTATTAATTGTTTAATGTCTGAATATTAAATAAGGACGAATTAATAATCTTATAATTATTTTCCCATCAAGTTAATAATTTGCCAATAAAATTATATACTATGTCAAGATATGATAGCAAAATTGTTATTTAATCATTTTACTTATCTCAATGTTTTTCTTTCAAACCTATTTTATATTAACTGTTAAAATGCTTTTTTATCAACTCAGCTCGATAGTCTAGTGGTCTAAAGCGTCTGTCTTAGAATAAAACAGAAGCTCAGCTACCAGTGCTTCAACCAAAACGATTGATTTAATATTACCTTCCCTGTTAACTTTTCTTTTTGGATCAAAATTATTGTTTTTTTGTACAAACTGTGTACATATTATTGTATATATATTGTATATATTGTATATATTAGGGTTAGGTTAGTTTAGTTTTTGTTTATAATATTGTAAATAGTTAAATTAGGTTAGTTAGTTTTAAGCTCAAAACAAAATTTCTGTAAACATGATTCCGACATTTCTGCGGACCTTGTATTGTTTTATTAATCATAATAATTTTTAAAATGTTTTAATCTGTATGAATGATGCATGATTGTGTGAGTGAAAGAAGAATGAATCTGTGAGTGAATGAATCATTAGCGTATAATGTTTTACCAAACTTGTTAAATTTATTTTTTATATTATCCACATTAATTGTTGAAAATTCTTAAGTTATGAAATGATTTCATTACCGGCTTATTAATCTTTTGTCGACATCAAGTAAGGTGGTCTTTGTTGTTGTATTTTTAATTATTGTTTTAATACTTAATTTAATAAATGAATTAAATTGCAATTGCGTCTGTCTTCCAAACAGAATATTGTTCTGATTTAGTTTGCTATACTGGCTTCATGGCCTAGTGGTTTAAGGCGCCCGACCAAGTTTGCTAGATCTCTGGTTTGAGCCTCGCTGCTGGCTTTACATTTTATAATTTTTTTATTTGAGTTTATTTTACTTCACTAATCTTATTATAGAGGGCGATTGCTGTATAAATTTTACTTTTTGGATTTAGTATAGAGGCCGCTATTAAGTCTTACGCATATGCAACTCAATGTACCCACTATTTCTATTATTTAATTAAATAAATTCGAAACTTAATATTATCTCTACTACTAAAAACTTTACACTTTTAAGAACTCTCTGTGGCGCACTTGCTACAGGCGATGTGCTTAGTTTGGATATCACTACCAGCTCAGGTTCTCGAATCCTGGTCCAGTCGAATTATATTTTAATTAATTTTAATTGCACAGCTGAAATATTTTATTCGTAGTATTAGAACAGTGAAGACGTGTTATTTCGCCTCGCATATTAAATCTATTGAATAGGCATAGGCAGGTGGAATAACGCTGAAGCAGTGGGAAGTAGTGAAAGTAGAAAGAAGTAGTGAGAAAATAAGCATAAAAATCAGAAGTAATTAAGAGCAGAAGTAAGTGTAAAGTAAAATAATACACGGCACGGAGAGGTTAAGAACAGTGCCGGACTAAAAACCAGTTAAGTAAAATATTGCAAAATACAATATATAACGTGAATAATCTAAAAAGAAATAATATAAGAATAAGTAAATGAATGACAGGTAAAAGAAAGATAGCAGATTTAGACAGCAGTACAGAGATAGAAGATCAAAACAAAACATTAAAGACACAGAAACTGTACAAACAGAGAGATAAGGAAGTAGAAGAAATGGAAAAACTCGAAAAAATGATAGCCTCATTAATAGAAAAAGTAGAAACAAATACAAATGAAAACAAGTTATTAAGAGAGGAAATGAAAAAGCAATCAGAAGAGTGGGAAGTTGAGAGAAAGAATTTGAATAGGAAGATGAAACAGCTAGAAATGAAGATGGAACAGATAGAGAAAAGAGAGAAAAAGAAAAATATTACAATAAAAGGAGTAAGCTGGGATAAAAATGGAAACATAAAAGAGGAAGCAAGAAAATTCATACAAAAAAAGTTGGAAGTCGAGGTCCAAGTAAAAATGGTCAGACAGATAAAACATCATAGAAATGGAAACATTTGAGGATAAAATGAAAATAATGACAAATAAAAACAAACTAAAGGGGCTACAAATATACATAGAAGATGATATGACTATTAAAGAGAGAGAAATACAATATGAGATAAGGAAGATAGCAAAGATGGAAAGACAGAACGGTAAAAGAGTGAAAATAGGATACAAAAAGATCAGCGTCAATGAAGAATGGTACAGATGGGACGAAAAACAAGATAAAATAGTTCTAAGTTCAAAAAACTAAAGCTAGAGGAAAGTAATACAAAACATAATAATGTAAATAAAAGAAATGTAAATAATGCACAGATAGAAGATACGGAAGGTGATACAATAAGTAATAAAAATAATACAAATGATAAAAACAAAATATGGAGAATAGCAACTTGGAACATAAGGAGTGTATACGGTAAAGAGGAAGAGCTGGAAAAAGAGTTTGAAAAAATGAAAGTAGAAATATTAGCAATAACCGAGACAAAAAGAAAAGGAAAAGGAATGTTTACAACCAATAACAAGCACAAAATAATATACAGCGGGGTAGACAAGGATAAGCGAGCAGCCGAAGGGGTAGGATGAATAATACACAGAGATATAGAACAACAAATAGAAACATGGCAAGAAATATCACCAAGGATTTTAACCGTAACCCTAAAAGATAACAACAGAAGCAGAACAATAATTATAGTATACGGACCAAATGAAGGAGACATATACATAGCAGGAGACTTTAACAGCAGAATTGGAAAGGAAGTAAAAGGGAATGAAATGATGAGAGGAAAATATTGGGAAGATACAATAAACGAAAATGAGAAAAAATTGCTAGATTACTGCAGAATGAATAATTTAATAATAACAAATACACTATTTAACCATAAGGAAATACACAAGTACACCAGGGAAGTTATTAGTAGAAAAGAAAAATCCATAATAGACTATATAATAGCAGAACAGAGAAACAGGAACAAAATAATAGACACAAGAGTAAAGAGAAGCTATGAAATAGGATCCGATCACTATCTAGTATTGACCACAATTAAGGAAAAATATCAAAACAGTGTCAGAAAAATACAGCAGCCAACCATAACAATAAACTACAGCAAGATAAGAGCATACAAATTAAGAGAGAACGAAACTGCAATGCAGTATAAAGAAAGAGTAGAGGCCAAAACAGAAGAAGTTAACGAAACAGAAGAAGTAGAAGTAATGTAGAATGACCTAAAAAGAAACATGCTTGAAGCAGCACAAGAGACATGTTGTAGCATCACGTTTCGGCCGTAGAAGCTGCCGGCTGGTTTCCTAAAACAAATAAAGTATATATTATAATTTAAGATAGGCAACCGAGGTAGCTGTTGGAAGTTATTAGGGATGTATCGTAGGCAACCCAACATACACTATGGTTAATCCGATAGCCGGACATTGAGGATTGTGTTATGAATATTTATATTTGTACGCACACTAATTAAGTCAGTGTGGGGGTGTTACATGTTAGTTGCTATATGTTCTAATTAACTTTTGTTAGTAATGGTTAACGTTTAAAAGAATGTTTGACACTTACCATGTGAGTTGATCCCGACGTATCATTTCGGCTATTTCTACCTCTGTGGGCCTTTTCTTGTGGTGTATTCTGGAATAAGAAATTATTAATATATGTGTGGGACTATAATGGTATGATTATTACCAGGATATAGGTGAAATTATGTGATGTTAGTATTGGCGGTTACGAGTAGGGCTATTTTCTCTCGGAGTAAGATTGAAACTAGTTTTTGAGTTAATTTTACTGATAAATGTTGATAGATCTTACTCGAGAAGTGGCTTTATTGCTATGTAGGGAATGGGGGGAATGTTTTAAGGAATTTTACGATTGAATGTTTTGTTTATTATTGATTGGAGGTTATGTGGATTGGGAGAGTACAGGATGGATTGATTGAGTACTGGAAACTTACGAATGGTGATATTCTAAGATCTCCAGTAATGTTTCAGATACTATTATGATGGTACTTACTTGAATTTTAATTAATCCTAATGTAGACATCTGTCACTGTCACCCACCCTGTTGTTTACACTTGGCACTTTTGGGGACATGTCATAATTCACGGTTGGCAACACTGATTATTGGTTCAGGGTGTTCATGTAAAATTTTAAGATGGGGGTTCTTTTCTCATCCGGTGCTCGAAGTGTGGTGGTGTGTTTGCTGGTTATTGAATACCGACAGGAGGGTGTAACCTCACGGCTTGTGGCCATTTTATGGTATGTACCAGTGATTATATTGGGGAGGGATTTATAGGAACAAGTGGGTTCGAGCTTTTCCCACGGAGACCGGTATCACCGAGAGTCCTCGACAGAAACAAGCTCGTGGCGCTCACAATTGTACCCGCCCGTCTTCACTGAGCCGGCAGGCACTCTCTCGGTTGACCATACCACCCTAGCTTCCTCATCCTCTCCTAAGAAGTGAGAAATTACGCCACATTTTTGGAGCCCAACGTGGGGCCTTTAAATTAAATTTAGGGCATATTAAAATAAAAAAAAATTTTTGAGTTAATTAAAATTTAAAAAAAAATGTATAAGTCTTTGGTCTGATGAATAGGTGGCAAACACAATAAGTAAGGAAATTATTAGCGAACTGACTTTTATGCGATTATCTCTAGCTTGCAATTTTGGTAGTCGAGAGAAAACCTGGGATTGGTAATTACTTACCACTTGTGAAATTTTGGATTTTTGTTTTATGATTGAATTTTATTTTTTTGGAATTCATATATTGGGAATTCTCTTTAGGGTTTGAGGACAATTTTTTTTTTTTTTACATATTTTGGGATAATTTTTAGGGTGTCCGAAAAATTGCTCATCAAATATTTTGTGTAATTTTAGGTGGTACAAGTTTTAAATATATTTCGGAAAAAGTGTACTTTTCTATCAAAGTAGTGTTTTGTACATTATAGGTTAGGTTAGGTGTTCGGGAGTTTGGCTGTTATTAGTGTTTGTTTTTTTTTGTTGTTTGATCATTTTGATTGTGTATAATTCACGATGTCGAGGAAAATTGATGTAGGTAAGCTTGTCCAAGACGAGCTTACTTATGAACTGGCTATTCGTGGGCTACAGTCCGCTTCGTGCGAGGAGATGCGGCAATCCCTGCGACAATTGCTAAAGATGGAGAGGAATGTCGATAGTTTTTTTCGTCCTGAACATCCATTCACTTTTGAGGAAGACGTGAATGCAGCGACGACAAAATTGGCGGAAATACGTCAGTCCGTGGGTTTGCTATCTGAAGATCAGTATCCGTCGTTGGGCAGAAAAATTTCCAGCCAACTGGCACGTTTATTAGGTAGGGTGGAAGTGACCAAAGCAGTGACTACAGAGGAAACTAAGATTCGATCCGATTTACTCCAGGGAGTGCTAGGCCTTATGGATTGTTTTAAGACAAGGATGGCAGATTTGACCAAGGATCCGAGAACCAAACCGTTGGATGTCCAAGTAATGGAACAAAGGTCACAACATTTTAGTATCCCTATTCATAGTACTCCCGCTGCTTCGTCAACCTTTGTTGAGGCAGGCCGTACCTATGTGAAGTCAGTACCAGTTAGTAAATGGGGAATTAAGTTTCAGGGACGTTCCGCCAAGGTATCGGTGAGTGCGTTTCTTCAGGAAGTAGAAGACCTTCGACAAGCACGGAACATATCAAAGGAGCAACTGTTTGCTTCCGCGATAGATTTATTTGAGGGACAGGCTCTTTTATGGTACAGGGCACGGAGACATTTAGCGGACAGTTGGGAAGTTTTGGTCCGTCTTTTAAGGGAAGAATATCTGCCAGCCGATTATGATGATCGCTTGTACGACAAAATTAAACGGCGTACTCAGGGACCTACTGAGAATATGGGGACGTACTTGGTTGCAATGGAAAATTTATTTTCTCGCTTAAGTCATCCGGTGACGGAGAACTTAAAGCTATAAATTTTGCTACGGAATATTGAACCTTTCTACCAACTTCATCTTGGTCTAACGGAGGTTACGAGCACGGAACAACTGCTAAAACTTGGTCGTCTTTTGGAGTCGAAGAGAATGAGTGTTGACAACTTTGTGCCTCCTCACAAGCGTAATTTTGATCTAGAACCAGATTTAGCCTACGTCCAAGTTACCGAGACGTGTAACACCGTGGATACCAGGACGTGTTTTAATTGTCGGAAAGCGGGACACATATCTAGGTATTGTAAGGAAGCGCCCCGAAAACGCTGTTTTGGCTGTGGTAGAGAAGGCTTCACCAAGTTTAATTGCCCGGGTTGCAAAGGTAAATCTCCGGGAAACGGACCGACGAGGCGTTAGAAGGTTGCCTAACGTCTCCTAAAGCCCCAACGTCAACTACCCCTGTCTTACTCGATTTCATCTTAGCTCATGCACTGGGAGATGAGCGTCCCTACCTACATGTAGACATTTTTGGAAGAACCTTTTTGGGATTGTTGGATTCTGGTGCCTCCAGAACTATTTTAGGACGTGAAGGGTGGAATTTGGTAAAGGATTTTGGATTGTCAGTAGACTCGAAGAATAGAATTAGGTGTACCGTTGCTGATGGAAAATCTTGTGAATGTTTAGGTGTTGTGAGTGTTTGTAACGGGCCAATTGATCGGTAATCTAAAAAGAAACAGTAAACATTTAATTTTCATGTCACTTTTCAATTTATTACTTATCTTTTATTAAAATGTTGTTTCATCCTATGCTATTTAGATGTCGGTTGATATATTTGGTTGCAGTAGTTCCAGGCGCTCAAGAGGGGGGCCCTAAAAATATTTACTATTAATTTTATGTTTATTTAAAATTATTTTAATTTAATTTAATGTTTACTACATGCAAGCAGGAAGGTATAAAGAGAGTTTGGCAAGGGCTTATTAATTTATGTTTTTGTATCAATAATTTTTCGATCAGTTTGATAACTTACGATTGTTGTTTTTGTCGTTCGTTCCTTCCTTACCAGTCTTGCCAGTATTATCACTTCACATTGTAGCTGTAAACTTTCCGCTATTCCTTCCTTTTGTCTCCTATTATATTCCTTTTTATTTTATTCCAATTTCTATTTCCATTCTGTTGTTTTTATTTCTCTAACCTAGAAAACAAGCCATGTCACCAACTTAATAGAAACATTTAATATATTATATTCATTTTTATTCACTTGTTGTTCGGTATAATTTAATTAGAATTTAAACAGCTCATACCTTGTCAATTTCGTTAATTGTGAAACTATCTCAGCTGTCACTTAAACCAGTTGCGCACAGAAGCTGGCGGGAGTAAACAGTTGCGCATTCTCAAGCGTTCAAGTTCACGAGTTCAACACACGAAAATCTTTTGCGACGTTGCCACGTCAACTATTCATTTTTGATATTAATTTAAATTTTATTTGATTTCTAGTATTATTAATTGTTTCTTTTTGCTGTTTAATTGACTATGGTTTTGATTTGTAATTTCCTATCTGTATTTCCTTCCTTTGATCATTCGATCATGTTATTCGAATTTTAATTTTCTTACTTTGGCAGGGCAGACGGTTGCGGGGAGATTTTATTTTTGCAAGAGGTCCTAACGGGAGAAAATTGGGTCCTTTTTAATCGAACTTTTGCATAGAGCAGACGCGTTTCGCGGATATTAAACTCAGGTCATTCCACGTTTTTATATACGGATTTGAATGCCTGTTTAGTTCGTTTATTAGTAAATGCTAATATTTATTTTATAATAAAATTATAGTTTTAATAATTTCTCCTTGCGGCTACTGACTTGTTGGGTAAGTTTATTAATTTAATTTTGTAATTCATGATCCTCCCTCACGTGCCCCTTTTGTGTTTCTTACAGTACTTTGCCCATTTACAATTTATGACCCCGCAAGATCTTTATTTCTATAAAATTGTTGGATTGTTGTCCGATTGTTTTACGGCAGCAAATCTGTTCCTCACCCCTTTTTGGTACGCTAATTAATAAGGATCAAGCCATCGCCCTGTGAGTTCCGTGTTACAAAGGAAAAGTCCGGTTGCGATTGCCCCGTTTAAGCCCGGTGAAGAAAAACGAGGCGAGCACGTGGCTGAAGAAAAACGTGGCGAGCACGTGGCTACTGCAGAAGTCCTCCTTTATTACGAGACGGATTACGTTGCACCCAAATTACGGTGCGCTACACCTAAGCTTTTGTTTTGTTGCCTTATATTTTGTGAATTAGTTTGTATTTTTATGAGTGAGTGTGAGTGTGATTGCGTTATTTTATGATTTTATTAATTGTTCACTTTTCAATTGAAATTTCTTTTTTTTTATAATAGACATAATTTGTGGGAATAATTTTGTATTTTTCCTTTTATTCCTCTTCCCACCTTTTTATTTTAGTGGTTTATTGCTTTCTGGTCAGTCCGGGACGGAGGAAATTAATAGCAGTCGTGAGACCAAACGTAAGACCATCCAGTTTAAAAAAAAAGCAGTTGGAGCCCATGTGTGATAGGGATATTTTGGGGTAAGTCCTTGTTTGAATAATCTTTGCTGCCCTGTTTGCATTATTTGATTTTATGTGTAGTGACTATTGTTAACCCACCCCCTTATCTTCACTGAGCGAGCTAGGCTAGCCCTTAGAATATCAAGGGCTAAAAGGGCGTAGCAACTATTTGGAGCCCAACGTGGGGCGTAACTAGATAAGAGGGTTAATTAGTATACAATTAATTAGAAATATTGATTGTTTATATTTTTTTTAATTCGGTAATTTTGTATATTTTTTTTTTTTTTGTTAACTATTATTGCACTACTAAACGCTCATTCACATTTACGTATTATTGTTAAGTGTTTAATTGTTTCTATAACTAATCATCATGTCGAGAATGGACCCTGATCGTTTAAACAAAGACGAGGTAGAATATGAGTTGGCGGTAAGAGGTGTTACGGCTAAAGGCGACCTCAAAGAGTTAATAAAGTGTTTGAGAGGGACCCTAAAATTGGAAAAGGCTGGTAGAAGCTTTAGTAGTATCTGGGAAAAGGATGTTGCGGAAGAGCTCGCGACGTGTACCGACAAGCTAGCTGTCGTTAAAGAGTGTTTGGAAGCGGAGTACATCACTAAAAGTGCAGTACGTAAAATTGAAACCAAGTTAGCTCATATTCTTGGTCGTTTGGACCGCTGCATGGGTGCAGAGGTTGACCAGGAAGAACAGCGAACTTCTTTAATGCAGCTGTGCATGACCTTTTTTGGGGAAATGCAAGACCGTAGCGAGGAAACAGTAGTACAGAGAGAGATTAATGTGCCGCCTGAACTTGTTGTATCTCAGGCTGTGTTAGATCGTGAAGCGTCAGCATCAACTCCTATAAGACCCTTAGAACCACCGGCCGCGCGTAATCAAACCACTATGTCTAATTCGATACAATCGGAAACTACCGGAATGGGAAATTTGAGATTGACGCCAGAATATGCGTGTGTTGGGAAATGGGGTATCCGCTTTAAGGGTGATCATGTTAACGACAGTTTAAACGGTTTTCTTCAAAGGGTTGAGGAGTTAAGTGAGGCACGTGGCGTAACAAAACGAGCGCTGTTTCGCAGTGCTATAGAGTTGTTGGATGGCCGTGCGTTAATCTGGTTTAGGGCCAATAAATCTTCGTTGTTAGACTGGGAAGGGTTATGCGCGGGTCTTAGAGCTGAGTTTCTTCCTCAGAACTACAATGATCGAATTTTACAACAAATCAAGGCACGGACGCAAGGAAGCGACGAATCGATTGGCATTTTTATCGCATACATGAATAATCTTTTTGCACGCATGACGTGCCCGGTCTCTAACGAGATGCGCCTTAAGCTGATCCGTCGTAACTTGCATCCAATATACTTAAATAAACTGGTGTTAGAGGTCATTGATTCTGAGGCCAAATTAATTGAGTTGTGCCGAAAGATTGAGGAGTCTTGAGGTTACGTTGAGGATTATGTCCCCCCTTCTGGGAAACCCTCTAAGGTAAACCTAGAACCGGACTTATCATACTCTTCGAGATCCGGTAGAGTATTAAATGACACTTATATGCGCACAAACCCTCGGTCATATTATGATAGCGATGATGAATGGGGACAATCTGATTTTAGGAACGGGGTTAATGTTTGTAGAGAGGGAAGATGGCGTAGGGGTGAGGATCACCGAGATAGTGAATGTTATCAAGAACGAGATTTACGTCGTAGGCGTGACTCGAGTCGTGAGTATTTCCCAAGAGAGCGAGACTCGAGTAGGGATTATTCCTATCGAGAGCGCGATTTGCGTAGAGATTGTTCGTACAGAGAACCAGAGCGGTATAGGCGTAAACAATCTCCACACGAAGAGAGAAGGAATAGAGAATTTGTCGAGGGCAGATATGGGCAAAAGGTTTTACAGAGTACGCTGCATAAACCGGAAAACGTAGCCAGAGCGAAGGTTACGTTTCAAAACGAACCGTTAACCTCGAATAAAAATGTCATGAATGTAGTGTGTTTCAAGTGTGGAAAAAAAGGACACTTTGCCAGAGAGTGTTCTGACAAAGAAATCAAATGTTTTGGGTGTGGGTTGGTTGGCTACATAAAACCCAAGTGCCCTAAGTGTCAGGGAAACTTGAGCAGGAGTCAATAGATGGCCAAAATTTGACTCCTCCTGTAGTCACGGCCAACTTAAATGAAAAAAAGTTGATTTTAGATTTTATTCTTGATCAGTCCGGTGAAAATGAGTGTCCTTATATGTTAGTAAAATTGTATTTTGTTTGTATGTTAGGATTGTTAGATTCGGGAGCCAATGGAATTTTTTTAGGCTTGTCAGGTTGGGATAAGTTACAATTGATGGGGGTGAAACTAGAAAATTGCCGTACCGATTGTACAGTGGCAAATAACCAAATCATTAAATGTCTAGGTAAAGTAACAGTCCCTATAGAGCTACAGGGTAAAATTAAAATATTTGAGGTATTTGTGATACCAGAATTGCGTCATATGCTGGTGTTAGGGGTGAATTTCTGGATGCATATGGACATTATCCCTAACCTGCGATCTGGCGAATGGGTGTTCGGTTCGAACGAGGAAATTTTAGAGCGTGATCGGTATTTGCAACTAAACTCTTTACAAAATTCTGACGATCTGTCGAGGTTAGAACAGGAGGAATTGCTCACCCTTGTGAGTGGCTATTTTGATCAGGTAAAAGATGTGGAATTGGGGTGCACAGGTGACGCATCGCACAGCATAGTAACCAAAAGTCTACCAATTAAATCGCGTTACTATCCGGTGAGTCCGTTTATGCAACGTCTTATCGACGCGGAAGTGAGTCATATGTTAAAATTGGGGGTCATTGAGCGTAGCACTAGCGGCTGGAGCTCCCCAATTTTAATGATTCCAAAGAAAGACTTACCGATTTTGTGTAGACTTTAGGAAGCTTAATGCGGTGTCGGAGCCTTGTGCGTATCCACTCCCCTATATCAATTCCATATTAGCCAAGTTGGGTAATTCAAGGTTCCTCAGTAGCCTCGACATTAAAAGTGCATATTGGCAGATACCGATGCACGAAAACAGTAAAGAGTTTACTGCGTTCACAATACCAGGGAGAGGATTGTTCCATTTTAACCGGATGCCTTTTGGTTTAAGTGGAGCACCTGGAACTTTCCAATCTCTGGTAGATAAAATATTCGGTGCAGAACTAGAGCCGTATTTATTTACCTATCTAGACGACATAATTATTACCACCCCAGACTTTGCAACCCATATCCGAATCTTAGATGAAGTTTTTAAGAGGCTCCTTAAGGCAGGTTTAACATTGAGTCAGGACAAATGCGTGTTTTGTCGAAGTGAGCTCCGATATTTAGGATATGTTGTGAATCGGGCTGGACTCAATGTTGACCCGGAAAAGGTAAGGGCTATAGTTGACATGCCTACCCCAAAGTGTGTAAGAGATGTTCGGCGTATCTACGGGATGGCGTCGTGGTATAGAAAATTTATTCCCAATTTTACCGAATTGACTATGCCACTGACGTCACTCCTGAAGAAAGGTCGCAAATTTGAGTGGACATCTGAATGTGCAACATCTCTTACACAGGTGAAAGAAGTGTTAGTCAGTCCTGTTGTGTTAGCTTGTCCCAATTTTAACGAACCTTTTGTCCTCCAGTGCGACGCCAGCTCATACGGCTTAGGAGCGGTATTAACTCAGAGCTATGGTGGTCGGGAATATGTTATTTGTTATTTGTCACGGTCACTTACTAAATGCGAATTGAACTACCATGTAACAGAAAAAGAGTGCTTGTGTGTGTTGTGGAGTGTTGAGAAACTTCGTTGTTATCTCGAAGGAGCTAAGTTTACAGTCATAACGGACCATTATAGTCTGTTATGGCTGGACAACTTAAAGGATCCGCAAGGGAGATTAGGGAGATGGGCACTGAGAATGCAACAGTTCAACTTTCGGGTTGTTCATCGTAAAGGGAAAGAACATGTTGTTCCCGACTGTTTATCCCGTGCCATTCCTGATTCTCCCTGTGAGTCCTTGCTTTGCAACGTGGTTCTCTCCTCCGTAGCATGTGTGAATGTTTCAGAAATCAAGGACAAGTGGTACCTGAACATGTGTAGCAAAGTAGCAGTAAGTCCGTTGAAATATCTTAATTGGAGGGTAATAGATGGACAGCTATATCGTAGTGTTGAGAATGTATCGTCAGAGTTGGACCTAGTGGAGGATTGGTGGAAAATTGTGTTACCTAAGGAAAAGCGAAGGGAAGTGTTGAGTAGGTTTCATGATGATCCTACTTCGGGTCATCTTGGAATCTACAAGACCTTTCATCGCATTTCTTCTAGGTACTACTGGCCTAAATTAAAAGCAGACGTTGCTCGGTATATTAATGGCTGTACGGTCTGTGCCATACAGAAACCCGAGCAACAGAAACCAGCTGGCCTAATGGGTAGTAGGCCTGCAATTTCAAAGTGCTGGCAAATGTTAAGTACAGATTTGGTGGGACCATTGCCACGTAGCACAAAAGGGAACTGTTTCATATTAGTTGTCACAGATTACCTGAGTAAGTTTGTTCTTTTGTTTCCCCTCAGAGCTGCAACCACTGCAAGTGTTTGTAAGTTACTCGAAGAACAAGTTTTTCTTGTATTTGGTGTCCCAGAGCTCTTAATTACTGACAATGGAGTGCAGTATAAGAGCAGGGAATTTGCAAGGCTCACTGCTAGTTATAATGTCAGAGTAATTTATAATGCGGTGTATCATCCCCAAGCCAACCCTTGTGAAAGGGTGAATCGAGTTGTAAAAACTATGATAGCTTCATATGTAGGGGATGATCAGCGTAAATGGGACCAAGATTTACATAAGATTGGGTGTGCACTTCGAACTGCACAACACGAAGTTACTGGTAGGACACCATATTATGTAAATTTTGGTCAAGAAATGGTCATAAATGGAAATGATTACGAGGAGCGTAGGCTGAAAAAGTATTTGGTGGATGAGGGAAAGGACAAACAAACTGACACTAATAAAGGGGAACAGTTAGTTAAATTGCGTGAAGATGTCACTAAAAGATTAGTAGAAGCCCAGACTCGGTCGCAAACGCGTTATAATCTTCGAAGAAGAAACGTATCCTTAGTTGTCGGAGATCAGGTGTGGAAGCGTGAGCATCGTTTATCCAACGCGAGCAAACATTTTAACTATAAGCTAGGCGGTAAATTCTCTGGTCCCTATAAAGTTAAGAAGAAATTAGGGATCAATGTGTATGAGTTGGAAGATAGTATGGGTAAATCGAAAGGATCCTGGCATATTCAAGACCTAAAGCCAATGAAAGAGACATACACAGATGATTAGTTTTGGAAATAACTATTAACCTGAATTACCTTATTATTTCATTTATTTTTTTTTGTTATTACATTCTAATATTATTGTTTTATTAATTTTATATATTTTTCTTTTTGGTTGCTTGTTTTGATTTGTATCGGTGCAATTGGTGGACAAAAAAAAAAAATTCACTTCGTTAATTTTTTTTTTATGGATGACAGGGTGATGTTTGTAACGGGCCAATTGATCGGTAATCTAAAAAGAAACAGTAAACATTTAATTTTCATGTCACTTTTCAATTTATTACTTATCTTTTATTAAAATGTTGTTTCATCCTATGCTATTTAGATGTCGGTTGATATATTTGGTTGCAGTAGTTCCAGGCGCTCAAGAGGGGGGCCCTAAAAATATTTACTATTAATTTTATGTTTATTTAAAATTATTTTAATTTAATTTAATGTTTACTACATGCAAGCAGGAAGGTATAAAGAGAGTTTGGCAAGGGCTTATTAATTTATGTTTTTGTATCAATAATTTTTCGATCAGTTTGATAACTTACGATTGTTGTTTTTGTCGTTCGTTCCTTCCTTACCAGTCTTGCCAGTATTATCACTTCACATTGTAGCTGTAAACTTTCCGCTATTCCTTCCTTTTGTCTCCTATTATATTCCTTTTTATTTTATTCCAATTTCTATTTCCATTCTGTTGTTTTTATTTCTCTAACCTAGAAAACAAGCCATGTCACCAACTTAATAGAAACATTTAATATATTATATTCATTTTTATTCACTTGTTGTTCGGTATAATTTAATTAGAATTTAAACAGCTCATACCTTGTCAATTTCGTTAATTGTGAAACTATCTCAGCTGTCACTTAAACCAGTTGCGCACAGAAGCTGGCGGGAGTAAACAGTTGCGCATTCTCAAGCGTTCAAGTTCACGAGTTCAACACACGAAAATCTTTTGCGACGTTGCCACGTCAACTATTCATTTTTGATATTAATTTAAATTTTATTTGATTTCTAGTATTATTAATTGTTTCTTTTTGCTGTTTAATTGACTATGGTTTTGATTTGTAATTTCCTATCTGTATTTCCTTCCTTTGATCATTCGATCATGTTATTCGAATTTTAATTTTCTTACTTTGGCAGGGCAGACGGTTGCGGGGAGATTTTATTTTTGCAAGAGGTCCTAACGGGAGAAAATTGGGTCCTTTTTAATCGAACTTTTGCATAGAGCAGACGCGTTTCGCGGATATTAAACTCAGGTCATTCCACGTTTTTATATACGGATTTGAATGCCTGTTTAGTTCGTTTATTAGTAAATGCTAATATTTATTTTATAATAAAATTATAGTTTTAATAATTTCTCCTTGCGGCTACTGACTTGTTGGGTAAGTTTATTAATTTAATTTTGTAATTCATGATCCTCCCTCACGTGCCCCTTTTGTGTTTCTTACAGTACTTTGCCCATTTACAATTTATGACCCCGCAAGATCTTTATTTCTATAAAATTGTTGGATTGTTGTCCGATTGTTTTACGGCAGCAAATCTGTTCCTCACCCCTTTTTGGTACGCTAATTAATAAGGATCAAGCCATCGCCCTGTGAGTTCCGTGTTACAAAGGAAAAGTCCGGTTGCGATTGCCCCGTTTAAGCCCGGTGAAGAAAAACGAGGCGAGCACGTGGCTGAAGAAAAACGTGGCGAGCACGTGGCTACTGCAGAAGTCCTCCTTTATTACGAGACGGATTACGTTGCACCCAAATTACGGTGCGCTACACCTAAGCTTTTGTTTTGTTGCCTTATATTTTGTGAATTAGTTTGTATTTTTATGAGTGAGTGTGAGTGTGATTGCGTTATTTTATGATTTTATTAATTGTTCACTTTTCAATTGAAATTTCTTTTTTTTTATAATAGACATAATTTGTGGGAATAATTTTGTATTTTTCCTTTTATTCCTCTTCCCACCTTTTTATTTTAGTGGTTTATTGCTTTCTGGTCAGTCCGGGACGGAGGAAATTAATAGCAGTCGTGAGACCAAACGTAAGACCATCCAGTTTTAAAAAAAAGCAGTTGGAGCCCATGTGTGATAGGGATATTTTGGGGTAAGTCCTTGTTTGAATCATCTTTGCTGCCCTGTTTGCATTATTTGATTTTATGTGTAGTGACTATTGTTAACCCACCCCCTTATCTTCACTGAGCGAGCTAGGCTAGCCCTTAGAATATCAAGGGCTATAAGGGCGTAGCATGTACCAATTAGATTAAGGGATAGAGTCAAGATAATAGAAGTGCTAATTGTTCCCGAACTTCCTCACTTGCTCATTTTGGGTTTGGACTTCTGGAGATCGATGGGAATAGTTCTTAACCTAAGATCAGACGAGTGGAAATTTGTGTCAGATAATGTGGTGTCGGAAGTAACAGTAGAAGGTCTGACTGATATTGAGAGAGACCGTTTGGAAAAAATCATTATAGACCAGTTTAAAGGGCAAGAGACTGTTTTGGGACGAGCCCTTTCCGTGAAACATGTTATTAAGACAAACTCTGAGCCCATAAAACAAAGGTATTACCCCGTTTCACCGTATATGCAAAAGCACATAGACAAGGAGTTGTACGAAATGCTCGACCAAGGAGTAGTGGAACCATCGACGAGTGGATGGTCATCTCCAATTTTAATGGTAGCCAAGAAAGATGGAAAATACCGTTTTTGTGTCGATTTTAGGAAACTGAATAAAGTAACAGAGAGGGACGAGTACCCGCTGCCATACGTAAGTAACACGCTGGACAAACTTCGGAACTCCAAGTATCTCACCACTTTGGATGTTAAATCAGCCTACTGGCAGATACCTTTAGACGACGATTCTAAGGCTCTTACGGCTTTTACGATCCCAAGCCGCGGCTTATTTCAGTTTACTCGAATGCCTTTCGGGCTACACAACGCACCCGCTACGTGGCAGCGTTTTATCGACCGTACGTTAGGTCCTAGTTTAGAGCCACATGTGTTCGTCTACCTTGACGATATAGTCATTGTGTCAAATGATTTTGTTAAGCATATGGAAGTGTTGGAACAAGTATTCAGACGTCTACGCGAGGCGGGCATTACGTTGAGCCGAGATAAGTGCCAGTTCTGTAGGTCGGAGCTGAAATACCTAAGCTACATTGTCAATTCCCGAGGACTACATGCGGATCCCGACAAAGTCAAGGCAAATTTGGGATTTCCAACCCCCAAGAATGCGACGGACGTCAGAAGCGTAATCGGTGTTGCCTCTTGGTACAGGAAGTTTGTACCCAACTTTTCGACGCTCGTGGCTCCACTGACCAATCTGACTCGTAAGAAGGTAAAATTCCTGTGGACAGTCGAGTGCGAAGATGCATTTAGGGAATTGAAAGATGCATTGATTTCGGCCCCGGTGTTATCTTGCCCGGATTTTAACCAGCCATTTGTGTTGCAAACCGACGCTTCGGGATTTGGGCTTGGAGCTGTACTGTCGCAAACCATTGATGGTGAAGAAAAAGTGCTTAGTTATCTCAGTAGATCTATGAGTAGGGCAGAGAGAAATTATGCTACTACGGAACGAGAGTGTTTGGCCGTCTTGTGGGCGATTGAGAAGTGTCGTCCGTATTTGGAAGGCGTCCCATTTCAGGTCATTACTGACCATCATTCCTTGGTCTGGCTCCATAATTTGAAGGATCCTAATGGACGTTTGGCACGCTGGGCTGTCAAACTACAACAGTACGATTTTGTGGTAACCCACCGGAAAGGTAGAGAACATGTGGTACCCGATGCTTTGTCCCGGTCTGTACCTGTATTGGATTATGTTATGTGTTGCGAAGTGGACGTTACGTCTGCAAATGGTATGTAAAGATATTTAGTTTGGTGTTGTCAAATCCGATGAAGTACGCGGCGTGGCGTGTAGAGGATGGAAAACTGTTTAAATATGTTTCGGTGCGTTTTCCTGGACTAATGGAGGGTAGTGATAGTTGGAAGCGTGTTATATGTAAGATGGAACGGTATGAGATTTTGCGACAAGCTCACGATGTCCGGACTTCTGGACACGGAGGAGTGTATAAGACTTACTCAAGGGTAGCGGGAAAATTTTATTGGCTGGATGAGAGCCGATGTCAGTCGTTACGTTTCGCGTTGTAAAATTTGTATCCAGCATAAGAGTGACAACCAAAGGCTGCAGGGTTTAATGGCAACTCGTCAGACGCCTGTACGACCTTGGCAGATAGTATCAACCAACTTAATGGGCCCGCTCCTGCGAACGACTCACGGAAACTCCTTCATATTGGTCATAACCCACAACTTTTCTAAATTTTCGTTATGTTATCCTTTAAGAAAGGCTACGGCCACGGCGGTCACCAAGAAAATGGAGAAAGAGGTTTTTCTTGTTTATGGAGCTCCGCACACAATCCTGTGCGATAACGGCGTGCAATACCAAAGTCGCGAATTTAAGAAGTTAGCGGAAGCGTATGGGGTTAAAATAACATATAATGCTTACTATCACCCACAAGCTAATCTGACAGAACGTGTTAACCGTACTTTAAAGACTATGCTGGCTTCTTTTGTGAGCGAAAATCATCGACTGTGGGACGATCTCTTACTTAAGGTTGCTTGTGCCATGAGGACTGCCAAGCACGAAGCGACTAAAGCCACACCCTCGTTCATCAATTTTGGTAGAGAAATAATTTTATCGGGACGCGATCACCGAACTGAGAAGGTACTTCCCGAATATGTAGATTACGGTAAACGATCTTCCGCTTTAGCTTCTTTGTTTAGGGATGTTTGTGAGAAACTAAAAGTTGCGGCTGAAAGGTCCTGAAACGGTCTGATACTCTCTGACCGTTTCTTGGCTTACGGCAGCTCGAATATTCGGTGAGCGGGTAGTGATTCTGTTAACATCCAGTTAGTTCCTATTTATTACGGGCTCCAGTTGTTTTTATTTTAATTAAAAAAACAACAAAAAGATAAAACAACATTTCTGTTAATTAACGTATATTGTAAGTAAATTCATAATTAAATTAAATCAATTTCGTATGATACGAGGTTTTCATTTGCTATAAAAATAACCCTGGTGGTTTGAGCAACAGGCTCACCACTTTAAATAAAGAACAATTTTCAGCATAACTGATTGTACGCGGAGTAAGCTTACCACCCGTTTACACAAATAAATTAACAATAATAATTTTCTTATATAATGTATCATATATATATATATAATGTCTTAAAACTAATATATAAGTTTGACCCAAATCACTGAAGGTGAGATTGTCATGTTCATTCATACAATTTTGATACTAAAATTTGACACGTCTGAGTTATTATGATAACTCAGCACGGCCTATCGATTTATAAATTAAATAATATACGTATATTTAATTCCTTTTAGGTAATTAAGACAAAAAAAAAAAAATTATGAAACATGTGACACTTATCTGGAGTTACTGCAGTGAAGTTACAGGATGTTCCTAACCGCTCCTCGAATAAATAGCCCAGGGATTCATCGCTCCAAACGTAGCAGGGCACATGCTATTATCATTGAAGGAAGATAAATCATCGTTTCCCCGATCTTGCTATTTAATTAATAATAACTCTTATTCCATCGGATAATTCCATTCACAAGTTACAAATTAAATTTGCCGTATTAATGACCCAAACTAAAAAGCCTACATAAACATAATTAGTAATAATTATTTTAATTCAAAATACAAAATACCTTAGGTGGAAAAGGCTTGATTTAATCAGCACATGGCTGTCCAATTAAATTTTAATAGAAATTTAGGATCATCTAGATTGTAAATATAGCTGTATTAGACAATTTAAATAAAAATGATTAATAATTATTACCTTGTTTGATGTAGTATTATAATTTTAACATATCAGCATGCGGTAGTGCAAAACTGCCAAGACTTAAAAAAAAAGGTTCGCGATGTTTTCGCGACCGCTCTTCGTCGAAAAAGACCAGCATTTTTGGAAACGGTTGCTTATCTGATTTCAAAGATTCAAAGATTCAAAGGTCAGAAAATTAATAAATATTATAGCAGTGTTCTGCACGCTTGGGTTGAACCCCGCGCCGCTAGATGGCACGCGCATCATTACAACTAGTACTCTGCTGGTACTACATTGAACATTGAATTCCGAACCGTGCAATTACAACAAACTAACGACAGATGCCTCTGTCATTGTTTACAAACAAACACGTGCTTGTGTTGTGTTTACGTTTGTTGTTAGGTGTTTACTTTTAGCAATAAACAATAACAGTGCAGTGAGAAGTGCAGTGAGGCGTGCCACACATGTACATAACTAGGATTATTTCCCCCAATTGTAAGTAGCATTCTATACTAACTAATTAATTAACTTAACACTAGCCACTACAATTAATAATTAATTAAACTAATCTTAATTCAATACGAATAATAGAAATATAACAATTTATTGCCAACAGCATGATTAATTTAATTAACTTAATTAAATCTACCTAACATTTCCTAATATTAATCCAATAACTAACTCCTAATTATATTTTACTACACAGATTTTGGTACTATCCATGGATTTGCTATTAATGGATCCATCAGCGCTAATGGACCAGAAATACTGTGCTTCGGATTCATTACTGCCTTATTAAACGGTTGGGCCTAACCGAATGGCAAGACAGGTAAGAATAATACTTAACACAGTAATTATTAAAAAGTTTGTTACGATTTAACTTAATAATTACTGTTTCTAGTTGTAACTATTAATCCCTATTTTTTTTAGGTGATGTTATATAATACCATAGCTGGCAGTGGTTGGAGCCACAATGGATAGGATGGATGAGTGTCGGCGAAACGAATGTTACACTACCTCCTTCCCCCATTAAAAAAATACGAGAATCGCAGTATTTTTTTTTCTCAAAATATAAACATCAGCTTAACAGGTAATAGATTCAGATGAACCTACAATGCTTACGGTTAGCTGTACAAATATTCAAAAAAAAAAAACTAATTGAAATGAAATTAACTTATCGTAACGTATACCTATATAACTACTTATATTCTAATAACTATTAACTAACAAGCTATCTAATACTAATTACTAATGTGAACTAAATCAGTGGTCGTATTGCCTACCTAGTTACTAATATTGGTCGTACATTCAGGGTTAAAATCGTCACCTAAGAAAGGCTTTAAGTCTTTCACGTGCCAATCCCCGAGGTCGATACCATCTTCAGACACCAAACTGTAGACAAGTCTGGACTTGACTACTGCAACTTTGCAAAGGATATAACGAGGAGCAAGTTTGGCTGCAAAACCAACTGAAGCATTTGAATTGACGTATGTTTTCTTCCAAACCCAATCGCCACACTCAAAAACAACATCTCTGCGACGAAGATTGTAAGTTTTTGCATTTCTATTATACGCTTTGCTTAGTTTGTTTGCTACCAATTTAAATATATCTGGAAGCTTATCTAACTCCTCCTTAACCATATCTCTTTTTCCTTCAACAATTGTAAAATCCTTGGCATCTCCTTTACCGTAGTATTCCCCTGTTATTGGAATTGCTCTACCAAAGTTAAGGAAGTTAGGGCTAAACCCTGTAACCTCATGCACCGCTGAACGTATTGCGAAACCAATTTTATATAAGTTCTTATCCCAGTTTCTGTGTTCTCCATCTCCCAAGTCTGACCTGATCAGTGTCTCGACAGTCCTGTTTACACGTTCTGTAAAATTTACTTGGGGATGGTAACGGGCGTTATACCACGGTCTTTTTACTTTGTATTCCTTTAGCAATTGTTGGAATAGCTTGCTCTTGAACTGGACACCGTTGTCCACCATTATTATTTGGGGAACTCCAAATAATAGGAAAATCTGGTTCTCAACATATCGGCATACTTCTTGGGCAGTGGCCTGTCTCATTGGGTGCACCATGACAAATTTGCTGAACCAGTCTGTCACTACTAAGACGTATTGGTGTCCCTTCGCCGATCTTGGTAGAGGGCCTACTATATCCGTAGAGATTACTTGGAATGGAAACCGGACGTCTTTCGCTTTTCCCATTAAACCAGGCTTGAGAACGTTAGGAGCTTTCTGGGCAGCACATGATCTGCAATTCCGTACATATTTGAAGACATCTGGTCTTATCTTTGGCCAATAATAACTTTCTCGTACTCTATTGAGAGTTTTAAAGTACCCAAAGTGACCTGCTCTTGGGTCATCATGACAGCTTTCCAAAATTTTTATTTTCTCGGGACTAGGAACTACCAGCTTCCATTCATGCTGATTATAAGGATCATGTCTTGAAACAAGATGTTTGTAAAGCTTGCCGTCATCTACCCTCCACAACGGAAATCTTTCCGGTTTCTCCATCACCTTGTTACTCATCTTCTCATACCACTTATCGGTGTTATCCTCGCCGACGGTGATCAGCTTAATTTCTTGGACTGCCGTTGGGTGCATTCTGGACAAAGCGTCTGGCACAATGTTTAATTTGCCTTTTCGGTGCTCGAGGTCCATGCTGTACTGCGATAATCTCATTGACCATCTCGCTAACCGACCACTTGGCTCTTTTAGGTTTTGGAGCCACAAAAGGCTATAATGATCAACAATGCCTCGGAAGTGTGTTCCCTCTATATACGGCCTGAAACGCTCAATGCCAAACAGCAGCGCTAAACATTCCTTCTCCGTGACGTTATAATTACGCTCGGCCTTGGACAGCGACCTGCTGGCATATGCAATGACATGCTCCTCGCCGTCGAGAATTTGGGTTAGAACTGCTCCCACACCCACGTCTGAGGCGTCACTTTGTACAGTAAATTGTCTCTCGAAATCAGGGCTGACTAGTACCGGTGCTGAGATTAGGGCGTCCTTTATCTTCACAAACGCTTCTTGGGCCGCAGAGTCCCATTTAATGCTCTGCCGTTTCTTTTTTCCAGAGAGCAATGCGTTGAGAGGCGCCACGATGGTGGAGAACTGAGGAATGAACCGCCTGTACCAACCGCATAATCCTAAGAATCGCTTAACCTCCGTGACATTGGTGGGTACTGGATAATTAACCATAGCCTCAATTTTCCTCGGATCGGTCCTTAGCCCTACTCTGTCTACTACGTAACCCAAATAACGTAAGCTACTCTTGCAGAATTCACACTTGGTCAAATTCACCGTCAATTTGGCTTCTTGCAACGTCTTGAATACATGCGTCAGGACTTCTATGTGTTCTGCGAAGGTGGCTGTAACAACAATTACATCGTCTAAGTAAACAAAAATTCTCGGCTCCCATTCTGGACCGAAGAGTGCGTTCATCAACCGCTGTTGAGTTTGGGCCGCATTGTTGAGGCCGAAAGGCATAACTTTAAATTCAAACAAACCCCTAGAAGGCACGGCGAAAGCTGTTTTCTCGCACGATTCTGGCGACAGTGGTATTTGCCAAAAAGCACTCTTTAGGTCGATTGAACTTAAATACCTCGCGTCTCTCAACTTGTTTAAAATGTTATCTACGATTGGCAGGGGGTATGCATCCCTCTTGGTTACAGAATTTAACCTTCTGCCATCAAAGCAAAATCTGTAATCTCCATTGGCCTTTCTAACCATTAAGACAGGACTTGACCAGGCTGACGCCGAGGGTCTTACAACCCCTAACTTCAACATCTCATCCAGTTCCTGGTTAAGCTTGGCCTGCATGCAGGGTGATAATGCATGGTGGCGTTGTTTAATAGGATAAGCATCCCCAACATCGATGTGATGAGTTATTTTGTCAGTTAAACCTAGTGCTTCTGAGCTCAAAGTAGCGAATTTTTTTATCACTTCATCTAATTGTAGTTTTTCTCCTGCAGATAACTCATCTATATCCACTATACCGGATAGTTTGTTTACATAGGGATCGTCAAAATCTTCTGCGAAACTGAAATACTCACTGGTACCTCCTAAATTCCATGAGCCTGTTTTGAAGTTTAATTGGATGTCGAATCCCCTGATGGCATCCATGCCTAGGATTAGAGGGTCACCAATCGCTGGTACTACAGGAACCTTCAAGACTGAAGTGGTAGGGCCAATTGTCAAGGGTAAGTGCACGAAGCCTTTTATACCTCTCTCTGAGCCATCTGCTATCTTAACGAAACTAGGCTTACCGCTAGACGGTGTTATTCTTAACCCTAGCTTATTTATAAAAGGTATCCCTTTACCTCCGATACACGAGAAATTTGTGCCTGTGTCTACCAATGGTGTAAACTCTAAACCTTGAATACTGACTCTAATGTACACACGGTTGTCATTTTTCTTTTCAACAAATATTGGGTTAAGTTCTCGAGCAGTGGGCTTAACATTTTTCTTAAAATTATTATTCTTAATACTATCAAATTTTGTAACAAGTTGCTTTTTAGGGCCGCTCCGGACTTGTTTGCTATTGGACAACAACCCTATCGCTCGTTTCCCGAACTCGTTGGATTACTGAACGGACCAATAGTTCTTTTAGCGGAGCATTTGGGACAATTTCGCCTAATGAGGTTTCCTTTACCGCATCCATAGCAGAATAGAGTTTTTTCCTTTCTGCACTCTCTATGGGAATGTCCAACTTCTCTGCAATTCCAGCATAGTATGGTTTTTAAGGATATGGGTCTCGAATTCTGAGCTGATGGACTGCAGGTAGATACTGAGGGTGGGACAGAAACAGCGGAGATTGTAGCAGGCTGTGTTCGCGGACTGCTTCTTCTTGGTTCAGGCTGAAAAAACTTGGATTTTTCTAAACGGCGACATAAGATACCAAGCTCCGAAATGGTGTCAATCTCGTTCAATGCTAATTGGGCGTTGATGGTAGGACGCAAGTTTTGACGGATGAGTTCTAATTTATTTCGCTCACTCGGTTGGACAGGTAAGCGCCTAAATAAATTTTCCATCGCAGCAAGATAAATGGCTGATCTTTCTCCTTGACCTTGCATTCTTGTTCGAATTTGGTCCCAGAGTTGGCTTTCGTAGTCGTATGGCAAAAAATCACGCTTCAACGCATCTACCAGCGAATCCCAATCTGTAACACACTCCTTAATTGACCTAAACCACGTCAGGGCATCTCCTACAAACAGATCAATTGCAGACTTGTAAAGTTGCGTTTTGGAACAATTTCTAGCGGATCTCAACTCATCTACCCTTTCCAAAAAGTTAACAAGTTGGTTTGAGTCTCCACTAAACTTAACGTCCCATCGGCACACTGGCTCATGGTTTAATCGTAACGGTCCATAATCTGGCTCATGAGTTAGAGCTCGTTGCTGCATTGACAGTCCAACAGGCTGAATCATCTGGCTTGGTGGAGTTGTTGTTTGCATCAAATTAGCTAAAGGTTGCATCGTTTGGTTTCGACATGCTGGCGGTGGAGGCGGCTGTCGTGTTTGCATAACCTGATTTGAGGTTATCTGTTGTAAATGTGGTGGTCTAAGTACTGTATGTGCTGTTTGGTTATGAACCGGTGTGCTGGTTCTTTCTGGGCTGGATGAAGTACTTCTTATGTCACTCGGGCATATATTCATTATTGACTTGATATGCTCTCTTTTTTCTCGCTGTTCTTCTGCGAATTGTATTTCTACAACCCTCTTATCAAAATTTACTTCTTCCACAAACCATTTATTCCTCCATTCTTGCTTTAGCTTAGTCAGTTCTTCCTCTTCGTCTGTAGGTTTTATCCGGTTAATTCTTTCGAGAACGTGGTTCCTTCTGGCAATAATTCTTTTATGCGTTCTACGTTTATCTGCACCTGGTTAACTTTTTATACTTTTGGCTAAGGTTTCCAATGAATCCTCTATTTCCTGCTTGTCCGTAGTCATATCAAACTTTTCTACCACCTCTGCCTTAACTTTATGTTGCATCATTGTTTTCAGGATCGCCTTCTTATCTGCAATGTTGCCATCACCTGAGAATCCTCTTATTCTCAACTCATAGTCGACTTCGTGCTTCCTCAGTTCTGACGGATCTAAACCTACGTCTATGCCTTCCATGATTGACCGATGACAGAAAATTACCACAAGAAATGAAACAACCAATACAGTAATGTAACTACGCTACCTCAAAAACTAAACTAACCTAGATATAGAAAAATTTGTCATAAACATGTATAACGCTTGCTTCATACACTAACTATTCTCCATGCACAATCACGTTATGTTATATAGTTAATCAAATCGGTTTAAGGTCATATCATTAAATATTTGACTACAGTGACTTCAAAATAACTAACTTGGATTAAATTAAACACGTTGGGCTCCAAGTGAAACGGTCTGATACTCTCTGACCGTTTCTTGGCTTACGGCAGCTCGAATATTCGGTGAGCGGGTAGTGATTCTGTTAACATCCAGTTAGTTCCTATTTATTACGGGCTCCAGTTGTTTTTATTTTAATTAAAAAAACAACAAAAAGATAAAACAACATTTCTGTTAATTAACGTATATTGTAAGTAAATTCATAATTAAATTAAATCAATTTCGTATGATACGAGGTTTTCATTTGCTATAAAAATAACCCTGGTGGTTTGAGCAACAGGCTCACCACTTTAAATAAAGAACAATTTTCAGCATAACTGATGTACGCGGAGTAAGCTTACCACCCGTTTACACAAATAAATTAACAATAATAATTTTCTTATATAATGTATCATATATATATATATATAATGTCTTAAAACTAATATATAAGTTTGACCCAAATCACTGAAGGTGAGATTGTCATGTTCATTCATACAATTTTGATACTAAAATTTGACACGTCTGAGTTATTATGATAACTCAGCACGGCCTATCGATTTATAAATTAAATAATATACATATATTTAATTCCTTTTAGGTAATTAAGACAAAAAAAAAAATTATGAAACATGTGACACTTATCTGGAGTTACTGCAGTGAAGTTACAGGATGTTCCTAACCGCTCCTCGAATAAATAGCCCAGGGATTCATCGCTCCAAACGTAGCAGGGCACATGCTATTATCATTGAAGGAAGATAAATCATCGTTTCCCCGATCTTGCTATTTAATTAATAATAACTCTTATTCCATCGGATAATTCCATTCACAAGTTACAAATTAAATTTGCCGTATTAATGACCCAAACTAAAAAGCCTACATAAACATAATTAGTAATAATTATTTTAATTCAAAATACAAAATACCTTAGGTGGAAAAGGCTTGATTTAATCAGCACATGGCTGTCCAATTAAATTTTAATAGAAATTTAGGATCATCTAGATTGTAAATATAGCTGTATTAGACAATTTAAATAAAAATGATTAATAATTATTACCTTGTTTGATGTAGTATTATAATTTTAACATATCAGCATGCGGTAGTGCAAAACTGCCAAGACTTAAAAAAAAAGGTTCGCGATGTTTTCGCGACCGCTCTTCGTCGAAAAAGACCAGCATTTTTGGAAACGGTTGCTTATCTGATTTCAAAGATTCAAAGATTCAAAGGTCAGAAAATTAATAAATATTATAGCAGTGTTCTGCACGCTTGGGTTGAACCCCGCGCCGCTAGATGGCACGCGCATCATTACAACTAGTACTCTGCTGGTACTACATTGAACATTGAATTCCGAACCGTGCAATTACAACAAACTAACGACAGATGCCTCTGTCATTGTTTACAAACAAACACGTGCTTGTGTTGTGTTTACGTTTGTTGTTAGGTGTTTACTTTTAGCAATAAACAATAACAGTGCAGTGAGAAGTGCAGTGAGGCGTACCACACATGTACATAACTAGGATTATTTCCCCCAATTGTAAGTAGCATTCTATACTAACTAATTAATTAACTTAACACTAGCCACTACAATTAATAATTAATTAAACTAATCTTAATTCAATACGAATAATAGAAATATAACAATTTATTGCCAACAGCATGATTAATTTAATTAACTTAATTAAATCTACCTAACATTTCCTAATATTAATCCAATAACTAACTCCTAATTATATTTTACTACACAGATTTTGGTACTATCCAGGGATTTGCTATTAATGGATCCATCAGCGCTAATGGACCAGAAATACTGTGCTTCGGATTCATTACTGCCTTATTAAACGGTTTGGCCTAACCGAATGGCAAGACAGGTAAGAATAATACTTAACACAGTAAGTATTAAAAAGTTTGTTACGATTTAACTTAATAATTACTGTTTCTAGTTGTAACTATTAATCCCTATTTTTTTTAGGTGATGTTATATAATACCATAGCTGGCAGTGGTTGGAGCCACAATGGATAGGATGGATGAGTGTCGGCGAAACGAATGTTACAGTCCAAGAAATCTTACGATCTACGACGTCGACATGTTGGTTTCTTACCGAATCAGTTAGTTTGGAGACGAAATAAGGCATTGTCAGACGCCCATAAATTCTTTACTGCTAAATTTGCACCAAAGTTCATAGGTCCTTTTTATGTCGAAAGAAAAGTTTCTCCGTGGACGTATGAGTTAAGGGATGAGAGTGGTAAATTTAAAGGAGTGTGGAACGTCAAAGACCTGAAAGGTTCAGCAGGCGATGACGATTCCTAACACGTTTTAGCTGTGTTGGCCCCGGCATGAGAATAGGGCATCCGTGATACTGCGTGGGGTAAGAGTCCCTTTAATGACCCAGGGTTGCGTTTACCAACAAGTCGATTTCCGATGGCAACGTGTGTATGTCCTTGTGGTTGTCTGTGTGTAAGTTCTTGTGGTTGTTCGTGTATGTTTCCTATTCTTTGAATAGAGGCGTGGGGAGGGGCCCAGAGTTTTGTTTGGTCCGAGGGTACGGGGAGACACCCGCGTATCCTAGTATATTGACTTTGGCTTTTGATTATGGTTTTTGGATGGTTTTGGATTTGATTCAATGTATGGTAGTGGACATGGGCAGCACACTTTACTTTTTTTCTTTTCTTCCTTTCGCCGACCAACAATTCGCCGAGCTTCAGCCCCGAGGGAAGGTGTTAAAGAAGTCTTTAGGCTAGGGGATGAATGTTGGACTACGGTATTTTTTTGGTACTCTACTATAAGTACTCTTTCTTCGACTGTCTGTGGTCAACTCTTCTCTTTTTTTCCTTTTGGGCTGTCTCATGTTTGCACTACTCGGGAATGATTGGTTCTTTTCTATATTTTTTTTTTAGTTTTGATTATTTTGGGTTTCTTTTGTGGGGGATTGTTTGTTTGGGGATGCTTGATTGCGGAGTTTTGGGGTCTGGGTAGACTCAGTTTCTTTTGTTTGTTTTTTTTTTTGCTGTTTTAAGGACATTGGCTTGGAAGCTTTGCGCAGACTCAGACTTCGTTCTGTTTCTTCGGAAGAAATTCTTTTGGAATTTTTCCTCGCGGGAGTAAAGGGGGAGTTTGTAGCATCACGTTTCGGCCGTAGAAGCTGCCGGCTGGTTTCCTAAAACAAATAAAGTATATATTATAATTTAAGATATTCAACCGAGGTAGCTGTTATTAGGGATGTGTCGTAGGCCACCCAACATACACTATGGTTAATCCGATAGCCGGACATTGAGGATTGTGTTATGAATATTTATATTTGTACGCACACTAATTAAGTCAGTGTGGGGGTGTTACATGTAAGTTGCTATATGTTCTAATTAACTTTTGTTAGTAATGGTTAACGTTTAAAAGAATGTTTGACACTTACCATGTGAGTTGATCCCGACGTATCATTTCGGCTATTTCTACCTCTGTGGGCCTTTTCTTGTGGTGTATTCTGGAATAAGAAATTATTAATATATGTGTGGGACTATAATGGTATGATTATTACCAGGATATAGGTGAAATTATGTGATGTTAGTATTGGCGGTTACGAGTAGGGCTATTTTCTCTCGGAGTAAGATTGAAACTAGTTTTTGAGTTAATTTTACTGATAAATGTTGATAGATCTTACTCGAGAAGTGGCTTTATTGCTATGTAGGGAATGGGGGGAATGTTTTAAGGAATTTTACGATTGAATGTTTTGTTTATTATTGATTGGAGGTTATGTGGATTGGGAGAGTACAGGATGGATTGATTGAGTACTGGAAACTTACGAATGGTGATATTCTAAGATCTCCAGTAATGTTTCAGATACTATTATGATGGTACTTACTTGAATTTTAATTAATCTTAATGTTGACATCTGTCACTGTCACCCACCCTGTTGTTTACACTTGGCACTTTTGGGGACATGTCATAATTCACGGTTGGCAACACTGATTATTGGTTCAGGGTGTTCATGTGAAATTTTAAGATGGAGGTTCTTTTCTCATCCGCAGCTCGAAGTGTGGTGGTGTGTTTGCTGGTTATTGAATACCGACAGGAGGGTGTAACCTCACGGCTTGTGGCCATTTTATGGTATGTACCAGTGATTATATGATGGATTAAGTGCTATATGGAAAGCACCCGCTAATTATTGGAGCGGAAAATTAATCCTACCGCTGTGCGGATTTTTCACCACCCACACCTCGTGGCAAATGTTATATGGGCGTCCGACGAAGCTTAACTTGGAATATATGTGTATATATACATAACCGGATAGAGGCTATCGAATTGCTCCTACTCAATCTCAGGTAATAAATCCACCTCCGTAATATTAATTAAGTGTGACTGTTGTGTAGTAATTGCACGTGTGGTTTTAGGTTTTCTTTCTTACCTTTAAGCCTTTCTATTTTTGTTGGTCATTGAGACTAACATGTACGCTGGTGTCATCAAGATGGGGTTCCGGCTCTAAGGACTCGATATTGGACATTCTAGCCATATACCGAGGTATTCCGTCGGAACAGTCATCACTTGGACGAAATATATTTGGGAGTTCGGATGCCAAGGAGGACGTTCTGGAGCTGAGGATCATCGCTGGAAGTCAAGGCTTGAAATTTCGATTTTATATGTTTCCTTAACTCTTTAAATATTTATGTTGTGCTTTAAACCTTTTTTTTGTAAGAAGGTATTATTGTGTATTGTAAACCTCGTGCAAGGGGTTTCGTTGCCTGCTAAAAGTCTCAAATTTATGAATTAACGGAAATCGGGGTCGCTCGTAGCGCTACGCGTTTCACCGCTTTCACCTCGTCAAAAGGCCATATTTTTTTTATAAACTTGCATGTCCGGTTATTCGTTACTTGTGATACCTTGGGCGTATGTCCCAAACAAAACGTACTTATATGTTCGATGTTTAATGTTTTTTTTTTTTGGTAATGATTAAATATAGAGTGTGTGTCACACTTTTCAAAACAGACCATTGACTTTCGTTTAATTTATACTTATGTTCTCTTGAGGAGGGATTTATAGGAACAAGTGGGTTCGAGCTTTTCCCACGGAGACCGGTATCACCGAGAGTCCTCGACAGAAACAAGCTCGCGGCGCTCACAATTGTACCCGCCCGTCTTCACTGAGCCGGCAGGCACTCTCTCGGTTGACCATACCACCCTAGCTCCCTCATCCTCTCCTAAGAAGTGAGAAATTACGCCACAATGTGGTAGGATAAAAAGTACAAATAAGAAAAAACAGACAGCATGGTGGACGGAAAACATCAGAGAGAAAGTAAAAGAAAAGAAAGAAGCATGGCAAAGATACTTAAATAACAGAAACAGTAACAACTACAAAAGATACAAAATAAAGAGGAAAATAGTAAATGAAGAGACCAGAATAGCAAAAACTAAAGAATGGGATAAGTTTGGTGAGACAATGGAAAAAAACGCAAGGGAAAACCAGAAGGTGTTCTATAAAATATTAAAGGGAGCCAGGAAAGGAAAAAGAGAAGAAGCGAGATACATACAAGACAAGCAGGGAGGAATGCTGAAGGAAAGTGAAGAAATAATAGAAAGATGGAAAGAATATTTTGAAGACCTACTAAATACAAATAATGGCAATGAACAAATTACAAGAAACAGTGAGAAGAACAACACAGAAATATTTAAGGAAAATATCAGCGAACAAGAACTACTAGAAACAATAAGTGAACTAAAAATAGGGAAAGCATCAGGACAAGATCAAATTACAGCAGAAATGGAAAAAGAATTTGGGAAAGAAAGGAAAAGACAAACTACTGAAATTACTGAACAAAATATGGGAGACAAATACAATACCAATAGACTGGCAAACAGCATTAATTGTACCGATATACAAGAAAGGGGATAGATCGAAATGCTCAAACTATAGAGGTATAACACTAATAAGTATCGGAATGAAAATACTAGAAAAAACAATCAACAAGAGAATAATAGCGAAAATAGAGGAAACGCTAAAAGATTCACAATGTGGCTTCAGGAAAGAAAGATCTACTCAAGATAAAATTGAAACAACATATTTTAAATATAAGGAAGTTGAAACTAACAATTGATTATTACGAGAAAGAAAAACTGTTACGCTCTAGTTTTGAAAAACTAGCAATTTAGCAATAAATATTATTAACTGTTGTTTTATACAGCTACGAAAATTAAACTACGTATTTAAATTGACCTAAAGAGATTATTTATCTTCCCTTCCCTATATAATAAATTGTATAAATAGATCAATTAAAGAATATATAAAATAGTTTTACTCCAGCTATAATATAATGGAGAATCAACAATCTAAATATTACATTTCTGCATACTCACAAGCAATTGGTGAAGAGATTCAATTGTCAGAACGAGAATTGATTATATTAGGTTGTGATTATTTAGTCAAAGATGCTTTAAATATCTTAAATGAAATTAAAGAAAAATCAGCAGAGCATTATAACGAATTTGGAGAAAAACATGTTATCTTCACGGATGATTATGATTTCATTAATGAGCCAGATGTACCTCTACAAGAAATATGTAAAATAGATTATCCAATGGTTTATTATTGTATAGAGACTGGAAGTAAGTGGAATGAATAATATATTACGTACTGTATGAAGGCAATACTTCAATCACACAAACTTGTAAAAAGTTGCAAGAATATAATTACATCAGCGAGAATCCATCTAATACTAGGAATAAATTATTAAAAATGGTGGATAATGCAATAACTGCGTACTTTGATTGCACACTTGATGAAAATACAATTAAGTATTTACCTACGGAATATTTCAATATGCTGCAAGGTCTTGAGCTGGAAAAAGTGCACCATTTACTTTCCTTTTACGAGAAACAAAATAGCAGACATCGTCTACCCTGTCATATACATTACAATCCACCCCATCATGGACCACCACCACCAATATATTTGTGTTATTCATGCAACACTAATCAACATGAGTTAAGTGAAGAAGTATAATTGTAATAAATAATAATTAAAAACATTTGTAATAAAACAATATAATAATATAAACGACTTTTATTTAAAATACTTTATAATACATTTAATTTATCTATCCAACTATTTTGCGATTTATCTAATCCCAACCATTTAACATACACTTTATTTCCTTTTTTACGCAATACTTTTTCAACTAAATATACATCATGATGTTTTGCCTTTTGTAGTTCCTCTTCATAAAAAGCACCTTTAATTGGATATCCATGCATATCTTCAAGCAGATATGTTGTTGGAGACGTAATCTTTTTTTTAACTATTTTGAAAAGTTCTGTAGACCAATTGGGGGTATATCCTTTTGCAAAAAATGCTTTTTGTTTGCTTATACGAACTATGTCGCCAACTTTAAATTTACTCTTAGCAATTATTTTTATGTGTGAATAGACAGTAGTAAGTAGATGTTATTCTTTTTGTTTTCCTTTAACATCTACAGGCCGCATTCCAGTTGTTTGATGTTTTTGTCGATTATATTCTAAAGTAATGGATGCTAGTTCATCAAACCATCTGTACTTTCCCTGTAGACTAAAAAATTTATACATTTTTTCTTTAATTGTACGAACAACTCGCTCAGCCATAGAAGCTTTCATAGTAGTATACGTAGAGTAGTGATTGATGTTATGCTTTTTTATAAGTGCTGTAAAATATTTGTTGTAAAATTCTGTGCCGTTATCGGTTTGAAAATTTTTAGGAATTCTTTTATCAAGCAGTAAAATTTTATTAAACGCATTATTAAGTTCTTTGCCGGTTTTAGTCTTTAAAGGCACAGTCCAAAGGTATTTTGAAAAACAATCAATGACAACTAATATATATTTATATCCTCTATTATCACGCGAATATAATGTAAATTCAGCTATATCAGCCTGCTATAAATCATCTATTCCTTTTATAATTGTTCTTCTACGAGGAAATTTTTTACGTGCTGGTTTGTGCAGTTCATTTACAACATCTGACTTAATTTTTGACATTAAAGATCTAGAGTAAACTTTGTTGCATGATTTTTATTTTCTATTTTAGGTGTTTCTAACTCCTCCTGATTTTTATTGTTTTTAGATGTTTCTGAGGCTTTTTCTTCTAATATAGTACTATGATTTTTTTTTTTTTTTTTTTTTATTTATTGTTATATAAATTATAAATAATCATATAAATAATAAATAATAAATAATAAATTATTAAGTAAGTTTTTTTTTCTCTCCCCACTTGCTGCTTTGCATCTTTCCATGTATGGTCGGCTGCAGAGCTTCGTATTCGGGGCACCATTTATCTTCTTTTTTTAATTAATTTGTTTTTTTTAGTCTTGTTATTATGTAGTGTTCTTTTATTTTTGTTTTAAATTCTTTAAAAGTTTTCGTTTTTTTTATATTTTCAGGTAGTTGATTGTACGTGATTAGTCCATTTCCTAGTATTGTTTTTTTCGCTTTTTCTGTTCTTGTTGTGTGTACATATATATTACTTCTTCTTCTCGTGTTATGTCCGTGAATTTCTTTGTTTAATATTATTTGTAGATTTGTTTTAATTTCTTTATTTTTAACTTTATATATTAGTTTGCATTTTTCTATTTTTATTTTTTTGTTAATGTTTGTTTCGTTAGTTATTTTGTATATTTCTTCTGTTGGTGTTAGCTTTGAAAGTTTATGTATTATTTTAAGTATTTTGTTTTGTTGTCTTTGGATTTTTTGTATATTTGTTTTTGTTGTTTCACCCCATATATTTATTAAATAGTTAATTTTTGCTAAATAAAGTGAGTGGTATATACTTATTGCTGTTTCTTTTAGTATGCATTTTCTGGCTCTATAGACAGCTCCTATTGTTGCTGCGCTTTCTTTTAATAATTTGTTAATATGTGCATCCCAGGTGAGTTTCTCGGTTAATATTATTCCTAA
The DNA here is from genome assembly GCA_963932245.1 of Tachinus rufipes. NCBI lineage: Eukaryota > Metazoa > Arthropoda > Insecta > Coleoptera > Staphylinidae > Tachinus > Tachinus rufipes. Next base: position 54,519,717 of record OZ010748.1, read on the forward strand.
GTATTTTGTCTGTTTTGTTCTAGTAATTGGTATGTTATTTATTACAATTTTTATGTCAATATCTTTTGTGTTTTTTTGCCTTATTACCATAAAAGTTGTTTTTTCTTCATTTATTGTTTGTATGTTTTCGTCGTACCATTTAGTTAGTTTCTTAATGTCTGCATTTATGTTTCTTTCTATTGCTTCTTTACTTTTTCCGTGATATATAATACATGTGTCATCAGCATACGTATATATTTCACCAGTCAGATTTATATTATATATTTCATTTATGTATAGTATATACAGTATTGGTGCCAACACTCCACCTTGTGGTACTCCATATTCTGCTTCCGTTGTTTTACTAAGTATGTTGTTTATTTGTGTTCGTTGTGTTCTGCTTTTAATATATGTTTTTAACAGTTTTAAATTTGTGTTTCTTATTCCTAATAACTCCATTTTTTTAATCAATTTGTTTTTGTCAATGGTATCAAAAGCTTTCTTCATGTCTATAAATATTGGTATAACATACTGTTTCTTGTCCAACTTTTCTGCTATATGTTGTATTATATCAGTTGTTATGCCCATTGTGTTTGATTTTTTTTGGAATGCGTATTGCTTTTTATTTATAATATTATGTTTGTTTATGTGTGTAATTAATCTGTTATATATTGCCTTTTCTGTAATTTTGCTCAGAACTGATATAAGTGATATTGGTCTATAGTTTTCACATTTTGATTTTTCTCCTTTTTTGAATATTGGTTTTATTATTTGTTTTTTAAGTATTTGTGGGTATTCACCTGTTTGTATCATTTTATTTATGAGTTTTTTCAATATTGGTGCTATTTTTTTTTATGACTTTTATCACTTCATGGGTTATTTGATCTTCTCCTGGCGCGCTTCTTATTTTTAGTTGTTGGATTATTTCTTCTATCTCTTCTTCTGATGTTTCGTTAAATGTAGCTTCTTCTTCAATTCTTGCGGTTGTTATTGTTTCATTGTCATCATTTTTTTAAATTTTTTCCGCCAATTTCTTTCCCACTGTTGCAAAGTAGTTGTTTAGTTCGTCTGCTATTTCAGTTTCATTTGTTTTTGTTTGTCCGTTTTCTGTTATAATTTCAGTTATTTTTTGTTTTCTTTTCTTCTTTGTCTTGTTTAGCATACTATTTATTTCTGCCCATTGTTTAGCTTGGTTTCCGTTTGCATTTTTTATTTTGTTTTTGTAAAAATTTTCTTTTCTTTCTTTTATTTTGTTTTCTACTTCTTTTTTCTTTTCTTTCAGTATTTTTTTTATTATTTCATTTTTTGGATTTCTGATGTATCTCTCTTGTGCTTTATTTCTATCTTTTATCATCGTTATTATTTCCATGTTTATCCACTTATTGTTTTCTTTTCTTTTTATTTCCGTTATTTTTGTGTTTTGATTTATTGTGTTTTGTAATATTGATGTTAGTATGTAATTTTTATTTTCTAACGTTAAAATTTTGCTCTGTAACAATCTATCTTTACTAAGATCTTGATATTTAATATTATACGTTTGTACAGTTTTGTTATATAAATTAATTAATTCTTCCAGATTATTTTGTAAAGGTATTTTTGTTTGTTTTAACAGATCATTGACTTTTGTTAAATGTAGTTTTAATTTTTTATTGATTGAACTCTCAACTGCATTTAATAACAGAGAATTTAATTGAACAATTCTTGTTTCAAGATACCGTTTATTTACAGCATCTGTATCGTCTATAGGGTTGTTTATATATTTAATTCGTTTATTATTTAAGTTATAATCTCCATCAGATGTAAACAAGAATCCTTGAGTAGTTTTTGGAATTATAGTTGTGTTAGGACGTTTTAGTGAAAATCTACCAAACTTATCAACACTCATATCTCAAAGAAAGTTGAGATACAAATGAAATAGTTGTGATGAATGTTACGCTATTATTGAAGGTTCACGCAACTCCTCAATTATTGATTGTATTTCGTTTTCATGTGAATTGTTTCCAGCCATTTTGGATGCATACAATAATTTTAATCTCTCGACTAGTTCATTTGGATCATCCCAATATACGTACTGTAATGGACGACTATCAACAGTCATCATATTTTTTGCGGGTAAACCATATCCATGGAGTAAATTGTGTTGTTGCTGATAAATCTTTTCATGTTCAGCAAACTCTTCTAAAACTGGTTTTATTACAAACCTATATTTATTGCTAGATGAACCGACATTTCTGGAAGGATTCTTTGGATTTACAAACGCATCAGCATTCTTTAATAATTCGACATAATTACGGCTATCCTCCAGTGTAAATGTAGAGTGAATTACTTTTTAAAAAAGAACCTCTTTTTTAAAAAGTAATTCATATAAGCCTTTTGTAGCGTTAAATATTTTCCCCTTAACAGTAATATTGTCATTTTTAGAATCTAAATTGATATCTGTATTTCCAAGTTTAAATTTAAAATCATCAATATTATATTTAATGCCAGATTTGAGATATCATATTCATTTTTAGTATCCACCATTAAACCATGAAAATATTCTCTAGTTAGAGGACCAAACTGTTCTAAAAGACTTTCACGATGTTCAGGATTAGTTGTAGCATTTAAAATAGATTGATACTTTACTCTAGATGTTTCAAATATATCTTCATCTGCAAGTTCCTTGGGTTCAGACTCGCCTTCATCAACATGTGTTTCATAAACTGCTTCTGTTATAGTTTTCTTAGGATTTAATTTGCGTATAGGGATTGCTTTCCGTTTTACAACTTTTGGCACGCTTTCTATATAAGATTCATTGGGGTTTTCTATCTCCTCTTCCTTTATTTCCGATTTTATAGCAGGTGATAGGATTTTATGAAGTGGGTCTATTATAGGTTTATATAATTTATTTAACCTATCTGTCTCTTCAGTTCTGCCAGTTTTTAAAGCAAGAGTTTTGTTACGGATAGACTTTTTGGCATTAATGATGTTTAATTTAATTTGTTTAGCTCTATCGTTCATCTTATTTGAATGCAAATACAAGACTGAATACAAATTAATTTTTATCAATAATTATATACTTATCTAAATTTTTTCGAAATTGTCCATTGTTTAAATCACTATCTTTGTCGATGGTAAAAAAATCAAACTTATTTTTCCAACATTCATTACATATTTGTTTAAATTTTTCATATGACATATCACTACTAACATGATCATTATACACATGTTTTAGGTTCACGTCATCTTGTTTAAATAGAATTATAAAATTTGCATTATCACGAATTAAATGCTTTGGTATTCTTGTGTAAGTTTGACATAGATAAAATGAATCCACAGCTTTATGACGACCCATACTAAAATATTCTCTAATTTTATCTTGATTGTGACACGCCACATCGTCGAATATAAAGACGGAGTTTATTTCTGCTTCTGATGGACTTAAGATGTCATTATTTTCACTAAACGGGAAATAATTGACATCAGGTAAATTTTTAAAAACTTCACTAAAAAATTGATATTTGGGTTGATATAACGATTTTGAATAAACATATACATTTTCAAATTTTAAGCCATTTTTATCGAATAATAAACTTAATATAACATTTGATTTTCCGCAATTTGACGGGCCACATATCAAACATCGTATTGAATTTGGTAATAATCTGCTATGTTTTTTCGTTATATTATTAAAGTTTCCATCATTAACAAACGCATCTAAATTATTAATTTTTAACGTATCTCTCTGACAATCTTCATTGTACTGAGCTATATGATAAGGGTGATATAAGTATATATGCACATAAGTAATAACAATATGGTCAAATGGCTTATTACCACGGTAGAGGCATATTCAACACAGTACTTAATAAACTTCCAAAAGAAATACACATTCCAGGTTATCAGTTTTGTGGACCAGGTACAAAACTGGAAAAACGCTTACAAAGAGGAGATATAGGTATTAACCCATTGGATGCATCTTGTAAGATACACGACATTGCTTATACGAAATATCAGAGTTTAGAAAATAGACACAAAGCCGACAAACAATTAGAAGAGGCTGCGTGGAATAGAGTTAAATCAAAAGACGCGCCATTGGGTGAAAAGGCAGCTGCTTGGGTAGTAACCACTGCAATTAAAACAAAAAGAAAATTAGGAATGGGTCTTAAGCAAAGAAAAAATAATAAACGGGTCAATGTAGTAGAAAAAACACTCAATACTATAGTAAATAAAGCCAGCGCAGCTGTAAGGCACAAAAGCGTGCGCAAAACAAGAAGTAAAAACCCACGAATTTTAAAAACACCTACGCAAGGTGGTTTTCTACCTGCATTACCACTTATTGCAGGAGCAAGTGCTCTAGCAAGTCTAATAACTAAAGTTATAAAAAATAGAAATTCAAAAAAAGCTGCTAATCAATTGGTTGCAGAAACTGAACGTCATAATAGAATAATGGAATCTATGGGTAGCACAGGCAAAGGAATTGGTTTAAAAAAACAAAAAAAAGCTAAAAATAAAACTTTAAAAGGCAAAGGACTATATTTAAAACAATACAAAAAAGAACAAAATGTTCAAAAAAACTTTTAAATTTGCTACCTAATCGTGCTTTAACAAGTGAGGATTTGTTACGGTTTGCTAAAGGAATAAAAAATTTTAAGGGAATTTTTATGAGAGATACATTAACAATTACCAAACCGCAAAGAAATGAGAGTGCAATTGTAAACCTGGATTCAAATGTAGGTCAAAGCACTCACTGGGTAGCATATAAAAAAGGGGAAAAATAGTTGAATATTTTGATAGTTTTGGAAATTTACAGCCTCCTAAAGAGTTGTTAACATATTTTAAAGATTATAAAATAAAATATAATCGCAATCAATACCAGAATTACAATACTTATAATTGCGGACATCTTTGTTTGAAATTTTTGTATAAATACTAAGTATATCTTAAAATATGTATGTTAATTAAGAAACAAGACTACAATTTGTTTATAATTTATTTCTATAATTATTTTAATTAAGTAATATTACTTTTCTAGAAAGATTGATAAGTATGTTTTATTTAATGTAAATACAATGACAATTGTATAATCAATAATAAATGTTTATTTAAAAATAATAATTTTATGAATAAAAGATTGCTTCAAATAATGTAGTTTATCATTATGTCGCAGACATTTACTCTGAAAGGTAGTATCCACCCTCTATCCGTTTCCTATTACCCCCCAATTGAATTAGATAAAAATTTTACTTATTATCTTGGATTGATCGGATTTCATACTTATAATACTATACCAAATATCGAAGAAGGCATTAACAATAAATTTTATTATAATAATAGCTTTTTTTAATACCAGAAGGATCATATGAAATATCAGATATTGAAAAATATATACAAAACCGATTGACTGAGATAATATCTGAAAATAGACGTTTGTCTAGAAATAATTCATCTAAAGATAACAAAGAAGAAAGTGAAACGGACAAAATTTTTTTGTTAAAACCTAATAACAACACTTTAAAGTGCGAATTAAAAAGTATTTACGATATAGATTTTACAAAATCTGATTCTTTAGGAAAAATTTTAGGTTATTCAGAAATTTTAAGAGCTGGAAAGTTATATAGTTCAAATAAACCCGTTGAAATCATTAAGGTATCAAGTGTGAGAATTGAGTGTAATATTAGTACCGGTGCATATTACGACGATCGTTTGTCCCATACACTTTTTGAATTCTCGCCTGCTGTTGATCCTGGTTACGCAATAAATATAGAACCAAGAAATATTTTATACCTGCCGATTACTGTAAATAAAATAGATAATATTACAATAAGTATATTAGATCAAAACAATCATCCAGTAAATTTTAGAGAAGAGATAATTTTAGTAAGATTAGAACTTATTCGGAAATAATGGGATTTAAATACAATAATAAAGGTATGATTAACAATATTATTAGCAGTTCACGACAACAATTCAAAGCGTTAACACCTAATAACGTAAAATTTCTTAAAAGTCTAGGACTACGTGTTTTAGTTCATAATGTCTAAATTAGATATTTCTTCCCCAGTCCAATTTGACGATTCTATAACTAGACAAGAATATCATACATATCAGCCTCAAGCAGATAATTTTGAGAAAAATTATGAAATTCGTATAGTTATTCGAAATCAAGATGTGTATACTTTACCTAGTGAAAGTTTTATATACCTTGAAGGAAAGATTGATCTTACTATATTAGAAACTAAAAAAACGACATCTAATTTTAAACTCACCAATAATGCTTTTGCTTTTTTGTTTGAAGAATTACGACTTGAGTTAAATGGTGTGGAAATTTGCAAAATTAGAGATTTGGGATTATCTTCATTATTAAAAGGTTACGTATCATTAAATTCTAGCGAATCTCAAGCATTAGATGTAGCAGGTTGGAGTCATACAACTATATCAACTTATTTTCCTACCAATAAAACATTTTACGCATTTATACCATTAAAGTTTTTGTCAGGTTTTGCGGAAGATTACAATAAAATTATTATTAATGCAAAATTAGAACTAATTTTATTACGATCTAGAAACGATTTTAATTGTTATGAAAGTACAGATGTAGAAAGTGCTGACATAAAAATAAGTAAATTAGAATGGAAAGTACCCCATATAGCTGTAAACGATTCAATTCGGCTTAATCTACTTAATGTACTTAAAATAGACAAACCAATATCAATCCCTTTTAGAAAATGGGAACTTCACGAATTGCCATCTGTTAGACAAACTACAAAAGAAGTTTGGCCTATTAAAACAAGCACAAGTTTAGAGAGTCCTAGATATATTTTGATTGCATTTCAGGTAAACCAAAAAGATAACAAAACTGTAAATGGTACACTTTTTGATCACTGCAATGTTACAGATATTAAAGCTTATCTAAACTCTGAATGTTTTCCCTACGGTAATTTACAATTATATTTTGCTGAAGGAAACTATGCTATGGCTTATCATATGTATAGCATGTTCTCATCAAATTTTTATGATAGACCAATGCATGACTGTCAACCATTAATTAATTATGAAAATTTCAAATCTTGTGCCATTTATGTAATCAATTGTTCAAAACAAAATGAAGCTATTAAATCAGGTACTGTAGATTTAAAAATTGAAATTGATACTAGAACACCTTTTCCTGCAAACACAAGAGCATATTGCCTTATTCTGAGCGATACTCTTGTTGAATACACACCTCTCACAGGATTAGTGCGAAAAGTATTATGAAAAAGGTTATGTTTTAATCAGAACAATCAATACTGCACCACAAATCCAACATAATGTCAAAAAATTTACATAATATATTGATTGATATTCAGGGTTTTATAATAAATGATAGATTTATACCAAAAGAATTATGCATTACAGAGGACGGTGTGAACTTACACGTATACATGTTTAAACCAGAAATTCCTTTTAAGAAGTTAAATGCAGAAGAAAAAAAGCAAGTGCGTTGGTTGGAACAAAATTACCATTCTCTTCGATACAGTGACGGATACATTCATCAACATAAATTTAAAAATATTTTACAACAATTTATTAAAAAACCGACAACAATATATGTTAAAGGTAATCAGAAAATGGAGATATTACATAAGATTTTAAATGATGTAAATATTATTAACGTCCAAACATATTCTGATTGCCCAAAGTTTAATAAAAATCGTCACTATTGCTTTAATCATTTAAAACATAAAAGCATATGCTGTATTAATAATGTGAAAGTTTTGTATAACTACTTAAAACTTAATAAATATTGATTAATATTTTTTTTAGCTTTATTGTAAACCCATCTTTTCAGGTTTGAGCCGAATTCGCCGTATTATCAGAGACTGAATATTTATATAATATCTGAAAATGGTTAAGAAAAAAAGTAATATTGTCAGATTATTTCTTTATTTATTAATTAATATTTTTATCATTACATAAAATATTATTATAATAACATATTTAGAAGATCTTGTCTATTTAAGTTTCCAGTATTTTAAAATGGCCCCATGGCAAAGTATCGTGACTGTCCGGAAGTAAATACCTTTTATTGTCGTAAGGACTAAGCGATATCTTTTTCTGCGTTATAGAATACAAAGTATGATTAATAGAGCAAATAGAATTTTGTTGATGTGTCATTTCCAACTGCTTATTTAAACACGTCAGGTAATCAGTAAACGTGATACTAGCCTTTACAACGTATGATTTGATCCCTTTTGCTTTTTTTGTGACATGGTTTTGAGCTGTGGGGACTTTGCAAGCATACATTTTTGCTCTTAATCCTACAAACTCTGTCATTATTTTGCCATGATTTTCATCTTTCATTACACCACACACTTTTTTGTTTACCAAAGGAATTCCATATACGTTGTTTAAAGGGTATTCAGATGTATCAAAGCGCATAATGTTCTTTTTGATATCGGCATAAATATCTTCCGTTTCAATCTCATAAATAAGAGAGTCTGTATCGGTGTAGCAAAGTTGGGCCTTGTCACCATACTTATTTTTTATGTATGCGTAGTGGAAATCATATAACGCCGTCTTGGAGATGTCAAGAATAGACATACCGACGTAAATAGGCTTGCTAAACAGAACGTCGGACTTAAGTAATTCAATCAAGACTAAATTCTCTTCCATTATTCTGCATCCCCGAAAAGATGGGCTCGATATACGGGCCTCGGCACCATATCTTCCACCCCACTTTGTAATGAGTTTGATGCTGCGTCGATTCCGAACATTTTCCATTGTTTTACCAAACACAGCATTACTCATAAGCTTAAAGAAATCTTTTTCAAACTCATTCATAGAGTTTTTCGAAGGCCTACGTTTAAATCTATGTATTTTTTTAGCCATGGAGATTGGTTAAACTGAAGCACACGATGAATCTTTTTTACAATGACACTTTCTGCGACATATTGCTTTAAATTGCGATAATGCACAACGTATTTGTTCTTATCGCAAACAGTAGCAAGCATCTTTGGCTGTTTTGAGCCAGGCGGACATCCTTTCTCTGGAGCCATTGGCATATCTTTTTGTCTATCGTGGATGGCCTTGGGATACTCTAAATCAACCTCTAGTATATATCCAATTGGTGACTCATCGGATATCTTAAAGTTAAAGTTTGTAATATCTCCTTCAACCCATTGCAAATTACCATGGGGAAGATATTGCGACATTGCCCAGGCATACATCGCATTGATATCAAAATACATCAGATATTTTTGCGGTAAACTTGGATCATAATCGGGCATGTATTTGTTGTTTGCCTTTGCGTGTCTCTTGGAGCATTGAGTGAGACCGCCACGAATCCCCTTCTCAATAAACATGAGGATATCTATATCATTGATGTAATCGAGCTCTTGTTTTGTACATTTTAGCATAGCATCCCAACTAAGACCAGGAGCGGTGAAATAATGAGCCGGGTCTAATTCATAGTGTTTCAAGCATACATCTCTAAAACTTTCAAACACATCGGCAAGTAATAAAACATCGGTTTTCAAGTACAAATCGCTATATTCTCCTAGCGTTTGTAATTGGAATTCATTCCATACTTTTTGAGCATGTCTATAATCTTCATACGTAATGTCGGACTCTGTCAACTTAGAGTAAAATTGCTTATAAGTGGGAAGATGATTTTCAATTAAACTATCCCAAGATTTTATGTGATCGTACGGGAAGACACCTTTTCTTGTTAATAATTTATACTGCTCGTCATTAATATGTCTAAACTGTGACTTTAATATTGGTTTTTCAGTCAAGTTTAAGCTCAATTTATTAAGGGAGGAAGCCATAAACCTGAAGGAGTCAATAAATTTGAATTTTACCTCACTTTCGGAAACATTTTTTATCATAGAAATAAAATTTTCGTTGTTGTTAGGTATTAAATTCACTGTTCCTTTAATTTTTAAAGCAACATCTTTTAGCATAAAGTGGGAGTCATATCCACTCCAGTTATGAAAGATTACAGGAAAAGTGCGACTATCTTGATATTTTATATTGCAGTCTGCATGAGCGGCTCCACGATATTTTCCTGTTAAATGGCAGTGGTCCCTGACGCGGTCGGAATCCAAAGGCTTTTCGCATATATGGCATAATGATGTCTGCATAAACTTCTGCTCTTGCTCGAGATTAATTTCTATGGGCATAGGACACATAAAAACTGTTTCGACGTCTTCGGCCAGCTGATTCAATTGTGATGCAAACCATTCAGTACAATTGGGTCCTCGATAACTTCTGTAAAATGAGAGTGTGTCGTCATAAGCACACTTAAAATAATAACCCACGCTATAGGCCTCATGTTGTTGGTACTTGGTGCTCTTGTCTCCCATACGAATCTTAACAGGGATTAAAATAGATTCAAAGTCCGCATATACTATGAACGGACATCTTTCTTTGTTCTTGTAGTTATTGAATCTAATTTTGCCATCTTTTATTAGAGTCACCTTATACTCATTTACTGTCTCGCAGTCTTCCACATGGTTTTTCAATTTAAGCTCAGTTTGGAAATAATGGAGACATCTTTCGCAAATAAACTTTTTTCCATTGCGTTTGTTTACTTGAGTCGACACGAGCCGCGATAAATCTTTAATCCAGGTGTAATGATATTTTGTCTCGGTTAAATCGTTATCATCTTCTTCATCTTCTGTGCAATACTTGTCTTGTACAAGCAATAAATTTATGTGGTTGTCGGTCTTGTTTTTTGTGATTCGGGTTGGGCTTACTACATACTTTTTCCTTTTTTTGTTTATAGCATATACATTTATTGAGATATTATTTAATTTTTCAAATTTTGTAATATCAACACGCTTTATAGGAAAATTAATACCCTCAAGCTTTAACACATCTTTATAATGGGGATACGAAGATATGCGGTCTGGATGGTTCTGGTAGTTTACTGGGTTCAAAGCCGATACCACCGCCCACGCAAAACATGCATCATCGTTATTTCTAACATTTATGCACGCATGCTTCAATTTTATTTGTTGCGGCAATTCTATATAAGATGATCCTCGCAGCGGGTTGTATTTATTAATATTGATTGTTAAGTTGATTATTGATGATAAGGCCCAACCGCTGTCGCGCTCCTAGAAAATACGATTATTAGAAATAAAAACATAGTTTTTATAATTACTTACTTGAAATTCTTCTAATTTTTTCATCAGCACGCCTGATATATTTTCTTGAAACCAACCGTTTAGTTCAGAATCTCGATCTATAACAGCGTTCTTTGTATTTAGGTGTTTGAAGTCTTCAACGTTTCCATCTTGACCATTCTTAGCAAATTTGCAGCAAAATATAGCATTTATCTTGAAAAAAAATTCATTTTTTAATGCCAGTCTAATTCGACGTACAAATAATGTCTCGCAATCTTTAAAAAAATGCGTGGGTGTGCGGTGAGTCATATTTATTAAAACTCCTGTTCGTATTCTGCCATCAAATGCTGATTTTGCATCTTCTTTTAGCAAAGTTCTGTAGCCCATCATTTTGCTTATTGCCGCTAAAATTTTCTGTTTTGAGCCTATAGTGTTTGCATTCTTTATCGCCAAGTTCAAAACTTTGATATTCCTGGAACAATGTTTAATCCATGTCTGAACCACCATCATATCGGTTTCCTTCATACCCATAAAATTTTCCATTGTACGGACCATGTCATCAGCAACGTTTAAAATTGGATTATTCATATTGATTTGTTTTGTTTTGTTGTATTAATTATAATTAATAATTATAATGTTATTGCTTAGTTATATCAGGCTTTTGTAGCAATTAATGTTTTAATATATTATTGATGCTTACTTATTACGAGCTGTTTTATTAAATACGCTAATTTCGTGTGAAAGTATCAAACTATATATGAATATTTGTATACAATGCAAAACATATATCAATCACGTTTGCATATTTTGGAAATCATCATATATATATAGTTATGTTGACTATTAAATTTAATACAAACTCATATTAAGCAATCTTACATTGTTTGTAACATATCGGTACTTTTCAAAATTTCTATTTGATGTTAAGTCAATTAGAGTAATTTTAATTTCGTTAAATTTTTAGGCAGCTCAATAGTCTGTAAATATAATTTAAAAAAATAAAACATAGGTATAAAAATAATGTATTTATTCAATTAATTTATAACAATTATTGTAGAAAAAAATAATATATAAAATATAAAAAATTATGTTAGGAGAAATTGCGAATCATTCATGTCATCTGTAACAAAAGAAAAAAAACAGTTATTATTATTTGCAAATTGATAATCTTATAAGACTTACCGTCCACAATTTCGAATATGGGAGTCATTCTACCATAGAATACCTTATGCTCCTTGATGAGCAATGCCTTGTGTCTTCAATTTTTTCCGGTGTGAACTGTTCATTAATGCGTTTGGGCATCCAAACATGGCAATTAATTAAAGTAAACAAAATCGCTTTACCATATATCGTTTCTTTCTCAAACACCCCAAATATAGTGTATTGCTCGTTTAAATTTAAATCAGTTAAGCGTAACGTTGGTTTTACGTTACAGCTACTGTTTAATGCTGTAAAATCCATTGTATATCTCTCGCTTGTTTGGACTAATGATAGCATACTATGAAAATTTTTCTACTTATATACCCAAAATTTATGGCAATTTACATTATTTGTACAATAGAAAAAATGTCATGTCAATATTAATTTGGCAGCGTTCTCACAGTAATTGTAAAACGTAGCTTATATATTGATTATTCGATATTATTAGTAATGTGTACGTGATAATTTGATGTCATTTAAACTGCTTATTTGTTAATATTTCTGCATGTATATTTACCTAATGTAGCACACACAAATTATGTAAATTCATCTATTTGTAGCAAACGAAGTCATTGACCAATCAATAATTTTATTTACAATTTGTTCTTTAACATGCTAACCATGTTAGAGTTGAATAATTATAATAACTGGAAATTTGAATAATTATTTTATATAAATGAAATACTTTTTATTATTATTATTTATTTAGTTAATTCAAAATCTTCCACAATTTTATTAAATAAAAATTTTAACATTTCATACATGTACAATATTTTTTCTGACAGTGCAGTTGAAGTTAGTAATAAATTAATATTGTTAAACAGATCACCATCCATATTCAAACAAGTGTTTAAAATAAGTTTATAATAATCAACAAAGTTTAACGCTTTTAACAACACTAATTTATAATTTATGATATAGTTTAATTTATACAGGTTATATAGACTTTCAACTGTAATTATCACACAGAAGCTCCTACATTCAATGGTGACAGTCTCATTAGCCTTATAACATCCAATTGTTATTTTATGGTTTGTTGCAAAGTTAAATGGTACATTTCTTTCCAATTTTGTCGTATCAACAGCAATGAACTCCTCCCATTCTTCCTGATTAAAATGGTACAGCTTTTTCCGCCCCAAATCTTCACTATAGGAGTGAAATTTATTACAGGGCTCAGGCCAATAGTTATGTTTTTAGTAGCAGATCTGTTGATAGGATATGTAGTAGATCCAAGAAGATGTTTTTCTTTCTTTAATTGATTATCATATTTTTTAATAGCATTATCAATAAATGCCATTGGGTTTTCATCTGTTGAAATATAAAACTAATCATATAGAATATATTGAGTTGAAAAATACTTACAGCTATTTTCAAATGTCATGGCTACTGTACAAACAACAATTAGTATTTAAAATTTATTTTGCATTATATATTATAGAAAAATTAGCACTACTATAATTGATTTCATCTATCGGCAAATATTCGAACATGTAATTTTTCACTAGTTCTTCGTATAGGCAACACTATTTACACTTAATCATAATTTAACTATTAATTATACCATCAATAAACTTTTTCATAGAATTAAGCTTCATGGTCTAGTTGTTTAGATTGTTAGTTTCTACACCAAGGGTCCACGGAACGATCCCCGGCAACAGCAAATATTTTTTAATAAAATATTTATTAAATTTAAAATATTTTTTATATTTAATTCTCCGTATAGACTACACTATTTACATCATACAACAAATATTAATTAATTATTATATATACCATCAATAAACTCATTCAAATAATTAGTCTTCATGGTCTAGTTGTTTAGATTGATGGTTTCTACACCAAGGGTCTTCGGAACGATCCCCGGCACCGGCAACATTTTTTAATAAAATATTAATTATTAAAATATAAAATAATTTCTTATATTTAATTCTCCGTATAGGCAACACTATTTACATTTAAGCATACGTTAAATATTATCTATATTATATATACCATCAATAAACTCATTCAAATAATTAGGCTTCGTGGTCTAGTTGTTTAGATTGTTGGATTCTACACCAAGGGTCCTCGGAACGAACCCCGGCATCGGCAAACATTTTTTAAAATAAAAACTTGCTCCCCACTCTAAAATAAAATCCAAGATGGCGGAAATTTAATAAAATCCAAGATGGCGGAAAAATAATAAAATCCAAGATGGCGCTTGCCCCCCACTCCAAAATAAAATCCAAGATGGCGGAAATACTGAAAATTCAAGCCTTAGTAAATCAAACGACAAATTTGGCGTAGAACTCTCTTTGCTTCACTACTAGTATGTTTTTCTTTGTCCATTCTTCTGTAATTTCCTCATTTTCTTCTTCTATGATATGTAATATTCCAAGTTCGGATAATAGAGATTTTAATCTGAACTTCCATACACCATACCGCTCACCATTAAATGGCACAATGTTTCTTTTATTCACTTTAAGTTCCATTATTAACTTTTAAAATTTTAAATGTTTTTGTATAATAATTATTAAATTATAATACCGTTGATTGACATATTATATTATATAATATAATATGTCAATCAACGATAATACTGTTATATTAACACGCGAAGACCTGGGCCCATAACCTGTTGGAAAGGGCTTTAAATTAAACACAAATTTGTTTAATATTTATATTTATATTTAGAGTGTCGCAGCTCGTGTCTGGAATATAACTAACTTATTCTACATCACGCATAGTATTACATTTCTACATCAGGGATTTCCCTGCTTATGGCCGGGAACAATAAAACCCTTTCTATGTGATTCTCTGTGATTCCCCGAATATATATTATACATCTACAATGTAACACGTACATATCAACATATATTATGGGCAATGCCAACAAGCAACACGAGAATGCAGTAATAGTGCAATTAATTATAAATGCGTTTTATCCTACGATTAAAAATATATAAACTCAAACAAAATTACATAGTGAAAAGAGAATTATTACTAAGAAGTTACAAACATCTAACAGTTTTTGATAGTGATTAAATAATGGAAAAATATTCTATATGCTATCAAAGCAAGATGTTTTTATTACGGCTGCTACATTAAATTAAGAACACGAATCCTGATCGCATGTTTGGGGAGCAGATTACGTTTAATTAATTTTGTAAAATAATAATGGATGAAGAAATATTAATGAATAGATATTTTGATACAAAAAAACATATGGGAATATTGTACCGAATTATTTAAAACTAGGTTGACATAATTTGAAATAAAATTCCAACCTAATACATATATGGATAAAATTACTCTATTTCGTTAATGTTGGTCATTTGACATCGATTCCTCTCTCCTTGAACATTCTGTTGTTCTTTAATTTGATTAAAAATATATTTCGTTATTATTAATTGTTTGAATTAATTCATCAAACTGTTTTTTTTTCTTGTAGAAAGAATTGATTGATTTTTCATATCACACATTCCTATATTGTGAAATTAAGTTGACGTAATTTGAAATAAAATTCCAACTTAATAAATATAGATAAGAATACTTTATTTCTTTATTGTTAATCAGTTGACGTACATTTATCTAATTTTTTTTATATTGATAAATTGGGTTGACGCAGTTTTAAATAAAATTCCAACCACTCCAATGAAATTAATTCACGTAGCGAATTTATGAAAATCATCGATTGTTCTATTTTTAGTACAATTTTTATTATTATTTGTGGTATTCAATTATACTCCATATCTTCTAGTGGAATTGTAACACAATGATGGTTTTGCCAATAGTTAATGGTTTCACTTTTAATGAATTAAAAAAAAAAAAATGACATCAACAGAATTGTAACAGAATGCGAGCTTAGCTAAATAAAAATTTGATAAGCATTGTAAAAGATGTGTAAACAAAATTGTAAATTCAAATTGTTTTTTTTTTGGTTTGTAAAAAAAATACTTAACTGGTTTCCTATCAAGACGTTCACAACCTAATCTAAAACGCCTACAGGTAGCGAAGGCTTAAATCGACATTACGCATGTTGAATTAACAATACATAATTAACTTCCAACATGTAGCAAAAGTATAGAGAAAAAATAACTTAGAATATGATAAATATTTTTCTTGGGTTATTTCTATAGCGACGTTTCCGTCATCATCCCATATGCATTTTAAAGATCGGCAAAAGAAAGTACTTATTAATTGTAGTATTGGCCCCTGAAAAGGCGAAATGCGATGCGGTTTTGCATACATATTTCAGTTATTGAATAATATTTTTTGCTGACAAAATAAATTATTAATCTAATCTTTAATTGTATGCCATTACTCATTTAATTATACTTGCTTGATAAGCGTGAACATGGAATGTTACAAGCTGTTTACGAAAGCATTTATAACAATTAAATTCCTAAGAGTTGTTATACATTAGTCATCTAAACATGGAAATAAAACAATACAAACTATTGATAAACAACTAGATTTTATAGAAAACACTTACGTCTCTGAATAAGTTTTTATATAGACTGCTTATCGGTAGTTGATAGAAGATATTCAATCTCAGTTTTTTTAATTCTTTAATGCAATAAAGAATAATATGATCTTTTGAAACCCTAAAACGAATATTTGGTAAATTGTAAAACATTTTTAAATACAAAATTGAATATTGTTTTGATTTAAAATGGTTGCAGTAATTATAGACATTTTAGTATATCTCTTTTTCATACTTGCTTTTTCTTTCCTCTGAGAATAACGTACGTTTTTGCTTTCACACAATTGACTAATATACTTGTAACATTAGTTTAAATAATGTACACGACAATAATATACAAATAAAACAGCTGTGCAAATAGAGGCGATATTACCATGTTTATCCGAATTATATGCGCTGTGTGTAAAACTATAGTGCAACTCAAACTCAACAACTCAGTGATCAAGTTACGTCTTAGTTGACGTTGTAGAGACCGGCCATTACTTTTCCTTTTGATCTAATGTAAAAACATATAAACTTTTAAAAGGTCTATAATATTTCATAGAAGTATTAGTATCAAAACTCAACGTTTTTTTAACTCTCAATCATGCTGTAGCCAATTCCTACTTGCGCTCAAATGCAAATTGAAGACAAATATTGTCGAATGCCCACCCGACGCAACGTTCGGCTCGGCTCCGTCTCCTCATTCAAGGGTTTCTTCTATATTGTATTATTTGTTACTGCTAACGCCATCTAAGCACTTTGTGATGGCCGAACAAAGAAATTCTACAGCGTTGATAGTTTTTTGATTGTCAGTAGCGACTTCCTTGTGATCAGAGATTCCTAGCGGTGGTATTAATGTTATTTTGGGTTTTTTATTGGTTGGCTCATCCAATTCTTCATCTTCTTCCTCCGCTTGTTTGCATAAATTAGCTATAATTGCGTTCAGGCGTCTCTTCTTTGAAGGTCCTTTAATTGTTTTTGACGACTCTAAAATATGGAAAAATAATAAGAAAAATATTAATGATCTTTGTTACAACTCATACAAATGTTGGGCGAGAGTTGTCGTTAAAGTTGGCCCACTTACAGCATTTTGTAAGGTTAAGGATCCTGCAATATTATATAGTAAATTTAAAAAACAAAAAATTTTGCAAGTATGTACTTACAATACGTTTTTTTTTACCGCTAGGAAATCTTATTTCCTCCTTATTAAAAATTTCTAGCGGGGGACTTACAGGAGGAATACATCTAGTATTTTTTTTATTACTGGAGTTCATTAACAACTGCGTTAGAACCTAAAAACTATATAAATAAAAAAAAATAGAAATATTGTTAGTACTTACAACTTTTACCACCGCTTGGCCCCGCTAACAGTTGTATTTCAGCTGTAGCAGGTAAGCGCTTTGACTTGTCTATTGGTGGCATGCCGGCCAAAACTCTTTGTGCACCTAATATACGGCTGCGTAACACCATTCTACCTCTAACTTACCCTTCTACTACGTTTGCTGGCATCTGCGCGCAATGCCACAGGATGTCTTGGTTTGGCCAACAACTCTCGCTTTTTTTTAGTGGCTTCTGTGCAATGCCACCATGGTGCAAAGTCGCTCCACGGCATAAACCTTGCGGACGCGATAGTTGTTGGCGTATTCTGATGGAATTTCTAAGAAAAAGGTGTTGTTTTGAGGTTCCTAGCATCTTGCTTTCTGTTAGTCGCTCATATAAAATTTACTGGTAATGGTTTGTTCCTTTTTTGTAATAAAAAAATTATTTATAATAATTTTTTAGCTGCATTTTGGTCTGTAAAAAATAATATATAAAATTAATACAAAAATAGGAGTATTTATTTTATTGATTGATGTTTATCAATATAAAAATATCAAGGGTTTAAAAATAATCACATGATCAAAATTCTATATTAAAATGAATAAATACATAAATGTAATATACTTATTACCATTTATAATTTAGAGTAATGTCCACGTTATCTTATTCACTCATTTTTAATTTACAGGTGTTTACAGGTTTAATTTTTATTATTACCGAATTTGAGATTATGTTACGTTTGATTTGATTGATGTGCATTTGACATACCAAACAATACATTCCGCTTGCTAAACTGTTTTTAATGGCTCCATTAAGTTGCCCCCCCCCCCCACTAAAATTTTTTGAAATTTAAAAATACCAAATTAATACGCTTGTAATGCTTTTATGCGCTGCAAAAAAAATTAATAATTAGCTTTCAATATGCGCTCTTATGCGCCGCAAAAAAAATGTATGCTATTTGTAAATATAATTTTTGATCAGCTTTAGGAGGGAGGGGCCAACTTAATATTTCTATAAAATTGGCTTTCCAGGGAAAAAAATTATAAATTTGAAATAACTTATAATGCGCTGCAAAAATTTTTTTATAAGCTCATCTGTAAATATGATTTTTGAACAGATTTAGATGTAAAGCGGCAACTTAACTGTTAACTTGTTTTTATCTGTAAATTTAGTTATTTAGATGTTTTAAGAAGAGAGTGGCAATTTAATGGTTAATCCCTTTCCCTTTCCATTACAATTAAAAATTTAATTTTTGGTATAATAATATGTTATAGACTTGTTTTAGATATATTTCAACATTAATGTTAAATTCTAATTTCTTTATTTTTAATGACGATTTAGACGCTCAATAGCCGAAAAGTCATTTGCGGTATTAGGTGAGGTAGTGGGCAACTTATAATTATATTATTATAATTCAATTTGTTCCACCGAGAGTACTCGGATGGGTTTAGCATCGATATTAATTCGTACCACAGATGGTACTTGGATTTTCCAGACTGATGTAACTCTTACCATGAAATCTAAAACCCAACCTATAAATTAATTATTACACAATTTGAGAAAAGGGGACCTCTAAAATGAAAATTGTTGCTTTAGGTGTTGTGCATATTCTCTGGTGATTGTTTTCCTATAAATGATCCGCTTCGTAGTATGATGAGGGTGCAAATCCGCCTAACGGCTTGTGGGAGACTTTAACATTAAAATACAGGCCGCATTCAATGCGCTTCTCCTCAATTATTGCTTCACACTTGCATACACCGATGTGCGTTGGGCGATGGCCAAGATGCCTCGGGATTAAATCACATAACCTACTAACGACACATCAATTATTCACACGGGACGGAAACAGACTCCAGACCCTTTTGACAATTGTCAGAAGAATCTCCACCACGCGCAACTCACTTCACTGCGTAAAACCCAGAAGCATATTGGGTTGCCTACGTCAGGGGTGGCCAACTTCTTTATATATATATGATCGACTATTTTTCTTGAAAATGAGTGATGACGGGGAAGGAGGTATTAAACTAACATAATATATATTTATTTATTTTAATGAAATTGTGTTAGGGAATATAACAACTTACTTTTATAATACCACTTTCATTCAAGAATTGAACTATTCTTCACTACACAAGTAAACAAGTGAAATACTAACGCTTGCTTAAAATATTCCCGAACTCAGCGCCGGGGAATCACACGATAAGCGCCGGAGAATCTCACGAGCACACGTTTGCACGCATACTAAAATGTTTACAGTTCCAATCATCTAAAAAATAATTTATTTTTTAGATAAAACTTTTTTTGATTATTTTATAAAATATCGGACAAATCAAAAAATAAAATTATACAAATTATTTAATATGTTTTTTTTGCTCTTTTTAATTTTGTCTCTTGTCAGCTATGATTGACCAAAAATTGCTTTGCGATCGACCTGTCGGTCGCGATCGACCTGTTGGCCATCCCTGGTCTACGTAATACTCCCATATATTTATTTCCAAATCACCAAATCATTACGCGAGTTAATATGTGTCAATTAATTAGTTTGTTCATAAAAACTATTATTTTATTGTTTACATTAGACACTATTTATAATTATAAGTATTATATAAAAGTATTAAAAAATGATTATAAGTAATTAATTAACGTCTGAGCGGCGATGTTAGCACGAGGAGATGGGTCGATGTAACACTGAGCTCGCCTCTGGAAGGACTTGCTTATATATTCTTTCATTTTGTTGATTCAGCGTTGTAGGGATGTATAACACCTCCATCCCAAGAGGGAAAAATCTGGGCGACGTTTCTTCGCGGAGTCCATGGTTTTCCTGAGGGTTGTCCGATTGGGATAATTCTATCTCTTGGATCTTCATCGATGATCTTTTTTTTCTTGATGTATTTGATAGTTGACATAACCACAAAAATTATGATAAGAATGTAAAGGATAATTGTCCATATAGATAAGGGGTGGTTTTGCAGCTTTAGAGGTTAGGTTTGACTAAGGTCATGCCTTAATTGGTTAAGATGATCTGTTATGTTAAAAAACTGTGAAAGACGTGTTTTTTTTAGGTTGGCAATTTTCTTGCTTAACTGCAGAGGATGCGAGGAATTAGGGTTGAATCCGACTGTAGGTAGTGGTGCGAACTTCAAAATCCTTTTGCTTTCGTAGCTCATTAGCGTGGTTTCATCTATGGTTACCGAACATCCATCAGTAATTTTCACAATCAGGGTACCAAAAACTATGCTGGTTTCGTTTTCTTGTTTGCAGGTTTTTGTGATCTTTTTGGGGGAAAGCACTATCATTATCCATTGATCCTTTTTTATTTCGGTAATCCATGTGGAAGGTATCTTCTCGTAGTGATGGCTGCACTGGGTGTAGTTATTGAAGAATGATAAAAGTTGGACTTTGCAGGGTGCTTGGTTAGTAATTTTACTAGCGATTGATGTATTACACAAATATTTCTTTGCATGGCGTTTGTAAGGACGCGTAACTATCGTTGTTAATTACCACATAAGGATTTTTTGGTATAATAAAATGATAAGAATCATAATTGTTTTTTATTGGAAGCGGAAACAGATGATAGTAATTACTTGGATTGAATTTGACAAGTGGCAATATAAGAAGGAACACTAAGCAGCTATTTTGTATATAAGCTTTTACTGTTATAATTTGTTCGATGAGCTTAAGATTTTCGAGTTTGGGTGGTTTTGGTAGTTTTCCAATTTTTTTCAAGGTTTCTATGTGTTGTAGTTCTTGAAGTAGTTGATTTGTTTTGATGATAGTTAGGTGATAGATGTGAAGCTTGGCAAATGTTACTGTTTCTATTAAATTTCAATATGTCATTTATAAAATTCATTAGGAATATTAATTGATTGATGATTCCATAAACAAGAATTTGTTTTTCCTCTTCTAATTGATAGATGGTGAGATTTTTTAGAGCTGCTTTAACTTGAAGTATCCGGGACATCAAAAACAAATTTGTTGGTTGCTTCTTAATGACGCTATTGTCTTGTTAAATTCCGTTATAGTTTGTGCGGAAATAGTTGTTGATTTACTATTGTTTTAATTTGATTTTGTGATTCGGATAGTTGTTTTATTGCACTGTCATAATGTTCAGCGTCCTCGTCATCAAAGTTGCCTGTGATAGCTTTTATAATTTGTTCTGTAAAATTTATAGCACCTCGTTTTTGTCTGTGTGGCCATAATTGATTTAGAAACTTATTCATTTGATGCCTGTTTGTGCGTAGCACTTTAAGGTAATTATTCATTTCCTTTTTGTTACTGCTTGGCAGTGATTCCTTTTTGAATATGTTAATTCAATAATCGTAATTATTTGATAAAAGTTGTGTTTCCTGGACTAATTCATTCAGGTCGTATATTACGGATAGTTTCCAATGTCCGATAGTTCTTTGCGCTGATCCGAGTCTCGCAGCTAGGAATCTAGTGGTGTCTTTGGATGTTGTTAAATTCAAGGTTACCTCTGACGCTCCTGATATATTGTCCGAGGGATCTGCAACAACAGAATTGAGTTTACGAATGAGCACTCTTTTTGTATTTGTTTTTGTTTCAACAATAACCGTTTCATATTGATTGAGTTGTAGTATCCTGCAGGGTCCTTTGTAGGGATTCAATAATTTATTTTGTTTATTAGTTTGTATATATACCATCTCGTTTATTTTAAACGGCATCACTTTTGATTTTTCTTGGGATTTATTAACATATTTCCTTTTGTCGGAATTATTTTTTTCTTGAATGCTTTTGTATAGATGCGCTAACCGTTCTGTATGATCAGCTAGGTATTGAGGGTAGTAATGTCGAGAATATAGTAAATCCCTTGGGTCTTTAAGTGCTGTATGACTAAAAGCGATTTCTAGGTGTATGTCTTGTTGTTTTCGAAATAGCATTATTATAAGCAATAACTGCTAATTTCATTTGCTTATGCATTGGTTCTCGTTTGATTACTTGTAAGCATCTAATGTGTTTAATGATGGTAAAGTGAAACCTCTCAATACTACCCTGGAAACTTGAATTTCCTGGTGTTCCGAAGTGGACAGTTACTTTATGTTCTTTCAAAAATCATCTTATAAGTTCGTTATTAAATTCCTTACCGTTGTCTGAATTTATTTCTTCTGGGGCGCCATAAAACTGAAAATACTGAATGAGAGCGTCTGCTATATTGGTAGCATTTTTAGCTAATATAGGCAAGGCTTGTGCTAGTCTTGAAAATGTGTCGATTATTGTGAGAAACTTTGCATTTCCTATCGTAAAAGTATCCATATATAATTTTCTAAAAGGTCTGTCAGGTGTGCTTGTTAATTGTAGAGGTGGGCGACTTGGATGCCTATCGTAAGTTAGCTACGTTGTAAATTTGACATTTTTTTATAAAGTTAGTGATATCGTTTTTCATATCCTTCTAATAGTATTTTTGCTTTAAGCAAAAGAATGTTTCTTCTACTCCCCTATGGTTTGTTTTTCCCTTGTGATAACCATCCATAAGTTCCATACGGTCCGCTTTATCGATAACATTGATTAACTTTTCTGCGCAACAATTGAGTGTTGGCCCATTATTACTGAAATGTTCTACATATACTTTACTAAAGGCTGCATACAAATTATCCTTTTCGAAGTAAAGATAATGTTTACCAGGACCTATTAGGTGTTCTTTGAAGAAATTCAGAATTGAACCTTTGTTGTTTTGGCAGGTATTTTGGCTTCTATGACTTTGACTCCATCTCTATTGCAAGCCTCTATAGTCACTTCTCTTGAAGTAGGCTGAACGAAACATTGATTTTTTTTTAGAATTTATAGGCTCCGTTAGGATACGTATTCCGGCTATGGGCTCCTCTGTAACATTCGAGTGAATGGTTTGTAAATCTTCATGTTCATTTAGATAGGCTAATTTTTTTTTAGAGTTTCTGATTGTAGTTTTTCCCTTTAAACTGTTAAATTTTTCCCAGATATTGGTTTGCTTATTACTTCTTGGGTTTTCAGCATTATTTGCGAATTTATCTGGTCCATCTATTATTTCTTGTATAACTTTTTGAAGTTTTTCTAGTCTACATTAGGAATGAGAGATAATAGATCGTCGTCTTCTATAGCATTCAGTTCCGTTAAAGTTACTCTAGATAACGCATCTACGTTGCAGTTATATTTTCCTTTTTTATACACTACTTCGAAGTCATATTCCTCGAGTTTAAATTTTTAACGCATCAGTTTCGAATTGGGTTCTTTTAGTTTTCATAACCATGCGAGTGGTCAATGGTCAGTGTAGATCTTAAATCGTCTTCCGTATACATAAGGGCGGAAGTATTTTACAGCCCATACAGCTCAAAAGTTTTTTCTCGATTGTCGAGTATTTTCGCTTAAAGTTCTGGATGCGTAACTAATTGGCTTGTCTTGACCTATAGGTCCTTGAGAGAGTACGGCTCCAATAGCTATGTTGGACGCGTCGGTGGTGACTACAAATTCTTGAGTAAAGTCAGGGTATCTCAAGATAGGCTCGTTCATAAGTATATCTTTACATTTTTTAAAGGCTTCTATGTAATATTTTGTCATTTCAATTTTTGCCCCTTTTTTCAGGCACAGAGTGAAAGTTTTGGTAATAGATGCGAAATTTTTGATAAATTTACGGTAATATCCGATCAGTCCCAAGAAAGATTAGATTTCTTTCGTTGTTTTTGGGAGAGAATATTTTTTAATAACATCTATTTTCTCTGGATTTGGTTTGACGCCTTCCTCGGTTATCAGATGACCTAGATACTTAATTTATTTTTTAATAAAGTCGCATTTTTCAATTTTTATCTTAAAATTTGAATTTTTCAGTCGATTGAATACCTTTTAAAGTTTGGATGTGTGGTCTTGAAGAGATGTTGAGTACACAATTATATCGCCAAGGTACACCAGACAAGTGTCTTTGAAAAGACCCTGAAGAATTTTGTCCATTAGACGCTGGAAGGTCGCAAGCGCATTTTTAAGTCCAAAGGGCATTCTTTTAAATTCAAAGTGCCCCTGTTTAGTAGAAAATGCTGTCTTCTCCATCAAGAAATTTCAATATTTGCTTTTTTATCTCTTTCTTCATTTCCACGGGTTGTCGGTACATCTTTACATAAACTGGAGTTTTATCCTTTAAATTTAATTTATGCTTTATGTGTAAAAGTTAATGGCTGACCTTCAATATGGAAAATGTGTTTATATTTTTCGCATAACGCTCTGATGGAAGCCTCTTCTTCTATGTTCATTCCATCGATATTTAGATGTCTATTTATATTTTCTCTCTGCAATTCTGTCAAGGTATCGATATGTTTGGGGAAGAATTGTTCGCAAATGTATTGATTATATGGAACATCAACTAGTTGTGTTTGTAGAAAGTCACAAATATTAATTCTTTGTTCGTTGCCGGTATAATTTGTTACCATAACTAAAGTTTTATTGTTAGTCACATTTGCAATTGATTCTTTAATTTTTATACCTGGTTTAAATTCTATTTCTGGCACGTAGATAGTTCCTTCTTATATATTCACTGGAATTTTAATGGGTATCGTCTGAAGATGTGGAAAGGTTAGTTTATTTTTAGTTAATCGCAACGGCATTCTTGCGTTCTTAGTAATCAATAATTTTTGTTTCTATTCCAATTAGTCCATCAAATTTTGGGCTAAAGTCAAATTTATAGAATATATGTTCTAAATCAGTTTTGAATGCGTCTGGCAGAGTTACTACAGCGTGTTCATGATTTGTTAAACCGTGTGCGGTTTTTATTGAATAGGAAATTTTCACGGCAAAATCTTCGAAATGTTTATATAATTGAGAATTAATTATTGTTTTTGTCGAACCTGTGTCCACTAAAAATTTTAAGCCAAAAAATTGTATGTATGGGAGATTAGAACTAATATTGTTGAAAGTTATTATTTTGTTATTAATTATTTTTTCTTGGTGTGAATACTGAGGAAGTGAAAATTTTCCTCCTGTTCTTGTTCATTTGGATGAGCTTCATAAGATGCATTCTTCATTACTGCTAACGGTTTGAAGGGCTTTACCTCTCAGTTTTCATTGAAAGATGCTTAGAAGTTATGCTTCAATAGCAGCATTATGAATCGGTATAAATGTGCGTATGAGAAATTCGCAAACGGAAATATATGCATTTATTACATTAACATCTCCATCAAAGATAGGGATGGTGTCTTGGTAAACCGTTGTTGTGTCTTTTACGATTGCCATCGATTATTATATTCCAAGTTTAATGATTCTAATAGCTCGCTTAGCGTATCGATATTGGACATGCAAGGAGTGGTAATTTAATTCTAAGTGTGTCACTTACAATAGAAATACTGTGAACAACAGCATTTTGTTAATAATCCAATATTTTTGGTTAACTTTTAGTCTTTCACTTTAGTTCAATACACATTGAACGTTAATACGGAACGACCGATTTTAGAACGTTGTGTAATATCCTGTCGACACAATATGTGTCAATTAATTAGTTTGTTTTTAAAAACTATTATTTTATTGTTTACATTAGACACTATTTATAATTATAAGTATTATATAAAAGTATTAAAAATTATTATAAATAATTAATTAACGTCTGAGCGGCGATGTTAGCACGCGGAGATGGGTCGATGTAAGACTGAGCTCGCCTCTGGAAAGACTTGCTTATATATTCTTTCATTTTGTTGATTCAGAGTTTTAGGGATGTATAACACGTGGCAACTTCAATTTAATAATGAAACGCTACAAGCACCACATTGAGGCTGGTCCGGATTGACGTCGGTCACGCTGTGGTACATTTGCCTCCTATTAGTACCACCAGCCAATTGCTGCACTTTAAAGCAAATAAATTAATGTATTTGCAAATGTTTTCATAGAAATTATTTCCGCGAATTGTTGAATCCAATAATACACTTTTTAACAGTTTCGGATAGTTTGTTTCTAATTCTGGCACCTTTGTAGTACTTCCTCTACAGCATGATAGGTGCGTTTTTTATTTTAACTTGAAATCTCCGCACGCTACAATTTTCATTTACATTTTTTACGCCGAGAGAGCCGCTCGTAAACAAATCGGTTTTTCGTTTTTGACGTGCCAACAAATACGCATTATTTTTATTGGCCGTTTCACATTCGAAAAACGGCTATCGACAGATAGTTACATGTCAAAACTGCCATGTCTTGTTCTAGCATAAACAATGATATGGCTTCGGATAAGGTATGGATTTGCAAATTTGTCGAAATTCTTTTTCAATATCACTTGACCTTTCTCGCATTGACCAAAAACAATTTGTGCACCTCACGGACAGTCAAATAATCTGTCGGCACGTTAGTGTCAGGTTTTGGTGTGATTCGTGTGGTTATTGAGAGACAATAAAACTTATCGCCAAGATCGACTATATCGTTAATATCGTTTGGTGTGGAGGGTACTCCTTAGAGTTTAACATATAGTTAAGTTTTTTCTCTTTGGTTGATTATTTCACAATAAAACACGATGTTTTATATTAAGAAAATTTTCTTATTTATTAATTGATGTTTACAATATTTTTTTATTAATCTTATTTATTAATTATATAAATTATACCGAACTTGTTGCGTTTAAACAGTTAGAGCTTTATAGTGTAAGTATGTCACCATGATTCGTGGTTGAATTTTAATTAAATTCTAACTTAACAATAATAATTTCGTGCTATTTATGTCTAAGGAAAATGCAACGCATACAAAAGATTTGAGTTGCGTTTTTAGTACTGGTGAACACCTGCATTATCAGGGTTGACGAGTAATATTATAATTATATATAGCAATGCTGGGTACCTCTCGATCTAACAATTGAAAATGCACATAATACATATTTTCTAGCTAATTATACCAGTCTCCTAGCACGTATTGATAAAAAATGTAAACAATGACATAACCTCAATACATTCAATTGAGTAAATTTAATTTAATAAAATTGAATAATATACGTACCTGACATCGATGTTTATATTTATGTGTATATGTTTATCATCCTGCTGGTCTTGTTGCTTTTGGGGGACAACCGAGCAGGACAGGACAACTCCTTGTTGTCCATTATCCTATCGAGGATGGATCTGAATTTTCACCTATTGTTGATAACAATGTAAACGTACTATGCACTTGAATCCACAGAGCTTGGCAGAGAAATTAATGGTTGAATTATAGTAGATTTAAAATAAGGGAGGGAAAAAATATTTAAATGTTTATCTTAATTATTTATATATAAATTCTTTTTTTAATAAATATAAGCGCACATAATGTGTATTATTCAAGATTGTGTTATCGACTGATGTCAGTATATGAAATGTTTCTAAGAATAACTTCCCTACAAATTAAGTTTACAGTCTTCAACTTAATTACGTGACGTTTGCAACTTTAATATAAATTTAAAAATGCGACCCAATTAATTAATTAAATCTATCCATATTTGCTGGAGAATTTTTGTGATTGAAATATTACATTTATATTCATGCATTATAAAAATAACAAAATGTTATGATTTTGCACGCTTCCGTTTCTCGCTCTCATGCGTCAGGCTGTACTGAAGTAATAACAATGGAGCAGAGGCGTAGGAAGACTGGGTCTAGGACTCCTCGGCGCCGCCATTTCGGAGCGGCCAATTCGGTGCGGGGACACATCGGCGCCGGCCATTTCGGCGCAGAACTTTTCAAATAAAATAACTATATACACATATATTATAATCATAAAAATTTATTTGTTTTATTTTATACATAATAAATAATGATTAATAAATAAAATCCATAGTATGGTATTTTTTAACATTTTATATTTTTAATTTTTTTAGTTATTTATTTTAATAGACTATTATCCTTTAAACTATTTAGGTCATTAACTATAATTAAAAATTGATAATTAGTTGTTATACCGTATATTGTATACATGACAATTTAAATATGTGCGTACATATATTATGTTTTTTATCTGTAATTTCTATTTGATACGTTATATAATTTATATGTATTCTATATTTTATTTATCATAATTATTTATTATGTCTTATAATAGTTCTGGCGCCGAATCGGCCAGCGCCGAAGTGTCCTCGCGCCGAATTACCCGCGCCGAAACGGCGGCGCCGAAGTGTCCCATTCCGAGGAAGACTTGTCAAATAGCAATTATTTTTCATTTATTGAAAATAATACAAATATTTATTTTATAGATAGTGTTAGTAGGATTCAGTAACGATTGCAACTTATAATTATCAAAAATAATTGTGATTTTAATTGTCTCTCTGAAAAGTGACGTGCTTGGCACACACTGCATACACTAATTTTGGTATACAAATATATGTTTATTTTTGCAAAATTAGTATGCTTACATTGTAAATATCCTACATTAAAACTTATTATTATAATGAGTAACAAATTAATAGAAAAGACATAATTAAATAAAATTGTAGTTTGAATAAAACTTTTTATTCATTTTTATCTTCCGAGAAGGGTGACTATTATATACTTGTATCAGAATCGTATTAATCCATTTCTATACCCGAATCTAATTCATCATCATTATCGGTGTCACTTTAATCACTTGTATCAGATTCAGACACACTCAAATCAGATTCTGAATCTTTCGTTACAAAATGTTGATAGTCACCAATATTATTATTCTGTAACATTACAATAATTATATTTTAAATACTTTAATCATATAACAATACTTACGGCATTTTCTTCTCGTTTGTACAATTTAGCAGTTTCTGCAAAAACTAATACTTGTTCTAGATATATTATCATTATCGTACGTCCTATAACGGTTTAAACTTATTCTTACCATTAGCTAGGCGGAAGCTCTACTTTGTTTGGCGGGTCGATAAATAAACGGACTTACTAAATCTTGGGCTCGAATCATTAGAGATCTAGTGACAAGTACTAAATCTGAAGGAAGGACGTTATAGAGATATAACACTCATATAGTAGTGATACCTGACTATTTAATAACAATAAAACATTACAAAATGATGTCTGGTTTAAGAAGAAAAAAAATCCTTGAGTGACTTAACATTTAATCAAGATCCTCCCACATCACTGAATGATCGAGCAGACTCAACAATTATCAATTTCTCTCGATCCATCAATGGCATCGGAGAACAAAAAGGAACCAACTAAAAACTAGTTAAAAACCCTTAATGCTCTCCCACACCACTTACCGATCAAGACAACCCAACAACCGCAAAGTCTTCTCGAACCTTCGATGATGATGAAAACCAAAAACGAATTGACCGAAACCGAAACAGTTGGACACCGTACACGATATTTAATAACCTTAAGACTAACGAAGGCGAGGGTCCGATGTTACTCGGTGAACAAACCAGAATACATGTATAAAGCATTCTAAGAAACTCATAATATTGAAATAAGCTTATTTCCTGTACAAAAATAAATCGTGTAAGAATGTTATACTACGCAACATATATGTAAACATAATATTTCTAGCCTTGCCTAATTCGTTGAAAACCGGTCAGACTTTTAGATGCGTGTTTGTCTGAATAGGGAATATCTTGTTTTCTGACGGATTTATACTGCGCATTACTCAAACTAAAACTATTCGAATGATTTAGTGCCGGAGGTCGTTAGAAAATACTGTGGCATTTCTTAAATATGTAGAAGTATTAGCACGTTGCGTTAAGAATGACTGAGCAATGTCTACTTTGACTGGAACTTCATTTGCTTATACCGGTTCATCTAGGTGGTGCTGTAGATGCCCATAACAAGTCGTAATTTTTTACTCTATTTTTCTGACCTTTCTTCTCCAACTACACTCTCATCTTACCACGCAGTAATCTCGTCTAATTTCTTCTCACATTCTGAAAGGTATAACTTCACCTTTCCAGCCGTTTTTAAAGTTTTTTCCATCTTTCTCTAACATTAAGATACCTCGCAAGCATTTTATGAGATCTTTTACATCGCCCATCGGTTTCACATTGCGAACCGCTAGTTCCATAACCAACACGTGTGCAAGTACATACATAATTTTTTATCTAAAAAAACAATTTTCAACAAAATTTTGAACCAAAAAAAATTATTATCAAAAATCACCCTCTCTCCACTAACTTTCCTATTGTCGCCCGCAAGCGGCAGAAGTTTTCTTAATGTCACGTAGACAGAAAGGATATTTTGTTGTTTAAACTCGATCTTTCTCATGAAACACTAGACATGTTAGTACACTTTATGACAACTTATATATAAATAAATAAACTAAATAAACGTTGGCTAATTGATTTTGTTATTTGTGAAATCAATTGTAATCAAAAAATATTGTGGATTAATAGAATAAATATTTCAACAACATGAGATAGGAGCCAATCATTATTAATGTTTTGACGTTGTTCTTCCGTTAACCCTTTACAATAAATAAACTAAGTATATGTTATGGCGTTGTCATTTTTTACAGTTT
Organism: Tachinus rufipes; assembly: GCA_963932245.1. Taxonomy (NCBI): domain Eukaryota; kingdom Metazoa; phylum Arthropoda; class Insecta; order Coleoptera; family Staphylinidae; genus Tachinus; species Tachinus rufipes. The sequence goes on from OZ010748.1 coordinate 54,551,160, forward strand.
TGGAACATTTTCTGACTTTGAACTGATTGTTCATAATTTTTTTTATGACTTAAATATGGTAGTTACAAAGTAGTTTGAACATTTATGTTACAACAGAAGCCTTTTTATGATAGATCTTTTAACAGTTCAACAACTTTTATGACAGTTCAAGAACGTTACATAACTTTTTTGAATTTATGGCATTTGTATTAGCTTAGGAATATTTTGTGATAGCGAAGGAATATTTTGACACAGTTATGATACAAGATAACTCAGAAATAATTTGTCAGTTTGGCACTAGCAACGGTTCAGAAATGTTTCATACTACTTGTGACAGTTAAAGACATGCTAACATTTTTTTTTTAATATTTATGAATTAAACATATTTTACATTTTGTTGAGAGTGAAACAAAAAACTGTTGAACTGTATAATAAAATACCATTTGTTACTTCCAAAATCCAAAAAAGATTTATTTATATTAAAATATCACATTATTTAAGATGAAATTGAGCTGTATTAAAGAATTTAAAAAATTAACTAATCAGTTGCATTTTTCTAACTAATGCCTTTTGCTATATTTAAAATGCTATCAAAATGGCTTTCAAAAACTGCCAGATATGCTGGTAGATTAATAACGATTTCTTCTACTACATTCATAATTGAGTCGATAATTTCTATTATGTCATCAATAAAGTTGCTGCAACATTAATTTAAAATAAAAAAAAAAATGATTATTTCAGTATTGTTAAAAACTGTAATAGTAATTTTATGTAAATTGTCTCTTTGGCCATTGAGGTGCTAGGCACACTAATGAAGGGTACATACCCTGAAACACAAATTATGTATCTCACTGAGTGGAGAGGCAATTTTTATAAAATACATATTTAAGCCAAAATTATGCACAATTAAATTGTTACGGCTTCCGGAGGTGTAGGAGTTGAGAAAGAGCCAAAGGTGTTTTTATTGCATTAGAGCTGTGTTTGCAAAATAAGCTGGATTTTGATAAATAGATTTAAAACGGTTCAGGTGATTATGGCTATAGTATTGACTAGTGAATGACAATGGCTAATGTATGTGTTTGATTTTTAGTAGTTTTGTTTGTTTGACTAAGATATATTGAGTTGGAGTTTTATCTGGAGCGTACATGCAACGTAATAGGCCCGGATGGTGTAAGAGCAGTGCTTGATAAAATAGACGTAATTCTAGCTTATGATCAATTGACAATCTTAGGCGAGCTTTGGGTAGTCTTTTTGGTAAAGGTTTCGTTGTGTCACACTCAAGCCAGTTAGTAAATAGGAAATACCTTTTGTCAACTTTGAAGCTTGACTTAATACAAGCTGACACAGCTGTCAACAATTAATGACCGCCATTCGGAAGACGAAGAACCTCCAAAGAAGTGCTTCTCAAAGTAAGCGTTTTTTGCAGAAAGTAAACAACAAAAAACTACGTCAAAAAAACTATTATTAAGTTAACATTTCCATAATCTGTTTGTAGAAAATTCTCTACCTCAAAGCAGATGCTCATTGCCGTTTTGATTATTTTAAAATGTTACTCGCAAACTCCAATTGATCTTTCGAATCTAGAAATCTTTTGCCACAAAGATATCACACCACAGTGAAAGGTGGAAGGGACCACTAACTTTTCGATTGCTATCCGCAAGCGGCAAAAGTTTTTTCAATGTTACGTAGACAGAAGGGAAGATATGTTGTTGTTTGAACTCAATTTTTCTCATGAAACACTAGACATCAAGTCGGGTCAGTATCAAAAGATTAGTCTATACGATGCGTACTTGACTGTCAATTTCTTCTGATGTTCTATAAAAAGTGTTTTATTTAAGCAGGACTTGTGTTGGCTTAAACTTTCCTGTATTGTGGGGTGTTAAACTGCGGACACAACAGTGACTTTTACTTTGACCAATAACATCGTACCCTTAGAATACTACAGTTTTGATCTGTGTTTTGCAATTTTGCTTGTATCGAAATAACAGTGTTTTACTGTACAATTTTATAGTCGGAGCAAAGGTACTCATTGTGTCAGCAATTTTACTCATAAGGCAAGACTGCCAAGTTTTTGCAATTGCTAGATATGCTGTAGCTTGTCAGCAATCCGTTGGGGTTTTATTGTCTCCAAATATTTTGACCCGTCTTGTCTACGTGACTCAAAGCTTTTTCTTCGTCCAAAATCCTTTTGCAAGTCAGATGCTGCGGCTATTTATAAAAAGTAATAAATATAATATTAATATAAAAATATTTTGAAAACAAACAAAAAAAAATAGAAAATTTTAAACAATTGTCAGAAAGTACGAAATTCTATTTGCAAAATGTCAAAAATAACTAGTGTTACCAACGCTGATGCCTACCTAGGGGGTAAATATGTAATAGTAATAGTATGCAATGTTATTTGCATACGATCTGAGATGCCCCCAGTTTGTGATATTTGTAACGTCCTATTAACTGTTCGTCATATCTTATTAGATTGTCGGCAGTTTTCGGAACAAAAAATTGCGTCTGAATTATCACACAGTTTGTCGATTGACTTCAGTCAACACAGCGCGGTTCTATTAAAGAATGATGTAATAGAAACCAAATCCGATAATCAGCAAATTAGTAATTTAATAAACTTGATAAAAATTGTAAACAATGGCATAACCTCAACACATTTAATTGACTAAATTGAATTTAATAATACTGAATAATATACGTACCTGACATCGATGTTTATATTTATGTACATATATCTGTTTACAATCCTGCTGGTCTTGTTGCTTTTGGGGGACACCCGAGCAGGACAAGATTCCTCCTTGTTGTCCATCATCCTATCGAGGATGGATCTGAATTTTCATCTCTTGTTGATAACAATGTGAACGTATTATGCACTAAAATCCACAGAGCTTGTGGTTGGTTAAGCATTTGATAGCCTAGTCGCAGACGCATTCTCCTTATTGGCGAAGAAATGAACGGTTGAATTATAACTGATTTAAAATAAAAGAGAGCAAAAAATATTTAAATGTTCATCTTAATTAATTATTTATCAATTTTTTTCTTAATAAATATAAACGCACATAATGTGTATTATTCAAGATTGTGTTATCGACTGATGTTAGTATGTGAAATGTATAAAGAAAAATTTCCCTACAAATGAAGTTTACAGTCTTCAACACAACCACGTGACGTTTGCAACTTTAAATCTATCCATATTTGCTGGAGAATTTTTGTGGTTGAAGTATTACATTTATATTCATGCATTATAAAAATAACAAAATGTTATGATTTTGCACGCTTCCGTTTCTCGCTCTCATATCTTCATGCGTCAGTCCAGTCAGTACTGTAGTAATAATAATGGAGATAATTTACCATTGCAACTTATAATTAACAAATATAATTGTGGTTTTAATTGTTTTTCTGAAAAGTGACAAGCTTGGCACACTGCATACACTTACTTGGTGTACAAATATAAGTTTATTTTTTGCAAAATTAGTATTATTACATTGTAAATATCCTACATTAATATTATAATGAATAAAAAATTAATAGAAATTACATATGTAATTAAATAATATTGTAGTTTGAATAAATCTTTTTATTCATTTTTATTTTCCGAGGAGGGTAACTCGTATAATAGAAGATCGTCATGATCTCCATACTTGTATCAAAATTGTATTCATCAGTTCCTATACCCGAATCTAATTCATCATCTCTATTGGTGTCACTTTCATCACTTGAATCAGATTCAGATGCACTCGAATCAAATTGTGAATCTTTCATTAAAAAATTTGATAGTCACCAATATTATTATTATTATTATTATTATTTCAAATATTTTAATCACACTACAATACTTACGGCTTCATAAATAAGTTCATTTGCTTCTCGTTTGTACAGTTTAGCATTTTCTGCAAAAACTAATACTCGTTTTAGATATATATTTCTACGTCCTATAACGGTTTGAAGTTACTATTAGCTAGACGGCAGCTCTAATTTGAGTCGTGGGTCGCTTCAAATTCAGCATTGAAAACCGATTAATCGGACTTAATAAAAAAGTTCTAAGTATGAATTTACAAGATTAACATATTATTATAATATTTTTTAAATGTTCTAAAAAAATTGTTTGTTTTTACAAAGATGTGTTGTAAAATCATCATTTAAAAAAATGTTGCTTACGGTTATGGATTCATAGAGCTTTTTACAAAACATACTTCAATTGAAATTTTGTGCATTCTTAAAAAACTTTAATATTGAATAATTCTTTGATTTAAAACGAAAATTTAATTGCTTTTTTGAGGTTTGATATTAATTGTTTAAAAGTATCTAGTAAACTAATAAATCTATTCTTTTCTTTACAGTATTGTTTAAAATTAACATCATTTTTACCTACTTTGCTATTTCTTCTACACACAGTTTTCGCACCCGGTTTAATCAACTTCTGAGCAATATTATGTGCTTTTTTTGCTTTGAGTATTTTTCCAAGCCACTTCAAAAAAACATTTTCATTTCTAAAATATGCCTGCCTACGATCTTTCTCGTCCGTTTCCATTCTATAACAAATCAAATGTACTACCAACACTATAGTTTGCGATATTAATAATAATAATAATAATAATAATTTATTGCCCAACAGGTAAAACCTTATTACAGAACAACATATTAAAAACTACAGTAAATACAGGTACAATAAAATTACAAATAAATAATTAAAAGTTTAAAAAAACATACTTTTCAATAAAAAAGTTTACGAATACACTTTAAAAAAACACTTGAATTAGCATTAAAAAGATCACACTTATTTGAAACACTATTGAACGTTGAACACATTAAAAAAGATGGAGATTTCACCATTGCCGACGTCTTTGCAGGTGGATTATAAAAACAGTTTGTGGTCCTGGAATTGACTCGTGGTACTAAAAAATTTAAATTATATAGCAGATCAGGAGAATCAACTGAGTTGTGTATAATTTTATGCAAAAAAGAAAGTATTGAAACCGATCTTCTTGCTGCCAATGGAACTGCATCAAATTCCTTAAGGAGCTCACCATGGTCAAATCCTTGAGGCGGATAATAGTTAAAAGATTTAAACCATAAATACTTAAAAAATTTTCGTTGAACCGCTTCAAGAGAATTAATATCGCAGCTGTTAATTGGGTTCCATATCACTGAGCCATACTCAAGAACGCTTCTGACTAGGGTGTAGTATAACACAATTATTGCTTCAGTGTTATTAAATTCTTTAGTGTTGCGCAAAATAAAGCCTACTAGTTTATGCGCTCTAGATATTACTGACGTTAAATGGTCAGAAAAAGTTAGTTTAGCATCAAATATAATGCCTAAGTCTGTAGTTTGATTAACACGCGCAATAGCCACTCCATCCGATAAATATTGGGCTGCAACTGGATTGAGTTTCTTAGTGTATGTTACAAGTTTACATTTACTTACATTAAGAAAGAGGCGATTAGTATTACACCAATTATTTACTAAACTAATATTGTATTGAAGATTAACACAGTCTTCAACAGAATTAATTGCGGAAAAAATTTTGAGATCGTCAGCAAAAAGTAAATGTTTACAAGTTAAAATATTTGACAGATCGTTAATAAAAAGTAAAAACAGTAATGGACCTAGGTTAGATCCTTGAGGCACGCCTGACGTTGGACAATATTCAGAAGAGTTACAATTATTGTAAGAAACATATTGACTACGGTTATCTAAATATGATTTAAATAATAGTAAAAGATTGTTACTAAAACCAAATTTATCGAGTTTGTGTAATATAACGGAATGGTCTATTGTGTCAAACGCCTTTTTAAAATCAAAGTATATACAATCAACTTGACCCTTGTTATCCACTATCTTTGATGTAAAGTCAACAAAATTGCACAAATTAGTAGTTGTAGAGCGTTTTTCCATAAAGCCATGCTGAGTTGATGATAACAAGTGTTTGACTTTAGGATAAATGTTAGAATACAGAATCATTTCAAAAACTTTTGCAAAGTTAGAAATAATGGCAATAGGTCTATAATTGATAATGTCAGCACTAGCGCCAGATTTTAAAACCGGGCAAATTTTTGCTTTTTTCCAAACATCAGGAAAACTATGATGGTTGAGAATAATATTAAAAATTTTGCACAATGGAACGCAAAATATATCAGCACAGTCTTTAATAATGAAGCTGGGTATGCTATCATGTCCGCTCGTCATTGAATTCTTCAACTTTTTGAGTGATGTCAAAACATCAGATTCGCTTAAGTTAGACACATCTATAATAGGAAAGTTATTGCAAGTGGAATGAATCGGATTAAACAAAGTAAATGGTTGAGTATAAGTACTCTTAAAATAATTAGCAAAAGCGTCTACAATACTAGAAGGAGAGTCAAAGCTTTCACCATCAAGTTTCATTAAACCAGGAATACGAGTTTGGTTGTTCTTTGAGCGGACAAACGACCAAAACTGTTTAGGATTAGATTTAATATTATTTGCTGTTAACGAAATATAATTATTGTATTCAACTGATATTTCTTTTTTTAGTAAAGATCTAGTTTCTTTAAAGTTGTTATATGAGTCAGTAGATTGAACACGCTTATAAACAGAGTGTAATGCATTTTTTTCTTTCAAAGTATTAATAATATTTTTAGTGAACCAAATAGGATATCTCTTAGAAATAGGTTTACAAAGAGGAATATGTTTATCAAAATAACTAAAAATCAGTAAAATTACTAAACTCAGACCAGTCATGGTTGCATAAATCTTCATAAAGAAGAGGAAAGTTAGCTTTTCTAAAATTGTAGGTTTTGGTTAAACTAGTTTGAAAAGCAAAGTTATTAATCGGGGACGATGAAAAACTTATCAAAATATCTAAAGAAGGATGTAATTTATCTTCTTTAACAAATGGATTAAGATCGCGAATAACTTTACAAGAACAATTAGAAAACACCAAATCTAAAAATCTATTATTAGAATTCACTGTAGCATTATACTGCTCCACATTAAGCATATTATAAAAATTTGACATAATTGAAAAAATATTGCTGGAATTATTAGTAATATCTTGTTTAAAACTAGGCAGATTAAAGTCACCCATAATTAAATAATTATCAGCATTAACGCAAAGTTGCTCAATATCATCTAAAATGCAAGTAAGTTTTTGATTAGTGGGAGTAGATGGTATATAGATTAAAATAATAACAAAACTTTTTAGTTTGAAAGAACAGTTACATGCTAGAATATCAACGTCACAAAATTTAGAAGTTATATGCGATACTTCAAGCAAATTAATCTTAAAGGCATTTTTAAAAGCTAAGAGAACACCACCTCCACGTGTTTGCTTGGTGGCCTCAAAATTGCGGTCACTTCTAAAGACTGAATATTCCGTTTGTGAAAACAATTCAGATGTTAAAATATCTGAAGACAGCCATGTTTCGGTTAAACCGATAACATCAAATTCCATGTCAGCTATGGCGGCATTAAATGGGTCAATTTTATTTTTAATACTACGTACGTTCTGGTAATAACAAGAAAAGCTGTTGGGCACTAAAAGTTTAAATCAGATTTTGGCAAATCATTTATGTTACTAACATTTATAATAGGTACATCATCATTTAAAGGAGAAGCATTTACGTCACTAGCATTTAGAATAGGTACATTAACATTGGTAGACAAAGCGTTAAGGGTACTAACGTTTAAAATAGGCGCAGTAACATTGTCAGGCAAAGAAGTTGCATGACTAACGTTTAAGATAGTATCATTAGCACATTCAGTCAAAATTTGCATAATGTTGTTACACAACTTTATTTTACCGATTTTGTTTAAGTAAAATCCATGTCGCGTATAGTCCTTTCTAAATAAGTTACAATTAAAGTTTAGTACCTTGATTCTATTGTCAATATTAAAATTATTGACAAATAATTTAAGTTCTTAGTTAAAACAATACGTATTATAAAAAGACAATGAAGTAATATTATCAAAGCGATAGGGCAAAGTTGATATAATTAAGTTAGTGTTACGTGAAAAATCTATTAACTTGTCTAATAAAACTTTGTCCCGAGTCCAATTAATTTGAGTACCGCAAATAATTAAAAGTGAGTCATTTAATGTTAAATTCTTAACTACAGAACTCCAACTATCAAGTATGTCATGTGGTTTAGCGTTAGGTTTACAAATACATTCAACAGTAAAATTACAATTATAAGATAAAATAGAAGCCAAGTCTTTGCCATGACCATCAGAGAGTATAACCAACCGTTTCTTAACAACAGAAGGTTTAGCCGTCAAAGTGTTACTAGGAATTAACTTTGAATTACAATAAGCGTTTGACGAACTTGAATAAGGTGCCAAAGTGTTGGAATTTAAATTATAGGAGAAACTTTTAGTCGATCGGAAAGTCTCCAATTCAGAACTCAAAAACTCAATTTGATTACTTAAATCACGGTTTACACTCAATAAAGTTTCATTTTGATTAAGCGTCTGTTGAAACGAATTAATAATCATGTATTTTGAATCTAATTCAGACGATAATTCCCGATACATAATCGTAAGGTTTTCAAATTTTTCAAGCAAATTCGAATAATCACTATTTAATTTATCCAAATTTTCACGTAGTACATTATTTTCCGACTTATAATTTAAAGTTAAGGTAGCAGTAGATGGTATGTCATCATTAATATTTGACTTCTTAGAATCAGCAAGTACAGTAGATTCAGAGCCGTGAGAATTAATTGATGATGATTTTTGAGACAAGATAAGTTTAGATGTTTTATTTCTTGTTTGAGGGCCGGATGCATCATTTACAGACATTCTAATCAATAAACTAGTAAATAGTAAAATAAAAAACAAATAATAAAAGAAAGTTTTAAAACGGGGAACACATACACCCAGGGGCCGATCAGGGTGATTAACAACTACGTGAACAGGTAGGCCACGGAAGGGTTATTACAAAATGAAACAAAGGTTACAAAAAAATTAAGTAATATGAAAATAACAATTAAATTATTATTTGAAATAAATTCAATACAAATAAACGGCGCAGGTAGAACGGCTTAGCAAAAAGTTATGAAAATAAAATAAATTTAAAGCGTTTTTATTGAAAGAAATGTGAAATAAATTCTTTCAAGTAAAAAATTGTACATTTAATAAAATAGTACATTTAATAATAATAAAACTAATTAAAAGTAACATAGTTATGGCAATAATTTTTGCATATTTCAGCAGCATAAAAAATAAACAGCAAACCTGCCAAATTTCAAAATAAACAAACAACTGCAACACAGATAAAACACAAAAATAACGCAGAACACTGATCACTACACAATATTCGTTTTGTATTAAGATAATAGAGATGAAACATTACTAGTAACATACCTATCGATTCAAATTAAATCATTGATAATTAAAAATGCGTTGGAAAATTAAACTTGATCTTATTTTAAAATTATTTGTGGGATTTCTGCGACCCACCCGAATTTAGGTCGAGTTTAAGAATTACTGCCTAGAGCATATAAATTTCCAAATTGTTGGATAGTGCATATTATTTGATTAATTTAATAGAATAAGATTACATGATTATCTTTCTCTCTTACATGTTTTTTTTTTTTTTTTTTTTTTTAGGACGTAGTGAGTTGTTTGGCTCTCAACAAGTGGCCCTTAAGAATAACTTACGCATGGTAATACCTTCCGGTTTTCTTCTCTGCGCAAATCCTGTAGTTTTAATGTCCCTGTCTAAACTAACCTACATTTGGTGCTAGTTTGAGGCGGGCTGGTTTTTGCTTCGCGGATTTTCACGCATCATCTGCGGCACGCATGCTGTCCCCGGCCCCTCTCTCCCTATAGCCCCTACCTTTGTCTGTCCCTTTTGTCATTTTGCCTTTTCTTATCTGCACTGGCATCTACCTCTGCATTCTCTTCTTTCTCCCATCTTTGTGTTATTTACTTTAATTATATAATTTGTTCTCAGATGTGCTCTTAGCTTACTAAGGTCTTCGTTCACTTCTTCTTTATCATATCCCCTCTCTTTCATGAATAACTTATGCAGTTCCATCAGTTGTATTCCTTTTGGCAGTCCTAGATTTGTAAGTTTTACCTCCAGTGATATCCTTGTATCTCCATCAGGAATTACTTCTTCATGTCCTCTCGTTGCCAGGTATATTCTGACTATCTGAAAGGTTGCGTTCTCAGTCATCCTCGAGATAGCATATCTACCATTTGGTATATGCCTTGTTATTTCTGTTATTCTGCTTTCCTTCAATATTTCTTTTCTCCTTCTCCTTATCTCTGCAATTTCGTTTGGTATCGTAGTCTCTGTAAATGTTCTTCTTTTTTCTTCTGTTTCTTGGTATGCACAATTGTCATATCCTTTTTTATTTTTTTCTTTTTCATCTTTTTCTCTGTTTTCTTGTTTCCATTTAGCTTCTCTCATCTCTTTCCTTTCTCTTCTATGGCTTTTAGTTTGTGTGTTTGTTTCCATTGTTTGTTTTTCTATATTCTTCTATTGTCAAACTCTTCAATTTTTTTTTTTGTACACTTGTTGCAAAGTTTTTTAACGCCCTCCATTTATTTTCATCTTTTAAGCATTTGTTAATGATTGTTCTTTTATCCACTTTGCTTTCTAGTATATATTCTAGTTTTTTTTTCTATCTTCCTCCCACGCCTCGCATTCTACTAGAGTGTGTTCTGCGTTATCGTGTGTTTCTTCCTGACAAAATGTACACCTTTCTTCTTCATTTATTTTTTTAATTTTTTGCAAGAATTTTCCAAATGCTCCGTGCCCGGTCAGTATTTGTGTTGTATAATAACACGTCTCGGGTTTCTTCTCTACCCATTCTTTTATGTCTGGGATTAATTCTCTCGTCCATTTCCCCTTTTCTCCTGTATCCCATTTTCTCTGCCATCTTTCCATAGTCTTCTCTCTTGCTCTTATCTTTGCTTCTTTTTTACTCGTTCCTTCTTTTACAAGTTTTTTATTTCTATTCTTTCCTCCACCATCATATCCGCGGGAGGTGTTGCCGCAATTACCTCTACTGCCTCTTGTGACACTGTTCTGTAAGCTCTACAAATCCTTAGCGAGCTTGCTCTTGTGGCTCCTCTTACTTCCTTTCTGTTTTTCTTTGTTTTCATGGCTTCTCCCCATGTTTCTGCGGCGTACAGCAATTTGCTTCTTGCTGCCGTTGCTATTAGCCTTCTGCTTTCTTCTCCTGGACCTCCGTTGTTTGGCATAAGTCTACCAAGCTTTCTCTCAATTTCCTTTGTTCCAATGACCGCTTCCTTAACCTGTTCATTCCATCCCTTTGCTTCGAGTGTCACTCCAAGGTATTTGATTTTTTTCCCTATGGTTATCTCTTGATCTCCCACCTGTATCTTACCTGTTCCTCTATTATTCCTCTTAGTCGATAGCCATGCCGCCTCAGTTTTTTGTGTTGCTAGTTTTAAGCCCTTACTTCTCATCCATATTTGTATCATATCAATTGCCAGCTCTAATCTTCCTTTTAGTACTTCTATTTCTACGTCTCTACCTACTACTGCTATGTCGTCCGCAAATGCAGTTATTGACACGCCTTCCGGCATCTTCATTCGAAGTAACTCGTTATAGACAAGGTTCCACAGTTTTGGTCCCAGTGCTGAGCCCTGCGGTACCCCTCTAGTAAGTTTGAATCTTCCATTTTTGGTCACTAGATTTCTGTCCTGTAAGTAGCTCCATATAATCTTGATTGTTTTTCTGTTCAGTTCTTTCTTCTTTGCCGCCTCTATGATTGCTGCCCATGATACGCTATTAAACGCGTTCTGTATGTCCAACGCTATCATTACACAGTGTTGCTTTTTCCTCTGCGTTCCGCTGTTTGCTTCTTTTGCTATTGCTTTCACTTTTTCAATAGCTCCTAAGGTTGTTTTTCCTTTGGTAAATCCGTATTGTTCTTTTTCCCATCCTCCTTTTTCTTCTATTTCTTGTTCTATTCTCCGTACAATAACTTTTTCCATTATTTTAGCCAGTGTGTTGATTAAACATATTGGTCTGTATGATGTTGCTTTTCCTGCTTCTTTTTTTTTCTCAATCAGTACCAGAGTGGCTTCTTTCCAACATCCTGGGAAAGTTCCTTCTTTTAGGCACCTGTTGATTATTTGAGTTATTTCTATCTCGTTTCCGTCTAATGCTGCTTTAACAATCTCTGTTGTTATTTCGTCCGGACCTGGTGCTTTGTTGTTAGGCAATTCTTTTATGATCTCTTTGATCTCTTCCACTGTTGCCATAACTGTTTGTTTGGGCAAGCCACGTGTTTGCATGGCTTTCTTTGCCGCAGCGCGATTCACTTCAATCGGCTGTTTTGGATGTAGGATTAATAAACTACGAAATACTAATCTACGTACATTTATTTACTATTTAATTTGGTGATACTATGTTAATTATTGAGTGTGAAATAAGTATATTTGTGAGGCGGACCGGTCGCCGTAGTCGTTGTATTGCGTATTGGATTCACACTTCACACTGCTAGTTTATTCGAGGTTCGAGGTATACCTGCTTGTCGGATGGCACAAAAAAGGGGTGCGCGCAAAGAAACAAATATAAATCATTGACTTTACAACACATATAAATCATTGACCTTAAAATATATATAGAATAATTGAATACATATTCAATCATTCATATAATTATTTACATACAAACTGGTTAACTACAACAACAATTAATACACAATAAAATTAATATTTGATATTGAACATGCCGCCCCTGTTGAAAAGAACCTATTGTTCTTTTTCGAAATAAATGGGTAAGACAGCAAGTTGGAAACAGCTCGCACAAAAGTTCCACTGTTAGTTTTTACAGTTACTACTCGACACACATTATCGTCACCATGATGAAGTTTGAGGATTCGACCCAGGTGCCATCTTTGAGGAGGGGTGTTCTCTTCTTTCAGTACCACTAGGTTTCCTATCTCTGGACATGTCGTGGCTTCTTGGGTCCATTTGTATCGCTGTTGGAGTTGACTCAGGTATTCGCGAGTCCATCGTGTCCAAAACTGTTGAACTAATTGTTGACATCTTTGGTACTTCGGTAACCTGTTAAATTGTGTGTTACGCAAATCGGGTTGTGGGATGGATTGTAAATTGGATCCAATGAGGAAATGTCCGGGAGTAAGTGGAAGGAGATCTGAAGGATCGGTAGATAATGGGGTTAAAGGTCTTGAATTTAAACATGCCTCAATTTGAACTATTATGGTATAAAACTCCTCGTAAGTAAATAATTCACAGCCAATAATTTTCTTTATAAACGTCTTAGCTGATTTGACTGCAGCTTCCCAAAGTCCTCCAAATGTCGGAGCTCGTGGCGGTATAAAACTCCACTCTATGGATTCATTTGCGCAGTATTGGAATAGAGTGGTGTTGTATTCATCAGACGTGAGTAAACGTTGCAATTCATTATTGGTGCCTACGAAGTTTGTACCATTATCAGAGTGTATTCTTGTGCCCTTGCCTCTTCTGGACACAAATCGTTTTAATGCATTCATGAATGCTGATGTGCTTAGATCAGTGGCTAACTCGATATGGATAGCTTTGGTGACAAAACAGATAAAGATACATATATATGATTTTACTACTCGTTTTCGGCCTCTACCACTACCTTCACGAATGTTGAACGGTCCGGCATAATCCACACCACAGATTGAAAATGGGCGGGTAGGATTCACTCTGGATGATGGGAGGTCTGCCATAATGTTCTGTACTATTGGTGGTTTGGAATTCGAGCGAAAACATAGTATACATGATCGACAAATTTTCTTTACTAAGTTTCTACCAGCCAATGGCCAATATTTTAATCGGACTGTCGATAACAATAACGAAGGCCCTGCATGTAGTAGTCGTTCATGTTCATGAGTGACTATAAGGTGAGTTAGTCGATGTTTGGAGTCCAATATGATGGGATGTTTATGATCGTGATCAATGTTGGCTTTGGAGATTCGTCCTCCTACACGAAGTAGTCCACATTCGTCAAGATACGGATGTAACGTTATTAAACGACTCGATGGTTTGACTCTTCGAGCTTGTAATAGATCGTTGATCTCATTGGAGAAAGTGTCATATTGCATAAGTTTCAAAGCAGAATTATGAGCCTGTGTCACTTCTGACAAACTTGCAATTGTAACTGAATCGGTGACAATATGCCAATACACGTTGTAGTTTTGTTAATGAAGAATATCTGGTAAATATGTTAATATCTAAAGTTCTGGTAACGATTAATGAATTTGTAGGAATCTTAAGTTCGGGTATATCTTCTTGACTGGTGTTCACAATATTCTTAGGCCAGGTCGATTCTGATGTTTTCAAGAATTCTGGGCCGTTCCACCATAGTTTCGACGTTGATAATTCGCGAGCATTGAGACCGCGTGAAATGATGTCCGCTGGATTATAATGGGTAGGAATATGTCTCCAATTCTGGACTGTTGTCAGATCTTGTATCTCCGCTACACGGTTAGAAACAAAGGTTTTGAGTTGAGTGGGTGGAGTCTTGATCCATGACAGGCAAATCGTTGAGTCACACCAGTAGTAAATATTCGTGATAGTCTGATTCAATGATTCTACTATCTTCTTCATGAGTTGAGATAGAAGAAGTGCACCACACAATTCTAAACGGGGTAATGTGATGGCCTTTAATGGAGCTACTCTGGACTTGGCTGAGATTAATACCGCTCGACAGTCTGTGTCAATTTGTTCAGATCGCCAGTACACGCAAGCACCATATGCCTCTTCTGACGCATCACAGAATCCGTGTAGTTGGATCTTTCGATCAGTGCCCACATGGCGTGGTATGTGAATAGTATTAGCGTGTATCAAGCTCTCGTGTATGTTTACCCAACTAGTTGCCAAGTCCATGGGCAATGATGCGTCCCAGTCTATTCCAAGTTGCCAGAGAGTAGTAATAAAAGTAGAAATCTGATAAGATTCTTATGGCAATTTACATGTACTTCCGGTTAATCCAATTTGCGAGAAATGCATCCGGTCGGGATGGTTCTAAATTGTCCACCAGTCTGCAATGTGTCGCCACCGTCGCTGGTGTTGGCGGGAAGAATTGTCGACTTGGCGGGAAGAATGGCGTCCAAGATGGCGTCGTTGGCGGGAAGAATTTGGGCGTTGTCCAAGATGGCGTCTTGGCGGGTAGTCCAGTTGTCCACTAGATGGAGCGTTGTTCGTCTTGTCGGTTTGTCAAGTTGTCCACTAGATGGTTGAAAGTATGCAACCAAAGTTACAGTGTATGCTTGGTAGCATCGTATTTTTTTAGTGAGTTTTGCCTGCTAGGATTTGAACACCGGTCGGCTGGTTGAGAGCCCGACGCGCTACCCATTGCGCCAAACAGTGTTACTGATAAGGAATGGGAAAAGTGCTATAATAATGAGACCTCAATGTGGACTTGTAAAAAAAAATAGAAAAATATATGTGACGTCAGCCCTAAGCGCTTGCAATTTATGATATAACTGAAAATATGCGATTATAACCCTTAAATAAATATTCAATTATGATCAATAATATATTAAATTTCAAATGTAGAAAAAAATTCTATTTACAACAATAAATTATTAATATGAATGAGATGTGAAAAATAGTTTCAGTTAAATGGTTTAGTAAAAAAAAATAAATATCAATCATATATATTCATTTTGACCTATTTAATTGTTATTAACGATTCACATATAAAAAAATTCCCATACAAATTGAAACCGAGTAGATTAATTTCGCTTCATCTGCGCAACGGTCAGAAGGGCATTAGAGTGTCACACCTAAGCACGTCATCGACGCGAGTCGGAGCGCGTAATCTCCATGCGGTTACTGATAAGAACTACTATTAAATAAAATCACAATCCTGATAAAAAATTGAACAAGTTATGATGAGTAATAAATAAAAACTATTTTAAATTACATCAAAATATATATTAAAATTAACTGATATTCTATGAATATATTTTCCTAAATAATTATAACGTGTGCCTATTTTTCATAAAACAATGTTAAATTGTAAAAATGTATAATGCACACATTTGCATAAGAATGCGTGTAAATCGAGACACAAACTAGAAGATATTTGCAAATTATTTCTTAATTTTCAAAAAAATATGCGATTATAACCTTTAATATACCGAATTTCACCTTTAAAAAATTTCTATTTACTATATACATATGGTGGGTGTGATAGTCCGTGAGGGGGCTATCAGCCTCGGTGACGACGAGTTCTGGTCGCTTAGCGCATGCCAAAAGGGCTTAGATGAATTATGTATAAACTTACGTCACTGGCTCACGCGACGAGCGCGTAATCACCATTTGCGGTTACTACAACTGATAACGACTTTACTATTAACAAATAAAATAATTAATTTAATAAATTAGAATGTAATAATTTTAAACATTATTGAAACATTAAAAAAAAAAATATCAATCATAAAATTAAAATTTTTGTAATATTTTAATAAACTTTATTAAATAAATTTACATATATAGTACATATAAATAAAATTCAAACATTTATTAAATTGTACCTCCTCAATGATTTTGACAATAGATTCAATCTACTATATATTTAATCAATCCATAACTAGGTTTCAAGATAAACTGCTTTTTATAACAATTTCTAGCTAAATCTGTTAGTCGAAGAATGCTAGCAGTTTTGGAATATTCTAAGTTAAGCATGTTTTTTTGCAGGTAATCATTTTCAATCAGAGTATTTCCTAAAAAAGAAAATGTTATTAGTGAAAATGTACATTTGATTTGTAGCAGTTATACATACCAATAGCCCTCCAGTATTCAGACGTGTACATTTTTCCTATACCGTAAAAACTACATGTTTTTGTATAAGAGGATATTTTTGAAGTACGACTTCCAATTAAAATTAATATACATTTTTCAATCCCATATATTTCATTTATATTCGTTATAACACGAATAAATTTACGACAGTCTTCAGTAATATCTACACAACCATTTCCATTAAATCTTAAATTAGGTCTACTTTTGTAAGGGTACATGATATAACGGTTTAGGCGATGTTGCAATCATAAGAACTGAAAGATAAGATGAAGAAAACATTGATATAAAAAACAAATTCAAAATTATATTGTATTTAATTTAATTGAGATAATTTTAAATTGTGATAATAGTAAATAAATATTTTTGTGCCCTAAAGTTTCTTTTTTGATTTCTGGTCATTGCTGATATTACAAAAGAATAGTAAGGTTGTCATCCAAAGTAAATAAATGTGCTGAAGAATGGTGGGGCCACCATCCAAAGCAAAAATTTTACATACCTTTGATTATTAATAAAACTTTTGCAAAAACGTTATTACAATATTGTTTCCCATTTAGCATATAAATGATTTATTTCTTTTCTGCTACGGAAGTTGTGGTGTTATAACAAGTTTTTTAGCGATAAATATGTATAGTATGTGAAAATTTAATATTTACTTAATTTTGAATAAACTTTATCGTTTTAAATTTATTATTAATATGAATTACTTACCTTTATATATAGTCTTATTTATTTTAGGTTAAATTAAAACAACATAATATTAATAATACATTTATTTTCTAGTAAAATAAGTCACACACATTTACATTTTAACAACACATTTATTATTAATATTACATCTAAATAAACTATAATTACAATTTTTAAAACAAATATTCACTTTACATGATTAAAACAATTATGATTGGTCTTTACAAATTTAACCTCTTCAACATATTCATCCTCTAAATTAACAACATGTAAATCAATTTGAATATCATCTAAAAACGACTTTTTCTGGTGTCCCTTGACAAATACGCACGTGACACCTTTGAGTAAATATTTTAAAATAGTTAAAATTTATATTCCGCCTTAATTTTTATTTCTTGATCTCTTATTATGATTGAACATCCAAAATTAAATAAAACAATGTTTAATAAGATGTCGTTTAATTCATTTTACAATAATTAAAAAGAAATAACTTTGTTGATTTAGCGAATCGAATCGAGATGACGTCAGTAATTCGATCGTGCTCAGCTTTGGTACTCCGTCGTGACAAAATATTCGATAGAAATCTTACTCGGGTATAATCGTAATCGCTTTTTAAAGTGAGTGCGCTATATAATGAAGATATTGTGGGTGACAAGGATAGTATCAAAAATGAATGTATGTTAATTACAGTGCTGCTGATTGGCCGCAATAATAGACAACTTAATATACACTAAAGAATCGTTTGTTGCGTTGCATTTGCTTATGCCAATCTAAAGTGCTGCATACATATTATAATATTTAGTTTACATTAGCTTTTAAACTTGACATTAATTTTTATTTTAAATACAAATTAATGCAAGCTATTTTATGGAATTTGGAATTTCAATTAAACGTTACTTTTAGTCAAATTTCTCAAACAGAAAGTTATTTTTTAGTATCAAAAAACGGAGATCTAGTAAATAATATTCACTATTGTTAATTCAATCAAATTAACAGAAAATTTAAAGGCATTACCTAATATAATAAATATAAATTTTATTATTTGTAAAGTCCAGAAATTTCAATATTCATTTTCATAATGAAACTGATACTTTAAACAAGTTTTTCAGTTTACTTAAAAAATATATAAGTTTATTGTAATTAACATTTGCACTGTTTTTACAATGAGATGCTTTTATATTCTATATATTATATATATATATATATATATTTAGTTTCACAATTAATTAATATTTCATTCAATATGGATATGAAAAATAAAAATTTGTTGATGCTTTCTATTCACCCTCATGTTGCAATTTGAGTCGATTCGATTTGAAACATAATGTTTAAAAACTGACGTATTCTATGACAGAAAGCAATAACGGAGTACCGGAATTCTATCAATAGAATCGACAAATTAAATGCAACGTTGCCAAGACAACATTTTTATTCGATCTACAACAAATGCTTTTATATTATAAAACCTTAATTGTATTTAATAATATAGTAATTATTTCTGAACCATAAATTTCATTAATGTGTTATTTTGTATTATTAACACCTAATTAAAAAATAAATGTATACATTGTTGCAATATTTTGAACGATCCTTTTCTCGCACATGGACTTATATATGTTCATCTCACTCTATTTAAAAAGCAATACCGATTTTTTCCGAACTATTAGTTCTGTAGTAGTAGGTGGTGTAAAATCATTAAAGCGATCGATTAAATTCTCTGACGTCATTTCGATTCGATTGCGATGTGATTTGCACGGCGGAGTGTCACTACAGGTTCTGCTGTAGAAAATCTAACCACACTTTTCATACTAATTTTCTCGGATTAAGTTAATTTAATCAGTATTCAATAGAATAAAAATATTTTATTTGTACCTACCTTTAATTTTTGTTTGAAGGACGAGACATAATACCTAGTAAAACAATTATGAGTTGACGGGTAGGATTCAATTAAAAAACATAAAATTAATACATTTATTTTGTTTTAAATAAATCACATACAAATTACAAAATATTTATACATTAATTTAACATTTTCAAGAGCACCACATATTTATAAATTTATGATTATTATGCTCATATAAAATATAATTACAAAAAACTATTTACTATAATTATTATCATTTAAATAAGTACAAATTTTTTTAACATTTTGAAATGAACAATTAGCAAACTCATCTGTGTGATTTGCACAGAAATGAGTACATTTTTCAAATTTTGGTGAATTAATTTCACCTTCAAGGTTTAATATGGTAAAATTCGGGAAATGTCTTTTTAAAAAATCTTCTTTTTGAGCACCCTTGACCACGCACGTCACATCGGATAAATTCTGAGTAAATCCGTAAAAGATGTTGTCAATCTCGGCCATATCAACAATTCCTCCGGAATATGGAATTGAGTGGTAATTATTTTCCAACCATCTGGCTTGGATTTTTTCCTTCGATGTTAAAAACGAGTAGTCGATTGTCGGTTTCATCAAGTAAGTGTGAATATTTTTGTAATTTGTTGCAATACTTATTTCCTTCGGTATAAACTGATTTGCAATTACAAATCCTTGCATATCGATGGCCAATATAATCATCGTGTTATATGAAGTGTACACATCAACGACCTGTACTCGACTAAAAATAAGAGCTCAATGGGTATTTTAATTTTCTATGTTCAGAATTCACTACTGCAATGTTAACTTTTGGTTCTACTCTCCATTAAACAAGTTTTCTCACTGTTCCAGAGAGCGGTCTGTATTCGGCAACTTGGTCGAACAATATGAGACAATATGCTCTTGTGTTGTCTGGGAAAGCCTGGTGTCCCTCCATTTCAATTTTCAAATCGATCGTTGACGATTTTACACTTTCGTTTTGTCTTGATACATCGAATACGTATAACATTCTATTTTTAAATTCTGCGTAGCTCAATATGGGTCGGTTGAATCGACCGTAATAACTGTTTTGGAACTGTGTGTACATGTAATAACAAGTTGTGTATTCGCCATTTGTCACATGTTGATTTAACTTATCATAGGGATAACACTCCGAATTTAAATACACATTCAAATTTCTCATAAAGCAATGATCAAAATGACTTGCATTTTTATCTATTTTTCCTACTTTATTCTGTTGAAAACCTACAATTACGTATCGAGGTTTTTCCAGATGGGTAGAAGTTTTAACTAACCAAGTATCCTTATCGGTTTTTCTGAGAGGATACTCAAATAAACGCCATGTCCTATATGGCATTAAAATGGGAGGATCAGATTGTATGCCGGTCAATATTCGTAATTTTGCTTCATCGCACGGCTGAACATGTTGTATGCGCCATTCAATTTTATCTATCCGAATCTTGCAGTCTTTGGTACTCGTGTAACAATTTAAATCCGTGGTGGCACGCTTCATGATCAACTCCTGTTTCACGTTCACCATCACCTTCTTGTAATCTTCTGCAAATCCCAGAAGACATTTCAAGGGTAAAATTGCATAAAACTTTTGGTTTGTATCAAAGTATGTTTTAACTCCCGCGTCAAACGTTTCGCTCCACCCGCTCATTTCCAAACTTCTTAGCTCTTCCTTATCATAGGAGATGTATCCCTTCATTGTGGACGTGATTCCAACGCCTCGATTTTGATCGATTACAACTCCGTTAATTTCGTAACAAATTTCTTCAAATAAGAATGCAAATCCATTTGTCTCCCATTTAAATTAGCATCGACGGGATTTTCCGTTGTACCAGCGATGTACAAATAACTGTTGCACGGCAAAGTACAAATATCCTGCTGTTGTATTAAAATGCGAATTTCATCGTTATTGTTAAAGGTTTGTGTTCTCGGCTGATAACTGTGAAATTCCTCTTTCACAATGCTCTCGTCCACACTGAATTTATCAAAAATGTCTAATTTATCCATTGTTCTTTTTTAGCCTGTAGCCCAATGAGGAGAGTCTCTGTAGGTCGTGACTTGTTAGTCCTTTGAAGAATAATTGAGGAGTGATGTTTCGAATGGTTGTCCCCCATTTATTAACATTTGGATTAGAATTAAATTGAATCGGCATGTCACCACGTTTTTAATTCGAGTCTTGCTAAAATATTTTCACCTCTAAAATTTACGGATGCTCCGTCTTGATCGATAATTCTGATTGTAATGTTGTTGATGTTGCGTACGTTAACCGGTAAATATAATATATTTCGAGGTTCTATGTTAATGGCAAAACCCGGATCGACGGAAGGTGAAAATTCGAAAAGCGTGTGCGATAGTTTATCACCGTAAAAAGCACCCGACACTATGTTACACTCGAGTCTGATGCTGGTCACTTTTATAATTTTAACAGGTAAATCGGACAAATGCAATTTATTTGCTCTCAATTTTTTCTTTGAAAATCCGAGTAAGCTACCGATACTATCGGCCGGTGAAAAATCAATGTCGTATTTGCACAAAACTTCACACTTTAATGTATTATTATTCGGTTTTAAGACAATTAACTCTTCCGATTCTTTCGATCTCGATTTCAAAACAGATTCCAAGTAAGATTCAATGTCGGTGATTTCATACGAACCGGTGGGTATGTCAATAACTTTGTTACCGTTATGCTCGTAATAAAATTTGTTACACCCGTCTTCTATATTTGGAATAGTGTTGTACGTTTGCAACCCGATCAGACCTAAATAATAATTTTTGTTAGGGTCTAACTCGATGGGAGGATAATAGTTTACGGAGAGTGTGCTGCTGTCACTCTGCAGAGTAAACGTATAAGACATGACTGCGTGCAATTTCCTAGTCTGTCGTATTTATAACAAAAATTTCAAACACAAATGCCCGCAGTTATACGTATTAAAATTTTGATATCTATCGTGGTTGTAAGTAATTTCGCTACCTTGAAAATATTTTAAAAGTTCTTTGGGCGGTGGGAGGTCACCGAAACTGTCAAAGTATTTTACGTGATTTCCGCGTTTTTTGTATGCCACCCAATGTGTACCGTTTCCTCTCGAACAATCTAGATTAACAATGCCGGATTCGTTTTTATGGGGTTTAATCGGCATGACATCGCGCATAAAAACAGCTCTAAAATATGGTACTTTTGCTTTCGCAAACATCTCTAGATCCCTATCGGTTAGCGCTCTTCGAGGTAGCGTTAGTAGTTTTTTGGCTTCTGCAAATATAGCCCTAAGCCTTTTTTGTGCGGTTTAAGATAGAGTCCTTTTCCTGCTTTTCCACCGATTGCAATGGCTTCCATCATCTTATTGTGCCGTTGTGATTCACCAAATTTCCGACGAGCGTCCGAAGCGTCGTTCACCGCTTTGGCAATACCAGATGCACCACCCGCAAGTGCTCCCAATGCACTTAGACCCGCAAAAATAGGAATCAATGGTAGGATGCCGCCGACTTTAGGCACTGGAATTATACGAGGGGTTCGAATTTTTTTCCTTCCACCAACTTTGCGCACGGCAAGTTTTGCCGCATTAAGGGCTATGTGTGATCCTTCAGTTATACCATTCTTATGTTTAATTTTATTTTTAAACTGTTTTTTTAACGCATTTTTTGCCTTCATCACAATTACGCTTTGCAACGTAACTTTTTTCTTGTCACTTTTTTTTCTTGACATGCCCATACCTAATCTTCTTTTCACTTTCATTGCTGTCGCCACAGCAAAAGCGCTCGCTTTTTCACCCAACGATGCTGAGGATTTGACTCTTTGCCAAGCGACTTCAGCTAACTGTTTATCCGCAACGTGTCTATCACTCAATTTTTTGTTTTGTGAATATGCAATGTCGTGTAGTTTACATGCGGCGTCTAACTTGTTTATGCCCGGATTGCCTCTTTGCAAACGCTTCTTTAATTTTGTACCCGGCCCACAGTACTGATACCCCGGTAAATGTAATTCAACCGGTAACTTATTTATAAAAGAATTGATAATGCCTGCACCGTGATACAAATGCATTTAAAAGATTCACTATGAAGCGCTTCTATTTATAACACAGGTCCAAACCCCATTTTATGCCATTACAATGAAAGTGGTCAAGCAGAAAAAGTCACTGCCGATCGTGAACATGGATGAGTACGTGTCGGGAATGGGTTTGACGACGGAGAGACGTCACGGTGAATTATTACCAAATTCAATACGAGCCCTCATTTGTGGACCGTCCAATTGTGGAAAATCAAACGCAATGTTAAGTTTATTGTTCAGTGAAAACGGATTACATTTTGAGAACATTTATATCTATTCGAAATCGTTGTATCAACCAAAGTATCGCCTATTGGAGAGCGTTATGAAGTCTATGCGAAAAATAAAATACTTTCAGTTTAAAGAAAATGAAGAAATCTTAAGCCCCGAGAATGCCAAACCAAACTCAATTTTTATTTTTGATGATGTTGCGTGCGACGGTCAAGAGAAAATCAGAGAATATTTCAGCATGGGAAGACACAATAACATTGATTCGTTTTATTTATGTCAGACTTATACACGAATACCCAAACACTTGATACGTGATAATGCCAATTTTATCGTATTATTCAAGCAAGATGAAATGAATTTGAAACATGCGTTTGCGGATCATCTGAGCAGCGACATGGATTTTGAAAAATTTAAAAAAATCTGTAGACTGTGTTGGGCAGATAAATACGGATTCATAGTAATAAATAAAGATTGTGATCCGAATAAGGGAAGATACCGCAAAGGTTTCGATCGCTATATAATGATTGACAATTGATTTCATCAATCAAATTTACGCAGGCAAATGAACATGTCGGACCGTGCAATAAAACATCGTCTGATCAACATTAAAAAGGCTATAAGAAAAAAGCTGTTTGCCATGAAAATAAACCGATCGGAAAATGACGAATTTTTGAACAATGCATATAAACCGTTACTGGAACCGTTGAAGGAAATAATTTCTCTCAAACGTACAAAAGTAAATTTCAAGAATGATAACGATGATGCGAATCAAAATTATAAAACCGAACCGTTGATAGAAGTTACACCCAAACACACTAAATATACGGTCAAGGTGGTGCGGCCGCGAAAGAGGAAGCAGATGACAAAATGGACTGGTTTTACAAAACGTAATTTGAACGATGAGGATAATGAAGAGGTATAGCATCAAAGCGAAGAGGTATCGCATCAAAGCGAAGAGGTACCGCATCGAAGCGAAGAGGTAGCGCATCGAAGCGAAGAGGTACCGCATCGAAGTGAAGAGGTAGCGCATCGAGGCGAAGAGGTAGCGCATCGAAGCGAAGAGGTAGCGCTTGGTGATGAAGTGGTAGCGCATCAAAGCAAAGAGACACTTCGTAAATCTTTAACACCGCAAAGCGAACGGACCATGAAAATTAAAAAGTTTTTGGATTCGTTTCATGAAAAGCCTCGAGAGTACATTGCAAAGAGATTTGGTGCTCATCACAGTTTAGATGAGACCACTGGTATAAAAATTAATTTACACTCGCATAAATGGATGATTGGAAATCATGAAGTTAAACTGGTCAATAAAAAAGATTTTAAAATTGGTGACTCTACATACGATGGAACAACGGGTTTATACGAACTGCTTTTTATGAAAGATCCTGCAAGTTATACAAACGATGATTTACAACATTATAAAAAAATATTATTAAAGTCACATGCAATATACCGTAATTTTGATCCAAATAATCAGATACAGGGATCAAAATCTAAAAAGTATACAAAGATTATTAAACCTTTGTTGGATTCCGATTCAAATTCCACCCAAGGAAGAGGATTTGATTCAAAGTTGCGAGTGCAACGTGTCCCTACGCAATACAAGTATTGGAACAATTTAAGCGAACTTGTGGATAGATTGTGTTTATTGCACGCATCGAGGAATGCGGGGAATAATTCGCACGATAATGAGATTGCGTCAATCGAAGAGGAATTACGCGAAGAAGATGTTATTTATTAGTATAACGTTCTACATTGATTTCATTTACAAGATGAGCATCGATAAGTTTGGACGCCATTCGTTACAAAATAAAATAAATAAATGCGTGGGAGTGAGAGGACCACCGGGCAATGGTTTTAAACGCGATGTTGATGGACATTTCAACCTTGAAAGTAAAAGAATAAAATATTTGCAATTACCGGTTAATGAGAGCGATGCCACCAACAAGAAATATGTCGACAATTTGCATGTTGAAGAGAAGAGATATGTTGAAAATTTAATAAAGAATGTACATGAAAAAGTAAATGGGATTATCAACAGTGTCCCCGGTATGGTAGATTCCAAAATTACGCCTGTAAAAATGGATTCTTTGGATCGGTTAATTAAGTTATCCGCGGATTTGCAGGAGTATAAAACTATTACGAATCACAAAATAGAATCAGTTGAAAACAATATAGGGTCTGCGAATACCAAAATAGAAACAATTGAAAACGATAATGCAAGAGAATGGGAGCAGTTCAAGATTGAATTAAATACGCTATTATTAAATCAAACAACTAGCATCAAACAGCTGATTGCCCCATTAAACCGTTCAAGTCAAAATGAGTAAAGAGGATGTAGTGCGAGAGTTACACAAACCGGCAAGAAAGAATTTTGCTCGAAGACGAACGATACTTAAAGGTGTTGACGATCTGTGGCAAATAGATCTTGCCGAGTTTCAATTATTCTCTCGTGAAAATAAAGGATATAAATATATACTGGTAGTAATTGATTGTTTCTCAAAATACGCCTGGACTGCACCAATAAAAAATAAAACCGGTGTGATTGTTGCAGAAACAATGGGAAAAATATTAAACGCCGGTCGGACACCGAAAAATATTCAAAGTGATCATGGCAAGGAATTTTATAACAAGCAATTTTCTACATTAATGAAAAAATATAATATTAATCATTATTCGACATATACAATAATGAAAGCTGCCATTGTCGAGCGTCTAATTCGCACGCTAAAAGATAAACTTTATAAACAATTTAGTTTACGTGGGCGCTACAGCTGGTATGATATTTTGAACAAGGTTACGTTAGAATACAACAATCAACGTCACCGTACGATAGGAATGCGACCAGCTGATGTAATTCCGGGCGGTGATAAGGAAGAGATGTTATTAAAAACTGTCTACTCGCACATTAAAATTGCAGGAAAAGGGAATTTCCGAGTGGGCGATATGGTGCGATTGAGTAAACAAAAAGCTTTATTTGCAAAAGGATACACACCAAATTGGACAACTGAATTATTTAAAATTGTTAAAATTAAAATTACCAACCCGGTGACGTATTTATTGGAAGATGAAAGAGGAGATCCTATACAAGGAGCCTTTTACGCTGAGGAATTGCAGAAAACATCAAATCCTAAGATATATTTAGTGGAAAAAATATTGCGAAAGAAGGGAAATCAAGTATTCGTAAAATGGCTTGGCATGGATAAATCGCATAATAGTTGGATTAATAAACAAAATGTATTATAATTGTATAAATAATAATAATTTTATAATTATACTTTAGTTTTATTAAGACCTCTATACAATGATGATCTTCACACTCCTTATATCATTTATTATATCAACCTCAACTGACTCATCGTTCGATGGCAATAAGTATCTAGAATTCTATGGATATTTAAATGCTAGTGACACATCGCTGACCGATTCCAGAGATGCTATAATATTGTTTCAAGAAACTTATGGTCTACCCGCAGATGGAACATTCAATAATGCTACGTTAAATTTAATGCAAACTCCAAGATGTGGAAATCCAGATCATTTGGAAAATTATGTAATTCATTCCGAAAAATGGCCAAACAAAACTTTAAAATGGCATTTTTATAAAGGGAGTTATTTAATGAAACAATCAGCCAAAGAGGCTTTTGATTTATGGTCAAGTTATACTAATCTAAATTTCATTCATGATCCTTTAAAGTATGATATTTTAATTTCATTTCAAAGAATAGCACATACATGGATAAAGCGTAACTACACTTGCAATTCCTTTGACGGTCCTGGGAATACTTTGGGGCATGCCTATTTACCTCACAACAACGGAAGTTTGACAGAAATTCATCTTGATGCAGATGAAGATTGGTGGACTTTGACAAAATCACCTCCCAATAACAAAATAAGTATTTTTTCTGTATTACTTCATGAAATCGGACACGTCTTAGGAATTCGGCACTCAAGCAATCAACATTCATTGATGTATGCATACTACTACGCTTATCCAAATTTAACTGAAGATGATATCAATGCAATTCAAGAACTGTATGGTGTAAAGGTTACGCCGACGACGATGGAGACGGAGGCGACGACGTCGACGACCAAGCCTACTATTCCTGCGATAAATTCCACAATAGAGTCTACAACTGTGGCAAATATAACTGTAAATTCTACAGTCAATTCTAGAACGGTTGACACACCTGTTATTTACCCCGATTTGTGTAAAGTATCAAAGGACATCGATGCATTTCTAATAGTCCTTGGAAAAATATACATATTTTATAACGAGTGGGTTTGGGTGAAAGGATTAAATATAAATTCATACGGAAAACCGCAGTTAATAACCAATTGGTTACACTTTCTACCATCAACGTTTAAAAAAATAAATGCAATTTACCAACGCCCCAATGGCCAGATAGCACTATTCGATGATATGTATATACATGTTTTTGATTTCCCATCGTTAAAATTTCATAATTCAATTGTACAATCAAATTTACATGTTGGTGGGGTTGTGACTGCAGCTGCAAATACGTACAGTGGGCAAACATATGTGTTCTACAATAATAGAGTTTACGTTGAAGTGGATGAATGCAGTTATTATCAAAAAATAAATATGCTTGGATATACACAAGATTTCATAGGATTGCCCAGGAACATTAATGGTGCATTCCGATACACAAATGGACTGCTATATTTCTTCAGTGAAAATATGTATTATGAATATAACGAATTTACATCTTCGATGGTGAGAGCAAATCAGAAAGATCTATCGTTATTTTCGATTAATTGTCCAACGCTTGGGATTCTACAACAACTCAAATCACTTCTGATAAAGCTAACAAATTTAGAATGACTTACCTTTATGATGTAATTCAATTATCTGTAAAATGTATAAATAATGAAATAAAATGCTGTTTATTATAATATTGTTTTTTATTTAGTTTTTGTAAACATACCTTTTATATAATTTATAAAGCACATAAGAAAATATAATAACATTGGTAAGCATCAGTATAATTTCTAAAATCAAAATTACATTTTTATCATTATTTACAACATTGGCCATTATTAATTGATTTGAAACATTTATTACACTGCGTTTTTTATCGAGGAACATAAAAGTTGCATTCATCGCATTTGACACTCCCGGGATTATACTGGTGTTTATTTTAAATGTTCTTGGGTTAGTGTTATTATCGAGGTACATCATTTTCCATTCCGAAGGCCAATCATTGATTCCTTTATTGCTAGCGGTTATGTAGCATTGTCTGGCATCTTTGGGTTTGGTGATGAACAAAGTTCCATTAAGCAGAGTTGATAATAGTATGAAAGCGGTGCTATTCATTTTCGGTGCTGTTGTCACTTTTTCTAATTGATCGGTAATCTTGACACTTTTTGCAGATACACTTTTCAGCAATGCATCTAAAACAGTTTTTTATGGGCGGAGGTGGTCCGTCTATGTGGTCCTCATCGGTTGGAAGGTTGTAATGCTTATGACAAGGGAGTCTTATTTGGAAATATAAATCACTCTTACATTTTTCAGGCAGGAAATCCCACAATCTTTCCAAATTTAGACCATATAACGATCGCAAATATTTTTCAGGCAGATATTTTACATATTCACCAGTTAACTTGCATTCATCATACAATTCAATGGCTTTATTTATATTTTCAAATAATTTTATTTCGACTTCGCTAATTTCCTCTGAGCTGCATCCCGTCGAGTTTTGCACACAGTTGCTTTTGCAATTCATAATCACAAATAATTTTTTTAACATTAATAATTTGTTGTAGTAGACTTTCCAATCGATAGTTTAGTTGTTGCCGATTTCTTAAATGGAGTCGTTTAATGGGGGACGTTCTTGACATCACCATTATCAGTGTATAACTGACTTTTAATTTCATTGCCTCCACTTAAACACCGTATTGTTTGTAAATCGTGCATCAATTTCTTGCGGTTATACAATATAATTTCCCGCATGCATTCGATATTTTCATAATAGCAGTTATTTACCGTAGGTAAGATGTTAATGAATGCATCATCTGTGTCGGCTTGTAATCTATTGAATTCCAATAGACAATTGTTGTAATATTCAAAAAATTGCATATTATTCAAGCGTTGCAAACGATATTCGATCATATCAATTACACGCCACAATTGATCCAACGCACTTTTATTTAGCATTATGACCGCACCCCGCCAACCGATGCTCACAATCTTTGATTTTCGACACTTTGTCAGGTCAATATAGCAAGTATCGAACACATTAATCCTGGGTTTGAAGTCTTCGTCATCGGATAAACGAGGTCTCTTCTGTTGGTAACTACATGTACACTTGTGTTCCGCCCGTAAAACACTCTTCTCCATGACGTTTTTGTACTGCATCAAAGTATTCCATTCAGGCTGAATGAAAGATATACTTTTTTTCGGTGAACTCAGACGCACACACTGGTAAAAACCTCGTACGGGGCTCAAACCAACAGTCACTTTAACTGTTTGTTCAGTGGATAATAGACTTCGTTAATTAATCTATCTTCACTGCTTAATTCGGTTTCGTGATCTTTCAACATATTCTCTAGAAAGTCACCGGCGATATCACTACTACAACTGCTGTTGCTGTCTTCGATTGATATACACGGCACGTCAATATCGTCACACATGTTTGCTAATACTAATTGATTTATTTAAACATATTTGTCATAATAACTTTTAATCTGATTGGTTGTTATAACAATCAATATGATTGGTTGAATGAAAATGAAATAATTTGCAAATATCTTCTAGTTTGTGTCTCGATTTACACGCATTCTTATGCAAATGTGTGCATTATACATTTTTACAATTTAACATTGTTTTATGAAAAATAGGCACACGTTATAATTATTTAGGAAAATATATTCATAGAATATCAGTTAATTTTAATATATATTTTTTATGTAATTTAAAAATTGTTTTTATTACTCATCATAACAATTATTTTAGAATTGTGATTTTATTTAATAGTAGTTCTTATCAGTAACCGCATGGAGATTACGCGCTCCGTCTCGCGCCGATGACGTCGTTCACGTGTGACACTCTAATGCCCTTCTGACCGTTGCAAAGATGAAGCGAAATTAATCTACTCGGTTTCAATTTGTATGGGAATTTTTTTATATGTGAATCGTTAATAACAATTAAATAGGTCAAAATGAATATTATATATGATTGATATTTATTTTAATAATTTATTGTTGTAAATAGAATTTTTTTCTACATTTGAAATTTAATATATTATTGATCATAATTGAATATTTATTTAAGGGTTATAATCGCATATTTTCAGTTATATCATAAATTGCAAGCGCTTAGGGCTGACGTCACATATATTTTTCTATTTTTTTTTACAAGTCCACATTGAGGTCTCATTATTATAGCACTTTTCCCATTCCTTATCAGTAACACTGTTTGGCGCAATGGGTAGCGCGTCGGGCTCTCAACCAGCCGACCGGTCCTAGCAGGCAAAACTCACTAAAAAAATACGATGCTACCAAGCATACACTGTAACTTTGGTTGCATACTTTCAACCATCTAGTGGACAACTTGACAAACCGACAAGACGAACAACGCTCCATCTAGTGGACAACTGGACTACCCGCCAAGACGCCATCTTGGACAACGCCCAAATTCTTCCCGCCAACGACGCCATCTTGGACGCCATTCTTCCCGCCAAGTCGACAATTCTTCCCGCCAACACCAGCGACGGTGGCGACACATTGCAGACTGGTGGACAATTTAGAACCATCCCGACCGGATGCATTTCTCGCAAATTGGATTAACCGGAAGTACATGTAAATTGCCATAAGAATCTTATCAGATTTCTACTTTTATTACTACTCCAGAGCCTTTGTATAATCAGTTTTGCCTTGATGACGATTGGCCCGATAAGTCCCAGTGGGTCGTAGATTTGTGATATGACGCTGAGTATATGCCGTTTTGTAGCCTTATGACGTGATTGCAGATGAACGGAGTAGTGTAATGAATCCTTAACTGGATCCCAGTATATACCAAGCGTTTTCAAAGGAGTAGATAATGGTGTTGGTGGACAATCTATATCTTCATTCATTACATTTACGTTTGATCTCCATTTTCGCAGTGGGAATCCTGCGGATGCTAAGATGCTCGTGAGTTCTTCTTTAATCGTACATAACTCTTGCATATCATTGCTGCCAGTTAGAACGTCATCTACGTAGAAATCCTTTAGAATAATGTTACTTGTTATCGGATGCATTTCCATATTGTCATGTGCCAATTGCTGGAGCGATCTAATAGCCAAATATGGTGCGCAGGTTTGTCCGTACGTGACCGTATTTAATTGATAGTGGCTCAACTGATCGGAAGCGTCCTTGCGCCACACAATACGTTGCAAATCTCTGTCTTGTGGGTGTATAAGAATTTGTCTGTACATTTTCTCTATGTCTGCTGTTATGACATAGAGATGTGTTCGGAAACGTAGCGCAATGGCATACAAGTCATCTTGTATGGTTGGTCCAGTCATTAACATGTCGTTGAGTGCAGTTCCATTGGTTGTCGATGCTGATGCATCAAATACTACTCTCGTTTTGGTCGTTGTGCTGGACTGTTTAAGAACGCAATGATGAGGTAAATATTGTACATCATTGCATGTAGTATCTGTGATATTTATTTTGCTCATGTGCTGTAGTTGTTCGTAATCATCCATGAAAGAGCTATATCCTGACTTTAAGTCGGGATTTCTATGCAGTTTTCGTTCGATGGCATGAAAACGGTTCATTGCTTGATCTAAAGATTGACCTGGTACGGGTGCATTTGGTTTCTTAGGTAATCTTACTACAAATCTTCCATCAGGATTTTGGATGGTGTTTTGTTTATAATGACCTTCACATAGAATTTCCTCATCGGTGTGGATCTTAGTTCGCGGAATTTCTTCTAATCTCCAAAATCTTTCGATAGAGTCTTCCAATGATCGGGTTGATAGATTACAACTGATAGCTTGTGATCGTTCTTGTTGATATGGCACACATCCTGCAACAATCCATCCGAATTGCGTCTTCTGAATTATGGGTCCGTTTCGGGTTATTCTGATTTGGCCAACACATAGAGTGTCATAGAAAAGTTCTGCTCCTATCAACATATCTATTGGAGAATTGATATGGAATGTCGGATCAGCCAGTCTGATATTGGTTGGAAACTTGATATTGTTGCTAGGTATGAAAAAGGTTGGCAGATGTGCTGTGATAGTTGGAAGTATGATAAAATTTAAATTGCGTGAATATTGATTTACAGTAGATCGAATAGTTGTTTGTACAAGTCTTGATGAATGAGACATTATACCATTGATGCCTGCCAGTGGCATATTTATCTTTTTACAAGTAAGTCCAAGTCGTTTCATGGTTTCTTCAGTCATGAAATTGGATTGAGAGCCAGAGTCCATCAAAACACGTAGTTGTTGATCATTTCCTAAAGAGTCTCTTACTAATACCATTGCTGTAGGTAACAAAACATCGTTGTCCATGTTCTTTAGAGTGTGTAAACTCATTGAGGTAGATGGTGTTTCATCCAAGTGCAGTAAAGTGTTGTGGGTTTTATTACACTTGCGACAATTTCCAGATGTACATTGGCTTACAGCATGTCCTCCTCGTAAGCAATTAATGCAAAGTCCAGCTTTGTTGATGATATTGATACGTTGTTGAATATCAGCCTGCAGAAATTTATCACATCTGTAGATGTTGTGATTTTGTTTGCAAAATGTACATGTTGGATAATTATTTGTGACATATGCTTGTTTAAGAGGATGCTTCCTCTGAATTGGATGAAAATGTTGTTTAATATTCTCTGGTCGACTGGTTGCCTCCAAGAACGTACAACGTTGATTTAAATAAATGATAAAATCTTTCAATGTAGGTAAGTTGATTGTCGGTTGCCTTGAAATGACAGACTCCCATTCTCTCCTTGAATTTATGTCCAGTTTAGATAATATTAAATGAATGATTAATAAGTCCCATGATTTGGTATCGATTGCAATTGCGTTTAATGATGCTAAGTGTCTGTTAACATTGTCTATTAAACTCCTCAACTGATGTGCTGAGTCCTTGGTCATGTTTATTAACTCAAATAATTGCTTAATATGATTGTGAACAATATTTCGCTTGTTATTGTATCGTTCTTGCAAAAGTTGCCATGCTACATGGTAATTATTCCCGGTAATTTGTAGAGATGATATGAATTCAAGAGCACTCCCTTGTAAACTAGATCTTAGGTATTGAAGTTTATGTATGTCAGAAATATTTTCTTTATCATGAATCATGCAAGTAAAGTTGTCA
This sequence comes from Tachinus rufipes, assembly GCA_963932245.1. Lineage (NCBI taxonomy): Eukaryota > Metazoa > Arthropoda > Insecta > Coleoptera > Staphylinidae > Tachinus > Tachinus rufipes. The sequence goes on from OZ010748.1 coordinate 54,585,083, forward strand.
CTAAAAAATGTCCAATCTTCGTAAGATCCATTGAATTTTGGCAGCTCAATAGTTGGTAAACGAATCTGTACTTGATGCTTGTCTGGTACAATGTTTTGTGATACTATACATGAATCTACCTGTTTGTTTATGTGAGAGGATATCTCTGCCATAGTAGCATAATAAATGTCCTCAAATTGAATTCTATCATTAACGGTTGTTTCTGATTCATCTATATCTTCAATTTGTGTTTGAATATCATTAAATATAACATATATAGTTTCTGCTTTATTGTATCTATTTCTGATTTCTAATACTTTGGATTGATCTAATTTATTTTCGTTGAAAAAGTTAGCAAATCGCGTGAATTTGGCTTTCTCTGTACTTCTGAGTTTTTTTAGTTTATTTAATTCGGCCATGTTTAATTATGGAAATAAAATAATAGGAAGAAAGGATTTTTTGTAACACACTTACTTTTAATTGAATTACGATGTCCTCGATGCTGCTTGCTGAATGTAGACTGGTGTCCTCGATGATGATAATAATAAGTTGATAAGACTGATGTCCTTGATGCTCTCGCTGAATGTGGACTGATGTCCTCTATGACGATGATAATTGTGTGTGGAAGTATTTAATTGTTTCACTTGTGTGTGTTGATTGCACTGTTTAACTACTTGCGGTCGTAAATGCGGTACGACCATTTTGTTTGGGCAAGCCACGTGTTTGCATGGCTTTCTTTGCCGCAGCGCGATTCACTTCAATCGGCTGTTTTGGATGTAGGATTAATAAACTACTATTTAATTTGGTGATACTATGTTAATTATTGAGTGTGAAATAAGTATATTTGTGAGGCGGACCGGTCGCCGTAGTCGTTGTATTGCGTATTGGATTCACACTTCACACTGCTAGTTTATTCGAGGTTCGAGGTATACCTGCTTGTCGGATGGCACAAAAAAGGGGTGCGCGCAAAGAAACAAATATAAATCATTGACTTTACAACACATATAAATCATTGACCTTAAAATATATATAGAATAATTGAATACATATTCAATCATTCATATAATTATTTACATACAAACTGGTTAACTACAACAACAATTAATACACAATAAAATTAATATTTGATATTGAACACTGTTGCTTCTTCTTCTTTTGTTTCTGGTTCTTCTACTGGTTCTCCCTTGGAAAATAGTTTTTTAATTATGACCTCTTCTTCTTCGTCTTCTTTTAAGCAGATTCCTTTTGTTCTTCCACCCAATTTGTCCATCACTATTTTGTACGGTTTTCCCCAAGGATCCCCATCTATAGATTCTATCATTTCTTTCCAGCATCTTTTTCTGCTATCCCTAATTGCCTTTTTTTAAATTTTTCTGTCGTTTTTTAGTTTCTCTTCTATTTCCTCTGTGTTCTCTCCTCTTCTTCTCAGCCTTTTGATTTTCCTCGCTGTTTGTATTGTGTTTTTCCTGCATTCTTTTATTTCCTCACACCACCAGTATGGTCCTTTTCGTCCGCCTTCCCTGTACCTAGGAATTGCTTCCTCCGCCGCTTTTCTCAGTTTTTCTGAGTACCTTTCGCATCTTTTCTCAATATTTTCGTTTTCTGTCACTTCTTCTGTTTCCATGCCTCTCTTTATCTTTTCTTTGTCCATTCTTCTTACGTTCCATTTACCTTCTCTCGTGTGCTCCTGTTTTCCTTTCTCCTTTGTATTGTATTGTATATGTTTGTGTAGACTCAGTGATTCTTCTTCAGTCACGGTGCATTCATTTATTATTTTTGCCATTTCCCACGTTGCTATGGTGATGTCAATATGCGATTTTGAGCTTCCTCTTACAAACGTCGGTTTGTCTCCATTGTTGCAGATTGTAAGATTTAACCCTGCTATCATCTCCTCTAAGATTTTTTCTCTTAAATCGTTCTTGTAGCCTCCCCATTTCGGTGATTTTGCGTTGAAATCTCCTCCTACAATAATTTTTTTGTTTTTCTGTTTTCTTAAACTTCTTTCTAATTCTTCTATCCACTCTCGATAGTATTCCAGACCGCAGTTTGGGCTGATATAACAGCTGTATACTATCATGCTTTGTACTTCTGCCCACACTATTCCTTCTTTTGGTGTTCCCCATCTTTCCACCTTGTCCCTACACTTCCCCCTAGCTAAAATTGCTGCATCTGTTCCTTTGTCTCTTATCCACTTACCATTTAGTTTGTTTTTATTAGGTTCACTCACTAGCACTAGGTCTATTTCCTCTCTCTCCGCTGTTGCTATTAGTAAATCGTGAGCCTCTCTTCCCCTCCCTATGTTTATTTGTATAAACTTATACATTATGTGATACTATTTTTTCCTCCTGTTCTCTCCAGTTATCTGGGTTGTTGTCCTCCATATTCTTCTTTGTTTTCCTCATTTCTTTTTTCTTTGTAGCTGGACATCTTTTCTCTCCCGTTCTGTGTCCTAATACTTTGCATTCAATGCAGTATTCTTTGTTTCTGCATTCGGCAACCTGATGTCCCTCCTTTCCGCATTTTATACATAGCGAAGACCTGTCTTCCCCATTGCATTCTGCCGCTACATGTCCTTTCCTCCAGCATTTATAACATTTTCTTTCATTTGCTTTAACTTTCTCTACTCTGCATCTTATGAGTCCTATGTTTATTCTTCCTTCTCCTATTATCTGTTCTGCTATTTTTTTGTCCATTTTGACTATAGCGGTTTGTATTTCTCTATAACCTTTCTTTATGGAAATTATTGTACTTCCTTCTGTGTTCACTTTGTTCATAATTTCTTCCAGTATTTCTTCTCTCTTAATTTCCAGGCTAATATCTTTGATTATCACCAGTTCTGTAGTTTTGTTGCTGGCTTTTCGTACATTGCAGCCTTCCATTCCATTTTTAATTTTTTCTATCTCTTTCTCCGTCTCATTACCCTTTGTAATTAGTAACAACTCCCCTTTTTTTGTTTCTCTTACCTCCTTGAACGTAGATCCTTTTATCTGGGTTTTTGCCTGTCTCAGCAAATCTGCATATGTGACACCTTGTTTGCTCACTACTATAGCACCTGTTTCCGTACCTGTTTTTTTTTTCTCTATGTGTCTCCGCTACCTGTCCCTGTGTTGGCACGCACAGTCTTATTTTTGTGTTAGTTCTTCTTCCTGCTATTTCCATAATTTTTTTTGCATCTCTTGCCGTAATTCCCGTTGGTATTGGTATATTTATTTCTTCAATACTTAATGTTTTTGTTTTGATAAGCATTTTTTCGATAGCTATTAGTATCTCCTTATTCCCTGCCGTTTCGATTTTCTGCTTAATGATGTGTACTTTTCCCACATTTTTTCCGCTTAGATTTTTAACTATTTCTATATATGGCGTTTCATCTTCTCCTTCTTCCTCCATTAGTTCAGGGTATTTTATTTTTGCTTGTTGTAAGATACCACCTTCTTTGCCTATTTCCTCTTTATTTATTAAAAGTCCTGTATCCATTTCCTTTCCCATTATTGGGTTTTTTTTTTCCACGTTTACATATTTATAGTCTGTATCTCTCCATTCTTTATTTATAATATTTTTTATATCCTCTTCATTATCCACTTTTAATATCTCCTCGTCCGAGATGAAATGGTTTTTACGGTTTTCTTCCCTATTATCTCCAGTTTCCATTGTCTGTGTCGACATTTCTATACCTATTTTTGTTTTATTTTCATTCTCCTGTTCTTTTTTTTGGATTTCTTCAAATTCCATTCTCTCCATATTTGTTTCTAGTTGATTCGCCACCTTTTTAATTTCCAGTTTAGTGGTTGTACACTCACTGGTTAAGTTTTTTAACTCTCTAATTAATTTCCCCATTATTTGGATTGTTGTGGGGTTATTTGCTCTCTTCGCCTCGTTGTTACCTCCTGGCGAATCTATTTCTCTCCCTCTTTTTTGATTCGTTTGACCTTATTCTTTATCTGTTTTTTTATCCGGCGGTGTTCTTTGCAACATCCCGCTTTTTAAAAATGCATTCATCTTCGTTTTTTGACCCTTGGCCTAGTTTCACTTTTAATTAATATCAAATTGCTGTTTCCGCGTTTGTGTTTTATTATGTAACACTAGACGTGTCGCGCGTCACGACACGAGTGTGTTTTAAAACACGACCGCACCTTTATTTTTTAATGTGTCCTTATCACAGTTTTACACTTTTTTGAACTTTCACAATAAACTTTTCACCTTTTCACTGTTTGTTCTAATTCACAGAATTTTTTAATTTTTTAAATAACGTAGATTATTCACCATTATTTAAATCGCCTTACATGTATGCATAATTCTGATTAAGAACAGTGATAATGATGATATATTTTACATTATTCAGTTCAAATAAATAATATAAATATGTCAAAAACATACGTTTTGTCATTAATTTTAGTTGATTTAGACACTCCACAGAATTTTTGGCCCTAGAAAGGATTGATTGTTATTTGATGATGTGACTGGTAACTACATCTACGTACGTTCTTTAGTCTTATTTATCTTCATCAACTTTTTCAATACAATTACGAGTTCTAAAATAAGCCTTTGATAGTTCAGGTATCTCCGAGCGACTTAGCGATGTTAACAAATAATAGAAACACGTACCCAATAACACCAACAAGGTAACTGTTTGGAAATTATTATATATTATATTATTTTAAATTTTCCTTGCATAAAGCTTTCATTATAAATTGTGCTATGATGTACCGATCTTGGCCAAAGTGCAACTACATCTAAAAATTGCAAATTGGAATCACAAACAATTTTAGGTTACAGATTTATAATATCATCTAGGTTCTCTAAAGAAGATAAACTTGATGCTCTGATTTTTTAAATAATACATTGAAAATTATTTTTTGTGGCATTATTCTTTTTTTTAATTTCAGCTTGAAAAATACACTTCTTAGTACCCCTACAAATTAAAAACTTACATGAATAATGAACTGTTAATATTAGCCATCTAAGGGCACCATATACAATATTTATACTAAATGTAATGCTAAATATATTTTCTGCGTTATAAAATTAATTAATCTGTGAAGTTTATTTATTTTAAAATTGAATTGATTTATTGTTGTGTTTTATATTCTCATTTTCTTTCAGAGAGAAGTCTTTTTGCAATTCTCTTCTTATGCCAACAGTAGCGGGGGGAGTTGTTGTTGACATATTGGAAGAGGGGGAGCTTCGTTGAGGGTTGGTTGATTTTAGTGAACGCTCTTGGTATTTTATAACAATCCTGCAAACTTGAGTAGTTTATCATGGCAGCTGGTATGCAGTTGCGCCTTATGATATGAGCAAGTCGATTACTTCAATGCCTTATTATAACAGATTTTGTGGTAATTAGCCTGATATTACCTTAGATAGGGATTTTCTAGTTTCTTCTACTGTAATTGGTACCCTCTCATTGTGTTATCTTATTATGACGTGATTTTCTGGCTTGCTTTTTTCAGCGGGGCGAGTCGTGGGTTTAGGTACAATATTGTACGAAACAGGTTAATAATAAATTTAATAAATTTAATAATTTAATATAAATAAGGCTCCAATTGTTTTATTAGAAAAAAAACAATAAAAAATGTACACAATTATAGTACGCCCATAGATATAGTGTCTTTACGACATGGGCTTAATTTATCTTGAGGGATTATTTGATTAGCAATAAATTATGATTATATTATATACCTGGAACCCCAGGCAATTTTTAAGGGTGTAAATATTGTATATTTATATAACATTTTCACCTTTGAACATCGAGGTGTTGAGGGTTATTTATGGTATATAATACAAACATAATTGTTTCCCCAAAGCGAGTAGTAATGAAGAAATCCGCTGAGATAATTTAAGGCCATGTCGTAAAGACACTATATCTATGGGCATACTATACATAAAATTATATTAATTCATCCTCTTGGTTATAATGACAAAAAAAAATTAGCGTAGACCCTTAACGGTGGCCACTATTATATGTATAAATGATCAGATTAAATTAATCAATTTTCCTATTTGATAACTTTTGTTCCTAACTTACTGCGCTTATTTTTTATGCATGGAAACTTCATCCGTTCTTTCCATATTAATATTTGGTCCGGCCTAACTAGATTATTTTTATTGCACTCCGGGGAGGCAGACTGGATTTCGCCTTATCTCGTTGTATTCGATTCACGGACGTCAGAACTATTTATCACCGGTTTTAGTTAAGAGCATATATGTGGGCCTATGGTAAATAATGCCGCTTACCAATTGTTTTCTTATTAGCCCAGGCGGTACGGCATCAATAGAAAATTTTAATAAGAAAATTAATATAATTAAAGAAACAGCTACAAACAATGAATCTATTACTATTAAAATTTTAAATAAAAAGCAATTCAAAATTTGTATTAATAAAATATATCCGTTTACTAAAGAAGTAAATAAGAAATATTGTTTTTTAACTTATTTTGGTAATATATCTGATAAATTATCTTGTTATTCAAATAAAAATGTCAAAATTATAGTAGCATTTAAAACATTTTATAATTTAAAATCAATATTTTTAAATGCAAAAAAGACACATACATATTTGGGATAAAAGTGGCATTTATAAACTAAATTGTGTGATTGCAACGAAATATATATTGCAAAATTCAATATTAGACATAAGGACCATATTGTTATAGCTCTTGTTGATTGGGTTGTTCTTGTTATTACAATTATAATTTAATACATCTTTTATGCACTTTTGATATAATACTTTATTAATGAATTTTATTATTTGTGGCCATTGCGGCCCAAGCCGGGAGCTTACGCCCGTTACATTTTAGAATAAGACTAAGACTAACTTAAAAACTACAAGTTACGTATTTATACTAGCTAAATATCTCGGTCAACGCGACCTTTATTCTCAAACAGATAACACATGTTTAGGAATAAAGATAATAAATATGACAGGGTACAGTCGGGACATAACAATATAAGAGCATTTAGAAATAAAGGCATAGAAAAATCTAATTTTGCAAAACATTTGATTTTAACAACCACAAAATTTCAACACAAGCTTTAAAGGTATTACAAATTTAGGATAAAAATGTAATATTTATAGAAGATTTGAAAATTAAAAAAAAATCTGAAAAACCAAAATTATAAAATAGTTAACAAATAATTAGATTTATATAATTCTCCTATATTAGACATTAAAATAAATTTATTTGATATACACAAATTTCAAGTGTAAATATTTAATGTTCAACGAAAGTTCATTGGCTTCTATTAAAGTTTTATATGATAATTAAAAATAAAGCTTATCTTAATATTTCTCTTAATAAATTGTAAAATTAAATAGTAATAAAAAATGAATAAAAATAAAATAAAAATAAAATATAAAAATATATAAATAAAATAAAATTGATGTATTATAAGCAAATGTTAATTTGTTTTGACTATTCCTTTCTGTAATGCATCATTTATGTATTAGTAGTAAAACTACGTTGTTATTTTACTATAAAAAAAGCTTACACAAATTAAATTAAAGAAAACAGTAGATATCAATAGTAAAAGCTTTTTCTACGGAACTGTACATAGAACTTATTACGGTACTGTACACAATATTTATTACGGAACTGTACATAAAACTTATTATTAGCTGGGTGACGACAACGATTCAACCTATTCGAATGCACTCGAATAATCTATATTCGTTATAGGAGGCAACGCCAGCGCCTTGAGTGCATAATCAGAATAATCACATCAGTCTACTACCGCACGATTGGTACTATGTTGCTGAGAATAAATAAAGGAGGCTAATAATAAAGTGAAATTACAACAAATTAAATAATAAACTCGCTATTAAAAATAATGGAATTAAATATACGAACATACAACTAGAATTATCGATTCAGAATAGAAAGGCAAACACGGGAATGCAGTATAAATGTAACAATTAATTATGTATTCATTTTATACAAATATTGAAAATATAAATTTAACAGTGAAAAGTTAATTAATTATAAGAAGTCTGTAAATTGGAAATCTAGTAGAACAAGATATGAAAATATCAAGACAAATTGTATAAACATAAACAAACATTATTACAGACTACACAAAACTTATTACGGTACTGTACCCACTTTAACCGCTGGGTGACGACAACCTATTCGAGTGCACTCGAATAATGTACTTGGCAACGCCTTGGCGTGCACAATCACATCAATCTACTAACCTACCATTGCTACTATGTTGCTGAGAATAAATAAAGGTGTCTAATAAGTATAAGTGAAATGACAAATTAAATAATATAATCGCCATTAAAAATAATGTAATTAAATATATGAATAACAACTAGAATAATCGCTGCAGAATGAAGAGTGGAACCCGGGAATGCAGTAAAAGTGCAACAATTGATTATATAAATCTTCAAAATAGAAACTTAGCAGTGAAAAGTGAATTAATTATAAAAAGTCTGTAAATTGGAAATCTAGAAGAACAAGATATGAAAAAATCAAGACAAATTTTATATACAATAAAAACAAAAGTTATTCCCATTTTGAAGAAATTTATTACAGTTCATTAAGAACAGACATCTTGATTGCATATTAATGCACATTACGTTCAATTCGTTTTGTAAAATAAAAATGGATACAAAAATCATAATCAATGCATATTTTGATACAATAAACATATCATATTATGTAAATATTCTACCGAAATGATTTAAAACTAGGTTGAAGTAATTTGAAATAAAATTCCAACCTAGTAAATATATGGATAACATTACTATATTGTTTATTTGGGTTGACGTAATTTGAAATAAAATTCCAACCTAATAAATATGGTTAAAAAAAACTATTCTGTTATTGATAGTCGGTTGACTTAAATTTATCTAATAGTTTGTTTTATAAAAAGAATTTGTCAATTCTTCATTTCACAAATTCTTGTGTTGACAAACATTTTACAAATTGATTGTTGAGCAAATGTTGATTGATGCACATTTATTTTAACATGCAATGATTTGTTAGATCATGTGTACGTTGTAAAGACTTTATCTTTTTTTTTACTTCTCTTTCATAGGTATGATAGTTGTTGAATTCGTTGTCTCTGATTGTATAAGTAAGGGTTTCATATAAATGTATTGAATAAGACACTTTTGTTGTAATTCTTTATTAATGTGACCTTGCTGATAGAATTTCTTCAATGGCCTCATTAGTTTGTTCAATTAAATCCCATATCTATAGCATCTTATAAAAGCTTACTTTGCTATTCTCCAAAATATTTTTTTAGAAGAGAATCAATCAACATCTTTTAGTTTCTCTCTTTTCACTGGACCCCTATCGCCATATTGTCTGGATCAACTTTTTTTACGGTTTTATTCTTCTTGAATACAAAGATTTTTTTTTCAATATCTGATCTATATAAAGTTTCTCCTTGTACAAGATTTTTTTTTTACTTTTGAGGTTTTGTTAACTTTCCGGGTAATAGTAATTTTAAAAGAATTGTTCTGGAAATGTCAGTTCTCAGGACTCTGCAAATTAAAGAGTACCTGCAATTTCCTGTCAAATATTTGAAAGTCTACTGCCATTTTTATAACTGTGCCAAATTGGTAACAAATTTTGATATACCTACCATCGGGATTAATAATAGTATTTTGCCTCTTCACATTTTTCAATTTGCCCAAATATTCGATCTGGAAGTATAAGAGGTATAAAGCTGTGTCCAGTTACGGGAAAAATTAATCAAATGGCGGTTACGTTTTGTGGAGCGGTCAGTAATTATTTTTGACACATTAACACCATCGTAGAATTTTTATTCTGTTTTCCACAATTATCAGCTAATATTATAATTATTTTAGCAGTTTGCGGTATATCTGTAATAATAAGTCTATGATAGACATCAGATGCAATTTTATTTGATCCTTAATATCTTTCTAGTTTAGTCCAGGTATAATTAAATACATTGTTTCTTGTTAATTTATCTTTTGATGAGTTTAATAATTGTAAAGTTGTAAGGTGTAGAGCTGTCGGGAATAATAGGTCGCCTGATCTGGTATTTTTGGCACATTTAACTGAAAGTTATTATTTCAGGAGATTTTTGTTTCAATATATCATAGAAACTGTTTGCTCGGAGTTTTAGAACACAGTTCCGTCATGTACTTCAATTTATCACCACCCGATGGTCATTTGATATTTTTTTTTAGGCGCAAACATGTTGAGCAAACGTCTGTAGCCTATGTTCCAAAACCAATATTATAGGAAGTGTTAAAAATATTGCGAAAAAATGAATCTTTTACTTTCAAATATTCTTCAACTATATTGTAATACATTCTCCATATTTTTTTATATTCAAATCTGGCACTAAGTAAGTGCGAATGATTGGTAATAATATATTTCTAAACATTTCGGAGATTCAATGTATTCTTTTAGAAGAAAACTTCTCTCCGATTCTATTTTATCTGATACTCTATCATCTATAACCTTCTTTATGAGTTTGATTGGGGTTACAGACGGCCACAGGAGTTTTTTTTTTTAATTTAATTTTTGAATATATATCTAGGATTTAGTTTACTTTCTGAAGGATAGACATTGTCCTTCTTGGATTTGTTCTCCCTTGGTTGAGGATCACACAAAAACAATAAAAAAAATTGGCTAAAAGAGAGCGGGGTGATAAAAAAAAGAAACACATTGATAAAAATAAATCTTCTATTTTATGGGTTCCAATAATTTCCTTCTTCTTATAAACACACGTATACATGGAGTTGAATGGGGTTACGCAGCTTTACATATTGTTACATGATGATATTCCAGAAAAACAGAAATAGAGAGGTGGCCACATGTTGGATTCGACAATCTTCTACTACCATACATGAATTTCTATAATATTTATATAATTGTACCAATTTACAAAATATATATAGTCCTATTATTCTTAAATTATTAATTAATGCAGACTCTTTAGACTTAGTTTTAACAATACAGGCTGAACAAAGCCAAACAAATAGAAGCAGCCTTTAGATATTGGGTGGCTGCACAGTTTAAAGAGCCTATTTATTTAACCGGGGCTTACGATTTATTCTTTACATCTCCACGTGCAAGGTCGCCATTTGCTTTGGTGTTGATCAGGCACTTGAAAAATTATGCACTTTAAAGAGGGACTTTTCCATGAGGTGATTTTCTTATATACTCCGTATCAAACGAGCGCAAAAAGTGTCCAAAAGTGAGCGTATGCCCCTGTACGCATGGGCGGCACACACAATTAATACTGTCGCCGCTTTTTCCGCATCATTACAGACCATTTCAAGTTAATATTTGTTATTATGTTATTATAAAGGCAACATTTAAGAACATACCGACCGCTACCTTGATTTGTAGTATTTTAACAAAAACGACAACTTCCTCTTCATCGCTGCTTCTACAAATAATTTGATAATCGATTTATTTTTTTACTAGTACATTAAGAAAGGATTAAACTATGATATGTCGAAGTATTTTAGTCAAATAATAGTTAGGAAATAGCCAAAAAAAAAACCTTCAAATATAGAAATAAATGCGTTTTTCTGTATTTTTGAATGCATTTTGTTGCTATTTGCAAATATAATTTTACAAATCAAGGTAGCGGTTACATTTATATTCATACATTAAAAAAATAACAAATTGTTATGATTTTGCTCCCTTCCGTTTCTCGCTCTCATATTTTCATGCGCCAGGCTGTATTAAAGTAATAACAATGGAGCAGAAGCGTAGAAAGACTTTTGTCAAATAGGAATTATTTTTCATTTATTGAAAATAATACAAATATTTATTTTATACATAACAGGATTCAGTCACGATTGCAACTTATAATTAACAAATATAATTGTGATTTTGATTGTCTCTCTGAAAAGTGACTTGCTTGGCACACTGCATACATTTACTTTGGTATACAAATATAAGTTTATTTTTTGCAAAATTAGTATGATTACATTGTAAATATCTTACATTAAAATTTATTATTATAATGAGTAACAAATTAATAAATAGTAAAATAAAATTGTAGTTTGAATAAAACTTTATATACATTTTTATCTTCCGAGGAGTGTGTGTAAAAGTAGTTGGTTGTTGGGTTGAATAGAGTAATTTCTGGTTACTTATTTATCTTTTATTATTTACATCGTATAGTGTATATTAACTATACATGATGGTTAGAAGTATCTTCAATCAATAATGTAACACTGTCTTAACACTCACCAACACCCGGGTTTTATACCCGCAGGTGTTACGCGGAAACACATTCAATGCCAGTTGTGTTTATCAACACTGGCGGAATGTGCTTGCGATGCAAGGTGAATATTAAGTAACATCTATTTACTACATTTTATTACCCTGGAGGAAGTGCAGCCACTATAGGTGACTCGTATAATACAAGATTTTTATGATTTGTTTCTATACTCTCCATACTTGTAACAGAATTGTATTCATCAGTTTCTATACCCGAATGTAATTCATCGTCACTATCGGTGTTACTTTCATCACTTGAATCAGATTCAGATCCAGTCGAATCAGACTCTGAATCTTCCATTGAAAAATTTTGATAGTCACCATTATTATTATTATTATTATTTTAAATATTTTAATCATATAACAATACTCACGGCTTTATAAATAAGTTCATTTGCTTCTCGTTTGTACAATTTAGCATTTTCTGCAATAACTAATACTCGTTCTAGATATATTATCGTACGTCCTATAACGGTTTGAACTTACTCTTACCATTAGCTAGGCGGCAGCTCTAATTTGATTGGAGGGTTGTGGATCGCTTCAAATTCAGGATTGAAAGCTAAATAAACGGACATACTAAATGTTGTAAATCTGAAGGAAGGACGTTATAGAGATATAAAACTCATATAGTGGTGATACCTGATCATTTAATAAAAATAAAACATTACAAAATGATGTCTGGTTCAGAAAGAAAAAAAATTCTTTAGTGACTTAACATTTAATTAAGCTCGTCAAGGTATTCTCACATCACTGACCGATCGAGAGCGGACTCGACAATTGTCAATTTCTCCCGATCTATCAATGGCACCGGTGAACAAAAAGGAACCAACCAAAATCTAGTAAAAACTCTTTAATGCTCTCCACACTACTTACCGATCAAGAAAATCCAACAACCGCAAAGTCCCTTTGACTTTGATGAAAATCAAAAAAGAATTGACCGAAACCGAAACAGTTGGACACCGTACGATATTTAATAACCTTAAGACTAACCTCGGCGAATAAGCTTATTTCCTGTACAAAAGTAAATTGTCGTGTAACAATGGCATACTACGCAACATATATAAATTAACTTGTGTGGCCGAATGATTGATTTATTTATAATAATGTTAAGAAATTAAAAGAATTATATTTATAAAGATGTTGTTAATTTAAAATACAAAATTCGACTAAAGACTGTTTAAGATAATTTTATTTGATATGAGTTTTGTTACAACACGCAAACAGTTCTTAGAAGTGTTATTGTAATAGAACACAATATGCACATTCTGCATATTGTGGCTTATTGCCGTTTATGTTAGTAAATTATCCAATAAGTTACACAACGTGTACTAAATCTAATTAAAATGTTATAAAAGGAAATATTAGGGAAGACAATATAACATATATATGTAAACATAATATTTTGTGGTACCATAAAAATCTACTGGCATTAGTAAAAGTTTAATTTGTCAAACTTTTTTTTGTTTTGTGAACACTACCTTATCAATAATAAAAAAGGTTCAAGTATGAATTTACAATATTACCATATTTATTATATTATAATATTTCTCAAATGTTCTAAAAAAATGGCAAGTTTTCGCAAAAATGTGTTGTAAAATCACCAGGGAATAAATATTAATCCTAAATCAATTTAATGATAAAATAAATTTTGTTGAGGAGTCGTCAAATGATCTAAATAAGTTAGTTATCATAGTTAATTTTTATTTTTTTTTATTATAGTTTGTTCCGAAAACAAGTTTAATGTTAGAAACACTGCCAATCGTTTGATTTATTATTAAATACATTTTTGTTGTTTATTTCATGTATATATAACGTGACCATTCATTGGTTTACTCAAAACGGGACATAGACATAACATAGTATAGAAGTATAGACAGTATAGTGTATAGTCAGTATAATAGTAGTGTCACAATAAGTTTTATTTATCAAAATAAAAACACACAAAAAAATGAAACATAAATGCTTTAGTTATTTTCATATTTTTCAGAAAAAAAAAGAAATTGTTTTAATATTGCTGGTGACGATTTTAAATAAGAATGAAATTTTTAGCACGTTTTTTTTAATATTATACTTAAGCTTGTTATTAACATCGCTTTAAGAACAGAGACCTGTAACTGTGTGCCAGGCAGACATAAAATATATTCAATTAGAATAGTGAAGTTTGCATGATTAAGACTGTTGGTGCGGAAATGGTTAAATACTTCTACCCAACGATGTTCCCTAGAAACTTTTAGATTATTCCATTCGGTCACTGTTAGTAGTCTGTTTTTGAGCCAAATTGTTTTTCAGTTGATTAATTTCTTTTGCAGTTTCAATTGCCGGAACATTCTGACCTTCAAGCTTCAACACAGCTTGATGAAAACTTGCTGCCTGAGCGTGCATAAAATAAATTCACACAAAAATTCTGAATAAAGATTTTCAAAAAAGTTTTTTAATATATTGGGACATTTTTTGATACCTAAAAATAGTTTTTTAATGGCCGGTACATTTTCAAAACTCTTTCAATAGTAGGCATAAGCGCAAGCCACCTGGTTTTGCTATAGCCCAGCATTTTGTGATTTTCTATATCAGTTTTGTAACAAAATTCTTTTAATGCTTCAACTCGAACTGTGTAAATATATAAAAAATGAATATATCTTTACAATAATGCATTCGAAAACTATAGGTAGGCCATCTGCTGTTGATTTGATTGCGGTGTGAATTATATGGGCTCCGCATCCAATACCTATTAATGTTTTTTCAAGGCATGATTTCAATTTATTGTACACATTATTGACTCCTCGCCTGTCGTTGCCTTCAAAATTGCAGTTGGTATTGTCCCTACAAAATGCTACAATTTTAGCAGTCAAATTATTTTCTGTCAATACTTGGTCTAACTAATTGACAATGATATCTGAACTTTCACCTGGCTGGTCTTGGAGATCTAAAATTTTTACTTGTATTCCTGTGTATGGTCGAAAATGGCGCATTAAAATTGGAAATATCTTTTTGTTACCATGGTTTGAAGCGTCTGTTAATTGTAATACAATGAAATTTACTACAATAGCTTCTGTTTTTGTATGTGCGTATCTAAGTATCTGTTCGAAACATAATTGGATTAACTTTGAGGCACAATCATTAGAGCAAAACTGTGGTTTTCTTGAATTGTGTGATAACTCCAGACGCCTTCTGCCGAGGCTATGTTCAGATCCTTTGTAGTTTATTGGTTTTAAATTGTTCTGTTTTATATTACACATTTCGAAGGTTAGGCTTATATGATGTATGTCGCGAGTAAGGCGTTTTTATGGCGTCGGCAGGCGTCTATATAATTTGTACATATTAAAATCAGCTGAGCAATGTTGTCCACGAAATCTTGGATATCATTAAAAAACAAATTACTTGTTTGTTCTCTGTTTGCATTAGTTTGATCAAATTTGTTTGTTTGTTTTATAAATAAAAAATGAATAATTGATATAATTTGCTTGTAGTTTAACAATTTGATTTAAAATTTACAATTAATTTTCATATTTACGTCGTATTACCTGGTGCGTTTTAAATACTACTTCATTGGAAAATAGTCTCCAGGTAGCTTCTCCGGAAGAATATTAATACTAAAAATTTTCGGGTTTTGTCATAAAACGGTTTGTCGCCTTCTTTGTGAAAGAATGCCAAATCTGGGCCCTTAGTGATATAATTAAATTCATATTTCTTTGAACCAACCATTTGCTACCGCTTCGACGTTAATGCAACATACGAAGCGCATAAGAAAGTAACCATTGTACGGGAGTACGTTTCCAATATTTACTCGTTTTTTCAGCCTGCAACACGGTACCGTTATTTTAAATTTCAACTACTGTCCTATTTTAATTATAAATTAGTTTTTTTAAGGGGATTTTCTTTTGGCATTAACGGACAAACAAATTGAGTAAATATTTTATTAATTGTTAAAAACGTACGCTAACCTAACCTAACCACAAAACAGTACCATTTTGACCGTTTTTGCATCTGCTGTTGGTGACAAAGTTGTTTTCGTAAACGTACGTGCGCAACTGAAGACGTAACGGCTCCAATATCGTCTTGATTAGCAAATTGTATGTACGCTTATCTACAGTGGCGTCTAAGTAGAACGTGACGACATACCTTGGGTTATTGTTTTCTGTAGTACCTTGCTGTATCTGTTGTTTCGACAACAGTTCACTCATGTTTAGGTAAATTTTTGCTGCTGGATTGAACGATCACATCATAATAATAATAATAATAAGTTTATTATGTTAATACAAAGGAGAGTATTACAATTGTCACAATTTGTTTTACAAAAACATATCTACAACACTTGGAAATTTACAAATTTATTTTTTAAACACTCTTTAATTGAGTAAAATGCATTTACAACTAAATATTTGCAGTGGCATATTTATTTCATATTCTGGAAGTAAATTGTACAATTTAATCGTAGAGAATTAGTACTAGTGTAATTGTGAACATCTTGATTTGTTTGATAACGCCCCATATTTTTTTTCATCCAGAGTATGCACTCATAAATGTATGCACATGGATGTGTTAGTATCATCTGATTGATAAAGCTTTGTCTGCAATCTGCTTGGTAAGATAAACCAGTCACTACTCTTACAGCTCTATGCTTTAAAGAAAACATTTCATTTAAAACTCCAGAATGTCCCCAAATAATTATCCCCTAGGTAATATGAGTGTGACACAAAGCAAAATACGCTGTTCTTAACATAACAACAGACACCGAATTAGCAAGATTTCTCAAAAGATAAATATTACTGGAAACTTTGCGACTAATAACATTGCCGTGATATTTCCAATTCAATTGAGAATTAACGATATTTCCTAAGAATTTAGCCGACTCTGTAAATTCATCTGCACGCAGATTATGCTTTAATGTAAAGCACATGTTTATGGTTTTTTCATGATGTTGGCATAATTTGTTGTTAATATACCAATCTTGTGCTTTGCATAAATCAGAACTTTTTGTTCTTACCGCATCTGAGAAATTGTGTGCTACATTTGACAAAGTTGTATCATCAGCATACAATACTACCTTACTTAAACCGTCGATGGATGTATTCAAGTCGTTAATAAATATAAGGAACAAAAGTGGACCCAGTATTGAGCCTTGTGGTATACCCTGTTCAATAGATAACATATCAGAGACTTAGATATTAAAACTAACGCATTCCATTCTATTACTCAGATAGGAAGATATAAGTCCTACGCTGCTTGATAGAAAATTATAGCAGTATAATTTTCTTATGAGTAATGAATGGTCAACGCAATCAAAAGCCTTTGATAAATCCAGTAATGTTGCTGTCATATACAGACCTTTGTCAAATGCTTCCACATATTCATCAACAAAGCTTATTACAGCATCCATTGTATTATGACCTTTTCGAAAACTAAATTGACATTCACAAAAAAAATTATTTGATTCAAAAAAATTAAAAATCTGCTTGTTAAGAATATTATCAACAACTTTTGAAAGTATTGGGAGAAATAATATGGGGCGATAATTATTTGCGTCACATGGATTACCATTTTTTTAAATTTGGTGTACACTTGGCTATTTTTAAACACGATGGAAATTTGCTTTCTCTGATACATAAATTAATTAATTTAGTAAGAGGCATTATAATTGTTTCCTTAATGGACTTAAGTACAGGTACATTCAATCCATTAATATCCTTGCTGTTTTTGTTTTTTATTAATGCTATCCCTAACATCTTGACTAGAAATTTCACTAAATTCAAAATAACTATTTACACACACAAAAGATAATAAACTTATTGGATCACAAAATTGATTAGGCAAATTACATAAAATAGGCTTTACGTTGTATAAAATAAACATTAAAATCATACGCACTGAAAAAATCTTTGATGATATTAAAGATTTTTTCAGGTACTGATTTGAATCGTTTTGAATTAATAATATGCCACATAGCATGTGGCTTATTACTAGATCCTTTAATAAAATTATAATGAGCTAAAATTTTTGTTTGTTTGATACATTATTTATATTTATTTCTATATGCGTTTCTAGTTGTATTGAGCTCAGGATTTCTTATACATGCTTCATTCATTAAATTAAGATTCTCTCTCATATTGCTAAGATTACTATTGAACCAAGTAATTTTAATGTTTTTTTGATTTCAAAGAATTTTTTTTTTTTCAGAAAATGTTTTCAAATATGCCCAAATAATAATTTCATTAAATGTTTGAAATTTGGCATCAACATAATTTTCACCATCAATAAAGCACCAGTTAACATAATCTAACAGTTGAAACATAATCATCTTACCCATAGCAGTGATATGCCGACATATTCTAGATGCGAGTTTGTTTTCCGCTATTGCAGGACATTTGATACTAACTTCAATTCCTATGTGATCTGAAAATCCCATGTTAATTGGAGCAACTTTAAGAAGTTTCTTATCAATATTAGAAAAAATATTGTCAATGCAATTTCCATTGCAAGTTGGAAAATAAACAAACTTATTTAGACCATATTCTTTAAGTAAATTGCAAAAATTTTGTGCTTTGATATCGGTATCATTATGAAAATGAATATTAGAATCTCCGCAAATAATTAGATTCATATTCATTGTATTAACTATGCTAATAGCTCTAATCAATGTATGTGTAAATGCATTTAAGTCTCTTGATGGCGATCTATAAATAGTAACTACAGCCAATTTTATTGAATTAACAATAGTGCAAATAATTTCACAATTTTTTTCATCGGACATGTTCTTAATATTAACCATATCTTCACATTTAAAACTATTTTTAACAATATTTAAAACTCCACCCCTTTTATAAATAGAACGACAAAATATTGAGGTGACATTTAAATCATTTAAGTTGAAATGTTGAATTTCATCACAGGTTAGCCAGTGTTCACTTAAAGATATTAAATTAAACTTATTATTTTTACTATGAAGAAATGATTCAAACTTATTAATTTTACTGGTAACACCCTGCACATTCATATACAACATATTAAAATAAGACGGTTTTGCAATTACATTCATTAAATCGTTCCGTTTTTTTGGCTGGCTACTAAAAAAATTTCTTTTTTGTTTGACAAACTCGAGTTAAAGTAACGTTTTATTGAGATTCCTGAATCTCATAAATTAGCTTGCATTAACGTGTCTTTAAATTCAAAATTGATACCAAGTTTAAAAGTTTGTGTAAACGCAGATTTATAAATTGATTCTACATCTACTGTACAGCAGTTTTTACAAATCTGCTTCACATAGTTGACGATATCCGTTGCTGTGAGTGATGTTTAACACGACCGATGGCGAGCCATGTCTTCTTTTCGTTTGCTGCTAGTGATGTGCTATTTCCCCTCGCGGAGCCAATTAAAACATTCTTGAATGTCTTTACTTTCTTATTAGATTTATTTAATTCGGTAATATTTGATATCACATTTCTACGTAGGTTAGGTCTTACAGCTTCTTTGTTATTGTTTGCATTTTGTTTGAAGTGGCAGCGTTGAAAGTAGGAATAATCTCTTCTTCATTTTTATTATTTGCTGCCAACCCTATGTGTTTCGGTCCGCTAGTTTGCGCATTTGAACTACTTTTCTCGTTCACTATTAATATTTGTTGATCAGATGTATGACTGGTTGCTAGCTTTCACATTCCTGTTTACCGGAGCTGCTGTTTTGCCTACCTTTGTTCTTATGCTCAATAAATTCATTTTTATTTTGTAAATAAACTATTTTTTTTCCAAAACAATTGCTTTGTTTTGCCATAAAACTTTATTTTCTTCTAAAAGTGAAACGTTTTTCCTGACTTTACTAGCAGTCAGAACGTTCTTTGCTAGCGGTAGCTTCTATTGTCTGAGAGCGAGTCGTGTGCTTTCTTTTTGTCTACATTTAAAGGCTGGGCTCCAATTGTTTATTTGTTTGGGCAATCCCAGATATTAGGGTACCTCTTGGGTATAAACAATAATTCTCCAGAGGTGTTTATGAAATAAAATATATCACTTACCCAAACATAAAAATTTATTTTAAACCTTTAAATCTAAATGAAAAATAAATACAATGACAAAAAAATTTATATAATTAAATCGACTTTATACACAGCACAATATAACATAATCTGAATATTAATAGAGATTTTCAACACGGTTTTTTTTGTTTTTTAAAGCTGGATATTTTTCTACCAAGTTCTGGACTGGTCACTCACCTCAATCCAACTCGGTCTGGCCTGGTCAATTCACCCAGTCCAACTCAGTCAGGTTCGGTCAATTATCCCAGTCCGACTGCCGGAACGACACGCTACACGCGCTTATATAGCCCTCTAAAAGGAGTGGAGGAACATAAATTCAGCCTGATTGGCCGTTTGAGTCACGTGTAACAAAACATACAAGTGACCCAACTCACAAAAAAAAATACACAGGGTTGTCAATCTAAAATATTGATTTAAAGTAAACACAACATCCTACAATGTATAAAAATAATGACAATTAATTGTCAGGTTCAAATAAATATGCAACATGTAATACTAATCAGTGAGTTATTTAAAAAATACATTAATGGTTACATGGCTGCCTATGTTAAATAAACTTGGCATGTACAAAGAGATAACAAAAATAAATGTTATAAAAAATAACAAATAACAAATTGTTTATGTCCTTTTATACGAAAAACTGTCTACCGATCACTCGCGCACTAATTGTCTCGCGGGTGTCGAAAAAACTTAATTGTCTCGATCTCCGAGACGCGTAAACGGTAGCGCCGCACCCTGGGCTTCGCATTTCTTCTTCTCCGTCTTCTGTGTCCAGCAGCGGGTGTTGCAGTTGCTGCAGGTGATGGATGCGGACGGGTCACAAGGACTGATTTTCTTTCTGCGAATCATGGGTGCTCTATACTTGATGGATATGTGTACATTGATTGTACGAGCAACTTTGGAGGTGCCCTAAAAGCTGGCATTGCTAACACATCAGTGGGAGCGTCTACCACAACCACTGGGACTTCCGGAACGGTCTTGGCAACGGCGTTGTCTCCAGATGTGGATGGCAACAAATTGGTCCACTCCAAAAAGGCTTGCGACGGTGACGGTGCTGGACAGGACTTTGGTGGGGTATATAGGCCGAACAACATAGCCTTCCAAAAGTTCCATTGCTCTTGCAATTCTGCTGCTCGACTAGGAGATGGTGGCAATGATACCGGGGAAGCGTCTAATTCCAGGACATCCATAATTGCAATCTGAACATACTCATAAAGGTAAGATACCGCATAAAATACAAATATTCCCAGGTATCTCATAAACACAGGGCAACACATACAAATTAAATGTTAATTAATTATTACATACCTTATTATTTTTTTTTTATCGTTATACCTTAATTAGAAATGCGGGACTTACTGAAGATTGAATTCAATAATAAATCAATAATAAACCGGTAATATATTAAATAGTTAAATCCTCATTGTATATCTCCACACAGGTACTGGTACGGCATCGGAATCTAATTTAATTTGTGGTAACCATAGCAACAATAATTCAATTTTTTTTAATTGACATCAGCCTACTCATTGGACAATGGTCACAAAATGCTTTAATTTAATTAAATATTTTCAGTTTCAGCCTCATCTAATTGAAGTAAGTTGCGTTATTTTAATTCAATTCAATTTATCTTGATAATCTTTCTTCGTTATTTTTTAGGATTTTATGGTGATCCCCGAAGAAACCAAAATATTATTTGGATCTTGTGTGAAATGATTAAGCAGTTTCACTTTTTTTGTTAAATGTCGCCTATTGGATCAAGTACACATATCAGTACTTTATTACATTTCTAAGATGAAAACAAACATTTCCATAACACAATTTTACTGCCTTCAGTGGCATTGCTTTCTACCTTCCAAATACAATTGATAATTCTCAAATACAAGCATCACACAACAGTTTGCAAATGATTTGATTTATCTGTCTGCATCACGAATTAAGAGTTACATTATGTGTAATTGGTCACATCAGCGCTTAATGAACCAAAAAGGTGTTCCAAAGAGTAAAACAGGCTCATCACTCGGTTTATTTTAGCTAATCCCTGTCCTTCTTCTTTATAGATGATGAATTTGCAACCAGTAACGGAGAAGAAAACAAACGTTACAAAAGACAGTACCTGGCTTCCATTTCCTTGATAATACGGTTAAATAGACTTTGAATTAAATCATTTCGACTATTATTTACTTCATTATCCATTAAATTATTGGAAGTTAAATCGATGCACTTATCACAAAACCACTTTATGTTACGATTATCGTTTATTCGTTTTATAACGGCACTATTAATCTTTGCACATTGTAAGTGTTGTTGATTTTCACAGAAAAAACATTTTATTTTCTTAGTATTTACTATAAAATTGTCTTCACATATAACACACAAATTTGTGGCTGCCGCCATGTTGCAATGTACATCACTTGATGTCAGAACTTAATTTTGGCTTTGCAGACTTTTCCTTTTCTGTTGCCACTTGGGTATTATGAAAATATAAAGCCCTATATTGAAACTTGTCTGGATTGACGTTGGTACAATTTGCCTCGGATTATAACCACTGGCCAATTGCGTGGTCCGGTTGGAGCGTGCACGTTTGCGCGTGTACTAACAAAAGCTAATAAATTATTATATTTGCAAATGTTTTCATAAAAATTATATTTGCAAACTTGTAACAGATGTTTTGGCAAACCTGTTACAAACAAGTAATTTAACATTATCAGTGATTGATCACCACTATAATGCTATTTGGTCAAGGACTCCTTAATGATTTTAATTAATTAACATAACTATATTAATAAAAGGAAAATAAAAAGATATACAAAATTATGTTGACAATTTATTTTCTTAAGGAGATATATTATATAAATTATAATACCCGATCATCCGGTTATCGTTTCATCCTATCGACAGTATGTTGGACAGCGTTCCATCAGAGCCTCCATATTAACTGAAGTTCGTATCACTTCAAGTTCAAGCCGACTGTCTGGTCCTTATGATGCAAGTTTAGCATGTTTGATTCAAGCAATCGGTTTTTGATCATAGGGGTCGTACGCACTAGTACCGGATGAACTATTTGTAAATATTGCCTGTCCAGTAACGAGCGCCATGAGCTTTATTTCAAGTGTTGTTTTCGTGCTTGGGAAAAGCTCGAATCCCCATAAGAAACAAACAAAAAACAAAAATGCCGATTTACTTGAATTCCCAAGTTTAAGGTTGTTGAAGACTATGGATTTTTGGGGGTATAAAATATTTCTTCGAAAATTCTATTTTTTTAATAACAAAATAATTAAAAAAAAATGTAGTTAGAGCATAAAAAAATAGTAATTATAGATAAAAAATTTAAAACTAAATTATTAAGCTTTAAAAAGTTTTAACCTTAATTTACTTAACAACATCACAAATAAAAAATAAAAATAATAAAATAATAAATGTATATTGAAATAAAACGTTATTATAATTCTAATCAATTATAATAAATATTTAGCATACATGGTTAGTTTAGCATGTATATAATATAAGTTAAAAAACAACATTATGTTGCAAATGCATAAAGTTAAAGCTCCAAGGGCTCCGGAGGACAATTCTTGTTCCGTGGGGTACTCTTTGTGGTAACACTTGGGATCGTTGGTGTTGTTCGATTAAAAGTTTACACTTAAAAAATACTATTGATTTTTCTTAAATCAATTAAAAGATAACAATTTATACTGAATTATAATGGTAAAATGGTTTTGTTCTTTCTCTTTGCAATTTGTTTTATTTTGTTTTATTGTGCTTGCGTTTGATTGTACGCTGTGTGTACATGATAGTCTTGTTTTCGAGTCAACTGACTGCATGAGAGTCTGATCTTCAACTACAGTGTTGTCATTTTTTTTACATAGTTGCAAATTTACATATATTGTTAACATAACATGATTATATAATAATATAATATGCTGTGGTAATCTTAATAATATTTCCTTAAGCATTCTTATCGAAATAAAATACTAACTGAATTTATTTAAAATTATTTATAGTTTCATTTTAAAAAGCCTCCTTTAAGATAATCTCTCTCTAAGCTTATATGCGGACGGTCTTGCTCCCATTCAATATGTCTCAATATTTCTTACAAACCGTACACAATTGTTTTTGCAATTCATAATTGTAAATCATTTTTTTAACATGCTTAATTCGCGCTAATTGTCCGTTCAATTGAATTCTCAGTTTATTTTCCTTAATGGAGATCGATTTTGATGCATCATTCATAACTAACTAATTAGTTCGACAATTTTATTATTTATACTACATTTATGAGTAGTTTGCAGATTGTGCATCAGTTTCTTGCGGGTATACATTATAATTTCCCGCATGCATTAGATGTTTTCAAAATAACAAATATTTATTGTGGGCAAAATTCCGATAAAGACATCATCTGT
This sequence comes from Tachinus rufipes, assembly GCA_963932245.1. Classification (NCBI taxonomy): domain Eukaryota; kingdom Metazoa; phylum Arthropoda; class Insecta; order Coleoptera; family Staphylinidae; genus Tachinus; species Tachinus rufipes. The sequence continues at coordinate 54,609,700 of OZ010748.1, forward strand.
ATTGGCTTGCAATCTTGTGAATTGAATTATGCAATTATAATATTCAATATGTATTTAAACGTTGTAAGCGATATTCGATTTCATTCAGGGTTTTCCATAATTGATCTAACGCTTTTTTGTTCAACACTATCGCCACACCACTCCAATTGACATGTTGATAAAACATTGATTTTTGGTTTTAAATCAATTTCATTATCATCGCACAAGCGGGGCTTTTTCTGACACACGTGCACTTTATTTCCATCGATATACTCTTTTCCATAAAAGTCTTGTTATGCATTAAGGTGTTCTATTCCGATTGAATAAATGTGGTATTTTTTTTTACCTGCAAACAGCCGAATACACTGGTAAAATCCTCGAACTGGACTCAAACCAACAGACATTTTCACATTATTGTTCAACGGACATTAACCAATTTATCTTCATCTCTTAATTCACATTTACTTCTTTTATAATTTTTTCTAAGAAATCATCTACGTAGTCACTACTGCTGCTACTGTCTTCGATTGAAATGCACGGTGGGTCAATATCTTTGCTGTTGTCGCAAATTTTATCACCAACTTTATTAGAAAATAATTCCGAAATATCTGGAATGTTAATATTCATATCACACATAATTTTAACTAACTTAAATTATTACATGAAAACAAATTTATAGTTTAATGTAAATAGTTGGAGTTGGAGGGCTCCCTAACATCGGTAAAAATTACCAATTTTGTGCTCATTTTCCATAAGAAACAATGTAATTTTGCGTAAACACACTTTTCCATAATATTATTCATTATTATTAATGGGGATTTAGATCTACTACAAAGTAATATTTTTTCCTAAATCTGAATCAAAGCTTCTAGTAACTGACATATATGCCTTACCAATAGATTGTTTTCATTTTAACTTTTCGGCGGGCGCGCCGAATAAATTTTATACAATACAACATTACGCAGTAAAATTACTAAATGGGCAAAGAAAATCTATTTATAATAAATACAAGTATAATTTATAACACATATGCTTATTCTATATATTGTGGCGAACCAGTTTATCTCAGGGTTTTCAATACAATAAACAATAAAAAATAAAAATTAAATAAGCAAATGTTATTCTTAACCTTACCACCATGTCAATGTAAAAAATATATTATCTATATTTAAAGAATCAATAAATTAAAACTTGATGAAGATCAGCAGTAAAAGGATCAGAAAGGGTAGATTCTTTATGATCTTATCAAAAGAATTTGACATGACCTGATAGGTAAGCATAAATTCATTCCAGTGTTAATAATATTTTAAATAAAAATGTACATGTGGTGGCCTAACTTGTCACAATATCTTATTCTAAACAAATATAAAACATAACAAATGAGCAATATAGTAACATAATAATATTTGGGTTTGAAGTGAATCTACAATTTAAATTTATAAACTTGAACGAGAGTTATTTTGACAATCAGTGCACAAAACTTTGGTTTGAGAGTGTCGTTCACTTGTAAAATAATTACAACTGTAGCATTTCATTGGCGTGGTAGTATTTTTCTTTTCCAATACACATTCATGACAATGTCCGCGCTTTACTGGTGATTTGTCATCAGGAATTTTGATTGTAGGAGTATAATAAGTTATTTTAGAAATGCACTTATATTACATGTAAGATTTTTGATGGCTGCTCTAGAAATAAGGTGTTCCTTCATTGCAGCAAGAGATAAATTCTTCAGAAAAAATCTTCTACATTGTACAGTGGATGGAGGTTTAGCAAAGGAGTATAAAATCTGAGCATTTATATCAGAAATATTTAGGAGGTTATAAAAGATTACGCACGGTCATTTTTTTTGTTATTCTGGAAACTGAATAGGATACGCACATCTTATGCACCGTGCCAACCCCAACTTTTGTAGCATTATAATTTATAATTAATTCTGGTTTACCGTAGCAACATCAATTTTACTTGTACAGTGAAGTGTGGATAGGAGTATGACTGCCTTATTTTTACGAGAATCGTAAGAAGTAAAAATTTTATCTTTTTCGAATCTAAATGTTATTGATTTAGTTTTGCTTGTTAAAAAATCTGGTGGAATTTCCTTTTTTTTCAGGGTACCAAGTAATGTAGTTTGTTTATTATGTATACTGGCATAATAATTTTATTGTTGGTTGTCAAGTTTCTTTCAGGTTTCTGAATTGGGGAAGCAAGACATTTCACTAGTTCCATTGGCGAATTTGATGTTGCTGATATCTTTTGCGCATCGTTTTAGACTCGCAGTAACCTTTGTCATGGTTTAGTTTTTCATTACGCCTAAAAAAAGGTACAATTATGTCATTAATTTAATGTACAATGATTCCAACTGTTTATCCCTCATAAGCAAGCGCTACTTTGCCGAGTAGTTTAATTTGCCTGCATGATTCATTATCTAGCATTTCGGGGTATCAGCTAAAACACAGAATAATAATTTAACGATAGCTTATTTCATGCCTGACAGTTGTTAGGAGACTTGTTTTTAGTTGAGTTGTATTAATTTATATGTTATATTTGTGTATTTACAATTACATTATTGTCACTTAACGGTGTAAAAGGTTAAGGTTTAAATCGGTGTAAAGGGTAACGGTTTAAATCGTATCCCTGATGGTTGGAAGTTGCACTTATAAATTTTGTAGCATTCCTTGTTTTCTTCTTATCATTATGCCCTTAAATTAACTAATCTTTATTCTATTCCATTATTAGTTATTAATTAGCTAACCAGAAATAATACAAGAATTTAATCGACTCTGTATTTTCTTTCAGTAAATATTTCGCTACCTTAGAGTTATAAGGTTCTATGTTACAACGTAATCATTTTGAGAAAAAGAGGTTTGAAATTTGGGCTATGTGGAAATGATATTCAAACTAAATATATCTATGTAAAGTTCTAATTATTGAATTCAAACAATTCAATTGAGTAGAATGTCAATTATACATGATGAAAAATTAGCATAATTTTCAAGAAAATAATTTTCCAACAAAAACAGTACTATTTTTTATAAATTACTTTATTTGGCAATAGAAAATGTAACTTAGAACTAAAGCAATAAACGTAAAAAAAAGTAAAAGTTGTCTTATAATAGAATTTAAACATTTTTCTTGATAGTCCTTTTTTTAATATTTTTGGTGGTAGATGTTTTTTTTTTTCTTTTTGATCTAAATTTGATATCGTCACTTTATAGTATTCTTTATCTTGTTGAGGCATGTACGGCAACATTGTCCTAATAGCTTCTTTTTTGTTTGCCGGAAATTCTTTTTTGTAGGTACTAATTTTGGGATCAGAAAAAACTGCGTGGGTGGTTTCATGCGACTTACGTGTACCTATTTTAATATCAATGGCCTCAAAATCTTGTTCATGATTTGTTTGCAAGTATACTCTTAGCTCCCCTTGTTTAAATTGTAGAGCACATGATTTTGCAAATTGCACGTTGGAATAGTCGTACACTGTGTTACCTAAGCCCTGGTATTCGAAAAAATCATTTTGTTTCATTTGAATGATTCTATAGGGTTTACGCCTGTTTACGGTTTTCAAAAGTCTAAGAAGTGAAATGGGAGAGTAATACTCTACCTTACTCAGCACTCTTTCTATTGCACTGTGTGCCGAGTCGATTTCCTGGACACATGAGTGCCCAGGGGCTGAATATTTAATGGTTATCTGTTGAACTTGGGGATGCTTAACCATAAAGTGACCCATTGCATAGGAGATAACTGAATTCCTGTTTTGTGGTACACAGCTATCACTCTATAATGTAAATTCTGTTATTGTCGGATGTTCTATGAGAATGCACGTCAAAATTTTAATGACAGCACTTGCAATGTCATTTCCCTTTCTGCCCATCAAGGTTTCTGCCCAGACTGCACAGTTTATTTGTTGGTTTATGGACAAATGTGCTGTTAAATTGTATACAGACATCTTACTTTTATAGTAAAATGACGATATTTCAGCTCTAGGACAGGAAAGAACGTTTTCTAGGTCAAAAGAAACCACAACTTTATTTCTATCAGCTCTATCGTTTTGCCTGTCCTGACGAGCTCCCTCCTTCAGCTTTTTGTGAATAGTATATTTTTCTTCATCAGAATCTTGTATACCTTCAGCAGTTAATTGAAGCTTGTTTAATTCACATAGATCGCACCTATCTTTCTTTGGTACGTGGAAATACAGATTAAACGAGTTACAAAAAATATATCGATATTGCGACAGTTTCACAATGGGGATATCGTTTTCTTCTTCTCTCATTTTATTTACATATATCTCATACATTTTAGTTATGTTTAATCCGCTTTCCAAATATTCTCTTTGGGTGTTAGCGCGACAGTAGTGCGACTCTACTTTTCCAAAAGAATTTATGTGATCTATAACAGATTGTCTGGCTTCTTCTGGTATTCTATTTTTGGTGTGTTTTCCTTGAGTGCTTTTTACAGGTGTATTTGTACTAGAATTTCTATTTTTTAATGCATTGTAGATTGTTTTTTGACTGACATCTAAGGTGCCTAAAAAACTCCTTGCTAGTGAACTTGTTTTAATCCACGGTTTTAATTAAGCCAATATAAGTTGTCTCTCGCTTTTATCCGAAATTGGATTTCATGTGTCTAATTATTCCGTTAGCTTTAAGAAATTGCAATTTATTTAAAGTTACGACACACAGTTCAATTTTTTTTAATCATAATTCGCTAAGTTGCATGTTTAGAAGAGCAAATCTTCTAAATGAAAATGAATGGGGTTTGATTTGTTTAACTTAAATAAATACACGTTAAAAAGGCGTCTGTTAAGACATAACTTAAGCTTATGTAATTAGTTAGTTTGCTACTCACTATCGCAAAGAAGGATGGCATGAATAAATATCAACCCTCAAATTAAAAATAAAGAATGCAGAAAGAAATAAACAAAATCAAATAATTGCAAAAATCAAAACTGCTAACGATTATACATACATAAATAATATATTTATCAAACAAACAGGTTGACAAAATAAATGCTTTTTACCTTCTTTATAATCAATCGTAATTGTATAAAAATACTTTTCATTTTGTTTAACAGAAGTCATGTGTTGTGCAACCTAAAACATTGTATTATTGACTAAATATTGTTTTACCCAAAAAAAATGCTGGCAGTATTTGATAACAAATAATTTAAATTGACAAGCGATTAAATTTTCTCATTTTTTTACAAGAAGCTATTTGTGGTTTAAATTCAAATGATTTGTGAATTTAATTCGTGTTCCTAACCAAGTACAGGAAGGCACATTGCATTTAACATTTACGTAGTCACAAATAGCATAGTGATCTTTTATATATTCAGCAGTTCCAACTTCTTTACACTCTGTGTGCATACAATATATGAGCATTTTAGGTAATAATTGTTTCTTTGCAAAATTGTGTCTATTGTTCACAATAGATTGGCAAAGTGGACAATTATTATTGTGTAAATGATTGCAATTCTTCTTGAAAGAGAGCAAACTTTGCGATGAAATAAGGGGCAAGTTGTACTTTGCAAGATTTAAATTAACTAAATATCCACTTACCTTATTAATTGAACCTGAGCGGGGCTGGCCTCTTCTGGCACTTACGTTACGAAATTAGAATAAATAAAAATATAGTAAAATTAAACTTGAAATTTATTAATTATTATAAAAAAACTAATTTGCTAAAATTATAATTTTTTAATAGATTTAAAACTGACGATATTTGTTCAGTCAAGCTTATTTAAATCCTTTCAATTTCTTGTTTAATTTCTTCCCCTCAGTAATTGGCTAAAATATGTCTCAGTAAGAACATCTCAGCCAATCACCGCGCATTGAAAACACCTTTAGTAAGATGGGTAACAGGACAAAGAAACATTTATAAACTCAACTGACCAACTGTAGCGATAAAAGCAATCAAGTGTGATGCGGTCCATAGGGTATGAAAATATCGCATATCAGGAAACACGTGTGACTTAAGAGCGGTTTATAATTAAAAATGTCAATGATTTTATAACTTTTCTTAGAACAGACCCCTCTTTAATCAAATACTTAATGTCACGACCCGATATAAGATATCTCCATTTTAAGAGAAATAACATAAATAACAAAAACGATTATGAAATCGCCTGTTATATACAAGTTTTATTTTGGTAACAAGTGAAATAAAAATGGTTCATTAAAATTACGTAGACGACTTTATTAGAACCTAATTAGAACTGTTTTACTTATTGTAATACAATTTCTTATATACTAAGAGATAACTGATTATCTCAATATCACTACGTGACATTTGTAGTATTTCTATTGTGAGCGTATTGCGGGTGCATTGTGGATGCATTATGGTATGCGAGATCTTCAAGGCACAACAATTTGAGATAAGTCACGCACAGTATCAGTTTCATAAAATAATATAATTAAGTAGGTTAACATAATAACCGGTGTTTCCCTCATAATATAACATACAATTGGATTTAACCTTACATGCGTAACAAAAACTATGACTGTGTAGACATTGGAATTTGGCTGCAAACAAGTACCCCCCTGCGGGAGGAGGTGGTGCAAAAGAATACTTCCGCTAGCCCCATTGCTGGTCGTAAAAAGCGACCAATAGGCGAGGAGAAAACCTCGTTAAAAAAACCCTAGTTTGTCAGGGACAAGTCAAACTGTATTGTGAGTTTATTTTTGACAATTTTCACATAACACCTTGTGCAACTCACCTGCGTGTTTGCCGTGCGCGGTGACTCGAAAGTCAGGAAAAGGGGATCCTGTAGTTGAGGGGCTAATACTCAGGTTTAAAAGAGTGTTAGTTCCAATACACTGCTTTGGCCCTAGCTTCTGGTAAAACGGGAGGTTAAACTTAACCCAGTTTTAACCAATCGGCTTGTTATTTAACTTAAGGGTGAAGAATTATTTACGTGGATGGAAGGTTCACAATGTGCTACAGTTGGAGCCCGATAGTATTCTTTGTGTTTGCGGAAGTCTTTCATTTACATCTATGAAACCTATATCGCTTGATTATCCCTGGCGACTGCATCAGTTTGTGATGTAGCGTCCCATATGTGGCTCCGTAGTAGGTGGGGATATTGAGCGATGAATTTGACGGAGTTAATTATGGAAGATTCTCAACCTCCAACCAAACGATCTCGCCCATTTACGGATGAGAGAGCTAATGAAGATAGAAATAGTGCAAGTAGAAAGTTTCTTAGATATTTGATTGTTAAATTTTCTGAAAATGGCCAGAGTCTAAAGGAGGTTTCTCCCTTCTTAATTCATAGGACCATTTCCAATATTATTAATGAAACTTTAAATTCATGTAAGAAGTTGAGAGACGGTACTTTGCTTATTGAAGTAAAAGATAAATTGCAGAGCAGTAAAATGCAGGAATGCACGTCGTTAGGTAATATTGCGGTGACAGTTGAACCGCATATATCCTTTGCCCGTTTATTCCTAACTCAATGAGGTGTTTCCAATGCCAACGTTTTGGACACACTGCAGTTAGGTGTCCACGTGTTGCAACATGTGCAAAATGCAGTAAGGAGAAACATGACCCTGATCCATGCAACAGTTCACTTTTATGTGTGAATTGCAAAGGTAAGCATCCCGTTTATTCCCGAGACTGCCCAAAAATAAAAAAGGAAAGGAAGATAGCCGAGATCAGAGTAACAGACAAACTCTCTTACTTTGATGCTCAAAAGAAGTATAGAGCAATTTTGGCTCCTACCTTTTCTAGATCGTTTTCTTCAGTTGCTGAAACACCTATTATTCAACAAACACCGATTATGACATTTACTGCTATTGCAGAAACTTCTTCAAGTAAGAACAATGACTCTAATGTGAAGGGTCAAAAACCGGTTGCGGGCCCATCAAGCTCAACACCAAACGTGACTACGGTCCAATCTGAACCAAGGTCACAACGAGCGGGATTTCAACCAAAACCACTCAAGATGGGGTTCATTTAAAGCCTTAACCATCTAAGGTATTGGCTCGTATTGGGTCAAAACCAACTAAGGTGGTGACTTCCAATTCAAAGCCTAAACAGGCTAAGACTCAGTCTGAGTCAAAGCCTGCAAAGACGGCAGCCCAATCCAGGCTACCGCCACCTGAGGCGCAAGTTTCTAGCGATCCTGCGCCCACAGACCCTAATATTGACAAGTCGTCAGAGTTGATGGATGTGGAAGGTATTCTGACAGATGAAATGATGCCAAATAGTGGGAGTTCTTCTACTCCCCCAGATAATAATTCAGAAGAAAAACCAAAAAACGCTAATAAGCAAAGAGTTAAAATTACGTTTTCAACGTAGCTTTAAAAATGGCTTCTACTATTATTCAATGGAACTGCAATGGATATAATGCACATTACGAATCTTTTAAAATTTTACTAGCTGAAATTTTGCCTATCTGCGTTTCCTTACAGGAAACTAATTATAAGGTTGGAAGTTCAGTTAATTTTCGTGGTTATACTATTTATCGGAAGGATCGTATAAATGTTGATCGTGCTCAGGGTGGAGCGGCATTAGTGGTTTGTGATACGGTTTTCAGCAAAGAACTCCGTGTCAACACTTCATTAGAAGCAGTAGCCGTTCAATTACAACTCCTTTTTATTGTATGACGTTTCATATGTTTATTACATATATGTATCTTCAGATAAAATCATGATATAAATAATTAATAACATCCAATGTTAATAGATCTTCTTTTTAAATTTAATTTAATATCATGTTAGTATACTTCATCTTTAAAAAATTGTTATTATTTTTTTACAAACATCATATATATATATGTATATATATATCAAATCTATTTTATTTTATATTTAATTAATTATTGATTTTGTCTGAAGACATATGTATGTATGAAAACTTAAACATATCCCGTTATGTAATAACATTAATTTATATATATATATATATATATATATATATATATATATATATATATATATATATATATATATATGTATTTGAATATAAAATATAACTTACTAAATAATCGTATGAGGCGTCATCTTTTAAAAATTCTTCTAAAATGTTAAATTCCTCAAGTGATTTTACTGGGAAGTCAGGTGTATTGCTAGGTTTTACACAATACCCATCCATCGACAAGTTGGCACGTTGTAGTCTAACCATTTCATTTATAATTAAACTGTGCTGCTCTTGAACAAGAATAATTTTCTCTAGTTTTTCCAATATACAATTATTTGAAATTTTGGTAGTTATGGCACCAACTCTATTTGTAGTTTTATTTGTGTCCGTTCTTATAGCACCTGGTAATATACTTGAAATATCTCTTATACCTGTAGCATCTGAAGTTTTATTGGTTATGTTTATACTGGAAACAGAGTCATCGTCAGAATCAGATTCAAAAATGTGTCTCGTTTTACGTCTTTTTGGTGTGGGCAAACGGTTTTCTTTTTCACATTCTAAATCTAAAAAGATGAATATTATAAATTATTTATTAATTAGATTTATCCAATGTATAGAAAAGCAACCATAGAATGGCAATAAGACCTGTTTTTATTTACTTATTTGTATTAATTACATTTGTCGTTTACTATCAGCGAACGTTTCGGGGATGAAACTATCCCCTTCCTCAGCGCTAAAAATGTTTTATATACAGGGTGTCCGGAAAATACGTGTACAACGTTTGACGACAGACTCCTGACGTCAAAATAGGTCGATCTAAGCCGACTAAGTTATATCCAAAATTGTCTCGTTTAGCCGGTAGAGGGCGTCAAAAATTTGTAAATATTAAAAAGACCTTGTTGCTATGGCGTTTAATAATTTGACAATTATTGACAAATTGTCACCAGTCTATGAAATTTACTCAAGTATACGATCAACATTCTTGAATTACAAGTTCATTTTACCATTAAAAATGGAAAATTATACAAACTCTCAGAAAGTTGACATGCTCCTGGTATACGGGTTTTGCCAAGGAAATGGGCGTCAGAGTGTTAGGGTTTACATGGAGAGGTTTCCTAACCGTCGAATACCAAACCACCAAACATTTGCCAATATTGAGCGTCATCTTCGGGAAACGGGCAGTTTTAAGAAAAAGTTTGAAGGCAGTGGTCGTATGCGAACAACTCGAACTGAGGAAACAGAAGAGATGATTCTGGAAAGAGTTGAAGAAGAACCAAATACCAGTACCCGTCTCTTAGAACGTGAGTTAAATGTTCCTAAAACGATTGCCAATGAGGTTTTAAGAGAACAGTTGTTACATCCTTACCACATACAAAAAGTCCAGGAACTTTTACCGACTGATCCCCCCATGCGGCTTACATTTTGTCAATTTATTAGAAACAAAAGAATCCTTGTTCCAAATTTTTGTAGAAAAATTATGTTTACTGACGAGGCATGCTTTACAAGATCTGGGGTAACCAATCTGCACAACGAACATATTTATTCCGATGAAAATCCACATGCCATTAAAGTTGCACATCATCAGCATCAATTTAAAATTAATATTTGGGCAGGTATTATTGATCACTACCTTATTGGTCCCATTGTTATTCCAGACAGGTTAGATGGAAATATTTATTTAAATTTTTTGCAAGACACATTACCAATTCTTCTGGAGAATTTGCCCCTTTTACTTCGAAGGGAAATGTGGTATATGCATGATGGTGCCCCGCCCCATTTTTCCGTTGCCGTTCGGCAATACTTACATCATCAATATCCCAACCGATGGATTGGAAGAGGCAATGATGCACCAGTAAAATGGCCACCACGTTCTCCTGAGTTAAATATGTGTGATTCTTTTTGTGAGGCGCTATTAAAACAGAAGTTTACAAGATTCCGGTAAACACACGCGATGATTTATTGCAGCGGATTTTAAATGCAGGCAACCATTTTAATAATCCCGAGACATTAGATAGGGTCCAATATCATTTTTTAAAGAGTGTTAATAAGTGTATTCAGCAAGATGGCGGTCATTTTACACATTTGCTTAAGTAATGTTTTTGTTTTACTTAGTTTCTTACAATAGATACTTTCAACTTTGTTATACTTTTGTTTTTTTTTTGACGCCCTCTACCGGCTAAACGAGACAATTTTGGATATAACTAAGTCGGCTTAGATCGACCTATTTTGACGTCAGGAGTCTGTCGTCAAACGTTGTACACGTATTTTCCGGACACCCTGTATAAATAAGAGACTAATGAACATAAATTAGCTTAATTAATTAAAACATGATTTTAACATTGACAAATTACATACAAATCATGAGAAACATATACAAACCAAAAAAATTTGTATAAAAAATTTTTTTTTTAGAGGGGGCTTATCGGTGATATGAAGAATTATGTCCGTACAACATAAGATTACAATCTAATAAGTATTTCCACCATTGTTATCTGTTATTTGCAAGCCACGTTTGGATTTTCTTTATATATAATATTTTATAATTATTGGTCAGATTTATACAACATCACAATTATATATTCGGTGTGTAGCCACCTCACATTTAACAGCACAATTAAAACACATAACAGATTAAAAATTTTTGTTATAAAATTGACATGGCAAAAATGGTGGTTGTGCTCGAAGTAGACCTTTAATTTTAATGCGTAGAACATGGAACGAAAAATAAATATTTTTTATCCCATATATAAAATTTTTGTAGTATACTGGGTGGCCTGCTACTATTTATATTACAAATTAATACTATATTATATAAATTTTGTTGAAGAAAATTATTTTTATTTGAAATTTGATTTTAGTTTTATTATATTATGATATATACCACTAAGACTATCTGTATCTTGTTTGAAATTGCATGACTGTGTACTATTAATATACAACATCTCGCTAATCAATCGTTTTTTATAATTTGGTTCAATATCAACGATTTTAGTTTTGTTAAAATCAAATTTGTGTCCCACCTCCATGTAGTGGTTTGAGAGACCAGTATTATTAGTCATATTGGAACAATCTCTTTTGTGTTGGTATATTCTACTGCTTAGTTTCTGACTTGATTGACCAACATAATTGATTGAGAATTTACCACAAGGAATTGAATATACCGCGTATTTGGTGTCATCTTTTAATGTTTTATTTTTTAGACATGTAAATAGTTTACCAACAGTTATTTGCCATCTTTATAAGGCAATGCAATGCCTTTATATTTTATTTCAGAAATTAAAAATAGTTTACATACACCTTTCCCATGAATTTAGTAAATTCCTAAGTTTGATGACTGCATGGGTTTTATATAAAGATCTGTAACATATCTGAATGGACATAATAATAATTTAAATTCTGAATTTAAAACAATTATATTTTTAATTGTGTACACACTTTTATCAATTATAATTATATTGTCTGGTTTCAGTCTTGAAAGAAAAAAATTTGGAGTTTGTAAATCTCGACAAGTAAAAGAATTATTTAAAGCATCAATGGTAACAACTTTTTTATTAATCAACTTCTTCATTTCAGTGACAATTATATTATTTTCAGTTGACTCGTACTCACAAATTCTATTATAAACTTCTTGAAGAGGTAACATTTTACCACGTATTGATTTTTTTAGCAATCTTAATTTGCTTTCAAATGTAAAACAGCTGTAAGAGTCAAGAGGACCATATAATTTTACATCATCTGTAATATGAAGTAGTGAATGTACATTATATGATACAAAACCAGACCCATATAAAGAAGGAGATTCAAAAACAAATTTTTGTATCATATCTTTTGCAAGATCACAATAATCATTTATAGAAGACTTATCAGTAAAAATGAAAATAGCACATTGAAGCAATTGAAAATGTTTGTAAAATTGTTTTTGAATCACATCTTTAAGAACTATTTAACCGGTATACAATAAAAATAACCCAAATTCTGTTGCTTTCCACCTTCGTACATCTTCTAAAGTACGTGACTTTCTAGTGAACTCTCTTGGGATAAAAGATTTAATATTGTTAATATTCGAGTTTATTGTTGCAAGATTCTGTTGTGACATTTTTATAAGGCGCTTGCCATCTATCTAAAAAATTACTAGCAACCGCTTCGTTACTCCCAGATAAACCAAGTGCATTGGATCTAATGCAAATTTTGAAACGAGTCCTATATCTAATTTTAAAAGACAAGACTTAGATTTTATATGTCGAATAGGTTGTTCTTGTAAAAAATCTTGATTAAGCCTTGGTGGATACAGATTATTTACAGGATAACACATTTATTTATCGTTCTATTTTGCTACAATATTACATCTTTCACAACCGTCAGAACTGGTGTGGCCCATTATCTGTTTTAAATAAGCTCTAGCAGGTGCATCGCAACAAAAGCATCTAATATTAACATCATATAATTTGTTATTAAATAAAATGCCATTTTCAATAAGTGCTTTGAATGATTCTATAAAAGTGTCTAAATAAGCATCTAAAGAAGCAGGTTTTCCTTTACCGCAAAATATTGCTATAAAAAAAAAAGGCTTGTCATTGTTAAAATCATTACATTTTGTATTCCGTCAATATTAATATCTAATGAAATGGTTGAACACAATTCATTTTTAAACCCTAATTTAATTCTATTTTTTTTAATTTATGCTAACATCAAAGTACTTAACAATACCATTATTTAATTCAATTACATTTACGTGTCTGGGTGTTTTTAAAATTGTGCGAGCATCACTTAGTAAAAAAGAATACTGTGGTTTAATTAATACTAATAATTCTGAAAGAGCCTTATGTGAAATATTGTGCTTTAACGCCCATAAACAAAGTTTATCTGAGAAATCTTTTTCATTAAATTGTGGTTTTACAGTTTCAATTAAGTTATTGATATTAAAATTTATGTTGTCATACTCATCTGCAATTTTATTAATTTCAATACGATCATCAATTCTACTATCAATTTCATTGTTTGTAAATGAGGCAGAAGGAATTCTATTAATATTTTGTTGACTTATGAGACACCTAGTAGAATTTTCAAAATGGCTACCGGTGGGGTTAGATTTTACATTGTCATTTTCATTACAATTATTAATTCTAAAAGAAGAATTATTAACTATACTAATATCCATGTTGTTAAGATATTCTTGTGAAATTTTAAGTGCTTTGCGGCGCATATGCCGTTTGGAAAGAATTTTTGCTTTGTTCATTCTACAAAATAAAGATTACATGTACATGTAGTAAGCCAAATTACTGTATTATTAAATTGCGGCAAAAAAATGATAACGTAATTGTTTTATATCTTGTAAATATGTAATTTTATTTAATCAAATTATATATATCTCAAGACATATATCAATGAATGACATAAAACTAACTCATAAATGTAAACTCATATGATTTGATTGATTAAATATGCTAGGTAATTATGTAATAAATATGAGTACTTACTTGGTTGGTGCTGTAATAACAAATAACAAACTGTATGTATCCACTAACGCTGCTACTGATAACACGTGCACATGTTGTTTGACTTTGAAATTTCATTCATCTCATCGCGCGTGTTTCTCATACAATACAACCCGCTGCAACCCGCACATGAATCGCACGCTCGGGCAGCTTCAAAAACAAAATCAAGGTCGGTGAGAACCAAACCCATGCGGAATACGTTGTAATATATACAAACATTTATTAGATTTGAATTTCTATTTTTAAAGTCTTACCTAAATTAGTTATTAAATATTTTATGAATTCACTAATAGTGACTTCATATATATATATATATAAGTCACTATTAGTGAATAATATAAATCTAAAAAAAATTTAGATTAGGTTTATTTTAGTAGTTGTTATTTATATTGCCTACTATAAGTGACAGATTTTCGAGGGTAGTCTAATATAATAATAAAAAACGTTAAATATACGTAGATATATGCAGGTTATATATCGATGGTTAAAGTGTGAAACCTCGTAAGTCAATTTTGGTGAATTTTACAGGAGAAGGGAAAAACGTTTAAACTTTTGACTTTTTATTTTTTGGTTACTTTTTTGGTGGAAATGGCGTTGATTTATGGTCACATTACTAGGGGTTATAATGTTTTTTTAAATGTTTTATTATTTAACAAAAAAACATGACTTACGAGTTTTTGACAAAAAAAAATAAGTTTTGCTCTGACTTACGTGGTTTTAATTTTGAAAAAAAAATAATAAAAAGCCATATAACTTTTACCTAATATTAAAAACTAACAATTAAAAAAGGCAGATTCAAAAAAATGTTTTATTTAAAAAAAGTAAAAAACGAGAAATTATTATAAGTAGGTAGATATATTATTTTAATCATGCAAAAGATTTTCATAAAATGACCTAAAGTCTTCAGGTATATAATTTTTCAAATCTTGTAAATGGTTGAACTTATCAGGCTTAATTTTTAAAGGTTGGTTGTATAATGTAGGAATAGTTTTCCTTTGCATAGACTTCGTCTTTCTTCTTGAAAGGTTCCTCCAGTTCTCTTCGTAAAATAATTTGTATTCGATTGTACCATCACAACGATATACAAACCTTCTAATGTCCACAACTTTGGGATCTTTGGTACTATTAACCAGGCCGGATAGAAGAGTAAACATTCAAAATTGAAAATTGTTTAAAAAAACTGTGAGGTAAATAATGAACCCTGTATGGATCCTTTGCCTTAGCAGCTTTGCAAACTTGAACGTAACAGCCAGGTACGTAAATCTCACGATTCTTCAACTTCCTTTCAATGCAAGCTTGCATCGAGTCACACTCCATCTGAATGTGACCCTTTTCTAAATAATACTAAAAAATTTCAACTTTTTTAGATTCCGCCCAATTTGATAGGGCATTGGCCAAATTTACGTTTCGATTTTGGTACCCACAACCATCACTAAATATTACACTTTTAGTATTCTCTGTTGAATACTTTTTAATATAATCAATTATTATCGATGTAAACTCATTTGAGCTCACGCTACCAGCACCTTCGTGCCAGATATAGCAATCTCCTTGGCCAGTCGCCATATTAAAAAAAGTAAAATTATGTACAGTTAGCTTCATTTTGTAGTAAGATGCAGATACCTGCAACCTAGGCGCTGTTAATACAGACTGAGCATCAATGGTAAACATAAGCTTGCTCGGATCATTTAGAGCTTGCTCTTTTTGGTATTTCTTCTCAGCACGAGCCGATTCCTTCTTCTTTATACGCTCTTGAAACGTGTCCTCCTGTACTGTCCCGACAGTATGACCAGTGCAAATATCACATTGATCTTTCCTGAAGCAATACAAGTTAATAAACGATTTCAAAGAACCATTTTTTTAAACTTACTTTGGTCTATACAGAGATAGGTTTTGGTTACACAATTCCTGTCGGAATGTTGTATGATTGAGTGCTACAACGTTGCTTTCAACACATTCTTTGGTATAGAATCTGTAAAGCTCGTTTACGGTTTGCCATTGAGGCTCTAAATATATTTTTTTTTGTATCCTTTCTACAATAATGGCTTTCCATCTTAGGTATATCTGCTAGAAATTTCAAAAGATACTCTTTATCTTTCGATATTGGTTTTTTTGTTCCATTACTAGAAGCTGTTCTGCTCAAGCCTGGCCTTGCATGTAGCGATGCACCAGCGGTTGTTGGTTCTTTAATTTTTTCTGTCTCTAGTTTATTATACATCCAGGTTTTAACAGACCATTTTCCTATAGCAAGTGTTTGAAGAAACATTTTCTTGCAAAATCGTTTTCGCAAATTATCCTTCTTGAGGTGAAAAATAAAAAAAGGCTTCCTGGGATTCCCTTTAATATCTGAAAATAAATAGAATTAGTTATTTGTACAAAGCAAACAAGGGGAATTTTATTACCAATACGATGGCATTTCACTGCTGTCGTATCAACAAGACCACCAATAAAGATTTTTCTTCTTCCCAATTGAAATTTTGCCAGAAATTATTAAAAATAACTTTCCTTTCAGATTCTTGAAAATCTCCACAAAAAAAGTTGGAAGATATCTGCAAAAACCTGCAATTACAAGGAGGGCAATTTTGGTTTCTTTTCACTTGCTCATATGTCTTGACGTGTTTATTTAATTTAATAGAATTATAATCCTCCCCTTTCATTCTCTTAATTTTGTTAGAGTTTCGCTCCCATTTTAACTTATCTACATTAACTTTCTTCATTCTCCTCTTCCTTAAGTGTTTAGTTTGTTGCTGTTCTTCCAATACTTTATCTTGTAGTATCTCAGCTTCTTCCTCTAATTCCTCGTTACTCTCGTTATATGATGGCACATATTTAGACTCACTACTTGGATACGGTTCAGAGTTATCACTATCTGGATGGTCAATCACAATGTCAGACCTATTGAACTTTTCTGTGGTAGTCCTGTTACGGCTACACTATTACCACCAGGCTCATCTCGGATTAAAATATTATTTTCTTCTTGCTCATCTCTACTTGACATATTATTATTAATATCTTCTGGTTCATCTGTGATATTATTGCCTTCAAATTTTGGAGTCTCACTATAAACATAACTTCTAAATTATAAAAATCAAAACATCTAAAATTAACTTACTTTAATTCTATGTTCTTGTTTCTTGTCAAGCTGACAATGAATTTTCCACGAGTGCAAGACATATTGACACTGTATTTTTGTGTTAAATGAATAATAAACAGAACTTGAAACACTATACAACATGCAGTCAAAACCTTGTAACATGCGGTGATCAGCGGATCAGCGTCACATGTCATGAGCGTAAATATCAAAACCTCACAAGTCGACTTGCAAGTCTTGGAATTGATTGTTTAGGTGAATTAGTTTTACTGGGTTTTGATAGATGGAGCCTGCAGTCCCATAGACTTAAATTTAAGTTACGAGGATTTGCAGTTTAATAAATGTGAATATATATAAACTTTTAGTGTAAAAAACGCGTAAACGAAAAAAAAACGACTTACGAGGTTTCACACTTCAACCATCGATATACAAATATTCTAATAGTTAATATACGTATATAATTCAACGGTGGAAAAAAATAAATATATTAAGGTATAATATACAAATATACATATCTTACGTGTACTAGAAATGTATATTATACAAATACACATACCATATACGCTTTTTACACCATATATACGTGTAATAAACTGATATTATCTAATCTTGTGTTTACTGGGGGGTGTAATAATAAAGTACACACATTAGCTTAATGAATTGATATATTATATTAATGAGGTAAGATATGCGCGGCGCGTCATATTGCTTTTACATTACTAACTGACGCTGTCCTGCGGTGTTCATATTGCGACGTTGTCAACTCTATTTTTAGTTGAATATTATTAACATAGATGTCTCTAGGTGTATATGTTAAGGATTACAGAACGTGGTTTATATAGAGGTGATTAAAAGAATTAGAAAACACAAAAATGATTTATATTGAAATAATACTGGAACGCTTTAACTACTACCACGTCTATCTCAGACGGCCATTACAAAAACTGTATATTCTACGTTATAGTAGAACTCTACTTTTTACATCTAAAATGACAGATAGTTATATGCGCATGCTTCGATGCGCTGTAAGTTAAGTTGCATACAACAAATGTACAAACATGTATTATTGTTTTCATTGCATATCTCCAACATCCCCCTTCAATGAAAACATCTTACGCTAAGTATTTTTTCATACAAAGATAACTTACAAACTACATTTTATAAACTCAGTTACATTCATACAAAAAGTTTACAAACTACATATTATAAACAACAGTTACATTCATACAAAACCTTTACAAACTACATATTATAAACAACAAGAAAGATTAGTTACATTCATACAAATCGAGATTTTTTTACATGCCTGGTAAACGCATTTACACCCAGAGTTTTGGTCAACACGTCGGCAATTTGATCGTGCGACTTTAAGTAGTTCACTTCAATCTCTTTCTTATCTACTAGATCCCTCACAAAGTGGTATTTAATACCTACATGCTATAATCTTCTATGACCTTCGGGATTCTTTGCTACTTTAATAGCGCTTTGATTGTCTTCATGTATGACAATTGGTTTTGTGAATTTAAATAATTTAAAGTCAATAAGCAGTTGTTTTATCCAGCACGCTTCGCTGCATGCCACGCTTAGTGCTACGTACTCCGCTTTGGCGGATGACATAGCTACACATTGCTGCTTACGAGAACACCAAGTTACAGTGCATTCAAACATTTTGAACGCATATCCAGAAGTTGACTTTCGATCAGTCTTGTCACCCGCCAAATCGGCGTCAGTGTAACCTGTAAGCAACACGTCATTTACATCTCTTTTATAAATTAACTTCAATTCCAAAGTTCCCTTTAAATATCTTAAAACTCTCATTAACATTACTTTTAGATTTTTGCTTGCGCAATTTTGGTATCTGCTTAAAATAACTACTATTGCACATATATCGGGGCAAGTGCCTAAAACGGCGTACATTAAGCTCCCGATGATTTGTCTACATTCACTCTCTAGCTCTTCACTTTCAGACTTTTCAAATTTAAGAACGCTGTGATCCAGCAATGGATCGGCAGGTGTGGACGTACTCTTACAAACAAGCATGTTATAACGTTTTAAAATCTTTTTTAAATATTTTTCTTGACTGAGTGTCGTTACTCCACTCTTAATATCGTGATTTACTTCAATACCCAAATAATTTGAAATTTCGCCCATATCTTTCATTTTAAAAGTACGTTTCAGCAACTTTATTAATTTTTCCACTTCTTGTTTGTTATTTCCAAAAATGAGAACATCATCGACATATATTAATAAGTATAATTTGACATTGTTGATACACTTTATAAACAAGCAATAATCGTTTTTCGATCTCACAAATTTTTCGCGAAACATGACTGAGATAAACTTACTATACCAATTCTTTGGCGACATTTTCAGTCCGTAAAGTGATTTCTTTAACTTACATATTTTGTCATTTTTATTTTTGATACCTTCCGGTAAATACATATAAACTTTCTCGTCAATATCCCCATTCAAGAAAGCACTCACAACATCAAGTTGATGCAAGCGCAGACCCAGTTTGCATGAATTAAGTATCGATTAACTTCGATTGTTTATTATTATATTTAAAGATACATTTATATATATGTAACGTATGTTACGAATATTAATTACTGACTAAAAACTAATACATTTATGTTAATTATTTATATCAACACAATGTGCTGATATGGCACCGCTTCTGGGAAGATCCGTGTTGGAATCCTCCGCGTCACCTGCAGGTGGTGCGGCCGCGGCTTCTGGGAAGAAGGCCACGCGACTCCGTTGCATCAGCATCTCCTCAGGTAACTGCAGGTGGTGCGGCAGCGTCTTCTGGGAAGAGGTCCATGCAATTCTGTTGCATCGGCATCTCCTCAGGTAACACCTCCCCTCTAAGATTCGACTACGCAGTGAAGCGAGGTAGTTGAACATTTGGTAGTTCGATATTTTCCTCTGTTTCTCCAATCTGAGCAGGTCGCCTCATTGTTGAATATTTTTTGAAACAAAAATAAATGATTATTAGTAAGCTTATAATATATAAAAGGATTGTCCATATACTAGGAATATGCGGGATTACACTTTCTTCGAATGTCAATTGGTCATTAATAATTTGTTCTTTAACGTTTTGAAGTTCATCAAGGGTGATGTCTTCGAGTTGAACGTTGCCTACAACCTTTTTGGGATTTTTATGAATATGGTCCAGTTGTGGGAACATTATTGCTTGGTTTTTGTTTGTTACTTCTTCTTCGTTTATAATTGTTTGTCTATTGGTGATTACTTTACAGCCATTTGGAATTTCTATCAAGTATGAACCAATTAAGTTAACAATTTCTTCTTGTTGTTGCCATCTCAGTTGAGTGATTTCTTTTTGAGGGAACAATCCAATCCATTGTGATGGTTCTTCAAGTTGTCGAATGATTGACTTTCTTATTGTGAGTTGGGTTGGTTCACAAGTGGATGTATTCTTCATCTCCAAGAGTTGTATTTCACAGGGGCTATTTTCACCAATGTTGTTGATGTTGACAGGTTTACAGACGTAGTATTGAGGCATGATTTTAGTGCAAATGTTACTTTGAAATGAATAGTGCAATTTATTTTTCAATAAGTATTTATTTTTTGGAATTATTGCCTTGAATTGACTCTGGTTAAATACCGGGATAGGATATAAGTGGTAATAATTGAACTTGTATTGGTGCATTATTTGCACTTGTAATAAATATGTTATTTTGTTATTTAAAATGAAACATTCAATCTCAATGAGTTTTTCAAATAAAATAGTATTTTTTAGGTTGATTTGAAAAGGTAGTTGTTCCGGTAATAAATTGTGCTGTAGTTTAGACAATTCGTCATATAGTTCTGTTGTTTTTATTATACTTGGGTGTAAAATTTTTAATTTGGAAAAAGCAATTGAATTTTCAATGTCTTGTAAGATAGAATTTATTATTTCGTACATATTTGTAAATTGGACTAACATATCTTTGATTAAACTTATGTTTTCTTTATTTGCTTCGCGTTCAACAATTTGTGTTATTTGTGCAAGTTTTGAGTTCAGTAACTTTTCATTATTAAATATCTGTGTGATAGTATTATTGAATTTATTGATTAATTTTATTGATAATGAATTTTGTTTTAATATTGTGGTTGTTAATATAATCGTTAAGTAAAGTTTTGTCAAGCTCTATGTTAAAGGGGTCTTCGTTGGTAATATGATTTGATTGAACATTTTTGCTGTTATTAAAACTTTGTCTAGTTGATACACTCATTGGGGTTGCGATTGACAAATTTTGATTTTGATTAGGTCTAAAAACATTTTGATTTTGTTGTGGTTGTTTGAAAATTTCGGAGTTTCTGAAAAATCGTTGCGGCTGATTATTTACTCTTTGTTGAATGTGGGACGTGATGGAAAAGCGTTTTTGTTTCTTTGATTAAATTGTGGATTTGTTATTTTTGGTTGTTGATTTTTGTATTTAGCGGGAGTTTGTATATTTATTCTATTATTTGTGTTTTGATAATAATGAATATTTTCTTCATCTGTAATAAAATTTAATGCTTCGTGCATATCCTTGGGGCGCATACAACGAATTGTAGTGCCCAGTGGTTCTCTTAATCCATACAAAAATGTTTTTAATGTGAGTTTGTTATATAAAGAGCGTTTTAATAATTTTGCTTCATTTGTTTCCTCATGAAGATCGATATAGGAACATAATAAATTTAAAATTTGTAAGCATCTGTCAAAAAACTGCTGAGGTTTTTCATTTGGGTATTGTTTAAGTAAAACTAAGTCTCGATTTAAACAGGTTTCATCGCGCTGATCCGCAAAATTTCGTATCAATGTCTCTTTTAATTCTTTCCAAGTGGAAATGTTTTGAATATTCGTCACTATTTTTGCGTTTCCGCTCAATTTGCTTATTATTGAATTTAATAAATAGATGTTTTGAAAACTATTTGTATTAGCTGTATCGTAAAATTTTGTAATAATACTCTCACAGATACTCAAATATCTATTTAATTCGTTAGCGTTTCCATCAAATTGTGAACGCAATGCAAATATTCCGGCTTAAATTCTGTCATCGTAGAATTAATTAAAACAATATTAATAAGGTTTGAATTTGGATTATTTAAGTTTGTATTATTAGTATTTAAATTAACATTAGTTTCTAGAACGGGTACAATATTTTCACCTGAGTCAGTTAAAGGCGATAAATTTAATTGCTCGAATAAATTTTCGAGGGACATTAATTTATAAATTGCACTTACATTAATATGATAATAATTTTTTGCATCTTTTTCTACTTCTTAATACTGTAAGGGTTCTTCCCGTTGATCGGCGATTCTGGTCCGTCGACGTTTCGAATCCTTGTGGAAGAGGACGATTTTTCTTTCCTTTTCCCGTGATCGATTTCTTCACTGATGTTCCCCCAATTCTTCTATAGATGTGTGGTGTCTTGATGTTTGAAGAGCCACGTTGTGGGACGTCAATGAATTAACTTTCACTGTTTACTATTCAATTTATGTTCGATAGTTGGTTGATCGTTAAAACAAAAGTTGAGTGTTCGATACACAAAACTCCAACTATCTTACCGACTGCGCCAATTAAGTATCGATTAACTTCGATTGTTTATTATTATATTTAAAGATACATTTATATATATGTAACGTATGTTACGAATATTAATTACTGACTAAAAACTAATACATTTATGTTAATTATTTATATCAACACAATGTGCTGATATGGCACCGCTTCTGGGAAGATCCGTGTTGGAATCCTCCGCGTCACCTGCAGGTGGTGCGGCCGCGGCTTCTGGGAAGAAGGCCACGCGACTCCGTTGCATCAGCATCTCCTCAGGTAACTGCAGGTGGTGCGGCAGCGTCTTCTGGGAAGAGGTCCATGCAATTCTGTTGCATCGGCATCTCCTCAGGTAACACATGCAATACATACAAAGATTCTAAATGTCTCTAGTCACGCGACTGGCGTATAAACATCACTTAAATTTTCGCACTTTTGTTGAAATCCGCGAGCTACTAGTCTCGCTTTGTATTTCTTTTCGCCACTGTTGTCTGGTTTGAGTTTAAACACCCACTTGCAGTCAATCACTTTTTCGTTACCGCATTTACTTGGATTAACAACCGACCACGTTTCGTTTTCATTTAGCACTTTTATTTCTTCTTTAATCGCGTTCTGCCAATTTGGTGCGTCGACGCTCGACATTGCTTGTTCATAGGTGAGTGGTTCATCTTCAATGGCCATGAAGCTTGTAGAATAGTTGTGCATCCAATCCGGTGGCCTTCTCTCCCTTGTTGACCTTCTCGGCTGTTCTTCTTGTTGTGGCTCGGCGTCACTATGGTCATTGTTGATGGACTCCTCCGCATCTTGTTCATCGTCGGATTCTTCGCTGCTTGTCTTCGGTATCTTGGTTAGTTACAGCGGGCGCTTCCACAACTGTAACTACCTCAACATGTGATTCGGTGTTGTTTATTTCTGTAGTGAACTTGACGTCTCGTTTGATTTCTATTTGTCTTGTTTTCGGGTAATAAATTCTGTACCCTTTTGTGTTCTTCGCGAACCCTACGAAAATTCCCTTCTTCGCTTTAGAATCCCACTTACGGCGCTTTTCTTTGGGAATGTGTGCATATGCGATGCTGCCAAACTCTTTAAGATCATTTAGGTCGAAAAATTTACCGTCCCACACATTAAATGGCGTTTTACCTTTCACGCTGCTTTTGCCAGTTTGATTTAGAATGTACGTCATATAATTAACAGCTTTGGCCCACAAGTTTTGGTTCAGTTTCTTGGCAATGAGCATTGTTCGAGCTCCTTCAGCAAGTGTTCGATTTTCCCTCTCGGATGCGCCGTTCTGTTCGGGGGTATACGCAACGGTAAGTTGGTGAGTTACACCGTGATTTCTCATCATATTTCTCATTTGTGCATTATCGAACTCTTTACCGTTATCAGACCTGAAAATTTTTATATTTCTTCCCCGCTGTGTTTGAAACTTTTTGATAAATTCTTGAACGCATTGAAATGTCTGCGATTTTTCTGCCAGGAAGTATACCGTTCTAAATTTAGAGAAATCGTCTTTAAGAACCAGAAAATATTTCGAATTTCCCAACGATGGAACTCCCAATGAAATGCCCAAGTCCGCATGTATAAGCTCTCCAATTTCTTTAGTTTCCGATGTGCTGTTTGGAAATGGAAGTCTATGCATTTTCCCTTCGATGCATGCGGGACAATCATGGCATTGCAACTTATCTTCGTCGTTGACTTCGATTTCATTTTGCTTAAGTATTTCACATACTCTACTTTGGTGACCCAAACGTTCGTGCCAAGTGGCCAGCGCCTGCGATTGTTTGTTGGCTGTGAAGTCGAAAATGTACAACTTACCAAATCGTTTTGCTTCTGCGTATAGTTGCCCATCCTTATAAAAACTGCACTTTGTATCGTCTGCCACCATTTTGAATTTCTTGTCGGTAGCCTGGCTTACGGAGAAAAGATTTACTTTTAGATTTGGTACATGGAGCACTTCTTTAAAACTCATTGTTTCCTTCCGTCCGGCCATTTTAATTGTACCTTTAACTTCACCGACGGCGATCGCTTTAACAATGTCCCCGTTCCCGATTATCACGTTTTTCGGTTCGGCCAAGAAAGTGTACTTTAAGAAAGCTTGTTGCTTGTTGAACATGTGATCTGTCGCACCGCTATCGACCACTAACTTATCACGCACTTCTTCTTTATTTATTTCCGTGCTAAAACCACAACACATAAAAGCAATTCCATCACCGTTATGCTTGTTCTTGTTACTGATTTCTTTCTTTCTCTTAAGGGTGCGGCATTCACTAATATGATGACCCGGCCGTTTGCAATACGCACATGTCACATTCATTTGTTCGCGTTTTCGGTCGCATTCGCGCGCGTAGTGACCCATTCTGTTGCACTTATAACACTTTACATTATCTTTGTCTCGCCGCTTGTATTCTTCAGATGATGCGGTTGCGAGCGCTGTTGTCGGTTCGTCGACACATAACCTTTCTTCTTCCATCATGAGTCGTGCAACTAGATCGTCAAGAGTCTGTTTATCCGACGGCACCGATTCCCACGCGGAACAGAAGTATCTGTAGCTTTCTGGCAATGCGATTAGGATTTTAGACATAAGCATTCTGTCTGATACTTTTTCGTCGCACGCCTGAAGATCGTTCACAAACTGTTTAAGTTTGCTCACAAATAACGCGATTCCCTCGCCATTGTACTTCATATTAAAAAAACTTTGTTGTAGTTGATGAAGAGATGCGCTCGACTTTTGCTCAAAAATGGACTCAAGTTTGTTCCACATTTCCATCGCGGAATTGCAAGTCATGATGTGTACCATCGCCTCTTCTTTTATTCTTGAAACTATTTCGCCTTGAGCTTTTGCATCTCGCTTAGCCCAATGTGTGGCATTGCCTCCTTCAGGCATCGCGTTCTCAACAACTTCGAGTAACGAGTTGGCATTGAGATGTACTCTAAGTTGGAACTTCCAGAGCTGCCAGTTGCTCTTTCCCTCGAGTTTTATTAAACGCACTACTTGGGTACACGGTTCCATTGTCGACACTTTTAACACTTCGAAAGTCAGAAAAAAACGAATGAAACGCGGATAACTGTACCGGCAAAAATGAGCACGTGTTCTTCCGTATAAATCTTCAATTACTCTTATAATCACTCTATAAAAAACGGGTGTCTGGGCCCATAACCTGTTAAGGATTACAGAACGTGGTTTATATAGAGGTGATTAAAAGAATTAGAAGACACAAAAATGATTTATATTGAAATAATACTGGAACGCTTTTACTACTACCACGTCTATCTCAGACGGCCATTACAAAAACTGTATATTCTACGTTATAGTAGAACTCTACTTTTTATACATGCTTCGATGCGATGTAAGTTAAGTTGCATACAACAAATGTACAAACATGTATGATTGTTTTCATTGCATATCTCCAACAGTATAACATTAGGTATATATGAATAATTTAATCTCAACACTCCTCCTCGATTTGAGGGGTTTTTGTTTTCTTGTTTAATATATCAAAAACAAAACTTGAAAATCACTTTTAATAAAAAAATATATATAAAAAAAACATATTAATTTCAATAACAACAAAAAATTCAGTACATTTTGATTTGTGTTATAAATTGCACAAAGCGTTTATTGGTTAGACCTTTAGTGAGCATATTAGCTAAGTTTTTTTCTGATTCGACATATTTAATTGTTAGTTTTTTATTAATTACAAGATCTTTAATAAAATGGTATTTAATATTTATATGTTTTGAACGTTTACTATATTTATATGACTTTGACATGTCGATAGCTCCTAGATTGTCTACTAGTAATATACCTTCTACACTTTTATTTAGATCACTACAAATGCCTTTTATGTTCATTAATTTACTTGCACTTATTGCTGCAGAAATGTACTCAGCTTCTGCTGTTGATAACGACACACAATGTTGCTTTCTTGCAAACCATGAAATGGTACAGTTGTTGTACATAGATTCACTTACACTTTTTCTATCTCCGATGTTTTTAGCCCAATCTGCATTAACATATGTTTTAGTTCGATGTTCTCCTGTTTTGTGTACATTAGGCCAATGTTTTTTTGATTCTTTTAGTAATACAACTGACCAAGCCTTTGCTCCAAATACTTTTAAGTTTTGTAGGTTCAATTTTCCATGAAATGAAAAAAAAAATAATAATTCGTACGTAAATAAAACCAAAATTTAATTTTTCTTAAACATTTCACACACGCTTAAATTTATTTACATAATATACAATTATTATAGGGACCCACACAGTTTGTAGGGATAGGACGGGATGACAACGGGAGAGCTGCTAAGATCGCAAAGCCGGCGGCCTACAAAACTTCCTTAGCAGCGGGAAACCAACTGGCCAACGGGAAGGAAATAACAGGGTTTATATCTGGAGTCACTTACACGGATAATTAGTGAAGAACTACTGGACGGCGATGCTATCACTAGAGTTGGATCGGGATTCCAACTCAAGTCGAACTGACTGGACCAGGACAGGACTGTGGATTATATTGGAGTTTGGAAAGTGGAGGGGGTACAGCACTCACGGGATTGGCCAACGTCACCAAACCAACCAGGAATGCTACCGCAAGGAATGGAAAATGGATACAGGGTTACTAATTGTAGGAAACTAAATAAAATAATTAACTCTTATATGTCTAATTACTTTCCCAAAACCACCCACATAATCTTGTGCATTCGGGGTTCAAATCCCGCTAAAAATGGTACATAAATAGCCGTATATCAATACAAAAAATACAAAAAAATATAAACAAAGTATGATGGGTTGCATACAATCAGCCCTCATTTTACAATTAATTAATTATTATTCCAGGCTAACTAGCGGGTTGATTGGGCCGGAATTGGGCATTATACATATGTTTTAATTGTGCGGGGGAAACACCGAGGTTACGCCACTGCCTGTGTGTTCGAAACACAGCGGTTTCGAAGTCATAGAAAAGCCGCATAACCGGCATGGCCGCTACCACCTGGTGGGGCCCTAAAACCGCGGCTACCGGGTATATAAACAAAGTGTGGTGTTGTGGGTGATCTCCCGGGAACAATAAAACATATGTAAGTACCCAATATTCGTGTTGCATGATACATTTCAATTCTATATGGAGGTTGCATGTTACCTCACATGCCGGCTCTGGTGGAAACAAAAATCATCTCTGGGGTCTGGCCATAATTTCCGGAGGATGGTAGCATTATTTACCGTGCCTGAGAAGTGATTAATTGCAATTCAGAGAGTTATAATTATTGCCGGCATGTTAGGCAACCCAAATTGCGTTGTTTAATGTGATGTGTGTAATTATACCGGGGGTATCTCGTATCTCGTAATAAAAGAACTATTTTCTTTACACTGTTTTTATATTCACTGTGTCCCTTAAAATTTTCACTTCACTTGTGTTTAAATCTTCTTTTATTGGATGAGATGTTGCTCCTGAGTCGACGATGAAGTTGATGTGTTGTCCATTTGCTTTTGCGCTGTGTAGTTCCTCATCATCCCCACATTCCGCTATGAATGTGTAATTGTTTGTATTTTCCTTTAGTGTCATATGTGCTTGTTGATCCAATCAACTTGATGATGACCTTATTGTATTTGCCTCTTGATGATTGTGATTCACTGTAGTTGTCTCGATAATTACCTCCTCTTCTAAGCTGTTCAAACCTATTTGATGTGCTGTGACACTGGTTGGCTTTATGACATTTGTAGCATTCTACTTCATTTGGTGATACATATGCAGCCTCATTACAGGTAATATCTTTGTTGCCATTCTTCATTTCGCAATCAAGTACACATGATTTTACTGTTTCAATTGAAACTTTTTTGTTCTGTTCATGCATGCTCATAGTTTCTATCGAAGTTACTATATATTGAAATTTTTGTGGTATAGTAGAGTAGGTGGCATACCTTATAAGACTCTTCCATTTTGTTGCCTGTTGCTTCAAGGTTATTCACAATGGTGTCGAATTTAAACATACACACACACACACACACACACACACACACACACACACACACACACACACACACACACACACACACACACACACACACACACACACACACACACACACACACACACACACACACACACACACACACACACACACACACACACACACACACACACACACACACACACACACACACACACACACACACACACACACATTTTTGCCATTGATAACCATTAAGTATCTGAATGGCATTTCAAACTAGTTTCAAGGTGCTTCATACGTATTTTCTAGCAAATAGTAAATCCTAAACAAATAGAAATCCTTTTTGAAAAACCTACCTGCATTTCTTTTTTTGTTAAGTGAATAAAGTCAATGAAACTTTCTTCCTGTCCGTTACTTTGACAAACTTTAAAGTTTGAAACATTTGCTCATAATGTGATACATTGGGGGTGCAGTCAAATAAAGTAAACAAATACTTAGCTGTATTCACTATTTTAACAATTTATTTTCTAACTAACAAAAATTGTCTTTTTTTATGAAATTTGATGTGCGATCTTAATTCAGGATTATACTTAGATATATCAGTTGCTAAAAACATGCCGGAATGAAGTTAACCTACTTTTTGCAATTTCTTCTAAATGCTAAATTATTTTCTGCACAAAACAATATTACACTAATATGAACTTTCAAAATATGTCACGTTTTTTTTGGTCCATTGCACTTTGGATAGATGAGACCATTAAACATTTTATTTGTAAAAAAATTCACTTTATGCCGTTTTATAAGGGTGAGATGCTGATTTTTCATGATAGGGTCCGCGGACTTAAATGTCGCCATCACTAAACAGCTTTTTTGGATTAGCTAAAGATGAGCTGTATCATGTTATTCAATGCTTGATTTTGATTACAAAGAAGTCAAAGAAAGCAAAATTTTGTTTTCTGTTTATGACTATAAAAACCATGTTTGGTCCCATTAGCCCGTTAGCTAATTTTCTTTAAAAAATTTTTTTTTATCATTTAAAGTGACTCTAAAAAAACTTTTTTCACGGTCTCTGATAGAAGGGAGTTGCGCTTTCTTTTAATTTTATTGCTAGTAAATCCTTATTTTTTTATTAAAATTTCCAAAATCATGTTTTTGGGGTGTTATCTGCGCCCCCACCAACCTGCGTCCGGTGAGGGGGCACCGACGGCACCGCCCTAGTTACGGCACTGATGAAATGATATATTATATAAATGACGTAAGATTTGCGCGGCGCGTCATATGCTTGCGGTTGCTTTTACATTACTAACTGACGCTTTGCTGCAGTGTATAAGAGTCTAGGGATCAGAAAAGAGGAGCGGATAGTTCACGAGTTTGCCGCCGCTAGGCTGTCATCAATCAACTGTTATTTCGATTTTAATACAATGCGTGCAGGCTTTTAGGCTCTAAAATTTATTGTAATTCATCGATTTATTGTTAACAAAAAAAGTAATAAACACATTTTTGTCATTACATAAAAACAAACATATAAATTTTATTGAATAATAAACAAAATAAAAATATATTTTGTGCAATTAAAAATATTCAAATTAGAAAATAATAAAAACTTCTACAAGTATACACAAAAATTTTAAAATTTATAAAATAAAAAACAAATTATTTATTTAAATTATGATCTGCACGATGTAGTAAATTAAATGCTAAATAATTTTTGTCTTCTGTTGTCAGAGGTATTAAGTTATTTTTTTTTTTGTAGATTTTTTTTTAGTAGATGAAAAATTTCGTTGCTGTTCAATTTTACGTTGCTTCAGTTCACCACTGCAACTTGGAAATTTATTTAATTGCGGCATGTCCATTGCTGCAAATGTCGTCTTTATAGGTAGTGATGCATTTTGTAAGACCGAGCTTTTTTTAACTGATGCTGAGTGCATTCATTAAAAATTTCTTAAAAATTTTGTAGAGTTTTAGCTCGATAGTTATCATATATTTGAAACAGAGCTTACTTTGTTTGAAAAAACTGTATTTGTAAGTTGTTTTAAGACAACTTCTTTTTCAGATTCTTGTGTGTCAAACTTTTCATTTAAACTTTTATTATTATCAAAATAATTGTTAATAGTTCGGTTTTGACATTAAAAGTGAATGTGCTTGCACATGTTCCATTTAACGGATGAATCAAGATATGAACATATGTAAGCATGAATACATGTGTTGCAAGCCGTGCATTTAAGTTCAAATGAGCAGTTGTAATTAATTTGTTCAATAGTCTATAACTCTTGTCCTGTTGAAGAATTTACACTCCATTTTCTTTCATGTTCTTCAATAAGTGTTACATTTTTAACTCCTCCATTTTTTGTGCCGTTTTCGTAGTGCACTTAGTTTAGAAGTTTAGAAGATTTTTTAAAATGTAAAATTTTTATACCTTTATGTAAAATAACAAGTCTGTCATATAGTTTCATAATAACATTTATTGCTGTATTTAGTCGTTTGGCTGTTTTTCCTTTAGATAAATATATTTTAATGTTCTAAATACATATTTGTATTTAAACCAGCGTGTTTTCTGCAGCAGTAGGCCCACGATTTTCTGTTTGGTAGATAATTTTTCATAAAGTACTGGCCAAAATCTTTTAACTTTGCATCATTTTCTGCTTCTTCGATAAAATTATTCAACATTATTTCAAATGCATCTTTGTCTAATTCTTTCAATAATGTTCTTATTATGTTTTGTAAATGGAACTGTGATTGTGTGTTTTTAATTTTAGAAAAAAACATTTTTTTTTCCAAGCTCTCAAAACGTGCCAGCTGCAAAATAATCTTGAACTCACCGGACCCATAATATCAGTCCACGCAATATAAAATTTTTCTGCCATATCTGACGTAAACACTGAAGGAGTTAAGAAAACATCTAAGCTGTTTTTTTTTTTTAATTCTAAAAATAATCTTAAAAACTACGCTGTCGGATCTATTACAAAACGCAAAAAGACAAGGATAACCTTGACGTAAATCATCAAGAACCATTAGAGTAGTCAATTCAAAACTGTATGCGTTAAGGCCATGCGTACTATCAATACATACGCAGTCGTTTCCATATTTTTTTTTAAGTTTCCATTTGTTCGTCGTTCATAATTATTAATAAAAAATCTTTTTTTTGCAATTATGGATAGATGTTACTTTTTTGTCCTTGTCCTTTATAAAATCTAATAACAGATTTGCAAATATTTGCTTGAATTTCTTTTATCCATACTTCGACACTAACTCAATCATTTGAATGTTTTACGGAAGTGTTTATGTCATATAGTTGCTTAATGTTAAAGAGATCCTTCATTGTTAACAAATGGAGACACTCAAATTTGGTTTCATCAACGTCATCTCTAATATTATTTAAAATTTTATCAAACGGAATTTTTAAACTTAATTGAGTAGCCAGCATTGATTTTGTTGATTTTTAGAGAGGCATTTTACCTAATTCCATTAGATGACCAACATGAGTTTTAACAAATTTTACAGAAACTTCTCCGTTCTTGTTTTTTACAGTAACGTCTAATTTAGATAGACAAAACCCATTAATTGTATTATTTCCTAATGTCTAACATTTTGTCCACGGCTGTTAAAAACGTCATTGCGGTGGCATCGATAGTAATAATATGTTTTAGTTTCTGTTTTTTTTCAAATCATGTCGGATGTAACTATAAATTTCAGTTTTCCATTGTTTAAAATCGTCAAAACTGTTAAATTTTAAACTCTCCGTATATAAATTAATGTCATGTTGTTGATTATAATGTTGCAACTCATCTATGCGTAAGTTTTGATAACTGCACAAAGCGCATATAACTTGTTTTATTGCAACGTGTTTTGATTGGTTATTAAGTTTGATTTATTTTTAAAATCTCTATTGCAATGATTACAAGTAAATATTTCTTTTTTTTATCATGTGCATTGTTAAAATGTCTTTTTAGATTAAAATTATTGGAAAAATGGTTGCATTCTGTACATTTTATTTTGTTCATGATTGATGACCTATTTAAAAAATAATGCTGTTATTTTATAAAGAACGTATCAATAAATAACCCTTGTGCCGAGAGTCACTGGTAGGGTAAACGGAGCGAGTCCGGAAAAACAAACTTTAAAATATTATTTGCTTTTTAACCCTTTGCAGCCGGATTTAATTTTTTATGAATTGAAAATAATTTTTTTTTCACATATGGGATTATATGGTAAATACATCACTAATAACTCAAAAACATTTATTTATTTATTGTAGTTTGTTATTTATTTAGTGGTTCCGTATTATGACCACCAGGAAATTACAAAACAAATTCAAATAGAAAACATAATTATTAAAAATTACAAAACAAATTCAAATAGAAAACATAATTATTAAAAATTACAAAACAAATTCAAATAGAAAATATAATTATATCTCATGAAATTTAAGAAAACAATTTGACGAACTTGTCAAACAAAGTCCAACTTTGCATGTTTTGCAATGCCATCGAGTACGATGGGGCTCTGCACGTGTGCTACAGTGTGCACACCTTACTTTTTTTCCATGAATAGGCAAATGTGCACACTTATCAAATTTTATTTCAGCAGGAACCGTAACTTTGAATTTGTTTTGTGCATGGTTTGAAGGTTTTCGTCCTCTTCTAGGGGTGCATGGATCTGCACCGATCAATCCTGTAGCTACGGCCAAACGAAATTCTTTCAAGCTTAGGTTTTTAGCATCTATAGATCGGTCTCTGAACACAATGAAAGCATTTACAATGCTTAGATCTAAGAAATGCCAGAATAGCCTGTGCCACCATTTTTTTGATTTTCGGTTGATTTTATACAATGAAATAAGCATATCTGACTGATCAACATACCCCATGTGCATATTGTACTCTTTCACTAGTTTTAGACATGGAACGTCATGCGATGAGCCATCCTTCTTTCTTCTTGTGACGATTTCTACATCATTTGGACTGTGAAAGTTGCTCAGAAATAAAACGGACTTTTTGTCCATCCACCTCAGATATAGTAATCCCTCTGTGCTTATTGCCCAGTCGGAAGTGCCCCTTTCAACATTTGTTTTATTTTTCACTATATCTTTTGGTTCATCTTTACGCCCCTTCCTTATTGTCCCACAAGCATAAATGTTTTCTTTATACAAATCGCGTAGCAGTCCCACAGATGAAAAAAAATTATCAAAATATACTTTGTGATGCTTTCCCACTAGCGCACGAGTTAGATCCTTGACCACTCTTGAACCTAGCCCTTCCTCCACTCCATCTCCTGTTTTCCCAGTATAAATTTGGAATTGTGATACAAATCCGGACTGGTCTGCCCGGATCCATATTTTGTAACCCCTCTTGATGGGCTTGAGAGGCATATACTGACGAAATGCAATTCGTCCTTTGAATTTCACCATGGACTCGTCAATACTTTGATTTTCGCTTGGTTTGTAACAGTTGCTAAAAGTTTCTGATAATGCATCAAGAAGTGGTCGCAGTTTGTATAACTTATCAAAACCTGCTTCGCCTTTTTTTCGTTGAGCAGAATTGTCATTGAGGTGTATATTAGACAACAGCCAACAGAACCGGTCTCGGGACATAGAGGATGATATAAAAGTATCTCTCATTTGTAAATTGGCAGACCAGTAGTCTCGGTAACTTGGCTTTTTTGTAAGTCCCATCATAAGATTTATACCAAAGAAACATTTAATTTCTTCAGAATTAGTTGGTAAAAATCGTTCTCCAAATTGCTGTGTTGCATATAAATTTGTTTCATATGCTATTTTATCGATAAGTTCCTTTGTAAATAAACAATAAAATGTTTCTGTAGGCGTTTCAATATTTTGAGGTATATTAGGACCAGAATCAACAGTGAATGAAACAGGCTTATTTACAAAACTTGGATCTTTTGTCCATTCACACTTCGACTTCAGTTTTGTAACAAAACGAGAAAGCGGAAGATCATCTTCACTTTCGAATTCTAAATCAATGTTATTGATAGAATCATCAATGTTAGAATCAATAACTCAAAATTCTGCAAGATTGCTATCGGCAAGAGCATCATCAAGGTACGCAATATCATCAGTTGATGGAGCACTTGAAGAAATTGAACCCGTATCAGATGGAATCGAATCAATAAGTGCGTAGACGTCATCGGAAGTTAATTTGCTCAAATCCATGACGGTATGACTGTAAATAATTTGTTTGTCAAAAACACGTTTCAGACCTAGTGGTTCCGTTTGGAACCACACACTTTTCAAGCAAATGTGCCATTTATTTTCTTTTATATTAGTAATGTGAATCAATAGAAATAAAAGAATATATCTTTCAGAAGGAATACGAACGAAACTTACCAAATATATAAATAGTTTTTCACAAAAATGCGACACTTATTAGGTTAGGTCAGACGCACGCGACAAACAGCCGAAACAACAACATTCATATAGGAATAACACGCACTATCAAATGCGTAAAATATTTTGAGCACATAAAACATGAGTGGGGGGGTTCATTGTAGAGCATTAGCAACTGTGGTTGCATATAAAGCGGACTAGGCACATTGAATTTGACGACTGAATTTGTGGTACCTCTGCGGGACCACATGGCAACAAAGGGTTAAGAGCATACCGCTGCCTTGATTTCCAGTATTGTAGTGAAAACAGCCAATTTGGCGTCGTTCTTATTTCTACAAATAACTTGATAACCAATTTATTGTTTCACCAATATATTCAGAAAGGATGAAACTATATTTTGCCAGAGTATTTTAGTCAAATTATATTTGCAAATAGCATTAAAATGCATATAAAAGTACCTAAAAACGCAATTATTTCAATATTTAGATTAATTTTTTGTCTATTTCCAATTATTATTTTACTAAAATACTCTGACCAAATGATAGTAGTTTAATCCTTTGTAACGCTACCAAAACAGCTACCCTTAACTTGGTTACCTATGCTCCTTTGTGAAGGTAAGAGGTGGACAGGGTTTCACTTACCGTCGTAGCTCAGTGGAGACGGGGGTGGTAAGTTGTGAGCGCCACGGGATCTTTCTATGAAGTCAACCCTGTAATCGGCCACACCTCCTAATAGTAGAACCCGATACCAAGAAGTTACACAAAAAACATACGCGGATACCACGTTCAAGGGAAGCTAAAATTAAGTTGGGACAAATTCCAGAATTTGCAAACTAAATATATGTACTTTATTTATATTCGGCAAAATATTAACACAAAACAAATATTTCTGGGCTTAAATGCTCGTAATAGGAACATTCAATACAAGTAACAATCTTAAATAAGCCGTTGATTTAAATGCAAACATACAAAAACAAAAAAAACATCCAAATATTATTGGATAGGTCCCACAAAACAAATATAACTTTTAAGTATTGGCAGTAGGTTATGCCAATATACCATTTGTAATTTAAAATAAATGTAGTGTTCAACAGTTCGAAAGGAAAAAAAAAACGATTACAATGTTTCCGACAAAACAGCCATATGTCGATAATATCTAAGAGCAATAACTATGAATAAAAGTGATACAAACATAAGCCGTGAAATTTATAAAACACTATTTCGGTACAAGAAAAAAAAGGAGTACTTACGGTTTGGGTCCCTGTCCAGGCATAGCGCTATCCCCGTCTAAAGATCCTGTAAGGCAAATTATTAGTACGCCCAAAAAAAAAACAAAATAATAAATTTCACAGCCAACAGTTATCTCGCTGCTTTACACCAAGTGGTAGTAGGCACAAAACAAATATTGCATTGCAAAAAAAACAATAATTATAAAGGCTGACATGAAGGTTATCGATATCACGTGGTTGTCTTCTTCTTGTTGAACACTTCCGGAATTTTGGAAATAAGCCACTTCACTTCAATTGGGAGCAGGATGTGAGACTTGGGAACATCAGCGGCCTCACGCTTGAACACATTTCTGTATTCTTCAGCACGTCCTATGCGGAACGTCAAGAGATGTCTCCCGTACCTGCGATAGATACAGCAGAGTGGTGACCGTTCTGGGACGTTAAAAATAAACTAGAACGCCCGTAGTAAAGAACCTGAGATTTTAATACGGTCCTACAATCCTTTTAGATAACTTCCAGCCATGAGATGTGGGTGGGTGACAAATCCGCCATGCGGTTGTGGTATAAACGATAAACTCCTAAATCTCCCTTAGCGGGTAGCACAAAGCACAATATATCACCACTCAATGCAGTTTAAACGGCGAGTATATAAATCAGGCCACGATGCCTAAGGATTTACAAATCCTCTCAGAATACTTGCCACTGCCACAACACCACACCACGACACCTCAACGACCGGAAAAAGAATGAATATCATTCTCCGTGAAGCATGGCGTCTTGCCAATCAAACCGATGCGCAGATGATTCTAATTAGGTGAAATTCAAATTTTGCGCCAAACCCATATGCGCTGAACAACGTGAAGAAGATGGCTGACAGGTGTCAAGTTGAAAGTGACAACAAAATGGATTAACAGCCACAAGTAAGTACAGCAATTCAAGTTAATAAAATTAACAATAAAAATCATGCCAACCACTTAACGTAACTTCCTTGCCCCTGAGAAATCATCCTTGTAGAATTGAACCACCTAACCTCAAATCCACTACACAACACAACAAATACTTGATATCCAAAATAACAACCCCCCAGTCTCTAACAAAGCGGTAAATCTTCCCTTGAGTAGTACTTACAAAAATTAATTCTAACGATAACCCAAAATCCTAGTAGGAATACTACCCGAGGTGAATAAAACCCATCATCGTAACCGCAATCATACTCAAACTAAACAATTAATCGAATCCCTATTAGCACTCTCCCATGCAGTCTACAGCATAATACAACCTTTCTCGATTAACAATTAATAACAATTGCATTAAAATAATCTAATCGCAACTTGTTTTTAGATTAAAACCGAGAGGATTGGGGCCAGTCCACGATCAAACCTAAATCCACAGCAAAGACCAGCACAGGAAACATGTGAGTATTAAGTTTTTATAAAACATCAAAATAACTTAATTATAAAGTAGTTAGATACTAATTTCAAAATAAAAATACAGCTCCTAATTCACCTCAACATCGTTTTCATTCAACCATAGTGTATACTTGGTTGCATACCACTAATCCCTATTTTTGATTTTAGGAATTCCAACGACAGCAACTCCCCGGGAATCATGCCGTTACATGTTTATATCGAGAATGGATCTGAATTTTCACCTCTTGTTGATAACAATATAAACGTAGTATGCACTAGAATCCACAGAGCTTGCGTTAAGCATCTCGGTAGCTTAGTCGCATACGCATTCTCCTTATTGGCAGAGAAATGAACGGTTGAAACATTTTCAGGTATTTCTGCGATTAGTTTCTTGCCATTTTGAGTACTTAATATCCTAAATTCCGTTATCGGATTTTTTTAGTGTCAAATCTCTTAACGGCTTAATTTTTAATTGGGTTTCTGCTCCAGCATAATTTAATTTATTTATAATATTGTTGCGCTCGCAAATGTTTTTCTTCTCCATCCTCGCTATCTAATTGCACTTGGCGTTTCTTTTTCTGCTTTTCCGGAGCACTTTCAGTTAAGGATTGAGTTGGTTGTGGTGCTTCTACGACAATCCTATCAGCAGATTTATCAATTAAAAAGAACATTATTTAGTTATTGTTAGCGCACGTATAAATTACTACTGATTTTCGAAAATCTGTAGTCACTGGTTTATAAGCAAGATAAAAACGTTGCAAAACTGCAGTAGTAAAAGCAACTATTTTATATGAATAAACAATTAGAACAATTAATAAAGGAACAATAGCAGTTTATATTAATTATTGCACAATTATAAAGATTAGTAGTTGTGCTATTACTGCGTTTTTTCAATTATTAGTATTTGATAAAATTGAGGATTTACTAAAGAAAATAATACACTTGAACACTTCATTTTATTTATTATCAATTATTTTCAATGTTTACATATTTATAATACTACACTACAAATGATATTAATAACATTATAATATATAGAATGCAAATGCGTGTTTTCATATTTATTTATCTTCCATGTCGATTGTAATTAAGCACCTGAAATTAATTTTCAGTTGCAAAAGGTTAATCTAGAGATTTGGTACCGTTGGCGTGACGCTTATCGAGACAACGTTTGCAATTTTGTATGGGGGTGGTGGGCCATCTATATGGGTTTGATCAGTAAGCAGATTATAATGTTTGAAAAGTTTACTGAGTTTCTTAATATCTTTGCTTGTTTCTTCGCCAAACCCTTCTTTGATGTATTGATAGAAAGGTGTGTTGTTCCAACTTAAATTCATTTTGTTTTTGTTGTTATATCCTTTTTAGTTTATTTAAGATTAATTATTTTGAGAATAGGATAAATAAAATAATAATTAGCTTATAATTGGTTTTTAAACGCTAACGTTTTGGTAATGTCGTTACCTTCATCAGAGATAAAAACAAAACTTAATAATGTTTGTGACAGGATTACAATTTTATTTTTTGAGGAATTTTTTTTGGAGATTATTTTCTTTTTTGAATCTTGTAAGTTTCGCTTTGTGAAGCAATAATTTGTCCATCAAATTATTAATAGTCTGCTTCTCATTTTGAATAACAATATTTCTTTTAGAAACACTGTCTTCAATTGCAGAGTTATTAATAACAATGTTAAACTCATTAACAATGCTTTCAATTCTTGATTTGGATTGGAATTGTCAACAATTTCCAGACTGCCGTAGGACCGTCTATTGGTACCCGATGATTAAAATAAAAAAATTATCAGATCAAAGTACCAAACTGTAGGTTGATAAATCTCGTCAGTTCTTGTACCACTTTTAATAAAAATTATATGTTTTCGATGTTTGTTGAGGAAATTTGATCTCAATGCTTGGAACTTTGCTTTGATATCTATTGTTGTTACACATCTCATAACAGATAAAGTACCAACAATAGATTCTAAATCAAAGTTCCTTGCATGTTTATTGCTGTATTGTTTACATTTTATGTCATGCAGACATGGAAATTTTTGGTATTCTTGGTTTAGCACCTCGACCTGCTCCCGCGACCTAGACATTGCAAATGAACATTTATTTAAATATACACAAAATTTAATAACAAAACTTCAAACAGCACTGTGTAAATATACAAAACAATTAAGTTAGGTATGATATGTATGCTACATGCATCATGTTTGCGTCGATTATAGATGGGAAAATGGAACATGTTCTAATTTTTCAAGAAGACATAATTGTGACCTTAAAAATTTGTGTTTTACACACGGAAATGGTCGATCTGTAATGGTACGGATGTAGGGGGTAGCTCAGATAAGCACAGAGGTACATAATACTATTTATTATAAACTTACGTAAAAGGATGCCAGCAATACCCTACTGGAGACATCGCAAGTAGATGGGACTGCGTAGCACTTTCACAGTTATAAGGTAAACGAAGTAAAGAGAGCGAGCCCTGTGCGGAGCCAAGTATATTTATACATAATTAGTTGCTGGCTCAGCACAGGTAAAATATTACAATGCAATATACGCGACATCCCTTGCTTTTTTTATATGATACTTATCCTAAAAAATTAAAGTCTTTCGAAAAAAACAAAACTTATTAACCGAAACTAAAAAATTAATACACTCTTAGAATCTCTAACGCACTACACCAATAACCACATGATGATAGGGTGGGGGTCTGTATTCCAACCAGATGTCGAGGAGCGACTTACTTTATCTTCATTTTAGGAAACCATTTGCTGCATCTTTTGCACGTTGTTTCTTTGTTAAAAACGCTGTTTCTTTGTTAGCGTCTGCTTTAACAGTTTCTTACTACATTCTAGTAAGCTTCTTACATCTTCTTTGATGAAACGTACACTATAACGCTTTCCTTGAGTTTTGTTAAACTTTTACTATTATTTAACAACTCATCTAATGACATTCAAAATTGATCATTATTTTTTACGTCATTTTTCCCTGTTTTAACAATTTGTATTACGATTGTTAATTCTCGTTTTATTATTTTCTTGGTCCAATTATCCACATGCAACATCCTATCAGGGTGATAAGGCAGGGTGCCTTGCAGATTCAGTTGCTTTTTGGATTTCACTCAATAAACAATTCCTTGTACTAGCCTTCAAATTAATATTCTCAACTTTTTGATCTTGTCCAACACAACTTTTTTTTTCTTTGTCATAACTGTAGTCTGATCGTCAACTAAATGTGTAATTCCTTTGATGATTTTGATTTCAACTTGTTTAATATGTTATCGTATTTTTTTGCAACTTCTTCCAATAAAGTACCAAACAAGTTAAAATATCCCCGTTAAACCCGTTTCTGATTAGTTAGTAGAAATTTATAGTAGTTTCTTGCATTTTCTGACAATTGCAGGACATACTTTATTATTTTTATTACATACTCACATGAAGAAAAATTTGAATTTAACTTTTTGTTACACACCTTTTCTGTTTTGTCAATGTTAAATTTAATTTTTGTGTACCGGTCTTCTAAATTAAGATTGATGTACGAAAGATGCCAATAGTCTTCGCTTATTTTCATGGATCCAATATCCTTATAATATAGTCCCGCGG
Source organism: Tachinus rufipes (assembly GCA_963932245.1). Classification (NCBI taxonomy): domain Eukaryota; kingdom Metazoa; phylum Arthropoda; class Insecta; order Coleoptera; family Staphylinidae; genus Tachinus; species Tachinus rufipes. The sequence continues at coordinate 54,651,187 of OZ010748.1, forward strand.
TGTTCTGTATCTTATTTATTGAATAAGGTTGATAACCGTGACCTCTGGAAGCCAGAATAACGATGGACAGAAATACGACAATCCTGATAAAAATCAAAACATGTATTTATATCACAAACTCTCAAACAAAAACAAAAAAACATTACGTGCTATTACGATTTCTCTTTAACTTACATTCCTATCAAAAGGTTCATATTAAGCAGATATCTTACTCCCATGTACCGTATCAAACTTTTTGCGTTTGCCTTCTCCATATTCCACTACATAACTTAGAGGTGATAATTATTCTCTAAAGTAACGTGGTTGCAGTTTATTGCCTTTTCCGATTTGTCGGACTGGCGTGTAAACTTTAACCTTGTCTCCTACATTAAACTGAACATCTTTTTTTTATTACCTTACTTTACTTTAGTGTTTTGCTGACTTTGTTTAATGTTTTCTAAGGCTAACTTTCTCATTTTTAACATTTGTTGTTGAATTCGCTGCACCTCAAAATTCTCAATTGTTTTCGAAAGTTGTGCTTCTGTCGGTAATATAGGATCTCTACCATATACTACTTGAAAAGGTGTTAGCTTCATAGACTCTTGCGTGGAAGTATTATACGCAAACACACAATGCGGTAAGCAATAATCCCAATCCTTTTGGTTTGTGCCTGTAAGCTTTCAAAGCATTTTAACAATAGTTCCATTTAATCGTTTACAAAAACCTTTAGTAGAAGGATGATATGCCGTCGTAAATTGTGGAGTAACACCTATTATTTTTAATAATTCCGTCATAACTTGCGACGTAAACACACTGCCTCTATCACTCCAAATAGATTTTGGAGCACCATGTTTACAAATTACATTTTATAGCAAAAATTTTGCAACTTGTGTTGCGGTTGCACTGGCAAGAGCTTTAGCTACTAACCAGCAAGTAGTATAATTATGTATTTCTTACCATTATTACTTCGGGGAAAAGGACCTATAATATCCCAACTTACCATTTCAAACGGATTTTGCGGAATGTCAATTGGCTGTAGTAAGCCGGCTGGTAATTGATTAGTAAGACTTTTTCTACTTTGGCAATCAGGGCAACCTCGTACAAATTGTCTTATCTAAGCCATTCCAATAATACCTATTTTTAATACGACTTAATGTCCTATATTGTCCTAAATGTCCATTTAATGGTTCAGAATGATTGCTGAACAATATTTCATACTTTAAGCTATCGGGTATTACTAGTAAATGCGATTTGGCCGTTGCAGACGGGCTACGTTTATAAAAGACACCATCTAATATTTCAAAATTTTTACAACTGCGTTGAAGTACTGATGAGCAGTACTGTTTATCTTTTATACCGGTTATTATTTCTAAAATAACAGGGTAATTTTTCTGCATATTCTGAAGATCAATACTGGGTGATATTTCTTCTGTTTTCTCTGGTGTGACTATAAATACTGAAATATCTAATGCATTATCGCAATCTACCTTTGTACCAATTGTGCAAGGATATCTTGACAAAGCATCTGCATGTTTGTTATGAATACCACTCTTATGAACAATTTTGTACAAAAACTCACTTAATGTATGTGCCCACCATGTTAACTATTGGATCTTTAATAGATTTTAAATAACATATCCGTAACAACAGTAAAATGTGGTAAACCCCATAAATAAGATCTCCACAATGTAATTGCCCATACTGCACTTAAACATTCTATTTCAGATATTGTATAATTACGTTCATGTACGTTTAGGGTACGAGAAGCATAACAAATAAGATGAAATTGGTTATCTACCATAGATTTCTGTAACAGAATTGCACCTAATCCAACATTACTTGCGTCTACATAAACTTCTGTTTCTGCATTTGGAAAATAATATGATAAAACCGGAGGCAAACTGAGTTTGTTTTTTAGCAACATTCACTTGTGGTGATCTTTGCGCGTTAGTTTGTGAAGTGGATTGGCAATCATTAAATAATTTTTGATAAATCGTCGATTATCTCAATTCGGTGATATTATTATTTACAATATAAACTATACATTTAATAGAACATCTTACAAATTACATTAAAGTTGTGACTAAATAATATTTGTTGAGCAGTCGACCACTGAACCCCCACTGGTAATGTAGTAAAATAAATGTACAAAACAATATATACGGTCACAAAAAATGTCACAACTGCGTCTTTTTTACTCGCATTTCTGCGCTCGTCGAATAGTTGGGTTTATACGTATTAAACATGCCGCCCCCGTTGAAAAAATCGAGGATATTTTTTTAACAATAAATAGGTAATACTGCCACCTTTGAAACTGCTCGTTTGAATGACCCCTTTGCGGTTTTCACTGTCATAACGCGACATACATTATCGTAACCACTATGAAGTTCGATGATACGCCCAAGATGCCATTGCTGGGGAGGAGTGTTGTCTTCTTTAAGGACCACCAGGTTGCCTTCGGCTGGATGAGTTGTTGCGCCTTTTCTCCATTTATATCGTTGTTGAAGTTGATTGAGGTATTCTTGGTTCCATCGCTTTCAGAAATGTTGGACTAATTGCTGGCAGCGTTAATAATTGGGTAAGGTATTTTAATACATGTTACGTAAGTCGGGTTGGGGAATTGATTGCATATGTGAACCAATAAGGAAATGTCCGGGAGTTAAAGGAATGAAATCGGACGGATCCGAAGTTAATTGGGTTAATGGCCTTGAGTTTAGACATGCCTCTATCTGAACAGTTATGGTATAAAATTGTTCATAAGTAAATAGTTCACATCCGATATTTTTTTTAAAGAAATCTTTTGGCAGATTTGACGGCTGCTTCCCAGAGTCCACCAAAATTAGGAGCTCTTGGCGGAATAAATTTCCATTTGATGGGTTCGGTTGCACAATATTGGAACATGGTTGTTTGATAATTTTCAGAAAATATTAAGTTTTGTAATTCGTTCTTGGTACCGACAAAGTTCGTACCGTTATCGATATATATATATATATATATATATATATATATATAATCAGATCGCCCTTCTACCCATTGGGTGTAGGTTATTCAAATATATTTGAACACATTTTCCCCTTCTGGACACAAATCTCTTAAGTGCATTTATGAAACATGGTGTGCTTAAATCGGTAGAGACTTCAATATGGGTAGCCTTCGTTGCAAAACAGACAAAGATACAAAGGTATGACTTAAAAATTCGTTTTTGTCCTTTTTCTGTGCCTTCTCGGATATTGAAAGGACTAGCATAATCTACACCGCAGATTGAGAATGGTCGTGCAGGGTTGACTCTAGAAGCTGGAAGATCAGCCATGATGTTTTCAATAGTTGGTGGCCTTGAGTTGGATCAAAAACAGTGTATGCATGAACGACAAATTTTTCTACGACTACATTTTTACCAGATAGCGGCCAATATTTGAATCTAATTGAAGACAATAAGAGAGACGGTCCAGCGTGTAGTAAGCGTACGTGTTCTTGAATGATCAAAAGATCTGTCAATCTGCTTTTTGAGTCAAGCACAATAGGATGTTTGTGATCATATGTTGTTGTAGTTTTAGAAATTCGTCCACCTACTCTAATGAATCCATGTTTATCAAGAAATGGATGTTATGTTGTAAGTTTACTTGACGGTTTGATTTCTTGGGATTGTGATAAGTTCTCAATCTCATTAGAAAATGCATTGTGCTGCATAATTCTTATTAATGAATTATGTGAAAAGTTCATTTCTGAATGTTTCAAAACACCAATAGTCTTATTATCAGGAGATTTGCAATTGTGTATAAATCTTTGACAATATGCAATGATGCGTTGCAGTTTAATAAAAGATGAATATCGATCAAATATGTTAGACTTATCCGTTGTTGTAGTAACAAACGCTTGTGTTGTAATCTTAATATCTGGAACGTCGATTAAGTTGATATTTGTTGTGCTGTTTGGCCATTGTGATTCCGAAGTTGATAACCATTTGGGGCCATTCCATCTAAGTTTCGTAGAAGTTAGATCGCAAGCACCTAAACCTCTTGAGACAATATCAGCTGGGTTTTCATGAGTAGAGATATGTCGCCAATTCTTGGCATTTGTCAAATCCTGTATCTCGGATACGCGATTCAATACAAATGTTTTTAGCTGAGTTGGCGAAGTATTTATTCATAATAAACAGATGGTAGAATCGCACCAGTAGTAAATATTTGTTATGATTTGACTCAGAGAGTTAACTATCTGTTTCATTAATTGTGATAGCAACAGAATTCTACATAATTCTAATCGAGGCAAAATTATCGTTTTCGGAGCCACTCTCGATTTGGCTGAAATTAATGCAGTTTGGAAACATGTAGGCAAGTGTTCGCACCTTTAGTATACACACGCACCTCCAGTATACACACGCACCTTCAGTATACACACGCAGCGTAAGCTTGCTCAGATGCATCACAGAATCCGTGTAGTTGAATGGTCTGGCTGGTGCCTAAAAACTTAGGTATTTTTATGATGTTTGCATGAGCCAAGGTTTTATGAAAGTCACTCCACGCTGTTGCAAGTTTCATGGGTAATGATGCATATCATAATAACCTTTGCTTTGATTGTTATGGGTCTAATAAGTCCGAGGGGATCATATATTTGTGCTATTGTTGAAATAATGAGCCTCTTTGTTGCATTATGTGGTGGTTGAACATTTACTGAATAATGTACTAGATCTTCTGTAGGATACCAGTATAATCCAAGAGTAGAGTTGAAAAATTAGGTGTTGATGCTGCATCATACATTTCTTCATTGATGTCATTTAGGTTTGACTTTCAGTTTTTCAATGGAAATCCTGCAGATGCTAGAATTTTGGTAAGCTCTTCCTTGAGTGTTTTCAATTTGTGAATGTGATCAGTCCCTGTCAATACCTCATCCACATAAAAATCTTGCTAAATGATATTGCATGTCCTTGGATATTTGTCCATATTGTCATGTGCTAATTGATGAAGAGATCTAATGGCTAAATATGGTGCACATGTTTGCCCATACGTGACTGTGTTAAGTTTGTAATGAGTTATGTGATCTGTTGTTTCACTCCTCTATACAATTCGTTGTAAGTCTCTGTCAACTGGATAAACTAGTATTTGCTTGTACATTTTCTCAATGTCTTCAGTTATGACATATTTGTGGGATCTGAATCGTAACGCAATAGAGTACATGTCATCTTGGATAGTAGGTCTAGTCATTAAACTATCGTTAAGAGTGCATTTCCAGTTGAAGTTAGAGCTGAGGCATCGAAAACAACTCTCATCTTAGTGGTTGTACTAGATTGCTTTAAAACGCAATGGTGAGGTAGATATTGTGCATTCCATGTTTGTATCATATTAGGTTCTAACCGACTCATATGTTGTAATCGTGCGTACTCATTCATGAATGATACGTAATCTGGTTTTAAATCTTAATGTCTATTTAGTTTACTTTCAATGGAATAAAATCGTTTAATGTATTGATCTAAAGACTGGCCTAAAATAGGTGCGTTGTGCTTCAAAGGTAATCGGACAACAAATCTGCCGTCGGCATTTCGTGCAGTGTGAGATATATAATGTTTTTCACATTGGCGTTCTTCGTCCGTGTGAATTTTGATTTTCGGAAGTTCCTCTAATTTTCATTTTTTTTTTTTTTAATTAATGATTTGATAGATATATTGCACCTGATTGGTTGCTTGTTATTATGTTGATATGGTAAACGTCCGGAAAGAACCCATCCCAGTTGAGTTTTCTGAAATATTGGTCCATTCTTACATGTTTGTATTTGACCTACACATAAGGTTTCGTAAAATATCTCTGCGCCAATAAGCATATCAATCCTTGAACTGACATTGAAAGTAGGATCAGCTAATGCAATGTTGTGTGGTATTTCAAAGGTAAACTTTGAAATTGAATAAAATGGCAAGTACGCCGTGATGTTTGGGAGAACAATGAACTTCAGATGTGAGGTAAAGTTGTTTTGTGTCGATTTAATAGCAGTTTGTACAATTTTGCATGCATGTTAAGTAATTCCGCTAATTCCTGCCAAGGGCACGCTAATTTTCTTCCACTTAAAGCCAAGCACCGTTAGTTGGTGCATATTTCATTTGGAATCCTTTACTAATATCATTGCTGTGGGTAGTAAAATGTCATTACCGGTGTCCTTTAGAGAATGCAAAGTTGTATATGGTAGCAATTCTTCTAAATGTATTAAGGTCTTATGATTCCTGTCGCACCTTCTACATTTTTCTGCTAGACATTGATCTGGTAGATGTTTTCCTCGTAGGCAGTTAGTACAATATCCGGCATCATTGATTATCTCAATACGTTTTTGTATAGGAGCATTCAGAATTTTTTTACATTTGTATATGGTGCGATGTTCTTTACAAACTATACATGTCGAGTAATTTGTTAGATATGTTTGTTTTGTTGTGAATTTTGTATTATGAATTGGATAACCCTTATGTGGTTTTATGGAATCCTCTTTATTTCTACTTGTTGCTTCCAAAAGTGCACATCGTTGCTGCAAATGTATAACAAACTCCTTTAATGTAGGTAGGTCGTAAAAGTTGCCATGCTATCTGGTTTTATTTGTCGCGCTCAAACATGAAATTAAATCTAATGCACCACCCTGTAAACTCGATCGAAGAAAATGAAATTTATGAATGTCTTCAATATGTCGTTTGTCGTGTATCATACATTTAAAATTGTCATAATAAAAAGTCCATTGATCAAAAGCACCGTTGAATGTAGGTAATTCGATGATTGGTAGACGCATTTCTATTGGATTGTAGTTAGAGATAGTATTCGGTTGTTTCTCTCTTGCATAAAATTTGTCTGAGTTCACAAATTCCGTGATGATTGAGATTGTGGCATAATAAGCGTCTTCGAATTGAATCCGTTCAAGTAATATTTGCTAAGAATCATCGAGTTGCTCAATTTGAGATTGAATATGTTGATACTTATCAAATATAAATTCAACCCTTGAAAACCGATTCTTTACTTCTTAGAATTTTATTTCATTGAAAAAATGAACAAAGCGAGTGAGCTTCGCTTTTTCGATGCATCGTAATTTTTTTAGTGTAGCAATGTCGGCCACGTTTATTTAAATAATATAAATGATGCTTATTTATAATAAATGTAAATGAATTAAACTGTGAAGTGGAAAGGAAGCCTTATGTAACACTTACCCATTGTATTTTAATGATTTGTATAAAATATGTTATTTATCTAACCATGCTAGCTCAAACCTGGATGGTGTCTTCTATGTACACGTGTTTATGTCATGCTCGTGCGTAGAGAAACCAGTGTTGAATATCCAGCGATGGTCCGGGAGTTGTTGATAGACAGATGTATGTCCAGCGGATCGGGTTGAGCGTCTTACCGTTATGTTGAACTTATAAATTGACTTTAATGTTAATGCATGTTCTCGCATATTTAATCCGGTTTCAATGGACCATTTGTTGCGTAGTTACTCTGAATTTCGGATTTTACAAATGAAACACATATACTATTATTTATGGTAATTCGGTGATATTATTATTAACAATATAAACTATACATTTAACAGAACATCTTACAAATTACATTAAAGTTGTGACTAAAAAACAGTTGTTGAGCGGTCGACCGCTGAACTCTCACTGGTAATGTAGTAAAATAAATGTAAAAAACAATGTTCACAAAAAATGTTCGTCACAGCTGAGTCTTTTTTACTCGCATATCTGCGCTAGTCAAATAGTTGGGTTTATACGTATTAAACAAAAGTAATTACATATTCCCAGAAAACTTTGAACTTCTTTGACTTTTTGAGGAATTGGAAAGTTGTTTATTGCTTCTACTTTAGTTGGATTGGGGAGTATTCCGTGTACTTATATTTTAAATGCTAAAACGTCAACTTCTTGTTTAGCAAATGCACATTTTTTAGCTTTACTAAAAACAATGATGTCATCAAGAAATATAACAACTTCTTTCCATTTTAATTTTTTTAAAACCGAGTTTGTCAGTTTTCGAAAGCAAGCTTAACCAATTAACCATTCCAAAACTTAACCTATTAAATTCATATAAACAGCCAGGATGAGGAATTACAAATGCGCTTTTAGGTTTGTGTTCTTCTTTTATAGGTACTTGATAATAACCCTAATTTAAATCTATAGTGCTATAAAAACTTGCCCCACCTAAATATGAAAGTAAATCATCTATTAACGGTAACGGATAACTACATTTTTCTATCACGGCATTTAACTTACGATAGTCAATACACATTCTGTGCGTTTCATCTTTCTTTTTTACTAAAACTATGGGTGAAGCCCAAGCACTTTTTGATGGTCTAATAATATCTTTTTGTAACAATTCTTCAACTTGTTGTTCAATTATTTCCTTTTCAGCGTGCGATACACAATAAGGTTTTTATTGTATTGGAGACGCATTTCCGGTATCTCATTCGTGTTCTAAGACGTTAGTAAGTCCGATTTTTGTAGAATTGAAAGACACGACATCTTCAAATTTCGTTAACTGATGGTTCATGTTTCTGTTTGTATATTTAACAAATTTCCACAAATTATGTTACTTTCATTTATAACATTTTTATTTAAACATTCCTCTACTATATACAACTCAAACTCCTTACTTGTAATGTATCCTAGAGTAGTATTTTCAAAAATTTTCTTATCTACATGACCATAATTTTTTATTAAAATAAACAAAATTTTATCATTTTCGTATATTGATTTGGTACAAACGTATAATTATTTATTATTTCTTCCGAATTGCCATTTGTATTTATAAATATTTTAATTCTACAAGTGACATGTGCGCGAATTATTATATCTTCTGCATTATTAGTTTTAATAATATTCTCTGTATTACAATCAACAGTACTATCATAAAAAGGAAGCATATAATTATGTTTTTAAATGTTTACTTATATATTAATAACAATTTATATTTGTTTTACATTTGACTTGTTATAATGAAGTGACGCTTAGTGCGCCATTGCAAGTTAATATACCTTGCTGCTTTTGCTAATCATACAAGATCATATATCATTGAAAAACTAAATAACATTTCTTGGTAGAGGTGTGATGGAATGTGCATATACATAATTATATCTAATCTATTACATGTAATGTTAACCGTGTTATTCGCAAGGTATGAATTGTGCCGACCTACCTCACGTTTGTCACAGTTAAATGAAACTTTAGACGCTGTACAGTCAATCACCGCATTATTTTTTCTTAAGAATGTGAATCCTAACAATACGTTTTTTGGCATGTGTTTACCATTAAAAAATCTACTATAAATTTATTTCCCTTAATTTCGACATTTAAAGAAATGTTTCCCACACATTTAATTTTAAAATTACTTAACGTTATAATATTTATATTTTCCTTCAAAGTCGTATACTTATTATTTACAAAATTAAGAGAAATTCAATTCATTCCAGCACAAGTATCTTCTACTAGAATGTCTATATATTTATCACCTATTATTCCTTTTATAGATAATAGTTTGTTTACGGGAAAAGAAGCTTCATTTTTAATAATTAAGCTAATTTCATTAGTGTCGTTCTTTTTGCGATTGGGGACAGATTGTGGCGCCTTTACTACATCTGTTCATTTCCGTTTCCCGAATTATTTATAGGTACATTATTATTAGGGAGCATTTTATTTCTATTACTATCTTAAACATTTTTTGCTACATACTTATTATGCTGGTAATTAGGTGGCATATTGTATGACTTATTTACAGGAGATGTATTTAATTGGGACTTAACTATATCGCTTACGTTTGTTTCATTTCACTTATAACCGCTTTTGCTCTGTAAGCTCTTTTACGTTTACAATATCTGCCTCTTTCACTAAATTTTGGGGATTTTGAACCAATACATTATTTAAATTATTGAAATGCCATATATGGATGTACGGGTTAGTATGGGTACATTGCTACACTGCTGTTGCATGTGTCTCATTTTTGTATCTTCAGATATACGTTTTATAAGGTGGTGCCGGCTGACTGGAAGAAAGTTTTAATATATTGTAAGGCAAGTAAGTAGGACGAGAAATGGGAATCGCCGGCGGATGCGGACCTCTCCTCTCGATTAGTCTCATGGTCGCAGTAGAAGGGAATCTAACAATTACTACAAATATAAATGTTCAACATTTTATCAATATAATAATAGTTTACTTTTAATTTAATAAATCCCAAAGGTTTTAATTCCTGACGATTATATGTAAATAAAACTTTATTAGTTTGCTCTACTTTATAATGATTAAAATTTGAATCAAATCTGGCATAGCTGATATACGTGCACCAGTATCTAATTGACATTTAAAGATATCATTTTCAGTTTTTAAATTTATTATTAAGAAATCAAAAGAAATATTTTCGTTTACAGTAAATAAATGTTTATTTAATAAAAAAATTTGATCTTTTTTTAATTTATTTTTATCTTTACATACACTAGCATTGTGACCTTTCTTTTTACAAATATTACAATTGCTATTTTTAAAGAAACAATTTGTACTTAAATGATTATTTCTACAGCACATCAAACATTTATTATTTATTGGCTTACCAGTCTCTTTATTTTGCGATCTTAACATTCTATTCCCCGATTGTGGTGATAATGTTGATGCAGTCACTTGATGCACTTCTGGTTCCATCTTGATTGATGTATATCTCAAAGATGCCATTTTATTTTTAGCAATGTTCACCACCTTGGAATAATTTGTAGATTTCTTTAACTCGAACAATTTTTCTTGCACTGATCCAGATTAAATTCCATAATATAATGGTCTCGTAGCACAAACTCCAATTCTACCGCGGAAAATTCAAAATGCTCCCAAGCAAAAATGTAAAAATGATCTTTTTGACATGTAAACAATTAAACACCGGTGGGATCAGCAGTCTACGTTAAACTATAGCTTTTCTACGCTAAGAATATTACTTAGTAGAGTAATTTTGTAATTAAGATAAAATGTATTACCTCATTATCAGTAATAATAAATTTTCAAAGTAAATAAATTTTGTATAAATGTCTTTTAATTTTGAATAATTAAAATAAATAAACATAATAAAATATTTATTTGTAATAGAAGCTTACCTGCGCTGAAAATAATATTAAGAGTAATGTTTTTTGCTACATATGTAAGTATAAAATAAATAACGATAATTTTATTTTTGTAATAAATGAAATTAAATTTATTTATACACTACTTATTTTGGAGTAATAATATATTATATAGTGCTTAACAACAAAAGCAAAGAACTTGAATAATGAAGTTACGTTTTGTTAATTGTATATGGGTGTGGCTTGAAGTTGAATGCTGTTAAGTTGATGTTAGCGTTTTATTCATCTTCTGTTATCTATAAACAAAAATCAATAATTAAAACAATAAAATATAACTTAATTAATTTAATACTTACATTGTTGATGTGTATAACGGGGTATTTAATTCCGTTTCTTTCTTCGACATTGCTAACAACAATGTAAGCACCTCCACTGTGATTTTTGTTAAAATCTTCTACATCTTCCGTAAAAAAGGTTACAAATTGTTTTGGTAACCATACTACAAATTCCGGTGTTTTTACCAAAATAGATGGTCCATATCTTGTAGATTTTATTTCGATCAATTCGATTATGTACCTAAAATTTATATCCAATTCCAATAACTTTTTTTCTGGTAAATAGGTTCTCACGTTACAGAACTGATTCAATTTATCGAAATCCATGATTTTCACTTTATATCGCAGAGATTGTTATTATCACATCTACACTAGCAGACTAACTAAATGATATTTGAAGTTTTAAATTATCATTTTTTTCATGCCATCATCATTACCACAATGTCCGCAAAAAATGAATAATAAATAACAGGAAACCAATACATCAGTCATCACATTTCCTTAGTTTATTATAAAAAAAAATTTCTTAATTGATAAAATCATGATATTTAATGTGTTTAGGTAATCTTTCAAACCACAAACAAATTTGTAATTGAAAGAAATCCTAATTAATTTATAAATTTACTTCCCCAGGCTAATGTATGAATACCATCCCCACAAATGTAACGTTTATCATCAAATGGTGTAAGATCCAGTTTATTTTGTGTTTGTGTAAAAATAGTATGCTTGATTGATAAAAATAAATTTTGTTGTCTATATATTAATTTATTTTGAAATAAACATTTTTAATAGTCGTTGCCGGTTAAGTATTTTTTAACAACATGTTTCTTAACACCTTTAGCTTTCTTTAACCATTGACCACATTCAATATTGTTTGCATACATTTTACTTCGCAAACCAACACACTCTGACGTAATTTTTCCACCATTTTCGTCTTTTATAATTCCTAACATTGCTTTATTTTGTAAAGGAATGCCATATGAATTGTTTAAGGCAAAATTACTAGTGTCAAATTTATTTAGATTTAATAACATATCTTTATAAATATCTTCAGTATCTATAGCAATTGTTAAACTATCAGTATCCATATAACATAATTGTTCTTTTTTAGATACATTTGTTTTGTATGATCTTAATAAAATTCATACATTAAACATTTTGATAATTCTAAAACTGAAAATCCTACATATATAGGTTTGTTACTTTAATTCGCTCTAACTGTAGTGCCGCTAAATTTTCTGTAAATATTTTAATGTTTTAAAATTAGATTTTGCTATTAATGACTCAATTTCTTTCCGTTTACCAATATTTTCCCAATGGTTAACCAGATGTACATCAACACGCTTATCAACGTTCTCCATTGTCTTACCAAAAACTGAAGTATTCATTAATTTATAAAAATCTTTTTCGAAATCATTCATTGACAGTTTACGTAGTTTTGTATTTAGATCTATATAATTTTTTAACCATTGAGATTGATTAAATTCTAGAATACGATAAATTTTTATAATTTTTAAACCTTTAGCTAATGCTTGTTTTAAATTTTTGTAATGAATTATATATTTCGATTTATTCATTAAATTGGGGGTTAATTTTTTAATTTTAAATTTTGCTTGTGGTGGTACTATATTTTTGGCAAGAAATGGTAGATCGTTATGTTTTTCATGTAACTCAGTTGGATATTCAATATCAACTTCGAGAGCATATCCTTTATCAGATGTATCAGAGATATTATTAACATTAAAAACACTAATTTCATCATTGGTCAACCATCTAAAATTAGAACAGGGTAAAAATTGTGACATTGCCCAACCGTACAAGTTATTAGCATCGAAATATATAAGATATTTTGAAATATTATTATCGTCATAATCTGACATATATTTGTTATTAGCTTTTGCATATCGGAGGGAACATTGACAAATTCCACCTCTAATACCAGTTTTGATGAAGTGATGCATATGAATATCAGTTAATAATTCTAACTCAATTTTAGTAAAGTAGAGCATTGCATCCCAACTGAGGCCAGGCAAACTTTTCGAAAATGTTCAAAAACGTCTGCTAAAAGTAACACATCTAATTTTATATACAAATCGGAATAGTTGCTTAAATTTTGACAGTTAAATGTTTTCCAAACATTTTGAGCATGTTTATAATCTTTTTTGCTAATATCAGTATTTGTCATAAAATTGTAAAACGTTTTTTTTTAACCCTTTAGGGGTCACAACAATATCCGCTTATTTAATAATTCTAATTTTTTGTATATTTATTTATTTTGATTATAAGAATGCTATACATACCTCAAAACATGTTTCTTTTAACCAATAAAAAAGTTAGAAATTGTAGCCCTGAGGCTACATTGACCTTTGATGATACATTTTGTAGGTACTTTTACAATTACATCAAACATTGGTGATATAATAAATATGCACATGTAAACAAAAAATATCTGCACTTATTTATTTTTATTTATTATGAAAATGATAAAAACAGTTTTTATTTGGTGTAAAACAGCATCTCATATTACATTTCTGACATGCAACAGTTGTAAAACCTTTGGTGCAGTGTCGACATCTTCCTTTTGAAGTGTGAATTGGCCAATGTCCTACTTCATCTTTTCTTGTCACATTGTCTGGTCTGCTTTTTACTGGAGTATTTATTGTTTCTATCGTTTCTTTGGATGGTCGTCCTTTTTGGTTTGTTTTACCCGCGTGTTGAAGCGACTCTGCTAATTCAGCTCGAAATAGTTTTAGTAAAATCGGTTTTTGTTTGACTTCTGAACAATTTTTTTTGTATACTAACCATGCATTTACAACACACATATCTAATAAATGAGTAAATATAGGAAAGTACCATCTTCTAGCTCTGCCTGGACTTCGGTATAATCCTAAAAGAGCATTTGCTTTGTCTACACCTCCCATGTGTTTGTTATATTGAGTAATAATAGTTGGACAAGGTACATTAACTTTTCTTTTGTCATCATTACTAAATCTTTTTAAATTTTGCAAAGGTTTGATTCCACAGAAGGTGCTTCCTAATAGAACACATTTGTTATCTCGCCATTTTACGACTATTACTTCCTTGTTTTTGTCTGTTTTATAAACAAATGACCCTCTTGGTCGTTTTAATAAAATTTTATCAGATTCTAGAGGGCAACCGGCTATTCTGTTAGACCTAAATGTGCCCAAACTTAAAATTCCAAAACTATCTTTTAGATAAGACAGTAAAGGCAAACTACTAAAATAGTTATCAAAAAAAATAACAGTTTTTTGCGGATCATGAACTGTTTTACACAATGCAATTACGACTCCTGCACCAACACCTAAATCTTTTTCTGTATCATCAAGTTCATTAGTAGTGCCTTTTAACTCATCAAACGTATATGAACCCTGATAAAGAAGAAAATCAGCAATTATTCCAGATACTCCAGCTCTAACAAAAAGTTTGAAACCCCATTTATGTGGTTTATTTTTTATGTATTGTCTTAGGTTTCTAGCAAAAGTACCTTTGTACGGTATCATAGTTTCGTCTATTGAGAACTGATTTTCACTATGGAATTTTTGACAATTGGCACGAATTTTTTCAACAAGGGGCCGAATTTTATAAAATCTATCTTTAGTCAAGGGAGTTACGTTAGAGTTATTGTTGAAATGTAGATAACGTCTAATTTTTTTAAAACGCCTAGCAGACATTGCATCAGCTATTTGTGGAATACGTGTTCTTGTGGCCCAATAATCGGAAATAGCAGGTAATTTTATAATTCCCATTGTTAGTAAAACTGATAAAAAACTTGTAAATTCTTTAGTTGATAAGTTCAAAGAAGTACCTGTGCTTTCAGTAGTATATATATTTGATTGTTCGATAATATCAAACATGACGTCATATGAAAAAAACTTTAAAAAATATTCTAACGGAGATAAAATCTCTTGTTCATCACTTGAAAGAGCATCTGGAAGTGTATGTAAAGGTAAGTCGTCTTCTGTCCAATTGTATACAATTGTGTTTTTTTTCTTCTTTTTTTTTGGTTGTTTTATTGAAACTGCATTCTCCTTGTTGCTTTCATTTTCATTATCAGTGTCTTCGTTATCAGTTTCTTTAATATGGTTGTTGTTTGAATCGTGTACAAGTTCATTTTCCGTTTCTGCTGCTAGTTTATTTCTAAACTTTGTAAGAATTACTTCGTCAGTTTCTTCATCTGACGAAGAATAATCTGATACGTCAGATAAATGAGGCGTTTTTGGCACAATTATTGTTTTTCTAGCTTTGCCGTAAAAGCTATGAGAATTTATTGGCGGAAGGTTATCCATTTCAGTTATTTTCTGTATAACAAAAAAAATACCTCTTAGAAGTCAATGTTGCTTTAAAGCTACATATAAATTGAAACTAAAATTACTTGAAATCTAATCATGCAAATAACAAACTAATATTACTACATTGAACAACATTACATAAAATATTATATATGGTAAAAATGTAATGATATATTACATTATTACTTACCAAAATTTTGATTTATACAGGAATACACTAGAGTAAACACGTGCACAGACGAACGGCAGCCACTAAAATCAATTTTTTAGTTCGAACTTTTTTTGCATAGATGGAGCTAAGTGTCACACTTATATAAAAACAATGTAGCTTCAAGTCTACGTTGTACCGAATACGTGATAAATAATTGGTAAAGAGTTATATACCTTTGAAACCAATGTAGCTTACAAGCTACAAGGGATGCTAAAAGGTTTTAAGAAGTTTAGTTTCTTGGAGCCTTTTAATAGAATCCATATAATCATAAGGAAAAACTCCCTTTTTCCTTATTAATTCAAATAGATTATTATTTGGAAAATATTTTTTAGTTTCAACTTATTGATTAGATGTTAAATTGTTAACTAGTTTTTTTAAGCTGCTATAAATCTAAATGAATCTAAGAATCTCAATTTTAAGTTGATGTTCTTCTCAACACCATTAGCAGTGTATTGATCAACACATACTGTTTTTGAAAATGAGATATATTTTTCGTGATTTTGAGGAATTACATTTATTTTTTCATTGTCATAAGCTAGTTCTTTTACAAATAAGTGAGAATCATAACCACTTAAATTATGGAAAAAAACAGGTATAAATTTTGGAGTTTTATACTTTAGATTACACTGCAAATGAGCTGCTCCTCTAAATTTACCTGTCAAATGACAATGGTCTCTAACTTTGTCAGCATTATTATTTATTATTTCATCACATATATGACAAATTGTTGTATTTTCAAAATTTCTTTGTTCATCTTGCGTTAGTTTTATCATTGAGATAATTCGTTTTAAATGAGTGTTATATATTGATTTAATATCTGTGGTTAGATATTCTAAAAATATGTGGCGTTGATTCCCACTTCCGGGTGGGGTCAGGTTAGGAGCCTGATTGGTGGTTCAACCGAGCAAAGTGCCTGCCAGCTCAGCGTAGACGGTCGGGTGTTAGTGTGAGCGCCACGAGCTTAATCTCTTGAGTTCGCTCGGTGCCACCGTGCTCCGTGGGAGAAGCTCGAACCCACAATCGTACCTAGAAATAATTCCCCTTCCCCAACACAAAAAAAAAAGAAAGAAAGAACAAGAATAACAAGTTTTATGTCTGCGGTCGGTCAGGCCAAAATTTATTGGTTATTAAAATATAAAACATTTCATAACGTCGTAAACAAATAATTAGGGTCACCGTTAACCCCTTATGCAAGCTCCCGAAAGTAATTCTTGGTTAACACGTAGTCTACTATGACTATTACCGGAGTTGTCCGCGGCGACGCGCAGCGCTACGAGCCCCCTTCGTTCACCCCCCATTTTCCAGAAATTATAGGAAAATAAATAAATAAGTTACGAGTGAGGATCTTGCACTAGGTTGCTCAGATGTTAATGACACCCAATTTAAATAAAACATTAATGGTACGCTTTTGATAGCAATACCCAAATAGTAAATCTTAACACACGCTTATTATAATGTAAATATTGAAAACGTCATAAGACGTACGTTGGATAGGTGTGAGGCACCACTACTTGCAAAACAAAATAATTATACATAAATAAAGAATTTGAATAAAGCCTTGTCTCCTGCGTAGTTCCTCTCTGCAAATCTGCAAACTCCAGCTTCCCCGGAATAATTCACCTAATTCATCCAGCCACTCAGGAATGATTGAGAAGGTCGGGTGGTTTTCACAACCCCCAGGTTATATATATATATATATATATATATATATATATATATATACATATTTGAGTGGATATTGTGTACCCATACGATCCATCCAGATCTTCCCTTACGACCAGATTGCTGCAGACGGCAAAATCTTCTTCACCCGTCTATTTTTCGCCGAGTAAGTAAACCTGAAAACCACACTCGTGATAAATGACACCCAACAAATCTGACAATTAACCTAGGAAAGAAGTAAATGATAATAAATACCTGAGACATGGCGAGGTGGAAGTTACAGCACTTCTAATAAGATGGCCACGAGGCGTGGGAGGCTCAACATCCGCAAAGCGGTGAGGTCGATTATAGGCACATAAACCACTACACTTAAACTTGGCTAGAACGATACCATTAAACGGCTATATGCCGCGAGGATATACCTCTTTTCGGTATTAACGTTCAGCCGCACATGCACCCACACACCTCGAGGACCGGAAGTGAAAGAGAACCCCCAATGTCAAATTTTCACCGACACCCTCAACCAAGCGTCAGTGTTGCCAACTGCGTTTGCAACATTCTCCGAAGTGTCAAATGGTGAGTGACAGTGAAGTGTCAACAATAGATTGGATTATCGAATTACTAAATCTGAGTAAGTATAAGCATGTTACCACACTACACTAATACTGTGAACCTTAGAAATTACTTTTCCTAATTTCCTATCACTCACTCAAGTTAAATTGTAAACATAATTCACATAACCTACAACCCATAACGAACCAAACAACTAATCATAAAATCCCATAAAATATTCCCTTCATTACCCACATAGCAATAAAGCCTTTCCCGAGTAAGATCTCACAACATTTACCCTTAATATTAATTCCAAAACTAGTTTCGATCTTACTACGAGAGAAAAATAACCCTACTCGTAATTGCCCATATTAACAACACGAAATTCCACCTATTTCTTATTAACAACATACCAACATACCCACTAATAATTTCTTATTCTAGAACCCGTGCCAAGACAGGCCCCCAGAGGCAGAAGCAGCCCGTATAATTCGTCGGAATCGACTGAAATGGTAAGTGTCAACCATTCACTTATCTCATAACCAACACTAGCATAAATTAATTAAGATATAGAAACTAACCTTTAACACCCCACACTAACTTAATTAGTGTGAGAATCAAAAATAAAAATTAATCACCCAAATAACAACGTTAGGCCGCCAAAATTTCTATAGTGTATGTTGGGTTGCATACGTTACCACCCCAATAACTCCCGTCAGCTATCTTGGTTGCCTACCTTAAATTGTTAAATTGTAAAATATACTTGATTGTTTCAGGTAACCAGCCGGCAGCTTCTTAGGCGGAATCGTGATGCTACAAATTCTTTAGAACAATCTAATCCTGTGGAAGTTTTAAATATATCGTTTTTATTATTGTACGAACATTTAATTAAATATGCAAAAGAATACGGAACATGTTGACGTACATTGGTTGTTGACAATTTTAAAGGATCAGGTTCACACGCTTGAATAGGTGTTAAAATGCTTTCAAAATCTGCGTATACTACAAATGGAGCCATTATTTTATTATTATAATTTACGAACTTTAATCAATTTTCTGGCTTTAAATCACCATTCTTAGTTTTTTATTAATTAGTGGTTGATAGTACTGTATAAATTTTATTACAATCATTATTTATATGCGCATTCAAATTGACTTTATTACTAAAAAAAGTTAAACAACCATCGCATAAGAAACTTTTACCTTTATGTTTAGACACTTGTGATGAAATTAATCTTGATAAGTTTTGAATTAACACATAATGTTTAGTAAATTAATTTTCTATAAGAAGTAAATTAATATGTTTATCTACTTTTTTATATTGTTGTTTTTCTGAATTAAATTCTAAAGTATATACATTTATGCTTATATTATTTAATATTTCATTTTTTTTAATATCATATATTTCCAAGGAAAACTGATACCTTTTAAGTTTAAAACTTCGTTGTAATGCGGATATGATGATGTTCGTTCAGCACATCCTTGACGTATTGGGTGTAATGTAGCAGTAAGTGACCACGCTAAACATGCTTCATCTGCGTTTTGGATATTTATGCACGCATGCTTGTTCTTAATTTGCAGTGGAAGATCTATATATGATGATCCTCGTATAGAAGTATATTTATTTTTGTTGATTTGAATATGAGATATATATAGAAGAGCCCCAACCACTATCTTTTTCTTGAAACTCATCTCTTTTACTTTATAATATTGTGAAAAATTCTTCCAATATATTGTGAATATGTGATGTTGGTGTAATAATCAAGTTTTTTGTGTTAAATGATTTTAAATCCGTATGATCCATTCCATCACTGTGTTGATTCACATATAATCCATAAAGTTTCATATTCACTTTTAAACCTTTTTCAGCTTGCGCCAAAGGTTCTATTAAAGAATGTATAGGTGTTTTATTTTTATTAAGAAATGATGGAATATCTGTGATATGTGTAGAAGGTGCTTTAATTTGAAAAGTTTTTATTCGGTTTTTAAAAGCAGTCTCAATTAATTCAACACCATCAACTGTAAGAGATTTAGTTTTTTTTTTAATGTTCTTGAGATCGCATATGTCCTCTATATTTATTAATAGAATCAAATTCGATGTTACATAGTTCACATCTTCGGTAGCATTAAAATTAAGGTAACCAGAAACATTAATTAATTTTTGATTGTGGTTATAGGGTTTTTGCTTTTGATTGCAGTAATTAGATTTTCACAATTCATCAAGAAATATTTGCCAATGTGTGTGGATTGCTCTCATAGTTAGGTACTGAATTCACATACAGCTTTAACAACTAGTAGTTTGGTTGAGCCATTACTATTTATTTAATTTTAGAATTTGTACAATTATTTATTATTATATTTATTTTATTAATTCTTATTACTTCTTATATTATATACATATATTTATTTCATTTTTTTTTTATTATTATTTAATTATTATCATTTATTATAAAAAGATTTATTATGAAGGAATTGAGTACTCATACATAATAATAATTAGCATATTTATTCCCATCAAGTATTATTACAGATGTGGTATTTCGATGTCTGCGATAGACGTGGTTGTTCCTCCAGGTGATCTTTATCTACGATTTCGGTTCTTTATTATCGTTTTTTATTTTATTTTTTTTAAACTTCGATAATCTGCACGCCTGCCCTAGTTAAATTCCGCGATTGTTTTTAAAAACTTTAAATATTAGATAATACAATAAGCGGTGTGATGAGTAAGTCGTTTGTTTATATAGTAAAAATAAATGCTAATCAGTGATATATTCAGATTATCATTCGTACGTGCTAATCAGCTTGTTATGCATTATATAACTAATACAAGCTTTTTCTTTAAAGGTATTACATATATAGAATAAAAATTTAATATTTTTGGAAGATTTGAAAATTAAAAAAACATTTGAAAAATCAAAATTATAAAGTAATTAACAAATAATTAGATTTATATAATTCTCCTATATATTAGACATTAAAATAAATTTATTTGATGTACACAAATTTCAAGTGTAAATATTTAATGTTCAAGGAAAGTTTATTGGCTTTTATTAAAGTTTTAAATGATATTTAAAAATAAAGCTCATCTTAATCTTTCTCTGAATAAATTGTAAAATTAAATAGTAATAAAAAATGAATTAAGTATTATAAAAATATACAAATAAAATAAAATTGATGTATTACAAGCAAATTTTAATCTGTTTTGTCTATTCCTTTCTGTAATGCATCATTTATGTAGCTATTATTAGTAAAGCTACGTTATTTTACTGTAAAAAAAGCTTACACACACAAATAAAATTAAAGAAAACTGTAGAAATCAATATTAAAAGTTCTTTATACGGGACTGTACAGAAAACTTATTACGGAACTGTACACAAAATTTATTACGGACTGTACATAAAACTTTTTACTGTACCCACTTTAGCTGTTTTAACCTATTCGAATGCATCCGAATAAGCTATATTGGCAAGACTGCTATTCGTTAGAGGAGGCAACGCCTTGGCGCCCTTGACGTGCACAATAATTTCAGTCTACTACACTACCGCACCATTGCTACTATGTTGCTGAGAATAAATATAGGTATCTAATAAATATAAGTGAAATGACAACAAATTAAATAATAAACTTGCTATTAAAAATATTGGAATTAAATATACGAACATACAACTAAATTTATCGATCCAGAATGGAGAGGCAAACACGAGAATGCGTTATAAGTGTATACAAATATTTAAAATATAAATTTAATAGTAAAAAGTGAATTAATTATAAGAAGTCAGTAAATTGGAAATACTAGAAGAACAAGATATGAAAAAATAAAGACAAATTGTTATTATATAATAAAATACGTAATTTGCACTCGACTAATCTACATTGGCAACGCCTTGGCGTGGACAATCATCAATCTACTAACCTACCATTGCTACTATGATGCTGAAAATAAATAAAGGTGTCTAATAAATATAAGTGAAATGACAAGTTAAATAATATAATCGCCATTAAAAATAATGTAATTAAATAAATATATGAATAACAACTGGAATAATCGCTGCAGAATGAAGAGGGGAACCCGGGAATGCAGTAAAAGTGCAACAATTGATTATATAAATCTTCAAAATTATTAATTATAAAAAGACTGTAAATTGGAAATCTAGAAGAACAAGATATGAAAAGACAAATTGTATATACAATAAAAACAAAAAAATTTCCCATTTTGAAGAAATTTATTGGATGTGGCACAATGAAAAACATACAATTAATCAGAATATACATCGTAACAGCAGCTACAGTTCATTAAGAACAGACATCTTGATTGCATATTTTTAATTCTATTTGTAAAATAAAAATGGATACAATAAACATATTATATTATGTAAATATTAGAATATTTACTTAATATGAAATGATTTAAAACTAGGTTGAAGTAATTTGAAATAAAATTCCAACCTAGTAAATATATGGATAACATTACTCTATTTTGTTATTATTAGTCGGTTGACGTAATTTCATCTAACTATATTGTTAATTTGGGTTGACGTAATTTGAAATAAAATTCCAACCTAATAAATATGGTTAAAAACTATTCTGTTATTGATAGTCGGTTAACTTAAATTTATCTAATAGTTTGTTTTATAAAAAGAATTGGTCAATTTTTCACTTTACAAATTCTTGTGTTGACAAACATTATTCTTCATTTATTTTAAGATGCATTGATTTGATGGATCATGTTGTGTACTACAATTGTAAGACTTTTTTTTACTTCTCCTTCTTGGGTATGGTAGTTATTGAATTCTTTCATATAAATGTATTGAATAAGACACTTGTTGTAATCTATACCATTCTTATAAAACATTTGTTGCGGTTTTATTCTTCTTCAATACAGAGAATTTTTTTCCAATACCTGATCTATAAAAAGTTTCTACTTGTTCAAGATTTTTTTTTACTTTTGAGGTTTTGTTACCTTTACGGGTCATAATTCTAAAAGAATTGCTTATCTAAAAATGATAGTTTCTAGGAGTCTGTAAATTTCAGAGTACTTTTCTTCAGTCATACATTTGAACATCTACTGCCACTTGTATAACTACCAAATTGGTTAAAAATTTTGATATATGTACTCATCGGGATATAGTATGTTGCCTCTTCACATTCATTTGCCCAAATACTCGATCTAGAGGTATAAAGCTGTGTCCAGTTACGGGAAAAATTAATCCAATGGCGGTTGCGTTTTGTGGAGCGTTAAGTAACCATTTCTGACACATTAACACGTTGAATTTTTATTCTGTTCTCTACAACCATCAGCTAATGTTCTAATTATTTTAGCAGTTCGCGGTATATCTGTATTAATAAGTCTATGATTAGATGCAATTTTATTTGATTCTTAAGATATTTCTAATTCAGTCCAGGTGTAAATGAATGCATTGTTTCTTATTAATTTAACTTTTGATGTTCCTAATAATTATAAAGTTGTAGGTGAAGAGCTGCCGGGAATAACAAGTCGCTTGATCTGGTATTTTTGGCATTAGCATATTTAATTAAAAGTTAGATTTTTTTTCAATATATCATAGAAACTGTTTGCTTATGAACATGCAGTTCCGTCATGTACTTCAATTTATCACCATTCGATGGTCTTTTGATACTTTTTTTCAGGCGCAAAAATGTTGAGCAAACGTCTGTAGCCGGTGTTCCGAAACCAATATTATCGGAAGTATTAAAAATATTGCAAACAAATAAATCTTTTACTTTCAAATCTTCATCATCTATATTGTTATACATTTGTCATAGTTTTTTATATTTAAATCTGGCACTAAGTTAGTGCCAACTGGTGTAACTAATTGGTAATAATATATTTCTAAACATTACAGAGATTCAGTTTGTTTGAATTCTCTCCGATTCTATTTTATTTGATACTCAATCATTATCTCTGTGATCATTAGGCAAACTACCAACTAATAGGAAATTTTTAAGAATAAAATGTTGAGGAATGATTTTCTGCAGACTGGTACCAACTGTTCTTGAAATAGACTGAATACATAATATTTGTTGCTGACAAAACGAGGTTTTTTGTTTAGGTTTATACCTGTGTCTTTTAGGTTAGGTTTGTGCTTGAAAAGGTATACCATTGTGGTTGCAGGTGGGATATTTAGGAAGAATCGTAGCAGAATACCTATAAATCTTAACGCCAGTTTAAAATCGAATAGAATAGAATAGAATTTGGTCTAAGATTGAGAGTTTGAGGCAGGCCTGCTAGGTCAAAGCTACTGGTGTACTGACGTTTCCATATTTAACTTTTAGAATTGTTCCGCACATGTTTCAATATTCATTGGAGAGTTTATTTCTGAATAAATTTGTTTCCGTTTTTACCTCAATTTGTCTTTGTTCACCCTTATTGCTAACTACCTAACTCGTCATTATCTGTGTTATGTTTAATACGTGACGCAATTCTTTTAAACATACGCTTTCTGTCTGAACCGAGAAAAGATATGATTACTTTTTTTAGATTATTTAACAAATTTCTAAAGTGAATTTTTTGAGACAATATAGGCTACAACGTGTCACACCTGCCGTTTTTATCTTGTTTATTAGTTTCAGTGAAATGTTTTTTACAGTACCGTTTCTCAACAGTAAGTATTTTTGAATTTGTGTTGAATTCATCAAGTTGCCAAACTTTTTCGTTTAGATCTTCAGTGGTTAAATATTGGCACAACTGGGTTTTTTGCTTTGCTGCAGATGTGACTTTTCTAAGCTGGGATTGTATGTTGCTGGGCATTTTTGAGAATAAATATAACTTGGGGTAACTTACATTGTCTTTATTACTGTAATGTATGGTCTGGTGACTATCGGCTCTCCTAGATTTTTCACTATTTGATCTTGTTCGCACATTTTACTATTTAACAAATACTTATAATTATAATTTGGATTTGACTATCTACCGAGAATTACAACTATAACGACGACTCAAACTACCGCTACTAACTGTCTTTACCAAGGTGTTCCCTTTTTATAAGATCGGTCCCAATCGAGGTGAGCAAATCTGACATTGTTTAATTATGTGACGCCTTATGTTGAAACTAACATTCTTAGGACTTTCGAATTAATTAATCTCAAGCCGCAACGTATGATTCAGCTAATTGCTTTCATGCGTAAGTGGTTCGCTTATTAATTTATATGACTCGTCCTTTTATTATTGTAGGGAATGCGGAGGGTTATTAAATAATTAACACTGCACACTCCTTAGTTTTAGTTTGGTTTTAATTTAGTTGTTAAGAAAATATATAAATGATTAATAATATAGTTTGATTGAGAACGTTTTAATAATAACAGGTTGGTGAAAATAGCCGCAATGCTTTGTTCGTCGAATGTTCGTCGTCGATGTCTACGCTCGCCTGGTCTTACGGTGACTGACTCGTCACCGCTTGCAACTGCCCGTCTCGCCGCTTCCTCCCTTTGTTGCGTTCGTTGCGTGTCGTCAGTCACTCGTTTCGCATCGTCAATCAATTGTTATCCTCTCCCCGCGCCGTCGGTCATCTGTTGTCTTTGTCTCGTATCGTCAGTCAATCGTCAATCCCACACTCGGCCCTCCTGGAAAACGTTCGTCCCGAATGTTACTCAGTCCTTGTTTTTGTTGATGGGACACCAATGCTTCATGTATTCCGCACAAGTTGTTGTTGCGTTTGGTCCATCATGTAGTCCTTCCTTCTTAACATCATACGTATCGTTATATTTTGCCCGTGTAACCTTGTAGGGTCCAAAATATTTCGGTTTAAATTTAGCGCCAGGAATTCCTTGTGTTTGTCTGATCAGAACCAAATCACCCACTTTGTATTTATTTGGTTGTTTACGTCGCAGATTGTATTGATGACGGTTTTCATTCTGTACCTTTAATATGTTCTTCTTTGCTTCACTTCGTATTTCGATCCTTTGTTCTTCAAATACTTCGATTGCTGCTTCCTCTAATAACTTCGTGATTTGGATGTCTTCCTTGCACTTCATTTTTACTCCACAGAGTAATTCCATTGGTGATTTGGCGATAGAGCGTTGAATCGTTGAGTTGATTATTTGCTGTACCTTAGGCACAAACTTGTACCAATCACCTGGTTTGTCTATCGCTAACTTTGCAATAACAGGAATAATAGTGTTATTGAGTCTTTCAATCTGTCCATTTGCTCTAGCAAGGCCAGTGGTCAATAAAATATTCCTTATTTTCTCCTCTTCACAATATGCGGCAAATTCGTCTGATCGGAATGCAGAACCTCTGTCTGAAATTATGACGCTTGGATTTCCAAATATGTGCTTCTGTATGTCCAGCTTCTGTATAACCTCCTTTGCACACGTAGTCTTCGTCGGATATAACCACGTAAATTTCGAAAACGAATCGATGACCGCAAATATGTATTTGTAGTTTTTGTTTGTTGTCTCAAGGGGACCAAGGTGATCCATATGGAAGGTATGTAGTGGCATATCTGGCTTTTCTAACGGATTTAGCATGCCTTCCTTTTTGCCCATCTTTCTATTTATTAACAAACACGGAATGCAACAAGAAAGTACCCTCTCTACTTTCTGTTGGATGTTTGGTATAAAGTATTCTTGTTTCAATACTTCTATATTCTTCTTGGATGAAAAGTGACCATTTTCATGTATTGTTTTGATGATTTCTGCCTTTATTATCTCGGGGATCATAATCAAGTGACGTCCATCTTTCACTTTGAAAAGTATGTTATTCTTTACGAGTTATTCGTCTGATCCATGTTCTATCGCAAGCGTTTTTAGCGATTTTATAAGCTCGTCCTCTTCCTGTGCTCGACGTATTTTAATAGATACTTCCTGACTTCTTGTCATAATGGCATTTCGACTTAAGGAGTCTACATGCTTCATCCGGCTTCCCTTTCGATGTTCTACTTCATATATGAATTCCTCCAGTTCTAGTGCCCATCTCGCAACTTTGCAGTTAATTTCTTTCTTCTTTAACGTCATGGTGACTGCATTGCAGTCTGTAATGATTTTGAACGGCTGTCCCAAAAGATACACTCTCAACTTCTTTACGGCTTTAACTATTGCAAGAAATTCCAAATCATAGCTCGTATACTTCTGTTCCGCTGGCGTCGTCTTCTTACTCCAATAGTAAATAGGGTGCAGTTTCTGGTCATCCGATGAGATTTGCATTAGAACGGCCCCTAATCCGTCTTTGCAGGCATCCGTATGCAATTCAGTCTTAGCGTTCAGCTGATAGATGTTCAGAATTGGCTTTTTGCATAACATTTCCTTTAATTTCTGGAACGCAATTCTCTGTTCCCTTCCGAAATTAAAATTTTCGTCCTTTCTTATCAAGTCTGACAACGGCTTCGCAATTAACGAGTAGTTTTCGACAAATTTTCTAAAGTATCCGGTTAGGCCTAAGAAACTTTGGATTTGTTTAATATTTGAAGGTTCAGGGAATTTGGCTATTGCTTTCGTCGTATTTTCACTGGGTTGTCTGGTGCCCTCTTTAATAATGTGGCCTAAGAATTCCACACTTCTCTGCATAAATTGACATTATTTTGAGTTCAATTTCAGTCCATAATCCCTACAAACCGTCAATGCCATTTCTAAATTTCTCACTGCTGTCTTCTCGTCCTTTGCTGGAATTATGAAATCGTCCAAATACGGTATGATGATACCCTTCTTTATCAAATCATGGAATATTGTTTGTATATACCGTTGAAATGTTGGCGGAGAATTGCACAGGCCAAACGGTGCTCGTAAGAAACAATATTGTCCAAAATGTGTCACAAACGCGGTATACTTCTGACTTTCTTCGTGGACCGGTACGTGTAAGAAACCATTTTTCAAGTCCAACGTCGTGTATATCTATGAATCTTGTAGGCGATCGAGAATATCTTCGATGAGTGGAAGGGGATGGCGATCTTTAATTATCATCTTGTTTACTCTTCTGTAATCCACACATAGTCTATGTGAACCATCTTTCTTCTTCGTCAAAACCACTGGACTAGAGTATTCCGACGCACATGGTTTCACTATTCCCTCTTCAATCCATTCTTCAACTTGTTTCTTCATAATCGTCTTTTCTATTGGTGCTAGTCTTCTTGGAGAACAATAAATGGGTTCATCGTTCGATAGTACCAACTTTAATGATACTTCTGGAGATTTTATCTTCTCTGGTTTATAGTTTTTGATCAAGTTCACAACTTTTTCTTTAATTTCACCGGAACATCTTTCATCAATATCAATTTCTGGTTGATATGCAGAAATTTCAATTCTCATTACGTCTATACTTTCTTCAATAACCTCCTTTTCCTTCGCTTTCCTTTCTTCTACATTTTCGACTTCGATCTGTCCACATTTCATCTTTATCGTTACGTAGTCGAGGAAATCCTGACCAATTATTAAATCGGTTGCGATGCTTTCATTCACCACATACATCGGGGTAGATTAACATCCACCATCAATCTCTAACTCACATTGAAAAAATCCAATTGGTTTGACCAATTGACCTCCAAAACCTCTCAAAGATTTACTCACTGTTTCCAGCTCCGGAAATTTTGCTTTCTTATACGTATTTATTGTCATAGCGTTCACTGCACTTCCAGAATCAAGCAGGCCGACATAATTTCTTCCTTCTATTATTACTCTCTTCGTGTATCGTTCTTCTTCCTTCGAAATTAAGTTTACCTTAGATTCTGCTTTCGGTTTCTTGTCACATTTACTCGATTCGTGCCCGAATTGCAAACAATTGAAACATCTTTTCCCTTTTTCTCTACACTGGCAATTAGCTGAGATGTGCCCCTTACCGCCACAATTAAAACATCTACCGTCATCACCATCTCTTGAAATTTTTGTAATTTGCTCCTTTTTGATTTCACCATGACTCTTCACATCTCTAAATTTTTTTGTCAAACCGTATTGTTTATTGTTATTTACTGATGAGTCATTTGTTGCCTTTCTGATCTTCTCAAATGTTACAAGCTTTTCTTTAAATTGTCTCATAGTTTTCGCCTCGTACAACATAATTTTCTCTGCTGGTGAACCCCTTATTCCATCTGTTACATATTGTAAGAGAGATCTATCCCCAACGTTGCCTTTTGCTGCGATCTCCTTCATTTTGAGCAAATATTCATGCACTGATTCATCTTTCTTCATTTTTCTCATACTAAGTTCTTTGTGTATGTCAGCAGTGCAGCTGACTTCTTCAAATTCTTCTACTAACGCTTGTTTCAACCTAGGCCACGAATTTAAACGTTTCTCACCTCTTACAAACAGCTTAGCCAATCCAGTCAAACATCTCTTTGCACATAAAAATGATTGTAAGTCATTTAAATTCATTAATGCACTTACTTCTTCAAATTCCTCTACCCATACATCTATCTTTTCACTATGTTTTGAACACCCTGTATAATAAAGTTATTTGTCCTTTCAACGTTCGCCTTTGTGTTTTGAATTCGTCGGTCGCACTTTAGCCTTGAGCCCAAAAGCAGGTAGTTTTTTTGAAACACGAGCAGCGTCTATGCTACGCGTTTCTTTCGTCGTCGTCACTGTTCCTCTTTTGGTCGTCGTAAACTGCACACATACACACGCTAATGCGTAATAACGTATTTAGAATTCAAAGTACACACCACAGTACGTTGCACATTCCACGTCACATCTTCATATCGTCGAATTGCACTCTTTCAAACTTTTGGTTGAGCCCCCATGTGTAGGGAATGCGGAGGGTTATTAAATAATTAACACTGCACACTCCTTAGTTTTAGTTTGGTTTTAATTTAGTTGTTAAGAAAATATATAAATGATTAATAATATAGTTTGATTAAGAACGTTTTAATAACAACAGGTTGGTGAAAATAGCCGCAATGCTTTGTTCGTCGTATGTTCGTCGTCGATGTCTACGCTCGCCTGGTCTTACGGTGACTGACTCGTCA
This sequence comes from Tachinus rufipes, assembly GCA_963932245.1. Taxonomy (NCBI): domain Eukaryota; kingdom Metazoa; phylum Arthropoda; class Insecta; order Coleoptera; family Staphylinidae; genus Tachinus; species Tachinus rufipes. The sequence continues at coordinate 54,681,194 of OZ010748.1, forward strand.
CCGCTTGCAACTGCCCGTCTCGCCGCTTCCTCCCTTTGTTGCGTTCGTTGCGTGTTGTCAGTCACTCGTTTCGCATCGTCAGTCAATTGTTATCCTCTCCCCGCGCCGTCGGTCATCTGTTGTCTTTGTCTCGTATCGTCAGTCAATCGTCAATCCCACATTATTATAATCTCTTGTTTCGTGACAATATGTACGGAAAATGTACAGAATAAGCTTGATTTTGTTGCAGTTGAATTGTTAAGGTTTTTACTATTGTTGTTGCCGAGTACTAACCCTTTTGTTTCGTTATCTTGGGATTTTTGACATTATTAGATTTTCTATTAAAATGCAAAAGTGTATTGTAGAATTTATGACATTGCAATTATTCTGAAAATACACCACAGTGATATATTAAATGATCCTTGGAATTATTTGGACAACATTATTTAATATGCAATTGCTGCGTTTGGTCGGGTCTGTTTGTTTACTGTTTGTTGATTCTGATTTAATTTATCAGACGTTTTTTCATCTCGAAACAGTAATATTTAGAAAAAAACACTATTTAAAAAAAATGGGTCCTAAAAGAATTATTAATCATGCCTGATGATGCCACTGTCTTCAACATCAGTTTTTTTAAATAAATAAATACTTTAATTAATAACTAAAATTAAATTTTATGTTTTAAATTTACTCAATTGAATGTATTGACTTTATGTGCAATTTTTATCAAGTTTATTTATTAAATGACTAATTTACAGGTTATCGGATTTGGTTTCTATTACATCATTCTTGAATAGCACCGCGCTGTGAATGAATGAATAATGAGTAATGTACGTACCTGACATCGAAGTTTATATTTATGTATATCTGTTTATCATCCTGCTGGTCTTGTTGCTTTTGGGGGACACCCGAGCAGGACGCCTCCTTGTTGTTTAGTTTTCAACTCAACTACGTGACGTTTGCAACTTTAATATAAATTTAAAAATGCAACCCAATTAATTAATTAAATCTATCCATATTTGCTGGAGAATTTTTATGATTGATATATTACATTTATATTCGTACATTAAAGAAATAACAAAATGTTATGATTTTGCACGCTTCCGTTTCTCGCTCTCATATTTTCATGTGCCAGGCTGTACTAAAGTAATAACAATGGAGCAGAAGCGTAGAAAGTCTTTTGTCAAATAGGAATTATTTTTCATTTATTGAAAATAATACAAATATTTATTTTATGCAGTGTTAGCAGGATTCAGTCACGATTGCAACTTATAATTAACAAATATAATTGTGATTTTAATTGTCTCTCTGAAAAGTGACTTGCTTGGCACATTGCATACATTTACTTTGTTATACAAATATAAGTTTATTTTTTGCAAAATTAGTATGATTACATTGTAAATATCCTACATTAAAACTTATTATTATAATGAGTAACAAATTAATAAACTTTATATTCATTTTTATCTTCCGAGGAGTGTATGTTTATCTTTTATTATTTATAATTTACATCGTATAGTGTATATTAACTATACACTAAACATGATGGTTAGAAGTATCTTCAATCAATAATGTAACACTGTATGGCAACACTCACCAACACCCGGGTTATATACCCGCAGGTGTTACCCTGAAACACATTCAATGCCAGTTGTGTTTATCAACACTGGCGGAATGTGCTTGCGATGCAAGGTGAATATTAAGTAACATCTATTTACTACATTTTATTACCCTGGAGGAAGTGCAGCTATTGCGCCACTATAGGTGACTCGTATCGTAAAATACAAGATCTTTATGATTTGTTTCTATACTCTCCGTACTTGTATCAGAATCGTATTCATCAGTTTCTATACCCGAATCTAATTCATCATCACTATAGGTGTTACTTTCATCACTTGAATCAGATTCAAATCCACTCGAATTAGATTCAGATGCACTCGAATCAGATTCTGAATCTTCCATTGAAAAATTTTGATAGTCACCATTATTATTATTATTATTATTATTATTTTAAATATTTTAATCATATAACAATACTTACAGCTTTATAAATAAGTTCATTTGCTTTTTGTTTGTACAATTTAGCATTTTCTGCAATAACTAATAATCGTTCTAGATATATTATCGTACGTCCTATAACGGTTTGAACTTACTCTTACCATAGGTTGGCGGCAGCTCTAATTTGATTGGTGGGTCGTGGATCGCTTCAAATTCAGGATTGAAAGCCAAATAAATGGACTTACTAAATGTTGTAAATCTGAAGGAAGGACGTTATAGAGATATAAAACTCATATGAGTCACTATATAGTGGTAATACCTGATCATTTAATAAAAATATAAAATATTACAAACTGATGTCTGGTTCAGGAAAAAAAAAATTTTTTTAGTAACTTAACATTTAATTAAGCTCACCAAGGTCTTTCCACATCACTGACCGATTGAGAACGTGATGTGATGTAATTTTGTAGCATTCCTTGTTTTCTTATCATTATGCCCTTAAATTTTCCAATCTTTATTCCATTCTGTTATTAGTTATTAATTAGCTAACCAGAAATAATACAAGAATTTAATTGACTCTGTATGTACTTTCAATAAGTATTTATTGATTTTAAATTATTACTTTTCAACAATTATATCTGATAATCCTTTTATAGATAGGCAGTTGTCACGTTTATTTTTAATTATATTTCACTGTTTTCTGGTTCAGTTGAATTTGTGACCGTTTTGAAAGTAAGGGAGCGGCGGTAGATGGTGTATTGCCAAATGTTTTTATTTTCTGCTTCTTTTAAATTCATCTTTGTATTATCTTAATTAATTAACGATTTCGTTTTTGTTTATCTTGTATAATTTCTGTGTTACTATAATTCTTTTATCCCGTTCATTTAATTCCTTTTTGTGCAAGAGGAATAAAAATTACTGAGTGGGTCATGCGCGGGGCAATTCCGTGAATTTTCTGCGGAGCGAATGCGAGCGCATAAGGTCTTTTTATTGAAAGTCTTCGGCACTACTAGATTGCAATTGCGGATATAGGTAGTTAATCATACCAGTGGAGTACATCAAGCCTGACAGCTGTGTTTTAAGTTGTTATTCAATGTATTATTTGGTGTTTTGTGGACCCAAGCGTCGCCGCGAGCTTGGCCCGGGTGGTCCTTAAAAAATACTCCATTTGGCGCCCAACGTGGGGCTTCGTAGTTTAACTTTTAAACGTGTTAGTGTAAAAATAATTGTATCATTCTTTATTTATTTGTTGGTTTTGAAAACTTTTATGATACTCATCTAATTGTTGAATGGGGTACGACAATGAACTCCCGACCTTGATCCGTTTCCCGAAACTTGATTATTGAGATTCCTATTATTGAGGTCCTGCAATATTGAATTTTTTGGTTTGTTGAGACTTGTTTTGCTCGTTATGTTTCCGCTTCTTACAATCGGTAATTTTATAATATTTTGTCTTGCAATAAAAACAAGTAACATCAAAATTGTTAGACGTCGGTGCGTGAAAAATTGCACGCTTTTGCTTAACTCTAACATTATTAAAATTTTGATTGTAATTTCATCTTATCATTATTTTCGTTTTTATATGACCTTTTTTATACAAATATTACAAACAACATTGGTTGTTAAATTTGTTTCTCTTTTAATCGACAATTGTGAAAATCGTTTTGCTGTTTGAAGTTGCCATTCTTCTGAACGTGCCAAATCAATTGCAGCATCAAGAGAGTTAGGGTTTTGTGATTTAACATATTTTTTTACAGGATTAGTTAATCCTTCCTTAAAAACATTTAAAGTTTGAGTTCTAATTACTTGTGAAAGTTCTCTGGCTATGCCCGGTTACGATGGCATCTACTAAATTTGACAGACATTTTTTTTTTATTTTCAAGGCATAAGTTGTAATGTCTTCGTTCTTGCCTTGAAAACAAAAACTTAGTCCTGTTTGTCAAAATCCGACGGACTGCTTCTCTGAGAAATCATCTTAAAAATAAGCTTTTAACCCGTCCCACTCAGGAAAAACTCTTGCCAGTTAACTTGTTTTAATCCACGGTTTTAATTATGCCAATATAAGTTGTGTTTCGCTTTTATCCGAAATTGGATTTCATGTGTCTAATTATTCCGTTAGCTTTAAGAAATTGCAATTTATTTAAAGTTACGACACACAGTTCAATTTTTTCTAATCATAATTCGTTAAGTCGCATGTTTAGAAGAACAAATCTTCTAAATGAAAATGAATGGTTTGATTGTTTAACTTAAATAAATACACGTTAAAAAGGCGTCTGTTAAGACATAACTTAAGCTTATGTAATTAGTTAGTTTGCTACTCACTATCGCAAAGAAGGATGGCATGAATAAATATCAATCCTCAAATTAAAAATAAAGAATGCAGAAAGAAATAAACAAAATCAAATAATTGCAAAAATCAAAACTGCTAACGATTATACATACATATATAATATATTTATCAAACAAACATAATAATTTTTTTTGCAATTGGATTAATCTTAAATTTTGGCACGGTTCACAAAATAAATGCGTTTCACCCGAGGTTTTACCTTCTTTATAATCAATCGTAATTGTATAAAAATACTTTTCATTTTGTTTAACAGAAGTCATGTGTTGTGCAACCTAAAACATTGTATTATCGACTAAATATTGTTTCACTCAAAAAAATTGCTGGCAGTATTTGATAACACATAATTTAAATTGACAAGCGATTAAATTTTCTCAATTTTTTACAAGAAGCCATTTGTGGTTTAAATTCAAATGATTTGTGAATTTAATTCGTGTTCCTAACCAAGTACAGGAAAGCACATTGCATTTAACATTTACGTAGTCACAAATAAGTAGTATAAAATGGGGGCTACATCCGGTGTTTCTTATGGAGAAATACATGGACTTCCGCCGGATGTATTTTTAACGTTTTAGTTCAAGAAATTACCACGTGTTTGAGTGGTGGCGCCACCGTCGCTGGTGTTGGCGGGAAGAATTAGGGCGTTGTCCAAGATGGCGACTTGGCGGGAAGAATGGCTTCCAAGATGGCGGCCACTTGGCGGGAAGAATGGCGTCCAAGATGGCGACCACTTGGAGGGAAGAATTTGGGCGTTGTCTTGGCGGGTAGTCGAGTTGTCCACTAGATGGAGCGTTGTTCAAGATGGCGTCTTGTCGGTTTGTCAAGTTGTCCACTAGATGGTCGAGAGTATGCAACCCAAGTTACATTGTAAGTTGTGTTGCATTTGTCAGAGAGTATATGCAACTCAACTTACACTGTATGCTTGGTAGCATCGTATTTTTTTAGTGAGTCTTGCCTGCTAGGATTTGAACACCGGTCGGCTGGTTGAGAGACCAAATTCCAAATTAAATAAATCTTTATTCAAAAGTGGTTAGTATTTATACAAAAATTGTTTTTGTTAGTGTACAGTTTTAGTTAAATTTATTTCCTATCTAGGACTAGATTTATAATAAGTATTTTGATTTTAATTTATTTACAGTTTAAGGTAATATATATTTCTATATACTGACAATGCTCAGTCATTCACTCGGTGCTTTCATTCGTACGTTTATTCATTACATTCACTCATTTCTTTTATTCATAGTTCTATATACATTAATAATATAATTTTTATTTATTCAACAAGCCCGGAGGACAGGGTTTGGGCATGCTGCGTGAATATTCAGTTTTTATTAAAATTTTACAGACTCATACATAGAATATATACAAATGTACAGAAATATACAAAAATATACAAAAAAATCATGATAATGTAGATGAATGAGTAATATATGGTGATGAAGAAAAAATAAAAGAAGATTTAACAAACATAATAATTTACTAGTCTGCCAGATTGAAGATCGGCAGACTTTGGTAGACCAGTTTATGCTTGATGCGGAAAGGTTTGTTGTGGTTCCTAATAGCAGTTAGGCTGGTTAGCAGTCGATTTTCGTTTGCCAGTTTATACCGGTAAAAGTTATTTGAAGTCTCTTCAATATATTGGCTGACTAGCGGAACAGCATCGTCTTCATGCAGATCTCTGATCCGCACATACCTATTCCTTTTCAGAGCAAGCCAAAGACATTTGTTCTGCATTATTTGTAGTTTGTTCAGATTTGTTCGTCCTATACCGCACCACACAGGAGCAGCATAAGTTAATCAAGGTCTGATGATAGTTTTGTATAAATGAATTTTCGTTGAGGACGACAAGTGACTATTTTTGTTAATAAAGGGATAAATCTGTCTTATGGCTTGATTTGTCCTATGAATTATGTGTGATAAGTGTTGATGAAAGTTAAGCCTGGTATCCAAATGGATTTCCAGGTACATAACATATGATTTGGTCTGGATGATTTGATGAGCGTAAGTCGTTGGTATAAATGTCTTAATATTGGCGAATTTACGAGTGAACGTGATTCTTTCCGACTTGGACGGGTTGATGGTAATTTTCCAATGTCGGAAAAAATCGTGGAGGATATTTAAATGAATTTGATTCTGCTTCTGTGCGGCTATGGCGTAGAACGAATCTGAATATAATGCAGTGTCGTCGGCGTACAATGCTAGATTTGTATGCTCGAGGATAGGTATGTCGTTTAAGTATATATTGAAGAGCTTTGGCCCTAAAATAGATCCCTGAGGGACACCGGCTTTGACGTCCTTTAATGGGGACAATGCATCATTTATTTTTACTTGGAATTGCCTTTCTGATAAATAATGATGAATGATTTTAATTATGTATGGGGGTACTTGTTTTGTATCATTTTGTAAATTAAACCGTCCGTCCATACTCGGTCGAATGCTTTTTTTGCATCGAGGAGTATCATGTCGGTCACCTGTCTTTATTAAAATTAACTGTTATGTCGTTTACAATTCTCGTCAGTTGATGAACCGTCCCATGTCCGCTTCGGAATCCGAATTGGCAGTCGGTCGTCAGTTTATTGTCATTTTCAAAGTCGTCCAGTCTTTTCATAATGATTTTTTCAAATACTTTACTCAATGTCGTCAGTAATAATATCGGTCGATAAGAGTCAGGTGACGTCGGTTTTTGTAAAGCCTTTTTGATGGGGATGATGTGGGCGAGTTTCCAAGATTTTGGATAATAGCCCACTTTGATGATTGCGTTAATGATGTAATGAAGTTGGACTAAGGCTTTACGGGACAGATGTTTCAACGCGATGTTTTGTAGTCCGTCATGCCCCGCTGCTTTTAGTGGTGGAAGCTTTCAAATTATGTCATAAACCTCTTTAGGGTTTGTAAAATGATGTCCAATGTCACGCGTTTGTTGGTACCCGATCAGAAAGCGTTCCACACAAGCAGTAACGTCATTTTGTTTGTCAGTCAGGTTAGCGTCTAGGAGATGTGCATCTTCTATCGTGTCCCCTATCATGTCAGCTTTGTCATCGTCTGTGCAGGCGGTATGCTTACCGTCTACACTTGTCAGCGTCGGTATGGTAAAAGATTTTTTCTTGATCGACTTCACAAAAGCCAAATTAAATTGTCCTTATGTGAAAGTCTCTCAATTTTATCTTTCCATGTCTTGTCTCTGTAGGCTTTAATGTCTCGTCTTATTTCGTTCGTTAAAGCAGTCATGTTATATTTTTGTGTCACATCCCCAGTCCTCTGCCACAGTTTCCTTGTCCTGTTTCGTATCTGGATTTTATCCAGTACGTCCTGTGGGAGGTGGTCTTTATAAATGTCCGTTTTTTTAAATTTAACTGTCCGTTTGATAGCATTTTTAATAATGCTTGTCATTGATTCCACCAGAAAATCAATGTTCTCAGGTGTATCAATATTTCTGTCAATTGTCACGTCTCTGTCTAATATCCTTCTATATAGTGGCCAGTCTTCATTTATATAGTCGGGTCTGTAAATTATACGTCTCGGTCTATTTACTATTTGCGTCAATTTAAATGTCACTAACGTGTGGTCCAAACTAAGTTCGCTCACGGTCTTTAGATCTACAATATCCGTAACGTTCTTGTTCAGTACAATGTCAATTGTTGTCGGTGTCATTCCGTTAGTCGGGTAATGAGTATGAGAATGAGTGAAATGAATAGTAAAATTGTTGGCAAGTGATAAATGATACAAATGATTGCCATTGGGATTATTTAAGTGACAATTCCAAGTATGATGGCGAGCATTAAAATCTCCCACTACTAAAACCTTGTTTCCACAGTCAAGCATGTTTAAAATATCGTCATCAGATATTTTGTTACCTGGTCTATTATACGCTCCTATGATAATCAAACCGTTTTCCAGTCTGATTGCACCGTGCTCGATATTACTGTCAATGATGCCAATACGTGTGTAGTTTATTGAATTTTTCAACAGAACGGCGACCCCACCCCCCGCAATATTTCGATCTTCCCTTTCAATATTGTAACCTTTGATGTTAACTTTCTTCCAGCTTGGTCTCGCAAATGATTAAAATGTCGGCCGCCGATCTGTTGAGAAATTCAACAATCTCGCCCACTTTATTACAAATACTATTTGCATTCCATTCATAAATGCTGAACATAATTACGGCTTAAAAGATGACATACATAGTAGCATTACTTGAAACTTTTGTGCTTCAGTTGCACACAAATCTAACTGTTTATTCAGTTCCGTAATTATATTCAGCATTCTAACCACGTCAATTTTTGTGTTTAAAATGTCTATTTGTTCTAATAGTTGGCCGAATGGGGTATTTGTCGGCAGGGAGAATGAATTAATCTGGGTCAGGCTGGAGCTGCTCGGTACGGGCTCGCTTCTCTCGATTCTATCGGTCCAGGCATTCTTTGTTGGCAGTTGTGCCGGGACGTATGTTTGTTCGGTCATCGGTGAGTCTGGCTTGCGCCGGAAGGTGTGCGCGTTCGGTACCTCTGGAGTCCCTGGGTAGCTGTTGCGCTGTAGAGTATGCGCGTTCGTTGCTTCTTGGATGCTGGTTGAACGTTGCTCTTCCCGGCGGCGATGCAATTCGTTTGCTTCGGCGTTCCTCAATTGATTTCAATTTCTTCAAATAGACCGGGCAAGTTATTGAATTAGCCGGGTGAGATCCGCCGCAATTCACACACTTTGCTTCGTTGTCTCGGGGTTTAGTACATTCATGAGTTGAATGATTTTCAGCGCATTTTAAGCATTTAATTTTAACATTGCAGTTGGTTGTAGCGTGGCCCCACTCTTGGCACCTGTGACACTGCGAGATACCTTTCTTATTTATGTATCTCTCCCATATTGCGGTAGTGTGATACACATATTTTATTTGACTAAGCTGCTATAAATTAATATCACTGCTTGTAGTAATTATGTAGGTAGGATATTTAGTACCTTTCATGATGCTACACTTATTTATGTTTATTTTATAATTATCTCGGATATCCTCGATAATTTCTTTAGGTTCCAGGATTACTTGCAATCCATGTAAAATAAAAGTGTGTGTTTTATTTGTTTTTTCTGTAAATGTTGTAATGAAACAACTATATTTATTAAAATACTTTATTTTAATAAATAGAACATAAAATACAAATTAGTGGTGACATCTGTTTCAGGTATTGTCAACTATTATTATAGGTGGCAATACCTGGTTTTCCTCCTGCTCTTTCCCTGGATCCTTTTCCTGCTGGCTTGGTCTTTCTGCTTCATCTCCTGCTACTGGCAACATCTAAAAGCAAGAATTAGTTATATAACTTTATAATTCTGAAGCCTACAGGTACTTTAAAATACTCTTTACTCAAGGGTGGATTTAGACCCGCACAGGTTAGTAATTAATATTTATGTAATTAATGCAATGTAATGTATATGTTTAACATCTATATTAATGAATATGCATTGCTTTGCTTTCTAACCTGTATGCCGCATGGCCTGCATGCTTGCTTGGCTTATTGCTAATTATTCTCTTTACAGATTTATGATTTATATTATTAATTAATGTTACTTACCTGGATTGATTTGATGTATGGAATAAAATATTATTTGCATCAGTGTTTTTATTCTGGAGCTGAAGGACTTGTGTTTCCCCGATCATCCACCCTGCAGATATTGCTTTGCCACAACTTGGAGCCCATCCGAGGGTCCTTATCTAGAATAATTACATTAATGGGAATGAAACGTACTCCTAAACATCATCGTACACAATATTTTACCCGAGCAAAAGGAAACGTAGACCTAACATCAACAGAGATGGCAACTGGGACCGATCATGCTGGACAGTCTACGTTACATGCAGATAAGACTAGTTTAATTAATTATAATTTAAGTTCAATGCCTGATGGTATATTAACATCTGGTTTTACCAGTGGCATCGTGTCAGGTGCACAAGCTTTGGGAAACATTAATAAGTCCCCGACAGATAACATAACACTAACCGATGTTAATTTACCATCAACTAAAACATCATTTATATATAATAATAGTTTAGTATCATCGGTTGATGGTATATTAACATCTTCTGTTACCAGTGGTATCGTGTCAAGCACACGAGCCCCAACATTAATTAATGTAACAACAACCGATAACATAACTGGTACCAATGTTAATTTATCATCAACGAACACTACATTTTTGTCAAATATTAGTAATTTAAATTCAAATTTACCTAATTATAATTATGTAACCCATTTGAATGCTGCTACCAGTTCAGTGCCTGTTTGTAAATCCGGAGCCATGCCAATTAGTTCCACAGGGGCAATTCCTAAAATGGTTAATAAAACTAATAAGGGGCAAAGCGAATTTAAAAATCACTTACCGGTTATCACAGCACAGAAGGCCAAAATCAATGTCATCAATAAGCTAAATAGCATGACAGATCAATTGACACTGACAGATGCTAATACAGCCACAAACGCAGTGAACAGAGCATCAAGTGCAGGTGCAGGTGCACGCCCGGTTTACACAGCTCAAACGGCAAACCCGATTTACAATGCACCAACTAAAGCGGAAAGTTGGAATGAAAATTCAAATATACATTCAATGGGTGTTAGAAATAATTCAAATATTATATATAAAATTCCATGTAGAGGAAAAGTAGTTGATTCCATTTATAAACCATATGGAGAGCAATTTATTTCAGATAATGTAATTACTTCCGCAAATGCAAACCCTATTAGTAATCCAAATTATAATTTGTCGCAATTTAACGTAGAGTTTGATGATGATGATTCTTATACTGAACCATTACAATATGAGCACTCAACTAACGGATTGCGCGGAATTAATTACAATTTAGCTTCTACGCCAGTAAATAACAATATTAATTTTAATAACATTTGTAAGTCTATATCCACTTTTGATGGGGTTAGTACACACCCCGTTATATTTTTTAAGCAGTTAGAAAGTTGCATATCCCTTTATCAAATCCCATTCCCTCAATTAAAACTCTGGGGTCATAATTTATTTACAGGAATAGCAAATGATTACGTCCTGGCAAAACTTGGTTCCACCGTCGAGCGTGGGGTTTTCCATGTTTGTCACCTCAAACCATTTGTTCAAGATTCCGCAAGCTCCAGTTAACCCACTGTCGCCCGCGAGAAGGGGGCAGATGTAATGAAACAACTATATTTATTAAAATACTTTATTTTAATAAATAGAACATAAAATACAAATTAGTGGTGACATCTGTTTCAGGTATTGTCAACTATTATTATAGGTGGCAATACCTGGTTTTCCTCCTGCTCTTTCCCTGGATCCTTTTCCTGCTGGCTTGGTCTTTCTGCTTCATCTCCTGCTACTGGCAACATCTAAAAGCAAGAATTAGTTATATAACTTTATAATTCTGAAGCCTACAGGTACTTTAAAATACTCTTTACTCAAGGGTGGATTTAGACCCGCACAGGTTAGTAATTAATATTTATGTAATTAATGCAATGTAATGTATATGTTTAACATCTATATTAATGAATATGCATTGCTTTGCTTTCTAACCTGTATGCCGCATGGCCTGCATGCTTGCTTGGCTTATTGCTAATTATTCTCTTTACAGATTTATGATTTATATTATTAATTAATGTTACTTACCTGGATTGATTTGATGTATGGAATAAAATATTATTTGCATCAGTGTTTTTATTCTGGAGCTGAAGGACTTGTGTTTCCCCGATCATCCACCCTGCAGATATTGCTTTGCCACAATGTATGGAATTCTATTTCTTTGGTTTTTATTGCGTCCTTTACTAGAAAATAGTCAATGTTATCCGCCAAATAAATAGAAGTGCGGGCTTGATATCCATGTTTTAGATGGAAGGGCTTGGCGGTGATGCCCTTAATTAATGAAATTAATTCTTTAGCGTCCACTTTTGTGTGGAGCACTATCGGCGGCGGTTTTACAGTTTTAACCTTATCTATTTGATTGTTAATAGGTAAGGGCTCAGGTGCATTAGTCTGCATTTGTTCTTCATTGTCGTTGTCAGCCAATTGACTGAATCTGTTATTAATTGGAACTGTAAAAACCGGTTTATTTATGTTGCCTTTTAGCCCCTTGTAATAAATGAATGCTCCTTTCATTTATTGTCGTCGTCTCGGAGAAGGATTAATTAGACATCGAGGTTAGATGGATACTATTTATTATTAACTATCGAAAAACTCTCTCTGATTAATTAATTCGTCACTTATATATGTGAACGAATGTCCGGTCAGCACTTTTCAATGTCAGCTGTGTTTATACACATCTGCTTAGGAATGTGCTGATCGACAAGGCGAAGTGCAATGTCGCGGCCATGCAATGTTATTATAATATAACATTGCATCATCGCTCTGGTCCACTACACCTCCTCCTTTTGGGGTAGTGTGAATTTGCGATAACAAAACCGGAAATTCACACTTTCATATATATAAAAATTCTTATTCTAAACACGTGTTACATTATAATAACTTAAACTAACTTCAGTTCTAGAAAAAAATTATATTATTTATATTTTAATTTATGGTTAAATACTTATACAAACATTATATTACTATATCTTAGTATCTAAATTACAATATATGTTAAGATTATTTTATTTACTATGCGTTATATTTACACAGTCTATTTTCATGAATTGTCAATGTTTTGTCGTTAATGTCCGTAAGGGCGTAGTTTACACCTGTCTTTTTTATCACTGTATAGGGACCCTTAAACAATGAATCGAACTTTGTTCGAGCCTCATTGGTTATAAGTACCTTATCATTGATTTTAATGTTTGATGGTCTACTGTTGAGATCAAATTTCGCTTTCCGTTTCTGCTTTATCTCTGAAATGATGCTGTTTGCTCTTTTCAGCGCAGTTTGTAACCGGAATTTAACCTCTTTACTGTAGTTTTCCACATTATATATGGGTTCGATTTTGTTTGTCTCAAAATCAAGGGGAAGGGTTGGGTTTTTTGCAAATATCAATTCGAAAGGACAATAATCGTGGACTGTGGATGGTGTTGTATTATAACAATAAGAAAAATATTTAATCCACTCATCCCAGTCATCCTTAAACGAGTTAATGTACATTCGGACGTATTCGTTTATTACCCTGTGGATTCTTTCCACTGTACCGACCGATTGTGGTCTATACGGGGTTGATGATAAGTGTTGTATTTGTAGAAGCTTAGTGAGTTCGGTAAGCGTTTCGTTCACGTATTCCGTACCCATATCCGTTCTGATCTCTTTCATTGGACCGTAAATTAGGATGAAGTGGTCGACGATCGCCCGCGCTACCGTTCTCGCCTCTTTGTTGGGAATCGCAATTGTGACAGCGTATTTAGTGAGTTCACATTCTATGGTAACTGCGTATAAGTTACCTTGCGATGATTTGGAAAATGGGCCTATTGTATCAATTATGACGATATCAAATGCTTTTTGGGGGTTGGGGTGATACATAGGGGTGCCATATTTTTTATTTTTGCTTTGTTGATTTGACAAAGGTGACATGATTTGAGGAATTTAGCTATGTCCCTCCTCATGTATTTCCAAAAATAGTGTGACCTTAATTTTGAAAATAATCTAGTTCTACCACAATGTCCTCCTAGGATAGGATCAGAGTGAAATTGCTTTATCAGATCTTGTTGTACTGCAAGATCTGAAATACGTTCTACTGGTTGTGTTAATATTATTGTGACTTTACTTAGCTTTTCATTTGCTATACTTTTAAATAACGACGGGGGTATTACATTAAACATTTTATTATTGAGCTCTATTTTTATTTTATTTATCCCGTGATCTCTGGCTATACTTTCAAGCCTTAACATGATCTGACCTAAGTCAGATTTGTTATTAGAAATCTTACCGTCTAATATAATTCTTTTCTTTCCATCGACCCATAGTCGTGGACACTTGGTATTCATATTTACCATTAATTTTGTAGCTTTTATCGCTTCGAAGTTGCGCAATACTTCGTAAGCCTTTAATTTTGTCTCTTCTTTTTGTATATCTTTATTAATCTTTCCCTTTTCTTCAGTAATTTTATCTTTCATTGCGCGCGTTTGTACTGCTAATACTTGCGCTACGCTTCGCTGGATTTCTTTCAATTCGTCGATGTTTATTCTAGATAACGCGTCGGCTCCGACGTTGTCTGCACCTTTTATAAATTCTATTGTGAAGTCGAAATCCTCAAGATCCAACCTCATTCGTGTTAACTTCGATGAGGGATCTTTCATTGAAAATAAGTATAATAATGGCCGATGGTCCGTTTTAACTAAAAAATTTTGTCCATATAAATACGGTCTGTAATGCTTTATAGCCCAGTGAATGGCTGCTAGTTCTTTCTCTATTGTGGATTTGTTCAACTCTCCCTTTGTAAATGATTTTGAAGCATAGGATATTGGTAAATCAATATCGTTTACCTGCTGACTCAGTATTGCTCCACATGCATGTTTAGATGCATCGGTGGTTAAGATAAATGTCTTATCCATCTGTGGATACTGTAAAATTGGAGGTTTTATTAAAATATTTTTAAGGGTTTGGAATGAGTTTTCACACTCTGTATTCCACTCGAATGTTGCTCCCTTTTTTGTTAATTTATTTAGACAAGTTGTAATTTCAGCGAAGTTTTTTATAAACCTCCTGTAGTAATTACAAAATGCTACAAATCGTTTAACAGCTTCCGCTTCTGTTGGTCTAGGATAATTTCTAATAGCATCGAATTTTGATTTATCAGGTAAGATGCCTTTGTCTGTTATATTGTGACCTAAAAATGTCACTTCTTTCCTGAAAAATCTACATTTTTCTGGATTCAGTTTCAAACAGAACTTTCTGCATGCCAGAAAGACTTTTTCTAGGTTCTCAAAATGGTGTTTTTCTGAACAACCTATGACAACCAAGTCATCCATGTACATGAACGCCTTTTCTGGGGTCAATGCAGCGAATGCGATATTCATCATTCGTTGAAAGCTGTTCGGACTTATTGACAAACCGAACGGCAATCTTTTAAACCTAAACGTGCCTGCGTCCGTGCTAAAGCTTGTTAAATCTCTGCTGTCGGGATGCAGTGAAATTTGGTGAAAACCAGACATTAAATCAAGTACCGAGAACCATTTCGCTCTTCCTAGTTGGTCGAATATATCATCGATTCGTGGGAGTGGGAATCTATCGGCTATTAGTTTTTTATTCACTTGACGGTAGTCAATGACTAATCTCCACTTCTTATTGTTATCTGTAGATTTTTTCGGCACTAGGATAATCGGTGAGTTATATGAGCTTGTCGATGGCTCTATAATTCCTTTATCACACATATTTTGTACTTGTTTGTTAATTTCCTCGCGCTGTGTGTGTGGAATTCGGTAATTATTAATGTAAACGGGGCATTTGTCAGTCGTGATCACCCGTTGCTCATAGAAATTATTGCAACTTAGCATCAGATCGTTATTAATTGCAAATACATCCGCGTATTCTTTGCATAATGTGGTTAATTTATTTTTAAGGTGCGCTGGACAATCGGTATTTAGCTGCTTTAGCAGGCTTGTTTTGCGATCTTCTTCTTCGATTTCCACGCGGTGTATTACATAATTATTTAAATCTTCGTTTTCAAGTTTAATTTTTTCTATTATTTTATTACTATTAGTTGTATTAATAAATGTTACCAACACTTTGCTGCCTTTCACAACTGTTTTTCTCGAATAAATGCCAGGGGCTATCTCTTGACTGTCGATGAATGATTCCGCAAAGGGGTGTTTAAGTTCAACCTCCCTTGTTACTTCTGACCAAGCTGGGAATATTAAGTTTTCGGATTTAGGTCCGCTAGTAAAGTTAATATGTATGTTATGCGCCGGCGTTTTAATCGCAAGTTTCCAATTGCCATAATCCAGTGTGCAGTTGTATTTTTTAAGGAAATCGAGCCCCAATATTCCGTCTACCGGTATAGGGAAATTAGGACCGACTATATGGAACTTTTGTTCCAATGCATGTTTTTCACTGGGATACATATATGCAATTGTGGCATGAGATGAAAAAATCTCGGATTCGGTTATGCCGTGTATAACACATTGATTTGCGTATTTTGGTAAGTCTTGGTGCAGAACGTTATTTTTTATTAAAGAGATATCCGCTCCTGTATCTATTAAAAATTTTAATTTAGTATGAGCCATGTTAGTATTAATAGTGATAAAATTAGAATATGACAGATTTAGAATTGTTCCTGTGTTTGTGCTTTGTCCCCCATCCGCCATGTTTGGGGGACGGTCGAGTTTTCCGTCTCCATGGTTCTTACATGAGAGTGGTTATTATTATAATAACTTTTTTGTGTGTAGTTGCTGTTGTTATAATTACCTCTATTCGGAGTGTTATTCCCGCGGAAATGACTGAAATTTCCACGTCCTCTATGATTTGATTCGTATTGATTTGACATGTTATTATTTTGTGGCTTATATTGCTGCCAGTTATTATTGTTGTTTGATTGAAATCCGCGTCCATTATTATTATAGTGGCTGCGATTGTAACTATTATTATAACGACCCCTAAATGATCCTCTGTGGCTCTGGGTTCGTGCGAATAATACGTTACTCGATGGACCAGTATCATTTTCGGAGGTTATAAACTTAATGATAGCCTCTTGAATGCTTGTGAATGTACCTGCTTCCATTATAATTTTTGTTTTCTCGGACTTTGCATTATTTGTTAATGCTGTTATTGCCCTGGTAATTGCATATTGCTGTGCTGTGTCGGCTCTCACGCCTTCAGCCTCATACGCCAGAATCAATTTGTTGTATGATTCTTCTATTATTTTAGTCGTTTCTTCCACATTCCTTCCATTTGGACGTAGGTTGCTTAATTTAGTTTCTAATGTCTGTGCCTTCTCGCTTACGCATTTGCTAAGTAAGGCCTTTTTCAGGTCATCAATGGTCTTGATGGACTCAGTGACAGCTTGTCTCGCTGTTTTCGTTAACCTTGTTTTAATAAACGCTATTGATAAATCTTCTTGACTCCCGCACGTTTGTTTTAATAACGTTATGGCGTCTAAAAACGTGGTTAATTCGGATGAGTTACCATCAAAACTCTTCGGCAAAATTTTGTCGGCAAGTGAAAATAATTCTGTATTTGATAGTGACATGTTTATTTCTTCCTCTGTTATACTAGATATATCAATTTTTATTGAGCCGTCTCTTGGCACTTCGCACGCTAAATTTAATTTTGCAAATGATGATAATAGTTTATCACGTATAGTTGCAAAGCTTTCTTTTAATTTTCCAGCTTGCTCCTCATTTACTTTATCACCGTAAGCTTGACAAACTTCCGCATGTTTATTGTATAAGTTTATTAAATTTACTTTTATTTCTTCTCTAACAGTTTTGCCTTTAGGTACCTCGGTTTTTAAAACTCTTTTTGATTGGTTCCTGAACTGTTCTCTTATCTCCTTGATGCTATCCTCAATTACTCCCCATGTGGGCATTACTTATAATTTGTTGGTTTAATGTAGAGCTAATAATAAACAATTCATTCTAATAGTAAACCAATTTATTTACTGCGATAGTAAACAAATTATTGTAATAGTAAACTAATTGTTTGCAATATCATTTAATAGTAATCAATTTATTTTAATAGTAAACTAATTTATAATGTTTTACTATTTTTGATATCGCTGATATGAAAATTAATATTAAAATAATTTTATTGCTTAGGATTAAAAGTATTAACAATTACTATATAATCGCACAACCATTTTCTTGTGATATATAATATGTCAAGTTCACTGTTTTTGCTGGTATTTCTTATAAGTAGAGTAAAACCGCCGGTTCTGGCACCACCTCCACCT
Source organism: Tachinus rufipes (assembly GCA_963932245.1). Taxonomy (NCBI): domain Eukaryota; kingdom Metazoa; phylum Arthropoda; class Insecta; order Coleoptera; family Staphylinidae; genus Tachinus; species Tachinus rufipes. Next base: position 54,699,343 of record OZ010748.1, read on the forward strand.
ACGGAAGTTGTGTATAAAATTTGCTATGGTGACGTAACGAGTGTAGGCAAAACAACTCCCTCCACTATGACGTAAGCTTGTGTGTTGTGTGTGCCAAAAGGGCACTATAAGCCATAAGGGTGGGAAAGCCAAAACGGCACTACGACAGGGTGGGAAACCAAAACGGCATTAAGAGCCATAAGGGTGGGAAAGCCAAAAGGGCACTATAAGCCATAAGGGTGGGAAAGCCAAAACGGCACTACGACAGGGTGGGGGCTCGAAAAATCAAATCTCTGGTCAGAACGGCTCTAGGACCATCCCTAACGAAGATAGCGTCCGAGCGTAAGGGACGTAATAGATGAGTCATCGCTCGACGCAAAATGTGTTGTGCGAAACTCGATGCGCGTTCGGTTACATTTAATCCTGCAATTATTTTATTATTATTAATTAAGTGTGCGACAGAAGTAATTTGTGTTAGAGTTGTTATTATATTGTGAAAAAAAAAAAAAAATGGAATCACCATCTTTGTTATCGATGATTGAAAATAACTCCCATATCACCTGTCCAAACGCACCTAAGAAAAAGATTTATCGACCAATAAACCCTGATAAACGAGTTTGTAAATGTATAAATTTTGAAGAATTGTTCAAACATGTGTTAAAAAAATGAGCAATTACAATATCGCGTTTGATAACTAATATAAGATAAAATTAATAATTAACCACATCCATATTTGTTTATCGCTTTAAAGTACGTTAGTTTAGTTTATAAGAGAAAAAAATAATATTAAAATTGCAAACGATTGCGCACACAATTGTTTAGTATAAAACAAGTCGTTGAAACATACACTCACACAATCGATATCAATCAAGCTCGCAATGGATTTCACCAAATTATTAACCGTCAACAAATCGTCAACATACAAACCAATAATTAAAGTAACCGATTTGGAATTGACGAAAAAATATAAATTATTTGGTGTAGAAATTAAAGGAACTGTATATGGACCCTCAATAGCTGCGGACCTAGGTGAAATAATGGTATGGCTACCGAAAAAATTTATCGAAGTTTTTCACAGTAAAGCAGTTGACGACTACAATGTAAATTATTCAGGGAGTCTTTACGTAATGCTAGAACGCATTGATGAAATTGGGGATCGACAATACCCAATTGTCAAAGTTGAAAAATATTAATAATGTAAGTATATAATACAAAATTTTAATGTCACTCTATAGACTTTACTAACCTTTAAAATCAATTTGAGTTTATTAATTCATTTATTTATACCTGTTTATTTTAATTTCAGTTCAATCAACATCAACAACAATCAGCGTTAATCAATCAATCAATCAAGCAATCAATCAATCAATACATAATTATTGTGAATACTAATACTTCATACTTGTTCATTATCTTATAGTTTTTATATATATCTATATCCATATATTTTATTAATGTATAATCATAATGCTTAATGTTTAATTAAATATTATTTTAACTAATATTTGAATGATATATTTTTTTTATATATATATATATTTATTCCCATATTAATTTCCTTTGTATTAGATTATGACAAGGTGACGTAACGTCGAACAAAACCGCAAGACTTATAATCTAGAAATAATAATGATAAGTAAGTATATATTCTTTTTTATATATTATTATTTATAAGAATAAAATAGTTCGTGTAGATAACATGTCTAACCAAAGTTTAAATTGTGATAAGTGTTTTAAATTATTTTCAAGAAAAGATTCATTAAGAAGACATAGAAACAAGTGTAATCCATCAAATGAAAAGTTTCTATGCAAATTATGTTTTAAAAATTTTTCACGGTCGGATTATTTAAATACACATTACAAAAGCCATGTTGAAAATATATTATGTCATGAATGTGGTGAATTAATTGGTGGAATAAACTATATGGAACATATAAAAGTGCACAAAACTGAAATAATTAGTAGTAAATCTAAAACTATGTCCAGAAGAGCACGTCCGTCAGTTGAATTATATTGCGATGATTGCAACGAATCATTTAATTCCAATCAAAAATATTATGGACATTTAAGATCAAAAAAACATATGTTAAATTCGATTAATGGAGACAATGATGATGAAATTGTAATTCAATCTGCATTTAAAAATCGAATAATATCTTACCGTCTTAAATGTTCAGATAAGGAAACGGATATTAGTACGTTTTTAAGCAATAAATCAGTAAAAGTTTGTGAGTTAATAAATCAATGTTTACAAAAGCATACAGCTTTAAAAATTAATTTAATTTTATATGCTCATTTTGTAAAAAATCCTGTTGATAATAATGATGAGACAAATGAGTCACAAGACAAAACTGATTTAGAATTAAAATCATTCAATACAAAAAATGAAGTGATTACCATGTCTACCGAATTAGATAAAATTTATTATAAATTTTGCGATAAAATTAAAACTCAATCAGAAGAATTTCAGGTAAGATAAAGAAATTAATATGAACAAATAAATTTATTAGATGATGATAAAAAACATTTTAGGAACGGGATAGTGGTTGGGCATTTGTATCAGTATCTCATATTGATATTAATATTAACAAGTACTGTCCCCTTCGAGGATCATCCTTTATTAATTTACCAGATGATATACGGAGCAGGCATGCTTGTATCAACATACAAAATGCAGACGAAGCCTGTTTCGCTTGGGCCGTAAATGCAGCATTGAATCCAGCCGTTAAGAATTCGCAGAGAATAACCAGCTATCCCCATTACTCAGAACATTTAATTTTAACTGGATTAGAATTTCCTCTAAAATTAAAAGACATAAAAAAATTTGAATCAATGAACAATATATCAATAAATGTTTATGGATTAGAGTTCAATCAATCTAAGGAATGTCATGAGGTGGTAGGTCCAATTTATTTTAGTGAAAATATTTGTGAACGTCATGCTAATTTATTATTTATAGAAAAATTTAATAGAAATCATTATTGCTTGATTAAAGATATGTCAAGATTATTATCGTCTCAAATTTCTAAACGTGATCATGCAACTCATTTGTGCAACGGTTGTTTAACATTTTTCACTTCAAAACTATCACTAGAGAAACACATATCTGAAGATTGCAACAAAATTTATACAATATTACCCACAAATGAATTAATAAAAAATCGCATTGGTGAAGAAGTCCCCGGAAATTTATTGAAGTTTGAGAATTATAATAAGAAAATGAAGGTCCCTTTTACTGTTTACGCAGATTTTGAGTGTATGTTAAAACCTATACATACATGTCAATCGGATCCTTCTATATCATTCACAAATATAACACATAGTCATTCACCATTTAGTTTTGCATATTACATCGTATGTTCATTTGATGATAATTTATCTAAATTTGTGACATATACGGGAGAAGACTCCCATAAAGTATTTATGGAGCGTTTAAGTGCAGATGCAATAAATATTTATAACAAGTATTTAAGTCAAGTAGTTCCAATGCTACCATTACCAATAGATAAAAATATATTATTAAATACTGCACTTAAATGTCATATATGTGAGGGTGTGTTTGAAGAAGGACATGAAAAAGTCTTGGATCATTGTCATTTAACCGGAGAATTTGTCGGTATTGCTCATAAGCAATGTAACTTAAATTTTAAAATTCCTAAAATGATTCCAATTTTTTTTCACAACTTAAGTAATTATGACTCGCATTTATTCATTAAAGAGTTTGGAGTTAATAATGAAAAAATAGACATAATTCCTCAAACAACTGAGAAATATATTTCTTTTACAAAAAATTTAGTAGTTGGAAAGTATTTTGATAAAAAAGGTAAAGAACGCAATGTACATTTGAAATTGAGATTTTTAGATTCTTTGCGATTTATGAATTCCAGTATAGAAAAACTGGCAAGTAACTTGGAGCCTCATCAATTTGTTCATGTAAAAAAATATTTTCCTCGGAAGGATCATTTCAAATTTGTTACTAAAAAAGGCGTGTTTCCTTATAATTATATTGATTGCTATCAAAAACTTTTTGAAAAGCAATTACCTGAGAAAGATAAGTTTTTCAATAGTTTAACAAATTCCCACATTTTTAACGAAGAATATAAACATGCAAGACATGTTTGGAAAAAATTTGAATGTGTAAACTTGAAAGACTATTCGGATTTATATCTTAAAACTGACGTATTATTATTAGCAGACATCTTTGAAGCGTTTAGATCTCTATGTTTAAAAACATATAATTTAGATCCCGCACAATATTTTACTGCACCTGGTTTAAGCTGGGATGCGATGCTTAAATATACAAAAGTAAATTTAGAATTGCTCACCGATATTGAAATGCATCATTTCATTAAACGTAATATTCGTGGTGGTATATGTCAATGCTCATTACGTCATGCTAAAGCTAACAATAAATATATGAATGATTATGATTCAACAAAATCCTCTACGTATTTGTTTCATGAAGATTCGAATAATTTATATGGTTGGGCTATGTCCCAACGGCTACCGTGTGGTGGATTCAGATGGCTTTCTCCAGATGAAATTAATAATTTTAATGTTTCCAATATATCAGAAGACTCTCCAATAGGATATTATTTAGAAGTAGACGTTGATTATCCCACACATTTACATATGCATCATAATGATTTACCTTTTTTACCTGAAAATATTGTTCCACCAGGTTCCAAATTTAAAAACACTAAACTTATTGCAAATTTACACAATAAATCAAAGTATGTTATACATTACAGACATTTACAGTTAGCTCTAAAAAATGGTTTAAAACTTAAAAAAATTAACAGAGTTCTAATGTTTAATCAAACAGATTTCCTTAAAGATTATATAGATTTAAATAATAATTTAAGAAAAAACTCAAAAAATGAATTTGAAAAAGATTTTTTCAAGTTAATGAACAATTCCATATATGGAAAAACCATGGAAAACGTTGATAAAAGAGTTAATGTAAACTTAGTTAATCATTGGAACGATATAGGCAATAGAAGAGGTGTACAAACTTTGATTGCAAAACCTAATTTTAAAAGTATATCAATCTTTACAGAAAATTTAGCTGCTATTCAATTACAACGCCTTAAAGTAGTATATAACAAACCAATTTATATTGGGTTTGCTGTACTAGAACTTTCCAAAATTTTAATGTATGACTTTTTTTATAATTATTTATTGAAGAAATATAGTAATAAAATTAAGCTTTGCTATATAGATACTGACAGTTTTGTATCATTAATTGAGACATTTGATATATTTGATGATATGAAAGAAGATTTGCACTTATTCGATACTAGTAACTACAGTTTTGATAATCCATATAACATCCCCTTACAAAATAAGGGTGTACTAGGATTAATGAAAGACGAAAATCAGGGTAAAATATTGCGTGAGTTTGTTGGAATCAGGGCAAAAGTATATGCATCAAATGTTGAAAATGAAGAAAAATGGAAAAAGAAAATTAAAGGTGTTAAGAAATGTGTTGTACAAAATGACGTATCTAGTGCTGATTTTAAAGAGTGTTTATTCGATAAGAAACTAATATATAAAAAACAAAATCTTTTCAAAACAATTAAACATGCTATATTTTCAATCACTCAAAATAAATTGGCATTATCACCATATGACGATAAAAGATATATCTGTACGAACGGTATTAACACATTAGCATGGGGTCATCATAATATCCCGTTAGTTTAATTTAAGGTATTGATTTATATAATTTTTATATTTTTAAAAAATGTTTAGTGTATCATTAAATAATTACTATATATTTTGTGTATAATTTTGTACACTATATTTAACAATTTTTAATAAAAAAAAATGTTTAATACTTGTTTGTATTAATATTATCTAACCCTATCCACACAATTACTTATTTTTTTTTTTTTTTTTAATTAACACATTCTAGCTAGAGGATTAGAGAAGAAGAAAAATAAAAACAATATTTTATAATAATAATAAAATATTATTCATATTAATGAATTAATGATTTTATTTTATTTATTTATTTTATTTTATTTTTACATTACAGACATGTTTCGATGAGTTATATCATCATTATCAATGTATATATATATATTATATTTCAATCAGTTTGAAATATAATATATATATATACATTGATAATGATGATATAACTCATCGAAACATGTCTGTAATGTAAAAATAAAATAAAATAAATAAATAAAATAAAATCATTAATTCATTAATATGAATAATATAAAAGGATTTTATAAAATAAAAATAGAAAATATAAAAAAAATAATAAAATACATTTATTATCGTAAAAATCTATTAAAATTATATACACATACGGAAAAAATTCAAAACAAATATTCACTTAAAAGCTTAACATTTTCGGTGGCACAAAAAGATACATCTTTTACGTGATTAAAACAATTATGCTTAGTCTTAGTCAATTTAACAATATCTTCAATATATTCATTTTCAAGATTAATTACATGTAAATTGTCAATACTATTATCTAATAATATTTTTTTCTGGTGACCTTTGACAAATGTACAGTAGGTATCACTTAGAAAATACTTTAAAATATTCACTAATTCATCCAACGATATATATCCATCTTTATAGCGAAGTCCGTGATATTTATTTTCAAGCCAGCGAACTTGGTGCTTTTCAGCACGAGTCAGCTCTTTAAACGGTGTTGTTGGTTTGAAGAGATACGTGTAAAAATCGCATCCATCTGTGGTTATACATAGTTCTTTGGGCGTAAAATTATTGTTAACAATAAAACCTTGAATGTCGATTAATGCAATTTTAGCCATTTTTCTTCGATGTGTTGATGTCAGTATTGGTTCCAACAGAGATGAAGCTTTTTGAATTCTTTGTTGAAATCGCAGTCTATCTTGTGCTGCAATCAACCATTCAATTCCGTTAATATCACTACTTTGACAATCCGTGAAAAAAACCTGCGGTTTTTCAGTAGTAAATCTAACGGTGCGTTTCATTTAAATCAGTTTTCTTACTAGACCCGAGAGAGGTCTGTACTCGACCACACTGTCGTATAATATGAGACAATATGCTCTGGTGTTTTCTAGAAACGTATGATGCCCTTCTATCTCAATTTTTAAATCAATTGAGGATGATTTTATGCTCTCGTTTTGCTTCGAAACGTCAAATACATATAACATGCGAGTTTTAAATTGTGCGTAGGTTAACATCGGCTGATTGAAACGTCCATAATAACTGCTTTGGAACTTTGTGTATGCATAATAAGAAGCAGTGTATTCACCGTTCATCACATCTTGATTTAATTTATCATACGGATAAGACTCCGAATTCAAATACACAGTCAAATTTCTAATCGAACAGTGATCAAAATGACTTGCATTTTTATCTTTTTTCCCCAATTTATCCTCTTGAAATGCAATTATCACATACCGAGGTTTTTCTAGATGGGTTAAGGTTTTGACTAACCAAACATCCTTATCGGTTTTTCTGAGAGATGGTAATTCATGTAAATCCCATCTGCGAAATGGTATCAAAATAGGAGCATCTGATTGAATGTTGGTCAACAATTGTAATTTTACTTCATCGCTCGGTTGAATATGTTGTATGTGCCATTCGATTTTGTCTATGCTAATTTTAGGGTCTTTAGTGGTTGTATAACAGTTTATATCAGTTGTAGCCCTATGTAAAATTAACTCTTGTTTTACATTTACCATCACTTTTTTGTAATCTTCAGCAAACCCCAAAAGACATTTGAGAGGTAAAATTGCGTAAAACTTTTGGTTTGTATCAAAATAGGTTCGCATTCCGGAATCTAACGTTTCATTCCATCCACTCAACTCCAAACTTCTCAGATCTTCCTTGCTATACGAGATGTATCCCTTAATTGTGGTGGTAATTCCCACATCTTTATTTTTGTCGACTTCTACTCCATTAATGTTATAACTAATTTCTCTAAAAAAAAATGCCCAAGCATTTGTGGTCCATTTAAAATTAGCGTCAGCAGGATTATCGGTTTTACCGGAGATGTATAGATAGCTATTGGAAGGTAGTGTGAGTAGATCCTGCTGTTGTATTATAATGCGAATTTCATCGTTGTTGTTAAACGATTGTGTTATCGGTTGATAACTATGAAATTCATCTTTAACAATGGTCTCGTCTTCTCTAAATTTTTCAAAAATACTTAGTTTTTCCATTTTACTTTGTAACCCAACGACGCGAGTTTTAACAGATCGTGACGTGTTAGTCCTATCAATGACGAACGACAAGTGATATTTTTAATTGTCGTCATTGCTCCTTTATTAGTTTCCGAATTGTGAAATTGAATTCCCATTACGATTTTAATTCGAGTCTAACTAAAATGTTCTCTCCTCTAAAATTTACAGGCAACCCGTTTTGATCTTTAAGAGTTATAGTAATGTTGTCGATGGTATGCACATTCACCCGCAAATAATAAATATTTCGTGGTTCTATGTTAAGAGCGAATCCCGGATCGACCGAAGGTGAAAACTCAAAAATTGTATGTGATAATTTATCACCGTAATAGGCACCCGTCACAATATTACACTCAAGTCTAATGCTTGACACTTTTATAATTTGAACGGGTATATCAGATAAATACAAGTTGTTTGCCTTTAAAATTTTACTGGAATACCCGAGTAATGTACCGATACTGTCGGACGGTGAAAAGTCTATGTCGTATTTACACAAAATCTCGCACTTTAAGGTATTATTGTTTGGTTTTAGGCTAATTAGCGATTTGTCGTCTGTGTCCTTGTTAGTTGATCTATCTTTTAGGATGGATTGCAAATACGTTTCGATATCGGTAATTTCATAAGAACCGGTGGGTATCTCAATTACTTTATCACCGTTATGCTTGTAGTAAAACTTATTACAACCGTCTTCTATATTGGGAATAGTGTTGTAAGATTGAAAACCAATCAGACCTAAATAATAATTTTTGTTAGGGTCTAATTCAATTGGTGGATAATAATTCTCTGAGAGCACGCTATTATCACTTTGCAGAGTAAACGTTTGAGACATGACTGGGTGTGATTTTAAAATCTACAATCGTATTTATACTAAAAATTTCAAACACAAATGGCCGCAGTTAAATGTATTAAAATCTTGGTACCTGTTATGGTTATATGTTATTTCACTACCTCGAAAATATTTTAAGAGTTCTTTTGGGGGAGAAAGATCACCAAAACTGTCAAAGTATTTTACGAAATTTCCACGTTTCTTGTATGCAACCCAATGCGTACCGCTCCCTCTCACACGATCGAGATTAACAATACCGGACTCGTTTTTATGTGATCGAATCGGTAAGGTATCACGCATAAAGACTCCTCTAAAATATGATATTTTTGCTTTAAGTGCAAACATGTTTATGTCTTTATCGGTTAGCGGGCGTCGAGGTAGCGAACTTAAAAGTTTTTTGATGTTTGAAGATAGAGTCCTAATCCTTTTTTATACGGTTTCAAATAGAGCCCGTTCCCAGCTTTTCCACCAAGAGCAATAGCTTCCATAGTTTTATTATGACGTTGAGATTCACTAAACTTTTTACGAGCGTCTGTGGCGTCGTTCACCGCTTTTGCGATACCGGATGCACCACCCGCAAGCGCACCCAATGCGCTGAGACCTGCAAAAATAGGTATCAATGGTAGGATACCACCGACTTTAGGTACTGGAATTATACGAGGTGTTCGAATTTTTTTCTTTCCACCAACTTTGCGTACGGCAAATTTTGCTGCATTAAGGGCTATGTGTGATCCTTCAGTTATACCATTCTTTTGCTTAATTTTATTTTTAAATCCTTTTAGTGCATTTTTTGCCTTCATCATAATTACGCTTCGCAACGCAACTTTCTTTACTCTTTTTTTCGCAACTTTCTTTCCTCTTTTTTTCTTTGATGACATACCCATACCTAATTTTCTTTTCACTCTCATTGCTGTCGTCACCGCAAAAGCGCTTGCTTTTTCACCCAACGATGCGTCTGAAGATTTGACTCTTTGCCAAGCAACCTCCGCTAGCTGTTTATCTGCTACGTGTCTATCACTTAAATTTTTATGTTGTGAATATGCGATATCGTGTAGTTTACATGCGGCGTCTAACTTGTTTACGCCCGGATCACCTCTTTGCAAACGCTTTTTTAATTTTGTACCCGGTCCACAGTATTGATACCCTGGTAGATGTAATTCAATAGGTAACTTATTTATAAAAGAATTGATAATACCTGCACCGCGATACAAATGCATTTGAAAGATTTACTATGAAGCGCTTCTATTTATAACTTAGATCCAAACCCCATTTTATGTCATTACGATGAAAGTGGTCAAGCAGAAAAAGTCGTTACCGATTGTGAACATGGATGAGTTTGTCTCGGGAATGGGTTTGACGGCGGAGATGCGTCACGGTGAATTATTGCCAAATTCGGTACGAGCCCTAATTTGTGGACCGTCCAATTGTGGAAAATCAAACGCAATGTTAAGTTTATTGTTTAGTGAAAACGGATTACATTTTGAAAACATTTATATTTACTCGAAATCGTTATATCAACCAAAGTATCGTCTATTGGAAAACGTTATGAAGTCAATACGAAAAATAAAATATTTTCAATTCAAAGAAAATGAGGAAATTATGACCCCTGAGAATGCCAAACCAAATTCAATCTTTATTTTTGATGATGTTGCATGTGACGGTCAAGAGAAAATCAGAGAATATTTCAGCATGGGGAGACACAATAACATCGATTCATTTTATTTATGTCAGACTTATACACGAATACCCAAACACTTGATACGTGATAATGCCAACTTTATCGTATTATTCAAGCAAGATGAAATGAATTTGAAACACGCGTTTACAGATCATGTGAGCAGCGACATGAATTTTGAAAAATTTAAAAAAATCTGTAGACTGTGTTGGGCCGATAAATACGGATTCATAGTAATAAACAAAGATTGTGATCCGAATAAGGGCAGATACCGCAAGTGTTTCGATCGTTATATAATTGTTGAAAATTGATTATAACAATCAAATGTACGCAAGTGATTGAATGAGCATGACGGACAATGCGGTTAAACATCGACTGATCAATATTAAAAAGGCTATAAGAAAAAAACTGTTTGCCATAAAAATAAACCGATCAGAAAAGGATGAATTTTTGAACAAAACATATAAGCCGTTATTGGAACCTCTGAAAGAAATTATTACTCACAGTCGAGCAAATAAATATATAGTTAAAGTGCCTGTTCAGCGAAAAAGAAAATTAGCAAAATGGCATGGCATCTCAAAGCGTGAAGAGGATTATGAAGAAGAGCCTTATGATGAACATGATGTCAACGAATTTCACACACCTCTTCGCAGACCGCATGAGAGTGAAGAGGAATCACATGACGACGAAGAGATAGCTCATAAACCTCTTCATGAACCTCATAAACCTCTTCATGAGGCTCATAAATCTCTTCATGAGGCTCATAAACCTCTTCATGAGGTTCATAAACCTCTTAGCAAACCTCATGAAGACAAAGAGGTAGCGCATGGTGCCGAAGAGGTACCTCATGGATCAAATAAAACAGAATATGTGGATGCGGCTTATTTGGATACCTTTCAGGACTTGCCTAGAAAATATGTCAAAAAGAGATTTTCAGATGATCGAAAACTTGATGAGTTCACCGGTATAAATATCGATATTCGTACAAAAAAGTGGACGATTGGAAATTATAATGTTGAGCTGGTCGATGGTAAAAATTTTAAAATTGGTGATTCTGTGTACGTCGGAACTAAAGGCTTGTATGAACTTCTCTTTATGAAAGAACCCGACGATCAAATTTATAACGAAAATGATTTGAAAAACTATAAAACAATATTAGAAAAAACACATGCATTACACCGCAATTACGATCCAAAGAATCAAAAACAGGGTTCAAAAAGTAAAAAATATACAGAGATTATTAAGCCCATGTTTAAAAATCGATCACCGACATACACAAAACCTCGCAATAATTCAACCGGCTCTCATACCAGCGGCAAAGGTTTTGATTCTAAATTGCAAGTACAACATACTCCCACGCAATACAAGTATTGGAACAATTTAAGCGAACTTGTTGATAGGTTGTGTTTATTGCACGCATCGAGGAATGCTGGGAATAATTCGCACAATAATGAGATTGCTTCAATCGAGGAGGAACTGCGTGAAGAAGATGTAATTTTTTAATAAATACAAAGCACGCTCTTCTCTATAGATCACACGCATTATGAGCATCGATAAGTTCGGACGTCATTCATCACAGATTAAAATAAATAAACCATTAATGGCTGTAAGAGGACCGCCAGGTATTGGATTTAAACGTGATGCTGATGGACATTTCAACCTTGATGGTAAAAGAATAAAATATTTGCAATTGCCGATTAATGAAAGCGATGCCGCAAACAAAAAATATGTGGATAATGTAAATGTCGTTCAGTTGCAGGATTTGAACACATCATTTAAAAATATTAATTCAAAAGTTAATTTAGTTATTGAAAGTATTCCGCAAATTATAAACTCAAAAATTTTACCAGTAAAAGAGGATCTGGCGGAGAAGATTAAAAGTTTATCCAGAGATTTCGAAGCGTATAAAAATACATCAAATCATGAAATAGAACAGCTTAAAAATAATATGGATATAAAATGGGAACAGTTTAAAAATGATTTAAATACGCTATTATTAAGTCAAACAAACAGCATCAAACTGTTGATTGCTCCATTAAAGAGTCCTTCAAGTCAAAATGAGTAAAGAGGATGTAGTGCGCGAGTTACACAAGCCGGCGAGAAAGAATTTTGCTCGAAGACGAACAATACTTAAAGGTGTCGACGATCTGTGGCAAATAGATCTTGCCAAGTTTCAATTATTCTCTCGAGAAAATAAAGGATATAAATATATACTAGTAGTAATTGATTGTTTCTCAAAATATGCCTGGACTGCACCCATAAAAAATAAAACCGGTGTGATTGTTGCAGAAACCAAGAAGAAAATATTGAAAAATGCCGGTGGACGGAGCCCGAAAAATATTCAAAGTGATCATGGTAAGGAATTTTATAACAGTCAATTTTCTGCATTAATGAAAAAATATAATATTAATCATTACTCAACATATACGATAATGAAAGCCGCCATTGTCGAGCGTCTAATCCGTACGCTAAAAGATAAACTATACAGACAATTTAGTTTGCGTGGGCGTTACAGCTGGTATGATATTTTAAACAAGGTTACATTAGAATACAACAATCAACGTCAATGTACGATAGGAATGGGACCAGCTGATGTAAAGCCTGGCGGTGATAAAGAGACCTTGTTATTGAAAACGGTCTACTCACACATAAAAATTGCAGGAAAAGGGAATTTCCGAGTGAGTGATATGGTGCGTCTGAGTAAACAAAAAACGCTTTTTGCAAAAGGATATTCACCCAATTGGACAACTGAATTATTTAAAATTGTTAAAATTAAAATTACCAACCCGGTGACGTATTTATTGGAAGATGAAAAAGGAGATCCTATACAAGGAGCTTTTTACGCTGAGGAATTGCAGAAAACATCAAATCCTAATAGTGCGTACACATTTGCAACAATCTGGCGTATCGCAACACCGTCGCGTATCATCGTCGCGTACCATCACTCCGCAACACAACAGCGAACCGCAACATCGACGCGTAACATACTCCCGCAACACAATGCCGTTCCATTGCTGTATTGTTGCGCCCTGCCGTACTAACTTGTAAAGAGAGCTGCAACATCGTCGCGCAACGTTCCTTTGATCCGACGGCATAAAACCGACAAGCGATGGGACGCTAGAAAAGTCCCATGTTGCGAGGAAATGTTGCGCGAGGATGTTACGCGACGGTGTTGCGGTACGGCAGATTGTTGCAAGTGTGTACCGACTATAAGATATATTTAGTGGAAAAAATATTGCGAAAGAAGGGAAATAAATTATTTGTAAAATGGTTAGGTTTTGATGCTTCACACAACAGTTGGATTAACAAACAAAATGTATTATAATTCTATAAATATAATTAATATATTTGATTTCAGTAACTCTGATAACTACGATGAAGATATTTAAATAATATTTAATTTTGTAAATAAAAAAATGTGCGGAATAATTAATTAATAAATAAATATTTTTTTTTCATGTACTTACCTTATTATATAATTTTATTCTAACCTGTAAAATGATTCATGTAATAAATTGTAATGAAATAATATTGAAATAAAAATGCAGTTTATTATTATTGTTTTTTTTATTTAATTAATCCTTGAACTGTCATTTCACCACAGATTATGGGGGTAAATATTAAGATTAACATACTAATTACAAATAATACTTCTAAAATAATGGTGCATATAATTTTAACATTGTCTTCTTCCTCAACACATTTTTTACATGTAATGTCTATAACGGTACAACAGGAATATAGAGCACGCTGCTGTGATAACTCATTCGCAGCACTTGTATCTTGCTGGTGGTTGTCCATCTATATGATCCCTCTGAAGAGTGGTGTTATAATGTTTATTTTATACTATGCAGGCAATTTGCAAAGCTGTCGCTGTGTTTCAAAATTTTTTAACAATTCTTTAGTGTTATTAATATGAATAATTTGATTTTTAATACAATGTTTTAGCTCTTATCGGCTTACATATAGTTCACTAGACTTACGTTGTTTTTGTTTCAACGATTTCAGTAGAACTGGATGCATTTTGTGAAGATTGTGAATATTGCATTACTTCGGGGAAGTTAAACTGCAATACTTCATATAGGATTTCTTTGTTTTCATAGTAGAATTGTTTCTGATTTGAAATCTGCTTAATTATTTCTTTTTTTTCTTCATCTGTTGCATCGACCGTTATTTGTGTACGTGATTCCTCCAAACATTGATTTAAATAATCAAAAAAATGTAGTTGACTAAGCCTATCCATACGCATTTCAATCAATTCAAATAATCCACAAAGAGCGTTAAAGCAATGTTGATCCAAAGAAATCTTAACACCGTTTTTTTTAATGACAACCACTTTTTGACGGTTACGCATCTCTTCCAAATATATATTGCAATTATCGAAAACCTGTAGACAATTATAATAAATAATTTATTTTAATAATTACTAGCACACTCCATCTTACCTTTATAGTTTTATATGGATCATTTGTATATTCCCCCTCATTGATAATAACAATTGGTACAATACTTTGATTGCATGTCTCGCAAACTCGTTTTCGCTTTTTACTAGCGAGTTGCGGTTTCCTCTTCATTCTAAGATAAACATCAATATCATTTTTGAATTGAATTATTTGATTCCATTCAGCGTTCAGAAACGAAATGTTTTTTTGAGATGCTGATAATTTGACGCACTGATAAAACCCTCTAGTAGGGCTTAAACCAACCGACACATTAATTGTTTTATTTTTATTGATAGGATATTTCACCTCGTTTGTTAAACGCGATTCTTGATTTAAAAAACTTTCAAAATCTTCTAGTATATCCGCCAAGATAATCGATTCGTCCGACATGATGTGTATAGCTCTATTGCTAGCAATAAACTAAAAAAATTATTTCATAATAAAATATATAATATTATTAAAATTTGATATTTCCTACACCTACTACACTTATTCTATTATATATTCTAAATAAAAAATATTTTCTAAAAATAAATATATATAAAAAATATAACAATTTTTCATTTTTAACACTATAATGAGGATATTTTTAAATTATTTATTATATATATATATATTCTTCAATTAAGATAAATTGGTTTAGGTAATCACATTTCATTTTCCCTTGAACATATACGATTTCATCATCATTTTTTCTTATAACTTCACTCAATATTTGCGGAATGTCATCTACATCGTATTGTCCTATAGAATTCCACATCAAACCATGATGACAAAAATCTAGCTGATTAACATTACGATGGTCTTCTGCACTGACATCCGAAAGAACACAAACTTGATTAAAAAGTACATTTGTAATCAACAGCATTTTTATATAATTTAATTATTATTATTAATTACGACTGTTTTGGTATCAAGTATTATTAAAGATTTGACTCACTGAATTTAAATGTGGTTTACTTTTATTGTATATTTAATATATAAAGCGATGTATATAATATTACTTCTCAAAACATAATACTTTTATGTTAGACTGACCTTCATTATAATTAAAATAAGCGCATTAAACCTTTTCTGTTTCTTGAAATGATAAATGTGCAATTTTAGTTGTTTATTTTCTCACGACATCATTCGGGGGCCTTTAGCCGATGCCGTTCTAATAATAGAATATAAAATTAATGAATATGTTAATAATTCTAGCGCATTCAACTCTTGTCCAATTTATTATTGTTAATTACATTTGACCTGGCATCTCGTATCACGGTGAGCGGGGTGTGAGTCGTTTTATGCCACCAAGCCCCTAAAATTGTTCTATTTGTTGTTTTTTAATATATAGCATATATAAAGTAGCGCAGACTTTAAATTTCATTCAAGTTTTACAACCAAACCAAAATGAAACCCACCATCACTATCCTCGAAGACATTCTCATCACAGCCCCAAATTCACCACCCGACCAGCCGCTCTATTTCTCAGATTCACCACCTTACCTACCTCTTTACTCCCCAATTTCCGAATACCAACCTCTTTATTCCGATTTGTATAATGACATAGAGGAAATTACAGATCTATATCCATTTTCATCAGAAACCATCGAAATTGTCGATTCCCCGTCACCACCCGCCACTATTAATTTAAATACCCCTTCCCCACCTGCTGAAAATTTATGTTACATTATCACTGAATCCCCATCATCCTCACCATTTTCACAAGAGGTATACGACCTCCTTACGCCCCCCAATGACCCTCTAGAAGATGATTCTGATTACTTTACCTGCGAATCCCTAAAGGAGATAGAGTTGCTCTTGCATAATGAAAAGCAAGAGCAACTCTTAAAAAAGCAAAGGGAGAAAGTGAAAAACATTAAGGATTTTTTAGACAAAGAATCAAAGAAACTCGCGCTGTTGGAAAGATGTGGGAAATTAAGAAAGGTAAGTTTTAAATTTAATATGCTTTTTTTGTTTATTAATTATTTTTTTTATTATTTCAGAAATGGTCAAAATCACAGAAGGTCTAGCAATGAGGACTCTAACCAATCCATCCAAAGCATGGGAATGCGTCTATAGTATTTTTTAATTTTTAATTTTTTATATTTTGTTTTTTTATATAAATAAATATTTTTTTTTATTGGTGACATAGTTTTTTTATTTTTTTTCATTTTATATAGATTGATGACACACACTTAACTAATAAACTAATAAAGTCAGCTTTAAAATTGAAAAACCGTAAGTTTAGTTTTATTTCAGTAACTTATTGTGGGCAGGTGTCCAATAAAAAAACAAATTTAAAGTGAAAACTTTATTTTACATATTCATTTTAATTTTTATCACATGCTTTTCAAAATCATCTAATTCATTTACATAATTTATCTGTTCAGACGTGTTAAAACCTGGGCAGGTGTAGATATATGTGTTGCATCCAGACTCAATTAAATCAAGATCGCTACAGGGTTCCATATACATCTAGCTTAAATCCTCGTCAGAAAAATCAAATATTATGTTTGGTGATTCTGGAGCATCTATTTTTAATATATCTAATATAAGGGCTGCTTTTTTAAAAAAATATTTTTTCATTGTTTCGCACATCATGTCTTGATAAATTACATGATCTTGGTAAAATACTCTAATTTTTAGCATACCCATATTTAACTAGACAATGCTACAACTCGTGTTAAACTAATAATTCAAAATCTAAAATCTCGTATGATGATATGAGGAGATATGAGGAGAGGGGGAATCCCTACCTTAAGAAATTATTACAAGTACGCTATTTTAAATACTTGATACCCTATTAGTAAACTTACATATGTTACTATTAATATTAAAAAAACTATCAAAAATATGTTTATTATAGCGTTTAAAAAATTCACATTTTTTTTTATTGCGGGATATACACCATTGAATGTTACATTTTTATTTAATCCAACAAACATGAATTTATAAGTAGAATTTATCGGATATCGTGCAAAACGACATTTTGGTTTAAAATAAGTCCCCATTTCCATACGCGTCCAATTAATTGGGTGTGTTTTGTGTTTATTGTATGTTATATAACATTCCTTAGCAGCCTTTGGTCTGGACACATATAGTGTTTGATTAAAAAGAGCACTCAAAAGTATAAAATTTGTGATGTTCATGTTTGTGTCGTTTATAAATGACTAAACGACTGACTTCAAATTTACATATATTATATAAATAACAAAAGAAACATTTGTAGAATTCAATTAACAACGCTATATAATGGTTGCCAATCCTAAGCCCCAATTATTTTACTGTGATTATTGTAATTCGATGGTGATGGCCACACATACATCTACTTTTAAAAAACGCATATTTACATTTTGTTGCATATTTTTTTGCATACCATGCTTCCCATATTGTATTAGATGTTTTAAATTAACAAATTATTACTGCGACTCTTGTGAAAATTATGTAGACCCATATAATTAAACATATAATATATAATAAAAATTATTTCTTCATACTATAATGCATGAGAGGCTAAAATTTTAATGCGCATATAATTTTATGCGATATTGCGCATTTAAGAGCATATATAACAGATCTAAAGAGTAATATGTGTTAGTATTATATATGTATAGCATTAAAAATGGTGCTATTAAACGCAACAACCTACTCTTTAAACAAATCGATGTCAAAATGTGTCAACGTTGGTCTTACTACAAATAGCCCCCACCCCAAAATTATACGAATAAGTTCACCAGGTTCACATAATAAACATATTGATTTATGTGAAGAAGAGTGGGCGCAACTGCAATTATTAGAAGACAATTAGAAGAAAAATTTTAAAAATATAAAGTTTTATGTATAAAAGATGGGGTAAATGTTTGTGGAAATTAAAACAGCTAATTACAAATAAATTGGAATTGTTAAAGCTTCAAAATTTTCAAATGTTTTATACAAACTTTATTCAGGGTATCAATAAAATGGATGGTGACCAAATATCAAATGGACAAAAATTGATCGATTCATTACTAGTATCAGATAATGTATTATGTATAAAAGAATTGTTATATTATCATCCTGAAATATTCAGTAATGAGTTTGTATAACGTATCTACATTTAAACCATGTGACTATAGCAGTATTTAGTAGGGAGGGGGATTTGACTATAAATATAAAAGAGAAATAACATGCCCGTTTGCACCGCTTCTACTTATCTCGGCTTATTTATTGAGTTTCACTTAAGTGGACCTTAAAGTTTTAAACGGTTTGCACGGCACACAAAGTGATACTTATGTATTACTCAAGTTAAACCTCAGAATTGTAAGGCTTAAGGTGCACATAAACATAACCTATTATAAAATGTCAGTTTAACAAATGCAAAAGATGTTTTTTTTCTTGATTTTTATAATAATATAGGTCTGGTTGCATTAGAATTAATTGAAAATTATTATTGAAATCCTTGTCAAATTGAAATTTTAAACAATTATATTGAAAAAAAAAATGTAAAATCAAAACAAATATTAAAGTCACTAATCTACATTCAAATTAAGTTTATTCAAAACATTTTATTAATTTTTATACTACATATTATTATTATTTATACCTTTCGGCGTCTCATTTATTAATATTCAATTCTGTTTCATGATACAATGCCGATAATAATGGAAACTATAAATAAGAGTGAAGTTAGGCACATATACTATCTAATCGAAAACAGTTGTTGTTTTTCCTGAAACCACGTCGTAGCTAAGAAAGCAAACTTGTTTACACGTGCAAACCAATTTAAGATAAGGTGAACCTTAAACTTAAGTGTAACCTACGAAAGAGTAAGATAAGCAACAGAACGGTGCAAACGGGCATAAGAGTATATTATAAGTATAAATATGTGGATGTGCTACAGCAATTATGTCGAAGTGATAGATTTGTGCAGCGCCGTGCAGCACTTGGAAAAACTTTTTGAAGATATGGGGCTAGAAAAATGTCGACAACAATATAGCGTAGAAGCTTACGATAATAACATATTAAAAATGTATCAAGAGGAAGAAGTTAATTGTTATGAGGCCGCAGTAATGTGTAAAAAGTATTTAAATGGTGTGATATGTGTGTGGTGTTTAAGAAAAAAATTGATCAAATTAAATTTCAACAGTTATTTAGACAATCTTGATAAATTCATAAACGCAAGATAATTGACCAAGTCAAGTAGTAATATGAAAAAAGTAACAGTATGTGAAAGAAAGAACAAAATCCATCATATGGTTGTGTGGTCATTTGCGTATCAACAATCCAGAAAAGGCTTGTGGTTAACAGAAGTATGTGATCGCAATCGATTTGTAAAAAAAAATTATAAAGTTTTCAATAGTGTTAACACCTATTTTAAACCAATCCCATAGATGTAAGATTTTTTACGAAAGATTTAATTCTTAATGCGTATTATTGTATTGTATTGTATTGTATTGTATTGTATTGTATTGTATTGTATTGTATTGTATTGTATTGTATTGTATTGTATTGTATTGTATTGTATTGTATTGTATTGTATTGTATTGTATTGTATTGTATTGTATTGTATTGTATTGTATTGTATTGTATTGTATTGTATTGTATTGTATTGTATTGTATTGTATTGTATTGTATTGTATTGTATTGTATTGTATTGTATTGTATTGTATTGTATTGTATTGTATTGTATTGTATTGTATTGTATTGTATTGTATTGTATTGTATTGTATTGTATTGTATTGTATTGTATTGTATTGTATTGTATTGTATTGTATTGTATTGTATTGTATTGTATTGTATTGTATTGTATTGTATTGTATTGTATTGTATTGTATTGTATTGTATTGTATTGTATTGTATTGTATTCTATTGTATTGTATTGTATTGTATTGTATTGTATTGTATTGTATTGTATTGTATTGTATTGTATTGTATTGTATTGTATTGTATTGTATTGTATTGTATTGTATTGTATTGTATTGTATTGTATTGTATTGTATTGTATTGTATTGTATTGTATTGTATTGTATTGTATTGTATTGTATTGTATTGTAATGTATTGTATTGTATTGTATTGTATTGTATTGTATTGTATTGTATTGTATTGTATTGTATTGTATTGTATTGTATTGTATTGTATTGTATTGTATTGTATTGTATTGTATTGTATTGTATTGTATTGTATTGTATTGTATTGTATTGTATTGTATTGTATTGTATTGTTATGTAGTTATGTACATTATATTAGTGTATTTTATGATTAATAAATGAAACAAGTAAAATATGTATATTTTCTTTATTATTTTGTTATATTACCTTCTTTTTTTTTCACTTTAAGTGGTATAATTAATAAAACAGTAAGTTAAAATTATATAAAATTTATTAAAAACATCAATTACAAAATACTTTTTTAATATTTTTGTTATTATTTAAGTTGCTGATCACACTACTAACGCCGATTTAATCTTCTCTTCTATCATGTTAAAGATTTTTATCTGTTGTTCTCGATTTTTCTTTTCCTCTTCATTTTTTGGTACTTTTATTTCGCATTCTTTCTTTTTTTGTCGATTCAATAATAATAATAATAAATTATAATACTGGTCTTCAATCACTTTTGTTAATTGATTTGATTTTACACCCATTTCTTTATTTTCTGCGCTTTCTTTTTTTTCTTCACCCATAGTAAGCAATTTTACAAATTCGCAATATGGTGACAGTCTTATATGTTCTCCTAAAGCTGTATCCACTGGTTACCAACCACTAATATTGACTCCGCAGCGAAAGCATCGAACCTGGTCCGCATGTTGTAAATAGACAAAACCAGCCTTCGCAAGTGATTTGGGTGTTATAACTCCAACCCAATTTTTAAATGTTTGCAACCGTTCTTCATATATTGAAAACCTTGTAGGAGAAACATCATCATCCAAACACATTTTAGCCAACACTGAGTTTGTGCACTTTCTGAAATCTTTTATATAAAAAACATGGTGGGGGTTTATTGTACATTATCCTTCGAAATCCAAGAATTGTGTGACGAGTCAAACCCCAACCACTTAACAAATACTTTATTACCTTTTCTTTTAATTACTTTTTCAACCAAATAAATATCTGGATATTTTACTTTTTGTAGTTCGTATTCATAAAAACCACCCTTAATTTCTTGTTTATTTTGATCAATTAATAAGTAAGTTGTTGGATATGTTGCTTGAATTTTATTTACAGTAAATATTTCATTTGACCAGTTTGGGGTATATCCTTTAACAAATTCATTTCTATATTTACTAATACGCACGCTGTCACCAACACGAAATTTCTTAGCTTAGGGTCAACCATTTTTAAATGATTGTATGAATTTTCTAAGATACCTTTTTTTGTTTTATTATTGACATCAGATGGTTTTATTCCAATAGTGCTATGTTTAGTATTATTGTATTTGCTAACAATGTCTGTTAAAACATGCAACCATTTATAATTTCCTTGTAAACTAAACTGCTTCCACATGTTGTTTTTAAGAGTGCGATTAACTCTTTCTACAATGGACGCTTTTTGAATTGAATACGTGCTATAGTGATTTATGTTATATTTTTTCATTAACGTTTGAAAGTCTTTATTGTAAAATTCCGAACCCATATCTGTTTGAATATTTTTTACAACATTTTTTTAATTTGAAAATACCTTTTCCATAGCTGCTGCAACATCTTTTCCAGTCTTTCTTTTTACTGGAAATGCCCAAACAAATTTTGAAAATACATTAATAACCACTAAAATATATCTGAATCCTTTATTAAATGTAGCATAAGGTATTATTTCCACTAAATCTGCTTGAAGCAAATCTTTAAGTCCTTTTACTATAACATGTCTTCGCTTGAAATTTTTTCGAGCCGGTTTGTGAATTTCTTCAACAATTTCTCTTTTAACATTAGTTATCTTATTCTTAGCCATGTTCTTCAACAACTAAAGTATCTTCTTCTTCCACAAGACATTTAAGAACTAATTCAGCATACAATGTAAACAAATTTCCAGCAAGAGAATATACAGTAAATTCTATTAAGTCACCTTTTTTTAAATGTAATTTAGGAAGACCATTTTGATAAAATGGTACATCGTTTATTCGTATTTGAGAATTATTACTTATAAACGCTGATTCAATTATGCCCGACTTATATGGAAAAGTGTATTTTAAAAATTGATTATAAATAAGATAGTTATTGTTGTTTGAAGAATTACTAAAAAAATTGAGTATAATATTATAACTGTATTTTTTTGGTGAAGTTGTTTGAAGTATCATGTCTGTATCTACATGTTTTGAATAAAGTGTTCTTCCAAATTTATTGATGGTCATGTTTATTTCTTAAAACTCAAAGAGTTAATGAGAGTTTACATCTATGTTACCGTTATTTAATAATTTTTGCTTCTCGCAACTCTTCAATTATTGAAGTAATTTCATTATTATGTCCAGTATGCCCAGCAGCTTGGGAAGAAATTAGAAGGCGCAGACGATTAACTAATTCATTAGGATTGTCCCAATATATAAATTCTAATGGCTTATTGTTGTATTTAAGTAGTGCTTTACCTGTACGAAATGATTGAGGTGTGAGTCTAACCGGAATTGCTTTTCGCCTATCAAGCAAAGGTGCAATTATGTTATTATATTTTAGTAGTTTAGTTCCTATTAATTTTCCGGTTGGTATATAACCATGTTTTGCTGCATTTGTTTTATTAACAATTTCCATATAATTAGTTACATCTACACTCCTAAATCCTGTTGGTACCTTCTTAAATAATAACTCATAAAAACCCGGTGTACCTGTATATATGCGTTCAAAAGTTTGCCCATTTATAACTGTTTTAATAACTACATCATCACCTCTGAAGGCAACAACTGCATTACCAATAGCATAATTATGTTTGTCTCCATCTTCAGTTGGTACCACTCTTATTCCATATGTGTGATCCATAGCCCTCGTTGTATCAGATATCATGTAGTAAATGTAGGCTTTAGGTAATGTGGAAAATTGTTTTACATATTCATCCAAATCACTCATCTTTTTAGTTTGGACTTCAACATTTGCATATTCATCATCATCATCATCAGCATCATCATCATCATCATCATCATTATCAGCAACATATAGGTCTTCGACTATTGGCTGTGTATTGGATGTAGAAGGGGTGTGCTCGTAAACTTGTGGAAGAATACTTGTATCAATGGTAGTATCAGCTGGTGATTTAAATTCTTCCATTTTAATTGGGGATGACCTTCTACCATACTTTTTCTTTTTCATTTTTGGTGTTTCATTTTTAATTTCTTCAGCTTCCTCAGTTTTTTCAGATTTTGGTTCCAATTTTACTTTGAGGTTTGCAATAAGGTCTTCTATTGGTTTGGTTAATGGTTGATAGGCCGATCGCATATGTGACTGCGACTGTGCATAATCAGATTTCAAATCTTGAAACTTTTTTTTTACAATACGTCGAGTTTTTAATAACTGCTTGACTAATTGATTATCCATGATGTTTATTAAACTATAAATCGATGTAAACTGTTACAAATAAAAACACACAAGATATTTATATATAGTTTATAAATGAATCAAATCCTTTTCTATAGCGTTTTTATTTCACTTTCCTTATCAATAACTAAAAATCCATATTTCTGTTTCCAACAATAAGAACAAATATTTCTAAACTGCTGGTATGACATATCAACACCAACGTGATCATCATATATGTGTTTTAAATTGGTATTATCTTGCTCAAATATAATCAATATATTAGTATTATCTCTTATAAGTTGTTTTGGTATTTTAGTATATGTTTGGCAAATATAAAAGCAATCTATGTTATTGTGTCGACCAAAACTAAAATAGTCTCTCATTATGCTTTGGTTGCAACATACAACATCATCAAATATAAAAACTGAATTTTCTTTGATTTCTTGTGGTGATGTGATCTGATCACTGTTGTCATATTCAAAGTAACCCATACCCTTTATAGGTTCAATAACCTTTTTTAAATATTGGTATTTTGATTGATGTAATGTTTTAGAATAAATATAAACATTTTGAAATCTTAAACCATTTGGATGCAAAAGTAAACTAATTATAATATTTGTTTTTCCACACCCAGAACAACCAATAATCAATCCTCTTTTACAACCACCACCAAGCAACTCACTATGTCGCTGAAACGTATTCTCAGAACAATCTATATCTTGATTGTTAATTGGTAATGATTGAGTTTGTTTTACAACTCTCATTATGCCTCTAAATCTGTAGTTAAACTGATCAATTATGCAATATTTCTTAGAATATATATATATATATATATATATAAGTATACCTACATTTATTATTATTATTTAGTATATTATGTTACCTCATAAAAGAAAGACCAAACGTGCAAAAAAAAATTAGCGGACATGGATTTGTCAACAATTTAATTAATAATGTTTCCCGAGAATTCCATATTCCAGGATATAATTATTGCGGTTCGGGGACAAAATTAGAAAAAAGACTCAAAAGAGGTGATAAGGGCATAAATCCATTAGACGATCATTGCAAACAACACGATATTGCATATTCAAAATATTTTGATATTTCTAAACGACACGAAGCGGATAAATTGCTAGCCACACAAGCTGCAATAAGATTAAAAGCACCTGACGCTAGTTTTGGTGAAAAGTTTGCTGCACTAGGCGTGTCTGGTATTATGCGCATAAATACCAAATTAGGTATGAGTCTAAGACGACAAAAAACTTAAAAAAAAAATAATTTAAAATCAAAGTCTAATGTAATATTAGCAAAAGTTAATGGCATAACAACCAAATTAGGAATGAGCCTAAGATGCCGAAAAGCTTTAAAAAAAAGAAAAACTCTAAAATCAAAGTCTAATGTAATTATGGCAAAAAATAAATTAGGTAAAAACGGTAAACGTAAAACAAAATATATAAGAAAAAGAAAAATACCTTCAAGGATTATTAAAATACCACAAAGCGGGGGGTTTTTAGGAGCTATAATTTCTGGCGCTATCGGAATCGCAAAAGCTATAATAAAGAAAAGAGCATTAAAAAGACAACTAGAAGAACAACAACGACATAACAAAGTGAAAGAAGATGTATTAAAATCCAAAATAAATAGCAAAGAAGGTTATCAAATTGGTGATGGTTTATATGTGAAACCATATAAAAGTGGTCACGGTCTTTACATTTATCCCTATAAAAAAAACTAATAGGAAAGCTACCACAAAGAGCATTAACCAATATTGACTTGTATAAATATGCAATAAACATTCCATACTTTAGAGGTGTATACATGCTAGATGAATTACCAACTAAAATGAATGCAAAAGAATGTGGTATTGTAAATTTAGAAAAAAAATCAAAAGTTGGTTCTCATTGGGTAGCTTATATTAGAAATGATAATAATATTAAATATTTTGACAGTTTTGGTAATTTAAAACCACCTCTAGAATTAGTAAGATATTTTTATAGAGATGGTAAAAAGAATATTCTATATAATCATGATGCTTTTCAAAAGTATAACACTTATAATTGTGGACACCTATGTTTAATGTTTTTATATGAAAATACATTATAAAAATCCAGCATTCGTATGTTTGATGTCAAACAAGTATGTCTTATAATATTACTTTTTCCGGCAAAAGTTCAATTCTGGAAGCAGAATTTCAATTCTGGAAGCAGAATTTAATCCTCCATTATATCTAAAGCAAAATGAAAATTATGTATTGGGCTTAACAAACTTTGAATCATTTTATTCAATTGCAAACATAGATAAGAGCAATAACAAGTTTTATTTTGGTGATAATAAAGAAATTACAATTCCTGTAGGATCTTATGAAATTACCGATTTAAGCAAATATTTGCAAAAACAACTTCAAAAGCATGACGAAGATATCAAAATTAGAGGAAATAATAATACATTAAAAATGCATATAAAATGTACAGCATCTATTGATTTTACTAAGGATAATTCAATTGGAACATTATTGGGTTATGATAAAATAAAATTACCAAAAAACAGTTCCACTGAATCAAACTTTTCAACAGATATTTTAAAAATAAATTCGTTATGTGTGGATTGTAGTATAATAACTAGCTCATATAGAAACGGAAAATTGGGTCATACATTGTTTCAATTTTTTCCTACGGTGCCGCCAGGTTATAAAATTGTACAGTCACCTGAGACGGTTATATATTTACCAATAAATACATCAACCATTACTAACATAACACTTAAAATAGTAGATCAAGACGGGAATATAGTCAATTTCAGAGGAGAGACCATCACAGTAGGACTTCATTTAAAAAAAGTGTCTTGAATATGGTAGTGCAATATCATAGTATGCGTAATTATGGTAACAAAAACTTACAATATAACTTGGTTACAACAACTAATTCCATCATTAGACAATCTGCACGCAGTAGATTAACATCAGAAAACATAATATTTTTAAAGTCTTTAGGATTTAAATTATATTAAATAATGAACATACTTAACGTTAAAGAAAATGTCTTTATTGACAACTCAATCGCAAACTCTCAATTTCACACACATCAACCGTATGCATCAACAAGTTTTAACAACAATGATGAAATTAGAATTCCAATTCAACAACAAGATATGTACACATTGCCAAGTGAGAGTTACATTTACATAGAAGGCAAATTGCAACGAACTACTGATAGTAAAAAACCAAAAAAAACAAGGTTTATTAACAATGGTATTGCATATTTATTTAGTGAACTTCGCTATGAATTAAATGGTGTTGTTATTGACTCTGCTAGAAATGTTGGTTTAACATCAACATTGAAAGGTTACTTATCTTTCAATTCTAATCAAAAATTACAAAACGCTGGTTGGTTTTCAAAAACTTCTACAGAGCAAGATGATATGTTAGATGCTGATGGAAATTTCAACGTTTGCATACCACTCAAAATGTTATTAGGCTTTGCTGAGGATTATAAAAAAATTATAATAAATACCAAACAAGAACTGGTTTTAATACGTAGTAATACCGATCTTGATGCACTTGTGGCTACTGAAGAAGGAGAAGGTGTTAAGATTACAATTAATAAAATCAATTGGAAAGTTCCTCACATTTCTGTGGGGTTGGCTGAACAACTTAGATTGACAAATTTGTTAGGAAAAAATGTGGATTTACCTATAGCTTTTAGGTCTTGGGAATTACATGAATATCCTGCGTTGGCACAAACGACAAGACATACATGGGCTGTGAAAACAGCTACCCAACTAGAAACGCCAAGATATATAGTTTTTGGATTACAAACAGATCGAAAAAACAAAAGTATTAAGGACATGTGCCAATTTGATCATAGTAATCTTACAAATCTTCGAGTTTATTTAAATTCTGAAAGATATCCTTATGATAATTTGAATTTAAATTTTAAAACAAATCAATTTGCCACGTTATATGAAATGTATTCACATTTTCAAGATTCCTACTACCAGAAAGGTAATGAGCCCTTATTTACCCCTAATGAGTTTAAAGAAATTACACCAATCGTATTAATTGATTGTAGTAATCAAAACGAAACATTGCAGTCAAACGCTGTTGAAATTAGAATTGAGTTTGAAACAAGTGAAGCCACAAGTGCCAACACTTCTGCTGTATGCCTCATTCTTCATGATAGGATGGTTAGTTACAATCCGTACACCAAAGTGGTTAGACAGCTGTAATAAAATTTAAAAATTAAGAAAAAAAATATTGATTCTTTCTTGAATTTCTGTGTTTTTTAATTAAAAATAAAATGTTAATTATTGATGTCCAAGGATTTAAAATTGATGCCAACAAGTTTTCACCGAAAGAATTGGCAATTTTTGACGGTACTCGTGTGGCCCACTATGTATTTAAACCCCCTTTCCCAATTCACTTCTTGGGGTTAGAATATAAGAAACAAGCCAATTGGTTAATTAATAATCATCACTGCATTGAATGGAGTCAAGGATTTACACCTCAACATCAATTTAAAAATATACTCCAAGACATCAGGACCGATATAATTTATGCTAAAGGAAGAGAAAAAGTTATTTTTTTACAAAAACTTACTACAGCCCTTGTACAAGAATTTGATGAACATCCGGCTTTAACCTTAATGGAATCAAAATGCTTATATCACTCCAAACATGTTTCCATGTGTGCATTATCAAATGTATATCAATTGTATCATGATTTTATAATGAAATAATAAAACTTTTTTTTTAATATATTTTTTTATTAACATCTGTAATTTGCAACATATCTAATAAAATAATATTCCAAAAATCAACAATATTAGCACATATAATAAATAATAATAATAAAATAACAATAATAAATATACAATACACAATATATCACAATAATTTTAAATAAAAAATAACAATTTATATTCCTTATTTTAAATAATATTTACATGCTATCTGCTACTTCTATTAATAAATCTAAATTTGTGAGGGCCTCATCACGAAATTCAAAATTTTCTAAACTTTTTATTATATTAACCGTATTTTCGTACAGTTGTTCTTCGTAAAATGATATATCAGCATGTCCCCACGCTAATGATTTTACGCTGCCGGGTATAGCATATCGTTTATCATCCTTGTTGGATAAAGCAACTTTATTTTTTATTTCCGTATACATATCATGTAACTGAGATTTAAAAACATACATTTTACAATATACTAATTCTTTGCCGTTAACTATATCTTGGTAATCTCTTATCGTTAACTGATCTCTAATTGAAAATTTTGATACACCTTTTGCTTTTTTTACAATCTCAGTTTCATATGCGGGAATATGCAAACAATATGCTTTAGCACCGGTACCATAAAAGCTTTTAATAGGAACACCTGCATACTCATCTTTCATTTTACCAACTATAGATTGATTTCGAGGCATTTTGAAAATATTATTCTCGGGATAATTAGAGGTGTCGAAATAATTGATGTTAAGTTTAATATCATTATATACATTATTTGTGGCAACTTTTATGATTAAAGAATCTGTGTCTGTATAAAGTAAAGACAATCTATCCCCGTACATTGGTTTTAAATAGTCATAGAAGAAGCCATAAATAGTTGTTTTTGATAAATCTAATATCGAAAAACCAACATAAATAGGTTTGTCATAATATATATTAACTTTATTCATTTGCACCGCAACTAATTTTTCACTAAAAACTGCAACGTTGTGGAAATTTGGTTTAGCCGTATAAATTTCAGCACCCCATTTTTTTCCAATTCTTTCCCAATGGGTTAAAAGTTTTATATCAACTCGATTTTGTAAATTTTCCATAGTTTTGCCAAAAACGCCTTATTTCTTAAACTAGTATTGAAGTCAATATAGCCCTTAAGCCATGGGGACTGATTAAATTTTATAATTCTATGAATTTTTTTTTAAACTAAACCGTGTTGCATGCACTGCTTTAAAGATATATAGTGTATTATATAATTGTTTTTACTTAATAAATTTTGTATTAGTTTAGGATATTTTTCATTTGGGGGAATTACATTTTCTGGTCAAAATGGCAAATCGTTGTGAAGATCATGCAAATGTGTTGGATATTCTAAATCTACTTCTAATACATATCCTTCAGAACTCGTGTCACAAATTTGGAATATATCAAAAGAATCAATTTCACTTTGGTTAAGCCATTGAAAATTTTTACAAGGTAGATACTGCTGCATACTATGCCCATACAAGTTAGTTGCGTCTAAATATAAAAGATAGGAAATTATTTTTGAAATGTCGTAGTTTGGTAGAAACAAGTTATTCGCGATTGCTTCTTTTTTTGTGCAAGCACTAACACCCCCACGAATCCCCTTTTTGAAAAAGTGTAACATGTCTATATCAGTCAAAAGTTCTAATTCTATCTTTGTATATTTTAACATTGCATCCCAACTTAAGCCTGGCAATGTATAGTACTGTGCAGGATCAAGCTTATACTCTTTTAATGAAAAACTTCTAAAATTTTCAAAAATATCCGCCAAAAGTAAAACATCTGATTTTAAATATAAATCTGTATAATCCCCCAAAGATTTGCATTTAAATATATTAAACGCCTCTAACGCTCGAGAATAATCATCATCCGAAACGTGGCTGTTATTGAAAGTGTTGAAAAATTGATCTTTTGCCGGCAATTGTAAATCGTTTAATTTTGAATAATCATCGACATAGGAATATGGAAATATTCGTTTTTGTCTAATGTATTGAAATTCTATATCATCTATAAAGAAATTTCTTATTTCTTTGCATTGATGGGATTTTAATGCGGAAGATAAATTTTCAATAGATGAGGCTAAAAATCGAAACGAATCTAGAAATTTTAAATTTAAATATATCGGTTTATAAGCACCATCTTTCACGCATGTATCGACAACAATTTGCTTGCTGAACGATACATATTTTTCTTTGTTTTGGTGCAATAACAGAAATACTTTCCTTATCCGGCGCTAATGATTTAATAAACAGATGGGAATCGTAATTAAGATTATGGAAAAATATCGGAATAAAATTTCTACAATAATAATTTATATTACAATTATTGTGAGCTGGGCCTCTGTATGCCCCTGTCAAAAGGCAGTGATCCATTATTTTAAGTTCATTATTTAAAAATGGCCCCTCACAAATGTGACAAACAAAACTTTGATTATGTTAATTTTTTTCAGCATCCGTTAAAGGTATCATGTTTTTGAAAGGTTTTAGAAAATTTAAATAGATATGCCTAATATCGTTTTCCAATGATTCAATAAATATTTTTCCACAATCCGATCCACGATAAGAAACAAATTTTGAATATGAATCATTATATGAACATTTTATATAATACGCGAAAGCAAAAGGTTCGTGTAAAAATGATTTTACAGAATAAGACTTATCTGGATTAGGAAGCGTATTTGCTATTGGTTTCAAAGCACACTCAAAATCGGCATATACAACAAATGGCATTTTTAGTTGTTTGTGATAATTTACAAATTTCTGTATATTTTCAGGGCGCATTTGTCCATATGTTTCTATTAATTTAGTAGATGGTAAGACGGTACTAATATGTGAACAATCACGATTCAGATGATGTTGTAATTTTTGCGCTGTATTAAAGTGAATCAAACAGCCATCACAAAAGTATTTAGTGTTTTTGTGAAGAGATAATTGGCTTGAAATCAATCTACTTAAATTTCTTATTAATGTATAATGGCACCCGCCTTCATCGTTTGTTAATAACAGTAAATTAATATGCGTCGCTCTTTTTAATTTTGTAAAGTGATAAGGCTCTACAATCTGACATTCCCATTTCCCACTTCTAAATATTTTTTCTGAGCCGTAAACATTAATAGATACATTATTTCTTTTTTCAAAATTTTCGATATCTTTCAATTTGGTGGGAAATGTGACGTCAGAGAAATCATAAATACTATTAAAATTAGGGTAAGAAGATGGTAAGTTCAAGGGGCCATTAGCTTGGCAAACAGCTGCTATTACAGACCAAGCAAAACAACACTCATCTCTGTTTTTTATGTTTAAAACAGATTGTTTTTTAGAAATAAATGGCGGTAATTCAAAATATGAAGATCCTCTAAGAGGGTTATATTTAACCGTATTTATTTCTAAAAATAAAATATGTCGCAATGCCCACCCCGAATCTCTTTCCTGAAATTCTTCCATTTTCTTACTGATTTTTCCAAAAAATTCATCACATAAATGATCGAAGTCAGTAGAAACTGTTACAACAACATTTTTAGTGTTAAAAGATTTAATGTCTTGTAATTCTTTAGCTTCTATGACATATACTCCAAACAATTCAAAATTTACTTTAAATGTAATATGTTTTCAATCAAATCTAACATTAATTGAGATATTTTATCTTTAATACTAATTTTAAAATTTTGCAAATTTATGTGATGGGGATTGTTAATTCTAAAACTACTTATCTTATATCTAAAGGCACCTCCAAGCTGAATAACACCATCAATGTTTGGCCCACATAAATTGTTTTTATGGGTCAATTTTCGCTGGTGACTTCTCCAAGCATGAGCAGGAATGGCAATATCGCAAGCATGGCATATTTTGTTGTTTCCGTTGCGGTTGTCAGAATCTAAAAACAAATACAATATTAGTTTATTTATTTAGATTATTTATTACTAATTTATTTTGATTATTTATTACTAATTTATTAATGAAATAAAAAAATAACTTACTTGATGTTGATGCTTGCACTGCTGGCGCTGCTCCTACCGCTAAATCACCAACAACTTCTTTATTTTTATCTATTAAAGTATAACATTAAAATAATAAATAGTTAATAAATTTAATAAAATAAAACTTACTCGATATTATTTCTTTGCGCTTTGGAGGAGGTGATGGAATTTCTTCATTTAACCACCGCTCATAAACTTCTGTAAAATTATTAAACATTAGTTCAATTTAAATTGCATTAAAAAGAGTATCTTACCATCAATCTTTCTTTTACGCTGATCCATTTTATTATTATTGTTGTAGTTGTGGTTATAGTCGTAGTTGTGTTTACACAAAGCACTAGCACTGGTATTACACCACAGTAAGACGCTAACACTACGAGGTTTGAAACACAAATGAAGGTAAACCAATTCAGAACCTTGTTGAAGTGCTTCCGAATTACCCCATAATTAAATATTAAAATAAAACAGTCGTAATTAATAATAATAATTAAATTATATAAAAATGCTGTTGATTCAATTATATAATTATAACATTAGTTTTTTTTCTTCTATTTAATAAAGTTGTTTCATAACAACATATTATTCGGGCAGCAGGTATCCCAATTGACGTCATGAGAAAATAAACAACAAAAATTACACATTTATTATTTCAACAAACAGAAAAGGTTTAATGCACTTATTTTAATTATATCGAGGGTCAGCTTAATTATATGTCATGTATTACGTTATATATTGAATTTAAATTCAAATGTTTACATTCACATATTATTCTTTTTATATTTCCATATACTGGCCGAGTGACATTATGAGAAAAATAAACAGCCAAAATTACCACCTATCTATTTATTTTTAGACACTTCTTATATTCATAAAATTCATTAGAGCTATGACAGTTTTAACTACATATTTGTTTTTTAGAGGAAGACTTATATAATTAATAATAACTAAATTATTTACAAGCAAGAGCGAAAAATAAAATTAATTAATAATGCAAAAAATGATATTTTTAAAAGTCATCAATTTTTAGAATGATTTATTACGTCTAGACAGAATGGGGTCACGAGATGGTCATCTATTTTTAGAATGATTAATGGGTCTAGACAGAATGAGGTCAGTGGGCTGGTCAAGGTCAAGGACGTCGTCCAAGCCACCTCATTTTCTCACTACTCATCTGTATGACTATTATATGCAGCTAATTCTTTGGGAACAAAACTTTTATTAATCACATATTCCTGTAGATCAATGATCACAACCATCTTGATTTTAGTGTTGTGGATATACTGAATTTAATTTAATAAAATGCTAACAATGTTGAAAAATATATTATATTTTATATTTATTTAATCAAATAAATTATTATCTTGTCTAACCACAAATAACAACGAGATAACAAGTTATTGTGATTAAATTTTTTTTGCACATTATTTAACCGCTGTCTATTACATATTAGAATAACAATAACAGCACGCGTCATAGTGGAGAGGCGCGTTTTATACCGTCATCAGTACCGTATGGTCAAAAAGGCTTAGGAGCAGGTCAAGTAAACATTTTTATTTCAGATTCGTAACCTATGCAATGAGATCTTTCATTTGAGTACTATAACGGCCTTATTTACAGCACCGGAAGTCGAACATCCGGTTGCCATTTTTGATTCCAAGATAATGATAACCACTTCCGGTTGCCATCTTGGATTTATTTTTGACACACCCTGTATATACAAAGTCTTTTGACCACCCTGTATATGCTCGTTCGCTTGCTGCCGCTAGGTGGCTGCTGCTGTCTCTCATATTTTCCATCCTTCCATTTCCGATTTCTGGTTCTCACTCACACACAAAGAGCTTTTATGGATGACGTCACCTACTGATCGACGCAGAGGCGCGGATGACTCATCTATTGGACTGTTTACATATTAATATGGATATGATATTATTACACGTCATCAAAGTGGAGGGGCACGTTTTACAATTTCTTATACACATTATAACACAGCGGAGGAGCGGAGGGCCCCGGACCCGCTTATTCTATCTACTATTTTGTTATTTATTATTTTTTCTTGGTGTGAATACTGAGGAAGTGAAAATTTTCCTCCTGTTCTTGTTCATTTGGATGCGCTTCATAAGTTTTACATTGATCGTCTTGAAACGTTTAACCTTCGCTTCTTGGCAGACGGGCAGCTGGTTAATTCGGTAGGCGGTCGTGGTTGCTAATTTCACTAAAAAAAACGGGTAAAAATGGGCTCCAGTTACTTTACCAAAAGCAACAAAGTTAACACGGTTTGTCCCGAAACAAATCAAACATTTATTCACTAAAAACAAATAATTAACAAAATCACTGCTTAACAAAATCAATTAAACTATATTAACACAACCTTAATTAAAATTATTTGTGACCAATTTTAAATCAATTATATAATTTGTGAATGACGGCCATAAACAAAGTGCTGTCATAAATAAACGCAGAGTATATAAATTCTTAGATGAATTAGTAATATGCTTTCATATTACTAAATCAAATCATAAAATCAATTAGATATTACTAACACAAAATTAATATTAATAATTTGTTCACGGAGGGTAAGCTCACCATTCGCTGGACAAATACACTAACAACTCGATTACTAACATATCTTATAACTATAATTTTACTACTAATATTACGATAAGGTTTAATTAATCAAAAATAATTAATTAAAATAAACATGTGAAGCATGCGGGTTCATTCATTCCAAATATTTTACTAATATCTTAACACCTTTGGTGTTACTCGTTATTTACATATAACCAATAGGGTTATACGTAGCTACAATTTAAATTAATCGTAACACATGTAGTTTCACACATTATGTACATTTTACATAAATATATAATATACTTGTAATGACTTATCTTATTCCAAACCGTAGTCCCAGCATGGCTTACGTTGGTAAAATTCTGCCTGCCGTACTTCGTATGACTTGGTCGAACTAAACCATCCTTATATTAGATGAATCGGGAAGATTGGATTAATTAATTGGTATTGATTCGGCATGTTGATCCTTAAACCATTAATACCAATCCCATGCCAAGTTCCTCAATTCAAAATATCTTATTTACGAAATAAATACATGTGCAGGAATGTGCCCAAACTAAAAAGCCTAAACATACATGTGTTAATTAAGGAAGCCATTAATTGATTCATTGGATTACCTTAGATGTAGGTAGGCTTAGGTTAAAACGCATGGCATTGCATTTTAGATAATTCAAAAATTATGCTACAAAACAAAATTGCCACAATGAATAGATATATTCAATTAATTTACAAACTTAATTAATTACCTTGTATGTTTAGCTGGACTGCACATTTGATTTAAATGCACCATGTGGATTAGTTTCACAACCTCTCGGTACCACATGTAAATCGGAAAGGATCATCCTCGTAAAGAATTTTTATTATCAGATTAATAAAAAAGAAGATCATAGAGATTCAAATACTTAAGCAAGATTACAGGAATCTTTACGCGCATTGGTTCGCAAGATCTCCGCAAGATGGCGTGACCTATGACCGAGTACTGCCAACAGACTATTTTTATAAGATCAAAACATAAACGTCACGTGTCTAAACAATGTCAAAAATTAATTCACAACAAAGAAATACATAACCCGGACCGATTGCGAGTAAAGTTGCATAGGGTCGTGGTCGTGTTACTTATTATTAAAATAATTGTTGTTACCGCCGCGCGAATGTTAGTGAACCTCAAGTGTGCAATTAATCTGGCATTGGGGTAAGTAAAATAATAATAATAAAATATTCATTTCATTCTCTGGTATCTTAATTAATTTACCTAAATATGATAACCACTTGTATTTACTAATTACTTGTCACTTTTTACAGAAGTGAGGAATGCTGTTCCAGTTCAGTCAGCGCTCAACCAAACAGGATGCAGCTTGAAAGGAATAATACCAGCTGACCGATGAGTTTGGCCAAACACCACAGGTAAGCTTAGTATTAATATAATTAATAAGCATGATTAATGCCATACTAGATATAAATTCAACTTCTTTTCTGTTCTAGTGACTGTATAATCGAAGGATTAGAAGAGGATGTATTCCATAACGTGTGCTGGTTCAGTGCAACGTTACAGTCTTCTGTAAAACAAGCGGCTTCATCCTGCTGTGTGTCTTCATACAGTTGTTCCGGTTCTTCCGTTTCTTGATAATAAAGTTTTTGATGCGCGTTCCAATTTGGTTTTTTATTGATTCTGTGCAAACTTAATGCTGGTGGTCTTTTAATCGCACTTTGTCCTGTTTGCATCGGTATCGGTGTTTTGTTTTTAATTTGGTTTGTCTCCATTGGAACTGGTCTTTCAATTTGATATGTTGGTTGTATATTTGGTTTAAAATTTGGAATGAATTGTTTTTGAAATTGCTGATTTGAATTATTCGGGTTCCGGAAAAATCCATTGTTATTATTAAAACTCTGTTGCGGAATAAATCTGAAGGGCGGTACTCTTATAGTTTAGTGTTTTTAATTGTCGACTGTTTACATTACTATCTCTTAATTTGACATTAGTTAATAGCAGTTGCAGAGTGGTTTTAATTTTATTTCCAAAGTCAAAAGCACCTTCACCTTTAAAGAGACGAATTATAGCTAAATCGCTGAAGAGACATTGTTTGCTACGTTGGTCACAAAAGTGCGACAACAATAAGTTTTTTAATTGATTCCAATTGATGCATTCTTCATTACTGCTATCGGTTTGAAGGGCTTTACCTCTCAGTTTTTCTTGAAAGATGCTTAGAAGTAATGCTTCAATAGCAGCATTATGAATCGGTAAAAATGTGCGTATTAGAAATTCGCAAGCGGAAATATATGCATTTATTACATTAGCATCTCCATCAAAGATAGGGATGGTGTCTTGGTAAACCGTTGTTATGTCTTTTACGGTTGCCATCGATTATTATATTCCAAGTTTAATGATTCTAATAGCTCATAGCATGCAAGGAATGGTAATTTAATTCTAAGTGTGTCACTTACAATAGAATTACTGTGAACAACAGCATTTTGTTAATAATCCAATATTTTTGTTTAACTTTTAGTCTTTCACTTTAGTTCAATACACATTGACCGTTAATACGGAACGACCGATTTTAGGACGTTGTAAAATATCCTGTCGACTGCGCCAGTTAATATGTGTCAATTAATTAGTTTGTTTTTAAAAACAATTATTTTATTGTTTACATTAGACATTATTTATAATTATAAGTATTATATAAAAGTATTAAAAATGATTATAAGTAATTAATTAACGTCTGAGCGGCGATGTTAGCACGCGGAGATGGGTCGATGTATATATTCTTTCATTTTGTTGATTCAGCGTTTTAGGGATGTATAACACGTGGCAACTTCAATTAATAATGAAACGCTACAAGCCCCACATTGAAGCTGGTCCGGATTGACGTCGGTCACGCTGTGGTACACTTGCCTCCTATTAGTACCATCAGCCAATTGCGTGGTCCGGTCGGGGCTTGCACGGCTGCACTTTAAAGCAAATAAATTAATGTATTTGCAAATGTTTTCATAGAAATTATTTCCGCGAATTGTTGAATTCAATAATACACTTTTTAACAGTTTCGGATAGTTTGTTTCTAATTCTGGCAACTTTGCATTACTTCCTCTACAGCATGATAGGTGCGTTTTTTATTTAACTTGAAATCTCCGCACGCTTTACAATTTTCATTTACATTTTTTACGCCGAGAGAGCCGCTCGTAAACAAATCGGTTTTTCGTTTTCGACGTGCCAACAAATCCGCATTATTTTTATTGGCCGTTTCACATTCGAAAAACGGCTTCGACAGATAGTTACATGTCAAAACTGCCATGTTTTGTTCTAGCATAAACAATGGTATGGCTTCGGATAAGGTATGGACCTTTCTCGCATTGACCAAAAACAAAATGTGCACCTCACGGACAGTCAAATAATCTGTCGGCACGTTAGTGTCAGGTTTTGTTGTGATTCGTGTGGTTATTGAGAGACAATAAAGCTTATTGCCAAGATCGACTATATTGTTAATTGTAGCATCACGTTTTTGCCGTAGAAGCTGCCGGCTGGTTTCCTAAATCAAATAAAGTATATATTATAATTTAAGATAGGCAACCGAGGTAACTGTTGGAAGTTATTAGGGATGTAACGTAGGCAACCCAACACACACTATGGTTAATCCGGTAGCCTGACATTGAGGGTTGTGTTGTGAATATTTGTAATTATACGCACACTAATTAAGTCAGTGTGGGGGTGTTACATGTTAGTTGCTATATGTTTTAATTAACTTTTGTTAGTAATGGTTAACGTTTAAAAGAATGTTTGACACTTACCATGTAAGTTGATCCCGACGAATCATTTCGGCTATTTCTACCTCTGTGGGCCTTTTCTTGTGGTGTATTCTGAAATAAGAAATTATTAATATATATGTGGGACTATAATGGTGTGATTATTACAAGGATATAGGTGGAATTATGTGATGTTAGTATTGGCGGTTACGAGTAGTTATTTTCTCTCGGAGTAAGATTGAAACTAGTTTTTGAGTTAATTTTAGGGATAAATGTTGTTAGATCTTACTCGAGAAGTGGCTTTATTGCTATGTAGGGAATGGGGAGAATGTTTTAAGGGATTTTACGATTGAATGTTTTGTTTATTATTGGTTTGAGGTTATGTGGATTGGGAGAGTACAGGATGGATTGATTGAGTACTGGAAACTTACGAATGGTGATATTCTAAGATCTCCAGTAATGTTTCAGATACTATTATGATGGTACTTACTTGAATTTTAATTAATCCTAATGTTGACATCTGTCACTGTCACCCACCATGTTGTTTACACTTGGCACTTTTGGGAACATGTCGTAATTCACGGTTGGCAGCACTGATTATTGTTCAGGGTGTTCATGTGAAACTTTAACATGGAGGTTCTTTCACATCCGGTGCTCGAAGTGTGGTGGTGTGTTTGCTGGTTATTGAATACCGACAGGAGGGTGTAACCTCACGGCTTGTGGCCATTTTATGGTATGTACCAGTGATTATATGATGGATTAAGTGCTTTATGGAAAGCACCCGCTAATTATTGGAGCGAAAAATTAATCTTACCGCTGTGCGGATTTTTCACCACCCACACGTCGTGGCAAATGTTATATGGGCGTCCGACGAAGCTCAACTTGGAATATATCGCGGGCGACCGAGCAATATATCCTAACTGTGTTTAGACAAAGTTTACAGGAACAACATAAAACTGTTTTATTTTAAATGAGAAGCAACATTCTGATATTTTTTTGTGACATATAATTCACTTACATGTCATTTTCAAAAAACAATAGTAAAATTTAAAAAATAATAATTTGTTGTTGGAAAATTTGAGATAGGAATTATTGCAATTTCAATTTATTGACATAGGAGAAAACCCGAATAGTAATTTTGACTTTAGGATGAATAAAGAAACTCACAATTTATATTTCAAAGTCTATT
The DNA here is from genome assembly GCA_963932245.1 of Tachinus rufipes. Lineage (NCBI taxonomy): Eukaryota > Metazoa > Arthropoda > Insecta > Coleoptera > Staphylinidae > Tachinus > Tachinus rufipes. The sequence continues at coordinate 54,740,128 of OZ010748.1, forward strand.
TATGGTATAAAACAAAAAAATAATAAACAAAATAATAATACAGTAACGAGAAACAAAAATAATTCCAAAAAAATTTGAGTTATACAATAATTGTATTACTCAAAGATGATTTAGGTATGTGCTAAGTTGTCGTAAAACTGATGGGTATCTTTAGGCAATACTGTCTTCAATTCTTGAAGGTGCTGCCACTTTTCCTTCTTGATTTTAGAAGGCGCATTCAAAAGAGATGGATACTCCAAAATGACGTCTATTATTTTAGGTCGTACTGGAAGGTCCATAAATTCTTGATCATAATCAAGTTTTACCTTAATTTTACCATCTTGTAAGTATTGTATGCATTTGATGTCATTTATGACAGGATCGAATGCCATTTTACCAGGGCGAATGGTAGCGTATCTCAAATGCCGAGACTGAGAGAAATCTTAAAAAAAGGAAAAATCCAAAATTTTCACATTATAGGGCCGGGGATTTACCCGCGCTTCTTTTGTAATAGTTGCATAATCACTGGGTAAGTGAATTTTCCTATTTTTCAGTTTTCGTTCAATTAAACTGTGAACCGAGTCACACTCCATTTGGGTATGACCCGGTTCCAAATACTTCTGGTAAATTGTAATTCCGTGTTGCATAGACAAATTGAGCAACGCGTTGGATAGAACCTGATTCCTATTCTGGTACCCACATCCATCGGAATAGATAATTATAGATATTTTCTTGTTCAAACAATTTTCTGTAATATAATGAACGATGCAACTAATAAACGTCGACGCTTTTTGTTCGTTATTTTGGTCTTCAGAGAACCAATAACACGTAACAAGGCATTCGTTATTTACTGCCTTTTGTTTGTCTTTTGCCTTGTGCTTCCTTGCTTTGTCTTTTCGTTCTATATGAGAATTATACTCTTCTTCGGAAACGTTTCCATACTTAAATGAAAAGCAGGTATTGCATTGGTCCTTTTTTTGTTGGTATAGGCTTAAATTTTTTGTAGTGAAAGTTTTTTTAAAGATGTTTCTGCTGAGAGGATCGGTGTTCTCATCGTGACAAGTTGATTTGTAAACTTTGTATAAATCTATCATTGTCGTAAATGAATTTTCTAGGTGCATTTTCATTGAGTCACGGCGACAGTGAGCAGGAAGCTTTGGCAACTTGTCAAAGAAATCATTCAAATGGCTGTATGCGGCACTATATCTGGATGAAACTGATTCGCTCATGGACACATTCTCTAAAGCCATTCCAAAAGAGCTCTTATTTACCCAGTCCTGGACGGTCTTATAGCCAATATCTAAAGTGTTGACAAACATTGTCCGACAGACCTGCAACTTTTGATTACCATTATTTAAAAAATATTCAAAAGTTCCTTGTCGTCGGGAATCCTCCACGCTACGCGTTTTTGTAGGAATCTTCAACATGTTAGAAGCAACGAAGACTTTGCGTTGTTTCCAATTCATATCTTTCCAAAAAGTATTGAACATTTTTTGCCTACATTCTTCTGTAACTTTCCAGCAATTTCTTTTTATCTTCGAATTTTTACAAAGTAATTACTTACATACACCTTTCATCGACCGTCCTTCTCGGGGATGATCCTGTTTCATATTCTCTCCAGATTTCTTAGTAAAACCTAAATATTGCTTTCCTTGCATTCGAATTTTTTTGTTCTTATCCCTCTTCCAGTTATCTTTATCAGCCAATATTTGTCTTTTTTTAGATTCTTGCATGTTCATCAATTCGTGAATTTCATCTTCAGTATCTTGATTTTTATTAGTAGATTTTCCAATCTCAGTCTGTTCATTCTCACTATCAGAGACTTCACTATTCGGTTCATAAATGTCGTCTTCATCCCGAGAATTCGGGGAATCATCGTCAGGTACTGAGCATGTACTACGGCAGTCTTGATTCTCATCTTCTATATTATTTAGGAACTTAGTGGTACAGTCTTCATTTATATTCACTAAAACGTCATCTGACATGTAAGATTCATTTGGGCTTAAGATTATTTAACAAGATATTATCATCCTCAAACAAAATAGGTAAACTATTTATGTCACACGTTTCTAAGTATGACGTGTTTTCGTAAACATTATCATTATTGAGGTTATCATTAACAACAGCTGCTGAAATGGCAACATCTTTACAAAGAGCAGGTACATTGTTTACGTTACATATTTCTAAGCTTTCTTGTTTATGTTTATCAAAAATAGTTTTATTATCATTTTTTTTGGCCATTGCAACAATCTTTTTGCCTCTTGAAAGCATGATGCAATCTCTCCTATGTTGAAAAAAACTGGCTTCAATATCTCCTATCTGAAAATTAATGAAAAACAGTATTAATAAGGAGGCCATCCAATATTTTATAGCTCAATATAAGATTTATGAGTTTATTAATCGCTTTAAACATTAATTAATAGTATAATACTTACAGAATATATCACATTTTATTATACAATTGAGGAGCACCAAAACACGTGTCACTCACTGTGGCAAACTGGCTAAATAGGAGATATTGCGGTTCGCATATAACACAACTTGTGGTGGGAGAAATTGATACAGCTATTTAGACAGAGTTATAAATTTTTGTGAGATATGAGCGTTTGCAGTAACCTGCGCAGTAAGTGGTTTAATTATAATACATAAAAATCTCATTTTGACCAAAAATTTGAGTTAGGAGATATTGCTCGGTCGCCCGCGATATGTGTATATATACATAACCGGATGGAGGCTATCGAATTGCTCCTACTCAATCTCAGGTAATAAATCCACCTCAGTGATAATAATTAAGTGTGACTGTTGTGTAGTAATTGCACGTGTGGTTTTAGGTTTTATTTCTTAACTTTAAGCCTATCTATTTTTGTTAGTCATTGAGGCTTACATGTACGTTGGTGTCATCGAGATGGGGTTCCGGCTCTGAAGACTTGATATTGGACATTCTAGCCATATACCGAGGTATTCCGTTGGAACCGTCATCACTTGGACGAAATATATTTGGGAGTTCGGATGCCAAGGAGGACGTTCTGGAGCTGAGGATCATCGCTGGAAGTCAAGGCTTGAAATTTCAATTTTACATGTTTCCTTAACTCTATAAATATTTATGTTGTGCTTCACACTAACTTATCATGCGTCACATGATACATATGTATGATATTTAAAATTTTCCTTTTTTTTTGTAAGAAGGTACAAATGTGTATTGTAAACCTCGTGCAAGGGGCTTCGTTGCCTGCTTAAAAGTCTCAAATTTATGAATTAACGGAAATCGGGGTCGCTCGTAGCGCTACGCGTTTCACCGCTTTCATCTCGTCATTCGCGGGCCAAAAGGCCATATTTTTTTTTATAAACTTGCATGTCCGGTTATTTGTTACTTGTGGTACCTTGGGCGTATGACCCAAACAAAACGTGCTTATATGTTCGATGTTTAATGTTTTATTTTCTGTTGATGATTAAATATAGAGTGTGTGCCACACTTTTCAAAACAGACCATTGACTATCGTTTAATTTATACTTTTGTTCCTTGGAGAGGGATTTATAGGAATAAGTGGGTTCGAGCTTTTCCCACGGAGACCGGTATCACCGAGAGTCTTCGATAGTAACAAGCTTGTGGCGCTCACAATTATACCCGCCCGTCTTCACTGAGCCGGCAGGCACTCTCTCGGTTGACCATACCACCCTAGCTCCCCCATCCTCTCCTAAGAAGTGAGAAATTACGCCACATAATATCATTTGGTGTGGAGGGTACTCCTTAGAGTTTAAAATATAGTTAAGTTTTTCCTCTTTGGTTGATTATTTCACAATAAAACACGATGTTTTATATTAAGGAAATATTCTTATTTATTAATTGATGTTTACAATATTTTTTTTTTAATCTTATTTATTAATTATATAAATGATACCGAACTTGTTGCGTTTAATCAGTTAAAACTTTATAGTGTAAGTACAGCCAGTCACGAATAGTATGGCCTCTATAATAGGCAACTAAGTATACAAAAAAAATTTGTTAAATGTGGTTAAACTAATGCCTTTGCCTGTTCTCCTAGCACGTATTGATTAATGTCAGAAACAAATAAAACAATTTATTAATAAGGTTAATTTTGTAAATAAACAGCGTGGCAACCAACAGGTACTTACCAATTTGTTTATTATCTTAGGTTCTGCGTGCATAAGCCCGGCCGGCATGAAAGCGTATTAATTCAGTCAAAACCGCTCGGTTTTATTATTGTATGGTGTAATAGAAAGCAAATCCGATAATCAGTAAATTAGTCATTTAATAAACTTGATAAAAAATGTAAACAATGACATAACATCAATACATTCAATTGAGTAAATTTAATTTAATAAAATTGATTATTATACGTACCTGACATCGATGTTTATATTTATGTATATCTGTTTATCATCCTGCTGGTCTTGTTGCTTTTGGGGGACAACCGACCGAGCAGGACAGGACCACTCCTTGTTGTCCATTATCCTATCGAGGATGGATCTGAATTTTCACCTCTTGTTGATAACAATGTAAACGTACTATGCACTTGAATCCACAGACTTTGCGTTAAGCATCTCGGTAGCCTAGTCGCATACGCATTCTTCTTATTGGCGGAGAAATGAATGGTTGAATTATAGTAGATTTAAAATAGGGGAGGGAAAAAATATTTAAATGTTTATCTTAATTATTTATTTATCAATTCTTTTTTAATAAATATAAGCGCACATAATGTGTATTATTCAAGATTGTGTTATCGACTGATGTCAGTATATGAAATGTTTCTAAGAATAACTTCCCTACAAATTAAGTTTACAGTCTTCAACTTAATTACGTGACGTTTGCAACTTTAATATAAATTTAAAAATGCGACCCAATTAATTAATTTAATCTATCCATATTTGCTGGAGAATTTTTGTGATTGAAATATTACATTTATATTCATGCATGTTACGCCCAGTTATACCTATTTATTTTTTTAATAACTGACGCAACGCACGTTGAACCTCCCAACCACCACACCGTGCTTGAACGTTGTAACTTAATTAATTATCACTAATTTATCCATTAATTTATTGCCGCCAAACCATGCGACCGCATCTCTTCACTGCGTCGATGTTACTGATCCTCCTTCCTGCGTCCCGCAATAGACTCCCATTCCGCCGCATTGCAATCCATTCATTCCATTCGTGCTGAACCGGTCCATCTCGTCTTCTTGCATTATCTCGCAAATGCTTCCGCGTACTGTTCTATAAATTGAACCTGCACACTATTATTAATACATTTTGTCTAACTAATAAATATATATGTCTCTAGTACAAGACCAATTGTAATGCCAGAATCCCTATAATTATATCATGGTATACTACCAATTACCTAATTAACACATCCCCAAGGTATACTCTAATACCAGTGTGTTTATAACTGCTCCTTACCGCTGTAATGTGCCCTGCATACAATCTCTAGACCTAACTGTCCTATGTAAGCTTGACAATCTTTTGCAGTTATTGTGCAACCCCAAGGCCTCAACTGCCAGTGCACAACATACTTTTGGCTGTTACGTATGAGGCCTTACTGCCTGATACAGTGTTATTCACACAACCCCAAGGCCTCGGCTGCCAGTATGTGAAATAACAATCTTTTCAGCCCTCCAAGCATGCTATAGCTATCAGTACCTCGATGACCTTCCTGTCAATGTACTTTGTATTACACACCTCTAAGACCGGTCTATGTGTGAATAACCTCTGATAGCTAAATTACACCCCTTAAAGCTCCCCTAGCCATTGTGTAATTAAATTTCTATAACACCCCTAACAGCTCACTTAGCCATTGTGTAATTAAGTCTCTTTTCTCTAAGGTAAAGAGTTACCAAACCTATTCATTAACAAATATAGCAACCTATACTAGTTCATTATTTATTTACCCTTAACAGTACCTCAGACACTCAATCTGTACGTAAATAACAATATTTATAAAACATTAACTATTATAAGTAATGCTAACAAACATGCATTATAAAAATAACAAAATGTTATGACTTTGCACGCTTCCGTTTCTCGCTCTCATGCGTCAGGCTGTACTGAAGTAATAACAATGGAGCATAGGCGTAGGAAGACTGGGTCTAGGACTCTTCAGCGCCGCCTCTTCGGTGCGGCCAATTCGGCGCGGGGAGATATCGGCGCCGGCCGTTTTGGCGCCGGCCATTTTGGCGCCAGAACTTTTCTACACATATATTATAATCATAAAAGTTTATTTGTTTTATTTTATACATAATAAATAATGTATAATAAATAAAATCTTTAGTATGGTATTTTTTAACATTTTATATTTTTAATTTATTTTGTTATTTATTTTAATAGACTATTATCTTTTGAACTTTTTAGGTCATTACCTATAATTAAAAATTGATAATTAGTTGTTATACCATATATTGTATAGATGACAATTTAAATATGTACGTACATATATTATGTTTTTTATCTGTAATTTTTATTTGATACGTTATATAATTTATATGTATTCTATATTTTATTTATCATAATTATTTATTATGTCTTATAATAGTTCTGGCGCCAAATCGGCCAGCGCCGAGGTGTCCTCGCGCCGAATTAGCCGGGCCGAAACGGCGGCGCCGAAGTGTCCCATTCCGAGAAAGACTTCTCAAATAGGAATTATTTTTCATTTATTGAAAATAATACAAATATTTATTTTATAGATAGTGTTAGTAGGATTCAGTCACGATTGCAACTTATAATTAACAAATATAATTGTGATTTTAATTGTCTCTTTGTAAAGTGACGTGCTTGGCACACACTGCATACACTAATTTTGGTATACAAATATAAGTTTATTTTTGCAATATTAGTATGCTTACATTGTAAATATCCTACATTAAAACTTATTATTATAATGAGTAACAAATTAATAGAAAAAACATAATTAAATAAAATTGTAGTTTGAATAAAACTTTTTATTCATTTTCATCTTCCGAGGAGGGTGACTATTATAGTACAAGATCTTTATGATTTGTATCTATACTCTCCATACTTGTATCAGAATCGTATTAATCAATTTCTATACTCGAATCTAATTCATCATCACTATCGGTGTCACTTTAATCACTTGAATCAGATTTAGACACACTCGAATCAGATTCTGAATCTTCCGTTACAAAATTTTGATAGTCACCAATATTATTATTCTGTAACATAACAATAATTATATTTTAAATAATTTAATCATATAACAATACTTACGGCATTTGCTTCTCGTTTGTACAATTTAGCATTTTCTGCAAAAACTAATACTTGTTCTAGATATATTATCATTATCGTACGTCCTATAACGGTTTAAACTTATTTTTACCATTAGCTAGGCGGAAGCTCTACATCGTTTGGGGGGTCGATGGTCGCTTCAAATTCAGGATTGAAAACCAAATAAACGGACTTACTAAATGTTGGGCTTGAGCCATTAGAGATCTAGTGACAAGTACTAAATCTGAAGGTAGGACGTTGTAGAGATATAAAACTCATATAGTGGTGATACCTGACTATTTAATTAAAATAAAACAAAATGATGTCTGGTTTGGGAAGAAAAAAAATCCTTGAGTGACTTAACATTTAATCATTGAATGATCGAGCAGACTCAACAATTATCAATTTCTCTCCATCCATCAATGGCACCGGAGAACAAAAAGGAACCAACTAAAAACTAGTTAAAAACCCTTAATGCTCTTCCACACCACTTACCGATCAAGACAACCCAACAACTGCAAAGTCTCCTCGATCCTTCGATGATGATGAAAACCAAAAACGGATTGACCGAAACCGAAACAGTTGGACACCGTACACGATATTTAATAACCTTAAGACTAACGAAGGCGAGGGTCCGATGTTACTCGGTGAACAAACCAGAATACATGTATTAAGCATTCTAAGAAACTCATAATATTGAAATAAGCTTATTTCCTGTACAAAAATAAATCGTGTAAGAATGTTATACTACGCAACATATATGTAAACATAATATTTCTAGCCTCGCTTAATTCGTTGAAAACCGGTCAGACTTTCAGATGCGTGTTTATCTGAATAGGGAATATCTCATTTTCTGACGGATTTATACTGCGCAATACTCAAACTAAAACTATTCGAATGATTTAGTGCCGGAGGTCGTTAGGAAATACTGTGGCATTTCTTAAAAATGTAGAAGTATTAGCACGTTGCGTTAAGAATGAATGAGCAATGTCTACTTTGACTGGAACTTTATTTGCTTTTACCTGTTCATTTAGGTGGTGCTGTAGATGCCCATAACAAGTCGTAATTTTTGACTCTATTTTTCTGACCTTTCTTCTCCAACTACACTCTCATCTTACCACGCAGTAATCTCGTCTAATTTCTTCTCACATTCTGAAAGGTATAACTTCACCTTCCCAGCCGTTTTTAAAGTTTTTTCCATCTTTCTCTAACATTAAGATACCTCGCAAGCATTTTATGAGATCTTTTACATCGCCCTTCGGTTTCACATTGCGAACCGCTAGTTCCATAACCAACACGTGTGCAAGTACATACATAAATTTTTATCTAAAAAACCAATTTTCAACAAAATTTTGAAACAAAAAAAATCACCCTCTCTCTACTAACTTTCCTATTGTCACCCGCAAGCGGCAGAAGTGTTCTTAATGTCACGTAGACAGAAAGGATATTTTGTTGTTTAAACTCGATTTTTCTCATGAAACACTAGACATGTTAGTACACTTTATGACAACTTATATATAAATAAATAAACTAAGTATATGTTATGGCGTTGTCATTTTTTACAGTTTTGGAACATTTTCTGACTTTGAACTGATTGTTCATAAATTTTTTTATGACTTAAATATGGTAGTTACAAAGTAGTTTGAACATTTATGTTACAACAGAAGCCTTTTTATGATATCTCTTTTAACAGTTCAACAACTTTTATGACAGTTCAAGAACGTTACATAACTTTTTTGAATTTATGGCATTTGTATTAGCTTAGGAATATTTTGTGATAGCGAAGAAATATTTTGATACAGTTATGATACAAGATAACTCAGAAATAATTTGTCAGTTTGGCACTAGCAACGGTTCAGAAATGTTTCATACTACTTGTGACAGTTAAAGACATGCTAACATTTTTTTTAATATTTATGAATTAAACATATTTTACATTTTGTTGAGAGTGAAACAAAAAACTGTTGAACTGTATAATAAAATACCATTTGTTACTTCCAAAATCCAAAAAAAGATTTATTTATATTAAAATATCACATTATTTAAGATGAAATTAAGCTGTATTAAAGAATTTAAAAATTAACTAATCAGTTGCATTTTTCTAACTAATGTCTTTTGCTGTATTTAAAATGCTATCAAAATGGCTTTCAAAAGCTGCCAGATATGCTGGTAGATTAATAATGATTTCTTTTACTACATTCATAATTGAGTCGATAATTTCTATTATGTCATCAATAAAGTTGCTGCAACATTAATTTAAAGTTAAAAAAAAATGATTATTTCAGTATTGTTAAAAAGTGTAATAGTAATTTTATGTAAATTGTCTCTTTGGCCATTGAGATGCTAGGCACACTAATGAAGGATACATACCCTGAAACACAAATTATGTATCTCACTGAGTGGAGAGGCAATTTTTATAAAATACATATTTAAGCCAAAATTATGCACTATTAAATTGTTACGGCTTCCGGACGTGTAGGAGTTGAGATAGAGCCAAAGGTGTTTTTATTACATTAGAGCTGTGTTTGCAAAATAAGCTGGATTTTGATAAATTGATTTAAAACGGTTCAGGTGATTATGGCTATAGTATTGACTAGTGAATGACAATGGCTAATGTATGTGTTTGATTTTTAGTAGTTTTGTTTGCGGGTGGCGTGGAGGTTGCTTGTTGACTAAGATGTATTGAGTTGGAGTTTTATCTGGTGCGTACATGCAACGTAATAGGCCCGGATGGTGTAAGAACAGTGCTTGATAAAATAGACGTACTTCTAGCTTATGATCAATTGACAATCTTAGGCGAGCTTTGGGTAGTCTTTATCGTAAAGGTTTCGTTGTGTCACACTCAAGCCAGTTAGTAAATAGGAAATACCTTTTGTCAACTTTGAAGCTTGACTTAATACAAGCTGACACAGCTGTCAACAATTAATGACCGCCATTCGGGAGACAAAGAACCTCCAATGAAGTGCTTCTCAAAGTAAGCGTTTTTTTGCAGAAAGTAAACAACAAAAAACTACGTCAAAAAAACTATTATTAAGTTAACATTTCCATAATCTGTTTGTAGAAAATTCTCTACCTCAAAGCAGATGCTCATTGCCGTTTTGATTATTTTAAAATGTTACTCGCAAACTCCAATTGATCTTTCGAATCTAGAAGCCACAAAGATATCACACCACAGTGAAAGGTGGAAGGGACCACTAACTTTTCTATTGCTATCCGCAAGCGGCAAAAGATTTTTCAATGTTACGTAGACAGAAAGGAAGATATGTTGTTGTTTGAACTCGATTTTTCTCATGAAACACTAGACATCAAGTCGGGTCAGTATCAAAAGATTAGTCTATACGATGCGTTCTTGACTGTCAATTTCTTCTGATGTTCTATGAAAAGTGTTTTATTTAAGCAGGATTTGTGTTGGCTTAAACTTTCCTATATTGTGGGGTGTTAGACTGCGGACACAACAGTGACTTTTACTTTGACCAATAGCATCGTACCCTTGGAATACTAGAGTTTTGATCTGTGTTTTGCAATCTTGCTTGTATCGAAATAACAGTGTTTTAATGTACGATTTTATATTCGGAGCGAAGGTACTCATTGTGTCAGCAATTTTACTCATAAGGCAAGACTGCGAAGTTTTTGCAATTGCTAGATATGCTGCAGCTTGTCAGCAATCCTTTGTGGTTTATTGTCTTCAAATATTTTGACCCGCCTTGTCTACGTGACTCAAAGCTTTTTCTTTCTCCAAAATCCTTTTGCAAGTCAGACGCTGCGGCTATTTATAAAAAGTAATAAATATAATATTAATATTAAAGTATTTTGAAAACAAACAAAAAAAAATAGCAAATTTTAAACAATTCTCAGAAAGCACAAAGTTTTATTCACGGAATGTCAAAAATAGTAGTGTTACCAACATTGCGCTGATGCCGACCTAGGGGGTAAATATGTAATAGTAATAGTATGCAATGTTATTTGCGTACGATCTGAGATGCCCCCAGTTTGTGATATTTGTAACGTCCCATTAACTGTTCGTCATATCTTATTGGATTGTCGGCAGTTTTCGGAACAAAGAATTGCGTCTGAATTATCACACAGTATGTCGATTGTCTTCAGTCAACACAGCGCGGTTCTATTAAAGAATGATGTACTAGAAACCAAATCCAATAATCAGCAAATTAGTGATTTAATAAACTTGATAAAAATTGTAAACAATGGCATAACCTCAATACATTTAATTGACTAAATTGAATTTAATAATACTGAATAATATACGTACCTGACATCGATGTTTATATTTATGTACATATATCTGTTTACAATCCTGCTGGTCTTGTTGCTTTTGGGGGACACTCGAGCAGGACAAGATTCCTCCTTGTTGTCCATCATCCTATCGAGGATGGATCTGAATTTTCATCTCTTGTTGATAACAATGTGAACGTATTATGCACTAAAATCCACAGAGCTTGTGGTTGGTTAAGCATTTGATAGCCTAGTCGCATACGCATTCTCCTTATTGGCAAAGAAATGAACGGTTGAATTATAACTGATTTAAAATAAGAGAGGGCAAAAAATATTTATATGATTGTCTTAATCAATTATTTATCAATTTTTTTCTTAATAAATATAAACGCACATAATGTGTATTATTCAAGATTGTGTTATCGACTGATGTTAGTATGTGAAATGTATAAAGAATAATTTCCCTACAAATGAAGTTTACAGTCTTCAACACAACCACGTTTGCAACTTTAAATCTATCCATATTTGCTGGAGAATTTTTGTGGTTGAAGTATTACATTTATATTCATGCATTATAAATATAACAAAATGTTATGATTTTGCACGCTTCCGTTTCTCGCTCTCATATCTGCATGCGTCAGTCCAGTCAGTACTGAAGTAATAATAATGGAGCAGAGACTTTTGTCAAATAGGAATTATTTTTCATTTATTGAAGATAATTTACCATTGCAACTTATAATTAACAAATATAATTGTGGTTTTAATTGTTTTTCTGAAAAGTGACATGCTTGGCACACTGCATACACTTACTTTGGTGTACAAATATAAGTTTATTTTTTGTAAAATTAGTATTATTACATTGTAAATATCCTACATTAATATTATAATGAATAAAAAATTAATAGAATATACATATGTAATTAAATAATATTGTAGTTTGAATAAATCTTTTTATTCATTTTTATCTTCCGAGGAGGGTAACTTGTATAATAGAAGATCTTCATGATCTCCATACTTGTATCAAAATTGTATTCATCAGTTCCTATACCCGAATCTAATTCATCATCTGTATTGGTGTCACTTTCATCACTTGAATCAGATTCAGATGCACTCGAATCAAATTGTAAATCTTTCATTAAAAAATTTGATAGTCACCAATATTATTATTATTATTATTATTTCAAATATTTTAATCACACTACAATACTTACGGCTTCATAAATAACTTCATTTGCTTCTCGTTTGTACAGTTTAGCATTTTCTGCAAAAACTAATACTCGTTTTAGATATATATTTCTACGTCCTATAACGGTTTGAAGTTACTATTAGCTAGACGGCAGCTCTAATTTGAGTCGTGGGTCGCTTCAAATTCAGGATTGAAAACCGAATAAACGGACTTAATAAAAAAGTTTTAAGTATGAATTTACAAGATTAACATATTATTATAATATTTTTTAAATGTTCTAAAAAAATTGTTTGTTTTTACAAAGATGTGTTGTAAAATCATCAGGGAATAAATATTAATCTTAAAATAGTTCTTAATCAATTTAATGATAAAATAAATTTTGTTGAGGGATAGATATGTACAAACTGCAACACAATTTTGTTATGATGTTCTAAATACCAATTTAAAAAAATGTTGCTTACGGTTATGGATTCATAGAGCTTTTTACAAAACATACTTCAATTGAAATTTTGTGCATTCTGTATCTTACGTACACTATAAGCTGTAAAAAACTTTAATATTGAATAATTCTTTGATTTAAAACGAAAATTTAATTGCTTTTTTGAGGTTTGATATTAATTGTTTAAAAGTATCTAGTAAACTAATAAATCTTTTCTTTTCTTTACAGTATCGTTTAAAATTAACATCATTTTTACCTACTTTGCTATTTCTTCTACACACAGTTCTCGCACCCGGTTTAATCCACTCCTGAGCAATATTTTTTTGCTTTGAGTACTTTTCAAAGTCACTTCAAAAAAACATTTTCTTTTCTAAAATATGCCTGCCTACGATCTTTCTCGTCCGTTTCCATTCTATAACAAATCAAATGTACATACTACCAACACTATAGTTTGCGATAATAAGATAATAGAGATGAAACATTACTAGTGACATTACTAGTGATTTAAATTAAATCATTGATAATTAAAACTGCGTTGAAAATTAAACTTGACCTCATTTTAAAGTTATTTGTGGGATTTCTGCGACCCACCCGAATTTAGGTCGAGATTAAGAATTACTGCATAGAGCATATAAATTTCTAAATTGTTGGATAGTGCATATTGCATATTATTTGATTTATTTAATAGATTGAGATTACATGATTATTTTTCTCTCCCAGATGTATGCATAATTCTGATTAAGAACAGTGATAATGATGATATAATTTACATTATTCAGTTCAAATAAATAATATAAATATGTCAAAAACATACGTTTTGTCATTAATTTTAGTTGATTTAGACACTCCACAGAATTTTTGGCCCTAGAAAGGATTGATTGTTATTTGATGATGTGGCTGGTAACAATAAGGAAAGTTATTAATTACACGCGTTTGCAGTGCATTTCCTACTTGTAGAATTTTAGCAGCTACTACATCTACGTACGTTCTTTAGTCTTATTTATATTCATCAACTTTTTCAATACAATTACGAGTTTTAAAATGAGCATTTGATAGTTCAGGTATCTCCGAGCGACTTAGCGATGTTAACAAATAATTGAAACACATACCCAATATCACCAACAAGGTAACTGTTTGGAAATGATTATATATTATATTATTTTAAATCTTCCTTGCATAAAGCTTTCATTATAAATTGTGCTATGATGTACCGATCTTGGCCAAAGTGCAACTACATCTAAAAATTACAAATTGGAATCACAAACAATTTTAGGTTACAGATTTATAATATCATCTAGGTTCTCTAAAGAAGATAAACTTGATGCTCTGATTTTTTAAATAATACATTGAAAATTATTTTTTGTGGCATTATTCTTTTTTTTAATTTCAGCTTGAAAAATACACTTCTAAGTACCCCTACAAAATAAAAAATTAGTAGTAGTAGTAGTTTTTTGTCAAGTCGGAATTTTATTTATGATATGCATCAATTTTAAATGCAACTTTGAATACAAATCATTATTTTGTTTATATATTGATGCTAATATTCAAAATTTTAGTAATTCTGCATACGGAGTTTTAGCTTCTTCAGTAATTTTACTTTGTGATAAAAGAATTTCTTTTTATTGTGCGACAATGCACAAATTAAGATTTTTACTAATCTATTTTAAAATTGTTTCTAATGAACTGTTAATATTAGACATCTAAGGGCACCATATACAATATTTATACTAAATGTAATGCTAAATATATTTTCTGCGTTATAAAATTAATTAATCTGTGAAGTTTAATTATTTTAAAATTGAATTGATTTATTGTTGTGTTTTATATTCTCATTTTCTTTCATAGAGAAGTCTTTTTGCAATTCTCTTCTGATGCCAACAGTAGCGGGGGGAGTTGTTGTTGACGTATTGGAAGAGGGGAAGCTTCGTTGAGGGTTGGTTGATTTTAGTGAACGCTCTCGGTATTTTATAACAATCTTGCAAACTTGAGTAGTTTATCATGGCAACTGGTATGCAGTTGCGCCTTATGATATGAGCAAGTCGATTACTTCAATGCCTTATTATAACAGATTTTATGGTAATTGGCCTGATATTACCTTAGATAGGGATTTTCTAGTTTCTTCTACTGTAATTGGTACCCTCTCATTGTGTTATCTTATTATGACGTGATTTTCTGGCTTGCTTTTTTCAGCGGGGCGAGTCGTGGGTTTAGGTACAATATTGTACGAAACAGGTTAATAATAAATTTAATAGATTTAATAATTTAATATAAATAGGGCTCCAATTGTTTTATTAGAAAAAAACAATAAAAAATGTATACAATTATAGTACACCCATAGATATAGTGTCTTTACGACATGGGCTTAATTTATCTCGAGGGATTATTTGATAAGCAACAAATTATGATTATATTATATACCTGGAACCCCAGGCAATTTTTAAGGGTGTAAATATTGTATATTTATATAACATTTTCACCTTTGAACATTGAGGTGTTATAAGTTATTTATGGTATATAATACAAACATAATTGTCTCCCCAAAGCGAGTAGTAATGAAGTAATCCGCTGAGATAATTTAAGGCCATGTCGTAAAGACACTATAACTATGGGCATACTATACATAAAATTATGTTAATTTATCCTCTTGGTTATAATGACAAAAAAATTAGCGTAGACCCTTAACGGTGGCCACTATTATATGTATAAATGATCAGATTAAATTAATCAATTTTCCTATTTGATAACATTTGTTCCTAACTTACTGCGCTTATTTTTTATGCATGGAAACTTTATCCGTTCTTTCCATATTAATATTTGGTCCGGCCTAACTAGATTATTTTTATTGCACTCTGGGGAGGCAGACTGGATTTCGCCTTATCTCGTTGTATTCGATTCACGGACGTCAGAACTATTTATCACCGGTTTTAGTTAAGAGCATATATGTGGGCCTATGGTAGATTTGCGTTTATTTTTCATAAATTAATTATTTAAATAATGCCGCTTACCAATTGTTTTCTTATTAGCCCACGCGGTACGGCAAGACTATTTCTAAGCGGTGTTTACGACCACTTGAAACAGAAGAACGATCGAGGAGTTGATCTCCTCGCGGTCCTATCGGTCGCGACATTGATACCAACCTTTATTTGCCTTTATTATAATCCCTAATATTTATATCAAAGATAATCACTGAAGAACGGAACGTTACAATGATTACAAAATAAAAGAAATATAGAAAATTTTAATAAGAAAATTAATATAATTAAAGAAATAGCTACAAACAATGAATCTATTACTATTAAAATTTTAAATAAAAAGCAATTCAAAATTTGTATTAATAAAATATATCCGTTTAATAAAGAAGTAAATAAGAAATATTGTTTTTTAACTTATTTTGGTAATATTATCTGATAAATTATCTTGTTATTCAAATAAAAATGTCAAAATTATAGTAGCTTTTAAAACATTTTATAATTTAAAATCAAAATTTTTAAATGCAAAAAAGACACATACATATTTGGGATAAAAGTGGCATTTATAAACTAAATTGTGTGATTGCAACGAAATATATATTGCAAAATTCAATATTAGACATAAGGACCATATTGTTCTAGCTCTTGTTGATTGGGTTGTTCTTGTTATTACAATTATAATTAATACATCTTTTATGCACTTTTGATATAATACTTTATTAATGAATTTTATTATTTGTGCGGTTCAAGCCGGGAGCTTACGCCCGTTACATTTTAGAATAAGACTAATGGTGGAATTCATGAAAGCGGGTTACGTCTATTTAACGGCTGATTACGGCAACGTCCCGTTAAATGAGACAAATTGTAATTCATGAAAGTCAATTATATTTAACAAGCCATTAAATGTAAATGTTTTGTTAAATATTTAATCTTAATTAAATGTATACTTAACCTATACATGTGTACTGTTAGATATAATTTATTTCTATAAAGTCAAATAAAGTAATTTTCTTTACATTAATTAAGAAATTTTATGACAAGTGCTCACAAAATCGTTCAGTATTTAACTCATTTTTCTTTACATTAAAAATGTATTCATCTGATGAAGACTCTGATGTTGATTTTATTGAGGAAGTGTTACAAGTAATGCCTCGCCCTAGGCAGTTTCGAGATCGCGGAAATCCATTTGAATGGTATGATGAAATTGACTTCAAGCAACGATTTAGGTTTTTTAAAGGGACTGTTCGTCATTTATTGGAGATTATTGAACCACAACTACAAAAGCCAACAATGAGAAGCCAACCAATATCGCCATTACTACAGATACTTGTAACTTTGCGATTTTATGCAACAGGTTCATTTCAAAAAGTTTTAGGAGATCACATTTTTATTAGTCAACCAACTGTGTGCAAAATTATACCTCAAGTTACTGATGCAATTGCTGCATTTAGTAGAGAATTTATACAAATGCCTCAAACACTTGAAAATAGAAGAAAAATACAAACAGATTTTTATTCAGTACAAAGATTTCCTCGTGTAATAGGTGCTATTGACTGTACACATATAAGAATTCAATCACCCGGAGGTGATCAAGCAGAACTGTACAGAAACAGGAAGGGGTGGTTTTCTTTTAATGTTGCAGGCTGTATGTGACAACAAATTAAATTTTTTAAATATAATAGCACGATGGCCTGGTTCAGTTCATGACAGCACAATATTTTACGATTCACCACTGCGAGTTGAATTTGAAGCCGGACAATACGCCAACTGTTATTTGATTGGAGATGGAGGTTATGCATGTAAATCCTATTTATTAACTCCAGTTAATAATCCAGTTACACCTGCCGAGCAAAGGTATAATAGAGCACACATTCAAACTAGAAATTGCATTGAAAGAGCTTTTGGTGTTTGGAAAAAACGTTTTCCATGTTTATCACTTGGTATGCGTTTAGAAAAACAAAAAATATTACATGTGATAATAGCAACTGCTGTTCTTCACAATTTAAGTATTCAACTTGGCGACAATAATTTTGAAGAACCGCAGCTTGTAAACAATGAAGAACCTCTACATCAAGTACATGAACAGATGGAAGAAAACAATTTCAATGAAAGAAGATTGTTAATTCAAACAGTGTTTAACTGAGATTGTTAATATTAGCATAACGTATAATAATTCAACATAACATATAATAATTCTTCAAAACATAACATAAAATAATTCATTATATCATTAATTATTCAAGATAATAATTAATTACATGTTATGTTGAATTTAAACAATATGATTATTTAATAATACAATATAATAAAAACAGTTTATATAATATGTATAAACTATTTTTATTAATTAGCAATTATTTTTTAAATCGTGTCGTTCATAAAATGTACTATATTGTAACTCAACATAACATAAAATAATCATTTATTCATAATGTGTGCAATATAATAAATAATCACACGTTATATTAAATAATTTATACAATATGATTAATTTATCATTTTGTATAAATTGTTTTCTACAAACAAGTAATTATTTATTATATCGTATAATCAGTCAATATAATTTGTACTAATACAACCATAATGTATAATTTATTAATTAAACATCCATACTTTTATTATTAATTAATAAAATTTTGTTTTTTAATTTTAAAAAGTTCTCGTTCTTCTTCATTACGTTGCTTCAGAATATCCATCTGTAACTGCAATTTTTGAATTTCTATTTTGCTGCGTTGTTTCATAATACTCATTTCAAGTTTTAATTTTTCAACTTCTATTCGGTGAAGTTCTTCTTGACGACACATATTAATTTCTGATAATTGCTTGACTAATTTTGCATTGTCAAGCTTTGCTGTCTCATACTCGTTTTGTGTTTGACTTTTGTTAATTTTTGTATTTGATAAGCAAGTAAGCTTTTCATACACATCACTAGCTTTTCTTTTTTTAGATATATTAGAAATCTGTGGGTTTACAACTATCGGCGCAGTTGAAATATCAAAAACAACTTCTGTATTTGGTAGATGCGTATCCACAGTTTCAACAAATTCAGGGGCAGTTATTAATTCGTTATCTAAATTATTATTGAATTCTACATCAAGTAGATTTGTTCTTAAAGCTGTGTCGTGATATGATGAAGCCGAGTCAAATATATTTTCAGATGGCACAAACTGTGGTTTTAATAAAGAAATTAGTCGTTCACCGTTCTCATCCAATTTCTTTACAAAAGTACCTCCGCCTGTTTTGTACATTGCTGCCAGAAATGTTCAATAAGATTTATTTTATGTTCAGTTCTCTATTAAGTCAAACCTTGTCGTCTGCAAAATCTTTTCTTTTCTTTCGTTTGTAGTTGTCGTAAAAGTTCTTTAATTGTTTAGACGATCTTGGTTGCTCTTCGCTGCATGCATTAAATTCATTTTGAATAATCTCCCAACAATCATTTTTATCTTTTATAGTGATTGCATCCGTTTTTTTATTTTCAATAATTTGTAGATGTTTTTTTATTATGTTTAAAATTAGAGAACATTCTCTAATTGTAAAGTTTTTACCTTTTTCGCGTTTTACTGCTGTGTTCATTATTTATTTGTAATTAATACCTATAACCTATAAGCATAACATAAACAAACATTCAAATTTAACGTTGTTTTTAAAATATAACTGGCGGAATTTGTTTCCTTAAATATTTAATTGTAGTTAAATGTATACATAACCTATAAATTGGACGATTTGTCAGGTATAATTTATTTCTATAAATCCAAGATAAAAACAGATTTTTTCTTTGCATAATTATAATGTTTTATCAATCTTATGTTTTTTTAATAGTTTACAGCTATAATTTATAACGTAGCACGCATTATACTTAAAAAATAATTATGCAATTTCAAAATATCCATGTTGCCAAATCTATTTAATCAGTTTAATAATTAATCATGATTTACTTTCATGAATGCCATAAATAACATAATCAACGTTAAATATTTAATCGTAATTACGTAATTGACATTTTCATGAATTCCACCATAAGTGTGGTGTCACACTATGCGTTAAAAACGCTGCGGTGAAAACGCATCCGGTGGGAAGGATGCCGACCGAGCATTGTTTTAAATGAATGGCGACACATATGTGCGTTTTCAACGCATCCACCGGACGCCACCGCATGTAGCTGCCGCAGCTCGGACAAAACAGCAAATACACAAAATATAAAAAAACATGAATGTGAAATAATTAAATTTTCTTATTTTGTATCACTGATGAAATATTCAACACTTTTATAATAATTTAATAATTATTAAAAACATTTACACTTTTAAAATAACTTTATAATTAAAAATTATAATGCTATAATGTAAATTATGTTTATAAATATATATTTGTCTTATTATATATATATATATATATATATATATATATATGATTGTCTTATTATAAAATAATAATATTAACAAATAAATAATTGTAAATTTAAAACGCATCCACCGGACGCCACCGCATGTTTGCTGCGGCAGCGCGGGATAACCGGACAACCGCATGTAGAGCAAAAACCAGGTTAAAAAAAAAACGTTTTTTTAATTTTAAATTAAAAACATTTTAATGTTTTATTTTGTTTAAAACAGTTTAAAACAAAATAAATAAAAAACATGTTGTGTAATATTTTTTTATAATTGTTTGTCGGAGGAAGCCGCGAGCAGAAAATGTCTTGTTTTGCTATTGCCGCTTGTAGCATGTATATTGCTAAAATTGTCAAATCAAATCAAAACAACCCAAAATGCTATTCAACTGCTTGAAATAAATAATCAACTATAAAAAAAAACAATGTTTTAAACATCTTTAAAACTGTTTGAAACAAAATTGTCAAAACAATGCTTTTTGTTTTAAACTAGTTTAAAACAAAAGTTTTAAACAATTTGTTTAAAACATAACAACCCTGGCAAAACACAAGCAATTGAGTCGTAGGAGTCACAATTTGCGTTTTCACCGGTCCCGTTTTCAATATGTTTGACATAGATAAATTTATTGAGTGTGTTCACGAGAAACCGGCACTCTGGGAAAAAAACTCCAAAGAATATTCCCAGAAAAATTGCCGTGAAAAGGCATGGGCATTGGAGAAATGGTGTATGAAAATTGGCAGTTGTGTAGTTTGGCGGAGAAAGATGAAAATGGTAGGTGAAAAACAATATTAATTATGAAGATGTGAATATTTTTACTAATACTATGCAATTATAATTTTTATTTATGAAACTATTTTAAAGATGTAAATATTTTTATTACTATACAATTTTATAAAAAAATATATAATTTAAATCGCATCTGTTTATGTTGATTGTTGTGTTCATTTACTGAATTGTCATAGCAACATATAAACAATTGTAATTGTCGACATACAAATTGCCGCGACAATTTTTACGTTGTTGTGGACAATATTAAAATAACAAAAATTGTCACTAAATTTTTATGTGGATATTCAAAATTATAATTGTCATAATATTAATTATGCTTATAAATTTATGTAAACTTGGAAAAATTAATTTTATTATAATATATAATATTTATAAATTTTATAATTTTAAATTTTATTTACCACATCATACATCTGAAAAAGAAAATATTATCTTCAAAATATATGGTTTTATTTTTATTTTTATTTGATTTTTATTTTATAATAAGAATGTTTTTTCCAAATATATATTTATAAACATAACTAATTAACAGACGCAGAAAGAATAAAATAATTATAACAATATGTACATATTTACTTTTATTATTACCATGATTTATTTTTAATAACAATTTATGTTAATACAATTAAAATTGTTTAATACAGTAGAATGTTGATGAAAATGCTTTACCAAAAAGTCTAGTGTTTAGTACATATAATTTTTCTGAAAAGGTACTGCACCGGCTTCCATAAAGTAGTGAGCAAAGTAATCTCTAATCTCTAACCCTTGCCCACGTGGACTCTGTCTAAAATCATTTACGTCCACAAATGGATGAGTTTCAGTATCCTCGTAGTTTACACCATCTCTCTTGCGAACAAAATTGTGCAAAATACAACAAGCTTTTATTATATCATCAATAAAATTCGGTTGCACAAGTATAGGTGTATGAAAAATTCTCCATTAGTTTGCCAAAATTCCAAAAGTACACTCCACAGTGCGCCTGCATCTCGAAAGTCTATAATTGAAAACTCTTCTAGTCGCATTGAGTTCACGGGCCGGATATGGTCGCATAAGGTTTGTAGAAAGCTTAAATGCTTCATCACCTACCATGACAAAAGGTTGGGGATTTTCATTAGTATTTGGTAATAAGCGAGGCGATGGTAGATTTAAACTACCCGAATACAATTTTTTGCCTAGTGGACTGTTGCAAAATACTGTTGAATCGCCTTCTTTTCCGTAAGCACCAACATCAATGGCTACAAAACGTAAATTTGCATCCGCAACTGCCATTAGCACGACAAAAAAAAAATTTTGTAATTAAAAAATTTGATCATCCTCTTCTAGGATTGACACATCTTATGTGTTTTCCATCTATTGAACCTACGCAGTTAGGAAAGTTTGTTTTTAGATAAAACTGATTTGAGATGTCTAACCACATTTCTACAGTCGGTTCTGGCATTTCTATTTCTTTTAAAGTCTTCCAAATTGCTTGACAGGTTTCTTTTACTATTGTTCCAATGGTAGATCTAGCAATATAAAATTCATACTGAAGAATTGAGAAATTGCTTCCAGTAGCCAAATACCTGCAAACAACAACAAATAAAAATAATCATAATATGGGCACATTATTTTATGTAGTTTATAATATTCTATAAAATGTTTTTTGTTTCTGCTTTACAGTAAAATTCATGAAAAATAAGTGGCGAAATATTTGTGACAATTTTAACAAATACATGAATAGCGGAAAAAGCGGCGATGCTGCATATAAAAAAAAATACGTTTATGCAGGCGCTCTGAACTTCCTTCTAAATTCGCTCGAAAAAAGAACTACTTCGGGAAATATTATAGAAAATGCGGACGTAATTGAGATCGAAGAAGAAGATGACGACAAAGAAGAAGATCTTGATGCAAACCTAGAACCGCGTCAAAAAAATCAACCAGCAGAAACAAGGCACAGAAAACACCAGATCCTCACTTCTTTTCAAACCGAGTTACTTAAAAAATTAGAAGAAAAGCCTAAACCAGAAGAAGATGACGCCGACAAATTATTTTTACTTTTGCTTCTTCCAGATTATAAAAAACTAAATGATGACGAGAAACTTGATTTTAGATTGACAACTTTACAGTTTTTTAGAAACTTACGAGAAAAAAAGAATCTACAGCAAAACCAGTTTAGTTCTTTTCCTGTAAGTCAACCGCCAAATCAAATTCAAAGATATGATTTACCTTTAAATCAGCAACCTCCATCCTCTTTTAACTCATTTTCACCATCTTCTACAGAACAACCAAGTCATTATACGTCTCCAAACTTTATCCAATCTAGCTTTTCCGAGTCACATACGCCTTATAAATAACTTTATTATATAATTTTTGTTTTTTAATTAACTGTATTTAATATAAACAATAAATAAATTTAATTTTTCTATACTTACCTAAGTGTTATAGTTAATCTTTCCTCTGTACTAATTGCATCTCTAAATGTTGTATTGTTTTTAGCAATGTATGGTCTTAATACTTCAAGAAACGATTTTTTTGACATTCGGTAATATCCAAAAAACTTGATGTCATATTTTCGAATATTTTCATAAAAAAGATTAAACCTTTCACTTGATTCTCTTTTCAAATTAAAAGGATAAACCCAATGCCTACGCCGTATTGGGTCCTTCAATAAACGCTCCGCTTCAAGTGCACATACTATTTTTAATTTATTAATCGACATCACACTTGGTAACCAACGACGTTCACTAGTTGCGTTTAACTGACTGTTCTATTTCGTTTTCACGGGAATAGTGGGAACAACGTTATGTTGTTCTAATTGCAATAAAACAAAAACACTAGCATACTAGATTTTCAATTATAACCAACTCACATAAAAACACTAGCGGTTGAATCGCAATAGCAAAACAATTAAATTTTGTCATTCTGCTGCATTGTTGAAATATTTAACAATTTTAAATTAATTTAATAATTACTAAAAATTTTTACAAATAAATAATATAATTTAAAATTATATGTAATTTAATTATATTTATATTTTATTTTAATTCACGTATAATATATATATTAATAAAAAATTGTAACGGGATATAAAACGTCAATTAATAAATTATTTAATAAAAATGAATAATTTTTTATTAAATAATTTATTAACTTTTTAGTTGTAAATTACTTTTACATATAAGAGTTGTATATTTTAAAATTGTATAAATTAAAAAAAAAATTACTTTAAAATGCTTTATTTTATTATTATTTTATAAACTAGTTTCGTCTTTTAAGGCATCATCAGTATAAGTGTATAATAATATATAAAAAATATATTTGATATTAAATAATAATGTCAAAAATATTTAAGTATAAAATTTTATAATTTATACAATTTTAAAATATTAATTTTTTGACTCTAATTTGACTAATTTTATTAATTTAATTATACTTGCGGTTGCGTTTTGACGGGATAGTGTGACTCGTTGAAATCATCCGGTAAAAACGCACCGGTTTCACTGGTGCGTTTTTAACGCATAGTGTGACACCAGACTAGGACTAACTTAAAAACTACAAGTTACGTATTTATACTAGCTAAATATCTCGGTCAACGCGACCTTTATTCTCAAACAGATAACACATGTTTAGGAATAAAGATAATAAATATGACAGGGTACAGTCGAGACATAACAATATAAGAGCATTTAGCAATAAAGACATAGACAAATCTAATTTTGCAAAACATTTGATTTAAACAACCACAAAATTTCAACACAAGCTTTAAAGGTATTACATATTTAGGATAAAAATGTATTATTTATAAAAGATTTGAAAATTAAAAAAAAATCTGAAAAACCAAAATTATAAAATAGTTAACAAATAATTAGATTTATATAATTCTCCTATATTAGACATTAAAATAAATTTATTTGATATACACAAATTTCAAGTGTAAATATTTAATGTTCAACGAAAGTTCATTGGCTTCTATTAAAGTTTTATATGATAATTAAAAATAAAGCTTATCTTAATATTTCTCTTAATAAATTGTAAAATTAAATAGTAATAAAAAATGAATAAAAATAAAATAAAAATAAAATATAAAAATATATAAATAAAATAATATTGATGTATTATAAGCAAATGTTAAATTGTTTTGACTATTCCTTTCTGTAATGCATCATTTATGTATTAGTAGTAAAACTACGTTGTTATTTTACTATAAAAAAAGCTTACACAAATTAAATTAAAGAAAACAGTAAAAATCAATAGTAAAAGCTTTTTCTACGGAACTGTACATAGAACTTATTACGGTACTGTACACAATATTTATTACGGACTGTACATAAAACTTATTATTAGCTGGGTGACGACAACGATTCAACCTATTCGAATGCACTCGAATAATCTATATTGGCAAGACTGCTGTTCGTTATAGGAGGCAACGCCAGCGCCTTGACGTGCATAATCACATCAGTCTACTACCGCACGATTGGTACTATGTTGCTGAGAATAAATAAAGGTGGCTAATAATAAAGTGAAATTACAACAAATTAAATAATAAACTTGCTATTAAAAATAATGGAATTAAATATACGAACATACAACTAGAATTATCGAGAATAGAAAGGCAAACACGGGAATGCAGTATAAATGTAACAATTAATTATGTATTCATTTTATACAAATATTGAAAATATAAATTTAACAGTGAAAAGTGAATTAATTATAAGAAGTCAGTAAATTGGAAATACTAGTAGAACAAGATATGAAAATATCAAGACAAATTGTATAAACATATAATAAAAACAAACATTATTACAGACTACACAAAACTTATTACGGTACTGTACCCACTTTAACCGCTGGGTGACGACAACCTATTCGAGTGCACTCGAATAATGTACTTGGCAACGCCTTGGCGTGCACAATCACATCAATCTACTAACCTACCATTGCTACTATGTTGCTGAGAATAAACAAAGTTGTCTAATAAGTATAAGTGAAATGACAAATTAAATAATATAATCGCCATTAAAAATAATGTAATTAAATATATGAATAACAACTAGAATAATCGCTGCAGAATGAAGAGTGGAACCCGGGAATGCAGTAAAAGTGCAACAATTGATTATATAAATCTTCAAAAAAGAAACTTAGCAGTGAAAAGTGAATTAATTATAAAAAGTCTGTAAATTGGAAATCAAGAAGAACAAGATATGAAAAAATCAAGACAAATTTTATATACAATAAAAACAAAAGTTATTCCCATTTTGAAGAAATTTATTACAGTTCATTAAGAACAGACATCTTGATTGCATATTAATGCACATTACGTTCAATTCGTTTTGTAAAATAAAAATGGATACAAAAATCATAATCAATGCATATTTTGATACAATAAACATATCATATTATGTAAATATTCTACCGAAATGATTTAAAACTAGGTTGAAGTAATTTGAAATAAAATTCCAACCTAGTAAATATATGGATAACATTACTATATTGTTTATTTGGGTTGACGTAATTTGAAATAAAATTCCAACCTAATAATAATATATGGTTAAAAAAAAACTATTCTGTTATTGATAGTCGGTTGACTTAAATTTATCTAATAGTTTGTTTTATAAAAAGAATTTGTCAATTCTTCATTTCACAAATTCTTGTGTTGACAAACATTTTACAAATTGATTGTTGAGCAAATGTTGATTGATGCACATTTATTTTAACATGCAATGATTTGTTAAATCATGTGTACGTTGTAAAGACTTTATCTTTTTTTTTTACTTCTCTTTCATAGGTATGGTAGTTGTTGAATTCGTTGTCTCTGATTGTGTAAGTAAGGGTTTCATTTCTTTACTGGCCTCATTAATTTGTTCAATTAAATCCCATATCTATAGCATCTTATAAAAGCTTACTTTGCTATTCTCCAAAATATATTTTTAGAAGAGAATCAATCAAAATCTTTTAGTTTCTCTCTTTTCACTGGACCCCTATCGCCATATTGGCTGGATCAACTTTTTTTACGGTTTTATTCTTCTTGAATACAAAGAGTTTTTTTCCAATATCTGATCTATATAAAGTTTCTCCTTGTACAAGATTTTTTTTTAACTTTTGAGGTTTTGTTAACTTTCCGGGTAATAGTAATTTAAAAAAAAATTGTTTATCTGGAAATGTCAGTTCTCAGGACTCTGCAAATTAAAGAGTACCTGCAATTTCCTGTCAAATATTTGAAAGTCTACTGCCATTTTTATAACTGTGCCAAATTGGTTACAAATTTTGATATACCTACCATTGGGATTAATAATAGTATTTTGCCTCTCTAAGAGGTATAAAGCTGTGTCCAGTTACGGGAAAAATTAATCAAATGGCGGTTACGTTTTGTGGAGCGTTAAGTAATCATTTCTGACACATTAACACCATTGTAGATTTTTATTCTGTTTTCCACAATCATCAGCAAATATTATAATTATTTTAGCAGTTTGCGGTATATCTGTAATAATAAGTCTATGATAGACATCAGATGCAATTTTATTTGATCCTTAATATCTATAATATTCTAGTTCAGTCCAGGTATAATTAAATACATTGTTTCTTGTTAATTTATCTTTTGATGAGTTTAATAATTGTAGAGTTGTAAGGTGTAGCTGTCGGGAATAATAGGTCGCCTGATCTGGTATTTTTGGCACATTTAACTGAAAGTTATTATTTCACTGTTTGCTCGGAGTTTTAGAACACACAGTTCCGTCATGTACTTCAATTTATCACCACCCGATGGTCTTTTGATATTTTTTTTAGGCGCAAACATGTTGAGCAAACGTCTGTAGCCTATGTTCCAAAACCAATATTATAGGAAGTGTTAAAAATATTGCGAAAAATTGAATCTTTTACTTTCAAATATTCTTCAACTATATTGTAATACATTCTCCATATTTTTTTATATTCAAATCTGGCACTAAGTAAGTGCGAATGATTGGTAATAATATATTTCTAAACATTTCGGAGATTCAATGTATTCTTTTAGAAGAAAACTTCTCTCCGATTCTATTTTATTTGATACTCTATCATCTATAACCTTCTTTATGAGTTTGATTGGGGTTACAGACGGCCACAGGAGTTTTTTTTTAAATTTAATTTTTGAATATATATCTAGGATTTAGTTTACTTTCTGAAGGATAGACATTGTCCTTCTTGGATTTGTTCTCCCTTGGTTGAGGATCAAACAAAAACAATAAAAAAATTGGCTAAAAGAGAGCGGGGTGATAAAAAAAAAAACACATTGATAAAAATAAATCTTCTATTTTATGGGTTCCAATAATTTCCTTCTTCTTATAAACACACGTATACATGGAGTTGAAAGGGGTTACGCAGCTTTACATATTGTTACATATATTCCAGAAAAACAGAAATAGAGAGGTGGCCACATGTTGGATTCGACAATCTTCTACTACCATACATGAATTTCTATAATATTTATATAATTGTACCAATTTACAAAATATATATAGTCCTATTTTTCTTAAATTATTAATTAATGCAGACTCTTTAGACTTAGTCTTAACAATACAGGCTGAACAAAACCAAACAAATAGAAGCAGCCTTTAGATATTGGTCGGCTGCACAGTTTAAAGACCCTATTTATTTAACCGGGGCTTACGATTTATTCTTTACATCTCCACGTGCAAGGTCGCCATTTGCTTTGGTGTTGATCAGGCACTTGAAAAATTACGCACTTTAAAGAGGGACTTTTCCATGAGGTGATTTTCTTATATACTCCGTATCAAACGAGCGCAAAAAGTGTCCAAAAGTGAGCGTATGCCCATATACGCATGGGCGGCACACACAATTAATACTGTCGCCGCTTTTTTCCGCATCATTACAGACCGTTTCAAGTTAATACTTGTTATTATGTTATTATAAAGGCAACATTTAAGAACATACCGACCGCTACCTTGATTTGTAGTATTTTAACAAAAACGACAACTTCCCCTTCATCGCTGCTTCTACAAATAATTTGATAATCGATTTATTTTTTTACTAGTACATTTAGAAAGGATTAAACTATGATATGTCGAAGTATTTTAGTCAAATATTAGTTAGGAAATAGCCAAAAAAAAAAAACCTTCAAATATAGAAATAAATGCGTTTTTCTGTATTTTTGAATGCATTTTGTTGCTATTTGCAAATATAATTTTACAAATCAAGGTAGCGGTCGGTATGGTCTTAATTATAACACCAACCGTTGTTAACAAACACTTGTAACCACTCAGGTTTAATAATTAAAATTAATCATCTACTGTCACGGACAACAAACATTTGACAGTAAATAAACGTAACCTTCAATTATGTCGAGACAATAATACCGGTGTTTATAAAATTAATAATAATAACATGTGCAAACTAAAATTAACAGTATTTGTGAAGTTACGTGCGGCACCACGAACATTACCCAATTCTATATTAATTACACAAAAAAACTTAAAACACTTAGTAAAATGTTTTTCACAGTACCGTTCCTCCATGGTTAGTGTTTTTGAATTTGTGTTGAATTTATCAAGTTGCCAAAATCTTTAACTTTTTTATTTAGATCTTCAGTGGTTAAATATTGGCACAACTGGGTTTTTTGCTTGGCGGCGGTTGTGACTTTTCTAACCTGGGATTGTATATTGCTAGGCATTTTTGAAAATTAATATAACTCGTAACTTACATTGTCTTTATTACTGTAATGTATTGTATGGTGACTATCGGCTCTTTTAGATTTTTCACTAATTGATCTTACTGGCACATTTCACAATTTAACAAATACTTATAATTATAATTAGGATATCTACCGAGAATTACAACTGTAACGACTACTTCAACTACCGCGACTAACTGAGGTTTACCAAGGTTTTCCCTTTTTATAAGATCGGTCCCAACCGAGGTGACCAAATCTGACATTGTTTAATTGGGTGACGCCTTATGTTGAAACTAACGTTCTTAGGACTTTCGAATTAATTCATCTCAAGCCGCAACGTATGATTCAGCTATTTGCTTTCATGCGTAATTGGCTCGCCTATTAATTTATATGGCTTGTCCTTTTATGGGCACGAAATATAATCTCTCGTTTCGTGACAATGTACAGAATAAGCATGATTTTGTTGCAGTTGAATTGTTAAGGTTTTTACTATTGTTGTTGCTTTTTGTTTCCTTATCTTGGGACTTTTGACATTGGATTTTCTATTAAAATGCAAAAGTGTATTGTAGGATTTATGACAAATCCTGCATGTTGATTTATTATTGCAATTATTCTGAAAATGGTTATTATGCAAACAGTTGATGCATAATTTTAATTTAAGCACTAAATTGTTCTGTGCTTGCTTTTCAGAAATGCATATAATGATATATTACATGATCCTTGAAATTATTTGGACAACATGATTTAATATGCAATTGCTGCGTATGATCGGGTCTGTCTGTTTACTCGTTGATTCCGATTTAATTGATCAGACGTTTTTGCATCTCAAAACAGTAATATTTAGAAAAAAACACTATTTAAAAAAAATTAGCCCTAAAAGAATTATTAATCATGCCTGATGATGCCACTGTCATCAACATCAGTTTTGAAATAAATAAATACTTTAATTATTAACTAAAATTAAATTTTATGTTTTAAATTTACTCAATTGAAGGTATTGACTTTATGTGCAATTTTTATCAAGTTTATTTATTAAATGACTAATTTACAGGTTATCGAATAATGAATGAATGAATAATGAATAATATACGTACCTGACATCGACGTTTATATTAATGTATATCTGTTTATCATACACTGGTCTTGTTGCTTTTGGGGGACACCCGAGCAGGACGCCTCTTTGTTGTCCATCATCCTATCGAGGATGGATCTGAATTTTCACCTCTTGTTAATAACAATGTAAACGTATTATGCACTAGAATCCACAGAGCTTGCGTTAAACATCTCGGTAGCTTAGTCGCATATGCATTCTCCTTATGGGCGGAGAAATGAACGGTTGAATTATACCAGATTTAAAATAAAAGAGGGAAAAAATATTTAAATGTTCATTTTAATTATTTATATATTAATTCTTTTCTTAAAAAATATAAGCGCACATAATGTGTATTATTCAAGACTGTTTTATTGACTGATGTCAGTATATGAAATGTATCTTCAACTCAACTACGTGACGTTTGCAACTTTAATATAAATTTAAAAATGCAACCCAATTAATTAATTAAATCTATCCATATTTGCTGAAGAATTTTTGTGATTGAAATATTACATTTATATTCATACATTAAAAAAATAACAAATTGTTATGATTTTGCTCGCTTCCGTTTCTCGCTCTCATATTTTCATAGGCTGTACTAAAGTAATAACAATGGAGCAGAAGCGTAGAAAGACTTTTGTCAAATATTAATTATTTTTCATTTATTGAAAATAATACAAATATTTATTGTATACATTACAGGATTCAGTCACGATTGCAACTTATAATTAACAAATATAATTGTGATTTTGATTGTCTCTCTGAAAAGTGACTTGCTTGGCACACTGCATACATTTACTTTGGTATACAAATATAAGTTTATTTTTTGCAAAATTAGTATGATTACATTGTAAATATCTTACATTAAAATTTATTATTATAATGAGTAACAAATTAATAAATAGTAAAATAAAATTGTAGTTTAAATAAAACTTATACATTTTTATCTTCCGAGGAGTGTGTGTAAAAGTAGTTGGTTGTTGGGTTGAATAGAGTAATTTCTGGTTACTTATTTATCTTTTATTATTTATAATTTACATCGTATAGTGTATATTAACTATACATGATGGTTAAAAGTATCTTCAATCAATAATGTAACACTGTCTTAACACTCACCAACACCAGGGTTTTATACCCGCAGGTGTTACGCGGAAACACATTCAATGCCAGTTGTGTTTATCAACACTGGCGGAATGTGCTTGCGATGCAAGGTGAATATTAAGTAACATCTATTTACTACATTTTATTACCCTGGAGGAAGTGCAGCCACTATAGGTGACTCGTATAATACAAGATTTTTATGATTTGTTTCTATACTCTCCATACTTGTAACAGAATTGTATTCATCAGTTTCTATACCCGAATGTAATTCATCGTCACTATCGGTGTTACTTTCATCACTTGAATCAGATTCAGATCCAGTCGAATCAGACTCTGAATCTTCCATTGAAAAATTTTGATAGTCACCATTATTATTATTATTATTATTTTAAATATTTTAATCATATAACAATACTTACGGCTTTATAAATAAGTTCATTTGCTTCTCGTTTGTACAATTTAGCATTTTCTGCAATAACTAATACTCGTTCTAGATATATTATCGTACGTCCTATAACGGTTTGAACTTACTCTTACCATTAGCTAAGCGGCAGCTCTAATTTGATTGGAGGGTTGTGGATCGCTTCAAATTAAGGATTGAAAGCTAAATAAACGGACATACTAAATGTTGTAAATCTGAAGGAAGGACGTTATAGAGATATAAAACTCATATAGTGGTGATACCTGATCATTTAATAAAAATAAAACATTACAAAATGATGTCTGGTTCAGAAAGAAAAAAAATTCTTTAGTGACTTAACATTTAATTAAGCTCGTCAAGGTATTCTCACATCACTGACCGATCGAGAGCGGACTCGACAATTGTCAATTTCTCCCGATCTATCAATGGCACCGGTGAACAAAAAGGAACCAACCAAAATCTAGTCAAAACCCTTTAATGCTCTCCACACTACTTACCGATCAAGAAAATCCAACAACCGCAAAGTCCCTTTGACTTTGATGAAAATCAAAAAAGAATTGACCGAAACCGAAACAGTTGGACACCGTACGATATTTAATAACCTTAAGACCAACCTCGGCGAATAAGCTTATTTCCTGTACAAAAGTAAATCGTGTAACAATGGCATACTACGCAACATATATAAATTAACTTGTGTGGCCGAATGATTGATTTATTTATAATAATGTTAAGAAATTAAAAGAATTATATTTATAAAGATGTTGTTAATTTAAAATACAAAATTCGACTAAAGACTGTTTAAGATAATTTTATTTGATATGAGAGCTTATCTCATGGTTTTGTTACAACACGCAAACAGTTCTTAGAAGTGTTATTGTAATAGAACACAATATGCACATTCTGCATATTGTGGCTTATTGCCGTTTATGTTAGTAAATTATCCAATAGGTTACACTACGTGTACTAAATCTAATTAAAATGTTATAAAAGGAAATATTAGGGAAGACAATATAACATATATATATATATATATAAACATAATATTTTGTGGTACCATAAAAATCTACTGGCATTAGTAAAAGTTTAATTTGTCAAACTTTTTTTAGTTTTGTGAACACTACCTTATCAATAATAAAAAAGGTTCAAGTATGAATTTACAATATTACCATATTTATTATATTATAATATTTCTCAAATGTTCTAAAAAAATGGCAAGTTTTCGCAAAAATGTGTTGTAAAATCACCAGGGAATAAATATTAATCCTAAATCAATTTAATGATAAAATAAATTTTGTTGAGGAGTCGTCAAATGATCTAAATAAGTTAGTTATCATAGTTAATTTTTATTTTTTTTATTATAGTTTGTTCCGAAAACAAGTTTAATGTTAGAAACACTGCCAATCGTTTGTTTTATTATTAAATACATTTTTGTTGTTTATTTCATGTATATATAATGTGACCATTCATTGGTTTACTCAAAACGGAACATAGACATGACATAGTATAGAAGTATAGACAGTATAGTGTATAGTCAGTATAATAATAGTGTCACAATAAGTTTTATTTATCAAAATAAAAACACACAAAAAAGTGAAACATAAATGCTTTAGTTATTTTCATATTTTTCAGAAAAAAAAGAAATTGTTTTAATATTGCTGGTGACGATTTTAAATAAGAATGAAATTTTTAGCACGTTTTTTTTAATATTATACTTAAGCTTGTTATTAACATCGCTTTAAAAACAGAGACCTGTAACTGTGTGCCAGGCAGACATAAAATATATTCAATTAGAATAGTGAAGTTTGCATGATTAAGACTGTTGGTGCGGAAATGGTTAAATACTTCTACCCAACGATGTTCCCTAGAAACTTTTAGATTATTCTATTCGGTCACTGTTAGTAGTCTGTTTTTGAGCCAAATTGTTTTTCAGTTGATTAATTTCTTTTGCAGTTTCAATTGCCGGAACATTCTGACCTTCAAGCTTCAACACAGCTTGATGAAAACTTGCTGCCTGAGCGTGCATAAAATAAATTCACACAACAATTCTGAATAAAGATTTTCAAAAAAGTTTTTTAATATATTGGGACATTTTTTGATACCAAAAAATAGTTTTTTAATGGCCGGTACATTTTCAAAACTCTTTCAATAGTAGGCATAAGCGCAAGCCACCTGGTTTTGCTATAGCCCAGCATTTTGTGATATTCTATATCAGTTTTGTAACAAAATTCTTTTAATGCTTCAACTCGAACTGTGTAAATATATAAAAAATGAATATATCTTTACAATAATGCATTCGAAAACTATAGGTAGGCCATCTGCTGTTGATTTGATTGCGGTGTGAATTATATGGGCTCCGCATCCAATACCTATTAATGTTTTTTCAAGACATGATTTCAATTTATTGTACACATTATTGACTCCTCGCCTGTCGTTGCCTTCAAAATTGCAGTTGGTATTGTCCCTACAAAATGCTACAATTTTAGCAGTCAAATTATTTTCTGTCAATACTTGGTCTAACTAATTGACAATGATATCTGAACTTTCACCTGGCTGGTCTTGGAGATCTAAAATTTTTACTTGTATTCCTGTGTATGGTCGAAAATGGCGCATTAAAATTGGAAATATCTTTTTGTTACCATGGTTTGAAGCGTCTGTTAATTATAATACAATGAAATTTACTACAATAGCTTCTGTTTTCGTATGTGCGTATCTAAGTATCTGTTCGAAACATAATTGGATTAACTTTGAGGCACAATCATTAGAGCAAAACTGTGGTTTTCTTGAATTGTGTGATAACTCCAGACGCCTTCACTCGAGGCTATGTTCAGATCCTTTGTAGTTTATTGGTTTTAAATTGTTCTGTTTTATATTACACATTTCGAAGGTTAGGCTTATATGATGTATGTCGCGAGTAAGGCGTTTTTATGGCGTCGGCAGGCGTCTATATAATTTGTACATATTAAAATCAGCTGAGCAATGTTGTCCACGAAATCTTGGAAATCATTAAAAAACAAATTACTTGTTTGTTCTCTGTTTGCATTAGTTTGATCAAATTTGTTTGTTTGTTTTATAAATAAAAAATGAATAATTGATATAATTTGCTTGTAGTTTAACAATTTGATTTAAAATTTACAATTAGTTTTCATATTCACGTCGTATTACCTGGTTCGTTTTAAATACTACTTCATTGGAAAATAGTCTCCAGGTAGCTTCTCCGGAAGAATATTAATACTAAAAATTCTCGGGTTTTGTCATAAAACGGTTTGTCGCCTTCTTTGTGAAAGAATGCCAAATCTGGGCCCTTAGTGATATAATTAAATTCATATTTCATTGAACCAACCATTTGCTACCGCTTCGACGTTAATGCAACATACGAAGCGCATAAGAAAGTAACCATTGTACGGGAGTACGTTTCCAATATTTACTCGTTTTTTCAGCCTGCAACACGGTACCGTTATTTTAAATTTCAACTACTGTCCTATTTTAATTATAAATTAGTTTTTTAAGGGGATTTTCTTTTGGCATTAACGGACAAACAAATTAATGAATAAATATTTTATTAATTGTTAAAAACGTACGCTAACCTAACCTAAATACAAAACAGTACCATTTTGACCGTTTTTGCATCTGCTGTTGGTGACAAAGTTGTTTTCGTAAACGTACGTGCGCAACTGAAGACGTAACGGCTCCAATATCGTCTTGATTAGCAAATTGTATGTACGCTTATCTACAGTGGCGTCTAAGTAGAACGTGACGACATACCTTGGGTTATCATTTTCTGTAGTACCTTGCTGTATCTGTTGTTTCGACAACAGTTCACTCATGTTTAGGTAAATTTTTGCTGCTGGATTGAACGATCACATAATAATAATAATAAGTTTATTATGTTAATACAAAGGAGAGTATTACAATTGTCACAATTTGGTTTACAAAAACATATCTACAACACTTGGAAATTTACAAATTTATTTTTTAAACACTCTTTAATTGAGTAAAATGCATTTACAACTAAGTATTTTTTCAGAGCTATTTTTAAACTTTGCAGTGGCATATTTTTTTCATATTCTGGAAGTAAATTGTACAATTTAAGCGTATAGAATTAGTACTAGTGTAATTGTGAACATCTTGATTTGTTTGATAACGCCCCATATTTTTTTTATGCACTCATAAATGTATGCACATGGATGTGTTAGTATCATCTGATTGATAAAGCTTTGTCTGCAATCTGCTTGGTAAGATAAACCAGTCACTACTCTTACAGCTCTACGCTGTAAAGAAAACATTTCATTTAAAACTCCAGAATGTCCCCAAATAATTATCCCCTAGGTAATATGAGTGTGACACAAAGCAAAATACGCTGTTCTTAACATAACAACAGACACCGAATTAGCAAGATTTCTCAAAAGATAAATATTGCTGGAAACTTTGCGACTAATAACATCGCCGTGATATTTCCAATTCAATTGAGAATTAACGATATTTCCTAAGAATTTCATCTGCACGCAGATTATGCTTTAATGTAAAGCACATGTTTATGGTTTTTTCATGATGTTGGCATAATTTGTTGTTAATATACCAATCTTGTGCTTTGCATAAATCAGAACATTTTGTTCTTACCGCATCTGAGAAATTGTGTGCTACATTTGACAAAGTTGTATCATCCGCATACAATACTACCTTACTTAAACCGTCGATGGATGTATTCAAGTCGTTAATAAATATAAGGAACAAAAGTGGACCCAGTATTGAGCCTTGTGGTATACCCTGTTCAATAGATAACATATCAGAGACTTAGCCATTAAAACTAACGCATTCCATTCTATTACTCAGATAGGAAGATATAAGTCCTACGCTGCTTGGTAGAAAATTATAGCAGTATAATTTTCTTATGAGTATTGAATGGTCAACGCAATCAAAAGCCTTTGATAAATCCAGTAATGTTGCTGTCATATACAGACCTTTGTCAAATGCTTCCACATATTCATCAACAAAGCTTATTACAGCATCCATTGTATTATGACCTTTTCGAAAACTAAATTGACATTTGAAAAAAAATTATTTGATTCAAAAAAATTAAAAATCTGCTTGTTAAGAATATTATCAACAACTTTTGAAAGTATTGGGAGAAATGATATGGGGCGATAATTATTTGCGTCACATGGATTACCATTTTTTTAAATTTGGTGTACACTTGGCTATTTTTAAACACGATGGAAATGTGCTTTCTCTGATACATAAATTAATTAATTTAGTAAGAGGCATTATAATTGCTTCCTTAATGGACTTAAGTACAGGTACGTTTAATCCATTAATATCCTTGCTGTTTTTGTTTTTTATTAATGCTATCCCTAACATCTTGACTAGAAATTTCACTAAATTCAAAATAACTATTCACACACACAAAAGATAATAAACTTATTGGATCACAAAATTGATTAGGCAAATTACATAAAATAGGCTTTACGTTCTGTATAAAATAAACATTAAAATCACACGCACTGAAAAAATCTTTGATGATATTAAAGATTTTTTCAGGTACTGATTTGAATCGTTTTGAATTAATAATATGCCACATAGCATGTGGCTTATTACTAGATCCTTTAATAAAATTATAATGAGCTAAAATTTTTGTTTGTTTAATACATTATTTATATTTATTTCTATATGCGTTTCTAGTTGTATTGAGCTCAGGATTTCTTATACATGCTTCATTCATTAAATTAAGATTCTCTCTCATATTGCTAAGATTACTATTGAACCAAGTAATTTTAATGTTTTTTTGATTTGAAAGAATTTTTTTTTTTTCAGAAAATGTTTTCAAATATGCCCAAATAATAATTTCATTAAATGTTTGAAATTTGGCATCAACATTTTCACCATCAATAAAGCACCAGTTAACATAATCTAACAGTTGAAACATAATCATCTTACCCATAGCAGTGATATGCCGACATATTCTAGATGCGAGTTTGTTTTCCGCTATTGCAGGACATTTGATACTAACTTCAATTCCTATGTGATCTGAAAATCCCATGTTAATTGGAGCAACTTTAAGAAGTTTCTTATCAATATTAGAAAAAATATTGTCAATGCAATTTCCATTGCAAGTTGGAAAACAAACAAAATTTTGTGCTTTGATATCGGTATCATTATGAAAATGAATATTAGAATCTCCGCAAATAATTAGATTCATATTCATTGTATTAACTATGCTAATAGCTCTAATCAATGTGTGTGTAAATGCATTTAAGTCTCTTGATGGCGATCTATAAATAGCAACTACAGCCAATTTTATTAAATTAACAATAGTGCAAATAATTTCACAATTTTTTTCATCGGACATGTTCTTAATATTAACCATATCTTCACATTTAAAACTATTTTTAACAATATTTAAAACTCCACCCCTTTTATAAATAGAACGACAAAATATTGAGGTGACATTTAAATCATTTAAGTTGAAATGTTGAATTTCATCACAGGTTAGCCAGTGTTTACTTAAAGATATTAAATTAAACTTATTATTTTTACTATGAAGAAATGATTCAAACTTATTAATTTTACTGGTAACACCCTGCACATTCATATACAACATATTAAAATAAGACGGTTTTGCAATTACATTCATTAAATCGTTCCGTTTTTTTGGCTGGCTACTAAAAAAATTTCTTTTTTGTTTGACAAACTCGAATTAAAGTAACGTTTTATTGAGATTCCTGAATCTCATAAATTAGCTTGCATTAACGTGTCTTTAAATTCAAAATTGATACCAAGTTTAAAAGTTTGTGTAAACGCAGATTTATAAATTGATTCTACATCTACTGTACCGCAGTTTTTACAAATCTGCTTCACATAGTTGACGATATCCGTTGCTGTGAGTGATGTTTAACACGACCGATGGCGAGCCATGTCTTCTTTTCGTTTGCTGCTAGTGATGTGCTATTTCCCCTCGCGGAGCCAATTAAAACATTCTTGAATGTCTTTACTTTCTTATTAGATTTATTTAATTCGGTAATATTTGATATCACATTTCCACGTAGGTTAGGTCTTACAGCTTCTTTGTTATTGTTTGCATTTTGTTTGAAGTGGCAGCGTTGAAAGTAGGAATAATCTCTTCTTCATTTTTATTATTTGCTGCCAACCCTATGTGTTTCGGTCCGCTAGTTTGCGCATTTGAACTACTTTTTTCGTTCACTATTAATATTTGTTGATCAGATGTATGACTGGTTGCTAGCTTTTACATTCCTGTTTACCGGAGCTGCTGTTTTGCCTACCTTTGTTCTTATGCTCAATAAATTCATTTTTATTTTGTAAATAAACTATTTTTTTTCCAAAACAATTGCTTTGTTTTGCCATAAAACTTTATTTTCTTCTAAAAGTGAAACGTTTTTCTTGACTTTACTAGCAGTCAGAACGTTCTTTGCTAGCGGCAGCTTCTATTGTCTGAGAGCGAGTCGTGTGCTTTCTTTTTGTCTACATTTAAAGGCTGGGCTCCAATTGTTTATTTGTTTGGGCAATCCCAGATATTAGGGTACCTCTTGGGTATAAACAATAATTCCCCAGAGGTGTTTATGAAATAAAATATATCACTTACCCAAACATAAAAATTTATTTTAAACCTTTAAGTCTAAATGAAAAATAAATACAATGACAAAAAAATTTATATAATTAAATCGACTTTATACACAGCACAATATAACATAATCTGAATATTAATATTAATAGAGATTTTTAACACGTTTTTTAAAGCTGGATATTTTTCTACCAAG
Organism: Tachinus rufipes; assembly: GCA_963932245.1. Classification (NCBI taxonomy): domain Eukaryota; kingdom Metazoa; phylum Arthropoda; class Insecta; order Coleoptera; family Staphylinidae; genus Tachinus; species Tachinus rufipes. The sequence goes on from OZ010748.1 coordinate 54,780,369, forward strand.
TTCTGGACTGGTCACTCACCTCAATCCAACTCGGTCTGGCCTGGTCAATTTACCCAGTCCAACTCAGTCAGGTTCGGTCAATTATCCCAGTCCGACTGCCGGAACGACACGCTACACGCGCTTATATAGCCCTCTAAAAGGAGTGGGGGAACATAAATTCAGCCTGATTGGCCGTTTGAGTCACGTGTAACAAAACATACAAGTGATCCAACTCACAAAAAAAAATAAACAGGGTTGTCAATCTAAAATATTGATTTAAAGTAAACACAACATCCTACAATGTATAAAAATAATGACAATTAATTGTCAGGTTCAAATAAATATGCAACATGTAATACTAATCAGTGAGTTATTTAACAAATACATTAATGGTTACATGGCTGCCTATGTTAAATAAACTTGGCATGTACAAAGAGATAACAAAAATAAATGTTATAAAAAATAACAAATAACAAATTGTTTATGTCCTTTTATATGAAAAACTGTCTACCGATCACTCGCGCACTAATTGTCTCGCGGGTGTCGAAAAAACTTAATTGTCTCGATCTCCGAGACGCGTAAACGGTAGCGCCGCACCCTGGGCTTCGCATTTCTTCTTCTCCGTCTTCTGTGTCCAGCAGCGGGTGTTGCAGTTGCTGCAGGTGATGGATGCGGACGGGTCACAAGGACTGCTTTTCTTTCTGCGAATCATGGGTGCTCTATACTTGATGGATATGTGTACATTGATTGTACGAGCAACTTTGGAGGTGCCCTAAAAGCTGGCATTGCTAACACATCAGTGGGAGCGTCTACCACAACCACTGGGACTTCCGGAACGGTCTTGGCAACGGCGTTGTCTCCAGATGTGGATGGCAACAAATTGGTCCACTCCAAAAAGGCTTGCGACGGTGACGGTGCTGGACAGGACTTTGGTGGGGTATATAGGCCGAACAACATAGCCTTCCGAAAGTTCCATTGCTCTTGCAATTCTGCTGCTCGACTAGGAGATGGTGGCAATGATACCGGGGAAGCGTCTAATTCCAGGACATCCATAATTGCAATCTGAACATACTCATAAAGGTAAGATACCGCATAAAATACAAATATTCCCAGGTATCTCATAAACACAGGGCAACACATACAAATTAAATGTTAATTAATTATTACATACCTTATTATTTTTTTTTTACCGTTATACCTTAATTAGAAATGCGGGACTTACTGAAGATTGAATTCAATAATAAATCAATAATAAACCGGTAATATATTAAATAGTTAAATCCTCATTGTATATCTCCACACAGGTACTGGTACGGCATCGGAATCTAATTTAATTTGTGGTAACCATAGCAACAATAATTCAATTTATTTTAATTGACATCAGCCTACTCATTGGACAATGGTCACAAAATGCTTTAATTTAATTAAATATTTTCAGTTTCAGCCTCATCTAATTGAAGTAAGTTGCGTTATTTTAATTCAATTCAATTTATCTTGATAATCTTTCTTCGTTATTTTTTAGGATTTTATGGTGATCCCCGAAGAAACCAAAATATTATTTGCATCTTGTGTGAAATGATTAAGCAGTTTCACTTTTTTTGTTAAATGTCGCCTATTGGATCAAGTACACATATCAGTACTTTATTACATTTCTAAGATGAAAACAAACATTTCCATAACACAATTTTTACTGCCTTCAGTGGCATTGCTTTCTACCTTCAAAATACAATTGATAATTCTCAAATACAAGCATCACACAACAGTTTGCAAATGATTTGATTTATCTGTCTGCATCACGAATTAAGAGTTACATTATGTGTAATTGGTCACATCAGCGCTTAATGAACCAAAAAGGTGTTCCAAAGAGTAAAACAAGCTCATCACTCGGTTTGGCCTAACCGAATGGCAAGAAAGGCAAAATATATGTAAACAATATTTTAGCTAATCCCTGTCCTTCTTCTTTATAGATGATGAATTTGCAACCAGTAACGGAGAAGAAAACAAACGTTACAAAAGACAGTACCTGGCTTCCATTTCCTTGATAATACGGTTAAATAGACTTTGAATTAAATCATTTCGACTATTATTTACTTCATTATCCATTAAATTATTGGAAGTTAAATCGATGCACTTATCACAAAACCACTTTATGTTACGATTATCGTTTATTCGTTTAATAACGGCACTATTAATCTTTGCACATTGTAAGTGTTGTTGATTTTGACAGAAAAAACATTTTATTTTTTTAGTATTTACTATAAAATTGTCTTCACATATAACACACAAATTTGTGGCTGCCGCCATGTTGCAATGTACATCACTTGATGTCAGAACTTAATTTTGGCTTTGCAGACTTTTCCTTTTCTGTTGCCACTTGGGTATTATGAAAATATAAAGCCCTATATTGAGACTTGTCTGGATTGACGTTGGTACACTTTGCCTCGGATTATTACCACTGGCCAATTGCGTGGTCCGGTTGGAGCGTGCACATTTGCGCGTGTACTAACAAAAGCTAATAAATTATTATATTTGCAAATGTTTTCATAAAAATTATATCTGCAAACTTGTAACAGATGTTTTGGCAAACCTGTTACAAACAAGTAATTTAACATTATCAGTGATTGATCACCACTATAATGCTATTTGGTCAAGGACTCCTTAATGATTTTAATTAATTAACATAACTATATTAATAAAAGAAAAATAAAAAGATATAGAAAATTATGTTGACAATTTATTTTCTTAAGGAGATATATTATATAAATTATAATACCCGATCATCCGGTTAACGTTTCATCCTATCGACAGTATGTTGGACAGCGTTCCATCAGAGCCTCCATATTAACTGAAGTTCGTATCACTTCAAGTTCAAGCCGACTGTCTGGTCCTTATGATGCAAGTTTAGCATGTTTGATTCAAGCAATTGGTTTTTGATCATAGGGGTCGTACGCACTAGTACCGGATGAACTATTTGTAAATATTGCCTGTCCAGCTCAGCGAGACGGGTGATCCAAAGTAACGAGCGCCATGAGCTTTATTTCAAGTGTTGTTTTCTTGCTTGGAAAAAGCTCGAATCCCTATAAGAAACAAACAAAAAACAAAAATGCCGATTTACTTGAATTCCCAAGTTTAAGGTTGTTGAAGACTATGGATTTTCGGGGGTATAAAATATTTCTTCGAAAATTCTTTTTTTTTAATAACAAAATAATTTAAAAAAAATGTAGTAAGAGCATAAAAAATAGAAATTATAGATAAAAAATTTAAAACTAAATTATTAAGCTTTAAAAAGTTTTAACCTTAACTTACTTAACAACATCACAAATAAAAAATAAAAATAATAAAATAGTAAATGTATATTGAAATAAAACGTTATTATAACTCTAATCAATTATAATAAATATTTAGCATACATGGTTAGTTTAGCATGTATATAATATAAGTTAAAAAACAACATTATGTTGCAAATGCATAAAGTTAAAGCTCCGAGGGCTCCGGAGAACGATTCTTGTTCCGTGGGGTACTCTTTGTGGTAACACGTAACATCGTTGGTGTTGTTCGATTAAAAGTTTACACTTAAAAAATACTATTGTAATAATACGCTCTGCTGTGTATTATAGTTGTCTTTGTTGAGAACGATAGGATAATGAACTGAATACACTTGACTGGTACGGCATGTACTTTTTTGCACGTGTCTTACAATTGTGTGGGCTTGGCCCATCTCGCACTATGTTCGTACTGCCGCTTGCCGTAACAGGGGGAGGGCCAGTACCAACTTACTAATGCTAATATTACAATACAATATTATCACAACTATTGATTTTTCTTAAATCAATTAAAAGATAACAATTTATACTGAATTATAATGGTAAAATGGTTTTGTTCTTTCTCTTTGCAATTTGTTTTATTGTGCTTGCGTTTGATTGTACGCTGTGTGTACATGATAGTCTTGTTTTCGAGTCAACTGACTGCATGAGAGTCTGATCTTCAACTACAGTGTTGTCATTTTTTTTACATAGTTGCAAATATACATATATTGTTAACATAACATGATTATATAATAATATAATATGCTGTGGTAATCTTAATAATATTTCCTTAAGCATTCTTATCGAAATAAAATACTAACTGAATTTATTTAAAATTATTTATAGTTTCATTTTAAAAAGCCTCCTTTAAGATAATCTCTCTCTAAGCTTATATGCGGACGGTCTTGCTCCCATTCAATATTTCTCAATATTTCTTACAAACCGTACACAATTGTTTTTGCAATTCATAATTGTAAATAATTTTTTTAACATGCTTAATTCGCGCTAATTGTCCGTTCAATTGAATTCTCAGTTTATTTTCCTTAATGGAGATCGATTTTGATGCATCATTCATAACTAACTAATTAGTTCGACAATTTTATTATTTATACTACATTTATGAGTAGTTTGCAGATTGTGCATCAGTTTCTTGCGGTTATACATTATAATTTCCCGCATGCATTTGATTTAAAAATAACAAATATTTATTGTGGGCAAAATTCCGATAAAGACATCATCTGTATTGGCTTGCAATCTTGTGAAATGAATTATGCAATTATAATATTCAATATGTATTTAAACGTTGTAAGCGATATTCGATTACATTCAGGGTTTTCCATAATTGATCTAACGCTTTTTTGTTCAACACTATCGCCACACCACTCCACTTGACATGTTGATAAAACATTGATTTTTGGTTTTATTTATTTATTTATTTATTTATTCAATTGCCTTTTTTACCTTTCGGTGTCAGGCGTATACATTAATTTAGTTTGTGTAATATTTTCTCCATTTCTTCCTATCCTTGGTTATCTCTTTTATTTCTTCCCACGTGTTTCCTTTTCTTGTAGCTTCTTCCTTTATTGCGCTGTTCCATTCTTTTCTGGGTCTTCCTCTTTTTTGTTCTCCTGTTACTCTTGTCTCATAAATTTTCTTAGTATTTCTTTCTTCACTAATTCTTCCTCCTTTTGCTCTATTTTTATCTTCTGTCCCTGACCATATCAGCATGTAACCCTTGTGTATCGTATTTATCCCCCTTCCTTTCATTTTTGTTTCCGTAATTCCTAGTATTGCTGTTTTATGTTTTATCATTTCTTCGACTATTTCTTCCTCTTTTCCTTTTACGCTTCTTACATTCCATGTTCCTATTCTAATTTTGTTTTCGTATTCAGTATCCTTTTTCGTTTCCTTTTCCATAGCATTTCCTCTGTTTCTTTTTTTTTTTCTTTGGCCGATATTTTTCTTTTTTCTTCTAATATTTTTTTGGATTTTTTGCACCCTGTTCCCCCCTTTCTATCAATCCTTTTTCTTTCTCGTCCCATGTGTATTGTATTCCATTCATTTCCATTTTTCTGTATCCTGCTTTTACTCTATTTCCCTTTTCTCTCTCTTCTTTGGCAATATTTCTTATTTGTTTTTGAACATTTCTTTCTTCTATTGTTAGGTCGTTATCTATGTAGATTTTTTTCCCTCTTAAGTTTCTTTTTGCTTTCATGATTTCTTGTTTTTTTTCCCATGTTTCAATTTCAGCTACCACTACTTTTACCTTCCCTTCTTTATTTATCTTGTATGCCTTCTTAATTTTCACGTTCACTTTCAACTCTTCTTTTATGAACTTTTCAATGTCTTCAATCGTGTTTCTGTCTGTTCTTCTCTTCCTGTTATTATTATATTATTCTTCCTCTCTCTTTTCTCTTTTTCGTTTTCTTTTGTTTCTAATAAATCAATTCTTCTCATCATTTCCATCTTCACCGTTTTCCATTCCTCTTCCTTCTCTTCATGTTCTTTTTTCATTTGTTTTAACTCGTTTTTCACGCTTTGTATCTCTTCTTTTAGTTCTTCTGTCCCTTTTTTGACTTCCTTTATCATTTCTTTCATCATTTCTTTAAGTTCATCCATTTCCTTATTTGTATTTTCCACTTTTACTTCTTTATTATCCTTTCCAAAATCCACACTTTTATTCTCTTCTCTTTTTCTTTGCTCTGGTGATCTCATTATCTTTTTAGATTTTCTAAAGTGATTTTCTCCCTCTTTGTTCATTATTTCTTCCTCTCTTTTCCTTTTAGTTATATCTTCTTCAACTTCCTTCATTTATTTGTTATTCAGAATATATTTATTTTTATATTTCAATATATTTAATTTATTTAATTTTATTTAATACGGGCCTGTTCTTTGTTACCTTACTATTTTATAATCCTTATTATTTTATTTATTTAGTTTTCTTATTTCAATTAATTAAATAAATTTAATATAATTTATTTCACTTTTATTTCTTGTTTTAATATAAATTTTTTACTTAGCAGATTTCTTTTTTTTGTCGTCTGGTTGAGTCGCAGCTGTTCCCTAGTCGCTTTTCTCTCTTTCTAGCGCGGCGCGCATGCTGTGGGTCGGTCTCTCTTCCACACTGACTGGCAATTTTATTGGTATTTGTTGGTGTTTATTATTATTATCACTTTTACTTAAATTTTGTTTACTCACTGCACTTCATTTACACTAGAGTTAGTATCAAATTGATTTATCCCGTTTTGTTTTGGCGATAAGTCTCGTATTTACGAGTTGTTTGTCGGCCGTAACAAAACGCGTGTTCGCAGAGTGAGTACCAATTGCCAATGATTTTTGGTTTTAAATCAATTTTATTATCATCGCACAAGCGGGGCTTTTTCTGACACACGTGCACTTTATTTCCATCGATATACTCTTTTCCATGAAAGTCTTATTATGCATTAAGGTGTTCTATTCCGATTGAATAAATGTGTTTTTTTTTTACCTGCAAACAGCCGAATACACTGGTAAAATCCTCGAACTGGACTCAAACCAACAGACATTTTCACATTAATGTTCAACGGACATTAACCAATTTATCTTCATCTCTTAATTCACATTTACTTCTTTTATAATTTTTTCTAAGAAATCATCTACGTAGTCACTACTGCTGCTACTGTTTTCGATTGAAATGCACGGTGGGTCAATATCTTTGCTGTTGTCGCAAATTTTATCACCAACTTTATTAGAAAATAATTCCGAAATATCTGGAATGTTAATATTCATATCACACATAATTTTAACTAACTTAAATTATTACATGAAAACAAATTTATAGTTTAATGTAAATAGTTGGAGTTGGAGGGCTCACTAACATCGGTAAAAATAACCAATTTTGTGCTCATTTTCCATAAGAAACAATGTAATTTTGCGTAAACACACTTTTCCATAATATTATTCATTATTATTAATGGGGATTTAGATCTACTACGAAGTAATATTTTATCCTAAATCTGAATCAAAGCTTCTAGTAACTGACATATATGCCTTACCAATAGATTGTTTTCATTTTAACTTTTCGGCGGGCGCGCCGAATAAATTTTATACAATACAACTTTACGCAGTAAAATTACTAAATGGGCAAAGAAATCTATTTATAATAAATAAAAGTATAATTTATAACACATATGCTTATTCTATATATTGTGGCGAACCAGTTTATCTCAGGGTTTTCAATAAAATAAACAATAAAAAATAAAAATTAAATAAGCAAATGTTATTTTTAACCTTACCACCATGTCAATGTAAAAAATATATTATGTATATTTAAAGAATCAATAAATTAAAACCAGATTTATTATTAGCATGTGTTCTTGATGAAGATCAGCAGTAAAAGGATCAGGAAGGTTAAATTCTTTATGATCTTATCAAAAGAATTTGACATGACCTGATAGGTAAGCATAAATTCATTTCAATGTTAATAATATTTTAAATAAAAATGTACATGTGGTGGCCTAACTTGTCACAATATCTTATTCTAAACAAATATAAAACATAACAAATGAGCAATATAGTAACATAATAATATTTGGGTTTGAAATGAATCTACAATTTAAATTTATAAACTTGAAGGAGAGTTATTTTGACAATCAGTGCACAAAACTTTGGTTTGAGAGTGTCGTTCACTTGTAAAATAATTACAACTGCAGCATTTCATTGGCGTGGTAGTATTTTTCTTTTCCAATACACATTCATGACAATGTCCGCGCTTTACTGGTGATTTGTCATCAGGAATTTTGATTGTAGGAGTATAATAAGTTATTTTAGAAATGCACTTATATTACATGTAAGATTTTTGATGGCTGCTCTAGAGATAAGGTGTTTCTTCATTGCAGCAAGAGATAAATTCTTCAGAAAAAATCTTCTATATTGTACAGTGGATGGAGGTTTAGCAAAGGAGTATAAAATCTGAGCATCTATCAGCAATAAGCAATATTTAGGAGGTTATAAAAGATTACGCACGGTCATTTTTTTTGTTATTCTGGAAACTGAATAGGATACGCACATCTTATGCACCGTGCCAACCCCAACTTTTGTAGCATTATAATTCATAATTAATTCTGGTTTACCGTAGCAACATCAATTTCACTTGTACAGTGAAGTGTGGATAGGAGTATGACTGCCTTATTTTTACGAGAAACGTAAGAAGAATTTTATCTTTTTCGAATCCAAATGTTATTGATTTAGTTTTGCTTGTTAAAAAATCTGGTGAAATTTCCTTTTTTTTTTCAGGGTACCAAGTAATGTAGTTTGTTTATTATGTATACTGGCATAATAATTTTATTGTTGGTTGTCAAGTTTCTTTCAGGTTTCTAAATTGGGGAAACAAGACATTTCACTATTTCCATTGGCGAATTTGATGTTGCTGATATCTTTTGCGCATCGTTTTAGACTCGCAGGAACCTTTGTCATGGTTTAGTTTTTCATTACGCCTAAAAAAAGGTACAATTATGTAATTAATTTAATGTACAATGATTCCAACTGTTTATCCCTCATAAGCAAGCGCTACTTTGCAGAGTAGTTTAATTTGCTTGCACAATTCATTATCCAGCATTTTGGGGTATCAGCTAAAACACAGAATAATAATTTAACGATAGCTTATTTCATGCCTGACAGTTGTTAGGAGACTTGTTTTTAGTTGAGTTGTATTAATTTATATGTTATATTTGTGTATTTACAATTACATTATTGTCACTTAACGGTGTAAAAGGTAAAGGTTAAAATCGGTGTAAAGGTAACGGTTTAAATCGTATCCCTGATGGTTGGAAGTTGCACTTATAAATTTTGTAGCATTCCTTGTTTTCTTCCTATCATTATGCCCTTAAATTACCTAATCTTTATTCCATTCCATTATTAGTTATTAATTAGCTAACCAGAAATAATACAAGAATTTAATCGACTCTGTATTTTCTTTCAGTAAATATATCGCTACCTTAGAGTTATAAGGTTCTATGTTACAACGTAATCATTTTGAGAAAAAGAGGTTTGAAATTTGGGCTATGTGGAAATGATATTCAAACTAAATATATCTATGTAAAGTTCTAATTATTGAATTCAAACAATTCAATTGAGCAGAATGTCAATTATACATGATGAAAAATTAGCATAATTTTCAAGAAAATAATTTTCCAACAAAAACATAGAACTATTTTTTATAAATTACTTTATTTGGCAATAGAAAATGTAACTTAGAACTAAAGCAATAAACGTAAAAAAAAGTAAAAGTTGTCTTATAATAGAATTTAAACATTTTTCTTGGTAGTCCTTTTTTTAATATTTTTGGTGGTAGATGTTTTTTTCTTTTCTTTTTGATCTAAATTTGATATCGTCACTTTATAGTATTCTTTATCTTGTTGAGGCATGTACGGCAACATTGTCCTAATAGCTTCTTTTTTGATTGCCGGAAATTCTTTTTTGTAGGTACTAATTTTGGGATCAGAAAAAACTGCGTGGGTAGTTTCATGCGACTTACGTGTACCTCTTTTAATATGAATGGCCAAAATCTTGTTCATGATTTGTTTGCAAGTATACTCTTAGCTCCCCTTGTTTAAATTGTAGAGCACATGATTTTGCAAATTGCACGTTGGAATAGTCGTACACTGTGTTACCTAAGCCCTGGTATTCGATAAAATCATTTTGTTTCATTTGAATGATTCTATAGGGTTTACGCCTGTTTACGGTTTTCAAAAGTCTAAGAAGTAAAATGGGAGAGTAATACTCTACCTTACTCAGCACTCTTTCTATTGCACTGTGTGCCGAGTCGATTTCCTGGACACATGAATGCCCAGGGGCTGAATATTTAATGGTTATCTTTTGAACTTAGGGATGCTTAACCATAAAGTGACCCATTGCATAGAAGATAACTGAATTCCTGTTTTGTGGTACACAGCTATCACTCCATAATGTAAATTCTGTTATTGTCGGATGTTCTATGAGAATACACGTCAAAATTTTAATGACAGCACTTGCAATGTCATTCCCCTTTCTGGCCCATCAAGGTTTCTGCCCAGACTGCACAGTTTATTTGTTGGTTTATGGCTAAAATTGTATCATAGAACCTTATAACTCTAAGGTAGCGATTTATTGATTTTAATTGATCACTTTCCAACAATTAAATTTGTTAATCCTTTTATAGATAGGCAGTTGTCACGTTTATTTTTAATTATATTTCAGTGTTTTCTGGTTCAGTTGAATTCCTGACCGTTTTGAAAGTGAGGGAGCGCAGCTCGGCGTTAGCTGGTACTGCCAAATGTTTTTATTTTCTGCTTTTTTTTAATTCATCTTTGTATTATCTTAATTAACTAACTATTTGGTTTTTGTTTTTCTTGTATAATTTCTGTGTTAGTATAATTTCTTTATCCCGTTCATTTAATTCCTTTTTGTGCAAGAGGAATAAAAATTACTGAGTGGGTCATGCGCGGCGCAATTCCGTGAGTTTTCTGCGGAGCGAACTACTAGATTGCAATTGAGGATATAGGTAGGTAATCATACCAGTGGAGTACATCAAGCCTAACAGCTGTGTTTGTGGTGAGCCGTTTTGTTTTAAGTTGTTATTCTGTGTATTATTTGGTGTTTTGTGGACCCAGCCGTCGCCGCGAGCTTGACCCGGCTAGTCCTTAAAAAATACTCCATTTGGCGCCCAACGTGGGGCTACGTAGTTTAACTTTTAAACGTGTTAGTTCTAAAAATAATTGTATCATTCTTTATTTATTTGTTGGTTTTAAAAACTTTTATGATATTTATCTAATTGTTGAATGGGGTACGAACGTGAACTCCCGACCTTGATCCGTTTCCCGAAACTCGATTATTGAGATTCCTATTATTGAGGTCCTGCATTATTGGGTTCCTTGGTTTGTTGAGACTTATTATAAATTGCACGCTCTTGCTTAACTCTAACATTATTAAAATTTTGATTGTAATTTTCTCTTATCATTATTTTCGTTTTTATATGACCTTTTTTATACAAATATTACAAACAACATTGGTTGTTAAATTTGTTCCTCTTTTAATCGACAATTGTGAAAATTGTTTTGCCGTTTGAAGTTGCCATTCTTCTGAACGTGCCAAATCAATTACTTCGAGAGAGTTAGGGTTTTGTGATTTAACATACATTTTTAAAGGATTAGTTAATCTTTCCTTAAAAACATTTAAAGTCTGAGTTCTAATTACTTGTGAAAGTTCTCTGGCTATGCCCGGTTACAATGGCATCTACTAAATTTGACAGACATTTTTTTATTTTTAACGCTCAAGTTGAAATGTCTTTGTTCTTGCCTTGAAAACAAAAACTGGGTTCTGTTTGCCAAAATCCGACAGACTGCTTCTCTGAGAAAACATCTTAAAGATAAGCTTTTAACCCGTCCCACTCAAGAAAAACTCTATATTTGGTTAATGAACGCCTTGCCAGTGAACTTGTTTTAATCCACGGTTTTAATTAAGCCAATATAAGTTGTCTCTCGTTTTTATCCGAAATTGGATTTCATGTGTCTAATTATTCCGTTAGCTTTAAGAAATAGCAATTTATTTAAAGTTACGACACACATTTCAATTATTTCTAATCATAATTCGCTAAGTCGCATGTTTAGAAGAGCAAATCTTCTAAATGAAAATGAATGGTTTGATTTGTTTAACTTAAATAAATACAAAAATGCGTCTGTTAAGACATAACTTAAGCTTATGTAATTAGTTAGTTTGCTACTCACTATCGCAAAGAAGGATGGCATGAATAAATATCAACCCTCAAATAAAGAATGCAGAAAGAAATAAACAAAATCAAATAATTGCAAAAATCAAAACTGCTAACGATTATACATACATAAATAATATATTTATCAAACAAACACGGTTGACAAAATAAATGCTTTTCACCTTCTTTATAATCAATCGTAATTGTATAAAAATACTTTTCATTTTGTTTAACAGAAGTCATGTGTTGTGCAACCTAAAACATTGTATTATTGACTAAATATTGTTTCACCCAAAAAAATTGCTGGCAGTATTTGATAACAAATAATTTAAATTGACAAGCGATTAAATTTTCTCATTTTTTTACAAGAAGCTATTTGTGGTTTAAATTCAAATGATTTGTGAATTTAATTCGTATTCCTAACCAAGTACAGGAAGGCACATTGCATTTAACATTTACGTAGTCACAAATAGCATAGTGATCTTTTATATATTCAGCAGTTCCAACTTCTTTACACTCTGTGTGCATACAATATATGAGCATTTTAGGTAATAATTGTTTCTTTGCAAAATTGTCTCTATTGTTCACAATAGATTGGCAAAGTGGACAATTATTATTGTGTAAATGATTGCAATTCTTCTTGAAAGGGAGCAAACTTTGCGATGAAATAAGGGGCAAGTTGTACCTTGCAAGATTTAAATTAACTAAATACCCACTTACCTTATTAATTGAACCTGAGCGGGGCTGGCCTCTTCTGGCACTTACGTTACGAAATTAGAATAAATAAAAATATAGTAAAATTAAACTTGAAATTTATTAATTATTATAAAAAAACTAATTTGCTAAAATTATAATTTTTTAATAAGTAGAGAGAATAAGCGGGGACTGGGCCCACCGCTCCGCCGCATCCGGTGTTGTGTTGTAGCGTGTAAAATGTGCATAAGACGTTTTAAAACATGCCCCTCCACTTTGATGACGTGCAATAATATCATATCCATATTAATATGTAAACAGTCCAATAGATGAGTCATCCGCGCCTCTGCGTCGAGCTGTAGGTGACGTCATCCATAAGAGCTCCTTGTGTGTGAGTGAGAACCAGAAATCGGAAATGGAAGGATGGAAAATATGAGAGATAGCAGCAGCCACCTAGCGGCAGCATATACAGGGTGATCGAAAGACTTTGTATATACAGGGTGTGTCAAAAATAAATCCAAGATAGCGGTTATGCGGTTTATTATGATATTTACTTTGTGGTTAGATGAGATAAATTTATTAATTTCTTAAACAGGTAGGTAATGTTAAGAAAAAATAATAATATTGATTTTTTATTTTTCATTTTTTATTGTTATTTAAAACCAATAATGTATAATATTATTTTAATATTATAATTTACAACTGAATGGAATATAATTTATTATCATTATTAACGGGAAATTTGTGGTATTAAATTTATATATAAGTAGAAGGATGGATATTTGAATTAATTTCATATTGTTAATAAATTATATAAACATGTATAATTCTTCAACTTTATTTAAATTGGCTTCAGATAAAGTGTTTACACAAATTAACTGTAAATATGATATTTATAAGTTAGCAATACCGAAAACAATACGAGAGCATTTACTTCGAAATTGGTATGAAGATCCATTCGTAAGGCTTTCCGATTCAACACCCTCATCAATATTAACATGCTATGAAAACATGTCATTCGAAGTCATCCACAAATGGAATAATGAAAATTTAAAAATAGTGTTTAATGAAAGTTGCGTTAATTTTTACGATATGATGCCCGCTGATGACCATAAAATATGTGTTTGGGAAAAATATTTCCTTAACACTAAAACTCTAGAAAAGGTCTGTAGGTCTTGCAAGGAAACATATAACATTGTTGCGATGTTTAATTTTGCACCATTCTGTCATTTTGTACGGATGACTGATCATTACAAAAACTACACCCAAGAAAATGTCTTTAATTTCTTCGTATGGAGAACAAGTGGATGGTGCTGCAGTTGTTTAAAAAAACCCTTATTTTTTGTGTGTGGCAATGATGAGTGTTTTGATATAGTACACACATATTACGGTCATGATTCAATGTTCAATTCTTGGGATACTGATAGTGATTAATAACATTGTATTTATATATGTATAATCATAATGTAAGCAATTAATTATTACCATTTAATAAAATAATAATATTAATCAATATATGTTTTATGTTTATTTATAAAATGATGTACGTTTACGTTGTTATGATAGGAAATAGGAAATTTGTGGTTAGGCGAGATAGTATTATTAATTTATTAAAACTGACGCAGCTTATTATGATAGAAATTTGCGGTTAGATGAACCAATATTTTTACAATGTAAATATTAAGTTATCATTTTTAGCTGAAGGTTGCATTGTGGTGAAGAATGATTAAGGAGTATAAAATGTTTTCGTTATATTTTACGATAAGGTGAGATAATAAGTTTGTTGGTTTACGTGGAATGTAAATAACGCACAACAAGTATACAACACGAACAAGGAATGCTTTATTAAACTAGTATAAATTGTAATAACTATGAGAATGAGTAAAAAGAAAAAGAAACACGTGTTGACGCTGTAACAGTCGACCGGCAAGAGAGAGAGTCTTCTCGGAGCGGTGCGTGACGGTCCTCAGGGTTATGCTGCCCTCTAACGTCAATGAATTGGCGGGTAATTTAAACTATTTAGAACACTTAAATTGCTGCAATTCAACACCCCTCCTCAATTTAATGGTTCCCAAAAGAAATATAAACTTTTGTTAATATGTCTGCAATTTGATCCTCTGATCGAGTATACTTGACGTCTATAGTTCCCTTTGAGTAAAGATCACGTATAAAATTATATTTTATGTCGATGTGTTTCAAACGACGATGTTCCCATCGTTGAAGAAGATGAATGCACGATTGATTATCTTCATATATCTGTATCGGTAGTTTGAAGCTAATTCGTAGATCAGTGAGTAAATTTTTCATCCATAGGAGTTCAGAAGTTGCGGTTGCCAGGGCTACATATTCGGCTTCTGTTGAAGAAAGAGAAACACACGTTTGTCTTTTAGTGGCCCAAGAGACTGTGTTTCCGTATACTTGAAGTAGGTAACCCGAAGTTGACTTTCGATCTACCTCACCTCCCCAATCCGCATCAGCGTATCCAACCAAGACTTCCTCTCTTCCTTTACGATAACACAGCTTAAGATCGAGTGTTCCTTGAATATACCTTAGAACGCGTTTTAATTGCTTCCAAAGTGCTTCTGATGGGTTGTTCTGCTGTCTGCTTAGGTGATTGACCGTAGCGCTCAGATCAGGTCTTGTAGCTAACATTATGTACATTAGGCATCCTAACAGTTCGCGACAAGGTTTAGTTGTGACTATTTCCAAGGATTCTGTGTTAAATGCACGATTGACTTCCATCGGTGTACTAATTGGTTTACAGTCTTGCATGTTAAATCTTCTTAGCAAGTTGCGTAGATATGTTGATTGGCTGAGATGAATTTCCCCATTTTTCCTAAAGATGTTGATACCCAGAAAGGTTTGCGGTTCTCCCATATCCTTCATGTGGAATCTTTTTGCTATTTTAAGTTTAACTTCAGCGATTTTCAACTTATCGTTTCCTGCAATTAGCATATCGTCAACGTAGAGTAGAAGGTTCGTTTTAATGCCTTCAGTTATACTTATGTATAAACATTTGTCCACATTTGATTGTTTCATTCCTAATTCTTTGACAAATTCGTCGAATGTTTCGTTCCATGCCCTGGGGGCTTGTTTTAATCCATATAAGGTTTTATTTAATTTGCATACCTGCTCGTTTCTGGATTTCAAACCTTCAGGAATCTTCATGTATATTTCTTCCTTGAGTTTTCCATGAAGAAAGGCATTCTTAACGTCCATCTGTTGAACAACTAAATCCTCCTGGTTTATTAGAGATAACATTGTTCTTAGAGTTCCATAACGTGCTACCGGCGCGTATGTCTCTTCATAGTCATATCCCTTTCTCTGTGAGCAGCCTTTAATTACGAGTCTAGCCTTATATCTTTCAATATCTCCATTTATGTCTCGCTTGAGTTTGGAGACCCATTTGCAGTCTATAGACTTCTTGTTTGGTGGTAATGTCGTATATGTCCAGGTTTCATTTTCTATTAATGATTCCAGTTCCTCTTTTACAGCTTGTTTCCAACGTTCTTTATCCTTATGCTTCTCTACATCGGAAAAACTTTCAGGTACGTCTTCCACGAATGTTTCAGCATTTAATGCCAAAACAGCATAGTCCGTTAAGTGACTTGGCTTTCTTACGGTCCTTTTACTTCGTCGAGGTGTTTCCGTTATGTCTGGGATTTGCTCTTCTACTTCGTCATCGGATTCGTTTTCTTGACTGTCTTCCTCTTCTTTTTCCACTTCCACAATTTTGTCATTTTGTTCTTCCATAACAGGGATCCAGTCATCACTGTAAGTTCCGTCAAAAACGAAATTGTCTTCATTGAAGATTACATTCCTGCCCGTAATAATTTTTCTTTGTTCCGGACACCACAGTTTATAACCATTCGGACAATAACCGGTGAAATAACATCTGAGAGATTTGCTTTCAAACTTTCTTTTCCTCAGTTCCTTAGGTATAAGTAAGAATGCTGTACACCCAAATACTCTCAGTTTATTCAAACTGGGTTTTTCGTTGAACCATTTGGTTGCTGGCACCCCTCCTTTCAGTGCCGATGTAGGACTACGATTTATTAGATACACTGCCGTGCGGACGGCTTCTGTCCAAAATGTGTTCCCTAGTTTGGATTGAAGTATCATACAACGAGCCTTTTCTATAATGGTACGATTCATTCGCTCCGCGACTCCGTTTTGTTGAGGTGTATACCGAATTGTGAATTCATACTGCACACCCTTTTCAATAAAGAAATCTTTTATTTGAGTTGACATGTACTCACGTCCATTGTCGCATCTGAATCTACTTATTTTCAAGTTAAAATGAGCCGAAACCATCGCGTAATACATTTTAAAATAATGCAACACTTCCGATTTTGATTCGAGCGCATATACCACTGTAAAGTGTGTGTAATCATCAATTAAAGTAAGACTATATTTCTTACCATCAAAAGATTCGGGCGTAATTGGTCCAAACAAATCGCTATGAATTAGTTGCAGCGGTCTGTTAGCACGAGTCCGACTTTTGTTATGTGGTAGCTGTGCCTGCTTTCCTTCAATACAATTTAAACACTTTTTTGTTGGCAAATTTGACATATCCAGATTCATTCCATCTACTTGAGGTTGTAACTTCTTGATACTCTCATAATTCAAATGTCCTAACCTTTGATGCCATAATTTAATATTTGTATCTGAATTGTTACTAGTTAGCATGGCTGTACTTTGATTAAGGTTCAAAACATATAATTGAGTATTATCTCGTTTTGCTATTGCAATCACACGATTTCCCCTTTGAATTAACCCTTGTGAGTTTTCAAAAATTATTCGATAGCCATTCATTTCTAATTTCCTCACCGAAAGCAAGTTATTAATGAGTCCCGGTACTGACAAAATATTTTTAATTACTATTTTAACTTCCTTTCCGTTTACATAACTAGATACAGTTCGCCACATATTAAAGCTTGCAAGTACGAACCTGACTTAGCGACTTTGATGTTCATGGGTTTTTCCAATTTCCTTACATTGTCCAATTGTACATCACCACTAACTAAATGATCGGTTGCTCCAGAATCTAGGATCCATTTTCCGTCGTCTGATGAGTTATTTCCCTTGAATGCGACAAAGCTGACATTGTTTTCTTCATCATTTGCACCATCTTGTTGATTATTGGCTACATTTGCAGATTTATTTTTCGTTCCAGGATTCTCTGGTAGTTTGGCAAAACATTCTGACCGTTTATGTCCTACTCTACCACACCTATAACACTTAAACTTAGATTGAGCATTGTTTTTACGACTTGAATTTTCATTTTTATTTGACGAGTTCTGTCCTGTAGTGAATGCTGTCGGGGGTACGGTGCTACTGGTTTTCCTGTTAGCACCTTTCCGTTTTGATTCCTCATCTAAGAGCCTATTTTTCACAAAGCTCACTTTTAAATCGTTTATTGACAACGTCTCGATTGCGGTTACGACTACATCGTATTCAGACGGCATTGTCAATAAAAGGTGACAGACGATATCTGTTTCCTCCACGGTAGCTCCAGTCGAGCGTAAATCGCGAATTAGTTTATCGAATTTTAAAAAATGATTAATTAACGTATCACTACTTGCATTAAATTTAGTCATTAGTAACGTTTTTCGCACGAGTAATTGATTAGCTATGCCTTTCCTTTCAAAAGTCTCGCCTAGTGAATACCATAAATCAAATGCAGTTACCTTGTCTTTTGCGTATTCTAAGTGGCTGTCAGCGATCCTTAGTATTAGCTGCGATTTACATTTCCGATCGCGCTTTCCTAACGTTTCCAGGGTCACCTCCTTAGCAGTCTTTTGTTGCGCCGTGTCGGTAGCTAGAAATTCCACCATGTCGGTGTACGGCTTTTCCACAAACGACAACAAGTCCATCTCGTTCAGCAGCGTCTCCATTCTGAACTTCCAATTGCTAAAATTTGTTCCGTCGAACAGGGGAATGCGATATTTATCCGCGTCCTGTGCCATTTCCGCACCCGTTTATTAATACCGCGATAGGAGCGTCACACGAATCTACTTCTCGGACGATCAGCCCCTCTCAGTGCCCCTTTCACAGAAAAAAAAGGAAAAAACAAAACTCACACGTGTCCGCGTGCACACTGTAACGTTAAATACACTTACGGGTATACTGGGCCCATAACCTGTTGGTTTACGTGGAATGTAAATAACGCACAACAAGTATACAACACGAACAAGGAATGCTTTATTAAACTAGTATAAATTGTAATAACTATGAGAATGAGTAAAAAGAAAAAGAAACACGTGTTGACGCTGTAACAGTCGACCGGCAAGAGAGAGAGTCTTCTCGGAGCGGTGCGTGACGGTCCTCAGGGTTATGCTGCCCTCTAACGTCAATGAATTGGCGGGTAATTCAAACTATTTAGAACACTTAAATTGCTGCAATTCAACAAAGTTTATTTACATTGAATGCAACATATATATAAATAAAAATAGAATATTGAATACATTAGCTTTGAAAAATAATATTTATCAAAACTAAAAATGTTTGCTTGTAGTATATGTCATAAATCCTATTCACGCACGGATAGTTTAAATAGACATTTATTAGTGCATAGTGTTCATAACAAAACAAATAAATATACATGTTTAGTTTGTTGTATTGAATTTTCCCGATTGGATATTCTTAAACGGCATTTAGATAGCGTTCATCAAAATAGTATTTTATGTGATACCTGTGGTGTAATGTTTAACTGTGGTAGCAACTATGTTAGTCATAAGAGAACCATGGAGGTTAACGCTACATCCGAAAGGCTTCCTTCCACGTCTAAGAGACCCGCCCCCGATAACAATGGAAACGTTTCAATAACAAAAAAAAAAAAATGAAGTGTGATTTATGCTGTTTAGATTTTACTTCCTTAAGTAAATATAAAGGTCATTTAAGATCGCAGAAACATTTCAACAAATCATCTTCGTTAGTATCTAACCAAGATGGAATAGAAATGATTGAAACGGCGTTTAAAAATAGAATCACTACATATAGAATTAGAGCAAGTTCTTCAAATATTGTAGACATACCATCATTTATAAACCAACACAAGGTATCAATACAATCATTAATAGAACCACTGAGAGAATCTGAAAAAGGTTTAAAAGTAAATATTGAATTATTTGCTAATTATATGAGGAATAAAGGAGGAGGAGGAGAGGAGGATTATGAAACCGACTTGAAATCTTTTAATACAAGAAATAAAATTATTACACCTACTTCGGATATTAGTGAAATATTAGATTATTTCTCTGCTACTATTTGTAAAAAGAGTGAAGAATTCCAAGAAAGAGGTAGTGGATGGGCACTAATGAATGTATCACATTTACAAATAAATATTAATAAATATGTTGCTATAGCTATTCGAGGATCGTCATTTATAGAACTACCAATGCAAATTAGAAATCGGAAAGCGTGTATTAACATACAAAACAAAAATGACGACGCCTGTTTAGCTTGGTCCATTAATGCAGCTCTTTATCCAGTTCCCCATGGTCAGCATTCAGAGAGAATTTCATCATATCCTCACTACACAACTACATTAAATTTAAAAGGTATTAGTTTCCCCTGTAAAATGAGTGATATTAAAAAAATTGAAAAATTAAATAATATTAGTATAAATGTATACGGCTTAGAATTTGATACTAACTTAAAACAATATAACGTGGTAGGGCCAATTTACTTTACTTCTGAAAAATTAGAAAATCACATTAACTTACTTTTTCTTGAAAATGAATCTTTAGGTCATTACGTATTAATCAAAAGTTTATCTAGATTAATTTCTAAACAAATATCAAATCATAAAGGTTCTACGTAGTTATGCGATGGATGCTTAACAATTCATACAAACTTAGTAAAATTTAATGAGCATATAACACATGATTGTAATAAAATTCGAACAATTTTACCTACAAACGTTGAGAAAAAAACGAAAAATGGAACTTTAAAACCAGAAAACATTTTAAAATTTTTAAATTTTAATCATAAGATGATCGTACCATTTGTGGTGTATGCTGATTTTGAAAGTCTTTTAATACCAGTTCAATCTTGTCAACCTAATCCAAAAACAACATCATATACAAATGTCACTCATAAGCATGTACCATATTCCTTTGCATACATGATTAAATGCTCGTTTGATAATACATTGGATAAATTTGAAACTTATACCGGTTTAGACAGCCCTTCAATTTTTTTAGAACGTTTAACATCTGATGCAAAATTAATATACAACAAATATTTAAATACTGTGATTCCTCTTAAAAAGTTAACAGACTATGAACAAAAAATATATGATGAGTCAATTGAATGTCATATCTGCCAGGAACAAATTATTGATAGAAACATTAAAGTTAGAGATCACTGTCATTTAACCGGTAAATTTATAGGAGCATCTCATGTAGAGTGTAATTTAAATTATAAAGTACCTAAATTTATTCCAGTTTTTTTTCATAATTTATCTGGTTATGATTCTCATTTATTTATTAAAGAACTTTGTCGTGATCGTGAAAAGATAAATGTAATAGCACAAAATAAAGAAAAATATATTTCATTCTCTAAAAATATCAATGTTAGTGAATATATTGATAAAACAGGTAATAAACGTAACGTTAATATTAGTTTAAGGTTTGTTGATTCATTTCGTTTTATGTCTAGTAGCATTGAAAAACTTGCTAATAATTTAACAAATGATCAATTAGTTGTTATAAATAATTTTTTCACTAATAAAAAACAATTTGACTTAATAAGAAAGAAAGGTATTTTTCCATATGAATATATGGATTCACTTGACAAACTAAAGATGACAAAATTACCATCAAAACAATATTTTTATAATAGTATGCAGGGTTCTTACATCTCGCAGAAAGATTATAAGCATGCTAAAGCAGTTTGGAATTGTTTTAAATGTAGAAATTTGGAGGATTATTCCAATTTATATTTGAAGACGGACGTCTTACTTTTAACAGATATTTTTGAAAATTTTAGAAAAGTTTGTTATAGTACATATAACTTAGATCCCGCTCATTATTATACAGCACCTGGTTTATCATGGGATGCTATGCTAAAATATACGAAAATTGAATTAGAATTGTTTACGGATATAGATATGCATCATTTTATTAAAAAAGGTATTCGAGGTGGCATCAGTCAATGCTCTTTGAGATATGCTTCTGCTAATAATAAATATATGTCTGATTATAAGGTAAATAAACCATCCAGTTATTTAACTTATTGGGATGCTAATAACTTATATGGTTGGGCGATGTCACAATTTTTACCATATGGCAATTTTAAATGGTTATCAGATGGTGAGATTAGAAATTTTAAATTAAATTTAAATACTATAGCAGACGATTCCCGGTTTGGATATATTATAGAAGCAGACGTGGACTATCCAGAATCACTACATGATAAGCATAACCATCTTCCATTTTTGGTTGAAAATATTGTACCACCAAAATCACTATTTAAGAGTACTAAATTAATACCTAATTTATTAAATAAAAAAAAGTATATTATCCATTCACGTAATTTAAAGCATGCGGTAAAACATGGTTTAAAACTTACAAAAATTCATCGTGTATTAAAATTCGAACAATCTGATTGGTTGAAAAAATACATTGATTTGAATACAATAAGGAGAAAAGCTGCTAGAAATGATTTTGAAAAGGATTTCTATAAATTAATGAATAACAGTGTTTTTGGTAAAACAATGGAAAATGTAGACAAATACGTAGATGTAAAACTGGTGAATCATTGGCACAATAATGGTAAAAAACGTGGTGCTGAAACCTTAATTGCAAAACCTAATTTTAACTCTGTTTCAATATTTTCAGAAAATCTATGTGCTATTCAATTAGATCGTTTGAAAGTTGTATACAATAAACCTATTTATATTGGATTTACTGTTTTAGAGTTATCAAAATTGTTAATGTATGAATTTTATTACGATTATATAAAACCTATGTATGGAAATAAACTTAAATTATGTTATATGGACACCGATAGCTTAATTATGTTAAATGAAACCGATGATATTTGGATATGAAATTAAACTTAAATAAATTTGATACATCTAACTTTAGTTCTGATAATATATATAATATTCCATTGGTAAATAAAGCAGTATTGGGTTTAATGAAAGATGAGAATGGTGGTAGAGTAATGAGTGAATTTGTTGGATTAAGATCAAAAATGTATGCTATGAATGTAGAGAATAAATTTGTAAAAAAGCAAAAGGTGTTAAAAGAAATGTAGTAAATAATAATATAGATTTTGAGGATTATAAGAATTCATTATTTAATAATGAAATAATATATAGAAAACAAAATTTATTTAAGTCAATAAAACATGTTATATTTACTCAAAGTCAAAATAAATTAGCCTTATCGCCACATGATGATAAGCGATATATATGTCCTGATGGTATTAATACCTTAGCTTGGGGAAACAAAAATATACCAAAACTATAAATATTTTGATACCTATGAAGTTTTAATTTATTTTATAAGATTAATTTTGTTTTTGTTTTAATATTAATGTTATTTATTTTAATTATTTTGTCAATAAGATATAAGTGTGGTAGTGATTAACGTATTATCATGTATCATATCCCATCAAAACAAGATTTGATATTATTTATCGTGGTTGTGGTTTGATTTTATTTGTTTTCACACACACACACACACCCTCACACACACACACACACACACACCATATGTTGCGGTTTTTATAAGTATATAACACTGATTTTTAACAATATTTTACCAGTAATAATTTATATTTTATTATAAGAATAACTAATTATTTAATTAAATAAATAAGATAGACTTCACTAAACTGAACCAATTCTGCCAAGAACAAGAGGAGAATACGAAAGAAATTCGTAGCCTTACTGATTTACAAATTGGGTACAAATATACTATTGATAAAATAGAGAAAAGACAAACGCGATATGGACCGTCACTTTTAGTGACCACTTTTGATTTTTCCGCATGGTTACCTAAGAAATATTTGGAATTCTTTTCCGATGAAGCCATCGATGATTTGAATCGAAATTATGCTGAAGCCTGTTATTTCGAACTTATAAGATTAGATTTGATTAATGGAAAACACTACCCAATAATCAAAATTGATCGAGTAAGAAAATAAATGTAAGTAAGTAAATATTATTTCCTATATATAAAAATGCTAATATGTTTCGTTTATTACAGTTATTCTTTCCGATCAATCAATATCTACCTTAAGGGCCGATGTCCACCTATCAATGATTCCACCTATCAATGATTCCACCTACATCACATTAAAATAAATATGTTTCTTTCCTTTATCTTTTTACATGTAAATTTAAGTATACATATGAGATATAATATAAAATGTTATTTTTAAAATTATATTCATTAAAAATTATATAATAGAAACTATTTTATTATTATGTAATTATATGTTATATTTTTTCTTTGCAGGATCTACACACCTTTTTCCATTGTTTATACGTTTAGGTAATATTTCCCCCAAACGAAAATATAAAAAAAAAAAAAAACTGGAATGAATTACCTCAAATAATATATTTATTTTCTTTAAATAAGTCACATTCATTTAAATTACAAATTAAATAATTATACATCAATTTAAGATTTTCAAGAGTGCATACTGAATACATACATTTTCCAATTAAAATAACAATTCACTTAATAGTTTAACATTAGTAACGATGCAAATTGAAAAATATTTTTTTATTTAAGCTTTAAATTCATATTTAATTAATATGGTTCGGATCATATCTAACCTAACAATTTATATAAAATTTAATTATTATTTAAATAAGTACAAATTTTTTTAACATTCTGAAATGAGCAATAACTAAATTCATTCATGTGATTCACACAGAAATGCATACATTTTTCAAACTTTGGTGCATTAGTTTCACCTTCTAAATTTAATATTGTGACGTCTCTCCTCTTTGAAACGTGAGGCGTCACCTGTGCGGGGGTATCTGCAGTCGTGATCGACAGGGTCCCCTCGCTTAATTGGCCGGAGACTGAAGGTGCTCGGGCGCCACCACACCGGAGTGTGGACACAAATAAAATAATAATCGGGTACTCAAATGAAACATTTATTTTTGTAGAAAAAACAAAGAAAGCACGATAATATATAATAAAAAAAAAATAATTATTAGGCATGGATGGATGGATGGATCGGGGGACGTTGGTAAGAATAGGAGACTGGGTCGGGAATCTGGAGGTGGCTTGCCTTCCGGCTACCGCACACGCTGGGTTTTAAGGAGAAAGGAGAGAAAAAAAAAGGAATTTCAACTGGGTTTGGGGAGATTGTCGGCTCGACTTACGGTTATGGTAATCTTCGGTTTTCGGACTCGGATTTCGGTTTTCACTATGGTTAATTCGGCTCGGACTCATTTGAATTGATGAGGACTGGACGGCGGTATATAAAGGGAAAGAAAAGAGAGGGGATAAACTTTGCAAAATCTGGTGGAAAGAGAAAGAGCGGGAACAGGGATACCAACATATATGGGGAGTGCATAGGGGGTGGCCTATACACCCCAAACTAATTAACTAAAACTAAATTAAACAAAATAACCCCTGACGATACATAAACAATTTCACAAAAACTTAAAATCCCATTCCCCTTAATTACAAAGATATTTACAAAATAAACAAACGTCCGCCGGGTTCGGACGGTTGCATATAGTAATTAGTGATCTACCTATTAATGGCAAATCACTAATTACTGCACACAGAAGCTCCTGGATACTTCTTACTTCCGGCGGAGGTTTGTCTCACCCATGGCGAACCCCACATGGGACGCCTAGGGGCCTTATTGATTACATGAGATTGCACGTGGTTTGATAGGTTAGATCCGCGTGCATCCTCAAACAACGGAGTGGCAAGCCGACAAACACGCAGGTTTGTTGCGCCATCAATTAAACATCATGTCGCGGACATAAAAAGTGTCGGTAGCCGGCTAATTACGATGTTTAATTAATGGCAGCAAAGCAGGCCAACCGAAATACAGCTAGTTGCAACCAAGGTTGCCTAGTATATGTGGTATACTTCACGCGGCTTATTATGAGTGCGTTCGGAAAGAATGTCTATGAATAACGCTGCATAACAAGCGCGCGTTCGTAATACTATCCGCCATAAACAGACGAACGGTTTGGGCATTATTTTAATAAATGATCACGGGGTTCGTTACAATATTGTAAAATTCGGAAAATGTCTTTTTAAAAAAATCTTCCTTTTGAACACCTTTGACCACGCACGTCACATCGGATAAATTCTGTGTAAATCCGTAAAAGATGTTGATAATCTCTGTCATATCGATGAGTCCGCCGGAATATGAAATTGAGTGATAATTATTTTCCAACCATCTGGCTTGGATTTTTTCCTTTGATGTTAAAAACGAGTAGTCGATTGTCGGCTTCATCAAGTAGGTGTGAATATTTTTATAGCTTGTTGCAATACTTATTTCCTTCGGTATAAACTGTTTTGCAATTACAAATTCTTGCATATCGATAGCTAATATAATCATCATGTTATATATAAAGTATACTCATCAACGGTTTTTTATGTTCAAGATTGGTAAATCTGCTTTGATTATTATTGATATCTCAGGTGCACTGAAACTCACTCTTTTTCTATCACAAGAGTTTTCGAACCAACCCCGATAGCGGTCTGTATTCAACTACACTGTCATACAAAATGAGGCAATATGCTCTGGTGTTATCTTCAAACGCATGATGTCCTTCCATCTCAATTTTTAAATCAATTGTAGATGACTTTATGCTCTCGTTTTGCTTCGAAACGTCAAATACATATAACATGCGAGTTTTAAATTGTGCATAGGTTAACATCGGTTTATTGAAACGTCCATAATAACTGCTTTGGAACTTTGTGTATGCATAATAAGAAGCAGTGTATTCACCGTTCAACACATCTTGATTTAATTTATCATACGGATAAGACTCCGAATTCAAATACACGGTTAAATTTCTAATCGAACAATGATCAAAATGACTTGCATTTTTATCTTTTTTACCGAATTTATCCTCTTGAAATGCGATTATTACATACCGAGGTTTTTCTAGATGGGTTGAAGTTTTGACTAACCAAACATCCTTATCGGTTTTTCTTAGAGATGGTAATTCATGTAAATCCCATCTGCAAAACGGAATCAAAATAGGAGCATCTGATTGAATGTTGGTTAACAATTGTAATTTTACTTCATCGCTCGGCTGAATATGTTGTATGTGCCATTCGATTTTGTCTATGCTAATCTTTGGGTCTTTAGTGGTTGTATAACAGTTTATATCAGTTGTAGCTCTATGTAAAATTAACTCCTGTTTTACATTTACCATCACTTTTTTGTAATCTTCAGCAAACCCCAAAAGACATTTGAGAGGTAAAATTGCGTAAAACTTTTGGTTTGTATCAAAATAAGTTTTCATTCCGGAATCTAACGTCTCATTCCATCCACTCAACTCCAAACTTCTCAGATCTTCCTTGCTATACGAGATGTATCCCTTAATTGTGGTGGTAATTTCCACATCTTTATTTTTGTCGACTTCTACTCCATTAATGTTATAACTAATTTCTCTAAAAAAAAATGCCCAAGCATTTGTGGTCCATTTAAAATTAGCTCCATCAGGATTATCGGTTTTGCCGGAGATGTATAGATAGCTATTGGAAGGTAGGGTGAGTATATCCTGTTAAACGATTGAGTTATCGGTTGATAACTATGAAATTCTTCTTTAACAATAGTCTCGTCTTCTCTGAATTTTTCAAAAATACTTAGTTTTTCCATTTTACTTTGTAACCCAACGACGCGAGTCTTGACAGATCGTGACGTGTTAGTCTTATCGATGTTGAACGACGAGTGATATTTATAATTGTTGTTATCGCTTCTTTATTAGTTTCCGAATTGTGAAATTAGTAGAGAGAGAATGGGGCAGATCATGGCCTTGAATCGTGTCACCACCTGTTAATGCCATTGACCCCAACATCTGCCCCATTTTAAAAATAGAAAATTAAAAAAATTCAAATGCACCTGCTAATGCCATTGACCCCAACATCTGCCCCATTTTAAAAATAGAAAATTAAAAAAATTCAAATTATGGTGTAATCCAATATTTACATTATATTTCATAACATCGAGTAAATGTTGGTAGCATCTGCCCCATTTTAAAAATAGAATATTAAAAAATCAAATGCATCTTTTGTACCTGCTTTCAATGTATTAACTGTCACAAACATTATAACCTTCCTACCGAGCGGCGCCATATAGACGGACCACCACCACCTGTAGAGAATTGTAGCCGAAGTAAAAATGTTTAAAATAAAAAGCTTTGTGTTGTTGGCATCATTGGTGAATCACACAATCTTTGTGACATACCCAAAAAACACCAGAAATTGTTTTATTACTATCGATTCAAACAATACGTTTAATGAAACTTGGCCCGATCAATGGATGATGATGGAAATGAATAATACAACGCAACCTAAAACGTGTAGCATACGTGTAAATAAATTAGATGCAACCCAACTCAATGTAAAGATACGCTACTTCAATAAAAATATGTCATATTTAACATCTCCGCGATGGCAAAAAATTATGTTAAAAGATGTTAATTTACATAGTGCTTATATTGTAATATATATATTAAGTATGTTTATATCATTATTTTTGGTGCTATTATTCATTTTCATTTATTTGTATGTGAAAAAACAGTTTCAAATATAATTAATGTTGATATGCGATTATAAAATTAATTAAAATATGTGAATTAAATTTTATCAGTTCTTTATCAACGTGTGTCGAGTAAATGTCGATAACATCTGCCCCATTTTAAAAATAGAATATAAAAAAATCAAATGCATCTTTAATCAAAGTGTAACATATTATGTAATAAAATGTAGACTGGATCATGCCGCATATTAGTATCAGGTTCCCCTATAAGAAATCTACACATCGAGACACATTCTTCTTCTTTTTATATAATTTAATTATTATTAATTACACCCGCCGCGACATCATGTTTCACCACAAATAGGAAGCATTATGCACATTTGCAATATACATTACATTTACACATTTGCTTTTTTTATTGTAATTCTAATATATAAAGCAAAAATAGTATTCACTTATAATATTACACTCTAGTAGTTGAAACCCTCCACATCCCAACCATACAACCAACCACTATGCATCCCAAAATTAATATAATTGATAATATCCAAATTACCCCTCCAAATTGCGAAATATCGCCTTCTAATTTTAATCTCTATAATGATCTAGGTGAGTTATTAGATCAATATTGTTATTCTCCTCCACTATATGATGATGAAGACGAGATCATCGTAATAAGTGATTCCCCAACTCCTTGCGAGTTATGTAATTTACCCCAGCCTCCCCAATTCTTTTTACCCCAGCCCCCCCCAACCCTCTAATATTTCTAATATAACCGGCCAAACCCAACCTTTTTCCCAAGATATATATGATCTATTGACACCACCTTTAAAAGATCTCCTCCTGGAAGATTCATGTGAATTTTTGGAGGAATCACTAATCAAAGTGGTCGCAGAAGTGGAGTCGCTTTTCCGCAAAGAAGAGGAAAAGCGGCACTTAGAAAAACAGAGGGTGATAGTAAAAACCCTCAAGAATTCCTTGATGAAAGAAAGTCGAAAACTTGAGTGGTTGGAGAAGTGTGCGAAATTAAAAAAGGTGAGTGAATTAAAAAATTTATTGTAATTTTATTTTATTAATATTTGTTTTTTATTTCAGAAGTTTCAAACGCCGTATTGAAGAGTCCACCCAATCTTTCCAGCTACGGAAGTATTAAGAATGGTAAGTTTTAAATTGATTTTTTTTCTTGTATTAATTATTTGTTTTATTCTGTTATAGAAATAAGGAATCCGTAGCCAGGGGACTTTTCCTATGGGTAGATGTGACCGTCAGCTACACAACCAATATTTTAATTTTTTATTTTTTGAAATTAATAAAATATATATTCAATTTATGTTTCTATCTATTATTATAAATAAATAATTATTTTTTTTATTTGTTTGTTATTTTTAATTTAACCTTAATTTAACGACATTTAATTCTAGGTACAATTAAAATTTGCAGGTTAGACATTGTTATTGATGCTTTTATTACTAATACATGACGGGTTACAGATACCCCATTTAAGCGGTTTGTTTATAAAGCAGTTCCTTTTATAATGATTAAACTCCAAGAAAGCTAATTAAAATAAATTAAACAATTTTATTACGTAATACATTCAAATATTTTTTAATTTAATTTGTATAATACAAGGTTCACTCGAACTTGTTAAAAGTCTTATGGTTAGGTACAATTAAAATTTAGGTAAAAGAAAAAATTTTGCATTGATTGGAAAAAATCTAAATTAATTTCAGTGAAGGGTGCACGGGTGTGGCCTGTGAGTTTAAGCGCAAGTTATACGCTTGTTTTATATATTACTTAGTATGCCTGTTATGGGAAAATAATAAATTAATGATTTTTTTGTTAGATGTGTTTTAATATAATAAAATCGTTATAAAAAAGCTTTTTTAGTTTTATGAGCCCCAAAAATAGTAATTAATTTTTTACAATTCAAATTATGCACAATAAAACATAAATATCCAAATTTATCTATTATTTTTGTAATGATAATCATTTTCTGAATTATATTAATTAAGCTCTTACAATATATATATATATATATATATATATATATATATATATATATATATATATATATATAGAGATGTTAACTCCCTTATAGAGGCGTTTTCGCACACAATTTTAACCTGATCGAGGCGTTGAAATTTTAGAAGCGAGCGCTCGCACCAGCGCACATAAACAGCCAGTTCGAGGCGTCTAGCGGTTAGTACTAATTTTGCTCGGCTAGATGGCTACGGCAGCAGGTTTTAAGAAATATGCACAAATCTCAATAACATATGTTGTTTTCATTGAATCTCGGGAGTTGCAGCGTAGATAAATATTTCGGTATATTATATATTTTTTCTAAATAAAAATGTTTGTTTATAAATAATTCAATTGATTAATAAACAAAATAATAAATAGTAAAGTACAATCAAAAACAGTTTGATGCAAACGATTTAGTTATTAGAAATAAATAATTACTCAATTGTACTGAATCAACTGCAATATATTCAATTTAAAAAAAATAGAATAAATATTGAATATTTTATTAAAAATTGTTTAATAAAAAAACAAAAAATTGCTAATTCCAAAAATTAATTACTAGAATTAGTCAGTAAGTGAACGACTTACTTACGTTACAATGTCAGTTGTTTTGATTATTAATAATATAATAAATTTAATAAAACATAACTATTATTATTTAAATTTAATAAATAAATAGGGGGCATTGCGTTACTACCTCTGCCGATAACTATTATGCATAAAAACAAACAATCTTACATTCCTATCACTTTCAAACTTTTTTTTAGATGCGTTTTGCGCATACTTTTAACCTGATCGAGGCGTTGAAGTTTTTGACAAAAGCGCCCGGTCCAGGCGCACAAAAACACCCAGTTTGAGGCTTCTAGCGATTTTTCACGCTTACTTTCGACTGGTTCGAGGCGTCTAAGCTTCTAATAAGTTGTTTGTATGCGCTGCTAGAAGCATCAGTAGGCATCCACAAATCAAAATCATTGTTTGAATATTATTTGTAAATGATTATAAGAAGCTCCAATTAGATTTAGAATTATTCAATATACATAAATATTTGAAACAACAGTAACAATGTTATTTTAATAAAAAAAATAATTAAAAAAAAAATGTTAGTAACTTTTTTTTAATCACAAAAGAAAATATTTTATAAAAAATATAGTTGTCAATGAATATCGTCATCAGTTTTATAAAATATCCACAGTTTTACATTTTTGTACATGTTTATGTCTGAAACATACAGATATTTTAGGAAAAATAATTAATATCATAAAATGCAAACCTTATATTTTGCGGTTTATAACATATTTAAATAGTCAATGTGTATCTGTAACCATAGTAATAATTCTACATTTATACAATAACCGCATTAACTATCTCGTAAAAGCGAAATTTTATGCACATTTTTACCGTTAAAATTTAATGTGCGCCTGAAGCGGGAGCTTACCGCTTCAGGCGCACATAAACATCTAGTTTGAGGCGTCTATAGCGGTCATTCACGCACATTAATGTGTTACATGACCTTGACCATAACTACAACAAAAATTATTTGTGTTTTATAAATGTCCCTTACTTTATCTTTCTTTATAGAAATAGTTTTGTAGCATCTTGCACACTTTTGATCAGTTTCAGGAGTTTGAAGTTTTTATACATTGTTTATATGCGTAATAGCACTTTTTCTTAAATTACAATATATATATATCCTAATAATTAATGAAAAAGTGTAGGAGTAAAGCAATAAATGCTATTTTTTGTATTATTATATGTACCCTTTCAGTCGCATCCGGATTAGAATTAATGCTTTCTAATGAGATTTTAATAAACATTTGTTCCATCTTTTCTAAAATGATTTATTATCATAGTATTATGTTACAAATTAGGTTATATTGCTAAATAAAAAATCTTGATATTATCTATTTCATTAGTTAAAACTAATAAACATAATGATTATACAATAAATTAAACAAAATCTATTACTAAAAACTTTATAATCAAATTAAAAAAATATATATTTAGTTAGATTATTAAATAAATGACCAGATGGCGGACGCTATTGTGCGCGTATGCCGTTTTTAGCACAAATTAGAATTTTTTGAAAAATTATATATTGGTTCCATCGCCATAATTTAAATTTAAGCCATGTGCGTTCTCTTTCGTTCTCTTTTCACTATAAGTTTTTAACGTGCGATCGTCATCATAAGATTCGTAATTACTAGTTCTCTGAAATAATATTAGTTTATTTTTGGAATGATGTTGTTTTAGCAAATATGATAAAGAAATATGCAATAATTTAAAAAAATATAAGAGGTTTTAGTTATTTTTTATTCCAAGTAACTAAAAGTATTATTATTCGGTATTATTTTATTTATAATGTCTTAATTATTATTTGATTGACTTTGATTTAATGTAAAATGATATCATTCTGGAAAAGAAGATCGTACATTTTCAAAGTTGTGTTTAAACACTTCTCAATTCATTAACAACAAAACATATTTTTGATGATAATATGATTAATATAATTAAACTGATTGATTTATGAGCAGGTGATTGTTTCTTTCTTATGACCCGCAACTGCATGATTCTGTCATAAAGGGAAATACTAATCTTCCGGTTTTTCTTGGCTTAATTATGTCTACATATACAAAATCTCTATAATTACCGTAATAAAAGAGCAGGTAAAAATATATAGATTAATTTAATATATAGATGAAGCAAATTTCAGTGTCGTTATGTATGTCATGATTGCATTTTTTATTCAAATCAATTATATTTGATCTAATAAAATGTTATAATACATTTTAAGCAATTATTATAAAATAATATCTATAAAGATTACGATAAATTCTTTTTACTAAGCAATGCGATATTCTTCGTCGATGTAACGAAATTGAAGTATCATTTCAACAACATATATTTTTTAAACATCGCCGCTACTATTACAATCCTAAGCAAAACCTTGTTGAAATTACCTGGTAAAGTGATGAATATTACATAAACATGATATAACCAGTGCTTAATATTTATCAATATATTTAGTATTGTTACCTGTAAATTTGTAGTTAAAAGCAGAAGAATAGATAATGACATAGATATAATTATAGCGTTTAGTTTTTTTTATTGGTATTTTCAAAATTGTTTTATGTAAACAAATTAAAGTATATAAATACTAGCAAAAATATTACCAATTCATTTTTTTTATAAATCTTGAAAAAGACAGGTCATAGAAAAAATTATATGCAAAAAACGAGTAGTAAAATATAATAGCAAGTAGTTTTAAAATATCTCCCTCACGTGTTGAATGACCTTGCCCATTTATGGCTTTTCAACCTTTTGTCTGTTTACTTTCAATGAACTCGTATAATAATGGAATTAAGATAAATAATATTTTGTGGTTTATAATTTTTTTATTTATTTAACTAAGGAATATAAATTATGTAACGTGTCATTTATGCATAGAAACAATTGTAGTTTCGATGTTAATAAGTACCAAAGTATAACAATTAACTTGTTAATTATATAAATTAAAAAAAAATTAAGTTTTGTAATCATATCTGGATTAAAATCAAATAAATATAAAACCAGTAGTTTCAGGTTTGTATTATACAACAAGAAGTAAACATAGGATTGTTACAATGCAAAACATAATAACATTTAACCATGTTGTTATGAAGTTATAATGTTGTCAATATGTGATGTCATGTTATTATGTAATACTTTATCATGTTATTATGTAATACGATTATGTGGTAACTTAATAGCATAACATAATATAACATAATATCATAATAACATTCTAACTTGATAACATAATATCATAATAACATCATAACTTGATAACATGATTTTATATTAACATCATAACTTGATAACATAATAACATGCAAGCTTGATAACATGAAACTATATTACCATGATAACTTGATAACATGATAATTTGATAACATAGTAACATGATAACATAATAACATAATAACATGATAACATGATAACATAATAACATGATAACATGATAACATGATAACATGATAACATGATAACATGATAACATGATAACATGATAACATGATAACATGATAACATGATAACATGATAACATGATAACATGATAAAATGATAACATGATAACATGATAACATGATAACATGATAACATGATAACATGATAACATGATAACATGATAACATGATAACATGATAACATGATAACATGATAACATGATAACTTGATAACATGATAACATGGTAACATGATAACATGATAACATGATAACATGATAACATGATAACATGATAACTTAATAACATGATAACATGATAACATGATAACATGATAACATGATAACATGATAACATGATAACATGATAACATGATAACATGATAACATGATAACATGATAACATGATAACATGATAACATGATAACATGATAACATGATAACTTGATAACATGATAACATGGTAACATGATAACATGATAACATGATAACATGATAACATGATAACTTGATAACATGATAACCTAATAACATAAATAATACATAATAATTTGATAACATAATTACATAATAATTTAGTAAGTTAATAACACAATAACATTATAACACTATAACTTGATTACATGTAAACATAATGACACGATGACTTGATATAATGATAACATGATAACATGATAACATGATAACATGATAACATAATAACCTAATAACATAATAACATGAAAACATGATAACATGATAACAATGTAATATGATAACATGATAATATGATAACTTGATAACATGATATCATGATAACATGATAAAATGATAACATGATAACATGATAACATGATAACCTGATAACATGATAACATGATAACATGATAACATGATAACGTGATAACATGATAACATGGTAACATCATAACATGATTACATGATAACATGGTAACATGATAACATAATAACATAAAAACATGATAACATAATAACATGATAATATGATTACATGATAACATGATAAAATGATAACATGATAACATTATAACATGATAACATGATAACATGATAACATGAAAACATGAAAACATAAAAAACAAGAAAACATGATAACGTAATAACATGATAATATGATAACATGATAACAATATAACATGACAACATGACAACATGATAATATGATAACATGATAACATGACAACATGATAACATAATCACATGATAACATGATAACATGATAACATGATAACATGATAACATGATAACATGATAACATGATAACATGATAATATAATAACATGATAACATGATAACATGATAACATGATAACATGACAACATGATAACATGATAACATGATATCTTGATAACTTGATAAAACGATAACAGAATAACCTAATAACATAATAAAATGAATACATCAAAACATGATAACTTGATAATTTGATAACACTATAACATAACAAACATGATAACATGATACCATGATAACATGATACCATGATAACAAGATATCATGATAACATGATATTATGATAACATGATAACATGATAACATGATAGCTTGAAAACAAGGTATTATAATAACATGATAACATACAACATGATAACATGATATCTTGATAACATTGTAACATCATAACATGATAACTTAATAACATGATAACATGATAATTTGATAACATAATAACATAATAACATGATAACATGATAACATGATAACATGATAACATGATAACATGATAACATGATAACATGATAACATGATATCATGATAACATGATAACATAATAACATGATAACATGATAAGATGATAACATGATAACATCACAACATGACAACATGATTACTTGATAATATGATAACATGATAACATGATAACATGATAACATGATAACATGATAACATGATAACATGATAACATGATAACATGATAACATGATAATATGATAACATGATAACATGATAACATGATAACATGATAACATGATAACATGATAACATGATAACATGATAACATGATAACATGATAACATGATAACATGATAACATGATAAAATGGTAACATAATAACATGATAACATAATAACATGAAAACATGATAACATGATAATATGATTACATGATAACATGATATCATGATAATATGATAACATCATAAATCATAACATGATAACATGATAACATGATAACGTGATAACGTGATAACATGATAACATGAAAACATGAAAACATAAAAACATAATAACATTTTAATATGATAACATGATAACAAGATAACATGACAACATGACAACATGACAACATGACAACATGACAACATGACAACATGACAACATGATAACATGATAACATGATAACATGATAACATGATAACATGATAACATGATAACATAATAACAAGATAACATGATAACATGATAACATGATAACATGATAACATGATAACATGATAACATGATAACTTGATAACATGATAACATGGTAACATGATAACTTGATAACATGATAACATGATAACATGATAACATGATAACATGATAACATGATAACATGATAACATGATAACATGATAACATGATAACATGATAACATGATAACATGATAACATGATAACATGATAACATGATAACATGATAACATGATAACATGATAACATGATAACATGATAACATGATAACATGATAACATGATAACATGATAACATGATAACATGATAATATGATAACATGATAACATGATAACATGGTAACATGATAACATGATAACATGATAACATGATAACATGATAACATGATAACATGATAACATGATAACATGATAACATGATAACATGATAACATGATAACATGATAACATGATAATATGATAACTTGATAACATGATAACATGATAACATGGTAACATGATAACATGGTAACATGATAACATGATAACATGATAACATGATAACATGATAACTTGATAACATGATAACCTAATAACATAAATAATACATAATAATTTGATAACATAATTACATAATAATTTAGTAAGTTAATAACACAATAACATTATAACACTATAACTTGA
Organism: Tachinus rufipes; assembly: GCA_963932245.1. Lineage (NCBI taxonomy): Eukaryota > Metazoa > Arthropoda > Insecta > Coleoptera > Staphylinidae > Tachinus > Tachinus rufipes. The sequence continues at coordinate 54,817,840 of OZ010748.1, forward strand.
TTACATGTAAACATAATGACACGATGACTTGATATAATGATAACATGATAACATGATAACATGATAACATAATAACATAATAACATAATAACATAATAACATAATAACATGAAAACATGATAACATGATAACAAAGTAATATGATAACATGATAATATGATAACTTGATAACATGATATCATGATAACATGATAAAATGATAACATGATAACATGATAACCTGATAACATGATAACATGATAACATGATAACATGATAACATGATAACGTGATAACATGATAACATGGTAACATCATGACATGATTACATGATAACATGGTAACATGATAACATAATAACATGAAAACATGATAACATAATAACATGATAATATGATAACATGATAACATGATAACATGATAACATGATAACATGATAACATGATAACATTATAACATGATAACATGATAACATGAAAACATAAAAACACAAAAAACAAGAAAACATGAAAACGTAATAACATGATAATATGATAACATGATAACAATATAACATGACAACATGACAACATGATAATATGATAACATGATAACATGATAACATGATAACATGACAACATGATAACATAATCACATGATAACATGATAACATGATAACATGATAACATGATAACATGATAATATAATAACATGATAACATGACAACATGATAACATGATAACATGATATCTTGATAACTTGATAAAACGATAACAGAATAACCTAATAACATAATAAAATGAATACATTAAAACATGATAACTTGATAATTTGATAACACTATAACATAACAAACATGATAACATGATACCATGATAACATGATACCATAATAACAAGATATCATGATAACATGATATCATGATAACATGATAACATGTTAGCTTAAAAACAAGGTATTATAATAACATGATATCTTGATAACATTGTAACATCATAACATGATAACTTAATAACATGATAACATGATAATTTGATAACATAATAACATAATAACATGATAACATGATAACATGATAACATTTTAACATGATAACATGATAACATGATAACATGATAACATGATAACATGTTAACATGATAACATGATAACATGATAACATGATAACATGATAACATGATAACATGATAACATGATAACATAATAACATGATAAGATGATAACATGATAACATCACAACATGATAACATGATAATTTGATAATATGATAACATGATAACATGATAACATGATAACATATCATGATAACATTATAACATGATACATCAAAACATGATAACTTGATAATTTGATAACACTATTACATAACAAACATGATAACATGATACCATGATAACATGATACCATAATAACAAAATATCATGATAACATGATATCATGATAACATGATAACATGATAGCTTGAAAACAAGGTATTATAATAACATGATATCTTGATAACATTGTAACATCATAACATGATAACTTAATAACATGATAACATGATAATTTGATAACATAATAACATGATAACATGATAACATGATAACATGATAACATGATAACATGATAACATGATAACATGATAACATGATAACATGATAACATGATAACATGATAACATGATAACATGATAACATGATAACATGATAACATGATAACATGATAACATGATAACATGATAACATGATAACATGATAACATGATAACATAATAACATGATAACATGATAACATGATAACATGATAACATGATAACATGATAACATGATAACATGATAATATGATAACATAATAACATGATAAGATGATAACATGATAACATCACAACATGATAACATGATAACTTGATAATATGATAACATGATAACATGATAACATGATAACATGATAACATGATAACATGATAACATGATAACATGATAACATGATAACATGATAACATGATAACATGATAACATGATAACATGATAACATGATAACATGATAACATGATAACATGATAACATGGTAACATGATAACATGATAACATAATAACATGAAAACATGATAACATGATAATATGATTACATGATAACATGATAACATGATATCATGATAATATGATAACATCATAACATGATAACATGATAAAATGATAACATGATAACGTGATAACGTGATAACATGATAACATGAAAACATGAAAACATGAAAACATAAAAACATAATAACGATTTAATATGATAACATGATAACAAGATAACATGACAACATGACAACATGACAACATGACAACATGACAACATGACAACATGACAACATGACAACATGATAACATGATAACATGATAACATGATAACATGATAACATGATAACATAATAACATGATAACATGATAACAAGATAACAAGATAACAAAATAACAAGATTACAAGATAACAAGATAACAAGATAACAAGATAACAAGATAACAAGATAACATGATAACAAGATAACAATATAACAATATAACAATATAACAAGATAACAAGATAACAAAGTAACAAAATAACAAGATAACAAGATAACAAGATAACAAGATAACATAATAACATAACGTGATAACATTATAACATGATAACATGATAACATGATAACATGATATTATGATAACATGATAACATTATAACTTGATAACATGATAACATACTAACATGAAAACTTGACAATGTGAAAATATGTTATCAAAGAAAACATTAAGACATGATAACTTAATATCATAATAACTCGATTACTTGATAACACGATAACACGATTACAGGATAACATTATAACATTCTTGTTAACAAAATAACAAAATATATGACAACTTGATAAATGACGTACATAAAACAACTACCAAAAAATGTGTATAAATTGCCGGTTTAACGCGACAGCTAATGTAGTTATCACAATAATGTGCATTATTATTATTATTACAGGTACTTATTGACCTTAGTACACATTTTTGTTGTTGTTAATTTATAAGCAATTATTGTTTGTTTTTTTTTGTAATACAAATATCATAGTTGCATCAGAGGCATATAAACAATGTGTTAGAGTTTAGACGCCTCGAACAAGTTAAAAGTGTGTGTTAACATGATAACTTAATAATATGATAACATGATAACATGATATCATGATAACATGATAACATGATAACATGATAACATGATAACATGATAACATGATAACGTGATAACATGATAACATGATAACATGGTAACATGATAACATGATAACATAATAACATAAAAACATGATAACATGATAATATGATTACATGATAACATGATAACATTATATCATGATAACATGATAACAAGGTAACATGATAACATTATAACATAATAACATGATAAAATGATAACATGAAAACATGAAAACATGAAAACATGAAAACATGAAAACATAAAAACATAAAAACATGAAAACATGAAAACATGAAAACATGAAAACATGAAAACATGAAAACATAATAATATGATATAATGATAACATGATAACAAGATAACATGACAACATGACAACATGACAACATGATAACATGATAACATGATAACATAATAACATGATAACATGATAACATAATAACAAGATAACATGATTATTTGATAACAAGATAACAAGATAACAAGATAACAAGATACCAAGATAAGAAGATATATAGGCGCAATAATGAAGGTAAAAGAAGAGGAAGAGAGGCAATCAAGATAATAGACCGGGCCGTTTTGAAGATATACCTACACGGTGATTCCGAAGCGGTACTCTCGAAGATAAGGTGTTGTTTAGTTAGCGTATACCGTGCCTCACACGGGGAGTCGCACACTACTGGTAGAGGGAAGAACTTCAACCAGTGTCCATAAAGGATTTTTCACCTGCCAAAAAAAAAAAAAAAAAAAAAAAAAAAAAAAGATAACAAGATAACAAGATAACAAGATAACAAGATAACAAGATAACAAGATAACAAGATAACAAGATAACAAGATAACAAGCTAACAAGATAACAAGATAACAAGATAACAAGATAACAAGATAACAAGATAACAAGATAACAAGATAACAAGATAACAAGATAACTAGATAACAAGATAACAAGATAACAAGATAACAAGATAACAAGATAACAAGATAACAAGATAACAAAATAACAAGATAACAAGATAACAAGATAACAAGCTAACAAGATAACAAGATAACAAGATAACAAAATAACAAGATAACAAGATATCAAGATAACAAGATAACAAGATAACAAGATAACAAGATAACAAGATAACAAGATAACAAGATAACAAGATAACAAGATAACTAGATAACAAGATAACAAGATAACAAAATAACAAAATAACAAGATAACAAGATAACAAGATAACAAGATAACATAATAGCATAACGTGATAACATTATAACATGATAACATGAAATTATGATAACATGATAACATTATAACTTGATAACATGATAACATACTAACATGAAAACTTGACAATGTGAAAACATGTTATCAAAGAAAACATTAAGACATGATAACTTAATATCATAATAACTCGATTACTTGATAACACGATAACACGATTACCGGATAACATTATAACATGATAACATTATAACATTCTTGTTAACAAAATAACATAATATATGACAACTTGATAAATGACGTACATAAAACAACTACCAAAAAATGTGTATAAATTGCCGGTGTAACGCGACAGCTAATGTAGTTATCACAATAATGTGCATTATTATTATTATTACAGGTACTTATTGACCTTAGTACACATTTTTTTTGTTGTTAATTTATAAGCAATTATTGTTTGTTTTTTTTTTGTAATACAAATATCATAGTTGCATCAGAGGCATATAAACAATGTGTTAGAGTTTAGACGCCTCGAACAAGTTAATAGTGTGTGTTTAAAATTAGCTGTGAAATATATATTTTCTACACAAACAATCATCAAACTAAAAGCTAAAACGCCTATAGTATGTAGTGAATCGTGTATCAAGGGTTGAAAATAGGCTGTAGCAGTCCGTTATTGCTTTGCTTCTTCATGTTGCTAAAAGCGAAGGGCTGCTAAAGCACTTTGGTACGAATTACACTCTATATTTTTTTGCCTGCCCCGACTAAATACATTTTTCAGGAAGTTTCAATATTAATTATAATCTGTCACTACTGTCAGATTTTAAAGTATGGCGTCATCATGCGAAATCGTGATTTACAGCTAATTAAATACCGCAAATAATTTACAAGCCTTTGTCGTTTCGGCCCGCATTTTTGGGCCAAAACATCGGTTTCAGTATAGTCAGGCAAAAAAGTGGTTGAAAGTAGATGCAAAACTTTAGTTAACATAAACTAGATAAAATGTCTATTGTTTTATAGAATAAACAAATGTTAAATCCCTTATGGAGGCGTTTTTGCGCATACTTTTAACCTGATGCAGGCGTTAAAACTTTAGAGGCAAACGCACGCTCCAAGCGCACATAAACGCTCACTTCAAGGCGCCTAGTGGTCTTTTACACACATTTTATAATAGCTATACAATACTGCAATTTATCTTAATTCTGGTGGCATTTAGTTGAACCTTTTCCTACTGCATTTTAGCATGGTCACAGTTATTAAGACACAAACCACAAATAATCGGCAGCAAATGAAACTCTCTCGGCCAAACAATAAACCTTGTCTTCAATTTTTAAATTTATTTTGTAAATATCTGTGAATGTAATGGTTGGATCAAAAATATATTACTGCTTCATGTTATAATAAGTACCGCTGAATAGCGTGATGCTGCTATTTAACTAAAAATTTTGATCGCCTCTAAACGGTAGAAAATGTATCGCCCGTAAATAGGCGAATGTCCGTATATATATATATATATATATATATATATATATATATATTTAAAACATGTTCAAACATGTTCATACATGTTCAATCTCATTCAATTCTGTCCAGCTGTCTGTCTATCTATTCAGCTGTCTGTCTGTCTGTCTGTTTAGCTGTCTGTCTGTCTGTTTAGCTCTCTGTCTGTCTGTTCAGCTGTCTGTTTAGCTGTAAGTCTGTCTGTTCAACTGTCTGTTTAGCTGTCTATCTGTCTGTTTGACTGTCAGTCTGCAATATATATATATATATATATATATATATATATATATATATATATATATATATATATATATATATATATATATATATATATATATATATATATATAGTGATAGGGTTAACGGGAAAACAACGTCAAAACATTCATAATGGCTCCTATCTCATGTTGTTGAACAATTTTATTTCATTAGTCCACATTGTTATTTTGATTACAATTGATTTTACAAATAACAAAATCAGTTAGCCAACGTTTCGCTACTATATTGGTAGCTTCTTCAGGGCCTAAAATATCACACAAAACAAACACCAATTAATTCTAGGTAAATCAAGACATAGTAACATTATATATAAAACGCACACATGATATAATTAATATTCAAAATGAACATGTGTGGAAACTTGTAAAAGTGAATCTCCAACACACCTTACTAACCAAACACATTAAAAATTTATTACAGTTAATACATGTAAAACCTTACTTACATTACAAAAATTGTAGACACAAATATAAATTGATGAAAATAAATGCAATTGAACATCCATCTTTTCATTATTGAAAGTTTTTATATAAAAATGATTAATTTTAAGGAACATATACCACAGTCCATGAGGAAAAAACCACCAGACACACACGTGGAAATTAACAGGTTATGTCAAAGGGGGGAACATCAATCAAACGGGAAAGAAGAGGGCAAATGCGCACGCAAATTTAATGCCAACCTCGTAAAATTCTTCGTTTCGTTATGTCGAAACTATTGGTTGCCTGATCACACAGTGGCGGCGTAACAAATTTACATAAATATTACTCAAACCTGCAATATCTTTTTTAAAAAAGATATTGCAGGTTGCCTGATCACACAGTGGCGGCGTAACAAATTTACATAAATATTACTCAAACCTGCAATATCTTTTTTAAAATGAGTAATATTTATGTAAATTTGTTACGCCGCCACTGTGTGATCAGGCAACTAATAGTTTCGACATAACGAAACGAAGAATTTTACGAGGTTGGCATTAAATTTGCGTGCGCATTTGCCCTCTTCTTTCCCGTTTGATTGATGTTCCCCCTTTTGACATAACCTGTTAATTTCCACGTGTGTGTCTGGTGGTTTTTTCCTCATGGACTGTGGTATATGTTCCTTAAAATTAATCATTTTTATATAAAAACTTTCAATAATGAAAAGATGGATGTTCAATTGCATTTATTTTCATCAATTTATATTTGTGTCTACAATTTTTGTAATGTAAGTAAGGTTTTACATGTATTAACTGTAATAAATTTTTAATGTGTTTGGTTAGTAAGGTGTGTTGGAGATTCACTTTTACAAGTTTCCACACATGTTCATTTTGAATATTAATTATATCATGTGTGCGTTTTATATATAATTTTACTATGTCTTGATTTACCTAGAATTAATTGGTGTTTGTTTTGTGTGATATTTTAGGCCCTGAAGAAGCTACCAATATAGTAGCGAAACGTTGGCTAACTGATTTTGTTATTTGTAAAATCAATTGTAATCAAAATAACAATGTGGACTAATAAAATAAAATTGTTCAACAACATGAGATAGGAGCCATTATGAATGTTTTGACGTTGTTTTCCCGTTAACCCTTTCACAATAATATAATACGTCAGTTATCTCACTTAAGTATATATATATATATATATATATATATATATATATATATATATAATTCTAAGATATTAATCGATCATTGTGGGAACTGACGTGAACTAGTATAGATCTATCAATAATAATGAGTGATATAACAAAGAAAAAGCTTATTACAATTACAAAGTCGATTAGACGAAAATTGCATGCGATGAAATTAAATCGTGATGAAAATGATGAGGTGCTTCAGAGACTGTAAAAACCAATCATCGGTCCGCTTAAAGATCTGACTAGGCAACATTCTATAGTAAAACCTATCACAACTTCACATATTAAACCATTAATTGCTTCAAATATAAAAAAAACATTATCACCTACAACTGTGGAACCTGCTATATCCACACCGATAACATCTAGAATATATCCTCATAGTTCAACTGCTATTCGATTAAGTGAAGTTCGGGGGTATATATCAAAATTGGAACAAATGCGAGAAAAGCTTAACTTTTCAGACGATTCTAATATGAGTGGAAATGAAACTTTCAGTGATAATAATAATGCGATTGATGAACAGAACCAATATACCCCTCAAACTTCTTCAATTATGAATAATTTATCACCTCTACCTAGATCATATTTTGAAAAATTAGCTAATGATGATTATCACAATCTAGACATAACGTTTGGAATTGTTTATGATAGACATACTGATAAATTTACGTTGGGTCGTAATATAATTACTGTTGATGCAGATAGTATTATTATTGATGATATTCGCTATCCTAGTACTGCAGGATTGTGCGAATTATAATTTAATAAAAAACCTAAAACATTTAATGATACTGACATTCAAATGTATAGTGATATCATTAATAAAACTAAAATTGCCCATCGTGATTTTGATCCAACAAAGCAACTTCGTGGAAACCAATCATATAAGTATACAAAAATAATCAAACCTTTATTGAGTTTGCCTAACCAATCACTACCACAAGCAAGAAGACAATCAAAAACTGTAAAAAAAACTATTGATGGACATGGGTTTGACTCTAGCATGAAATGTAACTTAAATGCACCCATACAATATCGATATTGGGATGATGTTGAGGAGTTGGTAGATAGATTATGTTTGTTGCATGCTGCTAGAAATGCCGGGAATGCCAGTGTTAACAATGAGATTCTTGCAATTGAAGAGGAGCTTCAGGAAGCTTCCATTATTATATAAATATTAGCGTACATTTTGTTTTATGACAAAAATATAATGAGCGTTGACAAGTTCGGACGTTTATTCAGAGATGGAAGCGGAATTCGTGCTCGAGGACGTCCAGGTCTAGGATTTGTTTTAACGTCAGATGGACATTATAGTTTGCAGAATAAACGATTAAAACATGTTTCGGATCCTGAGGATTTAGATGATGTGGTCACTAAGAAATTTGTGCTTGACGCAGTTTTAGAAGTAGAAAAAAATTTATCAACTGTCAAACTAAATACTCATATTATAAGACTTGAAAATAATCTGATTGAGCTTAATGCGCATATTATAAGAGTTGAAAATATTGCAACTGCTTTGTCTGTGCGAGTTAACAGCCTTGAAGAGGGGTATAAAAAAAATGAGTCAGCACTTCTAGAAACTTTTTCACATGGTGAAGACGATATTCCATTTATAAGAATAAGAAATTAAAATAATAATAATAATAATAATAATAATAATAATAATAATAATAATAATGAGTAATATTAAAGCCGATGTCGTAAATGAATTGCACAAACCTGCAAAAATTAAATTCCATCGTAGACGTACTGTAATTAAAGGGATTGATGATTTGTGGCAAGCGGACTTGGCTGAATTTGGATATTATGCACGGGAGAATAAGGGATATAGATTTATATTAGTAATCAAAGCGTCTATGGCCGAACGTGTAATTAGAACTCTGAAAGATAAACTTTATAAAACATTTAGTTTTCGTGGAAAGTATGTGTGGATAGATGTTCTGGCTGATGTTACTAATGAATATAATAGTAGAAAGCACCACTAAGATGAAGCCTTGTGATATTACAAAGAAAAATGAACGGTATTTGCTTGATACAGTTTATTCATATTCTAAAATTCCAAGTAAATCTAATTTTGATATTGGTAGCATTGTTCGAATAAGTAAACAGAAGGTGTTATTTGAAAAAGGGTATACTCCTAACTGGTCTGCTGAATTATTTAAGATTAAAACCATACAAAGCACAAATCCAGTATCATACTTACTCGAAGATATTAATGGTAGGCCTATCCTGGGTGCATTTTACAATGAGGAGCTACAGCTAACAAAACATTCTGACGTTTACCTAGTTGAAAAAATTTTACGTAAAAAAGGAAGCAAATTTTTTGTTCAATGGCTAGGACATGATGATTCTCATAATAGCTGGATTGAAAAAACAAATGTATTGTAATGTGTGTATATTTAATAATGATAATAAATGATTTTTGAATGCATCAAATGTTATTATTTATTATAAACTACAAATGTTCATATTGATCACCGTTTACTTCTAAACACTTTACGGTATTGAATTCATGACATTCTCACCTGCATAATTTACATATCCATTCAAAGTAAAATTCATAATAAAATAGAAATATCAACTGACATTTATTGTATAGTAAGAATATGAATATGAAAATATAATATTAGAATCAGTCATAATATTTAAATTATTTCAAAATTAATAATATATAAATTATTTCAAAATTAATAATATACATTAAAGTTTTATGTATTTTTTTTTAAATTGAAACTATCATTAATTACAGATGTTCAACTGCAATAATTGTAGTATGACATTCACGAGAAAAGATGCTCTCAAAAGGCACGGTGATTGCTGCAATGATGGGAAAAAAATAAAAAATTTACAATTACATAAAAAAATTTATTAAAAAAAAAAAAAAATACAATACAATAAAATAAAATTTGTTATAAATCATCACCATCGGTTTTGACATCTTTCTGCATTGAATCTCTGAAATAGAAAATAAATACTAATAACTTAAAATAAAAGTTTAAATTTAAAAGCTTACCATTTTCAATTTTGCGCATTTTTCTAAGCGCTCTTTTTTTTTCTTTAACGTCTTGGCCAAATCATCTTTTCGCCATTTCTGAAACAAACAAACAAAAAAAAAACAATTATTAATAATTTAAAAAATAAAAATTTAAATTTAAAAACTTACCCTTTTTAATTGTAAACATTTCTCAAGGCGATTGAGTTTTTTGGATGCCTCAATCCAAATATCCTTCGAGGTTTTCACTAAAACCCTTTGCCGCTTTAATAATCTCTTTTCTTCCAAATCTTCTACTTCATTATCAATTTTTTTAAATGACTCCTCGGTGAAGTAGAAATCATCCTCCAGGATGAAATCTTCGCAGTTGGTAGGTGTGGGTGGTGGCGGCGGCGAATCAACAATTTCGATTATTGTTGGGGAATCATTATCATCAATTTCGATTGTGATATTGGGAGAGGTAAAAGGGTATAAATTTACGATTTGATTTATATCGTCATACAAATTGTCACAATCTGCAAACGGGGAATAGGTTGGTAGGTGGCTAGGGGAATTTGTCTTTTTAATGAGAATATCTTCAATTATTCTAAAGGCCGGCATAGTGGATGATGTTGCTGTTGTAGTTTGCGTACAAAGAACTAATACTATCATACGCTGCATTGTTTATATATTAAACATATAGTAAAAAATGAAAGTTTTAAAGGGGCGTAGCAGCAAAGCTATTAAAAGTGAAAAGTAAATTCTCAAATTTGATTATGTGAACCTAATAAAAATGAAAGTTTTTTAACTATCTTAGACATTATACAGGTTGAAACTCATAAAATTATGTTAATTAATAATCGATAATATTGATTAATATGTGAGATTAGTAGTAATATTAACTTTCAAAAATGTAATGTGAATTTAAAATCTTATAATAGGATTTAAATTTGTAAATTTGTAGGTGCTGTGAAATAAATAATTAGTAGATGTTTATGGAAATTAAAACAAAAATTATTATTATAATTATTTATTTAATAACTTTTCAGTTTATCAAAGTCATAACAAATTTTATTATAGCAAGTATATAAACATTCCATCATTAGATATGATTTCATCATAAAAGTTGCATGTTCAGGGTATGTTTTCCGTGATATTAAAGATGCTATATTGCTATGCAACTGTAAATCATCATCGCTATTATAGCACTCATTTAAAATTTTATCATAATATGATTTAAATCCACATCCTTATCAATATTTCCATTTTACGATCGATTAGTTTTTTCAGATCTAATAATGTTTGTAGCGTCTTCTCAGCAATGACAATGGTTAAACCTCTCTGCTGAATCCAAACAGTAGTTTTCTTGCAATATAGTCTCATAGTTATTATATGGGCAATTCCATTTCAAACGGACCAGAGCTAGGGGGGGGTGCGTTGAGAAACTTGTTTATGTATTTTTTTTTAGTTTCTATAACTTATTAGTAGTCCTTTGATCGGTATATGAGGGTATAAAACCCATAAAAAAAAATTCTACGATTTTTTTAAGTATTTTTGACGTTTTTTGACTTAATTGCATTTTTTGTTTAAAAACCGCAATTATAACTCAAAAAATCAAAATTACTAATGAAATCAATCAAAAATTTTCCGTAGAATCCAAATCTGGCGCCATTTTAAGTTTATACCCTGTCTATAAGCCGCAAAAGCCATAAAACCATGTTTTTGTTCTCAGTGGGCTGGGCAAAAAGGAGCATTTTTTAAATTTTTTTTAACCGCTAAAGTTGACGTGTTTTGATGTAAATTACTTAGAAAATATAAATTTGTTCTGTGTATTTGGGTTTAAAGCGTCTAAAACTCAAAAAGACTGCAAAAATAAGCCTATTTTTCAACATAAACTTTTACAAATGCACATTTAACAGTTTTCAGAGAAACTATTCACCAAATATTATTAAAAAAATTAGTTTTACAAACAATTCTACATAGAAAATAGTCAGTGTCGTGCTTATCTGGCAAAGAAAAATCTATCTAGAAAAAAAAATTTGTTCAAAATTTACTTAAATTTTTTTTTTTTTTAATTTTTTTTGAAGATTATTTGGATTATATTTTTTTAAGTTGATTTCAGAAGTTTAACAAAGCCATTTTTTGTCGCTTGAACCAATTTTTAGGCATTTTACTCTTTGTTTGATAGTTTTTGCGCCTGCGGCACAAATTTAGACTCGATCTATCGGCGCAAAAATTTTAAAATATTATTATTTTTTGCATTCAAACATAAATCTGCCTGTCGCTTGTTAAAATTTGTTAAAAAAAAGTTTTAAACTACACCCTAGTGTGTTTATAATATTTTTTGTAAGTAAAAAAAAAAAAAAAATTTTTTACGCATTTTTTGCATAAAATTTTGTAAACATTTTTTTCTAGATGGACTTTTCTATAGACAATGAGTACAATACTGACATTTTTTTATGTAAAATTGTCCCCAAAATTCAAATTTTTAATAATATTTGGTGTATTGTTCCTCTGAGCGCGGCTAAACGTGCATTTGTAAGAGTTTATGTTGAAGAATAGGCCTACTTTGCAGGTTTTTTGAGTTTTAGACGCCAAAAACCCAAATACACAAAACAAATTTATATTTTTCAATTAATTTACACTAAAATACGTCAACTATGGCGGTTAAAAAAAATTTAAAAAATGCTCCTTTTTGCACAGCCCACTAAGAACAAAAACATGGTTTTATGGCTTTTGCGGCTTATAGACAAGCTATAAACTTGAAATGGCGCCAGATTTGGATTCTACGGAAAATTTCTGATTGATTTCATTAGTAAATTTATTTTTTTGAGTTAAAATTGCGGTTTTTAAACAAAAAATGTGATTAATTTAAAAAACGTCAAAAAAACTTAAAAAAATCGTAGAATTTTTTTTTATAGGTTTCATACTCTCATATATCGATCAAAAGACTACTAATAAGTTATAGAAACTAAAAAAAATTACATAAGCAAGTTTCTCAACGCACCCCCCCCTAGCTCTGGTCCGTTTGAAATGGAATTGCCCATATGCTGATTTAACATTATTGGTTGTTCTATCGCTACTCCTTGAAAGCATGTTGTGGAAAATTGCATCCACTCTTCCTCGGTGAATGTGATACAGGAATTTGCGCCCCAAATTTTTACGATTGGTATAAATCCTGCTATTAAGCTGATTCCAATAGAGATTTTCTTTGAACCTGATTTATTTAAACAATATGTAGATTGTCCAAGAAGAACCTTTTCAGATTTTACATCATTATCAAAATTTTTTAGCTGCTCTTCTATTGGATCAACAAATTCATTCAACATTTGATTAGTGGGTATGTTAATGTCCATGCTGAGTTATTGATAATAAAGGGAAAAATATATAAAAAACTTTCTATAATCACTAGCACTTCAATAACTATTAACATGTATTGCTTTAATGTAAGCTTAATTGAATGTTAATGTGCGACTCCTCAAATTGGTATATATACTAATGTTTAACCAATTAGAAAGTGCACTTTCACATGTGCTAGCCTTGAAATTGTGGTTACTCATTCACGGTTGAAGAATGATAGAGCGCTATGAGGTTAAAGCACACTTTCACTTTTTATATTAGTTGTGACTCATTATCAATTGTGGTGGAAACTTTGTATTCGTGTGATTGGTTACAAACATTATTCAAAATTGATGTATGAATGGTAAATAGTTGACTTATTATCAGAAAGATGTCGCACAAAAATAAATATACGGGGTGTTCTATTAAAAAAATTCAAAAAAATGGCGGGAAAATTATACAGGGTGATTCAAAATGGCGGCCAAGATGGCAAAACAAAATGGCGGTCAAGATGGCGTCCAAGATGGCGGTCAAAATGGCGGCCAAGATGGCGGAAAACAAAATGGCGGCCAAGATGGCGTCCAAAAAGGCGGAAAACAAAATGGTGGCCAAGATGGCGGAAAACAAAATGGCGGCCAAGATGGCGGAGCCCCGCCCCTTTCACCCCACCTTAGGTTAGCCCCGCCCCTTTTACCCCCACCCTTAGATTAGCCCCGCCTCTTACCCTCACTCCACCACCCCCCACTCTCATCCCCACTCCTGTGGTGGTGTGGTGGATCCAGTACCGGCTAAAACTCTCTACTTGAGAGTCATCAAATTGAAAAATTATTGGGGATGTGATGTGATTTATTGGTTCACTAGATGTATGATCATTGAAACTTTCATTAGTGCCGTTTGACATCGCAGGTGATGTTTGGCTACAATAATTTGACATATAAGAATGAGTTGAAGTCTTTTCTCTGTAGTCTTTTATTCCAAAATCAGTTAGAATACTTTGTATTTTGAATTGTGCTAGTAATGCATTCTCTACCGACAAAGTTTTAAGTTGCTTTGCAACACTGTTGCCAAACATGTCAAATGGCGTGTCTTCTACATAATTAACTTCTTGATGCAAAGTTTTCAGATCAGAAACAGCTTTTATTATATCTCTGGTTCTCTTCTTTGCTCGAGGAGTATTTACTGTGATGCTAGTCGTAGCTGAACTCGTGATGCTTGTGTTAATGCTTGTATTTATTGCTTCTCGGCTATCAGGTAATTGTGAGGAAATAGTACTTTGTTCAGCAACAGCGTCTCCATTGGTTGGTTGATTAGTCTATAAAATAACAAAAAAAATATGATTGTTCCAGCTACCAGAAAACAGTGAAGAATGGGAAACAATTGAACAAGGTTTTAGAACTAGGTGGAATTTTCCTGGCTGCTACGGTGCTATAGATGGCAAACACGTCATGATTCAGGCACCTCCTAATTGTGGAAGCAAATTTTTTAATTACAAAGGCTCCAACAGTATTGTCCTGATGGCTGTTGTTGACCATGACTACTGTTTCCGATGCGTAAATATTGGAGTAAATGGAAGAAATGCAGATGGAGGGATTTTTAGAAACAGCACATTGCGTAGCAACCTTGAAAATAACATGTTACCAAATGGGGGTTTTTTGGTTGGAGATGATGCTTTTGCGTTAAAAACTTATTTATTGAAACCATACAGCGGTTCAAATCTTACAAAAAAACAAAAAATATTCAATTATCGGTTATGCAGAGCACGTAGAATTGTAGAAAATGGGTTTGGTATACTAGCAAGTCGGTATAGAATTTTTCAAAAACCTATACCAACTGATGTGAGTACAACCGAAAAAATTATTCGCGCCTCATGTGCTCTTCATAATTGGTTACGTCTCACAAGTTCCAGCCAATACTTCCCAACAGGCTGCGTTGACAAAGAAGATATTAATTCAGGGACTATTATTGAAGGGACTTGGAGAAGAGAACTTATAGCTGCCTTACCATCCATCACCGACCACAATACTAATAATTCAGCTCGACCTGCAAGGGAGCTTCGAGATAAATATGCCAATTTTTTTAGTGAAGCAGAGGCGGTTTCATGGCAGGAAAGAATGATTTCATAATCTACATAAATTATGTAAAACATGCCCGAATAAAAGTTAAATACTTACATTTTCATATGTTTTTCTATGTAGATTGTTCCTAAATACCTCTTCCATCTCCATAAGCCATTTTATATTTGATGTATAAACATTGCTGAGCCCAGCTCCTGTTTTTTTTTATTCATTAATTTTTTTTAATTTCTTGAGTGTATGTCGATCTTAAGTTTTTAATTTTATTTTTCACATCTTGAATTCCAAATCCAGCAATATTAATTTCTTCCATAATTGAAACGTATGTCGCGTCACGTTTCTGTTTATTTTTATAGTCCAAAGACTTAAAATTCCACAAACATGTATGTAATTTATACAATTGTATAAATTTGATTGTTTTTTCACAGTCCCATTTATTATTAGCCATTTCAAAAATAATAATATCAACTAGTATACGCTCAGAGCGTGTCGATTACTTGTTGACTGTCGAGTGCGTGTTTAAACATGCCGAGTGGGCTAGCGAGACAGTGCCAGTAGGGTGGGGGGGTCATGCACTCGGCCCAATAAGTAGAGAAGGGTCCGAGTGACTGTCTCGCCATTCTACTGGGCCCAGCGCTCGGTAGTGTGTTTACACGAACCGAGCACTCGGCCGAGAGCACTGTCTCGCCACTGTACTCGGTACCTGTAATCAAGGCATTTCAGATGTGTGTTTGCCTGAATAGAAAATATCCCCTTTTCTGACGGATTCATACTGTGCATTACTCAAACTAAAACTACTCGAATGATTTAGTCCCGGGGGTCGTTAGGAAATACTGTGGAATTTCTTAAAGATTTAGAAGTATTAGCACGTTGCGTTAAGAATTAGGCTTGGCTACTTTAACTGGAACTTCATTTGCTTTTACTTGTTCATCCAGGTGCTGCTGTAGATGCCCATAACAAGCCGTAATTTTTGACTCTATTTTGCTCTGACCTCGCTTTCCCCAACTACACTCTCATCTAACCACGCAGTAATCTCGTCTAATTTCTTCTCACATTCTGAAAGGTCTAACATCACCTTCCCAGCCGTTTTTAAAGGTTTTTTCATATTTCTTTAACATTAATTATTACATACATTATGTGATCTTTTACATCTCCCTTTGGTTTTAAATTGCGAACCGCTAGTTCCATAACCAACTTATTTTTCTTAACACGTGTGCAAGTACATACATAAATATTAATCTAAAAAACCAATTTTCAACAAAATTTTGAAATAAAAAAAAAAATTATTATCAAAAATCATCCTCTTTCCACTAACTTTCTTATTGTTACCCGCAATCGGCAAAAGTTTTCTTAATGTCACGTAGACAGAAGGGATATTTTGTTGTTTAAACTCGATCTTTCTCATGAAACACTAGACATGTTAATAAGTACACTTTATGACAACTGATAAATAAATTAATAAATAAATAAACTAAGAATATGTTATGGCGTTGACATTTATTTACATTTTTTACAGTTTTAGAACATTTTCTTTGAACTGATTGTTCATTAATGTTTTATGACTTAGATATGCTAGTTACAAAATTGTTTGGGCATTTATGCTATTACAGAAGCTTTTTTATAATATTCTTTAACAGTTCAACAACATTTATGACAGTTCAAGAACGTTAAATAATTTTTTGGTAGTTTAAACATTTTAGAATTTATGGCATTTGTATTAGTTTAGGAATATTTTCTGATAGCGAAGGAATATTTTGATACAGTTTATGATACAAGATAGCTCAGAAATAATTTGTCAGTTTGACACTAGCAACGGTTCAGAAATATTTCATACTACTTGTGACAGTTAAAGACATGCTAACAATTTTATAATAATTACGAATCAAACATATTTTACATTTTGTTGAAAGTGAAACAAAAACTGTTGAACTGTATAATAAAATACCATTTGTTACTTTCAAAATCCAAAAAAGAATCATTTATATTAAAATATTACATTATTTAAGATGAAATTAAGTTGAATTAAGAAGAATTTAAAAAAATAACTAGTTGTCAGTTGCATTTTTCTAACTAATGCCGTTTTGTCTATATTTAGGATGCTATCAAAGTGGCTTTCAAAAGCTGCCAGATATGCTGGTAGATCAATAATAATTTCTTCTACTACATTCATAATTGAGTCAATAATTTCTATTATGTCATCAATAAAGTCGCTGCAACATAAATTTAAAATTAAAAAAAAAATGATTATTTCAGTATGGTTATAAAGTATAATAGTGATTTTATGTAAATTATCTCTCTGGTCAATGAGATGCTAGGCACACTAATAAAGGGTACATACCCTGAAACACAAATTATGTACCTTACTGAGTGGAGAGGCAATTTTCATAAAATATATATTTAAACCAAAATTATGCATAATTAAATTGTTACGGCTTCTGGACGTGTAGGAGTTGAGAAAGAGTCAAAGGAGTTTTTATTGCAGTAGAGCTGTGTTTGCAAAATAAGCTGGGTTTTGATAAATTGATTTAAAACAGTGCAGGTGGTCATGGCTTAAGTATTGACTAGTGAATGACGATAGCTAATGTCAGCAGAGGAATGTATTTGATTTTTAGTAGTTTTGTCTGCGGGTGGCGTAGATGTTGCTTGTAGACTAAGATATATTGAGTTGAAGTTTTGTCTGGAGCAAACATGCAACGTAATAGGCCCGGATGGTAAAAGAGCAGTGCTTGATAAAATAGTAATTTTATCTTATATTCAATTGACAATCTTAGGCAAACTTTGGGTAGTCTTTTTCGTAATGGCAGCTAGCAGCATTACACAACGAGACCAAGATCAATATTAAGCACACAAAAATAACAAAAATTGCGTAAAACAAATTTTGAAGAAAGAATTTGCTCAAGAAACCCGTTTTCTGCATAAAAAATCATTAAAATTAGCTCAGATAACCAATTTGTTGAATGAAATAAATTAAAAACTGCAAAATACTAATTATATAAAAAAATTGTCTAAAAAACCATTTTGTACACAATACTTTTTTTAAATAATAAAAGTATGTCAAAAACTGTGCTGAAAAGTTATTAAAAGCAAAAAATCGCTCAAAAAACCGTATTTTAACCACAGAAAAATGACAAAACCTATTTGTTGCATTAAAAATTTATTAAAAACCCATAAAAATATCATTATTGCGTAAAACGTAAATTAATTCAGCCAAAAATTCAATAAAAATGCCTGTTGTTCGTTTTAAACAAACAAAAATGGCAAAACCCCAATTTATCAAAGATATTTAAAGCAAAAATTGCTAAAAAAATCTATGTGTTGCACCAAAAATAGCTTAGAAGACAAACTTGTTGATTGCAAAATAAAACTGTGCAGAAAATCTATTAAAAACATAAAAGCGACCAGAAACCATTATAAATTAATAATAAATAGCTCAGAACACTTCGTAAAATATATCAAGAACTGTACAAAAATTTATCTAAGACAAAAAAAAAATAAAAAACATTATTTAAGGCAAAAATCGCTCAAAAAATAGGTTTTTTGCCCATTGATAAATTTCTCAAAAATAGCCCATTTTATGCACACATAAATGACAAAACTTCTTTTCCGCATTAAAAACATTATTTTGATGCGTAAAATATAACAAAAATTGTTCAAAGAACTATTTAAAGCAAAAAATGCTCAAGAAACCACATTCAAATTTATTAAAAATAGTTTTTATTGCACAAAATTGATCAAACACTCAGTTACTAAAAATTGTAAAAATACAAAGCTAATCCAACAGACCATTCTACATAGAAAACACGTTTCAAGTGTTTTGCTGATTTAATTTAAGAGAACTTGAAACAAACTCTACTATAAAAATAGTATCTATCTCTCTCAACCAAATCTGCCATAATTTAAAATTTACAACCCATCCTGATGCATGCCGTAATTTTAAATTTTATGAAATTGCTTTACAACACGTATTTGTTTTGTGCAATCAACTAACCTGTTATTCTCCCACCTCCTCCTCTAGAAGTGTTTCAATTTTCAGTTTTGAACAGAAATGTAATAGATAAAACCAACCTTAATTCAATCCTCATCTGTATATTTGCGCAATATACAGACTGCCTAATAACTGTAACATGCTTAATATATAATGTATTAATAAAGTTAAAACTTACTGGTACATACGCCGGAGTGATTGCATCCATAAAGTCTAGCATATTATTTTTATCTTCTTTTATAATGTCCTCATAGTAAACATCGTCATCTAGTACGGTTTCAAAGTCCGCACCTTCAAAATAATCATTGAGAAAATTGTAATTATTAAAGTAGTTTTTGACTTTATCTTTTAAAATGCATTTTGTAGTAATTTTTTCTTTTTTGTTTGCTATTTGAACGCTTCTTTTTATTTCATCATCGGTTTCAGAAGTTTGTTTAGATACATCATATTCTTTAAGAGTGTCATCCCCAGTTTCAGTTTGTTTAGGGATCTCATTGTCGGTTTTAGATTGTTCAGGAACATCTTCTTTAACAGAATCTTCAGTTTTAATAGTTTGCTCAAAACTATCAAACTCTGATTTCAACCATTGAAGTTGTTCTCCAGCTATTTCTTGCTGCAATAATGTCAAATACTGTTCCATCTCATCTCTGGATAAATTAGTTGAAAGATTTTTGCGATCTAATTTATTTTGTTTTTCCTCTTTAGTTAATGGTACTTCTTCAGTTGTTAGTACTTGTTTTATTATAGCTTTTTTTTAATTTCTATTTTTTTTTCTTTGTTTAAAACTATTTCTTCTTCACACCTGAACCAGTTAGTAAATATGTCACCGTTGTCAACAATTAACGACCGTCATTCGGGAAACAAAGAAGCTCCAAAGAAGCTGCTCTATGTAAGCGTTCTTTGCAAAAAGTTAACAACAAAATCTAAAGAGCAACAGCTTAGTTAGGTCAACCTACACCAGTAACAGCCTGGTAAAACCCAAACTACGTAAAAAAGCATTAACAAGTTAACATTTCAAAAATCTGTTTGTAGAAAATTTTCTACCTCATTGCCGTTTTAATTATTTTAAAATGTTTCTAATGACGCAACCTACAATTGATTTTTTGAATCCTGTAAGCGGCAAAAGTTTTTTGAAGATATGTTTTTGTTTGAACTTGATCTTTTTCATGAAACTCTAGACATCAAGTCGGGTCAATGTTAAAAGATTAGTCTATAGGATGCGTATTTGACTGTCATTTTCTTCTGGTGTTCTATGAAAAGTGTTTTACTTAAGAAGGACTTGTTTTGGCTTAAACTTTCTTATATTGTGGGGTGTTAGACTACGGACACAACGGTGACTTTTACTTTGACCAATAGCATCGTACCATTGAAATACTAGAGTTTTGATCTTTGTTTTGCAATCTTGCTTGGTCGGAGCGACCATTGGGTTATGAGCTGAGCCCAAACTAGTATCGAAATAACAGTGTTCCGATGGCTGAGCCAGAGTACGATTCTATGGTCGGAGCGAAGGTTCCCATTATGTCAGCAATTGTACTTATAAGGCAAGACTGCCAAGTATTTGCAATTGCTAGATATGCTGTAGCTTGTCAGCAATCCGTTGAAGTTGTTTTGTCTCCAAATTTTTTAACCCGCCTTGACTACGTGACTCACCGCTATTTCTTTCCCCAAAGTAATCCTTTCGCAAGTCAGATGCTATGGCTTGGTTTTTTACTAAACATTTGGTTTGGCCAAAATATTCTATAAGTTTCTAGCAATTATATTTGTTTTGACTGGATGCGTCTTTGGTAGAAGTTTTTTTTTTCTTGACCAAGCGCGGTTTTTCAAGTTGATTGAAAAACCCAAATTCAAAATAAAAATTGGGTAAAAGTGCTAAATTATATTTTTAAAAACTCAAAAACAGCTAAATCCGGCCTTAAAGGAAGCAAAACCCAACCATACACAGCCGAAAAGCGCAAAAATATAAAATTTATGGAAAGTCATAAATAACAAAAACATCAAATTATTGACAGAAAGTACCAAAATTCGTTCATAAACTGTTGATACATTTCTATGAAATTCCAAAAATTGTCTCTTAAAACCTCAAGTCAAAACTAGCTACATTTTGCTATATATGCTATATATAATAATGAAGTCTGTCAAAAAGTGCAAAATTCTGTTTATAGAATATGACAAATAGCAAAATCCGACCAAAAAAAAATGAAAAAGTTGTAAGAAATAACCAAACATGGTGCCAAAACTGTTAATTGCAAAGTTTTACTAATAAATACTCAAAAATGGCACAATTAAAAATATAAAACTATTTAAAAAAACACAAAATCCGGTCAAACACGGTTGAAATTACAAAATTTTGTTTATACAATGTAAAAAACACAAAATACAGCCAAAAAGTATAAAAAAATTGTAAGAAATCACCAAAATTCGGTGATCTGTTCATAAAATATTAAAACATTATTAAAATATAAAAACGGTTGATATCTACAAAATTCTGTTCATAAAACGCCAAAAATAACAAAATTTGGCTAAAAAGTATAAAAACAATGTAAGAAAACACCAAAATTAGGTCATAAACTGTTAAAAAATGCAAAATTCTATTTATAAAAAGTCAGAAATTACAAAATCTGGTAATAAAATATTAAACCATTAAAAAAAACAAAATCCGGCCAAAACCGGTTAAAACTACAACATTATTTTTATACAATGTCAAAAATATCAAAATTTTTCCATAGAGCATGAAAACATTGTAAGAAAATTCTATTTATAAAAATGGCAAAATCTGGTCATACAATATTAAAGAAACACAAAAAGGGTTAAAAACTTTAAAATTCTCTTCATAAAATGTCAAAAATAGCTAAATCCGGACTTGAAATTTTAAACATTGGCCAGAAAACACCAAAAATATTGTCCGGCTATAAACTTTTGAAAATTAATAGAAAATCAAAAGTAACAAAATCTGACTATGAAGTATAAAAATATTGTCAGAAAACACTAAAATATAATATAAACATTTAAAAAACGCAAAACTCTAATTATGAAAAGTAATAAATATAATATTATTAAAATATTTTGAAAACAAACTAAAAACGGTCAAGAACGTTTGTTCACAAAATGTCAAAAATAGCATATTTTAAACAATTGTCAGAAATCACAAAATTCTTTTTGCGGAATGTCAAAAATATCTTGAAATAGACGCCGAGTAAGCAGATCCTTGCTTACAGATCAGACAAATGCAAATTTACCAAAAAAGACCAAAGGTGAACTACAACAATGGTCTAGAAAAAACAATATTTAAAAAAATGTTAGTCCTAAAAAAATTATTAATCATGCATGATGATGCCACTGTCATTAACATCAGTTTTTTAAATAAATTATTGGTTATAGGATTAAATAATAAGTAAGATTTAATAATATGTAAATATTTATTATAAGTACGTTACTCAACGAGAGCCAGACTAATACTAAAATACATTTACATGGTTGGTTCGTATAGCTGGTTGGTCCTTTGTTAAGAAAAGGTTAAACATAAATAGGGGAATTCCCTATTGTATTTATTTTGGTACGAGCATCTCATATAACAATATACAATACTCCCCCTCAAAATAAATCAACTTTACAAAAAAAATAAAATATTCTCAACTTTACAAAAAAAAATAAAATATTCTCAACTTTACAAAAAAAATATTCTCAACGTCTATTATTAGTTTTAATATTTCGTGAGTAAACATAGGGGTACATTAATATTAATATGATTCAACATTTGTTGCTAGGATTTAGGAAAAACCCCTTTCTTTTTAAAAACCTAAATCAAATCATTATTACAGTGTTAAATATAATTATCTATTGATAATTAAATATACAAAGACAATAAACAAAATACAATAAAATTGAAACAAAAAAAAAACTTCATTTTTCCAGACCAAGTTTGAAGCAGAATTCCTGGAATCTTGGACCTGGTACTTGCTTGGTGAACATATCTGCCAATTGTTGATCTGTTGGCATATATTTAAGAATTATTACTTGTTTATCAACTTGTTCTCTGGTGAAATGGTACTTTATATCGATATGTTTGGAACGTTTATGATCTACAGGATTATTAGCCAACGAAATACAACCATTGTTATCTTCATACATGGTTATTGGTTTTTTTATTTCTATATTAATGCTTGATAATAGAGATCTTAGCCATAATACTTCTCTGACCCCTTCAAACATAGCCATATATTCAGCTTCAGTTGATGATACTGCTACTGAATTTTGCCTTTTTGTATTCCAACAGATCAAATTTCCAAATAATTTAAAAATATAGCCTGTGGTGCTCTTTCGATCAGCTTCATTACTACCCCAATCGGCATCTACATAACCAATTAATATTTCTTTATTTTCTGTTCTTTTATAAATTAACTTAAAATTAATTGTTCCTTTAATATATCTCAATACTCTCTTTAGGCACTGCCACAGTTCTTTATTACTTTTATTCTGATATCTACTTAGAAAATTAACAGCTGTACATAAATCTGGTCTTGTGCATAGCATGGTATACATTAGACACCCTATAAGATTCCTACAAGGTTTATTATGGCTTTCATCTGAATTCAAAGCCACGTAATCTAACTTGATTGGAAGTGGTGTACTAACAGCATTGCAATCAGTCATATTGAATTTAATCAAAATATTATTTAAATAATTTATTTGACTAATAGATATTTGATTCTCGTTTCTTTCTATCTCAATACCCAAAAAGAGCTTAACCTCATTCAAATCTATCATTTTGAATGTATTCATTAAATATTCTTTGAAATTTGACATTGTATCCATTTTACCAGTGACTATTAATAAATCATCAACATACAAAACTACATAAATATTTTCGTATATATGAGCTTTATCTAATAAGTACAAACATCGGTCACTTGAAGAATTTTTAAAACCGTGTGCTTTTAACACTTCATCAAAACGTTCAAACCAGCATCTAGCTGACTGTTTTAAACCATACAAAGCTTTATGTAATTTACAAACTAAATTTTTGTTTTCAGTTTTTATACCATCAGGTACACGCATATAGATTTCTTCTTTTAAACAACCATTTAAAAATGCTGTTTTGACATCCATTTGATGTGTTAATAAATTATGTTGGTTAGCAAAAACTATCAGTATTCGAAAAGTATCAATCCGGGCTACTGGTGCAAAAGTCTCTTTGTAATCTGATAAATATTGTTGACTGAAACCTCTGGCAACTAGTCGCGCTTTATACCTTGATTGTATTCCATTAATGTTATTTTTAATTGTAAATACCCATTTACAATCTACAATATTTTTGTTTGGTTGCTTTGTAACTAAAGACCATGTGTTATTTTCTCTGAGAGAACTAATTTCATTATTAATCGCTTCTTCCCATTTATCTTTATCATCCCTTTTATTTATTTCATCATATGTTTTAGGAATTTCATTTAATAAAGATTGTAAACATATGAGAATTTCAGTATCACTTTCATTGAATGATATTTTATTGCGATTTTTTAATCTTTCACTTCTTCTGGGTTCAATATTCTCAGACTTATTACTGGTGTTTAACTGATTTGTATTATCGGTTTCACTGACAGTTTTATTATTTTCTGTCATTTTGTGTTTATCCTTATTTATATTTGAGGAATCTGTTACCGATTTATTATCAGATTTTAAATTAATAACACCATCTGAGTTTTTATTTGGAATCCCTTCATCAAGTTTCAATATTGGTTTTGATGTTTTTGAATTATTATTTTTGTTCTTGTCACTGAACAGATTGCTATTTTGTTTAACAATTTCAATTCTTTGGTAGTTTTTATATTCAACTCCTTCATCAATTTCCAATAATGGTCTTGAATTTTTGAAATCTGTCTCGTCAAAAATAACATCACGAGCTGTGATAAATTTATTATTTTCTGGATTAAAAATTTTATATCCATTTGGTACATATCCAAACAGTATACCTTTAAAAGATTTTTGATCAAATTTTGTTTTTCGGTTTTTATCATGTATATACACAGTAGAACCGAATATTCTTAAATGGTCTATTCTTGGCTTTTTATTATGCCATAGTTCATAAGGTGTTTTACCTTCTTTATTTGATTTTGTGGGGCTTATATTTATTAATTGTGTAGCAGTTAAAATTGCTTCACCCTAAAAATGTTTTTCTACATTTGCTCCATGGATCATTGCACGAGCCTTTTCTGTCAACGTTCTATTCATACGCTTCGCAACTGAATTTTGTTGTGTGTATGGTACGGTTACATGAAAACTTATACCTTTATTCATGCAAAAGGTTTTTAATTCATTTGACATATATTCACGCCCATTGTCACAATATAAATTAACAATTTTCAAATTGAAATGGTTTTCACTTTTAATTACAAAATCTTGAAAATTTTTGGTAACATCTGATTTATAAGTTAGAAGATATGTTACAGTATAATGAGTATATTCGTCAATGAATGTTAGAAAATAATTTTTATTGTCGATTGTGGTTGGAGTAATCGGCCCGCAAACATCTGTGTGAACTATAAATGAGGGCCTTTGAACATGTGTTTTATCTTTAGCTAGAAAAAGGTAGTTTTGTTTGCTTTCCATATATGCAAGCTTCACATAATTTATTTGAGGGATAAATATTTTTTTAATTTAGTAATATTACTTGCCATTTCTTTACTTTTTAATTCCAAAAATTTATTTTTACTTATATGGCCTAAACGTTCGTGCCAGATTTTATAGCTCTCATTATTAATATTAATATTGTTAATTTGGTGAAAATGCTTTTCAACTTTCTTATTAATTTTGAATTTTATTTTTATTAGATGGTTTAAACACTCACCTTTTACAATCACCTTACCACCATTTTTAATCGTTACTCCGCCATTTTTCTTAAATATAATTGTCATACCAGCCTCTTGCATTCGGCGTACCGAAAGCAAATTATACGGTACATCAGGAACGTACAACACATTTTGTAAAGATCCTTTGATTCCCATATTCGAGGTAACATCTATGGTTCCTTTACTTATAGCCATAACTGTAGTATTGTTTTTAGCTACTGATATTTTTAAAGGTGTATTCAATTTCTCATATGTCGTAAAGTAGTCTGAATTATTAATTATATGATCCGTTGCGCCAGAATCTAGTAAGAACATAATTTCATTTAGTTTATTCAACTTTGTTAACGTGCCATTATGGAGCATAAACGCAAAACTTTGTTCACTGGTTGAGCATGTTGTAACAGTTTGTGCTTGTCTGTCTTTGTGTGAATTAACAATTTTCTTTTTATAATAAAAACAATCCCTTTTTACGTGATTTTTTCTTCCACAATAGTCACATTTTAAAACACGCCGGTTGTCAAATTTTTTATTACTTTTAAAATGAGGAGCCCTTTGTTTCTGTTTATAATTTCCATTATATTTCCAATTTTTCTTTGTTGCCTTATTTCTGTTGTAAACCACTTCCGTTTGTAGAATTTTACCACTTGTATCTCCACTTTCATTTCTTAATTTTATTTCATGATCTAGCAGCCTAGTTTTCACAAACGCCAGATTTAAATTGTCTTCGTTTAATGTTTGTATTGCTGTAGCAATTCCATCATAAGCCGGGGGTAATGTTAATAAAATGTGGGCAATTTTTCCCATTTCATTTAGAGGGGCTCCAGCTGCTGTTAATTCTATGAGCATATTGTCGAATTCGTTGAAATGGTTTATAAGTGAAGTTTCTCCTTTCAATTTAAAACTTAACAGTTTCTTTTGTATTGAAAGTTGCGTAGCCAAACTCTTGCGTTCATAAATTGCATCGAACTTTTTCAATATGTCCCTCGCCGTCGCATCTTCGGTGACAATGCTAATTAATGTATCGCTCAAATGTTCTATGATACATCCTATAGCGGACGTCTCTTGTTTCCGCCATTCATTGTCAACTGTATCAGGGGGGTCTTGAGTTAGAACCCGAATACCCAGATACTATAATTTTCTCCATTAAACGGTTTAATATTACGTTTAACCTTTTGATTGTTCGACATTTTCACTTTTATTTCATTTATATTTATTAATCACTCTTAGTTTATAATTAGTTTATTTATAGAAAGAACTTTGTTATTAGTCACTTTACACATGCACACAAATAACGTTCTGGGCCCATAACCTATTGGTTATAGGATTAAATAATAAGTAAGATTTAATAATATGTATATATTTATTATAAGTACGTTACTCAACGAGAGCCAGACTAATACTAAAATACATTTACATGGTTGGTTCGTATAGCTGGTTGGTCCTTTGTTAATAAAAGGTTAAACATAAATAGGGGAATTCCCTATTGTATTTATTTTGGTACGAGCATCTCATATAACAATTTACAATATAAATAAATACTTTAATTATTAACTAAAATTGAATTTTATGTTTTAAATACAAATTTGTTATAATTTAGTGATGTATATATATAGCATTTCATAATAAATATTTTCTAGCTAATCATACCAGTCTCCTAGCACGGATTGATTAATGTCAAAAACAAATGAAACAATTTATTAATAAGGTTGATTTTGTAAACAAACAGCGTGGCAACCAACAGGTATTGACGCGAGTGTTTGGTTTTTAAAAAAACATTTATTTAACTATATACATATAATTTCTAATAATTACAATATTTATTATGAATACTCGAATATGGAATGACCTGCTGTTCTAATTATCGTATATAAAATGATGATTCAACTATTTATATGTCGAATCGTACTAAAATGGCAATGAGCTAATTAATATAAATGGATTAATTGTTTAATGTATTATCTTATCAATAATGTTATTGTTTAATAATAAATAGATATATATTGTATTAATAAGAGGATTGGAATGTGTAACACGTGCATAACCCGGCCGGCATGCAAGCAGATGTATTCGAAACCGGGAATCAGTCAACACAGCGCTTTTCTATTAAAGAATAATGTAATTGAAAACAAATCCGATAATCAGCAAGTCATTTAATAAACTTGATAAAAATTGCAAACAATGACATAACCTCAATACATTCAATTGAGTAAATTTAATTTAATAAAACTGAATAATATACGTACCTGACATTGATGTTTATATATATATATATATATATATATATGTTTATCTGTTTATCATCCTGCTGGTCTTGTTGCTTTGAGGGACACCCGAGCAGGACGCCTCCTAATTGTCCATCATCCTATCGAGGATGGATCTGAATTTTCACCTCTTGATAACAATATTAACGTATTATGCACTAGAATCCACAGACCTTGCGTGAAGCATCTCTGTAGCCTAGTCGCATACGCATCCTTATTGACAGAGAAATTATCGGTTGAATTATAACATTTAAATGTTTACAGAATGATGTCTGGTTCAGGAAGAAAAAAATATTGATTGAACATTTAATTAAACTCATCAAGGTTTTTCCACATCACTGACCGATCGAGCGGACTCAACAATTGTCAAGTTCTCCCGATCCATCAATGGCACCAGAGAACAAAAAGGAAGCAACTAAAATCTAGTAAAAACTCCTTAATGCTCTCCCACACCACTTCCCGATCAAGACAATCCAACAACTGCTAAGTCCCTTGACCCCTCAATGATGATGAAAACCAAAAAAGAATTGACCGAAATCGAAACAGTTGGACACAACTAGCCTAAAACTACGTTTAGGTTGCATGTGTACAAATAACGCAACCCGATACTTTACTATTGTGTAAGGTGATGATTATACTTGTTCTTCGTGTGCTTTATTAGTATTGTATTATATATTACCTATGTATTATGTTTTTTTTTTAATTGTATTAAAGCTATTTTTTTATTTTCTTGTGTACAAACTGGTTTTTGATTTTAAATCATCTTTAATACTGTTTATTATGTTACTGTTATCATGCACTGTGATTATACTAGTGTATTTGATATAGGATGGTACTGATACTGATGGAAGTATGTGAATGTGATTTTAAAAAGTAAAAAAAAGGTACATATATTTACATTTCTCATAATTTTAATTAATAATTACATACTTACTATATACGTTTACCACATACGTTTTTTTTTAAACAATCTACATAGTAAGTTACAATGATAAGTAAAAAAGTAATCACTACATACGTTTTTTGTAAACAATCTTCATAGGAATTTTCGCTGATAAATAAAACATATTCATTCATACATATATGTACATATCTCATAATTTAATTAATAATTACATAATTACTACATATCGTGTTTTGTAAACAAATATAACAATTTAATTATTAGAAATTATTAAAAATTTAGTAGAAATATATATTTTTGTCATGAGTATATATATATAAGATGAATTTAAGTAAATTATATGAATTGAAGTTGTCTCATGCATTCAATAAACATGCGAGTTAATCAACAAAAGAATAAATTTATCGTTAAAAAAAGCGATAATATTTGCATAATTGAAAACAAATTAATGTCACTGTAAATGATCGCAATTCTTCTAGAAAGGGAGCAAACGTTGCGATGAAATAAGGGACAAGTTGTACTTTGCAAGATTTAAATTAACTAAATACCCACTTACCTTATTAATTCACCTGAGCGGGGCTAGCTTCTTCTGGCACTTACGTTAACGAAATTTATATTAAAAATTAAAAAAAATATAATAAAATTAAACTAGAAATTTATTAATTAATATATATAAAAAAAACTAATACGTTAATTTGTAAAGTTAAACTAATAAAAATAAATTTATATGTAAATCTAAGTTTACTTAAAAAAAATAAAAATTAGAATTCCCCGTAAACCGCACCAAACTATTAATGTATTTAATAGATTGAAAACTGACAATTTTTGTTCAGTCAAGCTTATTTAAAACCTTTCAATTTCCTGTTTAATTTCTTTCTCTCAGTAATTGGCTAAAATATGTCTCAGTAAGAACATCTCAGCCAATCATCACGCTTTGAAAACACCCCTAATAAGATGGGTAACAGGACAAAGAAACATTTATAAACTCAACTGACCAACTGTAGCAATAAAAGCAAACAAGTGTGATGCGGTCCATAAGGTATGAAAATATCGCATATCAGGAAACACGTGTGTCTATAATAATAAATGTCAAATGATTTTATAACTTTTCTTAGAACAGAATTTGACGGAGTTTATTATGGTAGATTTTAAACCTCCAACCAAACGATTTTGCCCGTTTACGGACGAGAGAGCTAATGAAAATAGAAATAGTACAAGTAGAAAGTGTGTTAAATATTTGGCCAGAGTCTAAAGAAGGTTTCTCCCTTCTTAATTCATAGGACCATTTCCAATATTATTAATGGAACTTTAAATTCATGTAAGAAGTTGAGAGACGGTACCTTGCTTATTAAAGTAAAATATAAATTGCAGAACAGTTAAATGCACGTCGTTAGGTAATATTGCGGTGACAGTTGAACCGCATAAATCCTTAAATATTTCGAAGGGAGTAATTTTATGGTATGAGTTGTTATACACAACAGTTGAAGAATGCAAACAAGAACTGGCGTCGCAAGGCATTATCGTTATTAAAAAACTAACCCGTAGAAAGGATGGTGAAGTCAGAGATACAACATCTATGATTTTAACATTCGATTCTGAACGGCTCCCAAATGAAGTTAAGGTGGCATATGTTACTCGCCCGGTTTGCCCGTTTGTTCCTAACCCAATGAGGTGTTTCCAATGCCAACGTTTTGGACACACTGCAGTTAGGTGTCCAGGTGTTGCAACATGTGCAATATGCACTAAGGAGAAACATGACCCTGATCCATGCAACAGTTCACCTTTATGTGTGAACTGCAAAGGTAAGCATCCCGTTTATTCCCAAGACTGCCCATAAATGAAAGAGGAAAAGAAGATAGCCGAGATCAGAGTAACAGACAAACTCTCTTACTTTGATGCTCTAAAGAAGTATAGAGTAATTACGGCTCCTACCTTTTCTAGATCGTTTGCTTCAGTTGCTGAAACACCTATTATTCAACAAACACCGATTATGACATTTACTGCTATTGCAGAAACTTCTTCAAGTAAGAACTATGACTCTAATGTGATGGGTCAAAAACCGGTTGCGGGCCCATCAGGCTCAAAACCAAACGTGACTACGGTTCAATCTGGACCAAGGTGACAACGAGTGGGTTTTCAACCAAAACCACTCAAGATGGGGGCTCATTTAAAGCCTAAACCATCTAAGGTGTTGGCTCGTATCGGGTCAAAACCAACTAAGGTGGCGACTTCCAAGGCAAAGCCTAAACAGGCTAAGACTCAGTCTGAGTCAAAGCTTGCAAAGACGGCAGCCCAATTCAGGCTACCGCCACCTGAGGTGCAGGTTTCTAGCGATCCTGCGCCCACAGATCCTAATATTGACAAGTCGTCAGAGTTGATGGATGTGGAAGGTATTCCCGCACAACCTACTCTGACAGATGAAATGATGTCAAATAGTGGGAGTTCTTCTACTCCCCCAGATAATAATTCAGAAGAAAAACCAAAATACGCTAATAAGCAAAGAGTTAAAATTACGTTTTCAACGTAGCTTTAAAAATGGCTTCTACTATTATTCAATGGAACTGCAATGGATATAATGCACATTACAAATCTTTTAAAATTTTACTAGCTGAAATTTCACCTATCTGCGTTTCCTCACAGGAAACTAATTTTAAAGTTGAAACGTTCAGTTAATCTTCGTGGTTATACTACTTATCGGAAAGGTCGTATAAATGTTGATCGTGCTCAGGGAGGAGCGGCATTAGTGGTTCGTGATACGGTTTTCAGCAAAGAACTCTGTGTCAACACTTCATTAGAAGTAGTAGCCGTTCAATTACAATTCCCTTTCCCACTGACCGTTTGCTCAATCTATATTTCGCCGAACGTCAGTTTGGACATTCGTTTGATTGATCAATTACTTGAGTAACTTCCGTCCCCATTTCTCCTTATGGGTGATTTTAATGCTCATAACACTATGTGGGGCTCAAATCGAACCGATGTCAGAGGTCGTAACCTGACCAATCTATTTTCAGAAACGGATTTAGTTATCTTAAATAAAGGTAACAATACCTACTTTTCCGTGGCCAATAGATCATTCTCGGCTATTTGTTCCCCAAGTATCGCAGCATTGCTGGATTGGGAAGTCTCGGAATATCTTTATGATAGTGACCACATTTTAATACTCATTCGCGTGCTTGGTCATAAAATCCATGAAAACCGTCATCGGAATTGGAGAATAAAAGATGATGATTGGGATAGTTTTGTTCAAGTATTTGATTATGATGACAGTATCCAGGCCACTATTGACGAAGATGTTGAAACTTTCACCGATTTTATCTTACAAGCAGCTCATGCCAGTATTCCTCTGCCTTCAGGGAAACTTCGCAGAGAGCCCGTTCCTAGGTGGAATTTTGATTGTGAACAAGCTAAATTAAACAAACGCCGTTCTTTTTGACGGTTTAATCACACTCCAACTGAAGAAAACCTGTTAGCTTATTTAAAGTATTGCAGAAAAGCTAAAAGAGAATCATGGTCAGAATACGTTACTTCTATAAATTTGAAAACCCTTATCGGGAAGGTGTGGGAAAAAGTCAGAAAAAGCATTTAGGTCGCTCTGCCAAACTTCAGCTTTTGGCAGTTTATAACCGAGCATGGTCAGCAGGGTACTGCTCTGAATCATGGAAGCTGGCTATCTTCGTACCAGTACTTAAACCTGGCAAAGATAAAAAGCTTGCGACAAGTTATAGGCCTATCTCTCTAACTAGCTGCTTATGCAAGTTATTAGAGAGAATGATTAATAAGCGTCTTACTTGGTTATTAGACTCAAGAGGTCTAATTGCTGATATACAATGTGGTTCCAGGCGTCATTATTCTACAACTGATCATCTTGTTCGGTTGAATACAGCAATTAAAAATGCTTTTGTGCAAAATCAACATCTTGTCGCTGTATTCTTTGACATTGCGAAAGCATATGAGATGACGTGGAAGTACAATGTTCTACGAACGCTTCATTTGTGGGGTATTTGCGAAAGCATGGCATTGTTTATACAAAGCTTTTTAACTTCCCGTTTGTTTAAAGTACGAGTAGGTGATAGCATCTCGGGCATACGTCAGCAACAAAATGGTATTCCGCAAGGATCCATTTTAAGCGTGACGCTAATTATGATAGCTATTAACGGCATAAGTCAGTTTATTAAGCATCCGGTGAACGGATGTATTTATGTTGATGACGTAGCTATCTATTGCGCTTCGAGAAACATTGGAACGTCAACTCCAAATAACTATCAACCGCATTTTGAACTGGGCTAATAGCAATGGATTTACTTTTTCTACAAGCAAAACGTTGCTTATCCATTTTTGTAGAAGGCGAACTCCACACGGTGACCCTTTATTATATCTTGGGGAAGAACCCAATCTTCTACAGGAATGTGTTTGATTCTTCGGTGTTACTTTTAACCGTGCGTTAACTTGGTGTCCCCATTTAATAAATCTGAGATCAAGATGTGTTCCGGCACCAAACTTGCTCAGGTCGTTAAGTGGAAAGTCATGGGGAGCGGATCGGAAAACAATGCTACTTTTGCATCGCGCTTTGGTGCGTTCAAAGTTAGATTATGGTTCCATAATCTATGCCTCTGCAGCACCACCCACATTACGTATTGTTGATCCTGTCCACCATACAGGAATTCGTTTAGCAACTGGCGCTTTCCGCACTAGCCCAATTGCTAGTGTTTTGTGTGAGGCAGCTGAACCATCACTCTGTCTTCGGTGTTAAATCTTGACTGTTAGGTACGCCGCGAAATTAAAAGCTAAACGCTTGCATCCGACGTTTTCTGTCGTTTACAATAATGGTCTAGACGATCTATACAACATCAGGATACGGTCCCAAAAACCGGTTGCTGTAAGAAATTGCAGTATACTTCGGGAACTGGATTTCCAACTCCCTGATGTATATCAACTGTCTTACTGTGACGTCTCTTCCCTGTGCGGGGGTATCTGCAGTCGGGATCAACAGGGTTCTCTACTTAATTGGCTGGAGACTGAAAGTGCTCGGGCGCCACCACACTGGAGTGTGAACACAAAGAAATTGACACAACGTGGTAACAAAAAAAACAAAAAAAACGTTTATTCCAACATATGTATATTATAAAACCAAAAAAAAATATATATATAAAACAGGTAATTTTCTCGGAGAAAGATGGATCGGGAAACGTCGGTAGGGACCTGGAACTGGATTGGGAGTCTGGAGGTGGCTCGCCTTCCGGCCGCCGCACACTCTGGTTTGAGGAGAAAGAAAAAAAAAAGGAATTTTAAAGGGACTTGGGATATTGTCGGATCGACTTACGGTTTTTATGTTTCGCTGGTATCGGGAACTGGTTTAGCAATGCAGGCTAGATACTGGATTGAAACAATTGACTCAATTTCTGGACTGGATTCCGGACTGGATTTACTGGACTTTACTGGACTGGACCACTGGACTCAATTGAATTTATGAGGACTGGACGGCGGTCTTTAAAGGAAAAGAAAAGAAAGGGGATAAACTTGGAAAAATCTGGTGGAAGGGGGAAGAGCGGGAACAGGGTGGCCAACATAAATAGAAGGTGCATAGGGGGTGGCCTATACTCCCCAAACTAATAATTAAAACTAAATTACACAAAATGATCCCTAACTATACATAAACACTCCGACAAAATCCTAAAACCCAATTCCCCTTAATGACTATATTATATACAAAATAAACAAACGTCCGCCGGGTTCGGACGGTTGCATACAGTAACTAGTGATTTACTTATTAATAGCAAATCACTAATTACTGCACACAGAAGCTCCTGGTTACTTCTTACTTCCGGCGGAGGTTTGTCTTACCCATGGCAAACCCCATATGGGACGCCTATGGGGTCGAGCACACGAGCAACAGCTGATCCCCAACATCAGTTGGCGGGCTATTTATGTGCGGCAAAATGAGGGTGCCGCGAATGTGTTGTGGGAGTAGTGCAACAAGTGCAGTGTCGGAAACAACAATTACAACACTCGCAGGTGAGTAATATTGTCATAAAACTTAAATTTAAATTGCACGTGGTTTGAGGTTAATGTCGTGTAGATCCGAAAACATTGGGGTTGCAAGCCGACAAACACGCATGTTTATTGCGCCATTAATTAAACATCATGTCGCGGTCATGAGAAGTGTCGGTAGCCGGCTAATTAAGATGTTTAATTAATGGCAGCGTGGTAGGCCAACCCGTATACGGCTAGTTGCAACCAGGGTTGCCTGACGTATAGGTTATAATTCACGCGGCTTGTTATGCGTGCGTTCGACAAACATATCTGTGAGTAATGCTGCATAACAAGCGCGCGTTCATAAAACTATCCGACATAAACACACGAGCGTTCGGGCATTATTTTAATAAATAGTAACGGGGTTCGTTACAGAAGAAATATTTTTCAAGTTTTTACAAATTAGCAGATTTTAACGTGCAAACAGTTTACATCAATTTACAAATAAATGTTGTCAATAAAGATCGGCACACACATGCACAAGATTTAAATAAGCGTACAAAGACACGCATTTACAGATTACCCAAAGAATCGGGAACATGGTGAATGTATGTAACATTTTTTAAAGATACACAAAGAATTTCAGATGAAAGGCTCACCAGAGCTTTAGCTAACTCAAGGAGGCGATAATAATATAATTACCCTGCCCCTGGATAGAAGGGGATTACACACTCCTAAGAATAAAACCAGTGCCGTTGACGTTAAAAATGTTAAGAATTTTATTAAGAGATTTGCAAGATATACTTCCCACTATTGCCGAAATAAAAACCTAAATCGAGAGTACTTGTTTCTGGATTTATTAAATATTACCAAATTGTACAAAATGTATTTACAAAATACAGAACCGGTAACAAATGTATCTCAATTTGTATTTTCTAGAACTTTCAATGAAGATTTGAATCCTTATTTTCGTCATCCTGCTACAGATACCTGCAAAAAATGCGGCCAGTGACAAAAAAATAAACTTGAGGAAAATAAAGAGTTGCATTTACGTATCGCGGAATCTGCTTGTAGTGGAATGCAAGATGCCAATAAAGATTCAGAATCAACACCAACCATTCCTTTTGATCTTATGAAACTCTTAGCTACACCAAGTATTTCCACAGGAGTGGCATATATAAGAGGCAATTATGAACATACTGTTTGGGTATTCATAACCTTACAACAAATCAAGCACACATGTATGTCTGGCTTGAGGAAATGGCGTCACAAGGTCCGCCAGAAATTGGCTCCTGCATCTTGCTCTACATCAAAAATTAAGTAAGAACGCCGATTTTAGAAACGTTAGTAAAAAATTCGAATAAACTCTTTTATCGAAGCAAATAACATACTTACCAAACCACAATTTGGCTTTAGAGTAGGAAAAGGTACAAATGACGCGATTTATGACTATTTAGCTTATATTTATAAAAAACTAAATGAGAAAGTACATGTAGCAACAGTGTTTTGTGATCTGTCTAAGGCATTTGACCTGGTTGATCACAAAATACTGTTGGAAAAAATTGATAAATATGGATTTAGGGGCACATCACTATTGAGGGTAACTAATAATTTAGACAACAGACGTCAATACGTTGAACTTAATAATATTAAATCAAATTGTTTTATAAATAACGTGGGTGTCCCTCAAGGTTCAACATTTGGACCAATATTGTTTCTGCTTTACATTAACGATATTATCAACGTAGATATTAAAGCAAAGATTATTATATTTGCTGATGATATCTGATTAACCTGGACAAACAGCGAACAGAAAAGCCTCGAAATTACAATAAACGAAGACTTAAATAAACTTTACTCCTGGTTTAACTCAAATAAGTTAGTTTAAATATAACTAAAACTAAAATCATGAACTTTATATCAAATCCAAATTATCAAATAAAAGTAAATATTAATAACAATAAATTAATTTGCGTCAATAATCAAAAAATTCTAAGCATTTTAATCGATAATAACTTAAGTTGAAATAGTCACATTGAAAGTCTTTAAAAAAAATAATCGTTGGCGTCATATGCTATCAAAGCCATATATATATAAACGCTAGCAAACAACTTGCAAAAATTTCGTATTATTCATTATTTGAAACTCGGATCCGGTACGGAATATGTTATTATGAATATGCATCTAACGAGAAATTAACATCTACATTCAAGACGCAAAAAAGGATTGTTCGATCTTTAAATAATATTAAAATTCGAGAAACTTGTCGACCATTATTTATTAAAGACAGAAATATTAACATTTTACTCTTTATATTTATATTTGAAGTAGCTAGCCAGGTTTTTAACATTAATTTAATTAAAGTTAATAACGTATATAATCACAATACAAGAACAAAACATAACCTTTACTTACCGAAACCCAACAGTGAACTTATTAGACGTTCTCCTGTATACCTAGGTAAAGCAATATTTAATAAGCTACCAACACAAATAAAAAACCAACCAAACATAAAATTCTTAAAAAAAAAATTAAAAGACTTTTTGTTAAAAGAATGTTTATATATCATAAATGATTATTTTCAATCAGTATTTTATGTATTTTATCTTTATACTGTCTTTTTATTTGTATTATTAGTATTTTAATAATTTAATCATTTTTGTAGTGATTTATAACATACTTATGTTTAATTTTAATCTGCATGTGATTTTAAATGTATATTCTATCATGAGATGGGTTTGATAAAATTATTATTATTATTATTATTATTAATCACGTACAGCGACCAGTGCGGCGACCAGAATCGCAATATCAAAATGGCAGCAATGTGTGCGTACATAGCTACTTCTAATGCGTTCAGTTCTAATTTAATACATCACAAATTTCTTGTTTCGGGGCATTCCTACTTGGCCTGTGATAGGGATTTTGGCATAATACTAATAAATTTGAGGTTGTCAAAATGCAGAGTACAGATTTTAAGAGTACAAAAAACTAGAAGAACTTCTTACAAACAGAAAAAAAGGTGAAGAATACGTAAAGGTAGAGTGGCTTAAGATACAGTGGCTTATGTTTAAAGCTGATGAGCCTTTTAATTACTTTATTAAATACTCGAATAATGAAGGAGTCGCTTTCTACAACCTCAATGTTACAAAAAAAAGAACTCAAGTTAATCAAATAAAAAAAGAAAACTTCCATCCACTACCAAAAAGCCAAGTTTAAAAATCTTCAGACTCTTCTTCCTTATATACCACCTGTCGTCCATCACTTTTATAATAATTTGATCACTAATGACCAGGCAGTAGATGAAGATATAACCCAGGAAGGTAATAATGACTAGGGCCTAAGTGATACATTAGCCCTTTTCTTATTTTTTTTACTGGCAAATTGGCCCAACTGTTTTTTTCACAGAATTTTATATTTTTTTAAATTTATTTTTTATATATTAATATTAATATTATATACCGCTTTTCTAACTTTTTTTTTTGTTTATATACAATTATCTAAAATCGTTTCTGAAATAGTACTAGTTTTATTTTGACCCTCATAATGTTTTGCCCATTATCTCAAAACTATCTTTTTGCATTTGGGCTGTTCTGCTTCTGATCGACCCATATATTATATAAATAAATAAATAAAAATAGAATGTTTCAATTGATTATCATCACTTACTACTCTATTGTATGATCTGTGACTTAGGAGACATCTTATATGTTTTTTGCTTAATTCCAGCATGTAAGTTATGTGTAGAAAATATGTATATATGTTTGCAATGCATAATAAGATTTAAACATTAATTTGATTTTTTATTTTAAAATAATAAAATGTGAGTGATTGTTATTTTATAAATAATGAAGATACAAAGATTTCATCAAGTCGATATTAAAATGTAAGTATGTATATATATATTTATTTAAGTTGTAAAATAAATTAATCATTTATTTAAGTAAGTTAGTAAATTTATTTATTATCTAATATAATATATATGGCATCAGTGAATATGTGAGTAAAGCTAATAAATTTAAATTAGACTTGCCTACATTCAGTGTCATAAATTATCAATAAAAAAATTAATATATACTAGTTTAAATTTGCCGCGGAATGCAAATTAGTTTTGGTTCATTCCGCCGTGATGGTGCAAGTGCAAACGTGGAACTAAGACTAAACAAGGGAGAGGCTGACCGCTGAGTTGCCACAAGTTGCCGTTCTATTTAATATGTTCTAAGTTAAAAGTTACAACAAAGTGGATTA
Source organism: Tachinus rufipes (assembly GCA_963932245.1). Taxonomy (NCBI): domain Eukaryota; kingdom Metazoa; phylum Arthropoda; class Insecta; order Coleoptera; family Staphylinidae; genus Tachinus; species Tachinus rufipes. The sequence continues at coordinate 54,858,193 of OZ010748.1, forward strand.
ACAGAAACAAGTAAGTACAGCTATTCGATTAAATTAAATTAACAACAAAAATCATACAAAACACTTACTGTAACTTCCTTGCCCCTGAGAAATCTTTCTTGCAAAATTGAAACACCTAACCTCGAATCAACCACACACTACAACAAATATCTGAAATCTAAAATAGCACCCCCCAGTCCCTAACAGAGCAGGTAAATTTTTCCTTGAGTAGTATTCACATCATTTAACTCTTACGATAACAAAAATCCTAGTTAAAATATTACCCGAGAGGAATACAACCCATCATTGAAACCCGCAATCATACTCAAACTAAACAATAAATCTAATCCTTATTAGCACTTTCCCATGCAATCTACAACATAATACAACCTTTCTCGATTAACAATTAATAACATTTGCATTAAAAAAACCTAATTGCAACTTGTTTCTAGATTAAAATCGAGATCATCGGAGCCAATCCAGGATCGACATGGAATCCACAACACATAAAAATACTGGACACATTGTGAGTAATAAATTTACATAATCAACCAAAATAACCTAATTATAAAGTAGTTAGTTACTAATTAAAAAAACAAAATAAAGTTCCTGATTCATCTTAAAAACATTTTCAACCAACCATAGTGTATACTTGGTTGCATACCATTAATACCTATTTTCGATTTTAGGAATTCCACCGACAAATCCTCCGGAATTATGCAGTTACAATGGTCTTTTAGAAGTTTCATCATCAAGTCATAATTTGTATACCAGTTGTCAAATGTGATATTTCGGTTTGTACCTGATACAATACTGATCATACATTCAACAATATCAGCTGGCCTATTGCTGAGATTAAATCAGGTTGCTTGCCCACATACACCTCTAAATTGACGACATAATATGACTTTGAATTCACTAATGCTTGCACCTTTAACCCATATTTGGCAGGTTTGGACATACAATTTATTAGAAAAAAAAAATAACAATTGTATTACATTATTTAGTCATTTATATAGGAAAATATTTTGATTTTTTTGTTATATCCTTTTTGATTGATTTGATTAGTATATAGTTTGGAAATAGGATAGCAAAAATTAAAAACTACGTGTAGTCATTGTGAATGTATATTTTTAAAGTGTTTTGAAACGTAATTAACAATTTTAATTTAATAACCCTGACAAATGTAGCTAATTTTTAAAGCCCTGAAAAAGATAGCGATGTTATCGAAATGTTGGCAATAAATTATTAGCACACGCTAGTTTTTAATTTTCGCTATCCTATTTTCAAACTATATGCTAAAATAAGAAAATATTAGAAACAAATTTGTTTTTAGTTTTTAATTTTGTTTATTTTACACTGTTTTATTACTTATGTAACATTTTTATTAATTAATATTTTCTTCATTAATCTTGTTGAAATTCTTTATATTTAACATATTTCTTTAAATTTATTTGCATTTTCAATGCCATTTTTTATGATTAATCATAATAAATAATCAATAAATTTGCGAAACATGTTTGCCATAAATAAATAATTTTATAGTAGAATATTTTATTGTTTATAAATAAATATGTTAAATATAAAGAATTTTAATAATAATTATCATTTTGAAGTTATGTAAATTTAGTCACAAGAAATTAACTGAAAAAATCTATTGCCAAAAAGGAATCGAGTTGAAATTGTCTGTGTTTACATGTATGTGGGTATTGATTTTAATGATATTCTAAGACTTCTACTTACTTTTGCTGGTTTATCTGTTTTTGATGGAGTTAATCTCTTCCTAAAATCCGAATCATTTCTATCAGCTTTTGATAGAGGAAGGTTGCATGCTTTCTTTTTTGATGAAGACGCTCTGTTTTTTGCTATTGATGGTTGAACGTCATTTGCTATCTTAACATTTATTAGTCCAAAGTGTTTTAAAAAACACATTTGTTTTTTTTTAATTTTCTGTAAATGTTTGCGATATATGAATATCTAGTTTCTGTTTTTGTTTTTTTTTTGTATCTTTTCTATATTCAGTTGAAATATGAATGTTACCTACTTTTTCTTTAGTTGAACTATTGTTTTTTGGCATTTTGTTTATCTGGCTTTGTTTTCTGTACTTTACTTTGTGTTGAGGAACTACCTTCTTCTGTGTGTGATAGATGATCATTGAACTCTTGATTTTTTACGAGGATTTTTAGATTGGTTTTTATTTTTATTATTTTTAGGAAATTTAAAGTTAAATGGCTTAAATTTTTTGTACAATTTTTTTATCATTTTAATATCGGCTGAGTTCATATAACTCTTATATTGATCAAAGATTTGCAACTCAACTGCACTATTATCAGAATGTTTTGTCAGTTTTCTAATTTGTGTTGACATTTTTTTAATCTTTTTAATTTTTTCTATTATTTTTTCTTTTGAGAAACTATTTTTTTTTTGGTATTTTGTTTATCTGGCTTTGGTTTCAGTACTTTACTTTGTTTTGAGGAACTACCTTTCTTCGTGTGTGATGGATGATCTTTGAACTTTTTTCATTTTTTACGAGGATTTTCAGTTTGGTTTTTATATTGATCAAAGATTTGCAACTCAACAAATCATCAGAATGTTTTGGCATTTTTCCAAATTTCTTATTTTTTTAATTATATGTTATGTTAATAATAATAATCTTCTACTGTTTGACTGAAATGTCAAATTGTAGGTGCTGTCTGTGTTTTAGTTGAAGCACTTAACTATTAATATTATTTATATTATAGGTTATGTCAGGAGCGGCGCTACCTACTTTGGCGCCCCCTGCAAGTATTAAATGTTGCCTCCTTGCAAGTGTCAAATATGTTGCCCTGTCTTTTAAGGATCTCTTAAACAACGGGGCAACATATTTGACACTTGCAAGAGGGCAACATTTAATACTTGCAGGGGGCGCCAAAGTAGGTAGCGCCGCTCCTGGCATAACCTATATTATAACTAATATTAATAGTTCAGTGCTACAACTAAAACAAAGACAGCACCTACAATTTGACATTTCAGTCAAACAGTAGAAGCTTATTATTAACATAACATATAAATAAAAAAATAAGAAGAATGGATAAATGTCATAACATTCTGATGATTTGTTGAGTTGCAAATCTTTGATCAATTTAAAAACCAGACTGAAAATCCTCGTAAAAAATCAAAAAAGTTCAAAGATCATCTATCACACACGAAGAAGGGTAGTTCATCAAAACGTAATAAAGTACAGAAACCAAAGCCAGATGAACAAAATACCAAAAAAAATAGTTCCTCAAAAGAAAAAATAACAGAAAGAATTAAAAAGATTAGAAAAATGTCAACACAGATTAGAAAACTGACAAAACATTCTGATAATAGTGCAGTTGAGTTGCAAATCTTTGATCAATATAAGAGTTATATGAATTCAGCCGATATTAAAATGATAAAAAAATTGTACAAACAATTTAAGCCATTTAACTTTAAATTTTTTAAAAATAATAAAAATAAAAACCAAGCTAAAAATCCTCGTAAAAAATCAAAAGAGTTCAAAGATCATCTATCACACACAGAAGAGGGTAGTTCATCAAAACAAAATAAAGTACAGAAAACAAAGCCAGATAAACAAAATACCAAAAAATAACAATAGTTCCTCAAAAGAAAAAGTAGGTAACATTCATATCTCAACTAAATATAGAGAAGTAATAAATGTTAAGATAGCAAATGACGTTCAACCATCAATAACAAAAACAAGAGCGTCTTCATGAAAAAAGAACGCATGCAACCTTCCTCTATCAAAAGCTGATAGAAATGATTCGGATTTTAAGAGAAGATTATCTCCATCAAAAACAGATAAACCAGCAAAACTAAGAAAAAGTCTTAGAATATTATTAAAATCAATACCCACATACATGTAAACATAGACAATTTCAACTCGATTTCTTTTTGGCAATAGATTTTTTCAGTTAATGTCTTGTGATTCAAGTTTTATAACTTTAAAATGATAATTATTATTAAAGTGTTATATAAGTAATAAAACAGTGTAAAATATAACTATTAAAAATTAAAAACAAACTTGTTTCAACATATTTTCTTATATAAATGACTGAATAATGTAGTACAATTGTTATTTTTTAATTTTAATAAATTATATATCACCTGCCAAATATGGGATAAAGGTGCAAGCATTAGTAGATGCAAAGTCATATTATGTCGTCAATTTAAAGGTGTATGTGGGCAAGCAACCTGATAGCCCATTTAATCTCGGCAATAGGCCAACTGATATTGTTGAACGTATGATCAGGTACAAACCAAAATATCACATTTGACAACTGGTATACAAATTATGATAAAAAGTGCATACCCAATATTTTTTTATATTGTCGTGGCACAGAAATAAACTCTTTATTATTTGGTTTCTAAAGGGACATTACACTGCCAAGTTACAATAAAAAAAACTCTTTGCCACGATAATAAGATTGATGAAGAATCAGGCGATCGTCTTAATTCTGAAATTATTCGATTTTATAATTTTACTAAAGGCGGTGTCGACGTAGTAGATGAACTTTCTGCTTCCTATAGTGTATTAAGAAATTCAAGAAGATGACGACTCACAATTTGGTACTCTTTACTAAACACTGCTGGTGTAAATTCTCAAGTTATTCATAGATGTAACAATATTGATAATGAGTTAAAACGTAAAGATTTTCTTAAGAAAGTGTGCCTAGAATTACTTAGGGAGCATATTTGCAAACTGAAAGAAATCCCCAGAACTTCCAAAGAGCCCAGAACGAAAACTCAAAAATTTACTGGAGATTTGTCTGTTCCAATACAAAATCAAGAAAATTATATAAGATGTTGGGGGTGCCCTATCAACTAAATAGGAGGACCAGGAATAACTGCAGTAACTGCAAAACGCACATTTGCTTAGAACATCCAATTTATGACTGTCTGGAATGCACAAAACTTGATGACAAATAAAAAAATTTCATGGAAAACTTTGACATTTTTGGCAATGCATTATAATTATTACATATAAAGAAAACACAATTTTAAGTTCGTATTAATAAAAATAGGTTATGTTATATTTTTTTCATTATTTTTTAATATAGTCTTTTTAAATTTTAAAAAATGTAATGTTTCTGTTATTTTAATTTTTTTTTAATAAACGTTTATTTGAATATTGATTGTTATTATTTGCTTCTTCACACTATAAATATTAGTGTAAATTAGTAAAATGTAGATGTTTGATTAGTTATCATTTTTTTTTTTTAGTTTTTGGGTTAGGGTTTTGTGACAGCCCACCTTAGTTCTCTTGTTTCAAAAAGTCATAAGGATCTAATAAACATAAAGATCAGCAATCTACAGTTAGGTGGTGCACATTACTAAAAATATATATATATTTACATCTCGGTATCTATAAAGCGTCCGCTATGAGAAACTGTCATTGGGCGTCCCTTCAAATAAATCGTACTTCTAGTGCTCGCAGGTGAATATACTCGAGCTCAAAAAGATTAACGCGGTTTTCTTATTAAATACAAACTAAAACATTTTTCTATTGTACATAAAACTACCTTTTAGCGTCCGTACATTTTTCTGATTTTGAGCGTCTTACATATACACAAAAAAACATGAATATGTGTTATAGAGCGTCCTGGTTGCTACCTTAAAGCGTCCGGCAATGTTGCAACATGTTTTCTATTGTAGATATACATATTTGACACGGATTGTGCATACTATAAAGCGTCCAAACCAGTTTGACCAGTCTATTTATAGAATATCTGTAGTAAATTAACTATACAGCGTCCAACAAAAAATAAACAATAATATACCTACTTAGTACTAACCGCTGGGCCACGAAACAAACGCGCCGCTTGTAGCGTCAAGACGCTAACCGCTGGGCCACGAGCCATGACGCTATGAGCGTAAACGCTCGGCGCTGCAAAAAGGAGCGTCAAGCGTCCAATTCAAATACATGGGTTTATACGTACCAGGCCACGAAATAGCGCTGCAAGAAGCAGCGTCGTTTGCTTCTAGCGGAACAAACACGAGCGTCCGTTGTGTTTGACGCTCATCTTATAAGCCTCTTAAAAACAAATTAATACAAAAAATCAAGTACGTACACAATAAAATTTGACTGTTTATACCTTTGGAGCGTATTATTTGAGCATCAGCGTCTGAAACAAATTGGTTTGTTTCAAACGCTCCTAAATATAGACGCCCGAACGTTTTCTTTTTAATTGATAATTTTGTCTAGATTGTAATCATAAAAAAAAATTGTATTTTATCATTATTATGATTTAACTTATTTAACTATATTAAATTAAATAAATTATTATTAATTTTTTTTTGTAAAATTATTAGTAAAGTAAGAAAAATGTTTGTATAGGTTTTGTACTATACACATTTTGTCAGTTTTCAAAATTTACTGGCATAATTTTAGAAAGGATGAAACCTACATTATTTGATAGATTATATTCTTTTATCAAGTTTAGTTTGTCAAAGCCAATTCTGCCAAGATTTTGGGTTTTTAATTATTAAATTTGAAGAAATAAAATTTATTTATTTTTTATCATTAACGTGAAAGCTAGAAGAACAAAGCTAGAAAGCTTTGAATAACAAAAATCACAGGGTTTTACATAACATATTCTAAATGACATATGAGTAAATAAAATTATTTTAAAAGTTAATTAATTTAGTTTTTAAAATAAATTTAGTTTTCTCGCGTTTCGTAGTTTTCTGTTTGTAAATATACTTTTTATATATTTAAAATTTTGTACATACATCTTATATTGAAAAGTAAGATTAATATAATTTACCTTTAAAAGATTTATTGGTAGAATGAATAAAATTTGAATTAAAAAAAATATATTTTTTTTTATATAAACAAATATAAAGGTATCATAACCTTAAATAGAAATGTCAAATATAATACGGAATTGACGCTACTGTGTTTAGACGCTATAAGCGGTAAGGTTATTTTTGTTTATTTTCTGCATTCTATGATTTTTTGTTTATGTAAATAATTTACATTTTTAAAATTTTGTATATTTTGAAAAGTAACATTAATATAATTTATCTTTAATGAATATATTGGTTGAATAAATATTTAATTAAAAAAAAAATGTTAAAAAGTCTAAATAAACAAATATAAATGTATCATAACCCTAAATAGAAATGTCAAAATAAACGCTCCAACAAAAATTGACAGGCTCGTGGCCTCGTGTTTTCGACGCTGCTAAAATACGCTTCCAGCGTCTTGACGCTACAAGCGGTGCGTTTGTTTCGTGGCCCAGCGGTAAGAGCGTATTTTAGCAGCGTCAAAAACAAGGCCACGAGTCTGTTTTTGTTGTAGCGTTTATTTTGACATTTCTATTTAGGGTTATGATACATTTATATTTATTTATATTAACATTTTATTATTTTTTTGATTCAAATTTTATTTATTCTACCAATACAAACCGCGGAAAAACAAAATTTATTTTAAAAACCAAATTAATTAATTTTTAAAATAATTTTATTTACGTATTTGTCATTTGATTTATTGAAATATGACATGTACAACTATGTAATTTTTGTTACTATCTAGCTTTGTTCTCCCATCATTTCACGTTAATGATAAAAAATAATAAAATTTTAATTTAAATTTAATTTCTTCAAATTTAATAATTAAAAACCTAAAATCTTAGCAGAATTGGTTTTGGCAAATTAAACTTGATAATAGAATATAATCTATCAAACAATGTAGGTTTCATCTATTTAAAAATTATGCTTGATTATATTCTTCATCTGCCAGTACTATTAATATAAAATTTTGAAAACTGACAAAATGTGTTTTATGTAGTGCAAAACTTACAATACAAACATATCATCAAATTATACATTATTCTTCTCAATTAACTAATAATTTTACAAAAAAAAATTATTAATAATTTATTTAACTCAATATAGTTAAATAATTAATATTTTCTTCTTTTATTTTGTAGAAATTTTATATATTTAACATTTTTATTCATAAATAATAAAATATTCTACTATATAATTATTTTTTAATGGCAAACATGTTTCACAAAATTATTTGCATTTTCAATGCTATATTTATGATTAATAAATTATTTAAAATTTGTTTTTTCCCGCTACCCAGATTTCCTGTTTTAAATTTAAATTTGTTTTTTCCAGCTAACCAAGATTTCCGTTTTTTTGTTGACATTTTAATTTAATTTTTAATTTTAAGGTTAGAAATATGTCATATCTTGAACATGTCTAATATTGGAGAGTTGTATAAGTCTAATTGTTCGTTAATTACTTTATAATTTGGATTTTTTAAATGTTTTTTAATTTCTAAGTCTTCCATAAATATTAAATTTTTATCCGAAATATGTAATATTTTTAAAGTAAAAGCTTGTGTTGAAATTTTGTGGTTGTTTAAAATTAAATGTTTTGCAAAATTAGATTTTTCTATATCTTTATTTCTAAATGCTCTAATATGGTCTTTATATCTAATATTGAAATTTCGAATGGTTTGTCCAATATATATAGAATTGCAATTTGCATTTAATAATATTGATTTTAAATTATTAAATGTTTTAAATGCTACTGTAATTTTGAAATTTTTATTTAAGTAACGAGATAATTTTTCATATATGTTACCAAAATAATAGTGCATACGGAACGCACCAACCGAAGCGACCGAAATCCCGGTTATCCTGAAACAGGTTTATACACGGAACACGGTTACCTGAAAAAGGTTACAAAGGTTGCGACCGCACTCACCATGAACTAACGTCGGTGAATTTCTATTAATCGTGGTTATACATGGCGGTAAATTTGAAATACAATCAAAAGTGAACAAAAGCGTCAAATGTTGCTCGTGTATTTTATTAAATTATTAATTATAGGTTATAATGTATATGTATGTTCCTGCCAATGCTAATACGGGCAAAGGCATGAGTGCAACAGAGCAAACATTATTATTGTGTATAGTTGCCTGTTATACCTGCCAACCTCTACTAAATAAATTCATGAAGTTTGAGCCTATAATATTTCAGTTTTGTATTTTGACGTTTCTATAACAGCTGTCGTTCCGTAAATCAACCAAGATTTTCAGCAACCGATCAAAGGCGTAACCTAACCTCCGGTTACTTCGGTTGATATACGGAACGCACTATTAGTTAATGAACAATATTTCTTATTTATTTCTTTAGTAAATAGATATATTTTATTAACACAAATTTTGAATTGCTTTTTGTTTAAAATTTTAACTATTATAGATTCATTGTTTCCATTATTTGTAGCAATTTTTTTAATAATATTTATTTCTTTATTAAAATTTTCTTTGTTTCTAACCTTAAAATTAAAAATTAAATTAAAATGTCAACAAAAAAACGGAAATCTTGGTTAGCTGGAAAAAACAAATTTAAATTTAAAACAGGAAATCTGGGTAGCGGGAAAAAACAAATTTTAAATAATTTATTAATCATAAATATGGCATTGAAAATGCAAATAATTTTGTAAAACATGTTTGCCATTAAAAAATAATTATATAGTAGAATATTTTATTATTTATGAATAAAAATGTTAAATAGTTAAATAAGTTAAATCAGAATATTGATAAAATACAAATTTCTTTTTTTTATAATTACAATTTAGGAGCGTTTGGAACAAACCAATTTGTTTCAGACCCTGATGCTCAAATAATACGCTCCAACTGTACAAACAGTCAAATATTTTTGTGTACGTACTTGATTATTTGCTTTTAAGAGGCATATAAGATGAGCGTCAAGCGTAACGAACGCTCGTGTTTGTTTCGCTAGAAGCAAACGACGCTGCATCTTGCAGCGCTATTTCGTGGCTTGGCACGTATAAACAAATGCATTTGAATTGGACGCTTGACGCTCCTTTTTGCAGCGCCGAGCGTTTACGCTCATAGCGTCATGGCTGGTGGCCCAGCGGTAATTGAGTAACTCTTTTGGTTTTTAAATTTAAGTAGAAAATAATATAAAAGTCACTGCATTTTTAGTGTCGGAAACATTTTGGCTAACTCGGGCTTTTCAAATCCAACGATGCCTTCTAACAGGTGTCCTGAATTGAAAAAAAGTTTGATAAAAATTACGACGTTAGAACTCATTGTTTCTGATCAGGGTAGTTTTCGTAAACTACAGAATGCAAAATATTAAAATTGTATCTGCTTTTTCTTGGAAACAATACCGTCCAACAATTTAGAAATATATATAAATTTTATAGAAAATTTGGTCTTGAATCGAAATAATGCAAAAATTAAAATGACGACACTAAATCTTTTTGCTAATGTTTAGAGTAACATGCAAAGATAAAAAAATATTGAATACAAATATTGTATTTGTTCTTTCTTAAAAACAGTAGTGCCCAAAAGTTTGTAAACACTAAAAATTAAAAAAATTGAAAAGTTTTAAAATAATTACTGTTTATGTCTGAGTGTTTTACTCAAAATAATTTGTGTATTTAGTTTATTAACATGTATTTGAAATATAAGGTTTTCCAATAAGAGGTTTCATTTCATTTCATTTTATTTGATATTAAAAAAAAACGAAATTTTTTTTAAGAAAAATCAATAAATGTTTATTTCATTGTAAAGAGAAAGGTATGATGCCATTAACATTTCAAAACAATATCAGTCAAATAGCCGCCACGGTTATGGTTGCAATATCACATTCTTTTTATGAAATTTTTTATGACCAATTCGCACATTTGAGGCTGTAGGACATACAATAACTTCACAAATTCTATCTTTAAGGTCTTAAATGGATTGTGGAGCATTGGCATAAACCTTGTCTTTCACGTAGCCACAAAGAAAAAAGTCTACAGATGTTGAATCACAAGATCTCGGTGGTCAATTGTGATCACCTCTTTGAGAAAAACACGGTCAGGAAACTTTTCTTTCAAAATTGCAATTGTTTTGTTGCTTGTGAGGCACGTAGCGCCGTCTTGCTGAAATTAAACATCGTCCACATCAATATCTTTCAATTCTGGCCATCAAAATTCATTAATCATAGCTTGGTAGCGCCATCCAATAATCGTAACAGTTGCACCAGCCTCATGTTTAAAAAACTAGGGTCCAATCACACTGCCAGCCTAAAAACTGCACCAAACAGTGACACGTTGAGGATGCAAAAACTTTTCAACAACCATTCTTGGATTTTTTGAGCTCCAAATGCGACAATTCTGCTTATTAACGTAGCCTCCGAGGTAAAAATTGGCCTCATCACTGAAGATGATTTTTTGATAAAATTCCTGATCATTTTGATGCATTTGAAGAACCCAATCAGCAAAGATCCGACGTTTATGGTGATAAACCAACTTGAATTCTTGTGTTTTTTCTTTCTTGCAGTTATACTTATATAGCAATTACAATCAATTTTATTTCAAGTTCCTTTAAGAAAAACATTTTTTTCAAAATTCGGTATCGTAGAAATGTTTTTTTTAAGATTATCATTCTTTCTATCTTTTAGTGCTAAACAACAAATGATACATATAATTTTTGAAAAATGTAAATCTTGAGTATTAAATTTAGGATTTTGAATGTCTTATTAATTCAGCTGTGTTTTTATTAACGTAAAAAAAATCTTATTCTGAATGTAAAAAAAAAATCCACAATACATTCAATTAAAACTGACTATTATTAGTAGTAGTAGTAGTAGTATGAGAAACCATTTTCACAAATTCTTTATCACAAATCAATCAACACTTTGACAATATACTCACTAAAGTAATTTTTTTATTATTAATATTTAATTTAAAAAAATCAAATTGTTAATATTTAAAACTATTCACATCAGCCAAAACCTTCAGATCAGAAAGTACAACTGACTGCTTATGGAATCAAGTAAAATTTAAATAAAACAACAAAATCCTTATAAAAACAAATATAATTTTTTAATGTGTATCGTATCAGCCTACTTAGAACAATAATCGTATTGTTGTTAATTTTTTTATTTATGCTAACTCAAGTCAGACATTTTGTGAAATTTCAGTTTTATAAACTTTTGAGCACCACTGTGCTTCAAGAAGGAGCAAATACAATATTCGTATTCAGTATTTTTTTGTCTTTGCATGCTACTCTAATCATTAGAAAAGAGATTTAGTGACGTCATTTTAATTTTTGTATTATTTCGATTTGGGACCAATTTTTTGATAAATTTTATAATTTCTAAACTTTTGGGCGGTACTGTTTCCAAGAAAGAGCAAATACGATTTTATTATTTTGCATTTTGTAATATACCAAAGCTACCCTGTAATGTTCCAGCGTTATTTTTAATCATTTTTTTTTTCAATTTAGGACACTCTGATTTGCTCCGCGACGTTGAACAAGAAAGTTATGTTTATGCGGTGGTGGCCAAGACCAAAAATCCGACGGCTCCAATCAAAACATTTTTTTTGGAGTATTGTAAGTCTTTGAAAACCATTCTGTCAAAGAATTTTTTTGAAATTAAATTTTGGGCCCAGATTTTTGGTCAAAAGTGCAAAAAGAGATTTTTTTGGGTTAAATTTGGAGCAACATTTAAAACAAAATTTGGGCAATTTATTTAAAAAAAAAAATCATAAAGATGCTGCGTTCATTAGCTATTCCACAAAAAAAAAAGAATTTAGCTAAAATCTTTACCAAACTACGTTGATCCTAGTCGGGCAAATCACGCTTTTGGGGTTACTTAAAGCGGGACGCATTTGAATTGCACTAAAGCGTTTTGACACAGCTTGGTCGGATCACTTCCAATTTTTAGTATCAGAAATATTTTTGCTAACTTGTCTTTTAAATTCAATGGTGTTCTCGTGTTTGCTCTGCAACCTAAGACAAGAAAATTATGTCTATACGCACAAGGCGTTAAAATATTAGAGCCTCACCCAGTCCCAATTGGACTTGACTGAGCATTGAGGCAAGAAGACATGGCCAAAAATCCGACGGTTTCGATTAGAACAAACTTTCTAGCTGCAACCGTTACTTAGCTACGTCGATCCAAGTCGGACGGGTTGCCTTTTGGAGTTGTTTTGAGCGCGACGCATTTGGATTGCACAGAGGTGCTTTGACCATTACTGCTTGGTCGGATCACTTCTGATTTTTAGTGTCGGAAATACTTTAGTTAACTCGGGCTTTGCAACGGGGTCTGGGCTTGGCTGGGCAAATTGAAACGGGAAAACATGACTAAAAATACTACGACTCCAATTGGAACAAACATTTTGTTGAAGTTTTTTTATTTTTTAAAAACCATTCTGTTTAAGAGTTTTTTTTAATTTTTGGTTTAGATTTATGATACGAACTGCAAATGATGACTTTTTTGGGTCAAGTTTGGAACAAAATTTTAACAAAATTTGGGCAGTTGATTAAAAAAAAAATGAAGATAGCTGCGTTTATTAGCTTGTCAACAAACAAACTATCTAACTGCAACCGTTACCAAGCTACGTCTATCCAAGTCAGACGGGTCACTTTTTGGAGTTTTAAGCGCGACGCATTTGACCGTCACAGCTCCGTTGGATATCTTCTGATTTTTAGTGTCGGAAATATTCTGGTTTATTCGAGCCTTGCACATTTATTGCTGCCCTCAAAATTACTTTACAGTTTTGGACAAAAATGTTAGAACTTACTAAACAAACCAGAATTTTTTTTGAACGTCCCAGAACGATGCGATTTCCACCATTCTTTTTTGATGCCAAAATTAGACTGTTGTTTATTACATTATTATTTAAACCCAAATATTTGTGGTAAATGTTAAAATTTTGCAGTTTTGCAATTATGTAATTTTTTAACACCGTTGAGTTTGGTACCTCATTCATAAATTTTGATAATACCATTACAGTTGGCAAACTCAGTTCACTGAATTTTATTAAAATCCATAGTTATACAACACTTGACTTTGCTCGCCCGGCATTAACTAGCAACCAAGCCAAGCAAATTTTGCCATTCAAATTTATCTTGCCACTAGCAGGGATTTACTTAACCCGCTAGGCTTTTAGGCATAAAAATCGGTTAATCTGTAACTAGATCGAGCAGCACAGGCTTCCGCAAAACCACCTGTGTTTTAATTATAAAAAATTTTACAACGCATTTTTAAATATTCAAAATCTTATATTATTATTGTAACCGGGAGTTTTCAATTCTTTAGTAATTATTATATAAATAAATTATTGTAATGATTATCCCAACGGCCAAAGCTTTTTTATCTGTAAATATACAATTTGGCGTCCGTTAGATAATATATGCCGACGTGCCTATAAATAGAAAAAATAATTCTAATTTTAACTTGCGATCGATATTTTAAATGCTGTGTTGCCATATTACGCGGACGCTTAGTAATGCATTTTTTGTACAGAAAAATATACTATTCTTCTCGGACGCTTCAAAGTGCGTAAAAGGACAATGTATGGACGCTCTATAGTTAGGTTGATGTAAATATATATATATATATTTAATATAATGCGAGCGGCGCTTATCTCGCTTACCGCCTAGTGTCGTTCCTGGGTTTATTAGGAATATATTGGCGAAAGGAGCAGCGTCCTCTAAATAAATCCAATTTTTCGTCCATCGTTAGGTACTCGCTTGCAGTGTATGCAAACTTACAATTATCTACAAACCTGTCAAATGTGCCTTGAATAGGAGCCAACTTCATACTGCTTTCTTTCTTTTCGGATCTTTATGATGTCAAAATAAATAAGAAGTTTGAAACAAGCAAGTGCCATTGTGGATCTAAATATATCAATACCTGTTTCATCAGTCGCCCATACATCTTTAAGTTTTGATTAGACCGTCAAACCCTTAATAAATATAGCAAACCTATTACAGTTTTTATTTCCGAAACACTGGTTTTGCCCACATAAGTTTTGTCTTTGTATAAAGTGCTTTTTTCAACAATTTTTTTATTGGTATATATTACAATATTCTCCAACATAACAAAATCATCCAAAAATAAGAGCCAGCACTCGAATGGAGTTTTTGCATTTACAGCATTGGGTTTTGCACATTTCATTGGTGTATTTATAATATTTTTAGATCTTGTACCTTTGTCGATGGCACTTGTGCATTCCATTTTGTGTTATCTTTTCCTAGGTAGTAAGTGCATGTAAAGTAAACCGTCATTATTTAACAGCATTTTATATTCCTCTAGGGTTTACCACACCCCACCTGAGTCACGGTGGGATAAAAAAATGGTTAGAATTTATCGAATATCGTGCAATGCAACATTTTGGTTTAAAATAGGAACTCATTTTTAAACGTGTCTATTTAAATGGATGTGTTTTGTTTTTATTGTACATAACATTCCTTATCGCTCTTTGGTCTGGACACATCTAGTGTTTGATTAAAAAGAGCACTGAAAAGTATAAAGTTTGTGATGTTCATGTTTGTGTCGTTTATAAATGACTAAACGACTAAACGACTGTCCCAAATTTAAATATATTATATGAATAACAAATAAAATTCAATTAACACTGCTATACAATGGTTGACAATCCTGAACCCCAATTATTTAACTGTAATTATTGCAATTCTACGGCGATGGCAGTACTACTATCTACTTTAAAAAAACGCATATTTACATTTTGTTGCATATTTTTTTGCATACCATGTCATAATGTACTAGATATTTTAAATTAACAAATGATTACTGTGGCTCTTATGAAACTTATTTAGGCTCATGTAATTAAACATATAATATATAATAAAAATTTATATTTTATACTCTAATGAGCGTGCTAAATTTTAATGTACATATAATTTTATGCGGTATTGCGCATTTGAGAGCTAATGGGTGTATTCCCTACGAATCAGTAAAAAAATAGCGGCCGTTTTTTTAGCAACCGCTAAAATGCAATTCGTATTCCGTACGGCAATTTTCGTTAAATTTTTAGCGACAAGAGTTAAAATCACCCGTTAGTTTGATTATTTTTAGCGGATAAAAACAGCTGCCGTTAATTTTTAAACGAAAGTTTATTATTTTATAAATAAATGTTAGCAATTTCAAGAAAATATATGATTACTGGGCCTATTCTCTATCAACTTGGTTAATTTTAACTGCCGCTAAAAAAGTGTGATTTTAGCAGCCCGTTAAATATTTTAGCGTTGTTGCTTATTCTGTAACACATTTTTTTAGCAACCCGTTAATTTAAGAAAATTTAGCGACCCCGTTAAAAATATGCATAAAACGTTTGTCTTTGATAAATTTTAACCTAAAAAACTGACGTTTAATGTCAAAAATATTTTTATATAATTATTATTAAAAGTAAATAATAACATTACGTACGTTTCTTACTTCTATTTTGCCTATTTATATCCTTGACATTACTTTTGAATGCTTCAAATTAAGATTTTTATTATTAAAATACTGTGTTATGTAATACACCGCAAATGTAAATTTAAATAACCTTTTTTTACAAAAGTGGATTAAAGTAGTAATGTTTAAGCAACACAAGAGTTCTTTAAAGACATTCTTTTTACTACATTATTTGCTGTTCCATGTTATATCGGTAATTTGCGTTTGTTAGAAGCAAAGAATTTTTGCATTCATATTGAGAATAGTCTGATTATGGTCCATTATGTTATAAATAATAAGGTGTTATAGGCTAGAATCGATGTTCTGATGATGTTAATAATGACTCCATTTCCATACAATAATAAAAAAGTATAATTTGGCATCAAATAAGTATTGCTTATATCACGTGAGTTTCTATGTTGTATTCGTAGATTTATTAAAATATGTGAAAATATAACGTTTTTAGGTTAATAAAATACAGTAATATGCATTCGTAATCATATATTTTCTTGAAATTGCTAATATTTATTAATTAAAAGTATACTTATAAAATAATAAACTTTCGTTTAAAAAATAACGGCAGCTATTTTTATCCGCTAATAATAATCAAACTAACGGGTGATTTTAACTCTTGTCGCTAAAAATTTAACGGAAATTGCCGTACGGAATACGAATTGCGTTATAGCGGTTGCTAAAAAAACTAACGGCCGCTATTTCTTAACTGATTCTTAGGGAATACACCCCTAAGAGTGCATATTACTGTATTTTATTAACCTAAAAACATAATATTTTCACATATTTTAATAAATCTACGAATACAACATAGAAACTCACGTGATATAAGCAATACTTATTTGATGCAAAATTTTATTTTTATTTTATTATTAAATTATTAACATCATCAGAACATCAATTTGTAACGGTGTGGATTTTCTAATTAAACATGTAGCCGATATGTGTAGTCGTTGGGAAGTTACTAAATAAATATTGAACAATATTTATCATTACTTTTGGTTTGGCCAAAACCAGACAGTAATCCTTCATAATACAAACTTAAATAAGTTCAGTTAGCGCTGACTGAACCAGATAATTAAATCATACTCTCTCAACTACCACACATATCGACAAACAAACCTCCAACCTATAACTTCTTTTAATTAATGTACTTGCCTGTTATTTACCATCTCGCCTCTTTTAGTCCACTTGCACTAGCATCAAACACTATCAAACTACACTTAACAATAATTTAATTAAAATGTTATTGTAAACAAACGAACCTGTTTAGTGAGGTTACGTTTGTTTTCCACACATTGAATGAAAATTCAGATACTGTCAGACGCACGTGTTTAGCTCAAGGATGTTATACTATATACTGGATTGGCAAGCAAGCCCCTTAAAGTGAGGAAAAATATCGAAATATGCAACCCGCCGTTGTGCCGCTTTAGCATCTCCTTTTATCTCACAGTCGTATACGAGGCAAGAGAGACAGAATTTAAAAAAAATTGATTTAAAACAATAATTACAAACTGTATTTTACTATTTTATATATCAAATTATACTAAAAAAAAGTTACATAATTTCAATTATTAATGACTTTAATAAGATTTATAAAAAAATAAAACAAACTTTCTTATTACAGACACTCAATATATTCAAGAATAATAATAAAAAAGTGAAACTAACTTGTACATTTGTTTAAAATATAAAATATATTGACAAATGTACATAATATAGTACTCACATAATAATTCGTTAACCAAACCGTGAATAATGCGTGCTTTAAAGTTACGCATTCGTATGTCAGTTTTTACTTGTATCTGATACATCTTACAAAAGAAATTTATTTATAAACTCTTAAGTACTTAATAGAAACAGTAATAGATTTCTTACACGGTTAAAAAATTAGAGTTAGTAATTTTTAAAAAAAGTACTAATTTTATTATATTTTATTACAAATAATTTTAAAAAAAGTGCATAAACTCGAAAATAAAGTATTAATAATAAGCTACATTGAGTCTAAACGTATTAAACATATAGATCTACTGTATAAAATTATTACAACTACAGTGATATAAATATTAATAGAATGATCAAAAACAACAATTAATCACAATACAAAATGTTTGTTGTGAACTTTTGCATATATTTTATATATAAGATATTTAAGGGGAAGGTAATAATTATTCTAAATAAAATTAAAACACAAAACTAGCATATAAAAGTGTAATTATTACCCAACAATATTGTTTACTTGCATTTAATATAATTTTTATATTAAACAGCATAACATATTTTAATTGCAAATGCTTACTAATAAAATTAAATTCCATTTCCTATTTGTTTCAAAGATTTACATCCAAATGCAACCCAGTATTTAACTATTATTTCGCTTGTTAATATTGCTCATTTAAACCGTATATGGCGTAGTGACTAGTGCGACAGAGTAAAACATACAAATTTATACGGCACAACGACAAGTTGCCACCCACGGATTTAGACACACTATTTCCCTATGTTAATATACGGTGGTTGCCAATCCAGTATATAGTATAACATCCTTGGTTTAGCAAGTTGTTTGCGATGCGCAGAGTCCTGTGGTATTGTAGGATACTGTAAATGCGGTTAGTTGATAGTTCATGCGAAATACATTAGATGGTGCTGCTAATATATTAAACTTAACGCAGTTTGGTTTTATTGGTCGGTTTGAATTAAGCGCAAGGTGCGCGCATATATTATCAAAGTATAAATCAAGGTTTTGATAAAGTTTGAAAGTTAAAACGTAGAAGATTAATCCTTCTTTTCTGATCGCGACTTGGTGGAGTAAACCATGCAGTATGCTGTGTCTTAATTAAGCTTCGTTTTGTGAGGACCAGTAATTTCTTCATGATCAGCCAATAATTATTTGAATAATTCCTGTAAAGTGCCATTGAATTATTTGAACCTATATAATCATGGGTATTTAAAATAATGTACTCCACCATGCTGTCATTCAGAAATAGCAAAACATCATCAAAAGCCAGACCATCAGGTAAACTATTTAATAATTATCAAACTCGGTTTAATTGATTTATTATTAAAACTACATAAAGAAAAATATACAACTTATAAATTTTATGTACAGGCTTTTAGGACCTTGTGGTTAGATCCAATTACACATGGTCGAACCAAGAATCTTTAAATATCGAAGTCATCCTGCTTCCGATTCAATCAAAGCCTTTATGATTACTAATCAATCTACCAAGAAGCGTAGTGCAGCCTATATTTTCCTTGGAATGCTGAATCAAGAGTTGCGTAGGACGTGTTAAGGAATCTCAGCTAAGTGGATGTTTGCGTATATTTTTCTGTTTACTTTTGAACATTTAACTTCAATCCGTCAACTTTCAAATGTTTAATCCATCAGATTAACATTTTTGTGCATCTGAAATTTAATTTAAAAGGTTTATAAACCTGAAATAATGCCAGGTACCCATTAGGGGGTACAAAATATTAAGCTATATGTTTGTGTATGTTTTCGCTTTACAAGAGCTAATTTTGTTTAAAGATTGTACAACTAAAATTAGAATTAATATTGTTACGGGATGATAAGCTTATCGGCCGAGGTACCATCTAAGTCTAATAAGATTAAATGATAAATTTCTATCATAACAAATTAATCGTTGTGTTGCGCTGAACCTACATACTTGTACTGTCTTTTTAAGATTAATATGAATATATAATTTATTAATGGGAACCTCGTGCCTAATTCATAAAACCGATACCTACAACCAATACTTATTTTTACATGTGTCACTTATTGTGACTGGAGCCCATATGTATTTCTTTATTATTAATTAAGTTTGAGAACCACGACCCACTCTGCGACAGGAGAGCTGCCGTATCGCAGGAAACAAATAACCAAGGTTTCAAATTCTAGCCTATAACACCTTATTATTTATAACATAATGGACCATAATTAGACTGTTCTAAATATGAATGCAAAAATTCTTAGCTTCTAACAAACGCAAATTACCGATATAACATGGAACAGCAAATAATGTAGTAAAAAGAATGCTTTAAAAAAACTCTTGTGTTGCTAAACATTACTACTTTAAATCACTTTTGTAAAAAAAATTATTTAAATTTACATTTGCGGTGTATTACATAACACAGTGTTTTAATAATAAAAATCTTAATTTAAAGCATTTTAAAGTAATGTCAAGGATATATAGGCAAAATAGAAGTAAGAAACGTACGTAATGTTTATTATTTACTTTTAATAATAATTATATAAAAATATTTTTGACATTAAACGTCAGTTTATAAGGTTAAAATTGATCAAAGACAAACGTTTTATGTTTATTTTTAACGGGGTTGCTAACTTTTCTTAAATTAACGGGTTGCTAAAAAAATGGGTTACAAAATAAGCAACAACGCTAAAATATTTAACGGGCTGCTAAAATTACACTTTTTTAGCGGCAGTTAAAATTAACCAAGTTGATAGAGAATAGGCCCATTAATCGTGTGAACGGCGTCTTTGATTATCGGGTTCTGGAAACGGACGGTCCCGGTCGCAAAATTCAGGACTGCCCCCCCCCCCATCGGTTAAGGACGTCACAACCGTGAAGAAATGACGGCATCATTCCCGGTACCTGACGGACCTGGATCTCGTCGACGCGTTCTCCGGGCATCATTAAGGGGAGCTTAAAGGCCTTCGTGAGCTCGACCGATTTACCAGTGGCCACGAGAATTGTCTCCTTAATAGGAAGGGGCTGGATCCATTGAATCTCGAGCCATTGGCTGGGACCCGGTGTCGATAAGCGCGCAGCACTGCTTTCCTAGGACCTGGAGGTATGTTACTATTCGGCCATCTTGCGTGAAGGGAGTGGGGGTTGTTGAGTCTGACCGGTTTACCCCTTGCTTCCGGTCAGATTCTCGTTTCCCGCCGGCTTCTCACATTTACATGTTTGCGTCCAGGTACCCATCAGGCCGCAGGATGAGCAAAACTGTACGACTGGTTTGGGACACGTGAAACGTTTATGGCCTTTGCTGCCACTGTTTCAGCAGCAGTTATCTCTGTTGTACCACGGGATTCTGCTGGCAATTGTCATGTTTTAGGGCTGGCTGGCAGGGCGTCGGAGTTCAGGCTGAAACGGGCTGGACACTGGTGTACGAGGGTGATAGACCGTGTTCGTTGTGGCAGGTTTGTTTCTTGCTAATTCCTGCTGCACGTCCTCGTACACCAAGGCTATCTCGATAAGTTTGGTTACTGTAGAGAAGTCGTGGGATTGAATGTAGGTGCGGTAGGCGGGCTGCAGATTGTCATAAATACGGGTCAGGCGTTGAAAAAAACCCTCATGACGGCGGATCAGGGTTTGGATGCTGACCACGTATGTCTTGACATCTTCATCACTCTTTTGCTTCTTATTTCGGATCTTGTCCTCCAGGTTTTGAACAAGTCGGGCTGGCATAAAGAACGTTCGGAATTCATTCAAGAATTCTCTCTCGCTGTTCCAATTGCTTTGGTTGATTCGGTATCAAGCTAGGGCCTTGCCCTTGATGAGTTCCGGTAAAGAGACCAAAAGCTGGTTCTCGGAGACTGTTTATGTCCGCATCAGCTCTTCTAACCCATCGTAAAGGGTGGCTTCCGGGCTGGTAAAACTCCCTTTAGGGCATGCTCGTGTTTGATTTCCTATTAGGCTGGATGCGTGCAAGACTTGTAGTCCTGGCGTCTGGTGGCTGACTGGAATCAGGGTTTTGTATGGGCGGCGAGCAAGACAGATTAGCGGATCGCAGACTGTGCGATCGGTAGATGTGGGTCTATCTCCTGTCATAAAAAAACTCGCAGTTTTAATCAAATCGGTCGTCCAATTCGTTGACTAGGCTGGCTGTGGAAAAATTCCAGGTTGTGGTTTTGTTTTGTTTCATGGCTTTCTTTCGGCCCTTGCCCATGATTACGGTATTCAGGGTTTTTGTAACTTGGCTTAGCGTACGACAACTCACGTTTTCTGCTTTCAGGTCGGGTTTTCGAAAAGGTCCAGCGCCGCCACGTGTTTGCTCCGGTGGGGTTAGGCTGGAGTATGAATATAGGCGAGTATGGCCGGTTTAAGATCGGACAACGGAAACTGGGCGCAACAGGAAAATTATTCGGGTTCTGGAAAAGATAGACAGACTTACTGGTAGAAATACGGGCTACTGGTTACTGTGGGTTACCTGTTTTCGGCTGCAGTTGCTTGTCTTAGTGCATACTTTACTGACTTTACTAGTAGAAGTGGGTAACTCAGTAGTGAGCTGCTTCAATCACTCAGCTCACTTAAATTATTTACTAAAGCAGCTCTCGCAACTCTTTTGAATCAAATCATTGGTTTATTTGACTCTCATGTGAAATTTTATTTTTTAAACAATTCCTAGAGAGGACAGATTCAGTAAACTAATGAAATATACATAAAACTGAGCTGATTGAGCTGAAGTGATACATTCCATTCATTTAATCGGAAAAGATATAAGATGCATTTTCGGTGTTTACATTACATCTATGCTAGATTAAAAATTCACTCCATTTATTGGTCACCTATCCGATAGCAAGTTTTTTTTTTATAATTTACTCTAAATTACTGTTTAAAAATATGATTTGGCTTAGTTTTAAAGATTTTAGTCAAGATCTTTTTTCAGAAACAATTGTTCCGGTTTTTGAAAAAAAATCTTTCACATGATACAGATGTGGCGACTACACAAAGACGTTTTTTGCACTAATTTGTACAATCTAAGGTGTTAATCTTTTTTATGACTCCATCATATCAAAGGATCTTAATGTCTGCCGATTAATGGTTCTTTGATATAATTATCCAAATCGAGTATACCTGCAGCAGTGGAATTTGTTGAAGTGGTGGTTTTCTTTGCTATATTTTCAAAGTCTTGCCACAGCAATTGCTACGTTTGCAGTTGACGTTGAAGCTTCTTCGACTTGAGAAGAAATTGTAGCCGGTGGTAAATTAACTGCACAAGCTTTTCGAACTAACGATGAGTATGCTTGATTGTATTTCTCTGGTTCACTAAACGCGTGAGTTCTGTGCAGTGTGACTTTTATTATATGATATGCAACATAATAAATTTGATTTTAATTTTGATTTGTCAATATAATGTGCATATTATATTATTGCTATAAAGCTTTCATTATTAATTGATGTTCATCCATCGGTAGTTACACAAACTGCAGATATTTAAAATAGCTTTTTTTTCATCCTCTATTTTATTGTAAAGTTGTAGAATAAAGCTGTAGGAAATAGTTTTTTTACTTGGTAGATTATAGCCGGGACACAACATATTCATAATTTTTTTAAATTTGGTCTTTTTCACTATTCTTAGAGGTTGATATTCCTTAACAATAATTTTTATTAGTTGTTGGTCATATTTCTTTGGTTTTTTAATAGATATCGGTTTTTTTCTATTTATATGTTCTGTAATAGGTGGCGGCTGTCTTTGTGGATTTTGAGGCAATATAGTTGTCGGTATATCAATATTTTCATTATTGTTATTATTTATACTACGAGTCTGAGATATAGAGGCCGTAGCGCTGGGTTTTTTGGAACTTTTTTTAATATTCTCATTTCGGGAAATTGGCATAGAGAAATGTTTTGTTTTCATATGCCGAATCAAATTGCTCGTTGATTTATTTGTAACTTTTAATGTCTGTGCATGATAATTACATTTTACAAAATTATTTAATAAATTTGTAAAATGATACCAGACATCACTTATTTGTTTGTTTTGTTGGAAGACATAGTACTACTAAGTAATATATATGGGCGCAACTAAAAATTTTGAATTGAAATTCTTTGGATGTTTTCCTTTAGAGTTTCAAAATTTCCGAAAAAATTGAGTGATAAATTGGAAAAAACAGAAATTTTGGGAAAATGCATGTAATAAACAGGAGAAAGAATAAGACGAGCGGCTATGCTAACTCACCGGTGATTCATCCATGATGCATCCGGTGAGTTGGAATAGCCGCTCGTCTCCTCATTCTCTCTCCTGTTTATTACATGCATTTTCCCAATATTCCGTTTTTTCCAATTTTTCTGGAAATCCGGGTTTTTTTTGACACTCAATTTTTCACTCGCGGGTCCTGTGGAATACAATTCCGGGTCCATTGCGGGTCTTATGCAATATCATCATCTTCATCAATTCAATAATTTCATGGCTCGTGGCATTTTCGCCAATTAATAAAAATGCGAGAAGGAAACCAATATAAATAATAAACAAGAAGTCCTGAAATGTCGTTTTAGGTGCGTTAATTATGCTGCTATGCGGCCTTATAGGATTTATTTGTTAAAAAACAAATATATTATATTTAATATACACGCCCGCACGAATTCTTCAAGAATGAACTAACCCGCGTGCTGGCTGCGGAGTAAAAGAACGTTTCCCGAAGGTCGCGCCAGAACAAAAACGTTTATCAATTTATTGTTATATTATTTTTTGCTATTTTGTTTGCATTGGAACCATTATAATAATAAAACTACAATACAATCTATAAGCAAAAGGACATATTATGCATTATTATTTATAATCATGATCACGATGATCATTTCTTTACACTCGCATTGTGCCTCCCATTTCAACAAAACAAAATGTTACTAAAATTAAACAACAAAAATTAATTAGTAATACTAGTTTTATTTAGATATTTATGTAGCATGAAAACGACATGCTACACTCTCCACCACTCACAAAACTATTTGAAAATATTCGGTGCTACTAACTGATGAACCAAACCTGTTCTATACTAGAAACTGATGATTTGAACATGAATTACTGTCTTTATTAGTGACTAAACAAGCAAACAAACAAACAAAATTAAGCATATATTATACCTTATCTTTGGGAACCACCTCCTGTCAATCACTTCCTAGTGCACCATTATTATTGTCTTTTCTAACATCTTCGGCACCATTATTATCGTCTTTTCTAAAATCTTTGGCACCATTAGTTTTGTTGTCTCCACTAGCCATTTTTGACGATGACGGTTAAATTAAGTTGAAACTTAAAAAAATGGTTTAAAAAAATGTTTACAATTTAAACTGGGGAGGTTGCTGCCACCTGTTGTTCACTTGCTCAATGAGTTTTATTTTTTATGTGTAAGAAAGAAACCAAAATTACCACTTAACGCATGATTTCAATGTAATTGGCTCTGTTCAGAACGACTCAGCATGAGAACTAAACTGCTGAGTCATCGTTTGTTGGCAGCGCTTGCCATTTTACTTATCATACATTTAAGTTTGCTTGCTGACAAATGAACTCAGCAGTTAATAAGCTCATATAAATTTACATATTATTAAAAAAATTGAGAAAAGAGGCAATATAGGTAATTAATAAATATATGGGATTACAACGTACAAAACTTGGGTGAAGGAATTAAAAAATATAAAAAAATGATAAAAATAATCAATCTTAAAAACATTACAAAGTAGAATTAAATGGCATTACATATTAAGAGTATATTATATCTCGTTAAGTAGCGGCTTTATAAACTAATTAAATCATTTAATTAAATTTAAAACTTTAAGCTTTTTGATAAAAGTTGGCAACGCTCTAAAATATGCCGTTCAGACGGGCTTAGCGTTTATATGGCGTTCAGAACGAGTCATCAATTGCCAGCGTTGACTCATCAATACTAATTTACACTAGCAATTATATTATTTAGTAATTTTTTTTTTTTTTTAACACCTTGAAAGACGGGGGCGACATATTTGACATTTGCAAGGCGGCCACTAATTTGCAACTTGCCGCTCTTGGTTGACAGGACCTTCCACTTGAACTTGTAATTAGCGGGTCAGCTTTACAATAATTAGGCGGTACTCCAGCTCCAATTAATAGCGAGCCAGAGTTCCCGCTCCAAACAGCCTACAATTACTCTTCTTTATAATATTCCCTTAAATAAAGTAAAAAAAATTAAAATGTACCTTAATTGTTGTTCGGCTGTTGTCTGTTTGTCGGCATCCTTATGGTGTATCTTGCAGCATATACCAGTATTTAAATAGATTGGACATTCATTTTGATTGGTCGCGGCAATTTACTTCACTTGCCACGTGATCGTCCTTTCTTTAGTTTACGAACTCGACCGGTACCACGGCTGATGCCCAGAAAAAGCATTTCTCCTAACACGTGGGACCTCACACACAGGCGCACTTAAAATAATACACCAACGCCAGACAACATCCAACAAACCCACAAAAATACATTCACACTAATTCTAGGTAATATTTAAGAGCATAAAAAAACATTTATTAATTAATTAGCGCTCCTCACAGAGATAACTAGTAATTTAATATAACAAAAAACTCCAACGGAACGCCACTGTTCAATGTGGCAAACCTACGCAACCAATTGCTAAGGATTTTACGTCATGGGCACTATATCTGACATTTTTTCTTTTTATATATTAGGACTACATATAGTTTTTTGTAGGGGATTCTCTAAAATTAGTTTAAAATAAGTTTGCTTATTTTTTTTTACGTTTGCTCCATGTCTCAACTGCGAGTTTGTTTGCATTATTTGCATACTTTTGTTTTTGTGACGCACATCTGGTCCTCGGTATGTTCAGTTTTCATTTTTTATGAACATTCAAAATATAATATCGAATGGTTCTAACAAATCGAGAACATTTTTGGTAAAGGTTTGATAGAAAAATGTTATTTTTTACTAAACTAAACTTTTTATACTTAATGTATCAGTTATGTCCTTTGAGTTATATATCATTTGATCGGTATTCTTATGCCAATTTGAATTATTAGTGTTGGTAGTTTGATACAAAAACTTTATTCAATAAATAGTTACAATATATAAAAAATGGTTATAAAATAAAACGTGTAAAATGTATAAAACAATAGTATAAAACATACGCATGTGTATAGGACATGCCTAAAACGGTACAAAAACAAACAGATTAAAATCAATAAAAGGTAACATGACATACATTTTAAAATTTATATCACAGTTGGAGGTCACATACAATAAAAATGATGATTCATCAGGTATTAAAAGTTTAAATCTAGTTAAAAGAGAAACAGTTTATGTATACTGGCGATGGTCCGTCAAGTGCTCGATGTAAATGTCTCGACTTCACTGATCACTTCGCTGAGTTGGTTTGGATAGAAATTTTTGTTCGTAATACTTTCTAACCTGGTCTTTCATTGTCTTCTCTATCAGGGCTCGTGCGATAGGAGGGATCATCACTGAGCCATCTCTGACGGTCAGTTTTAAAGAAATCATTGACGGGTTGATTGGGTCCTGGATCCAATTGATGTTCAGTTTTTCCCCCATGCAACGTGTAGCATTTCTTGCCCTTGTTTATAGCGACGCTATGTCTCTACCATCACGCGTCAGGTTTCTTTCCAGTGAGCCTGAAAGGTAGTCGGCGAGCCTTTAGATGATAGGTTGGGCTCCCGTTTTTTGACGAACTATCTTGCACAGCTGGTCAGTGATATCAGTTAGCAATTTAAAGGCCTGTGTAACGGTTTCTACGTCCGTTAAGTCGCATAAAGGTAATACATCTGTGACACCCCGCGCCGATGGTAAGTATAATAATTTGGGGCTGGCACGTTGAGGAAGTTTCATCCAAGACTTACAATATTTCTTATAGTTCTCATCAATTTCTTTTAAGTGTTTTTTCTGTACCGTCGTTTCTCTGAGGATAAATTATAGTTGGCTGGCTATAAAAATGTTGTAGGCGTCGATTTTTTGCCACGGCGCTAGCAGGGAGTTATGGATGTCGCTTAGCTGCCCCTTCATTCTTGCGATTGTGCGCTCAGGTGCAGTGTCGACATGGAAGCCCGTTGGTATGCAAATATTGTATTAAGATAGTTGTAGATTCTTTCCATGAGTCTGGGACCACTTTAAAGTTGTTAATTTTATTGTATATGCAGGCTAGTATCTTGCAGATTGAGTCTTCTATTTCACTTCCTCACTGGTAACACAATGTTTTGGTTATCTGGTTCACCGCGAAGAAATAGAATGCCGTGGTGTTCTTCGGCAGGCAGTTCTTTGGTCTCGTAAACAACTTTAAAGTGGTCTTCGAGGGTACCTTTTTCGATTTGACATTAACCACTGTTCTCTACACCCCTAATTTCTCTAAATGCTTTTTTTTATTTACCCTGTAGAGGTTTTTGGATGCGGGAAGCAGCATCAGCATAATATCTTTGACCCACCGCGGGTCAGCGTTAGCTGGTATTGTGCCTAAGGGGCCGATTTCTGGGGACTTTTGCAGATCCGACTGCAGTCATTTCCGCGGTGATGTTGTTGCTGCTATTAGTTTTACAGCTGTTCTGACCGCATCCGGACGACGTAACTAGTCCCTTTTTTCTCGTTTCTACTGTCTGAATTATTACTAGCCGTTAATTTGGTTGGAGGCGTCTTCAATAACTCAGGCAGTTGAGAGGAATCCGGGAGGTCAGTAACGGTGTGGACCTCATTGGTGCGTGGCGGTGGCGGGAGAGGTAGCTTTTGCACTGGGCTAAAGAGTGGTAAAGACGCCGGACTTAGTGGTGGTGAACGCTGCAGGCTAGGTGGTAGTAAATGTGCCGGGCTAAGTGTGGGTGGAGGGTCCTGGTTTACAAATGATGAAAGCTTATGTGATGCAGCTGGAGGTGAAGCCTCGGCAATGGGGGGCGTAGTGCTCTGACCTTGCTAAGATGGTGACGTTATCTGTCGTCGGGGTTGCGGGGCAGCAAGCTCTGGTTGATGTCCTCCGGCGCGTCAGGGATTTTATTTGGGGCACTGGACGCCTGGTGGTCTTCCTTGGTGTAGGGCTTTCACCTGCATCTAGTTCCAGCATGTAGACCTTCATCTCAGCAGCATCGTGAACAGCTTTTTGATGCGATTTTACCAATTTTATTATCTTATCAATGTTTTTGCAAAGACCACATCGGAAAACAATTTCAAACTTAAGAAAACGTCGTAAATGCTTGTTGAGGTCCAAGTGGCTTTTGTAACTCCTGCGTGGACGGACATTGCACAGCGTGCATACTAGTTCGGATGGCATCGGGAACATCACAGTGTATGGTATCATTTGTGACATAAATTTACTAAACACAACAACAATGCTATTATGAGTGAACTTCTACGTGCATCTGTCTTTTCTTTGTCTGGATTAAATTGAGCAATAATAATAGCGCTATTTTTTGTAGAATTTCTAATATTTTTTATTAAATGCAACACGTTTTTATTTTGCTGTTCTAGCAACAAACTCTCTATTAATTTTCATTGCCCAACTGTCTTTCTCTATTCTGGGTCTGCTCATATCCCACTTCTGATGACAGATATGACACATGCATGGCATTTATTCTAACTATTTTTACAATTAAACAAGTTCAAATAATATCTAAGCTTATTATTAAATCATTTGTCGGTTAAAGGACTCGTTGACGGTTTCAAAGCAATCGCACTACTTACAGACTCAATCTATACTGTATCACCGCGGAGCAGCCCTCCTCCGAGCACACGCCTTTTTTCTTCGACGTAGTTCACGAGTGTATAAATATTTAAAATTGCATTTTAATTTGCCGTCAAAGAGAACGTTGCAAGATGTATTATCAAAAATTCCATTTGCAACTTAAATGAATCAATCAATACTAGATCATTTAAAATTAATAAATTCAAAATTAGGCAAGTTGGTTAAGAGTTGCACACTTATGTTTGATAAAATTGCTATATACCCAGGCTTTCATTTTGACTGTTCAAAAGATTTAATTGTAGGCAATAAAGACTTTGGTCACTTAGGTCGAATTAAGCGTAAGAGTTATGTTAAAGAATCCAGCGCGTCAGCAAGAGCTTCAATTCAATGTAGTTTTTAAGAAATACATGTTTTTGTAATTGTATAAATAATATTCAATAAAACAAGTTTTTAATTAATAAATAAGTTCTAAAAGTTAGTTGTAAGGCAGACCATGCTTTAGTTTTTATGATACGCGGTATTCAAAAACCTTGGAAACAAGTCATAGCCTATTACTTCACTGCAAATACTATTCCAACAGATATATTTATAGAAATCTTAATCAAAATTATTTCGGAATTGCACGCTATTGGATTAAATATTGTAGCGACAGTTTGTGATAAAGGTTCTACAAATAAATCAGCAGTAACTCGATTGTCTGCACAAACCAATAGTAAATTTAATTTTTAGTTTTTTGTAAATAACAAACCAATTTGTATTATATACGATGTTCCGCATTTACTAACAAATACTAGAAACTCCTTATTAAAGGGCAAAATTAAATTTGAGGCAAATAAATTTGCAAAATTTGTTCATATTGAGGAAGTTTTTAAATTTGATCAAAAAAGAAGATTAAAACTGCTCCTAAATTAAAAAGTGAGTATTTTTGTTTAAATAATAAATACATAAAAATGTAGGCCGCACAGCAGCTTAGTTCAACAGTCGCATCTGCAATTGAAACTTTGTTAGTTATATACTGCCCAGTTTATCAAAATGATTGATTTTTTATCTGATTCATTAAATGAGTCTGGTAAAAAAATTTCTCCAAATAAATCATTTAAGTGTGGAGTATCATTATCATCTCCACACATAGAATTTTGGTTAAATATGTTGATCAAAATTAAAAAGTGGAAATTAATAAATTTAATGACAGATACAGATGTATCAAATCAATATTCATTTGTTTAGGGCTGGCAAACCACAATTCAATCTGTTATGTTTTATAATAAATACACTAATGAAAAATTTAAAATTTAAATTGTAGAAATTTTGATCAAGACCTAGTTGAAAATTTGTTTTGCACAATAAGGCAACATGGCGTTGCCAATACTCATCCAACTTGTCATTAATTTCTTGTCTTAAAAACTGTAATAATCAACAAATTAGCTTTGCTTTTTGAACATGGAAATTGTGAAAATCATGACTGTACAATTAGATGATCTGACATCATTTATCTCAGGAAATTTAGAAAATTTTGATAATCCTACAAATGATTCAGATATGGAGCTTGTCTATACCATAAGATGACATAAATGCATTAGATAGTCAAGCACTCACTTATGTCAGTGGTTATGTATTAAAGAAAATAAATATTCCAGCGTGCAATCAATGTCATCAAATGCTATATAGTAGTGAAGTAACTGAGACGCATGTGTTTACGAAATTTAAAGAATGCAATAATTTATTAAATTTTGCTTTTAATGAAGTAATATTTTTATTGGATGACATACAGAGTATGTTTATTCAATATTTAAATATAAATGGCCATATAGATAAATTGGAAGTAACATTTAAAGCCCATTTTAAAAGTATGTACCAGAATTTATTTAAAAAAAATTAGTAATGATCAAAGTGATTTGTGAATTGATTTTGAATGTGGCTGTACGATTATTCATATAACAATATGTACAGTAGTCAACTAACACATTATTAAAAAAAAACATTCATAACAAAAAAATGCTGAAATTAGTTCATCCAATTAATCTGTCATTAAAATTTTATAGAATTATTATTTATTTTTGTTATTAATTTATAGAATAACCATTTAATTTTATAAAGATTATATTATATTATATTATATTAATATAATTTATTTTTTAGAATTATTATTTATTTTTGTTACTTATTTATAGAATAACCATTTTATTTTATTAAAAAAATTAAAGTTATATTAATATATCTTATTTTATATAATTATTATTTATTTGTTAATTTGTTTTATAGAATTTGTTTTTAGTTTATATTATATATAATTATGTATGACCGGTTTTACAGAATAGTTATTTATTTGTTTTACCATTTTTATTTTATTTTTTGGTATTTTAAATTATAGACAAAAAACGTACGGCTGAATAACTCTGTTATTTTTTAACCGATTTATATGATTCAAAATCATTTTAAATGGTTTTGTGAGTATTTTAAAGGCAGGTACTCACATATTTGTTTTATTTTTAGTATAGTTGCTAGGGCAACCAACTTTATTTTTTAACATGCATTTTATATTTTATTTTTTGAATCTATATGATATTCTTAATACAACCATGTAAAATAATAACATACTTTTATAACAAAATTTTCTAATAAATTTAAAAAACAACGTACAAGTTTATTGCTCTTTTTTGTTTCAAAAGCCTCTGTAAAATCAAGTATATGCTGTTCTATCTCACATCAACATCTTGCATCAAAGCATGTTTTTGCAGTCCACACTGTTTTTGACAGTCTGTTAGTTTTCTAGAAGCTTAATCACTGTGGTGGAAATGACCCACGATTTTTTTGTACTTTTTTATTATGGTTTTGGTTTGCTCATCTGAGAAAAGAAAGTGTTGTATCACCGATTGCAGTGTGTGTGACACACATCCCTTAGATTTATAGGGACCACGCATGACACAAACCATATTTGGTGCATTGTCACGAAATACCAAAAAAATCTTACCGCTTAAGTTCCATTCATTAACCATATCTCTCAGTTTTTGTTCGATGTATTCACCGGCATGATTTGTTCTAGTACAGCTGCATCTAATATAACTTTCAGACGTTGATGCTCAATGATACAATGTCCTGTAAAGCTGAAAAGTAAACATGTTTTGCTGGGGTTAGTCCATATATCTGTGGTAGCACTTAACCACTCACATCTTGCAACTAAATCCTTTACTTCGGGTTTTCATTTTCTCATAGGTCTGCGGCATCAAGAATTTTTCAGACTTGAGTCGATATTTTTGAAGGATCAGTAAAGTTGAGCCGTTGGAATACCTTGCCTTCTACCAACGAATACGGTAGCATATCGACTATTTTCAAATCTTTAATGGCTTTGTCTATTCTTTTTATAATTTCATGGTCATCTGGCCATTGCACAGATTTAGATTTAGTGACCAAACTTGGAATAGTCGATTAAACCAGCTTTGGTTTATCATAGATATTGATACTGACAGAGGTTATCGAATACATCCGCTTCGATTTTTTTTTTTTCATTTTTCAAGTTTTCTATTTTTGACAATCGTTTTAAAACCTGTCTATACTCCACATTATAAAGTTTTGATAAATGTTGCTTCAATTCGTGTATTGTTTGTTTTTTTTCGGTTTGTGGTTACCCAATGAAAATGATTTATTACATAATTTGCAAATGGCTTCACATAAATCGTTGGTACTTTTATTAAAATACTGCAAAATTTGATTTTTCTTTTTGTTGCGACATTTTATACCTACCCAAACCAAGAAAAAAAGCTAAAATAATTAAATTAAACTAGAAATACACACACCGGCAAACGTTAATAAATTCATTTAAATTTAGTTTTTAATTCTTCATGAAATTTTATTTTATTATTACAATTTAGTGAATTTAGTTAAATATTTACGATGCACAAATTAGTAGAATTAACTCAATACTCTCAAGTTTCAATAGTAAGATATGAATTAAAAAAGAATATCACTATAAGATATCATTAAATTATATTGTAAGTTAATTTTTAATAATAAAATTAATAAATATAATAATTAAATAATAATAAATTAATAATAAATTTATTAATTATTAAATTAACAAGAAAAACAAATTACTCATTACTATTGACACTTTTCTTCGTGTCCGATGTGTAGTGGTTATATTGACTAATGCTCTTCCAAGTTGTGCATGGTTGTTTGCTCCGCGGGTTGCTGTCCTTAAGTTCAGGTCCGTCACTTGTGATATTATATCGGTCCATCGAGTGAGAGAGTGAGAGAGTGCCCGCGCTTATGTTTGCCTTTGGGTTTGCTTTGAATGATGAGCTTTTCTATGTTGTCGTGGCGTGTGATATGTTCGAAGAATTTCAGGATAAGCGCATACGTCATACTTGAAAGTTGCTGCTTTGGTTTAATTTCAGCCAGAACCGAGATATTTGTGCGCCTGGCCGTACGCAATACCCACATCGCAAAGGCATCAATTCACCGTCTATTGGCAGCTTTAGTGACCCATGTTTCGGAAGCATACGTAAAGACAGGAAATACTAGAGCTCTTGCCAGCGCAATTTTGGTAGCTTGGTAAGTTGACTTATTGCGGAGAGTGCTATTTCAATACGCCTTCATAAGAAGGCTCAAACTCGCAGGAGCCGGATCTGTGGATCCACGACCTCGCAGTTCCCAACTTGATCTGGCTGTTGCAGATGTTTTGTCTCTCGATCGACAATTATGACCTTGGTTTTGATGTAATTTATGTCCAACCCATATTCCCCGCTTATTGCTTCGAGTTTATTAAGTAAGGCAGTAAGTTTTTCAGTGGTATTGGCTATCAATAGGATATTGTCAGCAAATCGCAGATTGGAAAACTTCTTTTCGCCAACTTTCACACCCCCATTCTAGTTTTCCAGAACCTGCCGCATCCATGGCCGCATCACATATTCATGCACATACGTATAGTTCTCGAATTAGAGTGTCACCTTTTTTCTTGCCTAAAAGAGACATGTCGCAGCTCAGTGCAATAGGGGGGCCGTGGCATCGCAATTAAAAAAATATCGAAATACTAATAAACAAATAAATAGTTACTGGGTTAACAGGTGGGCGGATCGCCGGGCTGGCACTATGCCAGGCGGCTCGCATTGGAAGATAATGCCAAACTACAAGAACACTCACCTGCATGACTTCAAGTGCTCCAATTGCATTATTAAAAATCTTCTTTAGTGCACCATTCCGGTGCCTCGTTCTCCTGATTGGGACTTGGTGGCCCTGTTTGGGGCTAGGACGCCGAAAGCAATAAATGGCGGTCCTGTAATTCTTCGGGGAACGATACGAGGTAAAAAAAATATACTACACATGGGTTCTTTTAATCAGTAGTGATGTATTCTGTCTTTCGTTCTGTTACACAAATATTTTTATATTCTTTCTGTGCTAGAGAGCATGGTAGCAGTCTACCCTCCAAACAGCCTTGGTTGTTGTTCGGCTGTTGTTTTAAATTTCATGGCATGCGGGTACCTTTTGTAGACAATCCGTCAATA
Source organism: Tachinus rufipes (assembly GCA_963932245.1). Taxonomy (NCBI): domain Eukaryota; kingdom Metazoa; phylum Arthropoda; class Insecta; order Coleoptera; family Staphylinidae; genus Tachinus; species Tachinus rufipes. The sequence goes on from OZ010748.1 coordinate 54,893,340, forward strand.
AAAGTCTGGTTGGGTGTTATTCCAATCGGCCGCGGCAATTTCACTATGCGACCACGTACCTGAACTGTTCTTCCTTGTACCACGCTTGTTGCCCAAAGAGGCCGGAAAACGGTTTACATTTGCTTTTACGCAGTTTCTTACATAAAAAGTATTTTTCGCGGCACGTGGGACATTGCCCATAGGCGCGCTTAAAATGATACTTCGATGCCATACAACAGCGAAACAACCACCTTACAAATCTATAATACCACACTCACAATCTATTTGTGTACAATAATCAGGAGCATAAATATACTTCAACAAACAACAAACCAGGAGCCCCCCACACACCGAGCTCACACTTCGGCTTACAAAGGTAACTATATTATTTTATATAAATCTTATTATTATTAAAGATTTTAGTTAATATAATCAATATTTGGTGATTATTTTAACGACATAAGCTGCTTATCTGGATCAACCACAAATGTAAATATATACATATAAAATATACATACGGATAATTGTAAGTTGTTCTATTTATAATAAATATTTTTAACCTAACTAACGTTTATTATGTCAATCTAGTTCCCTTTGAGTTTTTTAATTAAATTGGTCAATGAGACCGTTACACCCCTTCTACTTCCGCGAGGAAACCTTTCTACTAAAATTTTCCGAAGATAACAAACAACAATCACATCACATACAACAAATACTGACTTAGCAAAGAAAAAGCCGGGCCTTCAAGGCGTCTTCACTAAGTTCAAGCTCACTAAAAAAAAAGGAGGAAATTAAAAACAAAATACAAAACAGAACAAAAGTAATGCAGGCATCGACAGTAAACAGAAGAGGTGGCCACAGACGGCTGAAAGCAAAGATACCTTAAGGAGGTAAACCGTAGTCCGGCACCCGGTCCCCTATCGTAGAAACTTCTTTGATACCCTTTCCTCGGGGGCTGAAGCTTGGCGGGTGGACGGTCGGTGAAAAGAAAAAAAAAAGAAGAAAATAAAAACAACAATACCCATTATTCCACGTCAGATCCAGATCACATTCTTCCCGCAAACCAACAAAAACCACGTCCATAGCCAAGTCGTTGTAAATGGAGTACATTGGTGTCACCACATACCCCCGTGCTGAAAAATAAAGTTTGGCACTATAACCCACCAAAACACAAACCAACGACACAAAACAAACATTCACAGGATCATATACACGTTGCCATCGGAATCCGACTTAATGTTATGCGCAAACCTTGGGTCATTAAAGGAACTCTTACCCCACGCAGTATCACGGATGCCCTATTCTTCAACCGGGGTCAACACAGCTATTATCTGCGAGAAGAAATAATCACAGAAAAATTACAAATAAAAAAAATTAAAAAATCCCTTTTCAAACCTACTTCACCCAAAGATCAATTTACGCATTAATACAAAAAAACGTTTCCAAAACAAAATTATAATTATTCCCTAACGTGTCCAAAAGAATCCATGCCAACCCTGACACTTAATCCCACACACAAAAAGGGAAACAAACAAAAACTAAATATTTTCATCGCCACAATAAGGCTTAAGGTCCTTCACGTGCCAACAACCCACGGGTACACCTTTATCATTTTCCAAATCATACACCAACCGGAACACCATCCCTCTCACAACACACAATATGTACTTTGAGGCGAGTTTTGCCGCAAAACCATCGATAGTCTTGGACAACGGATACGTTCGTTTCCAAACCAAATTCCCTATTTTACACTTATCGGATTTTTGTCTCCGAAGGTTATAAGTTCTTGAGTTTTTTCGTAAGCTTGCTTTAAATGATCGACAATATGGGAAAACTTTTCAGGTAACTCTGACATTCTCTTGACTAAATAATCCCTGTTTTTATCTACGACGACATCTTTTCCCTCTATCTGTTCATAAAACTTGCCATCACAGGAAACTATTCTGCCAAAATTTAAGAAATTAGGAGAATGACCGGTAGCTTCATGGACGCTAGCCCTGATCGCATAACCAATCTTATAGATATCTCTATCCCAATACTTGTGAGGAACTTTCATCAAAAACGACCTAATAGCGGTCTCAATCACCCTGTTTACTCTCTCAGTAAAATTCACTTGAGGGTGATACCGAGCGATAAACCATACCTTCTGTACCTCATATTTCTACATTAGTTCCTTAAATGCCTTACTGGTAAACTGCACTCCATTATCAATCATGATGATTTGAGGAACTCCAAATAACAAAAAAACTTGGTTTTCTAAAAACTTCAAGATTTCTGACGTAGTAGCTTTTCTCATAGGGTGCACTAATACAAATTTCGTAAACCAGTCGGTCACGACTAGAAGGTAGCAGTTCCCATTTGTAGAGCGAGGAAGAGGGCTTATTATATCCGTCGAAACGATTTGCCATGGATATTCCACGACTTTAGGTTTACCCATCCATCCTGCCTTAGGTACCTTTTGGGCGCTGCATACCTTACAGGCACGTATGTATCTTACTACGTCCATCCGCATTTTCGGCCAATAGTACGTTTGCCTGATCTTGTTCAGAGTCTTGAAACACCCAAAATGACCGGAAGTAGCTAGGTCATGACATTCTTCATAGACTCTTTTCCTCTGTCCTTGACCTACTACTCTCTTCCACTCGGATCCATTATATGGCCTTTTACCTTTTATAGGGACCAACTTAAAGAGATGTCCTCCCGCAACTTTCCACAAATGATACGACTTAGAGTCCTTAGTTACGGCTATCTTTATCTTGTCCACCCAGGGGTCAGTTCCATCCGGGCCAACGTCTCCTTCCTCAACTATACTGGAAACGTTGATTACTCCGACCGGAGTATCTACTGGGGCTCTAGATAGGGCATCGGGTACTACGTTATATTTACCTTTACGGTGTACCAACTCCATGTCATATTGGTTTAGCTTCAAAGCCCATCTTGCCAACTTTCCCTTCGGTTCTTTCAATCGCTGTAGCCAAATCAGGGAGTGATGGTCGGTTATCACGCGGAACCGAACCACTTCTATTTATGGTCGAAATTTCTCTACTCCAAAAAGAATTGCCAAGCATTCCTTCTTAGTGGTGTCGTAGTTCCTTTCGGCTTTTGATAAGGATCTACTGGCAAACGCTATAGGTCTTTCCGATTCACCCTCTTGATCTTGGGCCAACACCGCTTCCACGCCAACGTCGGAGGCATTGCAATGAATAGTGAACGGCAGGTCAAAATTAGGACTTATCAGAATTGGAGCGTTCACCATCCTATTCTTTACATTCAGGAACGCTTTGTCCGCTTCACCATTCCACTCAATGGTTTGAGTTTTTCTTCTCCCCACAATCAAATTATTAAGCGGTGCGACCACCGTCGCATAATAAATAAAACCTCGCGATTAAAAAAATATCGAAATACTAATAAACAAATAAATAGTTACTGGGTTAACAGGTGGGCGGATGGCCGGGCAGGCACGATGCCAGGCGGCTCGCAACGGAAGATAATGCCAAACTACAAAAACACTCACCTGCACGACTTCAAGCGCTTCAATTGTTTTATTAAAAATCTTAGTGCACCATTCTGGTGCCTCGTTCTCCTGGTTGGGACTTGGTGGCCCTGGTCGGGGCTAGGACGCCGAAAGCAATAAATGGCGGTCCTGTAATTCTTCGGGGAAGGATACGAGGTAAAAAAAATATACTATGCTACACATGGGTTCTTCTAATCAGTAGTGATGTATTCTGTCTTTCGTTCTGTTACACAAATATTTTCATATTCTTTCTGTGCTAGAGAGCATGGTAGCAGACTACCCTCGCTCCAAACAGCCTTGGTTGTTAATCAACTGTTGTTTTAAATTTCATGGCATGCGGGTACCTTTAGTAGACATATGTACAGCATTATCTTCCTACTATTGACACACTTAACAATTAAACTAACAATAGCCGGCCGGCAAACTGATGTCAAACTCAACAAAAGGCATGCGGCATATGCGTATGAATTCGTTTCGACCGATTCCGAATATTATCCGACACGAAGGCTAGTTTTGGTGGAGCCGAAGGTTCGGCCAGTTTTTGGTCGAAACCAGGATTTTGGCCGAAACTAAAACCAAAACTTTTGGTCGGTCACTACACACAATCTATTACAGAATTATTGAAACATAATAAAAATGTTAATATTTTTATTTTAGGATCTGTTTATTATAAAAACCGTCCCAAGTTAAATAAATTTGTTTACACGTTTGACGATGCAATAAATTTATGTAATACACAAATTTGAACTTGATCAAAATTCTGAAAGAATTAGATACTTTGATGTAAATTCTATAATATTAAGTATTTAAAAAATATTTTTGTTGATTTGAACGCACTTGGCAAAAGGATAATAATTAATACTATTTGAGTTATAAACGTCAAGATAACAGGAATTACAGTCAATAGTGTACATAGTGCAGATTTTATCATATATTTTCAAAATATGCGTGGTTTAAACATTTATTAGCAGTAATTAATACTTTTAGTATTAAACAACTGGATCTGCGTATTTTCATTTTTGTTTTATACATTTAAGATAAGGTATTTGTTAATGACTACAGCATATTTTTTGAAAAATGTTAATTGTTTTTTGAAAAATTTGAAATTTTTTTCATTTTATTTAGCAATAAAAATATAATTATTTTTGGTGACTTTAATGCTGCAAGTAATAATACTAAATTTTTAGTTTTACAAAGTTTTATGGAATTTGCAGATCTTGCGCAACATAGCACAATTCTCAATAATTATAACAATTCATTACATTTAGTTTTTAGCAAAGTAAATGTAATGAATGTTTAAAAACTGCTGTTTTTCAGATTTATAAAAGTAGTAAAAATGTAAGAAAGTGAGATTAGTGAGTATGTAACAGCAGTAAGAGTAGTAATAAGAGTAGTGAGAATGTGAGAATGTGAGAATAATAAAAATGTAAAAATAGTAAAACTATGAAAGTAGTGACAATGTGAAAATGTGTGAAATTGTTGGAGTAGTGAGAATGTAAGAATAAGTAAGAATGTTGTTAAAGTAGTAAGAATATGAGAAAGTTGAGATTGTGGGAGTAGCGAGAATGTAAGAGTAGTGAGAGTAGTGAAAATATAAAAATAATGAAAATAGTTACAATGTGAGAGTAGAAAGTATTTGAGGATAGTAAGAATGTCAGAATGTGAGAATAGTAAGAATATAAGAGTAGTAAAAACGTGTGTTTTGTAAGAATGTGAGAATAGTGAAAATAGTGAGAATGTGAAAGTAACAAAAACGTGCGAATCATGAAAATGTGAGTATAATGACAATGTGAGAATAGAGAAAATGTAAAAGTAGAAATGTAAGAGTAACAAAAATGTGAGAGTAATGAGAATTTGAAAGTAGTTAGAATGGAAAATTAGTGAAAATATGAAAGTAGTAGGAGTATGAGAAAAGTGAGAATGTAAGTGTAGAGAGAATGTAATAATAGAAAAAACGTGTAAACGTGAGAATAGTAAGAATGTGATAGTATTAGGGAAAATGTGAGAAGTATGAAAATTTAGTGCGAATGCAACATTAGTAAAAATGTGAGAGTATGAGAATATGAAAGTAGTGAGAATGTGAATCTAAACAAAATGTAAAAGAAATAAAAATGTAAGAATAGTGAGAATGTGAGAGTAGTTAGAATGTATGTATGTGAGAGTAGCAAAATGAGAATGTAAAATTAGTGATAATGTTAAAGTAATAAGAATGTTAGAGTAAAAAAGTGTGGGAGTATTGAAATGTGAGAATAGTAATAATTTGATAATGAGAATAGTAAGAATGTGATAGTAGTAAGAATGTGAGAGTAGTGAAAGTTGTGAAAATAGTGAAAATGTAAGAGTTGTAAACGTAAGTGAGAATGTGAGAGTAGGGAGAACGTGTAAGTAGTAAGAATGTGAGACTAAGGAGAACGTGCTAGTAGTGAGAATGTGAGAGTAGTGAGAATATAAAAATAGTAAAAATGTGAAAGTAGTGAAAATCTAAAAGTAGTGAGAAAGTAAGAATAGTTAAAGTGATAAAAATGCGAGAGTAGTGAAAATGTGAAAATAATGAAAATAGTGACAATGTGAGAGTAAAGTGTGTTTGAGAATAGTAAGAATGTCAGAATTTAAGAATATAAGATTAGTGAAAATGTGAAATTAGTGAGAATGTGAGAATAGTAAATATGTGAGAAAAGGGAATATGTGAGAATAGTGACAATGTGAGAGTAGTAAAAATGTGAAAGTAAAGAAAATAGTAAGAATGTGAGAGTATTAAAACTAGTGAGGACGTAAGAGTAGTAAAAACAGTGAGAATGTAATAGTAGTAAAAATGTGAGAGTAGTGAAAGTAATGAGAATTTGAGTGTAGAAAGAATGTGAAAGTAGTTTGAATGTAAAAGTAGTGAAAATGTGAGAATAATAAGAATGTGAAAATAGTAAAAGTAATAAGAGTAGTGAGAGATGTAAAATTGTAAAAGTAATAAGAATGTAAAAATAGGAAAACTGTGAGAGTAGTGAGAAAGTGAAAGCAGTAAATATGTGAGAATAATGAAAATAGTAACAATGTGAGAGTAGTGGTAATGTGAGTGGAGAAAGAATGTACGAATAGTAAGAACGTAAAAATAGTAAAAATGTGAGAGTGCTGATAATGTGAGAGTGTTGATAATGTGAGAATAGTGAGAAAAGTAAAAATGTAAAAGTATGGAAAATAGTAAAAATGTGAGAGTGTTGATAATGTGAGAATAAAGAAAATGTGAGAATAGTAGAAATGTAAGAATATTGAAAATAGTTAAAATGTAGCAGTATATACAATGTGAAAATAATAAAAATGAGAAAATGTGCAAAAAGTAAGAATGTAAAAGTAGTGAGTATGTAAAAGTAGTGTTATTGTGAGAACATAAGAATGTGAAAGTATTGACAATGTAAAAGTAGTACAACTAATTAGATTATTAGACTTAAGAGACTGTAAGAGTAATGAAAATGTGAGAGTAGTGAGCATGTGAGAGTGAGAATATAAAAGTGAGAATGTAAAAGTGGGAATGTGAGAGTGAAAATGTAAGAGTGAGAATGTGAGAGTGATAATGTGAAAGTGATAATGTGAGAGTGAGAATGTGAGAGTGATAATGTGAAAGTGATAATGTGAAACTGAAAATGTGAGAGTGAGAATGTAAGTAAATTGCATTTATTGCAAACACCAATAAATTTGTATCTTCAAATTAAAATAAGTATGTCTTGCTAATATTTTTTTTTATTATTTACCTTATTCAATCTAGTTCAGAAGCTTTATAATCAAAGTTTGCATTTATTATATTATAAGAGTGAGAATGTGAGAGTGAGAATGTGAGTTAGAATGTTAAAGTGAGATTGTAAGAGTGAGAATGTGAGAGTGAAAATGTAAAAATGAGAATAAGAATCTGAGAATGAGAATGTAAGAGTAAGAATGAAAAAGTAAGAATTAGAATGAAAGAGTGAAAATTTGAGAATAAAAGTGAAAATGTAAGAGTAAGAATGTAAGTCAGAGTAAAAATGTTAGAATAAGAATGTGAGTGAGAGTAAAAATGTGAGTGAGAATGTGAGAGTAAGAGTGAAAAGGTAAGAGTAAGAATGTGAAGTATAAAATGTAAAAATAAGATTTTAAAACTGATAATATGAGATTGAGTTTGTGAGAGTGCAAGTAAAATATTTTGGTGACCCATGGTAATTGATTAACTGTACATTTGATAGTCAAAAAGTTTTTATAGTATGGTTTTATTTGTTGAAAAGTATATTTTACAACAAAATAGCAATATTTGCTAATTAAACTATTAATCACAAGATCTTTTTAACTACATATCACTGGATTTGCTATTGTAAACTTTGTCAATTAATGTATTTTGAAGAAAATGCAGTTTTATTTAATCTAGTTTTTTTTGCATCAGTATCTTAACATAGTATTTAATAGTCAACTTAGAAAGATCTTACTATAAAAGGCATTTCGATGTATTTATTTTGTTTTTCTATAAAAAAATGCTCAATCGCCTTAGAACTAAAACTCAGGGGTTTAAACTTGTTCTGCTCTAAAAATATTCTGTATAATTTTTAGTTTAATCACTAACTGCTTTTTTAATTTGTAAAAATTTAAATTTAATAAGTAAATTGCATTTATTGCAAAGATCAATAAATTTGTATCTACAAATTAAAATAAATGTGTTCTGCTAATAAAAAGAAACTTATTAATTAAGTTCAGAAGCTTTATAATTAAAACTGGCATTTATTTATAACCGGCAAAATAATAGTTTCAAACTGTCAAATTAATAAATTAATAAATAATTAATAAATAACAAATAAAATAAATGAATTGCTGTTATAACAATGATTGACGGATAAAAAAAATTAAAATAATGTTTGTTTTTAATTATTATCAGCTGTAAATTAGAATTAAATAAGCAACTCCATTCAGTGCAGAAATTATTGTGAATTTACCCACCTGATTACCTAACTATTATTTTGTATGCATCATAGTTGGCGGTATTAAGAAATTAGTATTAGGCGGGATAAATTTTTACCGTCGGATCACGAACAAATTCAGTAATAACCGGCAGTAAATAGAACGATGGTACCGAATTAAAAAGAACAAAACCACTTGATAAATAATTAAAGAATTACAAATTTGATTATTGCATTGCAGTTATGATAATAACTATCACCAAATTAAAAAAATTGTAACAAAAAGGACTAATAAATTTAAACTTTTCGAGATATCCCTATTGCAACAAATAGATTTGAAATAAATCAATTATTCATTATTAGTGTCAATAATTTTGATATTTCAGCGAGTCATTTGTTCCTGTAGAGTATAAAAAAGTCTTGATTATGTGGGGGTATTCAGATAACAAAAACTAAATGAGAAAGATATTTGCTTATAGTTTCAAATTATAACTTAAAATAAGCTAAACATTGCTACACATGACCTTTTACTTGTTGATAATTATTATTAAAATTACAAGTTTCTACCGGCAAGCTGCTAAAATTGTAAAATGATTTGCTAAATAAATTATTAAAATTATAATCAATTATAATTGATATGTTTATAACAATGCAATTAGTTGCAGATTGTTGTTAAATTTATTATCAAAATTTTATCAGTTTTTTAATGGCTAAGAAACAACTAAATAAAAAATATAAATGTTGCAAACGTTAATTATAAAACCTTATGTTAACTGCATTGAAAGAAAAAAAATGATAAAATTATGTATCTCACACTTTTTCAAGATTAACCAAACTTACAAAATATCAATTTTTAGTTAAGTTAAAATATCAGATTAAAAATATATTATATGCCGTATATACTTATTAATTATTCAGATTAAATTAATTATTAAAACTAATAATAATAACTAACGCAATGAACCAACGCCCATTACAATAACAAGCTGCGGAAAAGCGCGGAGTGCAAGGGAACCTGGTGCAATATTAAAACATGCCCACCGACAGACAAAGATGCTGCACCCGCCTGTCTTCCGCACTTTATCTACGATATTGTAAATGGATATTTGCAGTTATTAAATACTACTAATACTACTATGACAATGTTATCTTAGTAATAATACTATTATTAATGATTACTTGACAATAATTAGTTTGTAATACATAGTTATTAATTAGCTATATTAAAATATTTATGAATAATAAATAATCAAATGTATGCATTACATAATAAATAATTGAGATGTTATAAAGAAATTTTTATTTCTAAAACTTTCAATTATAAAATTGTATAAAAAATAACGATAAAATTTCAACAGCAGCTTACTTTTGTAAAAATAACATGAACGAGCATTTGAAATTTATTGTACAAACAAAACGCAACGGGACATAAAAACTTTGCCGCGGGACAGACGTTAGTCCTACACAGATACAAATGCTGCTTCCGTCGGATCTCTGAAAAATGTAGCACAAAACCACTTTAAACGCAAAACGTTACTCCTAGTAGCGCACCGTGTAGGACTACAACGCTTTATACACTCGAAATGTAGGACGAAAACACTTAAAACAAACCTATATATATATATGTATATATATGACATTATCATCAATAGTTCTCCAATAAACAACAGGCAAGACAGAAAAGAAAAAAGCCAGACTTACATGAAAATGTTCTATGTTTTTATTTATTAATGTTGTTGATGTTGTTGTTATTTGATGAAGACGGTTGGGGGTATTGGTGAATTCATTAAACTACTGGAAAAATCAGCTGCAGATATTGAAGAATCGTCCACATAATCGCTCGTCGGGAATTAATCTGATTTTTTCATGGATATTTTGATCCCTCAAAATATAGATGGCAAAATGTTGCTTTCTTAAAACTTTGTCAAATCTTAACAAAATTTGATCTACGAGGTCTAGATTTCTTTGAAATTAATCTTTCTTTAAATTGATCACACGAGACTTATAGAATCAATACGTCTACACCACTATTTTGAATCAGGAAGTTGCACATGTTTTCACGATCTTCAAAACTTGTCATTTTCAGGTCCCAAAAAAGCGCTGTCACCCTATGTTAAATTTAATCAAAATTTCAGGAAATACTTTTCAGACCACAAAAAAAAAAGATTATATATATGAGAAATGGTTTATCGGGCATTATCAAAAGGTTTTTAATATACTAAAATCGTCAAAATTGGCGTATTCTTAAAAAAAAAACTTATGCTTTCAAACAAACACTTAGTTGTAGAAACGTCTGTATATGTGTGAATATATTACTTTTTATATCTATAAGTCATATTTAGCATGTATATGTGTATAAATTTGGAAAAATAGTTTTAAAAAATGTACACAAAGTTTCATATAAATATATACATATATCTTTATGTTTGTATGAAAATGAGGCTTTGAATACTATTTCAGTTTAGTAAAGACAGCTTTATTTAGAAAGTAAGGATATCCTTACTTTATTGTATACAGTAGTACTATAAAGATCGGATTATACGTATATACTGTCTAAAATAATGCTTTCTTTCTGCAAAAGCTATTACAAGCTTACTTTATGATACTACAGTTTATGAACGTATATAAATTGTCGCCACATCTCCGTGGCCAAAAGTAAGAACTTAGGCGTATATGGTAATTTTTACTTACAATATAAGAGGGCGTAATACTAAATATTGTTAACAGAGTTGCATATATTCAATCTGTCTTATCAATGAGAGGCTTATTAAAACGGAACATGCGTAGAGAGTTGCATACATTTTAACAAAAATTTCTCTCAACAAGCTATCGTTTCAAATAAATATATCTCTCTTTAAAGCGGTCGGTAAATTTGTGGACCGTGACCTTTCTTGACCCGGGTACACAATAACTATTAAATACAATAGCACATATGCCGTTCTAAAATAATTTAAAAATAGTGAAATTTATATTACAAATTATTATTGAAAAAATAATAATTAATAACTTTTTTTCTTGTAAAAATAATTAAAATGTTTGTCAGAAAAATAAATTAGATTTTTTTCTATTTAATCAGATAGAATCATGTTAATATTGAAACTGATTTGTCTGTTAATTAATCTTTACAATTAAATCATTACTAAAAGCTCTCATGATCATCCATGTTGTGTGTATAATTAGGTAGGTACAAAAAATAATTTGATTTTTTTTTAATTTTGTTTTTTTTAGGAAATATGGTTTTTATTGTAAGTGTCAATAACAGAATAATAATTACAAAGCAAAGTTTGGAGTATTCATTTTACAATAAAAATAACAAAATTTTAATTTTGAGCAAATATTGAACTTGTGCATTATTTAATAGCATTTTTAAACTTTGAACTTTGTACTCAATTGTCTTTCTATTGTTCAAATAAAATATGAGTATTAAATAAGAAGAGCATAAATCATGCAAGATAAGTATTAAATAAGAGAAAATATGTTAAATTGTACAATTTATTTATAGAACCCTATTGTCCCCTAGCTAATTGAGTTAAAGGTGCAATTATTGCATAAATGTAATATGGGTATCAAATAAGAACAAATATGCTAACTTGCACAACTATTTTATAGTACTCTTAAACTTTGTACACTATTGTCTCCCAGCTAAATGAATTAAAGGTAGAATTATTGCTCAGATTTAAAATGGGTATCAAATAAAAGCAAATATTGTAAGTTGTAAAATTATATTATAGTTTCATTATTGTACCTTATAGTCCCTCCAGCTAAATGAATTGGGGTACAATTATTGTATAAATGTAATATAGGTATCAATTAAGAGCAAATATGTTAAATTCTACCATTAATTTAAAGTATTTCTGAAATTTGTACCCTATTGTCCTCTTAAGTAAATGAATTAAGGGTACAATTATTAATTATTGCTTATATAATATTGTTATCAAATAAAAGCAAATATAATAAGTTGTAAAATTATATTATATTTTCATTGAACTTTGTACCCTATTGTTTTCTCAGCTAAATAAACTAGACTACAATTATTGCTTAAATGTAATATGATATGATATACCTAATAAAAAGTAAATTCTTATACTATTATCAAAATAAAGCAACTATAAACCTTTTTGGATAATTTGTTCGCAAGTTTTGACAAGCTTTTTTAATGCAATCTTAAAAAAGTTTAATATTTTATCAATTATATAGTTTGTTAGGAGGTTTTAATATACATAATACTGAATGATTAAGTCACTCATCTTTTACATTAGTATCCGCCTAAAAAACATGGTTGTTTGCCTAGTTCTCATAACCTTACTCACCAATTTTTCTCATATTATTTCAGAGATTACAACTACTGTTGAGGCTGTTTTAGAAACATTTGCTTATTACTGTTGTTATTATTACTGAACTTAAGCCGCGCTTCATCTAAAGTTATTTTAAAATAAACATTTTTTTTACTAATTTCACATTTTACACATTTCTTATAATCCAAAAGTTCACATAAAAAAATAAATTCTATTTTTTATTATTAAACCAAAACAAAAGACAGTTAATATTAAGCGTAAAGCATTTAACAAAAAATAATTAATTGTTTGCAGATTATGATAATGTTATACAATATGATAAAAGTGAGTTGACAGGAATATATATAACAATAATTTTATTGCAAGGTTGTTCAAAATTTGTAAGACCTTCTTTTAAACAAAACAAATTAGTTACTAATTAAAAGGAAAAAGCAAATATTTCTATCTTGCAATAGTTCTAGAAATTTCCAACTTATTTGATAAGGTTTGGCATCCGAATTTTAATAACAAGGTCATCTCTTGATCATAAATCTGTAAATTTTGTCAATTGATTTTTTGACAACAAAAGTATTATTTCTAGAATTGATTGTTTAATGTCTGTCTTCAAAATAATAAATGCTGGTGTTGTTCAAGATTTTGCTTTTTTGTCGACTTTATTTTTTATTCATATTAATGAGCACAATTTATAGTTCATACTTTTCGAAGACAATATCGACAAACTTGTCAGAGCGTATTAGAGTTATGTACTAGGTTAGAATCTGTACCAATATTTAATAATTAATAAAGACTTTGAAAGAATATCTGACTGTAGTATTTTCAACTAAGCCAATTTTAACTTTTTAATGTATTAAAATTAAATTTCGAAGTATTAGACGTAACGTATTAAATGAAACAACAAATGTATATCAAATCTTCTTTCTAATTACTTCTTTTTTGGATTGGCTATATATTTAAAATACTAGGATTTCTAAATGGACGTAAATAGTTTTTTTATGGTTTTGTACAATTCTGTATTGGAATATTAGGAGAAAGATTTGAGACTTAGACTCTCTTCTAAATTTTATTAAAAACAAGTTTTTAAATTATTTTTGATTCAAAATTGACAAATGACTTAAATACTTTACAACATTAACGTAATGTTGCAGATCTTTAAGTTTTCTAAGTTTTAGGGTAAACAATTGTAATTGTAAGTTAACGTAGTTGCTTTTATTTGATACCCATATTACTATTAGGCAATATTTGAACCTTTATTTGTTTAGCAGAGAGACAATAAAGTACAATGTTTTGAGTTGTTATAAAATAATTGTTTGTTATCATATTTGCTTTTATTTGTTTAGCTAGGGACAATAGGGTACAATGTTTTAGGGTACTTTAAAATAATTATTTAAGTTACCACATTTGCTTTCATTTGATACCCATATTACATTTGTGCGATATTGTACCTTTAATTGTTTAAAGGGGAACCATAGGGTACAATGTTCTGGGGTAACATAAAATAATTGTATAACCTACTATATTTGCTTTCATTTGATACCCATATTACATTTATGCAATATTGTACCTTTAATTGTTTAACAGGGGGACAATAGGGTACAAGGTTCTGGGATAACATAAAATAATTGTATAACCTACCATATTTGTTTTCATTTGATACCTATATTACATTTGTGCAATTTTGTACCCTTAATTTATTAAATAAGAGGGACGGAAGGGTACAATGTTTTGGGGCACTATAAAATAATTTTCATAAACATTGTTCAAACTATATTTATATATGTTTTGCATTAACATCATAAACGCCGTCAACTTGCAATTTTAATTATATCTATTGAAATCGGCATACTTAAATATTTACTATTCATTCTACATATTTCTTCTTAAATATAACATTTAAATTATTTGCTTAATAAGGAATGTGAGAACGGAAAGCTATAAAAAGATAAATGCCTACAAAAAAATGTTTACTTTAAGATTGAATACCCAATTGAGAGGCCCTTTTTGTGTGGCAAGGCCAAGCAAGCAAAATATAAATGTGATTTCAAACAAATAACACAAAATATATGCTCTTGAACATTATTATAATATTTATAGTTTCTAAATGATTTGTTTGGATTTATATGACTACTTGGTTTAATATAATTACTCGCAGTTAGCGAAATAATTAATAATAAAATTTTATGATCAGTTTCAGTAACATTTAAACATGGATAACGTGTCTCAAAACCGTCAAATCAAATCATTTTTACATAAACATGAGAAATGCATTTTATATACATTTGTGTATTGTACCTTTAATTTATTGAGTTGAAACGACGATTGGGTACAATGTTTAGGGTGCAGCTGCAGAGACAAATTAGTCTAAGACCACTATAAAACAATTGTACAAATTACGATATTTGCTCTCATTTGATCTTAGATTTGAGTAAAACTTGTACACTTAATTTATTAAGAGAGGGCGACGCAATTCTGTACCCTACAACATTCAAGAGTGTTATAAAATAATTGTACAGTTACTAAATTTGTAACAAACAGAAAAAAAAACTATCATGATGCTAACTAATAAATTTACTTGCAATGTATTTTAGGACATTGCAAGTAAATTAACATTAACTTGGAAATTTATAATATTTAGTGATTATATCTATTTTAATGTAAATATGAAACAAAGTTGCCAAACCTTTTCTATTCTTTTATAAAATAGTAATTTATTTTTATATAAAACTTAACAATCAAACACGTATTAAATAAAATTATCAATAATTTAATATAACTGCGATTTAAATGTAAAATTAAAAAAAATCGAATATTAAATACAAATATATTTCAAAATAAAAATCTCTGAAATGTCAATATTAAATGAATATATTCATGTAGTAAATCTTCTAACCTTGACTACTCATACTTTTCAACCAGCTTGCTTTTAAAAAATTCTTAAAGGGGATGTACTCTTAGTAACGCTACTACCAGTTGTACTATCAAATATTTATTGTTGAATATAACGCCATCTAATATTAAGTGTACACACTGTACTTAACTAGTTTTACCGCTACGTCAGTGGCAACAAAATTCACACAATTTTAAACAGGACTTCCAACAGTATGCAACTAACATTACACATAATAATCTTCACTTTAAGTAGAACAGTAGCATTGTAAAATATGAAATATCTCGACAAATACCTTAATTTACAAATCAATTTTTACATTGGCAATTAGCAAAAGGTTTACGAAACTATTTTAGTATATATTAATAAGCAAATATGTTTTGTTACAATAATCTTGAGATTAAGATGTACACAACGATCTTCACTTTCATACAATCATGTATAAGTATATATATATATATATATATATATATATATATATATATATATATATTTTAAATAAGAACTTTGCAAACTCAACAACATATTTAGTATATCACATTTTGAAATTTAAGAACAAAAAATGTTTTGGATTGCCATCACAATGCGGTATATTATCAGATTGATATCTGATTAATTGGATATTTTAGTTTGCCTTTTTGTTTGAACTATTATCATCACGTTCAATTAATTTTAACAATTCAAAATTTAGAGTTAATTTGTTTATATTTATATTTGTTAAACATAAATTAGTTAAACTTGCATTAATATTATTAGTAGCAACATTTTTTCACTTCAGTTTTCATATCATTAATAGATTGCAGCAAATATGTGTACTATCATAATCACAATTGTTCTTTTTAGTTAAAGCACTTAAAAAAGTACATTTTCCCTACAAACAATCCTAACGCTAAATAATTGGTCTGTTCACACACCGTTTGGGCAGTTTATAAACAGGTCAAAGTATGCACTTAACAAACATAATATAATAGTTTGTCTACACGGGACAATTATTTATTTATGTGTACTTGTGTTGGAACAGACCAAATATAAACTACATAACTTAATAAAAATGCAAGTTAATTATATAACAGCCAGAGGATTGAACTTAGCTGTCACTGCTAAACAAAACGGAATATGTATTCTTTATTAGGCGTTGGTGAAGTTATTATAATTCCAATAAATAAAATCACTAATAACGAGTATTAGCCTCTTTTGCATGAATGACTGCTTGAAGTTGACGAAGAACACTTTGCATTAAATTGAGGATCACATTTTGGTCGATATTATTCCATTCCTGCAATAGCAACTGTCTTAGCTCTTAAGCAGTTCTTGGAGCAGGTGTATGCTTTGGGGTACGTCGTCCCAACTCATCCCATACATGTTTTATGGAATTCATGTCCGGGCTGAGAACCAAAATGGAACCACGAAATTCTCACTTCATCCAGATAATCTCTGACAACTCTGGCTACGTGAGGTCTAGCGTTATTTTGCATGAAAATGACGCGCTTGCCCATAGTTGTCATAAAGGACATGATTTTTGAGAATCTCCATAATGCAATTCTGAGCTGCGATGGAGCCATTCTCTATAAAGACCAACTCTGTGCGTGCTTTGGTAGAAATTCCTGCCCAAACAATAACCGACCCACCACCAAATGGAAGTATCTTTCTTCGCGTCTTCTCAATTTTTTCGACGTGCGTCTGATCCATTGAGGCAAAAGCGCCACTTATCTGAAAACAGTACCCTGCTCTAGTTTTCATTATTCTATGCTCGGTGATTTTGGGCAAAAGCCAATCTAGCATTATTACCCGTTAAGTACAGTACAATGACAAGTTTCTCAGAGAAAAATCATCACTAATTAAAAAAAAAACCACAATGAAATGTAGGATTTCAATTAGAGCAAAATGGATGCTGTTTCATAAAAGTCTGTAACATGGTGATAATAACTGACAAATAGATAACATTTGTCAGGAAATGAATTATTAAACGTCTACTTTAGTATACAATTTGCAATCATAAAGTTCGTCATAATTTTAAAATGACTTCTATTTTTTGCTCGCCAGTGTATATAACTGAATAACTGATTCCCTATACTGATGCGTTTTTATAGTAAAGCAAACTATTTTACGGCGGCCATTTTGTGTGTGACTTATGGCCTGGTTACACAATACGAGTTGCTGACCTGACAGTGGACAGCTACTTCGAGAGGCGAGTAAAAACAAAAATTGTTACTGTAACTCGGATGCTAGTTACCGACTTGTTCATGACAGTAACTTGTGATGATGCGAGTAGCTGCACTGCAGTAACTGACTAGGAAAGCTCGCATGCTAGCTCGTACTGTGTAACCAAGCCTTAACTCGGATGCTAGGTACGACTTGCACGTGACAGTAACTTGTGATGATAGAAGTAGCTGCACTGCAGTAAATGACTAGGATAACTCGGGTGCTAGCTTGCACTGTGTAACCAAGCCTTGACTGACTAGGTCAGCTTGGATGCTAGCTCGCACTGTGTAACCAGGCTTTTATTCCCGTATTCATAAAACGTCATTAAATATATAATGATTTGTTAAAAATATAACGGAACGTTTAATCACATTTTTGTATTCATAAATACTCATACAAATGTGCGTGGTTTCTTAAATTTGTTTCTACAATTAGAGGTGAGTTTATGATATTAAGTACAGAAACAGATCACTTTTTAATTCAAATGTGTAGCGCACTTTCAGAATAGCAGGTTCTAGTTTTTTTTATTTATTACTAATTAATAGTAGTAGTAGTAGACAATGTTTGTCAAATATATAATATGCATGCGCTCTCAAAGCCAAATGACCAGATGGGCATGCCAAACAAAACAATACGCCCACCACGCGTCAATGCTGACATCACAAAGATAAAAATACTAAGAAACCGATAGCAGCGCCAGCTGTGTTACATTTTTGACCTAATTAAGGCGGTCACAATTTCAAAGCCTGAATCGACCCCCCATGATCTATGGTCATGACTGCTACTGGTACAAGAGTCTAGGGATCACAAAAGAGAAGTGATAGTTCTCAAATCTGCTGATTAACAATTATGTTGATAATAGTACAAATTTGTTCAAATAATTTCCTAAATTTTTTACACAGTCACTGATTGGTATAATAATTTCATTTATTAATATGCTAAATTCCGCTGCAGCAGCGCTTCTTAATTTAGTGAGACCAAAAAGAATAAGTTTTGTTTTAGCTTCATTGATTTGCAGTGAATGCTGGGCCGAATATTTTATTAAGTTATCTAAATCCTTTTTCAAGTTATTTTGAGCAGTTTAAATATCATTAATATTAAAAGACATTTATATCTGCGTATCATCAGCATACATATGACAAAAATAATGGTCAATAACAGTAGGCAGTAACGCAGTATAAATAGCGTATATTAAAGGCCATAGTATAGTACGAGAGCTGTGATTTTTCCCGAGTCAGTTGCAAGTATAATATCATCAATTATGTGAGTTAGAGCACTGCAACAATAATTAAATTTATCCCATCAATGCCAGTTGCGTTTGTTTTTATATTGTTAATTATTTTTATTATACCACTATTTGTGACGACATTAAATTTTAATTCGCTGTCAAAATTTGTTTTTTTGTTACTATTATAATAATTGACAATATTATTATCCGCCGGCAATTGTTCTACTTCAGAAACTAAATAATTATTAATTAAATCTGTTTTTAAGGTGTCCCGGAATAGATATGATACTTTTGGAAATAATGTTTTTTCTTAATTCAGACTATAGTTGTTTTTTGTCCCCATTACAACTTGCTATTTTAAATTGCAAAAAAGCTTTTTTTCTGCACGAATTGCCTTATTTGTAAAATTTTGTCTTGTAATAATCAAAATAAACAGGATTTTGTGTGCTCTTGTATCGTTAACACGCTTGGTATATGTTAGCCACAGTGATGACTGCTTAGATATTTTGATTTCTTTACAGGGGGCATGCTTGTTTAACACGTTTATCAGGTTTGTATTAAAGAACGTTATTTTAGCGTTAACATCATTTATATCAAAAATGTCGCACCATTTGGCTGCATAGATATCATTTAAGAATTCATTGGAGTCTATATTTTTAATATCCCTGATTTTAATTGATTTACGCTCTATTTGGTGTTGTAATTGGAAAGTCGCAGTATACCAGTGAGTGGTCAGCTAAACCATGTGAGACCCATAGTTATTTATGTTTATAAAATAAATTTGTTATTATCAATTCAATTAAAGTTTCTGATCATTTAGTGATACGTGTGGGTTCTGAAATAAGTTGTTTTAAAGATAAAGAATCCAATAGTGAACTAAAATAAATACTTGACGCAACAGTGCTCACCATATCAACATAAAAGTCTCCTAAATATACTATATAATCATTATTTAAACTATATTCTAATGCAGCTTTTTCAAAATTTTCTGCAAAATTCTGAAAATTCCTTTTGGGGGTCTATATACTACACTAATTGCAATTGATTTATGTAGCTAATATGTAATAATAGTTTTTGTTTAAAATTGTATGCAAAAATAAAATTGTTCTGTTATTTTAAATCATCATTCACACTTTGTTTTACTTTGTCAAACAATATTCTTTAAAAATTTGAAAATAAAATTTGTTTTGTGCAGAATTCAATCAACATTAAGTTTTTCTGGGCAATTTTATACAAATTCAGTATGAAAAACTATAAATTTTATAAGAAGTTTTTTGTGTGCAAAATTTATGCAACAATTAGCTTTTAAGATGCAATAATTTTGCATAAAATGTTGAAATTTGTACTTAAAAGCAAAAGTCCGGTCATTAAATATAAAATTTTAGATGCAAACATTCAGCAAAAATTGTTGAAGTATAAAACTGAAATCCTGCAAATTATTAACAACCAAAAATTTGATTAAAAATAGTTATAATTCTATTTTAAAAAATGGAAAATTTGATCGATAAATGTTAAAGTCTGTAATTTAAGAACAAAAATATATGGCTATGTCTGAATTAAGTGCACGGAAGAAAAAAAAATTGATTTTGCACAAACCACTGAAAATGCCTTTCTCTACATAAGTCCTGATCTTGTGGTTTATTATTATCAAACGTTTAGCTATAAAACGCAAAAAAATATATAAATGCATGGAATAAATAAGTTAGAATAGAATTACAGCAGCCATGTTTTTTTGCACGAAGTAAGCCGATGCTATCCGAATAGTCAAAAAAACTAAATCAACTAATTATTTATATTATAAAGCTATTTTAAATCTATTTATATATTTTATTGCAAAAATTAATTGATTTAAAAAAAATTAAATGTATAAAAAGATTATTAATATAAAATTGTAATCAGTATATCTACTATAATAGACTATTTTTTTATTATATATATATATATATTAAAATATCTGCTTATATTGGTGCCCACTGTCAAAAAGTGCATATTGATACACACAAAAAATAATTTGAGTAATTTTTGTAACATGAAAAATATGCAATATTTGAACATTTTTAAAACCTTATTATATTTTTTTGAATATTATCAATTTTAGAAAATCAATTAAATAACTGAAGAAATTATGATATTTTATAGTTTTTGAAAATATAATTAATTTTATATTGAAATTTACCAAATTTTGGATATAAATTAAGCAATAAATAATTTTTATTTTAATGTTACGTTTGCGTAGACAAAACTGTTGACCCACAAGTTAAACTTAGTTTAATATCAAGAAACTTGTTGTAAGGTAATTGTCTGTTGTATTGCTAACAACTTACACAAACAGTAGTTGTAATAAGAAATTTTTTGATAACTATCACTTGGGTGAGTGAGTAGGTTACAGTAGACAAAGTTATCTGCCCACAATTCAAACTTGGTTCCCGCTCACCCACCCAAGCAATTGACTTCAAGAAACTTGTAGTAAGCTAATTGTCTGTGGTATTACTAACAACTTACACAAACAGTGGGTGTAATAATAAATCTTTTAATTGCCAATACTTGTGTGGGTGTATGGGCTACATTAGACAAAACTATCCGCAACAATTGACTGTGCTCAAAAACAAATATTTGAGCTTAGTCTATTTAGAAAAACAACATTATTAAAAGAAAACTATGAAATACAACAAATTTACTTGTAACATCATAAAGTACAAACTATATAAATAGACAATAAATAAATGTATTTTGTTTTTCATTTTACATACGATATTTAGAAAGCACTAAACTGAATAAAAACATACAAAAAAAAAGATTATGTAAGATATAAAATTAAAAAACATACCCGGACAAATCAAATCATAAGATTAAGTAGGTACTAATAAAAATTAATTTAGTTTTAATTATAAATGTTTCTAGCTAACAACTGGCAATATTTAAAATTAAATTATTAACAATATTATTAGCAATTAACAATTACAAAAAAATAAATGTACACGTAGTTGTTGACCATATGAACAATGCTAATGGTTTATAACAACATTAACATTACAATTCATTTTATTATAAAAGAACCTTTTACTTGTACATAAAAGATTATACACAAAAGATGAAAAAATATTGAAAAACCTAGTCCTTACTAGAAATAATCAATTAATTCACGATCAAAAGTATGAAACTCAACAAATAATGCATCAAGCAAAAAAATTTTGACAATTCTTAAGAGAACTTACAATTGTTATTTTTGAAAAATAATTTAAAGCATAATAAATCAATTTATTGATGAAGTAATACATTATTTTAAGCAAAACATCAATGTTAATAACAAATTAAAAACTTTAGATATTCATACATATTATATTATTCAAAATTTCAATAATAATAAAAAATAACAAACAAAAAACAGAAAAGGAAAATGTGATCTTAACTCTTCTTAAGATGGCTATAATACGGTAGAATTAATAAATTTGTCATGCCTAAGACAAAAATAAGTATTTTATGAAAAATGTGAAAGACGTATTTAAAAAATTAGTTGTAAATGCTAGAATGAGCAAACACTTTTAGATAATAATAAGTGCAAGTTAGGAGTAACTGTTTAGTTCCAGTTTGTTTGATGCATTTGTGGAAAACATAGAAAAAAAGTTTAGTTTGGCACAGGCAGGTGAAGAGAGAAAAGGTGGTCAAAATTATTTAACTTGCTAGAATTTGTTAAACAACAAAAACTTGTAAAAACATCTTTAATTTTAAATCTATTGCATAAATAAATATTGTTACATACACCGCAATTTACTAATTAATATAATGTTTTACCTCTAATGTTGACATCAAATGCTTGTAACTTAAAGCTGTTGGTACCACAATAAATATAAAGAAGAATTGAATTATCAACATTGTATCAACTACATTTAATAAATTATATTACATACAAGCTCTAATATCAGCAGAATAATAATATTCCACGTATTTGTTGACATGGAATTTTCTATGATGATTATAATATTATATAGCAACATTAAGATAACAATACTTTATTTTTATTATACAGAAAAAACCTTTTAGTTTTACACAAAAGAGAATGACGTACAAAAATTATTGAAAATATTATAATTAATAATGAAATGTAAACAAAAATTAAGTTACTTAACTGTCCTACAAAAAAGTAATTAAACAAACATAAGTAAAACTGCAATTCTTAAGTTATAACAGTTGTATGAGTCAAATATAATGCAAAACAAATATTTTTTTTTAACAAATAAAAAAATCAGACTAACTTTTAAAAATATTTATAAAGTTGCAAACTATGCTACAGCTAACAATAAATATTATAACAAAACTCTTTTTACTTAATCCTTTAAGCAAGTTTACACACTTAAAGTAACAAAATAAATTACCTGTTTGAAGATATTATGATTAAAACAATTAAATGTTTTAGCAATCACTGTACCCATCTTTGCAGTGTTAGTAGTGTCGCTTAGCAATTAATGCTTGTACGTTGACCGGTTTGATGCTTCATAGCAAAAATATTACGCTACTATAATACTTATTCAATTTGATTTTTACTTTGTCTATGGTAATCTGTAGTATAAACTTAACCCAGATCTAAAGTCTACCAACAAAACGTAAATTACAAGACAACCTGTAAGACAAAAATAACAAATTAGAAAAAAATTATAAATAATTCCTAACAACCGTTACTTGTATATTGCCACCGCTTTAAATCCATAAACGTTTATTTTGTTTGTTTGTTTGTTTGTACATCAAATTATCAAATAAGCTCAATCCTTTAATAAAAAAATTCATATTTTTTCTGTCACTTTTATACAATAAATGAGACTTTTTGATTTAAAAACAGTTTTTTGAAACATTTTAGTCAAAAAAACTACCATTCTGTGTAGTTTTTATTGAATTAGGATAAAATAGTGTTTAATAAAAATAAATGTTTGTGACGCGTTTACACAATTAAATGACAACAAAGAATTAAATAGTCCTGACCAGTGTTATGCACTAGCATGCCGGGCGCCAATTGATTTTAATCCGATTCGTCTTATAATACTTTCCTTTAAACTTCCTGATGGTCACTTTGAGTAATCAACCCTTGGCCAGAAACCAAAATCAATAAAACCACTGGGTAAGGGAAAAACAAAAAGGAATGGAGCACACAAAACTTTTTACGTGTCCTTTGTAACAAAAAAAAATATATATATATATATATATATATATATATATTCATAAACCCAAAGTTACAAAAAAGGTAAAATTTTTAAACAAATTTAACTTAATAAAAAAAAAAAAATCAAAATCAAACACACACACTACATTTCATACCCTAAAACTAATACAAAAAGAAACTATATTAAGCCGAGCAGCTTCCAGCAATCAAATGCACAACTTTTTTAAATTAAATTAAAGACTGTTAGATAGTTAACATATCCATATATCCCTTAACTGCCACTATTATATTTAAGGCCGGAAGGGCTGATGAAAGAAGTTGCGTCGTCTTGATGATTGTAATATATAGAAAGAATTGTTAAAAACAACGACAACCGTATTGCATAGATGGCGTTATATTTAGAATATGTGTGTTAAGTTTAAGTTGGTAATATTATGTACTAAGAAGTTAAGATATAGCGGCGTGTGTGCCAAGCACGAGTAGAGAGAAGAATTGTAATTGTAACCACGGTGAAATAAGTTTGTACATAAAAAAAGGTCGTCACTGGTTTTATATTAAAAACAGCGTGCTACAGGGTACATGTTCGTTTTATTAATCTGCACACATCCACTCCTACAGACATTCATTCGACAAGAATATCTATTTTATTGTAAAGTCTATTGTTGGGTAAAAACTTATTTCTTTGGTATTTTTATATGTTTACTTTTTATATGTTTTTATCTGTGTATATATATATATATTGTAAATTGTATGTAAAGAGCAGGGTCTGGTGAAAGATATGCAGCAACTGGCACCGCCGACTTATGGTCGTTGAAGCTTCACAGATGGCGCATAGAGCGACGTTCATTAAATTAAAAATTGCCGCCACATTTGTATTTTAAATTTGACCAATAAGAGCCAAGCAGCCAAGGACGGGATTTGTTGATGTTTTAGTCCGCCATTTTAGGTTATGTTGCAGCTAGCCAGCTAATTATCTATGGGCTAACGTGTGTATGTGTGTATCGTGGTGGGTGTTGTGTACAGGTGCATTTATTTAGGTAAGTTTATTTTTATTATAATATTATAAGATGTCAGGTTATAAGTAGTTTAGATTGTTCAGTAAATTCTAATGTTGTTTCAGATTTGATAAGTGTAGATTCTACTGCCAAATCATTATCTTCATTTAGTTATCCTTCTTTAGATCAGAAAAAATTAATAAATAATTGAGAAACAAAATATATCATATTTTTACTAGAAACTATATTTTTATGTTTTGCTATATAAACCTTAATCAGTAAAAATATTAATTATAATTTAATTTTTGTTACGTATTGTTATGTGTTATTAATGTTATTGTTTTTATATTTCATATTTGCTTCAATAATAATCATCATCGAGTATTCAAGAAGCTGCCAAAGATTGCAAATGGGAGCTGCGATGGAACATGTATATTAAATCTGCTAATCAGATAAACGACAAATAGGATATTACTATTACTCGTACAATATTGTAAGTAAATTTTGTTTGTTAAATTATTTATTTGTACTACGAGGGATGCTATGTTAGTACGAACAACTTTAAAAGCACTTCATAAATAACTAAATGCTAAATTAAATCAAATTTCAAATTTAATTTGTTTTAACTTCGACAATTTAATTTTTTTGAAAAGTTGTACTATCACGACATCATTATATCTAGTTGATATTTATAAAAGAATAAATGTTAATTGACATAAAATTAATTTTATATTACATATTATATATCATGTTTAAAAATAATATTTATTGTATTATTTCATATGTATTTATTTATAGTTTCGAAGGAAGTTGCAAGTCAAATTATGGGTACCTGAACTTCAAAAAGTAAGAAATTAATAATTTTTTATATATTAAATATTTATTTTATTTCTGTATTTGTTATAAATAAATTAAATGTTTATTATTACTTAAATATTTGTTCTTTTTATTTATATACATGTAAACTACCCTTAGACATAAATATAAATACATAATATATTTATATTTATGTAAAAATATAATATATTAATTATGTATTCATTTTTGTGTGTATTTTATAAAGTTAAAATTTAATTTTAATTACTTGTTAAATTTAATGCTCCTCATATTTATAATTAAAATAAATAAACAAAGTGTAATTGTTTTTATACTAAAAAGCCGCTGGATTGTGAGTATTAAATTATATTTTATCTTATTTTTAAATAATAATGTATAGTGTGAAATTTTAGTATTAATAACGTATATACTAAATAATTACATAAAATACGTTTGTTATCTGGCACGCTTTAAAACCTGACCCAAAGCACGGCTCGAAATGCAAAAGCCCAACCCGGCCCGGCCCGGCCCGAAACCCAGCCCGAAATACAAAAACCCGGCCCGGTCCGAAGCCCAGCCCGAAACACAAAAGCCCGGCCCGGCCCAAAGCCCGCATCGGCCCAAAATGCAAAGCCCGGCCCGGCCCAAAGCCCGACCCGGCCCAAAATGCAAAACCCGGCCCGGCCCAAAGCCCGACCCGGCTTGAATTGCAAAGCCCGGCCCGGCCCAAAACCCGGATGGGCCGGGCCGGGCCGGGTTTTGGGCCGGGCTGGGCCAAAATTGCGGACCTCTATTACCTTCTGTTGATGCAAGATTTATTCAAAATCTTGTAGAGACATTAATTGAGGCAATAAGACAATATTCGTCTCAAAACCCAAAGGATGCACATGCATCAATTTCTAATATTCTCACGTCCCTGAATAATTTAATTGTACAATCAAGCCATTGATCTGGCGTCGATTCGTCTTCTTAGTTGGAATATCCAGTCAGCATACAACAAAATGATCGAATTGTTGCGACTGATGCATGAATCTGTAAAAATTGGTTTCAACAAAATAAATATTTATCATTTCCTCGCTTTAGTTTTTTTCACAATATGAGAGAAGACGGTTATGGAGGTATTTCATCTTATTTAACCAAAATTTTTTTTTCAAAACTAAAACCCCATCTTTTAATATCGATTCATCTATACAATTTGTTCAATCTTTCGCTTTTTTTTTCACAATCCTTTCATGCTACTGCCCACCTAACAAATCACTTAATAGAAACAACTGGATGAACATTTTTAACTCTTTAGTTCCGCCATTTATTATTGTTGGTTATTTTAATGCACACTATCCCTTATGAGGTCACCTCCATCACAATCGAAATGGAATAGAGTTAAAAGCGGCTATTGAAGGTCTAGTAATATTAAATGACGGGTCTCCGACAAACATCTATCTTAACGTCATAGATTTGGTGATAGCATCTCCGGACGTTGCAATGAGATGTCTGTCAGAAACTCTGCATGACACATACGGAGGTAACCATTTTCCAATTATAACGGAAATCTATCTTAATCATGCACGATCAGCTACCAACAATCGCCCTCACATTATTAATTTAAAGAACATTAATTGGCCCTCCTACACAATCTGCCTTTTGGAAAAATGGGAAAATAACCGGTCTCCCAATTACAAGGAATTCGAGACTTGGTTGGTAGACGCGGCAAAATCATCCTCCCCTAATTGTTTTGCATCACCTCGCAACACTAAACGAGATCCTTGTTGCTGGGACAAAGAGTGTACCGAAGCAGTGAACAAGAGAAAACGGTTTCTATCAATATTTCGTAGGACTAGTAAGTTCTGCCATTTGGTTGCGGCGAGAAAGGCTATGGCGGAAGCCAAAAAGCTCCTTTTGCGCAAAAAGAGGAAGAGTTTTAGGAAATTTTGCGGTTCTCTAAACAGAAATTCTTCACCTTCTTACGTGTGAACAACCATGAAAAGGTTTGCCAGAATTACTAAGCCCTACCCCCCCATTAAGGATGAGATCTAGGCAACCAAATTTTTATTAAAACTTGCTCCCCCATATGTCTAACACCCTTCGGTGTTATCACCGATGACGGTAATTAGCGATATTCTACACATGATTAACAAGCCGATACAGCAATCTGAATTACATTATGCGTTGGAAGGTGGAAAAGACTCTGCTGTTGGTTTCGACAACATTTCGTATTCTATGATACGCAAATTTCTGGATGTCATTTAAGCCTACTTGGTGCAAATATTTAATGCTTGTTTGGAACATGGAACAACTCCTGATGTATGGAAAATCATCCAGATTGTCCCCATACCAAAAGACAAACCATCTTCATATTCTGATACTGCTTTTTGTCCTATTGCGATTCTTTCTTGTATCCGAAAAACCTTTGAAAACAAACTCAATTTTTCCTCCTGGAGTTACTAGTTTCAGAAAAGGTCACAGTGTTTACGATAACATCACTTTTCTTAACAGCAATATTATTTCAGCTGTGGCCCAAAAACATGTTCTGTGTGTATGTTTCCTAGACATAAAAGGAGCGATAACGTATGTATTGCTTACTTCAAACCGGTCATGATCAGATCATGTAGACAAATGATGATTTTTTGTCCCGCAACAGAAATAAAGCACCTCAGCTACTGATAACAACCATCAATAACACCTCTCTACTTTGTGTCTCATTTTATAAATTTCTGGGGATAACATTCAACGACAAACTGTCGTGGAGTACACATGCAAATGCCTTACAAAAATCATGTGCTCAAGGAATCAATATACTGAAGTGTGTATCTGGTACTAATTGGGGAGGAGACGACAAGTGTAGTAAAACTGTTTGGGATGAGAGGAGGTATGACATTTGAAGCCACTTCTTGAGACAGTGACATGTTTGGCAAACGGCCATTCTGGCCCTCAAAGGGATGTCATCTCTGATTTTAACGATATCTTCCAATTGGAAAGAATTATCAATAAGAGCACATTCTCAAAACTATTTTTATCCCCTTTTCAATCCCTTGCTCAGAAAATGACCTATCACAAACTTTTGGTAAAAGACATTGATTGCAGCTCAGTAAACACCGTTTTTCAAAGTTTCATATACAATCATTGGCCAGATTCTGCTTTACAGACGGATCCGTAAAACAAAACCCTCATTCGGCGGCTTACGGTGTCTACATACCCTCCCGGCACTTGGAAGAAGCTGGAAGACTACCCCAACATGCCTCGATTCAGCTGAATTATATGCCATTTATAGAACTTTGATTTTGGTCGCTTTTTACAATCAGTCTAAGGCAGTAATTTTTACAGATTCCCGGAGTTCTCTTGATGCGGTATGCTCCCCAGCATGCAGCATTAAAGACAACATATCGCGGGCGACCGAGCAATATCTCCTAACTCGAATTTTTGGTCAAAATGAGATTTTTATGTATTATAATTAAACCACTTACTGCGCAGGTTACTGCAAACGCTCATATCTCACAAAAATTTATAACTCTGTCTAAATAGCTGTATCAATTTCTCTCACCACAAGTTGTGTTATATGCGAACCGCAATATCTCCTATTTAGCCTGTTTGCCACAGTGAGTGACACGTGTTTTGGTGCTCCTCAATTGTATAATAAAATGTGATATATTCTGTAAGTATTATACTATTAATTAATGTTTAAAGCGATTAATAAACTCATAAATCTTATATTGAGCTATAAAATATTGGATGGCCTCCTTATTTTTCATTAATTTTCAGATAGGAGATATTGAAGCCAATATTTTTTCAACATAGGAGAGATTGCATCATGCTTTCAAGAGGCAAAAAGATTGTTGCAATGGCCAAAAAAAATTATAATGAAACTATTTTTGATAAACATAAACAAGAAAGCTTAGAAATATGTAACGTAAACAATGTACCTGCTCTTTGTAAAGATGTTGCCATTTCAGCAGCTGTTGTTAATGATAACCTCGATAATGATAAAGTTTACGAAAACACGTCATACTTAGAAACGTGTGACATAAATAGTTTACCTATTTTGTTTGAGGATGATAATATCTTGTTAAATAATCTAGTAAGCCCAAATGAATCTTACATGTCAGATGACGTTTTAGTGAATATAAATGAAGACTGTACCACTAAGTTCCTAAATAATATAGAAGATGAGAATCAAGACTGCCGTAGTACATGCTCAGTACCTGACGATGATTCCCCGAATTCTCGGGATGATGACGACACTTATGAACCGAATAGTGAAGTCTCTGATAGTGAGAATGAACAGACTGAGATTGGAAAATCTACTAATAAAAATCAAGATACTGAAGATGAAATTCACGAATTGATGAACATGCAAGAATCTAGAAAAAGACAAATATTGGCTAATAAAGATAACTGGAAGAGGGATAAGAACAAAAAACTTCGAATGCAAGGAAAGCAATATTTAGGTTTTACTAAGAAATCTGGAGAGAATATGAAACAGGATCATCCCCGAGAAGGACGGTCGATGAAAGGTGCATGTAAGTCATTACTTTGTAAAAATTCGAAGATAAAAAGAAATTGCTGGAAAGTTACAGAAGAATGTAGGCAAAAAATGTTCAATACTTTTTGGAAACATATGAATTGGAAACAACGCAAAGTCTTCGTTGCTTCTAACGTGTTGAAGATTCCTACAAAAACGCGTAGCGTGGAGGATTCCCGACGACAAGGAACTTTTGAATATTTTTTAAATAATGGTAATCAAAAGTTGCAGGTCTGTCGGACAATGTTTGTCAACACTTTATATATTGGCTATAAGACCGTCCAGGACTGGGTAAATAAGAGCTCTTTTGGAATGGCTTTAGAGAATGCCAGTAACGTGTCCATGAGCGAATCAGTTTCATCCAGATGTAGTGCCGCATATATGAATGAAAATGTACCTAGAAAATTCATTTACGACAATGATAGATTTATACAAAGTTTACAAATCAACTTGTCACGATGAGAACACCGATCCTCTCAGCAGAAACATCTTTAAAAAAACTTTCACTACAAAAAATTTAAGCCTATACCAACAAAAAAAGGACCAATGCAATACCTGCTTTTCATTTAAGTATGGAAACGTTTCCGAAGAAGAGTATAATTCTCATATAGAACGAAAAGACAAAGCAAGGATGCACAAGGCAAAAGACAAACAAAAGGCAGTAAATAACGAATGCCTTGTTTTAACAATGGATCTCCAAGCAGTAAAGTTATGCCCTTTTATTCCTGCCAATAAAGTTTACTTTAAAACAAAGCTTTGTTGTCACAATTTCACTGTGTATAATCTAACCTCAAAAGATGCTACGTGTTATTGGTTCTCTGAAGACCAAAATAACGAACTGAAAGCCTTGACGTTTATTAGTTGCATCGTTCATTATATTACAGAAAATTGTTTGAACAAGAAAATACCTATAATTATCTATTCCGATGGATGTGGGTACCAGAATAGGAATCAGGTTCTATCCAACGCGTTGCTCAATTTGTCTATGCAACACGGAATTACAATTTACCAGAAGTATTTGGAGCAGGGTCATACCCAAATGGAGTGTGACTCGGTTCACAGTTTAATTGAACAAAAACTGAAAAATAGGGAAATTCACTTACCCAGTGATTATGCAACTATTACAAAAGAAGCGCGGGTAAATCCCCGGCCCTATAATGTGAAAATTTTGGATTTTTCCTTTTTTAAAGATTTTTCTCAGTCTCGGCATTTGAGATACGCTACCATTCGCCCTGGTAAAATGGCATTCGATCCTGTCATAAATGACATCAAATGCATACAATACTTACAAGATGGTAAAATTAAGGTAAAACTTGATTATGATCAAGAATTTATGGACCTTCCAGTACGACCTAAAATAATGGACGTCATTTTGGAGTATCCATCTCTTTTGAATGCGCCTTCTAAAATCAAGAAGGAAAAGTGGCAGCACCTTCAAGAATTGAAGACAGTATTGCCTAAAGATACTCATCAGTTTTACGACAACTTAGCACATACCTAAATCATCTAATAATTGTATTACTCAAATTTTTTTGGAATTATTTTTGTTTCTCGTTACTGTATTATTATTTTGTTTATTATTCTTTTGTTTTATACCATAAATAGACTTCGAAATATAAATTGTGAGTTTCTTTATTCATCCTAAAGTCAAAATTACTATTCGGGTTTTCTCCTATGTCAATAAATTGAAATTGCAATCATTCCTATCTCAAATTTTCCAACAACAAATTATTATTTTTTAAATTTTACTATTGTTTTTTGAAAATGACATGTAAGTGAATTATATGTCACAAAAAAATATCAGAATGTTGCTACTCATTTAAAATAAAACAGTTTTATGTTGTTCCTGTAAAGTTTGTCTAAACACAGTTAGGAGATATTGCTCGGTCGCCCGCGATATGGATTACACACATTAAAAACTTAGTGATCTTGCTGCAAAACAAAGGTTATGCGGTACATTGGTGTTGGGTTTCGAGCCAGATAAGATTATCTGGTAACGAAAAAGCCGACGAAATTGCGGAACGGAGACATGGGAGGCGATGTAATGATATCAGTATTAATTACACCGACCTCTATGCCAGCTTTGTGCGAGAGGGGATGCAAGCATGGCAACAACTGTTTGATTCAACCTCTGTGACCAAGGGAACTAAATATTACAATTTAATGAACAAAGTTACGCATCCAACTTCCTGGTTTAAAAAAAACACCGTTCCATACTAAAGCGGAAGTAGGCCTACTTAGTAGGCTAAAATCACCTTAGATTACCATGGCATTTATTTAGAATGAACACTGTAAGCAATCCTCAATGTTGTTGTTGGTAGAAATTAAGTAAATGTGAAGTAGAACTCCTTACCTTCATGAAACTACTGATTGCCTCCAAACTTACTCTGCTCTGTGCGAGTATGTCAGAGAATCAAAAATTAAACTATAAGTCTCACTCACCACATTCCAACAACGACTAACACCTTCCTGATGTCACCTTTTTCCTTTTAACTCAGTTTTGCCTCCACTAGCGTGTACACACTTCTAACTGGTGGGTACACTCTAGTGATTGATGAAACATTTATAAAAAAAAAGGCGGTAATGGCTACAAAGTACGTGAAGCTAGCGTACGTGCCAAGTGAGATGCAGCTTACTTCACAACGGAGCTGACATCACCCATTCAACAACAACAACAACAACAACAACAACTGTGTAATTACTAAATTAAACAACACTGGAAGAAAAGGAATGTTAATAAAGTGAGTACTTTTAAATTTGTCATCTAAATTTAAAAAAAGTAATCATTGTTATTGATATAAGTAGAGTAAAACCGCCGGTTCTGGCACCACCTCCACCTACGGAAGTTGTGTATAAAATTTGCTATGGTGACGTAACGAGTGTAGGCAAAACAACTCCCTCCACTATGACGTAAGCTTGTGTGTTGTGTGTGCCAAAAGGGCACTATAAGCCATAAGGGTGGGAAAGCCAAAAGGGCACTACGACAGGGTGGGAAACCAAAACGGCATTAAGAGCCGTAAGGGTGGGAAAGCCAAAAGGGCACTATAAGCCATAAGGGTGGGAAAACCAAAACGGCACTACGACAGGGTGGGGGCTCGAAAAATCAAATCTCTGGTCAGAACGGCTCTAGGACCATCCCTAACGAAGATAGCGTCCGAGCGTAAGGGACGTAATAGATGAGTCATCGCTCGACGCAAAATGTGTTGTGCGAAACTCGATGCGCGTTCGGTTACATTTAATCCTGCAATTATTTTATTATTATTAATTAAGTGTGCGACAGAAGTAATTTGTGTTAGAGTTGTTATTATATTGTGAAAAAAAAAAATGGAATCACCATCTTTGTTATCGATGATTGAAAATAACTCCCATATCACCTGTCCAAACGCACCTAAGAAAAAGATTTATCGACCAATAAACCCTGATAAACGAGTTTGTAAATGTATAAATTTTGAAGAAGAAGAAGAAAACGAAATAGAAGAAGAAGAAAATAAAGAGGAAGAAGAAGATTACATTAATAATAATAAAATTACAATCGGTGGTTTGGAATATTCCAGCATTGGTGAGATGAACGCTCAACATTTAGTTTGTGTGAGGGAATCATTTTATATAATTGAAAGTGTTAATTATTGCGTGGAATGTTATTATGCAAGGAAAAATTGGAATATTAGATTGTTTTACGCTAAACATTGTGACATGTTATTTCAAGATGTTACATATAAATATTGTATAAATTGTCAAAAATCAATTACGCTAATAAGTGAAATGATAAATTGTTCAACATGTGTTAAAAAAATGAGCAATTACAATATCGCGTTTGATAACTAATATAAGATAAAATTAATAATTAACCACATCCATATTTGTTTATCGCTTTAAAGTACGTTAGTTTAGTTTATAAGAGAAAAAAATAATATTAAAATTGCAAACGATTGCGCACACAATTGTTTAGTATAAAACAAGTCGTTGAAACATACACTCACACAATCGATATCAATCAAGCTCGCAATGGATTTCACCAAATTATTAACCGTCAACAAATCGTCAACATACAAACCAATAATTAAAGTAACCGATTTGGAATTGACGAAAAAATATAAATTATTTGGTGTAGAAATTAAAGGAACTGTATATGGATGGACCCTCAATAGCTGCGGACCTAGGTGAAATAATGGTATGGCTACCGAAAAAATTTATCGAAGTTTTTCACAGTAAAGCAGTTGACGACTACAATGTAAATTATTCAGGGAGTCTTTACGTAATGCTAGAACGCATTGATGAAATTGGGGATCGACAATACCCAATTGTCAAAGTTGAAAAATATTAATAATGTAAGTATATAATACAAAATTTTAATGTCACTCTATAGACTTTACTAACCTTTAAAATCAATTTGAGTTTATTAATTCATTTATTTATACCTGTTTATTTTAATTTCAGTTCAATCAACATCAACAACAATCAGCGTTAATCAATCAATCAATCAAGCAATCAATCAATCAATACATAATTATTGTGAATACTAATACTTCATACTTGTTCATTATCTTATAGTTTTTATATATATATCTATATCCATATATTTTATTAATGTATAATCATAATGCTTAATGTTTAATTAAATATTATTTTAACTAATATTTGAATGATATATTTTTTATATATATATATATATTTATTCCCATATTAATTTCCTTTGTATTAGATTATGACAAGGTGACGTAACGTCGAACAAAACCGCAAGACTTATAATCTAGAAATAATAATGATAAGTAAGTATATATTCTTTTTTATATATTATTATTTATAAGAATAACATAGTTCGTGTAGATAACATGTCTAACCAAAGTTTAAATTGTGATAAGTGTTTTAAATTATTTTCAAGAAAAGATTCATTAAGAAGACATAGAAACAAGTGTAATCCATCAAATGAAAAGTTTCTATGCAAATTATGTTTTAAAAAATTTTCACGGTCGGATTATTTAAATACACATTACAAAAGCCATGTTGAAAATATATTATGTCATGAATGTGGTGAATTAATTGGTGGAATAAACTATATGGAACATATAAAAGTGCACAAAACTGAAATAATTAGTAGTAAATCTAAAACTATGTCCAGAAGAGCACGTCCGTCAGTTGAATTATATTGCGATGATTGCAACGAATCATTTAATTCCAATCAAAAATATTATGGACATTTAAGATCAAAAAAACATATGTTAAATTCGATTAATGGAGACAATGATGATGAAATTGTAATTCAATCTGCATTTAAAATTCGAATAATATCTTACCGTCTTAAATGTTCAGATAAGGAAACGGATATTAGTACGTTTTTAAGCAATAAATCAGTAAAAGTTTGTGAGTTAATAAATCAATGTTTACAAAAGCATACAGCTTTAAAAATTAATTTAATTTTATATGCTCATTTTGTAAAAAATCCTGTTGATAATAATGATGAGACAAATGAGTCACAAGACAAAACTGATTTAGAATTAAAATCATTCAATACAAAAAATGAAGTGATTACCATGTCTACCGAATTAGATAAAATTTATTATAAATTTTGCGATAAAATTAAAACTCAATCAGAAGAATTTCAGGTAAGATAAAGAAATTAATATGAACAAATAAATTTATTAGATGATGATAAAAAACATTTTAGGAACGGGATAGTGGTTGGGCATTTGTATCAGTATCTCATATTGATATTAATATTAACAAGTACTGTCCCCTTCGAGGATCATCCTTTATTAATTTACCAGATGATATACGGAGCAGGCATGCTTGTATCAACATACAAAATGCAGACGAAGCCTGTTTCGCTTGGGCCGTAAATGCAGCATTGAATCCAGCCGTTAAGAATCCGCAGAGAATAACCAGCTATCCCCATTACTCAGAACATTTAATTTTAACTGGATTAGAATTTCCTCTAAAATTAAAAGACATAAAAAAATTTGAATCAATGAACAATATATCAATAAATGTTTATGGATTAGAGTTCAATCAATCTAAGGAATGTCATGAGGTGGTAGGTCCAATTTATTTTAGTGAAAATATTTGTGAACGTCATGCTAATTTATTATTTATAGAAAAATTTAATAGAAATCATTATTGCTTGATTAAAGATATGTCAAGATTATTATCGTCTCAAATTTCTAAACGTGATCATGCAACTCATTTGTGCAACGGTTGTTTAACATTTTTCACTTCAAAACTATCACTAGAGAAACACATATCTGAAGATTGCAACAAAATTTATACAATATTACCCACAAATGAATTAATAAAAAATCGCATTGGTGAAGAAGTCCCCGGAAATTTATTGAAGTTTGAGAATTATAATAAGAAAATGAAGGTCCCTTTTACTGTTTACGCAGATTTTGAGTGTATGTTAAAACCTATACATACATGTCAATCGGATCCTTCTACATCATTCACAAATATAACACATAGTCATTCACCATTTAGTTTTGCATATTACATCGTATGTTCATTTGATGATAATTTATCTAAATTTGTGACATATACGGGAGAAGACTCCCATAAAGTATTTATGGAGCGTTTAAGTGCAGATGCAATAAATATTTATAACAAGTATTTAAGTCAAGTAGTTCCAATGCTACCATTACCAATAGATAAAAATATATTATTAAATACTGCACTTAAATGTCATATATGTGAGGGTGTGTTTGAAGAAGGACATGAAAAAGTCTTGGATCATTGTCATTTAACCGGAGAATTTGTCGGTATTGCTCATAAGCAATGTAACTTAAATTTTAAAATTTCTAAAATGATTCCAATTTTTTTTCACAACTTAAGTAATTATGACTCGCATTTATTCATTAAAGAGTTTGGAGTTAATAATGAAAAAATAGACATAATTCCTCAAACAACTGAGAAATATATTTCTTTTACAAAAAATTTAGTAGTTGGAAAGTATTTTGATAAAAAAGGTAAAGAACGCAATGTACATTTAAAATTGAGATTTTTAGATTTTTTGCGATTTATGAATTCCAGTATAGAAAAACTGGCAAGTAACTTGGAGCCTCATCAATTTGTTCATGTAAAAAAATATTTTCCTCGGAAGGATCATTTCAAATTTGTTACTAAAAAAGGCGTGTTTCCTTATAATTATATTGATTGCTATCAAAAACTTTTTGAAAAGCAATTACCTGAGAAAGATAAGTTTTTCAATAGTTTAACAAATTCCCACATTTCTAACGAAGAATATAAACATGCAAGACATGTTTGGAAAAAATTTGAATGTGTAAACTTGAAAGACTATTCGGATTTATATCTTAAAACTGACGTATTATTATTAGCAGACATCTTTGAAGCGTTTAGATCTCTATGTTTAAAAACATATAATTTAGATCCCGCACAATATTTTACTGCACCTGGTTTAAGCTGGGATGCGATGCTTAAATATACAAAAGTAAATTTAGAATTGCTCACCGATATTGAAATGCATCATTTCATTAAACGTAATATTCGTGGTGGTATATGTCAATGCTCATTACGTCATGCTAAAGCTAACAATAAATATATGAATGATTATGATTCAACAAAATCCTCTACGTATTTGTTTCATGAAGATTCGAATAATTTATATGGTTGGGCTATGTCCCAACGGCTACCGTGTGGTGGATTCAGATGGCTTTCTCCAGATGAAATTAATAATTTTAATGTTTCCAATATATCAGAAGACTCTCCAATAGGATATTATTTAGAAGTAGACGTTGATTATCCCACACATTTACATATGCATCATAATGATTTACCTTTTTTACCTGAAAATATTGTTCCACCAGGTTCCAAATTTAAAAACACTAAACTTATTGCAAATTTACACAATAAATCAAAGTATGTTATACATTACAGACATTTACAGTTAGCTCTAAAAAATGGGTTAAAACTTAAAAAAATTAACAGAGTTCTAATGTTTAATCAAACAGATTTCCTTAAAGATTATATAGATTTAAATAATAATTTAAGAAAAAACTCAAAAAATGAATTTGAAAAAGATTTTTTCAAGTTAATGAACAATTCCATATATGGAAAAACCATGGAAAACGTTGATAAAAGAGTTAATGTAAACTTAGTTAATCATTGGAACGATATAGGCAATAGAAGAGGTGTACAAACTTTGATTGCAAAACCTAATTTTAAAAGTATATCAATCTTTACAGAAAATTTAGCTGCTATTCAATTACAACGCCTTAAAGTAGTATATAACAAACCAATTTATATTGGGTTTGCTGTACTAGAACTTTCCAAAATTTTAATGTATGACTTTTTTTATAATTATTTATTGAAGAAATATAGTAATAAAATTAAGCTTTGCTATATAGATACTGACAGTTTTGTATCATTAATTGAGACATTTGATATATTTGATGATATGAAAGAAGATTTGCACTTATTCGATACTAGTAACTACAGTTTTGATAATCCATATAACATCCCCTTACAAAATAAGGGTGTACTAGGATTAATGAAAGACGAAAATCAGGGTAAAATATTGCGTGAGTTTGTTGGAATCAGGGCAAAAGTATATGCATCAAATGTTGAAAATGAAGAAAAATGGAAAAAGAAAATTAAAGGTGTTAAGAAATGTGTTGTACAAAATGACGTATCTAGTGCTGATTTTAAAGAGTGTTTATTCGATAAGAAACTAATATATAAAAAACAAAATCTTTTCAAAACAATTAAACATGCTATATTTTCAATCACTCAAAATAAATTGGCATTATCACCATATGACGATAAAAGATATATCTGTACGAACGGTATTAACACATTAGCATGGGGTCATCATAATATCCCGTTAGTTTAATTTAAGGTATTGATTTATATAATTTTTATATTTTTAAAA
This sequence comes from Tachinus rufipes, assembly GCA_963932245.1. Taxonomy (NCBI): domain Eukaryota; kingdom Metazoa; phylum Arthropoda; class Insecta; order Coleoptera; family Staphylinidae; genus Tachinus; species Tachinus rufipes. The sequence goes on from OZ010748.1 coordinate 54,932,706, forward strand.
AATGTTTAGTGTATCATAAAATAATTACTATATATTTTGTGTATAATTTTGTACACCATATTTAACAATTTTTAATAAAAAAAAATGTTTAATACTTGTTTGTATTAATATTATCTAACCCTATCCACACAATTACTTATTTTTTTTTTTTTAATTAACACATTCTAGCTAGAGGATTAGAGAAGAAGAAAAATAAAAACAATATTTTATAATAATAATAAAATACATTTATTATCGTAAAAATCTATTAAAATTATATACACATACGGAAAAAAAATCAAAACAAATATTCACTTAAAAGCTTAACATTTTCGGTGGCACAAAAAGATACATCTTTTACGTGATTAAAACAATTATGCTTAGTCTTAGTCAATTTAACAATATCTTCAATATATTCATTTTCAAGATTAATTACATGTAAATTGTCAATACTATTATCTAATAATATTTTTTTCTGGTGACCTTTGACAAATGTACAGTAGGTATCACTTAGAAAATACTTTAAAATATTCACTAATTCATCCAACGATATATATCCATCTTTATAGCGAAGTCCGTGATATTTATTTTCAAGCCAGCGGACTTGGTGCTTTTCAGCACGAGTCAGCTCTTTAAACGGTGTTGTTGGTTTGAAGAGATACGTGTAAAAATCGCATCCATCTGTGGTTATACATAGTTCTTTGGGCGTAAAATTATTGTTAACAATAAAACCTTGAATGTCGATTAATGCAATTTTAGCCATTTTTCTTCGATGTGTTGATGTCAGTATTGGTTCCAACAGAGATGAAGCTTTTTGAATTCTTTGTTGAAATCGCAGTCTATCTTGTGCTGCAATCAACCATTCAATTCCGTTAATATCACTACTTTGACAATCCGTGAAAAAAACCTGCGGTTTTTCAGTAGTAAATCTAACGGTGCGTTTCATTTAAATCAGTTTTCTTACTAGACCCGAGAGAGGTCTGTACTCGACCACACTGTCGTATAATATGAGACAATATGCTCTGGTGTTTTCTAGAAACGTATGATGCCCTTCTATCTCAATTTTTAAATCAATTGAGGATGATTTTATGCTCTCGTTTTGCTTCGAAACGTCAAATACATATAACATGCGAGTTTTAAATTGTGCGTAGGTTAACATCGGCTGATTGAAACGTCCATAATAACTGCTTTGGAACTTTGTGTATGCATAATAAGAAGCAGTGTATTCACCGTTCAGCACATCTTGATTTAATTTATCATACGGATAAGACTCCGAATTCAAATACACAGTCAAATTTCTAATCGAACAGTGATCAAAATGACTTGCATTTTTATCTTTTTTCCCCAATTTATCCTCTTGAAATGCAATTATCACATACCGAGGTTTTTCTAGATGGGTTGAGGTTTTGACTAACCAAACATCCTTATCGGTTTTTCTGAGAGATGGTAATTCATGTAAATCCCATCTGCGAAATGGTATCAAAATAGGAGCATCTGATTGAATGTTGGTCAACAATTGTAATTTTACTTCATCGCTCGGTTGAATATGTTGTATGTGCCATTCGATTTTGTCTATGCTAATTTTAGGGTCTTTAGTGGTTGTATAACAGTTTATATCAGTTGTAGCCCTATGTAAAATTAACTCTTGTTTTACATTTACCATCACTTTTTTGTAATCTTCAGCAAACCCCAAAAGACATTTGAGAGGTAAAATTGCGTAAAACTTTTGGTTTGTATCAAAATAGGTTCGCATTCCGGAATCTAACGTCTCATTCCATCCACTCAACTCCAAACTTCTCAGATCTTCCTTGCTATACGAGATGTATCCCTTAATTGTGGTGGTAATTCCCACATCTTTATTTTTGTCGACTTCTACTCCATTAATGTTATAACTAATTTCTCTAAAAAAAAATGCCCAAGCATTTGTGGTCCATTTAAAATTAGCGTCAGCAGGATTATTGGTTTTACCGGAGATGTATAGATAGCTATTGGAAGGTAGTGTGAGTAGATCCTGCTGTTGTATTATAATGCGAATTTCATCGTTGTTGTTAAACGATTGTGTTATCGGTTGATAACTATGAAATTCATCTTTAACAATGGTCTCGTCTTCTCTAAATTTTTCAAAAATACTTAGTTTTTCCATTTTACTTTGTAACCCAACGACGCGAGTTTTAACAGATCGTGACGTGTTAGTCCTATCGATGACGAACGACAAGTGATATTTTTAATTGTCGTCATTGCTCCTTTATTAGTTTCCGAATTGTGAAATTGAATTCCCATTACGATTTTAATTCGAGTCTAACTAAAATGTTCTCTCCTCTAAAATTTACAGGCAACCCGTTTTGATCTTTAAGAGTTATAGTAATGTTGTCGATGGTATGCACATTCACCCGCAAATAATAAATATTTCGTGGTTCTATGTTAAGAGCGAATCCCGGATCGACCGAAGGTGAAAACTCAAAAATTGTATGTGATAATTTATCACCGTAATAGGCACCCGTCACAATATTACACTCAAGTCTAATGCTTGACACTTTTATAATTTGAACGGGTAGATCAGATAAATACAAGTTGTTTGCCTTTAAAATTTTACTGGAATACCCGAGTAATGTACCGATACTGTCGGACGGTGAAAAGTCTATGTCGTATTTACACAAAATCTCGCACTTTAAGGTATTATTGTTTGGTTTTAGGCTAATTAGCGATTTGTCGTCTGTGTCCTTGTTAGTTGATCTATCTTTTAGGATGGATTGCAAATACGTTTCGATATCGGTAATTTCATAAGAACCGGTGGGTATCTCAATTACTTTATCACCGTTATGCTTGTAGTAAAACTTATTACAACCGTCTTCTATATTGGGAATAGTGTTGTAAGATTGAAAACCAATCAGACCTAAATAATAATTTTTGTTAGGGTCTAATTCAATTGGTGGATAATAATTCTCTGAGAGCACGCTATTATCACTTTGCAGAGTAAACGTTTGAGACATGACTGGGTGTGATTTTAAAATCTACAATCGTATTTATACTAAAAATTTCAAACACAAATGGCCGCAGTTAAATGTATTAAAATCTTGGTACCTGTTATGGTTATATGTTATTTCACTACCTCGAAAATATTTTAAGAGTTCTTTTGGGGGAGAAAGATCACCAAAACTGTCAAAGTATTTTACGAAATTTCCACGTTTCTTGTATGCAACCCAATGCGTACCGCTCCCTCTCACACGATCGAGATTAACAATACCGGACTCGTTTTTATGTGATCGAATCGGTAAGGTATCACGCATAAAGACTCCTCTAAAATATGATATTTTTGCTTTAAGTGCAAACATGTTTATGTCTTTATCGGTTAGCGGGCGTCGAGGTAGCGAACTTAAAAGTTTTTTGATGTTTGAAGATAGAGTCCTAATCCTTTTTTATACGGTTTCAAATAGAGCCCGTTCCCAGCTTTTCCACCAAGAGCAATAGCTTCCATAGTTTTATTATGACGTTGAGATTCACTAAACTTTTTACGAGCATCTGTGGCGTCGTTCACCGCTTTTGCGATACCGGATGCACCACCCGCAAGCGCACCCAATGCGCTGAGACCTGCAAAAATAGGTATCAATGGTAGGATACCACCGACTTTAGGTACTGGAATTATACGAGGTGTTCGAATTTTTTTCTTTCCACCAACTTTGCGTACGGCAAATTTTGCTGCATTAAGGGCTATGTGTGATCCTTCAGTTATACCATTCTTTTGCTTAATTTTATTTTTAAATCCTTTTAGTGCATTTTTTGCCTTCATCATAATTACGCTTCGCAACGCAACTTTCTTTACTCTTTTTTTCGCAACTTTCTTTCCTCTTTTTTTCTTTGATGACATACCCATACCTAATTTTCTTTTCACTCTCATTGCTGTCGTCACCGCAAAAGCGCTTGCTTTTTCACCCAACGATGCGTCTGAAGATTTGACTCTTTGCCAAGCAACCTCCGCTAGCTGTTTATCTGCTACGTGTCTATCACTTAAATTTTTATGTTGTGAATATGCGATATCGTGTAGTTTACATGCGGCGTCTAACTTGTTTACGCCCGGATCACCTCTTTGCAAACGCTTTTTTAATTTTGTACCCGGTCCACAGTATTGATACCCTGGTAGATGTAATTCAATGGGTAACTTATTTATAAAAGAATTGATAATACCTGCACCGCGATACAAATGCATTTGAAAGATTTACTATGAAGCGCTTCTATTTATAACTTAGATCCAAACCCCATTTTATATCATTACGATGAAAGTGGTCAAGCAGAAAAAGTCGTTACCGATTGTGAACATGGATGAGTTTGTCTCGGGAATGGGTTTGACGGCGGAGATGCGTCACGGTGAATTATTGCCAAATTCGGTACGAGCCCTAATTTGTGGACCGTCCAATTGTGGAAAATCAAACGCAATGTTAAGTTTATTGTTTAGTGAAAACGGATTACATTTTGAAAACATTTATATTTACTCGAAATCGTTATATCAACCAAAGTATCGTCTATTGGAAAACGTTATGAAGTCAATACGAAAAATAAAATATTTTCAATTCAAAGAAAATGAGGAAATTATGACCCCTGAGAATGCCAAACCAAATTCAATCTTTATTTTTGATGATGTTGCATGCGACGGTCAAGAGAAAATCAGAGAATATTTCAGCATGGGGAGACACAATAACATCGATTCATTTTATTTATGTCAGACTTATACACGAATACCCAAACACTTGATACGTGATAATGCCAACTTTATCGTATTATTCAAGCAAGATGAAATGAATTTGAAACACGCGTTTACAGATCATGTGAGCAGCGACATGAATTTTGAAAAATTTAAAAAAATCTGTAGACTGTGTTGGGCCGATAAATACGGATTCATAGTAATAAACAAAGATTGTGATCCGAATAAGGGCAGATACCGCAAGTGTTTCGATCGTTATATAATTGTTGAAAATTGATTATAACAATCAAATGCACGCAAGTGATTGAATGAGCATGACGGACAATGCGGTTAAACATCGACTGATCAATATTAAAAAGGCTATAAGAAAAAAACTGTTTGCCATAAAAATAAACCGATCAGAAAAGGATGAATTTTTGAACAAAACATATAAGCCGTTATTGGAACCTCTGAAAGAAATTATTACTCACAGTCGAGCAAATAAATATATAGTTAAAGTGCCTGTTCAGCGAAAAAGAAAATTAGCAAAATGGCATGGCATCTCAAAGCGTGAAGAGGATTATGAAGAAGAGCCTTATGATGAACATGATGTCAACGAATTTCACACACCTCTTCGCAGACCGCATGAGAGTGAAGAGGAATCACATGACGACGAAGAGATAGCTCATAAACCTCTTCATGAACCTCATAAACCTCTTCATGAGGCTCATAAATCTCTTCATGAGGCTCATAAACCTCTTCATGAGGTTCATAAAGCTCTTAGCAAACCTCATGAAGACAAAGAGGTAGCGCATGGTGCCGAAGAGGTACCTCATGGATCAAATAAAACAGAATATGTGGATGCGGCTTATTTGGATACCTTTCAGGACTTGCCTAGAAAATATGTCAAAAAGAGATTTTCAGATGATCGAAAACTTGATGAGTTCACCGGTATAAATATCGATATTCGTACAAAAAAGTGGACGATTGGAAATTATAATGTTGAGCTGGTCGATGGTAAAAATTTTAAAATTGGTGATTCTGTGTACGTCGGAACTAAAGGCTTGTATGAACTTCTCTTTATGAAAGAACCCGACGATCAAATTTATAACGAAAATGATTTGAAAAACTATAAAACAATATTAGAAAAAACACATGCATTACACCGCAATTACGATCCAAAGAATCAAAAACAGGGTTCAAAAAGTAAAAAATATACAGAGATTATTAAGCCCATGTTTAAAAATCGATCACCGACATACACAAAACCTCGCAATAATTCAACCGGCTCTCATACCAGCGGCAAAGGTTTTGATTCTAAATTGCAAGTACAACATACTCCCACGCAATACAAGTATTGGAACAATTTAAGCGAACTTGTTGATAGGTTGTGTTTATTGCACGCATCGAGGAATGCTGGGAATAATTCGCACAATAATGAGATTGCTTCAATCGAGGAGGAACTGCGTGAAGAAGATGTAATTTTTTAATAAATACAAAGCACGCTCTTCTCTATAGATCACACGCATTATGAGCATCGATAAGTTCGGACGTCATTCATCACAGATTAAAATAAATAAACCATTAATGGCTGTAAGAGGACCGCCAGGTAGTGGATTTAAACGTGATGCTGATGGACATTTCAACCTTGATGGTAAAAGAATAAAATATTTGCAATTGCCGATTAATGAAAGCGATGCCGCAAACAAAAAATATGTGGATAATGTAAATGTCGTTCAGTTGCAGGATTTGAACACATCATTTAAAAATATTAATTCAAAAGTTAATTTAGTTATTGAAAGTATTCCGCAAATTATAAACTCAAAAATTTTACCAGTAAAAGAGGATCTGGCGGAGAAGATTAAAAGTTTATCCAGAGATTTCGAAGCGTATAAAAATACATCAAATCATGAAATAGAACAGCTTAAAAATAATATGGATATAAAATGGGAACAGTTTAAAAATGATTTAAATACGCTATTATTAAGTCAAACAAACAGCATCAAACAGTTGATTGCTCCATTAAAGAGCCCTTCAAGTCAAAATGAGTAAAGAGGATGTAGTGCGAGAGTTACACAAACCGGCAAGAAAGAATTTTGCTCGAAGACGAACGATACTTAAAGGTGTTGACGATCTGTGGCAAATAGATCTTGCCGAGTTTCAATTATTCTCTCGTGAAAATAAAGGATATAAATATATACTTGTAGTGATTGATTGTTTCTCAAAATACGCCTGGACTGCACCCATAAAAAATAAAACCGGTGTGATTGTAGCAGAAACCATGAAGAAAATATTGAAAAATACCGACGGACGGACCCCAAAAAATATTCAAAGTGATCATGGCAAGGAATTTTATAACAGTCAATTTTCTGCATTAATGAAAAAATATAATATTAATCATTACTCAACATATACGATAATGAAAGCCGCCATTGTCGAGCGTCTAATCCGTACGCTAAAAGATAAACTATACAGACAATTTAGTTTGCGTGGGCGTTACAGCTGGTATGATATTTTGAACAAGGTTACGTTAGAATATAACAATCAACGTCACCGTACGATAGGAATGCGACCAGCTGATGTACTCCCGGGCGGAGATAAGGAAACTATGCTATTGAAAACCGTCTATTCGCATATAAAAATTGCAGGAAAAGGGAATTTCCGAGTGGGTGATATGGTGCGTCTGAGTAAACAAAAAACGCTCTTTGCAAAAGGATACACACCCAATTGGACAACTGAATTATTTAAAATTATTAAAATTAAAATTACCAGTCCAGTGTCGTATTTATTGGAAGATGAAAAAGGAGATCCTATACAAGGGGCTTTTTACGCTGAGGAATTGCAGAAAACATCAAATCCTAAGATATATTTAGTGGAAAAAATATTGCGAAAGAAGGGAAATAAATTATTTGTAAAATGGTTAGGTTTTGATGCTTCGCACAACAGTTGGATTAACAAACAAAATGTATTATAATTCTTTAAATATAAATAATATATTTAAAAAAATATTTCAGTGTTTCATTTGCAGTTCCACCGTAATCACGTATAAAATGTATTATTTTTTTTACGTTTTGATAATAACATCTTTGGTTAAAAGTGATAATTTTGCTATAAATTATTTAAATCGATTTGGATATTTAGATTTACCTGAAAATAATTCGGTATTAAATATTATCTCGGATAATGACGTGGCAGAAAGTCTTGCACTTTTTCAAGAGTATTATAAGCTACCAGCAGATGGAACATTAAATAATCAAACCTTGGAATTAATGAAACGACCGAGATGTGGAGTACGCGACAATCCTATACCGTACAATCTTGTCAATACTAAATGGGAAAACGTAAACCCGATAAAATGGCATTTCTATTTGGCTAATAGAACGTTAATCAATATCGCCAGCGTTGCATTTAAAGCTTGGGAAAAACATATACCCATTAAATTTGTTCGAAGTATTATAAATTATAACATTGTTATTTCAATCGGTAAACAATATCATTATTGTGTTAATTCGGGTTTGCCTTGTAGAGATCAATTTGATGGTAGAGGTCAAGTTCTTGGACATGCATATTATCCAAATAAAAACAAAACGTTAGAGATTCATCTGGATCAAGACGAAGATTGGGATTTAAGTTTGAGAAACTCAAACTTTTCAAGTAAAAGAAGCATGTTAAGAGTTTTAATACACGAAATTGGACACACTTTGGGTATTGATCACAGTTCTAATCATGATGCAGTCATGACTTCATTTTATACAAACTTTTCTTTAAACGAAGATATCATTCTTAGTAAAGATGATATATTGGCTGTACAGAGTATTTACGGCGTACCAACTATAGAAAAAACCTCATCTTCAATTAATCCCACAACAACAACAACAACAACAGCAACAATAAATACTACAATAACAAGAACAACTATTACTCAAAATAAAATAATTACAGAAAAATCAAATGTTAAAACAACTTATCCTACTGCTAATTCTTCATCTGCGATCGAGCCCGTAAATCACCCTGATTTATGTAATGTATCAAAAGATGTGAATACATTTTTAATAGTTAATGATAGAATATATGTATTTTATAACGAATGGTTTTGGGTGAAGGGATTAAATGTTAAATTATACGGGAAACCCCAGTTAATAACAGACTGGTTAAATTTTCTGAAACCAACTTTTAAAAAAATAAATGCAATATATCAGCGACCTAACGGACAGATAGCATTATTTGACGATATACATATACATATTTTTGATTTCCCATCGTTAAAACTTCATGCATCACATTTACAATCTCAATTACATCGTGGAATTGTAACTGCCGCCGTAAATACGTACACTGGACGAACATACGTGTTTTACGAAAGTGGTGTTTACCTAGAAGTAGACGAATGCGGACATTATCTTAAAATACATAAGATTGGATATACTCAAGATTTCTACGGGTTACCAAAATCAATCAGCAGCGCATTCCGTTACACGAATGGATTATTATATTTTTTCAATAAAAATATGTATTATGAATATAATGAATTTACATCATCAATGGTAAAAGCTAATAAAAAAGATCTATCAATGTTTTCAATTAATTGTCCCACTATAGGAATACTTCAACAACTAAAATTACTGATATCGCGTCTAACCTCAAATTTTGATGAAAATTAGTTTAACTTACCTTTTCTCATTTGTGATGTAATTATAACCTGAAAATTGTATGTAAAAAATTCTGATGTAATTGAGATAAAATAAAAAAATAATTAATTATAAATATATTAGTTTTATTTAATAAAGTACTTTTCATATATTTTATATAATACATAAGACAATATAATTATACTAGTTAGTAACAAACATATTCCAAAAGTCAGAGTTAAATTTACGCAATCATTTACATCATTTGTGATTATTAATTGTTTCGTCAAATTTATAATGATACGATTTTTATCGAGGAACATAAAAGTTGCATTCATCACATTTGACACTCCAGGGATCGTGCTGGCGTTGATTTTGAATGTTCTTGGATGAGTGGTATTGTCGAGGTGCATCATTTTCCACTCCAAAGGCCAACTATCATTGATTCCTCTATCGATGGCGGTTATGTAGCATTGTCTGACATCTTTAGGTTTCGTGATGAATAAAGTTCCATTAAGTAAAGTTGATAATAGTATCAATGCGGTGCTATTCATTTTCGGTGTTGTTGACACTTTTTCTAATTGCTCGGTAATCTTGACACTTTTTGCAGATACACTTTTCTGCGATGCATCTAAAACAGTTTTTTATGGGTAGAGGCGGTCCGTCTATGTGGTTCTCATCAGTTGGAAGGTTGTAATGCTTATGACAGGGAAGTCTTATTTGGAAATATAAATCATTTTTACATTTTTCAGGCAGGAAGTCCCACAATCTTTCCAAATTTAGTCCATATAGCGATCGCAAATATTTTTTAGGCAGATATTTTACATATTCACCAGTTAACTTGTTTTCATCATACAATTCAATGGCTTTATTTATATTTTCAAATAAACTTCTCTCGACTTCGCTAATTTCATCGGAGCTGTATCCCGCCGAATTTTGCACACAGTTGCTTTTGCAATTCATAATCACAAATAATTTTCTTAACATATATAATTTGTTGCATATGTCTTTCCAATTGATTTCGCAAATACACTTTTTTATGTATAATGGCTGTTTTTATAACCATTATATACAACTGACACCTTTCAGATAGTGACTTCAACTGAGGTGGTAACGGTATCGGCTCCCAATCTTTATTTAATTGTTGAGCCCCTTCCAAGTCCGATAACAACTTGTTATAATTGTATACAATTATTTCACGCATGCATTCTATGTTTTCATAGTAACAATTCTCGGCAATCGTCGGTAAAATTTTCAAAAGTGTTTCAATGTCTTGTTTGCTTTCTGCAGCAAGTCTCGTCAGACATGTGTTGTAATATTCAAAGAAATGCAGCTTACTTAATCGTTCTAAACGAAATTCAATTAAATCGGTCACATTGAAAAGTTTATCAATTGCGGTTTTATTTAATAAAATGGTAACACCTTTTCTCTCGATACCAATAACTTTATTTTTTTTGCATTTTGTTAAATCTAAATAACAATCTTCAAATATGTTTATTTTTGGTTTAATGTTGTCGGGCTCTTCCTTAACAATGTTTTTGTTTTCTTGACATCTGCATGATGAACAACGCTTTCTTTTCTTATTGTAAGGTTGTTTTTGCAAACTGGTTTGAATAATGCTTTTATATTTTAATAACTCATTCCATTCGACGTGTATAAATGAGATATTATTCACTCTGACAGTTGATGATGATGATATCCTGATGCAATGATAAAATCCACGTGCGGGGCTCAAACCGACAGACACTTTTAAATTTTTCCCCAGTGGATAATGTATTTCGTTGATTAAACGAGCTTCATTTGACACTTTTTTTTCATGATCTTCTAACATGTTGTTTATAAAATTGTCTACAAAGTTACTGCTTTCGTCTTCATTACTACATTCGATAGAAATGCACGGTACATCAATATCGTTGAACATCTTTCTTAATACTGAATTTATGAAAAATGAATTTTATCCAACAATACTTCTATTAACTCGATTATGATTGGTCGATTAAACCTCAATTATGATTGGTCGATTAAAATTGTTAAAATAATTTATATAAAATAATAATATTTCTTCAAAGTTGTGTCTAGATCTACATGCATTCTTATGGAAAAGTGTGACTTAATCGCACATTTATGCAAAATAACATTGATTCTTATGTAAAACGCTCACACATTATATTTTTAATATTAGTAATTTTTTTATCAAATTGTGCTTCCGCCTTAATTTAATAATTTAATTATTTCGAGAAATCGTAAATCATCTCTTTTCCTTTTGCTTTATCAATTATACGTTTCCGCCGAAGCACAATAAAGATTCAAAATTCATTAAGTGAGTAATTGCAGGATTAAATGTAACCGAACGCGCATCGAGTTTCGCACAACACATTTTGCGTCGAGCGATGACTCATCTATTACGTCCCTTACGCTCGGACGCTATCTTCGTTAGGGATGGTCCTAGAGCCGTTCTGACCAGAGATTTGATTTTTCGAGCCCCCACCCTGTCGTAGTGCCGTTTTGGCTTTCCCACCCTTATGGCTTATAGTGCCCTTTTGGCTTTCCCACCCTTATGGCTCTTAATGCCGTTTTGGTTTCCCACCCTGTCGTAGTGCCGTTTTGGCTTTCCCACCCTTATGGCTTATAGTGCCCTTTTGGCACACACAACACACAAGCTTACGTCATAGTGGAGGGAGTTGTTTTGCCTACACTCGTTACGTCACCATAGCAAATTTTATACACAACTTCCGTAGGTGGAGGTGGTGCCAGAACCGGCGGTTTTACTCTACTGATATAAAATAAAATTTACAGGTTAAGAACAATAAACAAATTTGAAAAATAGTACTCCAGGAAAATCTGTAATAAATGCAGAAGAAAGGAAATTGTCAGGATAGGAAAATCAAGGAATGACCACATAAAAGTATCCATCCATGTCTTCGGTTTACGCTGCATTCGTAAGTACATCAATTAAATTAAAATTTAAAACAAACAAACTTATTAACAATATAACCTGTCAGTAAATAAATTTGCACTTAACATTTACAATGGTGCGGGTTGAGTAACATTAATCTCACCACCATTCACTACTCATAATTCCCAAACTTACAGGAAACCGTCACGCTACCGCTCTCACCATAGGCAACCTCACAATCATAGCAAACAAACGGAAAGCCGAACAAATAAGATAAGTATACACACTGTGTGTATATATATATATATATATATATATATATATATATATATATATATATATATATATATATCTATATTTATTATAGTATTATTAACAATCTCCCTTGTTTTAGGTGCAGAATTCTGGACCGTAACATGTTTTTAGACAAAATTCATGAAAAAATTGTTTTTTTGCAATTTTCGTACAATTTAGTTTAAATTTGTTGTATTTTTTATAAGTTTTATGAGAAAGGGTATTTTTTGCGCAAATTTATTACAAAAATAAGACATTTGCGTAATTTTAAATTAATTTGAACCAAAAGTATGCATCCGCCAAGACTTGAAATACGATTTCTTTTAATACGTTTTAAACTGCATTACAACACAACCTTTAATGCTGCAACATAGTTTATATAAAAATACAAAAAAAAAGGTTATGGTTAATTAATTAACTTTTGTTACCAGTATTTCAACAAAACGTATATATTTTATGTAAATTACATTTTCAAATCACACATAATAAGTTAACATTTATATAAGCTGCTAAACACACAATTGTGCAAATATTCATAAAACCGTCTTATTAAAGTTAGTTCAATTTTCCTGTACATTCAAACCAAATATTTTCAATAATAAATGTAATTGAACAAATTGCCAATCCAGTTAGAAGGAAACCATATGCAAATAAAAAATGTTTGAACTCTAATGGCAAAACAGCATTGTCATTGTTTTCCATAACATCAAAAGAATTATTTAATGAATCTTGATATAGTCCCATTTCTAACATGCTATAATAGTTTTTTAACACAATATTTGCAAAAGGGTTGCCTTTTTGGATTACTTGATATTCATGTAGGGGGAGAATTGGAATCATATGAGTGTTTGCGTAGACCATAGAATTAAATGGATTTTCTATTTCAAGAAATTCCAATATGGTTACATTTCTATACTTGTTAATATCATCTAATATTGAACTAAATGAATGTCTATTATAGAAATAAACAGGCAAAGGTATATGAGTTTTTTGTATATAAATATCTACGGAAGAATTTCCCGTAAAAAATAAAGACACATAAAATGTACTGACTACGACAGATAAACCTGCATCCACAACATCTTGAAGACTATTAATTAGTTGTTTTTCTTAAACATTTTTAAATAAAAATGAGTAATATAATCCAGAAAATGCTGTCGTTATTACTAATGTAGTAAGCACCCAAAAAATAAATATTATTTTTAAATGTAAACTTTTAGGCATCTTTGTAGTTTGAAATAATATTATTGCATAAATAACAAATATTGCTTCAATTACACTCAATCGATTGGATTCTGATAATTTGTTTAAACTAAAATACGCAATAGTAGTCAGAAAGGTTGATATTGCTAATCCGGCCCAAACACTTTTATCTAATACATATTTAACATATTTCCAAATTGCAATCTCTTTTGCTTTTGGTACAAATAATGCAAAAGTGAATTTAGTGAACGTATGTGCTAGGTGTAGCAGTTTTGCTTGTGGAGGGTCTACTCGTTCTTTTGAAAGCAATGGTTTGTTCATATGATCAATAGAACGATTAAAATCAACTAAAAAATTGTGAAATTTTCCAATGTCTTTAACAGTATCAGGATTGTCAATCTTAGTACTGTAAGCCACATATAATTTGCAACCATTAAAATCACGAATTGAATGCGCATTAAATAATTTGACATTTTTAATGTTTATATTTTCACATTTAGTTGCAAATACTTTACTATAGTTTTGTCCGCAATGATCAGTAAAATTTTCCATGTTGTATATATTTCCAAATTTATCTAAAACAATTGTCTTCAACAAAAAGTACTTTCCAACATATTTAAAAATTTTATCGATATCTTCTTTTCCTGAGTAAATAATAAATAAATATGCTGATTTATTAACTCCGGGATGGCCATTCTGGCAAAACACATATGTACAACTTGTTATATATTTTTGAATTTTTTTTATTTGATCCAAAACTATAAACACAAATTCTGGATAAACTTCTAAATCTTCATCTGAATTTTGAACGTTTGGGTTGTGTATTACTTTTAGTTTCATATATATTGCTTTCGACAACTTATCAGTTAAACAAGTATTATTTGCAGCAAAAACTAAAGATGTTGTAAGCTCGCTGAAATCTTTGTAGATGTTTATGGCGCATTCAAAAATTCCGTAAACATCTTCATTCTAATTTAAAAAAAAAAGTTTTATTAGTTTATTTGAAAAATAAGCGTATTTATCATTATAATTAAATAAATTAAATTAAAACAAAATTAATATGTGCAGTTAAATTACTTACAATAAAACTTTAGATTAAAAGCATTATTTTTCAAAAAATAGCAGATCAAATTATTTATCAACAAAAAATAATCAGTAAACCTACTATATGTCGAATAAAGAATAATAATTGATTGTGAACGATAAATTCTCGTTTAGATTACAAAAACATAAATAATAACTAAAATTAAATTTTAATTAAATACATACGAACACATTTTTATGTCATCTCTTAAAAGGTTTGAAAAAACCAACTTCAATCAAATTAATAATGTATTTAACCAACATAAATTACATGATGTAACCTCGATGCTTGTGTAATAAAGGGTATCGGAAATTATGTAATTGTGGTAGGTGTATTTACACCTACCACAATTACATAACTGTGTTATTGTGTAATGGTGTAAAGGTAAAAAAAAATTAAAGTAAATGTGGCAATTCTTTTTACATGATGTAATCCCGATGCTTGTGCATTAAAAGGTATCGTAAATTGTAAAAATGTATGCGATTTAAGGTTATGTAATTGTAATTGTGTAATTGGGTAATTGGGTATTTGTGTAATTGTGTAAAGGTCAAAAAAAATTAAAATAAAAGTGGCAATACTTTTTACATGATGTAATCCCAATGCTTGTGTGTTAAAAGGTACCCAAAATTGTAAAAAAAAGATTTGTATTTTGTCAAATTGTTGGGACAATGTAGGGTCTTATATCAAAACCAAAAATATTGATGTGTACATATGTATTTTGTGTTGGTACATAAAATTTATCACATTAAATAAGCCCTTGTTTTGTTGTATGCGCAATAATTGAGACAGTTTTTGCGATTTCTGTTTCAATACAGAAAACTTAATATAAAAAAAGTAAATTTTGATATCCATACTATTACCCAGTATAGGAATCAATATCGGAACAGAAAAACCTTTGTTTTATTTGATGCGTAATAGTTGAGACGATTTTTGGATTTCTGTCAAGTGTGTTACAAATCAGAAATCTTTGATGTCCATATTATTATTCAATATAAGAGTCAATATTGGGACAGAGAAATCCTTATTTTATATGATATGCAATAGTTGAGACAGTTTTTTGAACTGTTTTTGATTTTTTTTTTTTTAATATAAATGTTAGTATCTATACTTTTACCCAGTATATGAATAATTATCGGGACAGAAAAACCACTGTTTTTCCCTCTTTAGATTATTAAGGGCTGTAATATCCAACTCTTAATAAAGGACCTAATAAACTATTAGCTGAATAACCTAACTTTTTTCAAACTTTAATTTGATTTATTTTTGTTACACCTCTAAGCGGTTAATAAATTGTATGCTTAATGTTTATTTGTTATAAATGTATGTGTTAAGCATATATTTAATTGGGTGTTCATAGGTTTTAATAAAATAAATAAAATTAAAAGTTAGGTTATTCAGCTAATAGTTTATTAGGTGCCTTATTAACAGTTGCGGTTTTAAGGGGGGCTAATCGGGTAATTACCTCCCTCAGAATTTTTTGCTTATCAATTTTTATTTTTAAAAATTACTGATATTCTATATTCCAAACAAATAACATAACAAGTAAATTTTTCCAACGCTTTAAAACGTTAGAAAAGGTCCTTTTCTATGTTGTATGTTTGTTGTACTACAAAATATATATATTTTTTTTAATTACCCTCCCTAGACTAGTTGGCTGGAAACGCCTTTGCTTATTAAGAGTTAGATATTACGGCCCTAAGTCTTATGTCTAAACCAAAAATATAGATGTTTACATCTATACTATAACCTGGTATAAGAAATATTATTGGGTCATAAAAACTCTGGTTTTGTTTGATGTACAATAGTTGAGAAAGCTTTAAGGTTTTCATTCAAATGTTTTCCTATACAGGGTCTTAGATCTAAACCAAAACTATAAATGTTAACATCAATATGACCGGGTACATAAATAATAATTGGATCAGAGAAGCCCTTGTTTAATTAGTTGTGCAATAGTTGCGACAGTTTGTAGGTTTTCTGTCAAGTGTTTGCCGGTCGAATACCGAACATTTGCTAGGATTAAATAAAACATTAAAGAATTTATTTAAATAGTTGGGACGGTATAGGGGTTGTAATACGGGGCATTAGTGTGACGTCACACGACAGTGGCGCTATTGGCGCCAACGTGGATTATCATAACATCTATTTTATACATAGGTGGAAATACTTGTTGGATTTAATTGAGTCGTTATAAGATATTTTTTTGCAATCAAATGCACCAAAATGGATTAATATTATATTAAGACATATTTTGATGTACAATTTGTATATATTAGATGATACAATTTTAAATAAACACATATTGAAATTCCGAAATACAACATAACCTCACAAACATTGTAAGTATTTAATAAATACTTTTTGAATTCAATGTTAATTATACTGTAAATTTGATCAACTGCAACAAATTATTATTAAAGTTTAAGTTTAAATATTTATTTTGTAAATTTTAATATTTCATAAATTTAGAAAAATTATTAACTAAGTAACTAAATATGTAAATATGTTAATATTAAACATAATATTAAATAATAAACCATCAAACAGTTTTTATAATTTTATAATAACATATATTTATGTTTTTAAATTTAATAATAATTTTAATAATTACCGTCAACATGGCGGACGACAACGACATATGTAAAATTTGTGAAATTAATTTCGTAGTTACAAAGAAATCAATTAAATGTAATCTGTGTAATAAGTGGTTACATCAACAATGTGCGCAAGTTAAAGATGCAACTTATAAATTAATCAGTGAATGTGTTAATATACGTTGGTTCTGCGAAAAATGCTGTTGCAAGGTGGACGAGAGGTTAGAATTCTCGGCCATTTTAAAACGTATTTCTCAAATCGAAGAAGACGTAAACAAAATAAAATCAAAAGTTAATGTAGAGGACCAACCAACCATGTACGCAACCATAGTAGGAAAACAAAAGAAACTTCCAGATAAAGTACAAACAAAATCTACAAGGCAAACAAGACAAAACAAGCAGCTTGAAACAATAATATTAAATGTTGAAGACAAAAATGCACCATTAATTAATGACGCAAACTATCAATATTTATCACAGCAGCCTATCGCTTCTGAGAACGTAGACAACAACATACAACTCAATAAGACGGAAGAAACTCAGGATTCTAATGCATTTATAAAAGTAAAAAATAAAAAATATATTAGAAAAACAAATAGAAATCCATTGCCAACTATACAAGGAATTTCAAACGAAAAAATGGAGATCCAGAGCGCTCCCAAGCTGGCACATTTACATTTGTACGGCCTTCACCCAGCTATGACGGAAACTGACATAGGAAAACATCTTAAAAACAAAAAATTCACAAACTATTTTTGCGAAAAAATGAATTCTAAGCATCCTAAACAATATGCTTCTTTCAAAATCTCGTTACCCATGGAACAACTAGAGCAAATTGAAGATCCTATCATTTGGCCTTCAGGAGTCTCGATAAATCGTTTTTTATTCCGGCGACCGAACAATTCAGTTCAAAGATAAAACTCGTACATCAAAACGCGCAATCTATCGGAAACAGCGCAATTCAATTGGATCATCTAATTGAATATACAAACAGCGACATACTCACAATATGCGAACATTGGAAAAACGAAGAGGAATTAAAAGCATATCCTTTACAAAACTTTAAACTAGTGTCGTGTTTTTGTAGAACACCAGGAACACACGGTGGTAGTGCTATTTATTGTAAAACAGACTTTAAATTTAAGACTAGGAATGATATTAGAAATGCGTCAGTAAGTGATGTTATTGAATGTGCTGCTGCAGACATATTTTTTAATCGGAGAATAATAACTGTGATTAATATTTATCGCCCTCCAAATCATGATTTAAATGTTTTTTTTGAAGTGTTTGAAAATATTTTACTACGTCTATTTGAGGAGAACAGTAATTTTATTATCACTGGAGATTTAAATATTGACATTTTAAAAGAAACAGATGGTAAAAAGCAATTTATCAGTATTCTAGAGTCTTATAATTTAAGACCTTTAATTCATAAACCCACAAGAATAACTCATACTTCATCGACGTGTATAGACAATATTATATCTAATATTGATATTATAAACGCCGAAGTTATTCATACCGGTATATCTGATCATACAGCTCAAACTATTGCTTTTAATCAAAAAACAGAACATGTAAACAAAAAACAAAAAATACGAATTTACAGTGAAATAAATAAAACACATTTTATACAATCACTTTCGTTTGAAAACTGGTTATCAATATTCGACATACAAGAACATAAGGTCGACGATATGTGGAATAAATTTATATCAATCTTTTTACATTTTTTCAATGATAGTTTTCCAATAAAAACTGTAAACAATAATATATCTAAAAAACATTTAAAATTAAATACTCCAATAATACAATCTAAGAAAGAAACTCTTGATATTTTATTTATATTATCAACTAGAAATATTCTGTTTAAAAATTTATACAAAGATGCTAAAAAGGATTATAATAATGCTCTTATAAATGAAAAACGAAAAGTGTATGGTAGTATGATTGATAACTCGGATAATAAAACAAAAACAATGTGGAACATTGTAAAAACCAATAGCAATATAAACAGTAAAAAGTGTTGTACCAGTTTTGAGGAAAACAACAATTTGGACACATTAGTAAATGAATTTAACAATTATTTTTCTTCAATAGCCAGTAACCTATTATCAGGAGAAACATCATTAAATTACCAGTGCACAATACCTTTAACTGAAGAATCAATTTGTACTGAAGAAGCATCGGACACGGAAATAATTCATATAACAAATAGCCTTAAAAATAAAACCACAGCAGGTATTGATGAAATTCCACTCTCATTAATTAAGGAATGTATATGTAAAATAACAACTCCTTTAACACATATCATAAATAAATCTTTAAAGTATGGCATATTTCCACAACAACTTAAATATGCAGTAATTAAGCCTATTCATAAAAAAGGAAATACAAACTCTCCGGAAAATTACAGGCCCATCAGTATTTTAAATTCTTTTTCAAAAATATTTGAAAAAATTATGTGCAATAGAATTATTAGTTTTTTCAATAGACTGAAATTGTTTAGAAGCAATCAACATGGGTTTTTAAAAAATCGAAATGTGCAAACAGCAGTGCAAGAGTTATGTCAGAATATAACGGAAGCTTTGGAGAGGAGAGAGATACCCTGCGGAGTTTTTCTTGATCTTTCGAAAGCATTCGATTGTGTGAGTCATGATATACTAATTGCGAAACTTGATAGATACGGTATACGAAATTCAACTTTAAATTGGATCAATTCATATCTGTCAAACCGTTACCAGTGTGTTCAAATAGAATCTACTACAAAAAAATATACGTCCAAAGCACTTCAAACAAAAATGGGTGTACCGCAAGGAAGTATTATTGGCCCATTATTGTTTATTATATATATATAAACGATCTAGCTGATATACTTGTAGATAGTCAACATAGTACAATTAACTATGCAGATGACACTACTCTATTAATACATGGAATTGATTTTGATAACGTGATAGCGGAAGGTAGTATTTACTTAAGTAAAATGAACGATTGGTTAAGAACAAACAAGTTAATTTTAAATGCTGATAAATCAACTTGCACTGTTTTTAAGACAAACCGCTCGAGACTTATTACTCCGGATGATGCTGTATTTGGAAATTTCATTTTCAAGGTTTCTAAAACCAGCAAATGTCTTGGAATAGTTTTTGATGAAACATTAAATTGGCACGATCACATTTATTATCTGATTTCTAAACTTCAATCTGTTATGTATGGCTTAAGAGTTCTCAAAAAACAACTTGATTTACAACACTTGAAAACTATATACTATTCGTCTTTTCAATCGGTCATGTCTTTTGGAATTATTCTGTGGGGAAGTAGTTCACATATGAATAAAATGTTTATACAACAAAAAAGAGCTATTAGAATTATATTCAATATACCACTAAAAAACACCTGCAGAAACAACTTTAAACAAAACAATATTCTAACGGTATATGGATTGTTCATTTATGAGACACTTTTATTTAATCACAAACATAAAGCCAAATTTGAAAGTTATTTAAAAAACCATGAACATAAAACAAGATCAAACATATTTTACTATCCTAAACATAGACTAGATATTACAGAAAAAAGTCCTACCTATATATCTATAAAACTATTTAATCAACTTCCAGCTAAGATTAAATCTTTGACAAACTACAAAACATTTAAACGTGCGTTATATAAATTAATTTTAAACTGCGAACCGTATAATATTGAAGAATTTTTGACTTTTTGCGGAAGCGCCATTCAATAACCTTATCTTACTTGACTTGTTTTACTTTATTTACTTATATGTTTTATATACTATGTACCATATTTTGTAAATCTTGTTAAAATAAATGTGTTATTATTATTATTATTATTATCATTATACGTTACATTTGTTAAAATCAATAAGTAAGCGGTTTGAAAAAGCTTATCGACTGAGATTTTTTTGCTATTTAAAATATTTAATATATATATATATATATACATATATGTATATAATATATATACAATTATATTATTTTACATAATGAAAACAAACATAATCAATTAATTAAATTGTCTTAAGAATTTAATCGAGTAATAATTAATTTTGATTATCTATGTTCCGATTATGTGTAACAAAACTATGCATATATTGTTTTTGCAATTATATTTTATTTGATAATGCTTTTGTTTGTGTATTAACAATAAATTTTATAAATTATGTTTTATTTTACAAATATATTATAGATAATTGCTTTTGATCCTCCAATAATACAATCCGAAACTTAAATAATCAAAATTTACTCTACTAAAATCTTATTTGATTTAATAAAAAGTTTAGTTGTTTATTATAATTTCATTAATAAAGTCAATAACTAAAAAAATATAAACTGTTATATATATACAATTAATTAATAAACAAATAACAAAAATATTATCTTGGATAATCGAGGCAATTCTTTGAGTCAATTCTTGAGTAAAATACTACCTATTATCATAAATTAGTTTTACTGAATATACAATACTATAGATATAATAAAAAATATATTAATTAACTTCAATTTAAGAAATGTTTTTTAAATTTTAATTAAAACATTTTGTGAGGTTATATTGTAGTGAATGTTTTAATATGTGTTAATTTAAAATTGTGTTATTAATTATCTACATATTATACATAAAATATTACCTTGTTGAACAAATAATCACTGCACAAACACTGAATTGCTGAAAAATATCTTATAAGGCCACAATTAAATCCAAGTATTTCCACCTATGTATAAAATAGATGTTATGATAATCCACATTTGCGCCAATGGAGCCACTGTCGTGTGACGTCACTACTATTGCCCCGTATCTAGAATGATAAACACCAAAAGTCGTGTCCAGTTGAAAATGGTATCAATAGTTGAGACGGAATGCAAGTTTTCTGTCAAGTGTTTTTCAATACAGGGTTGAATACCGAAAGTTTGTTGAGAATAAATAAAAAATTGAAGGTTACATTGAAATAGTTGGGACGGTACAGGTGTTGTAATATAGAGTAATAAACACCAAAAGTCGTGTTCAGTTGATAATGGTATTAATATTTAAGACGGTATTCAGGTTTTATGTCAAGTGTTTCCCAATACAGAGTCGCATATAGACAGTGTTTTTTGTCAGTCCTTGCGGGGCTTGTTTGTTTGGAACCAGGGAGAAGTAATAAATAAGTTTGTTGGGCAGTAGTTTTTAATTTATTATTCACAAACACCTAAAATTTTGTAGGAGATTGTTTTCTAATTTTTGGTCGCATATGGATAGTGCTTTTTACCTGTTGCTGCGGGGCTGGTTTGTTGGAGAGCAGGATAGTATTTTTTGCCTGTTCCTGCGGGGCTAATTTGTTGGGGGGAAGCCGCATATGCATAGTGTTTTTTGGCTGTGCCTGCGGGGCTAGTTTGTTGGAGAAGGTGAAGTGATGCGTTCGACGGGGTTCCTTGCGGTGCTCCGCGAGGCCCCACAGCCCCTCCCGGGCCTTGCGGTGGTCGCTCAGCTACACACACGCGAGGACCCCCGGACACATCACTCCACCCTCTCAGTTGGATAGTGTACACCAGTGTCCTAATTTGCTTGGGGGAATGGGTTTGTTAAGGGATATTTTTAAACTTTGGGCGGCAAACATTAAAGTAATAAAAGTTTGTCTTAAACATTATTTTTACGTGTTATTGTGATGCTAGACTTTAATTTAGTTTATTTTTGTCAAATTTAAAAAAAATATTTTTTCAGCAATTTTTTGCTATAAATTCGTAAAAACTGTTGAAAAAAATAATTTTTTTTAACAGTTCAAAATGACGCGCAGGACCAACTTATTATACATCGTTGGAAAGCTCTTGATAAACTCTATCTAACAAAAAAATAAAAATCTAATAAAAATTGAACCGATAAAAAATGGCGGCTAATAATGTCGATTTTTGTTTTCACCCTAACAATAAGGGTTAACATTTTTTGAAAAAAATTTTGAATTTTTTAATCTAATACCTTGTATTATTCTAAAAGTTATAAAATTTACCAGACGTCTCTACTACCATCCTTTCTCAACTTATGAATTTTTTATTGATAAAAGTTAAAAATTTGTCGAAAATTTTTATCGGCAATTTAGGGGTGTATTTTTGACCCTCCCCGATTTTGATGAAAATCACATTTTTGACTAATTTAGGTATCAGAAACACAAATCTGGAATTTAAAAATCTAAAAAAAATGTTTTAATTCATTTTTGACAAAACTAAATTATTCCTATAAATAACAAAATGAAAATTATTTGAAATTTTGGCAAAAAAAAAAATTACCATCTCCGCTCGTGCTTTTAGCGGCGGGGATGAAAATGATTTTTGAGGGTACATTCTGAAAATGCAATGTTTTACGGACCTTAGGGAAAAAATTAAAGAGCAATATTTTCATAAATAAAAAAGTTAAAAATTAAAAAAAAACTGTTAAAATTTTTTTTTAAGGGGGTTCCATTTGTTGGAGGGGGCCGAATTTGCCTCCGACAAAAAAATTCCATGTAGAAAATCTATCGTTAGAGCTCGTGTAAATATTCAGATCGATCGGTTGAAAATTGATAAAGTTAAGAGAGTTGACAGTTTGACGTTTTTTTGGTAAAAGGGGTAGAAACCCTTAAAATGGGGGTAAAATTTGGTAAACGCTTGGCAAAAGACCTCGTCGACAATAATTGGCAAAACTGAAATAGTAATAGAGTCCCGTAATCGTAAACAAACTGTTTAAAAACTATTGTTACATAGAATGCAATTTACTAATTAATATAATGTCTTACCTCTAATGTTGACATCAAATACTTGTAACTTAAAGCAGTTGGTATTACAATAAATATTAAAATGAATTTAATTATTAACATTGTATCAACTACATTTAGTAACTAATATTACATACAAGCTCTAGTATCAGCAGAATAATAAAAGTCCACGTACATGTTGACATGAACATGGACATTTGAACAATAGCTTCATTTCTCATATTGATTAATTTATAGCAGCAATAACATAACAATATTTGTAAATACTAAAAAACCTTTTAGTTGCACACAAAGGAGAATGATGTACACAAATTATTGTAAATATTATAATTAATAATAAAATGTAAAGAAAAATTAAGTTACTAAACTGTTCTACAAAAAAAATATAAAAAAATAATTGAACAAATCAAAACTGCAATTCTTAAGTAACAATAATCGCAAGTGTCAAATAAAGCTACATCTGTTAAGATATTTTGTTTTATTAAGTAAAAAAACTACAAGATAATTGAAAAAAAATTAATGAATATCTATATATCAAAACTTCTAAAAATAATTATAAAGCTGCAACAACTAACAATAAAAATCTTTTTACTTAATTTTTTATGTAAGTTTACAAACAAAATTAACAAAATAAATTAAAAGTTTGACATATGTTTCAAACAGTTTTAGCAATTACTGTAAACATTTGTAACGTGTAGTGCGTATAGAATGGCGGATAGGCCACTCAACTTACACGTTATTGTAGTTGGTAGTAATAAAAACAATCTGGTAGGGCAGGTTTCCGGGAATCCTCCGGAAACCCTGCAGCCACTACAGTATAAATTTGGTTGTTCCCGAGAAAGGGGCTTTTTATATATCGCAAGTGTGCGGATTGAATCGGTTCGGCATAATAGGTCTTTGACGCGAGTGCGGAAGACGTTATAGTATAATTGGTAATATTCAATATACATGTACTATGCCGACACGGATAGTGTAATAAAGCTGATAGTGCACGACCTGGCGCCCTTATTATTATATAACAAACCCTACCCGTCCTTCCGTAAGACCCAGGCCCCGCCGACAGCTAGCCGGAGCCGCCACCTCAGGTGGTGCATCTTTGCAGCCGGTAGGGTGTTACACATTTTTGCAGTTTTAGTAGTTTTATTTAACAATAATTGCAGCAAAAAAATACTATAATACTTCTTTGATTTGTCCATGGTAATCTGTAGTATGATCTAAACTACAAAACAACTTGTAAGACAAAAATAACAAATTAGAAATAAAAAACAAAGAATATCTAGATACTAATTTTTAATAAGCCTTGTACTATGCTTGTATATTGCCTCCTCCTTTAATCCATAAACGTTTGTTTTGTTTGTACATCATATTATTAAATAAGCCTAATCCTATAATAGAAAGAAGTGTTTTTTGTGCTAATTTTATACAAAACATGAGACTTTTGCTTCATCTTCAAGAAGAAGCATTTTAAAGAATTTTAGTGCAAACAATTTTCATTCTGTGTAGTTTTTAATGAATTTATAAAATTCTAGTTTTTTTTGCAAATAGTAAAGATTTCTGCAATTTTAGAACAATTTTTTAGCTTACTTAAGCAATTTATACAAAAATGGTGTTTCTAATTAGCTAAGTTTTGTAATTTTTATTAAGTTTTATAAAAAAATATTTTTCTTGTGCAAATTTCATTCAAAAAATTAACTGTCAAAAGTGTAAAGTTAAAAATATATTTTAAAAACAATCAAATTATTATGGTTACAGATTTTTTTTTAAACAAAATACAAAGTTTGGCTTGCTTACCTTTTGATGACCAAACATACCTCCACCAAAACAAATAATTTTGAAATTATTGTATACCGTCTGGCAAAGGTAACATATAAATTTTGTTGATCTAATGAGTTTGCAAGTAGTAAATTTGATTTTTACCACTAGTGTTATACCGTCCGCGCCCGGAAACAAATCAATAATCCGTCCCCTTTTCTGAAGGTTGCAAACCAGAACTGAACCAAAACACCAAATCATCTTTTTTGAGTGAAGAATGAATTGTATTAACAATAGAACGCAAAATCTGAGTATAAATATACTCACAACTCCAACGTTCCTAAAAATATTGCAATAAATGATTAGACAATTTCCATCGTTTGACCAGATTTATATTAACATCTGATAAATTTTCTTTTAACCTTGACAAAATATAACCTCCCACTATAAATGGTTCAGGAGTTAAGTAATCAAATCCATCTTGAGAATTATTTGAGAGTTCACTCAAAGGCCGCGAATTCAATATAGCTTCAATCTTAATAATTATGGTGTCTCTCTTTGATAATGATATTTGAATGATTTTACTCCAGCCTTCCAAATTCCTTCAAAATTAAGAGCATAATAAGGTTGAAATACTCATTCAATTTTTTGAACTGCAATATAATCAGCCAAGACTCGATTATCAACAGACATAATATTGAACAATTTCTTAAGTTCCTTTGCTGCTTCACAAAAATTACTACCTTAATCTAAAAAGAATTTTAATAGTAAACCTCTTTGGCTTAAAAATTTATCCAAAGCTCTCAAGCATGCCTCGGATGAAAGATTGGTCACACATTCTAGATGTATCGCTTTAGTCACCATGCAACAAACAACATCAAATATCATTTTACTAACTTAATACATCTAAGAAGTGATGTTTTAATAGAAAAAGAACCTGCATAATTGGTACCAAAATGACTAAGGGCCGGTATTATAAAGACAAAATAAATCACCGAATAACAAATCTCAAATTAAATATATTCGACGAATAAACGTATTCCGGTATTATAAAACTAAGGGCCGCTTTTACAATTGTCAGATAACTTAAACCAAGAATAAATTTATCTACAGTTTAAACCTGGTGTATCATTAGTTATGCCTTTGTTGCAGTCTAGATAACCTATTAAAACGTCAATGATGACTTATAAACTGACGTATAAATTATTTATACACAAATTTGTTGTGCGCGTTACTTGGTTACTACACTAAAGATAACTACTGCTCCAAGCACCGGATAAGTTATCTCTGGTTTATTTTCCTTAAAACATACAATTAAAATTTTATAAAATTGCCAGGACTCCTAAAGAGTGATCGGAGCCATTGTAAAATTTCAATCACCCACATACTCAAGTAGAATCTCTACTCAATGAATCCCAAATTAAAACTAAAAATAAAGACAAACCCCTTGAAGATCCCAATGATTAGGTCAATCAAGGAAATAATGCGACAATTATCAATTTTCTTCTGTGCAAAAATTTTAGCAACAAATTCTACTTTAGTTGTAACGCGTTTTTGCATTTTCTAAAAAATTATTTATTACAAAGATGGCCGTTTCTGGAACTGACTTATAAATTGACGTATACGTTGTTCATACGCTAATTTGTTGTGCGCGTTACTTAGTTACTACACTAGAGATAAGTTATAAGGGATTGTAAAAGCGTATTTTTATATACTCCTTAGATAGCGCTACTCCTTGTTTAACCGACGATTGTAAAAGCGGCCCTTAATTAACTATTCGTAAAATAAGGAAGTGCAACGCCGCATTTATATGTTATTTTAATATTGTAGTTATTGATGTGTTGTATTGTAGCCTTTGTTATATTACAATAATCTCTTACAACATTTTGTAAGTCAGTTGCATAACATCGTAGAGCAATCAAACGTTGATTTTCAACAGAAATTGCTCCACATTAAAAATAACCTAAAAAACATGACAAGTGTCAAGTTATTCATTGAATAAATTTTAATCTCTAGATTTTGGATGATTAATTTATTCCATAGATTTAGTTGCCTACTTTTATTATTTGACGTTTATAATACCGAAATCAGCCAAGTAAAATAATTTACTTGGTTAGTAAATAAAATCTACAGATTTTAATGCTTTATAATACCGGCCCTAAAAGTACTTGCCGGTTCTATTTGATATGCAATGATAACATGCTAAACATTGAAAAATACGCTGACGAATTTAACTGTGTGCTCCCGGAATCCAATATCTAAGAAAAAGTAAAGATTGGACCAATTTCGGACCACTAAAGAAAAGCCGAAAAGATATGTAAATGGTCTACTAACATAATTAGGATGTCGACTTAAATGTGCTAATTGAGATCGGTCGATTTGACCCTCCATCATGACAAAACCCTCAGAATTGAGGAACAAAGTCAAACTTCTATAATATTTTGAAATTTTTACATCTTTAATCAACTGAACCTTTTACTTATTTAACAATGTTTTTTGAGTTAATTTCACTATTACTTTCATTGCATTTTCATATTCATGATGAACTATTGATCAAACAACTTTGAAAAGATTGCAAAGAATATTATTTTAAGAAATTTCAATAAATTGCAACATAAATGCAATAATTTGTTGCAATTTAAAAAAAAAGATATTTTGTTAAACAAATCTATAAACTCAGAAATAATCTTGATTTAGTACATTAAAAAATAAGTGATTTTCCTTCAGTTCAGGTAAACCCTGTACTGCCAACTCACCATTGGTTCCCAAAAAAAATCTGGACTTTTCTACCAAAGCAAACATTTAATAAGTTCAGAAACAAACAGACCCCGACTAGCTGAATCTGCTGGATTTTGAACTCCTCCTAGAGCGTGTCTCAAAATTGCTTTCTGATTGAATTCATAAATCTGTGCAACATGATTCGCTACAAAAGTTTTCAACAGATAAAGAGGAGTATGGATTTATGCAAAAAACAGAATACCTTACTTTGAAGGAATTTAGTTATCTAATTTTATTATATAATGGAATGCATCTCGGGAAAAATCCAAAGATTAAATCGGAGACATTTTCAGATTTAAGAACATTTTCAGATTCTATAATTAAACAATGTTAACAGGCTCATTTTGCCAATTCTAACCTTCCGCAACGCGAAAGACCTATTAATTGAGCTTTTAATTTTAAAACTTGATCCTCATTAGTAGCTCCCCATAAAATGTCGCCAAAAGATATGTTGAAAAATACGATTTTCACAAAACATCTGACAAATATCACAAGCTAAAGCCACTTGATGAAATCTGAAACGTGTTAATATTTGATCAATGTCTGTCTGAAGTCTTCTACCAGAGGAAAGAGTATCAATTAATCACACCATACGGTTTTTCTTTTTTGACTCCGTGATGCGTCAAACTATACAAAACTGGTTGTTTAGTAAGCACCAAATAAACTTGATCAATGTAGTTTTATATATTTTTTTAAAGTTTATCTCTTTTAAAACGAGATTCCAATTGATAAAAACGTTTCAAAGCATGTTCACTATTGTAACATAAAACAGGACGGTCATTTGTTTTGAAAGGTAACCGAGTAATGTAGCAACCATTTTTATCTCTTAAAACAATTTTTTAAAAGTAATCTTTACACAGAGTTTCTTTTGGTAATAAAAAAGAAACTGGAAGAAGTTTCTCCATCTCCCAAAAGGCACGAATCATTTGCTCAAGAGAAGGACAAACAAATTCTGAATTTATGATCAAGGAACTTTAGGCCAATTTGGTTCTAATAACCTCGTTCGGAAGTGAAGTATTTGAACAAAGCTTGTTAGATTCAAAAGTAGAAAAAAAAGAAGATGTATTAGACTACATTAACACAAGATGAGTTCTCCAAAGGCAGCAAACCAACATTGATGTCGGAAGCCTTATTGAAACAAAATGAGTCCCAACCTCTTCTGCATCCCTGTATGTGTAATTGATGTTAGAGGCTTTGTTGCAACAAGACGAGTCCTTAAGGACGTACTCCTATATAATATAATATTATTGGTAAAGTCTGCTTATTTTAATTATTAATGCATGCGCCCAATAAAATTACTTACCCTTAAAAGTCAGCATGCTGGCTGCGACGTTAAGAATCTAGTGTCGAGACATAATAGTCTTTAATCATATTTTTGCTATGTATTTTAGTTTCCATTAGAATTGCGTTTTACATCTTAATATTTTTATATTATTATTTAACAGATCATCAAAATAAATTTCCTGGTTACTCTTGTAGCATGCTTCTCAGTACTATGATATTTTAATTTGTTATTGATACAAAAAAATAAAACATTAATTACTAAACATAATTTTAATTGTGTATATATCATAAAACAACATGTATTTTGGAATTGCTTTTATTATTTAATATATTATTTTGTGTACTAAAAAAAAACAATTAATATTGAATATTTTGTAAAAATTATTTGAGCTATCCGTTTAATTGGGCCATAAAGTCCCGATTAAGCGGAAGCAAAATCGACAATATTATTACTTCTAAGTTACTTTTATCTACTTGATATATAAATTAGACAATTTATAAATAAAGCGTACGACATGACTTCCAAAAACAATGCAACACTGTTGGAAATAAGTACGACCCCTTCACTTAGCATTTAAAGCATATATAATGGAAGTGAGTTTCTATCTTCAACTTATATATATATATATATACAGGGTGTCCGGAAAATACGTGTACAACGTTTGACGACAGACTCCTGACGTCAAAATAGGTCGATCTAAGCCGACTTAGTTATATCCAAAATTGTCTTGTTTAGCCGGTAGAGGGCGTCAAAAATTTGTAAATATTAAAAAGAAATTACCTGTAATAATAATTTTTTAAGTGACCTTGTTGCTATGGCGTTTAATAATTTGACAATTATTGACAAATTGTCACCAGTCTATGAAATTTACTCAAGTATACGATCAACATTCTTGAATTACAAGTTTATTTTACCATTAAAAATGGAAAATTATACAAACTCTCAGAAAGTTGACATGCTCCTGGTATACGGGTTTTGTCAAGGAAATGGGCGTCAGAGTGTTAGGGTTTACATGGAGAGGTTTCCTAACCGTCGAATACCAAACCACCAAACATTTGCCAATATTGAGCGTCATCTTCGGGAAACGGGCAGTTTTGAGAAAAAGTTAGAAGGCAGGGGTCGTATGCGAACAACTCAAACTGTGGAAACAGAAGAGATGATTCTGGAAAGAGTTGAAGAAGAACCAAGTACCAGTACCCGTCTCTTAGAACGTGAGTTAAATGTTCCTAAAACGATTGTCAATGAGGTTTTAAGAGAACAGTTGTTACATCCTTACCACATACAAAAAGTCCAGGAACTTTTACCGACTGATCCCCCCATGCGGCTTACATTTTGTCAATTTATTAGAAACAAAAGAATCCTTGTTCCAAATTTTTGTAGAAAAATTATGTTTACTGACGAGGCATGCTTTACAAGATCTGGGGTAACCAATCTGCACAACGAACATATTTATTCCGATGAAAATCCACATGCCATTAAAGTTGCACATTATCAGCATCAATTTAAAATTAATATTTGGGCAGGTATTATTGATCACTACCTTATTGGTCCCATTGTTATTCCAGACAGGTTAGATGGAAATATTTATTTAAATTTTTTGCAAGACACATTACCAATTCTTCTGGAGAATTTGCCCCTTTTACTTCGGAGGGAAATGTGGTATATGCATGATGGTGCCCCGCCCCATTTTTCCGTTGCCGTTCGGCAATACTTACATCATCAATATCCCAACCGATGGATTGGAAGAGGCAATGATGCACCAGTAAAATGGCCACCACGTTCTCCTGAGTTAAATATGTGTGACTTCTTTTTGTGGGGCGCTATTAAAACAGAAGTTTACTAAACTCCGGTAAACACACGCGATGATTTATTGCAGCGGATTTTAAATGCAGGCAACCATTTTAATAATCCCGAGACTTTAGATAGGGTCCAATATCATTTTTTAAAGAGTGTTAATAAGTGTATTCAGCAAGATGGCGGTAATTTTACACATTTGCTTAAGTAATGTTTTTGTTTTACTTAGTTTCTTACAATAGATACTTTCAACTTTGTTATACTTTTGTTTTTTTTGACGCCCTCTACCGGCTAAACGAGACAATTTTGGATATAACTAAGTCGGCTTAGATCGACCTATTTTGACGTCAGGAGTCTGTCGTCAAACGTTGTACACGTATTTTCCGGACACCCTGTATATATATATATATATATATATAATTTTATTTTTTAGAAAATGTTTCTCCTCTTTTGAGATTTGTAATTTATAAGTTCCCTTTATGTATATATAGCACACCTAAATTTAATAAAAAAATTGGAACACCCGGATGTCAAGCCTTATGTACATAACGGAAGTGACAGCTTAACAGGTATCAATATATATGTATATATGTTATATTTTAAATTTTTGCGAATAAAATTATTTTTA
The DNA here is from genome assembly GCA_963932245.1 of Tachinus rufipes. NCBI lineage: Eukaryota > Metazoa > Arthropoda > Insecta > Coleoptera > Staphylinidae > Tachinus > Tachinus rufipes. The sequence goes on from OZ010748.1 coordinate 54,965,035, forward strand.
TTTTTATTTATTTTTGGTTTTGACGATTCAATATATAATAATTTCGACGTTTCGGCAGAATCTCATCTATATATATATATATATATATATATATATATATTGCACATTTATATATTTTTTTACTGTTTTGTTAGTAAATAAATTAGAAAACTATTTGTGAAAAATTCTTTTAAATTTGCTAAAAAGAATAATTAGTTAATAGATATTAATAATAATTTATAGCAAATTTTACTTTTTAATTGAGATAAATTAAAATAATTATCGGGTAATCTCACCAAAAAAAATATTTAATTACATTTATTTGTAAATTTATTTGATTAATATTCTATAAAAAGTTTTGATTTGATTTGTAGTGAAAAAGTATCCAAACTTAAATTTTCTTTACGTTATTTATTTTTCATTTTTTATTAATAAACAAATTCTACTTTATATAATAACGGAATTAATAAAAGTAAAAATTTGCCAATCATATTATTAAGTCATAACATTCTTATTTGATAAATTTGCTTTAATATATTTACAAACTTAATAAAATGTGTGGTCATTTAGAAATATACCTGCAAATATAAATTTATTTAACAAAATATTGCCTGTTCTTAAAACCGCTTTAGGCCATAAAACCCTTTTTGGATTATAGCAATAAAATGTTAATAAGGTGTAAAATCGCATGTCAATACAAAACATTACGGCAAAATAAATATTTTTTCAGAACCTACTAGGTGGTGGTCACTGTACAAGACAATGAATGTCAATTGTCATTTAGACATCAGAGAACTATTTAACAATAAATTCTTTGATAACTAACGCTAGGGTGGGTAGAATGGCACCAAGTTAAAACTGTGGGCGGGCAGCTTTTACTACTATAGCCCATTAACCCACCCAATTGTCATCAAATGATCTATTACTTCTTTCACCTCTTGTGTTCTTGTAGCTATTATGTACAATGAATATTTATTGTCATTTACACATCAAAGCAGTGTTAAGCATAAATTCTTTGATTACTAACGCTAGGGTGGGTGGGTGGGCACCAAGTTGAAACTGTGAACGGGTAGTTTATTTTACTATGGCCCACCCGCTTACCCACCTAATTGTTAGTCATCAAAGGACCTATTACTTCTTTACTTCTTGTGTACTTATAGCTGTTTTGAAAACAAAGACAATGAATCTCAACTGTTACTTATACATAAATGAACTGTTTAAAAATAAATACAAGTTAAAACTGTGGGCGGGTAGCTTTTTTTACTTTGGCCCGCCTACCCACACACCTTAGTCATTAAAAAAATCTGCAGAGTCATTATAAAAGTTTAGGATTAGGTAACCATCTAATGTACGTTTGTGCCATTCTAGTAACATAGTGAATTCAATTTTGCTGTGCGTAAATACAATTGAAGTTGAACTGTCAAAACAAAATAAATAGTTTGGTGCACATTTTTAAAAAATTGGCATATATAAAGTGATTACATAATCCCAGACTTTTATAAAGACCCTGTATTCCTTCTTTCACCTTGTGTTGTTGTAGCTATTATGCATTAATTATTTTTATTCAAAATCGTAAGCAAAAATAAAAATTTTGTGTTATTTTAAAACATCTTTCACACTTTGTTTTAATGGTCAACAACAATATTCTTTAATAATTTGTAAATAAAATTTATTTTCTGTGCAGAATTCAATCAACATTATGTTTTTCTGGGTAATTTTAAACAAATACAGTATAAAAAACGGTACATTTAAATTAATTTTATAAGAATTTTTTTGTGTGAAAAATTTATGCAGCAATTAGCTTTTTAGATGCAATAATCCGACATTTTAAAACATAAATCTGGCCAAAAAATTTAAAAATTGAAAGAAAATGTTTGACAGAATAATAAATCAGACTTTTTGAAGTAAAAAGGTTATAATTCTCTAAAACAATATTGAAATCCGGCCCTTAAAAATAAAATTCCGGTTTTTAAAATTAATAACTTGGTATAAAATATTGAAATTCATCTTTAAAAATCAAAATCCAACAATTTAAATTTTAATGCAGGCCAAAAATTTTAAAAATCTAAAAATTAAAACTAGATATTTGCAGATTTTATGCAACATATAACTTTTCTGAGCAATTTTATAGAAATTTAATATAAAAATAAAAAAAATTACAAAGAAATACAAAGAAATATTTTTTTGTGTAAATTTTATGTACCTAAAATTTACTACAAGTCTTAGTATATAAAAACCATTCTTTTATACTTACTACAACTCTAATTCTAGCTATTTTTAATAGCATTGCTCAGCAAAAACTTACAAAACAAATTCTTCAAAAATTACCATTTTTTATACTATATTTGTATAAAATTGATTAGAAAAGTTAATTGTTATATAAAATTTGCTTTAAAAAAACTAAAATAACATGCAAAAATTAAGATCAAATCAATCGCATATGCTATTACTACAGAGTATAATCAGTTACGACTATTTTAACCGCATACTACTAAAAATCAGCTTGTTAACTTTTTCTGCAAGTTTACATCAAAAAAATCATCAAACATTAAGTTTAAACATTTTAATTAACATTCTTCATGCTTTGTAGACGGTAAAGGTGGTGTATTTACAATTTATGTTTGTAAAAAGAAACTTCTACGTGATAATTTACAATGATCATATTGATGAAGTTTATTAGGAAATGCCACCAGTAGCATTTCATAGTTGCGCAGAATCAAGAGATAAATTAAATAACATATTAAATGTAAAAAAAAAATATACTATATAAATGCATAGAACAAGTAAGTTAGATAAGAATTACAGCTGCCCTGTTTTTTTTTTTTGCACGAAGTAACCCGATGCTATCCGAATAGTCAAAAAAAATTAAATCAACTAATTATTTATATTATAAAGCTATTTTAAATGTATTTATATATTTTATACCAAAAATTAAAAGATTTAAGAAAATTTACAAGTATACAAAAATTATTAATATAAAATTGTAATCAGTATATATACTATAGTATATATATATATATATATATATATATATATATATATATATATATATATATATATTAATATATATTAATATATATGCTTATATTGGTGCCCACTGTCAAAAAGAGCACATTATTACACACAAAAAATAATTTGAGTAATTCTCGTAAAATGAAAAATATGCAACAGTTAAACATTTTTAAAATTTTTATAATTAATTTTATAATGAATTTTACCAATTTTGGATATGAATTAAGCAACTCAGTAATAAATAATTTTTTTTTTTTTAATGTTGCGTTTGAGTAGACGAAGCTGTCCGCCACAAGTTAAACTTAGTTTGATATCAAGAAACATGTTGTAAGTATGTGGTATTGTTAACAACTTACACAAACGGTGAGTGTAATATTTTTTTTTAATTGACAACACTTGGGTGGGTGGATGGGCTAGAGTAGTCAAAGCTATCCGCAACAATTGACTGTGCTCAAAAACAAAGATTTGAGCTTAGTCTATTCAGAAAAACAACCATATTAAAAGAAATTTATGAAATACAACAAATTTACTTGTAACATGATAAAGTACAAACTATATGAATAGACAATAAATAAATCTTTTTTTTTACATTTTCCATATGGTATTTAGAAAGCACTAAACAGAATAAAAACAAACAAAATAAAAATAAAGATTAAAAACATAACATTTAAGTAGGTACTAATAAAAATTAATTTAGTTTTAATTATAAATATTTGGAGCTAACAACTGGCAATATTCAAAATTAAGTTATTAACAATATTAATAGCAATTAACAATTACAAAAAAATAAATGTACACGTAGTTGTTGACCATATGAACAATGCTAATGGGTCATATCAACATTAACATCACAATACATTTTATTATAAAATAACCTTTTACTTTTACTTAAAGGATTATACACAAAAAATGAAAATATATTGATAAAATTAGTCCTTACTAGAAATAAATAATTAATTCACGATCAAAAGTATGAAACTCAACAAATAATGCATCAAGCAAAAAATATTTGACAATTCCTAAGAGAACTTAAAATTGTTATTTTTTAAAAATAATTTAAAGCATAATAAATCAATTCATTATTTTAAGCAAAATATCAATGTTAATTTCAAATTAACAATTTTAGATATTCATACATATTATATTATTCAAAGTTTTAATAATAATAAAAAATAACAAACAAAAAAACAGAAAAGGAAAATGTGATCTTTATTCTTCTCAAGATGGCTATAATAGAGGAAAATTAATAAAATTTTCATGCCTAAGTCAAAAATAAGTATTTGATGACAAATATCAAGGACGTATTTAAAAAATTACTTGTAAATGGTAGAATGAGCAAACACTTTTAGATAATAATATGTGCAAGTTAGGAGTAACTGTTTAGTTCCAGTTTGTTTGATGCATTTTTGGCAAACATAGAAGAAAAGTTTAGTTTGGCACAGGCACAGGAAGAGAGAAAAGGTGGTCAAAATTATTTAACTTGCTAGAATTAGTTAAACAACAAAAACTTGTAAAAACACTTTTAATTTTAAATCTATTGCATAAATAACTATTGTTACATACACTGCAATTTACTAATTAATATAATATCTTACCTCTAATGTTGACATCAAATGCTTGTAACTTAAAGCTGTTGGTACCACAATAAATATTCGGATGAATTGAATTATCAACATTGTATCAATTACATTTAATAACTAATATTACACACAGGCTCTAATATTAGCAGAATAATAATATTCTACGAACTTGTTGACATGGATATTTCCATATTGATTACAATATTTTATAGCATCATTAAGATAACAATACTTTGTTTTTATTATACAGAAAACACCTTTTAGTTTTACACAAAAGAGAATGACGTACAAAAATTATTGAAAATATAATTAATAATAAAATGTAAACAAAAATTAAGTTACTTAGCTGTCCTACAAAAAAATAATTGGACAAATCATATATAAAACTGCAATTCTTAAGTAATAACAGTCCTATGAGTCAAATATAGTTACAACTGTTTAGATATTTTGTTCTGTTAAGTAAAAGACAAATAATTTTTTTTAACAAGTAAAAAATCAGACTAACTTTAAAAACAAATTATAAAGTTTCAAACTATGCTACAGCTAACAATAAATATTATAACAAAACTCTTTTTACTTAATCCTTTATGCAAGTTTACACACTTAAAGTAACAAAATAAATTACCTGTTTGAAGATATTATGTTTAAAATAATTAAATGTTTTAGCAATCACTTTTAGCAATTAATGCTTGTACGTTGACCGATTTAATGCTTTAGAGCAAAAATATTACGCCACTATAATACTTTTTTGATTTGTTTTTTACTTTGGTAATCTGTAGTATAAACTTAACACAGACCTAAAATCTATCAACAAAACGTAAATTACAAGACAACTTGTAAGACAAAAATGACAAGTTAGAAAAAAATCTATAAAATAATTCCTAACAACCTTTGTACTATACTTGTATATTGCCACCGCTTTCATTTTTAGTGTCAATTTTATACAAAAAATTAAACTTTTGGATTATTTAAAAAAAAGTTTTTTGAAACATTTTAGTCTCAAAAACTACCATTCTGTGTAATTTTTAATGAATTAAAAAAATAGTTTTTTGTGCAAATATTTAGGATTTTTGCAGATTCAGCTAGTCGGGGTCTGTTTGTTTCTGAACTTATTAAATGTTTACTTTGGTAGAAAGGTTCAGATTTTAATTGAGAACCAATGGTGAGTTGGCCTTTGAAAAAACCAAATTTGACAATACAGGGTTTACATGAACTGAAGGAAAATCACTTGTTTTATAATGTAGTAAATCAAGATTATTTCTGAGTTTATTGATTTGTTTAACAATAATCTTTTTTATTGAAATTTCAACAAATTCTTGTATTTATGTTGCAATTTTTTGAAATTTCTTAAAAAATGATTCTTTGCAATTTTTTCAAGGTTGTTTGATCAATAGTTCATTATGAATATAAAAATGCAATGAAAGTAATAGTGAAATTAACTCAAAAACATTTTTAAATAAGAAAAAGGATCAGTTGATTAAAGATGTAAACATTTCAAAATATTATAGAAGTTTGACTTTGTTCCTCAATACTGAGGGTTTTGTCATGGTAGAGGGTTTTATTGACCGATCTCAATTAGTACATTTAAGTCGACATCCTAAGTGGTCCGAAATTGGTCCAATCTATACTTTTTCTTAGATATTGGATTCCGGGAGCACCCAGTTAAATATGTCAGCGTATTTTTCAATGTTTAACTAGTTATCATTTGAAAGCAAAGCATATTTAGCCAATCATGGCAGAATTGCTAGCATATCAAATAGAACCGGCAAGGACTTTTAGTCATTTTTGTACCAATTATGCAGGTTCTTTTTCTATTAGAACATTACTTCTTAGATGTAATAAGTTAGTGAAATGTTATTATGTGTTGTTTGTTGCATGGTGACTAAAGCGATACATCTAGATTGTGTGACCAGTCTTTCATCCGAGGCATGTTTGAGAGCTTTGGATACATTTCTAATCCAAAAAGAAGGTTTACTATTGAAAATCTTGTTAGATTAAGGTAGTAATTTTTGTGAAGCAGCAAAGGAACTTAAGGAATTGTACAATATTATGTCTGTTGATAATGGAGTCTTGGCTGATTATATTGCAGTTCAAAAAATTGAATGAGTATTTCTACCTTCTTATGCTCCTAATTTTGAAGGAATTTGGAAGGCTGGAGTAAAATCATTCAAATATCATTATCAAAGAGTAATTGGACAACAGCTATTATTTTATATAGAATTCAACACCATAATTATTAAGATTGAAGCTATCTTGAATTTGCGGTCTTTGAGTAAACTCTCAAATAATCCTCAAGATGGATTTGATTACTTAACTCCTGAACATTTCAGAGTGGGATTTCTTATTTTGTCAAGGTTAAAAGAAAATTTATTAGATATTAATATAAATCTGGTCAAACGATGGAAATTGTCTAATCATTTATTGCAATCTTTTTTGGAACGTTAGAGTTGTGAGTATATTCATACTCAGATTTTACGTTCTAATGTTAAAGCATATATTATATATATATTATAATAAATTTAGTTAATAAAAAAAAAAAAAAAAATATGACAAAAAAAAAGAAAGAAAAAAAATTCATTCTTCACTTAAAAAAGATGATTTGGTGTTTTGGTTCAGTCCTGGGTTTCTACCTTCAGAATGGCCAAAGGGACGGATTATTGATTTGTTTCCGGGTGCGGACGGTGTAGCACTAATGGTAAAAATCAAATCTACTACTTGCGAACTCATTGGACCAGTTAAGAAAATTTATATGTTACCTTTGCCAGACGGTATACAATAATTTCAAAATTGTTTATTTTGGTGGGGGGTATGTTTGGTCATCCAAAGGTAAGCAGGCCAAACTTTGTAGATTCTTTTAAAAAAAATCTGTAATCATAATCATTTGATTGTTTTTAATATATATTTTTAACATTACACTTTTGCCCTACAACAGCACAAAAAAAATTAGGTATAGAATTTATATTAAAATTACTTGTCAGATTTCACACATTTACTAAAAATTAAAATTAAACTACATGAAAAATTTAGATAATAAATTATAAAACTCATATGTAATTGAAAAAAAGAACTATAGCAATGTCAATACGTATCCTTTTAGATAAAACTTTTAAGGTTGTTTTTTGTTTACAAAATAAAAACCAAAAACAGGCATTTGAATTAAATTAAATTAATTAACTATTACAATTTAAAACAGCAGACGTTTTGAGTATAAATCAAATTTCTTTTTTAGAGCTAAAAAATTATAATAAAAACGATAAGGAACTATAAAATTACAAAGAAGAATTGATTGATTAAATCATAAACAAATTGAATTATTTATTTTATATAGATTTTTGTTGAGACATTTAGCGGTGCTTTAAGTGTTGACGTCAAATTTAAAATTTATTTTTAATTAAATTATTAATCAATATTTGTTATTAATTTGTTTACTTATTTGTGACAAATTTCATTTTTTACTTATAAGTTTATTAAATTTATAAAATTAAATTATCATACTGTAGTGCGCAATAAGTAATACGAAAACGCTATTGGAATAATTTCAAAAAGTAAACAACATGAAATGCGATGTTGCCAAAAAAAGAAGTGACAAGATGCCTACAGATTAGCGGAAGTGATTTCGTACTATGCACTGTTTTATATAAAAATTGACTCCAGTGCCAGCGGTAAACGCTTGAACTAAAAAATTGTACTGTCGATATTGGATGAGCCAAATCACTTCCAGACAAATTTTTAGATTTGGGTATAATTATCCTTTCATATTTCAAATCTGTAAAAAAACATGCATGTCGTTCTGACTTCCAAAAATGGAAGTCAGAACGTATATATGAAGCGGAAACGAATGTTGAGTATACTTTTATATGCTTTATTGTCTTTTTATTTCAAACAGACCGGTTTTGGTTGTTAAACCATCTATAATGTGTAAAAAAAATTGTGAAAATAAAATTGACAACTGTAAAATGATGTATTATATATGCATACATGTATATGCAAGTGATTTAGGGTGTAACCATAAAATAGTCTGAATATAAAACTTTCATAATAAAGTTTAAAAATGCAATTGCTAAAATTAAAGTAGGTAATTTTAAAATAATTTGATACAATTTATTAAAAATGATTACCAGCGCTAACAAAAGTTAAGCAATGCCCATTCCGGTCACGACTTGGATGGTTATTCCTCAAAGTTCTCCGCTCATAGCCCTACGACGGTGTTGCCATAAAGAATTGCCGAGGCAATTCTGGCGACCGATACGAGCGCATGAATGCAGCAACAATAAATATGAATAAAGAATTACATACAGTGTTCTTATATCGCACTAAATCAAGGTTATGATAAGAATAAAAAAGGTTTAAAATATCTTGTTATTAACTGATTGATACTTTTTATATTATATAAATTGTATATTAACATTTTTTTTTTAATTAAATTAATACTTGACTAATTAAAAAAAAATACAGTTGACCAGACAATCTTACATTCTTTTTAACATATCCGTACTTTCAAAATTTCTATTTGATAGTCAATTAGAGTAATTTTAATTTCATTCAAAATTAAGGCAACCCAACGTGCGCTTGAGCGGCCTTAATGCTGTCCAATTGAGGCACGAAAAAGTTGGCAATCATGTCTCTTTACAGGTTACCGTTGACTGTAACGTTCTGACCATCACTATTTTTCCATGACATGGACCAATGATTCCACCAGCTCATAAAATGGATCAAACGGAAAATTTTTTTTAGTGTAATGGTGTTCCGTAACCCGTAACTTAAGGGTGACAGATATTATTTTTGGTAGTAAATAAAACAATAATTGAAATTTACTAATAAAGGAGACGCCGTTGGTGTGTATATATGTTGTATACTGTAGAAGATATTCTTAAGAACTGACTTGAATATTGTTATTATTGCGTATAAATAGTGTTTTGTAAGAAAGAAAGGGAATGGGATTAGGTTTTACCGATCATTAACATAAAGGGACAGACATTTGTGTAATAGTCATTAAGAGTTTATGAAAAGGATGTAAGGGATTAAGATTATTGAAAATAGTAATTAAGAATTTATAAAAGGGATTAATATTATTGAAAATACGCATATTTTAACATCTGCCAGAGATTACTGGAAAGTCCACAACATATACCGGCCGCCTTGAAGGGTCTCCTTCAAATAAGTTTATTTAAAATCAAAATCATAGTCATATAAGAGAGTAAACATAAAAAATACTAAAGGTAACATAGATCCTAAAATATTTATTTATTATTTATGCTTTTTAGGGCTATTTTACATCGCCACAGTAAGTCTACGACTTGTTTAAAGTGGTTTGATGGGACCAACAGCTTAAAACGTGACTTCCGAACCACGCTGGTGGATAAAGAGCAAGTTATCATTTCAGTCATATTTCGGGGATAATACATATTATAATATAAATATATTTACATAAAAACATAGAAGCAATTAATAAAGTAATTCATGCAATTTAATCAATTGGAAGTGGACACAGTTTGGATACAGGTCGAATTCGTTCACCATTAACACACTTTATTTTAGCAACTCTTACTATATTATCTCTGCCTGGCATTAATTCTACAACACGAGCCAAAGACCAATGAAGTGGTGCCGTTTCTTCTTTTAAGATAACTAATTGTCCTTTGCATATCTTCTGTTCTGCAGCGTTACCCATTTTATGTCGCTGTTGAAGAGTGTGAAGATATTCCATCTTCCATCGTTTCCAGAACTGCTGCTTCATAAACATGAGGTGTTCCCAATTTGTAAGCCGATTTTTCTTAACGTCCATAAAATTTGATTCAGGAAGCGATGTTAATGCTTGGCCAACAAGAAAATGACCTGGTGTCAATGCGATTAGATCACTTGGGTCTTCGCTCATTGGGGTTAGTGGGCGAGAGTTCAATACAGCTTCAATTTGCAGTAGGACAGTGTACATCTCCTCAAAAGTAAGCTTAGTTTCCCCTATTGTGCGTAACAAATGAGTTTTTGTAGATTTTACGGCGGCTTCCCATAGACCGCCAAAATTAGGAGCTCTGGGAGGGATAAAATTCCACTTAATTCTTCTGCTGGAAAGAAATTTTTGGATATTATTGTCAGAAGTGGCACTATTTATTAACTTGTTTAGCTCATTGTTAGCTCCATGAAATGTTGTCCCATTGTCTGAATTGATTTCAGTAGGTAATTCTCGACGAGCCACGAACCGTTAGAGTGATGCTAAAAAACAGTTTGTAGTCATGTCACTGACTAATTCCAGATGCAGAGCTTTAGTTACCATGCACACAAAAACAGCTATGTACGCTTTCTTTATCCGCTGTGATCTTCTGCTGCCTTCTTTAATCATCATTGGACCACAGTAATCTAATCCAACTCTTTCAAATGGCCTGCAAGGTTCAATACGACTGATTGGAAGATCTCCCATTGGAGGCGAGTATGGTTTTGGGGATTGTTTAAAACATTTTACACATCGTTGAATTCCACTTCGGACAGCACGTCTTCCTTGCAAGGGCCAATATTGAGATCTGATGATTGACAGAGTTAATTGAGGTCCAGCGTGAAAATTATTTTCATGGGTGTCACGTATTATTAAAGCTGTTAAACTATGATCTTTAGGTAATAATACTGGATATTTGTGGCAGAATTCTATAGGTGCATTGCGTAATCTTCCTCCTACACGTAGAACTTGGTGTACTTCGTCAATAAATAGATTTAGATTTCTTAATGGTGTCCTTTTTGGAGATTTGCCTTGTTTCAATAGTTTAAAAATATCTGGATATTCGTTTTCTTGAACTGTTCTGATTAGTTTTATCTCCGCTTCTTTAATTTCATCTGGTAGAAGATTTTCAACATTACGATTTTGCACAGGACATTGAATGTTTTTTACAAATCGAATGACATATGCAGTTATCCTCAATAGTTTTCTGAATTGTAAAATTCGATTGAGTAATTGTATTAATACATTTGTTTCTGCACTTGTATAGTTGACTGAGATACTTGGTCGTTTTTGTTCACATTCAGTATCAATGTTCAATGATTCCGGATTTGATGGCCATTGTGTTTGATTTTGTATTAACCAGGTTGGTCCATTCCACCAAAGTTTACAATTTTTCAATTCTTTGGGATGGGCACCTCGAGAAGTTAAATCTGCCGGATTCTCATTTGTTGGAACATGCCTCCAAGGAGCTGAAGAAGTTCTCTGAATAGTAGCCACTCTGTTTGCTACGTATGTTTTCCATTTTGCGGGAGTATCTTTGATCCAATATAACACGATCATAGAATCTGTCCAATGATAAATATCTACAACTGGTAGTCGAAGTGTTTCCTTGATTTGCTTCATCAATTTTGACAATAATACTGCGGCATTTAATTCCAACCTTGGGATAGTGATTGTTTTTATTGGAGCAACCTTTGATTTTGCGTTGATTAAAAGACTTGATCTAATACCATTACTGTATTCTGCTATGGCATACACGCAGGCTCCAAAGGCCCGTTGACTAGCATCAGAAAATCCATGAAGCGTTATTTTTTTAATCTCCATTTCATAGTTAAATAAGTATCGAGGCACTTTTACTTCATTTAACTGTTTTAATGATTTTCTATATTCCGTCCACTGAGTGTGTAAATGAATGGGTACAGTTTCATCCCAACCTATTTTTTGGGACCATAGATCTTGGAGTAGTATTTTTGCCGTTGCAATTACTGGTGTCAAAATTCCAAGAGGATTGTAAATTTGGGCTATCTCAGACAAAATGACACGTTTGCTTATGGTTGAAATGGTATTTTTGGTAGTTTTAAATTGAAATATATCTTCAATTGCATTCCATTGAATTCCCAACGTTTTCACTGTTTGACCATTATTTATATCCAGTACAGGATTAATTGCTTCATTGCCTGTTAATAGACAGGGTTTGTTGCTTGCCCATTTTTTTAGTTGAAATCCACTGTCTGCTAATATTGATTGAACGTCATTCATGAGTTTCATGGCTTCTTCTTCAGAATTTGCGCCACTTAACATATCATCGACATAAAAATCTTCTCTGATAACTCGAGCAGCTTCTGGATGTATTTGAGAGAATTCATCAGCCAATATTTTAAGACATTGAGTTGCCATGTAAGATGCTGGTCCTGTTCCTTGAGTAACGGTAACCAAATTATACGATTTAGGTTCTTCATTGTAATCATCTCTCCATAATATTCGCATTAACCCATGATCAGATTTTTGTAAATTAACCTGACGGTACATCTTCTCGATATCACTAACAAGTGCAATTGGATGTGTTCTGAAGCGAATCAAAATATTCACCAATAAATCTTGAACATTCGGACCAACCATCAGCACATCATTCATGGTAACGCCATTGGGGCCTTTCATTGAAGCGTTAAAAACAACTCTGATTTTTCGATCATTTCCTTCATTTTTAAAAACAGCATGATGCGGGAGATAGCATCCATTTACATCATTTGGAGATGATTCAGTCATGTGACCAAGTGTTACGTAGTCTTTAATAAATTTTGAGTAAGATTCTTGTAGATATGAATCCTTCTTGAACCGTTTCTCCATTGACATTAATGCCTTTATTGCAACAGGATAGGTATTGCCGATTTCTTCAATATGCCGATTTTCTCTGAAAGGTAGTTTAACGTGAAATCGTCCATTATATCTTTGGACTGTTCTTTTGAAATGTTCTTCACACAATTCTTCTTCCTTGGATCGATGGACTTCATTTATTAATTCTTCTTGTTGCCAGAAGCGTTGAACATCTTCAGACAGTTGCAACATTTGTGAATTCATTGCATTTGTGACTGAATGTTTAGGTGTTATTTTTCCAGAAATTACCCAGCCTAAAATTGTTTTGTACATGCAATAATTGTCACGTACTATCTTTCCCACTTGTAGAACTTCCCAGAACAATCCTGCTCCTAAAATACCATCAATGCGGCGGCTACAATTAAACTCTGGATCCGCAAGTGTAATGTTTGGTGGTATTTGGAACACCTTTCGATTTATTGATTCTTGAGGCATGTGACCAGCAACTGCGTTTAAAACGATAAAACTTGTTTTTTCCTTAAATGGTCCCTTTCTTGCCGTCAGCTCTGTACATACAAGTCCACTCGGTAAAGTTTTTGCTTCAGCTATGCCACTTATAACTTGAGACGTTTTAATCAATGGTAATTGCAATTTCTTAAAAATTGATTCCGATATAAAGTTTGATTGCGCTCCGGAATCCAACAACATCCTACATTGGTGACGTTTTCCAAACTTATCCTTAAGATTTACTTGAACTGTCGCAAGCATCGTAAAATTAATTGTTTCAGTGTCTAATGCTTGTAAAGCCTGTTCTTCTGCATGGATAAGTGTATGATGCCGACTTTGACATTTTCGGCATGTATAATTTGACTTACATGCCAAACTTAAGTGTGATGAAGTTAAACAGTTAAAGCACAGATTCTTCTTCTTTACATGTTGTACTCTCATAGAAATATTTAATTCTTTGAACTTCTCACATTGGTATAAGGGATGGTATGATTGATCACAGCAACTGCATTTAGAATCTATTGCCGGAAATGCTTGATATCCCTTTTTACGTGGAATGCTGCGATCCATATATGATTGTTCTCGGACAGGTCGGCTTTCTAGCACGTTACACCGTTTTACTAGATATTGGAGAAGTTGTTCAAATGTTGGCTCACTGTTATTATTTAAAGATAGTTCCCAGGCATTACCCGATTCAAAGTCTATTTTTCGCAAAATAATGTTAATAAGCAGTTCATTCCATTGATTGACAGGGCATCCTAAAGATTCCAATGCTTGTGTGTGCGAAATGACACTATCTGTTAATTCTCGCAGTGAATGTGCATTATTCTTTTTACAGTTGGGTAAGTCTAATAGACTATCGATGTTACTTTGAATAATTTTCCTTTTGTTTTCAAAGCGTGCTGTAAGCAATGACCAAGCTCGCTCATAATTGTCACTTGTAGTGCTAAGTTTGCTCACAATTTGAGCTGCTACATTTGTTAAGGTTCCTTTTAGATACTTCAACTTGGTGCAATTGTCCAAACGGTTATTGTTGCCAATGATAACTTGAAAAGTATCTTTAAATTCAAACCATTCTTCTATTTTTCCAGAAAACTGTGGTAAACAAATCTTTGGTAATTCAGGTTGTCGTTCTGTATAACCATACTGATGATTTGAATGTCCTGAGCCATGATTTTCTTGAATTGTTGGATGTATTATATTTTCTAAACTCAATTGATTGATTTCAGGACTACTAGACGATGACGATGAAGTTTGCGGTAGTTGAGCAAGAATTATTTCAACTTCTTCGACAATGGAATAATATTTGTTTTCGATCTCTTCCATATATTGATCATCTTCTTCAGAGTGATTTGATAATTGCATTTGTATTTTGCAAATATTTGCAAAAGCACATTTTGCCGCTTCATATCTAGATCTTATTTGACTGTAATTTGGATTTTTATTGTTCGCTGCGAGATATTTTGCAAACCGAGTAATAATCGCTTTTTGGTGACCTCGATTTCCATGTGAAACTTCTTCAGTTGTTGCACTTAGGTTCTGTGCAGTTGAGATATTTTCTTCTTTATCCCCCATTGTATCTTCAGAATGTAGATTTGTTGTATTTACACGTAACAGCACTTAAAGTTTTGAGTATTGTGTACTTAAAGTTTTTAACACATTAAATAACTCACTTAAATTTTCGAATCTACAGACTCTTAAATAGCAACTTAACTTGTAGATCCGGTTCGAAGGACCAATTTGTTCCGTAACCCGTAACTTAAGGGTGACAGATATTATTTTAGGTAGTAAATAAAACAATCATTCAAATTTACTAATAAAGGAGACGCCGTTGGTGTGTATATATGTTGTATACTGTAGAAGATATTCTTAAGAACTGACTTGAATATTGTTATTATTGCGTATAAATAGTGTTTTGTAAGAAAGAAAGGGAATGGGATTAGGTTTTACCGATCATTAACATAAAGGGACAGACATTTGTGTAATAGTCATTAAGAGTTTATGAAAAGGATGTAAGGGATTAAGATTATTGAAAATAGTAATTAAGAATTTATAAAAGGGATTAATATTATTGAAAATACGCATATTTTAACATCTGCCAGAGATTACTGGAAAGTCCACAACAAATGGTATTTTGACAATGGCTTGTGGATTAATATTCCTCTAAATGCGACAATTTTCTTTGTTGACATAGTCATTTTATTTAACGTCGTACTGGATGCTTATTACCGTTTAGATTAAACGTACTGCGAAAACGATGCACAGTTTGTTGAATTAATCGCTCTGATGGACGATTATGAGCACTATACACACGTAATGCCAAAAACTTTCTCAAACTGAACCAAGTTTTTCAAAATAAATTTGAACAATTTGCAAACGTTGCTCCGGCGTGAGTTTATTTATGATAAATTGCCCAACCAAACTAATCACAAAACAATTAAGAACTGTCAAATCAGTTGTCACACATCTTGTGTTATATGTACAGAATTGTTGAGGGTCATATATGTCATATATATATATATATATATATATATATATGACATATATATATATATATATATATATATATATATATATATATATATTAATGGGAGCTTATGACAACCGATATGCTCTTAGATGGGAGCATGTAGCGGCCAAAAGGTAACGTCGCGGCCGGCGTCATATGACTCTCCTTCTAAGTGAGCATCTCGCAGCCACGTTTGCGTTGCCTATGTTATTTTTTGTTGAGTTTCGCTGCAATATATCTGTCATCGTGCTCTATTGTAATATAATAAATGTGTTTGCTGTTTAAGTTGAAAGCCTTTTCAATTCGAATTCTTTGTCCACAAATGTTTTGTTATAATAAATGCGACCTTAAGCCATTTTTATAGTAGAATAATTTTGATTAATTTAAAAACTTTGCGGTACATAATTAAATAAATGTAATAATAATAAAAATAAGTTTTGTTTATATTTTTACTCATAGAAAATTTAGTAACAATCGTAGTCGTACTATTTATAATACAATTGCAAGTAAATTTAATAGAACAAATGTAGTTTGTTAAGTTTAAAATTTATCAGCACTTAATAAAATTTGGAAAACATTAGCAATCAACAAAATTGCCAAATACGTTTAAAAGTTGCCAAAAAGGCTTAAATTTTAAGTATTTCTGTGGATACATTGCAAAATATCTCGGAGCGTAGTGCACGGCACATCCTAAAATTTTTAGAGTATCTTTTGCACATAAAATTTATCATTATTCGTAAATAACTAACTCAAAAAATTTGAAAAAATTCACATGATCAGGATTCATGTAAAGAAAGCCATTTTCAGTAGTTTGTGCAAAACAAAATTTTTATTTCATACACTTGACTCATGCATGACATTTTATTTTTGTTTAATTTATAATTAAGTTTTAAATAATAATTAATAAATAAGTAAAAGTTGCTCAAAAATTAATTTATAACGTAAAGAATTTTGTATACTTTTATTGTTTAAACATTGTATTACAAAGTGCATTTAAATGTACAATAATAAAAAAATAACCATTTATTTACGTAAAATTTTAAATGTTGTAGGCTTAAACATTTCAAACTATTTGTATCAATATACATTTGCCATTGTAACCTAAAATTTTAATAACATAACTAGGTAGTTTAGTAGTTTAGTAGTTTAGTAGTTTAGAAGTTTAGTAGTTTAGTAGTTTAGTAGTTTAGTAGTAAGGTAGTTAAGTAGTTTAGTAGTTTAGTAGTTTAGTAGTTTAATAGTTTAGTAGTTTAGTAGTTTAGTAGTTTAGTAGATTAGTAGTTTAGTAGTTTAGTAGTTTAGTAGTTTAGTAGTTTAGTAGTTTAGTAGTTTAGTAGTTTAGTAGTTTAGTAGTTTAGTAGTTTAGTAGTTTAGTAGTTTAGTAGTTTAGTAGTTTAGTAGTTTAGTAGTTTAGTAGTTTAGTAGTTTAGTAGTTTAGTAGTTTAGTAGTTTAGTAGTTTAGTAGTTTAGTAGTTTAGTAGTTTAGTAGTTTAGTAGTTTAGTAGTTTAGTAGTTTAGTAGTTTAGTAGTTTAGTAGTTTAGTAGTTTAGTAGTTTAGTAGTTTAGTAGTTTAGTAGTTTAGTAGTTTAGTAGTTTCGTAGTTTAGTAGTTTAGTAAATGTTGTTTATTAGTTGGTTAGTAGTTGTCCAAAAGTTGTTAAATAGTTGATAAGTAGCTGTTTAATAATTGTTTAGTAATTGTTCAGTAGTTTTTCAGTAGTTTTTCAATAGTTGTTTAGTAGTTGTTTAGTTACTGTGCAGTAGTTTTTCAGTAGTTGTTCAGTAGTTTTTCAGTAGTTATTTAGTAGTTTTTGTTCAAGAGTTGTTCAATAATTGTTTAGTAGTTGTTTAATATTTGTTTAGTAATTGTTCAGTAGTTTTTCAGTAGTTGTTTAATAGTTGTTTAGTAGTTGTTTAGTAGTTGTTTAGTAGTTGTTTAGTAGTTGTTTAGTAGTTGTTTAGTAGTTGTTTAGTAGTTGTTTAGTAGTTGTTTAGTAATTGTGCAGTAGTTTTTTAGTAATTGTTAAGTAGTTTTTGTTCAGTAGATGTCTAGTAGTCGTTGAATAGTTGTTTAGTAGTTGCTTAATAGTTGTTTAATAATTGTTCAATAGTTTTTTAGTAGTAGTTGAATAATTGTTTAGTTATTGTTTAGTAGTTGTTTAGTAATGGTGCAGTAGTTTTTTAGAAGTTGTTTAGTAATTGTTAATTAAATGTTTAGTAGTTGTTTAGTAGTTCTTGTTCAGTAGTTATTTAGTAGTTGTTTATTAGTTGTTTAGTAGTTGCCTAATAGTTGTATAGTAGTTGTTTTGTAAGTGTTTAGTAGTTTTTTAGTAGTTGTTCAATAGCTGTTTAGTAGTTTTTTAGTAATTGTTTAGTAGTTGTTAAGTAGTTGTTTAGTAGTTGTTTAGTAGTTGTTTAGTAGTTGTTTAGTAGTTGTTTAGTAGTTGTTTAGTAGTTGTTTAGTAGTTGTTTAATAGTTGTTTTTTAGTTGTTTAGTAGTAGTTTAGTAGTTGTTTAGTAGTTGTTTAGTAGTTGTTTAGTAGTTGTTTAATAGTTGTTTTTTAGTTGTTTAGTAGTAGTTTAGTAGTTAATTAGTAGTTGTTTAGTAGTTGTTTTGTAGTTGTTTAGTAGTTGTTTAGTAGATGTTTAGTAGTTGTGTAGTAGTTAATTAGTAGTTGTTTAGTAGTTGTTTAATAGTTGTTTTTTAGTTGTTTAGTAGTAGTTTAGTAGTTAATTAGTAGTTGTTTAGTAGTTGTTTTGTAGTTGTTTAGTAGTTGTTTAGTAGATGTTTAGTAGTTGTGTAGTAGTTAAATAGTAGTTGTTTAGTAGATGTTTAGTAGTTGTGTAGTAGTTAATTAGTAGTTGTTTAGTAGTTGTTTAGTAGTTGTTTAGTAGTTAATTAGTAGTTGATTAGTAGTTGTTTAGTAGTTATTTAGTAGTTGTTTAGTAGTTGTTTTGTAGTTGTTCAATAGTTGCTTAGTAGTTGTTTAGTAGCTGTTTAGTAGATGTTTAGTTGTTGTTGTTCAAAAGTTGTTAAGTAGTTGTTTAGTAGTTGTTCAGTAGTTGTTTAGTAGTTGTTTAGCAGTTATTCAGTAATTGTTTAGTAGTTGTTTAATAGTTGTTTAGTAGTTGTTCAGTTGTTTTATTAATTGTTTATTTAGTTGTTTTTTTTTATACAGATTAAAAAAAAATGATACTATTATTTATAAAGCCTGTTTTATTTAACTAACTATAGAATTTATAGAATTAATTAGTTCTAAAAACATGTTATAAAAAATAACTTTTTTTAAATTCTCAAAAATTAAGTAAATTAAGATAATAGATTTTAAAAGAGAAGAATTTGAATACGTTTCTGGGGAAATATAATTATTATTTGATAATTTGTATTCCAAGGTGAATGTTCAGCCAACCTAATTATTTAGAGTATAGTAAATGTTTAATAATTATGCAATGGTTTATATTAATTATTGATAATGATTCGAGAAAAAATGTTGTCATTTGATAAAGTATAAAAACAAACTGAAAAATGACAAGCCATATGATTGAAGATTGAACACAAATTATAATTTATAGCCCTACAATAATCTTTTTTACTTGATCTTATTAAAAAGACATTTTATTTTAATCTGATTATGTTTTCCCCACATTTTTTCTACTTTCTTAAGTCGGCTTTTGTTAGTCTAGCCAAATAGTTATCGATTACCGGATTAGTGCGGTATTCTCAGTAATGTTTAATAAAATTAATTCTTTTGTATTATATTATTGGGCACCAGTAAATTAAAACTCGATTATTCAGAAACTTTAGTCGTGTTGTACGTATTTTAGCGCTGTATGTACTTTTTGAGTTTAGTTCTTGGTTATTCTTATTATTATTATTGTTACATTTTTTTAAGTGATATTGTTATTTTTGTTACATTTTTTGTTTTTAAAGTGATATTGTTAAGAGTTAGCAAAGTTTTGGAATTCAATGTCGTCGAGAACGAAACACCTGTTCAAACTGGCTCATGCTGTGCAGAGGTAAGTTACTTTAATATTATTTGATATGTGTATTTGTTTTTAATATCATAGTTTTGGATCAGTTTATGTTAAAATAAATCACTTCAATATGATTTAAAAGTATTTCTTTTGCATTTTTGTCATATTATTAATAATGATTCAATTTATATTTATTATTATGGATAATATTACAATTACCAAGTATAATCATTCATTTATAACTTTTTTGACATTGTTTTTAGAAAATACAGATATTTTAATTTGCTACAATAATATTGCCATCACAAATGATTTAATTTAGAGTTTTTGTGTAGTTCAGTTATATAAATTGCTCGAATAATAGCTTCAATATTGTTATTTTACATATTAAAACTGAATTAAAATAAGCTTGATATGATCTGCATATATTTGATGTACAAGTATAATAATTATGTTTTTTAAAAATATACTTAAATCTGCTAATTGTTGATTTAATGTACAGACCGGTCTGTATATTTTTTAATAAACAAACCTAACTATAACTATTTATAAATAAATCAAGTACCTAATTATATTATAAACATTTTAAGTTATAATGGCAAATGTATATTGATACAAATAATTCAGTTTTAATATATAAATTAACAATATTTAAGGTTTAATGCTATTTTTAGAGCAATTTATATAACTTAAACTACACAAAAACCCTAAATCAAAACATTTGTATTGGCAATATTATTGTAGCAAATTAAAATATCTGTGATTTCTAAAAACAATGTCAAAAAAGTTATAAATGAATGATTATACTTGGTAATTGTAATATTATCCATAATAATAAATATAAATTGAATCATTATTAATAATATGACAAAAATGCAAATCAAGTACTTTTAAATCATAATGAAGTGATTTATTTTAACCCAAACAGATCCAAAAACATGATATTAAAAACAAATTGAAAATATATCAAAATAAATAATATTAAAATAACTTACCTCTGCACGGAATGTGCCAGTTTTACAGGTGTTTCGTTCTCGATGACATTGTCCAAAACTTTTATAACACTTAACAATGTCACTTTAAAAGCAAAACATGAAACAATAATAACAATATCACTTATCACAAAAAAAAATAACAATAATAACAACAATAACAATAAGAATAACCAAAATCTGAACTCAAAAATTCAAAATGTGCATTCAACGCTAAAATACGTGCAACACGACTGACGTTTCTGAATAATCTAGTTTTACTTTGCTGGTGCCGAATAATATAATACAAAAAGATTATTATAGATTATTAATATTGGAACCGCTACTAATACGGTAATCGATAAGTATTTGGCTAGACTAACAAAAGCCGACTTAAGGAAATAGAAAAAATGTGGGGAAAACATAATCAGTTAAAATAAAATGTTTTAAAAAAAAAAGATTATTGTAGAGCTATAAATTATAATTTGTCTTCAATCATATGGCTTGTCATTTTTTAGTTTGTTTTTATACTTTATCAAATGACAACTTTTTTTCTCAAATATTTTATCAATAGTTAATATAAAACATTGCATATTTATTAAACATTTACTATAATGTAAATAATTAGGTTGGCTGAACATTCAACATAGAATACAAATTATCAAATAATAATTATGTTTCCCCAAAAACCTGTTCAAATGGTTTTCTTTCAGAATCTAATATCTTAGTTACTTAGTACTTGGTTTTTGAGAACTCAAAAACGATATTTTTTATATCATGTTTTTAAAACTATTTATTGCTATAAATTCTAAAGTTAGATAAATAAAACAGGCTTTATAAATAACCGTAACATTTCTTTTAATTATATATGAAAAAAAAACAACTAAATTAACAATTTTAATAAATTAACTGATCAACTACTAAACAATAACTAAACAACTACTGAAAAACAATTACTGAACAACTACTAAACAACTATGAACAACTACTAAACAACTACTAAACAACTACTAAACAACTACTAAACAACTACTAAACAACTACTAAACAACTACTAAACAACTACTAAACAACTACTAAACAACTACTAAACAACTACTAAACAACTACTAAAGAAACAAATACTAAACAACTACTAAACAACTACTAAACAACTACTAAACAACTACTAAACAACTACTAAACAACTACTAAACAACTACTAAACAACTACTAAACAACTACTAAACAACTACTAAACAACTACTAAATAACTACTAAATAACTATTAAACAACTACTAAACAAATACTAAACAAATACTAAACAACTACTAAACAAACACTAAACAATTATTAAACACATAAACTAAACATCTACTACACATTAACTAAACAACTACTAAAAACTACTAAACAACTACTGAACAACTACCGAACAACAATTAAACAACTACTAAACATCTATTAAACAACAATTGTTGAGTACAACAACTACTGAACATCTACTGAAAAACTACTACACAACTGTTAAACAACTACTTAACAATTACTGAGCAACTACTGAACAACCACTAAACAACTACCAAACAAATACTGAACAACTACTCAACAACTACTAAACAACTACTGTACAACTACTGAACAACTACTGAGCAACTACTAAACAACTACAATACAACTACTAAACAACTACTGAACAACAACTGAACAACAACTAAACAACAACTACTAAACAACTATTAAACAACTACTGAACAACAACCAAACAACAACTAAACTACTACTACTAAACAACTACTCAACAACTACTGAACAACTACTGAAGAATTAGTGAACAACTACAAAACAACTACCAAACAACTACTGAACAACTACTGAACAATTACTAAACAACTACTAAAAAACTACTGAACAATTTCTAAATATCTACTAAACAACTATTAAGCAATTACAGTACAACTATTGAGTAACAACTACTAAATAACAAGTACTAAACAACTACTAAACAATTACTGAACTGCTACTGAACAACAACTACTAAGCAACTACTGAACAGCTATTGAACAACTCATAAACAATTACTGAAAAACTACTAAACATTTACTAAACAACTACTAAACAACTATTGAGCAACTACTAAACAACTATTGAGCAACTACTAAACAACTACTGAACAACTTCTGAATTACTACTACACAACTACTGAACAACTACTAAAAAACTATTGCACAATTACTAAACAACTACTATACAACTATTGAACAACTACTGAGCAACTACTGAACAACTACTACACATAAACTAAACAACTGCTACACATTAACTAAACAACTCCTACATATTAACTAAACAATTACTAAGCAACTACTGAGCAACTACTAAACAACTATTATACAACTACTAAACAACAACTGAACAACAACCACTGAACAACTATTAAACAACTACTGAACAACTATCAAACAACTAGTTAAGAATTACTCAACAACTACTCAACAACTACTCAACAACTACTAATCAACTACTGAACAACTATTAAAAAACTACTAAACAATTTCTAAACAACTATTAAACTACTACTGAACAACTTCTAAACAAGAACTAAACAACTACTAAATAACTAAACATTTATGCCCATATTAATAGTCAGAGATTAAAAATCTCGGATTGATCCTGGATTTATGAATCCGAAATTTATTTTGATAGTCGTTGATTGGCTCTAAGGTAATTCACGGATATTGTGACGGTGCAGAACGAGTTGAAAACTATGCAACCGTCAATATAATTCTAGACTTAAATAATTTTGGGACCACCCAAGATTATTTGCATATTGATGGTTGTATAGTTATCAACTCGATCCGAGAATTAAGCGAGGAATACATTGGCTCAATGCAACTAAAGTTGCCGTCACAATATCCGTGTATTGGCTTAGAGCTAATCAAAGAACAGCAAAATGAATCTCGGATTTATGAATCCACTCTGACTATTAGTACGTGCATTAAACAATTAAACATGTAAACAACTACTAAACTACTAAACAACTATTGTATTCTCACGTAATTACTTATAATATTAAAACACAATTGAAGTTATTGCTAATGTCTATTAATTAGATTATTTATTCAATCAAGTTGTAAAACCCATTAATATCTCAGTTTTTGAAATAAATATTTTACTAAATAATAATTACATCTGTTAGTCTTTAAACAAGCTTCTAAAATCCATTTGTTTTTAAGAAATCTGTTATGATATGTTGCATCTAAATTTAAGTGTAACTACAAAAAAAAATGTAGGCAAGCAATAATATTCTGTAAAACAACTACACTGTCTAGCTTGTGCTATTAAAGCATACAATAGAGACCTTTTCTTATTTATAGACCAAACTGTAAAATGCAATAAAAAATACACTAAATACAAAAATGATTTAACACACAAATAAAGTTGTTGTTGATTGATTTAATTAATCTATTTATTTAATCAAGTTGGAAACAGTATTGTTATTTTACTTTTTTTTAAATAAAGATGTTACTAATTTTAATTATATTCGTAAGTATTAACTTAACGAAAATCTTCAAAATTCATCTTTATAAAATGATAATTAATATTTTGACATTTAAATTTAACTGCAATCACAAACAAATTTGATTAAGGAAGAAATAATATTTTGTAAAACGAAATAATAATAAAAATAAATAATTATGTCTAGCTTGTGCCATTAAAGCAATACAATGGATACCTTTTCTTATTTACAGATCGTAAAACCCGGCGGGCGGTCTGCCGTGTGCATGCGCCACAAGCTCCCATACAAGCCCGGCCGCGATATGCTCCCCAACAGATAGATATATATATATATATATATATATATATATATATATATATTAAAATGTTAAAGGGATAAAGGGGTGTATTATGTAAAAATAAATGTTAATTTTAACAGCCTGTTTAAATTAAAAGCCTGTTAAAGTCATATTTGGTATTCTATAAAACACAAATCTGTTAAAATTTTAACAGGCACTGTTAAAATTGCCTGTTAAGTTAAAAATTTTAAAGGCATGTAAATACATGACTTTAATTTTTAACAGGGTGTTAAAATTATAAAATGACAGGTGCAATAGGTTATATTGCCATTCAAATAAATAAAAATTTGCATGAAAGAGGAAGAAGGTAAGTTATTAAATAATTCTAACATGCATTAATAAAAGAATTTTGTATTTTTAAGGAATCGGCTGAGATTATATAATCGACAGCTACGGATGGGATATGTAAAATTTATTTGAACTTTGTTTTTTTAAATTATTTTGTCTAAATAAAATTGCTGCTCAATATTTAATTAACGCTATTACTCCATTTACATTTGGCAGTTATACGAAGAAATACTGCAACACCAAACTATTTAAAGGTTTTTTGTGCTTTGCATTTTTATGGACATGGTAGTTACCAGTTGGATGTTGAGGCATCTGCTAATATAGTAATTAGTCAACTAGCAGTTAGTAAAATTATTGACACTATTAAACAAATGGATTAAATTTCCAACTCGGTAAGATCTTATTGATCAAAATAAAACATTGTATTTTCAAAAGTATGGCTTTCCAGGGACAATTGCTCAATTGACTGCTCGCATGTAGCTATAATTGCCCCTCCCGTGCTCTTAATATCATATTTAATTAATCGTGACCTGTGTCTTGTATTTGATTTTTAAATCTGCAAACACCTATAAGAAATAATACGTATTGCAAAATTGTGTATTTTGAGCAGCGATATAAAACAAGCGTAGTTATTTATTAGTTATGCTAGCATATATGTTGATTGAAATTAATTTTGCAACAAAACCAACAAAATAATAAAATTAGAATTAAAATTTAAATGAATGAATTAATTATTTATTTATTCCCATAGGACAACTTTTTGTTTTGTTCTATATATGTTATCAGGCTTTCAAATTGCCGTTTAGTCATTCTTTCGCGTTTCAACATTTTAATTCACTTTTAAAACTAATACGATTATTGTGTTGTGATTACCTACGAGCACCGGCGTTTGTCATATTTTGAGGTTAAATCTGACGCATAATGTTTTGTGGTTCAAGAAAAGACATGACTTTTACGCATAAATGTAGAGATTTGTATCTAACTTCATGACTAATTTTTAACATGCTGTTAAAAATATGTATTATAACAGCCATGTTAATATTTCAGTTACAGAATATCAATATAACGTTAAAAATTAACAAGCCTGTTATATTTATATTTTTAACAAGCTGTTAAAATAATCATAAAATTTTACAGAATACACCCCAAAGTCAATTAAGTTTAAATTTTATAAAATACAAAAAACATATATTTCAATATATTTAAATACGATGCAACGTTTCGTTAGTGATTACTAACCTCATCAGGCCTAAAAAATATACAATAATGACAAAAAAAGAGGACATAGAAGAATAACTAATTAATACTTACAACTATTTTTATATAAAATTATGAATTTTGTATGACATAATTATTGTAACTAGCTATTATAATGTTAATTATGAATATACCTCACCAAATATTATTATTGATACAAAATAAATCAAATAATAATTCAGATTGAAGTTTCAAATAAAAAATTAATGTGACATTATAAGATAAGCCAACTAGGAAATTTAAGTTATTAATAATTAATGTCTGTTAGTAGATGGCGGCTATTGATAATATGAAGTTTAATGTAAAAGCTATAGTTGTAGGTAAAATAATTTTAGGAATTTAAATATAATTACAATTATATTGAAATGTAAAGCTGTAAGATAAACATTTTTACTTTTAATATTTTTTAATTTAAATAATTATTGGAAATTTTATTCGTTGATAGGGACATATAGCGTCGGTGTATCAGCATACACTGAAATATCGTTCTAGTCTAATGGGTGTACTGTAGTCATGCTGATTGAACTGTTTGTCCCAGAAAACTGTATGTAGGTTTTATAACCTTCTTTGTTAATATAGATCTTACACATTTTTCCAATAAGTGCGAACTAGGTATCAAGTACCCTTACTTGTTATTGTAACATATCATGTCAGGAGTCTCGGTTTGCTAGTAAGAAGTGGTGCAAACATCAAGAATAATATTTTTTGACGTTGTTCTTGTAATTTTTTTGGATTGTCACTTTTCCTTAATTTAAACAAGAGAATTATTCAGTTTGTAGATTAATAACACTTGGTTGGGTGAGCGAGATACTCTAGTTAAAACTAATCGCTTGCAATCAATGCCACCGCTACCCATCTGACTGTTAATTATCAGGACGATACATTTTTTTACTTTTTTTTTATCATATGGATTACAAATAATTGTTATTTTTTGTTTGTGTACAAAGAAAACGGCAAAGTTCAGCTTGTGAGAAAATCATTCAATTTCTCGATCTCTAACACTTGGGTGTGTGGTTGGGACACTCCAGTTAAAACTACTTGCTCACAATTAATTATGTGGGTGTTCTGAAACTATTTTATTGCAATTAATGATCTGAACTGTCCCGCCTATCTACTCGACTGTTTATTATCAATAGGTTGCACTTGTCACTTCACATACCTTTCCCAATTTATTTAGATACAAATAACTTTTGTAAAGAGGAGAATGATTTCATTTTGGATTACTAACGCTTGGGTGGGTGAGCGAAGTACTCTAGGTAAAACAAAATACTAGACTTTTGATTAAAATAATGGATTAGTAACAATTGTTAAAAATATTGCAATTGAACTGTAAATCAATACTTTTTGATTTTTCCCCTAGAGGGTCTTATTGTCTAGGCTGCTCTTTTGACTTTATGGAAAGATGATGGATGCTGCATGAAGATAGAGTAGCATTGACAAAAAAGTACATGAAAACAAAGTTCTGCAACGCAAAAGGGCCCACAACCACAAAAGCAAACAAATTAATATGCCTTTTTCAATATTTGGCATCTGCCTTGAAGATTTTCCACAACTCCTAGGTTTTTGTAGCTCCAAACTGTTGTTGACTTTGGTGGACTTTGTTGGTAAACAGCATGAACATGTTTTTTTTTATACACGATTTTTTTTTTATTTTTGCCTTTACATAAACACTTTGTTGTTTTAATTTTACCAAATGTAGATAGACTGTCTAGTAGGTGGTATTTTTCAAACAAAAAACATTATTGAACAACAGTTACGGATTTTGTTTTTACAATGTGGGGTCCCAGGTTGAAATTCTTGCCTATTGTAACACTTAGATACTTCAGGGTATGCTGGTTTTGTATCCTTTTGTTGTCCATCTATAACGTTATCTGACCCTAGCCATTTTTAGCTATTATCAGAGTCGGTCCTACGACCAAACCCTGTGGTACACCACAGGTTATACTAACAAAGAGTTTGTCGCCCATTAGGATCTTCCTATTGCAAATGAGGTTGATAAGATATTGCGGGATACTTTTTTAATCAGTGCTTTTCTGACTCCTGGCTACGGTACAGAGTTGGACGCTTTTTGACGTCTATGGTTTTTATAGTTTTTTAAATAACCTGCTGTGTAGCACATGTTTAAAAAAATTTCTTTGTATTTATGAGGCACAGTGGCAAATATGCCGGCGGATCGTTCACGGCTTTTTTAGTTTATCTAAGACTTGTCTAAGAAAAGTGCCGTCTTTGATTAATTTGCATTTTGTTTGGCCAGGACCTTGGCTATTTTTGACGGAATACCGTTGGGGCTTGCGGAAACAACTCTTTTGCTACTTATATCTGTTTTTCACCGTGAGCAAACACCGAGCTTACCGGTCAATACTTTGTACCCTTTTTTCTACAAATCTTATCTACTTTGTTGCAAAGGACGCGCCAAGTAGCTTTTTTAGCAGCATTTATTGCATTTGTAAGTCAATTTGAACTTTTATAGGTTAGACTTGTCTTTTTGGTCATTTGTTCTTGTGAGCCTTCTTTTGGTTGCTACATTTTTTTTTTCTGATTTTTTATCTTGTCGTTCTACCAGAACACCAGGAGACTACCGAGCTCATCAGACTTTTTGTGGAAGATCGCGCTCCCCCACGTTTGGCATTAGCCCTGCTAAGGACACGGCCGCCCTCTAAGTTTTTTTACACACTTCGCACACATGCATACCCCACGCTAAGATTGTACTTAGCGTAACCTCCAAATATTTTACAAGACATTTCCACCTGACTGTGGTTCTTGAGACGGTCATTTCTACTTGCGGCTTTCTTCTTGAGAGCACCACAAGTTTGCTATTTTCTGTGGCTTATTCTAAATTCAGCATGCTTATTTTCCGCTCTATGAGGGCAAGAGCGCAGTTTCTCGTCTCATCCAGTTCCTACTAGTGCGTTTTGTAACGATCACATCCAAGTTGTTGGCATAAGCCATCCTTTTCACTCCTAGAAGCAGTCCTAAGTTTACCACGTTGTCCACAATGTTTGGCCCAGAACTGATCCCTGTAGCACCCTCTTCACTCATTAAAATCACCTTTTCTCTTTTCCCACCGTCACCTACTATGAAAATCCTGTCCCCAAATAGGTACTAGAAAGGACAAACTTCCACCACAGGCCACCTCCTAAAAACGCTTTTTCTTGATTTGGAAAGGGTTCCCCCAAGGCTGCATTCTGAATGTCTGCCGATACCTTTCATTACTTTGTACTCCCTTCCCCATATATCTCCGTCTATCTCCTACATAAAGAGGTTTCACTTACACCTCTTGGCGGACTTGATTTAACCCCAGCTTTTTGTGCAACTTCTTGTATTCTTGTGCTATTTTGTCATTCCATCAGTACTTTGCGCACCCCTTCCTTGTGAGATAAAAGTCGCAGAGACGGCCTATGCTTTTAATCAGTGCTGCCGGGCTGTCTCCCATCTCTAATGCCAAAGCCTCAAAGTCCCTGACTATATTTTTCAACTTTTCTCTTGAGATCACCCACTCTTTTTTGTTAACTGCTGGTGCTACCGTAATCGTATTCCCAATCTGGATTTGATGGGTCGTTGGCCACTGAGGTTTTCTCTCTCCAGCAGTTTTCACTTTGTCATCACTCCAACCACGTCTTAGTATTGTAGCGTGCCACTTGACACGTCCATGTCGTCTCCTAAAAAATAACAAGAAATTAAAACTATGAAGTTCAGCAATGGCATAATTACCTGATCTTATCTTCAGTTTGGCCAAAAAAGGATATGTCGAGGTAATAAATACTACTGCCCTCTTGTTCAATCCATCGGAGACGTCTATTTGAATTGACAAGATTTAATCGCTAAAAGGTTTAACTAATTAATACATCTGTGAACTTACAATAGTTAGAATTTAATGTTGCGTAGGCATGATCGTTAGGCAACCAAATATACACTTTAAATAATTAATAGGGGTTATTAAATCATTTTGGGATATAGAAATATTACTTAATTTAGTATAATTAGATTAGATTTAGTAGGGATATGTGTCAATTAGTTAAGGTATTACGATCCCTTAAAATACTTACCTTATATTATAGAAAACTGCTCCGATGCGTTGTAGATCATGGTTCAGACACTACAATTAGAGTTTGGATTTAATTGCACTATATAAACTGAGTACAAATGTGGACCAGTAACAGAACTGAAATTAAGTTGTTAATTAAAATAAATAAATATAGGTGGTTAATAATGGTTGGTTATATAAAATGAAATTAACTTGATTTTTTAACTATTTAAATTTACCTGTATGTATATTTACAGACTCCTGACGTCAAAATAGGTCGATCTAAGCCGACTTAGTTATATCCAAAATTGTCTCGTTTAGCCGGTACACCCTGTATATATGGATTTCTGTTCCTGACAAACCTGGTTGAGGATGATGTTTAGTTGCATTAATGGATTAAATTAATAATTTGCCTGCAATCACGACCTACAATAAATATAATTTTGGTGGTGTTTTGATATGTAGACTTACCTGGTTTATGATACGAGATTGATAGTCCTTTATTCATTTCACTATATTTATTAATTCACTTTAGCACTAACCTACAATATGTATTGTTTACTTGTGGCAGTCAGCTGTTGACATTTAATACATGCGTGAAGTTGGAGTGGTCATTGGCGTATCGTTTTTAATTTTTGCGGGTTGCGAATTTATTTAAAATACAGTTTTTGTTGTAAAACCTAGCGGTTAAATGCGCTTGGCTAATGTAGCCAACTTTAATAATTAATTGTAAATGTATTGTACAATATTATCTTATCGTTTGGCTTCAAATTAAATTGGTTACTGTTTATGAAATAATACTTAACTTGAGACGTATATGCGCTGACATGCGTAGAAATTTCAATTGTTTTTTTTTTAAATCTTGCCATTTGAATAAAACTATAATCAAAATTATGATAACTCTCTTTTGGTTGTGACGACTTGAGTTGTGTTGGTCGCTGAGACACTTTCATGACATTTAAGATGGCGAAACTATGCCATGCCGCGTGGTAATCAAGTTAACAAGTATTAAGGTATTGTAAATTTATTAATTTATTAACAATATTAGTGGCAAGTTTTGAATTTTAGATTTATTTAAATAATCATTATGGATGCTATCGTCAATCAATTTTATGTCTTATAAGGACAAACAGTCGGAAGCCTTACAATTTATTTATTTATTTATTTTATTTATTTATTCAATTTACCTTTTTACCTTTCGGTGTAAGGCTATTACATACATTTTAATACTTTGTTTAATATATCTTATTATTAATAAGTCTAATAATCTTTCTTATTTTATTATTTCCGGCGTTGCTTTACTTTGATAATTGCTTCTATTACTTCGTCTTTTTTTTTTCATCTATTTCTTCTGTTCGTCTGCCCTGTATCATTGTTTCATTCTTTCTTGTTTTGTTTTATTTTACTTCTTGTTACGTTAGTTCTTGTAAGTATTCCCTCCATCTTTCCATTATCTCGCCTTCTTCCGTTATTTTTTTTCTATTTATATCTTTTATCTTTTATGTTCATCATAGTGTGTTCCTTCTTATGTTTTAAATATTTTAACGTTACATAGTATAGTTTTTTTTTTGTTCTTTTCCCATGAATCCTCTTATATTCTATGTTCCTATTCTTTCTTCCTTATTTTTCTTCTTTTTCTTTTCCTTTTTTATTCCTTTATTTTTTTTTTATTTGCATTGTTCTCTGTATTGTTTATCTTAATTCTTGTACCATTTTCTCGCCATTTCTTTTTTTTTTTCTTTTTTCTGTATTCTTGTTAGTTTTTTGGAACATCCGCTTCTTCTAAACCCTTTAACTCTTTATTCCATCTATATTCCTCTCCGTTAATTATTAACTTTCGGTAACCTATTCTAACCCTCTTTTTCTTCGCTTTTTCTTCATTTGCTAAGTCTCTAATTTCTTTTTGTACGCATCTTTCTTCGTGTGTTAGGTCATTGTCAATGTATATCCTGGTCCCTTTCAGATTTCTTTTGGCTTTCATTATTTGTTGTTTTGTTTCCCACGGAAGCCTTACAATAAGGTAATATTATTTAAAGTTGTTAGGTGTAGTATTGTAATTAGGTATTTGCAGGCTTTCTTTTGTGGAGGCTTAAAACTCTAAAAAGTCTGATAAAGATTAAGCACGACCATGATATGAACTCAACCATAATCAGTCTAACAATCTCTGATCCCTGGAGATTAATCCGAGCAATAGAGGTGTCGATGGCAATAAATTTATCTGCCGCCACGAATCTTTAAATTTAGGAGTGGATGCCAAAATTATTGTTACCCAGAATCGATAACAATCGTCGCTTGACAAATCAAACCAGTTTAACAGGTATCGTTTAT
Organism: Tachinus rufipes; assembly: GCA_963932245.1. NCBI lineage: Eukaryota > Metazoa > Arthropoda > Insecta > Coleoptera > Staphylinidae > Tachinus > Tachinus rufipes. The sequence goes on from OZ010748.1 coordinate 54,997,822, forward strand.
TTTGGGTTGATAAATTTATACCAATTAAATTATATAGAGTTCCTTAGTCGATAAAATTGCGATTACGTAAGTTTAATTAGAAGAAATACTTTGCTCGATAAATTAATAATAATATAATAATGTGCCGTTTTTGCTTTTGTTTTATAAACTGAACCATGTACTGCTTTATGTCCGATAAATTCGCAACGCGCGATAAAATTTTGATTTTGACCAGTTGGACCAGTAAAGTCATTTAACTTACCAAACTTTTTCTTTTTTTGTTTCTTTGTGTTCCTAATTAGCCTTTTCAGGAGTTTATTGTTTTACCCTGATAATCTAAAGTACCATCAATAAAACGTCACCAGATGCTAGGAACTCAGGAACCGAAAGTAAACCAAAAAAAAAAAAATGTAAAACAATTGGCGCCCTTAAATTTCATCAATCTGGTAAGTTGATTTTTTTATTTATCCAACCATACCACTTTACTAGGATTATATAATTGAACCATGACCTACATCGTCTGAGCTTGCCGACTTGCCATATACACTAACTCTGGCAGTATATAACCTCGTCGGAAACAATAAAAAATAAATAAAAAGAGGTAATAGTATGACTGCGCTCACCGCCTCCAGAACGTGGTTGTTCCCTATCGTTTATTGGAGAGAGATCTTTGCAGGCGGCCCACTCTACAATCAGGCGGCCTCTCCTGTTTTCAACGATGCCACCCCATAAGGGGCATTTAGCGTTAAAGTCTTTCTAATTACGGCGTCCTTGAGCGCACCGCCCAGCTGTCTCTCTATGTCCTCTAACACCGCCGCATAGTCCAAAACCTTTTCCCCTACTCCTTTTCCCAATCCCCAATTAGCTAGTGTTTTGCACCACATTGCCGGTGTTGTCCAGTGACCAGGCGCTACCCTTGCCGCTTGCACGTTTGGCTCGGAGATCAAGGCAATGTCTGCCTCAATCTCCGCACTCAGTTGCATTACAAGGTCAGTAACTACGGCCGACTTGTTCAGGTTTACCTGGATGACGCTTATCATGCAGCGGTGTGTGGAGCTTCCCTATTCTCGTTTATTCTGTTTTTTACCATTTGCCTGTATATGAGACACGCCATAGACTCGGTTCAGTGGCTTGTTTTTTGCACGTGCTACAGTAAACTTCTGTTTTTCAGTCCTTAACAACGTGCCCTGTTTGTCTACACTTGAATCAACGTTTGACCACTCTTTCTTTTAAGCACTTAGTCGCAATGTACCCGAGCTCCGGGCACGTGTAGCATCGGTCTATATCCGCACAGGCCTCGACCCGATATCTTGCCCACCCAATTGTAACTGCCCATATTGAGCAGATGCGCACGAGAACCCTTCTCTTGGAAAACTACGGCAAACTGGTCTTGTCGGTCTTGCCTGATTTCTTGTTTTTTAGGCTGTCCACCTTGCAGCCATTTTCTCTTGCGTCCCCATCAGTTTGTCTATAGCCTCTTTTAGTGCTTTTTCTGTTGTTACCATATCTATTGCCCCACATCAGGACCTTTTCCAACCTTAACAGAGGTTTTGCTTTGGCTTTTGTTTACGGCTTTCCTGAAAGCATATTGAAATTTTTCCCCACACTAATGCCTCCCTTTTTAGTTTTCTTGATATTTAGGAATCCCCGTTTCCGCACCTACTCTGGTTTTGTGCGGTTTTAGCAGCTCAGAGTAACTACTTCCCAGACCTTGTCCATAGACCAGGAGATCGACCGTCCTCTTTTGAGCCCTTCCCTTTTTGGTAGCTTTGGCCCAACTATCTATACCCTTTTCTCTATGCGGCACAGGCACCACAACACCTTCCTTGGGCTTTGGAGAGTGTACCGTCAATTGAAGGTTTGTGTATCAGAAGCTAACACCACCCACAAATTTTCTCCTTTGCACCGCACCCTTGTGGAGGCGCCGGGTTTCGAAAAGTTATGTTCAAAAATGTTAGTTTTGAACAAATTATTTTATTTTGCGGATTTTGCATAGAATCACTCATAATTTGCAACTTTCTATTCTATTGTCCGAGAACTACGCAAGCAAAATGGAGGGGTTCACCTACTTTCAAAAAATGTGCGCGCACTGCGGCTCTCCTACTTTTGACGAAACAACACTCTTTTATTTACCAATTTTTTAAGTAATTATAAGAGCTTTGTCTAATAGTGTTAGTTATACCATGCTGGATACTGCTTTCTACTGGATACCTTAAAATTTTTGGAAATATAAGTTAAATTAATATAATTATATATAAAAATAGCTTTAATTAATAAATTCATTAAGACGGAACAAAACATATTTTTTTATTGTATAAAATTTTTATGAAGTTGAAGAAAAAAATCATACTGGTAAATTAACATTACAAACATGCACGAGTTGTTAGGATAAAATTTTAAGCGCCGTCATTCCTCTTAATTAGTAGTCATAACGATAATTATTTTTTTGCAATTCTGAACTATAATATTGACTTTTCAGTTGCCATTTTCGATGTTATAACTACTTACTTTTTTTCACTAGTGAAAAAAAGTAAGCACTTTTTTTCACTACTAATAAAATTTAATTATTTTTAAAATAGCAAATGATATGTTTTTTTATTATTTTTTATCAACAAATTAAGCGAATATTAAATATATAAAAATGAACAATTATTTATTTAATATAAATATAAACGGTACAATTTGTTAAATCATTCAACTGAACAGAACCTAATGAACCGGTTGTACTACTATTATTAACTTCTCTTGAGGTTGCAGTACAATTAACAACTGATAAATTATTTTCTCCGCAGTCTTTTAAAATCGTAGGTTCTCCCAAAATTTTTGCCGCAATTTGTTTTTTATTCTCAAGCGAGTTCTCCACATAACCTTCAGCAACGCTGCTAGATTTCCATCCTCCATGGCGTTTGAGAATTGACGTATCTACCCCGGAATCAGCTAACAAAGAAGCTGAAGATCTTCTGAAAGCGTGACCAGTATACTGATCACTATTGGGCAAAGCAAGAAAATTAGCAATTATTTTTGGAAAGCTTCCCATTGTGTTTATTCCTACTGGTTGAGTGATGCATTTCCCGTTTTGTAACCCAACAAAAAAGCGGTTGATAGATTGTGGTCGTAGGTTTATATATTTCCTAACTATTTCAAGCAAGTTGACGCTTTGGATTTTTCCCTCTGTTACAACAAACTGTCTTGAAACTTCTGTTTTACTATCTGGCACAGAAACTTTTATGCATCCTCCAATATCTTCAATATCTGATACAGTCATCTTAGTTAGTTCATCTCGGCGACATGCACCAAATATACCCATTATTAAAGCCACCTAAGAAATATAATCGAAAAATTAAATTTTATTGAAAACATGTTAATATATTTTTACCTTCACTAGTAGATATGTTTCGTCATTCGCTTGCTTCAAAAATGCATCAATTTGATTTTTCGTAAATATTTTGGATTTTTTAGGTTTATATCCTTCTGACTTTCGTTTCAAAAAAGCTATTACATTAGTAAATTTGCTGATATCTATGTTCTTTTTCATATTCAACGTAGCTCTTAACATTGAATACTGGGTCCAAGTTATTGAAGCTTTTTGATTCGTCATTTTTTGTGCAAAATAAGCAAGTATTACCTTCTCCGTGATTATTTTAATATTTTTCAGTATGCACCATTTCTCAAATTTCTTGTATGCGGCTTCATATAAATGTTTTGATTTTGTTGGCAGCAAGGTTGATATAGCAGCTTGTGCAGCTGTTTCTATATCTGCAAGTATATCGTCGGATTCACTCATATTTAATAATTGTTAATTCACAATGGGGTTGACAGCATCCACTATACTTTTTTATCGGTTTGTTTATGTGTGTATGGCAACGCAAAATAAAGTACGCTCAAAACTTGACGCAATATGTTAACTAGATTGTAATAACATCCATAAAAAAACAATAATTATCAGAAACTTGCGGATTATACTCCAAAATTGCAAAAAATAGTGTATGTTACACGTGTAAAATGCGTGTTTTTTTACTCGTCGCATTATAGATCTCGTTCTTCGAACTCGATCTATAATTTGCGACTCGTTAAAAAAACACTATCATTTTACAACTTGTAACATAAATAACTATTATTGCATATAGCGCAAGATCGCTATATTTGCTTTTTTATTTACTTGTATAACGTGTATATGGCCATGTCTGAGTCAAGTGTACGGAACAAAAATTTAATTTTGCTCAAAGCACTAAAAATGCCTTTCTCTACATGTGTCCTGATCTTGTGATTTTTTTTAGATTTTTTCAATAAGCCATTTTCATAAATATGCAATCAAAACTTAAGAAAATATATTTTTTTTGCATTTTTTTACATTTTTTGATCGTTTGTAACTTCTTAGGGTCTTTTTAGGAAGAAACTGTAATCAACTTTTTTTTTTCAAAATTATATAATTATAATTTTTTTCCTAAAAATGCAATCCTGAGAAGTTACAAACAATAAAAAAATGTAAATTTAGAATTTAAGCCTTTTTTTGCTATTTTTAAGTATTTCTGTAGATACATTGTAAGATATCTTGGAGCGTAGTGCACGGCACTTTCTGAAATTTTCAGAGTATCTTTTGCACATATAAAAGCACGTTTTTATTCATAGCCATAAAAAAAACACCCGTCATAAAAAAAAACGTTTTTTGAAGTCCTGCAGAATTTTCAAAACTTTTGGCTATAAAAAATTATTTTTTAAAACATTTTGAAAAAAAATTTATTACAATTTATTCTTAAAATTGCAACCCTGAGTAGTTACAAACGATCAAAAAATGTAAAAAATTGCAAAAAAATCCATTTTTTCACATTTTGATTGCTTATCACTCGAAAATGGCTTGTAGAGGAAAGCATTTTTGGTTGTTTAAGCAGAATCAAATTTTTGTTCCGTACACTTAACATGGCCATATAATTTTCTGCAGTATTGCTAGACATACTTATTAAACAACAAGAAAATTTAAAGCTTTTTATTATGCAAGCTATACATACATAAAATAATGATGCTTTTAACTGAATTGCTAATTTTAATCGCAATTACATTAAATGATTGTGGTTTCTTAAGTTTGTTTGCAGAATTACCGGTAAGTTTATGAAACACTTAATTTCAAAAATATAATTTTATTTGTAATTAGAGCCAAGAAGAAGTTCGAATTGTTGAATGTGTTAAAGATTAAACACAACACAACATAATAGAATTGTCAATAAGATAATATTAACGTAACGACGTACTAAAAATATATGATACCAATTGCCGCACCCGTAAAAGCATAACACACAAGTTTGGACATTTTAAAACTCTTTCCCGTGCCGATGTACACACACATACTTTATTCCTTTTTTAATAATGATTGAGTCATGTTTACAAATCAGTTGTGTAATCAGTTATTATTTGTCGTTTGTGATGAAAAAATCATGCAATTACATTAACTACATTGTATTACATTATATTTATGTTTCAGTAGACAACAACAACAAAATCAAAGCTGAATTTAATTGTGGGTCACACCTTGAGTAATACAGATATAAAGTAAAAATGCTTTTAAATAAATTGCTATTTTTAATTGCAATCACGACAAATGTGCGTGGTTTCTCAAATTTGTTTCCACAATTAGCGGTAAGTTCAAAGTTGATGAAACACTAAATTTCCAATATATAATTTTACTTGTAATTAGAGTCAAGAAGAAGTTCAAATTGTTGAATGTGTTAAGAATATATACATTCATTTCAAGCATTTTCAAACAACTCTATTCTATGCTGATCAAAACAATTGGATTGCAGAACAGCTTTCAAATGTTATAGATGTCAAAGAAACAATAATAAAAATTACAAAGAAGACAAAGTATGCACTACTTGAAATGACTCCAGAAATTATTTATTTACATTTTGATGAAATATCCCAATTGAAAACTTATGTGATATTACAAAGTGTTTATAATTTTTTAAAAACGCATATCATTTTGTGATATATATAGGCAATGAAAACATTAGTAACGTTTTTAAAATATTGTATCAATGGAACCTGAACACAATTATATTGGACAGACTATTTCACAACAGTTTTAACTATGTTGGATATTCAAAGTGACGACTACATTTATCCTTACAGTAAATACTATACTGTAATACTAGTACCTATTGCATCTAAAATTCCGCTGTGGGAAAGTTTTAAATTTATATTTGATGGTAGTGTTTGGATTTCAATATTACTAGCAAGTTTATTGGTTTGCTTTGTCTATTTGATGGGAAATATGTTTTTATTTAAAAATAACCTATATTCAAATATTATAGATAAAGTAATGAAAGTTTATTCAATTTTAATTTTTCAATCAATAAAAATTCCAGATTCTATATCTATGAAATTATTAACTATGTTTTGGCTAACATTTGCTTTAATTGTTACTTCTGCATTTTCGGGTTTATATTACTCACACCTTTTTAAAGAATTTGATGGTAAACAAATTAAAAACTTGCAAGATATTGCTGATGCAAATCTTAGATTACATGAATATAAACGGGTTATAATGTATATGTTTTCTGCCAATACATCAATTAATAACCCGTACGCTATGTGGTTTGATATGATTAAAAAACACAAAAATATTACAATTTTTTCTGATACTGTTACAATGGAAATTTTGAAAATTAATGAGGGTATTATGAATGATATATATATATTATTCCTATTTCTGAAACATATTTTACAGCAAGATTGTTAAAAAATCATCATCTTACAAAACATGTCAATACTAAATTTCAAAGATTTTTTGAAATGGGTATGTTTTTAAAATGGAGCAAAGATCATCAAAGAATTCATTACGCTTTGGAAAATGACTTGGTACTATTATGTATGTTACATTTTCATTTTGCATTTGGGTTTTTAACATTAGGTCTACTATTTTCTATATTTATAGTTTTTGTCGAACAGTTCTGGTTTAGGCAATTGGTAACTATGGGTTTATATGACTACATCTAATTTTATATACAGGTTTTTTAAATGCAGATGTAGTCAATTTTTTTAATTTGTTTTTAATATAAAAAATTATAATGTTTATAAAGTATTTCAAATTAACAGTATAAAATATTTCATGAACATATTGCGTATTTTCAATCATTTTGTTGAGACATTATAATTATTTGTATAAAATAAATATCTATCCTATACATAATATAAATGTAATTGTGTTAAGAAACCTATTAATTCAACCATAAATCATCTGATGTATGAGCTGATTTTTATAAATTTTATAAACAAACCAGCAAAGCCTGATATATTAGATTTAAAATGTTATTCAAGAATGTTTATTAAACAATTTTATAATCTTTGCACATACAATAATTATAGGTTACATTTATTATAGGTAAAAACGTACGTGTTGGAAATAAATAATTTAAAAAACAACGCATAAGTTTTAATATGTAATATTAAACTTAATATTTTATCATATTATATTATTTAGTATTATTGTATTACAAATTTAATAAATGTATATCAAAAATGTTGTTTCGATAAACATTATTGAAATGCAAACGTAATAACGAACAAGATATCTACGGCAAACTTAAGAAAAAAAGAGAAAAAGAAACGTCAATAAACATTAGAGAAAAGAGGTACGTTTTATGTTGTTATCTACTTAGCAATGAAAACAATGTGCTGTCAATTTTCTGTGACATTTTATAGTGTTTGGTTTGAATAGCTTAACATTTGTCAGTTTTATATCAGTTTAAAGAGTCAAAAATGAGCGATTTGCAATTTGCAATAGAATCGTCAGGAAATGTTCATGGAAATAAAGCAGCAGTTTAAAAAATATCTATAAATTACGTTCTTTACAAATTGATGGTCTAATTAAATAGCACAAGTATAATTCTCAACTGTCAAAAATATACATGACACAATATATAAAAACTAGCCGCCTCAATATAATAAATACATAATTTAATATGGCCTGTCATTATTGAATGGGCAGCATTCAATTTAAAACAAAAAGTCAATCACTATAATTAATATAGAGAGCTGGTACGTATGGTTGCAATTCTGTAAATATAATAATAATAATAAAAATAGTGTTTATTCATTTTGCCAAAAATACAATTTGAATATGAAAAGTCTCTTTTATAATTAAAATTAAAATGTAGTTATAAGATAGACACTCAACATATTTTGTTAAATTCTTTTCTGCATTTTAAATACACGATCAGTCTGTGTCGAGCTACCACACACAGTAAGACTATATGCTATGATGGATTAACATTGGCCGTATTAAATAAGCTTTAATGTTTCAAGATTTAAATACTGGCCCAGGATGAACCTTTTCAACTCTTCTTAGTTTTCATTGTAGCGGTGGAGAGTTGTTTTCTTTTATAATTACTAAATTTTCAACCTTTAGAAAGTTTCCAACTGTCTTCGTTTGCTATCTTTTCCAAACGTCTTCAACATATTCCCATTGTAGGAGCCGATTAAATGGAGTTTTATCATAGTCAGAACACAGTGGAGCTGTGATGGCATCGCCAATAAGAAAGTGTCCCGAAGTTAATGCAGAGTAGTTGTTAGGATCTTCTGATTTTTGTAGACGTAGTGAGGTGTTGGCTTCAACAAGTGGCCTTACGCATGTGCAATACCTCCCGGTTTTTTTCATTGCATAAATCCTGTTGATATAATGTCTTTGTCAAATTGTTTTAGATTTGGCAGTAGTCCGAGGTGGGTTGGTTATTGCCTTTCGGATTTTCACACAGATGCTGTCCTAGGCCCTTCTCTTCATATAGCCCCTACTTTTGTCTGTCTCTTTTGCCTTTTTGTATTTTTGTATCAGCTCTGCATTTTCTTCTTTCTCCAATTCGTGTGTTACTTATTCTATTTATTTGGTTTGTCTTTAGATGCGTTCTTAGTTTTATTAGGTTTTGGACTTTTTCTTTAATGTATTCTCTCTCCTTTGTCCATAGTTTATGCAGTTCCATTTGTTGTATTCCTTTTGGCAGGCTTAAATTTGTTAGTTTTACCTCCAATGTTATTTTTAAATGTCCATCTGGGATTAATTCTTTGTGTTCTTTTGTTGCTACGTATATTTTGACCATCTCAAAAGTTGCGTTATCCATCAACCTTGAAATAACGTATCTAGCATTTGGTACTTGCTTCGTTATTTTTGTTATTCTGCATTCCTTTAACATTTTTTTTCCTTTTCTACACCTCTGCAAGTTTGATTGGTGTCGTAGTGTCTGTAAATGTTCGTCTGGGTTTTTCTTATTTTTGGTAAGCATAATTGTCCTATCCTTCTTTATTTCTTTTTTATTGTTTTTTTCCCTGTTAAATTTTGTTTCCCTTGTTTTTCTCTTTTTTCTTGTATAGCTTTTATTTTGTGTGTTTATTTTCATTGTTTGTTTTTTTCCATATTCTTCTTAGGCACTTCTTAATGATTGTTGTTTTATTTACTTTGGTTTCCAGTATATTTTCTAATTCTTCTCTATATTTCTCCCACGCTTCGGATTCTGCTAGAGTGTGTTTTGCATTATTGTGTGTTTTTTTCTGACAGAATATACATCTTTTGTTTTTTATTTTTTAAATTTGATGAAAAGATTTTCCAAAGAGTCCATGTCTGGTCAGTATTTGTGTTGTATAATAGCACGTCTCGGGTCAGTTCTCTGCCCACTTTTTTATCTCCGGGATTAGTTCTCTCGTCCATTCTTCCTCTCCTCTATTCCACTGTTTTTGCCATCTTTCCTTAGTCATCTCTCTTGCTCTTAACTTTGTTTCCTTTTTACTGGTTCCTTTTTTTATTAGTTTCTTTATTTCTATATTCTCTTCCACCATCGTCTCCGCGTGCGATGTTGCCGCAATTAAAAATTGCGTCTACTACTTCCTGTGACACCGTTCAGTAAGCCTTCCTGATCCATAACAAACTGGCTCTTGTAGTTCTTCTTATTTCATTCTTGTTTTTATTTTGTCTTTGTTGCTTTTCCTCATGTTTCTGCGGCGTATAACAATTTGTTTTTTGCCTGCTGTTGCTATTAGCTTTCTGGTTTTTTTTATAAACCTTCGTTGTTTGGCATGAGTCTACGTGTGCAGATACAACGGCGATCCTCGCTCCGATCATAGCATCGTACTCTCGCACATCGAACAGCGAGACTCTTAATTTGTTCTAAGCTCGGACTCTCGCACGTTGCTCTAATTTTTGTATTTATACAGGATGTTAGGTAAACATTCGGCAAAAATTTAAGGGGTTATTCCTTGGCCTATTTTAAAAAAAAATTGTCCTATGATGATTTTTGAGAACTGAAAATTGCGACAGTTGCAACATTTTTTTATCAAAAGTACATATAAAGTTGCTGAATCTACAACAAATGTTTGAAATGACTCCCTTCAGCCTGGATACAAGCATTCAATTTTTTCGTCATTAAGTGCCAAACTTTTTCAAACACACTAATTGAGTTGCACCTAGCAATTATCCGATTTTGCAAGTCGTTCAAATTCTCCACTGGAGAAACGTAAACTAATGACTTCAGATAGCCCCATAAAAAATAAACCAGGGGGATCTCCGTATGTTGATGTCAAATAATCACGAGCAAACAAACTGAAATGTGGTGGTGTTGCCAATGGTACATCATTCAGAAACTAAGATAGCATGTGTTCCAAAAAGTTGCAGTCCAGTTAGTGTGTCGCCCACAATTCCAACCCAAACATCCAAGGAGAACTGATGTTAAAAACGATCTTCACATACTTGATGCGGATTTTTATCTGCCCACACATATCAAAATTCTTTATTGCATTTCTTGAGAAACTGGCTTCATCGGTGAAAAGAATATGTGTCATGAATTGAGGGATAAGAACTAATGTTTACAAAAGCCATTCACATAGCGCAATACGTAAAGAAAAATCAGCAAGTAGTAGTGCCTACACACGCTGAATGTGGTATGGATACAACAAATTGCCCTTAAGAATTTTCCAAACTGTCTAATGATTTACATTCAAATTATTGGAAATTTTTCGCGTAGAACTACTTAATTGGATCTTCCTCTATCATGTTCAGCACATTCTGTTCCAGTTGTACCGTTTTTAATCTTCCTGGCCCTCTATTTCGTTTCAATGTGCTTGTTTCACGAAGACGTCGATGAATGTTTAAAGTAAAAAATATAAGATTTTCTATAACTGATGCTATCATTTACAACTTATTTACTCTGTAAGAAGGATCTTCAGACTAACATTTTTTTTTTAATCAAATTTTTATTTGTAATCAAGAAATTGAAAAAATAATCTTATATAAAAGTATGGCAAATTGTACCATCTATGTCGACAAAATACCCAAGTTTTTTTTATTATACGCGAATGCAAATCAGTACATGAATATATTATAAGAAAAATTTAAAACAAATTTTAAGGAGTCAAGAATTTTCCCTGCGCTTGTCAATCTCAAATAAATACGTATTGCAGTATATATACAGAAGTCTAGGAAGAAATATGAGGAAAAAGAATAAACAAAAACTTATACAAATAAAAATTCAGTAATCATAACCGTAATTGCTCATTAAATTTTTTTATTAATCACTCTCTCTGCAATTAATGACGTCATCTCTTTTTGTACTACAGGACCATCTAGTAATATAAACTCAATACCAAGCTTCATGTTAATTGTATTTTTTAACGTCAATATGTATTATTAAATAAAAAATTTATTATTTAAATGTCACACTTTCTCTCCATTAATTGCGATAAGCGATATGCGATACATGCCAGAATATCCCCCTAGGTACAAAATGCACAATCCAGCAACGTCGCAAATGTTGGTAACTCTGGACAGTAAAGTGAGCAAACAAGATGGCTGGAAACATTCCTCAAGTACTTGGGCGAAGGCGAGAGTTACCTAAATAATCACCTTTGCCGTTCCTGAAGTTGGAAACATTTCACTTTCGCCGGCGTTCATAAACGTCTTTACTGATACCCATACCGTTCCCTTGTTACCGTCCTCTACAAGCGGGAAAATATTGCACCCAAATGAAGTTAGTCTATTTTAGTGTGAAATGCATATACATTTTAATGATTTTAGGTTATCTATGGTTTGTTTACTTCGTTTAGTAGTATAGTTCACATTTTGAAAATAGATATTTCAAACAGATACTGGAGAAATTAAATTAATTAATGAAAGCCAAGTTATAAAAACAACAATAAAGGATTAATAAGTAAAACGTAGGTAAATCTTTAATTAGTTACTAAGCTCCTCGTACAAGATTAAACTTCGTCATTAAGTAATTAGATTTTATTTGCAAGTTAATGATATTGACAAATGAGGAATTAGAAAGTATGGAATTAATTAACATCTACAAGAAGAAATATAGGACAGGACAGGACAGGAGGATGTGTGGAAAATCAACCATATATTTATTAAGCACCGGCTTGACAGCCCTCAATATCAACAGTAAGTATTGTTCATCTGTCATTTATAATAACAAAAATAATTTACCAATTACTAGTAAAATAGTAGCTTAACGCAATTAATTATGTCATCAAGTTACTATTAAAATTAACAATGACATTAATTGTATCAAACTTTGAAGACAGCCTATCAGTTCTCATACCATGGGCAACCCATCAAACATAGCAACCACACAGGAGCCCTATCCCAAAAATGAGTAAATGCTTTGTTGTAAATAATTAATTCATTTTTTTAATTTGTTTTAGGTCTGGAACTAATTTGAACCGTGACATATTATCGGAGTGAGGATCGCCGTTGTGTCCGCACACTAAAGCGTTTTTTTACTCTGTAAGTAGCTCCATATGATCTTGATCGTTTTTTTGAACTGTTTTCTTTTCTTTACCGATTGCATAATTGCTTCCCATAACACAATGTTAAAAGCGTTCTGTGTATGTCGAACGCTATCATTACATAGTATTGTCTTTTTCTTTGCAATCCGCTGTTTGCTTCTTTTGCTATTGCTTTTTTTTAGTTGAGAGTTGTTAGCTCTCAACAAGTGGCCTTTAATCATGTCCCTGTCTAAACTAACCTACATTTGGCGCTAGTTTGAGGTGGGCTGGATTTTGCCTAGCGGATTTTCACGCATCATTTGCGGCACGCGTGCTGTCCCCGGCCCCTCTCTTCCTATAGCCCCTACCTTTGTCTGTCTTTTTTGTCATTTTGCCTTTTCTTATCTGCACTGGCATCTACCTCTGCATTTTCTTCCTTCTCCCATCTTTGTGTTATTTACTCTAATTAAATAATTTGTTCTCAGATGTGCTCTTAGCTTACTAAAGTCTTCGTTCACTTCTTCTTCATCGTATCCCCTCTTCTCTATGAATAATTTATGCCGTTTTATTAGTTGTATTCCTTTTGGCAGTCCTAGATTTGTATGTTTTACCTCCAGTGATATCCTTGTATCTCCATCAGGAATTACTTCTTCTTGTCCTCTCGTTGCCAGGTATATTCTGACTATCTGAAAGGTTGCGTTCTCAGACGGCCTCGAGATAGCATATCTACCATTTGGTATTTGCCTTGTTATTTCTGTTATTCTGCTTTCCTTCAATATTTCTTTTCTCCTTCTCCTTATCCTTGCAATTTCGTTTGGTATCGTAGTCTCTGTAAATGTTTTTCTTTTTTCTTCTGTTTCTTGGTATGCACAATTGTCATGTCCTTGCTTATTTTTTTAGCGCCTCCATTTATTTTCATCTTTTAAGCATTTGTTAATGATTGTTGTTTTATCCACTTTGCTTCCTAGTATATATTCTAGTTTTTTTCTATCTTCCTCCCACGCCTCGCATTGTACTAGAGTGTGTTCCGCGTTATTGTGTGTTTTTTCCTGGAAAAATGTACACCTTCTTCCTTTATTTTTTTAATTTTTTGCAAGAATTTTCCAAATGCTCTGTGCCCGGTCAGTATTTGTGTTGTATAATAGCACGTCTCGAGTTTCTTCTCTACCCATTCTTTTATCTCTGGGATTAAACCTCTCGTCTATTTCCCCTTTTCTCCTGTATCCCATTTTCTTTGCCATCTTTCCATAGCCTTCTCTATTGCTCTTAGCTTTGCTTTTTTTTCTCGTTCCTTTTTTTACAAGTTTTTTTATTACTATTCTTTCCTCCACCATCATATCCGCGTGAGGTGTTGCCGCAATTACCTCTACTGTCTCTTGTGACACTGTTCTGTAAGCTCTACAAATCCTTAGCGAGCTTGCTCTAGTGGCTCCTCTTACTTCATTTCTGTTTTTTTTTTCATGGCTTCCCCCTATGTTTCTGCGGCATACAGCAATTTTCTTCTTGCTGCCGTTGCTATTAGCTTTCTGTTTTCTTCTTCTGGACCTCCGTTGTTTGGCATAAGTCTACCAAGCTTTCTCTCCATTTCCTTTGTTCCAATGACCGCTTCCTTAACCTGTTCATTCCATCCCTTTGCTTCGAGTGTCACTCCGAGGTATTTGATTTTTTTTTCTATGGTTATCTCTTGATTTCCCACCTGTATCTTACCTGTTCCTCTATTATTCCTCTTAGTCGATAGCCATGCCGCCTCAGTTTTTTGTGTTGCTAGTTTTAAACTCTTACTTCTCATCCATGTTTGTATCATATCAATTGCCAGCTCTAATCTTCCTTTTAGTACTTCTATTTCTACGTCTTTACCTACTACTGCTATGTCGTCTGCAAATGCTGTTATTGACACGCCTTCCGGCATCTTCACTCGAAGTAACTCGTTATAGACAAGGTTCCACAGTTTTGGTCCCAGTGCTGAGCCCTGCGGTACCACTCTGGTAAGTTTGAATCTTTCCTTTTTGGTCACTAGGTTTTTGTCCTGTAAGTAGCTCCATATATTCTTGATTGTTTTTCTGTTCAGTTCTTTCTTCTTTGCCGCCTCTATGATTGCTGCCCATAATACGCTATTAAACGCGTTCCGCTGTTTGCTTCTTTTGCTATTGCTTTCATTTTTTCTATAGCTCCTAAGGTTGTTTTTCTTTTGGTAAATCCGTATTGTTCTTTATCCTATCCTCTTTTTTCTTCTATTCTTGTTCTATTCTCCGTACAAAAATTTTCTCCATTATTTTAGCCAGTGTGTTGATTAAGCATATTGGTCTGTATGACGTTGCTTTTCCTACTTCTTTTTTTTTTCAATCAGTTCCAGAGTGGCTGTTTTCCAGCATCCTGGGAAAGTTTCTTCTTTTTGGCGCCTGTTAATTATTTGAGTTATTTCTATCTCGTTTCCGTCTAAAGCTGCTATAACAATCTCTGTTGTTATTTTGTCCGGACCTGGTGCTTTGTTGTTAGGCATTTCTTTTATGATCTTTTTTATTTCTTCCACTGTTGCCATAACTGTTTCTTCTTCTTCTTTTGTTTCTGGTTTTTCTACTGGTTCTCCCTTGGGAAATAGTTATTTTAATTAATTTCTTTTTCTTCGTCTTTTTATAAGCAGATTCCTTTTGTTCTTCCACCCAATTTGTCCCCATCTATAGATTCTATTATTTCTTTCCAGCATCTTTTTCTGCTATCTTTAATTGCCTTTTTTAAGATTTTTCTGTCGTATTTTAAGTTTCTCTTCTATTTCCTCTGTGTTCTCTGTATTGTGTTTTTCCTGCATTCTTTTATTTCCTTACATCACCAGTGTGGTCCTTTTCGTCCGCCTTCCCTGTACCTAGGAATTGCTTCCTCCGCCGCTTTTTTCAGTTTTTCTGAGTACCTCTCGCATCTTTTCTCAATATTTTTGTTTTCTGTCACTTCTTCTGTTTCCATGTCTCTTAGTTAGTTAGTTTAGATTTTTGGCGTATCAGCCTAATAAGACTATTAACGCCGATTCTTTTCTCTAACTATAAAAAGTGTAAAATAATATGCTGTAAAATGGAATATTAAAGAATAAAATTAAATAAATAAATAAATAAACAACAAAGATAAAATAAACGTTCACAATCTTTAATGACTATAGCAATAATGACTAGATAATTCCAACAGTGTCTAGAGTGTAAAAGGTCCTAAACACTGCTGGATTTTACGATACACAAACATTAATAATAATAAATTAACAATTATATCCATACACCCAATTTGCTCTGTCGAATAAATTCGAACAGACGATCGACTTCAACGATCTGATCGCCCAAGACAATCTACAAACTGGGTGATAATTCAGACGTAACTCTTTGTTCCGAAAACTGCCGACAATCCAATAAGATATGACGAACAGTCAATGGAACATTACAAGTATCACAAACTAGCGGCACCTCAGATGCCAACAAATGCCTGTGAGTCCATCGACAGTGACCAATGCGAAGTCGCGCTTCTGCCTGCATGACAAACTCCACGGTGTAATAACGCTTTTAGTGCTTCGCAGTTTGTTGTCTTGAATAGCAAACCACTAAGTTTGCCAGCTAGACAGCAGCTTTTGATGTAGAAAATTACAAATATCCCTAACGCAAACTTTAAATGAAACATATTCAGCGCTAGTCATTGCCAATTTGGCAAGCGAATCAGCTTTTTCATTGCCACTGATACCTGCGTGACTGGGGATCCAGACAAAGTTAACAGTGACATTTATCTGAGACACCTGAAGCAAAATTGAATGAATTTGCCTCAGCAAGTAATGATCAGGATATTGGTCATCTGTGGCGTTTAATGCACTCAACTGTACATATAACATAATTTGTACCTGCGCTTAGTTGGATGTAGAGAAGGGCCTGATAGATAGCATACAGTTCTGCAGTATACACGCTGCTAACACTTGGCAAGCCAAATGTAAACTGCAGCTCATCTACCAGAAATGCACAACCCACACCGTCGTTACTTTTTGAGCCATCGGTATAAATCCAAGTGGCATTTACATTCATTGCTTGAATTTTTGCAAATTCAGTTCCATATTCAACTGGTAAAGTTGAAGCTTTGCTCATTCTCGATAATGCAGTATTTAATCTTGGACGTTGAAAAGTCCAAAGAAGATCGCGACAGTAAGACAGTTGATATACATCCAGTTCCCGAAGTATACTGCAATTAGCAACCGGTTTTTGGGACCGTATCCTGATGTTGTATAGATCGTCAAGACCATTATTGTACACGACAGGAAACGTCGGATGCAAGCGTTTAGCTTTTAGTTTCGCGGCGTACCTAACAGTCAAAATTTTACGCCAAAGACAGAGTGATGGTTCAGCTGCCTCTCACAAAACACTAGCAATAGGGCTATTGCGAAATGCGCCAGTTGCTAAACGAATTCCAGTATGGTGAGCAGGATCAACAATACGTAATGTGAATGGAGCTGCGGAAGCATAGATTATGGAACCATAATCTAGTTTTGAGCGCACCAAAGCGCGATGCAGAAGTAGCATTGTTTTCCGATCCGCTCCTCATGACTTTCCACTCAACGACCTGAGCAAGTTTAGTGCCGGGACACATCTTGATCTCAGATTTATTAAATGAGGACGCCAAGTCAGCGCACGGTCAAATGTGACACCGAGAAATCGAACACTATCCTGTACAGGAATAGGTTCTCCCCCAAGATATAATAAAGGGTCACCGTGTGGGGGTTCGCCTTCTACAAAAATGGATAAGCAACGTTTGACTAGTAGAAAAAGTAAATTCATTCTTATTAGCCCAGTTCAAAATGTGATTGATTGTTAACTGAAGTTGACGTTCCAATGTTGCCATGTTTCTCGAGGCACAATAGATAGCTACGTCGTCAACATATGCTTGATGAACTGACTTATGCCGTCAATTGCTATCATAAATAGTGTCACGCTTAGAAAAGACCCCTGAGGAATACCATTCTGTTGCTGACGTATGCCCGAGATGTTGTCACCTACACGTACCTTAAATGAACGGGAAGTTAAAAAGCTTTGTATAAACAATGCCATGCTTCCGCAAATACTCCATGAATGAAGCGTTCGTAGAACATTGTACTTCCACGTCATGTCATATGCTTTCGCAATGTCAAATAATACAGCGACAAGATGTTGATTCTGTACAAAAGCATTTTTAATTGTTGTATCCAACCGAACAAGGTGATCAGTCGTAGAACGGTGACGCCTTGAACCACATTGTATGTCAGCAATTAAACCTCTTGAATCTAATAACCAAGTAAGACGCTTATTGATCGATCTTTCTTGTAACTTGCATAAGCAGCTAGTTAGAGAGATAGGCCTATAACTTGTCGGGAGCTTTTTATCTTTACCAGGTTTAAGTACTGGTACTATGATAGCAAGTTTCCACGACTCAGGACAATACCCTGCTGACCATATCCGGTTATAGAGTGAAAACAATTGAAGTTTGGCAGAGCGACTTAATTGCTTGAGCATAGCATTGTGTATCAAATCGACACCTGGAGCAGTATTGTGTGCTTCAGATAATGCCGAGTCAAATTCCCAAACACTAAACGGTGCGTTATATAATTCAATTTCAGCAGAGACAAATGACAGAACGTTTTTCTCCATGTTAATTTTAATATCTCGGAAATTTGCATCGTAATTATTATCGCTGGAAGCGTCAAAATAAACATCGGCCAGGATATTCGAAATGTCAAGGGGATTGGTAATAATTTGATCACAAGACAATAACCCATATAATAGGTAATGATGCGGTTCGGCCAGAAATTTTTCTGGCTTTTTCGCACACCTTCCCGACGGGGGTTCTCGAATTAATAGAAGTGACATATTCTGACCATGATTTTCTTTTAGCTTTTCTGCATGTTCTTCGAGCAACAGCTTTGTACCTCACATAAAGTAATAGGTTCTCTTCTGTTGGAGAGTGGTTGAATCTACGAAAAGAACGGCGTTTGTTGAGTTTGGCTTGCTCACAATCAAAATTCCACCAAGGAACGGGCTCTCTGCGAGCTTTTCCGGAAGATAACGGTATACTCGCATGTGCTGCCTGTATGATAGAATCGGTATAAGTTTCAATATCTTTGTTGATAGTGGCTTGGACACAGTCATCGTAATTAAACACTTGAACAAACATATTCCAATCGGCATCTTTTATTCTCCAATTTCGATGATGGTTTTCATTAATTACATGACCAAGCACGCGAATGAATATGGGAAAGTAGTCACTATCATAAAGATATTCCGAGACTTCCCAATACAGCAATGCTGCGATACTTGGAGAACAAATGGTAAGGTCAATAGCCGAGAACGATCTATTGGCCACGGAAAAGTAGGTATTGTTACCTTTATTTAAGATAACTAAATCCGTTTCTGAAAAAAGATTGGCCAAGTTACGACCTCGCACATCAGTTCGATTTGAGCCCCACATAGTGTTATGAGCATTAAAATCGCCCATTAGCAGGAATGGGGACGGAAGTTGTTCAAGTAATTGATCAATCAAACGAATGTCCAAACTGACATTTGGCGGAATATAAATTGAGCAAATGGTCAGTGCAAAAAGGATATGTAGTTATACGGCTACTGCTTCTAATGCAGTGTTGACACGGAATTCTTTACTGAAAACCGTATCACGAACCAATAAAGCCGTTCCACCCTGAGCACGATCAACATTTGCCCGATCTTTTCTATAAATAGTATAACCACGAAGATTAACAGAACAGTCAACCTTAAAATTTGTTTCCTGTAAGGAAACGCAGATAGGTGAATTTTCAGCTAATAATATTTTAAAGGATTCGTAGTGTGAATTATATCCGTTGCAGTTCCATTGTATAATGGTTGAAACCATTTTTAGTGTTATGTTGCGAACGTAATTTTAACTCTTTGTTTATTAGCGTTTTTATTTTTAACTTTTGAATTATCATCTGGGGGAGTAGAACTCCCACTAATTGGCATAATTTCATCTGTCAGAGTAGATGGCGCGGAAAGAACTTCCACATCCATTGACTCTAACGACACGTCAATATTGGGGTCTGTGGGCGCAGGATCGCTAGAAACCTGCACCTCAGGTGGCGGTAGCCTAGATTGGGCTGCCGTTTTTGCAGGCTTTGACTTGGACTGAGCCTTTGCCTGTTTAGGCTTTAACTTGAAAGTCGCAACCTTAGTTGGTTTTGGCCCGATACGAGCCAATACCTTAGATGGTTTAGGCTTTAAATAAGCCCCATCTTGAGTGGTTTTGCTTGAAGTCCTACTCGTTGTGACCGGATTGGGCCGTAGTCAGTTTTGGTTTTGAACCTGATGGGCCCGCAACCGGTTTTTGACCCTTCACATTAGAGTCCTTGTCTTTATTTAAAGTTTCTGCAATAGCGGTAAATTTCATAATTGGTGGTTGTTGAACGATAGGCGTTTCAACAACTGCAGCAAACGATCTAAAAAGGTAGGAACCGTAATTGCTCTATACCTCTTTTGAGCATCAAAGTAAGAGAGTGTGTCTGTTACTCTGATCTCGGCTATCTTCCTTTCCTCTTTTATTTTTGGACAATCTCGGGAATAGACAGGATGCTTACCACCACAATTCACACATAAAGGTGAACTTTTGCATGGATCGGGGTCATGTTTCTCCTTACTGCATTTTGCATATTATGTTGCAACACCTGGACACCTAACTGCGGTGTGTCCAAAACGTTGGCATTGGAAACACCTCATTGGGTTAGGAATAAACGGGCGGACCGGGCGAGTAACATACGCTTTCTTGACTTCATCTGGGAGCCGTTCGGAATCGAATGTTAAGATCATAGATGTTGTATCTCTGACCTCACCATCTTTTCTACGGGTTAGTTTTTTAATATCGATAACGCCTTGCGACGCTAGTTCTTGTTTGCATTCGTCTACAGTTGTGTATAACAACTCATACCATGAAATAACTCCCTTAGAAATATTTAAGGATTTATGCGTCTCAACTGTCACCCGCAATATTACCTAACGACGTGCATTCCTGCATTTTACTGCTCTGCATTTTGTCTTTTACTTCAATAAGCAAAGTACCTTCTCTTAACTTCTTACACAATTTTAAGGTTCCGTTAATAATATTAGAAATGGTCCTATGAATTATGAAGGGAGATACCTCCTTTAGACTCTGGTCATTTTCAGAACATTTAACAATAAAATACCTAACATACTTTCTACTTGTACTCATACTATCTTCTTTAGCTTTCTCGTCCGTAAACGGGCGAGATCGTTTGGTTGGAGGTTTAGAATCTACCATAATAAACTCCGTCAAATTCATCGCTCAATCTCCCCACCCACCACGAAGCCACATATGGGACGCTACATCACAAACTGATGCAGTCGCCAGGGCTAATCAAGCGATATAGGTTTCATAGATGTAAATGAAAGAGTAGCACATTGTGAACCTTCCATCTATCACCACATAAATAATTCCTCACCCTAACGTTAAACAAAACAAGCCGATTGATTAAAACTGGGTTAGGTTTAACCTCCAGTTTTACCAGAAGCTAAGGCCAAAGCAGTGTGTTGGAACTAACACTCTTTTAAACCTGAGTATTAGCCCTTCAACTACCAGGATCCTCTTTTCCTAGCTTTCGGGTCACCGCGCACGGCAAACACGCAGGTGAGTTTTACAAGATGTTCGGTAAATTTTGTCAAAAACTAACTCACAAATAAGTTTGACTTGTCCCAGACGAACTGTGGGTTTTTTAACAAGGTTATCTCCTCGCCTATTGGTCGCCTTTTACGACCAGCAAAGGGGCTAGCGGAAGTATTCTTTTGCACCACCTCCTCCCGCAGGGGGGGTTTCCATGTCTCTCTTTGTCTTTTTTTTGTCCATTCTTCTTACGTTCCATTTACCTTCTCTTGTGTGCTCCTGTTTTCCATTCTCCTTTGTATTGTATTGTATATGATTGTGTAAACTCAGTGATTCTTCTTTAGTAACGGTCCATTCATTTATAATTTTTGCCATTTCCCACGTTGTTATGGTAATGTCAATATGTGATTTTGAGCTTCCTCTTACAAACGTCGCTTTGTCTCCTTTGTTGCAAATAGTAAGATTTAACCCTGCTATCATCTTTTCTAAGATTTTTTTTTATAAATTGTTCTTGTAGCCTCCCCATCTTGGTGATTTTGCGTTGAAATCTCCTGCTACAATAATTTTTTTGTTTTTCTGTTTTCTTAAACTTCTTTCTAATTTTTCTATCCACTCTCGATAGTATTCCAGATCGCAGTTTGGGCTGATATAACAGCTGTATACTATCATGTTTTGTACTTTTGCCCACACTATTTCTTCTTTTGGTGTTCTCCATCTTTCCACCTTGTCCCTACATTTTCCCCTAGCTAAAATTGCTGCATCTGTTCCTTTGTCTCTTATCCACTTACCATTTAGTTTGTTTTTATTAGGTTCACTCACTAGCACTATTTTCTCTCTCTCCGCTGTTGTTATTAGTAAATTGTGAGCCTCTCTCTCCGATACCTGTCCCTGTGTTGGCACACACAGTTTTATTTTTGTGTTGGTTCTTCTTCCTGCCATTTCCATTTTTTTTTTTGCATTTCTTGTCGTAATTCCCGTTGGTATTGGTATATTTATTTCTTCAATACTTAATGTTTTTGTTTTGATCAGCATTTTTTTGATAGCTACTAATATCTCCTTATTCCCTGCGGTTTCAATTTTCTGCTTAATAATGTGCACCTTTCCCACATTTTTTCCGCTTAGATTTTTAACTATTTCTATATATGGCGTTTTATCTTCTTTTTCTTCCTCCATTAGTTCAGGGTATTTTATTTTTGCTTGTTGTAAGATACCACCTTCTTTGCCTATTTCATGTTTATATATTAAAAGTCCTGTATCCATTTCCTTTTCCATTATTGGTTTTTTTTTTCCACGTTAACATATTTATAGTCTATATCTCTTCATTCTTTATTTATAATATATTTTATATCCTCTTCAATAACCACTTCGAATATCTCCTCGTCCGAGATGAATTGGTTTTCACGGTTTTCTTCCCTATTATCTCCAGTTTCCATTGTCTGTGTCGACATTTCTATACCTATTTTTATTTTATTTTCTTTCTCCTGTTCTTTTTTTTTAACTTCTTCAAATTCCATTCTCTCCATATTTGTTTCTAGTTGATTCGCCACCTTCTTAATTTCCAGTTTAGTGGTTGTACACTCACTGGCTAAGTTTTTTAACTCTCTAATTAATTTCCCCATTATTTGGATTGTTGTGGGGTTATTTGCTCTCTTCGCCTCGTTGTTACCGCCTGGCGAATCTATTTCTCTCCTTCTTTTTTGATTTGTTTGACCTAATTCTTTATCTTTTTTTATCCGGCAGTGTTCTTTTCAACATCCCTTTTTTTTAATCTTATTGCGTTTTTTGACCCTTCTCCTTTCCACTGTTTGTTCTAATTCACAGAATTTTTAATTTTTTTTAAATAACATAGATTATTCACCATTACATTAATCGCCTTTATGCACATTCGCGAGCGCGTCCGTTCTCCGTCGGACATTGACCGCGACTCCATACAATTGAATTTAGTTTATAATACAACTCCGAAGTTTTTTAAAGCTCACCCGCTGATATTTGCATTGAAAAGCAAAGAAAAAGCAGAACTTTCGAGATTAATTAACGAAAATATTATTCATCTAGTTAATTACAGTCCGTGGGGTACACCTATTGAACCTATATTAAAAAAAAATAACTAAATAACAAGATAGAAGTTTCCAACATCCTTTACCACGAATTGAGAAATCATTTGTGAAAATACAACAAGGTTGCTATTTCAGTAAATTGGATTTATTAAATGCGTATCAACAAATTAAATTAGATAAAAGTTCCCAAATGACCACTATAACCTTATGGTATTTTTTGCGCACCGGCAAAATTCCAAAAGATTATGGAATCATTGTCAGAAGGATTAAATCATTTCTAGGTTTGGTTAATTATTATAATAATATTATTATATAATAAATTTTAATTCTTTTATATGGTTTATTAAAAAAGAATCATGAATTTATTTGGTCAATACGGTGTGAGAATACTTTTAATAATATTAAAGATATTTTATCATCAGCTACCGTATTAGCACATTTAGATCCAGCACTATCAGTTAATTTAGCGGTAAATGCATCGGATTACGGAATAGGAGCCGTTATTTTGCATATTTTTCTATCTGGAGAAGAACGTCCAATTGCTTTTGCTTCACAAACATTAAGTAATAGTCAAAAGATTTACTCACAAATAGAAAAAAAAGCACTAGCAATAATTTTTGGAGTAAAGAAATTTTACCAATATTCATTTGGTAAGAAATTTGCATTAATAACAAATCATAAACTTTTAGTTGCAGTATTTGGTCCCAAGAAGGGAATTCCGGTACTGGCTGCAAACCGATTGTAGCGGTGGGCGTTATTACTGCAAATTTTGATTACGATATCCGTTGTGTCAAATCCAAAAATAGTTTTTTGAGGTTGCAAATTAAAAAAAATTCAGTTGATAGCGAGTTCAATACATCTTATATTCTCTATATTGAAAAAAAACGTGATTGTAATATAATTGCCAAAGAAACACCTAAAGATTTAATATTATCAAAAATAATGAAGTATATAAAAGATGGTTGGCCTTTAACAGTATTGAAACCATATTTATACAGAAATGAATTGACAGTAGACAAAAATTGCATATTGTTTGGATATAGAATCCTTGTACCATTGAAATTAAGAAAAGATATTTTAACAGAATTACATGCTTTCCATATGGGAATGGTTAAAATTAAAAGTTTTGTTAGGTCTTATGTATGGTGGCCTGGGATAAATACTGATATTGAAAGTACTGTAAGAAGATGTACAAAGTGCTTATTGCAAAGAAATAGTCAGCTTCAAGCAGTTCTTATATTTTGTACTTTACCCTTATAGTGTATGGGAAAGGGTACATGTTGATTTTTTTGGACCGATATTTAATAAATATATTTTGGTACTTGTTGATGGTTATGTTCTGACAAACATAACATCAACAAGTGCAATTATGGTTTTAAGGAGTGTTTTTGCAAGACTTGGATTTCCAATAGTCTTAGTATCAGATAATGGTAAACAACTTGTTTCTGACGAGTTTTAGGTGTTTTTATCTAGGAATGGTTTTAAATTTAAAAACACTGCGCCATATCACCCAGCTACAGATGGGGCTGCAGAGAACACCGTTAAAACCATAAAACAAGCCATATATAAAACAGTAGGAAAAAGAGAAAATGTTGATTTTATTTTAGTTTTAAACAGATTTTTGTTAGATTATAGAAAAGCTCAACATTGTACAACTCAAATGTCTCCCGCTAAATTAATTTATTAAGACCTGATGATAATGAAATCAAAAATTGTTATATTAATAACAAAGAAGTGCGTGCAGTTGTCGATCAATAACAAATTAAACAAAGCGAGTGTTATTCTGGTAAACATACCAGAATATACATAATATAAATGAATATATAGCGGTGAAGGATTACTGATCTACAAAGCCGTGAGTGGGTTTAAGGACAAATTAAAACAGTGTTAGAACCACGGACTTGCTTAGTTTACATCTCTAGTTTAGAAAAACAATGGCGCCGTCATTTAACTCAAATAATTGATGTTAATTTTTTCATAACAGCCAATACTAACTAAGAGCATACGACCGAATCTCGAGAAAGCTCATTAAGAAGAACTAAGCGAGTGCGTATCGAAACAAAACGATTAATTAATGAAATTTAGTTTGATATTTGTTAATATTATTAAGGTATATGTTTTTTGATTTTGTTCATTATTTCTTGCATATTATAAGGAGGAAGATATTGAGAATTATTTATATGTTTTATTTTATATTTACTTGTCGAGGTTGTTTTTTGCTATACATATATGATAATTTTATTTCTACGATATATATTTATTTTATTAACAGTTTACTTGGAGCCTTTGTACAATAAACTAGTTAGCATTTAAAACGTATTACCATTAATGTCAGAACCCCTCCCGATTGCATACATTACAATTAGTAACAATTCCCCCTTTTTAGTTTTGCCTGTCTCAGCAAGTCTGCATATGTTACGCCCTGTTTGTTTACTATTATAGCTCCTGTTTCTGTTCCTGGTTTTCTTTGCCCATTTGTCTCTAATACTTGTACTTGTGTTGGCACTCACAGTCTTATTTTTGTACGAGTTGTTCTTCCTGCTATCTTCATACATTGTTTTGCCTTTTTTGGCGTTATTCAAGTTGGTATTAGTATCATTAATATTTAATGCTTTTGCTTTGTTACGCATTTTTTTATAACCATAAAAATATTAATTTCTTTTTTTCCTATTGTTTTGACTCTCTGTTTAATAATGTGCACTACATATGAAGTTTTATCCTTTCCCTCATCCTCAATTAATTCTGGGTGTTTTACTTTGGCTTTTTCTACTATTACAAACATTTAGTAGTCCGTTTTTTTCCCTTCTTTGTTAATAATCTGCACTTTACAGTACATAGTTAATGTGTTTTATAAATTTCACTTTAGTACTTAGTAATTTTTGAAACTTTTTTTGTAATCTTCATCTTAATATATAGAATATTAAGATGAAGATCATACAATTGAGCAAGGACGAGTGTCTATATGAACTACAAGTACGAGGTTATTTAAAATCAATTATTTTACATTGGCAATTGATTGCCAACTAAATTTGCATCCTTGTTGGTTACGGAAACGTAGGAAATCTTAACGGTTATTAAAAAACAGTCTTTTAATTGCGATCAAGGATATCAAAATATGGATATATATATAAAAGATATGATAAACTTTTTGACTCTAATACGTTTAAAACAATACAATGTTAATCTAGCAAACTCAAAGGATATAACTGGAGAAAAATGTAGACAACTTGAGTCAGATAGTGATGGGGCTGCTAGTAGGGTGTCTGTAGTCCACATCGATCATTCATATGTTAGTTGTTATTCATTCCTTTAGGGGAGATGTAGAAAATATATGTCAGAGTGAGGTATTACATTTTTCAGGTTAAAATAATAGAAGAGCTTTAAGCTATTAATAAGATCTCCAACTCAGAAATATTTTGCAGTTTGCCAGAACTATTAACCGGGAAAGCATTGCTTTGGTTCCGATTATATAAATATTTATTTGCTGACTGATAAGAATTTAAGGAAGTTTTAAGAAATGAATATAGGCACCTAGATTATCTGTACAAACTACGACAAGAGATTGAAGGTCGGAAACAACAACCAACCGAACCTATTTGCGACTACTTTGCATGTATGCTGGCGCTGTATAGACGGCTTGATACTAAAGTTCCGGTAGAAGAGCAAGTTTTTACAATTAAGCGTAACTTTACTTTAATTCTGTTCGTGTGGCAAATGGCCAACATATAACCGTGTAGGGTACAGTAGATTTACCGATAGCTTTAGGATATTGTAATGTATTTGTTTAGTTAATTCTAGTTTAGCGTGTGACTTAGTATTAGGTATCAATTTTTGAAAACAGTCCGGTATCATTTCAAATATTAATAGTTTGAGTTTTATATTGCCCGAAAATGACCATTTTGCTAAAATTGATAAGTCGCATCTTACCAGTTCTAAAACATTGTGATTACATGGTTTAGTGGACTTATTTTTTGCAAATATAAGTAATAAGCATGGATGTACAAATACAAAATGACATATTGACGTGGGAAATGCTTTTCTTTTTAAACAAAGATACCCGGTGTCTTCAGTTATGCTAAAAATAATGAACTATGAAGTCGATAAGTTTTTCTTTATCGTACTTTAGGCCTGTGGCCTGTGGTTTCCAACTTATTTATCTTCCGATGTTGATGCCCAGGAGTTTCTCCATCGTTTGGGAGGGCTGCCTCGGGGTCGGCGTGTTTGCGGGATGCAAACTCGCGCGATTTTGGCTATTCTATCAGTATCCATTCTGTTGATATGTTCATTCCAGGCTCTGCGTCTTTTCTACCCCCATTTGATTATGTCTTCAATTTGGCATTTGTTTCTTATATCTGTGTTTATTTTCTTGTTCTTTAATGTATACCCTGCTATATTGCTTAGTATCTTCATAGTTGATAAGATGCTACAATTAAATCATAAGGAAGAAAATTGGAAATTACCGTTTTTGTATAGATTTTAGACGTGTTAACTTACTGATAAAACGCAATGTTTATGCTCTTCTTTAAATGTTGGCAATATTGGATTGCTTTTGTTCGGAAAAATTTATTTCTTTTCTGAAAATACAAAGTACGTACTGGCAAATAGAGTTGATACAAATTATATTTGTTAATTTATTAACTATTAAAACAAATAAGGCAACTTAATTAATTTGTTTATATTAACTACAACTACATAGTATTGATAAGTATAAAATGCAACGACTTGCTTAAGGCGCGTCGTTTATATATTAATAATGTGTACAATCAGCAGATTGTGCAGCTGTGTTGACAGAATCAGGATTGCTGGAACCTGCCCTTGAGTCATCATATTACTTCTCCATCCTTAAGATTGAAACTCCGGAGAGATCAAAAGATTGCATCATCTGGGTTTGTCCTAGTTTGGGTTGACCCAGTTGATTCGATGATGGGTTTTTTATTGATGCAGCTCATTTTTTCCAAATAGTATTTAACTAAAACAATACAACTTATGATTATTATTAAATATAAGAGAATGATGTATGACAAGTGCCAATTTCCTATATTTTCAGGTTCTTGTTGTACCTGGATGGGTTGAAGATTATTGCGTATCTTTGATAGCTTTATCGGTCTCAGCTGTAACTCCGGTAAATCTACTTCTTGGGACGGCTCTCTTGTTAGGTAGAAGTCTTCTAATACCAGTGGTTGGCCAATGGTTGAATCGTTAAAAATTAACAGTTGGTCTTCAATAAAATATTGACAATTAGGGTTGTAGCTGAACAAGAAAATACCAGTAATTTTCTTCCCATGCTTCTTTACATCTGGATTTCACCAATGTTAATTTTGGGAATGCTCCTAAGTATTGATTTATTTCAGGAATATACTCTAACATTTTTTGTTTCATTAATTTTGTGTGGAGGCAACTTTGGAAGTCATTTTTCTTTATAATGTTACGCTCACAAGTAACATTTTGAAATGTCTTCTTTTGTCGTGTGCACAAATATTGGTCAGTCAAGTAATCGCAAGCATCAGACAGCGGTACCATATCAAACTCAGACTCAAGAACATATTTATTGTCAGGTATAATTATCTGATAGTCCTTAGCAGGTATTGGTAAGAAGTAATACAGTTCATATTTAGTATTTTCAAATAACGGTATTGTTAAAGTGTACAAGATCTCAGTATTCTTTATAATACAAGAAGGTTTAATTAGGTTTTTAAAATTTTGAATTTGTTGTAATGAAACTTCAAAAGGTAGTTTTGTTTTATAATAAGATGATATCTTACGTAATTCAAATAATAATTCTGTATCAGTGATTATGCTAGGGTGTAGAATTTTAAGTTGACAAAATGTTAAGGAATTTTCAACGTCTTGTACAATATTCAAGATAGTATTTAAAAAGTGAATAACTTGATTTAAAATATCTTTAGCAAATGGAATGTCTAAAAAATAGGGTTTGGATTTTAGTCTTGCACCTAATTGGTTTATCCTCGATAGAAGTAATAACTCGTTATGCTTTATGTTGATTATAGTCTCGTTAAATTGCTTAATGATTTCATTATTTATAGAGTACTGACCGTTCAACTGTGTAGCCAAATCATGCTGATTCTGCTTAATGATTTTTAAGGAAGTTTCTATTTTGTCGCCATCACTTGAGTCTAGATTACCCGTTATTTGTTTGATAATCGATCCGATACCATCAACAAGTCCTCGTTTATTACGTGTTTGTTCATGGAACCGATTCAATTTTTCGTCAATAAGATTTCTTGTATAATTAAGGATTTTATAGTAGTTATGTAATTCTTTTGAAAATGTGGTATCATTATCTGTTATGT
Source organism: Tachinus rufipes (assembly GCA_963932245.1). Lineage (NCBI taxonomy): Eukaryota > Metazoa > Arthropoda > Insecta > Coleoptera > Staphylinidae > Tachinus > Tachinus rufipes. The sequence goes on from OZ010748.1 coordinate 55,027,541, forward strand.
TCTTAATAGTCTCCAAGGTGTTTAGGACATTTTTGTATTCGGAAATTAGATGAGAGAGTTCGAAAAAATGTACAAAAGTATGGGACGCCATTTCAAGCTTTGCACTTCTTAATTTTATGGGAAGTATGCCAGGATTTGTTGTTATATTTCGTTGTGCAATGGCTGTGGTGGTGCACCACATGATGAAGATGTACCTGCAAACATGGTATTATCGGTTTTAGATGTGTTCCAGTAAATATTTATATTTATAGTAGAGTTTTTGAAAATAAAATTTAACATATTTTTAACTCTATCATAGTCTAAACAATCTAGGCCGCATCCCAGTTTAGGTACAGCCAGGTTAGTTATGCTATTTATTAAGCAAAATTCTTTTAAAGTAGTTAAGGTTTTAAATACATTTTTATACGTGGGTTTTTGGAAATATTTATTTTTTGTTATTAGATATATTATTAAACGGTTATCATTCTTTAGATAGCAAAGTGAAGTTAATTTTGGGTTTTGTGTTTTTAACAATTCTACTTGTCCAAATTTGGTTTTAAATTCTAAGGCAATTCCCGCGCTCATTTCTAAGTCGGCACTTACACAGTGTGCCAATGAAACGTTGTTAGGTGCTAAAAATAGATCGCCTTTTTATTTCAACAATTTTTTCATTGGGCACTATTTCTTGTGCCTTTTCTTGTTCCAAAAAGTTTATAAAATCTTTTTCTTTATTGCTTTTTAGTTCTAATTTTGTTGGACGTTTTATATTGTCCATGTGTAATTTGTGGAATTTTCGACCAGTCTTGGATTTATTTATTTCTGGAACTATTGTTTTCCAAAGCGGATTAGTTTTTATAATTTGCTCCTTTTTAAAGCGATTTCTCTTTTTTGATCTAAAATTACTTTTAACAAATACCTCATTCGGCAACTCGGGTATGTCTTCTCTGGTTTTGTTCAAATTAGAAATGATTTGACATTTATTATCAACTAATCTATTATTTATTAATTCATATAATACTTGTAACTTTTCTTTATGGGAATTTATATAATTATTTAAAATTTGAGGTTCCAAATTTATATCTGTAATTTCGTGCATGTCGAAATTCAATATATTAAAAGGTGTTAATTTTGTAGTAGAGTGGATTGAGTTATTATAGGCTATTATAGCGTATAGTATCTTTAATTCAATTGGGTCATTTTTAAAATCATTTCTATTGTTTAATAGGTTCAGATGTTCGAGCAACGTTGAGTGGAATCTTTCGATCAGCCCATTACTAGCTGGATGATGTGGACTACAGAAATGTAGGTCTATCTTATGTAATTTTAAAAGATCGGCTATTAGTCCATTGTCAAACTCTGATCCATTATCTGCTATAATAAGACATGGAGTTGAGTGATGAGAAAAGTAGCTCAGTAATTTTTTCATAATTTCGATAGCTTGCATATTGTCTAGTAGATATGCTTGTGCATACTTACTGAAGGCATCTATTATTGTTAAAAATTTATTCTGCTCATATTTTAAAACGTCAATGTGAACAATTTCAAAAGGTTTCGTGGGAGTTGGCGTGATGTTATATTTTAGCTTTAATGGTTTTCTATCGTATTTTACAAGTTTACAAACATCACAATTGTTGATAATATTTTGAATGTCTTTTAGCATATTTGGCCAATAGTATGTAGCACTTAATTTGTGGTATGTCTCAGTTATTCCTCTATGGTTACATTTTCCATTATGATAATTGTCAATTAGATCACGTTGGTCATCTAACACTTCAATGTCATCTAGAATTTTTGAACATTTTTTGAAACGAATTTTGGTATCAAAGTGTTCTTGTAAAATTGAATTACATTGTTCATATAGTTCGTTTGTTTGAAAGATGCAAGAATATAATATGTTTGGTACAACAAATTGTTTTATAAATTTAATAAAATCTTCTTCTAAGTTACTTTCTGAAATTTGAATAATAAAACGTTGTTTAGTGTTGTTAAATAATTTCGAAAGAATTGGTTTAAGAGGGTTAGTTTTGACCGAAAGGAATTGAATTTGGTTTTTTCCAAAATTTACAGGATCTTCACAAATTTTGATTGCACATACAGGATTTTCTAAACATGTATGTATTGTATTATCATCTTCTTCATCTAAATTTTGATCGTCGGCACCAGGAGGTTCCACAGCTATTGAATTTGTTTCATCTGGATTATTAATAGTGTTTATGGACATTTGTTCAACAGATTTGATTGATTCTGTAATATTCAAATTTGGAGGTCGAGATAATGCATCGGCATTGCTGTTTAGTTTGCCTTTCTTGTAGCATATCTCGTAATCATATTCCTCTAGCTTGAGCCGCCAACGAACCAATTTTGAATTAGGCTCTTTAAGCGAAAAAAGCCACTGCAAAGGTTTGTGATCTGTAACTATTTTGAATTTTTGCCCATACAGGTAAGGCCGAAAGTATTTTGTTGCCCAAACTACTGCTAGCAATTCCTTTTCAATAGTCGAATAATTTACCTCGTGCTCATTAAGAGTTCGTGAAGCATACGCAACCGGAAGATCAGATCCAATTGGGCCTTGAGACAAAACGGCTCCAATAGCGTAGTTGCTTGCGTCCGTTGTTACAACAAATGTCTCTTCAAAATTCGGGTATTGTAAGATTGGGTCGTTTACTAAAAGATTTTTACAAAGTTCAAAGCAGTCTTTGTAATCTGCATCGTTAATATTGATATCTTTATCTTTCTTAAGCCTTGCAGTTAGGGGTTTTGTTAGTTTAGCAAAATTATTGATAAACTTTCTGTAGTACCCTAAAAGTCCAAGGAACCCTTTTAGTTGTTTAGACGTTCTAGGAATTGGATAATCAGTTATGGCAATAATCTTTTCTGGGTTTGGTTTGATACCTTGTGGTGTAATTATGTGGCCTAGGTAACTTACTTCCTTTTGAAGGAACTCGCTTTTGTCGAGTTGAATTTTAAAATTGAAAGCTCGTAAACGATCAAATACTAATTTTAATTTCTCAATGTGTTCTTGTAGGGAAGTAGAAAAAATAATGATATCGTCTAGATAGACAATACAGGATAAGCCACGTAGCACGTGATCCATAACTCGTTGAAACGTAGATGGTGCGTTTCTGAGACCGAAAGGCATGCGAATAAATTCGTAATGCCCATTCTCTACGGAGAACGCTGTTTTAGATGTATCTTCGTCATTCACTTCTATCTGGTGAAATCCAGAAGCGAGATCTAATGTGCTAAAGTATTGGCATCGACCGAGCTTATCAAGAATGTCTGTGATATTGGGTAGAGAATACCGATCAGCTATAGTTTGTTCATTTAGCTTCCGGTAATCTACAACTATTCTCCACTTCCTCTCACCAGAGGCGTCCAATTTTTTGGGGACTACCCAAATTGGAGACGACCAGGGAAATTGCGAAGGTCGTATAATACCTTGCTCAAGCATATTTTTAATTTGTTTTTGTACCTCTTCTTTATGAATGTAGGGATACCTATAAGTCTTTGTAAATATTGGGGTGTCATCTTTCAATTTTATATTGTGTTTAACAGCATTAGTGAATGTTAATTTGTTGTTGTGTACGTGAAAAATATCGGAGTATTCGTTGATTAATTTTATTAACTTAGATTTTTCTTCTTTATTGCAATGATTTAATCTAAATTTTGAAAAATCAATCTTGTTAGCGTTACTGGAAATGCAATTTAGATTTGGGATGACGAAATTATTTTCAGAAATAACTTTAAATGGTTTAGATAAGTTGACAGTGACATATTCACTACTGGGATTTATAATAGAAGCAAAAGCAATATTATTTTCGATCTTAATTAAGCTTTCTGGAATTTCCATTTCATTAATATTTTGTGCAGGTAGTATAGCAATTCCATTGTCTATGTTTGAAACTTTTATTTTTATTTTTTGTTTAGATTCTGGTGAAATTACAATGCAGTTATTATAATCAGACAAATTTTTGAATTCGATTTTAATTTTTGTATGTGGTAATATCATTTCATTTGTATTTAAATTTAAAGTCGCATTTAATAATTTAAGGTTATCGATTCCTAATAGGCAATCAAAATGGTTATGAAATTTAAAAATATGAAATTTAAATGGAAATTCTTTTAATTTGAAAATGGATGGGCATGGTATTGATATGCTATATTTCTCTTGTGTTGAACCATGCGCTGTTGAAATAATATAAGGGTCATGTTTAACATGTTTAGGAAAATATTTAATAACTGGTTGGGGGTTCATAAAAGATTTTGTCGACCCCGTGTCGATTAGACATTTAAGGTTAAAATTCTGAAAAGAAATAGTTATAAATGGTAACTGCGATTTATTATTGTCAATGTTCAATAATTCAATTGTTCTTCTTCCGAGGCTAGATTTTCTAAAAAATATTCCTCAGTTGTGCTATCGTCAGGTAATTGTTCCTGAAGAGGGTACAGATCTATGTTTCTGTTAGAAGTGTCATTTTTGTCGATATCTTGCTCGACATTAAATAACTTTTCGCTTGTCCAGTTAGGACGAGGTTTGTATTCTGGTTTTCTCATATTTTGTGGAAAAGCATTTCTTGTTGTCATGCTCATTGGTATTTGTTTTGGAGGTAAATAATTTTTGTTCGGTTTAAAAACGTTCGGTGATGGTTGTGTTGAAACAGCTGCATTAAATCTCATTTGATTTGCAGGTTTCTGTTGCATAAAATTATTTTTGTGTGTAAAAGGAACAGTTTTATATTTATTTATATTAGGTTGAACGATCTTGACGTCATTAATATTAAAATCATTCGTGAGCATGTAAAGTGCGTTGTTTAGCGTTTTTGGATCTCTTGTGCTTAAATAGTCGCCAAGAGGATTGTTTAAATTTTTTAATAATACTCTTAATGCAAGTTTTTTTGCAAAATCAATTAAATGTTCAACACCTTGAACTAAATTTGTATTAATATAACTAATTTGTAAATTTAGGTTAGTTTGTATTTTATTATAAAATTCAAGCGGTTTTAAGTTATTCTGCTTCATCGAGCATAATTCAATTGTAAGTGTTTGCAAGTCGCGTTTATCCGCGTATGTCGCTATTAACCCGTCCTTCAGATCTTTCCAAGAAGATATATTATACGATGACAGCCTATCTGCTGCATCGCCTTTTATTTTATTTTTTATAGATTTTAACAAAAGGACGTTTTGAAAATCGGCAACATTATTACCGTTATAAAAATGAGTAAGTAATTGTTCACTACTAGTTATAAATTCGGTTAACATGTTTGGATTCCCGTGGAATTCCGGAACAATGTTGAGGTATTCCATTTTTAAAACCGGCAAGGCCATAATTTCGGTTGTGTTTAAATCACTATTGTCGGAATTATTAGATAAATCTGTATCTAATTGAGTATTGTCGAGATTATTAGATAAATCAATGTTTAATTGAGTATTATCAGAATTATCAGATAAATCTGAATCAGGGTTACCTGGGTCTGAGTTTCTAATGGGGGATCTCGATCTATCTCTACTTGACATTTATGACTCACCAATACTTTTGCATTTGCATCATACGATGATCCAGGGTCTGCCGGGGAGGTCGCTCGTCTGAATGTCCGTCAGGGTATCCGCGGAGTCGCTCGATTGAATTTTATAGGAGGTCCAAGGTCTCTGCCACGGAAGTCGCTCGCTTTCTTAATCCAATCGGGGGTCCAGGGAAGTCACTGAAGTCGATTCTTATAAGGTCCAGGGTCTGCCACGGAAGTTCTTCGTTTGATGGGAGTTGTATTGTTGCACTTTTTATTTTATTTTTAAATATTATATTGTGGTCACCAATATAAAGTATTAAAATACACCAAAACTTTTTTAATCGATTTGTTATTGGTAATCCTACCGATTCTGCGCCAATTATATTTGTTAATTTATTAACTATTAAAACAAAAAAGGCAACTTAATTAATTTGTTTATATTAACTACAACTACATAGTATTGATAAGTATAAAATGCAACGACTTGCTTAAGGCGCGTCGTTTATATATTAATAATGTGTACAATCGGCAGATTGTACACGTGCAGCTGTGTTGACAGAATCAGGATTGCTGGAAGCTGCCCTTGAGTCATCATATTACTTACATGAATCAAGGGAGGTAATATTTATTGATTTCTCTTTAAAAATACCCGTTTTTTTTCAATATCAAAATGAAACTTTTTATTGGAAAACTCTATAGTTCCCGAGTTTTTTTTAATTTTAAATACCTTTAAATTTTAACAAGTAAAACTATCTTAAATATTTGCGGTTTATAAGTCTTAGAAAATACTGAAGTTTATTCCATGTGTACGATTAAGAAAATCTTTTTTAAAAGTTTTGGTCCTACATTTCTGAACTGTCAGTATTTACTGCACAATTTATTTGTTAAAATTCTTAGCAAGCCTTGAACTACGACACAATAATTGTTTAGATGGCAATATGTCTTATATTTTGTTTAAACAATGTCTATATGACTTACTAAATGTTGGGCTCCAGCCACTAGAGTTCTAGTGACAAGTTCTAAATCTGAAGGAAGGGCGTTATAGAGATATAAAACTCATATAATTGTGATACTTGACCATTTAATAAAAATAATAATAAAACATAGCGGACTCAATAATTGATAAGTTCTCTCAATCCATCAATGGCACCGGAGAACAAAAAGAAACCAACTAAAATCTAGTAAAAACAACTTAATACTCTTCCACATCACTGACCGATCGAGAGAACCCAACAACCGCAAAGTTTCTTCGACCTCTCAATGATGATGAAAATAAAAAAAAAAAAGTTGATCAAAACCAAAAAAATTAGACATCGTACGATATTTAATAACCTTAAGATTAACTATTGAGATCCGTAATGTAAAAGGTGAGTTGTGCTTGCTTCGAGTTCACGCAAGCAACTGGCGAGCAGTGTTGCCAATTTTATTCTACATTGAACTTAGCGCTACAAATATATACATAATGATGGTAGCGCAGTACATAACAATATATTATTTACAACACCCTCACTTATTAAAATATTTAATTTTAATCTAATTTTTAATGTTTTTCATTTAATCCTATTTTCTTTTTCTTTGAACCACTAACTGCTTTTGTTAAAACATCAGCTGCATTATCATCTGTTGAAACATATGATAAATCTTGAAGGTGGTAATAACAAACATTAATGTTTTGTTTGTTGGTTGTAACCATCAGTCTCAGACAATTTGATTGCACTTTGATTATCCACCAGAATTTTCATAGTTTTTCTTAGACGATGATCAAGCTCTTGAACAAAATATTTCAACCAAATTGTTTCTAGAACTGCCCAAGAAATTGCTATGTATTCTGCCTCTGTACTTGATAATGCAACAGTACATTGACGCTTGCTGTTCCATAAAATAGCTCCATTAATCAATATAAATATATATCCTGTGCACGAGCGTCTTTTGTCAATATCAGATGCCCAATCAAAATTGCAATAACTTGATAGATTATTGACAATTGAATTTGTAAAGCATAATTTATAGTCCAACGTTCCTTTTAAATATTGAAAAATTCGTTTTTTCTGCAATCCAATGTGGGTGGCCATAATTTGAATTAAAACGACTAACGTCATTAACAGCAAATGTTATATCAGGTCTGTTACCTTGAGCAATGAATAATAAACATCCGACCAGGGTCTGGTATGGTACTTCAGCTATTTCACATTTTTTATCTATTGATGTTGGACACATTGACGCTGACAGCTTTTAATTTGGATGACTTGGTGTTGCACTTGGGTTTGCATTTTTCATATCAAAACGTTCAATCACTTCAGAAAGGTATGATTTTTGATCAAGTGCAATACAATTTTTTTGGTATGTGATATGAAGACCAATACAAAATGTTGCCACACCCAAATTTTTTTAAATGCATTACACACTGCTGTCTTCAAACTTTTTAATGTTTTTTTAATTTTTCCAAAATATCAAAAAATCATCTACATAAATTGAAGAAATTATAAATATAAAAAACACATGAATCAATTAAGGATTTCATTAGTCCATATGATTTTAGCATTTTTGTTAACTTTTCAATCCACACACGACCACTTTGTTTCAAACCATATATTGCCTTACTTAATTGACAAACTTTCTTTGAACCGTCATTGAAACCATCTGGCTGAACCATATATATCTTTTAATTTAGATCGCTTTGAAGAAATATTACTGCATCCATTTGTTCAATGTTTAGTCCATTTTTAACAGTTAAAGCAATAATAAATCGAATAATTGAATATCGAACAGTGGCTGAATACACTTCTTGATCATTAATTCCGTACACTTGTGAACACCCGTTAGCAACCAATCTGGCGTTTGATCCTGTAAACCCATTGTGATTTTATTATTTTTATATTATTTTCACACAGTGAATTATTTTCTTCATTCATAGCCCCAGTTTTTATTTTGCACTATCTTCATGATTTATTGCTTTGTTGTATGATGACGGTTCATCAACAGCAAGAAATTCATATGCATTGTATGTAACAAACTCGTATTTTCATAATCACGTAGCTTTGGTCGTCCTTCAAATCGACGTAACTGATCAACTTGTTTAAAAATGTTACTTGGCTATATTTTTTTTTTTTTATATATATATATATTTAACATCTTTTTCAATCACTGTTCCATCACTGAAACCATTAAAACTGGATTCTTGCAATAATTGTTTACTATTATCTATATTATCTCTCACTTGCTCTGGCAAAACCGTTTCATTTTGTTTTTTAACTTCTTCTAATTTATCTGGATCTTCCCACGAAACACAATTTTCAATATTTAATGCTTCAGCCCACTATGACACTTCTAATTTTTAATCAAACAGCATACATTTTGCTTTCTCAACCAGTTTACGATTGGCACGTTTAGCAATTTCATTTTGTTTCGGAGTATATGCTACATATGTCCATATGTATTTCACACCTCTTGTTGAACGATTTTCCATTGGTCCATTTAAATCTGAATGAATAAAGTGATCATGATCGGCTTGTGTAGTGATAACTGGAAATGGGACGAGTTTGCTTCTTTTCTTTGCAAACCTAATAGTTTTTTTATTTCAATTTTGTTTTGTTTTTTAAAATTTACATCATTAACAAGTCCATTCTCCATTTTTCACATATCAGCAAAATTAATATGGCCTAATTTTAGATGCCAAATGAGCTGCTGCCGCAAAACAGTTTGATTGTGGTACGTTCAATTTGTATACACCATTCGTTTACTGGTTTCAACAATCAATTCTTTGCTTTAATTATATACGTGACAACCCAGATATTTGAACACAACACTATTTCCATTTTTAACCATTTGTGCAATTGATAGAAAATTGGTTGTCAAATCAGAAACACACAACAAATTTTATTACTCCTTTTACTGCAATTTTATTTGAATTTGCCGATAAAATTTGTTTGATTGCTGTTCATTTTAAATTAGTAAATTGATTTTCAAATGGCGGCATATGTTGAAAAGCACCGCTGTCAAAAACCATTCATTTTCATGACATTGTTTGATATAATACACTGTACTTGATTTTTTTTATCACTACTTTTATTGTCTTTACCATTACTTTGTTTTAATATAATGTGAAATGTCTTGTTTGCAAATGCACACAAAAATCGGTACTACTAACGCACGTGGTAAAATTTGACCGTATATTTACCGAAAGCTACAAACACTTTTAATATAATGAAATAATAAAACAATTTATTACGTTTTTTATCACAAATTTATTCTTACAAATACATTACTAGTTTCGGGTTTACTAAAGTCTTCTACAGATGAAATAACTTATTGACACTCAAAAAACTGCCCTCTTAATAGTTAACTATTTCGGCTGTAATAATTATTAATTAATTAGTTTATTTAATAACTAATTTGTCCAATTAATTTTTGTTGTTTATTTAGATGTTGCTGTCCCACTGAGCAGGAGATTTTTGAATGTTACAGATGATAATATTGTCGAGGTATTTGAAGACGTGGGATTCTAACTCTTGTTATGCAAGCTAAAAGGTAGTCGATTAAATTAAAACAACTTTCTACCGGGGACTAAAAATACTGTCATTTTTTTACTGGCTTCTGCCAGTTTAACTTGCCAGTAAGTGCTTTCAATATCTAGGAACGTTAAGTATTGTGCTGACCGTAGCCTATCAAGGATTGCCGAAACGTAGAGCAAAGCATAAGTATTGCATTTAGTAACGTCGTTAACTCGACGGTAGTCAACGCAAAAACGATAGTCTCCCATCTGTTTACGGATCATCACAATTAGTGAAGACTATAGCGAGTATAACTTTATGGTTGGCAAAACAGGGTAGTAAAGCTCGAGATTGCATCCCCAACGTCAATATGGTGTTTTATTACATCCGTACAACCTAAGTTATTTCCCATTAGCTTAAAGTACCGCGTGACTAAGCTATATAACTTATGTAACGTTGTCACCGGCTGCGTTCCGCGAGGGGTTGCGGGGGTGGCAGGTCCAAGTCCGCCAGCGGCGCGGCGGCTCTCGGTATGGTGGTCGGAGGTGGTTGTCTGGGTAGTTAGCAGTTTCTAAACCAATTAACGTTTCCCTCAAACACTCTCACACAGAGAGCAACAAACGCGTTCACCCAGAACGTTACTAGGTGGTTTTGTGTGGAGCGACGTGTCAGGGCCGTAGCCGCTGTCTGTATTGTCGGGCCTTTGGATCGTGTCCTGTCTTGTTGGTGGCTTGGCTTCGACTGACTCGGATCTGAAAATGTTACAATTCGGGTTCTGCGAATCGAGCCTCCGGTTCACCAGGAGTCCGCCTCGATTCCTTCTCACTGCCTCTCTACTCGCCACGGCCCAGAGGAGGGTATTGTGTGGTAGGACGTAACCCTGCGCCGAAGCTAACACGGTCAGTGGCCCTACTGAATACTCTCTGGACCCCACACACACAAGCTACACAAGCTCTGGATTCTCACAATAATCCCTACACACGCAATCACACAGATTGCCCAACCACACAGGTTGAATATTCCAGTTCTGCTCTTTACTTTACTATGTCACAGTGTGGCCGGAATTACCAGGCCCTGTTGCACCGTTTATAGAAAGCAATCCAAGTTAATATTACTTACACTCGCACTCGAGCTGAGACTATGCCTCGGTTATAGATGATGAAACGCGCGCGGGTCTGCGTGTGCATGAGTCGTGTGAACCGTGGTGCGAGCGGAGAGGGGTGCGCCCGCCTCGCGGAACGTAGTTGTTGCATTCCCTACTCGGCTGCATTGACCGTTCCTGTACGCGGTTGGAACTCTGCGCGGCGCCGTCAGGTGTTGTTATTCTCGCGCGGCCTTGCTATCTTTTAATAATAATTCATGGTTGGGAGTTTATATTGATTATTATTATTAACAATTGGTTAATAATTATTATTATGATTAAATTACAATTATTATGAATAATTATAATTACAATTATCAATCATAATTATGAATTATTATTATTCTTTTCATTTCTTTTGTTCCTTCCATTATTAACCTCTGCGTACAGATGTTGTTCTTTCTAATTAGTAATTAATTATGTTTTACTAATTAATTACTTAATTAGGTCAATGTGCTTCGGTAACAAAAAAGTCGGATATTTATAGGAGCTGGAGGGAGATTGGCGCAATCTGATTGGACGTTGTTGCTACGCCTACTTGCTGCAACAACGTGTTTTTTTTTTTGGTTAGTTCATTTTTTATATATCTTCGGAATCTAATCCATTTATTTTCATCTTTGCACCTATTAACATATTAAAAAGGGATAATCATTACATATTCAAAGAGTTGCATTATATACTTATCTGTATTGTTTTAGTTTAGCCAAATTAACTCGGTCTATTTGGTATAGATCTTCTTATGTATCCTGTGCAAGCGCTTGCACTCGACAGGCACATTTGTTGCTCCTATGCTACCATGTTCCTATGGATATAGTATTGTGAAGGAATGTCCCACCTTATGTGGGTCCCGCTGGTCTATAAATTGGATAGTTATTGTATTAGTTTACGGTTGAATTAAATGTATTACTATCGGGTTAAGGTTAGAACTATTAATTTAAACTACTTACACGATTGCCTGGACTCCTATAAATATTTGATCCTTGTTGCTGCAAATTGAATTTATATCCATATGTATGTTGTGGGAAAAAATTGTTTAATTTTCTGTTATTAAACCAGAACAAATAGATTTGTTTTTAATTTAAACAAAACAAGCTGTTAATAAAAAGCAAAAAATAGTTAAGAAACACATCAGTAATTGTTCCGAACCTACTAAACAGGTTTATAAAAAAGCAATGACAATCTAATACAATGTGTAAAAGAGTAGGATTGACAGAAATAATAAACGACAAAACATTTTTTTTTATAAAACAAGAAAATCATTGCATGGTAGTACAAAATTGTCATTACCTTCTTTTTGAAATTAAAACAATCTAATTCAAAAGAAAATGAAGTTATTTTGGCAAACCAGTGCAATTTGCATCTAACTCTACTAATATTGCTGTACCTACAATGCCGGTTAGTGGTAAGCTAATGGGTCCAATTCATTTTGGGCTACAAGTTGTAAAAAAAATAACTTACTAGAAAGGCATTAGGTATAGTTAATATCTCACCTATTATTCTTAACACATCTGCAAATGAATTAGCTTCTATTTTGATTAAAATATTTGTTTTATTATACAAAAAAAATCTAACAAGAGTGGCATGTTTAATTCATTAAATTATAAACTAATAGCATTATTGTTCAACCTGTCAAGATTTTTGAATAATGCACTGGTGAGCATAAAATTAGAGTCACTTCGTAATTTGATTTTTTTTAGAAATATTTAGTTTTGTACGTGTTATTACGGTTGTAACTGATTGCTTAAACAAAAAAAAAGTTTTTGTTGTTTAAAGTTTATTGAAAGTAATAAAAATGAACAATTTTAATTTGATATGCAAAGTAATAAAAATGAACAAGTTTACTTTCATATGTTTTTTGTTAAAACAAAAGAAAGTTTAAGGACTTTAGTAAGGAGTATTTCCTTCTTTGGCAGTGATAACAGCTTGCAAGCGACGAGGTATGCTCTCAATCAGATTTTGGATCACATTCTGCGGAAGATCGTTCCATACTTGCACCATTATGTTGCAATGCTCTCTAGAGTTTCTGCGGCCGGCACATGTCTGCGTAAACGTTTTCTCATCTCATCTCAAACATGCTCAATTGGATTTAAATCTGGACTGCAAGCAGGCTAAACAAATTGCGTAATTTGACTCTTGTCAAGATAATCAGGAACTATCCCAGCGGTGTGGGGCCGTGCGTTATCATGCATAAATGTTGCGTCGTCACCAAGAATAACCATGAACGGTAAAACATGATCTTTTAGAACCTGTGTCAGATAACTATGAGCAGTCAACGTCACATTCTCGATAAAAACTAACTCCGTTCGAGTGTCAAAAGATATGCCTCCCCATGCCATAACTGATCTTCTACCAAATGGAAGTCGCTCAACAATACATGCTTGAGCATATCTCCCGCTTTGTCGTCGCCACACTTTTACACGTTTATCTGAGCCTGTAAGACAGAATTGCAATTCATCGGAAAACAATACGCGACTCCAATCCGCTATTGTCCGCTACAAGCCAAGTGTTCTCATGCAAAATTCAACCTCACAATTCGGTGTTCACGGGAAAGCGGCGGTCCAGCAGCTCTAGTTTGAGAAGGTAATCTAGCACCATGAAGTTGCCTTCTAACTGTTCACTCACTTATGTTAACATTTCTCACTTCTTGCAGATGATTTCGAAGGGAAACTGCTGTGACCGTTGGGTTTCTCAAAGCATTAGAAACGAGAAAGCAGTCTTCTTTAGCTGTTGTAGTGTTGCTTTGCCCTGAACCAGGTCTTCGAGTGAGCAGACCAGTCTCTTTGTACCGCCGCCATACTCGTTGCACACTCGACAGACTTACATCAACGTTTCTCGCAGTTTTGCAACAATACACAAACAATTTGCAACAGACAAATATCATCACAAAAACAAAAACTATGCTTGATTGTTTTAACAAAAGCATATGAAATTAAACTTGATTATTTTCATTAGTTAGCACGTCAAATTAAAATTGTTTGTTTTCATTACTTTCAATAAACTTTGAACAACAAAAACTTTTTTTTATTCAAGCAATCAGTTAGTAAATTGTTAAAAAAAATCCTAAAACTAAAAATTGCTAAAAAAAAATTTACGAAGTGAATTGTATGCTCGGCAGTGTATATTAGTTTTTACATTATCAAGTTCTTAGAACAAAATAACTTCATCTCAGATACTCAATGTTGATTTTGATCAAAACGTTAGACAATAGATCTTTTGATTTGTGTTAGCCACAAATGGAATTCTACTTTAAATAAACGTCGAGAAAATTTTGCAGTAGCTTTAAACATTTCTAAAGCATTTGATAGGTCTTGACTATGAATCTATAAATCTTATCAAATAGTTTTCTTGACAATAGAAAAATTATAGTTAGAATTGATGGTTTTAACTATGACCCTAAAACTTGAATGCGGGTGATCTTTGAGGTTTTGGTCTTTTGACAACTTTATTTTTGGTTTACATAATAGCTATTTATGTAACCAGTTAGAAAATGCCTCATTTTCTTCTGTAACAAGGCGGGATTTCTGCGGGACGAGCGAAGCAAGCTCCCGCAACATCCCGCAAGTTACACAAAATTGCATTTCCTAACATGTTAAATACAAGATTTTTTCTAATTTTGACAAAATATGTTCTTTAGACTGACCAATAAATAGAGTAATAATTAACTGCTAATAATTTCATAAATTTTATTTAAAATCAAATCACTGTTTATTTGACATTTAAAGTTTCGCTTCTTAAAGTCCAGTGTCAATTTTATTGTAATTAGCAAAAGGAAAATTGCAATTCAGAAAATGTACCAAACAATATTGAAGAAACTGCACAAAGTGCACTAACGTCGGTACTTTCGGCAAAATCCAAAGCAAAGTATGACTTGGCTTATAACAAATTTGAAGCGTGACGCGAAGAGAGAAAAGTAAAATATATGAATGAAAAAGTCTTATTGGTGTATTTCGAGATGAAGAAAACTCTAAAAGCTTCCATACTGTGGACACTCTATTCAATGTTGAGAACGACGCTGTCCCTAAAGAAAAATATTGACATCAAGAAATATTTGAGTTTAGTAGCATATTTAAAGCGACAAGCAGACGGATATTAAACTAAAAAGTCGAACATTTTGTCGAAAACAAATATTGCCAAGTTTTTAACAGAAGCAGATGATAAAACATTTTTTATGACAAAGGTAAGATGGAATCACTCGGTTTTTTTACAAATATAGTTCTTGTTTTACTAATTTTTTAAGGTCGTAATGATTGTTGGGATAGCTAGCGCATGTAGGAAATCAGAATTGACATTTTTACGGGTTGAGAACGTTGTGAACAAAGATTCTTATTTTCAAGTTCCCAATACAAAAACAAAAGTTACACGTCAATTTATAATTACAATTGGAGATATGGATGGATTAATTTTTGTTGAGATTGCATGGAAATATATTAATTTGCGGCTATCAAATTGTAAACATAATCGATTTTTTGTTTAATACTCTAACGGAAAATATGGTATACAGCTAGTTGGTATTAACACTATTGGTAATCTACCGAAGATAATTGCCCAACATATTGGACTACCAAATCCAGTTTTATTTACCGGCCACTGCTTTAGAAGATCTTCGGCGACTTTGCTGGCGGACAGTGGCACCGATATTTTAAATATAAAGCGGCATAGGGCTGGAAAAGCAATACGGTAGCCAAGGGTTATGTAGAGAAGAAAATCGCTACTAACATCCTGGGCGAAATAAATTAGGTATCTAATATCACTGCAACTTAATAATTGCGTAGTAAATATTTATAATTGAAATTTTTTTATTTCTTTATTACAGAGAAGCATCCGTTACTTCTAGTCAACTAGTTATTAGATGTTAATTTTCTAAAAAAATTGTTTTTTTTACAACCAGTTATGTTTAATTTTTTTTCATAACTAGTTATGCCTTTTTTTTCGTAACTAGTTATGAAAAAATGAACGTTTTCAAACTTATCATTTAACAAAGCGACACTTTAAATGTCAAAATTAGAAAAATGAGCTTTTTTAATTAACTAAAAATGTTATTTATAGTTTTAGCTTCAAGCTTTATATTTTCCAAAGACCATATCAACAAATATGACAAGGCATCTTAAAATTTCTAGGTTAGAATCTGTAGCATCTAAAAACAAAGACCTAAAAACAATATCTAAATGTGGCATCGTAACATCAATTTTAACTCTAATAAAACTTAATTTCTTACTGCTTCAAAATCAAAATTTAATATAAATATTAAATAATAAACTAAACAACAAATCCATATCTAAATCTTTTTTAATTTGTTTTCTGAAAGTTGCAATTAAACATAATCTGTTTTGGAACGATCATGTTGTTGACATAGGTTTGAAAGTATCTAGAAAACTTTGATTTCTTAGTAGATTTAAAAAGTTTTTTACTTCTGTTCAACTTTTGCATATATATATAAAATTTATTTTAGTTCTTATATTGAATAGTGTTTCCAAGTATTGGGAGAAGCATCGGAAAGTACACTGTCTAACTTAACGTATGACTTAGATACTTTACAACACCGTCGTAATGTTGCAGATGTTTGCATTTTTTATAAATATTTCTAACATAATACAAGACATATTGCCATCTAAAGAAATATTTACTCGTAGTAAAAGACTTCCTATGAGTTCTAACAAATATTCACTGATGATGCAGGACAAAACCTTTTAAGAAAGTCTTGTTATAAAGCGTACTATCGACACATAGAATAAACTTCCAAATTCAGTATCTCCCGAGACTTAAAAGCCGCAAATGTTCAAGGTTAATGTGATAGTTTCAGCAAGTGTGGTTTTATTTAAAGGTATTTTTATGTTGTTGTGGCAAGTAATTTGTAAAAATCACATTTTAAGACTAAGAAAAAAACACAACAAATTTGAACATTTTTTGAACTCTTTCCCGTGCCGATTAGTGCAAAAGTTTAAAGAAAAAATGTTTTTTAGGAAAAAAAAATCTACTGTTTTATAATTTATTAAGTTTTGCCTCCTAAAAATTTATAATATGGATAATGATGATACACACAAAAAATATTTTCTTTACAATTTTTTATATTTTTTTACCCATGTATTGCTCTGCACCGTTTCATTTTGGATGGCTATGAAGCACTAACTTAATTGATGAATCATTAAATAAACAGCAAGTTTTATTGAACTAAGTCGTAATATATGGGTGTGTATAAACAATAGTTGCAATGTGATGTTTTACAAATTTATAAAATTTTATTAAGTTCAAACACAAGATGCACACACATACTTTATTCTTTTTTTTTTAATAATTATTGAGTCATGTTACGAATCAGTTGTGCAATCAGTTATTATTTGTCGTTTGTGATAAAATATCATGCAATTACATTAACTAAATTGTATTACATTATATTTATGTTTCAGTAGGCAACAACAACAAAATCAAAGCTCATTATTTCACATGAAATGAATAGACTGAATTTATTTGTGGGTCATACCTTGAGTAATACAGATATAAAGTAAAAATGCTTTTAAATAAATTGCTATTTTTAATTGCAATCACGACAAATGTGCGTGGTTTCTCAAATTTGTTTCCACAATTAGCGGTAAGTTTATGAAACACTAAATTTCCAATATATAATTTTACTTGTAATTAGAGTCAAGAAGAAGTTCAAATTGTTGAATGTGTTAAGAATATATACATCCATTTCAAGCATTTTCGAACAACTCTATTCTATGCTGATCAAAACAGTTGGACTGCTGAACAGCTTTCAAATGTTATAGATGTCAAAGAAAAAATAATAAAAATTTCAAATAAGACAGAGTATGCACTACTTGAAAAGACTCCAGAAATTATTTATTTACATTTTGATGAAATATTCCAATTGAAAACTTATGTGATATTACAAAGTGTTTATAAATTTTTTAAAAACGCATATCATTTTGTGATATATATGGGCAATGAAAACATTAGTAACGTTTTTAAAATATTGTATCAATGGAACCCGAACACAATTATATTGGACAAACTAGGAAGTATTTACCGGATGCAAGATTACGAACATACTTGTGGAAATGTATCTGATAAAATTTACCTTGGTACGTGTAATAATGTAAGCTTTGATGATTTGACGTTATTCTACAATAAATCATTGTATAATTTTATGGGGTGCAAGATTTCTTTTTACGGAAATATTGACTCTTACCAACATTACTTTTTAAATCTAATCGCAAATCAACATAATTTTTCTGTAGTGCAGACCAACGATAATGATAAAAGTGATATTGATTTCACAACAGTTTTAACTTTGTTGGATATTCAAAGTGACGACTACATTTATCCTTACAGTAAATACTATACTGTAATACTAGTACCTATTGCATCTAAAATTCCGCGGTGGGAAAGTTTTAAATTTATATTTGATGGTAGCGTTTGGATTTCAATACTAGTAGCAAGTTTATTGGTTTGC
Source organism: Tachinus rufipes (assembly GCA_963932245.1). Taxonomy (NCBI): domain Eukaryota; kingdom Metazoa; phylum Arthropoda; class Insecta; order Coleoptera; family Staphylinidae; genus Tachinus; species Tachinus rufipes. The sequence goes on from OZ010748.1 coordinate 55,046,105, forward strand.
TTAGTCTATTTGATGGGAAATATGTTTTTATTTAAAAATAACCTATATTCAAATATTATAGATGAAGTAATGAAAGTTTATTCAATTTTAATTTTTCAATCAATAAAAATTCCAGATTCTATATCTATGAAATTATTAACTATGTTTTGGCTAACATTTGCTTTAATTGTTACTTCTGCATTTTCGGGTTTATATTACTCACATCTTTTTAAAGAATTTGATGGTAAACAAATTAAAAACTTGCAAAATATTGTAGATGCAAATCTTAGATTACATGGACATAAACATGTTATTGAGGGTGCGTTTTCTGCAAATACGTCAAGTAATAATTATATTCGCGAAACTTTAATTAGGATTACTAATTCTTATGACCCGTATGCTATGTGGTTTGATATGATTCAAAAATACAAAAATATTTCGATTTTTTTTGATACTGTTACCATGGAAATTATGAATATTAATAGCTCTATTTTGAATCAAATATATGTTATCCCAATTTCTGAAACATATTTTACAGCAAAATTGTTAAAAGGTCATCATCTTACAAAACATCTTAATACTAAATTTCATAGATTTTTAGAAATGGGCATGTTTATGAAATGGAACAGAGATCATCAAACAAGTAGTTATGCTTTGGATAATAAATTGGCACCATTACGTATGTTACATTTTCAATTTGTTTTTGGGTTTTTGATATTAGGACTACTGTTTTCTACATTTATATTTTTTATCGAACAGATCTGGTTTAAGCAATTGTTAACTATGGATTACTTTTAATTTTATGTTTTAAACGTTTTTTATTTTTAATTAATATAAGTAATTATGATAATGATTAAATGAAATATTTTAAACTAATTAGTTATATTAGATTAAATATTGTTTATTTACACTTTATCAAGACACTTATTTGTATAAAATCAGTATCCATACATAATATAAATTTAAATGCATTGTGTTAAAAAATGATATATATATATATATATATATATATATATATATTGTGTTATAATTTAAACATAAACAATGTACAATTATAGAGGTGAAAACATTTGCACATTATTATTACAAACAAATAAGCATTAGATGATAGGCTAAATAATACAAATAAATTAGGAAATTATTTTGTTTCTTGTTGATTAGTTCTTTTACTAAATAAGAAAATTATTGTATTGTACATTGAATAAAAATCTACCAAAAATTAATATTATAAAACGCGTTTCAATAAATCAAAATTGTTGCTGCAATTGATGAGTTTAGATTTATGTTATTAAAAATAAGTTGTTTAAAAAGAGGTTTTTAATAACGTTGTTTATAATAGTTAATGTACTTATTTATTTAGGTACTTGTAGAATTACAATTTGTTGAAGTTATTCACTCATAGACCAAGTGGGCTTTGAGGGTGTACATTGAGTCACCGTACAATTGCCTAAAGTTTTTTATACATAGGCTCAAAGGGTCTTGGAAGTGTGTAAAGCAACATACAATGGCATTGAAATTATTAATATACTTATCAACTGTAGCATACTAGGTACAATACCTGAGTAGTACTAGGCTGTAAAAGATTGTTATTCACACACTGACATTTAATGGATTAGGGCTGGGTTAACACCGTATTTAGCATTAATAAAAAAAACTACTAAAGCAAACATTTTATTAAATACTTATTAGAGTTGAGACTATCTAAATTGTGAAACACTTATTCACAAATCAAACCGCCCACATAATACAATTAAATTGGCAGAATAAGGCCTAGCCTGTTCCACAAAACAATCAATCAACCAAACATTTACTTAGTAAAAGTTAATATCTAATATTGGTGGTCTAAAAAAATATACAACTTGTTTATCAACATCTTGAACAAAGAAACCTAAGTTAACAAACCAAAGATTGCTTTAATCTAGTAGGTTGCGATTATCATCTTAAACCTACATCTACATAGCAATAAACATATTCTAGACTGACATACATTAATACTTAGTGACACCCTTCCCTTTTGGGGTAAGCAGTAGCATTGTACAGGGTGGGCGAGAATGACCGAGGATTGCGATGTAGGCAACCAAATATACACTTATTCTAAATATTAAAAAAACATATCCCTAGACTGCCCTTGACCATTAACATAGGCGTAACACAAATTTTGTTCTTGTGGTAAATAATGTTATTATAAACAATTAAAATATATACAAAGTACATAATAAACAATGATGAATTATTTTAAAACTTTAAATAAATTTCAATGATTAAAAATAATATTTGATTAATTAAATACACTTAAAATAAAACGTTTCTAATTTTTAATTGGCAACTTAACCATTATGATAAATAACAAATGTATATTTTTATAGAGTTAATTATTATTGAAAAATTAATACTCAGTATAAACATAATAAGAATAATAACATCAGGTAATTGTACTAGATTATGAATTAAATTATTAAATTGTATGTATAATGGTGTTACACAAGAACAAAAATTTTATTTGTGACAACGCTAACAATTAAAATAAATACATAATGCACAACGATGAACTATTTTAACTTTATTAAAAAAATAAACAACAATTTCAATGATTATGCATATAATATACAAATAAATAATAAAATATTCAATGCTTTTTTTATTAACTCTATGAAATTCATTTATATTTATTATTATATTCATATTATTTTATATATTTTTTATTATTTATTAATTAGTATATTAATTTATACAACATGTTTCGTTATTTTTAATAACATTTTCAAGTAAGTATATAATATAATAAAATTTTTTGATTGATTTGTAAATAAATTAAATTTTTGTTTCTCCCGCATTCCCTGATATCCGGTTTTTTTAAGTCCTTTGAAGTTTGATACATATAATTTAGAGGTTATATTTGTTTATAAAAAGATACCAACATTCTAATAATTATTTTGAATTTTGAAATTTGATATATATTTTATTTTATTAAAATATCCATTAAAGGTGAATCATATAGCATTAATTGTTCATTTATAACTTCATAATTTTGATTTTTAATATTATATTTTTGGAAGACTTAGAAATTAAAAAACATATTAGGTCCTGGGACCACAAAAACTGTATGCAAACAGTCAAAAAACATGAAAAAAAAATGAGTTGTTAGGAAATATTTTTTCTTTGCAAGAGTTCTTATGCCTGTACAAAAAAGGGCTAAATAGCATAAGTAGCCCTCTAAATCAGCTTCATTTTACGCTTAACCGCATGTGAATATTTTCATTTGTTCGCGCGACAACTCAAATTAAGTAAAAAAAATGTCCATGACTTTGTAACAAAAATATAATTTCGCGGGTTATTGACTAAATATGACTTGTATATATTGTTTTTTTTTTATAAAACATTGTTATGGTTTTACAAATGTTAGAATACGTGGAGTAACCATAATTGTCTTCGTTTTTTACTTAAAATATGGGTCCCAACGATATAGCAATATTTGAATTTGGCGCGATGTCGGTAAAAAAGATTACTGTAAGCGACGCTGGAATTCCTGTTGCGCACATTTGAGGTTAGAGCTACCCCATGTTTAACAGTGTCAAGTGTCAACATACATCGTTGTGGATAAATCTCATCCAAAACTTGAGCAGATCAGGTAATGTAAACAGTACAACTTCTGATTCTTGTTTAATCTCATTCTTCAGTATCTTAGTTTAACAATCATTTGACATTAATAATTACCAATCGTTAAGACCATGCCGAACTTGATTTGTAGTATTTTAACAAAAATTGCAACTTTGGCGTCATTGCTGTTTCTACATATAATTTGATAATCAATTTATTTGATTACCACTACATTTAGAAAGGATTAAACTATGATATGTCGGAATATTTTTTGTCAAATTTTTGCAAATAGCAACAAAATGCATTCAAAAGTTCATAAAAAAGCATTTATTCCTATATTTGATAAATTTTTTCGGCTATTTCCTAACTATTATTTGATTAAAACACTCCGACCTATCACAGTTTGATCCTTTCTGAATGTACTAATGAAAAATAAGTTGATTATCAAATTATATGTAGAAACAGCAATGACAGCAAAGTAGCCGTTGTTGTTAAAATACTACAAATCAAGGTAGCGGTCGGTATGGTCTTAAGACCATTCCGACCGCTATCTTGATTTGTAGTATTTTAACAAAAACGGCACCTTTGGCTTCATCGCTGCTTCTACAAATAATTTGATAATTGATTAATTTTTTTACCAATACATATAAAAAGGATTAAACTATGATATGTCTAAGTCTTTTTTGTGAAATTATATTTCCAAATAGCAATAAAATGCATTCAAAAATACTGAAAAACGCATTTACTTCTATATTTGATGGGTTTTTTCGGCTATTTCTTCTCTATTATTTGACTAATAGACTTTGACATATCATAGTTTAATCCTTTCTTAATGTACTTGTAAAAAAATTAATCGATTATCAAATTATTTGTAGAAGCAGCAATGAAGTCAGAGTTGCCGTTTTTGTTAAAATACTACAAATCAAAGTAGCGGTCGGTATGCTCTTAATGATTAAAAAATAATATTTAATCATGAGTTAATTTAAATAATTAACATTTTCATTAGCCAAAAAATAAATTAATACACTGCCTATTTGCATATATTTAAAGTACGTGACAATAATACTTGCATATTTGATGTTGTTTGACATTGTTGCAGGTTGTTAGTTTATGAGTAAATAATGCCACCAAAAAAACAAAAAGTTGATCACAGCAAGAGATGTGTGAACTGTGACATTTTTTTTTTTTTTTTTTTTTTTTTTTATTGTCATAAATTATAAATAATAAATTGTTAAGTACAGTGTCAATTTGAATGTATAAATATAAATTATTCAATTTAATTTTTTTTTTTTTTCTCTCCCCACTTGCTGCTTTGCATCTTTCCATGTATGGTCGGCTGCAGAGCTTCGTATTCGGGGCACCATTTTTTTTTTTAATTAATTTGTTTTTATAGTCTTGTTATTATGTAGTGTTCTTTTATTTTTGTTTTAAATTCTTTAAAAGTTTTCGTTTTTTTTATATTTTCAGGTAGTTGATTGTACGTGATTAGTCCATTTCCTAGTATTGTTTTTTTCGCTTTTTCTGTTCTTGTTGTGTGTACATATATATTACTTCTTCTTCTCGTGTTATGTCCGTGAATTTCTTTGTTTAATATTATTTGTAGATTTGTTTTAATTTCTTTATTTTTAACTTTATATATTAGTTTGCATTTTTCTATTTTTATTTTTTCGTTAATGTTTGTTTCGTTAATTATTTTGTATATTTCTTCTGTTGGTGTTTGCTGCGATATTCAAAAAACCAACTAAAAGTATTGAATTCTACGGATGAAGCAGAAGAGGTTTTGCTGTTGTTAGAAAAACCAGTCAATGTAACTGATGCACTTTGTGGACAATGCCATTCATCGATCACAAGGATTAAATGGAAATTGAATTATAGACAACCTGAAGCTTCATCTAGCACTGCCAATCAAGATTTTGCAGTGTTAGAAAATGCACCTGAAGAAGATTTGGATACTGCATCACAACTGTTATCGGTGACGGACGCTCCGGAAACTGATTCACAAGCATCGGTAACAACCTCGGAGTCATCTCAATCAACAGTGGACCCATCGTATAATCAGAAACGTTCCTGAGGTGGAGATGATTGAAATGCCCTTCAAGCGATTGTTTTCGAGTCATAAATGTTGCTGTGTATGTTTGTCTGAGCCGAATTCATTAGTCGTTGTTTCGCTCAAAGCGCGTTTGCAAGTTTTTATAGACAGTCGAATATTTGTACCAAAACAAAATCGTTGCTGTACACATCATTTAATTAATCAGCGTTTTTATACCGACGATCTTAAGGAGCTAAAAGTTTATTCACCTTCAAGTTATATCGAAAAATCTGAGTTGGTCTTGTTCTTGAACGTGTTGTCCGAAAAATGCGTGAATAGTATTCTGGACAAAGCAAACGATTACGAGTTATCAAGCGAACGAATACAAGCATTAACTGGTTATACGCCCGAACATTTAAAAATGTTGACGACGATGCTCACTTTGGTGCAAAATTCGGACAATCGCAGTGTGAATCAAGCTCTTTTTGTATTCCTTTTTAAGTTAAAAACTGGAAGTTCCAAAAGCGTGACAACGTCGATTTTTGATATGAAAAGCGAACAGCAAGTTTCGGATTATTGCGAATCTGTTTTGAGGTCTTTTAGGGTTGATGTTTTACCTACACACCTCGGCGTACTAGCTTGTTCTCGTGAAGATTTAATATTAAACTATACGTCGCCCTACGTGAAACAGTTGCATGGCTATAAAGGACGATTAGTTTTGATAGCTGATGGTACATATCTGCGACATGAAAAGAGTACTAACAATTACTACCAACTAAAATCATATTCGAGTCAGAAAAAAGCACCCTTATGTAAACCGTTTACAGTTTGTACCACAGATGGTTTTATAGTCGATATATTTGGGCCATACCTGGGTACTATGAACGACGCAGAAATATTGAGAGTTATTTTAAAGAACGAAAATGAATTGTCAAACCTTTTGAAGGAAGGTGACATCTTTATTCTTGATAGAGGCTTTAGAGATGTGAAGAACGAGTTGGAATCTAAAGGATACATTGTGCTGATGCCAGCTTTAAAAGGCAAAAGAAAACAATTATCCACTAAAGAAGCTAATGATAGCCGGTTTGTGACAAAACTTAGATGGGTTGTAGATGCAGTGCATAGGGTCATTGCATCAAAGTTTAAACTTTTGCACAACCAACTAGATAATAAACTATTACCTGTTGCTCAAGTGTACTGCAGAATTCGCTTCTTTTCTGGTTAATACTTTCGGAAAACGCTTGAACTCCGATGCGAGTATGCAAGATGAAGTTGCCATCTTCATGCTTACTAAACAAAGTGACGACAATTCATTAGCGAAAGAACTGGAGGAAGGTAACTGGAACAGAAGAAAAAAGTCATTCCAACCTTTAAAATCATCAAACCTACAAAATTTCCCCGAGATGACAGAGAAAGATTTGAAAATTCTGTTCACTGGTACCTATCAGTTAGCCCAAAGTATATCTTACTTAGCAGAGCGATATAGCGAAGATGGGGACATAAAAATTAATTATTTAGTTGAAGACAACACGGTGCTTAAATGCGAGATACAGTCGCGGCATATTAACAGTAAAATATACAAATGCTATGTTCACTATCAACCCAACACGATCGGGTATGGTGGTATTAAGCGTTACGTATGTGACTGCCCCAATGAGCTTCAAACGGTCGGCTGTTGTTTGCACATTGCTACCATCATTTATTATTTATCGCATGCAAGATATTTATCGAAAATAGTACGTCCTGCACAAATATTGTCAACATTATTTGAAGTGCAGAGAATTCAGCCGGTAATTAACGAAGATAGCGACGACGAAGACTGAGTTGTAGATTTATGATTTTATATAAAAAGTTTCTATATGTTTTTTAACATTTGTATTGGATATTTGTAAATCAATAACTATGTATTTTTTTTTTTTAAATGTTATATACGAGTCATATTTTGTCAATAGCTCGCCTAATTTGTAATTTGTTACTAAGTCATGGAAAAAAAATTAATTAATTTGAGTTGTCGCGCAAACAAATGAAAATATTTACATGCGGTTAAGCGTAAAATGAAGCTGATTTAGAGGGCTACTTATGCTATTTAGCCCTTTTTTGTACGGGCATTAGAACTCTTGCAAAAAAAAATTATTTTTAAAAACTAATTTTTTTCATGTTTTTTGACTGTTTGCATACTGTTTTTGGGGTCCCAGGACCTGTAAATAATTTGAAAAAAATACTACGCATTAGTTTTGAGTGTAATACAATCAAATCATTCAAATCCGATCATAATACTAACCAAAAAAAAACACAAATAAATAAATAGTGAGATAATTTTAGAAAAACGCATTTTTTACCACAGTTTTGGCACAAGTCAAAAAATAAGTGAGCATATAAATTTCGTTTTTTTTTTTTTATTTCAAATAAGATTTAAATATTCCTAACTAAAATCGCGCGGGGGCCGCCACAGTCATCTTATCCCGCTACCCCCTTTGTAATTACTTTTACTTTTATTTGTTTATATTTTTTTTAATTTTATATTGTTTTATTAAATTTATTTGTATTGACGTGTCTATCTGTATTAATCAAAAGACTAATAAAGTATTATTATTATTATTATTATTTAAAAGAAACACCAACATAATCCCGGGAGTGTCAAATGTCAAACTTTTAAGTTCCTCGATAAAACATGCACTGTAATAATTGTTTCAACTCAATTAATAATGGACAATGTTGTAAATGATGATAAAAATGTAATTTTGATTCTGGAAATTATACTGATGCTTACCAATGTTATTATATTTTGTATGTACTTTATAAATTATATAAATGGTATGTTTACAAAAACTAAATAAAAAACAATATTATAATAAAAGGCATTTTATTTCATTACAATTTACATGCATTTTACAGGTTATAATTAAATTACATCATAAAGGTAAGTCATTTCAAATTTGTTAGCTTCATCAGAAGTGATTTGAGTTGTTGTTAAATCCCGTGCGGTAAACATTTAATCAAAAATAATGATAGATCTTTCTGATTTGCTTTCACCATCGAAGATGTAAATTTGTTATATTAATAATACATATTTTTACTAAAGAAATATAGCAATCCATTTGTATATCGAATGCACCTTTAATGTTCTTAGGTAACCCTAAGAAATTTTGTGGATTCCAAGAGTATTTATTTTTTGATAATAATTGCATTCATCTACTTCAACGTAAACACTACTATTGTTACGTTCGACCGCTGTACGTATTTACAGCTGCAGTCACAACCCCACCAGTATGTAATTTTGATTGTGCAATTGAATTATGAAATTTTAACAATGGGAAATCAAAAACAGGTGTATGCATATTATCAAATAGTGCTATTTGTTCATTGGTAAATTGCATTAATTTTTTTAAACGTTGGCGGTAGAAAGTGTAATTGGTAATTAACTGCGGATTTACGTATAAATTTATATTTAACCCTTTTACCCAAACCCATTCGTTATAAAATATGTATATTTTTCCGAGCATTTAGAAATGCATTGATGTCTTTTGACATTTTACACAAATCAGGGTAAATAACAAGTGATGAGTTAACCGTTCTAGAGTTGACTGTAGATTCTATTGTAGAACTTATCACAGTATTCGTTGTTTGTTGGCTTTGTTGTTGTCGTCGTCGTAACTTTTACACCATACAAATGTTGAATTGCATTAATATCATCCAAAGTTAAATTTGAATAACCGTAGTAATATACATACATCAATGAATGTGGATCGCTTAGGTGCCGAATTCTTAAGACGTGTCCGATTTCATGAAGTAATACAGAAAAAATATCTATTTTTTTTTTTGGGAGGTGGTTTTGACAAAGCCCATTAATCTTCTTCTGCATCAAGATAAATTTCTGACAAACCTCCGTTGCCGTGAGGTAGATAGGCATCCCTCAAAGTATTCTCAAGACCGTCAAAGGAATTGCAAGTGTTGTTTCTCGTTATCTATTTATGTGTGATCTTTTGAAATGAAATGAAAATATCATACTTTAAAGGATCATAAATGAAATTTAGATTTGACTTAGAACTTGCTCAGAAATCAAAAGCTTCTCTGGCTGATTTCTTCAGTAAATAACTTCCCTTATAAAAATGCCACTTCAAAGATTTGTTTGGCCATTTTTCTGTATGAATAATTTTCCGAGTGATCTGGATTTCCACATCTTGCAGTTTGCATTAAATTTAACGTAGCATTATTGAATGTTTCTTCCGTGGGCAAATCAAAAGTTTTTTGAAACAATATTAAGGCATCTTTGGAGTCGGTCAGCAATGTGTCACTAGCATTTAAATATCCATACAATTCTTAATACTTATTACCATCGAACGATGAGTCAGTCGAGGTTAATATAATAAGTGATATAAGGACTGTGAAGATCGTCATTGTATAGAGGTTTCTATAAAACTAAAGTATAATTATAAAATGATTATTATTTAAGCAATTATAATACATTTTGTTTGTTAAACAATTTATTTCCTTTCTTTTGCATTATTTTTTCCACTAAATATATTTTAGGATTTGATGTTTTCTGCAATTCTTCAGCGTAAAAGGTTCCTTGTATGGGATCTCCTCATTCATCTTCTAATAAATAAGTCACCGGGTTGGTAATTTTAATTTTAATAATTTTAAATAATTCAGTTGTCCAATTGGGCCTGTATCCTTTTGCAAAGAGAGTTTTTTGTTTACTCAATCGCACCATATCACTCACTCGGAAATTTCCTTTTTCTGCAATTTTAATGTGCAAGTAGACAGTTTTCAGTAACATGGCTTCCTTATCGCCGCCCGGAAGTAAATCAGCTGGTCGCATTCCTATTGTACGGTGACGTTGATCGTTGTATTTTAACGTATACCTGTTCAAAATATAATACCAGCTGTAACGAACACATAAACTAAATTGTCTGTACAGTTTATCTTTTAGCGTTTGAAAATGGCGGCTTTCATTATTGTATATGTTGAATAATGATTAATATTACATTTTTTCATTAAAGTAAAAAATGGACTGTTATAAAATTCGTTGCCATAATCACATTGAATATTTTTTGGTGTTCGTCCGCCGGCATTTTTCAATATTTTTCACATGATTTCTGCAACAATCACACCGGTTTTATTTTTTATGGGTGCAGTACAGGCGTATTTTGAGAAACAATCAATTACTACTAGTATATATTTATATCTTTCATTTTCACTAGAGAATAATTGAAACTCGGCAAGATCTATTTGCTACAGATCGTCAACACCTTTAAGTATCGTTTGTCATCGAGCAATATTCTTTCTCGCCGGTTTGTGTAACTCTCGCACTACATCCCCTTTACTCATTTTGACTTGAACGGTTTAATGGAGCAATCAGCTGTTTGATGTTATTTGTTTGATTTAATAATAGCCTACTTAATTCAATTTTAAACTGCTCCTATTTTCTTGCATTATTGTTTTCAATTGTTTCTATTTTGTTATTTGCAGACCTTATATTGTTTTCATCTGATTCTATTTTGTGATTACTACTACTAATCACAAAGTTTTTATACTCTTGCAAATTCTCGAATAACTTTCATGTAATTTTTTTATTAAATTTTCAACGTACACTTCAACAAGCAAATTGTCGACATATTTCTTGTTGACAGCATCGTTCTCTTTAACCGGTAATTCCAAATATTTTATTCTTTTACCATCAAGGTTGAAATGTCCATCAACATCGCGTTTAAAATGATTGCCCGGTGGCCCTCTTACTCCCACACATTTATTTATTTTATTTTGCAACGAATGGCGTCCGAACTTATCGATGCTCATCTTGTAAATGAAATCAACGTAGAACGATATACTAATAAATATCATCTTCTTCGCGCAATTCCTCTTCTTTTGTCGCAATCTCATTATCGTGCAAATTATTCCCGCATTCCTCGATGCGTGCAATAAACACAATCTATCTACAAGTTTGCTTAAATTGTTCCAATACTTGTATTTCGTAGAGACTTTACGTTGCACACGCAGTTTAGAATCAAAACCGCTATGTATGAGAGCTTGTCGAATCAATGCGATATTTTGTGTACGTCGGTGATCGGTTTTTAAACAGAGGCTTAATAATCTTTGTATACTTTTTATTTTTTGAACCCTGTTTTTCGTTTCTTGGATCGTAATAACGGTCTGGCGACACAGCGTACCCAACAAGACCAGGGAGTGTGACGTAACGCGTGGGTAAAAACGCACAGATAGATATAGCTGCACTAGGCTTGTTATTGAAAGCGTTAATGAAATAACTTATTTAATCATTCAAATTAAAATATTGATAAATCCTTTAATTAACTATGACTAACTAATTACTCTGTAATTAATTAATATTATTTATTTTACACAATATTGATTATTTGATAAACAAATTAAAATATATATAATTTTACTTATTTAAAATAAAATTAAAGCATTACATACAAATTTATTCTATCAAAATAAATAATTATTACAAAATAAAAAATAATTTCATTAGTTTATAAATTTAACATAATATATAATATTATATATAAAGCTTCAAGTAGGTCATGTGGTAAAATAAATATTTAACAAATATTGATTGTATAACACAATATTACAGTTTGTGTAACAAATAAGAATATTAAAAGTAAAAATCAGATAATAATTTTGACAGACATATTTATTGTCTCTTAAAAAAATTGTTTTTGTTAATTTACTACTTACTCTGTTCGAATTTTTATATTGTTATAATATTACATAATATTTGTTGCTTTTACTTTTGCTTCAAATTAATTGATTATTAGTTTTTATTCAAATAATCACTGTAATATGCAATATTTATTGAATGATTATTATAATTAAAAAAATAAATTGTGTCAATTAAAATAACTTTTCAAGTTTAATTTATTATCTTATGCCTAACATTATTTATATTAAATCAATCAATAAAAGTATAAAAACAAACAATAATAAATAACATCAAAATATAAATTTATGGTTGATCGTATCAAAGTTATCTTATAATTGATTTAATTATTAGCAAAATAAATACTTATAAGTGAAATAATATATCAGACCCATCGTTCTACAAAATTATATGCGCAGCATGATTGCATGATTAAAAATTGTAAAATTAAACGGATAGATTTAAGATTTAAACCTTATTGTACCTGTAACGGCATTCACATTCTGCTGGTCATTCCCACGCTACACGTCATGCACTTGCTTGGTGTTGGCTTCTCTTCTATGCAAGTGAGATATACTACTGGGCGTGTCAATAAGTGTTTATGGTCTAAGGTTTTTTCTAATATTTCCTTATAGTTTTTCAAATCATTGTTAAAAACTTGATTATCGGGTTCTTTCATGAAAAGATGTTCATACAAGCCATTAGTTCCGACATACACAGAATCGCCAATTTTAAAATCTTATCTGAAAATCTCTTTCTGACGTATTTTTTAGGCAATTCCTGAAATGTCTCCAAAAAAGCCGTATCTTCATATTTTTCATCTGGTCGATGCACCTTACAGTTGTGTTATGAGGTTTACCATGAGTTATCTCTTCGACACCATTAGATATTTCTTTGTTATCATGAGGTATTTCTTTGTCTCCATAAGGCTTATGAACAGGTTTATGAGGTTCATGAAGAGGTTTATGAGACTTATGAAGAGGTTTATAAGGTATCTCTTCCTCCTCATGTAATTCCTCTTTGCTCTCATGCAGTCTGCGAAGAAGTGTGTGAAATTTGTTGGCATCAGGTTTGTCATACCAAGACTCTTGTGCATAATCCTCTTCATGTTTTGAAATTTTTGCTGAACCAGCACTTTAACTTTATATTTATTTCCACGACTGTGTATAATAATTTCTTTCAAGGGTTCTAATAACGGCTTATATGCTTTGTTCAAAATTTCATCATTTTCTGATCGGTTTATTTTTATTTCTTATAGGCTTTTTAATGTTGAACAGACTGTTTTACCGCAAGGTCCGTCATGCTCATTCGCTTGCATGCATTTGATTGATGAATTATTCGGATCACAATCTTTGTTTATCACTATAAATTACTGAAAGATCACACATAGCCCTTAATGCGGCAAAACTTGCCGTGCGCAAAGCCGGCGGAAGGAAGAAAATTCAAACATCTCGTATAATTTCAGTGCCCAAAGTCGGTGGCGTCCTACCATTGATTCCTATTTTTGCGGGTTTCAGCGCATTGGGAGCGCTTGCCGGTGGTGCATCTAATATTGCCAAAGCAGTAAACGACGCTTCAGATGCTCGCCGGAAATTTGATGAATCTTAACGTCACAATAAAATGATGGAAACCATTGCAAATGGTAGAAAAACGGCAAGCGGGCTTTATTTAAAACCGTACAGAAAAGGTTTGGGACTTTATTTGCAAAAGTCAAAAAACTACTAACACTACTAACACTACTTGACGGGCTCTAAACAGTAAGGACCTAAGCATGTTTGCAATAAAAACAAAAGTATTTTATTTTCAGAGGTGTTTTTATGCTTGATACCATACCAATCAAACCTCGTAAAAACGAATCACCCGTAGCGTGAATTTGGAATGTTTGAAAGGAAATGGTACGCATTGGGTCGCAAACCAGAAATACAAGAAACGTGGAAATCACGTGAAATATTTGTGACAGTTTAGGTGACCTCCCTCTACTCAAAGAACTTTTAAAATATTTTCGAGGTAGCGAAATTACTCATAACCACGATAGATATCAAAATTTTAATACGTATAATAGCTGTCATTTGTATATGGAATTTTTAGTATAAATAAAACCAAAAATCTTAAAATTGCCTTTAGTCATGTAGCATATTTTTACTCGTCAAAGTGATAGTAGCGTGCTTTCCGAGAATTATTATCCACCAATCGAGTTTGACCTTAACAAAAATTATTATTTGGGTCTGATTGGTTTGCAATTTTACAGCACCATTCTCAATATAGAAAAGAGATGTAACAAATTTTACTACAAACATATCGGTAATAAAATAATCGAAATACTCACCGGTTCTTACGAGATTACCGACATTGAAGCATTCTTGCAATCCGTTCTAAAGTCGAGAGCGAGCAACAAAGAAACCGAGTAGATAATTCACTTAAAACCCAATAATAATATTTTAAAGTGCTTTTTGTGTAAATACAACATAAATTTTTTCATCGGTCGACAGTATTGGTACGTTACTCGGAAAAATGTTCAATGCAAATATATTCAATTCGTCCGATTTACCGGTTAAAATTATAAAAGTGTTGAGCATTTGACTTGAGTGTAACATTGTGTCGAGGTCATTTTACGGTAGCAAATTATCACACACAATTTTGAATTTTTGCCGGGGTTTGCAATTAACATAGAACCGCAAAATATATTATATTTACATGTAAACGTGCGTAACATCGATAACATTACTATACAATATTATTAATTTTGGACGTTCTTCGATATTACTTATTAATTAGATTTATTCAACGGAGTAAAACAACCATAGAATGACAATAGAACCTGTTTTTTATTTTTTTATTTGTACTAATTACATTAGTCGTTTACTATCAGCGAACGTTTCGAGGATGAAACTATCCCCTTCCTCAGCGCTAAAAATGTTTTATATATAAATAAGAGACTAAAGAACATTATAAATTAGCTTAATTAATTAAAACATGATTTTTAACATTAACAAATTACATACGAATTATGATAAACATATGCAAACCAAAAAAAAATATATATATAAAAAAATAGAGGGGGCTTACCAGTGATATGAAGAATTATGTCCGTACAACATAAGATTACAATCTAATAAGTATTTCCACCATTGTTATATGTTATTTGAAAGCCACGTTTGATTTTTTTTAAATATTTTATAATTATTGGACAGATTTATACACATCACAATTATATATTCACATTTAACAGCACAATTAAAATACATAACAGATTATATATATGTATAAATCCAATCCAACCGTAGTTTTTAGACCTGCTATGTTTAACAGGCAACCACAGACCCACTAGAAATCTTTGTTGTAAGAGTGTGTATATTAAGTAATTTTGACTTATTAATTAAGAACTCTAAAAGCAATGAAAGAGGGGTAAACAATGATTAAGAAAACAAAAAGTTGATGTCTGACAATCTCTGTTAGCCCCAGACAGTAGAACCGACGGTTTTAGACCCGGCAGTGTTGCCATGTTTTGTGGCCTAGATAGGTATGTAGCACATATTCTTTGTGTATGTCTATTTTTTATGTATCTATTGCATGTGATAAATACGTGCCGTAAACATAATAAAAGCTTGAACAACTTATAGACAAATTTAAGAAATTTTGAAATGTATATGTAAGTTTATTTCAGTTATGTATTCATTTATTCTCTTGTTAAAGTTTTTTTTAATTTTACTAGCATACTTTAATTTTTAATTACAGCTTGTCAACAAACCAAAAAAATTAAGCAAAATATTAAAACATTTACATAATATATGTTATGTCATTTAATTCAGTCAAATATTGATAAAATTAAAGATTTTATATAAATGTAATAAATGAAAAACTAAGAGCCGGTATTATAAAACAAATTAATCTATGATTAAAATTTACTTGACAACTAAACTAATTTAACTGAAGATTTCGGTACTATAAAAGTCAATTAACTTTAATCAATTATTAAATCTCTCGATAAACTAACTAACAAAAATCATGCTATTAAATTTTAATTGACGTTTATATGCATCATATTTTAAGGTTATGACTATTATGAGCTTTCATAAACTTATTATTTAAGTTTTGAAAATGTTTGTTTTGTCTGTTTTATCATCGATTTCATCTGTGTCTGATATATCTTTTGTTAATAGAACAGATAACAAGTTTGAAAATCCACTACAAAGAATAGCAAGAGTGTTTTATAGAATTAATCCGTTCAAAATGTATGATAAAGTTAACTTTAAAATGAGATTTCAATTAACTATACAGTCTGATATAAATTTGTTAGAACAAATAAAAAAAAAACATTAAACCGATACCGCTAAGACATCTATCTATAACTGCAATGAATCAGTTATTAATTACATTAAGATTGCATTCTCATATAAAATATTTTTGTCAATTAATGTACAAGCAATTTGCAATGCTTTACTTTATGTAAATGATGTAGTAGTTTCTTAGCCAGAAAATACTTCTGATTCTACAATAATAGATAATTCTCTCTTACGAGCAAAATTTGAAATCAGTTTGGTTATCTATTGGGAGACAGTAAGCATCCTTGCAGAAGATATATTTTGATATCGTTATTACATCCAAATATTCGTGTAAAACGCAGTTAAAACAGTGTTATATAAAAACACAGAATACAATTTAAAAAAAAAATTGATGTAATTAAAAAACTGTTTCCATGTTTATGATTGAGTTTCAATATTGCGTTAGATCAAACTTTAGCAGTTATAGTTCCAGTATGTATTGTACATAACATTGTAAAAATAATACTGATAATATTGACAAATAATCGAATAAAGATATTCTAGAAAATGAAGAACAAATATCAATTGTGTTTGTTCACTTACACTAAAATAATACTGTGAGGGTGGCTGTTATAATAAAATATTCAAGCAACTAGTTTGATTAAACACAACTTTATTTTTGTAGTCTCTATTAAATATCAAAATGTTGAATATTTATAATACCGAATAGATATTTAACTGACATTTAAATTTATTTGTCAGTTAGTTAATTGATGATTAAATTAATGTTTATAATACCGGCCCTAAAATTAATAAATTTAATAAACATTTTATTAATCTGATCAGACAGATTTAAATAAATTAATTAATATTTAATAATTTATTGGCTAATCTTTTTTGTAATACTTTAAAAACGTTTTAAACTTTTTAACTTATTAGTTTTGGAGCTTTTTTATTGGTTATCTGCTGCCTAATGCTGACAATGTACAGTAAAACATGTTGCAATTTGTCAAATGCAACTTTCAAACTTATACTACATGTTTTTTTTTAATTTACTAAGTTATTGGCGTTTCAATGAGTTTATTATTAATAAAATATATAATAACAGTTTCTAATAAGCATATAGATTAAACAAAAAAGAAACAAATGTTTAAAAAGTTTTAAATAATAAACATCTAAGAAGCTTAAAAAAAATTAAAAGTAGCTAGACAAAATAAAAAATGCAAAAACTAGAACTATTGCAATAGGAACAATATTTTCTATACAATCACAGATGTTTCTTGTTTGATCAAATATATAGGTACCAATGCAGCGCATGTGTTCTATTAAAGAAATTTAGCATATTATTAACGATTAAATTGAGTAAGTAATATTATGCACGGTACAAAAATCAAACGGTAGTCTTGCTTCCGTGTCACTCGGAATGCTAAAGCCGCTTTGGGATAAAGAAATAATAAATTTAATGTATGCATATTGCATATAATATAAAAAGCATTAGTGTTATTAATTTTATAAGAAATGAGAGTAGAAGTCGGCTTTTTCAATTTTGTCAAAACCCGGCTTGGTCTAAAACTCAGCTCAACGCCCAACACGACCCGGCCTAAAGCTGAATTATTATTACTAAAATGTTTTATTAAAACCCGATCCGGCCCAAAATTCAGCCCAATCACGGCTCAAATCCCGGCTCGGTCGGCTCAAAGCTAAGTATATTAATAAAATATAGAGGGTTGGGTATGGAAACACCCGATTATTGGCTGCATTTTTGATTTATGACAAAAATGATTTTAATAACAGTTTTTGTAGAAATTTTAATCTACATAGTGATGTACTTTGATTTTTAATACAAGCCCTGTTTCATAAGATATGACGTCATCATCAGTTTTTTTAAATAAAACACCCTGTATTTTCTTTTATTTTTATAAAAAAATATTCAACAATTATAATGATATAAGGTTTTATGGGTCTACGACTTACGGTTTTTGAAATATTCATAAAAACAATAAAACAAAATGTAGTAGGTTATGCTCCAATTACCATAGCAACAAGTAAAAACAATTATTGTTCTTCTGTTATTTTTAATACAATTAAAAAAAACGTCAAAATAAGTGAATATTTGAAGCAAAAAGTCAACTACAATTAAAAATGATTATTATTATTACTATAACGCCCGTTTGCACCATTATTCCTTAAAAGTGTTTCATAACTAAAGGGCACTTAAAATACATTGTTCCTTAGTTTGGATTTACATTGCCCCACACAAAATGAAGTAATCCTTAGGTTAAGTTAAAGATAGGTTTGACAACACTACGTTTTTCTGTCAAATTTCTGACATTATTGCAATTGAGTTTATGGAGTGCAATACATAATTGACATAGAATTGCAATATTAACCACAAAAGTTTGAAGGTACGTATATTTGTAAATGTTATAAATAAATAGAGAGAAGAGTATATCGTCGGTGAAAGTGCAATACTTCGTATTTGCATTTATGTTAAAAATTGTTTTATCTTATTCCAACACGTGCACCTAACCTTGAATCTCTCAGTTTATTTTTATTATCAAATTATGATTCATAATAATTCATAAAGATGAACATGAAACTCTTTTAATTATACTTGAAATATGAAGTTTTTATCATCTCTTGTAAAACTTTTGTAAATGTTCATACGAGGTTTTGCACTTTCACCGACAATATAATGTTTGTGTTTCTACTTTATAAAAAGAATTTGTTCAGCCAATTTTACATCTAACGAAAAAGAACTACTTTTTAATTTAATATATAAATATAAAAGTGTTATTGAAAACAAAAAAAACCGATGGTGCAACTTGGCGTGACAAAGAAAGTGCTTGGTCAAAAGTCACTGCAGAGTTTATCTCTGTATTCCCTAACAACATGCATAGAAACGTAGAGTCGCTAAAGAAGGTATACGACAACAGAAAACAAAAAACCCGAAAAGAAGCTGCTATAGAAAGACGGGAACAAATAAAAACAGGTGGTGGGGTACCGATAGCTGTCCCAAAAACTAATGAAATACTGTTGGACTTTATGAATAAAAAAACGATAATTGGATTTCTAAAATCTTTTGATTCTGATGAACACAATCACACAGTCGTCAGTTTAGAAAATGAAATAAATGTACATTCGGAAAACTTGCCCATTTCACAGGTTAGTACACAAAGTATATATTATTATACAGAATGTTAATATTTATTATATTGTTGGTGAAAGTGCAAGACCTTGTATTTTTGTGAATGTACATACATACGTTTTACACTTTCACTGACGATATATTAATAAATTTGTGTCGTAAATTTCATAATTAAATATTAAAAGAAAATTGTTTATGTAGACAGAAGACAAAGAAAATAATACTGAAAGTGCAGAGCCTGTAAAAGACTGGGGAAATTTCAAGGCTTCTTATTTAAAGGATCCCATAGACAACGGGTTACGTAAAGCATGTAACGATACAAACAATTGGAATGCACGCAGAAGGCCTGTAGGAAACTCATTACATAGCTCCGAAATATCCAAGAAATATAGTAAGCTTGCACAGCTAAAACTCGAACTAGTTAGTATGCAAATTGAATCATTAAAACAAGAGAGCATTTTAAAGACTGAACTTCTAAGTTTAGAAATTAAAGCTAAAAAAATTGAAATAAATATTTTAAATAAAAGAAGTTTAAGTTCTTAAACTTAATTTATAAAATTTATTTTAATTTTTTTAAATTAGGCGTTCTTCAAATAATTGATATACAGGAAGTTGATAGAGTGCAATGACGGACATTAACAAAATTAAATTATTGTATTACTATTTAACAATTTGCATACGTTTCAAAGAATTGTTAAATATTGTTGTCATTGCCACCTAACAACATCCTGTATATTATAAAATATATTTATGTTTGGTTTACTTCTAATGTTTCTATAACTAAAATAATTATGTTACTTGTACCTGTTAGTTTTGAATTATAGAACAAATTATATTTCATAGACAGAATTATTTATATTTTTTGCAAAATAAAGTTTCTTTTATTTTACTTTCTATTGTAAAAATTGTTACAAACAAAGTTATATTAATATGTATTTTATGAATGAACTACAGTTATTTTTGAATATTTTACTTACTGTGAAAAAAAATTATAATCTAGAAAAGTAATCATTAATTAAATTTCTGCGAACATTATTAGCTCCTACTTCTCTAGGTAAAAATTCCACCGGAGGAATATTTCCTTCATTAATTAAATTATTTATAGCCTGCTCATTATTGTTATCCAGAGGTGGTTCGCCCTCATTAAAGTTTCTTGCAATATTATGTAATACTGCAGTTGCAACTATAACTGTCATTGTATTTTCTAGTTTTATTCGGCACCCATAAGCTAATACAGGAAATCTTCTATTCCATATTCCAAATAGTTTTTCAACAACTCCCCTTGTCCTGATATGTGATTCATTATACCTCTGTTCGCCAGGTCCATCAGGATTAAGTAATGGTGTTAATAAATAAGGTTGAATGTTATAAGCACTATCACCTTGAATATAAACCATATGTAATAACTAAAGCTAGGATTTATATGCGTTATGATTTTTACCAATATTATATGCATATCAATTTTGAATGTATATCTCCACGAATTATAAGAAAGTAAAGCAAATGGCACCTTCTTATTTTGGCTTATTTTGCCTATTTTTGGTTTTATGCATATTTTACTTTTTATGCATATTTTATGCATATTTTAAGAATGTTTATTTGTTTTATATTATTTGAAATGCATATTTGATACTTATTTTAAGTATTTTTGCCTATTCCGGCATTTTTGTGCATATTTCGTGCTTATTTTAAGCAATTTTCGATTTCATAAAAATTTAAGAAAATATTTATAATTTTTTTTTTTTTTAAGAATATTTATATGCAAACGTTTTAAAATAGTCATAGTCATGTATCCTCACTCGAGCATGAGCGATTATCGACCGACTTTTTTGGCAGAAGAAGATTCTTTTTAATAAAAAATTTGAAAAAACATTTTATTATTAATTCTTTTAAAAATAAATTATGTTAATTATTATTATTGTCGAACTATTATTATTATTTATTGAATTTTACTTTTATTTCTTTTGTTGTGTTCATTATTATTATATTAAAAGTTATTATTTTTTAATGCGTTTTACTTGAGAAATACATTTTTTATGCTTATTTTTATGCTTATTTTGATAATTTTTATTGCTTATTTAAGCGCTTATTTTGCAGTTTTTTACGCATATAAGTCCTAGCTCTAGTAATAACCTATATAATAATTATTTAAAAGAAGTACAAACCTAGCAGTATTTCGTTATCGAATTCATTAACTGTTTTTTATTCGAGAACTATTAAATATTGTTGAATCATGAGCGGAACCTGGCCATCTTGCAAACAAATCTAGGATTTTCATTTTACTGTCTAAAACTACCTGAACATTTAAGGAAAAATAATTTTTTCTATTTCGAAAAAATTCTGCATTGTTTCCACCTATAAACAAATTTGTAACACCCTTGGAAAGGCAGCAATATTAAAAAACTCCTGGCATTATTGTCTTTTTTCTAAATTTGTTTCAGAGAATTTTACATATGTTGTGCGCAGTCTTGCTAGTGCCACCGAAACTCCTTTAACAATTCTACAAACCGTAGATACATGTGTTCCGCCAAAATCACTACTAAATGATTTCCGGTGGCATAATACCTTAGTGTTATTGAAATCTGGTTTATCGGAGAAACGGAATTATTTCTGAAATATGGAAATTATATTATAACAGAACTTTACTTTTATTTATTTTTATGCTTATCATATGGATATTCTAAATTATGTTCAATTTCTTCGAGTAATAAAAGCACAGTCTCCCTAGTAAAGGAAAATCTTTTAAAAAAAGATAGGTTATCCATTGTTTCGAGGTAATTGCTTCTAGTATAAACTTGTCGAAGAATCCCAACTTCTATTATTTCTAATACCTTTACATCATCTTCAAAAACTGGACGTATTTCATAATCATCGTTCATTTTTATTATTATTGTGTAGCACTTTTACACACACTATTTACATTATTAGGTTAAGGTGACGATTAAGACGCAAAATTTTAGGACTTAAATTTAACCGTCACTTAAGCCTTTAAGTATTCCTTAAAAACTTGGTGCAATGTAATAAGGAACACTCATGACTATTAAGGGTTCCTTAAGGTTTAAGGAACAATAGTGCAATCGGGCCTAAATCATTTAAAACGTACTGCAAAATTATAGTCGTAGACCCATAATAACTTATATCGTTGTAAATGTTAATGTTTTTTTTTCTAAAAATAATAAAAAATACTGGGTGTTTCATTAAAAAAAACTGATGATGACGTTATATCACGCAAAAGAAAGCATGCATTGAAAATCAAAATATACAAAAACTTTTATTAAGGTTATTTTTAAAATAAATTAAAAATGTTGTCGGAAATAAAGTGTTTCCATAAATTTACCCAACCCTGTATAATAACTCTTAATAACAGTTTCTAATAAACCTATAGTTAAAACTAAAAAACAAACTCTTATTTTAAAAACACAAAAAAAATTGTAGAAATTTTTTAAGAGTTTTATACTCTCATATACTGATCAAAGAACTACTAATAAGTTATAGAAACTATTGGCTCTTTAAATTTCTACTAGCGCTCTCTGTTTTGCACCACTTCGCCGCTAGATGACGCCACTAAACCGCGTTGAACAGTTCCTAATTTAAAGCATCAGCCCCGTGGTTGCATTTCTTGTCCATCTAATCACATGGCGTCAATATTTGAAATTTGCGCCTCTACAGCCAAGCGGCCATTTGGAAAATACATTCAAACATTCAGTATGCAAAATTTGAATTCACCGCTCTTACCGATCATCTTGTATAAAAACCCAAGTGCTGCCATCTAGTCGACAATCCTGAATAAGGTATGCAACCATTCATACACGCAGAAATCGGGTATGCAACCAAATACACACACACACACAACACTAGCGCCAACAAATACTTTGATGACTAAATTTTGAACTAAAATTCGTATGAGACCCACCGGAAGTCCATGTTGATTCCCATAATGAAATCGACTCTCGCCATTTTCCCCTACTGTAGACCAATTTCTGTTGAAAATCAACTTTTGATTGCTTCACGATTTTACGAAACTGCTTTTCAAAATGTTGTAGGTAGGGGATTATTGTAATATAACAAAGGCTACAATACAACACATCAATAACTAGAATATTAAAATAACATATAAATGCGGCGTAGCAATTCCTTATTCTACGAATACTTAATTTAGTTGGCAATACCGAAATACGTTTATTTGTCGACTATATTAAACTTGAGATTTGTTTTTTGTTAACTTATTTTGTTTTTATAATACCGGACCTAAAACAATTAAATCTACAGGGTGTTAGACAAAAACGTACGGCTGATTAATTCCGTTGTTTTTTAACCGATTTATATGATTCAAAAACCATTTTTTAGTATTATTAAGGCAGGTACACACATAAACGTTTTTATTTTTAGTATAGTTGCTATGGAAACCAATTTTGTTTTTTAAATGTCAACATACATTTTTTATTTATTTTTTTGGAATCTTTATGATATTTTTAATACAGCCATGTAAAATAATAATACACTTTTATAACAAAACTTTTTGATGAATTTAAAAAAAAATAATATTTGTTTTTTATTTAAAATGATCGTAATTAAATAGTTGGCATTGAAAATAACTAAAGTTTAGTTTTTTTAGTGTATTATATTATGCATAACAACATAAAAACACCCCAAAAAATAAACATAATTTATTTTCAATGCCAACTATTCAATTACAATCATTTTAAATAAAAAACAAATATTATGTTATTTGAATTTATCAACATTTTTTGTTATAAAAGTATATTATTATTTTACATGGTTGTATTAAGAACATTATAAAGATTTAAAAAAAAAAATGTAAGTTGCCATTAAAAAAAGCAAAGTTGGTTGTCATAGCAACTATATTAAAAATAAAAACAAATATGTGTGTACCTGCCTTAATAATACTCAAAAAAACCATTTAAAATGGTTTTTGAATTATATAAACCGGTTTAAAAATAACGGAGTTATTCAGCCGTACGTTTTTTGTCTAACACCCTGTATATTTGTTTGAAATTCTCAAAATTAAAATTATTGAATAAATAATTAAATATGTATTATTAATATATATTTACAATGAAAACAATTGCGGTAAATTATACTAAAGTAAATAATATGATAAAATGATCACTGCATGCAACCATGAAATAGTTATGGATTGAATTAATGTTTATTATATTATAACGTTTGTGTCGGCAAAGTAGTTTGAATCATAAAGAACTATGTAAAACTGTTTTAAAAACTGTGTGCTGAAAATGGTATGTATGTTGGATTTAATGCTATTTAATTTTTTTTAAACAATTGATCAAAATAATGCACTTATATAATTAAATGTTAAAAGCAATCGATTTACACTAAATAATTCATACAAAAAATATTGGCAGGTAGGTATTCTTGTTATTAAATCACGGGCCTACTTTCATAACGTTGAATACTTGATCATAAATTATATTTATAATGTTATAGATCAATAAATACATAACTTTACTTATGATTAAGTATTTTATATTTTTACAATTTATTTTGATCATGGTAATGTTTTGTAAAATTGCAAACCAAGTTGATTGTTTATATACATTTTTACTTTTCATATTTTTTAATTTATTTAATGAGTTTAAATTGTATCCGTTATATTTAAATAATGTTACGCTATGATCCGTGTGAAAGTAGTGTCCAGCTGAGTGGGATGGGGTGGATAAAAAATTATATTGAGGGCGCCACGTAATTATCAAACTCCAAACTTCCGAATCTTAACCAAAATTACAAAGGTATAACATTCGAACACAGCACGCGAATATTAAAACTGAAATAAATAATTTGGTGTAAGATGCAATATAATTAAATGGTATTTATTCATTCAAAAGAATACCTCTAAATATAAAACAAAAATATACAGTAATGTAATAAATATTCCTGTTAGCAATTACAAATTGGCTTAGACAAAATAAATTCATATATAAATAATCCCCTATTATAAGATATCTTGGCGAGCTTGCTATTCGCAATTTGCTTTAATATCGTTAATCTAATAATTAATAAAGAACAAAAAATATTGTTAGTTTTAAGTGGATCAACTACGCAAGATAATGATATTATATTACAAATAAACAATGATAAATATAATTAACAATGATTATTATTAAACTAGTCAATGTAATTAATAATGGATACCATTAACCTATCTGATAATCCTTGGTAAGTTTAAGTTGTAGAGGCAACGGTGCTGAAGAATAGTAATCCGGACTGCAATATTGTTGAGTCGAGCAGGGAGTTCTTACAGATCCTCCCGATCTCCGTGCGTCTTTATCGCTGATTTACGAGCAATCGTGTTTGCGTATCTAAGTAACGACAAAAATGAAACAAAATTTTCATTTAGGTCTCGTCTTTAAGGATAATCAAATTATAAAAACAAAAATAATACAAAATCGCGCATGTCATATTGAATTAGGAATGTTGCCACGTTTACTGAAAATACCATAATAGCAATAGCGTCGGTATATCAGCATACTCTGAAATATCGTTCTAGTCTAATGGATGTACGGTAGTCATGCTGATTGAACTGTTAGTCCCTGAAAACTGTATGTAGGTTCTGTAACCTCCTTTGTTGATATAGATCTTACACATTTTTCTAATAAGTGCGGACTGGGCATCAAGTACCCTGACTTGTTATTGTAACATATGATGTCAGGAGTCTCGGTTTGCTAGTAAGTCGGGCAAACTTCAAGAATTAGAATTGGGTTATTCTTTGACGTCGATCTTGTAATTTTTTTGGATTGTCACTTTTTCTTAATTTAAATAAAATAATTATTCAGTTTTCAGATTAATAATACTTGGTTGGGTAGGCGAGATACTCTAGTTAAAACTAATCGCTTGCAATCAATGACTCGAGCTCCACGGCTACCCATCTGACTGTTTATTATTAGGAGGATGAGTTTTTTTACTTTTTTTACTTAATTTAGATACAAATAATTGTTATTTCTTGTTTGTGTACTAAGAAAACGGCAAAGTTTAGCCTGTGGAGAAAATCATTCAATTTCTGGATCACTAACACTTGGGTGGGTTGGGACACTCCAGTTAAAATTACTTGTTCACTATTAATTAAGTGGGTGTTCTGATACTACTTTCTTGCAATTAATGGTTTAAGTAAGTAGTTAATTTATTTAGATACAAATTACTTTTGCAAAGAGGAGAATGATTTTATTTTGGATTAATAACGCTTGAGTGGGTGGACGGAGCACTCTAGTTGAAACAAGATACTCGACTGTTTATTAAAAAATTGGATCAGTAACAATTGTTAAAAATATTGCGCTGGAACTGTAAATCAATACTTTTTGATTGTTTCCCTAGAAGGTCTTATTGTCTAGGCTGTTCTTTTGACTTTACGGAAAGATGATGCTGCATGAAGATAAAGTAGCATTGACAAAAAAGTACATGCAAGCAAAGTTTTGCAACGCAAAAGGGTCCACAATCACAGGAGCAAACACATTAATCTGTCTGCTTTTCTTAATATTTGGCATCTGCATTAAGGATTTTCTACAACTCCTAGGCTTTTGTAGTTTGACACTATTGTTGACTTGTGGTGGACTTTGTTGGTAAACAGCATGAATATGTTTTTTCTGACACACGACTATTTTTTTTTTAATGTTTGCTTTGTTGTTTTAAATTTACCAATTGTAGAAAGACTGTCTAGTAGGTGGTGTTTTTTAAACAAAAAACATTGTTGGACAACAGTTACAGATTTTGCTTTTGCAATGTAGGGTCACAAGCTGAAATTCTTGCCTATTGTAATACCTAGATACTTCAAGGTCTGCTGGTTTTGTATCCTTTTGTTGTCTATCTTTAACGTAAACTAACCCTAACATTTTCCAGCTACTGTCAGCGCTTTTGTCTTCCGGTGCTTGAGTTTCAGCCTTTTCTGCTCTAGCCATTTCTCTATTCTGCCAATGGCAAATTTTCTACTATTTGTTAAGTAGTTTAGCATTCTAGCAGTGCAAGATCGTCTGCATAAATTATTAGGAACACGTCTTCTGGTAGCTTTATTCTGAGCACTTTGTTGTATATATTCTACAGACTCGGTCTTAAGACCGAACTCTGTGGTTCACCATAGGTTATACTAACAAAGAAGTTGTCGCTCACTTATATTCTGCGGGTGCAAGCAAATGAGGTTGATAAAATATTGCTGGATTTTTTTTTTAATCAGCGCTTTTTTTATTCCCGGCCAAGGTACAGGGTTGGAAGCGCTTTTGACATCTAGAGTAACCAGGATTTTTTTTTGCTTCTTTGACTGCGTTTTTATCTAATTGGATTGCGTCTATGGTTGACCTTGTTCTGAATTTAAACTTATGAGACACAGTAGTAAATATGCCGGCGGATCGTTTACGGTCTTTTTGTTTTTCCAAAAGAGCTAGCATAGCTACTTTTCACTTGTCTAGAAAAGTGCCGTCTTTGATTAATTTGTCGAAGAAGGTAGATAGTAGCTCCGCGTTTTGTTTGGCTAAGACCTTAGCTACTTCTGACGCAATACCGTTAGGGCTTGCGGAAACAACTCTTTTGCTACTTTTTTCTGTTTCTCACCGTGAGCAAGGTAGAGTTGCGAACACCGAGCTTACCGGTCACTATTTTGTGTTCTTTCCCTGACAAATCTTTTTCTACTTTGTTGCATAGGACGCGCCAAGCAGCTTTATTAGCAGTATTTATTGCATTTGTAAGTCAACTTAAAAAAGCTTAATTTTAAGTTAAACTTGTCCTTTTGGCTATTTGCTCTTGTGAGCCTCCTTTTAACTGATAAATTTTTTTTTCCGATTTTTGAGATCTTCATCACTGGTACTGCAGTTTATTTGTTTTTTCTTTAATTTTTTGTTTATCCAAATTTGCTAATTGCATATAGTGCATAAAAACAGCTTTTTTGGATTCGGAACAGGTCTTTATTCACTAGTTTCACATATACATTATTGTAGTCGCTCAGGTTTTTCTTACTGCCAACTTTCCTGCCGTTGACTTTATTCACAAAACTTTTAGAGCACAATTTGAAATCTATGCAGGTTGTTTTAACAGATTTTTATAGGTGAGTTTGTTGCTTTTGTTTACGACGCGTAGATCGACCTCAACCAGCCTCTTATTTAACACATTGTCGCACTTGTCTTTGTTGCCAAGCTCCAGATAAGTGATTTGCTATGCTGTTGCTTCTGATATTCCGACCCAGGTTGTGCAGAAATCTTTCAAACTATACCAGCAAAAGTATACTCTGATCTGATTTATCTCAACCCGAACACAGCATTACTACAACCATGTTATCCGGGTTTAAGCTTTCTCCCAGCAGTTTCAGTTAAGCTCTATCACGTATCTCCAACTATCTCTGGCAATGGAACACGTTGTGCTCAACCATGTTTTTTTGCCTACAGTACAAACATTTATCACTTTCATCAAATACAGGTACGCCCGGCCGGAAACAATCATGTCATGTTAATACCTGTGTGAGGTAATAGTTTACCTTGCTATTACCTCCGACCTACTCAACGCTTCACGTCTGCGATGAGCCGTCTGGACCATAATGGTTTGCTGCCGCCCTTACTCGACACGCTTTTCTTTTAATTTTTTTGTTATTTCCTCTACAACCATTCTTCCGCTTCAGATTTAATAAGGCAACCTTCCCAGACCGCCGTCTTCCCTTGCACTACAAGGTCCAAAGGCTTTGTGCCTGCCACAACCAGAAGGCCCGCCGTCAACGCTGTCCTGTTTGTGTTTTTTCCCGCTGCACACAACATCCCCTCACATTTCTGCTCCAGAGAACACTATGGATGAGACTACCAAGCACATCAAACGCCTTGTGGAAGATCGCGCTCCCCCAGGTTTGGCATTAGCCCTGCTAAGGACCGGGCCGCCCTCTGAATTTTTTCACACACTTCTTTCACATGCATACCCCACGCTAAGTTTGTACTTAACGTAACCCCCAAATATTTTACCAAACATTTTGACCTGGCTGTGGTCTTCGAGTCCGTCATTTCTACTTAATTTAACCCTAGCTTTTTTTGCAACTCATTGTATTCTTGTGCTATTTCTATATTTTCTCTTTCCGTAGCGTTGCCCATGGTAACTATCCTCCGAGCTTGGTTGCAATGCGCCCGCGTCACCGCAGTTTTGTTATTTCACCAGTACTTTGCGCAATTGGCTTATGCTTTTAATCAGTGCTGCCGTGCTGTCTCCCGTGTTTAATGCCAAAGCCTCAAAGTCCCTGACTATACTTTCCAACTTTCTCTTGAGATCACCCACTCTTTCTTGTAAACTGCTATCGCTACCGTTATTGTAGCCCCAATCTGGATCTGGCTCTACATAAGGTCACGTCTATGTATGACTGCGCCCCCCGCCTCCAGAACGTGCGTGTTACCCTATTGTTCATTGGGAAAAGATTCTTGCAGTAGGCCCACTCCGCAAACAGGCGGCCTCTCCTGTCTTCAACACTGCCACCCCATAAAGGGCATTTAGCGTTAAAGTTTTACTAATTACGGCGCCCTGTAACACCGCCGCAATGTCCAATACCTTTCTCCCTACTCTTTTTCTCAATCCCTAGGCTAGTGTTTAAGACCAGGCGTTACCCTTTGCACGTTGGGCTGGGAGATCAAGGCAATGTCTGCCCCAATCTCCGCACCCAGTTGCATTGCAAGGTCAGTAACTGCGGCCAATCTGTTCAGGTTTACCTGTAGTACGCTGATCATGCAGCGTTGTGTGGAGCTTTCCTATTTTCGTTTTTCCTGGTTTTACCATCTCTTTGTATATGAAGCACGCTATAGACTTGGTTCTGTGCTTTGTTTTTTACACGTGCTACAATGAGCTTCTGCTTTTCACTTAGCCGCAATGTACTCGAGTTCTTGGCATCTGTAGCACTGGTCTATATCCGCATAAGCCTCTACTTGACATCTTGTCCACCCTATCGTAACTCTGCCCATATTGAGCAGATGCGCACGGAAACCCTTCTCTAGGAAAACTACGGCAAACATGCAGCCATCTCTCCCTTGCGTCCCGACCAGTTTGTCTATAGCATCTCTCAGTTCCTTTCCGTTTTTGCCATATCTATTCCCCACACCAGAACTAAGGTTTCCAACCTTAAAATGGTTTTTACCGTAATTGTAGTGCTTTGGCCTTTGTTTACGATTTTCCTGAAGGCATTGAGAATTTTTTCCTCTCGCCCTGTAATTTGAGACTAATGCTTCCCTCTTTAGTATCTAGGACTTTGTTTGTGTGTTTTCAGCTGCTCAGAGTAACTACTCCAGAGACCTTGTCCATTGACCAGAAGATTGACCGTCTTCCTTTGAGCTCTTCCCTTTTTGGTAGCTTTGGCTCAACTATCTATATTCTATACCCTCTTCCCTATGCGGCGCAGGCACTACAACACCTCCCGGCACTTAGTAGGAAGGTAAAGTTCTTGTTGCTAGTAAGCTTGTCTTTCTCTGGTTTACTGAGCTATACAGGCCACGTTTCCGGCGTCTAGTTTCCCCCCGATAAAAATGTCTTTAATTTCACCCTCTTTTTCTCTATATAGTTTTGTGATAGGGTTTTTAGGTGACATTGTTTTGACTTACTGCCGTGCACCTGCCCAGTATTGCTACAAGGTTTTTTATATCCGTCTTGGTGTTTTTCGCTCAAATCCAGCGATATCTTGTTGATAGTGTTTTCAATTATTTCTTTTTTTTTTCTCTCATTAGCTCTTTCTACGCCAGTTTCTTCTGTGTCTATCATTTAAAAAAAAGGGAGGGGCCACTTAATTCTAAAAAATTTGCTCGCGCTGAAACTCTCCCACTTTTGACAAAACAACACTTTTATTCACCAACTTTGCAAGTAATTACACGAGTTCTGTCTAAACACATGCGTTTTCAACGATTATTTTGCCGCCAACCTAACCTAACCTAACCTGACCTGGATGTAACTAGCATAAGCTATACTTTTTTTTTTTAATTTACGTCGGATTTGTTCATACTGTTTTCTGTTCACTTCATTATTATTTTAGACTGATGATTTTGATTGTATATTTTGTTTTTAATCTTAATAGTGTTGGTATACCATGCTGGATACTGCTTTCCACTGGATACCTTACAATTTTTGAAAATATATTCATCATACAATAATTTATAAAATTTGGCACATGCATTATTACTGTCGATTTTGTGCATGACCGGAGAGAAATCTATTACAAAAATGTGTTTATATAAATCAACTAGATTGCCAGCTCTAAAATTGTATGATTTGCTGTCATTAATGATCTTAAATTCAGTGAAAATGTTAAAGCAGGGTGATGCTTATCTTTTTTAACAATTAAGTTTTCAGATCTGGTAACTTGAAACATATTTAAAATATTTTTTTGATATATCTTTATCAGTACATTACAAATCCGCAATCAAAAGTTTTTGCGGAGTTAAAATAAATTAATTAAAAAAAATCTAAATATAAAAAAAATAATCAATATATATAAAAAAATTGTTTAATTATCTTCAGCAATAAAACTAGTTAGTCATTTCAAGCGTTAAGATTTAAGTTTAAGTAAACTTGTTTGGTATCATTGGAAAGCTGACAATGGGAGAGTTTTAAAAAGCTATTCGCATAACGGAGTTAAGTAGGACCAATTAAAGAAATTGTCAAGTTGTCTTCTACAAAAAACTAATTACACTATAAATTGTAATTGCATGCATTACAATTTAAGTTTGAACTTGTGTGGTCTTATTGAAAATCTGACAATGAGAATATTCTAAAAAGCTTTTCAATTAAAAAAATCGTTTAATTAAGTTAACAAAAACACATAAATTCATTGCAAGGTAGTAAAAAATATTGATTACCCTCTCTTTGAAATCAAAATCATGTAATTACGAATTCAAAAGAAAAAGCAGATATTTTTGCAAACTAATTTGCATCTAACTGTACTAATATAAATCCAGTTATTGCTGTATTTACAATGCCGGTTAGTGGTAAACTAATGGGTCCAATTCATTTTAGGCTACAGGTTGTGAAAAAATAACTTCTTAAACTAAATACTACAAAGGCATTAGGTATAGATAACATCCTGCCTATTATTCTTAAATGAAATGAATTAGCTCCTATTTAAATATTTGTTTTGTTATACAAAAAAGAAACATTCCCAATTTGTTGGAAAAGTGCAAATTTTTTTTTTTACCTAACAAGAGAGACACGTCTAATTCTTCAAATTATAGACCAATTGCATTATTGTCCAACTTGTCCACATTTTTGAATAATGTATTAATTTCTACATTGTCAAGTCCTTAGAACAAAATAACTTCATCTCAGATATTTAATATTGATTTTGATCAAAACGTTCGACAACAGATCACAAATGGAAGTCGACTTTAAACTAACCTTGAGAAAATCTTGCAGTAGCTTTAAACATTTCTAAAGCGTTTGATAGATCTTGATTCAAAATTAAAATCCATGGTTTTATCAATATTAAATATTAAACTCAACAACAAATTCATATCAAAATCTTTTTTAATTTGTCTTCTAACGGTTACAATTTTACATAATCTGTTTTGGAACAAACATGTTGTTGGCATAGCTTTGAAAGTATTTAGAAATTTAGGATTTTTTAGTAGATGTAAAGAGCTTTTTAATTCTATTCAACTTTTGCATATATACAGGCTGTTTCCTAAAAAACGCCGGAAGCTATAATTTTCTTATTTTATATTTTAGACCCAACAAACTATATATTCTTAAATGGCAAGAAATAAGCTATATTTTGACGTTCTCAGTTTGTAAATATATTTTACCTGTTTCGAGTAACGATATCCATCATCGTCGTTATTTTAAATGGATCACCCTGCATATTTTTACATATTTTGATTCAGGGTAAAATTCTGCATACAGCAGTGTATTTTATTTATTTATTTGTAGACGAAAAAAAAAAAATATATGAAATGTGCAAGAAAAACAATCGTAAATACTGAAATATTTTATTGAAAAAAAAACTACAAAACATAATATCTACAAATATTGTTCAAATTGATTCCCACCGTGCTGAATACAGAACTGACATCTTTTAGTTACTCCATTACTGGCATTTAATATCAAATTGGGAGATATTTCGTGACAAGCATTGATAATCCTAAGTCTTAGTATTTCTTTAAGATAATATCTTAAAGATCATGTTTATCAAACACAACCAGAAAACAAAGAAATTTCACCCTGAATCAAAACATGTAAAAATATACAGGGTGTTCCATTTAAAATAACGATGATGGATATCGTTACTCAAAACAGGTAAAATATATTTACAAACTGAGAACGTCAAAAGATAGCTTATTTCTTGCTATTTAAAAATATATATATAGTTTGTTGGGTTTTTTAGAAAACAGCCTGTATATAAAATTTATATTATATTGGGAGGAGCATCGGAATGTACACTATCCAAAGTGACTAATGACAACATCGTAGAAATTCAATTTAGTATTTTCCGAGATTTATAAGCCGCAAATATTCAAGATCAATGTACAATGTTTCAACAAGTGTGGTTTCATTCAAAGGTATTTTTATGTTGTTGTTGCATATTAAGTAGTTTCTAAATATCACATTTTAAAACTTAAAAAATACAATATAAATATATATATATATATATATAACTAGATACCTGACTCCCTATATCGATGCGTTTCTATAGTGAAGCAAATTATTTTATGGCGGCCATTTTGAGTGTAATACAAAGCAAATATTAAAAACATCTTCATTCTATTATTTTAAAGTTTAAACATTCAATACATACATTGTATGTTATTAACAATAAAATAAAATTATTTAAATAAATCGGACAAAAATTGATTAATTGGGTCCAAAGTTAAGACCAAAAATGTGTTTTTAATAAACAATTGATATCTTTTAAATGGACATATCAACTTAAGCCAATTTTTTACAACATTACTGCACATAATACTGACGTTTTATTATCTTAGCCAAACTTTGTATATGCAGTAGTTTTTGCAGTAAAGTAATTTGAAAAAAAAAGAACTTAAAAATTGCTAAAAAGGGTAAACCTGCACAACTTTTTTTATGAACAATTGTACAAAACCGGCAACAATTTTAAAGCTGCATAAGTTAAAAGCCATTTACATGGTGCAATTAAGTATTTATTTGTAAACGTTTTGTGCGTGCCATCTGCAATGGAAGTAATTTTTTATATGCGCAGCTTACTGAATTAAATCCTTCAGTGGAATTACTAACTAAAATAAATGTTAACATTGTATAAATTATATGCATTACGTATATGGTAACAATGTTGAAATTCTGTAAAAATTTAAAATAAATTGTTTTGTAAATAAAAACGTAGCGTGCAATAGAACAAAAACTGTCATACTGAAAATTAATTATTATTTTGTTCTTTTGCTAGTTCGAACACAAGATGCACACAAATACTTTATTCTTTTTTTTAAATATTATTTAGTGTTCAGTTATTATTTGTCGTTTGTGATAAAAAATTCATGCAATTACATTAACTAAATCGTATTACATTGTATTTATGTTTCAGTAGACAACAACAAAAAAATCAAAGCTTATTACACATGAACTAAATGGACTGAATTTATTTGTAGGCCACACCTTGAGTAATACAGATATAAAGTAAAAATGCTTTTAAATAAATTGCTATTTTTAATTGCAATCACTACAAATGTGCGTGGTTTCTCAAATTTGTTTCCACAATTAGCGGTAAGTTTATAAATCACTAAATTTTAAATATAATATTTTACTTGTAATTAGAGTCAAGATGAAGTTCAAATTGTTGAATGTGTTAAGAATATATACACCAATTTCAAGCATTTTCGAACAACTCTATTCTATGCTGGTCAGAACAATTGGATGGCTGAACAGCTTTCAAATGCTATCAATGTCAAAGAAAAAATAATAAAAATTGCAAATGCCTTATTCACGCATTCACTATTAGAAACAATCCCAGAAATTATTTATTTACATGTTGATGAAATATTCCAATTGAAAACTTATGTGAGATTTCATACAAGATCTTATGAGTTTTTAAAAAACGCATATCATTTTGTAATATATATGGGCAATGAAAACATTATTAACGTTTTTAAAATTGTGTATCAATGGATCCCAAACACAATTATATTGGACAGACTAGGAAATATTTATCGGATGCAAGATTATGAACATACTTGTGGAAATGTACCTGATAAAATCTACCTTGGTACGTGTAATAATGTAAGCATTGATGCTATGAAGTTATTCTACAATAAATCATTGTATAATTTTATGGGCTGCAAGATTTTTTTTTACGGAACAATTGACTCTTACCAGCATTACTTTTTAAATCTAATTGCAAATCAACATAATTTTTCTATAGAGCAGACAAACGATGATATGAATTGTGATATTGATTTCACAAAAATTGTAACTATGTTGGATTTTCAATGTCACGACTACATTTATCCTTATAGTACATACTATACTGTAATACTAGTACCTATAGCATCTAAAATTCCGCGGTGGGAAAGTTTTAAATTTATATTTGATGTTAGTGTTTGGATTTCAATATTAGTAGCAAGTTTATTGGTTTGCTTTGTCTATTTGATGGGAAATTTGCTTTTGTTTAAAAATAATCTATACTCAAATATTATAGATGATTTAATGAAAGTTTATTCAATTTTAATTTTTCAATCAATAAAAATTCCAGATTCTATATCTATGAAATTATTAACTATGTTTTGGCTAACATTTGCTTTAATTGTTACTTCTGCATTTTCGGGTTTATATTACTCACATCTTTTTAAAGAATTTGATGGTAAACAAATTAAAAATTTGCAAAATATTGCAGATGCAAATCTTAGATTGCATGGACATAAAGAGGTTATTGAGCTTATGTTTTCTGCAAATACGTCAAGTAATAATTATATTCGCAAAACTTTAATTAAGATGATTCATTTTAATGACCTTGCTATGTGGTTTGATATGATTCAAAAATTCAAAAATATTACGATTTTTTTCGATACTGTTACTATGGAAGTTATGAATATTAATAGTTCCATTCTAAATCAAATACATGTTATTCCAGTTACTCAAACATATTTTGCAGCAAGATTGTTAAAAGGTCATCGTCTTACAAAATATGTTAATGCTAAATTTCATAGATTTTTTGAAATGGGCATGTTTATAAAATGGAATAAAGATCGTCAATCAATTAGTTATACTTTGGATAATGAATTGGCACCATTACGTATGATACATTTTCAATTTGCTTTTGGGTTTTTGGTATCAGGATTACTGTTTTCTACGTTTATATTTTGTATCGAACAGTTCTGGTTTAAACAATTGTTAAATATGGATTACTTCTAATTTTATCTGCTTTAAACGTTTTTTATTATTGATTAATATATAATTATGATAATGATTAAATGATTAAATGAAATATTTTAAACTAGTTAGTTATATTATATCAAATATTGTTTATTTGCACTTTATCGAGACACTTACTTGTATAAAATCAGTTTCTAACATAATATAAATTTAATTGCAATGTGTTAAAAATGATATACTTATTACTATTCTAATTCAAACATAAATAATGTACAATTATAGAGGTAAAAACGTTTGTGTCACAAACAAATAAGCAATAGCTGCTAGTAGATTAAGTGAGTTATACTACAAATAAATTAGTGGATTATTTTGTTTTTTGTTGATTATTTTTTTTACTACATAAGAAAATTATTGTATTGCATATTGAATAAAAATCTATCAAAAATGGATATTGTAAAAAGCGTTTCTATTTCAATAAACCAATATTCTCAATCCAGTTACCATTACAAGATTTATTTTATAGACAAGTATGTAAATAACGTCTAACGTCGTTGCTGCAAGTGATGAGTTTAAATTTATGTAATTGAAAATATGTTAAAACTGTTCATTGAGTTATTTTACAACTGTCTAAAGTTTTTTACACATAGATCCAAAAGGTCTTGGAAGTGTGTAAAAGAACATACATTATTGAGATTATTAAGTCATTTAGCAGCTGTAGCATGCTAGGTACAATACCCGAGTAGTACTAGGCTGTAAAAGATTGTTATTCACACACCGACATTTGAGGCAATAGGGCTATATGTTAACACCGTATTTAGCATTATTAAAAGACTTCTGACGCAAAAAAAATATTAGAAGCTTTTTGAACTGAGACTAAGAAGTACAAAACTAAGTGGAGCACTAATCCACTAAGCAAACAGCTCACATAATACAATTAAATTGGTATAATAAGGCCTAGTCGGTTCTACAAACCAGTTTAATCAACCAAATATTCATTTAATTTGTGGCTTAAAAGTTAATATCTCTAATATTTGTGGTCTGAAAAAAACATTGAAACCAAAGTAAACAATAAAGATCCAGATTGCTTTAATCCGATTATTATCTTAAACCTTCATATACAAACAACATGCAGACTCTAGAATCTAGACTCACATACAAACATATACATAAATGCTCATTGACGCCGTTCCATTTTGGGGTAAGCAATAACATTGTACACTAGCCTACTTTGGTCTTAAACTTTACTTTGTAAAATTTGTTTTCACGTTTATTTGTTTTTACACACTTCTTTTGCTTTAGCAATATCCTACATCTGGTCATGTATTCTTTCCACTTTTAATTTTTTTTTGCACACATTCAACCAACATTTACGTGGTCTATCCTTATGGCCAACCCAATGCAGAATACTACGTTTGTATTGGTCTATCGGTGATATTATCAAAACTACATTTCTAACTCTGTCTATACAATTTTTGTGTTTTTCTTGACATACCCATGCTTAGGATCCATACAGCGTTTACACACGCTTGTTAACTGACTTTTTTGTCTCCTTGGGCAATACTTTATTTTTTGCAATCAAAAACATACCTCTAACTACTTTTTGCAATGTTCGATATAGAAAAGGTAGGATCTGTAATTGCTCTATACTTCTACATCAAAGTATGAGTGTTTATCTGTTATTCTGATCTCGGTTATCTTTTTTTTTTTCAGACAATTTCGGGAATAATCGAGGTGCTTACCATTACAATTCACGCATAAAGGTTAACTACTGCATGAAAAAACATGGCCTTGTTTCTTTTTCAGCATTTTGCACATGTTGCAATACCTGAACATGTAACAGTAGTATGTCTAACATGTTGGCACTTTAACTTCATCTGGAAGCCGTTCCGAATCAAATATTAAAATTATAGATGTTGTATCTCTAACCTCACCATCTTTTCTGCGGGTTAGCTATTTGACATCAATAACGCCTTGCAACGCCAGTTCTTGTTTACATTTGCCAACAGTTGTGTATAACATCTCATACTATAAAACAACTTTTTTGGAAATATTTAAAGACTTATGCGGCTCAACTGTCACCGCAATATTTCCTAATGCCTTGCATTTCTGCATTTTACTGCTCTACATTCAATTCTAAATTTCAATAAGTAAGGTATCATTTCTTAACTTCTTGTATAAATTTAATGTTCTAATAAGAATGTTGGAACGGGTCCTGTAAATTAAGAAAAAAGAAACCTCCTTTAGAATCTGTCCACTTTCCGAATATTAAACAATCAAATACCTTACAAACTTTCTATATCGTCCGTAAACGCGC
This sequence comes from Tachinus rufipes, assembly GCA_963932245.1. Taxonomy (NCBI): domain Eukaryota; kingdom Metazoa; phylum Arthropoda; class Insecta; order Coleoptera; family Staphylinidae; genus Tachinus; species Tachinus rufipes. The sequence goes on from OZ010748.1 coordinate 55,085,396, forward strand.
AAGATCTTTTTGTTACAGGTTTTAAAAAAAATTGCAATATATAAACTCCGTCAATTTCATCACTTAATCTTAACCCACTACGGGCTCCGTACGTATGGGACGCTACATCACAAACTGATGCAATCGCCAAGGCTAATCAAGTGATGTAGGTTTCATAAATGTAAACAAAAGACTTCCGCGAACACAAAGTACTACGGCATCTAACCGTAGCACAATGCAAACCTTTCCTCTATCACCACATAAATAATTTCTTACCATAAAGGTAAACGAAACAAACCAATTGATAAAAACTGGATTAGGTTTAACATCGCGTTTTACCAAAAATCAAGGCCAAAGCAGTGTGTTCGAACTAACACTCTTCCTAACATAAGTAATTAAGATTTCTTTTTCTGCCTTTGTCACCGCGTACGGCAACCACGCAGGTGACCTTCAAAATATGTTGTGTGAATGTGAATTTGACGTGTCTTAGAGAGCTCGTTCTTGGTAGAGTTTTGACTGTGCACAAACAACAAACTTTAATCATCCTCCAACTGAATAGAACCTATTAGCCTATTTAAAGTACAAAACTGTTGTGCAAAGAACTTGCAGAAAAGTTAAAAAAAATAATAGTCAGAATACGTTAAATCTATCAATTTAAAAATGGGTGGGAAAGAGTCAGAAAATTTTCTAGTCTAACCGCATCTGAACCGGTCAGTGTGTTCTGAATTTCTGGATTGAAAGTTAAAGGGTAAACCAAAGTCTACTGCATGTAGGCCTTATTACGTCCTTTGTATCTCTTCCAGTAGTGACCTCACTCTGTTGTCCTGTCATTCAACCACCCTATGTGGCTGATGTATGCCCTTATACTGGCCATGTCAAGCCAGAAACTTCCCAACATGGACTCTCTATTGTATGAGAGGACCGGGCAAGTACATAGCACGTGTTCAATTGTCTCGTTATTCATTTTACATTCTTTACACTTTGGATTGTCTTCAATACTAATCGTGTGCATGTGTTTTTTAGTTGGCGGTGTCTTGCCAAGATTCCTGTCATGAAAGTTCTTTCTGGACAGTCAGCCCTTGGTACACTATATACTATAATGAACGACTATTGCCATCAAATTGTTCAACTGCATCTCTTTACTTTGCCAAAATTATTTAGGCTCCTTTGTACGTCCCGCGCCCAACCCTCGAACTAAGCTGCTATGCTCTACTCCATTCCATTCATGCCGGTTGGTCTATCTCATTCTTAGCGTAACGACCCGCAATTGTTCTCGCGCTACTTTTCTATAAATCTAACCTGCACATAATTATTGATATGTTCCGCGCACTCAACTAACGTATAATTTCTATGCAGCATATGACTGGTAGTCATACAGCGATTTTTACAATTACATCAATCACCTAATTAACACATCCTTAAGGTATACTCTAACAGCAGTGTGTTTATAACTGCTACTTACTAATGTAATGTGCCATACAACCTCATGGCCCAACTGGCCTGTGTAAGCTTAACAATCTTTTGCAGTTCTCAGACAATACATGTACGTAAATAACATCATATACAGTACATTAATAATTATAAGCAACGCAAACAAAAACTACGTGTAACAGTAAGCACCAAAATCCAGGCATAGAAAAATCTAAAATCTGGCTATAAACTGTTAAAAAAATTAAAAATTTTTTTATATTTTTTTTAAATATGGTAAAATAATAAGAAAACGACAAAATTTGTTTATGAATTATTAAAATATTGTTCAATTTGTTCATAAAACTATAAAATTCTACAAATAAAATGTCAAAATTGGCAAAATGCTGCCTTAAAACATCAACGTATTTTTAGAAAGCACAAAAATTTGGCCATAAATTGTTAAAAAGTGTATAAGTTTTGTTTATAAAATGTCATAAATAACAAAATCTGGTCATAAAATATTAAAATTATGTAGAAAAAAATCAAACCTTGGCTAAAAACAGTTGAAACGTGCAAAATTCTATTAATAAAATTTAAAAAATCAAAAACATTTTATTGTCAAGAAGCTCTAAAATTCGATTATAAACTGTTAAAAAGTGCAACATTCTACTCATCAAATGTCAAAAATTGTAAAATCCGGTTTTGAAACACGTCACTCTACTGCCAAAAAAAAGTTGTTGGACATACTTTACGCACTCCGCAAATGGCAAATTTTGTTTGATTTACTAAAATTTTTCTTTCAAAAAAAATCTTCCAAATCAAAAATAAACTTTTCTCAATATCCGCAGTTAAGTTTTTGTTTAATTAGATTAGTTAGTTTAGATTTTTGGCTTATCAGCCTAAAAAGACTATTAATGCCGCCCTTTTAATTAGAGCTTTATAATAATTTTTTTTATTGGTATTATACGCCTAAACACTAACAAGTTGGGAGCATATTTAGTTAATGAACGTATTGCTGCACCAATCGTGCGATTTCCCTTCTTAGTAAAATTTACTTAAGAGTAATAGTTTGCGTTATACCAAACCTTTACTGAATATTTATTACATAACTCCTTAAGGATGTGAATTCTCATAAAAATTTTTGTACTTCTCAAATGAGTGTCGAGACGTGCTGCCACCTTGTAACAACCAGCAAAATATATGAATTTTCAATAAACGTAAGTTGTTACCTCAATATTATGAAAGAACAACTAAATTTATAAGAAAATGTTCTGTATTTCAGCTATTTTGTTATTGTGGTATTTTTTGTGTAATGTAATGTGTATATTTTTTATTATTTGCTTATAAAAAAATGGGTAATTTTTTTGTATACCTGCAGACTAAAAATTATATTTTTCGTAGATTATTTACAAAAAATAATAAAACACTTTTTCAAGAACTGTTGAATAATGAATCATGGGTATCTGTCTATAACGCCACAGGGGTAAATAATAAGTTTGATACATTTTATAAAATATTATTGTACAACTTCCAAATATCATTTCCAATTCAAAAAATTCAAAAAAATGACAAACGAATGCAACCAAATTGGATTCCATCACAAAGACTAAAAGTACTGTTTAAGCTTGCTCAAAGCAATGCTGAAATCAGTAACTATTATAAATTATACAAAAAAGTGTACAACAATGTAATAAACCTAGCAAAAAAAAATATCACGTTGACAAAATTTTAAATTCAAATAACATTTCTAGAGCCGTTTGGAATATGATAAACAGCAATGTCACTAGTAAAAATAAAGAAATCAATGAACAAATTAACTTAAAAATTGATAATTTGATTGAAAAAGATAATTTTGTTGTATGTACTTACTTTAATAAACACTTATCACATAATAACTCATTTAGTAATACATGCAACAAATCTGTTCAGCACTCTCTGTATTTGGAACCAGTCGATATACATGAACTAGACAGAATAATTAAAAATATGAAAAACTCAAATTCAGCTGGTTTTGATGAATTGAGTATCAATGTTATCAAATATGTACGTTCTTTAATTAACAATATATTACTTTATTTATTTAATCAATCTTTTAAAAATGGCATATTTTCAGAATGTCATGACATCGAAAGTTATTCCTTTATTTAAACAAAGGATTAAATTAGATGCAAACAATTATAGACCTATATCGATATTGCCAACGTTTTCAAAAATTCTTGAAAAACTAATGGCCGAACGTGTCATTCAATACTGCAACAAATTTATATTATTAACCAATACTCAATATGGATTTCGTCGGAGATCTTCTACAGTCCATGCTATTATTGATTTTTTTGATGAGCTTTATTTAAACTTGGATAAAAGTCAGCAAACGTTAGGGTTGTTTGTTGACTTAAGTAAAGATTTTGATTTAGTTGATCATAAAATTTTCCTAACCAAACTTGAACAACTAGGGTTAGGGGAATTGTCTTATCTTGGTTTCAATTAACTATTTATTACATCGTAAACAAGCTGTGTGTATAAATGATGCCAAGGAACTGTTCTTGGTCCATTGTTGTATATACTATATACAAATGGTTTACCACAAATTATCAACGACAAGCTGGTAATGTTTGCTGACGATACGTTAATTCTATTTAAATCAGATGACATATGTAATTTAATTAAACAGAGCAACAAAGTTCTACATTCTCTTGATAATTGGTATAAACAAAATTGTCTAAAACTAAATCCGACCAAATCTAATTTTATTAAATTTAATGTTGGTAGACCTGACTATAAATCATATTTGTTAAAATACCGCAACAAATCAATTCAACAATCAAAATACTGTAAGATTTTGGGAATTCTTGTTGATGAAAAATTAACGTTTGAACCAGAAATCAACAATACTTGCAACAAATTATCATCTATTTGTTATGCATTAAAAAGGCTTTCAAACAATATTTTACAAAAAAGAGCAATAAGAAACATGTTGAGTCTTTCTTATCAAGTTTCTTGCAAACCGCATTTTAAAGAATTAAATATTCTAACAATGCCATCGTTGTATATATTAGAGTTACTTATTTATGCTAAAACAAACATAACAAATTTTGAAACAATAAACAGTACAATTTAACAGTACCACACCACAATCTTACACACTATGAGAAGAGTCTGTATTATATGGCTATAAAAATTTATAATAAGATCCTTTTGCATATTAAAATTTTAAAACCTAAAAAATTTAAACAAACAGTTAAATCAATGTTGTTACAAAAATGTTATTATACAATAGAATATTTATCTGATAATTTATTATAATACTTCTAGTCAAATTTGTGGCTTTTTGATTCAGTGTAGTACAAAATAATGTGTAATGTTTCTTTTAGTTTTAAATTTCTTTTTTCAATGATACTTTATACTTGTTTTATATATTTGTAATCTAAATGTTATTGTTCTATGTGCAATGTAGGGATCCCGACAGGGAGCATCTATGCCTAAAGTGCAGTAAAGAAGGAAACAAGGCATCAGACTGCAAGAACAACCCGTACTGTGTACATTGCGCCAAAGAAGGACACCAATCGGGCAGCCCAGCGTGTCCAACAGGCAAAGAGAGAAGGAAACGGGAGGTACCTACACCGGAAACCTTGAACAACAATGCATAGAATAACATTCCTGCATGTCAACTCATTCAGGAGTCGCCAATGCCACGATCTGACCTTGGCCACGGCCACGGAAATAGGTGCTTCCGTAATACTTCTGAGTGAACCAAACCGAAAATCCGTAAAAAACAGAAAAGATTGGACGTGTGATGATGATCTGGATACTACCATAAAAGTGATAGGAAACGAGGTCACTATAAAGCGAGTTGGGCGAGGACACAGCTTCACGTACATAGTTACGCCAAACCTGACGGAACAACCCGGAGGGGAGCCAGCACCTATGGAAAGAGTACAAAGTTTGCAAAAAATCTTTGCAAAATAGGATAAAGACATCCAAACGAGAGTGCTGGAAAGCACTATGTGATAGTGTAGACTGTGATATCTGGGGAGACGGCTACTAGATAGCCATGAAAAGGCTGTCCGGCATTCCCCTCAGACTGCAATTGGAGATGCAAACCGTGGAGGAAGTGGTGGATCACCTCTTTCCGGTGCATCAACATGTAACCTTCATCTGTGATAAATCTGTGATATTTACCAATTTTAGTTTATGTGAATTACGAGCGGCATGTATGAAACTAAAGCACAACAAGGCACCTGGACCAGGAAGCATACCTCCAGAAATAATTAAGGAAGTTGCAATAAATAAGCCGGAGTATACGCTGGCAGTATACAACGAGCTGGCCATTAGAGCAAGCTTTCCGGCAGACTGGAAGCGTGCCAGGCATGTGCTCCTGAGAAAAGGAGACAAACAGCTGGATAACCCTGCATCGTACCGTCCAATATGCTTACTGGATGTTGAGGGAAAACTCTACGAGCAACTAATACTCGGTAGGCTGAACAACGAGCTTTTACGCACGGGTGGCCTGTCGGACCGACAATACGGCTTCAGGGCAGGTCGGCAAACGGTGGATGCCATTAATGAAGTCACCAGGCTTGCCTGTGAAGCGGAGGTAAACTACTCTACCACACACCGGAGACTGTGCGCTGTACTAACGCTGTATGTGCAAAATGCCTTCAATAGTGCATCGTGGCAGCACATATAGGAGGAACTTCGAGACAGGAAGATAGACGAGAGTCTAATTAGTATAGTGGCAGCCTACCTCTCTGAAAGAGAGATACTACTAGAGGCAGCAGACTCGATCAAGACCAGACGGGTAAATAGCGGTGTTCCGCAGGGATCGGTTCTGGGCCCGACTCTGTGGAACGTTCTCTACGCCCTACTAACCAAGAAGCGCAAGATGGCTCCAATACACTTTATGGTCTAGGACACTGTAGTGGCTCTAAAGCCGTAAAGTATCTGGGAGTGTGGCTGGATACAAAACTTTTGTTCGCCGAACAAGTCACGAAGACCGTCAAAAAGGCTGAGAAGACCGTATCAGCATTGGCTAGCCTGATGCCAAACATTGGAGGACCCAGGGCCTCCAAAAGAAGACTAATGGCATCTGTGGTTCACTCCCAGATGCTTTATGGCGCACCTGCGTTGCACGTGGTAGCGCAGAATCACAAGCTGCTAAGAAAATTAAATAGTGTGCAGCGCAAAATAAACATAAGGATATGTTGCGCGTACAGGACCATCTCGACGGAGGGAGCGGGAGTAATAGCTGGTGTGCCGCCTATAGAACTCCTTATACAGGAACGCAAGGAACGATATTCCGGAGTGGACAGTGCGACCGCAAGGGATAGGTTAGTGGCGAGATGGCAAAAGAAGTGGACAAGTGGTCAGTATGAACGGTGGACGTACCGCTTAATTCCAAATATCCAGGTATGGATAGATAGGCCGTACGGGGAAGTGGACTACTTCATCACCTAAGCTCTTTCGGGGCACGGATGCTTCCGTAAATACTTGCACGACCGCCATCGGGCGGAAACCAGCGCATGTAAGTACTGCGGAGAAGAAGACACCGCGGAGCATACTCTGTTTGTATGCCCGAAGTGGAAGGATGAGAGAGACCTCTACTCTCTACACACTGGCAGAGTCTTTAATCACGCCAACGTCATAAGCGATCTAGTGTCAACCATGGAAACATGGATGAGCGTATATAGTACCATCCGAACAATAATTGAATGTAAAGGAAGAGATGAAAGATGATACTATGATACTATTACGGACAACTCCCCCACCGAAGCAATGCGCAAGCGGTCCCAGTAGGTTGAGCAAGAAGAGGGGGAGGTGGTTTAGTGAGTAAAAATCTCACTCTACCTCGTCGGCAGAACCTACGGCGAGGGGTCTTTTGAAGATTACACCTTCTCAGCAAAAAAAAGAAAAAAGCTTTCCAGGCTGGATTGGTTGCGGTGGTCTTATTAGTTGGTCTTTAATATCTCCAAACCTCTTAACACTAAATTATTGTTTATGGGGCGGGTTTAAAGATCAAGTGTACAAAGTAAAAGTAAACACTTGGGATGCGCATTAGAAATTAAGCCGATCTTAAACAAAGATATAACTCAACGGGCGTCTTTTGTAGATAAAGCAGAAAATATTTAAAGATAAATGATGGTATTTTTGAACATTTATTATAAGAAGGCTATGATTACCAAAACGTAATTAATTAATTAAAAAAAATGTAAAACGGATAACAGCATTTGACTTTTTAACATTATTTTCATGTATTCAATACACTCCTGAAGTTTGGTTCGTTTCTTCCGACTCAATCTGTATATAAATATATGAGGTTAGATTATATTTTTAATATTAATGCCCGTATTCATAAAAACTGATTAAATTTAATGACTATTAAATGTGACAACATAACCTCACAATTCGATAAAACGACAAAACTATTTTTATAAATTTGATAGAAATACATGTTATTTATTTTGCGTTATAATTAAATAATATTTTTCATTCATTTCTGATAGTTATTAATTATGCCAAACTTGTTTTTATGGTAGAATAAGTATAAATAATTTTGCGGTTGTCAAATGATCCGTTACTGTAACTGACTTTTATGAATACGGGCATAAGTATTTTATATGCTATTTTTATTTATTAATATATTATGACTTAATGAAAAACAGTATTGAAGATCTACTAACATCAGAGTTCTCATCAAATAGACTGTTTTTATGAGAAAATTATGTTCACAACATAAAATTTACCTGATCTGCAAGAAAAAAAGCTGCAGAGCCCCCTTTTTTGTTTTTTTTTATTATACGCAACTTTTAAAGCATAAAAACATACAGTGGAACAAAAAGCTAAAAGTAAAAATCTACTTTAAGTTTAAGTAGTAAACATATTTTAATTTAGACAATAAATATATTTGTATTACTTTTTTAAACTCTAAAATACTACAAAAAATAGAAACAAATTATAATATGTTGTTAATTATTTTAGGCTGTAATAATTGGTCGCGCTACTGGAAAATTATTATTGTTTGGTGTAAGAAATTAGTACTGTTCCATATGCGATAGAGCCGAAAATCGAAACGAAGAACCAAATGAACATATATGCTTTAGAAATTTGACAGCTTCATCAAGTTCTATGGAAGCAGATATTATTGTTGAAGGTTTCAATGCCAGCATACTGATGCATAATTTAAGGTACAGCAAGTTTATAGCTGATGGAGACTCTTCGGTATTTTCCAAAATTAAGGTAAAAGTTGTTTATGGAAAGCAAGTTCAGAAAATAGAATGTACAAACCATTGCATAAAAAATTACAGCATACATTTATACCGAATTAAAAATGATGCAAAGGGTGTTCCATTGCCAATCAGAAAACTTTTGTCAGAAGAAAATATTACCCATATTGCGCTGTGAGCAGCCTTAACTAGGCTGCTCACAGCGCAATATGGGTAACAATATACATCAACGCACATGGCGATCTAGAAAACTTAAAGGAAGATTTAAGAAACTCAGTACATCATGTGTTTGGAACATTAAATGTAAAGATTATAGTTGTGATAAAATGGGAGATACCAGCAATGATAGAACAGAAACCTTACAGTTTACTGGAGCACATCATTATGTATACGGAGCCTTAAACCTATTATTGTCAAAATCAAATTTGTTAATAGATAACAAAACCAATAATAGAGCTGGGCTTTTTATAAGCCTTTTAGCACGTTTTAATATGGGAAAACGTTTGAATTTGGTGCAGCGAAATAGTTTTCAAATTAGATCCTATTTATCTGGAATGCGGTATAACAAAGGACAAGCATGGCATCAGGAGCCTTGAAATCAAAGTTTTGGAGAAAGTCCTGGCAAACGTTTTAAAACATATATGATGGAACAGGTAAATAGGCACCAAAAAAGAAAAGAAGTTCCATATTCAAAACCTAAAGCATGCAAAAAAATAAAATTTGGTTTAGCTGACAAAGAATACGGTAGTAATATAGCAGAAATTGAAGTAAGCGCTGAAAATGTACAAATTGAAGTTAATGATTTAATAAAACGTTTACAAGTTTCAATAGATGACCAAAAAGAGATTTTTAATAAAACCGTAGGACAATTTGACAATCTTAGATATGTCAAAGAGAGAAGTTTGCGGTTGACAGCTTCTAATTTTAAATCTGTCATTTGTATGAAAGGTTCAACTTTTTGTCATAATCTTTTAAAACAATTTATGTCCAATAAAATAATAACAACAACAGCTTTAGAATATGGAAAAATTTATTAATCTGTTGCTATAGAAAAGTTTATGGAAAAAACAGGCAAAATAGTAGTGGTCTTTTTGTTGATATCCGTACAGGTTTTCTAAGTGCATCCCCTGATGGAATAATTACGGACTTAGAAATTGTAGAAATTAAATGTTTGTATAAAGTGTCTACTTTAGGAATTCCATTAAAAGAAGCTGTTTGTCAAAATCTGGTTCCGTGTTTAATTAACCACAATGGCAACATTAAAATAAACAAGAAACAAGATTATTTCTATCAGGTATGCATTTATTTAAAATAGTTACAATATCATGTTATTATATGCTATAATTTTTTGATTCAAGGACAACTAGCAATAACCAATGCTCAGAAATGTTTTTTCGTTGTTGTATTCTGGAGCGGCATATGATTTATATATTGAAGAAGTTTTAAGAAATTATGATTTTTGGGAAACTAACATGTTTCCCAAATTAATCAAATTTTATAAAAACTGCATGGGACCTGAAATAATTTTAGATAACCTAGGCAAAGATTAAAATGTAGAGATCCACAATATATAATTGAGGCCCAAAACAGAAAAAACGTTAAAAAACTCAACTTAATCTTAAACTTTTTTTACAAATAAAGTTTTGTTTTTAAATACTAGTTTTATTTTCGTATTGTTAATTTTAAATTGTGCCATATCTATTTTTCTAACCCTGTATATTATAAGTTTTTTGGTTTTGAATAAACAATTTTTTAAATGTATATTTAATATGCAGGGTGTTTATGTTATTATGGAAATTTGGTAAACTTTTTTTTTAATGAAACACTTTGTATATTTTTACATTTTTCAATTCTGAGAGTAATAAATAATTTGTCTATAAATTGCAATCATTTTTGAATTATAAGCAATTAATTCAAACTCTTGAACTAGTTATGAACTTGAATTAAAAACGCTTTTTTAAAACTGTTCATATGTTTTTATGTTTGCTTGACAGCTGTCAAAGTTGATCTGACAAAACAAATAGTATAGTGGACAATTTAAAAAAAAGCGGCACATTTAAAGTGATTGTAATTACATAATCCCATTCATTTATAAACTCCCTGTACAAGCTGACAAACCATCCGCCAGACGGGTCTTCGGTGACTTCATATAAATGACGCATGTCAGTAATATGAGACAAAATGCTACTTAGATTTTACTAAAATGACGAAATTTCTATGACAAAACTTAATGATATCACAATCGACGCCCTGTGGCGTTTTGTGATAATATATTTATGAACTCAAAATTAATAAGTAAACGTATATTAGGACATACATATTTCGATCTTGATATGCGATTAGATCCAAGTTTTTAATCAAAATTTTCTTCAATATATTATTTTGCCGATTTATTTTCCGCGTAATTTCAAAATGTATACTGACGGAAATATTCAAGCAAAGAATGCACATTAAATAAAATTAAATAAAAAATGTAATCAATAGAATATATATTAACATAATTTGTTTAGACTTTTGTGAAATGTATTATAATCATTACCTTTAAATCTACTTGAAAATGATATATAAGTATCGAAATAAGTTATAAATAAATAGAATAATCTAAACTTATTTTAAAAAGTATGAAACAATTATAATATAAAATAAATAATGAAGTCATTGCAATTTTTAAATTGTTTTTAAGTTCGTCTTTAAAACCGGTTCATTTGTCCAAAATATAAAGACATAATTATAATTGTCAATAGGTTTTAATTCAAATTACTGGTTATAATACTTAAAATAATATTGTTATCTTTTATACATATAAATATAAAAGGAATATTATTTTAAGTATTTAGATTAAATTATAAAATAATATTTACTGGAAAAATATAATTTAATATTCTTGGTAATTGTTTTTATCCGTACGCAAAAAAGGTAGGTATCCCAATAAAATTCCTTGAGCGATTTCATACTTCTCTCACACAAGATCAACGCGAAAAAGTTAGAAAAGCGCTGAAATAAAACTGAGAGTTATATATTTGTTTACAAAACTGTGCAGAAATCTATAATATTTTTATGAACTTTCCATAATATTATTATCTTATTAAAATCGAAATTACTCTTAATCTAGCCCAAAGTTTTGCAAAAAATAATAAGCAAGTGAACTCATATAGCATATCTGCAGTGCCTGAATATGTAGATAATCTTATTTATCAAATCATTTAAATGTTATTTTGAAATCTATGACTGAAATATTATACTTAATTACTCAATCAAATTGATATGAAAAGGATTAAAATTGTCGAAAAAAAAAGTATACCCGGCAGTGTGTGCATCATTTATCTTTAAAAATATTTATATTTCTATCAGATCGGTTAACAAATGGTACAGTTATTTCGTTAATAGCTTGACTATAATTTACATTTACGGGAACATTGGGAAGTTCCATCCTTAATGTAAGTAGTATTAGGTTGCACTTCTATAAGGTATCCTAATGTTTTCACGAAATCTCTGTAAATCACGTTTTCAATCATGTATGACAAAAGCTGATTTTATAGTCTCATTTATGCATATTACAATATTAATAGTTATTGAATATTGGCTGGGGATATTTGCACGTATGTAAAAATAATTAGCTATTTGCTCTTTAAAAATCAAAAGAACAACTGCCTGCCAAAAACTTTACAAATGTTAAGTAAGAGTAGGGACGAGTAGTATATATTTAAGTCGCTCATGCGGACGAGCACAGTATGTCTGAATACTTCGACCTAACAAGTGATTTACTGGATAGTTTTTAATTAATTCCGCAACACAACGCACAACACCACCACCGGCGAAGAAGGCGAAAGTGTCATTTCTAACACAGGAAATCCTACAGGAAAACCACTTGATAGAGAGCGACAAAGAGGAAGAGACCAACTTGATCGTAAAAGGCAATACGTTTTTATTTCACCTGGTCAACTTGTGGATCGACAACAAGACAATGAAGGAATATTACCAGTGCTGTTCAAATTTCTCCTTGCATTTACGCTCCAGAATTTATTCACAGTGAAACGGCAAGTACAGGTAGTAGCTGGATGGATCAGGAAGGCAATAAAGGAGTTGTGCCAAGGAGCCTCCAACAAAGATTGTTTGCACAATATGCCTCTGGAAAAATTGTTAGAATTCCTTTCAAAAGACGAGTGCTACACGACATTATTTGAGGATCCAATAGCAGAGGAATTCGAGAAATTACTGTACCAGACCCACAATTAAGATCTTCTCGACAGACCGTTGCAGATGCGCCCGCTTGCAAGTAAATTCATCGGACGAAGAAGAATTATTTGGGAAAATGCTGAAAAGGACCCAAGAGAAATCGATTGCTTGGAGTGCGGAGGAGACGTCTGGTTTTGAGGTGGTGAACTTACATGTTCATTCACTCAAGCAGTGCGCAACAACCAACAAGAGGGATTGGTGGCGTCATGCGACCCGCCGACTTCAATTCGTGACTTTATCGGCTGCAGACCCTATCCAGGAACATCTGAAAGCAATCTTGAAAATACTGAAACGCAGGATTATGAACAAAGAGAACAAGCAGAAAGAAGAAAAGGATGCAATTTCAAAATTTGGCTAATAAACCATGTAAGTAGCCCTTTAACGTATATATTCCAAACAACTCATTTTATTCTCCATTTAAAAATTGGCTTTTTTAAAGAAATAAAATTCAGATTCCATTGAAAACATTAAATGCAAAAATACAAATACAGGACTTGAGTATTGCCGAGTTGGAAAGGTACGTTGAAGGAGCTGCAGTATGGTATGTATTTATAATGCACTATTGGGAAATATACCAGAGCATTATTATGATATACCAACCATATAGTCATAGTAGGAGAATTGTTAATGTGCTAAAACAACAATGTTAGTGCACGTGTAACGCATTTTAGCACTCATTAAGACCATACCGACCGCTACCTTGATTTGCAGTATTTTAACAAAAACGGCAAGTTTGGCTTCATCACTGCTTCTACAAATAATTTGATAATCGAGTTATATTTTTCCAGTACATTTAGAAAGGATAAAACTATGATATGTCGAAGTCTTTTTTGTGAAATTATATTTACAAATATCAACAAAATGCATTCAAAAATATAGAAAAACGCATTAATTTCTATATTAGATGTGTTTTTTCGGCTATTTCCTAATTATTATTGACTTCGACATATCATAGTTTAATCCATTCTAAAGGAAAGGTAAAACATTGGGGTACACTTGAAGATCACTATAAGCTTAATCGTTTTTCACTTTTCTTTACGCTATAGATCCATCCGTTGTCAGTTTTCTTTCTTTCATTATATATACGTCCTTGTTTCCCCATACTGTAATTTTTATTTGTTGCCTATTTGTTTACATCCGTTTCATTTCTTTTTGATCGTATCTATTTACCATTGTTATTTAATTCATTTTTTCATTTTTCTGCATTCCCACATCCACCATCTCCGTTTTAATTACTCTCTTGTTCCTTATCACTTCCATCTTCGTGGACATCTTCATTATTAAAACTTTCGTTTTTCTGCTCATGATCATTCTCTGGCAAATAATCGTGTTTTTCTTTATTCTCGTCCTCAAGTACATCATAGTAAGTCTGTTCTGCACAAACTAGCGTGTTTTTGATCTCCGTTTCAATAGGCTTTTTGTTTGCAACGCTCCCAAAACGGCAACCGTTAGCTTGATTATTTAAGACTTTTTGAGGTGAGAGGTGGACAAGATTTCCCTTGCCGTCGTAGCTCAGTGAAAACAAGGTGGTAAGTAGTGAGCTCCACGGGATCTATCTATGAAGTCCACCCTGTAATTGTCCACACCCCCTAATAGTAGAACCCGATACCAACATAGGGGTGATGGCAAAATACAATAGGAGTTATAAATACAATATTATAAAAATACGTACTTACAATAAATGTACTTTAAATTGAATGTAAACAAGATAAATGCAAACTTATAAATTACTTCCGATTGTCAGAGATATGTCCTCTACATAAATAATTATTGGCAATCGTATACGCCAATCTACTATCATTATAAAATAAAATAATTGCAATATACAAAATAAAGCACAAAAAAAAACTACGGTAGTTGTTCCACGATGACAATTATTACCTAGTGTCTAAGACTGCGATCATACAAATATTTTACATATGGCAGTACAAACGCTAAATGAACCATAGATATCAAATTAGGTAATTAGGTAATAACATTAACAATTTTATTATGATGGTTCGCTTAAGCTGCCGATATCACATTGTCTTTATCCTGATGAGCACACTTCCGGAATTCTTAAAGCAACTCAAACCACTCAATTGGGAGCAGGAATCGAGACTTGCACAGAATAGCGGCCTCTCAGCGTGATTTCTGCAGACATCATCTACTTCTTAAACACGTCCCATGCGGAACTTCAAAAAGGGGTCTCTCATAACTGCTGGCGATACAGCGGAGAGAAATCCGTTCTGGGTCGTAAAAATTCAAGCTAGAACGCCCGTAGGAAAAAACCTAAAACAAGCTATGGAAAACCAGAATTACTAATAACTCTGAAAACCCCAGAAAACAACACAAAGAAAATAATAACTAAACCAAACTGAGATTTATTACGGTCCTACCATCTTTGCAGATTACTTTCAGCCATGATGTGTGGGTGGGTGACAAATCCGCCCACGCGGTTGTGGTATATACAAAAAACCTCTAAATAACACTTATCGGCTAGCACGTAGCACAAATTATCACCACTTTATGCAGTATTTACGACGAGTATATAAAACAAGCCATGATGCCTAAGGATTAACAAATCCTCTCAGATTACTTATCATTGCCACAACACCACACCAAGACACCTCAACGACCGGAAGAAGAATTAATCTCATTTTCCGTAAAGCATGGCGTTTTGCAAATCAAACTGATGCGCAGAGAATTCTAATTAGGTAAAATTCAAATTTTGCGCCAAAAAAAAATATTTGCTGAATCTATAACTTTAGTGTTGGTTCATTCTACTGCGCAGCGCTTTGATCGCTAAAATTTTCAAAATCAGATAGCAGGCTATGACTGACAAACAATTGAGACTATGAGAGCAATAGTGGCCTAACATATAATATATATGAGTCGCTCAGAAGCATAACGGCCCAACTGAAAATTTTGCGGTTTTGAGTGCATAGTGGCCTAAATGTGATTATTAAATTCTCTGCTAGATGGTGCGCAATATACACTTGGGCCATGCCTTTCATTTAATATAAGTCGTAATGGTAAAGTGGCTCATGTGGTAGTTAGGCCAGTTTTCTTTTTAGTATTTAGTGTATGGTTTTATGTTGGTTTTACGTATTGTTTATTTATACATTTTCAAAACAAATTGAAAAAATAATCAGGTAAGTACATATTATAATATCTGTATAATGTCATATAGACTCCTTTTTATTATTATTAATTTCACCATCTAAAAATTATAACCTAAAAATAATAGATTTAACTTTAATTACTAAGTATTACCGTTTTGATTTTAGATATGAACACGTCAGATAATGAATTTGAAACCGATTCTGGAGAGGAAAAGAGCAAGAAAAGAAGATAAATGAAATAGACAAAAGAGTAAGAGTAAAATTCTGGAAAATCTTATGTTAATGCCAACCCTAGCTTGGTACAACCAAAAATATTTTTTCAAGGGGAATGCACCTGCTCTAATAAATGCCATTCATTTCTAACTATTGAAAAAAAGGAAGAAATATTTTTGAAAGTTTTTACAAATTAGCAGATTTTAACGTGCAAACATTTTACATTAATTCACTAATATATGTTGTCAATAAAGATCGGCACACACATGCGCAAGATCCAAATATGCGTACAAAAACACGCATTTACAGATTACCCAATGAATCAGGGAACATGGTGAATGTATGTAAGACATTTTTTAAAGATACACCAAGAATTTCAGATGGACGTGCCATTGACTTTAAAAATGTCAAGAATTTTATTAATAGATTTGCAAGATATACTTCCTACTATAGCCGAAATAAAAACCCAAATCGAGAGTACTTGTCTCTGGATTTAAATATTACAAAATTGTACAAAATGTATTTACAAAATAAAGAATCGGTAACAAAAGTATCTCAATTTGTATTTTCTAGAATTTTCAATGAAGATTTTAATCTTTATTTTTGCCATCCTGCTACAGATACCTGCAAAAAATGCGACCAGTGACGAAAACAATAAACTTGAGGAAAATAAAGAGTTGCATTTACGTATGGCGGAATCTGCTTGTAGTGGAATGCAAGAAAAGAAAAAGAAAGATTCAGAATTAACAACAACCATTGCTTTTGATCTTATGAAACTCTTAGCAACACCAAGTATATTATAAGATAAGTCATATTATAAGAGGCAATTATCGACATACTGTTTGGGTATTCATAACCTTACAACAAATCAAGCACACATGTATGTCTGGCATGAGGGAATGGCGTCACAAATTCTGCAAGAAATTGGCTCCTGGATCTTGCACTACGTTAAAAATTATGTAAAAACGTCGATTTTAATCATGTACAGCGACCAGTGCGGCGGTCAGAATCGCAATATCAAAATGGCAGCAATATATACGTACATAGCTACTTCTAATGCGTTCAGTTCTAATTTAATACATCACAAATTTCTTGTTTCGTGGCATTCCTACTTGGCCTGTGATAGGGATTTTGGCATGATTGAAAAACAGAAACGTTTTTTAGCGACATTTTTCTACCAGATAATTGGATTAAGTCATACTCAGCGCCAAGAATACGAATAGATTTGAGGTTGTCAAAATGCAGAGTACAGATTTTAAGAGTACAAAAAAATTAAAAGAACTTCTTACAAACAGAAAAAAAGGTGAAGAATACGTAAAGGTAAAGTGGCTTAAGATACAGTGGCTTATGTTTAAAGCTGATGAGCCTTTTAATTACTTTATTAAATACTCGAATAATGAAGGAGTCGCTTTCTACAACCTCAATGTTACAAAAAAAAGAACTCAAGTTAATCAAATAAAAAAAGAAAACTTCCATCCACTACCAAAAAGCCAAGTTTAAAAATCTTCAGACTCTTCTTCCTTATATACCATCTGTCGTCCATCACTTTTATAATAAGTTGATCACTAATGACCAGGCAGTAGATGAAGATATAACCCAGGAAGGTAATAATGACTAGGGCCTAAGTGATACATTAACCTTTTTCTTATTTTTTTTACTGGCAAATTGGCCCAACTGTTTTTTTCACAGAATTTTGAATTTTTTTAAATTTATTTTTTATATATTAATATTAATATTATATACCGCTATTCTAACTTTTTTTTTTGTTTATATACAATTATCTAAAATCGTTTCTGAAATAGTACTAGTTTTATTTTAACCCTCATAATGTTTTGCTCATTATGTCAAAACTATCTTTTTGCACTTGGGCTGTTCTGCTTCTGATCGACCCATATATTATATAAATAAATAAATAAAAATAGAATGTTTCAATTGATTATCATCACTAATTAGGAGACATCTTATATGTTTATAACATTTTTTTTGCTTAATTCCAGCATGTAAGTTATGTGTAGAAAATATGTATATATGTTTGCAATGCATAATAAGATTTAAACATTAATTTGATTTTTTATTTTAAAATAATAAAATGTGAGTGATTGTTATTTTATAAATAATGAAGATACTAAGATTTCATCAAGTCGATATTAAAATGTAAGTATGTATATATATATATACATTTTTATTTAAGTTGTAAAATAAATTAATCATTTATTTAAGTAAGTTAATAAGTTTATTTATTATCTAATATAATATATATGGCATCAGTGAATATGTGACTAAACCTAATAAATTTAAATTAGACTTGCCTACATTCAGTGTCATAAATTATCAATAAAAAAATTAATATATACTAGTTTAAATTTGCCGCGGAATGCAAATTAGTTTTGGTTCATTCCGCCGTGATGGTGCAAGTGCAAACGTGGAACTAAGACTAAGCAAGGGAGAGGCTGACCGCTGAGTTGCCGCAAGTTGCCGTTCTATTTAATATGTTCTAAGTTAAAAGTAACAACAAAGTGGATTAACAAAAACAAGTAAGTACAGCTATTCGATTAAATTAAATTAACAACAAAAATCATACAAAACACTTACTGTAACTTCCTTGCCCCTGAGAAATCTTTCTTGCAAAATTGAAACACCTAACCTCGAATCAACCACACACTACAACAAATATCTGAAATCTAAAATAGCACATATATTCACATCATTTAACTCTTACGATAACAAAAATCCTAGTTAAAATATTACCCGAGAGGAATACAACCCATCATTGAAACCGCAATCATACTCAAACTAAACAATAAATCTAATCTTTATTAGCACTTTCCCATGCAATCTACAACATAATACAACCTTTCTCGATTAACAATTAATAACATTTGCATTAAAAAAACCTAATTGCAACTTGTTTCTAGATTAAAATCGAGATCATCGGAGCCAATCCAGGATCGACATGGAATCCACAACATAAAAATACTGGACACATTGTGAGTAATAAATTTACATAATCAACCAAAATAACCTAATTATAAAGTATTTAGTTAATAATTAAAAAAACAAAATAAAGTTCCTGATTCATCTTAAAAACATTTTCAACCAACCATAGTGTATACTTGGTTGCATACCATTAATACCTATTTTCGATTTTAGGAATTCCACCGACAAATCCTCCGGAATTATGCAGTTACAACGGTCTTTTAGAAGTTTCATCATCAAGTCATAATTTGTATACCAGTTGTCAAATGTGATATTTCGGTTTGCACCTGATACAATCAATACTGATCATACATTCAACAATATCAGCTGGCCTATTGCTAAGATTAAATCAGGTTGCTTGCCTACATACACCTCTAAATTGACGACATAATATGACTTTGAATTCACTAATGCTTGCACCTTTAACCCATATTTGGCAGGTTTGGACATAAAATTTATTAGAAAAAAAAAATAACAATTGTATTACATTATTTAGTCATTTATATAGGAAAATATTTTGATTTTTTTGTTATATCCTTTTTGATTGATTTGATTATTATATAGTTTGGAAATAGGATAGCAAAAATTAAAAACTACGTGTAGTCATTGTGAATGTATATTTTTAAAGTGTTTTGAAACGTAATTAACAATTTTAATTTAATAACCCTGACAAATGTAGCTGAATTTTAAAGCCCTGAAAAAGATAGCGATGTTATCGAAACATTGGCAATAAATTATTAGCACACGCTAGTTTTTAATTTTTGCTATCCTATTTTCAAACTATATGCTAAAATAAGAAAATTTGTTTTTAGTTTTTAATTTTTTTTATTTTACATTGTATTATTACTTATGTAACATTTTTATTAATTAATATTTTCTTCATTAATCTTGTAGAAATTCTTTATATTTAACATATTTATTTAAATTTATTTGCATTTTCAATGCCATTTTTTATGATTAATCATAATAAATAATCAATAAATTTGCGAAACATGTTTGCCATAAATAAATAATTTTATAATAGAATATTTTATTGTTTATAAATAAATATGTTAAATATAAAGAATTTTAATAATAATTATCATTTTGAAGTTATGTAAATTTAGTCACAAGAAATTAACTGAAAAAATCTATTGCCAAAAAGGAATCGAGTTGAAATTGTTTGTGTTTACATGTATGTGGGTATTGATTTTAATGATATTCTAAGACTTCTACTTACTTTTGCTGGTTTATCTGTTTTTGATGGAGTTAATCTTTTCTTAAAATCCAAATCATTTCTATCAGCTTTTGATAGAGGAAGGTTGCATGCTTTCTTTTTTGATGAAGACGCTCTGTTTTTTGCTATTGATGGTTGAACGTCATTTGCTATCTTAACATTTATTAGTCCAAAGTGTTTTAAAAAACACATTTGTTTTTTTTTTATTTTCTGTAAATGTTTGCGATATATGAATATCTAGTTTCTGTTTTTGTTTTTTTTTGTATCTTTTCTATATTTAGTTGAAATATGAATGTTACCTACTTTTTCTTTAGTTGAACTATTGTTTTTTGGCATTTTGTTTATCTGGCTTTGTTTTCTGTACTTTACTTTGTTTTGAGGAACTACCTTCTTCTGTGTGTGATAGATGATCATTGAACTCTTGATTTTTTACGAGGATTTTTAGATTGGTTTTTATTTTTATTATTTTTAGGAAATTTAAAGTTAAATGGCTTAAATTTTTTGTACAATTTTTTATCATTTTAATATCGGCTGAGTTCATATAACTCTTATATTGATCAAAGATTTGCAACTCAACTGCACTATTATCAGAATGTTTTGTCAGTTTTCTAATCTGTGTTGACATTTTTCTAATCTTTTTAATTTTTTCTATTATTTTTTCTTTTGAGAAACTATTTTTTTTTTTGGTATTTTGTTTATCTGGCTTTGGTTTCTGTACTTTACTTTGTTTTGAGGAACTACCTTTCTTCGTGTGTGATAGATGATCTTTGAACTTTTTTCATTTTTTACGAGGATTTTCAGTTTGGTTTTTATATTGATCAAAGATTTGCAACTCAACAAATCATCAGAATGTTTTGACATTTTTCCAAATTTCTTATTTTTTTAATTATATGTTATGTTAATAATAATAATCTTCTACTGTTTGACTGAATTGTCAAATTGTAGGTGCTGTCTGTGTTTTAGTTGAAGCACTTAACTATTAATATTATTTATATTATAGGTTATGTCAGGAGCGGCGCTACCTACTTTGGCGCCCCCTGCAAGTATTAAATGTTGCCTCCTTGCAAGTGTCAAATATGTTGCCCTGTCTTTTAAGGATCTCTTAAACAACGGGGCAACATATTTGACACTTGCAAGAGGGCAACATTTAATACTTGCAGGGGGCGCCAAAGTAGGTAGCGCCGCTCCTGGCATAACCTATATTATAACTAATATTAATAGTTCAGTGCTACAACTAAAACAAAGACAGCACCTACAATTTGACATTTCAGTCAAACAGTAGAAGCTTATTATTAACATAACATATAAATAAAAAAATAAGAAGAATGAATAAATGTCATAACATTCTGATGATTTGTTGAGTTGCAAATCTTTGATCAATTTAAAAACCAGACTGAAAATCCTCGTAAAAAATCAAAAAAGTTCAAAGATCATCTATCACACACGAAGAAGGGTAGTTTATCAAAACGTAATAAAGTACAGAAACCAAAGCCAGATGAACAAAATACCAAAAAAAATAGTTCCTCAAAAGAAAAAATAACAGAAAGAATTAAAAAGATTAGAAAAATGTCAACACAGATTAGAAAACTGACAAAACATTCTGATAATAGTGCAGTTGAGTTGCAAATCTTTGATCAATATAAGAGTTATATGAATTCAGCCGATATTAAAATGATAAAAAAATTGTACAAACAATTTAAGCCATTTAACTTTAAATTTTCTAAAAATAATAAAAATAAAAACCAAGCTAAAAATTCTCGTAAAAAATCAAAAGAGTTCAAAGATCATCTATCACACACAGAAGAGGGTAGTTCATCAAAACAAAGTAAAGTACAGAAAACAAAGCCAGATAAACAAAATACCAAAAAATAACAATAGTTCCTCAAAAGAAAAAGTAGGTAACATTCATATCTCAACTAAATATAGAGAAGTTGCAAAAAAAAGAACAAAAACAAAAACTAGTTATTCATATATTGCAAACTTTTATAGAAAATATGAAAAATAACAAATGTGTTTTTTAAAATTTTTTGGACTAATAAATGTTAAGATAGCAAATGACGTTCAACCATCAATAACAAAAACAAGAGCGTCTTCATGAAAAAAGAACGCATGCAACCTTCCTCTATCAAAAGCTGATAGAAATGATTCGGATTTTAAGAGAAGATTATCTCCATCAAAAACAGATAAACCAGCAAAACTAAGAAAAAGTCTTAGAATATCATTAAAATCAATACCCACATACATGTAAACATAGACAATTTCAACTCGATTTCTTTTTGGCAATAGATTTTTTCAGTTAATGTCTTGTGATTCAAGTTTTATAACTTCAAAATGATAATTATTATTAAAGTGTTATATAAGTAATAAAACAGTGTAAAATATAACTATTAAAAATTAAAAACAAACTTGTTTCAACATATTTTCTTATATAAATGACTGAATAATGTAGTACAATTGTTATTTTTTAATTTTAATAAATTATATATCACCTGCCAAATATGGGATAAAGGTGCAAGCATTAGTAGATGCAAAGTCATATTATGTCGTCAATTTAAAGGTGTATGTGGGCAAGCAACCTGATAGCCCATTTAATCTCGGCAATAGGCCAACTGATATTGTTGAACGTATGATCAGGTACAAACCAAAATATCACATTTGACAACTGGTATACAAATTATGATAAAAAGTGCATACCCAATATTTTTTTATATTGTCGTGGCACAGAAATAAACTCTTTATTATTTGGTTTCCAAAGGGACATTACACTGCCAAGTTACAATAAAAAAAACTCTTTGCCACGATAATAAGATTGATGAAGAATCAGGCGATCGTCTTAATTCTGAAATTATTCGATTTTATAATTTTACTAAAGGCGGTGTCGACGTAGTAGATGAACTTTCTGCTTCCTATAGTGTATTAAGAAATTCAAGAAGATGACGACTCACAATTTGGTACTCTTTACTAAACACTGCTGGTGTAAATTCTCAAGTTATTTATAGATGTAACAATATTGATAATGAGTTAAAACGTAAAGATTTTCTTAAGAAAGTGTGCCTAGAATTACTTAGGGAGCATATTTGCAAACTGAAAGAAATCCCCAGAACTTCCAAAGAGCCCAGAACAAAAACTCAAAAATTTACTGGAGATTTGTCTGTTCCAATACAAAATCAAGAAAATTATATAAGATGTCGGGGGTGCCCTATCAACTAGATAGGAGGACCAGGAATAACTGCAGTAACTGCAAAACGCACATTTGCTTAGAACATCCAATTTATGGAATGCACAAAACTTGATGACAAATAAAAAAATTTCATGGAAAACTTTGACATTTTTGGCAATGCATTATAATTATTACATATAAAGAAAACACAATTTTAAGTTCGTATTAATAAAAATAGGTTACGGCCGCTATTTCTTAACTGATTCTTAGGGAATACACCCATAAGAGTGCATATTACTGTATTTTATTAACCTAAAAACATAATATTTCACATATTTTAATAAATCTACGAATACAACATAGAAACTCACGTGATATAAGCAATACTTATTTGATGCAAAATTATACTTTTTTATTATTGTATGGAAATGGAGTCATTATTAACATCATCAGAACATCAATTTGTAACGGTGTGGATTTTCTAATTAAACATGTAGCCGATATGTGTAGTCGTTGGGAAGTTACTAAATAAATATTGAACAATATTTATCATTACTTTTGGTTCGGCCAAAACCAGACAGTAATCCTTCATAATACAAACTTAAATAAGTTCAGTTAGCGCTGACTGAACCAGATAATTAAATCATACTCTCTCAACTACCACACATATCGACAAACAAACCTCCAACCTATAACTTCTTTTAATTAATGTACTTGCCTGTTATTTACCATCTCGCCCCTTTTAGTCCACTTGCACTAGCATCAAACACTATCAAACTACACTTAACAATAATTTAATTAAAATGTCATTAAAAAATTAAATTTATGAAAAAAATATTCTAAACTAAAATCATCCATAGACGCGTTTCGAGGTTTACCTCTCATCAATATGGCTTTATTTATTTAAACTTAATAATTGATTTTTAACTTACTTCGTCAACATTGTTCACCACCACAATTCAAAAAGAATATTTTAAAGGGTGTATTGACTATTTATACTAACTGACTTAATGACTTTATTTAATGGCTATGGTTAATAGCATTCTGAGAATGAACAAATAAACTAATTATTTTGGGATATTTAGCTGATGGTAATGACATGAAAGAATTAAAAAGGAAATTTGAAAATTAAAAATAGAATAAATTTTTGGCATAAATTATAATTACTATTATACAATTTCGTGTATATCAGAACATATATAAAATATATAAAGAAGAGACGCAATGTCCTCAAATGAGACAGTTGTAAAAGCAATAGTTTCGAATAAAGCCTAAATGTTGACGAAGTAAGTTAAAAATCAATTATTAAGTTTAAATAAATAAAGCCATACTGATGAGAGGTAAACCTCGAAACGCGTCTATGGATGATTTTAGTTTAGAATATATTTTTTTCATAAATTTAATTTTTTAATGTTATTATTGGGTTGTCCGATTGAACAAATAGTAACGAGCGCTACATATGTCGTTGTGGCATTCGTATAAATTTACCTATTTAACTAGGCTTTATTCGAAACTATTGCTTTTACAACTGTCTCATTTGAGGACATTGCGTCTCTTCTTTATATATTTTATAATTAAAATGTTAATGTGAACAAACGAACCTGTTTAGTGAGGTTACGTTTGTTTTCCACACATTGAATGAAACGTCAGATACTGTCAGACGCACGTGTTGCGATGCGCAGAGTCCTGTGGTATTGTAGGATACTGTAAATGCGGTTAGTTGATAGTTCATGCGAAATACATTAGATGGTGCTGCTAGTATATTAAACTTAACGCAGTTTGGTTTTATTGGTCGGTTTGAATTAAGCGCAAGGTGCGCGCATATATTATCAAAGTATAAATCAAGGTTTTGATAAAGTTTGAAAGTTAAAACGTAGAAGATTAATCCTTCTTTTCTGATCGCGACTTGGTGGAGTAAACCATGCAGTATGCTGTGTCTTAATTAAGCTTCGTTTTGTGAGGACCAGTAATTTCTTCATGATCAGCCAATAATTATTTGAATAATTCCTGTAAAGTGCCATTGAATTATTTGAACCTATATAATCATGGGTATTTAAAATAATGTACTCCACCATGCGGTCATTCAGAAATAGCAAAACATCATCAAAAGCCAGACCATCAGGTAAACTATTTAATAAATATCAAACTCGGTTTAATTGATTTATTATTAAAACTACATAAAGAAAAATATACAACTTATAAATTTTATGTACAGGCTTTTAGGACCTTGTGGTTAGATCCAATTACACATGGTCGAACCAAGAATCTTTAAATATCGAAGTCATCCTGCTTCCGATTCAATCAAAGCCTTTATGATTACTAATCAATCTACCAAGAAGCGTAGTGCAGCCTATATTTTCCTTGGAATGCTGAATCAAGAGTTGCGTAGGACGTGTTAAGGAATCTCAGCTAAGTGGATGTTTGCGTATATTTTTCTGTTTACTTTTGAACATTTAACTTCAATCCGTCAACTTTCAAATGTTTAATCCATCAGATTAACATTTTTGTGCATCTGAAATTTAATTTAAAAGGTTTATAAACCTGAAATAATGCCAGGTACCCATTAGGGGGTACAAAATATTAAGCTATATGTTTGTGTATGTTTTCGCTTTACAAGAGCTAATTTTGTTTAAAGATTGTACAACTAAAATTAGAATTAATATTGTTACGGGATGATAAGCTTATCGGCCGAGGTACCATCTAAGTCTAATAAGATTAAATGATAAATTTCTATCATAACAAATTAATCACTAAGACAAGCAACTGCAGCCGATACAGATGTGGCGACTACACAAAGACGTTTTTAGCACTAATTTGTACAATCTAAGGTGTTAATCTTTTTTATGACTCTATCATATCAAAGGATCTTTATGTCTGCCGATTAATGGTTCTTTGATATAATTATCCAAATCGATTATACCTGCAGCAGTGAATTTGTTGAAGTGGTTGTTTTCTTTGCTATATTATCAAAGTCTTGCCACAGCAATTGCTACGTTTGCAGTTGACGTTGAAGCTTCTTCGACTTGAGAAGAAATTGTAGCCGGTGGTAAATTAACTGCACAAGCTTTTCGAACTAACGATGAGTATGCTTGATTGTATTTCTCTGGTTCACTAAACGCACATTTTTTGAAGAGAGGATCGAGCAGCGTAGCTTGTAAACAAATTTTATTTTTTTTTTACTAATTTTAATCGATTCTTTCTTCCTTCAAGCAAATCATAAATTCATTTAAAGGATTATTTAATTAAATGCGACTTGATTGTTTTTATAAGTATTAATAACTTTGAAAGTGTTGTTGTTTTTTTGGCACTTATTTCATTGGTTACCTATTATAAAAATTGTCTAAAATTTCATTTATTTCCTGAAGAAGTTGCTTTTCATTTGGAGATACATTATTTAAATTGCTGTTTACAACAGCCAGAGTTGATATGACAGCATCTTTTATTTTTAATATACTTGGCATATCATATCATATATGTTGAATTCCAACGAGTTGCAACAGCTTGTTTCAGTTTTAACACAGGTAAACCCATTCCTTCCTGCATACTGTTCAATTTACTTAAAGCCGTTGAGCTTCGTTTAAAAAATTCGACAATTGATTTTTTCTATTAAATTTTTTATTTCACTAATATTTTTTAAACTTGATTGAACAATCAAGTTGATTGTATAAGCGAAATCTTCCATTCTTGAAATTTTTCTTTTAAAAAAGTTTGTGAGTTCTGTGCAGTGTGACTTTTATTATATGATATGCAACATAATAAGTTTGATTTTAATTTTGATTTGTCAATATAATGTGCATATTATATTATTGCTATAAAGCTTTCATTATTAATTGATGTTCATCCATCGGTAGTTACACAAACTGCAGGTATTTAAAATAGCTTTTTTTTCATCCTCTATTTTATTGTAAAGTTGTAGAATAAAGCTGTAGGAAATAGTTTTTTTACTTGGTAGATCATAGCCTGGACACAACATATTCATAATTTTTTTAAATTTGGTCTTTTCCACTATTCTTAGAGGTTGATATTCCTTAACAATAATTTTTATTAGTTGTTGGTCATATTTCTTTGGTTTTTTAATAGATATCGGTTTTTTTCTATTTATATATTCTGTAATAGGTGGCGGCTGTCTTTGTGGATTTTGAGGCAATATAGTTGTCGGTATATCAATATTTTCATTATTGTTATTATTTATACTACGAGTCTGAGATATAGAGGCCGTAGCGCTGGGTTTTTTAGAACTTTTTTTAATATTCTCATTTCGGGAAATTGGCATAGAGAAATGTTTTGTTTTCATATGCCGAATCAAATTGCTCGTTGATTTATTTGTAACTTTTAATGTCTGTGCATGATAATTACATTTTACAAAATTATTTAATAAATTTGTAAAATGATACCAGACATCACTTATTTGTTTGTTTTGTTGGAAGACATAGTACTACTAAGTAATATATAAGCGCAACTAAAAATTTTGAATTGAAATTCTTTGGATGTTTTCCTTTAGAGTTTCAAAATTTCCGAAAAAATTGAGTGAATAATTGAAAAAAACAGAAATTTTGGGAAAATGCATGTAATAAACAGGAGACAGAATAAGACGAGCGGCTATGCTAACTCACCGGTGATTCATCCATGATGCATCCGGTGAGTTGGAATAGCCGCTCGTCTCCTCATTCTCTCTCCTGTTTATTACATGCATTTTCCCAATATTCCGTTTTTTCCAATTTTTCTGGAAATCCGGGTTTTTTTTTACACTCAATTTTTCACTCGCGGGTCCTGTGGAATACAATTCCGGGTCCATTGCGGGTCTTATGCAATATCATCATCTTCATCAATTCAATAATTTCATGGCTCGTGGCATTTTCGCCAATTAATAAAAATGCGAGAAGGAAACCAATATAAATAATAAACAAGAAGTCCTGAAATGTCGTTTTAGGTGCGTTAATTATGCTGCTATGCGGCCTATAATAATTTATTTGTTAAAAAACAAATATATTATATTTAATATACACGCCCGCACGAATTCTTCAAGAATGAACTAACCCGCGTGCTGGCTGCGGAGTAAAAGAACGTTTCCCGAAGGTCGCGCCAGAACAAAAACGTTTATCAATTTATTGTTATATTATTTTTTGCTATTTTGTTTGCATTGGAACCATTATAATAATAAAACTACAATACAATCTATAACCAAAAGGACATATTATGCATTATTATTTATAATCATGATCACGATGATCATTTCTTTACACTCGCATTGTGCCTCCCATTTCAACAAAACAAAATGTTACTAAAATTAAACAACAAAAATTAATTAATAATACTAGTTTTATTTAGATATTTATGTAGCATGAAAACGACATGCTACACTCTCCACCACTCACAAAACTATTTGAAAATATTCGGTGCTACTAACTGATGAACCAAACCTGTTCTATACTAGAAACTGATGATTTGAACATGAATTACTGTTTTTATTAGTGACTAAACAAGCAAACAAACAAACAAAATTAAGCATATATTATACCTTATCTTTGGGAACCACCTCCTGTCAATCACTTCCTAGTGCACCATTATTATTGTCTTTTCTAACATCTTCGGCACCATTATTATCGTCTTTTCTAAAATCTTTGGCACCATTAGTTTTGTTGTCTCCACTAGCCATTTTTGACGATGACGGTTAAATTAAGTTGAAACTTAAAAAAATGGTTTAAAAAAATGTTTACAATTTAAACTGGGGAGGTTGCTGCCACCTGTTGTTCACTTGCTCAATGAGTTTTATTTTTTATGTGTAAGAAAGAAACCAAAATTACCACTCAACGCATGATTTCAATGTAATTGGCTCTGTTTAGATTGACTCAACATGTGAACTAAACTGCTGAGTCATCGTTTGTTGGCAGCGCTTGCCATTTTACTTATCATACATTTAAGTTTGCTTGCTTGCTGACAAAAGAACTCAGCAGTTAATAAGCTCATATAAATTTACATATTATTAAAAAAATCGAGAAAAGAGGCAATATAGGTAATTAATAAATATATAGGATTACAACGTACAAAACTTGGGTAAAGGAATTAAAAAATATAAAAAAATGATAAAAATAATCAAACTTAAAAACATTACAAAGTAGAATAAAATGGCATTACATATTGAGAGTATATTATATCTTGTTAAGTAGCGGCTTTATAAATTAATTAAATCATTTAATTAAATTTAAAA
Organism: Tachinus rufipes; assembly: GCA_963932245.1. Classification (NCBI taxonomy): domain Eukaryota; kingdom Metazoa; phylum Arthropoda; class Insecta; order Coleoptera; family Staphylinidae; genus Tachinus; species Tachinus rufipes. The sequence continues at coordinate 55,115,118 of OZ010748.1, forward strand.
TTTTAAGCTTTTTAATAAAAGTTGGCAACGTTCTAAAATATGCCGTTCAGACGGGCTTAGCGCTTATATGGCTTATAATGCGTTCAGAACGAGTCATCAATTGCCAGCGCTGACTCATCAATACTAATTTACACTAGCAATTATATTATTAAGTAATATTTATGGTTTTTTTAACAACTTGAAAAACGGGGGCGACATATTTGACATTTGCAAGGCGGCCACTAATTTGCAACTTGCCGCTCTTGGTCGACAGGACCTTCCACTTGAACTTGTAATTAGCGGGTCAGCTTTACAATAATTAGGCGGTACTCCAGCTCCAATTAATAGCGAGCCAGGGTTTCCGCTCCAAACAGCCTACAATTACTCTCCTTTATAATATTCCCTTAAATAAAGTAAAAAAAATTAAAATGTACCTTAGTTGTTGTTCGGCTGTTGTCTGTATGTCGGCATTCTTATGGTGTATCTTGCAGCATTTACCAGTATTTAAATAGATTGGACGTTCATTTTGATTGGTCGCGGCAATTTACTTCACTTGCCACGTGATCGTCCTTTCTTTTGTTTACGAACTCGACCGGTACTACGGCTGATGCCCAAGAGGCCGGAAAATGTCTGCCCGTTGCTTATACGCAAGTTCTTAAGCAGAAAAAGCATTTCTCCTAACACGTGGGACCTCACACACAGGCGTACTTCGAATAATACACCGACGCCAGACAACATCCAACAAACCCACAAAAATACATTCACACTAATCCTAGGTAATATTTAAGAGCATAAAAAAACATTTATTAATTAATTAGCGCTCCTCACAGAGATAACTAGTAATTTAATATAACAAAAAACTGCAACGGAACGCCACTGTTTAATGTCGCAAACTTACGCAACCAATTGCTAAGGATTTTTCTTCCTGGGCCCTATATCTGACATTTTTTCTTTTTTATATATTATAGATAGATAGATAGATAGATAGATAGATAGATAGATAGATAGATAGATTTATTTCATGTTTATACGTATTTTACAGAAAAGATAAAATTACATATATACATTATGTCATAATATAATATTAATACAAATATAACACACATTAAAATTTTATAAAAGTTTTTAAAATAAAACGTCACACATATTAAAAAAAAACACTTTAAAAGCACTGACTAGGTTATGAAAGAATATGATCATCTTTGAAAAACTCCTCTAGTGTATAGTACGGTCGTTGTTGAAGATGTCTTTTCAGTTTTGTTTTAAATAATTTACTTGTAAGTGGTTTTTCTGTAACAATTTTATTGAAAATGTTGATTCCCCAGTAGTTTGCCATAGTTTTTGTTTTGTTTAGTTTTTTTAGTTCGATCCGTATTTGATGATGCTTTCTGGTGTTGTGATCATGTACCATTTTGTTTAGAGTGTATTTGTCAATATTATCCTTTATGTAACATGCAGCTTGGAATATATATTGAGATATGCATGTTAATATACTTTGTTTTATAAATAGTGGTTTACAGTGTTCTGTATATGATGCGTCGGACATTATTCTAATGATTTTTTTTTGGATCTTTAAAATTCTTTCAGCGTTTGAATTTGCACCCCATATTAAAATGCTATAAGTTATATGAGAATGAAATAAAGCGAAATAGGCAGTTCGAATAGTTTCATATGAGCATATTTTTTTAAGTTGCGAAAGTGCGTAAACAGATTTATTGAGCTTAGATGCTGTTTCATTTATCATTATATCCCATTTTAGTTTAGTGTCATAATGAACTCCTAATATATTAATTGTACTTTGCGAGTTGGTTAGTTGGTTTTGACTGTATAAAGTATTAGTGGTTTTATCGTCGTTAAGCTTTAATTTATGCATAGCAAACCAAAGCTTGGCGTTATTTATTGTTTCATCGTTTTTCTGCAACGTTACCTGAGCATTACTATGTTGATTTATTATTGTTGTGTCGTCAGCGTATAGTATAACACTGGCATCAATATTTTCGGGCAAGTCGTCTATATATAAAATAAATAATGGAGCCGCAAGAATTCCACCTTGAGGTACGCCACTTTTTATGTATTTTATTTGGGAATGTGTATTTTCTAGTTTGACAAACTGTTGACGATGTGATAGGTAATCTTTAAATAGTTTCAAAGGTGCACCTCGAATACCTCTATTTTCTAGTTTCTTAGCTAGAATTTTGTGGTCTACGCAGTCGACTGCATAGTTTTTTGTAGAGGATTCTCTAAAAATAGTTTAAAATAAGTTTGCTTATTTTTTTCTACGTTTGCTCCATGTCTCAACTGCGAGTTTGTTTGCATTATTTGCATACCTTTGTTTTCGTGAGGCACATCTGGTCCTCGGTATGTTCAGTTTTCATTCTTTATGAACATTCAAAATATAATATCGAATGGTTCTAACAAATCGAGAACATTTTTGGTAAAGGTTTGATAGAAAAATGTTATTTTTTACTAAACCAAACCAGTTTTCTACTAGTGCATTGTTCTTATGCTCTGACGTAACTGCTGTCCATAGTGACAGTAATGGTACATATTTTCTTAAAAACATTTCTATAAAAGCATGGAATGTATTAAAAGGTTTGTTTATATCTATGTTATGGTTTGAATCGACAAGACCCAAATATTAACCACTGAATCTTTGGTAAAATGTTTATACTTAATATATCAGTTATGTCCTTTGAGTTATATATCATTTGGTTGGTATTCTCATGCCAATTTGAATTATTAGTGTTGGTAGTTTGATACAAAAACTTTATTCAATAAATAGTTACAATATATAAAAAATAGTTAAAAAATAAAACGTGTAAAATGTATAAAACAATAGTATAAAACATACGCATGTGTAACGGTACAAAGACAAACAGATTAAAATCAATAAAAGATAACATGACATACAATTTAAAATTTATATCACAGTTGGAAGTCACATACAATAAAAATGATTTATCAGGTATTAAAAGTTTAAATCTAGTTAAAAGAGAAACAGTTTATGTATACTGGCGATGGTCCGTCAAGTGCTCGATGTAAATGTCTTGACTTCACTGATCACTTCGCTGCTCATCAGCTTTTGTATTAGGCCCGCATACCGCTTGCTAATCCCCAGGGCCTGGAGTACAGCTTCATTTTCCGGGTTTCACTACCCTAGGGTTCCTACCTAAAGGGTACACCACCACCTCATAGCGTTTTCTCGCCAGTTGAGTTGCCATCTCTTGATACTTATCCAGTTTTCGTAACCGACTCTGTGTAAATGCCTCACGCTCATTTTCGAACGGTATTGCAATGTCCACAATTGTTGCGCTTTTGTTGTTTTTGTTCAACAGGACAATGTCAGGCCGTAGGTTCGAGTTGATACCTTTTACTGTCCTGTTGACACGCGCTTGTCTGCGGCTTGACGGGATTACTTTTGCAAGTCTTGGACAGCATTGTGGCGTTGCTGCCAGGCGTTTGAATGCATCTGGTATTGGTTTAGTACGTGCGGGAGGGTTTCGTTGGTTTTTCCGCATCTCCTACACCTCTTATCACCATTGCCAAAACGCCTGGTGGCATTTAGAGGAACACAGTAGAGTCGGGCTCGGTGTATAAAATTTCAATCCGCGAATCTGGTGGCAAACCCAGTTCTTAGAAAGTGGTTGCTGGATGACCACAGTGACGACAAACGAAGAACCTTGCCTTGAGTTGGTTTGGCTAGAAGTTTTTGTTCGTAATACTTTCTAACCTGGTCTTTCATTGACTTCTCTACCAGGGCTCGTGCGGTAGGAGGGATCGTCACTGATGGTAGGTTGGGCTCTCGTTTTTCGACGAACTACCTTGCTCAACTTGTCGAGGGCGATTTGTCGGACAGTGATATTAGTTAGCAATTTAATGGCCTGTGTAACGGTTTCTACGTCCGTTAAGTCGCATAAGGGTAATACATCTGTGCCACCCCGTGCTGATGGTAGGTATAATAATTTGGGGCTGGCACGTTGAGGAAGTTTCATCCAAGACTTACAATATTTCTTATAGTTCTCATCAATTTCTTTTAATAATTGTTTTTTCTGTACCGTCGTTATTCTAAAGATAAATGATAGTTGGCTGGTTATAAAACTAGCAGGGAGTTATGGATGCCGCTTGGCTGCCCCTTTATTCTTGCGATTGTGCGCTCGGGTGCAGTGTCGACATGGAAGCCCGTTGGTAGGCCCAGATGTTCGTAGGCTTCGCCATCGTCTAACAAGGAAGTGTTCTCATCTTTTATTGGCGTTTGCTCGACCCTAAATCCGGTGCCTTAAAATGCGGAACGAACGACGGCAATGTTAAAAATACCTGGACTAAGAGGACATCCTTGCTTAACTCCTGCCTGTGTTAAGATGGAGGAGCTCAATCCATCTTTAAACCGAATTTTTGTCGATGTACTCTGGTATAACATTTTTACCAGGCTGGACAGTTGTTTGGGTAGTCCTACAGCGAATCAGTTATATGGGTGTGAGGAACTGACCCGAACGCGTTGGCAAGGTCTAGCCAGGCCACCAAAACACTGTTATGCTTCATCCTGGCGTGGTCAAACGCGCTTTGTAGTAGAAGTTGTGTTCAAAGCAACCCTCGCCTTTTCCGAACCATTTTTAGGCTTGCGATATTATATTGTAGGTAGGCACCACGCCGATATACGGTGAGCCAGACAGGAAGCATACAATTTGTAAATGGTAGAAGATTGGGTGATGGCCCTCCAATTTTCCACTACCTTACGATCCCCTTTTTTATATATTAAGATAGTTGTAGATTCTTTCCATGACTCTGGGACCACTTTAAAGTTATTAATTTTATTGTATATCTTGCAAATTGGGTCTGCTTTTTTCAGGTCGCCGTACCTTAGTCCATCGAGACCTGGAGCAGTGTTCTTTGCTGCTTGCAATTTCTATTTCACTTCCTCACTGGTAAACACAATGTTTTGGTTATCTGGTTCACAGCGAGGAAATGGAATGAAGTGGTGTTCTTTGGCAGGCAGTTATTTGGTCTCGTAAACAACTTTAAAGTGGTCTTCGAGGGTACCTTTTTTGATTTGACATTGACCACTATCCTTTACCCCCGTAATTTCTCTAAATGCTTTCTTTTTATTTACCCTGTAGAGGTTTTTGGATGCGGGAAGCAGCATCAGCATAATATCTTTGACCCACCGCAGGTCAGCGTTACCAGCTGCTTCCCGCAACCTAAGTTGTGCCTAAGGGGCCGATTTCTGGGGACTTTTGCAGATCCGACTGCAGTCATTTCCGCGGTGATGTTGTTGCTGCTATTAGTTTTACTGCTGTTCTGACCGCATCCAGACGACGTAACTAGTCCCTGTCTTTCTCGTTTCTACTGGCTGAATTTTACCAGCCGTTAATTTGGTTGGAGACGTCTTCAATAACTCAGGCAGTTGAGAGGAATCCGGGAGGTCAGTAACGGTGTGGACCTCATTGGTGCGTGGCGGTGGCGGGAGAGGTAGCTTTTGCACTGGGCTAAAGGGTGGTAAAGACGCCGGACTTGGTGGTGGTGAACGCTGCAAGCTAGGTGGTGGTAAATGTGCCGGGCTAAGTGTGGGTGGAGGGTCCTGGTTTACAAATGATGAAAGGGTATGTGATGCAGCTGGAGGTGAAGCCTCGGCAATGGGGGGCGTAGTGCTCTGACGTTGCTAAGATGGTGACGTTATCTGTCGTCGGGGTTGCGGGGCAACAAGCTCTGGTTGATGTCCTCCGGCGCGTCAGGGATTTTATTTGGGGCATTGGACGCCTGGTGATCCTCCTTGGTGTAGGGTTTTCACCTGCATCTAGTTCCAGCATGTAGACCTTCATCTCAGCAGCATCGTGAACAGCTTTTTGATGCGATGTTTTTGCAAAGACCACATCGGAAAACAATTTCAAACTTATGAAAACGTCGTAAATGCTTGTTGAGGTCCAAGTGGCTTTTGTAACTCCTGCGTGGACGGACATTGCACAGCGTGCATACTAGTTCGGATGGCATCGGGAACATCACAGTGTATGGTATCATTTGTGACATAAATTTACAAAACACAACAACAATGCTATTATGAGTAAACTTCTACGTGCATCTGTCTTTTCTTTGTCTGGATTAAATTGAGAAATAATAATAGCGCTATTTTTTGCAGAATTTCTAATATTTTTTATTAAATCCAACACGTTTTTATTTTGCTGTTCTAGCAACAAACTCTCTATTAATTTTCATTGCCCAACTGTCTTTCTCTATTCTGGGTCTGCTCATATCCCACTTCTGATGACAGATATGACACATGCATGGCATTTATTCTAACTATTTTTACAATTAAACAAGTTCAAATAATATCTAAGCTTATTATTAAATCATTTGTCGGTTAAAGGACTCGTTGACGGTTTCAAAGCAAACGCACTACTTACAGACTCAATCTATACTGTATCACTGCGGAGCAGCCCTCCTCCGAGCACACGCCTTTTTTCTTCGACTTCCAACGTAGTTCACGAGTGTTTAAATATTTAAAATTGCATTTTAATTTGCCGTCAAAGAGAACGTTGCAAAATGTATTATCAAAAATTCCATTTGCAACTTAAATGAATCAATCAATACTAGATCATTTAAAATTAAAAATTTCAAAATTAAGCAAGTTGATTAAGAGTTGCACACTTATGTTTGATAAAATTGCTATATACCCAAGCTTTCATTTTGACTGTTCAAAAGATTTAATTGTAGGCAATAAAGACTTTGGTCACTTAGGTCGAATTAAGCGTAAGAGTTATGTTAAAGAATCCAGCGCGTCAGCATCTTGACACCTGCACAAATAACAATAGAAAGAACTAAGAATTGATAAGAATGTAATATGTTAATTCAACAGTTTAACAAATATAAGTACTGGCGTAAAAAGCAAGAGCTTCAATTCAATGTAGATTTTAAGAAATACATGTTTATGTAATTATATAAATAATATTCAATAAAACAAGTTTTTAATTAATAAATAAGTTCTAAAAGTTAATTGTAAGGCAGACCATGCTTTAGTTTTTATGATACGCGGTATTCAAAAACCTTGGAAACAAGTCATAGCCTATTACTTCACTGCAAATACTATTCCAACAGATATATTTATAGAAATCTTAATCAAAATTATTTCGGAATTGCACGCTATTGGATTAAATATTGTAGCGACAGTTTGTGACCAAGGTTCTACAAATAAATCAGCAGTAACTCGATTGTCTGCACAAACCAATAGTTAATTCAATTTTCAGTTTTTTGTAAATAACAAACCAATTTGTATTATATACGATGTTTCGCATTTACTAAAAAATACTAGAAACTCCTTATTAAAGTGCAAAATTAAATTTGAGGCAAATATATTTGCAAAATTTGTTCATATTGAGGAAGTTTTTAAATTTGATCAAAAAAGAAGATTAAAACTGCTCTTAAATTAAAAAGTGAATATTTTAGTTTAAATAATAAATACATAAAAATGAAGGCCGCACAGCAGCTTAGTTCAACAGTGGCAGCTGCAATTGAAACTTTATTAGTTATATACTGCCCAGTTTATCAAATTGATTGATTCTTTATCTGATTCATTAAATGAGTCTGGTAAATTTTTTTTTCCAAATAAATCATTTAAGTGTGGAGTATCATTATCATCTCCACACATAGAATTTTGGTTAAATATGTTGATCAAAATTAAAAAGTGGAAATTAATAAATTTAATGACAGATACAGATGTGATTCGATTGACTGATTTTGAATAAATTATTAATTCATTTCAGATACAGATGTATCAAATCAATATTCATTTGTTTAGGGCTGGCAAACCACAATTCAATCAGTTATGTTTTATAATAAATACACTAAGTACTAATGAATAATTTAAAATTTCAATTGTAGAAATTTTAATCAAGACCTAGTTGAAAATTTGTTTTGCACAATAAGGCAACATGGCGTTGCCAATACTCATCCAACTTCTCATTAATTTCTTGCCTTAAAAACTGTAATAATCAACAAATTAGCTTTGCCTTATGAACATGGAAATTGTGAAAATGATGACTGTACAATTAGATGATCTGACATAATTTATCTCAGGAAGTTTAGAAAATTTTGATAATCCTACAAATGATTCAGATATGGAGCTTGTCTATACCAAAAGATGACATAACTGCAATAGATAGTCAAGCACTCACTTATGTCAGTGGTTAGGTATTAAAGAAAATAAATATTCCAGCGTGCAATCAATGTCATCAAATGTTATATAGTAGTGAAGCAACTGAGAGGCATGTGTTTACGCAATTTAAAGAATGCAATAATTTATTAAATTTTGCTTTTAATGAAGTAATATTTTTATTGGATGACATGAGTATGTTTATTCAATATTTAAATATAAATGGCCATACAGATAAATTGGAAGTAACATTTAAAGCCCATTTTAAAAGTATGTACCAGAATTTATTTAAAAAAAATTTTGTAATGATCAAAGTTGCAAAGACTTGATTTTGAATGTGGCTGTACGATTATTCATATAACAATATGTACAGTAGTCAACTAACACATTATTAAAAAAAACATTCATAACAAAAAAATGCTGAAATTAGTTCATCCAATTAATCTGTCATTAAATATTTTAGAATTATTATTTATTTTTGTTACTTATTTATAGAATAACCATTTTATTTTATTAAAAAAATTAAAGTTATATTAATATATCTTATTTTATATAATTATTATTTATTTGTTAATTTGTTTTATAGAATTTGTTTTTAGTTTATATTATATATAATTATATATGACCGGTTTTACAGAATAGTTATTTATTTGTTTTACCATTTTTATTTTATTTTTTGGTATTTTAAATTATATACAGGGTGTTAGACAAAAAACGTACGGCTGAATAACTCTGTTATTTTTTAACCGATTTATATGATTCAAAAACCATTTTAAATGGTTTTTTGAGTATTTTAAAGGCAGGTACTCACATATTTGTTTTATTTTTAGTATAGTTGCTAGGGCAACTAACTTTATTTTTTAACATGCATTTTTTATTTTATTTTTTGAATCTATATGATATTCTTAATACAACCATGTAAAATAATAACATACTTTTATAACAAAATTTTCTAATAAATTTAAAAAACAACGTACAAGTTTATTGCTCTTTTTTGTTCCAAAAGCCTCTGTAAAATCAAGTATATGCTGTTCTATCTCACATCAACATCTTGCATCAAAGCATGTTTTTGCAGTCCACACTGTTTTTGACAGTCTGTTAGTTTTCTAGAAGCTTGATCACTGTGGTGGAAATGACCCACGATTTTTTTGTACTTTTTTATTATGGTTTTGGTTTGCTCATCTGAGAAAAGAAAGTGTTTTATCACCGATTGCAGTGTGTGTGACACACAACCCATAGATTCATAGGGACCACGCAAGACACAAACCATATTTGGTGCATTGTCACGTAATACCAAAAAAATCTTACCGCTTAAGTTCCATTCATTAACCATATCTCTCAGTTTTTGTTCGATGTATTGACCGGCATGATTTGTTCTAGTACAGCTGCATCCAATATAACTTTCAGACGTTGATGCTCAATGATACAATGTCTTGTAAAGCTGAAAAGTAAACATGTTTTGCTTGGGTTGGTCCATATATCTGTGGTAGCACTTAACCACTCACATCTTGCAACTGAATCCTTTACTTTGGTTTTCATTTTCTCATAAGTCTGCGGCATCAAGAATTTTTCAGACTTGAGTCGATATTTTTGAAGGATCAGCAAAGTTGAGCCGTTCGAATACTTGCCTTCTACCAACGAATACGGTAGCATATCGACTATTTTCAAATCTGTAATGGCTTTGTCTATTCTTTTTGAAATTTCATGGTCATCTGGCCATTGCACAGATTTAGATTTAGTGACCAAACTTGGAATAGTCGATTGAACCAGCTTTGGTTTATCATAGATATTGATACTGACAGAGGTTATCGAATACATCCGCTTCGATTTTTTTTTTTCATTTTTCAAGTTTTCTATTTCTGACAGCCGTTTTAAAACCTGTCTATACTCCACATTATAAAGTTATGATAAATGTTGTTTCAATTCGTGTATTGTTTGTTTTTTTGGTTTGTGGTTACCCAATGAAAATGATTTATTACATAATTTGCAAACGGCTTCACATAAATCGTTGGTACTTTTATTAAAATATTGCCAAATTTGATTTTTCTTTTTGTTGCAACATTTTATACCTACCTAAAACAAGAAAAAAAGCTAAAATAATTAAATTAAACTAGAAATACACACACCGGCAAACGTTAATAAATTCATTTAAATTTAGTTTTTAAATCTTCATGAAATTTTATTTTATTATTACAATTTAGTGAATTTGGTTAAATATTTACGATGCACGAATTAGTAGAATTAGTGTCTGGATGTCAAACGTGTATGTAAACATTGTACACAGGTTCATTTCTGTTTCTGCTTTTGTATTCACTCCCTTTATAATAAAAACAACAAAAAGTACAAACACTTTAAAAACGGACTATATATTGGGCATTGTTGTTTAACTTAAATTGTTTAACTCAATACTCTCAAGTCTCAATAGTAAGATAAGAATTAAGAAAAAATGTCACTATAAGATATCATTAAATTATATCGTAATTTAATTATTAATAATAAAATTAATAAATATAATAATTAAATAATAATAAATTTATTAATTATTAAATTAACAAGAAAAACAAATTACTCATTACTATTGACACTTTTCTTCGTGTCCGATGTGTAGTGGTTATATTGACTAATGCTATTCCAAGTTGTGCATGGTTGTTTGCTCCGCGGGTTGCTGTCCCTAAGTTCAGGTCCGTCACTTGTGATATTATATCGGTCTATCGAGTGAGAGAGTGCCCGCGCTTATGTTTGCCATTGGGTTTGCTTTGAATGATGAGCTTTTCTATGTTGTCGTGGCGTGTGTTATGTCCGAAGAATTTCAAGATAAGAGCATACGTCATACTAGAAAGTTGCTGCTTTGGTTTAATTTCAGCCAGAACCGAGATATTTGTGCGCCTGGCCGTACGCCATACCCACATCGCAAAGGCATCAATTCGCCGTGTGTTGGCAGCTTTAGTGACCCATGTTTCGGAAGCATACGTAAAGACAGGAAATACTAGAGCTCTTGTCAGCGCAATTTTGGTTGCTTTGGTTATATTTCGGTCTTTCCATAGTAAGTTGACTCATTGCGGAGAGTGCTATTTCAATACGCCTTCATAAGAAGGCTCAAACTCGCAGGAGCCGGATCTGTGGATTGTTGCGCCACAATGTATAAATCTCTCCACGACCTCGCAGTTCCCAACTTGATCAGGCTGTTGCAGATGTTTTGTCTCTCGATCGACAATTATGACTTTGGTTTTGATGTAATTTATGTCCAACCCATATTCCCCGCTTATTGTTTCTAGTTTATTAAGTAAGGCAGTAAGTTCTTCAGCGGTATTGGCTATCAATAGGGTATTGTCAGCAAATCGCAGATTGGAAAACTTCTTTTCGCCAACTTTCACACCCCCATTCTAATTTTCCAGAACCTGCCGCATCCATGGCCGCATCACATACTCATGCACATACGTATAGTTCTCGAATTAGGTTGTCACCTTTTTTCTTGCCTAAAAGAGACATGCCACAGCTCAGTGCGATAGGGGGGCCGTGGCATCGCAATTAAAAAAATATTGAAATACTAATAAACAAATAAATAGTAACTGGGTTAACAGGTAGGCGGATGGCTTGCAACGGAAGATAATGCCAAACTACAAGAACACTCATCTGCACAACTTCAAGGGCTCCAATTGCTTTATTAAAAATCTTCTTTAGTGCAACATTCCGGTGCCTTGTTCTCCTGGTTGGGACTTGGTGGCCCTGGTCGGGGCTAGGACGCCGAAAGCAATAAATGGCGGTCCTGTAATTCTTGGGGGCAGGATAAGAGGTAAAAAAAAATACTACACATAGGTTCTTCTAATCAGAAGTGATGTATTCTGTCTTTCGTTCTGTTACACAAATATTTTCATATTCTTTCTGTGCTAGAGAGCATGGTAGCAGTCTACCCTCGCTCCAAACAGCCTTGGTTGTTAGTTGGCTGTTGTTTTAAATTTCATGGCATGCGGGTACCTTTTGTCGACAATCCTTCAATAAAAGTCTGGTTGGGTGTTATTCCAATCGGCCGCGGCAATTTCACTATGCGACCACGTGCCTGAACTGTTCTTTCTTCACCACCCAACTTGTACCACGCTTGTTGCCTAAAGAAGCCGGAAAACGGTTTACATTTGCTTTTACGCAGTTTCTTACATAAAAAGTATTTCCCGCGGCACGTGGGACATCGCCCATAAGCGCGGTTAAAATGATACTTCGATGCCAAACAACAGCCAAACAACCACCTTACAAATCTATAATACCACACTCACAATCTATTTGTGTACAATAATCAGGAGCATAAATAAACTTCAACAAACAACAAACCAGGAGCCCCCCACACACTGAGCTCACACTTCGACTTACAAAGGTAACTATATTATTTTATATAAATCTTATTATTATTAAAGATTTTAGTTAATATAATCAATATTTGGTCTTTATTTTAACGACATAAGCTGCTTATCTGGATCAACCACAAATCTAAATATATACATATAAAATATACATCCGGATAATAAAATTGTAAGTTGTTCTATTTATAATAAATATTTTTAACCTAATTAACGTTTGGTATGTTAATCTAGTTCTCTTTGAGTCTTTTAATTAAAACGGTCAATGAGACCGTTACACCCCTTCTACTTCCGCGAGGAAACCTTTCCACTAAAATTTTCCGAAGAAAACATACAACAAACACTGACTTAGCAAAAAAAAGCCGGGCCTTCAAGGCGTCTTCACTAAGTTCAAGCTCACTCAAAAACAGGAGGAAATTAAAAACAAAATACAAAACAGAATCTTTTGCTCAGGAGTAATGCAGGCATCGACAGTAAACGGAAGAGGTGGCCACAGACGGCTGAAAGCAAAGATACCTTAAGGAGATAAACCGTAGTCCGGCACCCGGTCCCCTATCGTAGAAACTTCTTTGATACCCTTTCCTCGGGGGCTGAAGCTCGGCGAGTGGACGGTCGGTGAAAGGAAAAAGAAAAGAAGAAAATAAAAACAACAAAGACTTCCCAATACCCATTATTTCACGTCAGATCCAGATCACATCCTTCTCGCAAACCAACAAAAACCACGTCCATAGCCAAGTCGTTGTAAATGGAGTACATGGGTGTCTCCCCATACCCCCGTGCTGAACAATAAAGCTGGGCACTATCACTGTCACGGGGTGACTCTTCGAAGGGGGAGAGGGGACGACGCACAATCACAACACACAAAGAAATAAACAACACGATAAATGTTTAAGGGAAAAAGTCAACAATACAACAATATTCAGTTAACGTCTATTCATAATTACGACGACATGATTACAACAAAATAAACGACACACAATACAAGGTGATAAGCACAATATGATACAAAAGAAAGGCAATCAACATGGGCAAGCAAAAATACAAATATATTACAAATGACAATGAACAGGGAGATGCAAAAAGACAAATATAATACAGTGATAATGAACAATGAAACAACAAATACAAATAATACAATGAACTGTGACAGGCAAAACAAATACAAATATATTACAAATGACAATGAACAGAGAGATACAAAAAGACAAATATAATACAGTGACAATGAAAAATGAAACAACAAATACGAATAATACAATGACAGTGATCTGCAGCGGGTGTGCAGTAAAAGAAGTCTGAGCTAACGATTGCAGAACAAAGCCGTCGAGGATCGAGGAAGGGCAAGCCTTCTGCACGAGTCCTATAGGTCGGTTTGTTCTTTACGGTTAGTCAGACTTGACTGCCTGAATGCTGCGAAAACCGGCGCTTTTATCCGCAAACGCGGCTACCGGTAGGCTCCTCCTTTTGTCGTCGTGAAGGGTTGAGGGTGCGCGCGACGCACGAGTTAAGGGCGATTCCTAGCATGAAAATTAGGCCGGTGAAACTTCGCCGGTAACAAACGGCCCCGGAAGGCTAGGAATCGTCCAAGTGGTAAATTAGTAGAAGATTTTGGGCGCCACTGCATGATTGTCCGCATGCAGACGAATTTTAAGCTTCTGATTCGACTTCGGATGACGATATATTTTCGTCGCAGACCTGTACTGGTGAAGCTGGTGGTGTTGGAGTCGGGTCTCTTGCTGGTGGAGCTGGTCGCACGTCGTCAGCGTGGATTCGGACTCTCTCTCCATTCTGGTCCACTTCGTATACGCGTCCGGAGAATATGTTCCGGACATGGTATGGCCCAAGCCACTTAGGCGCAAACGCCTTTACTCGCCCGTGTTTGTCCGTTCGCGGGTGAGCCCGTATCATGACCGTTTCGTCCATTTGGATAGGTGCGGGTTCGTCGGGCTCATCATACCTCTGTATGTATCGGAGCTGGCGTTGTCGGATCTCTTCCAGGCGTTCTTCCCGGTCGTCGTGTTGTGGAGCGGTTGGTGCTCTTGATGTTGGGATTCTCCAATCCCCGGCTCGAGGTAGGCTAAATCCCATGAGAGCCTGACTAGGCGTATAACCGGTGGCCGCGTTTCTTCGGGTTCTTAATTCAAACGAGAGTGGGGCGATGTGTTGGGCCCAAGTATTTGGGGGCTGTCCCTGCATCCTGACTCTTAACCCTTTTTTAAATTCCTGATTGCGCCGTTCCGCCGGGTTAGCTTGTGGGTGATATATCGGCGTGAAATATGTTTCGCAGTCCCAACGCCGACATGCGCGGCTCCACCGGTATGACTTGAATTGTGGTCCGTTATCCGTAATGATAGCATTTGGATATCCAAATCGGTGGAATACTTGTTCTTCTAATATTCGTACAATGGCTCCCGTTCTAGCCTCTCCCATCACAAAGGCTTCGGTCCATTTTGTGAACAAGTCGACCAAAACCAAAATGTTTCGTTTTTTTGTCGATGTTTCTGGGAGCGGTCCAATCAGGTCAACGGCGACGACGCTAAACGGAGTTTTGCTCGTTCTAGCCCGAAGTGGCGCGTGTGGCTGTAGTTGCCCGCGCTTTGTGGCTGTGCAAATAATGCAACTTCTTACGTACTCCCGCACGTCTCGTGGTATGGTTGGCCAGTAGTAACGACTGCGGATGGCCCGTTCTGTTTCGTCGCGACCAGGGTGAGTTGCCTCGTCATGTAAATCGTGCAACACCTTTGGGCGGAGTTCTTCCGCTACATACAGGCATCTATCCAGTCCATCTACGGCTTTGCGATACAGCTTTCCGTCGATTATTTCCATGTGGACAGCGTGCTCTTCAAACCGGGGGTGATTGGGTTCGTTAAGTACCCCGGTTATCCGCACAGCGTGTTCGTCGCGTTCTTGGGCCGTCTTGATTTCTTCAATTAAGGGAATTTCGATCACGCAGACTTGTGGTGGTAGCAAGGCTTCTAAATCCATTTCATGGTTAGTTTGCTGATTTTCCGGATCCCTGCTTAGTAAATCTGGCAGTTGGTTTAGCTTACCCGGGCAGTGTTCTATATTGAAGTCAAAAGACTGTAGGAACAAAGCCCACTGTACTAGCTTGGACCGGTGATCTTTGAAATTGTTTAGCCACGTCAAAGCTTGGGAGTCCGTTTTCGCTGTGAAATGGCGGCCTTCGAGCAGCGGGCGGTATCTACCCAACGCCCATACTAGAGCGAGACATTCCTGCTCGTTAACGTGATACCTTTTTCCGTCTCATTTAATTTTGCGGAGTCAAAGCTGATAACTCTTTTTTCTCCTTCCGGTGTCTCTTGGTAAAGTACCGCCGCAATCCCTACTTGGGAGGCGTCTGTCTGCACGGTGTACGGAAGGTGTTCTACCGGCCTATGCAGTTGTAGGGGCTTTGATACGGCCTGTCGAATCTTATTCATTGCTTCGGTCGCGGTAGCAGTCCATTTGAATGCCCTTGTGCTAGCTGTTAGCTCGTTCAAAGGAGCTGCTAGACTTGCAAACTGGGGTATATATTGGCGTACCCAGTTGCAGATTCCCAGGTATCGTCGCAATTGTCTCCTAGTCTTTGGTAGTGGATGTCTTTGAATCTGCTCCAAGTGTTTGGACAGTGGTCGGGTTACGTCCGTATCCACTGTATGGCCTAGGTATTCCAACGTTTTTTTGGCAAACGTGCATTTGTCTTTCCCTAGCCGCAGACCGTACTCCTGGATCCGTTCAAATACGAGCGAGAGGTGCTTCAGGTGTTCCTCGTACGATTTACTGAATACGATTATATCGTCGAGGTACACCATAGTGAATTGATGCAGGAATCCTGCAAGCACCTCCTGGCTCATTAGCCGCTGGAATGTGGCCGGAGCATTCTTCAGTCCGAACGGCATGACTCTGAATTGGTAGTGCCCACCGTCCGGCGTGCTGAATGCCGTGTACTGTTTCGATTTTACTTCCATTGGGACCTGCCAGTATCCACTTTTCAAATCCAACGTGGAAAACACGGTGGCGGACCCTAGGTCTCGTAATGCCTCTTGTATTATCGGCATCGGTGTTGGTTCTGACGGGGTCGCATTGTTTATTTTCCGGTAATCCAGACAAAAACGGGGTTCGCCGTTCTTTTTGCCAACCAATACTACCGGAGACGAGTAAGGGCTGGTTGACGCTTCGATTATCCCTTGCTCCAGCAAGTCTCGAACTTCTGCGTCTATCGCTTTCTTTTTGTCGGCGTTTACCCGGTATGGACGGGTTGCAATTGGGTTGCCGTGAACCGGTCTTATGGTGTGTTCCAATGTGCGGGGAAGATCAGCAAATTGGTCTCTTGGTTTGAACAGTTCTGCAAATTGTTCGGCCAATGCTTTGAACTGTGGTTCGAGAGGGGCTGGGAAGTTGTGTTCCAGTTCGGGAGTTTCGTCCGTTGCAGTTGTTTTGCGGACCTGTACCCAGAAAATGGTGTCTCGATGTTTTTTTCCCAGGTGCAGACAGCCGCGGGCAAAGTCAAAAGTGCCGTCATGGTAAAATAAGAAAGGCGTTCCCAAAATAACTTGGGTATCGTAGGTCTTTGGATACCAAGAAGTCCGCGCTGTATTCAGCGGCGCCTAGCTGGAACGTGGTGGTGGTTTTCCCAATGGCCTGCATTGTGCCGTTTTGAGAAGCCGTCATCAGGTTTGTGTGGTACGGCTCGAAATGAGGCACGACGTCTGCATGAATAAAATTGGTGTCTGCGCCGGTGTCTACCAGACACTTGTACGTTCGGTTTCCGATTGTAAATGGTACAATCGGAAGCGCACGACCCACCACGTTGCATTGGTTTGATTGTTCCGGCCGACCGTCATTGTTTATGTTTGACGTCCGGCCGCTGTTCCGTTTCCCTGGTTGTGTCTTGCACGGAGGGTCGGGCAATCACGGTGATAGTGAAAAGTGCCCCTGGGGCAATATCTGCATTCTGGTATTCGCGGTTCATCTTTGGTTCGCCAGTCTCCTCTGTTTTGTACCGGAGCTCGGTTAGTAGGTGCTCGGCTAGCTGGTGCTGGTTGGTTTATATGGAGCGCAATCTTCATCAAGTCGTGAATATTTGTCGGTGGAATTCGGACCGCGTCCTTGAAGTACTGCTCGGATAGATGTAAGATCAAGTGTACTATGTCCTCTTCCGTTTCTTGCGGACACCACCTCTCATATTGAGTTTGTTTTTTTAACACAAACTCGTGTGGTTCGGTGCTCCCTTGCTTTTCGCTCCATAGCGATCCCATCTGGGATATGCGTAGGGACCGTGGAGCAAACGCTTGTCTCAACGTGTCCGTCAATCGTCCCCACGGGATGTTATTCTCAACCGCGAAGCGAAACTTTTTCTCGGCGGCTCCACGTAGCCATTGCCCGGCGACGCGTGTCCAATTTTGTTTATGGACTCGAGATTCTTCCAGCGTCAGTTCGGCTTCTTTTATAAAATTCTCAACGTCTTGGTTTGGTGCGCCCGTAAATTCGGGTAAGCATATGACGGCATCACGGCGTAGTTGGCTTAGCCGTACGTCATTGAACGTCAAAGTGTCGTTCGATCTGAGCGGTGGAAATATTCGCTCTTGTTGGCTTGTTTGTCCGATAATGTACGGATTTTGTGTCGATGCCGCATCATTTGGTTGGTATATTGCATCGTACACGTTTGGCTGGTACGGTGCTGCACCCGGTTCTCTCGTTGGTGGGTTGGTAGCTCTGTTTTCGGATGTTATGTTACTCTGGGGTTGGTTATTTCCCAGAGTATTTCCGTTCTCGCTTGTCGTATGATATTCCTCTGTCGTGTTACTTCCGTCGATCGTCTGGTTGGTAGTATCCTCCAAGGATACGTTCTCTACGCCGTTCATGATGGTGTCGTCTGTTGTTGGTGGTAAGCCTTGTAGTCGTCTTGAGCTCCTGCTGGACATATATGTCCTCCTTCTTTCGACGTCCTCGGCTAGCTCTGCTCAGGGTGTCGGTTTACTCGGCCCAAGAGTTGGGCGCCACTTGTCACGGGGTGACTCTTCGAAGGGGGAGAGGGGACGACGCACAATCACAACACACAAAGAAATAAACAACACGATAAATGTTTAAGGGAAAAAGTCAACAATACAACAATATTCAGTTAACGTCTATTCATAATTACGACGACATGATTACAACAAAATAAACGACACACAATACAAGGTGATAAGCACAATATGATACAAAAGAAAGGCAATCAACATGGGCAAGCAAAAATACAAATATATTACAAATGACAATGAACAGGGAGATGCAAAAAGACAAATATAATACAGTGATAATGAACAATGAAACAACAAATACAAATAATACAATGAACTGTGACAGGCAAAACAAATACAAATATATTACAAATGACAATGAACAGAGAGATACAAAAAGACAAATATAATACAGTGACAATGAAAAATGAAACAACAAATACGAATAATACAATGACAGTGATCTGCAGCGGGTGTGCAGTAAAAGAAGTCTGAGCTAACGATTGCAGAACAAAGCCGTCGAGGATCGAGGAAGGGCAAGCCTTCTGCACGAGTCCTATAGGTCGATTTGTTCTTTACGGTTAGTCAGACTTGCCTGCCTGAATGCTGCGAAAACCGGCGCTTTTATCCGCAAACGCGGCTACCGGTAGGCTCCTCCTTTTGTCGTCGTGAAGGGTTGAGGGTGCGCGCGACGCACGAGTTAAGGGCGATTCCTAGCATGAAAATTAGGCCGGTGAAACTTCGCCGGTAACATCACCTACCAAAACACAAACCAACGACACAAAACAAACATTCACAGGGACATATACACGTTGCCATCGGAATCCGACTTAATGTTATACGCAAACCTTGGGTCATTAAAGGTACTCTTACCCCACGCAGTATCACGGATGCCCTATTCTTCAACCGGGGTCAACACAGCTATTATCAGCGAGAAGAAACAATCACAGAAAAATTACAAATAAAAAAATTAATACAAAAAAACGTTTCCAAAACAAAATTATAATTATACCCTAACGTGTCCAAAAGGATCCATGCCAACCCTGACACTTAATCCCACACACAAAAAGGGAAACAAACAAAAACTAAATATTTTAATCGCCACAATAAGGTTTAAGGTTCTTCACGTGCCAACAACTCACGGGTACACCTTTATCATTTTCCAAATCATACACCAACCGGGACACCATCCCTCTCACAACACACAATATGTACTTTGGGGCGAGTATTGCCGCAAAACCGTCGATAGCCTTGGACAACGGATACGTTCGTTTATTAACCAAATTCCCTATCTTATACTTATCGGATTCTCGTCTCCGAAGATTATAAGTTCTTGAGTTTTTTCGTAAGCTTGCTTTAAATGATCGACAATATGGAAAAACTTTTCAGGTATCTCACATTCTCTTGACTAAATAATCCCTGTCTTTATCTACGACGACATCTTTTCTCTCTATCTGTCCATAAAACTTGCCATCACAGGAAACTATTCTGCCAAAATTTAAGAAATTGGGAGAATGACCGGTAGCTTCATGAACGCTAGCCCTGATTGCATAACCAATCTTATAGATATCTCTATCCCAATAGATGTGAGGAACTTCCATCAAAAACGACCTAATAGCGGTCCCAATCACCCTGTTCACTCTCTCAGTAAAATTCACTTGAGGGTGATAGCGAGAGTTAAACCATACCTTCTGTACCTCATATTTCTACATTAGTTCCTTAAATGCCTTACTGGTAAATTGCACTCTATTATCAATCATGATGATTTGAGGAACTCCAAATAACAAAAAACTTGGTTTTCTAAAAACTTCAAGATTTCTGACGTAGTAGCTTTTCTCATAGAGTGCACTAATACAAGTTTCGTAAACCAGTCGGTGACGACTAGAAGGTAGCAGTTCCCATTTGTAGAGCAAGGAAGGGGGCCTATTATATCCGTTGAAACGATTTGCCATGGATATTCCACGACTTTAGGTTTACCCATCCATCCTGCCTTAGCCAAATTAGGTATCTTTTGGGCGCTGCACACCTTACATGCACGTATGTATCTTACTACGTCCATCCGCATTTTCGGTCAATAGTACGTTTGCCTGATCTTGTTCAGAGTTTTGAAACACCCAAAATGATCGGAAGTAGCTAGGTCATGACATTCTTCAAAGACTCTTTTCCTCTGTCCTTGACCTACTACTCTCTTCCACTCGGATTCATTATATGGCCTTTTACCTTTTATAGGGACTAACTTAAAGAGATGTCCTCCCGCAACTTTCCACAAAGAATTCGACTTAGAGTCCTTAGTTACGGCTATCTTTATCTTGTCCACCCATAGGTCAGTTCCATCCGGGCCAACGTCTCCTTCCTCAACTATACTGGAAACGTTGATCACTTCGACCGGAGTATCTACTAGGGCATCGGGTACTACGTTATATTTACCTTTACGGTGTACCAACTCCATGTCATATTGGTTTAGCTTCAAAAAGCCCATCTTGCCAAATTTTTCTTCGGTTCTTTCAATCGCTGTAGCTAAATCAGATGGTCGGTTATCACGCGGAACCGAACCCCTTCTATATATGGTCGAAATTTCTCTACTTCAAAAAGAATTGCCAAGCACTCCTTCTCAGTGGTGTCGTAGTTCCTTTCGGCCTTTGATAAGGATCTACTGGCAAACGCTATAGATCTTTCCGATTCACCCTCTTGATCTTGGGCCAACACCGCTCCCACGCCAACGTCGGAGGCATTGCAATGAATAGTGAACGGCAGGTCAAAATTAGGACTCATCAGAATTGGAGCGTTCACCATCCTACTCTTTACATTCAGGAACGCTTTGTCCGCTTTACCATTCCACTCAATGGTTTGAGTTTTTCTTCTCCCCACAATCAACTGATTAAGCGGTGCGACCACCGTCGCATAATAAATAAAGCCTCACGATTAAACAAATATCAAAATACTAATAAACAAATAAATAGTTACTGGGTTAACAGGTGGGCGGATGGCCGGGCAGGCACGATGCCAGGCTTTGGTTAGTTTAGATTTTTGGCGTATCAGCCTAATAAGACTATTAACGCCGATTCTTTTCTCTAACTATAAAAAGTGTGAAATAATATGCTGTAAAATGGCATATTAAAAAATAAAATTAAATAAATAAATAAATAAACAACAAAGATAAAATAAACGTTCACAAACTTTAATGACTATAGCAATAATGACTAGATAGTTCCAGCAGTGTCTAGGGTGTAAAAAGTCCTAAACACTGCTGGATTTTACGATACACAAACATTAATCATAATAAATTAACAATTATATCCATACACCCAATTTGATCTGTCGAATAAATTCGAACAGACGATCGACTTCAACGATCTGATCGCCCAAGACAATCTACAAACTGGGTGATAATTCAGACGTAACTCTTTGTTCCGAAAACTGCCGACAATCCAATAAGATATGACGAACAGTCAATGGGACATTACAAGTATCACAAACTGGCGGCACCTCAGATGCCAACAAATGCCTGTGAGTCCATCAACAGTGACCGATGCGATGTCGCGTGAGGATAACCTCTTCCCTATGCTTCGGCCTGCATGACGAACTCCACGGTGTAATAACGCTTTTAGTGCATCGCAGCTTGTTGTCTTGAATAGCAAACCACTCAGTTTGCCAGCTAGACAGCAGCTTTTGATGTAGAAAATTACAAATATCCCTAACGCATACTTTAAATGACACATATTCAGCGCTAGTTATTGCCAATTTGGCAAGCGCATCAGCTTTTTCATTGCCACTGATACCTACGTGACTGGGGATCCAGACAAAGTTAACAGTGACATTTATCTGAGACACCTGAAGCAAAATTGAATGAATTTGCCTCAGCAAGTAATGATCAGGATATTGGTCATCTACGGCGTTTAATGCACTCAACGAGTCTGTACATATAACATAATTTGTACCTGCGCTTAGTTGGATGTAGAGAAGAGCTTGATAAATAGCATACAGTTCTGCAGTATACACGCTACTAACACTTGGCAAGCCAAATGTAAATTGCAGCTCATCTACCAGAAAAGCACAACCCACACCGTCGTTACTTTTTGAGCCATCGGTATAAATCCAAGTGGCATTTACATTCATTGCTTTAATTTTTGCAAATTCAGTTTGATATTCAACTGGTAAAGTTGAAGCTTTGCTCATTCTCGATAATGCAGTATTTAACCTTGGACGTTGAAAAGTCCAAGGAGGATCGCGACAGTAAGACAGTTGATATACATCAGGAAGTTGGAAATCCAGTTCCCGAAGTATACTGCAATTTCTTATAGCAACCGGTTTTTGGGACCGTATCCTGATGTTGTATAGATCGTCGAGACCATTATTGTACACGACAGGAAACGTCGGATGCAAGTGTTTAGCTTTTAGTTTCGCGGCGTACCTAACAGTCAAAATTTTACGCCGAAGACAGAGTGATGGTTCAGCTGCCTCACACAAAACACTAGCAATAGGGCTAGTGCGAAATGCGCCAGTTGCTAAACGAATTCCAGTATGGTGAGCAGGATCAACAATACGTAATGTGGATGGAGCTGCGGAAGCATAGATTATGGAACCATAATCTAGTTTTGAGCGCTCCAAAGCGCTATGCAGAAGTAGCATTGTTTTCCGATCCGCTCCCCATGACTTTCCACTCAACGACCTAAGCAAGTTTAGTGCCGGGACACATCTTGATCTCAGATTTATTAAATGAGGACGCCAAGTCAGCGCACGGTCAAATGTGACACCGAGAAATCGATCACTATCCTGTACAGGAATAGGTTCTCCCCCAAGATATAATAAAGGGTCACCGTGTGGGGTTCGCCTTCTACAAAAATGGATAAGCAACGTTTTACTAGTAGAAAAAGTGAATCCATTTTTATTAGCCCAGTTCAAAATGTGATTGATTGTTAACTGAAGTTGACGTTCCAATGTTGCCATGTTTCTCGAGGCACAATAAATAGCTACGTCGTCAACATACATACATCCGCTTACCGGATGCTTGATGAACTGACTTATGCCGTTAATCGCTATCATAAATAGAGTCACGCTTAGAATTGACCCCTGAGGAATACCATTCTGTTGCTGACGTATGTCCGAGATGTTGTCACCTACACGTACCTTAAATGAACGGGAAGTTACAAAGCTTTGTATAAACAATGCCATGCTTCCGCGAATACCCCATGAATGAAGCGTTCGTAGCACATTGTACTTCCACGTCATGTCATATGCTTTCGCAATGTCAAAGAATACAGCGACAAGATGTTGATTCTGTACAAAAGCATTTTTAATTGCTGTATCCAACCGAACAAGGTGATCAGTCGTAGAACGGTGACGCCTTGAACCACATTGTATGTCAGCAATTAAACCTCTTGAATCTAATAACCAAGTAAGACGCTTATTGATCATTCTTTCTAGTAACTTGCATAAGCAGCTAGTTAGAGAGATAGGCCTATAACTTGTCGGGAGCTTTTTATCTTTACCAGGTTTACACCACCCTGCTGACCATATCCGGTTATAGAGTGCCAACAATTGAAGTTTGGCAGAGCGACTTAATTGCTTAAGCATAGCATTGTGTATCAAATCGGCACCTGGAGCAGTATTGTGTGCTTCAGATAATGCCGAGTCAAATTCCTAAACACTAAACGGTGCGTTATATAATTCATTTTCAGCAGAGACAAATGACAGAACGTTTTTCTCCATGTTAATTTTAATATCTCGGAAAAGCGTCAAAATAAACATCGGCCAGGATATTTGAAATGTCAATGGGATTGGTAATAATTTGATCACCCGACAATAACCCACTAATAGGTAATGATGCGGTTCGGCCAGAAATTTTTCTGGCTTTTTCCCATACCTTCCCGACGGGGGTTCTCGAATTAATTGAAGTGACATATTCTGACCATGATTCTCTTTTAGCTTTTCTGCATGTTCTTCGAGCAACAGCTTTGTACCTCAAATAAAGTAATAGGTTTTCTTCTGTTGGAGAGTGGTTGAATCTACAAAAAGAACGGCGTTTGTTGAGTTTGGCTTGCTCACAATCAAAATTCCACCAAGGAACGGGCTCTCTGCGAAGTTTTCCGGAAGATAACGGTATACTCACATGTGCTGCCTGTATGATAGAATCGGAATAAGTTTCAATATCTTTGTCGATAGTGGCTTGGACACTGTCATCGTAATCAAACACATGAGCAAACATATTCCAATCGGCATCTTTTATTCTCCAATTTCGATGACGGTTTTCATTAATTACATGACCAAGCACGCGAATGAATATGGGAAAGTGGTCACTATCATAAAGATATTCCGAGACTTCCCAATCCAGCAATGCTGCAATACTTGGAGAACAAATGGTAAGGTCAATAGCCGAGAACGATCTATTGGCCACGGAAAAGTAGGTATTGTTACCTTTATTTAAGATAACTAAATCCGTTTCTGAAAAAAGATTGGCCAAGTTACGACCTCGCACATCAGTTCGATTTGAGCCCCACATAGTGTTATGAGCATTAAAATCGCCCATTAGCAGGAATGGGGACGGAAGTTGTTCAAGTAATTGATCAATCAAACGAATGTCCAAACTGACATTTGGCGGAATATAAATTGAGCAAATGGTCAGTGCAAAAGGGATATGAAGTTAAACGGCTACTGCTTCTAATGCTGTGTTGACACGGAATTCTTTACTGAAAACCGTATCACGAACCAATAAAGCCGTTCCACCCTGAGCACGATCAACATTTGCACGATCTTTTCAATAAATAGTATAACCACAAAGATTAACAGAACAGTCAACCTGAAAATTTGTTTCCTGTAAGGAAACGCAGATAGGTGAATTTTCGGCTAATAATATTTTAAAGGATTCGTAGTGTGAATTATATCCGTTGCAATTCCATTGTATAATGGTTGAAACCATTTTTAGTGTTATGTTGCGAACGTAATTTTAACTCTTTGTTTATTAGCGTTTTTATTTTTAACTTCTGAATTATCTTCTGGGGGAGTAGAACTCCCACTAATTGGCATAATTTCATCTGTCAGAGTAGATGGCGCGGAAAGAACTTCCACATCCATTGACTCTAACGACACGTCAATATTGGGGTCTGTGGGCGCAGGATCGCTAGAAACCTGCACCTCAGGTGGCGGTAGCCTAGATTGGGCTGCCGTCTTTGCAGGCTTTGACTCGGACTGAGCTTTTGCCTGTTTAGGCTTTGACTTGGAAGTCGCAACCTTAGTTGGTTTTGGAACGATACGAGCCAATACCTTAGATGGTTTAGGCTTTAAATAAGCCCCCATCTTGAGTGGTTTTGCTTGAAGTCCCACTCGTTGTGACCTTGGACCGGATTGGGCCGTAGTCAGTTTTGGTTTTGAACCTGATGGGCCCGCAACCGGTTTTTGACCCTTCACATTAGAGTCCTTGTCTTTATTTAAAGTTTCTGCAATAGCAGTAAATTTCATAATTGGTGGTTGTTGAACGATAGGCGTTTCAACAACTGCAGCAAACGATCTAGAAAAGGTAGGAGCCGTAATTGCTCTATACCTCTTTTGAGCATCAAAGTAAGAGAGTTTGTCTGTTACTCTGATCTCGGCTATCTTCCTTTCCTCTTTCATTTTTGGACAATCTCGGGAATAGACAGGATGCTTACTACCACAATTCACACATAAAGGTGAACTTTTGCATGGATCAGGGTCATGTTTCTCCTTACTGCATTTTGCACATGTTGCAACACCTGGACACCTAACTGCGGTGTGTCCAAAACGTTGGCATTGGAAACACCCGGGTTAGGAATAAACGGGCGGACCGGGCGAGTAACATACGCTACCTTGACTTCATCTGGGAGCCGTTTGGAATCGAATGTTAAGATCATAGATGTTGTATCTCTGACCTCACCATCTTTTCTACGGGTTAGTTTTTTAATATCGATAACGCCTTGCGACGCTAGTTCTTATTTGCATTCGTCTACAGTTGTGTATAACAACTCATACCATGAAATAACTCCCTTAGAAATATTTAAGGATTTATGCGGCTCAACTGTCACCGCAATATTACCTAACGACGTGCATTCCTGCATTTTACTGCTCTGCATTTTGTCTTTTACTTCAATAAGCAAGGTACCGTCTCTTAACTTCTTACACGATTTTAAGGTTCCGTTAATAATATTGGAAATGGTCCTATGAATTAAGAAGGGAGATACCTCCTTTAGACTCTGGCCATTTTCAGAACATTTAACAATTAAATACCTAACAAACTTTCTACTTGTACTCATACTATCTTCTTTAGCTCTCTCGTCCGTAAACGGGCGAGATCGTTTGGTTGGAGGTTTAGAATCTACCATAATAAACTCCGTCAAATTCATCGCTCAATTTCCCCACCCACCACGGAGCCACATATGGGACGCTACATCACAAACTGATGCAGTCGCCAGGGCTAATCAAGCGATATAGGTTTCATAGATGTAAATGAAAGACTTCCGCGAACACAAAGAATACTATCGGGAACCAACCGTAGCACATTGTGAACCTTCCATCTATCACCACATAAATAATTCCTTACCCTAACGTTAAACAAAACAAGCCGATTGATTAAAACTGGGTTAGGTTTAACCTCCCGTTTTACCAGAAGCTAAAGCCAAAGCAGTGTGTTGGAACTAACACTCTTTTAAACCTGAGTATTAGCCCCTCAACTACCAGGATCCTCTTTTCCTAGCTTTCGGGTCACCGCGCACGGCAAACACGCAGGTGAGTTTTACAAGATGTTCTGTAAATTTTGTCAAAAATTAACTCACAAATAAGTTTGACTTGTCCCAGACAAACTGTGGGTTTTTTAACGAGGTTATCTCCTCGCCTATTGGTTGCCTTTTACGACCAGCAAAGGGGCTAGCGGAAGTATTCTTTTGCACCACCCCCTCCCGCAGAGGGGACGATGCCAGGCGGCTCGCAACGGAAGATAATGCCAAACTATAAGAACACTCACCTGCACGACTTCAAGTGCTCCAATTATTTTATTAAATATCTTAGTGCACCATTCCGGTGCCTCGTTCTCCTGGTTGGGACTTGGTGGCCCTGGTCGGGGCTAGAATGCCGAAAGCAATAAATGGCGGTCCTGTCATTCTTCGGGGAAGGATACAAGGTAAAAAAAAATATACTACACATGGGTTCTTCTAATCAGTAGTAATGTATTCTCTTTCGTTCTGTTACACAAATATTTTCATATCCTTTCTGTTCTAGAGAGCATGGTAGCAGACTACCCTCGCTCCAAACAGCCTTGGTTGTTGTTCGGCTGTTGTTTTAAATTTCATGGCATGCGGGTACCTTTAGTAGACATATGTACAGCATTATCTTCCTACTGTTGACACACTTAACAATTAAACTAACAATAGCCGGCCGGCGAACTGATGTTAAACTCAACAAAAGGCATGCGGCATATGCGTATGAATTTGTTTCGACCGATTCCGAATATTATCCGACACGAAGGCTAGTTTTGGTGGAGCCGAAGGTTCGGCCAGTTTTTGGTCGAAACCAGGATTTTGACCAAAACTAAAACCAAAACTTTTGGTCGGTCACTACACACCATCTACCAGGCTTTTATTCCCGTATTTATAAAACGTCATTAAATATATAATGATTTGTTAAAAATATAACGGAACGTTTAATCAAATTTTTTGTATTCATAAATACTCATACAAATGTGCGTGGTTTCTCAAATTTGTTTCTACAATTAGCGGTAAGTTTATGATATTAAGTACAGAAACAGATCACTTTTTAATTCAAATTTGTAGCGCATTTTCAGAATAGCAGGTTCTAGTTTTTTTTATTTATTACTAATTAATAGTAGTAGTAGTAGACAATGTTTGTCAAATATATAATATGCATGCGCTCTCAAGGCCAAGTGACCAGCTGGGCATGCCAAACAAAACAATACGCCCACCACGCGTCAATGATGACATCACAAAGATAAAAATTGTCACGCTCCTTTTGGCCTACTATATTTCTTTTCTTCTTTATTGAGTAGGAGGAGGACAGGGCTTCTCTTGCCGCCGTAGCTTAGTGTAGACGGGGGTGGTAAAGAGTGAGCGCCACGGGATCTCTTTTGAAGTCCACCCTGTATGTTATTGATCACACCTCCTAATAGGTAGAACCGGATACCATATGTGAATGTTAAGAAAAGAAAAAAAAAGGCCAAGTTATCTAATATTTATTAGATTATAACTCTAAATTTAAAACAGTAAATTTATTAGAGATTATAGCTCTAATTTTAATACAAAAAAAAAATTATATTTATTAGAGACTATAACTCTAATTTTAACAAAAAAAAAAATGATTCTTAGAGAGATTCCGCTCCAATGATAAAAAAAATCTATGTCAATGACTAAATGTCATTGATATTGTTAGAGAGGTCATACACAAAACATTATAATAATAGTCAACAATAGTCGAATCGCAAAAAAAAAGATCCAAAATCAAGCACACTTGCAAAACCAATAAAGTAATGCCAATAATGCTTCAAAACAAAAATTCGATATAAATAATACACCGTTCAAAATCAATATCTGTTGAGTACAACACAATTTTGTAAAATAACAGACTTGAATTATCTGGGTAAGGTATACATAAAAGTAAATTATAAGATGGTTAATACTCACTGTCGTTATGTCCGGAATAGCGCTATCCCTGCACAAGACCCTGTAATAGAATGGTTTAACCCGACACAGATACTTCAACGTCTTAACAATAAAATTGTACCCTAGAATTCTACTTTAAAATTGAATAAGATTTTTAAAATGCTTAAAGCTAAACTTAAGTTCATGTGAACCTTGGTTCACAAACATGGATGTTAGCAACTATTTATGTTGCCCGATGTTCAATTGAATCATCGATTTGAATATGAAATAAATTAATTTACCTTCAGTTGCCAGTTAAAATATGACGGTTAATGCAATAGTAAAATAGTGAAGAAAACCTGGCTAACTGGTTAATACTTAATTGAAATTGAACCTGATATTCGACAAAATACACATATAAATTAATACAAATCCAAGGAACGGACAGCTCCTTCGAACCAGATCCAGTTGTCACAGCTCCTGATTAATAGTTGTTGGATCTCGACTGTTTCTAACCATTTCCCAAGTCGGATAATAATTCCTATCCACTCCTATTCACTTTTGCTTGACCAGCTCACTCAAGCATACAGCAGTATGGAGTATGGAACATGAAGCAATCAGATTTTACATTTAATCTGAAGATAAATGTGATTTCGAAGCCTATAACCACAAACTAAAATTAATTAATGTCTCTTTACCTTAAACTTTAATCCTACCTAAGTTGTTGTGCGGCTTCGTAGTGTCCGCACGTGGTCCACGTGGGGTCAATAATCCGCATCAAGCGTTGGGTTGCACATTTGCATTTAACCAAACTTTTCACAAAATATTAATTTGGTAGGAAACCAAATCCTCCACAATAAATTGTGCACCCACAAAAATCTTCTAGAGCAGTTAATCGGCTCGGATGGCCATGGATTTATTCCACTTGCTCTATATAAAGACGGACACCCACGCTTAACGGACCACGATTCGCGAGAAAGTGATGCGCAATTAAATTATTCGCAACAACCAAGTGAATGCTGTCACCCTTTCATCAGTACACAGGATTGCCAACCACGCCCTGTCCCGGCAACTTCACGCCGCTCAATCAACATGGCGTTTGACAACAACACTGACAGTGAAGTGACAGTGCCTGTGTATGTGCACAATAAACGGATTAAATATCAGATAATGGTAAGTAGAAATTAATTAAGCAATAATAAAATTAATTCCCACAATAACTAAGATTCAACTAAGATGTGAACTTATAATAACTCACATAACCTAAACTAATAATAACAACAAAATTGGTTGATAATCTGACTTATTGACACTAAACAGTTTCTAATTATAATTCCCACTAATAATAATTATAATCAACTAATAACAATTCTATTTTTCCAGATGTTACATTGGTAGAAGGAAGTTAGCGGAATCCAAGATCGGCTAACTATCGATATCAGATATCATCCAGCAATTAATCATCAATATCGACAGGTAAGCAACTAATTAATTAACTTCACTAAATCCCTAACATATCTGATAATTAAACTATTAATTAATTTAACAATTAAATAGTTCCAATTAAGTTGAAAACTATTAACTACCTTAATTGTTTCAAGTCCAAGATGTACATTTGGTTGCCGATCTCCAGATGAAAAATGGACTGTAACAAAATACTAAGAACCCGATAGCAGCGCCAGCTGTGTTACATTTTTAAACTAATTAAGGCGGTCACAATTTCAAAGCCTGAATCGACCCCCCATGATCTATGGTCATGACTGCTTCTGGTACAAGAGTTTAGGGATCACAAAAGAGAAGTGATAGATCTCAAATCTGCTGATTAACAATTATGTTGATAATAGTACAAATTTGTCCAAATAAATTCCTAAATTTTTTACACAGTCACTGATTGGTATAATAATTCCATTTATTAATATGCTAAATTCCGCTGCAGCAGCGCTTCTTAATTTAGTGAGACCAAAAAGGATATGTTTTGTTTTAGCATCATTGATTTGCAGTGAATGCTGGGCAGAATATTTTATTAAGTTATCTAAATCCTTGTTCAAGTTATTTTGAGCAGTTTAAATATCATTAATAATAAAAGACATTTATATCTGCGTATCATCAGCATACATATGACAAAAATAATGGTCAATAACAGTAGGCAGTAACGCAGTATAAATAGCGTATATTAAAGGCCATAGTATAGTACCTTGTCCTATACCACAGTCAGACTGCAACGGCAGAGATATCTTGTTATCCACCACTATTTTTTGACTTTGATTACTAAAAAATTTGTCATTAATTGTGTAGCTTTAATTCTAAAGCCAACAAAATTAAATATAACGTTTAAGATCTGGTGATTCAGTCTGTCGAACGCTTTACTAAAATCAATTAAAACGAGAGCTGTGATTTTTCCCGAGTCAGTTGCTATTATAATATCATCAATTATGTGAGTTAGAGCACTGCAACAATAATTAAAATTATCCCATCAATGCCAGTTGCGTTTGTTTTTATATTGTTAATCATTTTTATTATACCACTATTTGTGACGACATTAAATTTTAATTCGCTGTCAAAATTTGTTTTTTTGTTACTATTATAATAATTGACAATATTATTATCCGCCGACAATTGTTCTACTTCAGAAACTAAATAATTATTAATTAAATCTGTTTTTAAGGTGTCCCGGAATGGATATGATACTTTTGGAAATAATGTTTTTTCTTAATTCAGACTATAGTTGTTTTTTGTCCCCATTACAACTTGCTATTTTAAATTGCAAAAAAGCTTTTTTTCTGCACGAATTGCCTTATTTGTAAGATTTTGCAAGGTCTTGTAATAATCAGTATAAACAGGATTTTGTGTGCTCTTGTATCGTTAACATGCTTGGTATATGTTAGCCACAGTGATGACTGCTTAGATATTTTTATTTCTTTACAGGGGGCATGCTTGTTTAACACGTTTATCAGGTTTGTATTAAAGAATGTTATTTTAGCGTTAACATCATTTATATCAAAAATGTCGTACCATTTGGCTGCATATATATCATTTAAGAATTCATTGGAGTCTATATTTTTAATATCCCTGATTTTAATTGATTTACGCTCTACTTGGTGTTGTAATTGGAAAGTCGCAGTATACCAGTGAGTGGTCAGCTAAACCATGTGAGACCCATAGTTATTTATGTTTATAAAATAAATTTGTTTTTATCAATTCAATTAAAGTTTCTGATCATTTAGTGATACGTGAGAATCTAATAGTGAACTAAAATAAATACTTGACGCAACAGTACTCAACATATCAACATAAAAGTCTCCTGAATATACTATATAAACATTATTTAAACTATATTCTAATGCAGCTTTTTTTAAATTTTCTGCAAAATTCTGAAAATTCTTTTTGGGGGTCTATATACTACACTAATTGCAATTGATATATGTAGCTAATATGTAATAATTGTTTTTGTTTAAAATTGTATGCAAAAATAAAACTTTTGTGTTATTTTATAACATCACTCTTTGTTTTAATGGTCAAACAATATTCTTTAAAAATTTGTAAATAAAATTTGTTTTCTGCAGAATTCAATCAACATTAAGTTTTTTTGGGCAATTTTATACAAATTCAGTATGAAAAACGATATATTTTATAAGAAGTTTTTTGTGTGCAAATTTATGCTGCAATTAGCTTTTTAGATGCAATAACTTTGCATAAAGTGTTGAAATTCGTACTTAAAAGCAAAAGTCCGCCCATTAAATATAAAATTTTAGATGCAAAAATTCAGCAAAAATTGTTGAAGTTTAAAACTGAAATCCTGTAAATTATTAACAAACAAAAATTTGATTAAAAACTGTTGGAATTCTATTTTAAAAATGGAAAATTTGGTCGATAAATGTTAAAGTCTGTAATTTAAAAACAAAAATATATATTACTATGTCTGAGTCAAGTGTACGAAAGAAAAATTTGATTTTGCTCAAACCACTGAAAATGTCTTTCTCTACATAAGTCCTGATCTTGTGGTTTATTATTATCAAACGTTTAGCAATAAAACGCAAAAAAAATATATAAATGCATGGAATAAATAAGTTAGAATAGAATTACAGCAGCCATGTTTTTTTTGCACGAAGTAAACCGATGCTATCCGAATAGTCAAAAAAACTAAATCATCTAATTTTTTATATTATAAAGCTATTTTAAATCTATTTATATATTTTATTGCAAAAATTAATTGATTTAAAAAAAATTAAATGTATAAAAAGATTATTAATATAAAATTGTAATCAGTATATCTACTATAGTTGACTAGTTTTTTATTATATATATATACATATATTAAAACATCTGCTTATATTGGTGCCCACTGTCAAAAAGTGCACATTGATACACACAAAAAATAATTTGAGTAATTTTTGTAACATGAAAAATATGCAATATTTGAACATTTTTAAAATCTTATTTTATTTTTTTGAATATTATCAATTTTAGAAAATCAATTAAATAACTGAAGAAATTATGATATTTTATAGTTTTTGAAAATATAATTAATTTTCTATTGAAATTTGCCAAATTTTGGATATAAATTAAGCAATAAATAATTTTTATTTGAATGTTACGTTTGCGTAGACAAAACTGTTGGCCCACAAGTTAAACTTAGTTTAATATCAAGAAACTTGTTGTATGGTAATTGTCTGTTGTATTGCTAACAACTTACACAAACAGTAGTTGTAATAAGACATTTTTTGATAGCCATCGCTTGGGTGAGTGAGTAGGTTACAGTAGACAAAGTTATCTGCTCACAATTCAAACTTGGTTCTCGCTCACCCACCCAAGCAATTGACTTCAAGAAACTTGTTGTGAGCTAATTGTCTGTGGTATTACTAACAACTTACACAAACGTTGGGTGTAATAAAAAATCTTTTAATTGCCAATACTTGTGTGGGTGTATGGGCTACAGTAGGCAAAACTATCCGCAACTGTGCTCAAAAACAAACATTTGAGCTTAGTCTATTTAGAAAAACAACTTTATTAAAAGAAAACTATGAAATACAACAAATTTACTTGTAACATAATAAAGTACAAACTATATAAATAGACAATAAATAAATGTATTTTGTTTTACATTTTCCATACGGCATTTAGAAAGCACTAAACAGAATAAAAACAAACAAAATAAAAATAAAGATTATGTAAGATATAAAATTAAAAAACATACCCGGACAAATCAAATCATAAGTTTAAGTAGGTACTAATAAAAATTAATTTAGTTTTAATTATAAATGTTTGTAGCTAACAACTGGCAACATTCAAAATTAAATTATTAACAATATTAATAGCAATTAACAATTACAATAAAATAAATGTACACGTAGTTGTTGACCATATGAACAATGCTAATGGTTTATAACAACATTAATATTACAATTCATTTTATTATAAAAAAACCTTTTACTTGTACATAGAAGATTATACACAAAGGATGAAAATATATTGAAAAATCTAGTCCTTACTAGAAATAATCAATTAATTCACGATCAAAAGTATGAAACTCAACAAATGCACCAAGCAAAAAAATTTTGACAATTCCTAAGAGAACTTACAATTGTTATTTTTGAAAAATAATTTAAAGCATAATAAATCAATTTATTGATGAAGTAATACATTATTTTAAGCAAAACATCAATGTTAATTACAAATTAAAAACTTTAGATATTCATACATATTATATTATTCAAAATTTCAATAATAATAAAAAATAACAAACAAAAAACAGAAAAGGAAAATGTGATCTTAACTTTTCTTAAGATGGCTATAATACGCTAGAATTAATAAATTTGTCATGCCTAAGACAAAAATAAGTATTTTATGAAAAATGTGAAAGACGTATTTAAAAAATTACTTGTAAATGGTAGAATGAGCAAACACTTTTAGATAATAATAAGTGCAAGTTATGAGTAACTGTTTAGTTCCAGTTTGTTTGATGCATTTGTGGAAAACATAGAAAAAAAGTTTAGTTTGGCACAGGCAGGTGAAAAGAGAAAAGGTGGTCAAAATTATTTAACTTGCTAGAATTTGTTAAACAACAAAAACTTGTAAAAACACCTTCAATTTTAAATGAATTACATAAATAAATATTGTTACATACACCGCAATTTACTAATTAATATGTCTTACCTTTAATGTTGACATCAAATGCTTGTAACTTACAGCTGTTGGTACCACAATAAATATAAAGAAGAATTGAATTATCAACATTGTATCAACATTTAATAACTAATATTACATACAAGCTCTAATATCAGCAGAATAATAATATTCCACGTACTTGTTGACTTGGATGTTTCTATGATGATTACAATGTTTTATAGCAGCATTAAGATAACATTACTTTATTTTTATTATACAGAAAAATCTTTTAGTTTTACACAAAAGAGAATGACGTACAAAAATTATTGAAAATATAATAATTAATAATGAAATGTAAACAAAAATTAAGTTACTTAACTGTCCTACAAAAAAATAATTTAACAAATTATAAGTAAAACTGCAATTCATAAGTTATAACAG
This sequence comes from Tachinus rufipes, assembly GCA_963932245.1. Classification (NCBI taxonomy): domain Eukaryota; kingdom Metazoa; phylum Arthropoda; class Insecta; order Coleoptera; family Staphylinidae; genus Tachinus; species Tachinus rufipes. The sequence goes on from OZ010748.1 coordinate 55,150,732, forward strand.
TCGTATGAGTCAAATATAGTTACAACTGTTTAGATATTTTGTTCTGTTAAGTATAAAAACTGCAAAACAAATATTTTTTTTAACAAATAAAAAAAATCAGACTAACTTTTAAAAATATTTATAAAGTTGCAAACTATGCTACAGCTAACAATAAATATTATAACAAAACTCTTTTTACTTAATCCTTTAAGCAAGTTTACACACTTAAAGTAACAAAATAAATTACCTGTTTGAAGATATTATGATTAAAACAATTAAATGTTTTAGCAATCACTGTACACATCTTTGCAGTGTTAGTAGTGTCGCTTAGCAATTAATGCTTGTACGTTGACCGGTTTGATTCTTCATAGCAAAAATATTACGCTACTATAATACTTATTCAATTTGATTTTTACTTTGTCTATGGTAATCTGTAGTATAAACTTAACCCAGATCTAAAGTCTACCAACAAAACGTAAATTACAAGACAACCTGTAAGATAAAAATAACAAATTAGAAAAAAAATTATAAACTAATTTCTAACAACCGTTGTACTATACTTGTATATTGCCACCGCTTTCAATCCATAAACGTTTATTTTGTTTGTTTGTTTGTACATCAAATTATCAAATAAGCTCAATCCTTTAATAAAAAAATTCATTTTTTTTTCTGTCACTTTTATACAATAAATTCTTTTGGATCATTTAAAAAAACAGTTTTTTGAAACATTTTAGTCAGAAAAACTACTATTCTGTGTAGTTTTTATTGAATTAGGATAAAAAAATGTTTAATAAAAATAAATGTTTGTGACGCGTCTTTTAGCCCTAGGTAATAAATTAGGGCTAACCCTAAACTAGCTTAGTGAAGATTCACAGATAAGTTCACAAACAAAAATTTAAATTAAATTAAAGATTGTTAGATAGTTAACATATCCATATATCCCTTAACTGCCACTATTATATTTAAGGCCGGAAGGGCTGATGAAAGAAGTTGCGTTGTCTTGAAGATAAATAAAAAAAGTATGATCCCAAATTTACTTAAAATATAACCCAGGTACTGAACGCCACTTTGAACGTCGAATACGCAACAGATCGAACGTAACGCATCGGACATCGAATGGTCAGCAGTTAAACTGTCAAACGGCTATTATCAATCCAATATATGTTTATGTTTAATTACAAGGGTCAGTGGAAGTGACTAATTAACTGTGTAATTCACATTTGGCTCCGAACTACGGACCGACCTAGTCGACAGAAAAGACAGTGTATAAGTGCAATAAGCAATTTAGTAGTTATCCTATCCTACATCTGTTGTTTCATATCTATTATAACCAATGCTTAATAACACAGGGTGAGTGAGAACTGTGGTGTTTTAATTGTTTTATATAAGGTGAGCTTGCTGAGTGATTAATCCGCGGTATAGATAAAGACATTGATGTAACAGAAATTGTCGCGAGAGGTAAAAATTCGTTGCATGTGCAGATTTTAAAAGCTGAACGTTTTAATAGAAATGTTCAGAGTGAAGAAAGATTTTCATTTGAACTTTCCAATACAGTACTAATAACCTTCCGAGGTCACATTCTGCCCAAAACCTTTATATTAAATCTTAACTCTTGTCCAGTCCCGACATACATCAAAGGTGATCTAGTGTTTCATTTGCATGAGATATGGTCACACCTCTAAGGTCTGCAAAAGCCCCAAACATAAATGCCCATCATGCTCCGGTTTGCATAAACTGGAAAGTTGTCGTACGGCGTTCTCACCCTGTTGTATGTATTGTAAAGGCAGCCACTACTCCTGAGTTCTCACGAAACTAAAATTAAAAAGGGAATGGCTTATTCACGAAGCATCTTCGTTGAATCCTACCAAACAAGCCAATCTCTAACGAGACACTTTCCCACTGCTTTTACAACAGTTGAACTAGTTACACACTCACACCTCCCCATACGCCAACTTTTTTTCTCAGCAGTTAGGGCACCGGTTGCTAACTCAGACGATCATCCCTACGCTAGAAATTGCAATGGTTTTGTTGACGAGACGTCAAGATATCATTTTCATAAAAGAAAGAGAACTAATAACAGATCTCCGGAAAAAGCGCTAGCATTAAGACAAGCGTCTTTTAACTCTATGGTTTCGCTGCCCCCGATGCAACGTACACTACTTTAGCCTACCCGTTCAATAGCATGTTACCTTCTGTTGATGCAAGATTTATTCAAAATCTTGTAGAGACATTAATTGAGGCAATAAGACAATATTTGTCTCAAAACCCAAAGGATGCACATGCATCAATTTCTAATATTCTCACGTCCCTGAATAATTAAATTGTACAATCAAGCCATGGATCTGGCGTCGATTCGTCTTTTTAGTTGGAATATCCAGTCAGCATACAACAAAAAGATTGAATTGTTGCGACTGATGCATGAATCTGTAAAAATTGGTTTCAACAAAATAAATATTTATCATTTCTTTGCTTTAGTTTTTTTCACAATATGAGAGAAGACGGTTATGGAGGTATTTGATCTTATTTTAACCAAAATTTCTTTTTCAAAACTAAATCCCCATCTTTTAATATCCCTTCATCTATCCAATTTGTTCAATCTTCCGCTTCTTTTTTCACAATCCTATCATGCTACTGCCCACCTAACAAATCACTTAATAGAAACAACTGGATGAACATTTTTAACTCTTTAGTTCTGCCATTTATTATTGTTGGTTATTTTAATGCACACTATCCCTTATGAGGTCACCTCCATCACAATCGAAATGGAATAGAGTTAAAAGCGGCTATTGAAGGTCTAGTAATATTAAATGACGGGTCTCCGACAAACATCTATCTTAACGTCATAGATTTGGTGATAGCATCTCCGGACGTTGCAATGAGATGTCGGTCAGAAACTCTGCATGACACATACGGAGGTAACCATTTTCCAATTATTACGGAAATCTATCTTAATCATGCACGATCAGCTACTAACAATCGCCCTCACATTATTAATTTAAAGAACATTAATTGGCCCTCATACACAATCTGCCTTTTGGCAAAATGGGAAAATAACCGGTCTCCCAATTACAAGGAATTCGAGACTTGGTTGGTAGACGCGGCAAAATCATCCTCCCCTAATTGTTTTGCATCACCTCGCAACACTAAACGAGATCCTTGTTGCTGGGACAAAGAGTGTACCGAAGCAGTGAACAAGAGAAAACGGTTTCTATCAATATTTCGTAGGACTAGTAAGTTCTGCCATTTGGTTGCGGCGAGAAAGGCTATGGCGGAAGCCAAAAAGCTCCTTTTGCGCAAAATGAGGAAGAGTTTTAGGAAATTTTGCGGTTCTCTAAACAGAAATTCTTCACCTTCTTACGTGTGAACAACCATGAAAAGGTTTGCCAGAATTACTAAGCCCTACCCCCCCATTAAGGATGAGATCTAGGCAACCAAATTTTTATTAAAACTTGCTCCCCCATATGTCTAACACCCTTCGGTGTTATCACCGATGACGGTAATTAGCGATATTCTACACATGATTAACAAGCCGATACAGCAATCTGAATTACATTATGCGTTGGAAGGTGGAAAAGACTCTGCTGTTGGTTTCGACAACATTTCGTATTCTATGATACGCAAATTTCCGGATGTCATTAAAGCCTACTTGGTGCAAATATTTAATGCTTGTTTGAAACATGGAACAACTCCTGATGTATGGAAAATCATCCAGATTGTCCCCATACCAAAAGACAAACCATCTTCATATTCTGATACTGCTTTTTGTCCTATTGCGATTCTTTCTTGTATCCGAAAAACCTTTGAAAACAAACTCAATTTTTCCTCCTGGAGTTACTGGTTTCAGAAAAGGTCACAGTGTTTACGATAACATCACTTTTCTTAACAGCGATATTATTTCAGCTGTGGCCCAAAAACATGTTCTGTGTGTATGTTTCCTAGACATAAAAGGAGCTTACGATAACGTATGTATTGCTTACTTCAAACCGGTCATGATCAGATCATGTAGACAAATGATGATTTTTTTGTCCCGCAACAGAAATAAAGCACCTCAGCTACTGATAACAACCATCAATAACACCTCTCTACTTTGTGTCTCATTTTATAAATTTCTGGGGATAACATTCAACGACAAACTGTCGTGGAGTACACAAGCAAATGCCTTACAAAAATCATGTGCTCAAGGAATCAATATACTGAAGTGTGTATCTGGTACTAATTGGGGAGGAGACGACAAGTGTAGTAAAACTGTTTGGGATGAGAGGAGGTATGACATTTGAAGCCATTTCTTGAGACAGTGACATGTTTGGCAAACGGCCATTCTGGCCCTCAAAGGGAATCATCTCTGATTTTAACGATATCTTCCAATTGGAAAGAATTATCAATAAAAGCACATTCTCAAAACTATTTTTATTCCCTTTTCAATCTCTTGCCCTAAAAATGACCTATCACAAATTTTTGGTAAAAGACATTGATTGCAGCTCAGTAAACACCGTTTTTCAAAGTTTCATCTACAATCATTGGCCAGATTCTGTTTTACAGACGGATCCGTAAAACAAAACCCTCATTCGGCGGCTTACGGTGTCTACATACCCTCCCGGCACTTGGAAGAAGCTGGAAAACTACCCCAACATGCCTCGATTCAGCTGAATTATATGCCATTTATAGAGCTTTGATTTTGGTCGCTTTTTACAATCAGTCTAAGGCAGTAATTTTTACAGACTCACGGAGTTCTCTTGATGCGTTAAAGACAACATATGGATTACACACATTAAAAACTTAGTGATCTTGCTGCAAAACAAAGGTTATGCGGTACATTGAAGTTGGGTTCCGAGCCAGATAAGATAAACGAAAAAGCCGACGAAATTGCGGAACGGAGACATGGGAGGCGATGTAATGATATCAGTATTAATTACACCGACCTCTATGCCAGCTTTGTGCGAGAGGGGATGCAGGCATGGCAACAACTGTTTGATTCAACCTCTGTGACCAAAGGAACTAAATATTACAATTTAATGAACAAAGTTACGCATCCAACTTCCTGGTTTAAAAAAAAACACCGTTCCATACTAAAGCGGAAGTAGGCCTACTTAGTAGGCTAAAATCACCTTAGATTACCATGGCATTTATTTAGAATGAACATTGTAAGCAATCCTCTATGTTGTTGTTGGTAGAAATTAAGTAAATGTGAAGTAGAACTCCTTACCTTTATGAAACTACTGATTGCCTCCTAACTTACCAAAGTTTACTCTGCTCTGTGCGAGTATGTCAGAGAATCAAAAATTAAACTATAAGTCTCACTCATCACATTCCAACAACGACTAACACCTTCCTGATGTCACCTTTTTCCTTTTAACTCAATTTTGCCTCCACTAGCGTGTACACACTTCTAACTGGTGGGTACACTCTAGTGATTGATGAAACATTTATTAAAAAAAAGGCGGTATTGGCTACAAAGTACGTGAAGCTAGCGTACGTGCCAAGTGAGATGCAGCTTACTTCACAACGGAGCTGACATCACCCATTCAACAACAACAACAACAACTGTGTAATTACTAAATTAAACAACACTGAAAGAAAAGGAATGTTAATAAAGTGAGTACTTTTAAATTTGTCATCTAAATTTAAAAAAAGTAATCATTGTTATTGATATAAAATAAAATTTACAGGTTAAGAACAATAAACAAATTTGAAAAATAGTACTACAGGAAAATCAGTAATAAATGCAGAAGAAAGGAAATTGTCAGGATAGGAAAATCAAGGAATGACCACATTAAAGTATCCATCCATGTCTTCGGTTTACGCTGCATTCGTAAGTACATCAATTAAATTAAAATTTAAAACAAACAAACTTATTAACAATATAACCTGTCAGTAAATAAATTTGCACTTAACATTTACAATGGTGCGGGTTGAGTAACATTAATCTCACCACCAATCACTACTCTTAATTCCCAAACTTACAAGAAACCGTCACGCTAACGCTCTCACCATAGGCAACCTCACAATCATAGCAAACAAACGGAAAGCCGAACAAATAAGATAAGTATACACACTGTGTATATATATATATTATAGTATTATTAACAATCTCCCTTTGTTTTAGGTGCAGAATTCTGGACCGTAACATGTTTTTAGACAAAATTCATGAAAAAATTGTTTTTTTGCAATTTTCGTACAATTTAGTTGAAATTTGTTGTATTTTTTATAAGTTTTATGAGAAAGGGTATTTTTTGCGCAAATTTATTACAAAAATAAGACATTTGCGTAATTTTAAATTAATTTGAACCACAAGTATGCATCCGCCAACACTTGAAATACGATTTCTTTTAATACGTTTTAAACTGCATTACAACACAACTTTTAATGCTGCAACATAAAAATACAAAAAAAAAGGTTATGTTTAATTAATTAACTTTTGTTACCAGTATTTCAACAAAACGTATATTTTTTATGTAAATTACATTTTCAAATCACACATAATAAGTTAACATTTATAAAAGCTGCTAAACACACAATTGTGCAAATATTCATAAAACCGTCTTATTAAAGTTAGTTCAATTTTCCTGTACATTCAAACCAAATATTTTCAATAATAAATGTAATTGAACAAATTGCCAATCCAGTTAGAAGGAAACCATATGCAAATAAAAAATGTTTGAACTCTAATGGCAAAACAGCATTGTCATTGTTTTCCATAACATCAAAAGAATTATTTAATGAATCTTGATATAGTCCCATTTCTAACATGCTGTAATAGTTTTTTAACACAATATTTGCAAAAGGGTTGCCTTTTTGGATTACTTGATATTCATGTAGGGGGAGAATTGGAATCATATGAGTGTTTGCGTAGACCATAGAATTAAATGGATTTTCTATTTCAAGAAATTCCAATATGGTTACATTTCTATACTTGTTAATATCATCTAATATTGAACTAAATGAATGTCTATTATAGAAATAAACAGGCAAAGGTATATGAGTTTTTTGTATATAAATATCTACGGAAGAATTTCCCGTAAAAAATAAAGACACATAAAATGAACTGACTACGACAGCTAAACCTGCATCCACAACATCTTGAAGGCTATTAATTAGTTGTTTTTCTTGAACATTTTTAAATAAAAATGAGTAATATAATCCAGAAAATGCTGTAGTTATTACTAATGTAGTAAGCACCCAAAAAATAAATATTATTTTTAAATGTAAACTTTTAGGCATCTTTGTAGTTTGAAATAATATTATTGCATAAATAACAAATATTGCATCAATTACACTCAATCGATTGGATTCTGATAATTTGTTTAAACTAAAATACGCAATAGTAGTCAGCAAGGTTGATATTGCTAATCCGGCCCAAACACTTTTATCTAATACATATTTAACATATTTCCAAATTGCAATTTCTTTTGCTTTTGGTACAAATAATGCAAAAGTGAATTTAGTGAACGTATGTGCTAGGTGTAGCAGTTTTGCTTGTGGAGGGTCTACTCGTTCTTTTGAAAGCAATGGTTTGTTCATATGATCAATAGAACAATTAAAATCAACTAAAAAATTGTGAAATTTTCCAATGTCTTTAACAGTATCAGGATTGTCAATCTTAGTACTGTAAGCCACATATAATTTGCAACCATTAAAATCACGAATTGAATGCGCATTAAATAATTTGACATTTTTAATGTTTATATTTTCACATTTAGTTGCAAATACTTTACTATAGTTTTGTCCGCAATGATCAGTAAAATTTTCCATGTTGTATATATTTCCAAATTTATCTAAAACAATTGTCTTCAACAAAAAGTACTTTCCAACATATTTAAAAATTTCATCGATATCTTCATTTCCTGAGTAAATAATTAAATAATATGCTGATTTATTAACTCCGGGATGGCCATTCTGGCAAAACACATATGTACAACTTGTTATATATTTTTGAATTTTTTTTATTTGATCCAAAACTATAAACACAAATTCTGGATAAACTTCTAAATCTTCATCTGAATTTTGAACGTTTGGGTTGTGTATTACTTTTAGTTTCATATATATTGCTTTCATCAACTTATCAGTTAAACAAGTATTATTAGCAGCAAAAACTAAAGATGTTGTAAGCTCGCTGAAATCTTTGTAGATGTTTATGGCGCATTCAAAAATTCCGTAAACATCTTCATTCTAATTGAAAAAAAAAAGTTTTATTAGTTTATTTGAAAAATAACCGTATTTATCATTATAATTAAATAAATTAAATTAAAACAAAATGTGTTTAAATAGTGTAAAAACGGAGTAAATTAATATGTGCAGTTAAATTACTTACAATAAAACTTTAAATTAAAAGCATTATTTTTCAAAAAATAGCAGATCAAATTATTTATCAACAAAAAATAATCAGTTAACCAATTAAAATGACTGCAAACGGTTTTTATCATACCTACTATATGTCGAATAAAGAATAATAATTGATTGTGAACGATAAATACTCGTTTAGATCACAAAAACATAAATTATAACTAAAATTAAATTTAAATTATATACATACGAACACATTTTTATGTCATCTCTTAAAAGGTTTGAAAAAACCAACTTTAATCAAATAAATAATGTATTTAACCAACATAAATTACATGATGTAACCTCGATGCTTGTGTAATAAAGGGTATCGGAAATTATGTAATTGTGGTAGGTGTAAATATGTTATTGTGTTATGGTGTAAAGGTAAAAAAAAAATTAAAGTAAATGTGGCAATTATTTTTACATAATGTAATCCCGATGCTTGTGCGATAAAGAGTATCGTAAATTGTAAAAATGTATGCGATTTAAGGTTATGTAATTGTAATTGTGTAATTGGATAATTGGATATTTGTGTAATTGTGTATAGGTAAAAAAAAAATAAAATAAAAGTGGCAATACTTTTTACATGATCTAATCCCAATGCTTGTGTGTTAAAAGGTACCCAAAATTGTAAAAAAATGATTTGTATTTTGTCAAATTGTTTGGACAATGTAGGGTCTTATATCAAAACCAAAAATATTGATGTGTACATATGTATTTTGAGTTGGAACATAAAATTTATCACATCAAACAAGCCCTTGTTTTGTTGTATGCGCAATAGTTGAGACAGTTTTTGTGATTTCTGTCGTTTTTCAATACAGAGTATAGAAATTAAATTTGGATAGAGAAGCCCTATTTTTTATTAAATATGCAATAGTTGACACAGTTTTTGCGGTTATATGTCGACTGTTTTTCCCTCTTTAGATTATTAAGTCAGTTGGATAGTGTATACCAGTGTCCCTGCGGGGCAAGTTTGTGGAGGGGGGGGGGGTTACACCGCAAGGCCCCACAGTCCCCCCGGGCCTCGCGATGCTTGCTCAGCTAAGCACACCCAAGGACCCCCGCCGGACGCATAACTCTACCCTCTCAGTTGAATAATGTATACCAGTTTCCCTGCGGGGCTAGTTTGTTGGGGGGGGGGGGGGATGTTGCATGTGGATAGTCTTTTTCGACTGTCCCTGCGGGGCTAGTTTTTTGGGGTGAAGGTCTCATGTGGATTGTTGTTTCGACTGTTTCTACGGGGCTAGTTTGTTATGGGTAATGTCGCATGTGAATAGTGTTTTTAGTATGTCCCTGCGGGGCTAATTTGTCTGGGAGAAGGGGTTTGTTAAGGGATATTTTTAAACTTTGGCTGGCAAACCTTAAAGTAATAAAAGTTTGTCTTAAAAATGATTTTTACATGTTATTGTGATGCTAGACTTCATTTAGTTCATTTTTGTCAAATTAAAAAAAAAAATAATTTCAGCAATTTTTTGCTATAAATTAATTAATTATTAGTCGTAAAAATTGTTAAAAAAATAAGATATTTGTTTAACAGTTCAAAAGGACGCGCAGGACGAACTTATTATACATCGTTAGAAAGCTCTTGATAAACCCTATCTAAAATGGCAGCTAATAATGTCAATTTTTGTTTTTACCCTAAAAATAAAGATTAACATTTTTTGAAAAATATTAATCTAATACCTTGTATTATTCTAAAAATAATAAAATTTACCCGAAGTCTCTACTACCAACCGTTTTTAGGTTATGAATTTTTTATTGCAAAAAGTTGAAAATTTGTCAAAAAATTTTATCGGAGACCCTCACCGATTTTGATGAAAATCACAATTTTGACTAATTTAGAATCACGAATCTGGAATTTAAAAATCTGAAAAAAAAAATTGAAAAAAAATTTTGTCATTTTTGAAAATTCATAAAAGAGGTTGTAAGCAAAAAATAAAAAAAATAACTAGATCTTAGATCTTGCATTTAAGACTAAACCAGCAGCGCGCTTTCAAATACCCATTGTTTTTGCCCTACTTTAGCACGTCACTGCTAAAAAACGAAGAAAGCAATCGGAGCCCTGACAGGCCTATAACACTTTCGAAATCTTTTGCTATTAAAAAGTCTTCTTGCATTTTTAGATCAGATAATTGCTAGTGGTCCATCGGTTGGCCCTCGATTTTCACCTTTTTAAAAACTCAATTTTTGACTTTGAAATGAAAAGTTTTTGTGACGCCACAGGACAAAAAAATGGGAGTCAGATGTAAAAAGTGGTTGTCAGGAGAAATTTTTTGGTTCATGTCTCACCCTCCTAAGATCAAATTTACTCGAGATATTACAAATCTACGTTGTTTGAAAATAAAATTCTCACACCGCCAGTTTTTTTTGAAAAATTTGCGGTTAGTCTAAAATTGCAGTTTACTAGTAAATAAATTTGAAAATCCATATGCCCCATCTCGGCCGTTTTTAGAAAAAAAATGAAAAATGAAAAATGGCCTCAAACATGAGTAATTTTTGAGGTACTTGGGGGTTAATTTTTGAAAAAGTTTAAGAATAGTTTTATAAAAAGTGATTGCAGCAGGGTGTAAGGAAAGTCATGGAACTCAAAAAAAATTATTAAAAAAAATTATTAAAAAAAATTCACAACATCCGGTAGCAATCAATTAAAATGTGCGTTTTTGGTCAAAAACAGCCCTTGCAAAAACTGCAGGGGTTGAGTTTTTAAAGGGGTGACTTTAAAAAAATTATCGTAGACGTAAAAAGTCGGGAGAAAACTGAAAAAAAAAATCAAAACTAAATTATTCTCATAAATAACAAAATAAAAATTATTTGAAATTTTGGTAAAAAAAAATAAAATATATCATCTCCGCTCGTGCTTTTAGAGGCGGGGATGAAAATGATTTTTGAGGGTAGATTCTAAAAATGCAACATGTTTTACGGACCTTCGGGAAAAATTTTTCGAGCAATATTTTTACGAATAAAAAATTTACAGCCAGTTTAAAATTAAAAAAAAAGTGTTGAAAAAAAAAATTTAAGGGGGTTTTATTTGGTGAAGAGCACCGAATTCGCCCCCGACAAAAAAATTCCATCGTTGGAGCTCGTGTAAAAATTTCAGATCGATCGGTTGAAAATTGATAAAGTTAGGAGACAGTTGACAGTTTGATGTTTTTTTGGTAAAAGGTGTAGAAATCCTTAAAATGGGGGTAAAATTTGGTAGACGCTCGGTCTAAAGGCTTTGCCCCAAATCGTCAAAACTGAAATAGTAATAGAATCCCGTAATCAAACTGTTTAAAAACTATTGTTACATAGAACGCAATTTACTAATTAATATAATGTCTTACCTCGAATGTTGACATCAAATACTTGTTACATAAAGCAGTAGGTATTACAATAAATATTAAAATGAATTTAATTATAAACATTGTATCAACTACATTTAGTAACTAATATTACATACAAGCTCTAGTATCAGCAGAATAATAAAAGTCCAGTACATGTTGACATGAACATGGACATTTGAACAATACCAATAGCTTCATTTCTCATATTGATTTCAATAATTTATAGCAGCAATATCATAACAATACTTTTATATACTAAAAAACCTTTTAGTTGCACACAAAGGAGAATGATGTACACAAATTATTGAAAATATTATAATTAATAATAAAATGTAAAGAAAAATTAAGTTACTAAACTGTTCTACAAAAAAGATATAAAAAATAATTAAACAAATCAAAACTGAAATTCTTAAGTAACAATAATCGCAAGAGTCAAATATAGCTACATCTGTTAAGATATTTTGTTTTATTAAGTAAAAAAACTACAAGATAATTGAAAAATAATTATAAAGCTGCAACAACTAACAATAAAAATCTTTTTACTTAATTTTTTATGCTAGTTTACAAACTAAATTAACAAAATAAATTAAAAGTTTGACACATGTTTGAAACAATTTTAGCAATTACTGTAAATTTTTTTGCAGTTTTAGTAGTTTTATTTAACAATAATTGCTTATACGTTAATCGATATGATGCTTTACAGCAAAAAAATTCTCCACTATAATACATCTTTGATTTGTCCATGGTAATCTGTAGTATGATTTAAACTACAAAACAACTTGTAAGACAAAAATAACAAATTAGAAATAAAAAACAAAGAAAATCTAGAAACTAATTTCTAATAAGCCTTGTACTATGCTTGTATATTGCCTCCTCGTTTAATCCATAAACGTTTGTTTTGTTTGTACATCATATTATTAAATAAGCTTAATCCTATAGCAGAAAGAAATGTTTTTTGTGCCAATTTTATACAAAACATGAGACTTTTGCTTCATCTTCAAGAACAAGTATTTTAAAGAATTTTAGTGCAAACAATTTTCATTCTGTGTAGTTTTTAATGAATTTAGAAAACTCTAGTTTTTTTGCAAATAGTAAAGATTTTTGCAATTTTAGAACAATTTTATAGCTTACCTAAGCAATTTATACAAATATGGTGTTTCTAATTAGCAAATTTTTGTAATTTTTATTAAGTTTTATAAAAACATATATTTCTTGTGCAAATTTCATGCAAAAAATTAACTGTCATTTTGTTTAATTAAAAAAAAATTGCAATTTTAGAACAATTTAGTTTAAATTTGTTGTATTTTTTATGAATTTTATGAAAAATGTTATTTTTTGCGCAAATACGTTCTGACTTCCATTTTTGCAGATTTAAAATAAGGAAGGATAATTATACCCAAATCCAAAAATTTGTCTGGAAGTGATTTGGCTCATCTAATATCTGCAGTACAATCTTTTAGTTCAAGCTTTTACCGTTGGCACTGGAGTCAATTTTTATATAAAACAGTGCGTAGTTTTGGCAACATCGCATTTCTGCATGTTGTTTACTTTTTGAAATTATTCTAATAGCGTTTTTTAATTTATTTATTTTGTATGATAATCACAAATGTCACAAATAAGTAAACAAATTAATAACAAATATTGATTAATAATTTAATTAAAATTAAATTTTAATTTTGACGTCAACACTTCTAAAAAATCTATATAAAATAAATAATTAAATTTGTTTATGATTTAATCAATCATTTCTTTTTTGTAATTTTATAGTTCCTTATCGTTTTATGTTTTTATATTAAATTCTTAGCTCGAACAAAGAAATTTGATTTATACTCAAAACGTCTGCTGTTTTAAATTGTAATTTTTATTTAAATTAATTTAATTTAAATGCCTGTTCTTGGTTTTTATTTTGTAAACAAAAAACAACCTTAAAAGTTTTATCTAGAAGGATACGTATTGACATTGCTATAGTTTTTTTTTAATTACATATGAATTTTATAATCTATTCTCTAAATTTTAATATAAACTCTATACCTATTTTTTTTTTGTGCTGTTGTAGGGCAAAAGTATAAAGTTAAAAATATATTTTAAAAACAATCAAATTTTTATGGCTACAGATTTTTTTTTTAACAAAATACAAAGTTTGGCTTGCTTACCTTTTGATGACCAAACATACCTCCACCAAAACAAATAATTTTGAAATTATTGTATACCGTCTGGCAAAGGTAACATATAAATTTTGTTGATCCAATGAGTTTGCAAGTAGTAAATTTGATTTTTACCACTAGTGTTATACCGTCCGCGCCCGGAAACAAATCCATAATCCGTCCCTTTTTCTGAAGGTAGCAAACCAGAACTGAACCAAAACACCAAATCATCATTTTTGAGTGAAGAATGAATTGTTTTAACATTAGAACGCAAAATCTGAGTATAAATATACTCACAACTCCAACGTTCCTAAAAATATTGCAATAAATGATTAGACAATTTCCATCGTTTGACCAGATTTAAATTAACATCTGATCAATTTTCTTTTAACCTTGACAAAATATGACCTCCCACTATAAATGGTTCAGGAGTTAAGTAATCGAATCCATCTTGAGGATTATTTGAGAGTTCACTCAAAGGCCGCGAATTCAATATAGCTTCAATCTTAATAATTATGGTGTCTCTCTTTGATAATGATATTTGAATGATTTTACTCCAGCCTTCCAAATTCCTTCAAAATTATGAGCATAATAAGGTTGAAATACTCATTCAATTTTTTGAAGATAATATTGAACAATTTCTTAAGTTCCTTTGCTGCTTCACGAAAATTACTACCTTAATCTTTTTTTTTTTTTTTTTTTTTTTTCTTTTTTTTTTTTTTTAGGACGTAGTGAGTTGTTTGGCTCTCAACCAGTGGCCCTTAAGAATAACTTACGCATGGTAATACCTTCCGGTTTTCTTCTCTGCGCAAATCCTGTTGTTTTAATGTCCCTGTCTAAACTAACCTACATTTGGTGCTAGTTTGAGGCGGGCTGGTTTTTGCTTCGCGGATTTTCACGCATCATCTGCGGCACGCATGCTGTCCCCGGCCCCTCTCTCCCTATAGCCCCTACCTTTGTCTGTCTCTTTATATTCTTCTATTGTCAAACTCTTCAATTTTTTTTTTGTACACTTGTTGCAAAGTTTTTTAACGCCCTCCATTTATTTTCATCTTTTAAGCATTTGTTAATGATTGTTCTTTTATCCACTTTGCTTTCTAGTATATATTCTAGTTTTTTTCTATCTTCCTCCCACGCCTCGCATTCTACTAGAGTGTGTTCTGCGTTATCGTGTGTTTCTTTCTGACAAAATGTACACCTTTCTTCTTCATTTATTTTTTTAATTTTTTGCAAGAATTTTCCAAATGCTCCGTGCCCGGTCAGTATTTGTGTTGTATAATAACACGTCTCGGGTTTCTTCTCTACCCATTCTTTTATGTCTGGGATTAATTCTCTCGTCCATTTCCCCTTTTCTCCTGTATCCCATTTTCTCTGCCATCTTTCCATAGTCTTCTCTCTTGCTCTTATCTTTGCTTCTTTTTTACTCGTTCCTTCTTTTACAAGTTTTTTTATTTCTATTCTTTCCTCCACCATCATATCCGCGGGAGGTGTTGCAGCAATTACCTCTACTGCCTCTTGTGACACTGTTCTGTAAGCTCTACAAATCCTTAGCGAGCTTGCTCTTGTGGCTCCTCTTACTTCCTTTCTGTTTTTCTTTGTTTTCATGGCTTCTCCCCATGTTTCTGCGGCGTACAGCAATTTGCTTCTTGCTGCCGTTGCTATTAGCCTTCTGCTTTCTTCTCCTGGACCTCCGTTGTTTGGCATAAGTCTACCAAGCTTTCTCTCAATTTCCTTTGTTCCAATGACCGCTTCCTTAACCTGTTCATTCCATCCTTTTGCTTCGAGTGTCACTCCAAGGTATTTGATTTTTTTCCCTATGGTTATCTCTTGATCTCCCACCTGTATCTTACCTGTTCCTCTATTATTCCTCTTAGTCGATAGCCATGCCGCCTCGGTTTTTTGTGTTGCTAGTTTTAAGCCCTTACTTCTCATCCATATTTGTATCATATCAATTGCCAGCTCTAATCTTCCTTTTAGTACTTCTATTTCTACGTCTCTACCTACTACTGCTATGTCGTCCGCAAATGCTGTTATTGACACGCCTTCCGGCATCTTCATTCGAAGTAACTCGTTATAGACAAGGTTCCACAGTTTTGGTCCCAGTGCTGAGCCCTGCGGTACCCCTCTAGTAAGTTTGAATCTTCCATTTTTGGTCACTAGATTTCTGTCCTGTAAGTGGCTCCATATAATCTTGATTGTTTTTCTGTTCAGTTCTTTCTTCTTTGCCGCCTCTATAATTGCTGCCCATGATACGCTATTAAACGCGTTCTGTATGTCCAACGCTATCATTACACAGTGTTGTTTTTTCCTCTGCGTTCCGCTGTTTGCTTCTTTTGCTATTGCTTTCACTTTTTCAATAGCTCCTAAGGTTGTTTTTCCTTTGGTAAATCCGTATTGTTCTTTTTCTCATCCTCCTTTTTCTTCTATTTCTTGTTCTATTCTCCGTACAATAACTTTTTCCATTATTTTAGCCAGTGTGTTGATTAAACATATTGGTCTGTATGATGTTGCTTTTCCTGCTTCTTTTTTTTTCTCAATCAGTACCAGAGTGGCTTCTTTCCAACATCCTGGGAAAGTTCCTTCTTTTAGGCACCTGTTGATTATTTGAGTTATTTCTATCTCGTTTCCGTCTAATGCTGCTTTAACAATCTCTGTTGTTATTTTGTCCGGACCTGGTGCTTTGTTGTTAGGCAATTCTTTTATGATCTCTTTGATCTCTTCCACTGTTAACATAACTGTTGCTTCTTCTTCTTTTGTTTCTGGTTCTTCTACTGGTTCTCCCTTGGGAAATAGTTTTTTAATTATGACCTCTTCTTCTTCGTCTTCATTTAAGCAGATTCCTTTTGTTCTTCCACCCAATTTGTCCATCACTATTTTGTACGGTTTTCCCCAAGGATCCCCATCTATAGATTCTATCATTTCTTTCCAGCATCTTTTTCTGCTATCCCTAATTGCCTTTTTTAAAAAATTTCTGTCGTTTTTTAGTTTCTCTTTTATTTCCTCTGTGTTCTCTCCTCTTCTTCTCAGCCTTTTGATTTTCCTCGCTGTTTGTATTGTGTTTTTCCTGCATTCTTTTATTTCCTCACACCACCAGTATGGTCCTTTTCGTCCGCCTTCCCTGTACCTAGGAATTGCTTCCTCCGCCGCTTTTCTCAGTTTTTCTGAGTACCTCTCGCATCTTTTCTCAATATTTTCGTTTTCGGTCACTTCTTCTGTTTCCATGCCTCTCTTTATCTTTTCTTTGTCCATTCTTCTTACGTTCCATTTACCTTCTCTCGTGAGCTCCTGTTTTCCTTTCTCCTTTGTATTGTATTGTATTGTATATGTTTATGTAGACTCAGTGATTCTTCTTCAGTCACGGTCCATTCATTTATTATTTTTGCCATTTCCCACGTTGCTATGGTGATGTCAATATGCGATTTTGAGCTTCCTCTTACAAACGTCGGTTTGTCTCCATTGTTGCAGATTGTAAGATTTAACCCTGCTATCATCTCCTCTAAGATTTTTCCTCTTAAATCGTTCTTGTAGCCTCCCCATCTCGGTGATTTTGCGTTGAAATCTCCTCCTACAATAATTTTTTTGTTTTTCTGTTTTCTTAAACTTCTTTCTAATTCTTCTATCCACTCTCGATAGTATTCCAGACCGCAGTTTGGGCTGATATAACAGCTGTATACTATCATGCTTTGTACTTCTGCCCACACTATTCCTTCTTTTGGTGTTCCCCATCTTTCCACCTTGTCCCTACACTTCCCCCTAGCTAAAATTGCTGCATCTGTTCCTTTGTCTCTTATCCACTTATCATTTAGTTTGTTTTTATTAGGTTCACTCACTATCACTAGGTCTATTTCCTCTCTCTCCGCTGTTGCTATTAGTAAATCGTGAGCCTCTCTTCCCCTCCCTATGTTTATTTGTATAAACTTATACATTATGTGATACTATTTTTTTCCTCCTGTTCTCTCCAGTTATCTGGGTTGTTGTCCTCCATATTCTTCTTTGTTTTCCTCATTTCTTTTTTCTTTGTAGCTGGACATCTTTTCTCTCCCGTTCTGTGTCCTAATACTTTGCATTCAATGCAGTATTCTTTGTTTCTGCATTCGGCAACCTGATGTCCCTCCTTTCCGCATTTTATACATAGCGAAGACCTGTCTTCCCCATTGCATTCTGCCGCTACATGTCCATTCCTCCAGCATTTATAACATTTTCTTTCATTTACTTTAACTTTCTCTACTCTGCATCTTATGAGTCCTATGTTTATTCTTCCTTCTCCTATTATCTGTTCTGCTATTTTTTTGTCCATTTTGACTATAGCGGTTTGTATTTCTCTATAACCTTTCTTTATGGAAATTATTGTACTTCCTTCTGTGTTCACTTTGTTCATAATTTCTTCCAGTATTTCTTCTCTCTTAATTTCCGGGCTAATATCTTTGATTATCACCAATTCTGTAGTTTTGTTGCTGGCTTTTCGTACATTGCAGCCTTCCATTCCATTTTTAATTTTTTCTATCTCTTTCTCCGTCTCATTACCCTTTGTAATTAGTAACAACTCCCCTTTTTTTGTTTCTCTTACTTCCTTGAACGTAGACCCTTTTATCTGGGTTTTTGCCTGTCTCAGCAAATCTGCATATGTGACACCTTGTTTGCTCACTACTATAGCACCTGTTTCCGTACCTGTTTTTTTTTCTCTATGTGTCTCCGCTACCTGTCCCTGTGTTGGCACGCACAGTCTTATTTTTGTGTTAGTTCTTCTTCCTGCTATTTCCATAATTTTTTTTGCATCTCTTGCCGTAATTCCCGTTGGTATTGGTATATTTATTTCTTCAATACTTAATGTTTTTGTTTTGATAAGCATTTTTTCGATAGCTATTAGTATCTCCTTATTCCCTGCCGTTTCGATTTTCTGCTTAATGATGTGTACTTTTCCCACATTTTTTCCGCTTAGATTTTTAACAATTTCTATATATGGCGTTTCATCTTCTCCTTCTTCCTCCATTAATTCAGGGTATTTTATTTTTGCTTGTTGTAAGATACCACCTTCTTTGCCTATTTCATCTTTATTTATTAAAAGTCCTGTATCCATTTCCTTTCCCATTATTGGTTTTTTTTTTTACACATTTACATATTTATAGTCTGTATCTCTCCATTCTTTATTTATAATATTTTTTATATCCTCTTCATTAGTCACTTTTAATATCTCCTCGTCCGAGATGAAATGGTTTTTACGGTTTTCTTCCCTATTATCTCCAGTTTCCATTGTCTGTGTCGACATTTCTATACCTATTTTTGTTTTATTTTCATTCTCCTGTTCTTTTTTTTGGATTTCTTCAAATTCCATTCTCTCCATATTTGTTTCTAGTTGATTCGCCACCTTTTTAATTTCCAGTTTAGTGGTTGTACACTCACTGGTTAAGTTTTTTAATTCTCTAATTAATTTCCCCATTATTTGGATTGTTGTGGGGTTATTTGCTCTCTTCGCCTCGTTGTTACCTCCTGGCGAATCTATTTCTCTCCCTCTTTTTTGTTTCGTTTGACCTAATTCTTTATCTTTATTTTTATCCGGCGGTGTTCTTTGCAACATCCCGCTTTTTAAAAATGCATCCATCTTATTACGTTTTTTGACCCTTGGCCTAGTTTCACTTTTAATTAATATCAAATTGCTGTTTCCGCGTTTATGTTTTATTATGTAACACTAGACGTGTCGCGCGTCACGACACGAGTGTGTTTTAAAACACGACCGCACCTTTATTTTTTTGTGTGTCCAGTTTTACACTTTTTTGAACTTTCACAATAAACTTTTCACCTTTCCACTGTTTGTTCTAATTCACAGAATTTTTAATTTTTTAAATAACGTAGATTATTCACCATTATTTAAATCGCCTTTATGCACATTCGCGAGCGCGTCCGTTCTCCGTCGGACATTGACCGCCTTGACTACCTTAATCTAAAAAGAATTTTAATAGTAAACCTCTTTGGCTTAAAAAATTATACAAAGCTCTCAAGCATGCCTCGGATGACACATTCTAGATGTATCGCTTTAGTCACCATGCAACAAACAACATCAAATATCATTTTACTAACTTAATACATCTAAGAAGTGATGTTTTAATAGAAAAAGATCCTGCATAATTGGTACCAAAATGACTAAAAGTATTTGCCGGTTCTATTTGATATGCAATGATAACAAGTTAAACATTGAAAAATACGCTGACGAATTTAACTGTGTGCTCCCGGAATCCAATATCTAAGAAAAAGTAAATATTGGACTAATTTCGGACCACTAAAGAAAAGCCGAAAAGATATGTAAATGGTCTACTAACATAATTAGGATGTCGACTTAAATGTGCTAATTGAGATTGGTCGATTTGACCCTCCACCCTGACAAAACCCTCAGAATTGAAGAACAAAGTCAAACTTCTATAATATTTTGAAATTTTTACATCTTTAATCAACTGATCCTTTTACTTATTTAACAATGTTTTTTGAGTTAATTTTACTATTACTTTCATTGCATTTTCATATTCATGATGAACTATTGATCAAACAACTTTGAAAAGATTGCAAAGAATATTATTTTAAGAAATTTCAATAAATTGCAACATAAATGCAATAATTTGTTGCAATTTTAATAATAAAAGATATTTTGTTAAACAAATCTATAAACTCAGAAATAATCTTGATTTAGTACATTAAAGAACAAGTGATTTTCCTTCAGTTCAGGTAAACCCTGTACTGCCAACTCACCATTGGTTCCCAAATAAAATCTGGATTTTTCTACCAAAGCAAACATTTAATAAGTTTAGAAACAAACAGACCCCGACTAGCTGAATCTGCTGGATATTGAACTCCTCCTGGAGCGTGTCTCAAAATTGCTTTCTGATTCAATTCATAAATCTGTGCAACATGATTTGCTACAAAAATTTTCAACAGATAAAGAGGAGTATGGATCCATGCAAAAGACAGAATACCTTACTTTGAAGGAATTTTGTTATTTGATTTTATTATATAATGGAATGCATCTCGGGAAAAATCCCAAGATTAAATCAGAGACATTATCAGATTTAAGAACTACCTGATTTTCAGATTCTATAATTGAACAATGTTAACAGGCTCATTTTGCCAATTCAAACCTTCCGCAACACGGAAGACCTATCAATTAAGCTTTTAATTTCAAAGCTTTATTCTCATTAGTAGCTCCCCATAAAATGTCGTCAAATAATATGTTAAAAAATACGATCTTTTTCATTTAAACCTACCTCACAAAACATCTGACAAATATCACAAGCTAAAGCCACTTGATGAAATCTGAAACGTGTTAATATTTGATCAATGTCTGTCTGAAGTCTTCTACCAGAGGAAAGAGTATCAATTAATTACACCAGGCGGTTTTTCTTTTTTGACTCCGTGATGCGTCAAACTATACAAAACTGGTTGTTTAGTAAGCACCAAATGACCTTGATCAATGTAGTTTTGTATGTTTTCGGAATATATATATATATTTTTTAAGTTTATCTTTTTTAAAACGAGCTTCCAATTGATAAAAACGTTTCAAAGCATGTTCACTATTGTAACATAAAACAGGACGGTCATTTGTTTTGAAAAGTAACCGAGTAATGTAACAACCATTTTTATCTCTTAAAACAATTTTTTAAACGTAATCTTTACACAAAATTTCTTCTGGTAAAAAAAAAGAAACTGGAAGAAGTTTTTCCATCTCTCAAAATGCACGAATCATTTGCTCAAGAGAAGGACAAACAAATTCTGAATTCATGATCAAGGAACTTTTGGCCAATTTGGTTCTAATAACCTCGTTCGGAAGTGAAGTATTTTAACAAAGCTTGTTAGATTCAAAAGTAGAAAAAAAAAAGATGTATTAGACTACATTAACACAAGATGAGTTCTCCAAATGCAGCAAACCATCATTGATGTCGGAAGCCTTATTGAAACAAAATGAGTACCAACTCTTCTGCATCCCTGTATGTGTAATTGATGTAGCCTCTAACATCAATTGTTGCAACAAGACGAGTCATTAAGGACGTACTCCTCTGCATCCGAACTAGATGTGTAATTGATTAATTCTGTGATTGACAGAATCAGACAATTTATCAGCCGGGGCCAGTTCAGGCGACATGGATTCTGTTCTTACCTCTTGCATCATCATATATATTATAACATCCATAAAAAAATTAATAAATTTATACCGACGATGGCCTAAAAGCCGTAACCGGTCTATATAAATATACATAAAAAACAGCGTATAAAAATAATTCAATTTCTTATAATTATAATAAATACAATAAGATCAACTTAGTTATAAATAAATATATCTTTTTCTTTTTAAAATACTGTTTTAATTAATTGGTCTTCTAATAATACGTTAATATAATAATAATATTATTGGTAAAGTCTGCTTATTTTAATTATTAATGCATGCGCCCAATAAAATTACTTACCCTTAAAAGTCGGCATGCTGGCTGCGACGTTAAGAATCTGGTGTTGAGACATAATTGTCTTTAATCATATTTTTGCTATGTAATTTGGTTTCCATTAGAATTACGTTTTACATCTTAATATTTTTATATTATTATTTAACAGATCATCAAAATAAATTTCCTGGTTACTCTTGTAGCATGCTTCTCAGTACTATGATATTTTAATTTGTTATTGATACAGAAAAATAAAACATTAATTACTAAACATAATTTATGTAATTAGTAAAAATAATTTTAATTGTGTAACAACATGTAATTTGGAATTGCTTTTATTATTTAATATATTATTTTAGGTACTAAAAAAAAAAAAACAATTAATATTGAATATTTTGTAAAAATTATTTGAGCTATCCGTTTAATTGGGCCATAAAGTCGCTTGGAAGCAAAATCGATAATATTATAACTTCTAAGTTACTTTTATCTACTTGATATATAAATTAGACAATTTATAAATGAAGCGTATGACATGACTTCCAAAAACAATGCAACACTGTTGGAAATAAGTACGACCTCTTCACTTAGCATATATATTGGAAGTGAGTTTCTATCTTCAACTGAACGTATATATATATTTTTTAGAAAATATATCCCCTCTTTTGAGATTTGTAATCTATAAGTTCCTTTTATGTATATATAGCACACCTAAGTTTAATAAAAAAATGGAACACCCGGATGTCAGCTGGAAGTGACAGCTTAACAGGTATCCATATATATATACAGGGTGTCCGGAAAATACGTGTACAACGTTTGACGACAGACTCCTGACGTCAAAATAGGTCGATCTATGCCGACTTAGTTATATCCAAAATTGTCTCGTTTAGACGGTAGAGGGCGTCAAAAAAAAAACAAAAGTATAACAAAGTTGAAAGTATCTATTGTAAGAAACTAAGTAAAACAAAAACATTACTTAAGCAAATGTGTAAAATAACCGCCATCTTGCTGAATACACTTATTAACACTCTTTAAAAAATGATATTGGACCCTATCTAATGTCTCGGGATTATTAAAATGGTTGCCTGCATTTAAAATCCGCTGCAATAAATCATCGCGTGTGTTTACCGGAGTCTTGTAAACTTCTGTTTTAATAGCGCCCCACAAAAAGAAGTCACACATATTTAACTCAGGAGAACGTGGTAGCCATTTTACTGGTGCATCATTGCCTCTTCCAATCCATCGGTTGGGATATTGATGATGTAAGTATTGCCGAACGGCAACGGAAAAATGCACCAAATTCTCCAGAAGAATTGGTAATGTGTCTTGCAAAAAATTTAAATAAATATTTCCATCTAACCTGTCTGGAATAACAATGGGACCAATAAGGTAGTGATCAATAATACCTGCCCAAATATTAATTTTAAATTGATGCTGATGATGTGCAACTTTAATGGCATGTGGATTTTCATCGGAATAAATATGTTCGTTGTGCAGATTGGTTACCCCAGATCTTGTAAAGCATGCCTCGTCAGTAAACATAATTTTTCTACAAAAATTTGGAACAAGGATTCTTTTGTTTCTAATAAATTGACAAAATGTAAGCCGCATGGGGGGATCAGTCGGTAAAAGTTCCTGAACTTTTTGTATGTGGTAAGGATGTAACAACTGTTCTCTTAAAACCTCATTGACAATCGTTTTAGGAACATTTAACTCACGTTCTAAGAGACGGGTACTGGTACTTGGTTCTTCTTCAACTCTTTCCAGAATCATCTCTTCTGTTTCCACAGTTCGAGTTGTTCGCATACGACCCCTGCCTTCAAACTTTTTCTTAAAACTGCCCGTTTCCCGAAGATGACGCTCAATATTGGCAAATGTTTGGTGGTTTGGTATTCGACGGTTAGGAAACCTCTCCATGTAAACCCTAACACTCTGACGCCCATTTCCTTGACAAAACCCGTATACCAGGAGCATGTCAACTTTCTGAGAGTTTGTATAACTTTCCATTTTTAATGGTAAAATGAACTTGTAATTCAAGAATGTTGATCGTATACTTGAGTAAATTTCATAGACTGGTGACAATTTGTCAATAATTGTCAAATTATTAAACGCCATAGCAACAAGGTCACTTAAAAAATTATTGTTACAGGTAATTTCTTTTTAATATTTACAAATTTTTGACGCCCTCTACCGGCTAAACGAGACAATTTTGGATATAACTAAGTCGGCTTAGATCGACCTATTTTGACGTCAGGAGTCTGTCGTCAAACGTTGTACACGTATTTTCCGGACACCCTGTATATGTAGGACCGGACGCCCTTGTACGATACAAGACGCTTGGAACCGCCCGACCCGAGAGAGTCGAAACTGAACCGACAAGACGAACGTCACGTTGTCACGGCCGCCAGGCGGCGCCACGTGACACAGCAACGAGCGAAGCCACGCCCCGTGGGTGGAGCCTAACAGTGGATATAGTCCCGCCGAATTCCCGCATTCGGCAGTGAGACACCGATCTTCGAGACCGACACATCGCTACTGGAAACTCCAAACTCCGTCCACGATGCCAAGCTCCACGCTCCGGACCCCGCTGACCCCAACTGCCAACACGACGCCGACCCCTGCCTTCGACCCGGACTACCCCCAGGACAACACGCAAACACTACGCACCCCGGGAGCATCTACACCGCTCCCGGCCCCAAATCACCCCAGCGTGTTTTACCACACGCTGGACGAAACGTGGCCTTGCACCCCAGGTGCTCGGGACCGCTTCCCCGAGTACCATTGCACTGGGATGCCACACCAACCAAACAAGATCAACTGCAAGGCAGATAAACCTGCTTTCGAGACGGCCTGCCACCTAGCCGTCGCCGAGGGGCTACACAACCCCCCTCGGACCGATGACGCCGCCCCCACGACCACCTACGGGCCCGGCGCCGGTAACAAATGGCGCCCGAGCAGGGACCTCCAAAGGCATGGTGCCTTTGGGTTCCCGGACACACCCGAACGATAGAAAAGGACATCCAGAAATGGAGAGGGCTATCCCGCACGGCATAGCGAAGAGCTGTCGAAGACGTCGCCGCCGCGCAACCAAGTTGGGGTACGAATACATCGAACAGCAATACCCAGCGGAGCGCTATACCAGCTGCGCTCCTGACAGAACCGACACTGTCAACACCCTAGGGTTAGAGAACACAGGGATCGAGGTCTGCTACCAAGCAACAGACTATCACGATGTAAGCCGCTACCTAGCCGAGCACCCAGACGTCACGTCCAGTGACTATGAAGGCAGCGTAAACTACGGAGATGGTAGTATTACCATCAAACATCGCTGTCGCAAACAACTACGGGTCGAGAACCATGTCGACCACAGCTTGACTGTGAACCAAGTCAGTCTTGCCAGCTGCGAAGCCACCATCGCACGCTCTATCTTAGAGAGACAAGCAACCCCGGCCGAGGACTATGTGGAGCCTAAACCACATACCTCTTACACCAGGCCCGCTACTCTCCGAGAGGCCCTCTTGCCGGACATCACCAGCAAGATCTGCCAACAGATGGACTGGTTTTACGACTGCCTGACAATGACGGACCTTAACCAAGCTGACTCCCGTCAGTTGGAGTACATCCTCCAAGCAGCCATAGACATTCGAATGGCCATGCACGAGGACAAGTACTCCTGCAACCCGATTGTCATCGAGAACGTAGACCGTTACTTGCTACCAGTTGGAGATGAAATCTGCGCACGTTTACAGGCGAGTATGAGTAATCCTAACCCAGCTAAATCAATTGACATTACAGCTAAAGTCGATCAACCGGACGCGACCGTGGAAGAAAAACAGAACAAGACGAAAGAAGAAGCTGATCATATCAAAACCCCCGCATGTGAACCGGAACCTATGGAGACTGGAAATGAGCCGTCCTTAACCGTTCCGCTCATACAGTGGGAGGCACACACCCAAGAGGCACCGACATCGGTAGAACTGGGAGCTGAGCCCGGCATAGCCCTCAGCGTTGCAGACGCCGTCCCAATCGCTACACACAGCGAAGACGACGTCGCCCCAAGCGTTCCCGACCGGAAAACTCGGGTCATGGATCAGCGCAGGTTGCGCTTAGATTTCAACAAACCTTGGACACGCCACCGGATCAAACATCGGCCCACCCCGTGCCGCGACCGTGCTATCAAACAACTCGCCGCCGCGCTAGAGAGTTTAGTACGTCAAGTTCGCGTACAGGTAGACGCACCGACCCCAAGAATTCGGAGTGTACCGACGGAGAAAAGACAAGCCGCAAAACCTCCACCGGAACCCGGGAAGTAATGATCTCGGACGAAACCCGTGCCGCGAGTGACAAACTATTACGACACCGCGACACCCAGACTTATAGTGGCCTCCCTAGTGAACACTTTTAATTTCTTTTTTACTCCAGTCCCTGACAATAGTATTCAACAACAGGACCTAGTGCAATCGTGGATAACATCACCATGGTCAACCTAGTGCACCGAATCTGAATCTCTCGAAGTGGGGAGAATTGTTACGGTTACTTCGAACACGTAGCCACGCCTCCGCCGGAACGCGCGCAACCAATCGCGCGCGACCCAAGGGGTATAAAACTCCGCGATTTCTGTTCACAGCACCGCAGATCCAGAACTCAAGTTGCAGCGTCAACATCGATCTCCCGCAGACGAAGCCCAGTGACAGACGACCGGCACTCCGTCCGACCGTCACTCCAACTTCATTCTCGGTAGAGACCGAACGACCACCACGGCGAAGACGTCACCCAGGCCGGAATTCCGCCTCCGACGAACCTTCCGCCGCCGGCTCGCCGTAGACGACCCAGCGACCTTCTAGACTCAATTCGGCACAACACCAACATTGCACTGAGGCTTGCCTCTACCCCGACGGCATTGCACACCCCGCCTGAAGGGATATTCAGTACGGCCACTGTGGGTAGCTTTACGCTCCTTCACGTCGTACAACAAAACAACCGTCACCTAGGTGACAGCGCTCTGAGTGAGCGTGTTCGTAGTGGCACTCTGGGTGAGTGTGTTTGTAGGTCCTTCTGCGTGGAGGTGTCAGTAAGAAAACGATTGATTCGTTTAAGAAATGCAAACCACAACTAAACCAACCCCAGGGAGCAACCTTCCGGAGAGCGAGGACGCTCTCCACCTTGACCCGGCCGCCTCCTCCACCCCTTTGGAAGAGACGCCGGTAACAACGTACAAGAGTTAAGAAATAAGGATCGCGCTATTAATTGTTTCGTACGTTTATATTATACCGATACTGATTACTGTTACATGTATTAGTTAATTTATAAAAAATGTATCAAGAGTGTAGATGTAATATGTGATTAATTAATCTGTCATAAAGAAAAACCCTGATTAGAAAAAACCTACAGGTGAATTAAATAGAGTGGGACTGTTTTATTTGCCGCTGAACATTATTATTTCCTACATATATATATATTCTTAAGTGAGATAACTGACCTATTATATTATTGTGAAGGGTTAACGGGAGACAACGTTAAAACATTAATAATTATTGGATCCTATATCATGTTGTTGAAATATTTATTATATTAATCCACTTTGTTTTTTTGATTACAATTGATTTCACAAATAACACAAAATCAATTAGCCAACGTTTCGCTACTATAATGGTAGCTTTTTCAGGGCCTAAAATATCACACAAAACACCAATTAATTCTAGATACATCAAGAACAGTAAAATTATATATAAACAAACACACATGATATAATTAATATTCAAATGAACACATGTGTGGAACATGTATAAGTAAATCTCTACACACCTTATTGACAATACACATTAAAAATTATTAAAAGTTAATACATACATAGACTCACATATAAATTGATATAAGTCCAATACAATTGAACCATCCATCTTTGTATTTTTAAAATTGTTATATAAATATGATTTATTTTTAGGGACATTATACCATAGTCCATGAGGAAACCACCAGACAAACACGTGGAAATAACAGGTTATGTCAAAGGGACATCAATCAAACGGGAGAGAAGAAGGCACATGCGCACGCACATTTAATGCCAACCTCGTCAAATTATTTGTTTCGTTATGTCGAAACATTGGTTGCCTGATCACACAGTGGCGGCGTAACAAATTTACATAAATATTACTCAATCCTGCAATATCTTTTTTGAAATTTATTGAATTATTTTGTGATTGTATATAGCACATTTCCAAGAAGCTACGTTTAAACGTATGATTTTCAGAACATAAAATTTGTGTGTCGGCATAATTCGGTGAATGTCCAGTAGTATCACAATGTATGCTCAACCCTGTTGATTTGGGTTTGTAACGAATATCACTTTTGTGTTGTGATAATCGTTTATCTAATCTTTGTGAGGTTTGTCCTATATAGACCGAATTACATTGTTGGCATTTTATGGAATACACCAAATTATGTCGACACAAAAAAGGAGTTTGGTCTTTGAGTTTGGTGAATAGACCATTTAAAGTGTTAGCCATACTATAAGCAATCATCATGTTACTATTCCCATTGTTAGGGCAGGTAAATAAATTGACTAATTTTTGTGACAGTCCATCAATAAATGGAAGTTTATGAAATGTTTTTTTTGGTGGTGATACCATTATATTCTGTGTGTTCACTGAATTAGACGTAAGAGGAGGTGTATTTCTAGAGCAAAATTACAATTTTTTTAACAACTCATTTGGGTATCGATTATTTTTTAAGATTTTGTATAATCTACTCAGATTATCATGGTGAAAACTAGGGTGAGAGATATTAAGTATCTTATTCTTGATCGCTAATACAGTGTGAATGTTATATTTTATTGGATTTCGATTCACACCATCCAATGAAATATAAAATTAACACTATATTAGCGATCAAGAATAGGATACTTAATATAAAAAAAGCAATGTGGATTAATATAATAAATATTTCAACAACATGATATAGGATCCAATAATTATTAATGTTTTGACGTTGTCTCCCGTTAACCCTTCACAATTATATATGTTATACTTTAAATTTTTGCGAATATAATTATTTTTATTTTTCAATAAATAATAATTTTGACGTTTCGGCAGAATCTTGTCTTTATATATATATATATATATATATATATATATATATATATATATAAATAAATATTATTAATTATATATTAAACTTATTTACTTTATTATTTTGCACATTTATATATATTTTTTTTTAATGTTTTGTTAGTAAATAAATTAGAAAACTATTTCAGATAATTGTGAAAAATTCATTTTAATTTGCTCAAAAGAATAATTAATTAATAGATATTAATAATAATTTATCGCAAATTTTATTTCTTTAATTGAGATTAATTAAAATAATTGACGGGTAATCTCACAAAAAAATATTTATTTACATTTATTTGTAAATTTATTTGATTAATTATCTATGAAAAGTCAGTTAAAACGTATTAAGAAAATATTTGATTTGCAGTGAATAAGTATCCAAACTTAAATTTTCTTTATGTTTTTTATTATTCATTTTTTATTAATAAACAATGTTTATATAACAACGGAATTAATAAAAATAAAAATTTGCCAATCATATTATTACGTCACAATTTATTTATTTGATAATTTTGCTTTAATATACATATTTACAAACTTAATAAAATGTGAAATATACCTGCAAATATAAATTTATTTAACAAAATATTGCCTGTTCTTAAAATCGCTTTAGGCCCTAATACCCTTTTTGGATTATAGCAATAAATTTTGGTGGTCACTGTACAAGACAATGAAAGTCAATTGTCATTTAGACATCAGCGAACTATTTAACAACAAATCCTTTGATAACTAACGCTAGGGTGGGTAGGATGGCACCAAGTTAAAACTGTGGGCGGGTAGCTTTTACTACTATAGCCCATC
The DNA here is from genome assembly GCA_963932245.1 of Tachinus rufipes. Classification (NCBI taxonomy): domain Eukaryota; kingdom Metazoa; phylum Arthropoda; class Insecta; order Coleoptera; family Staphylinidae; genus Tachinus; species Tachinus rufipes. Next base: position 55,180,827 of record OZ010748.1, read on the forward strand.
CACCCATCTAGTTGTCATCAAAAAATGATCTATTACTTCTTCACCTCTTGTGCTCTTGTAGCTATTATGTACTAGACAATGAATATCAATTGTCATTTACACATCAAAGCAGTGTTAAGCATAAATTCTTTGATTACTAACGCTAGGGTGAGTGGACACCAAGTTAAAACTGTGAACGGGCAGTTTCTTTTACTATGGCCTACCCGCTCGCCCACTCAATTGTTAGTCATCAAAAGACCTATTACTTTTTTACTTCTTGTGTACTTGTGGCTATTTTGAAAACAAAGACAATGAATCTCAACTGTTACTTATACATAAATCAACTGTTTAACAATAAATACAAGTTAAAACTGTACTGTACTTTGGCCCGCCTACCCACACACTTTAGTCATTAAAAAATCTGCAGAGTCATTATAAAAATTTAGGATTAGGTAACCATCTAATGTACGTTTGTGCCATTCTAATAACATAGTGAATTCAATTTCGCTGTGCGTAAATACAATTGAAGTTGAACTGTCAAAACAAAATAAATAGTTTGGTGCACATGTTTAAAAAATTGGTATATTTAAAGTGATTACATAATCCCAGACTTTTATAAAGACCCTGTATTCCTTCTTTCACCTTGTGTTGTTGTAGCTATTATGCAATAATTGTTTTTATTCAAAACCGTAAGCAAAAATAAAAATTTTGTGTTATTTTTAAACATCTTTCACACTTTGTTTTAATGGTCAACAACAATATTCTTTAATAGATTGTAAATAAAATTTATTTTCTGTGCAGAATTCAATTAACATTAAGTTTTTCTGGGTAATTTTAAACAAATACAGTATAAAAAACGGTACATTTAAATTAATTTTATAAGATTTTTTTTGTGTAAAAATTTATGCAGCAATTAGCTTTTTAGATGCAATAATCCGACATTTTAAAACATAAATCTGGCCAAAAATTTAAAAATTGAAAGAAAATGTTTGACAGAATAATAAATCAGACTTTTAAAAGGTAAAAAGGTTAAAATTCTCTAAAACAATATTGAAATCCGGCCCTTAAAAATAAAATTCCGGTTTTTAAAATCAATAACTTGGTGTAAAATATTGAAATTCATCTTTAAAAATCAAAATCAAACAATTTAAAATTTAATGCAGGCCAAAAATTTTAAAAATCTAAAAATTAATACTAGATATTTGCAGATTTTATGCAACATATAACTTTTCTGAGCAATTTTATAGAAATTTAATATAAAAATAAAAAAAATTACAAAGAAATATTTTTTGTGTAAATTTTATGTACCTAAAATTTACTACAAGTCTTAGTATATAAAAACCATTCTTTTATAGCTTACTACAACTCTAATTCTAGCTATTTTTAATAGCATTGCTCAGCAAAAACTTACAAAACAAATTCATCAAAAATTACCATTTTTTATACTAAATTTGTATAAAATTGATTAGAAAAGTTAATTGTTATATAAAATTTGCTTTAAAAAAACTAAAATAACATGCAAAAATTAAGATCAAATCAATCGCATATGCTATTACTACAGAGTATAATCAGTTATTTTAACCGCATACTATTAAAAAGCAGCTTGTTAACTTTTTCTGCAAGTTTACATCAAAAAAATCATCAAACATTAAGTTTAAACATTTTAATTAAGATTCTTCATGCTTTGTAGACGGTAAAGGTGGTGTATTTACAATTTATGTTTATAAAAAGAAACTTCTACGTGATAATTTACAATGATCATATTGATGAAGTTTATTAGGAAATGCCACCAGTAGCATTTCATAGTTGCGCAGAATCAAGAGATAAATTAAAGTAACAAATAAAATGTAAAAAAAGATATTGTAAGCTAATCGTATGTGGTATTGTTAACAACTTACACAAACGGTGAGTGTAATAATTTTTGTTAAGTGACAACACTTGTGTGGGTGGATGGGCTAGAGTAGACAAAGCTATCCGCAACAATTGACTGTGCTCAAAAACAAAGATTTGAGCTTAGTCTATTTAGAAAAACAACCTTATTAAAAGAAATTTATGAAATACAACAAATTTACTTGTAACATGATAAAGTACAAACTATATGAATAGACAATAAATAAATCTTTTTTTTTTACATTTTCCATACGGTATTTAGAAAGCACTAAACAGAATAAAAACAAACAAAATAAAAATAATGATTAAAAACATAACATTTAAGTAGGTACTAATAAAAATTAATTTAGTTTTAATTATAAATGTTTGGAACTAACAACTGGCAATATTCAAAATTAAGTTATTAACAATATTAATAGCAATTAACAATTACAGAAAAATAAATGTACACGTAGTTGTTGACCATATGAACAATGCTAATGGGTCATATCAACATTAACATCACAATACATTTTATTATAAAATAACCTTTTACTTTTACTTAAAGGATTATACACAAAAGATGAAAAAATATTGATAAAATTAGTCCTTACTAGAAATAAATAATTAATTCACGATCAAAAGTATGAAACTCAACAAATAATGCAACAAGCAAAAAATATTTGACAATTCCTAAGAGAACTTATAGCCGTATTCTGAACATTTTTTACAGCGATGTTAATTAACATTTCGAACGTTGCTAGGCAATATTTAAATAACTCGATACCTGATTGGTTAAAAATCAATTTCTACAGCGATGTTAGCTAACATCGATGTTAAAATATGTTCAGAATAGACCCATTAAATTGTTATTTTTTTAAAATAATTTAAAGCATAATATATCAATTCATTATTTTAAGCAAAATATCAATGTTAATTACAATTTAAAAGTTTTAGATATTCATACATATTATATTATTCAAAGTTTCAATAATAATAAAAAATAACAAACAAAAAAACAGAAAAGGGAAATGTGATTTTTATTTTTCTCAAGATGGCTATAATAGAGGAAAATTAATAAATTTATTATGCCTAAGTCAAAAATAAGTATTTGATGACAAATATCAAGGACGTATTTAAAAAATTATTTGTAAATGGTAGATAGATAGATAGATAGATTTATTAAAACATTTGAAAAAATTTACAAAGATAAATTTACACAAACATTCATGTCAAATATTAATACAATAATATATAAACTTAAAAATAAAACAAACCTAATGACACATAACTGTATACATTATTAATATATAGATATTTTAAAATGACAAAGTACAGAGTTAAAAATTAAAATTTAGATTATACAATGTCTCTCCTGCAGAAAGTATAGTACTCTTCAATTGAATAACAATTGCATTCTATAAGAATTTTTTTAACAACTTTTTTGAATTGCTTTTGATTATTTATCTGTTTTACTTCATTTGGTAGAGCATTGTATAATTTACATCCGGTATAGTAATAGCCTTTCTCATAAAGAGTTAGGTTATGTTTTGGTAATAAAATATCATTTTTATTACGTGTTTGATAATCATGATCGACATTATGCATCATAAACGTGGACATATTATTAAACACATAACATAAAGTTGTAAAAATATAAACACCACAAAACGTTAAAATATTTTGTGTCTTAAAGACATCTCTGAATGAGCAAACACTTTTAGATAATAATAAGTGCAAGTTAGGAGTAACTGTTTAGTTCCAGTTTGTTTGATGCATTTTTGGCAAACATAGAAGAAAAGTTTAGTTTGGCACAGGCAGGTAAAGAGAGAAAAGGTGGTCAAAATTATTTAACTTGCTCGAATTAGTTAAACAACAAAAACTTGTAAAAACACTTTTAATTTTAAATCTATTGCATAAATAACTATTGTTACATACACCGCAATTTATTTTATAATATCTTACCTCTAATGTTGACATCAAATGCTTGTAACTTAAAGCTGTTGGTACCAAAATAAATATTAAGATGAATTGAATTATCAACATTGTATCAATTACATTTAATAACTAATATTACACACAGGCTCTAATATTAGCAGAATAAAAATATTCTACGTACTTGTTGACATGGATATTTCCATATTGATTACAATATTTTATAGCATCATTAAGATAACAATACTTTGTTTTTATTATACAGAAAACACCTTTTAGTTTTACACAAAACAGAATGACGTACAAATATTATTGAAAATATAATTAATAATAAAATGTAAACAAAAATTAAGTTACTTAACTGTCCTACAAAAAATAATTGGACAAATCATATATAAAACTGCAATTCTTAAGTTATAACAGTCGTATGAGTCAAATATAGTTACAACTGTTTAGATATTTTATTCTGTTAAGTAAAAAACTGCAAAACAAATAATTTTTTTAACAAGTAAAAAATCAGACTAACTTTAAAAAAAAATTATAAAGTTGCAAGCTATGCTACAGCTAACAATAAATATTATAACAAAACTTTTTTTACTTAATCCTTTATGCAAGTTTACACACCTAAAGTAACAAAATAAATTACCTGTTTGAAGTTATTATGTTTAAAACAATTAAATGTTTTAGCAATCACTGTGCACATCTTTGCAGTTTTAGTAGTGTCACTTAGCAATTAATGCTTGTACGTTGACAGATTTGATGCTTTAAAGCAAAAATATTACACCACTATAATACTTTTTTGATTTGTTTTTTACTTTGTCTATGGTAATCTGTAGTATAAACTTAACCCAGACCTAAACTCTATCAACAAAACGTAAATTACAAGACAACTTGTAAGACGAAAATGATAAGTTAGAAAAAAATCTATAAAATAATTCCTAACAATCTTTGTACTATACTTGTATATTGCCACCGCTTTCATTTTTGGTGTCAATTTTATACAAAAAAATAAACTTTTGGATTGTTTAAAAAAAAGTTTTTTGAAACATTTTAGTCTAAAAAACTACCATTCTGTGTAATTTTTAATGAATTAAAAAAAAATAGTTTTTTGTGCAAATATTTAAGATTTTTGCAGTTTTAGAACAATTTTATAGCTTTTCTAAACGATTTATACCAATATGGTATTTTAAAATGGCATTTTTTTATAATTTTTATCAAATTTTATAAAGTGTTTAATAAGAACAAATGTTTTTGGGCAAAGTTCATGCTAAAAATTGCTTTTTTTTTGCATATTTAAAACAATTTAGTTTAAATTTGTTGTATTTTTTATAATATAATATAACATTTGCGTAATTTTAAATCAATTTTAACAACAAGTATGCATCCGCCAAAACTTGAAATACGATTTCTTATCATGTTTTAATACGTTTTAAACTGCACTACAACACAACTTTCAATGCTGCAACACAGTTTATATAAGAATACTAAAAAAAAAGTTATGTTTAATTAATAAACTTTTGTTACCAGTATTCAAATAAAACGTATGTAAATTGCTTTTGCAAATCACATATAATAATTAACATTAATAAAAGCTGCTAAACATACAATTGTGCAAATGGTCATTTCTTGGGACTCTACCCGAGATGCATTCCATTATATAATATAATTAGATAACAAAATTCCTTCAAAGTAAGGTATTCTGTCTTTTGAATGGATCTGTACTCTTCTTTATCTGTTGAAAACTTTTGTAGCAAATCATGTTGCACAGATTCATGAATTGAATCTGAAAACAATTTTGAGACACGCTCCAGGAGGAGTTCAAAATCTAGCAGATTCAGCTAGTCGGGGTCTGTTTGTTTTTGAACTTATTAAATGTTTGCTTTGGTAGAAAGGTCCAGATTTTATTTGAGAACCAATGGTGAGTTGGCCTTTGAAAAAACCAAATTTGACAATACAGGGTTTACATGAACTGAAGGAAAATCACTTGTTCTATAATATAGTAAATCAAGATTATTTCTGAGTTTATAGATTTGTTTAACAAAATATCTTTTTTATTGAAATTTCAACAAATTATTGCATTTATGTTGCAATTTATTGAAATTTCTTAAATTAAGATTTTTTGCAATTTTTTCAAGGTTGTTTGATCAATACTTCATCATAAATATAAAAATGCAATGAAAGTTATAGTGAAATTAACTCAAAAAACATTATAAATAATCAAACGAAAGACTGGTTTGCCATCTAGTTGCAATTTTTAATACTAAAATGTCCGCATTAATCGGTATCATTTTAGCATTTATGCAATTGGCAGTCATTTCGCGGCTTAAACGATTTTGAATCGCCAATAAATTATGAAATGAATTAATAATTTATTCAAAATCAGTCAATCGAATCACAGCGGCGAAAGGTCAAGCATAGACAATTGTTTCGGTTCTACAAACCTCGTCAGTATGCCTTGTACGACCACGGCATCGCATGATAGCGAAGACAATTTTGAATAAATATTTCTGTTCTTATGAACACATATGATATTATCAATAATCAAACAAAAGACTGGTTTGCCATCTAGTTGCAACTATCTCTGACAGTTTAGCTGCACAAGTTTTACCACTGTGTTGCGGCTATCCATTTTTGGATTTGAATGCGACCAGCTCCGCCTGGTAAGTAGGGCATTTCCCACTTGCTCCCGAGTGTTTATCGTCCAGCCCCTTGGCTTTGCACACTGGACACGCATTTCTCTGCTATATGTCCCTTCTCCCCACATTTTCTACATTGCCTTCCAGTTGTACACTCTTTGAGGAAATGACTCACTCTCATGCACCCATAACACCTTGGGATTTCCACAAACTTTCTTGCTCTCATAGAACTCCACCCTATATATACTCGGCCCGCTTTATGTATTTTTTTTGCCGCTTCGGCTGGGAGCTCTATGATTGCGTTTCCTGCATCATTCTTTTTGCCGCTGTGGTTTACAATCTTTGTTTGTTTTTCGTATGCCTCTTTTGTTATTAAGCCCTCTAGATATTTGGCATAGAGTTCTCTAGCCAGGTCGTCGTCTGTTATCGCCGTTCTCACATCATAAATAATAATTCTGGGGTTCGCTGGCAACGGCAACTCGAGGGTGTAACCGAGTTCTGCAAATTTCTTGCAGCTCTGCAGTTTCGTCCTATCCTCCTCTGTTGGGGTAGTAATTACCAGGCCTTCCTTGCTTGTCCTTAAGTTTTTAACCTTAACTTGTACCCATGGTTCTATTTCGCGAAGCACGGTGTCCTTGGTAACTGTGCTGGTTTCCCCCTCTTTATTTGTTTTAACAATCAATGCAAACGTTTTGGGCTGGCTACGGTTCAGTTAAACGCAAATTGGCTTAGGTTTCGACTGCTGGATAGCTACGGAAGTTGGCTCCTTTTGTACAGGTGCAGCGTTAGGTTTGACGAGTTTTCCCGTTTCTTTGGGAGTAGGACCATACAGAATTGATCAACATCCTCCTCCCTCACCAGCACGGGTTCAGATGGCCCCCATCTGAACCCGTTGATGAACTGACGAGTGCCCCACTCGTCAGTTCATCAACTAAACCGTGTGACGGACCTAATAGTCGAAGGTTGTAGAGTCAAAAAGATCACAGGGGTGGTCTTTTTCGAAGTCGACAAAGCTTTCGACAAGGTCTGGCACTAGAGACTTATTTTTAAATTGCATAGAGCTAATTTATGATAAATTTTAATATGTCTGTAATCTATTATATAGGTAAAAGTTTGAAGTTATTATTTTATTTTATTGTATTATTTTTATAAATGTGGAAATATATGTGACCCGTTTTCGTTATGCATGTATTGTAAATGCATTTTTGAAACTAAAGAAAAATTATTATAATTATTATTATTAATTATCCTCTTCGACTTGTATGGCTGATAGCCTCATTTCTAGACAGCAGAACTTTGAAAGTAAAGCTCGGTAATCACATATCGACACCGACCGACAGGGAGATAATGGCAGTAGCTCCTCAAGGCTCCAATCTTTCTCCGCTGCTATTTAACCTATACGTTGCCAACATGCCTTTGGGATGTATTCACGGGGTCAAAATGGCTGTTTGCCGATGATACGGCTCTTCTATACTCTTCCAGGTCGCCCAAAATTTGGAAGAATGGTTGGATAAGTGGCAAGTCACTATTAACCCAGAGAAAAGCAAAGCTGTACTCTTCACAAGGCGGCGAATTGAACCCAATGGCAACGTCCTTCTTAACGATGTTCCCATACCGTGGTCCAATTCTGCCAAGTATCTGGGGGTTAATCTTGACAAGGGGCTCACGTACAAACTCCACGTGCAGTCCGTTCTGGACAAAGCCCAAATGGCAAAAAACGTTCTTACTCCAATGATGCGTCGGAATAGCGGTCTGTCGACCCGGAATAGAACCCGGTTCTACACGTCTATCATTAGACCCATTTTCATTTACGCGTCTCCAGTTTGGGGCACAGCAGCTAATTGTCATCTTAATAAGCTAGACGTTTTTCAAAGTAAATCTCTGAGGACGTTCCACAGGGCTCCGTGAATTGTCCGAAACAGAGAAATTTGGGCAGACCTAGGACTACACCCGATACGTCTACACATCGAAGTTTTGGCCGCAAAGTACTTTAAAAATCTCGCGAATCAATCCAACTCTGATCTGGCTCGACTTGCCGAGCCAGACAAAGAGAACTTTTTCTATAAAAGACCGGTGAATCAAGTAGCCGCACCCTAACTTTACTAACACACTAACAAACAAAACCAATACCGCACTAGCCTATAGGGCGTACTCTAACCATCTCCAAAGTATTAATCTTTAAAAGGAAGGTACATGAGCCGTAAGGTCTCAAACTTCCGTAGGCATTTACTACTGGGCGGTTTTTAGTCGGTATGCATTTCAAGCTGAGAGGAAATGAATCCGACACTTTCAGTCTTTAGAAGATTTTACCGCTTAGCCCAAAAAAAAAGATAATAAATCGATCTATAACTGCAATAAAATAGTTTAGTTATTAATTACTATAGGTCTGTTCCAACATACGATTTGGACAGTTTGCAAACCGTTCAAACTATACACACAAACAAATTACTGTGTATAAAAGATTGCGTAAGGATGACAAATATTTGTTTGTGTGCACAGTTTGGACGGTTTGCAAACTGTCCAAATCGTATGTTGGAACAGACCTATTGAGATTTTATGCTACGGGATCATTTTAATATGTTTTTATATTTACCGTGTTACTCATTATTCATTGCGTTTTCATATAAAATATGTTTGTCAATTAATGTACAAGCAATTTGCGATGCTTTACTTTATATAAATGATGTAGTAGCTTCTTAGCCAAAAAATACTCCTGATTCTACAATAATAGATAATTCTTTCTTACGAGCAAGTTTGGTTATCTATTGGGAGACAATGGACATTTCTTGTAAAAATTATATTTTGATATCGTTATTACATCCAAATACTCCTGCATAACGCAGTTATAACAAGGTTTATATGAAAACAAAGAATATAATTTAATTTTTTTTTTTTTATGTAATTAAAAAACGGTTTTCATGTTTATCATTTGGTTTCAATATTGCGTTAGATCAAACTTTTGCAGTTATAGTTCTAGTATGTATTGTGCATAACATTTGTAAAAATAATACTGATAATATTGACAAATAATCGAAAATATTCTCAAAGATGAAGAACAAATATCTATAGTGTTTATTCATTTACAATGTTATAATATTTTTCAAGCAACTAGTTTGATTAAACACAACTTTATTTTTGTAATCTTTATTAAATATCAAAATTTAGAATTTTTTCTTTATTAGCTAAAATTTTAACTTTTTAGTAATTTTAATTTGCTTTTCTTTTTTTTTTCAAAGCTAAAATATATTAATTGTAAACAACCAAAATATGAAATAATTTGAATCTTGGTGCCTGGATACAAGAAGCAAGTCATGTACACACAACTAAATTTAATGTAACGCAATATTAATCTATAGTTGGTTAATTAATGGGAGATTTTGATTTATAAATTTAAATTAGTTAGTTAATTGATGATTAAATTAATGTTTTAATACCGTCCCTAAAACTATTAAATATGTATATGTTTTTGTTTGAAATTCTCAAAGTAAAACAATGGAAAAAATTAAAATTATTGAATAAATTTATTAAATATGTATTATTAAAATATATTTACAATGGAAAACAATTGCAGTAAATAATAATATGATAAAATGATCACTGCATGCAACCATGAAATAGTTATGGATTGCATTAATGTTTATTATATTATAACGTTTGCGTCGGCAAAGTAGTATGAATCATAAAGAGCTATGTAAAATTGTTCTAAGAACTGTGTGCTGAAAATGATAATATGTATGTTGGAATTAATGTTATTTAATTTATTTTTTTAACAATTAATCATATAAAAGCAATCAGTTTACACTAAATAATTTATACAACAAATATTGGCAGGTAGGTACTTTTGTTATTTAATCACGGGTCTACTATCATAACATCAAATACTTGATCATAAATTGTAGCTATAATGTTAAAGATCAATTAATACATAATTTGACTTATGATTCAATGTTTTATATGTTTACAATTTATTTTGACCGTGATCATGTTTGGTTAAATTGCAAACCAAGTTGATTGTTTATATACATTTTCACTTTTAATATTTTTTAATTTAAATAATGAGTAGAAATTTTATTCGTTGATAGGGACATATAGCGTTGGTGTATCAGGATACACTGAAATATCGTTCTAGTCTAATGGATGTACGGTAGTCATGCTGATTGAACTGTTTGTCCCAGAAAACTACTATATGTAGGTTCTGTAACCTCCTTTGTTGATATAGACATTTTTCCAAGGAGTCTCGGTTTGCTAGTAAGTCGGGCAAACATCAAGAATAATATTTTTTGACGTTGTTTTTGTAATTTTTTTGGTTTGTCATTTTTCCTAAATTTAAATAATTATTCAGTTGTAAATTAATAACACATGGTTGGGTGGGCGAGATACTCTAGTTAAAACTAATCGCTTGCAATCAATGATTCGGGTGCTACGGTTACCCATCTGACCCATCTTGTTTGTGTAAAAAGAAAACGGCAAAGTTTAGCTTGTGAGAAAATCAATCAATTTCTGGATCATTAACACTTGGGTGGGTAGTTGGGACACTCCAGTTAAAACTCACACAATTAATTATGGGGGTGTTCTGAAACTACTTTCTTGCAATTAATGATCAAAGTGTTTATTATCAAAAGGTTGCACTTGTCACTTCACATATCTTTCTTAATTGATTTATATAAGTTCATTTTGGATTAATAATGCTTGGGTGGGTGGGCGGTACACTCTAGTTGAAACAAAATACTCTACTGTTTATTACAAAAATAGATCAGTAACAATTGTTAAATATATTGCGATGGAACTGTGAATCAATACTTTTTTATTCTTCCCCTAGAGGGTCTTATTGTCTAGGCTGTTCTTTTGCCTTTATGGAAAGATGATGCTGCATGAATATAGAGTAGCATCGACAAAAAAGTACGTGAAAGCAAAATTTTGCAACGCAAAAGGGCTCACAACCACAGAAGCAAACAAATTAATCTGACTGCCTTTTTCAATATTTGGCATCTGCATTGAGGATTTTCCACAACTCCTAGGTTTTTGTAGTTCCAAACTGTTGTTGACTTTGGTCGACTTTGTTGGTAAACAGTAAACAAGTTTTTTTTGACACACAACTTTTTTTTATTTTTTTTTTTTTAAATTTACCAATTGTAGATAGACTGTCTAGTAGGTGGTATTTTCTAAACAATCAACATTGTTGAACAACATTTACGGATTTTGTTTTTGCAATGTGAGGTCCCAGGTTAAAATTCTTGCCTATTGTAATACCTAGATACTTCAGGGTTTGCTGGTTTTGTGTCCTTTTGTGTCCATCTTCAACGTAATCTGATCCTAGCCGTTTCCAGTTATTATCAGCGCTTTTGTCTTCCGGTGCTCGAGTTTTAGTCTTTTCTGTTTTAGCCATTCCTCTATTCTGACGATGGCAAATTTTGCATTTTCTGCTACATGTTTCGTAGTTTTGCATACTAGCAGTGCATGGTCGTCTGCATATCTTATTAGAAACACGTCTTTTGGTAGCTCTATTCTGAGCACGATGCCGTATATATTGTACAGAGTCGGTTCTAGGACCGAACCCTGTAGTACACCGCAGGTTATACTAAGAAAGAGTTTGTCGCCCACTAGGGTTCTACTATTCTGCAGGTACAAGCAAATGAGGTTGATAAAATTTTGCGGGAAACTTTTTTTAATCAGCGCTTGTTAGATTCCTGGCTACGGTACAGAATTAGAACCGTTTTTACATCTAGAGTAACCAAGCAACCATGGGACTTTTAAATTTTTTCTTGTTTCTTTTACTGCGTTTTTAGCCAATTGGATTCCACTAGTAACCTGCTGTTTAGCACATGCTCAAAAATTTTTTAAACAGTGGTAAATATGTCGGCGTATCATTTACGGCTTTTTTGTTTCTACAAAACTTGTTTGGAAAAGTGCCGCCTTTGATTAATTTGCGTTTTGTTTGGCCAGGACTTTTTCTATTTCTGAATGAAAACTGTAGGGGCTTGCAGAAACTCTTTTGCTACTTTTATTTGTTTTTTTTGTTTTTCACCGTGAGCAAACACCTAGCTTACGGGTCACTACTTTGTAGCCTTTTCACTACAAATCTTCTTCTACTTCGTTGCAATAAACGCGCCAAGCAGCTTTCTTAACAGTATTTATTGTATTTGTAGGTCAGTTTGAGCTTTTCTAGGTTAGACTTATCCTTTTGGCCATTTGCTCTTGTGAGCCTCCTTTTGGCTGCTACAATTTTTTTAATGATTTTTCCGATCTCCACATTCTACCAGAAATCCGCTTTTCTGCTTGATCTAGCGTTTTTCCTCTGAATTGTTTTATTGCATGCAAAGGAATTCATCACATCACTGGTACTGCAGTTTGTTTGTTTCTTTATTTTTTATTTGTCCAAACTTGCTAATTGCATCCGGTGCAAAAAAACAGCTTTTTTGGATTTGGAGCAGGTCTTTATTCACTAGTTCCACATATACATTATTGTAGTTGCTCAGGTTTTTCTTGCTGTCCACCTTCCAGCCGTTGACTTTATTCACAAATCCTTTAGAGCACAAGGTGAAATCTATGCAGGAGTTTTCTTATAGGTGAGTTTGTTGGTTTTGTTTACGATGCGTAGATCGACTTCAGCTAGCCACTCACTTAACACATTGCCGCGTTTGTCCATGTTTGCTAAGCCCCAGAAAAGTGATTTGGCATTAAAGTCGCCATCGACTACGGTTGCTAAGCTGTTGCTTTTGATATTCCAATCCAAGTTGTGCAGAAATTTCTCAAACTATACTAGTAAGAGTATACTCTGATTTTATTTATCTCAACCCAAAGACAGCATTACTACAACCATGTTATTCGGGTTTAAGCTCTTTTCCAGCAGTTTTAGTTCAGTTCTTTTACGCATCTCCAATTATCTCTTGCAATGGAACACGTTGTGCTTAATCTGTTTACCCACAAAACAAACATTCATCACTTTTATCCAATGCAGGTACGCCCGGAAACAATCAAGTCCTGTTAGTACCTGTGAGGTAGTAGTTTACCTCGCTATGGCCCCTGACCAACTCAACGCCTCACGTCTGCGATGAACCGCCTGGACCATTCTAGTTTGCTGACACCTCTACCTAACACGCATTCTTCCGAGCTCTTTTGCTACTCCCCCTACAACTATTTTTCCGTTTTAGACTTAGTAAGGCACCTTCCCAGACCGCCGTCTTTCCTTGCACCACAAGGTTTAAAGGCTTTGTGAAAATGTCTCAACCAGAAAGCCCGCCGTCGGCGCTGTCCTGTATGCGCTGCAGACACCCTGACAACACCTCTTCTGAGTGCCGCCTTCTAAGTTTTCTCACACACTTCTTTCACATGCATACTCGACGCTAAGATTGTACTTAACGTAACCTAAGTGTGGTCCCTGAGACAGAAATTTCCACATTGCTGCATTCTTCTTGAGCAGGAGAGCACCACAAGTTTGGTATTTTCTGTGGCCAATTCTAGATCCAGCATGCTTATTTTCCACTCTATGAGGGCTAGAGCGCAGTTTTCCGTCTCATCCAGTTCCACCTAGAGCGTTTTGTAACGATCACAGCCAGGTTGTTGGCATAAGCCACCCTTTTCACTCCTAGAGGCAGTCCTAAGCTTACCACGTAGTTGTAGAAGACGTTTCACAATGTAAGGCCCAGAACTGATCTCTGTGGAACTAATCTCTCTCATTAAAATTACCTTTTCTCTTTTCCCACCGTCACCAACTATTAAAATCCTGTCCCCAAATAGGTATTGATAATATTTAGAAGGTATTTGGGAACACCCCTGCTCTCCAAAGCCTTCAAAATCCCTTCCCAGTTGGCCGTGTTAAAGGCGTTCTTTACGGTCAGAGCAACCAAGACTTATACTTTACGATGTGTGTAGCTGTACTTTCTGGCTTGGTTATCCTAAAATGCCTTCAGCAGCTTTCCCACTATTAGGTGCTCAAGAAGCTTTCTGGCTACGTCCAAAAGCCATATGGGCCAAAAAGCTTTTGCACCTACTCCACCTTTTTTTTGTCAAGCAGAACAAGGCTTGCCCTTCTTTATACTTCCGGAAAGTTTTTGTTCATAATCCATTTGTTGGCTACCGCCAGCCACACCTTGGGACATTGTTCCACAAGTGCATTGTCAATTTTTACGGAAATCCCGTCAGGCCCTGGCGCCTTTCCACAAGGTATCCTTTTTAAAGCCAAAGGCCACCTCCTAAAAACTCTTTTTCCTGATTTGGAAAGAGTCCCCCCACGGCTGCATTCTGCATTTCTGCCGATACTCTTCATTACAATTTTGTACTCTTTTCCCCATATATCTCCATCTATTTCCTCCATCAAAAGGTTCCACTTACACTTCTTGGCGGATTTGATTTAATTCCAGCTTTTTTTGCAACTTCTTGTAGTCTTGTGCTATTTCTATATTTTCTGTTCCCGTAGCGTTGCCCTTAGTAATCATCCTGTAAGCTTGGTTGCAATGTGCCCGCGTCACCGCAATTTTGTCATTCCATTAGTACTTTGCGCGTTTGTTTTGTAAACTCCTCTTCCTTGTGAGATAAAAGTCGCAAAGACGGCCTATGCTTTTAATCAGTGCTGCCAGGCTGTCTTCCATCTCTAATGCCAAAGCCTCAAAGTCCTTGACTATACTTTTCAACTTTTCTCTTGAGATCACCCACTCTTTTTTGTTAACTGCTGGTGCTACCGTAATTGTAGTCTCAATCTGGATTTGATGGGTCGTTATCCACTGAGGTTTTCTCTCTCCAGCAGTTTTCACCTTGTCATTACTTTTACCACGTCTTAGTATGACTGCGCTCACCGCCTCCAGAACGTGGTTGTTCCCTATCGTTCATTGGAGAGAGATCTTTGCAGGCGGCCCACTCTACAATCAGGCGGCCTCTCCTGTTTTCAACGCTGCCACCCCATAAGGGGCATTTAACGTTAAAGTCTCCTAAATTACGGCGTCCTTGAGCGCACCGCCCAGCTGTCTCTCTATGCCCTCTAACACCGCCGCATAGTCTCCCCCTACTCCTTTTCCCAATCCCCAAGCAAGTGTTTAGCACACATTGCCTGTGTTGTCCAGTGACCAGGCGCTACCCTTGCTGTTTGCACGTTTGGCTCGGATCAAGGCAATGTCTGCCTCAATCTCCGCTCTCAGTTGCATTACAAGGTCAGTAACTACGGCCGACTTGTTTAGGTTTACCTGGATGACGCTTATCATGCAGCGGTGTGTGGAGCTTCCCTATTCTCGTTTTTCCTGTTTTTTACCATTTTCCTGTATATGGGGCACGACATAGGCTTGGTTCAGTGGCTTGTTTTTTGCACGTGCTACAGTAAACTTCTGTTTTTCAGTCCTTAACAACGTGCCCTGCTTGTCTACACTTGAATCAACGTTTGACTACTCTTTTTTTTAAGCACTTAGTCGCAATGTACCCGTGCTCCTGGCACGTGTAGCATCGGTCTATATACGCACAGGCCTCTATTCGATATCTCGCCCACCCAATCGTAACTCTGCTCATATTGAGCAGGTGCGCACGAGAACCCTTCTCTAGGGAAACTACGGCAAACTTGTTTTTTTAGACTGTCCACCTTGCAGCCATTTTCTCTTGCGTCCAGACCAGTTTGTCTATAGCCTCTTTCAGTTCTTTTTCCGTTGTTACCATATCTATTGCCCCACATCAGGACCTTTTCCGACCTTAACAGAGGTTTTGCTTTGGCTTTTGTTTACGGCTTTCCTGAAGGCATATTGAAATTTTTCCCCACACTGTGTAATTTGAGACTAATGCCTCCTTTTTTAGTTTTCTTGATATTTTGGAATCTCCGTTTCCGCACCTACTCTGGTTTTGTGCGGTTTTAGCTGCTTAGAGTAACTACTCCCCAGACCTTGTCCATAGACCAGGAGATCAACCGTCCTCCTGTGAGCCCTTCCCTTTTTGGTAACTTTGGCCCAACTATCTATACTCTTTTCTCTATGCGGCGCAGGCACCACAACACCTCCCTTGGGTCTTGGAGAGTGGACCGTCAATTGAAGGTTTGTGTATCAGAAGCCAACACCACCGACAATTTTTTTCTTTTGCACCGCACCCTTGTGGAGGCGCCGGGTTTCGAAAAGTTATGTTCAAAAATGTTAGTTTTGAACAAATTATTTTCTTTTGCGGATTTTGCATAAAATCACATATAATTTGCAACTTTCTATTCTAGTGTCCGAGAACTACGCAAGCAAAATGGAGACGAAACAACACTCTTTTATTCACCAATTTTTCAAGTAATTATAGGAGCTTTGTCTAATAGTGTTTGTTATACCATGCTGGATACTGCTTTCCACTGGAGACCTTAAAATTTTTGGAAATATAAGTTAAATTAATATAATAATATATAAAAATAGCTTTAATTAATGAATTCATTAAGAAAGAACAAAAACATTTTTTTTTAACGTATAAAATTTTTATCAAGTTCATCATACTGGTAAATTAACATTACAAACATGCACAAATTTTACGCGCCGTCATTTCTCTTAATTAGTAGTAATAACGTTAATTATTTTTATTGCATATAGCGCAAGATTGCTATATTTGCTTTTTTTTATTTACCTGTATAACGTTTATATGGCCATGTCTGAGTCAAGTGTACGAAACAAAAATTTGATTTTGCTTAAAGCACTAAAAATGCCTTTCTCTACATGTGTCCTAATCTTGTGATTTCTTTTAGATTTTTTCAATAAGCCATTTTCGAGTAATAAGCAATCAAAACTTAAAAAAAAAAAATTTCATTTTTTTACATTTTTTGATCGTTTGTAACTTCTCATGGTTGTATTTTTAGGAAGAATCTGTAATCAACTTTTTTTTTCAAAATTATATAATTATAATTTTTTTCCTAAAAATGAGAAGTTTATAAAAGCACGTTTTTATTCATAGCCATAAAAAAAACACCCGTCTTTAAAAAAAAATGTTTTTTGAAGTCCTGCAGAATTTTCAAAACTTAAGGAAAAAAATTTTTGGCTATAAAAAATGATTTTTTAATACATTTTGAAAAAAAATTTATTACATTTTATTCTTAAAATTGCAACCCTGAGTAGTTACAAACAATCAAAAGTGTAAAAAATTGCAAAAAAAATCATTTTTTCACATTTTAATTGCTTATCACTCAAAAATGGCTTGTTGAGGAAAGCATTTTTGATTGTTTAAGCAGAATCAAATTTTTGTTCCGTACACTTGACATGGCTATATAATTTTCTGCAGTATTGCTAGACATACTTATTAAACAGCAAGAAAATTCAAAGCTTTTCATTATGCAAGCTATACATACATAAAATAATGATGCTTTTAACTGAATTGCTAATTTTAATCGCAATTACATTAAATGTTTGTGGTTTCTTAAGTTTCTTTGCACAATTACCGGTAAGTTTATGAAACACTTAATTTCAAAAATTTAATTTAATTTGTAATTAGAGCCAAGAAGAAGTTCGAATTGTTGAATGTGTTAAAGATTAAACACAACACAGCATAATAGAATTGTCAATAAGATAATATTAACGTAACAACGTACTAAAAATATGTGATACCAATTGCCGCACCCCGTAAAAGCATAACACACAAGTTTGGACATTTTAAAACTCTTTCCCGTGCCGATGCACGCACACATACTTTATTCGTTTTTTAATAATGATTGAGTCATATTTACGAATCAGTTGTGTAATCAGTTATTATTTGTCATTTGTGATGAAAAAATCATGCAATTACATTAACTAAATTGTATTACATTATATTTATGTTTCAGTAGACAACAACAACAAAATCAAATCATTATTTCACATTAAATTAATAGACTGAATTTATTTGAGGGTCACACTTTGAGTAATACAGATATAAAGTAAAAATGCTTTTAAATAAATTGCTATTTTTAATTGCAATCACGACAAATGTGTTTTCAAATTTGTTTCCACAATTAGCGGTAAGTTTATGAAACACTAAATTTCAAATATATAATTTTACTTGTAATTAGAGTCAAGAAGAAGTTCAAATTGTTGAATGTGTTAAGAATATATACATCTATTTTAAACATTTACGAACAAATATATTCTATGCTGATCAAAGCAGTTGGATTACTGAACAGCTTTCAAATGCTATCGATGTCAAAGAAAAAATTATAAAAATTTCAAATGTTACAAAGTATGCAACATTTGAAATGCTCCCAGAGATGGTTTATTTATATTTTGATGAAATATTCCAATTAAGAAGTTATCTGATATCACATCAACATTACAACTTTATTAGAAGTACATATCATTTTATGATATATACGGGCAAGGAAAAGATTATTAACATTTTTAAAATATTGTATGAATGGAACCCAAAGACAATTATATTGGACAGATTGGGCAATATTTATCGGATGCAAGAATATGAACATACTTGTGGAAATGTATCTGATGAAGTCTACCTTGGTATGTGTAATAATGTAAGCATCGATGACATGAAGGCATTCTATAATAAATCATTATATGATTTTAAGAATTGCGAGGTTTCTGTTTACGGATCAAATGACTCTTACCAACATTACTTTTTGAATATAATCGCAAATAAACATAATTTTTCATTACTGTATACAAAGAATAATTTAAATTGTGACATTGATTTTACAAAAATTTTAAGTATGTTGAATATTCAAAATGACGACTATATTTATCCTTATAGCACATACTCTACTATAATATTAGCACCCATTGCTTCTAAAATTCCGCGGTGGGAAAGTTTTAAATTTATATTTGATGGTAGTGTTTGGATATTAATATTAGTAGCAGGTTTATTGGTTTGCGTTGTCTATTTGATGGGAAATAAGTTTTTATTTAAAAATAATTTATATTCAAATATTATAGATGGTTTAATGAAAGTTTATTCAATTTTAATTTTTCAATCAATAAAAATTCCAGATTCTATATCTATGAAATTACTAACTACGTATTGGCTAACATTTGCTTTAATTGTTACTTCTGCGTTTTCGGGTTTATATTACTCACACCTTTTTAAAGAATTTGATGGTAAGCAAATTAAAAACTTGCAAGATATTGCTGATGCAAATCTTAGATTACATGGGGATATAAGCAGGTTATAATGTATATGTTTTCTGCCAATACATCAATTAATAATTATATTCGCGAAACTTCTATTGGGATTAATCATTTTAAAAACCCGTACGCTATGTGGTTTGATATGATTCAAAAACACAAAAATATTACAATTTTTTCTGATACTGTTACAATGGAAATTTTGAAAATTAATGAGTCTATTATGAATGAAATATATATTATTCCTATTTCTGAAACATATTTTACAGCAAGATTGTTAAAAAACCATCATCTTACAAAACATGTCAATACTAAATTTCATAGATTTTTTGAAATGGGTTTGTTTATAAAATGGAGCAAAGATCATCAGACAATTCGTTACACTTTGGAAAATGACTTGGTACCATTATGTATGTTACATTTTCACTTTGCATTTGGGTTTTTGACATTAGGACTACTATTTTCTATATTTATAGTTTTTGTCGAACAGTTCTGGTTTAGGCAATTGCTAACTATGGGTTTATATGAGTACATCTAATTTTATATACAGGTTTTTTAAATGCAGATGTAGTCAATTTTTTTAATTAGTTTTTATTATAAAAAATTATAATGTTTATAAAATATTTCAAATTAACAGTATAGAATAATTCATGAAAATATTGCGTATTTTCATTCATTTTGTTGAGACATTATTATTATTTGTATAAAATAAATATCTATCCTATACATAATATAAATATATTTGTGTTAAGAAACCTATATTAATTCAACCATAATTCATCTGATGTATGAGCTGATTTTCATAAATTTTATAAACAAACCATCAATGCCTGATATATTAGATTTAAAATGTTATTCAAAAATGTTTATCAAACAATTTTATAATATTTGCACATATATTAATTATAGGTTACATTTATTATAGGTTAAAACGTATGTGCTGTTGTTGGCAATAAATAATTTAAAAAACAACGCATAAGTTTTAATATGTAATATTAAACTTAATTTATTTTATCATATTATATTACTTAGTATTATTGTATTACAAATTGAATAAATGTATATCAAAAATGTTGTTTCAATGAACATTATTGAATTGCAAGCGTAATAACGAACAAGAGATCTACGGCAAACTTAAGAAAAAAAACAGAAAAAAAACGTCAATAAACATTAGAGAAAAGAGGTACGTTTTTTGTTGTTATCTACTTAGCAATGAAAACAATGTGCTGTTAATTTTCTGTGACATTTTATAGGGTTTGGTTTGAATAGCTTAACTTTTGTCAGTTTTATATCAGTTTAAAGAGTCAAAAATGAGCTATTTGCAACTTGCAATAGAATCGTCAGGAAATGTTCATGGAAATAAAGCAGTAGTTTAAAAAATATCTATAAATTACGTTCTTTACAATTTGATGGTGTAATTAAATAGCACAAGTATAATTCTCAACTGTCAAAAATATACATGACACAATATATAAAAACTAGCCGCCTCAATATAATATATTTATAATTTAACATAGCCTGCATTCAATTTAAAACATAAAGTCAATCACTATCATTAATATAGAGAGCTGGTACGTATGGTTGCACTTCTGGAAATATAATAGTAATAATGATAATAATAATAGTGTTTATTCATTTTGCCAAAAATACAATTTGGATATGAATAGTCTCTTTTAAAATTAAAATTAAAATGTAGTTATAAGATAGACACTCAACATATTTTGTTAAATTCTTTTATGCATTTTAAATACACGTTCAGTTTGTGTCAAGCTACCCCACACAGTAAGACTATATGCAAAGATGGATTGACATTTGCCGTAATAAATAAGCTTTAACCCTTAACCAGGGACACCCGATTTTTGTGCACTAACAGGGACATGGAGTATGCTAGACTCCGGATTAAACAATTATTATTTTACAAATAATTATTTGATTTTTACAACTATGAGTGAATTTAATTAAACAAATTACCTTTTTTTAATATATTTTAAAATATTTTTAAAAAAAGCAAGAGAAAACTTACATAATATTTAAAAAAAGTCATTTATTTTTAAAGAAATTGTAAAATCGTCATTTTTTTATTTCAATAATAAAATAACTAAAAATTCTAATTTTAAAACAAAGGTGTATAGTCTAGTAAACATAAAAAAAATTTTAAAAACATTTAAAATAAAATTTATAACAAAACGTGCAGGGGGTAAAGTTAAGTCTTTCTACAAGACTTCCCCAACAGTTTATGCAGCACTTTCTTGAGTTTTTTAGGCATATTGGTTTTTTTGCATTTTAGTCATGTAAATGCTGTTTTTTTTTCAGTCTAAAAGGGCACACTATATAGCTTTTTTTTAATTTTTAGCGCTTTGGCTTCCAAATTTTTTAAAATGTTGTGTATAAATCTTTTGAGTTCTCTTGGAATATTTGAATCTAATCTGTTTTGCATATGGTCTTCAATCAGTTGACTAGCTAAAGTAATTTCAAATTTAAATCTGGTATCATTATTTTTTGGATATGAAGAATACTTAAGATAAGAATTAGGGCTACAGATATAGAAAATATATATTGATTCTATAACGTTAACAGGGACACGGAGTATGCGAGACTCCTTACTGGCCATAACTCAAAATTTACAAAAGATACAACAATATCATTTGAGCATGCATTAAAACACTGTTATTTAAGAAGGTACTGAAAGCGGCAGATTTTATAAAACAAATTAAGGCGCTGTAGAATGCAAAATGCTTCCGCCGGAGTCCAGCAGACTCCGTTTCCCTGGTTAAGGGTTAATGTTTCAAGATTTAAATACTGGTCCAGGATGAACCATTTCAACTCTTCTTAGTTTTCATTGTAGCGGTGGAGAGTTGTTTTCTTTTATAATTACTAAATCTTCAACTTTTAGAAAGTTTCTAACTGTCTTCCATTGCTATCTTTTCTAAACGTCTTCAACATATTCCCATTGTAGGAGCCGATTAAATGAAGTTTTATCATAGTAAGAATACAGTGGAGTTGTGATGGCATTGCCAATAAGAAAGTGTCCCGAAGTTAATGCAGAGTAGTTGTTAGGATCTTCTGATTTTTGTAGACGTAGTGAGGTGTTGGCTTCAACAAGTAGCCTTACGCATGTGCAATACCTTCCGGTTTTTTTCATTGCGTAAATCCTGTTGATATAATGTCTTTGTCAAATTGTTTAAGATTTGGCAGTAGTCCGAAGTGGGTTGGTTATTACCTTTCGGATTTTCACACAGATGCTGTCCTAAGCCCTTCTCTCTTTATAGCCCCTACCTTTGTCTGTCTATTTTGCCTTTTTGTATCTTTGTATCAGCTCTGCATTTTCTTCTTTCTCCAATCCGTGTGATATTTATTTTATTTATTTGGTTTGTCTTTAGATGCGTTCTTAGTTTTATTAGGTTTTTGTTGACTTTTTCTTTAATGTATTCTCTCTCCTTTGTCCATAGTTTATGCAGTTCCATTTGTTGTATTCTTTTTGGTAGGCTTAAATTTGTTAGTTTTACCTCCAATGTTATTTTTGAATGTCCATCTGGGATTAATTCTTTGTGTTCTTTTGTTGCTACGTATATTTTGACCATCTCAAAAGTTGCGTTATCCATCAACCTTAAAATAGCGTATCTAGCATTTGGTACTTGCTTCGTTATTTTTGTTATTCTGCATTTCTTTAACATTTTTTTCATTTTCTACATCTCTGCAAGTTTGATTGGTGTCGTAGTCTCTATAAATGTTCATCTGGGTTTTTCTTATGTTTGGTAAGCATAATTGTCCTATCCTTCTTTATTTCTTTATTTTTTGTTTTTTTTCCCGTTAATTTTGCTTCCTTTGTTTCTCTCTTTTTTCTTGTATAGCTTTTATTTTGTGTGTTTATTTTCATTGTTTGTTTTTTTTCCATATTTTTCTTAGGCATGTCTTAATGATTGTTGTTTTATTCACTTTGGTTTCCAGTATATTTTCAAATTCTTCTCTATATTTCACCCACGCTTCGGATTCTGCTAGAGTGTGTTTTGCATTATTGTGTGTTTTTTTCTGACAGAATATACATCTTTCGTTTTTTATTTTTTAAATTTGATGAAAAGATTTTCCAAAAGGTCCATGTCTGGTCAGTATTTGTGTTGTATAATAGTCTCCGGTCTGTTCTCTGCCCACTTTTTTATCTCCGGGATTAGTTCACTTGTCCATTCTTCCTCTCCTCTATTCCACTGTTTTTGCCATCTTTCCATAGTCATCTCTCTTGCTTTTAACTTTGTTTCCTTTTTACTGGTTTCTTTTTTTATTAGTTTCTTTATTTCTATATTTCATTCCACCATCATCTCCGCGGGCGATGTTTCCGCAATTAAAAATTACGTCTACTACTTCCTGCGACACCGTTCAGTAAGCCTTCCTGATCCATAACAAACTGGCTCTTGTAGTTCTTCTTATTTCATTCTTGTTTTTTTTTGTCTTTATTGCTTTCCCCATGTTTCTGCGGCGTATAACAATTTGCTTTTTGCCTGCTGTTGCTATTAGCTTTCTGGCTTTTTTTATAAACCTTCGTTGTTTGGCATGAGTCTACGTGTGCAGATACAACGGCGATCCTCGCTCCGATCATAGCATCGTACTCTCGCACATCGAACAGCGAGACTCTTAATTTGTTCTAAGCTCGGACTTTCGCACGTTGCTCTAATTTTTGTATTTATACAGGATGTTAGGTAAACATTCGGCAAAAATTTAAGGGGTTATTCCTTGGCCTATTTAAAAAAAAAATTGTCCTATGATGATTTTTGAGAACTGAAAATTGCGACAGTTGCACCATTTTTTTATCAAAAGTACATATAAAGTTGCTGAATCTACAACAAATGTTTGAAATGACTCCCTTCAGCCTGGATACAAGCATTCAATTTTTTCGTCATTAAGTGCCAAACTTTTTCAAACACACTAATTGAGTTGCACCTAGCAATTATCCGATTTTGCAAGTCGTTCAAATTCTCCACTGGAGAAGCGTAAACTAATGACTTCAGATAGCCCCATAAAAAATAAACCAGGGGGATCTCCGTATGTTGATGTCAAATAATCACGAGCAAACAAACTGAAATGTGGTGGTGTTGCCAATGGTACATCATTCAGAAACTAAGATAGCATGTGTTCCAAAAAGTTGCAGTCCAGTTAGTGTGTCGCCCACAATTCCAACCCAAACATCCAAGGAGAACTGATGTTAAAAACGATCTTCACATACTTGATGCGGATTTTTATCTGCCCACACATATCAAAATTCTTTATTGCATTTCTTGAGAAACTGGCTTCATCGGTGAAAAGAATATGTGTCATGAATTGAGGGATAAGAACTAATGTTTACAAAAGCCATTCACATAGCGCAATACGTAAAGAAAAATCAGCAAGTAGTAGTGCCTACACACGCTGAATGTGGTATGGATACAACAAATTGCCCTTAAGAATTTTCCAAACTGTCTAATGATTTACATTCAAATTATTGGAAATTTTTCGCGTAGAACTACTTAATTGGATCTTCCTCTATCATGTTCAGCACATTCTGTTCCAGTTGTACCGTTTTTAATCTTCCTGGCCCTCTATTTCGTTTCAATGTGCTTGTTTCACGAAGACGTCGATGAATGTTTAAAGTAAAAAATATAAGATTTTCTATAACTGATGCTATCATTTACAACTTATTTACTCTGTAAGAAGGATCTTCAGACTAACATTTTTTTTTTTAATCAAATTTTTATTTGTAATCAAGAAATTGAAAAAATAATCTTATATAAAAGTATGGCAAATTGTACCATCTATGTCGACAAAATACCCAAGTTTTTTTTTATTATACGCGAATGCAAATCAGTACATGAATATATTATAAGAAAAATTTAAAACAAATTTTAAGGAGTCAAGAATTTTTCCTGCGCTTGTCAATCTCAAATAAATACGTATTGCAGTATATATACAGAAGTCTAGGAAGAAATATGAGGAAAAAGAATAAACAAAAACTTATACAAATAAAAATTCAGTAATCATAACCGTAATTGCTCATTAAATTTTTTTATTAATCACTCTCTCTCTCTGGCATATATTGCATATTGCTTATTGCAATTAATGACGTCATCTCTTTTCGTACTACAGGACCATCTAGTAATATAAACTCAATATCAAGCTTCATGTTAATTGTATTTTTTAACGTCAATATGTATTATTAAATAAAAAATTTATGATTTAAATGTCACACTTTCTCTCCATTAATTGCGATAAGCGATATGCGATACATGCCAGAATATCCCCCTAGGTACAAAATGCACAATCCAGCAACGTCGCAAATGTTGGTAACTCTGGACAGTAAAGTGAGCAAACAAGATGGCTGGAAACATTCCTCAAGTACTTGGGCGAGGGCGAGAGTTACCTAAATAATCACCTTTGCCGTTCCTGAAGTTGGAAACATTTCACTTTCGCCGGCGTTCATAAACGTCTTTACTGATACCCATACCGTTCCCTTGTTACCGTCCTCTATAAGCGGGAAAATATTGCACCCAAATGAAGTTAGTCTATTTTAGTGTGAAATGCATATACATTTTAATGATTTTAGGTTATCTATGGTTTGTTTACTTCGTTTAGTAGTATAGTTCACATTTTGAAAATAGATATTTCAAACAGATACTGGAGAAATTAAATTAATTAATGAAAGCCAAGTTATAAAAACAACAATAAAGGATTAATAAGTAAAACGTAGGTAAATCTTTAATTAGTTACTAAACTCCTCGTACAAGATTAAACTTCGTCATTAAGTAATTAGATTTTATTTGCAAGTTAATGATATTGACAATTGAGGAATTAGAAAGAATGGAATTAATTAACATCTACAAGAAGAAATATAGGACAGGACAGGACAGGAGGATGTGTGGAAAATCAACCATATATTTATTAAGCACCGGCTTGACAGCCCTCAATATCAACAGTAAGTATTGTTCATCTGTCATTTATAATAACAAAAATAATTTACCAATTACTAGTAAAATAGTAGCTTAACGCAATTAATTATGTCATCAAGTTACTATTAAAATTAACAATGACATTAATTGTATCAAACTTTGAAGACAGCCTATCAGTTCTCATACCATGGGCAACCCATCAAACATAGCAACCACACAGGAGCCCTATCCCAAAAATGAGTAAATGCTTTGTTGTAAATAATTAATTCATTTTTTTAATTTGTTTTAGGTCTGGAACTAATTTGAACCGTGACATATTATCGGAGTGAGGATCGCCGTTGTGTCCGCACACTAAAGCGTTTTTTTTACTCTGTAAGTAGCTCCATATGATCTTGATCGTTTTTTTGATCAGTTTTCTTTTCTTTACCGATTGCATAATTGCTTCCCATAATACAATGTTAAAAGCGTTCTGTGTATGTCGAACGCTATCATTACATAGTATTGTCTTTTTCTTTGCAATCCGCTGTTTGCTTCTTTTGCTATTGCTTTTTTTTAGTTGAGAGTTGTTAGCTCTCAACAAGTGGCCTTTAATCATGTCCCTGTCTAAACTAACCTGCATTTGGCGCTAGTTTGAGGTGGGCTGGATTTTGCCTAGCGGATTTTCACGCATCATTTGCGTCACGCGTGCTGTCCCCGGCCCCTCTCTTCCTATAGCCCCTACCTTTGTCTGTCTTTTTTGTCATTTTGCCTTTTCTTATCTGCACTGGCATCTACCTCTGCATTCTCTTCTTTCTCCCATCCTTGTGTTATTTACTCTAATTATATAATTTGTTCTCAGATGTGCTCTTAGCTTACTAAAGTCTTCGTTCACTTCTTCTTCATCGTATCCCCTCTTCTCTATGAATAATTTATGCCGTTCTATTAGTTGTATTCCTTTTGGCAGTCCTAGATTTGTAAGTTTTACCTCCAGTGATATCCTTGTATCTCCATCAGGAATTACTTCTTCTTGTCCTCTTGTTGCCAGGTATATTCTGACTATCTGAAAGGTTGCGTTCTCAGACGGTCTCGAGATAGCATATCTACCATTTGGTATTTGCCTTGTTATTTCTGTTATTCTGCTTTCCTTCAATATTTCTTTTCTCCTTCTCCTTATCCCTGCAATTTCGTTTGGTATCGTAGTCTCTGTAAATGTTTTTCTTTTTTCTTTTGTTTCTTGGTATGCACAATTGTCATGTCCTTGCTTATTTTTTTTAGCGCCTCCATTTATTTTCATCTTTTAAGCATTTGTTAATGATTGTTGTTTTATCCACTTTGCTTCCTAGTATATATTTTAGTTTTTTTCTATCTTCCTCCCACGCCTCGCATTGTACTAGAGTGTGTTCCGCGTTATTGTGTGTTTTTTCCTGGAAAAATGTACACCTTCTTCCTTTATTTTTTTAATTTTTTGCAAGAATTTTCCAAATGCTCTGTGCCCGGTCAGTATTTGTGTTGTATAATAGCACGTCTCGAGTTTCTTCTCTACCCATTCTTTTATCTCTGGGATTAAACCTCTCGTCTATTTCCCCTTTTCTCCTGTATCCCATTTTCTTTGCCATCTTTCCATAGCCTTCTCTATTGCTCTTAGCTTTGCTTTTTTTTCTCGTTCCTTTTTTTACAAGTTTTTTTATTACTATTCTTTCCTCCACCATCATATCCGCGTGAGGTGTTGCCGCAATTACCTCTACTGTCTCTTGTGACACTGTTCTGTAAGCTCTACAAATCCTTAGCGAGCTTGCTCTAGTGGCTCCTCTTACTTCATTTCTGTTTTTTTTTTCATGGCTTCCCCCTATGTTTCTGCGGCATACAGCAATTTTCTTCTTGCTGCCGTTGCTATTAGCTTTCTGTTTTCTTCTCCTGGACCTCCGTTGTTTGGCATAAGTCTACCAAGCTTT
The DNA here is from genome assembly GCA_963932245.1 of Tachinus rufipes. Lineage (NCBI taxonomy): Eukaryota > Metazoa > Arthropoda > Insecta > Coleoptera > Staphylinidae > Tachinus > Tachinus rufipes. The sequence continues at coordinate 55,209,125 of OZ010748.1, forward strand.
CTCTCCATTTCCTTTGTTCCAATGACCGCTTCCTTAACCTGTTCATTCCATCCCTTTGCTTCGAGTGTCACTCCGAGGTATTTGATTTTTTTTTCTATGGTTATCTCTTGATTTCCCACCTGTATCTTACCTGTTCCTCTATTATTCCTCTTAGTCGATAGCCATGCCGCCTCAGTTTTTTGTGTTGCTAGTTTTAAACTCTTACTTCTCATCCATGTTTGTATCATATCAATTGCCAGCTCTAATCTTCCTTTTAGTACTTCTATTTCTACGTCTTTACCTACTACTGCTATGTCGTCTGCAAATGCTGTTATTGACACGCCTTCCGGCATCTTCACTCGAAGTAACTCGTTATAGACAAGGTTCCACAGTTTTGGTCCCAGTGCTGAGCCCTGCGGTACCACTCTGGTAAGTTTGAATTTTTCCTTTTTGGTCACTAGGTTTTTGTCCTGTAAGTAGCTCCATATAATCTTGATTGTTTTTCTGTTCAGTTCTTTCTTCTTTGCCGCCTCTATGATTGCTGCCCATAATACGCTATTAAACGCGTTCCGCTGTTTGCTTCTTTTGCTATTGCTTTCATTTTTTCTATAGCTCCTAAGGTTGTTTTTCTTTTGGTAAATCCGTATTGTTCTTTATCCTATCCTCTTTTTTCTTCTATTTCTTGTTCTATTCTCCGTACAAAAATTTTCTCCATTATTTTAGCCAGTGTGTTGATTAAGCATATTGGTCTGTATGACGTTGCTTTTCCTACTTCTTTTTTTTTTCTCAATCAGTTCCAGAGTGGCTGTTTTCCAGCATCCTGGGAAAGTTTCTTCTTTTTGGCGCCTGTTAATTATTTGAGTTATTTCTATCTCGTTTCCGTCTAAAGCTGCTATAACAATCTCTGTTGTTATTTTGTCCGGACCTGGTGCTTTGTTGTTAGGCAATTCTTTTATGATCTTTTTTATTTCTTCCACTGTTGCCATAACTGTTTCTTCTTCTTCTTTTGTTTCTGGTTTTTCTACTGGTTCTCCCTTGGGAAATAGTTTTTTTAATTAATTTCTTTTTCTTCGTCTTCTTTTAAACAGATTCCTTTTGTTCTTCCACCCAATTTGTCCCCATCTATAGATTCTATTATTTCTTTCCAGCATCTTTTTCTGCTATCTTTAATTGCCTTTTTTAAGATTTTTCTGTCGTATTTTAAGTTTCTCTTCTATTTCCTCTGTGTTCTCTGTATTGTGTTTTTCCTGCATTCTTTTATTTCCTTACATCACCAGTATGGTCTTTTTCGTCCGCCTTCCCTGTACCTAGGAATTGCTTCCTCCGCCGCTTTTTTCAGTTTTTCTGAGTACCTCTCGCATCTTTTCTCAATATTTTTGTTTTCTGTCACTTCTTCTGTTTCCATGTCTCTTAGTTAGTTAGTTTAGATTTTTGGCGTATCAGCCTAATAAGACTATTAACGCCGATTCTTTTCTCTAACTATAAAAAGTGTAAAATAATATGCTGTAAAATGGCATATTAAAGAATAAAATTAAATAAATAAATAAATAAACAACAAAGATAAAATAAACGTTCACAATCTTTAATGACTATAGCAATAATGACTAGATAATTCCAACAGTGTCTAGAGTGTAAAAGGTCCTAAACACTGCTGGATTTTACGATACACAAACATTAATAATAATAAATTAACAATTATATCCATACACCCAATTTGCTCTGTCGAATAAATTCGAACAGACGATCGACTTCAACGATCTGATCGCCCAAGACAATCTACAAACTGGGTGATAATTCAGACGTAACTCTTTGTTCCGAAAACTGCCGACAATCCAATAAGATATGACGAACAGTCAATGGAACATTACAAGTATCACAAACTGGCGGCACCTCAGATGCCAACAAATGCCTGTGAGTCCATCGACAGTGACCAATGCGAAGTCGCGCTTCGGCCTGCATGACAAACTCCACGGTGTAATAACGCTTTTAGTGCTTCGCAGTTTGTTGTCTTGAATAGCAAACCACTAAGTTTGCCAGCTAGACAGCAGCTTTTGATGTAGAAAATTACAAATATCCCTAACGCAAACTTTAAATGAAACATATTCAGCGCTAGTCATTGCCAATTTGGCAAGCGAATCAGCTTTTTCATTGCCACTGATACCTGCGTGACTGGGGATCCAGACAAAGTTAACAGTGACATTTATCTGAGACACCTGAAGCAAAATTGAATGAATTTGCTTCAGCAAGTAATGATCAGGATATTGGTCATCTGTGGCGTTTAATGCACTCAACTGTACATATAACATAATTTGTACCTGCGCTTAGTTGGATGTAGAGAAGAGCCTGATAGATAGCATACAGTTCTGCAGTATACACGCTGCTAACACTTGGCAAGCCAAATGTAAACTGCAGCTCATCTACCAGAAATGCACAACCCACACCGTCGTTACTTTTTGAGCCATCGGCATAAATCCAAGTGGCATTTACATTCATTGCTTGAATTTTTTCAAATTCAGTTCCATATTCAACTGGTAAAGTTGAAGCATTGCTCATTCTCGATAATGCAGTATTTAATCTTGGACGTTGAAAAGTCCAAAGAAGATCGCGACAGTAAGACAGTTGATATACATCCAGTTCCCGAAGTATACTGCAATTTCTTATAGCAACCGGTTTTTGGGACCGTATCCTGATGTTGTATAGATCGTCAAGACCATTATTGTACACGACAGGAAACGTCGGATGCAAGCGTTTAGCTTTTAGTTTCGCGGCGTACCTAACAGTCAAAATTTTACGCCGAAGACAGAGTGATGGTTCAGCTGCCTCTCACAAAACACTAGCAATAGGGCTAGTGTGAAATGCGCCAGTTGCTAAACGAATTCCAGTATGGTAAGCAGGATCAACAATACGTAATGTGGATGGAGCTGCGGAAGCATAGATTATGGAACCATAATCTAGTTTTGAGCGCACCAAAGCGCGATGCAGAAGTAGCATTGTTTTCCGATCCGCTCCTCATGACTTTCCACTCAACGACCTGAGCAAGTTTAGTGCCGGGACACATCTTGATCTCAGATTTATTAAATGAGGACGCCAAGTCAGCGCACGGTCAGATGTGACACCGAGAAATCGAACACTATCCTGTACAGGAATAGGTTCTCCCCCAAGATATAATAAAGGGTCACCGTGTGGGGTTCGCCTTCTACAAAAATGGATAAGCAACGTTTGACTAGTAGAAAAAGTAAATTTATTCTTATTAGCCCAGTTCAAAATGTGATTGATTGTTAACTGAAGTTGACGTTCCAATGTTGCCATGTTTCTCGAGGCACAATAGATAGCTACGTCGTCAACATATGCTTGATGAACTGACTTATGCCGTTAATTGCTATCATAAATAGTGTCACGCTTAGAAAAGACCCCTGAGGAATACCATTCTGTTGCTGACGTATGCCCGAGATGTTGTCACCTACACGTACCTTAAATGAACGGGAAGTTAAAAAGCTTTGTATAAACAATGCCATGCTTCCGCAAATACTCCATGAATGAAGCGTTCGTAGAACATTGTACTTCCACGTCATGTCATATGCTTTCGCAATGTCAAATAATACAGCGACAAGATGTTGATTCTGTACAAAAGCATTTTTAATTGTTGTATCCAACCGAACAAGGTGATCAGTCGTAGAACGGTGACGCCTTGAACCACATTGTATGTCAGCAATTAAACCTCTTGAATCTAATAACCAAGTAAGACGCTTATTGATCGATCTTTCTTGTAACTTGCATAAGCAGCTAGTTAGAGAGATAGGCCTATAACTTGTCGGGAGCTTTTTATCTTTACCAGGTTTAAGTACTGGTACTATGATAGCAAGTTTCCACGACTCAGGACAATACCCTGCTGACCATATCCGGTTATAGAGTGTTAACAATTGAAGTTTGGCAGAGCGACTTAATTGCTTGAGCATAGCATTGTGTATCAAATCGACACCTGGAGCAGTATTGTGTGCTTCAGATAATGCCGAGTCAAATTCCCAAACACTAAACGGTGCGTTATATAATTCATTTTCAGCAGAGACAAATGACAGAACGTTTTTCTCCATGTTAATTTTAATATCTCGGAAATTTGCATCGTAATTATTATCGCTGGAAGCGTCAAAATAAACATCGGCCAGGATATTCGAAATGTCAAGGGGATTGGTAATAATTTGATCACAAGACAATAACCCACTAATAGGTAATGATGCGGTTCGGCCAGAAATTTTTCTGGCTTTTTCCCACACCTTCCCGACGGGGGTTCTCGAATTAATAGAAGTGACATATTCTGACCATGATTTTCTTTTAGCTTTTCTGCATGTTCTTCGAGCAACAGCTCTGTACCTCACATAAAGTAATACGTTCTCTTCTGTTGGAGAGTGGTTGAATCTACGAAAAGAACGGCGTTTGTTGAGTTTGGCTTGCTCACAATCAAAATTCCACCAAGGAACGGGCTCTCTGCGAGGTTTTCCGGAAGATAACGGTATACTCGCATGTGCTGCCTGTATGATAGAATCGGTATAAGTTTCAATATCTTTGTTGATAGTGGCTTGGACACAGTCATCGTAATTAAACACTTGAACAAACATACTCCAATCGGCATCTTTTATTCTCCAATTTCGATGATGGTTTTTATTAATTACATGACCAAGCACGCGAATGAATATGGGAAAGTGGTCACTATCATAAAGATATTCCGAGACTTCCCAATACAGCAATGCTGCGATACTTGGAGAACAAATGGTAAGGTCAATAGCCGAGAACGATCTATTGGCCACGGAAAAGTAGGTATTGTTACCTTTATTTAAGATAACTAAATCCGTTTCTGAAAAAAGATTGGCCAAGTTACGACCTCGCACATCAGTTCGATTTGAGCCCCACATAGTGTTATGAGCATTAAAATCGCCCATTAGCAGGAATGGGGACGGAAGTTGTTCAAGTAATTGATCAATCAAACGAATGTCCAAACTGACATTTGGCGGAATATAAATTGAGCAAATGGTCAGTGCAAAAGGGATATGTAGTTATACGGCTACTGCTTCTAATGCAGTGTTGACACGGAATTCTTTACTGAAAACCGTATCACGAACCAATAAAGCCGTTCCACCCTGAGCACGATCAACATTTGCCCGATCTTTTCTATAAATAGTATAACCTCGAAGATTAACAGAACAGTCAACCTTAAAATTTGTTTCCTGTAAGGAATCGCAGATAGGTGAATTTTCGGCTAATAATATTTTAAAGGATTCGTAGTGTGAATTATATCCGTTGCAGTTCCATTGTATAATGGTTGAAACCATTTTTAGTGTTATGTTGCGAACGTAATTTTAACTCTTTGTTTATTAGCGTTTTTATTTTTAACTTTTGAATTATCATCTGGGGGAGTAGAACTCCCACTAATTGGCATAATTTCATCTGTCAGAGTAGATGGCGCGGAAAGAACTTCCACATCCATTGACTCTAACGACACGTCAATATTGGGGTCTGTGGGCGCAGGATCGCTAGAAACCTACACCTCAGGTGGCGGTAGCCTAGATTGGGCTGCCGTTTTTGCAGGCTTTGACTTGGACTGAGCCTTTGCCTGTTTAGGCTTTAACTTGAAAGTCGCAACCTTAGTTGGTTTTGGCCCGATACGAGCCAATACCTTACATGGTTTAGGCTTTAAATAAGCCCCATCTTGAGTGGTTTTGCTTGAAGTCCTACTCGTTGTGACCGGATTGGGCCGTAGTCAGTTTTGGTTTTGAACCTGATGGGCCCGCAACCGGTTTTTGACCCTTCACATTAGAGTCCTTGTCTTTATTTAAAGTTTCTGCAATAGCGGTAAATTTCATAATTGGTGGTTGTTGAACGATAGGCGTTTCAACAACTGCAGCAAACGATCTAGAAAAGGTAGGAACCGTAATTGCTCTATACCTCTTTTGAGCATCAAAGTAAGAGAGTGTGTCTGTTACTCTGATCTCGGCTATCTTCCTTTCCTCTTTTATTTTTGGACAATCTCGGGAATAGACAGGATGCTTACCACCACAATTCACACATAAAGGTGAACTTTTGCATGGATCGGGGTCATGTTTCTCCTTACTGCATTTTGCATATGTTGCAACACCTGGACACCTAACTGCGGTGTGTCCAAAACGTTGGCATTGGAAACACCTCATTGGGTTAGGAATAAACGGGCGGACCGGGCAAGTAACATACGCTTTCTTGACTTCATCTGGGAGCCGTTCGGAATCGAATGTTAAAATCATAGATGTTGTATCTCTGACCTCACCATCTTTTCTACGGGTTAGTTTTTTAATATCGATAACGCCTTGCGACGCTAGTTCTTGTTTGCATTCGTCTACAGTTGTGTATAACAACTCATACCATGAAATAACTCCCTTAGAAATATTTAAGGATTTATGCGGCTCAACTGTCACCCGCAATATTACCTAACGACGTGCATTCCTGCATTTTACTGCTCTGCATTTTGTCTTTTACTTCAATAAGCAAAGTACCGTCTCTTAATTTCTTACACAATTTTAAGGTTCCGTTAATAATATTAGAAATGGTCCTATGAATTAAGAAGGGAGATACCTCCTTTAGACTCTGGTCATTTTCAGAACATTTAACAATAAAATACCTAACATACTTTCTACTTGTACTCATACTATCTTCTTTAGCTCTCTCGTCCGTAAACGGGCGAGATCGTTTGGTTGGAGGTTTAGAATCTACCATAATAAACTCCGTCAAATTCATCGCTCAATCTCCCCACCCACCACGAAGCCACATATGGGACGCTACATCACAAACTGATGCAGTCGCCAGGGCTAATCAAGCGATATAGGTTTCATAGATGTAAATGAAAGAGTAGCACATTGTGAACCTTCCATCTATCACCACATAAATAATTCCTCACCCTAACGTTAAACAAAACAAGCCGATTGATTAAAACTGGGTTAGGTTTAACCTCCCGTTTTACCAGAAGCTAAGGCCAAAGCAGTGTGTTGGAACTAACACTCTTTTAAACCTGAGTATTAGCCCTTCAACTACCAGGATCCTCTTTTCCTAGCTTTCGGGTCACCGCGCACGGCAAACACGCAGGTGAGTTTTACAAGATGTTCGGTAAATTTTGTCAAAAACTAACTCACAAATAAGTTTGACTTGTCCCAGACGAACTGTGGGTTTTTTAACAAGGTTATCTCCTCGCCTATTGGTCGCCTTTTACGACCAGCAAAGGGGCTAGCGGAAGTATTCTTTTGCACCACCTCCTCCCGCAGGGGGGGTTTCCATGTCTCTCTTTGTCTTTTTTTTGTCCATTCTTCTTACGTTCCATTTACCTTCTCTTGTGTGCTCCTGTTTTCCATTCTCCTTTGTATTGTATTGTATATGATTGTGTAAACTCAGTGATTCTTCTTTAGTAACGGTCCATTCATTTATAATTTTTGCCATTTCCCACGTTGCTATGGTAATGTCAATATGTGATTTTGAGCTTCCTCTTACAAACGTCGCTTTGTCTCCTTTGTTGCAAATAGTAAGATTTAACCCTGATATCATCTCCTCTAAGATTTTTTTTTATAAATTGTTTTTGTAGCCTCCCCATCTTGGTGATTTTGCGTTGAAATCTCCTGCTACAATAATTTTTTTGTTTTTCTGTTTTCTTAAACTTCTTTCTAATTTTTCTATCCACTCTCGATAGTATTCCAGATCGCAGTTTGGGCTGATATAACAGCTGTATACTATCATGTTTTGTACTTTTGCCCACACTATTTCTTCTTTTGGTGTTCTCCATCTTTCCACCTTGTCCCTACATTTTCCCTAGCTAAAATTGCTGCATCTGTTCCTTTGTCTCTTATCCACTTACCATTTAGTTTGTTTTTATTAGGTTCACTCACTAGCACTATTTTCTCTCTCTCCGCTGTTGTTATTAGTAAATTGTGAGCCTCTCTCTCCGATACCTGTCCCTGTGTTGGCACACACAGTTTTATTTTTGTGTTGGTTCTTCTTCCTGCCATTTCCATAATTTTTTTTGCATTTCTTGTCGTAATTCCCGTTGGTATTGGTATATTTATTTCTTCAATACTTAATGTTTTTGTTTTGATCAGCATTTTTTTGATAGCTACTAATATCTCCTTATTCCCTGCGGTTTCAATTTTCTGCTTAATAATGTGCACCTTTCCCACATTTTTTCCGCTTAGATTTTTAACTATTTCTATATATGGCGTTTTATCTTCTTTTTCTTCCTCCATTAGTTCAGGGTATTTTATTTTTGCTTGTTGTAAGATACCACCTTCTTTGCCTATTTCATGTTTATATATTAAAAGTCCTGTATCCATTTCCTTTTCCATTATTGGTTTTTTTTTCCACGTTAACATATTTATAGTCTATATCTCTTCATTCTTTATTTATAATATATTTTATATCCTCTTCAATAACCACTTCGAATATCTCCTCGTCCGAGATGAATTGGTTTTCACGGTTTTCTTCCCTATCATCTCCAGTTTCCATTGTCTGTGTCGACATTTCTATACCTATTTTTATTTTATTTTCTTTCTCCTGTTCTTTTTTTTGAACTTCTTCAAATTCCATTCTCTCCATATTTGTTTCTAGTTGATTCGCCACCTTCTTAAATTCCAGTTTAGTGGTTGTACACTCACTGGCTAAGTTTTTTAACTCTCTAATTAATTTCCCCATTATTTGGATTGTTGTTGGGTTATTTGCTCTCTTCGCCTCGTTGTTACCGCCTGGCGAATCTATTTCTCTCCTTCTTTTTTGATTTGTTTGACCTAATTCTTTATCATTTTTTTATCCGGCAGTGTTCTTTTCAACATCCCTTTTTTTTAATCTTATTGCGTTTTTTGACACTTGTCCTAGTTTCACTTTTAATTAAATATCAAATTGCTGTTTCTGCGTTTATGTTTTATTATGTAACACTAGACGTGTCGCGCGTCACGACACGAGTGTGTTTTAAAAACGACCGCACCTTTATTTTTTAGTGTGTCTTTATCACAGTTTTACACTTTTTTGAACTTTCACAATAAACTTTTCTCCTTTCCACTGTTTGTTCTAATTCACAGAATTTTTAATTTTTTTTAAATAACATAGATTATTCACCATTACATGAATCGCCTTTATGCACATTCGCGAGCGCGTCCGTTCTCCGTCGGACATTGACCGCGACTCCATACAATTGAATTTAGTTTATAATACAACTCCGAAGTTTTTTAAAGCTCACCCGCTGATATTTGCATTGAAAAGCAAAGAAAAAGCAGAACTTTCGAGATTAATTAACGAAAATATTATTCATCTAGTTAATTACAGTCCGTGGGGTACACCTATTGAACCTATATTAAAAAAAAATAACTAAATAACAAGATAGATGTTTCCAACATCCTTTACCACGAATTGAGAAATCATTTGTGAAAATACAACAAGGTTGCTATTTCAGTAAATTGGATTTATTAAATGCGTATCAACAAATTAAATTAGATAAAAGTTCCCAAATGACCACTATAACCTTATGGTATTTTTTGCGCACCGGCAAAATTCCAAAAGATTATGGAATCATTGTCAGAAGGATTAAATCATTTCTAGGTTTGGTTAATTATTATAATAATATTATTATATAATAAATTTTAATTCTTTTATATGGTTTATTAAAAAAGAATCATGAATTTATTTGGTCAATACGGTGTGAGAATACTTTTAATAATATTAAAGATATTTTATCATCAGCTACCGTATTAGCACATTTAGATCCAGCACTATCAGTTAATTTAGCGGTAAATGCATCGGATTACGGAATAGGAGCCGTTATTTTGCATATTTTTCTATCTGGAGAAGAACGTCCAATTGCTTTTGCTTCACAAACATTAAGTAATAGTCAAAAGATTTACTCACAAATAGAAAAAAAAGCACTAGCAATAATTTTTGGAGTAAAGAAATTTTACCAATATTCATTTGGTTAGAAATTTGCATTAATAACAAATCATAAACTTTTAGTTGCAGTATTTGGTCCCAAGAAGGGAATTCCGGTACTGGCTGCAAACCGATTGTAGCGGTGGGCGTTATTACTGCAAATTTTGATTACGATATCCGTTGTGTCAAATCCAAAAATAGTTTTTTGAGGTTACCAATTAAAAAAAATTCAGTTGATAGCGAGTTCAATACATCTTATATTCTCTATATTGAAAAAAAACGTGATTGTAATATAATTGCCAAAGAAACACCTAAAGATTTAATATTATCAAAAATAATGAAGTATATAAAAGATGGTTGGCCTTCAACAGTATTGAAACCATATTTAAACAGAAATGAATTGACAGTAGACAAAAATTGCATATTGTTTGGATATAGAATCCTTGTACCATTGAAATTAAGAAAAGATATTTTAACAGAATTACATGCTTTCCATATGGGAATGGTTAAAATTAAAAATTTTGTTAGGTCTTATGTATGGTGGCCTGGGATAAATACTGATATTGAAAGTACTGTAAGAAGATGTACAAAGTGCTTATTGCAAAGAAATAGTCAGCTTCAAGCAGTTCTTATATTTTGTACTTTACCCTTATAGTGTATGGGAAAGGGTACATGTTGATTTTTTTGGACCGATATTTAATAAATATATTTTGGTACTTGTTGATGGTTATGTTCTGACAAACATAACATCAACAAGTGCAATTATGGTTTTAAGGAGTGTTTTTGCAAGACTTGGATTTCCAATAGTCTTAGTAACAGATAATGGTAAACAACTTGTTTCTGACGAGTTTTAGGTGTTTTTATCTAGGAATGGTTTTAAATTTAAAAACACTGCGCCATATCACCCAGCTACAGATGGGGCTGCAGAGAACACCGTTAAAACCATAAAACAAGCCATATATAAAACAGTAGGAAAAAGAGAAAATGTTGATTTTATTTTAGTTTTAAACAGATTTTTGTTAGATTATAGAAAAGCTCAACATTGTACAACTCAAATGTCTCCCGCTAAATTAATTTATTAAGACCTGATGATAATGAAATCAAAAATTGTTATATTTATAACAAAGAAGTGCGTGCAGTTGTCGATCAATAACAAATTAAACAAAGCGAGTGTTATTCTGGTAAACATACCAGAATATATAATATAAATGAATATATAGCGGTGAAGGATTACTGATCTACAAAGCCGTGAGTGGGTTTAAGGACAAATTAAAACAGTGTTAGAACCACGGACTTGCTTAGTTTACATCCCTAGTTTAGAAAAACAGCCGTCATTTAACTCAAATAATTGATGTTAATTTTTTCATAACAGACAATACTAACTAAGAGCATACGACCGAATCTCGAGAAAGCTCATTAAGAAGAACTAAGCGAGTGCGTATCGAAACAAAACGATTAATTAATGAAATTTAGTTTGATATTTGTTAATATTATTAAGGTATATGTTTTTTGATTTTGTTCATTATTTCTTGCATATTATAAGGAGGAAGATATTGAGAATTATTTATATGTTTTATTTTATATTTACTTGTCGAGGTTGTTTTTTGCTATACATACATATATGATAATTTTATTTCTACGATATATATTTATTTTATTAACAGTTTACTTGGAGCCTTTGTACAATAAACTAGTTAGCATTTAAAACGTATTACCATTAATGTCAGAACCCCTCCCGATTGCATACATTACAATTAGTAACAATTCCCCCTTTTTAGTTTTGCCTGTCTCAGCAAGTCTGCATATGTTACGCCCTGTTTGTTTACTATTATAGCTCCTGTTTCTGTTCCTGGTTTTCTTTGCCCATTTGTCTCTAATACTTGTACTTGTGTTGGCACGCACAGTCTTATTTTTGTATGAGTTGTTCTTCCTGCTATCTTCATACATTGTTTTGCCTTTTTTGGCGTTATTCAAGTTGGTATTAGTATCATTAATATTTAATGCTTTTGCTTTGTTACGCATTTTTTTTATAACCATAAAAATATTAATTTCTTTTTTTCCTATTGTTTTGACTCTCTGTTTAATAATGTGCACTACATATGAAGTTTTATCCTTTCCCTCATCCTCAATTAATTCTGGGTGTTTTACTTTGGCTTTTTCTACTATTACAAACATTTAGTAGTCCGTTTTTTTCCCTTCTTTGTTAATAATCTGCACTTTACAGTACATAGTTAATGTGTTTTATAAATTTCACTTTAGTACTTAGTAATTTTTGAAACTTTTTTTGTAATCTTCATCTTAATATATAGAATATTAAGATGAAGATCATACAATTGAGCAAGGACGAGTGTCTATATGAACTACATGTACGAGGTTATTTAAAATCAATTATTTTACATTGGCAATTGATTGCCAACTAAATTTGCATCCTTGTTGGTTACGGAAACGTAGGAAATCTTAACGGTTATTAAAAAACAGTCTTTTAATTGCGATCAAGGATATCAAAATATGGATATATATATAAAAGATATGATAAACTTTTTGACTCTAATACGTTTAAAACAATACAATGTTAATCTAGCAAACTCAAAGGATATAACTGGAGAAAAATGTAGACAACTTGAGTCAGATAGTGATGGGGCTGCTAGTAGGGTGTCTGTAGTCCACATCGATCATTCATATGTTAGTTGTTATTCATTCCTTTAGGGGAGATGTAGAAAATATATGTCAGAGTAAGGTATTACATTTTTCAGGTTAAAATAATAGAAGAGCTTTAAGCTATTAATAAGATTTCCAACTCAGAAATATTTTGCAGTTTGCCAGAACTATTAACCGGGAAAGCATTGCTTTGGTTCCGATTATATAAATATTTATTTGCTGACTGGGAAGAATTTAAGGAAGTTTTAAGAAATGAATATAGGCACCTAGATTATCTGTACAAACTACGACAAGAGATTGAAGGTCGGAAACAACAACCAACCGAACCTATTTGCGACTACTTTGCATGTATGCTGGCGCTGTATAGACGGCTTGATACTAAAGTTCCGGTAGAAGAGCAAGTTTTTACAATTAAGCGTAACTTTACATTAATTCTGTTCGTGTGGCAAATGGCCAACATATAACCGTGTAGGGTACAGTAGATTTACCGATAGCTTTAGGATATTGTAATGTATTTGTTTAGTTAATTCTAGTTTAGCGTGTGACTTAGTATTAGGTATCAATTTTTGAAAACAGTCCGGTATCATTTCAAATATTAATAGTTTGAGTTTTATATTGCCCGAATATGACCATTTTGCTAAAATTGATAAGTCGTATCTTACCAGTTCTAAAACATTGTGATTACATGGTTTAGTGGACTTATTTTTTGCAAATATAAGTAATAAGCATGGATGTACAAATACAAAATGACATATTGACGTGGGAAATGCTTTTCTTTTTAAACAAAGATATTACCCGGTGTCTTCAGTTATGCTAAAAATAATGAACTATGAAGTCGATAAGTTTTTCTTTATCGTACTTTAGGCCTGTGGCCTGTGGTTTCCAACTTATTTATCTTCCGATGTTGATGCCCAGGAGTTTCTCCATCGTTTGGGAGGGCTGCCTCGGGGTCGGCGTGTTTGCGGGATGCAAACTCGCGCGATTTTGGCTATTCTATCAGTATCCATTCTGTTGATATGTTCATTCCAGGCTCTGCGTCTTTTCTACCCCCATTTGATTATGTCTTCAATTTGGCATTTGTTTCTTATATCTGTGTTTATTTTCTTGTTCTTTAATGTATACCCTGCTATATTGCTTAGTATCTTCATAGTTGATAAGATGCTACAATTAAATCATAAGGAAGAAAATTGGAAATTACCGTTTTTGTATAGATTTTAGACGTGTTAACTTACTGATAAAACGCAATGTTTATGCTCTTCTTTAAATGTTGGCAATATTGGATTGCTTTTGTTCGGAAAAATTTATTTCTTTTCTGAAAATACAAAGTACGTACTGGCAAATAGAGTTGATACATGAATCAAGGGAGGTAATATTTATTGATTTCTCTTTAAAAATACCCGTTTTTTTTTCAATATCAAAATGAAACTTTTTATTGGAAAACCCTATAGTTCCCGAGTTAAGGCATCTTTAGTTTTTTTTTTTTTAAATTTTAAATACCTTTAAATATTAACAAGTAAAACTATCTTAAATATTTGCGGTTTATAAGTCTTAGAAAATACTGAAGTTTATTCCATGTGTACGATTAAGAAAATCTTTTTTAAAAGTTTTGGTCCTACATTTCTGAACTGTCAGTATTTACTGCACAATTTATTTGTTAAAATTCTTAGCAAGCCTTGTACTACGACACAATAATTGTTTAGATGGCAATATGTCTTATATTTTGTTTAAACAATGTCTATATGACTTACTAAATGTTGGGCTCCAGCCACTAGAGTTCTAGTGACAAGTTCTAAATCTGAAGGAAGGGCGTTATAGAGATATAAAACTCATATAATTGTGATACTTGACCATTTAATAAAAATAATAATAAAACATAGCGGACTCAATAATTGATAAGTTCTCTCAATCCATCAATGGCACCGGAGAACAAAAAGAAACCAACTAAAATCTAGTAAAAACAACTTAATACTCTTCCACATCACTGACCGATCGAGAGAACCCAACAACCGCAAAGTTTCTTCGACCTCTCAATGATGATGAAAATCAAAAAAAAAAAGTTGATCAAAACCAAAAAAATTAGACACCGTACGATATTTAATAACCTTAAGATTAACTATTGAGATCCGTAATGTAAAAGGTGAGTTGTGCTTGCTTCGAGTTCACGCAAGCAACTGGCGAGCAGTGTTGCCAATTTTATTCTACATTGAACTAAGCGCTACAAATATATACATAATGATGGTAGCGCAGTACATAACAATATATTATTTACAACACCCTCACTTATTAAAATATTTAATTTTAATCTAATTTTTAATGTTTTTCATTTAATCCTATTTTCTTTTTCTTTGAACCACTAACTGCTTTTGTTAAAACATCAGCTGCATTATCATCTGTTGAAACATATGATAAATCTTGAAGGTGGTAATAACAAACATTAATGTTTTGTTTGTTGGTTGTAACCATCAGTCTCAGACAATTTGATTGCACTTTGATTATCCACCAGAATTTTCATAGTTTTTCTTAGACGATGATCAAGCTCTTGAACAAAATATTTCAACCAAATTGTTTCTCGAACTGCCCAAGAAATTGCTATGTATTCTGCCTCTGTACTTGATAATGCAACAGTACATTGACGCTTGCTGTTCCATAAAATAGCTCCATTAATCAATAAAAATATATATCCTGTGCACGAGCGTCTTTTGTCAATATCAGATGCCCAATCAAAATTGCAATAACTTGATAGATTATTGACAATTGAATTTGTAAAGCATAATTTATAGTCCAACGTTCCTTTTAAATATTGAAAAATTCGTTTTTTCTGCAATCCAATGTGGGTGGCCATAATTTGAATTAAAACGACTAACGTCATTAACAGCAAATGTTATATCAGGTCTGTTACCTTGAGCAATGAATAATAAACATCCGACCAGGGTCTGGTATGGTACTTCAGCTATTTCACATTTTTTATCTATTGATGTTGGACACATTGACGCTGACAGCTTTTAATTTGGATGACTTGGTGTTGCACTTGGGTTTGCATTTTTCATATCAAAACGTTCAATCACTTCAGAAAGGTATGATTTTTGATCAAGTGCAATACAATTTTTTTGGTATGTGATATGAAGACCAATACAAAATGTTGCCACACCCAAATTTTTTTAAATGCATTACACACTGCTGTCTTCAAACTTTTTAATGTTTTTTTAATTTTTCCAAAATATCAAAAAATCATCTACATAAATTGAAGAAATTATAAATATAAAAAACACATGAATCAATTAAGGATTTCATTAGTCCATATGATTTTAGCATTTTTGTTAACTTTTCAATCCACACACGACCACTTTGTTTCAAACCATATATTGCCTTACTTAATTGACAAACTTTCTTTGAACCGTCATTGAAACCATCTGGCTGAACCATATATATCTTTTAATTTAGATCGCTTTGAAGAAATATTACTGCATCCATTTGTTCAATGTTTAGTCCATTTTTAACAGTTAAAGCAATAATAAATCGAATAATTGAATATCGAACAGTGGCTGAATACACTTCTTGATCATTAATTCCGTACACTTGTGAACACCCGTTAGCAACCAATCTGGCGTTTGATCCTGTAAACCCATTGTGATTTTATTATTTTTATATTATTTTCACACAGTGAATTATTTTCTTCATTCATAGACCCAGTTTTTATTTTGCACTATCTTCATGATTTATTGCTTTGTTGTATGATGACGGTTCATCAACAGCAAGAAATTCATATGCATTGTATGTAACAAACTCGTATTTTCATAATCACGTAGCTTTGGTCGTCCTTCAAATCGACGTAACTGATCAACTTGTTTAAAAATGTTACTTGGCACATATGTCTCATTGTTGGCATATTTTTATTTTTTTTTTTATATATATATATTTAACATCTTTTTCAATCACTGTTCCATCACTGAAACCATTAAAACTGGATTCTTGCAATAATTGTTTACTATTATCTATATTATCTCTCACTTGCTCTGGCAAAACCGTTTCATTTTGTTTTTTAACTTCTTCTAATTTATCTGGATCTTCCCACGAAACACAATTTTCAAAATAGTTATTGTAAATCTCGACTTAAATGCATCTCTTTTGTATTTGTATCAATGCAACAATAACCTTTAACACCTTCTAAAAATCCCACGAAGATCATCTTCTTTCTTCGATACGTGTACCATGACTGAACTTGCAAATAGCTCAAGATGGCTGAAATTTACTTTCTTACCAGACCATATTTTTTTTGAAGTAGCTGTACTTAAAATGGCGCTGCCATATTTAATGCTTCAGCCCACTATGACACTTCTAATTTTTAATCAAACAGCATACATTTTGCTTTCTCAACCAGTTTACGATTGGCACGTTTAGCAATTTCATTTTGTTTCGGAGTATATGCTACATATGTCCATATGTATTTCACACCTCTTGTTGAACGATTTTCCATTGGTCCATTTAAATCTGAATGAATAAAGTGATCATGATCGGCTTGTGTAGTGATAACTGGAAATGGGACGAGTTTGCTTCTTTTCTTTGCAAACCTAATAGTTTTTTTATTTCAATTTTGTTTTGTTTTTTAAAATTTACATCATTAACAAGTCCATTCTCCATTTTTCACATATCAGCAAAATTAATATGGCCTAATTTTAGATGCCAAATGAGCTGCTGCCGCAAAACAGTTTGATTGTGGTACGTTCAATTTGTATACACCATTCGTTTACTGGTTTCAACAATCAATTCTTTGCTTTTATTATATACGTGACAACCCAGATATTTGAACACAACACTATTTCCATTTTTAACCATTTGTGCAATTGATAGAAAATTGGTTGTCAAATCAGAAACACACAACAAATTTTATTACTCCTTTTACTGCAATTTTATTTGAATTTGCCGATAAAATTTGTTTGATTGCTGTTCATTTTAAATTAGTAAATAGATTTTCAAATGGCGGCATATGTTGAAAAGCACCGCTGTCAAAAACCATTCATTTTCATGACATTGTTTGATATAATACACTGTACTTGATTTTTTTTATCACTACTTTTATTGTCTTTACCTTTACTTTGTTTTAATATAATGTGAAATGTCTTGTTTGCAAATGCACACAAAAATCGGTACTACTAACGCACGTGGTAAAATTTGACCGTATATTTACCGAAAGCTACAAACACTTTTAATATAATGAAATAATAAAACAATTTATTACGTTTTTTATCACAAATTTATTCTTACAAATACATTACTAGTTTCGGGTTTACTAAAGTCTTCTACAGATGAAATAACTTATTGACACTCAAAAAACTGCCCTCTTAATAGTTAACTATTTCGGCTGTAATAATTATTAATTAATTAGTTTATTTAATGACTAATTTGTCCAATTAATTTTTGTTGTTTATTTAGATGTTGCTGTCCCACTGAGCAGGAGATTTTTGAATGTTACAGATGATAATATTGTCGAGGTATTTGAAGACGTGGGGTTCTAACTCTTGTTATGCAAGCTAAAAGGTAGTCGATTAAATTAAAACAACTTTCTACCGGGGACTAAAAATACTGTCATTTTTTTACTGGCTTCTGCGAGTTTAACTTGCCAGTAAGTGCTTTCAATATCTAGGAACGTTAAGTATTGTGCTGACCGTAGTCTATCAAGGATTTCCGAAACGTAGAGCAAAGCATAAGTATTGCATTTGGTAACGTCGTTAACGCGACAGTGGTCAACGCATAAACGATAGTCTCTCATCTTTTTACGGATCATCACAATTAGTGAAGACTATGGCGAGTTTAACTTTATGGTTGGCAAAACAGGGTAGTAAAGCTCGAGATTGCATCCCCAACGTCAATATGGTGTTTTATTACATCCATACAACCTAAGTTATTTCCCATTAGCTTAAAGTACCGCGTGACTAAGCTATATATCTTATGTAACGTGCCTTTTTTTGTTTAGTCCATTTTTATATATCTTCGGGATCTAATCTATTTATTTACATCTTTGCACCTATTAACATATTAAAAATAATCATTACATAATAATAAGAGTTGCATAATACACTTATCTGTATTGTTTTAGTTTGGCCAAACTAACTCGGTCTATTTGGTATAAATCTTCTTATGTATCCTGTGCAAGCGCTTGCACTCGACAGATACATTTGTAGCTCCTATGCTACCATGTTCCTATGGATATAGTATTGTGAAGAAATGTCCCACCTTATGTAGATCCCGCTGGTCTATAAATTAAATAGTTATTGTATTAGTTTAAGGTTCAATTAAATGTATTACTATCGGGTTAGGGTTAGAACTATTAATTTAAATTACTTACACGATTGTCTGGATTCCTATAAATATTTAATTTTTGTTGCTGCAGATTGAATTTATATCCATGTGTATGTTGTGGGCCACTTTAACACAAATTTTATTAATTCACTCACAACATGAAAAAGATAGGTTAATAAACAAACTGTCAGGAGAGAAGTTTGCTTGATTTCGCCACGAGATGGCGCCGCGCTAATATTTCAGGCTGAAAGCCAATCAAATTTGAATATTCAAATATTTAAACAAGAAAGATTCGCGGTGATAAAGATCTATGGAATCAAATAAAGATTGCCGATTTTTCGATCGAGATCGCTCTCTTTGGCAACGGTAGTGAATCAGGGCGGATGTGCCCGCTTGTTATTAAATCTTACCAAACCGTATTTAATGTGGCGGTACTTAATTGTGGTAGAATAAATTGTGTGAAGAAGTTTAATTTAGCTTCAAGCAATTAAAGTACAATTGCCGCATACACTTAATCAAGCCAATAAAACCTAGGTGAGTACAGATTTATTTGATTTATTGAAAAAAAAAAAAAATTAAAGTGTACGTATTAATTAACACTATGCGTGTTAGGCTTTCAGTCTCCGTTTGTTACCGCAGTATTTTGCAATCTCAAAGGCAAAGACCTGCCGGCCAACGTGGAATTGAGTCCGGGCCAGCAGCAATCTTAGTCAGAGATGCGGATTAATAGACAGACTGAATCCATAGATTGTTATCGCTATCGCTACCTACGGCAGGACTAGGACAAAGGATGGAACCTCAGATAAGTGTCGTTATTATATTTTTTTGTGTGGAATTTCAGTTGCCACATGAACCACATTTTTTTATATGTATAATAATATTCGAATAAAGTTCAATTTATGAATTAATGTGTGTGATTTTCAATGCACACATTAGACCACGTTTTTTTTGTGTCCAGTAACTTTCGTGAACTTTTCGATCGGTCATGAATCTTTTTTTGTGTTATTAATTAATCTTACTGTAAAGATTTTATACATACATCGCTAATATTTTCTTATCGATTAATTATGTTTTTGTGTTAACAATTGTTCTTCCAACTGTTCCGTGTCTCGCCGACTATATAAAAAGTGTTATACTTTCGTAGCGCAATTAAATGTGATCCAACGTAAGCTTACCGAGGGGGTTAACAATTGTGGTTATTAATTAATTAATTAATTTTTTTGGTATAGTTGGTTGTTACGGTGACCTACAACTACATTATAATTTTTTTTTAACATTTATTATCTTCAATATATTTTTTTTCCTAACCAGTTATTTTTATTTTTTTAAATCTATGCTGCTTTTTTTTTTTGGTGCTAGGAGGAGAATCTTCCTAAAGACTAGCAAAGTGTCGGATTCACTCTCTCGGGCGCCTACCGACTAAACTCTACCCGACTTTGACTGCTGGAAGTTCGTCCTTTCATGGACATTGCCTTCCTGAATGGTTGTGTGTTCAACACGGGAAATATTTACATAATGCACATGTGTGCCAACCATATAGGTGTGCCTAGAATGAGTGGGATCTAGTTCCACTTCTAGGTCTGAGTTTCAGACTGGCCGGGTCTGAAATTATTAGACGTCTAGTCGTCTAATAGAACTTTAGAAGCTTTTAGTAGCTTGACAAAGTCATCATTACTTGCTTGCGATAAGCGAAGTAACAGCTGATCTTTAGCTGATAGAAGAGAGGCGCTTGGCGCCGATCCCGCAGCTTGTGCAAAGGATTTCTCCTCGCTTGCGTTGGGACCGCTCCGTGGTGGAGCACGAGATTGCTTACGGGGAGCAGGTGTCTTACCGGTGGCCTGGCTGTTGCGGCTAGCCTTTAGTTTCTGGTAAACCAGGCAGCCTTTATAACTTGCCGTGTGGTCCCCACCACACGCGACGCATTTTGCTAAATGGCCGCTCTCTTTGGTAAGAGTGCAACCGGCGCTCGGATGAGCTCCGGCGCACTTGAAGAACCGATTCTATGCTGCTGATCTTACAAAATTTAACTGTCAGCGTTAGCCTGGCTAGAGCCCAACCTTTTATGTTTGTATTTTTGTGTAAAAAACCAAATCCCACGACTCGCTCTCCGACACCTAGATCTGCCGTTCGTGAGGAACGTCTTGACCATCAAATGTAGTTGCTGAGGTCAAGCAAGCGTTTCACTTGGAGCCCAACGTGGGGCTAATTAACGTTTTTTGTCACTTAATTAATGACGGTAAATTAAATTTATTAATGTATTTTAATTTTTTTTAAACTTTGAATTTTTTTTTTTAAATTTGAATTTTTTTTGAACTTATATTTTTATGTATTTCGATAACTACTGCGCTTGAATTTTTTTGGGTAATATTGTTTGTGTGAAATTGTTAAAATGTCTGGTCCGATTTTTTTAACTATGGATCCGGTCCATCTGCATAAGCACGAGGTCGATTATGAGCTAGGTATTAGGCGATTTGTAAGAGAAGTAAGCCTCCCGGAAAGGAGGATTATTTTAAGGAATATGATGGAACACGAAGCAAGTATTGATCCAACGTGTGCTAAGTTGTTTGACAACGTTAATTATGGCAGAGTTAAAGATACGCTAGAGTGATTATCTAATGTGCTACGTAGTTTTTCCGGTAAGGATAGGGCTCGTATGAGCAGACGTATACTAACAAGGTTATCTCACGTAATGGCTCGAATTGTAGTCCCCACCGACCAAGGTGGAACTGAATATGAAGAAATCGCTAACGATAAACAAAAATAGTGAATGTTTTATCTTGGGAGCATCCCCGGAGAAGAAAATAAAAAGGCCTTAAAGATCCGCCAACAAACCAAAAATGAGGTCACCCAGTTTATGAACATAAATACAGGAAACCTTGTGGGATCTCCGTCTACGTCACAGCTTATTCTTTTAGGTCCAATCCGCAGACTACTGTTCTAGAAAGAAAAGATGTTCAAGGAATGGCTATGGTATCAACTCCAAGCTCGATAATCCTCCAAAATCATTCAAGTCCAGGCGATGCCTTTAGAGCTGAGTTTAATCGGCCCCAGGTCACTCTATTCTATGAAAGAGTCGATGAATTAAGAGTCGCTCGAAACGTAAGCAAACCTGAGCTATTCACGTCGGCAGTTGTTTGAGGGTGACGCGTTAGATTGGTATCGATCATTCAGAAGCCATATATCGAGTTGGGATGCGTTGGTTTCCGCTCTTAAAGCTGATTTATTTCCCCATGACTACGAAAGTAGGATTTGGGATGAGATCAAGCTGAGGAAGCAGAAATCTGCAGAAAAAGTCAGCATTTACTTAGCAGTTATGGATAATTTGTTTAATAGACTAGCAGTTCCCCCTATTGAAACAGTTAGGTTAGGCATGGTTAGGCCAAACCTTTTCCCTCCCTTTAAATACCACCTAGCTTTGTGTGAAATTAAGTCTTTGTCCGAATTGGGTATGTGTCGTAGATTGGAAAGATCGGGGGGTTTGAGTACACAGGTTAAAAACCATATTTCAGTCGTTTCACACAAACAGGAACGTCTGTCAGAAACCCGGTTGCAAACACCCCCGCTTCATCACCTTTTAAACAAAGGAACCCTATTACGAGTTGGAATTGCAACAGAGTGGGTCATGGGTACCGAGAATGTCAAGAAAAACGAAAGATTTTCTGCTTTGGGTGTGGAAAAGAGGGTGCAATTAGGAGGGAGTGCGATAATTGCTAAAACAAATTTGCTGGTTCAAGAAACGCGCGGTAGGATTGCACAACCGAGGCCCTAGCAATCCTATAAAACAGGTTTCAATTAAACGTGTGAGTGTATGTATGAATGAGAACCAGGAGATGCCAAATAATTCTACCACGATATAGCAATATTTTCAGAGAGATTGGGAGACAATAGGGTGTATATCAAAATTTTGATTTCAGGAGTTGAGTTGTGTCCTTTAGTTGACACGGGGGCCAATTTTTCATGTGTGGGTTGGGAAGGGATTTCAATGATTAGGAAAATTGGTATCAAGATACGTCCCTGCGGTTTGGGAGATTGTTTTGTGAAAGTGGCTGACGGAAGCTGGACGCGGATTCAGGGGTATGTTTACTTGCCAGTAACCATTGACAAGCTAACGACGATCGTTAAGATGCCGGTCATTCCAGCCTTTAGTGAAGCCCTTTTGCTCGGTATGGACGTTATCAGAAGGTACAATCTGCATTTTGATTTTAACAAACGTACGTGGTCAGTATGGTCTGTGGGAAAAAATTTTCGGTTAGAGTCGAAATTTAATTACCCTTATCTCTCAAAAATCTCGGGGATATTAAATAAATCCGATCTGACTACGACCGAATCAGAGCACTTAAGCCGTATTGTGAACAAATTCGAAAACCTAGCTCCGAACAGACTAGGTAGAACCGATAGAATGACACACTATATTGAGGTTGGAGACGCTGAACCAATTAAGCAACGGCATCGCGCTCTGTCGCCATTCATACAGGCAAAATTAATTGATGAATTGGAGAAGATGCTTGAGCTTGGTGTGGTAAGGCCCTCTACGTCACCCTGGTCTAGTCCGATGCTAATGGTAAAGAAATCGTTGGGAGACTTTCGGTTTTGTTTCGACGGAAGAAGGTTAAATGCAGTAACCAAAAAAGACGCTTATCCACTGCCACTTATCAATAACATTTTGAACAAGTTACGCGACGCCCGATACTTAACGTCGATTGATTTAAAATCAGCCTTTTGGCAGATCCCATTATCCCCTGAGTTTTGTGAAAGACAGCATTTGCTGTACTATCTCGAGGATTTTTTGAGTTTGTTGTGATGCCCTTTGGGTTGAATAACGCTGCCCAAATTCAGCAACGGTTAATGAACGCCCTTTTCGGTCCAAAGTGGAAACCTCGCATTTTTGTGTATCTTGACGACATAATTGTGATCACCAACCATTTGAAGAACATATACAGGTCTTGGGTTATGTTTTTGACAAACTAAAAGAGGCAAAACTAACAGTGAACCTCAAGAAATGTGAGTTTTACAAAAGTTCTCTAAGGTATTTAGGTTTAATTGTAGATCAGATTGGTTTGCGTACAGATCCGGCAAAAGTGGAGTCGATGATGAATTACCCGGTTCCAGTTAGCGTCACGGAGGTTAAGCGTTATTTAGGCTTTTGTGGATGGTACAGACGTTTTATACCGCATTTTTCGACGATAGTTGCTCCTTTAAATGCGTTGATAACCGGTCAAAAGAAACGTCAGTCGATCAAGTGGATTAGATTTTTGGCGTATCAGCCTAATAAGATTATTAACGCCGATTCTTTTCTCTAACTATAAAAAGTGTAAAATAATATGCTGTAAAATGGCATATTAAAGAATAAAATTAAATAAATAAATAAACAAACAACAAAGATAAAATAAACGCTCACAAACTTTAATGACTATAGCAAAAATGACTAGATAATTCCAACAGTGTCTAGGCTGTAATAGGTCCTAAACACTGCTGGATTTTACAATACACAAACATTAATCACAATAAATTAACAATTATAACCATGCATCCAATTTGCTCCGTCGAATAAATTTGAGCAGACGATCGACTTCAACGATCTGATCGCCCAAGACAATCGACAAACTGGGTGATAATTCAGACGCAACCCTTTGTTCCGAAAACTGCCGACAATCCAATAAAATATGACGAACAGTTAATGGAACATTACAAGTATCACAAACTGGCGGCACCTCAGATGCCAACAAATGCCTGTGAGTCCATCGACAGTGACTGATGCGAAGACGCGTGAGGATAACCTTTTCCCTACGCTTCGGCCTGCATGACAAACTCCACGGTGTAATGACGCTTTTAGTGCATCGCAGCTTGTTGTCTTGAATAGCAAACCACTCAGTTTGCCAGCTAGACAGCAGCTTTTGATGTAGAAAATTACAAATATCCCTAACGCAAACTTTAAATGAAACATATTCAGCGCTAGTTATTGCCAATTTGGCAAGCGCATCAGCTTTTTTATTGCCACTGATACCTACGTGACTGGGAATCCAGACAAAGTTAACAGTGACATTTATCTGAGACACCTGAAGCAAAATTGAATGAATTTGCCTCAGCAAGTAATGATCCGGATATTGGTCATCTATGGCGTTTAATGCACTCAACGAGTCTGTACAAATAACATAATTTGTACCTGCGCTTAGTTGGATGTAGAGAAGAGCCTGATAAATAGCATACAGTTCTGCAGTATAAACGCTGCTAACACTTGGAAAGCCAAATGTAAACTGAAGCTCATATACCAGAAAAGCAGAACCCACACCGTCGTTACTTTTTGAGCCATCGGTATAAATCCAAGTGGCATTTACGTTCCTTGCTTGAATTTTTGCAAATTCAGCTTGATATTCAACTGGTAAAGTTGAAGCTTTGCTTATTCTCGATAATGCAGTATTTAAATATGGACGT
This sequence comes from Tachinus rufipes, assembly GCA_963932245.1. Classification (NCBI taxonomy): domain Eukaryota; kingdom Metazoa; phylum Arthropoda; class Insecta; order Coleoptera; family Staphylinidae; genus Tachinus; species Tachinus rufipes. The sequence continues at coordinate 55,234,409 of OZ010748.1, forward strand.
TGAAAAGTCCAAGGAGGATCGCGACAGTAAGACAGTTGATCTATATCAGAAAGTTGGAAATTCAGTTCCTGAAGTATAGCGTAATTCCTTACAGCAACCGGATTTTGTGACCGTATCCTGATGTTGTATAGATCGTCGAGACTATTATTGTACACGACAGGAAACGTCGGACGCAAGCGTTTAGCTTTTAGTTTTGCGGCGTACCTAACAGTCAAGATTTTACGCCTAAGACAGAGTGATGGTTCAGCTGCATCACACAAAACACTAGCAATAGGGCTAGTGCGGAATGCACCAGTTGCTAAACGAATTCCAGTATGGTGAGCAGGATCAACAATACGTAATGTGGATGGAGCTGCGGTAGCATAGATTATGGAACCATAATCTAGTTTTGAGCGCACCAAAGCGCGATGCAAAAGTAGCATTGTTTTCCGATCCGCTCCCCATGATTTTCTACTCAACGACCTGAGCAAGTTTAGTGCCGGGACACATTTTGTTCTCAGATTTATTAAATGAGGACGCCAAGTCAGCGCACGGTCAAATGTGACACCGAGAAATCGAACACTGTTCTGTACAGGAATAGGTTCTTACCCAAAATATAATAAAGGGTCACCGTGTGGGGTTCGCCTTCTACAAAAATGGATAAGCAACGTTTTACTAGTAAAAAAAGTGAATCTATTGTTATTAGCCCAGTTCAAAATGTGATTGATTGTTAACTGATGTTGACGTTCCAATGTTGGCATGTTTCTCGAGGCACAACAGATAGATATGTCATCAACATACATACATCCGCTTACCGGATGCTTGATGAACTGACTTATGCCGTTAATTGCTATCATAAATAGTGTCACGCTTAGAATAGATCCCTGAGGAATACCATTCTGTTGCTGACGTATGCCCGAGATGCTGTCACCTACACGTACCTTAAATGAACCGGAAGTTAAAAAGCTTTGTATAAATAATGCCATGCTTCCGCGAATAACCCATGAATGAAGCGTTCGTAGAACATTGTACTTCCACGTCATGTCATATGCTTTCGCAATGTCAAAGAATACAGCGACAAGATGTTGTTTCTGTACAAAAGCATTTTTAATTACTGTATCCAACCGAACAAGGTGATCAGTCCTAGAACGATAACGCCTTGAACCACATTGTATGTCAGCAATTAAACCTCTTAAATCTAATAACCAAGTAAGACGCTTATTGATAATTCTTTCTAGTAACTTGCATAAGCAGCTATTTAGAGAGATAAGCCTATAACTTGTCGGGAGCTTTTTATCTTTACCAGGTTTAAGTACTGGTACTATGATAGCAAGTTTCCACGACTCAGGACAATACCATGTTGACCATATCCGGTTATAGAGTGCCAACAGTTGAAGTTTGGCAGAGCGACTTAATTGCTTAAGCATAGCATTGTGTATCATATCGACACCTGGAGCAGTTTTGTGTGCTTCGGATAATGCCGAGTCAAATTCTTAAACACTAAACGGTGCGTTATATAATTCATCTTTAGCAGAAATAAATGACAGAACGTTTTTCTCCATGTTAATTTTAATATCACGGAAATTTTCATTGTAATTATTATCGCAGGTAGCGTCAAATTAAACATCAGCCAGGATATTCAAAATGTCAAGGGGATTGGTAATAATTTGATCACCCGATAACCCACTAATAGGTAATGATGCGGGTCGGCCAGAAATTTTTCTGACTTTTTACCACACCTTTACGACGGGGGTTCTCGAATTAATTGAAGTAACATATTCTGACCATGATTCTCTTTTAGCTTTTCTGCATGTTCTTCGAGCAACAGCTTTGTACCTCAATTAAAGTAATAGGTTCTCTTCTGTTGGAGAGTGGTTAAATCTACGAAAAGAACGGCGTATGTTCAGTTTAGCTTGCTCACAATCAAAATTCCACCAAGGAACGGGCTCTCTGCGAGGTTTTCCGGAAGATAACGGTATACTCGCATGTGCTGCCTGTATGATAGAATCGGTATAAGTTTCAATATCTTCGTCGATAGTTGCTTGGACACTGTCATCGTAATCAAACACTTGAACATATTCCAATCGGCATCTTTTATTCTCCAATTTTGATGACGGTTTTCATTAATTACATGACCAAGCACGCGAATGAATATGGGAAAGTGGTCACTATCATAAAGATATTCCGAGACTTCCCAATCTAGCAATGCTGCGATACTTGGAGAACAAATGGTAAGGTTAATAGCCGAGAACGATCTATTGGCCACGGAAAAGTAGGTATTGTTACCTTTATTTAAGATAACTAAATCCGTTTCTGAAAAAAGATTGGCCAAGTTACAACCTCGCACAAGTTTGACTTGAGCCCCACATAGTGTTATGAGCATTAAAATCGCCCATTAGCAGGAATGGGGTCGGAAGTTGTTCAAGTAATTGATCAATCAAACGAATGTCCAAACTGACATTTGGCGGAATATAAATTGAGCAAATGGTCAGTGCAAAAGGGATTTGTAGTTGAACGGCTACTGCTTCTAATGCAGTGTTGACACAGAATTCTTTATTGAAAACCGTATCACGAACCAATAAAGCCGTTCTACCCTGAGCACGATGAACATTTGCACGATCTTCTCTATAAATTGTATAACCACAAAGATTAACAGAACAGTCAACCTTAAAATTTGTTTCCTGTAAGGAAACGCAGATAGGTGAATTTTTGGTTAATAATATTTTAAAGGTTTTGTAGTGTGAATTATATCCGTTGCAGTTCCATTGTATAATGGTTAAAACCATTTTTAGTGTTATATTGCGAATGTAATTTTAACTCTTTGTTTATTAGCGTTTTTATTTTTAAATTCTGAATTATCATCTGGGGAAGTAGAACTCCCACTAATTGGCATAATTTCATCTGTCAGAGTAGATGACGTGAAAAGAACTTCCACATCCATCGACTTTTACGACACGTCGATATTAGGGCCTGTGGGCGCAGGATCGCTAGAAACCTGCACCTCAGGTGGCGGTAGCCTAGATTGGGCTGCCGTCTTTGCAGGCTTTGACTCGGACTGAGCCTTTGCCTCTTTAGGCTTTGACTTGGAAGTCGCAACCTTAGTTGGTTTTGGCCCGATACGAGCCAATACCTTAGATTTTTTAGGCTTTGCATAAGCCTCCATCTTGAGTGGTTTTGCTTGAAGCCCCACTCGTTGTGACCTTCATCCGGATTGGACCGTAGTCAGTTTTGGTTTTGAGCCTGATGGGCCCGCAACCGGTTTTTGACCCTTCACATTAGAGTCCTTGTCTTTATTTAAAGAAGTTTCTGCAATAGCAGTAAATTTCATAATTGGTGGTTGTTGAACAATAGGCGTTTCAACAACTGCAGCAAACGATCTAGAAAAAGTAGGAGCAGTAATTGCTTTATACCTCTTTTGAGCATCAAAGTAAGAGAGTTTGTCTGTTACTTTGATCTCGGCTATTTTTCTTTTCTCTTTCATTTTTGGACAATCTCGGGAATAGACAGGATGCTTACCACCACAATTCACACATAAAGGTGAACTTTTGCATGGATCGGGGTCATGTTTCTCCTTACTGATTTTTGCACTTGTTGCAACACCTGGACACCTAACTGCAGTGTGTCCAAAACGTTGGCATTGTAAACACCTCATTGGGTTAGGAATAAACGGGCAAACCGGGCGAGTAACATATGCTACCTTAACTTTATCTGGGAGCCGTTCGGAATCGAATGTTAAAATCATAGATGTTGTATCTCTGACCTCACCATCCTTTCTACGGGTTAATTTTTTGATATCGATAACGCCTTGCGAAGCCAGTTCTTGTTTGCGTTCGTCAACAGTTGTGTATAACAACTCATACCATGAAATAACTCCCTTAGAAGTATTTAAGGATTTATGCGGCTCAACTGTCACCGCAATATTACCTAACGACGTGCATTCCTGCATTTTACTGCTCTGCATTTTGTCTTTTACTTCAATAAGCAAAGTACCGTCTCTTAACATCTTACACGATTTTAAGGTTCCGTTAATAATATTGGAAATGGTTCTATGAATTAAGAAGGGAGATACCTCCTTTAGACTCTGGCCGTTTGCAGAACATTTAACAATTAAATATCTAACAAACTTTCTACTTGTACTCATACTATCTTCTTTAGCTCTCTCGTCCGTAAACGGGCGAGATTGTTTGGTTGGAGGTTTAAAATCTACCATAATAAACTCCGTCAATTTCATCGCTCAATCTCCCCACCCACCACGGAGCCACATATGGGACGCTTCATCACAAACTGATGCAGTCGCCAGGGCCAATCAAGCGATATAGGTTTCATAGATGTAAATGAAAGACTTCCGCAAACACAAAGAATACTGTCGGGCTCCAACCGTAGCACATTGTGAACCTTCCATCTATCACCACATAAATAATTCCTCACCCTAACGTTAAACAAAACAAGCCAATTAATTTAAACTGGGTTAGGTTTAACCTCCCGTTTTACCAGAAGCTAAGGCAAAAGCAGTGTGTTGGAACTAACACTCTTTTAAACCTGAGTATTAGCCCCTCAACTACCAGGATCCTTTTTTCCTGGCTTTCGGGTCACCGCGCACGGCAAACACGCAGGTGAGTTTTACAAGATGTTGGGTAAATTGTGTCAAAAATTAACTCACAAATAAGTTTGACTTGTCCCAGACGAACTGTGGGATTCTTAACGAGGTTATCTTCTCGCCTATTGGTCGCCTTTTACGACCAGCAAAGGGGCTAGCGAAAGTATTCTTTTGCACCACCCCCTCCCGCAGGAGGGGTCGATCAAGTGGAATCCTGAAGCCCAAAAAGGTTTCGACAAGATCAAGGAAGCTCTGGTTTCATCCCCTGTACTAGTAAGTCCCAATTTCAATCAAACTTTTACCGTCCAAAGTGATGGTTCCGACGTTGGTGTGAACGCGGTACTCACACAAAAATTGGAGGGCGAAGAGCGTGTCATAGCTTATGCGAGCCGTTTCTTGTCGCAAACTGAAAAGAATTATACCGTAACAGAACGCCAATGCTTTTCATTGCATTTCGGCCTCGAACGCTTTCGCCCATACATCGAAGGGACTCACTTCAAGGCGATTGTAGATCATTATTGTCTGCTTTTACTGCAGAGGTTAAAGGACCCTGCTGTTGAAGCTTTTACAGTACGACATGGAGCTCATACACCAAAAAGGTAAATTAAACGTGGTACCGGACGTTTTATCACGGATACCTGAAGTAGCGCTAATTGGAACAACTGAGATAAAACTCGACTTTTGGTATTGTAGGATGGCAACTAATGTAGAGTCGAATCTCGGAAAGTTTCCGTTTTGGCGGGTAGAATCCGGTAAGCTATTTAAATTAGTTTGTGAAAACCATGCCTCGTATAACTAATCCAATTGGAGAGTTGTCCTACCCAAAGGAAACCAATTAAAGACTTTGCAAGAATGTCACGACAATATTTTAACTGGTCATTTCGGATATTTTAAAACAATTAAGCGAGTGAAGGAGAGATATTACTGGCCAAAAATGAAGTTGGACGTCTATCGTTATGTGAGAAATTGTCTGGTGTGTGGCAGTCAGAAGGCACCTAACGTTTTGAAGCCAGGTCTGATGGGTAAGGCAAAGGAGGTCCAGTTCCTATGACAAGTGATATCAACTGACATAATAGGCCCGCTACCAAGATCCTCACAGGGCATCAATATATCCTTGTTGTTGCGGACTGGTTCTCGAAGTTTGTTTTGCTCCACCCCATGAGACAAGCGACTGCGAAAGAGGTAACTAAATATATTGAAGATCATGTCTTTCTCACGTTCGATGTGCCACATGTGGTAATGGCAGACAACAGAGTACAATTTTGAAGCAAGATGTTCCAGGAGTTGATAAAGCAGTACAAAATCAAAAGACCATGTATAATGCCCGTTACCATTCTCAAGTGAACTTCACTGAGCGAGTTAATTGAATTGTGGAAACGTTGATACGTTTAAGCTTGGGTGATGGTCTACATAAGTATTGGGATCGTGATTTGTTCAAGATGGACTTTGCGTTAAGATCGGCGGTTTACGAGGTGTTTTGTAAATGTTGGTAGAGTTGTGCCTGTGACTAGGGATTTCTATGGTAATACGAATGCGCGTGAAATTAGTGTGAGTAAAGAAATTAAAAGAGATGTGGTCGTTGAGAGATTGAAGGATCTTCCGGATATCTTTACTGCAATAAGAGGAAAGATTGAACGTTCCTATATTAAGAACGCCAAAAACTACAATCTACGCCGTAGAGATTTAACTTTTAATGTAAATGATATCGTCTGGAAAAAAACTTACATTCAATCAAAAGCAATTGATGGTTTTGCCTCAAAATTGGCTTTTCAATTCGTTCTCTGTTGTGTTAAAAGTGTGAAGTCAAAGCTTGTTTATGGTTTAGTGACGGAAAGTGATGGATTGGATGTTGGTGACTGGCATGTCAAAGATCTGAAGCCATTCCTTGGTGACAATTTTGAAGTTGTGTTTTGTTGGTGTTATTTCAAAATGAATAAAGACGAAGTAACTGTCTTTTAATTAGATTTATTTGGTATGTATGATTAGCTACCATACATACATTGCATTGTTAAGTTTAGTATAGTTTAGAATAGTTTAATATAGTCTAGTTTCTTATTATATGTCATAAGATCAATAGAGCTAATCGGTTAGTGTTACAAGTATTTGAGCTAGTTATTAGGTTAGTGACAATGCTCATAGATAAAAGTTTGTTTTTTAATTTTTTAATTTAGGTTTTCCTAAAAAATTGTGCAGGTTTTCCTATTTTTTTAAACGGAAAAGGAGGTAGTGTAACTTGCCTTTTTTTGTTTAGTCCATTTTTATATATCTTTGGGATCCAATATCCATTTATTTACATCTTCGCACCTAAAACATATAAAAAAAGGATAATCATTACATAATTAAAGAGTTGCATAATATACTTATCTGTATTGTTTTAGTTTGGCCAAACTAACTCGGTCCATTTGGTATAAATCTTCTTATGTATCCTGTGCAAGCGCTTGCACTCGACAGATACATTTGTAACTCCTATGCTACCATGTTCCTATGGATATAGTATTGTGAAGGAATGTCTCCCCCTTATGTAGATCCCGCTGGTCTATAGTTATTGTATTAGTTTAAAGTTGAATTAAATGTATTACTATCAAGTTAGAGAGGGTTAGAACTATTAATTTAAATTACTTACACGATTGTCTGGATTCCTATAAATATTTGATCCTTGTTGATGCAGATTGAATTTATATCCATATGTATGTTGTGGGAAAAATTTGTTAAATTTTCTGTTATTAAACCAAAACAAATAGATTTGTTTTTAATTTAAACAAAAAAAGCAAAAAATAGTTAAGTAATTGTTCCAAACCTACTAAACAGGTTTATAAAAAAGCACTGACAATCTAATACAATATGTAAAAGAGTAGGATTGACAGAAATAATAAACGACAAAACAATTTTTTTTATAAAACAAGAAAATCATTGCATGGTAGTACAAAATTGTCATTACCTTCTTTTTTAAATCAAAACAATCTAATTCAAAAGAAAATGAAGATATTTTTGCAAACCAGTTGCATCTAACTCTACTAATATTGCTGTACCTACAATGCCGGTTAGTGGTAAGTTAATGGGTCCAATTCATTTTGGGCTACAGGTTGTACAAAAAATAACTTACTAGAAAGGCATTAGGTATAGATAAAATCTCACCTATTATTCTTAACACATCTGCAAATGAATTAGCTTCTATTTTGATTAAAATATTTGTTTTATTATACAAAAAAAACCTAACCAGAGTGGCAAGTTTAATTCTTTAAATTATAAACCAATTGCATTATTGTTCAACCTGTCAAGATTTTTGAATAATGCACTGGTGAGCATAAAATTAGAGCCACTTTGTAATTTGATTTTTTTTTGAAATATTTAGTTTTGTACGTGTTATTACGGTTGTAATAGTTTACTAAACTGATTGCTTAAAAAAAAAGTTTTTGTTGTTTAAAGTTTATTGAAAGTAATAAAAATAAACAAGTTTACTTTCATATGTTTTTGTTGAAACAAAAGAAAGTTTAAGGACTTTAGTAAGGAGTATTTCCTCCTTTGGCAGTGATAACAGCTTTCAAGCGACGAGGTATGCTCTCGATCAGATTTTGGATCACATTCTGCGGAAGATCGTTCCATTCTTGCACCGTTATGTTGCAATGCTCTCTAGAGTTTCTGCGGCCGGCACATGTCTCCGTATACGTTTTCTTATCTTATCTCAAACATGCACAATTGGATTTAAATCTGGACTGCGAGCAGGCCAAACAAATTGCGTAATTAGACACTCGTCAAGATAATCAGTAACTATCCCAACAGTGTGGGGCAGTGCGTTATCATGCTTAAATGTTGAGTCGTCACCAAGAATAACCATGACCGGTAAAACATGATCTTTTAGAACCTGTGTCAGATAACTATGAGCAGTCAACGTCACATTCTCGATAAAGACTAACTCCGTGCGAGTGTCAAAAGCTATGCCTCCCCATGCCATAACTGATCTTCTACCAAATGGAAGTCGCTCGACAATACATGTTTGAGCATATCTCCCGCCTTGTCGTCGCCACACTTTTACACGTTTATCTGAGCCTGTTAGACAGAATTGCGATTCATCGGAAAACAATACCCGACTCCAATCCGCTACAAGCCAAGTGTTCTCGTGCAAAATTCAACCTCACAATCCGGTGTTCACGGGAAAGCGGCGGTCCAGCAGCTCTAGGTTGAGAAGGTAATCTAGCACCATAAAGTTGCCTCTTAACTGTTCACTCACTTATGTTAACATTTCTCACTTCTTGCAGATGATTTCGAAAGAAAACTGCCGTGACCGTTTGGTTTCTCAAAGCACTAGAAACGAGAAAGCAGTCATCTCCAGCTGTTGTAGTGTTGCTTTGCCCTGAACCAGGTCTTCGAGTGAGTAGACCATTCCCTTTGTACCGCCGCCATACTCGTTGCACACTCGAGAGACTTACATCAACGTTTCTCGCAGTTTTGCAACAATACACAAACAGTTTGCAGCAGACAAATATCATCACAAAAACAAAAACTATGCTTGATTGTTTTAACAAAAGCATATGAAATTAAACTTGATTATTTTCAATAGTTAGCACATCAAATTAAAATTGTTTGTTTTCATTACTTTCAATAAACTTTGAACAACAAAAACTTTTTTTTATTCAAGCAATCACTTAGTAAACTGTTAAAAAAAAAACAAATCTAAAAATTGCTTAAAAATAATTTACGAAGTGACCCTAATTGTATGCTCGGCAGTGTATATTAATTTTTACATTATCACGTTCTTAGAACAAAATAACTTCATCTCAGATACTCAATGTTGATATTGATCAAAACGTTAGACAACAGATCTTTTGATTTGTGTTAGCCACAAATGGAATTCTACTTTAAACAAACGTCGAGAAAATTTTGCAGTAACTTTAAACATTTCTAAAGCATTTGATAGGTCTTGATCATAAATCTATAAATCTTATCAAATAGTTTTCTTGACAATAGGAAAATTATAGTTAAAATTGATGGTTTTAACTATGACCCCAATACTTGAATGCGGGTGATCTTTGAGGTATTGCTCTTTTGACAACTTTATTTTTGGTTTACATAATAGCTATTTATGTAACCAGTTAGGAAATGCCTCATTTTGTGTAACAAGGCGGGATTTCTGCGGGACGAGCGAAGCGAGCTCCCGCAACATCACGCGAGTTACACAAAATTGCATTTCTTAACATGTTAAATACAAGATTTTTTCTAATTTTGACAAAATATGTTCTTTAGACTAACCAATAAATAGAGTAATAATTAACTGCTAATAATTTCATAAATTATGTTTAAAACCAAGTCACTGTTTATTTGACATTTAAAGTTTCGCTTCATAAAGTCCAGTGTCAATTTGTTTGTAAAAAGCAAAATGAAAAATTGCGATTCAGATAATGTACCAAACAATATTGAAAAAGCTGCACAAAGTGCACTAACGTCGGTACTTTTGGCAAAATCCAAAGCAAAGTATGACTTGGCTTATAACAAATTTGAAGCGTGGCGCGAAGAGAGAAAAGTAAAATATATTAATGAAAAAGTCTTATTGGCGTATTTCGTGATGAAGAAAACTCTAAAAGCTTTCATATTGTGGGCACTTTATTCAATGTTGAGAACGAAGCTGTTCCTAAAGAAAAATATTGACATCAAGAAATATTTGAGTTTATTAGTATTTTTAAAGCGACAAGCGGACGGATATTAAGCTAAAAAGTCGAACATTTTGTCGAAAACAAATATTGCCAAGTTTTTAACAGAAGCAGACGATAAAACATTTTTGATGACAAAGGTAAGGTGGAATCACTCGGCTTTTTTTACAAATATAGTTCTTGTTTTACTTATTTTTTAAGGTCGTAATGATTGTTGGGATAGCTGGCGCATGTAGGAAATCAGAATTGACATTTTTACGGGTTGAGAACGTTGTGGACAAAGATTCTTATTTTCAAGTTAACCTTCCCAATACAAAAACAAAAGTTACACGTCAATTTATAATCACAATTGGAGATATCGATGGATTAAATTTTGTTGAGATCGCAAGGAAATATATTAATTTGCGGCTATCAAATTGTAAACATAATCGATTTTTTGTTAAATATTCTAACTGAAAATATGGTATACAGCCAGTTGGTAATAACACTATTGGTAATCTACCGAAGATAATTGCCCAACATATTGTACTACCAAATTCAGTTTTATTTACCGGCCACTGCTTTAGAAGATCTTCGGCGACTTTGCTGGCGGACAGTGGCACCGATATTTTAAATATAAAGCGGCTGGAAAAGCAATACGGTAGCCAAGGGTTATGTAGAGACATCATTAGAAAATAAGAAGAAAATCGCTACTAACATCCTGGGCGAAATAAATTAGGTATCTAATGTCACTGCAACTTAATAATTGCGTTGTAAATATTTATAATTGAAATTTTTTTATTTCTTTATTACAAAGAAGCATCCGTTACTTCTAGTCAACTAGTTATTAGATGTTAATTTTCTAAAAAATTGTTTTTTTCACAACCAGTTATGTTTTATTTTTTTTCATAACTAGTTATGCCTTTTTTTTCGTAACTAGTTATGAAAAAATTAACGTTTTCAAACTTATCATTTAACAAAGCGACACTTTAAATTTCAAAATTAGAAAAATGAGCTTTTTCAATTAACTAAAAATTTTATTTATAGTTTTACCTTCAAGCTTTATATTTTCCAAAGACCATATCAACAAATATGACAAGGCATCTTAAAATTTCTAGGTTAGAATCTGTAGCATCTAAAAACAAAGACCTAAAAACAATATCTAAATGTGGCATCGTAACATCAATTTTAACTCTAATAAAACTTAATTTCTTACTGTTTCAAAATCAAAATTTAAGGTTTTATAAATATTAAATAATAAACTAAACAACAAATCCATATCTAAATCTTTTTTAATTTGTTTTCTGAAAGTTGCAATTAAACATAATCTGTTTTGGAACGATCATGTTGTTGACATAGGTTTGAAAGTATCTAGAAAACTTTGATTTCTTAGTAGATTTAAAAAGTTTTTTACTTCTGTTCAACTTTTGCATATATATATAAAATTTATTTTAGTTCTTATATTGAATAGTGTTTCCAAGTATTGGGAGAAGCATCGGAAAGTACACTGTGTAACTTAACGTATGACTTAGATACTTTACAACACCGTCGTAATGTTGCAGATGTTTGCATTTTTTATAAATATTTCTAACATAATACAAGACATATTGCCATCTAAAGAAATATTTACTCGTAGTAAAAGACTTCCTATGAGTTCTAACAAATATTCACTGATGATGCAGGACAAAACCTTTTAAGAAAGTCTTGTTATAAAGCGTACTATCGACACATAGAATAAACTTCCAAATTCAGTATCTCCCGAGACTTAAAAGCCGCAAATGTTCAAGGTTAATGTGATAGTTTCAGCAAGTGTGGTTTTGATTAAAGGTATTTTTATGTTGTTGTGGCAAGTAATTTGTAAAAATCACATTTTAAGACTAAGAAAAAAACACAACAAATTTGAACATTTTTTGAACTCTTTCCCGTGCCGATTAGTGCAAAAGTTTAAAGAAAAAATGTTTTTTAGGGGAAAAAAATCTACTGTTTTATAATTTATTAAGTTTTGCCTCCTAAAATTTTATAATATGGATAATGATGATACACACAAAAAATATTTTCTTTACAATTTTTTATATTTTTTTACCCATGTATTGCTCTGCACCGTTTCATTTTGGATGGCTATGAAGCACTAACTTAATTGATGAATCATTAAATAAACAGCAAGTTTTATTGAACTAAGTCGTAATATATGGGTGTGTATAAACAATAGTTGCAATGTGATGTTTTACAAATTTATAAAATTTTATTAAGATCAAACACAAGATGCACACACATACTTTATTCTTTTTTTTTTAATAATTATTGAGTCATGTTACGAATCAGTTGTGTAATCAGTTATTATTTGTCGTTTGTGATAAAATATCATGCAATTACATTAACTAAATTGTATTACATTATATTTATGTTTCAGTAGGCAACAACAACAAAATCAAAGCTCATTATTTCACATGAAATGAATCGACTGAATTTATTTGTGGGTCATACCTTGAGTAATACAGATATAAAGTAAAAATGCTTTTAAATAAATTGCTATTTTTAATTGCAATCACGACAAATGTGCGTGGTTTCTCAAAATTTGTTTCCAGAATTAGCGGTAAGTTTATGAAACACTAAATTTCCAATATATAATTTTACTTGTAATTAGAGTCAAGAAGAAGTTCAAATTGTTGAATGTGTTAAGAATATATACATCCATTTCAAGCATTTTCGAACAACTCTATTCTATGCTGATCAAAACAGTTGGATTGCTGAACAGCTTTCAAATGTTATAGATGTCAAAGAAAAAATAATAAAAATTTCAAATAAGACAGAGTATGCACTACTTGAAAAGACTCCAGAAATTATTTATTTACATTTTGATGAAATATTCCAATTGAAAACTTATGTGATATTACAAAGTGTTTATAAATTTTTTAAAAACGCATATCATTTTGTGATATATATGGGCAATGAAAACATTAGTAACGTTTTTAAAATATTGTATCAATGGAACCCGAACACAATTATATTGGACAAACTAGGAAGTATTTACCGGATGCAAGATTACGAACATACTTGTGGAAATGTATCTGATAAAATTTACCTTGGTACGTGTAATAATGTAAGCTTTGATGATTTGACGTTATTCTACAATAAATCATTGTATAATTTTATGTGGTGCAAGATTTCTTTTTACGGAAATATTGACTCTTACCAACAATACTTTTTAAATCTAATCGCAAATCAACATAATTTTTCTGTAGTGCAGACCAACGATAATGATAAAAGTGATATTGATTTCACAACAGTTTTAACTTTGTTGGATATTCAAAGTGACGACTACATTTATCCTTACAGTAAATACTATACTGTAATACTAGTACCTATTGCATCTAAAATTCCGCGGTGGGAAAGTTTTAAAATTTATATTTGATGGTAGCGTTTGGATTTCAATACTAGTAGCAAGTTTATTGGTTTGCTTAGTCTATTTGATGGGAAATATGTTTTTATTTAAAAATAACCTATATTCAAATATTATAGATGAAGTAATGAAAGTTTATTCAATTTTAATTTTTCAATCAATAAAAATTCCAGATTCTATATCTATGAAATTATTAACTATGTTTTGGCTAACATTTGCTTTAATTGTTACTTCTGCATTTTCGGGTTTATATTACTCACATCTTTTTAAAGAATTTGATGGTAAACAAATTAAAAACTTGCAAAATATTGTAGATGCTAATCTTAGATTACATGGACATAAACATGTTATTGAGCGTGCGTTTTCTGCAAATACGTCAAGTAATAATTATATTCGCGAAACTTTAATTAGGATTACTAATTTTTATGACCCGTATGCTATGTGGTTTGATATGATTCAAAAATACAAAAATATTTCGATTTTTTTTTGATACTGTTACCATGGAAATTATGAATATTAATAGCTCTATTTTGAATCAAATATATATGTTATCCCAATTTCTGAAACATATTTTACAGCAAAATTGTTAAAAGGTCATCATCTTACAAAACATCTTAATACTAAATTTCATAGATTTTTAGAAATGGGCATGTTTATGAAATGGAATAGAGATCATCAAACAATTAGTTATGCTTTGGATAATGAATTGGCACCATTACGTATGTTACATTTTCAATTTGCTTTTGGGTTTTTGATATTTGGACTACTGTTTTCTACATTTATATTTTTTATCGAACAGTTCTGGTTTAAGCAATTGTTAACTATGGATTACTTTTAATTTATGTTTTAAACGTTTTTTATTATTAATTATTATATCTAGTTATGATAATGATTAAATGAAATATTTTAAACTAATTAGTTATATTACATTAAATATTGTTTATTTACACTTTATCATGACACTTACTTGTATAAAATCAGTATCCATACATAATATAAATTTAAATGCATTGTGTTAAAAAATGATATACTGTTATAATTTAAACATAAACAATGTACAATTATAGAGGTGATAACATTTGCACACTATTATTACAAACAAATAAGCATTAGCTGATAGGCTAAGTAATATAAATAAATTAGGAAATTATTTTGTTTCTTGTTGATTAGTTCTTTTACTAAATAAGAAAATTATTGTATTGTACATTGAATAAAAATCTACCAAAAATTAATATTATAAAACGCGTTTCTATTTCAATAAATCGAAATTGTTGCTGCAATTGATGAGTTTAGATTTATGTAATTAAAAATATGTTGTTTAAAAAGAGGTTTTTAATAACGTTGTTTATAATAGTTAATGTACATTTTTATTTAGGTACTGGTAGAATTACAATTTGTTGAAGTTATTCACACATAGACCAAGTGGGTTTTGAGGGTGTACATTGAGTTACCTTACAATTTCCTAAAGTTTTTTATACATAGGCTCAAAGGGTCTTGGAAGTGTGTAAAGCAACATACAATGGCATTGAAATTATTAATATACTTATCAACTGTAGCATACTAGGTACAATACCTGAGTAGTACTAGGCTGTAAAAGATTGTTATTCACACATTGACATTTAACGGATTAGGGCTGGGTTAACACAGTATTTAGCATTAATAAAAAAAACTACTAAAGCAACCATTTTATTAAATACTTATTAGAGTTGAGACTAATCTAAATTGTGAAACACTAATCCACAAATCAAACCGCCCACATGATACAATTAAATTGGCAGAATAAGGTCAAGCCTGTTCCACAAAGCAATCAATCAACCAAACATTTACTTAGTTTGTAATTTAAAAGTTAATATCTAATATTAGTGGTCTAAAAAAATATACAACTTGTTTATCAACATCTTGAACATAGAAACCTAAGTAAACAAGCCAAAGATTGCTTTAATCTAGTAGGTTGCGATGATCATCTTAAACCTACATCTACATAGCAATAAACATATTCTAGACTGACATACATTAATACTTAGTGACACCCTTCCCTTTTGGGGTAAGCAGTAACATTGTACAGGGTGGGCGAGAATGACCGAGGATTGCGATGTAGGCAACCAAATATACACTTATTCTAAATATTAAAAAAACATATCCCTAGACTGCCCTTGACCATTAACATAGGCGTAACACAAATTTTGTTCTTGTGGTAATTAATGTTATTATAAACAATTAAAATATATACAAAGTACATAATAAACAATGATGAATTATTTTAAAACTTGAAATAAATTTCAATGATTAAAAATAATATTTGATTAATTAAATACACTTAAAATAAAACGTTTCAAATTTTTAATTGGCAACTTAACCATTATGATAAATAACAAATGTATATTTTTATAGGGTTAATTATTATTGAAAAATTAATACTCAGTATAAACATAATAAGAATAATAACATCAGGTAATTGTACTAGATTATGAATTAAATTATTAAATTGTATGTATAATGGTGTTACACAAGAACAAAAATTTTATTTGTGACAACGCTAACAATTAAAATAAATACATAATGCACAACGATGAACTATATTAACTTTATTAAAAAAATAAACAACAATTTCAATGATTATGCATATAATATACAAATAAATAATAAAATATTCAATGCTTTTTTTATTAACTTTATGAAATTCATTTATATTTATTATTATATTCATATTATTTCATATATTTTTTATTATTTATTAATTAGTATATTATTTTATACAACATGTTTCGTTATTTTTAATAACATTTTCAAGTAAGTATATAATATAATAAAAAATTTTGATTGATTTGTAAATAAATTCAATTTTTGTTTCTCCCGCATTCCCTGATATCCGGTTTTTTTAAGTCCTTTCAAGTTTGATACATATAATTTAGAGGTTATATTTGTTTATAAAAAGATACCAACATTCTAATAATTATTTTGAGTTTTGAAATTTGATATATTTTTTATTTTATTAAAATATTCATTAAAGGTGAATCATATAGCAGCATTAATTGTTCATTTATAACTTCATAATTTTGATTTTTAATATTATATTTTTGGAAGACTTAGAAATTGAAAAAACATATTAGGTCCTGGGACCCCAAAAACTGTATGCAAACAGTCAAAAAACTGGAAAAAAAATGAGTTGTTAGGAAATTTTTTTTTTTTGCAAGAGTTCTTATGCCTGTACAAAAAAGGGCTAAATAGCATAAGTAGCCCTCTAAATCAGCTTCATTTTACGCTTAACCGCATGTAAATATTTTCATTTGTTCGCGCGACAACTCAAATTAAGTAAAAAAAAATGTTCATGACTTTGTAACAAAAATATAATTTCGCGGGTTATTGACTAAATATGACTTGTATATATTGTTTTTTTTTTTATAAAACATTGTTATGGTTTTACAAATGTTAGAATACGTGGAGTAGCCATAATTGTCTTCGTTTTTTACTTAAAATATGGGTCCCAACGATATAGCAATATTTGAATTTGGCGCGATGTCGGTAAAGAAGATTACTGTAAGCGACGCTGGAATTCCTGTTGCGCACATTTGAGGTTAGAGCTACCCCATGTTTAACAGTGTCAAGTGTCAACAAACATCGTTGTGGATAAATCTCATCCAAAACTTGAGCAGATCAGGTAATGTAAACAGTACAACTTCTGATTCTTGTTTAATCTCATTCTTCAGTATCTTAGTTTAACAATCATTTGACATTAATAATTACCAATCGTTAAGACCATGCCGAACTTGATTTGTAGTATTTTAACAAAAATTGCAACTTCATTGCTGTTTCTACATATAATTTGATAATCAATTTATTTGTTTACCACTACATTTAGAAAGGATTAAACTATGATATGTCGGAATATTTTTTGTCAAATTTTTGCAAATAGCAACAAAATGCATTCAAATGTTCATAAAAAAGCATTTATATTTGATAAATTTTTTCGGCTATTTCCTAACTATTATTTGATTAAAACACTCCGACCTATCACAGTTTGATCCTTTCTGAATGTACTAATGAAAAAATAAGTTGATTATCAAATTATATGTAGAAACAGCAATGACAGCAAAGTAGCCGTTGTTGTTAAAATACTACAAATCAAGGTAGCGGTCGGTATGGTCTTAAGACCATTCCGACCGCTATCTTGATTTGTAGTATTTTAACAAAAACGGCACCTTTGGCTTCATCGCTGCTTCTACAAATAATTTGATAATCGATTAATTTTTTTACCAGTACATATAGAAAGGATTAAACTACGATATGTCTAAGTCTTTTTTGTGATATTATATTTCCAAATAGCAATAAAATGCATTCAAAAATACTGAAAAACGCATTTATTTCTATATTTGATGGGTTTTTTCGGCTATTTTTTCTCTATTATTTGACTAAAAGACTTTGACATATCATAGTTTAATCCTTTCTTAATGTATTTGTAAAAAAATTAATCGATTATCAAATTATTTGTAGAAGCAGCAATGAAGCCAGAGTTGCCGTTTTTGTTAAAATACTACAAATCAAAGTAGCGGTCGGTATGCTCTTAATGATTAAAAAATAATATTTAATCATGAGTTAATTTAAATAATTAACATTTTCATTAGCCGAAAAATAAATTAATACACTGCCTATTTGCATATATTTAAAGTACGTGACAATAATAGTTGCATATTTGATGTTGTTTGACATTGTTGCAGGTTGTTAGTTTATGAGTAAATAATGCCACCAAAAAAACAAAAAGTTGATCACAGCAAGAGATGTGTGAACTGTGACAGTTTGCTGCGATATTCAAAAAACCAACTAAAAGTATTGAATTCTACGGATGAAGCAGAAGAGGTTTTGCTGTTGTTAGAAAAACCAGTCAATGTAACTGATGCACTTTGTGGACAATGCCGTTCATCGATCACAAGGATTAAATGGAAATTGAATTATAGACAACCTGAAGCTTCATCTAGCACTGCCAATCAAGATTTTGCAGTGTTAGAAAATGCACCTGAAGAAGATTTGGATACTGCATCACAACTGTTATCGGTGACGGACACTCCGGAAACTGATTCACAAGCATCGGTAACAACCTCGGAGTCATCTCAATCAACAGTGGACCCATCGTATAATCTTCGCATCAGAAACGTTCCTGAGGTAGAGATGATTGAAATGACCTTCAAGCGATTGATTTCGAGTCATAAATGTTGCTGTGTGTGTTTGTCTGAGCCGAATTCATTAGTCGTTGTTTCGCTCAAAGCGCGTTTGCAAGTTTTTGTAGACAGTCGAATATTTGTACCGAAACAAAATCGTTGCTGTACACATCATTTAATTAATCAGCGTTTTTATACCGACGATCTTAAGGAGCTAAAAGTTTATTCACCTTCAAGTTATATCGAAAAATCTGAGTTGGTCTTGTTCTTGAACGTGTTGTCCAAAAAATGCGTGGATAGTATTCTGGACAAAGCAAACGATTACGAGTTATCAAGCGAACGAATACAAGCATTAACTGGTTATACGCCCGAACATTTAAAAATGTTGACGACGATGCTCACTTTGGTGCGAAATTCGGACAATCGCAGTGTGAATCAAGCTCTTTTTGTATTCGTTTTTAAGTTAAAAACTGGAAGTTCCAAAAGCGTGACAACGTCGATTTTTGATATGAAAAGCGAACAGCAAGTTTCGGATTATTGCGAATCTGTTTTGAGGTCTTTTAGGGTTGATGTTTTACCTACACACCTCGGCGTACTAGCTTGTTCTCGTGAAGATTTAATATTAAACTATACGTCGCCCTACGTGAAACAGTTGCATGGCTATGAAGGACGATTAGATTTGATAGCTGATGGTACATATCTGCGACATGAAAAGAGTACTAACAATTACTACCAACAAAAATCATATTCGAATCAGAAAAAAGCACCCTTATGTAAACCGTTTACAGTTTGTACCACAGTTGGTTTTATAGTCGATACATTTGGGCCATACCTGGGTACTATGAACGATGCAGAAGTATTGAGAGTTATTTTAAAGAACGAAAATGGATTGTCAAACCTTTTGAAGGAAGGTGACATCTTCATTCTTGATAGAGGCTTTAGAGATGTGAAGAACGAGTTGGAATCTAAAGGATACATTGTGCTGATGCCAGCTTTAAAAGGCAAAAGAAAACAATTATCCACTAAAGAAGCTAATGATAGCCGGTTTGTGACAAAACTTAGATGGGTTGTAGAAGCAGTGCATGGGGTCATTGCATCAAAGTTTAAACTTTTGCACAACCAACTAGATAATAAACTATTACCTGTTGCTAAAGTGTACTGCAGAATCGCTTCTTTTCTGGTTAATACTTTTGGAAAACGCTTGAACTCCGATGCGAGTATGCAAGATGAAGTTGCCATCTTCATGCTTACTAAACAAAGTGACGACAATTCATTAGCGAAAGAACTGGAGGAAGGTAACTGGAACAGAAGAAAAAAGTCATTCCAACCTTTAAAATCATCAAACGTACAAGATTTCCCTGAGATGACAGAGAAAGATTTGAAAATTCTGTTCACTGATACCTATCAGTTAGCCCAAAGTATATCTTACTTAGCAGAGCGATATAGCGAAGATGGGGACATAAAAATTAATTATTTAGTTGAAAACAACACGGTGCTTAAATGCGAGATACAGTCGCGGCATATTAACAGTAAAATATACAAATGCTATGTTCACTATCAACCCAACACGATCGGGTATGGTGATATTAAGCGTTACGTATGTGACTGCCCCAATGGGCTTCAAACGGTCGGCTGTTGTTTGCACATTGCTACCATCATTTATTATTTATCGCATGCAAGATATTTATCGAAAATAGTACGTCCTGCACAAATATTGTCAACATTATTTGAAGTGCAGAGAATTCAGCCGGTAATTAACGAAGATAGCGACGACGAAGACTGAGTTGTAGATTTATGATTTTATATAAAAAGTTTCTATATGTATTTTAACATTTGTATTGGATATTTGTAAATCAATAACTATGTATTTTTATTTTTAAATGTTATATACGAGTCATATTTTGTCAATAGCTCGCCTAATTTGTAATTTGTTACTAAGTCATGGAAAAAAAAATTAATTAATTTGAATTGTCGCGCAAACAAATGAAAATATTTACATGCGGTTAAGCGTAAAATGAAGCTGATTTAGAGGGCTACTTATGCTATTTAGCCATTTTTTGTACGGGCATTAGAACTCTTGCAAAAAAAAATTATTTTTAAAAACTAATTTTTTTCATGTTTTTTGACTGTTTGCATACTGTTTTTGGGGTCCCAGGACCTGTAAATAATTTGAAAAAAATACTACGCATTAGTTTTGAGTGTAATACAATCAAATCATTCAAATCCGATCATAATACTAACCAAAAAAAAACACAAATAAATAAATAGTGAGATAATTTTAGAAAAACGCATTTTTTACCACAGTTTTGGCACAAGTCAAAAAATAAGTGAGCATATAAATTTCGTTTTTTTTTTTAAATTTCAAATAAGATTTAAATATTCCTAACTAAAATCGTGCGGGGGCCGCCACAGTCATCTTATCCCGCTACCCCCTTTGTAATTACTTTTACTTTTATTTGTTTATATTTTTTAAATTTTATATTGTTTTATCAAATTTATTTGTATTGACGTGTCTATCTGTATTAATCAAAAGACTAATAAAGTATTATTATTATTATTATTATTTAAAAGAAACACCAACATAATCCCGGGAGTGTCAAATGTCAAACTTTTAAGTTCCTCGATAAAACATGCACTGTAATAAATGTTTCAACTCAATTAATAATGGACAATGTTGTAAATGATGATAAAAATGTAATTTTGATTCTGGAAATTATACTGATGCTTACCAATGTTATTATATTTTGTATGTACTTTATAAATTATATAAATGGTATGTTTACAAAAACTAAATAAAAAACAATATTATAATAAAAGGCATTTTATTTCATTACAATTTACATGCATTTTACAGGTTATAATTAAATTACATCATAAAGGTAAGTCATTTCAAATTTGTTAGCTTCATCAGAAGTGATTTGAGTTGTTGTTAAATCCCGTGCGGTAAACAATTAATCAAAAATAATGATAGATCTTTCTGATTTGCTTTCACCATCGAAGATGTAAATTTGTTATATTAATAATACATATTTTTACTAAAGAAATATAGCAATCCATTTGTATATCGGGTGCACCTTTAATGTTCTTAGGTAACCCTAAGAAATTTTGTGTATATCCAAGAGTATTTATTTTTTGATAATAATTGCATTCATCTACTTCAACGTAAACACTACTATTGTAGAACACATACGTTCGACCGCTGTACGTATTTACAGCTGCAGTCACAACCCCACCAGTATGTAATTTTGATTGTGCAATTGAATTATGAAATTTTAACAATGGGAAATCAAAAACAGGTGTATGCATATTATCAAATAGTGCTATTTGTTCATTGGTAAATTGCATTAATTTTTTTAAACGTTGGCGGTAGAAAGTGTAATTGGTAATTAACTGCGGTTTTACGTATAAATTTATATTTAACCCTTTTACCCAAACCCATTCGTTATAAAATATGTATATTTTTCCGAGCATTTAGAAATGCATTGATGTCTTTTGACATTTTACACAAATCAGGGTAAATAACAAGTGATGAGTTAACCGTTCTAGAGTTGACTGTAGATTCTATTGTAGAAT
Organism: Tachinus rufipes; assembly: GCA_963932245.1. Lineage (NCBI taxonomy): Eukaryota > Metazoa > Arthropoda > Insecta > Coleoptera > Staphylinidae > Tachinus > Tachinus rufipes. Next base: position 55,256,735 of record OZ010748.1, read on the forward strand.
TTATCACAGTATTCGTTGTTTGTTGGCTTTGTTGTTGTCGTCGTCGTAACTTTTACACCATACAAATGTTGAATTGCATTAATATCATCCAAAGTTAAATTTGAATAACCGTAGTAATATGCATACATCAATGAATGTGGATCGCTTAGGTGCCGAATTCTTAAGACGTGTCCGATTTCATGAAGTAATACAGAAAAAATATCTATTTTTTTTTTGGGAGGTGGTTTTGACAAAGCCCATTAATCTTCTTCTGCATCAAGATAAATTTCTGACAAACTTCCGTTGCCGTGAGGTAGATAGGCATCCCTCAAAGTATTCTCAAGACCGTCAAAGGAATTGCAAGTGTTGTTTCTCGTTATCTATTTATGTGTGATCTTTTGAAATGAAATGAAAATATCATACTTTAAAGGATCATAAATGAAATTTAGACTTGACTTAGAACTTGCTCAGAAATCAAAAGCTTCTCTGGCTGATTTCTTCAGTAAATAACTTCCCTTATAAAAATGCCACTTCAAAGATTTGTTTGGCCATTTTTCTGTATGAATAATTTTCCGAGTGATCTGGATTTCCACATCTTGCAGTTTGCATTAAATTTAACGTAGCATTATTGAATGTTTCTTCCGTGGGCAAATCAAAAGTTTTTTGAAACAATATTAAGGCATCTTTGGAGTCGGTCAGCAATGTGTCACTAGCATTTAAATATCCATACAATTCTTAATACATATTATCATCGAACGATGAGTCAGTCGAGGTTAATATAATAAGTGATATAAGGACTGTGAAGATCGTCATTGTATAGAGGTTTCTATAAAACTAAAGTATAATTATAAAATGATTATTATTTAAGCAATTATAATACATTTTGTTTGTTAAACAATTTATTTCCTTTCTTTTGCATTATTTTTTCCACTAAATATATTTTAGGATTTGATGTTTTCTGCAATTCTTCAGCGTAAAAGGTTCCTTGTATGGGATCTCCTCATTCATCTTCTAATAAATAAGTCACCGGGTTGGTAATTTTAATTTTAATCATTTTAAATAATTCAGTTGTCCAATTGGGCGTGTATCCTTTTGCAAAGAGAGTTTTTTGTTTACTCAATCGCACCATATCACTCACTCGGAAATTTCCTTTTTCTGCAATTTTAATGTGCAAGTAGACAGTTTTCAGTAACATGGCTTCCTTATCGCCGCCCGGAAGTACATCAGCTGGTCGCATTCCTATTGTACGGTGACGTTGATCGTTGAATTTTAACGTATACCTGTTCAAAATATAATACCAGCTGTAACGAACACATAAACTAAATTGTCTGTACAGTTTATCTTTTAGCGTACGAATTAGACGTTTGAAAATAGCGGCTTTCATTATTGTATGTGTTGAATAATGATTAATATTATATTTTTTCATTAAAGTAGAAAATGGACTGTTATAGAATTTGTTGCCATGATCACTTTGAATATTTGTTGGTGTTCGTCCGCCGGCATTTTTCAATATTTTCATATCTATAGAAATCTATTTGCTACAGATCGTCAACACCTTTAAGTATCGTTTGTCATCGAGCAATATTCTTTTTTGCCGGTTTGTGTAACTCTCGCACTACATCCCCTTTACTCATTTTGACTTGAACGGTTTAATGGAGCAATCAGCTGTTTGATGTTATTTGTTTGATTTAATAATAGCCTACTTAATTCAATTTTAAACTGCTCCTATTTTCTTGCATTATTGTTTTCAATTGTTTCTATTTTGTTATTTGCAGACCTTATATTGTTTTCATCTGATTCTATTTTGTGATTACTACTACTAATCACAAAGTTTTTATACTCTTGCAAATTCTCGAATAACTTTCATGTAATTTTTTTATTAAATTTTCAACGTACACTTCAACAAGCAAATTGTCGACATATTTCTTGTTGACAGCATCGTTCTCTTTAACCGGTAATTCCAAATATTTTATTCTTTTACCATCAAGGTTGAAATGTCCATCAACATCGCGTTTAAAATGATTGCCCGGTGGCCCTCTTACTCCCACACATTTATTTATTTTATTTTGCAACGAATGGCGTCCGAACTTATCGATGCTCATCTTGTAAATGAAATCAACGTAGAACGATATACTAATAAATATCATCTTCTTCGCGCAATTCCTCTTCTATTGTCGCAATCTCATTATCGTGCAAATTATTCCCGCATTCCTCGATGCGTGCAATAAACACAATCTATCTACAAGTTTGCTTAAATTGTTCCAATACTTGTATTTCGTAGAGACTTTACGTTGCACACGCAGTTTAGAATCAAAACCGCTATGTATGAGAGCTTGTCGAATCAATGCGATATTTTGTGTACGTCGGTGATCGATTTTTAAACAGAGGCTTAATAATCTCTGTATACTTTTTATTTTTTGAACCCTGTTTTTGGTTTCTTGGATCGTAATAACGGTCTGGCGACACAGCGTACCCAACAAGACCAGGGAGTGTGACGTAACGCGTGGGTAAAAACGCACAGATAGATATAGCTGCATTAGGCTTGTTATTGAAAGCGTTAATGAAATAACTTATTTAATCATTCAAATTGAAATATTGATAAATCCTTTAATTAACTCTGACTAACTAATTACTCTGTAATTAATTAATATTGTTTCCTTTCATAATATTGATTATTTGATAAACAAATTAAAATATATATAATTTTACTTTTTTACCTTATTCTTAATTCTATTCCAAAAATAAAATTAAAGCATTACATACAAATTTATTCTTTTAAAATAAATAATTATTACAAAATAAAAAATAATTTCATTAGTTTATAAATTTAACATAATATATAATATTATATATAAAGCTTCAAGTAGGTCATGTGGTAAAATAAATATTTAACAAATATTGATTGTATAACACAATATTACAGTTTGTGTAACAAATAAGAATATTAAAAGTAAAAATCAGATAATAATTTTGACAGACATATTTATTGTCTCTTAAAAAAATTGTTTTTGTTAATTTACTACTTACTCTATTCGAATTTTTATACTGTTATAATATTACATAATATTTGTTGCTTTTACTTTTGCTTCAAATTAATTGATTATTAGTTTTTATTCAAATAATCACTGTAATATGCAATATTTATTGAATGATAATTATAATTAAAAAAATAAATTGTGTCAATTGAAATAACTTTTCAAGTTTAATTTATTATCTTATGCCTAACATTATTTATATTAAATCAATCAATAAAAGTATAAAAACAAACAATAATAAATAACATCAAAATATAAATTTATGGTTGATCGTATCAAAGTTATCTTATAATTGATTTAATTAATAGCAAAATAAACACTTATAAGTGAAATAATATATCTGACCCATCGTTCTACAAAATTATATGCGCAGCAGGATTGCATGATTAAAAATTGTAAAATTAAACGGATAGATTTAAGATTTAAACCTTATTGTACCTGTAACGGCATTCACATTCTGCTGGTCATTCCCACGCTACACGTCATGCACTTGCTTGGTGTTGGCTTCTCTTCTATGCAAGTGAGATATACTACAGAGCGTGTCAATAAGTGTTTATGGTCTAAGGTTTTTTCTAATATTTCCTTATAGTTTTTCAAATCATTGTTAAAAACTTGATTATTGGTTCTTTCATGAAAAGAAGTTCATACAAGCCATTAGTTCCGACATACACAGAATCGCCAATTTTAAAATCTTATCTGAAAATCTCTTTCTGACGTATTTTTTAGGCAATTCCTGAAATGTCTCCAAAAAAGCCGTATCTTCATATTTTTCATCTGGTCGATGCACCTTACAGTTGTGTTATGAGTTTTACCATGAGTTATCTCTTCGACACCATTAGACATTTCTTTGTTACCATGAGGTATTTCTTTGTCTCCATAAGGCTTATGAACAGGTTTATGAGGTTCATAAAGAGGTTTATGAGACTTATGAAGAGGTTTATAAGGTATCTCTTCCTCCTCATGTAATTCCTCTTTGCTCTCATGCAGTCTGCGAAGAAGTGTGTGAAATTTGTTGGCATCTGGTTTATCATACCAATCCTCTTGTGCATAATCCTCTTCATATTTATTTCCACAACTGTGTATAATAATTTCTTTCAAGGGTTCTAATAACGGCTTATATGCTTTGTTCAAAATTTCATCAATTTCTGATCGGTTTATTTTTATGGCAAACAGCTTTTTTCTTATAGGCTTTTTAATGTTGAACAGACTGTTTTACCGCAAGGTCCGTCATGCTCATCCGCTTGCATGCATTTGATTGATGAATTATTCGGATCACAATCTTTGTTTATCACTATAAATTACTGAAGGATTACAAATAGCCCTTAATGCGGCAAAACTTGCCGTGCGCAAAGCCGGCGGAAAGAAGAAAATTCAAACATCTCGTATAATTTCAGTGCCCAAAGTCGGTGGCGTCCTACCATTGATTCCTATTTTTGCTGGTCTCAGCGCATTGGGAGCGCTTGCCGGTGGTGCATCTAATATTGCCAAAGCAGTAAACGACGCTTCAGATGCTCGCCGGAAATTTGATGAATCTTAACGTCACAATAAAATGATGGAAACCATTCCAAATGGTAGAAAAACGGCAAGCGGGCTTTATTTAAAACCGTACAGAAAAGGTTTGGGACTTTATTTGCAAAAGTCAAAAAACTACTAACACTACTAACACTACTTGACGGGCTCTAAACAGTAAGGACCTAAGCATGTTTGCAATAAAAACAAAAGTATTTTATTTTCAGAGGTGTTTTTATGCTTGATACCATACCAATCAAACCTCGTAAAAACGAATCACCGGTAGCGTGAATTTGGAATGTTTGAAAGGAAATGGTACGCATTGGATCGCAAACCAAAAATACAAGAAACGTGGAAATCACGTGAAATATTTGTGACAGTTTAGGTGACCTCCCTCTACTCAAAGAACTTTTAAAATATTTTCGAGGTAGCAAAATTACTCATAACCACGATAGATATCAAAATTTTAATACGTATAATAGCTGTCATTTGTATATGGAATTTTTAGTATAAATAAAACCAAAAATCTTAAAATTGCCTTTAGTCATCTAGCATATTTTTACTCTTCAAAGTGATAGTAGCGTGCTTTCCGAGAATTATTATCCACCAATCGAGTTTGACCCTAACAAAAATTATTATTTGGGTCTGATTGGTTTGCAATTTTACAGCACCATTCTCAATATAGAAAAGAGATGTAACAAATTTTACTACAAACATATCGGTAATAAAATAATCGAAATACTCACCGGTTCTTACGAGATTACCGACATTGAAGCATTCTTGCAATCCGTTCTAAAGTCGAGAGCGAGCAACAAAGAAACCGAGTAGATAATTCACTTAAAACCCAATAATAATATTTTAAAGTGCTTTTTGTGTAAATACAACATTAATTTTTTCATCGGTCGACAGTATTGGTACGTTACTCGGAAAAATGTTGAATGCAAATATATTCAATTCGTCCGATTTACCGGTTAAAATTATAAAAGTGTTGAGCATTTGACTTGAGTGTAACATTGTGTCGAGGTCATTTTACGGTAGCAAATTATCACACACAATTTTGAATTTTTGCCGGGGTTTGCAATTAACATAGAACCGCAAAATATATTATATTTACCCGTAAACGTGCGTAACATCGATAACATTACTATACAATATTGTTAATTTTGGACGTTCTTCGATATTACTTATTAATTAGATTTATCCAACGGAGTAAAACAACCATAGAATGACAATAGAACCTGTTTTTTATTTTTTTATTTGTACTAATTACATTAGTCGTTTACTATCAGCGAACGTTTCGAGGATGAAACTATCCCCTTCCTCAGCGCTAAAAATGTTTTATATATAAATAAGAGACTAAAGAACATTATAAATTAGCTTAATTAATTAAAACATGATTTTTAACATTAACAAATTACATACGAATTATGATAAACATATACAAACCAAAAAAAAATATATATATAAAAAAATAGAGGGGGCTTACCGGTGATATGAAGAATTATGTCCGTACAACATAAGATTACAATCTAATAAGTATTTCCACCATTGTTATATTGTCACGGCCGCCAGGCGGCGCCACGTGACACAGCAACAAGCGAAGCCACGCCCCGTGGGTGGAGCCTAACAGCGGATATAGTCTCGCCGAATTCCCGCATTCGGCAGTGAGACACCGATCTTCGAGACCGTCACATCGCTACTGGAAACTCCAAACTCCTGTTTACCACACGCTGGACGAAACGTGGCCTTGCACCCCAGGTGCTCGGGACCGCTTCCCCGAGTACCATTGCACTGGGATGCCACACCAACCAAACAAGATCAACTGCAAGGCAGATAAACCTGCTTTCGAGACGGCCTGCCACCTAGCCGTCGCCGAGGGGCTCCACAACCCCCCTCGGACCGATGACGCCGCCCCCACGACCACCTACGGGCCCGGCGCCGGTAACAAATGGCGCCCGAGCAGGGACGATCAAAGGCACGGTGCCTTTGGGCTCCCGACACCCTACAAAGACGACGTATCCATCGACATCGAGATGGAAGAAGAAGGAGTAAATATACTCACCACGTATCCCACAAACCCAGTGGCAACGTGGATCGGTAGCCAACGCAAACCCCTCGGGGAATGCTACTACGGAGGCTACCGACCGGCTGAACCCCGAGCCGACTGGGACACCATCTACCCAGTGGTCGCACCACCTCCCCAGGTGGAAGACCGACACCAGTGTCCATGCTGGCCAGTACCAGCAACAGCAACGACACTCAGACCCGACTGGCAATTACCAATGGTGACATTGGAAGAAAAACCAGTCGGCCATACCGGATGCCGCCAGGCTGACCAAAGGGCCGCAGGCACCGACGAACAGCGGTGGGCCACCCCTAGGTACTCCTACTAAGGCTGGTCAGACGATACGCCGACCCCACCGCCATGGCATACATGGCCGGCAGCTTGATGACCAACACCCACCAGGCCAAAGAACCGGTAGAAGCGTTCCTACGCCGCCAAGCAGCCCTGTATGGCCGCATCTACCCCGGACACCACCAGAGCATCATGGCAAACACGTTAGCCACCCTGGTGGAACCAAAGATCCAGCAATCACTGGATGCCCGACACTTCGACTCACTAGAAGACCTAGTGAACCTAGCCACCAAAGTGGAAGTAGCGATCGAACGCCGAAAAATGGCTCGCTCCTCCACACAAACCCACAACCGCTCTGACACCCCCAGGTATTTGGGAAACGAGCGTCGGGCCGGTCAAAGCCAAAACAACACCGACCGGTCCGCAAACCAACAACAAAATCAAAACAGCCCAGCCGACCCCCGACTGTAAAGAAGGAGACAGTTGGGATAGCAGGAAATGCTAACTAATTACCTCGCATCACGATCTCCGTGAACGGACAAGCCTACGAGGCCCTCATCGACTCTGGAGCCAGCCAAAACTTCACCCGGCTGGACCTCCAGGTGTCCACACCCACCTCGGAACGCATCCAACAAGCGGACCCGACGACAACGCTACGAACAACGGGCCGAGCCCAGGCCACGATCCAGATAGGGGAGAGCACCCAACCAATCGAATTCTTATTGGCACCCGACCTCGGCGAGGACGTGATACTCAGCCATCCCTGGCTAACCAAGAACCACGTCAATATGGACTACGTGCGAGAATGCCTACACTTCGGGCAGAACCCGAGAACTACGGCATATTGGAAGAAGGGAAACCGCCGCCTATGGCTAGATGCCGACGTAGAAAGGACAGGCCCCACGCCGAAGGTGCCGGAAAACTACCAGGCCATAATTCGAGCCTTTCCGGACGTCTTTAGCGAAGACCCGCGTCCGGCGACCACGTTGACCAGCACACACAAAATTGAGCTGACCACCGACACGCCGATAAGAGCAGTCCGCTACTCTTACAACGCCAAGAAAAAGGCCCTAATCTACCAGCAGATCGAAGAGCTCCTAGCGACAGGCATAATCGAACGCAGCACAAGCGAATACTGCGCCCCCGTCGTCATAATAAAAAAAAAAAAGACGGGTCGCCACGCTTCTGCATCGACTATAGGAAGCTGAACGACGCCACAAAGAACGAGGTGACCCCCCTTCCCAGGATTCGGGAAACCCTCAAAGACTTTGGCGAAGCCAAGATCTTTACAAAAATGGACCTGACCACCGGCTACTGGCAGATACCAGTACATGGACCACATCGAGAGAGAACCGCATTTTCCTCTCCCGACGGAGGCACCTACCAATTTAAGGTGATGCCCTTCGGCTTAAAGAACGCCCCAGCCACCTTCCAGAAGATGATGAGCAGAGTGATGGCCGGTCTGCTAGGAAGATGCGTCCTAGTCTACCTGGACGACATCATGGTGTTCTCAAACACCGAGCAAGAACACGAAGACCACGTCCGACTGGCATTGGAACGACTCCAAGAACACGGCCTCCGATGCAATTTAAAGAAATGCGAGTTCGGCACCAGCGAGGTAGAATACCTGGGCCACCGCGTCACAGCGGATGGAAATGAACCGTTGGAAGTACATCTGAAGAGCATCCGAGAGTTCTCCAAACTTCAAACCAAGAAACAACTCCGAGGCTTCATTGGCGTGTGCTCCTGGTTACGAGAATACGTACCAGACTTTGCGAGAATCGCCGCACCCTTGATGGCCATGCAAGGGCCAAAACAACCCTTCAAATGGACCACTGCCACCAACGAGGCGTTTGACAAGCTAAAGGCCGCCATCGACCAACCCCTAAAGCTGGCAAGACCCCGACCCGGCCTGCGGTTTGTGCTACAAACCGACGCATCCATAAAAGGCGTCGGGGCGGTACTCTACCAGGAAGAAGGCTCCAGAAGGCACATTGTCTCATATGACAGTTCGAAGTTGACGGATAGACAATCTCGCTTCCACTCGAACGAATTGGAGTGCTACGCCATCCTATGGGCCGTAAAACGATACAGGCCATACCTGGAGGACGAGGAGTTCACCCTCAGGACCGACAACAGAGCGCTGGTTTGGCTAAACTCGTCCACCGACGCCAAATCAAAATTTATGAGATGGTCGCTCATCTTGGCCGAATTTAAATACACCGTCGAGCACACACCTGGAGCAGCCAACCTACTGCCGGACGCTTTATCACGCCACCCAGAGGACAAACTGATTCCCGACGAGATTGACGACCCGGATCGGCTAACACCACCAGAAGGCCCACAGTTCCGGAAAGCAGCCGTCCCCGACAGCATACAAATGCTATACAATCAGCTAAGCCGACGCCATCACCGACAGGGAAATCAAATTGCCCTCGTCCAGGCCGAAACAACCATAGAAATGGTGAAACGCGCACAAAAAGAGTGCCCACAGACCTGCACGTTGATACAACGGCACCGAGAAACGGTGTTAGAGCAGGAAAACCCCGCCGAGGCGGACTTGGGGTACAAAATAGGCCCAGACGGCAAACTGATACGCACCTCAGCCGGGTGGGACCAGCTAGTAGTGCCACCAGCAGCACAGAAGGAGATTCTGAAATTCTTTCACTCCTCTGAAACCGCTGGCCACCCAGGACGCGACGAAACGGCAACCACACTCCTCCGGCAATACCACTGGCCGGGGGTTCGCAAAGATATCCGCACCTTCGTACGAGGATGCCTTGCCTGCTCAAGGGCGAAAACCGGCACGAAATCGCCATCAACACAGCTCAAACCACAAGAAGCAGAACGCCCTTGGGAGAAGCTGTCCATCGATTTTGTCGGCCCCCTCGACCCGACACGCAAAGGAAATAAAGTAATCCTCACCGTAATGGACATCTGCACCAGGTGGACAGAAGCAATACCCGCCCCCGCGGCCACGGCAGAAACAACAGTACGACTCCTAGAGGAGCGAATATTCCATCGATTTGGATACCCAAAGATCATCCTCTCGGACAATGGCCCCCAATTTACAAGCAAAGTATTTGCGGATGCCATCCAAAGATGGAAATGTACTCACCACACCACGGCCGTATACCATCCACAGGCCAACCCGGTAGAAAGGAGACATGCTGAACTAAAGAAAAGCATACGCCTGCTCACCGACCAACAACCTCGTCGACAATGGGACGAGCTCCTGTCACTAGCAGTCTTCCACCAGAATCGGCGAACCAATGCCGCAACTGGACAAAGCCCCAGTCAAATCCTACTCGGTCAGGACCTACACCAACCAGGAGGTTGGAACGAACACGACCAAGAACAGGACTTAGACCGACGGCTTCAACAAGCGAAGCATCGGCAGGCCACCTACCGCAGACGACGCTACCCGCGACAAACCGACCTGCAAGTCACATATGCACCAGGTGACAAAGTCATGGTCCGGGGACGCGCAAAAGGCTTCAATCATAAATGGGTAGGACCGAAATTGCTAATAACACATGCAGGAGGAAACTGTTATTGGGTGGAAGACGCACCAACGCGGCCACCTACCAAAGTGCATTTCAACGACCTAAAACCGGCCCCACCAGCAGAAGACGACGCACACCAGGATATTCAAAACCCTGGTGATGCTCCCGCCTGAGAAAGTTGGGTGAATTGTCACGGCCGCCAGGCGGCGCCACGTGACACAGCAACAAGCGAAGCCACGCCCCGTGGGTGGAGCCTAACAGCGAATATAGTCTCGCCGAATTCCCGCATTCGGCAGTGAGACACCGATCTTCGAGACCGACACATCGCTACTGGAAACTCCAAACTCCGTCCACGATGCCAAGCTCCACGCTCCGGACCCCGCTGACCCCAATTGCCAACACTACGCCGACCCCTGCCTTCGACCCGGACTACCCCCAGGACAACACGCAAACACTACGAACCCCGGGAGCATCTACACCGCTCCCGGCCCCAAATCACCCCAGCGTGTTTTACCACACGCTGGACGAAACGTGGCCTTGCACCCCAGGTGCTCGGGACCGCTTCCCTGAGTACCATTGCACTGGGATGCCACACCAACCAAACAAGATCAACTGCAAGGCAGATAAACCTGCTTTCGAGGCGGCCTGCCACCTAGCCGTCGCCGAGGGGCTCCACAACCCCCCTCGGACCGATGACGCCGCCCCCACGACCACCTACGGGCCCGGCGCCGGTAACAATATGTTATTTGAAAGCCACGTTTGAATTTTTTTAAATATTTTATAATTATTGGACAGATTTATACACATCACAATTATATATTCACATTTAACAGCACAATTAAAATACATAACAGATTATATATATATATGTATAAATCCAATCCAACCGTCGTTTTTAGACCTGCTATGTTTAACAGGCTACCACAGACCCACTAGAAATCTTTGTTGTAAGAGTGTGTATATTAAGTAATTTTGACTTATTAATTAAGAACTCTAAAAGCAATGAAAGAGGGGTAAACAATTATTAAGAAAACAAAAAGTTGATGTCTGGCAATCTCTGTTAGCCCCAGACAGTAGAACCGACGGTTTTAGACCCGGCAGTGTTGCCATGTTTTGTGGCCTAGATAGGTATGTAGCACATATTCTTTGTGTATGTCTATTTTTTATGTATCTATTGCATGTGATAAATACGTGCCGTAAACATAATAAAAGCTTGAACAACTTATAGACAAATTTAAGAAATTTTGAAATGTATATGTAAGTTTATTTCAGTTATGTATTCATTTATTCTCTTGTTAAAGTTTTTTTTAATTTACTAGCATACTTTAATTTTTAATTACTGCTTGTCAACAAACCAAAAAAATTAAGCAAAATATTAAAACATTTACATAATATGTGTTATGTCATTTAATTCAGTCAAATATTGATAAAATTAAAGATTTTATATAAATGTAATAAATGAAAAACTAAGAGCCGGTATTATAAAACAAATTAATCTATGATTAAAATTTACTTGACAACTAAACTAATTTAACTGAAGATTTCGGTACTATAAAAGTCAATTAACTTTAATCAATTATTAAATTTGTCGATAAACTAACTAACAAAAATCATGCTATTAAATTTTAATTGACGATTATATGCATCATATTTTAAGGTTATGACTATTATGAGCTTTCATAAACTTATTATTTAAGTTTTGAAAATGTTTGTTTTGTCTGTTTCATCATCGATTTCATCTGTGTCTGATATATCTTTTGTTAATAGAACAGATAACAAGTTTGAAAATCCACTACAAAGAATAGCAAGAGTGTTTTATAGAATTAATCCGTTCAAAATGTATGATAAAGTTAACTTTAAAATGAGATTTCAATTAACTATACAGTCTGATATAAATTTGTTAGAACAAATAAAAAAAAAAACATTAAACCGATACCGCTAAGACATCTATCTATAACTGCAATGAATCAGTTATTAATTACATTAAGATTGCATTCTCATATAAAATATTTTTGTCAATTAATGTACAAGCAATTTGCAATGCTTTACTTTATGTAAATGATGTAGTAGTTTCTTAGCCAGAAAATACTTCTGATTCTACAATAATAGATAATTCTCTCTTACGAGCAAAATTTGAAATCAGTTTGGTTATCTATTGGGAGACAGTAAGCATCCTTGCAGAAGATATATTTTGATATCGTTATTACATCCAAATATTCGTGTAAAACGCAGTTAAAACAGTGTTATATAAAAACACAGAATACAATTTAAAAAAAAAATTGATGTAATTAAAAAATTGTTTCCATGTTTATGATTGAGTTTCAATATTGCGTTAGATCAAACTTTAGCAGTTATAGTTCCAGTATGTATTGTACATAACATTGTAAAAATAATACTGATAATATTGACAAATAATCGAATAAAGATATTCTAGAAAATGAAGAACAAATATCTATTGTGTTTGTTCACTTACACCAAAATAATACTGTGAGGGTGGCTGTTATAATAAAATATTCAAGCAACTAGTTTGATTAAACACAACTTTATTTTTATAGTCTCTATTAAATATCAAAATGTTTGTGACCACTTTAACTTCCTATAAAGGGGGAAAGGTGAGGTGGTGACAAATAATGCAACATGATTGCAATAATAATATGTTTATTCAAATAAACTAAACTAACCTAACTAATAACTAAACTAATAATATAAAACTGTTTACTTTCGAACGAAGTGGAGGTTGGAAAGCGGGAGTACGATCGAATGTTAGAAGGAGACTCGGATGAGCCATCTAAGCATCCAACATATCTAGGCAAGCAATGCTTAGTGATGAGAGGATAGTAGAAGTTTAATGTTAAAGGGAGACTCGAATGAGCCATCTAAGCGTTTAACATTAAACAGATTTTTCAAACATTACCAGGAAACACGTATGTGCTATCTAAGCAAGTAATGTTTGACAGTAGGGTATGGGTAAGGTGGTGGTTCGCGCTGCTCGGCTCACCGTAATTATACTTCTATTGAAGCTGGTCTGACTCTGAGGAAAGACTGCCGCTCTTGTGATGGGTTCGCAGTTTTATACCCAGTTCTGGAGCGGTGGGGTCTGCTGTTGTCATCTTCCGCCAATCCCTGCTCTCTGTCCTACGTCATTGGAGTGGGAGATGAAGTGGGAAACCTTGTGCGCGCTTCGTCCGTTTGGAGTAGGGGAACGTCACGCGCCGGCTTCATTTGTTGCAGTGGGGAAGATCGCGCGCAGCTCATCCGGTAGAATATGAGGTAGCGCGGGAGTTCTAAGTTGTATTATTACATGTTGAATATTTATAATACCGAATAGATATTTAACTGACATTTAAATTTATTTGTCAGTTAGTTAATTGATGATTAAATTAATGTTTATAATACCGGCCCTAAAATTAATAAATTTAATAAACATTTTATTAATCTGATCAGACAGATTTAAATAAATTAATTAATATTTAATAATTTATTGGCTAATCTTTTTTGTAATACTTTAAAAACGTTTTAAACTTTTTAACTTATTAGTTTTGGAGCTTTTTTATTGGTTATCTGCTGCCTAATGCTGACAATGTACAGTAAAACACGTTGCAATTTGTCAAATGCAACTTTCAAACTTATACTACATGTTTTTTTTAATTTACTAAGTTATTGGCGTTTCAATGAGTTTATTATTAATAAAATATATAATAACAGTTTCTAATAAGCATATAGATTAAACTAAAAAAGAAACAAATGTTTAAAAAGTTTTAAATAATAAACATCTAAGAAGCTTAAAAAAATTAAAAGTAGCTAGACAAAATAAAAAATGCAAAAACTAGAACTATTGCAATAGGAACAATATTTTCTATACAATCACAGATGTTTCTTGTTTGATCAAATATTTAGGTACCAATGCAGCGCATGTGTTCTATTAAAGAAATTTAGCATATTGTTAACGATTAAATTGAGTAAGTAATATTATGCACGGTACAAAAATCAAACGGTAGTCTTGCTTCCGTGTCACTCGGAATGCTAAAGCCGCTTTGGGATAAAGAAATAATAAATTTAAAGTATGCATATTGCATATAATATAAAAAGCATCAGTGTTATTAATTTTATAAGAAATGAGAGTAGAAGTCGGCGTTTTCAATTTTGTCAAAACCCGGCTTGGTTTAAAACTCAGCCCAACGCCCAACACGACCCGGCCTAAAGCTGAATTATTATTAAAAAAATATTTTATTAAAACCCGATCCGGATAAAAATTCAGCCCAATCACAGCTCAAATTTCAGCTCGGTCGGCTAAAAGCTAAGTATATTAATAAAGTATACAGGGTTGGGTATGGAAACACCCGATTATTGGCTGCATTTTTGATTTATGTAAAAAATGACTTTAATAACAGTTTTTGTAGAAATTTCAATCTACATAGTGATGTACTTTGATTTTTAATACAAGCCCTGTTTTACGAGATATGACGTCATCATCAGTTTTTTTAAATAAAACACCTTGTATTTTCTTTTATTTTTATAAAAAGAATTTTTCAACAACTACAATGATATAAGGTTTTATGGGTCTACGACTTACGGTTTTTGAAATATTAATTAACACAATAAAACAAAATGTAGTAGGTTATGCTCCAATTACCATAGCAACAAGTAAAAACAATTATTGTTCTTCTGTTATTCTCAATACAATTAAAAAAAACGTCAAAATACGTAAATATTTGAAGCAAAAAGTCAACTACAATTAAATATGATTATTATTATTACTATAAGGCCCGTTTGCACCATTATTTCTTAAAAGTGTTCCATAACTAAAGGGCACTCAAAATAAATTGTTCCTAATGCCCGTATGACACTGATCTATAATTCTTTATTGAATTATATATATAAAAATATTTGAATCTTAAAAAGTCTGTAAAATGCACAAATAATCATCAATCAACAATACGAATTAACAGTTTTTAAAAAATAGTTAGGTTATATTATAAATGCTATTACTCACATGTTATGTGTTAATTATAAAGAAAACCTAAAAATATTCTTAAAATTTCAATCTACAATGAGATTGATGATATTTTGTGCATTTTACAAACTTTTAAGATTTAAATATTTTTATATATATAATTCAAGATATAATTGAGGACCAGTTTTTCAAAACTCGCTTTGTCCAAAAACAACATTTTTCAGAAATCAATTTTTTTATTGTGGCTACACATGTAACGTTTTTAATTATTTTTTATGTTAAAATCATAAAGTTAATACATCTACCCATAAACCTACCTATTTATCATAACAGTAAAATATAATATGGCTGAGAAAAAAAATCTGTTAAAAATGAATATATCTCAAAAACTCGCTTTATCAATTTTATTTAAATCAAAAATAATCATTCATGAGCAATAAATTATAGATATTATTCACTTTCAACCATCTGGGACATCCGTGGCAATGTTTTCATTTTCCAAGGCATTGTTTTCATTTCTAATCCCAAGAATTTCTTCATAAATATCATCTTCTGCATTTTCAATGTACTTTATTATTTTTCGTATATCAGCTCTTTTTTCGTCACTAACATGATTTGTCTTGGGAATCTCTTCTGCTTTGTCTAATAACTTCAATGTGTTCACCCCCCTTTTTAGTACTTCCACTTCAATAGCATACCCAGAATACGTAGATTCAACTCTAACTTTCACATGTGCCCCTTCTTTGTGATACTCAATACCAATAAAACAAAACTAAAATATTACCTTCAAAATCTTGGTGTGTCAACATTCCTACTAAGCAACTATTCTTCTTCGATAACGGATCAGAATGTGCACAGCCAATATCTAGTATTCCCGCCCTATCTTCTGTGTAAGGACTACTTTTTTTCGCGGTTATTTTCCGCACATTAGCTAAATATTTAGTCATTTTTAAGAGAATCACCGAGCACTGATCCCTAATACAATACAAACATAGGTAAATGTATTATAATAAAACACTCATGTATGCACCCTGAAGAGTAACTTCGAGAGAATGCAGAGCAGACCAAAGAAAAAGAAATATCTGTGTGATGTACTTGTTAAAAGTCACGTAGCAACATATTTGGATGGCGGGCTATTTAAATTCATGAATATGTACTGGATGAAGCGAGTTTTGATATATCCGTCAGATTGGATAAAGCAAGTTTTGTTAAACTGCAACAGTTTCTAATGTATCTCTTAATGTAACGAAGCAAGTTTTGCAAAAACCGACTACGCCAACCGATGCGGAAGGGCAAATTTATATAGGAACAACATATAGGTCAATATTGCACAATTTGGACAAAGCGAGTTTTGAAAAACCGGTCCTCAATTATTGACAGTGTAATACGGGCATAAGTTTGGATTTACATTGCACCACACAAAATGAAGTAATCCTTAGGTTAAGTTAAAGATAGGTTTGACAACACTGTACAAATTTAGTGAAATTTATTTCCGCTACGTTTTTCTGTCAAATTTCTGACATTATTGCAATTGAGTTTATGGAGTGCAATACATGATTGACATAGAAGTGCAATATTAACCACAAAAGCTTGAAGGTATGTATATTTGTAAATGTTATAAATAAATAGAGAGAAGAGTATATTGTCGGTGAAAGTGCAAGACTTCGTATTTGCATTTTTATGTTAAAAATTGTTTTATCTTATTCCAACACGTGTACCTAACCTTGAATCTCTCATTTTATTTTTATTATCAAATTATGATTCATAATAATTCATAAAGATAGAACATGAAACTTTTTTAATTATACTTGAAATATGAAGTTTTTATCATCCCTTGTAAAACTTTTGTAAATGTTCATACGAGGTTTTGCACTTTCACCGACAATATAATGTTTGTGTTTTTACTTTATTATTACACAGTTTCAGAAAAATGGATTCTCCGGTAAAAAGAATTCGTTCAGCCAATTTTACATCTAACAAAAAAGAACTACTTTTTAATTTAATATATAAATATAAAAGTGTTATTGAAAACAAAAAAACCGATGGTGCAACTTGGCGTGACAAAAAAAGTGCTTGGTCAAAAGTCACTGCAGAGTTAAACTCTGTATGCCCTAACAACATGAATCGAAACGTAGAGTCGCTAAAGAAGGTATACGACAACAAAAAACAAAAAACCCGAAAAGAAGCTGCTATAGAAAGACGGGAACAAATAAAAACAGGTGGTGGGGTACCGATAGCTGTCCCAAAAACTACTGAAATACTGTTGGACTTAATGTGTAATAATAAAACAATAATTGGATTTCCAAACTTTTTTGATTCTGATGAACACAGTCGTCAGTTCAGAAAATGAAAAAAATGTACATTCGGAAAACTTGCCCATTTCACAGGTTAGTACACAAAGTATATATTATTATACAGAATGTTAATATTTATCATATTGATGGTGAAAGTGCAAGACTTTGTAATTTTGTGAATGTACATACATACGTTTTACACTTTTACTGGCGATATATTAATAAATTTGAGTCGTAAATTTCATAATTAAATATTAAAAGAAAATTGTTTATGTAGGCAGAAGACAAAGAAAATAATACTGAAAGTGCAGAATCTGTAAAAGACTGGAGAAATTTCAAGGCTTCTTATTTAAAGGATCCCATAGACAACGGGTTACGTAAAGCATGTAACGATACAAACAATTGGAATGCACACAAAAGGCCTGTAGGAAACTCATTACATAGCTCCGAAATATCCAAGGAATATTGTAAGCTTGCACAGCTATAACTCGAACTAGTTAGTATGCAAATTGAATCATTAAAACAAGAGAGCATTTTAAAGACTGAACTTCTAAGTTTAGAAATTGAAGCTATAAAAATTGAAATAAATATTTTAAATAAAAGAAATTTAAGTTCTTAAACTTAACTTATAAAATTTATTTTAATTTTTTTAAATTAGGCGTTCTTTAAATAATTGATATACAGAAAGTTGATTGAGTGCAATGACGGACATTAACAAAATTAAATTATTGTATTAATATTTAACAATTTGCATACGTTTCAAAGAATTGTTAAATATTGTTGTCATTGCCACATAACAAATTCCTGTATATTATAAAATTTATTTATGTTTGGTTTACTTCTAATGTTTCTATAACTAAAATAATTATGTTACTTGTACCTGTTAGTTTTGAATTATAGAACAAATTATATTTCATCAAAAAAACTAAAATATACGTCAGTTAAATGTTAAATAAAATTAACACATTCCAATGTTTTGTTACGATCTCTTTTTTAAATTTATTTTTTTATAACATCTAACACATCAAAGTGCTCTTCTTCTCAACCACCACACCAACAACCTCCATCAATAATGATGCAGTTTATAGCCTTATTAAAAACTTATTTTCGTACCGTTCTAACGTATCCTATTGCTCTTTGTTGGTACTGAATCCTTTACATCTAGTCTTCTTGCATCAGTTCACAATTAGTACAGTTTGTGAACGATTGTTTTTCTATCAATTAAAACTGCACATAATTAATACAATATAACCTTCTGTATAAAACCAATAGGTTGTGATGCTGAAATCCTTATCATAACACTAATACATACAAAGTGTAAATTAAGTTATAAGACTGACTTTTAATCCGGCAATACTTGGAAGCAGAACTTGCTAGAGTCATTTGATTGTCCGTAGCAAATTTGTTCTTGAAACAGATTTTTTAGTGTATTCTAAAAATAAGCAACATCAATTTTGAGCAACGGTGTGCTATCAAGTTTTCTTTCAGACTTAGGCACAATGCAACAAAAACAAAAACAAAACTTCAGCAGGTCTTTGGTGTTTAAAGCAATTTTAGAAAAAAAGTTGATTAGAGATAAACTACGCAGCAAAAAGCCTTCATCTTTAAGAACCGATAAAAATGTCATCAGAATCCAGAATCTTGTGCATTTAGATAGTTAATCTAATGTCAAATTGATTAGAGAAGAATTAATTTGACTCATATTACCGTTTATCAGATTTTCACGAAAGTAGAGGAGCTAGGAGAGTTCTGCGCCAAAATCCCATAAGGTTTACATGGGGGGTCTAAAATTACTTTTCTCACCTGCCCATCACTGAGTCCACACCTGGGCCGGCTTAATTGGTGTGTCGCCACCGTCGCTGGTGTTGGCGGGAAGAATTAGGGCGGGGTGTGGCCCGACGAGGTGTCGTGACGAGGGGGCGGCGGGGCTTATCAGTTGCTTATCAGTTGTTATCAGTGACATCCGGTATACGCACTCTCTTTTTATACCTCCATAAGAGCCTCTTGTGTGAGAGTGAGAACCAGAAATCGGAAATGGAAGGATGGAAAATTCCAATGTTTTGTCTCAAGTGTGCGAGTGCAACGCGCGATACCAGCAGCCACCTAGCGGCAGCAAGCGAACGAGCATATATACAGGGTGGTCGAAAGACTTTGTATATACAGGGTGTGTCAAAAATAAATCCAAGATGGCGACCGGAAGTGACAATCTTTACCACAAAATGGCGACCGGAAGTGCGACTTCCGGTGTTGCAAAAAGGGCCTTCATGGTACTCAAATGAAAGCGCCCATCGCGTACGTCACGAATCTAAAATAAAAACTTGTACTTGACCCGCTCCTAAGCGATAAAAATACAAAAAACCTCCTGGATGGTTTAAAATAAAGAAACAAATGATAACAATATGTTGTTTAAGTGGAGACACTAAATTTAAAAATCAGTTAGTCGTAGATAATGGTGATGTCAAGAACGTCACTCATTAAACGACACCTTTTAAAAAATCGATTGCAAAAACAAAAACAGCAATTAGACTATCGATTGGAACGTCTATTAAGGCAAATTATAAATGTTAAAAAAATTATTTGTGATTATGAATTGCAAAAGCAACTGTGTGCAAAACTCGACGGTATGCAGCTCCGATGAAATTAGCGAAGTCGAAATAAAATTATTTGAAAATATAAATAAAGCCATTGAATTGTATGATGAATGCAAGTTAACTGGTGAATATGTAAAATATCTGCCTGAAAAATATTTGCGATCGCTATATGGACTAAATTTGGAAAGATTGTGGGACTTCCTGCCTGAAAAATGTAAGAGTGATTTATATTTCCAAATAAGACTTCCTTGTCATAAGCATTACAACCTTCCAACCGATGAGGACCACATAGACGGACCACCTCCGCCCATAAAAAACTGTTTTAGATGCATCGCAGAAAAGTGTATCTGCAAAAAGTGTCAAGATTACCGATCAACTAGAAAAAGTGACAAGAGCACCGAAAATGAATAGCACCGCATTCATACTTTTATCAACTTTGCTTAATGGAACTTTGTTCATCACAAAACCCAAAGATGCCAGACAATGCTACATAACCGCCATCGATAGAGGAATCAATGATAGTTGGCCTTTGGAGTGGAAAATGATGCACCTCGACAATACCACTCATCCAAGAACGTTCAAAATCAACGCCAGCACGATTCCGGGGGTGTCAAATGTGATGAATGCAACTTTTATGTTCCTCGATAAAAATCGATACGTAATGAACGTATCAAATCATTTAATAATCTCGAATGTTGAAAGTAATAACGCAAATTTAATATTGAGTCTAGAAATAATTTTGACTGTTAAATGTGTAATTATAATTTCATATGTATTTTATAAATTATATAAAAGATATATTAACAATCATTAAATAAAAGAAAATCAAATATATGTTATAACTGTGTTTTATTTCATCATTTCATAACAACATGCATGATAACATATCACCAATGTTCAACAGGAAATTATAACATAATCAGAAGTAACAGGATGTAACATCCGCTTTTAACAGAAAAATTGCATCATAATACAAGAATCAACAAGAAAATTCGTATCATCATCATACCAACCTTGTGATTCACTATAAGTATGAATCATTAAATCTTTATCAGCGCTGTGATTGGTTGAAATTTGATTCTTAAATTAGTAATAACATGGTGATCATGACACAAAAACTTCACAGTTGATTCAGTGTTTGTGCAGTTCAGTTCACGATAGTTTAGCTACATTTACAATAGAGTTCATAATGTCTAACCTCAAAAGGAGTTATTCTACACCTTTAAAACGAGAGTACGATGTTAAAAAGCCTCATGTAAATCCAATCGAGACACCAAAAAATTCTATTTTTAAACCTTTCGTTGAGGATATGGAGAGTCGACCGAGAGATCTACAACCTGAATTATTATACGAGTACATCAACCCTGAAGGTACTTACGGTTTAACACGCAAAGATGCAGAAAAATTCTACAACGTGGGGTACGATTTAGATGATGTGTGCATGCAACAGATTAACCTGAAAAGTCTGGAGCCACAAGATATTATTGAACGTAAGTTTTAAATATATTTTTCTCAAGTGAAATTTATTTTTAAATCTAATCATTCTTTTCAGATCCCCCAAAGTTCGAAGATCCAGTGGAGGAAGGCATTCGTAGATACGATGATGATGTCAAGCGTGAGATGCAGCTGATTGGAGAGAGCTTTTATGCAATCAATAACTCTAGAACAAAATTTGTGTCCATTGGTCTAAGTCCAGCACTAGGATTTATACCAATTATCAAAATCCACTGTGGGCATAATGGTACTTTTGGACGCAATGGGGTTTTCTTCACCGCAGAAGAATGGAGTGCATTCTCCAAAATAAATATAACCGAAATTAGAGATGGGGGCACATGGAAGTACTGTGATCACCGCATTTCATATACCTCATACAAACAACTGGATGTTATATTACTCGAGTGTCGGAATTTTAAAATATTAATTTCTTCAATGACATTCAACAACTTAATTAATTTTAAGAATCTTATAAACTTTAAATTAACATTATTAAAATCTTATGAATTTGATTTATATTATAATGTAATTATGGCTAAATGTTTAAAATTAGCTCACGAAGATAACGATTTGTATGGTAAAGTTATCCGCTTATTGAGTGAGAACGATACAAAAGGAGAGCCCGAGTATCTTATGATGGAAACACTGAACATGTTTTACGGTAAAATGTATTATGACTATGAATGTATGAATATAAACTCCTGATGAATTAAATGTTTAAAAAAAAAAATCAATCTTATTATTTACTCCTTCACATAAATAAAACAATGTGTGTGGGTTACAATATATATTTATTATTATTATTAAAACTAAACTAGTATACGATTAAATTATTATAAAACATTATTTTTATCAATCCAACTATTATGAGTCTTATCAAGTCCCAGCCACTTCACGAAAACTTTAGTTCCTTTTTTCTTTATAATTTTTTCCACTAGATATGCATCATTATGCTTAACAAGTTGAATTTCTTCAGCGTAAAATCCTCCTTTGAATGGACTCCCCCTTGAATCTTCCAAATGGTACACAGTAGGATTTGTGATTTTAATTGAAATCACTTTAAATATTTCGGTGGACCAATTAGGTGTGTATCCCTTCGCAAAAACGGTTTTCTCCTTGCTGATTCGCACAAAGTCTTCAATTTTAAATTTTTGCGGTCCAGCAATCTTGATGTGTGAATAAACGGTTTTCAACAGCATCGATTCTTTATCTTTAGTGACTTCATTTGGTTTCATACCGATGGTACTATGCTTACGATTGTTGTAATCTTTTGTGATATCAGGTAATACATCAAGCCATTTATATTTGCCTCGTAAACTAAACTCTCTATATAATATTTCTTTAACAGTACGTATCACTCGCTCGGCCATTGCAGCCTTTTTAATAGTAAACGTAGAGTAATGATTAATCAAACGCTTTTTAAGTAAATTTTCAACATGCTTGTTGTAAAACTCTTTACCCAGATCGGTCTGCAAGTTTTTCGGGATCCTACCACCATTAAATATTTTGTCAAATGCACTCTTCACTGACGGTCCGCTTTTATCTTTTAGAGGTTCCGCCCATAAGTATTTGGAGAAGCAATCGATTACAATAAGAATGTGTTTATATCCCTTATTTTCGCGAGTATAAAATCAGCCAAATCAGCCTGCCACAGATCATCTAAACCTTTCAAAATGGTTCGTCTTCTAGAGAAATTTATTCGCGCGGGCTTGTGGATTTCAGTAACGATATCTTGTTTTACTTTACTCATTCTTGTTCGAAGAAATCAATTCTTAATGCTCTCTGCTTGAGCTCCCAATAACAAATTCATTTTAATAACAAACTCCCCCCATTTTATTTGAATGTCGCTTCGAATTAGTTCATTTGTCTATTTGCTCTCTAATATCGTGAATTCGATCATTAATGCTGTTAATTTGAACCTTTACACTGTTGTATGTTGTTGTTAAGTTATCACTTATAACTTCAATACGATCATAAACATTCAGTTTGAAGTTTGTATGTGCATTGCTGACCAAGTTCATATTCTGTTCAATTTTATGCAATTCATCCTTAAATGTCAGTAACTTTGATTCAATCATTTCAGGAATGTCTTTAATGCATAATTGAATTTTCTTATCGAGATCCTCATATTTGATATTAATATGATCAAAATCAGATTTATTTTCGGCGTTTAAATTTTCCAAGAGAGTATTGATAGCGTTCTTATCATCATCAGATTTCTTGAGAAGATTTGTAATTTTAGAGTCGAGGTAGTTGGAAATGTTGTGAACGTACAGCTTAGTCGTGACATCAGTATCATCGATAGGAGCATCAACATTTTTCAAACGCTTGTGAGAAATGTCGAAAATTCCGTCAGCATCGCGCTTAAAACCGTTGCCTGGCGGGCCTCTTACACCAGCAAATGATTTATTTTGCGACGAATGACGTCCGAACTTGTCTACACTCATAGTGATATTGAGATTAAAATAAAAATTAATAGATTATATTTGCTTCTCTCAGCTCTTCTTCGATGGAGGCAATCTCGTTAGCGTGAGATGAATTTCCGGCTCTA
Source organism: Tachinus rufipes (assembly GCA_963932245.1). Taxonomy (NCBI): domain Eukaryota; kingdom Metazoa; phylum Arthropoda; class Insecta; order Coleoptera; family Staphylinidae; genus Tachinus; species Tachinus rufipes. Next base: position 55,281,004 of record OZ010748.1, read on the forward strand.
CGTGAAGCGTGTAGCAACCACAAACGTTCTATTAACTCGTTAGGATTATCCCAGTATGTGTATCGAAAGGGCTTATCTTCAACTTTTAATGTTGAATCGAATCCTTTACCTGCGTACGAATTGACATCTGACACACTCCTGCTGCGATTTGGACGGTGTGTAGTAGTAGTATTAGCAAAGGCCTCTATTATCTCTTCATCCACAGTTTTCTCGTTCACTCTCATTGCTCTCGCTTTTTTACGTTCATCTAACATAGGTTTAACTAACATTTTATATTTTGTTGTACCAATTCCCTGATGTTGCTCTGCAGGATTATGATTTTTAAATAAAGCATTAGTAGCCACTAAAACTTCAAAATAGTCTCTTTTGTCTTGTTCGGTATAATTTTGAGGAGTTTTCTTGAATAATAATTCATACAATCCATCAGTACCTATAAATTTTTTCCCTCTCACATAAAAATCTCCAATCGCATCAATCATTAGCTCTGTGTTTCCAACGATTATCTTGCTGGTATCAATGTCATAATTAACTCCCGTTACCGAAGAGCGATCATAAACAATTTTATCAGCATCTTTGACGTATCCAATAAGTAAAGGCACTAAAACATTAGGATACTGTTCGAGATATTCTCTCAAACCACGTTCAGTAATAGGTTCTGGGTTTTCATTATTTTCAACAACTGTATTATCAATTGTATTATCAACTGTATTATCAACTGTATCATCTGAAGACTCTAACCTACTTTCGTAAGTCTCTTCTTCGGGTTTATAATTTTCCCTCCTAAGTGTGGTTGCATCTGACATACCATCGTAAGAGTTTCTTTCTAAACCTCCTTGTGTTTTATCAAATTGTATCATACTGGGTTCATATTGACCAAAGCTGACCATTTCCTCTGGTTTCGTAGGTGTAGAAGTTCTACCATATCTTCTCTTAGGTCTAATCGGAGTCACTTGCTGTTGCGGTGGTTGCGTAGGAGATTGTTTAATTTGAGGCGTTATATTAAGAACATTTGCAGGACCCGGTGTCAATGTAGAACTCTTTATTAACTCCTTAATTGGTTCAATTAAAGGCTTGTAAGTTTTATTTAAGATTTCATTATCATCGGATTGCTTCAATTTGAGAGCCATTACTTTCTTGCGAATTGCATGCTTTACATTTATGAGTTCCTTATCAACATTGTGTTTCTCCGTATTGAAAGGGTTCCGTAATAGAGAGCGCTTCTTATAATTTAAATCATCTTGTTTGAAGAGCATTATAAAATTTCCATTATCGCGGATCAAATGCTTAGGGATACGTGTATATGTTTGACATAGGTAAAATGAATCAACATTTTTATGTCTACCCATACTGAAGAAATTTCTAATTTTATCTTGTTTGTCACATGCAACATCGTCAAATATAAAAATTGAATTATTATTTGCTTCACTCGGATAGAGGATTTCGCAGTTTTCGGAAAATGGAAAATATCCAACTTCCGACATCGAGCTTAAAACGTTACTTAACATTTGATATTTTGGTTGAAACAACGACTTTAAGTAAATGTACAAGTTTTCAAATTTTAAACCGTTTTCATGGAAAAGCATTGAAAATAAAACGTTAGTTTTGCCACAATTCGAGGGTCCGCATATTATAGCTCTTACAGAATTTGGGATTAACGGGCCATGTTTTTCAGATTGTCCAGTCGTATCCCCCACAACTGAGTCTATATTTATAATTGGTAAAGTAACTTTCTGCTTAACGGTTCTCATTATACTAACTAAAACTCTAATTAATATGGCTATATATACACATCATTGATCTGATAAAATTATTAAGCAATGTACCACGGTAGAGGTATCATCAACAGCGCTATAGATAAGTTACCTGTTGAGCTACACTTACCCGGATATAAATATTGCGGTCCCGGCACCAAGTTGAAGAAGCGTTTGATCAGAGGAGATATCGGTATAAACGATTTGGATAAAGCTTGTATGCAGCACGACATTGCCTATTCGAATTCATCCAAGTTAGAAGATCGACATAAGGCAGATAAAAGTTTGGAAAAATCTGCTTGGGGAAGAGTTAAGTCTAAGAACTCTTCGTTAAGCGAAAAAGCAAGCGCTCTAGCGGTAACTGGAATCATGAAAGCCAAAAGGAAATTAGGAATGGGCGTTAAAACTGTAACTCTTCGCGCAGGTGTAGTAAATAAAGCACGAACGGCGTTAAAACCGTTAGCAAAAAAAATTAAAAGTGCAGACGTTATACGAGAAAGTGCTAAAATTGCCTTGATTGCTGCCAAGGATGCTGTTAAGAAAACGGGTGGACGTAATAAAGTCCGCAAACCAAGAGTTCTACCTATTCCAAAACAAGGTGGCTTTCTGCCACTCATACCCCTCTTTGCTGGATTAAGCGCCTTAGGTTCGATCGCGGGGGGTACTAGCGCTATCGTACGAGCAGTAAAATCTACTAAGGAGGCACAAAAGAAACTGCAAGAGTCCGAGCGTCACAACAAAACGATGGAAGCCATCGCTCTCGGAAAGAAGGGAAGCGGTTTATATTTAAAACCATATAAGAAAGGCTTGGGCCTGTACCTGAAAAAATCAAAAAACTGTTAAGTTCGCTGCCCGATAGACCGCTCACAGATTTAGACTTGAAAAAATATACGAAACATATTAAAACGTTTAGAGGAGTATTTATGCGAGATCAGTTACCACATCACACCTCATTATAGAGAGTCAGGTATAATAAATCTGGATAGGGCGGCAGGAGCCGGCATTCATTGGGTAGCGTACAAGAAGAACGGCAGACGCGTGCACTACTTTGATAGTTTTGGAAATTTAAGCCCGCCGCTAGAAGTTGTAAAATATTTCAAAGCATGCGAGATAAAATATAATCACAATCAATATCAGAAATTTAACTCTCACAACTGCGGACATTTATGTTTAGAGTTTTTATATAAATAAAGATGTTAAAATTAATTTTATGTTAGTCATGTCTCGAACGTTCACCCTGCAAGGTGATAGCAGCGAACTATCGGTCAACTATTATCCTCCGATCGAGTTAGATCCGCAACACGAATATTGTTTAGGACTCATTGGTTTTCACACATATAATTCCATACCGAACATTGAGGAAGGAATCAACAATAAATTCATTTTCAACGATAATAAATTGATCACACTTTCTACAGGGGCATACGAAATTCGAGACATTGAATTGTATTTACAACGCATGATAATAGGGGGGTTAAATTTACCCGAGTCGGAAGCAGAAGAAATTTTGTCTTTGAAACCCAATCACAACACTCTTCAGTGTGAAATCAAGAGCAAGTATGACATTGATTTTACATCTGATAAAAACACCATCGGGCGTCTCTTAGGGTTTTCCGGGAAAAAAATTTTAAAAGCCGGAATTATTCATAGGTCCGATTTACCCGTGCAAATAATTAAAGTGGAAAGTATAAGAATAGAGTGCAACATCGTTACTGGAGCATATTACGACGATCGTCTGTCGCACACGTTGTTCGAATTTAGTCCCGCAGTGGATCCCGGTTACGCAATTAATATTGAACCTCGAAATATTTTATATTTACCGGTAAACGTTTGCAATAGCATCGACAATATCAATCTCAGAATATTGGATCAAGCGGGGGATCCCATTAATTTTAGGAGAGAAAATATTTTAGTAAGATTGGAATTAAAACCTCTGTAAGATGGGAATTGTTTTCGGTAATAAAAAGAAGAAGAACAATGCGTTCTCCATCAGTTCCCCTTTGCCTACGAAAGAAGTGACACGTCTTAATTTATCCCGATTATTGGCTCTAGGTTACAGAGTGAAACATTATGGGAAAAATTAACATTTTTGATGAAGTGCAATTTGATGAGAGCATCGTTAAAGAACAGTATCATTCTTACCGACCAAGGACTACAAACTTTGATAATAACGATGAAATCAGAATCACAATTCAGAACCAAGATATTTTTACATGTCCAAGCAAAAGCAGTATATACTTGGTTGGAGAGGTCGAAGGGCAGCCATCAGATGGAAAAACATTTAGCATAACCAACAACGTTTTCTCATTCTTGTTCGAAGAAATCCGATATGAGTTAAACGGTGTCGAGATTGATAGAACGAGAGATTTGGGTATCTCGAGCACTATGAAGGGGTTCCTTTCCTACGGAGACGCCGAAGAAATGAAAGTTTTGGGAACTGCCGGGTGGGGCAAAACCGGTCAAATAAAAACATATTTTGTGAATAAAAAGTTTTTTGCTCTTATTCCGCTAAAGTGCTGGTTAGGATTTGCCGAAGACTATCAAAAAATAATGGGATTTGCAAAACACGAACTAATTCTACTACGTGCGTCTACTGATGTAAATTGTTTCATAAGCGATGATACTGATAAAAAAGTAACTAGCCTGATTAAATTTAAAATAAACAAAGTCGAGTGGAGAGTACCACATATACAATTAAATGATGAGATTAAATTACAAATGTTGGAACAAGTTAAAACCGATCCTAGAATCTTAATCCCATTTCGCAAATGGGAACTACACGAACTACCCTCTATGAATAAATCTAAAGATAGTGTTTGGTCCGTAAAAACCTCAAACAGTCTAGAGAAATCACGATATGTAATTATAGCTTTTCACGTCAACAAAAAGGGTGTGTCGAGTGAAGACGTTTCCACATTCGATCATTGTAACATTAAAAACATAAGAATCTATCTAAATTCTGAAACATATCCATACGAAAATTTAAATTTGGATTTTGACAATGGCGAATATTTAACCGCCTACGAGATGTACTGTCAGTTTCAAAGTAGTTACTATGATAATGCAAAAAATCAGCCCTACTTTTCATTTACTGATTTTAAGAATCACACAATGTTTGTATTTGACGTTTTAAAACAAAATGAAAGCATCAAGTCCTCGACGGTAGACTTGCGCCTTGAAATGGAAGTTTCTCAGATTTTTAAAGACAATACTAGGTGTTATTGTCTCATTTTGAGCGATACCATAGTTGAATACACACCGCTATCAGGGTTGGTTCGAAAACTCGTGTGATGGGAAAAAGAGTGAGATTCAGTGAGCCCGAGTCAACGGTCATTTATTTGCCTGAAAAATGTGGTGACTATAGAAGCGGTGCTGAATGGATGATTGAAGCACAAAATAGAGTACGATTTCAACGTAGAATTAAAAAGATTGCAATAACATTGGAAGCAGTAGTGAATCCTGAACGTAGAAAAATGCGTCAAATACCCACCATCAATTGAGCTCTTATTTTATTCGAGTACAGGCCGTTGATGTGTACACTTCATATAACATGATGATTATATTAGCCATCGATATGCAAGGATTTGTAATTGCAAATCAGTTTATGCCGAAGGAAATAAGTATTGCATCAAATTACAAAAATATTCACACTTACTTGATGAAACCGACAATCGACTACTCGTTTTTAACATCGAAGGAAAAAATTCAAGCCAGATGGTTGGAAAATAATTACCACTCAATTCCATATTCCGGAGGAATTGTTGATATGGCCGAGATTGACAACATCTTTTACGGATTTACTCAAAATTTATCCGATGTGACGTGCGTGGTCAAGGGTGTTCAAAAAGAAGATTTTTTAAAAAGACATTTCCCGAATTTTACCATATTAAACCTTGAAGGTGAAATTAATTCACCAAAGTTTGAAAAATGTACTCATTTCTGTGCAAATCACACGGATGAGTTTAGTAATTGTTCATTTCAAAATGTAAAAAAAAATTGTACTTATTTAAATGATAATAATAATACTAAATAATATTAAATGTAACTTATTGTGTAATTGGTAATGTTAGATTGTTATGTGACATTATTACTGATAAACGTACAAATTTATCTTGTAATTTTTTTTAAATAATAATAAATGTGTTATTAAGATGTTGTGTTTAATTTAACTACCATTATAATAAACAATATACATTTTTATCAGAAAGTCAATTACATCCTGTTACTTCTGATTATGTTATAATTTCCTGTTGAAAATTGGTGATATGTTATCATGCATGTTGTTATGAAATGATGAAATAAAACACAGTTATAACATACATTTGATTTTCTTTTATTTAATGATTGTTAATATATCTTTTATATAATTTATGAAATATATATGAAATTATAATTACACATTTAACATTTGTTTCTTTATTTTAAACCATCCAGGAGGTTTTTTGTATTTTTATCGCTTAGGAGCGGGTCAAGTACAAGTTTTTATTTTAGATTCGTGACGTACGCGACGGGCGCTTTCATTTGAGTACCATGAAGGCCCTTTTTGCAACACCGGAAGTCACACTTCCGGTCGCCATTTTTGATTTTGTGGTAAAGATTGTCACTTTCGGTCGCCATCTTGGACACACCCTGTATATACAAAGTCTTTCGACCACCCTGTATATATGCTCGTTCGCTTGCTGCCGCTAGGTGGCTGCTGGTATCGCGCGTTGCACTCGCACACTTGAGACAAAACATTGGAATTTCCCCCTCTCATATTTTCCATCCTTCCATTTCCGATTTCTGGTTCTCACTCTCACACAAGGGGCTCTTATGGAGGTATAAAAAGAGAGTGCGTATACCGGATGTCACTGATAACAACTGATAAGCAACTGATAAGCCCCGCCGCCCCCTCGTCACGACACCTCGTCGGGCCACACCCCGCCCTAATTCTTCCCGCCAACACCAGCGACGGTGGCGACACACCAATTAAGCCGGCCCAGGTGTGGACTCAGTGATGGGCAGGTGAGAAAAGTAATTTTAGACCCCCCATGTAAACCTTATGGGATTTTGGCGCAGAACTCTCCTAGCTCCTCTACTCACGAATAAATTGATCATAAGAGCAAAAAAGGTTCCAAATTTTAGTAGAGGAATGCTTTAACCGACTAGCTGAAGACTATTTTAGTATCCAAGTTCCAGTACTGATATCAAGAAAAACCATATCTAGCGCTGTGTGGCTACCTAGTGAAGTTATTTTGAAAGAAAAAATATTAAATTGTAATTTTATTTGAATATAAATCAGGTTAATAACTTAATTTGTACACTTTATAGTATACCATAATACCAAAGTATTTACTCCGCACGTAGAGCCTTTAAAAAGGTAACCAAAAGATAAAAAAAAGTGCATCAAACAATGATGTTAAAAACCCCAAGGAAACCCATTTTATGTATTTTCTTGTACTTGCTTATATACGCTTTGATGATTAAAGCATGTTTAACACTCTACTCAAGTAGACTGATTGGGACAAGAATGTTACTTGTTGTTACAAGTTTATAACATGGGCAAAAGACAAGTTTGTAGATGGTACTTCAATCCTCAATTTTTTTGCGTTCTTTAGTAAAAGTGAGAGCAAACTTTGTCATTATCCTAGATGTCTCTTAAATCAATTTTACAACTCAAGACTATAAATTTTAGGTTCTTTTAGACTACTTTTAGCGTTTATTCTAAAGGATCTCCTTATATATATTTATTTTTCTTTCTATTGTAAAAATTGTTACAAACAAAGTTATATTAATATGTATTTTATGAATAAACTACAGTTATTTTTGAGTACTTTAGTTATTGTTGAAAAAAATTATAATCTAGAAAAGTAATCATTAATTAAATTTTTGCAAACATTATTAGCTCCTACTTCTCTAGGTAAAAATTACACTGGAGGAAAATTTCCTTCATTAATTAAATTATTTATAGCCTGCTATTTATCGTCATCCAGAGGTGGTTCTCCCTCATTAAAGTTTCTTGCAATATTATGTAATACTGCAGTTGCAACTATAACTGTCATTGTATTTTCTAGTTTTAATCGGCACCCATAAGCTAATACAGGAAATCTTCTTTTCCATATTCCAAATAGTTTTTCAACAACTCCTCTTGTCCTGATATGTGTTTCATTATACCTCTGGTCGCCAGGTCCAACAGGATTAAGTAATGGTGTTAATAAATAGAGTTGAATGTTATAAGCACTATCACCTTGTATAAATCATATGTAATAACCTATTTAATAATTATTTATAAGAAGTACAAACCTAGCAGTATTCCGTTATCGAATTCATTAACTTCAAACCTGTTTTTTATTCGAGAACTATTAAATATTGTTGAATCATGAGCGGAACCTGGCCATCTTGCAACCAAGAATTTTCATTTTACTGTCTGAAACTACCTGAACATTTAAGGAAAAATAATACTTTCTATTTCGAAAAATTTCTGCATCGTTTCCACCTATAAACAAATTTGTATTTTGCAGGAGTTGTTTAATAAATCATCAAAAATTACCAGGTGAATTCGAATGTGGGTTCCATCTATAGCACCGAACACCCTTGGAAAGGCAGCAATATTGAAAAACTCCTGGCATAATTGTCTTTTTTCTAAATTTGTTTCAGGGAATTTTACATATGTCGGGCGCAGTCTTGCTAGTGCCACCGAAACTCTTTTAACAATTCTACAAGCCGTAGATACATGTGTTCCGCCAAAATCACTAATACTTAATAAATGATTTCCGGTGGCATAATACCTTAGTGTTATTAAAATCTGGTTTATCGGAGAAACGGAATTATTTCTGAAATATGGAAATTATATTATACCTTACTTTTATTTATTTTTATACTTATCATATGGATATTCTAAATCATGTTCAATTTCTTCGAGTAATAAAAGCACAGTCTCCCTAGTAAGGCAAAATCTTAAAAAAAAAGATAGGTTATCCATTGTTTCGAGGTAATTGCTTCTAGTATAAACTTGTCGAAGAATCCCAATTCTATTATTTCTAATATCTCTTTATCATCTTCAAAAACTGGATGCATTTCATAATCATCGTTCATTTTTATTATTATTGTGTAGCACTTTTACACACACTATTTACATTATTAGGTAAAGGTGACGTTTAAGTCGCAACATTTTAGGATTTAAGTATTCCTTAAAAACTTGGTGCAATGTAATAAGGAACACTTATGACTATTAAGGGTTCCTTAAGGTTTAAGGAACAATGGTACAATCGGGCTTAAATCATTTAAAACGTACTACATTTTGTCTTATTTTATTAATGAATATTTCTAAAATCATAGTCGTAGACCCATAATACCTAATATTGTTGTAAATGTTAATTTTATTTTTCTAAAAATAATAAAAATGGGTGTTCCATTAAAAAAACTGATGATGACGTTATATCACGCAAAACGAAGCATGCATTGAAAATCAAAAGACGTTACTATATAGATTAAAAAATATACCAAAACTTTTATTAAGGTTATTTTTAAAATAAATTAAAAATGTTATCAGAAATTAGGTGTTTCCATAAATTTACCCAACCCTGTATAATAACTCTTAATAACAGTTTCTAATAAACCTATAATTAAAACTAAAAAACAAACTCTTATTTTAAAAACTTAAAAGAATCGTAGAATTTTTTTAAGGGTTTCATACTTTCATATACTGATCAAAGAACTACTAATAAGTTATAGAAACTAACCCCCCCCCCCCCCCCCTGCTCCGTTTGAAATAGTATTGCTCTTATATGACTATACTTTAACTATACACATAAGCATAAAATATAGAAAGCTAAAACTTGAAATAAAGTTATATTCTACGTGCTGTAGGTTGAAACCGCTGAGAATGACGTTTTGCATCATTTTAGGGGGGGGGGTGGAGTTGTTATGTTAATATTAATTGCAAATGCTTATGGCTGACGTCATCACATCCTATATTTTTCCATTTTTTTACAAGTCCACATTGAGATGATCCCATTATTATAACACTTTTCCCATTCCTTATCAATAATACCCTATGGCGCAACGGGTAGCGCGTCGGGCTCTCAACCAGCTGACCGGTGTTCAAATCCTAGCAGGCAAGACTCACTACAGAGTCAATCGCATCCAAACATATAGTGTAAGTTGGGTTGCAAATACTTTCTCTCTATATGTGAAGTGTATGCAACACAACTACCAGTGTATCTTGAGTTGCATCCACAGAACATACTACAAAATCGCGAGCTCCATGTTATTCGTCAGAATCAAGATATTAGTTCCCCATGTCACCACTTGGGAGCGCTTCGAGCGCAAAGTGATTAATTGCAAGAAATATTTAAATTTTATTATTTAATAATATTGAAGACAACGTACTATTTTTATATTATTAGTTTGTCAATGATACATAAAATCAATATTAAAATTAATAATAAAAATAATAGATATATATATTAATCTTACAAAAGTAAATAAATATTAATTTTATAAATACAAAGTATCTATTGAATTAAAAATATTTAAGAATAAAACATACAATTTTACTAATTAACTGTAATTTAAAAATAGCTTTGTTTTTAATAGTGCTTACCTCTTTATTTCAAATATTAAAATACGTCCAAAAACGCTTATACATTTTCCAAACGTCAACAAATTGATATCAACACAATAGCCTCATTTAATAGATCATATCTTAAAAATCAAAGTTTAGCCAACTAGTTGTGACATAAATTATACAGAAATTTGGCTATAAATGATTTATTATTACGTTTATTTTCATATTTTGAACATTTTTTACAGCGATGTGACTAACATTTTCAATGTTGCTAGACAACATTTGAAAAACTCTGAGTCTGATTTCCTACATTTATTTTAACAGCAATATAAATTAACATCGATCATAAAAAGAGTTTTCGTTAGTAGACATTTTCAGCAGATTTATCACTGATGACTAAAATAAGGTTGTATGATATATATTTAGAGCCATAAATTAAATAAATAAATTTATCACTTTGCAGATACTTTAGTTCGGTTAAAAATTGTAAATGCACGCAGAATAATATATTAAACGTTTGATAAAATATTTAATATTGATTAAAAATTAGAATCACACAATAAAAATAATTCATAAATTATTTGAACTGCTGGATAAATAAAGTTAATTTATGTTGAAAACTAAAAAACACTTGATAATTCATATATTTTTTTTATAAAAGAGTATATGTTGAATTAAAACAGTAAATATTCATTTCAATATTATGAGGTTCTTACAATACTTAATACATGTATTCTGGTTTGATCAGGAGTAACATTAATAAAAAATTAATAAATATAACAAAAGCTATTAAAAAATTGAATGGAAGATTTAGGGCCATGATATCCAACTCCTAATAAAGTAATAAACAATTAGCTTAAATTAACTTTTAACTGAGTTTAATATATTTTATTTTATCAACACTTTTAAGCAGCTAATTACTTATATGCTTAATATATTTTTATTTGTTATAAATGTCTATATTAAACATATATTTAATTTGCTGTCTAGTTAATAAAATACATAAATAGATTCACTAAACATAGGTTAGGAATGAGCAAAACAAACCGAATATTATGACCTTGAAATTATTGGCTCTTTAAATTTCTACTTGCGTTCTCTGTTTTGCACCACTTCGCCGCTAGATGACGCCACTAAACCGCGTTGAACAGTTCCTAATTTAAAGCATCAGCCCCGTGGTTGCATTTCTTGTCCATCTAATCACATGGCGTCGATATTTGAAATTTGTGCCTCTACAACCAAGCGGCCATCTTGGAAAATACATTCAAACATTCAGTATGCAAAATTTGAATTCACCGCTCTTACCGATCATCCTGTATAAAAACCCAAGTGCTGCCATCTAGTCGACAATCCTGAATAAGGTATGCAACCAATCATACACGCAGAAATCGGGTATGCAACCAAACACACACACACACAACACTAGCGCCAACAAATATTTTGATGGCCAAATTTTGAACTAAAATTTGTATGAGACCCACCGGAAGCCCATGTTGATTCCCATAAGGAAATCGACTCTCGCCATTTTCCCCTACTGTGTAGACCAATTTCTGTTGAAAATCAACTTGATTGAATCACGATTTTACGAAACTGCTTTTCAAAATGTTGTAGGTAGGGGATTATTGTAATATAACAAAGGCTACAATACAACACATCAATAACTACAATATTAAAATAACATATAAATGCGGCGTAGCAATTCCTTATTCTACGAATATATTAAATTTGAGATTTGTTTTTCGTTAACTTATGTTGTTTTTATAATACCGGACCTAAAACAATAAAATATACAGGGTGTTAGACAAAAAACGTACGACTGATTAATTCCGTTATTTTTTAACCGATTTATATGATTCAAAAACCATTTTAAATGTTTTTTTAGTATTATTAAGGCAGGTACACCCATAAACGTTTTTATTTTTAGTATAGTTGCTATGGCAACCAATTTTGTTTTTTAAATGTCAACATACATTTTTTATTTATTTTTTTTGGAATCTCTATGATATTTTTAATACAGCCATGTAAAATAATAATACACTTTTATAACAAAACTTTTAGATGAATTTAAAAAAACATAATATTTGTTTTTTATTTAAAATGGTTGTAATTAAATAGTTGGCATTGAAAATAACGAAAGTTTATTTTTTTAGTGTACTATATTATGCATAACAACATAAAAACACCCCAAAAAATAAACATAATTTTTGCAATTCTGAACTATAATATTGACTTTTCAGTTGCCATTTTCGATGTTATAACTACTTACTTTTTTTCACTAGTGAAAAAAAGTAAGCACTTTTTTTCACTACTAATAAAATTTAATTATTTTTTTGCAATTCTGAACTATAATATTGACTTTTCAGTTGCCATTTTCGATGTTATAACTACTTACTTTTTTTCACTAGTGAAAAAAAGTAAGCACTTTTTTTCACTACTAATAAAATTAAAAAAAAACAATAATTATCAGAAACTTGCGGATTATACTCCAAAATTGCAAAAAATAGTGTATGTTACACGTGTAAAATGCGTGTTTTTTTACTCGTCGCATTATAGATCTCGTTCTTCGAACTCGATCTATAATTTGCGACTCGTTAAAAAAACACTATCATTTTAAAAACTTGTAACATAAATAACTATTATTTTAAATGCCAACTATTCAATAACAATCATTTTAAATAAAAAACAAATAATATGTTTTTTGAATTTATCAACATTTTTTGTTATAAAAGTATATTATTATTTTACATGGTTGTATTAAGAACATTATAAAGATTTAAAAAAAAATGTATGTTGTCATTAAAAAAAAGCAAAGTTGGTTGTCATAGCAACCTGTATATTTGTTTGAAATTTTCAAAATTAAAATTATCGAATAAATAATTAAATATGTATTATTAATATATATTTACAATGAAAACAATTGCGGTAAATTATACTAAAGTAAATAATATGATAAAATGGTCATTGCATGCAACCATGAAATAGTTATGGATTGAATTATTGTTTATTATATTATAACGTTTGTGTCGGCAAAGTAGTTTGAATCATAAAGAACTAAGTAAAACTGTTTTAAAAACTGTGCTGAAAATGGTATGTATGTTGGATTTAATGCTATTTAATTTTTTTTTTTAACAATTGATCAAAATAATGCACTTTACTAATTAAATATTAAAAGCAATCGATTTACACTAATAATTCATACAACAAATATTGGCAGGTTGGTATTCTTGTTATTTAATCACGGGCCTACTTTCATAACTTTGAATACTTGATCATAAATTATATTTATAATGTTAAAGATCAATTAATACATAATTTGACTCATGATTAAATATTTTATATTTTTACAATTTATTTTGACCATGGTAATGTTTTGTAAAATTGCAAACCAAGTTGATTGTTTATATACATTTTTACTTTTAATATTTTTTAATTTATATAATGAGTGGAAATTGTATCCGTTATATTTAAATAATGTTACGCGGCACAAATGATCCGTGTGAAAGTAGTGTCCAGCTAACTGAGTGGGATGAGGTGGGAAAAAAATTATATTGAGGGCGCCACGTAATTATCAAACTCCAAACTTCCGAATCTTAACCAAAATTACGAAGGTATAACATTCGAACACAGCACGCGAATATTAAAACTGAAATAAATAATTTGGTGTAAGATGCAATATAATTAAATGGTATTTATTCATTCAAAAGAATACCTCTAAATATAAAACAAAAATATACAGTAATGTGATAAATATTCCTGTTAGCAATAACAAATTCGTTTAGACAAAATAAATTTATATATAAATAATCCCCTATTATAAGATATCTTGGCGAGCTTGCAATTCGCAATTTGCTTTAATATCATTAATCTAATAATTAATAAAGAACAAAAAATATTGTTAGTTTTAAGTGGATCAACCACGCAAGATAATGATATTATATTACAAATAAACAAAGATAAATATAATTAACAATGATTAGTATTAAACTAGTTAATGTTTTTAATAATGGACAACAATAACCTATCTGAAATCCTTGGTAAGTTTAAGTTGTAGAGGCAACGGTGCTGAAGAATAGTAATCTGAACAGGACCGCAATATTGTTGAGTCGAGCAGGGAGTTCTTACAGATCCTCCCGATCTCCGTGCGTCTTTATCGCTGATTTACGAGCAATCGTGATTGCGTATCTAAGTAACGACAAAAAAGAAACAAAATTTTCAAAGGTCTTGTCTTTAAGGATAATCAAATTATAAAAACAAAAATAATACAAAATCGCGCATGTCATATTGAATTAGGAATGTTGCCACGTTTAACGAAATACCATAAATCAACTTTAAATGGTATGAAATGAAAACGTAACGTAACAATAGCGTCGGTATATCAGCATACTCTGAAATATCGTTCTAGTCTAATGGATGTACGCTAGTCATGCTGATTGAACTGTTAGTCCCAGAAAACTGTATGTAGGTTCTGTAACCTCCTTTGTTAATATAGATCTTACACATTTTTCTAATAAGTGCGGACTGGGCATCAAGTACCCTGACTAGTTATTGTAACATATGATGTCAGGAGTCTCGGTTTGCTAGTAAGTCGGGCAAACTTCAAGAATTGGAATTGGATTATTCTTTGACGTCAATCTTGTAATTTTTTTGGATTGTCACTTTTCCTTAATTTAAATTAAAGAATTATTCAGTTTTCAGATTAATAATACTTGGTTGGGTGGGCGAGATACTCTAGTTAAAACTAATCGCTTGCAATCAATGACTCGAGCTCCACGGCTACCCATCTGACTGTTTATTATTAGGAGGATAAGTTTTTTTACTTTTTTTGCTTAATTTAGATACAAATAATTGTTATTTCTTGTTTGTGTACTAAGAAAACGGCAAAGTTTAGCCTGTGGAGAAAATCATTCAATTTCAATCACTAACACTTGGGTGGGTAGTTGGGACACTCCAGTTAAAACTACTTGTTCACTATTAATTAAGTGGGTGTTCTGAAACTACTTTCTTGCAATTAATGGTTTAAGTAAGTAGTTAATTTATTTAGATACAAATTACTTTTGCAAAGAGGAGAATGATTTTATTTTGGATTACTAACGCTTGAGTGGGTGGACGGAGCACTCTAGTTGAAACAAGATACTCGACTGTTTATTAAAAAATTGGATCAGTAACAATTGTTAAAAATATTGCGCTGGAACTGTAAATCAATACTTTTTGATTGTTTCCCTAGAAGGTCTTATTGTCTAGGCTGTTCTTTTGACTTTACGGAAAGATGATGCTGCATGAAGATAAAGTAGCATTGACAAAAAAGTACATGCAAGCAAAGTTTTGCAACGCAAAAGGGTCCACAATCACAGGAGCAAACACATTAATCTGTCTGCTTTTCTTAATATTTGGCATCTGCATTAAGGATTTTCTACAACTCCTAGGCTTTTGTAGTTTGACACTATTGTTGACTTGTGGTGGACTTTGTTGGTAATCAGCAGATTTTGCTTTTGCAATGTAGGGTCACAAGCTGAAATTCTTGCCTATTGTAATACCTAGATACTTCAAGGTCTGCTGGTTTTGTATCCTTTTGTTGTCTATCTTTAACGTAAACTAACCCTAACATTTTCCAGCTACTGTCAGCGCTTTTGTCTTCCGGTGCTTGAGTTTCAGCCTTTTCTGCTCTAGCCATTTCTCTATTCTGCCAATGGCAAATTTTCTACTATTTGTTCCGTAGTTTAGCATTCTAGCAGTGCAAGATCGTCTGCATAAATTATTAGGAACACGTCTTCTGGTAGCTTTATTCTGAGCACTTTGTTGTATATATTCTACAGACTCGGTCTTAAGACCGAACTCTGTGGTACACCATAGGTTATACTAACAAAGAAGTTGTCGCTCACTAGAATCTTTATATTCTGCGGGTGCAAGTAAATGAGGTTGATAAAATATTGCGGGATTTTTTTTTAATCAGCGCTTTTTTTATTCCCGGCCAAGGTACAGGGTTGGAAGCGTTTTTCACATCTAGAGTAACCAGGATGGCACGTTTCTTTTTTTTTTTGCTTTTTTGACTGCGGGTTTTGGCTAATTAGATTGCGTCTATGGTTGACCTTGTTCTGAATTTAAACTTATGAGACACAGTAGTAAATATGCCGGCGGATCGTTTACGGTTTTTTTGTTTTTTTTTTTAAAGAGCTAGCATAGCTACTTTTCACTTGTCTAGAAAAGTGCCGTCTTTGATTAATTTGTTGAAGAAGGTAGATAGTAGCTCCGCGTTTTGTTTGGCCAAGACCTTAGCTACTTCTGACGCAATACCGTTAGGGCTTGCGGAAACAACTCTTTTGCTACTTTTTTCTGTTTCTCACCGTGAGCAAGGTAGAGTTGCGAACACCGAGCTTACCGGTCACTATTTTGTGTTTTTTCTCCTACAAATCTTTTTCTACTTTGTTGCATAGTACGCGCCAAGCAGCTTTCTTAGCAGTATTTATTGCATTTGTAAGTCAACTTAAAAAAGCTTAATTTTAAGTTAAACTTGTCCTTTTGGCTATTTGCTCTTGTGAGCCTCCTTTTAACTGATACAATTTTTTTTTCTGATTTTTGAGATCTTCCACCAGAAAACCGCATGCAAAGGAACTCATTACATCACTGGTACTGCAGTTTATTTGTTTTTTTTTTAATTTTTTGTTTATCCAAATTTGCTAATTGCATATAGTGCAAAAAACAGCTTTTTTGAATTCGGAACAGGTCTTTATTCACTAGATTCACATATACATTATTGTAATCGCTCAGGTTTTTCTTGCTGCCAACCTTCCTGCCGTTGACTTTATTCACAAAACCTTTAGAGCACAATTTGAAATCTATGCAGGTTGTTTTAACAGATTTTTATAGGTGAGTTTGTTGCTTTTGTTTACTACGCGTAGATCGACCTTAACCAGCTTCTCACTTAACACATTGCCGCACTTGTCTTTATTGCCAAGCTTCAGAGTAGTGATTTGCTATGCTGTTGCTTCTGATATTCCGACCCAGGTTGTGCAGAAATCTTTCAAACTATACTAGCAAGAGTATGCTCTAATCTGATTTATCTCAACCCGAACACAGCATTACTACAACCATGATATCCGGGTTTAAGCTTTCTCCCAGCAATTTCAGTTTTGCTCTATCACGGATCTCCAACTATCTCTGGCAATGGAACACGTTGTGCTCAACCATGTCTTTTTGCCTACAGTACAAACATTCATCACTTTTATCTAATACAGTTACGCCCGGCCGGAATCAATCATGTCATGTTCATACCTGCGTGAGGTAATAGTTTACCTCGCTATTACCTCCAACCTACTCAAACTTCACGTCTGCAATGAGCCGTCTGGACCTTTACTCGACACGCATTTCTTTCAATTTTTTTGTTATTTCCCCTACAACCATTCTTTCGCTTCAGATTTAATAAGGCGACCATCCCAGACCGCCGTCTGCCCTTGCACTACAAGGTCCAAAGGCTTCGTGCCTGCCACAACCAGAAGGCCTGCCGTCAACGCTGTCCTGTTTGTGTTTTTTCCCGCTGCACACAACATCCCCTCACATTTCTGCTCCAGAGAACACTATGGATGAAACTACCGAGCACATCAAACGCCTTGTGGAAGATCGCGCTTCCCCAGGTTTGGCATTAGCCCTGCTAAAGACCGGGCCGCCCTCCTTTTTTCACACACTTCTTTCACATGCATACCCCACGCTAAGTTTGTACTTAACGTAACCCCCAAATATTTTACCAAACATTTTGACCTGGCTGTGGTCTTTGAGTCCGTAATTTCTACTTAATTTAACCCTATCTTTTTTTGCAACTCATTGTATTCTTGTGCTATTTCTATATTTTCTCTTCCCGTAGCGTTGCTTATGGTAACTATCCTCCGAGCTTGGTTGCAATGCGCCCGCGTCACCGCAGTTTTGTTATTTCACCAGTACTTTGCGCAATTGGCTTATGCTTTTAATCAGTGCTGCCGTGCTGTCTCCCGTTTTTTAAGCCAAAGCCTCAAAGTCCCTGACTATACTTTCCAACCTTCTCTTGAGATCACCCACTCTTTCTTGTTAACTGCTATCGCTACCGTTATTGTAGCCCCAATCTGGATCTGGCTCTACATAAGGTCACGTCTATGTATGACTGCGCCCTCCGCCTCCAGAACGTGCGTGTTACCCTATTGTTCATTGGGAAAAGATTTTTGCAAGAGACCCACTCCGCTCTCCTGTCTTCAACATACCATAAAGGGCATTTAGCGTTAAAGTTTTTCTAATTACGGCGCCCTGTAACACCGCCGCAAGGTCCAAAACCTTTCTCCCTACTCTTTTTCTCAATCCCTAGGCTAGTGTTTAAGACCAGGCGTTACCCATTGCACGTTGGGCTGGGAGATCAAGGCAAAGTCTACCCCAATCTCCGCACCCAGTTGCATTGCAAGGTCAGTAACTGCGGCCAATCTGTTCAGGTTTACCTGTAGTACGCTGATCATGCAGCGTTGTGTGGAGCTTCCCTATTTTTGTTTTTCCTGGTTTTACCATCTCTTTGTATATGAAGCACGCTATAGACTTGGTTCTGTGCTTTGTTTTTTGCACGTGCTACAATGAGCTTCTGGTTTTCACTTAGCCGCAATGTACTCGAGTTCTTGGCACCTGTAGCACTGGTCTATATCCGCATAAGCCTCTACTTGACATCTTGCCCACCCTATCGTAACTCTGCCCATATTGAGCAGATGCGCACGGAAACCCTTCTCTAGGAAATCTACGGCAAACATGCAGCCATCTCTCCCTTGCGTCCCGACCAGTTTGTCTATAGCATCTCTCAGTTTCTTTCCGTTTTTGCCATATCTATTCCCCACACCAGAACTAAGGTTTCCAACCTTAAAATGGGTTTTACTGTAATTGTAGTGCTTTGGCCTTTGTTTACGATTTTCCTGAAGGCATTGAGAATTTTTTCCCCACGCTCTGTAATTTGAGACTAATGCCTCCCTCTTTAGTATCTAGGACTTTGTTTGTGTGTTTTCAGCTGCTCAGAGTAACTACTCCAGAGACCTTGTCCATTGACCAGAAGATTGACCGTCTTCCTTTGAGCTCTTCCCTTTTGGTAGCTTTGGCTCAACTATCTATATTCTATACCCTCTTCTCTATGCGGCGCAGGCACTACAACACCTCCCGGCACTTAGTAGGAAGGTAAAGTTCTTGTTGCTAGTAAGCTTGTCTTTCTCTGGTTTACTGAGCTATACAGGCCACGTTTCCGGCGCCTAGTTTTCCCCCGATAAAAATGTCTTTAATTTCACCCCCTTTTTCTCTATATAGTTTTGTGATAGGGTTTTTAGGTGACATTGTTTTGACTTACTGCCGTGCACCTGCCCAGTATTGCTACAAGGTTTTTTATATCCGTCTTGGTGTTTTTCGCTCAAATCCAGCGATATCTTGTTGATAGTGTTTTTAATTATTTCTTTTTTTTTTCTCTCATTAGCTCTTTCTACGCCAGTTTCTTCTGTGTCTATCATTTAAAAAAAAAAAAAGGGGGCCACTTAGTTCTAAAAAATTTGCTCGCGCTGAAACTCTCCCACTTTTTTTTGACAAAACAACTTTTTTATTCACCAACTTTGCAAGTAATTACACGAGCTCTGTCTAAACACATGCGTTTTCAACGATTATTTTGCAGCCAACCTAACCTAACCTAACCTGACCTGGATGTAACTAGCATAAGCTATACTTTTGTTTTTAAATTTACGTCGGATTTGTTCATACTGTTCTCTGTTCACTTCATTATTATTTTAGACTGATGATTTTAATTGTATATCTTGTTTTTAATCTTAATAGTGTTGGTTATACCATGCTGGATACTGCTTTCCACTGGATACCTTACAATTTTTGAAAATATATTCATCATACAATAATTTATAAAATTTGGCACATGCATTATTACTGTCGATTTTGTGCATGACCGGAGAGAAATCTATTACAAAAATGTGTTTATATAAATCAACTAGATTGCCAGCTCTAAAATTGTATGATTTGCTGTCAATAATGATCTTAAATTCAGTGAAAATGTTAAAGCAGGGTGATGCTTATCTTTTTTAACAATTAAGTTTTCAGATCTGGTAACTTGAAACATATTTAAAATATTTTTTTGATATATCTTTATCAGTACATTACAAATCCGCAATCAAAAGTTTTTGCGGAGTTAAAATAAATTAATTAAAAAAAATCTAAATATAAAAAAAATAATCAATATAAAAAAATTGTTTAATTATCTTCAGCAATAAAACTAGTTAGTCATTTCAAGCGTTAAGATTTAAGTTTAAGTAAACTTGTTTGGTATCATTGGAAAGCTGACAATGGGAGAGTTTTAAAAAGCTATTCGCATAACGGAGTTAAGTAGGACCAATTAAAGAAATTGTCAAGTGTCTTCTACAAAAAACTAATTACACTATAAATTGTAATTGCATGCATTACAATTTAAGTTTGAACTTGTGTGGTCTTATTGGAAATCTGACAATGAGAATATTCTAAAAAGCTTTTCAATTAAAAAAATCGTTTAATTAAGTTAACAAAAACACATAAATTCATTGCAAGGTAGTAAAAAATATTGATTACCCTCTCTTTGAAATCAAAATCATGTAATTACGAATTCAAAAGAAAAAGCAGATATTTTTGCAAACTAATTTGCATCTAACTGTACTAATATAAATCCAGTTATTGCTGTATTTACAATGCCGGTTAGTGGTAAACTAATGGGTCCAATTCATTTTAGGCTACAGGTTGTGAAAAAATAACTTCTTAAACTAAATACTACAAAGGCATTAGGTATAGATAATATCCTGCCTATTATTCTTAAAAGAAATGAATTAGCTCCTATTTAAATATTTGTTTTGTTATACAAAAAAGAAACATTCCCAATTTGTTGTAAAAGTGCAAATATTTAACTTTTACCTAACAAGAGAGACACGTCTAATTCTTCAAATTATTGACCAATTGCATTATTGTCCAACTTGTCCACATTTTTGAATAATGTATTAATTTCTACATTGTCAAGTCCTTAGAACAAAATAACTTCATCTCAGATATTTAATATTGATTTTGATCAAAACGTTCGACAACAGATTACAAATGGAAGTCGACTTTAAACTAACCTTGAGAAAATCTTGCAGTAGCTTTAAACATTTCTAAAGCGTTTGATAGATCTTGATTCAAAATTAAAATCCATGGTTTTATCAATATTAAATATTAAACTCAACAACAAATTCATATCAAAATCTTTTTTAATTTGTCTTCTAACGGATACAATTTTACATAATCTGTTTTGGAACAAACATGTTGTTGGCATAGCTTTGAAAGTATTTAGAAATTTAGGATTTTTTAGTAGATGTAAAGAGCTTTTTAATTCTGTTCAACTTTTGCATATATACAGGCTGTTTCCTAAAAAACGCCGGAAGCTATAATTTTCTTATTTTAAATTTTAGACCCAACAAACTATATATTCTTAAATGGCAAGAAATAAGCTATCTTTGATGTTCTCAGTTTGTAAATATATTTTACCTGTTTCGAGTAACGATATTCATCATTGTCGTTATTTTAAATGGAACACCCTGTAAATTTTTACATATTTTGATTCAGGGTGAAATTCTGCATACAGCAGTGTATTTTATTTATTTATTTGTAGACGGAAATAAAAAAAAAAATTATGAAATGTGCAAGAAAAAACAATGTAAATACTGAAATATTTTATTGAAAAAAAAAACTACAAAACATAATATCTACAAATATTGTTCAAATTGATTCCCACCGTGCTGAATACAGAACTGACATCTTTTATTTACTCCATTACTGGCATTTAATATCAAATTGGGAGATATTTCGTGGCAAGCATTGATAATCCTAAGCCTTAGAATTTCTTTAAGATTATATCTTAAAGATCATGTTTATCTAACACAACCAGAAAACAAAGAAATTTCACCCTGAATCAAAACATAAAAAATATACAGGGTGTTCCATTTAAAATAACGATTATGGATATCGTTACTCAAAACAGGTAAAATATATTTACAAACTGAGAACATCAAAGATAGCTTATTTCTTGCCATTTAAGAATATATGTAGTTTGTTGGGTCTAAAATTAAAAATAAGAAAATTATAGCTTCCTGCGTTTTTTAGAAAACAGCCTGTATATAAAATTTATATTACATTGGGAGGAGCATCGGAATGTACATTATCCAAAGTGACTAATGACAACATCGTAGTAATGTTTTGCATTTTTTATAGATTTTTCTATGGACATTGTTTAAACAAAATACAGACATATTCACGGATAGTTCAGAGATGTAAGACCAAAACTTTTAAGAGAGATGTTTTTAACCGTATTATTGATACATAAAATATACTTCCAAATTCAATTTAGTATTTTCCGAGATTTATAAGCCGCAAATATTCAAGATCAATGTTCAATGTTTCAGCAAGTGTGGTTTCATTCAAAGGTAATTTTATGTTGTTGTTGCATATTAATTAATTTCTAAATATCACATTTTAAAACTTAAAAAAAAAATACAACGCAACACAATAGAATTGTCAATAGCCATAGATATATATATATATATATAGGTTTATTTTAAGTACTTTCGTCCAACATTAGTTACATCTATTCTGGAGTAGTCCACCATGAGATTTTCCTCCTACGTAGGATTATAGTTCTGCGACTTATATGGTTTTGCGCTACATTTTTGGGATCAATAACTTGAACGGGTCTCTTGCCCGTGTAGCTCTAAAGTCAGTGATTAAAGTGCGTTAAGATTTATGGCCCCATAAAAATGTACAAGTGCGTTTACATGTGAATGGAATTCGTTTTTACAACATATCTTTACAAATACAAATTGTGTAAGAAATAATAAGAAAAATGCAGACATTTTATCGCAGTGGATGCAAATATTATTTAAATTATGCGTACATTTAATTAATTATTTCTTGGCTGTTTAAAGCTTAATACAACATCGACAAATATGACCTAAATGATGATTATTTTTATATCTTATTGTAGTACTATAAGTTGGAAAAAATCATAAAAATAAACTTATTAAAGAAAAATTTGTTGTTTAAGTTCAATTACAACTATAATTGTTTTATAAAATACGTAATATTAAATTACTCCTACAAAACGGCGTAGAAAATAAAATGTACAAAATGTTTAGATTTAATTAAGTAAACAAAAATTTTAAAGTATGCAGGTTATAAAGTTGATGATCAAAACATGAGGTTTTTAATATGCGGATTACAATATTAAAGACAGATTTGAAGTTATAAAAGTAACGATCACACGAAGGGTTAACAACTAAGTAAAAAAATGTACAAATGAACAAAATGTTACGTGAATATGTAATGATTACGTGATTATGTAATAATTACGTGATTATGTAATGATTACATGATTATGATTATGATTATGCATTGATTACGTGATTATGAAAATGATTATGTGATTATATAATGAATACATGATTATTCAATAAGTACACACTTGTTTAAGATTTTATAATTCTAAATTGCATGCATTAATTATTTTATATAAATTATAAAATTATTTTGATGCTTAATATTAATATATTATTATAATACTTATGTTTTATAATAATCTTCAATAAAGTACTTACTACAATTTCTTTTATATAATAAGAACATAAATTAAAAATATACCTATTTTGATGTTTAATCATGTTTTATGTAGATTAGAAAAAATCCACAACCAAGAATAAAAATGTGATTTATTATATTAAAAAATAAATAAAAATAAACATATAAAAATCTTTTCAACAAAAATAATAACAATACATAATACAATTTGTATCAGTGAAAAATTATATTCGACTGAAGTAGGTATTTATTTTAATATAATAAATAAACAACTGCACATGCACATGACAAGGGTTGTATAAAAACACCTGTGAAATTGTCTAATAAATAAATCTCTAGCGGCACAATTAGATACAGATTGGACACGACTAAATTTACGAATATATGATTCCATAAAACCAATATTTGATTATGTGAATTTGTGAACTCAACATTTAATTATTTGAACACGCGTAATCATTATTTTATTATTTGAATACGCGTACTAAACATTTAATTATTTGAGTACGCGTAATCAATATTTGATTATTTGAATACGCGTGTTTTATTATTTAATTACACTATTTATTACAAGATTATGTAATGATTACGTGATTATAAAATAATTACGTAATTATATAAAGTTTACTTGATTATGTAATGATTACGAATATTACGTAATTATTATTTGATTCTGTAATGATTATTTTTATTTTGTAAACTGATTACGCAAGTTGTTAACTCTTCGCGGTCACAGCATGTTAAAATTTATGTTTAAAATATTTAGAGTAGTAACAATGTGAAAGGAGTAAAAATGTATGAGTAATAAGAATTAAAGAATAGAGAGAATGTGAGAGAAGCGACAATGTAAAAGTAGTAGAAATGAAGAAATGAAAGAGTAGTGATAATGTGAAAGTAGTTAGAATGTGAAAAACGTGACAATGTGAGATTAGTGAGAATGTGAGAGAAATAAAAATGTAGTAAGAATGTGAGAGTAGTAAGAATGTTAGAGTAGAAATTAATGATGTAATGAGAATGTGCGAGTAGTGAGAATGTGAGAGTTGCAAGAATAAGAGAGTAGTAAAAATGTGACAGAAGCGATAATGTGAGAGTAGTAAAAATATGGGAATTGTGAGAATATGAAGTTAGTGAAAATGTGAGAATAGTGAGAATGTGGGAATAAAAAAGTATGAGAATGTAATAAAAGCAACAATGTAAGAGTAGAGGGTATGTGAGAATATGAGAGTAGTGACAATGTGAGAGTAATGAAAATGTAAAAATAGTGAGAATTTGAAAGTAGTGGGAGAGAAGCGACAATATGAGAGTAGTGAAAATGTGAGAATAGTGAAAATGTAAAAGTAGTAAGAACGTGAGAGTAGTAAGAATGTGAATGTAGTGAGAATTTGAGAGTTGTGAGAATGTGAAAGTAGAAAAAATGTAAGAGTAAAAAAAATGTGAGAGTAGTAAGATTCACAATAAGTAATAAAAATGTGAGAATAATAATGTTAGAATAGTGACAATGTGAGAATAGTGAGCATAGTAAAAATGTAAGAGTAGTAAGAATGAGAAAACAGTGATTATGTGAAAATAGTAAAAATATGAATGTAGTAAGAATGTAAAAGTAGTGAGAATTTGAGAAAAGTGATAATTTAAGAGTAGTGGGATTGTAAGAGTACTGACAATGAAAGAATTGTGAGAATATAAGATTAGTGAAAACTTAAAAATATTGAAAATGTGAAAAAAGCTACAATGTGAGAGCAGTTAGATAGTGAGAATAGTAAAAATATAAGACTAGTAACAACGTGATAATAATGAGAATGTATGAGTAGTAAGAATGTGGGAGTAGTGAGAATGTGAGAGAAGCGACAATGTGAAAGTAGTGAGATTGTAAGAATAGAAAGATAGTAAAAGTAAAAAGAATGTGACAGTAGTAAGAATGAGAGAACGTAGATAATGTGAAAATAGTAAAAATGTAAAAATAGTGAGAATGTAACAGTTTAAAAAATGCAAGAGTAGTAAGAATGTGAGAGTAGTGAGAATGTGAGAATAGTGAGTATCTGAGAATAAGGAAAATGTAAAATAGTAAAAATGTGAGAAATGTAAAAATGTGAGAGTAGTAGAATGTGAAAGTAGTAAAAATGTAAATGTAATAAAAGTATGAAAAAATAGAAAAAAGTGAGATTAGTAAGAATGTGAGAGTGACAGTGTAAGAATAGTAAAATTTTAGAAATGACATATTGAGAGCTTTTTCTTGATTCTGTCTGGTTAATTCCAATAACAAACAAAACTGCTAACTTAAAAGTGAGTTTTTAACAGGTTTGTGATACCCTTAGATGTTCTGAGCCGCACGCGCGCTAAACCTCTTTCGTGCTAGGGATCAGGGCTTGCAAATGTTCTCTATAAATAAGGAAATCCCAGTAATAATCTAGTGAAGTAATAGGCTACAATTTTTGATGAAATACTATAAAATAACTGGAAAATAGAAAATGATAGTCAGCCATCAAAAAATCAGAAAGTACCCTTTTGTTAAATTTGATTTATATGTTTCAAATTAAATGTTAAAATAAGGTTAAATGGAAGATCATCATTGTGATGAACTTTGCTTGTTTTGTAAAATTACAAAAATAAAGATAATTTTTATTACTATTATTATTATTATTATTATTATTATTGTGAGAATAATATAGTATTAAAAATATAAGAGTAGTAAAATGTGAAAAAAAATTGTGAAAATAGTTAAAATGTGAAAATTACTACTATTACTTTCTCACTAATCTTACATTTTTACTATTTTTTTAATTTTCATTATTTTTAATTTATTAGTTTTTTCTCATTTTACTACTCTCACATTTTTACGACTTTCACATTTATACTACTCTCACTATCTCTTTACTCTCACAATCTCACTACTTTTACACTCACATTGTAGCTTCTACCATATTCTCACTTTTCTCACATTCAAACTACTCTCCTTACTTATAGTTTTAACTTTCAAATTCTCTCTACGTTGACATTCTTGCTATTCTCACATTATCACTACATTCACATTTTTGCTATTTTTGCAATATTACTGTTTTTCATTCTCATTACGAATACTATTTTTCTACTCTTACAATCGTACTACTCTCACATTCTCACTGCTCTCACTACTCTCACATTTTTATTATTCTCATTATTCTCACATTTTTACCTGTTTTACGTTTTACTACTTTTACATTTTTTCTACTCTTACATTCTCACTATTGTCAATACTCTCACATTGTCGCATCTTTTACTTTTTACTATTTCCACATTCTTACATTCTTATTTATTTTACTATTACTTTATATTTACATTTGTACTACTCACACTACTCTAACATTGTTGCTTCTTTCACATTTTCACTACTTTCCATTCTCTTTATGCTTACATTCTCACTATTTTTACATTTTTATTACTGTTACTACTTTCATATTTTTACTATTCTCACTATTTTTACATTCTCACTACTTTCATACTGTCACTACTTTCACATTCTCACTAATCTTACTATTTTTGCAATGTCACTACTCTCACATTCTCATTACTTTTACATTTTCACATTGTTTCTACTCTCACATTCTCACTACTGTCATTAATCTCAAATTGTCGCATCTTTTATTTTTCACTATTTTCACATTCTTACTTCAATCACATGTTTACTACTCTCACATTCTTACCACTCTTACAATCTCACTACTCTCAAATTTTTACTATTTTTACATTCTCACTATTTTTACTTTGTCAATACTCTCATATTTTCACTATTCTTACAGTTTTACAACCTTCACGCTCTCACTATTCTTACATTCTTACTACTCTTACATTGTTATTACTCTCACGTTCTCACCTTCTTACTATTCTCACATTTTTTTTAATTTCACATTCTTATCACTCTCACAACGTTATTACTCTCACCTTCTTACTATTCTCACATTTTCTTTACTCTCACATTGTTACTTTTCTTACATTTTCACTAATTTTACATTCTTATTACTTACTCATTCTCATTACTCTTACATTTTTACTATTTTTACAATCTCACTTGTTTTACCTTCTAACTATTCTTAAATTTTTAATATTTTCAAATTCTTACTTATCTCACTTTTTTACTACACTTATATTCTCACTACTCTTACATCTTCACTACACACATTCTGTATTTTTTTACATTCTACTACTTTTACGTTCTTATTATTTTTACATTCTCACTTTTCTCCCATTCTCACTATTCTCACATTCTTACTATTTTTAAATTTTCACTACTTTCACATTGTCACTACTCTTACTTTCTCACAACTTTTACATTCTCACTACATTCACATTCCTACTCTTCTCACATTCTTACTAGTATCACATTCTCACTACTTTCACGTCTTCACTACTCTCACATTTTTACTAAAAAAATCATACAAAATTTAAACACAAAACAACGTCCAGATCAAGGCGTTTTTACAGTACAAATATAAATCATTGTAACTTTATGTGTAATATTTTTATAATTATCTTATAATAAAGTTTAATAACTTAAGAATTGCATTATAATTAGCCAACCTTATTTAATATAAAAGAAAATAGTCTTTACAACTGAAACAAAATGAAATTTAGATTACTATGCCACTAAATCTAAACACAAAACAAAAGCAAAGCAAATATAAATTATAATACTTTTATAATTGTAGTAATTTACATATATTTCAAATTAAGCTTCAAGTCAGCTAATAATGCATTAAATTTAGTTAACTTTATTTATTGTACTGAACATTTTTATAAACAATTTGCTTAAATTATTTATAGACTTTACATAATTTTCTACAGAATTTGCACTTATCTTTACTTTTGTAAAATAATCTCAGGATTTTGTTACAGTTTTAAAGACTGTCATTAACGTTGTGATATGTACGCTTATGAACCTTTATAATTAAAAATGTAGTTATTATAAATATTATTATTGTTGTTTTCAAATATTATTCGGTCATATTGTAATAAGTTACAATAGCATACAAGGTTAGACCAGCCGGTAACCGACGGTAAGGCACAACTTTTAATAAGAAAAACATAAGCAAATTAATTAATATGAATATTACAAAAGGCATTTTTAATAAAAAGTTTTTTTTTTATAAATACTTTGTACTAGAAAATGTATTAAATAAATTAATATAAACGTAATAATATTTAAATGAATATAACAAGTAAACTGTATTCTATTGAAACATTTGAACAAAAAAATTTAAATTTTATAGGTCGCACGGTCGGGTACGGTCGCGCAGCAGGGGATATATATGAGAATATATATGCCCGCAGGCATATTTTTGTGTGTTAAGATCTAAAGGGGTATCGGGCTACACAAATCATGTAGGACGATAACTTCTATACAAATGTAGGACTAAACCCCTTTAGACATCTATATATATATATATATATATATATATATATATATATATATAGATTTTATATATATATATATATATATATATATATATATAAAATCTATATATATATATATATATAGATTTGTTAAACCGCCTACTATACAGACCCAATTTGCTATATACTATCGACGTTCCCAGACCAAATCCAACGTTTTCAGGCCCGGCCTTGGGTCTGACAACGTTTTCATGTGTTTTTCGTTATTTTTTGGCATAATATAGCAGTAGACAAAACAACACCAAATATATTTTGGGACTGAAAACGTATATTAAAAATGTCAACACATACAAGTTTAGTTCACTGAATATGGCAGACGAGGGCACGCTCGTCGTATTTGTATACGCACTGCAAGACGTTATCAGACCAGCCATGCCATACCGACGTTTCCAAACCAAACATTGGCAACGTTGTAATAAGCTATAATTTACCTCGCAGCTGACTTGGCTTTGTGCCCGGCCAGAGTTTTGAGCACGCAACAAAACTTAAAAAACAGCACACATCGCAATGATCGCGGGCTGGCGCGGATAGAAACAAAACATGTAAGCGGGCACTGCAACCCAGGTGTCCCGGGTCCGTAAACTTTTGTTTAAATTTGCGTTCCGTGCATCAAATTATTTACTTGGTTTAATTGTTGATGATATGCTTTCTTTTTTTAATATCTTTAATAAAACAAATGCGCTGCATTAGTGTCCATATATCTGATCAAACACGGAACACCTGTGATTGTATAGAAAATATTGTTTTTTTTAATAGTGCTGGTTTTTGCGTTTTTTATTATAGGTCATAGCCGCTTTTAATTTTCTTTTTATGCAATTCGTTTGGACAGAAAATTAAATAAAACAATTACTGTGTTTTATTTTATTTTTTATTATGAATTATCACGTAGTAGCGGTCAACTCTATTCCTTTAGATGTCTTATTACTTATAATATAATTTTAAAATAAGAATTTGTTTTTTAGTTTTATCTATATGTTTATTAGAAACTGTTATTAATAGTTATTATATATTTTAATAATAATATACCTACTTGGTTTTGGGCTTCCTGTGTTGGGATTAACAACACTGATGCTTTTTATATTATATTATTATATGCAATCTACATACTTTAAATTTATTATTTCTTCATCCCAACGCGGCTGTAGCATTCCGAGTGACAAGGAAGCAAGGCTATTGTTTGATTGTTGTACCGTGCATAATATTACTTACTCAATTTAATCGTTGCTAATATGCTACATTTCTTTAATAGAACACATTGGTGCCTAAATATTCGATCAAACAAGGGACATCTGTGATTGTATAGAAAATATTGTTCCTGTTTCAATAGTTTTGGTTTTTGCATTTTTTATTCTGTCATAGCTACTTTTAATTTTTTTTAAGCGATAACTGTTCCGTAGATGTTTATTATTGTACTTATGTATTCAGAACTAGATGAAAGTACAAGGAAAAATAATACTATAGATAATATATTTACAAACATAAGCAAATCAGAATACAATATTAAAACTATTAATCTAGGTTTTTCAGATCATTTAGCAATTAGTTTTGCATCAACTTATGTCACAATTAAAAAAAAAACAATGAACGCATTAATTACAGACCTATTACAGACAAAGAACTGTTAATATTGTACAACATAATGTATACTGTAGACTGGAGTATTGTTGCCAATCACAATTTAACTATACAATCAAAATTTGACGTATTTATAAATACTGTTGCATGTGCTATTTTTGAGGCTATTCTAGAGAAAATCAAGATATTAAATAAATCGAACATAGTAAATTGGTTCTTATATAATCTTATCCAATTGAAACAAAAAATCAAGATCTAAATAATTTAAATAAGCATGTTCATTCTGATCTTTTAGCTACTCAATTAAAACTACCCAGAAAAGACTACCAGGTTGCAATACGATTAGCCAAAAAAAGCACATAATAACTTTATTTATAAATCAAATAATTCTCAAAGAGCTATATGGCAGGTAATCAAAATCAATTTTAAATATTATTTTGATTCCCTGAACATAACTTATTAATGAATCATTTATGTCAAATCAAGTGTATTAAAACAGGCAAAAGCTATTCCAGTATTCAAAAAAGGTGAAATTGTTTGTAGTACTAACTAACTAACGCAACATTTGGAAGTAAATAATATTTTATGTGAAAATCAATAGACCTAAAGTATTTGCAATAAAACATTTAGTTGTTGAAATTTTAAATGGATTTGAAGTAGGTAGCCATACTTATGCTCTGTTTTGCGATTTGAGTAAGGCTTTCAATTGTGTATCACATCATATTTTAATTAACAAATTAAAACATAACAACTTTAGTAAATCTAGTATTGATCTTATGTCATCATATTTGAGTAACCTTTTGCAGTATGTAACAGTGAACTCTATAAATTTAAAATTGCGAAATGTAAGCATGGATGTTCTACAAGGTTTTGTTTTAGGGCCAATTTCATTCTTAATCTATATTAATGATTTGCCATATTGTGACACCCAAGCTCATTTTACGCTATTTGCAGATGATACAACCATTGTAAGATCTAATAAAGATATAGTTGAACTAAAAGTAGATGTGTGTAATACACAGTTGATTGTAAATGATTGGTTTTTATCAAACAAGTTAAATCTTAACGACTGTAAGACTGAGCATCTAATTTTCTGACTAAGACAAATTAACACCAACACTGAAGTAGTTAAGTTTTTAGGATTAATGCTAGATTATAGACTTACTTGGATAGCTCATAAGACCTATGTAAGCTATAAAATTTAAAGTTTTTTGCATGATTATGCCACAAAGTAAAACAATCATTTAAGGTTTGACTTTAAATGTTTGCTTAAAAGTAGAGATGGATTCAATTAGTATGCGATCAAATTTTACAACAAGCTACCTCCACATACCAAAACTTTAGAGTTTAATAAGTTTAAAATATCTATCAAAAATATGCTGATAAGTAATGCCTTCTATACCTTTTCTTATTTTTTTAGCATAATTTTGAAATAGTTGAATAATCTATGTATTTGTAATAATAACTTGTATTATTCTTATTTTTGACGTGTGTAAAAACTTTGTATATAGAACACTAATAAATATTAATATTATTATTATTTAAAACTTTTAAAACATTTGTTTAATTTTAATTTTAATTTATATGCTTATTAAAAACTGTTATTATATATTTTATTAATAATATACTTGTTGAAACGCCAATAACTTTTTAGTAAATAAAAAAGAACCTGTTGTTCAAGTTTAAAAGTTTGACAAATTGCAACATGTAGTGCATGTAGTTAAATAAGTTAAAATGGTTTATAACGTGTTTAAAGTATTATAAAAAAAGATTAGTCAATAAATTATTAAAAATTATTTAACAGCAATTTATTTAAATCTGTCTGATCTGACAATGAAATGTTTATTAAATTTATTAATTTTTGTTTTTCATTTATATAATTTTTTTAAATTTATCAATGTTTGATTCTATTAAATGACATAACATATATTATGTAAATGTTTTAATATTTTGCATAATTTTTTTGGTTTGTTGACTAGCAGTAATTAAAAATTAAAGTATGCTAGTAAAAAGAAAAAAAATTTAACAAGAGAATAAATAAACACTAAACTGAAATAAACTTGCATATACATTTCAAAATTTCTTAAATTTGTCTATAGGTTGTTCAGGCTTTTATTACGTTTACGGCACGTATTTATCACATGCAATAGACACATAAAAATCAGACATACACAAAGAATATGTGCTACATACCTATCTAGGCCACAAAACATGGCAACATTGCTGGGTCTAAAAGCGTCGGTTCTACTGTCTGGGACTAACAGAGATTGCCAGACATCAACTTTTTGTTTTTATACTAATTGTTTACCCCTCTTTCACTGCTCTTAGAGTTCTTAATTAATAAATCAAAATTATTTAATATACACACACTTACAACAAAGGTTTCTAGTGGGTCTGTGGTTGCCTGTTAAACATAGCGGGTCTAAAAACGACGGTTGTTTTTATATATATATATATATATATATATATATATATATATATAACTAGATACCTGACTCCCTATATTGATGCGTTTCTATAGTGAAGCAAATTATTTTATGGCGGCCATTTTGAGTGTAATACAAAGCAAACATTAAAAACATCTTCATTCTATTATTTTAAAGTTTAAACATTCAATACATACATTGTATGTTATTAACAATAAAATAAAATTATTTAAATAAATCGAACAAAAATTGATTATTTGGGTCCAAAGTTAAGACCAAAAATGTGTTTTTAATAAACAATTGATATCTTTTAAATTGACATATCAACTTAAGCCATTTTTTACAACATTACTACACGTAATACTGACGTTCTATTATCTTAACCAAACTTTGTATATGCAGTAGTTTTTGCAGTAAAGTAATTTGAAAAAAAAAGAACTTAAAAATTCCTAAAAAGGGTAAACCTGCACAACTTTTTTTATGAACAATTGTACAAAAATCGGCAACAATTTTAAAGCTGCATAAGTTATAAGCCATTTACTTGGTGCAATTAAGTATTTATTTGTAAACGTTTTGTGGGTGCCATCTGCAATGGAAGTAATTTTTAAATGCGCATTATATGCATTACGTATATGATAACAATGTTGAAATTCTGTAAAAATGTAAAATAAATTGTTTTGTAAAAAAAACGTAGCGTGCAATAGAACAAAACTGTCATACTGAAAATTAAATATTATTTTGTTCTTTTGCTAGTTCGAACACAAGATGCACACAAATACTTTATTCTTTTTTTTTTAATATTATTGAGTGTTTAGTTATTATTTGTCGTTTGTGATAAAAAATTCATGCAATTACATTAACTAAATCGTATTACATTATACTTATGTTTCAGTAGACAACAAAAAAAAAATCAAAGCTTATTACACATGAACTGAATGGACTGAATTTATTTGTGGGCCACACTTTGAGTAATACAGATATAAAGTAAAAATGCTTTTAAATAAATTACTATTTTTAATTGCAATCACGACAAATGTGCGTGGTTTCTCAAATTTGTTTCCACAATTAGCGGTAAGTTTATGAAACACTAAATTTTAAATATATAATTTTACTTTTAATTAGAGTCAAGAAGAAGTTCAAATTGTTGAATGTGTTAAGAATATATACATCCATTTCAAGCATTTTCGAACAACTCTATTCTATGCTGATCAGAACAATTGGATAGCTGAACAGCTTTCAAATGCTATCAATGTTAAAGAAAAAATAATAAAAATTACAAATACCTTATTTACGCATTCACTAAAAGAAAAGATCCCAGAAATGATTTATTTACATTTTGATGAAATATTTCAATTGAAAACTTATATGAAATTACCAAAATATTATCTCATTTTAAAAAACGCATATCATTTTGTAATATATATGGGCAATGAAAACATTATTAACGTTTTTAAAATATTGTATCAATGGAACTCGAACACAATTATATTGGACAGACTAGGAAATATTTATAGGATGCAAGATTATGAACATACTTGTGGAAATGTATCTGATAAAATCTACCTTGGTACGTGTAATAATGTAAGCATTGATGCTATGCAGTCTTTCTACAATAAATCATTGTATAATTTTATGGGCTGCACGATTTCTTTTTTCGGAACATTTGACTCTTACCAACATTACTTTTTAAATCTAATCGCAAATCAACATAATTTTTCTGTAGTGCAGACAAACTATTATGGCAAAAGTGATATTGATTTCACAAAAGTTTTACCTATGTTAAATTTTCAACGTGACGACTACATTTATCCTTATAGTACATACTATACTGTAATACTAGTACCTATAGCATCTAAAATTCCGCGGTGGGAAAGCTTTAAATTTATATTTGATGTTAGTGTTTGGATTTTAATATTAGTAGCAAGTTTATTGGTTTGCTTTGTCTATTTAATAGGAAATTCGTTTCTGTTTAAAAATCATTTATATTCAAATATTATGGATGATTTAATGAAAGTTTATTCAATTTTAATTTTTCAATCAATAAAAATTCCAGATTCTATATCTATGAAATTATTAACTATGTTTTGGCTAACATTTGCTTTAATTGTTACTTCTGCATTTTCGGGTTTATATTACTCACATCTTTTTAAAGAATTTGATGGTAAACAAATTAAAAACTTGCAAAATATTGCAGATGCACATCTTAGATTACATGGACATAAAAAGATTATTAAGCGTATGTTTTCTGCAAATACGTCAAGTAATAATTATATTCGCAAAACTTTAATTGATATTAGTAATTTTATTGGCTATGATATGTGGTTTGATATGATTCAAAAATACAAAAATGTTACGATTTATTTTGATACTGTTACTATGGAACATATGAATATTAATAGTTCCATTTTGAATCAAATACATGTTATTCCAATTACTCAAACATATTTTACAGCAAGATTGTTAAAAGGTCATCGTCTTTCAAAACATGTTAATGCTAAATTTCATAGATTTTTTGAAATGGGCATGTTTATAAAATGGAATAAAGATCGTCAATCAATTAGTTATACTTTGGATAATGAATTGGCCTCATTACGTATGATACATTTTCAATTTGCTTTTGGGTTTTTGGTATCAGGATTACTGTTTTCTACGTTTATATTTTTTATCGAACAGTTCTGGTTTAAACAATTGTTAACTATGGATTACTTCTAATTTTATCTGGTTTAAACGTTTTTTATTATTGATTAATATATATAATTATGATAATGATTAAATGAAATATTTTAAACTAGTTAGTTATATTACATCAAATATTGTTTATTTGCACTTTATCGAGACACTTACTTGTATAAAATCAGTTTCTTACATAATATAAATTTAATTGCAATGTGTTAAAAATGATATACTTATCACTATTCTAATTCAAATATAAATAATGTACAATTATAGAGGTGAAAACATTTGTGTCACAAACAAATAAGCAATAGCTGCTAGTAGATTGAGTGAGTTATACTACAAATGAATTAGTGAATTATTTTGTTTTTTGTTGATTACTACATAAAAAAAATTGTATTGTACACTGAATAAAAATCTATCAAAAATCGATATTGTAAAACGCGTTTCTATTTCAATAAACCAATATTCTCAATCCAGTTACTATTACATGATTTTATAGACAAGTATGTGAATGACTTCTATCGTCGTTGCTGCAAGTGATAAGTTTAGATTTATGAAATTGAAAATATATTAAAAATGTACATTGAGTTATTTTACAACTGTCTAATGTTTTTTACATATAGACCCAAAGGGTATTGAAAGTGTGTAAAAAAACATACATCATTGAGATTATTAAGATACTTAGCAGCTGTAGCATGCTAGGTCCAATACCCAAGTAGTACTAGGCTGTAAAAGATTGTTATTTACACACCGACATTTAAGGCAATAGGGCTATATGTTGACACCGCATTTAGCATTAATAAAAAAGACTACTGACGCAAAAAAATTATTAGATGCTTTTTGAACTGAGAATAAGAAGTACAAAACTTAGTCCGTACCGTGCTGTGGATTGTGGAGCACTAGTTCACAAAGCAAACCGCTCACATAAAACAATTAAATTGGTATAATAAGGCCTAGTCGGTTCTACAAACCAGTTTAATCAACCAAATATTCACTTAGTTTGTGGCTTAAAAGTTAATATCTCTAATATTTGTGGTTTGAAAAAAACATTGAAACCAAAGTAAACAATAAAGATCCAGATTGCTTTAATCTAGTAGGTTCCGTTTATTATTTTAAACCTACACTTACAAACAATATGCATACTCTAGACTGACATACATACATATACATAAATACTTAGTGACGCCGTTCCTTTTTGGGGTAAGCTGTAATATTGTACACTAGCCTACTTTGGTCTTAAACTTTACTTTGTACAATTTGTTTTCACGTTTTTATCTTTACACACTTCTTTTGCTTTAACATCTGGTCATGTATTCTTTCCACTTTTAATTTTGTTTGCACACAACAACATTTACGTGGTCTACCAATATATTTGATTAAAATACATTTCTATTATAAATTTGCTTTGTTATTCTATCCTCATGGCTAAACCAACGTAGAACACTACGTTTGTATTGGTCTATTGGTGTTATATTCAAAACTACATTTCTAACTCTGTCTATACAAATTTTGTGATTTTCTTGACATACCTTTGCTTCAGATCCATACAGCAGAGTTGGTGTTTACACACTTTTGTAAACTTCTTTGCCTCCTTGAACAATATTTTATTTTTTGCAATCAAAAACATACTTCCAACTACTTTTTGCAATGCTCGATCTAGAAAAGGTAGGATCTGTAATTGCTCTATACTTCTTTTAAGCATCAAAGTATGAGTGTTTATCTGTTATTCTGATCTCGGTTATCTTTTTTTCAGACAATCTCGTCAATAAACGGGGTGCTTACCGTTACATTACAATTCACGCATAAAGGTTAACTACTGCATGAATAAACATGGCCCTGTTTCTTTTTCAGCATTTTGCACATGTTGCAAAACCTGAA
The DNA here is from genome assembly GCA_963932245.1 of Tachinus rufipes. Classification (NCBI taxonomy): domain Eukaryota; kingdom Metazoa; phylum Arthropoda; class Insecta; order Coleoptera; family Staphylinidae; genus Tachinus; species Tachinus rufipes. The sequence continues at coordinate 55,318,890 of OZ010748.1, forward strand.
CATCTAACTGTAGTATGTACACGTTGGCATTGAAAACACCGTATTGAGTTTGGAATAAATGGGCAAACCATGCAAGTATTGTATGCCACTTTAACTTCATCTGGAAGCCGTTCCAAATCAAATGTTAAAATTATAGATGTTGTATTTCTGACTTCACCATATTTTCAGCGGGTTAGTTTTTTGGTATCGATAACGCCTTGCAAAGCCAGATTTTGTTTGCATTTGTTAACCGTTGTGTATAAAATCTCATACTATAAAACAACTTTCTTGGAAATATTTAAAGATTTATGCGGCTCAACTGTCACCGCAATATTTCCTAATGCCTTGCATTTCTGCATTTTACTGCTCCGCATTCTATCCTTAACTTCAATAAGTAAGGTACCATCTCTTAATTATAAATTTAATGTTTTATTAATAATGTTGGAATTGGTTCTGTAAATTAAGAATGAAGAAACCTCCTTTAGATTTTGTCGACTTTTTATGTCGTTCGTAAATGCGCAAGATCTTTTTGTTAAATGTTTTAAAAAAATTTCAATAATTATACTCCGTCAATTTCATCACTCCATCTTAACCCACCACTGGCTCCGCACATATATGACGCTACAATACAAATTGATGCAGTCGCCAAGGCTAATTAAGTGATGTAGGTTTTATAAATGTCAATGAAAGACTTCCGCAAACACAAAATACTATCGTCCTCTAACCGTAGCACAATGCAAACCTTTCATCTATCACCACATAAATAATTTCTTACCATAAAGTTAAACGAAACAAACCAATTGATAAAAACTGGGTTAGGTTTAAGATCGCGTTTTACTAAAAGCCAAGGCCAAAGCAGTGTGTTTGAACTAACACTTTTCCTAACATAAGTAATTAGAATTTTTTTTGCCTTTGTCACCGCGTACGGCAACCACGCAGGTGAGCTTCACAAGACGTTATGTAATTGTGAATTTGACGTGTCTCAGAGAGTTCGTTCTTGGTGGAGTTTTGATTGTGCACAAACAACAAATTTTAATCATCCTCCAACTGAATAGAACCTATTAGCCTATTAGAAGTACAAAGCTAATGTGCAAAGAACTTGAAGAAAAAAATGATGGTCAGAATACGTTACATCTATCAATTTGGGAAGGTGTGGGAAAAAGCCAGAAAAATGTCTGGACTAACCGCATCTGTAGCGGTTTGTGGGTTTTGAATTTCTTGATTAAAAATTAGAGGGTAAGCTAAAATCTACTGCACGTAGGCCTTATTACGCTCTTTGTATCTCTTCTAGTGGTGACTTCACTCCTTTGTCCTGGCATTCAACTACCCTATGTGGCTGATGTATGCCCTTATAGTGGCTATGTCAAGCCAGCAACTTCCCAACATGGACTCTCTATTGTATGAGAGGGCCGGGCATGTATATAGCACGTGTTCAATCGTCTTATCATTCATTTTACATCCTCTACACTTTGGATTGTCTTTAATACTAATCGTGTGCATGTGTTTTTTTAGTTGGCAGTGTCCTGTCAAGATTCTTGTCATAATTTGCAAATTCTTTCTGGACAGTCGCAAGTAGTAATTGGCTGTTATAGCGTTTAAAACAGTAATTGCTTTCTTTGCCTGTCAGCAGCCCAGGGTGTCATCTCAACGCCTTCTCAGTGCATTGTTTGTTAATTTTTAATAGGTTATTTATGTTTTTGAGTGTTTAAGCGATCCAGGGTTCAGGTTCACACGCTATACGAGTTAACCCTTTACGCGTCAGCTTGTCCGACTCAATGTTGCCTATTTTGTTGGAATATTCATTTACCTAGAGCAGCTTGATGTTATTTTCACAAGCTGCTAAAGTAAGGGCACGATGACATTTAAGAATTAGCTTCGATGTGATTCTAGGCTTGTTTATAGCAATTAGGGCTGCTGTACTATCCGTTAGAGTTTGGACATTCTTGCCAGATATTTTGCGGTTCACTATTTTTATAACCCTAATAGGTTATTATTCTAACTACTTATGCTTGGAAAGTAGTCGTGTGTGCTTCTAGTGGTAAAGATATTTTGAGGTCCATGTTTTGCGAGAGGATTCTTGCTCCAAAACCTTAATTGGTTTTTGAGCCATCCGTGTAGATTCTAATCAAATCATTGGCAACGTTTTGCTTCTCTTGTTCATGTGTGCGCCCATTCTTGGAGAGTACAGTGTTTGCCAGCCTTACCTGCAGTGTGCCAAAGTCCAGCTGCATTTAGATGCAAAGCTGTTATTGTTGCCATCTCCTCGACGTAAATGTGGTGGGGCAGCAGACACAACATTGTCTTAATAACTGCAGTTGGTGTTGTCTGCATGCCACCTGTTAAACTCAGGCATGCGTTGCAACTGATTCAGTTTGCTTGCAGACATTTTTTGTCTAGCTTTTGACCACTATATTAGTACCCCTATGTGAGCATAGGTCTTATGAACTCTGTGTACAGCCATAGCGCTATCTTTGAAGACAGTCCTTACGTTTTCCTCACAGCTCGTCTGCATTGCCAAAAAGACATATAAACTTTTTTGCATCTCATATGTAGATGTGGTTCCCATGTGAACTTATTGTCAAAAACCACCTCAAGATATTTTACCTCAGTTGATAGTGGTAGTGGGGTATTTAGGAATTTTGGTAAGTGAAGAAACCAGTAATTTTCCAAAAACAAGTTTAATATTGAAAAAGCCGCCAATTGATGTTTTGCAATTTTTCCTTGCTTATGTCTACTACAGTACGGTTTGAACTTTGTATTTGTGTATTCAACTAATTTAAGTAGTAAAAGTATTATCTAAATATGCCAATTTTGCAATTTAATTGTCTATCAAGAAGAGTAAATTCTTGAATTTGTTGTTTTAAATTGTTTCAAACTCATAACTAAAAAGGTTGATGAGGAGAAACGGTTAGCATCCATTTAGGCCTTAAAGTCCACTTTTACAGAAACAAGTATTATAAATACTCATAATCTGCATCAATGGATAAATGAAAATTCATGAATAATAATGTTATTGGTTCACGCATTCTACCAAACCGACTTAATTCAACCTTGTATCTACAATTCTTAAAAAAAATACCATTGCCATTACTTTTTAAAGTTTTATTAGCAAGTAGATTAAAATATTGGTTTCAACATGATGATGCACCAGCGCATTATGGAATACCAGTGAGAAATACTCTGAATCTGTTGTATTACTTTTTCTGCGGTTGTAACAAACCTTGGATTTATTAATAACAAATATACGCTAACATTGCATCAAATTAATTATTTATCTTGATGCGAAATATTTGTTATTGATAAATCTTAGATTTCGCCCTAAATTTAATATTAATATAATAATATCACCCGGTATATATTGACGGAACTAATGTGTATGTATATAAAGTTGCATATATTTCCGAATAATTAATCTAATTAAACATTCGGCAATTATGCAACGTTTGAGGTCCGGCAATAAATGTAACCTGTGAGCGTAAAATAAATGTGTTATTTTACGCCGCCATAACCTCCCTACTAACGTGCTGATACCGGCACATCCCCAGGGTTGAACCTGGGGGGTGACGGCGGAGTTCACTAGGTGACGTGTAGTCTCGGTGGATGTTGCGGTTTGTGAGGTGTAAGAAGCGGCTCCCGTGCAATGACACGTAGGATAATACACCCACGCTTCGGGAGTGTAAGGCCGCGATGCTTCGGTCAGGAGATCAATGCGGGATCCTGCCGAAGCACCTGAAGTCCACGGGGTGGACCCGGAGAAGGATGAGGAAGGGTGGCCAGCGGTTTTTGTGCAATGACCGGATGGGGGATAAACTATCCGGTCGGGAGTGCAATGCTGGATCGAAGCCGAGGTGGATGAGGTCGAAGAAATCGGTATGGTCGTCAGTGGGCATAGTGGTCGTCGTAGGTATTTGTTTGCAAAGGTTTCGTTGTTTAGGTTTTATAAGTTCCAAAGAGTAAGATGACGGTAAAACCGGTCGTTTCTTCTGCTTTGGCAGTCTGGTCTCAATTGGATTTTGGCCAAAAATGGATTTGATTTATAGCCCCCTACTCTGGCGCTATTGGCTGTGCCGGGTAGCAAAGGGGGTGCGGCCTAATCCTGGATATGGTCTAGTAGCGCCGCTTGGTGGCCGTCACAATCCCCACCATCTCCTTCTAGAGGAACAACTCCTGGTGGTTCGGCGAAGTTTGCTCCTTCTTCCGGTAGTGGTGTGATGAACTCTTCTACTGTAGGTGGTGCTGGTATTAAGTCATCGACATGAAACAATGTGAACCCGCCGTGACGATTAGCTTTTTTGGGCCCGTCCATTTGTTGCTTAACTCTTTGGCTCGACCTCTTACCATCACCATGTCACCTGGTTGGTGTTGGTGCGCCGCATTTTGTCGGCGTGTGTACCTCTTCTCCTGGTATGTGGCTTGTCGCTGTCTGGCATTTTGTAACCTAGTGTCTAGGTCTGGCCAGGGTGTTTGTTGTTTGGGTTCGTCCCATTTGCTTGGTTGACGTAGATTTTTGCCTAACAGAAGCTCGCTGGGGCTTTGTCCCGTTGCCGCGTTGGTCCGGCGGTTATTATGGTAAACTGCCGTTTGTAGAAGTTTGTCCCATTGTTTGTTTGGATGGTGTTCAGTCAATATGCGGATGCTTTTCTTGAGTTCCGCATGTCTCCTCTCCGCAAGGTTAGCTTGTGGATGGTACGTTGCGGTTGTATGATGTATCACTTGCCAGCGTTTGGTTGCATCTTGGAATAGCTTGCTGCTGAATTGTGGCCCGTTATCACTCAGGATGGTCTTTGGATAACCAAACCTGAGAAATAGATGTTTCTCTAGCAAGCGTACGGTCGATTCACTAGTAGCTGACGGCGCGGGTATCGCCTCTACCCAGCGGCTGCAGGTGTCCATTATGGTTAACGCTACTTTGATACCCGCCCGAGTTGTCTCAAATGGTCCAATGTAGTCAATTGCGACTTTTTCGCAAGGTTCTCCCGTAGGTTGGAGTTTTAACAGTGCCGGCGGAACCGGTGCTCCTCGCTTGGTCTTTGTGCAAATCAGGCACCCACGTATGAACGTACGGGTATCTTTTTTGATTTTAGGTCAGTAGTATGCTTTAATAATGGTTGCAAGGGTTTCTTTCCTACCCGGGTGTCCGGCGGCTTCTGAAGAGTGGAAAATTTTTAATACTTCTCGTTGAGCTTGCGGCGGTACCACTAACTGGTTCCAACCTGCCTTGGTGCGTATTAGTTCTCCTTGTTCACCTATGGTGTAGTATAGGTCCGGATTTAGTTCTTCTGATTCTGCCTGGTATTCCCAGTACTTCCGGATGATTTCTTGCGTTAACGGGCAGTCTCGCTGCGTCCGTTGGACCGTCTCTACAAGAGTTTCGGTAGCTAATACGTTGATGCGGTCGTGGACGACTTGGTATTGTCTGCCTAAGCGTTGGTATATAACATTCAGGCTTGGTGTTTGCTCGGCTTGTTTGCCTTCTGATGGTTACATATGTTCGGAGTCATTGATTTCTTCCATAACTATATCGTTGCCATGGTTCCGGGACAGAGCGTCTGGTAGTAAGTTTATGTAGCCGGGGGTATGTTCGATGGTAAACGTGAATTCTGCCAAAAGTAACGACCATTGTGTAAATTTAGCTTTGTTGTCTGTGGAGTTAGACAACCATACTTAGACTCGGTTATCTGTACGTATGGTGAACGGTTCGTCTTCTAAGTAATGGCGATATTTTTTGATGGTCCATACTATGGCAAGACATTCCAATTCGTTCGAGTGGAATCGGGTTTGAGGGTCGGTCAATTTCTCGCTTGAATACGATATATTGTGCTTGCGGAAACCGTCATCTTGATAAAGCACTGCGCCAAGACCCGCTTTGGATGCGTCGGTTTGCAACACAAATCGTAAGGAGGTAGTGAACGTGTTCCTTTTATTCCTTATTATTTTATCCAAATCAATATTTGTTTTACCTCCCGTGGTCCATTTTTATTCTTTTGTTTGTATTATTATCGTATTAGTCACCACAAAGGGCCGCGTTGGTGTGAAGCACTTACACATTTGAACATTCCTAGCTAATTTAATGTTTGTGTTTTAATGAATCCTAATTTCATATATGCCTTATAAATAATGGAATCTGATAAAAAATGTAGGTGTGGGCTTGTTGCTAAAACGGGGGTTGTCTGTGAAAAATGTGAAATAATCTATCATTCCAGTTGTACAAAAAAATACAAATTACTTAAATGTTGCGAAGTCGTACTAGATATAGAAGAGCTCGACTTTCCTAAAGTAGCAAAAGAGTATCTGTGATTATATAAGCAATTGGTAACTCAACTAAGAGAAAACAATAGTGTTTTAAACAATAACATCTCATTATTAAATGATATGTTACGAGATGTTCGCAAGGACAGGAACGAACTTAAAAAAAAATAGACTTATTAGTAAATTCAGAAAAGCCTTTAGAATCAATTAGCAATTATGCAAATGCAGTTAGTCATACTAAACCAATAGATTATACTCTTTGCATTTTTATTAAAGCGAAAACAGCTGAAAATAGCAAATCTACTAAAAAAGTTGTTTTAGAAAAGATTAACCCTTGTGAATTAGCTGTTGGTGTCAAAGTAATAAAAGAAAATAAAGATGGTATAATAATGTTAAAAGGTGATAATAAGAATAGCACACAAAAACTACTCGAAGAAGCCGAAACTAAACTGATAGACAAATATACTGTACAAATTAGTGAATTGCGTAACCCACAAATACGTATTACAGGACTAAAAGAAAAAATTGATAAGCAAAAATTAATAGAAAAGTTGAGATCTCAAAATGAGTTTGTTTTTACTGATGATAATTTTGAAGTTAAAGTAATAAAAGAAACAAAAAAACACAATTTTGCCATATTGGAATCAAATCCAATTGTTTTCAATAAATTTCTAGCAGCAGGGAAAGTAAATATTGGTTATTTTAGATGTAAAACCTATGAAAATGTTGATCTAAGTAGATGTTTTAAATGTTGTGGATATGGCCATTTTAGTGCCAACTGTAAACAAGGTGAAACGTGCTGCAAATATTCTGGCTAACACAACTCGCACGTTTGCTTAAACGAACTCAGATGCATTAATTGCGTACAAAATAAAATCACCAAAAATAATCATTCTGCTTACGACAGAATTTGTCCGGTTTTTCAAAAATACCTAGAAATCAAAAGGCAAACTATAAACTACAACATGTAGCAATTAAATCAATCTAACTTGGCTAATTGTAATCTAAAAACCACAAACAACTTGTTCGAAGAACTTCTCGATAAAGAGATAAGCCACCTAAATATGTTTTATATCAATATCCAATCAATACGAAATAAAATAGGGGAACTTGAATCATACTTGGCATCTCAACAAAAGAAGTTCAAAATCTTATGTTTTTTGGAATACTGGGCTACTGAAGCAGAAATCTCGTCTAATCAAATAGAAAATTTTGTGTTGAAATCATATTATCAGATCTAACCTTACACGCGGTGGCACTGCTATTTTAGTAAATAATTCAGTTAAATGTACTAAAAGGCAAGATATTGAGTCATTATCAATTGAACATGATTATGAATTGTCAGCAATTGAACTTTATGACCCTAAACTTATAATCATAACAGTGTATAGGGCTCCCACATCGAAGTGGGATAATTTTCTTCTTAAGACTGTATTGTTAAATAAAATGATGACAAATGTGATATTTTTAGGTGATTTTAATGTCCTATTTGACACGAAGGACAATTATTTTACTACATTTAAAGATATGTACCCATCCTGTGGATTCTACCCTCTTATATACCAACCGACAAGAAAGAAAAATTGCATTGATAATGCTCTTACTACTATATCTTCTAATCTTATTACAGCAACTGTTACTGAACCAATTTTGGCAGACTATAAAGCTATCGAACTTGAAGTAATTATGCACGTAAATTCCATTAAAACACAAAAACAGCTATATAGACCTATTACTGAACAAGGTATGTTTATGTTATACACAATTTTATCATCTTCAAGCTGGAGTTTTATAAATAGTAATATCAATCTGAAAGATAAATTTAATGAGTTCTTAAACAAGTTCACAAATGCAGTAGCTGTAGCATTTCCAATAAAAACTAAAAATACAAGATCTTCTTCTAATTATCACCCAACATGGTTCGACGACGAATTAAAAACTATGCGTGAACTATTACATTTTACTAAGGAATGGATAAAAAAAAACTACAGTATTGAAAATAATAATGTTTTCGTAAAACTAAAAACAAAGTACAAAGAAAAAAAATTGGAAAAGAAAAAAACAGCAAATGATTATTATATAGAAAACGCCCCAAACCCTATAAAGGCGATGTGGGAAATAATTAATCATCAAAGAAGCCAAGTCCCTAAGATAGAGGACTCAAACATTATGGCCAATGAGTTTAATCAATATTTTACAACAATAGCTTCAACTCTTTTAAATAACTTACCAGATAGCAATATAGACCCAATGCTATTTCTAAATCATATCCCAAACCAATTAGATTTTGAGTTTACAGAAATAAGTTATATTGAAGTTAGACATATAATAACAGATATGAAAAAAAATCATCAAAAGATGTTTATAACCTAAATGTAAATATGCAAGCCTTAAAAAATATAATAGTTACACCATTTAAAAACTTAATAAATCAATGTATTTGATCTGGAAAGTTTCCAAAAATTTTGAAAGTCTCTAAAGTGGTGCCTATTCTCAAAACAGGCGATATTAATGAACTCCATAACTATAGACTAATTTCTATAATACCTATGTTTGCAAAAATCTTCAAAATTGTTTTAAACAGACAACTTTCTAAACATGTTGAACCTCTGTTAAATGACGCTCAATTTGGGTTTAGAAAAAACAAATCAACAAGTGGCGCTTTATTACAGCTAACTTCAAACATTATTAATGGTTTTGAGAATAATGAGTACGTGGAATGTGCTTTTTACGATTTATCAAAAGCGTTTGATTGTGTTTCCACAATATTCTACTCAAGAAATTGAAATATTACGGTCTATCGGATATGTCATTAAGTATGATGAATTTTTATTTAACTGAAAGATCTCAATTAACATGGTACAAAAGAACTAACTCAATCACTCAAGATATATCTAGTGGTGTACCTCAAGGTTCCATACTGGGCCCACTTTTATTTCTTGTCTATGTTAATGACTTTACTTACTGTGATTTGGATGCAAAATTTACTATATTTGCAGATGATACTTCGTGCTGCCACTCAAACAAAAACCTAAAATCATTAACAAACAGCATACTTGACACTCAGTCAAAGGCTAAAGTCTGGTTTACAGCTAACAAGCTAACGTTAAACAAAGACAAAACAGTCTTAATGTATTTTTTGCTAAGAAACTTACAAGACCAACATAATCTGGACAACGTTAAAACATTAGGATTTACTCTTGACCATAAACTTTCCTGGTCAGATCATGTGCAATGCGTGGCAAACAAAATTGCAAAAAACATCTTTTTATTACGTAACTTAGTTCAAACAAACTCTAGTTTAACCTATAGAAGTGATGTGTGCGCAAACTTTATTGATTTAAAACTACTTACTCTTACACAAGGAATAACCATAATTTAATAATCAAATTTACTAGGCTTTACAAAAGCAGAAATTGTAAAACTTATTATGGCCCATTATTTTTTAATAAGTTACCTTATAACATTTAAATGATGAATTTGAAAATGTTCATAAAAAATGTAAAATTGTTTTTAATATCAAAAGCATACTACAGCGTTAAAAAATACTAAGATGATGATATAAATTTCTAATTATATACATTTTATTTTACTTGTTACTGTATCAACCTTGCTGTGTTATATTATTATATGTTTTTCCTGACTTATGCAAATCTGTATGTGATAGAGCACAAATAAATTTATTATTATTCCCAATGGAAGTTTTGATTGCGCTCTTGTTGCAGTTGCCTTGCAGTTGCCTTGCAGTTGCCAACATTTGGAGAAATCCCTGAAGACAAACAGGTCTCCTTTGTATTTCTTAACGTGCGCATTTTAAATAAGGCCCATTTGACGCCCTAATTGCCATCACCATCAACCGATTACAATTTCCAGCTTTGCTTAACATTGGCAGCAAAATATTGTGTATGTCATTAGACATTTTTCATAAAATCAATTTGTCTCACCAATTGTCTTCGTATCGTAATTCTAATACATGAGATTTGCGTAACCGGCGCTTTTACCGCAAATCAGAACAAGGTGACCTATCAACTATATTAATTTTTTTTTTATTAACTTCTTTTTTTCTTTATTTAAATTTTTGTTATGTTATCCCATCATATTAAGGATAGATTTACTTTTTTTTAAACTTTAATCTAAACTTTAGTAATAATCTAGAGGCACACTTACTCTACGGCTTGGTGAGTCCCTTTTCATTTTTCAGGCACTATCTGTGGCTTATAAACTCACCTATTCTGCGTTGTCTGCTATAATACTGTTATAAATAAAACGAAATCAACGGTTTATGACTTGCAAGACTAACAACGTTGATATGATGTCCGTGCAGCCCAGAATTAATTTTGACAAAAACAAACTGTGTTATTTTTTGAGTTGCAAGCACCGAGCAGTATTTTAGACTGCTTTGAGCTGACTACGGTTTATAAACACAAACTATTACTATTTGACCTTTGCTTGAAGCAATATCTTATTCCAGTATCCTACCGGGTAGTTGTACAAACAGTGATTAACAGGATGAAGGAATGAGGTATTGCTGATCAGTCTAACACACAATTGCAAATGCACCAGTTTTAAGTGTTGCCGTTAAAAACGGCAGTAAGCTTGCTTACTCGGTATTTACACCAAATGTTAAGTTCAGATTTTGATAGGTTTGTCCACCCCTATGTGGATGACCTCCTTATTATCTTAAGTAGTTTTAAAGAACATTTGCATAATTTTACTTTATATTTCACAATTTGTTCCGGGTTGACTTTTTATTTAAAAGTGTTGGTTTTTTGCTAAACCAATAAATTTTTTAAGCTATCTCCTAACACTAACCAGATATCACTACCTTCAACGGGTTCAACTTTCTTGAAGATGTTAATTAATTCCATAATTCTTAATTTATTTTTTGTTCCATATTAACCTGCAAATAAAATCTAATTACTCATGAGGATGTCTGATCTAGAACGAGGGGCTCATTAATTTCAACTTCACATTCACATTCACAGTCATTAACGCTAGAGAATTGCCGAGTTTAGTCGCCCCGTCCTGTTATGGTGCCACTAGTATTATTGTTATGGAAAAATATTAAATCCTATCACATCTACAAGAATATCAGTGAACCTTTCTTTCTAGAAAAATATTGACACGTACAGCGCAGTTTTTAAATTAAAATTGGTTCTTATACGACAAAACGCCAACCAACTCAATATCCAAACAATAAGATTTTAGTCATCATTCTTTTTATATGTTGAACTACATACAATATTCTATGTTTTCATGTTTTTGGTTAAAGATTTAAAGTTACATTTAACGAGTAAAAAATTAATAAAGAACTGATTAAAAACGTCACTTTTTAAAAATTAATTGCAAAAAAACGACTTATTGCATAAAATTTCTACAAACTTGAGGATTAGACTTTCTTCTACAATGTGTAAAAATTTCATTCAATTATATTCAGGCGTTTTCTTGCTGAGTTGGATGCTGTAAACCCATATAATAGCGCAACTATTCTCCCCCCTTAAACAGTTTTATTTATGTTTTTATAAATAAAATAAACATCAGCTATCTTTTTTTGCTCACTTCACTGTCTAGAGCAGCGGTTCTCAAAGTAAAGACAGAGATGCAGTTTTGGAAGAACAGTGAAACACAGTTACAGTCTAATAAATTCTGAAAAAGATAAGATTGTAAAGTTAGAGAATAAGAATTTTGTCCCATTTCAGCTGAACACATATATTGACGAAAATGAGCTTGAAGTTGATTAGCACAGAAATTTCTTACTATTTTCTTGATCTACAAAAATTTGACAAACACCATTGTTTTATCACTAACCTCTTTGAACTTTCCGTTAGTGATCTTCGGAGGACAATTTAATTCATGAACAGTTTATTGATTTGATAAATGATGGGTGTGCAAAACATGTTGTAGGCCCGAGTGTAAAACGGCTTTTTGTACACAAATGACATGAAAGTTGTACAGGCCAAAGAAAACCAAATTTTAAAAAACTAGTTCTGGCGTGCTTTGCTTTTATTTCATTAAAATTGTTATTTAAATTTAACGATTACGTAACATGTAATATTTTTTGAGTACATAATTGTTTGTAAAAAAAATGTTTTATTTTTTACACTTTCCTTTTTTATATTAAAGGGGTCCGCAAGCTATCGAAGAATTTTTAAAAAGACCCCCAGGCAAAAAATATTTAAAAAGTTTGAAAACTGCTAGTTTAGAGCATAAGCAATTACGCTAGCTCTCGTTGTAATTAATCGTTTTTTATTTGTATAATCGTGTGTTTATTCATTTTTCTGTCGTGTTTCTTACTTTTTTTTTTCAGATGGAAATCCTTTTTGGACACAATAGTGTACGAATCCCGTGTGTTCAGTATCTGCATGCATTTGTATCATCTTTGCCAATTCTCTTTGTGTATGTCTTATAAGATCCATGTTCTGTTCAGGCTTGTGTTAGAAAGTAATCTATTGATCTGAATTTACAGTCTAGCCATCTTCGTATGTTTGGTATGAGTTTTTTTGTTCATTGTGCTACTCTTTCCATGTTGTCCCATCTAGTTTGCCACCGATTTATTGTTTCCTCTCTTTTCTCCTTATTGGCTGCTTCTGTTGATGTATCTTCTCTCTAGAACAGTCGATTTCTTTCTTCCACATTCAGATCAATGTGTATAGTTCCTGTTACCACCTGTAGGGCTTCTGCTGAAACGGTCCTGTAAGCACTTGCTACTCTCAGCAGCATTTTTCTCTAAACCCTGATCAGCCGGTTTTTGTATCTTTTTACTTTTATCGCTTTATGCCATATTGGTGATCCGTAGAGGATTGATGACTCGGTGACGCAGTTTAGCACTTTTCTTTTGTAGTTTGACGGACCACCTATGTTGGGCATGATCTTTGATAGGTTTGCTGCTGTTTTTTCGATATTTTTCACCGTTCTTTTTATATGTTCTGAGAAGGTTAGCGCATCGTCAAGGGTTATTTCCAGGTACTTTATTGCTCGCTTTGTACGTATGATACTGCCTCTACATTTGAAGGTAATATCATTTTTTGGGATCTTTTTCTTGGCCCTTTTAGTATAACCGCTTTTGTTTTTTGTAGGGCCAGTTCTAGATGGTGTTTGGTTAGCCACATATCTATCTTTTCCAATGCATCATTGGTTTTGTTCACTAGTTTGTAACTATCCTTGGCCACAACTACGATAGCAAGATTGTCTGCAAAAGCTACTGCGTTTACGTCGTTTAACCACTTTCTTCTTAAGACGCCATCGTATACGAGGTTCCACAGTGTTGGCCCTAATACCAACTTTTGGGGAACCCCTTTTGTTATATTGACTACCAGGTTTTTTTCTACATGTAGTTTGTGTTCAGATAGGTAGCTCGACACAATATTTTGTAAATATTGCGATATCCCTCTTCTATTCAGTTCCTTCATGATTTTGTTCCATGACACGGTATTAAAGGCGTTTTTTATGTCTAGGGTGACTAATGCGCCCCATTTCTTTTCGCTGTTTTTAATAGTTTTGACTATTTCTTTGACCGCTTTTAAGGTAGATTTTCCCTTTAAGAAACCATACTGTTGATTTGACAGTCCTCCTCCACTGTCTATTTCTTCTTCCAGTCTGCTTTTTAACATTGACTCGTAGACCTTGTTGATGGTGTTCAGAAGGCATATTGGTCAAAATTTCAGGTCTTTTGTCGGGGAGTTTCCCTTAAGAATAAATATCAAATTTGCCGTTTTCCACTCAGCCGGGAGGGTCTGCTTTATCAGCAATTGGTTCAACATGTTTAGCATCCAACTTTGTGCTATGCTATGTGATTCTTTTAGGGCCTCTGGTGGAATGTAGTCTAGACCAGGGGATTTTCCAGTTTTAAGAGCCTGAACGGCTCGTGACAGGTCTTCTTCTTTAATTAGTTTGATGTTTTTCACTATTCTTCCGGGCTCCCTTTGGTATGTGTTTTTAGGAAACAGCTCATCTACCACTTTTAGTTTACGCTCCGAAGTCAACTCATATGGTGCAAAACATCCCATTTTTTTAATGGCAATTTGGAACGCGTTTTCCTAAACGTCGATGTTTAAATCGTTGCACAGTTGTGACCACTGTTTTCTTTTCTCAGTCTCTATTTCGATTCGAAGTTGTTTTTTACGGTTATTATACTTATTTTTGATTTTGCCAGCTTTGTGTTCACTGTACCTCTGTCCCTTTCTCATTCTTGTAAAAAAAAATTTATGTTTGAGGCACTTCTCTCTCTCTTTGGCTATCGTGTTGTTCCACCAGTATGGTAATCTTATATTTTTGTTGACACCTGTGCAAAGATTTCCTTCATAGGCTTCTTTCATCGTGGCTGTGTATGTCTGAAGAGTCACCTTGTCGTCATAATTCCTTTCAATGCTCCAGGACATCAGCTTTCTGAAAAATTTCCAGTCCTTGTCTTTCTGTGGTTTTAGTCCTCTTTTATTTTCAATTTGTCTTTTACTTTGGAAGTATATGTAGTTATGTTCAGTTGCGGTTTCCCTGTCTAGGACTTCCCAGTTTTTGATATGTTTTCCAATGCCTTGCGTTGAACATGTAACATCTATAAAAGAGCGAGAATTCCTCCTTACAAACGTTGGTTGGTCACCTTTATTTTGAACGATCATATCTAAAGCTGCTACCCACTCTACAAAGTGTGCGCCTCTCTGGTCGCCACTGGCGATCCCCATTTGTGCGCTTTTGCATTTATGTCGCCCAGTATGACGCATTCTTTTCGGGCTCTACTACATCTCTGCATTAATGAGTCAATTTCTGCTTTATAATCGTCAGTGGTTGTATTTGGGGATAGGTAGCAGCAGTACATTGAAAATTTCTCCAGCTGTAGGACGAAGTGTTTCTTACTAGACCTGAGTATATATCTTGAGATACGTATTTCTATGAGAGTGACATGCGCAGGAAAACATCCTTAGCTTGCACCCTAAGTACCATTGCTTTGAGAATCTTTTTACATCAAACTTTCTCCCAGTTAACATCGCCTCAAAAGTAAAATATTGCGTGTTTGCGGAATCAATCCACAATTGGTAGGATGTTACTTAAGAATATAGTTATCAATTTTGCCTTCTGTCCTCTCAAGTAAGTACATAATTCTTTTATTGCTTGCCTTTACCAATTTGTCTTTTTTGTACTATACAGTGTGTTCTTGGCCAAAAATATTTTACAATTACGAAAAGTATATAATACTAGATGCTTAGCTGTAGTTTTAGAACCCACTTTTCTTGTTATTTTCTTCACCTGTTAGTCTTACTGCCGTAGTTTTAAGTATCATTATAATTATCTTATTAAATTAAATAATAAAAATTGACACGTGAGTTTGAGGATCCAATGTTGAACTTAATTAATCAACCTCAGTATGACTTTTTGTGTTGAAAAACGATAGGTGACATGTGGACCAAGATTTGGCCAGTGATCGTCCGAGTCATTATTTTAAAATTTTGTTATTTTGCCAAATTGTTTTTGTTGTTATCATTGTCATATTTTATTTCATCTTCTTTACTGTATCATTTATCATATCTTTGTATTAATAAAGTTTATTTTTGAGTGAATGTGTAAGAGAGTGAGTAAGTTTATTAATTATTTTCAATGCATTTTATGTTGCCATATGGCTGAAATATGGCTTGTGAAAGCAATATACTTTTAGGAATTACACATTGTTACATTTGTTTTGTGCCTTCTTCATTTTCCTTCCAGATATAGGTTTATTGGTTTTACCACAACTGTAATACCAACACCAAACGTACAAAAAAACCGATTGGAGACCAGCATTGCGATAGTGATATTGGTGACGTCTATCCGGCGAGTCGTTATTATTTGCTAAAGTTAAGGTATTTTTTTTTTTAATTATGGGACACCCAAAATTAACGCAAAATTTGAATTTGCCGGCATTTGTGCTGTAAATTGTTGGCAAACCTAAACAAAAAACAATTAGACAGCTGAAAATTAGTAAAAATAGTCTTACACAATATAATAGGTATGTTTTAACCTACGGTTTGAACAGTTTGCAAACTGTCTAAATTGTGCACACAAACAAATTTTTGTCATCATTAGGCAATTTTGTACAAAGTTATTTATTTGTGTGCATAGTTTGAACTGTTTGCAAACTGTCCAATTTGTAGGTTGGCACAGACCTAATATTGAATTATATCTCAAAAATAAGACAATTCCTGGTCGTGTATTTTCTTGTTTTGGTGATCAGAATTGGCCCCTTAGATCGTGTGATTTAACACCATTAGTTTTTTTATGGGGTTATTTGACGTCAAAGGTCTATGTTAACAAGCCCACAACTAACCATGCATTATAGGAGGAAATTTAACGCTGCATCAACAAAACTCAGCCACATTTATGCAGAATGGTCATGGAAAATTTCGACAAAAGAGTGCGAATGTGCTAGCAATGCCGTGGAGGCCATTTGCCAAATGTGTTATTCTATAAATAACCTTATCCTATGTACTTTATGATTCAATAAAAAAATAACAATCTAAAGACTAGAAACTGTGTTTTCTATTTAATTCAAATCTTGCGTAATTTTTGGGACACTCTTTACTTGTAGACAGACAAAGTGTTTGTGAGCGTTTAAGAGGTTACAACAAAAACAAAAGTCAACGGCTCAAGTGCTTTATTATATTCTAGGTAGGTTGGAGAGGCGTTATCAGACTGAAATACAAGAGGTAAAAACCTCTAGAGCAAGCCTTTATACACAAACGTTAATACCCTACAGTGAGTTTTGAGTTCGAGCAGATGAAGGAAAAAAAAGGTATTCCCATAGAACTTGCTTCGGCTAGATTGGCACCTGATCTGAAGTTAGAATTTAGTTTGGCTGTTGACACAAACGCAAAGGTGGGAACTTGGGGTTTAAAATTTCATGGTAACGCCGACAAAAGCGTAAATGGGTTTATTGAGCGGGTAACAGAGATAGGCGAGTCTAGAGGGGTAAATAAAACGGTATTATTTCATAGCGCAATAAAGATCTTGCGAGATAACGCGCTAATATGGTTTTGAGCAAACCATTTGTTAAATCTTTGTACAGGCTTAAGAAGGCAATTTTTGCACAGGAACTATAATGAGCGGCTCTGGACTCAAATAAAGTTTTGCACCCAGGGACAAAATGAATTCATGGGCGTATACGTAGCTTATATGCATAATCTTTTTAATTGTCTCAGTACACAAATCTCAAAAGAAATTAAGCTGCAAATAACAAAGAGAAACTTGTTACCTTTATACTAAGAATTTTTAGTGAACCAAAATGTAGCTAACAAAGAAGAACTGATTGAGTTTGGCAGGCAAATTGAGGAATTGCAAGACCGTCTTATAGAGTATGTACTCCCAATGGAAAAACATAATATTGAAGGGGACTTAGCGTATGTGAGGAGGGGGTTTAAGAAAGTCCAAATAAACAAAGTAAAATCTGATAATTGTGGCGGCTGCGAAAAACCAGGTCCAAGTCAGACTTACTAGGAGAGTGCGCACTATCAAAGTGGAGATGCTGGTCCTAAATCTCCCGAGAAGAGGATTAATTCAACTTTTCCAAGGGGTGGTACAAAGGATTACTCAAGAGGTACGCAAAGATATTCAGGCCGGAAAAATAATAGGGCAGACAAAACGTGTTTTTGCTGTCAAAAGAAGTTATACGTAGTTTGGTTTTGTATGGAGAGTATAACTAAGTGTTTTGGGTGTGGACAGATAGGACACATAAAATCTAGTTACAAGAGAACCGATCGTCGGAATTGCTGAATAACCAACCAGGGGTTTTCTAAACAGAATTGGTTAGAGGGAAGGACACCAATATTAACAACATGTGTTTGAACTTAATCAGTCAGGGACGGTGAGTGTTTTTACCTTTCGGTGCGGGTGTATGAGGTTACTAGACTCCGGCGCAAGAGGGGTTTTTATTAAGAAAGAAAGTTGGGTAATGTTAAGGTTTTTAGCGATTTGTTTCGCTGGCAAAATCAGAATTCCCATCGAACTGCAAGAAAAAATGAAGATAATTAATGTATACGTGGTCTCTGAATTAAGCCATAGCCTGGTCTTTGGAATTTCTAGGTGGGAATGGGAATCATTTCAAATCTAAGGTCAGAGGAGTGTTTTTTGGGAGTAGTGATGATGTTGTGGAAAAGAACAAAAAGTGATTAGTAGCATACTCCATAAAATGTTCTACGGATTTATCCGTAGAGGAAAGGTTCAGGTTACAAAAGGTGATCGGCGAGTTTTTTGTTAAAAGTAGAACATTGAATCATCACCGATAGTTTGCTGAGAAAAACGAAATACTATCCGGTTAGTCCCCATATGCAGCGGTTAATTGACCATAAAGTAACAGAAATGTTAGACCTTGCAGTGATTGAGAGGAGCTCAAATGGGCAAAGCTCTCCAATCTTGATGGTTTCCAAAAATAACGGCAGTTACCGCTTCTATGTAGACTACCGAAAACTGATTGTAATATCAGAACTGTGCGCTTATTCTATCCCTAACATAATCTCGATTTTGACAAAACTATGGAACTTACTCTATCTTAATAGTCTAGTTATTAAGTCTGCAAATTAGCAAATTCCAATGGCAGAAGAGAATAAAAACCTTACTACGTTTGCTGTTCCTGGAAGAGGGCTTTTCCAATTTCAGAGAATGCCGTTTGGGTTATGTGGACCCGTTGGAAAATTTTAGGTGTTAGTAGACCAAATTTTTAGACTAGAATTGAAGCCTTACTTCAAATACCTATATGACATCATTATTAATACCCCAGACTTTAATATTCACTTAAAAATCTTACAAAGTATTTGATAGGCTTTTAACAGCGCGGTTGTCCCTAAATTAAAAAAAAATGTGTGTTCTGTCGTGTTGAGTTTGTTTATTTGGGATATGTGGTGAATCCAAGAAGGTTAAATGTAGAAACAGATACAAAATAATCTCAGTATTTAGCAGAAAGCTAAAGAAAGATGAAAATAAAATCATAATGCAGTTTAAAAGATACAAAAACAAAATCTCAAAAAACAGTTAATAAAATTATAAAAAATATAGACATGTTAAAAGAAAGAGGTAGGGACGTATTAAATGACAAAAGGCAATACTTATGTGAAAATTAGGCAATCAGTTAATGACGTTAACCGACAAAATTTAAAATTGAAGAAAGAGTAGATTCAACTTACCAAAAATTAAAAGTTTACGTAACAGGTGAATTATAAATAAAACAATAAATTTTAATCAATAAGAAGCAGAAGTTAGAATTACAAACTAAAAAAATAAATAACAGATTCAACAATAAAACGAATATAAAATAGCAGAAGCAAAAATAAGAAGAACTAATTTATGCATAAAAAACGCTTTACTTCACTAAACTAGTTAAAAAAATAAACAAAAAATAATAAAGTGTTACCTCCAGTTATACAATTTAATTTTTTTATATAACTGACGCAACGCACGTTGATCCGTTGATTGATACTGGAGACGCGCTCCCTATTAAACAACGCTATCACTGCTTGTCCCCATACATGTTGAAGCATGTGAATAAAGAATTGGACCGAATGCTTAAGCTGAGAGTTGTCAGACCATCGAATAGTGCATTGGCTTTACCAGTCCTGCTTGTCAATAAGTCACCAGACGAATATCGCTTCTCTTTCGATAGGCGTAAGTTAAATTCGGTTACGAAGAAGAATGCCTACCCGCTTCCGTTGCTCAATGACATCCTTAGCAAGCTAAGAGACTCGCATTACATCTCAAGTATAGACCTCAAGAGTGCATTTTGGCAGATCCCCCTCAAGCCGGACTCAGCAGAAAAAACCGCGTTTGATGTACCAGGTAGAGGCTTTTTCAAATTCACTGTCATGCCGTTTGGTCTTGCCAACGCGTTTCAAGCTCAACAAAGGTTGATGGATTTGGTCCTAGGCTACAAGATGGAGCCTAATGTATACGTGTATCTGGACGATATAGTCATTGTCACCAAGACGTTTCAGAAACACATTCAAGTACTGAAGCAAGTCCATAGTACTGAAGGAAGCCGGACTTACAATCGATCCCAAAAAGAGCGAATTCTGCCGTACGTCTATTAAATATGTAGGGTTTGTCATAGACCAGAGAGGTATCCACACGGACCCATATAAGGTTAAAGTAATGGTTGACTATCCCAAGCCAAGAACAACTACCGAGGTGAAGAGATTTATGGGATTATGTACAGGCGGTTTATCAAGTGGACAGCGGACGCACAGAACGCGTTTGTAACTATCAAGCAGGCTTTGATCTCCGCTCCCATATTGGTGAGCCCAGATTTCACCAAACCTTTTACAGTCCACGCCGACGCCTCCGTTATAGGAATAGGAGCCGTGTTAACCCAACGTTTATGCAAGGATGGAGACCAGGTTATCGCCTACGCGAGTAAAACCCTCACAAAAGCTGAACAGAATTACAGCACTTCGGAAAAGGAATGCCTGGGATTGCTATTTGGCGTTGAAAAATTCCGCATGTATGTAGAGGGAGTCTTAATTTACTGCAATTGTGGATCACCATTTGCTTTTCTGGCTACAATACTTCAAAGATCTCGCCGGACGATTAGAGAGATGGGCGATGAGGCTTAGCCAGTTTGAGATGAAGATCTTACACAGGAAAGGCAAGCAGTATGTTGTACCGGATGCCCTATCTAAAGCAGTGGCGGTCATCGGAACTTCGGAAACTCCTGATGACGTCTGGTACGCAAAACAGCGAGATGAAGTAACAAAGAACCCAGAAAGCTACTCAATCTGAAAGGAAGATGAACACCTCCTCTACAAAAGATCAATGGGAAAAAACCAGAATCCCCTGAATTCCAGTGACTGGAAGAAGGTTATCCCGCGATGTGACGGAAGTCTATATTAATGGAGTGCCACGATGAACTAACGTCGGCCCATATGGGATTTTATAAAACCTTGAAAAGAGTGCAACAGAGGTATTATTGGCCGCAAATGCAACGTCAAGAACTGTCAAGTATGTGATGCCCAGAAGGCCTCAAACTAAGCTAGAGCCGGACCCATGGGAAAACAGAAACTGGTCGAATACCCGTTTCAACTGATATCAACGGATTTAGATGGACCTCTACCCCTATCAAAAAATGGGAATAGCTACTTATTGGTTGTGACAGACTTGTTTACAAAAGCTATTTTTATGTAACCTTTGAGGAGGGCTACGGCCAGTAAAGTCTGTGAGTATATCTAGGGTTTAATTTTCCTAGTGTTTGGCGTCCCTTCTGTAATTATGGTGGACAATGGGTTCCAGTTTGCTGGTAAAATGTTCGAAGAATTGTGCTTACAATATAATGTGAAGCCTTAGTACAACGCTTATTATTATCCCCAAGTCAATTTCACGGAGAGGTCCAATAGAACCATCGGCGTGGCCATCAAATCATACTTGGGAAGTAAACACAGTAAATGGAATGTAAACATTAACAAGATTGGATACGCTCTCCGTTCATCAATTCAGGAGGTAATTAAACATACCCCTAATTCTTTGGTATTTGGACGTACCGTACTAGTAGATAGGCATTATTATAAAACTATAGACAAGACAAATGTTGGTGCAGCTGATCTAGAAGAATATGTTAAAAAAAAAGATTTGCATAAAGGAAGAAATTAAAATTTATTTAGATAAGGCGTACAGAAAGAACAGAGAGAATTACTTTCAGTCCAGGCGATCTTGTCTGGAAGAGGAATTATGTATTATCAAAGGCCATATACAGTTTTGCAGCTAAGTTGGCCTCAAAATATGTATTGTGTGAGGTAACACAAGTGCATTCTAATTTAGTATATACGCTACAAAGGGAGGATAGAGTCTCAATAGGGAGATGGCACCTGAAAGACCTCAAACCCTATTATGGCAAAAGTTAAGACTGTAATTTATCAATTAAGCACCAGTTTTGGTTAACCAAATTTTAGGACCCAAAGGTGGTCAAAGTAAAGTTTTATTATGTATTAATACGGAATAAGTTAGTATACTAATAGTTGTTAGTTAGTAGACCAAAAGTGACATGTGTTGGTTAGAAAGGCATTGGGTGTACAGCAAGAATAGAAGGAATAATCAGGTATGCATATCCAGGACGCTGAGTAAGCAAAGTTAGTATAATATTTCCTGAATATAAGTTTACTGGGGAGTCATGTATTAATAGACTATTTTTAGTCTAAAGTAATATTAATGGTAACAGATTTTTTTTCTCCAGGTGAAACGATAGTGTAGCGTGTTAATTGACACGTTACCAATATTTTAAATATATTTTTGCACAGCTACCGTGTGGGTACCTAATGAGGTCTGATCAACCTATTATTAGGGGCCCACAGTGTTGCTCTGCAACACTGTGGGCCCCTAATAATGGTATGTTTACTAATCTAATTAAAACTAAGAAAATACTTATCACCCCGTCCGCTCAATCAATTTCATCGGCTCCAAGTTTAGTTAGTTTGTCATCTCCTTAACTAGGATTTACCTCGCTGGATTAAATTGGGTTTATATTACATCTAATGCATCTAACCAAGTCACTAGATCTAAAAAATAAATAGTATATATATATATATATATATATATATATATATATATATATGTATTTAATATTAAGAAAATTGGTTTATTTTAGTTGTGTTTATATTGTAATGTGATACTCATCTTTTATGTTTTTTGATTTAATTTGACTCCCGTCATGGACTGCCTTCATTTAGAAACTTCACCCATTGCCCTGGAAAAGGTATTGAGGAAATGCTTCGGAAAGAGAGAGGCCCTTTTTATGATGGTGACTCCGCCACATCGAGTCCCCTCTCCGGCATTATAGCAGGAATAAGTCCCCTACCTGCCAGCAATTCTATCACGAAGGTCCTAATAGCAATCTGTCCAGCTGAGGGAGTTATGTTTAAGCATATGTTTGATAAGTTTTTAAAAACACTTTATTTTTCTTACAAACATACTTTATTTAAACTTTAACATTTATTTTAATATTTTGTACATGAAATATCATTATTATATAAATTACTTATTTAACTCCGCTTTTATAAGTTTATATACAATGGTGTTACTATTATAGGGGTCGGTTAACTCCTCCACCCAAAGAATGAAAATTACGGTGAAGCAGGAATTTTCAGTATGATGTCTTCCATTCGAATGAAATTTGCGGGAATTAAATTTGCGGGATCTGTCACAGTAGTCTTTTTATAAATCATTGGTTTGAGTTCGATTTTCTTGTTACAGCAAATTTTTCTTTTGAAGTACGGTAGTTTTTTATAACACTTTTTAAACTTAAATAATACAATAACACAAATTACAATAATACATAATATAATAATAGATATATAACAACCATCACCTATAAAAGAATAATTTCCAATTTTTCCAACATTTTTAAATTAAGCATTTCATTCTTATTTTCTTGAAAGTTATCTAGATTAATATGTTGAAGGGATATTTCAGGTAATGTTTTATATAATTCTTCTTCTAATGTGAGGTTTACATTTGTTATATGTGGTGTTTCTACAATATCACCGAATGTTTTAACTCTAGATTGAAATTCATATAGTTTGTAATTACCAAACTGGATTTCACAATTTTCAAATATTCTTAATATGTAATTACCTTTTAAAGTTTTTGATGTTTTTACATTGTCACAGTTTATTACAATGTTTAATGTTTTTGGTACAATTAATAACCACTGGTTATTTTGGAGGTATTGTGCCTTAGCTTCTTTAATCCTTAAATAGTTGATGTTGCAGTTGTCTAAAGTAAAGTTTGAGCTTAACACATTCACTTCACAGGGATTATTTTGTGATAGTCGAATTGTTTCTAAATTTGAGCATAAATAATTTTTGTTCAATACTTCATTACATGGTGTGTTAGTTGTTAAATAATGTAATTCAGATTTAAATACCTAGAGTTAGGTAATATAGATTTGAAAATTGACAGGTTTTCAGCAGGGGTTGGTAAAGAGAATAAATGGTAGTAGTTGTATGGCAACAGCTCCACTAATGGGATTTTAAATATAAAGGTAATTTGATTACCTTTATGGAATGCTTGTAACGTAATTATATTTTTATATGTTTCTATAAAATCATTTTCTATTGAAAATGGTAACTTAAATTTTTTTATGTTTTGTTGAATAATTTGTAGTTCTGACAATAATTCTTTTGTTTCCAAAATGGATGGATGTACGGTTCCAGTTCTCGCAAAAGCAATTGTGCTCTCCAGGTTTAGGAGCAAAGTTTCAATTAAATTATTAGATTCCATTAATAAGGTAAGCGAATTTTGAATTTGAACCGTAAATTTAAATGAGGTTATATTTAATTTACCAATGACCTTTTCCAAAGTCATTACTTGTTTAATAAGAAATTCGTTATTTTTATTAACTTTAGTTATTGTTTCATTAAATTCATTATTAAGTTTATATGAAACTGAAATTTGTTTATTTTATTGCTAAATTGTTTACCATCTTCTGCATCAAGGTTTCCAGATATCAGCTTGATTACGATACCTAAGCCAATAGATAAGCCTCTTTAATGTTTTTGTTGAGTATTTGACTGTATTTCCTTTTTTTATTTGAGTAAATTGGAATTCTAATAATATAGAATATAGCTATGATAAGTATGTAACGGACACATTTTTATTTTTTAAAGTATTTTTATCTTTAAATAGTTATTAAAGTTTTGTTCATACTCATTGAGTATGCTATCGATATTTATTACTTTAATGAATTTCCAATAATCAATTATATTTTGAGATGTTCCTAGTTTTACGGGTAAGATTCCGAAGTTGTTTAAATCTTGTAATTCGTATTTTTTCTTTGCCTGAGTAATATTAGTGATTACCAGGATTGTGCTAAGGTTGTAGAATCTGCAACAGGATGTCGTAAGTTACTTAAATGCATTTTCTTATTTATGTTTTTATTATTAGTTACAATGCATGCATTTCTCTCAAAGTCTATTTGTTTAATTGTATAGGGACCTAGGTATTTTGGAAGATATTTGTTTCTTCTATTAGATTTTTCGTAAACTATTTGTCCTACTTTAAATATTTCGTTCACTTCTTCTGAATTTTTATTAGTTTGTAGTAACGTGTTTTCTTTTTCGCATTGAATTTTTTCCTTTACCTTATCATAGGTAATTGTTAATTTGTCATTATGGTTTTGAATATAATCATTGTAATAATGCTTATTGTAAAATATGTCATAAGGGTCACGTGTTTTAGTATGTCCTAACAATAATTCTAGTGGTGAACACCCAGTAGCAGAATGAATACTGTTATTATATGCTATTATTGCATATGACATAAGAATAGAATAGAATAGAAGATTTTTAGACTTTCATTATGTTTGACTTTAAGGATTCTATAATGTTCTATTAAAGTGGAATGTAATCTTTCTATCATTCCATTTGAGTTAGGATGGTTTGCCGTTGTAAAATGACTATTTATTTTATGACATTTGCATAGATCTTCGACTGTTTTATTTTGAAATTCTCCACCATTATCCGAATAAATGGTTTCCGGTGTACCATAATGTTGGAAGAATTTAATTAAATTCTCTGCTATTTCAGTAGCGGTTTTGCTTACAATTTGATAGGCTTGACCTAGTTTATTGAAAGTATCAATTATTGTTAAAAACTTTGTTCCTGCTATTTGGAACGTATCTATATGGAGTTTTTCCATAGGTTGTGATGGGGTATCTGTTAAGGCAATTGGTATTTTTACTGGGTGTCTTACGTACTTGCATGAGTTACATAAATGGCATTTAGTTATATAATTAAAAATGTCTTTCTTCATATTTAACCAATAATATCGTCTACTTAATTTCTCGTATGTTTCGTTTACACCACAGTGATTTGTTTTGCCTTCATGATAATTTTGGATTAATTCAATTTGTTCCTCATTATCATTTACTTCAACTTTCTCTCTTTACATCGAATTAAGATTGATTTGGTGGTATTATCTCCGTATAAATTAAGGAATGCATTACAAAAGCATTTAAACAGATTTTTGTTTTGGAAATAACAATAGTATTTCTTTTTAGGTTCACAATATTCTAATAGAAATTTATTGATTATTTCGTTATTATTATCTTTCGGAATTTCGACCAAATATATAAAATGAGCATTGTTATTTCTGTTTATAATTATTGGTTCACTGGGGTTGTTGAAAACTTCATTTACAATTATTTGCCTTGTTTTATTATTTATTATTTCATTAATTTCTTCAATTATTGATTTATTATTAATTAATGGGTCAACACTATTCGCTGGTTGAATAAGTATGTCTTGCGTTATTTTTATTTCAGTTTTTTGTTTAATAGGGTTTTCTTCTTTACTTGTTGATTGTTCTGATAATTTTTTGATAATGTTTTCAATTTCTTGATCAACATGTGTTGATTCGTTATTGTCTTGTTCATTTTTTATACTTTCTATTTCATTATAATTAATTTCTACTCTTGAAAGAGCATCTGCATTACAGTTTAGTTTTCCCTTTTTATAAATTATTTCATAGTTAATTTCTTCTAATTTAAGCTTCCATCTAGTTAATATAGCATTTGTATTTTTTACTGAAAACAACCATTGTAATGGTTGGTGATCCGTTACAATTTTAAATTTTCTACCATATAGGTAAGGCCTAAAGTCTTTTGTTGCCCAGACAATGGCTAATAACTCCTTTTCTAAAGTTGAATATTTTTCTTCAGTATCATTTAATGTTCTAGAAGCGTATGCAATTGGTAAATCTATACCTATCTCGCCTTGGGAAAGGATAGCACCCAATGCTACGTTTGAGGCATCTGTTGTTAAGACAAATTGTCTTTCAAAGTCCGGATATTGTAATATTGGCTGATTCATTAAAATTCGTTTGCAAGATTCAAAACAATTAATAAATTCTGCATTATGTATAATTTGTTGATTTTTCTTTAAACACTTTGTCATTGGTTTTGTTAAATAGGCAAAATCTCTTATGAATTTTCTGTAATAACCTATTAAACCTAAAAATGATTTTATTTCTTTTCTTGTATTTGGAATAGGAAATTTTGAAATTGCATAAATTTTATCCGGGTTTTGTTTCACTCCTTCCATTGTTATTACATGCCTTAAATAAGCTACTTCTCGCTTTAAAAATTCTGATTTATCCAATTGGATCTTAAGATTTGATACTCTTAACCTTTTAAAGACTTCTCTTATTCTCTGAATATGTTCTTCTAATGAAGTAGAATATATAATTATGTCATCGAGATACACGAGGCATTTTAATTTTTTATTCCTCTTAAAATATTGTCCATTACGCGTTGGAATGTGGACGGGAATTTTTTAAGCCAAACGGCATCCTTTTGAACTCAAAATGTCCGTTTTCAGTATTAAACGCAGTTTTCTCTATATCTCTTGTATCTGATGATACACGGATGCTAGATCTAATGTCGTAAAGTACATACTTCTTCCTAATTTGTCTAGTAAATCCGTAATATTTGGTAACAAGTATTTATCATCAATTGTCTTCTCATTAAGGCGTCTGTAATCTATAACAATACGCTATTTTTGTTTACCACTTGCGTCCATTTTCTTTGGTACTATCCATAGTGGTGAACTCCATGGAGAAAAACTGGGTTGAATAATTTCTTGATCCAACATTTTTTGAATTTGAGTTTTAATTTCGTCTTTGTGTATATATGGATATCTATATGATTTAGTAAATATTGGTACCTCATCGGTTGTACGAATATTATGTTTTATTTGATTTGTAAAACTTAAAGAATCTTTTTCATTATAAAATATCTTATGAAATTCTTTACATACTTTGATAATTTGTTGTTTTTCTTCCTGATTAAGATGATTGATTCTGATTTTTTCTTCTATATTAAATTATACATTTTTATCAAAGTTGCCATATTTATTATATACACTATTTTTAATCGTGTCAATGTTGTTTAATAAAATAACATTGTTTTCTATACTATCAATTTTTATTGGCTTGTTAAATGATATTTCTCTTTTAATTCTGTTGGATTTATGATTGATGTGATTGCAAAATTAGTTTCGAGTTTTACTAGGGACTTGGGTATTTCGCATCCATTTATTTTTGTGTATAGAATTATTCCTTCCTGTTGACCATTAGTATTATTTACTGGTACTTTAATAATTTGTTCTGTTCTGGGTTCTATGAATATTGTTTTATTATTCACAAGTGTTCCACTTTTAGTTATTACTTCGTTGTCATTGAATATGCATACTTATATTTTTTTCTCCAAATGACATTAAAAGCGGCTTTTTAATGACACTTGGCAGGCTTAGAAGTTGTACTTTTAATGCCTAGGCAGAAAAAGTCCATTTTTACTGCCTAGGCAGAAAAAGTAGGCAGAAAAAGTTCGTTGCTAGGCAACCTTCCAAGTAATAATTTAATTCAAACTGGTTATTAAAATTGACAATGACATTAAGAAATAATAAATAATTGATAATGAAACGCAATTTAAATATGAAAAAGTCGATTTTGCGTGGAATTGGAACAAATTTGAAGAAAAAATTATATGTTTCACACGGCAGAAAAGCAGATTTAATGCCTTGGCTGGTTTCATAGCCTCGCTACGCTCGGCTATGAAACACCAGCCGCGGCATTAAATCTTGTGCTTTTATGCCTAGTAAAACAAATAACTATTATTTTAGTATTTTTAAAGATATGTTGGATCATTAGTTTTACATCCTGATTCCAATTTAGCTTGTCTAATCCGCAATCTATTTTTGGGATAGCAAGGTTAAACAATTTATTTTGAAGCATACTATCACGCGTTTTTATCAACGTTTTAAATAAATCATACAAATAAGGTTTTTCATAACATTTAATTTTAGTAATTAGATTATATATGTTTCTTTTATTATCACTTATAAGTATTATGCTTCCTTTAGCATAATTTTCAAGTTGTCCATTGTTATTTAAACATAGATGACCTATATTTTTAAATTTTTCCTTAAATTGTCTGGCAATTCCATTGTTCATTGACAGATCTGCTGATACACAATGTGCAAATGTGTAATCAGTCTGACTTGGAATAAATCCTGTTTGACTATTTCCATGTTGGGATAACTTTGTATGTTATCTTTGCTATTCATAAACTCATAAAAATTATTATTTAATTTATTATTTTTATTAAAATTAGTTTTAATATTATTATTTGTGCCTCTCGGGCCACTATTATTATGATTTTTATTAATTATATTATTTTCAGAGCCAGTGCCTCTCGGGTCACTATTATTATTATTACCTCTCATGTTTTTATTAGCATGAGGCTTCTTATTTTGTTTATTAGAAATATTACTCGATATGTTTACTTGATTACAGGTACTACTCGGGTTACCATTAAAATGTAATTCAAGTGTTACGGCATCGGTTATTAATATTAATAAATAATATATTTATTTTCAATATCAATTTTAGCTTTTAGGAAAGTTAACATATCCATTCCTATTAAACCATCAAAATTTGAATTAAATTCAAATATATAAAATTTGAAATATGTTCCTGGTGATAAATTTTACATAGAGGGTAACTTAACATTTGTTACGTATTTATGTTTTGTTTCATTATAAGCCGTTTTAATTATAAATTCTTCATTAAAATACCTATATTTTAACTTATTTACTACAACTGGATTTAAAAATGATTTTGTAGATCCAGTGTCTATTAGAAATTTCAAATTATATTTGTGAAATATTACGTAAAGTAAATTATTTGCTGACACGGCATTGTTAAGATAGATTACATTTTTATCTACATATCCTCGTTGGGGTTTTGTGTTGCCCTGCAAGGTGACACCCCGCTGGTCCCTTGGCATGGTTCGTTTAAATGGTTTAAATGTTGGGGTATCGGTTCCCAATCCATTTGTTCATTACTTTGATTTCCCATGAAATTCCTGTTATTACCTTGGTAATTTTTATTTTGCGGATTTATGTTTCGTTGCACATTAAAACGATTATTTTGTGGATTTTGGTAATGATTATTCGCGTTCCTCTGAGGGTTGTAGCGATGATTTTGACTATTAGATTGAAATCTATTTTGACCAAAATTATTATTATTAGGATTAGATTTATTCCTATTTAAATTATTATCATAATTTTTCTTTCTGCATTCAGAGATATTATGACCTGATTTTTTACAATAATTACAAGAGATTGTTTTAGATTTATAACTCTGGTTAAAATTTTGAGTTCTGTTTTTCGCGTAAATGATATTTTCTTCTTCTAATACTTGATTTAACGCCGTTTCAATGGTTAGAGGCTTTCTCGCTCTTATTATAGCGCTTAGAGGTTCTTTTAAACCTGCTAAAAATGATTTTAGCGACATTTCATCAAAGAGCTGTGCTTTAATTAATTTTACGTCATTATTTGCAGCATTAATATTTACGTGTGACAATAATAATGATTTTACATCTTGAACTCTTGAACAAAATTGATATGGTGTTCGTTTTCTTGTTTAAGTAACATTAAATCTCTTAAAAGTGAATTTTCATCTCTTTGATCGGAAAAGTTAGTCAATAATAATTGTCTTAATTGTAACCAATCTCTGGTTTCTCGAGCACTACTTATTACTTGGCCTGTTAATTTACCTTTAATACTCGTTATTAAAAAACGATTTAAAAATGTATCATCTTGAAAGTTATAAAATTGATTTATAATTAAGTCACAAGCATCCAAAAAATCTAAAATTGTTACGGGAGAACCTTCAAAATTTGGGATCGCTTTTAAAAATACGGGCTGAAATTCTTCCATAATATTTCTGTTAATTAAATTTAAATTTAAGATATTTTTTTCTTCGTCGAATTTGTCTTCCGATAAGTCGGGAAGATCTTCAAAATTAATTTCACGAGGGGGATATAATTCAGGTTGATCAATATTCATAAGGATAAGCAAACATTCAGAATTACAATATTTAAAAGAAAACTTACGTTTGTATTTTCATTCTCCTAGTGTAAATAGTATATTCCGTTTTTTTTATAAGAATTTAAAGTCTCTAATAATTTGTGTTGACTGATGACCTGACGATCTGGACGTAGAGGGTTTCTGCTAGCCAGTTGACAAGTTGATTCAGCATATGACGATGTGTAGCTCAGAATGCAATGATGAGATGAGCCTGGGAGCTGAGGAATATCCTCGGGTTCCTTTTTATGTTGAAGGTGATCTTCTTGTAGATTTGGTAGTTAGCTGTTTAGTTACTTTCACTAACTTTCACTTTTTTTTCAATTTGGATTGCACATGAACTATTAATATAGACCAATCGATTATGATTACGATTGTTGGGCAATCCTACCGACTGCGCCAGTTATGTTTAAGCATATGTTTGATAAGTTTTTAAAAACACTTTATTTTTTTTACAAACATACTTTATTTAAACTTATTTAAAATTTTAATATTTTGTACATGAAATATCATTATTATATAAATTACTTTTTTAACTCCGCTTTTATAAGTACGGAGGGTTATAAATGAATATATGACGATGCGTGTTACATGTCTGATCTATAACTAAACTAATATTACACATTAATTTCTATTTATACTTAATATTAGATTAATAAGCTTTTTATTATCTCTTAAGGAGATAATACAAACAGAGTGCATCTAAACTGCACAATTGCAATAAGGAATAACAATACTATTGTAATTAGAATGAATGGTTAATTGTTTATATACAATGGTGTTACTATTATAGGGGTCGGTTAACTCGGGTACCTCTGCTAATATTGTCAGCCTGCCCAAACCTATTATCCAGCTGTCGTCCATGTACATGACTCCATCGCTGGCAAAGTTTCCCTGGTTTGCTGCTCATGGCTTAGTCTATATTACAATACAATTGCATCAGCTTCACCAGCTATAGCGAGTGGTAGTTCCACTGCAGTTCCGGCCTTTCTGACAGCTGATGGCATGATCCGGAAGAAAAATAAAAAGAAGTCAAAACAGCGCAGAAATAACCAAGGCAAGAGGAGATTTCGTCTTCGGGTATCAAACACAGAAACTATCAAATTTTTAGGGACGAGATAAAAATTTAATAGATTTATTTTTAATTATGTTTTAAATAGCGGAAGCTATTTTTGTTTACAAAGTTTTAGTTATTTTTATTATACACTTACTGAATTATGTTTATTTGTTACGTATATTCCTCTTGTAAGTTGGCCATAATGTCATCCGGCAATTCTCCTTTTCAGTTTTTTCAACACTTACAATATTTTACTTGTTTAAAACACACCTAATTATTAACATCCCGGAATAACTTTAGACACGTGCGGCCATTACTATTTATTTACTTGCTTGGATCAAACGTAAACAACGCGTGGGGTGTATGCAACTAAGTTAACATCTTTATTAGCTGTGTTCATGTATGTAATGGTAGATGTTTTATTATTCTACCGTTGACAACTCTGACTAAATTTTCATTATTACACACGTGGCATGATCACGTGACTTTAGATCCTCTCTTTTTTCGGAAAACATGCTATATAAACGAGGGTTTTTGGATAAATCGAGAAGATCTCCTTGATGCTTGCCGGGAGAATTCCAACTACTAAGGTATATTGTTAGAAAGGCCTAAGACATTGACTGGGCTGGACTTGCAAGAATACTCAAAATTGTAGGTAAAACAAAATTATTTTTATATTCTCTTTAAATTTATTCTAAGCACTGTCCATGATGCTGACTGGACTGGACTTAGGATAAATAATTAATTATTCAAAATTTACTTCTTTTAGTTTTCAAACTTCAAACATGAAATTTCGTAAATAAATATAGGAATTATCCAAGAGATTGCCTGGATAGGACCTATATGCAAACAAAAGTTAGAATAGAGTAAGGTACCCTTTAATATGTGTATTTCCCAGAGTTAATATAGAGTAGGGACTTAGTCAAACTATATAGTGTATAACATTTTTATGTTTTATTATTTTTTAAATAAATTTATATTTTCTTTACCTGATATTCAATTTATTTCCATGAAGCCCATATTTTTTTTTATACAAGAGTGTTGCCATAATAATTAAAGCCTACCCATGACCCACTACGACAAGCTACCGTGCCTATCACAATAAGTGGTAGACAATAACACCCAAAGGGAGGTTATAGGGTGAATAACCTCTGATAGCTAAATGACACCGCTTAAAGCTATTGTATAATTAAATCTCTATTACACCCCTAAAAGCTTTTCTAGACATTGTCTAATTTATTCTCTTTCTTTAAAGTAAAAATTTACCAAACCTTTCTATCAACAATTATAACAATCTATAACTAATAAATTACTTATCTACCCTTAACACAACTTCATACTTTCTATCTGTATGCAAATAACAATGTTTATGAAACAAAAATCACTGTTAACAAGAGATAAAATCAAATCCTTTTAAGTATAACTAGAAAAAATTATAAAAAAGCAATATACTGGCAAAAAAAATAATCACGCTAGGTGTAGATGGGATTCAGAATAAAACTTGAAAGGGTAAAAAATTTCTTAGTTAATAAAGAGTAGGTGAAGTAGAAAAATTAAAAAGAATTATCTTACTCAACACGGTATACAAGATATACGCTATAGTGCTAGAGAAAAGACTGAATAGACAACTTAAAAATTCTGCAATTTTTGCATAATATATTTGAAAAAAAAATAGCTGCAAAAAAGGAGAAAAATTATAAGTGAGCGTCTGGTAAGAAAAATATAAAGTATACTAGTTCTTTTGAACTAATGTACTTTATATTATAATTTTAATTCAAACAATGGTAAAAATAAACAAACGTAAGACTTGTCGTGAAAGGGAAATAAGGTGGTAAGACAAATATAAGAAATTTGTAAAAAAATAGTGTTTGATAACTTAGTAAAAAACATAATACTGTATAGGGCAGAACTATGGGGTTGTTTCACTTATTTTATCTATAAACTGTCGACCTTCTTTGAACAAACTTATCTAGTTCTAATCAATCAATTTTTTTATTATTATTAGCTATCTCTAACAAACCTGCTAGTAGGCATATTATAAAAAAAACACGACGTCAGAAAATAGAAACAGTTTACTTCTCAAGCCTAAGCTTTTGGGAGCAGCTAAAAGAAAACCAAGCATATACAAATGTGTACAAGAATCCATTAGCGACAGACTACACCAGCTCCAGGCACGATAAGTACAAAAAAAGCAATACTTATCCAGCAATAGCACAGCAAAGTCACAAAAACAATTGGAAACAATAAAAAGAAGCAAGAAAAATGAAAGAATTTTAATAAATACTTTTAAAAACACTCTTTTGGAAAAAGGTACCCCGATTGCTTACTCAATGCCAAATAAGCAGAATCCATTATATCTTCCATTTTTGGCAAGATTGA
Source organism: Tachinus rufipes (assembly GCA_963932245.1). Classification (NCBI taxonomy): domain Eukaryota; kingdom Metazoa; phylum Arthropoda; class Insecta; order Coleoptera; family Staphylinidae; genus Tachinus; species Tachinus rufipes. Next base: position 55,353,417 of record OZ010748.1, read on the forward strand.
TGAGTTAAAGAAAAGTTTTGCTTTTAAAATACACCCATAAAAGTAGATTTATAAAAAATTTACTAGCAGACGAGCAAACCAAAAAGTGTCGCTAAAACACACTCAACAAAAATGGTTTGGTAAATATTGATATTAGTACCAATGCCACAATTGGAATCGGCGACCCTGTTAAATAGAGTGGAAGTGTAAAGCAACATATGCACCGAGACTTGGCAAGTGGTACAAAAAAAATAAAAACTTGGAAACTGCGCCTCCAGTATCTTTCCATGCACTGTCTCATTATAAAAAGAATAGAGACAAACAGAAAAAGTGTCCCGTGGAATATGCAAATAAATGAGGGTAACTAAAATGTTGAAGGTTGTGGATAGTGCTTATGTACATCAACTTTTTTTCTTGACTTGTGCCAAAACTGTGGTAAAAATGCGCGTTTCTAAAATTATCTCACTATTTAATTTTTGTGTTTCTTTCCTGGGACCCCAAAAATTTATGCAAACAGTCATAAAAAACATGAAAAAAAATAGTATTTCAGAAATAACAAATTTTTTTGCAAGAGTTTTTATGTCCTTACAAAAACGGGCTAAATAGCATAAGTAGCCCATTCAATTAGCTTTATTTTCTGCTTAATAATAATATTAATGATATTATTTAGTGTTAAATACAAATGTACATTTGTTTATAGACGTCATACAACATTAAAAAAATAAGTAATAAATATAATATCATATTGCTACGTATAGAAAACTCACATTAATAAAACACCTAAAATAATACAAATATTGTTACACTTTAAAAAAATTTTGAATGAATAAAATACGTTCTGCAGTCAATGGTTTTTTATATTTTAAAATAGTGGTCCGTAATAGCTACCAGCTCATCTACTTTTATTTATGCGGCCTTATTTAATTTCTATATTTTTTTAGTTCGAGTATTATAGTCGTGAATGGTTGTACGTTCTAAATAAACTGCCTAATTTGTTTCAACTAAGTTTGATAAATATACTGCAAAGGCAATGTTAAAATTTCATTATTTTTAAAATGTTCTTTTACATCTGCTCTGTAACGTAATCCTAATATATATTGTAGCGCTTTTCGTTGAAGTCCAAATAATTTATTAGCATGTGGAGAATGGCAGTATGAAAGAATTCCATAGACTAATTTTGCATTAAATAGTCCCTAGTAAGCTTGTAATGTAACATTTAAAGGAACGACTGAAGCTAAGTTTCTGATTAAAAAAACAACTTTTTACAATTGGTTTGCAGTATTAGTTTATGGGTTTCTCACGTTAATTTTTGATTAAACTGTATACCAAAAAATGATATGGCAAGAAGATACGAACTTAGTTTTGATTGTGAAAAAATCATATTTTTTTCTTTTCTTGATTTAAACTGAGTTTGTTTGCTAAGAACCATTTTTCTATTTCTGACATTGTGACTCTTATAGCATTTTTAAGATCCTCCACTTTACAATGTGTGTTGATAATGCTAGCATCATCAGCATATAAAATAATAGAGTTTTTGGTGCACATATGAATATCATTGACATAAATCACAAATAGAAGTGGGCCTAATATTGAGTCTTGAGGAATCACGTGACAGACTGGTTGCAAGCTGGATGAAATGTTATTATGACATACCATTTGTGGTCTATTTTTTACGTATGATTTCATAAGTGCTGCACTTTCTTTACAAAAACCATGTAAAGTTCGTGAATATATATTTAACTGCTGGTTGAATTCGGAAAAATTCTTTATTTAATCTCGGCACATATGTACGCGAGTGAAACATATAACATAAGAGAGCAAGTACCTTGCTACGCGTTCTTTTATACATTTATATTTAAACAAAAAAATACATTCCATAAAATAATATCTATACAATATAAATAATAAATATACATATTTAATACAAAATAAAATAATGTCCATACATTACAATACCCTTCCCTTATCCTAACAAAATATATTCCCAATAATTTTGTTAAACAATTCTAATTATCTAATTCCGTAATTAACCTTGATGGAGGTTTTCTCACTCTATTACTTCTTTGTAACATTTCGTAATTACTTACATCTATGACTTTTTCAATTTCGGTACCATTCGTACCTTCAGAACTAGTACCGTGAAAAAAACTTACAATTTGATTAATATGTCTTTTCCACGTTTTTTGTAATTCAGGTATAAATACAAGATAAGTTCTAGGTCCCAAAATTTTATTTACAATAGCTTTAATCCAAGTCGGTTTTTGGAATCTAAAATCCCTAACAGCTACTTGCGCATTTACATCAAACATTCGTTTTGATTTACCTTTATAATTTTTTATTTGTTGTTTTTGCTTATGTTTTACTTTGTTTACTAACGGTTGATTGTCCGTTGAGTTATGTTCTGGTTTTAACAAGTCAAATCTGGTACGCAATTTTCTACCAAACATTATAGCAGCTGGACTCTTTCCAGTGGTACAATGTGTTGTATTACGGTAGTCAAACAAAAATTGATTTATTATCAAATTAATATTTTCTACTCCACCTTTCCCTATAGCTTTTAATATTGCCTTTTTAGTTGTTTTGACGGCATTTTCGGCAGCTCCGTTAGTTGCCGGATGGAAAGGAGAACTAGTTTTAAATTTTATGCCATTGGAATCCAAAAACTTTTTAAATTCTTCAGATGTGAATTGACTGCCATTATCTGATACCACTAGTTTTGGAATTCCAAATCGTGCAAACAAACTTCTTAAAGCTTCTATAACATGAAAACTATTTATACTAGGCATACAAAATGCTTCAATCCATTTTGTGTGTGCATCAATGATTACCAAAATATTTTTGTTATGTAATGGCCTTAAGAAATCAATATGTATGCGCTCCCATATTTCCTTAGGATATTCCCATGGAATCAGTTCATTTTTATTTGGTGAATCCTTATACATTAGACAAATTTCACATGTTTTAACTTTATTTTCAATGTCTATATTCATAGTTGGCCACCACATGTACGATCTGGCTAAGCTTTTTGTTTTTACTATGCCCATGTGTACCTTATGCACTTCATTTAACATAGTATCAATTAACGCTTGAGGTATAACTATTCTGTAGCCAAATAAAATTATCCCTTCTTCATAGGTTAAATTGTTCCTTTGTTGGAAATATGGCTTAATAATATTCGTAACTTTATTTGGCCACTTATTAGTTTCGATATATGTTATAATTTTTTGAAGTATCCCGTCTTCTTTAATTTTTTCCTTTGATAATTCAGAATTTATTGGAATGTGTTCATTATTAATAACTTAATTTATAAATGAATTTTCATCTTTGTGAATCATTACTTCATTCAATGGTAGTCTTGATAGACAGTCAGCATTATTTGCATTAGATTTAACATAAATTATATCATATTGATAGTTATTCAAGATCAATGCCCATCTTTGTAAACGATTTGCTGTTATTAATGGTATACCCTTCTTGGGTCCAAACAGTGTAACCAGTGGCTTATGATCGGTTAATAAAGTGAATTTCTTACCATATAAATATAAATAAAATTTTTGAACACCAAACACAATTGCATATGCTTCCTTTTCGATTTGTGAATACTTACATTGAGCTTCATTTAACGTTTGTGATGCAAATGCAATTGGTTTTTCATCACCATTTTCAAAAACGTGTGAAATCACTGCACCTACGCCATACTGAGATGTATCCACAGCTAATCTAATTGGAAGATCTTGATTATAATGTACTAACACATCTGCTGATATTAAAACGTTTTTAATTTCTTTGAATGTTTCATTACATATATCAGACCATTCATATTTAATATTTTTCTTTAATAAATTGTATAACGGTTTCAACAGCGTTGCTGAGTTTTTTATAAATTTATTGTAATAATTGACAAGACCTAAAAATGATTTAAGTTGTGTAGTATTCCTTGGAATGGGTGCCTCTTTAATTGCTACTATTTTATCTTCACATGTATGAAGTCCATGCTTGTCAATTTTATAACCTAAATAGGTAATTGATTCTTGAAAAAATTTACACTTATCCTTCCTAACTGTAAGTCCATATAATTGAAATCTTTCTAATGTTTTAGTTAGTCTTTCAATATGTTCTTTCTTATTACTTCCTGTTACAAGTACGTCGTCATAAAAGCAAACAACACCTTCTAATCCTTGAAGTACATTCTCCATTATCTTTTGAAATTTTGCAGGAGCACAACTTACACCAAAAGGTATCCTAGTATATTTATATAACCCCTTAATGGTATTTGTTGATATGCTTGAGAAAGATCTATTTTAGAAAATTCAACACCATTTTGTAATCTACTAAATAATTCTTCTATTCTTGGTATAGGATAAGAATCTGTGATAATAGCTCGATTAATTGAGATTTTGTAATCCCCACACAATCTAATTGTGTTATCTTTTTTTAAAACTGGTACTACTGGTGCACCCCATTGACTATAATCCACTTTTTCCAATATATTTAATTTAATAAGCCGATCGATTTCTTGCTCAACTTTCAATCGCATTGCAAATGGTAACGGTCTAGCCTTGAAATATTTTGGTTCTACATTTTCTTTTGTTTTTATGTCAATCTTACCCTTATTAAATTTGCCTAGCTGATCCGTAATAACATTATGAAATTTGTTTAATAAATTATTCATATTCATACTTTCATTAACATTTAATTTATTTATGCTTAAGTTAAACAATGAAAAATAATCCCTTCCCAATAATGGAGGTCCACCATTTTTCACAACATATAACTTTATTTCTCTGATAACATTTTTATACTCAATATTTACAGATATAAAACCTACAGTTTTAATTTCTGTACCGGTATAGCTAATAAATGATTTATCTGTACTAAATAATTTATATTTTGAAAAATGCGTATTTTTAAATTGACTTGAAATAACGGATAGACTTGCACCCGTGTCCAGTTCAAAACTCAAAGGATTTCCATTAATCCGTACAATGACTTTAATTGGATCAGCAAAATTATTTGTTTTTAAATTATAAAGGTTTACATTTTCTTTAATAAAATTATTTTTATTTAAATTCGTTCGACAAACATTTGATAAATGTCCTGCTTTTTTACATTTATGACATTGATAATTTTTATATCGACATTCACTTGCCTTATGATTCCATTTTCCACATACCGTACATTTTTGTTGTGATACGGCTCTATGGTCGCTGCTCCGTCCGGAAGGTCCCGCTTGCAGACGCGCCGTCGTCCCGTGATGCTGGCTCGGTCTCCCCCGATCCTCACGGCTTCCTCGTTGATGTTCTCTCGTTCCCGTTCGGAATATTTCCTGCGGCTCCTTTTTTATGTTGACTTCTGGGGAATGCCGACTGCTCACTTCCTTGCTAATAGCAATTTCTATTGCCCTGTCCAGTGTAAATTTGTCGGTAATTTCTTCCTCCAAGAGTCGATCCAAAATTTTTCCTTCTCCCAGCCCCATGATGAAACGATTCCTCAAGATGACTTGCAATTCTTTATCGAATTCGCATTTTATGGCTAGATTTTTAATTCTAGCCGCCTAGTCCATGATGTTTTCAGATTTTGATTTCACAGCATGATAGAATGTGAAACGATGTGGCATGGCGGTTCTTTTCGGTGAAAAGTGCTTATTTAATAGGAATACCAATTCTTTATATCCTTTATCAGATGGACACACAAATTACACAATAATTGATAACTTTCTTCGCTGCATGCATTGATTAATAACGCACGTTTCAAATTATCGTCCTTCGTTTCGCTGGGTATGAAATATTGTTCCAACCTGTCTCTATACAAGGTCCAATTGCTATCCTTGCAATTAATATCCCTTAATTGTCCTATGTACGTGGACATTGTGCACGTGTCTTCCACTTTTCACTATAACACTTCTTTTTTGTAATTATACACGCACTAATCACGTTCACGTTTATTTTGCGTGAAATAATTACACTTGTTAATAATCCTCGTCGCCAGTGTAAAGTTCGTGGATATATATTTAACTGCTGGTTGAATTCGGAAAAATTCTTTATTTAATCTAGGCACATATGTACGCGAGTGAAACATATAACATAAGAGAGCGAGTACCTTGCTACGCGTTCTTTTATACATTTATATTTAAACAAAAAAATACATTCCATAAAATAATATCTATACAATATAAATAATAAATATACATATTTAATACAAAATAAAATAATGTCCATACATTACAGTAAAATAGTTTTTCTATAAGAATGCTATGAGAAACCCAATCAAAAGCTTTGCTAAGATCGCAACAGGTCAGCTCAAGATAGTTGCGGTCATCAAATGATTTTGATATGTGTGACACTATTTTATTTATTGCCATGCCGGTGTTTAAACCAGATCTAAAACCATATTTATGATCATAAAAAAGATAATTTTGTTCAAAATAACTACTTATCTGTTTTGTAAGTAAAGTTTCGTAGATTTTTCTTAAAATTGGTAACAACAAAATTGGCCTGTAATTAATACATATTGTTTTGTCACTTTTTTTATGGATTGGTAAAACTTTGGCTATTTTTAAAGCACCCGGAAATTTATTTAGGTTTATTGACTGGTTTATTAAATTTGTTAACGAAATTATGATAACGTTTAATATAGATTTGATTAATTTTAAGGTTAATAGTCTTTGCTATTTAGACTTTTAATAGTCTTGATACTATCTCTGACTTGGTTTATGGTAACTTCTTTAAATGTAAATAGTGAATTGATAATTACTTATAAAAATAAATCATATGAAATATTAGTTTTGTCCAAGTTGTTAAGGATTTTGTCAGCAATATTTGAAAAAATATTCGTTAAATTGGTTTGCATCTAACTCAGTTTTCTTGTTTTTACTAGTGTTGTGTTTTATTTTAATAATATTCCACATAGATTTAACTGAATTATTGTTATTTTGCAGATATTTTTAATTGGCAAATTTTTTTGCAGTTTTGATTTTCTTCCTATACATGTTTCTATAATTTAATAACATTTCCTTATTTGCAGTTGTAGGTTATAATTACTGTAAAACAAAGATGGTTGTTCCCTTAACCTTCTCAATTTACCATTATACCAAATAATATTAGGTTTACTGTTTTGAAATGACATTTGATTCTCTGGAAATGAAAGAAGCATAGATGAATGCAAAATGTTGTGCATTATGTCTAATATGTTATTAATGTTTAAGTTTTCGTTTTTTACAAATGAGAAATCAGATTTTCTACATGTAAATATCTTTATTTGTTTGCGCGACAACTTAAATGAAGTAAATTTTTTTCCATGACAAATTATCATTACGCGGGTTATTGACAAAATATGACTCGTATATAACATTTTTTGGAAAAAAATACATTGTTATTGATTTACAAATATCCAATACAAATGTTAATTAATATAAGAACTTTATACATAAAATCATACATCTAGAACTCAGTCTTCGTCGTCGCTATCTTCGTTAATTACCGGCTGAATTCTCTGCACTTTGAATAATGTTGACTATATTTGTGCAGGACGTACTATTTTCGATAAATATCTTGCATGTAATAAATAATATATTATGGTAGCAACGTGCGAACAACAGCCGATTGTTTGAAGCGCTTGGGGAAGTCGCATACGTAACGCTTAATACTACCAGGCCCGATCGTATTGGGTTAATAGTGAATATAGCATTTAGGTATTTTATTGTTAATATGTCTTAAATGTATCTTGAATTTAACGTGTTATGTTCAACTAAATAATTCATTTTTATGTCCCCTCTTTACTATACTTTGGGCTAACTGATAGGTACCAGTGAACAAAATTTCTACAACTCATCTAAGTTTTGTCACAAACCGGTTTTCATTAGCGTCTTTAGTGGATAATTGTTTTCTTTTGCGTTTTAAAACTCAATGTATCTTTTAGATTCCAACTCGTTTTTCACATATCTAAAACCTCTATCAAGAATGAAGACGTCAACTTCTCCCAAAAGCTTTGACTATTCAGTGTGTAGGCAAAACATCAACGCTGTCACGCTGTTGGAATTTCCAATTCTTAAAAAAGAATACAAAAACTTGATTCACATTGCAATTGTCCGAATTTCGCACCGAAGTGAGCATCGTTTTCAACATTTTTAAATGTTCGCGCGTATAATCAGTTAATGTTTGTATTTGTTTGCTACATAGTTTTAGAAAAACGCATTTTTTACAGTTTTGGCACAAGCGAAGAAAAAAAAGTTGATAAGCATGCAAATTTCGTTTTGTTTAAATTTTAAACGATATTTGCGTACTTGCAACTGAAATCGCGCTATCTTCTTTTTGAAGCAATAAATGAAGTAATCGAGATGAGTAATTATTACACCTTAAATAAAAATGTTTTTCTTTTATAATTAAATAAATTATTATTGATTTAATAACGAATTAATAAACTAGTTCAAAATTGAAACAAAAAGTTTTGAGTCAACAATTCTAATTAAATTGCGGCGCTTGCGGAAAATTATCTTACTTAAACAAAAAAAAATCATTTTTTTATTTTAGTATACAGGGTGTAGATTAATTGGCGGATAAACGCCAGGTAACTTTATAGATCGTGCCAAAAGAAAACGAAAATCTTAATTCCAAAATGCTGAAAAACTCTTCGTTTGGCCTCACGAGGTCCTCAAAGTTTCAATTTTGTCAATACAAATATTGTTTTAATTGCGTATATTATGTACCAATTTGCTTTCTTTTTTAGTATAATAAAAATTACGAGGTTTATTGAAACTTAATAATAAAAAACATTGAAAAATGTGCAAATTACTTTTGAAGAATAAATCAAATTTAAATTAAAAATACGCTTGGCAACGTAGCAAAATTTTTAATAAAATTCAAATTATAAAGTAGGCAATGCAATAAATGTCAGGGTCCGGTGACTTTTGTCATCAGTGACTTTTAAATTCAAATAAAATTCAATTTAAATATTATGATATACTTTATTCTTTTGATAATCATTTCAATCAATTTAAAATTGTGTGAGGTTGCACATTGACGACACATACCGCATTATTAAATTATGAATGGTGTTTTGATGCATTTGCGAAATATATTATGTTGCGTTCGTCTAGTATGCGGCGGTCTGCCTTATGTCTGTCGGATTAACAACTACTACGTTGCCATGTCAATCCCGTGACCACCTTTGACAAAAACCATCGGTGACTTTTGTCGTTTCACCATGCGGCTAAAATGCGTTTTCAAAATAAATGTGTGAATCCAGCAAATAAGTACTATAATTATTATTGAATTATAGAACAATTTGTACATTGCAGCTGATACAACTATTATAAATTATTAGATTCTGTCATAAATAAAAATATTAATTATTTCAATGCACAATTGATTGTTTGAAAATATATTTAAAATAATTGACATGAATATAGCAACTCTGACAGATTTAACATTTAACGCCAGCGATGCTTGAGAACGTCATTAATTCGATATCGATATGTGCTGTAAAGCGTTTAGAAGTAAACGGTGGTAAATTTGAACATTTCTAGTTTATAATAAAAAATAAAATTTGATGTGTGTATTAAATTGCCTATCTTATGTGTATTAAGTTGCCTACATTATAGGTTTGAATTTAGAAAGTTTGCAACGTTGCCAAGCGTAACAAAACTTTGAGGACCTCGTGAGACCAAACGAAAAGTTTTTCAGCATTTTGGAATTAAGATTTTCGTTTTCTTTTGGCACGATCTATAAAGTTACCTGGCGTTTATCCGCCAATTAATCTACACCCTGTATTATTACTAATCTAATAACAAGTTACAAGATTTATTCACATTTTGAAAAATAGGTCGGGAAATGACAATTAGAATACTTTTAATTAAACTTAAACGCTCGCAGAAAGTTGAATTATCTCACTTAAAAAGTTTTAAATTTTAGTATGTTATTATTATTCTAATAACAAAATACAGGACTAATTTACATTATGAAAAATACATCGGGAAATGACAATTAGAACACTAATTGGTTTGCTATTGCCCGTTTCAACGTGATGAGTGTATAAATGTGTTATTTTAGTGGTTTTGAGCTTATTTTTACAAATGATGTTTTTTTTTAAATTTAATCAGTTATTTTTGAGCTACTACAAAACTCTTTTTTCACATTTAAGCTTTCTAAATTTTCTTAAACTTTTTCCCCAAGTATAATTTAACTAAAATACTTAGATAAAATATAGTTTAGTTCTTTTTGAATAAATTGGTAAACAATTAAATTGATAATCAAATTATATGCAGAAATAGAAATGACGCCAGTTGCTGGTATAATACTACAAATTAAAGAACCGGTCTTAATTGGAGTTGTTTAAGATTTTTTCTTCTTATTTTTCTTTTAGTAGGATGTTGATTTGGAAAATAAATACATGATAAACGGAAGTTACAACAACAAAAAAATTGTTTTTTTTATATGTTAATTACAAAAAAAAAAACACTAAAACGTCCATTGTATTCATAGTATCATAGTTCAAAGTTGTATTTATTTTTTTAAATTAAAATTCAGCTACAAAAAAAAAACACTAGAATAAATCTTTTAAACAATTTCCAATTGAGTATTAAGTTGAATTTGCAAATAAGATTTGTAAAAGCCTTTTGGATACTTATCTATGTCGTTCAAAAAGCAGCTGAAGTGTGGATTGTACTTCTGTGGTAGATGAGCTGCAGTTTACATTTGGCTTGCTAACTGTGGGCAGTGTTTATACTGCACAATAGTATGCTATTAGTATATTTTTAAAGCCAACTAAGCAAAAGTATTCTTATCAAAATTAAAACATTTATTTAAATAAATGCAATCTACGTTTTTATTGTTTTTATTTATTGAGTTTTACATAAAATACAATTAAAAAATAAAAAACGGTCAAAATTATATGTATCATATTTTAACACGTTCGCTGGTTATACCTCCTCCAATATGCGAATGGCTCTTATTAGTGCCAGGCGCGTAAAATTTTTATTGTAATAATACTTATTTTGGTATAAACTAGGGAGCAACAATTATTCCATCTTATGTGCGCGTGGCTTTGATGCGAGTCATCAAAAATTTAACTGAAAAAAAAAAAGTATTTTTATGAATATTATGAGCTTGTTAATATTTTGTCAATTTTTGCTGAAAATAAATATAGGGATTTTGATGAGTACACCAGATTACCCATACGCAGCGAACGTGTTAAACAAAACAAAAATAAACCTCAACATATTTCAATGCATTATTTATTTCACACATTTGATATTAAATTTATAGCAAGTGAATCAGAAATGACGATTCAATCTTTGGATATATTATAATCTATGATAAAAAATAATTGTTGCTAAAGTTTTTAAAAATGCATTTAGAAAAAATGAAAGTAATTTATGTATTGATTATTGAACAAGTTAATTTTGACTAGCCCTATATGTTATTAAAGGCAAATTTAATATCATTGAATTAAAATGTTATTTTAAATATTTACTATAATAATATCAAACTTTTGTTTGTATATTATGTTTTATTAATAATATTGAATAAAATAGACTAAATATAAAACATAAATATAAAATTGTACTGTAGGCGTTTAAAAAACCTGGTTATAAAATAGTAAATTGTCAATTTAAAAATAAAATTTTTTACTCGTTATTGTTATTACCATTGTCTTCAAAATCTTTGCGTTGGATTTTTTTTATTATTTCCTCATAATCTTTTGTTCTCTAAAACAGAAAAAGAGTTATTTCAATTTATTTCAAGTACAGTTAAGTTAATTAACAAATTATTTATATTTTATTAACATAACTTTTTGCATGAATAATTAATATATAAAATTACCTTCCACAAATGGTAGGGATAAGGAAAGGGTTCACTTTTTGCGCAAAATTCTTTGAGTTTTCTTTGGTGTTCTTTTACTGCATTGGCATTGAATTGACGAGGAACCTGTTTAAGTAAATTTATATAAATTTTTTGTTTGTTATATAAATACATTTATTTTACCTCGAAATCTGGTTGACCTATTGGAAGATTTTTTAATATTTCTTGTGCTGTGAAATCGATACAATAATCTGTACAACCAGCACAATCACATAACGCGTAAGATGAATCATACTGAAAAAAAAAAATTATTAATAAATATTAAAACTTGTTTTATTAAAACGTTAATGATTTAAATTCCGCACATTTTTTATTTTACGGATGTCATCTATAACTTCTTAGAATAAATACGAGTTTATCATAGTTTGGTTTTTAATGTGTGCAGCCATAGTATTTGCGACAATAAAGTATTGCTGGTTGCAATCATTAAAAATTTAAAATTTGGAACTTAATTTGGCTTAAGGGCGCGGTTTAAGAAGTGTCATAAAACTACGAGCAGAAGTCACGCAGGTTAACTCCTTTTTAAAATTGGCTTTTTGCAACATGTAGAGAAATTTCTAGTCTAATAAAACAGTTTGTTTTAGTTGTTTCTGTTAACTAAGAAGAAGTCGATGATTAATTTCTTTTTCCTGATTGGTTGTGGTTTTGATTGCATCTCCTTCATTTTCTATTGCTTGTTCTAAACCTTTAACTTTTTATTTCATCTTTATTCTTTTTTGTTAATTATTAACTTTCGGTAACGGCAAATTATGAACACCAAATTATCCTTAAAGATATAACACCGTTTGTCGTTAAGCAGTACACCATTCCGGTTGCTTAGTGCTCTATAGTACAGGTTAAGATGCAAAATGATACAAAGATCTCAAACACTGACGAGATTTAAAATTGAATCTATTCAAAGTAAATTTTATTTTGTCTTTAGATTTAACGGCATCTTGTTGGCAAGTTCTAACTAAGCAAGAACACCTATAATACACTGGATTTTAGGTTGTCTTGCAGATTGGCCTAAAGGCAGCTTGTACGTTTAATTGCTGCGTAGATCTCATTCTGGGGCCAAATTTAAAGAGATGCTTTACCCATACGTGGATGCTTTATTAATTACCTCAACATCCTTTGAAGCTCATTTTAAACATTTTGATAGGATTATCACTTGTCTTGGAGATGCAGAAATTAAGTTTATAGCTGCCTCTTAAGTTGAAAGGTTGCCTGTCATCTAAATCTTGCTCAGGTACAAGCTTTACAAAATTTCTTTCTACCTCATTATATTAATCTGCTACAAGCCTTCATGGGCCTAGCCAAGTTTGATAGGGTTAATGTCCAGCGTTTTTTTACCGTAACTGCTTCTTTGACGGTATTTGAAAAGTAATTAAAAATGGCAATGAGTGTAGATCAGGAAACTGTTTTTAAATCTATTAAATACGAACTAGCGCAAGGACCACTTATTTAGTGTTGTTGATGCTTTGCGTCGTTGCAGAGTTCTGTTGTTAGGTAATAAGTTTACGGTTCTTATTGATCAGTGTGCTCTTACTTATTTAAATTTGTGCAGGCTTTTTTTGCCTTACAAGGTGATTATTATCCATTCAAGATTTTTATTTTAAAATTTGGTCTATCCTTGGACTTCGACATATCATAGTTTAATCTTTTCTAAATGTACTGGTAAAAAAATAAATCGATTATTAAATTATTTGTAGAAACAGCGATGAAGGGGAAGTTGCCGTTTTAGTTAAAATACTACAAATCAAGGTAGCGGTCGGTATGATCTTAAGGGGTCAGTTTGATGAGTGTCATAAAACTACGAGCAGAACTCACGAAATTTAACTCCTTTTTTTGATCATTTTTTTGCAACGTGTAGAGAATGAAATTTCCAATCTAATGAAATATATAAAAATCTAAAACCTTCAATTGTTTATTAAATTTTGAAATTAATTTGTATTTTTTTTGTTAAAATATTTGCTTAAACTTTAAGAGTTATACTTCATTAAACATTAAACTTAGTAGACTTTTTATTGTGCTATAAGTTATTTTTCTAAAATAACAATTGTTTCAGTTCTGCTCGTAGTTGTGAATGTATGATAAAATGTGAAATTTGAAATTCCCGCGTGTATTAATTTTTTAATTGAGTTGAGCTGATGTACTAGTAAATAAAAAGATCGTTGTCTACAGATTATGTTTTAACAAAAGAAAATTAAACGCTTTGACAAAACCGTTATCGTATCCACTTTTGCGTTTAGATACTATTTTGTATTCCTTTGGGATGCAAAATACATTGTCAAAAAAGAAAACTGCATTTAGGATTACAGGTAGGTACGGGTTGAGTTCAATGTGTTGCCATTTGAACTCAATAATTTTGTACAAAATAAACAAAGACTTATGGGACACGATATTTGGACCATAAAAGGAATTTAACGTTTTTGTCTATACAGATGACATTATTGTCATAAAAAGCACAGTCAAAGAACATAAAGATACACTCCGTGAAGTATCTTTTTGTTTTGATAAGGCAAATGTTAGAATCAATTTGTAAATCTATTACAAAATATTTATTTTTTGTGGTAGATTAGGAAAGCTTACGAACTGACTATGACAAGGTCAAGATTATGTTACCATTGTTTATACTATCCACTAATCAATCCACCAAATCTTTGTTATTAATGGCTCCAGTTAGTCAAAGTTTAAGCAGTAGTGAGAAAAACAAACTGCAACACAACAGAACGGAAATATTTAGTTCTATTATTTGCTTTAGAGAAATTTTGGCAGTATGTTGAGAATACCCAAATAACCTAGGCGACAGACCATCATTTGTTTGTGACTTTGAATCGAACTTTAAGGATCCAGCCAGTTGATTTGTACTTTAAACCATAAACTAAAGTCAACACAACTTAAATCTAGTTCACCAAAGGGTAAACTATTAGTTAACTCTGACGTCGAAAATTTTAAATACCAAATCAATTTTTGCTGAAATCAAAGCCAGAAGCTATACAAGTTTGTATCAACAGAATCGAGCATACCAATAAATAACATTAAGTGAAAACTGGTAGTTCCTGCACACAACATTATATATATATATATATTATTGTTTACCATAAATTGGACAATGGATTGCTAAAAAAAATGTTTTAATATTCCAAATTGTATTAATAGATTTTAAAGGATAATTTTTTAAGTCAAAAAACTAAAACAGATTTTTATTAATTATTACAGTTTATTTTATTTTATTACATCCCATGTATGCAAGTTTGTAGACAATTATTTACTCCGTATGTTTGCTGTTTCCACATAAGGTGATTAAGTTTAAATTGTGGGCAGGTAGCTTTTTCTAACCTACCCGCTCAAGTGTTACTTATTAAAGGATTTCAGATGTTTTCCACCTCTTATGTTCCTGAAGCTATAGTACACAAGAAAATAAATGTTATTTGTTAACTAGATATCCGAGAATAACTTAACAATAAATCTCTTAAGCACGGGCGGGAACTAAGTTTAAATTATAGGCAAGTTAATTTTTCTACTGTAACACGCCCAAGTGTTAATCATAATCAATCAAGGATTACATATTTTTCCCACCTCTTATATTCCTACAGCTATCGTCCACAAGAAACTGTTAGTTGTTACCTAGATATCGTAAAAATGTTGAACCATAAATTTTTTAGTCACTAAGATTTGGATAGGTGCGTAAAAAAGTCATTAAGAATGAATGTTAGATGTTAGATAAATATCAAAAAACTCTTTAACAATAAACCCCTTGATTAATAAAGCTTGGGTGAGTGAGCAAGAACTAAGTTTAAATTGTGGACTGATAGCTTTTTCTACTATAACCCAACCACCCACCCAAATGTTAATCATCATAAAATATGATACCTTTTTCTACAGTAACCCACCCACCCGCCCCAATGTTAATCACTTAAGGAATACATATTTCTCCCAACTCTTATGTTTTTGTAGCTATTATATACAAGAGAATGAATGTTAGTTCTTGGTTAGATATCAAAAAATTGTTTAACAATGACTCTAACTAAGTTAATTTTGTAAGCGGGTAGCTTATACTTTTTTTTTTTTTCAGCCGTTTGAGTCCACTGCAGGACATAAGCCTCTTCTCTGCTTGTTTGCTGGCAACTTACATTACAAGGGACATACAGTTTTAAGTGGATTCCGAACCACTGGAGAGAATTATCACTCCTCGGAGAAGGTGTTTTAGCCGTAAAACCCCACGCTGGCAAGACGGGTTGGGGAGTGGGAGAGCGTATAGAACGTGAAAAGTATATCACGGTATATGGGAATCAAACCCACGATCTTCGGTACAGCGGCCAATTTCCAATTCCAATTTAACAAATCTTTATTTAAACTAATATATACATATTTACAATACAAAGTTTATAAATTCTTAAATCTAACTTATTATTACGGGTCCTGATTACATGAACCTTATCCGTAACTATTTAATTGTTTATATATATGTACATAAGGAACTAATACAATAATGAAATTAACAATTTCTTTAGGGAATTAAGGTGGTTTTTATTTTGAGCTGGCACTTACAGGGAAACCGCTTTGTAAAACCCTGCTTAAGGAAATTGAGTGTGCCCCCTGAGGGGGGGGGGGTTGGACAACTATGTTGACCACAAGTTTAATATGTGGAAAGAAGTGGTGAGGCCATTCTTCCCATTGAAATATAAATTGTGCTGACTTTGCGTCATTTACTTTAGTTAAAATTAAAAGGTGAATATCAATTTACTTTGAAAATATTATGATTATAAAAACATAAATGTAAATTCTCCTGTAAACAGAAGGGTAAAAAAGCAACAAACACATAAATTTATTATACGCAGAAAAACAGATAAAATAATGTAAACATTCTACAAAAACGAGAAAAGGTACAGCGGCCGGATGCCTAGACCACTGCGCCACGCTCTCCACGTAGCTTATACTACTGTGATCCATCTAATGGCCCAAGTGTTAATTGGGGTGATTTATACCAGATGACAAAAAATGAAAAATAGTGTTTGAGATTGGATTCTAAACAAAAAAATTTGTTTTGGAGATATCAAAGTTAAAATTTTTGGAAGATATAATATTCTAAGAAAAAAACAAAAAAAATATCAATAGTAGGTTATATGAAAATTTGATTCAATTACCATTACTTTAATTTACAACTCATGTTTGAAAAGTCCACCGTCAGCCGCGATGCAAGCTTAGCAACGCAAAACCACTGAATTATAAACTGCATCAAAATTTTGCTCATTTTTAATTTGAAGTCCTGTGTTTATAATTCTGTTCTGTAATTGCTCTTTATTGTGATTTTTTTCTGCATAAACTAAATGTTTACGTGGCTCTAGAAATAAAAATCCAATGGATTTAGATCTTGCAACTTTGTAGGCCACTGAACTGGACCTCGCCTACCCGACCACCTTCCATTAAAATAGTTGTTTGGCATTCTACAACAACTCTTGCAACATGTGATGGCGCACAATTGTGTTGATACCACATCACGTTGCCCAATACATGTGGAACATCTGCTAAAAATTTGTGCAAGTGATACTCCAACAATTTCAAGTAGGACGCAACATTTAAACAATGCGGCAGAATTTGTATTGGCACTAAACGATCATTGAAAATCCCACATCACGTGTTAATAGAAAATTTGTGTTAAAACAAACGTCTTCTAACTGCGTGCGGATTCTCTACTGACCATACATGCTCATTGTGATAGTTATTGATACCGTCTCTAGTGAAAGTAAAAGGAATAAAATTAGGATCTTGCCAGTACTGTTTGAGAAGCCATTGCAAAAATGTTTATTGTTGTACGTGATCTATTGGTCGTAAATGATGGACACACCGATAATAGTAAGGATAGAACACTTTTCTCTAAACAAAGTTTTAGGAAATTTGCAATTCTTGCAGCGTTGTATCGTAGATTAAACCATAAGTATGACGATTACTAATTCCACATTTCACAGTCTTTGCAATGTATTGGAAAATACACGGCGAGATGGCTGACGTCTATTCAAAAATTTTGTTTGTAAATCCCGACAACAAAGTAACGTGGCTTTGTTGTTGAGGCATTTTTTTAAAACGGGAAAAATGTGGTAGCAATCCAGGAAGCCTTTTGCAGGTGGTTTGTGGTGGTGGTTTAACTCGTTACGACAAAGGTAGTTACTATAAAACTATTTGTAAATCGTTAGGAAAAAGAGATATTCACTTTGTTTTCTTTAAATCAGTTGGGCGACCCAAGAGTCACACCCAAAAATATTGCAGCAGTAAGAGCGCCTATTGAACAGTTTCCAACGCGTTCTGCACGGATACATGAATTTTACACACATACTTAAAGTTACACTTCTATATGATGATAATTGCTCAGAAATTGAGCCCACATGACTGCTTTATACTTGTTTCACACGTTTGCAGTTCCATTTGGTTCGGTTTGGTTTTGGGTCTTTTTCGGTAGCTCCCGACAAGTATGAAACGGTGCTTCAGTTTCTATTCGGTATTTAATAGAAACAGTATAGCACCGAATACTCCCTCGTAAAGTAATGAAAAGGTGCTCTCAACGTATTCTATTGTAAATAATTTAACATATAAAAAAATTCTTTCAAAAAACCCGTAAGAATATTCGTCCAATAAAAGTCTCCACCCTCATGTTATATGACGAAATTATTACGGATCCTAACAATTAACCGAAAAATGTAGGAATTATATGACGAAATTATTACGGATCCTAACAATTAACCGAAAAATGTAGGAATTAGACGTTTTTTTTCTACCACGGAAACAGCAACTCACGGAATCGTAGAAGGTACAACTACTAAAACAGTTAATATTTTACATCTAAACGTACAGTCTATTAAATCAAAACAAAACAAATTTGAATTATTCTTATTGGATTGTAAAAATTCAATTTCAATTTTATGTATTTGTGAGCACTCGCTTAAAGAAAATGAAGCTTTACAATTAAAAATAAACAACTTTGCAGCAGTTTCACAGTTTTCTCGACAAATATTTGAGTGCGGCGGTGTAATGATTTTATGTTCTCCCAATGTTCGATGCACCACAATCAATTTAAATAATTTATGTATTGAAAAAAATTGTGAAATTGTTGCAACTTCTATTGACAGTAACTGCATAATAATTTCTCTATATCGATCCCCATCAGGAAATTTTAATGTATTTTTAAATGTATTAGCTGAAGCATTTAAATCAATTATTTTTAATAAAAATGTCTTTGTCACAGGGAATTTTAACGTAAAATTTAATCTGGTTGATAAATTTAAAACTATGTTATGTGATTTTATGTTGGGATATGGCTTATCTACTAGTTTTAATTTGCCAACAAGAAAAGAAAATTGTCTAGACAATGTATTTTCTAGCTTAAGCTTTAACATAGATTTGAACTTAGTTACAATACAAAACTTTCTGATCATCTTGGCATCCAATTTAAATATGAAATTTTAAATTCTATCAAGAAAAAAGTCAAAATTGTAAGACCTGTAACTGAAGTTGGTAAATTTAATTTTTACTAGTACTTGTCTAATGTGAACTGGATATTTATACAAGACAATACAATGTCTGTAAATATCAAAGCAGAAATTGTTTTGAATATATTAACTAATTTTATAAATTTTACATTTCCTACAAAAAATTGGAAAAGTGTGGGAGCACCAAACCAAATTAATTGGTTAAATGACGAGCTAAGTACTATGCGTGATCACTTGAGTTTATTGAATGAAGTTTGTTTGAGGTCTACTGATCCTCAATGGAAAGTTAGTCGTAACTCATATCGGATAAAATACCAAAAAGCTACCTTAAAAGCTAAAATCTCAGCAAATAATTCATTTATTAAAAGAAGTAATAACCAACAAAAAGCTTCTTGGAAAATTATAAATACTAAACGTACCTCAAGACAACGTGATATTTCTGTAAATGATTTTAATGATTTTTTTGTTACAATTCCTGATAAGATTATCAAATCGTTGCTAGCACCTGATATCGATCCATTGCTTTTAATGTGTAACGTTTGTAATGTCTTTAATTATTTTAATTTTTTTGTCGTTTTGTACAATGAAGTAAGAAATGCAATTGATAGTTTGAAATTAAGCCAAAGTTCTGATATTTACGGTTTAACTACAGAACTAAATAAAATTGAAAAAAACTGTCTAATTGAACCGGTAACTAACTAACTTTTTAACTTATGTATTGAAAATAACATTTTTCCTGATGCTTTCAAAATAGCTACAGTACTCCCAATTTTTAAGAAATGAAATAAATACAAACCTAATAATTATCTTCTTCCAATTCTTTCAAAAATATTAGAGAAACTATTAGGACAATATTTGTTAGCGTTTTTTGAAAATGAAAACTTATTTACAAACCAGCAACATGGTTTCAGAAAAAATTGTTCAACTATGAATGCAATACTAAGTTTAGTCAAAAATATTATACATTCTTTTAAACAGGGTGAGCAAACAACAGCTAATTTTTTAGACCTCAGTAAAGTCAAAATTCTGTTCGATATTGCAAAATGTTGTTTGCCAGCCGCCTAATCTTGTTGCGAGGAGATGTTCTATAGTTTTTTAAATCCACAAATTTGCCTTCCAGCAATTTTTTTTTGTAAATATACCCCAAAGGGAAGGTTTACAAAGCTTGACTTCGAATTTTGGAAACTTTGAAGGATGCAATTGAAGACGCAATTGCTGAAATGCTTAATTATTTGTTGGCGAAAGAGCCGGAAACTTTGTAAATTGCTTCAATATATGTGTCACCTGCCCAGGCCACCAGTTGAGCAACATAAGTTTAAAAACATAAAAAAGTAGCGTAGTATGTACTTTTAGAAAATTAAAAAATATATCTTTTACCGTTTACTCACAATTTACCCGACAAATCAAGGAGGTCATTCTGCTTTACCCTATCGTTAGCCATTCAATACGCCACCGCCAATTTACATTACAAGCAACCTGTAGTTACCATTAACCGTTGAAGTATGAAAAAATGTTATAATAATATAATAAATGAAATTTGAACAAATTTGAGAACTATGCAGTCAAAATTATTTTACTACTTACCTTCCTTATAAATTTTAATAAAATCAACTACAGTTATTACATAACCTCTATTTTAGTGTCCAAAAAATTTATAGCTCAAACATCAAAAATGTTAAATAAACTTTAGTTAGTAACCTTTTAAAAACATGTAAAAACCTAAAAAAGTGCTATGAATAATAATAATAAATAATAATGTCTTGTTTATCTTGATGACATATTATATGTAATGCAAATTTACAAGAACATTATAATAATTTACAAATAGTCTTTAAAAGATTAAAACAATCAAATCTAAAAATTCAAATAAACAAATCTAAATTTATATGAAAAAAAGTAAGTTTTCTTGGCCATTGGAGTTGTAATCTCCATCAAGTGTAAAATCAAATCCTGGTCAAATTTAAGCCGTAAAATAATATCTTCTGAAACAAATTAAAAGTTTTGTTGGTGATCTAGGATACTACCGGAAATTAATAAAAAACTTCCTGATTATGTTTGATGCTTCAAACTTTGTAATTTTCTTACTAAAATAGATTAAAAAAGGAAATCAATAATGGAAATAGGCCAGATATACAACAAACCCCAAAGATACCAAGATTGAGGAGAATCTTTATTCTAAGAAGAGAGGAATTATTTCATGGACAGTCACGGACGTTTTATTCTAAGGACCCTTAATTTGTTATTCAGATCGCAACATTCTAGTAACTCCAGTTCTATAAATTCAGACATGCTGAGTAATGAATTGCATATAAATTAGAAAAAAGTACATTCTGAGTTAGTTAAAAAATCAAAACAAATAACCAATACCTAAATAACTAATAAAACGGTAATTAAGTTGCATACATAAATTTTGCCTTGTGTGTGCAAGAGCTGAACAACCGTTAAAAGACATGATTGCTATAAAAATTGAACAGATAGTTCAACTGTAACAGAATCTGCTGTAAAAGTTAAAAGATGATTCAAATATAAACAAGCATTGAGAACTTCACGATTTAACATATAAAACCTTTTGAACGTCAATGTGTAGCATTATATAATAGTTTGACTCCATATTTTTGCGCTAAATGTTTAAACTCTTTGCTGCGGTATTGAACACCATTGTCGCAAATTAACATTTGAGGGCTGTTAAAGAATAGAAACTTTTTATTAGTTTTAGAAATAGCGGTTGCAGTTGCAGACCTCAGGTGAAAAGTTACACAAAATTTTGAAAAATAATCACATATAACAAGAATACACATGTAACCTTTAGAGGTTTTTGGTAGTGGTCCCATTAGATCTAAACTAATTAACTGCCAAGATTTTGTAATCTTTGTGCGATTACCTATCAATCCAGCTGCACGCTTGTTTGACACAACTTTACAAAGCGATAATACTGATTACCAATGCGATGGTATGTTTTGTATATCTCAGATAACACTTATAGTCGTGATTTTGCGGGTTATAAACTTCGCCCTTCATGTACTTGAATATATCGTTGTCTACATGACATTCTTTCATTTTTATAGGGTTAGCCAATATTTTGTGTTTTAATTTATTATACTAAAGGTTTCCCTCTAAATAGCAGTGTAACTTTTCAATAGTCCAAATGACTCCTCTAAACACTTCCGTTCAGTAGTACTAAAATTTCTTGTTTTTTTTCAAACTTAACTTGCCAATACGCTGACTTTATATCAAGTGAGTTCAAATATTTTGCTCCTTCTAGTTTATCAAAAATTGTGTTTCTATATAGTGAAGGGTATGCATCCTTTGCATTCACATTATTAAGTTTTTTTATTTCTACACAAGTGGTCATAGCCTATCATTAGGACACTACTTGATTTTTTAATAATACTCTCTTTTAGCTTACTATTTACGTGTTTGTCTCTGTTTAATACTTCGACTATCTGTAATAGTCCGGGAGCTAGCGTTGCATTTTTGGTAGTACTTTTATACCAAATAATTTTTAGTTCTAGTAAATGATTCTGTATTAGTGGTGTCTAAAATAAAAGTCAGTCGTCGCATCCGCGGTGGGGGTGTTGGTGAGAGACTGACAAAGATGTAAAAAAATAATAAATTTAAATTAATTTTATACCGCTCCAAACTTTCTACTGTTGATTCCGTATACAGGCTGTTTCCTAAAAAACGCCGGAAGCTATAATTTTCTTATTTTAAATTTTAGACCCAACAAACTATATATATTCTTAAATGGCAAGAAATAAGTTATCTTTTGACGTTCTCAGTTTGTAAATATATTTTACCTGTTTTGAGTAACAATATCTATCATCGTTATTTTAAATGGAACACCCTGTATATTTTTACATATTTTGATTCAGGGTGAAATTCTGCATACAGCAGTGTATTTTATTTATTTATTTGTAGATGGAAATATTTTTAAAAAAATTATGAAATGTGCAAGAAAAACAATCGTAAATACTGAAATATTTTATTGAAAAAAAAACTACTAAATTATAGCTTCCGGCGCTTTTTAGGAAACAGCCTGTTTTTATAATAATTAAAAATAAATAATCTATTGTATTATAAAAGAGGGATTATACAGGGTTGGTCAAAATTAAAATGTTCTCCAGAGCGCGGTTTTTGAAGTGTCATAAATCTTCGAGCAGAACTCACAAAATTTAACTTTTTTTTAAATCGTTTTTTGCAACGTGTGGAATATGAAATTTTCAGTGTAATCAAATATATGAAAATACAAAACCTTCAATTGTCTATTAAATTTTAAAATTAAATTGTTTTTAGAAATATTTGTTTAAATTTAAAAGAATCATACTTCATTGCACGTCAAAATTAGTAGACTTTTTGTTGTGCATAAGTTATTTATTCTAAAATAACAATTGCTAGAGTTCTGCTTGTAGTTGTGAATGTATGATAAAATGTGGATTTTAAAATTACCGCGTGTTTTATTTTTTTACACTTTGGTACTGCTGCCATATTAATTAAAATCATATTGAATGAATCTAGTCATATTATAATTTGACAAGTTATGACAGACGGTGTCTTGACAATATTGTAAATTAAATTAAAAATAATGGTATTTTATTTGCTAGATCAATATAAATTAAATTCTGGCCGTTTAAGTTATTCTAGTAAAGTAAATAAACAATTAGCTAAATCATGGAAACTACTATATTATAACACAATTATATTATATTATCAAGCCACCGTCCGCCATAACCTACCAATTTATAATATTGACATTTATTATGATTTTTATTAATGTAGCAGCAGTACTAAACAAAAAATTTCTTTAGTAGTCAATAGCTGCTTTCCCATTATTAGGGTTACCAACCCAGAGCATCTCAGAGCAAGTTACACTCGAGCGTCTTGCACGTTTATGGGAACATGTTTCTGTAGCGTTTGTGCATATGTCAAATGTATTTTTTTTTTTATATTTAGTAATCACTTACATTTATGTGATTATTATTTAATTTGTTTCGTTGTCTTTAATTTTTAATTTTTGTTTGTATTTTCTTCCGTTGACTGTTCCTGATAATTAATTAACGGCTGCTGACAGATGTAATTTTTAAATAAGCCAATCAAATGAGCAAGTGCAACTCGCCCCGCTTGAAAAGTTTTGGCTAGAAGAGGAAGGGGAAGGACGACTTTGTGCAAGTTACCCCACCTATGTATACGTAACGGGAACGCAGTGCATCTTGCCCTGGCGTGCTCCAGGGTCTGTCAGAACGTAATGGGAAAGCAGCTAATAACTACCACACCCACCACTACTGGTGCAGCTGACGGTCGGATGTATAATCAGTAGAACAAAAACAATCATTGGTAAGATTATCAGCCGGTATAAAATGACTTACCTAAATATAACGCTAGCTCCCGGACTATAATAATTTTATGTTCAATTTTAATTATATGTAAATCCTAGTTTATCACCTATTATCTTTTAATATGATTCTACCAATTCATCTAATTGTTTTTCTTCGTTATAAAATAATTCTGGCTTTGACAATATTGAATTACACATGTTTACGTTTTTCACCCAAAAATGCCATTCACCTTTCCTAACATCAGGAACAATTCTCATAATCGGCCAAAACAAAATACCTAAAGCTAACTTATGTACTAAATTTGGTAAAACTAGTCGTTTTTTTCTCAACTGAGTTGTAATTGACATTGAACCAATAATTTTACACGTATTTTCACTACTTTTAACTAATTTTCCTTCAAAGTTTGTTAAGATTTAACAAGTTTTTTTGTTAATAAAAGCTTTGTTGGCACCCGAGTCCAACAGCTCATATACTTCACGACCAAACAACTTGCATTCATTTCCTTCGGCCTGTGAGAGTATATAATCTAAGATAGGTTTCTGTTTAATTATAAAATCTGTGTTTGTCGGCTTTTTGTTAGGGAATAACCGACTCTTTACTGTTTTGCCTGACCAGTTTCCTTTAAGTTGCACAACGGACATGTAAGTTTGGTAAATCCTTCTTTACCGCAACACTTTAATGATTTTGATAAGTAATATAAGTAATATAATCTATTTCCCGTTTGATCATGTGACATCACACTTGCCGAGGTGTCACTCTCCCCTAATCCCCAGGGCTGCGGAGTGAGGGGAGAGTGACACCTCGGCGAGGGTGATGTCACATGATCAAACGGAGAATAGAGTTTATGAACGAGTCGGGCGTGTTTAGGGTAGGGTATTAAGGTAAGGCCAACTTCATTGGGTAAGGCTGTCAAAAATCAAACGTCAATGCGTCAAATATAAACAACATTTATCAGTAAATATGGCACAAGCTAATAAGAATATGCATTTCATCATTTCCGTTAATGGATTATTTTGATGAAGTTTAGAGGAACTGCCAGAAACAGAAAGGCAAAAAGTAATTAGAACTACTAGATATTTGGAAAAAATAATTCCACATTTTAGTATCAAGCAATTTCAAATGCATTTCCGTATTAACAGAAATACATTTGAAATTTTAGTTCCATTAATTCACAACATTATAAAAAAAGATGGTGTTATAGGGCGTCCCAAACTTATTTCTGTTCTTATTATTTCATGTGAACAAATGAAAATTTTTGTAATATCCATTTTCAAAATGCAAATTATAATAACGACGTAAACAAACCATAGATAACATAAAAAAACAAACTAACTTCGGTCGGGTGTGATATTTCCCCCGCTCATAGAGGACGGTAACAAGGGTACGGTATGAACGCCGGCGAGAGTGAAATGTTTTCCCTTCACCCCTACTTTAGGAACGGCAAAGGTGATCATTTGGGTCACTCTCACCCTCGCCCAAGTACTTTAGGAACGTTTTCTTTACTATAAACTGCTAAACCCATGTTCTACAATGTTTTAGGTCAATGGTTTTTTTATAGGGATGACCAACAGGCGGCTCCACCGTTGTTGATAAATCACCTGATCACGACAAAAGTCATATTGACATTTGTTTAATTTGTCATAATAGTTGTGTTTATAGTGAAAATCAGTATTGTATTAAATTGTGTGTTTAGGAAGTGTGAAACAGTGGTTTAAAGAGAAAAGTTAGTGTTTTTGTACATATAAAATTGTATTTTGGTTTAAAGGTCAGTTTATTAAATATTGTTATAAATTAATATTATATATTGTTAGGCTTTTAATTAAATTAGTTTTTTATAACCATATAAGAGGGGCAAATAGGATAATGGTTGGAAAACACCACAGAAATATCGTTTATAAAGACGAATTAAATATAAAAGCAAAAAATATTTAAACATGTGTTTTTATCATATTTTTACATAAAACTATTATGCCTATTTGACAGTGTCTATAATTCTAATCATAAATTATATGTATATGTACATAATATATAATAAATAAAATTTTAGAATTCTGTAAAATGCAAAAATGATCATCAATTTTATTGTAGATTGAAAGTTTAAGTATATGTTTTAGTTTATCTTTATGATTGATTATTTGCGTCAATTATACAGAAAAAGTTAAATATGTTCTTAATTTTTAAATCTACAATAAAATTGATCATCATCCATTTTAAAAACTAAATTTTCATCTATAATTATTTATATATAATTCAAGATATAATTATAGACAATGTCAAACGAGCATTATTAATATTATACAAATAATAAACATAATAGGATTTAAATTTACCGCTCAAATTTTTGCTTTAATTTTTTATAGGGATCACCGACAGATGGCGCAAACATGACAACAGAAATGTGGCAGTGTTGCCGTTCTATATAAATATTTTTTCTATGCTAATCCCGTGTTTAGGAACGAAGCCCTATATTATATCACAATTATATTATATTATATTATCAAGCCACCGTCCGCCACAACCTATCAATTTATAATATGACATTTATTATGATTTTAATTAATGTATAGTGCGTTCCGTATATCAACCAAAGCTACCGACTATAATCGGTTGCTGAAAATTTTGGTTGATTTATGGAACGCCAACGGTTATAAAAACGTCAAAAATCAAAACTAAAATGTTAAACATATAGGCATAAATCTCATGGATTCATTTATCATCTATTATTTATGGTTTAATTTTTGTTATTAGCTTAATTATATTTTTAATTTGTTTTATTTTATTAACAGCTCTTGGCAACTAACAAATTATATGCTGAATGGTTTTATTTGTTATAAATTTCTGTATTGAGCATATATTTATTAATTAGCTGTCTATAAGTTTTAATAAAATACATTACTCTAAAAAATAGGTTGTTTTGTTGATATATAATTAGAAGTTAGATATTAAATTAATTACCTTGGAATCCATAATTAAAAAATGCACACAACACAACGTTACAATCAATAATAGACACACAAGACAAGCTTTTGTTCACTTTTGTTTGCATAGCAAATTCACCGCCATGAGTAACCGCGATTTATTGAAACTCACTGCTTGTTGCCAATTTGTTGCGTACATCAACCTGTTTTAGGATAACCGGGAATTCGGTCGGTTTGATGACTTTGATAGATATACGGAACGTACTAGTAGTAGTACCAAACTGTTGGAAATATTAATACAAGCGGGAATTAATTTTTTTTATCATACATTCACAACTACGAGCAGAACTATAACAATTGTTATTTTAGAAAAATAACTGTTAGCACAATATAAAGTCTACTAAATTTAATGTTTAATGAAGTTTAAGCAAATATGTTGACAAAAAGTTGACAATTTAATTTCAAAATTTAATAGACAATTGAAGGTTTTGGATTTTCATTTATTTTATTAGACGGGAAATTTCATTATGTACACGTTGAAAAAAGCCGATTTTAAAAAAAAGTTAAATTGCTTGAGTTGTGCTCGTAGTTTTATGACACTCCTTAAACCGCGCGCTTAAATATGGGCAATTCCATTTTAAACGGACCAGAGCTGGGGGGGGGGTGCATTGAGAAACCTGTTTATGTATTTTTTTTTAGTTTCTATAACTCATTAGTAGTCCTTTGATCGGTATATGAGAGTATGTAACACTTAAAAAAAATTCTACAATTTTTTAAAGTTTTTTTGTCGTTTATTAACTTAATTGCATTTTTTGTTTAAAAACCGCAATTTTAACTCAAAAAAATAAATTTGCTAATGAAATCAATCAGAAATTTTCCATAGAATCCAAATCTGGTGCCATTTCAAGTCTATACCTTGTCTATAAGCCGCAAAAACCGTTTTTGTTCTCAGTGGGCTGGGCAAAAAGGAGCATTTTTTTTTTTAAATTTAACCGCCAAAGTTGACGTATTTTGATGTAAATTAATTGGAAAATATAAATTTGTTCTGTGTATTTGAGTTTTAAGGGTCTAAAACTCAAAAAATCTGCAAAGTAGACCTAGTCTTCAACATAATCTCTTACAAATGCACGTTTAGCCGCGCTCAGAGGAACAATACACCAAATATTATTAAAAACTTGAATTCTGGGGACAATTTTACATGGAAAATAGTCAGTGTTGTACTCATCGTCTATAGAAAAGTCCATCTAGAAAGAAATGTTTACAAAATTTTCAGGCAAAAAATGCGTTAAAAACTAATTAATTTTTTATATTTACAAAAAATATTATAAACTCACTAGGGTGTAGTTTAATACTTTTTTTTAACAAATTTTGATAAGCGCCAGGCGGATTTATGTTTGAATGCCAAAAATAATAATATTTTCAAATTTTGGCGCCGATAGATCGAGTCTAAATTTGTGCCGCAAGCGCAAAAACTATGAAACAAAGAGTAAAATGGTCCAAAATTGGTTCAAGCAACAAAAGATGTTTTTGTTAAACTTCTGAAATAAGCTTAAAAAAATATAATCCAAATAATCTTTAAGAAAATGAAACATTTTTAGGTAAATGTTGAATTTTTTTTTTTTTTTTAGATGGATTTTTCTTCTTTAGATAAGCACGACACTGACTATTTTCTATGTAGAATTGTTTGCAAAACTCAATTTTTTAATAATATTTGGAGTATAATTTCTCTGAAAACTGCTAAATGTGCATTTGTAAAAGTTTATGTTGAATGGCTTATTTTTGCAGTTTTTTTGAGTTTTAGACTTTTAAAACCCAAATACACAGAACAAATTTATATTTTTCCATTAATTTACATCAAAACACGTTAACTTTGGCGGTTATATTTTTTTAAAAAAATGCTCCTTTTTGCCCAGCCCACTGAGAACAAAAATATGGTTTTATGGCTTTTGCGGCTTATAGACAGGGGTCCGTTTGAAAAACCGGAGCGTTGGTGTGTGGTGTGCACACCAAGTGTGTAGATTCGGAGTGACACCAAAGAATAATTTTTTGAAGTTTGAATGTTATGAATCTTTCATAGACAATTTGTCATTGTTTATATCAGTTTTGATTAATAATAATCAAATTGCACGATTCATCGGTTACGTTCCCTAATTACCAATAACATAAGTTTCAACATAATGAATCTAATATTATTTGAGTACGCTATTATTAGTGCGTTCGTTTAAGTGAAGTGGAGTTGGAGTAGAATAAACTGCAGTGGTGTGGATTGTTGTTAGAGTAAATACATATATCCGAACGCCATGTTGAAATTTGATTCGACGTCATTTAGAAATTATAATTAAAGCAGACATTTAGATAAACATTATACTAATTTAATTGATGGTTGTGAACTATAACTATAAGTTATTTCTTATAAGAACTATTAATTCTATTTCTATAAAAATTTAAAACATTTGATTATATTACACTGGTAATTTTATATTGTCACCTATAAAACCATAATGAGAGTGAATTTTAAAGAAACTCAAAATTTTAATTGTTTGAAGGGCTTTTATTACATTAAATTTTAAACATATAATCAACATGCATTTATAATCGAATTAAGTTTTTTACATGTTTGCAACATTCTTTTTGTTTAACAATGTTTACAAAATTATAAGTGAGTTTCACGATTAAATAAATGTAATAAAATTCAAATACGGCGGTCACTCTGTCTCACACGCTCTCTCGAGATTGTGCATGTGGAGTGAACACCATCATCTCCACTCAATCATATCCGAACGCTTAAGAACGTGCTCTTTTTGTTCTGTTTGATATTACCGAACGCGTAAAGAGCAAAATTAGAGTTAAAGGAGCACGTGGAGTAGAATAAACAAACGCACCATATAATGACTGTAACCTTCAAATTATACTGAAAGAATTAGACAGTTATGTTCTTGGTAGTTTTATTTCTGTTCTAGAAAATGTGTGCAACATTTTTACTAATTTTTATCCAAATTTATTAAAATTGCTAGTTTTAATTGTTGTTTGTATTAATTAAATGTATTTTGTCCAAACTTGTCTCTGTTACGTTTTTTGTTTCAAATTTTGATGTGAAATTTCGCGCGTAAATCTCAGAGTAAAATCCACCCAGCTCTAGACTTGGGTAGACAAGAGCGCGCTCTCGGTGCGACGCTCTCTAATTTCAAACGCTTTGGGATGTCACACCAAGAGTGACACTCCGACTTTTCGAACGACAAAGAGTGCGCTCTATACCAACGCTCCGGTTTTTCGAACGCACCCCAGTAGTGACACTCCGCCGTGCAAATCGCATCGCAATCGATTCGAAATGACGTCAGAGAATTTAATCGATCGCTTTAATGGTTTTACACCGCCTACTACTACAGAACTAATAATTCGGAAAAAATCGGTATTGCTTTTTAAATAGAGTGAAATGAACATATATAAATGCATGTGCAAAAAAAGGATCGTTCAAAATAATGCAACAATGTATACATTTATTATGATAAAAAATCTATTATATATTTTTTAATTAGGTGTAAATAATACAAAATAACACATTAATGAAATTTATGGTTCAGAATTAATTACTATATTATTAAATACAATTAAGGTTTTATAATATAAAGGCATTTGTTGTGGATCGAATAAAAATGTTGTCTTGGCAACGTTGCATTTAATTTGTCGATTCTATCGATAGAATTCCGGTACTCCGTTACAGTGCAACCTCGATAATCCGGATTAATTAAAACCGCGGTGATCCGGATGAGTAAATAATTCGGATTACTGAAGAAATATTTTTATTTATTAAAAAAAGAAAAATTTTGTACAAAATAACTAAAAAATTGTAGTTATACAAAAATGATTCAAAACAGAAGCAAACATATTAAATTTTATATTATATTGTGAAGTACTTCGTGATTTTTGTTTGTTTGACCCTTTTTTGGTTCATTATAAACGCGGTTTCTTTCAGTCTTTGAAGTACAAGAACATCATGTAGTGGAATATTAGTTTCTTCTGCCCACTTTATGCACACATTGAAACTTTTAACTGCCTCGTCATTTTTAACAGTCTGGTTCGTGTTATTTAATTCTGGACTTTTATTGTCACTACTATCATGATGTTCGTCTGTATCATCTATGTCTTCTAGTTGTAACAAATCTTCATCATTTTCAAGCCAGTTACGTACTTCCGCGTTTGTGAGATTTTGCTCAGTGAGAACATTAAGCATATCTGAAATATCTGTTAAACATTTATGGATTAACAAAAAAAAATAATCAAAACATTTTGCGTTTAACTAATACACGTTGCTTACCTGTCATCTCGTCATTCAAGTGAAGCAAATTGCGCCGCAATTGATTCAGAGGAATTAGATCTTCAGCATCATATTCAGTGTCCGAGTAGTTATTTGCCACTTGAGCCATAATTTTCTGCCAGCACTTCTGCAAAACTTCCTGGGATACTTTTTCCCAAGAATTATATAATAGACATACAGCGTCCTTCAAGTTAATGTTTTTTAATAACTTAACAACGTTTTCTTCGTTATTTGATAGAATATGAGCTAAAAGACTTTTTCGGTAAAATAATTTTGTCAGTCTGATGGCATTTTGATCCATAGGCTGCAAAAGTGCTGTACAATTTGGTGGAAGAAATAATGTTGTAAATTGTCCATCCTCACTAGTTAGCTCTTCTGTAGTTCCATGGCTTGAGGCGTTATCGATGATTAACAGGACTCGTTCAGGTAAATTAAGACTTCTTAAATGACTTCTAACTTGACAAATAAATAAGGAATGAAACCAGTCTAAAAAAATTGCTGTAGTCATCCATGCATTAGCAGATGATTTGTATTCAACAGGTATGTTCACATTTTTAAATGCCCTTGGATTTTTTGCCTTTCCTATCACTAACAGCTTTAATTTTTGTGAACCATCAGCATTGCAACATGAAAGAAATGTAAAGCGTTCTTTGCTTATTTTTCGACCTGGTGCGGTTTTCTCCTGAGAACGAACCAGCGTTTTTTTGGGAACATTTTCCAATACAGAGCAGATTCATCGGCATTGTATATTTGAGCAGGTGCTAGGTTTAATTGTTTTATCTTTTCAGCAAACTTAGTATGGAAAGGATTGACAGCACTTTGATCATTAGATAGTTTTTCACCACTCACTTTTAAAGCACGCAGACCATACCTTTTTCTAAAGTTAGAAATCCAGCCCCTGCTAGATCTAAAATTATCATTTCCATAAGTTACGGAATAAAATTGTTTTGCTTTGGCAGATAAAATTTCATAGGAAATTGGGACGTGCCTTGATCGTTGTGTACTAAACCATGCATACAAACGAGTTTCCATTTCTGGATATTTGGCTGGTCGTAAGGTTTTTCTGGCGCCGGGGCCAAAATCACATTTGCTAATATATCTAAAAAAGTGACATACACATAGTTGTATGTACAAGTACAAAACAAATAAAAATTACCTTTCAATTTTGTCTTTATTCTTTTTTATATCGGTAATTGTTGATGTTCCTACCTTGTATTCATTTGCTAACAATTTTCCACTTTCACCTCTAACTAATCTTTTAATTATATTGGATTTTTGTTTTATTGACAACGTAGTATGTTTTCTTTTAGGAGGCATCTTTAATATATGTATGTATAAAAAATGTTCTTAAACTTATGTAGCACATAAAATAGCACGTAAATACATACTATGTAACAACCAACGGCTAGATAATTATTAATCCGCACGACGCGATACGTAACAGTCAAAAAAAAGGTACACACTGCGAATCCCTAGGTATTAGCCCCGGAATTAATAAAAAAAGGGGAATCCCCTCAACGTGAGACGTATAAAAACACAGGTCCGGATTACCGAATACTATCAAATCCGGATTATAAAGTACACATTGTAGTTGAAATGCCTGGCCGGATTATTGAAGAATCCGGTATAATGAAGGTTCGGATTATTGAGGTCGCACTGTATTACTTTCTGTCATAGAATACGTCAGTTTTTAAACATTTTGTTTCAAATCGAATCGACTCAAAGCGACTGATTTGTATGTATCGTCATTAATCGCTAACCTCAAATTGCAACATGAGGGTGAATAGAAAGCATCAACAAATTTTTATTTTTCATATCCATATTGAATGAAATATTAAATAATTGTGAAACTAAATATATATAATATAATTATAAAGAATATAAAAGCATCTCATTGTAAAAACAGTGCAAATGTTAATTATAATAAACATATTTATATCATATTTTTAAGTAAACTGAAAAACTTGTTTAAAGTATCAGTTTCATTATGAAAATGAATATTGAAATTTCTGGACTATACAAATAATAAAATTTATATTTATTATATTATGTAATGCCTTTAAATTTTCTGTTAATTTGATTGAATTAACAATAGTGTATATGATTTCAGTTTTTTATCACATATTTTTTTATTATTAACCATATTTAAAATTATTGTTAACATTCAAAATTTTTACAATATATTAAAATAAAAGCACAATTTTATTTACTAGATCTCCGTTTTTTGATATTAAAAAAAATTACTTTCTGTTTAAGAAATTTGAATAAAAGTAACGTTTATTTGAAATTCCGAATTCTATAAAATAGCTTGCATTAATTTGTATTTAAAATAAAAATTAATGGCATGTTTAAAAGCTTATGTAAACTAAATATTATAATATGTACGCAGCACTTTAGATTGGCATAAGCAAGTGCAACGCAACAAACAATACTTAAGTGTATATTAAGTTGCCTATTATTGCGGCCAATCAGCAGCACTGTAATTAACATACATTCTTTTTTGATACTATCCTTGTCACACACATTATCTTTATTATATAGCGCACTCACTTTAAAAAGCGATTACGATTATACCCGAGTAAGATTTCTATCGAATATTTTGTCACGACGGAGTAGCAAAGCTGAGCACGATCGAATCACTGACGTCATCTCGATTCGATTCGCTAAATCAACAAAGTTATTTCTTTTAATTATTGTAAAATGAGTTAAACGACATCTTATTAAACATTGTTTTATTTAATTTTGGATGCTCAATCATAATAAGAGATCAAGAAATAAAAATTAAGGCGGAATATATGTTTTTTATTAATTGAGAATTGAATAGGATGAAACGTCACATTGACGTCATTGCGATTCTATTGCGATGCGATAGGTATGGCGGAGAGTCACCACTGGGTATAGACTTGAAATGGCGCCAGATTTGAATTCTTCGGAAAATTTCTGATCGATTTCATTAGTAAATTTATTTTTTTGAGTTAAAATTGCGGTTTTTAAACAAACAATTTACCAAGATCCATATGCAATATCTAAACAGTTAGAGCATAATAAATATGAAATTAAACTTTTTAATAAAAATTCAAAATAAAAAATAAAAATTGTTTATCTAAAGGAATTAAAAACTCATCTTTTTACAGACATAGAGGAGCAATTAAGCAAACGCCCAATCTAAGAGGAATCCTAACCTCTAGATTAGGAACAGCCTACAATACCTTCAGTAAAGCTGAAATTTTTACCTGTATAGATTTAAGTAAATTCGTTAATATTTTTAAGAATTTATCTAGTTTTGCTATGGCAACATTAACAGTTGCAAATCATTTGATTTATTTGATTAGGAAAATATAATAAGAGATTTAAGTAGCAGTGTTGATAAAAGAAATGAGTGTACTCACTCTTAATTATAAAACAAAAAGAGCATTAGTTAACGTTTTAGGATTTGCAGTAAAATTCTAACTAACTTGAACGCGAATGATGCAGAAAGATGTGATGCTATTATTAAACAACTAATGAACAATTAAAATAACATAAACACTAATTTTGTTTTCTTAATAAAACAACTGCACAAATATATGCCAACTTTGAAACTTTAGAAAAGAACATAGACTATCTGCTAACTGTTGACACTAAAAATAAAATAAATGATGCATTGGAATAACGACTTATAGTATTTATTTTCTAATTGAATGACGGGATGATAAGTCAATTTAAGTATGGAGTATTAAAAAACAAGCATAGCTAAACTATTTTTAATAAAGTGCGACGTTTCGCCAATTTTTATTGGCATCCTCAGGCCTACAAAAATTACAATTTAATAATAAATAATAGATAAACAGACAACACGCAACAATTATTGTAGAAAAGCTACGGAGGGGGTGGTGAGCTTAATGCTCATCGTCCACATGGTTAAAACAAAATTATTGTATTTTATAAAAAGGATATCTCCTGTAAATGTGATTGTATCTCACCCATCAAGACAACGGTTCTATTGTTATTAATTACGGTAGTGTCACAGCCAGAAATTGGAAATTGTTTTATAATGTTGAAGTTTAGATAAGTTTTCATTCTATTAATTATTGTTTAGGGCTGTAATAATGCACAGCTACATTTCAAATTAGCAGGTTAATGGTTGATGCTAATGCAACATCTTAACCGCGTGGAGAGTATAAGGTTATGTAGTGAGTAGTGAGTGACTTCTATGCTGCAGCTAGAGGGAGGTTGTTAACCACCTGAAGTGAGCAATAGAAAACATAGGCGTAGGTAACATATTCTTGATAAATGAGATACAATCACATTCACAGGCCGTTTGTACATTATCAGAAATGATGTATAAATTGTTGTACATTACAACACGGATATTACGAAGCCTAAGTGCATATGTTTATATTGCCTACGGTTGATTTGACGCCCAACGGTGTTGCCAGTTTTTTTGCTATTAAACCGCATAAAATATTAAAAAATCAATCGGACAAATATTTGTAAAAATGTGGCTGTTGAATGTAAGTAATTTATCACATAATAGTTTTAAATAAATAATATAATGTTAGTATTTTAATGCTATATATAGATCATTGTAAATAAAATAAATCTATACAATACCTAATTGTTGTTGTGACAACTAAGAAATTTCTAAATATTACATATTAATATTTAAAAAAAAATTATATTAATGTATGTAAAGCTTTTTGATTGGTTATTAATGTCAATACTTATAATTTGTTTAGTAAAAAATAAGGGTCCTTGGAGATGTTTGTGACATTGCTTTACTCAAAAACCTGTTAGTTTAAACCACTATTTTATTAGTTCAGACCATAGCCCAATAGTCTTTAATCTTTATGGGAGGAATAAACAGAAAGTTAAGATCGGTCTATAAGAACGATTAGACGTTTTTCTCAAACTCTAGAACAGAGCATCACATCCTTTCTTAATATTCAAACAATTAAAAGAGTTGACAGCGTTATCTTTGACTTTAGTAGACTCATCTCGCTAGCAATGGAAAAGTCTACAGGTTTTTCCAAAAGTAAAATAGATTGGGTATCAATATAAAACCAGACAGCTCATTTAACTTTATATAACAAAATTTCATGACCTTATTGACCAAAACAAATTCAATGATGAGGTTATTTTTTAGGCTGATAAGCCAAAAATCTAAACTAACTCAATGGTGAGATAAAGAAGGCAATAAAAAAGTACAAAGATCAGTACTGAAAATCTGTTCTAAATTTTTCCAACAAAGATAATCTAATGTGTAAAAATAAGCGTAGACCGTTTCTTTTTATTTATGACAAAGAAGCTTTAAATATACTTTGGAAAACATGGCCAAATTATTTGCTGACAACTCTAATGCGCGCCGTTTTACAACAAAGACTTAGATTTGGACCACTTAAAAAGAATCCACAAAAAAATAAAATATTGTAGAAAACGTACTAAATCTGCTTGACTTTTTAAATTGGTTTGGTCGTCTAAAATAAGAAATATGTTTCCTCATTTTAAACCAAAACTAGAACCAGGTCCTAAACAAAGCTTGAAAGCATTTTCTTACAAGGTTGTAAAGTTCCCCACTTACATTACAAGTACAATTCTAACGTCACACTTTTGTATTCATAAAAAATTCTAATAAAATTTGAGACATTTTTCACAAAATAGCCTTAGACAAAATCAGAAATCACACGGAAGTTAAAAACCTAATGCCAAATCATCAACATGGTTTTAAATATGAGCTCCTTTCAACTAACTACAGTTAAATCTAAATATTTTTTTGTATAAAACTCAAAAAGAATCCTTCTGTTTAAACCCACAGAAACTATCTTGCAACAAAAAAAAATCGGAGTTTTGTATTTTTATGCAAAAATTTAGAAAACTTAATTAATAAATTATTTTTATACTAATTTGTTAAATAAACCCAAAGAGAGAAGACAAAAACAAACACCTTGCAACAAATTAACACTTTACCTACACAGACGCCAACCCGATCATTTATTGCAACTGCTGCAACCATTGCCACCTGCTGCCAACAATCTGCTTGCCACCGCTCAACCAATACGCTTTGCTTCTAAATGCAGTTAAACTATAACACTGCAGGGAGGGCTAAACTCTACTGGAAGAGAATGTTAAAAAAACACCTCTGTTAAAAGCGCAAACAGATAACATCTCATCCTTCTTTGTGTTTCAAAAACCTTACAACGTGCGCACACATAAACAAGATGAGCAGAACGAGGTCAATGATACGATTAGAATCTACACGGATAGTCCAAAAACCAATAAAAGTTTTGAAGCGAGAATCTTCTCGCAAAATCTGGATCTCAAAATATCTTTACCACTAGTAACGTACACATCTATCTTCTATCTTCTAATCAGAAGTAGTACAACTTATAAGGTTATGAAAAAAGTAACTCGCAAAATATCTGGCAAGAATTCCTAAGCTCTAACAGACAGTAGAGGGGCTTTAATTGTTATAAACAAGCCTAAAATCTCATTGAAGCTAATTTTTGAATGTCATCGTGTCCTTACTTTAGCGGCCTGTGGAAATAACATCAAGCTGCTCTGGGTATAAGGACATTCCAACAAAGTAGGTAACATTGAAGCGGACGGGCTAGCGCGTAAAGAGTCGACCCTTATGACGTGTGAACCTGAACCATGAACCTCTTTAACACTCAAAAGTTTAAATAACCTCCTAAAAATTAACACACACACACAACGCACTGGAATGACGCTGGAATGACAC
Source organism: Tachinus rufipes (assembly GCA_963932245.1). Taxonomy (NCBI): domain Eukaryota; kingdom Metazoa; phylum Arthropoda; class Insecta; order Coleoptera; family Staphylinidae; genus Tachinus; species Tachinus rufipes. Next base: position 55,392,004 of record OZ010748.1, read on the forward strand.
TTCTGGCTGTAGACAGGAAAAGGAAACAATGACTACCTCAAATGCTAAGACAGCCGATTACTATTTGTGACTGTCACACTACCAACTAAGAAAACACATGCACTCGATTAGTATTGGAAATAATTCAACAAGTAGAGAAGTGAAATGAATGACAAGATGATCGAGCAGGTTCTATGTAGATGCCCGGCCTTCTCATACAATAGAGAGTCCATGTTGTGAAGCTGTTGGCTTGACATGGCCAGTATAGGGGAGACTCTTCAAAGCGTGGTACGTGCATACATCAGTTAAATGTCAAGACAACGGAGTATGGTCAAAACGTCACTTTTCCAAATTATAACCGTAGCTCATCAGCATCAACTTTTAAAATTCATCTAAGGACAAACCTGTAACATTGTACGAAAAATGTTTGGAATTCTAAAATAAGCATTATAGACGACCTTTTGTTAAAGAATTCCTGCTTAATATTATATTCCACTACAAACAAGTCCATTTGCAACACAACAAAGCTCAAATAGGCAACAAGTTCTTTACTATATTAAGTCTAACTATTGCAACATCTTTGGACAGTATTATGTTGTTATTAATTGACAATTTGATTTTGATAGCACATGCCATAAAAAATTTAAAAATATATTATAAAACTGCTATAGCTAGAGTCTTACAACTTGTTTGAAGGGGATTAATAAGTTTAGAAAGTAATGCAAGCATTAAATTTATCATAATAAAATAAAAAAAAAAACAATTACTTTAACGTAGTACATAACCATACAAAACAAATTAAAACATAATAATAATATATTGTGTATTTACTTCTTCAAACATGAAATAATAATACAAGTTACTATGTTTTTGATCCCAAATTTATTCTTACAAATACAATACTAGTTTTGGCTCAACTTATAGTTATATAACTTATTACATCTGTAGAAGGCTCTAGTAGAACCAAAGCTATTATTGTATTTGTAAGAATAAATTTGTGATAAAAAAAAATAGTAACTTGTTTTATTATTTCATAAACATGAATTATCACGTAGTAGAGGTCACAACAGTAACAATCAATTATATTTTTTAAACATTTTATTGTAATAGACTGTTTTATAGAAAAGCACTGATGCCAAACTTAAGGGCTTCATATAATATATAAAACATGATTGGCTCCTAACATCCGTAAAACATATGTACTGTATATGCAGTTTAAAACGTAAGCCCTCTATAGTTGCATATAATGAACTATAAGTGTATAATTTGCGATAGTATACCGACATAGGAAGCTCAATAAATTTTGCTAAAAAAGTACAGGATAGTTTCATTTTTCATATCTGTTCATTATACATGAAAATTTTTAGGAAGCCCAAAACGGGCTTCGTAAAACTTTAGTGGGTTTGGTATCATCCGCACAACATACTGTTTTGGGCTTCATATTGATGGTTAATGCGTCTATTTTTTTTTCTCCCCACTTGCTGCTCTACACTGTTTCCATGTGGATGGCTGCAGAGCTTTGTATTCGGGGCATGTGAACAACAATATAAAAATAGACCTAGTTAACAGTGTGAGTATAAAGTGATTGTAAAATCTTCATTAGGAAATTGTAAAATGATAGACACAATTTACAAACCCTTTGTATTTTTAGAATATAATAATTTACTTGTATTAATTGTTAACAAACAAGAAACTTTAATCGAAAATTGTAATACAAATGTTAAGCATGAAGCGCATAGGTTTAACCCGCGGAAAACCGTGTTTTTATGCGCGCTCCGATAATAAATTTATTTCTATAATTTTATAAAGTGTGACCTTTCCTATCAAATGCGACAAACTTGAGAGATTCTTTCATTTACGTTTCTACATTCAACACTACTTATTGTAATAATAATACTTTGTGCCTTATGGGTTTATGGCTAATTACCTGCCGACAAGTTTAATTAATTTATTAAACTGTATTGGTTATATTTTTAGCCGGATAATAATATTTAATTGATTTTGGAAATTGATTTATTAATTTAGTTTATTAGTTGCACGTGTTGGATAGTCACGTTATGAATTTAATTTATGTTTTTAGGAATTTATAATTACATCAAGTGGAGTTTTATATAATGAATAAGTGTTGGAATAAATATTATTTTAAAGCCGACCATTATTTTATTGGACTTTTTTTGCTCACATATAAAAAAATACAACATCCCCAAGCTGGCTACGAACAAATCCACCCTGAGAGAGACCACTACGCTACATCTTGTCGCCCATTGAATAGGTCTAACTAGCAGTAGTCCCGCTAATAGCAATCAAAATGAAGGAATGCAAACACGCAGTAAAGCAAATACAGGAGCCATACCAAAAGCAAGTAGTTCACAACATATGTTTGAGAAAATTGAACGAAATCAGGACCACGTGCTACAGAGATCGACATCGCAGCCAGAAGCAAATAAATCTGAAGCACAGGTGCCATTTATATGCGAAGAATTAGCGAGCACATACCAACAAGTAAGTCCAACTATTCGTACAATTAGTAGAATCTCAAATTCTCCATTATTTGCTAATCTGGAGGCTATTGAAGAAAATATGCAAAGAAAGCATGGTTTACCAACCATCACTACTTTCAATAGCCTACTACCTCAAATATTAGATAAAGTACCACATTCTATGATGCCACCATTTTGCAATGCATCAGTAAATAGTAATGAAAAAAAATATAAATTTGCAAATTTATTATATGTAGATAACCATACATGTAAAAATAATCATCAACCTTCTACTGCAAATGTTAATTTAAATACTCATGTTGATTCATATGGAATAAAACCACCTTCACATTTGTTAGATGATAAGTGGAATTATAGTTTTAAAAATAAAAGAAGTAATTATCAACCCACTAATTTAAATGTAAATTTACATGATAAGGTTGATAATGCAGGTGAAATGTTGCCACCTACTCATATTGTAGATCAATGTTGTTATAATTTTAAGAATTATAAAAGCAATGATCATTATGACCATCTCACAACTAAACAAAATGTAAAATTGCATTCTCATGTAGGTACGGAAAAAATATGACTACCCCCCCATATGTTAGATAATGGGGTGTATTCTGTAAAAATAAATGTTAATTTTAACAGCCTGTTTAAATTAAAAGCCTGTTAAAGTCATATTTGGTATTCTATAAAACACAAATCTGTTAAAATTTTAACAGGCACTGTTAAAATTGCCTGTTAAGTTAAAAATTTTAAAGGCATGTAAATACATGACTTTAATTTTTAACAGGGTGTTAAAATTATAAAATGACAGGTGCAATAGGTTATATTGCCATTCAAATAAATAAAAATTTGCATGAAAGAGGAAGAAGGTAAGTTATTAAATAATTCTAACATGCATTAATAAAAGAATTTTGTATTTTTAAGGAATCGGCTGAGATTATATAATCGACAGCTACGGATGGGATATGTACAATTTATTTGAACTTCCCGAACTTTGTTTTTTTAAATTATTTTGTCTAAATAAAATTGCTGCTCAATATTTAATTAACGCTATTACTCCATTTACATTTGGCAGTTATACGAAGAAATACTGCAACACCAAACTATTTAAAGGTTTTTTGTGCTTTGCATTTTTATGGACATGGTAGTTACCAGTTGGATGTTGAGGCATCTGCTAATATAGTAATTAGTCAACTAGCAGTTAGTAAAATTATTGACACTATTAAACAAATGGATTAAATTTCCAACTCGGTAAGATCTTATTGATCAAAATAAAACATTGTATTTTCAAAAGTATGGCTTTCCAGGGACAATTGGTCAATTGACTGCTCGCATGTAGCTATAATTGCCCCTCCCGTGCTCTTAATATCATATTTAATTAATCGTGACCTGTGTCTTGTACTTGATTTTTAAATCTGCAAACACCTATAAGAAATAATACGTATTGCAAAATTGTGTATTTTGAGCAGCGATATAAAACAAGCGTAGTTATTTATTGGTTATGCTAGCATATATGTTGATTGAAATTAATTTTGCAACAAAACCAACAAAATAATAAAATTAGAATTAAAATTTAAATGAATTAATTAATTATTTATTTATTCCCATAGGACAACTTTTTGTTTTGTTCTATATATGTTATCAGGCTTTCTAATTGCCGTTTAGTCATTCTTTCGCGTTTCAACATTTTAATTCACTTTTAAAACTAATACGATTATTGTGTTGTGATTACCTACGAGCACCGGCGTTTGTCATATTTTGAGGTTAAATCTGACGCATAATGTTTTGTGGTTCAAGAAAAGACATGACTTTTACGCATAAATGTAGAGATTTGTATCTAACTTCATGACTAATTTTTAACATGCTGTTAAAAATATGTATTATAACAGCCATGTTAATATTTCAGTTACAGAATATCAATATAACGTTAAAAATTAACAAGCCTGTTATATTTATATTTTTAACAAGCTGTTAAAATAAACATAAAATTTTACAGAATACACCCCAATAAGTGTTATAATTCTAGGTATGATAATAGTATAAATACAAATAATCCTGCTCAAGCTAATAATTGCCATCAATGTAGTTTGAATGTGATGACTACCCAACACAATTTCAAATTTTTGTTAAAGCTATTTCCAAAATTTGCAGATGACGGAAACTTACATCCAATAGACTTTTTAGAGAAAATAGAATCAACATTGATATTATCTGGTATGCCATTTACACATCTTAAATATTATATCTATGAATCTATTGCGAATAAATCTAGACCTTGTGAACAGACTTTTCTAAATAGCATTAACAGTTTTAATGACTTTAAAGTAACTTTTTTAAATCAGTTTTGGGACGTAATTTGACAGGCGCATGCTAGATTAAAACTTGAAACTAATAGATACGAGAAAGGCGCATAAGTAAATTATTTTCTTAACGCGCTTATTAAAGCAAAATATTTATATCCGCCATACTCCCTAGCAGTGTTAGTCACTATAATTAGTCGCGGTTATCCCCCTTGCAGTAACAGCTGCATTAATCGGATCCAAAACAATTAACGAGACGCTGGACCGTCTACGGCAAGCAGATTTTTTCAAACAAACCCGCCAACCAAACGCGCGTGAAAATAAATGAACACAACCACCAAATCTAAATAACAGGTAGTACTAGTGTGTCCAGAATTAATAATTTTCAAAGATATAGATCACGTTCTCCGAGTTTTCAGAGACGCGTCATTTTTGCACAAAATTCGGAAAACTAGAAACCGCGTCTGTTATCAGTCCTAAAGTTGCGGTAATGCATAAAAGGGCATCACCCAATAATCCGAAAGAAGATTTGCTAGAAGTAGTTATGATTTTGTTGTACAATCATCAATTTCCAGCTCTAATTAATACTGGAAGTGATATTTGTTGTATATCAGAAAATGTGTGGAATAGTATTAAGTCCATTTCGGAAGACATACTTATATTTTCTGCAAGCGGAGTACGCGTCACGGGAGCATTATTCAGAATTGCAAAAAGAACTATTACGCACCAAATATTGTTACATATTCTTATAGCAAATCATAACATTGAATTTGAATTTATGTTAATCCCGGAGCTAGTTTATCCTGTAATATTGGGCGCAGATTAGGTGCGTATGCTTAATGCGGATATTTATTTGGAAAAAGCTCAAATATCTCTTCCATCAATTAACTTAGATATACCAGAAATCAATTTCAGCCATAACTTTATTATGCCAGACCCAACTAAATTTAAAATATCTACATTAAATTGTGCTAGTTCGCTAACCCGATTGCCATTTTCCAATAGTATTACTGATAACGATATTAGTGTCATATTAGAAGAAACTACAAACACCGCTGAGCAAAAAATAGAGTTGAGTAAGTTACTTCAATCACATGCGCACGTTTTTAGTAAAGTACCGGGTAAAATAACCGCCTATGAACACGACATAAAACTTGTCGACAAGACGCCATTTTTGGTAAAACCTTACCCCATACCATATGCGCACCGTAAAGAAGTGCAAAAGGAATTGGACAAAATGGAACGTTTTGGGGTAATAGAACGCAGTAACAAACCTTTTTGCTCCCCCTTGCTGACTGTGGTGAAAAAATACGGTACCGTTCGAGTGTGTTTAGAGGCCCAAAAACTAAACAGTCGCATGGAAGCAGATTCTGAACTGCCTCGGTCGGTGGACAACATAATGCGTGATATAAGAGAGGTAAATTACATGTCCACTATGGACCTAACCAGTTTATATTGGCAAATTCCTCTTCGGGCTAATGTTAAGCAATACACGGGTTTTGTTGCAGTCAATTTAAAAAGTTGCCTTTTGGGCTTAAAACAGCCGTCGCGTCTTTTACAAGATGCCTAGATACAGTTTTGGGACCGGATTTTCAATCGTTTACCAAGAGCTATATTGATGATTTGTTAATTCACTCGTAAGACTTTTGCAGAACACCTAAATCATTTGAATAGAGTTCTTACGAGGTTAGGTGAAGTTGATTTTACAGTCAAATTGTCAAAGTGTGCTTTTATCAGACCAGAAATTAATTTTCTTGGTTATTTGTTACATCATGATGGCATACGGCTTGACCCTAAGCGTGTAAGATTAATAAGAGATTCTCCTACCCCTAAAAATTCACGTCAGCTACACAGTTTTCTTGGGTTACACAACTATGATAGGACGTTTTGTCCGCAGTTTGCAACAATTTCGGAACCGGTAGTTGCGTTGTTGAGAGGAAAAACAAAGTGGATATGAAACTTGCCACAGAAATTAGCATTTGAACAAATCAAACATCAAATATCTCAAGAAATTCTACTGCACTATCCAGATTATAATGTAGAATTTTTTGTGCAAACAAACGCTAGTGATTGCAGTCTTGGTGCTTATTTATGGCAAGTAGTAAATTCTTCTAAACGCATTATTGCATACGCTAGTCGTCTTTTACTACAGCGGGAAAGGAATTATAGCGTTTCTGAAAAAGAAGCTCTTTTCATAGTTTAGACACTTCAAAAATAGCGCATGATTTTAGTCGGACGTCATTTTACTGTTCTCTTAGCTATTTGCAATCGTTTTGGCTTCTTTCGTTCCGTATCACTAGACGGATTTTTGCGTTACAAGAGTTTGATTATTCTATTAAATATGTATCCGGAAAAGAAAACGTAATTGCTGATACGTTGTTGCGTTTTCCTCCTACTTGACTCTATACGCCTGTTGGAAAGTGTTTCCATGTATTACTTATTAGATTTGTCCAAGCAAACCTTTAAATACTGATATTCAAAATATTATATCGCCACTTCCAGCAGAACAACGCAATGATAAGTTGTTAGGTAAGATTATTGAAAATTTAACAATTGATGATCATGAAAATCATGAAGATCATACTTGTTTTATGATGCATAAGGGTATGTTCTTTTTGCACAAAGGCGAGTCTTTAAGCGCTTATCTATGCATACCGCAAAGTATTGTGCCTCAAGTTATACGTTTGTTCCACGTTAATATTGGCCATTTTGGGGTTTTCAAAACGTAAGCTGCTTTACGTCGTGAAGTTTGGTGAAAAGGCTTACACCGAAGTGTAAAACAGGAACTAAAACACTGTGAAACTTGTCAGTTTACTAAAGTGGCTTTAAAGCCACAACCCTCACACCAAACCATAATTCCGGAGGGACCAAATGATCTTTTAGCATTTGATCTATATGGTCCTTTGCCTACTTCGGTAGGTGGAATTTCTTATATCTGCGTAGTCGTAGACGTCTTTACAAAGTTTGTAAGTTTGTTTCCGTTAAAGGTCGCGACAATGGACGCAGTCCTTAGGCGTCTTAAAAAGGACGTAATTGATAAATTTGGTATCCCTAAACGTGTACTTGCGGATCACGGCACGCAATTTACTTTGCAAAAAAGACATGACACTTTGGAGTCTTTGGGAATAAAAGTCGTACATTGCTCCATCAGACATGCACAGGCTAATCCAACAGAGAGGTTAATGCGGGAACTAGGAAGACTTTTTCGTGTTTTTGTTTTCAAAAACATACACGCTGGGGGCTCAAAATTCAAAACAAAGCTCATTTAATTAACAATGCAGTGCATGAGTCTACCGGTTTTGCACCATGCGAGTTACAATTGGGGAAAAGTCCCAACCCTATATTATCAAATGTCCTTGACTTTCCGGAGGCCGACTTAACTCATTATAAAGATAATCATATTAAGTTATATCTTGCTCGGGAGAAAAGCGACAAGGCAAATGTCTTTACATCCTGGTCGTCATTTTACTACATTTTTTTTTGGGAGATTTAGTGTTGCTTAGAACAAACCCCTTGTCTTCCGAGGTGGCTAAACAGACAAAAAAATGTATCTTGTTATATGAAGGGCCTTACCGAATCAAACGGGTCGTATCCCAAGCAACTTTTGTACTCCAGCATCCTTTAACCAAAGTAGAAAAAGGCATTTTTTATGCGGCGCACCTCAAATTATATTCAACACCGACACCCTAATAGTTAGTTGTGCAGGTGTTTGGGAGCAGATGAAGCGCATAGGTTTTTTCCGCGGAAAACCGAAAAAAAATTATTTCTATAAATTTATAAAATGTGACCTTTCCTATCATTTGGGACCAACACTACTTATTGTAATAATAATATTTTGTGCCTTATGGGTTTATGGCTAATTATCTGCCGGTAAGTTTAATTAATTTATTAAACTGTATTGGTTATACTTTTAGTCGGATAATAATATTTAATTGATTTTGGAAATTGATTTATTAATTAATTTATTAGTTGCACGTGTTGGATAGTCACGTTATGAATTTAATTTATGTTTTTAGGAATTTATAATTACATCGAGTGGAGTTTTATATAATTAATAAGTGTTGGAATAAATATTATTTTAAAGCCAACCATTATTTTATTGGACCTTTTTTTGCTCACATAAAAACCTACAATATCCCCAAGCTGGCTACGAACAAATCCACCCTGAGAGAGACCACTACGCTACATCTTGTCGCTCATCGAATGGGTCTAACTAGCAGAAGTCCCACTAATAGCAATCAAAATAAAGGAATGCAAACACGCAGTAAAGCAAATACAGGAGCCATACCAAAAGCAAGTAGCTTACAACATATGTTTGAGAAAATTGAACAAAATCAGGACCACGTGCTACAGAGTACGACATTGCAGCCAGAAGCAAATATATCGGAAGCACAGGTGTTATTTATATGCAAACTATTAGCGAGCACATACCAACAAGTAAGTCTATCTATTCGTACAATTAGTAGAATCTCAAATCCTTTATTGTTTGCTAATCTGGAGGCCATTGAAGAAAATATGCAAAGAAAGCATGGTTTACCAACAATCACTACTTCCAATAGCCTACTACCTCAAATATCAGATGAAGTACCACATTCTATGATGCCACCATTTTACAATGCATCAGTAAACAGTAATGAAAAAAAATATCAATTTGCAAATTCATTATATGTAAATAACCATGCATGTAAAAATATTTATCAACCTTCTACTGCAAATGTTAATTTAAATTCTCATGTTGATTCATATAGAATAAAACCACCTTCACATTTGTTAGATGATAAGTGGAATTATAGTTTTAAAAATAAAAAAAGTAATTATCAACCCACTAATTTATATGTAAATTTACATGATAAGGTGCAGATCAATGTTGTTATAATTTTAAGAATTATAAAAGCAATTATCATTATGACCATCTCACAACTAAACAAAATGTAAACTTGCATTCTCATGTAGGTACAGAAGAAATATTACCACCCCCCCATATGTTAGATGATAAGTTTTATAATTCTAGGTATGATAATAGTATAAATACAAATAATCCTGCTCAAGCTAATAATAGCCATTAATGTAGTTTGAATGTGATGACTACCCAACACGATTTCAAATTTTTGTTAAAGCAATTTCCAAAATTTGCAGATGACGGAAAGTTACATACGAAAGAATTTTTAGAGAAAATAGAATCAACGTTGTTATTATTTGGTATGCCATTTACACATCTTAAATATTATATCTATGAATCTATTGTGAATAAATCTAGACCTTGGACACAGGCTTTTCTAAATAACATTAACAGCTCTAAAGTAATTTTTTTAAATCAGTTCTGGGACCAAATTTGACAGGCGCAGGCTAGATTAGAACTTGAAACTAATAGATACGAGGAAGGCGCATATGTAAATTTATTTCTTAACGCGCATATTAAAGCAAAATGTTTATATCCGCCATACTCCCTAGCAGTGTTAGTCACTATAATCAGTCGCGGTTATCCCCCTTGCAGTAACAGCTGCATTAATCGAATCCAAAACAATTAACGAGACGCTGGACCGTCTACGACAAGCAGATTTTTTCAAACAAACTCGCCAACCAAACGCGCGTGAAAATAAATGAACACAACCACCAAATCTAAATAACAGGTAGTACTAGTGTGTCCAGAAATAATAATTTTTAAGGATATAGATCACGTTCTCCGAGTCCTCAGAGACGCGTCTCTTTTGCACAAAATATCGGAAAACTAGAAACCGCGTTTGTTATCAGCCCTAAAGTCAATAATTCGAAAGAAGATTTGCTAGAAGAACCTTGTGTGTTTAATCATGCGGAAAATAAAAGTATGTCCCCAGTAGTTATTATTTCGTTGTACAATCATCAACTTCCAGCTCTGATTGATACTGGAAGTGATATTTGTTGTATATCAGAAAATGTGTGTTTAATGAACATATTAATTTGGAAAAAGCTCAAATATCTCTTTCTTTAATTAACTTAGATATACCAAATATCAATTTCAGCCATAACTTTATTACGCCAGACCCCCCCAAATTTAAAATATCTACAGTTTGCTGACCTATTTCCATTTGCCATTGGTATTACTGATAACGATATTAGTGTCATATTAGAAGAAACTACAAGCACCGCTGAGCAGAAAATAGAGTTACTTCAATTAATGAACACAACATAAAACTTGTCGACAAAACGCCATTTTCGGTAAAATTTTACCCCATACCACATGCGCAGTCCAAAAGGAATTGGACAAAATGGAACGTTTTGGGGTTATAGAACGCAGTAACACACCTTTTTTCTCCTCCTTGCTGACTGTGGTCAAAAAGTACGGTACCTTACGGGTGTGTTTAGACGCCCGAAAACTAAACAGTTGCATGGAAGCAGATTCTGAACTGCCTCGGTTGGTGGACGACATAATGCGTGATATTGGAGAGGTAAATTTCATGTCTACTATGGACCTAACCAGTTCATATTGGCAAATTCCTCTTCGGGCCAATGTTAAGCGATACACTGGTTTTGTTGCAGGTTCACGCTGCTATCAATTTAAAGTTTTGCCTTTTGGGATTAAAACCGCCGTCGCGTCGTTTACAAGATCCCTAGATACAGTTTTGGGACCGGATTTTCAATCGTTTACCAAGAGTTAAATTAATGATTTGTTAATTCAATCTAAGACTTTTGCAGAACACCTAAATCATTTGAATAGAGTTCTTACGGGGCTAGGTGAAGTTGGTTTTACAGTCAGATTGTCAAAGTGCGCTTTTATCAGACCAGAAGTTAATTTTCTGGGTTATTTGTTAAATAATAATGGCATACGGCTTGGCCCTAAACGTGTAAGATCAATAAGAGATTTTTCTACTCCTAAAAATTTACGTCAGCTACACAGTTTTCTTGGGTTATGCAACTATGATAGGACGTTTTGTCCGCAGTTTGCAACAATTTCGGAACCGCTAGTTGCGTTGTTGAAAGGAAAAACAAAGTGGATAAGGGACTTGCCACAGAAATTAGCATTTGAACAAATCAAATATCTCAAGAAATTCTACTGCAGCAACCAGATTATAATGTAGAATTTTTTGTGCTAACAGACGCTAGTGATTGCAGTCTTGGTGCTTACTTATGGCAAGTAGTAAATTTTTCTAAACGCATTATTGCATACGCTAGTCGTCTTTGACTACAGCGAGAAAGGATATATAGCGTTTCTGAAAAAGAAATAATTTGGGCACTTCAAAAATTGCGCATGATTTTAGTCTGACGTCATTTTACTGTTCTCTTAGCTATTTGCAATCGTTTCGGCTTTTTTCGTCATGTCTCACGAGACGGATTCTTGCGTTACAAGAGTTTGATTATTCTATTAAATATGTATCCGGAAAAGAAAACGTAATTGCTGATACGTTGTCGCGTTTTCCTCCTACTCGACTCTCTACGCCCGTTGGAAAGTGTTTCCATATATTACTCAATAGATTTGTCTAAGCAAACCTTTTAAATACTGATATTCAAAATATTATATTGTCACTTCCGGCAGAACAACGCAATGATAAGTTCTTAGGTAAGATTATTCAAAATTTAACAATTGATGATCATGAAGATCATACTCGTTTTATGATGCATAAGGGTATGTTCTTTTTGCACAAAGGCAAGTCTTTAAGCACCTATCTATGCATACCGCAAAGTCTTTTGCCTCTAATTATACGTTTATTCCACGTCAATATTGGTCATTTTGGGGTTTTCAAAACGTGGGCTGCTTTACTGAAGTTTGGTAGAAAGGTTTACGCCAAAGTGTTAAACAGGAACTGTGAACACTGTGAAACTTTTCAGTTTACTAAAGAGGCTTTAAAGCCACAACCCCCACACTAAGCCATAATTCCGGAGGGACCAAATGATCTTTTAGCACTTGATCTATATGGTCCTTTGCCTACTTCGGTAGGTAGAGTTTCTTATATCTGCGTAGTCGTAGACGTCTTCACAAAATTTGTAAGTTTGTTTCTTTTAAAGGTCGCGACAACGGACGCAGTCCTTAGGCGTCTTAAAAAGGACGTAATTGATAAATTTGGTATCCCTAAACGTGTACTTGCGGATCACGGCACGCAATTTACTTTGCAAAAATGACTTGACACTTTGAAGTCTTTGAGAATAAAAGTTGTATTTTGCTCCGTAGACATGCACAGGCTAATCCATCATAAAGGTTAATGCGAGAACTGGGAAGACTTTTTTGTGTTTTTGTTTTGAAAAACATACACGCTGGGGGCTCGAAGTCCAAAATATAGCTTATTTAATTAACAATGTAGTGCATGAGTCTACCGGTTTTGCACCGGGCAAGTTACAATTGGGGAAAAGTCCCAACCCTATATTATCGAATGTCTTTGACTTTCCGGAGGCAGACTTAACTCATTATAAAGGTAATCATATTGAGTTATATCTTGCTCGGGAGACATTTTTGGGCAAAGCGACAAGGCGAATGTCTGTACATGCTGTTCGTCATTTTACTACATTTTTTTTGGGAGATTTAGTGTTGCTTAGAACAAACCTCTTGTCTTTCGAGGTGGCTAAACAGACAAAGAAATGTTTGTTGTTTTATGAAAGGCCATACCAAATGAAACGGGTCGTATCCCAAGCAACTTTTGTACTCCTGCATCCTTTAACCAAAGTAGAAAGAGACATTTTTCATGCGACGCACCTTAAATTATAATCAACACCGACACCCTAATAGTTAGTTGTGCAGGTGTTCGGGAGCAGATGAAGCGCATAGGTTTTTTCCGCGGAAAACCAAAAAAAAATTATTTCTATAAATTTATAAAATGTGACCATTCCTATCAATTGCGACGAACTTGAGAAATTCTTTCATTTGCGTTTCTACATTCAACACTACTTATTGTAATAATAATGTTTTGTGCCTTATGGGTTTATGGCTAATTACCTGCCGGTAAGTTTAATTAATTTATTAAACTGTATTGATTATATTTTTAGTCTGATAATAGTATATAATTGATTTTGGAAATTGATTTATTAATTTAGTTTATTAGTTTCACGTGTTGGATGGTCATGTTATGAATTTAATTTAAGTTTTTAGGAACTTATAATTACATCGAGTGGAGTTTTATATGATTAATAAGTGTTGGAATAAATATTATTTTAAAGCCGACCATTATTTAATTGGACTTTTTTTTGCTCACATATAAAAACCTACAACATCCCCAAGCTGGCTACAAACAAATCTACAATGAGAGAGACCACTACGCTACAAGCATCATTTATTGTTGGAAACTTATATTATTTATAAAAATAATTATTGCCAATGTAAAATTGAACAACTCATTATCCAAAACAGTGACTAAACAATAAATAAAAATAAATCTCATTTTTTTCTAAATTTAAACCACATATTATTTGCTAAAGAAAATAAAATAAAATTAAAACATTTGAATCTAAAAGTTCAAGAAACGGAAAGATGATTGTATTTTGTGATAATTGTAATATTGTTAATACCATGTATTATTTGTGCACGTAAATGTCTTAGATAAAAAAGTGTCTTCGCAGAAAAAAGATTCGGATTTAGAACTTTAGGAGTTCAATCCTAAGCAAGGAGGAGTTATGTGTCAGCACATTTAGGACCTTCAACGCGTGCAGTTCCTAGAACAGCACTCTTAGGAATTAGCACCTTCAACAGATCCAAGAAAGTGCATATTGCTCATTTTTACGTTACTGATAAGAAATGGTATAAATAGCAAAAGACGTTTAGTCACGGCAGGCATATTATACCCTTTCTTCAAAGTTACCACTTGTTCTTAAATTGTTGATAAATATATATTGTTATCTTTGCAATTCTGTTTATAATTTAATAAATCTCAAACTCGGTAACGAACGTTAATTTTAATATATGAAAAACCTACATCTTCAAGCTTGCTACCAACTAGATAACAAACAAAAACATCTTTATCTGTATACTAAATAATAAACAAGTTTATAATTACCAGTTCTGGAGCAGCTTCAACAGGTTTTTCATTTAAATGAGCATTTTTTCTTCTGTTTTTACAACGTGGAGTTTCCTATTCAAATAACAAAATATTATTTTATATTATATAAATAATTGTAATATCTTACCATAACTGTAGGTGGTCTTTTTAGTTTGGTTCGTTTTTTCTTTGATGGCCTTGAAACTTTTTGTTTCTTTTTTAATGGCTCGTCGTCAGCTTGTATGTTTTCAACTGGAGAAGCAACATTAATCTGCAGATTGTAAATTAAATTATTATTTTTAAACAGCACGTGATTAGTATGGTAAATTATTTGTATTTAATAATGATGTAAATGTAAATGTATTTGTACGAGGTAGGGTGATATGTAACAAAGTGGTATTATTGCAAAACTTATCTTGTTTACTAATCATTTTGTGCAAACCAATAGTGTTAGTGGTTGTTGATCATAGAGTTGCTTACCGCATATAATTTGCATGGCTCTTTGTTTTTGCTTTAATAAACTAGAAACAGATAAGCTCCTATCCAGTTACTATGTACAAAATCTTTTTTGCATCTGAAGTAAATTACAAAATAATTCACTTTGCTAATGCTGTTCTGAATTTTCTTCTATATAATGACATTGATCCTGTTTCCTCTTTTGTATTTTGTTTTTGCTCCAGTAGTTTTGTTGTTCTCTGACAATTGTTGCGTCAAACTTATGGATGTATACATTATTTTTTACATATACCAAATAAATTGCAACGTTAAGTCAATTTGAACAATTTTATAAGTCATACAGACAATGAATATATGACGTTATTATGATCAAAATTTAATGTCAAAATTATTTTATAAAACAGTAACGTTAGTTGGCAGACAAGATTATGCTATTGCTAAATTATGTAACTTACAATATGGAAAAAAATAAAGTTTACGTAAGCAACCTTCTTATGATCTACCAACTCAAAAAATAAAAAAAAGTTGTGTCAGATTAAACTTTAATTGAACCGATTGTTCAATTCGGATGATGCGTCATATGTTGCCCATATCTTTATAGATTCAGCGCAGGAACTGGTCTGTCGTAGTGTTACTTTACTTACACGATATGGACCTAGATATTGAGTTTTTTTTTATTGCAACAAGATTGTTGATCTTATATTTATTATAAAGGTGTCTTCTTGTATTGTACTAATTACTTTTTTCTTCTTAAATTTCTACTGTTTGGCCTTTTTCTAAAATCTTTCGTGGCGTTATCAAAATCTGCCCTAAGTTGTTCATGTATAAATCTTGCTTCTTAGCTTGACTCTTGTTAGCAGTTGGAGTAGTACTAAAACGTCTGTAATAATTTGAGTTTAACATCATCTGCACGTTTTCTACGTGTTTATACCATTTAGTTAAATCGTAAATAGATAGTTTTGATAACATAGGAATGATAAAGAAATTAATATTTTCTGCTTGATTATTTGCACTTGGTAGGCCTGTTGTTAGCTTGAAATGCTTGATTTCCTCTTGCATATAATCGACAAGTTGCTGGGTCTTGAACGCTGTAGTCTTGTCCGACATTCTGTTAACAGGATTTTCATATTTGTGTTTTAAAATCACACTCGTGTCGTGACGTGCAATAGTTTAGTGTTTATGCAAAAGAACATTAACCGCGGGAACAGCAAATTAAGCACGAAACTTGGCCAAGACAAAAAGATCAAAAAACGAGCTATGGATGTATTTTTAAAAAGCGGGAACAAAGAATACCGCTGGAGATAAAAAAAATTACAAATTTGGGTCAAACCACAAAAAAGGAAAGTGATGTAAACTCGCCAGGCAATACCAATAAGGCAAAAAAAGTAAATAACCTTACAACAATTGAAATAATGGTGGAATTAATTAAGGAGCTTAGAGATTAAACCAGTGAGTGTTTAAACACTAAACTGGAAATAAAAAAGGTAGCAAATCTCCTAGAGATGAACATAAAAAAACTGGAGATCAAGAAATTCAGAAAACAGAACAAGAGACGACAAATTAAAAAAAAATAGGGAAGGAAATGTCGACACACACAGAGAGAGACTGGAGACAATAAGGAAGAAAATATCCAAAACCATTTCATCTCGGACCAAGAAATAATAAAAATGGTTAATGAAGACAACATAAAAAAATCATTAACAAAGAATAGAGAGAAACGGACTACAAATTTGTAATAGTAGAAAAAAAAACTCAATAATGGGAATAGAGAGTAATACTAGAGTACTAATAGTCCGGGAGCTGGTAACAAAAAAGTGCAAGAGTTTAGGAAAGGCTGATATTTTGAGATTGGACTGTTTATTGGTCACAGAACGCCTCTGCAAAGTCAGCACCCCAGGTGTCGGGACACCTGGCGATGGCACGCTAAGAAAGGTGTAATTATAACACCTTACTTAGCGGACCCAAAAATTGTTTTGGAAAAGCTGAAAATTCATCGGCAAATTGTCGATGCATTACAAAACCTTAATCAAGCAGTCAGACAGTAATAACCAAACGCACGGCGTCAGCACAGTTGCGTTCATGCTACAAGAACTAACTTAATGCAAATGATTAAAAAAAGATGAAAGTTGGGAATATGTCAAATTACGTAATTAAATTTATAAAACAAACAGTCAGACATAATTTTTATCAGAACCCAATCAATCAGCACCTAATTGAAGTCGTGAAAAGGCGCGCACGCTGCTTGTCGTAATTAAAGGTTTTTGACCAATCAAAAAATACTAAGTATTTATTTATGTTTTATTTAGGGTTCTATATCATTATCGCTATTAATTTCGTCGTTTTCTTCGTCGCAATCATTATCTAAGCCGTCTGAGGTTTCTTCTGATTATTTGCTTTTTCCGTCACATAGTCTGTTGCACCCAATTTGTTTTCTGTACATAACAAAATATTTAATGTTTAGTCAGTGAAATGATATGTGTATGAGTAAAATATTTAACTGTAATCAATAGTTGTTTGTACAAAAAATTACCTGTATTAGTAATATTTGGTTGAATTAGAACGTCACTGATAAAGTTGGGCAGTTGACTTCCTTCATACCAGTCGTAGTCATATTGCCCATTGATTTCTAGCCAACCGTTTTCTACTGCAGACAGTTGAGTTGGCTGTTTTTTGGGTGCTGACTGATTGGGTTTTTATAAAAACTATGTCTGACTGTTTGTTTTATGAATTTAATTACGTGATTTGACATATTTCCAAATTTCTGCTTTTTTAAATCATTTGCATTAAGTTAGTTCTTGTAGCATGTACGCAACTGTGCTGACGCCGTGCGTTTAGTTATTACTGTCTGACTGCTTGAATAAGGTTTTGTAATGCATCGACTATTTGCCGATGTATTTTCAGCTTTTTCTAAACAATTTTTGGGTACGCTAAGTAAGGTGTTAAAATTACACCTTTCTTAGCGTGCCATCGCCAGGTGTCCCGACACCTGGGGTGCTGACTTTGCAGAGGCTTTCTATGACCAATAAACAGTCCGATCTCAAAATATCAGCCTTTCCTAAACTTTTGCACTTTTTTGTTACCAGCTCCCGGACTATAATAAATGATGATGAAATAGGAAAAGAATCGGGTATTCTATTACAAGCCAAGGTAAAATACCTAGAATTAATGGAAGAAGAAGGAGAGAAAGAAACTCAATATGTTGAAATTTTAAGAAATTTAAGCACAAAAAATGTGGAAAAAGTACACATTATTAAACAAAGAGTTGAAACAGCAGAGAAAAGGAAAATAAATTTTCTAATGGCTGTAAAAAAAATTCTCAACAAAGCAAAAGTATTAAATATTAATGAAATAAAAATACCAACTGGAATAGCGCCAAGAAAGGCAATAAAATTTATTGAGATGGCAGGAAGAAAGAAGAAGAGAGGAAGAGAGGAAGAACTCATACAAAAATAAGACTGCGTTGAACAGGAACTATAATAGTGATCAACTAGGGCGTAACATATGCACATTTGCTGAGTTAGGCAAAACTACAGAGAAAAAGATCTACATTCAAGAAGATAAGAGAAACAAAAAAGGAAAGTTAATACTAATAACAAAGGGAAATGAAACCGAAAAATTGATGAAAAAAATAAGAAATGAAATAGAGAGTTACTATGTAAGAAAAGCCAACAACGTACTCACAGAACTAGTGATTATCAAGTCCTGAGACTTGCAGGGGAGAAATATTGGAAGAAATTATGAACAAAGCAAACACAGAAGAAAGTACGAATTATCGTATCCATAAAGAAAGAGTATAGAGAAAAACAAACAGCTATAATCAAGATGAACAAAAAAAGCAGCGGAACAGAAAATAAGAGAAAGAAGAATAAACATTGGACTCATAAAATGCAAAGCAGAGAAAGTAACTGTAAACAAGAGAAAATGTTACAAATGCTGAATAAAAGGACATGTAACGGCGGAATGCAAAGGAAAAAATAGGTCATTGCTATACATAAAATACAAAAAAGAGGGTCACCAGGTTGTTGAATGCAAAAACAAAGAATAGCTTAGAATACAAAACAATTGGACACAGAACGAGAAAGAGAAGATGTCAAGCTACTAAGAAAACAAAGAAGAATATAGAGGACAACGACTCTAATAACTGAAAACAACACGAGAAGCAGATAATAAACCAAAATGTATAAATTTATACAAACAAACATAGAGAGGGAAAGAGAAGCGCACGATATACTGATATTAACAACAGAAAAAGATAAAATAGACCTAGTAATAATGAGTGAACCAACCAACAAACTAAATGATAAGTGGATAAGAGACAATTAAACAGATGGGGCTATGTCAGTTAGGGGAAAATGTAGAAAGATGGGGAACACTAAAAAAGAGATTAGTGTGAGCTGAAGTAGAAAGTATGATAGTATTTAGCTGTTATGTCAGTCCAAACTGCGGACTGGAATACTATCGGGAGTAGGTAGAAGAATTAAAAAGCAATTTAAGGAAACAGAAAAGCAAAAAAATCGTAGTAGGAGGAGATTTCAATGCAAAATCTCCGAGATAGGGAGGATACAAGAAAGATTTAAGAGGAAAAATCTTAGAGGAGATGATAGCGGGGTTAAATCTTACCATTTACAACAAAGGAGATAAGTCTACGTTTGTAAGCAAAATCTCAAAATCACATATTGACATTACCATAGCAACATGGGAAATGGCAGGTGTAGTGAATGAATAAACTGTGACAAAAGAGGAATTACTGAGTTTAAAAAAACAGAAAAAAAGATAAAATACTGAGAAAACGGAGGAGAAACTAAAAAACTACAAAAAAATCATAATAAATGCGATTAGGGATAACAGAAGAAAATGCTGGAAAGAAATGTTTAATTCTATAGACCAGGGGTGGCCAACCCAAATGATCTTGCGGGCCACTTTGGAAATGCATCATAACTCCGCGGGCCGCATATCAAAATATATCCATATACATATTAGATTTAGAACCACAATAGACATTTTTTGGAGTGAAAAATTAAAACAATAAATTATTATTATTGTGTTTACTATTATTCTTACTGTAAACTTGGATAATATAATAATAATGATACTAGACGCAGTTCTACAGTTAGTTTTTGAATAAAAGGGTGCACAAATAATGTATTTTTTTAATACCTTGATGGTCACTTCTTTAAGCATTATAAAAAAAAACGAATTTTTTTTTTAAATAATTTTTTTGTGTTTTACAATCAAAGAGACCATCAGGATGTAGAAAAAAACAACATATGGTACTTATCAGTTTATTTAATATACATTAATAAGCGTTCTTCACTACCTATTCCTCATTCGACATTATGCACAGAGGATCAAGGTGGCTACTGGGTTGACTTGTTTGTTTTTGTTTAACTGTCATTCTCAGAGCAGATTGGTGTGTTGATTATGGTTCTAAGTGCTAAAGTTTGTGCATAGGCAGATGGAAGAAGCCATGTCAGTCTTTTTATTGTCCAAAGAGTACTTGAGCGGTTTAGGGAAACCGGCAGAAATACTCGGAGGCCGGGATCTGACAAGAAACAAAAAACGACTGCTATCTATGACCGATTTATTGTTCGTACTACTCTACGGATTCATCATGTGACTTCAATGAAGACCAGAAACCAACTCCGTGATGTTTGTGGTACAGCTGTGAGTGTGTGGACAGTTTGTCGAAACTTGCAAGAAGTTGGCTTAAAATCTTGTAAACCAGCAACTGGACCAAAATTACTCCCGTCACCAAGTAGTCAGACTCCAATTATTTGATTTGGACATTGGCACAATAGAGGACTGTACTGTTTTCTGACGAATCTAGATTCTGCCTACATTTGCCAGATGAAAGAGAACAAGTATGAAGACAAATAGAAAAACAATTTGCGGAGTGCACCCTTAAGCCCGGCTTAGCCATGGAGGTTTCCTGATGGTATGAGCAAAAATATCAATAAATGCCTGCACCAAATTGATTGTCATTAATGAAGGATGGCTTAATGCACAGCGGTATATTGTAGTTTTAAAAAATTACGTAGTCCTATTTGTTCCATTTATCGGCGATGGCTTTATTCTGAAGCATGATAACGCAAGACCGCATTCTGCGAGCTGCGTCACAGAATACTTGTTGAGACATGCTAAGCAGGCGTGTTAGATAACGTGCAGTTGCACCAACCACAATAAAGGAGCTTTGTGTGGCAGGTAGAACCTCAGAATATTCCACAAAATGATATTTGTGAGCACATTAGTGGCATGGGCCACCGTATGCAGGCAATAGCTAGAGCTCGAGAAGGCAATACAAACAATGTATTAAAATTTTATTCAACTGCAATTTTCATTATTTATCTCTGTTAAGTTTATTTTGCAAAAATGCATTTTCTTTTGAGTATACGTACATTATCGCTTTCACTTTCTACATCCTGATTGTTTTTTTTATTGTAAAACACTAAAAGTTTTATTAAAAAAAACTACCCAAGTTCTTTGCAAAAAAAATTACCTAATGCACCATTTTTTTTTAAATCTTAAATTATATTTTGTAGTCTGATAAATATCGCGGGCCAGAAAAATGTTCTAGGCGGGCCGCGGGTTGGCCACCCCTGATGTAGACGGTGATTCTTGGGGAAAACCGTACAAAATAGTGATAAACAAACTGAGAAGAGTAAAGGGAGTCTTAAAAGAAGACAAAGGAAAAAAAATCATAATAAAAAAACCGGTAGATAAATCAGAAAAAGAAGAAGAGTAACCAGTTGTGCCAACAGTGAAAAAGATCATGAAGATCATAAAAGAATTACCTAACAACAAAACACCAGGTCCGGACGAAATAACAACAAAGGTTGTTAAAGCACCTTTAGACGGAAACAAGATAGTAATAACTCAAACAATCAAGAAATGTTGGAAACAGCCCACCCAAGTACTGATTGAAAATAAGAAAGAAGTAAGAAATGCAACGGCTTAATAAGTACTCTAGCTAAAATAATTGAAAAAGTTATTGTACGGAGAATAGAACAAGAAATAAAAGAGAAAGGAAGATAGAAAAGGAACAATACGGATTTACCGAGGAAAAAACAACTTTAGGTGCTATAGAAAAAGTGAAAACAATAGCAAAAGAAGCCAACAGCTGAACGCAGAGAAAAAGACAACGTTATGTAATGGTAGCGTTGGACATAAAGAACGCGTTTAACAGCGTTTTACGAGAAGCAATTATAGAGACGGCAAAGAAAAGTGAACTGAACAGAAAAACGATCAACATTATTTGGAGTTACTAACAGGGTAGAAATTTAGTGACCAAGAAAGGAAGACTCAAACTTACCAGAGGGGTACCACTGGGTTCAGCAATAGAACCAAAACTAAGAAACATTCTTAATAATGAGTTACTTTGAAGGTTGTAGGAAGGCGTGACAATAACGGCATTTGCAGACGACGTAGCACTAATAGGTAAAAAAGTAGAAATTAAAACAAAATCGGTTTAGCTATCGACCAAGAGGACTAATAAAGGAACAGGTAACATACAGGTAGAGGAAAATAATTAATTAACTCAAAGTGACACTTGCAACATAGGGATGGAATACACAGGTTAAGTAAGCGGTCATGGGAACAAAAAAAATGAAGAGAAAGCTCAGTAGACTTATGCCAAACAACGGAGGTCTAGGAGAAGAAACCAGAAAACTAATAGCAACTGCAGCAAGAGGCAAATTGTTATACGCCGAAGTAACATAGAGAAAAGCCATAAAAAAAAACAGGTATGAAATAAGAGGAGCTACAAGAACCAGTTTGTTAAGAATCAGCAAGGCTGATTGCGGCAACACCTCCCGCGGATTTGATGGTAGAAAAAATGATAGAAATAATGAAGTTTATAAAAGAAAGAACCAATAAAAAGGAAAATAGAATGATTGCAAAAACAGTGGAATAGAGGAGAAAAGGTAGAATGGTCAAGAAAACCAATCCCCAGATAAAAGAGTAAGTAGAAAACAAACCCGAAACTTGCCATTATACAATACAAATACTGACCGGACATGGTGCCATTAGAAAGTTCTTGCAAAAAATTAAAAAAATCACTGAAGACGAAAGACGTTTATTCTGTCAGAAAGAAACACACAATATTGCAGAATACACTGTAGTAAAATGCAAAGCGTGAAAGGAAGATTGAAGAAAACTAGAAAATATACTGGAAAGCAAAGTGGTTTAGGTTTTGCAACAATTTCCAAACCGCTTGTTTGCAACTCTGCAAATAATGCAAAAATAATTAAAATAAATCATAACACAATGGCCTTAACAACAAAGCACCAAGTTTAGACAAAATAAAAACAAAAATTGTAAAAGCAGCGCTAACCGGAAACTAAGTAGAAATAACTCAAATGCTTAAAAGAAATAATTTTTTCATTATTTTGTAAAGAAACCACTATAGTGCTAATCAAAAAAAAAAAAAATATGCTTATTCAACACACTAGCTACAATAATGAAAAATGTCATTGTCTAAAGAATAGAAAAGAAGAGCAGAAAAAGGAGGTAGAGAAAAGATCAATACGGATTTACTAAGGATAGAACAAAATTAAGAGCTATAGAAAAAGTGAAACAATATTTAAAAAATCAAACGGCAGAACACAGAAAAAAATACAACAGTGTCATACATAGTTTGGACATACAAAATGCGTTTAACAGCATGTTATGTGAAATAACAGCGGTCGAGAAACAGTGTTCTGCATTGCACTGAGTTATTTTACTCTTACAACTTCATGTGTTTATAAATGTTTTTAATTGTGAAGTTTCACGTACTTGTAATTATATTTGTGATTGTTTGTGCTATATGTCTTAAACATTATTTTGTAAAATTTATGGTAAAGTGTGTTTATGAAATTTAACCTAAATTTAAAGCCGTCTGTGCAGCTCAAAGCGTAATTTGAGTTTTCTTTTAATTTGTGATTCTATATTTTAATTTTGTTTTAATCACTCCTTTGATTTCTTGTGTAACCCAACCGTGGTCTGCTTTTGTTTGTTTTGTAGTTAGTCACCAGGTGAAAGATCGCACTGGTGTGAATTGTGTATCCTTGTTTTATTTTTATTTCTCAATATTTCATAACTTTTATAGCTAAATTTTTATAATTTAAACTTTAATTTATTATCATGTTCGGTGAAACGTGCAATCGCAAAAGTGTTGCACAATCTGGCGTAACATGTACTAGTTGTGGAATTATATTTCATAACAGTTGCTTAATTTGTCATAAAAAATGCCACTATGGTACGTCATTTAAACATGACAATTGCAAATTTCCCAGGCTTTGCACAGAGACTATTGTACTATATCAAGTTTTGTTAGATGAAGTTGGACTAACAATAAATTGCTATTAGATAAAGTATCGTTACTTAAAGTGAAGATAGCAGACAAGGATGATGTTATACTTAAATACAAAACTTTTTTTTAAGTATCTATGCTTTGTGTAGTTACACCAGCTATTCAAGAAGAAATTCAATTGCTTTTACCTGCAATTAATTTTGTAAATAATAGTTCTTCTTTTTTTGCAACCTTTATTGCTCAAACTAAACCTAATCAGAAAGTTTAACCTAAAACCCTAACCATTTTTGGGTGTAATCCAAGTCATTATAAGTTGCAGACATATGTGCCAAACTCATATATACATGTCTCAAAACTTAAACGCGGAACTAATAAATTCGATGTTATAAACTACATTAAATTTCAATTGACGTTGTAGATCTAACTGTTCTATCTGGAAGTTACAGTAGTGCTAAAGTTTTGGTTCCAGCTGACTATGCTCAAACTTTGGCCAGTTAACATTGCTGTCAACAGATTTGTGAGTTTTGGTCGTTCACAAAATGTTCCTGCTTCATCTGCGATAGATTTTTGGAGCCTGAATCCTGTCAACAGCTTGGACCATCTTCAAAAATGATAACGGTTTCTCTATCTACTACTAAAACGTTAGGGGTTTTAAAACTAAACTCAGGAAACTTGCTGTAGCCATATCAGATCACAGTATGATTGTTTTTACTGAAACCTGGCTTTCTCCGGACATCAGTGACTCTGAATTAAATCTAAAAAACTATCATTTATTTAGGTGTGATCGCTTAGCCTCAACAAGCTTCAAACAAGGCGGAGGTGGTGTTTTTATTGCTATAAAAACTTGCCTCAAATCTGATTATTAGTGTTGAACATTTGTTTGTAGTTGTTAAGTTTAATTTTGTGTCTTATATAATTTGTGCGGTATATTTACTACCTAAGGCAACTATTGATAAATATCTTGACCATTGTAGTTTTGTCGAATCTATTGCCGACGAGTTTCCGAGCATTAAATTAGTTTTATTAGGCGATTACAATCTACCTGCAGCGTCTTCGGTCAACGATTAATTAAGTACAGGAGTAATTTGTAATAATAGTCACACTGCTTATTTAGTTGCTAATTTGTTTGAGTTTTTAAACTGCGTACAATGCAAATATATTCCAAATAGTGAGGGTATGTTTTCAGATTTATAGTTTTTTTATTTTTTTTTTATTTATTAAATTATTTACATATTTACAATTTGTATTTAAATATATAATATTCCAGCAGTGCCGCCATCCATCTGTTAAAGACTCGAGGGGCCTGGTATTAGAAATAAATTTCTGCTGTCTTCTTTTGTTTTTTGTTTGTGTCTTAGTTTTGTGTTTGTTCTGTCATTAGGTGTTGTTTTAATATTGTTTTAAATTGTTGAATGCTGGTAAGGTTTTTTATTTCATTAGGCATTTTATTGTATTCTTGGATTCCTATAACAGACAAGCTTTGATTTTTTGTGGTTGTTCTATTAAGTTCAATATTGAAGTCATTTTTTTTTTCTAGTGTTGTAGGTGTGAAATTCTTTTCTGCTTTTTAATTTATATTCCGTTTTTATTTGTCCGAGTTTGATCTTGTGAATTAATACTATATTTTGTTGTTTTATCTTGTTTTTAATAGTTAATTGTTTAGATAGTTCATGTATCTCTTTAGTAGGTGTTAGTTTTTCCAGTTGATAAATTGTTTTTAGAGCTTTGTTTTGTTGTCTTTGCAATTTGTTTATGTTTCCTTGTTTGGTATTTGCCCATATGTTCATTAAGTAATTTCTTTGTGAGCTGAATAGTGCATTATAAATCATATTTCTTGTAGTTAGATTGATTATATTTGTTAATTTATATAATGCGCCTATAGCCTTTGTATTTTTCTTAATTAGAGTTTTACTAACGATCGTAATATTTCAGTGATAGAAGCTGTTGATGTTTTGTTAAATTTAAGCCAATACCGTAATTGTTGAATGTTGATTGGATTGCACTATACTGTGATATTGATATATGTGTCTTGATGTACAGGGTCTCTATAAATGTCTGGGATTATGTAATCACTTTAAATATGCCGCCTTTTTAAAATTGTTTACAAAGCAAAGTTATAAATATGAAATCACTATTTTACTAAAGTGGCACAAACGTACATTAGATGGTTACATAATCTTTTCGCCCTGTATTTTATTCTGTAATGAATTATATTATTGATGATTTTGTCTTTAAAAAACTGTGGCGTAAAAGCAGTTTTCTTATTTGGTTCAACAAAAAATTGATATCACTTACTAAACTAAAAAAAAAAAAACTGTACATAAACGTTATAAATCTTTAAAACTATTTTTGGACTTCTACGTGCAAAAATCTTAGTGCACATCAATACAAACAATATATTTTTCATACTGAAAGTAAAATTCAAACTAATCCAAAACATTTATGGAGATTTGTTATTAAGACCAAATAAACTAATGGTTTTCCGACTACAATATATTGTGAGAATCAATCCTGTAATAGTAGGAACGACTTTGTTAACAGTTTTGCAATTTTTTTTGTTTAGTTCATGATAACGAAACCTATTTCAATTTATTCAAAATTTTCAATTAGTTTATTATATGTTTTTAAGCAAACCTTAAATGTAAGCGTTGAACCCGACATATAAAAATGATATTTTAAATGCATTTGAATCTAAAGTACAAACTGATTCTATCTACACTAATTTTTCAAAGGCGTTTGATTGTGTAAGCCATAATATTTTGATAGCTAAACTTAGTGCTCTGGGTTTTTATCATGAAGTGATTTCCTAGTTATTTAGCTTTTTAAAAAATCGCACGCAGTGTAAAAATTAATAACTTTTTGTCACAGCCCATTTTTGATTTATCAGGTGTTCCTTAAAGATCTCATTGTGGACTAATTTTATTTTTGCTTTGCAGTATATCAATTCATCGTAATTTCTTTTATTTGTGGATGATTTAAAAATGTATAAAAGAATATCATTTCTCAATGACTGTCATCTTTTACAACTGGGCTTAAATTCTATAAATACTTAGAGTTTTATTAATAAAGTATTCTTTAATGTTGATAAATATTTTTCAATAAGTTTTCATAGAACTTAAAGTAAAATTTCTTATAACTATATAATTGACACTAAAGTGTTGGACAAAGTCACTCAAATAAAAGATTAACATCATGTGCAATCGTGCCATAAAAATGTTAGTATTTGTATACAGAATGTCCGCTGATTTATCAGCCAGTACACTAAAACTTTTATATTGTGCTTTTTTGCGTTTGCTTTTAGAGTATGTTCCTTCAGTTTGGAGTCCTCTTTATGAAATTCATAACCGCAGTATTAAACAAATTAAAAAAAATCATTTATTGTCTTATTAATAGGGCATAATATCTGTAAATTATGATTACTGTTACATTGCTTTATTGTACAACCTACCGCCATTGAAGCTTTGCCGCAAAATTTGTCATTCTTGCATAATTTAATTGTGCCTGAGATCGTTTGTCCGCTCAGCTACTTGGTTCTCTTCCATTCCATGTAGCATCTAATAATAGACACAGCAGGCATTCTTCCTTATTCCCTGACTCTTCCAATTCTACTAATTATGGTTTCAATAATCCGCTCGGTAGAATGTGTAGATTAGCAAATAATTTACCAACTAATTTTAATATATTTTGTGTAGAAGTCAGCGAAGTTATGCTGACTTATGTTTTGTTTAATATGTGCGCTTTTATGTATGTTATTTTTTGTATTTTTTTATTTTTGTATTGTAAAACATTAGTATATTAAAATTTAAAATAACAAACCATAAAAAAGTTTATTGCAAATACTTACCATATAATTAGGAAATGCTGCGCACAGTTCTTCATATGGTTTCAATTCTCCGTTAAAATTAAGAAGTTTGTTGATTGGAACTTTTTCCTAGTTAATAAAAAATATATTAATTGTTTTTAATCTACGTTATATAAATACATTTATTTTACCAATATAGTAAAGTTTGGAATAACATCTTGATTACTACGAACATTCTTCCTTTTTTGATTGGTAGAATCCTGTACAAAAGTTTGCGCATTTAGTTTAACATTGCAATTTAATTACTAATTTTACTTGTACAATACTTAATTGGCCGTATCATTTTGGTTAGAATAATTTTAAACTAGTTTATATACAGAAATTAACAAATAAAGTTTAGGAAAAAAAAACTTTAAAACTATTTTAGTTTTTTCAAATCTTATAACAGCAAAATAGAATCTTCTAAGTTGGCTAAAAAAAATGTAGTTAGATTTTTTGTTAGAAAGCGCTAAAAGTGATAGGAATTCTCATATTATATAAGGGCAAACTATAAAAGTTATAAAAAAATTAAGTAAAATATTGAAAAAACATTATAATTTAGCAAAGTTATTAATTTTTTTTTTATAAGCTTACTAATAAAGTAATTAAATGATAAAACAAAAAAAAAATTGAATAGCCATAAACTTTGTTTGGTTTATTTTTTTCTTATAAATTTTGATTAAATTAGTTCTAAATATTAAAAATCATCCATTTTAGTATTATTAGTAACCCCGTAAAAAAAAAGAAAAAGTTATTTGTCTTTGTCGGTTGGTTGTTAGCAGTTCATGTTCGACTTGGGTCATCTGATCTCGGAAGGAATAACGCGTATACTACATACGAGCCAAATTTAAAAAAATTATAAATCTATAATACTTATAATAATTATATATGTACTTTGGTAGTTATAAAAATAAAAAATAGTTTTGTGTTTTTTATTTTAAATAAATACCAAAAAAAACTATATAAATACCTATTTTGCTTATTTTAAAACTTTTCTTTATACAAATATAAAAATAAAACTATTTAAGCATCTACAAAAAATAAATATCTATTTATTTTATTTATTATTATTATTATTATTTTTGTGCATATATTAAAAATAAGTTTTAAATAGCACAAAAAACCTGCTCAAAGTACAATAATCTATAATAATAATAATAATAATAATAATAATAATAATAATTTATTGCCCTACAAGAAACAATTTCCAATTACAAGTGATATAGTATGGTATTATTGGTTAATTAAATTGAAATTTATTGGATTGGAGTAAATAAATAATTAAAAAGATGATTAATTAATTTATAATATAGCTGTGACTTTTTTTAAATACGTTGCATATTAATATTAATCCGCAAGATAATATACAATATTTTTGACATTGAGAAACTTAAAATAAATAAAATAAATATATTTTCGTGCAATTCTCAAAGAAATAATCCACGAGAAT
Organism: Tachinus rufipes; assembly: GCA_963932245.1. Classification (NCBI taxonomy): domain Eukaryota; kingdom Metazoa; phylum Arthropoda; class Insecta; order Coleoptera; family Staphylinidae; genus Tachinus; species Tachinus rufipes. The sequence continues at coordinate 55,421,749 of OZ010748.1, forward strand.
AATTTTTTTCTTTCTCTTGTCCGGATGCCTACTCTCGAAGAGGACGTTAATAATATATATGTATATTGTCGGTGTGCCGACGTTATTCTTTAGTCCACATATTAATGGATTAGAACGAGGCAGTTATAAATTATTTAATTGAATTAAATAATACATAGTATGGGATTAATAATTCCGGACATAAAAGAAAGAAGTGAGTTTTTTTTTTTGTTAGTAAATAATTTATTCAATATTTAAGTGATTAATAAATAAATTGTTAAAACCTCTTGTGTAATAATTTACACACATTTTAATTAAACTATTGTAAGCCTTTATTTTCTGGTACATACGTACTGATCGTGTCACGTGTGCGTCCAAATTCTGGAGATAAACCGGTCATAGCGGAGGACGAACCGAACCGGTGATAATAAAACTGGAGCGAAGACACTTAATTGGAATTGCTACCGGATCCAGGTTGCCTAAAATCCGCACCGGCATGGCACGACACGAGGGGGGACCATCTCTACTCCCAGACACGTGTTCCACACTCACAAAAAGCGTATCGTATTATTTTGTTTAATTCTTACTTATCACTTTAATTACTTTACTATCTATCTACTAAAACGTTTTTGCTAGTAATTAAGCCGGCACTCAGCCGACAGAACGTTTTGGTTTGCATTAATTTTTTTAATAACTTTATCTATATGTACATTGTGTATTAGTTGATCTATTATATTAAGAAATCGCTGGACAGCCATCAGGGTTATACTTTAATTGTTAATACCAGTGGCGTAGCTTCAAATTCTGCCCCCCCCCCCGCAAAAATTTACTTGGGGCCCCTATCGTGTTTGTATTATACTTCAAAATAAATTTTTAACGTCTTATAATTAAACAAATACGTATACATAAAAAACTTTTTTTATAAAAATAATTACTGAAATTGTTTGTACTTCAAAGATTGGATTGATGTGTTGATAAATTCTTAGTCGTTAATCCTTAATCCAAATATTGGCTTAATAAAATAAAATCATATTTTTATAATCTACATTTGCATTTTATTAATTAAATATATTAACGACCGGTTTTGACCACGTGATCATCTTCAGGTTTTTGCATTGAAAACCAAACGTTGAGTGAAGTTAGAGTTGCTGCATTTTAAATTGATAAATTGAAGGAATATCTTCCTTTGTCGACAGGAAATCAAGAACCAAATCCTCAATGATGTCTTACGACACCACAATAACAACAAACCATATAATGTAAAAACTACAAAACGATGAAATTATGCTCGACAAGAAAAATTACACAAAACACGGGAATGCGAGAGTATGAAGAACAACACAAGTGCAAAACTAAAGTTATTTTATGCTATAACATCACTTGCCCTGTCACTATTGCCGGTTAAATGCCGCTTCATATGCTCATTAAAGAATTGAGCGCATGTTCCTAGAACAACCGAGTTATTCATTGGTTGGAGCATGTAAACAAATCAACGTAACTTACGTGTAAAAACAGAAGCTCTAAAGCTAGCCGAATAAACAACGAAAACAGCGACGATCAGTCTGACAAATAAACCTTTATACTAAATTAAACATTATTTTTTATTTTATAAAATTTTTGTATAATTACTTTTATTAAATAACTATAGTTATTACTGATCAACTCATTTAATTATTTGGTTAATTAATTCTTGAGGCTTAGGGGGCCCCAAAACACGTCGGCCCCCCCGCACTGCGGGGCCTGCGGGGCCTTAGCTACGGCGCTGGTTAATACCCACTGTTTATTATTTAATCTTAATGAGTATTGTTTAATATGATAGCGAGGTTGTTGAAACGGCCTCTTTTTACTCCATACACTTAGAGGTATGGTGGAGCCCACAATATTTATTTCCAATCTAGTAAATCTAATAATTTCTTTTATTTTAAGTTTTGTATTAAAATCTTATTTTACTTATTATAATATACATTTAAATTCAACCAGTTTTAAGATCATATTTTATCCTCGCCCGTCTTCACTGGTAACTATCTGGCAACCTACATCATACGTGCCAATTATACCCACACTTACTTACCATTTGCTAATTATAATTAATTATAATTAACAATTTTTTTTTTGGGAACTTAGCATTATTTTTTAAAGATTTTCATTTTTTTTTTTACTTTTATGTATGGCCAGTTATTTTCGTGATTGATTATTTGTTTATATATTTAGGTTTAACATATGTATTGTGCGTAGGTGCTCATGTTTGTTTTTGTGAATTAAGTATACGTATATATTTTTTTTTTAGTGTTGTCTCTGACCTACTTTCCTACGTTATATGTATTCAATTTATTGCCATTTTTGATTTGTTTAAATATTATTCGATTGCCACTACATAAACATGGACATTAACCGATTAAATTCACACGAATTGACGTATGAACTTGCTATACGCGGAGTAGATAAGAACACTGTCGACGAGATGCGAAAAACGATTAGAGACATATTAAAATTAGAGAACGCTGGTAATTTTACTAAACCAACTCACCCATTTTCTTTTTAAGACGACCTGAAAGGCTGCGATATCACATTGAAGGACATAGAAAAGTTGATAAAAGACTTCACCGGTGACCGAAAGAGCAATGACTACAAAAAAATATACTCTTTGCTTACTCATTTTCTAGGAAGAGTCCAAAGAGCCGTTACCGAGGGTGACAACAATATTTAAAAGCGTTTAGCATATCTGGTAAAAGTATTTGGAAGCATGGATAAGTTAGACGCTAAATGACCTGCAGGTATATCAACTTTAGACCTAAGCTTATCATCTCTACATTCACCCAAAAAGACACAACCATTGCCTGACTCGCAAGCAACTACTTGAATTGTAAATTCCACTTTCAGATTTTTTAGTTTACCGAGATCAGTACCAGTTTTAAATGGGACCTGAAATTTACGGGAGACAGTAAAACCATGTTACTTAATGCGTTTTTAGAACGCGCTGATGAATTAAGCTTTGCTCGTGGAATTAGCGACGCCAAACTGTGACAGATTGGAACAGCTTAGTAAAGTTACTGCGCGAACATTTCCAACCATCGGACTACGATGAACGGTTGTATGATAAAATCAAATCCCGCACTCAAGGGTTGAATAAACCTATCGGCCTGTACATTGCCACTATGACATCTTTATTTAATAGGTTGAGCAATAAATTGCCAAAACAAAAACAGTTAACCTTTATCAGAAGAAATCTAGCTCCTTATTACCTTACATTATTAAATTTAACTCAGATATCAACCATTACCGAACTATATTCTTTGGGTAAACTAATCGAGATTTGATAGATACTTATAAACTGCCGAAATCTACAAAAACTTCAAAATTTTTGGAACCAGACGGGAAATATTACCTGTTATAACTGCAAACTGGTTGGACATTGCTTTGGCAATTGCTCACAATCTTGAAAGAAGTTTTGCTACAAGTGTGGTAAAGGTGACGTCACTGTCGTCATGTTCATCTTGTTCGGGAAACAAACCAATGAGTCTTTAGGTAGTCGACTAGCCGACTCATTTCGCATATCGACTGTAAACGATAAAACATCCTACCTTTTAGATTTTATCTTGACTCATTCTGAAGACGACAAACGGCCTTACTTAAAGGTGAAAATATTTGACAAAGAATTTTTAGGTCTAGTCGATTCCGGGGCATGTAGAACAATTTTAGGGTATAATAGTTGGAAATTTTTTGAAAATTTGGTGATCAAATACAATAACTCCAATATCAAAGAATGTACGGTAGCCAACGGTGATTCTTGTAAAATTCTTGGCGTTGTAACCTTACCCATCAAATTACAAGGACGACAGAAGTTAATTAAGGTTTTAGTAATTGTTTTAAAGTGCAAACAGAATTTTGTTCACACTACTATCAAAGAAATACGCGTCGTAGAATTTTAATGTTGTTTATTCTAAATCATAAACCTTACTAACTAAACACAAAATAATATACAATATATATACTTAAAAATTAAGGGCTAAAAGAGAGAGAACATCTTTAAAGATTATAGGAAATACCAAATGGATTTGCGAGACGCTAATCCCATCGTTAACGCGATGTATAAACCCAGTACATATCATAAACACAAACAGTTTTGCAATTCTAATAAGCAGCTGTTGCAATTAATGTTTTATAATCTGGCTACTTCTAGTTAGTCCCGTTTTCCCGTTTTCATTCATTACATACCGCCCCCCTTAAAATATTATTTCAAAATTGAATTTTATCTAAGAATACGCATAGTTTGTGCACTGGACGTTTTATAACACCATCAGTAGTTCGGATGGATACAACTCTAATTATTTTGTCCTTTCTTCCATTTTAAAGGTGGCAAATTGTCTTTTTGTATTATTGCCAGCTGCCCAGGTTTAATTGAGCATCCTTTGGAATGTTTCCATTTGATTCGCTTTTGAAGTTCAACGAGATACTCATCTTTCCACCTTTTCCAGAAGTGGTCACGCATTTGTTGTAGGTGTTGTCATCTACTTAATTCGTTTACCCGTAGATGCATTAAACCAGGATAGGGTATGGAGTTCATTGGCTCTCCTATCGGGAAGTGTCCCGGTGTAAGAACACTATAATCGTTTGGATCATCACTCATTGGCGTTAATGGACGCTTAAAGTTTGTGGCGTTGTCCGATTACATCTCCTTTACTGAGCCTCTTTGTGCTATAAATCTACGGAGTGCACTGAGGAAGCAGTCGGTGGTAAGGTCAGTGACTAACTCTATATGCACCGCCTTTGTTACCATGCATACAAATATAGCCGCGTGAGCTTTTATGGTTCTTTTGCTTTTTCGGGAATGGACCCTATTAATCTACTCCGATCTTTAGGAATGAGCGTGGCTCAGTACGGCAATAAGGCAACTCTCCCATGATAGGTTGTGCAGGTTTTGGTTTATTCTTCAAGCAGACTACGCACTTACAAAGAATTGTCCTTATTGCACTTTGTGCTGATATGATCTAATATTGATTTCTTATAGCTGCTAACGTTGCTTGTGCACCTGCGTGGAAGTTTCTTACGTGCTCTTTACAAATGATTAGCTTAGTGAGAGCATGAGATTTTGGTAGAAGAATTGGATGCTTTTTTGCATATTGCAGCAAGGAATTTCGAAGTCTTCCACCTACACGAATTAACACATTTACATCCAGAAACGGATTTAAACACAACAGTCTGCTTGCATTGCTTAGTGGTCTTGCTGTCTGTAGGTCTTGTAGTTCTTTACTAAATTCAGCTTCCTGCACTAGTCGAATTAATCGCACTCTCGTTTCATTTTGACATTTGTGGTCATCCATTACTAGATTATGCAATCCTTGTGCTGTTCTTCTTATGCATAGGATTTTTTTAATAAATTTTAAACACAATGCGGTAACTCGTATTAACTTTTGGAGCGATGAATAACTCGAAATCAAGAAATTACCAATTGCTTGTCGTTCTCTGTTGAGAATAAATATTCTTTTTACTTCTGGTGTATCATTCGATGAGTTATATGACGATAACGTCGCCGTATTGGCTATCAGGACGTCTGGTCCTTTTCACCACAATTCATTGTTCAATAATAACAAAGGTGATGTCCCCCTTGAAATGATATCTGCCGGGTTAGACTTTGTATCTATATGGTACCAGTCGTTAGGGTCCGTTAATTCTTGTATCTCGCTTACCTGGTTTGCTACAAAGGTTTTCCACTTGCTTGAATCTGTCTTTATCCAAGATAATGCTATTGTTGAATCGGTATAATAGCAGCATTTTTTTGAATTTCAGCTCTATTGTTTCCTTTACGTTTTTTGCAAGCAGGGCGAGTAGCATTGCAGCGCACAATTCCAATCTAGGGATGCTGGAGACTTTAAGAAGTGACACTCTTGATTTTGCGCAAAGCAGGGTGCTAGTAGTTTCTTTGGTATGTGTGTCCGTGGTTCTAATATATATGCAGCACACGTACGCTGCTTGACTTGCATCGCTAAATCCGTGGAGTTCAACGTAGTCAGTTTCCATTTTGAACGAGATACTTTGGGGAATGTGAAATTCATTAATGATTGATCTTAGTGCAATTTTTCTATCCATAATCGTTGCATAAATATTTTTGCAACAATTATTATAGGGCCCACCCATCAAGCCAAGTGGATTTGTGATAGCATTACTCTTTTAATAATATGCCTAGTGGGTTTCAGTATGCTAGTTGAATAGCCAAACATATCTGTTTTCATGTTCCACAGTACTCCTAATGTTTTGATTGTTTCCGTCTTATCCCAAGAAAGAACATTTTGTTCATGCGACGCCAAACCACACAATGTCTTCTTGCAATTGGATGCCCATTTGTGTAACTCCAACCTGCTTTCCTTTAGCATTTTGCTTATTTCACCACTTATGCGTCCCAACTCTTCAATTGATTGTGCGCCTGTCAACAAATCATCTACGTGAAAGTCTCGTTTAATTATGTTTGAAGCGACGGGGTATTTTTTTTGGTTTAGATTTGCTATTTCTGTCAAGCATCTTGTCGCCAAAAACGACGCCGGACTAGTGCCGTATGTTATTGTCTTCAGCTTGTATGTGACAATTGGTTGGTAGCACATTGTTTAATGATTTTCCATTTGTAGTTTTCATAGATGCATTGAACACTACTCTTAATTGTGTGCTTATGCTCGATTCCTTCAGCACGGCATGATGCGGCAAATAATATCCTGCGTATTGTTCTTCCAAATCGGACATTTTTTCCATAAATCTAAATATTCCTTTATAAAGTCATGATATTAGATCTTCATTTGTGAGTCTTTATTTAAACGTTTTTTTTTTGCATAATTTTTCTTCTATGGACCGCGTAACACCAGGCATTTTCTTATTTTCCCAAAATAATGACATTGTTCTTTGCTTGGGGCGTATGTGGTACGCATCCTGTCACTATCCAGCCAAATCGCGTATTTTGCAAGCAAATGTTGCTTTCACATGTGTGTATCTGTCCCACGCATAGAAGTTTGTAAAAAATCTCCGCTCTAATTAACAATTCAACTTCCCAAGATTTGTTAAAATCTATGTCAGAAAGTTTTATATTTTTGGGAATATCAAAGATATTCTTGTCGAATGATTGATACGGCACTCGCGAAGTGATGGTATCCAATAAGAAAAAGTTTAATTCCGATTTATATTTGCTGGTTTTAGACGACACAATGGTCGACACGCAAGTTGTTATTTTAACTTTGGATTCTCCTAATCCTGTTATTGGAACTGAAGTCTGCTGGTACCTTAGGCCTAATCGTTTTGCTAAACTTGTCTTCATGAGGTTTACTTGGGAACCTGAGTCAAGTAGTGCTCTAGCAACGTGTTGATTTCCCCATATATCGTTGATGTTGATCAGGCATCTTGATAGAATCACTTGGTCTTTGCTGCTGTCATTTCCAACATTGCTAGACATGCCGGGTACTTGAGAATTTGCCTAATCTTTTAAATGGAAAACTGTATTATGTTTCTTTCCGCATTTACGGCAATTGCTCGATGTGCAATCCTTAGCAAGGTGACCAGGTCGCAAACAATTTATACACAATTTTTTTGTTCTGATTATTTCGATTCGCTCCAATGGTATTTTTCTACAAAGCATTTGGCACGCATAAATATAGTGCGCTTTGTTGCACAAGTAACATCTTATGTTTTTTCTGCTGGCTACATGGAATGATTTGGCCGGTTTATTTGTCTCAATGGTATTTTCACTGCATATGCTGCGTAGTGTTCTGCATTTTCTGGTAAGAAACTCATGTAGTTTGTTGTACGTTGGGATTTCATTCGATTTTATGGATTTTTCCCATGTTCGTCGTGTTTTGCTGTTCAATTTTGTGGTTATATGAACTAATAAATCGCTCTATTGTTTAACTGGGCGCTGTAACACTTTTAATGCTTGAGTGTGCTGTACTACGTGGTCTATGACCAATCTCAAAGAATAAAATGATTCTTTTTGCATTATTGGAGTATTAAATAATGCCTTTACATGACAGTTAATTATTGCTGCCTTGTCCTCAAAACGCTCTTTCAATATACTCCAAGCTACCTCATAATTTTGTGCAGTTATATTTAAAGCACTGATCGCCTGGGCTGCTTCTTTTTTCACAGTTGCCTTTAAATAGTGAAATTTTTGCACTTCTGTTAACTCACTATTCTCGTGTATTAACGACATGAAGGTATTGTAAAATTCCATCCAATCTTTATATTCGCCGGCGAATTCCGGCAGGTTTATTGATGGCAGCTTCACTTGAGTAATCTTCGTGTTAACAAAGCTTTCCAAGTTTGTTGATGTACTGTCCGTATTTATGGAGTATAAATAATCTGCAGCATTTGCCAAAACTTTGTGGTAATACGCGTCGGTTTCGTCGTCCGCTTCATATGTATCGCTTTCACATAATGCTTTTCCTTTCAATTTGCCAAGTTCATTGTACATACCGATGCACTTATTGACACGCTTGTCAATTTGTCCAGCAGTTACTGCCTTTGAAATGTCATTGAATAATCGTGTTAAATCACTCTTAAGATTTTTGCACTTTCCATTGATTTTTTTGATCAACGCGTCCATGCTGATTGATTAAACTTGTCTATTGTACTTGAAAATGTGTGTTTTCTGGAATAGTGTGCTTGTATCACAGATCGCCAAGCACTCGTTAATTCCAGAAGTTCCGTATTTGATTCCGAAAGACCAATGTTTTAAAGTGCAAACAGAATTTTGTTCACACTATCAAAGAAAAACGCGTCGTAGAATTTTAATGTTGTTTATACTAAATCATAAACCTTACTAACTAGACACAAAATAATATATAATATATATACTTAAAAATTAAGGGCTAAAAGAGAGAGGACATCTTTAAAGATTATAGGAAATACCAAATAGATTTGCGAGAGGATAATCCCATCGTTAGCGCGATGTAAAAACCCAGTACATATCATAAACACAAACAGTTTTACAATCCCAATAAGCAGCAGTTGCAATTAATGTTTTATAATCTGGCTACTTCTAGTTAGTCCTGTTTTCCCAGGTATAATTCTTTACAGTAATACCCACCTTGCCTCATACACTCATTCTAGGCACCGATTTTTAAAAATTTATGAGAATTGTTCCCGATATAAGATATGACAAATAGAAGTTTTCAAACAATATTAACATTAATATGGTAGCTACATTAAAGCCTCAAACGGAACTAACTGACAGACAAAAATAGGAACTCTCAAATCTAATTAAATTTTTATTTTTTAATATGGCACCAGGAATAAGGTGTGCACATCTGGTAAAGCACAAAATCGTGACATTATCATCGCCTATCAAAAACAGAAACTATTTCGTTTCATCTATTGTTCAAAAACAGATAGATCTCGAATTGGACCAAATGATTAAAGACAACATAATAGAGCCATCATCAAACGCCTGGTCTTCACCAATTCTTTTATTAAAAAAGAAAGACGGAGGTTACAGATTTTGCGTAGATTTCCACAAACTCAATTACGTTAGCAATGCCGGTGCATACCCTATGCCATTCATTGCAAGTATACTGGATAAACTGCGAGACGCGAGGTACCTATCTTCTTGCGACGTCAAATCTGCTTTTTGGCAAGTCCCGATAAACAATGACTCTAAACCGTATACAGCTTTTAGAACTGCTCGAGGATTGTTTCAGTTTAAAAGAATGCCCGCGATATGGCAAAGACTACTGAACCACGTATTGGGTCCGGAAATGGACTACTACGTCTTTGTTTATCTGGACGATATTGTTATTGTCACGCAAACTTTTGAAAAACACCTAAAAATTGTACAACTTGTATTCCAGAAATTGAAAGATGCAGGTCTGACTTTAGTATTTGGGATATACAGTGGATTGGAACGGTCTCCATGTTGATCCAGAAAAGGTATCGGCAATCATAAATATATCAACGCCAACAACGGTGACCGAAGTACGAAGAATAATGGGAATTGTTTTATAGTACAGGCGATTTGTACCCAACTTTGCCACCATGGTCGCGCCTCTAAGTGGTTTACTTAAGAAAAACAGGAAACTTGTATAGGATTCTTCTTGCGACAAAGCATTTAAAGCGGTCAAACAAGCCTTAATTTCTGCCACTGTTCTTGGTTGATTCGATTTCTCTCTACCTTTTATAGGATGCTTCGGGATACGGTATAAGTGCTGTTTTGGCACAAAATCATGAAGATGGAGAACAGGCCACCGCATACTTCAGCAGGTCATTAAATAAAAACGAAAGAAATTATACAACTACTGAATGTGAATGTCTGGCCGTTATAAATGCCATCGAAAAATTTAGGCCATACTTAGAAGGAGCAAAGTTTACCGTAGTGACGGACCACTATTCCTTACTGTGGTTACACAACTTGAAAGACCCTATTGGAAGATTTGCCCGCTGGAGCGTTCGACTTCAACAATTTGAATTCTCAATTACTCATCGCACAGGAAAAAACATGGCGTTGCCAGATTTAGCGCATCGTTCCGTGCAGCCCGTTGACAAAATCAACACTACGAACAGTACATTTCGAGAATGTCCGTGGTACACAAAAATGAAGTTGCGGATTACAAAATACCCTACCAAATACGCTCAATAGAGAATAGAAGGGGAGACAATTTTTAAATACGTCAAACCAAAATACAACACCCTTGACAAAGAAAATGAGTGGAAATTGGTTGTCCCAAAACCAGATAGACGGCAGATAATAATAGTTCATCATGACTTGCCCTCATGCGGTCACGCAGGTGTTTACAAAATTTACGACAGATTATGTAGACGTTATTTTTGGCTTAAAACGCGATATGATGTGGCCAACTATATTAGACACTATGAAACGTGCATTAAAACAAAGCCAGAACAACAAGCTCCAGCAGGTGCATCCACCGGAACTATGTCAAAGATTAATTGATCGTGGGAAGCCATTTGCTGTGATATAATGGGTCCCCTACCAAGGAGTTTAAAGGGGTACGCTTACATCTTTATAGTAGCTGATTTATTTAGTAAGTTTGTGTTGATGTTTCTGTTACGACAAGCTACATTAATTGAAAGGAACATACGACTTATGCTTTTTAAGATAAGACATGACATCAGTATAATGGATGAACTGCAAAAACCAAAATCTTTAAGCTTAGCTAAGAGAATATTATGTTCAACTCTATCAAAAGCTTTTGACATATTAGTATAAACAATGTCAATTTGCTCAGGACAGAAGTGTCAAAAGTTTTATTTATTTTGTGTGTAATAACACATAGACTTGTTACAATTGAACGTCTTGGAACAAAATCATATTGATTAATAGAGATAATAGGTTTAACATAGTTGTATGTTTGATTGTAGAGGATATGCTCAAAAACTTTGGCAATGTGTGATAAGATTGCAATAGGGCGGTAGTTATCATTGTTGTGAAGATTGATATTAGTTTTAGGTATTGAACAAATAGAAGTTATTTTCAGATTATTAGGAAAAGTGAAAGTTGTAATAGATAAGTAAAATAAGATTGTGAGAGGATGACAAAACAAAATAGCACAATCTTTCAATAAAAAAACCGGTAAATTATCATCACCAGCAGATTTTTTAATTAGAATTTTTTTAAGAAAGTTATGTATATAACTGCAGTTATCGAGGTTGATATTGGCAGACGGGACAATGTGCACGGATTAAAAAAAACTTATAAAATCCATTAGCAATGTTTTTAGGATTCAAGTTGTTTGTTAATCATAAATCACAGTAGAAGAATTTGTAGATGAGTTTGATTTTTTAGAGTTGATATATGTTCAATATTGTTTTGGGTTAGAAGCAACTTCATTTTGAATTGAGGACAAGGCAGTATCTAGAAGAATTTTTTTTTGCTCAATCTACTAAAATTGCCTTTCATTATATGAATCCTAATTGTTTGAATTTTTTCAGATTTTTTCAGTTAGTCATTTCCGAGTAATAAGCAATCAAAATTTTTCTCATTTTTTATCGTTTGTAACTTTTCAGGGTAGCATATTTAGTATAAAGTTGAAAAAATCTTTTTTCTTTAAAATTGTTCAAAAAATAATATTTCACAAATAATAGTTTTTTTTTTCAAATCTAGATAAAAACGTTGAAAATGTACAAAATTGCATTGGTACATAGTTTTTACCATACGTCTTTTTTGCGCCGGTAAATTTTTGGATTTGGTTTCAAAAATTCCGTTTTGGATTTGAGCTTTTGCTATCGTTCCAATCCAAAACTTTTTAAACAAAATTTGTAGTTTTTGTCACTTTAAACTACCTAAGATGCGTCAAAATATTTACCTTAATACGTTTCTTTCTCTCCAGAAGACAATGATAGACATTTGACAAATTCGTAAAAAAAATTGTGACCAGAAGCCAAAAATGACTTAAAAAAATAAAACTGAATCCATACCATAATACAACTCCAAACGAGTACTATTCAGCACTTTCATATTTTTTATGAAGGCACCCCTATTCTCTCGGAACGGTACATAGGCCCCAACAAAAAGTTTTTTGTTTGCACATTCTCTCTTATAATTTTTCAGTAGTTCAATATTGAAGATTGAAATTTAGCCAACATGTGATTAAGAGCCCAATTTTTGCACGCGGAATTACTTGTGACTCAAGTTTTTTTTTTCCAAATTTTTTGAGGAAAACGCAATTTTGTTCCTCATTTTTATTATTATTATTTATAGTTTAGATAAAAGTGGCTTACCCACCCACTCTAGTATTTGCCATCAAAATATTAGTAGTTTCACCTCTGTGCGGATGTTAGTAGCAATTTTGTTACAACAGAAGGTCGTGATCCAACCGCTTGATAACTAACATTTGCATGGGTGGGTAGAGTTTATACTCTACCCACCCACGTTCTTATGAACGTGTTAATAGTTTAGATTGGAACAGAGATGAGTTGTGATCCAACCTCTTGATAACTATTAGTTGGGTGGGTGGGCCACTCCAGAGCATAAAAACGGATTTGTCCACTTACCCATCTAAGTAGTTTGACTTCTGTGTGGACGTTAGTGGCAATTTTGTCACAACAGATGGTGGTGGTCCAACCGCTTGATAACTAACACTTGCGTGGGTGGTTAGAGTATAAGAACGTGTTTATAGTTTAGATTGGAATGGCCCACCCACCCACCCAAGTGTTTGTTATCATGAGAATGATAATTTGACCTCTGTGCGAACGTCAAAAGTAATTTTGTCACAAGAAAAGGTTGAGATCCAACATTTTAATAACTAACACTTAGGTAGGTGAATGGACCACTCTAGAGCATGAGAATGTGTCAATAGTTTAGATTGAAGCCATCTACCCATTCAACAAGTTCGTCATTAAGAGATTAGTACTTTGATCACTGTGCGGACGTCAGAAGTATTTTTGTCACAAAAGAAGGTCGTGATCCTACCTCTTAATAAGTAAAACTTGGGTGGTTGGGTGAGTGGGCATTCCAAAGCATAAGAACGTGTCAATAGTTTAGATTGTTTCTCAATTTGGATACTCGCGCTTGTTCTAAGTCAATAGCTGAAATGGAGACTTTTTACCCGTATGCACACCATTGTTGGCTAAAAAAATCGTTTTTTGTTGTTAGTCTGGGTGGATAGACCTAATGCAGATGTAAGATGCTAGTTGCTGTCTCTTTCTTTAGCTGTATGCACGCGTACACAAATGAAGATGACATTGTGTGTCCCGTTACAACTGCAAACAACACCAAACAGAGAAAGGAGGCCCCAAGCAGGAGCGATTGTGGTAAGCAAGGAGTGTGCTGAACTTACGCTGACCTTCTAAAACAGGCAAAAATCCAGATGAAAAAAACGATTTTTAAAGAAATAAGAGAAACTAGAAAAGGAGAGTTGTTACTAGTAACAAAAGGGTCGGAGACGGAAAAAGAAATAGAAAACGTAAGATACGGAATGTATTAATGTAAGAAGAGCAAATAATGAACCCACAGGAGAACTAGTTTTAATCAAAGGTATAAACCCAAAGACAAACAGATAGGAATTGATTGAAAATATCGGCGGTAGAATAGGCAAGAAAGATGTCACAATTATATCTATAAGAAAAAGTTACAAGGATATACAATCAGCTAAAATCAGAACAAACAAGAAATCAGCGGAAAAACTGATAAGAGAAGGAAGCATAAATATAGGACTTATGAGATGCAGAACAGGTAGTGTAACATATAAAGAAAATAAATGTTATAAATGCTGGATGAAAGGCCACATTGCGGCGAACTGTACAGGGGAAGACAGATCAAAATTATGCATAAGATGCGGAGAAAAGGAGCGTCAGATAGCCAAATGCAGTAATAGGGAATATTGTATAGAGTGTAAAGTAACAGGACACAAAACAGGAGCAAAAAGAGAAACGAGAAGACCAAGAAAGAACGTAGAAGACAAGAATCCAGATAATTAGAGACAACACGAAAATGAGTACACAGACCAAAATGTATAACATCATCCAAACAAATATAGGCAGAGAAAGAGAGGGGCAAGACCTATTGATGGCAACAGCGGTAAGAGGAAAAATAGACATAGTAATAGTGAGTGAACCAAATAAAAACAAACTAAGTGGGGAGTGGATAAAAGATAAGAATTTAGACGCAGCTATCCTAGCAAGGGGTAAGTATAGAGATAAAGTAGAAAGGTGGAGAACACCCAAGGAGGGAATAGTGTGGGCTGATGTAGGAGGTCTGATAGTGTACAGTTGTTAGATCAGTCCAAACTGCAATATAGAATATTATCAGGAGTGAATAGAAAAACTAGAGCACAGCTTAAGGAAACAACAGAGCAAACAACAGAACAAATTCTAATAGGAAGCAATTTCAACGCAAAATCGCCAAGATGGAGAGGGACCGAGTGCGACAGGAGAGGCCAAATTCTTGAGGAGATGATAGCAGCCGTAAATCTTACAATATGCAATCAAGGAGGTAAACAAACGTTTGTAAAAGGAAGATCCAAATTATACATTAACATTACCATAGCAACATGGGAAACGGCTGGAGTGGTAAGAAGCTGGACAGTGACAGAAGAAGAATCACTGAGTTTACATAAGTACATACAATACAGCACAAACGGAAAAAATTAAGACAAAAGAGAAGGAAAATGGAACATAAAAAGGATGGACAGAAAAAAGATAAATAGAGCTGTGGAAGCAGAGAAAGTGACAGAAAACGAAAACTTAGAAGAAAGGTGCAAAAGGTTCTCAAAAAAATTAAAGAAGGCAGCGGAAAAATCAAATTACTTATACAGAGAAGGAGGAAGAAAAGGACCGTACTGATGGTGCAAAAAAGTCAAGGAAAGCAGAAAGAAAGCAATACAAACAGCAAAAAAAGTCAAAAGACAAAAAGAAAGGGAAGAAGATTCTGATGAAACTGAAGAAAAACTGAAAAATGACAGAAAGGCTAAAAAGGAAGCAATTAAGGACAGTCAGAAAAGATGCTAAAAAGAAATGTTAGAATCCATAGACAGGGATCCCTGTGGCAAACCATACAAAATAGTAATGAATAAATTAGGAGGATTGAAAACAGTGTGTTTTAAGGAAGAAGAAAATGAAGTAGTAATCATTGAAAAATTGTTTCCGACTGGAGGAATGATAAAAGAGCCAGCAGGAATAGCTGACAAAACAGAAGCAGTCCTTGCAACAGTGAAGGAGATAAAACAGATTATAAGAGAACTACCTAATAATAAGGCACCAGGTCCAGACGAGATAACAACGGAGGTAGTGAAGGCATCGCTAAAAGGAAATGAGATAGAGATAACACAAATAATAAACATATGACTGAAGGAAGGAATTTTTCTGGCTTGCTGGAAGGATGCAAACCTAGTCCTAATTGAAAAAAAGAAGGAAGCAGGTAAAACAACGACGTATAGACCGATATGCCTGATCAACACATTAGCAAAAATTATGGAAAAAGTTATCGTGAGGAAAACTGTACAGGAAATAAAAGAAAAAAGAGGATGGGAACTGGAACAATATGGATTTACAAAAGGAAAAACGACTCTAGAAGCCATTGAAAAAGTAAAAGCCATAGCAAAAAAAGCAAACAATGGACCATACAGAAAAAGGCAACACTGTGTCATAATAACGTTAGATATACAAAATGCGTTTAACAGCATACTATGGAATGCAATTATAGAAGCAGCAAAAAAAAGAACTAACAAATAAAATTACTAAGATAATATGGAGCTACCTTCAAGAGAGAAATCTACTGACCAAAAATAGAAAATTTAGGCTGACTAGAGTAGTACCACAGAGTTTTGCACTAGGTCTTAAATTATGGAATTTAGTTTAAAAAAAGAAGTAAAAGGAGCTATAAGAGCAAGTTTGTTGAGGATTTGCAGGGCCTACAGGACGGTGTTGCAGGAGGCACTAGAATTAGTTGCGGCGACACTACCCTCAGATTTTATGGTGGAAGAAAGATTAGGTACAAAGAAAATGGTAAATGAAAAAACTAGTAAGCAAGAAGCAAAGAGACAAGCAAAAAAGAATATGATGGAAAGATGGCAAGACATTGGAATAAAGGAAAAAAAGGAGAATGGACAATGGAACTAATACCAGAGATAAAAGAATGGGTAGAGAAAAAACCGGAGACGTGTTACTATACAACACAACTACTTACCGGACATGAAGGAAAAATGTATATTTTGTCTAGAAGACACGCATGACGACGCAGAACATATGCTAGTAAAGTGCGAAGAGTGGGAAAAAGATAGAAAAACGCTAGAAAATGTATTAGAAAATAAAGTAGACAAATCTACAATCATTAAAATATGCCTGAGTGACAAAAACAAAGAGAAAGCACTAAGAAACTATGCAACAACAGTACTGAAGAAAAATATAGAGGAGTTTGAAGCATTGAGGTTTAGGTAAACTAAAATGAAAGAAAACACACAAATTAAAAGCCAAAGAAAACAAAAGAAAGGGGAGCAATAAGCTAAATGGAAGCAAAAGAATATGGTAAAAAGTAATAAAGAGTCTCAACAACTATGCCTGTTAAGTAATAGAAGATGAACAGTGAGACAAGAGCAGAACATAAACAATAGTACCAACAAACATTGCAGAAATAAGGAGGAAAAGGAGAGAACTGCTCAAGAAAAACAAGTTGACAGAATTGACTAAACAATTTCCAATCGGAAGATACGCCATCTCAAGGTTGACGGAAAATGCAACTTTTGAAATGGTCAGAGTATATTTGGCAACCAGGGCACACTAAGAACTAATCCCAAACGAAAATTCAAGAATTTCACTAGACGTTAAACTGGAAAATGTAGGATTACCAAAAGGGATGCACTTAATGGAGCTGCACAAAATATTTATGAAAGAAAGAGGATACAACGAGGAAGAAATTAATATCTAGGCTAAATAACACAAAAACAGGAGAAAAAAAAAGAGAATGCTAGTGTAGGAAGTAGGGCTGAAAAACAGGGTATAGGGAGAGATGGGCCGGGAACAGCATGTGTTGCCACAGCAGATTGCGTGAGTTTCGCGAGGCCGAACCTAGCCCACCTCAAACTAGTACCACATTAGAGACATTGACTAGGACAAATTAACAGCAGGACTTACGCAGAGAAGAAAATTGAAAGCTATTGACATGTGTTAGTTGTTTTCAAGGGCCACTTGTTGAGGCCAAAACCTCACTACGTCCTTAAACCTATTTTTAATGTTGCATTTTTAGGTAATTTTTAATTGATAATTAAATTAATAATAATTTAAAATTAATTTTACGTGTTGTACCGTATACGGTTGAAACCACCAAGAATGACGTTTTGATGATTTGGGGAGGAGGGGGGGTTGACCCCCCTTCAGATACGGCCTTGATTGAGGATATATAAATGGTGTAAGCAGATTTGGTTTTACGTTTAGTTAAAGTTCTAAGTTGCTTAAACTCCGCTGTAATTGTGGGAGAATTGAGCTTAAATTTTAGTCTGACTTACTTTAATAAGCTTTATAATTTTGGTGTTATACCAAAGTGGATATTTTTTTTTTGTTTAATTTTTTAGGTTGAAATAAACTTATGAAGTGCACTACTTAATATATTATAAAATTTAACAAAAGGTAAATTTACATCAGAAAAAGTGTTCTCTTTCAATATCGCTCAGATACGCATAAAGTGCCGGGTAGTTACTTTTTTTATAGATAAATTTTTCTAAATACTTGACATTTGATGTTAGAGTAGTAGTAGTAGTCCAAAATGAAAAAATAATTTATAATCAATAGTTGAAATATAAGCAAGAATCATAAAAAACCTACTGGATTTAAGTTTACATATTAAAAGATTAATTAATAAAATTTGTTGGTTAATAAAATCTGTAGAAAGAATTTCAACTTTAAAAGACTTGCAAACAACAATTGATTTTTCCGAGAATATTTGATTGCGATCAGTTCGAAAAACTTGAAACAGTTTGTTAAATAATTTGACTCCCCACACTAAGTGTTATCTACGATTCAGACTACATTATAGTCTCAATCACTAACATTATTAAAAAAGTCTCAATTTTAGTATTTAGTTTACGAACGTTTTGGTAAAAGACGTTGATGTTTCCAGAGGACGGGAAATCTCATGCAGAATTTGTGATAACACTAGGGTAGCCATTAATAAATTTATCTGTTAAATTTCTTTCTCTTTTCTGTTGTTTGTTTTTAAATTCAGTTTGAGCATTATTCAAAATTTTACATTGGTTTGGAGTATGATCGGGTCCTATACGCATATTATTTAAGTTGATATTCTTGCATGTTTTTAAGAAATTAATAGCATCGTGTTTGTTAATAAAATGCACTTTGAAAGGTCTAGGCCGTACTACAAGTTTCAAAACTCTAAACAAAAAAATATGAGATAGTGCATTAACAGTCACCATCTTGATGAAAAATTAATCATTTTTAAACGCGTAATTTTTGAGATTTTAAATGACAAGACAAGTTTAAGTGTTTTGTGCAAAAAATCATCTCAGTTTTATTTTTTCCAAAATATTAAATACGATTTTTTTTTTAAATTTTTAATCATTAAATTTTTTGACATTTTTTTTTCGCATTGTGTGACCTTCTAGTTAGTGATATTCAATTTGGAAACATAAAATCTAGCAGAAAACCACATCGTATAATAAAAAAACTTATTTCAGAAGTTATTTTGTCGCTTGAACCAATGTTACTTATTGTTTGGTAGTTGTTGAGCTTTCGGCACTATTTATTTTTTTAGTATTCAAACATAATTCCGCCTGGCGCTCATAAAATTTTTACAAAAAAGATGACTTAACAAGAGATAAATGAGCAATACAGATAAAAATACAAAAATAAGCTAACGAAGAAAAAATTTAAAAAAAAACAATTGTCAGATATCAAAAAACGTGTATTGGCAATTCTGTTCTAGAACGTAGCAGGACTAAACAATAAAAAAAATGTAATTACTTTAGAACGTTTGACGTAATTGGAATGGTAAAAACCTTGGTGGAAAAAAAATGGAAAAAAAAAATAACACATAAAAATGATAAGAAAACAGAGAGGAGACTTCAATGCAAAAATTGGATCAAAAGAAAAAAGAGAAAAATTTAAACACTATAAAAAAAATGAAACAGTAATAAAAATTAGAAAGAAAAATATTGCTCATCAAGATGGTTGCGACGGTTACTATGTGGTACTTCATATTTAATAAGTAAATAAAACAACTACTATGTTTTTACCACTAATTTATTATTGTAAAATTATATATATAAGGCATATACAATTTTACAAAATACATTTCACGACTTAAGTTTCAACGTTTTACGGTCATTATCACTTGATAACGTTAAAACTTAAGTCGTGAAATGTATTTTGTAAAATTGTATATGCCTTATATATAATTTTACAATAATAAATTAGTGGTAAAAACATAGTAGTTGTTTTATTTACTTATTAAAAATATTGCTAATAAAAATTATAGAAAAGAGAGTGGGATGTGTTAAATAGAAATAAAACAGAAAATAAACAAAAGGAATATGCATATTATGTAAAAACAAACGACGTAGAAAACTAAAGAAAATAACTAGAAAAAGAATACAAGAAGCAACAGTAAAAAAAATTATACACCGTTTGACTCAGAATAGATGTAACAAGAAGTATTTTCTTTTTTTAGCCTGATTTTGTCTACTTCTGAACATAGGCCTTTTCCATATGCTTGTATGTCGATTTTTGTTGGGCAGTCTATATCCAGTTCCTGCCCGCGTGTAGGTGTATCGTCCTTTCATCTCATTTAGGGGCGGCCAACGCTTTTTCTAGATACTCAAAGTCTCCACTGTAATATTGTCTTGGACCATTTGCTATGATCTTTTAAAACGTGTTTCGCCCATTGCAATTTAAGATGTGCCATTCGTTTTAGTTTTATCTGGTAAGCTTAATCCTAACATTGCGCTGTTTTATACATGTTCATTTGCAGGTCTACAGTGTTTAAGCCTTTGTCGAGTTTGCGTAGCATTTCTTCCAGTTCTGGGTCATTGCCTAATGAGAACGATATCATCGGCAAAGCGAAGGTGATTTAGGCGGTTACCATTGTTGCTTATTCCCTTTTTCTCTCACAATTGTTTTTTGAAAACGTTTGTTGGACGCATTTTTTTATGAGTATTTTCCCTGTCCAATCTTCTCCCATTTTAACGTGTAGGGTTGCGTGTTTGTAGATGTATTTAAGCAAGTTTGTGTACTTGAAGTCAAATTGGACATTGTCCATTGACTGCCTATGTTTTGATGGAGTCAAAAGCCAGTCAAAAGCCTTTTGATAGTCTACAAATGCCATGTGGAAGTGGATATTGTACTTTGTACATATCTCTATCAGCATACGCAATGTTTGAATGAAACTTGCTTGTTCAGCCGGTATAAGAGGTATAATAAACACAAAATTTTCGAATTATTTAATAGTGAGGCAAAGCTGCATATTATTGTTGTTGATATTTAATATATATTCAGAATATATATTCAGAGAAGCTCTGAAAGACTTAGAAGCTGGAATATTGCTAAATGGTGAAACCATAAATAATATACGTTACGCGGATGATACGGTGATATTTGCTACAACACCTTATGAATAGAGTAACAGCTAGTAGCAAAAGGTATGGCCTTGATATAAACATCAAAAAAACCAAACTCATGATCATCAGTAAATCCCACATTAGAAATTGCTACATCACCATCAATCAGAAACCCATTGAGAAAGTAAATAAATACACGTATCTTGGCACTACCGTAAACAATCAGTGAGATCACTCCCAAGAGGTCAAGATTCGAATAGAAAAAACAAGAGCTGTTTTTAACAGTATGGGATCCTTACAAAAGAGCCACGACCTCAAATTGCATACGAAGCTGAGAATTCTGCGCTGCTACGTGTTTTTGGTTCTTTTTTACGGAGTTGAATTGTGTACACTAACCGATGCTATGAACCGGAAACTACAAGCATTTAAAATGTGGTTATATCAAAGGGTGTTGAGAGTTTTGTGGAAGGATCGCATAACCAACACTGAGATTCTTCACAGAATGCAGAAGGAGAAAGAGGTCCTAAACACCATAAAATGCAGAAAATGTCTATACCTGGGGCTTACTATGAGGAATGAAATCAGATTCCAGCTACTGCAAAAAATACTGCAAACGCAACCACCACCGAGCTTTTCAAAGCAGCAGTAAATGAAGTAATGATTGCAAGAATAGTTACCAACGTCCGGAATGGATAATAATAATAATAATAATATCATTTATTTTCAGTGGGCGTACAGTAAAATTAAACATACAACAGATCAATATATACAAAAAAATAAAGCACTTACATGAAAATACGTCAAGAACAGATATACATTTATAATATACTTGCTGTTGCTACAGACTACACTAAGACAACATAACTTACAATATGAATAACATTTAAACATAATTACAAAAAATTGAGATTTTTTTCCCAAAACTCTTCAATATTATATGGTTCCAATGCACACAGTAATTTGAATAATATTTGCCTCATAGAAGAACATGTAGTAACTTCCTTAATCTTTTTAGGAATATGGTTATAAAATTTTATGCAATTATAAAGTGCACTTTTTTCAAACATAACTAATCTATGACGGGGAATGCTGTATTCACTGCCATGCCTAGTGTTATACGTAGTTGGTAAGGTGTATGTACTAAATAGTGATTTATGTTTGCAGATGAATTTTATGCATTCATATATATATACAGCGCAGGTACAGTTAACATACTATTCTGTTTGAAAATTCCCTTACAACTGTCTCTATATTTTATTTTATTAATAATTATTAATGCGCGTTTTTGAATTAAAAACAATGAATTTAAATTTGGGTTATTTCCCCAGAATATGATGCCGTACTTTAAGTGGGAGTAAAAACTTGCGTAGTAAAACATATATGAACAGGATAAATTGGTACTTTTAGCTAGTACTCGCAGACCAAAACATACTTTATTTAGTTTTACTTCAAGACATTCAGTGTGTTCTTTGAAGCACAGCGTTTCATCTAGTAAAATACCTAAAAACTTTACACTTGTTGTAAAATTGTATAACTTGTTGTTTAGTGCTATAGTGCCTGAAGTTTGTAATGCTTGGTTTGTTTTAAAAAGTATTGTATTTGTTTTGTTTGCGTTTAGTACTAACTTATTAGTTTCAAACCATGTCTCTAAATTTTTCATCATAGTATTTCCGTTATGTAAGACATCCATAAATGTTTTTCCAACAAGCATAAGATTTGTGTCATCTGCTTAACTGACTAGGTGGCAATCGGTATACATTGTATTGTGTATGTCATTTACAAATATTATAAATAGAAGTGTCCCTAATATACTGCCTTGGGGTATACCCATTTCAACATTGATAGGTTCAGAAACTATTTCTTTGTTTTTATGCTTTAGCTTTACCGATTGTTGTCTAGAGGTTAGATAGGATTTCTTCCACTTGTAAGCTGTTCCACGGATGTCTTAATAATACAATTTTGTGAGTAATATTGAAATATCAGTTGTATCAAATGCTCTAGATAAATCCAAGAGTACACCGCATACAACTTCTCCCCTGTCAAGAGCTGATAATACCGTTTGCAAATAATCAAATAGCGCTGTTTCAATTTCTTTCCCGGTGGTAAAGCCGTGTTGGGTATTAGTAAACAAGTTGTTTTGTCGATAAAAATTACTAAGTTTAGTATGAATTAATGATTCTAATATCTTTGAGAAAGTATTTAGTTAGCTGATGGGCCTGTAGTTTTCAAAAGAATCAGTATTGCCTTTTTTAAAAATAAGTTCTATAATTGAATATTTTAACTTGTCTGGAAATATTCCAGTTTGAAATGAATTATCAAATATATCTTTAAGAGGCTTGATTATGTGTGATATGCACTTTTTTAATAAGTTTATTGAAATTGTATCATATCCATAACTTTTTTGTTTTCCATTTTTCTGAGTATTTAAAATATTAGAATCACTTACTTCTAAAATAATTGATTTAGCATTCAAAGGAATATCACATACATATGGGGTACTAGTTCTAGAAATCTTAGTCAATAATAACGTTGGTGCAATATTTTTAAAGAATTTATTAAACTCATTAGCTTGTTGAGCATAGTCATTTGTTGTGCATTTGGATTTATTTGATAAGGTATTTAACTTGTTTTAATAATAATTATTGCGTTGTTCTTTTAACAATTCTTTGTATTTCAGTTTTTCATTTTTTAGTCCAAACTTGTATTCCGGCAGATAAATAGACATTTTCATATATATGTATCTGTTGTTTACATTTTTTAATTTCAGGTGTTTGGAAATTTACGGTTTTCCTGTAATTCTGTTGTTTAATATGTTTCATAGGAAAGTGCTTATTGACATATAAAATAAATGTATTTATAAAATTTGAATACTTCACATTGTTATCTATTTCTGTAAATACATTTAAAAATAACTCATTTTTAATATCCAAACAAAACGATTCTACAGCATGCTCTGGATACAATCTTATTTTGTTCTGTTTCTACAATACATCTGTTCAAGTCTTTAATAAGCAATTGAGCAGTGTAGTCTGAGATACTGGTGTGGATAACTTTAGCAACGTAATTTGATGTTATATTTGTTATGATATTGTCAATGCATGACTCGGAACCATTGTAATAAATTCTAGTAGCCTGTTCAATTGTTAGAACAGCATTATGAGATATTAGTAGATTTTTAAATAATTTACAATTGTTTGTATTAAGTAATATATTTATATTAAAATCACCTGCTATAAAATAAGACGTATCTTTAGCTGACAGAAACTCGAGCACTTTATTAATGTTATACATAAATGTGTTGATGTCACTGTCTGAAGGCCTATACACACACACAATACTAAAAATCTCATTACAAATTTTAGTTTCCACTCCCACGCACTCAAAAGTTCTGTCTACTGATACCGAGTCAATAAACTCAATATTTGTTGCTGTAATATCATTCCTGCAGTAAATTGCTACGCCTCCATGTTCTTGCTTCTTTCGGCAGTAACTGAAGATAAGTTTGAAGTTTGGAATGTGTTGATATTGGATTTCATCTTTTGTTTGTCAATGTTCTGTTATACATAATATATGTACATTTTCTATATCGTCTATGACAGCTAATAAGTTGTTAATGCAATTGCCTATACTTTGGACATCTTGATGAAGTAACTTAATATGACTGTTACTGTTGTTGTATGAGATGCTTGTTACGTTTCATTTTTTGACTGTGTTTCTCGATAAAAAAAATGTATCGTGAAACAGAAATGTCTTTTCCCATGAATTAGGATTTTCAAGTGCGTCTAATAATGTCAAGGGAGCGCTAATTTTAAAGCTGCTAAATGTTGGGTTTGGGTTATAAGGAGTTATTTTCTCACACGATATATCTTCAAGTTTAAATATAATTATCAAGATTGTCTTTAAAGCTTCCACAGTTGTTGCAAACGGATAACGGGCTACATGTAACCAAGCTCTTCTTTCTACAGCCTTAATAGATTTTGTTGTCATCTCTAGTACCGACAATAACTTTGTTTTTATGTGTAGAATATGATGCATGTTTAGATTGAATATTCCAATTTTTTCTTGGTTTAACTTTAATAAATTTTTCGGTGTCATCTTTCTGGGAAGAATTCACGTTTGAATCATTATTTTTCATCTAATTAATTCTTAAGACATTACAGAAACCGACTTAGTGACTGCAATGGGCGTTTCAGTATTATCACTTTTCTTAGGAAGCTGGACTATTGATCGATAGGTGGCGCTGTTTGAGCCAGATACTTGGATTGCATCTTTGCTAGCTTTGTTTACATTAATTTATTTAACAATTTTGTTTAATTTGTGATGATTTTCTTTAATCAACACGTTATGTTCTTCTAGTGAAGAATTGATTTTACATAATATATTGTATAGCGCTGACCTTCTTGAAGAAAATTTATACAAGCCGGATATAACCAACCACTATTCTTCTTGCTGTTTAAAAGCCTAACTTCACTATCTTTAAGGCCGGTACATGGCCCATGCACAATGCCGTTGCATAGTCCATAGCACTTAGCGATAATATCATTTGGTTCTACTGGTACTACACACACTTTACACTTATTATTTATAACAACATCGCTTGCCGCCATGTTGTACACTTATAAGGAACTATAAAAAGAAGATAGTGTCATACGGGCATTAAAGGTAATTCGACGATAGTTCGGACTCATTTTGTATACATGTTTTGGGTACCATTTTAGATCTGTAGGTGCAATACAGTGTAAATGGCGGCCATTTTAATTTTTTATAAAAAAAATTTTCTTTCAGTTTTTGTGCTGTAAATAAGCAAAAAATATTCATAAATTATATTGAAAAAATGCATCTTATAGAAAAAACGGACATAAATATCGCGTTCTACAAGAAATTTCTTTCTGATTACACTAATTCAATTAATTTTTTAACTTTTTTTGCAAAAATTATGAAAGATAAAAAAATAATTATATTTTATCATAACTTTCTTTTTAATATATTTAATATTTTTAATTCAAATCTAATTTTTAAAGTAAAAGAAGAAAAATGATATGTGTTTTTAGACACATTAGTTATTAGAAAAGTAAAATAGTAAAATTAAACTTAACTACTATACAAGAACAACAATAAAGAGCAAAAAACAAGAGACGTTAGTTTAATGATGGCGGCACGAAAAGAGTCGCTAGAAAGTAACCAGTGTAAAATATGTAAAATTAACGTTGAAAACATAAACGAAGCAATGTCGTGTTTTATATGCAAATGTAAGATTCATTTGTTCTGTGGAGTGAAAAAAAAAAAGATTCAATCCCAGAGAATTAAAACTTTAAATGGATCTGTGACAAATGTCTAGAAGGATTTCCTAAAAGGACCAATTAATACAGAAATTCAATTGATGAAAAAAATAATGGAAATAGAAGATAAAAAACCGTATCCTTCAGGAGTATAACAATTTATTAAAACTTAATATCAATAATGTTGAAAAAAGGTTATTTGAAAGTAAACAAAGCAATAGCAATAAACATTTACCTGAAATAAGTGAAATTCTTATATGCAACTAAAGTAACAACAATGTGGACAATGTTACTAAACCAATATCAAAACCTAGTTATGCGACAACAATAATGTATAACAAAACAGCTAACCAAATAAACAACAATAAAACTAAATCAACTGAAACAGGTGAAAATAAATTGATCACTAAAAATCATAATAATAGAGCTGAAGTTGGAGCTGCAATCTTTAATAATAGCTTCGGATTTACTGGGGAAGAAAAGAAATTGTAGATTCATATATCAAGAGTAAAACAAAATGTTCCTGCTGAAAAAATAAAATAATATTTAACTGACAAAACAAAATCAGAAAACAATATTTTTTTGTAGAAAAACTTCCAACCCAAAAAAACCAAAAAAAAATGTTTCAAACTTAGTGCCCTATATATAGATATCACTATTAAAGAGTTATATGAGAAAGAATTCTGGCCAGCAGGTGTTGGTTTCAAGCGCTTTGACTTTCAGAAATACATACAAATGAATGAACACTTTTTTTTAGAAAATTAGACAGGAATTTAGTTTATGATAAAAGTATTAATATTATACACCAAAATATACAATGCTTAACAACAAGTAAACAACAAATTGATCAATTATCAATACTAAAAAGCTGTGACATACTGTGTCAGAAATTTGGTTATCTAAATCAAATCTAGAATTATTCAGACTAAATAACATGCACTTGACTTATTTTTGTAGACTAGAAAACATGGACCATGGAGAGGTAGCAATCTATTCAAATGTAGATTTAAACTTTAAAACATGTAATGAATTTATCAAATTATCCATACGGAATCATATTGAAATTGCCGCAACGTCTTTCATGTTAAATATAGAACTGTTAATTATAACAATCTACAGACCACCTTTGGGAGACATTGATGCTTTTTTTATTACTCTAGAAAAGATATTAGACATTTTATTTAATAAAAACTATAAATTTATTATTGTAGGAGACTACAACATAAAAATGATAGAAATCAAAAATAAAAAAAGACTTTGAATCACTTCTGTTATTTTTTAATTTAAATTTACGTCTAAAAGAACTTACAAAAATAACAGCTAGATGTAATACTTGTTTAGATAACAAAATTTTTAATATCGACTTAAACTTTACTGTCGAACATAGCCACATAGGTGACCACACGGCACAAATAATATACACTAAATTAAAAACGTATAATTCGCCCAAATAATTGTTCACGCGAATAATATCGAAAGAAAATATTGAAAGATTAAAAACAATTTTATCAAAAGAATATTGGTCTTGTATATACAACATTAAAAATGTTAACAAAAAATGGGAGACATTTATAAATATACTAAAATACAATTTAGATGTAACAATGCCTCTTTTAAAAAGATTAGTAACAAATAATAAACCTAAACCAATAGTAACACCTCAACTTATTAGTTACAAGAAAGAACTCAAACTACTAGGTATACTTAAACAATACATGCCAAATGGAGAAGCTTTGTATATAAAAAAATCAGAGTATAGAAATCTATTATCCAAACAAAAAATGTTGTTTTAGTAACTGTATCAAAAATTCCGACAACAAATCACGAACGATATGGACAATGATGAAAAACAGTATCAACAACAAAAAATCTAATTAGCATAGTTTTGAATATTCCATCGGCAGAAGAATTTAATCAATATTTTACAAACTGCATCTCAAACTTTTAGAAAACTTTACAGAGCAGCAATCTTATAGTTATGACTGTAAAATACTATACCACACTAACGAATTTCTACTTAATCTCACAATTAATACTGAAATTATAAATGTTATTAAGAAACAAAAAAAATTCTAAATCTACAGGAAACGGTGGATTTTTTAGCAACATATTAAAACAAATAATATATTCTATTGTAACACTACTCTGTTATTTAATAAACGAATTAATTAAATTAGGAATCTATCTTCAAAATTTAAAAGTTGCAATGGTTAAGCCGTTATTTAAAAAAGGAACAAAAACCGATCCTTTAAGCTATCGACCAGTATGTCTTTTACCGACGTTATCAATAGTCATTGAAAAAATTATGTTTGAAAAACTGTATAACTTTATGCACAATAACAAGTTATGGAATCCAAACACGGTTTTATGAAGAACAAAAGCACCAATACAGCTATTTTTGATTTTACTCAGCAAATTTTAAACAGCTTTGTAAATAAACATTTGCCATGTGGAATAGTTGTTGACCTAACAAAAGCGATTGACAACATTAACCATTAAGTATTATTAAAAAAACTAGAACACTATGCAGTACGAGAAACATCTTTTAATTGAATACAAAATTATCTTGAAAACAGATACCAAAAAGTAATAGAGAAGGAAACTTTGAAGAATTCACTTTAACAGAAGTCAACGTCGGAGCTCCGCAAGGAAGTATACTGGGTCCTCTATTATTTGCTATTTACATAAACGAATTGCCATCACTACTTTATAAAAACAATGTTCAAGTGAATAATTACGCAGACGACACCACTTTTCTAATTAATAGCAATTATTTAGAAAAATGTATTCAGGATGCTAATATATGTATAACAGAAGCAGATAGATGGTTTAAAGAAAATTTATTAATATTAAATTTGGAAAAAACAAATGTAATGTTTTTTAAAACTACTAAAACTACAATAACACCAAATGACATCACACTTATAGGACAAAACATAGCCAGTACCTCATGCACAAAGTTTCTTGAAATTTAAGTAAATGATACTTTAACCTGGAATGAACACATTACTTACCTAAATGCAAAACTAAACGCGGTATGTGATGGTCTTCGTGTTCTATCAAAAGAAGCAAATTTTGATGCACTTAAAATCATATAGTATGCTAATATATACTCTATACTACAATAGGGCATAATTTTCTGGGGAGGATGTTCTGGCACAAAGAACATTTTTATAACCCAAAAAAGAGCAATTCCAATAATTACAAACAAATATATTTATTTAATCATGTTGTGGAGTTTTTAAACATCAAAATATTTTGACAGTATTTGGATTGTATATATACCGCAGCCTATTTTTTTTAATCAAACGTCCATCTTTGTTTGAAGATTATTTAATCAATGAAACAAATTACAATTTAAGAAAACAATCTTTAATACAAATTCCATTTCACCGTCTAAAAAAAATTGAGGACGGTACACTTTATACATGTGTAAAATTTTATAACATTCTACCAGAAGCAATCAGAAAAAAAGCTGTAAACAAAAAAGAATTTAAAAATAAAATCTTACAATATCTTGTGGAACTGGAACCCTATTCAGTTAAAGACTACATAAATTTATTTATTAAACTTTTTTTGACGTCTTCAAACACAATGTAATGTACATAATTTTATATAGGTATGTGTATGTAACTTGTTCGTTTTGAAATAAATATTATTATTATTATTATTATTATTAAACCTTCTAGTTCAAAAAGATATATTTCTTTTAACTCTCATTACCGTATACTTATAAAATCGACACGTATGACAAATTAACATTAAAAAATCTTTTTATGTATTGTTCATCCAGATTTTTATAATAATAATCTAATCCTTTCAGAATTACAAAAAAAAATATTTAACACTATTACTATTAGTTCCACTAACAACTTAAATACTAGTCAAACAAATAATTATATCTCTAAACAAATAATATATGTAAAAATTCCGATTATTAACAATCTATCACAAAAATTAGCCAACCTTCTTAGAGGATCTAATTTTAACCTAATTATAGTTTTCAGCAAAATAAATACATTAAATTTATTTTTTACACGTTATAAAGATTCTCTTCCTTCAAATTATAAAAACGATTTAGTATATTCTATAAATTGGAAACATTGTGCATAAGTATATATTAGACAAACCTACCTAACAACAAAATTAATAAACGAATGATTCAACATAAATAAAAATGATGTAAAAATTAAACCTAAATCTACCGCTTTAAATATATATCGTAATTACACTGACTATAATAATACGAATTGTTTTAAATTTATAAAAAGACTTCAATCTCCCATTAATAAACAATGTATAAATATTTTAAAAATAAATTATTCATAAAAATAGTTAATATCGCTCAAATTAAAATCCAATGATACAATTATAAACGCAAACTAAAATTCTGTAAAAACGGGAAATACCCAAAGTATCACAGCTCAAGCTAAGCTAACGTATAATCTTTATATATCTAATAAAATTGTTTCCAATTCTTGGATTCTATAATCCAGGATTCATACGACTATTATTCACACAATATATTTATCTAACTTCAAAAAATAAATCCATAAAGTTTTATAATAACATTTCTAAAATTATTGATTAAAATATATTAGTATATTTACCAATTTCATCTCATAAGGCCAAAATAATTGTAGATGTTTAATCATTATTAAATTCAATTTATTTATTACAGCAATATGTGAACAGTGCACAGAACAAACACACACTGATATAAAATCTTATGTTAGGTATTAAAAAAATTAATCATTTGTTTAAAAAACAAAATCATAACAATAACACGATAAAGAAGTGTTGAATTGCATTGGCATTCTAGAAAGTAAATAAGATATAGTTTTGATTATTTTATATAGGTATTATGTTACTTTTAAAATAATTGATAGTGTAAACATACTTTTATCACAACCAAAACTTTTCAAAATAAATATATTTTGTTTATTGAAACAAAGCCAGCGGTAACTTAATTTGTATTAATTAATTAATATTATATATTTTAAGTATTGAGTTGTTTAAAAAAACTATTAAATAATATTAGTGATCTCATCACAGCATTTTTTAACTTTTTACTACTGACTGGCGCTACTGGCTGTACTGTTTTTAGCGCGTATTTGTAAAAAAATGTTATATTTGGTATTTAAATGATTGAAAAATACAAGAATTAATCAAAAAAATAAATGTTTGTTATTGTATATAAGAACCCAATATATTAAATTTTGTAGATAAATTAATTCATGAAAAATTAGGTTATGACAAGAAATTATATATGGATAATTGCATTACTTTTCGACTAATTTGAAAAAGTCGACCTCTTTGATTTTGCTCAAATTTTCAGGGATCAAAATATGGATGAAAAAAATGAGATTTCCAAAATTTTGGACCTTAGAATATTGTCTGTTCAAAATGACACACATTTGAAAGTCCAAAATTTCGCAATAAAACGACTTTTTTAACTTATTTTGTATCTCAATTTTTGGGCTTCTGGAAAAGATAAAAAGGTCCACGATGGCTCAAATTATTTCTTATTACATGTACTTTAAATCCCATATTTTTATGTTTAATATCATTTCAGTCATTTAGATATATTAAGCTTTAAACATTATTCCAAAAAAACCCGTAAATTAAGCAGAATCGCAAAACTTTGCTTTCTTTAAACTTCTTCTTTCTAACTTTGTAAAATCTTAACAAAATTTGATCTACAATGTCTAGATTTCTTCGAGTTTAATCTCTTTTTAAAGTGATCACATAAGACTTATAGAATCAATACGTATATATTATTATTTTGATGCAGGAAGTTACACATATTTTCGCGATCTTCAAAACTTGTAATTTTCAGGTCCCAACAAAGCGCTGTCACCCTATGTCGATTTTAGTCAAAATTTCAGTAAATACTTTTTAGAGCACAAGAAAAAAGGTTATTCATATGAGAAATGGTATATCGGGTATTATCGAAAAAATTTTAATATTTAAAATTGTCAAAATTGGCAAACCGCACATTTTTGCACATCTTAATTTGTGGGATAAAAAGGTTTACGATGAC
The DNA here is from genome assembly GCA_963932245.1 of Tachinus rufipes. Lineage (NCBI taxonomy): Eukaryota > Metazoa > Arthropoda > Insecta > Coleoptera > Staphylinidae > Tachinus > Tachinus rufipes. The sequence goes on from OZ010748.1 coordinate 55,454,034, forward strand.
TCAAAATATTTCTTATTACATGTACTTTAAAACCCATTATTGTTTATTTAATGTTGCGGCAGTCATTTTGATATATCAAGCTTTAAACATTATTCCAAAAAAATCCGTAAATTTAGCAAAACTGCAAAATTTTCCTTTGATAAAACCGTTATAACTTTGTTAAATTTTAAAGAAATTTGATCTACGAGGTCTAGATTTTTTCGTATTCAATCTTTTTTTAAAATGATTACACAAGACTTATAGAATTAATACATATTTACTACTATTTTGATGCAGAAATTTGCACATGTTTTTGCGATCTTCAAAACTTGTATTTTTTAGGTCCCAAAAAAACGCTGTCACCTTATGTCGATTTCAGTCAAAATTTTAGTAAATACTGTTCAGACCACAAGAAAAAAGGTTATTTATATAAAAAAATGGTATATTAGGCACTATCAAGAATTTTTTTATATTCAAAAATTGTCAAAATCGGCATTGTTCTTCAGAAAATCTAAATCATTTTTTGTCTATCTTGCTTTGTTTTTGAGATAGTCAACAAATACAAAATATTTAAAAAACTTTTTATTTAGCAAAAAAACACAAACAAAACAACATTACTTTAACAAGTGTGCATTGATGCAAGCTTTTGATACTTGTTGAAACAGTTTTCTTTGGTTCGGTTAGTAAAATTTGATAAAAATGCTTTTCAATAACGGAGAAAACGCAGATATCATTTTTGTTTACGGATTCAAAATGTTCACCCATATTATTATCAAAAGTACAAAACCTACCACCAGGCGACGCAGCACAACGACTTGCATTTTCTCAATTGCTTGTTGATAATACCTAATATACCATTTTTCACATAAATAACCTATTTTCTTGTGGTCTGAAGAGTATTTACTGAAATTTTGACTAAAATCGACATAGGGTGACAGCGTTTTTTTGTGACCTAAAAATTACAAGTTTTGAAGATGGCAAGAACATGTGCAACTTCCTGCATCAAAATAGTGGTGAATATGAATTGATTCTATAAGTCTAGTGTGATTACTTTAAAGAAAGATTGAACACAAAAAAATCTAGACTTTGTGGATCAAATTTCTATAAGATATGACCGTTAATTGAAAGAGTATATAAAGATGCGCGACCTCATATGACAACTCGTTTTGTTGTATGCTAGCGCCACCATGCTGATTTACGTCGTTTGTCGGTACTTCAGTTGCAGGACTTGTTTTCTGTTTTAATTTAATATTATTCGGTTCGTAACAGGGTAACAGGCGCGCACATTTCTATAGTCCCAAGAGGCCGTTGCTTTTAAATAATATATTAATTTGAAGCTTAAACAAAACAAACATTATTTAAAGTTAGGAGTGGTATTTAATAAAAATAAATTCAAATGTTTTATATTTAATATAGTAATAAAGCTACGATGGCCATTTCAAGAAGGAATAAGTTATTAATTTTAAAATTCTATAATTTATTTTATTGTGTTTTTATTGTTTCTTAGTTGAATAAAAATATAATAATCTATGGTTAATATCTATTATTCAATTGAGAACATAATAAATATCAAAAAATTATAATAATACAGCAAATCAAAAGAAATACATGAGATATAAAATATATTTGTTATTAATAACTAACTGCCGGTATTACAAAATAAGTCACTACTTAAATTTAGTATCACGATATAGCCGTTGATTGAAAGATTTTATATTTAAACAAACTAATTGTACAAAAAAGTTATCATATGAATTTTTTATATATAGTCGTTCTGGGCGTATTAAGCAAAAACAAATATCGTTAAGTCTATTATCTGAAAACATTGTGATAACAGATAATATAAGCGTGTATAATATGTTTGCTATTTTTCAGAAATAGTTCATAAGGAGCCTAAAAGTCATGTCACGTTTGATGTTAAATTTGAACTGGTTGTATCATATTGATAATGGTTGTTCAGAACTAGCAGACTACTTATGCTAAAATAAATCTAAGAAAAGAACTAGCAGCAATACATTTTATGTCCGCATTATGCTCTTGTCTATAGTGCAGTTAATTATAATATTATAATATTATTCACTCTTTCAATTACAAGACAGGCATAGAATATTTGTTATGCAAACACGTATTTTACGCATTATTTACAATATACCTCAGAACGAATCATGTTGTAATATATTTTGGAACAATTAAATATTAACTGTATATGGGTAATTCCATTACTTTTCGACCGATTTAAAAAAGTCGACCTCTTTGATTTTGCTTAATATTTCAGGGATCAAAATATGAATAAAAAACATTAAATTTCCAAAATTTTGGACCTTAAAATATTGCCGGTTCAAAATAAACACACATTTGATAGTCAGAAATTTTACAATAAAACGTCTTTTTTAGCTTATTTTGTGTTTCAGTTTTTGGGGTTTTGGAAAAAGATAAAAAGGTTCACGATGGCTCAAATAATTCCTTATTACATGTACTTTAAAACCCATATTTTTATGTTTAATATTGTGGCAGTTATTTTGATATAATAAGCTTCAAACATTATAAAAAAAAACGCAAATTTAGCAAAATTGCAAAATTTTGTTTTCTTTAAACCGTTCTAACTTTGTCAAATCTTAACAAAGTTTGATTCACGAGGTCTAGATTTCTTCGTGTTTAGTCTCTTTTTAAAATTATCACACAAGATTTATAGAATTAATACGTATACACCACTATTTTGAGGCAGGAAGTTGCACATGCTTTTGCAATCTTCAAAATTTGTAATTTTTAGGTCCCAAAAAAGCATGAGAAATAGTATATCGGGCATTATCAAGAATTTTTTAATATTTAAAAATTGTCAAAATTGGCAAACCGCACATTTTTGTATCTAAATTTTTGGGCCTTTAAAAAGGTCCACGATGGCCCAAATTATTCCTTATTACTTGTACTTTAAAAGCCATATTTGTTTATTCAATGTTGAAGCAGTCATTTTGATATATTATGCTTTAAACATTATTCCAAAAAATCCCGTATATTTAGCAACATTGCAAAATTATGCTTTGTTTAAACCGTTCTAACTTTGTCAAATTTTAAAGGAACTTGATCATTGAGGTGTGGATTTCTTCGTATTTAATCTTTTTTTAATGTGATCACACAAGACATATAGAATCAATATGTATACACCACTATTTTGATGCAGGAAGTTGCACAAAAACATTCGCGATTTTTAAAACTTGTAATTTTTAGATCCCGAAAAAACGCTGTTACCCTAAGTCGATTTTAGTCAAAATTTCAGTAAAAACTCTTCAGACCACAAGAAAAAAAAAAGTTATTTATATGAAAAATGGTATATCAAACATAATCAAAAATTTTTTTAAATTCAAAAATCGTCAAAATCGGCATAGTTCTTCAGAAAATCTAAATCACGTTTTGTCTATCTTGCTTCGTTTTTGAGATAGTCAACAAATACAAAATATTAAAAAAACTTTTTATTTAGCAAAAAAAAAAAACACAAACAAAACAACATTACTTTAACAAGTGTGCATTAATGCAAGAATTTTATTCTTATCAAAACAGTTTTTCTTTGGTTTGGTTAGTAAAATTTGATAAATCTGCTGTTCAACAACGGAGAATACGCAGATATCATTTTTGTTTACGGATTCTGTAATGGTAATGCCCTAGGAATTGAGATTAACAGAAAGCAACTTTCTCGACGAGTTTTTTAGTGAAAATCTTCCCTATATTATTATCAAAAGTAAAACACCTACAACCAGACGACGCAGCACAACGACTTGCATTTTCTTAATGGCTTCTTCATAATGCCCGATATACCATTTTTCATATAAATAACCTTTTATCTTGTGGTCTGAAGAAAATTAACTAAAATTTTGACTAAAATCGACATATGGTAACAGCGTTTTTTTGGGACTTGAAAATTACAAGTTTTGAAGATCGCAAAAACATGTGCAACTTCCAGCATCAAAATAGTGGTAAATATGAATTAATTCTATAATTCTTATGTGAATACATTAAAGAAAAATTGAACAAAAAGAAATCTAGACTATGTGGATCAAATTTCTTTAAGATTTGACAAAGTTAGAACGGTTTAAACAAAGCATAATTTTGCAATTTTGCAAAATTTACTGTTTTTTTTAATAATGTTTAAAGCTTGATATATCAAAATGACTGCTCCAACATTAAATATACAAATATGGGTTTTAAAGTACATAAAATAAGGAATAGTTTGAGCCATCGTAGATCTTCTTATCTTTTTCCAGAAGCTCTAAAATTGAGATACAAAAATGGGCGGTTTGCCGATTTTGACAATTTTTCAATATTAAAAAATTCTTGATAATGCCCAATATACCATTTCTTATATAGATAACCTGTTTGCTTGTGTTCTAAAAAGTATTTACTAAAATTTTGACTAAAATTGACATAGGGTGACAGAGCTTTTTCGGGACCTAAAAATTACAAGTTTTGAAAATCGCGAAAACATGTGCAACTTCCTGCATCAAAATAATGATGTATATGTATTGATTCTGTAAGTATTGTGTGATCACTTTAAATAGAGATTAAACACGAAGAAATCTAGACCTTGTGGATCAAATTTTTGTTAAGACTTGACAAAGTTAGAACGGTTTAAAGAAAACAAAATTTTGCAATTTTGGTAAATTTACGGTTTTTTTGGAATAATGGTTGAAGCTTGATATATCAAAATGACTGCCACAATATTAAACAGAAAAATATGGATTTTAAAGTACATGTAATAAGAAATAATTTGAGGCATCGCAAACCTTTTTATCTTTTTTTAAAAACCCAAAAATTAAGATACAAAACAAGCTAAAAAAGACGTTTTAATGTAAAATTTCTGACCTTCAATGCGTGTCATTTTGAACAGGCAATATTCTAAGGTCCAAAATTTTGGAAATCTCATTCTTTTCATCCATATTTTGATCCCTAAAAATTTGAGCAAAATCTAAGAAGTCGATTTTTTCAAATTGGTCGAAAAGTAATGGAATTACCCATATACATATTTAAAAAATAAAAAAAATTTTGTACAGGAACCAGTTTATAATTATGAAACAAACTACTAGACTATTAAAATTTAAAAAATCGCCAATTATTGCTGCTAGTTATATTTATAATAATCTTTTCAAATAAAACTGCAATAAAAACTTAATAGCTTCAAAAAATCTTTTTTTAATTTTATTAATTTTTGTGGAATCACTTTACGGACTCTTCCTTTTTTTCAAAAGAGATCCTACCCACTAAAGCACCAAGGGGGGTGCTTAAGTTTTATGTTAATTTAAATAATACCTTTTATCAAACCGGGTGTCATGTTGGCTGTTCTAAACAATTTTTTTTCTTATATTTAATATTTGAAGAGCACTAGTAGTCTTTATTTAAGAGAAAAAGTTTATTTTCTTTTAACAAATCAGTATCATTTAAAAAAAAATATAGAACAGTGTTTACAATTTGTTTTGTTAATAATATTATTTGCAGGATAGCCAGCTGCATAAATATTTGAACAGGTTTCTAAGGTGTTTTCTTTATTTCAATATAACTTGATAGGTCTAAATTTTCTTCTCTTTGTTCTTCAGTTTTGTTTTGAAAAGAAACATCAAGAGGTATGTTGTCGCTTGTAACTAAATTGGTGTTTTTAGTGGCAGAAATAAGTTCAAGAACTTCACTGTTGTCAATTTTACAGTTTCCAGTATCTACCGCCATTTGATGTCTAATATTCATATTATGCTGAATTGCAATACGGCATTGACAAACTGAAGGAAAAGGGTTGTATCTTCTTTTGTTTCTGATAATAGAAAAACAAATTTCAAAAGTATCTTGATTAAGAAAGTTGGTTAATAATTACTTAATCCTTTCCCTTTTTTTACCATAACAAACTACAGCTTTTATTGTCCACTGTAATCCTTTTACGTAATGAATGTTTGTTCTCATTACTTCATTTTCATAAAACTCGATATTCTCAAAATATTTCAATCCGTTCTTCAGACAATCTTCTATGTACAAAAAAAGCACATTTTTCTTTGGTTTCAATCATTAAAAACTTGACTATTTAATAAATCAAAAAATACTGTTTACAGTTTCTATGAAATTAGCTATTTCCAATGACGTACTGCTATTTAATTGGTTGGTTTTGCCGCGGCAACCGTGTGCGAGAATATTTGAGTTGCATATTTAACTCTCATTTTTTAGAAACTATTAAGATTCATATGAACTGCTTCTGGTTTTATCATTGCTCTTGTTGTGTTGTTTTGTTTGTCAATTTTGTAAGTGTTACTTACATTGGACCAAGATATGGGCTTATTATTAACAAACATTTTAAGTTCATAAAATTATTGCGTAATGATTTAATTAAATGAGGCGCATCAAAACAGGTAAAAATAATAATTATATACATATATCATTAATTTTAATGATAATATTGCACTTCAATTGCTAGTCCCTTGATCGCATACAATAATCCTAGGATTAAAAGACATTTTCCTCAAATTGTACAACACACAGTTTTTCACAATCTGTCATTGTTTTGGCTTTTAAAGCAAGTTTATCAGTTAAAGTTGTTTCTATTTCCGCTCTTAAACTGAATACTTTCAACCATGACTGAATAATTCTAACTGAAGGAATAATTTTAATTTATTAATCATAAATTTATAAGTCCCTGTGATTTATAGTAAAGTGAAAAAGCTAGTTGTTGCTCTGATTTTGACCACAAGGTTTGAGATTGATGAAAAACTGCATATTTATCAAAGTTTTAACCGAATTACTTTTAATTCTTAATAAATTATTAATTACTGCAATTGTAGAAAATAAAGTTTTTTTCTATTGCCCAATTTCACCAACAATTCCTAAACAGGAACCTAGTTAGGTAATGCCTAGCGATAGGCAATGCCTAAATGAATACTTACCTAAATTCGATTTCACCATAACATCCAGTACTTAGCTAGGCAGTTCCTAGTAAGGTAATGGATTTTTAGGGATATTTTTATTTTACATGTTGGTACAATTGCGTGCGTGTACTTCATCTTAATAATTAATAGCAACATAACTACACATTTGTGTTTGTTTACTATTATTATTTTGTAATTGATAAGTAAATTGTATTATAATTGTATTATAAATGCAAAACAAACAGTCACCGCTTTGTAAGTTTCGGTTGAATTTGCATTCATGATAGTCATAATATGCAACTACTACTTATCCTACACCTACATGTCTGTGTACTGGCCACACCAGCTACAAAAACTACATGCTTAATCTCTTTAATATATTGCAGTATGCCTGAAAGTTTGAAAAAAAATTTCAATAAATTAAAAAGTGAGGCCAAAATATATAAGTCGAAGCAGAGGATTTCTGTTATGAAGACAGGTGGTGGTGCCCACGAACTTCAAGATGACCCTATATTAGAGAAAGTTTTATCTATGATGGGACGAGGTGGAAGTGGAGTTATGGGTGTTGAAGATTCCGATTGTAGCATGGATGTGAACTCGCAGGGTAAGAATTATCGAGCAATTTAATTTAAAATAAACAAACTTTTTTTCTAGAAGCTGATACAGGTGATATATTATCACCTACAGGTGATATATTATCACCTGTATCAGGTGATGATATGGCTTGTTCATCACTAGGAGATTCCATTTTACCCATATTTATTAATGTGGAGGACGCTCAGGTCCAAATGGCTTCGTTTACAACATATGAACATGAAATGCAAACCCCAACAACTTCCGCACAGATAACTCCTACAACATCCGCACAAATATCTATAGATACAGCATCTGTAAGTATTAACTTTTTCTCATTTTTATGAATAAAATATAAACAACATGATTATTAAATTATAGAATTATTTATTTTTCCCTAGCGTTCTAGAGAATCTCGACGAAGACCGTCTTCAAGAGCCAGCTTCTCCGATCCACAGGATCTAAAGCTGGGTACGGAGAAGAAAAAGCAAGAATTACTGGATTGCGAAATAAAAAATGCGCAGGAGCTGCATCAATTAAAAAAAAGGATTTGGAGCAAAACGTGGCCATAAAAGAATTAATTTTATTAAAACTGAGAAGTAAGTTATATCTTTTATTTTGCATTCTACATATTAAAATATGTATTCACTAATACATCCCGTTCAATGCCATTTTGGTTCAAATTATTCTCCTGATTAATTTGTCCATTATCAATCAGTTGTTGAATGTTCTCAAGTTCGTCTGGTGGTTCTTGCTTTTTTTCATTGACACATATATTGTGAAGTATAGCACAAGCTACGATTACTGATGCAGCAGTCTCCAATTTTAGCTTTATGCCTATAGCCAAAACTGGAAACCTACGTTTTAGGACACCGTACTGCCTCTCCACCGTATTCCTTGTAACAATTTGAGCACGGTTGTAATTTTTTTGTGCATTTGTTATAGGATTTAAAAATGGTGTCATCAGATATCTCTAGAATAATAATTAAACAATTTTATTTTCAGATAACGAAGCCATCGACCCAACCTGGATCAATGTATTAAAATGATTTATAATAAAACGTTTTTAAAATATTATTAGCTATTTTAATGATTAAATTACCTTTAAAGGATAGCCGCTATCACCCAATAATATCGAGTTGTTGTGTTCTCCCATTTCAAATCCATAGTAGAGGCGACTATTTTGGAAGATTGCAGAATCGTGAGTTGATCCAGACCAACGTGCAACAATGTCCAATATTTTTAAATTTGCATCGGATACCGTTTGCACATTGATTGAAAAATAACCTTTACGGTTTCTAAACAATTCTGCGTCATCTCCTCCTTAAATTTTTTTTTTAAATGTTTATTGCTATTATATATAAAACTAATGTCAGTATACTCTGGTTATAACAGAACTGCAAATGGATACGTCAGTACATAATAACTGGCGTACCTTATAACCGATTGTACGCTACAATTGGAGTATACTGTAGTACGATTAGTTAATAAGAGCAAGTACATTTGCAGCAATAAAATGGTAATGTTATATTGATTGATCGAACATTATGATGAGAATAAAATAATGCGTCAGACATGTTCAAAAAATAAAAATATACTTTTTTGTCGCAATGTTTAATTGTTAAATTAGTATATTGTATATATATATATACGAACCTGGTGATTGTATTTTTACATGGGTGCAATCCATCGTGCCAACTACATTGGGAAATCTTGCAATTTTGTAAAATCCCTCTTTTATATGATCTTTTTCTGCATCCGTTGGAAATTTAATATATTTTTTTCGTAACTTTATAATTGCATTTGTTACTCGCTTTACAATCCTGCAACCTGTGCTCACGCTAACACCACTGAAATCACTTACTTGAATTAAGTGGCTTCTTGTTGCATAAAATCTTAAAGTTAGCAATAATTGATTAATCGGTGCGATAGAATTGTTTCTGTAAATTATAATATTAATAAATATAAATAATCATAATTATTATATATTAATTTACTTACCTATCATCGTTGAATTCCAAATCAACTTCAATTTGCTCTAAAATTAATAGCACCGTTTGTTTTTTCATTCGAAACCTCCGAAAGAAATCGATGTTGTCATATATATCAAAATAATTTTCTCTAACCCTGATAATTCGCGGACGCCTGTAATTTTCTTCATCAGAAGAATCAAATCTATCTAATCGCTCAATTAAATTTATTGCATTCATGTTTGTTAGTGTTGACATAACAATTTAGGTTAGAAACTAGTACCTAGCGTTTGGGATGCCGTAAATCGGATACCTAAAGATAGGAACTCCTAACGCCTTTAGGTAATACCTAACGCCTGGTGAAAACTAAATTAGTGTTAGGAAGTTCCTATAGCTGCTTAGGTAATGCTTATATTTTAGGAATCGTTGGTGAAAACGGCCATATAAGTTTGAAAATACTTAGCTTTTAATTTGTTTGCAAACGTCTTATTTTGACACTTAAAATTTTGCAGTTTTTTGTCGTTTTTGCAAACATTCACTAACAACACTGTTGCTTAAACTACATTGAAACAATTGAAAATTTTGCTTAGTAAAGCCAACAGATGTACTTTCGGAATCTGAATCAGTTTACAAGCTAGTAGTTCTGATTTACTTTTTCTTTCTAGCATATACTTTCAGGTTGTCAGATTTAGTCATCGTTTTTGTAGGACTAGTGGAAACAAAAAATTGATGATTTATACTTAAAAACAATATTACATATATATATACGCAATAATTTATAAAAAAAAAATTAAATTATTTTGTAATAAAGCCGAAAAACGTTACTTTTATTTTTAATTTAAAACAAGAAATACAAGTCACTATAATTTATTTTTTTGCGCATCACTAAATTATAGTTTTTTATTGATTTTATAGATAGAACCAAAATTGTAGTAGTAGTACCACGTAATTATTTATCATAAGAATCTTTGCATTTAGTGGGCTAAATATTGAAGTACTCGCACGACTACACTGGGCAGATATAAGGTCAGTTTTTGATTTTGTTGCTTTTTTTGCAATTGGTAACAATAAATTTTAGCACGTTTATTATATTAAAAACGGTTTTAGCCTTTGCTAATATCTTAATAATATGCGCATTCACAATATCAGATCGAATATGATAATTGTAGCGTCAGATAATAAACAAACCAATAAAAATGAAATCAGTAATAAACACAGCATAACTACACAATTTCTATCTGATGTGCTTGGCTAATTAGAAATAAAATTTCAATCACAAGTGAAGATGACATTGTACAGTTGTCGGTAATGAAAAATCAAGTGTAAATAAAATGTGTAGATTTTCAACAAAAAAATAAAAATATCTGGGCATGGAATAAACAATAAACAAATTTCAAAAACTTAAAATGGCTTATACCTTCCGGATGTATATATATATGAATAAATGCTGACAACCAACTTCAAATAACATCTAGATTTTGTCTAGACAGCATTAGAAATAGTGTTAGACATTTTTCAAAATTTAAAATCACTGGAATGAATAACTTATTTTAAATAAAGTTAATTTAACAAAAATATATTTTTTCAATTTATTCACATCCTCTCAGTGTATTCGATCGAGTACACCCATATTATTTTTTCAAAATAATTAAAATGACTTATAAACATATTTTACTTATAAAATGCTAAACATTACAAAATATGGATTGGCTGAATTTTTGTGGGCAAATTATGACATTAAGGCCAAAAAGTATTCAATTGTCTATGATCTTTAATAATCGAATTTTTATTTTTTATTATAAAAATGATTATGTTTATCTTTAAATATTATAAATACTAGCGGTTGCTAATCATTAATTATCAAAAATTAAAACTTTTAAAATATAAATGATTTAGTATGTTCTACAGTTCTTAATAATAATTGATGGTATTTAATTATTTTTATCAGTCTTTTAATAATCAATACTATCAATTCAGTATTGATTACTCAAACTCGAATTACTAATTAAATCGAAATAATATATTATAAATACATAGCCGTATTCTGAACATTTTTTACAGCGGTGTTAATTAATATGTATTTTTAACGTTGCTAAGTAATATATGAAAAACTCATTGCCCGATTGGTTAAACAGTGATTTTAACATCAATGTTAAAATATGTTCAGAATAGCACCAATAATTTTATATTATGATAGATCTTTTGAACTAATATGCTAAATATGCCAGTTTGCATTTTTAACACTAGAAGCAATAGAAAGAAACATAAATGAAGACGTTAAGAAATTAACTAAATGGTACGACGATAACATACAAACAATAAATGAAGAAAAAACGACGTATATGGTAATAAGACAAAAAAATACAAAAGATATTGACATAAAAATTGAAATAAATAACATTCCAATTACCAGAACAAAACAGACAAAATACTTGGGAATAATAATAACAGAGAAACTAACATGGGATACACAAATAAAGAAAATATTAAAAGAAAGTGCAGCAACAATAGGAGCTGTCTATAGAGCCAGAAAATGCATAACAAAAGAAACTGCAATAAGTATATACAACTCACTATATTTATCAAAAATTAACTATTTAATAAATATATGGGGTGAGACAACAAAAACAAATATACAAAAAATACAAAGACAACAAAACAAAATACTTAAAATAATACATAAACTCCCAAAGCTAACACCAACAGAAGAAGTATACAAAATAATCAACGAAACAAACATTAACGAAAAAATAAAAATAGAAAAATGCAAACTAATATATAAAATTAAAAATAAAGAAATTAAAACAAATCTACAAATAATATTAAACAAAGAAATTCACGGACATAACACGAGAAGAAGAAGTAATATACATGTACACACAAAAAGCGAAAAAAACAATACTAAGCAATGGACTAATCACATACAATGAACTACCTGAAAATATTAAAAAAACGAAAACTTATAAAGAATTTAAAACAAAAATAAAAGAACACTACATAAAAACAAGACCAAAACAAACAAATAAATAAACAAACATGATAATACACAAAATAAGATAAAAGGAAAGAGAAAATGAAAATGGTGCCCCGAATACGAAGCTTTGCAGCCTACCATATATGGAAACGGTGCAAAGCAGCAAGTGGGGAGAAAAAAAAAATAATAATGTTGTAAAATAAAAAAAAAAAAAAAAAAAAAAAAAACACAAATTTAAATTTTTTAAGTAATTGGTGTAAAAACACTTACTTTTTAGTACCAGTTTTCTGTTTATATTAAAAAATAACGCTTGTTTATACGATAAAAACTTTGTCATAATAATCTTTAAAATCATAATTACTTTCGATATAAATTTGATTGGAACAGCATAGGGAAATAACAATTTTCGAACACTATTAATTTTAAAGTCATTAGGTAATAAATATTTTTCGCATATTTTTTTATATTTTAACAGTTCTTTGTTCATTAATGCAATTTTAATATTTTCGGAATTTTTCTGCCACTCTTTTAAACGTTGTTCATTTTTTATAGGAAAATTAAAAAAGCTTATTGCATCCTATAGTTTGTACAATTAATGTATATGTATGATATTTTCTTTATTAATTTTATAGAAATTCTTTATATTCATTTTTATTTAATAATGTTTTATTATTACTAAATAAAAATGAATTTATCCATGTTGTTTATTTTTAATAAACTGCTAAGTTTCCGTGCGGTTAATATCAGGGTCGCAGCAAGCTGTAGACGGGAACGTTACTCTCACAGCGTCTGTGACTGACTGACCGGCAATATTATTTTATAAAGTTTAAAGTGTTCAAGTAAGAGACCACTCGCGCCACCTACAACTGAAGTCGGCATTAGTTGACGGGAATTCGCATATACGTCGCGCATCTTTATATACCCTCTTAATCAACGATATGACAAAGTTAGAACGGTTTAAACAAAGCATAATTTTTCAACTTTTCAAAGTTTACGTTTTTTTTTTTTAATAATGTTTAAAGCTTGATATTTAAAAATGACTGCCCCAACATTAAATATACGAATATGGGTTTTAAAGTACACGCAATAAAGAATATTTTGAGCTACCGTGGACTTTCTTATCTTTTTCCAGAATCCCCAAAATTGAAATACAAAAATGTGCGGTTTGCCAATTTTGACAATTTTTGAATATTAAAATTTTTTTGATAATGCCCGATATACCATTTCTCATATAGATAACCTTTTTTCTTGTGTTCTAAAGAGTTTTTACTAAAATTTTGACTAAAACCCGCTTTTTCGGGACCTGAAAATTTCAAGTTTTGAAAATTGCAAAAACATGTGCAACTTCCTGAATCAAAATAATGGTGTATACGTATTGATTCTATAAGTATTGTGTAATCACTTTAAAAAGAGATTAATCACGAGGAAATATAGACCTTGCGGATAAAATTTTGTTAAGATTTGACAAAGTTAGAACGGTTTAAATAAAGCAAAATGTTGCGATTTTGCTAAATTTACGGGTTTTTTTGATATAATGTTTGAAGCTTCATATATCAAAATGATTGCCACGGTATTAAACATAAAATTATGGGTTTTAAAGTACATGTAATAAGGAATAATTTGAGCCATCGTGGACCTTTTTATCTTTTTCCAGAAGCCCAAAAATTGAGATACAAAATAAGCTAAAAAAGACGTTTTATTGTGAAATTTCTGAACTTCAAATGTGTGTCATTTTAAACAGACAATATTCTAAAGTCCAAAATTTTGGGAATCTTATTTTTTTTATCCATATTTTGATCCCTGAAAATTTGAGCAAAATCAAAGAAGTCGACTTTTTCAAATTAGTCGAAAAGTAATGGAATTACCCATATATGTATATGTATAATAAGACAAAGGTTTCAAAACATCAAAAATTCATACACGGGCATTTCGATTTGGCTACCAGCAATAAATTTATTTTAATTTTACAGAAAACCTTTGAGTTTTGAACTATTTAGGAGTTCTTGTCGGTCAATAGGACGCGTTTCTAATATACCTAATAATTGGATTGTACGACAAGGCGTGATTTGGAAGAGCAACTAGTAGGCAATACTTTACCAACCTGCCAAACGTTTAAATAATTGCAAATAAAAAGAAATAATAACTCCTCTTTAAATACGTTAAAGGGACAAACGCACAGAACAATAACAAATGTCTTTGTGACAACTAAAAGAACATGTTCCATATGTGCAAACTACCATTACATTAATCAATAAGACAACCCAAACCAATGGCTGCATTCAGAACGTCTCATCACTGTCAATCATGCAAACTGAAAGCCGCCGCTGAGTCATTGTTTGCTGGCAGCGCTTGTCATTTTACTCATCATACATTTAGGTACGCTTCATTGATAACAAAGCAACTTATTAGGCACTAGCGTTTAATCGGCAAACATATAAAAAAATATTGCTTATCTCCGATTGATGACACAGCACTTTCTGAACGATAAATAAGGTGTTACATTTGTCTTGGATTTTACAAACTTCAATATTCTAAGACTAGTAACCGCAAACTATGCAAACTACGACATTATTCTTTCTTTAACAAACTAGACGTAGATGCACATGCAACGATATAATGACACATCCTATAAAAATTGCATTAGTTTTTATCAACAACAACAAAGATAATAAAATATTTCAAGAAAATAATGCTTTCATGCCAAGTTCTTTTAGACTCTGGAGCAGAATTAAATTTAATGTTGGAAGAATGTGCTAGATAATTGAAAGTACCTATTGCGCAAGTAAAAACTTTGGTATATAGTGTCAATCAACTATCTAAAACTACACTGCCGAGCATAATATTAGGGTCACTTCGTAATTTGATTTTTTTTAGAAATTTTTAGTTTTTTTACGAGTGTTTCATATTGTAAACGTCGGGGGCATCGACGGCACCGCTCTAGTTACGGCACTGCTTTCGACCATTACAACCTTGCCAGGAGTGAGATGCAACATCTTTGTTTACAAAAAACTCATTTATGATAGGTTCTTTCTAGAAACTGTATTAAGAATGCTACATCAGCCAGAACAATCAGCATTTTTACATTAAACAAGAGCGTTGCACAATTTTGATTTCTCAAAAAGTAGCAATGAAAACTGTAAAATCGTCACATGACTAAATTTGTAAAAAGCGGTTCACTCAGAAAATGTTTAGAAATAAAAACGGTTGATTTGTAGTAAAATTGCTATTCAAACCAAACTAGGAAAAATTAGGAAATAATAAATAATTTAGAAAAAAGTTTGCTAAGCAGAATAATTGAGCCACATAATAATAATCAATTTGTAACCACCGCAGAAATTGCCAAAATATACAGACAAATTCTACTACATCCAGAAAAAATTAAATAATATCAAATTTTATAGCGACAAATCAATGGCTAAGATCTAGGACGAGTAGTTATATTACGAGAATTTTACGTTAATGATCTGCGTTAAGTGGGCAGTTTAAGGAGTGACATAAAACTACAAGCAGAACTCACGCAACTTAACTCTTTTTAAAAATTGGTTTTGGCAAAGTGTAGAGAATGAAATTTTCAATCTAATAAAATATACAAAAATCTTAAACATTCAATTGTCAATTAAATTTTGAAATTAATTGTATTTTTTTGTCAAAATATTTGCTTAAACTTTAAGAGTTATACTTCATTGAACATTTAACTTAATAGACTTTTATTGTGCTATAAGTTAGATTTTTAAAATAACAATTGTTACAGCTCTGCTCGTAGTTGTAAATGTATGATAAAATGTAAAACTGTTCTCTTAACCATCCAGTGGTGTCGCCTTTTTTTTAGGCATGCTTGACGCATTCATAATTTTGTAAGTTTTTTTCAATTGTTCTACATTTTGATTTTGATTATATGATAGTTGTAAGTATAGCACACACAAAAACTAAATTGCAATAAAAATATTATTTATTAATAAAAAAATTAAATTAAACTTAAAATATATATTTTGTTAAAATACGCTTCAAATCAAATATTTAAACAATAAATTAAAAAAAAATAAAACATAGTAGTTTGAACTACTAATAATTGAAATAAATACAAACATTAAATTATTCGGTACAGAATGAAGTTTTCTTGCAGTTTTTGCAGACTGCTGTTATATGCTGTAAACACATATGCTTTCTACAGTTGAAATAAGAAAACCTTGTTTTTTTTTGTTTTTTGTTCTATCACAATAAAAACATCTTTCAATAATAATATTCTGTTAAAGAAATTGAGTTTAAGTTTTGCACACCTCTTGTAACCTTAATGAAAGGCCTTGTGAAAAATTGAACATACTTGCTCCAACTTGCAAGTGTAGTAGCAGTAAGCCGGTTGCTAAATCCATCAAAACAATTTGTCTTAAAACCCTAATTTCTGGGTTATGGCAAAATATATAATTGACGAATTAATTGCAGCTATGTTCAACATAGAATAAAAAATCACTGTTGGCCATCTTTGTGTATTTCTGGCACAATCATAACTGGCGCATAGCTTGTCAACGGTGTCAACGCTTTCCTTGGTTTTATTATAGTCAATAATGATTGCTGGTTTTTTCAAAATTCTACTATCTATATCAACTTTTTCATTATGATGTTTCCTTTTATTTTTTCTGGTAGTGCCAATTACGGTGTTCCTGCAGTAGACTTCGAACCAGATGCACTGATGTAAACCAATTGTCCAAAGTGACATTTCTGTTTGAACCAAAAATAAGCTCACAGAGTCTATGAAACACATCAAATGCACTATTGGAAACCTTATAAAGCTCTACTGGTTGCTCTCCAGCATATATCTTCAATTTGCTAGTATAAAACATTTTAGCATTGCATAATGCTTATATTTTCAAACCATATTTGTTTGGCTTTAGATAAATGGTTAACACATGTAAATGAGGAATCATCAGCATTTGGAAGAAATCCAAGATTTTCTTTGTTTTGAAGTTTAAATGCAATAAATCCTGCCAAATTTTCCAAACCATCCAATTCAATATCTGTCAACTCATCTGCTATTGCATCGTTTTCAGAAGAATAATTTGAGGATAGATTGTTTAGTAAATGTTTTGTTACAACTGTTGCATCATCTTTTTCAACGGAGCAGTTGTTATCAAAATAATCCACACTATCTATTGCAATATTGGGCGTATCAACTCCTTGCTCTACGTTTGATGATGACGATATAACTTCGTCATTTCGTCCTAGAATATAATTTCTGAGACGGAATTTAAATTGTAGCGCTTTTGGGTGGTCGTGTAAGCTTCCAATTGATCTTATAATTGAAAAAAAACCTTTCAAAGGATCTTGATTTAGATGATAGGTTAATAAATATTTAATGTTGTATTCAGACTTTATATCAAGGAATAGTGATTCAAAAGAATTAACTTAATATAATTCCTTTTTGAAACGGCAATTTCGATGTTGAGCCAATTGTTCTTAAATTATTAATTAGTTCATACATTTTATCTAAAATTTGATTTTGGTCTTCTAAAGCTAGACCATATGCTTTCATCCTACTCTTAGTACCATTTTGTGGAATTTTGGTATTGAAAACATCAAACCAACCGTTGGTTATTTAAAAAAAATCCAATATTCCATCCAATTCATATTATTTTTATACAGTCCTAAGGTACTCATTCGTGAAATTGCACGCAAAATTGTGTGGGAAAATAACTTTGTTGACAATTTAACTTTTTGGCGCTGTGGTCCTTGAACTGATAAAAATTGCATATTGTATTTTGTAGAAGCTAAAAAACTACGTCTTTTGTTATGTTATATTTTTTATTTAGCTCATATCCGGTGTCAAGAAAATGATTTCGCACAAGTTTGATTAAATGTGGCACATCCGCAAAAACATAGATTTTTTTACTACTTACTCTATTGTAGAACCACGTTTTGTTTTCGGAAATATCCAATGCTTTCCATAGACCCCTATTGCCACCACCCAAATCACTACTAACTGCATGAACAGGATAGCCAATATTTTCAATTATTTCAAATAGTATATCTTTTGTCATCTTACAATCATAGTCATAAAATATCAGTTGTTTCCAATTGCCACAAATGCCGCGAGTCATGATATCATAGTCATACGTACTTTCTATTTTCATTTCGTCAAATAATAAAATACACGCCTTTTCCATTTTAGTCAATGCTGAATTCTTCATTAGCTTCAATACAACTGTTAAAATACCTGGCTGAACATTTACTTTACTTGCTCATCAACGCAATGTAGACACAGCTGGTAACGGGTGCTTTCGTTTTAAAAAGCAATCTATATGATCGTGGACCTGCTGCATACAAAGATATTACACTTTCTTCAACAGTCCAGTTAATTCGTACCTGGTTGTTGAGTAATTTTCGAATTTGACCTTTAGTAAAAACTTGTTTTAGTGATTGCAACTCATTTTCTTTGATTTGGATTTGTTCTTTTAGGTTAATAAGTTCTTCTTCTAGTTTATTATTTCTTTCATTTAGTTTAATATTTTCTTTTTGAGAGAGTTTTAATTTGGATAAAATCTCATCATCCAAAAATCTAACAAAATATGAAAATACTGATTTATTTAAATCATTGTAAAAATATTAAAAGTTACCTATCAGTTTGAGTAACCGCATTAATTTTAACTTTTACGTCAACAATCTCATTTACGTTCAATATTTCATCCGTAATATCATTTCGATTCTCATCAACATTTAAAAGTTTACTCCTATTACTTCTTCAACCTCTTCTCGCGTAAATTTTCTGTTTTAATATTATGCTTTTATTAAAATTTGGTAAATTTTTTTTTTTTTGCTTGGAGAATAGTTTAATAACCTATGCTTTAAACAGTAATCGTTTTCTGTAAAATACACGGAATAAATTCTAGCAGTTTTTATATTAAATGAAACATTTACGCACCCACATATCGCATACTTTACCATATTTGCAGGTTAATAAAAACAATACAATATAGATCGAACCGTGTAAACAAACTATTATACCTACAACCATGACCGCATCATGTGACTGAAAGAGTGGGAGAAACCCGCGCTTGATCATATCTTACTGTTTTAGTATCATGAGGTTTTATTGTCTTTTCCAATAAAAGACAAACTAGAACTAATAATAATGTCATTTTCATCAACATCAAAAATTTCTTGATTAGAATCGCTTTCATGTAGCACACAATCTTTCTCATCGATTTCTGAATTATCAGACACATCATTTTTTGTTCTATCAACCTTATCATCCGTTAAAATTTTGTCCATCATTTTCTGCAAGCGGGCATGTTCCGCGCAATAGGACTCCATAACGTACAAAAAACTTTAATTGTAATAAAAGTGTTCCTTCTTACAATTACGGTACTGTATTTTAAAATAAAATACAAAACTTGACAAAGCAAAGGTAAAACTAATAGATATAACTATGTTTGATAAATAGTTAGACGTCCTTGTATATAATAGTAGGTTAGATGGCATAAACGGACAGTTTTTTTAAAAAATTATTTAATCAATCTTTATTACAGAGACGTTTCGGAAAATTGACATTTTCCTTCTTCAGTCGAACAATAAAAGTAGGATTTAATTCCTTATATCAATACTAAGATATAACTATAATAAGCATAAGTAGCTAAAAGACTAAATTTAATATAAAATTTTCTGATATTTATATCAATGCATATGGGTGGTATTCAAAAATTCCTAGAAAGATTTTACCAGGAATAGAGAGATTAGGAATAAACCAAGAATATAAAAGATAAAATTAAAAGATTACAATAAAGCTTAACACTAATTACTTTCGGTGGGCTGTATTCTGAGAATAATGTAATTAAATTTTAACAAAAGGTAAATCCATAGAAAAATACTTCCTCAGCTGTAATTATTAATTATATTAAAATTAAAAAAAAAAAATTAAAAAATTCAAGCACACCAAAATTAAACAGGAGTAGTAACGGCGGTGTCTGACACCGCAATAATTTTTACTAGACGCAACAATTAAAATGTTGCAATCAAATTTAAACTACATTTGCAAACACATTAGAAGTGCAAACTCCTAAAATATTAAAAATCAACCTTTTCTAGGCAAAGAAAAAAACTCAAATAACAATTGGAAAGTTAAAAAACAAAGTCACAACTGTACCATCAGCCATGATTATGCATAAAATGCGAAAAAAAGGCATCAAATAGCCAACTGCAGCAAGAGAAAATATTGTATAGATTGTAAAGTAACAGAACACAGAACAGGAAGAAAAATATGCCCGGTCATAAACAAAAAAGTAATGGAAAGACCAAGAAAGAACGTAAAAGACAAAAATCCAGATAATTGGAGACAACACGAGAACGAGGACACAAACAAAAATGTATAACATCATTCAAACAAGTATTGGCAGAAGAAGAGAAGCAACAGCGGTGAGAAGGAAAATAGACATAGTAATAGTGAGTGCACCAAATAAAAACAAATTAAGTGGGAAGTGGATAAAAGATAAGAACTCAGACGTGGCTATCTTAACAAGCGATAAATGTAGAGATAAAGTACAGACAGATGGGGAACACTCAAAGAAGGAATACTGTGGGCCGATATAAGAGGCATGATAGTATACAGCTGTTACATCAGTCCAAACTGCGGAATAGAATACTGTCAAGTGTGGATAGAAGAATTAAAACACAGATTTAAAAAAAACAAAAAGGAAACATATTCTGATAGAAGGCGATTTCAACGAGTTGGACGGTGACAAAAGTACATAAGTACATACAATACATTACAATCGGAAAAGGTTAATAAGAAAAAGATGAAATATAAGAAGGATGGACAGAGAAATTATAAAAAGAAAGAAAGATGCAAAAGGTACTTGGAAAAATTGAGGAAGACATCAGAAGAATTAATGTCAAGTAAAGAACAGAAAAAAAAAACTGTACTGGTGGTGCAAACAGATAAAGAAAAACAAAAAAAAAGCAATACAAACAGCAAAGAAGGTCAAAAGACAGAAAAAAAGGAGAGAAGATTCTGACAAAGCTGAAGAAGAACTAAAAAATTACTCAAAGGATTTAAAGGACACACTCGGAAACAGTAAGAAAGGATGCTTAAAAGTAGTACATACAAAGTAGTATTGAATAAATTAGAAGAAATTAAAATTAATTTGTTTAAAGGAAGAAGAGAGTGAAGAAGTGACAATTAAGAAATTGTTTCCCACTGCAAAAATTGTAGAAAAACCAACAGAAATAGCTGATAAAACAAAAGCAGTTTCTACAACAGTGGTAGAGAAAAAAAAGATGATCAGAAAACTGCCTAATAACAAGGCACCAGGACCAAACGCAATGAGATAGAGATAATTCAAATAATAATCAGATGTCTGAAGAAAAGAACATTTCCGGTTTGCTGAAAAAGACAAACCTAGTGTTAATTGAGAAGAAAAAAAAATCAAGGGCGTAAGACCGATATGCCTAATAAACATTTTAGCAAAAATTATGGAAAAGGTTATCGTGAAGCAAATTGAACTAGAAATAAAAGAAAAAAGAGGATTTGAACAGAAGCAATATAGATTTAGAGAAGAGAAGATTGACTCTAGAAGCCATTAAAAAGGTAAAAGACAGATCAAAAAAACAAATAACAAATAAAACTATTAAGATAATATAGTTAATTTCAAGGAAATAATCTACTAACTTAAAATGGAAAATTTAGGCAGACCAGAAAAGTGCCACAGGTATCTGCACTTGGACCTAAACTGTAGAATCTAGTCTATAATGAGTTACTCAGGATGCGGCTGCCAGAAGTAGTGAAAATAACAGCATAGAAGTATTAAAAGATAAGCTGGAGTTGTCAATAGATATGATATAGATTTGGATGAAAAATATATGTAGCGGAACAAATAATAACTATAAGAAAGAAAATTAATTACTTCGGAACAGGTTAAAGAAGCGGTAAGAGTAACTGTAAGATAAAGCAAGAATATAGAGAAATAGAGCAAATCACTGTAATAGTTTAAGATAGGGCAGCAAAGACGACGTGTGATTTAAAGTTGAGTTTTTAAGTGCAATTTTTTTTAAATGTTATGGGTAGCAAATATGTTGGTTGCATCCAATATCAAGGCCTGATTTTTTCTAAAATCCTAATATGTTTAATAAAAGCTCTCAGTCATGGTAAATAAAAATTAAATCAACAGAACACGGACAAAAAAAGACAAATTAATTGAAATTGCGGATGAACTAAACAACTACTTTGCAACAGTGGGAAATTGGCTGAAAAAAAAATAATGACAATGAAACAATAACAACCGCAAGAAATGAAGAAGAAGCTTTATTTAACAAAACATCAGAAGAAGAAACAGAAAATATAATCCAACAACTAAAAATAAGAAGCGCGCCAGGAGAAGATCAAATAACCCATGAAGTGATAAAAGTCATAAAACAAGAAGTAGCACCAATATTGAAAAAATTCATAAATAAAATGATAGATACAGGTGAATACCCAAAATTACTTAAAAAAAATTATAAAACCAATATACAAAAACAAACAAAAAATCACTTATATCAGTTCTTAGCAAAATTACAGAAAAGGAAATATATAACAGACTAATGACACACATAAACAAACATAATATTATAAATAAAAGGCAATACGCATTCCAAAAAAAAATCAAGCACAAAGGGCATCACAACCGATATAATACACCATATAGTATGAAAGTTAGACGAGAAACAGTATGTTATACCAAAATTTATAAACATAAGAAAAGCTTTTGACACCATCGACAAAAACAAATTGTTTAAAAAAATGATGTTATTAGGAATAAGAAACACAAATTTAAAACTGTTAAAAACATATATTAGAAGCAGAACACAACAAACACAAATAAACAACAGATTTAGTAAAACAACGGAAGCAGAATATGGGGTACCACAAGGTGGAGTGCTTGCACCAATACTATATATATATAATATAAATTTCACTAGTAAAATATATACATATGCTGAAAAAAATAAAGAAGCAATAGAAAGAAACATAAATGCAGACATTAAGAAGAAACTAACTAAATGCTACGACGAAACAATACAAACAATAAATGAAAAAAAAAACAACTTATATGGTAATAAGACAAAAAAACACAAAAGATATTGACATAAAAATTGAAATAAATAACATACCAATTACTAGAACAAAACAGACAAA
Organism: Tachinus rufipes; assembly: GCA_963932245.1. NCBI lineage: Eukaryota > Metazoa > Arthropoda > Insecta > Coleoptera > Staphylinidae > Tachinus > Tachinus rufipes. Next base: position 55,477,581 of record OZ010748.1, read on the forward strand.
ATACTTAGGAATAATATTAACTAAAAAGAAACTGCATTACGTATTTACCATTTACAATTTTTAGCAAAAATTAGTTATTTAATAAACATATGGGAAGAAACATTAAAAACAAACATACAAAAAATACAAAGACAACAGAACAAAATTCTAAAAACAATACACAAACTAAAAAAACTAACACCAACAGAAAAAATTAACAAAATAATTAACAAAACAAAAATAAACAAAAAAATTAAAATAGATAAATGCAAACTAATATACAAAATTAAAAATAAAGAAATTAAAACTATCCTCCAAATATAAATTAACAAAGAAATTCACGGACATTACACTAGAAGAAGAAGCAATAAACCTGTACACACAACAAGGATAGAAACGGCAAAACAAACAATACTAGGCAATACACTAGTCACGTACAATCAACTGCCTCAAAGTATTAACAAAATAAAGAGCAATAATAAATTCAAAATAAAAATAAAAGAACTCTATATATTAAAAAGATCAAAACACAGAAATGAATAAAATAGATAATACAAACAACATAAATAACAAATAAGAAGAATTGAAACATAAAATGGTGCTCCGAATACAAACTCTGCAGCCATCCATATAGAGACGGTGTAGAGCAGCAAGTGGGGAGAAAACAAAATGAAATATATAAATATATTATAATAAAAAAAAATCAGATCAAAGATGTTTAAATTTTGAGCTTTACAATGCTTTGTTTTTCAAATCCTGCAATTTCAGAGTTGCTAGTTTGGTACTTTAGTTTTTAATAAAAACTGATGTCGTTTTGCTATTCTAAATTTTTTAAAACCTGTTGAGAAAAACTTTCCTTAAAAAAATTAAAAACTTGTTTTGAAATAATTTTTAATATTAAAATTATTTTCTTAACAATGTTTCAACAAATTTAAAAAGTTAATCAAAGTTTTTTTTTTTTATTTTGACCAAAAAGAGATAATTTATTTTCAAATGATATTACTTTTTTTACACATTTAAAGAAAAATCCCTTTGTAGTTTACAATTAAATTGATTAAGATGATAACGTTTACAATAAAATATTTTTTTTTTGATATCGATTGTTTGTCAGTTTTGAATAATAAAGAACTATCTAAAAAAAAATGCTTTAGACAGAGGCAGGTGAAATTGCTAACCGCAGGAATGCAGATTTTAACTACAATTTTCGTCTTTCCTACATTGACATTTTTTTCTGTACTCGTGATAAAGACTCATAAAGAACAACTAAGAAAAAATAGATATAAAAAATTGCAAAATTTTATTTGTACTGTACGTGCATAGTATTTTGTAAAAAAACCAGACTTAAGAGGCCAAAGATCAGCATACCTTTTTGGTTAAAGTAATTTTAAAGCTGTTTAATAACCTTTTAAAGAGTTTTCCAATAAAAAGTCTCATTTTGAATAGCATTGACAAGTAAAAACTACGCCATTATTAAAAATGGAACAATACACGCTTCAACAACGCATTGAAATAAAATTATTAAAATTCACTACAAAAATGGTCAAAAAATTTCACTCACAGTTTGCAAAACTAAATCACTTTTTGGTTGTCGTAAAGCACCTACCCGGCCGGCAATAGTAAACCTAATGGAAAAATTTGAGCTGTTGGGACAACTTTGTGATGTAAAGAATCAAAACCGTGTGCATCGCTCAAGAACACATGAGAATATTGCTGATGTAGCCCGTAGTCTTGAAGAAAACCCAGGTTTGTCGATTTCTCATCGATCTTTGGAATTAGACATTCCATAAACGACATTACACCATATTTTGCATAAAGACTTAAGTCTTAAGACTTTTAAAGTTCAGTTAACACAAGCACTCAAGCCGGTCGATCACCATAAACGTCGTATCTTTGCTGATTGTGTCTTTCAAATGCATCAAAATGATCCGGAATTTCATCAAAAAATCATCTTCAGTGATGAGACCCATTTTCACCTCGGAGGCTACGTTAATAAGCAGAATTGTCGCATTTGGGGCTCAGAAAATTCAAGAATAATTGTTGAAAAGTCTTTGAATTCTCAACGTCTCACTGTTTGGTGCGGTTTTTGGGCAGGCGGTATGATTGGACCCTCCTTTTTTTTAAAAACTGTTACGGTGAATGGATGGCGCTACCGAGCTATGATTCATGATTTTTTATGGCCAGAATTGGAAGATATTGATGTGGACGACGTTTATTTTTAGCAAGACGGCGGTACGTGCCACACAAGCAACAAAACAATCGCAATTTTGCAAGAAAAGTTTCCTGGCCGTGTTATTTCTCAAAAAGGTTATCACAATTGGCCACCGAGATCTTGTGATTTAATACTTTTAGACTTTTTTCTTTAGGCCACGTGAAAAATAAGGTCTATGCCAATGCTCCACAATCAATTCAAGACCTTAAAGGTGGAATTTGTGAAGTTATCGAGGACATACAGCCGCAAATGTGCGAATTGGTCTTGGAAAATTTCATGAAAAGAATGTGGTCCTGCAACCGTAACTGTGGCGGCCATTTGCCAAATAAACATTTATTGATTTCTCTTAAAAAATAGCCGTTTTTTTTTAATATCAAAATGAAACCTCTTATTGGAAAAACCTATAGTATCAGGAAACCGCATTAAAATTGAAAATGTCCTATTAAATTCTTATAATATCTTATAAACACAGTACAACATAAAGAAAAAACTTTCTGGTTTCTTATTCCAATTTTAGGAAAAAACGTATTATTGAAACATTAGAATTATTTTGGAATAACAATGATCATGTTACATAGGGTAACCAGATATCTTTTAAAAAGAACCAAAATATGTCTTAAAAACTGATTTTGGCTATGGCAACACAAAAAAATACACTTTTTCTACGTTTACAAAAATACAATGAGTTGTCTGCTTTCAAAGTCAAAACTGAACTAAATGCAGGCTGTCTGAAAATTTTAATGTGACCTAGTGATGAATGGTATTGACAAATCTCATCTGGAATTTGCAATTGTAACGCCTTTTCTTTTAATTTTACTAGGCTTCTCACTTTGTTCTTGTAGTTATATTTAATAAAGGAATGTAAAAACACCTAAAAGTATCTGTAATAGGTATACACGTATGGAATATGTATATTAGGAAATATTTACTTCTGCAGGAAAAACTAGAAGTAATAAAAATGACAAAGATAAAACAGAAAACAATAAACCACAAAGCAGTTCACCTAAAAAACAAAACCTAAAATCGATAAAATTATAATAAAGACGCAAGAGAGCAAAAGCTGCGCCAATGTGCTAATAACCATTAAGAGAGCTGGCAATATAGAACAGACCAAAATAATTATCAAAGACAACAAAACAAAAAAGAGCCTTTTTTGAAATAATAAGAAAAAAGTTAAAGCTTATTATCAAAAACAAAGCACTCAAAGCAGTTTTTGCAATATTAAATATTAGTAGTAATACAAAAAACCACACAAGCAAACAAGCAATCAAACCGCCATAGTTGCTATAAAACAAAATGTAGCCAAATACATAATAAAAAAAAGGTTTTTGGAATCAACTGCAAAGCAAGAAAGTCTACCTCACTTACACATGCTAAAAGTGCAGTTATATATAGAAACAAATTTTGTTTAAACTGTGTCAAAACGTGTCTTGTTTGCAATAAAATGTAAAAATGCACTTTTGTGTATATCATGCAACGTGGAAGTTGTTAGACCAGGCAAAATTCCTATATTGTAGACAAAAAGTTATTGAAAAGTGGAGCTGCAATAAAAAATGTTATAACTTGTGTAAAATTAAATCAAATTGCCAATGACAATCCTACAAATTAATTTGGGCAGAGTTATGTTTGCACACAACGTTTCCACGCTACTGCATCAATATTGATGTAATAATTGATAGTGAACAAAAAAAAATAGTAATAAAAAAACTAGGCTAGATAGAAGATAAAAGGAAAACCGTGGCGGTGTTCTTTAACACGTTAAGTCCCGGGTCGCATCAATCTATTGCATCACCACCACATGGCATTAGGACCGTAAGGCATTACCGCAACGCCTCAAAAACTGTATAAAAGAATTACCCGTTCCAATAGGCACCAAAAAATTAAATAATGGCGGAGCTTAACGTGTTAAAAAAAAGAAAATAAAACTTAAAAAATAACAGCTATTGCTGCTCATCTTCAAATACAATTTTAAAGATTAGAAACTGGCTATAAACTCTATCATTCAAAAAATCCGTACAGCGCAAAAAAATGTATTACACTTTGCTATATATTATTATTAATATTATTGCGCGTTTTACAGCTATTTTACATTGCCCTAGAAGTCTTACAACTTGTTTGAAGGAGATTGATGAGACCAATGGTTTATTAAGTGATTTCCGAATCACCCCCGGTGGATAAAGAGCAAGTTATTATTTTAGTCATGTTTGGGGATCAAACCCCGGACTGTCAGCGTGGTACGCTAACGCTCTATAACTGAGCTATCTCACCGTTAAATGCATACGCTCACAAATGGGAGTTTGCAGTGGCAGACAAAAGAAACGCACATTTTGTAGATTGGTTTGCAACTTTAAACATAATTGTGCACAACAACGGCGATCGTCCAACTTTTTCCAGGTAAAACTCCAGATATTTTATAAATGTGACATACTCGATGCAAGCGTTTAAAAAATTGAATAAAAACTGAAAACTCTTAGATAAAAAAGCACAACCGAGCAATCAAGAAAACAACTAAAAAACAAAAAATATAATAACACAAAAAGAACAACTGGGAAAACCTTTTAAGAACTAATTTCTTAAAGAATAAAAAAAATTGACGTTTGATGCATACATATTTTTAAGAAAAAAAGAAGTTGAAGGTAGCCTAGTGCAAGAAAATGCAGATAAAAATGTGTATTACACTAGAGAACAAATCAATAGCCAACAAAAAAGTTAAAACAAAAATGTATAGATAGATAGAATGATAGTGGAATAATGGTACAGTAAACACAAGACAAACCAAATACAAAATAAAAACAAACGAACTGCGCAAAAATATAAAAACAGAAAAAAAAATTTAAAAAAATTAACTTTTTTCGCCAAGCGGAAAACGGCAAAGTTGATATTGATACCAAAAGAAAACTCATTGAAAAACGTAAAATCAGACTTCCCGTCTTTTAAACATTATTAATAAAGTCTACAAGCTAAAGAGTAGACTCAAAGTACAGTTTTCAAAAAGGCAAATCTACTATAAATGTTGTAGAAAAGGTAGTAAATATAACAGAAAAAAGTAAAAATAACGGAGGAACGCAAGATTCCTAATACATGAGTTTAACACTTTTATGGAAAGAAATTAAGTGTGAACCAGCCAGAAAAGACCCCTCACAACATCTACAAATTATGGTCTAACTTGTTAGTTACTTGAGCGGAAGGAAACTTTACATGAAAGAAAGTCTCGGTCACTTATAGGCAATTATTATAAAACCTAATATACGACGGGCCATTAAGAAGAAAATGACCAAGTGAAGTAAAAGTAATAGCTTTTCTTGACAATAATGCACTAATAATCGTAGCCAAGGATAAGTACAAATTAATCTATAAAACAAACAATACTATAGAAATGATGGACATATGGCTAACTAAACAGCAGCTGGAACCAGCCCATGAGAAAACAGAGACGATTATATTAAAGAGCCCACGAAAAAGATGTCTTAGAAGCGCGGTTACTTTGACATACAGAACGGCAATACTAAACAAACAAAACACGTAAACACACGTTACTTTTAAGATACGTTTATTTTTGGTATTACACCTAAGTGTAATATTTGTTTATTTGTTAAGTATATTATACGGAAAAATGTCTGGCGACTAAACGGATATATCTCGTATATTTAGTGTGTAATATACGTATCTGTTATATGTATTTTAAACGTATAATTTACACGTGTTATCAACGTAAAAAATGCGTTAATACATAATAAATTTATTTGTATATTCTTCAATTAAAATACACGTGTATTATAGTTAAACTTTATCCGGCGAGAAGACATGTGTATGTTTGGATGCCTATACAAGGTAGCGGACTCATATTGAAAAGAATTGGGTTACCCATCCAAGTCGTGACCGGAACGGACGTTGCTTAACTTTTGTTAATCGTAGTCCTCTCTGCCGTACTGCCTTCTCTTTCATATATATATAATAATGTAAAATATGTATATCATTCTAACATAAAATACAAAGTATTACATATAAATAAATAAAACATTATAATATTTAACATAGATATTTAAGAACATTACAGTTAAATTAAAGATCCACTTTGCTTTTTCAATCAGTCTGTTGGTGACATCTGAAAAATATACTGTGTGTATTTCCACAGCCTCATATGAGACACAGATGGTAATCTTTATTTCAAATAACTTGACTAGTTTGCTATTTGTATTTATAATACTATATTTAACAATGTAAGGGGTAACAGTGTAAGGAATATCAACCAACATCATCAAAGACAAGATACTCAAACGTCAACCTCACCTGCACGCTGTACACCCTGCTAGATAACTAACGAGGCTCTGACAACCGAACAATGGCGGTATAACCATAGACTGGACTAAACAAAGGCCTAAAATCCCTGTGGTTGAGAAAGGCAAGGAGAAACCATCTCAATATTTACAAATATCTTAAGAGAACCATGGCTTCACTCAGAGACATTATTTCCAGAGACATAAACTGTCCCCCACTCGGATCTCTGGGGGGGACAACTTTGAGAGACGTTGCACATTCACTTAAGAGAAAAACATCAATTAGAATTGACACGTGGAACGTGAGAGGCCTGCGCCAAACTGGCAAAACGCAGATAGTTGAAAAAGAGCTACAATGATGCAAAATGGCAATAACCGGATTAGCTGAAACTCATTGGAGAAGAAAAGGCCATTTCACCCCCAACAATGGCAATGCCATTATATTTTCCAGCAATGAAGATAATAGCAGGAATGGTGTAGCAATCGTACTAAATCCCGAAACCAGCAAATGTTTTTAGTAGGTTACAACACCATAAGCGACAGAATAATAACAGCAAAACTAAGTGCAAAACCCATTCCACTAAATGTAATTTAAGTATATGCACCTACGAGCACAGCCACCGATGACGAAATCGAAGATTTTTATAGAGCATTACGCGGAGTTCTAGAAACACTCCCCGGCAGAGAACTTGTCATAATCCAAGGCGACTTCAATGCCAAAGTGTGAGACACCACAGACAACGACCATATGAGAAATATAGTTGTGAAATACGGCACCGGCACGCGCAATGAAAGAGGCGAACGCCTAATATCCTTCTGTTTGGAAAACAACTTTGCAATTGCCAATACTAAATTCCAACACCACATAAGACGACTTTTCACATGGCAGTCCCCCGATGGAAATTACAGGAACCAAATAGACTACATCTTCATACGTTCACGGTGGAAAACATCTATTAAAAATTCAAAACACTACCAGAAGCTGCTGAGTACGGCAGTGACTATAGTAATGGCAAAATTCCAAAAAAAACTGAAGAAACCACACAAGCAAGAACTCCCAAAAATGCCGCCAATTAAAGACGATGAACTATTTCAAAACAACCTGAACTCACTCCTTAACAGATGTCCACTTAAAAATCTAAACAATTTGTCGTCAGAAACTGCATTGGAAGAAACTAAGGATATCATCATCAAATCATTAAAAGAATTTCCTCGAAGCCAACAGACCGGTAAAAGGCAACACTGGATGTCTGACGACACCTCAGACATTATAGAACAGAGACGAACACTTAGTTGCTCTGGCGTAAACACTCAAGAAGAACGTCTGCAATACTCAAAACTCAACAAACATATCCAGAAACTATGCAAAAAAGACAAAAACAAATATCTAAGGGAATTATGTCATACAGCCCAGCAACATGCAGATCACAATAACACGAAGGATTTATTCCAACTGGTGAAACAAATAAATAAGCAGTCTTCCCCTAGAGTTTGGTCGATTTGTAACCAGGATGGCAAAGATGTAACGGAAATACATGGAATTCTAGAGATCTGGAGAACATACTGTGAGAAACTGTTTTCAGATGACAAAGCTCCCAATATAACAGAAATGCAAAAAGAAAAAGAAGAACCATCAATTCTAAAAGATGAAGTAGAGAAAGCTATTAAAAAACTGAAACTCCATAAAGCGCCTGGGATCGAAGGAATTTCAGCTGAAATCATATAGTCTATGGGAGACATCGGGGTACAGTTATTTCACAGAGTATGTCAAAAGATCTGGATGACAAAAAAGTGGCCGGAAGAATGGACAAAATCCATATTTATGCCTTTACATAAAAAAGGACCAAAAGGAGACTGAAAATTATCGCCTGATAGCCCTCATCTCACATTCCAGTAAAATATTTCTGCTTATATTAAATGAAAGGCTAAAATCATATCTTTCATGGCAAATACCACCGGAGCAGGCAGGCTTTGTCAAATGACGGGGCACAAGGGAACAAATTTCAAACGTACGGCAGATAATTGAGAAATTAGAGAATTCAACAAACCGCTATTCCTTTGTATTGTTGACTAACGAAAGGCATTTGATAGCATCAAATGGACAAAAATGTAGGAAATACTGAGAGAAATAAGAGTACCACAACACTTGACTGTGCTTCTCAACAACCTCTACGTAAAACGCGAAGCCGTCGTTCGAATAGATAACCAAACATTTAACTTCTGCTCCATCAAAAAAAGAGTTAGGCAGGGTTGCATACTCTCACCCTTGCTTTTCAATATATATGGCAAGTACATCATGAAAAAAGTAACAAACGAATGGGGTAGAAGAGTTAGTATAGGAGGTGTAAAACTTAACAACCTTCGGTACGCCGACGACACGGTTCTCCTAGCAGAATCAAGCGATGAGCTCACACAAATTCTCTTTAAATTTGTAAAGGAAAGCAAATATTGTGATCTACTGGTTAACTACACGAAAACAAAAATAATGATTACTGATAGAGCAAACAACAACCAGCAACGCATACAGGAAATAGGGCACTGTAAAGTAGTTATCCAGTATATATTTATATATATATATATAGATGTAAAACAACTAATACTCCTCCAAAATATATACACGCTGATCGTACTGGCCTCCAGAACGGAGGCAGGTACGAAAAACTGGAGGCAAATACGTTTTGGTGTGTATATCAATTTATTTCAACATAATACTTTACTAGAAGTCGTTCTTCAAAATTTTGTTCGGTGACCATTTCGACTCATATACATATACCGTTATACATTGTAGTACATTAAAGTAAACACTACGTGGCGCCATGCTTTTATACTGATATACATATTTTGTTGCGGGCCAGTAGAATAAGCCTCCTCATAAGTTAACGTTCGAATACGCCTCTTACAATTGGCAACATAGCAAATACAATTTATAAAAATAATTATATACTTTTAATATATCTAAACGGTTCACGTTGTTTATTAGTTTTTTATAGAAAATATGTAAAAATAAAACAGAAAATATTACTCAACTTTACGTCCAATGAAACAAATAAATAACATTTTTTATAATATATTATAAATATTTTTTAAATTATTCTATTGAGGTATTGTGCTATGTAGAATGAATTTTAAAAATATTATAAAATTGCAGATATAATACTATTTAAAATTTCTTTAATAATAAATTTTTAATTTGTGCAACCAAAAAAAAAAAAAATTTTTAAATATATTTTTTTAAATAAATTAAATAACAATAATATTGTTTATATTAGTTTTAAAATTTATGAAAAATTCTAATTTTAGTCTTGTTTAGTAAACTTGACATTATTTGCATGTTAAATTAAAATAAATTCTTTTCAGTATAAAGCTAGAGAATTGCCAGGTTTAGTCGCACTGTCTTGAGGGGGTGCTACTAGTAGTATTATTATGGAAAATATTAAATCCTATCACATCAACAAAAATATCTGCAAACCTTTTTCTCTAGAAAAATATTGACACGTATAGCGCCGTTTTTAAATTAAAATTGGTACTTATGGGACAAAACGCCAACCAACTCAATATTCAAACGATACGATTTTAATCATCACTCTTTTATATGTTGAATATTCTATGTTTTCATGTTTTTGTTAAAAGATTTGAAGTTATAATTAACGAGTAAAAAATTAATAAAAAACTAATTAAAAACGCCACTTTTAAAAAATTAATTGCGGAGAAACGACTGCATCAAATTTGCATCAAATTTTTACAAATTTAATGACACAGAGTGGACTTTCTTCTACAATGTGTGAAAATTTTATTCTATTATATTCATGCGTTTTCTTGCTGAGATTGATTCTGTAAAGCCTTATAATAGCACAACTATTCTTCCCTCTTAATTAAAGTTATCATTATTTTTTTATCAATTTGAATAAATTGTTAGATCATTAATTACGGAGATAAATATAACTATCCCATATTTACATAATTAAAATTATGGTACAAAAAAGGTTTTTTTATGTTATCCTACTAGCTATAACAATAATATAATATTGCAAAAAAAATATTTATAGTGACATCTTCAAGTTTAGTTTCAACTGATTAACACTTGAACACAAAAAACGCAGTAATTTTTTTTTTACAAAAGGCTGTAAAGTTTTTTTTAATATAAACCTAATAGCGTGCGGTTGAAGATTACATTAAGGTTCTAACTAATTTAACTAGGTAACTCATTGATTGCTAGTAGTGACATATTAAAAAAGGTTGACAGCGTACGTGTTGGTATGATGTTCAAACCAAGATAAGTAATTGCTACTAGCGTTCTTGGAGTCTTGTAGCACATTAGAGATGTTCAGATTTTTGTAGAGAGATTTATTGGTGATAAATATTGAACTGTTTGTAATTGAAATATCTTTAGCTTCAGAATGTTATGCCATAGTTAAGAACAGTTGGTCAATACAGGTTTTAAAATTTATTTTAAGGTACTTTGCATTGGTAGATTGTAATAATTGTTTGCCGGAGAGTGAAGGTAACATGCTGAAATTTACTTTGATTGGCCCTAATTTTCAAGGTATTAAGCTATTTTTGGATGTTTTTAAAAAAATCTGAAGTTTCTCAGAGACAACACTTGGAATTTTACTAACTGTTAGAATGACAAACGTAACTCTTGAAGGTTTTCTGTAAAAAGTAGATATAGCACCGATCCAAGAATACCTTCCTGTGGTACCGCTGATTTGATGAGGTTAAATTAATTACTTTATCTTGATGTTTAACCATAAAAATGTTTTGGTTAGGTATCATTATAATACATGAAATGTGTAATGGGCAATTGCGTTTTCAATTTGCTTAAAAATCTCCGGTGTCAGACTTTTATCAAAGGCGTGTTGGGTGTTGTCCAGAAAAGCAGCCAAACAATATTTGTTTTTTTTAAGTGTTGTTAATTTGCTTTATTACTCTGTAAACCTGCTCTGTAGTTATGTGTTAGTTTAAAAAACCAAATTGGTGATTTGGAATTAGATGAAATGCTTTTAATTTCAGTCTTTTCAGAAACATATTTTCAAAGATACATTTTAAATAAACTTATTAAGCAACAGAAAAATGTTTCTGTCACAGGTTTATCAGAATGATTTGTGCCACTTTTCATTGAGATTGAAAATGTTCAGATCTAAGTAGTATAGCATTGAAAATATGTGTGAGTGCTTTTTGCACATTTTTTGGAAACTAATTTTAATTGCTGTATTTTTTTTTCATAGAAATATGGAATAAACAATGTCATTGATAAAGGTATTATAAAACTAATGACTGCTTTTTGTCTGTTTGTAGTAGTGGTGGTTTTTTTAGAATTAAGAGTAAGCTTTTAGCGGGTTGTTGTATTTAGTTTTGTTTTGTGGATTTCTAGTAGACTTCCATATTCTTCTATTTATTAGTAGTGCTTTTTTAGTTACTTTTAAATCATTTTGTAACTTGCTTGTAGTGTTTGTGGGTTCCAAAACTGCTTAATACTTAAATGTTGTTTTAAGCAAGACATTTGGGTGTATTTCATTTTCTAATATGTTTTAAAACTGGTTCCAGTTATTTTATTGGTTAAATAATCTGGTTTTTGTTAATGGTGTATGTATGAGCTTAAGTAGGACAGGGAAATAGTCTAAAAAGATATATTTTTTTTTTTACTTGCAGATAATTTAAGGGATAACTTTTGTATACAAAAAAATAGAGGACATTTGTTTTTAATGTCACATGGCCAGTGTGTAGTTGCTTTGGGCTGGCCAAGATCTAGGTCTCAGCGCTGGAAATTATGTTTGTTATGTTGCAGTTAGCACATTGAGGCATGACTTTTGTTTTTTTAACTGATTTTATTATGTATTTGTAGTGTTAAAGGTATTGCAATACATAGATGATTGACTTGTTGTTACTTTGTGGTTTGAATGATAGAAAGAACGTTTTTTAACATTACATAAAAACTGCGTTTTTGGTTCAAATAAAAGATGTAGTATTGCACATCACGATTTTTTGGTTCTTAAACAGCTGCTTGATATTTTAGCACATCTGTTGTCGACAATTTGATTATTATTTATTTTAAGATTAAATTTTTGTTTATTATCCTGATTGTTGTTTAGCATATCAGTAAATTATTTAATGTTTGCTACTGCTGTGATGTATATTGGTGGAGGTTTTATGTAATTAAGTAGTTCTTTTGGTGGAGTACTCTTGTTTTTGAGTTTATTACATGTTTGTAATAATCTATTAATAGCCGTTGTTTAACATTCCATGGTTTGGTTTCTGAAGAGTTTTTACGTTTAAACGTATATTAAATAATAAATAATAACAAAATAAATTAAATAGATTATAATAAAATAAATATCAGTTAAACTGAGGCAGGGAATCCATTCATGAACCGGTAACAAACAGTACTGTGTAGTATTTATTAATAGTGGTTAATTGTTTTGCAACATATTTTTTTAATAATGAGAGTTATAATACCACAGCAGTAAGTCACCGCTTAAAAAACGCTATAATGTAATAACAATTAATCACCGGTAGCATACTATAGTTGTTGTAATGTACACCACATAAAAAATTAAAATCAAAACAACTTCAAATAACTGTTCGTACCTACATTCAATAATTTTTGAAAATAACTATTTATTGTAGACTGTGTTACGGTTTCAATATTTTTATAATCTTATATACACAAAAAACAACTAAACTAAACCACCGCCTGAATAAAACAAATAATTGCCTATTAATAATAGAAGTTTACAAAATACGATATATTGATAGTGGCAACATTGGCAGAGTAAGATAGCTATGCATATATATATATCTGGGGGCACTTAAATCGAACAAAGAAGGGTGTACACAAGAAATAAAAAGAAGATGTGAGATCGCAAGGCAAGCAGCGAGTATCACGCAACACAGAAAAACAAGTTACAAAAACATTAGTGTTCTCCATGATCCTCTACGGCGCCAAATCATGGACAATGAAAGACTACGATCAAAGAGCTTTGGTGCTGGAGAAGAATACTTAGAATCCCGTGGACAGCTAGAAGAACCAATGTATCCGTTCTAGCCGAAATAAACAAACTACAACGGCTATCAAAAATCGTATACTCGCGGATTCTAAGTTACTTCGGTCACATTCAACAAAGAATCAGCAAAAATCTAGAACGGCTTATAGTACAAGGCAGAGTAGAAGGTTCCAGGCCAAGACGTAGATTTCTTCAACGTTGGGCTGATCAATTTAAAGAAACCACCAGCTCAACAGTCTATGATGCAGCAACACGATCACGCAATAGAGAAAGATGGCGTGGCGTCATCAAACGGGCCACAGCTAATTGAAAGGACATGTTAGTCATGGTCTCGACTTCTCAGACAAGAGGAAATACGAAGAAGAAGACATAACAATAGCAATCAATAATATTAAATTTAAATTAAAAAAAAATAGATAAATTGATATTAATGTTACTGTAATGTCTATAATTGCATTGTACAAATAAAAAAATGGTGCACCTGACAAGTTACTTGAAACAAAGATGTCATTGCATATTTTCAGACTTACCACAAGTTTGGTATTTCATCTTAGTACTCCTAAACCTGCGCTTCCAGTTAAATTAAACAACACTTTAACACTGCTGTGTAACAACAAACAACTTAAAACTGTATCGGATATTGCAACTAATAGCACGTGCACATTATGGTTGATAAAAAATAAATGAAATGATGAATCATGCATCTCAATATACACTTTGCAAACTATATTTACGCGTTTGGGTAGTTTCGGACGTACGAACAACAATAGGTCTGTTCCAACATACGATTTGGACAGTTTGCAAACCGTTCAAACTGTGCACACAAACAAACTACTGTGTATAAAAGATTGCCTAAGGATAACAAATATTTGTTTGTGTGCATAGTTTGAACGGTTTGCAAACTGTCCAAATCGTATGTTGGAACAGACCTTATGACAACATTGATTGGCAAACTAAACCCAGAAATAATAAACGTTAAATATACGTAGATATATTATGCAAGTTATCTACACAAGTATTCTAATAGTTAATATACGTATATTAATCAACGGTGGAAAAAAAAGAAAATATTAACGTATAATAATAACGTATACATATCTTACGTGTATAAGATGTGTATTATACAAATACACATACACCATATACGCTTTTTACACCATATATACGTGTAATAAACTTATATTATCTAATTTTGTGTTTACTGAGATACTGGTATAATAATCAAGGATGTTTTTACTTTTTGGGAACATAAAAAAAAAGTGGTAGAAAAATTAGAAAAGAGAACGGCATACCTGGCCAGAGTTATGCCCAAAAGGCAGCTTTTAAACTCTGTACCCAAGTCAATATATTTTTATCATTATTACAGATATAGTATCAAACCATAAACGTATTTTTTTTTTAAATTGGCTAATTTGTGTACAAAGAACATCGCTTTGTTGCGTACCAACTACATACAAAACAGTCTTGGCGCAAACCTTTAAGAGGTAGCCGAAACGAGCAATATCAATCAATCTAACGGCAAAAGAAAGAAACCACAAACTAATAACAAAACAAATAGAACAAAGTAAAAAAATTACAAGTGTAGATACTGCAACGCAGTATACGACGCAAAACACACGCTGTTTGTGGGCAGCAAACTGAACCGTAATGGAATTATGACTATAATGAAATCACACACTACTGAGTGAGAAAAAAACTTTACCTAGTGTTTGTAATAATTTCCAACTAAGAAAATAAATCAACTAAAAAGCCCGTGTTAAGAAAAACAGCATCAATATTGAGAGTTTTTTCTTGTGAAAATAGAATGTTATATCGCACTTTAAAAGATACAAGTTGCATTTTGTGTTAAAAAAAACAAATTTTAATTGCTCTGCGTTTAGTTCTGAAGGTTATTTCTATAAGCAGCAAATTTGTTTTCAAAATTATAATTTTTATGTTACAACTACGGAAAATGCTATATTTTGGACAAGTGCGGAGAATCATTTGTAACTTTTTATATAATTAAAAGTACCGTAGAAACTAAAATATAGTAAAATAGTATCAATAAACTATGATAGTGTATTTTAAACATTTTACAAGTTGGCCTTTTCAACTGTCATAAGTGACATACAACAAATTATCAGTCATAATGTCAAGCGACAAATTTTTAGTCATGGGAACACCACCGGAAAGTCAATAGGCTGACTAAAATGTGAGATTAAAGTTATTGTCTCAAAAGTCGAATGCTATATATGAAAAAGGGTATACAAAGTTTAATGATTATAGACAGGTAAAACATTAGAATTTTTAGCAAAATAACTACAATAAATTCATTTTTTACACGTCTTAAAGATCCCTTTTCTTCAAATTATAAACACAAATTAGTATATTCTATCAATTGCAAACATTGTGGACAAGTATATATTGGACAAAAAAATAAAAAACTAATCACTAAACATAAAAGTGATGTAAAAATTAAGCCTATTTCTACCGTTTTAAATATACACTGGCTATAATAACACGAAAATAATATTAAACATATTATTTTTGTTTTATTTTTAACGTTTTCTTGAAATGTGCCACTTCAATGCTAATAAAAAAACTATGAATTTTTAAAAAAGATATATTAGGATTGAGCAGTATTTTTCTTATTACCAAGACAAAAATATATTACTTTTTAAAATCAGCAATAACTAATTAATAAATTAATATTTAGTATTTTTTAATATATCCACAATTTATCTGATAATAATTTACAATTTACAATTTAATTGTTTATTTAATAATTAATTAATTATTAACATCTTTTAATATTCTTCAATTTAATTTAATTTGATATTATATTAGTATATTTCACAATACATAAACGCAAACTAAAATTTTGTAAAAAATAAAAATACTCAAATATTACAGCTCAAGCTAAGCTTACATAATAATATAATCTTTCAGGATTCATGCGACATTATATATCTAACACAATTTATTTATCTAACTTCAAAAACTAAATGCATAAGTTTTATAATATTACTTTTAAAATTATTTATTAAAGTATATTAGTATATTTACCAAATTTGTGCCATAGGGCCAAAATAATTGTAGATTTTTCATCATAATTAAAATTTATTTATTTATTACAGCAATATATGAACAGTGCACAGAACAGACACATACTGATTTAAAATCTTATGTTAGCTATGAAAAAATTAATCATTTGTTTAAAAAACAAAATCATAACAATAACATGATAAAGAAGTGTTGAATTGCAATGGCATTCTAGAAAGTAAATAAGATATAGTTTTGATTATTTTATATAGGTATTATATTACTTTACTACTATTACAACCAAAACTTTGCAAATAAATATATTTTGTTTTTTGACAAAAATGTAATTTTAATAACAAATGAAAATGAAGTATTTTTGTTTATTAAGAAAAAATGGAATCACTGCTGGAGTTTTTTAGGTTGACCGTCGCAACAAAGCCAGCGGCAACTTGATTTGTATTCATTAATTAATATAATAAATTTTAAGTATTGGGTTGTTGAAAAGAAAAACCTATTAAATAGTATTATGCCCGTATGACACTATGCATTTTTCTGTATAACTTTCTATATAGTCGATTGTACAAATTGACCTTGAGTAGTTTCTATATAATTTTCTATACAGTTAATATTTTCCTGTATGATACTATGCAGTTTATTGTAGCAAAAATGCATGAAAGACGGCATTCTATTGGCTGCTTTCTGCGGATCGCGTCAGCTGTTTGAGATTGTTATGTTTATTTAGCTATCAACGTCGCTTTTAATCGAGTTGACATAACCTTTCAAAATAACCCTTACAAAACTATATTTTGCTTTAATTTTGGTTATTGTTGTGGATAATTCGTAAGTTTCCTCTAATATTTGTTCTAATGCCTCATTCTGAGCATGCTTATTTTTATATTAAGTAGAATTAATAATTAAAATTAAAATCAGCTGATTACATGCGCCGCCATTATTGTTTACATATGTGAATTTGTGTTCTGCGCAAAAACTATACAATAAAATGATGTTACCATATATTTCTGTATAACAAACTATATAGAAAACTGTATTTGTGTATGACACTATACCTTTTTGGATTGTACAGACAACTATATAGAAAGTTATACAGAAAAATGCACAGTGTCAGACGGGCATTAGTTATAAGTCTGTGACTTCATCACAGCGTTTTATAACTTTTAACTACTGACTGGCGCTACTGGCAGTACTGTATTCCGCACGCCACTTTCTAATGAGTGTGAAAAATGTTATATTTGTAAAAAATGGGATTTACCAACACAAATATGTTAACCTACTGAAGTAACTAAATTTGTTGACATTTTTAACACTCCCTTAAGTTAAACATTTTTAAACTAAACATTTTCCAAACTAAACATTTTTCAAACTATATATTGCATGTGTAAATAATATAAATTGTAGACGCCTTAAAGGTTTAGTAAACACATTACCATATACAGACAAAAAACGTACGGCTAAATCATTTAGAATCATATAAATCGGTTAAAAAATAACGGAGTTACCGTTATTTTTTATGATTTATATGATTCTAAAACCATTTTAAATGGTTTTTTGAATACTATAAAGGCAGGAACACACATATTTGTTTTTATTTTTAGTATAGTTTCTATGGCAACCAACTTTTTATTTTTAAATGGCAACATACATTTTTTATTTTATTTTTTGAATCTTTATAGTATTTTTAATACAGTCATTTAAAAAAATAATATACTTTTATAACAAAAATTTTTGATAAATTTAAAAAACATATTATTTGTTTTTTAGTAAAAATGGTCGTAATTGAATAGTTGGCATTGAAAATAATGAATGTTAATTTTTTTGAGTGTTTGTTTCCAAAGTGCTCGTTGATTTTCTTATCTTTTATTGAAGAAAAATACTTAGCAAAACTATTTGCAATTTCCGTGGATTCGGTTATTGTTTGCCCTATATTGTTTTGAATTATGATTGGCTCCTGCAATTTATTTCCAGTAAGTTGTTCTCGCACTAGTTTCCATATCTGCCGTTGTTTGTTATTACTGTTCGTTATTGTTTTACTATAATAATTTCTTTTAGTACACTCAATAAGTGTTCTATGTTCTTTTTTTTGTCATTATATAGTTTTTTAAAAGGTAGTGATTTTGCTCTTATCATCAGCGAGTGCATCATTTTAAGATTGCTACTTGACTTTATTATTTTATTATTTACCTACTGGTTGTGTTTTAAAGAACGACATTTATTTTTTAAAAGACAAGATATATTAAAATAATGTAAAAACTCATCCACAAACAGTTTAAAAGAGGTACTGACGGTACCGGTTCTGATAGACTGTCAGTTATTTTTTTCTAAATAAAATTTGAGTTCATTTAGATTATGAGGCTTATTGCCTTTTTTCTGAGGCGTAATAGTTTTATTACATATTTTACACGTCCAATCATTGCTTGGAATATTTGTGACCATAGAGTCTTTTTGCGTTGCACTGCATCCCATTTCTGTAATTTTAATTCTAGTTGGTTCGTGTATTTTGTTTAGTATTTTAAATGATGAAAAAAGATCTTTCAAAAGCTGTTTTGCTATTGAAACTGAGAGAAAGTCAACATTTAAGTCGCCACATAATATTGTATAGTTGTGCGATTTGTTAAGATCCGTCATTAGGTCAGTTTTTTTTTTATGTTTCTATTTTCCTACATACAAAAGTTACATTTTTTATTATGATACATTGTACATAGATGGCCTTGTTCAATAGGACATGCGGCCGAAAACTGTCTGTGTCTATTTATATGTCATTTTTATGTCTGGTAATTGGTTGAGATATATTGTAAGGTCTTTTAGATGTTTTTGAGTGTCTTTTAATACGTCATTGACTGTCTGTTTGTTTGTTGACTCTAATAAAAAAATTCTTTCTGTAGAGTAAATTGAGCAGTCTGTTAAGATATGATGTGGTGTTTCCACCACGTTACATGTTAAACAGTTAGGTGTTTCCACCTAAATAAATATTTTTTGTCTGCCGTCAGTCCATGTCCTGTATCTTATAATTTTTTTTATAAGTTGTCTTGGTATGTCAGTGTTCAAGAACCATGGGATATATGTTGGCGTATTATCTTGTATTTTCTTCCGGTTGTGTTGTTTTGTTGATATTGTTGCGTCCATTCTTGTAGAATCTTGCTTTGTATGTAGTTTTTGACATCTTTGTGTAATGCTGAAACTCTGGTAACGGGTTGTTCTACGTTATTAGCGGCATAGTCAGCTTGGTCGTTTCCTGAGACATCGCAGTGGCTTGGGATCCATTGGTAGATTATTTGGTGCCCTTGGTGTTTTAGTTCCATAGTGATTTTGTAATTTTCTTCTGCTATAACGTTTTGTTTTTTTATGGTTGTAAAAGTTTTTTTCAGTGTTTGGAGTGATGACATAGAGTCGGTTAGGATGACATATTTTGAGGAAATAGGTTGGGAGTGGTTGGATATTAGAAATTGGGCTAGCTTTATTGTGGTTAGTTCAGCCGTTGATTTTGACGCCTCTGTTTGGATTTTTAAGTGAGCAGTTTTTTGAACTTTTGGCCAAATTGCAGCTGAAGCTGTGTAGTTTTGTTTTTTGGATCCATCGGTGAAGATTTTATGGTGATGTGTATATCTTTCTTCTATGTGTTTGATTGTTTCGGAATGTAACAGTATTTGGTTTGCTGATTTGGATGTTATGTTTGAAATTTTAGTAAAGATGGATAGAGGTTCTTTGAATAATGGATAGGTTTGATGAGTTTTATTAGGGTTGATGTTGCTAAGCTCTGTTTGAGCTTTTGGTCTTTTGTGTATTTCAAGATCTATTAGTTTTTTTTTTGTTTCTCTAGTAGGTATGATTGCGATATATTTTACTGAATTCGTTCAAGTTATCTTTCAGTTGTTTGTTTATTTCTGGTTTTGTTATATAAGTAGATATTTTTTGTTTGATTTGTAATCCTATTGGAATATCACCAGCTTCGCTAAGAATAGCGTCGATTGGAGTACTGTAAAGAACACCTAAACATATTTTTATACATTGATTTTGTGTTTTTTGTATGGCTTTGCTGTATTTTTGGTTTTGTTAGAGTTTTGTATATACGTAGCATGTGCTCTTGTTTAGTTCCAGTTTTTGCTGATGTTAGTGCTTTCAGTATGTTGGTATCCTTTTTAACTTTTGTTATTATTGTTTGTACTTGTTTAGTAAAGTTTAATTTTTTGTCTAGCCAAATACCTAAAAATTTGTGTTCTTCTGATTCTTTTATCTCCATGTTGTTTAGTTTTTGTTTGTTATTTTCAGGCGTTATATGTTTTCAGGTGAAGTGTATTGTTGTATATTTTGTTGGATTTATTTCCAGGTTTAGCTTCATTAAAGTTTGTTGTAATTAGTCAAGGTTGTATTGAAGTTTGCTCGTGTTTTCAATAATATTTTGTAGTTTGTGTATATAACTAAATCATTTGCATATTGTATCATTTTGATGTTCAAAGATTGTGCGATTTGGCTGGTATAAATATTAAACAGTATAGGGCTTAGTATAGATCCTCGAGGTAGACCAATGTTATTTATTCGGAATATTTTAGTATCTTTGGTTTGAAGTATATATTTTCTATCACTTAGAAAAGAATTTATATATTGTATAAAACGGTGAGGTATATGTGTTTGTATCATTATATTGAGAAGTGTAGGAATGTGTACATTATTGTATGCTCTGGTAATATCAATAAATGTTGCTGATGTGATATGTTGTTGGCTGTATTTATTCCTGATCTCTGTAGATAGTTGATATAGAGCGTCCGTAATGCACCTGTTTTGACAAAAACCATAACTGCTGTTTGAGAAGGATTGATCAGTTTCGATAAAAATGTCAAGTCTGTTTTTTATTATAGTATTTAAAACTTTTATTATACACGGCAGTAGTGCAATAGGCCTGTACGAACAGGGTTGTTCTTCAGCTTTATTTAGTTTTAGAATTGGGATAATTTTAGTTTGTTTCATTTCCATCGGTATTGTCCGGTTGTCCACCATATGTTGTATATGTTTATTAGTTTGAGTTTAGCGTTTTCTGGAAGCATTTTTAGCATCTGATAATTGATTTAGTCATAGCAGGGTGAAGTGTTTTTTGTTTGTTTTGATAGCACAATTAAACTCCCTTTTTGTAATGTTTTCTTCCAATGGATGGTATGGTTTAAATGGGTTGTCTATCTTCTGTTCTTTGTTTATTGTGTAGTCTGGAGTTAGTTGTGATAAAAATGCTTCGGCAAGAGTTGGGTCAGTTTTTATTTGGTCTTGTTTGTATGATGTTCCTTTAACATTTTTGATAATATTCCAGATTTTTTTAATGTTATGTCTTGGATTTAAATTCTCGCAAAACGTGTGCCAGCTATCCTGTTTGGCTTTATTTATTACTTTTTTAGCGGTTTCGCAAGCTGTTTTGTATTTTTCGTAGTTTTCTCTGCTAGTTCGTGTTTTGAAAGTTTTTAAAGAGAGGCGTCTTTTAGCTATGGTTTTGTTGCATTCCACTGTCCACCATTGTTTGTGAGTATGTTTGGTGTTTAGAAGTTTTGTTTTTGTTCTAGGTATGTTTTTGTCTGCAGATTTTTGAATTATTTCCAATAGCTCTTTAAAATTTATTGTATTGTTTTGAGCGTTTTCTATGTCTATCTCTATATCTTTATTATATTGTTGCCAGTTTGCAAGTTTGAAGTTTCTTCTAAATGGGACTAAATTTATGTTATTGGATGATGTACGTATTTTAGTTATTATTGGATGATGATTACTTCCAAGTAAGTCTTGGTTTACGGTCCAATCAGTATTTAGAGCTATTTCATTTGTGGTTATGGTTAGGTTAGGTTCGGTTAAGTCCAAACATGAGGGGTTTGTGTTATTGATGTAATTAATTTTAGTAGGAGTTCCGTCGTTAATAGTTATGAGGATTAGTTCGTTTAATAACTCCTCTATAATTCTTCCTCTTCTACAGTTGGTATTTGATCCCCACATTGTGTTATGTGCGTTTATGTCACCTACTAGTATAAACTGTTTTGTATTATGTGCCATTATGTGACGTAACATAGTTCTGTCTATATATGTGTTAGGTGGTATATAGATATTAGATATGGTTATATTTTTGTTGATAATTATGCTTTGTGATATATATATGATTTGTTTCTTTGTTTTTTTATTGCGTTTGGGCAAGACTGTTGTGAGTTATTAGTGCAATTCCACCATATCCATCATCTCTGTCAGCTCTGTATATTGTATAGTTTTGAAGTTTGTATTTGTGTTTTTCTTTAAACCATGTTTCCGATATGGCAGCTATGTGTATGTTCTTTTGCTGTATAAATTGTTTCAGTTCAGCCCATTTGTTTGTAAGACTTTGGGCGTTCCACTGTAGTATGTTAATGTTTAAGTTAGCCATTTTTGTTTTCTATTATATGAGATGTATCTTGTGTAGTTAATTGTGTTATGATAGTAGTTATAAGTGTAAACAATTGTGTAAATAGTGTTGATATTTCTACTTTGTGTGGCATGTTTGAGTTTTCTATAATAGCTGTAAGCTTTATTTGTGTTTTGCATCTCCAATGGTATTGTTTCAAGGTGCCTTTCAATCTGTTGTGTGTTTTGTGATGTTTTATTGGCATATGTAATGGTTGTTATTTTTGTAGCTTCTTCAGTGTTTGTTTGATCTGGTTTGTGCTTTTTTGTGATTTGTTGTTTATGTTGTATGTATATTGAGCAAGTTTTGTCTCTTGCGCTATGGTTGCCTTTGCAGTTATTGCATTGGTAATTAGTGGAGTGTCAAATTGTGCTGGTATAATCACCGCCACATTTGTTACATTTTATAGAAGGAGCTCTACATTGTTTTTTTTATATGGCCAAATTTTAAGCAATTTGAACATTGAGTTGGTCTTTCGATATATTTGCGGACTTTGTATCTGATGTTTTCTACGTATATGTGGGTTGGTGTGGTGTCTGATTCTATTGTAATTTGTACAGTATTTAATTGTATTATTTTATCTTGTTCGTGTTCATCTGTAATTTTATTGCTAAATCTTCGAGCGTATGTAATTGTTTCATTGTTATTTCCGCGTCCTATATTTAATAGCTTTTGTATGTCAGTATCTGTATCAATATGAATAATAAGTTTTTGTTCGTTTTTTTGGACCGGTATTATAGCGTTGTAATTGTATTTTTTAATTTCCGTATTTGTTATTAAAAGATTTGCGTTACTTGGTGTATCACAGTGTGCGCGAATTCTTCTCGGACCTGAAATTTCTATGTCAGTAATTCCACTGCATTTCTCATACAGTATTTTGGCAAGTTTTGAGCGGTGTTGTTGTTTACTGGTTTTTGTGTCAGTTTGGGTTATAACTAGGTATGGTCCAGGGTGGTCATTTTTGTATGTTCTGAGTGCGTTATTATGTTGCATCGTTGTAGCAGATGAGCTGGTTCCGGGTGGAATTAATTGTAATCGACCTCTAATGCGATGTGTTGTTGTGGTTGCATAGAGTGGTTAGCCGTTTGGCTTGTTTGTGTAGTAATATTGTCGGTGTACTCCATGCGGTTTTCAGTGTTTTGTTTATTTCCCTCGGGAGTGTTATGTTTCGGCATTTTGGCAAGTCGGCCCATTCCCGGAGGTTTGGGTTTCGACTGCCCTGATTTGACTTTATTTTTTCTAATTGTGCCGGTTTTAATTTAATATGCAGTGTTAAATTGGTTGATAGAAGGTAAGGTTAAATATAGTACGTACTTGCTGTCTAGTTATCAACAATGCACTGCATTAAGTCAGTTAATAAGTTAAAAAAAAAAACGTTAATATTACCGGATGGAGGTCGATACGCACATATTATTGCAGTTTTATATGTTTTAGTTTTAATTGTACATATAACACATTCAATTTCACTTTCCATACTATAACTTTTAGTGCTATTCAAATTTTTGTAATTAAATTTATTATCAACTAGAATCATGCATCCCCCACGTTCCCGTGCAATTTTTGTATATCCTGTTAGGTGTACATAATTTATATTGTCTTTGTTGCACCATGTTTCTGTTAAACATACAACGTTTGGTTTATTGTTATCTAAAATAACTGATCTATTTTATTAAATATACTTTGTATGTTTTGGTGCATGACTGTTATAATAGCATTATTTTCTAGTATTTCTTCTGCTTTGGATTGTGGCGGTAAGGCTTCCTCCGAAAAAAAAAAATTAAAATTGTACTTGCTAACTTGTATTCCTACAGGCTATATATTAGGGTGCTGATATTATTTATCCATTCTTCAGTAACACCTATTTTAAAACATTTATATTTATCTTTTGATATGCGGTATAAACGGTCAATTGTTTCAATACTGCACACAATACTGAGATTTTGATTTTAAAATTTCATTTAGTTTTTCTTCCGTATAATCTGCAATGAATTTTCCAACATGATACCATTTTTTATTCTGAGCTTTGTATACTACATTTGACTTATCTGTATTGCTACCAGTAATAACATGTTGTGAATTTGATTTTAAATCTGTCATCTGAGTTGGAATTATTTTTGTTTGTATTTGTGGGTCAGCTGTTTAATATTTTAAATGTTTATTTACAATCTCTATCCTTATGAAAGTTTTAAGTTTAGTATACATAGTTAATTTGAATTCTCGTGTCCGATTTATTAGTAGTTTATCAATGTTGTTTTAATCAGTTTTAATTATGATTTCATCATCAACCTACTATAAGCAAATATTATTTTATTGTTTTTGTTTTTATAGACACACTGTTTGCATATGCAGATCTGTAGTAGTCTGTTGCGTTTCAGAAAATTGTTGAAGGTTTTATTCTATAGCATTGAAGCTTGTTTAAGTCTATATAGTGATTTTTGCAATTTACATATCTTGTCCTGATTATCAAATCTTTTTGGCATTTGCATGTAAGTTACATCATGTAGATCTCCGTAGAGGACTGCTGTCTTTATATCAAATCCTATGATTTTATGATTTTTAGCTGCGGCTAGTGCAAATAGTATTCTTAATAAAGTACTATTTACCACGGGACTAAATATCTCGTTGTAGTCAATTCCATGTTTTATTTTGCATCCTCTAACTACCAATTTTGCCTTGCATCTTCCATCATTTTTTACTTTTAAGATCTATCTGTTACTAAGTATTTTCTTGCCTTATGCTTAACTTTTGTCAACTGGTATCCAAACTTTGTTTTCTTGAAGTGATTCTTTTTTCTCTTCAATAACTCTTTAATCCATTCATTTCTTTTGGAACCTTTGACTACTTCAAAAGTTAAAAGAGAGAATTTGTCGTATTTTTTTGGTATTTTACCTCTCGTTAACTTTTGTCGTTTGTTATTGTTTTCTTGATTTTTTTTTTCTTCTTGGTTCATCTTTTCTGTTTCTATTTCTTCTTTTGCTTTTTTTCTTTTTTTGTTTCTTCCGTCTGTGATGGAATTTGTAATTTGGTTTTTATTTCGTTTTTGGACTCTTCTATTACAGTTGTCTACTTTTTTTAATGTTCTCATTAAATATTACGTATCTATGGTTTGTTATTGTCCTTTTGGCCATATTTCACAGTCGATATTTAAGCCATATTCAATTATTACTAATTTCTTATTTAGATCATCAAGTTTTTTTATGTACCTAGCTAGCACTTTGGCAAAGGCCTCACTTCCAAATACTCTTACTCTAGAAAGATTGGGTTTTTTACTTGTCCATTTTTTATGTAGAGTTGTATCAACAGTTAATGAAAGACTTTTATTTGTTAGATAGGATGCTGTTTTTGCGGCTTCTTCCCACATTTATATGTGTTTGTTTTTATCCAAAATTAATGTTCTGGCTTTTTTCATCAAGGTTCTGTTCAATTGTTCTGTTATACTATTATAGCTGCGTTCGACTATCCTACTCGAGTCACTCTTTTTACTCTTTTTGTTCTACGACCGTTCGGGTATTGTTTTTGGAGTGCACGGAATCATTTTTTGGCCGTTTGGCTATTACGGAGTGGAATAAAAAGAGCAACTCTATTTACCCTACCTCGACTGGCATGGATATAGGAGTCGGCAGCAGAAGTAGGCGCGTAGTTGAAAATTATTGCATCGTGATTGACATGGAGAAACGGGAATTTAATATTTGAAGATGAAAGTAATTCTAAAATAATATTTTTATAAAATTCTAATTGCTATCAATGTGAGGAAACAATAATTAGGCGACAATAAAGGACTCAGATAAAATTAGATAGATTTGTGTAATTTTTATGTTTTAATTTTATGTACATTTTAAAGTTGTACTCATCTCTCTCATAAAAGAAATGCATTAAATAACTAATATTAATATAAATACTAGAAAAATCAAATAATTATTATTTTTAATATTTAGCAAAAGAAATTGGTTTTGTATTTATAGATGAAAAGGGGGTAGCGGGATAAGATGACTGTGGCGGCCCCCGCGCGATTTTAGTTAGGAATATTTAATTCTTATTTGAAATTAAAAAAAAAAACGAAATTTATATGCTCATCAACTTGTTTTTTGACTTGTGCCAAAACTGTGGTAAAAAATGCGTTTTTCTAAAATTATCTCACTATTTATTTATTTGTTTTTTTTTTTTTGGTTAGTATTATGATCGGATTAGAATGATTTGATTGTATTACACTCAAAACTAGTGCGTAGTATTTTTTTCAAATTATTTACAGGTCCTGGGACCCCAAAAACTGTATGCAAACAGTCAAAAAACATGAAAAAAATGAGTTTTTAGAAATAATTTTTTTTTTTGCAAGAGTTCTAATGCCCGTACAAAAAAGGGCTAAATAGCATAAGTAGCCCTCTAAATCAGCTTCATTTTACGCTTAACCGCATGTAAATATTTTCATTTGTTTGCGCGACAACTCAAATTAATTAAATTTTTTTTCCATGTCTTAGTAACAAATTACAAATTAGGCAAGCTATTGACAAAATATGACTCGTATATAACATTTAAAAAAAAAATACATTGTTATTGATTTACAAATATCCAATACAAATGTTAAAATACATATAGAAACTTTTTATATAAAATCATAAATCTACAACTCAGTCTTCGTCGTCGCTATCTTCGTTAATTACCGGCTGAATTCTCTGCACTTCAAATAATGTTGACAATATTTGTGCAGGACGTACTATTTTCGATAAATATCTTGCATGCGATAAATAATAAATGATGGTAGCAACGTGCGAACAACAGCCGACCGTTTGAAGCCCATTGGGGCAGTCACATACGTAACGCATAATACCACCATACCCGATCGTGTTGGGTTGATAGTGAACATAGCATTTGTATATTTTACTGTTAATATGCTGCGACTGTATCTCGCATTTAAGCACCGTGTTGTCTTCAACTAAATAATTAATTTTTATGTCCCCCTCTTCGCTATATCGCTATGCTAAGTAAGATATACTTTGGGCTAACTGATAGGTACCAGTGAACAGAATTTTCAAATCTTTCTCTGTCATCTCGGGGAAATCTTGTACGTTTGATGATTTTAAAGGTTGGAATGACTTTTTTCTTCTGTTCCAGTTACCTTCCTCCAGTTCTTTCGCTAATGAATTGTTGTCACTTTGTTTAGTAAGCATGAAGATGGCAACTTCATCTTGCATACTCGCATCGGAGTTCAAGCGTTTTCCGAAAGTATTAACCAGAAAAGAAGCGATTCTGCAGTACACTTGAACAACGGGTAATAGTTTATTATCTAGTTGGTTGTGCAAAAGTTTAAACTTTGATGCAATGACCCCATGCACTGCTTTTACAACCCATCTAAGTTTTGTCACAAACCGGCTATCATTAGCTTCTTTAGTGGATAATTGTTTTCTTTTGCCTTTTAAAGCTGGCATCAGCACAATGTATCCTTTAGATTCCAACTCGTTCTTCACATCTCTAAAGCCTCTATCAAGAATGAAGATGTCACCTTCCCTCAAAAGGTTTGACAATCCATTTTCGTCCTTTAAAATAACTCGCAATATTTCTGCGTCGTTCATAGTACCCAGGTATGGCCCAAATGTATCGACTATAAAACCATCTGTGGTACAAACTGTAAAAGGTTTACATAAGGGTGCTTTTTTCTGACTCGAATATGATTTTCGTTGGTAGTAATTGTTAGTATTCTTTTCATGTCGCAGATATGTACCATCAGCTATCAAAACTAATCGTCCTTCATAGCCATGCAACTGTTTCACGTAGGGCGACGTATGGTTTAATATTAAATCTTTACGAGAACAAGCTAGTACGCCGAGGTGTGTAGGTAAAACATCAACCTTAAAAGAACTCAAAACAGATTCGCAATAATCCGAAACTTGCTGTTCGCATTTCATATCAAAAATCGACGCTGTCACGCTGTTGGAACTTCCAGTTCTTAACTTAAAAAGAAATACAAAAAGAGCTTGATTCACACTGCGATTGTCCGAATTTCGCACCAAAGTGAGCATCGTCCTCAACATTTTTAAATGTTCGGGCGTATAACCAGTTAATGCTTGTATTCGTTCGCTTGATAACTCGTAATCGTTTGCTTTGTCCAGAATAAAATCCACGCATTTTTCGGACAACACGTTCAAGAACAAGACCAACTCAGATTTTTCGATATAACTTGAAGGTGAATAAACTTTTAGCTCCTTAAGATCGTCGGTATAAAAACGCTGATTAATTAAATGATGTGTACAGCAACAATTTTGTTTCGGTACAAATATTCGACTGTCTACAAAAACTTGCAAACGCGCTTTGAGCGAAACAACGACTAATGAATTCGGCTCAGACAAACATACACAGCAACATTTATGACTCGAAATCAATCGCTTGAAGGGCATTTCAATCATCTCTACCTCAGGAACGTTTCTGATACGAAGATTATACGATGGGTCCACTGTTGATTGAGATGACTCCGAGGTTGTTACCGATGCTTGTGAATCAGTTTCCGGAGTGTCCGTCACCGATAACAGTTGTGATGCAGTATCCAAATACTCTTCAGGTGCATTTTCTAATACTGCAAAATCTTGATTGGCAGTGCTAGATGAAGCTTCAGGTTGTCTATAATTCAATTTCCATTTAATCCTTGTGATCGATGAACGGCATTGTCCACAAAGTGCATCAGTTACAATGACTGGTTTTTCTAACAAAAGCGAAACCTCTTCTGCTTTATCCGTAGAATTCAATACTTTTAGTTGGTTTTTTGAATATCGCAGCAAACTGTCACAGTTCACACATCTCTTGCTGTGATCAACTTTTTGTTTTTTTGGTGGCATAAAGTCTGTTTCAACATACAATTTGGACGGTTTGCAAACCGTTCAAACTGTGCACACAAACAAATATTTGTCAGCCTTAGGCAATCTTTTATACACAGTAATTTGTTTGTGTGCATAGTTTGAACGGTTTGCAAACTGTCCAAATCGTATGTTGGAACAGACCTATTATTTACTCATAAACTAACAACCTGCAACAATGTCAAACAACATTAAATATGCAACTATTATTGTCACGTACTTTAAATATATGCAAATAGGCAGTGTATTAATTTATTTTTCGGCTAATGAAAATGTTAATTATTTAAATTAACTCATGATTAAATATTATTTTTTAATCATTAAGAGCATACCGATCGCTACTTTGATTTGTAGTATTTTAACAAAAACGGCAACTATGGCTTCATTGCTGCTTCTACAAATAATTTGATAATCGATTAATTTTTTTACAAGTACATTAAGAAAGGATTAAACTATGATATGTCAAAGTCTTTTAGTCAAATAATAGAGAAGAAATAGCCGAAAAAACCCATCAAATATAGAAATAAATGCGTTTTCCAGTATTTTTGAATGCATTTTATTGCTATTTGGAAATATAATTTCACAAAAAAGACTTAGGCATATCATAGTTTAGTCCTTTCTATATGTACTGGTAAAAAAATTAATCGATTATCAAATTATTTGTAGAAGCAGCGATAAAGCCAAAGGTGCCGTTTTTGTTAAAATACTACAAATCAAGGTAGCGGTCGGTATGGTCTTAAGACCATTCCGACCGTTACCTTGATTTGTAGTATTTTAACAACAACGGCAACTTTGCTGTCATTGCTGTTTCTACATATAATTCATAATTTGATAATCAACTTATTTTTTCATTAGTACATTCAGAAAGGATCAATCTGTGATAGGTCGGAGTGTTTTAATCATATAATAGTTAGGAAATAGCCGAAAAAATTTATCAAATATAGGAATAAATGCTTTTTTATGAACTTTTGAATGCATTTTGTTGCTATTTGCAAATTTAATTTGACAAAAAATATTCCGACATATAGTTTAATCCTTTCTAAATGTAGTGGTAAACAAATAAATTGATTATCAAATTATATGTAGAAACAGCAATGACGCCAAAGTTGCAATTTTTGTTAAAATACTACAAATCAAGTTCGGCATGGTCTTAACGATTGGTAATTATTAATGTCAAATGATTGTTAAACTAAGATATTGAAGAATAAGATTAAACAAGAATCAGAAGTTGTACTGTTTACATTACCTGATCTGCTCAAGTTTTGGATGAGATTTATCCACAACGATGTTTGTTGACACTTGACACTGTTAAACATGGGGTAGCTCTAACCTCAAATGTGCGCAACAGGAATTCCAGCGTCGCTTACAGTAATCTTCTTTACCGACATCGCGCAAAATTCAAATATTGCTATATCGTTGGGACCCATATTTTAAGTAAAAAACGTAGACAATTATGGTTACTACACGTATTCTAACATTTGTAAAACCATAAAAATGTTTTATTAAAAAAAAAAAACAATATATACAAGTCATATTTAGTCAATAACCCGCGAAATTATATTTTTGTTACAAAGTCATGGAATTTTTTTTTTACTTAATTTGAGTTGTCGCGCGAACAAATGAAAATATTTACATGCGGTTAAGCGTAAAATGAAGCTGATTTAGAGGGCTACTTTTGCTATTTAGCCCTTTTTTGTACGGGCATTAGAACTCTTGCAAAAAAAAAAATTTCTAAACAACTAATTTTTTTTCATGTTTTTTGACTGTTTGCATACAGTTTTTGGGGTCCCAGGACCTGTAAATAATTTGAAAAAAATACTACGCACTAGTTTTGAGTGTAATACAATCAAATCATTCAAATCCGATCATAATACTAACCAAAAAGAAACACAAAAAAATAAATAGTGAGATAATTTTAGAAAAACGCATTTTTTACCACAGTTTTGGCACAAGTCAAGAAAAAAGTTGATGAGCATACAAATTTCATTTTTTTTTAAATTTCAAACAAGATTTAAATATTCCCAACTAAAATCGCACGGGGGCCGCCACAGTCATCTTATCCCGCTACCCCCTTTAAGAAATATATTAAACATTTCTCCAAACATAATTTAACATTTTTGCTGTTTAGTATTATATAAATTGTTTGTTGTTTTGTTGGTTATTTGAGAGGTGACACTGACAAACTCCTTAATGCGTTCGGCTAGTTTGACTCTAAAAACACCGTGATCACGTGACACAAAAATCTACTCCAACACTACTTTTACTCCAAATTAAAAGCCGAACGCAGCTTAAGTTAAAAGATAGGTGAAATTGTGTCGTCCAGAGTCATTTTTTGTTGTTTAGACCATGCTTTGATTTCTTTGGAGATGTATTTGCCACATTTGAATTTGTGCACTTTCAGATTCTATTTTACTTCAACTATGTTCGACTTGATTATGACTTTTTAACTGAAATACCATGCAGTGAAATCATCAAGGAAGGTGATAAAATATTTGTTTCCATTCCAAGTGAAAGGATTTATTGGGCCACACAAGTCTAATGGTATTATTTCTGTTGGTCTAGTTGCTCTTCTTCGCTCTGTTTTAAACGGAAATCGTGTTTGTTTTGCTCGTACACAACATTTGCATATCTCATCCAAAAAAATTATTTATCTTTTGTTTAGAGTTAGACCAGTGGACAAGTTTTTTTTTTTATTTAATAGGTTTTATTTAATTTAATTTTGTATATCTTAACCTTTTTTTTTAGTAAATTTAATTTTACCTTCATTTTCGGTTATTGCATTTATTGATAGAAGGTTCTTACTTAATTCTGGAGCATTTGTTACATTTTTCAGGTTACAATGCCTTGTCACCATTTTTCCTATTGCTTCTTTGCACATTGTGTTTTTTTTGTTGCTACTTTTATTGTAGAAAAATAGCATTGTGTTTCACACAGAAGTTTTAGATTATTGGTGAAGTGAGCCGTAGATCCGCAGTCCACTATCCATTCATTTTTATTTGTTTTGACCAGAAACGATACCTCACTTTTGTTTCCTGACTTGTTTTTACTTTTCTTACGGTACTATCAATCTTTTTCTGCGTGGTTGTTGTTACATTTTGGTGAAAGATTTTTAGTTCTGCATTTTGCTGTGAAATGTTTTTTTATTTTGTTACAATTAAAACATTTTTGGTGTTCTGTAGTATTGAACGCCTGTTTCGTCGCTTTTTTCGTTATCGTTATAAGTTTGAACGCTATATTATTTATTTTGTTTTGGAATGTTGTCATACCAGCTTTTTTCTTATACTTATGAACTTGCATTAAAATACGTTGGTACTTCTTGTTCTTCATAAATGATTTTAATTTTATTATACATGTCATTGCTTGTTGCAGAATTTAATATATGTGTTAGACATGTCTTTGAGGTTGTCGATACTATAACGCATTGCGCCATTGCATCTTTTTTATTTCATTCTTTACGTGCATTTGCTGAAGTTTTAGGTGTAATTTTAGACTCACCGTATGCTACTTGGAGTAGGCCATGAGCTCTTAGAATAATGTCTATTTCGAATTTCCATAATTTGTAGCTGTAACAATTCTTTAATATTTCAACTTGGTCTAATTCCTCACTAAATACTGATATTTTGTCCGGATTTCTGTTTTAGTCAGTTTTTTTTTATTGTGACACGTAGATACTTTATTTATTTTATACAGTTTATACTTTGCGGCACACGCGGCTTTGTGTAACATCACTCTTAGGTTATTATAATTTATTACATGCATCCACTAATTTAACTCATTCCACTGGGCCCAAAACCTGTTGATTGGGAGTAAATAAGTCACCGTATTTATAGTATTTTGTATAATTAAGTGGAAATATTTGTATTTAAGTAGACACACTTTTTAGAAATGTAGCAACGTGTGTTTACTATGTGTTAACACCGACAGCCGTTGTTTTATTTTCAAACATTTAGTTAAATTTTGTTACCAATACAAGTATGTCAACCTATTAAAGTAACTATAATTGTTGACATTATTTAAGAAAAAATACAAAAAATAATCATAAAACGAATGTTTGTTTTTTATATAAGAATCCAATACATTATAGATTGTAGTTAAATTAATTTATAAAAAATTAGGTAATGACAAGTCTTTGAAAGAATATTTTGAAGTAACATATCAATTCCATATTAACACCGCAAAAAAAACTGTTTAAGAAATGAATGTTTAACAAGACAAAATTTCCACAACGTCAACAATTTCATCTATGAACATTTTGATTAGCACCAGCAATAAATTTACTTTAATTTTTTGGGAAACCTTTGTGTTATAAGCAATTTAAGAGTACTCAATAGAACGAAGTCGGTCAATAGAACGCGTTACTAATATACGTAACTGCAACAAAATTAGATTATTAGGTATGAAGAAATATCAAACAACCAAAAGATTTTGCGGACAAGACAAGATAAAAAGATTGTATGTATGGTATCTAATAGTGAAATGTTTTGAAAGTGGCAAGAATCTAGAAAAGTTTTTTTATTTAATTTAAAAAACCATTTCCAACATTATAATTGCAATATAAAATATCGCGCTAATAGTTGAGCTGCATAAATCTTAAAATATTTACAAATGAGTTATTTTATGGTATCAGTTGTTATAACTGTTGAAAATGCAAACAAAAAAACAAAAACAACCGTTGCAAGGCGTTATCAATTGCAAAAAGTTAGGAGTACAACATCTATGATCTGGCACTGCCAGATAAAGTTAAAATGACATAAAACACTTGCCCGGTTTGCCCATTTGTTTCAAACTGAATGAGGTGTTTCTAATGTCAACGTTTTGGAGATACTGCAGTTAGATGTCCAGGTGTTGAAACATATACGAAATGCAACAAAGAAAACATGTCACTGATCCATGCACCAGTTCACCTTTATGCGTGAATTGCAATGGTGTGATTGTTTAAAAATTAAATAGGAAAGGAAGAAAACTAAAATGAAAGTATCAGATGAACTTTCTTAATTTGATGCTAAAAAAGGTATAGAGCAGTTGCGGCTTCTACTTATTTTAGATCGTTTGTTGCCGTTGTTGAAACACCTATTGTTCAAACATTAAGTATGGCATTAACTTATTGCAAAATGTTTTTAATAGATACTTTAATGTAAAAAATCCAACATCGGTTGCGGGCTTATTAGGATTAAAATCAAAATCACAAAGAGTAGGACTTTAAATAAAACTTCTCATGGGGGGCTAATCTAAAACCATCAGATGTTTGCTTGTATTGGGCTAAAATTAACTAAAGCAGCGCTATCTGGCAGCAAAGTAGTGCAAAATAAAAGACGCTAGTAGAAATTTAATTTTTCAATAATTATAAGGTCAAAATATTTGGTTTGTTTTCATTCCTAACCTATGTTTACTGTTAGTTTTGTTACGTTCTAAGCATTAATTAATTAAAATAAAAGTATTTTATATTTTTAGAACTGTAATATTTAACTGCTAATAAAGAACCAAACAAACTATTAGCAGAATAATTATTTATTATCGGAATGTATTTCAATAAATCTTATTGACAGCTAATTAAATATATGCTTAATGTAGACATTTATAATAAATAAAAACATCGAGGAGCTGAAGTATTAATGCTATAAAATAAATTAAACTCAATTAAAAGTTCCTTGGCGGAATTTTGATTGTAAACAAGCTAAACTGAACAAACGTCATTTTTTGTAAACCTAAATTTTAAATATTTTAAGAAAGAGTTTAGAGGAGATAACGACGTTTTTTTTATTGGGAGTTATTTGATATTAAAAATAAAATTTCATTTTGTAATTGAAAATCAAAATTGTTGCTGTCAATGCTTATGTAACATTACTATAATTATTTGTTAATATTTGGACTAGTATATCCAGAAAGATGCTGATCTTACAACAACGCATTTACTCGATCAAATGTTATGGTATTGGAGAGTATATGTAAATGCTTTAACAAATTTGGTACACAAATATGATGTTTATAGTGATGTTAAAGACGTAAATAAAACAAAAAAGACTTATGATGAAAATGATTTTAAAATAACCATCGACTTCTTTTGAGAACAAGAGCAAATCAGCTGAGTATATCTAAAAGTCACGTATGTAATATTCTGTATACAAATAAATTTTACTCATTCCAATCAACCTTTATTCATAAACTTCAAGAAAGCAATGAATCAATGATTTTTTTTATTATTGGATGAACGCATACTTGAACGCCGTAGTTTTTACCATTATATCATATTCAGTAACAAATCTACGTTTACAGCAAATGGGATACCCTCTAGTAAAATTTGTCGCTTTTAGGCAAAAGAAAATTTCCGTTGGTTGTTATTTAGACTTCTTTTGAATTTTTGATTTTTTATTATACGCTCATAATTTTGACGCTTAACAAACTTTTGATTTATAAAATTTTGTTTTCAACGTAAA
This sequence comes from Tachinus rufipes, assembly GCA_963932245.1. NCBI lineage: Eukaryota > Metazoa > Arthropoda > Insecta > Coleoptera > Staphylinidae > Tachinus > Tachinus rufipes. The sequence continues at coordinate 55,513,762 of OZ010748.1, forward strand.
TCGTATTTATATAACAAGCTGGAGAAATGTTAAAGAATAAGTTTTATTTTGAAAAACTTACACGTATAGTAAGTGGACACGCTGTATATAGATCTCCATTAGGTAATGTTCAACAGTATTTTTGATATTTTATACTATATTTTTAGCGAGGTAGATAAATGTAACAAATCTGTAATACTTTCAGGTGATTTCAATATAAATTTTCATATAAATAATGCAAATAAGAAAACATTTAGTTATAATTTTAATTGTTTTAATTTTAACTGTACTATTAGATCTAATGTTAAGCCATATTTGTCTGACCATTATGGTTTACGTATGACATTTGACTGTTCTAAAACTACAACAAACATTCCACTATATTTACGCTTACAAATACTTTTCAATAAAGAATTGTAATATTTATACTGGGTTAATGATGTCACACTGAATAATTCTTTATTCAATACTGTGGCAAAGCAATATCTGCAGGGTGGATGATTGGGTAAAACCAAGTCCTTCAATTCCAGAATGAATACACCAGTGCCAATAATATTTTATTCCAGACAGCAAATACATCAATCCATTGGGTAAGTATACAAATAACATTAATTATTTAAATATAAATCTGTAAAGAAAACTGCAATAAGCCAAACAAGCATGCAGGCCATGCGGCGTACAGGTTAGAAAGCAAAGCAATGCATATTTATCAATATAGATGTTAAACAAATACATTACATTACAATAATTACATAAATATTAATTACTAACTTGTGCGGGTCTAAATCCACCCTTGAGGGAAGAGTATTTTAAAGTACCTGAAGGCTTCAGAAATATAAACTTATACTAACTAACTATTGCTTTTAGATGTTGCAAGTAGCAGGAGATGAAGCAGAAAAAAACAAGCCAGCAGGAAATAGACCCAGGGGAAGAGCAGGAAGAAAACCAGGTATTGCCACCTATAATAATAGTTAGCAATACTTGATATAGATGTCACTAGTCTGTATTGTATGTTCTATTAATTAAAATAAATTATTTTATAGAAATAATTGTTTTATTACATCTGCCCCCTCTTGCGGGCGACAGTGGGTTAACTGGAGTTCGCGGAATCTTGAACAATAGGTTTGAGGTGACAAACATAGAATACCCCACGCTCGACGGTAAAACCAGGTTTTGCCAGGACATATGTCTTGGTAGCCTCACATGACTTGACGGCATATGGATCTTCAAAGAGGTAGAATTTTTTTTGTTTTCTTTGAAATAGCAGACGAAGACGGATTTGCACGTAACTAGACTAGCTCACCGATGGAGAACGTCCTAACATTACCGGAAGGCTCGTTAGCCACACGACGTTGTGCCAGGCGATTCAACGTTTTCCGGGCAAGCATTAAAGTAGCACCAGTGTACGTAAGTGGAGGATTAGGAAAAAAAGTTGGATCCTTAATAGGAGACATAGGCAAACAACCGAAATGAAGCTCAACCGCAGAGTAACCTGTAGATTCGTGCGTAACATTGTTTAAGAACTAGACAAAGTTAGGCACTAATTTCGCCCACAAACTCTGTTTGTTGTAGCAATAGGTCCTAAACAAACAACCCAATTCTTTCATTACGCGCTCTATTGGGTTGCCTTGAGGATGTCTAACAGAGGAGTAGATGCACTGAATTGACTCATTAATTAAGAAGTTTTTCCAAGCATTAGAACTGGTTACCCTGGTCACACAGCATTCGCTCTGGCTTACCAACCTTTACAAAATAATCTTTAACCATGCGATTGATGATGGCTTTAGAGGTAGCACGCTTAACGGGGTAAAGGGTAACCAGTTTAGAAAAAACGTCCAATAAAACAAATATTTAAGTTACACCACCCGTAGAAGTGGGTAGGGGACCATAGAAATCAACAGAGACGAGTTTGTTGGGGCTTTCAGAGATTATAGCTTCAAAAGGGGGTCTAGGGGAAGGAAATTGTTTGCTCTGCTGACACAATTCGCAACACTTGACAATACGCTTTACGGAACGAAACAGATTTGCGTACCATAACTCACGGCAAACCGCACACCACGTTTTATACACTCCAAAATGGCCAAATAACCTATGATAGGCGGTTATAAAGTTGTCAATGAGACTAGACGGAATACATAAGTACGCTTTGGTGTCAGCTTCTCGTCGGAGGAATAATAAATCTCTGTGAATGAAAAATTTATTATTTATACTGCCCCCTTGGATTTGAGCTATAATTTTACCGAATTTCTCATCGGAACGCTGGGCTTGAGGCAAACTTTTTAATAGAATAGAAATATTGGAACCACTGCTTAAAGTTGCTATTTGAAATTTCTTGTCTTGTGAGACCGGAAGCCAAATTGGTGGATGGCGTGAGAGTATATCAGCTATCAAATTATTTTTCCCGGACACATGCTAAACTTGGAAATCGTATTCCTGCAAAGATAGTACTCATCTTCCAAGTCGAGACGACAACATTCTACAGCAATTGAGATAGGTCAATGCACTGTTGTGGTCGGTTAGAATAGTAAACCGTTTACCTAACAATAACACCCTCCATTTACGCAAAGCGTGCACCACTCAATCTTTCTTGCATACACTGTAGCGAGTCTCCCGGTCTAATAAAAGGCGGTTGCAACACGCGATAACTTGCTTATGGCCATAATTGAAATAACACACCACCAAGGCCGACATCACTGGCATCACACTACTCAATAAACGGACTTTGGTGCTGTGGGTGACACAAAAGTATTTCTTGGCTAAGCTGTGATTTCACCTCCTCGAACGCTTTTGTCTGTTCGAGACCCCAATTCCAGTGGGTCGACTTACGGAAAAGTCAAAGTCAAGGCACAACCAAGTAAGCAAAATGCTCAACAAAACCCCTGTCAAAGTTAACAAGGCTAAGGAATGCTTGAAGCTGGCGTAAATTTTTTGTAGTTAGGAAATCCCGAACGACTTGTAACTTCTCAAGGTCAGGAGTACACCCTACTGAATTTAACACATAACCCAAAAACAAAACCTCTTTACAAAAGAATTTGCATTTCTTAATGCGCAATGTGAGGCCGGCTCTGTGTAATCTTAAAAATGGTATGGTGGATGTGCTCTTGGAAAGTACTGGAAGTGACGAGTAAATCATCTATATACGGATGCACGATTCCTTTAAAGTCTGGGCCTAAAATTTGGTCAACACAACGTGTAAACAAATTTAGCCCCGTTTTTAAACTAAATGGTAGAACTCAAAACTGGTATGCACGTGTGCCAACTCTAAATCCAGTATAATGACGGTGTTCAAAATTAATGGGGATCTGCCAATAAGATGAAGTCAAGTCTAGACTGGATAGGTACTTCACGTTAGCCAAACTCAATTTGAAATCTTCAATCGAACGAGGAAATTCGGTCTCGGATTTGGTTACTGAATTTAATTGACGTGCATCAAAGCAAATGCGCACTGACCCATCCTTTTTAGAGGTAACTAGTAGTGGACTGGCAAATGATGTAGTGGATCTCTCAATAACTCCCCACTGCCCTATTCTATCAATCTCACATTGCACGGCAGTCCTGTGTGCCACAGGTATGGGATACTGTTTGACAAAGAATGGTGTAACGTCTACTACATTAATGTCATGATAATAGCGTTGTGTCAATCCCGGCTTATTCGAAAAAAGACCGCAATACCGTCCAAGCAGTTCCTTAAAGCTATCCAGTTCAACTTCTAACAAAGCACTTTCCGGCGCAATATCAGTGATATATTCTTTTTTGTATGGTTTGATAGGTAATTGTAAGTCTCTAATTGATGCCATAAATAACCTCGAAAAAAACGGCACATAGTCATGACATACTGAAGTTTCCGGTATGCTATATTGTTTCGAGTCTTGATAAACCATTAAGGTAACTGGCTCATTAGTAAAACAAATATTTGCTTTAAAATATCTAAAGAAATCTACCCTTAAAATGACTGGGTATGAAAGATTAGAGATGACCAAAAACTCAAATGTTGAGAAGAAGTCGCTTATTTTAAAAGCTAGCATCAGTTGGTTTGTGACACGATTAAGCTTGGACTTAAACGCCCCCTGACTTTAATTCTCTGAACTGGAATTGAAATTAACTTACATAATACGTTGGCGAATTCACATAATCAAATTCACAATCATCAAGAAATAAGTCGTCAGTTGGATTTTGGTTGTAAAATGGGTTGACTCGCTTAAGCACGCAAACCCCCGAACCTACTGAGGTGTGGCTTGAAAGTTTTCCGACGCTTGAAACATCTATTCAGGTTCTACAGTAATGTGTGCAATCTTGTTGACCCTACTAGAACTGCTGTTTGTCTGAACGCGGTTTTCCGAAAATCTAGGACGCGGATTGTTATTTGGTGCATTATAATTGACCCCCTGTCGGTAATTGTCGTCAAACAATCAATTTTTGGTTACAAATTCAACGCTGGCCAGGGTCATATGGTGGCTCAAGAAACTGTGCTTCTGTCATTAACCGCAACATATAATTTGATGGTGAACCATCTGTGGATCGGAAACGACCTGATTCCAACCGCCCGCGGACTTCATGTTGTTTACCGGCCCCCAAAACTGTTCATAAAACAGGCCTTTAAAATCAATAAAAATTCTGGCTTATAAAAGAAATAGCTATAAACCAATCATTTGCTATTCCTGTAAATAAATTATGCCCCCAGAGTTTTAATTGAGGAAATGGGATTTCAAAAAGGGATATCCAACTTTCTAACTGCTTAAAAAATATAACGGGATGTGTACTCACCCCATCAAAAGTGGATATAGACCTACAAATGTTATTAAAATTAATATTGTTATTTACTGGCGTAGAAGCTAAATTGCAATTAATTCCGCCCACACCGTTAGTTGAGTGCTCATACTGTAATGGTTCAGTATAAGAATCATCATCATCAGACTCTACGTTAAATTGCGACAAATTATAATTTGGATTACTAATAGGATTTGCATTTGCGGGAGTAACTACGTTAGCTGGAATAAATTGCTCTTCATATGGTTTATAAATGGAATCAACTACTTTTCCTCTACATGGAATTATATATATAATATTTGAATTATTTCTTACGCCCATTGAATGCTTATTTGAATTTTTATATAACTTTCCGCTATAGTTGGTGCAGTGTAAATCGGGTTTGCCGATTGAGCTGTGTAAATTGGGCGTGCACCTGCACCTGCACTTGATGCTCTGTTCACTGCGTTTGTGGCTGTATTAGCATCTGTCAGTGTCAATTGATCTGTCATGCTATTTAGCATATTGATGATATTGATTTTGGCCTTCTGTGCTGTGATAACCGGTAAGTGATTTTTAAATTCGCTTTGCCACTTATTTTTTATATTAAACATTTTAGGCATTGCCCCTGTAGAACTATTCGGCACAGCTCCGGATTTACAAAACAGGCACTGAACTGGTAGCAGCATTAGGTTAGTGTTATGTTATCGGTCTGAGTCTTATTAATGTTTACCAAAGCTTGTGCACCTGACACGATGCCATCGGTAACACCCGATGTTAATATACCATCAGGCATTGAAATTAAATTATAATTAATTGAACTAGGCTTATCTGAATGTAACGTAAAGAAAACTGCAATAAGCCAAACAAACATGCGGGTCATGCGGCGTACAGGTTAGAAAGCAAAGCAATGCATATTTATCAATATAGTTGTTAAACAAATACATTACATTACATTAATTACATAAATATTAATTACTAACCTGTGCGGGTCTAAATCCACCCTTGAGTGAAGGGTATTTTAAAGTACCTGTAGGCTTCAGAAATATAAACTTATACTAACTATCTATTGCTTTTAGATGTTGCCAGTAGCAGTAGATGAAGCAGATAAGAACAAGCCAGCAGGAGAAGAACCCAGGGGAAGAGCAGGAAGAAAACCAGGTATTGCCACCTATAATAATAGTTAGCAATAGATGTCACTAGTCTGTATTGTATGTTCAATTAATTAAAATAAATTATTTTATAGAAATAATTGTTTCATTACAATACACTTATAAAAGGTACACATAATGTGAGTTGTACCTAGCTATTCGGTGACTCCGTTAATAATACTGAATTCATATTTCTCCTTAAGGTGAAGCTTTGCGTGCCGAGTAGTTTCTAAGGGACGCAGCGGCAAGGAACGAGGTAGCGAGTGGGCCGACCCGAAAAGTCTATCCCACTACCACAAATAAGCTCTATTCTTTACTAATAAAGTGAGACCGTCGCACAGACGCACACGCATGTTTATTGAAACCAAGAGCGGAGAGTACATACATATTAGCCAGGACAGAATTCTATCTTCGAAATTAAATATAAAAATTATATGTATATTTCATACAAATATAAATTAATTATCCAAAATTTTAAACTTGATAACGCAATGCTGTAATGGTTAATAAAAATATAATGTTGTCAATTACATGATCAACATTATAGTAAAACAAATTTAGCTTTATAATAATTGGTTGATTAATAACTAATTTAAATAGGTTTAATAAAACTAATATATTGCCAGAGAAATAAAAAACATTGTGATTGAATACTAAAAAAGCAAACGTAATAAAAATTTAATAGATCAAATTAAAAAAAAAAAACGGATGTGCGTAATTAGTAAAATAAACTTTGTGGTAGTAATATTTTGAGTAAATCTTTCAAAATAAATGAAGTTAACTGATTTACTTAACATAAATTAGATACTTTGAATGTTTTATTATATACTAATAATGTTATTATAAATTTGTTTACACTGTTTTATAAAGTAATTCTTAAAGTTCACGTTGGGATCTCAAAGGTGTCACATTGCAAACATCAAAGCTAGTTCATTCAAAAACCGATGTAACATATCTTCGTTAAGATTTTCCACAGCTCTTGTAATGTGTCGTTTTAGCTTATCTAAATAATTAAAAAACAGGGACGCAACCCATGCCTTTGTAGCTTTAACACTGCACAAACACTGTTACTTCTGACACAGGAGGTTTTCCCAGACTTTTTCCTTTACATAAACACACTATTTTTTCAAGTTTAACAATTGTAGATTGTCTGTCTAGTAAGTGAAGTTTTTCAAAACGTGTTCAAAAATAATGTTGGACAATAGTTATGCAAATTTAAGCACACAATATGATTTCTTTGTAGAATTTGCAGCCATTACTACTTACTGTACTATTACATTTTTTACAGTTCTAAGTTATTAGCTCAAAATGCATGCCGATATCACAAATAACTTTTGTTTTATACAATACTAAAAAGATTTATTCCTTTTGTAGTAATCATGTATAGCTGAATTGTATGGTAAGACGAATAAATATTTTGATAATTATTTTAAAGTGAATGTAAAAGTCAACCTAATAAAACATATGCCATAAGGAATTAATTATACATAACTTTATGCATTGTGATTTAATGCTGACATATAATAGATTGTGTTCAAAATTGTTTTTTATTTGTAACTTTTCCAACGGATCTTAATCATGCGACTTTTATTAGAATCATAAACAAACATTTACAATTGTGTGTTTCATTAGATAATATGCTTTCAATGCCAAATTGTAATGCATGGCAAGAAAGAGTTGTTGAGTCAATTGTACTGGCCGTATTAAAAATGGATCTACTTATCCAAGTTGTGATTGTTTTTGAATAAAAAGCTCATGTAGGTCAAGAGCTCATAATTCTTATTCTAGATGTGTTGATATTGTTAGGGCAGAAACTAAAAAAAATTATTTCTTAAGTCCAAATTAAGTTTAGTAAACATGCGCAATTAAATAAAATTTAAAACATCACAAATGTTACAATAATAAAACAGCATCATCCTTTAGCATAGAACCAAATGTATAATATATTAATAAATTGAGAGACCGTGTAAAAAACAAAAGGCGGACCTTTAATATTAAGAAAAAAACTATTACAAGTTAATAAAATTTCTAGCTATCACAAAAAATAGAAAATACTAAAAAAAAAAAATTAGAGCTACTTAAGACTGACATTAAAAATAGTTCACATTTTTGGAGAACATGCCAAATCTAATAACTTGCAATACTTTTGTAAAGAGAATTACAAGAAGATAGTATGTCTATATAAAATGAATTAAATTATGTGACTATTTAATGCTACTAAGTATTTAGCTAATAATGCAAATAGGTTGATATGCAATGTAGATAACAATGCTGTTAAACATTATTGCAAAATTTATAATAAGTAGCAAAAGAATAATGGGTCTATTCTGAACATATTTTAACATCGATGTTAGCTAACATCGCTGTAGAAATTGATTTTTAACTAATCAGGTATCGATTTTTTTCAATATTACCTAGCAACGTTCAAAATGTTAATTAACATCGCTGTAAAAAATGTTCAGAATAAGGCTATTAGTTGTACAAAAAGTAGATCGTATGAAATCCGTTGTTTTTCAGCAGTTGTTGCATATACATCAAAAAAGTATGTAAAAAAAAACAATGAAAAAACGCACAAAAGCAAATCAAAGAGTTATTTATCAAAAATAAAACGCAGCAGAATAAAGGTTATGGACCAAACTGCAACAAACTGAATATTAATTCTGAAGAGATAAACAAGCGCAAAACTGGTTTTTTATGTGATTTGAAAACTGAAAGACATAAAATTAAAAACACAGAACAACAAACAACACACCAAAATAAGTGTCAAGAGTAGTATATTCATGGGAAAAATAGTAGCAAAAATTTAGTTAAAAGTTTTATAAAATGAAAAAAAAAAATAAAAAAAAAACATTTACCGCAGAATATACACCAGAAGATAGAATTCAAATGGACTTAGTTAAATTGTGGTAAAAAAATATCGAGAGAATTAGAAATAGAAAAAAAAGTTAACAGTTTTTTTATAAGTTTTATGTTACCGGAAAATCTATAAAGTATAGAGATATAGTATACTCATAGATATAGTGTCTTTATGACATGAGCTTACCTTAGCGGATTATTTCATTACCTTGGATATGCAATTATGTTGTTTATTATATACCCTACATAGCTTATAAGTCTTATAACACATCGGTATTCAATGATAAAATTATTATATAAATTTACAATATTTTCGCCCTTGAATACTACTTCGAGTTCCAGGTATATACTTAATACAAGCAGAATGGTTGGTATTAAAATAATCTGCTGAGATAATTTAAACCCAGGTCGCAAAGACACTACATCTATGGGTAAATAGTATGCCCATAGTCTTTACGACAAGGGCTTAAATTGTCTCAGCGGATTACTTCATTACTAATCACCTTGGGGAGGCATATATGTTTGTATTATATACCATAAATAGCTTATAACTCCTCTATGTTCAAGGGTAAAAATATTATATAAATATATAATGTACTCAAAGATACATCGGCTTTATTATTTTGACTTATTGGATTAGCTCATTAGTAGACTCCTTGAGGGTTTATTAAATCTCTCATTTTTTATACTTGTACTAAAGGAGTAAAAAAATACTTTTTTTTTTCAAAAGAAAACAAAACAAGCCTTTCACAGTAAATGTAAGAATAATTTTAATACAATCCCTGCTTTTATAGCATTCAGGTAACATTTTATTAACCCGTTCCGTACAGTTATAAAAGATGGGAGATTGGTAAGTACTCATTTAATTGCCAACCCGAGGAGACTACTAAGGAGCTAATTTGATAATTTAATGTAATAAAGCCGATATATCTTTAGGTATATCATAATTGGTTTCAAATAAAATAATCCGTTGAGATAATTTAAGCCCATGTTGTAAAGACACTATATCTATAGACGTACTTATACTATACTACATCGTACAATAATGCAATAAAATAATATGTATTATTATAGCATGCCCATTATAGTGTCTTTACGACATGGACTTTATTACTAATCGGCTTGAGGAGACAATTATGTTAGTATTATATACCATAAATAGCTTATAAAAATGTTTTTTTACTATCAAGCGATGCCGTACCAAAAGATGCACTGATGAGGATTTGTGAAACCGAAACAATTGTCTGTACTTGGTTGGCCGCTTTAGAGTTGGATTGGGTTTGAGTAATTGATATAATAGTCGGAGAGCTCGCGTCAAAAAAATACAAGAGTTTTTGGAAGCTTGATATTTTGAGATTGGGTTCCATTTCAATCATAAAAAGCCCGCCTAAAGTCAGCAGGAGACCCTCACAAAGAAGTAAAATTAATTAGCACCTCCAAATTGTTTTCGGAAAGCTTAAAATTTGTATACCATTAGTAAATCTAATCTAAAACAAATCCAACAGTCAAACAGCAAAATATCGGGACGTGTGGAGTTAGCGCTACACTTTACATGTCAAAAAAATGATGCTAGCGCAAATGTTTTCTTAAGGCTCAAATATTGCATTAATTTAATGTATAAAAATCACAAAACTAACTATCAGACACATTTTTGTTGGAATCAGTCAGCAGTCGCTAGAAGCAAAGATAGCAAGTGAGCGCAATTTACGTCAACGTGCTCTTGCTAAATTTTTAATAGAAGATTGCGCTAATTTGCTGTCTTTACTTGTAGCGACTGCTGACTGACAAAGACCCAACAAAAATGTGTCTGATTCCAACTGTCCCAACGGAAGGCCTGCTGACTCTAGGCAGGCTTTTCATGACTGAAATGGAACCGAATCTCAAAATATCAAGCTTCCGAAAACTCTTGCATTTTTTTGACATGAGCTTTTGGACTATACATATACAAGGTTTTAAACCTATGTTTTTACATTAAACTCTATTTGATTGTCTACCTCTTTAGACATTGCAAATTGGTTGCCTGTTGTAATATGAAGTTTTTATCGATGATATTCGGTTCTTTGGTTGAAACAACATGATGGAGCTACAGCTACTTTGCGCCACCAATTATTAACTTACTTTAAAATTTAAAAACCTAATATTAACGTAAGATTTTTCAAAATTTTATTTTTTTAAATAATATTTAAATAATCATATTGTAAAGAATAAATCCAAATTAGATTTATTATTTTATTATTATATAATAGTTACATTTTATAATATACATTAGTTTAATCTAATAAATAAAATACATACTTTAGTCAAAATGTAAATGTTTTTGTTACCGCCGAGGAAGACAGATCATTTATACAAACGGCATACATGTATAGTATGCCCATAGATATACTGTCTTTACGACATGGCCTTAAATTATCTCAGCGGATTACTGTATTACCAATCGTCTTGAGAAGGCAATTATGTTCGTTTTATATACCATAAATAGCTTATAACACATTTTTGTTCAAGGGTAAAAATATTATATAAATATACAATATTTTCAGCCTTAAAAACTTTCTCGGTTTCCAGATATATAATACAATTATAACTACAGTAAAGCTCCGCTAATCCGTATCGCTTTAAACCGGATGTCCTTGTAGTTCGGACCAAATTAAAAAATGTAACTATTACATTATGTACCTTGTAATCCAGACCGATTTAATCCGGATCGGTGGACCGTCCATAGTTTCCCTACCTATCATGCCGAGAATCTCCCGACCAACAAAAAAGAAAAAGGAAAATTCCAGAATTTTTAGTTTATTTCAACATAGCACACAAAATATTAACTCTAGTCGAAAAACAAGAAATAATACAAAAGTTGCGCAATGGAGGTTAAGCAAGGTTGATTTGGCCAGACTAAAATATTGAAGTTTTTCTTGAAAGGTTTAATTTTTTCTTGAAAATTGGTTCTATTGTCATTATAATAAAAGCTTTATTACTTATTTTATTATTGATCCAGTAGTCCGGATTGTTCAATAATTCGGATCAAACCATGTTTAAATTGATCCGGATTAGCGGAGCTTTACTGTAGTTGCTAATGAAATAATCCGTTGAGATAAATTAAGACCATGTCGTAAAGACACTATATCTATGGGCATACTATACGTACGCACAAAATGTATATTAACCTTGCGCCTCATTCTCTCAACGCTGTTACTCATTTCCATGCATATGCGCGCCGGAAGAATTGAACGAGAGGCGTTCACTAAAACTCTGTATCTGTTTGGCTTCTGTGTTGTCTCCCTTGTTAACTAACTTGTGGGTAGAGTGTAGCAGATTTTCATGTATATTTTATAAATAATTTGCAAAGTTCTCTCGCTAAATTTTACAATAAATTTACAAAATTTTAGAATTCTAAAACATTCAATAATTAGCATTATAGATTAAACATGTGTGTGCGAAGTTAAATTAATAAAATAATATGTCAAAATAGCTTTAATTAATTATTTAATCAAGAAAGAAATTAAAAATATTTAAAAATATTTTTTTTGTCACCGTATAAAAATATAATTTGAAGAAAAAAAAAAACATTTCGATTTAATGTAAATTAACGTCAGAATTATGCATACATTGTTAAGGTAAAATTTCACGCTCCGTCATTCCTCTTAAGAAGATTCTAAGATGGCGGACGACGTGGTTGACGCGGAAAATCGTGCTAAATGTAATATAAAGTTTGATGAAGAGCTAGTTATTGGTTATGACTCACAATGCAAAAAGTGGTTCTGCCTGCAATATGCTAATATTATTAAAAAAGTATACAAAACAAAAGTGAGGTATATGAAATAAAATAAGCAATACTTAAAAAAATAAAACAAATGACTATCTCAATAGAAAATATTAAAAAAAAACAAGTGAATGACAAAATTAAAAACAGTTAAGATAGAAATAAAAAGGCAACTATATTATACTCGGACATAATGAAAAACAAAAAAACAAAAAAAGCCCCTAAAAAAGTGTCCACAACCAGGAATTATAATTAAACCTACAAAAAAACAAGACAGCAAAAACACATTAAATGATATAAAAACAAATATAAACCCAGGGCCGCTAAAAATCAGAATAGAGAATATAAATAAAATAAGTAACAGGAGTATTATAATAAGGCTAAATAATGACGATGCATCTTAAAATACAAAATAGAAACAAAATTAGATGGTAAATATGAAATAGAAAAACTTAAATACTAAAAGCCAAGAATGAAAATTGTAGGAGCAGAAAAACAATATACAAGTGAAGAAATTATGGAAACGATGATTCAACAAAACTACTATATTACAGATGAAGATGAAATTAAAGTGACATACTGCAAACAAAGTAAATATAATAAATTCAATAAAACAAGTTGGAACATATCTATTGAAACAAATAGATCCACATTCAAAAAATTAATCGATAGAGAAACAATCAATTTAGGATGGAAAACATGTAAGATATATGAAGACATAAATATTTTAAAATGTTACAACTGCAATAAATATGGACACAAAACAACGGAATTCAAAAATGCACTTGTCCACATTGTGGAATAAAACATAAAAGAGAATATCAAGCCGATTGAATTGCTCAAACTGTTGGGGATTGTTTCTTCCGCTGCCTTTCTCAGTTTTTCAGAGTACCGTTTGCATCTTTCTTCTATGTTTTCGCTTTCTGTTACTTCTTCTACCTCCATGGCTCTTTTTATCTTCTCTCTGTCCATCCTTCGCACGTTCCATCCTCCTTTTCTTGTGTCTTCTTTTTCTCCTTTTCCGATCGTGTTGTATTTTATATATTAATGTAGGCTCAGCAATTCTTCATCTGTCACGTTCTAGCTACACACTACTTCAGCTGTTTCCCACGTTGCTATGGTAATATCGATATGAGACTTAGATCTTCTTCTTACAAATGTTGGTCTGTCGCCATGGTTGCATATTGTTAGATTTACTGTAGCAATCATTTCTTCTAGATTTTGTCCTCTCCTATTGCTCTTTGTCCTTCCCCACCTGAGTGATTTTCCGTTGAAATCTCCTCCTGTTAAGATTTTCTTGCTCTTCTGTTTTCTTAAGCTATTTTCTAGTTCTTCAATCCACTCTTGATAATATTCTATACCGCTGTTTGGACTGACAACAGCAGTATACTATTATACCTCTTATATCAGCCCACACTATTCATTCTTTGGGAGTTCCATACTTTTCCACCTTGTCTTTACACTTCCCCCTTGCTAGGATGGCCGCATCTGATCTTTGATCCATTCCCCGCTTAACTTTTTTTTTATTTGGTTTGCTCACTATCGCTATGTCTATTTTTCTCTCATCGCAGTTGCTACCAGTAGGTCATGTGCCACTCTTCCCCTCCCTATATTTGTTTGGATGATGTTATACATTTTCGGTTATAGGTTCCCTTCCGTGTTGATTCCAACTTTCTTGGTTGTTGTCCTCTATATTCTTTCTTGGTCTTCTAGTTTTTCTTCTAATTGTAGCGGGGCATCTTCTCCTTCCTGTTCGATGGCCTAACACCTTACACTCTATGCAATATTCTCTGTTCTTGCAGTTCGCTATTTTGTGTTCTTCTTTTCCGCATTTTATGCACAACGACGATCTGTCTTCCCCTCTGCATTCTGTCGCTACGTGTTTCTTCATCCAACATTTATAGCATTGGCTCTCATTCGCTTTTGCTCTGTCCGTTCTGCATCTTATAAGTCCTATGTTTATACTTTGTCTTTGTCCATCTTAATTATGGCCGTTTGTATATCCCTGTACCCTTTCTTTAGAGATATAATCACGATTTCTTTATTGTCCATTTTCCCTTTAATTTCTTCAATCAGCTCCTCTCTGCTGATCTCTGGACTTATACCTTTAATCATAACCAGTTCTCCTGTTAGCTCTTTGCTCGCTTTTCTTATATTAAATTCTTCCATTTCTTCTCTTATCTTTTCTATTTTTGTTTTGTCTCATTTGCGTTTGTTATTAGTAGCAACTCTTCTTTCTTTGTTTCTCATATTTCTTTAAATGTCGTACCTTTCATATGAATTTTTGCCTGTTTTAATAGATCTGCATATGTTACACCTTCTTTGCTCACCACTATAGCTCCTGTTTCAGGTCTCTTTTCCTCAGTTATTTGCACAGTTTGTAGTTGTGGCGGTATGCACATTCTCATTTTTGTCTTGGTTGTTCTTTCCGCTATTTCCATAATTTTTCTCGTTTCTCTTGGTGCAATTCCATTTGGTATGGGAATATAAATTTTCTCGATGTTCAGCTCATTTGCTTTGTTCAGCACTTTTTCAGTAGCGTCTAGCATATTTATAGCCGCTTTTTCTCCCGTTTCGTACTTCTGTTTGATTATATGCACCTTTCCCACTTTTTTTCCGCTTAAGTTTTTTTATGATTTTTACGTATGGTGTTTCGTTGTTTTAATCTTCTTTTTGTTCTTCTATCAACTCCGGATATTTCTCCTTTACCAGTTTTAGAATTTCTTTCTCTTTTCCTATTTCGTCTAAACTGATGAGTACCGCTGTGTTGGTTTCCCTTCTCTTCATTGGGTTTCTTTTTTCTATTTTTACATAGTCGTAATCTTTTTCAAGGCATTCCTTGTTCATTATTTTTTCCATATCTTCTTGGTTTTTAATTTCCCTCATCTCCTGTTTGTTCACAAACATATTGGCTTCCAACTGGTTTGTCTGTGTTGACGTTTCTACCATTATTTTATTTTCCTTATTTTCTTCTTCTCTCTTTTGATTTTTTTCAAACTACAATTTTTCAAATACTGCCACTATTTGGTTTGTTATTTTTTTAATTTCAACTTTTGTATTGACGCACTCTGCCGTTAATTCTTTTAACTCTCTCAGCATTACCCCCAATTTATGCATTGTTGTTTGGGCGTTTATTCTCTTTGTCTCTTGGGTCTCTCCTGGTGAGTTTATCTCTCTCTCTCTCTTTTCTTCTCTACTTGATCTTGTTCACTGTTTTGATCCTCCTCTCCTTCGGTGGTGAATGTTGTATTTTGCCACTTTTAAGAAATGGTATCATTTCTCGTGACCCTGCACGTGTAGCCTACTTATTTATTTTATTTTCGTAATTGTGTTTATTCAGCACTTGTTTGTCCGGTCACTGCTCCACTTACACAGCACGTATCGCTTGATTGCAAAACGAATTAATTGTTCACTACTATCTTCGCTGCGTATCATGTCCGCACTCTATCGAACTCGAGCCGCGACTACCATCTTCAACAATGTTAGACTATGTTTCCTGACTTAATTTTAAATGAATTTTACTAATGCTGCCTATTTACAACTGTTGAACAAATTAAGTCTACTTTATAACATCCTTAGTACACGGCAGAAATGGCTAAAATATTGATTAACAAAGTTGAGTATTCAGAAAACATTAAGAATTTGTTAAAAAATCTTAAAATAAATGACCACGATAATATCTTAAGAGCACAAAACGCTTAAAGTAGTTCTAAAATTACTTGTAAATAATATTAAAGAGAAACGTAGATTTGGAACGTAGTCAAAGGTTTTAATAATGGGAATGCTTGTGAACACACTCACACAGTGAACCTTTTGCCAAATGATTTTCATTTCCGCGCATGACTTAAGTATAGTCACGTGTTACCTGCGCAGATTAGCTTTTTCTTTAAGACAGTTTTGGTTTTTTCTATACAAGCTTTATAATGTGTAACAACAAGCCTTAAAGAGTTGTAAATTATTAGCTGCTACCCAGTAAACACAAGTTTAGATAATATAATTTTAATACACGTATATATGGTGTAAAAATCGTATATGGTATATGTGCATTTGTATAATACAGGGAGTTTATAAATGAATGGGATTATGTAATCACTTTAAATATGCCGCCTTTTTAAAATCGTCCACTATACTACATATGTTTTCTTGTTTGCTTGACAGCTGTCAAAGTTGATCCGTCAAAACAAATAGTTTAGTAAACAATTTAAAAAAAGCGGCACATTTAAAGTGATTACATAATCCCATTCATTTATAAACTTTCTGTATATATTTCTTGTACTCGTAAGATATGTATATTTGTATATTATACAATTAAATTTTTCTTTTTTTCCACCGTTGATTAATATACGTATATTAACCATTAGATTACTTGTATAAGGCCGCAGCCTCACTGCACCACCGCCACCAACTATCACCGTTTGCCACTAACCACCAAAATATACGACGGTCTCACTGCAGCCACTGGTGACTACCAAATATTTAAATTTCCCAATGATTACAAGCCGTGCTTATGCTCATGTAAACTTGGCAACGCAGCAGGTAGGCTCACGGTTTGTATTGAAATACATGATGTGATAGTGGTACAAAGAGTGTAAAAAGTGTCTTGAAATAAAATTTAAAAGTAAGTCTAACAAATATTTATATTATGTGGATAGGAAAAATGTCATTCTACTTATTTTCTTGCTTTATAAGTCAATATCAATGATTTTAATTTAAATAAAGCTGGTGTTTTGGTTTTGTTTGTTTTTAGGTTATGTGATTCAAACCAGTTTAAAGTCAATACTAATTAATAAATACACACTAAAATAATAGTTAAATGCTGTATTTAAATAATTTAAATAAAGTGATTTAATTCTATTGTCTGTTGTGCATATAATAACGTATACTTTTTGTTTTAGATGTCAGGAAGATCTATACACTGGAGACAAGTGGATCCTGTAGTTTCTTACAACATGAAGAACAGATAAATGGCACTAGTTTAATATAATCAAAGCAATGGACCCTTTTATAATATAGTGTTTGAGTGTTTAAAAAAAGTGATATTTGTGATATTCTGTTTAAACTGTTTGAAGCCGGTAAAGCCTGCGAAGAGAAAATGTCTCTAACGGATGTAGTTATTATCATAAGATATTGAAGAGTTGTAAAAATATAGTTACAAATAATCATAAATTAGTGACAGTGATGAAAAAACAATTTAGAAGTATTCTGTTTAGTCGCTAGAACTTTTATTATAAAAAAAATGTATTGTGCGATAACAACGTTTTTGTATTTTCTGGCTGGTTTATCGCATAACAGCTAATTACAGGTAATACTTCATTTATTTGTTGGCTTATTTATGTGTAATTTATTTGTATTGGACTAAGCAATTTTTGTTTCTATATGGTCTGTAATTTATATCATTACTTATTTTGCATTTTATTATTATGTATATATGAAGGTTTACAGATTTGACCATAACGAACTAGTCAATTAGCCAGAAATTTAGTCGACTACTTTTGATTATATTACTTGTTACTTGACAACATTTTACCAAAATTGTATTTGTGTTTTATTATTTATATATCTCGGGTTATTATTATAAGTTATTTATTTTTCAGAAATTATAATTTTTATGTAGTGTATTTTGTAAATAAAATGTGATTATTATTGCCAATTTTGTATTTGTGTTTAATCATATTTGTGGTTATAATTTTGATTTTTCAGAAATTATTATTTTTATATAATAATATAGACGGCTGTGGCTGTCAACATAACTTTTGTTTGAAGTAGAGGTATTGTGTATGTTTGTTGGTTATTTCTGAAATTATTCTAAAATATCAATATGAGTTCAGAACATTCAGAATCTGTTTGATGTAATAACTGCTATGTACTTTTACAAAAAAATGTATAGAAGAAAAAGAAATATATGGGTTCGTGAAATTTTCTTTCATAGGGAACAATTGGGTGAATTTCATTGGTTAGTTCCACAACTTCTAAATGATGAAGAGATATTTTATAATTATTATAGAATGAATAAAGAAAATTACGGCTTGTTGGTGTCTAAAGTGAAACCTTTAGTTTTCATGAGGTATGACAAACTGTCGTGCAACGATTAGTTTTGAGGAGCGATTATCTGTAACATTAAGGTACATTTTTAATATTATTACCACATAATATTTAACTTATTACATTTTAGGTATTTAGCTACTGGAGACTCATATCATTCTGCTATATTACGATTTAGAATAAGTCATAACAGAATTTCTGTTATAGTGAACGAAATGCTATCCTTAATTTATGAAGCTTTGGTGAAAATATATTTACAGTTTCCGGATAAAAATAAATTTAAAACAATTGCAGATGAGTTTTTCATTAAAAAAAAGTTTCCGAATTGTCTTGGTGCAATTGATGGAAAACACGTACGTATTCAAAAACCATTCAATTGTGGATCGCTGCACTACAATTACAATTTATATCACTCTACTGTTTTACTTGCCATTGTTGATGTCAATTATAAATTTATTATGATTGATGTTGGCAGTTTTGGTAAAAACAGCAATGGTGGTATACTAGAGCATTCAGATTTTGGGAAATTGCTTAATTCAAATAAATTGGATTTACCGGATAATAATATTATTGATGAAAGCACAAATGAAGCATTGCCTTTTGTTTTTGTTGGTGATGAAGCATTTAGACTATCCGAGCATTTAATGAAACCTTTTCCAAGACGTGATTTGGATTTTAATAAAAGAATGTATAATTATCGATTATCTTATGCACGACAGGCTGTTGAATGTATCTTTGGCATATTAGTAGCTAATTTTGGAATATTTGAAACGAGCATTGCTGTCTACCCTGACAAAGTAGACAAAATCATAAAAACTGCTTGCGTTTTGCATAATTTCATAAGAATGGAAAAAAATTATGCAAGGGAAATTATATCTCAACATTCTAAAGGAACTGGCGCATTTCAAAAAATTGAAAATACAGAAAGATCGAGAACAAACCAATAGACACGTACAGCTAAAGAAATTAGAACCAAGTTCTGCAATTACTTTAGTGGTTCGGGAGCTGTTAAATGGCAGGTGGTGAAAAAATAAATTGATTATCTAATAATATGTAGAAACAGCAATGACGCTAAAGTTGCTGATTTCGTTAAAATACTACAGATGAAGGCAGCGAAAAATGTTAGTGTCATACTTAAATTACCTTGTAAAACATAGCTTTCCGACACGTAAGTTGAAGTGCTGGGGGGGGGGGGGGGGGGGGATGGTGACATTTTGTTATAAAATATATTAGAAATGCTTGCTCGCTCCACCATGTAGGGCTCTAAAAATGACAAACTGACAAAATATGCCTATTTCTTGGCTCGCTTTGGGCTCGATCCAGATGGCAGTTTATTAGATTTTTGGTCCGGTAGCCTGTCCTCAGTATTTGCCATTTTATCTTAAGCTGTGCATCTAATAATAAGTTATTATAAATAATCAAACAACTGATTTTGATGCGGAGCGGTAGCGTTCTTTCCAATATGGTTTTGTTACCTCAAATAGGCATCCAAACATACACATGTCTTTTCACCTGATAAAGTTTAACCTATAATACACGCGTATTTTAATTGAAGAACATACAATTTTTTTATTATATATTAACGTATTTTTTACGATAAAAATACGTGTAATTTACACGTTTAAAATACATATATCTAAATATACGAGATATATGTATCTGTTTAGTCGCCGGACATTTTTCCGTATAATATATTTAATAAATAAACAAATATTACACTTAGGTGTAATACCAAAAATGAACGTATCTTAAACGTAACTGTGTTTACTGGGTAGTAAGTGTTGCTAATATCTTGCTTGATTGCTTAATTGTTTAAGTTTGTTATAGTTTGTAGATTGGTTTTACATTGTTATGTACACAAATACTATGTTATTATATATTAATGCTTATTTTGTTTTTTTTTTTTAAGTTGCTTTTTTGTTAAATAAAACACTTATATTTATTTAAGTTTTTTTTCAAATAGAAATTAATAAGAAAAATTCACAATTGTTGCAAAAATGTAATGTAACAATGCTAACAATACATTTTTAAAACACGTTAATGCACATTTTTTTTTTCTAATTTTTATTATATATTGACTTATACAGGGAGTTTATAAATGAATGGGATTATGTAATCACTTTAAATATGCCGCCTTTTTAAAATAGTTTACTATACTACATATGTTTGCTTGACAGCTGTCAAAGTTGATCTGTCAAAACAAATAATATAGTGGACAATTTAAAAAAAGCGGCACATTTAAAGTGATTACATAATCCCATTCATTTATAAACTCCCTGTATAACAAGTCCAGGAAAGATTACTTGTAATTTTGAATCGCACTGTACAAATAATTTTAGTGTCTAAACATTGTCTACAAACTCGCATACTTATACAAAAAATGTCGTGTGTTTTTAATTCCAATATGACACAGACTGTTGTTTTTTAGTACAAGCAATAAGTATTGAAAAAAAAACATAAATGAAACCCGGCCACTGACTTGTATATTTTTAATAAACTGGTTAGTCTTCATTTACCTACCAATATACCAAGTTGCAAATGTATTGGAATATTTTTGTTATCGTGCTTTGTGCTGGTTATATTGCACAGTCGGAATTCCGTAAGTAAAAATATTTAAGCATTTTTTTTTAGCTTTAATATCAATCACTTAATAATACTAAACAGAATAACTTATTTTCTAACCTATTAGTGTTAATAAAATATATTAACACTAATGTACAGCAATTAAAATATATGCTTATATATCAAATAAAAACATATAATTTGCCACTATTGATGGTAATAAAATAAATTAGAATTTATTAGGACGGCCTAAAATAATGATCTTAGATGAATAGAAAATACTTAGAAAAAGAAAGTTTCATATATTTTTTGTAAAGTTTGATTATATTAGAAATATTATTATTATTTTAATTTACAAAAACAATTATCTTTTTTTTTAATTTGTACAGAACATTGCCAATTACCTAATGGCACAGATGGTAGATGTGTACATCCAAAGGAATGTTTCAACTCAGATAATCATTATCATCAATATCCAAATTTATGTGCTTCTGATGAAAGTGGTCCACAAATCTGTTGTATTGTTAAAAATAGCCAAGAAAAAGTTAGCTCCAAACAAAACAAACAGGATTTTGAGAAAGGTAAGTTTAACAAAGTATCTAACTTAATATAAATATAAACAGTGTGTTTGAAAAACATTTTATAAATTTGTTAATCTTGTTTTAATGTACGCAGCACAGCACAGATTTCGTTTGAAAATGCTGCAATATAGGTTATTAAAATCGACCAAAAATTAAACGCTATGATTAGAAGAAATACGACGGCTGCATCGGAATTATTTGTACATCCGATGCTTCAGCGTTTATGTAATTATTGCATATTTAAATCAACATTAGCTGTTGGTCCTAGAATTAAGAATTAATATAACATAATAAAACAATAAACCAAACATCAATTTTGTATCTGTTTAATTTTACCTGCAATTAAATTAAACAAAACAATAGAAAAGATATTAAATTTGCCATAGAAGTGAAAAATATGCGTTTTTTTTGTTAATTTTGACTGTATTAAAAAAGATTAAAAAATGAAAATTTAAGTTGCTTCAATTGCTGTGTTTTAGGAAAATAACTAGGAACGCAAGCGGATATTGCTCTCGCAGGTGCATATCCGTCTATCCTACAATATGGCGTTCTGAATAAGAGCGTTTCAATATGCACCGAAGGCACCCCAGTGCATAAACGCCAATAAAGTAAATTTTCAAATTAAATTTAAATATAACGAAATGTATTATATAGATACTGCTTTAAATTATTTAAAAATACCAAAAAGAGCATTTTTTTAATATTTACGGGTATCTACATAATATATTTTATTATGTAATAATAAATTAATTAAAAAAAAAACTACTTACCTACCATATCTGCTTTTATTTAAATGAAACATAGTTTCTTCACACATAAATAACTACTTACGTATTATTACTAATCTGTTTTAAATAAAATATAAATTATATTATTTAAATATTTAAAAAAAATATATTTATTGTACTGAAATAAACATTTATTATATAAATATACAGTTTGAAAAAATAATAAAATTAAACTAAAAAGGTTACTTAGTAAAAATGAAAATTAATTTATTCTACTAATAAACAAATAAATCAATTTTAAATAATAATAAGACAATAAACAAACAAACAATGAAATGTGAAAATGTTAATTAATAATTTAAAAATATATAAAAAGTACCGAATGCTACCTACAGCTGATGATCTGGAACTGCTACGTACCTGTGAAATACAACAAATACATATTAATTATAAATTATTAAACGATCATTAAATTTTACAATTGCATTCTATTTATTATAATGCTACTACAAAAACAAATTTAGCATAATAGATAACTATCGGAAATGAAAAGAAAAGAAAATTTAATAATAATGCAAAGTAAATAACAAATGATTATATTAAATTAATAAAATAGTTTTAACACATTATCAAATTGTGTGGTTATGTTGTAGCATTTAACAATCACTAAAGATAATCAACTTTAATGAATATGAGCATGTATACTAAATTAAAACTTAAAATTTGAATTTAGTGTCTGCTAATAAATTTTTTTAGATATAAATGTAATTAGATATAAAAGTACTTACCTCAATATCATAGGAAAATTGCATGAGCTTAAATTTGTTATCATGTTTTACACTGCCCAGAATGTACAAAATATAACTATAATTAAGATTTGTTGGTCATTTGTCAATTTTTCCAAATTGGCGCAAAAACAATCATGGTATTACAAAGAGCCTACAGAAGGTGCCAGTAGGCCAACAACACAACGTTAAAAATACTAGAAACTTAATGAGTGCGTTCTCAGTACTGCCCTGTACGAGTATTATTAGTACCTAATTTTGCCACGGATACGCTTTCTTGGCACTACTTGACACCTCATAGGATTGACTCTAGACTGACAAAGCCTCCACAAGCATTTTTTATTTAGAGGCGGTATGACGTAGTTAGTGCGTAATCATTGGTCCCTGGAATAATATAGAAATAGTCATATTACTCCTCTATCCATAGATTCCTGTGAGTCTATTTTTCATAGACTTTTCTGATAAAATGTCTTTGATTAGCAAGGGCTTAAAAAAATCTATTACTTTTATTTTAGTTGTGTTTGATCGGATCCAATTAGTATAATTGTTACAAGGATGGCAACTGTGATGATCATCCAAATATTAGTTGAGGCTTCTTAAAACGTTTGAAGTACTACTGGGTGTAGGTGGTTTTGTAGCTTGTGTTTAAAGATAATTGTAAATTTTGAAGAAGTGATGACAAGAGTTTCTATACTACTGCAAAAATATTTTTTTGTGTAGATAATTAGCAATCTTAAGGTAATGTAAGTTCTTAGGAGGACTTGACAGTTTATAGATTCACATCGAGTTTTAATTTTTGTATTTTTTAGTAATGGATGTCATCTATTGCTTAAGATTACTTTAAAACCTTAACTGAGTCAATAGAATAGATAATAGGCGTTGATTTGAAGAATTTGTACTACACAATCTTGATAAATTGTTTTTGTGCACTAGTTTAGTAGTTAGTATCTTTACATGCATGGTCACGCATTATGAAGTAAGGTTTGGTAGGTAATATTGTAGTACAGTTACAAGTACCTTTAATCAACACTATCTTAACACTCACCAAACACCGGGTTATATATCTGTAGTTATTTCCCGGAAACATATTCACGCCAGTTGTATTTATCTACACTGGTGGAGTGTGCTTGCAATCCAAGGTGAATATTTAGTATTATTTATTTAATACATTTTATAACCTTGGAGGAAAGGCAGCTATTACGTTACTATAAAGTATAAGTGACATTTAAGAAATATTTCAGAATGGTTAATAGGTATTTAAATTAACACAATTTTTAATGACGTAGTTTTCATCATTATTTTGTTTATTAATAATCGTTTGTTAAAGACTATTGCAATAATGTCTTAATCTGTTGTCAATGTATTGAGTGTTTGGTCATATCTTTGGGCATCAGTTTGATCCAAGTTTTTAGTTTTATAACTGTTCCGACTTTATCAAATAGTCCACGCTTTTATAGGCGATTCAATATTCTAATTGCATTTGTAAAATGGGTATCATATGAGAAAAATTTTGAAAAAAAGTTTGTAATTGATTAAGAGGTTTATATATGTTTTAAAGAATTGTATTTGGAATATTGCGTAATTAGGAAAGATTAAAACATGTATTAGTTTTTTGGGTAAATGAAAAACTATGTTTACATAGAATTGGTTAGCCAAGTAATTTGAAACTGCTTTGAAAATAATTATATTTATTGTTTTTTTTTTTTAATATTTATTTTTATATGCAACATTGTAAGTAAACTCTTCTAATTTTAATCTACAACTTACTAATTTTTGATTGATATTCTTTTAGGTTAAATAACCATTAAAGTGGTCTATGGTCAGTAACTACGGTTTTTTGTTACAAAAAGGAATTGGCGGAAATGTTTAGTTGCCTATACTATAGCTAAGAGTTTTTTTTATTGTTAAATTGCTTTGTTCCAAATCGTTATAGGTGCGTGACGTATATGCTATATACACGTCTTTGCAAAAGTACTGCTTCAAATGGAACATTTCTCGCATCTGTTGTTAGTATAATTATTTTCGTTTAATTGTATCAAGTGTTGAGATAAACTTGTTTTTTGATATGCTGTTGTTAACCACCCCACAGGTGTGTCAATGGTTCAAAATAGAGGTGAAGCAGATAAGGGTTAAATTTTGTCTTTTCTATACATAATTTGTTAGAATCTACTAGCAGAGTTGAGTGTTGGAAAGCATTTACTAAGTTTGTCTCAGACGTTACTTACTTATGTTTGGTATCTGTTGTAAAAAAAATTTATTACGGAACTGACGGAACTGCTATTACTATTTCAGTTTCGCCGATTTAGGGCGACAGCTCCAAATCGGGAGCAGGAGAGGCCTTTAGGCCGAGCGTCTACCAAACTACCCCCATTTTAGGGGTACTTACCCCTTTTATCAAAAAAACGTCCAACTGTCAATTAACTTCGTCCAACTTAGTCAAACTTTAACCGATCAATCTAAAATTTTTACACGAGCTCAAACGATCAATACTCTACATGGAATTTTCCAATTCGGCCTTTTTCACTAAATGCGGCCAACTTAAAAAAAAAATAATTTTCTTCATCAATTTTTTATACTTTAAACGGCTGTAACATTTTTATTCGTGAAAATATCGCTCTGAAAATTTTTAGTAAAGGTCCGTAAAAAATGTTGAATTTTCAGAATCCACCCTCAGACATAGATTTCAACTTTTATTTTTTTTTACCTTAATTTCAAATAATTTTGTTTTGAATTTTTTTTTCTCCCGACTTTTTACGTTTAGGATATTTTTTTTTAAACCACGCCGTAAAAAATACATCCCCTGCAATTTTTAAAAGGGCTTTTTTTTGCCAAAAACGCACCGTACTTTTTAATTAATTGCTACCGAATGTTGTAAATAAATATTTTTTTAATATTTTTTTTGGGTTTCTTGACTCTCCTTACACCCTGCTATGCATTCACTTTTTCAAAAAGTACCCTTAAACTTTTTTTTGTCTCAAATTCAAAAATTGAATTTTTACAAAGGTAAAAATCGAGGGCCAACCGATGGACACCTAGCAGTCATCTGGGCCAAAAACGTTAGAAGAATTCATGATAGCAAAAGGATACGAAAGTGCAATAGGCCTAGTCGCGTGTTGATTGATGCTTTCGTTTTCAAGCAGTGGCGTACCAAAGTAGAACAAAAACAAGCGTTTTTTGAGAGTGCGCTGCTGATAAACCCGGCCAAGCAAAAAATTGTGTAATAGTCCTGAATAAGAGATCTAATTATTCTCTACAAAATGTTATTTTTAAATTTTTTTGATATCTGTAATAATAAACCAGTGACGGTTTGTCAAACTTTGAAAAAACGCGATTTTTTCCCAAAAGTGGCCTTACGCAAAGAATAGAAGTATCCAGGAGTTTAGCGTAGAAGGTTGCGCATAGTTTTAATTGAAAGATAAAAAGATTTTTAAGAGATTGTTGTATTGATTTTTTGCTTAAACCCTTTTTACAAATTTCCAAAAATGACAAATTTTTTTTTGAAAAAAACAAAAACAATTTTTTTTTTTCAGATTTATAAATACCAGATTCGTGTTTCTCATACTCAAATTAGTCAGAAATATAATTTTCATCAAAATCGGAGAGGTTAAAAAATGCACCCCTAATTGCCGATAAATTTTTTCATCAATTTTTCAACTTTTTGCACTAAAAAATTCATAACTTGAGAACGGTTGGTAGTAGAGACTTCGGGTAAATTTTATTATTTTTAGAATAATACAAGGTATTACATTAAAAATTCAAAATATGTTTAAAAAAATGTTAACTCTTATTTTTAAGGTAAAAACTAAAATTGACATTATTAGCCGCCATTTTTAAACAGTTCAACTTTTGTCAATTTAATTTTTTTTGTTAGGTAGAGTTTATCAAGAGCTTTCTAACAATGTATAATAAGTTGGTCCTGCGCGTCATTTTGAAAATATTTTATTTTTTTCAACAAATTTGACGACTTTTAGCAAAAATTGCTAAATTATTTTTTTTTTATTTGACAAATATGAACTAAATTGTAGTCTAGCATTACAATAACATGTAAAAATAATTTGCAAGACAAACTTTTATTATTTTAAGGTTTTCCGCTCAAAGTTTGAAAATATCTCTTAACAAACCCTTTTCCCCATACAAATTTGCCTCGCAGGGACATACAAAAAACACTATTCACATGCGGCCTTTTTTCCAACAAACTAGCCCTGCAGGGACAGTCGAAAAACACTATCCACATGCAACACCCCCCCCCCCCCCCAACAAACTAGCCCCGCAATGACACTGGTATATACTATCCAACCGAGAGGGTGGAGTGATGCGATAATTAATTGTATTTCATTCACAGTTTGCAATAATTCTTTTAAAATTATCTGCAAATTTTATACAATTATTTATGTTTTTCTTTAAACAATAGCTGCTTTCCCATTAGTGTAATTAACCCAGGGCATCTTACCCCAGCGCTTGTCAGTATAAGTTACACTGAAGCTGGCGTGCACCAGGGTCTGTCAGAACGTAACGGGAAAGCAGCTCATAACATACTATATTTTGTAGCATTATTCATAATAATTCCCCTTAAATTAACTGCAAACTTCATTTCCTATAAATATTTATTGTAGTTCGCCTTCAAACATTGACTCACTTCATTTTGTAGCATTATTTATAATAATTCCACTCAAATTACCAGCACACTTCATTTTGTAACACATTTCTGATGTGTTTCCCCTTAAAAGAATGACTATCTTCATTTTGTAGCATTATTCATAATATAATAATTGAATTAACTGTAATCTTCATCTGGTAGCACGAATTGTGTTTCCTCTTAAATAATTACTGAATTTGATCCAACAAATTAACCTTGTCTTGTAACACACTTGACAGAAATCTAAAAAATTATCTCTATTGTTGCGCATCAATAAAATCAAGGATATCTCTGTTCCGATATTGATTCCAATACTGGGTTATAGTATGGATATCAAAATATAAATTTTTTTGTATAAATATTCAAGAATTGGAAGAGACTTGACAAAAATCCCAAAAATTGTCTCAACTACTGTATATCTAACAAAACAAAGGCTTCTTTGATGCAATAAATTCAATGTTTCAACTCAAAATACGTATGTCTACATCTATATTTTTGGTTTTGTTATAGGACTCGACATTGTCCTAACAATTATACATAATACAATTTTTTTTACAATTTTGGGTACAATTTACACAAATTACACAAGCATAGGGGTTAAATCATGTAAAAAGTATTGCCACTTTTACTTTAATTTCTTTTTACCTTTACACAATTACACAACTACCCAATTACCCATTACACTGTTACATTCACAAAACCTTAAATCACATACATTTTTACAATTTCCGATACCCTTCATCACACATACATCGAGATTACATTATGTAAAAAGTATTGCCACTTTTACTTTAATTTTTTTTTCTTTTACACCATTGCACAATTACTATATTGCCAATTTTACTGTTACATTTACAAAACCTTAAATCGCATACATTTTTACAATTTCCGATACCCTGTATCACACAATAATCGGTGTTACATCATGTAAACAGTATTGCCACTTTTACTTTTTTTTACTTTACACCATTACACCATTTACACCATTACATACCATATTACCCATTTTACTGTTACATTTACAAAACCTTAAATCACATACATTTTTACAATTTCCGATCACACAAGCATTGGGGTTACATCATGTAAAAAGTATTGCCACTTTTAATTTTTTTTTACCTTTCACAATTTCCCGATTACCCATTACACAATTCCAATCACATAACCGTAAATCGCATACATTTTTACAATTTCCGAAACTTTTATCACACATGCATCGGGGTTACATCATGTAACAAGTATTGCTACTTTTACTTTTTTTTTATCTTTACACAATTACCACATTACCACATTACCCTATACACAAATACAATTACATAACCTTAAATTGCATACTTTTTTACCATTTCCGATGTCCTCATCACACATGCATCAAGATTACATCATGTAAGAAGTATTGCCACTTTTACTTTTTTTTTTTTTTACCTTTACACCATTACACAATTACCATATTACCCATTACACTGTTACATTCACAAAACCTTAAATCACATACTAGTTTTTTAGTTACTATTACAATTTTCTATTTTGGTTTTTATAAAGCATCATTTTTTTTACAATCCAAACTGGTGAAAACCATAGGGAATAGCTTGGTTTTACTATTTGTTGATCTGACAACCGATGAGAAACTGGCCATAAAAGCTGGCTAAAAGATTTTATATAAGAATCCATAACAGCAGTTTTTAGTTTTTAGTTGTTTAGCAAGTATAGTCTCTTTCTTTTAAACAAAAGGAAAAATCTTAAAATAGCATCTACCTTCATCAGATAAAAACTTTATAAACTCCAACACGCAAATGAATATTGAAAAGTGCTCGCTATCACAAACGTGTTCCGAGATTTCCCAATCCAACATTGCTGCAATACTTGGAGAACAAATTGTAAGGTCAATAGCCAAAAATGATCAATTAGCTACAAATATGTTGTTTTTTTTTTTAATTTCAAAATGTGATATTTAGAAATCACATAATATGCCATAACAACATAACGCTGAAACATTGACTTTAAATACATGTGTCTTATAAGTCTAAGCAACTACTAAATTTGAGAGTTTATTCCATTTGTCAATAGTACGGTTAAAAAAATCTCACTTAAACGTTTTGGTCTTACATATCTGAACTGTCAGTGAATATTTAATAGCATTTCTAGATTTATAGCAAACCTTGTACTACGAATAAATATTTGTTTAGATGGCAATATGTCTTGCATTTTGTTTTAACAATGTCCATTAATATATCTATAGAAAATGCAAAGATCTGCAACATTACGCCTGTGTTGTAAAGTATTTAAGTCATAAGTCAATTTTAGATTGGCAATGATCCAAATACCTTGTTTCTGAATAGAGTTTAGAAGAGAGAGTGTAGTTTTTAATGTTCTTCCCCATACTTGAGAACAATATTTAATACAAGGACAAATAAGTTTTGTATATATGCAAAAGTTAAACAGAAGTAAAAAACTTTTTACATCTATTAAGGAACCTTAGTTTTGTAAATACTTTCAAAGCTAAGTTGACAACATGGTCGTTTTAGAAAAGATTATGTGAGATTGTAATACATAGAAAATAAATTGAAGAAGATTTAGATACGGATTTGCTGTTTAGTTTATAATTGGTACTGAAAATACCGTGAATTTAGATTTTGAAACAGTAAGAAGTTGAGTTTTTTTTAGTTAAAATTGACCATGTTGAGAGTGCCTCATTTAGATATTGTTTCAAGGTTTTTGGTTATAGATGCTACAGATTCTAACCTATAAATTTCAAGACGCTCTGCCATATTTGTCGATATGGTTTTTGAAAAGTATAAAGCATAACTTTTAACTAACTTTTAGTTATTTGAAAAAGTTCAATAATGTGAATCAAAAATAAAGTTGGCAAAAGAGCAGAACCTTAAAAACACTAGTATTTATGATTTTGGGGTTTGAGTTGAGTTGATCAATTCTAACTATATTTTTTTTATTGTCAAAAAAATATTAATGAAATGAGGTTGTTGACAAGATTAGAATGCAAGATTTTTTTCTTGTTTGTCTAAAGTAGAATTTTATTTGTGATTAACATAAGTCAGAAGATTTGTCAAACGTTTTGATAGAAATCAATATTGAGTATCTAAGATAAATTATTTATATAATTATTTTGTTCTAAAAACTTGACAAAGTGAAAATTAATATACTTTTCAAATTTTTTTGACAAATTGCACCATAATGCAATTGGTCTATAATTTGAAAAATTTGACTTGTTTCTGTTTTTAGGTATAGCTTGAACATTTGCAATTTTCCAACAATTTGGGAATATTTCATTTTTGTATGATAAGGCAAATATTTTATATTTTAGTCAAAATGTGACTTTATTTATTTGTAAATGTTTTGAGAATAATTGGTGAAATTTTATCTATACCTGATCTGGTATTTAATTTAAGAAGATATCTTTTGACAAACCGTTGCCTAAAATAAATTGGATTTATTATTTTTTCACTAACCGGCATTGTAGGTACAGCAATGGAAAGATTTATGTTTTTGGGAGTTAGAAGCAAATTGATTTGTATTAACTTGCAATGAATTTAATGTTTTATATTTTTTTTTTTTACAAAAAGCTAAAAAAATCAATTAGCTTTGTTTCTGTCAATCCGTTTTTTTTTCAGATTGTATTAGATTGTCACAATGATTACAAATTAACTTATAATTGTTTTTCTTTCATGCTTTTTGCTTCTTATTAACTGCTTGTTTTGTCTTAATTGAAAACAAGTGCTATTGTTTTGGTTTAATAACAGAGAACGGCACAATTTTTTTTACTCTGTGAATAGTTTTTTGAGATTTTTTTGCTGGAATATGTGGATCATTAGAATGTAAGCAATGAGTATCGAAATCAAAACTGTTAAGAAATTCTTTCGTTTTACTATGTTTAGTTTGAAATAATAATAGATGAGACGTGGTTTAAGTTCAGTAGTAATAGAAATAGAAGTTTTAACAACAGAAGTAATAAGTGAATGATCAGAATTTACATTACTAAAGCAGTTTCAAACAGTAATTGTTGTAATTTCTGGTATAGTTAAAAGATACAAATCTAATAATTTTGGTTCACTAAGAAGTCCATCACAAAAAAAATATGTAAGTTGCTGAATAAGTTGAGTAAGATTACGTTGTCCAAATAGTGTTGTCGAAAATGAATAACCTAACTATTCAGTATTATGTACATTACATCTAACAAAACTTGTTAGCTTTTGTATTATTACCTTGAAAAAGGTTGTCAAAATTTTCAGAAAAATCTTCAAAAAAGTTTAGAGTTGCCTTATTTGGAGAACGATATATGCCAGTTGCAAAAATAGTCTTATCTAGAAGATTTAGTTTAAGAAATATGCTATTAAAACTAATGCTTTAAATTTTTTATGTTGTTAATTTTAAATATGCTTGTTGTTTGTGTAGGCACAAACATCCGGTTGGTCAGCAAATAAATGATTAAGATGATAGTCAAAATCTATAATAAAGCAATCTGGGTCTTTAAAAAGAATATAGGGTTTTCTATGTTCAAGATGTTGATAAACAGAATTAAAATTCTTTTTTAGACCACAAATATTTGAAAAATTAACTTTTAAGCCACAAACTAAGTCAATGTCAATGTTGATGTTTAGTTGATTAAATTGGTTAGTGGAACAGACGAGATCAAGTTACGACCTTGCACATCGATTTGACTTGAGCTTTACATAGTGTTATCACTCATGAGTAAGAATTAGAACTTAAGTTGTTTAGTAAGCACGACAAACACTCAGGTGAGTTTCACAAGAAGTTATGTGAATAATGTAAAACGTTAACATGCAAATAAATTTGACTTGTCTCAGGCAAAGTGTTTCTTAACGAGGTTATGTCTTTGCCTATGAGTTGACGACCAGTAAAGGAACATGCAAAGCAAATCCGTTTCCTACAGGGGTTTCTATTTATTATTACTTAGTTAGTTTAAAGTGGTATTAATTTAAGCACGGATAGTACTGCATCCAATAAGACTGATTTTTAAGTAGCAGATAAAGCCTTTTTAAAACGTAATTTTTTCAAAATTATTTTGTATTGGTACCAAAAAATAATAATTTCAATCAGTTTTTTTTTTAACTAAAAAAGGTCGTTTTGAGACATTTTGTATTTGTCACAGTTTCTGATTTTTATGACCTCATCTTGTATAGCTATAATAGATCCTTCTGTTTAAAAAAACAATTTTTATTGATAAGTCACACATTTGATACTCTTATGTCAATTCATTATTTGTGAAGTTGGCAGTAGCGCTGTTCATGAATTTCTTTTTGTGATTGTTTGGTGTCTTTAGTCTCAATTGTAACAGTATTACATAGCTCAATTATTAACTAGATTTGGAGACTTTAGATATTTGTCAAATTACAGTTTTATATAATTTGTCCACTTTTAGATATTGGCAGGTCATACAGGATTTTGGATAATAAACTCTATATTTAGTAAACGTTTAATATTAATTAATATTATTATTAATTTTTTTTTTAATTAAATTTTTTAACTTATTTGGTATGTACAACTAATAAAATAATTTATATATACGTCTAAAACAACTGAAGTCTGAAGGTTGTTCTTATTTGTCTTTTAATTTAGTATTGATCTACTTAATATTCTCAAAATTTATTAATTAATAAATTTTATTAATAATAATAAAATAATAGTTATTATTAATATTAAATGTTAATTTCCATTAACTCTCATTTTTTTACTTCTTTACAAGCCTGCATATCTATTTTATATAATAATAATTGTTTTTGTTTACTTCAATTTTCTTGTACATTTCATTTTGTTACACTTTTTTGTATGATGTTGCTTATTCATTGTTTATCCTTTGCCTTTTCTTATAACTAACCGCTCTTTTTTGTGCTATTACTCTTAGTTTTTCCTTTTTCACTTTTTCTAGAACATTTTCTTATGTAACCCCATTTCCAGTACTTTACCTGTATGGCTGTAGATTTTTTGCTGTAATTACCCCCAAATCTACCCAACAGCTCCATGCTTCTTACAACAGTATCACATATTTTAACACAATTTTCTTTTACCTGTTTCTCATACTTGTCCTACCACCTCATTTGTTTTTTGTGTTAAATCTTATAAAGATCGAGCCTATTCTCACTACTGGATGAGCAAAACACATACAAAATTATATTGTAACATATTTATATAACAATAATAGATTATTTAAAAAAGTCAAGTTGACAAATTATATATCAAAGAATAAAGTTTATACAAAATAAATATATTATAATAATATAACTAATATAAATATAAAAAACAATATAGTTTATTAACTTTAAGTTTAAATTATTATTTAATATAAACTATAATTTTTAAATATAATTGATTTGTAAAATTTCATAATTAGTTTTTTAATTTGGCTTTTGTAATAATCAATTTTAATTAATACAAATATTCTATATAATAATTAAACTGTTCATGAAAATTATACAATAAATTGAAACTAGTCTGAACTATAAATTGTATATAGCATAATGTTTAAAATCTATCAGCTTAGAGTTACGTGCGACAAGGAAGGAACTCATAAATACGCGACGGTGCATCAAAAATGATCAACCACACCGCTATGTTCCGATCATCAAAAACCGAGCCACCTATCGTATATCTTTCATCTTCATTCAAACTTAAATTTCTCTCTTTACAATATTTTTTAGGACGCTTATAGAGGCTTCTTAACGCAAGTGCGTCTCTTTGATTTGATCATGTTAGACTGGTGTCTAGATACAATCCCAAAATTTTTGTATTGGTAGTAAAATTTGTTGATTAGTTCTTTAACGTAAACTGCAATTCACAGGTCTTACTTTCATTAAGAGATAATTCCATTACCAAAGACTGTGTGTTTTGCAATAATTCACGTGCATTATCTGCTGAAGCTGCAGTGTTTATAATGGTAGTATCATCAGCAAACTATATTTTTTTGCGTTCATGTCACAACTTGGCAAATCATTTATGTAAATTAAAAACAATAATGGTCCAAGTACTGACCCTTGTGGAGCACCATGATTAATATTAAGAGTGTCTGATATTTTATTGTTTTAATTTACAGTTTGTTTTCTATTACTATTTATTTATTTGTTATGTATGACATGAGAAGTCTGCAACTAGAAGGATGTAAATTATATGCGTATATTTTCCAACTAATATTTCATAAAATACACAGTCAAAAGCTTTGGAAAAGTCCATGAAAGTAGCAAGCGAGTAAAATCCTTTTTCAAAATAATCAATAGTGTCTAATAAAGCATCTGTCGTAAACCAATTGCATCTAAATCTATATTGTCAGTCGGTTAATAACTTAATGCTTTCTAAATAGGTATGTAGTTGGAACTTTAAATTTTTTTTATCACAGACGCAATTTTAATTTTTAACGCATTAGGATATACGCTTTCTCTAATGCACATGTTAAATAAAGCAGTCAATGGTTCCAATAATGCATCTACAACAGATTTTACAATATCTGTATTGATGCCGTATATATCTTTACTTTTATTATTTTTGAAACTATTGATTATTTTTTTTACATTTTCCAAACCAACGTTTTTAAACATAAAATAGATTGTTGGGGTTTTACTAGCACAAAAACACGTTAAAATAAACGGATCAATGCTAGATTTATTGAGCAATTCTATAATATTTTTAGCAATATTAGTAAAAAATAAATTCAAATTATTTGGTAAAATTTGAATAGATACATCTCTTTTAGATTGGATATTGACATTTATGATATTCCACATTGCTTTGATTTTGTTATTAGAACCCTTAATGTATGTTCCATAAGAGGCTATACAAGCAATTTTTAAATTGTTTTGATATGACTGTCTATACCTGTTTCTAATTTCAATCAGCTCTTGATCTCTAGTCTTATAATATGCATCAGACATAAGATTTAAAATATTACGCATTTCACGTAAATCATTGTTAAACCAAGAAATGTTATTTTTCTAATGTTAACATATTAATGTTTTTTTTCTAGGAATGACTCGTTAAAATAGAAAACAAATTTGGTAATAATATAATTAGTACCCCTCGTGGGTACTACCTTGTCGTGGTGAGGGGGCTGAGTAACTTCTCTGCTTTGCCGGCGGGAGTTGAAACTCCTGGCAGGGCCACTCATGCCGGATGGGTCAATAAGCAAAAGCCAAACCAAATTTACCCAAAGCCATTCCTGGCTACTTTCCCTATTTATCCTGTCATTTCCATTTCTACCCCTAACCTTCTTCTCCTTTCATTCCCAACCTAGCGGTAGATAAAAAACGCTTTTTTTAGTAAATACATATGTCTAAAAATAATTCACGCCCCCAGTCCGTGCCGTCAGTTAAATCTGACAGGGGTTTCATAATCGGCACGGATTTGGCAACTACCGGAGTGGAAGAACAATGCTCCGGTAGCGCAGTAGTCAATTGTTCGGAAGTTGGTGCAACTGATCGGGTTGTGCCAATGGATAATGCTACCCGGTCCCCGTCCGATGACAAATTGGACCCCCAGCTTCTTCTTTGACAAAAGGGAAAAAGCCTGGCAAAGATATTTTGTCAAACAGTGCCAGTGATGAGAAGGCGGGACCTGTCCCTCGGTTCATCCTGGTCACTAATGAAGAGGACAACGTCGACAAAGTTAGCCCCTTCTTAATTAGTAGAGTCTTGTATGGACTGATCGACACCAAATCTATCAAGAAGGTCAGAGATGGCCTTCTTGTGGAAACGGTTTCAGCCGCTCAGTCTACCAAACTTTTGAAATGTATCCGTATGGCAGATATGGACGTGAAAGTCTCTGCACATAAAACATTAAATACATGTAAAAGCATTGTCTATTGTAGAGACTTTTTAAATTGTACTGTAGAAGAAATTACAGAAAATATGAGTGGTCAAGGGGTAATCGACGTGCGTCGCATTTCTAGTATGCGAGACGGTAAACGCGAAGAAACCCCTAACCATATACTAACGTTTAATAGACCACAACTTCCTACTACAGTTAAAGGGGCTTTCTATAGTCTCCCAGTCAGGACATAAATTCCGGCACCAATGCGTTGCTTCAATTGTCAGAGGTTTGGACACACAGCTGCTCGTTGTTCCAAGAAGCAGATGTGCGCGAGTGGTAAACCTTTGCATGAAGGTAGCAAATGCGAACAGCCAATTACGTGTGTCAATTGCGGAGGAGAGCACTCCGCAAGATCACGTAATTGTCCAAAATACAAAGAGGAATTCGCTATCAAAGAAATAATGACAAAAAACAAACTAACATATTTTGAACCACGCAAATTGGTATTAGTCTCTACACCAATTGCCGGAATATCATACGCCAAAGCAGCTACTGCATAAAAAAATTCAGTATATGTGAACGAGCTTATAAGTAAACTTTTGCCGCCCCTTATTGCTGCATTAAGCGGGCACAATCAATTTTCTACAGCAAATAGACCGCTAATACCGGTCATTAAACCAAACATGCCCCCGCCAAAACCTCCGGGGCAACAACGGTTAAGGAAAACTTCGGTGTCTTTAACCAAAAACGTGGGGAAAGCACCCCCCACACATTCTCAGGTTGGCCTTAAAACCGACCTGACCAAACTTGTTTTGGCAAATACGCCAAAACAAATAGATCAGTCTGATCCGGGTAAACGGAAGCAGGATGGCCCTTCTTCCAGAAACGGTGACGACGAATCCAGTTCGGCATCAGAACTTTCTGTTGTCCACAGTGGGAATAACCAAGGTAGAAGAAGAAGGAAACCTGGCTGAAAACTGGGCAGATCACGCTCCCAGCTGTAGGCTTTCTATTATGTTTTTTAATTAAGTGTTGTTTTGAACCGGCACTGCAGTCCTTTACAACTGCAGTGTCATTTGTGTACTTGTAGTGTTCTTTCTTATTTAAGGTTCTGGCATTAAAGATTGTTTTATCTTTAATGTCATCTGTGGTACTAGTTTTAAGTTTTATACTTTTTATGGTTTTGGCGTCGGAGTTTTTTACAACTTTGATGTCATCTGTGATATTAGTTTTAAGAAAGTATATTTTGCCTTTTCTACGTCTAAACACCAAAATCTCTTTACAACTTTGGTGTTTTATTTGTTTTGTGTTAACTTATTTTAATAGCTGTCCATCTATTACGTGTTATTTGCTTCTTAATTTATTTTATTTATTTAATAGTTATCTAAAATTATGGAGACGATAATACAGTGGAACTGCAACGGTTGCAAACGCAGCTATTGTGAGCTGAAAATAATCCTGGTGAAGCACATGCCTTTTTGCGTGTGTTTACAGGAAACGCAATTCAAGCCTCAAGAAAATTTCAATCTTTGGGGCGTTACGTGCACAAGAAGTGACGTCCTGCCGGGTGCCCGAGCCAAAAGTGGAGTCGTTATTTTTCTGAGGGAAAACATACCGTTTACGGAAATAACCCTCAGAACTAGAATCCAGGCAATCGCGATCCGGCTAACCATCCCAATTCAAGCCACAATATGCAACCTGTATCTTCCGGAGTTCGATTGGACTCAGGAAGATATACAAAAACTTATTTTGCAGCTTCCACAGCCCTATCTCCTGGTGGGCGATTTTAACGCCCACAATCCACTTTGGGGTTCCCTGAAGAAAGACACGCGAGGTCGATTGATAGAGGATTTTCTCGATCAAAGCGACGCTGTCCTCCTCAACACGGGTTTCGCCACACACTTTGGAGGTAGGGGTACAAATTTTTTAGCAATTGATTTGTCATTATCGTCTCCACGTCTAGCCACACGTTTATCTTGGCATGTACTAGAGGACCTTGACGGCAGCGATCATTTTCCAATCGCAATTAAAACTATCGTCAAACGGGTCAGACAGTCCGTCCCCCGTAGATGGTGTCTTGACCGCGCAGACTGGCAAAGTTTCCAAGCCAGTCTGGTCCCACCAGAGTCAAATGGTGAGGATGTCGAGACCGCCGTAAAGGTTTTTACAAATTGTATTGTCCAAGCAGCAGATGTGTTTGTCTCAAAGTCCAGCGGGCAGCTGGCCGGTCCGTCGGTTCCTTGGTGGAACGACGATATCCGTGTAGCTGTGGAAGAGAAAAAGAAAGCTTTTAATTGTTTCAAAAGAACTCCGACGCAGGAAAACATGATTGCTTTTAAGAAGAAGCGAGCCGTTGCACGCCGCAAGATTCTTGAAAGCAAGCAACAATCATGGGAGAGCTACGTATCGACGATCACGCCGACCACTTCGGTCGGCAAAGTGTGGAAAAAAGTGGGAGCCGTGTCGGGAAAGAAATTTCTTTCTGTGGATCCCATCCTAATCGTCGACGGACGCATAGTCACCAAAACGGCCAATATTGCTGACGTATTGGCAACTCAATTTGCGTCAGCCAGTAGCTCTCAAAATTATAGTGAACAATTCCTGCGTCAAAAAGATCAATTAGAAACTCAGCTAAATTTCTCTTCCCCGATTCTTTGCCCTACAACTCTTTCTTTACCTCAAAAGAGTTGGAATCGGCAATTAACGGTATGGGTACCTCCTCCGCACCGGGACCGGACGACGTGCCTTATCAGGTTATCTGGCTTCCTTCCCGCATGACGGAGCGGTTGCTGGAAATCTACAACCTGATATGGGAAAGCGGCGTCTACCCGGAATGTTGGAGAGAGGCCATAATCCTGCCGTTGTTAAAGCCGGGCAAGGATCCAAACAACGTTAACAGCAACAAACCGATTTCACTTATCTGCTGTCTCAGTAAAATTTTAGAAAAAATGGTCAACAACCGTCATTTAGCTAAATACCAGGCGGGTTTCAGACGAAATCACAATACCGTTGATCATTTAATCTGTCTAGAAAATTCCATCCAAGACGCCAATTCCTAGCAAGAAAACACCTCGTAGCGGTGTTTTTTGACCTGGAGAAAGCGTATGACATGACTTGGCGATATGAAATGTTGCTGAAGTTGCACGCATGGGGATTCAGAGGCCGTATGCTTCTTTTTCTTGAATCTTTCATGCGCGATCGCAAATTTAAAGTAAGGGTGGGAACAACTAACTCAAAGACATTATGTCTAGAGAACGGTGATCCCCAAGGGTCAACTATTAGCGTAACTCTTTTTGCGATCGCAGTAAACAATATTGCAGCTTCTGTAATTACACCTGTAAAACAATGCCTGTACGTCGACGACTTGGTGATCTACATGGCGGGAGATACCATCCCTGCCATAACACGTCAACTCCAGATCACCATCGACGAAGTGGACAGAGAGTCAGAGGCAAGAGGTTTTTGCTTCTCTACGACGAAAACCTCGTGCTTGCATTTTTGCCGCCTCAGAAGACCTCACCGGGACCCCGCGCTTGTCTTTCGGAGTTCCAGAATTACGTGCATCGAAACAGTCTGTTTCTTAGGGCTCGTGCTCGATAGGACCTTATCCTTTTGGGCACATATTGACGAATTGGTTACAAAGTGCAAAAAAGCCTTGAACGTGATCAAGTGCTTGGCCAACATCAACTGGGGTGCGCGGAGAGAAGTACTGTTGCGGCTGTACAAGGCTCTGGTTTTATCCAGGGTTGACTACGGCTGCGCGGTATACTCATCCGCCAAAAAATCCCGTTTGAAAGCCCTAGATGCAGTCCACAACGCAGGCATTAGATACGCCACGGGAGCATTCCGGACGAGTCCTGCACCGAGTCTTTGCTGCGAGTCGGGTGTACCTCCTCTAGCCGCTCCTCGTAGTCGCTTTGTACTCACGTACGCCGCGGCGATGCGAGCAAAGAGGGGTCACAACAACCGACTCATATTTACCGCCAACGAAACGCAGCAACGCAAATTTAGACTCAGGCCTACCGTCAGTAGGCCGGTGTGCGTCCTTGCGCAGGAGCTAGAGAAGAGTCTTAATGTTGATTATCCGATGGTATTCGAGGTCGGTTCTGGCGAATTTCCACCTTGGCTGATGCCGAGGGTTATAGCTCGTCTTGATCTGACCTCCCAGAGCAAACGAAAAACTTGCCCCGACGTCTTGAGGAGCAAGTATCTTGAAATTGTTGCCGAATACCCAGACTCTTAACGATTGTATACGGACGGTTCGAAAACGGATCGGGGAGTGGGAAATGCCTTCTTTTTAAATGGTACGGCCTATTCCTGATCTCTCCCTAAAGAAGCCCTCCTATACACCACAGAATTATTTGCATTAGATAAAACCCTGCTAAACTGTGAGACGTCATCTCACAGTTCGTTCCTCCTCGCTGAGTGCCATTTTGAGTATACGGTCTATGTACTCGGTCGATCCGCTGGTCCAGCTCGTACAAACTTCAATATTCCGGTTGGCCAAGTTTGGACAGAGAGCTATTTTTGTCTGGACACCGGGTCATGGCGGCTGACGCGGATCTTATGGACAACATTCCCGTAAGACCCGATGATCTCAAAGGTTACGTTATATCGAAGGTCATCGAGGATTGACAAAGAGTATGGAACGGCTTCGAGAGCAAATTAAAGGAAATTGAGCTCTCCGTGACGGCATGGAAGTCGCCGGTAGATCTCAACAGGAGAGAGGAAGTCGCCCTATGTCGCTTGCGCATAGGTCATACCAACTTGACCTCTTTGTATCTCCTGACCGGCGACAAACAACCAGAATGCCAAAAATGTCACGACCCTCTAACGGTGAAGCACATTTTAGAGGAATGCCAAGCCTACCTTCACCACCGTAATCGGCTCAAGCTCCCTAACAATGTGGCGTCTATTTTATCAAATAGAGAGGAGTCCATGGGAAGATGCGTCCAGTTTTTGAAAGACGCAGGACTCCTGAAACAGGTGTAACCAAGTTTTTGTGTTGTCTTATAATGATTTTGGTGTTAATTTATTAATTTATTTTTATTGATCAGTTTGTGTTGTTGAGTTGTTTAAAGCATCGTAGTCATTTACAACTTCGGTGCAATCTGTGATATTAGGTATAGTTAGTTTTTAGGGTCTGGCATCAAAGCATTATACAGCTTTGATGTCATCTGTGATATTAAGTAAGGTTGTGATATTAGGTTAAGTTGTGATATTAGGTTTAGTTACTTTAGTTTTTAGGGTCTGGCATCGAAGCCTTTTACAGCTTTGGTGTCATCTGTGATATTAGGGTAGGTTAATGGATAGGTACTGGCATCAAAGTCTTTTACAACTTTGTTGTCATTTGTGATAGTTGGTTCTGTAATATTAGTTTTAAATTTAGTTTTTAATTTTAGCAACTGTGATATTAGATTTAGTATTTATCTATTTATTTATTTATTTAACTATTTTAATGTGTTGTTTTGTCTTCCTCAGGTCTATAACCTGAGGTTATTATTATTTAAACAAAATTAATAGCTAATGACCTTAGTAGTCGATGCTAAAATATAAAAAAATTTAAAAAATTAAAAATATATATATATATATATATATAATTAGTAGCATCATTTGCTGTAAGATGATATAAGCTTTGCCACGTTTCCACAAGTAAATGATTTCTTAATTTAAATTTACCCTTAACAGTAATAAGAAAATTACCTAAAACATGTACTGCTTTGTGATAAGATATGCTTGTTTCAAGAGGCAATATCTTAAAGCTATTTAAATTAGCAAAGATGTTATCTAAACAATTGTTTTGAAAGGTGGAAAAATGTGCAGTGTATTCTAAACCAAAAGCCATGAGTAGATTTACAGGCAACGGTTTAGAACTAAGAACATTTGACAATACATCTAAAAACACATTAAGATCTCCGCTCGGTGAACGATATATGACTATGATTATACAGTTCCATTGCGAGATGCAATTTTACAATGCTTCTCTTGTGAGAATGTACAAGTATTTAAGTTTTTGCAAGATATGTCACTATTAACTTAAATCATAACACTTTCACAAGTAAATATTTGACGTGAAAACTGTGTTTTCACTTTAAAACTATTTAATTTTAAGTAAGTGGCTTCAACTTTAGAGATTTCATGCTCACCAATACATATCACAGAATAATGGTAATTAGAAAATATAGTTTCCAGTTGACTTAACTTTGATTTAATTATAATAAAATAAAACACTGTCTACGTTTTTTACCACAAATACTTTATTGATATAATCTATATTCTAAAGAATATATATTAATATTAACAAAAGTTCACGACTCGAGTTTCGACTTTTGAAGGCCATTATCAAGTGAAAACAAACTAACAAAGAAATACATTTATACAGAAAAATTATTATAAAAATTGAAGTGAGGGAAAAAATAAATCGTATTACTAGTGGTCTAGAGGGATTTGAAAAGAGGTGATTTATATTGTGGTAAGTCCTTTTGCTCATTGAGAAGATTAACAAGAGGATTACATTGTTTTATGTGAATTTCGGCGGCTTCTAACAGATTAAGCTTAGTGCCTTTTGTACAGGTATGTAATATTTTGATTTGATTAATTTCAGGAAAAGTGTGATTCGAATTTATAATATGATTTGCAAATGAGCTTGTGTCATGATTAAGTCTAAACGCTTTAAAATGTTCTGTATATCGTGTTTCAAAACTTCTGCCAGTCTGCCCAACATAAACACTATTGCATTCGGAACATGAAATTTCATAAACACCCGATTTCCTTAAGGGATTAATTTTATCTTTAGCATTAAATAATATATTTGATAATTTACAACTTGGTTTAAAAGCAATTTGTTGATTTTGTTTTCGAAGGATGTGCGCTATGTTCTCTGTGGTTTTTCCAAAATAAGTTAATGTTGTAAATGACTCTTTGTTTAAATTTGAAACTTTTGGATAAATGTGAGAAATTGTATTTTGATACAATTTATTATTAATTAAATTTTGAATAATATTGACTGGAAAACCATTCATATTTCCTATAGATATAATTTTATTTAGTTCTAAATTACGATAATGATTTGATAATGGAATTGAAACTGCTCTTTGTGCCATAGAATGATAAGCTGCTAGCTTATGTGACATGGGATGATTGGATTTAAAAGGAATTGTAGTACTGACGCTGGTTGGTTTTCTAAATATATTGAATTCAATTTTACTATTCTTGTGAATTAAGGTTAAGTCTAAGAAATTAATTTGATTATTTTGCTCTGTTTCTATTGTAAATTTAATTTTAGGATGAATGTCATTAATTTTATTTAAGAATTGATCAAGTTGACGTGATGTTCCGCTAAAACATGCAATTATATCGTCCACGTATCGATACCAGAATGATATATGTTTTTTGGTAAAGTCTAAATTAAATATTTTATCTTCGACAATTGACATGAATAAATCTGCTAGCAAAGGGCTTAGCGGAGAACCCATTGCTAGGCCAGTAGATTGCTGATAAAATTGATTGTTAAATTGAAAATAATTTTGTGCTAAACAAGTTTTAAATGCATTATAAAGTTCTGAATGAGTAATAGGGTCTTTAACTGATTTATCTAATATATGCTGAATAATTTCAAGACATTCATCTGTTGGAATATTAGAAAACATACTTGTGACGTCAAAGGATACTAGTTTAGAATTCTTTGGAGTGGTTACTGATTTTAAGTGTTGGGATAGGAGAAGTGAGTTTTTTACAGCGTATTTTGAAGTAAAATTTGTATACTTTTTAAATAGAGTATTTAATTTAATTGCTAAAATTCGCGAAGGACTATTAATATATGAAACTACAGGTCTAATAGGAAGATCTGATTTATGAGTCTTTATTAAGCCGTAAAGTCTTGGCGCCTGAGGATTCATATTTTTGATTTGATATTTATCTGCTTTTGAAAAAATAACATGAGTGTTATCTAAAAGTTCTTTAATTTTTGATTGAAAGGCCGTTGTTGGGTCTTTCTTTAATAGACTTAAATTTTCGGTTGTAATAAAAGCATGTACTTTGTTATTATATTGGCTATTTTTTAAAATGACTATTGAATTAGATTTATCTGCTTTTGTGACAGTTAGTTCATCACTTAAAATTTTTCCCTTGATTGATTTAATAATTGAAGAATCTGTTGAAACAT
Source organism: Tachinus rufipes (assembly GCA_963932245.1). Classification (NCBI taxonomy): domain Eukaryota; kingdom Metazoa; phylum Arthropoda; class Insecta; order Coleoptera; family Staphylinidae; genus Tachinus; species Tachinus rufipes. The sequence continues at coordinate 55,558,524 of OZ010748.1, forward strand.
GCTGTGAGTGCGATTTTAAGGTTTTTGAAATTAATGCTTGTGAGACAAGAGGTTCCTGAATTTTTCGTAACGCGATTTCTGATTCTACTACTATTATTGTTTTGTCGGCTTTATTATTAATATACGGACTGTAATTAGGATTTTGGGATAAAAAGGTTTGTTCTAGTGCACTAAACGTTGTATCCGAAAGATTAATAAAAGTTGAAATTTGGTCTACTGAATTTGCTGGATTTACTGAGTTTACTGAGTTTACTTGATTTTTACGAAGATTTTCTAATTTTTTCTTTTGGATAGTATATTTTTTATGAATGACTTTACTGACATTTTCTCTAACAAAATCATCAAATATGCTAAATTCTACTGCATGAAGTTTAAATGATAGTTCCGAATGCAATACCTTTAGATAATGCTGAATGGCATCTCTCCTCCGATGTAGGTGTTGGATTTCGGTTTTTAACCATGTACGTTGGGCTGCATGGACGGCTGCTTTTGCTGCTGGTGTAGTCGAACGCGTTCTGATTTTGATAAAGTTGGGGACGATGTTTTCTCGTAAGCACGTTGAGTTGTACCAGATATCTTGGGATGTAATTCTGTACTTCTTTCTTAATTTGTTGTATAATTTGGTCTGTATTGCCGTACAGGCTGATTTAATATAAAGGATGGTTGAGACCTTTACTACGTGGTAATCCATAATAATAATAAAATAAAACACTGTCTACGTTTTTTACCACAAATACTTTATTGATATAATCTATATTCTAAAGAATATATATTAATATTAACAAAAGTTCACGACTCGAGTTTCGACTTTTGAAGGCCATTATCAAGTGAAAACCACTTGATAATGGCCTTCAAAAGTCGAAACTCGAGTCGTGAACTTTTGTTAATATTAATATATATTCTTTAGAATATAGATTATATCAATAAAGTATTTGTGGTAAAAAACGTAGACAGTGTTTTATTTTATTATTATTATGGATTACCACGTAGTAAAGGTCTCAACCATCCTTTATATTAAATCAGCCTGTACGGCAATACAGACCAAATTATACAACAAATTAAGAAAGAAGTACAGAATTACATCCCAAGATATCTGGTACAACTCAACGTGCTTACGAGAAAACATCGTCCCCAACTTTATCAAAATCAGAACGCGTTCGACTACACCAGCAGCAAAAGCAGCCGTCCATGCAGCCCAACGTACATGGTTAAAAACCGAAATCCAACACCTACATCGGAGGAGAGATGCCATTCAGCATTATCTAAAGGTATTGCATTCGGAACTATCATTTAAACTTCATGCAGTAGAATTTAGCATATTTGATGATTTTGTTAGAGAAAATGTCAGTAAAGTCATTCATAAAAAATATACTATCCAAAAGAAAAAATTAGAAAATCTTTGTAAAAATCAAGTAAACTCAGTAAACTCAGTAAATCCAGCAAATTCAGTAGACCAAATTTCAACTTTTATTAATCTTTCGGATACAACGTTTAGTGCACTAGAACAAACCTTTTTATCCCAAAATCCTAATTACAGTCCGTATATTAATAATAAAGCCGACAAAACAATAATAGTAGTAGAATCAGAAATCGCGTTACGAAAAATTCAGGAACCTCTTGTCTCACAAGCATTAATTTCAAAAACCTTAAAATCGCACTCACAGCATGTTTCAACAGATTCTTCAATTATTAAATCAATCAAGGGAAAAATTTTAAGTGATGAACTAACTGTCACAAAAGCAGATAAATCTAATTCAATAGTCATTTTAAAAAATAGCCAATATAATAACAAAGTACATGCTTTTATTACAACCGAAAATTTAAGTCTATTAAAGAAAGACCCAACAACGGCCTTTCAATCAAAAATTAAAGAACTTTTAGATAACACTCATGTTATTTTTTCAAAAGCAGATAAATATCAAATCAAAAATATGAATCCTCAGGCGCCAAGACTTTACGGCTTAATAAAGACTCATAAATCAGATCTTCCTATTAGACCTGTAGTTTCATATATTAATAGTCCTTCGCGAATTTTAGCAATTAAATTAAATACTCTATTTAAAAAGTATACAAATTTTACTTCAAAATACGCTGTAAAAAACTCACTTCTCCTATCCCAACACTTAAAATCAGTAACCACTCCAAAGAATTCTAAACTAGTATCCTTTGACGTCACAAGTATGTTTTCTAATATTCCAACAGATGAATGTCTTGAAATTATTCAGCATATATTAGATAAATCAGTTAAAGACCCTATTACTCATTCAGAACTTTATAATGCATTTAAAACTTGTTTAGCACAAAATTATTTTCAATTTAACAATCAATTTTATCAGCAATCTACTGGCCTAGCAATGGGTTCTCCGCTAAGCCCTTTGCTAGCAGATTTATTCATGTCAATTGTCGAAGATAAAATATTTAATTTAGACTTTACCAAAAAACATATATCATTCTGGTATCGATACGTGGACGATATAATTGCATGTTTTAGCGGAACATCACGTCAACTTGATCAATTCTTAAATAAAATTAATGACATTCATCCTAAAATTAAATTTACAATAGAAACAGAGCAAAATAATCAAATTAATTTCTTAGACTTAACCTTAATTCACAAGAATAGTAAAATTGAATTCAATATATTTAGAAAACCAACCAGCGTCAATACTACAATTCCTTTTAAATCCAATCATCCCATGTCACATAAGCTAGCAGCTTATCATTCTATGGCACAAAGAGCAGTTTCAATTCCATTATCAAATCATTATCGTAATTTAGAACTAAATAAAATTATATCTATAGGAAATATGAATGGTTTTCCAGTCAATATTATTCAAAATTTAATTAATAATAAATTGTATCAAAATACAATTTCTCACATTTATCCAAAAGTTTCAAATTTAAACAAAGAGTCATTTACAACATTAACTTATTTTGGAAAAACCACAGAGAACATAGCGCACATCCTTCGAAAACAAAATCAACAAATTGCTTTTAAACCAAGTTGTAAATTATCAAATATATTATTTAATGCTAAAGATAAAATTAATCCCTTAAGGAAATCGGGTGTTTATGAAATTTCATGTTCCGAATGCAATAGTGTTTATGTTGGGCAGACTGGCAGAAGTTTTGAAACACGATATACAGAACATTTTAAAGCGTTTAGACTTAATCATGACACAAGCTCATTTGCAAATCATATTATAAATTCGAATCACACTTTTCCTGAAATTAATCAAATCAAAATATTACATACCTGTACAAAAGGCACTAAGCTTAATCTGTTAGAAGCCGCCGAAATTCACATAAAACAATGTAATCCTCTTGTTAATCTTCTCAATGAGCAAAAGGACTTACCACAATATAAATCACCTCTTTTCAAATCCCTCTAGACCACTAGTAATACGATTTATTTTTTCCCTCACTTCAATTTTTATAATAATTTTTCTGTATAAATGTATTTCTTTGTTAGTTTGTTTTCACTTGATAATGGCCTTCAAAAGTCGAAACTCGAGTCGTGAACTTTTGTTAATATTAATATATATTCTTTAGAATATAGATTATATCAATAAAGTATTTGTGGTAAAAAACGTAGACAGTGTTTTATTTTATTATTATTATGGATTACCACGTAGTAAAGGTCTCAACCATCCTTTATATTTGATTTAATTGATTGGATGTTAATAGACAATATATTAAAATTATTATCAAACATATTGTTTATTTCGGATTTGTGTTTTGATTGCTTTTCTGAAAATACTTATTTGATTTTTGTGAATTTTGTTTAAAAATGTTATAATTAAATACCTTTATTCCCGCAGACCAATTTACTGGATTGATAATTACACTGTAATCTATTTGAGAAATACCTTGTCTGAAGCAGTTGGTGTTATACTTTGTTACAATTTTCTGAATTTCAAAATTCTTATGAGATAGTAGACCACTTATATATATTTATATATATAACATATTAAATCTTATAGAAAGAACTTGTTAATATTAATTACAATCAGTCTCATGTCAGACGGCTTTTCGATATATATTTATTAATTTGCCACAGACATACAACTATATGAACCAGAAATCCCAACAACTTAAAAATAAACAATCGTTTTTTTTAATATTAATTTTAAAATACGATATAGACAACATAATAATTATATAAGAAATATAACTAATTTCTTGGACAAAGCTAAGATGTGCACGCACCATTTAATATTAAATGTAATCTTGTCTAAGAGCTCTAAGAAACAATGTTTTGAGGCAGTAATTTAAAATGTTTTTTTATTTAGACAATAATATCTACTTATACATTTAAATTTGTATATGTTTTTTGTTTTAGTGTGTAATGATACCTATCTTCACTATGGAAATGTAATTGACAACTCCACTAATTTGTTGATACATTTCAATGTAAACGGATCTCAAATTCCATATATGGTAATAAATAAAATTTTAATTTACTCACTTGTTTATAAAAATGATTTATTTTTCAGGCAATTTTAGGTTATCAGTCAAAAAAAGGTAGTTTTAATTATCAGTGCATCGGAAGTGTGATAGGAAATAGATATATTTTAACAGTGGCGAGTTGTACAAATCACTCATTATAGTAAGTACTTAGTTTGATTAATATTGACGATATAGAGTAAATATTTTTACACATTGGTTCTCTATGTATACAAAAATAGATTCACTCTTAAAAAGTTATGTTTATGTTTTCAAAGTTTGTTGAAATTGCAAAAGCAATAATCATGTCTTTAGAGATTGTAAGAGTAAGACAACACAGTTTTGTTATAAATGCGGAAAACCTTATTGTACAGTCATGTTCCTGTCATAAATGAAAATATTGTAGCCATGCTTGACTCTGGGTCCTTCGATTCAAACAAATTTTATTTTTTGCTCAAATTTTTGTACTTTATTTGGAGTACTAGTAGATTACAAAAATTGGACTTGGGAAATTACGACAAATTCATTGTTTTTACAATAAGTAACTCGGATACACAACTAAATAATTGTCCAAGGTTTACACCAACCGAATAAAAACAAATTGATTACATCACTCAAATATTCAAGGAATTATATAAAGAAGACCGCTTAGGTTGTACACGCTTGATGACACTGCATATGAAAACTGGTGATTATGATTATGTTGAGAAACTTAAATAAACTTTTGGATAAAATTATAACTTTTAATGTAGTGGATCTGTCAAGAAGTAGCTGGTGTAGTTCAGTACTATTAGTTAAAAAACCAAACAAAAAAATTGGTTTTTGTTTTGACTGACGCAAAATAAGGCTTTACGTAGAAAGGACAAAGATTACTGTGATCACTGATCAAATAGTAAAACTTACTGTATTTAAAAAACAGATTCATTTAAATGACTCTGTGAAAGCATTAAAATTGCCACAATATGATTGCAGTATTCTGCATAAAAAAGACAAATTTCACTAGTTCTTGATGCATTAAGTGGAGTTGTCTCTGCGTAAACTTGATTGAGATTGATCACTCTAAGGTAGATAATTGGTATTTAAAAATGCTAAAAAAATGTTACAAACGATTTCAATAAGTATTTTTAGTGAAGGTAGTACACGACAATTTGCTATACTATTCTATTGTAAAATTTATTGAGGATCAAGTGTTTTTAACGTTTGGAGTGACCACAGTTATCCGCAGTTATATTAACGGTAAACACCGTGATTGGGATAATGAAAACCACAAAAATAGTTATGCAATATATACTGCCACTCACAAAGTAACAATCTAGCATTTTTGAACCTTGGTCGTATTCTACCTACACCACATAATTTTTATAATAACGTTACCACAATCAAAGATATAAACCTAACCTTTATTGACCAAAACCGCTTAGTGGAGCATCTAAGCCATCTCAAAGTTATTTTTGACAAAGTTCAACAAAAAATAAAAATTTTGTACAAGAATAATGCAAAAAAATATAACCTAAAAACGCGGGATGTTTCTATTAATCAATGTGACTTTGTTTAGAAATTTAGACGGAAATGACACCGGTAATTGCTATATTAAACATTTAAAGCCTTGTTACGGGTTAAACTCTAATGTATCTGTTATTCTGATAAATTTTAGATGTTACCAAAAACTTATTTTTTGTTTATTCTATTAGTTATCCATCGGTCTTTTAATTGCCTTGCAACATATTGCCACTTTACTCGTGCTACGCTTTCTATATCATCTGTGACTCTTGTTTTTCTTTATATCTTTTCATTTCACACCTTGTCCTCTTTCAATTGCTCTTTGCGTGATTCTTAATTTTTGGTCACTACTTTTTATTAGAGTCTTTCTTTCAAAGCTATAATTGGTTACTGGTGTGCATGTTTCATATACTTTTCTTTTGAGGTGAATTGGTATACGTCTATTTACTTCTGATAATTGGCTTTGAATAGTTTAATATTGTGGCTAAGGTATACATAGTTGGCATCGTTTTGTTTTCTATTTGTACTTCTATTTCATTGTTACTCATAATTTTGGTCTTGTCTAGATTTATTTGTAAACTCACGTGTTATCGTATATATGTTGCAGAATCTTAAATTATTGAAAATCTATTCTAGCATAGTCTATGGTTCTTAAAAAAGCCAATGATTTTATTGAATCAAAAGTCTTTTGGTAGCCTACAAATGTGAAGTGTACGGGGACATTGTATTTTGTGGTCTTTTCTATTAATAGTCGTATGATCTGTAGATGGTCGGTTGTGTTATATCCTTTCCTAAAGTCTGCTTGCTCAACGGGTTGGTATAAGTCAAGTTCTTTATATAGTTAAGACAGCAAGCTAATTGGGAAGTTGTTTTCTACTTTTGTGATATTGCCTTTTTTGAATATCACAAGAACTTCCGCATAATTCAGTGTCAAACTTTACCCACTAAAATGTAGTGACATTAAAACGTCACGTATGTCTATCTGACTAAGAATGTTAGTGCTAGCGATAGTGCCCTTTTATGACTCATCAGTTACTATCCCTGACATAATTTCCTTACTTCTGGATTATCTATGTATATGGTTCATCGGCTCTTTCTGCCATTGAAACTGGTTGTTTTTCTCTGCCCTCAGACGCTGCTGTTGTTGCTTTCAAGATTATTGGAAGTATTTTAGAGAATTAAATTTATTTAAATTTCTTAATGAAACGGTTATCCTTTCGTCACTCGGGCGCCACAAGCTCGTTAGTTACCTTGAAGGTGGTACCTCGTGCAGGTGATGTTGACATTTAGGTTAGCTTTTAGATCTATGCCATCACTCTTTACCACTAAAAAAACTATAGATGGCAATAGATATAATACATATATGAATGAAAAATAAGGGTTTAAAGTTAACAACACAAAAAACAGTGGCAACATTTTCAATTCAAATGTGAGAACAAAAAAAAACGATGCAAAATAGCAGAGATAGTCGAATAGAGAAAAAAAAAAAGAATGAACAAGAGATCAAATCCTAAGTATTAAAAAATGAGTAATGAATAAACCCAAGACGTGTTATTATACAACACAAATACTGACTAAGCTGGAACTGTACAAAGTTTTACAAAAAACTTAAAAAAATTGAGGAAGAGAATAGAAGTCTATTATATCAGAAATAAACACAGGGTAATGCAAAACACACTCTAGTAGAATGCGAAAACTTTGCAAAAGATAGAAAAAAACTAGAAAATATAATTGAAAGCAGAGTGGGCAAAACAAAATTAATTATGAAATGCCTGAGAGATAAAAATAAATTGAGGGCACTAAGAAACTTTGCAACAAAAGTATTACACCAATCGACAAAGCTAGGGGTTATAGGAACAGAGGGACCGGGAACAGCATTCGTGACGCAGATACTGCGTGTAAATGCGCAAGGCAGTAATCAGCTTACCTCAAACTAGTGGCAAATCTAGATTAGAATGATAACAACAGGATTAACGTAGAAAAAAACCGGAGAGTAATGCTTTACCTACCCCTATCCCACTGTAGCTACCGGTCACTAAATTTTAAAATTCAACATTATTCATGCTCAAGATTTATCTACGTAACAGCATCAAGAGGAGCAAGAAAAATCATAGAAATAGTTGGAACGAGTATACATAATAAAGATGACATTGTGCGTTCCAATACAATTGCAACCATCAACAAATAGAGGTATAGTGATAAGCAAGATAGGTTCAACATACGCTGACCTATTAAAACAGGCAAAAGCTTAGATAAAATATACGATCTTTAAAGAGATACAAGGAACAAGATAAGCAGAGCAGTTACTAACCGAAAAAAAATAGAAAAAGTAAGAGACGGAATAGAAAGATTTAATGTAAGAAAAGCAAATAATGACCTCACATGAGTCTTAGCTATGATCAAGGGTATAAGCCCAGAGAAAAACAGGAAAGAACTATTTGAAGAACTTAATAATAGTAATAAAAGTGTCAACAAAGAGAACACAATTATATTTATGAGAAAATGTTACAAAGATATACAAGTGGCTATAATTAGAACAAACAAGGATATAGAGACAGGGAGTGTAACAGCTAAAAAGAACAAATTTTATAAATGTTATAAATAAAACAGGTTACTTCTATGGATACAATGTAGAACATAACTGCAGTAATAGGTAATATTGCATAGTGTTAAGTAACAGGACAACGAAAATAAGAAGACCAAGACAGAACGTAGAAGGCAAAATCTAGATAATTATTTAAGACAGCACAAGAACAAGAACATAAACAAAATTGTATAACATTACAAAAATAGGAAAAGAGACGCATGACCTACTAGTGGCAACAAAGGTATGAAGGAAAATAAACATTATAATAGTGAGTGAACAAAATAAAAACAAATTAAGTGGGGTGTGGATAAAAAATAAGGATTCAGACGGGACTTAATTAGTAAGGCCTAAGTGTAGAAATAAGGTAGAAAGATAGAAAACACGCAAGGAGAGAATATATGTCAGCCAATATAGAAGGTATGACAGTATACAGCTGTTACAGTACAAACTGCAAAATGGAATTTTATCAGGAGAAGATTAAAGAAATATAATATAGCTTAAAAAACAAAAGAACCCACAAATTTTGATAAAATGCAATTTCAACACAAAATCGCCAATATAGTGAGATACAAAGTGCAACAGGAGAGATTATCATGGCTGTAAACCTTACATTATGCAACCAAAGACATAAACCAACGTTTGTAAAAAGAAGATCCAAATTATACATTGACATTATTATGCAACGTAGAAATCGGCTGGAGTAGTAGGCAACTGTACAATGACAAAAAAAGAATTGCTAAGCCTACATAGGTACGGACAATACAGTAAAAACAGAAAAAGGAACATATGAAAGATGGATAGAGAAAAAATAAAGAGAGCTTTGGAAGAAGAAGTAATAGTAAACAAGAACATAGAGAAAAATTTGCAGAAAGTAAAAATTTGAAGCAGGCAGCAAAAGAATCAGTTGTTAAATACAAAAAAAACTGACAAAACAGAAACAGTGGAGGAAATAAAACAGATTATAATACAGGAGAGTGGCTCAGTTGGGTAATGCGCCTAATTCGGCCAAAGTAGTAGCAGCACCGAGAGCATCTACATGATACAACGGCACCAGCAGTAGATAGTTTTCACAGCCACAATGGAGCAACTGGCAGCAGCAAATGCAACCACTACCACGCTGCACACTACAACACGACCACTTTTTAATCAATTGAAACACCCTAAACATTATCATTGCATTATCAATCATGTGGATGACTCTACCTACTTTCCACCAAATGGATTGACACCAACGACAATTGACTTGGTGGTTATTAAAAACGTATACTGTTTACAAGCACGGACTATACAAAAACTTGACTCTGACCATGACTCCATACTGTTTTCTTTACCAAGGCACATCAAAAACAAAGTTACAAAACAGTATACGACTATGAAAACGCAGACTAGACCAATTTTTGCAAAATTTTAAACACAAAACTTTTGATCAACTCACGGACTTGACGCTGAAACAGTTAAACTGACAGAAACTATTCAAAGTGCTAGAGACAAAACCGTACAAAAAAAGACATTTTTTGTATAAAAGTCAGCCATCATCATACTCATATCAAAGTTGGGCAAAGATAAAACCTTGTCAATTAATTACAGACCAATAAACCTACTCAATGTCCTGGGTTAACTTGCCGAAAAAGTTATATTGGATTGTTTAGGCAGAATGATTGTAAACACAAGGTTATAAAGAACCAAACATAACACCACCCAGCAAGTAGTATGTACTGCACATGATATTCTTACAAATTTTAATAAGAATTATGTGACAAAAATGCTGCTATTTGACATCGAGAAAGCTTTTAACAAGGTCTGGCAAAGCGTTATCATTTACGAACTTATTACTTACCATTTTTAGGACAACATCATTACACTCATCAAATCATACCTTGATGGGCCCTCGTTCAAGGTCAAACTGAATGAAAGCATATCCAGTTTACAGAATATTGCAGCCGGGGTAACCCAGGGTTTTATTCTGGGACCCAAGCTGTTTAACATTTACTTCATCGACATGCCGACAAATTTTAAGACTAAAACAGCATTTTACGTTGACGACACAGCAATATACGCTTACTTACACAATATTATTGTTTCAAGTAAGCAGGTATAGATACACGCCAATGTGCTGGTCAAGTATTTTAAGAGATCGCAGATTAAACTAAATGCTGCCAAAGCAGAAACCATCATATTCTCTCAAAAATTTAGCGGTGCTACAATGTTTGTACCGCTGAAACTGCCTGATAGCACTGTAAAAGAGTCAAATAGTGTCAAATATTTAGGTGTAAAAATAGACAAAAGACTAACTTAAAATGTTACGGGGCACTTCGAGTACTCTACCTTCTGATAAACAAGGCCAGTAAACTCAATCAGACCAATAAACGACTGATTTATACAGCACTCATCAGACCAATTATGACATATGCAGCAACAATCTGGTGCGGTGCTGCAAAAACACACATTAGAAAACTTCAAGTTTACCAAAACTTTTGAGACTAACTTTGAAACAAGAATTGATGACCTTCGTGGCACTTCAAACATACCAAGAATTAGTGACTACACAACGTACAGTCACATAGTTCTATCTCACATAACTAAAACATAACCGACTAACAAGGACAATCACCAACCGACAATCATCAAACATTAACCCAAAACATAGGCTAACTTATCAAAAGCTACTTATATTCAACCATAAGAAAGGCAAAAACATAATTTATATATATATATATATTATCATTGCCGTTAATTTGCTTCATTTCCTATAAGTATGTATATAATAGAACATAAAGAAGGTTTGAGCCCCAGCTCCAGCAAATTTTTTTTAAAGAAATTATTGTTATGGCATTTATTAATTCAGGACGTTAGTCTAATATATGATTAATGTCTATTTAACCATAATTACATTCAATATGAGAGTGTGGGTGGAATTCTTTCACTTAATTACATATTCAAAGGCAGTTTGGGTGTCAATAGTATAAGCGTAAGCCTAAAATATTGGCACTTGCAACTAAAAAAAAAAAAAAATTTAATAACAAAGCATCAGGTCCGTACAAGATACGAACAGAGATAAGAAAAGCAAGAGTAGTAGGAAATGATATATAGATAACACAAATAATAAACAAATGTCTAAAGATAGAAACATTTCTGGCTTCCTGGAAGGAGGCAAACCTAGTGTTAATTGAAAATAAGAAAAAAGTAGGCAAAATGATGGCGTATAGATTGATAATAATATGCTTGAAAGAGAAGATCAACTCTAAGAGCCATAGAAAAGTAAAGGGCATAGCAAAAAACAAACAATAAACTATACACAAAAGGTTACACTGTGTCATAAAAACGCTAGATATACAAAATGCTTTTAATAACATACTGTGGGAAGCAATTAATATAACACTTAGGATGCGGTTGCCGGATGGAGTGGGAAAAAAAAATCTTTGAGTTACAGTTGAATCAAAAGGATGAACCAAACAGGTTAAAAAAACGGCAAGAGGAACAAACAAATGGAAAACAATCTTAGTAGTCTTGTGTAAAACAAAGAAACACCAAGAGAAGCGGCAAGGAGGCTAATAACAAAGCGGCTAAAAGAAAATTACTGTATGCCGTAGAAACATAGAAAGAAAATAGAAAAATCCACGAGAGCAAACTCGTTAAAGATCTGCAGGGCTTACAAAACGGTGTCCAAGGAGGAACTAAAAGTAATTGCGGCGACGCTACCAGCAGGTCATCAAGTTAACTGTGATGACGTAAACTTATTTTTTGCAAAATCGGTAATATCCCGCTGTAATTGAACTCTAACAATCGTGTTTTGTTGCAAACTCGATTTACCGAAGAGTTGCAAACAAATAAAAATGAAGCAGCCAAAAAAGAAATGTTTATAGAAGGAAAAAAGAATAGTTCTGATAAAATTTAAAATTTAGTTATTTAGTATACACATACTTTAATTATTGAGAAACCCCAAAATTAAGGAAAAGGTAAGAACAAAAATCAATTTTGAAATTGCAAAAATACTGGCTAATGATTGGGGGAAAATCAAAAACATCTTAAACAAAATAGAAATAGAAGAAGCAGGGTATAAAGAAAAATGCATGAAGAAAGAGTGAATGACGAAGGAATTATTAGAAAAGATAGAAAAGAGATGGCTTTTAAAAAACAGGCAAGCACTAAAATATAAACTAGTAAACAGTGAAATGAAAAGACAGATTAGGGTAGCAAAAGAATCGTGAAAGAGAGAAAGATGCGAAGAAATAGAAGAAATGCACAAAAAAACATTATCGCTTCTCTGTTTATAAGAAAATAAGAGAAACTACAGAAAAAAACCCAAAAGAAAATCTTACCACAAATGGTAGACAACAACAACAGAGTTATACTGGAAAAGGAAGAACTGAAGAAAAGATAGCAGAAATACATTAAAAACCTTTATAGCTAGTATAGCCCCCTAAATTTTATGACAATACCAGAGAAATGAAAAAACACCAGAAATACTCAAAAGTGAGGCTGCTGGACCAGATGAAATCCATGTAGAATTTTTGAAACTATTAGAAAAAGATCACCTGGATAACTTAACATCGCTATTTACAAAACTGAAAAAATACCAAAGTACTGGCTCAACTCGGTACTACTGCCGATACCTAAAAACCAAGTTCCGGAAAATTTAATCAGTTCCGTCTAATAAGTCTGATGAGCAAGTACTCAAGATTTTTCTAAAAATCATTCACACAAGAATCTACAAAAAATGCAAGAGAGATATTAGCGACTCACAATTTGGATTTCGTGAGGGTCTGGGAACTAGGAAAGCTTTATATGGTCTAATTGTATTTTTTCAAAAATGCAGAGATCAGCAACAAGACACATTTATATGTTTTATTGACTACGAGAAAGCCTTCAATAGAGTAAAACACAAGAACTTCCTAAAAAAATTAAAATTGAAAAGAATAGACCCGGAACAGTATTGAAATAATCAAGAATTTGTGTTGGCAACAAACAGCCACAGTCAGATTTAAAGATATTACTACTGAACCTGCTGCAATCAAGAAAGAAGTGCGCCAAGGTTGCGTTCTTTTGCCCTTATTATTTAAGTTGTATTCGGAATGTGCATTTAACTAAGCACTACAAGACGAAACGGACGGAATCAAGATCAATGCTAGAGTATTGAACAATATACGGTTTGTTGATGATACTGCTATAATTGCTGACAGTCCGGAAGCACTACAAAGGTTGCTAAATAAAATTACAAACGCTGGTGACAACCTTGGCCTAAGATTAACACAGAAAAAAACAAAGGTTATGGTAGTAAGCAGGAAAACACTATCTTGCCATATACAAATTTACGGAAAAACCATTAAAGTAGTACCAAAATTCAAATATCTGGTAAGTTGGATCACATAAGATCTGGACCCGGAGTGTGAGGTTTGTGCTAGGATAGAACAAGCCCGTGCCACTTTCAATAGCATAAAACCACTGTTAACAAATACAGGCCTAAGCTTAATCCTCTGACTAAGATTTGTGAAGTGCTATGTGTATTTGGTATTGTTGTATGAAATACTCCTGGCTGAAGAACATTCGGGATTGGACTAGCTTAGATGCCTATTCCTTGTTTAGAGCGGCAAAGGATTGGATAGGATTCATCATGATTGTTTCCAACCTTCAGTAATGGAGATGGAACCTTAAGACTTGAATGTACTTTATAAAATATTATTTATGTATCATGTATGAGTGTGACTTGTAATAGACTTCACACTAATTTTGTTTTAACATCCGTTCTATATACACGCTGTAATAAATATACCAAGCAGGATTTAATCTGTCCGTTATAATAAACCATTAAAATTACACAATCCAAAATATAATTATTTAATATTATTATTAATTTTTTTGTACTAATAAATATATAAATATTTTACTTTATCTTTTAATCTGATTATATTCCCACAAATCAGTTCCAATTCCAAAACTTTCTAGAGAATGTTAGATGCAAAATTTCCACATGTTGAGTACAAAACCGGCAATCTTTAATCTTTATTACCACAATATTTAAGTTTTATAATATACTCGAACGTGTTCATGCATTCTAAGTTATATAAAGTTGGTACACTTTAGACTAAAACAAAAATCATTTAGCTATCTTGTTTAGTTCTGGAGTTATTAAAAGTTTATGTCTCCTGAAAAATTTGCATTTGCATTGTATTTAGTAGATATCGCGGAGCTCAAATGGTGTATACCACTTTAATTAAATTTGTATTAAAATAAATATTTAATTTGTTTTTAGCGGTGAAGTAAAACGGGTACGCTTAGGAGTTACATTAGAAGAGTCGGAATTTTCCATGCAAGAATACAACGTTACTCAATATATTAACCACCCAGACTTTAAACCAGAATCAATATATCATGACATAGCTATAATAGAATTTGACAAACCATATAACCAAGATCTGTATATACTTCCATCTTGTATGTACGTAAAAGACAATGAAGTACCTTATGGTTGGGCTTCTGATCTTTGGAATAGTAAAAATAATATAATTGAACTTTATTATTTAGAAGTTCCTTATAATAATTGTACCAAACCAGTAGAATAATGGTTAAAATGTGCTAAGGAGTTTGCTGAAATTAACTGCAATGTAAGTATATTTGCGACGTTTTTTAGTATATTAAATAAAAACATAATGTTTATATAGTAATTTTTTTTTATTTTTTAGTTTATAAATAAAGTAACTTATACTTTATATTATTATTTGTTTTGTTTTTAGATTAACACAGGAGTTCATTCAGACAAACTTGTACATAGAAACAAAATTGCAAGTAGTAACCTAATATTTGGTTTAGAGACATTTAAACAAGCACGTGATATTTCCACAAATGCAAATATTTATATAAATATTCCTCATTACGTTCCGTGGATTGGTTCTATTATATATTCAGGATAGAAATGTATACGTTTAATTTTTATTTAATTTTAACAAACTATGGTGAATTTAAAAAATATTCAGTTTGCTTTGGTTTTCTTTATATAAATTAAAATTGATTTATTTATTTTTCAAATACATATTGGTGGTGGTATTAATTTATATCTGAATTTTGTATGATTAATACTAATTTATAAAAATATATCATATTTTTTCAAAAAGTTTTTATTTTACATTTTCTTATATAATTTATGGATTTTGCCTAACTACCGAATAATTAAAACTACTACTTTTTTTGCAGTAACTTTGATAAAAATATAAACTGATTTTGTTTAATTAAAATCATTTCACAAAAACTTTTTGCACATTTAAGTTTTTGTCGTGTTATTATTGCTGTAATAACAGTTTTTATTAACTATTAATTTATAGTAAAGTGAATGTATTAATGTGAAATTGAACACATGGTACTAATATTACTCTACCTGTTTAAATGATATGTAAATCAATATGCAATCATATTTATAATAGTAAATTTATGTTGTTAAATTAAACTTATTGATTTTTTAATACTTTTAGTATTGTAACGTATTTTAAATTAAAAAATATCCCAGATATTGATAAAATCATTCACAATTGTTCTAAAAGCAAAAAAATAAATTTTTAAAAACTCAAGACTTTATTTATTGATGATAAATTTTATATTTTATTCCCACACGCACTCCAGGTACACCGCATGCACACAGATACCTGGCCACTAATGTACAAAACTGTAGAGCGCCCAACACAATACAACAAACACAAACAAAGAAAACCCGACGACCAAACATGCCGCTCCCGTCAAAAGAACCTAAAAATTTAAAAACTTAGTAATACGGCAATTTTAGATATAGCACGCACAACAGATCCAGTATTTGTTTGCACTGTCACAACGTCCGAGATGCCATTGCTAGGGAGGAACGTTGTATTCATTTAGTATTACAATGTCTGTTATTGCGGGAGAACTGGTAGCTTTGCGGTTTCACTTGTTTCTTTGCTGAAGTTGATTCAAGTACTCGTTCTTCCATTGTTTCCAGAAGTTTTGAACCAGTTGCTGGCAACGTTGATATTTGGTGATTTTGTTAACACACATGTTATGCAAATCGGGTTGAAGAATGGATTGTAAATTTTTTCTATTTAAAAAATGTCTAGGAGTTAAAAAAAGATCTAAAGAAGTAGTGGCCAAGGAAGTTAAAGGTTGCAATTTTAAACAGTCTTCAATTTGTTCAAGGAAAGTATAGAATTGCTAATATGTAACTACTTTGCAGTTGATTAGTTTTCTAAGAAGTGTTTTGGTTGACTTGACTGCTGCTTCTCTCAATCTTCTAAAATTGGAAGCTCATGGTGGTATGAAATAAAGTTTGTTTGTGCTCGTCTGACTTGATTAAATTTTGCAATGCATTATTGGCACCAACAAAATAAGTGCCGTTGTTAGAGTATATCTTTGCGTTTAATAATGCTGATGTACTTAGATCGGTTGCCAGTTTATATCTTCTTCTTCGTCTTCTTCAGCTTGTATTTGTCCACTGCTGAACGTAGGCCTCCTTCAAACAAATTCATTGATTGCGGTCTTGTGCAATTTGATACCACTGCTTTCCAGCAGTCTCCTTGACGTTGTCTACCCATCTTTTCTGTGGTCTTCCTTTATTGCGGGTGGTCATTCTTGGTCTCTATTTTAGCATCCTGTGCGTCCATTTTTCGTTGTTATCTCTTGCTACATGGCCAACCCAGCTTCATTTAAGCTCAGCTATCCGTTTGATTATGTCTTTTACTCCGGTGCTTCTTTTTATATCTATGTTTCTTTGCCGCTTAGACTTACATCTAGCATACTGCGTTCCATTTCTCGCTGGCAGGTTCGTAATCTGTCAGCATTTTTTATTGTTAAAATCATGGTTTCTAGGCCATACGTTGTGACAGGTAGTATGCACATATCGTATACTCTTCTTTTAAGACTAGTAGGAATATCTGGGTTTTTAAGTATGTACCGAAGCCTCCCGAATGCTGCCCAGCTCTGCCTTATTTGACGAGTAATTTCTGCAGCTTGGTTTGCTTTGCCAAGCTTGATCTGACGTCCTAGATATATATACTTGTCTACTTGATCTATTATTTAGTCTCCTATATGGCATTGACCCACTTCGCGACTCATGATTTTTGTTATTATTATATTCATTTTTAGACCCACTGTGTTAGAGACTATGTTCAATTGTTCTAGCATATCTGCTAGTTCTTGTACATCTGAACTGATGAGAACTATGTCTTCCGCAAATCTTAGGTGGTAAAAAAAATTTCCATCAATGTTTATGCCCTTGCCTTCCCAATTTAGTTTTTTAAATATGTTTTCTAGTGTTAATGTAAAGAGCTTAGGTGATATTGTATCACCTTGTCTTACCCTTCTGCTTACTTTTATCTTATCCGCGACCGAATTTTTGTTAATCTTCACTTGGAAGGTGGCATTTTGGTAAATGTGGTTTATAAGATTTGTGTACCTAGAGTCTATTCTAGCATTCTTCATGGCAGTAAATATCGCCCATAGTTCTATCGAATCAAAAGCCTTTTCGAAATCGATAAATGCTAGATGAAGAGGGTTATTATATTCTGTGCATTTTTCTATTAGTGTACGGATGGTCTGTATGTGGTCTGTCGAACTATAGCCATTTCTAAAGCCTGCTTGTCTGGCGGCTGGTAAAAATGTAATTTATTTGTCAAGCGGTTTGTTATGATTTTTGTTAGTAATTTGTAAAGATATGATAGAAGGCTTATTGGTCTGTAGTTCTTAATATTTGTGTTGTCTCCTTTCTTATGTAGAATAATTTCTTGAGAGTTTTGCCAAGTTGTGGGGATTTTTTTTTCCTCAAGACATTTGTTTAGTAATATTTCTACAGCCTTTAGTACCGCGTTCCCACCGAGCTTAAGCATATTGCAGGATTTTTTGTCTTCTCCGGGAGCCTTTCCATTTTTTAGCTGTTGTAATGCTTTCTTTATTTCTTGGATGTCTATTTCCGGAATCTCTTCTGAATTAACGTTTATCACTAATTCGATGTTTTTGTTTTGTCTATCAGGTGTTGTCGATTTATATAGATTTTCGTAAAACTCCCTTATAGTTTTCAGTACTTCTAGTTTATCGTGAATAATGCTGCCGTTTTGGTTTTTGATTTTATGAATAGTTGTTTTTCCATGTGTTCTATCTGATCTTAGTACTTTTATATTCTTGTTATTTTCTATTATGTTATTTATGTTTTCGGCGTTGTATTTTCTATGGTCTTTTCTTATTTCTCTGCTAATGTCTTTGTTTAATTGTCGGTATTCCGCTGATGTCCGATTTAAGCTGCTTCTTTCTTTTATAAGATTGACTGATCTTTTTATCTTTTTTCTGTTTTATGCCCATGCATATTTTCTCATTTGCAGTTTGTATGTCTTTTATTATCTTCTCATTTAGTGTTTCAATGCTCATTATTGCGAGATTGGGTTGATTTAGTTTTGTTTCCATTTCCCTACATATCTATCTTCATTTTGTCTCAAGTAATCCATAGTTGGTTAAGGTGTTGTTTTGATCATTTTGTTTTGTTCGATTTTTGTGTTTATATTTAAAGACACTCTTAGTAGTCTGTGATCGCTGCCGGTGTGAAACTTGTTAAGTATTGAGACGTTTGTGATGATCGTTTTTTTGTTGGATAGTATGTAGTCGATTTCATTTCTGAAGATTTTTTCAGGGTGTAACCATGTCCAGCTTCTTTTTGTTTTTGTTTTTGAAAGAAGGTATTCATGTAGAAAAGGTGTTCGTTTTGTAGGTAGTTAAGTATAATATGCATAAATACGATTTTAAAATTTGTTTTTGTTTTCGGGCAGGTAATTGTTATTCTAAGCGCTGGAAAATCTGCTATTATATTTTGTATTGTCGGTGGCTTAAGACTATACCTACCGCTACCTTGATTTGTAGTATTTTAACAAAAACGGCAACTTTGGTCAAGATAGCGGTCGGAATGGTCTTAAGGTTAGAGCAAAAACATTGTATGCAAGAGCGACAGATTTTCTTGACAAGGTGTTTGCCAGTCAATGACCAATACTTTAATTAGATTGCTTAGAATTACCATGGGGTGTTTGTGATCATAGGTTGTATTTGCTTGTGATATTTTTTCTTTTACGCGGATAATTCTTTGTTTATCAAGATATAGGTGTAGAGTAATCAATTTGCAACTGTTCTTAATTTTTTGTTTCCTTAAAAGGTCGTTGACTTCTTATGAAAAGACCTCATGCTGCATAATTTTTAGCAAGAAATTGTGTAATGATGTCAATTCCAACAAACTCAAGGGTCCATTTTTCTTGTTAAGAAATTTGCAATTGTGAAGAAATCTTTGGCAGTAAGCAATTACTTGTTGTAGTTTTGTAAATGATAAATACCTCGTGAATACGTTGAAAACCTTTTTCTATGGTTACAATGAGTGTTTGTGTTGGCAGTTTAAGGTCTGGTATGTTAATTGCAATAATAGTTATGATGTTATTCGGCCAATTGCAGTCTGATGTGGATAAAAATGTCGGTCCGTTCCACCAAAGTAGCCTTAAGTTTGTTAGCATGTAGACCTCGGAAAATTACATCTGCTAAATTCTCATAGGTAGATAGATGTCGCCAACTCTTGGCATTTGTCTAGTCTTGTATTTCTGAAATACAATTTGATACAAATGTTTTGAGTTGGTTTGGTGACGTGTTTATCTATGACAAACAGTTTGTTAAATCACTCCAATAGTAAACTTTAGGTATAGTTTAGTTTAATGCTTCTGTGATCTACTTTATCAATTGTGCTAACAGTAATGTACTACAAATTTTTAATAGAGCTACTCTAGGTTTGGCTGAAATTAGATTTGTGTCAATTACTCTATCTTACCATAATTTTTGTATAATTATTTTTGCTTTGGTTGTGATTGATCTAATGAATCCTAATGGGTTGTATATTTATGAAATCTTATCGAAGATATTTTGCTTAGTGATATTGGATTGTGGGTGGACGTAAACTGAATACTGTAAATGATCCTTAAATGGATTCGAATATAATCCAAGAGTTTTCCATAGAGTTGGTAGATCTTCTGTTTCCTTGTATATATTGGGTATGTTTGATTTCCATTTTTGTAGTGTGTAGAGTCCAGCAGATACTAGAGTTTTAGTCAATTCCTCCTTGATCATGCTCAATTCCTGAATACAGTCAGTCAGAATGTTGTACCTTTATTCTTACTAAAAGAGAGAGAAACGCCCGATAACATTGTCAAAGCTATACACAATTTAAATACCGGCAACTAAACAAAGATTAAAGCAGCAGACAGCTACACAAAAAACATAAGAAGACCAGGGGAAATCAGACAGGGAGATTGTCTCAGCTCATTTCTATTCTACCTACTAATTGACAAAATTATAGAAGAATTGTCAGCGATGAGTCTCGGTTATCGAACGGGCCAAAATAAAATCAGCATAATATGCTATGCCAACAACGCGGTTATCATTGCAGAAACAGAGTATTTTCTGCAACAACAGCTCCATAAACTATATCTAACAGCAGAAAAACTAAATATGAACATATCAGTAGAAAAATTAAAGTGCATGACCTTAACCAGTGAACCCATAAAGTGTAAGCTTGTAGTCCAAGATTAACTTATCGAGCAAGTATCTAAGTTTAAGTACGTGGGCATGGACATATCGGACCACCATAACCCAGTAAATGATCTGAGGAGTCAGATCAACAAAGGAACCGTAATAGCAGGATGCTTACAACAGGTGGTATGGGCAAACAAATATATAAGTACTGACAGCAAGGTCAAAACAAAGAGCATGCTGCGTGTATCAGAAATGAAAACCCTGACGTGTATCAGAAATGAAAACCCTGAGAAGCATACTCGGAAAAACAACAAGAGACCAAGTCAGGAACGATGATATGTGAGAGATGAATGTAAGGTGCAGTACACCAGAGCAGACCAGCGGTAAATAAACACCTAGGAAGACCATCTAAAAGAAAGATTTAATTAAAGTAGAAGAAGAAGAAGAAGCAAGTTTCTCTTCATTTGTCTGTAGTTTGGCTCTTGGAATTTTCTCTACTCTTCAATGATTTTATTAAAAGGTTACATCTACTAGGTTGTCAATGGTCTTGCTAATATGGTAGTCATCCAAAAATAATTCAACCATATAGAATCTAGGCGCACCTTTCAGTGCAACTTTATCAGATGTTCCATATTCAATATAAGTTTTTTTTGTAGTGCGTCTTTTTTAAAACTGCCATTCATTGTTTTTATTTTCAACAAATATTTTACTTATTATCAGTTTCAATCATGGTTAAATATATCTGGATATTGGATTCCCTATATTGATGCGCTTTTATAGTGAAGCAAATTATTTTATTGCTGCCATTTTGAGTGTGACTTAGTAATGAAAAACAAATATTAAAAACATCTTACATTTTATTACTTTAAAGTTTCAAACATTTAATACATACATTGTATGTTATTAACAATAAAATAAAACCAATTAATTAAATCGGATAAAAGTTGGTTAATTGGGTCCAAAGTTAAGACCAAAAATGTGTTTTTAATAAACAATTGATATTTTTTAAAAATGGACACACCAACTTAATCCAAATTTTTGGACAACATTATTACACGTATTACTGTCGATTTATTATCTTGGTAAAATTTTATATATGCAGTGATTTTTGCAGTACAGTAATTAGAAAATAAAAGAACTTGAAAATTCTAAAAAAAAAAAAAACAACAATCGTAAAGCAGCACAAAATATAAGCCATTTACATGATCCAATTAAATTTTATTTGTAAACGTTTTGATTGTGCTATCTGCAATGGAAGTAATTTTTTATATTCGCAGCTTACTGAATTAGATTCTCTAGTAAAATTACTAAATAAAGTTAGTTTTAACATTGTGTACATATAAGGTAACAATGTTGAAATTCTGTAAAAATTTAATGAAAATTGTTTTGTAAATAAAACAGTAGCGTACAATAAAACAAAAACTGTTATTCTGAAAATTAAGTATTATTTTGTTCTTCTGCACGATGCTAATTTATTTACAAACCAATTTTTTTGAAACTTTTACAAACTTTGACGTTATCATCATATACATAATGCATGTAATATATACAATGGTAAAACATATTTTGAATGGTAATTACATTGAATAAACTAATTCAGTTTTTTGCATATATAAAAAATTACTTGCAATCTAGATGACACGCACATAAGCTTACAATTAAAAATCTAAATGCACTACGTAATTTTTTTTTGTTTTGTAATATTTTACTATTGTTGCCGATTTTTGTATTGTTTCTCGTAAAAAAGTTATATAGGTTTAATTTTTTTAGAAATTTTTTAAGTTTTTTACAAAAACCCGTGCCTGTACAAAATTTAACTATGATAGTAAAACGTCAAAAATACGTGAAATAAGGTTGACTCAAAATTTGGTTTAAGTTGATAGGTTTGTGTAGAAAATATTAATTATTTACCACAAACGCATTTTTAGTTTTAAATTCGAATCCAATTAATCAAAATGTTGTCCGGAACATTATAATAGTTACGTTACAATGATAATAGCATACAATGTATGTTTTAAATGTTTAAAAATATAAAATGTCACACACAAATATACAGGTTTACTACTTGCAGTAGTTTTGGTTTTTTTTAAGCCTACTGTGTTTGCAACCGAGTTTCCTGTCTTTAAAGATTTTTTTTTGTGATAATTAATTGTTAACAGCAGTTTTTCTTGTACAGTAGTAAATTCAAATACGGCAGTTTTAATAAAAACAGCAAATAATCTAAAAAAATAAAAACTAAAGGCTTTATTCATGTTATAAGCATCAAAGTAAAAAAGTTTTTTGTTACTTTGATTTTTTTATTTACACAAAAGTTTACACATGGATTGCGGAACGTCTAAACAGTTGGCACAAGAAATAGCTTATAATCCGATGAAGTATAGACAATCCATTTACAGTTTTTAAAATAGAATTAACAAAAAACCTTTTTAAAATTTAGGTTATAACTAATCTACGTCTCTACTCACCACAAAATTAGAAATAGAATGTTTTGCCAGTAATAAAAAACCAAACTTCTGTGTTGGAACTATTACCGCACTCGGCATACACGCAGGTAACATTTACACTATGTACATAATGTCAAAAGTCATTTTACCAAAAACTTTGACTTGTCTCAAACTCGGACACGCGAGGGCTGATTGTGCTGACCAGGAAGCAGAAAATCCGGGATATCTGAAGTGTTGCAAACCGGGGCACTAGGCAAAGAAATGGGGGTCTTGCCTCACGGCAGCAGAGAGGAGCTTGTGATTGAAATGATAGCAAGCCTGGGTCTAGCAGCTTACAACCAAGGTAGCACTCCGACCTTCAGTGTTATTGTCTTGACATTGGCTTCCGATGACACTGCAAAAAAAGTGGCCAAGTGGACAGTGTCAGAAGCCAAAACACTAAGCGACTACTGGTACATTATGTTTAACATCTGCAACACTGTTGCTACACAAACATACTAACCAACAAAAACAGAATGAGCAGTAAGAAGATTATACAAAAAAAAACTGCTGGAAAGCTTAATTAGTTTCTATACAACCAGAGTTTGCAGAACGGTGTGTTTCCAACCAAGTAGAAAGTAACTAATTGGTCCTACAACAACAGGCTTAATGAGGAACTGGAGACAACCAATGGTTTATCCCTCAAGCAGTTTAGGACATGGCAAAAATAGCAAGTAGCGGCTCCTTAAGGATGCGGAAACATTGCGTCATCGTGGCCCTGGATATTAAGAATGCATTCAACCCGATAGAGTAGCAAGTCATACATAATGAACTAACCAAAAAAGCAATATCAGAAGGCATCAGGCGAGTAGTACAAAGCTACCTAAACAATCGGCACCTACAAAAACGACAACAACAACGACACAGTAAGAGTAGAGGGGACTTCCGGAAGGAATCTAACTAATAGCGGGTAATGTATTTTTTGATACGTTACCAATAATTTAAATATTTTGATTATTCAAACAATATAACAAATGGCACTGTTACAGTGTGGGTACTTAATTAGGACTGATTGTCCTATTTTTGGGAATCCACGCAGACGCAGGGTAAAAATATTTTTATTAAGCTAAAATAAAATTGAATGTACTTATTACAAAGTCTATTTAAGAGCAATTTTATCAGTTAATTTTAAAATGCCATTTTACCTACTTAAGTTTTCCCGTTGGAGTAATTTATTAGTAATAAACTGTATTTGATATTGATTGAACAATTTGTTTAATTTAATTATGTTTATATTTGTATGTCACATCTGATAATTATCTTTTTATGTTTCTTTGTTATTATAATTTTTCCTATGCTATGAACTATCTAGAATTGGAAACTTCTCTATGGTTATGTCTTCAACACCTGAAAAACGTATTGAAGAGATGATCCAGAAAACGAAAGATGCCTTTTATACGATAGTGACTCCACCACACCAAGTTCCTTCTTTGGTTTCATCGAAGGCATCATATCCATGCCGTCTCCGACCATAGCAAGTTTATTAAATTGAGAAAATTATATTGTGATTAAGAATTTTATCATTTTATTGTATACTTACCCAAGCGCGCTTTATATATACACAACCAAGTTAAAGAGATGTTCTCTGTTACATCTTAATAGCTGTATTAATGTATGTTAAAGTTTTATTTTTATTTTTCTACCAATGGCAACACTGAGTAAAATTTTATTTTTATTTTTCTACCGATGGCAACACTGAGTAAATTTTATTATTAGATGCATAGCATGATTACAGTCACATGATTTTTGATCTCCTCTTCTTCTTAAACGAGGGTTTTCAATAAATTGATAGTTCTCTTTGATGCTTGCCGAGAGAATTCCAACTGCAAGAGTATATTATTGGAACAGCCTAAGACGTTGACTGGGCTGGACTTACAAGAATACTCAGCATAGTAGGTAAACGAAATTATTTGTCATAACTTTTCTTAAATTTATTCTAAGCACTGTCTAAGATGCTGACTGGACAGGACTAAATATAAATGTTTTATTCTTCAATATTTACCCCTATTATTTTAAAATTTAAATAACATAATTTTGTTATTTAATATAAGAACTATCAAAAAAATTGCCTAGATAGGACTTATATGCAAACAAAATATAAGAGTTAAAGAAGAGTAAGGTAGATTTATGCCTTAAAATGTATATTTCCCTGAGATAAAATAGAGTAGGAAGTTAGTTAATTTTTATCGTGTATAAATTATTTTTTTATTTTTGAATAAATTTATATTTTTTGAACTTGATATTTAAATTATTTCTATACAAAATGCGGTTATAAGCGTTTGCGGACTATATAGCGATTGTAGCTAGCCACGTGTCCATCAATAGTGTGATTTGCAATGCGGAAGAGGAAATAGTGCTAGTGTCAAAGCGACTGGCAGCCAACGGCCTAAAACTGGCAGCCCACAAAACCGAGGTAGTGTGGTTATCTATCAAACGTAGCAGCCAAAAAGGCGGTGAGACAATAACAGTAGAAGGTACGCCCGTATTGATTGGTAAGTAGGGCATCAAAAGCTGTGGTAGCGGTGTCCCAACTAATGTCAAACGTAGGAGGACTAAGACAGGCATGTCAAGAACTGTTGGCAAGCGTGGCCAGATTTAGGTTGCTTTATGCCACGCAAACGTAGTGCTTTCCGAGTCAGCAACGGCTTTATCCAAAAGGGTGGAAATCATAAAAAAGTTGCAGGAAAGGTAGTCAAATGCGGACTTGTGCGTTGCATGGACACGCCGCCTTATTCCATCAATAAGCAAATAAATAAACCGAGAGCACGAAGAATGCTCATACAACCTTATACAGCTTCTCACCAGTCACGGGTGCTTCAGCCAATATCTGCAACAAATTAAAAAGCGCAAAAACAAACAATGCATGTACTTTGACTTGCCGTGCAACGACGCGGAACACACTCTTTTTTATTGTCCGCGGTTGGCAAATTACAAGACCCTAATAACCAAAACTTTTGGTAGTTGTAAGTTTGACAACTACGACAAACCTAGTGGGGCATACGCTAAAGATGGTGAACCTAAGTTAGTTTGACTTTGACGCTTTCTGTTTTGGGTTAACAGTTGCTGGCTCAGTACATGAGGTATTAGTCTTGCAGAAACAAAGTTTTATTAGTTTTTGCTTGTTGATCGTGTTTTGACAGAGGTTTGTCACTAAGTCTGTAATTTTTAAGGTATCCAAACATTTACCTGATACATTGGTTTTGAAATTTTAGTTTTCTATGGTTGAAAGATTATAATTTATTTTTTGGTTTCCTACCCATGGAGCTTACAAATTGGAAATGGCTAAATTGTGCACCTTACAATCTTGAACAAAACTGAATAGTAAAACGCAAAAACCGCAACTTAGTAGAGATGGTAAGATGCTTATTAATAGATTCAGGTTTAGATAATAATTTCTTGGGAAAGCAGCAATGGAGGCAAATTTTATTAAAAACGTTATTTTTAAGAAGTATCAAGAACAAAACACTTTTTGAGTAATGTCATAAGAGAAAACCGATTTTTAATAGCATAAAACCTTTCGGCACTAAATGTTATGTCAAAATTCTTCAAATAAGAAGAAGAAAAGCGTTTTGTTCCAAGTCAAAGTAAGATTGTAATTTTAAGAAACGTTATGTTTACAAACAGTGTAAACAAACAACATCATGAGCCGAAAAAAGACGATATCAACAACCATATGGATATACATATTCCGTCAATTTAGGAGAAACTTGATGCCAAGAACAAAAATGAGAACAACAGAGATAATAACAGCAAAGTCAACTCCGCCCAAAAAGACAGCAACAACGAGAACATCAATACTTCAAACTCAACGATTAAATTAAACCAAAAAAAAAATGGAAGATTACTACAAATTCCTAATATCTAATGCGGAACCACAAACTTACAATAAAGTTGTGTCATGTAAAGACAAAACCAAGTGGATTACTGCAATACAACAAGAACTGTACTCACTGAACAGCAATGAGACATGGTCAATTGTTAAATGGGTATTCAAAATCAAGTCTTAATGCTTCTGGGAATGAAAAATATAAGCCGAAATTGATTGTACAGGGATTTAACACAAATAATGAAACAAACAACCTTCAAAATAAGGCCGGCCAAACAGGCATGAAAGTGAACCATCTTGACGGAAAACAGCATTTTTTCATAAAAACCTAACTGAAAAGATTTACATGAAAATACCACGAGGTTTAGAAAAAAAAAACGAAAGCAAGGTATGTTTACTAAACAAGAGCCTTTATGGCCTAAAACAGTCATCAAAAGTATCGAATAACGCTTTACATAATGTATTATTTGCTCTAGGTTTAAACAAAGTGATCCTTGCTTGTATAATATGTAAATTGATGATATAATAACTTAAATCTTAATTTACGTAGATGATATTTTAATTTTTAGTCAAATATTATGCTTGAAAAGATTGAAAAAACTTTGAAACTAAATTTAACAATTAACAATTTAAGTGAAATTAAAAATTACTTAGGAATACAACGAAAACGCAAAAGTAAGTGAAGTATTAATAAATCTAAATTACTATAAAGAAGAAAATAAAGAATATATTCCTAACAACAATAAATATTGCAAGGCAATTTACTACACATATCAATAAACACAAGGGCATATATCTCTGCAGCTGTTGCTATTTTAGCACAGAAGATTGAAAAACCAACCACAAAAGATTGAGAAGTAAAAAGAGTCATTAAGTATCTAAAAGACACATTAAAGTATCAATTAAGATTGAGTTACGCCAATTGGGCTGAAGATAAAACAACTAGAAAATCCAATAGCGGCTATTTTTTTTTATTTGGTAGAATAATAAGTTGGTCATGTAGAAAAGGAGACTGCATTGCACTTAGTTCAACTGAAGCTGAATTTATAATTTTAGCAGAAACAAGTAAAGCATGCTTATGGTTACGCAGTTTGTTAAATGATTTTTATGTTTGTGTAAAAACTCCAACTATAATATATAAAAATAATAATAATAAAAGATGTTTACGAATTGTGAAAAGAACAACGTATGCGTACTAAACATATCGGTGTGAACACATACAGTTCAACCAGAGTAATGTGAAGAGTGGCTTGTCAGATTTTCAAAGTTGGGTAGGAGAAATCCCCGCCCAAACGCGCCAATCCTGTGTCTAGCGAGAGAAATGTACATTCGCGCACAAAATCTCGACTGCAACACGCGAGTACAATACCGCGTTGAATGTGAATATTTAACATTAAACTTTTGTGTCGCAGTATACACGCTACCCTCTCTTCTGTCCCCAGGCTGCGCGATAGTTCAGAGTACACGTCTTATTACTCTGGTTGAACTGTACCATATTAAAGAAACCATAGATAAAGGTATTATAACATGTGTTTACTGCTCATCGCAAGATAACATTGCAGATTTACTTACTACTTTTAAGAGCAATATTTAATAACTTAAAGACAAAATAAAAGTCAAAAGTTGTTTAAAAAATGTTGTCTAAGGAGGAGTTTAGTAAAAATTTATTTGTTTTGGAAAATATCTATTCATAATGGACACTTTTTTAATTACAAAAAAAAATTTGACTTGTGTTCAAATAACTGTTTCTGTGAATGAAAACAATTATGTTTACCGTTAATATACTTGTATTGTATTTTCATATTTCACTAAGCATTGGAAGTTAATTTAGCAATACATATAACTTAAACTTTTAAATATAGATGCCATATGAACGTACTTTATGCAATATTATTTATGTATTATGTATTTGTATGACTTGTAATATAATAACATTCGTTCTGTATACACGCTGTAATATATATATATATATATCAAGCAGAATTTAATCTGTCTGTTATAATAAACCTTAGACCATATATACATAAGTGTTAATGGTCTAAGTAATAAACCATCAACATTACACAATCCAAAATATAATCATTAAATATTAATATTATTTTTTTAGTACTAATAAATATGTAAATATTTTACTTTATCTTTTAATATGATTATATTCCCACAAATCAGTTCCAATTTCAAAACTTTCTAGAGAATTTTAGATGCAAAACCGGCTATCTCCACATGTTGAGTACAAAAACGGCAATCTTCAATCTTTATTACCACAATACTTAAGTTCTATATTATACACTAACGTTTGTGGCTCCTGAAAAATTTACTAAAGTGGAAAATGCTGTTTTTGCATTTTTACCCCTCAAATAGTACATTAAATTTTTGCAAGTAATTAATAGATTGTTCTTTACTGATTAATAAATTTTAACATAAAATGCAAAACAGTAAAATGCACTTAGTTAGTAGATATCGCGGAGCTCAAAGTTTCCAAGTTATTCCTGTTTTTTAATCAATCCTGTTATTTATTTTCTCTTTTGTTATTGATTTTTTTACAATACTGCTGTAAATGGTTTATACAACCATAATTAAATTTGTAATATAAATATTTAATTTGTTTTTAGCGGTGAAATTAAACGGGTACGCTTAGGAGTTACATTAGAAGAGTCGGAATTTTCCATGCAAGAATACAACGTTACACAATATATTAACCACCCAGACTTTAAACCAGAATCAATATATCATGACATAGCTATAATAAAATTTGACAAACCATATAACCAAGATCTGTATATACTTCCATCTTGTATGTACGTAAAAGACAATGCAGTACCTTATGGTTGGGCTTCTGATCTTTGGAATAGTAAAAATAATATAATTGAATTTTATTATTTAGAAGTTCCTTATAATAATTGTACCAAACCAGTAGAATATTGGTTAAGATGTGCTAAGGAATTTGCTGAAATTAACTGCAATGTAAGTATATTTATACAACGTTTTTTAGTATATTAAATAATAAAGTAATGTTTAATAGATTTAGCAAACTAGTATTTTTTTAAATTATTTAGTTTGTAAATAACGTAATTTATGCTTTATGTTAATATTTCTTTTGTTTGTAGATTAACACAGGAGTTCTTTCAGACAAACCTGTACATAGAAACAAAATTGCAAGTAGTAACCTAATATTCGGTTTAGAGGCATTTAAACAAGCTCGTGATTTTTCCACAGATGCAAATATTTATATAAATATTCCTCATTACGTTCCGTGGTTTGGTTCTATTGTATATTCAGGATAGAAATGTTCACATTTATTTTTTATTTAATTTTAACCAACTATTGTGAATTTAAAAAATATTCAGTTTGCTTTGGTTTATTTTTTTTATACATATTGGTGGTGGTATTCATTTCTATCTGAATTTTATATGATTATTACTAAATTATAAAAATATATCATATTTTTTTTAAAAACTGTTTATTTTATCTTACAACATTGTGTGATCTGTGATTTTCACTTCCTTTTACTGACTTATTTTTGGATTTTTTGTTTTAACTTTATGTTTGCTGTTTTAACTTTATGTTTGCAAATTGTTAACCAAAGTAGGCGTTTAATAATTTATTTCCTGATAAATGTTATCTATCTGTCAGTTATTATCACCGTGTTACAGACTTTTATGAAATAGCATACATTTTGCTCTAATTGAAAACCTATATTTTGTTGTAGTATTTTTACTTAGTGTTGATTTTTTTTTGCAAAACTTGTCATTCACACGGTGTATTGTACTTAACAAGTCATAATACCTTTAGACCGTATTATTGTAGCAAGAATTATATCGTCGATTGAAGATGGGCAAGAAAACATGAAACTGCAAGGATTGTTGGTAAACGCCTTTGTGCTGTACAAAAGGTGCATCAGCGTTACTTGGATACTGACCTGATAACCAGAAGATCAGAATCCTGGCAAAAAAGTCACTATAAACAGAGATGACCGTTTTTTAGTGTCTACAAGTTTGCGGAATAGAACAACTTTTGCAGTTTATCTACAAAATCAACTCCATGAAGTTAGAGATGTAAATGTTAGTGATTGAACCGTTAAGAGAAGGTTTTGGGTTGCTGGATTGTCTTGTAGAAAGATGGCTACAGGTCCACTTTTACAACGCCGACATTGTGTTGCAAGATTGGCTTTTGACCAAAATCACCGGGCATAGAATAATGAGGACTAGAACAGGGTAAGATTTTAAATTACAAGTTATATTGATTGTTTTGGTGTCCTTTAAGTTTAGCTTTTTGTATCTTCTTATAAACCACTTAGAGACGGAGGATAGTGATGTTGTATATTGTTTAGTGACTTTTTCAACTGTGTTAGCTTGATTATTAAATGTAGTACCATCGTCATATAAAATTATTAATATTTTTTCGATAATATATCTAGAAGGTTATTGAAATAAACCACGAACAGTAGAAATCTAAGTGGCACACCAGTATCTACATAAAGAATCAGATTTTTTATTATCAATTTTATTTACTTGTTGCGTCCGGTTTAACAAATATGACTGTACATATACAGTTTTCTAAGTAAAATACTAAGATTTACATAGTCAACGGTCTTCCTTAGGTCTACAAAACTAATAGTTACTTTCTCTTCTTTTTTAAGTGAATTAGTAATTTCTTGCATCAGATTCAGTAATGCATCCGCAGCAATATTTTCTAAAGCCATATCAATATTTATAAAATAAATTTTCTTCAAAAAAAAATTCAATAAATGTTCAGTTAATAATTTTTCAAATATTTTTTTATTCTTCAAGCATTTAAAGTAAGAGTCATTAAAAAAAATATATAACCAGATGCTATTTTGTCCGTAAATCTGGTCAAAATATTATTGTTGAATTCATTGTTCAGAAGTTTCATAACTAATCTCCCCATACACCACAAAATCACAAATAAAATGTTTTACCAGTAGTTAAAACCAAAGTTCTGTGTCTGAACTAACACCGCACATGGCATACACGCAGGTGACATTTACAGTATGTACATAATGTCAAAAGTCATTTTATCAAAAACTTTGACTTGTCTCAGACAAATTGTAGGTTTTTTAGCAAAATTAATTTTGCCTTTTAAAACTAGGTTAGGTTAGGTTAGGTTAATTTAGTTTAGTTTAGGTTCAAATTTAAGGCCTATTGGAAGTGGCAACAAACATGCAACTGTCCTGATTGACAAAAACGCCGCTTTGGCCCTAATCAGAGCGGATGAACAAATTGCTTCAAACTTGGGCACGCGAGGCCCATATTAGAAAACAAAAAACCCGGGATGTCCTTAGTGCTGCAAACCGGGGCGCCAGGCAAAGGAATGCCCAAACGCTGCCTGCTGCATCCATTGCTGCACACAACACAAGTCAAACTTTAGTATATGCTCTGTGATTAGAAGACTTATAGATCAATGCAGGGAGGAGCACGAAACTGCTCTGAGAAATGAATAAATTCTTCCAAATAAACTTAAATTGCTGCAAAGCAGGTCACAACCAGAACGGAAAGGGTAAACATAGTGTTGGCATCAGCACAAAACGACGGTAGGATGAACAACTCATGGCTGCAAGATCTTAGCGGATGTTGTGGGCTCCGTTCTTCTGTCGCTCACACACTTTATTCGTACCAAATATGTTATATATGCATACGAATTTGCGGGGGTGTTTTTTTTTTAATTTGTATTCAAATGTTAAAAAGAATGTAAATGTAAATCAACTTTACTCGAAAGAATCGTCTGTTTATTTCTAACTAATTTCTCAACTGAATTATTATTACAATTAATTTAACATATATATTGGTGGAAGAAAGGTTTAATAATAATTTTATAAAGTTAGTGAATAATTTAAATATAATTTTACATGCATGTAGGAAATAATAATGTTCAGCGGCAAATAAAACAGTCCCACTCTATTTAATTCACCTGTAGGTTTTTTTTTATATATGACAGATTCATTCATTACCTATTACATCTACACTCTTGATACATTTTTTTATAAATTAACTAATACATGTAACAGTAATCAGTATCGGTATAATATAAACGTACGAAACAATTAATAGCGCGATCCTTACTTCTTAACTCTTGTACGTGACGTTCGTCTTGTCGGTTCAGTTTCGACTCTCTCGGGTCGGGCGGTTCCAAGCGTCTTGTATCGTACAGGGGCGTCCGGTCCTACAACTCGGCCATCCGTACTTTCGATCTCGTCCTCGTGGTCGACGCCGGTTGCCTCATCCTCGGATTCGTCATCTTCTCCACGGTCGCCTTCGGAACAGAGTGCCCACGGTTTCACGAAGTCGGCTGCAGTGGATGTCTTCTTGGGACCCTCTTCTGGACCAACTCGTTCCACGTCGTATCGGTCGTGTCTTTTGACTCTGGTTACTCTGTATGGACCAATCTGGTAAGTTCTGGCCAGCTTCCGTCGTTTGTTGTAGGTTCTTCGGTTCTCTTCCTGCAATTTCAAAATTTGCTCTTTAGCAGCCTTTCGGACTTTTTCTCGATCTTCCAGGAACATTCGACGGTACTCCTTTTGTATTAACTCTTCTAAACCAGGATCACTGGGATGACGCATCTGCACTCCAAACAACAGTTCGAATGGGGTCGTGTCGATGCTCTTTTGGTGAGTCTTGTTCAGTGCCCTTTGTACGTCTTCTACATTTCGGTACCATTTCGCCTCGTTTTCCAGTGAAAGTTTCGTAAGGATGGGAATTATGGTTTTGTTCATTCGTTTTACCTGACCGTTCGCACGAGCAACTCCCGTGGTGATGTGGGTCAGATCGATTCTTTCAGTTCTGCAGTAATCTTCAAAGGCTGTAGACGTGAAGGCGGTCCCTCTGTCTGCGATAATGCGCTTTGGATTCCCAAAGTTGTGCTTTTGGACCTCAAGCTTTGGAATGGCTTCTTGACTTGTCACCGTTTTTGTAGGGTACAACCAGACAAATTTGCTAAATCCATCAATGATTACAAACAGGTACTTGTATCCCTTGCCTGTGGCTGCCATAGGACCAAGGTGATCGATATGGTAGGTAGTAAGTGGTAGCTCATCCTTGCTAATAGGATTCAGGAACCCTTCGGCCTTTCCCGTCTTCTTTTCGGATTGGATGCATGGGATGCAGTTCCTCACGCATTCCTCAATCCTCTCTTGCATCCTTGGAAACCAAAATTCTCTGAGAACCAGGTCCTTGGTCTTCTTGATAGCAAAGTGACCATTGTTCTCATGGAAACTCTTTACGATGCCAGCTTGCATCAGCTCTGGGACGACCAGCAATGTCCTACCCTCGTGTTCTTGGTAGAGCAAGTCGTTCCTCAACACGTACTCTTTTTATGGTCGACCAGTGGATAGAAGTTGCCTAATGACGCATAGATGCTCATCTCGTGATTGAGCAGACTCCACGGACGCAATCAGTTCATTCTTGACGACTAACATCACACTGTTTCGGGATAGAGCGTTAGCATGTTTCATCCTGGTGCCAGGTCGGTGCTCGATGGAATAATTGAACTCGCTTAACAGCATGGCCCATCGTGCGACTCTAGTACATAAGTCTTGTTTCTTCATCGTTAACGTAAAGGCTGAGCAATCAGTTGCAATTTTGAATGTCAACCCGAGTAGGTATACTCTGAATTTTCGTAAAGCGTATATGACGGCGAGAACCTCCAGTTTGTAGCTGCTGTACTTTCGTTCGGCCTCTGAGGTTTTTCTGCTCATATAGAAGATTGGGTGAAGTTTACCGGAGTCGTTCTTTTGTAACAAGATCGCCCCGAATCCGTCTATACAGGCGTCTGTATGCAGTTCGGTGACCGCGTTTACATCGTACATCCCCAGGACTGGTTCTGTCGACAGTATTCGCTTCAACTTTTCAAAGGCTAGATTTTCTTCGTCGCCAAAGGTAAAAGAAACATTCTGTCTTGTTAAGTTGCTAAGGGGTCTTGCGATTATCGAATAATCCTTAACAAACTTCCTGAAATACCCCGTCAAGCCTAGAAAGCTTTGTACCTGCTTCACCGTAACGGGTTTGGAAAATTTCATCACGGCATTCACTTTCGCTGACGATGGCCTTATCTTTCCGTCTTCGATCCGATGTCCCAAATAATCGATGGTATTCGTTAGGAACTGACACTTCTTCCATTGAATTTGGAGACCATACTCTTCAGCCGTCTTTAAAACTATGGCCAATCTCCTCACTGCTTCTTCTTCGTTTTTGGCGAGCACTACCAAGTCGTTCATGTAGGTTAGTAAGATTCCATCTTTGATGTGTTCTCTGAATACTTCGTTGATGAATCTCTGGAACATGGAAGGCGAGTTGCACAAACCAAATGGCGTCTTTATGAACTCGTACTGGGCTGTTGGCGTGACAAAAGATGTATATTTTCGACTTTCTTCATCAATTGACACGTGGAAGAATCCGTTTTTCAAATCCAATGTACTAAAGATACGGTATCCTTGCAGACGATCTAATTGGTCCTCGATCAAGGGCAGAGAGTATCTGTCCTTGACGACTTGTTCATTCAGTCGTCTGTAGTCTTGGCAAATTCGTACTGCTCCGTCCTTCTTCTTCACCAAAACAATCGGACTTGCGAATTCTGACTGGCTAGGTCTGATTATGCCTTCTTGTAGCCATTCTTCCATCTGTCTGTCCACTTCGATTTTTTCCGCATGTGCCAACCTTCTGGGTCTGTGATAAATGGGAACTTCGCTCTTCAAAATGATCTTCATCTTCAACGAACTCTCCTTCGTCTTCTTAGTTGGATCGTAAGTCTTGTGTAACTGGTTGATCTCGTCTCTCAGGTCAGCGTTGATGATGTGACCTAGATCTAGTACAGGTGCTTCACATACAATGTTTAACATCTGTGCTTTGTCATTGGAAAGGTCGTCGCACACTTTCTTCATCACCATTATCCCATTTGCGTTCATTTTGATGACAGCGTTCTTCAAAAATTCTTGGCCGATGACCATTGGGATTTTCAAAGCGTCGCTTGGTACCACGTACATCTTTGTGCTTACCACGACATCGTCGACTCCAATGTCGATTTGGAAGTTGCCTAAAGTGTCAACTCTGCTGCCTCCAATGCCTGTTAACGTTATTGTTTCGTTTTGTAGACGTATTGGACCCAACGTCATAAAGGCATCGCGATTGATTAGGTTGATGTCGCTTCCGGTGTCAAACAATGCAGGTATAGACTTTCCTCGTATGTTGACATCTTTGACAGCATGGTTCTTCATGTGGTTGATCAACATGGTGCTCTTGGTATTGGTATCTTTTGGTTTGGTAGGACACACCCCCGCCTTGTGTCCAAATTCGTTACAGTTGAAACATTTTACTCCTCGTTCCTTGAACGGACAATCCTTGGATACGTGGCCTTTGCTTCCGCATCCATAACAACGCATGCGCGTGCCCTCGTCTTTCGTGGTTGGAGGTTTTCCACCACTTGGCGTTTTCACTTTGGTGTTAGGAGGTTTATCTTTTGAGTTTGATTCCGTCGTAGTTCTTCTGTGCATCGCTTTGTAGAGTTTGATCTTTGCTTTAAACTCTCGGAAGTCGTTGGCTCCGTACAAAATCATTTTGTTTGCAGGATCACCTGGAATTCCATCAAGGATGTATTGAATGGTGGTTTCTGGTTCGATGTATGCGCGGCTAGCTATTTCGCGCATGACCAGAGTGTATTCTTGCATCGTTTCCTCTTTCTTCTTAGCTCTGCCCATCAATGTTCTATGCACTTCCGCGCTGCTAACTTTCTCTTCAAATTCTCTCTTTAGTAAAGCCTTTAATCGATGCCAGGTAGTTATACCTTTTTTGGACTGAACTAAAAGCTTTGCAAGTTCATCTAGAAGTTTTTTGGCATAGATCACTTTCTGGAAATCGTTCCAGTTTGCAAGTTTAGCTAATTCTTCGAATTCGTCAATCCATTTCAATATAGGATATCCATCCTTGCCGTTGAATCGTCTTATCGAATCTTCCATATTCCTAAAAGCGATCGAACAGGCTGCAAAACGGTTCCTCATAACGTCATAATTTCGAGCTACAGCACCTTCATCGTCGTCGTTGGCGTCTCCAGCTCTACTGTTCTTCTTTGATTTCGTCTTATTTGCATCTTTCGTCTTATCACTGTCTTCTAACCCATCTGATCCGTCTTTTCCGTCTTCACTTTCTTCTTCGGCTTCGTCTTGGTTAATTCTTTCATCACTTTTGTCTACGATATTGCATAGAAATGTCAATATCCTTTGCCGAACATCGTCTTCGGACCCGTCGTATTCGATATTGAGTACATGACACACTGACACTAAATCTGCATACGACAGTTTTGCTTTCATGTCGTCTAATTTTAATGAGTACTCATCTGAACCCGTTTTGTACGTAAATCCTTGGAATTCTCTTAACATCGTTCTGTTGAGTCGTCGGTTCAGATCATCGCATATTATTCTGAATAATACCCGCAACGTTTTACACTGGAGATGCGTAATATTGTGGTCAATATCGGCAATGTCCCCTAAAGCGGACATCTTAGCGCGCGCCACTGTAATACCAGCTGTACTCAAGACTTTACTCACTGCGTGTTCCGTATCCCGGACGAACCCCCAAGTTGTAGGAAATAATAATGTTCAGCGGCAAATAAAACAGTCCCACTCTATTTAATTCACCTGTAGGTTTTTTTTTTATATTTGACAGATTCATTCATTACCTATTACATCTACACTCTTGATACATTTTTTTATAAATTAACTAATACATGTAACAGTAATCAGTATCGGTATAATATAAACGTACGAAACAATTAATAGCGCGATCCTTACTTCTTAACTCTTGTACGTGACGTTCGTCTTGTCGGTTCAGTTTCGACTCTCTCGTACAGGGGCGTCCGGTCCTACATGCATGATATCTAATATGGTTAAAACTTTCTTCCATAAATATTTAGTTTTATTCTACTTGCATTTTTTTGTTATCGGAAGGTATAACATTGCATTGACACGATTATTAAGGTGCTGGATGAGCACCTACGTGACATAGAGAATGCAATGTTATTATCTATTAACGTGTGTATAAGATTCCAATTCCTTGTATATGTGGGTTTGCACACTTTGCATATTCAGAACGAGGGCATTGTTCACATCATTCCTCCTTCCTTATCATAAAAAATTTAGAATACATTTTTTGTGTAAAAAAAACCAAAATTTGAAAAATAAAACTAAATTATATAAAACCTGATAAAATTATGATAACCTATAAAATGACTAACTAATAAAATAATTATACCTATTATTAGAAACCATAAAATTTAATAATAAAGAGCACAACTTAAAAGTACGAGTTTAAAATTCATAACCACATGCGCACACAAATCGCACTTAACTTTAGAATCTGTTAAAAGGATTTATTCTTTCTGAATTCTTGATGATCTACGTAGCGGGGGTGGTGTTAAAATCTCTAGCTGTTGTTGTTCTTCATCTTGACGTTCTTTTTCTTCTATCGGCGGTTGCAACATGTTCAGTCGCAAATTAATAGGGGCTGCAGGAGGTGTTCTCCGCTGACGACGTTGCACGTTGGTACATAACCTCCACAGGTTGTATCTCGGAAAAATTGTTCTACATATTTTATATAATATGTATGAAATCAAAAGAACTGATATTATCACTGGGCTAAATTTTATTGCAGTGTGGTGCCATTCGGTAGGTTCGTGGATATCGTTACTTATTCTGATAATGTCGTCTAGTTTATGACTTGCAACGTTTAAGTCATCAACATGGGTTGTAATTTTTTTATAATGATGATCCAATACCAGTAGACTTGAGTTAAAATTCAAACGCGACTTAATTTCTTCAGATATCAGCTTGATGAAATCCAAATCAGGCAAGAACTCGCTGGGCTTGGTATTTGCGGAGATGGTGTCATGAGGGTTTAACATGACGGAGCTGCTATAACCTTTACATTTGTTATCAATGGTCAACGCGCCGGTATTTCTCGACACTACATCAATAGTAACAGCTCTGTTTTCGCAACTTTACGTAATTGTTTCAAATTTTGGTATAATAAAAATCCAAGTATTTGAATTTTGCAATTGGATATAAATGTTTTTGTTTAAATTAAAATTTTTTTTTATTGCAAATTTCAGGTATTAGTGTAGTTGATTGTGATTAATTTTTTACTTAAACCTTTTTTTTTAGTAGTATTTTATCACCTACATCAAACGTGTTTGGCTTGCAACTTTTGTCGTATTGAATTTTTGCTTTTTGTTTGCTGTTTGTTAAATTCTTCGTGCTATTTGTCTAATGCTTTGCATTTTAAATCTTAAATCTTTGACATAATTGTCGTATGGGTAAATTATTTCCGTTGGTTTTGTTATTGATGAAGGTAATAGTGCATCTACATCATACAGCAGATAATACGGTCTAAATTTGGTTGACGTATGGGGAGTGTTGTAATAAGTAAACATTGCCGTTTGTGTTTGTAAATTCCAATCCAATTGATTTTTGAACTAAAATTTTGCAAATATTCAGCAAGCGTTCTGTGAAATCTTTCTAAAGCACCATTTGTTTGTAGATGGTATGCTGTAGTTTGAATTTTCTTTATTTTTAAAAGTTTACAGGTGTTTTTAAAAATATCACTTAAAAAATTTGTACTTTGATCAGTCAATACTATTTCAGGAATACCAAGTCGGCAAATAATATTATTAACAAATTCGCGAGCAACTGTAACTGCTTCTTGGTTAGGTATTGGAATAGCTTCTACAAATTTGGTTAAGTCATCTTGGAACGTTAGTATATATTTATTTCCGTTTACAGTTAATGTCATTGAACCAACTATATCTAAATAAACTTTTTCAAAAGGTTTAAATGCAACGCTTAAAATTGCCATTGGCATTTTTGTCTCATTGTTAATTACTTTATTTTTTTTACAATGTTTGCATTTAGTAATGTAGTCATTTACATCGTTTTTTTTAAATTAGGCCATTTATATATCTGTTTTATTCTATTATATGTTCTATTTACTCCTTGGTGTTC
Organism: Tachinus rufipes; assembly: GCA_963932245.1. NCBI lineage: Eukaryota > Metazoa > Arthropoda > Insecta > Coleoptera > Staphylinidae > Tachinus > Tachinus rufipes. Next base: position 55,598,870 of record OZ010748.1, read on the forward strand.
TCCTAAGGGAGTGTCATGATATTCTTCAATTATGTTAATTTTGTTTTGTTTTGTAAGTTCATTTATTTCAGTCGTATTGTCTTTAACACACACTTGAGTATTATAACTTTTGAACAGCAGTCTGATCATTGACAGAGTCTTGTTCCATTTGATTTTTCCTTTTTCAAATTTTAATATTGCTACTTTTATTGCATTATTATCTATAAGTTTTTTGTCTAATATTTTTGTAAGATTACATAATAAAGTCCATATCTGCTCATAATTATGGTTATCTACGTCATATTCTCTGTCTATTAAACAATGTAGTTTTCCTTCGGAGTGGTCAAGTCTATTTAAAGTTAAATTATTGTTTACGTCCGGTTTATATTGATTAAAGTAGTAAAACAAATTAAATTTTTCATCCAAAAGATTTAAGAATATATCAGAATTGTCTAAGTTTTGCGGCATAAACATAATTAAATCTACATTACTTTGCATGGTCAGGATTGGTTCAGGCGTTTCATTAACCATGGTGTTAATTATTAGTTTAGTCTTCATCAATTCTTTAAATTCAAAATATCCCAGTTCATTTAAGATAACAGGCTTTGCATCAAATTTATTAATTTGGCCAAGTGCGTCTGCATTAGTGTTTAATTTACCCGCTTTATATACTATAGAGTAATCGTGTTCTGCTAATTGTAAACGATATTTTGTCAATTGCGATCCCGGGTTTTTTACTTTAAAAACTTGCGAAAACGGCTTATGATCAGTAATAATGGTAAATTTTGTTCTAAAAATATAAGGTCTGTAATGATTTATACCAAAAATGATCGCTTTCATCTCGCGCTCTGTAGTAGAGTAATTTGACTCTGCTTTGTTTAGGGTACGACTAACAAACGCAATCGGTTTGTCTGTACCTATTACGCCCTGAGACAAAATTGCACCTAACCCGTATTTACTTGCATCGGTGGTAATTATAAAAGGTTTTTTGAAATCGGGGTATGCTAGTACTGGTGAATTCGTAATGCTGCGTTTTAACAATTCAAAGCTAATTTGACATTTTGGAGACCATATAAATATTACGTGTTTATGTAACAACTGGTTTAAAGGGTGCGCTAATTTTGAAAATCCTTTGATAAAGTTTTTGTAATAGCCCACTAGACCTAAGAATGATCTAATTTGTTTCTGTGTTTGTGGAGTTTTAAAATTTATGACGGTTTAAATACGTGGCCTAATAATTTACATTTTTTTCTTAAAAAACTACATTTTGACAAATTAATTTTTAAATTAGTTTCGCAAAGTCTATCAAAAATGTCACATAGCTTATTATTGTGATCTTCTAAGCTGTTTGCATACACAACAATATCATCAACGTAAACAAAACATTTAATACCTTGCAAACCGATTAGTACTGAATTCATTAAACGTTGGAATGTTGCACCTGAGTTCTTTAAACCAAATGGCATTCTGTTATATTGAAAATTACCAAAAGTTGTGCTAACTGCCGTTTTTTCAGCATGATCAGGATGCATAGGAATTTGGTGATATCCGGATGCCAAATCCAAAGAAGTAAAGTACTTCAAATTTCCAAGTTGGTCAAGGATGTCTGTAATGTTAGGCAGAGGATATGGATCGCTATTAGTAATTTGATTTAGTTTGCGGTAATCGGCTACCACTTGCCATTTTAATTCACCATTTGCATCGTTTTTCTTAGGAACCAATAACAGGGGTGCGTTGTTCGGAGAATTACTATGACTGACAATTTCGTCTTTTAGCATCTGTTCCATTTGGGATTCAATTTGGTTTTTGTGTTGGTAGGGTCGGCGGTAAGGTTTTATAAAGACAGGAGGTTTGTTCGGAAGTGTAATTATTTTGTGGTTTACACTACTGGTGCAACTCAACTTGTCGCCTTCAAGATACATTACATCTAAATACTTTACACAAATGTCGTACAGGGCGCTTATCTCTTCGTTATTTAAATGGTCTACCAGAACGGATTGTTTAATTGCATTTAATCGGTCTAACATAGTATAGTCAGTTTCAGTTAAGGTGCTTTTGTTTACAAATGGATCATAGTTATCTATTGGCTCTAGTCTTAGTTTAGGCGTAGTTATTATTCTATCGTGTTCTGATATATTTAAAATACCAATATAACATTTTTTATTCTCAACATTTGTAATACAAGATCCCACAATTAAATCGTCATTTAATGTCATTTTGTCACATAAAACTGATCCGTCTATGTCTTGTGTAGTACATATTTCTGTTAACAATTCGCATCGGACCGGTATGAAATGTAAGTTCTCAATGTCATTGGATGAAAATATTTCAAAAACATGATCCCCTATAGTAAATGTATTGTTTATATAAGAAATCACAGCGTTAAAATGTTTCATAAAATCTTTACCAATAATGACATCTACTTGAAGATTACAATTATTATCAACCACATAAAATTTATGTGAAATTTCTTCACCGTCTATTTTTATTTCTGTTGTAATTGAACCAATGGTTTTTATTTCATTATTTGTGATACCAATAATCGTGATAAAATCACCTATATTTATTTTTGATTTGTCTTTAACTTTGTCAGCTATAATGAGACTAGTTTCTGCACCCGTATCTAATATCATACGTGCATTATTTTTATCAATATCATTATTCAAACTTAAATAAATTATGTCGCAACTATCTTTGTGGTTAAATAATATAGATTTACATATGTTTGTGGGGTCATTGTTAGTAATTGGTTCTTTATTTTTAAATATTCCGTTATGAGTAATAATATTAACCATTTGCGAACACTGAATCGTTTTCATTTAATAAACTTTTTTTTATATCAATTATTTCATTGACAGTTTTTTCATTTTTGCTGTTATTAATAACATTTATCATTTGTAATTTATTCCCTAATTTATTATAAACTTTAAACTTTTCATTATTTTCCATATTTTCAGTATTATTGTTCGCGTTATTCGAATTGATTTGATCACCAAAATCACCGGAAACCGCCCTAGCTAAATTTCTTGTGATTTCGTGTCTATCGATCCAACCAGCGTGATAAATATCTGGAATCGCCCTAGCTAAATTTTCAATATTATCGCGTTCAATATTTTTCAAGTCAATATTATTTTCATTGTTCATGCTAAAAGAGTTATCAATTTCCAAATAATTACACCGACTCACATGAATTGGTGCACGGTTTAAACTTGGTTCCTTGGTTGGACGTGCTCGTCCAAGGATCGCTCGTTTCCCGAATTGGCAAATTCATTAGGAGTTTGATCATGTACTTGATCGTAGCTTTGTTGCGGACTTTGATGAAAGTCACGCCTTTGATTAAAATTATCACCACAATTATCGTTGCTTGTTTCCTGAAAATCGCGTCTTTGGTTATTAAAGTTACCTCGATTATTGTTGTATATTATTACTCCTATATTTATTACCTCTGTAACCGTTATTACCCCTGTAACTATTATTACCTCGATCATTATTATTACCTCGATAAATATTATTATCTTTATAATTATTTCCGCTATAATTCATAAAATTTTGGTTATTATTACCAATAAAATGATTTGTTTTTAATCGGCATTCGCTTTCAACGTGATTAGAACGACCACAATAATTGCAAAATACGTGAATCTGATTTACACGATAAGAACCTTTTTGTTCTACCCCTAAAATATTTTTATGTTCAATAGCTTCGTTAATGACTTTTTCTAATTTCATTTCGTTGCAATTTAACATTGCCGTTTGTAATTTTTCGTTGGTAATGCCGCGCTTGAAAGAAGTTATAGCTATTTCTTCAAAACAATTTTGTTCATCATTTGACGCACCACTATTGTTTACATAATAATAGAATTTTTTTTTAAATTTCTTGCCAAACGATTCTATTGATTCATTTACACCTTGACGCGCGTTAAAAATTTCTTCTATCCAACCGTGTTTTGATTTATAGGTTTGTTTAGTAAAATTATTGATTAAGAATAACTGTAAATCATTCCACGTAGAGTAGGCTTCTGTAGTATTTTTTAAAACCGATACACAATCACCAACCAATTTAAAATCCGCGAGCAGTGAAACAAATTCATTAACGTCATTATCGCCATCTACTTTTGAAACTGCTGTTTCACATTGCAACAAAAATGTATTTTATTTGTCTGGGTTTTCCGAAAATGGCTCCACTAACGACAATAGTTCCATATTTGGCAAGGGCATATTGATTTATTTATTTATTTTTGTTGTATTTTAATAATAAAATGTAATTGTAAAAAATAAAGAATAGTTTAAATATAAATTTAAATGATTACGGTGAGTTGGGAATACATTTGTAAGTGCAAAAAATGCGCGCGAATGACCAAGATAACATGCAAAAGTTAAAGCTACTTACATCGACATCATCCTCCACAAATATTTTAAGCGTCTTGTGGACGGGCAAATATCTCCTGGACGGCTCTGGATGAAAAGAAAATCGGCTGCGAGGTCAGTTGAATCCCAAACCACTGTCACCAATCTTGTTGTGGGCCGGACTTCGTTCTTCTGTAGCTCACACACTTTATTCGTACCAAATTCGCGGGGCGACATATGTTATATATGCACACGAATTTGCGGGGGTGTTTTTTCTTAATTTGTATTCAAACGTTAAAAAGAATGTAAATGTAAATCAACTTTACTCGAAAGAGTTTATTTCTAACTAATTTCCCAACTGAATTATTATTACAATTAATTTAACATATACTGGTGGAAAAAAGGTTTAATAACAATTTTATAAAACTAGTGAATAATTTAAATATAATTTTACATGCATGAAATCTAATATGGTTAAACTTTTCTTCCATAACAATTTAGTTTTATCCTACTAGCATTTTTTTGTTATCGGAAAGTATAACATTGCATTGACACGATCATTAAGGTGCTGCATGAGCAGCTATGTGACTGATAGAGAATGCAATGTTATTATCTATTAACGTGTGTATAACATCCCAATTTCTTGTATATGTGCGTTTGCACACTTTGCATACTAAGAACGAGAGCATTGTACACAACACGGATCTGCGGCAATACTGACTTTGGGTAACATGGTCAAAAGCATTGAAGCTTGAGGCACGTTCGCGCAAAGCACAATTTGGATTAAAACTAACAAAATCTACATCTAAAACTGCTATGTGTTCCCAAACAAGTCAAGGGATGATTTTTTTTCAGGTGGCTCGACAAACTTGAGAGAAGCCAAAAGGTAGTAGGAGGAAGAAACCTAAACGCTAAGGCACTCAAGTGCGAGTCTTGCTTTACGGACAGCAGAGACGAAGCTGTGATTGAAATGATGGCAAGCTTGGGTCTAGCAGCTTGCAACCAAAGCAGTATTTCGTCTTTTAGACGGGATGACAGCTGCAGTGTTATGAACGTGACAGTGGCGTCCGATGACACTGCAAAAAAAATCGACCACCGGTACATTATTTTTAACATCCGCTACACTGTCGCTACACAAACATACTCACCGACAAAAGCAGGGTGAGCAGTAGGCAGACTCTGCAAAAAAAGCTGATAAAAAGCTTGACTAGATTTAAAACCGCTGGCTCCGACGAGCTGCCAAATGAACTCATAAAAGTAGTGGTAGAGTGCTACTTGCAAGATCTCCAGTTCCTATACAACCATTGTCTGAAGAAAGGCGTGTTCCCAGACAGATATAAAGTAGCTAGATTGGTTCTTTTACAGAAAACAACCTGATGTGCTGTTGTCATATAGGCCAAGCTGCTTAGAAGAGGCAAGCAAATTTCTGGAAAAAAATGTGACCGACAGGCTTAATGAGGAACTAGAGACAATCAATGGCTTATCTCTCAGCCAGTTTGTATTTAGAAAGGGGGAAATCAACGGTGGACGCAATTCAAGCGGTTTAAAACATGGCAAAGATGGCAAATAGTAAAAGTAGAGGTGACAGGTTGCCGCAGAGATAGAGTTCTTAGGTTCAAACTCCCGGAGGGGGGAGCCAGCCACATGTCCATCAACTGTATGATTTGCAAGGCGGAGAAAGCAATAGTGCTGGTGTCGGGGTGTCTAGCAACCAACGGCTTAAAACTAGCCGCCCACAAAACTAATCAACGTGGTTATCTACCAAGCGTAGCGGCCAAATAAGCGGTGAGATAATAACATTGGAAGGCAAGCCTGTGTTGTCCGGTAAATGTCTCAAATACTTAGGGGTCATACTGGAGGCAAACAGATGGCACAGTCGGCAAGTTGCGGCGGCACAGTGGTAGCGGTGTCCCAACTAATGCCAAACGTAGGATGACCAAGCTAGGCGAGTCAACAAATTGTGAAAAGCGCTGCGCGTCAACCATCAAGGTGGTGCAAGCATACTGAACAGGTACTGCCGAGAGACTTAAGCGTAGAGAAGCGCAAAAGGATCTACTCTGCAGCTAGACAAGGACTTCCTAGGTCAGCAGCGGTCTTATCCAAATGGGTGAAAACCAAAAGAAAGTGACAGGGAAGGTGGTCAAATGCCTTATTTCATCAATAAGCAAATGAATAAACCGGGAACACGGAAATTGCTTACACAACCTTACACAGCTTCTTACCAGTCACGGGTGCTTCGGCCAATATCTGCACCGCATTAAGAAGCGCAAAAGAAAACTACGCATCTACTGTGACTCGCCGTGCAACAACGCAAAACACACTCTTTATTAATGTCCTCGGTGGGCAAATTACAGAACCTTAATAACTGAGGCGTTTGGCAAACTTCCAACGGCGGCAAACTTATTAGGGCATATTCTGAAATTAACAGACATGTGGGATGCGGTGTATTTATTTGCAAAATTGGTGCTAACAATCGAGGACTTGGACGGTTGAGAGCGGATAGAGTGACTCAAGTGTGCAACCGCAAAGTAACCTTAGTGTAATGTGAAGTTGTGCTGAAATGTAGTTCTACATTACTACTGGTAATCAGAAGGAAGTTTTTAGTTGGTAGAAACCCGACACTACTATTAATGATTTATAAATGCTATCTTTATTCTGTTTATTACTATTCTAAATAATTCTGTTGTACCGTATCAGTTCTGAACTGCGAAGTTTTCCAATCGGCTCAGAATATCTTTAATATTTGTCAATAGCGCAACATTTTAAAAGCTTGTATCTTACTCATGTGAGCATGTAGTGTACAACTATTTATACCGTATAAAAAGATTGAAAAGACATAACAACAAAACATTCTTACTCTGATATTTAGGAAAATCTTTGTTATTAAAAAATGTATTCATTTGTGTAAGGACATTTTATGCTATCTCTATTCTTGTTTTTATTAACGCGGGTTTAGTATGACAATTGTGTTGTTGCTTATCTCTGTCATTTGTGTTTTTGCTTTTTAGACAAAATGATAAAAGTTAGCGTCACATTTAACTATGAGGTTATTTAAAATCATAATAAATGAGTAAGTCATATTATAAATTAACAGATTATGACGGACGGTATCTTAATAATATTGTAATTTTGATAATATTGTAATCAAAATTATATTATATTATATTATATTATATTATTAAGCCAAAAACCTATTAAACCTGTAGGTTTACATTGCTGTCTACCATATTGGTCATTTAAATGGTCTATAACAAACTATAATGGTCTATTATGACTTTAAACTTGACACCTTACAGCTAGCAACGCAACTTCAGAATTGCCTTTACATTGCTGCAATCTACAACTAAAATTACCCTGTTTAATTTAAAAACATAAAAACACTTTTTTTTATTCAAAAATAACCCCGCTGGTAAAAATATTTAAGAAATAAAGCTTTAGCTCTGGTTTAAAAATGCGGTTCCCTAAAGCTTGAAACGTACACAGATTACCAATTAGCCCAAAGATATTTTTCTAAACTAAAACAGCCCATACTAGAAATAGTAAATGCTTTTAAAGCTTTACTATTTTTAGCCATCAAAATCTGCCAGTACGCAAATTTAATATCCAAACTATCAAATATTTTGCGCTACCCAATTTTGTTAAAGTAGAGTTAATGTAAGGCAGGGGTACGCGCAATGCTAAGACACCGCGTTTAATTTTTGGAAATCTACTCAAAACCAATAAGTACCGTGTTTTTAACATTGGAAAAGCTCCATTTACTGAAACTCTTTTCAATGATCTCCAAGTCTAACAAATTTGTGATTTTTATTGAATTTTTTTTTGCAAATACGGACTTAGCGGGTACTATCGAGTTTTGAATGGCGGATTGTCCTTTACGTAACTATGCTTCATGTTACTAGTACCCCTAAAAAGATGAGGCCTTGGTAAAAATCTTACATTTTTTTGCAGATTAGCCATTTCTTGAGGGCTCAATCTCTACATCCCCTCACTGAATTTATTGCCAATTTACCTTTTTCAACCAACTCATCGTTGTCTTTCCCAAAATGCCACTCTACTGAACGCAAATTTGAAATAATATCCATTATCACCCAAAAACTTATAACCAGGACCAAACCGTGCTGCAGTTCTGGGACTACAAATACATTAAAGTTTGTTGTTCTATCTTGGAGCTTGATAGGCAGTTAAACAAGCCCTGCACACTTAACAAAATTACCGTCCTCGATTAAAACAGAACTTGTTGCATCCACAAAGAAAAACATCCTAACCGATTCAATCAGTCCGTGCTCAAAAACACTCCTGTAGCTCCAAAACTTACCAACCGTAATAATTTTTCCAAACTTGCGCAAGAATAAAATTTAAATACAAGTAGTTAAGGTAACACCTGAATTTTGATTAGGAATTATTTCTTTTTCTCTTACAACAGTAACAAACCAATCGGGCGTTTCACCGACATCTGCCCAGGTTTGTTGCATTAAAAACACACGATCTGCCCACCCGTTTGATAATTATTTCCTCTTCTGGGAAAATAATATTGGTTTTTATATTGAGTATTAAATTTAGCAGAATGTTGATAGTTTTTACAATCAACCACTTGCCGACTTGACCTTGCATTATTCCAGCAATCTTTCATTGGTTCTTTCTGAGTTACCTTGCACACCCTTATGCCTTTATCCACTCTGCTCACATACGCTAAATCCGTTTCTACTCCTATTTTCCCTTTACTATTTGTCTACCCAATTTGAATAACCGCTTCTCGCTGGATAGACAGATTACTAACAAAAACAAATAAATTTTAATTAAATAAATAACAAATATTTATTGGTTAAATGAGGTAAAGTAAGTATTTTGGCTTACTTCACTTGGCAAAAGGAAAGCACATATTGTCAAACAGTATTTATGTAATTTGTGTTTTAGCATTGAAACCATTAAATTTATTATTTATAAAAAAACGGCCTCCATATTTAATCTTGTATTAATGTATTAATTCAATATATGTATTTTAGGTGCATCGTATAAATTGAACCGTAACAAGACACTAATTCAATTATGTACAGCAATATAAACAATTAAAAAATAATAAAATTATATTTTATAATTGCATATATACAATAAGAAATAAATAAAGTAAAAAACATACATTTAAAAAAAGAACTACCAAAGAAACTATAACAAAAAATCTGGTTGTATTACAAAGATTAACGGCTTCATTTTTCAAATATCTACTTTTTTTGTTACTTGTCATACATTACTCTATACAATAAAATGCTTCTCACGCAGTAGTCACAATTAAATATTTACTTTAATTTAAAAACGTATACAGGTAAAGTTACAATTTATAGACACTTAGTAAACACATAAAAAAATTAAAAGCTTGTACAATTTTTTTAATTAAAATTTAAAATGCTTCATTAACTGGTTTGATCATTAGTTCGTGTATCTATAACATAAATTTGTGTTAATTATAACAATTACTTAAAAAATTGTCTATAAAATATTTTACCTGAACATGTGGGGGTCTACCGATCACATACATCACACCATCCGCAATATCTTCAGGATTAAGAGCAGGCATTTGATCGAACATTGCTTTACGATCGAGTTTGTCAGCAAATTCCGTTTGCACATAACCCGGACTAACACTCTGAAATTATTTTAAGATGTTTTCTGATAAAATAATAAATCAACTAATACATACAGATATTTTGATCTTAGACTTTGCTTCATTTAATTCAAGTCTTAACACTTCTGTTAAATTAGTAACAGCATATTTGGATGCTCCATAAGCACCCACTTTTGACGGTTTATGTCCAACGACGCTATTTATATGCACTACATGCCCATCTACTTTATTTTCCATCATGTTTTTGATTGCTTCTCGTGTCGCAATACACAAACCTAGGACGTTAGTGTCAAACAGTCTCTTCCAGTCGGATGTCTCTCCATCCAATAAACCTTTATCTACTGCTAGACCTGCATTATTAACTAAAATATGAATTGGTCCTACATTTTCAGCGGTCCATTTAATGGCTTTAACTATATCAGCTTCTTCAGTCATGTCAACTTTGAAAGCATGGAGTTTGCCAGGTTTGTTTGATAACTTTTTGGCATTTTCTTCAATACGTTCGATTCTTCTAGCAAAACCAACAACCTAAAAATAAACTTACAATCTCAAGCTTTAAAAATTTAAAAATGATTTATACTGATTACATATATAGCGTTTAAATAAAATTACATTAAATTATTTAATTTATTACAAATATTATTAACTTACAGTTACACCTGCTTCAACTAATCTTTCAGCAATTGAAGCTCCAATTCCGGAACTAGCGCCTGTTACAATTGCAACTTTTCCATTCCAACGTTCCATTTTGCTATATTTATGATTAAATAATAAAATTGAATAACTGAATAAAAATCTCAAATATGAATCAATTTATATGTTCTCATTCAGATTAAAATTTCATCAATAACCAATTAATTTTTAAGAACACACTTGAGATAAAATACAATCTACAATTTTATTAATTAAATGACAATTGTATAACTAATAATACAATTTATCACAACAGTTGTTAATATATTTTTTTATATGAGGAAAATTTAAGTGATATAAATAAAAATTTGTTTTACAATATATCACAAACTATAATTCTGTGATTCCTATAAATTGTCCTTAATTTTAATGTTGATAATACATTATTAATTTCTTCAACTAGACATAATTAAAGTAACAGTGAAGTAAAAAGTAGCATAATTTTTATAAGAATTTAAACGAGTATTGTGTTCAATTAAACTAAAAATATAGCTAGAATTATCAAATGTAACAGAATGCAATAAAAAACTTTTATATTATAATTATCTTTAAATTATGATGGTATGTTTGGCATCACTAGAACGCATTTTGCTTACCAAAATAGATTTTTTTTTTTAATTATTTTACCCGCGTACCACTTAAAAGCTAAACCATACAAGAGACATGAAAATCTTTAAAGCAAATACATATTTTTTTTTAACGTATGTAAACATAACGCTTTAGCTTTAGCTTTATTTCTTTCAAAGACCGTAATTATGCCGTGGTTATGGGGCTTGCGTGTTCTTCCTTAGACGTGGTCGGTGGGTCCGGTCCGGAAAAAAACATGTTTGTAACGGACAACATGATTCTTAGCAAAATTCCAAAATAATTACGATTATCTTGCAACGTAGTAGTCGCCTGCGGGTCTGTGGAATGACTACCCATGTGTTTGTGTCGTGCGTAAAAAACCGTAAAAAACGATGCAGGGGTCCTGGTGGCCAAGTTACTCTATAGATGCGTCTCTAGGGCTTATCAACACTCTATTTTGGCCAGCGTTTTTTTTTAATAAGGAGAGTAAAGACTAACTCACATTAATCAATTGGCTGCACCTTCCACTCAGATGGCCGACAGGATAAGTCTTTGGAAAAGGTATGCAGTGGGTCGCACACTTTGTTTGGTGTGCGTCACACGTTTGTGTACTTTGGGGCTGATATTTCTCTATTTTTAGTCTCTCTCAACTATAAAGAACAAAAATTTCAAAAATATGCCGCCGCTAAAGAAAGCACTGAAACACATTAAAGTTATCTATTGCAATCTGTATTAAGCGGCCGTTGCAACACTATGCCGCAAACTTGAGGTAATGCCTAGTGAATAGCCCTAATCTAAAAATCATGGATTGTACAAACCAGAGTTTTCGGATGAGCAAACTAAGTGGGAATGTGTTTTCAACCCCAACTAACGTTAAGAACGTGACTTAAAAGTGTTTCTTTGGCCTTCCGACAGTAATTTTACAACCGTTAGAATTAGCTTGGCAGACAAATGAAAACCAGACACCATTGTAGGGTCAGCATACCTTGCGCAGAACATAGCAGAACATACCACCACCAATAACTTGGCTGGAGAATTTGGTGCACTATTGTACGCAAAAAAATGTTAATCTCTGAGTTAGATGTGACGTCAACTCCCATCATATTGTCTGAAGAAGCAAAGACACAAATAACGGGAGTAAGCAACTTTATGATTTTAGTATCAGTATTATCTAAAAAATACTAAACCAATTTGTTAAACTAATGTTTGTTACGTTCCGCAGCTAAATTGTGATAGATATCACACTGGCAACTTGGCATTTTAAGCAAAATCGACAACTGGTACGTATTTACGTCGGTTTTATTGTCAGATAGCAAATGGTTTATCCATTTGTTATCTGAAATTAAAACTCATTTTTTGCTGTAAACACAAAACAAAAATCAGGTCCAAAATCCGAAGTTGACCAATAAGGCTGCTTTTTAAGATAACTTATTGTGGAATTTATGTACCAGTGCAAAATAAAATGAACTTATGTAGCATCACGTTTTTACCGTAGAAGCTGCCGGCTGGTTTCCTAAAACAAATAAAGTATATATTATAATTTAAGATAGGCAACCGAGGTAACTGTTGGAAATTATTAGGGATGTAACGTAGGCAACCCAACATACACTATGGTTAATCCGGTAGCCTGACATTGAGGGTTGTGTTGTGAATATTTGTAATTGTACGCACACTAATTAAGTCAGTGTGGGGGTGTTACATGTTAGTTGCTATATGTTCTAATTAACTTTTGTTAGTAATGGTTAACGTTTAAAAGAATGTTTGACACTTACCATGTGAGTTGATCCCGACGTATCATTTCGGCTATTTCTATCTCTGTGGGCCCTTTCTTGTGTATTCTGAAATAAAAAATTATTAATATATATGTGGGACTATAATGGTGTGATTATTACAAGGATATAGGTCGAATTATGTGATGTTAGTATTGGCGGTTACGAGTAGGGTTATTTTTTTCTCGGAGTAAGATTAAAACTAGTTTTTGAGTTAATTTTAGGGATAAATGTTGTTAGATCTTACTCGAGAACTGGCTTTATTGCTATGTAGGGAATGGGGGGAATGTTTTAAGGGATTTTACGATTGAATGTTTTGTTTGTTATTGGTTGGAGGTTATGTGGATTGGGAGAGTACAGGATGGATTGGTTGAGTACTGAGAACTTACGAATTGTAATATTCAAAGATCTCCAGTAATGTTTCAGATATTATTATGATGGTACTTACTTGAATTTTAATTAATCCTAATGTTGACATCTGACACTGTCACCCACCATGTTGTTTACACTTGGCACTTTTGGGAACATGTCATAATTCACGGTTGGCAGCACTGATTATTGGTTCAGGGTGTTCATGTGGAACTTTAACTGAAGGTTCTTTCTCATCCGGTGCTCGAAGTGGTGTGTTTGCTGGTTATTGAATACCGACAGGAGGGTGTAACCTCACGGTTTGTGGCGATTTTATGGTATGTACCAGTGATTATATGACGGATTAAGTGCTATATGGAACGCACCCGCTAATTATTGGAGCGGAAAAATTAATCCTACCGCTGTGCGGATTCTTCACCACCCACACCTCGTAGCAAATGTTATATGGGCGTCCGACGAAGCTCAACTTGGAATATATGTGTATATATACATAACCGGATGGAGGCTATCGAATTGCTCCTACCCAATCTCAGGTAATAAATCCACCTCAGTGATATTAATTAAGTGTGACTGTTGCATAGTAATTGCACGTGGGGTTTTAGGTTTTCTTTCTTTCCTTTAAGTCTATCTATTTTTGTTAGACATTGAGGCTAACATGTACGTTGGTGTCATCATGATGGGGTTCCGGTTCTGAGGACTCGATATTGAACATTCTAGCCATATACCGAGGTATTCCGTTGGAACCGTCATCACTTGGACAAAATATATTTGGGAGTTTGGATGCCAAGGAGGACGTTCTGGAGCTGAGGATCATCGCTGGAAGTCAAGGCTTAAAATTTCAATTTTACATGTTTCCTTAACTCTATAAATATTTATGTTGTGCTTCACACTAACTTATCATGCGTCACATGATATATATATATATATATATATATATATATGGTATTTAAAACTTTCTTTTTTTTGTAAGAAGGTACTAATGTGTATTGTAAACCTCGTGCAAGGGGCTTCGTTGCCTGCTCAAAAGTCTCAAATTTATGAATTAACGAAAATCGGGGTCGCTCGTAGCGCTACGCGTTTCACCGCTTTCATCTCGTCATTCGCGGGCCAAAAGGCCATTTTTTTTTTTGATAAACTTGCATGTCCGGTTATTCGTTACTTGTGGTACCTTGGGCGTATGACCCAAACAAAACGTACTTATATGTTCGATGTTTAATGTTTTGTTTTCTGGTGATGATTTAATATAGAGTGTGTGCCACACTTTTCAAAACAGACCATTGACTATCGTTTAATTTATACTTTTGTTCTCTTGGGGAAGGATTTATAGGAATAAGTGGGTTCGAGCTTTTCCCACGGAGACCGGTATCACCGAGAGTTCTCGATAGTAACAAGCTCGTGGCGCTCACAATTATACCCGCCCGTCTTCACTGAGCCGGCAGGCACTCTCTCGGTTGACCATACCACCCTAGCTCTCCCATCCTCTCCTAAGAAGTGAGAAATTACGCCACACTTATTACAAGGACAAGGAAGGACTCTTGCGAATTTAGTCTGGCTACCGAATCCGACAACACCATACTTTGGCGGTGCGAGGAACTCAACCGGCTCAAAGAAGCACAATGATTTTCAATTAGAGCAACAAATCAATCACTATTTGTTATGTCATAACTCCACCAAACTGTTATTGTATATTAGCTTGGAAAATTGTTTTGCTATAATTCTCCAATGTAGCGTTGTCCAATTTTTATGTCTTTTTGTAATTAAATTTGTGATAAGCATGATAATGTTAGATCTGTTTAAATTTGTTTACAGGTATAAGAATTCACAAAATGTAAAGTTTACCTTGATATGTATGCAGTGTTATCTGAGATATTATCTACTTTTGTTGTAAGTTGTGCGTTAAATAAAAAAAACAAAATGATGCGTTGAGGGAGTTACGGGTACTTAAAACCCTTACGTAGCATAAATTATAGTAAATATTATTGTCTACCTGATTCATTTTAATTGTAAATATTTACGTCTGGATGCTTTTATCAAATGCTGAATTGACACTTTTAATACTATATAATGTAAATGTTGTTTACATATAAGAGCATTCTATTGTTTGATTTTGTACCATAATTAATTAATGCGTTTGAATAAAGTTAATATTAATTATTCGATGTTATTAATTTAATCCACTAAGTTAACCCAGTGAAGTAATTCGTGAGTTATCTAAGTGAACCATTGGCATCTCAACTTAGTCCTGCAATTAATTCTTTCGAATTAATCGTTAAGCGGTCTTCCATACTCAACCCGCCACGACTTGAGATTTCTGGAAGGCTTAACTAGGGCGACGCAAGAAAATTACTAAGCAGCCGACCAACACCTAACAGCTGGGCCACGAAAAAAACGCGCCGATTGTAACGTCAAGACGCTGGAAGCGTATTTTGTTGGAGCGTTTATTTCCATTTAGGGTTATGATTCATTTATATTTATTTATATAAACTTTTTAACACTTTTTTAAATTTAAATTTTATTCATTCTGCCAATATATTCATTAAAGATAAATTATATTAATGTTACTTTTCAATATATACAAAATTTAAAATATGTAAATAATTTACATAAACAAAAAATCAAAGAATGCAAAAAAAAACTTACTGCTTTTAGCGTCTAAACACAAGTCGCGTCAATTCCGTATTATATTTGACATTTCTGTGCCATAATTATCTCTAAGTAAAAAGCCCAATTTATTAATCTTCTCTCTACCTGTTTAATCTATTTAATCTGATTTGTCCGATTTGTATTATTGTATGTAATTCATTATAATTTTTAATCATAATAATTTCAATGTAATTTTCTACTTCTTTATATACTTTATGTTTTACTGTTGTATATATATTATGTAAATTCTCTTTTATATTCATACTTGTTTATATCACCGTCAGATGATGGCCTTGTAAAAAGGTTGAAACTAGTCACGATTTAAATATATTTGTGATATAGTACATAATAATTGTGTTTTATTTATTTTCTATCATAAACTACCGGGTGTCTCAGACCACCCGTACCAGCCTTTTATTTCGACAACGCCTAGTCGAATGAGACTGGGACAGTAAAATTTATTACCAAAGTGAACCCAAGAAATCCACTGATAAATTTATTTTTTACCGGAATAATCCGGAAGTACCCGGAACCGGAAGTAACTTTAAAATTATATATAATAGCAACATAGGTCAAGTATGGTATTAATTGATAGGTCTTTAAAAAAAAAAACAACTTTTATTAAAATGTTAATTTTTAAAATATAATGCATATTCACAAAAATAAACAAAAAAAAACTAAATTGAAAATTAGTTATTCATTCAACACTCAATTTCCTCAAGTTGGGTTTGCTTTTTTGTTATGTTAAAATAATTGACGTTTGTTTAAATGAGAGGTCTTTTTAAAAGAAACATTTTTTATTAAAATGTTTTTTTTGTACTTTACATATGTATGATAATTAAAAAAATGCTAATTGTTTGAAAGTATTTCAATTAACAATTCTAATTGCCTTCCTTCTTGATCAATGCATCTTTGTAGCCGATTTCGAACGTCGTTGACGGCCCGTAGTATCTTATCTTCACTTAGTAAACGGCAGACATTCCGTATCCTCTCCTTCATATTATCGCTCGTGGTTGGAAGTTTTTTATAGACTAGGTCTTTGATACGTCCCCACAAGAAAAAGTCAAGAGGCGTTATGTCAGGAGAACGAGGTGGCCATGGAAATAGTCCTAGCCTTCCAATCCATTGACCAAGGAAAAGGCGATCAACGGTTTGACGAGAAACTGGCTGGACAACCATCTTGTTGCAAATACATTGTTATGTTAAACGTGTCGCATATGGAACGTTATCTAGAAGGTCAATAAGATTATTTTCTAAAAAATCAGCGTATGTAGCTCCGTTTAATGAACCATCAAAAAAATGCGGAGTAATTATTTGGTTTTCTAAAATACCACATCAAACATTAAGGGTCCACAAGTGTTGATTATCAACTTCTCTTAACCAATGAGGGTTATTATTGCTCCAGTAGTGAGCATTATGTAAATTAACAACTCCGTTGCTTTTGAATATTGACTCATCTGTCCATAAAATTTTGTGATGGAAATTATAATTTTTAAGAGACAACCATTCACAAAAATTCAACCTATCTTAAAAATCCCGCTCTTCAAGTTTCTGGTGTAGAGAGATATGGTATGGATGGAATTTGTTTGTTTTTAAAACTCTCCAAGCAATGGAGCAACTTATTCCAGCATTGATTTCAGTTCTTCTAGTCGAGATGTTCGGGTCCAGAGCAATTGCTGCAAAAATATTTGGTGCTCTTTCATCTTGTACACGTTTTCTGATATTTCGACGTTTGTTGTGGCTGGGCTGTAGCTTGCTTACCAGTTGTCTTAACTCGTTCTGCAAAGCACCGAAAAACATTTTTTGACTGATTGGCTCGTTGAGGGTATCGCTCAGCATAAATTCGCTCAGCAGTACGATAGTTTTGGCCGCATTCACCTAATATCATCAGCATATCAAAACCTTCGAGGTTTGTAAAAACCATGTTGACACATTCAATACTTTGACAATAATAATTTATTTTACTTCAACTATTCACAAACGTCAATTATTTTGACATAACAAAAAAGCAAAGCCAACTTGAGGAAATTGAGTGTGGAATGGATAACTAATTTTCAATTTAGTTTTTTTTGTTTATTTTTGTAAATATGCAAAATATTAAAAAAAACTTTTAATAAAAGTTGTTTTTTTTTAAAACCTATCAATTAAGACCATACTCGACCTATGTTGCCATTTGAAATTTTAAAGTTACTTCCGGTTCCGGGTACTTCCGGATGATTCTGGTAAAAAATAAATTTATCAGTGGATTCCTTGGGTTCACTTTGGTAATAATTTTTTTTGTCCCAGTCACATTCGACCAAGCGTTGTCGAAATAAAAGGCTGGTACGGGTGGTCTGAGACACCCGGTATATTAGTTAAATAAGTTAATCACTATCTAGACAAAATAATCAATTAAAAAAAACGGCTCTGGCGTCCATATTTAAGAGCGTTTGAAACAAACCGATTTGTTTCAGACGCTGACGCTCAAATAATACGCTCTCAGTATAAACCAAAAAGTTCTATTACTAAAAATTCTAAGCCAGCGTTTTGCCGTACAATATCGTTATCTGTTCTTGTCGCACAACACTGTACTCTCTCCCTCTCTCTACTAATGATCAAGCGGCTTTTTAAACCCGCCCCCTTCACGCGTACTACGTTACGTTGTATGTGATAGAAAAACGTCATGTTGCGACAAAGACGGAGATACCGAGAAATGTACGCTACTTATACATTGTTTAAACGGCAGCTTGAAATCTCTAGTTATAGAACTCTTTAGTATAAACAGTCAAATTTGTTTGTGTACATACTTGATTATTTGTATCAATTTGTTTTTAACAGGCATATAAAATGAGCGTCAAGTGCAATGAACGTTTGTGTTTGTTTTGCTAGAATCAAACGACGCTGCGTCTTGCAGCGCTGTTTCGTGGCCAGGTACGTAAACTCGTGCATTTGATTTGGACGCTTGACGCTCCTTTTTGCAGCGCCTAGCGTTTACGCTCAAAAAGTCATGGCTCGTGGCTCAGCGGTAAGGTGTAATCTTGTTTTACAAATTGTGCAAGTTGGTGCTTGATACTGCTTCATGCTGCTACATGTTGCTACACCTGAGCGGATTAATTATTTTTTAATAATAAATATATTTAATACCACGTGTGAATGACCGCTGTTAAGTTTGTGCTCTAATACCTCCTAGCATTGGTTATTATTACTATTGTAGTTGTGCGTGAGCTTAAAGAACTGCGACTCACAGCCGGAATGGTTAGCCGCGCCCTGCTGATAACTTGCAACGATTAATGACCAAGAAACATAAACACCTAATGAAGTTCATACATTTTTGAGCACAACGTTTAGGGCAAGATTTTATTAAAACATGTGCAGTGTAAAAGAACATAACAACTTACCAGTTAGTATGTCTAGCAACTTCCGGTAAGCCACACATGTAGAGTCAAATTTTAAACATTTTAATTGTTTCAAATGTGCTTTACGAGAAGTATTTCTACATTATGATTAAAAAAAATCATTGTTTATAAGCAAATTGCACAAGATAATTTGAGATATCAAGTTTAATGTTAGTGTGTTGGGAGAGAAGCAGATGTTTTCTTGAGCAATACCTATCCTAGCTAGTAATATTAAATATTTACTTGAGGTGGGAAATTATAAGGAGATTTTAGTAAATATTATGTTTGTGTTGTTTATGCTAAGTAAGGTGAATTTATCATAGAGTATGACAATAAATTTTTATTAGTAATTAGAAAAAATGATCAAACACTTTGAAATTGATGACACCGCTTCAAGTTTAAAACGGTTTATGAAATAAGCGACCGTGTGTACTTGCATAAATCTGAAGCTTCCAAGATAGCAACTTGAGTGTAGGCGAGTTGAAATTTTTATTTGTGAGTAACGTTAAGATGCAATTTTTAGACGGTAACTTTTTTGGTGATCATAACCAAACCAAGATTGAGAAAAGACTTTTACCAACTCGGAATAAAATGACGATGTGGTTATTCTATTGAAAGTAATTTTATCACCAACACATAGGGTGCTAATATCACCAACTACAAAAATTAACCTGAAATGGAGAAAACAAATCCAAAAGACTGTTAAATTTTTAAAACGTGTCAAGGAGTTCAGGATAACTCGCAACTGCTCCAAGTCACTAAACTTATTTTCTGAAATACATTGATGTGCTACAGATGTGCTAGAACCAGAATTAGAAGCTAAAATAATCTTGTGACAACTTTTAAAAAAGATTTGTAACCTTTTTATATGGTAATAAAGTATGAAACTGAGAGATGTAAGCAGGTTGAGTTTGGTCAACATAGTTATGAAATCAAACTGAACCGATTAGAGAAAAAAAATTAAGAGACCTTGACAATACCAAAAATTGCTAAGACCATATCTACAATTCAAACCCTTAGTACATTAACCAAAGTGACTCAACCAGGCACAACAACATCCAACCGACACGATTTTAGCTAGTTCAAATGTTAGAAATGTTTACAGTTTGAGTACTTTTTTTAAGATTATAAAAGTACCCAGAAAAAGTTCTGTTTCTAGTGCGGCAAATCAAGTGAAACAGTACAAACTTGATAATGCCAACAAAAGAACTTTCGGTAAGGTTACAGAAACTTGGCCACTGTAATCTGAATTTTGGATTTGAAACTTGGAGGGTAAACAAAAACTTACTAAGCTTCGTTAAGTCCTTAGTACTTCCTCTAGTAGAGATCTCACTCCGTTGTCCTGGCACTCAACCACCTTATGTAGCTGATGTATAAAAGTACAACGCTTGGAGAAGGGTCTTTCTTATACTGGTCATGTCAAGTCAGAAGTTCCTCAACATGGACTTACTATCTTATAAAAGGGCTGGGCATGTACATATCACGTGCTCAATTATCTAGTGATCTATTTTACATTCTTTACACCTTAGATTATCTTTAATACCAATCGTGTGCTTGTGTTTTCTTAGTTGGCAGTGTCATGTCAAAATTTCTATCATAATTTGTTTTTCCTGGACAGTTGCAAGTAGTAATTGGCTGTTAGCGTTTGATGCAATTATTGCTGTTTTTGCCTGTCTGCAGCCTAGAGTGTCATTGCAACGCCTTATGAGTGCATGTGTGTGTTAATTTTTAGTAGGGCCAATTGGACGTTTAATAAATGATGTAGTTGCGGTTATCTTAAAAATGTTTGCTAGCAATATTGTGTGACTAGGTGTGATAGAAAAGTTAAACAATGAGTCTGATCAACTCGACGTTTATTTAAACAGACATATCACTAATTAAATAATTAATAAAAACTGCCTCTTAGTTTTCTAAATAAATATAATCACAACTACTAACATAAGAATATCTCAAATGCATAACAAGACAATCAATAAGATAATTAATAAAGAGCGACAAACAGTATAAATTAATCACCCATAAACTAGCCAACATGCATTTTATGTATGGTCGTGGTAATGAAATTGCCACCAAAGCGCGATGGCTTTATGTAAAAGCTTATCCAAGTTGCCAGATTCCTTCACATCGTATGTTTGGAAGAATTTACTAGAGATTAAGAAATGCCGGTTCACTTCGAAAATAGTGCTATCTTTCCGGCAGACTAAGATCGGTATTTACTCCTAGAGCAAAACAAGAAATTATAGCACGGATAGAGCATAATCCAGGGACAAATGTGCGGAAAATATCAGCCGAGGTAGGAATTGGTGCTACTCTTGTTTGGAGAATCCTCCACAAGCAGCTGCATTATCTATACCATGTACAACCACGACCCACACCGCCAACTAGCCCGGGTAGGTTATTATTGGGTCTAAATCACCTTCCGTAACTTAAGTACCTTATAAAATTTCACCCTTTACGTGCCAGCCCGTCCGCCTCAATGTAACTATTTTGTTGGAATGTCCTATTACTCAGAGCAGCTTAATCTTATTTAAGAAGCTGTTTTTGAAGCGTGTAACTAAGATGTGTGGACAAAACATCTGTCCGATGTTGAGCAAATGGGGGAACAATGATTGCCCTCATGTAACAGTTGTTATTGTAGATGTAGAGATGAAAGCCCAGGTTGATACTAAAAAATACTTGAAAAAAATACGACGTTAAGTTTAACGTTGTTCCGTCCTTCCCGGTAGATTTAGCATTTGTACTAGGAATAAATTTTATTAAACAAATCAAATTTGTTTTAAATTTTGCCCAGAACAAATATAAAATAAAAAGCAGTAGGATTATTAGTCTAATAAAAGACCGCAACACGCTAAATGATAAAGAGAAAAAATCTATGGATAAATTGGTAGACTTGTAGAGAATTGCTTCTGCTTTGATGCCGTTGTTGTTTCTTTTGTTTTGTCACTAAACAACATCTTGAAGTAGAGACACAATCTATATATCAAGTGTCGATCTTTGGCACGTGGTCTGGCAGATACCCTTTAAAACCTTATTGACCAAAATAAAAACGCATGCCCGGGCAAGGTTTGTTTGAATTTGTGGTCCTGCCTTTTGGACTAGCAAACGCGGTGCAAGCAAAACAACGACTCATCGACGCGATACTCGGTACGTCGTAAAAACCTAACGTTTTTATCTACTAAGATGATATTTTGATTCTTACAAAAACATTTGAAAACTATATAGACATACTTAAAACATTATTTGAAAAATTAAAATCTGTTGGATTTATGACAAATTTGAAGAAACGCTAAAAGTCTCAGATTAAATATTTGTGGTTTATGGTCAACAGGGAAAAACTGAAAACTAATCTTAAAAAAATAAAGGTAATGGTAAAAAAATTTTAGATTTGTGTTTTTGGTACAGAATTCATACTTTATTCTGCGACTCTAATGGAACTTCTGCATAGCATTTTAAAAAGAAAGCAAAAATATATAAATAGTCTTTAGTTTACCTTTCAACTTTCAAATCTAGAATTCAGAACAAGAAGTATTTTGGGTAGCAGATATTGAACGAGCATTTGTATATATCAAAGAAACTCTCACTACAGCTCCTATCCTATTGAGTCCCGATTTTAATAGTTAGTTTACTAGTCATAGCAATGAATTCGATGTTAGTTTTAAAGCGGTTTTAACAACAATTTTTAAGAACAATGACAACGGCTAAGAACTATAGCTTATGCTAGCCGTTCCCTATCTAGAAATAAACTACCACACTTATGAACAAAAATGCATGTGTTTGGTGTTGCGCTCTGCAGCTAATTTCCAACGGGTTATGACCAAGGGACATAAACAGTAAACACGTAATAAAGGTCATACTGTATCAGTATCTTAACTAAGTGGTTGGTTGTTTCAAGAGACAGCGTTGTCAGCCAGTTTTGGATTTCAATAGCACCTATGTTTTATTTTATATGTATGTTTTAATTTAAATTTTACCTATCTGTGATTTGACATTGAGGCCGTCGTTAATACATGCCAATGTTAGATTTTGTTTGTAATATCTATTACAGTCTGATTGTAAAATGTAACAAGAGTTGATTTAACGTCTTAATTTAATATTTATAAGTTAGTGCTGATAATGAAGCCCTAAAAAAGCTTAAATTGCATCAAATTACATTAATGCGTCATTTGGCTTTTTGGGGTGTTTCAGAAACGTGTAGCTCACTCAGCTGTCCTCATTTCAATTTTTACTATCTTTGGTTTTTTTATTTTTAAGATAAAGATATAGTTTTTTGAGTTCTCAGTGTTATGAAAGACGCTCCAGCTCTTTATGCCAAGCTTTTAGATCTGTTTTTCCGGGCTACTTAAGAATATATATATATATATACTCAATAGCATCCGGAGGTTTCAAAAATCAGAGAATGGTTTATGTCTACATAAGAAGGTGATTCGTCTGCACGACGTTTAGTTATTTTATCATTACAGTTAATCTTAAAGATTTTTCCTATGTGTGACTGTCTTTCATAAGTCAAAGATGTTTCTTTGGGTAAATAGGGTTTTATCCAGTTCTCTAGTTAAGGCATCTTTAATTAACTTTGCTTGTGTGTTAGTGCTTTTGCCTAAGTTCTTTTTTGTTAAAACAAAGTATAATTTTTAGGCTTGGCTCAGATTTTTTTGCCTTTTTGGTTGTATATTGATTAATTAATTAAAGACTAATTCTTGCTTGACGCCAAATTCTTTTAACCGTCACCGGCTGCCATTTTATGCAACTTTGTTGTTTTACTGCTGGAGGGTAAAGTGTTTACTTTTGACACTTTTTTTGTGCTGTTTTGGTTTGTTTTTAGGCTTAGTTTTTTTTATATATGTGTAAAATAAACTCTTCAACTGTTGTAAAGTATCTGAATGATATCAATCTTAAACAATGCTAATGTACTTTGTATAATATAACTTAATCATATTCTCAAACACTTTTTAATACATTTATTACTATAAACAAAGCTAAAAATTAAAACCGTTAACAAACATAAGTATGCTTGGTATGTTTTTGTGTACACTACATTTTACTAAAGATTGATTGATTTAATTATTTTAAAGACATACTCAATATAAGCGTTACAATATAACTCATTAAATTTTGCAATTCATTAATCTATTACTAAAGTATTTTTTGAATTGCCTATGATAAAGACTTTACAATAAAATAATAATGTATAATTATTATTGAAACTGTCTTGTAGTAAGGTTGTTATTATTATTAGTTTTTAATCTTTTTTACTGATTATAAACGTATTGAACAAATAATAATAATTAAATTACTAACAAAATATTATTAAAGATAAAAAAGTAATTATCTTTAATGTATCTGCTGAATTGGCGTTAAATTATTGAAAAAACTTCTTAATACAACTAAGTCTTTAT
The DNA here is from genome assembly GCA_963932245.1 of Tachinus rufipes. Lineage (NCBI taxonomy): Eukaryota > Metazoa > Arthropoda > Insecta > Coleoptera > Staphylinidae > Tachinus > Tachinus rufipes. The sequence goes on from OZ010748.1 coordinate 55,623,624, forward strand.
TTTAATATATCACAATAATAGATTTAAATAACACAAGTTTACATAAATTTGTTAAAAACTGTTTTCAATTTTAATAGCAACAAGATAAAATAATGATTTTCCAGAAAGCATCATTGTTATTTGCTATAATATGTAGTAGTACGTACGTACGTACGTACAAAAGCGTTTACAATAACCGTTTTGTAAATAAAGTATGATAGTTGGTGATGTTCATAATACGTTTACGAAATGAGTAGACAAATTTGCTAGCACAGATAAGAACTCAAACAATAGTAGATGAGTGTCGGCATTTAGTAAAAAAATGTAAATAACGATAAGGTGGCACACTGATATGATATCTATTAGATCAAAAATATCAAACAAATATCCGAATTAATTAGTCTTAAGTGTTTATACGATTGTAGTTACAATATATATTTGAATAAAGATTTTTTATTCAAAAATAATTAAAGTAGGGATTTACGGTTTCTCACGGCAGATTTTTTTAATTTAATATTATTTCAACTTTTAGCTTACCGGTTTCATTTATTTACCACCTTTTTTGAAGCTAGAAACAAATTAAACACAAAAATTGTAATAAACCCATGTTTTTAATTTTTTTTTAAGTTATATATTTTATAAATACATAAATTTATTAATCAAATAAGATCCATTAAACAAGCAGATAATTTTCTTGTTTGTAACTGTACTTTAGGCACTTTCTAAATCAATAGATGGTTCAATAACAAACAAACAATAACATAATTCATCAGTCAAAGTTGTAATTAGATTTTTGGACTAACTTATTCTTTGAGATATTAGGGTTTAAAGATAAATCCAACCGTTATGCACTTTCTTATTATTGCACTTACTTATTTATTTTAAGCATGTAGCACTAAGGTCGGACAAACGTTCCCACATCGACATTTCCAATTTTGATTAAATTTTGTACACATGTTTAGGGTACCAAAGTCGATTCCTAAAATTTTAAATCTCTAGGTGCAATTGTAATGTATGGACATTATTTTATTTTGTATTAAATATGTATATTTATTATTTATATTGTATAGATATTATTTTATGGAATGTATTTTTTGTTTAAATATAAATGTATAAAAGAACGCGTAGCAAGGTACTCGCACTCTTATGTTATACGTTTCACTCGCGTACATATGTGCCGAGATTAAATAAAGAACTTTTCCTAATTCAACCAGCAGTTTTAAATATATATCCACGAACTTTACACTGGCGACGAGGATTATTAACAAGTGCAATTATTTCACGCAAAATAAACGTGAACGTGATTAGTGCGTGTATAATTACAAAATAGAAGTGTTATAGTGAAAAGTGGAAGACACGTGCACAATGTCCACGTACATAGGACAATTAAGGGAATTTAATTGCAAGGATAGCAATTGGACCTTGTATAGAGACAGGTTGGAACAATATTTCATAGCCAACGAAACGAAGGACGATAATTTGAAACGTGCGTTATTAATCAATGCATGCAGCGAAGAAAGTTATCAATTATTGTGTAATTTGTGTGTCGGGGAGAAACCATCTGATAAAGGATATAAAGAATTGGTATCCCTATTAAATAAGCACTTTTCACCGAAAAGAACCGCCATGCCACATCGTTTCACATTCTATCATGCTGTGAAATCAAAATCTGAAAACATCATGGACTGGGCGGCTAGAATTAAAAATCTAGCCATAAAATGCGAATTCGATAAAGAATTGCAAGTCATCTTGAGGGATCGTTTCATCATGGGGCTGGGAGAAGGAAAAATTTTGGATCGACTCTTGGAGGAAGAAATTACCGACAAATTTACACTGGACAGGGCAATAGAAATTGCTATTAGCAAGGAAGTGAGCAGTCGGCATTCCCCAGAAGTCAACATAAAAAAGGAGCCGCAGGAAATATTCCGAACGGGAACGAGAGAACATCAACGAGGAAGCCGTGAGGATCGGGGGAGACCGAGCCAGCATCACGGGACGACGGCGCGTCTGCAAGCGGGACCTTCCGGACGGAGCAGCGACCATAGAGCCGTATCACAACAAAAATGTACGGTATGTGGAAAATGGAATCATAAGGCAAGTGAATGTCGATATAAAAATTATCAATGTCATAAATGTAAAAAACCAGGACATTTATCAAATGTTTGTCGAACGAATTTAAATAAAAATAATTTTATTAAAGAAAATGTAAACCTTTATAATTTAAAAACAAATAATTTTGCTGATCCAATTAAAGTCATTGTACGGATTAATGGAAATCCTTTGAGTTTTGAACTGGACACGGGTGCAAGTCTATCCGTTATTTCAAGTCAATTTAAAAATACGCATTTTTCAAAATATAAATTATTTAGTACAGATAAATCATTTATTAGCTATACCGGTACAGAAATTAAAACTGTAGGTTTTATATCTGTAAATATTGAGTATAAAAATGTTATCAGAGAAATAAAGTTATATGTTGTGAAAAATGGTGGACCTCCATTATTGGGAAGGGATTATTTTTCATTGTTTAACTTAAGCATAAATAAATTAAATGTTAATGAAAATATGAATATGAATAATTTATTAAACAAATTTCATAATGTTATTACGGATCAGCTAGGCAAATTTAATAAGGGTAAGATTGATATAAAAACAAAAGAAAATGTAGAACCAAAATATTTCAAGGCTAGACCGTTACCATTTGCAATGCGATTGAAAGTTGAGCAAGAAATCGATCGGCTTGTTAAATTAAATATATTGGAAAAAGTGGATTATAGTCAATGGGGTACACCAGTAGTACCAGTTTTAAAAAAAGATAACACAATTAGATTGTGTGGAGATTACAAAATCTCAATTAATCCAGCTATTATCACAGATTCTTATCCTATACCAAGAATAGAAGAATTATTTAGTAGATTACAAAATGGTGTTGAATTTTCTAAAATAGATCTTTCTCAAGCATATCAACAAATACCATTAAGTGAAAATTCGCAGGAACTAACAACCATAAGCACTCATAAGGGGTTATATAAATATACTAGGTTACCTTTTGGTGTAAGTTGTGCTCCTGCAAAATTTCAAAAGATAATGGAGAATGTACTTCAAGGATTAGAAGGTGTTGTTTGCTTTTATGACGACGTACTTGTAACAGGAAGTAATAAGAAAGAACATATTGAAAGACTAACTAAAACATTAGAAAGATTTCAATTATATGGACTTACAGTTAGGAAGGATAAATGTAAATTTTTTCAAGAATCAATTACCTATTTAGGTTATAAAATTGACAAGCATGGACTTCATACATGTGAAGATAAAATAGTAGCAATTAAAGAGGCACCCATTCCAAGGAATACTACACAACTTAAATCATTTTTAGGTCTCGTCAATTATTACAATAAATTTATAAAAAACTCAGCAACGCTGTTGAAACCGTTATACAATTTATTAAAGAAAAATATTAAATATGAATGGTCTGATATATGTAATGAAACATTCAAAGAAATTAAAAACGTTTTAATATCAGCAGATGTGTTAGTACATTATAATCAAGATCTTCCAATTAGATTAGCTGTGGATGCATCTCAGTATGGCGTAGGTGCAGTGATTTCACACGTTTTTGAAAATGGTGATGAAAAACCAATTGCATTTGCATCACAAACGTTAAATGAAGCTCAATGTAAGTATTCACAAATCGAAAAGGAAGCATATGCAATTGTGTTTGGTGTTCAAAAATTTTATTTATATTTATATGGTAAGAAATTCACTTTATTAACCGATCATAAGCCACTGGTTACACTGTTTGGACCCAAGAAGGGTATACCATTAATAACAGCAAATCGTTTACAAAGATGGGCATTGATCTTGAATAACTATCAATATGATATAATTTATGTTAAATCTAATGCAAATAATGCTGACTGTCTATCAAGACTACCATTGAATGACGTAATGATTCACAAAGATGAAAATTCATTTATAAATTATGTTATTAATAATGAACACATTCCAATAAATTCTGAATTATTAAAGGAAAAAATTAAAGAAGACGGGATACTTCAAAAAATTATAACATATATCGAAACTAACAAGTGGCCAAATAAAGTTACGAATATTATTAAGCCATATTTCCAACAAAGGAACAATTTAACCTATGAAGATGGGATAATTTTATTTGGCTACAGAATAGTTATACCTCAAGCGTTAATTGATACTATGTTAAATGAAGTGCATAAGGTACACATGGGCATAGTAAAAACAAAAAGCTTAGCCAGATCGTACATGTGGTGGCCAACTATGAATATAGACATTGAAAATAAAGTTAAAGCATGTGAAAATTGTCTAATGTATAAGGATTCACCAAATAAAAATGAACTGATTCCATGGGAATATCCAAAGGAAATATGGGAGCGCATACATATTGATTTCTTAGGGCCATTACATAACAAAAATATTTTGGTAATCATTGATGCACACACAAAATGGATTGAAGCATTTTGTATGCCTAGTACAAATAGTTTTCATGTTATAGAAGCTTTAAGAAGTTTGTTTGCACGATTTGGAATTCCAAAACTAGTGGTATCAGATAATGGCAGTCAATTCACATCTGAAGAATTTAAAAAGTTTTTGGATTCCAATGGCATAAAATTTAAAACTAGTTCTCCATTCCATCCGGCAACTAACGGAGCTGCCGAAAATGCAGTCAAAACAACTAAAAAGGCAATATTAAAAGCTATAGGGAAAGGTGGAGTAGAAAATATTAATTTGATAATAAATCAATTTTTGTTTGACTACCGTAATACAACACATTGTACCACTGGAAAGAGTCCAGCTGCTATAATGTTTGGTAGAAAATTGCGTACCAGATTTGACTTGTTAAAACCAGAACATAACTCAACGGACAATCAACCGTTAGTAAGCAAAGTAAAACATAAGCAAAAACAACAAATAAAAAATTATAAAGGTAAATCAAAACGAATGTTTGATGTAAATGCGCAAGTAGCTGTTAGGGATTTTAGATTCCAAAAACCGACTTGGATTAAAGCTATTGTAAATAAAATTTTAGGACCTCGAACTTATCTTGTATTTATACCTGAATTACAGAAAACGTGGAAAAGACATATTAATCAAATTGTAAGTTTTTTTCACGGTACTAGTTCTGAAGGTACGAATGGTACCGAAATTGAAGAAGTCATAGATGTTAGTAATGACAAAATGTTACGAAGAAGTAATAGAGTGAGAAAACCTCCATCAAGGTTAATTACGGAATTAGATAATTAGAATTGTTTAACAAAATTATTGGGAATATATTCTGTTAGGATAAGGGAAGGGTATTGTAATGTATGGACATTATTTTATTTTGTATTAAATATGTATATTTATTATTTATATTGTATAGATATTATTTTATGGAATGTATTTTTTGTTTAAATATAAATGTATAAAAGAACGCGTAGCAAGGTACTCGCACTCTTATGTTATACGTTTCACTCGCGTACATATGTGCCGAGATTAAATAAAGAACTTTTCCTAATTCAACCAGCAGTTTTAAATATATATCCACGAACTTTACAGCAATACAGTGTAAATAGCAGCCATTTTAATTTTTTAGGAATATGTTCTCTCCTTTTAGTTTTTGTGATGGAAATAAGCAAAAAATTTCAAATATCAAATTTATAAGGGTGTATCTTATAAGAAATGTTTCGTAGAACACGAACCCGCACTTGATTTTCCAAAATTTCTTGCAAAAAATAGGAAAAATACAATTTTATTGAAAATTTGATATCTTCGATTCTCTTATGTTCAAAATTTAAAATATTATAAAAATATGTTAATTTAAAAAAAAAAAAATAAATAGAGTATATTGATGTAGAGTTTCATGTGGAATTTAATTACCAAGTACTTAATTGCTTTTTTGGTGACCCAGTATGCATTTGACTCAAATCTGGAAGCTATGATACTTATTAAGTATATTAATTTTGAAAATTCAAAGATAGTGCAACACTTCTTAAGGGCTGAAATTTGGCATGTCTTAATTTTTTTGCATAAAGATCACACTCAAAAGTTGCACACAAAAAGAAAAGGTGCTTTTTATAACCTGACAGTCAGGCAGTATATTCCAGCATCAATGTAATGCTTTAAATGTTAGAAGTTTAGGCACACAGCTCGTTGTTTTAATGAGCAAGTCTGAGTGTGCAGAAAACCTCTGATGAAGGCATAGACTGCCAGAAGCCATTTACGTGCATCAATTGCTGTGGTAAACACTCCGCCATCACGCAAATTTTCTAAATTTAAAAAGAAATTGACAATCAAAGAAATACTGACAGAACAAACTTTCTTACTTTAAAGCATGCAAATTGGTAATAATCACCTACAGTTAAAATATCTTATGCTAAGGCTACGCCTTTATCGCAAACTTAAGTGGACATAATTTATTTAGTAATTAAAATAGAAAGGGTGCAAGAGGTGAAGATGAAAAAACTGGCATGAATAGTTAGAAAACTGGCATGGACAGTTAGAATATTTACCCAAAGATTAACTTCAGCTGCTCGTATGATGACTAGTTGAAACCTGCTGGATAGATAACATACGATGCTCTAACAACCGAGTAACTGCCAATATAAGTAGTCCACATTTGTCGGCCAACAGTTAAAGGTGGAAGATCAGATAAGTGAAAGACATTATTTTACGATGGCAGTGCAATGTGAAACAAGTGCGTCTCTACGGCTCCTCTCTTAGTGACAATTTAAGTGGTTTCAAATACAGATTATATAACTAAAACTAATCTTTGTCCTAGTGTTTGTTTCGGTGATTATAGTAATGTAACTTTTATGTCGGTGAGTGAATTAACTCATTAAAAACAATTCAATAAACAATATTAACCTACAAAGCGTTGTTTATTAATGCTAACGCCCTTATATCAACTCCGCAGCCCTCTGAGCATATCTATTTTCGTCTGGCGGAAACAAATCGCTAAGACCGTAGTAGCTCAATGCAAAGTACCGCTTGGACCGCAAAGTTTTAAAACAAATTGCGAGTTCGATCCCCGGCGTTTATTCTTATTTTTATTGTCTATTTAATAATAAAATAAATAAAATAAATTAGAAAATGGCAAATAAACGCCAAACAGCAAAAAATAAAGAAAAAGAATATACAATTGAAGAACTGGCCGAGACGATAAATGACCTAAAAGAATCAATTGAATTTATGTCCACAAAATTCGACGATTTGATGAAACAAAATAAAAAAATAAAAGATGAATTAAAAAATGTAAAACAAGATAATCAAGAACTGAAAAATAAAATATCAACAATGGAAATCAAAATAAATGATATAGAACAAGAAAAAATCAAAAACAAACTAATATTTAAAGGAATTAATATACAAGATAAAAATGAAGATGCTATGGAAATAATAACTAAAATAACACATGGAATGGGAATGAAAATTAATAAAAATGATTAAAAAAAATTGCTACCGAAAACTAAACGATAAACAGACAGAAGATATCGTTGTTGAGATGAGAACTGAAGATCTAAAAAAACAAATTATAGAAAAAAGAAAAGAAATTAAAACCATTAAAATTGAAGAATGTGAACTAAAAGGATAGAAAAATAATCACATTTACATAAATAAGCAACTTACTAAATACAACAGCAAAGTATATTACGAATGTATACAATTAAAAACAACAAAAGCATACAAATACATATGGACAAAAAATGGAAAAATCTTTGTTAGAAAATCTGAACATGATAAGATTTTACAAATTCATTGTCTAGAAGATATAAAAAAACTAAAACAATAAAAACCAAAATAAATAATATGCATTACACTATATAAACAATCACCCATCCAAAATGAACTCTTTAACGTTATTTTTTCACAATATTAGAAGCGTTAAACAAAAACTAAACAAACTAGAAATTATCTCAAAGTTATATAATGAACTATCAATAATATCGATAGCAGAAACATGGCTATATGAAGATCAGGAAGACTACTATGAATTAAAAAACTACAACAGTGTACAAAACTCAAGAAAAACGAAAGGAGGAGGTGTAAACATGTATATTAAGAAAAATATAAAATATAAAATAATAACTAACAAAACAATTAACTTTATAAAATTACAAACATATACATAACATCAATCTATAAGCCACCAGAAATAACAAATACAGAACTACTAAATGTTCTTGAAAACAATATACTTAACACAAAAAAAACACACATTATTTGGGAGATATGAATATAAATCTAGCAGAAAACTCAAATAAAACCAACACATATAAAATGATGATAACAGAACAAGGATATCAATTAATGAATACGGCTGATAGTACAAGAACAAGCAAAAATAACAAAATATCAATAATAGACCATATAATAACAAATAAACCTGTACTAATGGTAAGTTTTGAAATAAAATATGCTCCATACTCTGACCACCATGCAATAATCACCACATGGAACATCAAAGAGATAAAAAATGAATATAATATAACAAAAAAATATAAAATAAATTACGTTAATATTAAAGAAACATTTGCTAAACATATTAGAGAAAAACAAATTGAAACTTTTGATACATTAATTGAAATAATGACAAAACTAATAGAAAATAACACCAGAGAAGTAAAACTTAAATATAAACAAGGAAATGATTGGATTAATACCGAAATACTAAACGACATTAAGAAGAGAAATGATTTATATAAAAGATATAAACAAAATCAAACAAACGCTATAATCAAACAAAACTAAATTACAATGAAAAATTACGTTGATAAAAAGGTAAATGAAAAGAAAAAAATGTACTATCAGAATAGAATAGAACGTGTACAAGATAATTCAAAAAAAACATCGAATGAAATAAATCAAATTATAAAAAATAAAAAAAAGCAAAGATATATCAACAATCACCGACAAAAATGGAACAATACTCACAAATCCTGAAGACATATCTAATACAATTAATATATATTTTGCAAACGTTGGATAAAACCTTTTCAAACAAAAAACCAAATAATTCCACATCACTCAAAACAATTACATTACAAAAGAATATAGACTCAAACGTAACATTTAACCCAACGACGGACGCAGAAATTGAAAACATTATAAACAAACTTAAAGATGGAAAAGCACCTGGAAAAGATATGATAACATCAGAAGTTATTAAAACTGTAAAAAATGAGTTGATACCGCTACTAACTAAATTAATCAACAATACAATATTACAAGGTATATATCCAGAGTGTCTAAAACCAACTGTTATTATACCTATATTTAAAAAAGGAAACAAACATCTACCGGAAAACTATAGGCCTATTGCATTACTCTCTATTGTAGCCAAGATAGTCGATAAAATAATTTATGAACGAATATTAAAACATGTAGAATCACATAATATTATAAACACTCGGCAATACGCATTCCAAAAACAAAGCGGTACAGACTCTGCACTTACTGACATAATGCACAACGTCAACAATGCACTTGATGTAAGAAAAGAATGTCTTACAGTATTTATAGACATGCAGAAAGCGTTTGATACTGTATGTAAACGAAAACTAATTACAAAACTAGAAAAAACGGGAATTTGAAAAAAAGAACTAAATCTAATTTAAACTTATTTAAAACAAAGAACCTTACAAACAAAAATTAAATATACACTGAGTGCAGTAAAATATAGTGACTACGGTATACCACAAGGTGGTGTGCTTGCACCACTTCTATATATTTTATATATTAACGACATATTTGAGTTAAAGCTAAACGGAAAACTATACATATACGCAGACGACACAACCCTAGTACATACAGAAATAAACAAAACAAAACTGCAACACGAAGTACAAGAAGACTTAAATAAAATTAATGACTGGTATAATAAAACCTGTTAACAATTAATGAACATAAAACAAATTTTATGTTAATATCACGAAAAAAAGAAATAACAACATCTTGCTATCTATAAATAACCAACAATTATGCGAAGTTTCACATACAAAATATCTTGGAATTACAATTACCAATAATTTAAAGTGGGACATACACATACAAAACCTTATAAAAAAAAACACAATAGCTATAGGAGCCCTATACAAACTGAGCAACCTAACTACACAAAAAACAAGGAACATTATCTATAATGCTATCTTTAGCTCACAAACTAATTACATGATGACCGTATGGTCACAAACCAACATAAGAAACATAGACAAGCTACAACGACAACAAAATAAGGCAATAAAAACACTATATCAAATGGACAAACTAACACCTACAAATGAAATTCACAAAAAAACAAACCAACTTACAATAAAAAACAAAATCTCACAACAATGTATTATCTTAATAAAAAAGATACAACTTGGTCTAACTAAAACAGAATTAAAACCAACAACTAGAAAAGAAATTCATACACACAACACACGAAGAAAAGGACACTTAAACATGGAAGTAAACCGAACAACATCAAAAAACCAAAGTATAACTGTCAAAAGCATTAAAGAATTCAATAATATACCAGAAGAAATTAAAAATATATGCAACCTAAATAATTTTAAAATAAAACTAAAAGAATATCTGATGAAAAAACAAATATAAAAGTTAAAACTACTAACACACATCATAACACCACACGATGAGAAAAAAAAATTTCCAATACCAGGCCCCAGGATTCCTTACGGATGGATGGCGGTACTGCAGGAATGTTATATTTATATGAAAACTATTTTTTAACAATTTTGTAAATATATATATATATTATTATATTTGTTAACGGGATGATGAGTCTATTTTTTAAAATAATTATTTTAATAATAAATTAAAATTTATTTATAACGTTTCATATGTTATATACATATATCGTCAGATAAATAAATATATAAATAAAATACAAAATAAAATAATATTATGTAAAATTGTCACATTTGAAGTTAAAAATAATAATAATAAAACAATTTTTTATGAAATAAATAAATAGATGAATTAAACTAACATGATAAAATAAAATAAAAATAAAAAGAAGAATATCTATTGACATTAGATATTAAATATTAGTATTATAATACTAATATTTAATATCTAATGTCAATAGATATTCTTCTTATAGTATTATAATACTAATATTTAATATCTAATGTCAATAGATATTCTTCTTTTTATTTTTATTTTATTTTATCATGTTAGTTTAATTCATCTATTTATTTATTTCATAAAAAATTGTTTTATTATTATTATTTTTAACTTCAAATGTGACAATTTTACATAATATTATTTTATTTTGTATTTTATTTATATATTTATTTATCTGACGATATATGTATATAACATATGAAACGTTATAAATAAATTTTAATTTATTATTAAAATAATTATTTTAAAAAATAGACTCATCATCCCGTTAACAAATATAATAATATTCAAAGAAGTCTGTTAACCAATTATATATTATATATATATATATATGTATGTATAAATAATTTTAATAAATGTATTTAAAAAAAAAAAAAAAAAAATTGTCCTACGGTCAAGAAATATGCGGAAAAACAAAAAATTATAAGAAAATTCAAATGACCTATATTGATTAGAATTTGTTTGCTCTACAATAGAGATCATTTTTGGCCATAATGCATAGTTCATGCTAAAAATGCAAAAAGCCATTAGAAAAGCAAAAATTGATATATTTATGTCTATTACTCTAAAACCACCTCTTTTTATGCGTGCGCTATGTCAAAATAGTCTTTAGACAGTCCAAATACATCTAAGTATATAGGTCGCTAAGCTGTGGGTGAAATTTCTCTGAAAAATGTCTAATTTGAAGGGACTACTATAGATAGTATGCAAAAAAATATTCAAAAACATATAAGAAAATAAACTAGCTAAAAAAAACCAAACTTGTCAAAAATCATAGATTCATGGCACACCAACAGAAACCACACGCTCATAAAACTTGAACTTAGTTCCCGCTCACCCACCCGAGTGTTAGTGATCAAGCAGTTGATTCACAAACACTTGGGTGGGTGGGCCACACTAACAGAAACCAAACGCTCATAAAACTTGAACTTAGTTTCCGCCCACCCACCCGAGTGTTTGTAAACAAAAAATTGGATCACAAACACTTGGGTGGGTGAGTGGGGCATACTAACAGAAACCAACCGCTCATAAAACTTAAACTTAATTTTCGCCCACCTACCCGAGAGTTAGTTATCAAGCAGTTGGATCACAAACACTTAGGTAGGTAGATGGGGCACACTAACAGAAACCACCCGCTTATAAAACTTGAACTTAATTCCCGCCCACACACCCGAGTGTTTGTAAACAAAAAAATGGATCACAAACACTTGGGTGGGTGGGTGGGGCACACTAACATAAACCAACCGTTCATAAAACTTGAACTTAGTTTCCACCCACCCAGCCCACCCGAGTGTTAGTGATCAAGCAGTTGGATCACAAACACTTATGTGGGTGGGTGGGTGGGGCACACTAACAGAAACCACATGCTCATAAATCTTGAACTTAGTTCCCGCCCACCTACCCAAGTGTTTGTTTTTAAGAAATTGGATCACATACACTTGGGCGGGTGGGCAAAGCACACTAACAGAAACCACCCGCTCATAAAATTTTAGTCTAGTTCCCGCCCATCCACCCAAGTGTTTGTGATCAAGCAGTTGGATCACAAACACTTGGGTGGGTGGTTGGGGCACACTAACAGAAACCACCCGCTTATAAAACTTAAACTTAATTTCCGCCCACCCACCCGAGTATTAGTGATCAAGCAGATGGCTCACAAAAATATGGGCGGGTGGCATTTGTTTATGATCTAACTGCGTGATCACAAACACACTTACAGAAACCACACGCCCATAAAACTTGAATTTAGTTTTTGTTTGCCCACTTAAGTGTTTGTGAACAATCAGTTGGATTACAAACCCTTGGGCGGGTGGGCGAGACATACTAACAAAAACCACGCGCACATAAAACTTGTAATTTGTTCCCGCCCACACACTCAAGTGTTTGTTGTCAAGAAATTGGATCACAAATACTTGAGTGGGTGGGGCACGCTAATAGAAACTACACGCCTACAAAACTTAAACTTAGTTTCCCGCCGACTCACTTAAGTGATTGCATCATAGAATATTTTTTAAATTTATTTAATTTTTTTTATTTGGATTAATGGATCTAAATTGCAGCTGATGAAAAAAAAAATAGTTTTAAGAACAACAATAAAAATTATTACAATAACATGCAAAGGGTAATTAGAATAATTATTAAGGAAATCAGAGAAATCAAGCCGCATGACATAAACAGAAATCAAAAATTATGAAATAAAATATGACCTATGCAATCTACACAAAAACTAAAAATAGTAGTTGGTTTAAGCCAAAGGACAAATACAAACATAAAAAATGATCGAAATGGAAACAAATTACTTGACATTAAAAAGTAACTGGAAAGGTAGACTGAATATATTGCAGATCTCTTTGAAGACAGTAGAACCGTTGATTGAAAGAGTATATAAAGATGCGCGACCTCATGTTAAAAACCGTACCCCTAGTCATGACTCGTTCTGTCACTTTCTATGGATCTTCTTTTTCGCTCACTCTCATTTCTCATATGACAACTTGTTTTGCTGTATGCTAGCGCCACCATGCTGATTTACGTCGTTTGTCGGTACCTCAGTTGCAGGACTTGTTTTCTATTTTAATTTAATATTATTCGGTGCATAACAGGGTAACAGGCGCGCACATTTCTATAGTCTCAAGAGGTCGGCCGCATTGCTTTTAAATGATATATTAATTCGAAGCTTAAACAAAACAAACATTATTTAAAGTTAGGAGTAGTATTTAATAAAAATAAATTCAAATGTTTTATATTTAATATAGTAAAAAAGCTACGATCAATGGCCATGGTTAATATCTTTTATTCAATTGAGAACATAATAAATATCAAAAAATTATAATAATACACCAAATCAAAAGAAATACATAAGATATAAAATATATTTGTTATTAACTAACTGCCGGTATTACAAAATAAGTCATTACTTAAATTTAGTATCACGATATAGCCTTTGATTGAAAGATTTTACATTCAACATTTTACATTGTACTAATTGTACAAAAAAAGTTATCATAAGAATTTTTTATATATAGTCGTTCTGTTCGTATTAAGCAAAAACAAATATCGTTAAGTCTATTATCTGAAAACATTGTGATAACAGATAATATATGCGTGTATAATATGTTTGCTATTTTTCAGAAATAGTTCATAAAGAGCCTAACAGTCATGTCACGTTTGATGTTAAATTTAAACTGGTTGTATCATAGTGATAATGTTTGTTCAAAACTAGCAAAGACTACTTATGCTAAAATAAATTTGAGAAAAAAACTAGCAGCATTACATTTTATGTCCGCATTATGCGCTTGTCTATAGTGCAGTTAATTATAATATTATAATATTATTCACTCTTTCAATTACAAGACAAGCATAGAATATTTGTTATGCAAACACGTATTTTACGCATTATTTACAATATACCTCAGAACGAATTATGTTGTAATATATTTCGGAACAATAAAATATTAACTGTATATGGGTAATTCCATTACTTTTTGACTAATTTGAAAAAGTCGACTTCTTTGATTTTGCTCAAACTTTCAGGGATCAAAATATGGATGAAAAAAAAAATGAGATTTCCAAAATCCTTAGAATATTGCCTGTTCAAACTGACACATTTATAGGTCAAAAATTTCACAATTAAACGTCGTTTTTAGCTTATTTTGTATCTCAATTTTTGGGCTTCTGGAAAAAGATTAAAGGTCCACGATAGCTCAAATTACTCCTTATTACATGTTCTTTAAAACCCATATTTTTATGTTTAATAATATGGCAGTGATTTTGATATATTAAGCTTCAAACTTTATTAAAAAAAAAAAACTTAAATTTAGCAAAATCGCAAAATTTTGCTTTCTTTAAACCGTTCTAACTTGGTAAAATCTTAACAAAATTTGATCCGCAAGGTTTAGATTTCTTCGTGTTTAATCTCTTTTTAAAGTGATCACACAATACTTATAGAATCAATACGTATACACCATTATTTTGATGCAACTTACATGTTTTCGCAACTTTCAAAACTTGTAATTTTCAAGTCCCAAAAAGGCGCTGTCACCCTATGTCGGTTTTAGTCAAAATTTCAGTAAATACTCTTTAAAACACAAGAAAAAAGGTTATCTGTATGAGATATGGTATAACGGGCATTATCTTGAATTTTTTAATATTTAAAAATTGACAAAATCGGCAAACGGTACATTTTTGTATCTTAATTTTTGGAGCTCTGGAAAAAGATAAGAAAGTTTACGGTGGGTCAAAATATTCCTTATTGCATGTACTTGAAAATACATTATTGTATATTTAATGTTGAGGCAGTCATTTTGATATATCAAGCTTTAAACATTATTTAAAAAAAAAAACGTAAAATTTGACAAATTGCAAAATTATGCTTTGTTTATACCGTTCTAACTTTGTCAAACCTTAAAGATTCTTCTTTCTTTAAAGTAATCACTCTAGACTTATAGAATCAATTCATATTCACCACTATTTTGATGCAGGATGTTGCACTTGTTTTTGCGATCTTCAAAACTTGCAATTTTTAGGTCCCGAAAAAATGCTGAAAAAAGGTTATTTATATGAAAAAAAGTATATTAGGTATTATCAACAAGCTATTGAAAAAATGCAAGTTGTTGTGCTGCGTCGCCTGGTTGTAGGTGTTGTACTTTTGATAATAATATGAGTGAACATTTTCACTAAAAAACGCGAGTTAAATTCCACGGGTTGAAATGAGACTTTTTTAAAACTATTAATTACTTTTTATTTAAATCATCAAACTTTACATGGTTTGATCTATTCTAATACAATTGAAGTTGATTATAATGGTTAATTATAATGATTAAATATTAATTATTAATTGGTCATAGTAGCTCGCGATTTGCAGCGAAGTTTAGTTACCGATTTTAGGTGTACTTGTTACTACTATATGTTGGACTGACTCCTCTGGGAAGCGTCGTCGTATTTATATGTTTTGTTGTGATGGCTCAGCATTTACTGTATCATAACACCATCGGCCTAAATGCGGAGACATCCTCTGTGTTGACTTAAGGAATCCAGGGGTGGGTCCCATGATTATTTGCGTCTTGGTCCGTGAGACTTACATTTTCAAGATTATTTTCTGAAACTGATAAAAGTCTTTTAGTTTTAGCATATCTTAGTATCAATATAATTGCTCCAATGATTAGAAATCCATAAATGAAGATTGTCCAAATTGTTGGAGGTTGTTTGTAAAGTGTATTTGAATTCTTCAGGATTTGAAGGTCCTTTTGAAGTTTGATTAGATCGTCATTGATTCCACTTATGTTAGTTATATGCATTTTATTTAGTTTTGCTAAGTGCGTTTTCCATTGTGCTGGTTGAGCTTTCTCTTGTGAAAAAACTAGTTTGGGTATATTTGGTATACTAGCAATTTTCTTTTCTTGATAACTGGTTAATGTAAGATTCTTTATGTACAAAGAACATCCTGATGTCACTTTTGCAAGGTAGGTACCATTGATTACGTCCAGTTCGTTCTGTTTGTTGCATCTTTTCTCAATCTTCTGATCGAATGGTGAAACGATCATCCATAGATTTTCGTAAATTTTTCTTATCCACGGTTCTTGAATTGTTTCATAGTTATGCACACATTTTTGATAATGATTTGTGTAAGATAATAACTGAACTTCACATGGTGAATCTTGAGTGATCTGTAGACTGCTTGAAGCTTGGCACAGATACTGCATAGTTGATATTTCTTGGCAGGATTCAGTGAGAGATACAAATTTTTCACGATCAATTGTCAAAAATGGATGATTTGGTATAATATAATGGAAAGAATTGTTATAGTTTCGAATTGGTAAAGGATATAATTGATAATATAAATATTGAGAAATTTCTACTAAAGGAATTTCTAGGATAAATTTGATTGAATTTTCTTTAGTATAAGCTTTTACTGTGATTATTTTTTCAATCAAATAAATATTTTCTGCTGTTGGTTCTTGTAACAATTTTTCTGTTTTTAGTGTTTGACTTAGTTTATTTAATTCAAACATTAGATTATTGGTATCTATTATTGATGGGTGATATACATTTAGTTTGGCAAAAGTTACGGCATTTATTAGCGTAGACAGAATATTATTTGCATTCTCTATCAGAAATATAAGTTGATTGAAGGTAGCATAGATAGTAATTCTATGTGCTTCTTCTAACTGGTAGAAAGTATAGTTTTTCATAACTTCGTTAATTTGTAGAATTCTTGAGTTCAATAGTAACTGATTACTTCTTAGTTCAAATATAGTTTTATTGAATTCTTCAATTGCTTTGATTGATAAAGAAATTTGTTTGTCTAATATTAATTGAGTTTTAGATTGTGATTGAATTATGTGCTCGATTGCTTTATCGTATTTTTCTGCATTTTCATTATCCAAATTTCCAGCAATTTTCTTTATTATCTGGCATAGCACGTCAATTGCTCTTTTAATTATTCGTGAATTTGGCTGAGGTACAATTTGATTAAGTTGTCTTAACATTTTGTATCTTTTTACAGTTAATATAGATAAGTAATTTGACATTTCTGTGCTGTAGTGAGTTCCATGTGTTCCCTTTTTTACTATGGTTATCCAATCAATACAATTTTTATTAAGATCTTGAATTTCTTGAATAAGATGCTCAAGGTGGTATATAGTTTTTATTTTCCATATGTTTGATTTTATTTGAGCTTCTCCTAACTTTATAGGAAGAAGACCTGAGTTGTCAGTGGTTCTAGGGTAATGTCGCTTCTGATGTTAGGGATATAACATCCGAAGAGTCTGAAACAATAGAATGTTTCAAATTTCTTGTATGAAATCTTCTCATTCTTGTTTCTGTTTTGACTTCTACAGTTGAATCATCATTAATTTTTGTGATTTTATAAGGACCTGAATAGGGATTGGTTAATTTATTTCGGCCATTATTTCTTACATATACTAATTTGTTTATTTTGAAAGGTTTTTCCTTAACTTTTTCTTTAGATTTTTTTACACATTTTTCTTTATGTAGTATATCTTTAGTTTGAATTGATTTATAAAGATGTTGTAATCGATCTTTGTGATCTACTAAGTATTGATGGTAATAATCTTTTGAATAAAGTAAATCCATTGGATCTCTTAAAGCGGTGTGACCAAAAACTAATTCAAGCGGCGTAAAGCCTGTTGGTTTAGATATTGTGTTATTATAGACTATAACAGCTAATCTCATTTGTTGTTCTATAGGTTCGTTTTTTCTTTGTTCAAGACATCTTATTTGTTCAATTATTGTTGATTGAAATCTGTCGATGTTTCCTTGAGAACTAGGGTTGGAAGGTGTTCCAAAATGAGCTTTAATTTTATGAACTTCAAATAATTTCATAATCAAATCATTTTTGAATTCTTTTCCGCTATCGCAGCTTATTTCTTGTGGTGTTCCATAATACTTAAAGTATTCTAGCAGAGCGTTAGCTATATCTATCGAGTTGGTAGAACATATAGGTATTGCTTGACCAAGTCTAGAGAATGTATCAATTATGGTTAAAAACTTTGAGTTTGATATTGTAAAAGTATCCATAAATAATTTTTGAAAAGGTTTATCAGGCGTATTAGTAAGTTGTAGAGGCGGTTGATTAGGGTGTCGGTCATATTTACTTTTATTGCAAATTAAACAACTTTTAATGTGGTCTGTTGCCAGTTTTCTCATATCTTTCCAGTAATATCTTTTTTTTAAATGTGACAAGGTTTTTTCTATTCCTCTATGGTTTGTTTTACCAGAATGAAGCAATTCTAATAATTCCATTTGGTCGGCTTCATTGCTTATTACTGTAACCTTTTTTGTACATTTAATTAACTTTGGTCCTCTGTCATTAAAGATTTGCGTATATATTTTACAAAACTCAGGGTAAAGTTTTTCTTGTTCAAAATATAAGTAATGTTTTCCTAGTCCAATCAGATATTCTTTCATAAACTTTATAATTTCTTCTTCAATATTATCTGTCGATATTTTAGCTTTAATAATTTTATTTCCATTTTCATTTAATAAATCTATTTTTGAATTTGTTGTTGTAGAGCTGATAAAACATTGATTTTTTTTGTCATTTATTATTTCATTTAAGATAGTTATTCCGATTGTAGGTTCGGATTCTTGATTAGAATAAATTGTATTATCATCTTCGTCTGGTATTAACATTGGAGTTAATCTTTTTTCAGAAAGATCAGTTTCTTGTAATTCTTTTCGTAACATTTTTAAATCTTTCCCTTTGGAGATAGGTTGTTCTTCTCTAAAAAAGGTTGTATTTGGTAATGTTGGTTCTTCATTAATATCTAAGTCTCTTATTATTTCGTCTAGTAATTATTGAGTTTCTATAGCATTTAATTGTTCTTGAGTAACTCTTGACAAAGCGTCAGCATTTGTATTATATTTTCCTTTTTTATAGATAACTTCAAAATCGTATTCTTCTAATCTTAGTTTCCATCTTATTAATTTAGAATTGGGTTTTTTTAATTTCCTTAGCCATACTAGAGGTCTGTGATCGGTGTAAATTTTGAAGTGTCTACCATATATATATGGTCGGAAGTATTTGACAGCGTATATTATTCCTAAGAGTTTTTTTCGATTGTTGAATATTTTTGTTTAGTTTTGCTTAATGTTCTTGAAGCATAACTTACTGGTTTATCTTGTCCAATTATTCCTTGGGACAAAACTGCTCCTATAGCTACATTTGATGCGTCAGTAGTAACTATAAATTCTTTTGTGAAGTCAGGGTATTGAAGTATTGGCTCATTCATTAACAAAATTTTACATTTTTCAAATGCTTCTGTGAATTTTTTGTCTATGACAATTTGTGATCCCTTTTTTAAACAGTTGGTAAGTGGTTTAGTTATTTCAGCAAATTTTTTTATAAATTTTCGAAAATAACCCACTAGTCCTAGAAATGATTTAATTTCTTTTTGAGTTCTTGGTAAAGGGTATTTATCAATTGCATTAATCTTTTCTGGATTAGGTCTTACTCCATCTTCTGTAATTAGGTGACCTAAATACTTTAGCTCTTTTTGAAGAAATTCACATTTTCCTATATTGACTTTAAAATTTGCATCATCTAATCTTTTAAAAACTTTATCTAATTTTGACATGTGTTCCTGGAGTGAAACTGAATAAATTATTATATCGTCCAAATATACCATGCAAACATCTTCCAATAATCCTTTTAAAATTGTATCCATTAATCGTTGAAAAGTTGCAGGTGCGTTCTTTAATCCGAAGGGCATTCTTGTAAATTCAAAATGACCTTGTTCAGTTAAAAATGCAGTTTTCTGTGTGTCATTAGGATCCATTTCTACTTAATGATAACCGGATACTAGGTCAATACTACTAAAGTAATGACATTTACCCAATTTATCCAATATATCAGCAATATTAGGAATTGGATATTTATCTTCTATCATTTGATCATTTAATCGTCGATAGTCGATTACCATTTTTTTCTTAATTTTTCCATTAGTAGTTCTTGTGACTATATTTACTGGACAGCTCCAAGGAGAAATGCTTTCCTGAATTATATCTTGATCCAATAATTCCAGAACTTGTTTTTTAATTTCTTTTTTTGTTTCTATCGGTTGTCTGTACATTTTAACATAAATAGGTATTTCGTTTTTTAAATTTAGTTTATGTTTAACATGATGTGTAAAAGTTAATTTTTGACCGTCTACATGAAATACATGTTTATATTTGTTTGCAAATGCTCTAATAGAAGCTTCTTCTTCGATGTTCATTTTATCTATGTTTAAGTTTTTATTAATATTTTGTATTTGTAAATCTTCTAATTTGTTATTATTATTTTGCTCATCATCATCATTATCTATATCCATTTTCTCAAAAATACAATTTTCTTCAATTTCGCTTATTAAATGAGTTTGTAATGAATCACTAATGTTAATGTTTCTAAGATCTTCTGTATAGTTTACTGCAATTACTAATGCTTCGTAATTGTTTGCTTTAGTTATTGATTCTTTAACTTTAATTCCTGGGCGAAATTCAAATGGAGGTATGTAAATAGTTCCGCTTTCTATATTTACAGGTATTTTAATCACTTTTGCTTGTAATGGTTCAAAAGTTAGTCTTTCTTTTTCAAGATGAATAGGTATGTTTGCGTTTGGAGTTTTAAGAACTTTATTACGAATATCCAATATTGCATTTAGTTTGCTTAATAAATCGATTCCAATTAAACCGTCAAATTTCTTACTGAAATCAAATTTAAAAAACGTATGTTCAATATTAGAACAAAATATTGGTGGTATTTCCGCAATAATTGCATCATTGTGCTTAGTAGTAGCGTGAGCCGTTTTAATAATAAATGGTATTTTCACAGCATATTCTTCTAGTTGTTTAAATAATTTAGAATTTATTAATGTTTTGGTTGATCCTGTATCAATTAAAAATTTAAGTCCAGAACATGTTATGTAGGGCAAATTACAATTAATATTATTTAAATTAATTACAGCTGTGTTATCGTTGTTTTGATTATTCATCATTTTTTCTTGGTTGTAAAGCAAATGAACTGAAAATTTTCCTCTGCGTTGTTGACATCTTCATCGAGGTCGTCATTATATTCACAGTAATCAGCAAATTCTTCTGTATTTACGTTTTCATACATTTGCGTACTGTCTAGCGTATTGTCTGGCTCGTCGTCATCCTGATAATATAATCGTTGACCAGGTGTCCAGCGAGGGCGTTTATTTTGATGAATGAAAGTTGATACCGGTCTTTTCTGCGCGCTGGAATCTACTTCCATAGGCGTAGGCTTGGGCATTGTTTTATGTGTCGCTTGCGGTAGAGGCATCGTTGTTGGGAATCTTTGATTCATATTATTATTTGTAAATGATTTATTTTGATTAAACGGAGATGTAAAAACATGATTCCTGTTAAACTGATTTGATTCGGGCGCAAATGATGGCACATTTTGATTATTCTGAAATAGCATTAAATAAGGTTGCGCTACTGGTGTGAATCTGTTATTTATTTGATAACCCTGTTGTTTACTTTGGTTACGTGCTTTATCTAATGATGTTTTCATATTAGTACGTTGTAAATTATTTGTTCTTCCGGCACGGTAATTGAAATTCTCCACTTCTATCACGTGACTCATAGCTGTCTCAAGGTCGGCTGGTTGCTTCACTTGAACCATTATTCCTGTTACATGATCAATTTCTAATAATCCTTGCAAATAAATTTGTAGTGCCGTTTTCTTATAATTCAAATTTTTTAATGCTCTATTATTAGCACTGTTGTCTCTTAATTTCACTTGAGTAAGAAGAAGTTGTAAAATTTCTTTTATTCGTGTACCGTAATTATAAGATCCTTCATTTTTATTGGGTCTAATTATGGCTAAGTCATTAAATAAACATGACTCAGAACGTTGATCACCGAAATGATTTAATGAAAGATTTTTTAGATCTTGCCAAGATGTGGTCTCTTTGTTACAACTTATGGCTTTCAAGGCTTTACCTTTCAATTTTCCTTGAAATATTCTTAATAATAAAGCTTGTATACTTGCATTAGGTTCTGTCAAAAATGTATTGACTAGAAATTCACAAGCTGATATGTAAGCATTTAAAACGTTGGAATCACCATCAAAATTCGGAATGGTGTCCTGATACACGTTTGTCACGTCTTTCACAGTATAAGGCATAATGTTTAAGGAACTTATTAATAGGGATAGACTATCGATATCTGTCATAGGATTTTGACAATTGACAATTATTGAAAATCTGTACTCACATTAATAGTATTAAGGTGGTATCCATCTGGTATTAATTCAAGTTTGAGTGAAGTAATCCAGGTTAGGTTCACTTAAAGTTTAAAGTCTTTAATTTCTAATATTCGTTATCTGCTATAATCGTTAACACGAACCGTCGATATTTATTATGTTGCAGATAATCCTGTCCGCAGCGCCAGTTAAATTCCACGGGTTGGAATGAGACTTTTTAAAAACTATTAATTACTTTTTATTTAAATCATCAAACTTTACATGGTTTGATCTATTCTAATACAATTGAAGTTGATTATAATGGTTAATTATAATGATTAAATATTAATTATTAATTGGTCATAGTAGCTCGCGATTTGCAGCAAAGTCTAGTTACCGATTTTAGGTGTACTTGTTACTACTATATGTTGGACTGGCTCCTCTGGGAAGCGTCGTCGTATTTATATGTTTTGTTGTGACGGCTCAGCATTTACTGTATCATAACACGCGTTAAAAAAGTTGCTTTCTGTCGGGAAATCTCAATTGCTAAAGCATTACCATTACAGAATCCGTAAACAAAAATGATATCTGCGTTTTCTCCGTTATTGAACAGCATTTTTATCAAATTTTACTAACCAAACTAAAGAAAACTGCTTTAACAAGTATCAACAGCTTGCATCAATGCACACTTGTTAAAGTAATGTTGGTTTGTTTGTGTTTTATCCTAATGAAAAGTTTTTTAAATGTTTTGTATTTGTTGACTACCTCAAAAACAAAGCAAGATAGACAAAAAGTAATTTAGATTTTCTGAAGAACAAAGCCAATTTTGACAATTTTTGAATGTAAAAAAATTCTTGATAATGCCTAATATACCATTTTTCATATAAATAACCTTTTTTTTTGTGGTCTGAAAAATATTTACTGAAATTTTTACTAAAATCGACATAAGGTGACAGCGTGTTTTTGGGACATAAGAATTACAAGTTTTAAAGATCGCAAAAATATGTGCAACTTCCTGCATCAAAATAGTGGTGTATACGTATTGATTCTATAAGTCTTATGTGATCACTTTAAAAAAAGATTAAACACGAAATAATCTAGACCTTGTAGATCAAATTTTGTTAAGATTTGACAAAGTTAGAACGGTTTAAAGAAAGCAAAGTTTTGCGATTTTTCTTATCTTACGGGTTTTTTGGAATAGTGTTTGAAGCTTAATATATCAAAACAACTGCCCCAATATTAAACATAAAAATATGGGTTTTGAAGTACATGTAATAAGGAATAATTTGAGCTATCGTGGACCTTTATATCTTTTTCCAGAAGCCCAAAAATTGAGATACAAAATAAGCTAAAAAAAACGTTTAATTGTAAAATTTCTGACCTTCAAATGTGTGTCATTTTGAACAAGCAATATTCTAAGGTCCAAAACTTTGGGATTCTCATTTTTTTCATCTATATTTTGATTCCTGAAAATTCGAGCAAAATCAAAGATGTCGACTTTTTCAAATTAGTTGAAAAGTAATGGAATTACCCATATACATTCTCATCCAAGCAGCGCAAACCAATATTCTTACCAGTGGCGTAACTTGCTTTCTTTTAATTTGTGATTTTAAATTTTAATTTGTGATTTTATATTTTAAGCTTGTTTTAAACACTCCTTTGTTTTCTTGTGTTATCCCAACCGTGGTCTGCTTTTGTTTGTTTTGTAGTTAGTCACCAGGTGAAGGACCGCACCGGTGTGAATTGTGTATCCTTTTATCATCCTTGTTTTATTTTTTATTCCTAAATATTTAATCACTTTTATAGTTAAATTTTTATATTTTAAATTTTAATTTATTATGTCCGGTCAAGCGTGCAAATGCAAAAGTGTTGCACAATCTGGCGTAACATGTACTAGTTGTAGAATTATATTTCATAACAGTTGCGCCATTCCGAACTTCCCAGACTTTATAAAGAGACTATCGTACTGTATCAAGTTTTGTTAGATGAAGTTCGGTCTAACAATAAATTGCTATTAGATAAAGTATTGTATCTTTAAGAGAAGATTGCAGACAAAGATAAGGTAATACTTGAATACAAAACTCGTATTCAAGAATCTATGCCTTGTGTAGTTACACCAACTATTAATGAGGAAATTCAATTGCTTCCATCTGCAATTAATTCTGCAATTAATAATTCTTCTTTTTCTTTTGCAACCCTTACTGCTCAAACAAAACCTAAACAGAAAGTTCAACCTAAAACCCCAACAATTTTTGGTTGTAGTCCAAGTAACGATAAGTTGCAGGCATATGTGCCAAACTCATATATACATGTCTCAAAACTTAAACGCGGAACTAAAAAATCCGATGTTATTAACTACATTAAATTGAAATACCCCGATATATTAATCGACGCTGTAGATCTAGTTGTACAATCTGGAAGCTACAGTAGCTTTAAAGTCTCGGTTCCAGCCGACCATGTTTGAGCTATTATTTGCAAAGACTTTTGGCCAGCTAACTATGCTGTTAAAAAATTTGTGAGTTATGGTCGTTCACAAAATGTTCCTGCTTCATCTCTAATGGATTTTCGGAGCCTGAATCCTGTCAACAGCATGGACCCATCTTCAAGAATGATAACGGCTTCTCCATCTACTACCAGAACGTCGGGGGTTTAAAAACTTAGAAAACTCTTGCTAGCTGTAGCCGTATCAGACTACGATGTGATTGTTTTCACTGAAACCTGGCTTTCTACAGACATCAGTGACTCTGAATTAAATCTAAAAGGCTATCATTTATTTAGGTGTGATCGCTCGGCCCTTACAAGCCCTAAACAAAGCGGAGGTGGTGTTTTAATTGCTATCAAAACTCACCTCAAATCTGTATTACTTTACCCCACGTTTATTAGTGTTGAACATTTGTTTGTAGTTGTTAAGTTTAATCTTGTGTCTTATATAAATTGTGCGGTATATTTACCACCTAATTCAACTAGTGACAAATATCTTGACCATTGTTATTCAGTCGAATCTATTGCCGACGAGTTTCCAAGCAGTAAACTAGTTTTATTGGGCGATTACAATCTACCTGCAGCCTCTTGGGTTAACAATGATTTAGGTATAGGAGTAATTTGTAATGATAGTTACCCTGCTTATTTAGTAGCTGATTCATTTGGGTTCTTAAACTGCGTACAATGCATTTCTATTCCTAATAGTGAGGGTGTGTTTTTGGATTTATGTTTTACTAACGATCGTAATATTTCTGTGATAGAAGCTGTAGATGATTTGTTAAATTTAAGCCAACACCATACTGCGTACTTGTTAACTATAAAATGTGATACTACCTGTGATATTTTAAATTGTAATTATGTTTTTAATGATTTTAAACTTGCCGACTACAACGCAATCAATAATTATTTGTTGAATGTTGATTGGACTCCACTATTTTATAACTGTGATATTGATATGTGTCTTGATGTATTTTACTCTGTAATTGATTATGATATTGATTGTTTTGTCCCTAAAAAACTGTAGCGTAAAAGCAATTTTCCTATTTGGTTCAACAAAGAATTGATATCACTTACTAAACTCAAGAAAACTATACACAAACGTTATAAATCTTCAAAACTATTGTCGGACTATAATGAATTCTAATCTATTCGTACTACGTGCAAAAATCTCAGTGCTCATCAATACGAGCAATATAGTTTACAAACTGAAAGTAAAATTTAAAATAATCCAAAACATTTTTGGAGATTTGTTAATGAGAACAAAAAAACTAATGGTTTTCCAGCCACAATGCATTATAAAGATCAAACTTGTAATTATGGGAACGACTTTGTAACTAATTTTGCAGATTTTTTTTCTTCAGTCTATGATAACGAAACTCATCCAACTCCATTGTTTAATTTTAATAATAACGTAATACATTCAAAATTTTTTATTAGTTTGTGTGATGTTTTTAGGGGAATTGAAAACCTTAAATGTAATTTAAGCGTTGGACCCGACGGCATTCCCTCTTTACTGTTAAAAAAGTGCATTTATTCTATTGCAAAGCCATTGCACTTACTTTTCAATGCTTCATTGAATGAAACTAAATTTCCTCAAATATGGAAACAAAGCTATATTACGCCTTTGTTTAAATCTGGAGCCAAAGAGAATATCACTAACTATAGAGGCATTTGCATTCAATCTGCTATACCTAAATTGTTCGATGAAATTGTAACTAGTCAGTTGCAATGGATGTGCAAAAGCAACTTAATAGAAGAGCAGCATGGATTTCGTGAAGAGCGTTCCACACTTACTAATTTACTCTGTTATGAAAATGATATTTTAAATGCATTTGAATCTAAAGTACAAGTTGACTCAATCTATACCGATTTTTCAAAGGCGTTTGATCGTGTGAGTCATAATATTTTGATTGCCAAGCTCAGTGCTCTGGGATTTCATCATGATGTGACTTCCTGGTTAATCAGCTTTTTGAAAAATCGCACGCAGTGTGTAAAAATTAATAACTTTTTGTCACAGCCCATTCTTGTTTCATCTAGTGTTCCTCAAGGATCTCATTGTGGACCAATTTTATTTTTGCTTTTTATTAATGATATCCCACAGTATATCAATTCATCGTCATTTCTTTTATTTGCGGATGATTTAAAAATGTATAGAAGAATATCTCTCAATGACTGCCATCTTTTACAACTAGACTTGGATTCTATAAATACTTGGTGTTTTATTAATAAATTATTTTTTAATGCTGATAAATGTTTTTCAATAAGTTTCCATAGAACTTTAAGTAAAATTTCTTTTAACTATATAATTGACACTAAAGTGTTAAACAAAGTCACACAAATAAAAGATTTAGGCGTTATTTTTGATCATAAACTTACATTTGTTGAACATATAAACATCATGTGCAATAGTACCATAAAAATGTTAGGATTTGTATATAGAATGTCCGCGGATTTATCAGCCAGTACACTTAAACTTTTATATTGTGCTTTGGTGCGTTCGCATTTAGAGTATGCTCCGTCAGTTTGGAGTCCTGTTTATGAAATTCATAACCGTAGTATTGAACAAATTCAAAAAAAGTTTTGTCGTTTATTGTCTTATATATCCGGCATATTATCTGTAAATTATGATTACTGCTACATTGCTTTATTGTACAATCTACCGCCATTGAAGATTCGCCGCAAAAGAGCTGATTTGTCGTTCTTGCGTAATTTAATTATGTCTGAGATTGATTGTCCGGAGCTACTTGATACTTTTCCATTCCATGTAGCACCTAATAATAGACATAGCAGACATTCTTCTTTATTTCGCGAGTCTACTCATTCTACTAATTATGGTTTCAACAATCCACTCGGTAGAATGTGTAGATTTGCAAATAATTTACCAACTGATATTAATGTATTTTGTGTCTCTAAATCTACGTTCAGAAGTCAGCTTAGTCATGCTGACTAATGTCTAATATGTGCGCTTTTATGAATGGTATATTTGTATTCTTTAGTTTTGTATTGTAAAACATCATTGTTTATGTATATTTGATGTAGATGTAAATGGTAAGATTATACCGTCAATAAAGTATTATTATTATTACATATTTAAAAAATAAAGAAAATTTTGTACAGGAACCAGTTTATAATTATGAAACAAACATATACATTCCAAAATATAGAATATTAAAATTTAGAAAAATCGCCAATTATTGTTGCTAGTTATATGTATAATAATCTTCTTAAATAAATATGCAATAAAATCTTAACAGCTTCAAAAAATCATTTTTTAATTTTATTAATTTTTGTAAAAATTTATTTAAATTTATTTGTATTTTATTGTTTACAAATGTTGTTTTTTTTTTACTGTCGGAGGTGGATTCACTTACGGACGCCGTGTGGGACTCATTTTTTCAAAAGAGATCCTACCCACTAAAGCACCCCCTTCCCTAAGCTTTATGTTAATTTAAATAATACCTTTTATCAAACTGGGTGACATGTTAGCTAAACCAATATTTTTCTTACTTTTCAGATAAAGTCCGTATCTTTTGGTGAGGTTTGTGCTTTTTTTGGAAACATACTGATCTGATTTCCATTAGATTTGTGGTTTCTACATTGAACTATTTCATTACAATTCTACCAGTTACTATGCATTTCTAATAAACTAATCAAATCTTTTTCAATAATTTAACATTTACATTACACTTGTGTTTATCAAACAAAAAGTTAAACTTCTCTAACAAAAACGAAACAATATTAGAAAGTTCAACTGAAGGTCGATTTAAAAAAATTATATTTGAAGGGCACTAGTAGTCTTTAATTAAGAGAAAAAATTTCTTTTCTTTTAACAAATCAGTATCATTTAAAAAAAAATTAAAGAACAGTGTTTACAATCTGTTTTGTTAATAATATTATTTGCAGGATAGCCAGCTGCATAAATATTTGAACAGGTTTCTAAGGTGTTTATTTTTTTTAATATAACTTGAAACTTTGTTCTCTTTGTTCTTCAGTTTTGTTTTGAAAAAAAACATCAAGAGGTATGTTGTCGCTTGTATCTAAATTGGTGTTTTCAGTGGCAGAAAAAAGTTCAAGAACTTCACTGTCGTCAATTTCACAGTTTCTGGTATCTACCGCCATTTGATGTCTAATATTCATATTATGCTGAATTGCAATACGGCATTGACAAACTGAAAGGGTTGTATCCTTTTTTGTTTTTGATAATAAAAAAACAAATTTCAAAAGGATTTTGATTAAGAAAGTTGGTTAACAAATACTTCATTTTTTAGTTTTGACATTAAAAAACTACAGCTTATATTGTCCACTGTAATCCTTCTATGTAATAAATGTTTGAGTTGCATATTTAACTCTCATTTTTTAGAAACTATTAAGATTCATATGAACTGCTTCTAGTTTTATCATTGCTCTTGTTGTGTTGCTTTGTTTGTCGATTTTGTAAGTGTTATTTACATTGGACCAAGATATGGGCTTATTATTAACAAACATATTTAATTTTAAGTTCATAAAATTATTGCGATTTAATCAAATGAGGCGCATCAAAACAGGTAAAAATAATTATTATATACATATATCATTAATATTAATAATATGGTGTTTTTTTGTAGCTCCTAATGATAATATTACACTTCAATTGCTGGTCCTTTGATTGCATACAATAATCCTAGGATTAAAAGACATTTTCCTTAAATTGTACAGCACACAGTTTTTCACGATCTGCCATTGTTTTGGCTTTTAGACCAAGTTTATCAGTTAAAGTTGTTTTTGTTCCCGCTCTTAAACTGAATACTTTCAATCATGACTGAATAATTCTAACTGAAGCAATAATTTTAATTTATCAATCATAAATTTATAAGTCCCTGGGATTTATAGTAAAGTGAAAGAGCTAGTTGTTGCTCTGATTTTTGACCACAGGGTTTGAGATTTATGAAAAAACTGCATATTTATTAAAGTTTTAACCGAATTACTTTTAAATCTTAATAAATTATTTATTACTGCAATTGTAGAAAATAAAGTTTTTTTTTTCTAAGTCTATAAGTTTGAGAATAATTAGCTTTTATTTTTTTTGCAAACTTTTTATTTTGACACTTAAAATTTTGCAGTTTTTTGTCGTTTGTGACAAAGATGGCATATTCAGCAAACATTCACTAACAACACTGTTGCTAGAACTACATTGAAACGATTGACAATTTTGCTTAGTAAAGCCAACAGATGTACTTTCGAAATCTGAATCTGTTTACGTGCTAGTAGTACTAAATGTCTTTTTCTTTCTAGCATATACTTTTGGGTTATCAGATTTAGTCATCGTTTTTGTAGGACTAGTGGAACCAAGAAATTAATGGTTTATACCTAAAAACAATATATACGCAATAATTTATTAAAAAAAAATTAAATTATTATGTAATAAAGTCGAAAAACGTTACTTTTATTTTTAATTTAAAACAAGAAATACAAGTCATTATAATTTATTTTTTTGACGCATCACTAAATTTTATTTTTTTATTGATTTTATAGATAGAACAAAAATTGTACAAGTACCACGTAATTATTTATCATAAGAATGTTTGCATTTAGTGGACTAAACATTGAAGTACTCGCACGACTACACTGGGCAGATATAAGGTCAGTTTTTGATTTTGTTGCTTTTATAAGTTTTTTTTTTTGCAATTGGTAACAATAAATTTTAGCACGTTTATTATATTAAAAACGGCTTTAGCCTTTGCTAAAATCTTAATAATGTGCGCGTTCACAATATCAGATCTAATATGATAATTGTAACGTCAGATAACAAACAAACCAATAAAAATGAAATCAGTAATAAATACAGCATAACTACACAATTTCTATTTGATGTGCTTGGCCAATTAGAAATAAAATTTCAATCACAAGTGAAGATGACATTGTACCGTTGTCGGTAATAAAAAATCAAGTGCAAATAAAATGTGTAGATTTTCAAAAAAAAATTAAAAATATCTGGGCATGGAATAAAGAATAAACAAATTTCAAAAACTTAAAATATGAATAAATGCTGACAACCAACTTCAAATAACATCTAGATTTTGTCCAGACATCACTGGAATGAATATGTAAAAATGGTAATTTACATTATGTATTAAAAAATAACTTATTTTAAATAAAGTTAATTTACCAAAAATATATTTTTTAAATTTATTTACATCTTCCCAGTGTATTCGATCGAGTACACCCATTATTTTTTCAAAATAATTAAAATTACTTATAAACATATTTTACTTATAAAATGCTAAACATTACAAAATATGGATTGGCTGAATTTTTGTGGGCAAATTATGACATTAAGGCCAAAAAGTATTCAATTGTCTATGATCTTTAATAATCAAATTTTTATTCTTTATTATAAAAATGATTATTTTTATCTTTAAACATTATAAATACTAGCGGTAGATAATAATTAATTATAAAAAAGTAAAACTTTTAAAATATAAATGATTTAGTATGTTCTACAGTTCTTAATAATAATTGATGGTAATTAATTATTTTGATCACAGTCTTTTAATAATCAATACTATCAATTCAGTATTGATTACTCGAACTCGAATTACTAATTAAATCGAAATTATATATTATATATACATAGCCGTATTCTGAACATTTTTTACAGCGGTGTTAATTAATATGTATTTTTAAAGTTGCTAAGTAATATATGAAAAACTCATTGCCCGATTGGTTAAACAGTGATTTTAACATCAATGTTAAAATATGTTCAGAATAGCACCAATAATTTTATATTATGATAGAATTTTGAACTAATATGCTAAATATGCTAGTTTGCATTTTTAACACAAATTTTAATTTTTTAAGTAATTTGTGTAAAAACACTTACTTTTTAGTACCAGTTTTACGTTTATATTAAAAAATGACGCTTGTTTATACGATAAAAACTTTGTCATAATAAATCTTTAAAATCATAATTACTTTCAATATAAATTTGATTGGAACAGCATAGGGAAATAACAACACTATTAATTTTAAAGTCAGTAGGTAACAAATATTTTTCGCATATTTTTTTATATTTTAACAGTTCTTTGTTGATTAATGCAGTTTTAATATTTTCGGAATTTTTCTGCCACTCTTTCAAACGTTGTTCATTTTTTATAGGAAAATTAAAAAAACTTATTGCATCCTATAGTTTGTACAATTAATGTAAACACACATATTGTTAGAAATTTTATCCATGATGATATTTTCTTTATTATTTTTATAGAAATTCTTTATATTCATTTTTATTTAATAATATTTTATTATTATTAAATAAAAATGAATTTATCCATGTTTATTTTAAATCATCTGCTAAGTTTCCGTGCGGTTAATATCAGGGTTGCAGCAAGCTGTAGACGAGAACGTTACTATCACAGCGTCTGTGACTGACTGACCGGCAATATTATTTTATAAAGTTTAAAGTGTTCAAGTAAGAGACCACCTACAACTGAAGTCGGCATTAGTTGACGGGAATTCGCATATACGTCGCGCATCTTTATATACTCTTTCAATCAACGGTAGAACTAACCAAAACATAAATTCTACAGATGGTTCTCAAATTATAAAGAAAGAAGTAAAATGTGCTATTAAAACTACCAAGATAGGGAAGCAACAGTTTATGAAGAAATTCTTTTTACCACAAACGAATTGCAATTACTAACAAAACTGTTTAATTTAATATACGACAGTGGCGTAATACCAACAACAAAGAGTAAAGCAACAAAATGCAGCAAATATAGAACAATTAGCTTAATGAGTCATGTATTGAAAATATTTTTGAAAATAATTCATAAAAAAAAAACACACATTATTGATAACTAGAACAAAGATGCAGAGATGTAAACCGTAAAGTCTATATGTGTGCGATAGATTTTGAAAAAGCTTTCAATCGGGTTTGTCACGACAAGATGGTAGAAATACTAAAAAACACCTCAATTGACAAGAAAGATATTTGCATCATCACAAACCTATATTATCAACAGACAGCAGAAGCACGTCTAAGCCAACAACTATCGGGCAAAGTTGACATCAAGAAAAAAGTGCGGCAGGGATGCATCTTGTCACCGATACTATTCAACTTATATGCAGAAGAAATATTCAACGAAGTACTGAAAAATGCAAGTAAAGGAAAGCATTATCATAAATGGAAAACTAGTAAACAACATTAGATATGCTGACGGACAACACGCTATTACTGACAAGCACAAGTGAACAAATACAGACGCTTATCGACCGCTTAGTGAAAACATGCAAAGAATACGGACTAAAGCTGAATACAAAAACGATCAAAACTCTAGTCATTAGCAAAAACTATAACGTACAAGACAATGTGCATAGTAGTAGAGAAAGACCAATTAGAGCGCGTAAATAAACTAAAATACCTAGGCACAATTATTAACAATAAATGAAACCCAAGCATGGAAATCAAACCCAGAATCGCACAAACAAGAGCAAATTTTGAAATTTAAAAACGTTTTATGCAGCTACAACTTAAACCTAGAATTGCGCATGAGAATGGTACAATGCTACATCTTCCTGATTTTATTATACAGGCAGAGGCCTGGAGGCTAACGACAAAACATTAATCAAAAACTTAAACACATTTGAAATGTGGATGTATAGATTAACAAAAATCTTGAGATTTCAAACATCATAAAACAACTAGAGTATATTGGATACATTATGAGGTAGCCGGAAAATTACAAACTGTTTAATTTATAATGTAAAAGAATTGTTGGACATCGACAACATCATGGCTAAAGAATCTTTGCCAATGGTTTGGGAAAACATCAGTCCAGCTTTTCCGTGCAGCGGTAAACAAGACGATCATAGTCAATATGACAGCTAAACTGAGATCGGTCATAAAACATGAAGAAGAAAAAGTAAACTTTTACCGTTTATAGTTGCCGCTGTAACTAGATTTAATTAGAGTACAGTACAGTACAAAAAGCTGTTAGTCAAAAAACGATTATCAAACCTAACACATATTCCGTGTCAATAACGGTTGAGGAGACTTTAGGTTTCCTTAACCAAAAATATGAAAAAAACATGCCTCACACACACTCAAGCCTTAAAACCGACCTGACAAAACCTGTTTAGGCAAATACGTCAAAACAAATAGATGTCGAACAGTCTGATCGGGGTAAACGGAAGCGGGATGATCTTTCTTTTAGGAATGGTGACGACGGATTTAGTTTGGCATCAGAATTTTTTGTTGTTGACAGTGGCAGCAACAGAAGCAGACAAAGAAGGAAACCTGGCTAAAATAAAGCAGAACACGCTTCCAGCAAAAAGCCTTGTATTAAGTTTTACTATTAATAATATATGAGGTGATTCTTTGCGTGTCGAGTAGTTTCTAAGAGACGCAGCGGCAAGGAAGGAGGTAGCGAGTAGGCCGACCCGAAAAGTTTACCCCACTACCACAAATAAGCTCTATTCTTTACTAATAAAGTGAGACCGTCGCACAGACGCACACGCATGTTTAATCAAATCAAGATCGGAGAGTACATATTAGCCAGAACGGAATTCTATCTTAGAAATTAAATATAAAAATTATATATTTCATATATAAATTAATTATCTGAAATTTGAAACTTGATAACGCAAGTTGTCAATTGCATGATCTACATTATATTAAAAAAATGATAGTTTTATAATAATTAATGACAAATTTAAATAGATTTAATAAAATCATTATATTGCCAGAGAAATAAAAAACATTGCCATTGAATACTAAAAAAGCAAACGCAATGAAAATTTAATAAATTAAATTAAAAAAAAAAACGTGCGTAATTAGTAAAATAAACTTTGTATTAGTAATATTTTTTGGGTGTTGGTAACTTTTATGTTAATTATAAACTTTATTATTATGATATGAATTTTATATTTAACAACTTGAGTAAATATTTTAAATTAATGCAAATTAACTGTATTACTATACATGAGTTTGACACTTTGAATGTATTATTATATACTAATAATGTTATAATGAATTCGTTTACATTGTTTTATAAAATAATTCACTTTGGGAACTTAAAGGTGTTCTCCTCGTGTCACATCGCAAACGTCAATGTTAGTTCATTCCAAAACCGATGTAGCATATCTTCATTGAGATTTTCCACAGTTCTTGTAATGTGTCGTTTTAGCTCATCTAAGTAATTAAAAAACAGAGAGACGCAAACCAGGACTTTGTAGTTTCTAACTTAGATGTTATTGGATTCTGTGAACTTTGATAGTAAACAGCACAAACACTGTTACTTCTGACACACGAGGTCTTCCCAGACTATTCCTTTTAAATAAACACCCTGTTGTTTCAAGTTCAACAATCGTAAATTGATAAATTGACTGTCTAGTAGGTGAAGTTTTTTAAAACGTGTTCAAAAATATCGTCAGACAATAGTTACGGATTTTGTTTTTGCAAATTTAAGCATACAATATGATTTCTTTGTAGAATTTGCAGCTATTACTACTTACTGTACTATCAAAACTATTACAGTTCTTAAGTTATCAGCGGAAAATGCATGCCGATATCACAAATAACTATTGTTTTATGCAACACTAAAAAGGTCTATTTCTTTTGTAGTAACCACGTATATCTAAATTGTATTGTAAAAACGATAAATATTTTGATATTAATTTTGAAATGAATGTAGAAATCAACCTAATAAAAAAAAAATATGCGTAAGAAATTAATTATAACTTTATGCATTGTGATTTAACGCTGACATATAATAGATAGTGTTCAAAATTGTTTTTTATTTGTAACTTTTCCAATTAACACAACACTTATTAATACTGACGGAAATTTATCGGATGTTAATCATGAGGCTCTTATTAGAATCATAAACAAACATTTACAACTGTATGTCTCATTAGAAAATATGCTATCAATGCCAAATTTTAAATATAAAAAAGTTTATGAAAATAGTTGTAATGCATGGCAAGAAAGAGTTGTTGAGTCAATTGTACTGGCCCGTATCAAGAATGGATCTACTTATCAAAGTTGTTGTGATTGTTTTTGAATAAAAAGCTCATGTAGGTCAAGAGCCCATAATTCTTCTTCTAAATGTGCTGCTATTGTTGAGGCAAAAAGTAAGAAAGTGCTATTTTTTAGTCCAAATTAAGTTTAGTAAACATGTACAAATAAATAGAATTAAAAACATCACAAATGTTACAATAATAAAACAGCATTATCCTTTACCATGGAACCAAATATACTTTCTGAAAGATTTGCATAAAGCGTTTTGATGCACAGCATAACTTTTGACACAAAATTTATTGATGTTGATAGAAACAAACAAAAAGTCATCTTTTGTATCAATATATTAATAAATTCAGAGACCGTGTAAAGAACAAGGGGCGGACCTTTAATATTAAGAAAAAAACTATTAAAACTTCATAAAATTTCTAGCTATCACAAAAAATAAAGAATACCACAAAAAACAAAAATTTGAGTTAATTGAGACAGACATTAAAAATAGTTGCAGTCACATTTTTGGAGAACATGCCAAATCTAATGACTTGCAATACTTTTGTAAAGAGAAATACACAGATGGTAGTATGCCGATATAAACTGAATTGAATTATGTTACTATTTAATGCAATTGTATAGGGTTTTCAATAAGAGGCTTCAATTTGATATTTAAAAAAAAAAACGGGTATTTTTTAAGAGAAATCAATAAATATTTATTTCATTGTAAAGAGAAAGGTATTCCATTAACATTTGAAAACAATATTAGTCAAATGGCCACGGTTACGGTTGCGGTACCACATTCTTTTTATAAAATTTTCCATGACCAATTTGCACATTTGCGGCTGAAGGTCATCTATAACTTCACAAATTCCATCTTTAAGGTCTTGAATAGATTGTGGAGCATTGGCATAGACCTTATCTTTCACGTGGCTCCAAAGAAAACAGTCTAAAGGTGTTAAATCACAAGATCTCAGTGGTCAATTGGGATCACCTCTTCGAGAAATAACACGGTCAGGAAACTTTTCTTGCTAAATTGCGATTGTTTAGTTGCTTGTGTGGCACGTAGCACAGTTTTGCTAAAAATAAACGTTGTCCACATCAATATCTTCCAATTCTGGCCATAAATCATTAATCATAGCTAGGTAG
This sequence comes from Tachinus rufipes, assembly GCA_963932245.1. Classification (NCBI taxonomy): domain Eukaryota; kingdom Metazoa; phylum Arthropoda; class Insecta; order Coleoptera; family Staphylinidae; genus Tachinus; species Tachinus rufipes. The sequence continues at coordinate 55,661,063 of OZ010748.1, forward strand.
CGCCATCCATTCACCGTAACAGTTGCACATCACAAACTTGTCCCAACAGCTAAAAATTTTCCACCAGGTTTACTTTTGCCGGCCGAGAAGGTGCTTTACGACGACCAAAAAGTGCTTTATTTTTGCGAACTGTGACTGAAAAATGTTCACTATTTTTGTAAGTGTAGTAAATTTGAATAATTTAAATGCGTTGTTGAAGCGTGTATTGTTTCATTTTTAATAATGGCGTAGTTTTTTCTTGTCAAATGTCAAAAGATAATAGTTTCAAAATAAAACTTCTTATTGGAAAACCTTTTAGATAACAATGCTGTTAAGCATTATTGCAAAATTTATAATAAGTAGCAAAAGAATAAATTTTACAAAAAGTAGATCGTATAAAATCCGTTATTTTTCAGCAGTTGTTGCATATTACATCAAAAAAGTATGTAGAAAAACAATGATAAACTACTTTTTTAAGAAAAATACGCACGAAAGCAAATTATTTATCAAAAACAAAACGCAGCAGGATAAAGATTTTGGACCAAACTGCAACAAACTGAAGAGATCGACAAGCGCAAAATTGATTTTTTAAATTATTTGAAAACCGAAAGACATAAAACTAAAAACAAAGAACAACAAACAACACAACAAAATAAGTGTCAAGAGTAGTTTATTTGTTTAAATTATTTATCCAAAAAATTTAGTTCAAAGTTTTATAAACCAAAAAAAAAAAAACATTTACCGCAGAATATACAACAGAAGATAGAATTCAATTGAACTTAATTAAATTGTGGTTAAAATAGAGAGAATTAGTTTATTATAAAAAGAAAAAGAAAATAACAGTTTTTTTTAATAGATTTTATGTTACCGGAAAGTCTATAAAGTATAGAGATATAGTATACTCATAGATATAGTGTCTTTACAACATGGGCTTACCATAGCGGATTATTTCATTACCAATTACCATGGAAATGCAATTATGTTGTTTATTATATACTCTTCATAACTTATAACAAATCGGTATTTAATGGTAAAAATATTATATAGATTTACAATATTTTCACCCTTGAATATTACTTTAAGTTCCAGGTCTATAGATTATACAAACATAATGGTTGGTAATAAAATAATCTGATGAGATAATTTAAACCCATGTTGCAAAGAAACTATATCTATAGGAATCTAGTATGCCCATAGATATAGTGTTTTTACAACAAGGGCTTGAATGATCTCAAAGAATTACTTCATTACTAATCACCTTGGGAAGACAATTATGTTTGTATTACGAAGAGCACTGCTAAAGTTTGCGGAATTAAGTACTGTCTGTATTGCCAGCATTCTGCAATTGTCATATTTCTAAAATTTGACGTTTTTCACCTATAATTCAGTTGACAGTTTAATTTCAAACTGCTTCGTTTTGTTTCAACAAAATTTATTATCGAGAAATAATTGTGTAAAAAATGGAAATTTTGAATCGTGACTTCCAATTGATAATTTTTTTTTATTTTTGATACGGTTTAACACCGCAGCAATGTGTGGAAAAACTAAATTTGTTGTTTGGGGATAAAGCACCATCCAAAACTATGGTTTACATATGCTTCGCAGAATTCAAGCTTGGAATATTGATGATGTGCGAAAATGTAACATGTAACTTATAATGAGATAGAAGCATCCTTAGGCATTGCAGCAAAACAAATACGATTTTGCACAAGCATTTGTATGTTAGGAAACTTTGCAGTCGTTGGATCCCACACAATTTGAAAGAAGAACAAAAACAGACACGTGTCAAGTGGTGCAAGGAAATGCTAAAGAAATTCGAAGAGGGTCGTTTAAATTCGGTATATAACATTGTACCGGGGAAAACCTTGGATATATTCATAGCCTATAACTAAACAGCAATCGACTGTATGGTTGTTTCAAAATGAACCTAAACCTACAAAAGTGCGTTCACAACGCGTTTTGAAAAGAGAGATTGCTTCTTTCTTCGGAAAAACCGGTCATGTTGCAACTGTTGCTTTAGAGGACCAAAAGACAGTTAATGCTGACTAGTATACTTCAATTTGTTGTTAAAATCAGAAGGAACAACATAAACTGGCGAATCATTGTTCATCATGACAATGCAAGCGCTCACACAGCACGACAAACTGTAGAGTTTTTGACCAGAAACAACATTCAATTAAAGACTCATTGCCCATATTCGCCTGATTTATTGCTCAATAACTTTTTCTTATTTTGACATATCAAAAATAAAATGCGTGGCGAGCGTTTTTCATTGCCTGAAAAAAACGTTGAAGTATTTAATTCATTTGTTTTGGAGGTACATTGCTTAGAGTGGCAAAATTGTTTTTGAGATTAGTTTCATCGGATGCAAAAGTATATAGATTTTAAAGGAGAATATTTTGAGAAATTATAAAGCAATTTACATAACGTAATTTGTGTTTTGCTTTACATTTTCCGCAAACTTTGGCTGTGTTTCTTATATATACCATAAATAGCTTATAATACCTCGATGTTCAAGGATAAAAATATTATATAAATATATAGTGTACCCAAAGATATAACAGCTTTATTATTTTGACTTTGCCCATTATAGTGTCTTTATGACATGGACTTCATTACTAATAGCCTTGGAAAGACAATTATGTTAGTATTATATATCATAAATAGCTTATAACACCTCTATGTTTAAGGGAGAAAATGGTCCTTCGCCATCAAACGATGCCCTACCACCAAGATGCACTAATGAGGATTTGTGAAAACCAAAACAATTGTCTGTATTTGGTTAGCCTCTTTGAAATTGGATTGAGTTTGAGTAATTGATTTTAAATCTTTGTTTTTACATTAAACTATATTTGATTGTCTACCTCTTTAGACATTGCAATTTGGTTGGCAGTTGTAAAATGAAGTTTTATCGATGATATTCGATTTTTTGGTTGAACCAACATGATGGAGGTACAACCACTTTGCACTACCAATTATTAACTTACATTACAATTTAAAAGCATAATATTTACGTAAGATTTTTCAAAATTTTATTTTTTTATTATTTAAAAGAATAAATCCAAATTAGATTTATTAATTTATTATTATATAATAGTTAAATTTTAATCCAATAAATAAAATACATACTTTAGTCAAAATGTAAATGTTTTTGTTAGAGTCGAGTGAATAAAAAAAAATCTCGGGAAAGGTTCCCCAGTTTCAAAGATAGCAAATTGTCGATAACTAGTGTGCGAGGAAGACAGATCATTTATACGAACGGCATACATGTACGTACGCACAAATGTATACTAGCCTTGCGCCTCATTCACTCAACGCTGCTACTCATTTCCATGCATATGCGCCCCGGGCCCGGAAGAATTGAACGAGAGGCGTTCACTAAAACTTTGTCTCTGTTTCGTTTCTGTGTTGTCTCCCTTGTTAACTAAGTTGTCGGTAAAGTGTAGCAGATTTTACATATATTCTATAAATAATTTGCAAAATTCTCTCGCTAAATTTTACAATAAATTTGCATAATTTTAGAATTTTAAAACATTCAATAATTAGCATTATAAATTAAACATGTGTGTGCAAAGTTTAATTAATAAAATAATATGACAAAATAACTTTAATTAAATAATTAATTAAGAAAGAAATTAAAAATCTTTAAAAACTTTTTTTTTGTCACCGTATAAAAATAAAACAAAATTTTATGAATTTGAAGAAAAAAAAATCATTTTGATTTGATGTAAATTATCGTCATATTCATGCATACGTTGTTGAGGTAAAATTCCACGCTTTGTCATTCCTCTTAAGTGTTGTTTGTATTGGCACTGCAGTCTTTTACAACTGGGTGACACTTGTGTACATGAATTCTTCATTTTATTTTAAGGTTTAGACATCAAACAATTTTTAAATTTTGATGTCATATGTAATAATAGTTTCAAATTTTATTTATTTTATGGTTCTGGTATTAGAGTTTTTTACAACTTTGATGGCATCTATGATATTAGTTTTAGCTTTTATTTATTTTATGGTTTTAGCATGAAAGTAGTTTACAAGTCCAGTGATATTAATTTTAAGAATTTCCTTTTTATTTTATCTTATTTTCTTTATTTATTTTTTAAATAAACTTATGGAGAGCATGGTTTAGTAGAATTGTGAGCTGAACAAATTGTCTTGGTAAAGTACATGTTTTTTTTGCGTGTGCCTTCAAAAATAATTTTCAGAACTAGACTACACAGATATAAGTTGACGTAAAACGCACAAGTCCTTTGTACTGCAGCCTTGTCAATAGCATTGTTTTCTGAATACTACTGCATCCAGAACTTTTATTTTGTTTTTTTTGCAGTATTTTAGTTGTTCTTGCTTTTTTTGTTGATCAAAAGCAGATTTTGAACAAATGTATTTGTCATTCTAGTAGATTTGTGTTTCGGTTTGCAAGAAAACGGGTTCACCATCCAGCTGTAGATGTTAAACTTTGTAAAGGGCAATATCAATTTTGAGGAAGTTGGATTAAAGTTTGTGCTCATCTGTTTTGATAAATTTTGCAACTGAGGAAAGTTTTGTTTTTTTACAACAACAACCTTGTGCGTGCATATTTGCGGTTTTAGTAGACTTTAGCGGAAGAATCACGTGCATTAAAAAAGTCCGTTATTTAAGTCTATTGCTCAATAGGACTCTTTTCTTTTGGGCACATATTAATAAATTGGTCACAAAGTGCAAAAAAGCCTTAAACGTGATTAAGTGCTTGAGTACCATTACCTAAAATGCGCAGAGAGAGGTATTGTTGCGGTTGTAGAAAACCTTGGTTTTGTCCAGAACTGACTAGGGCTGCGCGGTATACTCATTTGTCAAAATCCCGTTTAAAAGCTCTAGACGCAGTCTTTAGTGCAAGCATCAGGTACGCCACACGGAAACATTTTGGAGTCCTGCACCAAGTTTTTGCATTGAGTCGGGTGTACTTCCGCCGCTTGTCGCAGTCGTTTTGTACTTACGTACTATGCAGCAAGGCGAGCAAAAAAAAAATTGCAACAACCAACTCATATTTACTTTTAACAAAATGTTGAATTGCAAATACAGGCCAGGAGCTGAAAAATAGTTTTATTGTAAAGTATCCAAAAGTATTCAAGGCTTTTTTGTCTCGATCTGACTTTATTAAACAAGAAATTTGCCCTGACGTCTCGAAAAGCTAACCTAAACTTAAAAGTTTCTTGAAATTGTTACAGAATACTTAGACTCTCTGCTGTTGTAGTGCATTGCATAAAAATTTGCTTAATTGTAAGACGTCATCTTACAGTTTGAGTGACATCCTGCTTATAAAGTTTGTGTACTTGGTTGATGCGCTGGCCCAGCTCGTACAACTTTGATATTTTCTCTAGCCAGATTTGGGCAAATTATTATTTATTTTTGTCTAGATTTCCGGTCATGTGAATATCAAGGGCAACAAGCTGACGCAAATTCTATGTACAACGTTTCCGTGAGATCCGATAACCTCAAATAATCGTCAATTCAGAGGTCATGGAAGTTGCCTGCAGATCTCAACAGAGAAAAAGAAAGTCGCTTTTTGTTGCTTGCGCATAGAACATACCAATTGACCTCTTCATATTTCTTGATTAACAACAAACAATTTTATTTTGTAGTAAATTCTTTTGTACTAACAAAAAGACTACATTGTCTTTTGTAAATTTTTACGGGTTCTTACAAATTAAGCTTAAAGCCTTTTGTACAGTTTTGTAACGATTTAATTTTATTAATTTTGGAGAAAGTATGATTTGCAAATAAACTTGTATCGTGTAAGCATACTAAATATCTTACAATGCTGGCGTTCAACTTTCAAAAAAATTATAACACAAAATTAATATTATTAATATTTTTAAAATGATAAAAATGTGATAGGTATATAACAATTATAAAATCTTCTTTATTTTTACTCTTTACTATCAGTTTTACTGACTAAATATTTACTATCACTCTCTGAAAGTGACATATAAATATAATATGTAATAATAAATAATATTAATTACATAAAAATAAAACTTATTGCATTAATAGGTAACGTTAGTATGGTGGATAACATCCAGGTTAACAACCCATTCATCGCCTCTTGACCTACTACGATTTATCAGCAATAACATATTTATTAATGACACATTACAAAAAGTAGTAGAAAAATATTATTTTAATTCATAAATGATTTATAATATTTTAATTAAAAGTTTTAGCAGTTATCTTAAAATCAATATCTGTTACACACAATAGTAAAAAATTGAAATTTCCGTTTATATAAAAACAAGAGCATTAAATTAATTGAATATTCAAATATTGGAATGCCGAATGCTCTGCATGTATGGTCATCGACTAGTATATTTTGAATAAACTTATATAAACTGGTTACAGTCTGCATTAAACTTCCAATATATTCGGTCGCAAATGTATTCTTTTATAATTTTTGTTGTTCTTTTGGTTAGTGGATCTTTTGCTCAGACACAGTCTGGTAAGTATTAGTAATTACAATCAACCATAGGTAATTAAAAATATTATATATTTTAAATTTGTGAACTAAATTAAATAAGTAGTAATGGATATACAATAAAACGCCTTATTATTTATCACAGCAGAATTTTTTTTATATTTAATTTTTATTTTTATTATCTTTGACTATTTAATAATTACTAGTTTTTTTGCATTATTACAACTTCCTTTTCAGTATTTTTAAATATTTAATTGATCAAGGAAAATTTGTTAGCTTTTCTTATTGTGGTTTATTTAAATTAGCGTAAGTACATACAAAACTATTGAAATTACATTAGTTTAATAATGATTTAATGTCTGGCACAATTTGTAGCAAATATTAACTTTTCTATATATACAGGATGTTAGACAAAAAACGTACATTTGAATAACTCCGTTATTTTTCAACCAATTTATACAATTCAAAAACCATTTTAAATGTTTTTTTTTTGAGTATTGTAAAGGCAGGTACACACATATTTGTTTTTATTTTTAGTATAGTTGCTATGGCAACCAACTTTATTTTTTTAAATAGCAACACACATTTTTTATTTTATTTTTTGAATCTTTATAATATTTTTAATTAAAAAAAACATGCAGACAATAAAAAAATTAAAACAATTCTTGTTGAATGGCCATAGACGGTAGTCTTTTAGCCTGAGTACTTGGCTTATGATTGTTGTTTAAATCAAATAATAATAAAAAATTTATGAAACTTGTTTGATGATTTTGTCAGTCAGTCTCTGTCATTAACGAGTGACTAGGTGTGCTCGTAAAATAATAAAGCTGTTTTTTTTTTTAATTTTTCTGTAATTGTAGAAGTTCAGAGAATTATTAAATTGTTTAAAACTTTTAAGTTACTTAAGTATTTCAGAAAATGGGATAAGGTTGGTTGGATAGTGGGGATCCTTCCAAAACACTTTGTTGTGGTGTAAAAGTTTTATAGTAGATAGATCCATTGCAAACTTTAAGAGTTCTCTAGTCTCTTAGAAAAGAGAATATAATATTTATTAGGTGATTGCGGATTTTAGAATAGATAACTTAAATACGAGACCTTTATGCCAAACATAATCAATGCCTTGTTTATATCTATGTTTGTAACAACAAATGAAATATATTTGTAAATGTTATAATTATATCATTAAAAAAATCCTGTTAGTAAGTCTTGTCCGGGTGCCTAGTTTTTATCAATTGTGTTGTCTTTAGGAGTTACGTACGTCTATCTGCAAAATATGTCAAACCACGAGTTTATGTTTGCTAAGTGTATATTGTCAAAATCGTAACTGCAATAACTGCTTCAGATTTAAAGCTAATGTTTGAGTTCGGATCAATTATTGTAAGTACAAATGGTTTTTGTTTGTATTTTGCAATTTTTTTAATTTTGTAAAAATAATGTTTCTCTTGATTGTCGTTGATTTGGTTGCACGCGCTAGTATATTTATCTTGTCTGTGTATGTCGGAATTTAAGTAATTGAATTGTCTCTTTAATGTTCTGTCGATGTTTATTCTGAATTTACAAGTTTTATAAGTATTAGCGTTGATTGAAAGAGTATATAAAGATGCGCGACGTATATGTGAATTCCCGTCAACTAATGCCGACTTCAGTTGTAGGTGGTCTCTTACTTGAACACTTTAAACTTTATAAAATAATATTGCCGGTCACAGACGCTGTGATAGTGACGTTCTCGTCTACAGCTTGCTGCAACCCTGATATTAACCGCACGGAAACTTAGCAGTTGATTTAAAATAAACAACATGGATAAATTCATTTTTATTTAATAATAATAAAATATTATTAAATAAAAATGAATATAAAGAATTTCTATAAAAATAATAAAGAAAATATCATCATGGATAAAATTTCTAACAATATGTGTGTTTACATTAATTGTACAAACTATAGGATGCAATAAGTTTTTTTAAATTTCCTATAAAAAATGAACAACGTTTGAAAGAGTGGCAGAAAAATTCCGAAAATATTAAAACTGCATTAATCAGCAAAGAACTGTTAAAATATAAAAAAATATGCGAAAAATATTTGTTACCTACTGACTTTAAAATTAATAGTGTTGTTATTTCCCTATGCTGTTCCAATCAAATTTATATTGAAAGTAATTATGATTTTAAAGATTTATTATGACAAAGTTTTTATCGTATAAACAAGCGTCATTTTTTAATATAAACGTAAAACTGGTACTAAAAAGTAAGTGTTTTTACACAAATTACTTAAAAAATTGAAATTTGTGTTAAAAATGCAAACTGGCATATTTAGCATATTAGTTCAAAATTCTATCATAATATAAAATTATTGGTGCTATTCTGAACATATTTTAACATTGATGTTAAAATCACTGTTTAACCAATCGGGCAATGAGTTTTTCATATATTACTTAGCAACGTTAAAAATACATATTAATTAACACCGCTGTAAAAAATGTTCAGAATACGGCTATGTATATATAATATATAATTTCGATTTAATTAGTAATTCGAGTTCGAGTAATCAATACTGAATTGATAGTATTGATTATTAAAAGACTGTGATCAAAACAATTAATTACCATCAATTATTATTAAGAACTAATATAACATATAATCTTAATTACCCTAATCCCTGTTTTTAATTAATTATTTATTACTTTCGTTTCAATTTGTTTTCTTCTTTTTGTTACCGCCATCATCCATTTTATTCCTCTTCCGTCTTCTTTCAGTACTTCATTTCTCCTCATTTGCTCTTCTCTCATTTCATTGCATTTTAACATGTGTTCTATGTTTTCTCTCGCTTCTCCACACATTCTACACATTTTCTTTTCTTCATCCATCCAAAATTTGCACACTTTCTCCTCATTTCCGCATCTGAATCTTGCAATCATTCTTTTTTCTATTTTTTCATACTTTATACTTTCTAGGTACTTTGGTAGTGCATCAGTTATAATATGTACATAATTTGAATTGTACCTAGATTAATTTATCCTTGTTCTACGCTCTTGCACTTGTATATCTCTATCTCTTATCATAATTTCATTCCACATACTTCTATTTATTCTCAATCTATCTACTTCCTCACTAGTATATCCATTCTTGTTAAAATATTTTTCTCTGCAAGCTCCCATTTTTCCACATTTTCCTTTCATTTTCTCCTTCAGGCATTCTTGTAATATTTTACATTCATTCCTTTCTCTCACTCTTTCTTCATACCTCATTGCACGCTTTCCTGCTTCTACTCTTAATTTGTCTATTTTAACTTCTTCCTATACAATGTACGCTGGGGTTTCTTTGTTTACTCCTAATACCCATCTCCAGTATTTTGTTTGAATTGCCTCTAATTTCTCCTGCTCTTTCCACCCCCAAATTTCCGCTCCGTACAATAACATACTTTTTACTAAACTTTCAAACATCATTACTTTTATTCTCATACTCTCAAATTTTCTTTCACCAATTCCCCATACTTGTCCTACCGCTTTATTAGCCTTTCTTGTCATATTATTTATGCGTTCATTTTCGTTGTTGTTTGTACAAAAAACATATCCTAAATATTTAAATGATTTTACTTCTTCAATTTCTGTGCCATCCCATTTCCAGTTTTCTACTCTGCGTCTTCCTCCCCCCTTTCTAAAAATCATCATTTTTGTTTTATTTACATTTACTTCCAACTCTTTTTTTCTAAAATATTTATCCATACATCTAATCATTTCATTCATTTCATTTGCTTGTTTTGCAACAATCACCATGTCGTCTGCATAAGCCAGCAACCACACTTTCTCTCTGCCCACCACCACCCCACCTGTCTGCGCCTTACATAGCATTTCTTCTACATCTGCAATGTATGCCGCAAACAAACTAGGGCTGAGTGGGCATCCCTGTCTCACACCTTTCGTAGTCCAAAATTTATCACTCATTTTGCCATTCATACATACCCTGCTAACTGTTTCTTCGTATACTTCTTCCATTCTTTTTACTAGATGCTCATTTATTCCTCTTTTTCTTAATTACATCCACAATTTCTCTCTACTCACACTGTCAAATGCCGCTTTTAGGTCCAAGAATAATGCATACACCTTTCCTCCCTTTTCTGCTATTTCCTTTTCTACTATATGGTGTAGTATGTATACATTATCCATGGTTCCTCTTCCTTTTCTAAACCCTGCCTGTCCATCTGGCAATATCCCATTCATCTCTAGTTTTTCACTCAGTTTTTCTTCTAGTACCATGGCGTAGATCTTGTATGCCGTACTTAGTAACGTTATACCTCTATAATTTTCTGCAAGCTCTTTATTTCCTTTTTTGTGTATCGGACATACAAGACCTACTCTCCACTGACTAGGAAACTCTTTTCCCTTCCATACTTCATTTATTATCTCACTCAGTCTCTCAATGAAATCTTCCGTACCATACATCCATGCTTCATTTTGTATTCCATCTGCACCTGGCGCTTTTTGTTTTTTTAGTCTTTTTATTTGCTTCCATATCATTTCTTTCGTTATATCATCTACATCTTGATTCATTTGTTGTGTTGTCCTTGGTTGTCTATCAGTTTTTTTGTTCGATCCTTCATACAATTTTAAAAAGTGCATCCTCCAGTTTTCCATTGATATTTGTTTGTTTTCTCTTCTTTTTCGATTCCTTTCTTTGTTTATGTATTTCCATGCTTCTTCTTCAGTGCGTATTTCTTTTATCTCTAATTCCTCTTTTTTCTTATACCTTGCCTTAACTTCTTTGCATTTTTCCTTGTATTCCTTTTGCGCCTTCTGATATTGTTGTTTAGTTGCTTTGTCATTTTTCCAATATCGTAGTACTTTTCTAGCTTCTCTTTTTTTCTGTGTGCATCCTGTGTTCCACCATTTGCATTTTCCAAATGTTTCTTCTGTTTGTATAAACGTTTTTGTTACTGTTGCGTCTGCGATTGTGTTTTCTAATTCTGCCATTTGCTGTTCTACGCCTTTTTCTCGGAAATGTATTTTATTTATATTTTGCTTGTACATTTCTATGCTTTCTTGTGACCATACTGTTTTTGTTACTATTTTCTTTTCGTTTTTTGGTTTTCTGTTTATACTTCCATTTATATGCACTTCTAGTGGCTGATGATCCCACTCTACTCTTTCTCCAATCTTAAAATTGTCTACCTCTTGCCACGCTTCTTCATTAACTATTACGTAATCAATTACCGATTGTCCCTTTGTTCCTATGTATGTAAATTCTCCCTCTTCATCTCCTTCCATGTTTCCGTTTAATATGTCCCAGCCATTCTCTTCAATCATTTCCATCATTTCTTTTCCTTCTTTGTTTTCTAGTTTATCTTTTGACTCTCTTTTGCTTTTCTGTCCGTTTGTCATTCTTTCTCCTTTAATTCCGGTCCTAGCGTTGAAATCTCCTCCTACTATCAGTTTTCTCTCTTCTGTTTCTTGTATTGAGTTTTCGAGCGTTGATCTAATTTTTTTTATCCTTCTGCTGTATACCGTAACCATTTTGTATTTTGTTCCACTCAGTATAAAATTTTGTTGCACTAACCCTTCCATTTCCAAATTTACATCATCTTCTTGTAGTATTTCATTTCTTATTCCTGTTATGATACCTCCTTTTGCTCTTCCCATTTTTTTTTTCTTTAATAGCTGGCTGGCATTTCCAACTAAATTCTTTAGGCATTTGCTCCTCCATGTTTCTCCACCTCTTTTCATCTATCCACGTTTCCACCATTCCAATTAAATCAAATTTTCTTATATACTTCCAAAAATCTTCATCTTTGTTGTTTAATCCTGCTACATTCCAAAATACTATATTTATTTTATTGCTGGTATCTTCTATTTTTGGTCCATCATTGTTAGCTTCCAATTTGTTAATCGCTTTTTCTTCCCAATTTTTCTCATTAACGCAGTTTGGTTTAGTTCTTTGTTGTTTGTTTTTACTTCTCTCCCCCCCGTTTATTACTGCTACTAGTTTTTTGATACTTCTATTCTGCCGTTTCTTTCGTTGTAACAGCGTTTCTCTCCATTTACCACAATCTTCATATATCCTACGATCGCCGTCTTGCCTTTTGTTTTTTCTTCTTTTGCCATATTTCTAAGTTCTTTTTGAATTACTCTTTCTTTTTTTGTAAGGTCATTATCAATAAATATATCGCTTCCCTTTAATACACTTTTTTTCTTCATAATTTTTCGTTTATCTTCCCAATTATCTAACTGTACAAAGATACTTTCTACTTTACTATTGTTTTTCAATTTATATGCTTTTTTCACATTTACACCTTCTTTTAATTTAGTTCTAGTCCAGTTTTCTACTTTATCTTTTAACGTCATTCCCTCCATTATACCTTCATTCAATCCCTGAATAATTACATTATTTTTTCTTTCATTCCTTTCTTGTTTTTCTAATTTCTGTTTTAGTTCGGCTACATCATTTTGTAAACTATCTATTTTAGTTGTTTCTATTGCGTTGATCCTATTGTTTAGTTTTTCATTTTCTTCTCTCAATTTTTCTAATTCTTTCAGAATAACAGTTTGCGTTTCATTTATTAATTGTAATTGTTTCAAGATTGTTTCAGCTACTTTTTGATTTATTCCACTTCCGCTTGCTTCTTTGGTTTCCATCATTTCTCTTCGTCGTTTTTTTTTTCATCTTGTTCGGGTGTTCTTTCTGTTTTATTCCCTCTGTTGAATACTGTATCGTCGTCTGACGCCATTATTCTATTTTATTTAAATTTATTTTTATTATATTTTTAATAAAAATATTTTTCCTCCGCTCGAGCCTCGAACCGCCAACCTTTGCGTTTAGAATCCACGTCTCTATCCACTCGGCTACCAAGCGCTCTTTTGTGTTGTATGCGTAAATATACTTGTTCAGTATATCTATTTATTTATTCTCTTGCGATTCTTACAGCATTTTACATACGATGGAGGTTATGTTGCTTATTAAAATTTTTAAATTAAGATTTTTCTCCTACCTTGCCGTTTTGCGGCACACCGCTTTCTTCCTCTGAATCTCCTTCTTTGATTTTCTCAATTGTATATACAATATTAAATATTATTTCACTTTCTTATCACTTTTAATGTTATTTGGTAAATGTCAACAACTCTTTACTATACTCTGTCTCTCTCCTCCTTATATGTTATATTAGAAATGAATTAAGTTTATATGGTAAATGTTATGTTAAGTTGTAGAATTTTCAAGGCCGAAAGGCAAGAAATAAACGTTTATATATATATTATTAAGAACTGTAGAACATACTAAATCATTTATATTTTAAAAGTTTTACTTTTTTATAATTAATTATTAGCTACCGCTAGTATTTATAATGTTAAGGCCTGTAATATCCAACTCCTAATAAAGCACCTAATAAACTATTAGCTGAATAACCTAACTTTTAATTTTATTTATTTTATTAAAACCTATAATCAACCAATTAAATATATGCTTAACATGTATATTTATAACAAATATAAGCATTAAGCATATAATTTATCAGCTACACAGAGGTATAACAAAAATAAATCAAAATAAAGTTTGAAAAAAGTTAGGTTATTCAGCTAATAGTTTATTAGGTGCTTTATTAGGAGTTGGATATTACGGCCCTTAAAGATAAAAATAATCATTTTTATAATAAAGAATAAAAATTTGATTATTAAAGATCATAGACAATTGAATACTTTTTGGCCTTAATGTCATAATTTGCCCACAAAAATTCAGCCAACCCATATTTTGTAATGTTTAGCATTTTATAAGTAAAATATGTTTATAAGTAATTTTAATTATTTTGAAAAAATAATGGGTGTACTCGATCGAATACACTGGGAAGATGTAAATAAATTTAAAAAATATATTTTTGGTAAATTAACTTTATTTAAAATAAGTTATTTTTTAATACATAATGTAAATTACCATTTTTACATATTCATTCCAGTGATGTCTGGACAAAATCTAGATGTTATTTGAAGTTGGTTGTCAGCATTTATTCATATTTTAAGTTTTTGAAATTTGTTTATTCTTTATTCCATGCCCAGATATTTTTAATTTTTTGTTGAAAATCTACACATTTTATTTGCACTTGATTTTTTATTACCGACAACGGTACAATGTCATCTTCACTTGTGATTGAAATTTTATTTCTAATTGGCCAAGCAGATCAAATAGAAATTGTGTAGTTATGCTGTGTTTATTACTGATTTCATTTTTATTGGTTTGTTTGTTATCTGACGTTACAATTATCATATTAGATCTGATATTGTGAACGCGCACATTATTAAGATTTTAGCAAAGGCTAAAGCCGTTTTTAATATAATAAACGTGCTAAAATTTATTGTTACCAATTGCAAAAAAAAAAACTTATAAAAGCAACAAAATCAAAAACTGACCTTATATCTGCCCAGTGTAGTCGTGCGAGTACTTCAATGTTTAGCCCACTAAATGCAAACATTCTTATGATAAATAATTACGTGGTACTTGTACAATTTTTGTTCTATCTATAAAATCAATAAAAAAATAAAATTTAGTGATGCGTCAAAAAAATAAATCATAATGACTTGTATTTCTTGTTTTAATTAAAAATAAAAGTAACGTTTTTCGACTTTATTACATAATAATTTAATTTTTTTTAATAAATTATTGCGTATATATTGTTTTTAGGTATAAACCATCAATTTCTTGGTTCCACTAGTCCTACAAAAACGATGACTAAATCTGATAACCCGAAAGTATATGCTAGAAAGAAAAAGACAATTAGTACTACTAGCACGTAAACAGATTCAGATTTCGAAAGTACATCTGTTGGCTTTACTAAGCAAAATTGTCAATCGTTTCAATGAAGCTCTAGCAACAGTGTTGTTAGTGAATGTTTGCTGAATATGCCATCTTTGTCACAAACGACAAAAAACTGCAAAATTTTAAGTGTCAAAATAAGAAGTTTACAAAAAAATTAAAAGCTAATTATTCTCAAACTTATAGACTTAGAAAAAAAAAACTTTATTTTCTACAATTGCAGTAATAAATATTTTATTAAGATTTAAAAGTAATTTGGTTAAAACTTTAATAAATATGCAGCTTTTTCATAAATCTCAAACCTTGTGGTCAAAATCAAAGCAACAACTAGCTCTTTCACTTCACTATAAATCCCAGGGACTTATAAATTTATGATTAATAAATTAAAATTATTCCTTCAGTTAGAATTATTCATTCATGGTTGAAAGTATTCAGTTTAAGAGCGCGAATAAAAACAACTTTAACTGATAAACTTGCTCTAAAATCCAAAACAATGTCAGATTGTGAAAAACTGTGAATTTGAGGAAAATGTCTTTTAATCCTAGGATTATTGTATGCGATCAAGGGACCAGCAATTGAAGTGCAATATTATCATTAGGAGCTACAAAAGGACACCATATTATTAATATTAATGATATATGTATATAATAATTATTTTTACCTGTTTTGATGCGCCTCATTTAATTAAATCATTACGCAATAATTTTATGAACTTAAAATTAAATATGTTTGTTAATAATAAGCCCATATCTTGGTCCAATGTAAGTAACACTTACAAAATCGACAAACAAAGCAACACAACAAGAGCAATGATAAAACTAGAAACAGTTCATATAAATCTTAATAGTTTCTAAAAAAATGAGAGTTAAATATGCAACTCAAATATTCTCGCACACGGTTGCCGCGGCAAAACCAACCAATTAAATAGCAGTACGTCATTGAAAACAGCTAATTTCATAGAAACGGTAAACAGTATTTTTGATTTATTAAATAGTCAAGGTTTTAATGATTGAAACCAAAGAAAAATGTGCTCTTTCTGTATATAGAAGATTGTCTGAATATTTTTTGAAAAACGGATTGATATATTTTGAGAATATTGAGTTTTATGAAAATGCAGTATTGAGAACAAACATTCATTACGTAAAAGGATTACAGTGGACAATAAAAGCTGTAGTTTGTTATAGTCAAAACTAAAAAATGAAGGGATTAAGTATTTATTAACCAACTTTCTTAATCAAGATTTTTTTGAAATTTGTTTTTCTATTATCAGAAACAAAAGAAGATTCAACTCTTTTCTTTCATTTTGTCAATGCCGTATTACAATCAGCATAATATGAATATTAGACATCAAATGGCGGTAGATACCGGAAACTGTGAAATTGACGACAGTGAAGTTCTTGAACTTTTTTCTGCCACTGAAAACACCAATTTAGATACAAGCGACAACAAACCTCTTGATGTTTCTTTTCAAAACAAAACTGAAGAACAAAAAGAAGAAAGTTTAGACTTATCAAGTTATATTGAAAATAAAGAAAACACATTGGAAACCTGTTCAAATATTTATGCAGCTGTCTATCCTGCAAATAATATTAATTATACTTTATTTACGGTATAATCTTACCATTTACATCTACATCAAATATACATAAACAATAATGTTTTACAATACAAAAATAAAGAATACAAAATATAACATTCATAAAAGCTCACAAATTAAACATTAGTCAGCATGACTTAGCTGACTTCTGAACGTAGATTTAGAGACACAAAATACATTAATATCAGTTGATAAATTATTTGCAAATCTACACATTCTACCGAGTGGATTGTTGAAACCATAATTAGTAGAATGGGTAGACTTGCAAAATAAAGGAGACTGTCTGCTATGTCTATTATTAGGTGCTACATGGATTGGGAGAGTACGAAGTAGCTCCGGACAATCAATCTCAGACATAATTAAATTACGCAAGAACGACAAATCAGCTCTTTTGCGGCGAATCTTCAATGGCGGTAGGTTGTACAATAAAGCAATGTAGCAGTAATCATAATTTACAAATAATATGCCGGATTTATAAGACAATAAACGACAAAACTTTTTTTGAATTTGTTCAATCCTACGGTTATGAATTTCATAAGCAGGACTCCAAACTGACGGAGCATACTCTAAATGCGAACGCACCAAAGGACAATATAAAAGTTTTAGTGTACTGGCTGATAAATCCGCGGACAATCTATATACAAATCCTAACATTTTTATGGCACGATTGCACATGATGTTTATATGTTCAACAAATGTAAGTTTATGATCAAAAATAACGCTTAAATCTATTATTTGTGTGACTTTGTTTAACACTTTAGTGTCAATTATATAGTTAAAAGAAATTTTACTTAAAGTTCTATGGAAACTTATTGAAAAACATTTATCAGCATTAAAAAATAATTTATTAATAAAACACTAAGTATTTATAGAATCTAAGTCCAGTTGAAAAGATGGCAGTCATTGAAAGATGATATTCTTCTATACATTTGCAAATAAAAGAAATGACGATAAATTGATATACTGTGGCATATCATTAATAAAAAGCAGAAATAAAATTGATCCACAATGAGATCCTTGAGGAACATCAGATAAAACAAGAATGGGCTGTGACAAAAAGTTATTAATTTTTACACACTGCGTGCGATTTTTCAAAAAGCTGAATAACCAGGAAGTCACATCATGATGAAACCCCAGAGCACTGAGCTTGGCAATCAAAATATTATGACTCACACGATCAAACGTATTTGAAAATTTGGTGTAGATTGAGTCAACTTGTACTTTAGATTCAAATGTATTTAAAATATCATTTTCATAACAGAGTAAATTAGTAAGTGTGGAACGCCCTTTACGAAATCCATGCTGCTCTTCTATTAAGATGCTTTTGCACATCCATTGCAACTGACCAGTTACAATTTTATCGAACAATTTAGGTATAGCAGATTGAATGCAAATGCCTCAATAGTTAGTGATATTCTCTTTGGCTCCAAATTTAAACAAAGGCGTAATATAGCTTTGTTTCCATATTTGAGGAAATTTAGTTTCATTCAATGAAGCATTGAAAAGTAAGTGCAATGGCTTTGCACTAGAATAAATGCAGTTTTTTAACAGTAAAGAAGGAATGCCGTCGGGTCCAACGCTTAAATTACATTTAAGGTTTTCAATTCCCTTAAAAACATCAGACAAACTAATAGAAAATTTTAAATGTATTACGTTAATATTAAAATTAAACAATGGAGTTGGATGAGTTTTGTCATCATAGACTGAAGAAAAAATCATTATTACAAGTTTGATCTTTATAATGCATTGTGGCTGGAAAACTATTAGTTTTTTTGTTCTCATTAACAAATCTCCAAAAATGTTTTGGATTATTTTGAATTTTACTTTTAGTTTGTAAAATATATTGCTCGTATTGATGTGCACTGAGATTTTTGCACGTAGTACGAATAGATTGGAATTCATTATAGTCCGACAATAGTTTTGAAGATTTATAACGTTTGTGTACAGTTTTCTTGAGTTTAGTAAGTGATATCAATTCTTTGTTTAACCAAATAGGAAAATTGCTTTCACGCCACAGTTTTTTAGAGACAAAACAATCAATAACATAATCGATTACAGAGTAAAATACATTAAGACACATATCAATATCACAGTTATAAAATAGTGCAGTTCAATCAACATTCAACAAATAATTATTGATTGCGTTGTAGTCGGCAAGTTTAACATCATTAAAAACATAATTACAATTTAAAATATCACAGGTAGTATCACATTTTATAGTTAACAAGTACGCAGTTTGGTGTTGGCTTAAATTTAACAAAACATCTACAGCTTCTATCACAAAAATATCACGATCGTTAGTAAAACATAAATCGAAAAACACACCCTCACTATTAGGAATAGAAATGCATTGTACGCAGTTTAAGAACCCAAATGAATTAGCTACTAAATGAGCAGGGTAACTATCATTACAAATTACTTATTAACAAAACAGATTGTAAACACTGTTCTTTAATTTTTTTTTAAATGATACTGATGTGTTAAAAGAAAATAATTTTTTTCTCTTAAATAAAGAATTCTAGTGCTCTTCAAATATTAAATTTTTAAATCGACCTTCAGTTGTTTCGTTTTTGTTAGAGAAGTTTAACGTTTTGTTTGACAAACACAAGTGTAATGTAAATGTTTTAAAATTCATTGAAAAAGATTTGACTAGTTTATTAGAAATGCATAGTAACTGGTAGAATTGTAATGAAAATGTTCAATGTAAAAACCACAAATCTAATGGGAATCAGATCAGAATATTTCCAAAAAAAGCACCAACCCCACCGAAAGATACGGATATTATCTGAAAAGTAAGAAAAAAATTGGTTTAGAACAGCCAACATGACACCAGGTTTGATAAAAGGTATTATTTAAATTAACATAAAGCTTAGGGAGCGGGGTGCTTTAGTGCGTAGGATCTCTTTTCAAAAAAAGGAAGAATCCCACACGGCGTCCGTAAAGTGATTCCACCTCCGACAGAAAAAAAACAACATTTGTAAACAATAAAATACAAATAAATTTAATTAAATTTTTATATAAATTAATAAAACTAAAAAAAAAATAATTTTGAAGCTGTTAAGATTTTATTGCAGTTTTATTTGAGAAATATATTATAAATTTAACTAGCAGCAATAACTTTTAATAAATTTTAATAGTCTATATTTTGGAATGTATATGTTTGTTTCATAATTATAAACTGGTTCCTGTACAAAATTTTCTATATTTTTTAAATATGTATATACAGTTAATATTTTATTGTTCCGAAATATATTACAACATGATTCGTTATGAGGTATATTGTAAATAATGCGTAAAATACGTGTTTGCATTACAAATATTCTATGCCTGTCTTGTAATTGAAAGAGTGAATAATATTATAATATTATAATTAACTGCACCATAGACAAGAGCATAATGCGGACATAAAATGTAATGCTGCTAGTTCTTTTCTTAGATTTATTTTAGCATAAGTAGTCTTTGCTAGTTTTAAACAAACATTATCAATATGATACAACCAGTTCAAATTTAAAATCAAACGTGACATGACTGTTAGGCTCTTTATGATCTATTTCTGAAAAATAGCAAACATATTATACATGCTTATATTATCTGTTATCACAATGTTTTCAGATAATAGACTTAACGATACTTTTTTTGTACAATTAGTTTGTTTAAATGTAAAATCTTTCAACCAACCAAATATCGTGATACTAAATTTAAGTAGTGACTTATTTCGTAATACCGGCAGTTAGTTATTAATAACAAATATATTTTATATCTTATGTAGTTCTTTTGATTTGTGGTATTATTATAATTTCTTGATATTTATTATGTTCTCAATTGAATAATAGATATTAACCATGGATTATTATATTTTTATTCAACTAAGAAACAATAAAAACACAATAAAATAAATTATAGAATTTTAAAATTAATAACTGATTCCTTCCTGAAAGGGCCATTGATCGTAGCTTTATTACTATATTAAATATAAAACATTTGAATTTATTTTTATTAAATACCACTCCTCACTTCAAATAATGTTTGTTTTGTTTAAGCTTCAAATTAATATATCATTTAAAAGCAACGCGGACACGCGGCCGGCCTCTTGGTACTATAGAAATGTGCGCGCCTGTTACCCTGTTACACACAGAATAATATTAAATTAAAATAGAAAACAAGTCCCGCAACTGAGGTACCGACAAACGACGTAATTCAGCATGGTGGTGCTAGCATACAGCAAAACGAGTTGTCATATGAGAAATGAGATTGAGCGAAAAAGAAGATCCATAGAAAGTGATAGAAAGAGTCATGACTAGGGGTACGGTTTTTAACATGAGGTCGCGCTATACTCTTTCAATCAACGGTATTAGTATAATAGAAAGGAGTAGGTATTTATAATAGAATTTTAAATCTTTATACTGGTTAATAGATAATAATGAAATGACTGTAGGCAATATATGTTAGCAAACATTTATAAACAATGTGTGAGTTGGAGAACATACAGTGAATATTAATTTGAACTATAATTGAAGGGGCAAGTGGATGAATATGTTATGTTACATTTTTTGAAAAGTGAGATTTTTTTATAGAAGAACATGTTTTATGCCACTTTATCATGACTAGATTTTTCAAAGTCGTAAATTCATTATTTCAATTATCGAATAGATGAATATACTATGTTACAAAGTATTTTTGGTACTGCGTGTGTGAAAAATTCACAAAGTAATTTATTTAAATTTTATTTTGCAAATTGTAACATAACATATTCATCCACTTGCCCCTTCAATTGCAAGATGCGTTAAGCAAAGATTGGGATTACGTTAAAAGAATGAATAAAGGTTTTATACAAGACGAGCATAGAAAGATATTGGAAGTGCTATTTTGATTGTTATTTATGATAATTGTTGGTAAAGATGGCGTCAGAGTGGGTTAGTTGCCTAGATGCTTGTCTCTTATGCTATGGGGGACTAGAGTTCAAATCCTACTCTCCCGTACATTATTTGTGAATTTGTTCACCGCTTTAACCGCTTCGGCAAACAAATTTACAAACAATAATCATCTTGCCTCATTTCATCACTCATACTTGGAAGGACCTTTGGCCTGCTAGAACCAGGATGGTGAGGTCGAAAGAGTTTAAAAACGCTAATTTCAGTTTCTTTGTTGGTAAAGTATGTATTCTAGTAACATCAGAATTTGATACAAATTGTTGAAGAAGGCGGGATTTTCTTGGGTTTAAATTAAAAAAATAAATTCAAATCAAGCATTTTGGGATTTTTTTATGGTGACATAAATCGCGGTTAAAGGAGCGATGAGAAGATATTGTTTGGGATTAAGGAAAGAAGCATTTTTTTTTTAATTTAAAAATTTTATATTTAGGAATTACATAATATGCCACAATAACATAAAAATACTTTTAAATTTCAACGAGTGAAACAACACTCGCTGAAACTATCACAATATGGCAAAATGTATTTATTTTGTTTGAACAATCTCCATTAAAATATCTATAGAATATTTCCTTTCAACTTTTTGAACTCATTTGCATTAGTTCTTGTTACATGTACGCAGCTGTGTTGACGCGGTGCGTTTAATTATTAAGCTGTCTGACTGCTTGATGAAAGTTTTGTAATGCATCGACTAGCATTAATAATGCAAATGATTTTGAAAAGTTAATAATAATACAAATAGTCAGACATAGTTTTCATAGAAAACAATCAGTCAACAGCCAATTGAAGTCGTGGTAAGGCGCACGTCAAAAAATAAAAAAACATTCATTCATTTGTAGAACTTAAATCAAATCATTTATTAATGTTAATAGTATAATATAATACTTTACACAGGTCACAATAAAAATAGTACAGAAATAGATAAAATTATACATACAAATTAAAATTTAAAATTTAAATGCATAGTAGTTTGTAGCATTTCTACAAGTGTTTAACCTGAGGTAAGAGTTTCTTAGATTAAGTTTTATTCTTGTATCATGACTATGATAGTGCTGGTGTTGACAGTAAGAATGTAAATTTTCCTTATTATGAACAACGCAGTTAAAAATATATGAAGAGGGAAGAGTTAATATCTGGAACTCAATAAATGTTTGCTTTACATCATCTCTGAAACCTAAATCAGAAATTATGCGTAGGACTTTGCGCTGTAGTCAAAAAAGTCGAAAGCTATGTGAGGAATGCCCCCAATTGAGAATAGCGTAGTTTAATTAAGATTGAAAAAGGCTATAATATGCTGTTAAAATGACTTCCCTATTAACCGATTTTTTAAGATTTCTAATGAATTATACAATTTTAGAGAGCTTATTTAGTTTATATGGCGTTCCGAAGACAGTGATGGACTTAAGCATACTCCCAAAAATTTAACATATGGAGGATTGTCGTATGATATGTTTTGTAAGCTAAATAAAACTTTAACTGTTTTTGCTTCATTCAATTGTAGTTTGTTTACTTGAAACCAATTTAAAGCATTCGACTGAGAATTCTCCATGCTTTCAAGTACTACATCATGTTTTATACTTGAATTTATAAAAGTAGTGTCGTCAGCAAACAAAAAAGTACGCGAATCAGGTAAAGAAGTTGGAAGGTCATTTATGTAGATTAGAAATAAAATTTACCCCAGTACTGATCCTTGTGGGATCCCATGCATTACATCCATAATTTCTGAACTATTGTTTTGAAAAGATACTATGTGTATCCGGACACTTGATTAAATCACAACTGTCGTTGGAAAAGTTGTATAACTTTAGTTTGTTTATAAGTATAAAGTGGGACACGCAGTTGAATTCCTTATAAGAATCACAAAAAACTGAAATCACATTGGCTCCATTTTCAAAACCATCAACGATATGATTAATTAATGCTTGAATAGCCATAGATGTATTTTTCATTGTTCTAAAACCAAACTGGCACTTGTTAAGTATTTTATTTAATTCAAGATATTCACATATTTGATTTTTTAATGCCATTTCAATATTTCAAATATTGGCCGATAGATAGTAATTTCTTTTTTTTTTATTGGTAAAATTTTGATATTTTAGAAGTTTAGTGATTGGTACAATAAGAATATCTTTTACAACCTTAATTACCTGACTATTAAGCCCATAGTAATCTATAGAACGCTTTGATTTCATGTCATTGATTATGTCACGCATTTGATTAAAGGTAATTTCCTTAAAATGCATAGGATACTGTGTCTGTTGTAGCTGCTTATTATTCAAATAATCTGTTGAGGTTTTTGTATATATACATATATACAAAAACCTCAAAACAATATTTAAATAGAATAGGAGTATTTGGTAAATTTTAATTAAAAAAAAAAACTCAACAGTTTCAAAATTAAAATCCAAGGGAGCACAAGTACCAAATATTAAACTAAACAACAAATCTTAATTTAAATCATCTTCAGTTTGTTTTCTCGAGGTTACAATTTCACATAATTTTCTCTACAATGAACATGTTGTTGACATAGAATTTGTTAATAGATGTAAACAGTTATTTTACTACTGTTTAGCTTTTGCATATACGGGGTTAGTCAAAATTACCGGAACAACTAAATAAATTTCCAATAATAAAAAATTTCAAAAATAATTTCAAACTAAAGTTGTTTGGTTTTTAACAAACTATTAGTTAAAAAAAAAATTCAATATACAGGGTGTTTATTTTATTGTGGAAATTTGTAAACATTTTTTTTTTCATTGAACACTGTATATTTTTATATTTTTTAATACTAAAATTAATTCTGAGTATTTTTGGTAGATTTTTTTTTTAATGCACAATTTTTGAGTTATAAGCAAACTCATGAACTTAAAAAAAAAAGTTTCTCACAAACATACACATTTATTTCAACTAAACAATTGAAAAAAATAATAACATCAAATACAAATAACAAAACAATTATTAAAGTATTAAAAATTGTAAAAATGTACAGGGTTTTTATTTTATTATATTTTTTTTTATGGAGCACCTGTATATTTTTATATTTTTTAATAATTTTATAATTGTTTTGTTATTTGCTTTTAATGTTATTGTTTTTTTATTTGTTTGGTTAAAATAAATATCAATGTTTGTGAGAAAAGGTTTTTTTTTATTTTGAGTTTGAATAAAACTCAAAAATGATCCATTTAATAAAAAGACTATTTCTGCAAAAAATACTCAAAATTAATATAAATATATCGTATTTATTCAACAAAGAATTGCATACAGAAAGAAAATATATCAAACAAATAATTACAAAAAGAAAGGTAATACAATAGCATTCTTGTTAAACTGGCTATCGACCATGGTCTTTCAGCCAAAGAAATAAAATTTAAAATGTTCAAATACATTAAAAAAAAAAGGAACAATAAATATAATGTAGAATGATGTATGAGTCGTCAGTCAGTCAGTCAGTCAGTGAGACAGTCAATCAGTTGTCAGTTAGTCAATCGTTCTTGTTGTCATTAATAAGTGTCTGCATTTGTTGAAATAATGTCATGGCAGGTTTCTTAAATTTAGAACTAATTAAAGCGTTTCTCGATATAATTAAACTGTTTAAAACTTCTAGATTGTACGGGTTGTTTGCAAATTTTGTCTGCAGTTTATAAAGACGCTCGGGGAGTGAGATAAGGTTTGTTTTACTATATAAAAGCTAGTTTAAAAGATTGTGAAGAGGGTTGTTAGGATGCCGGACTTTGGTAATAGCAAGTAAAAATGCTCTTTCTCCTACGTATAAGTTATTAAATGTAGGAGTGTTGGAGTTTAAGAAAATGATGGATTCGTAGTCGAGGATGAGACTACATATAGTTGTGTATATGTGTGTAGCACATTTGATATTGATTCCATCGTTTTTGCAGGTAATGGAACGGAAGTGTTTTGCCCGTGATCTAATTTTTGATTTAATAAAGCTGGTGTAAAATTTAAAGTTAAGTTTAGGATCAAAGTTTACTTATATATATATATATATATTTTTATTTAAATTTATTTTCGGATTATCCCGCGTTTTCTTTTTGAGTTGGACTCGACGTTTCGGCTGAATCTCATCAGCCATCATCATGAGATATTTATTATTAATATTTATTAATATACATCAATATGACATTGATATATAAACTAATTTTGTTGTCAAAGCTAACTTTCAAGAAACTTTATTGTGTGTAAAGTTTCTTTGTTTGACTTCTGGTAGTTGGTCTATTAATTGATCCTTCTACAGTCAAAACTTGTAAAGGAACTGGTTGTGATTTGGATGCTGTAATTAAATTAGTTGTTGTTGGTAAAGAAGCTGTTAGTGGTTTTTTTAAATTTAATTTAGTTGTTGCCAATGCTGTTTTCCAAGTAGATGGTAAACGTAAAGCATCATCTTTCTTATTGAGATTGTCTGGTCTTTTTTCAATTTCGATGGCTTCTCTAGTTATTCTAGTATGAAAATGATTAATTTTTGCTAAAATTTTAGTTCCTTCAAAGTTAATTTTGTGATGACTTGAATTTACATGTTCCGTTAAAGATGAAGTAGATTCATTTTTTTGAACTGCTCGAATATGTTCTTCTTTTCTTGTGCTAATTTTGCGGTTAGTTTGTCCAATATAAGATCTCGTACAATCTGCACATGGAATTTCGTACACGCCTTGACTTTCTAAAGGGATAATATCTTTTGGGCTTTTTAAAACTTGACTTATTTTTAAATTTGTATTGAAAACTGTTTTTATGTCGTATCTTTTTAAAACTTTAGAAATTTTGTTTGTGGTACCTTTGACAAATGGTAAAAAAGCGTATTTTTGTGTTTCATCTTTTTCTTTGTCGTTGTTTGTAATTTTATTGTTTAATAACAGTTTTAATGATGCTTTATTGAAACCATTTTGTAAGAGGGCGTTTTCTAACGTTTCAATTTCTTCTTTTATGTGATTTTGATCACATAATGTTAAAGCTCTATGTAATAAAGATTTTGTTACTGAATTTATTTGGGCTGGATGATGATGAGAAAGTGCATTAAGATAACGGTTTGTATGAGTTGATTTTCTATGAATAGTATGCCCTAAACTACCATTAGATTGTTTAATTAATAAAATATCTAAAAAGGATATTTTATTTTCTTTTTCAATTTCAATTGTAAACTGAATTTTATTATTTATATTGTTTAGATGATTTAAAAAAGTATCTAAATTATTTTTACCATGTTGCCAAATTACAAATGTATCATCTACATATCTAAGCCATAATTTTGGTTTTAGTGGAGCAGAATTAATAGCTTTAGTTTCAAAATCTTCCATAAATAAATTAGCTATGACAGGGGATAATGGAGAACCCATTGGTGCGCCTTCTATTTGTTTATATCGTTGACCGTTGTAAATAAAATATGTATTTGAAAGACAGTGATTAGCTAGGTCCATAAGATAGTTTGGTGGATTATATTTTAATTTAATTATTTCTAAAGCATCATTTATTGGAATTTTTGTAAAAAGGGAAATAATATCAAAACTTACCAGAATGTCGTTTTTATCAATATTTATGTTTTTTATTATATCAAGAAAATGTTTTGAATTTTTTACGTATGATCTGGCTTCTTCAGCATGAGGCTGCCATTGTTTAGCAATGTATTTAGCAAGTTCTTGTGTTGGAGATCCGATTGAACTAACTATAGGTCGTAAAGGAATATTTTGTTTGTGAATCTTTGGTAAACCATATAATTTAGGACATATTGAAGATTTTTCTCTTGGTATCAAACTAACCATGATTTTTTTGTCAATAAGTGAATTTTTAATTTTTGCTTTG
The DNA here is from genome assembly GCA_963932245.1 of Tachinus rufipes. NCBI lineage: Eukaryota > Metazoa > Arthropoda > Insecta > Coleoptera > Staphylinidae > Tachinus > Tachinus rufipes. The sequence continues at coordinate 55,688,615 of OZ010748.1, forward strand.
GTAGTTTTTTCTAAATATGTGGTTGGGTCACTGTTGATTTTGTTATAAGCTTGGTCTTCTAGAAGTTTTAACATTTTGTTGTTGTAATCACTTCTATTCATTACAACAGTTGCGTTACCTTTGTCTGCTTGTAGAATAATTATTTCGTTATCTTCTTTTAAATGTTTTAAAGCAGTATGTTCTTCTTTACTTAAATTTGGTTTTGGTGGATGTGCCTTTCTAAGAATTGTTACAACTTCTAAATACATTGCTAAACAATGGCAGCCTCATGCTGAAGAAGCCAGATCATACGTAAAAAATTCAAAACATTTTCTTGATATAATAAAAAACATAAATATTGATAAAAACGACATTCTGGTAAGTTTTGATATTATTTCCCTTTTTACAAAAATTCCAATAAATGATGCTTTAGAAATAATTAAATTAAAATATAATCCACCAAACTATCTTATGGACCTAGCTAATCACTGTCTTTCAAATACATATTTTATTTACAACGGTCAACGATATAAACAAATAGAAGGCGCACCAATGGGTTCTCCATTATCCCCTGTCATAGCTAATTTATTTATGGAAGATTTTGAAACTAAAGCTATTAATTCTGCTCCACTAAAACCAAAATTATGGCTTAGATATGTAGATGATACATTTGTAATTTGGCAACATGGTAAAAATAATTTAGATACTTTTTTAAATCATCTAAACAATATAAATAATAAAATTCAGTTTACAATTGAAATTGAAAAAGAAAATAAAATATCCTTTTTAGATATTTTATTAATTAAACAATCTAATGGTAGTTTAGGGCATACTATTCATAGAAAATCAACTCATACAAACCGTTATCTTAATGCACTTTCTCATCATCATCCAGCCCAAATAAATTCAGTAACAAAATCTTTATTACATAGAGCTTTAACATTATGTGATCAAAATCACATAAAAGAAGAAATTGAAACGTTAGAAAACGCCCTCTTACAAAATGGTTTCAATAAAGCATCATTAAAACTGTTATTAAACAATAAAATTACAAACAACGACAAAGAAAAAGATGAAACACAAAAATACGCTTTTTTACCATTTGTCAAAGGTACCACAAACAAAATTTCTAAAGTTTTAAAAAGATACGACATAAAAACAGTTTTCAATACAAATTTAAAAATAAGTCAAGTTTTAAAAAGCCCAAAAGATATTATCCCTTTAGAAAGTCAAGGCGTGTACGAAATTCCATGTGCAGATTGTACGAGATCTTATATTGGACAAACTAACCGCAAAATTAGCACAAGAAAAGAAGAACATATTCGAGCAGTTCAAAAAAATGAATCTACTTCATCTTTAACGGAACATGTAAATTCAAGTCATCACAAAATTAACTTTGAAGGAACTAAAATTTTAGCAAAAATTAATCATTTTCATACTAGAATAACTAGAGAAGCCATCGAAATTGAAAAAAGACCAGACAATCTCAATAAGAGAGATGATGCTTTACGTTTACCATCTACTTGGAAAACAGCATTGGCAACAACTAAATTAAATTTAAAAAAACCACTAACAGCTTCTTTACCAACAACAACTAATTTAATTACAGCATCCAAATCACAACCAGTTCCTTTACAAGTTTTGACTGTAGAAGGATCAATTAATAGACCAACTACCAGAAGTCAAACAAAGAAACTTTACACACAATAAAGTTTCTTGAAAGTTAGCTTTGACAACAAAATTAGTTTATATATCAATGTCATATTGATGTATATTAATAAATATTAATAATAAATATCTCATGATGATGGCTGATGAGATTCAGCCGAAACGTCGAGTCCAACTCAAAAAGAAAACGCGGGATAATCCGAAAATAAATTTAAATAAAAATAATTATATCCGCGAAAATTTAAAAAATAATATATATATATATATATATATATATATATATATAAGTTAACATAATTGGGAAGGGAATAGATGTTCTTGATTCATTTGGATTTTTTATGGATTTTGTAATAGAGAATTAATAATTGAGTTTTTGAAAGATTTGCAAAAAGGCGCCATTTATTAAACCATAGTTGTGTTTTATCTAAGATAGTTTGTAACTGATGAATTGACTGCTATAACGTTTTGGCATGAGACACTAGTGTTGTATCGGCTGCGTATTGCAGAACGTAGCTAGTTGGGTCAAAGTGGGTTGGATTAGAGTTATATATGTCAAAACAAAAAAAATTATACAAGAAAGGTGATCGAGGGGATCCTTGTAGAACACCTTGTGGAGTAAATGAAATGGAGTAGACATTACCTATACGGACTTTAAGAGTTTGTTCTTTTAAAAACAAAATCAATATTTTAATAAGATAACTAGGGACATTTAAAATTGATAACTTAAAAAGAAGTCCTCTATGTCAGACAGAGTCAAACGCATTGTTTATGTTTCAAAAACAAGACGCCCGAGTGTCTGCCTTTGAGGTGGGATGTTTGGATATTAAAGGTACGGATAGATAAAGGGTGACTGGTAGATCTAGTTTTAATAAAACCAAATTGTGTAATAGGGATTTTATTGTGGATTTGTGTTATAAGTTTATTTTGTAATACACATTTAAAAAGTTTACCAAGAACTAGGAGTAGGGTGATAGGATGGTAGCTGGCTGGATTAGACAAGTTGGAGTTATTTTTAGGGATGCATACTATAGTTCCCATTTTTCATTCATCAGGGTAGTATTGATTTGTTAAGCAGTAGTTGTAGATTTCAATTATATAATCATGGACGTTATGGTTTAACTGTCTTAAAATGTTTCTAGTTAGTAAATCGTATCCTGGTGCCGAGTTTTTTCCTTTATTTAGTAAGTCGTAGAATTTGTCTTTGTTTATTTTTTCGTCCGCAGGAGTTTTGCAAGTCTTCTTGCAAAATCTGTCATACCATAAATTTACGTTTTCTAAATGAATTCTGTCAAAATTGACACAGTTTGAAAAAGCAAAAGCGTCAGTAAAATGTCTTTAAAAGGTATTAGCAATGTCGACATCAGTTGAAAAATAAATGTTAGAAACCGAATCTGTTATTGAACGTATAAGTAATGTCCGTTTGTAATTCGTCAATTTTTTGATTTTTTGAAAGTAATTTTTTCTTTTTGTTTCCTTAATTCTGTTGCATGCCGTTATATGTTTGTCTTGTCTGTTCTGAGAAACTAAGTCGTGTATGTTTTTGTTTAAGTCATAAAATTGTCTTTTTATTGTTCTGTCATTAGTTTTTCTAATCTCGCGATATAAGTGTCTTTTGTATTCAATAAGCCTTAATATGAATAGTGGAAGAGGGTAGTTATAGTAGGATTTTACTGTTTTTGGAGTATGGTGGTGAATAGATGATGCAAATAGTTTAGAAAATTGTGAGATGGTGTTTGGTGATATATTTGGAACTTATTCAGTAAATAAAAAAAGTTCTTGATTAACTTCTAGTATGTTGCATTTATTTAAATTTAAAAAAATCTTTGGGGGAAGGTAATATTTGCATGTCGATTTTAAATGTGATTGCCATGTGGTCAGACTAAAGATCGGGTATAACATTAACAGAGTGGATAAGGGGTTTAATACTGGATGAACAAAGAAGAATATCAGGAGTGGTGTTTTGGTCATTATTCATAATAAATGTTAGTGGGGTATGTATCCTAGTAAAGTCAAAGTTTGATAAAAATTGCTGGAGGTGACGAGATTTTCTTAAATTAAGATTGAAGTTTCTTACAATAATGGAATGGGGATATAAGGAAACCTTTACAAATATGTTATCTTCAATATAACAGGTTGGATGGATGTAAACAAGGAATATGTGAAGTTTCTTTTGAAGAAAAGGAATTGAAAAATGGATGCAATCATTTAAAGGATTATTAATACTAGGAAGGTTATCTTTTCTGTGTCATGGAAACAGAGCCACCTCTGTAGTTTTGGTTGATTATATTGGCAGGATTTTAAATTATTGACCAGTTCTGGAATGTTATGGGATTTGGAGATTTGGTTTCGACAAACATGGCACACAAAATATGATTGGTTAGGAAAAAGTTATTAATGGTTGATGATTTGCGGGCAAAACTGTTTATGTTGGAATATAAAACACTCAAACTAGACATTATGGGATTGAGTTATGGTGACTTGAATACCGCTTACAGGGGTGGTGGAAGGAGCTTGTTCAGGGTTAAGGAGGTCGAGCATTACTATAAACATGCGGTTACTTGAAAAGAATACTATTGTGTCAATAAATTTAGTTTTTAGTTTTTTGAATGAGCAATTGTCGGTCAGTATTGTTGGGGGAATTAATTTGGTCTACATACGTGTCGATGATATGATCATGAACAGTGATTGATGCGTGAATCCTTGATAATGTTGTGATTTTGCTGTCAATTTCTGCAGACCTTTTGTTGGCGGATTTGATTTTTATGTTGGGTATCCCTTCAATTGGTTTAGTTGGTCTCCTCTTGCATTACAAAGACCACGCTTCATGTCCTTCTTTGTTACACGCTATGCTCTTGATGGACTGGGTAGTTCTGCAATTTGATGTTCTGTGGTTTCCACCACACTTACTTCATTTAAGTTTAGCATTACAGTTGTCCGACGTGTGCTCAAATGGGTATTGGAGCCGGGGCTTGGCTTTTATAAACGGCAAAATGTTATTTTTATAAAATACTCCTTTTTGTAGGACGGTTTGGTAGGCATTCACATCTGCAGTTATCAGTCTCATTTTAAATGTTGGGTTTCCATTTATTTGCAATATTATTCTTTTACAAAAACGGTGTGTGATGTTGTTCAGCTCAAGGACACTTTTCATTTCTTTGTCAGAAATCTCCTGATCAACGGAAGTAATTACAGCTGAATATGATGATGCGTGAATTTTGTTAGCAAGTTGTTTTAAAGGTTTAGTTTCTTTAAAGTTTAAAAAAAATATTGTTTTTCATCTTTTGAAGCATGTCCATTGTTGCTGATTTATCATTATTTGATTTGATGATAAATCCGGTTTTTGTTGATATGATAATGTCTCTGATGTTGGTTGTACGCTGGCACCATATGTCGGACAGTTTGGTACGCAGAAGCTGCTACGGCATTTCTACATAGTAAGCATACTTATAATCATTTATAATTGATTTAAACCTACTTGTTATATTTGCCAATTTTTGCTGGATTTGTTGTTGTTGTTGCGGTTGTTGTTGTTGCGGTTGTTGTTGTTGTGGTTGTTGCTGTTGTGGTTGTTGCTGTTGTGGTTGTTGCTGTTGTTGTTGTTGTTGTTGTTGCTGTTGCTGTAGTTGCTGTGGCTGTTGTTGTTGTTGCTGTTGTAAATGCAACAACAGCAACAACAACAACAGCCACTGCAATTGCAGTTGTTGTTGATGTTGAGGCAGATTTAATTGTTGTTGTTTTTGCTGCACCTGTTTTGGTTGTAGTATTTGTGATTGTTGTTCTCTGTTATTAATTAAATTTACGTAATTAGACGTTGTAGGTAAATTTGTATCAGGTATTTTAAAATAATGTACATCTTTCCTCTTTTTATTCGGTTAAGTACTTTTTTTGGACAACCCCTTTTTTGGTGTTTGTAGGGAATTCCTGATTCGTATCAGACTGTGATACCACGTACGTAAACTCCATCAAGGACCCCGCTTGGATCTCCGCATCGCTTCGGTCTTCATGGTCGCTTGGAATTTTCCCGTCGCTGTTCATTTTAATAATTAAATGTAGTTTCAGCACCGCCTGGGCTGAAACTCTTCTTTGAAGAAGATATCCACAAACAACACTTGCAACTTTCACAACAATTAAAACGATTAAATACAGATACTGATAATAATAATGGTTAAAGTAAATAAACAATTTTATTTGCGTGTGTGCAGACTAGGGTTTGTAGCGGAATCCTTAAAGTTAATATTGAAATAAAAAAATGTAAAAATATATACAGTGTGTTCCGTTTAAAAAAAAGTGTTTACAATAAAATGAACACCCTATATATTAAAAATAGTTTTAATCAATAGTTTGTTTAAAACCAAACAACTTTTATTTAAAATTTTTATTTGAATTTTTTACCGGTTGAAAAATTAATTAGGTACTCCGGTAATTTCAAGACGTCAGGGCAATTTTTTTGTAGTGATTTGGAGTTGTAGTATTATTGCAGGTTTAATATCTCTTCCCATGTAAACTATCTAATTGTCAACGTACAACTATTTATCAACAGGTGTAACTACAAAAGTTGCATTATCACTTTTACGAAGGCCTTGGCATTTGACTCTGGTCGGACCAGACTGGCTTGAAAACCTAGTCGGTCAAAACACATCTACGGGGACGGACTGTCTAACCCGTTTGACGATGGTTTCAAAAGCAATAGGAAACTGATTGCTGCCGTAAAGATTCTCTAATACATGCCACGATTAACACGTAACTAGACGTGAAGAAAAAAAAAATAAATCAATTGCCAACAAATGTGTACCCCTATTTTTAAAAAGTATAGAAGAACCAAGTGTTTGTTTGCTTTATTAAGTTCTTGTAGCATCTCTTTTAGTTTTTCAACATCACTATAGATTGTCCGCACAACGTAGGTGGCTCAGATAAGACCCGTCTATATCGATGCCTTTCTTTTTTTGTGCTTGGTGTTTAAAGACGAACTCTAGTTTCGGTGATATAAAATCCCCTTGTCTAACTACCCGTTGGATTTGAATTTGCTCTGTTTTGAGATCTTTGTTAATTTTTACATGGAAAGATGCGTTATTGTATATATGTTGTAGAATCTTAGAGTATCAAGACTCTATTCTAGCATAGTCCATGGCTCTTAAAAAAGCTGATGTTTCTATTGAATCAAAAGTCTTTTGATAATCTACAAATGCAAACTCTACGGGGACATTGTATTCCGTAGGTTTTTAGGGTCGGTAGATGATTGGTTTTACTTTTTTTTTTCTACAGTCTGTCTGCGCAACGGGTTGATATGCGTCGAGTTTGTTTGTAAGGCGGTTGCTTATTATTTTGATAAATAGTTTATAGAGTTGAAACAGTAAGCTAATTGGGCAATAGTTTTCTTCTTTTGTTTTATTGTTATTTTTTTAATAATATAATAACTTTTGCATTAGACTATTTATCTGATTTTTTTCCTTTCCAATGGAAATATTATTAAACAAATGGTTAAAATTTGTTTAATAATATTTCCATTGCTTTCCCACTTATTTCTAACATTTTGGAGGTTATTCTATTTTCTCCAGGGCATTTTCTGTTTTTCATTTGTCTTATTGCTGTTTGTATTTCAGACAATATTATTTTCGAAACGTTTTTAAAACTTTTTTCTAGTAGTTTTGAGTTGCTTAAATTTGATGTATGATGTTTTCAACTAGTTCAAATATTATATTTCTAGCTGAAAACGGTAATATTTTGGTCGTTTTTTACTTTTTTATTTTTTGTTTTGCTAGTGGATAGTTTGGATGTTAAAATCTTCATGTTTGCATTGTCCTCTATTGCGGTTTGTATTAGTTCTGTGTTAAAGTTTCTCATATCTTTCCTAATTTTATTTTTTTATGATCTTATTTAGGTTTCTATATTCATCCGAGTTTCGGTCAGTGTTTCTTTTTTCCTGGAAATTTGTGGTATTGTGGCTTATTTTTTTTGTAGCAGTTTGTATATTTACCCCTAATCTATTTTCTAAATTTTTTTGATAGTTTTTTTTTTCACTTTAAGTTCTTTGCCAGTAGGGAATCTAGGCCTTTTTATTATTTTATTTTTTTCAGTTTATAAAAATTGTTGCCCTAACTAGCTTGTAATCGCTTTCTGTGTCAAATCGATTTAGAACAGTGACGTCTTTTCATATTTGTCTGTTATTGGAGAAGATATAATCAATTTTATTACACGTTTTTGAGTTTGGACTATTCTATGTCTATTTTCTTTAAAGACGTTTTTGGAAGAGAAAGTTTGTAAAAAAAAATCTGGTTAAAAAATTCAACAACATTTCTGCCCTGTCATTCCTTTTTCCAATCAAATTTCTCTTTAACCGTTGTTGCCTTAGAGGATTTGGCTCTATTTAATGGCAGGTATTAGCGGTCTTTTTGCTGCAAGAAGCTGACTGTGCTCGCTTAGTGTTAAAGCAATAAAAACTTGATTATTAACTCATTCACGTCCACTGAATTCTTTTGCGTATGATATTCTAGCTATTGGTGGTCAAACTGTTGCCAACTTGCTTGTTTCAAAATATCTAAATTTGTTTTTGTCATGATTTGTTTAATAACAAAGTCTTGTTTGTATTTTGCACAGTTACAAGATCTTTCTGAGTGCAATAAGCTCCTTAACGCAACGAGCAGTTCTGCCCAAGTCTTTGACATTTAAAACATCGCATTAATGCTAGAATATATGTCCTAACTGTAAGGTAATAAAAAGCTATTTTAACGTTTGTCGAAAACTGTGGACGACTGAATGTCAAGATATGGTTAGAGGTTTCTTTGCGTTAGCCATTTTGCATACTAACAACCACGAACGTCAATTACTCCTTGGCTACTTATATTTTCTTTAATTTCTTATAACGTGCAAATTAAAAAAAATTGCAATAAACATTGTTTTAGGTTGTATTTAAAGTTTTATGGGTAGAGATTTGTATGTTTATATCAGCAAGACAAATAAACCGAGTGACAGATCTCGCCTTCTCATCACTGGCACTAGTATTTGACAAAATAGATTTGTCAGACTTCTTCCCTTTTGCCGAAGAAGCTGGGAGGTCCGTTATCGTCGGTTGAGGACCGCTAATTTTGAAGCTCTTGTCAGAATATTTAATATATTTAATATTTAATTGGAAAGTATTAACCGAGTATTTGGAACAAAAATAATATGTTAAATCTCTAAATAAAATGACATGACTAGGATTGTTAGGCATAATGCTAGTAGTACAAGTTTTATTCTTTTTTATTATTATTGATGTTTTATTTTGTTTAAAACAGTTTAAAACAAAATAAATAAAAAACATGTTTTTTGCCGCGCACAGCCGCAAGTAGAAAATGTTTTGTTTTTGAGGTAGCTGAAAATTGTTTAACAATGTTTTTTGTTTTAAATTAGTTTGTGATTGCAAGGTGTTTGAGCAAAACAGTTATTTTTAAAAAAGTTGCACAATTTGCATGTTTTGCAAGTACAAACCGTCAACATTTTTTTTATACGTATTTTAGCATCCATAAGTTTTCCAATAAGAGGTTTCATTTTTATATTAAATAAAAACGGGTATTTTTTAAGAAAAATCAATAAATGTTTATTTCATTGTGAAGAGAAAGGTATGCCATTGACGTTTGAAAACGATATCAGTCAAATGGCTTCCACGGTTACGGATGCAGTACCACCATTTTTCATGAAATTTTCCATGACCAATTTGCACATTTGCGGCTGTATGTCCTCGATAACTTCACAAAATCCATCTTTAAGGTCTTGAATGTGGAGCATTGGCATCTTTCACGTGGCTAAAAAAAAAAGTCTAAAGACGTTAAATCACAAGATCTCGGTGGCCAATTGTGATCACCTCGTTGAGAAATAACACGGTCAGAAAACTTTTCTTGTAAAATTGCGGTTGTTTCGTTACTTGTGTGGCAAGTAGCGCCGTCAAGATCTAGCACAAAAAGGAAATGAGGTGGTAGGACAAATATGAGAAACAGGTAAAAGGAAATTGTGTAAAAATGTGTGATACTATTTAGTAGAGCAACAAGCTACAGCCAGGTAAAGTACTGGAAATGGACATCGGGTTACATAAAGAAATGTTAGCATACATGCAAAATAGCGGTTAGTTATAAGAAAAAACTGAGAAAAACAATGAATAAGCAAAATCATACAAAAAAGTTGAAGTCAAAAACAAAACATATATTATAATATAAAATGAATATGCAGGTTTGTAAAGAAGTAAAAAATATGAGAGTAGATGGAACAGATTAGTAATAACTTTCATTATTCTTATTTTTTTTTTAATTTTTAAACGCAATAATTCTAAATAAGAAGACTTGAACAAGCAAATAAAAACAACGTTTACTAAATATAAAGTTCATCATCCAAAACCTTGTGTACAAAGAATGGCATTGCCAAGATCTAAAAGTAGAAGAGGTATTAGCGATATTACTTACAACAAACAAATAATAGATCAACATCTTATTTTAAAACAACTAAAGGCACATTTACAAAACTGTTGTAAAATTTGACAAACATCTAATGCCTCTAAATCTAGTTAATGGCATAGAACTGTATATTATTGTTTTAACTGAGACTTAAGAAACTGAATGGTCATAAAAAAAATCATGGAAAGCACTACTGCCATCTGCACAAAGATTGGATTAACATAAGAGTATCAAATGTGTAGCTTACCAATAGAAAGTTGTTCTCTAAAACAGAAGCAACTATAATAGAAGTGTTTCAAAACAACTCAACTATTTTAGTTAAAAAAAAAAACTTAAAACTTATTGTAATTATAAAATTATAAAAAATGTAAGAACAAACCTTATTTGCTACTAAAAAGTCAATTTTATTAAAAGCTGCATCACCCACATCACCCGTGCTTAAATTAATACCTCTTTAAACTAGTTATATATATTTACCAAGCAAAAAGTCAAATCTAAATAATAATAAGAATCACAATTCTACGACTTGCCACTTGCAAAAAAAAATTATATAACATAGGATAAAATGATTTTTTTCCATGCGCCTATTACCAATCAGAAGCTGAGAATTAATAAATAAAAATAATAATAATGACTATTATTAACAAAAACCCTCCTCGGGAAGGAATAGTGCAAAAGAATACTTAGTCGTAAAGGGCAACTCATAGGCAAGGACACAAACTTACCTGCGTGTTCGTCGTGCTTACTTATACAACTTCCGCCTCTATTCCTACTTATGGGTGATAACACTATGTGGGTTTCAAGTCTGACTAATGTACAAAGTTGTAACTTGCCAACAATACCAATTTTTTATAGCTAATAGATTATTTTCTGTTATTGACTTTACGATTTCTTTTTCACGTATTGCAGCAGTGTTAGATTGGGAAGTCTCGAAACATCTTTATGATAAAGAACACTTTTTAGTATTCATTTGCGTGCTAGAATTTATAAAATTTATAAAAACATTATCGGAATTGAAGAATAAAAGATACTGATTGGAATACATTTAAGTGTTTGATTATGATGACAGTGTTCAAGCTACTATCGACATTTTTTTTTTCTGACGGAGATGGAATTACTTTACGGACGAAGTGTGGGACACTTCTTTTTATTTAAAAAAGGACACACCCACTAAAACACTCCCTAAATGTAATCAAACTAGGTTCATGTGTATTAAACTAGTCATTGGTAACTCGAGTTATTTTTGAAGACTCGAGCCATTTGCAACTCAAGTAATTTTTGAGAACTCGAGTCATTTACAATTTGAGTCATTTTTGAGTATTTGAGCCATTTATAGACTCAAGTCATTGATAACTTGAGTAATTTTTGAAAAAAAAAAGAATAATTGGCAACTCGAGTTATTTTTGAAGACTCGAGCCATTTACAACTCGAGTCTCTAACAACTTAAGTAATTTTTGAAAACTTGAGTAATTTTAAAAACTCAGTTATTTTTGAGGGCTTGCTTGAGGCTTTGACAACTTGAAATATTTAAGAATTTGAGTCTGTTACAACTTGAGTAATTTTTAAGGACTCGTGTTATTTATAAAACTTAAGTCTTTTTAAAGGTCACCAAAGTCATTGACAATTTTTTTTATAATCGATTGTTTATACTTTTTTTTGCTATTTTTTGTAGTGCCTCTAAAATGTTGGGTGGATCCCGGATTTGTAAACTTTTGATATAACGAAGATCTACTAGTTCTGGCAGCATACAATTAATATAAAACTATTTTAGCTTAGAAAATATTTTTGCATTCCAAAATTGAATATTGTAGCGAATGTATTCTACTTTTATTAGGTATTCATCACCTGTTCACACAAAATGAAAAAACCACAATCGTCGCATTTGACATTTTCTTGAATAGCCAGTTTAATTTCTGCTACCAACTCAAAAGTTTGGCCGTGTCTTATAGATTGTGAATTTATGATGCTATCACTATAAATATATTTTTTTACAAGATACTTACAAGTTGTTGATGATCTTCAGTTGCAAACGGTAAACAAATTTGAAACAGTTAAAACTTTTCTTTTGTGTTCAATTCATTGGCCACTTTGTGCTTGAAAAATTGTTGCCCTTTTTAAAGTACGCGTTTTTAGCAGTCTCTTGTAAAGTTTGTAAAAAAAAAAATTAGCTTTATATTCATCTAGCGACAAATCAAGTTGCTTGCAAGAAGTACCATAATCTTTATCACTGTCTTTTTATCTAAAGAACAGCCGTTTTCTTTGTATATAACCTTTTGCTATTGATATCTTGAATAAAGGATCTAACATTCTTTGAAAGAGTTAGAAAGCAATTTAATAACTTTCCAAAATATTGTTTTTTTTTTTAATTTTTTTTGTTTGCAAAAATAATCTGCAATTATTGTGGTATTCAAATACGTGTGGTATTACATTATCAAATACTTTTTTAAAAAGTATTACTATTTTCTTTATATTTATTGTGTGCTCTCGCACCAACAATAGTATATCTCATTTGCACAATATTTTAAGATTGAGTGCAATTTATTACAAAAATTTCTTAGAAGAAGTTTCTACATTCAATTTTCTCTACTGAAATGATTTTGTAAGGCTTTGCATCTAAAAGCCTTTTATATGTGCTACTGTCTCCAGCAGCTATTAATTTGTTGTATTTCTTATTATAAATTGTTTCACTATTTTTAAAACCTGAAACAAAAATGTTGGCTGTCATGCTTGTAGAGCCACCTTCAAAGTTTTTGAAGCACATATGCGAAGGGACGTTATATTTTTTTGTGCAAACACAGCAATATTTATTCCTCACACCTATAAATAATACTTGACTAAATTGTTGGCCTATTATTGCTGCTACTCTTGATAGAGCACTATAATTTATTAAAGGTACTCCATGTTTGTCAACACTTCTAATGCTCCTTGCATACTCAGATTCTTGACGAGCTGCTGCCTCCATCTGATCGATTGCAGTATTTTCTCATTGAGCAGAAACCAATGTATTGTATTTTGAATAAGTAGTTGAAGACAATGCAATAGCTAGAGTTTCATTGCACATGCTACATTCAAAATATGATTTGCAGACTTCCTTTTTAAAACAAAAATTATCAAAGTTGCACCCAAATGCAGGATTGTGACTCAAGACTCTTTATAGCTCTTGGATAAGATGTCTAATATCAACAATACGACATTGTTTAAGTTTGATTTCAAATGCCTATGAAACACAAAATCTTCAACATAATTGATATACGACGTGAGCAACAAACATTGTCGCCTGTTTTTTAACTCTTTCTAACTCAAACTTTTTTAACTCAAATTATGCTGTAAATCGAATATTTTTTGCGCAAACATTTTAAACAGTTTTTATACAGATTTTTACAGAGAAACACATTATCATTATCGTGCTCAAGGGCCTTTGAAAATTCTATCTAGGAAAAAAAAATCAGACAAAAAATATTATATCCCTACTATAGTAGGGTTTAAGTTTTTTTTGACAAATTTTAATAAGCCTTGGACGGATATATGTTTAAATGCCAAAAATATTCTCAAATTTTGGCGCCGATAGATTAAGTCTAAATTTGTAAATAAAAGTAAAATTGACCAAATTTGGCACAAGCGACAAAAGATGTCATTGGTAAACTTCTAAAATTAATATGATAATATTAAAAAAAGGAAATTAAAAAAAAACATATGTATTTTTTTTCTAGATTGACTTTTCTATGCCCGATAAGCGCGACACTGACAATTTTCTATGTAGAATTGTTTGCAAATCTCAAATTTTTAATAATATTAGGTGTATAGTTCCTCTGAACGCTAAATGTGTATAAATGTGTATCTATTTTACTAGCATTTTTTTGCGTAAAAATTGCAATTTGCAAAGTTAAAAAACAACAAAAATACTAAAAAAAATGTAGGGTTTCATACCCTCATAAACCAATCAAAAGAAAAAAAAAACTGAAGCAAATTTCTTGATGCACCCCCCCCCCCCTCCCCCTCTTGCTCTGGTTTGTTTGAAATAGAATTGCCCATATACATTACATTATGAGCATATCAAATCATTAGGAACTTAGTACGCAGCTCTGCCAATTCAAATCTTACCAACTTGTTTAAATGCTAGTTTATACGCAGATTTTCTCAAAAATTACATAGATAATTTGCTAAATAACACTGTCCTTTTTGACTTACGTACCAGCACAATAGGGCAGATAGGTGAATTGGTAGAAAAAGTCTAGTAAACTACCCTACAAAATCTCCTGATCTAAATCTATTGGACTTTTCTGGTGGCCATTTTGAAAACTTATTAAAGTAATAGTGTTTTTGTTTGTTGTTATTACTATTGCAATAAATGTTTTTTTACTTAAAATTTTTAAAGTTTTTTTTTTTTAAATAATGTGTATTTTCTCAAAAAACAAAACAAGAAAAAGTTATTTAGGTTTCTTGTTTAAAATTAAAAATTGAATCTAAAGTTTAATTGTTTGCCTCCAGTTAGAAAATACCTTGTATATTTATCTGTCTTTAATATACACATTCACATTTTTAAGCTGCTAATATTAAATATTTTATATTATTTTTTAAATTAGACGATCTTCAATTTATAAATATATAGGGAGGTTATTCAGTGGCAGTAACAGGCATTTGTAAATAAATTAATTTATTAACATTGAACAATTACAATTGTTTAAATACAATTGTTCAATGTAATAGATTAATTTAATTACAAATGTCCGTTATTGCCACCAAATAACCTCCCCATATATTAAATAATTTGTTATATTTCTAGTATGTATTATGTAATAAATTCTAAGATCACAAAAATAAAGATATGAATTAAACTGCAAAAAGGATTTTTTAATATCCGTGCGGTGTGCAAAATAAAACCCGTATGCTGTCGAAAAAAAAAATTAGTGCCGCTGTCTCCTACTATGTGGCAGCAGATTGTAACGTTCAAATATTACATAAATATTATTTATTTATTTGGTCTTCTTTTATTGAACGTACCATAGTACATTTGTTTAATGACAGTCTGGCTGCCTACCTTTTCCGCGCATCACAAAATCACGGTAAAATCTTCTTCGTTTGATTTACTTAATACTTTTTTCGGTATTTGAATATTTAAGGAAACAGTTGATTATAGTATTACTAAGGCGTACTGTTGTTTACCTATCTGCATTTGTAAGTACGTCATAGTTTAGTATTTTCACGATACATTTTACTTTGTAAAATATATATATTTATAGTGTTTGATAAGAAATTTGTTTCTTCTCGCATATTTGACCAATTGTTTTACAACGATAGCAATATTATGTAATTACGTACTTGTACAAAATAAATTAAAAATCACTAATTAAAATTTGAAATTAGTAATCTGATTACGATCTCGATAGTAATTAACGCGTGCTAAATGGTAATAAATAGAAACCGTTAGTAAAGTTATAAATATAATATACATAACTTAGTCAAAATTATTTTTAAAAAAATATAGCGATGGAAACATTTAAAGTTAACTATTTGTCGAGTAACGAATTGGAGTACGAGCTACGTATTCGTGGTTGTACTACAGCTAGAATTGTCCAAGATAAACGTAAAATATTAACAAGACTGCTTAGAACACAAACAGTTGTTAACAGACCCCAATTATAGTTTTGATACAGAAAAAAACGTTATTGAGGAAACACTAGCTTCAATTAAAATATTAATTGATGAATTTGATGGCCCTCAATCAGATTCCACATATACGAGAATACAATCTCGTTTAATTCACATCCGGCATAGAATAGCTAGAATCGCTATTATTGGTACAACCCCAGACGATATCGCAACATTTAAAAATGAAGCAACGGCGTCTTGTCTGTTATTAGAATCTGACTTTAACGAAAAAGTTTCTAGTCATGAAGACATTGGCTCAAATCTAACGTTGTTAAAAAATAAACCGTCAACTTCAATGGTAGTTACTCAACAAATAATTAAAAAAACTTTTCCTGTTTATAAATGGAATTTAAAGTTTGATGGCAATAGTACAAGCATTCAGAGTTTTTTGGAAAATGTCAATCAGCTAGCAGAGTCCCGAAATGTTACTGAATCAGAGTTATTTACATCAGCAATCGAATTGTTTACTGGTCAAGCACTAATTTGGTACAAATCAGTCAAAAGCAGTGTATCTACCTGGCCAGAATTATCTACCCTTTTAAAAAGAGACTATTTACCTGGAACTTAGCAAGATAAGCTTTGGGAAGAAATTAAGAACAGAAAACAAGGTCGCACGGAACCGGTGTTGCTATACATTGCTGCTATGCAAGCGCTTTTTGGTAGATTAGAAAATCTTCCAGCAGAAGTAACCAAATTAAAACATATTAGAAATAACATTCTCCCGGTATACGCTGATAAATTTATTATGATTGATATTACTTCTATTTCACTCCTTGCCACCTTGTGTAGAAAAATTGACGACAATTTAGCTGTACAAAGCGATAATTATGTACCAAAATCTAAAAAGTTTTTAGAACCAGACTTGGCGTACGTCTCTTCTCCAAATGAATTAAACAGTATTTTTTCAGACAAACAAAAAAACAATTTCATAACCAGTAAGACTGTACAAAAGACAGACCAAACAAAAACCAATATTAAATTATCACCTATAGTTTGTTGGAATTGCAAAGGCAATAATCATGTTTTTAGAGACTGTAAAAGTAAGAGGACACAGTTTTGCTATAAATGCGGGAGACCTAATTGTACAGTTCAAAACTGCCAAAAATGCAATTCAAAAAACGAGTAAGTTGGGTGCATAGTGTGACCTGATTTAGGGGCGTACCCTAAATCAGGTCACACTAAAAAATAATGTTGCCGATAAACATAAGACTATTTACTTTGTAAACAGTAAGCGTAAAACAATAAGTGATAATTGGTCGCAAAAATTTGAAATAAATTAGTCTAAACAATCAAGGCTCAAAGACAGTATTAACGTCAATAATTCCAAATTAGATATTAAGGTTAGAGAGAGTAAAGTAAACCTCAGTTATTTTGATGAGTTAAGTTGGAAAGAGTGGTTAATAAATGTTAAAGAAATCATTTGACAACAGACCCTACATTTCTGTTCCTGTCTTAAATGAGAATATTGTAGCTATGCTTGATTCTGGGTCTAATCAATCTTTGTGCGGAAAATTTGGGATGCACTTAACAAACAGTTTAAAACTAAAAATTACAAGTCATAAAATTAAAAGCTTATCAACAGCAGATGGGACTGAGCAAATAGTAAAAGGATCAATTTGGTTACCAATAATAATAAATGGGGAATGCAAACTTTTCGAAATATTGGTGGTCCACTCGATTCAAACAAGTTTTATTTTTGGATCAGATTTTTGTACTTTGTTTGGAGTAATAGTAAATTACAAAAATGGAACTTGAGAATGTACGCCAAATTCAGTTTTTACCATCAGCAACACGGACACATAAACAATTAACGGTCCAAGATTTACTCCAACCGAACAAAAACAAATTGATTGCATCATTCAAAGGTTTAAGAAAATAAGTAGAGAAGACCGCTTAGGTCGTACACACTTGATGACACACCATATCAAAACGGGTGATGCTGCCCAATAATACAAAAACAATATCTAATGTCACCATTTATGTTGAGGAACTTGAACGAACTTTTAGACAAAATGATAACTCTTGATGTAGTAGAACCGTCAAAAAGTAGCTGGTGTAGTCCAGTACTATTAGTCAAAAAATCAAACGGAGAATTTCGTTTTTGTTTTGATGGACGCAAATTAAATTCGGTGACTAAATCTGACAGTTATCCTCTTCCATCCATCGATAGAATCCTAAACATGCTGCGCGACGCAAAATTTATTTTGTCAATAGATCTAAGATCAGCTTTTTGGCAAATTCCATTGGACCAGGAATCTAAAGAGAAAACTGCATTTGCTGTATCAGGGCGTGGCCTTTTTCATTTTAAAGTTTTGCCTTTTGGCTTATCAAATTCAGCCCAAGTACAACAAAGGTTAATGGACAAAATTCTAGGTCCAGAATTAGAACCAAAAGTATTCACTTATTTAGATGATATAATTGTGACCGGTTCAAGTTTTAAGGAACACACCGATATCTTAATAAAAGTTTGCAAACGTCTAGAGAATGCCAACCTAACTGTCAACTTGAAGAAATGTAAATTTTATTCACGTTCTTTAAAATATCTAGGATTCATAGTAGATGAAAATGGTTTGAAGACAGATCCAGATAAAGTAAAAGCTATGGTAAACTACCCTAGACCACAAACAACTACTGAAATCAAACGTTTTATGGGTATCTGTTCATGGTATAAACGATTTATTTTGGATTATTCCACTCTTATGTCGCCTATATCCGATCTCACTAAAGGCGGACTGAAAGGACAAAAAATTACATGGAACCAAGAAGCAGAAAAGTCTTTTGTACAAATTAAACAAGCGCTATATCTGCCCCAATTCTTACAACTCCGGATTTTACGTTGCCCTTTACTATTCAGTGCGACGCTAGCAACACTGCTGTTGCGGGGGTATTAACTCAAGTTGAAGGCGGGCATAAGAGAGTAATTGCATTTGCTAGCCGTAGTTTATCTAATGCAGAACGAAACTATGATACAGGAGAAAGAGAATGCCTAGCAATCATATTTTGCGCAGAAAAATTCAGAGCTTATATAGAAGGAACGAAGTTTACGGTGATTACTGATCACTACTCCTTACTATGGCTAAAAAACAAAAAAGATCCATCCGGAAGACTTTGTAGATGGGCCTTAAAATTGTCCCAATAGACTGCACTATTCTGCATAGGAAAGGCAAATTTCATTTAGTTCCCGATGCATTAAGTCGAGCTGTCCCTGACGTAAACTTGATTGAGTTTGATCATTCCAAAGTAGATACTAGCTATTTAAAAATGTTAACAAATGTTACAAACGATCCTGACAAGTATTTTCAGTGGAAAGTACACGATAAATTACTATATAAACATTTTACAGTAAAGTCACATGTTGAATCTAATTTAAGCGAATGAAAGATAGTTGTGCCAAATTTTTATCGTTTAAAGATTATTGCACTTCATCATGATGAGGCTACTGCGTCGCATTTTGGTTTCTTCAAAACTTTTAAAAAAATTTTTGAAAAATATTTTTGGTCAAATATGCAAAAAGATATTTTACGGTATGTTAAGCAGTGCAAAGTGTGTAATCAACAGAAAGTGCTTAATACACTTCCAAGCGGTCTTATGGGTCGTGAAAGGAACGTTCAATTTCCATGGCAAATCATATCTGCAGACCTAGTTGGTCCCTTACCTCGCTCAAAAAAGGGCAATGTATACTTGCTAGTAGTAGCAGATAGTAAAATTTGTTGAGGACCAAGTATTTTTAACGTTTGGTGTGCCTCAAATAATAATTGTTGACAACGGACCACAATTTGCGGGAAATGTTTTTAAAAAGTTAGCCGACAAATACAAAGTACAAAAAATCTGCTACAATGCACGATATCATCCCCAAATAAACCCCGTAGAACGAATTAATCGTGTAGTGACCACAGCTATTCGCAGTTATATTGACGGTGACCACCGTGATTGGGATAAAGAAATCCACAAAATAAACTTTGCAATAAATACTGCCACTCACGAAGTAACTGGCCATAGTCCAGCTTTTTTGAACTTTGGTCGTGTTCTACCAGCATCAGGCAACTTTATGGAAACATTACCTCGACCAAGGATATAAACTTAAACCCTATTGACCGAAACTATTTAGTGGAGGATCTAAGCCATCTGAAAGTTATTTTTGACGAAGTTCGACAAAAGCTTAAAGTTTCGTACAAAAATAATGCAAAAAGATATAACTTAAGAAGGCGAGACGTTTCTTTTAAACAAGGTGATTTTGTTTGGAAACGCAATACGGTTTTGTCAAACGCATCAGCAAAGTTTGCCGCTAAGTTGGCACCTAAATACATTAAATGTATTGTTGTAAAAAAAATAGGTCAGTTGGTATACAATCTACAAAACTTAGACGGAACTGACGCCGGTAATTGGCATATTAAGCATTTAAAGCCTTATTACGGGTCAAATTCTGATGTGTCTGTTGGATAAGTTTTGGATGTTACCAGAAGCTCATTATTTGTCTATTCTATTAGGTTTAATATGTTTTTGTGTAATTGGTTTATTTTCTTTCTTACAATTTTTTTTTTCATCTGTTCAAGTTTTCGATAAAGCAGAAGTCCAAACAACCCTATATTTTAACTTTACCTTATTTTGACAATACCGATTTTTGACTACCCATATACGATTTTCATTTTTTCTAAAGCCTTTGGTACGGGAAGATACCATAACTACGTAGCTAATTGTAACTTGAACAAGTCTTATTTGATTTTGGGTTTTTTATTTATGTTTACTTTTTGGAGGGGGGTGGTGTAACGTTCAAATATTACATAATTATTATTTATTTATTTGGTCTTCTTTTATTGAACGTACCATAGTACATTTGTTTAATGACAGTCTGGCTGCCTACCTTTTCCGCGCATCATTTTCGAAACACCTCGCGACCTTCTGACCCCGCGAATTAACCACGGACCAGTACGGCCATAGATGAATAGTTGAGCTGGGGCCGCGATTTTGAAAACTACAACAGGGTGCGGTTTTGGGTTCGTTTTAATAAATCGACACATTATCATTTGTGTTAACTGCAAAGTGTTAATTAAATTGAGCGTATGAATATTATAAAAATAATTCAACGCATCAATAAGTACTTGAGTTATCATCTCAAAATATTTTGGATGCGTTTGGAAACGACGTGGCCCCACTTAATACAACCCAATACCGCCCCAACTATATTTTTGATCCTCTATGCGAATGGAATCTTATTTGGACTTCTCCGTATGAGCCGAAACACGTGGATCATCCATACTTCAAAAGAAGTCGTATGGATTATCCATCCTTTTAAAAGAACCGCCGACCACATGAAACCTGTGTTGAATAAACAAGTAGCTTGGATTTGAAACTATAGAACCAGCAGAAAAATTACTAAGTATTAAAACCCCACCTTTTTAAGATTTGAAAGAACCTATTTTCTTGGTTTTTTTTTATAAAGTTTAATTTAATTTAATTTAGTTTTAATGATACCTATGTTTGTATTTTTCAATATTTTTTATAAAATATTGTGGAGCCCTATAATTCGGACACTATTTAATTTGTTTTTTTTATAATTGAATATATTTTTGTTTATTGTGGCAATTTCCATTTGTCTATCTATTTTTATGAACCCTCCCCGTAGCTCTACGGGCATCAGGCGCCGTCAGCCAGTGCACCAATAAAAAACGGTACAAGATTACTATTGCCAAACAAACAATTATTTCATTTTGTAGAGACAAGATTGCAGCTTTATTACGCAAATTCTAGATACAAAAAAAATTAAAGCAACTTGCAACATCATTAATTCCATTTTGATCGAAGGAATTTTTATAAAACGCAATATAACTTACGTAAAATAATGTTGAAATAAAATTCATTAAATTAAAGATGTATGCAAGCTTTATTCATTATAACTAATTAATAACATTATTATTTTTAAAACCCTTCGATCTAATGGTAGATAAATGTTTAAGGTTTCTAAATCCGGTCTTGGATTGTAATTATGTTTACTGATGCATTATTTATCTTGGCGCCCGCATACATGTAATTTCATATACTGGCCAAGGGTATAGAGGCCTCTTAAGCAATGCACACGGTTTCTATTCTTCACATCACAAACTTGTCTCAACAGCTCAAAATTTTTCACCAGGTTTACTACTGCCGGCCGAGAAGGTGCTTTACGACGACCAAAAAGTGCTTTAGTTTTGCGAATTGTGACTGAAAATTTTTCACCATTTTTGTAGTGAATTTTAATCATTTCAAAGCGTTGTTGAAGCGTGTATCGTTCCATTTTTAATAATGGCGTAGTTTTTACTTGTCAAAAGTCAAAAGATAATAGCTTCAAAATTGACAGCTGCCTAAATTGCCTGCTATTCAAGATGAAACTTCTTATTGGAAAACCTTTGGAATTTAATATATGGATTTTTAAAAATGAGCGTTAAAGTCGGTTTTCAATTTCAAAAACTGGAGTTTACCTTGTACTGTATACATGCCAAACAAATCTCTTTGCATACTACTTTTATAATATTGTATACAATACATTAATTATTATAATATATAATAATCAAAACATTTACACAAAAAATATTGACTGCAACTTTCAGAAAAATAAAGATTTATTAATTTACATTTTGACATTAAAACTTATTTTATTAATTGAGACAATATAAAAACATTATTGATTTAAAGTGTTTTACAGCAAGAAATTGTAAATTACCAGATAAAACTAATGGTAAATGTACACATTTCCTGGAATGTCCCAGTGCACCTGAAGTAATTAAAAATAAAATACGACCGGAAGTATGTGGTTTTGATGGAAGATATCCAATTATTTGCTGCAATGTTAGCCAGTATGTGGCTGTTGATTCAAATGACATCAAAACAAAATTTGAAAACAGTAAGTGTACATTATTAAAACAATCCTTTTGAAACCTTATAATTCTATCAAACATTTCTACAATTCTTTCCCAATATGTTAAATTTTTAATTGATTACAGTATGCAACAATACTTATTCCAAATACGGAACTGTAAGTGAAATCCCGAGCAACGTTATGATAGGCTTTAATGTCGCAGGTACACAGTTTCCACATATGGTAAATGATTAATATTAGTTATCATAATAATTATAAACAGTTATTACGTTTTAGGCCGCTCTGGGTTTTCATTCTAGTGGAGGTAGCATTAGATACGAATGCATAGGAAGTTTAATAAGCGAAAAATTTGTACTAACGGTTGCAAGCTGCACAAGTCATTCATTATAGTAAGTATAACTTCTTTTTGTGTTTTATTAATACTTTTTAATTTTTCCAGTGGTGAAGTAACAATAGTTCGATTAGGAAGTGCAGTAAATAATTCAACAAGTTCAATGCAATATTATACAGTTGTTCGTTACTACAATCATCCAGAGTATACACCAGAAAATGCATATCATGATATAGCTTTATTGGAATTAAATCGACCTGTTCTTCAAACGCAATACGTACTACCAGCATGTTTGCACTTAGAAGATCAACTACCACGCTATGGGTGGTCTTCTGCATTTTGGGACAAACGACAATATTTGCAAGAAGTATATTTTATAGAAGTGCCTTATATGACCTGCTCAAAAGTCTATAGTATTTCAAATATGTTACCTAATGGAATTGTTGAAGAATTGGTGATCTGCGCCAAAGAGTTTGCCGAAACTACTTGCAAAGTAAGTTAAATTTACAATTACAAACTTTACATCACAAAAAATATGTTGCATTTGAAAAATAATAATCTGCAACAATTATTGTATCAAATTGTACATTTAAAAAAAAAATAGTAGACAATTTTTTTATGATTTGCTGACTTCCGGTTTATCTTTATCTACGACTAAGTAGCAATTTATGACTTCTTTATGAACACAAACTATAATCGAATGTGATTCTATCAAACGTAGCATCAGGCTGCGCAACTCAGATGATATTTCCGGTTTAGTTTTAGATTAAATCTGCCATTTTTAACAGTTTTGGTTTACTTATTGATAATGTTAGTAATTTATTATTTTTTGCCTATGAATTTTGATTAAATTTTAATACTTTTTGAACATTCTAGTAGCTTGTTAAAGTAGTTTAAAGTTCTCTTGTTTGCCGGCAGCTACTAAGAATACCCCATGTATGCAAAATTAAACTTATTGAGTTAATTACTTTTTGAAAAAAAAAAAAATATATATAAAAACACAAAACTCTAGATGACTTAAAATTAAATATAAGATAGATAATAAAATTAATACACACACCATCAAACATCTTGACCACTCCCACCATATAAAATAATTGCGCTATGATTAGTTTGTTTTTGTTGCTATTAAAGTAGTCTTAGTATGTTAATAAACAAAGTCATAAACATCAACAAAAAACTTTGTTGACTTGTTATTATTTTTTTAAACATTGTTCAGTTGTAATTCATAAATAAGCAAGCATATTTGATAATTTAGTACAGTAAATAGAAGGCAAAGTAGTGGCCTGGTCTCGGGTTACAAATGAAAGAGAAGTTCAGTATTTAGCCCAATATGCCCGTAGACAACAATATTCGTTAACTTCAGCACAGTAGGAAGAGATTTCAATGCAAAACCATCGAGATTGGGAAAATACAATAAAAAACATCTTAGAATAGATGATAGTGAGGTTAACTTTATCATTTGCAACAAAATAGACAAATTAACGTTCGTAATAAGAAGTTCAAAATTACTTATTGAGTTATTATATTGAGTTTACACAAACTTGTACAATACATAAGAGAAAAAAAAAAGAAACAGTTATAGCAACAGTGAAAGAGATACAGGAGATTATAAAAAAATTGCCTAACAATAAAGCACCAGGTCCGGACAAAATAATAACAGAAAATGTTAAAGCTGCTCTAGACGTCAACGAAATAGAATTAACTTAAATAATCAACAGATGCCTGAAAAAATAAACTTTTTCAGAATGTTTGAAAGAAACCACTCTACTATTGATTGAAAAAAAAAGAAGGTAAAACAACGTTGTACAAGCCAATATTTTTAATAAACACATTAGCTAAAATATCGAAAAAGTCATTGACACTTGAAACAAAGTGATGGAATGAACAAGTTATGAAAGCGGTCATGGAAACAGAAGAAATGGAGAGTAAACTCGGTAAACTCATGCCAAACAACGGAGGTCCAGGAGAAGAAGCCAGAAGGTTATTAGCAACAGCAGCAAAAAGCAAATTTTTATACGCTGCAGAAACATAGAAAAAAGCTATAAAAACAAAAAAAGCAGGAATAAAATAAAAGGAGCTATAAGAGCCAGCTTGTTATGGCAACACTTTCTGCGGATATGATGGTGGAAAAAAGGATACAAATAAAAAACTAATAAAAGAAGGAACCAGTAAAAGGGAAACAATGTTAAGTGAGAAGACGATTGAAAGATGGCTGAGACAGTAGAATTAAGGAAAAAATAAAAATTGGACAAGATAACTAATCCCAGAGATAAAAAAGTGGGTAGAGAACAAACCAGGGACGTGCTACTAGAAACACTGCCAAAGTTCGCGGAAAATGTAAAGCAAAACACAAATTACGTTATGTAAATCGCTTTGTTGCTTCTCAAAATATTCTCCTTTAAAATCTATACATTTTTGCATCCGAAAAAACCAATCTTCAAAACAATTTTGCCATTCTGAGCAAGGTACCTCCAAAACAAGTGATTTATATGCTTCAACGGCCTCTTCTGGCAATGAAAAACGCTGGCCAAGCATTTTATTTTTGATATGTCATATTAGGAAGAAGTGATTGGGCAATAAACAAAGCAAATATGTGCAATGAGTCATTAATAAGATGTTACTGGACAAAAACTCAGTTCGTCAGTTAGTCGTGCTGTGTGAGCGATTGCATTTTCATAACGAACAATGATCCGCCGGTTTATGTTTTTCCTTCTGATTTCAGCGGTAACTTCCTGCAAACAAATTGAAGTTTACCAGTCAGCATTAACTGTTCTTCAATCCTCTAATGCAACAGTTGCAACATGACCCGTTTTTCCAAAGAAACAAGCAATCATTCTTTTTGAAACGCTTGTGGACGCACCACTTTTGTGGGTTTAGGTTCATTTTGAAACACTCATACAGTCGATTGCTGTTCAGTTTCAGGCTCATATGAATATATCCAAGATTTGTCACCTGTTATAAAGTTATATACCGAATTAGAACATGCATATGATCGTGAAAAATTGTATGTATTTGTTTCGCTGCAATGGCTAAAGATGCCTCTATCTCACTATAGGTCACATGCCGATCTGACAAAAATATTTCACGCACAGCATCAATATTTTTCGCAACAACGGAGGTGCATGGACGATCTTCGAGAAGATCGTCATCAAACGTTAGTCATCTACGCTTGAATTCTGCGAACCATTTGTAAAATATAATTTTGAATGGTGCTTCATCCCCAAATAACAAACTAAATTTTTCCACACATTACTCGGAAAACGGAAATCACAATTCAAAATTTTTATATTTTTCACACAAGTATTACACTTGTTAAATTTTGTTGAAACGAAACCGAGCAGTTTTAAATCGAACTGTCAACTAAATTATAGTTGAAATACGTCAAATTTTACGAATATGACAATCGCAGAACGCTGGCAAGCAGTACTTGATTCTGCAAACTTTAGCAGTGCTCTTCGTTATATGCAACACAAATACTGACTGGACAAAAAATACGTAGCGTAGGACTAAGATAGAAAATAACTAAAAATATACGAAAAGCAAAGGGAATAAAACAACAATCATTAGGGTTGCACCAACGCACCTTAAGCTGTAGTTATAGCTTAAAGCTTGCTTACATCTTAATGTCTTATTTAAACGTTTGCACCAACACAAAATTATCTCACATTGACACATGTCGGCCTTACATCTCAAGTAATTGATTTCTATGACTTAAGCTCTATTTTATTGGTTATGGTTATTAAAAGTATAAACATTGATGACATATGAATAATAATGTACATAAAAATAAATTATTTTAAAATAAAAATATAAGTGAAATCAACTTTGATAGTTAGAACAATATTAGAGTAAATAATTTTTTTCAGTCGCGGTTAATGTCCGACGGAGAGCGGACGTGTTCGCGAAAGTGCTTAACGGTGATTTAAATAGTGATAAGCAGATGATTATCTAGGATATTTAAAAAGTAGAGAACTGTAAATTAATACAAACATTGATAAGAAGTGCAAGCAAGTTTTGTGAAAATGCAAAAAGGTGTAACAACTGTGATAGGGACACATTAAAAAAGGTGCGGTCGTGTTTTAAAAACACACTCGGGTCATGACGGCGACAGGTTTAGTGTTTACGCAATAGAACATTTACCGCGGGAACAGCAAATTAAGCCAAAGGTCAAAAACGCGCTATGGATGCATTTTTAAAAAGCAGGAAGTTGCAAAAACACCGCCAGAGATAAAAAAATTATGAACCCAGGTCAAACCACAAAAAGAGGAAGAGATGTAAACTCGCCTGGCAATACCAATGAGGCAAAAAGAGTAAATAACCCTACAGCAATTGAAATAATGAGGGAATTAATAAGAGAGCTTAGAGATTTAACCAGTGAGTGTTCAAGCACTAAAGTGGAAATTAAAAAGATGGCAAATCTGCTAGAAATGAATATGGAGAAACTGGAGTTCGAAGAAATTCAGAAAACAGACCAAAAGACAAAAAATAAAATAAAAATAAAGAAAGAGAAGTCAACACAAACAGTAGACACTAGAGATAATAAGGAAAAAAATATCCAAACCCATTTCATCTCGGACCAAGAGATAATTGAAATGGTTAATGAATACGACATTGAAAAAAATCATTTACAAAGAATAGAGAGAAACGGACTACAAATTTGTAATAGTGGAAAAAAATCAGTTAAAGGAAATGAGAGTGATACTGGAGTATTAATAAATGATGATAAAATAGGAAAAGAATCGGGTATTCTACTACAAGCCAAAGTAAAATACCCATAATTAATAGAGAAAGACGGAGAGGAAGAAACTCCATATGTAGAAATTTTAAAAAAATTTAGCGGGAAAAATGTGGGAAAAGTACACATTATTAAACAGAGAGTCAAAACAACAGGAAGAAGGGAAATAAATATTTCAATGGCTATAGAAAAATTCTCAACAAAGCAAAAGTATTAAATATCAGTGAAATAAGTATACCAATACTAACTGGAATAGCGCCAAGAAAAGCAAAAAAATTTATGGAGATGGCAGGAAGAAGAACTCATACAAAAGTAAGACTCTGCGTGCCAACACAGGTACAGGTATTAGAGACAAATGGGAAAAAAAGACCAGGAACAGAAACAGGAGCTATAATAGTGAGCAAACAGGGCGTAACATATGCATATGGACTTGTTGAGACAGGCAAAACTACAGATAAAAGGATCTACATTCAAGGAGATAAGAGAAACAAAAAAGGGAAGTTATTACTAATAACAAAGGGAAAGGAGACCAAAAAATAGATAGAAAAAATAAAAAATGGAATGGAGGGTTACCATGTAAAAAAAGCCAACAACGTACTCACAAAACTAGTGATCAAAGATATTAGTCCGGAGACTACCAAAGAAAAAATATTGGAAGAAATTATGAACCAAGCAAACACAGAAGTAAGTACGATAATATCCATAAAGAAAGAGTATAGAGAAAAACAAACAGGTATAGTCAAGATGAACAAAAAAGCAGCGGAACAGATACTAAGAAAAGGAAGAATAAACAAGGCTCATAAAATGCAGAGTAGAAAAAGTAACAGCAAACGAAAAAAATTGTTACAAATGCTGGATGAAAGGACATGTAGCGGCAAAATGCAAAGGAGAAGATAGGTCATTGCTATGCATAAAATGCGGAAGAGAGGAACATCAGGTTGCAGAATGCAAGAACAGAGAATATTGCATAGAATGCACAACGATAGGACACAGAACGGGAGATAGAAGATGTCCGGTTACAAAAAAAAAAAACCGAAAAAAACGAAGAAGAAGACAACGACCCCAGTAACTGGAGACAACACAAAGAGCAGATCATAAACCAAAATGTATAAGTTTATACAAACAAATATAGGGAAGGGAAGAGAGGCACACGATATACTGATAGCAACAGCAGAGAGAAAAGAAATAGACCTAGTAATAGTAAGTAAACCAAATAAAAACAAACTAAATGGTAAGTGGATAAGAGACAATAAAACAGATGCTGCTATTTTAGCTAAGGAAAAATGTAGGGACAAAGTGGAAAGATGGGGAACACCAAAAAAGGGAATAGTGTGGGCTGAAGTAGAAAGTATGATAGTTTACAGCTGTTATATCAGTCCAAACTGCAAAATAAATTACTATTTGGAGTGGATAGAAGAATTAGAGAACAGTAAGAAAACAGATAAGCAAAAAAACCATAGTAGGAGGAGATTTTAATGCAAAATCACCGAGATGGGGAGGATACAAGAAGGATTTAAAAGGAAAAATCTTAGAGGAGATAATAGCTTGGTTAAACCTTACAATTTGCAACAAAGAAGACAAACATACGTTAATAAGAACAAGCTCAAAATCACATATTGACATTACTATAGCAACATGGGAAATGGCAGGTATACTGAATGAATGGAACGTGACAGAAGAGGACATACTGAGTTTACACAAACATATACACTATATAATACAAAGGAAAATAGAAAACAGGAGTACACGAGAGAAGGTAGATGAAACGTAAAAAGAATGGTCAAAGAGAAGATAAAGAAAACCATAGAAACAGAAGAAGTTACAGAAAACAAAAACATAGAGAAAAGATGCCAAAGATACTCAGAAAAGCTGAGAAAAACTGCAAATGAAGCAATTCTAAGGTACAGAGAAGAAGGGCAAAAAGGACCTACTGATGGTGCGAGGAAATATAAGAATGTAGAAAAAACAATACAAACAAGAAGGAAAGTCAAAAGACAGAGAAAAAGTAGAGAAAATACAGAGGAAACGGAAGAGGAACTAAAAAACGACAGAAAAATCTTGAAAAAAGGCAATTAAGGATAGCAAAAGAAGATGCTGGAAGGAAATGATGGAATCTATCGACGGTGATCTTTGGGGAAAACCGTACAAAATAGTGACGAACAAACTGGTAGGAAGAACAAAAGGAGTTTACCTAAAAAAAGAAGAAGGAGAAGAAGTCATAATTAAAAAATTGTTTCCTAAGGAAAAACCGGTAAAAGAACCAAAAAATAAAGAAGAAAAAAAAACAGTTATGGCAACAGTGGAAGAAATAAAGGACATTATAAAAGAATTGTCTAACACAAAAGCACCAGGTCCGGACAAAATAACAACAGAGATTGTTAAAGCAATTCTAGACGGGAATGAAGTAGAGATAACTCAAATAATCAACAGATGCCTGAAAGACGGAATTTTTCCAAAATGTTGGAAAGAAGCCACCATTGCACTGATTGAGAAAAAGAAAGAAGTAGGATAAGCGATTTCATACAGGCCAATATGCGAACAACGCAGAAAGTAAAAGCAATAACAAAAAAAGCAAACAGCAAAACGCAGAGGAAAAGACAACACTGTGTAATTATAGAGTTGAACATACAGAACGCGTTTAACAGCGTGTTATATAAAGCAATTATAGAGGCGGCAAAAAAAAAGAACTAAGGAAGAAAACAATCAAAATCATATAAAGCTACTTAAAGGGTAGAAAACTAATGACCAAGAACAAAAGATTTAAACTTTCGAGATGGGTACCACAGGGATCAGCACTAGGACTAAAACTATGAAACCTTGCTTATAATGAGTTACTTCAAATGAGGTTGCCAGAAGGCGTGCCTATAACGGCATTTGCGGACGACGTAGCACTAGTAGGTAGGAGATGAAAAATAAAGGTTTAAAATTAGCAACACAAAAAACCTAAGAAGCCTGTCTATCTACTAAGAGGACTAATAAAGGAACAGGTATGATACAGATAGGAGATCAAGTGATAACTATAGGAAAAAAAATCAAATACTTCGGGGTGACACTTAAAGCAAAGAGATGGAATAAACAGGTTAAGAAAGCAGTCATGGGAACCAAGGAAATAGAGAGAAGGCTCGGTATACTAATGCCAAACAACGGAGGAGAAGAAGCCAGAAGGTTAATAGCAACAGCAGCAAGAAGCAAATTGTTATACGCCGCAGAAACATGGGGAGAAGCCATGAAGACAAAAAAAACAGAAATAAAATAAGAGGAGCTACAAGAACCAGTTCGTTAAGGATCTGCAGGGCTTACAGAACGGTGTCACAAGAGGCAATAAAGGTGATTGCGGCAACACCTTCTGCGGATATGATAGTGAAAAAAAGAATAGAAATAAAGAAACTAATAAATTATACAACACAAATACTGACCGGACATGGAGCTTTTGGAAAGTTCTTGCAAAAAATTAAAAAAATCAAGGAAGAGGAAAGATGTATATTCTATCAAGAAAAATCACACGATAATACCGTTGATTAACATATTAGTTAGGAAGATATTTAACCTTATGGAAATAAACGTCCAATGTAATGAACTTACCACTACGAGGCGCTGCATGAGCGATGCAAAACTTGGATAACATAACACTACGTGGCGCTGAACGACTCAAATATTAGAACAGGTTTAATTCTATGCTAGACTGTGTAGAGCACGAGAAAACACGAAATCACGCGATTTAATTTGATAGGAGATGTGAGCGATGCGTAAACTTGATTGTCAAATAAAATTAAAGAAATTCATAGAATGTATATTTATTCAAAAAACATATTAAAATTGATTGCCATAAATAATTTAATTTGTTTGTTATTATTTTAAACATAAAATTCTTTAACAAATATAATATCAGAATATTCAGAGTGATAATTGAATGAAAATAGTTATGATATTTTTGTTGTTTACTTTTACGAGTCTTTATTAAATGATGCTCTATATATTAAAAATATCCGTACTGAATTGTATAGTAATAAAAGTATGGATTGAATGATGTAATTAATTTAAAAAATCTAATAGGCGGCACTCTTCAAAACCATTGGAAAGATTTTAAAAAATATACTGCAGAAAAGATCAGTTTGATTTCTCAACAACTTCTTAGAAAAGTCGTCGCATGTAAATTAATGTTCCATTAAGTATTTCCATGCATTTTTATTTTTATCAACTGTTTTGTCAAAACATACTTAAGTTTTTGAGGACATGGTATAGATTTTATCCAACATTTAGTTCTTCGTTTATTTGTAATTTTTATTGCTATTGAATGTGTTATTGACCAGTATAGAATATTTAGTTCGCCGTTTAAAATATTTTGTATTATATTTTAACCCATAATTTTTATTTAGTATCAATATTTCATCTTCACTAACATTTTCCAGATTATTTTCTAATTACATTTTAGTAAATGATGATCCGGCAGCATACGTTAGTATATTTTCTTCCGCGTTTTCTATGTTTGAATCTGATTCATTAATTTCACAATATTTATCATTACTTTAATTCTGAGTTTCACTGTTGATATCCGCAGCTAATAATCTTTTCAATTTTGTGATTTGGTTCTAATGATAAATGTACATCAATATTTATTTTGCAATAAGCATTGTTTATTAGTTTAGATTTTGTATAACAAAAAACGTATCTTTGGTTTTTATTTCAATAGAGATAAAATTGATCTTATTTTTCATACAAATTTATAAATATAGTAAACTTTTGTTTGTTTCTTTTCATTTTCAAAAAACGTTCACGTATTGGAAATACTCAATAGTCAATTCTAATGTTTTTCTTTTTTTTGATAAACATTTGTAAATAGACAAGACAGGTTTGTATTTATTTGTATTGTTAGTTTTAGTTTTTTTGTACAACGCGTGTTTATACAATCAAAAATATTGTTTGCTTCTTTTATAAAATTTGACTGTTTTTATAACAGCTGCAATGTTATGACTAAAAATGTGTGCAACATGCTATACTTGCATTTTTTGAAACTAGTTTGTATGCAAATGCTGTTCAGTTAAGCATTGCTCTAGTTGTTACAAAAGTTTTATTTTTTAATTTGTGATTTAAAAACTATTCTTTAAAGACTTTAAAAAGTGATGTGAATAAAAATAATTTAAATGTCTTTATTACTAATACAACTTGGGTTAAAATTATTGTTTATAGACTAATCTTAATCAATTTGTTTAACAACATTTATGAATCAGCTAGAGTAGCACTAATTGCTGATCCAGTTAACAAATAATAACCAAACAGTATCAAACGGCATTAAATTATATTGCAATCTACTAAAAAAAATATGACTAAGATCTTCAAATGCATTTTTAACAGATATTAAAAAACATTGTAATCTAAATTACTTTTTAATAGTAGCTGTAAAATTAACAATAAAGAAGAAAAAGAAAAAACATTAAGACACAATCTTTTTTCTTAATTGCATTGATTAGATTCTTTGGTTTAATATTTATTAGATGAATAGAATGACAAAATCGTAGATACTTTTGGAAATGTTATTTCAAATTACTTCTGAGCAGTGGCGTAATTCGAATCATAAAATATTAAAATGTTTCAAGAAAAAAAACTAAAAACGGTTTAAAAATGTAAAATTTTATTTATGAAATAATAAAATATGCAAATCTTTATTTATAAAATTTCAAAAATAACAAAATCATGTTTTAAAATATCCAAATATTGTTAAAAATTATCAAAATTTGACTGTTGAAAAATGTTATAAAATGTCAAAAACAGCAAAAGACTAGTTTTGTCAAAACATTGTTAAAAAGTTTGGCTATAAACTATTGAAACGTAAAAAGTCAAAAATAATAAAATTATTAAAATATTGTTTTTTTTTATGTACCGTATCCTACTTGGATGTTAGCTACCAACAAAGCAATTTTTACTTTCGACAAATATCTAACATTTCTTAACCAAGAGATTCAGCGTCTTCCCGCACTTTTACTTTCTGCAATCTTCTTTTGTGTTATGAGCTGTAGTATTTTATATCTTTCTCCTGTCATAGTATGTCCCAGATATTTTAGTATCCCACATTTAATTGTTTCTATAACTTTTAACTCTTTTCTCATCCTTTGTTCTTCTCATTCGTAGTTTTGTTGGTCCACAATATTTTTAGGACCCTCTTATACACCCACATTTCAAAAGCTTGGAGTTTATTTGTAATTATTGTATTAATATGGGAAACACGTGGAACTCCGAATTAGAATGGTGAGCTCCACCATTCTAATTCGGAGTTCCAGTTTAAGATGTAGTTTTAAATAGCTAGTTCAATTCTGTACTGGTTTTCTTTTGTCTAAACGTTGTTGTTTATTACCTAGTTACCAAGGTACTTGTGTTTGGTTATCTTCTCAATGCGGATATTGTCGATGATAAGGTTAGAATTAGGTGTTGCTGCTTTTGAAATAATTATATATTTATATATCTGCCAGTATCACTGTCATCCTTGTATCTTTTTGAGTTGATTGGTTCGTTCACAATTGGCTTTGTATAGTTTTCTTCAGGGATTGCTTCCTGGAGTATTGCTTCTGAGTACAAATTAAATAGCATCGGAGACTAAATGCAGCTCTGTCTAACGCCTCTCTAGAAGTTATTGTTTTCTGTGGAATTACCATCTACTCTCACCTTTGCCGTCTGATTTTAATACAGATTTTTAATTATTTGTATGTCCGCTGCGTCAATGTTTTTGGTTTTTAGGAGTGTTACTAATGGTCCATGCTAGACCTTGTCAAAAGCTTTCTCATAGTCTATAAAGCAAACATGTACCTATACGTTTACATTCATACATCTTTGTGTCAACACGTTAATGTCAAATAGTGCTTTCCGAGTGCCAATGCCATTTCTGAATCTGAACTGCGTATCACTAATACTTTCTTCCAATTTGTTGTTTAGTGTTTTGTATATTACTTTTAATAATCTTTATTTGCACTTAAGCCACTTTTTACAAGTACATTACAATGTTTTCATGTACATTGAAGCGGATGTGGATGTCAAACCTAATACTATATACACATACATACTTAAATTAATTAAAATATAATACATTTAGATATTACAAAAACATATTAAAATTAGTGAGTAATAAACTCATTAAAGGTGTAAAAGCAGTTTTGCACGAGAATTTTTTTTAGTTTATATACTCTGGCAGTTTGTTGTTTATCAGTTGGCATAAATATTTAGCTGTTTTCTCGTACATAGTGCTGCTATGTGCAATGGTTCTTATATTAGACCCATGTCGCGTTGAATAATGATGGACGTTACAGTTTTTAACAAAGTTACAATTATTTTTATAAACATATATTCCGCACTTGTATAAATATATATTAATTAAAGTCAAAACTTTATATTTAGTAAATACTGGACGGCAAGATTCAGTACTTCTTATACCAAATATTAAACAAATGATTCTCTTTAGTGCAACAAAAATTCTATTTGTGTCGCTCCTGCCCCAGACTAGTACATTAAATGACATATGCGAGTATACAAGTGCGTAGTACATGTCAATCAATGATTTAAAGCTAAAATTACGTTTCAGTTTTAATATGGCATAATATGCGCTATTTAATTTATTGGTTACGTGATCAACTTGCTTATCCGATGACAGTTTGTCATCAATTAGGCTTCCTAGGTATTTGACAAACTTTGAATTATTTTCTATAGGTTTTTCAGGAGGCTTCCGATTATAGAATTGAATAGAAGTTGTTTTTTCTTTATTTAAAATAAGTTTGTTTTTAAAACACCAATCACTTACTTCTACATTTGTAGTATTTATTTTAGATACCAGGTCTTCCTGGTTGTTAGCTGATAAAACTATTGCGGTGTCATCTTCAAAGTTGATCATGTATTCTGTGCTAGACTCACTAAGATCGTTAATAAACAGAAGAAATAATATTGGACCTAAGGTTGAACCTTGCACAATTCCTTTATTTAGATTACATGTTTTCGAGGAGTGTTGTACTTCCTTCTTTGTTATTGGGGTGCTAGTTATCTCTTATCGTGTATTACTTAGTTACTTAGTTTTTGCATTTTTTCTCTTAGTTCCCTTTAGTTTTTTAACGTTTTTGTGTAAATTGAAGTTGTCGTATTGTTTTTGGAGCTTTTCAATTTTTTTGCATTTTTCAAACACGTACTCTCCTTTTGGTACTCTAATCAATCTTTTGATCTTTTTATTAATCTCTATGCATTTTGTATGTTAGTCACAAAAAATTAAAAACTGAAAATTGGCAAAAACCGGTCATAAAATTAAAATATGTATTTTTTTGAAATTTCAAAAACACCAAAATACACAAAATCTTTTATTAACTGTCAAAAAATGCAAAACTATTAATATAATGTCAAAAACAGCAAAAGCAAATTATAAAGTATAAACATATTGTCCAAAACTACTAAAATGTACCATAAAACTGCAACATTCTACTATTAAAAAGTAATAAATGGCAAAATTTGTTTATAAAATATTAAACTATTTTCAAAACAAATCAAAATCTAATCAAACCAAACCAATTCTAAAATGTTGGAAGTAGCAAAATTTTGAACAATTGTCAAAAGGCACCAAAAACCCAATAAAAATAAAAATCCGGCACACTGTTGCTTTTTTTATTAATAAATGTCAAATTAACAAAACCATAAAATATAAACATATTGTTAAAAAACTGGAATCTACTTTTGAAATCAATCAAACTATTGTCGTAAAGCACCAAAATCCGGTCATACACTGTTGAAAAGTGTGAGCTTTTGTTAAAGAATGTCAAAAATAACAACATTTGGCTATAAAGTATAAAAATATTGTCAGAAAGCACTAAAGTTAAGTCAATAACTTTTAATAAAATGCCAAAATTAGCAAATTTTGGTTTTGAAACAATAAAATATTGATAACATGCGGCCATAAACTGTTAAAAAATGTAAAAAAATTCATAAAATTTTAAAAATAGTAAAACCCGAATAGGATTATCAAAATATTGTCAGAAAATTCAAAATCTGGTCATAAAGTATAAAAGTATTGTCAGAAAATACCGAAATTTACCATAAACTGTAAAAATGCAAAACTTTATTTTATTGGCAATTTATTATAAAATGTCAAAAATTTGCCATTTTCTGTCAAAAAATATTAAAATATTTTTTTGAACCGATATATGGTTGAAATGTCCAACATTTTTTTTGCATAATGTCAAAAATAGCAAAATTTGACCATAAACTGTTAAAAAGTGCAATATTTTATTTATAAAGCTTTGAAATAAATGTCAGGAAGCGCTGTATGGGGCTTGTGGGCTTTTGCGCATTGCAGACTCTTGCTTAACCGGAGAATTGGTTAATTATTTTTCATTGCCTGCCCAATTAGTGGAATTTTTGACTTTTGTTGTTAATTTTTCAAATTTATTTAGGATAAACCTTAGCATATTTACAATATTAATAATATCTTTTACAAGTATGCGGCATTTGCTCCAAATCCATTTTTTTAAAGTTTTGTGATATTTGAATGAGTCACTAGAAAAATGCTATTCATACGACAATTTTTTTACAATTTTCTTTTCATCTAGAAATAATAAATTTGAATTATTTATTTACTGCCACAAACAAACAAACTCTTCCGGAAGTTTATAAAACGATTATTCCCAATTTTGTCTAGTATTATTATCATAAACACATTTATGCAACATATTTGTAACAATATTATTACTAATATAACCAGTGAATTAGGATATTAGCAGAAATACTGGGGACAGTATATAAAGAAAGTAACCGCTTGATTTTTTTTTGTGTTATATACATATAAAACGACAAATAAAACAAATTATCTTGTTTTATATAGAATTTCAATATTAAATTCAACCAATCGACTAGTTATTGATTTAAAATTTATGATAAATAAATTCATACAACCAATTAACAACAATTATGAAAGTTTGTTATTTGTAAAATCAATATTTTTGATAGTTAGGAATTTAAGTATATAAGAAAAAATACTTTTATTATTTTATTTTGCAGTTACATAACTTTTACTAATTAAAATAAATACTGATTTAGCATTAACTATTGATACAGAATTAAATAATTATATAAAAAAATATCTCTTAATTATGCTAAATAAATAATTTTATTTATGGATACTGCGTAAATATAGTAAGCACCCTAACATCTCGTTTACTTGTGCCTTGTGCAGCAGCGTCAGAAATTTTTCCCGCCGTGAATTTTTCACAACTCATAATTCATCGTAGACTCGCACCCTACTCATATAGTATTTTATTTAGCAACATGGCAGCACTATACGGTGTCCAACTAGTAATGCGTGGAAGGGAGAACGATGTGCCTGCTCTACTTCCTCCCATTGAGTAATAGCGTGGTCGCGTCTACACATGATGGTTAAATATCTTCCAATATAATATGTCAATCAACGATAATACAGAACGCACTCTAGTAGAATGCGAAGCGTGGGAGGAAGATAGAAAAAAAATAGAAAAAATACTGGAAAGCAAAGTGGATAAAACAACAATCATTAAGAAATGCCTAAGAAATGAAAATAAATGGAGGGAGCTAAGAAACTTTGTAGCAAGAATACGAAGAAAAAAAATGAAAAATTTGACAATGAAAAAATATAGAAAAAACAAACAATGGAAACAAACACACAAAATAAAGGCAGAAACAAATTAATCAAAATAAAAACAAAAAAACAGGGAAAAAGAACAATAAAAAAAAAAAAAGAACGGGACAGTTAAGCATAGCAAGAAATAGAAGTAAACAGAAAAACATTTACAGAGTCTACAAAACCCAAAAAATTGCAGAGATAAGAAGAAAAAAAGTTTTTAGTACACAATATACAGAGTTTCTTTAAGATGTACTGTCAAGAATTTGTACTGTACCATTTTTTAAATCTTTCTTTAACATTTAAATATACTTTTGACAAGATTGAGTGCTTCACAAATTATTTTTTTCTCCTATTGTAGAAGGTCCTTGTCACAACTAAAAATTTAAATAATATTTCCCACGAATTGGAACATTTCTTCCTAAAACTAATGCTTATTTCATGGAATGCAAACCGTACTGCACTCTATTTTTCTATTTTTATCATTTTTATAATTTAAAAAATGACACCTTATAATATGTATGTATGTATGTATTATATGAAGTAGCTATAACTTAGTTGACTCGTTTATTAAAATTTACTTGCCGGTGGTACTTACTTGCGTTGTAAAGTAGCCCTGAAACTTTATACCTCAAATGTTAAAAACTAGTTGTTTTCTACAAACCGACAAATTTCATGTGCAATAGCTTGTCAAATAGAGTGCAAAAGTACAAACTTAATAAACCAATCTGTAATCACAATAAAAAATTGGTTCTGTTTCTTAGACCTAAAGAACGGCCTCATTAGATCCATAGAAATGGTTTGAAATAGTATGGTATTTACTATTTTAAGTTTTTGCATTAGTCCCGGTCGTGCAATATTTAGGCTTTTTTCAAACTCACAAGTTTTGCTTTTTTTTTCACAAAATTTTTAACATCTTTTTTTATAAAAAGCCAGTAATATAATTCCAACATTTTTTTTAAGTCTTAAAAAACTCAAAGTGTTGTTGGTGGTGTGTCTATCTATATCCGTATTTCTACTTTCCAAGAATATAACTAATTTCTAGTCAAAATTATTAATGGGAATTGTACGTTTTACAATAACATATTTAAAGAGCTTACCTTTTTTAATCTTCCAACTCGTTAATTAAAATTTTAGGTTACGTCCTAAAACTTTGACGCATATCATTGATTTGTAGACACTCTACACAAAATATTTTTATAATGCGAGATAAAGCATCCAGAATTACCTAACTATCTCTACATCATGCTGACACAATTACATAGCCCAAAATTCCCGTTCTGTGATGGAGTAATTCCGTTTGGTATTGCTTAACGTTCGGCTTACGTAAAAATTATTTGTTTTTTATTTTTCTGCAGTAGTACCGCTTTAAGGCCAAGATTGGAAAAGTCGCTTTGAATCACAAATAGTTGAGAAAAGTTAACTGCGCATACATTGGTTTACTTGTTAAAGGTTTCTTTTGTCTGTCCGTCACACGCGACGGATGTGTTATTATTGTCTTGCGTTAAAAGCAAAATTAATTTGTTAATAAAAGTGATTTAAATATGGGAAGAGCAGATACAAGATCTGCAAGTGCAAGTGAAGATTCAGTTATCACTTACTTAAAAAGTGTAGAATTTAAAGAAACTATTCAAGATATTATAAACAAGGTAGTGAAATGTTTTAATGAGACAATATTTAAATTACAAGAAGAAGTAAAATTGCTGGAAAATAAAAACCAAATAACTGCATAATAATAATATTAATAATGCATCTAAGAAGCAAGTAAACAGCAGTGAAACATCAATGTATTCAGGTATTGCAAAAACTAATAATGCAACCAAAAATACTTCAAATAAAGTCAAATTTGATTCCATTCAAAAAAAATCGTCTCTGGAAATAAATAATATTCAAGAAAAGTCTATTGAATCTGATAATAATTGTAAAATATTTGTTAAAAATAAAAACAATGAATGGCAGTTTCAAAAAAAGGGTACTACAAGAAAAACGTATATTAAATATGGAACATCTGATAAGGTTGCACTGAAAGGTGCACCTAGATTCTATCATTATCATTTAAGCCGTTTAGGCAAAAAAACTAGTGCGAATGATATTATAACACATCTAAAGGACATGAAAATCGAAATCGTCAAGTGTGAAAAATTAAATTCAAAATACCCTGATGAATATATATCGTTCAAGATCACAGCCTCCTTGGAATATGAGCCCATCATCACAAACACTGAGAACTGGCCTAGAAATGTAGGAATTAACCGTTTTTTCTAGCCCTGCAGAAAGATGATAAATATTTCGTAAATATTTTAAATTTAAATACACAATCACTCAGATCTAAACAGAATGAACTTGAATCATTTTTGTTAGAAATGAATAATAAATAATCAATTGTTTGTCTGTGTGAGCACTGGCTAATCTTGTTACAATCTCACACTTTACTCGTAAACTGTTTATTCGTGGTTGAGTAATGATCGTATGTCAATCTAGTATAAAATGTTGCACTGTAGAAATTAGTTATCTATCTATCTGTAGAGAAAGATTGTGGATTGCTGCAGTGGCTGCTCATGACAGTAGTTGTATTATTATCACAGTGTACAGGTCTTCCTCAGGTAACTTTGAAGTATTTTTAAATGTGTTAGCTACAGCTTTTAATATTAGATTTAATGGCGAAGATCGCAATAAAGAAACATTTTATAATTTCATGTTAGGGTATGGGTTGCATTCTGACTTTGATCTCCCAACCAGAAAAGGTAGTTGACTGGATAATGCATTTACCAATATAATTAGTAAAAACATGGGTTTTCTGATAATCTTTGTGTTGAAATGTGCTACAAGTATAAATCAATTACAAATACAAAAAACAACATAGTGAGACCCATTACTATTTAAGGTAAATTTCTATTTTAAATTATTTAAATTTCTGATGTTGACTGGTCATTTATACAGAATCCGCAAACTAGAACTAATTATAAAATAAATATATTTCACGATATTTTTGTAAAAAAAAATTATTTCCGACAAAAACCTTAAAAACTCTGGAAAACTCAAATAAAATAAAATGGTTTTTTGATCAATTAAAATA
The DNA here is from genome assembly GCA_963932245.1 of Tachinus rufipes. Lineage (NCBI taxonomy): Eukaryota > Metazoa > Arthropoda > Insecta > Coleoptera > Staphylinidae > Tachinus > Tachinus rufipes. The sequence goes on from OZ010748.1 coordinate 55,729,941, forward strand.
TATACAACAAAACCTAGTATTAATTAAAAAAATCTGCTTAAACTCAAATAATGCTCAACTAAAAACTGAATGTAATTTTTAAAGGAAAAAATACAGAAATGCCATCACTTCAGCAAAAGTTGCTGCAAATAATAAATATATCTTTTCTAGTCAAAATCGACACAAAGCTGCCTGGAGAGTTATAAATTCTTAACGCAAGTCAATTATATGTGATAAAAACTGTGATATATCTGTAACGATTTTAATTTGTTTTTTGTTAGTATTTCCAGCAAGCTTGTACAAGCGTTACCTGTACCAAATACTAACCCTTTGTTTTTAATGTGTTATTCTTGAAATGTCTTAAATTATTTTAATTTTAGGCATGTAACTATAAATGAGGTTAGAGCAGTCATTGATAAAATAAAAAATAGTAAAAGTTGCGATATTTATGGAGTATTGACAGAACTTATAGAAACGGTTAAAAACGTTATAATCAAACCACTTACTAAACTATTCAACCTGTGTATAGATTCTGAATGTTTTCCTAAACTACCCAAAGTAGCTATTTTATACCTGTTTTAAAAAAAAAGAAATAAATAATCACCGGATAACTACAAACCAATTAGCTTATTACCTGCATTTTCAAAAATATTTGAAAAACTATTAGCTGAGCAATTATTTAATTTAACATGAAAATTTATTTAATAAAAGTCAATATAGCTTTAGGAAATATTGCTCAACTACAGATGCATTACTAAATCTGTTGCAAGATATTATTAACTCACTTGAAAAAGGATAGAAGGTAACTACTAGTTTCTTAGACCTAAGCAAAGCCTATGGCAGTGTAAACCATAGCATTTTACTTAAAAAACTGTAAATGTACAATGTGTTTCCAAAATGCTGTAGAGTTATCATGTCGTATTTGTTAAACGGAACGCAACAGGTAAAGCTTGATAATGAAAGATCGGAATTTCTTCATGTAGATTCTGGTGTGCCACAAGAGTCCATACTTGAACCTTTGCTGTTCCTAATCTACATCAATGATCTTCTGGACATAATACCAGAAGGAAATGTAATTTTATATGCTCCTGATACTACAGTTACTAATCATGCTAATACAGTTGAAGACGCCGCTGAACAACATACAACATCATTATCTTCCGTCTCTAAGTGGCTCAACTTAAATGACACTAAAACTGTCAACATAACTTATAATCTAAGATCCAGTAATAACACTGTGATTTGCACGAAATACTTAGGTTTACACATTAATAGCGCCTTGAGATGGCATGTTTATAGAGGAGCTACTATAAAAAAGTTGACAAGGGATGTGTTTGTTTTAAGAAGTCTAAGAAACTTCATAAACTTTGGCCTCTTAACACAGACATACCTTGCCATCTTTTAAAGTAGACTTATCTATAGCATTCTAGTATGGAGACATTCCCCGGCACGTCACGGACTTTCTTCAATGCAGAGACGAGCAATTAAAGCAATTAGTAGACTTGGATTTAAAGAAGATTGTAAGCAACAATTTGTTGAATTTTAACTTATGACGCTACCATCTTTATATATTTTTGAGTGTTTAAGATATATAAAGAAAAAATTACATTTATTTGAAACTCAAAAATCTGTTTATAATTACAATACTCAAAACCAAGACAGCATTTGCTTTAAACTGCTACGATTGGAAAATTAAAGAATTGCTTACAATAAATGGATTTTATAATTGGGATAAATTGTTAGTATATTTTAATTGATTTTACAAGTTGTTTTTATTTTTATTTTTAAATTCAATTACACATTTTTTTTAAATTGTTTTAAAACTGTTTATTTTAATGTTATTTTAATTTTGCATTTGCTGTAATGAATACTACTATTGTAATTATTTTACCCAACTTTACTTTTTAATTTTGAATTTGTATAATATGTATTGACTTGTATAAGCTTTTATTAGAAATATCACTAATGGTTGCTGTTATGTTCTTTTGTCCGCGTAATTCTATATAGATTTTGAGATAGCGGTATAGGGGGTTTTCCACTTAGGAATGAAACAACTCAATGTAACTCAAAAATACTTCTATTCCTCCTCGTGCTCACTCAGGTCTGAAACAGAACTAAATCCATATAATATCTTGCGCAAGCGCCTAAAACTATATACAAATAATACCAACTTAATACTAATAAATACTTTAATTCTATATACATTACATCACTTCCCTTTAAAATAAAAGTAAGATTTTATTGACATTTATTTTTAATTCTTTCACTACGCCTTGGAGTGTCATTAATCTTAATTTTATTTTCGCTATTTACAATATGTTCGTTAATATTACTATTAGCAACTTCATCGTCGTTATTTACTGCAAAATTAACATAATCTAACAGTTGGTTAATATGACGACGCCAATGTTTATTTAATGAAGGTATATCAACGAGATACGTTCTAGAACCTAATATTTTTATAATTCTACCTTTTATCCAGGATGGTTTTACAAATCTATAGTCTCGAACAGCTACAATTTCGTTAAGACTATATGTTTGCCTTCTCCTTCCTCTATAATTTTTAATTTGTTTTTCTTGTTTTCTCTTAATTATATTTAACAACGTTTTATCCTTCTTTCTTTTCTGGTTGCAGTAAATCTAATCTAGATCGAAGATTTCTACCTAGCAATAATTTTGCCGGTGAACTTTTTGTTGTACAGTGTGGCGTATTGCGATAATCTAATAGAAATCTATCTAACTTACAATTCAATTCATTAATAGATCCATCTTCCACTACGTTTAGTAATGCATTTTTAATGGTTTTTACAGTGTTTTCCGCAGCGCCATTGGATGCGGGATGGTAGGGTGTTACACCTTTCCAACTTATACCATTTGTACTCAAAAAAGTTTGATATTCCTGAGAAGTAAATTGTCTACCATTATCCGATACAATGACTTTGGGTAAACCTAACCTTGCAAATACACTACGCAATACATTTATTGTAGAAGTTGAATCAATTTTATTTTCAATGAATGCTTCCACCCATTTGGAATACGCATCTACTAATACTAAAATATTTTTATTAAATATAAGATCTAAATAATCAATATGAAGTCTGTTCCATGCATCTTTTGGATAATCCCAAGGTATTAAAGTAGCTAGAGGTGGTTTGTTTCTTTCAACTAAACATTTCTTACATGATTTAATTATTTTCTCTATATCCAAATTTAATGTAAGCCACCAAACATATGATCTTGCTAAACTCTTTGTTTTCTCTTTTATTTGCTGAAATTAGTGGAATGCCTTGTTTTTCACCAAAAATTTTTAATAATGGTTTATGATCAGTTAACAATATAAATTTTCTACCAAATAAATATTGGATAAATTTTTGCACACCAAATATTATTGCTAATCCTTCCTTTTCAATTTGTGAATAAGCCTGTTGACTTTTATTTAATGTTCTTGAAGCATAAGCTATAGGCTTCTCTTTACCATTAGACATAATGTGTGATATAACCACCCCTACTTCATAAGCTGATGCGTCCACCGCTAATGTAATAGGTAAGGTTGGGTCATAGTATGCTAGTGTCTTTGATGAACTCAAATTTGACTTAATTTTTTCAAATGCTAATTCACATTCATTATTCCATTCAAACTTAACGTCTTTTTTCAACAAGTTGTATAAAGGTTTTAAAAGTGATAAACTATTTTCAATAAAACGATTATAATAGTTAATTTATCCTAACAACGCTTTTAATTCTGAAATATTTGTTGGATTTGGAGCATCTTTAATCGCGTCAATTTTCTCACTTGTAGTGTGTAAACCATCTTTATCTATTAAATGACCTAAATATTTAATTATTTCTTAAAAAAATTCGCATTTTTCTCTTTTAATTGTTAGCCCTGATTTATTTAAAATATCAAACACTTGTCTAACTCTTGACAAATGTTTCTCTAATTTTGTCCCCGTTATTATAATATCATCTAAAAAACATGCAACTTGTTCGATGCCATCAAATAATGATTCCATGATCTTTTAAAATTTGGAAGGTGCACATGATATTCCATAAGGCATTCTGGTGTATTTAAACAAGCCATTATGTGTACTGATAGTAGTTAATTTTTGTGAATTTTTATCTAATTCTAACTGTTGATAAGCTGCTTTCAGATCAAGTTTAGTAAAAATTACACCTCCTTGTAATTTCATAAATAACTCTTCAATACGGGGTAAGGGGTGCTGATCAATTTCTAAAACTCTATTAAGTGTTACTTTGTAATCGCCACATAGGCGTAAAGGTCCATCACATTTTAATATAGGCACAATTGGTGTCCCCCATGGACTGTAATCTACTGATTTTAATATGCCTACTTTGACTAAACGATCGATTTCTGTTTCAACTTTTTCTTTAATTGCATCTGGTATCGGCCTAGCTTTAAAAAATTTTGGTTCTGCCTGATAATTAATTTTTAAAGAAATCTTACCACCTTTAAACAAACCTAATTCATCCTTAAATATCTTGGGATATTTCGCATATAAATTACGCATAGCATTATCGAAATTATTAAATTAATTTTTAAATTAAAAATATTGAAAAATCTCTTCCTAATAATGAAGGTCCTTCACAATTCAATACAAATAAATTCATAGGATTGTACATATTATTATAAAAACAATTTACCGTAATATATCCCTCTGGCTTGGTTACATGGCCATCATAATTTATAAACAATTTATTCGTAAAATATATTTTGCAGTTTGGAAAATACTTGTTTTTAAAATTGGTAGAAATTACTGAGCAACTAGCTCCTCCCGTATCTAACTCAAAATTAAACCATTTCTTGTTTATATTTATTTTTATTAAAATAGGGTCAATTTTTTTATTACTTAAATTAAATAATTGTTCTTTATCTTCTTCTTCTTCTTCATCCTCATTTAAATAATAATTAGAATTTTTATTACAATACTTATAATTGTGACCAATTTTTCCACAAATAATACATTTATTTTTAAACTTACATTCTTTAATATAATGTCCGATCTTACCGCATGCGTAGCATTTTCTTTCCCGCAGGTTGTTTAAGGTCCTCGGCGAATTTCCGCTGTGCTCTGTATGTGTGTGTCGGCTGTTTCCCGGCCGCTGTTGTTTGTTGCCGCTACTCCCCGATCTCCACTCTTCTCTTCCGCTGCTCCACGTTCTTCTTTCTCCGTTGAATGTCGGTCTTCTTACTTCTCTACTGCTACTCCCCGTTCTCTTCTCATTACCGCTGCTCTCCGGTCTCTTATCTCCTGTAGTGTGTTTTTTTTCCATGTAAAATAACTCCGGTTTTTCTTTAATATTAATGCTGGCTTCTTTCTTGGTTGATATTGAAATGGCTTTTTCAAATGTTAATCCTTTAACATCTTCTTCAAACAATCGATTCATAATATCCGAGTTTTGGATACCCATTATAAATCGGTCTCTCATTAATATTTCCAATATATTTTTTTCAAATTCACAGTGTGATGCCAAGTTTCTCACACGTGCTGCCCATTCACTCAATGCTTCATTTTTATATCGACATGCGTTGTAAAACTCATGCTAATTTGCAAATACTATTTTTGCTGGTGCAAAATGAGCGTTTAATAAATCCACTAGCTCATTGTAGGGTTTACTGGCTGGATGCACTGGCACACATAAACTGTTAATTAGTTGATAAATCTCTTCACTTAGGCTGTTCAATAATAATGCACGTTTAATTTCTGCTTTTTCAATTTCGTTTGCAATAAAATATTGCGACAACTGGCTTTTATATATTTGCCAGTCTGATTGCAAAGTAAACTCGCGTATTACGCCGCGCACGTGGGCCATCTTCGTCAACTCTCTTAAACGCAAGAAATACACAACTCGTCGCCACTGTTATGTTTTTTTGCGCGCGTAATTCTATATGGATTTTGGGATAGCGGTATAGGGGTTTTTCCACTTAGGAATGAAACAACTCACTGTAACTCAAAAATACTTCTATTCCTCCTCGTGCTCACTCAGGTCTGACACAGAACTAAATCCTTATAATATCTTGCGCAAGCGCCTAAAACTATATACAAATAATACCAACTTAATACTAATAAATACTTTAATTCTATATACATTACAGTTGCCAAATACGGTAGAAAAATTAGGTACAAAACGGCGGTACGAACTTGCACGTCTTACAAATTGTTGATTTCAGTCTTGTTAGTGGGTATAGAGTGTACCAACATGTTTGCCACCTTATTGAAGTCAGTCTTTAAACCTTACTTGTTTACTAAAAATTTTAAGTATATTTAAAAACTTTTACAGAGCTCATATTTGTCTACGTTAACCGATAATGTTGCTATATCCAACCTTGATCACACTTCTTTTAACGTTTCCACGTGTTCTTCAAATGTTTTAATAAGAACAATAACATTGTATAAATTTATTTTGGAACCAATTAAACCGTCCATTTAAGTCAAACGGCTTTCGTTGAATTCAAACAATTTTCTGCTTAATACCGGAAACGCAGTTTTTTTTTTTTTGATTTTTTTGTCAACAAAGTTTGCCAAAAAAGCTTTTTAGGTTTATTTTGAAATATATTTGGCATCTCTCAACTCGGCATGTTTAACATCTTGTCCAAGTGCGGCAACGGATATGCTAAAGGTTTGGTTAATTTACTGCCGTTATATCAGAACCGATAAGTTCCATAGTTTTTTTTAATATAAAACAACAAGAGCTCAATAAAAATCATATTACATTCAACTCTATTATCTTGTCCAATTTCGAATCCAAATGTCTCTGCATAAACTTTGAAAAATCGTAACGTTTTTGTTTAATGGGTTTACTGTTTCCAGTGTCTATATTTTGCGTATAAAGATTTTTTCACATCTTTTAGTTTTTTTAATTGATCAGCAGAAAAACTCGTTCTTTCAAATTAACTACACTAATGAATTTTGCAACGTTTTTAATTTTAATGGACATGGCTTTTTTTTCGTCTTTTTATAGCATTTTTTTATAGGTTCAGAACAAAATTTGATAGTTATAATGCTTAGCTTTAAAATGTTAACAGTTTAAAAACATATCTTGACAATTTTTTTTTTTTAGTTTTACACTAAATTTATTGAAATAATTTTAAAATGTACAGAATTTTTTTGAGAATTATAGTTTTTTTCATTGCTTTTTGTGGCGTATGTTTAAGTACAATTAACTACATTTTTGTTTGAGTTGTTTAGTATTTTTTGGGTAAATGTAGTATTGTAACAAGCACATTTAAGATGTATAGGTAATAACACTACCCTGTTACTAAGAAGTCCCAAATATATTAATCTGGTTATTTCCCCAAAGTTATATTAACGACATAATCTGGATATTTCCAATAACTAATTAAGCAACGGACGCGACGGATTATAATAATCCGGATATTTCCAGCAGCTGTGCTGGAGTATATTTTATAGTGGGAAAATGTAGTATATAAGTATTTTGTAAAACATTATTTAGGCAGTTAAGATTTCATTCTTGTTACATTGTTAGACGATTATTATTATTTCACTGTTGATTAAACATTATTCACGAAGAACCACGTTATTATTATTATAACCCTACAACACCCTGTTACAGTATCTTTTTTAACAATTTATATTACATTTTAATTTTAATTAGCTCAAACGTACCAGAGACGTACGTTTGAGCTAATTTATAAAACTACAATATATTACAATTTTACTATTTTTTTAATAGATGGTTTACTTTTGTTCAACTTGAAATGTAAATACACATTGACAGTTTAGAAAAAATTTAACAGATTTAGTACATTTTTGCTAGTTCTTTTACGGTTTTTATAACTTTTTTGACAGATTTGCTACGTTTACTACTTTTCAGTTTTAGCAACGGTTTTACTGATTTTTTGATAGTCTAAAATATAACTTTATATTTGACAATTTAAAATATGGTAGATCTGATACGTTTTTGCCAAGCTATGATATTATTATAAACTATTTAATAATTTGCAATTTGATATATTTGAAAACTATTTGATAGTTTTAACAACTTTTGACAAATGTAGTAATATTTTTTACAGTTTAGTAACTTTTGACAAATTTATTTACTATTTGACAGTAATTTTGGCTGTTTAGAATACAATTTTTAGGTCTGCTATATTATTGCAAACATAAATTATTACTGTAAGTTTTTTGGAAGAGAAAATATATATTTTACTTTTTTATATATTTTTTCACAAATGTTGAATTGTTTTTATCAATTAAAATACAATATGACATATAAAGCAAATGATTTACTTGCATTTTAGAACATTGCTGTAAATTGTAAACAGTTTTGGTGACTTTTTGACAGTGTAGTAACATATTAACATAGATTAAAAAATTGTTTGGCAAATTTATGCTGAAAATTATTTGACTATTTTTGTAATTTTTTAGTAAATGGATTAACATTTTTGACAATTTAGTAATTTTTTGACATCTGTATTTACATTTTTTTGCAGTATAGAACACTTACTTTGACATAAGTAGAGCGAACTTTTTTGCACATTACTGTAACTTATTTGATAGTTTTAGTAACTTTTTGATAGACGTAGTAGGTTTTTTAAAAGTATACAATTTAACTGATACAGGTTTGCCAATTATAAACAAATTGCATATATCTGTAAACTGCAAAATTGTATGCTTTTTTTACCGTTTTGAGGATGCCTTTCTCAATATTTTGTGGTAGATTCCAAACATCCTTGTTCCGCCACTAGTAGAAAATGCAAAGGTCTGCAACATTTCGCTAATGATGTATAGAGTATCTAAGTCACTAGTAAAATTTGGATCGGCAATGATTCAAGTAGTATCAAGAAACAAATATCTTTTGAATTCAATTTTATTAACAAAAAAAAAATTAAATTTAAAAATTTTAATATATACTTCCAAATCGAACACACAACTTTATATTTTTTTATTATACCATTATTTCATTAGTCTTTTCTACAATTATGAAACTACAAATTTAAATAATATTAAAATAAATAATTAAATATTTCTAAATGCATTTTAAATAAAACAATAATAAATTGTTAATTTTGATGCATTTTACTACTAAATTATTATTTTAATAAATAACTAAATATACAACAAAATATCGACGAGGATGGGATTCGAACCCACGCGGGCAGAGCCCATTGGATTAGCAGTCCAACGCCTTAACCACTCGGCCACCTCGTCATATAAACAAACTATTTATCTATGCTGTGATCCATAACAATGATAAGAAACAATTGAGCATGTAATAAATAATACTTTAATTTTGAATTTATTAATCACAATATTCAAGCAGTAAGATTAATTTCTAATACTCATCATATATATTTTTTGAACAATTACTTGATAACTTTCAAATTAAAATCATATAACTATGTATATGATTTTAATTTTAATTATTTATAAGTTTAGTTATTTGCTTATTTTTTATTTTTTATAAACAAAAAAATGGTCAACGATACACATTTATAGCATTTACAAATTTGATTCTACTCAAAATCACCGGAACACCTAAATAATACTCTAATCATAACAAATTTTAAACAAAAGTTTTTTTGGTTTTAATTAAATAAACTATATTATAAAAATATTTTTAATATTCAATATTTTTTTGAAGAAATTTTTACATTTTTTTATTTTAAAACTAATTCTAAATATTTTTTGTAATTTTTTTTAATAAAATGCACCATTTTTGAATTAGAAGCGACTAATTCAAACGGATAAAATGTGCAACAATATCAAAAATGTAAAAATGTATAAGGTGTTTTGTTTAAAAAAAAATCATAATGAAATAAATTTTTACATTTTTTAATTTTAAGATTAGTTCTAAAAAATAAAAATATACATGGTGTTTAATTTGAAAAAAAAAGTTAACTAAATTTTGACAATAAAACAAACAAAATATTTTTGTTTAAAACTTTTTTTGAAATTTTTTACGGTTAGAGGTGTTATTTAAGTGTTCTAGTAATTTTGACTAACCCTGTATAATCGCGCTTATATGTCAGTTTTCTACGTGTTTGTACTCTAAATGTTTATGCTATATAAACGGTGTATCATTTGATTTTTTTTATTTAATCGAGATAATTGACAATTGTTTGTGTAGCTGATAAACGCAATGCGTCTAACGTTTTCAGTTACACGAACAACTTGCGGATTTTAATAGTGAAACTTATATGGTAAAAATTTAGCAAATACTATTTGCAGAATACGTGCAATTTTTAGCCAAGAAAATGTTTAAAAGTTACAAGATTGATTGTGAAAATTTCATTCGGCCGTTTCATTAAAAATATTGTTTTGGGGAATGTAAGTGTTGGTGAGAATCTAAACACTTTGATTTAGTGCCGTTTGCATTAACTGTCTATTTTGTCAAGCATTTTAGTTAGAATAAAAAAAAATCTGAGCTTTTATAAAGTACTGTCGATTCAAGCACAAAACAGCCGGATTTGGAGATTAGAGATATTGTTCATAAAACTCCAATAGATTATACTAAATAAATAAATTGATTTTAATAATAAAATTATTATTCGTAGTTTTAAATAAAATGAACTAAGAATTTGATTTATTTAATTTATTAAAAAACAAAACTTTTTTAGATGAGTACAACTATCGGCTGGCTTTGAAAACAAGAATCGCCTCGTTAATTTTTTGCACATTAACAACAGAAGATGTATTTAAAGAGCAACACCCGCCCTATTGGGCCTTAGAGACACTGCTCTCATGGGCCGGGATTGGGATACGTCTACATCAGCGCGCTGAGATATACATCAGCTACCTGTATTGTCTTGAGATGCAAGTCTTATCAACCTCACAGGAGTGAATGAGTTTTTATCTATACTCTACTAGATTGCTGTCTGGTAACCGAGCTGTTGTATACGCAGCTCACCCGCCGGCATGTAGAGTTACGTGCAATGCGACCCCCTCAACAGTAGGTCGCTGTGCATCAACTTTCAAGCACGGAGTGCAATGTGCTTACTGCCTAATCAGCGTTTGGTTTTCAACCACTACCCTTGCAAGTCCAACCTTAATTGGCCAAGCCAGGTTTTATCCAGGGGACTCTCGACAACCGCGGTACCAGTTAAGTACTGGTCGACTACCAGATGTGGTTCTCGCACCACTGCAAGACTCTGGTAAACCTTCTTTACACACATTGCCACACAGACATCTATCCTCATTCACGCTCCACGCACACTATCAAGCACACATCTTACAAACATCCTGCCTTACAGACTATACTTCTTGCTCACTCATTGCACTCACAACTAAAATCTCAGTTTTCGATACATTATTTGCACTTACGTTACCACTGGTAGGATGGTTGTGGGTAATGTTCTCTCTCTGGTCTTGAAGGCATATCTTGCAAACGCAGATACTTCCTTGTAAGTGTCTTCTACCAACAACAGCTCCGCGCACTTTGCACACACGTCTATTCTTGAGATAGTCTGCAGCACTGACGGTTTTTTAAAATTGTACTTCCGATACTTGCACATCACATGAATCCAGTCATCCACACCACACACACCCATTTCCGTACCAGACAAGTTTCTGCTAAGCAGAAAGGCATTCAGACTACCATGCCCTGTGACGAGGTATCCCAAGAACAAGTTTAGGTGGAACCACTTAAGCTGATTGGATGCTTAGTAAAAACAGTTTTGTTACTCTGCTTACTTCCGCTGAGTTCCACTCCAATTGCCACTTGCGGTAGCATACTTTACGCAAGGTCTCGCTTTTGTTGCACGACAGTCCACGCCTCGTCCATCCAGCGAAGTTCCGTCTTGCATTGAAGGCTGCATCACGCAGCATTGCATTGTGTATCCAAGGAAATTCACCGAAGATCACCTCTATAGCATACGTCTACACTGTGCGGCAGACACGCAAACTAGCATACAGCGCTATTTTTGCGCAGGCATCCATAAGTCGGATATGGGAGATCCGACACATAGCAATTCTTCCAGCAGCGGTTTGCCATCTACTGTACATTGTAATTATGGCCTATCTGCCAAGTCCGTTTTTTTTAACCACTTTACAAAGACCGTAGACAGCCTCAGCCAGTTTTTTTGTAACTTCACTAGATGGGGTTTGAAAGTCATTTTTTCACCAACCATTATTCTAAGGTAAGTGACCTTCTTGGAGTACGCAATACATACGTTACCTATTTTGACAATTGGGTTTCTACCCAATAGCTTGCTCTTGAGGAGCATTGCAGTAGTCTTGATTTCCGACACCAAGATTCCAATGTTGCTACCCCATGCCATCTAGCTTGCCCATAGCCCGATTTCCAAGCAACCTAAGCGTGGTAGGCCGACTGAGCACTACTGGCCACTCTAGGTTGTCGAAAGCTTCTTTGAAGTCGACAAAGACACCTAGCACGTATTTACTGTCGGATTCCCACACTACCGACTTTACTCTGGCCCACGCATCTTCTACTGACCGCCCCTTAGTAAACCCATATTGATTTGGGTTTGTTAGCCACCCCCCTAAGTTTTATAGCCTGTTCACTATGAGCTTTTCTAACACCTTGTTCATTGCTGGCTGAGGACTTCAATACGATGACAAGCTGGCCAGTTTTCTACAAACCTGAAAAGTAGTTGTTTTTCAGGCACTTATTTAACGGGGTAACTGTCACTTGTGATAGAGCTGCATAGACGGACCTGACCATTCTGGTGGTAATGCCATTGTCGCCCGGTGCTTTTCAGTGCAGAAACCGCAGCACCAACTTCTTCTCTGGTGAATTTACCTGGCGATGTTACGCAGGCTTGGTACGGCGTGGCATTATACTGCTGGGAAACATTTGTACTGCTTTGCTAGTGCTCTATACTCCCTCACTGCGTCTAAGTTGTTCCTACCTCTAGCAGATTGGACCTTTTTACGCGTTCTGCGTGCCAGGGTCCGGGCATGGCTAAGTTCCCTTGTCCACTATTTGATAGCTCCTGTAGGGCGGCGCCTAGAGTGTAGGCAACGCTCATTACTTGACATCACTATGTTGGCAAGCTCCAACACAACGCTGTTCATAGTGATGTTTGGCTGCAGACCGGTTCCTCTAGGTTTGATAGGCTCTATTGCATTGTGGTTACATTCGGACCTGTTCTCATGGACAGTCCACGAGGTTTTGTGAGGCCATGCTCTACCGGTTAGGGTGACATCAATATCACTATTGCCCATTAGGCCACAAAAGGTATATACCGTTGACGGTTCATTCAGGACTTTCAAATCAGTAGCCGTAGTATATTTTTGGAGCTCATTGTCTTGCACCTCGCTATCAGTCCAGCCTGTTGCGTTGTATTTGCTGTACCACAAGGAGGAAATAGCGTTGACATCCAACGCGTAAAAAACTAGGGCTTGCGCAGTTACCTGTCTTACTCTCTTAAAGTAGTTGAGCTATGAGAGAGTCCTCCATGCTATGGCCAAACAAGCAATAAATTGTGCATACGTACAGATGCACCCCAGCTCCTGTGGTCTGTAAGCCAGTCGTCTTTGACAAACACAGCGGTTTTGGCAGCTTCATTGTCACACTTTTTTTTCAGATGCTTCTTTTGTCCACACTTCCTGCACAGTCTGCTTGATCTGCAATCTTTCAACATGTGGCCTACACTCATGCATCCGTAAAAGCGCGGAACTTCTACAAACTCCCTGGCTCGCATGGAGTTTCATCCAATGAACACGCGATCCGTTTTGTCAATCTTTTTTTAACCGCTTCTACAGGGAGTTCCACCACTACGTTACCTGAGTTTATTGGCTTTGCCGTTGCGGTTTATGATTTTAGCGTTTTTGTCAAAGACTTCTTTGGTGATGACACTCTCTAGGTTTTTACCAAAAGAATTGCTTCTCCATTTTATGCTCGACTTGACGTCGTAAATAACTACTTTCGGGTTGGGTACGGCCGGTAATTTTTTTTTTACTTGTCCTAAGATTCTTTACTCTGACCTACACCCTCGGATCAGTTTTCCTAAGTATGGTATTGCTTGTGGTTTTGCTGGTATCTCCTACGTTCTTAAATGTATGGCTGTATGGCTGTTTGCCTGTACCGCTTTATTGCTAGCTCTGAAGGGCTTTCCCTTTTTTCTGGTTTCTTTGCCTCATTATCTGTCGGCTGACCAGGTTTCCCCATAATAACAAAGATTTATTTGAGATGGCGGAGTCTTAACTATAAGTGTTTTTGAAAAATACAACCGCCTGTGTAGAGGAGTGGTTGTAAGGAACTCTCCCAAAAAATCAAATTGATTGCACCATAGAGGTGGCCGATGATCTAAAATTAAACTTAGCCACGTGTTCACCATAAACCACAGTTAGCTACCAAACCACCTGAAATTTCTACAGATTGTCAGGGACACAGCTCCGAGTATCTACAAAAAATTACAGCATAGCCACTACACTATAACAAAGCCGCACTCTAGTTTTAACTGACCCGACGTAATCTTCAATATACAGGGTTAGGTAAATGTATAGAAACACGTGATTATTGGCTGAATTTTTGGTTTATGTAAAAAATAACCTTTATAAAAGTTTTTGTAAAAATTTTAATCTATATAGTGAAGTATTTTAATTTTTAATACAAACTCTGTTACAGGAGATATGACTTCATCACCAGTTTTTTAAAATGGAACACTCTGTATTTTTTTTTATTTTTAGAAAGAGAATTACTTTTAGTTGACTTTTTTTGCGGAATATTTCTTTGAAATTCGACTATGTAATTTTCCACCTCTTTACTTTTATGTTTTGTAATATTTTTTTTAAATCAAATATTTTATATTTTTTTAGTAAATAATGTTTTAATAAAAAGATTAATCTTGCGCTTATTTTAAAACACTTGTTAGTTAATAATCTTTTAAAATTGTTAAGTCTATAAAATTTTTGCTGACTATATTTATTTTCTGTTTCAATAACCTAGATTTTTATTCATACTATTTAAAAATAAATCTATATTTATTAATGTAATTTTTGATTACAGATTAATGCTGGAAGTCCTCTTCAAGTTAAACTTATTACTGAAAACAACTTTATAAGAGGCAATCGAATTTTTGGTTTGGAAGCAAAGTCTAGAACATGTGGCGCCTCAGAAGATCCTCACATATTCATAAATGTTTCCCATTATATTCAATGGATTGGATCTATTATATTTTCATAAATGTATTTATTATGCCACAAAAAATAAAAAATATTTTATTTTATGTATAATATAATTTCCACATTATACTACTACTATACAGTAAGTAGCACAGAACAGAGTTGTAGATATAGGAGAATGCGCTTTGACAAACATTAAGTACTAACTTTTTTTGCGTTTTAAAGCTTAGCCTTTCAAAGACAGTTTATAATAATACAAACTATAGAGTTAATTATAAGATTTTATCAGTAGTCATTATTAATTATTAAGGATTTTTTATTGTTAATATTATTATGGAAGTTAATAACTTTATTAACAAATAGTGGTTTTTATAGTTATTTTTTTATTTTAATTTTATGTGTAAATTGATAAGTCAAATTAACAAAAAATATGACTATTAAAATAAATAATAACGTAAAACACAACAATAAATTGTAGATAAAATGGAGTTTGCTATAAATGTTTGTTATTGTTTAAATTAAGTTAATGTTTAATAAAAATATTTTTAAATTTTTAAATTTAATAACAACCTGTATAATGCAGTGTAAAATTGAAATGGTGTGTCATGCAAACTGTTAATTGGATGTTTAAATTATATGTAATAGTGTTTACACAAGAACGATGTCTATAGTGAACTTATTGCATTGAAACATGACATTATTTAAATAAACAAAAACAAATTAGTCCAGTTTTGGACCTAAAATACTATCCATTAGTTTTTACCGAGTTTAAGCGGCATTTCTCAGACCAAAAGGCAAAACTGCAAACTCAAACAAACCATACTCAGAAATGATAAATGCGGCTTTTTTACACAATGATGCTTCTAGTAGTATTTGCCAAATCGCAAATTTGATAGCAAGCACTAACAAACAAAGGCAACGGGTAGGTACATTTTTTGGGTACCAAATTAAGTTTCCTGAAATCAAACTAAAACTGCAGATAGCCGTTTGATTTCTTTACAAATAGAACACTGCTAGCCTATAGACAAGAAGACGGTTTTTTTAGTAGGAAAGAAAAAATCTTTCAAAAATCATTTTCAGTTTGTACGGTTTAGTAGTGTTAGGTTTTTACTGACTAAAAACCCCACCTTTCTTTTTCTTTACCATAAAGTGGTTTGCTTGGTGTTTCTTGTACTGCAGTTCTATTGAACTTGTTGCTTAATCTGATGATTTACTTTTTTACAGCTCCGTACTTTAATAGCTGCTGTGGGCATAGTTCTCATTGCTCCCGTTATTAGCAGGCATGTTAGTCTGTGTATTTTGACTACTTTTTTGGCCGTACACTTAAGAGTGTTTTTTTTCTCTATTCAAACGCTTCGTATGTTGTATACAACCATCTGGTCATATTAAGTGTTATATTTTTGCACCACCTTTCTATGGTATTTAGTAAACTAGCAGGTGAGATTATGTATGTAGCTTAGGACAAAAATGTCCATGTGGTTAAGTATCTGTAGTAAGTCATCTACGACTAACCATCTTCTTCTTCTTTAAGAGTTGTGACCAATTCGATCGTTGACAATGATGCTGGCTAACAAATTCACTATCTTAATTTTATTAACTGCTGCTCTAAACAGCTGGGCTGTTGTTTTGCCATACCATGTTCTTAGGTTTTTTTAGCCATGATGTTGTCCTTCTACCTACACTTCTTCTTCCCATTATCTTCCCCTGAATAATTAGATGCAGCAAACCATATTTTTTTGGGTGCCGCATAACGTGTCCAAAATATTTGAGTTTACGGGTTTCGATGGTGTTTACCATTTCCGTATTCTTATATCTGCAGGATCTCTTTGTTTGTGATTCTTTCCACCCAGCTAACCTTCAATATCCTTCAGTAAGCCCACGTCTCAAATGCCTCGATTCTTTTCAGTAGCGTGTCTGTTACTGTCCATGCTTCAGCCCCGTATAGTACAACCGGAAATATGTAACATTTAAGCATTTTTACTATTAGCTCAACTGTTAGATTGTGGGTACATAGCGCGCGTTTTATTTTGGTATTTGCTATTCTACGTTTTACTTCTTTGCTAGGATCCCAATTTTCGTTGATTAAACTTCATAAATATATCAGATTTCCTACTCTTTGAAGCTGCTTACCATTTACAACTATGCCTGCATCACAATTGGTTTAACCCTGTATATATGCTCGTTCGCTTGCTGCCGCTAGGTGGCTGCTGGTATCGCGCGTTGCACTCGCACACTTGAGACAAAACATTGGAATTTCCCCCTCTCATATTTTCCATCCTTCCATTTCCGATTTCTGGTTCTCACTCTCACACAAGGGGCTCTTATGGAGGTATGTAGGCACCCCTCCTTCGGTCGCAGGTATCCGGCCGCAGGCTGCATGCCGCCAGCAGCTCCCTCTGCCGCCGACTTCATGCGGCAGCGCTAGCCTGCGCCAGTTTAAGCTATTGCTGCCGCCATCTAGCGTCAAATCACATACCGAGTTGAGCTGCTAGACCGGAAGTAAAGTAATTTTAGACCCCTGTGTAAATTATTATGGGATTTTGGGCCAGAACCAGCTTAGGTGCACTACTGCAAACATCTTTATTAAATCTTTGTCGATTGCCTGGAAAAGGCGGAACAATAGCTAATTTTTAACTAATTGAATTGCGTTTTGCGCTAGACCTGTTGCTTTGAGTGTGCTTTTGTCAAAAGCGTGAGTATGCTATTGAGAAGCAGGTGCCTTACCTAACCTATAGTTTGTGATAAACTGAGTAGCCTTTATAGTTAGCTGTGTGCGGCTTCTGTGGGTGCTGGCGAGTTTGGACCTACGGAGTTAGTTGTACCAGAGTTGGCCAAAGGCGCCTTAAGGGCTGGCCGCGTTGAGGACCCTTTGGCTTTGCTGGCTCATTGCCCTGATGAAACAGAAAGTACCTTACTTGAGAAGCCGGTTGATGGACTAGTAGTAGAAGTTAAAGAATGCTCACCCGCTGCTTTCATTAGCATCTTAGCTTTTTTTATTTCTATGACCGAAATGAAGTCTTCTTCTAGAGCGTGGTTTTAAATCGGTTCGCATCGTTGTTGTTTTTGTAGACCTTCATATATTCCTCTTTCTCCTTGCAAGAGGCGGCGTTGGACTCGACTTGGTTGCCGGCAAGTCTCTTGAGAGAGACCTTCTACGGGTTCACCACTTGATTTCTATCAATACCCGTTGCTTTGCCAACAGGACCTCTTGCTTAACCAACAGTATTTTGTCGGCTATGGCGGATTGGTTCAAAACTGCCTCTTTGTTGGAAAGCAAGGCGGTTGCGTTTGATGATGATGGAATGAGCATGGTAGTCTGCCCGGCAATTATCTTTATTATTGCAATTTCTATCTGCGTCGTCAGCAATTGCATGGCATCTTTCTGGTCAAGTCGGATTTTCTTGAGTTTGTTTTTATGCAGATCAATACTTTCAGACTGGTACTTTACGAGCAATTCTATGAACAGCTCGAGTTTGTTGATTTTGGACGTCTGTTTCTAAATTATCTGTTCTATTGCAGTTGTCAATACATTGTTTTAAGAATTTCTGAGTCGGATATGGTAAAGGTTTCTGCTAGTTTAGTTAATTAATTACTTAATTACCAAACTCAAGTAGATTAGGTCGAGATGACGTAGATTAGTAAATTAATTCTAATCAAGTCATCTGCACTCTTTGTTTTGCAATGATAATTGCGTTGTTGCTGCTGGCAATTAACTCAAGTGCCATTTTTTATTCAATTAACTCGCTTTATACTTTGCTAATGTTATGGCGTGTTACTTTTGTTCATGATATTAAGCTTAACTTTTACTATATTTAGTTAGAGGTATTTTCTTGTTGTAAGGAAAGTATCCAGATCCAAGAATAGTCTTTTTTTTTGTTTCCCTTTCTACAAACATTACCTTGGCTGTCACTAGGTCTCTAAAACATAGATCCCATAATGGCATTAGATTAAGTACATGCTTTGCTAAGATGCAGAGGTTTTGCTACAAGCAACCACTTTCCCGTTATGTTTAACCCCGTTAACTTTTTTTTATAAATTTAAGGTTCTTGGATAAGATGTCAGTATAGTGTTTGAACATTGAACTTTGCGTAATTCTTGACAATATTGGTTTCTTCCGGTTTGCTTCTGTTCTATTTGGAAGCTTGAAGCGATATTTTGGAGAAATCTATAAAGATTTTACTTTTTAGGTTAGCTTTTTTACAAGCACCCTTATCTATAAGAAGCAGTTGTTTTGAGTCTTTTGGGTTCTGGTTTAGAATTGACCATTTGGCAGGTCTTAGTGCTTATAATGTTTTGCACCGCTAACTTTTTTAAAAGAATTCCTGTGGTCCATGAGTTTTTTGCACTTTAATAAAGTTTTTTTTTGCCGATGTGCTAAGAAACTATTGTTTGGTTGGCTTGTCCGGCCCTACATATAGATTTGAGAAATTCCCCTTAAAAAAGCATTTCTAAAACCGAGGTGATGCCTGTTTTTGTTCTATCTTGTCAATCCTACACAAATTAGTTGACTGTCTCCGCTTCTTCAGAATTGAGATAACATTTGGGGAACCCTTTTACATTATTACTAAAGCATGCCTTTACGAGTATTTTTAAAAGTTTTTTTTAGGTCCTTTTTTTGTCTTTGTTTTTTTTGCCAGTTGTTTTTGAGATTTCAGTGTGGTGTTGCAGGATAGGTTTTGTTTTTGTGTTCCTGATGTACCAGGAGTGTTTGGTGCAGGTAGTGTAGAGTATTGCTGTTGTTTCTTTGTTGCTTTAGTTGTACATCTTTCTGTTTTTGAAGCTTACGACTCGCTATCTCTAAAAGCATAAGTTTTGTTGTTTTGACCTTGGTTTTGCTTGCCGAGCTTAAGTTTTCCAAAAAGTCCCTAATTGATCTTATGTTTTTTGTTGTTATTTCTAAAATTTCAATCATTGGTTTGCTTTCCCCAGATTCCAACAAGCAGACTACTTTGTGGGTAGTAAATAATTGCCCGCAAAACCTCCCTGGGATATGTTATTTTCCTTTGACATTTCCATAGTATTCCAATCACAAATCTATTTATTTTTTATTTTTAAGTTCTTGATAGTCGTTGTGCAAATGTTGTCATTGTAGTTCTAGTCTGTTCAGTTTTTGCTTTACGCCGAGTATTTTAATTCCCCGATTCTCTCCGGGAAGCCGGCATGAATTTACCAATTTCCATGGAGCTGACAAAACCGCAAGCAAGAAGATGGCTGAATTTTACCCAAACTTTTTTTTTAGTTTAGTAAGCCAAACATATAAATTATCCTTTGTATCAGTTTCATTAAGTTTTATTGTTTTCAAACTAGAGCATTACAAAACGTATAATTTAAAGCCCATTCTAAAATTTATAAATAATCAGGCAACCTGTAAGATGTCAGAAGAGAATTGTGATATTTAAGAATTGTGATATAATAGAGCGATTCAACTGAGAGACAAACGAGAGTTATTATTATTTTGTTGTTGAATTCCCAAAGTTTCATCCGCAACACAGCACTATAGAACCTACATTTTTGGTCCTTTCAGAACCGGATATAATTGGTGATCTTCTGAGTGAGTTTAGTAAGGTTAAAAAGTGTTTGTGTGAATTGTGTGAAGAAGCAACTATCACCGAGCAGTTATCTAAGTTGAAGAAAGAGCGGCAATATTTGAGAAGCGCGTTCACAAGATTTGCACATTTTCTAACAACCATCGACGTCGAGTAGTGGTACAGGATTACAGATTCGTCAACGGTTATTGATGTTAGAAAATAAATATCGAAAGTTTGCGCAGTTGCAAAATAAAAATTTAAACTAAGCGACAACGTCAAAAAAGAGCAATATGAGCAGATAGTAGAAGACATGTATTTTAACAATTGTGCGGCTGGTGAGGATGTATTAAGTTCCCGAAACAAGAATTTATTGAATAATTTGGTACTCCAAAATATTGTGTCAAGTGGAAACAATCAAGAAACAAGCACTGGCGATTATTCCCAAAAATCACATACATTTCCAAATGGGATTAATTTGCTGTGCAAACTAACACCATTAGAATTAGCAAAGTTTAATGGTGACGTCAAAAAATGGTTTAAAGTTAAAGATTCCTTTGAATCTCTGATACATAAAAATACCAACATAGCAGATGTCAACAAGTTAAGATCTAAAATAGTCACTAATTGAAGAAGCTAGGCAATTAACCAGCACTAGAGCAACAACTTTGACAAATTATGAAGTGTTGTGGAACATATTACAAAAACGATACGAGAACAAGAAACTCATAATAAAGAAACATGGGACCGGAATATTGGACCTGCCGGAAATGACCAAGGAGTCCAGTGAAATGCTGCGTAAAATATGGATTAATCACGGACACCAAGATAAAGTATCAGGAACAAGGTTCAATAAATAAAACGACCGTTAATAGCTCACGCTTTAACAAAAACTAAATGCTATTAATGTAATGGAGAACATAGTTTATACGCTTGCAATTCATTCACAGAACTTTTACTGCAAGCACGAATTGACATGGTACGAGAGAAAAAGTTATGCTTTAGTTGTTTTTCCCAAACACATGTTGTGGAAAAATGCCACGAGAAAGGAATGTCACGAGGATGTTTTAAGTGCAATAAAAGACATCACACTCTTATGTACATTGACACTAATATAGCATCTCACGCAAGACTTTAGGCAACCAGACGCTGTTGGCTACCGCTGTGATTAAAATCAAAGATGACAAGGCACGCAAGCGCGGATGATGTTGAATTCCTGTTCTTAAAGTAACTTTCTTTGCAACTAGTTTGTGAAAAAACTAAAGTTAAATTGCAGTTATATTAACATTCCGGTAGTTGGCATTGAGCAAGTCAATCATAACATCAAAAAACAAACGTGTTTAGAATTTGATTCACGTTTTAACGATCTCTTACTAACCTCAACGTTTTTAGTGCTATCACAATGCACTAACAACTTACCATTTTAAGTTAAGTTTTGAGCAAACAACGTTTGATTTGCCTAAAAACATCCGTTTAGCAGATCCAAATTTTAATGTTAGTGGTAGAATAGATGGTATCCTCGGAGCAGGGGCACTTGCAGCACGGTGGTGTGATGGTCTCATCCGATGCCAGGTGTGTGTTTTTTGGAGAAGTAGGCCTTACTTCTCCAAAAAACTAAACTAGGATGGTTAGTGTCAAGAAGCAACATCAATTTACAAAGAGTGGTACAATGCTACGCAGGAGTTATGGAGTTGCAAGACACGATTGAGAAGTTTTGGAAGATTGAAGAAGTTGAAGATATCAAGTATCTTTTCGAAAAAGAAAAGAAGTGCAAAATTCATTTCCAAGATACGCATCAACGCAGCTCTAATGGACGATTTGTTCTCAAACTGCCAATTATAGAAAAGTCAAATATAGCGGCGCTAGGATCTTCAAGGGCGTTAGCAGTGAAACGACTTTATTCAACAGAACAAAAACTAGCAAGAAATGGCGTCCTACGACAATTATACTATTCATTTATAAAAGAATATGAAGAATTAGTGCACATAAAGCCAACCCATACCATGGGATACCAGGCAATGGAAAGTATTATATACCATATCATAGAATACTGAGAAACAGCATAACGACTAAGTTGCGAGTGGTCTTCAACGCTTCGGCCCGCACCGCTTCTAACGTATCTCTAAATGACATTTTAAAAATTGGGCCAGTGCTGCAGTAGTCTCTATTTGAAATTTTGATTCGATTCCGAACACATAAATATGTTTTGGTCAATGACATTTCAAAAATGTAACAAATTCTTCTACAGAAAGACCAGAAGAACATTATAGCGACATTATAAGAACAAATCAACTCAAGAATACAAGCTGCATACTTTGACATACGATACATCTTCTGCATCATATATAGCTACAAAATATCTTAAGCAGCTAGCGGAAGAAGCACAAAGAAAATTCCCGGTTGCTAGTATAGCCATAGAAACAGATATGTACAAGGATGACTTACTGACAGGCACAAACAACAGAGAAGTTGCCATATAAACTCGAGGTAATGTGACAAAAATTCTAGCCAGCGTAAGATTTGAATTGAGAGAATGGGCAAGCAACGACAAAACATTACTACTACCGTTATTGGGAACTTAAATTTAATGTTAATAACAATGCAGGCAAAAAACGCATAACAAAACGATCAATCTTATCAAACAAAGCCAAGCTGATCGATCCGCTAGGCATGTTAAGCCCGATAGTAGTGACATCAAAAATACGATTGCAATCAGTGTGGACATTAAAATTGGACTGAGACAAGGCTGTACCATCGGAAGTAAACGTAGTTTGGACAAGCTATATAAGTAATTTCATAAATTTGTAAAATTTCAAGGTGCCACAATTGGTAATTGGCTGTAGCAACCGTGTACACATCCACGGTTTTTGTGATGCTAGCGAGAAAGCCTATGTAACCTGTATATATGCCGATACTACAAAAGCAGTATCAAATAAAAAAAACTCAAAGTTAATTTGCAGCAAATCCTCAATAAAGCCTACCACAATAGCGCGTTTAGAATTATGTGCAGCGGTCCTGCTATGCGAACTCATAAAGAGTACAGTCACTGCTTTGCATTTACCAATAGAGAATACATACTGCTGGTCGGATTTGAACATAGTGCTCAATTGGTTGAACGGGGAACCTTCTGATTGAAAAACGTATGTGGCCAATAGAGTTCAGAATATCCACAAACACCAAGGCTTTATTTAGAAACGTGTTTCTAAGGTTGACAAACCGGCTGATTTAACCTCAAGAGGACCAGCTGTCGGTACGATTACGGACTCAATATGGTTCACCGGCTCTGATTGGTTATCTCAAACTCAAGCCCAATAGCCTTGCATTATGGTTGAGACAAACGAAGCACTAGAGAAACGGAGCAAGCTTACATTTGTAGCAAAAAACAAGCAGGAATCTGGCAAAAAACTTGCAAGTCGATATTTATCACTGATTCGACTCATACGTGTTATTGGATAGATTCAGCAATTTGCCAACAATTCTAATCGGTGTCGACAGAGAAAACAGGTGACACTAAACGAGTTTCTGGCGGCCGAACAAACCATTATAAGAAATGTGCAGGAAGAAGCTTTCCCAAAAATTGATCAAAGAAAACTCATTACTTTGTAATTATATCAAGACGAGCATGGTACTATAAAGGTAGGAGAAATACTAAGATACTTGGGTTTAGACAAAAATCATAAACATCCTGCATTACTTCCAAAACATCACCCACTTACAAACTTGTTGGTGAATACGGAACATCTAAGAACTTTTCACGGTGGGGTCAATCGCACTCTAGCTTCAATTCGAAGAAATTACCAATATCTGCACGGTCAGAGGTACGAGCAACATTAAGTAGATGTATCACTTGCCTTCAAAACCGTCCGATAGCAACCAGCTCACTTATGTCCAATCTAGATCAGGGAATGATCGAGAAAAAATCAAAAACTAATTAAGGCACATATCTGCGTATTTGTGTGCTTTGCCACTAAACAGTACACATTGAAGCTGTTAGCAATTTAACTACGGACGCATTTCTGGCAACATTGAGTCGGTTTACAGCAAGGAAAGGTATATCATATACTCGGACAACGGTACCAACTTTGTCGGGGCTAGCAACAAGTTGAATTTTTTTTTCTCTGATACGGAGACAACTTGGGCAATTAAAGAGGGACTACTGAAAAATAGCATCTCGTGGCATTTCATATCTTTGCGTGCCCCACATTTTGGAGGACTTTGGAAAACATTCGTGAAATCGATGAAAAGGCTTCTGCTTTGAATTATCGGCAATACGACACTAAACTACAAAAAGCTGTCCACAGTGTTGACTCAGATTAAAGCAGTAATAAACTCTAGACCATTAACTCTATTTTCAATCGATGCGAGGGACTTAGAGTGCCTTACTCCACAAAATTTTCTAATCGGCATTGCATTATTAGCAGTGCCGCAACCTTTGTTATAAGAATATTAAGTAAGTAAGAAATTTAAAAGTAGAGAACTGTGAATAAATACAAACAGTGATAAGAAGTGCAAGAAAAGTTTTGTGAAAATGCAAAAGGTGTAATAACTGTGATAGGGACACATTAAAAAAGGTGCGGTCGTGTTTTAAAAACACACTCGTGCCGTGACGTGCGACACGTTTAGTGTTTACGCAATAGAACATTTGCCGCGGGAAAAGCAAATTAAGCGCGAAACTAGACCAAGACGAAAAGGTCAAGAAACGCGCTATGTATGCATTTTTAAAAAGCGGAAAGTTGCAAAGATCACCGCCGGAGATTAAAAAAATTATGAACCCGGGTCAAACAACAAAAAGGGGAAAAGATGTAAACTTGCCAGGCAATAACAATGAGGCGAAAAGAGTAAATAACCCTACAACAATTGAAACAATGGGGAAATAAATAAGGGAGCTTAGAGATTTAACCAGTGAGTGTTCAAACACTAAAGTGGAAATTAAAAAGGTGGAAAATCTCCTAGAGATGAATATGGAGAAACTGGAGTTTGAAAAAATTCAGAAAACAGAACAGGAGACAAAAAATAAAATAAAAATACGAAAAGAAATGTCGACACAAACAGTAGAGACTGGAAATTATACGGAAGAAAATATCCAACCCATTTCATCTCGGACTAAGAGATAATTGAAATGGTTAACGAAGACGACATTAAAAAAATCATTAACAAAGAATAAAGAGAAACGAACTAGCAATTTGTAATAGTGGAAAAAAATAATACAATAATGGGAAAAGAGAGTGATACGAGTATTAATAAATGATGATGAAATAGGAAAAGAATCGAGTATTCTACTATCAGCCATAGTAAAATATCCAGAATTAATGGAGGAAGACGGAGAGGAAGAAACTCTATTTGTAGAAATTTTAAGAAATTTAAGTGGGAAAAATGTAGAAAAGGTAATTAAACAGAGAATTTTATCAGCAGGAAAAAGGGAGATTAATGTTTTAATGGCTATAGAAAAAATTCTCAACAAAGCAAAAGTATTAAATATCAGTGAAATAATTATACCAATACCAACTGGAATAGAGCCAAGAGAAGCAAAAAATTTATGGAGATGGCAGAAAAAAGAACTTATACAAAAGTAAGACTCTGCGTGCCAACACAGGTACAGGTATTAGAGACAAATGGAAAAAAAGACCAGGAACAGAAACAGGAGCTATAATAGTGAGCAAACAGAGCGTAACATATAAAGTAAAGTAAAGTAAATTTTATTCACGAAAGCTATCATTACATAATACATAAATGCATACATTAATAGATGTAAAAGTCAGGTTTTTAGCGTATTGATCACTTTAAATAAATTAAAATATAAAATATAAAATATAATACAGATACAGATATAAATAAACAAAAATAAAAACGTTAAAATACAATACAAACATATTAAAACTAAATGGCGTACATCTATAGCTCAAAACAAACAAACAAATTGTTGGGTTAAGTCAATACACAACTCACAATATCTACTGTATTGGTGGTTTAAATTCATAAAATTCAGTAAATGTGTAGAAGCATTTATTCTTTAAGAATTGCTTTTTTTTAAATGATTTATATTACCACAGTTTTTAATGTTCGCTGGCAATTTATTGTATATATGTGTAAATGAGTATAGCGCTGTTTTTTTTTTAAATATGATGTATTGTGAAAAGGTACTCTTATATTAAAGCAATTTCTAGTTTCATATCCATGATACGAGCCATTCATTAAAAATTTGTGCTGGTATTGGTGCACATACAAGACAGATTTAAATATATATAGATAGAAGCAAGAGTTAGAATATTATTTTCTTTAAATACTACTCTGCATGTGTCCATTTGCTTAAGATTAAAAATTAGTCTAATAATGCGTTTCTAAGCAATAAAAGCTCTAGATATATCTGATCCACCCCATGCTAATATATTATACGCTAAATAATGATAAGCTAAAGCATAATATACATTTATCAATGCATTTCTAAAAAATTTGTTTTTTAATTTAAGAATTGCATAAAATGCGCTGTTAAGTTTGGAGCACACATAATCAATCTGCTTTTCCCATAAAAATTTATCATCAACATAGCTACCCAAAAATTTTGTACATGCGGAAACATTAACGATTGGGTTTTCTGGAGATTTTCGAATATGAAATTGTAAAATGACTGTTTTGTCGTCATTTAAAATAAGATTATTTTTGTTGCACCAGTTGTTTAGTTGCATGTTAACGATGGAAATTTTAAATAAAAGGTCTGTCTGTGTTTTGCAGTTATAATGACAGTAGTGTCGTCTGCAAAATTGATTATGTGACCTCCATTTACAAATTCCTGGAGATCATTAATAAATAACAGGAACAAAAGTGGTTCTAATGTAGAGCCTTGCACAACACCTTTTGTAATGTTGTATGTATCTGAGGTAGTCCGAGCCATTCCAACATACAATTGACGGTCTGATAAAAATGACACAATTAAGTTAAGTACATTACCACGGATTCCTATGGCATATAATTTGCTACGCATAAATTCTACATCCACTGTGTCAAAAACTCTTAAAAAATCATAAAAAAGACCTGCCGAACACAGACCTGCATCCACACTTTTACTGACTTCTTCAATAAGTTTGACTGTTGCAGTTTCAGTAGACATGTTTGTTCGAAATCCATGCTGGTTACCGCATAGTATTTTGTATTTTTTTAAATAATTCCAGATGCGCTCTGCTATAATTTTTTCAAATACTTTAGAAAAAGTGTTTAGAACTGCAACCGGACAATAGTTATCCACGTTTAACGCGTCTCCCTTCTTAAATATTGGCACAATTTAGGCAATTTTTAGAAAACTTGGAAATACGCCAGTACTTATTGCTAAATTTATTAGTTGACTCAGAAGCTCTATTATCTCCAATGACACTGATTTTAGCACTTTTGCCGATATTTCGTCTTTTCCAGCACTTGACTTGTTTTTTAATACGCATAATACTTTATATATTTTTTGCAAAATAACTGGTTCCATGAACATTGTTTGTGCTGAATTAGTAGACGTAGTGCAAACTTTTGATAAATTATTGCCAAGTTGTTGATTTATTTTTGCATCCGTAACAGTAGAAAAATGAAGTCCAAATAAGTTCGCAATTGTTTTTGGATTATTTGTAACTTGTCCATTGTTTTTAATATAAATTTGTTTGTCCATTTTAGATTCACGGAGTTCTTTGTTGACTAAACTCCAAACCACCTTTCCTCTGTTTTCAGCAGTAATTATTTTTGCATCGTTATAGTTGCGGATTGTGTTTTTTATTAATTTTCTGTGTAATTTTTTTTTCGGTTTTATATTTTGTTGTTAGTTCATCAGAATTATTTTGCATTTTAAAGTAGTAGATGTTTTTAAATTTTTACTGGAGCTTATAATTTCTTTTGATATCCATGCTTTTAAGCTGATTTTTCTTTAACAATTTTAATAGGCCATGTTATATTAAAAAGATTCTTCTTCTTTTAGTTGTCTTAGTTTTTGCGTAAGTTTTGATTTGTTAACAATTGATTTTTCACATTCAATATTTATTATTATTTGTTGAGATAAATGATCTGACAAATTTAAGTTATTGTTCCAACAACTGAAACTTTCGTTTGGAAAATTTGTGACTATATAGTCGATTTGACTTTCAGATGTCCCTAATATTGAATGTTGTATTTCCGTTGCTCCATTAAGTTTATTAATTAGTCTAAACGATTGAAATATATCTCTCAATATTTTTGTTTCGGATTTGAAATTTTCAAAATTGTTTATGTTTAGATCTCTGCATAATACTACATTTTGGTTCGTCAAACTAATTTCTTCTAGTTTCTTAGTTTATCAAAAAAGATGTGAATGTCACCATTTGGTGGTCGATATATTGCTACTATTCCTATTTTGTTACCGTTTAAATCTATTGAACAAGATACACATTCTATTATTGATTCTGTGCAGTAATTGTTAACTGTTTTCTGTTCTTTATAATTGTACGTGTTGTCTACAAGGATCATTACACATCCGTGTTCTTGTATAGTTCGGCTAAAAGTTGCAATTTTGTGATACCCTCTCATATTTATATATTGAACATTATATTCTTTGCTCCATGTTTCTGTGAGACAAATGACATTGGGTTTATTATTATAAATTTCCGCTTGTAGATCATCAATTTTGTTATATGCACTACGTAGATTTTGGTGTAGAATATGTAATTGGATATTACAATTATTTGTATTATCCTCAGTACTTGGGTTTGTTTGTAGTTTTCTTGTACTTTTATCTGCACAACAAAAACTTATTTTTTATTGAATTGCTGATGGTATAGAAAATAAATCTTTTGGCAGCTGATTTAAATAGTATATTTGGTCCGCGGAAATGCTTGCTTAAAATTAAATTTGTATCAACAAAAATAGTGTTTTCACTATTATCTATTGCACTTTTGAATATCATGTTTTGATCGATTATTAATTTATTTGTAGCTTCCTTCATGTTATCCATATATGGACATTGTAAAACCTTTTCCTCTTATACTTAATAAAGCATCGCAGATTTTCGTTCTTTCAATTAGTTTACGATTTGTCACATCCGCAGTTCCCGCAAATATTATTACATAGTCATGTTTTCCATAATTATGAGTCAAACTATCTAAATTGCGTATTACGTCAATAAATAAAGCGTTTAGTTTAAACATCACTTTAACTTCATACATCTGTGGAGATAAGTACTGGTTCAATAATTCTAAGCAGTTTCTCCCATTTTTGTCAGCCAATATAAGCACCTTTGATTTCATATTTTTTATTGTAGTTTTCGTTCCCGAATTACAATAGTTGTTTTGAGTAGATGTTGTTGGTATTTGTCTTTTCTCCTCATATGTCAATTCCAAATGTGTGCTTTCATTGGTTATATTAATTACATTTATAGCTTCTGGTTTTAGTTGATTATTTTTATTTAATTTGTTAATACTTAACGTATCAGTTCTGTGCGCTGAAGATTTAATTATATCTTGAAGATCACTTATTATTTTAGTTTTTGCATTATTTTCAATTTCTAATGATTTTAATTCCGACTTTAGATTAAGCATCATATCATTCAGTTCCACAATTTTAGATTGAGCATCCGCTAAGGACGTTTGCAGTTTTAGTTTGTGTTCTGCCCATTCACATTTTGAATTAATAGAATCTGATGATTGTTTAGAATCGTGGACTATTGTTTCATAACTAGTATTTAACGTGTTAGAGTTTTTTTTGTTATTATCTAATAGTATTTGTTGTCTTCTTGTAGTGGTTCTATTTGAGTTACTTACATTTAGTTTTACAATATATCTAATTTTGTTAAAAGACAAATTTAAAATTAATATTTTATAAATGAACAACCAAAACAGGGACACACGCTTCACACCAACTAGGCCCTTAGTGGTGACTTAGTAATAAACATACAGACTGGACCGTGGAAGGTTAATAGTAGAGAACATAGGATTAATTATTTAAGGAAATATTATGACAATAAAATTCTAATATTAAAAATTAAAAATTACTACCTCATAATGAAATCAAATAAAAAATTTAAATTTAAATCAGTTAATAAAATTACCAATTATTATGTTTAAAAAGTAATTGTATTTTTCTGGGCGCGAACTAGCAATCCTTGGATTTGTTGACCAAGCTGTTGACAACTCGGCTACGGAGATATTGTAACTTATGCCAACAAAGCAAAGCAAGCACAATTTAATAAATTTAATTTAATTTCTAAATAATATTTTGTTTTATACACACATGAGAGGTTTAAGGTTATGTATTAATGAATTTGTTTGCATTAATTATATTTATCATTAAACAACTCTACTCACATGTTTATGTCACTGTTCACTTTACAAAATATGTAATATATTATAAAACACATTAAAACATAGTTTAAATTATATGAAATACAGTTTATAATAAGTAAATTCAATACGTTCAAGTTCACTGTTGTCAAGTTCACTGTTGTATATGCAGTCTTGTTGAGACAGGCAAAACAACAGATAAATAGATCTACTTTTAAGGAGATAAAAAAACAAAAAAAATGAGAGCTATTACTAATAACAAAGGGAAATGAGAGCGAAAAAGAGATAGAAAAAATAAGAAATGGAATAGAGGGTTACCATGTAAGAAAAGCCATCAACGTACTTACAGAACTAGTGATTATCAAAAATATTAGTCCGGAGACTACCAGAGAAAAAATATTGGAAGAAATTATGAACAAAACAAACACAGAAGGAAGTACGATAATATCCATAAAAAAAGGGTATAGAGAAAAACAAACAGCTATAGTCAAGATGGACAAAAAAGCAGCGGAACAGGTAATAGAAGAAGGAAGAATAAACATAGGACTCATAAGATGCAGAGTAAAAAAAACTAACAGTAAACGAGAGAAAATGTTACAAGGACATAGCGGCGGAATGCAAATGAGAAGATAGGTCATTGCTATGCATAAAATGCGGAAAAGAGGGACATCAGGTTGCAGAATGCAAGAACAGAGAATATTGTCCGGTTACAAAGAAAAAAGAAACGAAAAAACGAAGAAGAATATAGAGAACAACGACCCCAGTAACTGGAGACAACACAAAGAGCAGATAATAAACCAAAATGTATAAGGGAATAAAAAACCTTCATCCAAAATTTATATTATAAATTTTGGATGAAGGGTTTTTATTCCCTACACTGACTCCAAATCATCGCAGGTTATCTTTCAAAATGTATAAGTTTATACAAACAAACATAGGGAGGGGAAGAGAGGCAACGATATACTGATAGCAACAGCAAAGAGAGAGGAAAAATACCTAGTGATAGTAAATGAACCAAATAAAAACAAACTAAATGGTAAGTGGATAAGAGACAATAAAACAGATGCTGCTATTTTAGCTAGGGAAAATGTAGGGACAAAGTGAATAGATGGGGAACACCAAAAGAGGGAATAGTGTGGGCTGAAGTAAGAAGTATGATAGTATACAGCTGTTATATCAGTCCAAACTGCGGAATGAAATACTATCGAGAGTGGATAGAAGAATAAGAAAACAGTTTAAGAATACAGAAAAGCAAAAAAATATATAGTAGAAGGAGATTTCAATGCAAAATCACCGAGATGGGGAAGATACAAGAGGGATTTAAGAGAAAAAATCTTAGAGGAGATGATAGCTGGGTTAAACCTTACAATTTCCAACAAAGGAGACAAACCTACGTTTGTAAGAGGAAGCTCAAAATCACATATTGACATTACCATAGCTACATAGGAAATGGCAGGTATAGTAAATGAATGGAACGTGACAGAAGAGGAATCACTGAGTTTACACAAACATATACAATATAATACAAAGGAGAAAGGAAAACAGGAATACACAAGAGAAGGTAGATGGAACGTAAAAAGAATGGACAAAAAGAAGATAAAGAGAGCCAGGGAGACAGAAAAAGTTACAGAAAACAAAATCATAGAGAAAAGATGCAAATGATACCCAGAAAAGCTGAGAAAGCAATTCCAAGGTACAGAGAAGGAGGGCAAAAAGGACTATACTAGTGGTGCGAAGAAATAAAATAATGCAGAAAAAAAACAATACAAACAGTAAGGAAAGTCAAAAGACAAAGAAAAAGAGGATAAAATACAGAAGAAAGGAAGAGGAACTAAAAAACAAAAGAAAAATCTTAAAAAACGCAATCAGAGATAGCAGAAGAAGATGCTGGAAAGAAATGATGGAATGTATAGACGGTAATCCTTGGGGAAAACCGTACAAAATAGTGATGAACAAACTGGGAGGAAGAGCAAAGGGAGTCTACCTAAAAGAAGAAAAAGGAGAAGAAGTCATAATTAAAAAAATTGTTTCCCAAGGGAGAACCTGTAAAGGAACCAGAAAATGAAAAAAAAACAGTGGAAGAGATAAAAAAAATCATAAAAGAATTGTCCATCAACAAAGCGCCAGATCCGGACGAAATAGCAACAGAGATTGTTAAAGCAGCTTTAGACGGGAACGAGGTAGAAATAACTCAAATAATGAACAAATGCCTGAAAGACGAAACTTTTCCAGAATGTTGGAAAAAAACCACCCTAGTACTGATTGAGAAAAAGAAAGAAGTAGGAAAAGCGACTTCATACAGGCCAATATGCTTAATAAACACACAAAAAGGAGGAAGGGAAAAGGAACAATACTGATTTACCAAGGAAAGAACCACCATAAGAGCTAAAGACAAAGTAAAAACAATAGCAAAAAAAGCAAACAGCGAAACGTAGAAGAAAAGACAACACTGTGTAATGATAGCGTTGGACATACAAAACGCGTTTAACAGCGTGTTATGGGAAGCAATTATAGAGGTGGCAAAGAAAAGAGAACTGAAAAAGAAAACAATTAAGATCATATGGAGCTACTTACAAGATAAAAACCTAGTGACCAAAAACGGAAAATTCAAACTTACGAGAAAGGTACCACAGGGCTCAGCACTAAGACTAAAACTATGAAACCTTGATTATAATGAGTTACTTTGAATGAGGTTGCCGGAAGGCGTGACAATAACGACATTTGTGGACGACGAGGCACTAGGAGGTAAGGACTTAGAAATGGATATACTAAAAGGAAGACTAGAGCTGGCAATAGATATGATACAGTTATGGATGAGAAATAAGGGTTTAAAATTAGCAACACAAATAACAGAAGCGGCCTGGCTATCGACTAAGAGGACTAATAGAAGAATAGGAATGATACAGGTAGGAGACCAAGTGACAACCATAAGAAAAAAAATCAAATACCTCGAGGTGACACTTGAAGCAAAAGGATGGAATGAACAAGTTAAGAAAGCGGTCATGGGAACAAAGGAAATGGAGAGAAAGCTCGGTAGACTCATGTCAAACAACGGACGTCCAGAAGAAGAAACCAGAAGGTGAATAGCAACAGCAGCAAGAAGCAAATTATTATACGCCGCGTAAACATGGGGAGAAGCCATACAGACAAAAAAAAACAGAAATAAAATAAGAAGAGCTACAAAAGCCAGTTTGTTAAGGATCTGCAGGGCTTACAGAACGGTGTCACAAGACAGTAGAGGTGATTGTGGCAACACCTCCCGCGGATATAATGGTGGAAGAAAGAATAACAATAAAGAAACTAATAAAAGAAGGAACTAGTAAAAAGGATGCTAAGTTAAGAGCAAGAGAGAAGACAATGGAAAATTGGCAGAGACAGTGGAATAGAGGAGAGAAAGGAGAATGGACAAAAGAACTAATCCCGGAGATAAAAAATATGTAGAGAACAAACCTGAGACGTGCTATTATACAACAAAAATACTGACCGGACATGGATCCTTTGGAAAGTTCTTGCAAAAAAATTAAAAAAATCAAGGAAAAGGAAAGATGTATATTCTGTCAAGAAGAAACACGCAATAATGCAGAACACACTCTAGTAGAATGCAAAGCGACGGAGGAAGATAGAAAAAATACTGGAAAGCAAAGTGGATAAACAACAATCATTAAGAAATGCCTAAAAGATGAAAATAAATGGAGGGCGTTAAGAAACTTTGCAACAAGAGTACTATGAAAAAAAAAATGAGGAGTTTGACAATGGAAGAATATAGAAAGAAAACAAACAAACAATGGAAACAAACACACAAAATAAAAACCATAGAAGAGAAAGGAGAGAAACGAGAGAAGAAAAATGGAAACAACAAAACAAAAAAAAAATCAAACAGAAAGAAAAAAGGAAGGTCAGGACAATTATGCATACCAAGAAATAGAAAAAAATAGAAGAACATTTACAGAAACTACGATACCAAACAAAATTGCAGAGATCGGAAGAAAGAGAAAAGAAATGCTGAAGGAATGCAGAATAACAGAACTAACGAGGCAAATACCAAATGGTAGGTACGCTATTGACGAATAACGCAACACGAAGATGTAATCCCTGATGGAGATACAAGAATATCACTGGAAGTAAAACTAACAAATTTAGGACTGCCAAAAGGAATACAGCTAATGGAACTTCATAAACTATTTATGAAAGAAAGAGGATACAATGAAGAAGAAGTGAACAAAGACCTAAGAAAACTTAACACACGGATTGGAGAAAAAATAGAATGTAAAGCTGAATGTCAGTGCAGATAAAAGGGATAAACAAAAACAAAAATGACTGAAAAAACGTAGGGGCTATAGGGAGAGAGAAGGGCCGGGGACAGCATGCGTGCCACATTCTGTGTGAAAATCCGCAAGGCAATAACCAGCCTACCTCAAACTACTGCCAACTCTAGGCTAGTTTGATAAGAACATATATCAACAGGATTTACGCAGAGTAGAAAACCGGAAGGTATTGCCACTACGTTAAAAAAAAAAACTATCAGTAATGCGATTTATTTTTTGTAAATGTACTTTTTCTTTAGTTTTGAAAGCTATTGTCAAGTGAGAGACAATAGCTTTCAAAAGTCGAAACTCGAGTCGTGAACTTTTGTTTGTATTAATATGTATTCTTTAGTAATATATATATGGGTAATTCCATTACTTTTATTGTAAAATTTCTGACCTTCAAATGTGTGACATTTTGAACAGGCAATATTCTAAGGTCCAAAATTTTGAAAATCTCATTTTTTTCATCTATATTTTGATCTCTGAAAACTTGAGCAAAATCAAAGAGGTGGACTTTTTCAAATTGGTCGAAAAGTAATGGAATTACCCATATATATATATTTATATCAATCAAAAGGTATTTGTAGTAAAAAACTTAGTGTGTGTTTTATTTTATTATTATTATAGATTATACATACACATAGTAAAAGTCTCAACCATTCTTCATATTCGGCTTCATGTACGTGTATATGTAGCACGTGTTTTTATTCGCTCCGTGAATTTTATTTTAATATACACAAAACGTTTGAGTATAAAATTTATTTTATATATTTATTATTGCAAATAATACAAAGTGGTTATTAATAATTATCACAAAATGCTATTGACAAGAGATCAAATTGTTGATATCAAAGAAATGATAAAGGTGACTTTAGTGGAAATTTTCAAAGAAGATGTGGGTGGTATCATAAACAATATGGTATGTACCGTTAAAGATCTAATTAATAATGAAGTTTTGATATGCAAAGAAAAGATATAAATCTTAGAAAAAGAGAATTCTGTTTTAAAATCAAGGTGAAATAATACCGAGCAATATGCCAGAAGAAAACAACTGCGTATATTAGGATTGGAAGCTACATCGGATAATCTATGCAAGAAAGTTAAAATGCTGTGCAAAGATAAATTAAAATTAGAACTTAATCTTGATAATATTAAACAAGCAAGCAAGTCTGCTATTAACCAATTATAGTAAAATTCAGTGATATTGCGGTACGCAACAAATCTGAAAAAATCTGGTATCATCATTACTGAAGATCTCATTTCTCAAAAACATCAATTATGGAAAGCCGCAAGAGATAAAGTTGGAAAAATGAATGTATGGACTATTAATGGTACAATCTTCGCAAAAGTAAAGGACATACATGGGAATGAAATGAAAGAGCAAATCAAGGATATCAACAATCTAGTATTGTTCAAATAAAATTGTTAAATTATAATATATTTAACGTTTATTATAATTTAAATTAATATTTGTTATACATAATAATAATTTGTTTTCTTTCTCTTTTCAATATTAATATTAGTTTTTGTCTATTGCTTAGATATGATATTTTATAATGTACATTTTTATTTCATTCATGCCGTTTTTATTAGAAATAATTTTATTTGTTGTTTCTTATTATTACTTTTAATTTTAATTTGTTAAAACAATGACATATTTTATTTATACTCGATGTAAATTTTTTCAAATGTCAACATTTCATGGGGCAAATCATTTAATTTAATTTAACAATAACATAAAAAATGAATTTAAAGTATGCTCATCTTAATGTTTGCTCATCAACAGCACATTTTCAAAATATTAAGTTTTATTTACAAAATCTTGAAGTGGATATTTTTGCAATAAGTGAATTACGTTTGACTCCATTAATTCCTAATGACTCACTTAAAATAACAAATTATAATCTTATTCGTAAAGATGGCTTTTTATATAAAATCAAATATCAAATATGAAATTTTATTTTTAGATTTAGTTGATAGTAACTTTATCGAATGTTTATTTATTAAATGTACTTTTGATGATGATTGTTACTGCTTTGGAATATTATATAGACCTCCTATTTCTAATTACAAATCATCATTATACCATTTTGAAGATTTACTATGCATTTTAAAAACCAAGCATGGATAAATTAATATTAGCCGGCGATTTAAATATAAATTTACTAAATCAGAATCATTGCAGCTCAGCTCAGCTTGTAGATATTTTTGAGTGCTACCAACTTAAACAATGGATTAGTGAACCTACTAGAATAACTTTTAAGTCTTCTACTCTAATTGACATTTTAATTACTTCAAACAATATCAATGTTATTTCTCATGGTGTACTAAGAATACACGATGTTGCTGATCACGACTGAATTTTTTGTGAGATTAAATGTAATTTTAAAAGGACTAGTTTTCTAATTTTTCTTCTACTGCTTCCATCGGGACCTTGTTAATACACTTTTTATAAATATCATATATGAACCAGACATACCTGCTAAGTTATAATACCTTAACAACTGTATTTTAACCCTTTTTGATAAGCACGCACCTCTTAAACAAATTAGAATGACTAAAAAGCCAGCTCCTTGGTTAACACCTACGCTTAAAGACATGATGCGTACTAGAGATAACATGTACAATGCATATAAATGTTCAAAATTACTTGCTGACTGGAACTTATATAAATGCATGCGTAATATATTAAATTTTGCTGTCAAAAGAGAGAAACGTGCATTTTTTAAGAAAATGCAAAAAGTTATCCCAAAAATATGTGACAAAATCATAGAAAATATAACATTATCACACCAAAACAATATAATAAGTTGCCTGATAATTTAACTGATGCTGACAAGATCAACAATTTTTTTATAAACTCTATACAAAGTTACGACTATGATGCACTTATTAATCACTATACAAATTCAATTAAATCTAATATTAATGAAACTTTTAATTTTAAATTGACTACAAATGAGGAAATTTCAAAAATATTATCTAGTCTAAATTCCAATTCAGTTGGATTTGATGGAATAACAGTTCATATGTTGAAACTATGCTGCCTTTATATAATACAATTTTTGTGTCATATAATTAATGCATGTTTAGAACAGTCAGTATTTCCTGATTTATGAAAAATTGCAAATGTTATTCCTTTGCCAAAAGTAAAAAATCTAGAAAGTTTTGAACAGCTCAGGCCAATTAGTATATTACCTGCTCTTTCTAAGATTTTTGAAAAAAAATTGAACATTCAGATCAAACAACACCTAAATAATTTTGAAGTTTTACCTGCAACGCAATCTGGTTTTAGAGATAATCATAGTTGTTCAACTGCTTTGCTGAATGTTACAGACAGTATATTTGAATCCACAGATTGAGGTCTCTTAAGCTTACTAGTGTTAGTCGACTTCAGCAAAGCTTTTGACACTATTAGCCACAAAACATTGCTTGCAATTCTTCATCACATTGGTTTTAGTCAAAATTCTCTTAGTAATAAAAAATTATATTGAAAACAGGCAACAAAGAGTAGTGATAGATGACTGCATCAGTGATTTAAGTGCTATTGTAGCAGGGGTGCCTCAAGGATCTATATTAGGTCCTACTTTATTTAGCATTTATTCCTCATTTTTGACAAATTCATTAGAATTTTGTTCATCAAATTTATATGCCGATGACACACAGTTACTTTACTCTTTTAAATTAAATGAAATTGAAGATGCAAACAACAAAGTCAATAAAAACTTAAAAAACTTATATGTAATATCAAACAAACACTCATTAAAAATTAATCCTATAAAAACTAAAGTTATGCTATTTGGCAAAAAAAAATGAAGTAGTTAAGGCTAAAAATGAAATAATGATAATGATTGATAATAATATATTACCAATTGACATTAGCGCTCGGAACTTGGGAGTAACTATGGATTTTGATCTTCGTTTTGAAGATCATATTAACAGGTGCATTAGCAAGGCTTTTTGTGCTTTAAAATTGTTATTTTCTAATAGACACATTTTGAGTATAAATACTAAGAAATTACTCTTGTGTTAAGTAATTTTAATTTTGCAGACGTTGTCTACAATATTTGCATTAATGGAAAAACCAAAAAAAGAATTCAACGAATACAAAACTCGTGTATTAGATTTATATTAGGCTTACGTAGATCATGCAGAACTTCTGAAGGAATGTACAAGCTGGGCTGGTTAAATATGGCTAATCGACGTTCACTTCATTGTTGTACAAAGTGTATCATAAAATTATAACTCTCAAAACGCCTCAATATCTTTACCGCAAAATTCGACTTAGAACTGACATTCATAACTTAAATTTAAGGTTTCATAGTATGATAATTCCACCAGCTCATAAAACAACATTTTATGAAAG
Organism: Tachinus rufipes; assembly: GCA_963932245.1. Classification (NCBI taxonomy): domain Eukaryota; kingdom Metazoa; phylum Arthropoda; class Insecta; order Coleoptera; family Staphylinidae; genus Tachinus; species Tachinus rufipes. The sequence goes on from OZ010748.1 coordinate 55,769,466, forward strand.
ATCGTTTTCTTATAATGTTCAAAAATTGTATAATGCAATACCTCAATGGATTAAAGCTCCACCAATAATAAAATTTAAGAAAGTTTTTAAAAAATATCTTTTAGAAAACCAATAGATACATATGTTTTGAAAATGTGTTGGCATACATTTTAACAATAGTTTTGTTAGTGTTTAAGTGTGTTTTTGTTTATTTAATGATTATTGTTAATTTCAAATATGTATTGTTATTTTTAATTTTTCAGGTTAAGTGGAAGAGCAGGTTTGCCGTTTCTGCGGTAAAACTGAACTTTGTCTGATTATATTGTTATATTAAATCTGTATTATTTTTTTTTTTTTGGTAAATAAAGACATATAATAATAATAATAATAATAATAATAATAAGAATTCTTTATAGTAAAACAATGAATTTCCGTGCAATTTTTTCTTAACAGTTTTATCATGTGATTTGACAAACTGTTGCTGTTAAAAACAGAAAAATGATGATAATTCCAAAGTGTTAGCAGATGTAATTTTTTTTTCAGATAAAATAACTTATAAATGTAGGAATAAATTTGTGATAAATACATAATAAATTATCACGTAGTTCTTTCAATTATAGTTTATTTTTTCTTTGTTTATTTTCTCAGAATTACTTTTAATTATGGACTACTTTGTTAATGGCAAGATATGACCGTTACAGTTGCAATTTATTATTTTTCATTATTTTCTATGTTATCCACTTCCCGTGCTGTTGTTTACTCTAAAATGTGTGTTAATTACTTTTTCAAATAATTGATTAGTTACAATTCTCTAAACAAAAAAAAATAACTTAAATATAAATTTGTATACATATTGAGATAAAAATTTAACTGTATACTAAAATATGATTATAAAGTATTTAAAATAAAACCAAACAAAAACTTAATTTATTTTGCATACATTGGACGACTTAATTTAATTCATTCTAGAATGCAAATTTTCGTATCAGTAACATCTACCCAGATATATAATATTTAAATTAAACCAGCTACCGCAGTCTAAGTCTCTCTTCCAACATGGCAGGGTACATCGTTAATTTAGTTTTTACGTTTTATCTACACATCTGTTTATCCCAAGAAAAAGATTCAGGTAAATCAATAATTATATTTGAATTTAAAACTATTACAAACATTGATATATTATAAATAAAATTACATTTTTGATAATTTTACTTTGCAGAGATATTTTATCCGGATGTGGAAAAACCCATTTGCAAATTGCAAAATGAAAGTCCGGGCGACTGTGTACATTTTCTTAACTGTCCAAATGCAGCAGAATTGATTAAAAAAAGAAAACAACCTGAAATATGCGGATTTATGGGAAAATATCCAATTATTTGCTGTGAAATGAAGAAAACAATAGAGAACATAAAAACAATTCCAGTTGATAAGTTTCAGGAACGTATGTATTTAATATGTATTTTATAATCAATACTTAATTTTCATTTTTAGTATGTAATGCGACTTATAGCAAATATAAAATTAGGCGAAGAACAAGAGGAATATTTGGTGGCATGAATGCAATTTTAAAACAATTTCCTCATATGGTACAAAATATTTCATAATTTATTTGTAATTTAAATTGATTTAATAATATTTAAGGCTGCACTTGGATTTGGAACAAAAGAATCTGTTAAATATGCATGCGGAGGAAGTTTAATCAGCAATAAATATGTTTTGACGGCAGCTCATTGTACTTACACTAGAGAATTGTAGGTGAAATTCTTTTTAATAATTGTTTGTTTCAACAATATAACATTTTAGAGGTAAGGTGAAATTTGTTCGGCTTGGTGACCGTAACTTGAAAAGTGATCACGACAATAGAAACGTACAGGATTTTAATATTGTTCGTTTTATTAATCATCCTAAATATAAAGCTTCTCAAGTTTATAATGATATTGCTCTAATTGAGTTGGACAGGTTTATTGTTCAAACAGACTATGTTGCGCCGGCATGTCTACCGACAACGAGAAAAACTATTCTATTCGATTGGACAGCTACTGGCTGGGGAGCATTGGGATTTGGAGAAGGATCGTCCAATATTTTACAAAGAGTTTTTATATATGATGTTCCTATTAGTGAATGCAGAAAGTATTACAATGTAAGCAAAAGATTGCCTAATGGAATTTTTGATGAGTCGCAAATCTGTGCAAGAGATATGGGAAAGGATACATGTCAGGTAAAATCAATAAAATCCATTGTTAATCAATCAACAAACTTAGTATTAAAATAAACATACCTATACTGCTATAATCACTTATGTACATAATATAAGCGATATTTTAGTAGGTATTACTGTTATTGAATATCATAATGAGATCAGGGTCAAAATCACTTTATTGTTTTATTTTATACTTGGCACCACTTTGGGACAATTTGAAAGCAGCGAATTAATTCAATATATTATATATACTGTGAATTTATGTGATATGAAACAAATCATTAATCAAAACATTAAATAAAGTATCAGAACAATAAAAACCGTCTCTACAATTGCATAGTTCATTGCATTAAACGTTTTAGTGTTGTAGCATATTATATATTATTTGATTTTAAAAGGTTACAATTTTAATAACAGGGTTGGGTAAATATGTATATGGAAACACCTATTCCTGATTAGATTTTTAATTTATTTTAAAAATGACCTTAATACAAGTTTTTATATATTTCTTAATCTATTTAGTGATGTATTTTGATTTTGAATGCGTACCATGTTTTGTGTGATATGACGTCATCATCAGTTTTTTTTTTAATAAAAACATCTTGTATTTTCTTTTATTTTTAGAAAAAAATTATTTCAACAATTATAATGATATTAGGTTTTATAGGACTACAACTTACAGTTTTTAAAATATTTATTAAAATAATAAAACAAAATGTAGTACTGATAGTAATGATTTATAGTCAATAATAATTTTTTTTTTTTCTGCCGGAGGTGGAATTACATTAGGGACAGAGTGTGGGACTTCCTTCTTATTCAAAAGAAGGTTTACCCACTAAACCACCCCCCATATAATTCCATTTAATCTTGAGTATTTGCCACTAAGCCGTAGGCTTATCAGTGGCAGTAGTGGTGTATTATTCTTCTTTAAAAAAATTAAACATTGAAAAAATTAAAAAATTGAAAAATTAAAAATTCAAAAATTGAAAAATTGAAAAATTGAAAAATTGAAAAATTGAAAAATTGAATACTTAATTAAAAAAATTGAAAAATTGAAAAATTTATAAATTTTTAAAAATTGAAAAATTGAAAAATTTAAGAATTTAAAAATTAAAAATTGACAATTTGTGAAATGTAAAGTTTCGGTTATGTTTCATCGTGAATCCATTTCTTAATCTTGGTCTTGAATAGTCCTATAGATGTTGTCTTCAAGATTTCTTCTGGAATTATGTTGAAAATTGTTTTCACAGCTACTTCTTGTTTCCGATATCCGTATTTGTTGTTGTACCGTTCTACTTCATATCTTCCTCCTTGTCTCGTTTCATACCCATGGTTGTGTTTTTCCCATATTTCCCTTAGTTGGAAATTGTTCATGATAGTTCTTAATTCAAACAATTGTGTTATATTATAAATCTGTCCGTCTTTATAAGGGTTAAATAACGGGTTTAGGTTTTTTCTGTTGATGGAATAGGTGTTTAGTCACTAGGTTTTGTGAGCCTTGAAGACTGCTTAAAAGATATTTTGAAGCGTTTCCATATACTGTGATGCCATAGGATATTATCGATTCAACCATTCCTTTGTAAATTGTCACCATTGTTTCTTCAGGTATAAACTGTTTTAAATAGTAGAAGTTACAAGATAGGTGTTTCAATTTGTTTTTTATTTGGGATATATGGGGCTGCCAGCTTAAGTTGTTATCTATCACTACCCCCAGATACTTCTGATTCGCAACTATATTGATATTTTCTGAACAATGGCATCTTACGGGTGTTTGAAGTATGTGAATACAGTTACTACTATGGAATGTTAAGTTTACTTCCTGGTTTCTTGTTCTTAGGTGTGGAGATACAATATGCACCATATTGGTTTTATTTTTGTTTATTACCAGACCCTTGTCATGCGCCCACTTTTGAAATTCTATAAAGTCGCGTTGTAAGTTTGTCAAGGCTTGTCCAAGATCTTTGTGGATAGACACGATTAGAGTGTCGTCAGCGTACAGAAAATATTTGCTAGTTTTAAAGCACGAGCCCACATCGTTCACATATAAAAGATACAGAAGAGGGCACAGAATGCTGCCCTGCTGTACCCCACGTTTTATAAATGTTTCATCGCCTAGTTTTCCGTCAAATTTAACATGAAAGGTTCTGTCATTGAGATAGTCTTTAAACCACTTGTACAAGTCCCCTCTTATGCCGTATGTTTCTAGAATATGTAGTAACTTATTGTGATTTAATGTATCAAAAGCCTTCGAGAAGTCAACAAAAAGACACAATACATGCATATTTTTGTCAAGGCTGTCATTTGCAAGATTAGTAAATTTTTCCAAAAGTTGAACTGTTCCTTTGGACTTCTGGTACCCATATTGTTCTTTGATAAGTATATTGTATTTGGTGAGGTACTTGGTTATAGTTTGTTCAATATATCATTCGAGAATTTTTGAGATTGTTGGCAGCACAGAGATAGGTCTATAGTTCTTGGTGTCGCTTTTTTTTCCAGATTTGTATATCGGACGCAGTATAGCTTTTTTTAGCAAGCTGGGAACAATTCCTCTTTCAATAGTTAAATTTACTTATTTAGTTATCGGATTTGTAACGATATCTAAGACGTCCATAAGATCTCTTGTTTTTATTTCATCATACCCTGAAGGTTTTGCTGTGTCCATTGATGTTATTATCTTTTTAGCGTCGTCTGAGGTTGCCTTCGGAATGTATAAGGATTGTAATTGGGTATGGTTAGGTGTTATGTTATGTAGCGTAATGTTGCTTGAGTTCGCAATATCTTTTGTCTGATCTGTGAATGTTTTCGTGAATTGATGTATTATCTCCGCCGTTTCCAACTTAATATGTTGTTTTACGTTTTCGTCCCCTGTGGCATTTTTTGTCGTCTTTCCCAATGATTCGTTGATTTTTTTCCACGTTTCTTTCATATTTGATTTAGACATTTCAAATTGGTCCAAATAATATTTTCGTTTTGAGGAGTTTATGGCATACGTGACTCAATTTCTGGCTATATTATACCTTGCTCTCAGTTCGTTTTTTATTTCTGCGGATTCTGTTGATCTTTTCCATACTTGAAATAGTTTATCTCTTTCTTTGATTTTTCGTGCAATATTGTCGTTTATCCATTTCTTTTGAGGCCTTTTTTTGGTATCTGGGTTTTTCTATTATACATTTTTCTTTGCATTTTTTATGTATACGTGTAAATTGCTGTAAAATTGTTCGGGATTGTTAAGTTGTTTGAGTTTGGCCTGTTCTATGCCTTCAGATAAAAGATCTTTGAATTTTGCCCTTTCCACGTACTGTATCATATTTTCACTCCTGGTTTCTGTCAAATTATCTTGGAGTTGTAGCGCTCTACTTATGAGATAATGATGAGATATTTTGGTGGTTAATATTGATGTACTCATCTCATTTGTTGCACTTTTGAGATAAATGTGGTCCCAACAGGATTGCACTAATTTGTGCTTTCTGTACTCTTCTCTTGTGTATTTATTGATTTTCCTTCTGAAACCATATCCATATAACATTTCCTCATAGTTTTTGCTGTTAATTGACTCGGTTGAAATGTCAATATTTACATCCCCTATTCTAATGATTTGTTTTTCTTTATTTGTACTAAGAAATGTGTCTATTTCTTCATTGAAAAGTCTTGCGTTACCCGGTGGTCTGTATATAATTAGTATGTAGATAGGTTTTGCTTTCTGCCACATAACTTTTAAGTAGATCGATTCCGTGTATATAAAATTGTGTACAATCACTTCTGCATTAAGGTCTTTTTTGATGTATACAACCAAACCGCCACCTGAATTATTTTCTCTTAAATTACTAAATGCGTTAAAAGAATTTATGGAAAAGAATTTGTTGATTGTTTCTGAGTTGCTTGCATGCACTTTCACTTCCGATAGCACCATTATATTCACGAATTTTATGCTATCATTTATTATATTAATATATTCATCGTAATGGGAAAAAATTGAATTTATGTTCAGATAGTTTATGATAAATGAGTTTTTTTTAAACGCTAGGTTAATCCATTCGGTGAGATTTGAGATTATTTGACAATTGTTGTCTTCTATGATGTCTATATCTAGATAGTTTTCAGCCATAATTAGTGTTCGAGTTTTTATATGTGTTTGATAATATATATATAGAGAAAATTCTACTTAATTCTAGCAAAATCTTCTTCACAAGCCATGTGAAAAATTTTGGAACCTTCATCTTTTCGTACTAAAACTTTTCCATTTTGTACCCACACAAACTTCCATCCCATTTCACACGCTGCTAAGCTTTCAAATATGATAATGTTTTTATCATTTTCTGCATTATTTACTCCTGTAATGTCTTTATTTGTCATTTTCTGATACTTATTTTTTAATAGTGCATCTCTGAGATGTTTTTTAAATAGTTTAACCTTAATTGGCTGCGACTTTCCATTTGTTTTAGCTTTAACTCTATATGCTTCTTCTAAATCTTCCTTCTTAATTCCCACATTCTTTTCTTTTGCTATCTTTATTATAATATTTTCCACGTCTTCATTTTCCATTTGGTGCACGCCGTGTATTTCAAGACACTTGACGTGCGCCTCCTGTTCTAACTCAATTATTCTTATGATTAATTCATTAATTCTGTCATCTTTTTTTCTCATTTGACTGTGTTAATTTTGTAATTTTCAACTCAAAGTTTTTTATTTGATTTGCAAGATCTTTTTGCTCTTTTATTATATCATCATATTGATCACTAATAAAAGTCTGGCCTGATTTACAATCTTGGACGTCCTTCCTTAATGATTCTAATAATGCTTTTACATCGTTTAATTTGTTCAAGAGTTTCTTTGAAGCATTTCTACAGTTTTCGCACTTCCATGCAAGACGTGCGGCTTCTCCTTTGCCTTTATAAGTGCTCTCTTTAATTGAGCAAGCATAATGAAGGCCACCATCGCAATTATAACAAGTTACATAGTTTCCATCTTTGGGTAGCGCATCCTCACATTTATTGCAATTTACCATGTTTTTATTTGAGAATTTATTTTGATAATAATAATAATAATAATAATATAATAGTAGGTATTTTGATAATAATATTTATAATTTTATTTATTTATTACGTAATTTTTTGTTTTGCCCCGCGAAAAAAAGGTTTCTCTGGCAAAGGAATGCAAAAATCGAAAGTCGATTTTTATCGCGGAACAGAAAAAAAAAATAAATAAAAAAATTCGTGCACCAAATCTGCTGTAGCTCCCTTAATAGAAAGCGCATAAAAACGAGCAATGCACCGTTGTAAAGGTAAAATTAAGGGCTTTCTAAAAATACCCCACAAGATAAGAGTGGGACGAACGGCACAAGGCACAGAAAACAAAAACGGTAGATTGGTGCCGCACAATGAAAAGCAATAATAAATCCTATCGGAACAAAATTAAATTTCGCTTACCGCGAGAGGTGTCGCACTGTGCACCACGTTCACACACTAATTAGCACTTTAAATAATTAGTTTTACAAGTTTACGGATCAGTTTCACTGTGGGTTTATAGAGCGGATTAAAAACACGTCTTCTCGTCACGAATCAAATAATAATAATAATAATAATTTATTGTAGTTTTAAATATTTACTTATTTTTATTTGAATTGAGAATAACAGACAAACAATCATGTTTATGATAATTCAAACATAATCTACTACATTTTGTTTTATTATTTTAATGAATATTTTGATTCGCAGACCTATAAAACCTTATATTGATGTAATTGTTGAAATATTCTATTTCTAAAAATAAAAATAAAATAAAAGGTGTTCCATTTAAATAAACTGATGATGACGTCATATCACACAAAACTAGGCACGCTTTAAAAATTAAAATACGTCACTATATAGATTAAAAAACATACAAAATCTTTTATTATTATATTATATTATTTTTGAAATAAATTAAAAATGCAGTTAGAAATTGGGTGTTTACCCAAGCCTGTATAACCATAAGTTTTTTGAAATTATATAAATACAGTGTATCTTCGGATGGACTTAACTATACGTGTAAACATTTTTTGAAAAAAAGTCATTCTTTATAATGTCTCTTGCTTGTCATAATAATACGAACTACAATGAGAAATTTCGATTTGTCCTTGTCATCATCACTAATGTAGTACGTACTAGTTTGAGGTGGGCTGGTTTTTGCCTTGCGGAATTCACACAATTTACTGCGGCAACACTCTTTTTCTTCCTACTTCCTACACTGACATCCATCTTTCTTTTCTTCCATTCTTGCTTTATTTAGCCTAAATATTTGTCCTTAGGTATTTGTTTAGTTTTTCTATATCTATAGGTATTATTTTAGTTTTTCTATATCTTTATTAATTTCTTCTTTGTTGTATCCTCTTTCTTTCATAAATATTTTATGTAGCTCTATTAAATGTATCCCCTTTGGTAGTTTTAGATTTGCCAGTTTTACTTCGAATGAGATTTTAGAATTTCCGTTTGAAATTAGTTTTTTGTGTCCAGATATACTCTGACCAATTCGAAAGTTTCATTGTATGTCAACTTTGAGATGGCGTATCTGCCGTATAAAAATTGCTGAATCAATTCATTCATTTTGCATTTGTTGAGCAATTAAACAAAGAAAATAAAAATATGTAGAGGTGTGCGGCAGGGGTGTGTGCTCTCGCTTATGCTTTTTAATATACACTCAGCAAAAATTTTCAAAGAAGCACTAGATAGAGTGGAGAAGGGAATCATAGTCAACAACATCAGATATGCCGACGACTCCATCATAATGGCCAGTACTGCCAAAGGACTCCAACTTATATTGGAAAAGATCAAATCCATTAGCAAGAAACACGGAATCTGTTTAAATATAAAAAAAAGACTAAATGTATGGTAGTCATTAAAAACAATCCACCACCGGTAAACCTGACCCTCGACAACATACCTATTGAATAAGTAGACAAATACCATTACCTAGGCACCTGCATAAACCAATAGTGGGACTATTCTAGAAAAGTAAAATGCAGAATTGAGAAAGCAAAAGCTGCATTCACACAAATGAGTAAAATATTTACCAGTTTAGATCTGACTCTGCAACTTAAAAATAATGATGACCGTGAAAGCCAGAAAACTAGAATATCTTGGACATATTATAAAACACAAAGAAAGGTATAGAATACTCCAACTTATTCTAAAAGGAAAGGTGTTGAGAAAAAGAAACCCAGGGAGGAAAAACATAAATTTGCGCCAGTGGTTTGGAGTGACCTCAATCCAACTGTTTAGAAGATCCGTCGACATGGTGAAGATAGTCATAATTATTGATCGCCAATATCCACAGCGGATAAGGCACGGATATAAAAAGATTGAGCAGTTTTTCTTTTCTTCTCTTTATTTCTGCAATTTTGGTTGGTACTAATGTTTTAGTTTTTTTCTTGTCTATTTTTCACCGTCTATTCTTTGGTCATAGTTGTCATAGTTGTCTTTCATTTTGGTTTATCTAAACCTTGAAGCTTCAAACTCCTCTTTTTTTCCTCAGTACTGTCGTTGCATAGTTTTTTAGTGCTCTCCATTTGTGTTCGTCACTCAGGCATAAATTAATGAATGTGGATTTGTTGATTTTGTTTTCTAATACCTATTTTAACTTTTCTTATCTTTCTCCTACGCTTTGCACTTTAATAGCGTATGTTCTGCGTCGTCATACGTGTCTTCTTGACAGAATATACATCTTCTTTCTTTTTCCATTTTTTTTATTTTTTGTAAATAATTACCAAAGGTTTAATGTCCTGTGAGTAGTTGTGTTGTATATAGAATAAACTAGCAACTTGTTTCTAACGTTGCTAGTTTATTCTTTACCTTTTTTTTTAATTTTTGGAATTAGTTCTCGTGTTTATTCTTTTTTTTTCTTCTTCTTTTCATTGTTTCTGCCATTTTCCATTGTATTCTCTTTTCTATGTTTACTAGTTCCTTCGTTTACCATTTTCTTATGTCCAATCTTTCTTCTACCATCAAATCTGCTTTCTTAACCTGTTCGTTTTATTCCTATACTTTAAGTGTTACTCCAAAGTGTATAAATTTCTTCTCTATAGTTTTTTTTTTTTATTTGTATTTTTCCATTTTTCTTATTAGTTTTTTTTTAATGGTAGCCATGCCGCCTCAGTTTTCTGCGGAGCCAGATCTAACCCTTTATTTTTAATCCAGATTTTTATCATATCTATTACCAATTCTAACTTTTTCTTTAACACTTCTATGTCTATATTCCTACCTGCTAGAGCCACGTCATTCGCAAATGTTGTTATAGTTACTTCTTTTTATTATAGACTAGATTCCACAGTTCTCCGGTCAACTTAAATTTTCTATTCTTAGTCAGTAGATTTTTCCCTTATAGGTAATTCCATATTATCTTGATAGTTTTATTTGTTAGCTCTATTTTTTGCTGCTTCTATAAATGCCTCCCATAGTATGTTAATGAAATCTCATTGTATATCTAGCGCTATTATGAAAAAGTGTTGTCTTTTTTTGTGTGGTTAACTGTTTGCTTTTTTTGCTTTGTTATATTGTTTTTGTTTCCATTCTTTTTTTTAATTTCTTGTTCAATTCTCCTCATGATAACTTTTTCTATGATATTTGTTAATGTGTTAATTAAGCATATTGGTCTATACGCCTTCAATTTTCCTGCTTTCTTATTTTTCTCTATTTACACTAAATTTGCCTACTTCCAGCAGGACAGATATTGAGTTATTTCTATATCATTTTCTTCTAACGCTGCTTTCACTATCTCCGTTGTTATTTTGTCTGGTCCTGGTGCCATGTTAGTAGGTTGTTCTCTTATAACCTGTTTTATCTCCTTAATTGTTGCAAGGACTGCTTTAGTTTTGTCAGTTATTTCTGTTCTTCTACAATTCTTCCAGTGGAAAACAATTTTTCAATTATAACTTTTTTACTCTTTTCTTCCTTTAAGCAAACTATTTTTATTTTTCCCAATTTATTCATTAATATTTTGTATAGCTTTCCCCAGGGATTCCTATCTATGAATTCTAACTTTTCTTTCCAGCATCTTTTTTTACTGTCCTTGATTGTTTCTTTCTGAACCTTTCTGTGCTTTTTTAGTACTTCTCCTCTTCTTTTCTGTCTTCTGACCTTCATTGCTGTTTGTATTGCTTACTTCTTGTTTTTCTTGATCTTTTCGCACCACTATTGATTTTTTTGCTGTCTTCCTCAACTTTTTTGAGTACTTTTTTCTATGTTCTCATTTTCTGTCACTTCCTCTGCTTTCATAGCTTTTTAAATAATTTCTTTGTTCATCCTTCTTATGTTCCATTTTCCTTTCTTTTTGTTTTTCTTTTTCCGTTTGAACTGTATTGTATGTACTTATGTAAGTTTAGCAATTTTTCTTTTGTCACTGTCTAACCCTCTACTATTCCAGCCATTTACCACTTTGCTATAGTAATGTCAATGTATGATTTAGATCTTTCTCTTACAAACGTTGGATTATCTTCTTGGTTGCATATTGTAAGATTTACAGCCGCTATCATCTCCTCAAGAATTTGTTCTTTTCTGTTGCACTTTGTCTCTCCTCATCTTGGCAATTTTGCGTTGAAATTTTGTTTGCGTTTGTTCTTTTGTTTTTCTATTCACTTCTGATAATATTCTATTTTGCAGTTTAGACTGATGTAACAGCTGTATACTATTATACCTCATATATCGGCCAACATTATTCTCGTTTTTGGTGTTCCCCATTTTTCTACCTTATTTTTACACTTACCCGTTGCTGAGATAGTTACGTTACGTCTGAGTCCTAATCTTTAATCCATTTCTTACTTAATTTGTTTTTATTTGGTTCACTCACTATCAGGTCTATTTTCTCTCTCACCTCTGTTGCCACCTGTGGGTTGTGCGCCTCTTTTCCTCTGCCTATATTTGTTTGAATGATGTTATGCGTTTTTGTTTGTGACCTCGTTCTTGTGTTGTCTTTAATTATCTGAATTTTTGTCTTCTATCTTCTTTTTTGGTCTTTTCATTTCTTTTTGTGTTTATGACTGAGCATCTTTTTTCTCCTGTTTTGTGCCCTGTTACTTTACACTCTATACAATATTCCCTATTACTGCACCTGGCTATCTGATGCTTTTTTTGTCTTCTCCTTTGCAGTCACTCGCTACGAGACCCTTCTTCCAACATGTATAACATTTACTCTCTTTAGCTGTTACTCTTCCTGTTCTGCATCTCATGATCCCAATATTTATGTTTCCCTCTCTTATTTGTTTTTCCGCTGTCTCCTTGTTTGTCTTGATTATAGCCGTTTGTATACCCTTGTACAGAGTGATTATAAATGTTTGTAACCATCTAATGTACGTTTGTGCCGCTCTAGTGAATATGCGTAAATAAAGTTGCCTATCTTAGAATTCAATAATAAAAATATTTTCATATGTTTACATGTTTATAATTATCAGTTGTAAACTCTCGAACACAATCCGGAATAGAATAGAGCCATTCCCCATTATTAAACCGCCCATTCCTAAAGTAGGATTCAATAATAAACATATTATTTTCATTTGTATACATTCTTATAACCTTGCATGACAGCTGTCAAAGTTGAACTGTCAAAACAAATAGTATAGGACAATTTTAAAAAGGCGGCATTTTTAAAGTTATTACATAATTCATTTATAAACTCCTGTATTGTTTCCTCATAGATATCGTGCTCTATTTGTTGACACTTCTTTCACTAAGTTCTTTAAGCAGATTCTCCCTGTTTGTTTCCGGGTTTATACCCTTGAATATAACTAGCTCTCATATGGGACCATTATTTGCTTTTCTTAAATTGAATCTCTCCATTTCGTCTCTTACTTATTCTATTTCTTTTTAGCTCTGACTCTTTTGTTACTAGTAACAGCTCTTCTTTTCTTGTTTTTTTTTTATATTTCTTTAAAGATCAACTTACACGTTATTGTAGTTGGTAGTAATGGAAACAATCTGGAAGGGCAGGTTTCCGAGAATCCTCCGGAAACCCTGCAGCCGCTTCAGAATAAATTTGGTCGTTCCTGAGAACGGGGCTTTTTATGTACCGTTTTTTATTGGTGCACTGGCTGACGGCGCCTGATGCCGGTAGAGCTACGGGGAGGGTTCATAAAAATAGATAGACAAATGGAAATTGCCACAATAAACAAAAATATATTCAATTATAAAAAAAAAACAAATTAAATAGTGTCCGAATTATAGGGCTCCACAATATTTTATAAAAAATATTGAAAAATACAAACATCGGTATCATTAAAATTAAATTAAATTGTCCTTAAACTTTATAAAAAAAAACATAAGAAAATAGATTCTTTCAAATCTTAAAAAGGTGGGGTTTTAATACTTAGAAGTTTTTCTGCTGGTTCTATAATTCCAAATCCAAGCTACTTGTTTATTCAACACAGGTTCCATGTGGTCGGCGGCTCTTTTAAAAGGATTGATAATCCATACGACTTCTTTTGAAGTGTGGATGATCCACGTGTTTCGGCTCGTACGGAGAAATCCAAATAAGATTCCACTCGCATATAGGATCAAAAATATAGTTGGGGCGGTATTGGGTCGTATTAAGTGGGGCCACGTCGTTTCCAAACGCATCCAAAATATAGAGATAATAACGCAAGTACTTATTGATGCGTTGAATTATTTTTATAATATTCATACGCTTAATTTAATTAATAACACTTTGCAGTTAACACAAATGATAATGTGTCGATTTATTAAAACGAACCCAAAACCGCACCCTGTTGTAGTTTTCAAAACCGCGGCCCCAGCTCGACTATTCATTTAAGGCCGTACTGGTCCGTGGTTAATTCGCGGGGTCAGATGGTCGCGAGGTATTTCAAAAATGATGCGCGGAAAAGGTAGGCAGCCAGACTGTCATTAAACAAATGTACTATGTTACGTTTAATAAAAGAAGACCAAATAAATAAATAATATTTATGTAATGTTTGAACGTTACACCACCCCCCTCCAAAAAGTAAACATAAATAAAAACTCAAAATCAAATAAGATTTGTTCAAATTACAATTAGCTACGTAGTTATGGTATCTTCCCGTACCAAAGGCTTTAAGAAAAAAAAGAATCGTATATGGGTAGTCAAAAATCGGTATTGTCAAAATAAGGTAAAGTTAAAATATAGGGTTGTTTGAACTACTGCTTTATCGAAAACTTGAACAGATAAGAAAAAAAAAATTAGTAAGAAAGATTAAAAAAACTAATTACACAAAAACAAATTAAACCTAATAGAATAGACAAATAATGAGCTTCTGGTAACTTCCAAAACTTATCCAACAGATACATCAGAATTTGACCCGTAATAAGGCTTTAAATGCTTAATATGCCAATTACCGGCGTCGGTTTCGTCTAAGTTTTGTAGATTGTATACCAACTGACCTATTTTCTTTACAACAATACATTTAATGTATTTAGGTGCCAACTTAGCGGCAAACTTTGCTGCTGCGTTTGACAAAACCATATTGCGTTTCCAAACAAAATCACCTTGTTTAAAAGAAACGTCTCGCCTTCTTAAGTTATATCTTTTTGCATTATTTTCGTACGAAACTTTAAGCTTTTGTCGAACTTTGTCAAAAATAACTTTCAGATGGCTTAAATCCTCCACTAAGTGGTTTCGGTCAATAGGGTTTAAGTTTATATCCTTGGTCGAGGTAATGTTTCCATAAAAGTTGCCTGATGCTGGTAGAACACGACCAAAGTTCAAAAAAGCTGGACTATGGCCAGTTACTTCGTGAGTGGCAGTATTTATTGCAAAGTTTATTTTGTGGATTTCTTTATCCCAATCACGGTGGTCACCGTCAATATAACTGCGAATAGCTGTGGTCACTACACGATTAATTCGTTCTACGGGGTTTATTTGGGGATGATATCGTGCATTGTACCAGATTTTTTGTATTTGTATTTGTCGGCTAACTTTTTAAAAACATTTCCCGCAAATTGTGGTCCGTTGTCAACAATTATTATTTGAGGCACACCAAACGTTAAAAATACTTGGTCCTCAACAAATTTTACAATAGAAGCAGATTTTGCTTCTCTTAACGGGTGCAACAAGGTAAATTTTGTCAGCCAATCTGCTACTACTAGCAAGTATACATTGCCCCTTTTTGAGCGAGGTAAGGGACTAACTAGGTCTGCAGATTTGATTTGCCATGGAAATTGAACGTTCCTTTCACGACCCATAAGACCATTTGGAAGTGTATTAGGCACTTTCTGTTGATTACACACTTTGCACTGCTTAACATACCGTAAAATATCTTTTCGCATATTTGACCAAAAATATTTTTCAAAAATTCTTTTAAACGTTTTGAAGAAACCAAAATGCGACGCAGTAGCCTCATCATGATGAAGTGCAATAATCTTTAAACGATAAAAATTTGGCAGAACTATCTTCCATTTGCTTAAATTAGATTCAACATGTGACTTTACTGTAAAATGTTTATATAGTAAATTATCGTGTACTTTCCACTGAATATACTTGTCAGGATCGTTTGTAACATTTGTTAACATTTTTAAATACCAAGTATCTACTTTGGAATGATCAAACTCAATCAAGTTTACGTCAGGGACAGCTCGACTTAATGCATCGGGAACTAAATGAAATTTGCCTTTCCTATGCAGAATAGTGCAGTCATATTGGGACAATTTTAAGGCCCATCTACAAAGTCTTCCGGATGGATCTTTTTTGTTTTTTAGCCATAGTAAGGAGTAGTGATCAGTAATCACCGTAAACTTTGTTCTTTCTATATAAGCTCTAAATTTTTCTGCGCAAAATATGATTGATAGGCATTCTCTTTCTCCCGTAACATAATTCCGTTCAGCATTAGATAAACTACGGCTAGCAAATGCAATTACTCTCTCATGCCCGTCTTGAACTTGGGTTAATACCCCCGCAACAGCAGTGTTGCTAGCGTCGCACTGTATAGTAAAGGGCAACGTAAAATCCGTAGTTGTAAGAATTGGGGCAGATATGAGCGCTTGTTTAATTTGTACAAAAGACTTTTCTGCTTCTTGGTTCCATGTAATTTCTTGTTCTTTCAGTCCGCTTTTAGTGTGATTGGATATAGGCGACATAAGAGTGGAATAATCCGAAATAAATCGTTTATACCATGAACACATACCCATAAAACGTTTGATTTCAGTAGTTGTTTGTGGTCTAGGGTAGTTTACCATAGCTTTTACTTTATCTGGGTCTGTTTGCAAACTATTTTCATCTACTATGAATCCTAGATATTTTAAAGAACGTGAATAAAATTTACATTTCTCCAAGTTGACAGTTAGGTTGGCATTCTCTAGACGTTTGCAAACTTCTATTAAAATATCGGTGTGTTCCTTTAAACTTGAACCGGTCACAATTATATCATCTAAATAAGTGAATACTTTTGGTTCTAATTCTGGGCCTAGAATTTTGTCCATTAATCTTTGTTGTACTTGGGCTGAATTTGATAAGCCAAAAGGCAAAACTTTAAAATGAAAAAGGTCACGTCCTGATACAGCAAATGCAGTTTTTTCTTTAGATTCCTGGTCCAACGGAATTTGCCAAAAAACTGATCTTAGGTCTATTGACAAAATAAATTTTGCGTCGCGCAGCATGTTTAGAATTCTATCTATGTATGGAAGAGGATAACTGTCAGATTTAGTCACCGAATTTAATTTGCGACCATCAAAACAAAAACGAAATTCACCTTTTGATTTTTTGACTAATAGTACTGGACTACACCAGCTACTTTTTGACGGTTCTACTACATTAAGAGTTATCATTTTGTCTAAAAGTTCAAGTTCCTCAACATAAAAGGTGACATTAGATATTGTTTTTGTTTTATTGGGGCAGCATCACCCGTTTCGATGTGGTGTGTCATCAAGTGTGTACGACCTAGACGGTCTTCTCTACTTATTTTCTTAAACCTTTGAATGATGCAATCAATTTGCTTTTGTTCGGTTGGAGTAAATCTTGGACCGTTAATTGTTTGTGTATCCGTGTTGCTGATGGTAAAAACTAAATTTGGCGTACATTCCCAAGTTCCATTTTTGTAATTTACTATTACTCCAAACAAAGTACAAAAAGGTGACCCAAAAATAAAACTTGTTTGAATCGAAGGGACCACCAATATTTCGAAAAGTTTGCATTCCCCATTTATTATTATTGGTAGCCAAATTGAGCCTTTTACTATTTGCTCAGTCCCATCTGCTGTTGATTAGCATTTAATTTTATGACTTGTAATTTTTAGTTTTAAACTGTTTATTAAGTGCATTCCAAATTTTCCGCACAAAGATTGATTAGACCCAGAATCAAGCATAGCTACAATATTCTCATTTAAGACAGGAACAGAAATGTAGGGTCTGTTGTCAAATGATTTCTTTACCAGTAATTCATTGACCTCGTTAATATGCACGGTAGGTCGCTTAAAAAAATCTTTAACTTTTATTAACCACTCTTTCCAACTTAACTCATCAAAATAATTGAGGTTTACTTTACTCTCCCTAACCTTAATATCTAATTTGGAATTATTGACGTTAGTACTGTCTTTGAGCCTTGATTGTTTAGACTGATCTATTTCAAATTTTTGCGACCAATTATCACTTATTGTTTTACGCTTACTGTTTACAACGTAAATCGTCTTGTGTGTGTTTAGCGGCAACATTATTTTTTAGTGTGACCTGATTTGGGGGCGTACAGCGGTCAGGACTATGCACCCAACTTACTCGTTTTTTGAAAAGTTTTTTTAAATATTTGTTGAGTAACTACCATTGAAGTTGACGGTTTATTTTCTAACAATGTTAGATTTGAGCCAATGTCTTCATGACTAGAAACTTTTTCGTCTAACTCAGATTCTAATAGGAGACAAGACGCCGTTGCCTCATCTTTAAATGTTGTAATATCGTCTGGAGTTGTATCAATGATAGCGATTCTAGCTATTCTATGCCGGATGTGAATTAAACGAGATTGTATTCTCGTAAATGTGGAATCTGACTGAGGGCCATCAAATTCATCAATTAATATTTTAATTGAAGCTAGTGTTTCCTCAATAACGTTTTTTCTGTATCAAAACTATAATTGGGTTCTGTTAACAACAAAGGGTCTGTTTGTGTTCTAAGCAGTTTTGATAATATCTTACGTTTATCTTGGACAATTCTAGCTGTAGTACAACCACGAATACGTAGCTCGTACTCCAATTCGTTACTCGACAAATAGTTAACTTTAATTGTTTCCATTGCTATATTTTTTAAAAATAATTTTTACTAAGTTATGTATATTATATTTATAACTTTACTAACGGTTTCTATTTATTACCATTTAGCACGCGTTAATTACTATCGAGATCGTAATCAGATTACTAATTTTAAATTTTAATTAGTGATTTTTAATTTATTTTGTACAAGTACGTAATTACATAATATTGCTATCGTTGTAAAACAATTGGTCAAATATGCGAGAAGAGAAAAACTTCTTATCAAACGCTATAAATATATACATTTTACAAAGTAAAATGTATCGTGAAAATACTAAAATATGACGTACTCACAAATGCAGATAGGTAAACAACAGTACGCCTTAGTAATACTAACATCAACTGTTTCCTTAAATATTCAAATACCGAAAAAAGTATTAAGTAAATCAAACGAAGAAGATTTTACCTTGATTTTGTAAGTGCCCCGTATACTGATTCAATCGGCTTCCTATCTCGAAAACTAATCCTCTATTTATCCACGGGATTTTATTTGGACTCTCATAAAAAAATCCTTCATACTTTCATATTGCCACATATGTTAAACCAGTCACAAAAAATTGAATTTTTTGAAATTTTTTTTTTTTGCTTGGATTGGATTATCTAGAACGGCTAACAATGTTTAATACATTTATGAGCATACATATATAATATTTATAATAATATAAAATATAACAATTTCCATTTATCTATTTTATCTATTAATTAGTTTAATTGCTCGGGCCCCACGTTGGGCTCCAGTTTTCTTGAACCGTTTTTTATTGGTGCACTGGCTGACGGCGCCTGATGCCGGTAGAGCTACGGGGAGGGTTCATAAAAATAGATAGACAAATGGAAATTGCCACAATAAACAAAAATATATTCAATTATTAATAAAAAACAAATTAAATAGTGTCCGAATTATACGGCTCCACAATATTTTATAAAAAATATTGAAAAATACAAACATAGGTATCATTAAAATTAAATTAAATTAATAAAAAAAAACATAAGAAAATAGATTCTTTCAAATCTTAAAAAGGTGGGGTTTTAATACTTAGAAGTTTTCCTGCTGGTTCTATAATTCCAAATCCAAGCTACTTGTTTATTCAACACAGGTTTCATGTGGTCGGCGGCTCTTTTAAAAGGATTGATAATCCATACAACTTCTTTTGATGTGTGGATGATCCACGTGTTTCGGCTCGTACGGAGAAATCCAAATAAGATTCCACTCGCATATAGGATCAAAAATATAGTTGTGGCGGTATTGGGTCGTATTAAGTGGGGCCACGTCGTTTCCAAACGCATCCAAAATATCTGGAGATGATAACGCAAGTACTTATTGATGCGTTGAATTATTTTTATAATATTCATACGCTCAATTTAATTAACACTTTGCAGTTAACACAAATGATAATGTGTCGACTTATTAAAACGAACCCAAAACCGCACCCTGTTGTAGTTTTCAAAACCGCGGCCCCAGCTCGACTATTCATTTAAGGCCGTACTGGTCCGTAGTTAATTTGCGGGGTCAGAAGGTCGCGAGGTATTTCAAAAATGATGCGCGGAAAAGGTAGGCAGCCAGACTGTCATTAAACAAATGTACTATGTTACGTTTAATAAAAGAAGACCAAATAAATAAATAATATTTATGTAATATTTGAACGTTACAAGTGTGCGGATTGAATTCGTTTGGCATGATCGGTCTTTGACGCGAGTTTGGAAGACGTTATAGTATAACTTGTAATATACAACATACATGTACTATGCCAACACGGATTGTGTAATAAAGCTTATAGTGCACGACTTGGCGCCCTTATTATTATATAACAAACCCTACCCGTCGTTCCGTAAGACCCAGGCCTCGCCGACAGCTAGCCGGAGCCATCACCTCAGGTGGTGCATCTTTGCAGCCGGTAGGGTGTTACAATATATAACGGACGGTTGTGACCTCCTTTTTCTATCTGTTGTTTATTGCAGTAGCATGGGAACACACAATGTTATCTTTCCACAGGGAGCTTATAAATTAATGGGATTATGTAATCACTTTAAATATGCCGCCTTTTTAAAATTGTCCACTATACTATTTGATTTGACAGTTCATCTTTGCAGCTGTCAAGCAAGCAAGATTAAAAGAATGTATACAAATGAAGAGAATATTTTTATTATTGAATCCTACTTTAAGAATGGGCTGTTTGATAATGGGGAATGGCTCTATTCTATTCCTGATTGTGTTCTGTTGTGTTATTATTTTGTTTACAACTGATAATTATAAACATGTAAACAATGTAAACATGTAAAAAAAAATTAATATTGAATCCTAATATAGGCAACTTTATTTACGTATTTTCACTAGAGCGGCACAAACGATCATTAGATGGTTACATAATCCCAAACCTTTATAATCACCTTGTATATATACGCATTACTTCAATCTTCTGTTTAATAATGTGGATTTTTTCAATAATAATAATATTAATAATATATTTAACATTTTTATTTATAAATAATAAAATATTCTACTTTGCAATTATTTTATTTATGGCATTATTAATCATATAGATGGCATTGAAAATGAAAAATAAATTTGTGAAACATGTTTGCCATAAATAAAATAATTTCTAAGTAGAATGTTTTATTATTTATAAATAAAAATGTTAAATATAAAGAATTTCTACTAGAATTATGAAGAAAATATTAATTAATAATAATATACTTTATTTCTATTTTATACAAATCATATAAATAAAAAACTTTTTTTTTACATTACTGATTTTGATCTAAATCGGCTTCAAACTGCTTCTTCTTGTATGTCTTTTTCTGTACTCCATTCAATACATAGTTAAAATTTCCATTTACTACTGTAGGTGTTGTAGGCACTTGAATTACTTTATAATTTGAACAGTAAAAAATTGTCAACTTGACAATTTGTTTCCCACTAGTTTTTTAAATTATTTTTACGTATTTAATTTTCAATTTTGTGGTTACACATTCATTGATTATATCTCTCAGCTTTCTTATCAATTCTTCCATTTTCATCATTGTTGATGTGGAGTTTGTTCTCTTTACCTTATTATTTCCTCCTGGACAGTCAATTTCTCTTCTTCTTTTATTGGTGCTTTTTCTCCTCCTTTTCTGTTTGTTCCTCCATATTTTGTTAAATGCTCCTATTTTCAGGTAGCGAAAGTACTAGTTTTTTTATTTTATTTTTTATTAAACAACGCTATGCAGCGTTTCTTAATACTCGCGCTCGACCTAGTTACTCAAATCACTTTGTTCATCTTACTCAATTTGTAAAAAATAAATTTCACGTTTTCAAACCAACCTTTATAAAAGGTGTTTTTTTTTATTAATTGGCAACAATCTTATCTGTGATAGCTGATTTTACAGTTCACGGTTAGTTTGGTTTGGCAATTTATCATGAATAAACTCACGCTAAAGCAGCGTTTGCAAATTTATTTTAAAAAACATGGTTCAGTTTGAGAAACTTATCGGGCATTACGTGCATTGTATGGTGCTCATATTCGTCCATCAAAGCGATTAATTCGAGAAACTGTGCATTGTTTTTGCAATCAATACGTTTAATCTAAACAATAATAAGCATCTAGTACGACGTCGTACAGTGCGCATACAAGAAGCAAATAATAGTGACCAGCGTAGTGTTAATAGTGATCCAAATGTGTCAATTCGTCATCGTGCTCAACAATTAAATTTGAGTCTATTCACTTTATGGAAAATTTTGCAAAAAGATCTTCGTTAATAGGCTTACAAGAATCAACTTGTTAAGGATTGAAGCCACGCGGTCATTATTCGCGCCGTACATTTGGTAAGTGGGCCAAAGAAAACATTGCTATTAATCAACAATTTTATTTGAAAATTTTGTTGACTTTTGGTTAAATGGCTATCTCAACAAACAAAATTGTCGCATTTAGAACGATAATAATCCACAAGCCATTGTCAAAACACCATTACATTCAGAAAAAATTACCGTTTGGTGCTGTTTATGGGCAGGTGAAATTATTGGTTCATGTCTTCAAAAATGATGATGGTCAAAACGGTAAGCGGTGCAGAGAGATGATTACCAACAATTAATTTATTTCATAAACGATTAATTTCACGAAATAGACCTGACGCCATTAGATTATTTTTTCTGAAGAAATGTAACGTCCTATGTCTACACCGATAAACCAAAAATAATTAAGCACTTAGAAGCCAACATTTGACGCATTATTGCCAAAATTCAACCTGAAATACTGCAAACAGTGTGTGAAAATTGGACCTCCAGCCGCGGCGGTCAAATAAAGCCAATTTTATAAATATTAAAAACATTTTTGCGTTTTATTTTAATTTAAAGTTCTTCTCTAAAAAAAAAAAACATTTTACAAGAAATTAAAAAAATCTACCTAGTTATGCAAACAATGAGTTACAGGTACTTGAGGACATCTTATACAAGGACAAATATAAGTTATATATGGAAAAGTTGACAGGTATTACTGCAATATGTTCTTGATATTGTACATTTCCATTCATTTATTTTTTATTTCTATTTCAACCACCAAAGAATAACTTTCCAATATTTTTTTTGTGTGTGTACTTTTACTTTTTAGCAGTTTTTGTTAATATTGCCTTTACTAAGATCTTTTGCTGAATGCTCATATTTCTTTACCATCTTCTTTTTTATTTTGCTTCTGTTTATTTTGTGTATTTATTTATTTTTTTTTTTTGTTGCGTTTGCTTAACTTTTCATTACATGACGATTTACAATTTTTCAATACAATTGACTGTTTTTGATATTATTTAAAATGTTTGGTACAAATATTCTCAACATCTGTTAAATGAAATAACCTCTCAAACTAATTTTCTTTTAAATGTTAATATGAATAATTCAAATATATTTTAGGGTGATTCAGGCGGTCCACTACAAGTTAGACTTTCTAGCCAAAACAGTTTTCACAGAGGAAATACAATATTAGGCGTGACGTCATTTGGAAAAGCCTGCGGAATTACACAAAGTCCAGGTGTCTACACTAGGGTATCTTATTATATTAAATGGATTGAATCAATCATTTTCTAAAAGATTGATACTTTATGACAAATAAATTATGTTAAGTTTAGGAAATATTTCACAAAATAAGAATTTACCTTGTGTTATAAATATTTAAATTATCAAATGTATCTTAAATATTCTAGTATATGTGAATTTCATCACTTTATCTTCAATACATCAGGCTAAACTATTTTAAGCAACTATCTGCTTCTAACAGATAATGCACTTTTGTGTTTTCATAATAAATGCATGACTTGTATTGCTATGATCAAAAGTTAAAATCATCAATTCAAATATTATTAAGACGCTAGACAAATTTACCAAATAAACCGCACTAGAAAGAATATATAATAAATTACAGGCAAAATACAAACTCTATATCCCGTTTAACAGATTTTGACTGTGTGCAATAAACCAAAACAGACCAACACAATTTTTGCAAACTAACAAAACTGTCAAAACATTAAATTTAAGCTACTGTAATTTGTAAGTCTACAAAGTTGCGGGCATTTTTAGTATTTGACAAAAAATGTATGACTTTTAAAGAATGTTTACTGCTTAGACATAGACAAATTACAGCATATAAAAGATTTTGTTAAATTGGCTCAATACACAGATCAATTTCCATCTTCTCCGAAAATTGCTTTGTGCACCACACCACCTTAACTGACGTCTTATTAATTGTATTATTAATGTTACGGTTGTTTGCTTATGTTTCCATCTGGAATTTTACTTTGTCTTACTTGTATAATCTTTATTATGTCTTATAAGTTAGCAACACTAGGTTTTTTTGCTTTTACATTTTTTTTTATTTGGCCGGTTGTTTTTCGTTACTCACTATTGTCCTTATTTTTTATAACTTTTTTGCTGTGTCTTTATTCACAATAATAAAAGTTTATTTCTTGCCTTTTGGCTTTGAAAATTTTACAACTTAACATAACATATACCATACAAACTTTTCTATTTCATCACTCCATTCCTGTTAAAATATTTTTCTCTGCAATTTCCTATTTTTCTGCATTTTTTTTATCTTCTCTTTCAGAAACTCTTGTAATATTTTACATTTATTTCTTTAATTTTTTTTTTTTCATACTTTTTCCTGCTTCTACTCTTAATTTATCTATAACTTTTTTTATTACAATATATGCTGGGGTCTTTTTGTTTACTCCTAATATTCATCTCTAGTATTTTGTTGAATAATCTTTAGTTTTTCTGGCTCCTTTCACCCCCAAACTTCCGCTCCGTACAATAACATACTTTATACTAAACTATCAAATATCATTCTTTTTATTCTCTCTTAATTTTTTTTTTCACCAATTTTCCATACTTGTCTTACAGCTTTATTAGTCTTTCTTGTCATATTGTTTATGTGTTCGTTTTTATTATTGTTCATACAAAAAATATATACTAGATATTTAAATGTTTTTACTTTTTTAATTTTCAGTTTTCTACTCTACGGCTTCCTCACCACTTTCTAAAATCATAATTTTTGTTTTATTTACATTTACTTTCAACTCTTTTTTTATATTTATCTAGACATTTTCATTTTATTAGCTTGTTTTGATATATTCACTATGTCGTCTGCTTAAGCCAGGGACTGCTTATCACCACCCCAGCCCTCTGCGCCGTACAGAGCATCTTTTCTACATCTGCAATGTATAACGCAAACAAACTAAAACTAAGTGAACATCCTTGTCTTACACCTATTGTAATCCAAAACTTATCACTTATTTTGCCATTTGTATAGACCCTGCTAATTGTTTCCATGTAAACTTCATTCATTCTTTTTACTAGATGCTCATTTATTTCTAGTTTTCTCAAATACATCCACAATTTCTCTGTACTGTCAAATCCAAAAATAATGCATACAACAGTCTACATTATCCATGGTCCTTCTTCCTTTTCTAAACCCGGCCTGCCTATATGATAGTATCTCATTCATCTCAAGTTTATCAGTCAGTTTTTCTTCTAGTACTATGGCATAGATCTTGTATGCTGTACTTAGTAATGTTATACCTCTGTAATTTTTTGCATGTTCTTTATTTATTTTATTTTTGTGTACATACATACATACTCTGCACTGACAAAGCAACTCCTTTCCTTTCCATACTTTATTTATTATTTCACAAAGTCTCTCAATCTTCCGTACCATACATCCATGCTTTATGTTGTATTTCATCCACACCTAGCGCTTTTTGTTTTTTTAGATTTTTTATTTGCTTCTATATCATTTCATTTGTTATTTCATCTACATCTTGTTTTAGTGGTTCTGTTGTTTAAAAAGTGCACCCTCCAGTTTTATTATTGAAATTTGTTTGTTTATTTTTTCTGTTTCTTTTTCTTTTTTCTTTATGTATTTCCATGTTTTTTCCTCAAAACGTATTTTTTTTATCTCTAATTTTTATTTTATTTTATACGTTCACTTAACTTCTTTTCATTTTCCATTGTATACATTTTGCGCCTTCTAATATTGTTGTTTAGTTGCTTTGTCATTTTTCTAATGTCGGAGTACTTCTCTAGTTTATTTTTTCTATGTGAATTATGTGTTCTATCATTTACATTTTTCAAATGTTTGCAATTGTGTTTCCTAATTCTGCCATTTTTTGTTCTACGCTTTTTTCTTAAAAATATTTTTTATATAAATTTTGTCCGTACATTTCTACGCTTTATATGTCCATACTATTATTGTTACTATTTTCTTTTCCTTTTTTGGTTTTCTTTATTATACTTTCATTTATATACACTACTAGTAACTGATGATCCGACTCTACTCTTTCTCCAATCTTAAATTTGTCTTTTCTTTATTTACCATTACGTAATCAATTTCCAATTGATCCTTTGCTCTAATGTAGGTATATTCTCTCTTTTATCTCCTTCCACATTTCCGCTTAGTATGTCTCACCCATTCTCTTCAATCATTTACACAATTTCTTTACCTTTTTTATTTTTTAGTTTATCTTTTCACTTTCTTTTGGTTTTTTTGTTTGTTTTTTATTCTTTCTTCTTTTATTCCGGTCGTAGCATTGAAATATCCCTCTACTATCAGTTTCCTCTCTCTATTATTATTATTTATTATTTATTATTCCATTTCCAATTTTCATCATACATCATCTTCTTGTGGTATTTTATTTCATATTCTTGTTATAATACCTTCTTTTGCTATTCTCATTTTTTTTTCTTTGATAGCTGACTGGCATTTTCATCTAAACTCTTAAGACATTTGATCTTCCATGTTTCTCTACCTGTTTTCATCTATTCATGTTTCCACCGTTCCAATTAGATCAAATTTTCTTATGTATTTCCAAAAATCATCATCATTGTTATTTAATCCTTCTACATTCCAAAATAATATATTTATTTTATTGCGGGTATTTTTTATTTTTGGGCCATCTTTGTTAGCTTTCTATTTATTGATCGCTTTTTCCTTACAATTTTTTCTATTAACAATGTTTAGTTTAGTTCTTTGTTGTTTGTTTTTACTTTCCTCCTACCCCGTTTATTACTGTTTTTTGACTATTTCTTTTGTTGTAACAGCGTTTCTCTCTATTTACCACTAGCTTCATATATCCCACAATCGTTGTCTTGCTTTTTGTTTTCTCTTCTTTTGCCATATTTCTCAATTCTTTTTGAATTTCTCTTTTTTTTTCTTGAGATCAATAAATACATTGCTTTCCTTTAATACGCTTTTTCATCATAATTTTCCGTTTATCTTCTTAACTATTTAACTGTACAAAAATTTCTTTCAGAAACATGTGCAATTTTGCATTACTTATTTAATTATGGCTAATTTAATCTCAATGTTGCTCAAATCGCGGACTATGATGGTAGTTTTTAGCTTTAGTTAAATAGCATTGTAATTCAAACTATACAAATATTATTCAATCAATTGACAAAACATTAATTAACATGGCAGTTGTAGTTTGGGGCAACAATCACAAAGTTCTGCTCAGTGCCGAGTAGCTGGTTTTCACACAGTAATGTTTGCTTAAAAAGGATTCAACACATGTGCACATACAAGGTATCGGTAACTTAATAAAATTAAACAATCGTAAATAAATTGGCTAAAATTGAAATGTGTTTGATCAGAAATATTATAGAAGATTATCTATATAATAAAATATGTTGGGGAAACGTTGTTTTTTGCGTTATTTGTCAAGCAATCTTCTCCTATTGCTAAATTGTATGGTGTGTCCAAGATAGATGTATTCCTTGACTACTATGATTCATTCATTTTTTATTGTGATGGTAGGTAGCTCAGAACTCATGATCTTTGATTTACTAAGATTAATTTTTAATCCTGTTTGTTTGGATGCTGCAGTGTTTAATTTAGAAAACGTTTTGTTAATATTGTCTAGGATGCTGTTTGTCAAAACGATGTCGTCGGCAAAACGTAAATAATTAAAATACTATCTGTTGACAATCAACTTTCCAATTTTTCATTGCAGTTAAAGGTGATTCGGAAGCCTAGGTGGCTAAGCCATAACCTGTTCGTCCCAACAAACCCCTTCAAACAAGTCGTAAGACTTTGGGGGCGATTTAAAAAGCTGTAAAACGCACAATAAAAACAAAAAAGCCAAAGTGAATAATTTAGAAGAGATTGGATTTTTTGTCAAACATTTTTTTGTATTGAGATTTTTTCAGTAATGGTCAAGTCGTCAAGTATTAATTCAACATTTTTTTAAATGTGTTTAAAAAAAATTATTGTACCTGGAGTATATTCTAGCATCGAATACTGCCCACAGTTTTGTTGAGTAAAATTTCTTTTTGTAGTTGATGAATGCTACATAGAGTAGGCTGTTGTACTTGGCACTTTTTCCAATAAGCACACGAAGCGCATCTAAGTTTATTGTATTAAAGTTTTTCCCGGTTTGTTCTAGTGATTGGTATAAATTGAGTTTGTTTGTTAATCTGTTGATTATCATTTTAATAAACAACTTAAATTAGTGTGGTCAGTAGTTCAAAATGTTGTTATTATCTTTTTTTTTGTGCATTATGGTCACTTTTGCCAGGCGCTGGTTTTTTGCCGCCATGTAGACAAATTTAGGAGAGTTTTAATAGCATTAAATAAGGAGTTATCGCTCAGGTTAGCTGCTTACTGCAGATTGATAATGGTAGATCAAACTGCAAACCACTGAAGACTGCTGAACGAGAAAAAATGCAATTGTTTGTAAATTCTATATCCCCATCAACAAAAAGTAAATAAAGTTTAGTTATCCAAATATCAACTGATGCTTTGTTTGTTTGTTTACGTGTTTTCCCGCCATTCCAAATCGTGCCTTTATTAATCACCTCCTATCTTACTTGTTCTGCTCATTTTAATTTTTAATTAACTGATTAAGAACTTAACCTTCAACCTTCTATCTACTGAAATTTGCATGCTGAAATAAAACACTCTTTGCAGCAGGGTGGTTAACCTAATAACCTAAAAAGGTTTACAAGCTGTACAAGGAAAACATTGGAAACGAGTACTAAGATTAAATAAGAAAATCTCCACAAGACAGTGAAAAAAGATAAAACAAAAATAGAACAAAAAAAAAAGTAAGATATAAAATCAGATTAAAAGAAAAAAACTCTGCAAAAATATCTGAAAAAAAGAATAAATTAAAAGTTTGAAAAAATAAGAATAAAAAAGAGAAATATTATAAAGGAAATAAACATGATTGTAAAGAAGTAGCAAAAATGAGAAATAATAGAATATGTTTATAGAAAAAATTACGGTGCGTGACGGAGATATGCAAATGCAAGAGAGAAGGTACAACGAGAAATATGCACTGCAATATAGAAAATAATTTGCCAAAATACCTAGAAGTAAAAAAGATAATAGCAAGATTTAGATGTGGAAATAAAGAAAAAAATTGCAAATTATGCATAAATAAGAAAGCAAATTAAAACAATTTTCTTTAATTAAATAACTTTTTGTCTATTTAGATGTAGATTATTGACACCCTGTATACTTACGTATAAAAAATTTATGTTGTTCCGTGCAAACTTTTATAAATTTTGTAATTTTGATTTATATTTTTTTTATTAACGCTTCTTAAAACTTGTATATATGTTAATGTTTTTTTATTTAATTTTAATTAGGCTTATGCTTATATTGTATTTGTTACCATACTAGTTGAGTAGATCTACTGCGTCAATTAACAAATCGACAATCACGGTGGTATATGGTATAATTATTTGAATATTAGAACGTGGTAATATTTACTGTAAGTAATATAATCAATGGTTGTGACCTCTACTACGTGCTAATTCATGATTATGAAATAAAACAATTTATTAGGTTTTTTTTATAAAGTAAAGACGCAAAGAAATCCGCACGTTGAGTTAGAAATAGATTAAGTCACGTTGGTGAAAGATTAGGTAGATACTCTAAGTCTAAAGATAAATATAAACTAAAGAAGATCAAGTTAGTAGTCAATGACAAATACGTTTGTGGGAAATAAAATCCAGCCCCACAAAATTTTAGATAGATGTTCCAGAGATGAAAACCATTTCAAGCATTTCTAGTCAATCCAGTGTGTTAATAGATGATGGAGTTTGTAGATTATACATCATAACCGGAAAAATGCACATTTCAAATACCTTTTTCTTTAATCCAAAAGGTATGTCTTAGTCTTTTATTAAAATAAATTTTAGTTTAGCGAAAACTGCAAGTCATGTGTATTTGTGAAGCAATCTCCGCTGGTTGGTTGTTTTTGCTAAATTTTATGGTGTGTCCAAGATAGATGTGTTTCTTGACTACTTTGATTTATTCATTTTTGATTGTGATGATAGGTTGCTCAGAACTTATGATCTTTGATTTACTAAGGTTTTTAAGCCTGTTTTGATAGTCAATAACAAGCACATTTGTGGGAGATAATCAAGCCTCACAAAGTTTTAGATAGTTGTTTTAAAGATAAAAACCGGTTAAGCATTTCTAGTATTTCCAGTCTGTTATTAGATAATGGATTTAATGCCTTCGCAAAACCTATTCACAGAGTGATAAAAAAAATTGTGAAATATTTAAAGAGGTAGTAGTTTAAACTAAAATTAGCAAAAAGTCTTAAAAAACATAAGTCCGCAAAGTAACAATTTTCAAGATATAAAATGTTTTATTTTTTAGTGCACAAGTTTTCGATTGCTATGGCTGTTTACTCTAACGCAAAATTAACTGACATGCATTTCATGTATGGTTGTGCTCATAGGATTGCAACCAAAACGCGACGTTTTTACGTTGAAGTTTATCCAAATTGGATGCCCATCCCAAGGTTTAATGAAAAACGTGGCAACATATTTCTAGGTTTTGCTGTTTTACCAATGCAGATAGAAATGTTAAGCAAGCTAGTGGTAGTTGTGTCTTACTCATTTGGATAAAAATTCATATTTGCGGCACAAAGTTTTTGATTGTTCTATCGTTTCCTTTAAGTAAGTGTGGATTTTATTAGTAGATTAGGAAATAACCTCATTTAAAATAAAAACGTGGGTTTTGGAAAATAAAGACGAGAAAGACAAACTATTGTGTAGTATCACCATTTGTTTCCTGAACAAACTATTAAATTAGGAAAATTTAGGCAACTGTTTGTTAAATAGGATTACAACTCTTTAAGCGTATTCACTTACATATGCATTATATTGACACAAGTGACAGTTTACTAACTAAAGAAAAATCGTATGTCCTTTTACATGCAATGCAAGAAAATTTAAATTGAAAACTAAACAGCATGCTGCAGTTAGAAGTAATTAAGAAATTACTTAGTCCATGCAGCTCTCCCGTGTTATTTGTTCAAAAAAAAATAATAGCCGTTTATGTTTTACTGAGAAAAAGTTGAATTCCGTGACAAAAACTTTGGCTTATCCACTGTAACAGAGCGGGGGTGTGGAGAAATTATCTTCAGAATTATACAACTTAAGTTCACTTTATTCTTTGTTAGATTACAGCTTGATTACATGTACAGCTACACGTGGCGTGTTGAACAAAACACAACCCTAAAACAAAACTGTGCAAATAATTAATACAATTAATTATTATTTATTTACTTGGGGAATTTACATACCTGTGCAGGTTGAACGCAGGCTTAAATTAAGCCGGGTTTAATTACCAGGAAGCACAAGCTGGTTTGGGGGTTTGAAAACTCACACACGTGCACGTTTCTTAACACGGAAAAGAATGGACGGGGTTAGTTTCAGGCCTTAACTAAGACGCGCATCTCTAACGCGCGGATTTGCGCATGAACCGCGCAAGCAAATATCGATATCCTTTACATCTGCCCCCATCCGAGGCATTACTTAGACTACAGTTTCATTAATTTACTGATGCAGTCTAGGCTTTGGCGAAGGATTATTAAGAAACGCTTTTAGGTGGCATACATTGAATACCCCACGCTCAACTTCCGTATCCGAGAAGTTCAATACAAAAGTTTTAGTGGCAATTTGCTTTGCTACAACATAAAGTCCTTCATAGAGGGGCAGGAACTTTTTTGTATTGCGATCAATAACCGATGAAATGGGATTTGCTTTCAGCAGAACCAAATCACCTGTCTGAGGTAGATAATAAGGGTTAGCGGGCCCTTGCTTCACTCGGCGCTGAGCTTGAGTTTCTAACCTCTGAGGTGCCCAATAAAGCTTCACGTGGCAATCAAAAGGTCTGGAGAGAGGTAACTTGAAATATTCTCGCAAGGGCGACGATTCCACGGTACCGAAATGCAACTCAGCGGGGCAAAAACCAGTAGACTCATGAACCTGGGAATTTCGCGAGCCCACAAAGCATGTTTTTGTCGACAATACGTCCGAAACAGGCGTCCTAACTCGCGCATAACGCGTTCCACAGGGTTTCCTTGTGAGTGTTGCACTGAGGAAAAGATTAATTGCATTTTTTCGTTTTGAATAAACAATTTCCAAGCAGTTGCCGTAAACTGGGTTCCTCTGTCGCAAAGAATGCGAGAAGGCTTTCCAATAGTAGGGAAGTAATTTTTAGACATCTGATTTATGATGGCCCTGGTAGTGGCACGCTTTACCGGGTACAACGTGACAAGTTTTGTAAATACGTCCAGCACAACAAACAAATAACACATGCTACCGATCGACTTAGGTAAAGGTCCGTAAAAGTCTACCGAAACTAAGTTTTTTGGACCGGCAGGAGCGATAGGTTCCAAGGTGGGTTTTGGAAGAGCAGAGGCTTTGCTGGTCTGGCATAGATTACAGGTTTTGACCAAGCGTTTGATGGCACGAAACATCCCACTCCACCAAACATCTTGTCGCATTGCACACCACACTTTGTAGACGCCGTAATGGCCGATAAATTGATGATAAGTTTCTACAAACTGCTGAACAAGAGCCTGAGGTACGCAAAGAGAAGCAGGGGAGTCTTCGTCAAGTTTTAGAAACAAACACTCTTGATAGAGAAAAAACAGAGTACCTGTGGCGTTATTTCGTAGATCTTTAACAATGGGTCTTAGTTTAGGATCAGATGCTTGCATTGTAGGCATATTCTTTAGTAAAGCCCGGATATCGGATCCAACATTAGTGAGGAAAATGCGAAACAACCGATCTTGGGGTACCGCAACTCGGCAAGAGGGATAACGTGATAACACATCAGGTATGACATTTTTGGTGCCAGGTATGTAGTTACTACATAGTCGTACTCCTGGAGTGCCAACACCCATCTAGTAATGCGGGGCGATAGTAACCTGCAAGTATTTAAATACGACAACAATCGGTGGTCCGTATGAATAACAAAAGGTTTTCCTACTAAAAACACTCGCCATCGGCGTAGAGCGCATAATATGCTTAACAGTTCTTTTTCCGGTACGCAGTATCTACGTTCTCGGTCCAACAGAGTGCGACTGAAATATGCTACAATTCTTTTTTCACCAGAGATATATTGGTATAAAACCGATCCAATACCTACGTCGCTGGCATCACACTGAACATGAAATGATTCTTCAAAAGTAGGATGACGCAGTAGCACCTCCTGAAACAGCGACTCTTTAATTTTATTTAAAGCGTTCTGTTGTTTGGCCCCCCATTGCCATCGCGCGCCTTTTCGCAGCAAACTTATTAAAAGGGCTGAAAAGGTAGAAAAATGTTCCACAAATGGCCGATCAAAATTGGCTAATCCCAGAAACGCTTGGGAAGTGCTTCTACTCAGTCTGGATCAGGTCTCAGTCCCTGGCTATCTAAATCATAGCCCAAATAACGCAAACGTTTTCTGAAAAAATGGCATTTATTAAAACAGAGCGTACATCCTGCGTTGTGAAAACGGGAGAGCACTAACTCCAGATGTTGTAAATGCTCGTCAAAAGTAGACGAGGTAATCAGTAAATCGTCAATATAAGCATAAACAAATTTCTCATAAGATGGTCCTAAAATCTAATCCATACATCTTGTGAATGAACTTACGGCAGTTTTTAGGCCGAAGGGCAATACGTTGAAGTGGTAAGCCCGCGTACCTACACGAAAACCTGTGTAGGGTTTATACTCATGTAAAATTGGTATCTGCCAATAGGAGGCGGTAAGATCAAGAGACGATATGTATTTAACCCCCGATAAGCCATGTAGTAGATCTTCTATTAATCGAGGAAGCTCAGAGTGCGGCTTAGTCACACTATTTAAAGAGCGCGCGTCCTAGACATAATCGGACCGTACCGTCTCGTTTAAGCGTTGTCATTAGCGGACTAGAGAATAGGGTATCGGACCGGGATATTACGCCCCAGGGTTCCATTTTTTCAATCTCTGCCTGTACAGCAGCCCTGTGTGCAATTGGAATAGAGTACTGCTTTACGGTAAAAGGCGCTGGATTGGTAAGGTGAATCTCATGCTGATAAGCCGTTATCAGACCCGGTTTTTCTGAAAAAAACTCCCTTATACTTATTTAACAAGTCCCTAAACTTTTAGTTTTTGACCTGGGCTTAAGGTTAGCTTCGCTACTGTATCTGTAAAATCTATGTCATTTTCATTACTGCCGCTGGCGGCAATTGGGGGATGAGAGTGGTTAATTGCGCACAACCGTATATGGCGACTAAGTGGAGTGATCATGTTGTAGAGACACTTTGGTTATAACTAAAGGGAATCCGTTCCATTTAAATTTTAAATGTACTATGTCGGATGCTAAGCTTAGTTTTGCGTTAAGTTCTCTAAGGAGATCAATGCTTATAATAATGGGATAGCAAAGGTTTTTAACTACCAGGAACTCAAAATTTAAGTTTGCTTCCCTTATAGTAAAAGGAAGCTTGAGTTGATGACTAACCTTAGCAGGCTTTCCCTTAAACGCTCGCTTAACCCTAACACCTTGAACCGGAAACATAGAAATTTGCTCAAGATTAGCGTCTATTTGTTTGTACACATCACCTGATAAACAAGATATCTTGCTACCCGTATCGAGTAATGCCGGGAATTCCATTTGAGCAAATCTAATAATAAAAGCAGGGGAGTGTATGCTACTAGCAACATGATTAAACTCACATTTGTCTTCAAGAAGAGATGGTTTTGAATTTTGGTTGGAATATATATTGGCTCTGTGTATCGCATCCAACTTTGGACCTAGTAAGTTGGACGGCTTTTGTTTTCCGAATGCGTCTCTTCCTCGACTTCATAAGAGTTGAGCTCTGGGTTTACCGAAATATTAGCGATAGGTTGGGTTGGACCCGCGTTTTGCCTTGGGTTTCTCGGTTGAAATCTGTTTTGGTTTGGTTGACGGTTACTTAAAAATTGGTTTGCTATGGTGCGCTCACTCACAGTTTTTGTTTTCTCGGAGATATATTTAAATGTAATAAACTATATTCTATTTTATTAAAAGCTGAATTAAATGGATCTTTATCATTATTAATTGATGTTTGAACTTTAGGTACAGCTCCCTGATTATTATAAATTTTATATTTATCATATTGATTTGATTGATTTACATGCACACACGACTTATCTGAGTTCCAATTGGATTCCGTGTGTCCGTCAATTTCCTCCTTCTCTAAACTGGGTAGCGGGAAACTGACGGCGATGGAAATCTTCAAATTGTTGGGTTTCTTCGTGCTTATGTTCTTCAGTTCTATCAGAGGATTTCGATCATAAATAGTATCTTCTAGGTGAATGTTGGAGAGGCATGGTTTCCTTACTCCGCCGCGTTGGATGCCAAGATGTAACAGAGCGGGGGTGTGGAAAAATTATCTTCAGAATTACACAACTTAAGTTCACTTTATTCTTTGTTAGATTACAGCTTGATTACATGTACAGCTACACGTGGCGTGTGGAACAAAACACAACCCTAAAACAAAACTGCGCAAATAATTAATACAATTAATTATTATTTATTTGCCTAGGTACAGCAATAGCTAAGAAACCAAATGTGTTTGTTTACTTGGACGACATTATTATTGTTAATGAGAACTTTGAGAACCACATAAAAACGTAGCAAGATGTTTTTAATAGATAAAGTAAATGCAAATTGTGCTCTTGGTACAGGCCCTTTGTACCTAGTTTTTTTACCGTCATGACTCTTATAATTAATTTAATAAAGAAGCAAAAAAAGGTTAAAAGAACTATTAACCACTCACAATTTTAATCGTTTTTTTTATAATTTAATGCGTCTGCTATAAGCGTAGGAGCCTGCTTGCTCCAAAAAGATGATAAATATCTCACATATATGCAGTATCAACGAATTACTTGGTATTAAGCACAATTGGTACAAACAGCAATTTAGAGAAGTTAGCGATAACTCTGACAAATTTTCTAAATAACCGTAAGTGGAAGTTAGTAGTCGTAGTAGTTAGTAGTAGTATTAAGAAATTGCATGACCTGTCAAGATCTGCTCATTTTGGCTTCTTTAAGACATTTAGAAAGGCGCAGAAAAATTATTTCTGGTTATCAATGCGGAAAGATGTTTTAGAATTTTTAAAAGGTTGTTGTGTAGGCATATTCGTAAATAACAAATATGAATAAGGGCGCATAAAGCAAAAGATTAACAAGAACAACATCAGACAGAGTAAAAAACAACATAAAAAAGCGGTTAAGAAACCCCTTTAAAAAAGAATAGTAAACAAAAACGCCAAAATTACGAAAACATTATGGTTCTTGACGGTTACAGAAATAACAACAGATAAAAAAGCATCAATATAAAACAGTCAGAAGCAGAGTTTGTGCAAGAATTAAAGAAGTAAAAATTAAGTACTAAGCTAACTTTACCGCAGAAATGGAAAAAGACTTATTTGGGTCTCAAAAAAGATATGGGGCCTACTAATGCACAGAAATAAAAAAAAACTAACAAATCTCACAGTCACAAGCAATTAGTAAAAACACCTGGGTAGCATATTTTAGAAACTTGTACCAAGAACAAAAGAACTCTGTAAATCACACTTCATCCTCAGCACTTGTAAATAAGACCTTTATGCTGCTTAAAAATAGAAAAAGGCTTGGTTTAGATGGCCTGCTCAAATATGGTAGTCAAGAATTAAGCATACAATTAGCAATCTTTTAACAAAAAAATCTTTAACACAAGGACCGTTTCAGAAAAATGGAAAAAGAACCGAATAAGCATATCAATATTTAGAAAAAAAGACAAGAAACGACCCAAAAAATACAGCATGTTATTCACTACTAAGCAGTATCATAAAACAATTTATCTGGACTATTACATTCACCCTGCTAAAATATATAGCAATAAGTGAAGAACAACAAGACTTAAAAAAAAAACAGATCAACCAACATTCATGTATATTATTGACTCAACAAAGCGTACGACTAAGTCAAACTAAATGACCTACCCACAGAATTGTTTAGACAAGAAGATTTATTAAGCTCTCACCAATTTAACATCATTATGGGTTGGATAATAAATGACGTAAAATAAAAAAAACGGACGAGGGTTTAGGATAAACAGAGGCAAGATAATGATAGTATGCTACGCCAATGACGATGTGATAATAGCAGAAAACAAAGACATATAAAATATATTTAAACTAATATTTATTTTTATTACAAATATAAAATAAACATAAAACATATTTATTCTAATATATAACAAGATCAGACAGGGGAGGTAAGATACCAAACCACCAAAGCGGCCAAAATATCAGGCCTGTGAGATATAATCTGGAATAACAATACTTGAACAGAGAGGCCAATGAAGAAATATACAAATCATGTGTACGCAGAAGCCCAAGCAGAAACCACAAGTACAAAAACCATACTTAAGGGCAGACATTTTTAGTTAGTGATCTTGCGTAGAGGCTATCTCAAATACTGGAAAAGGAATACCTGCTAAACTCTTGCCAAAGTACCTTTCAATAAAGATAAAAACGAGTATTGTACATGTGTTACAAACTTAAACAGTGAAAGTGAAGGAACATGTCAGGTCAAAAACTTTAAACAGAATTTTAGAAATTTTAATATTAATTGGGAGTTTTTTAGGTTATGTTTAATTTAAAACAATATCTTTATCAAGACATTTTGCTGTGATTTATAAGTACCCAATCAAAAGCTCATAGCAAAAGGATGAGTAAGAGTAGAAATAAGCTTTTGTAAGCTGCAGGTATGACAATGAATGTAATATATTTGATTGCATAATGACTGATTTGTGAAAATGTTCTTTTATAAAGATATTTTCTACACAAATATAATAATAAACAAACAAACTAATATTTTATTAATATAAATATTTTTGGTTAGTACAATGTATGAATAGGGAGTGCATAAGGATGAGTTGCACGCTGAAGGTTTCTCTTAGTTTCGAACTGCCGCGGGAGACAAGCAAGAACACGCAAGTCCCGGAAACCATTTAGCACATAGCCATAAAGTAAAATAAATTAAATGTGTTTTGATGTTTTGGTGAATTGCTTTACCTTCTAGTGGCAACGGTATACTGGCTTACAAAGCAAAAGTCGCTGATATAATTAGTAATAATGGCTTTGGAATAGTGCTAGTTTGACACAATCAGACTGAGTAATAGTTGAATTTGTGGTATATTGACTGAATTGTGCCAACAGTAGACGGTATCTGCAATTTTACCGTTAGTAGCAAATACTGTATGAAGACAGGTACAATCAACTTAGCACTCTGGTCTACTCTATTTGTTAAATACTACAAAAATACATATGCAATAACCTTGGGTAGTCTAAGCAATTGTAGGCAGCTGAGGTTAAAAAAACGGGGTCCATCTGTTGACAACTTGGCAAAAACATGGGTTATTGGTACTTGGAATGTGAGAGAAGTATTTGGCAAAGAACATAAATTGTTAAAAAAAAATTATGTTTTAGGTGTGTAAAACAAAAGAGAAAGGAAAAAATGTGAGTACTATGAATGACGGAAGTACTTATTAAGTATATTAATTTTGAAAATTCATACGTGTTCTTTTGAATCTTAAAGGCTGAAATTTGGCATGGCTTACCT
The DNA here is from genome assembly GCA_963932245.1 of Tachinus rufipes. NCBI lineage: Eukaryota > Metazoa > Arthropoda > Insecta > Coleoptera > Staphylinidae > Tachinus > Tachinus rufipes. Next base: position 55,808,253 of record OZ010748.1, read on the forward strand.
TTTTTGCATAAAGATCACTTTTCGAGGGTGCACCACAAAAATGTCACAAACAAATTTAAGATCCAGTCTAATACATATACTAATAGGCATTTGCAAAATTTTTCTAGTGGCAGTCAATATTGAGGATGAGAATGTAGAGTTTTGGCAAAATGCTGAGCAAACAAAAAAGATCTCTGTATAAGTGTAGCAAAAACTAAAATCAAAGTTTTTTATGACAACACAGTAGTCAGTTTGTGTATCTAAAAAAAGGTTTAATAAAAATGGTAATTTAGAACGAGAAATTGAGAGACAAATAAGTGAATTGCAAAAAGTAGTTGAAAGTATGTCTATGATTGCAAAAAATAAAGTATTGTCCAAGAGGGCAAAATTATGAGGTACTTAAGACGGAGATGGACATGTATTTGCATCAAAATGCACAATTAGAGTACGTACAAGTTTCTTGAATATTATAGATGAGTGTGCAAATAAAAAAAAAATAAAAGTGAAAAGAATAAAAGAGCATGATCAAATGCCTGGGTATTTCTAAAGCAACGGAAGTGCGCAAGGACAAAACAACGTAAAGAAAATTGTACAAAGTAAAGTTTAAGAATCAAAATAAGATAGTGTTATTGCCTACCCCCCAAAAAAAAAAACGACGTGACTAGATATGTATGTATATGTAAATGTGCCACATATAAATATTACCAGATGATATATTTATTATCAGTGGAATGCTTATAATATATAAGATAATTTATATTTTTGTTACGTTTTCAATTAATTAACTTGTTCTTTTTTTCTAGTTTTAATTTCAATTAGCTTTCAGTCCGATAAATAAGCAAAGAAACGCACTGGAGGCTAACAACAATGTCCAAGTATTTTTGTACGTTTTCTATACATTTTACTTTTACATTGCTTTTATTAACGCATTTATTAAATTTAATTTATCTTCAATATTATTTTTACCTATTGTTCAGTGTGTGAGCACAAATCTAATTTTGCTTTCAAATTTTTTTTTTTGTATCTTTGCAAATAACCTTCCATCAAATTGTAAGTTTTTTGTTGTTCTATATGTTTTGATTAAGAACTCCGACACTCCAAATTAAAAACTAGCAGGCAACGTCACAATAGAGTACTTAGTTTTTACTAATTAATTCAATAAAGCAATATATCGCATTTTTGCGTAACAATAATATAATATTACGTTTAATTATTTAAGTTATGCTTGTGCAAAGCGACGCAGACAAAATTATAACAATACATTTTACTTGTTTGATAATTGATAACTAATGTCAAAACTTTAAAAAGTTACCAGTTGGAGTATTTATTAAGATATTAATTGTTTAAAAAAATAAATAGAAAAATAATAATTAATAACATAAAGTCTCTGTATTACTGGCCGTTTAATTATCCAAAATTGAAGATTTTGAAAGTTTTGGTTTTGGTTACTTATAGCTATAATTAAATCTTACAAATTACTATACAAGTTATCTTTAAGTTGCTGATTTCAGTTAGATCATGATGTTATGATTATATTAAGTATGATATCACAAAGCAGTTCTTGACAACTGTGATAAAATTATTGTATTTTTATAAGGTATTTAGTTTTTAATAATCTTTAAAAAATAATTTAAATTTTAATAAAAATTGATTTTTTTATGTTAACATTGCCTAACATGTTAAACATTTTGAACACCAATAATTAAATAAAAATTAACAGTTTCTTTGTAAACCATATCTCGTTTTATAATATGTAATTAATCAAAAAACAAATAAATATAATCAGGTTTATTTATAAACATACAAAAAATAACATAAATATTTACACATAATAAATAAATAAAACATTATTACTAAAAATCGTATTGTCCTTGAACTTGCACTCCATAATCAGCTTGTTTATTTCCCATTTGTCCTCCAAAATGTTGATCATATGTTCCAGAAATTCCAACTGTACCTTGTTTGTCAGGTGTTCTATAAATATTATAAGTACCTTTGGCTGAAACATCAGTACCTTGCCCACGAGTATTTTGAGTTCTGACGCTTAGCTCGCTATCTAATACATAAATTTATATTATAATCATTATTTATAATTAGTTTATATTATAATACCTGATGGTTTGTAATGATAATCTACTTGCTGTCCAGTTGTTAATGGTCCTTTTGGGTGATAATTCCGTTGGGCAGATACTGTAGCGTCAACTCGGTGTTCCCTGTTGTTAAAAACGGTTTGTTTGTGACTTACACTTACTCCCTCGGGCCCTGCAGAAGCGTCAGTATGCCTTGTACATGCTTTAGCTTTTGAATTACAGCAACTAAAATTTTAAAAAATATAAAATTTAATTATAATAATTTATTATAATTAATAATTAAAAAACATACCGCTTTTGCCTAATATGTTGAATTGGAACTAGATAATAGCCTTGGTTATTCTCATCTTCTACTATTTCAACTGGATGTGCTAAACTAACACTTGCACAAAGTGCTACAATAATAAGATATTTAAACATTTTGTATGAAAGAATATCAGGTTTGAATATTTATTTCTCCGAGTTCAGAGATTATATACTTATTCCACTACAAGAAATGCGGGGAATTCCCAACTACTTAATATTTGTATGCGGGGAATCATTGGATTCAAAAATAATACTTTTTCCAATTTAACCTTGGTCAGTATCTATAATATTATCGTATTTTAAATGAACCGTTAAAAATAGTGATAATTATATTCTGTACGACAGTAAATGTGTCATATTTTTGTACAATAAATTAATTTTAAATATTAAATACGATTTACGTTTAAGTTATAATTTTTATTACTACAAATAAATGTGTACTTTTAACTGTAATAAATTCACTAAAATTAATTGAAAGTTATATTATAATCTATATTATTAAACAATAATATAAGCAAATTTAGGGTCATGTTGAATTAGATAAAATAATTTATAAAAATTACTAAATTTCTTATTACTTTCACTAGTGGTAGTTGATGGTTTTAAAATTTATTATTTTTTTAATTTAAGTTGTTTTATTTACATAACTTATAATTATAAATTTCTTTTGTTTTGTAAAAACCTATTCGTGGTCTACTTGTGTTCTTAACATAGGCAAAAACTTTTTCATTCAATCAGCTTCTAAAAATGTTAATTTTTTAAGATTAATAAAAAAACTGAGTATATTGTTGACAGTCATTCAAAAGAAGCTAGTTAAAGAAACGACATAAGTCATAATAATTAATATTATTACTAATGAACTTTGAAGAGTAAAACAAACACAAAAAGTAAATCAAACATAGTCACTTAAGCCGATAAAGAAGAAAGCACTGTTATATTATTCAAAAACAAATAGGATCATAAAATACAACAACTCTTGACCCTCACAGTAACTAAATTTAAATTAACAACAAACAAGTTAATAAATCAATTAATTGCAGAAAACGTTATTACAGAGACACGTGGTAAAATATTGAAACGACACATTAAGCATCACAAAAAAATTATGAAATGCCAAAAACTCATAAGCAAAACTCGTAGTTTGGTGCATAGATTCTCTTTCTTACAATTATTTTAATGTTTTTTATAATAGATTAACAGATTATATACCAATATTACATTAGAAATTCTATTCAATTGAAAGAACTAATAATAATAATAATCCCTTTTGTGGGTACTACCTTATCGTGGTGAGGGGGCTTAGTAACTTCTGCTTGAGCTATGCCGCCGGGAGTTTAAACTCTTGGCAGGGCCACCCATGCCGGATGGGTCAATAAACAGAAACTAAACCAAATGTACCTAAAGCTATTCCTGGCTACCTTTCCAATTTTTTTCCTGTCATTTACATTACCTCGTATCATCTTTTCCTAACATTCCCAACCTGACGGTAGGTAAAATGCAACTTTTTAATTAATATGTTGCAACATAATTTACGCCCCCAGTCCGTGCCGTCAATTGATTCTGACAATGACTTTAAAATCAGCACGGATTTGGCAACTACCGAAGTTGGAGAACAATGTTTTAGTAGCGCAGTAGCTAATTGTTCAAAAATTGGTGCAACTGATTAGCTTGTGCCAATGGATAATGCTACCCGTTCCCCTTCCGATGACAAATTGGACCTCACAGTTTCTTCTTCGACGACAGGGAAGAAGTCTGGCAAAAGTTATTTTGTCAAAAAGTGCCTGTGATAAGAAGGTGGGACCTGTCTATTGGTTCATCGTGGTCACTAAAAAAGAAGGCAACTTTGACAAAGCTCTTTCTTAATAAGTAGAGCGTTGTATGGACTGAAGGTCAGAGATGGCCTTCTAGTAGAAACAGTTTCAGCCGCTCAGTCAACCAAACTTCTAAAATGTATTTGTATGGCAGATATGAACGTGAAAATCTTTGCACATAAAACTTTAAACACATGTAAAGGCATTGTTTATTCCAAATAAAAATTAAATTGCACGGTATAAGAAATTGTAGAAAGTATGAGTGGTCAAGGGGTAATTGACTTGCGTTTCATTTTTAGTATGCAAAACGGTAAACGCGTTGAAACCCCTAGCCATATACTGACGTTTAACCGTCTACAACTTCCCACTAACTTATAAAGGACCTTTCATAGCCTCGCAGTCAAGCCATATATTTCGGCACTAATGCGTTGCTTCAAATGTCAGAGGTTTGGATACACAGCTGCTTGTTGTTTCAAGGAGCAGATTTGCGCGTGCGGAAAACCTTTGTATGATGGTAGCAAATTGCAAAAATACAATAAGGAATTTGCTATCAAAAAAATAATGACTAAAATCAAATTAACATATTTTGAAGCACGCAAATTGGTATAAGTCTCTACACCAATTGCTGGAATATCATACGCCAAAGCGGCGACTGTATTGAAAAGCTCAGTGGATGTGAATAAGCTTATAAGTATAGATTTACCGCCCCTTATTGCAGGCACAATCAACCAAACATGCTCTAGCCAAAACCTCCGGGGCAGTAACGGTTAAGGAGAACTTTGGTTTTCTTAACCAAAAACGTGGGAGATGCACCTCCCACACATTCTCAGGTTGGATTTAAAACTGACCTGACCAAACTTGTTTTGGCAGATACGCCAAAACAAATAGATATGAATTAGTTTGATTCGGATAAACGGAAGCGGAATAACCCTTCTTCCAGCAACGTTGACGACGGACAAGTTTGGAATCAGAAGTTTCTGTTGTTAACAGTAGCAGTACCAGAGGCAAAAAAAAAGGAAACTTGGCTGGAAAAAGGGCAGATCACGCTCCCAGCTATAGGCTTTTTATTATGTTTTTTTCAATTAAGTGTTGTTTTGTATCGGCACTGCAGTCTTTTAAAACTGCGGTGTCATTTGTGTACTTGTATTGTTCTTTTTATTTTAAGGTTCTGGCATTAAAAATTTCTTTGTCTTTGATGTCATCTGTGATACTAGTTTTAAGTTTTTTATAATTTTATGGTTTTGGCATCGGAGTTTCTTACAAGTTTGATGTCATCTGTGATATTAATTTTAAAAATTTATCTTTTACCTTGTTACGTCCAAACACCAAAGTCTCTGTATAACTTTAGTGTTTTATTTGTTTTGTGTTAACTTATTTTAATAGTTGTCCGTCTATTAAGGGATATTAAATTTATTTTATTTATTTAATAATTGTCTAAAATTATGGAGACGATAATACAGTGAAACTGCAACGGGTGCAAACGCAACTGTTGTGAGCTGAAAATGATCTTTGTAAAACACATGCTTTTTTGCTTGTGCCTACGAGAAACGTACTTTAAACCTCAAGAAAATTTCAATTTTTGGGGTTTTACGTGCACAAGAAATGACGTTCTGCCAGGTGTACGAGCCAAAGGTAGAGTTTCTAAGAAAAAATTTACCGTTTGCAGATGTAACACTCATAACTAAACTCCAGACAATCGCAATCCGACTTACCATACCAATAAAAACCACAACATGCAACCTGTATTTTCCGGTGTTCGATTGACATCTAGAAAATAAACAAGACTTATTTTGCAGCTTCCACAGCTTTATCTCGTGGTAAGCAATTTTAACGCCCACAATCCGTTTTGGGGAGGCAAGGTCGTTTGATAGAGGATTTTCTCGATCAAAGCGACGCTGTCTTCCTCAACACAGGCTTCCTCACATACTTCGGAGGTAGAGGAACAATTTTTTTGACAATTAATTTGTTATTATTGTTTTTACGTCTAGCCACACGTTTACTGTAGCATGTATTAGAGGACCTACACGGCAGCAGTCATTTTTCTATCGCAATTAAAACTATTGTTAAACGAGTCAGACAATCCTTTCCTCGTAGATGGAGTCTCAACCGCGCAGACTGGCAAAGTTTTCACACCAGTCTGGTCTCACCAGAGTCAAATGGTGAGGATGTTGAGACCGCCATGAAGATTTTTACTAATTGTATCGTCCGAGCAGCAGAAGTGTTTATTCCAAAGTCCAGCGGTCAGCTGGCCGCTCCGTCGGTTCCTTGGTGGCACGACGATACTCAAGTATCTGTGGAAGAGAAGAAGAAAGCTTTTAATAGTTTTAAAAGAACTCCGACGCAGGAAAACATGATTGTTTTCAAGAAAAAACGCGCCGTTGCGGTACGCATAATTTTTGAAAGCAAACATCGATCATGAAAAGCTACGTATCGACGATCACGCTAACCACTGCAGTCGGCAAAGTGTGGAAAAAAATTGGTGCCGTATCGGGAAAAAAAATTCTTTCTGTGGCTCCCATCCTAATCGTCGACAAACGCGTCACCAAAGCGGCCAAAATTGCTGACGCAGTGGCAACTCAATTTGCGTCTGCTAGTAGCTCTCAAAACTACAATGAAGACTTTCTGCGTCAAAAAGAACAGTTAGAAACTCAGCTAAATTTTTCTTCACCGGATTTTTTGCCTACCTTCTCCGCACCGGGACCAGACAACGTGCCTTATCAGGTTATCTAGCAGCTTCCCTCCCGCATGACGGAGCGAGTGCTGGAAATCTACAACCTGATATGGGAAAGCGGCGTCTACCCGAAATGCTGCAGAAAGGCCATTATCTTGCCGTTGCTGAAGCTTGGCAAAGATACAAACAACGTTAACACTTTCGCTGCTAACGTATTTTTAAGGTCGCTTCCCAAAAGCTGAACACATTATTCTTTTTAAATAATTTTTATTCTGGTACAGGGTGTTTAAACAATAATACTTAAGTAATTCTAGACAATAGCACACACACTTTAATAAGATGATTATAATAAAACTTACACAATCTCAGAACTTTATTATTACTTATTAACCGCGACAATAAAGACAACTGACGTGAGGGCAGTGCTGAACGCATACGGTGCAACAAAATGTGCGCACAGTATTCATCGGAGTTATCGAAAGTGTTAACAGCTACAGACCAATTTAACATACCTGCTGTTTTAATAAAATTTTAGAAAAAATGGTCAACAAATACTACAGCTAAATACCAGGGGGGGGGGGGGGGGGGTTCAGACAAAACCACAGTACCGTTGATAATTTAATCTATTTAGAAAACTCTATCCAAGACGCCTTCCTAGCAAGAAAACACCTTGTAGCGGTGTTTTTCGACCTGGAAAAGCTGCACACATGGGGATTCAGAGGCCGTATGCTTCTTTTTCTTGAACTTTTTATGCGCGATTGCACATTTAAAGTAAAGATGGGAACTACTAACTTAAAGACTAGAAAACGGTGTTCTCCAAGGGTTTACAATTAGCGTTACTCTTTTTGCGATAGCAAAAAAATGCCTGTACGTTGACAATTTGGTGATCTACGTGGCAGGAGATACCATCCTTGCCATATTTCGTCAAATCTAGATCACCATAGACGAAGTGGGCAGAAAAGAAAAAGCGAGAAAATTTTGTTTCTCTACGACAAAATTCTTGTGCGTGCATTTTTTCCTTTTTCTTTCCGGCACATATTGATAAATTGTTCACAAAGTGCAACAAAAGCCTTAAACGTGATCAAGTGCTTGGCCAACATCAACTGGGGTGCGCGGAGAGAGATATTGTTGCGGTTGTACAAAGCCCTAGTTTTGTCCAGAGTCGACTACGGCTGCGCGGTATACTTATCCGCCAGAAAATCCCAGTTGAAAGTCCTAGACGCAGTCTACAACGCAGACATTAGATACGCTACAGAAGCATTGCGGACGAGTTCTGCACCAAGTCTTTGCTTTAGCCGCTCTTCGCAGTCGCTTTGTACTTAAGTACGCCGCGGCAATGCGAGCAAAAAGCAGTCACAACAAATATTATATCATATTTACTGCTAACAAAACGCAGCAAAGCAAATACAGAATCAGACCTACCGTCAGTAGGACAGTGTGCGTCCGAGCGCAGGAACTAGAGGAAAGTCTCAATGTTAATTATTCAATGGTACTCGTAGTCGGTTCTGGCAAGTTTGCACCCTGGCTGATGCCGAGAGTTAGAGGTGGTCTTGATCTGACCTCTCAGAACAAGATTCTTAAAATCGTTGCCGAATATCCTGATTTTCTGCAGTTGTATAATAACGGTTCCAAAACGGATCGGAGAGCCTAAAGAGGCCTCCGTATACACCACAAAATTGCATAAAGCCTTGTTAAATTGTGAGACGTCATCTAACAGATTTTTCTTCCTTTGCTGAGTGCCATCTTGAGTACACAGTCTATGTACTCGGTTGATCCGCTGGTTCACCTCGTACAAGCTTCGATATTCTACCTAGTCAGGTTTGGACAGAAAGTTATCTTTGTTTGGACACCGGGTCATGTGGGTATCGAGGGCAACAACTGGTCAATAAAGCTGCGCGGCAGGCGGCTGACGCGGATCCTACGGACAACATTCCCGTAAGACCCAATGATCTCAAAAGGTACGTCATATCAAAGGTCATCGAAGATTGGCAAAGAGTTGAGAACGACTTTGAGAGAAAATTAAAGAAAATAAAGATCTCTGTGACTGCATGGAAGTTGCCGGTAGATCTCAGCAGGAACGAGAAGGTTGCTCTATGTTGCTTTTAGTAACAGAGTATGCGCCTGTCAATAGTGAGGATGAGAATGCAGAGTTTTTGCAAAATGTTGCAGCAAATAAAATGGATCTCTGTGTAAATGAAGCAAAAACTAAAATCAAATTCTTTGATAACAGCAAAGTAGTCAAGGTTTGTAGAATTGGGTTAAACAGTGAACGCTTAGAGCAAGTGGATATTTTTGTGTATCTAAAAAAATTTTTAACAAAAATGGTAATTTAGAAGGAGAAATTGAAAAACAAATAAATGCATTGCAAAAAGTAGTTGGAAGTTTGTGTATGATTGCAAAAAATAAAGTATTGTCCAAGAAGGCAAAAGAATGAGATACTTAAGATGTGTGTGTGTGTGTGTGTGTGTGTGTGTGTGTGCGTGTAAAAACTAGTATGGACAAAGTTAGAAATGAGTAGATAACAAACGAATGTGTTTGAAAGTAACACTGACAGACTAGTACAAACGTAGTTTTCTACGTTTGTTTGACCATGTTGAAAAAAATTTGAAAAATAAAAACAAAGCAAATCTATGATGGACATGTATTTGCATTAAAATGCAGAGTTAGACCACGTGAAAGCTTCTTGAATCTTGTAGATAAATGTTTGCGAATAAGAAAAATTAAAAGTTGTACAAAATAGAGTTTAAGAAACAAAGGAAGATATTTTATAGTGTTTATTGCCTACACCAAAAGGGAACGGCGTGACTAGATATGTATGTATATGTAAATGTGCTACAAAGATATTACCAAAAGATATATTTTTTATTAGTGGAATGCTTATAATATATAAGGTTATTCATTTTTTTGTTACGTTTTCTAATTAATTAATTTGTTTTTTTTTTAGTTTTTCTTCCAATTAGCTTTCTATGCCAGGGTCGTATAACTACTTAATTATATTTTATAACTTAAAGTATGTGAAGTCCAATATGGAGTAAAATAAGCAGTAATTGCCACGTCCACTATAAGAAATTTGGAGGATTTTTCAGTTCGATAAATAAGGAAAGAAACGCACTGAAAGCTAACAACAATATCCAAGTATTTATGTACGTTTTTTATATATTGCTTAACGCTTTTATAAACGTATTCATTAGATTAAATTAATCTTTTATGTTATGTTTACCTATTGTTCAGTGTATGAGCACAAATTGTTTTGCCTGCCCCTTTTGAAAGCATAATTTTTGGCCAAATTTGCCTTTTCGGCCCGCATACGGCCATTGGGCCTCTAAATTATTTGCGGTATTTGATTGGCTTTGAGTCACTATTTCATATGTAGACGTCATAACTTAAAATCTGACAGTAATGACAAATTTTAATAAACATTAAAAATAATGTTTTTAATTGGGACATGCAAAAAAATATTGAGTGTAACTCGTGCCAAAAGACAAAAAGGGCGGGCTGCTAAAGCCTATTTTTGGCCCTTGATACACTATATACTAATGCTTTTATTATTGTTTTTGTATTTTTTCAAATAACTCTCCATAAAATTGTAAGTTTTTTGTTGTTATATATGTTTTGATTTAAAACTCCGACACTCCAAATTGCAAACTAGCAGGCAACGTCACAATAGAGTACTCAGTTTTTACTAATTAATTCAATAAAGCGATATATTACATTTTTGCGTAACAATAAAATAATATTAATTTTAATTATTTAAGTTATGCTTGTGCAAAGCGACGCAGACTAAATTAAGTCATATCAATACATTTTACTTGTTTAATAATTGATATAACTAATGTCAAAACTTTAAGAAGTTACTAGATAGATTATTTATTAAGATATTAATTGTTTAAAAAAGTAAATAGAAAGATAATAATTAATAACATAAAGTCTCTGTATTACTGGCAGTGTAATTATCCAAAATTAAAGATTTTAAAAGTTTTGGTTTTGGTTACTTATAACATTAATTAAATATTTCAAATTAATATAATATATATAAGTTATCTTTAAGTTGCTGATTTCAGTTAGATCATGATGATATGATCATATTAAGTTTGATATCACAAAGCAGTTCCTGACAACTGTGATAAAATTATTGTATTTTTTTAAGGTATTACAGTTTTTAATAATCTTTAAAAAAATATTTAAATTTTAATGAAAATTATTTTTTTTTATGTTAACTTTGCCTAACATGTTAAACATTTTGCACACCAATAATTAAATAAAAATTAACAGTTTCTTTGTAAATCATATCTCGTTTTATAATATGTAATTAATCAAAAAACAAATAAATATAATCAGGTTTATTTATAAACATACAAAAAATAACATAAATATTTACACATAATAAATAATTAAAACATTATTACTAAAAATCGTATTGTCCTTGAACTTGCACACCATAATCAGCTTGTTTATTTCCCATTTGTCCTCCAAAATGTTGATCATACGTACCAGAAATTCCAACTGTACCTTGTTTGTCAGGTGTTCTATAAATGTTATAAGTACCTTTGGCTGAAACATCAGTACCTTGCCCACGAGTATTTTGAGTTCTGACACTTAGCTCGCTATCTAATACATAAATTTATATTATAATAATTATTTATAATTAGTTTATACTATAATACCTGATGGTTTGTAATGATAATCTACTTGCTGTCCAGTTGTTAATGGTCCTTTTGGGTGATAATTCCGTTGGGCAGATACTGTGGCGTCAACTCGGTGTTCCCTGTTGTTAAAAACGGTTTGTTTGTGACTTACACTTACTCCCTCGGGCCCTGCAGAAGCGTCAGTATGCCTTGTACATGCTTTAGCTTTTGAATTACAGCAACTAAAATTAAAAAAATATATATAAAATTTAATTATTATTTTTAATAATTAAATAACATACCGCTTTTGCCTAATATGTTGAATTGGAACTAGATAATAGCCTTGGTTATTCTCATCTTCTACAATTTCAACTGGATGTCCTAAACTAACACTTGCACAAAGTGCTACAATAATAAGATATTTAAACATTTTGTATGAAAGAATATCAGGTTTGAATATTTATTTCTCCGAGTTCAGAGATTATATACTTATTCCACTACAAGAAATGCGGGGAATTCCCAACTACTTAATAATTGTATGCGGGGAATCATTGGATTCAAAAATAATACTTTTTTTAATTTAACCTTGGTCAGTATCTCTAATATTTTAAATGAACCGTTAAAAATAGTGATTATATTCTATACGTCAGTAAATGTGTCATATTTTTGTGCAATAAATTAATTTTAAATAACGATTTACGATTAAGTTATAATTTTACTACAACTAAATGTGTACATTCAACTGTAATAAATTTACTAAAATTAGTAATATTATAATTTATTTTAATAAACACTATTATAACCAAATTTGGGGTCCTGTTGAATTAGATGAAATAATTTATAAAAATGACTAAATTTCTTATTACTTTTACTCGTGGCGTAACTCGCTGGTATTAAAATTTTAACTCATTGACTTACTTTTCTTTTATTTTTTTATTTTAAGTTGCTTTATTTGCGTGACTTATTTTATATATTCATTTTTTTTTGTACATAATATAATATAATAGAACTTTCTACTCCACCATCCTCAATTTTCTTTCTTCATTTAATGACGCTTTTCATCCACACTATTTTTTAAAGAAATTTATCATCATGTAAACACAACAAATGCATTCCAAACTATATTTATCACTGTTTTAAATTCATCTAGCAATTGGTAAGCATCATCAGTCCATACAATAATGACGTTGACAAAATTATAAAAATACAATAATGACGTTGACAAAATTATAAAATCAATGCAATTGAAAACCTTAAACTTAGAAATAAAAATATAATTCTGATCTATTTCTATTATAAATTTAGATATTAAGAGTGCTTATTTTAAGTTATATTATACCAAAAATCCTAACTATTAATATACAGGGTGAGTCGGGAGGAACGGACCAAACTCCAGGAGTGTATTCTACACCTGAAAATAATGTAAAAAACTTAAATGTTGTTATCCAATTTTTATTTGTTTTCAATTATAGCATAATTTTTTAATCTGGTATGCCATGTTCGACGTTCTATAACATTTGATAGCTTTTTGTTCTGATAATGTGTCAGTGTGACGGTAATTTAACGTTTATATAGTTTGTACAATTAAAGTGTTACAAAATGCCACACACTTATTCAAATTTAGAATATGCAAATATGGTGTTTGTTTATGGTTTTTCTAATAAGAATGTTACAGCTGCTGTTAAAGATTATTGTCAAAGGTTTCCACATCAGAGACATTCTAATAAAAATGTATTTATCAAACTTTTCAACAAACTGTGCGAGACCGGAGAGCTTCCTAGTGTTAACATAACATCTGTCCAGCTACTCGACAGGATTTAGAAGTGGTAGAAGATATTCTGGATGTAGTTGCAGAAGATGCAACGACCAGCTCACGAAGAATAAGTATACAATTGGGTGTTCTACAAACAAGATTAATAAACACACTCCACGAGCAAGGCTTACATCCATACTACGTACAGAGAGTACAGCACCTACAATCGGAAGATTATCCTAAACTTATGGAATTTTGTTGGTAGATAAATAATATTCTTCGTGTTGTATTGCGCATACTTTTTACAAATGAAGCAACATTCACCCGTGACGGCATTAATAATACTCACAACTGTCATGTATGGTCAGACGAAAATCTCCACCCAACAGTCGAAAGTAATTTTCAACATAAGTTTTCGGTAAACGTGTGGTGTGGTATGGTCGATGGTTAATTAATTGGCTTTTTCATTTTGGAGAATTGCCTCACAAGAGCTAACTACTTAATTTTTTTACAAAATAAATTACACGGACTACTAGAGGATGTTTATTTAAACATCAAAATGCAAATGTACTACTAGCACAATAGAGCTCCTGCACATTTTGCTCGTCATGTCAAGCAACATTTGGACCAAAAGTTTCTAGGGCGTTGGATTAGTCGCGGTGGTCTAATTAGTTGGCTTCCAAGATGTCCAGACTTTACAGCATTAGATTATTGTTTATAGAGTTGGTTCAAAGATGAAGTGTACAAAGTAAAAGTGGACACTCCGGATGGACTAATTCTACGTATTAGAAATGCTGCAGCCAATCTTAAACAAAAACATGACTCTATCAGGAGAGCAACGACGTTCTACGTAGACAAAGCAGAAAATGTTTGGAGGTAAATTGCGGTATTTTTGAACATTTATTATAAGATCGCTATGATAACCAAAACGTTAATGTATAAAATTTTAATTATTTTTAATTACTCTGTAACTTGAATACAAATAAAAATCGGATAACAACATTTGAGTTTCTTTACATTATTTTCACGTGTAGAATACACTCCTAAAGTTTAGTCCTTTCCTCCCGACTCACCCTGTATATATTATATAAGTTGAATTCTATAATATATAAAAAAAATTACATAAAAATTCTTAGCATATGCAAAAACTTTGTCATTTAATCAGTTTTTAAAGATATTAACTACTCAAGATTAATACAAAAACTGAGTATATTGTTGACAGTCACCCAGAAAAAGGTAGTTAAAATAACGTCTCAAGCCATAATAGTTAATATTATTACTTATAGACTCGGAGTAAAACAAACACAAAAACTAAATCAAACATACTTGAACCGATAAAAGAATGATATTATATACTGTTTTTGGAAATCAAATAATTAGCCAAAATGCTGATGTCAATTGGCCGCCTAGGAGCTTTGGTTTGACTCCGTTGGGTTTTTTTGTGGGGTGACCCTAAGGATAAGTTTTACGCTAATCATCCAGAGACGATTTATGCCTTGAAACACAAAATCAAAGTTGCCATTCATGCGATTGGAGCCCAAACAATCAAAAATGTACTAAAAAATTTGGTTATCGGATGGGTTACTATCAAGCCAGCCGGGGCGGGGCGTTCATTTGAATGATGTGTTTCATTCTATAATGAAAATGTCCAATCTTTTTAATAAATTCATAATTTTGAAAAATTATTTATTAGTTTTTTTAATTTATAGCCAATTCAAATATGTACCAAAAAGTTAGATGGCCCACTTTAGATGTATTTGTTTTATATATTACATTTTGTAGTATTTTATTTTCGTTTGTAGGTGTTGATATATAATAAATGTAATATACTGTAATTTCAATATAATAATAATAATTTTATTCTTAAAGATATACAAACAAACAATATAGTTAAATTTGAATAAAGAAATAAAAAAACGTTACCAAAAATTGATAAAACTTAAATAGTAAAATATAATATTTTATACTATGTTATCAAAGTAATTAAAATGTTCATTTGAATTATACGCTTTAATATTAATTAGTAAGTTTTTGATAGCACTTTTATATTTTGACAGTTTTTTAAGTTCGCAAAGTTATGGTGGAAGTGTATTATAAAATTTCATTAAACTATACTTTGGTGATTTTTCAAATAACGGTAAGCTATGTTAAGGATAATTGGAAATCTTATATATAATTCTTGTATAATGCACGTGCTTGCCTATGCCTATGTTTAAAGAATGTCAGTCAATTTATGTATAGCCATGTATGAGTCAAGTGTAGAGAATGAATTTTTTGTGTGTGTAATTTTATTTCAATGTTGTTGCTGATTTCATTATAATATTAACTCTTAAATCAAACATATCACATACTACACTTATATTATTAATAATGGTTTTAATACGCAACAACAACTATTATTGCTTTACGCACGTGTTCACAACAAATTACAATAATAAAATAAAACACTGTCTACGTTTTTTACCACAAATATTTGTGGTAAAAAACGTAGACAGTGTTTTATTTTATTATTATTATGGATTACCACGTAGTAAAGGTCTCAACCATCCTTTACAACAAATTACAAATTAAACTTTGTGTAAAAAGTTGTCGGGTGGAAATTAGTACTATTCATACCACATAGTTGTAAGATTTAAACGTTTTTTTAATATAACAAATAATAAAAATAATAATAAATAATGTACACAATATTCAATCTGTTAAAAGTCGTATCTTCCATGAAGCAGTACACCGTATCCAGCTTGACGATTTCCCATTCTTCCACCAAAATGTTGATTGTATGTGCCAGAAACACCTACAGTTCCTTGCTTGTCTGGTGTTCTATAAAAGTTGTAGGTTCCTTTTGCAGTAGCATCAGTTCCATATCCACGTGTATTTTCAGTTTGAATGCTTACTACACTATCTAATATAAAAAGATACATTATATAAAAATGATCTAAAATAATATAATTTTACCATTACCTGATGGTTTATAGTGATAATCAAATTGATTTCCTGTGGTAAGCGGGCCCTTTGGATGATAGTTTCTTTGAGCATAAGCTGTGGCATCAACTTTATGATTTTCGTTGTTAATAATTGTTTGTTTGTGGGTAACAGTAGCTCCATTAGGACCAACAGCTCCTGTAGTTTCTCTATAAAAAATAAAATCAGCTTTTAGAATAATCGCTTATCAAAGAATTATAACTAAAAATTATTGCAAATAAACAATAATTCAATTAATAATAATGTACTATATTTATTTACCGTCTTTGCCTAACATTGTTTATTGGAACTAGATAATATTCCTGACCGCTTGCGTCTTCTATGATATCAATAGGTTGACCACAACTAACATTTGCACAGGCTGCACATAGTGCCACAATAACAATATATTTAAACATATTAAATACTGAGAGTTGAATTCAGAACTGATACATTAATCCAAAACGTTTCTAGTATATATACTTAAACTGCTACTACTATGTCAAATCTTGTGGTATTCCCCTGAGATGATTAGCGAGTAAACGGGACAGTACCGAGCACAAAGTAACGAGCTTTCACCGCTCAAGCATATAACAAAATATTTTATATACGTGTTAAATATAATACGTATAATAATATAAATAAAAGAAAAATACTTTAGTCAATTGTTTTTCTACAATTGTCATTATTAATGTAATAAATTATTCTTTAAAAAGTAAACATGTTTATTGTTTAGAATATGTATAGATATAAATGACATTTTTATCTTACTACTTTGGTTATAAAATAGGTAAAACTATCAATAGACATTAATTTTTTTTTAAATTTTAAATTAACACATTTATAATTAATTATTGATGAGAAAGTCATTTCGGTTTACATAATAATGTAATTGCATAAAGTAAATGCAGATTGCTAAACATTTACAAACAACAAGTTGATGTGTGTATAAAAATATACTTAGTTTAAATACTATATGTGTCAAACATATTATAAATTTTTTATATATTTTAAAAACATTTAACAAAATAGTTTAAGATAAACGGTTTACAGTTAATAAAATTTTTTTGTAACTATATATTTTTACATTTTTTTTAAATCTACGATTAATTCTTAGATTGTTTTATAGGAATATTTTTTTTTGTAAAACTAAAATAGAGTTGAAACTAAATGTTTAAACTGCTACCACTGAGAAGCTTAACAATGGGCAACCTCTAAACAACTTTATGAAAAAACCGACAAACTGTCATTGAAATGATTGTTTTGTTAATTGTTTTCGATGTTGTTTTATACGTTTGGTTAAAATAATTGTCTATGATTGTAGAAAAATATTTTAAATTTGTTCAGGAAAAAGTTGTTTTGTTAAAAAAATAGATTTTCATAATAAAATATATTAAAATTACATATATCTAAACTATAGCTTATTTAAAATCAACAAACTTTTTTTTTTAAACCGTTCTGTTTTTAATTACGGTTGGAGAGTTATTTATGTAGGTGTTTCGGTAATTTTGACTAATCCTGTATAGTACTTCATTTATTAATTTTTCTTGTACCCTGGTTTCCTATCTAGTATTATTGTATTGTTAAAATTAAAAAGATAATTTTCATTAAAATAACGTACATTAGTTTGCAGTTCTTCTATGGTTGTACAATCTATTGCTGAGATGTTGTTTAGTTGGTTCAATGTATACTCTGTCACAATCATTACAAGGTACACTCAATTTGCTATTAATTTTTTGGTATTTTTGTGTTTTAAGTTGTATAAAGATGTCTACTGTTATTATGTTTTATGTTCCTAAATTTTATTATTAATCTATAACATTTTTCTAATATAGTTTCTAATATGTATAGCAAATGATCGAAAATATAAAAAATAAGGGTTTGTTTGTTTGCCTATTTTAATAATAATAATTTTTTTTTTTGCTGTTTGCAATTACTGTTGCTAACTATAATACGTCTACATAATACTTTAATACTGGCAAAAGAAAATTGGTTTTCTAAACTGAACTGAACTTAACTGGGGAAACTGTAAGAAGACAGAAAAATGAATAAAAAAGGGCAGAAAAGGCTAACTTATAAAAAAATCTGAGAAAAATTAAAGAAAAAGAAAAAAATGTAGAAGAGATAATGAGAAAATTAAAAGAAAATGACATAGAAAAAAATAAATTAAAAAAAGCTAATGGTGGATCAGCAAATGTACTCAAAAAATGCTAGAAGATACAAAAAAAGCACAAAAGAAAAATTACTATAGTTTAGATATATGTAATTTTAATATATTTTATTATGAAAATCTATTTTTTTAACAAAACAACTTTTTCCTGAACAAATTTAAAATATTTTTCTAAAATCATAGACAATTGTTTTAACCAAACGTATAAAACAACATCGAAAACAATTAACAAAACAATCATTTCAATGACAGTTTGTCGGTTTTTTCATAAAGTTGTTTAGAGGTTGCCCATTGTTAAGCTTCTCAGTGGTAGCAGTTTAAACATTTAGTTTCAACTCTATTTTAGTTTTACAAAAAAAAATATTCCTATAAAACAATCTAAGAATTAATCGTAGATTTAAAAAAAATGTAAAAATATATAGTTACAAAATATGTTTATTAACTGTAAACCGTTTATCTTAAACTATTTTGTTAAATGTTTTTAAAATATATAAAAAATTTATAATATGTTTGACACATATAGTATTTAAACTAAGTATATTTTTATACACACATCAACTTGTTGTTTGTAAATGTTTAGCAATCTGCATTTACTTTATGCAATTACATTATTATGTAAACCGAAATGACTTTCTCATCAATAATTAATTATAAATGTGTTAATTTAAAATTTAAAAAAAAATTAATGTCTATTGATAGTTTTACCTATTTTATAACCAAAGTAGTAAGATAAAAATGTCATTTATATCTATACATATTCTAAACAATAAACATGTTTACTTTTTAAAGAATAATTTATTACATAAATAATGACAATTGTAGAAAAACAATTGACTAAAGTATTTTTCTTTTATTTATATTATTATACGTATTATATTTAACACGTATATAAAATATTTTGTTATATGCTTGAGCGGTGAAAGCTCGTTACTTTGTGCTCGGTACTGTCCCGTTTACTCGCTAATCATCTCAGGGGAATACCACAAGATTTGACATAGTAGTAGCAGTTTAAGTATATATACTAGAAACGTTTTGGATTAATGTATCAGTTCTGAATTCAACTCTCAGTATTTAATATGTTTAAATATATTGTTATTGTGGCACTATGTGCAGCCTGTGCAAATGTTAGTTGTGGTCAACCTATTGATATCATAGAAGACGCAAGCGGTCAGGAATATTATCTAGTTCCAATAAACAATGTTAGGCAAAGACGGTAAATAAATATAGTACATTATTATTAATTGAATTATTGTTTATTTGCAATAATTTTTAGTTATAATTCTTTGATAAGCGATTATTCTAAAAGCTGATTTTATTTTTTATAGAGAAACTACAGGAGCTGCTGGTCCTAATGGAGCTACTGTTACCCACAAACAAACAATTATTAACAACGAAAATCATAAAGTTGATGCCACAGCTTATGCTCAAAGAAACTATCATCCAAAGGGCCCGCTTACCACAGGAAATCAATTTGATTATCACTATAAACCATCAGGTAATGGTAAAAATATATTATTTTAGATCATTTTTATATAATGTATCTTTTTATATTAGATAGTGTAGTAAGCATTCAAACTGAAAATACACGTGGATATGGAACTGATGCTACTGCAAAAGGAACCTACAACTTTTATAGAACACCAGACAAGCAAGGAACTGTAGGTGTTTCTGGCACATACAATCAACATTTTGGTGGAAGAATGGGAAATCGTCAAGCTGGATACGGTGTACTGCTTCATGGAAGATACGACTTTTAAAAGACTGAATATTGTGTACATTATTTATTACTATTTTTATTATTTGTTATACTAAATAAACGTTTAAATCTTAAAACTTTGTGTTATGAATAGTACTAATTTCCACGGCAATAATAGTTGTTTTTGAAGATTAAAACAATTATTAATAATTTAAATGTTGTTTGTGATTTGTTTGATTTAAGAGTTACCATTATAATGAAATCAGTAACTTCATTAAAATAAAATTAATGACAAAACATTAATACAATTCATTTAATATTAATGTAATTAACCAAAAAAAATTTTTTCTGTACACTTAATTCATACATGGCCATATATAAATCGACTGACCTTCTCCAAACATCTATGCAAGCACATGCTTTATACAAGAAATGTAAATAAGATTTACAATTATCCTAAACATTACGTTATTTGAAAAAAAAAAATATAGTTTAATGAAATTGTATAATACACTTCCACTATAACTTAAAAAACTGTCAAAATATAGGGTGCTAGCAAAAAACTTACTTATTAATATTAAACCGTATAATTTAAATGAATATTTTAATTAATTTGATAACATAGTATAGATATTTATCAAAATGTATCTATATCGTTCTTTTAAATTTATTTACTCAAATTAAATTTTATTGTTTGTTTGTATATCTTTAAGAATAAAGTTTATGAAATAATAAAAAAATTTACTACGTTTTTTATCAAAATTTTATTATTTTATTAACATAAATAATCACGTAGTAGAGGTCAGAACTATCAATTATAATAAAGTTTATTATTATATTATTATTATTATTATATTAAAATTACAGTATTTTACAATTATTATAATTTCAACAACTATTAACTATAATATTTAAAAAAATCAATTAATTTTTTAACAAATACATCTATATTAGCTTGTGTGAGATGGTACACTGCAATAAACTAAATGAGGCAACAACTTCACTTATTTGAAAATAATTTAAAAAAACAAAGTTTCAAATGTTTTGTAGACTTGCGCTTTATTACGCCTTATTAATGGCAATTAATAATCAGTAAATAAAATAAATAATTATGCAGCCAACCACTGTCTTCAGAAAACATTTAATTAGTATCATTTTTATAGTACTCTCAATTTTTGTAGGCAAATTTAGGTATAGTTCAGAAAGAAAGAAAGAGTCCAACCCAAGTTTTAAAGTCGTTCAAAATATATACTAGTTGTGAAGCCACGTGAGATTCCCAGTTATCTTGATCTACCACGAGACTTTACTTCAACTAAATGGGCTCTGATGCTCTTTGTTGGTCACGGTATGTACGTAAGACAAACGACTCATACTATTAGCGGTGTCGCGCGCAAAACGGATTTAGTTATCAGGGAACCTAAACAAAAAATGTAAAATATTCAAGGGGTGGTAGTACAAACCACAACAAACAAAAAAGTTTTAATAAGCATGGGTTGTCATAGCAACGATTTTGGAGATTATAGGTCTGTTCCAACATACGATTTGGACGGTTTGCAAACCGTTCAAACTGTGCACACTAACAAATATTTGTCAACCTTAGGCAATCTTTCATACACAGTAATTTGTTTGTGTGCATAGTTTGAACGGTTTGCAAACTGTCCAAATCGTATGTTGGAACAGACCTATAGAACATTATTTATTTTATAAATATTTTTACAAAGAACAGAGTTATAAAGATGTTCAAAGAGCCTTCTACTACACCCTCTTTTGCCTTAAGCCCAAAATGGTTTAAGATCAGCCAGGCTTGTTGAGTGGAGACGGGAGTGAGTTATACGTAACGTACCGACACTTGCAAAATAATACAAAAAGGATGCACACAATAAAAAATTTAAAAAAAGTAACAGGCAAACATTTACCAAATGTATTACAAGGACCTTCAGAGTTCCAATAGTTTTTTGATGATATTTGTGATTTTATAATGTTTCCACTGATAATGGTTCCTTCTGGGATTAGGAATAAAATTGGACCAGGTTTCAAATGCAAAGTTAATACATTCTCTAATAAGACAATTAATAAGCAACTGATAAAAAAAATATTTGCTGTAGTTTATAACTAAAAATATATCACCCACACACCATTCAAACTTTAACATATAAAAAAAATTAACATAAGTTGACTGCAGTTCCAGTCACAAAGAGATTTGGATAACTTAATAGTTAATGAAAAATTAACAAAATAAAAATAAAAATATAAATAATAAATGACGAAGCCGTTAAAAGAGCACCAAATAAAGTACAAGTTTTTGCCAACACGTGACAAGTTAAAAAAAGAAAATTAACACTACTGCACGTACATAGTAGAATCTCTAGTTTTGGGAGATAGATAAAATTGTGGCTTAAATACACGTTCATAAAAGATTAATTTTGCAATAATAAGAATAATTAAAACCTGGAAAAATTGACAAAGATAAAATAGGGATAACAAAAAAGAATAATAAAACACTTACCTGATTTAGGCTATCCAGGAGAAATTCAATTTTTTTAACCGAAAAATACCAAAATAACTTAATTCCGCAATATTGCAATACTTATACACAAGTAATGATTATTTCGAACAAGAACAGAAGTTGCTTAAGCAATGTTACTTGTCGAAAGGTTTACGGTAAAAGGACCGATCTTCATGGCCGCAACATGACCTGCCAAAGGCATTTCTCCTTGCGCATGCCCTACTCAGAATAAGTCAAATAAAAAGAGACAGGATACTTTAAAAAGGAAAAGCAGATATAAAAATAAAAGAATATGGATTAATAAAGGAAATAATAGATCAAAATGAACAAAAAAATTATATTACCATCTGCACGTTACGCTACTGGTAACACTGCCATGACGTTAGCTACACCAAGCTCGGTAACTGTCAAACTGATAATATTGTGACAGTATTAATTAATTGAGGTTTAAAAGCAATATTAAATTTGAATTTGTAACGAAATAAATTAGTTACTGAATTAATGTTTTTATAAAATTTTAGGTTAAAGAGAACAAACAATGGAATAATTAAAGATATTGAATTATAAGAAGATATTAGAGGTGGAAAATAAAACTAAGCCAATCAAAGGATATAAAGAATAACAGGGAAATCGAAATAATAAGAAAGAACCAATCGACCACAGGAAATACATAAACCGTAGGTTAAATTAATTAAAATTAAAAATAACATATTATTAATAAAATCTCAGCCATTACCATAAAGACCAGATATCACTGCAATACATGTGCAAATCTTTTACAAAAAAATCATCATTGCAACACCCCAAATTAATACTTATGTTATTTTTATTTGTATTATCTAAGTCGGCAACTCAAATAACATTCCAACTACCAAAAAAAACAACGATCATGAATGGAAATTAATAAAGATAAGTATATAATAAGTATTATATTACTTTAATTAATTAATGTCTTTCTTTTAGATTTCTTACGGTTTTTGAACGTTACACTTCCTTCTATTTCTAAACAGGCTCGACATCTTTATCTGACGGACATTTGTACTCTTTCTAAAATCCCTTCTTTAGCTCGGATTTTTTGGCATTTTTCATAAATTTTTAACTGCAGCTCCTTGAGGCTATTTACAAGAGTAGCATACACTAATGATTTCAAATATACCCAAAGAAAAAATCAAGAGGGTTTAAATCAGGCAATCTTGGTGGCCATAAAACAGGCCCGCCTCTTCCTACCTACCTATGTGGAAAAGTTTGGCCTAAATGCTCTCTAACGGTAATAAAAAAATAAGCTAGAGCACTATTATGCTGGAACTATATTTGTTGCCTGTGGGCCAATGGAATGTCATTAAAAATATTATACATTGTGTTCTGCAGAAAGTTGAGGTAAGCAGCGCCTGTTCTGTACAATACACATCCAAGTGTTTAATGAAAAACGTGTCTGATGTTCACATTCAATTACAGTATGGGGATTTTTGTTGGCCCAACAATGTGCATTATGAAAATTAACAACTACATTTTGTGTAAACCCGGCTTTATCCGTAAAAAGAATTTTGACAAGAAACTGCTCGTAGAGGGTTCTCCGAACAAGAGTAGCACCAATTTTTACGTCGGTTGATATTTTCCGCACACTTGTTTCTGGATTATGCTCTATTCGTGCTATAATTTTTTGTTCTGCTCTAAAAGTAGATACCGACCTTGGTCTGCCGGAAATAAAGCACTGTTTTCGAAGTGAACCGGTATCTCTTAATCTCTGGTGAATTCTTTCAAACATACGGTGCCAAAGAATCTGGCGATTTGGATACACTTCTACATAAAGACGTCGCGCTTTGGTGGCAATCATATTAGCACGACTATACATAAAATGACATGCATGTCGGCTAGTTCTGGATTAGAGTAATCAGCCATAGCAATAAAAACTTGTGCACTAACAACAACTGTCAAATACTGAAAGTTTATTTTACAAAACATCAGCCAACTAAGATAAGAAAATGCAGAAGACAAAAATTAAAATAAATAATGTTCCATATATCTAAAACCGTTGCTATGACAACGCAGTTTATTAAGACTATATTGATTGTTGTAGTTCGTACTTTGTACTACCACCCCCTTAGATATTTTACATTTTTTTTTCAAACGAAAAAATGAAGGAAAAAGAATAATAAAAATAAATAATATTTCATATCTCCGAAACAGTTGCTATGACAACCTATGTTTATTTAGACCTTTTTGATTGTTGTGGTTTGTACTACTACCCTTTTAAATATTTTACATTTTTCTTTAAACACCCTGTATAGAAATAAAAAACTGTGTTTTAATCTGGTTTATCAGATTAAATTGGGTAGATGTATATTGCGGTATGCAATATGTTCGCAATACTTGCCCTTGCAAGTGCGAGATTACCGGTATAACATATTATAAAATATATTTTTTTAATTTAGACATTTGTTATTTTTGCATTACCATACCGCTTTCTTCAGCAACATATAAATGTTTTTATCTAAACAGAAGGTGAAATTTGAAGGGACAAATCTAATAGAGTTATATATAAAAGCCTTACGTCTTGAACAAAACAAAATAGACAAAAACATATATAAAAAAAACAAGTGACGCTTTTGAAATACTGATGAGTGACTCTTATGGTGCTTCTTTTAACTAAATTATCAAATTTTGTAAAATAATAATGAGCCGCGGCCTACTACCGTCTAAGCTACATGTGCCCAGTAGCCAACACCTACGACCAGCAGCAACTAACTCACAAAAAAAG
The DNA here is from genome assembly GCA_963932245.1 of Tachinus rufipes. NCBI lineage: Eukaryota > Metazoa > Arthropoda > Insecta > Coleoptera > Staphylinidae > Tachinus > Tachinus rufipes. Next base: position 55,833,579 of record OZ010748.1, read on the forward strand.
TTACAAGATATGCTAAATTTATAGCTACTTTTATTGACATCTTTCTCTAAAAATATATTTAATATTTAAATAGGCAAGTAGCTGCTGGATAGTTTTGATATCTTCAGAAAAAAAAAAAACGGCTGCGTTATTAGTTATTCTACCGCTGGTCACCAGGTCCAAATGCAATAAAAACATAAACTGCACTAATTTATTGTTTTATAAGAACGAAAGAATATTACAATTGTAATAATGTACTACAAACCAGTTTTTTGTATTCTAAATTCATTGAAATAAATGCAAATCTAAAATTATGTTTAATATTTGCGTAATATAATTTTTGATTAGATCAGAAAATGTTTAATCATTCCTAACCTGCAGAATATTTATAAACATAAATAGTATAATATAAATATAAAGCATGCAGAAATACTTAATGACAAAAAAAAAATTAATAAATAAACTAAAACAGATTTATTATTAAAAAACCAATAGAAATGATATTTACCAAAATATTAAAAATAAAATTATACTCAATTGGTATTTTTTTAAAGCTCTCATATCAACAAACAATTATATAAACAATTTTATTTCCAACGCAATTATATACAAATATTACTTTTCTTGTTCATACCAACAAAAATAAATAAATTTAGTTAACTATTTTTTAAATACATTTTACGTGTTATTTTATTTCCCAATTGTAGTAAATCGACCAAGCCCTTTCTGTCATATTATACATAACATTGTATAATTATGCATGGTCTAAATCATAATACGCGAAGTAATTGTTTGTATGTTTGGGACTGTCCCGTTTACCCGCTATCTATCTCAGGGGAATACCACAACAGATTTGACACATAATGGCAGCTTTTAAGTATATATACTGGAAACAATTTGGATTAATGTATCATTTCTGATTTTAACTCTCAGTATTTAAAATGTTTAAATATATTGTTATTGTAGCACTATGTGCAGCTTGTTCAAGTATTAGTTGTGGCCAAGCTATTGATATTATAGAAGATGCAAGCGGTCAAGAATACTATCTAGTTCCAATAAACAATGTTAGGCATAGACGGTAATTAAATATAAAACACTATTATTAATTAAATTAACATTATTAAATTTTTATTTGTAATGTTTTGATAATCAATTATATTAAATGTTTATTTTATTTTTTATAGAGAAACAACAGGAGCTGCTGGCCCTAATAGAGCTACTGTTACCCACAAACAAACAATTATTAACAACGAAAACCATAAAGTTGATGCTACAGCTTATGCACAAAGAAATTATCATCTAAAAGGCCCGCTAACCACAGGAAATCAATTTGATTATCACTATAAACCATCAGGTAATGTTAAGTTTATTTTATTTTAGATCATTTTTATATATTGTATCTTTTTATATTAGATAGTGTAGTAAGCATTCAAACTGAAAACACACGTGGATATGGAACTGATGCTACTGCAAAAGGAACCTACAACTTTTATAGAACACCAGATAAGCAAGGAACTGTAGGTGTTTCTGGCACATACAATCAACATTTCGGTGGAAGAATGGGAAATCGTCAAGCTGGATACGGTGTACTGCTTCATGGAAGATACGATTTTTAAAATACTGAATATTGTGTACATTATTTATTATTATTTTTACTATTTGTTATATAAAATAAACTTATAAATCTTACAACTTTGTGATATGAATAGTACTCATCTCCACGTAGTGACAGAAATATTTAAAAATCCGACCACTTTTCACACACCTGCTGAGAGCAATAATAGTTGTTTTAGCGTATTAAAACTATTAATTAATTATTTTAATCATTAATAATATTAATATAGAATGTGATTTGTTTGATTTACTTTAAGAAAATCATTAGATTTCCGGATCTAGAAGAACTGATTGCTATTAATAACACTAACCAATTCTTGAATTTTAGACGGGTTGATAAATTTAATAACATTAATACAATTAATGTAATGTAAATAATGCTATGGCAAAATTAGTTGTAATAACATTAATAAATTCTAGTAAAAACGTAGCAGAGAAAATAAAATGAACATTAAAGCAAAAACCTTGAATTTTAATGTAAATTTTACTCAATTATCAAATTTATATGATTTCTTAAGTTGGACATGAAACGTAAAAACAAGTCTACTTATGGATTGTTGTATAAAATTGCACATATATAAATTACACATAGTACATTGGTAAATGAAATGAGTCATACAACGTATAATAACACATAACATTTGCAAACAGTTTTTTTTTCACGTCCAGGTTTTTGAATTTAAAAATAATGACGCTTATACAAACAAGTACTTTTTAAGTGCTTTCTTTACATTTAATGGTATATTCGATAATTATCTGTGCAAAATAGTCAGACATATTAGATTTTAGTACTTTTTTACATAATTTTCCGAATTTACATTTACACAGATGCTTAACAAAATTCTTTGTATTTTTCAATACGTGTTGGTTTTTATATGGAATTGTGGATATTCTAACATTTTACATTCCGCGACGATCTACAGTGTAGTATACTAGCAAATAAATCGACTCCGTCAAAACCAGCAATTTATTAATGTTATTTAATAATTATATTGATGTTTTTCAGAGATGCATACATTGAAGTTATGTAATGTTGGGAAAATAATAATAAATTATACTTGTATGCTTTGAATGTTCTTTATTCGACTAGTTTTTACTTAATTTAGTCATCTTTAGGATTTTTTAATCTTAAATTGAGTTACATTTTTATTATTAATAACATAAAAAAATTTTTACTTACAATTTATATAGTTTACAATTTTACGTTATAATATAGATGTCCGCGCATGGAACTACATGTGTGGTGTGTTTGTTGAGGTTGGTGGTTGATCTTTTTATGGTAAATGGAGATTAATACTGGTGACATCTGTAATGTGTTGTTGAGGTTAGTGGTTGAGTTGTTTTATGGTAGATGGTGTTGTGTGTACCACAACACACAACACCATCTACAAACATTACAAATGTTATAATACTTCAAAAAACAACAACATTTACAACAGCAACAATTTAAACAAGAATAATTACTACAACATCAATTAAAGCAACAACAATTACAACAACAACAATTACAACACCAACAGATACAGCCGCAGCAGCTAGATCAACATAAACAGCAGCAACAACAACAGCAACATCATAAACAACAACAACAACAGCAGCATCAGGAAAAACCACAGAAACAACAAATTACAATTAAATTTAAATGATTAAATATCAACTACAATAAGCGTACTATCTTGAAACGTCACAACAGCTTTCATGTACTCATTTATCGGACATGGTGCTAGGACATAATCAATATTAGTGATATAATCTTGTCTACTAAAACGGGATATATTATTAAATCTACTAATAACAAAACAACTACATGTGACATGTTGCAAGAACTAAAACGTTCAACAATTATTTCGTTCAAAGAAACGATACCTACAAAGCCAACAACAAATAAAACTCCAACAGCATTTTTTGTCGCGCTCGATGAATTCTCTAGCGGGCCGCGCACAAGTTTTCTTGCCCGGTCGCTTGCTTTCTGTAAGAACGTCTGCCAATACTCTTCGGAAGTACCAATAACGTTTAATTTATAGTCTACCTATATGGGATAAAACAGAAGCAGCAGCGAATACTATTATTATTCTTAATAATACCATTAATGGTAACCGGTATGTTATTATGCAAGTAAAATTAAATCAAAATTAGACCACTATCAACTAGACCAGGGGTCTCCAAACTTTTTCTTACAAAGGCCTCACTGATTCTTCCGCAAAATTTTGCGGGCCAAACTTTGAATGTGAATATAAAATTATGTACATACTAAGTATCAAATTTATCAGATTTTTTTGATAGTAATTTTTATCAACTATATATATTACAGAAAGTAAAAGCAAGTCTAACAATACAAATAAGCATATTTGCTAATAAATAATGACCTTGCCCAATTTATTGTAAATATTTGTGTTTGTTTTGCTCTATCTTGAATTTCACTTTTTTTAAGAATCGATCTTTACGTAACTAGGTAATTATAAATACTAATAAAAATATAAACAATTGAGTCATAAGATGTTTTATGATGATATTTGCAATACTAGACCAGCTGATTTTTTTAAGATTTAAGAACTATTGTAATAATAATTAAAATAATTATAATTTTTTAATTTTCACATATTGTCTTTATTGTGCGTTTTACAGCTTTTTACATTGCTCTTACGACTTGTTTGAAGAGGTTTATATAATACAGTTAATTATAACTAGGTTGTATATAAATTAATTCTCATCTTCTATAATATCAATTGGTTGTCCCAAACTGATAGTAGCACAATAAAAACAATAACGATATATTTAAACATTTTATTTGTAATGAGCAATGGTATATCAGTAGTAATGCTTTATTGACTTTCTATTAATTTAGTAAATAAGATTTCAGACTTTATTTACCTACATGCAATTTAAACAAACTAAATATAAGGGAATTACCAAATAAATGTATCAAATTAATTTATAAAATTGTTACTGTTATCGCATTTATTTAATGAACCGTTAAACAATATTAATAATTTATATCAACAGTTAAATATAAATAATAGATGCTGCTAATTGTCGAAATAAAATAAAACCTGAAAAAAATTAATGAAAAACAATTTATTATATGCCGGTTTAGTGAAAAAAAAAAATCAGGGTAAAGAACTTTTTTTTCTAATGCGTTTTATTTGTTGAAGTTCTGTTTCTGTTCTATAAATTGCAACAAAAATAATATATTTAATTTAATTAATTTATTATTTGTCAAGGATCTTTAGTACTGTTCAATAATTTGTAAATACAATAATTTTCATAAGAAATAATGCAAAAGATTTTACATTCACAGTAACATTTTAAAAATTGTGATAAATTGTTATTAAATATATTACAGTTATACTGCACTTTGTGATAATCACATAATGTTCAAGGGACAATTTAAATGGTGCGTTGTTCTGGGTGTCTTACTGGTAAACGTTTTAGGATTTCGAAACGCTACTTGTGGTACATGAAAATATATATTACCTAAAAACTCTGAATTATACTTGGAATGAATAATTTTATGTAATGTTTTTAAATGTAGCATTTGGCATTAGCATTTTGGTTTTTAGAGGTTCTGTATCGAATTCTTTTAATAGTGCATTATAACTGTGGCCACTGATTGGATAGGTACCATGTTTTCGATAAAATAAATATTTTAAAAATCGTTTTTGGACACCTTCCACTATGTTTAGATATTTTACATGCACAGGTGACCATATTACAGAACAGTAGTCCAATTTACTTAAAATGTATGATCGATACAAAGTTGTTAATGTTAACATCGATTTGAAACTTTTACAAGTACGTAAAATAAAACCCATTATTTTATAGCACTCTTGCGTTACAGATATAATATGATCAGTAAGGTGAGAGTCAAAGATAACACCTAAATCACGATACTAAGTTTGCGTATCAAACAAGTAGTGAGTGATAATTATATAACTGCAAGTAAAAGGAGAACAAGGACTGCATATAATAGAGATACTAGAAACAAATTGTTCTTGTTCTTTTTAATTATTAAATAAATATCACTTTTTATAGATATTTTTACTTTTTTAAATTCCTTCCTAAAATTACTTCTTAGAGACTAATTGTTGCTTTTTTCAAATCTTCACCGTCATTTATTTTATATTTTTATATACTTTAAATAAAGTGGCGTATCCAACTGTTTTTAAACTTTTATTTACATACTCGAAGCTTTTTATTTTCCACAAAACAGAATGTTGCTGTTAAACTTCAATAAAGTTGATCAAAAATTCTTTACCGTTTTTTTGCAATACTACGTAAATAAATATATTTATTAATAAATTTTTAATGCAAGTGTGTACGTGTGTAAAACTGTTACACCATGTGCAAGTTGTGACTTGTTGCCGCATTTGCATTATCTTGTGATATGGTGCACAAGGTCAGCAATAAACGCATCATTTTGGCTTAATTGTTTATGGCAACCTATTAATTTCCTCCAGAGCCACATTTCGAATGTTTCTATGCGTTTTTTTCCTATCGTTCAAGTTTCACATCCGTACAGGAACACTTTTCATACAAAACATTTTACAATATTATTTTGCAGGTTAATATAAAACTTGCTACTAAAAATTTTAATTATCCTTATAAAAGCTTTAATTAAAATTGTTATGCGTATCTTTATTTCCCTCTCGCTTCTCTATTTTTTTATAATTTCAATACCATGGTACTTATTTTATTAAAACAATACAAAAAAATCCTTCAAAAATTGTATAAATAATAAAAAAGAAAAGAAGTAAAATAATTGATATGCCTAATGTTACTATAGTTGTATAATGCTTTTCACTTTTGTAAATCATATGAAGCATTGTGTTTAATTTTTGATGTTACCAGTCTAATAACATTACAAAAACGGCTATTGAAAGTTATTTAATTTATTTCTTCACTTTTCATTAAAAAGGGTCCGATAACTCTGAATTAATAAAAACGTTGCTATTAATTTTTTTTGTCTGCCTTTATTTTATTCCATAAATTAAAAATTAATTTTATTTTTAAATTTTATTGGTAAAGGCAAAATATTAAAATGTCTGTTTAATTAAGAAGTTTAATAAAATGTGTAGACGGGTTTTCTTAAACAAATAAACAATATGAAATGGCGTATTTAAAAGTTTGTTTTTTATAAAATTTGTAACTTATTTGGATTTAAAGTAGATAACCTATTGAAGGTTAAAGATACATGTATAGTTAATAATACAACGTAAATAACTAGATTTAAATAAATAAAATCGTTTTATTGCAAAGCGAAAATTAACTCTAACAGATTAACGTTTAGATACACGTTATTTGTCATTTCACTACTTGCCACAACAAACTAATTAGAGCTGAATTAATAAAAATAGTTAATTGTAAATGTGTGGTTTCTATGATAATCTATTACTTATTATGCATGTTATTAAAAATTATGATAAATGTACATATAATAAAAATATATATATATTTATTCAAAAACTTATGTTTACAAAATTTATACATTTTAATACAATATTATTATTAATGTATTTATAATGAATATAAGTTTTGAAAAGGCTTTTAGCCAATGTAATTAATTAATATTGAACTTATATTTTTAACTTTTTTTTAAGGTTTAATATCAATAAACAATTAGATGAACTTTATATCACTATCATAGCATTATAGCATATTAATAAAATAATTATATTTATTTTACTTTTTTACATATTTGATTGGAAACGTTTTTTTTAAGACTATTGTGTCAATTAGAAAAAAGCTATCAACCAAGTTTATTTTATACACATGTTTCAAATAGCATCATAATTTTACGCGGAGTAATTGTTTGTACATGCTTGGCCGTAAAAGCTCGGGGCAGTCCCGTTTACTCGCTATATATCTCAGGGAATTACCAGAACCGTTTCAATCTAATATGTATTAGCAGTATATCGGGTATATATACTGGAAACATTTTAGATTAATGTATCAGTTCTGATTTAAATTTTCAATATTTAATATGTTTAAATATATCGTTCTTGTAGCACTATGTGCAGCTTGTGCAAGTGTTAGTTGTGCCCAACCTATCGATATCATAGAAGATGCAAGCGGTCAGGAATACTATTTAGTTCCAATAATAAATAGTGTTAGGCAAAGACGGTAAGTAAATATAAAACATTATTAATTAACGAATGCTTAACTTGCAATATTTTTTAATTGTAATTTTTTTATAAACAATCATATTAAATGCTATTTTATTTTTTATAGCGAAACTACTGGAGCTGCTGGACCTAATGGAGCTACAGTCACCCACAAACAAACAATTATTAATAACGAAGACCACAAAGTTGATGTAACAGCTTATGCACAAAGAATCTATCATCCAAAAGGCCCATTAACAACAGGAAATCAATTTGATTATCACTATAAACCATCAGGTAATAACAATATTATTTTATTTCAAAAAAAAAACTATAACATGTATCTTTTTATATTAGATAGTGTAGTAAGCATTCAAACTGAAAACACTCGTGGATATGGAACTGATGCTACTGCAAAAGGAACTTACAACTTTTATAGAACACCTGACAAGCAAGGAACTGTTGGTGTTTCTGGCACATACAACCAACATTTTGGTGGAAGAATGGGAAATCGTCAAGCTGGATACGGTGTACTGCTTCATGGAAGATACGACTTTTAAAAGACAGAATATTGTGTACATTATTTATTATTATTTTTACTATTTGTAAAATAAACTTATAAATCTTTAAACTCTGTGATATGAATAGTAATAATCTCTACTTTATTGATAGAAATATTTAAAAACCCGACAACTTTCTACACAAAGTTTAGTTTGTAATTTGTGGTGTACATTCGTCAAGCACGTGAAATAATAGTTATTTTTGGGTATTAAAACAATAATGAATAATATTACTGTAGTTTGTGATTTATTTGTTTTAAGAGTTGACGTTAGAAAGAAATTATTAACTGCATTGAAAATATTCATGACATTTTGGATTGCTTTTTTAATCTTTTGGTGTTCTTCTTCTTAGTACCTTTTAGTTACACCATAGTTAGTATGTAACTCTAAGTAGGTCGGTCTAGATACGTCTGTTTTCTGTTAAATAGACTTTAAAGTTTTGAAGCGGTCAATTACTTTGTTTGTTCAATAAAATCTCTTATTCAATATAAAAGATGGTTGGGACCTTAACTATGTGGTAATTCATAATATTAATAAAAAAGATAGATAGATAAACTTCATCTGCATAAACATACTAGTAAAATAGTAAAATAATGTGGTACAAAAACACACGTGCAAGTTGTGAGTTAATATTAACAGAAAATATTTTTACATGCACACTTATGAACACCAACAAAACAATTTAAAAACCTAAATTGAAATAATCATTAACATGATATAATTCATGGTTTAAAAATATTTTTTTAAATTCCTTGTTAATTTTTGGATTGTATAGGGTAAAATATTATACATTTTGAATGACATATAATGAAACGAATTTAATGTTTTTGTTAGTCTGCAGTACGGCAAGCAGATGTTTTTACTTGATTTGGTACAATAATTATGCAATTTATTTTGAAACTGGTAATTTTCAGCATCTATACCTTCTCTCACATGCACCAAACATGCCAATACATATAAACTTGCAACAGTTATAGTTTTTTAAAATGAGACCTACACGTATCTCTGAAACCAAGACCCGCAACTACACAAACAGCTTTCTTCTGCAAAACAAAAATTCAATTATAATGATGAGAACTACCCCACAGCAGCACTCCATACTCAATTAAAAATTGAATAAATGCAAAATAAGCCATTCGTGTAACCGTTAAACCCGTGTTCTCAACTATTTTTTTTATTAAATAAATATTATTGCTTTATTTTGTGGACAACGATTCCACATGCTGTTGCCAAGATAATTTATTGTCTAAGTAACTACCTAAAAAATTTATTGATTTATTAACACCTTCATTTGCAATAAGTAATGAAAAAAACATATGTTCTGTTTTTGCTTTATTTAACTTTAGATTATTTGCATGAAACCATTGCTTTGCTTCTTCTAAAGGACTCAACCCATTCACCACAGAAGCTGTTACACTTTGAATGAGATATGTGTCATCGGCATAAAAATATGTCTTTGCTAGTTTTACATTACATTCAAAATCATTTATGTACAACAGAAACAGCAGGGGACCTAAAATAGACCCCTGCGGCACACTGTAGTACATTTTTTTTCTTCCCGAAAAAGTACCATTAGCAAAGACAATCTGTTCTCTGCCAGTTGCTGTTAACATTATTTAATGCTACACTTCTTATGCCATAGAATTTGAATTTGTGCAACAACTTCTCTGGGTTGACTGAGTCAAGATCTAAGAAAAAAGCAGACATTACACTTATGCATTCAAAGACCTGTTCGATGTCAAGAACAAATTGCTTTACAGCTTTTATTGTAGATCTAGAAGGAATATATCCAAACTGTGCCCGACAAATAATTTTTTCTAAAAAAGAGAACAAGCGCTTTTTATTAACATTTCAAATACTTTTGAAAAACTTGGTGTACATAATTGATATAGGCCGATAATTTTCACATTGGTTTATATTCTCTTTTTTAAATATCGGTTTGTCTTGATAAATTAAGTTCAGAAGGAAAAATTCCCTCTTCAAAACAAGCATTTATAACATTTTTCTAAAGTTCTACATTAACATTTGACACATATTTAAGTACTTTAGAATTTAGATTATACAAATCTATACAATTAGAATTTTTTAACAATCCTATCACAGATTTGATTTCTATTGTCGTAACTGTTTCAAGAAAACAGGAAGCGCTTGGAGCTGTTGTGTAATTGTTTAATATATATTGATAGCTGTCATCATTATGATTAAAACTAAACAAAACATGTTCAACTGAATTATCAAAAAAAGTTTGATGTTCGTTAGCAGATATAGTTGATGAGATTTTGTTTACTTGTTTTCTATTCTTTCCTAATAGCATATAGTAAATTAAGATAATTTTTTTGATTTCTTTGTTCTGATGTATACCAAACTTGTTTTTATTATTGTTGATATTTATAATTTGATCTGGAATACAATGATTAAAAATATTTAAAAAAGTATTAAAAAAACTTGTAAATTTGTCCTATAAATTTGAACAATTATAAACAAAAGACCAATCAACTTCAGATAGCGCAATATAAAATTGATCTAGATGTTTTAAAGACAATAACTTTCCTTTATACTGCGTATACGTTATTCTGTTGCTGAATTAATTATTAAGCCAAAATGATCTGAAAGATTGGGATTAATAACTGTTGTTTCATATGGTACGTCTATATTAATTAAGAAATTGTCTATACATGTTGCTGAGATAGGTGTTTTCCTAGTTATTTCAAAATTAGTGATTTCAAAATTGCAACCAAATCAATAAACATTTTTTGAAGTTCATTCGTTTTGATAAGATCTACATTAAAGTCACCACCAATTATAATATTTTCATATTTCTTGTCTAGATAACACAGAATATTATCAAGTTTAACATAAAATTCATTAAAATCAGATAGAAGTGAACGATAGACAGATACAATAACAATATTTAAAAATGACAAATAAACTGCGCTCACTTCACATATACCTTCAACGGATAAATTAACGACACATTCTATTGATTTGCACTTAAAATCATTTCTGACTAGGATGAAAAAGCCTCCATGTATAGTGGATATTCTGCAATAACAACTACCCACTTTAAACTTGTTGTTTGTTATATGATCAATTTCTGCACTTTTTAACTAATGTTTGCAAATTGTTACAGCACATATTTGCTTATTTTGTTCCAAAAATATTTCTAAATCATAATGATTTTTTCTTAAGAATTATATGGAACAACTGTAAGGTATTAATTGTTTTATTTAAAACTGTGTTGTTTTGTTCTAAGTTTTTTCAGTTGTAAGCCATTATAAAAAACACTCAACGCATGTACCGACAGGCTATTTATTAGGATTACTTAATGACTCTATTTCTTCCAAAGAAACTGTTACTTTAAATGACGATTATAGTTCAGGATGTTTTGACATCATTTTCTTGCATATAACATTATCAAGGCTTTTTTTATTTAAGTATGTTGTTAAATTATTTTCTGTTAGCTTGGGGTCCATTCTATAAACATGTAAATGCCCGTGTGGGGCAACTCCTGTTACCAATGAATCTTCTTTAGCTGTTCTACGAATTGTATTTAGTTTTACTGGATTTTTCTATTTTACGACGATTTATTGTTTCCCATTTATTATTTTGTACAATATTTAAGTTATCCCTATAGTTTAAATTTACATTTTTATTTTTATTTTATTTAGTACTTTTACATTTCTTTTATTTATCATTTCTTTTGTTGCGAAATTCTGTATATGAGCACCATCTAACGCATCTTTGAGTTGTTCAGTTGTAATTTCCTTTCTCACAGGTATAGTTTCCTTTACTAATACTTTATTTTTACCAATAAGTGTAGAGCTGTAGGAACTTTTATCAATAGATGTCGCTGATTTTAATAAATTTGGCGCGTTTAAATTTTTACCAGTGATATTGTCATTGTTTTTATATATTGTTTTCATGCTACTAACCTCATTTTTAAGATCTTTAACTGTTTTTGCCAATGCTCCTATAATTGTTATAAATTCACTATTTTCGATTTCTTGCTTTATAGCTTTTAATAAATCACTGTTATTGTTGTAAGCAATGACGCAAGTATTGCAAAACCATTTAGTGTTTATATTTTTGCACATATAACATTTAGAACACTTTTCTTCATCTCAACACAGTCAGGATGATAGTATTTTGAACAAACATCTGCACATAACTCAAACGATTTACTTTCTTCAATCACTTCTTCACATGTATTACATAAATAGTGAGAATTTTCGGAAAAGGTCGGAGACAGATTTTTACTACCATCTTCACTAGCCGCCATCTTGATTCATTCATAAAACACTATCTAAGTTTTTTACCACAAATACGTGAAAACCTCGTCCCTAGCTTCATCAACATAAAAACTACACCAGCAGCAAATGCAGCTGTCGATGCAGCCTAACGTAAATGGCTGAGAGCAGAAATTCAATACCTATATCGGAAATTCAATATCTTTATCGGGAAAGAGATGCCATTCAGCATTTTTATTCAAACTGCATGCTTTAGAATTTAGCGTTTTTGACAATTTTGTTTAGAGAAAATGTAAGTAGTTATTCATAATAAATATGATATTCAAAACAAAAAGTTATAAAAATTTTGTAAACATCAATTAAATCACCAGTTATTTAAACTGAAAAACAAGTAAATTCAGCAAATTCAGGAAACTCAATTTCAACTTTCATTTATCTTTCGGATCAAACATTCAGTGCATTAGAACAATCTTTTTCATTTCAAAATCCTAATTACCGTCCGTATATTAATAATAAAGCCCACAAAATAATAATAGTAGTAGAATCAGAAACAGCGTAAAGAAAAATTCAAGAATCTCTTTTCCCACAAGCACTAATTTCAAAAAACGATGAAGTAAAGTCAAGTCACACTATCAACATGTTTCAACAGATTTTGCAATTTTAAAATCAATCGAGGGGTAGAATTTTAAGTAACGGTCACAAAAGCAGATAAATCTAACTCAATAGTCATTTTAAAAATAGTGAATATAATAACAGAGTAAATAATTTTATCACACAACACACAAATTTGTGTACCACCCCCGCGAGTGTCACTTTTGCTACCTTTTGGTAGTTGCAGCTTGGATTGTCGGAATGAGTCGGGGTTCTTTCTAATTCTTTGTCGGCGGGCTCCAATTGTTTATTAATGCCTCGGGTATTACCTGTTGGATGGGTACCCCTAGGGTACAAACAATAAATTGCCTAAGGTGGGATTTTCGTAATTTACAAAATTTTACCCAAAACATAAATTTTATTATTGTCCAAGAATTATTAAACAAAGAGGGTATAAACGTTAAAAGGAAAATGTATATAAAAAGGAACAATTACATAAAGACCAACTCAATACTTATAACAATACAACACTCGGACTCACTTAGCCCACAGAACAGAATACTTTTGCTATAAGGCTAGATCGGACAAACTTCACCACCATATCTTTAAGAAAAATACAAGAAACAAAAACTTAAATCGGATCTCATACTACGACTCGATTTTTCAGCATTAAAAGAAAGAAGTCCAGGCGGTCAAACAACACGATCGAAATCCTCTTGGAAAGTCTATTTGGTCAAACTCCTCGATCAGACTCCCCTTAGAAGGTCTAGTCGGTCAACTCCATAATCAGACTGACTTGCGCTCAGTCAAGAAATCAGCCGAACCAGTTTAACTAAGCCAAACCAGTATTTCCAGAAGTAAGTGGATCTTTTCCCAGAACCCGACTAAGTTTTCCTGTTACCGTTCTCCGACCCAAAACCGGCTATACCCGCCTATCTTCTTTCTCCATCCTAACCTCCCGGAGCAAGCACGTGGCGGCGGTGGACACAGTCCTTTCCGAACGGCCCCGGTGTATCTGTACCAAGTCTCTTGCGTGTTAGTGTTTGTGTAATATTATTAGTGGGTAGAGAAGTTCTAATTATTTTCTTTTTTTTTTTGAATAAATACATCTTTTTCCCATTACTCCACACGTTGGTGTTGTGGCGCCCGAGCTTTCCAGATCCCGCCAGTTAGCCAAATCGTTGAAACCTGTGGTCACACTGACAGCTACCTGGCCGCAGTAGCGACTTCCTTGAGGTATAACCGGCAAAGCGTCACAACTATATTCTGTCAACCTAAAAATGCAATTGAAACTTTTAATTTGTGCCCAATTATTTTTATCAGAATTAATCTTAGATAGTTATAAATTTTATTTTTATTTTTATAATCAATTTTAATGATGACTAATTAAGTTTATATAGGTGAATTTAATTTTCTATCTTTTTAAATTATACACGTTTAACATTTATCAATATTTTTATTTTATTAAGAACATAAGTTATTTTATGACAGAAGAATGAATGTTCCACACTGCGTAATTTATTTAAAAGAGGAAGGATAAATCTGCTCTCTCTAAATCAGAATGGTGTGCTAGGTAATTATAAACACCAATAAAAATATAAACAAATGAGTCATAAGATGTTTTATGATAATATTTGCAATAGACCAGCTGATTTTCAATATTTAAGAACTATTGTAATAATAATTATATAATTTTTATTTTTACATATTGTCTTTATTGTGCGTTCTACAGCTTTTTACATCGCCCTAGAAGTCTTACGACTTGTTTGAAGAAGTTTGATCATATCATCTTATACATATTATATTACGCAAAAAGCACATGTTTAAATATAAAATAAAAATTAATATGGTTAATTGAAAATTAATTTTTAAATAAATAATATAAATTTATATAATACAATTAATTATAACTATCTGCCGAGAAGAAGTACACCATATCCAGCCTGTCTGTTTACCATTCTTCCTGCAAAATGTTGATCATATGTGCCAGAAAGTCCTATTGTTCCTTGTCTGTCCGGTGTTCTATAAATGTTGTAGGTACCTTTGGCAGCAACGTCAGTTCCATAACCTCGCGTGTTTTCGCTTTTGATGCTGAATTCGCTATCTAATATTTAAATAAAAATAATAATAATAGTATTATTATGATTAAATGTTAATAATTACGGTTGGTTTGTAATGATAATCCACTTGATTTCCGGTTGTTAATGGTCCCTTTGGATGATAGTTTCATTGAGCATAAGCTGATGCGTCTACTTTGTGCTTTTTGTCATTATAAATTGTTTGTTTGTGGGTCACTTTGATTCCATCCGGCTCAGCTGAACCTGTAGTTTGGGATCCTGCCTTATCTTTAGATTCGGCTTCACTGAAAACATAATAAATGTTTAATGATTGAAGAAGTAGTAAATTGTCAAGCATTTTTGCACGTAAATAAATACATAACGTCTTTATCTTTGCTTGTTATGATTAATAGGAACGAGATAATATTGTTGGCCGTTTTCATCTACAATATCAATTGGTTGTCCCAAACTGATAGTAGCACAAAGTGCAAGAATAACAATATATTTGAACATTTTATTTGTAATAAGTATCAGAATATCAGTACTAATGCTTTATTGACTTTACATTAGTTTAGTAATTAAGATTTTAGACCGACTTGCAAATAAAACAAACAAAATATTAGTGAATTACCAAATAAATGTAAACGGGACATTAAGTACATTTAATAACATTTATTCTTATCAAATTAATTTACAAATATGTTACTGTTATCACATTTAATTAATGAACCGTTAAATGCAAAACTTATATTGATAATTTATATCAACAGTTAAATAATATTAATAGACACTGCTAATTGTCAAAATTAAATTAAAATAAAAAACAACGTCAACAAAATTATTGTCGTTCATATTTACTTAAAAAAAAACATCAGCGTTAAAAAACTTTTTTTCTTCTAATGCGTTTTATTTGTTGATGTTAAGACGTTATATTCTACAAATTATAATTCGCAGCCTTAGATCGTCAGACACCTGCTTGCTCATGCGATTAAAAAGGTTGTTCATTTACGCGACGTACAACCCAATTGGTTCATCCTGCTCCTGGGTACGAGTTTTTATTTGAGTCCAGAGGCGTTCGTTATAATTTCTAGGCAAATTTGCCCCCTTAAGCACAGAGATCATGCCAATCATTTAGTTTGTGTTTATTGGCCCGAAACCAAACTAAGGCGTTATCTCTCAAAATCTTGATTGCACTGTAAAATAATATTGATTTATTTACCCCTCTAGACTTGCATTTTTCTACCCGCTTGATGAACCCGTTTACCGTAAAATTTGTAATCCCAGTTACTCACTTTTGCTTTTTTCATCTGTCTCATTAGAGACGTGTCGACGACCACCACACTTTCTCCGACCGGACCAGATACCTGCACAGAACTTTCTCTAAACGTAGTTGATGTAGCCCACTGTCGGGTGTCCATCGCCTCTTCGAGAGCAAGCTCTATGAGGATATCTGTCTTCTCTCTTTTACCATCCTCTACCCGGTCTCGGAACTCTCTGTACAAAATCAGCGATTGTGTATAGAAATTTGTTCTAGATGCCTTTACATCTGGTGTCGCTGCATCTGGTGTCTCTGCATCTGGTGTATCTGCATCTGGTGTCTCTGCATCTGGTGTCTCTGCATCTGGTGTTTCTGCATCTGGTGTCTCTGCATCTGGTGTTCCAGTCGTCTTACACCTCTCTAATCTTCCAAGGATATGAGCAAATTTTGTTTCAAGTTTTTGCACATTTGCGGTTTCAAGCGTTTGCGCCATTAATGCTGCCACCTCTACAAGTTTTCCCTCACAAGCCTGGAACTCTAAATCTGCTGCTCCCTTCCAGACGCTCACAAACACCTTTCCAGTTTTCTCGAGCTGCTGCAGGCCCCTAAAAGCAGCAACCATTTATTTCACTGTGCCGGGCGCCTTAGCCACCCCTTTGATTGCCAACTCATATGTGAGTTCCTTCTTAAGCAATCTTTCTGGCTCTAACGACATGTTTAAATTACTTTCAAGAGAAACTCTCCCAAATGCACAGTTTACAAAAATAACAAACAATTTACACAAATTATAATGATATTGGTGAGTCCCGGTATCCCCACAAAAATGTACTTAATCTTTCGCAATAGGCCTCACGCTGGGCTCCAAATAGAGACGCGACCTTTTAGCCCTTAGTATGTTTTTAGGGCTAGCCTGGCTCAAGTTAGGGAGACGGGCCGGTTTGCACCACAAAACAATGAAACAGTAAAAATAGTAAAAGAACTCACCACGTGTTTGACAATGTCGGGCTCCAATTGAGTTTTGGTAATTGCTTAAGTATGTTTCATGTACTTCCTTCTTATTAGTGGGTCCCGTTTTAGGAAAATCAATAAACCTATGCTGAAAAAAATAGGAGCAGGAAATGAAGAAGTACAGGTTTTTGAAAACTGAGTATAATGTTGAATTAGATTAATGAAAATAAATACATACAAAAATAAAAGTAATTCAGATCGCAAAATTGTTCTGGCAAACCACACACATTACACAATCACTTGCCAGCAACTCCAATACAAAAATTGAAAATAAATTTACATATAAAATAATAACAATTTTTGTGGTATAATAAACTAAATTATAATTCAGCAATATGCTGATAACAACAACTTGAGGCTTCTCCACGAATCAATTCTGCAGGATTCAACTCTGCACCATTTATCTGCACAATTTAATTCTACGTGCTTCTTCTAAATTGCCTTGCTAATTATAGAACGGGAAACTAAAAAACAGAATGTTGCTGTTAAACTTCAACAAAGTTGATCAAAAATTCTTTACCGTTTTATTGCAACACTACTTAAATAAATACATTAATTAAAAAAAATTTAACTTCATGCAAGTGTGTACGTTTATGGTGTAAAACTGTTACACCATGTGACTGTTACAGTTGTGACTTGTTGCCGCATACGCATCATCTTGTGATAAGGTGCGTAAGGTCATCAATAAACGCATCTTTTTGGCTTATTCGTTTATGGGAACCTATTAATCCTCTCCAGAGCCACATTTTGAATGTTTCTATGCGTTTTTTTTTTGTTATCGTCCAAGTTTCACATCCGTATAGGAACATTCTTCATACAAAACATTTCACAATTTTATTTTGCAGGTTAATATAAAACTTGCTACTTAAAATTTTAATTATTCTTCTAAAAGCTTTAATTAAAATTGTTATGCATATCCTTATTTCTCTCTCGCTTCTCTATTTTTTTATAATTTTAATACCAAGTTACTTATTTTATTAAAACAATACAAAAAAAATCAGCAGCCCTTCACTTTAGCAGCCCTCACTCGATTTGCTCGTTCTTACTGCTAAAAGCGGCGGGCTGCTAAATCGTATTTTCGGCGCTTAATACACTATATATATATATATATATATATATATATATATATATAATATGTATATTACAACTTTTTCGCCTCAAAAAGTATAATAGTAATTTTTTTTTTAATTTTATTTCTTACATTAAAAATTAATTTTATTTTTAAATTTTATTGCAAAAGGCAAATTATTAAAATGTCTGTTTAATTAAGAAGTTTAATAAAATGTGTAGACGGGTTCTCTTATAGAAATCAACAATAAGAAATGGCGTATTTGAAAAGTTTGTTTTTTTATAAAATTTGAGATTTATTTAAATTTAAAGTAGATTATAAAAAATAATACAACGTAAATAACTAGAGTTAAATAAATAAAATTGTTTTATTGCAAAGGGAAGATTAACTATAACAGATTAACTTTTAGAAACACATTATTTGTTATTTCACTACTTACACAACAAACTGATTAGAACTGAATTAATAAAAATAGTTAATTGTAAACATGTGGTTTCAATGATAATCTATTACTTATTAATAACTTTATGCATGTTATTAAATATTATGATAAATGTACTTTTAATAATAATATACATATGTATATATTTATTCAAAAACTTATGTTTACAAAATTTATACATTTTAATACAATATTATTATTAGTGTAATTATAATGAATGTAAGTTTTGAAAAGGCTTTTAGCCAATGTAATTAATTTTATTAAACTTATATTTTTAACTTTTTTTTTAAGCTTTAATATCAATAAACAATTAGAGAAACTTTATATCACTATCATAGCATTATAGCATATTAATAAAATAATTATATTTATTTTACTTTTTTACATATTTTATTGGAAACGTTTTTTTTTTTAATACTATTGTGTTAATTAGAAAAAAGCTATCAACCAAGTTTATTTTATACACATGTTTCAAATAGCATCATAATTTTACGCGGAGTAATTGTTTGTACATGCTTGGCCGTTAAAGCTCGGGGCAGTCCCGTTTACTCGCTATATACATATCTCAGGGAATTACCACAACCGTTTCAATCTAATATGTATTAGCAGTATACCGGGTATATATATTCGAAACATTTTAGATTAATGTATCAGTTCTGATTTAAATTTTCAATATTTAATATGTTTAAATATATCGTTCTTGTAGCACTATGTGCAGCTTGTGCAAGTGTTAGTTGTGCCCAACCTATCGATATCATAGAAGATGCAAGCGGTCAGGAATACTATTTAGTTCCAATAAATAGTGTTAGGCAAAGACGGTAAGTAAATATAAAACATCATTATTAATTAACGTATGCTTAACTTGCAATATTTTTTAATTGTATTTTTTTTTTAAACAATTATATTAAATGCTTATTTTATTTTTTATAGCGAAACTACAGGAGCTGCTGGACCTAATGGAGCTACAGTCACCCACAAACAAACAATTATTAATAACGAAAACCACAAAGTTGATGTAACAGCTTATGCACAAAGAAACTATCATCCAAAAGGCCCGTTAACAACAGGAAATCAATTTGATTATCACTATAAACCATCAGGTAATAACAATATTATTTTATTCTAAAAAAAAACTATAACATGTATCTTTTTATATTAGATAGTGTAGTAAGCATTCAAACTGAAAACACTCGTGGATATGGAACTGATGCTACTGCAAAAGGAACCTACAACTTTTATAGAACACCAGACAAGCAAGGAACTGTAGGTGTTTCTGGCACATACAACCAACATTTTGGTGGAAGAATGGGAAATCGTCAAGCTGGATACGGTGTACTGCTTCATGGAAGATACGACTTTTAAAAGACTGAATATTGTGTACATTATTTATTATTATTTTTAGTATTTGTTATGTAAAATAAACTTATAAATCTTAAAATTCTGTGATGTGAATAATAATCTCTACTTTATTGATAGAAATATTTAAAAACCCGACAACTTTCTACACAAAGTTTAGTTTGTAATTTGTTGTAAACATACGTGCTTGGTAAAATAATAGTTATTTTTGCGTATTAAAACAGTTATGAATAATATTACTGTAGTTAGTGATTTATTTGTTTTAAGAGTTGAAATTAATAACTGCATTGAAAATATTCATGACATGATGACAAGTGGATTGCTTTATTTGATCTTTTGGTGTTTTTCTTCTTAGTACCTTTTAGTTACACCATAGTTAGTATGTAACTCTAAGTAGGTCGGTCTAGATACGTCTGTTTTCTGTTAAATAGACTTTATAGTTTTGAAGCGGTCAATTACTTTGTTTGTACAATAAAATCTCTTATTCAATATATAAGATGGTTGGGACCTATACTATGTAGTAATTTATAATATTAATAAAATAGATAGATAGATAAACTTTATTTGCATAAACATACTAGTAAAATAATGTGGTACAAAAACGTCAGGTACAAGTTGTGAGTTAATATTAAAAGAAAACATTTTTACATGCACACTTATGAACATTAACAAAACAATTTACAAACCTAAATTGAAATAATCATTAACATGATATAATTCAAGGTTTAATAATATTTTTTTAGAGATAAGTTAAATTCCTTAGCTGGTAATTTTTGGATTGTAAAGGGTAAAATATTATACATTTTGACTGACATATAATGAAACGAATTTAAAGTTTTTGTTAGTCTGCAAGCAGATGTTTTTACTTGATTTGGTACAATAATTATGCAATTTATTTTGAAACTGGTAATTTTCAGCATCTATACCTTCTCTCACATGCACCAAACCTGCCAATACATATAAACTTGCAACAGTTATAGTTTTTTAAAATGAGACCTAAGTAGAGTAGCTAGGCGGGTTCTGGAACAAAATCCCATAAGGTTTACATGGGGGGTCTAAAAACACTTTACTTCCGGTCTAGCAGCTCAACTCAAAATTGCAGTTTACTACAGAAAATCGATGTAAATAATTTTTGTAATACATATTTTGATGAGAACGAATTAAAAATCATCGCATCAAAATCGCGAGTTGATTTTTATTGTAAATTATAAAATCGCTATCGCACAACATCCCGTTCATCAAAATCGACTCGTAAGGTACTACAGGAAATGTTCAAGGCTGCTTCTCGATTTACATGTATTCTTATGGGAAAGTGTGATTTAATTGTAGATTCATACAAATTAACATGGGTTCTTATGTAAAACGAGCACAAAATTGACTACTTTATCGGGCATTTGAAGGCCCTCCAACATTAATTTAATTATCTTGACGCTGATTGGTTGATTAATTTTCACGAAAATCTATAAATAGGGGATATGATTGATTATAAATCATTCAGTGTCAGTGTCTTCTGCCTACACCACCTAAAGTTTTAGTTAGTGACTTCTACTAGTATCTTGTGTTTTGTGAATTCATCAAAATCAAAGGTAAGTTGAATTTTGCTTCGGATGGTAGCCTTACATTCTTCAGCACATTTATTTACTGTGGAACACGTTACCATTCTTCATTCGAATCGTGCCGACAATAACCAGAAGCTTTTTTATATTAATATAATTTAAAATCACAGTTTTGTGTGAGCTATCTATCAATCAAGCAAGGTCACGCGAACTCATCTTTTCAACGGGAAGAAATAGCTCAAAAATTAAAAAAAAAAATGGGGGTGCACCCATTTATTAGACCTTGCCAGATATTTTTATAATTATTAAAATTTATTTAGGGTTTAACATCAAAATTTGAAATTTGCTGATAACGTTAATAATTAATATTAAATATTTTTGCTATTTTACTACAACGGAAGTTGCGGTGAGATAGCCGAGTATTTATAAACATCGAGTTAGGCATCTATATAATTGAACTTATAAAATATAAATCATTTTAAATCTTTTATATATGAAAAATAAAAATTGATTCTTGCTAATGAAATTTAATATAATTACTAAAATAAAACCTACGATTTACAATTAGTATTAGTTTATACATTGACCAGTTAACACCTATAATTATCTGCTTATCCGTATATAATTGTTACAGAAAAATGTCTACTAAAGCTTCAATTGAGCGGTCTTTTTCAAGATTGGTTGAAGAAACAAGGGCCACTCTGCTAGAGATCAAGGATGATCCGTCAGCAATTGAACCGGCATTGAAGGAGTGCGGACGTCACATTGGTATTATGAATGTTGCTTTAAAGAAAGCGACTTCAGTTGGTGTCAAACAACACATCATCAGTTGCATTAGTCTGATGCAAGGGTTTAGATGCATGATGAAAGCGCTACGTGGAGTAACTTGGCTGACGCCATAAATCTATTCCAGAGGCAAACAAAAAATATGTTTAAAAAAGAGCAAGCTTTGAAAGTGAACGCATCTTTCTGTGGAGAATTTATAGTGGTAAAAGGGGATGAAGAAATAATTGAGTTTAAATACATGAAGACTAAGAACGCTCCTATTTACCAAAACACTGATATCAATCTCTGGTTTTTGGATAATGTTTGCAACTCTATTCTTACGCAGTTGGAGGAGTTCCAGGAGAAAGATAGCGGTTGGACTCTCAAAACAATTATTAATGTGAGCTTCAACATCAATAAATTTACAGCACAGCTGGGTTCTAGTTTTATTAATTTACCAGACGATATACGTCTGAAACATGCATGCATAAACATTCAAAATGTAGACGATGCATGTTTTGCTTGGGATGTCAACGCAGCCATGAATCCTGCAACTACCAATCCACATAGAACAACCAGCTATCCTCACTACTCAACCGCTTTAAACTTAACAAACATTGTGTTTCCGATGACTATTAAACAAATTCCCCGATTTGTGAAGCAAAACAATCTCTCAATCAATGTATATATTTTGGAAGTCTCAAAATGGAAAAAGTTTACCGTAGTACCGACCTATCTAACAAAAGCAAAACAGGCGAAGCATGTAAACCTTCTCCTGATTCAAGATAGATATGATCATGAAGACGATGGTTGCAAAACTCGTTATCACTACGTATGAATAAAAGATTTGTCAAGACTGGTATCAAATCAATTGGACAAACACAATAGCAAAAAGTACTTTTGTGATCGGTGTCTTCATTACTTTAAAAGCGAAGACAAACTGGAAAAACATCTGGAAGACTGTGAAATGATGAATGAATGTAAGGTGTCTTTTAAAAAAGAAGGAAACATTAAATTTCAAAATTTCGGAAACAAAAAGAGATATTCATTTATAGTGTACGCGGATTTTGAAAGCATATTAAATCCAATTAACATTAAATTGGGAGATAGGAGCACTAAGTACCAGCTGCACGAAGCACATAGCGTGGGTAATTATTTTAAATGTGCTTATGACGACACCCTATCTTTCTACCGCAGTTATAGAGGGGTTAATTGCGCCGAATGGTTTGCAGAACAATTGAAGCAGCTAGCCGAAGATGCGGAGACGGTGTTCCTATGTGAGATACCAATGGAAATTACCCGTAAGGAAGAGCAAAAATTTAGGCAGGCATCCTTATGCCACATATGCGAAAAACCACTGGATTCTGATCGTGTAAGGGACCACTGCCACTTGACTGGAAAGTATTGAGGGGCCGCACATAAAAAATGTAACATAAAGTATCAAGATTGCAGAACCATTCCAGTGGTGTTCCATAACATGAGCGGATACGATTCACACTTACTAATAAAAGATGTTGCATTAAAAATTGAAGGGAACATACATCTGATTCCAAACAACAACGAAAATTTTATAGCCATCACCAAATACATCTCTGAAAACTTGGTTAAATTTAAATTTATAGACTCAATGCGTTTTATGGCTTCGTCTCTTGACAAACAAAGCTCAAACTTGAATGAGAAGCCCATATTAAAATCTCAGTTTACGCACATTAATGACGAGCAGTTTAAATTATTAACTAGAAAAGGAATATTCTCATATGATCACATACAATTGTGGGAGAATTTAAACGAGAGACACTTACCAACTCAAAAACAATTTTATTCAAAACTAGCAGAGAGTAATATCAGCAGGTCAGATTACGAGCATGCGCAAGACGTATGGCGCAAATTTCAAATTCAAACTTTTGGAGAGTATAGCGACCTTTACTTATAAACAGATGTTTTGCTGCTGGCCGATGTGTTTGAGAGCTTTAGAGACGTATGCTTAAAACACTATAAGTTAGATCCAGCTCATTATTATACAGCTCCAGGACTAAGTTGGGATGCCATGCAAAATGTACAAAGCATGAGCTGGATTATATTAACGATATAGATATTCTCATGTTTATCGAAAAAGGGATACGCGGAGGGCTTACTCAATGTTCAAAGAGACATGCAAAGGCAATCAACAAAGACATGCACAATTATGATAAAAACGCACCTCAAAAATATCTGATGAATTACGACATTAATGCTATGTACGCATGGGCAATGTCGCAATACCTTCCTCATGGCGATCTGAAATGGGTTGAGGGCGACGTTAGCAACTTTAATTATCACATAGCAAATAAAGCGTCAATAGGATATATCCTCGAAGTAGATTTGGCGTATCCTGATGCCATACACGATAAGCACAAAGACTTACCGATGGCTCCAGAAAAAAGATGTCCACCCAAATCCAAAGAGTCAAAGATGCTTGCTACTCTCTATAATAAAGAAAAATACGTCATTCATTATCGAAACTTTCAGCAGTATGTGTCAGAAGGGTTAATTGTAACTAAAATCCATCGAGTCCTCCAGTTCAGTCAGTCTCCCTGGCTTAAAAAATACATAGATTTAAACTCTGAGCTCCGCAAAAAAGCTCAGAATGTTTTTGAAAAAGATTTTTTTAAGCTTATGAGCAATGCGGTTTTTGGGAAAACTATGGAAAATGTGAGAAATAGACGTAACATCAAACTAATTACAAAGTGGGAGGGGCGCTTTGGAGCGGAAGCCCGCATATCCAGCCCTACTTTTCACAATTGCAAAATAATAGAAGAAAACCTAGTAATGATTGAGTTATTGAAATCTGAAACGTTGTTTGACAAGCCTGTTTATGTCGGCATGGCCATCTTCGATATTTCCAAAACACTGCTGTACGAGTTCCACTACAGCTACATTAAAAACAAGTATGGAGACAATGCTCGACTCTGTTACACCGATACCGACTCTCTTATTTATGAAATTGAAGTGGATGATGTATACGCCGACATCAAGCAGGACATTCACCGCTTTGATACATCGGAATACTCGTCAAACAATGTGTATAAGATCCTATTGGAAAATAAAAAAGTGCCGGGGTTAATGAAAGACGAAAACAAAGGAGAAATCATGGTAGAGTTTGTAGGGTTACGAGCAAAAATGTATGCGTTTAGGGTACCTACATTAAGTACTCCCGTAACGAAGAAGGCAAAGGGAGTCAAGTCATACGTTGTAAAATCCACCATCAAGTATAAAGATTACCTACAATGTTTGAATGATCAAATAGAAATGAGCCATATTCAAAACAGCATAAGATCATTTAAGCATACAGAGTACTTGGTAGCACGACAAAAGATATCTCTCAGCCCCCACGACAACAAGAGGTATCTGATTCCGAAATCACACGAGACCCTACCCTGGGGGCACTACTCAATAATGGAATGAAAAATTATGTTAACATTGTATCATAAATATTACATATTTTTTTTCAGTTTTGTAACAATAAGAAATATATATAATATTTGAAAAATACAATCTTTTATTTTCCCTTCTAGTATAGTATATAAAACAGGTAAGTGATAATTTTACCAGATGTTACTATCAAGAAAAAGGAAATAAGATAAACATGTAATAAAAAATATTTATTGTATGTAATTAATTTATTAAAACATAGATGCTTTTAGTAACAAATAAACTTTAACAAATTAATTTTGCTAATTATTAGCTTTTAACTAGTAAAAATGAAAACAGAATCAAATAATAGTGGAGTTATTGAGAAAAAAATCAATTATAATAGTAATTTACTTTTTGCCGTGTTTGTTTATCACAACAACATCCGGAATTCCTTGATAGCGCAGTACTAACTATATGTCTTCCATTGAAACGAATTAGCAAGCGCAAACTCTTATCGTGTATCACTCCAAACTCTTATCAACACAATTTCATTTAATTTAAAAAATCAAACGAAACGTTTAAATAACATTTCGAAGCCAATTTTATTTGATTATTATTATTTTTTTCCTTCATTTGATACCAAACAACTCTCTAACCAAAATACATTAAATTATTTACAAAAAAAAAACGATCAGCCGGAAATCCTATATTATTCTTAAAAGGAAATAAGATAAATAAACATGTAATAATAATAATACTCATTCAATGCAATTATTTTATTAAAGCATAGATACATTTTAATAATAAATAAATGATAGCAAATTAGTTTTAGCTATTATAACTTATATAATTTATGGAAAAGTATAGATGAATTTTAACTTGCGTTTCCAGATCACCAAGCTGTCAACACTGCCACTTATTTATTGCAGCGATTATTTAGATTTTAGTGTATGCAACTCTGAGATAGTTTTCAGAGTATTAAAAAACAAAATATAAACAATAAAATATATTTCCTATTAATACAATTTTAATAATGTTATATATTATCAGCAGTACAAATTATTATACGATAATGCCCCCAAGCTAATGAATTCTCAATGTTTATCTAGTAGCGTGAGTCATCCCAGTACACAGCTGATTTCGCGATTTCTTCAACAGATAAGCATCCTCGCCACAATTCATAATTTCGAATGTTCAATTTTACGTTTTTCATGATATCTTCTGCGGAAATTCTTGCAAAAAACAGGTTGCGTAAATTCTTTATTTATACCACTCTTCTAAATTTTCGAGTTGTGTTAGTTGAACAAAATTGTTTATATAGTAATAATTTCCATCATTCGGTCGTCGAGTTAACAATTCTGTAGATATCCACAGAGGCGATTGGACTAGTTGCAGCATTCGACGTGCTTCAGCTTCAAACGGAATAAAGCAATTGTTAAAAAACGTGTTGTTATCTTCACTGAACGGCGTAATGGATGCCGATATCATAGAAGCATTAGGCCATACAATAAAATCCCAATATACGTTTTCAATATTCTTGCAGTTGGTGCTCTCATCAATACAACCATCCTCGGTGAAACACATCTTAACACTGAGCACTAATCTTTATTTACAATTGACGTAGATGATTTTATGCGATGAGTAAGTAAAAATGAGCAACTTATTTATTAAAATTTTTGACGGCATCATTAAAAGAACATTTATTTCAATCTATACTGGCAATATTTCTTTGATCGATATGCTTCCTCTTTAAATGTCTACCATAAGCATCGCTACGTGAAAATGTGGATGTGCAATGAACACATGCAATTTGAATGTCATTATGATTTTTCTGATGCCTTTTTAATATTTGAAAACTGGAGAGTTCTTTTTTACAAACTGAACAAACAAACATTCCGCTTTTGTGTTTTCTGTTGTACGACACATCACCATCCTTTGTCAGATACTTAAGAGATGTTTCGGGTAATGTTAAATTTGCAGTATTATTTCTTATCAAGTTTGGCGTTTCAGAGAACCGAATATTTAAGTCACTAGCTTTGTTTACGTTGTACAGTATCACCATCTTAACTGTAACACGTTTGTCTCAATACTGAAATGTTGATGCTATTATTATTTCTATTTATACTTTTTAAGAAAGTCAATTGTCCTATCAGCGTCGGCTAACGGTGGCTAATCGGTGGCTAACGGAGGCTAATCGGTGGCTAATCGGCGGCTTACGGTGGCTAATTGCTGGCTCCATCTACTTTCCATCCACTTCCATCCTCTTACAATCCACTTTCCATCCACTTTTAATTCACTTACATCTACTTGCATTCATTTACAATCCATTTCCATCCACTTTCTATCCACTTACATCCACACATCACCAAGAGCTGCTACATAACATCAAAATATGTGATATTTGGTTAACATGAGAGAAGAGGTAGCGTTTGGTGATTAAGAGGTAGCGTTTGGTGATTGAGAGGTAGCGCTTGGTGATGAAGAGGTAGCGCTTGTTGATGAAGAGGTAGCGCTTGGTGATGAAGAGGTAGCGCTTAGTGTTATGTATTTTTAGGTTAGGTAAGGTGTTATGTATTTTTAGGTTAGGTAAGGTAAAGTAAACGCGCGTTTACTTTCCGACTTAGTGAATGAGTTCAGTCTACTTGCATCTAAACAAACGCAAACAGTGCCATCTTTCTTAGCGATAGTGAGTAGCGGACTAGCATATGGGGTGTCGGATCGTTCAATGACCCCCTACGCCTCCATTCTGTCAATCTCAGCCTGAACAGCCGTTCTATATGCCACGGGAATAGGATACTGTTAAACTGTGAAAAGAGTGAGATCTATCAAATTAATTTGATGCTTGTATTCTACAGTTAAACCCGGGCGATCTGAAAAGGTTGTTCAGTGTTTTTGGAGAAGAGAAGTAAATATTGTTTTTTGCTCCAATGGTAAATTAATTTTTGAACTAACATCCATTACCTTAGCATTAGAATATTCAGGTATAATGGCTTGAGGTTGTGATTGGTCGATTGCACAGATGCGCAGATGAGAAGTTACAGGCGAAATTATATCATGTTCCATAATAGTTTCTGGTACTCCAAAAGTTTATCACCAAGTAAAAACGTGACCAGTCCTCGCTTTTCCCGAAGACTGACATTTGCGTGAAAATATCTTAAAAAATCTACCCTTAAAATAACAGGGTAACATACATTTGGAATGACTAAAAGATCAAAAGTGGAAATAAAATTATTTATTGGAAAAGGCATTAATAATTGATGAGTTACGCAGCTTAATTTGGTTTTAAAAGCCCCTTTGACTCTTATACCTTGAACAGACAGAACAACAAAATTCTCCAACACGGCACTTATTTGTTGAAAGACTTCATAAGTGATGCACGAAATTTCACTTCTTGTATCTAACAGTGCGGTAAATTGAAACTTTTCAAAAGCAATGGTTAACACCGGAGAGTCAATCGGTGCTTCTCGGTGATCGAATTCACATTTATCAGCAAATAAGGCCTCTCCTATATTTTGATTGTCAAAATGGTTGACTCGTTTTATGACACCAACGTCCGAGTCTAAACGGTAGTGTCGTTGTAGTTTTAATGATCCATATGTTCAATGTATTTATTGTTGTCAAGAGCCAGATTAGCAATTGCGTTGGTATGAGATGGTCTTACAATATTATTGGGATGGGAAAATCTCGGGCGTTGTTGAGTTCGATAGTTCAGGCTAGGCCGAACAGATGGAGAACTCAAAACGTTGCTAAAAATTTGATATTGTGAAATGAATTCCACACTACGCAATACCGACAACGCTTGCCAAATATTTGAAGTCCCAATTAAACAACATGTGAAGCGGAAAGTGCCTAGTAATAAGATGGATTAAATGTTCATCTTTGTAAGATGGTACATTAAATTGGAAAACGTATCATCCACTGCGCGATAACGACCCGATTCTAAGTGACCGCAAACCTCATTTAACATAACCAACAACGTTTTCTCATTCTTGTTTGCAGAAATTCGATATGAGTTAAACGGTGTCAAGATTGATAGAACGAGAGATTTGGTTATCTCGAGCACTATGAAGGGGTTCCTTTCTTACGGATAAGCCTTAGATATGGAAGTTCTGAAAACTAAAAACATATTTTGTGAATAATAAGTTTATTGCTCTTATTCCGCTAAAGTGTTGGTTAGGATTTGCCGAAGACTATAAAAAAATAATGGGATTTGCTAAACACGAACAAATTCTACTGCGTGCGTCTACTGATGTGAATTGTTTCATAAGCGATGATACTGATAAAAAGCAATTAATCAGATTAAATTTAAAATAAACAAAATCGAGTGGAGAGTACTACATATACAATTAAATGATGAGATTAAATTACAAATGTTGGAACAAGTTAAAAACCGATTCTAGAATCTTAATCCCATTTCGCAAATGGGAACTACACGAACTACCCTTTATGAATAAATCTAAAGATAGTGTTTGGTCCGTAAAAACCAGTCTGGAGAAATCACGATATGTAATCATAGCTTTTTACGTCAACAAAAAGGGTGTGTCGAGTGAAGACGTTTCCACATTCGATCATTGTAACATTAAAAACATAAGAATCTATCTAAATTCTGAAACATATCCATACGAAAATTTAAATTTGGATTTTGACAATGGCAAATATTTAACCGCTACAAGATGTACTGTCAGTTTCAAAGTAGTTACTATGATAATGCAAAAAATCAGCCGTTCTTTTCTTTTACTGATTTTAAGAATCACACAATGTTTGTATTTGACGTTTCAAAACAAAATGAAAGCATCAAGTCCTCGATGGTAGACCTGCGCCTTGAAATGAATACATCTCAGATTTTTAAAGACAATACTAGATGTTATTGCCTCATTTTGAGCAATACCATAGTTGAATACACATCGCTATCAGGGTGGGTTCAAAAACTCGTGTGATAGGAAAAAGATTGAGATTCAGTAATCTCGAGTCAACGGTCATTTATTTGTCTGAAGAATGTGGTGACTATAGAAGCGGTGTTGAATAGATGATTGAAGCACAAAATAGACTACGAATTCAACGTAGAATTAAAAAGATTGCAATAACATTAGAAGCAGTAGTGAATCCTGAACATAGAAAAATGCGTCAAATACCCATCAATTGAGCTTTTATTTTAGTAGAGTACAGACCGTTGATGTGTACACATCATATAACATGATGATTATATTAGCCATCGATATGCAAGGATTTGTAATTGCAAATCAGTTTATACCAAAAGAAATAAGTTTTGAGACAAATTACCAAAATATTCACAGTTACTTGATGAAACCGACAATCGACTACTCGTTTTTAACATCGAAGGAAAAAATGCAAGCCAGATATGGTTGGAAAATAACTACCACTCAATTCCATATTCCGGAGGAATTGTTGATATGGCCGAGATTGACAACATCTTTTACGGATTTACTCAGAATTTATCCGATGTGACGTGCGTGGTCAAGGGTGTTTAAAAAGAAGATTTTTTAAAAAGACATTTTCCGAATTTTACCATATTAAACCTTGAAGGTGAAATTAATTCACCAAAGTTTGAAAAATGTACTCATTTTTGTGCAAATCACACGGATGAGTTTAGTAATTGTTCATTTTAGTATGTTAAAAAAAATTGTGGTTATTTAAATAGTAAATAATATTAAGATAGAGTAATTATAAAAATTATTATTAAATGTAACTTATTGTGTAATTGGTAAAGTTAGATTGTTATGTGAAATTTTTTTATTGATAATCGTTCAAATTTATCTTGTAATTTTTTTTTTAAATAATAAATGTGTTATTAAGATGTTGTGTTTAATTTAACTACCTTTATAATAGACAATATACATTTTTAACAGAGAGTCAATTACATCCTGTTACTTCTGATTATGTTATAATTTCCTGTTGAAAACTGGTGATATGTTATCATGCATGTTGTTATGAAATGATGAAATAAAACACAGTTATAACATATCATTGATTTTCTTTTATTTAATGTTTGTTAATATATCTTTTATATAATTAATAAAATTCATATAAAATTATAATTACACATTTAATAATTGTTTCTTTATTTTAAACCATCCAGAAGATTTTTTGTATTTTTATCGCTTAGGAGCGGGTCAAGTACAAGTTTTTAATTTGAATACCATGAAGGTGTTGGTGTTGGTTGGTGAAAGTTTTTGCAACATTGGAAGTCGCACTTCCGGTCACCATTTTTGATTCTGGGATAAAGATAACCACTATTTTTGATACACCCTGTCTATACACAGTCTTTCGACCACCATGTATATATGCTCGTTTGCTGCCGCTAGGTGGCTGCTGCTGCTGCTGCTGCTGTTGTTTGGGTTGCCTCTTACGCTACACGTCATAGTGCCGTTTTGGTATTGCGCGTTGCACTTGCACACTAGAGACAAAACATTGGAATTTCCCCCTCTCATATTTTCCATCCTTCCATTTCTGATTTCTGGTTCTCACTCACACACAAGGGGCTCTTATGGAGGTATAACGAAAAAGTGCGTATACCGGATGCACCGCATCCGGATCACCCCAACCCTCCTCAACAGGATGTGAAGATGACAAGATAGTGAGGATGACAAGAAACTTGCTACATTTGAATTTTACACCAAAATGTTGGTAAAGTAAGGCTTCAACTCAAGTAGCAACGTTTATCAGTTCTTCCAGTGAGCTGAATTGTCTGGCATCTATTGATTCTCCTCGGAAGGAATCTTTAAAAATTTTTGCCTCATCGCTGAGTCATGACAAGTAGGCCTTATGATAAGCCAATGTTAGTATGTGGTTGCGTTGTAAATCGTCTTTCAATCTTCCTAAGAACTCCTACGAGACTTTGTGGGTGTTTTCTTTAAACGATGGTTCATCTTCTTCAAACTTTTTGTTGTGGTGCATTCCCGGCCACATTATGGTGGTGTGCGGCGCATTCGTTGTTTCAGACCGCCGGGCACTAGAGTAGCCCGTTGGTCTAGGTGGTTGGCGGTATTGGTGTTTGGTTTGATTTTGGGAGCCGTTGTTCCGGGGAATTTATTTCCCGGTCGTGCTCGCTCTTATTTCATCGTGATTGATGGTTACATTAATAAAATAAATTAAAAAATATTTGAATTTCCCGCCAAAAATAATGTCGGTAAAGTAGGAAGGCCAATTGCAAAAAGTACTTTTAGATTTCCCATTTAAACCTTATGAGATTTGGATCCAGATTTCTCACAGCTACTCGACTACTGTCCGTTTCCTGGGGTTCGTACTTAAAAGGACCCATTTCTTTCCGGCACATATTGATGAATTGGTCATAAAGTGCAAAAAAGCCTTAAACGTGATCAAGTGCTTGGCTAACATCAACTGGGGTGCGCGGAGAAAGGTACTGTTGCGGCTGTACAAGGCCCTGGTTTTGTCTACGGTCGACTACGGCTGCGCGGTATACTTACCTGCCAGAAAATCTCGGTTGAAAGCCCTAGAAGCAGTCCACAACGCTGGCTGATGCCGAGGGCTAGAGCTCGTTTTGATCTGACCTCTAAGAACAAACAAAAAACTTGACCCGACGTCTTGAGGAGCAAGTTTCTTGAAAACGGATTGGGAGGTAGGAAATGCCTTTGTTTTAGAAGGTATGGCCCATTCATGGTCTCTCCCTAAAGAGGCCTCCGTATACAGAATTACATGCATTGCATAAAGCCCTGCTAAACTGTAAGACGTCATCTCACAGCTCTTTCCTCCTTTGCTCTGATTTGTTGAGTACCATGCTGAGTATACAGTTTATGTACTCGGTCGATCCACTGGTCCAGCTCGTACAAGCTTCGCTATTCTACCTGGTTGGGTTTGAACAGAGAATTATCTTTGTTTAGACACCGGCTCATGTGGGTATCAAGGGCAACGAGCTGACTGATAAAACTACCCGGCAGACGGCTAACGCGGATTCTACAGACAACATTCCCGTAAGACCCGATGATCTTAAAGGATACGTCATATCAAAGGTCATCGAGGATTAGCAAAAAGTTTGTAACGGCTTCAAGAGCAAATTAAAAGAAATCAAGATTACCGTGACGGCATGCAAGTTGCCGGGAGAGAGAAGGTTGCTCTATGTCGCTTCTGGTGGCAGCGTATCCGCATGTCAATAGTGAGAATAAAAATGTAGAGATTTGGCAAAATGTTGCAGCAAATAAAATGAATGTTTGAATAAATGTAGCAAAAACTAAAACTGAAGTCTTTGATAAGAACAAAGTAGCCAGTGATTGTAGAATTGAGTTATACGGTGAACGCTTAGAGCAAGTAAATGTTTTTGTGTTTTAAAAAAAATGTTTAATAAGAATGGTAACTTAGTTGAAGAAATTGAAAGACAAATAAATAAATTGCAAAAAGTAGTTGGAAGTTTGTGTATGATTGCAAAAAATGAAGTATTGTCCAAGAAAGCAAAATAATGAGATACTTAAGACGTGTGTGTGTGTTTGAGTGTAAAAAGTAGTATGGACAAAGTTAAAAATGAGTAGATAACGAACGAATGTGGTTTGAAAGTAACCTTGACAGACTAGTGCAAACGTAGTTTTCTAGGTTTGTTTGACCCTGTTGAGAAAATATGATGGACATGTATTTGCATCAAAATGAAGAATTAGACGACGTAAAAGTTTCTTGAATGTTGTAGATAAATGTGTGCAAATAAAAAAGATTAAAAGTGGAAAGAATAAGCGCATGCATAACCAAATGTCTGGATATTTGTACAAAGTAAGGTTTAAGAACCAAAGTAAGATATTTTATACTGTTATTGCTTACACCCAAAAGGGAACGACGTGACTAGATATGTATGTATACGTAAATGTGCCACAAAGATATTACCAAAAGATATATTTATTATTAGTAGAATGTTTATAATATATAAGGAAATACATTTTTTTTGTTACGTTTTTAATTAATTAACTTGTTTTTTTTCTGTTTTTTTTTCAATTAGCTTTCTATGCCAGAGTTGTATAATTATTTAATTATATTGTATTACTTAAAGTATGTGAAGTCCAATATGAAGTAAAATAAGAAGTAATTGCCACGTCCAATATAAAAAATTTTGAGGTTTTTTTAGTTCGATAAATAAGATTTTGATGCAAGATTTTGATGCAAGATTCCGGTCTTGTTGTTAAAGATAAAAATTAATTGAGCAATATTTTTGTTAAACACTTTGCTAATCTTAGTCAAAATAAAATGAATTTGCATTTTGGTAATAAATACTCTAAATCAGGTACAACTTTACCAATTATTTGCTCATCTATCTTTATAATACCAATAACTGAGTTTGAAGTAGAAAATATTATATCGAACATGTCAAACAAATGCAGTACGGGTTTAGATAAAGTTCCAGTGATGTTGTTAAAACACATAAAATCAGATATTTCTAAAATATTAGCAGATATTATTAACACATCGTTTCAGTCAGGTATTTTTTCAACTAACTTAAAACGTGGTTCTGTAATACCTTTGTTTAAAAAAGGAAACGCTACAAACATTGACAATTATCGGCCTATAACTTTGTTGAGTTACTTCTCAAAAATATTTGAATAAGCTTTTTGCAATAGGACCCTTGATTTTTTAAATAAGCATAATATTTTACACCAGTCCCAACATGGTTTTTGACCTAACTGATCTACAGAAACAGCAACATATGATCTCATCCAAAATATTCATAAAAAATTAGAGAACAAAAAATGGGTCTTATTACTTGTATTTGATCTTACATCGGCGTTTGATGTAATTAATCATAACTTTTTATTAAATAAACTACACAGTATGAGCTTAAGAGACCCAATTAATTCTTAGATTAGGTAATATTTAAAAGATAGCTCTATTGTTGTCAACTTTGAGGGTATTCAATCTAAGCAAACGGATATACAGTTATGGGTAGCTCAAGGATCAATAATAGATCCTTTACTTTTTATTTTATTTATTAATGATCTTTCCAGTTACTTAAATTGTTCAGACGTCATAATGTATGCAGATGACACATCTGTTATTGTAAAAGCGCATTCATTAGAGGAATTGGAAACGAAATCCAATGAAGTTATAAAAAAATTTAATTTGTGGTGTTCAACAAATAATTTAATAGTTAACCTTGAAAAGACAGCGTGTGTATTATTTAAAACCAAAATTCATTCTAACGTGACAATGAAAAATATTACCGTCAGTAATACAGCTAAAGTTTTGGGTGTGTCAATTGATTCTGAATTAAATTGGTGTAGTCAGATTGATCTTGTATGCTCAAAACTAGCAAAGTCAACTTTTGCAATACTAAACTTAAAACACCAATTACCGCTGCAAAATATAATGTCTGCGTACTATGCACTCGTACATTCCTATTTGAGCTATAACATTATTCTTTGGGGTCAAAGCAAAGAAATTGAAATAGCGTTTGTTATGCAAAAAATAATTCTGAGAATTATATACAATTTAAGACCAAGAGAAACTAGTAAAGACACCTTTATTAAATATAATATTCTCACAGTTTATGGAATTTATATTTATAAGTTATGTTTGTTTGTATATAAAAACAACCATTTATTTGATACTAGTGAGAGTATGGCTAATCATCAATATTCAATTCGATCTTCTCAAAACATTTTTATTGGTACTTACAAAACTAGTAGATACACCAAATCTCCCAAATGTGCAGCAAGCTATATATACAACCAGTTGCCCGTACGGATTAAATCAATAAAATCAATACCATCATTTAAAAAACATTTAAAACAGTTTTTAATAACTGGTTGTTTTTATAAGCTTGAAGACTTTTATAAAGTTTGTATTTGAATTAGTAATGTTATGTATTGTACTATTGTTGGTATATTATTCTTATTATTATTGTAATTTTTAGTTTTGACGTAGTCGGCTTGTAAAGCTTTTTATGACAATAAAGTATTATTATTATTATTATTATTATTATTATTATTATAAGGAAAGAAACGCACTGAAAGCTAACAACAATATCCAAGTATTTATGTACGTTTTCTATATATTGCTTAACGCTTTTATTAACGCATTCATTAGATTTAATTAACCTTCAATGTTATGTTTACCTATTGTTCAGTGTATGAGCACAAATGAAATTGTTTTGCCTGCCTCTACCGAAAGCATAATTTTCGGCCGAAATATGGCCATTTGGCCACTAAATTATTTGCGGTACTTGATTAGCTGTGAGTCACAATTTCATATGTAAATGTCATAACTTAAAATCTGACAGTAGTAACAAATTATGATAAACATTGAAAATAATGTTTTTAATTGGGGCAGGCAAAAAAAATAAAAAACTCGTGCCAGAAAGCAAAAGCCTATTTTTGGCCTTTGATACACTATATACTATTGCTTTCATTATGATTTGTTTTTTGTATTTTTTCAAATAACCCTCCATCAAATTGTAATTTTTTTTGTGTTGTTCTATATGTTTTGATTTAGAACTTCGACACTCTAAATTGAAAACTAGCAGGCAACGTCACAATAGAGTACTCAGTATTTACTAATTAAATCAATAATGCGATATATTGCATTTTTGCGTAACAATAAAATAATATTAATTTTAATTATTTAAGTTATGCTTGTGCAAAGCCACGCAAACGAAATTAAGTCATAACAATACATTTGATTTGTTTAATAATTGATATAACTAATGTCAAAACTTTAAAAAGTTACCAGTTAGAGTATTTATTAAGATATTATTTGTTTAAAAAAGTAAATAGAAAAATATTAATTAATAACATAAAGTCTCTGTATTATCCAAAATTGAAGATTTTTGAAAGTTTTGGTTACTTATAACAATAATTAAATCTTACAAATTATTATACATCATCATGATGATATGATTATATTAAGTTTGATATCACAAAGCAGTTCCTGACAACTTTGATAAAATTATTGTATTTTTTTAAGGTATTACAGTTTTTAATAATCTTTAAAAAATGATTTAAATTTTAATAAAAATTGATTTTTTTTATGTTAACATTGCCTATAATTAAATAAAAATTAACAGTTTCTTTGTAAATCATATCTCGTTTTATAATATGTAATTAATCAAAAAACAAATAAATATAATCAGGTTTATTTATAAACATACAAAAAATAACATAAATATTTACACATAATAAATAATTAAAACATTATTACTAAAAATCGTATTGTCCTTGAACTTGCACTCCATAATCAGCTTGTTTATTTCCCATTTGTCCTCCAAAATGTTGATCATATGTTCCAGAAATTCCAACTGTACCTTGTTTGTCAGGTGTTCTATAAATATTATAAGTACCCTTGGCTGAAACATCAGTACCTTGCCCACGAGTATTTTGAGTTCTGACGCTTAGCTCGCTATCTAATACATAAATTTATATTATAATCATTGTTAAAAACGGTTTGTTTGTGACTTACACTTACTCCCTCGGGCCCTGCAGAAGCGTCAGTATGCCTTGTACATGCTTTAGCTTTTGAATTACAGCAACTAAAATTAAAAATATATATATAAAATTTAATTATTATTTTTAAGAATTAAATAACATACCGCTTTTGCCTAATATGTTGTATTGGAACTAGATAATAGCCTTGGTTATTCTCATCTTCTACAATTTCAACTGGATGTCCTAAACTAACACTTGCACAAAGTGCTACAATAATAAGATATTTAAACATTTTGTATGAAAGAATATCAGGTTTGAATATTTATTTCTCCGAGTTCAGAGATTATATACTTATTCCACTGCACAGAAATGCGGGGAATTCCCAACTACTTAATAATTGTATGCGGGGAATCATTGGATTCAAAAATAATACTTTTTTTAATTTAACCTTGGTCAGTATCTCTAATATTTTAAATGAACCGTTAAAAATAGTGATAATTATATTCTATACGTCAGTAAATGTGTCATATTTTTGTGCAATAAATTAATTTCAAATAACGATTTACGTTTAAGTTATAATTTTACTACAACTAAATGTGTACATTCAACTGTAATAAATTTACTAAAATTAGTAATATTATAATTTATATTAATAAACACTATTATAACCAAATTTGGGGTCCTGTTGAATTAGATGAAATAATTTATAAAAATGACTAAATTTCTTATTACTTTTACTAGTGGCGTAACTCGCTGGTATTAAAATTTTAACTCATTGACTTACTTTTCTTTTATTTTTTTATTTTAAGTTGCTTTATTTGCGTGACTTATTTTATATATACATTTTTTTTGTACATAATATAATATAATACAACTTTCTACTCCACCATCCTCAATTTTCTTTCTTCATTTAATGACGCTTTTCATCCACACTATTTTTTTAAAGAAATTTATCATCACACAACAAATGCATTCCAAACTATATTTATCACAGTTTTAAATTCATCTAGCAATTGGTAAGCATCATCAGTCCATACAATAATGACGTTGACAAAATTATAAAAATACAATAATGACGTTGACAAAGTTATAAAATCAATGCAATTGAAAACCTTAAACTTAGAAATAAAAATATCATTCTGATCTATTTCTATTATAAATTTAGATATTAAGAGTGCTTATTTTAAGTTATATAATACCAAAAGTCCTAACTATTAATATACAGGGTGAGTCGGGAGGAACGGACCAAACTCCAGGAGTGTATTCTACACCTGAAAATAATGTAAAAAACTCAAATGTTGTTATCCAATTTTTATTTGTTTTCAATTATAGCATAATTTTTGTATCTAGTATGCCATGTTCGACGTTCTAAAACATTTGATAGCTTTTTGTTCTGATAATGTGTCAGTGTGACGGTAATTTAACGTTTATATAGTTTGTACAATTAAAGTGTTACAAAATGCCACACACTTATTCAAATTTAGAATATGCAAATATGGTGTTTGTTTATGGTTTTTCTAATGAGAATGTTACAGCTGCTGTTAAAGATTATTGTCAAAGGTTTCCATATCAGAGTTTTCAACAAACTGTGCGAGACCGGAAAGCTTCCTAGTGTTAACATAACATCTGTCCAGCTACTCGACAAGATTTAGAAGAGGTAGAAGATATTCTGGATGTAGTTGCAGAAGATGCAACAACCAGCTCACGAAGAATAAGTATACAATTGGGTGTTCTACAAACAAGATTAATAAACACACTCCACGAGCAAGGCTTACACCCATACTACGTACAGAGAGTACAGCACCTACAATCGGAAGATTATCCTAAACTTATGGAATTTTGTTGGTAGATAAATAATATTCTTCGTGTTGTATTGCGCATACTTTTTACAAATACTCACAACTGTCATGTATGGTCCGACGAAAATCTCCACCCAACAGTCGAAAGTAATTTTCAACATAAGTTTTCGGTAAACGTGTGGTGTGGTATGGTCGATGGTTAATTAATTGGCTTTTTCATTTTGGAGAATTGCCTCACAAGAGCTAACTACTTAATTTTTTTACAAAATGAATTACACGGACTACTAGAGGATGTTTATTTAAACATCAAAATGCAAATGTACTACTAGCACAATAGAGCTCCTGCACATTTTGCTTGTCATGTCAAGCAACATTTGGACCAAAAGTTTCTAGGGCGTTGAATTTCGTCGCGGTGGTCTTATTAGTTGGCTTCCAAGATGTCCAGACTTTACAGCATTAGATTATTGTTTATAGAGTTGGTTCAAAGATGAAGTGTACAAAGTAAAAGTGGACACTCCGGATGGACTAATTCTACGTATTAGAAATGCTGCAGCCAATCTTAAACAAAAACATGACTCTATCAGGAGAGTAACGACGTTCTACGTAGACAAAGCAGAAAATGTTTGGAGGTAAATTGCGGTATTTTTGAACATTTATTATAAGATCGCTATGATAACCAAAACGTTAATGTATAAAATTTTAATTATTTTTAATTACTCTGTAACTTGAATACAAATAAAAATCGGATAACAACATTTGAGTTTCTTTACATTATTTTCACGTGTAGAATACACTCCTAAAGTTTAGTCCTTTCCTCCCGACTCACCCTGTATATATTATATAAGTTGAATTCTATAATATATAAAAAAAATTACATAAAAATTCTTAGCATATGCAAAAACTTTGTCATTTAATCAGTTTTTAAAGATATTAACTACTCAAGATTAATACAAAAACTGAGTATATTGTTGACAGTCACCCAGAAAAAGGTAGTTAAAATAACGTCTCAAGCCATAATAGTTAATATTATTACTTATAGACTCGAAGTAAAACAAACACAAAAACTAAATCAAACATACTTAAACCGATAAAAGAATGATATTATATACTGTTTTTGGAAATCAAATAATTAGCCAAAATGCTGATGTCAATTGGCCGAATAGGAGCTTTGGTTTGACTCCGTTGGGTTTTTTTGTGGGGTGACCCTAAGGATAAGTTTTACGCTAATCATCCAGAGACGATTTATGCCTTGAAACACAAAATCAAAGTTGCCATTCATGCGATTGGAGCCCAAACAATCAAAAATGTACTAAAAAATTTGGTTATCGGATGGGTTACTATCAAGCCAGCCGGGGCGGGGCGTTCATTTGAATGATGTGTTTCATTCTATAATGAAAATGTCCAATCTTTTTAATAAATTCATAATTTTGAAAAAATATTTATTAGTTTTTTTAATTTATAGCCAATTCAAATATGTACCAAAAAGTTAGATGGCCCACTTTAGATGTATTTGTTTTATATATTATATTTTGTAGTATTTTATTTTCGTTTGTAGATGTTGATATATAATAATTGTAATATACTGTAATTTCAATATAATAATAATAATTTTATTCTTAAAGATATACAAACAAACAATATAGTTAAATTTGAATAAAGAAATAAAAAAAACGTCACCAAAAATTGATAAAACTTAAATAATAAAATATAATTTTTTATACTATGTTATCAAAGTAATTAAAATGTTCAATTGAATTATACGCTGTAATATTAATTAGTAAGTTTTTGATAGCACTTTTATATTTTGACAGTTTTTTAAGTTCGCAAAGTTATGGTGGAAGTGTATTATAAAATTCCATTAAACTATACTTTGGTGATTTTTCAAATAACGGTAAGCTATGTTAAGGATAATTGTAAATCTTATATATAATTCTTGTATAATGCACGTGCTTGCCTATGCCTATTTTTAAAGAATGTCAGTCAATTTATGTATAGCCATGTATGAGTCAAGTGCAGAGAATGAATTTTTTGTGTGTGTAATTTTATTTCAATGTTGTTGCTGATTTCATTATAATATTAACTCTTAAATCAAACATATCACATACTACACTTATATTATTAATATTTGTTTTAATACGCAACAACTATTATTGATTTACGCACGTGTTCACAACAAATTACAAATTAAACTTTGTGTAAAGAGTTGTCGGGTGGAAATTAGTACTATTCATACCACATAGTTGTAAGATTTAAACGTTTTTTTTAATATAACAAATTATAAAAATAATAATAAATAATGTACACAATATTCAATCTGTTAAAAGTCGTATCTTCCATGAAGCAGTACACCGTATCCAGCTTGACGATTTCCCATTCTTCCACCAAAATGTTGGTTGTATGTGCCAGAAACACCTACAGTTCCTTGCTTGTCTGGTGTTCTATAAAAGTTGTAGGTTCCTTTTGCAGTAGCATCAGTTCCATATCCACGTGTGTTTTCAGTTTGAATACTTACTACACTATCTAATATAAAAAGATACATTATATAAAAATGATCTAAAATAATATAATTTTACCATTACCTGATGGTTTATAGTGATAATCAAATTGATTTCCTGTGGTAAGCGGGCCCTTTGGATGATAGTTTCTTTGAGCATAAGCTGTGGCATCAACTTTATGATTTTCGTTGTTAATAATTGTTTGTTTGTGGGTAACAGTAGCTCCATTAGGACCAGCAGCTCCTGTAGTTTCTCTATAAAAAATAAAATCAGCTTTTAGAATAATCGCTTATCAAAGAATTATAACTAAAAATTATTGCAAATAAACAATAATTCAATTAATAATAATGTACTATATTTATTTACCGTCTTTGCCTAACATTGTTTATTGGAACTAGATAATATTCCTGACCGCTTGCGTCTTCTATGATATCAATAGGTTGACCACAACTAACATTTGCACAGGCTGCACATAGTGCCACAATAACAATATATTTAAACATATTAAATACTGAGAGTTGAATTCAGAACTGATACATTAATCCAAAACGTTTCTAGTATATATACTTAAACTGCTACTACTATGTCAAATCTTGTGGTATTCCCCTGAGATGATTAGCGAGTAAACGGGACAGTACCGAGCACAAAGTAACGAGCTTTCACCGCTCAAGCATATAACAAAATATTTTATATACGTGTTAAATATAATACGTATAATAATATAAATAAAAGAAAAATACTTTAGTCAATTGTTTTTCTACAATTGTCATTATTAATGTAATAAATTATTCTTTAAAAAGTAAACATGTTTATTGTTTAGAATATGTATAGATATAAATGACATTTTTATCTTACTACTTTGGTTATAAAATAGGTAAAACTATCAATAGACATTAATTATTTTTTTAATTTTAAATTAACACATTTATAATTAATTATTGATGAGAAAGTCATTTCGGTTTACATAATAATGTAATTGCATAAAGTAAATGCAGATTGCTAAACATTTACAAACAACAAGTTGATGTGTGTATAAAAATATACTTAGTTTAAATACTATATGTGTCAAACATATTATAAATTTTTTATATATTTTAAAAACATTTAACAAAATAGATTAGGTAAAACGGTTTACAGTTAATAAACATTTTTTGTAACTATATATTTTTACATTTTTTTTAAATCTACGATTAATTCTTAGATTGTTTTATAGGAATATTTTTTTTTGTAAAACTAGAATAGAGTTGAAACTAAATGTTTAAACTGCTACCACTGAGAAGCTTAACAATGGGCATTCTCTAAACAACTTTATGAAAAAACCGACAAACTGTCATTGAAATGATTGTTTTGTTAATTGTTTTCGATGTTGTTTTATACGTTTGGTTAAAATAATTGTCTATGATTGTAGAAAAATATTTTAAATTTGTTCAGGAAAAAGTTGTTTTGTTAAAAAAATAGATTTTCATAAAAAAATAGATTTTCATAATAAAATATATTAAAATTACATATATCTAAACTATAGCTTATTTAAAACCAACAAACTTTTTTTTAAAAACTTTTCTGTTTTTAATTACGGTTGGAGAGTTATTTATGTAGGTGTTTCGGTAATTTTGACTAATCCTGTATAGTACTTCATTTATTAATTTTTCTTGTACCCTGGTTTCCTATCTAGTATTATTGTATTGTTAAAATTAAAAAGATAATTTTCATTAAAATAACGTACATTAGTTTGCAGTTCTTCTATGGTTGTACAATCTATTGCTGAGATGTTGTTTAGTTGGTTCAATGTATACTTTGTCACAATCATTACAAGGTACACTCAATTTGCTATTAATTTTTTGGTATTTTTGTGTTTTTAGTTGTATAAAGATGTCTACTGTTATTATGTTTTATGTTCATAAATTTTATTATTAATCTATATCATTTTTCTAATATAGTTTCTAATATGTATAGCAAATGATCGAAAATATAAAGAATAAGGGTTTGTTTGTTTGCCTATTTTAATAATAATAATTTTTTTTTTGCGGTTTG
Organism: Tachinus rufipes; assembly: GCA_963932245.1. Taxonomy (NCBI): domain Eukaryota; kingdom Metazoa; phylum Arthropoda; class Insecta; order Coleoptera; family Staphylinidae; genus Tachinus; species Tachinus rufipes. Next base: position 55,878,271 of record OZ010748.1, read on the forward strand.
CATTTACTGTTGCTAACTATAATACGTCTACATAATACTTTAAAACTGGCAAAAGAAAATTGGTTATCTAAAGTGAAAGTAGGAATAAGAGTACAATCTGACCACCAGCCTTTAGAACTGAACTTAACTGGGGAAACTGTAAGAAGACAGAAAAATGAATAAAAAAGGGCAGCAAAGGCTAACTTATAAAAAAATCTGAGAAAAATTAAAGAAAAAGAAAAAAATGTAGAAGAGATAATGAGAAAATTAAACGAAAATGACATAGAAAAAAAATAAATTAAAAAAAGCTAATGGTGGATCAGCAAATGTACTCAAAAAATGCTAGAAGATACAAAAAAAGCACAAAAGAAAAATATCTTAAAGAACAGAAGGTATACAAAAATGAATATATAAAAGCTAAAAGTAAAAAAGTAGAAACAGAAATAAAAAAATAAAAACAAAAGCAGAAGCATAGACATTCATAAACAAAGAAACGAAAAGAAAACTGAGAGATATTGATGCAATACTAATGAAGGCGTAGATGGAACACTTTTTAAGTTCAAAATAAACAAAAAAAAAGAAAAAAAAAACAGGCAGGCAAAAACCAATCCAGCATGCCAAAGTAAATAATTAATAGTAAAACATTAAAAAAAAAAAAGAAAAGGCCAGGTATTGATAGGATACAGAATGAAGCGTGGTTGTATAGTTCAGAAGAGTTGTTTGAGAGATTGAGTGAGTTAATAAATAGAGTATGAAACGGAGAAGGGTTTTCGAGTTAATGTAAAGAAGGTTCGTATGTCCGATACACAAGAAGTGGAAACAAAAATCTAGTAAATAACTACAGAGAAATAGCTGTGTATGAATGAGATAATCGCAAGCAGACAAGCCGGCTTTAGGAAGGGACAAGGTATCATGGATAACTAAATATAAAATATATTCTACAACAAAAAAAAGACAAAAAAAAATATTAGAGAAAGGAGAAAAAGTATACGGTTTATTCCTGAAACTAAAAGCGACATAGCGTGGATAAAGAGAAACTGTCAAGTGTATGAGAGACAAAAAAATTAGCGAGCACTTGGTATGAAAAGTAGAAAAAATGTATGAGGAAACAGCAAGCCAGGTGTATGGTAACGGTAAAATAAGTAAAAGATTTTGGACAACAAAAGAAGTGAAACAAGGCAACAACATGGTAATAGTTGCAAAAGAACCAAAAAAAAAACTAAAGAAATGATCAAAAGTTTAAAAAAATATTAAAAAAAAATAATTGTAAGTTAATGTTGAAGAAACAAAATGTATGGTGTTTAGAAAAAAATGAAAAAAACTGGAAATGGAATGGGCAAAGTATTTCAAATACTTGTTTTTTGCACAAACAATAGCGAGAACGAGCACATTAAAGAGATGGTTAAAAAAGCAAATAAAGTAGTGGGACAAGATAGGAAATGAATGAAAGAAAATTTCAGTGTATAAAAATAAAAATGGTTATGTTTGATAGTTTATAAATGATAAATCATAATTCTTAAAAATTAAAAAATAATTCTAATTTGTTTGTTTACTTCTTTTCTTCGTATTTTAAGTGCCTTTATTCATTCTATTTCTGTTTTGTTTTCTTTTAATATCTGCTCTTTTTTCATTTTGTTACATTTTTTTAACATATGTTTCATAGTTTTTTAGTCTCTCCGCAAGTTCTGCACATTTTCAGTTCTTCCATCCAAAATCTTCTAACTTGTTCTTCATTGTCACATCTAAATCTATTATCATCTTTACTATATCTTTTGCTCTCTAAGTACATTTGCAGATTACTTTCTAAAATATGTTCATAATTTGCGTTATATCTAGACTCTTTTACTTGTATTCTCCTTTTTTGTGTTCTTTTCCAGTTTCTTTCATATTTTTAATTTTTTGGCTAGCATTTGCTTCTTTGTCTTATTTTTTCCTTATATCTTATTGCTCTTTTTTAGCAGGATATATGCTAGAGTTTCTCTATTTAAACCCAGTACCTATTTCCATTATTTTATATGTATTGTTTCTCATTTTATTTTTTGTTCTTTCCATCCCCATATTTTTGACCCATACAATATTATACTCCTAACAAAACTATCAAACATAACCATTTTTATTCTTATACACTGAAATTTTCTTTCATTCATTTCCTATCTTGTCCCACTACTTTATTTGCTTTTTTAACCATCTCTTTAATGTGCTCGTTCTCGCTATTGTTTGTGCAAAAAACAAGTATTTGAAATACTTTGCCCATTCCATTTCCAGTTTTTTTCATTTTTTTCTAAACACCATACATTTTGTTTTTTCAACATTAACTTACAATTTTTTTTTTAAATATTTTTTTAAACTTTTGATCATTTCTTTAGTTTTTTTTTTGTTTCTTTTGCAACTATTACCATGTTGTTGCCTTGTTTCACTTCTTTTGTTGTCCAAAATCTTTTACTTATTTTACCGTTACCATACACCTGGCTTGCTGTTTCCTCATACATTTTTTCTACTTTTCATACCAAGTGCTCGCTAATTTTTTTGTCTCTCATATACTTTGACAGTTTCTCTCTATCCACGCTATGTCGCTTTTAGTTTCAGGAATAAACCGTATACTTTTTCTCCTTTCTCTAATTTTTTTTTTTGGTCTTTTTTTTGTTGTAGAATATATTTTATATTTAGTTATCCATGATACCTTTTCCCTTCCTAAAGCCGGCTTGTCTGCTTGCGATTATCTCATTCATACACAGCTATTTCTCTGTAGTTATTTACTAGATTTTTGTTTCCACTCTTGTGTATCGGACATACGAACCTTCTCTACATTAACTCGAAAACCCTTCTCCGTTTTATACTCTATTTATTAACTCACTCAATCTCTCAAACAACTCTTCTGAACTATACAACCACGCTTCATTCTGTATCCCATCAATACCTGGCCTTTTCTTTTTTTTTTTTAATGTTTTACTATTAATTATTTATTTTGGCATGCTGGATTGGTTTTTGCCTGCCTGTTTTTTTCTTCTTTTTTTTTGTTTATTTTGAACAAACTTATAAAGTGTTCCATCTACGCCTTCATTAGTATTGCATCAATATCTCTCAGTTTTCTTTTTTTTTTTTGTTTATGAATGTCTATGCTTCTGCTTTTGTTTTTATTTTTTTATTTCTGTTTCTACTTTTTTACTTTTAGCTTTTATATATTCATTTTTGTATACCTTCTGTTCATTAAGATATTTTTCTTTTGTGCTTTTTTTGTATCTTCTAGCATTTTTTGAGTACATTTGCTGATCCACCATTAGCTTTTTTTATTTTTTTTTTCTATGTCATTTTCTTGTAATTTTCTCATTATCTCTTCTACATTTTTTTCTTTTTCTTTAATTTTTCTCAGATTTTTTTATAAGTTAGCCTTTGCTGCCCTTTTTTATTCATTTTTCTGTCTTCTTACAGTTTCCCCAGTTAAGTTCAGTTCTAAAGGCTGGTGGTCAGATTGTACTCTTATTCCTACTTTCACTTTAGAAAACCAATTTTCTTTTGCCAGTTTTAAAGTATTATGTAGACGTATTATAGTTAGCAACAGTAATTGCAAACCGCAAAAAAAATTATTATTATTAAAATAGGCAAACAAACAAACCCTTATTCTTTATATTTTCGATCATTTGCTATACATATTAGAAACTATATTAGAAAAATGATATAGATTAATAATAAAATTTAGGAACATAAAACATAATAACAGTAGACATCTTTATACAACTAAAAACACAAAAATACCAAAAAATTAATAGCAAATTGAGTGTACCTTGTAATGATTGTGACAAAGTATACATTGAACCAACTAAACAACATCTCAGCAATAGATTGTACAACCATAGAAGAACTGCAAACTAATGTACGTTATTTTAATGAAAATTATCTTTTTAATTTTAACAATACAATAATACTAGATAGAAAACCAGGGTACAAGAAAAATTAATAAATGAAGTACTATACAGGATTAGTCAAAATTACCGAAACACCTACATAAATAACTCTCCAACCGTAATTAAAAACAGAAAAATTTAAAAAAAAAAGTTTGTTGGTTTTAAATAAGCTATAGTTTAGATATATGTAATTTTAATATATTTTATTATGAAAATCTATTTTTTTATGAAAATCTATTTTTTTAACAAAACAACTTTTTCCTGAACAAATTTAAAATATTTTTCTACAATCATAGACAATTATTTTAACCAAACGTATAAAACAACATCGAAAACAATTAACAAAACAATCATTTCAATGACAGTTTGTCGGTTTTTTCATAAAGTTGTTTAGAGGTTGCCCATTGTTAAGCTTCTCAGTGGTAGCAGTTTAAACATTTAGTTTCAACTCTATTCTAGTTTTACAAAAAAAAAAATTCCTATAAAACAATCTAAGAATTAATCGTAGATTTAAAAAAAATGTAAATATATATAGTTACAAAAAATGTTTATTAACTGTAAACCGTTTATCTTAAACTATTTTGTTAAATGTTTTTAAAATATATAAAAAATTTATAATATGTTTGACACATATAGTATTTAAACTAAGTATATTTTTATACACACATCAACTTGTTGTTTGTAAATGTTTAGCAATCTGCATTTACTTTATGCAATTACATTATTATGTAAACCGAAATGACTTTCTCATCAATAATTAATTATAAATGTGTTAATTTAAAATTAAAAAAAATAATTAATGTCTATTGATAGTTTTACCTATTTTATAACCAAAGTAGTAAGATAAAAATGTCATTTATATCTATACATATTCTAAACAATAAACATGTTTACTTTTTAAAGAATAATTTATTACATTAATAATGACAATTGTAGAAAAACAATTGACTAAAGTATTTTTCTTTTATTTATATTATTATACGTATTATATTTAACACGTATATAAAATATTATGTTATATGCTTGAGCGGTGAAAGCTCGTTACTTTGTGCTCGGTACTGTCCCGTTTACTCGCTAATCATCTCAGGGGAATACCACAAGATTTGACATAGTAGTAGCAGTTTAAGTATATATACTAGAAACGTTTTGGATTAATGTATCAGTTCTAAATTCAACTCTCAGTATTTAATATGTTTAAATATATTGTTATTGTGGCACTATGTGCAGCCTGTGCAAATGTTAGTTGTGGTCAACCTATTGATATCATAGAAGACGCAAGCGGTCAAGAATATTATCTAGTTCCAATAAACAATGTTAGGCAAAGACGGTAAATAAATATAGTACATTATTATTAATTGAATTATTGTTTATTTGCAATAATTTTTAGTTATAATTCTTTGATAAGCGATTATTCTAAAAGCTGATTTTATTTTTTATAGAGAAACTACAGGAGCTGCTGGTCCTAATGGAGCTACTGTTACCCACAAACAAACAATTATTAACAACGAAAATCATAAAGTTGATGCCACAGCTTATGCTCAAAGAAACTATCATCCAAAGGGCCCGCTTACCACAGGAAATCAATTTGATTATCACTATAAACCATCAGGTAATGGTAAAAATATATTATTTTAGATCATTTTTATATAATGTATCTTTTTATATTAGATAGTGTAGTAAGCATTCAAACTGAAAATACACGTGGATATGGAACTGATGCTACTGCAAAAGGAACCTACAACTTTTATAGAACACCAGACAAGCAAGGAACTGTAGGTGTTTCTGGCACATACAATCAACATTTTGGTGGAAGAATGGGAAATCGTCAAGCTGGATACGGTGTACTGCTTCATGGAAGATACGACTTTTAAAAGACTGAATATTGTGTACATTATTTATTACTATTTTTATTATTTGTTATACTAAATAAACGTTTAAATCTTAAAACTTTGTGTTATGAATAGTACTAATTATTCCACGGCAATAATAGTTGTTTTTGAAGATTAAAACAATTATTAATAATTTAAATGTTGTTTGTGATTTGTTTGATTTAAGAGTTACCATTATAATGAAATCAGTAACTTCATTAAAATAAAATTAATGACAAAACATTAATACAATTCATTTAATATTAATGTAATTTACCAAAAAAAAAATGTTTCTGTACACTTAATTCATACATGGCCATATAAAAATCGACTGACCTTCTCCAAACATCTATGCAAGCACATGCTTTATACAAGAAATGTAAATAAGATTTACAATTATCCTAAACATTACGTTATTTGAAAAAAAAAGTATAGTTTAATGAAATTGTATAATTCACTTCCACTAAAACTTAAAAAACTGTCAAAATATAGGGTGCTAGCAAAAAACTTACTTATTAATATTAACCCGTATAATTTAAATGAATATTTTAATTACTTTGATAACATAGTATAGATATTTATCAAAATGTATCTATATCGTTCTTATAAATTTATTTACTCAAATTAAATTTTATTGTTTGTTTGTATATCTTTAAGAATAAAGTTTATGAAATAATAAAAAAATTTACTACGTTTTTTATCAAAGTTTTATTATTTTATTAACATAAATAATCACGTAGTAGAGGTCAGAACTATCAATTATAATAAAGTTTATTATTATATTATTATTATTATTATATTAAAATTACAGTATTTTACAATTATTATAATTTAACAACTATTAACTATAATATTTAAAAAAATCAATTAATTTTTTAACAAATACATCTATATTAGCTTGTGTGAGATGGTACACTGCAATAAACTAAATGAGGCAACAACTTCACTTATTTGAAAATAATTAAAAAAAACAAAGTTTCAAATGTTTTGTAGACTTGCGCTTTATTACGCCTTTTTAATGGCAATTAATAATCACTAAATAAAATAAATAATTATGCAGCCAACCACTGTCTTCAGAAAACATTTAATTAGTATCATTTTTATAGTACTCTCAATTTTTGTAGGCAAATTTAGGTATAGTTCAGAAAGAATATGATTTTAGTTGACTAAGCCTTGGCTGATAAAGAGTCCAACCGAAGTTTTAAAGTCGTTCAAAATATATACTAGTTGTGAAGCCACATGAGATTCCCAGTTATCTTGATCTACCACGAGGCTTTACTTCAACTAAGTGGGCTCTGATGCTCATTGTTGGTCACGGTATGTACGTAAGACAAACGACTCATACTATTAGCGGTGTTGCGCGCAAAACGGATTTAGTTATCAGGGAACCTAAACAAAAAATGTAAAATATTCAAGGAGTGGTAGTACAAACCACAACAAACAAACAAAATTTAATAAGCATGGGTTGTCATAGCAACGGTTTTGGAGATTATAGGTCTGTTCCAACATACGATTTGGACGGTTTGCAAACCGTTCAAACTGTGCACACTAACAAATATTTGTCAACCTTAGGCAATCTTTTATACACAGTAATTTGTTTGTGTGCATAGTTTGAACGGTTTGCAAACTGTCCAAATCGTATGTTGGAACAGACTTATAGAACATTATTTATTTTATAAATATTTTTACAATGAACAGAGTTATAAAGATGTTCAAAGAGCCTTCTACTACACCCTCTTTTGCCTTAAGCCCAAAATGGTTTAAGATCATCCAGGCTTGTTGAGTGGAGACGGGAGTGAGTTATACGTAACGTACCGACACTTGCAAAATAATACAAAAACGATGCACACAATAATAAATTTAAAAAAAGAAAAAGGCAAACATTTACCAAATGTATTACAAGAACCTTCAGAGCTCCAATAGTTTTTGATGATATTTGTGATTTTATAATGTTTCCACTGATAATGGTTCCTTCTGGGATAAGGAATAAAATTGGACCAGGTTTCAAATGCAAAGTTAATACATTCTCTAATTAATAAGCAACTGATAAAAAAATATTTGCTGTAGTTTATAACTAAAAATATATCACCCACACACCATTCACACTTTAACATATAAAAAAAAAAATTAACATAAGTTGACTGAAGTTCCAGTCACAAAGAGAATTGGATAACTTAATAGTTAATGAAAAATTAACAAAATAAAAATAAAAATATAAATAATAAATAATAAATTATGAAGCCGTTAAAAAAGCACCAAAAAAAGTACAAGTTTTTGCCTACACGTGACAAGATAAAAAAAGAAAATTAACACTACTGCACGTACATAGTAGAATTTCTAGTTTTGGGAGATAGATAAAATTGAGGCTTAAATACACGTTCATAAAAGGTTAATTTTGCAATAATAAGAGTAATTAAAACCTGGAAAAATTGACAAAGATAAAATAAGGATAACAAAAAAGAATAATAAAACACTTACCTGATTTAGGCTATCCAGGAGAAAATCAATTTTTTGACCCAAAAAATACCAAAATAACTTAATTCCGCAATATTGCAATACTTATACACAAGTAATGATTATTTCGAACAAGAACAGAATTTGCTTAAGCAATGTTACTTGTCGAAAGGTATACGGTAAAGGGACCGATCTTTAAAGCCGCAACATGACCTGCCAAAGGCATTTCTCCTTGCGCATGCCCTACTCAGAATAAGTCAAATAAAAAGAGACAGGATACTTTAAAAAGGAGAAGCAGATATAAAAATAAAAGAATATGGATTAATAAAGGAAATAATAGATCAAAATGAACAAAAAAATAATATTACCATCTGCACGTTACGCTACTGGTAACACTGCCATGACGTTAGCTACACCAAGCTCGGTAACTGTCAAACTGATAATATTGTGACAGTATTAATTAATTGAGGTTTAAAAGCAATATTAAATTTGAATTTGTAACGAAGTTACTGAATTAATGTAAAATAAAACTAAGCCAATCAAAGGATATAAAGAATAACAGGGAAATCGAAATAATAAAGAAGAACCAATCGACCAAATACATAAACCGTAAGTTAAATTAATTAAAATTAAAAATAACATATTATTAATAAAATCTTAGCCATTACCATAAAGACCAGATATCACTGCAATACATGTGCAAATCTTTTACAAAAAAATCATCATTGCAACACCCCAAATTAATACTTAGGTTATTTTTAGTTGTATTATCCAAGTCGGCAACCTAAATAACATTAATTAATTAAAAATTAATAAAGATAAGTATATAATAAGTATTATATTACTTTAATTAATTAATGTCTTTCTTTTAGATTTACTACGGTTTTTGAACGTAACACTTCCTTCTATTTCTAAACAAGCACAACATCTTTATCTGAAGGACATTCGTACTTTTTCTAAAATCCTCTCTTTAGCTTGGATTTTTTAGCATTTTTCATAAATTTCTAACTGCAGCTCCTTGAGGCTATTTACAAGAGTAGCATACACTAATGATTTCAAATTTACCCAAAAAAAACCAAGAGGGTTTAAATCAGGCAATCTTGTTGGCCATAAAACTGGCCCGCTTCTTCCTACCCACCTATGTGGAAAAGTTTGGTCTAAATGCTCTCTAACGGCAATCGAAAAATAAGCTGAAGCACTATCATGCTGGAACCACATTTGTTGCCTGTGGGCCAAAGGAATGTCATAAAGTATATTATACATTGTGTTCTGCAAAAAGTTGAGGTAAGCAGCGCCTGTTCTGTACAATACACATCCAAGTGTTTAATGAAAAACGTGTCTGATGTTCACATTCAATTACAGCATGGGGATTTTTGTTGGTCTAACAATGTGCATTATGAAAATTAAAAATTTCATTTTGTGTGAACCCAGCTTCATCCGTAAAAAGAATTTTTACAAGAAACTGCCTTCCGCATCCTTGCGTAGAAATCAGCAACAAAAAACCAAACGTGTACGATGATCAATTAAATTTAAAGTTTGTACTCGTTGTACATGGTATGGATAGAGCAGCTGCTAGTGGAAAATTTTCCAAACAAGAGTAGCACCAGTTTTTACCTTGGCTAGTATTCTTCGCACAGTCGTCTCTGGATTATGCTTTATCCGTGCTATAATTTCTTGTTCTGCTCTAGAAGTAGATACCAACTTTGGTCTGCCGGAAATATAGCACTGTTTTCAAAGTGAACCGGTATCTCTCAATCTCTGGTAAATTCTTCCAAACATACGGTGTGAAGAAATCTAGCTATTTCAATAAACTTCTACATAAAGATGCCGCGCTTTGGTGGCAATCCTATTAGCACGACCATACATGAAATGACATGCATGTCGGATAGTTCTGCATTAGAGTAATCAGCCATAGCAATAAAAACTTGTGCACTAACAACAACTGTCAAATACTAAATGTTTATTTTATATAACATCAGCTAACTATGATAAGAAAATGCACGTTTTTGCAAAATAAAAAATGGAGGAAAAAAATAGTATAAATAAATAATGTTCCATATCTCTACATTATTTTTTTTAAATTAAAAAAATGGAAAAAAAAATAATAAAAATAAATAATGTTCCACATCTCTAAAACCGTTGCTATGACAACCTTAGTTCATTAAGATCTTTTTGTTTGTTGTAGTTTGTTCTACTACCCCCTTAAATATTTTACATTCTTCTTTAAACACCCTGTATAGAAATAAAAAATTGTGTTTTAATCTGGTTTATCAGATTAAATTGGGTAGATGTATGTTGCGGTATGCGATATGTTTGCAATGCTTGCCCTTGCAAGTGCGAGATTACCGGTATAACATATTAAATTTTTTTAATTCAAACATTTGTTATTTTTGCATTACTATACCGCTTTCTTCAGCAACATTTCATTGTTTTTATCTAAGCGGAAAGTGAAATGTGAAGAGACAAACTTAATAGAATAATTAATAAAAGCCTAACGTCTCCAACAAAACTAAATAGACAAAAATATAATTAAAAAAAAAAACAATTGACGCTTTTGAAATACTGATGAGTGACTAGATTCTTATCGTGCTTATTTTAACTGTATTGTCAATCTTTGTAAAATGATAACGAACAGTGGCTTACAACCGACTGAACTACTTGTGCCCAGTAGCCAACACCTACGACCAGTAGCAACTCAATCACAAGAGTTACAAGATATGCTAAAGTTATAGCTACTTTTATTGACATCCTCCTCTAAAAATATATTTAATCTTTAAAAAATGGGCAAGTAGCTTCTGGATAGTTTCAGTATCTTCAAAGGAAATACGGCTGCGGTATTAGTTATTCTACCGCTGGTCATCAGGTTCAAATGCAATAAAAATATAAACTGCACTAAATTATTGTTTTATAAAAACGAAAGAATATTACAATTGTACTAATGTACTACAAACCAGTTGTTTGTATTCTAAATTTATTTAAATAAATGCAAATCTAAAATTTAATAAGCTTTGAATATTTTTAAACTTTGCGTAATATAATCGTTGGATAGGTCAGAAAATGTTTAATCATTCCTAACCCGCAGAATATTTATAAACATAAATAGTATAATATAAATATAAAGCATGCAGAAATACTTAATGACCAAATAAAATAATAAATGAACTACAACAGGATTTATTTTTTAAAACCAATAGTTTGATATGATTATTAACAAAATATGATAAATAAAATTATATTTAAATGGTATTTTTTTAAAACTCTAATATATATAAATATTACTTCTCTTGTCCATATCAATATATATAGTATAATATAGGTTCACTCGACATCATTTAGTTTAAGAAAAAAAAATAAAAGTGTTTTTATATAAAAATGCATTCTACACTATTAATGAATTTAAAAATAAATTAATAAATTTTCCATCTGCATGAGAATCAATCTTAATTTTATGTTTTATTTACTGATTGTAAAATGTGTATTTTATATGTTTTTTATTGTATTGCATCTATAATTTAAACTTTACGTTTAATAAACACCAAATAAATTATTATTATTAATAAAAATAAATACAATTAGTTAACTATTTTTAAATACATTTTACGTTTTATTCTATGACTCAATTGTAGTAATTATGTAAAAATGGTATCAATCAAGCCCTTTTTGTCATATACATAAGATTGTATAAGTTATAAATCATAATACGCGGATTAATTGTTTGTATGTGTTTATGTATTTGGTGAAAGCTCGGGACTGTCCCGTTTACCCGCTATCTATCTCAGGGGAATACCAAAACAGAATCGACACATAATGGCAGTTTTTAGGTATATATACTGGAAACATTTTGGATTAATGTATCAGTTCCAATTTTAACTCTCAGTATTTAAAATGTTTAAATATATTGTTATTGTGGCACTCTGTGCAGCCTGTGCAAGTATTAGTTGTGGCCAACCTATTGATATTATAGAAGATGCAAGCGGTCAAGAATACTATCTAGTTCCAATAAACAGGCAAAGACGGTAATTAAATATAAAACACTATTATTAACTAAATCATAATTTGTTAAATTTCTAGTTGAAATTTTTTGATAATTGATTATTTTTTAAATAAGCGTTTTATTTTATTTTTTTATAGAGAAACTACAGGAGCTGCTGGGCCTAATGGAGCTACTGTTACCCACAAACAAACAATTATTAACAACGAAAACCATAAAGTTGATGCTACAGCTTATGCACAAAGAATTATCATCCAAAAGGCCCGCTAACCACTGGAAATCAATTTGATTATCACTATAAACCATCAGGTAATGTTAAGTTTATATTATTTTAGATCATTTTTATATATTGTATCTTTTTATATTAGATAGTGTAGTAAGCATTCAAACTGAAAACACACGTGGATATGGAACTGATGCTACTGCAAAAGGAACCTACAACTTTTATAGAACACCAGATAAGCAAGGAACTGTAGGTGTTTCTGGCACATACAATCAACATTTCGGTGGAAGAATGGGAAATCGTCAAGCTGGATACGGTGTACTGCTTCATGGAAGATACGATTTTTAAAATACTATTTGTTATATAAAATAAACTTATAAATCTTACAACTTTGTGATATGAATAGTACTCATCTCCACGTAGTGACAGAAATATTTAAAAATCCGACCACTTTTCACACACCTGCGGAGAGCAATAATAGTTGTTTTAGCGTATTAAAACTATTAATTAATTATTTTAATCATTAATAATATTAATATAGAATGTGATTTGTTTGATTTACTTTAAGAAAATCATTAGATTTCCGGATCTAGAAGAACTGATTGCTATTAATAACACTAACCAATTCTTGAATTTTAGACGGGTTGATAAATTTAATAACATTAATACAATTAATGTAATGTAAATAATGCTATGGCAAAATTAGTTGTAATAACATTAATAAATTCTAGTAAAAACGTAGCAGAGAAAATAAAATGAACATTAAAGCAAAAACCTTGAATTTTAATGTAAATTTTACTCAATTATCAAATTTATATGATTTCTTGAGTTGGACATGAAACGTAAAAACAAGTCTACTTATGGATTGTTGTATAAAATTGCACATACATATATAAATTACACATAGTACATTGGTAAATGAAATGAGTCATACAACGTATAATAACACATAAAATTTGCAAACAGTTTTTTTTTCACGTCCAGGTTTTTGAATTTAAAAATAATGACGCTTATACAAACAAGTACTTTTTAAGTGCTTTCTTTACATTTAATGGTATATTCGATAATTATCTGTGCAAAATAGTCAGACATATTAGATTTTAGTACTTTTTTACATAATTTTCCGAATTTACATTTACACAGATGCTTAACAAAATTCTTTGTATTTTTCAATACGTGTTGGTTTTTATATGGAATTGTGGATATTCTAACATTTTACATTCCGCGACGATCTACAGTGTAGTATACTAGCAAATAAATCGACTCCGTCAAAACCAGCAATTTATTAATGTTATTTAATAATTATATTGATGTTTTTCAGAGATGCATACATTGAAGTTATGTAATGTTGGGAAAATAATAATAAATTATACTTGTATGCTTTGAATGTTCTTTATTCGACTAGTTTTTACTTAATTTAGTTATCTTTAGGATTTTTTTATCTTAAATTGAGTTACATTTTTATTATATAATAACATAAAAAAATTTTTACTTACAATTTATACAGTTTACAATTTTACGTTATAATATAGATGTCCGCGCATGGGACTACATGTGTGGTGTGTTTGTTGAGGTTAGTGGTTGATCTTTTTATGGTAAATGGAGATTAATACTGGTGACATCTGTAATGTGTTGTTGAGGTTAGTGGTTGAGTTGTTTTATGGTAGATGGTGTTGTGTGTACCACAACACACAACACCATCTACAAACATTACAAATGTTACAATACTTCAAAAAACAACAACAATTACAACAGCAACAATTTAAACAACAACAATTACAACAACATCAATTAAAGCAACAGCAATTACAACAACAACAATTACAACAATAACAGATACAGCTACAGCAGCTAGATCAACATAAACAGCAGCAACAACAACAGCAACATTATAAACAACAACAACAGCAGCAACAACAACAACAGCAACAGGAAAAATGATTAAATATCAACTACAATAAGCGTACTATCTTGAAACGTCACAACAGCTTTCATGTACTTATTTATCGGACATGGTGCCAGGACATAATCAATATTAGTGATATAATCTTGTCTACTAAAACGGGATATATTATTAAATCAACTAATAACAAAACAACTACATGTGACATGTTGCAAGAACTAAAAGGTTCAACAATTATTTCGTTCAAAGAAACGATACCTACAAAGCCAACAACAAATAAAACTCTAACAGCATCGTATTTGGCTGTTATTATCTCAGTTGACTGTTGAAAAAATGAGCCCAAGTTCTTCAAACCAACCATTTAAACGTTTGTTATTGTAAAAGATTTATTTCAAGACTAGCAGGAACTCCAACTTATAAAATGCAAATAATTAGCGCTAAAGTTGAATCATATCAAATTCTTTTACAACATGGCGTGTTTGATAAAAGTAAACACTTTACAGTATAAGAAAGCTTTGCACCCTCAACAATACCTGTCTCATGCAGCAAATGTAATTCATTTGAACATACAATCGATAAATATAAATTGTAGCAAATTTTTTTTTTCTGAGGAGGTGGAAAATCTTTTATAAGACACCCCGAAGGGTAGTGTCAGATTCTTACTGACTAAAAACACCTCCTTCTCTTCTTGCGGGAATAACGATCTTTCTCTAAATCGGAATTGCATTCAAGTATTACGTCTAGGTGGAGGTTCCCGCGCGCCAGTCTTCAGGCGCAATTAACACACATTTACATAGAATTGACAACACTTTTTTTTATGCGTTTTGGGTTGGGCACTTTTTTTTGTTTTTTTTTTGTGGTTCTTGTTGTTTGTGCAGCTTTGGGCGCGCACATTTTTTACATATTTTTGACAAAACAGTTTACAAAACATACATAAGAACTGAATTTACAATTACAAAATACATTAACGAGTAGCTACGGCCCCACCCCCTTTTCCGCTTCATTCACACCACACCATGGAGCTAACTTCCTCACTTCTTTCTCTTTCATACGTAGCATGGACCTTATCATGGTGGCCACAATGTCCCAATTGTACTCCAAAGACAGCATTACTACCACCATGTTATCCGGGTTCAAGCTCTTTCCCATCAGTTTCACTCTTGCTCTTTCACGCGTCTCCAACCATCTCTTGCAATGGAACACGGTGTGCTCAACCGTATTCCTTTGCCCACAGTACAGACATTCATCACTTTCAATCAATTTTATCTAATGCAGGTACGCCCGGAAACAACCATGTTCCGTTAGTCCCTGCGTGAGATATTAGTTTATTTCACCATGGCCCCGACCCACCCAACGCCTCACGTCTGCGATGAGCCGTCTGGACCATGCCGGTTCGCTACCACCTTCACTTGACACGCATTCCTCCCAACTCATCTGCCATTTCCCCCACATCCATTCTTTCGCTTCACACTTAGTAAGGCGACCCTCCCAGACTGCCGTCTTCACTTGCACTACAAGATCTAACGGCTTCGTGCCTGCAACAACCAAAAGGCCCGCCGTCAACAACTCCTCTGAGTCCGCAGAACTAATGCCTATGCCTTCCGTTGTTGCACACGGCATCTCCCCATATTTTGACCTCATAGAGCACAATGGAGGAGACTACTAAGCACATCAGGTGCCTGGTGGAAGATCTCGCTTCCCCCAGGTTTGGCATCAGCCCTGCTAAGAACCGAGCCGCCTTTTCCGCTTTCTCACACACTTCTCTCACACGCATTCCCCACGCTAGGTACCTAGCGTCACACCTAGGTACCTTAACTGACGTTAAATTAATTCAGGCCTTCAAAATAAATAGTATTGTTAAAATAAATAAACAGAATAAAGATATGTTTTTATTTTTGCTAAAAAAAATCTTGCAGTTTTTTCGCTTCACTCGCATAAATTTTTACGTTGCGCTTGAGGAATTCTCTAGCGGGCCGCGCACAAGTACTCTTGCCCGGTCGCCTGCTTTCTGTAAGGACGTCTGCCAATATTCTTTGGAAGTACCAATAACGTTTAATTTATAGTTTACCTATATCGGATAAAACAGAAGCAGCTGCAAATACTATTATTATTCTTAATAATACCATTAATGGGAACATACCGGGAAAGTGAAATTAAATCAAAAATAGGCCACTATCAACTAGACCAGAGGTCTCCAAACTTTTTCTTACGAGGGCCACACTGATTCTTCCGCAAAGTTTTGCGAGCCAAACTTTGAATGTGAATATAAAATTATGTACATACATAGGTTCACACAGTAGAAAATTTCGATAACACACTTCATTTTTGAAGATTCACTAATATTCGTCTTGGAATTCACCAAGATTTAAGTGTAGCAACGCCAACTTGCATATTGCATCTAACATCCATAGCAGTTAAAGCAATTGACCTGCAAGATTTTTAAGGAGCAATGGGGACTTTAATACTTTGTAATTGAATCAAATAATAAAGCTTTATGCATTATTTGCAATGAAGTTATGTCGGTTTTAAAAGAATATAACATAAAACGCACTATGACACTAAACATAGAAGCAGTAATAAATATACGGGAACCATACGTTCCGAAAAATATAAAGCATTAAAGAAATCAAAGAAACTGACCTCTAATATTACACTGCTGTACGCTGGCTTAACTATGTAAAAGTTTTTATGAGATTTTTTTGAGCTCCGGAAGATTATAGATATTTTCCTGACAAACAAGTTTTGTCCATTGGCTGAGCTACATTGCAATAATTGGTTATGAAAATTAACCTTTTATTCTGATGTAATCAAACACATGAACGACCTCAATTTGAAGCTACCAGGGGAGTACAAGGTTTTACCAGATTTATATACTCATGTTAAGTCATTTTGACAAAAATTTCTATTTTTTAACTAAAGAAGGGATGTTTTGCCCATTGCCAAGAAACACTTTTCTATAGATTTTGCAATTAAAGTTTAGAAGCTTTAAAACATTACTTTGAATTTCGTATTTCTAATTTTGATAAAATTGCAAAAGACATCAAGCTATATCAAAATCTTTTCAATCTGGATATTTAAACAATTACCTCATATTTCTAATAAAGATAATTGAATAGCAAAGTAACAAACTTTTTAAAGAAAAATATGCAACTTTAACTTTGTTGGACTTTTATAAAAGTCTCCTCACCACACAGTTTAAAAACTTTGCTCGTGGTCTATTTTTAGTTTTTGACAATACATATCTGAGCAAAAAAACGTTTTTAAAAATTAAATACACTAAGAACGATTACAGGACCAAATTGAGCAATAAGCATATGAAGTCGCTGCTTTTAATCTCTACAAGCAAATTTGATCCCCAACTTGACAAACTTATCAGCGACAAATGACAACTACATAAATCACATTTATATATAATACATTTAGATAAATAAAATAAAATAAAAATTTATTTGTTGGATTTAAATTCAAGCAAATGGTTTGTAAAATGTTTACAGCAATCCGTATGCTGATACTTTCCGGTCCGCCGCGGGCCGGATTGGCAAAGCTCGCGGGACGGACCTTTCTTGCATACGCGCGGCGCGTGGGTTCATCCCATTGCCGAATTTGACGACGTGCAAATTAAAAACAGATTACCGAATTAGACGGAGGTACCAGTTAATACCAATCGGAAGTATCTGTTGTGACGCAAAATCCGGCACCGGCAAGAGGGGTGGCCGATTCTATACCATGTCACGTGTTCTTCTACACCAAGAATAAAAAAAGCGTATCGTACAATTTATTTTATAACACTATTTATTACTATTTTGCCTTAATTATTCTATTTAGAACATTATTACAATGTTGAAGATTAAGCAATAATTATCGCTCTTGGCGTTTAGCAAAAAGATAATCAGATATAGAAATTATATAAATATCTCCTGTATCGTTGCTACAATTAATTATTATATTGACAAATATCCAGACAGTAAACTAATTTCACTAGGCGATTATAATCTACCCGCAGCGGTATGGGTTAATGATGAGTTAGGCATAAGTGTTATTTGTAATGATACTTATTCTGCTCATTTTGTTTCCAACTGTTATGGATTTCTAAACTGCGCTCAATGTATTTCTATACCTAATGATGGTGGTGTGTTCTTAGATTTATGTTTTTCTAACATCTGTGATATTTCTGTGATTAAAGCTGTGGATGTTTTGTTAAAACTTAGCCAACATCATATTGCTTATGTGATTGATGTAAAATGTGATACTAGCCGTGATATTTTAATGTGTTATTATGTTTTTAATGATTTTAAATATGCCGACTTTAACGCAATCAATAATTTTTTGTTGAATGTTGATTGGTCCGCCCTTTTTTATAATTGTGATGTTGATAATTGCGTTAATTTATTTTACTCTGTGTTGCATTTTGCTATTGACTGTTTTGTTCCCAAAAAACAATGGCGAGAAAACAATTTTCCGGTTTGGTTTAATAAAGAATTGATTTCACTTACTAGACTCAAAAAAACTGTTCATAAACGTTATAAATCTTCAAGACTATTGTCTGATTATAACGAGTTTCAATCAATTCGTACTTCGTGTAAAAATCTCAGTACATGTCTATACAAGCAATATATTACTCGAACAGAAAACAACATTCAAAGTAACCCTAAACATTTTTGGAAATTTGTTAGCGACACTAGAAAAACTAATGATTTTCCAGCCACAATGTACTATAAACAAAAAACTTGCAGTAATGGAGATGACTATGTTAATAGTTTTGCTGAATTCTTTTCCTCTGTTTACAATACACAAACTCATCCAACTCCTTTGTTTGACTTTAAGAAAAACGTATTACATCGATCATTTTCAATTAGTTTGTTGGATGTATTTAAAGGGATTGAGAACCTTAAATGTAACTTTAGCACTGGACCGGACGGTGTTCCATCTATGCTGTTAAAACAATGTATTTATTCAATTTCTATGCCATTGCACTTACTTTTTGAGGCTTCTCTTAATGAAGCCAAGTTTCCTTCAGTTTGGAAACAAAGCTACATTATGCCTTTACTTAAATCTGGAGCTAAGGAGGATATTACTAATTATAGAGGTATATGCATCCAGTCTGCTATTCCTAAGTTGTTTGATCAAATTGTAACTGGTCAAATACAATGGATGTGCAAAAGCATTTTAGTGGAACAGCAACATGGGTTTCGCGAGGGTCGTTCTACTCTTACAAATCTTCTTTGTTACGAAAATGATCTTTTGAATGCCTTTCAATCAAGAGTTCAACTAGATTCTATTTACACAGATTTTTCTAAGGCTTTTGATCGCGTTAATCATAGTATATTGATTGCTAAGCTTCGGGCTTTGGGTTTTCATGAATCTGTTGTTGCGTGGTTGTCGAGCTTTTTGGAAAATCGTACACAGTGTGTGAAAATTAATAACTTTTTATCACAACCAATTGTTGTTCCTTCTGGGGTTCCTCAAGGATCTCATTGTGGACCAATTCTGTTTTTACTCTTTATTAATGATCTTGTTTATTCTATTAATTCTTCGTCTTATCTTTTATTTGCTGACGATCTTAAAATTTATAAAAGAATATCATCTATCGAGGACTGCATTAGTTTGCAAAATGATTTAGATTCTGTTCATTCATGGTGTCTTATTAATAACTTGTTGTTTAACGCAAATAAATGTTTTTCGATAAGCTTCAACAGAACTTTAAGTAAAGTATCGTTTGACTATACTATCGATAATAATGTTTTGGAGCATGTTACACAAATAAAAGATTTGGGCGTAATTTTTGATTCAAAACTAACTTTTGTTGAGCATATAAACTCAATGTGCAACCGTGCTATGAAAATGTTAGGATTTGTTTACAGAATGTCTACTGACCTATCTCCTAGCACACTCAAATTACTTTATTGCGCTTTAGTACGTTCTCATTTAGAGTACGCTCCGTCAGTTTGGTGTCCATACTACTGCGTTCATATATGCAATATAGAACGTATTCTAAACAAATTTTTTCGTTTATTATCGTACAAATTAGGCATTTCATCCGAAAATTACGATTTTAACCTCATTGCATTGCAATATAATCTTCTGCCGCTGAAAATTCGGCGCAAAAGAGCCGATTTATAATTTTTACGTGGACTAATGATGTCTGAGATTGATTGCCAAGAGCTACTTGTAACTCTTCCATTTCAAGTCCCCAACAATAATCGCCGAACCAGACAGTCTCCATTATTTAGAGAATCTATACATTCTACCAATTATGGATTTAATAATCCAATTGGTAGAATGTGTAGAATTGCTAATAGTTTCTCTAATAATATTGATTTATTTTGTGTTTCAAAATGTAGTTTTAAGTGTCATTTAAAATGTGATTATGAATAATTTTATATTTTGTTTTTATTTATGTATACTTTTTTCCATGCTTTTATTTTTCAATATTCTTTTATATATTTTTGTGTAATTGTAATATTGTTTGTAATTCATCGTTATTTATGTATATAATGATGTAGATGTAAATGGTTTTTGTATATACCGTGAATAAAGTATTATTATCCTAGTAATTATTAGGTTATCCGATATAAATATTAATATTTTGTGGTTTGTTTCGCCATAGACACAGTATTAAATTGATCATTATAATAGGATATCGCCAGCCATCAAGACTTAATTATTTGTGTATTACCTTTTTTTGTTAATCATTCTTACTACTTTTTTTTATGCAATAATATCGATATATTTGAAAGAACCTACTTTTGTCGAAACAGCATTTTTATTCCGTACCCCTTGAGGTACGGTGGCGCCCGCAATTATCAATTAAATTCAATTAAACTTAATTATTTTAGTGACTTTAATGTTTGCTTTGTTGTAAGAATCTATTATCTACGTTGTATTCAATTATTAATACACTCATTAAACCTTTGGGAATAATTAAAACGTAACAGAAGAAGGCCACGAAGCATAGTCTTTGAAATGCAAAAATAAACCTTTTGCACCAATTGAGGTAATACCAAATATTAAAACAAAATCGGCAAATAGAAGATTATAGGAGATTGAAAACAAATAACATAGACTTCAAGAATTCATGCATCAGTTACTGTTCATGATCATCACGTACACAAAATTAATTCCTCTAAAATCACTGACAGACAACAGCTCATTCACAAACTAAAAATGAGATTTATAGTTTCTTTCTCTAATAAACGCATGTGTATTGTAATGTAAGACCTTCTGAATCCAGATCAACCCGTTCCCACTTCTCCCATAGGAGGCGTACAAGTCACTTTAACTCAAACTCAAAATTTTCTCTACTCGAAGAAACAAAACTTGCAACAAAACTAACAAAAAGAAAGGAAAAAATTATTTTAAAAAAATTACAAAACAATAGCTGTTCATCAGACACCGACATTGCTGACGATTTTCAAAAACATTTTAAAAAAGCCTATTTTCGGACTGTGATAACTTTGACAACACTAATTTAGATGACATTAATATTTAATATTTAGCATGACTCATTTGTGTAACTCTTAGTGACAAAACAATTGACAAAAACGATTATTACGACGTACTAAATAAAGGCAAGAATTCGGCACCAGCACACGATTTTCTGAGTAGAAAAATTTGAAGACAGTTGAATGACAGTATTTACAACTTTATTAAACAAATTTTTAATTTGGAAAGTAGGAACAATAGTTTGCATCCCAAAAAGTGACTCTAATTTGTCCCACTTATCTAGTTACCGCCCATTTACTCTTCTTCCGGTTTTTGGCAAACAATTTGAGTTTTGTGTAAAAAACAAGCTCTTCAGATTTATCCACAGTAAAATACCTATGACTCAATTTGGTTTTATGCAGAGCAAATCAACTAGCCATCCTTTAACCATCCTTACATCCAATCTCCAAACACCCCACCTCGAAAGCAAGCATTCGAGCGTTTTGATTATAGATATAATCAAAACGTTTGACTCTGTCTGGCATAAAGGTCTTCTTTTTAAACTTTCCGTTCTAGATGTTTCTAATTACCTCATAAACATAATATATTTTTTCTTAAAATATCAAACACTAAAGGTGTGAATAAGTTTCATATATTCTGAAACCATTAGCTCACAACAGGGTGTTCCGCAAGGAGTGGGAATCCTGTTGCCTTTTTTATTTATTATCTTTTGTGCTGATATACATAACGTTAATCGACTAAAACTAAATCCCGAGCAAACCACTTTTGTTCAATTGAAATTTATCTCAATTTTTGATACGACTATTTAATTAAATATTCAAAATATGAAAATTATTATGCTATAAAGTTACAAAAACGCAGAAAAATATTTTTTTTTAATTTTCAGTATTAAGACTTCAAAATGAAGAATTTATCCAATTATATACTATATATTGAGAAATAATATAAGTATAAAGATTCCTCTCAAAAACTATATTTATTTTGATTAAAAAACTAGAGATACATTGAAACAATCGTTGGGGTCTTTGACCGCACCTACCGTTTTTCATCATCTGCTGTCAAGCGCATTATAGCGCGCGCGATATTCAAATTAGTTGCAAGTTCACAATAGTAGACTAGTCAAATTTTGTATGACGCTATATAATATTTTGAAATTTTCAATAAAAAATATCGTTTTTTTTAAGGCTGGGGTCGTAAACGACCCCACAGATGCAGCTAAGAGTTTGATCTTTTCTGAATATATTGGTAAAATAAATTCAAATTATAATTACATTATAGTAGTCTTAAACTAATGAATTTTTAAATAAATTTTTAACAAAACTACCAATTTTAATTCAAATATGTGTAATTTAAATAATTTTATTACAAATTCAGTTGTCATACCATTATAAAAAGCAAGTGAAAAATAGCCAAGAATAATCTAAACAATAACGCCAAGACCTGCAATTTGAATACACAATTTACCTAAGTATCAAATTTATCTGATTTTTTTGATAGTAATTTTTATCAACTATATATATTACAGAAAGTAATAGCAAGTCTAATTATGGAATGTTGTTATCCAGTGACAATAGTTAACATAATAAAAAAAAATAATGTTAATAAATTATTATTTTTATTTTTCATCTCTAACTTTTAAAAGTGTGCCATAAACAAAATGTTTCATGACACTATTACAGCCTGTTGGCCGTATGATGAATTATTAAAATGAAACAAAAATAAAAACAATATTAATAAGCATATTTGCTAATAAATAATGACCTTGCCCAATTGATTGTAAATATTTGTGTTGGTTTTGCTGTATCTTGAATTTCACTTCTTTTTAAGAATCGATCTTTACGTCCTTGTATTATTCTAGAATTTTAAAGGGTGTATTGACTATTTATAATAACTGACTTAATGACTTTATTTAATGGCTTTGGTTAATATTATATATTTTATATAAATTGTTTGTTTGTGAGTCACTTTGATTCCATCGGGCCCAGCTGAACCTGTATTTTGGGATCTTGCCTTATCTTTAGTTTTGGCTTCACTGAAAACATAATAAATGTTTAATGATTAAAGAAGTAGTAAATTGTCAAGCATTCTTTGTCTTTGCCTGTTATGATTAATAGGAACAAGATAATATTGTAGGCCGCTCTCATCTTTTATAATATTAATTGGTTGTCCCAAACTGATAGTAGCACAAAGTGCAACAATAACAATATATTTAAACATTTTATTTGTAATAAGTATCAGATTATCAGTATTAATGCTTTATTGACTTTACATTAGTTTAGTAATTAAAATTTCAGATTTTATATACCTACTTGCAAATAAAACATACTAAATTTGAGGGAATTCCCAAATAAATGTAAACGGGACATTACAGTACATTTAATAATATTTATTCTTATCAAATTAATTGACAAATATGTTACTGTTATCACATTTAATTAGTGAACCGTTAAATGCAAAACATTTACTGATAATTTATATCAACAATTAAATATTATTAATAGACACTGCTAATTGACAATATAAAATTAAAATAAAATAAAATGTAAACAAAATTATTGTCGTTCATATTTACTTAAAAAAATATTAGCGTTAAAAAACTTTTTTAAAATTTCTAGGCAAATTTGCCCCCTTAAGCCAGCATAGAGATCATGCCAATCATTTAATTTGTGTTTATTGGCCCGAAACCAAACTAAGGCGTTATCTCTCAAACTCTTGATTGCACTGTAAAATAATATTGATTTATTTATCCCTCTAGACTCGCAATTCTCTACCCGCTTGATGAACCCGTTTACCGTAAATTTTGATATCCCAGTCACTCACTTTTGCTTTTTCCATCTGTCTCATTAGAGACGTGTCGACGACTACCACACTTTCTCCGACCGGACCAGATACCTGCACAAATCTTTCTCTAACCGGAGTTGATGTAGCCCACTGTCGGGTGTCCATCGCCTCTTCGAGAGCAAGCTCTATGAGGATATCTGTCTTCTCTCTTTTACCATCCTCTACCCGGTCTCGGAACTCACTGTACAAAATCAGCATTTGTGTATAGAAACTCGCTCTAGATGCCTTTACATCTGGTGTCTCTGCATCTGGTGTCTCTGCATCTGCTCCAGTTGTCTTACACCTCTCTAGTCTTCCAAGGATATGAGCAAATTTTGTTTCAAGTTTTTGCACACTTGCGGTTTCAAGCGTTTGTGCCATTAATGCTGCCACCTCTACAAGTTTTCCGTCACAAGCCTGAAACTCTAAATCTGCTGCTCCCTTCCAGACGCTCACAAACACCTTTTCAGCTTTCTCGAGCTGCTGCAGGCCCCTAAGAGCTGCAACCATTTATTTCACTGTGCCGGGCGCCTTAGCCACCCCTTTGATTGCCAACTCATATGTGAGTTCCTCCTTAAGCAATCTTTCTGGCTCTAACAACATGATTAAATTACTTTCAAGAGAAACTTTCCCAAATGCACAGTTCACAAAAATAACAAACAATTTATACAATTTATAATGATATTGGTGAGTCCGGTATCCCCACAAAAATGTACTAAATCTTTCGCAACAGGCCCCACGCTGGGCTCCAAATTGAGACGCGCTCTTTTAGCCCTTGGTATGTTTTTAGGGATAGCCTGGCTCAACTTAGGGAGAAGGGCCGGTTTGCATCACAAAACAATGAAATAGTAAAAGTAATAAAAGAACTCACCACGTGTTAGACAATGTCGGGCTCCAATTGATTTTTAGTAATTGCTTAAGTATGTTTCATGTACTTCCTTCTTATTAGTGGGTCCCGTTTTAGGAAAATCAATAAACCTATGCTGAAAAAAATAGGAGCAGGAAAAGAAGAAGTACAGGTTTTTGAAAACTGAGTATAATGTTGAATTAGATTAATGAAAATAAATACATACAAAAATAAAAGTAATTCAGAACGCAAAATTGTTCTGGCAAACCACACACACTCACACTTACATTTACACAATCACTTGCCAGCAACTCCAATACAAAAATTGAAAATAAATTTACATATAAAATAATAACCATTTTTGTGGTATAATAAACTAAATTATAATTCAGCAATATGCTGATAACAACAACTTGAGGCTTCTCCACGAATCAATTCTGCAGAATTCAACTCTGCACTATTTATCTGCACAATGTAATTCCACTTGCTTCTTCTAAATTGCCTTTCTAATTATAGGACAGGAAACCAAAAAACAGAATGTTGCTGTTAAACTTCAACAAAGTTGATCAAAAATTCTTTACCGTTCTATTGCAACACTACTTAAATAAATACATTTATTAATAAATTTTTAACTTCATGCAAGTGTGTACGTTTATGGTGTAAAACTGTTACACCATGTGACTGTTACAGTTGTGACTTGTTGCCGCATACGCATCATCTTGTGATAAGGCCATCAATAAACGCATCTTTTTGGCTTCATCGTTTATAGGAACCTATTAATCCTCTCCAGAGCCTCATTTTGAATGTTTCTATGCGTTTTTTTTTGTTATCGTCCAAGTTTCACATCCGTATAGGAACATTCTTCATACAAAACATTTCACAATTTTATTTTGCAGGTTAATATAAAATTTGCTACTTAAAATTTTAATCATTCTTTTAAAAGCTTTAATTAAAATTGTTATGCATATCCTTATTTCTCTCTCGCTTCTCTATTTTTTTATAATTTTAATACCAAGTTACTTATTTTATTAAAACAATACAAAAAAATTCAGCAGCCCTTCACTATAGCAGCCCTCGCTCGATTTGCTCGTTCTTACTGCTAAAAGCGGCGGGCTGTTAAATCGTATTTTCGGCGCTTAATTCACTATATATATATATATAATATATTACAACTTTTTCGCCTCAAGAAGTATAATAGTAATTTTTTTTAAAATTTTATTTCATACATTAAAAATTAATTTTATTTTTAAATTTTATTGCAAAAGGCAAATTATTAAAATGTCTGTTTAATTAAGAAGTTTAATAAAATGTGTAGACGGGTTCTCTTATAGAAATCAACAATAAGAAATGGCGTATTTAAAAGTTTGTTTTTTTATAAAATTTGAAATTTATTTGAATTTAAAGTAGATTATAGTTAATAATACAACGTAAATAACTAGAGTTAAATAAATAAAATCGTTTTATTGCAAAGGGAAGATTAACTATAACAGATTAACTTTTAGAAACACATTATTTGTTATTTCACTACTTACACAACAAACTGATTAGAACTGAATTAATAAAAATAGTTAATTGTAAACATGTGGTTTCTATGATAATCTATTACTTATTAATAACTTTATGCATGATATTAAATATTATGATAAATGTACTTTTAATAATAATATATATATTTATTCAAAAACTTATGTTTACAAAATTAATACATTTTTGTTTTGAAAAGGCTTTTAGCCAATGTAATTAATTATATTAAACTTATATTTTTAACTTTTTTTTTAAGCTTTAATATCAATAAACAATTAGCGGAACTTTATATCACTATCATAGCATTATAGCATATTAATAAAATAATTATATTTATTTTACTTTTTTACATATTTTATTGGAAACGTTTTTTTTTTTAAGACTATTGTGTTAATTAGAAAAAAGCTATTAACCAAGTTTATATTATACACATGTTTCAAATAGCATCATAATTTTACCCGGAGTAATTGTTTGTACATGCTTGGCCGTTAAAGCTCGGGGCAGTCCCGTTTACTCGCTATATATCTCAGGGAATTACCACAACCGTTTCAATCTAATATGAATTAGCAGTATACCGGGTATATATATTCGAAACATTTTAGATTAATGTATCAGTTCTGATTTAAATTTTCAATATTTAATATGTTTAAATATATCGTTCTTGTAGCACTATGTGCAGCTTGTGCAAGTGTTAGTTGTGCCCAACCTACCGATATCATAGAAGATGCAAGCGGTCAAGAATACTATTTAGTTCCAATAAATAGTGTTAGGCAAAGACGGTAAGTAAATATAAAACATCATTATTAATTAACGTATGCTTAACTTGCAATATTTTTTAATTGTAATTTTTTTAAAAACAATTATATTAAATGCTCATTTTATTTTTTATAGCGAAACTACAGGAGCTGCTGGACCTAATGGAGCTACAGTCACCCACAAACAAACAATTATTAATAACGAAGACCACAAAGTTGATGTAACAGCTTATGCACAAAGAAACTATCATCCAAAAGGCCCGTTAACAACAGGAAATCAATTTGATTATCACTATAAACCATCAGGTAATAACAATATTATTTTGTTCTAAAAAAAAACTATAACATGTATCTTTTTATATTAGATAGTGTAGTAAGCATTCAAACTGAAAACACTCGTGGATATGGAACTGATGCTACTGCAAAAGGAACCTACAACTTTTATAGAACACCAGACAAGCAAGGAACTGTAGGTGTTTCTGGCACATACAACCAACATTTTGGTGGAAGAATGGGAAATCGTCAAGCTGGATACGGTGTACTGCTTCATGGAAGATACGACTTTTAAAAGACTGAATATTGTGTACATTATTTATTATTATTTTTATTATTTGTTATGTAAAATAAACTTATAAATCTTAAAACTCTGTGATATGAATAGTAATAATCTCTACTTTATTGATAGAAATATTTAAAAACCCGACAACTTTCTACACAAAGTTTAGTTTGTAATTTGTTGTAAACATACGTGCTTGGTGAGATAATAGTTATTTTTGCGTATTAAAACAGTTATGAATAATATTACTGTAGTTAGTGATTTATTTGTTTTAAGAGTTGACAAATGAAATTAATAACTGCATTGAAAATATTCATGACATGATGACAAGTGGATTGCTTTATTTAATCTTTTGGTGTTTTTCTTCTTAGTACCTTTTAGTTACACCATAGTTAGTATGTAACTCTAAGTAGGTCGGTCTAGATACGTCTGTTTTCTGTTAAATAGACTTTATAGTTTTGAAGCGGTCAATTACTTTGTTTGTACAATAAAATCTCTTATTCAATATATAAGATGGTTGGGACCTTTACTATGCAGTAATTTATAATATTAATAAAATAGATAGATAGATAAACTTTATTTGCATAAACATACTAGTAAAATAATGTGGTACAAAAACGTCAGGTACAAGTTGTAAGTTAATATTAAAAGAAAACATATTTACATGCACACTTATGAACATTAACAAAACAATTTACAAACCTAAATTGAAATAATCATTAACATGATATAATTCATGGTTTAATAATATTTTTTTAGAGATAAGTTAAATTCCTTAGCTGGTAATTTTTGGATAGTAAAGGGTAAAATATTATACATTTTGACTGACATATAATGAAACGAATTTAATGTTTTTGTTAGTCTGCAAGCAGATGTTTTTACTTGATTTGGTACAATAATTATGCAATTTATTTTGAAACTGGTAATTTTCTGCATCTATATCTTCTCTCACATGCACCAAACCTGCCAATACATATAAACTTGCAACAGTTATAGTTTTTTAAAATGAGACCTAAGTAGAGTAGCTAGGCGGGTTCTGGAACAAAATCCCATAAGGTTTACATGGGGGGTCTAAAAACACTTTACTTCCGGTCTAGCAGCTCAACTCAAAATTGCAGTTTACTACAGAAAATCGATGTAAATAATTTTTGTAATACATATTTTGTTGAGAACGAATTAAAAATCATCGCATCAAAATCGCGAGTTGTATTTTATTGTTAATTATAAAATCGCTATCGCACAACATCCCGTTCATCAAAATCGACTCGTAAGGTACTACAGGAAATGTTCAAGGCTGCTTCTCGATTTACATGTATTCTTATGGGAAAGTGTGATTTAATTGTAGATTCATACAAATTAACATGGGTTCTTATGTAAAACGAGCACAAAATTGACTATTTTATCGGGCATTTGAAGGCCCTCCAACATTAATTTAATTATCTTGACGCTGATTGGTTGATTAATTTTCACGAAAATCTATAAATAGGGGATATGATTGATTATAAATCATTCAGTGTCAGTGTCTTCAGCCTACACCACCTAAAGTTTTAGTTAGTGACTTCTACTAGTATCTTGTGTTTTGTGAATTCATCAAAATCAAAGGTAAGTTGAATTTTGCTTCGGATGGTAGCCTTACCATTCTTCAGCACATTTATTTACTGTGGATGAACACGTTACCATTCTTCATTCGAATCGTGCCGACAATAACCAGAAGCTTTTTTATATTAATATAATTTAAAATCACAGTTTTGTGTGAGCTATCTATCAATCAAGCAAGGTCACGCGAACTCATCTTTTAAACGGGAAGAGATAGCTCAAAAATTAAAAAAAAAATTGGGGGTGCACCCATTTATTAGACCTAGCCAGATATTTTTATAATTATTAAAATTTATTTAGGGTTTAACATCAAAATTTGAAATTTGCTGATAACGTTAATAATTAATATTAAATATTTTTGCTATTTTACTACAACGGAAGTTGCGGTGAGATAGCCGAGTATTTATAAACATCGAGTTAGGCATCTTTATAATTGAACTTATAAAATATAAATCATTTTAAATCTTTTATATATGAAAAATAAAAATTGATTCTTGCTAATAAAATTTAATATAATTACTAAAATAAAACCTACGATTTACAATTAGTATTAGTTTATACATTGACCAGTTAACACCTATAATTATCTGCTTATCCGTATATAATTGTTACAGAAAAAAGTCTACTAAAGCTTCAATTGAGCGGTCTTTTTCAAGATTGGTTGAAGAAACAAGGGCCACTCTGCTAGAGATCAAGGATGATCCGTCAGCAATTGAACCGGCATTGAAGGAGTGCGGACGTCACATTCGTATTATGAATGTTGCTTTAAAGAAAGCGACTTCAGTTGGTGTCAAACAACACATCATCAGTTGCATTAGTCTGATGCAAGGGTTTAGATGCATGATGAAAGCGCTACGTGGAGTAACTTGGCTGACGCCATAAATCTATTCCAGAGGCGAACAAAAAATATGTTTAAAAAAGAGCAAGCTTTGAAAGTGAAAGCATCTTTCTGTGGAGAATTTATAGTGGTAAAAGGGGATGAAGAAATAATTGAGTTTAAATACATGAAGACTA
Organism: Tachinus rufipes; assembly: GCA_963932245.1. Taxonomy (NCBI): domain Eukaryota; kingdom Metazoa; phylum Arthropoda; class Insecta; order Coleoptera; family Staphylinidae; genus Tachinus; species Tachinus rufipes. The sequence goes on from OZ010748.1 coordinate 55,909,146, forward strand.
AGAACGCTCCTATTTACCGAAACACTGATATCAATCTCTGGTTTTTGGATAATGTTTGCAACTCTATTCTTACGCAGTTGGAGGAGTTCCAGGAGAAAGATAGCGGTTGGACTCTCAAAACAATTATTAATGTGAGCTTCAACATCAATAAATTTACAGCACAGCTGGGTTCTAGTTTTATTAATTTACCAGATGATATACGTCTGAAACATGCATGCATAAACATTCAAAATGTAGACGATGCATGTTTTGCTTGGGCTGTCAACGCAGCATTGAATCCTGCAACTACCAATCCACATAGAACAACCAGCTATCCTCACTACTCAACCGCTTTAAACTTAACAAACATAGTGTTTCCGATGACTATTAAACAAATTCCACGATTTGAGAAGCAAAACAATCTCTCAATCAATGTATATATTTTGGAAGTCTCAAAATGGAAAAAGTTTACCGTAGTACCGACCTATCTAACAAAAGCAAAACAGGCGAAGCATGTAAGCCTTGTCCTGATTCAAGATAGATATGATCATGAAGACAGCCAAGCAGACGATGGTTGCAAAACTCGTTATCACAACGTATGAATAAAAGATTTGTCAAGACTGGTATCAAATCAATTGGACAAACACAATAGCAAAAAGTACTTTTGTGATCGGTGTCTTCATTACTTTAAGAGCGAAGACAAACTGGAAAAACATCTGGAAGACTGTGAAATGATGAATGAATGTAAGGTGTCTTTTAAAAAAGAAGGAAAGATTAAATTTCAAAATTTCGGAAAAAAAAGAGATGTTCATTTATAGTGTACGCGGATTTTGAAAGCATATTAAATCCAATTAACATTAAATTGGGAGATAGGAGCACTAAGTACCAGCGGCACGAAGCACATAGCGTGGGTTATTATTTTAAATGTGCTTATGACGACACCCTATCTTTCTACCGCAGTTATAGAGGGGTTAATTGCGCCGAATGGTTTGCAGAACAATTGAAGCAGCTAGCCGAAGATGCGGAGACGGTGTTCCTATGTGAGATACCAATGAAAATTTCCCGTAATGAAGAACAAAAATTTAGGCAAGCATCCTTATGCCACATATGCGAAAAACCGCTGGATTCTGATCGTGTAAGGGACCACTGCCACTTGACTGGAAAGTATTGAGGGGCCGCACATAAAAAATGTAACATAAAGTATCAAGATTGCAGAACCATTCCAGTGGTGTTCCATAACATGAGCGGATACGATTCACACTTACTAATAAAAGATGTTGCATTAAAAATTGAAGGAAACATACATCTGATTCCAAACAACAACGAAAATTTTATAGCTATCACCAAATACATCTCTGAAAACTTGGTTAAATTTAAATTTATAGACTCAATGCGTTTTATGGCTTCGTCTCTTGACAAACTAAGCTCAAACTTGAATGAAAAGCCCATATTAAAATCTCAGTTTACGCACATTAATGACGAGCAGTTTAAATTATTAACTAGAAAAGGAATATTCCCATATGATCACATAAAATCGTGGGAGAATTTAAAGGAGAGACACTTACCAACTCAAAAACAATTTTATTCAAAACTAGCAGAGAGTAATATCAGCAGGTCAGATTACGAGCATGGGCAAGACGTATGGCGCAAATTTCAAATTCAAACTCTTGGAGAGTATAGCGACCTTTACTTAAAAACAGATGTTTTGCTGCTGGCCGATGTGTTTGAGAGCTTTAGAGACGTATGCTTAAAACACTATAAGTTAGATCCATCTTATTATTATACAGCTCCAGGACTAAGTTGGGATGCCATGCAAAATGTACAAAGCATGAGCTGGATTATATTAACGATATAGATATTCTCATGTTTATCGAAAAAGGGATACGCGGAAAGCTTACTCAATGTTCAAAGAGACATGCAAAGGCAATCAACAAAGACATGCACAATTATGATAAAAACGCACCTCAAAAATATTTGATGTATTACGACATTAATGCTATGTACGCATGGGCAATGTCGCAATACCTCCCTCATGGCGATCTGAAATGGGTTGAGGGCGACGTTAGCAATTTTAATTATCACATAGCAAATGAAGCGTCAATAGGATATATCCTCGAAGTAGATTTGGCGTATCCTGATGCCATACACGATAAGCACAAAGACTTACCGATGGCGCCAGAAAAAAGATGTCCACCCAAATCCAAAGAGTCAAAGATGCTTGCTACTCTCTATAATAAAAAAAATACGTCATTCATTATCGAAACTTACAGCAGTATGTGTCAGAAGGGTTAATTGTAACTAAAATCCATCGAGTCCTCCAGTTCAGTCAGTCTCCCTGGCTTAAAAAATACATAGATTTAAACTCTGAGCTCCGCAAAAAAGCTCAGAATGTTTTTGAAAAAGATTTTTTTAAGCTTATGAGCAATGCGGTGTTTGGGAAAACTATGGAGAATGTGAGAAATAGACGTAACATCAAACTAATTACAAAGTGGAAGGGGCGCTTTGGAGCGGAAGCCCGCATATCCAGCCCTACTTTTTACAATTGCAAAATAATAGAAGAAAACCTAGTAATGATTGAGTTATTGAAATCTGAAACGTTGTTTGACAAGCCTGTTTATGTCGGCATGGCCATCTTCGATATTTCCAAAACACTGCTGTACGAGTTCCACTACAGCTACATTAAAAACAAGTATGGAGACAATGCTTGACTCTGTTACACCGATACCGACTCCCTTATTTATGAAATTGAAGTGGATGATGTATACGCCGACATCAAGCAGGACATTCACCGCTTTGATACATCGGAATACTCGTCAAACAATGTGTATAAGATCCCATTGGAAAATAAAAAAGTGCCGGGGTTAATGAAAGACGAAAACAAAGGAGAAATCATGGTAGAGTTTGTAGGGTTACGAGCAAAAATGTATGCGTTTAGGGTACCTACATTAAGTACTCCCGTAACAAAGAAGGCAAAGGGAGTCAAGTCATACGTTGTAAAATCCACCATCAAGTTTAAAGATTACCTACAATGTTTGAATGATCAAATAGAAATGAGCCATATTCAAAACAGCATAAGATCATTTAATCATACAGTGTACTTGGTAGCACGACAAAAGATATCTCTCAGCCCCCACGACAACAAGAGGTATCTGATTCCGAAATCACACGAGATCCTACCCTGGGGGCACTACTCAATAATGGAATGAAAAATTATGTTAACATTGTATCATAAATATTACATATTTTTTTCAGTTTTGTAACAATAAGAAATATATATAATATTTGAAAAATACAATCTTTTATTTTCCCTTCTAGTATAGTATATAAAACAGGTAAGTGATAATTTTACCAGATGTTACTATCAAGAAAAAGGAAATAAGATAAACATGTAATAAAAAATATTTATTGAATGTAATTAATTTATTAAAACATAGATGCTTTTAGTAACAAATAAACTTTAACAAATTAATTTCGCTAATTATTTGCTTTTAACTTGTAAAAATGAAAACAGAATCAAATAATAATGGAGTTATTGAGAAAATTTTTTTTTATAAAATCAATTATAATAGTAATTTACTTTTCGCCGTGTTGTTTATCACAACAACATCCGGAATTCCTTGATAGCGCAGTACTAACTATATGTCTTCCATTGAAACGAATTAGCAAGCGCAAACTCTTATCGTGTATCACTCCAAACTCTTATCAACACAATTTCATTTAATTTAAAAAATCAAACGAAACGTTTAAATAACTTTTCGAAGCCATTTTTATTTGATTATTATTTTTTTTTCCTTTATTTGATACCAAACAACTCTCTAACCAAAATACATTAAATTATTTACAAAAAAAAAACGATTAGCCGGAAATCCTATATTATTCTTAAAAGGAAATAAGATAAATAAACATGTAATAATAATAATACTCATTCAATGCAATTATTTTATTAAAGCATAGATACATTTTAATAATAAATAAATGATAGCAAATTAGTTTTAGCTATTATAACTTGATGAATTTTAACTTGCGTTTCCAGATCACCAAGCTGTCAACACTGCCACTTATTTATTGCAGCGATTATTTAGATTTTAGTGTATGCAACTCTGAGATAGTTTTCAGAGTATTAAAAAACAAAATATAAACAATAAAATATATTTCCTATTAATACAATTTTAATAATGTTATATATTATCAGCAGTACAATTTATTATACGATAATGCCCCCAAGCTAATGAATTCTCATTGTTTATCCAGTAGCGTGAGTCATCCCAGTACACAGCTGATTTTGCGATTTCTTCAACAGTTAAGCATCCTCGCCACAATTCATAATTTCGAATGTTCAATTTTACGTTTTTCATGATATCTTCTGCGGAAATTCTTGCAAAAAACAGGTTGCGTAAATTCTTTATTTATACCACTCTTCTAAATTTTCGAGTTGTGTTAGTTGAACAAAATTGTTTATATAGTAATAATTTCCATCATTCGGTCGTCGAGTTAACAATTCTGTAGATATCCACAGAGGCGATTGGAGTAGTTGCAGCATTCGACGTGCTTCGGCTTCAAACGGAATAAAGCAATTGTCAAAAAACGTGTTGTTACCTTCACTGAACGGCGTAATGGATCGGCATCCATTACGCCGTTCATAGAAGCATTAGGCCATACAATAAAATCCCAATATACGTTTTCAATATTTTTGCAGTTGGTGCTCTCATCAATACAACCATCCTCGGTGAAACACATCTTAACACTGAGCACTAATCTTTATTTACAATTGACGTAGATGATTTTATGCGATGAGTAAGTAAAAATGAGCAACTTATTTATTAACATTTTTGACGGCATCATTAAAAGAACATTTATATCAATCTATACTAGCAATATTTTTTTGATCGATATGCTTCCTCTTTAAATGTCTACCATAAGCATCGCTACGTGAAAATGTGGATGTGCAATGAACACATGCAATTTGAATGTCATTATGATTTTTCTGATGCCTTTTTAATATTTGAAAACTTGAGAGTTCTTTTTTACAAACTGAACAAACAAACATTCCGCTTTTGTGTTTTCTGTTGTACGACACATCACCATCCTTGGTCAGATACTTAAGAGATGTTTCGGGTAATGTTAAATTTGCAGTATTATTTCTTATCAAGTTTGGCGTTTCATAGAACCGAATACTTAAGTCACTAGCTTTGTTTACGTTGTACAGTATCACCATCTTAACTGTAACACGTTTGTCTCAATACTGAAATGTTGATGCTATTATTATTTCTATTTATACTTTTTAAGAAAGTCAATTGTCCTATCAGCGTCGGCTAACGGTGGCTAATCGGTGGCTAACGGTGGCTAATCGGTGGCTAACGGTGGCTAATCGGTGGCTAATCGGCGGCTAACGGTGGCTAATTGCTGGCTCCATCTACTTTCCATCCACTTCCATCCTCTTACAATCCACTTTCTATCCACTTTTAATTCACTTACATCTACTTGCATTCATTTACAATCCATTTCCATCCACTTTCTATCCACTTACATCCACACATCACCAAGAGCTGCTACATAGCCTCAAAATATGTGATATTTGGTTAACATGAGAGAAGAGGTAGCGTTTGGTGATTAAGAGGTAGCGTTTGGTGATTGAGAGGTAGCGCTTGGTGATGAAGAGGTAGCGCTTGGTGATGAAAAGGTAGCGCTTGGTGATGAAGAGGTAGCGCTTAGTGTTATGTATTTTTAGGTTAGGTAAGGTGTTATGTATTTTTAGGTTAGGTAAGGTAAAGTAAACGCGCGTTTACTTTCCGACTTAGTGAATGAGTTCAGTCTACTTGCATCTAAACAAACGCAAACAGTGCCATCTTTCTTAGCGATAGTGAGTAGCGGACTAGCATATGGGGTGTCGGATCGTTCAATGACCCCCTACGCCTCCATTCTGTCAATCTCAGCCTAAACAGCCGTTCTATATGCCACGGGAATAGGATACTGTTAAACTGTGAAAAGAGTGAGATCTATCAAATTAATTTGATGCTACATCTACAGTTAAACCCGGGCGATCTGAAAAGGTTGTTCAGTGTTTTTGGAGAAGAGAAGTAAATATTGTTTTTTGCTCCAATGATAAATTAATTTTTGAACTAACATCCATTACCTTAGCATTAGAATATTCAGATATAATGGCTTGAGGTTGTGATTGGTCGATTGCACAGATGCGCAGATGAGAAGTTACAGGCGGAATTATATCATGTTCCACAATAGTTTCTGGTACTCCAAAAGTTTATCACCAAGTAAAAACGTGACGAGTCCTCGCTTTTCCCAAAGACTGACATTTGCGTGAAAATATCTTAAAAAATCTACCCTTAAAATAACAGGGTAACATACATTTGGAATGACTAAAAGATCAAAAGTGGAAATAAAATTATTTATTGGAAAAGGCATTAATAATTGATGAGTTACGCAGCTTAATTTGGTTTTAAAAGCCCCTTTGACTCTAATACCTTGAACAGACAGAACAACAAAATTCTCCAACACGGCAAATTTGATAATGTGAAATGAATTCCACACTACGCAATACCGACAACGCTTGCCAAATATTTGAAGTCCCAATTAAACAACATGTGAAACGGAAAGTGCCTAGCAATAAGATGGATTAAATGTTCATCTTTGTAAGATGGTACATATAATTGGAAAACGTGCCATCCACTGCGCGATAACGACCCGATTCTAAGTGACCGCGAACCTCATTTAGCATAACCAACAACGTTTTCTCATTCTTGTTTGCAGAAATTCGATATGAGTTAAACGGTGTCAAGATTGATAGAACGAGAGATTTGGTTATCTCGAGCACTATGAAGGGGTTCCTTTCTTACGGATACGCCTTAGATAAGAAAGTTCTGAGAACTAAAAACATATTTTGTGAATAATAAGTTTTTTGCTCTTATTCCTCTAAAGTGTTGGTTAGGATTTGCCGAAGACTATAAAAAAATAATGGGATTTACTAAACACGAACAAATTCTACTGCGTGCGTCTACTAATGTGAATTGTTTCATAAGCGATGATACTGATAAAAAGCAATTAATCAGATTAAATTTAAAATAAACAAAATCGAGTGGAGAGTACTACATATACAATTAAATGATGAGATTAAATTACAAATGTTGGAACAAGTTAAAAACCGATCCTAGAATCTTAATCCCATTTCGCAAATGGGAACTACACGAACTACCCTTTATGAATAAATCTAAAGATAGTGTTTGGTCCGTAAAAACCTTAAACAGTCTGGAGAAATCACGATATGTAATCATAGCTTTTTACGTCAACAAAAAGGGTGTATCGAGTGAAGACGTTTCCACATTCGATTATTGTAACATTAAAAACATAAGAATCTATCTAAATTCTGAAACATATCCATACGAAAATTTAAATTTAGATTTTGACAATGGCAAATATTTAACCGCTACAAGATGTACTGTCAGTTTCAAAGTAGTTACTATGATAATGCAAAAAATCAGCCGTTCTTTTCTTTTACTGATTTTAAGAATCACACAATGTTTGTATTTGACGTTTCAAAACAAAATGAAACCATCAAGTCCTCGATGGTAGACCTGCGCCAGGATTCACTACTGCTTCTAATGTTATTGCAATCTTTTTAATTCTAAGTTGAATACGTAGTCTATTTTGTGCTTCAATCATCTATTCTTCTATAGTCACCACATTCTTCAGACAAATAAATGACCGTTGACTCGAGATTACTGAATCTCAATCTTTTTCCTATCACACGAGTTTTTGAACCCACCCTGATAGCGGTGTGTATTCAACTATGGTATTGCTCAAAATGAGGCAATAACATCTAGTATTGTCTTTAAAAATCTGAGAAGTATTCATATCCTGAACATAGAAAAATGCGTCAAATACCCATCAATTGAGCTCTTATTTTAGTAGAGTACAGACCGTTGATGTGTACACTTCATATAACATGATGATTATATTAGCCATCGATATGCAAGGATTTGTAATTGCAAATCAGTTTATACCAAAAGAAATAAGTTTTGAGACAAATTACCAAAATATTCACAGTTACTTGATGAAACCGACAATCGACTACTCGTTTTTAACATCGAAGGAAAAAATGCATGCCAGATGGTTGGAAAATAACTACCACTCAATTCCATATTCCGGAGGAATTGTTGATATGGCTGAGATTGACAACATCTTTTACGGATTTACTCAGAGTTTATCCGATGTGACGTGCGTGGTCAAGGGTGTTTAAAAAGAAGATTTTTTAAAAAGACATTTTCCGAATTTTACCATATTAAACCTTGAAGGTGAAATTAATTCACCAAAGTTTGAAAAATGTACTCATTTTTTGTGCAAATCACACGGATGAGTTTAGTAATTGTTCATTTTAGTATGTTAAAAAAAATTGTGGTTATTTAAATAGTAAATAATATTAAGATAGAGTAATTATAAGAATTATTATTAAATGTAACTTATTGTGTAATTGGTAAAGTTAGATTGTAATGTGAAATTTTTTTATTGATAATCGTACAAATTTATCTTGTAATTTTTTTTTAAAATAATAAATGTGTTATTAAGATGTTGTGTTTAATTTAACTACAGTTATAATAGACAATATACATTTTTAACAGAGAGTCAATTACATCCTGTTACTTCTGATTATGTTATAATATCCTTTATATAATTTATAAAATTCATATAAAATTATAATTACACATTTAACAATTGTTTCTTTATTTTAAACCATCCAGAAGGTTTTTTGTATTTTTATCGCTTAGGAGCGGGTCAAGTACAAGTTTTTAATTTGAATACCATGAAGGTGTTGGTGTTGGTTGGTGAAGGTTTTTGCAACATCGGAAGTCGCACTTCCGGTCACCATTTTTGATTCTGGGATAAAGATAAACACTATTTTTGACACACCCTGTATATACACTGTCTTTCGACCACCATGTATATATGCTCGTTTGCTGCCGCTAGGTGGCTGCTGCTGCTGCTGCTGCTGCTGTTGTTTGGGTTGCCTTTTACGCTACACGTCATAGTGCCGTTTTGGTATCGCGCGTTGCACTTGCACACTTGAGACAAAACATTGGAATTTCCCCCTTTCATATTTTCCATCCTTCCATTTCTGATTTCTGGTTCTCACTCACACACAAGGGGCTCTTATGGAGGTATAACGAGAAAGTGCGTATACCGGATGCACCGCATCCGGATCACCCCAACCCTCCTCGACAGGATGTGAAGATGACCAGATAGTGAGGATGACAAGAAACTTGCTACATTTGAATTTTACATCAAAATGTTGGTAAAGTAAGGCTTCAACTCAAGTAGCAACGTTTATCAGTTCTTCCAGTGAGTTGAATTGTCTGGCATCTATTGATTCTTCTCGGAAGGAATCTTTAAAATTGTTTGCCTCATCGCTGAGGCATGACAAGTAGGCCTTATGATAAGCCAATGTTGGTATGTGGTTGCGTTGTAAATAGTCTTCCAATCTTCCTAAGAATTCCTACAAGACTTTGTGGGTGTTTTCTTCAAACGATGGTTCATCTTCTTCAAACTTTTTGTTGTAGTGCATTCCCGGCCACATTATGGTGGTGTGCGGCGCATTCGTTGTTTGAGACCGCCGGGCACTAGAGTAGCCCGTTGGTCTAGGTGGTTGGCGGTATTGGTGTTTGGTTTGATTTTGGGAGCCGTTGTTCCGGGGAATTTATTTCCCGGTCGTGCTCGCTCTTGTTTCATCGTGATTGATGGTTACATTAATAAAATAAATTAAAAAATATTTGAATTTCCCGCTAAAAATAATGTCGGTAAAGTAGGAAGGCCAATTGCAAAAAGTACTTTTAGATTTTCCATGTAAACCTTATGGGATTTTGATCCAGATTTCTCACAGCTACTCGACTACTGTCCGTTTCTTGGGGTTCGTACTTAAAAGGACCCATTTCTTTCCGGCACATATTGATGAATTGGTCATAAAGTGCAAAAGGAAATGCCTTTGTTTTAGAAGGTATGGCCCATTCATGGTCTCTCCCTAAAGAGGCCTTTGTATACAGAATTACATGCATTGCATAAAGCCCTGCTAAACTGTGAGACGTCATCTCACAGCTTTTTCCTCCTTTGCTCTGATTTGTTGAGTACCATTCTGAGTATACAGTTTATGTACTCGGTCGATCCACTGGTCCAGCTCGTAAAAGCTTTGCTATTCTACCTGTTCGGGTTTAAACAGAGAATTATCTTTGTTTAGACACCGGCTCATGTGGGTATCAAGGGCAACGAGCTGACTGATAAAACTACCCGGCAGACGGCTAACGCGGATTCTACAGACAACATTCCCGTAAGACCCGATGATCTTAAAGGATACGTCATATCAAAGGTCATCGAGGATTAGCAAAAAGTTTGTAACGGCTTCAAGAGCAAATTAAAGGAAATCAAGATTACTGTGACGGCATGCAAGTTGCCAGTAGATCTCAACGGGAGAGAGAAGGTTGCTCTATGTCGCTTCTGGTGGCAGCGTATCCGCATGTCAATAGTGAGAATAAAAATGTAGAGATTTGGCAAAATGTTGCAGCAAATAAAATGAATGTTTGAATAAATGTAGCAAAAACTAAAACTGAAGTCTTTGATAAGAACAAAGTAGCCAGTGATTGTAGAATTGGGTTAAACGGTAAACGCTTAGAGCAAGTAAATGTTTTTGTGTTTTAAAAAAAATGTTTAATAAGAATGGTAACTTAGTTGAAGAAATTGAAAGACAAATAAATGAAATGCAAAAGTAGTTGGAAGTTTGGGTATGATTGCAAAAAATGAAGTATTGTCCAAGAAAGCAAAATAATGAGATACTTAAGACGTGTGTGTGTGTTTGAGTGTAAAAAGTAGTATGGACAAAGTTAAAATTGAGTAGATAACGAACGAATGTGGTTTGAAAGTAACATTGACAGACTAGTACAAACGTAGTTTTCTAGGTTTGTTTGACCCTGTTGAGAAAATATAATGGACATGTATTTGCATCAAAATGCAGAATTAGACGACGTAAAAGTTTCTTGAAGGTTGTAGATAAATGTGTGCAAATAAAAAAGATTAAAAGTGGAAAGAATAAGAGCATGCATAACCAAATGTCTGGATATTTGAACAAAGTAAGGTTTAAGAACCAAAGTAAGATATTTTATACTGTTATTGCTTACACCCAAAAGGGAACGACGTGACTAGATATGTATGTATACGTAAATGTGCCATAAAGATATTACCAAAAGATATATTTATTATTAGTAGAATGTTTATAATATATAAGGAAATACATTTTTTTTGTTACGTTTTTAATTAATTAACTTGTTTTTTTTCTGTTTTTTTTTTCAATTAGCTTTCTATGCCAGAGTTGTACAATTATTTAATTATATTGTATTACTTAAAGTATGTGAAGTCCAATATGAAGTAAACTAAGAAGTAATTGCCTCGTCCAATATAAAAAATTTTGAGGTTTTTTTAGTTCGATAAATAAGATTTTGATGCAAGATTTTGATGCAAGATTCCGGTCTTGTTGTTAAAGATAAAAATGACTTGAGCAATATTTTTGTTAAACACTTTGCTAATCTTAGTCAAAATAAAATGAATTTGCATTTTGGTAATAAATACTCTAAATCAGGTACAACTTTACCAATTATTTGCTCATCTATCTTTATAATACCGGTAACTGAGTTTGAAGTAGAAAATATTATATCGGACATGTCAAACAAATGCAGTACGGGTTTAGATAAAGTTCCAGTGATGTTGTTAAAACACATAAAATCAGATATTTCTAAAATATTAGCAGATATTATTAACACATCGTTTCAGTCAGGTATTTTTTCAACTAACTTAAAACGTGGTTCTGTAATACCTTTGTTTAAAAAAGGAGACGCTACAAACATTGACAATTATCGGCCTATAACTTTGTTGAGTTACTTCTCAAAAATATTTGGAAATGCTTTTTGCAATAGGACCCTTGATTTTTTAAATAAGCATAATATTTTACACCAGTCCCAACATGGTTTTTGACCTAACAGATCTACAGAAACAGCAACATATGATCTCATCCAAAATATTCATAAAAAATTAGAGAACAAAAAATGGGTCTTATTACTTGTATTTGATCTTACATCGGCGTTTGATGTAATTAAATATAACTTTTCATTAAATAAACTACACAGTATGGGCTTAAGAGACCCAATTAATTCTTAGATTAAGTCATATTTAAAAGATAGGTCTATTGTTGTCAACTTTGATGGTATTCAATCTAAGCAAGCGGATATACAGTTAGGGGTAGCTCAAGGATCAATAGTAGATCCTTTACTTTTTATTTTATTTATTAATGATCTTTCCAGTTACTTAAATTGTTCAGACGTCATAATGTATGCAGATGACACATCTGTTATTGTGGAAGCGCATTGATTAGAGGAATTGGAAAAGAAATCCAATGAAGTTATAAAAAAATTTAATTTGTGGTGTTCAACAAATAATTTAATAGTTAACCTTGAATAGACAGCGTGTGTATTATTTAAAACCAAAATTCATTCTAACGTGACAATGAAAAATATTACCGTCAGAAATACAGCTAAAGTTTTAGGTGTGTCAATTAATTCTGAATTAAATTGGTGTAGTCAGATTGATCTTGTATGCTCAAAACTAGCAAAGTCAACTTTTGCAATACTAAACTTAAAACACCAATTACCGCTGCAAAATATAATGTCTGCGTACTATGCACTCGTACATTCCCATTTGAGCTATAACATTATTCTTTGGGGTCAAAGCAAAGAAATTGAAATAGCGTTTGTTATGCAAAAAATAATTCTGAGAATTATATACAATTTAAGACCAAGAGAAACTTGTAAAGACACCTTTATTAAATATAATATTCTCACAGTTTATGGAATTTATATTTATAAGTTATGTTTGTTTGTATATAAAAACAACCATTTATTTGATACTAGTGAGAGTATGGTTAATCATCAATATCCAATTTGATCTTCTCAAAACATTTTTATTGGTACTTACAAAACTAGTAGATACACCAAATCTCCCAAATGTGCAGCAAGCTATATATACAACCAGTTGCATGTACGGATTAAATCAATAAAATCAATACCATCATTTAAAAAACATTTAAAACAGTTTTTAATAACTGGTTGTTTTTATAAGCTTGAAGACTTTTATAAAGTTTGTATTTGAATTAGTAATGTTATGTATTGTACTATTGTTGGTATATTATTATTATTATTATTGTAATTTTTAGTTTTGACGTAGTCGGCTTGTAAAGCTTTTTATGACAATAAAGTATTATTATTATTATTATAAGGAAAGAAACGCACTGAAAGCTAATAACAATATCCAAGTATTTATGTACGTTTTCTATATATTGCTTAACGCTTATATTAACGCATTCATTAGAATTAATTAACCTTCAATGTTATGTTTACCTATTGTTCATCAGTGTATGAGCACAAATGTAATTGCTTTGCCTGCCTCTACCGAAAGCACAATTTTCGGCCGAAATATGGCCATTGGGCCACTAAATTATTTGCGGTATTTGATTAGCTGTGAGTCACAATTTCATATGTAAACGTCATAACTTAAAATCTGACAGTAGTGACAAATTATGATAAACATTGAAAATATTGTTTTTAATTGGGGCAGGCAAAAAAAATATCGAGTGTAACTCGTGCCAAAAAGCAAAAGCCTATTTTTGTATACTATTGCTTTCATTATTATTTGTTTTTTGTATTTTTTCAAATAACCCTCCATCAAATTGTATTTTTTTTTTGTTGTTCTATATGTTTTGATTTAGAACTTCGACACTCTAAATTGAAAACTAGCAGGCAACATCACAATAGAGTACTCAGTATTTACTAATTAATTCAATAATGCGATATATTGCATTTTTGCGTAACAATAAAATAATATTAATTTTAATTATTTAAGTTATGCTTGTGCAAAGCCACGCAAACGAAATTAAGTCATAACAATACATTTGACTTGTTTAATAATTGATATAACTAATGTCAAAACTTTAAAAAGTTACCAGTTAGAGTATTTATTAAGGTATTAATTGTTTAAAAAAGTAAATAGAAAAATATTAATTAATAACATAAAGTCTCTGTATTACTGGCCGATTAATTATCCAAAATTGAAGATTTTTGAAAGTTTTGGTTACTTATAACAATAAGTAAATCTTACAAATTATTATACATCATCATGATGATATGATTATATTAAGTTTGATATCACAAAGCAGTTCCTGACAACTTTGATAAAATTATTGTATTTTTTTAAGGTATTACAGTTTTTAATAATCTTTAAAAAATGATTTAAATTTTAATAAAAATTGATTTTTTTTATGTTAACATTGTCTAACATCTTAAACATTTTGCACGCCAATAATTAAATAAAAATTAACAGTTTCTTTGTAAATCATATCTCGTTTTATAATATGTAATTAATCAAAATACAAATAAATATAATCAGGTTTATTTATAAACATACAAAAAATAACATAAATATTTACACATAATAAATAATTAAAACATTATTACTTAAAATCGTATTGTCCTTGAACTTGCACTCCATAATCAGCTTGTTTATTTCCAATTTGTCCTCCAAAATGTTGATCATATGTTCCAGAAATTCCAACTGTACTTTGTTTGTCAGGTGTTCTATAAATATTATAAGTACCCTTGGCTGAAACATCAGTACCTTGCCCACGAGTATTTTGAGTTCTGACGCTTAGCTCGCTATCTAATACATAAATTTATATTATAATAATTATTTATAATTAGTTTATATTATAATACCTGATGGTTTGTAACGATAATCTACTTGCTGTCCAGTTGTTAATGGTCCTTTTGGATGATAATTCCGTTGGGCAGATACTGTAGCGTCAACTCGGTGTTCCCTGTTGTTAAAAACGGTTTGTTTGTGACTTACACTTACTCCATCGGGCCCTGCAGAAGCGTCAGTATGCCTTGTACATGCTTTAGCTTTTGAATTACAGCAACTAAAATTAAGAAAAAAATATATTTAATATTTAATTATTATTTTTAATAATTAAATAACATACCGCTTTTGCCTAATATGTTGAATTGGAACTAGATAATAGCCTTGGTTATTCTCATCTTCTACAATTTCAACTGGATGTCCTAAACTAACACTTGCACAAAGTGCGACAATAATAAGATATTTAAACATTTTGTATGAAAGAATATCAGGTTTGAATATTTATTTCTCTGAGTTCAGAGATTGGGGTGTATTCTGTAAAATTTTATGTTTATTTTAACAGCTTGTTAAAAATATAAATATAACAGGCTTGTTAATTTTTAACGTTATATTGATATTCTGTAACTGAAATATTAACATGGCTGTTATAAAACATATTTTTAACAGCAAATATGCGTCAGATTTAACCTCAAAATATGACAAACGCCGGTGCTCGTAGGTAATCACAACACAATAATCGCATTAGTTTTAAAAATGAATTAAAATGTTGAAACGTGAAAGAATGACTAAACGGAAATTAGAAAGCCTGATAACATATATAGAACAAAACAAAAAGTGTCCTATGGGAATAAATAAATATTTAATTAATTCATTTATATTTTAATTCTAATTTCATTATTTTGTTGGTTTCGTTGCAAAATTAATTTCAATCAACATATTATGCTAGCATAACAAATAAATAACTACGCTTGTTTTATATCGCTGCTCAAAATATACAATTTTGCAATACGTATTATTTCTTATAGGTGTTTGCAGATTTAAAAATCAAATACAAGACACAGGTCACGATTAATTAAATATGATATTAAGAGCACGGGTGGGGCAATTATAGCTGCATGCGACCAATCAATTGTACCAATTGTCCCTGGAAAGCCATACTTTTGAAAATACAATGTTTTATTTTGATCAATAAGATCTTACCGAGTTGGAAATTTAATCCATTTGTTTAATAGTGTCAATAATTTTACTAACTGCTACTTGACTAATTGCTATATTAGCAGATGCCTCAACATCCAACTGGTAACTACCATGTCCATAAAAATGCAAAGCACAAAAAACCTTTAAATAGTTTGGTGTTGCAGTATTTCTTCGTATAACTGCCAAATGTAAATGGAGTAATAGCGTTAATTAAATATTGGGCTGCAATTTTATTTGGACAAAATAATTTAAAAAAAACAAAGTTCGGGAAGTTCAAATAAATTGTACATATTTCATCCGTAGCTGTCGATTATATAATCTCAGCCGATTCTTTAAAAATACAAAATTCTTTTATTAATGCATGTTAGAATTATTTAATAACTTACCTTCTTCCTCTTTCATGCAAATTTTTATTTATTTGAATAGCAATATAACCTATTGCACCTGTCATTTTATAATTTTAACACCCTGTTAAAAATTAAAGGCATGTATTTACATGCCTTTAAAATTTTAAACTTAACAGGCAATTTTAACAGTGCCTGTTAAAATTTTAACAGATTTGTGTTTTATAGAATACCAAATATGACTTAAACAGGCTTTTAATTTAAACAGGCTGTTAAAATTAACATTTATTTTTACAGAATACACCCCATTATATACTTATTCAACTGCACGGAAATGCGGGGAATTCCCAACTACTTAATAATTGTACGCGGGGAATCATTGGATTCAAAAATAATACTTTTTTCAATATTAAATGAACCGTTAAAAATAGTGATAATTATATTCTGTACGTCAGTAAATGTGTCATATTTTTGTGCAATAAATTAATTTTAAATAACGATTTACGTTAAGTTATAATTTTACTACAACTAAATGTGTACATTCAGCTGTAATAAATTTACTAAAATTAGTTGAAAGTAATATTGGGGTGTATTCTGTAAAATTTTATGTTTATTTTAACAGCTTGTTAAAAATATAAATATAACAGGCTTGTAAATTTTTAACGTTATATTGATATTCTGTAACTGAAATATTAACATGGCTGTTATAATACATATTTTTAACAGCATGTTAAAAATTAGTCATGAAGTTAGATACAAATCTCTACATATATGCGTAAAAGTCATGTCTTTTCTTGAACCACAAAACATTATGCGTCAGATTTAACCTCAAAATATGACAACCGCCGGTGCTCGTAGGTAATCACAACACAATAATTGCATTAGTTTTAAAAGTGAATTAAAACGTTGAAACGCGAAAGAATGACTAAACGGCAATTGAAAGCCTAATGACATATATAGAACAAAACAAAAAGTTGTCCTATGGGAATAAATAAATAATTAATTAATTCATTTAAATTTTAATTCTAATTTTATTATTTTGTTGGTTTTGTTGCAAAATTAATTTCAATCAACATATATGCTAGCATAACAAATAAATAACTACGCTTGTTTTATATCGCTGCTCAAAATACACAATTTTGCAATACGTATTATTTCTTATAGGTGTTTGCAGATTTAAAAATCAAATACAAGACACAGGTCACGATTAATTAAATATGATATTAAGAGCACGGGAGGAGCAATTATAGCTACATGCGAGCAGTCAATTGTACAAATTGTCCCTGGAAAGCCATACTTTTGAAAATACAATGTTTTATTTTGATCAATAAGATCTTACCGAGTTGGAAATTTAATCCATTTGTTTAATAGTGTCAAATATTGCATATTGCATAAGAGAGAGAGTATAGTGAAGAGTTGTTGACATTTACCAAATAACATTAAAAGTGATAAGAAAGTGAAAGAATATTTAATATTGTATATATAATTGAGAAATTAAAGAAGGAGATTCAGAGGAAGAAAGCGGTGTGCCGCAAAACGGCAAGGTAGGAGAAAAATCCTAATTCAAAAATTTTAATAAACAACATAACCTCCATCGCATGTAAAACTGCTGTAAAAATCGCAAGAGAATAAATAAATAGATATATTGAACAAGGATATTTACGCATAGAACACAAAAGAGCGCTTGGTAGCCGAGTGGATAGAGACGTGGATTCTAAACGCAAAGGTTGGCGGTTCGAGGCTTCGAGCGGAGGAAAAATATTTTTATTAAATATATAATAAAAATAAATTCAAATAAAATAAATAATGCCTTCAGACGACAAAAATGTATTTAAAAGAGGCAGTAAAACTGAAAGAACACCCGAACAAGACGAGAAAAAAAGAAGAAGAGAAAAAACGGATATGGCTACAACAGAAGCAAGCGGAAGTGGAATAAACCAGCAAGTAGCTGAAACAATTTTAAAACAGTTACAAATAATAAACGAAACACAAACTGTAATCCTGCAAGAACTGGCAAAATTAAGAGAAGAAAACGAAAAATTAAACAATAGAATTAATATAATGGAAACAACAAAAATAAATACCTTACAAAATGATGTCGCCGAATTAAAACAAAAATTAGAAAAACAAGAAAGAAATGAACGAAAAAATAATGTAATTATACAGGGATTAAATGAAGGCATAATTGATGGAGCTACGGTAAAAGAAAAAGTTGAAAACTGGACCAGAACTAAATTAAATGAAAGTGTAGTTGTGAAAAAAGCATATAAAATGAAAAACAATAATAAACTGGAAAGCATTTTTGTACAATTAGAGAGTTGGGAAGATAAACGAAAAATTATGATGAAGAAAAGCGTATTAAAGGGAAGCAACATATTTATTGATAATGATCTCACAAGAAAAGAAAGAGAAATACAGAAAGAACTAAGAAATTTAGCAAAAGAGGAGAAGACAAAAGGAAAGACGGCGATTGTTGGATATATGAAGATAGTGGTAAATGGAGAGAAACGTTGTTACAACGAAAGAAACGGCAAAATAGAAGTGTCAAAAAAATAGTAGCAGTAATAAATGGGGGGAGGGAAATAAAAACAACAACAAAGAACTAATCTAAACTATGTTAATAAAGAAAGTTATGAAAGAAGAGAGACAAACAAATTACAAGCAAACAAAAAGGGTCTAAAAATAACAGATACTAGCAATAAAATATATATATTATTTTGGAATGTAGCAGGTTTAAATAACAAGGATGACGATTTTTGGAAATACATAAGAAAATTTGATGTAATTGGAATGGTGGAAACATGGATAGATGAAAAGAAGTGGATAAACATGGAAAATCAAATGCCTAAAGAGTTTAGATGGAAATGCCAACCAGCAGTTAAAGAAAAAAAAATGGGAAGAGCAAAAGGAGGCATCTTAACAGGAATAAGAAGGGAAATACCACAAGAAGATAACGAAGAATTGGAAATGGAAGGAATGGTGCAGCAAAACTTTATACTGGGAAGAACAAAATACAAAATGATTACGTTGTATAGCAGAGGGATGAAAAAAATCAGAACAAAGTTAGAAAACTCAATACAAAAAACCGAAGAGACAAAACTAATAGTAGGAGGAGATTTCAACGCCAGGATTGGACTAAACGGAGAAAGAATAAATAACGAACAAATAAGCAAAAGAGTGTCAAAAGACAAACTAGAAAATAAAGAAGGAAAAAAAATGATAGAAATGATTGAAGAGACTGGGTGGGACATACTAAACGGAAATATGGATGGAGATGAAAAGGGAGAATATACCTACATAGGAGCAAAAGGACAATCGGTAATTGATTACGTAATGGTAAATGAAGAAGCGTGGCAAGAGATAGACACATTTAAGGTTGGAGAAAGAGTAGAGTCGGACCATCAGCCACTAGAAGTGTATTTAAACGGAAGCATAAAAAGAGAACCAAAGAAAGAAAGAGAAAAAGTGACAAAAATAGTATGGACACAAGAGAGCGTAGAAATGTACAGGCAAAATTTATATGGACAACATTTTAAAGAAAAAGGCGTAGAACAAAAAATGGCAAAATTAGAGAACATAATTGCAGATGCAACAATAAGGAAAACTTTTTTACAAACAGAAGAATCATTTGCAAAAAGCAAATGGTGGAGCACAGAATGCACACAAAAAAAAAGAGAAGCTAGAAAAGTACTCCGAAATTGGAAAAATGGCAAAGCGACTAAACAAGAATATCAGAGTGCTCAAAAAGTATACAAGACTAAATGCAAAGAAGTTAAGGCAATATATATAAAAAAAGAAGAAATAGAGATAAAAGAAATACGGTCGGAAGAAGAAGCATGGAAATACATAAACAAAGAGAGAAAAAGCAGAAGACAAAAAAACGAACAAATTTTGATGGAAGACTGGAGGAAACACTTCATAAAACTGTATGAAGGATCGGACAGAAAAACCGATAGACAGCCAATGACAACAGAACAACTGAAACAAGATGTAGATGAAATAACAACGGAAATGATATGGAAGCAAATAAAAAAACTAAAAAAACAAAAAGCGCCAGGTGACGATGGAATACAAAATGAAGCATGGAGAAAAGTTGTATGCGTTATTCTTGGACCTAAAAGCGGCATTTGACAGTGTGAGTAGAGAGAAATTGTGGATGTATTTGAGAAAAAGAGGAATAAATGAACACCTAGTAAAAAGAATGGAAGAAGTATACGTGGAAACTGTTAGCAGAGTCTGTATGAATGGCAAAATGAGTGAGAAGTTTTGAACTACAAAAGGTGTGAGACAGGGATGTCCACTCAGTCCTAGTTTGTTTGCGGCATACATTGCAGATGTAGAAGAAATGCTATGTAAGGCGCAGACGGGTGGGGTGGTAGTGGGCAGAGAGAAAGTGTGGTCGCTGGCTTATGCAGACGACATGGTGGTTGTAGCAAAACAAGCAAATGAAATGAACGAAATGATTAGAAGCCTGGATAAGTATTTTAGAAAAAAAGATTTGGAAGTGAATGTAAATAAAACAAAAATGATGACTTTTAGAAAGGGGGGAGGAAGACGTAGAGTAGAAAATTGGAAATGGAATGGGAAAGAAATTGAAGAAGTAAAAACATTTAAATACCTAGGATATGTTTTTTGTACAACCAATAGTGAAAATGAACACATAAAAAATTTGACAAGAAAAGCAAATAAAGCGGTAGGACAAGTATGGGGAATTGGTGAAAGAAAATTTGAATGTATGAGAATAAAAGGAATGATGTTTGATAGTTTAGTAAAAAGTATGTTATTGTACGGAGCAGAAATTTGGGGATGGAAAGAGCAAGAAAAGTTAGAGGTTATTCAAACAAAATACTGGAGATAAGTATTAGGAGTAAACAAAGAGACCCCAGCATACATTGTTATGGAAGAAGTTAAAATAGACAAATTAAGAGTAGAAGCAGGAAAGCGTGCAATGAGGTATGAAGAAAGAGTGAGAGAAAGGAATGAATGTAAAATATTACAAGAATGTCTGAAGGAGAAAATGAAGGGAAAATGCGGAAAAATGGGATCATTTAGAGAAAAATATTTTAACAGGAATGGGTATGCCAGTGAGGAAGTAGAAAGATTAAGAATAGATAGAAGTATGTGGAAAGAAATTATGATGAGAGATAGAGATATACAAGTGCAAGAGCGAAGAACACGGATAAATGAATCTAGGTACAATTCAAAATATGAAGACATTATAACGGATGAACTGCCAAAGTACCTAAAAAATGAAAATTATGGAAAAATGGAAAAACGTATGATTGCAAGATTTAGATGTGGAAATGAGGAGAAAGTGTGCAAATTTTGGTTGGAAGAGGAAGAGAAAATGTGTAGAATGTGTGGAGAAGTTAGGGAAAGCATAGAACACATGTTAAAATGCAATGAGATGAGAGAAGAGCAAATTGGAAGAAATGAGGTACTGAAAGAAGATGGAAAAGGAATTAAATGGATGATTGCGGTAACAAAAAGAAGAAAGGAAATTGAAACAGAATTAATAAATAATTAATTAAAAACCAGGGTTAAGGGTTGTTAAGATTATATATTATATTAGTAGTAAATTAAGTTATATGGTAAATGTTATGTTATGTTAAGTTGTAGAATTTTCAAGGCCGACAGGCAAGAAATAAACGATTATATATAATAGTGTCAATAATATTACTAACTGCTAGTTGACTAATTGCTATATTAGCAGATGCTTCAACATTCAACTGGTAACTACCATGTCCATAAAAATGCAAAGCACAAAAAACCTTTAAATAGTTTGGTGTTGCAGTATTTCTTCGTATAACTGCCAAATGTTAGGCTGCAATTTTATTTAGACAAAATAATTTAAAAAAACGAAATTTGGGAAGTTCAAATAAATTGTACATATCCCATCCGTAGCTGTCGATTATATAATTTCAGCCGATTCCTTAAAAATACAAAATTCTTTTATTAACGCATGTTAGAATTATTGAATAACTTACCTTCTTCCTCTTTCATGAAAATTTTTATTTATTTGAATGGCAATATAACCTATTGCACCTGTCATTTTATAATTTTAACACCCTGTTAAAAATTAAAGGCATGTATTTACATGCCTTTAAAATTTTTAACTTAACAGGCATTTTTAACAGTGCCTGTTAAAATTTTAACAGATTTGTGTATTATAAAATACCAAAAATGACTTTAACAGGCTTTTAATTTAAACAGGTTGTTAAAATTAACATTTATTTTTACAGAATACACCCCATTATAATTTATATTAATAAACAATATTATAACTAAATTTGGGGTCCTGTTGAATTAGATGAAATAATTTATAAAAATGACTAACATTCTTATAACTTTTACTAGTGGCGTAGCTTGATGGTAGTAAAATTTTAAATTATTGACTTACTTTTCTTTTATTTTTTTGTTTTAAGTTGTTTTATTTGCATGACTTATTTTATATATACATTTTTTTTTGTGCATAATATAATATAATACAACTTTCTTCTCCACCATCCTCAATTTTCTTTTTCATTTAATGACGCTTTTCATCTACACTATTTTTTTAAAGAAATTTATTATCATGTAGACACAACAAATGCATTCCAAACTATATTTATCACAGTTTTAAAATTATCTAGCAATTAGTAAGCATCATCAGTCCATACAATAATGACGTTGAGAAAATTATAAAATCAATGCAATTGAAAACATTAAACTTAGAAATAAAAATATTATTCTGATCTATTTCTATTATAAATTTAGATATTAAGAGTGCTTATTTTAAGTTATATAATACCAAAAATCCTAACTATTAATATATAATATCAAAAAATGGCGAACAGTGCTAACGTGATATCGCAATCTCTCGCGGAAAAGTGCAAATGGTGTAAAAGTATACCACAAAATGGACCTACATGTACAAATTGTGGTACTAAAATGCATCCTGGGTGTGTTAAATATATGAAAAATGTTATACAAATTGATAAAGATACTATTATGTGTTGTTCAATAACTCAAGAGGACCAACACAACAATGAAAACGAAAATGGCGACGATCTCGATTCATCTTTTAGCAGTGGAAATACCGTGATACAAAAAAGCAAGTATGAATTAGAAACTGAATTAAAATACTTAAAGTGTCTACTTGATACAAAAGACATTATTATCAGCAACTTAAACGATAATTTGAAGTTCTTACAAGACCACATTAAAACGTATGACAAACTTATAATAATGCAAACAAATAATTTAATTAATTATAATAATTATAATTTAAACCATCAAGATAGTTTTAATTCTAATAACAATTTTCAAATACATTCTGTCAAGACTGCTGTTTTTGATTGCATTGATACAATAAATTCCACACCGCCACAGATAACCTCTAATATCACGGCAAAAGACCGTGAAACAAAAATTCAAAAAAATAACACTGAACCAAAGAAAAAGATTACCTGTAAAAATAATATTATACTGAAAAGTTCAATGGACGAAAATGTAAATAAACATTTAAAATATCAAACAGCTGACCCACAAATACAAACAAAAATAATTACAACTCAGATGACAGATTCAAAATCAAATTCACAACATGTTATTTCTGGTAGCAATACAGATAAGTCAAATGTAGTATACAAAGCTCAAAATAAAAAATGGTATCATGTTGGAAAATTTAATGCAGATTATACGGAAGAAAAACTAAATGAAATTTTAAAATCAAAATCTCCGAGTATTGTGTGCAGTATTGAAACAATTGACCGTTTAGACCGCATATCAAAAGATAAATATAAATGTTTTAAAATAGGTGTTAATGAAGAATGGGTAAATAATATCACAAACCCTAATATATGGCCTGTAGGAATACAAGTTAGCGAGTACAATTTTAATTTTTTTCGGAGGAGGTCTTACCGCCACAATCCGAAGCAGAAGAAATACTAGAAAATAATGCTATTATAACAGTCATGCATCAAAACATACGAAGTATATTTAATAAAATAGATCAGTTATCAGTTATCTTAGATAACAATAAAGCAAACGTTGTATGTTTAACAGAAACATGGTGCAACAAAGACAATATAAATTATGTACACCTAACAGGATATACAAAAATTGCAGACTTCACCCGTATAAAACGGGAACGTGGAGGATGCATGATTCTAGTTGATAATAAATTCAACTACAAAAAATTGAATAGCACTAAAAGTTATAGTATGGAAAGTGAAATTGAATGTGCCATATGTACAATTAAAACTAAACATATAAAACTGCAATAATATGTGCATATCGACCTCCATCCGGTAATATTAACGTGTTTTTTGACTTTTTAACTGACTTAATGACGGATCTTAACAAATCGCACAACTATATAATATTATGTGGCGACTTAAATGTTGACTTCCTCTCAGTTTCAATAGCAAAACAGCTTCTGACAGATCTTTTCTCATCATTTAAAATACTAAACAAAATACACGAACCAACTAGAATCGAAATTACAGAAATGGGATGCAGTTCAACGCAAATAGACTATATGGTCACAAATATTCCAAGCAATGATTGGACGTGTACCAACACATATTTAAATCTATCGGATCATCATGCACAATTTATAAAAGTGTGTATTAAAGATTGTCGTAAAATATGTAACAGAACTATTACGCCTCAGAAAAAAAGGCAATTTAAGCCTCATAATCTAAATGAACTCAAATTTTATTTGGGAAAAAATAACTGGCAGTCTATCAGAACCGGTACCGTCAGTACCTCTTTTAAACTGTTTGTGGATGAGTTTTTACATTATTTTAATTTATCTTGTCCTTTAAAAAATAAATGTCGTTTTTTAAAACACAACCAGTGGGTAAATAATGAAATAATAAAGTCAAGTAGCAATCTTAAAATGATGCACTCGCTGATGATAAGAGCAAAATCACTACCTCTTAAAAAACTATATAATGACAAAAAAAAGGAACATAGAACACTTATTGAGTCTACCAAAAGAAATTATTATAGTAAGACAATAACAAACAGTAATAACAAACAACGTCAGATATGGAAACTAGTGCGAGAAGAACTTACTGGAAATAAATTGCAGGAGCCAATCATAATTCAAAACAATATAGGGCAAACAATAACCGAATCCACGGAAATTGCAAATAGTTTTGCTGATTATTTTTCTTCAATAACAGATAAGAAAATCAACGAGCACTTTGGAAACAACATATCAAATACCTGCACAACGTCCCCTTATAGACAGCATTCCTTATACCTAATGCCAGTAACCGAAACAGAAATCTATAATGTTGTTATTGCTTTAAGAAACAATGCTAGCCCTGGTAAAGATGGTATAAGCCCATACATAATTAAAAGTGTGATAAATGTTATTATGGAACCTTTACATTATATTATAAACTTATCATTTAGTAAAGGAGAATTTCCTGATATTTTAAAAACATCAAAAATTGTGCCAGTCTACAAAAAAGGTAATAAAACCGATATAGGTAATTATCGTCCTATTGCTTTACTGGATGTATTTTCTAAAATTTTTGAAAAAATCATAGTAATTAAACTACAAAACTACATTCAGCACTTCCATATAATTAACAAAGCCCAGCATGGATTCTGAAAAAATCATTCTACGAAAACAGCAAGTGTAGACCTGATAGAAGAAGTATCAAAAAATGTAGATGCGGGCAAGTGCGTTGCGAGTCTATTCTATGACTTATCGCGTGCGTTTGATACTGTCGAAGTGAAGTTTGTACGTGACAAACTATTTGCTCTTGGAATTCGTGGTACCGTGTTAGAACTGATCGAATCATTTTTAACGAACCGAAAACTATTTGTGCAAGTCGGGCAAAGCGCTTCCAAAATATGCCATTTAAACAAAGGTGTAGTGCAAGGATCAACGTTGGGCCCACTATTGTTCTTGTTGTACATTAACGATTTAAGTGAATTTATTAGCGCAGGTTATATGATCAATTTTGCTGATGATGCCGCTATAGTCATTAGTGCAGCAAGTCAAGATGATCTTTTGCTTAAAACAAATATTATTAACAGAGAAGTGAGTGATTGGTGCAATAAAAACA
Source organism: Tachinus rufipes (assembly GCA_963932245.1). Taxonomy (NCBI): domain Eukaryota; kingdom Metazoa; phylum Arthropoda; class Insecta; order Coleoptera; family Staphylinidae; genus Tachinus; species Tachinus rufipes. The sequence continues at coordinate 55,935,469 of OZ010748.1, forward strand.
ATTTAACTATCAATGCAGATAAAACAACTTCTATCCAGTTTTATAATCGTAAACCACTACAGAATCCAATTGATCATAACTCACAATCTGTTAAATATCTTGGTAGTTTTATTGATGAAAAACTAACCTGGGAGAAGCAGATTGATCATGTAACTTGTTAGCTAAATAGCGCATATTATGCCATTCTAAAACTAAAAGGCAAATTTTTATTCAAATCAGTAATTGATATGTATTATGCTCTTGTCTACTCGCACTTATCATTTAACATACTAGTATGGGGCAGAAGCGACATAACCAGAGTGTTTACTGCCCAAAAGCGTATTATTAGGCTTATATTTGGCATAAGAAAAACTGAGTCGTGCCGATAAGTATTTACTCAGAATAAAATACTTACTGTTATAAATGTCTATATTTATAAATGCGCTGTATATGTATTTCAAAATAGCAACAAATTTGTTAAAAATAATGACATGCACAATTACTCAACGCGACATGGGTCGGACAAGAACTGTCTCCCATAGCAGCACTCTGTATGAGAAATCAGCAATGTATACATGTCCGATGGTATATAACAAACTGCCAAAACTTGTAAAATGCTGTAACAACATAAAGCTATTCAAACTAAAATTGAAGGAATATCTAGTACAGAATTGCTTCTATACATTTAAAGAATTTGTGCAATTTAAAGCTATTAAGTGATATTTGTTTGATTGATTTATATTCTTTTAATCTGTTTGATTGTTTTATTTTATATTATTTGGTTGTTTATATTGTTTTAATTTTTGTTTTTTAATATGTTTTAGTAATTAAGTTAGTTTATAAATATTCTGACGTACACATCCGCTGCAATATATATGTATATCTGTTTAATTTTGTATTTTATAATTGTAATTGGTGGCCTAAGTGTAATAAACGTATTATTATTATTATTATTATTATATAGGGTGAGTCGGGAGGAACGGACCAAACTCCAGGAGTGTATTCTACACATGAAAATAATGTAAACAAACTCAAATGTTGTTATCCAATTTTTATTTGTTTTCAATTATAACATAATTTTTTTATCTAGTATGCCATGTTCGACGTTCTAAAACATTTGATAGCTTTTTGTTCTAATAATGTGTCAGTGTGACGGTAATTTAACGTTTATGTAGTTTGTACAATGAAAGTGTTACAAAATGCCACACTCTTATTCAAATTTAGAATATGCAAATATGGTGTTTGTTTATGGTTTTTCTAATAAGAATGTTACAGCTGCTGTTAAAGATTATTGTCAACGGTTTCCACATCATAGACATTCTAATAAAAATGTATTAATCAGAGTTTTCAACAAACTGTGCGAGACCGGAAAGCTTCCTAGTGTTAACATAACATCTGTCCAGCTACTCGACAAGATTTTGAAGAGGTAGAAGATATTCTGGATGTAGTAGCAGAAGATGCAACGACCAGCTCACAAAGAATAAGTATACAATTGGGTATTCTACAAACAAGATTAATAAACACACTCCACGAGTAAGGCTTACATCCATACTATGTACAGAGAGTACAGCATCTACAATTGGAAGATTATCTTAAACGTATAAAATTTTGTTGGTAGATAAATAATAATCCTCGTGTTGTATTGCGCATACTTTTTACAAATGAAGCAACATACACCCGTGACGGCATTAATAATACTCACAACTGTCATGTATGGTCAGACGAACAGTCGAAAGTAATTTTCATCATAAGTTTTTGTTAAACGTGTGGTATGGTATGGTCGATGGTTAATTAATTGGCCTTTTCATTTTGGAGAATTGCCTCACAGAAGCTAACTACTTAATTTTTTTACAAAATGAATTACACGGACTACTAAAGGATGTTTCTTTAAACATCAGAATGCAAATGTACTACCAGCACAATAGAGTTCCTGCACATTTTGCTCGTCATGTCAAGCAACATTTGGACCAAAAGTTTCTAGGGCGTTCAATTGGTCGCGGTGGTCTTATTAGTTGGCTTCCAAGATCTCCAGACTTTACAGCATTAGATTAGTGTTTATAGAGCTGGTTCAAAGATGAAGTGTACAAAGTAAAAGTGGACACTCCGGATGGACTAATTCTACGTATTAGAAATGCTGCAGCCAATCTTAAACAAAGACATGACTCCATCAGGAGAGCAACGACGTTCTTCGTAACCAAAACGTTAATGTATAAAATTTTGATTATTTTTAATTACTCCGTAACTTGAATACAAATAAAAATCGGATAACAACATTTGAGTTTCTTTACATTATTTTCACGTGTAGAATACACTCCTAAAGTTTAGTTCTTTCCTCCCGACTCACCCTGTATATATTATATAAGTTGAATTCCATAATATATAAAAAAAATTACATAAAAATTCTTAGCATATGCAAAAACTTTGTCATTCAATCAGTTTTTAAAGATATTAACTACTCAAGATTAATACAAAAACTGAGTATATTGTTGACAGTCACCCAGAAGAAGGTAGTTAAAATAACGACTCAGGCCATAATAGTTAATATTATTACTTATAGACTCGGAGTAAAACAAACACAAAAACTAAATCAAACATACTTAAACCGATAAAAGAATGATATTATATAAAAACAAATAGAATCATAAAATACAACAATTCTTGACCCACAAAACAACGTACAAAATTTAAAATAATCCTACAACTAAATTTAAATCAACAGCAAACAAGTTGATCAATCAATTAATTGCAGAAGACGTTATTACAGAGACACGTTGTAAAACATCAATACTACAAAAAAATATGAAACGCCAAAAACTCATAAACAAGACCCTGCATAGATTCTTTTTCTTACAATGTTTCTAAATTTCTTTATAATGGATTAAAAGATTTAATAACTATATTACATTATGAAAATATAAAAATTATTTTTACTCGAAATAACTAATAATAATAATAATAATAATACGTTTATTTCTTGCTTTTTGGTCTAGAATATTATAACACATTTACAAATATATCTATAATTTCTCACATGGATAAATCATAATTCTTAAAAATTAAAAAATAATTCTAATTTGTTTGTTTACTTATTTTCTTTGTATTTTAAGTGCCTTCATTCATTCTATTTCTGTTTTGTTTTCTTTTAATATCTGTTCTTTTCTCAATTTTGTTACACTTTTTTAACATATGTTCCATAGTTTTTTTAGTCTCTCCGCATATTCTGCACATTTTCAAATGTTCTTCCATCCAAAATCTTCTAACTTGTTCTTCATTGTCACATCTAAATCTATTATTATCTTTACTATATCTTTTGCTCTCTAAGTTGGCAGATTACTTTCTAAAATATGTTCATAATTTGCGTTATATCTAGATTCTTTTACTTGTATTCTCCTTTTTTGTGTTCTTTTCCAGTTTCTTTCATTTATTTAATTTTTTGGTTAGCATTTGCTTCTTTGTCTTATTTTTTCCTTATATCTCATTGCTCTTTTTTAGCAGGATATATGCTAGAGTTTCTCTATTTAAACCCAGTACCTATTTCCATTATTTTATATGTATTGTTTCTCATTTCTTTTTGTTCTTTCCATTCCCATATTTTTGACCCATACAATATTATACTCCTAACTAAACTATCAAACCATTTTTATTCTTATACACTGAAATTTTCTTTCATTCATTTCCTATCTTGTCCCACTACTTTATTTGCTTTTTTAACCATCTCTTTAATGTGCTCGTTCTCGCTATTGTTTGTGCAAATAATAAGTATTTAAAATACTTTGCCCATTCCATTTCCAGTTTTTTTCATTTTTTCTAAACACCATACATTTTGTTTTTTCAACATTAACTTACAATTTTTTTTTAAATATTTTTTTAAACTTTTGATCATTTCTTTAGTTTTTTTTGTTTCTTTTGCAACTATTACCATGTTGTTGCCTTGTTTCACTTCTTTTGTTGTCTAAAATCTTTTACTTATTTTACCGTTACCATACACCTGGCTTGTTGTTTCCTCATACATTTTTTCTACTTTTCATACCAAGTGCTCGCTAATTTTTTTGTCTCTCATACACTTTGACAGTTTCTCTCTATCCACGCTATGTCGCTTTTAGTTTCAGGAATAAACCGTATACTTTTTCTCCTTTCTCTAATATTTTTTTGTTGGTCTTTTTTTTTGTTGTAGAATATATTTTATATTTAGTTATCCATGATACCTTTTCCCTTCCTAAAGCCGGCTTGTCTGCTTGCAATTATCTCATTCATACACAGCTATTTCTCTGTAGTTATTTACTAGATTTTTGTTTCCACTTTTGTGTATCGGACATACGAGACCTTCTCTACATTAACTCGAAAACCCTTCTTCGTTTCATACTCTATTTATTAACTCACTCAATCTCTCAAACAACTCTTCTGAACTATACTACCACGCTTCATTCTGTATCCCATCAATACCTGGCCTTTTCTTTTTTTTTTTAATGTTTTACTATTAATTATTAACTTTGGCATGCTGGATTGGTTTTTGCCTGCCTGTTTTTTTTCTTCTTTTTTTTTGTTTATTTTGAACAAACTTAAAAAGTGTTCCATCTACGCCTTCATTAGTATTGCATCAATATCACTCAGTTTTCTTTTCGTTTCTTTGTTTATGAATGTCTATGCTTCTGCTTTTGTTTTTATTTTTTTATTTCTGTTTCTACTTTTTTACTTTTAGCTTTTATATATTCATTTTTGTATACCTTCTGTTCTTTAAGTGATTTTTCTTTTGTGCTTTTTTGTATCTTCTAGCATTTTTTGAGTACATTTGCTAATCCACCATTAGCTTTTTTAATTTATTTTTTTTCTATGTCATTTTCTTTTAATTTTCTCATTATCTCTTCTACATTTCTTTCCTTTTCTTTAATTTTTCAGTTAAGTTCAGTTCTAAAGGCTGGTGGTCTGATTCTACTCTTATTCCTACTTTCACTTTAAAAAACCAATTTTCTTTTGCCAGTATTAAAGTATTATGTAGACGTATTATAGTTAGCAACAGTAATTGCAAACCGCAAAAAAAATTATTATTATTATAATAGGCACAACAATCAAACCCCTATTCTTTAGATTTTCGATTATTTACTATATTAGAAACTAAATTAGACATTTTTTTTTTTATATACCAAAGAATTAAAAGCAAATTTAGTGTACCTTGTAATGATTGTGGCAAAGTATACATTAGACCAACTAAACAACATCTCAGCAAAAGATTATACAATCATAGAAGAACTGCAAACTAATGCACATTTATTTAATTAATATTTTTAATTTTAACAATACAATGATACTAGATAGAAAACCATAGTACAAGAAAAGATTAATAAATAAAGTACTATACAGGATTAGTCAAAATTACCGAAACACTTACATAAATAACTCTCCAACCGTAATTAAAATCAGAAAAGTTTTTAAATAAAAGTTTGTTGGTTTTAAATAAGCTATAGTTTAGATATATGTAATTTTAATATATTTTATCATGAAAATCTATTTTTTTAACAAAACAACTTTTTCCTGAACTTTAAATTAAAAATATTTTCCTACAAACATAGACATTTTAACCAAACGAATAAAAAAACAACATCAAAAACAAATAACAAAACAATAATTTCAATGACAGTTTGTCAGTTGTTTCATAAAGTTGTTTAGAGGTTGCCCATTGTTAAGCCTCTCAGTAGTTGCAGTTTAAACATTTAGTTCTATCTCTATTTTAGTTATACAAAAAAAATATTCGTATAAAACAATCTTAGAATTAATCGTAGATTTAAAAAAAATTTAAAAATAGATAGTTACAAAAAATATTTATTACCTGTAAACCGTTTTTCTTAAACTATTTTGTAAAATGTTTTTAAAATATATAAAAATTATAATATGTTTGACACATATAGTATTTAAACTAAGTATATTTTTATACACACATCAACTTGTTGTTCGTAAATGTTTAGCAATCTGCATTTACTTTATGCAATTACATTATTATGTAAACCGAAATGAGTTTCTCATCAATAATTAATTAAAAATGTGTTAATTTAAAATTTAAAAAAAAATTAATGTCTATTGATAGTTTAACCTATTTTATAACCAAAGTAGTAAGATAAAAATGTCATTTATATCTATACATATTCTAAACAATAAACATGTTTAGTTTTTGAAGAATAATTTATTACATTAATAATGACAATTGTAAAAAACAATTGACTAAAGTATTTTTCTTTTATTTATATTATTATACGTATTATATTTAACACGTATATAAAATATTTTGTTATATGCTTGAGCGGTGAAAGCTCGTTACTTTGTGCTCGGTACTGTCCCGTTTACTCGCTAATCATCTCAGGGGAATACCACAATATTTGACATAGTAGTAGCAGTTTAAGTATATATACTAGAAACGTTTTGGATTAATGTATCAGTTCTGAATTCAACTCTCAGTATTTAATATGTTTAAATATATTGTTATTGTGGCACTATGTGCAGCCTGTGCAAATGTAAGTTGTGGCCAACCTATTGATATCATAGAAGACGCAAGCGGTCAGGAATATTATCTAGTTCCAATAAACAATGTTAGGCAAAGACGGTAAATAAATATAGAACATTATTATTAATTGAATTATGGTTTATTTGCAATAATTTTTATTTATAATTCTTTGATAAGCGATTATTCTAAAAGCTGATTTTATTTTTTATAGAGAAACTACAGGAGCTGCTAGTCCTAATGGAGCTACTGTTACCCACAAACAAACAATTATTAACAACGAAAATCATAAAGTTGATGCTACAGCTTATGCACAAAGAAACTATCATCCAAAGGGCCCGCTAACCACAGGAAATCAATTTGATTATCACTATAAACCATCAGGTAATGGTAAAATTATATTATTTTAGATCATTTTTGTATAATGTTTTTTTTTTTATATTAGATAGTGTAGTAAGCATTCAAACTGAAAACACACGTGGATATGGAACTGATGCTACTGCAAAAGGAACTTACAACTTTTATAGAACACCAGACAAGCAAGGAACTGTAGGTGTTTCTGGCACATATAATCAACATTTTGGTGGAAGAATGGGAAATCGTCAAGCTGGATACGGTGTACTGCTTCATGGAAGATACGACTTTTAAAAGACTGAATATTATGTACATTATTTATTATTATTTGTTATACTTAATAAACGTTTAATCTTAAAACTTTGTGTTGTGAATAGTATTAATTTCCACGTTTGTCATAGACAGTTTTTTTTACAAAGTTTAGTTTAGTTTTAGTGTAATTCTTTATGACCACGTGTGCAGGGCAATGATAGTTGTTTTTAAAGATTGAATCATTTATTAATAATTTAAGAGTAGTTTGTGATTTGTTTGATTTAAGAGTTAATATTATAATGAAATCAGTAACTTCATTAAAATAAAATTAATGACAAAACATAAAAAACTCATTCATTTAATATTAATGTAATTAACCAAAAAAAAATTATTCTGTACACTTAATTCATACATGGCCATATATAAATCGACTGACCTTCTCCAAACATCTATGCAAGCACGTGCTTTATACAAGAAATGTAAATAAGATTAACAATTATCCTAAACATTACGTTATTTGAAAAATAAAGTATACTTTATAATAATACTAATAATAATAATACACTTCCACTAAAACTTTGGGAACTAAAAAAACTGTCAAAATATAGGGTGCTAGCAAAAAACTTACTTATTAATATTAAACCGTATAATTTAAATGAATATTTCAATTACTTTGATAATATAGTATATGTAGATATTTATCAAAATGTATCTATATCATTTTTTTTAAATTTATTTACTCAAAATTAATTTTATTGTTTGTTTGTATATCTTTAAGAATAAAGTTTATGAAATAATAAAACAATTTACTACGTTTCTTATCAAAATTTTATTATTTCATTAACATAAATTATCACGTAGTAGAGGTCACAACTATCAATTATAATAAAGTTTATTATTATATTGTTATTATTATTATATTAAAATCACAGTATATTACAATTATTATATTTTCAACAACTACAAACTATACAATTTAAAAAAATCAATTAATTTTTTAACAAATACTTCTATATTAGCTTGTGTGAGATGGTACACTGCAAAAAACTAATGCAGCCAACCAATTTTTCAATTTTTGTAGGCTAATTTAGGTATAGTTCAGAAAGAATATGATTTTAGTTGACTAAGCCTTGGCTGATAAAGAGTCCAACCAAGTTTTAAAGTCGTTCAAAATATATACTAGTTGTGAAGCCACGTGAGATTCCCAGTTATCTTGATCTACCACGAGGCTTTACTTCAACTAAATGGGCTCTTATGCTCTTTGTTGGTCACGGTATGTACGTAAGACAATCGACTCATACTATTAGCGGTGTTGCGCGCAAAACGGATTTAGTTATCAGGGAACCTAAACAAAAAATGTAAAATATATAAGGGGTGGTAGTACAAACCACAACAAACAAAAAAGTCTTAATAAGCATGGGTTGTCATAGCAACGGTTTTGGAGATTATAGGTCTGTTCCAACATACGACTTGGACGGTTTGCAAACCGTTCAAACTGTGCACACAAACAAATATTTGTCAACCTTAGGCAATCTTTTATACACAGTAATTTGTTTGTGTGCATAGTTTGAACGGTTTGCAAACTGTCCAAATCGTATGTTGGAACAGACCTATAAAACATTATTCATTTTATAAATATTTTTACAAAGAACAGAGTTATAAAGATGTTCAAAGAGCCTTCTACTACACCCTCTTTTGCCTTAAGCCCAACATGGTTTAAGATCAGCCAGGCTTGTTGAGTGGAGACGGGAGTGAGTTATACGTAACGTACCGACACTTGCAAAATAATACAAAAAGGATGCACACAATAAAAAATTTAAAAAAAGTAAAAGGCAAACATTTACCAAATGTATTACAAGAACCTTCAGAGTTCCAATAGTTTTTTGATGATATTTGTGATTTTATAATGTTTCCACTGATAATGGTTCCTTCTGGGATCAGAAATAAAATTGGACCAGGTTTCAAATGCAAAGTTAATACATTCTCTAATAAGACAATTAATAAGCAACTGATAAAAAAAATATTTGCTGTAGTTTATAACTAAAAATATATCACCCACACACCATTCACACTTTAACATATAAAAAAAAATAACATAAGTTGACTGCAGTTCCAGTCACAAAGAGAATTGGATAACTTAATAGTTAATGAAAAATTAACAAAATAAAAATAAAAATATAAATAATAAATGATGAAGCCGTTAAAAGAGCACCAAATAAAGTACAAGTTTTTGCCAACACGTGACAAGTTAAAAAAAGAAAATTAACACTACTGTACGTACATAGTAGAATCTCTGGTTTTGGGAGATAGATAAAATTGTGGCTTAAATACACGTTCATAAAAGATTAATTTTGCAATAATAAGAGTAATTAAAACCTGGAAAAATTGACAAAGATAAAATAAGGATAACAAAAAAGAATAATAAAACACTTACCTGATTTAGGCTATCCAGGAGAAAATCAATTTTTTTAACCGAAAAATACCAAAATAACTTAATTCCGCAATATTGCAATACTTATACACAAGTAATGATTATTTCGAACAAGAACAGAATTTGCTTAAGCAATGTTACTTGTCGAAAGGTATACGGTAAAAGGACCGATCTTCATGGCCGCAACATGACCTGCCAAAGGCATTTCTCCTTGCGCATGCCCTACTCAGAATAAGTCAAATAAAAAGAAGATACTTTAAAAAGGAAAAGCAGATATAAATATAAAAGAATATGGATTAATAAAGGAAATATTAGATCAAAATGAACAAAAAAATAATATTACCATCTGCACGTTACGCTACTGGTAACACTGTTATGACGTTAGCTACACCAAGCTCGGTAACTGTCAAACTGATAATATTGTGACAGTATTAATTAATTGAGGTTTAAAAGCAATATTAAATTTGAATTTGTAACGAAATAAATTAGTTACTGAATTAATGTTTTTATAAAATTTTAGGTTAATGAGAACAAACAATGGAATAATTAAAGATATTGAATTATAAGAAGATATTAGAGGTGGAAAATAAAACTAAGCCAATCAAAGGATATAAAGAATAACAGGGAAATCGAAATAGTAAGGAAGAACCAATCGACCACAGGAAATACATAAACCGTAAGTTAAATTAATTAAAATTAAAAATAACATTTTATTAATAAAATTTCAGCCATTACCATAAAGACCAGATATCACTGCAATACATGTGCAAATCTTTTACAAAAAAATCATCATTGCAACACCCCAAATTAATACTTATGTTATTTTTATTTGTATTATCTAAGTCGGCAACCCAAATAACATTCCAACTACCAAAAAAAACAACGATCATGAATGGAAATTAATAAAGATAAATATATAATAAGTATTATATTACTTTAATGCCCGTATTCATAAAAGTCAGTTACAGTAACGGATCGTTAAATTTGACAAAATTTCAAAATTATTTATACTTATTCTAACATAAAAACAAGTTTGGCATAATAAATAACCATCAGAAATGAATGAAAAATAATATTTAATAATAACGCAAAATAAATAACATGTATTTCTATCAAATTTATAAAAAAAGTTTTGACGTTTTATCGAATTGTTAGGTTATGTTGTCACATTTAATAGTCATTAAATTTAATCAGCTTTTATGAATACGGGCATAATTAATTAATGTCTTTCTTTTAGATTTCTTACGCTTTTTGAACGTTACACTTCCTTCTATTTCTAAACAGGCTCGACATCTTTATCTGAAGGACATTCGTACTCTTTCTAAAATCCCTTCTTTAGCTCGGATTTTTTGGCATTTTTCATGAATTTTTAACTGCAGCTCCTTGAGGCTATTTACAAGAGTAGCATACACTAATGATTTCAAATATACCCACAAAAAAAATCAAGAGGGTTTAAATCAGGCAATCTTGGTGGCCATAAAACTGGCCCGCCTCTTCCTACCTACCTATGTGGAAAAGTTTGGCCTAAATGCTCTCTAACGGCAATCGAAAAATAAGCTAGAGCACTATTATGCTGGAACTATATTTGTTGCCTGTGGGCCAAAAGAATGTCATTAAAAATATTATACATTGTGTTCTGCAGAAAGTTGAGGTAAGCAGCGCCTGTTCTGTACAATACACATCCAAGTGTTTAATGAAAAACGTGTCTGATGTCCACATTCAATTACAGCATGGGGATTTTTGTTGGCCCAACAATGTGCATTATGAAAATTAACAACTTCATTTTGTGTAAACCCCGCTTTATCTGTAAAAAGAATTTTGACAAGAAACTGCCTTCCGCATCCTTGCGTAGAAATCAGCAACAAAAAACCAAACGTGTACGATGATCAATTTAATTTAATGTTTGTACTCGTTGTACATGGTATGGATAGAACAGCTGCTCGTGGAAAATTTTCCAAACAAGAGTAGCACCAGTTTTTACCTTTTCTAGTATTCTCCGCACAGTCGTCTCTGGATTATGCTTTATCCGTGCTATAATTTCTTGTTCTGCTCTAGAAGTAAATACCAACCTTGATCTGCCGGAAATATAGCACTGTTTTCGAAGTGAACCGGAATCTCTCAATCTCTGGTAAATTCTTCCAAACATACGGTGTGAAAAAATCTAGCGATTTCAATAAACTTCTACATAAAAATGTCGCGCTTTGGTGGCAATCCTATTAGCACGACCATACATGAAATGACATGCATGTCGGTTAGTTCTGCATTTGAGTAAACAGCCATAGCAATAAAAACTTGTGCACTAACAACAACTGTCAAATACTGAATGTTTATTTTACAAAACATCAGCCAACTATGATAAGAAAATGCACGTTTTTGCAAAATAAAAAATAGAGGAAAAAATTAATATAAATAAATAATGTTCCATATCTCTAAAACCGTTGCTATAACAACCTTAGTTTATTAAGACCTTTTTGTTTGTTGTGGTTTGTACTACTACATCCTTAAATATTTTACATTCTTCTTTAAACACCCTGTATAGAAATAAAAAATTGTGTTTTAATCTGGTTTATCAGATTAAATTGGGTAGATGTATATTGCGGTATGCGATATGTTTGCAATGCTTGCCCTTGCAAGTGCGAGATTACCGGTATAACATATTAATTTTTTTTTTTTTTTTAATTCAAACATTTGTTATTTTTGCATTACCATACCGCTTTCTTCAGCAACATTTTATTGTTTTTATCTAAACGGAAGGTGAAATATGAAGAGACAAATCTAATAGAGTAATTACTAAAAGCCTAACGTCTTCAACAAAACTAAATAGACAAAAATATAATTAAAAAAAATCAATTGACGCTTTTGAAATACTGATGAGTGACTAGATTCTTATGGTGCTTCTTTTAACTGTATTGTCAAACTTTGTAAAATGATAATAAACAGTGGCTTACAACCGTCTGAACTACTTGTGCCCAGTAGCCAACACCTACAACCAGCAGCAACTAACTCACAAAAAAGTTACAAGATATGTTAAAGTTATAGCTACTTTTATTAACATCCTTCTCAAAAATTATATTTAATGTTTTAAAAATGAGCAAGTAGCTTCTGGATAATTTTGGTATCTTTAAAGAAAATACGGCTGCGGTACTAGGTATTCTACCGCTGGTCACCAGGTTCAAATGTAATAAAAACATAAACTGTACTAAATTAATGTTTTATAAAAATAAAAGAATATTACAATTTTATTGTGATACTGTACCACAACCCAGTTGTTTGTTAACTAAATTTATTAAAATAAATGCAAATCTAAAATTTAATAAACTCTGAATTTTATATAAAATTTGCGTAATATATTTTTTGAATAGATCAAAAAATGTTTAATAATTAGTAACCTGCAGAATATTTATAAACATAAATAATATAATATAAATATAAAGCACGCAGAAATACTTAATGACCAAAAAAATTTATAAATGAACTAAAACATATTTATGTTTAAAAAACCATTAGTAATGATAATTACCAAAATTATATAAATAAAGCTCTAATATCAATAAACAACTATATAAACTAATTTTATTTCCAACGTACTTATATACAAATATTACTTCTCTTGTTCATATCAACAAAAATAAATATATTTAGTTAACTATTTTTTAAATACATTTTATTTTTTATTTTATTTTACAATTGTAGTTAATCGAACAAGCCCTTTCTGTCATATATATACAGGGTGTCCGGAAAATACGTGTACAACGTTTGACGACAGAATCCTGACGTCAAAATAGGTCGATCTAAGCCGACTTAGTTATATCCAAAATTGTCTCGTTTAGCCGGTAGAGGGCGTCAAAAAAAAACAAAAGTATAACAAAGTTGAAAGTATCTATTGTAAGAAACTAAGTAAAACAAAAACATTACTTAAGCAAATGTGTAAAATGACCGCCATCTTGCTGAATACACTTATTAACACTCTTTAAAAAAATGATATTGGACCCTATCTAATGTCTCGGGATTATTAAAATAATTGCCTGCATTTAAAATCCGCTGCAATAAATCATCGCGTGTGTTTACCGGAGTCTTGTAAACTTCTGTTTTAATAGCGCCCCACAAAAAGAAGTCACACATATTTAACTCAGAAGAACGTGGTGGCCATTTTACTGGTGCATCATTGCCTCTTCCAATCCATCGGTTGGGATATTGATGATGTAAGTATTGCCGAACGGCAACGGAAAAATGGGGCGGGGCACCATCATGCATATACCACATTTCCCTCCGAAGTAAAAGGGGCAAATTCTCCAGAAGAATTGGTAATGTGTCTTGCAAAAAATTTAAATAAATATTTCCATCTGCCAACTTTCCGAGAGTTTGTATAATTTTCCATTTTTAATGGTAAAATGAACTTGTATTTCAAGAATGTTGATCGTATACTTGAGTAAATTTCATAGACTGGTGACAATTTGTCAATAATTGTCAAATTATTAAACGCCATAGCAACAAGGTCACTTAAAAAATTATTGTTACAGGTAATTTCTTTTTAATATTTACAAATTTTTGACGCCCTCTACCGGCTAAACAAGACAATTTTGGATATAACTAAGTCGGCTTAGATCGACCTATTTTGACGTCAGGAGTCTGTCGTCAAACGTTGTACACGTATTTTCCGGACACCCTGTATATAGATTTTTTTTTATTTTTATTTTTATTGTACTTGGAAGACAAATACATAATTTTTGCTAAAATCACCTTAATTCTAAATTTTATGAAAAAGCACGCCAAAAAATACACAGGGTGTTTCCTAACTGTAGGCAAAAATAAAACTTTAAGTCTTTTTTTTCAATTTCATACAGAAATTCTAAATATCTTTTTTGTCTATCTCGCTTCGTTTTCAAGATAATTGAAAAAGAAACTCCAGTTAGAAAACGCCCTGTGTATTTTTTGGCGTGCTTTGTCATAAAATTTAAAATTAAGGCGTCCATGATATAATTTTAGCAAAAATTTTGTATTTGTTTTACAGATACAATAAAAATAAAAATAAAAATATATCTATATTTATAAAAATAAACATTTTCTATTAAAAACATTTTTAATCTAAGATATGTTCAAACCAATGCAATAATATGTAATTTTTTTGCAAAAATAAAAGCGTAAGTAATAATTATTAACGTATATATTTTTTACAAATTTTGAAAGTTCTGTAGCTTGGGCCCGTTTTTATTCTCAAGAACCAAACTTTAAGAGATGTTGTAGCTACATATGAGGAAGGTTTACTGAAAATTTTAGCAAAAAAAATTTAGGTAGAAAAAAGTTACAACGGTTTCAATGTATTCAAAAATGAGCATTTTTGACCAAATTACTAATCTTTGAAAAGTGGTATCTCACGATTTACTAGTTTGATAAAAAAAAACTTTGCAAAAATTTAAAGAACAATTTAAAACAAACAAATTAAGCTAAACTAGACCTAATTTGATTAAAATTTGACTTTGTTACGGCATTTTCAATGTGGAGCTGGTTTTGTAATTTTAGGTTATTTTCACAACGGCCTACGCTAAAGAAAATAAATCATAGATACATTAAAAAAAAAAACAAGTTAAAGTACAAGAAATTACAAAAAAAATCAGACCACCTTGCTGAGCTTTTTAAAATGTTTCTACGCTGAGAAAAAAAATGTTGAAAATTAGCGAAAAAATGTTATTTTTAGGCGTTTTTCTGAACTTTGAGAGACTGCCAAAAATCAAGATCATGACTTAAAAAGTTGAAAATTTGGGAAATATGTTTTTTTGGTACCCACTATCACATATTTAATTTTGAGCCAGTTTGGAGATACTCAGTTTTTAAGTTTGGTCGAAAAGTAATGGAATTACCCATATATATATATATATATATAACATTGTATAATTATGCATGTTATAAATCATAATACGCGGAGTAATTGTTTGTATGTTCTGGTGAAAGCTCGGTACTGTCCCGTTTACCCGCTATCTATCTCAGGGGAATACCACAACAGATTTGACGCATAATGGCAGCTTTTAAGTATATATACTGGAAACATTTTAGATTAATGTATCAGTTCTGATTTTAACTCTCACTATTTAAAATGTTTAAATATATTGTTATTGTAGCACTATGTGTAGCTTGTGCAAGTATTAGTTGTGGCCAACCTATTGATATTATAGAAGATGCAAGCGGTCAAGAATACTATCTAGTTCCAATAAACAATGTTAGGCATAAACGGTAATTAAATATAAAACACTATTATTAACTAAATCATGCTTTGTTAAATTTCTAGTTGTAATTTTTTTATAATCGATTATTTTAAATGCTTATTTTATTTTTTATAGAGAAACTACAGGAGCTGCTGTGCCTAATGGAGCTACTGTTACCCACAAACAAACAATTATTAACAACGAAAACCATAAAGTTGATGCTACAGCTTATGCACAAAGAAATTATCATCCAAAAGGCCCGCTAACCACAGGAAATCAATTTGATTATCACTATAAACCATCAGGTAATGTAATAATATCTTATTTTAGATCATGTTTATATAAAGTTTCTTTTTATATTAGATAGTGTAGTTAGCATTCAAACTGAAAACACACGTGGATATGGAACTGATGCTACTGCAAAAGGAACCTACAACTTTTATAGAACACCAGACAAGCAAGGAACTGTAGGTGTTTCTGGCACATACAATCAACATTTCGGTGGAAGAATGGGAAATCGTCAAGCTGGATACGGTGTACTGCTTCATGGAAAATACGATTTTTAAAATACTGAATATTGTGTACATTATTTATTATTATTTTTACTATTTGTTATATAAAATAAACTTATAAATCTTACAACTTTGTGATATGAATAGTACTCATCTCCACGTAGTGATAGAAATATTTAAAAATCCGACCACTTTTCACACACCTGCGGAGAGCAATAATAGTTGTTTTAGCGTATTAAAACTATTAATTAATTATTTTAATCATTAATAATATTAATATAGATTGTGATTTGTTTGATTTACTTTAAGAAAATCATTAGATTTCCGGATCTAGAAGAACTGATTGCTTTTAATAACACTAACCAATTCTTGAATTTTAGACGGGTTGATAAATTTAATAACATTAATACAATTAATGTAATGTAAATAATGCTATGGCAAATTTAGTTGTAATAACATTAATAAATTCTAGTAAAAACGTAGCAGAGAAAATAAAATGAACATTAAAGCAAAAACCTTGAATTTTAATGTAAATTTTACTCAACTATCAAATTTATATGATTTCTTGAGTTGGACATGAAACGTAAAAACGAGTCTACTTATGGATTGTTGTATAAAATTACACATACATATATAAATTACACATAGTACATTGGTAAATGAATTGAGTCATACAACGTATAATAGCACATAAAATTTGCAGCCAGTTTTTTTAAATAAAACAAAAAGAGATTTTTTTAAAATTTGAGCCTTAAATAGTCGTCCAGGTTTTTAAATTTAAAAATAATGACGCTCATACAAACAAGTACTTTTTAAGTGCTTTTTTACATTTAATGGTATAATCGATAATTATCTGTGCAAAATAGTCAGACATATTAGATTTTAGTACTTTTCTACATAATTTTCCGAATTTACATTTACACAGATGCTAAACAAAATTCTTTGTATTTTTCAATACGTGTTGGTTTTTATATGGAATTGTGGATATTCTAACATTTTACATTCCGCGACGATCTACAGTTAGTATACTAGCAAATAAATCGACTCCGTCAAAACCAGCAATTTATTAATGTTATTTAATAATTATATTGATGTTTTTCAGAGATGCATACATTGAAGTTATGTAACGTTGGGAAAATAATAATAAATTATACTTGTATGCTTTGAATGTTCTTTATTCGACTAGTTTTTACTTAATTTAGTCATCTTTAGGATTTTTTTTGTTGTTGAGGTTAGTGGTTGAGTTGTTTTATGGTAGATGGTGTTGTGTGTACCACAACACACAACACCATCTACAAACATTACAAATGTTACAATACTTCAAAAAACAACAACAATTACAACAGCAGCAATTTAAACAACAAGAATTACAACAACATCAATTAAAGTAACAGCAATTACAACAACAACAATTACAACAACAACAACAGATACAGCCGCAGCAGCTAGATCAACATAAACAGCAGCAACAACAACAGCAACATCATAAACAACAACAACAACAACAACAACAGCAACAACAACAGCAGCATCAGGAAAAACCACAGAAACAACAAATTACAAGTAAATTTAAATTATTAAATATCAATTACAATAAGCGTACTCTCTTGAAACGTCACAACAGCTTTCATGTACTCATTTATCGGACATGGTGCCTGGACATAATCAATATTAGTGATATAATCTTGTCTACTAAAACGGGATATATTATTAAATCTACTAATAACAAAACAACTACATGTGACATGTTGCAAGAACTAAAACGTTCAACAATTATTTCGTTCAAAGAAACGATACCTACAAAGCCAACAACAAATAAAACTCCAACAGCATCGTATTCGGCTGTTATTACCTCAGTTGACTGATGAAAAAATGAGCCAAGTTCTCTGAACCAACCATTTAAACGTTATTGTAAAAGATTTATTTTAAGATTAGCAGGAACTCCAACTTATAAAATGCAAAAATTAGCGCTGAAGTTGAATCATATCAAACTCTTTTACAACATGGCGTGTTTGATAAAAGTAAGCACTTTACAGTATATGAAAGCTTTGCACCCGCAACAATACCTGTCCCATGCAGCAAATGTAATTCATTTGAACATACAACCGATAAATGTAAAGTTTAGCAACCTAACCTAACCTAACCTAACCTAACCTACCTAAATGTAGTTCATGAAACAAAGTAATACCTTTTTTTTGTTATTTAATCAAAATTAGAATTAGTTTTTAATTATCATTATATTTGGTATGAGTTAAGCAAATGTTTCAATTTTATTAGTCCGTAATTAATATATTCAAATAATAATAATTTAATTGAGTCCTTTAAAATAAATAGTATTGTTGAAATAAATAAACAGAATAAATATAAAATTTTAAAACGATTTTATTTTATTTTTTTCCTCTGGAGTATATATATCCACCATAAAATAAAAAAACAGCAGCTAGGACAAATATCTTCTCTTTTATTTGTTATCATGCATACTTATAATTACAGCGGACGTTTCAAAAATATTCAATTTTCTTCTTCAGCGCTACAATGATATCACAATAATTAAAATAAGGCCTAATTGAATTAAATTACAATTTAAAAATTATCTATTAATTAAATTTATAAAATAGAAAAAAGGAAAACAACATAACAGAATTAAAAACAATTATATACTTTAAAATTTAGACACATAAATTGATACAAACCTATTTTTTAAAAAATGCATGTTATTTTTAACAAAATAATAGCAGAGAAACAATACATCGACAACCGTACACGTATCCATCGGACGCAACGAGACTGATAATATTTTTTAGGGTAAATTGTTTTATGTTTGATTGGAAACTTTTATTTGTTCATTACCTTAAGACGACTGAATGTCTGTATAGAAACGTATAAAAAATTCATGATCTTTTTTCCTTGTTTTATTTCATCTCACATTAATATAAAAATAAAATTCTATTTGTTTCTATATAAATATATCGACAAAAATTATTAGAGAATAAAAAATATAAAATTTATAATAATATTACAATAATAACTATAATTATACTATTTTAATTAATTAATAAGAATTGTACTCCCCAATCAAATTACTGCATGAATTGCTTAAGTTGTCTGTGTCCGTCTGTGTCGCTAACTTGTCTTTTTTTTAAGTTAGGTTCACAATCTAATATTTTGATTTTTTTTTTAATCAAAGTGATGCCCATTTTTTGAGTAATGAGTTGATAATGCTGTGGACGATGATTTATTTCGATAGTCTAATTTATGTCGATTAGTGCGGTCTTGTAATTTTTGTTTTGTTTGACTTACATAATACAAATCACAGTTTGAACATGGGATTAAATATACTGAATTTTTTTTGTCCATTTTTAGTGTGTTATCTTTTAATTGGGTAAATAGATTGCCTACTGTTTTTTTTTTTAATTAAATGTAATTTTAGTAATGTTATCAGCTAATATTCTACTAAGCCTATGAGATAACCGGTCTACATATGGTAATGAATACCACATCTCTTTATTATTAATGGTGCCATTATGTATTCTACTATTATTTACTATATTATTAGTTCACTGGTTTATTCCGACATGCATGTGGTAAATAACACAAACGTGTTTCTTCCGCAAAATTTTGCGGGCCGAACTTTGAATGTGAATATAAAATTATGTACATACATAATAGGTTCACACAGTGGAAAATTCCGATAACATACTTCATTTTTGGAGATTCACTAATATTGGTCTTCGAATTCACCAAGATTTAAGTGTAGCAACGCTGACTTGCATATTGCATCTAACATCCATAGCAGTTAAAGCAGTTGAGATTGACCTTTCTAAGGAACAAAGTGAATATTTTTTGTGTAATTTTTTTTTTAACATGAAAAAAATACGTAAAGTAGGCAGCGAGTGCAAGATTTTTAAGGTGCAATGGGTACTTTAATACTTTGTAATTGAATCAAATAATAAAGCTTTATGCATTATTTGCAATAAAGTTATGTCGAATTTAAAAGAATATAACACTAAACATAGAAGCAGTAATAAATATACGGGAACCGTACGTTCCGAAAAATATAAAACATTAAAGAAATAAAAAAAAACTGACCTTTTATATTACACTGCTGTACGCTGGTTTAACTATGCAAAAGTTTTTATGAGATTTTTTTGAGCTTTGGAAGGTTATAGATATTTTACTGACAAACAAGATTTGTCCATTGGCTGAGCTACATTGCGATAATTGTTTATGAAAATTAACTTTTTATTCTGATGTAATCAAACACATGAACGACCTCAATTTGAAATTACAAAGGGAGAACCAGCGTTTACCAGATTTATAAACTCATATTAAGTCATTTCGACAAAAAGGTCTACTTTTTAACCAAAGAAGGGATGTTTTGCCCATTGCCAAGACACACTTTTTGATAGATTTTACAATTGAAGTTTTAGAAGCTTTAAAACATTACTTTAAATTTCGTTTTTCTGAATCAAGCTATATCAAAATCCTTTTGATCTGGATATTGAAACAATTACCTCATATTTCAAATGGAGATAATTGAATTGCAAAGTAACAATCTTTTTAAAGAAAAATATGCAACTTTATCTTTATTGGACTTTTATAAAAGTCTACTCACCACACAGTTTAAAAACTTTGCTCGTAGTCTATTTTTAGTTTTTGGCAATACATATCTGTGCAAATAACGTTTTTAAAAATGAAATACACTAAGAACGATTACAGGACCAAATTGAGCAATAAGCATATGAAGTCGCTGCTTTTAATCTCCACAAGCAAATTTGATCCTCAACTCGGCAAACTTATCAGCAACAAATGACAACTACATAAATCACATTTATATATAATACATTTATGTAAGATAAATAAAATATAATAAAAATTTATTTGTTGGATTTAAATTCAATCAAATGGTTTGTAAAATGTTTACAGCAATCCGTATGCTGATACTTTCCGGTCCGCCGCGGGCCGGATTGGCAAAGCTCGCGGGACGGACCTTTCTTGCATACGCGCGGCGCGTGGGTTCATCCCATTGCCGAATTTGACGACGTGCAAATTAAAAACAGATTACCGAATTTGACGGAGGTACCAGTTAATCCCAATCGGAAGTACCAGTTGCGACCGGACCGACACGAGGGGTGGCCGATTCTATACCATGTCACGTGTTCTTCTACACCAAGAATAAAAAAAGCGTATCATACAATTTATTTTTTAACACAATTTATTACTATTTTGTCTTAATTATTCTATTTAGAACATTATTACAATGTTGGATATTTAGCAATAATTATCGCTCTTGGCGTTTAGCAAGAAGATAATCAGATATAGAAATTATATAAATATCTCCTGTATTGTTGCTACGATTAATTATTATATTAGGTTATTCGATATAAATATTAATATTTTGTGGTTTGTGTCGCCATAGACACAGTATTTATTGATCATTATAATTGGATATTGCCAGCCATCAGGAGTTAATTATTTGTGTATTACCTTTTTTTATGTTAATCATTCTTACTACTTAATTTGTGCAATAATATCGATATATTTAAAAGAACCTACTTTTGTCGAAAAAGCATTTTTATTCCCTACCCCTTGAGGTACGGTGGCGCCCGCAATTATCAATTAAATTCAATTAAACTTCATTATTTTAGTGGCTTTAATGTTTGCTTTGTTGTAAGAATTTATTATCTACGTTGTATTCAATTATTAATACACTCATTACGGTCTCTTTAGATTCAATAACAGTATTTTTATTTATAACAAAACTTTATCAAGCCCATCTCCACTGTAAACTAGCTGGCAACACCTTACGTGCTAATTAAACCTTTGGGAATAATTAAAACGTAACAGAAGAAGGCCACGAAGCATAGTCTTTAAAATGCAAAAATAAACCTTCTGCACCAATTGAGGTAATACCAAATATTAAAACAAAATCGGCAAATAGAAGATTATATGAGATTGACAACAAATAACATAGACTTCAAAAATTCATGCATCAGTTACTGTTCATGATCATATCATTGACACGTACGTACACAAAATTAATTCCTCTAAAATCACTGACTGACAACAGCTCATTCACAAACTAAAAATGAGATTTATAGAATCATACAACATAGACACGATTGTTTCCTTCTCTAATAACCGCATGTGTATTGTAATGTAAGACCTTCTGAATCCAGATCAGCCCTCTCCCGTTGGAGGCGTACAAGTCACTTTAACTCAAACTCAAAATGTCTAGTTTAAAATTTCTCTACTTGAAGAGACAGGAAAAAATTATAAAAAAAAAAAAATGACAAATTATAAACGTTCTTCAAACATATGTACATTCAATAATGGACCCAGACTCAAACAATTTCTGTTCATCAGACACCGACATTGCCGACGTTTTTCAAAAACATTTAAAAAAAGCCTTTTTTCTGACTGTGATAACTTTGACAAAACTAATTTAGATGACATTAATATTTGGCATGACTCATTTGTGTAATTCTTAGAGACAAAACAATTGACAAAAACGATTATTCGACGTACTAAATAAGGCACCAGGACACGATTTTCTGAGTAGAAAAATTTGAAGACAGTTAAATGACAATATTCACAAACTTTATTAAACAAATTTTTAATTTGGAAAGTAGGAACAATAATTTGAGTCTTGTGTAAAAAACAAGCTCTTCAGATTTATCCACAGTAAAATACCTATGACTCAATTTGGTTTTATGCAGAACAAATCATCTAGCCATCCTTTAACCATCCTTACATCCAATCTCCAATCATCCCACCTCAAAAGCAAGCATTCGAGCGTTTTGTTTATAGATATTTATTATTATGCTATAAAGTTACAAAAACGCAGAAAATTATTTTTTTTTTAATTTTTAGTTTTAAGACTTCAAAATGCAGAATTTATCCAATTATATACTATATTTTGAGAAATAATATAAGTATAAAGATTCAAAAACTATATTTATTTTGTTAAAAAAACTAGAGATACAATGATACAACCGCTGGGGATTTTCATCATCTGCTGTCATCGAATATATAATTGTGATGTTGTATAAATCTGACCAATAATTATAAAATATTATATATAAAGAAAATCCAAACGTGGTTTTCAAATAATAGATAACAATGGTGGAATTACGTATTAGATTGTAATCTTATGTTGTACGGACATAATTCTTCATATCACCGGTAAGCCCCCTCTAAAAATTTATTTTTTTTTATATAAAATTTTTTTTTGGTTTGTATATGTTCTCATGATTTGTACGTAATTTGTCAATGTTAAAATCATGTTTTAATTAATTAAGCTAATTTATGTTCATTAATTTCTTATTTATGTATAATACATTTCTAGCGCTGAGGAAGGGGATAGTTTCATCCCCAAAACGTTTGCTGATAGTAAACGACAAATGTAATTAATACAAATAAATAAATAAAAACAGGTTCTCTTGCCATTTCATGGTTGTTTTTCTAAATCCATTGGATAAATCTAATTAATAAATAATATCGAAGGACGTCCAAAATTAATATTAATAAAAATAAGCATATTTGCTAATAAATAATGACCTTGCTCAATTGTAAATATTCGTGTTGGTTATGCTGTAATCTTGAATTTCATTTCTTTTTAAGAATCGATCTTTACGTCCTGGTATTATTCTGGGACGTCCATTGCTTATACGACAATATTTTAAGATCTTTCCTTTACTTAATCCGGCAATACGTTAAAAAAATTAATATAACTTAAAGTATTATAGCTACATGCAGCCCATACCAATAGTTGCATGTTGTTACCAATAACAATGATACTGCCATTAATTGTGATTCAACTAAAATCTGCAATTTGCGAGTTGAACTATCTTCCATTTTTTATAATATTCTTTCAACCTAAAAATGCAATTGAAACTTTTAATTTGTGCCCAATTATTTCTATCAGAATTAATCTTAGATAGTTATAAATTTTATTTTTATTTTTATAATCAATTTTAATGAAGACTAATTAAGTTTATATAAGTTAATTTAATTTTCTATATTTTTAAATTATACACGTTTAACATTTATCAATATTTTTATTTTATTAAGAAGATAAGTTATTTTATGAAAGATGAATGAATGTTCCATGCTGCGTACTTTATTTAAAAGAGAAAGGATAAATCTGCTCTCTCTAAATCAGAATGGTGTTCTAGGTAATTATAAATCCCAATAAAAATATAAACAATTGAGTCATAAGATGTTTTATGATAATATTTGCAAAACTAGACCAGCTGATTTTCAATATTTAAGAACTATTGTAATAACAATTAAAATAATTAAAATAATTATAATATTTTTATTTTTACATATTGTCTTTATTGTGCGTTTTACTGCTTTTTACATTGCCCTAGAAGTCTTACAACTTTTTTGAAGAGGTTTGATCATATCATATTATACTTATTATATTACGCAAAAAGCACATGTTTAAATATAAATTAAAAATTAATATGGTTAATTGAAAATTTATTTTTAAATAAATAACATTTATTTATTTAAAACAATTAATTATAACTAGGTTGTAAATAAATTAAATAAATTAAATAAAAGTTTCAAAAATCGTATCTGCCGTGAAGAAGTACACCATATCCAGCCTGTCTGTTTCCCATCATTCCTCCAAAATGTTGATCATATGTGCCAGAAAGTCCTATTGTTCCTTGTCTGTCTTGTGTTCTATAAATGTTGTAGGTACCTTTAGCAGCAACGTCAGTTCCAAAACCTCGCGTGTTTTCGCTTTTGATGCTGAATTCGCTATCTAATATTTAAATAAAAATAATAATAATAGTATTATTTTGATTAAATGTTAGTAATTACCGGTTGGTTTGTAATGATAATCCACTTGATTTCCGGTTGTTAATGGTCCCTTTGGATGATAGTTTCTTTGAGCATAAGGTGATGCGTCTACTTTGTGCTTTTTGTCATTATAAATTGTTTTTAACATTAAAAATTAAATTTATGAAAAAATTATCCTAAACCAAAAACATCCATAGACGCGTTTCGAGGTTTTACTTCTCATCAGTATGGCTTTATGTATATAAAATTAATAATTAATTTGTAACTTACTTCGTCAACATCGTTCACCACCACAATTCAAAGTGAATATTTTAAAGGGTGTATTGACTATTTATACTAACTGATTTAATGACATTATTTAATGGCTTTGGTTAATACTATATATTTTATATAAATTGTTTGTTTGTGAGTCACTTTGATTCCATCGGGCCCAGCTGAACCTGTATTTTGGGATCTTGACTTATCTTTAGTTTTGGCTTCACTGAAAACATAATAAATGTTTAATGATTAAAGAAGTAGTAAATTGTCAAGCATTCTTTGTCTTTGCCTGTTATGATTAATAGGAACAAGATAATATTGTAGGCCGCTCTCATCTTCTATAATATTAATTGGTTGTCCCAAACTGGTAGTAGCACAAAGTGCAACAATAACAATATATTTAAACATTTTATTTGTAATAAGTATCAGAATATCAGTATTAATGCTTTATTGACTTTACATTAGTTTAGTAATTAAAATTTCAGATTTTATATACCTACTTGCAAATAAAACATACTAAATTTGAGGGAATTACCAAATAAATGTAAACGGGACATTACAGTACATTTAATAATATTTATTCTTATCAAATTAATTTACAAATATGTTACTGTTATCACATTTAATTAGTGAACCGTTAAATGCAAAACATATACTGATCATTTATATCAACAATTAAATATTATTAATAGACACTGCTAATTGTCAAAATAAAATTAAAATAAAATAAAACGTAAACAAAATTATTGACGTTCATATTTACTTAAAAAAAACATCAGCGTTAAAAAACTTTTTGTTCTAATGCGTTTTATTTGTTGATGTTAAGACGTTATATTCTACAAATTATAATTCGCAGCCTTAGATCGTCAGACACCTGCTTGCTCATGCGATTAAAAAGGTTGTGCATTTACGAGACGTACAACCCAATTGGTTCATCCTGCTCCTGGGTACGAGTTTTTATTTGAGTCCAGAGGCGTTCGTTATAGTTTCTAGGCAAACTTGCCCCCTTAAGCCAGCACAGAGATCATGCCAATCATTTAGTTTGTGTTTATTGGCCCAAAACCAAACTAAGGCGTTATCTCTCAAAATCTTGATTGCACTGTAAAATAATATTGATTTACTTACCTGCACAAAACTTTCTCTAACCGGAGTTGATGTAGCCCACTGTCGGGTGACCATCGCCTCTTCGAGAGCAAGCTCTATGACGATATCTGTCTTCTCTCTTTTACCATCCTCTACCCGATCTCGGAATTCACTGTACAAAATCAGCGATTGTGTATAGAAACTCGCTCTAGATGCCTTTACATCTGGTGTCTCTGCATCTGGTGTCTCTGCATCTGGTGCTCCAGTCGTCTTACACCTCTCTAATCTTCCAAGGATATGAGCAAATTTTGTTTCAAGTTTTTGCACACTTGCGGTTTCAAGCGTTTGCGCCATTAATGCTGCCACCTCTACAAGTTTTTCCTCACAAGCCTGGAACTCTAAATCTGCTGCTCCCTTCCAGACGCTCACAAACACCTTTCCAGCTTTCTCGAGCTGCTGCAGGCCCCTAGGAGCTGCAACCATTTATTTCACTGTGCCGGGCGCCTTAGCCACCCCTTTGATTGCCAATTTATATGTGAGTTCCTCCTTAAGCAATCTTTCTGGCTCTAACGACATGTTTAAATTACTTTCAAGAGAAACTTTTCCAAATGCACAGTTCACAAAAATAACAAACAATTTACACAAATTATAATGATATTGGTAAGTCCCGGTATCCCCACAAAAATGTACTAAATCTTTCGCAACAGGCCCCACGCTGGGCTCTAAACTGAGACGCGCCCTTTTAGCCCTTGGTATGTTTTTAGGGCTAGCCTGGCTCAACTTAAGGAGACGGGCCGGTTTGCACCACAAAACAATGAAATAGTAAAAATAATAAAAGAATTCACCACGTGTTTGACAATGTCGGGCTCCAATTGATTTTTGGTAATTGCTTAAGTATGTTTCAAGTAATTCCTTCTTATTAGTGGGTCCTGTTTTAGGAAAATCAATAAACCTATGCTGAAAAAATAGAAGCAGGAAAAGAAGAAGTACAGGTTTTTGAAAACTGAGTATAATGTTGAATTAGATTAATGAAAATAAACACATACAAAAATAAAAGTAAGTCAGAACGCAAAATTGTTCTGGCAAACCACACACATTCACACTTACATTTACACAATCACTTGCCAGCAACTCCAATACAAAAATTGAAAATAAATTTACATATAAAATAATAACAATTTTTGTGGTATAATAAACAAAATTATAAATCAGCAATATGCTGATAACAACAATTTGAGGCTACTCCACGAATCAATTCTGCAGGATTCAACTCTGCATCATTCATCTGCACGATTTAATTCCACGTGCTTCTTTAAAATTGCCTTTCTTTCTAATTATAAGACGGGAAACCAAAAAACAGAATGTTGCTGTTAAACTTTAACAAAGTTGATCAAAAATTCTTTACCGTTAAAATACATTTATTAATAAATTTTTAACTCATGCAAGTGTGTACGTTTATGGTGTAAAACTGTTACACTATGTGACTGTTACAGTTGTGACTTGTTGCCGCATACGCATCATCTTGTGATACGGTGCGTAAGGTCATCAATAAACGCATCTTTTTGGCTTAATCGTTTATGGCAACCTATTAATCCTCTCCAGCGCCACATTTTGAATGTTTTTTTGTTATCGTCCAAGTTTCACATCCGTATAGGAACATTCTTCATACAAAACATTTCACAATTTTATTTTGCAGGTTAATATAAAACTTGCTACTTAATATTTTAATCATTCTTCTAAAAGCTTTAACTAAAATTGATATGCATATCCTTATTTCTCTCTCGCTTCTCTATTTTGTTATAATTTCAATACCAAGTTACTTATTTTATTAAAACAATACAAAAAAATTCAGCAGCCCTTCACTTTAGCAGCCCTTCACTTTAGCAGCCATCACTCGATTTGCTCGTTCTTACTGCTAAAAGCGGCGGGCTGCTAAAGCTTATTTTCGGCGCTTGGTACACTATATATATATAATATATTACAACTTTTTCGCCTGAAGAAGTATAATAGTATTTTTTTTTAAATTTTATTTCATAAATTAAAAATTAATTTTATTTTTAAATTTTATTGCAAAAGGCAAATTATTAAAATGTCTGTTTAATTAAGAAGTTAAATAAAATGTGTAGACGGGTTCTCTTATAGAAATCAACAATAAGAAATGGCGTATTTAAAAGTTTGTTTTTTTATAAAATTTGAAATTTATTTGAATTTAAAGTAGATAACCTTTTGAAGGCTTAAAGATACATGTATAGTTAATAATACAACGTAAATAACTAGATTTAAATAAATAAAATCGTTTTATTGCAAAGGGAAGATAAACTCTAACAGATTAACTTTTAGAAACACATTATTTGTTATTTCACTACTTGCCACAACAAACTGATTAGAATTGAATTAATAAAAATAGTTAATTGTAAATGTGTGGTTTCTATGATAATCTATTATTTATTAATAATTTTTATTTATAAATTTTAATACAATATTATTATTAGTGTAATTATAATGAATGTAAGTTTTGAAAAGGCTTTTAGTCAATGTAATTAATTATATTGAACTTATATTTTTAACTTTTTTTTAAGCTTTAATATCACTAAACAATTAGATGAACTTTATATCACTGTCATAGCAATACAGCATATTAATAAAATAATTATATTTATTTTACTTTTTTACATATTTTATTGGAAACGTTTTTTTAAGACTATTGTGTTAATTAGAAAAAAGCTATCAACCAAGTTTATTTTATACACATGTTTCAAATAGCATCATAATTGTTTGTACATGCTTGGCCGTAAAAGCTCGGGGCAGTCCCGTTTACTCGCTATATATCTCAGGGAATTACAGCAACCGTTTCAATCTAATATGTATTAGCAGTATATCAGGTATATATACTGGAAACATTTTAGATTAATGTATCAGTTCTGATTTAAATCTTCAATATTTAATATGTTTAAATATATCGTTCTTGTAGCACTATGTGCAGCTTGTGCAAGTGTTAGTTGTGCCCAACCTATCGATATCGTAAAAGATGCAAGCGGTCAGGAATTCTATTTAGTTCCAATAAATAGTGTTAGGCAAAGACGGTAAGTAAATATAAAACATTATTATTAATTAACGTATGCTTAACTTGCAATATTTTTTAATTGTAATTTTTTTTATAAACAGTCATATTAAATGCTTATTTATTTTTTTATAGCGAAACTACAGGAGCTGCTGGACCTAATGGAGCTACAGTCACCCACAAACAAACAATTATTAATAACGAAGACCACAAAGTTGATGTAACAGCTTATGCACAAAGAAACTATCATCCAAAAGGCCCGTTAACAACAGGAAATCAATTTGATTATCACTATAAACCATCAGGTAATAACAATATTATTTTATTCAAAAAAAAAAACTATAAAATGTTTCTTTTTATATTAGATAGTGTAGTAAGCATTCAAACTGAAAACACTCGTGGATATGGAACTGATGCTACTGCAAAAGGAACCTACAACTTTTATAGAACACCAGACAAGCAAGGAACTGTAGGTGTTTCTGGCACATACAACCAACATTTTGGTGGAAGAATGGGAAATCGTCAAGCTGGATACGGTGTACTGCTTCATGGAAGATACGACTTTTAAAAGACTGAATATTGTGTACATTATTTATTATTATTTTTACTATTTGTTATGTAAAATAAACTTATAAATCTTTAAACTCTGTGATATAAATAGTAATAATTTCTACTTTATTGATAGAAATATTTAAAAACCCGACAACTTTCTACACAAAGTTTAGTTTGTAATTTGTTGTGAACATACGTGTTTGGTGAAATAATAGCTATTTTTGCGTATTAAAACAATTATGAATAATATTACTGTAGTTTGTGATTTATTTGTTTTAAGAGTTGACGTTAGAATAAAATCAATCACTGCATTGAAAATATTCATGACATTTTGGCCAATTTTCTTTGTTTGTTCAATAAAATCTCTTATTCAATATATAAGATGGTTGGGACCTTTACTATGTGGTAATTCATAATATTAATAAAATAGATAGATAGATAAACTTTATTTGCATAAACATACTAGTAAAATAATGTGGTACAAAAACGTCAGGTACAAGTTGTGAGTTAATATTATAAGAAAACATTTTTACATGCACACTTATGAACATCAACAAAACAATTTAAAAACCTAAATTGAAATAATCATTAACATGGTATAATTCTCGTTTTAATATTATTATTTTAGAGATAACTTAAATTCCTTAGCTGGTAATTTTTGGATTGTATATGGTAAAATATTATACAATTTGACTGACATATAATGAAACGTATTTAATGTTTTTGTTAGTCTGCAGTACGGCAAGCAGATGTTTTTAATTGATTTGATACAATAATTATGCAATTTATTTTGAAACTGGTAATTTCCAGCATCTATACCTTCTCTCACATGCACCAAACATGCCAATACATATAAACTTGCAACAGTCATAAAACCCAGTTTTTATTAAATTAAATCAAGACCCGCAATTACACAAACAGCTTTCTTCTGCAAAACAAAAATTTTATTATCATGATGAGAACTACCCCACAGCAGCACTCCATACTCAATTAAAGATTGAATAAATGCAAAATAAGCCATTCGTTTAACCGTTAAACCCGTGTTCTCAGCTATTTATTTATATTAAATAAATATTCCTGCTTAATTTTGTGGACAACGATTCCACATGCTGTTGCCAAGATAATTTACTGTCCAAGTGACTAACCAAAAATTTTATTGATTTATAAACAACTTCATTTGCATTAAGTAATGAAAAAAACATATGTTCTGTTTTTTCTTCATTTAACTTTAGATTATTTGCATGAAACCAATGTTTTGCTCGTTCTAAAGGACTCAACCCATTCACCACAGAAGCTGTTACACTTTGAATGAGAGTTGTGTCATCGGCATAAAGATATGTCCTTGCTAGTTTTACATTACATTCAAAATCATTTATGTGCAACAGAAACAGCAGGGGACCTAAAATAGACCCCTGCGGCACACCGTAGTACATTTTTTTTCTATCCAATAAAGTACCACTAGCAAAGACAATCTGTTCTCTGCCAGTTAAGTAGCTGTTAACAATATTTAATGCTACACATTTTATGCCATAGAATTCGAATTTGTGCAACAACTTCTCTGGGTTGACTGAGTCGAATGCCTTGCTTAGATCTAAGGAAAAAGCAGACATGACACTTTTGCATTCAAAGGCCTGTTCGATGTCAAGAACAAGTTGTTTTACAGCTTTTATTGTAGATCTAGAAGGAATATATCCAAACTGAGCGCGAAAAATAGTTTTTTCTAAAAATGAAAAAATTGGTGTTATTGATATAGGCCAATAATTTTCACATTGATTTATATTCTTTTTTTTAAATATTGGTATGACTTTTGATAATTTTAGTTCAGAAGGAAAAATTCCCTCTTCAAATTTTCCAAAGGTTCTACAATAATATTTGACACATATTTAAGTACTTTAGAATTTAGATTATACAGATCTATACAATTAGAATTTTTTAACAATCCTATCACAGATTTGATTTCTATTGTCGAAACTGGTTCAAGAAAACAGGAAGCGCTTGTATCATTTGTGTAATTGTTTAATAAAAATTGATAGCTATTATCATTATGATTAAAACTATACAAAATATGATCAACTGAATTAACAAAAAAAGTTTGATGTTCGTTAGCAGATATAGTTGATGAGATTTTATTTACTTGTTTTCTACTAGTGCTTTTATTAATTATTTCCCAAACTTGTTTTGGTTTGTCTAATGATTCCATTATCAATTTACTGTTAAAATCAATTATTGTTTTTTTACTTTGTTTTTATATTTAAATTTGTTTGTTTCCTAATAGCATATAGTAAATTAAGATAATTTTTTAGTTCTGATGTGTACCAAACTTGTTTTTTATTATTGTTGATATTTATAATTTCATCTGAAATACTATGATTAAAAATATTTAAAAAAGTATTAAAAAAACTTGTAAATTTGTCCTGTAAATTTGTACTTCAGATAGCATAACATAAAATTGATCTAAATGTTGTAAAGACAATAATTTTCCTTTATACTGCGTATACGTTAATCTATTGCTGAATTACTTATTAAGCCAAAATGATCTGAAAGATTGAGTTTAATAACTGTTGTTTCATATGGTACGTCTATATTAATTAAGAATTTGTCTATACATGTTGCTGAGATAGGTGTTTTCCTAGTTATTTCAAAATTAGTGATTTCAAAATTGGAACTTTGTACCAAATCAATAAACATTTTTTGATGTTCATTCGTTTTGATAAGATCTACATTAAAGTCACCACCAATTATAATATTTTCATATTTCTTGTCTAGATAACACAGAATATTATCAAGTTTAACATAAAATTCATTAAAATCAGATAGAAGTGAACGATAGACAGATACAATAACAATATTTAAAAATGACAAATAAACTGCGCTTACTTCACATATACCTTCAACGGATAAATTAACGACACATTCTATTGATTTGCATTTAAAATCATTTCTGACTAGGATGAGAGAGCCTCCATGTATAGTGGATTTTTTGCAATAACAACTACCCACTTTAAACTTGTTGTTTGTTATAAGATCAATTTCTGCACTTTTTAACCAATGTTTGCTAATTGTTACAGCATATATTTGCTTATTTTGTTCCAAACATATTTCTAAATCATAATGATTATTTCTTAAGGATTGTAAATTAATATGGAACAACTGGAAGGTATTATTTGTTTTATTTAAAACTGTGTTGCTTTGTTCAAAGTTTTTTGAGTTTTTACGTTTGTAAGCCGTTGTAAAAAACACTCAACGCATGTACCGACAGGCCATTTATTAGGATTACTTAATGACTCTATTTCTTAAAAAGGAACTGTTACTTTAAATGACGAGTATAGTTCAGGATGCTTTGACATCATTTTCTTGCATATAACATTATCAAGGCTTTTTTTATTTAAGTATGTTGTTAAATTATTTTCTGTTAGCTTAGAGTCCATTCTATAAACATGTAAATGCCCGTGTGGGGCAACTCCTTTTACCAATGAATCTTCTATAGCTGTTCCACGAATTGTATTTAGTTTTACTGGATTTTTCTTTTTACGACGATTTATTGTTTTCCATTTATTATTTTGTACAATATTTAAGTTATCCTTATTGTTTAAATTTACATTTTTATTTTTATTTGAATTAGTAGTTCCATTAATTTTTACATTTCTTTTGTTTATTATTTCTTTTGTTGCTAAATTTTTTTATGAGCATCATCTAACGCATCTTTGAGTTGTTCAGTTGTAATTTCCTTTCTTACAGGTACAGTTTCATTTACAAATACTTTATTTTTACCAATAAGTGTAGAGCTGTAGGAACTCTTATCAATAGATGTTGCTGATTTTAATAAATTTGGCGCGTTTAAATTTATACCAGTGATATCATTGTTTTTATATACAAGGTCCGGCACTGAAACTTTCTTTTTTAAATGAGACGTGAGGACGCTACTGGAGATAATTGCGGCGCGGCAGTGCTCTTAACAAAGAACGTTAGAAGGGAGATTTATTCCAAACCATCGTCAGTCGTTAAAATGCTTTGGTCGAGAGAGCAACGCGTGTTTGCAGTAGAAACGTTCTTTTCACGAGGCCGCTCAATAGTTGCGGTGCAGCGTGCGTTCAGTTTACGGTACAATATTCCCTCTCGAGGAGCTGTTTCTGCCCGGAGATCCATTTTATCCTGGGTGGAGGCTTTTAGAACAGTTGGATATGTGTTCCGCAGGAGACCAGGAGCAACACGGACCGTTACAACACTCGCAAACATCGAGTCGGTTTTGCAATCTCCTAGGCGCACTGCTTCAAAACATGCAGCTGCCCTGCGGTTGTCTGATCGTTCAACTTGCGGAATTCTTCATAACGATCTTCACTTTCACCCCTACAAAATGGTAGTCGCTCAAGAACTTTCCGAACGTGATTTTGTTTCACGACAAGGGGCATGCGAAACGCTCCTTGATAATTTGCCCCCTGAAGCAGTTGTGTTTTTTAGCTATGAGGCACACTTCCATCTCTCAGGTTGTGTTAATAAACAAAATATGCGTTATTAGAGCGATATCAATCCTAGGGAAGTTCATCAGAGGCCTCTTCATTTGGATCGGGTCACAGTTTGCGCTGCGATATCAAGCGTGGGAATCATTGGGCCATATTTTTTTGAGGAAGGCAATCGCACGGTTACAGTAAACTCTGAGCGTTATGTGGCAATGATTAACAACTTCTTTCTGCCAGCACTTGAAAATATGGCTATAAGCAAAGTATGGTTTCAGCAAGATGGGGCCACGGCCCACACATCACAAATTTCGATGGCTGTTTTGCGGAAAAATTTTCCAGGGCAACTTATCTCCAACAGGAGTGACATATCGTGGCCAGCACGCTTGCCAGATTTAGCCCCATGTGATTTTTTTCTATGGGGCTACTTTAAATCTAAAGTCTACAACAACCGTCCTGCAACTGTGGAAGAATTGAAAAACAATATTCGTCACGAGATAGCCAATATACCGGTTGCAATGATCGAAAGAGTCCACATCAACTTCAGAAATCGGCTACAACAATGCATCGACAGCAACGGCAGACACTTGTCAAATATGCTTTTTAAGACATCTTAATTTAAAACTTCCAATGTTAATGCTTAATACTAATCATTAAAAAAAAAAAAATGTACAATTTATACTTTTATTTTTTACCTTTAAAAAAAGAAAGTTTTAATGCCGGACCCTGTATTATTATCATGCTACTAACCTCATTTTTAAGATCTTTAACTGTTTTTGCCAATGCTCCTATAATTGTTATGAATTCACTATTTTCGATTTTTTGCTTTATAGTTTTTAATAAAACACTGTTATTGTCGTAAGTAACGACGCAAGTGTTGCAAAACCATTTACAGCCTTATGCATAGTTGTTTGGTTAGCATGCTACTAAAACGTTACTTACTAGTAGCTACTTACACCATACTAAATGTATCATATGCATAGTTGATTTTTAGTATGATTTAGTTAGTAACTACTATCTATAAAATTATGATTCGGCAACACAGCATTATGCGACATGAAGTTTGTTTCGAGTTCCATTTTTTGCGCGAAAAAAACAAATATAGAAAAGGGTTTGCACAAAAATAAAGATTCAATAATAAATGTAGAACTTGTAAATAAAAACCTAATTAACAAAATTGATTGAAAAAAATTATGCAAATGTAAAAATATATTTTTGTTTTGTTTTAAAATATAATTTATTGTTATCTAAATTAAAAGAACTTGAAAAAATAAGACCACACTCAATTAATAACTTTTAAGCTATAACAATTAAAAGTATTATTAAAATTAACAAATAACTGTTATGTATAGTCAAGAGTCAAAAAGCACAGCATCAGATGCTGTTGTCATATTAATATTATAACTTAATTTTAGAAGTGCTGCCATCTTACAGAAAAACATAAAACTAATTTAATTATTAAAATAAATAACATTAATTTATTTTATCAATTATACTTGAAGCAACCACTACATTTTGGTGCTAATATTTAAATATTACCATTTATTGTAATAAATACAGCATCATGTCATAAAATAATGATAAATATTTCAATATTTGCAACTGATAGTTGCAGGTTATATTTGCAATGTATTTAATCACAAACAAAAACACGGCAATTTGGCTACTAACGTTATAGTCGACAACTAAGCTTAGTAGTGTTTCAAATATCACTATGCATACGGTCAACAGTAATATCCAGCTAGTAGCATCTTAGTAGCTTCTAAATATGACAATGCATAAGAATGTTCGTGTTTATATTTGCACATAGAATACTTTTCTTCATCTCAACACAGTCAGGATGATAGTATTTTGAACAAACACCAGCACATAACACAAACGATTTACTTTCTTCAATCACTTCTTCACATTTATTATATAAATAGTGAAAATTTTTGGAAATGGTCGGACACAGATTTTGACTACCATCTTTACTAGCCGCCATCTTGATTCATTTATAAAACACTATCTAAGTTTTTTACCACAAATACATGAAAACCTAGGACTTTATTGTTGCAAGTATTGACAACATTTAAAAGCTTTGTTAGAATTAATAAAAAATCATTAAAATTTCCACTGGGAGAACGATACTGACATATTAAAACAATGTTAAAATTAAAAATACTAGCGGCTGAAATTTCACACGTTTTTTCAACTGATAAGCAGTTTAACTGATCCAGTTCTTTAACTATCATTGTATTTTGTAAAAGTATTAGCAAACCTCCACGCTTATAAATTGATCTTGAGAACGACGACGAAACACAAAAATTATTTAATTTAAAATCTTCAACTTCATCAGCTTTCTACCAGAGTTCAGTTATACAAATAAAATTAAAATTGTTATGAATAAAAAATGCATCCAGTTGATTAATTTTTTTCCTAATTCCCTCGATGTTAACGTATAATATGTTAAAATCACACTTGTTTTCAGAAATCTTTAAAGTTGCCTTCTCTTCAGCGCCACGTAGAAAAAACGTTTTATGTACACACCTTCAGGCCAAAATTCGGGATTTTTTTACAGTATCATGATAATTCTTGGGCACAGATACTCTAAAAGATGAATATTCTTTCGGATGTTTTGATGTAAGTTCTTCACATGTAATTGTTTGAATATTTCCTTTTGTTTTAACATATTCACAAATTTGATCCGGTTTTGTTCCCGGTTTCAAGCGGTAAATATGTAGATGAGCTTGTTTATTTACTCCGGATATTAATAAATTATCACTTGACGTTCCATGAATAGCAATGTTTTTATTCTTTTTGTTTACTTTTGTTTGTTTAGGTTTTTTGTAAGTAACTCGTTGATATCCTTCATTGTCAGTATCAACTATTTTATTTATTGTTTTATCTCTTTCCTTGGATATGATTTTTAGCTCTGGTTCAGAGACATGTTTATTATTTATTTTCTTTGTTGTTTGCTTTTCTTGCTCCATCTTTGACTTATTAGGTGAATTTATTATTACTTGCGACAATAAAGGAATCTTCGGTACTGACTTGTCGTTCTTGCAGGTAAGTTTCTCCTCTATTGTTATTTTTTCACATAAAAGTGCGTTATTTTCTTTGAGAATTTTGTTTTTATCCTCCATTCCAGCAATTCATTTATGTAGTGAATAAATTTCATTGCTTACGGTATTGCCAGTTGAAAAAGACATCTCTGTTGTTGGTGTGCATTCGTGATCACCCGAATCGTTTTTACCCTTTTCAATGCAGCTTGGGCGATAGACTCGATAACATTTCACACACGCAACACAGTCACGAGCAATGTGTTTAGTTTTACAATGTTTATACGCACAAGGTATTTTAATTTTCCCTGAATTAGTAGCAGCTTCAGGTTCTACAACATCACCATCCTCCATACTCGCTAACTCAATAGTCATTTTAAAAAATAGTGAATATAATAACAGAGTAAATACTTTTTCACAACAGACAATGTACTAGATCCAACAAAGTTATTTCAATCAAAAATTTAAGAACTTTTAGAAATCAAAATTATGAACCCTCGGGCTCTAAGACTTTACGGCTTAATAAAAACTCATAAATTAGACCTTCCTGTTAGACCGGTAGTTTCATATATTAATAGTCTTTTGCACACTCTAGCAATTAAATTTAAAATTCTTTTCAAAAAACATCCAAATTAACTTCAAAATATGCTGTAAAAAAATCACTTTTCTTATCCCAGCATTTAATATAAATAACCACTCCAAAAATCTTTAAACTAGTATCCTTTGACGTCACGAGTATGTTTTAAAATATCCCAACGAATGTACTGACATTATTCAGCATATACAAGATAAATCAGCTAAAGACTCTATTACTGATTTAAAACTTTATAATGCATTTAAAACTTGTTTAACCCAAAATTATTTTTAATTTAACAATCAATTTTATCAACATACTACAAGTCTAGTAATGGGAGGAGAGTTACGCTTTTTGCTAGCAAATATATGTCAATTATCGAAAGTAGATAGGCTATGTTCGTTCTCGGTCAAAATCCCATAAGGTTTACATGGGGGGTCTCACTTGGCCCGGCCCTCTATGCTTAACTCGACATGTTATAGAGAATACTGCTGTCGGCATGGGGGTACCGTAAAGCCCGCCCGAACGTAGTAAGAATTCGAAGGAATCTGTAAAGTCGATGGAGATCACGTGATTACATTCACCAATGGCAGCAGCAAACGTGGCTCCACCACAGATCAGCTAATTTTAATAAGGTTTTAACGTGACCTAACCTAACCTAACCTAAATGATCAACATGTTTCAAATGTGTAAATTTAAATATGTGCAAAACTGTTTAAATTAAAACTATGTATATGTTCGATAACAACTTTGGGGTTTTTTAGGTTTGTTGCAATTTTTTGTAGAACTTTTTGTATGTTGTTTGATAAATATAATGGAGTGTGAAATATGTTTGCGCTTTACAAATCTGTATATGTACAGTTAACAATTTGTTTATTTTGTTTTATGTATTCATTTCATCGTCCATCCATCTTAACAGACTTCCACCGCCTCGGTAAGTTTTCTTACTTATAAAAATAAAAGTGATTATTTATTTATACATACATAAATCACATTTCATTGTTGTTTTATTTTTTGTTTCATGTTATTGGTCACGAATTCAATTTACAACTAAAATAGTGAATGTGTATTTATAATATTTATTTGTGATTTATATAAATTTTATTGTCAATAAATATGTTTTAAAATAAAAGCTTTTTATTTTTTAGTTTTGGTTATTTAGATATTAATGTTATGTCATAAATAATGTATTCATTATAATATTATTTATGAAAATTCAGAAAATATAGTATAATATTTAAATAGATTAGTTTCCCGCCAATAATTTTGTGGTGATGTGGCGCTATCTCTTGAAAACTTTTATAGCTATTTTGATGAACAGCGCCTCTTATTTAACGATTGAGAACTATTTTCGATTCTTGCCAATAACATGTAAAGCCTCGTTCATACTCGTCCGATTTTTTCATTTTTTCTGCGATTAAAAATGGCCGCTTATCAAACCAAAAAATTGCAATTATTTTATTATTTTGCGATTTTTTTAACCCTTAGAGGCCCAAGCGGGGGACATTGCGTCCCCCACGAGTAGTATTTTTGCTGTAACTTTTCATTGCGATCAACTTGGCAACTCAGCTTATATGTATTTGTCACATGACATGTCACGTGTTGTTTACTCCAGTAAGTGCGCGATTTGATTCAGTGTCGTCTGAGATTTTAAGCCATAAGGTAGGTGGGGTCCATAGAGGACCCCGCATGGGTATTTACGTTGATTCTATTTATATCTAATTTTCTTCAATTTTTGCAGGTAAAAGTTAAAAATGAACCGCAAAAATAAGAAAGCACCGTTATCTGGCGCTGACCTATCTGCGATAGCTGCGAGATTCGGCGAATTGCCAGATTCTGATGGTGAAATCGGTTATGAAAATGATGACGAAGATATTAGCGAAGACGAATTAGTGTTGGAAGAAAATGTATCTGAGTCCGAAGATGACAACGTCGACATCGATTCCAATGAAGAGGAAGATGTCCAGCCCGATGGCGATGATCAAGAAATTATTGAAGATGAAGACGAGGATGAAGTGGAAAATGAATATACTGCAAAATTAGGTATGAAATGTACTAGTAGTTTAGGAAGAAGCTCCAAGCGTCTTGCAAGAAATATTGTGACAATACGCCCTGGTCTCACATCTTACAGTCACAGTGCCGACTCTTTTGTGGAAATTTTCAATTTATTTATTACTACGGAAATGAAGGATATGATTTGTCTTCATACTAACGAGGAAGCCGAAAGATATTACACTTCGTGGATTGATAATCATCCAGGCTCACAAAGAAAATGGAATCCTCTGGATAATGCCGAGTTAGACTGTTTCCTAGGTATTCTCATAGAGGCAGGTGCATTGAGATGCAGAAGAGAATCAGTAAGAGAAATGTGGACTACTAATGCCTCTATACGCCGTTTTTTTTTTGTGGCTGCAATGTCGCGAACTCGACTTATAGAAATTTCTAATTTCTTACGATTTGACGATAAAAGGACCAGACCTGAAAGGAAAGAAAATAACAAACTAGCGGCAGTTAGTGACATATGGAATTTGTTTACTGAAAACTGCAGAAGAGCTTTTGAGCCATCTGAAAATGTGACAGTAGATGAGCAGTTGGTTGCTTTTAGAGGCCGGTGCCCCTTTAGGCAATACATAAAATCTAAACCTGCAAAATATGGCATCAAAATTTGGGCGGCTGCTGATGTTAGAACATCTTATCTGTGTAATTTACAAGTCTACACTGGTAAACTACCTGGTAATGTAAAGGAACAAAATCAAGGATTTCGTGTTGTAACTGATTTGGTTGAGCCTTATTATAATTCAGGAAGAGGAATTACTACAGACAATTTTTTTACTTCGGTTCAATTGGCTAATTTTTTGTTGACTAAAAAGCTCACATTACTTGGAACAGTTCGTAAGAATAAGCAGGATACGCCTTATGAACTCAAATTAAGTTCTCTTCCAGAACATTCCTCAAGATTTGCATTTACTAAAGAATTAACAATGGTTTCCTACATACCGAAGAAAGGTAAAATAGTACATTTGTTATCATCTCAACACCATGACAAAAGCATTTCTGAGGAAAATAAGAGGAAACCAATAATGGTACTAGACTACAACAGCACGAAGGGTGGTGTTGACAACGCTGACAAATTGGTAAGGGAGTATACATGTGCTAGAAGAACCGCACGCTGGCCCTACAGGCTCTTCATGAACATTATTGAAATATGTTGCATGAATTCCTTTATCATTCACATTGAGAAAAACCCAGAATGGAAAAAAACAGAGCTCTTGTCGCCGACGCCTATTCCTCTTGAAGCTTGGAGGTGACTTAGCATCGAGAAACATGAAGCTGCGAGCTGGTAAAAACCTTCATAGTCATGTAAAATCTGCTCTAACTGATTGTGGTATAATGGAGAAACCTCTTCCTCCTCAGCCTGAAGAGGGCGTACCACCGAAACGAGGTAGATGTTATAAGTGTCCCAGAAAGGAGGACAAAAAAGTAGAGTGATATGCGACACATGCAAACGGTTTATTTGCGAGGCCCACCGTAGGAAATTGGTAGTGGTCAAATGTTTTGATTGTCACGTACAAAACTGATTAATTACAATATTATATATTTTTTTTATAAATAAAACTATTCCATATTATGTCTTTTTGTTGTTATTTAGTGTTTTAAATAGTTTAGTAATTGTCTGATCATTAAATATACAGAAACTATGGGGGACATGAGGGACCCCGCTTGGGTCTTTACGTTGATGCTCGAGGCTTGGGCCTCTAAGGGTTAAGAATGTACCTAACTTCATGTCATTGAATTTTTAATAATAATGTTATTAATGGCCGATCTCACCGACACTACTTAAAAGTTAACCATTAGTTAAATAGCTAAGCTCTGGTTAGCGCGTTGCACCGTCCATTTAAAGGCAATCTTAACCCGTAACTAATGATTAAATATAAGTCGCCAATATCGAGGGCTTACCGTGTACTTAACCCCAAATTTGTAATTTTTATAGCAAGTGTCAAGTAAAAGAATATTAATATAAGATGAAAAATATAATAATTACACAGGATGATATTTCATTTGATATTATTATTATGAATACAATTAATAATGTCATTCCAAGACAAGTTTACTATAATAACAAGTTTCATTTTTATTTATTACAATATAAAAACGCAATTTTAATAAAAATATAGTTTGTTTTTGCAGTAACGTAAATAAATTTATTTTCTTTTCATTGTTTTATTTCCATAAACCGATAAACAACCTCAAATGTCAAACAATTTAATTTTATGGTTATCTTAACATTAAGTTGTACACACAATACAACGAAAGCGCACGCCAAGTTTAGAATCAATATAATGTATATTGGTTGTTATCTGATGTGCCGCTCTATAGTCAAAATCTCAACTATACTTAGCGTAAGTATCTGTTTTAAATGACTGGTGAGACGCATATAAAATTTAAGTAATAGTTAGCATTACACAAAACTTAAGTAAGTATTGATTTAAGAAGTGTCGGTGAGATTGGCCATAAATGAATTGTAATTAAGTATTA
The DNA here is from genome assembly GCA_963932245.1 of Tachinus rufipes. NCBI lineage: Eukaryota > Metazoa > Arthropoda > Insecta > Coleoptera > Staphylinidae > Tachinus > Tachinus rufipes. Next base: position 55,978,060 of record OZ010748.1, read on the forward strand.
TTATTAAAATAACTGTAAATTAAAAGTTTAGATAAATTTAGATTAGATTTTACAGTTATTAAATCAAACGCCAGTTCAGTAATGAAACAGTCAGGTTGTGGTTAGGTTTGTATTTGTAACTTCACTTCATTATACTCTTCGTTTAACCAACGCTACGCGCGCTGTTGCAAACTTAAGTATAATAATTTAAAGCTAAAAACAATTTATTTATTTAGTACTGACAATATCCAATGTTAATTATTAATTAAAACATCAAATAAAGTAAAATAATTCAACTCTAATAACATTACAAAAATATAAACATTTTTTTACGCGTTTTGTAACATATCTACATTTGTTTATGTGTTCTCGAGGTAAACTATAATAAAATTTATTTTTTTTAATTGTATTTTCGGAAGTCATTTTTGATGATATTTTGTATTTTTTATCAAACGGAAAAATCAAAGTTGAATCAATTTGAACATTGTGCGATTTTATTTTTAATAAAAGTGCCTAGTTTCATTTTATTAAAAGGTTGATATGTCATATAGGTTATGTTTAAAAAAAAATATAATTTTACTAATTATTACAAATTACATAAAACTATGTTTACACAAATAATTAGTTTTAAATATGTGGTAAAAATTGGTTCATATAAATACTAAAAAAAATAATTTTACTTTTAAACTTTTAAATAATGTTTAAATACAATAAAACAATTATTGTTTAAAACAAGTATAATTAAATTAAAACATATTTTTAAGTTTTGAAAGGTATTATAGATCTAATTTTTAAATCAAATATTAGTATAAATATAAAAGTTACTAAAATAAAAACAAAATGTCATTAGAAAAAATCGCAATAAAAAAATCGGATCAGTATGAACGAGATTTTGCGAGAAATATTTAGTTACAATAAAAAAAATCGCAAAACGCAAATCGGATGAGTATGAACGAGGCTTAAGGTTCACTTCTTATATTGGATATTCTGTGGCTGTCGGGCTACACCAAATATAAGGAGATGGCCAAAGCGGCGGGAATTATTTATAAACAAATGGATTTACACAAAGATTCAGCCCTAAGCACTTGCAATTTATAATATAATAATAACTGTTAAAAATAAGCGATTATAACCCTTAATATATTGAATGTGGACTTGTAAAAAATCGATGGAAAAATATATGTTTATATGGGATGACGCCAGCCCTAAGCACTTGCAATTTATATTAATATAATAACTGATAAAAATATGCGATTGTAACCCTTAATATATCGAATTTCACCTTTTAAAAATTTCTATTTACATATGGTGGGTGTGATAGTAATTCGTGGGGATGAAACATTAAAAAATGAGAGGATGCACGTGAAGATCGCTATCAGCTCGTTGACGTTAGTCACTTTTGGCCCAATCTGCGCAAATATTCTATTTACCGTTTGTCCAAACGACGAGTTCTAGTCGCTTCGCGCATGCCAAAAGGGCTTAGATGAAGTATGTATAAACTTTGTAACCGGCTCTCGCGACGAGCGCGTAATCACCATTTGCGGTTACTACTACTGATAACGACTTTACATGAAACTTATGATTTAAATGGTTGTAGGTAGGATAATTACGTCATCGGCTTTCGCGCCGAGTGTGTAATCTCTAGAGAGCGGATTAAAAAGCATCAAAACTACGAAAAAAGGCGCTTAAAAAAGCACAAAAATGTTACTAAAAAGCATTAAAAAGCACCGAACAAGTAAAAAAGCATTAAAAAACCAAAAACAATTGAAAACAAAAAGAAAACTAAAAAATCCAAAACTATGAAATATTTTTATAAAGGTTTTACAACATTTATAATTACAACAGTTTAAGTGATAATATTTTTTACACACATTTAAAATAATATAAAAAAAAAACCTTTAAATAACAAAATCAAAACTATCCACAAAAACAGTTAATAATTAAATGTTGCTCTAAGTGTTCAACTGTAAAATTCTGTCTTTGATCATTTAAAATGTTTTTGAAAGGGAACAGACATCTTTCGACATGCACATTTGTTATTAGAGTATCTTGTTTATTATTTGACTAAAATACTCTCAAGAGTGATATTTTAATCCTTTCTTGATGTACTGGTAAAAAAATTAATTGATTATCAAATTATATGTAGAAATTGAAATGACGCCAAAGTAGCTGTTTTCACTACAATACTGGAAATCAACGTAGCGGTCGATATGTTTTTAATGTAGATAAACCTCCATTTTTCAAAAATACATCTACGGATTTTGATTTCATTGTTTGCCCAATACAGCTTGGAACTTTTAAAATTGCATCTTTAAAATCTTTAATTATACTTAGACGTTTATTTTACGTATTTTCCTGTTTTTCTAACAATTTTATATCACAAAATCGTAATTAGCTTTTAAGAAAGCTAAATTATTTTGAAGTTTCTTATTTTTTAGAACTGCTTGGCAGTGTTTCACTGACTTACTTGCAGGATCCGAAAATTGTATATTTTTTCTAATTAACACAATAGTCTTAAAAAAAAACGTTTCCAATAAAATATGTAAAAAAGTAAAATAAATATAATTATTTTATTATTATGCTATAATGCTATGATAGTGATATAAAGTTCATCTAATTGTTTATTGATATTAAAGCTTAAAAAAAGTTAAAAATATAAGTTCAATATATTAAATTACATTGGCTAAAAGCCTTTTCAAAATTTACATTCATTATAATTACACTAATAATAATATTGTATTAAAATGTATAAATTTTGTAAACATAAGTTTTTGAATAAATATATATATATATATATATATATATATATATATATATATATATATATAATAATTATAAGTACATTTATCATAATTTTCAATAACATGCATAATGTTAATAATAAGTAATAGATTATGATAGAAACCACACATTTACAATTAACTATTTTTATTAATTCAGTTCTAATCAGTTTGTTGTGGCTAGTGAAATGACAAATAATGTGTTTCTAATAGTTAATCTGTTAGAGTTAATCTTCGTTTTGCAATAAAACGATTTTATTTATTTAAATCTAGTTATTTATTTATCTTTAAGCCTTCAATAGGTTATCTACTTTAAATCCAAATAAATTACAAATTTTATAAAAAACAAACTTTTAAATTCGCTATTTCATATTGTTTATTTGTTTAAGAAAACCCGTCTACACATTTTATTAAACTTCTTAATTAAACAGACATTTTAATATTTTGCCTTTTGCAATCAAATTTAAAAATAAAATTAATTTTTAATTTATGGAATAAAATAAATTCTTTTTTTACTATTATTCTTCTTGAGGCGAAGAAGTTGTAATATATAATATATAGTGTATCAAGGGCCGAAAATAAGGTTTTAACCGCACAAACGAGCGAACCGAGTGAGGGGTGTGAAGGGCTGCTAAAGTCTTTTGGCACGAGTTACACTCAATATATTTTTTTTAAACAGATGCTATCGATAAAGGCAGGCAAAAAAAGTTAAAAGCAACGTAATTAATAATTCAGATTTATCGGAGTATCTTTAATGAAAAGTGAAGAAATAAATGAAATAACTTTCAATAGCCGTTCTTGTAATGTTATCAGACTGGTAACATAAAAAATAAAACACAATGATTAATATCATTTACAAAAGTGAGAAGCATTATACAACTATAATAACATTAGGCATATCAATTATTTTACTTTTTTTCTTTTTTATATTTATATAATTTTTGAAGGATTTTTTTGTATTGTTTTAATAAAATAAGTACCTTGGTATTGGAATTATAAAAAAATAGAGAAGCGAGAGGGAAATAAGGATACGCATAACAATTTTAATTAAAGCTTTTTTCTAAAAGGATAATTAAAATTTTAAGTTGCAAGTTTTATATTAACCCGCAAAATAATATTGTGAAATGTTTTGTATGAAAAGTGTTCCTGTACGGATGTGAAACTTGTACGATAGGAAAAAAACGCATAGAAACATTCGAAATGTGGCTCTGGAGGAAATTAATAGGTTGCCATAAACTATTAAGCCAAAATGATGCGTTTATAGCTGACCTTGTGCACCATATCACAAGATGATGCAAATGCGGCAACAAGTCAACAGTTTTACACCATAAATAAAATTTATTAATAAATATATTTATTTACGTAGTAATGCAAAAAAACGGTAAAGAATTTTTGATCAACTTTATTGAAGTTTAACAGCAACATTCTGTTTTGTGGAAAATAAAAAACTTTGAGTATGTAAATAAAAGTTTAAAAACAGTTGGATACGCCACTTTATCTAAAGTATATAAAAAATATAAAATAAATGACGGTGAAGATTTGAAAAAAGCAACAATTAGTCTCTAAAAAGTAATTTTAGGAAGGAATTTAAAAATAATCACTCAATACTTGTTTGATAGGCGAACTTAGTATCGTGATTTAGGTGTTATCTTTGACTCTCACCTTACTGATCATATTATATCTGTAACGCAAGAGTGCTATAAAATAATGGGTTTTATTTTACGTACTTGTAAAAGTTTCAAATCGATGTTAACATTAACAACTTTGTATCATTATACATTTTAAGTAAATTGGACTGCTGTTCTGTAATATGGTCACCTGTGCATGTTAAATATCTTAACATAATGGAAAGTGTCCGAAAACGATTTTTAAAATATTTATTTTATTGAAAACATGGTACCTATCCAATCAGTGGTCACAGTTATAATGCACTATTAAAATAATTCGATACAGAACCTCTATAAACGCGACGCCAAATGCTACATTTAAAAACATTACATAAAATTATTCATTCAGAGTACAATAATTCCGAGTATTTAGGTTATAGTTATTTTCATGTACCACAAGTAGCGTTACGAAATCCTAAAAAGTTTGCCTATAAGGCACCCAGAACAACGCACCATTTAAATTGTCCCTTGAACATCATGTGATTATCACAAAGTGCAGTATAACTGTGATATATTTAATAACAATTTATTACAATTTTTAAAATGTTACTGTGAATGTAAAATCTTTAGCATTATTTCTTATGAAAATTATTATTGTATTTACAAATTATTGAACAGTTCTAAAGATCCTTGACAAATAACAAATTAATTAAATTAAATATATTATTTTTGTTGCAAGCATTATTTATAGAACAGAAACAGAACTTCAACAAATAAAACGCATTAGAAAAAAAAAGTTCTTTACCCTGATTTTTTTTTTCAATAAACCGGCATATAATATATTGTTTTTCATTAATTTTGTTCAGGTTTTATTTTATTTCGACAATTAGCAGCGTCTATTATTAATATTTAACTGTTGATATAAATTATTAAAATTGTTTTGCGTTTAACGGTTCAATAATTAAATGCGATAACAGTAACAAATTTATAAATTAATTTGATAAGAATATATGTTTTAAAATGTAATGTAATGCCCCGTTTACATTTATTTGGTAATTCCCTTATATTAGTTTGTTTAAATTGCATGTGGGTAAATCAAGTCTGAAATGTTAATTACTAAACTAAAATAAAGTCAACAAAGCATTAGTACTGATATTCTAATACTTATTACAAATAAAATGTTTAAATATATCGTTATTGTTTTTATCGTGCTATTATCAGTTTGGGACAACCAATTGATATTATAGAAGATGAGAATTAATTTATTTACAACTTAGTTATAATTAACTGTATTATATAAATATATATTATTTATTTAAAAATAAATTCTCAATTAAGCATATTAATTTTTAATTTATATTTAAACATGTGTTTTTTGCGTAATATAATATGTATAGGATCAAACCTCTTCAAACAAGTCGTAAGAGCGATGTAAAAAGCTGTAAAACAATATGTAAAAATAAAAAATATATAATTATTTTTATTATTATTACCATAGTTCTTAAATATTGAAAATCAGCTGGTCTAGTATTGCAAATATTATCATCAAACATCTTATGACTCATTTGTTTATATTTTTCTTGGTATATAATTTCCAAACACACCATTCTGATTTAGAGAGAGCAGATTTATCCTTTCTCTTTTAAATAAAGTACGCAGTGTTGAACATTCATTCATCTGTCATAAAATAACTTATGTTCTTAATAAAATAAAAATATTGATAAATGTTAAACGTGTATAATTAAAAAGATAGAAAATTAAATTCACCTATATAAACTTAATTGGTCATCATTAAAATTGATTATATAAATAAAAATAACATTTATAACTATCTAAGATTAATTCTGATATAAATAATTGGGCACAAGTTAAAAGTTTCAATTGCATTTTTAGGTTGACAGAATATAATTTAAGCAGGTATAGTTGAAATTATCTCTATTATTAAAAATGAAAGATAGTTCAACTTATAAATTGCTGATTTTAATTGAATCACAATTGATAGCAGTAACATTGTTATTGGTAACAACATACAGCTATTGGTATGTGCAGTATGTAGCTATACTACTTGAAGTTATATTTAATTTTTTTAACGTATTGCCGGATTAAGTGAAGGAAAGGGCTTAAAAAATTGTCGTCTAATCAATGGACGTCCTAGAATAATACAAGGACGTAGAGATCGATTTTTAAAAAGAAGTGAAATTCAAGATACAGCATAACCAACACAAATATTTACAATAAATTGGGCAAGGTCATTATTTATTATCAAATATGCTTATTTGTATTGTTATTATTTTTGTTTCGTTTTCATAATTCATCATACGGCCAACAGGCTGTAATGCTAAAAGGGCACGTATCAAAATACTATATTTAAAAGTACTACACTTACAAAACAGAATTTACAGTTTATCATTAAAAAAATTATGTTTGTTATAATAACATTTGGACACTAAAAAGTTTTTTAATTTAGTTATATTTTATAGTCATTTAAAACTTTCATTTTTGGCGCTAATTTATTATACATTTTTAAGCACATATATAAAGTTGATTTTTTGTATTTTCACGTGTTATAAATTGGAATACGAAGGTTATCAGCATTTCGTGTATTATACTGATGACTAGATGAAGTTAATTCAAATTGAAATAATTTTTTTGTTGAACAAAAGCTCGATTCATGTCAACAAATGAACCCTATATAATTATATTGTAACACATATGTGAGTAAGCCATCGCATAATAAATTGCTACAATAGATTTATTAAGTTTCTTACAAACTTGTTCAATTTGGAAATGACAAGATAATTTAGAATCTATTGTAATTCCTAAAAATGTTGCGCTGCTAGAAAGTTTGATTTGTAATTTTTTTTGCTAAATTATAAAATTGATTGATGGTAATTTACGTTCATAAAAATGAAAAGAGACTGTTTTTGGTGATTTAGGATTAAACGGTTTTGAAAACACCTTTTTTTAAATTCACTAATTACAACAGTAGTGTTTATTAAAAGTTCAGTTTTATTATCAGCAGAAACGTCAATTGATGTATCATCAGCAAACATGACAACTGTACCATTTAAAATGTGTGATGGTAAATCATTCACATACAAGAAACAACTGAGGTCCTACTGATCCTTGACAAACACCTAATGTAACATCAGATGTGGAACCATTTTTACATTTACAATTAATTTGCGGTTTTTTAAAACTGAATTTATCCACTGAGCAAGTAGTCTTCTAATGCCAATTGAGTTTAGTTTTTTAATAACAAAGTTAATATCAACAGTGTCAAATGCACGGGATAAGTAAAAAAATAGTACAATCTTATTTTTATATTTATTAGTTTGCACAAATTGCAATAATTGAATAGAAGCAGTTTCTACAGAATATTTTTTCCTAAGTTCATGCTGGTTGGTGACTATTGATTTATTTTCATCTAAAAAAGACATAATACAATTAGAAAATGTGTTGAATATAGAAATAGGCCTATAGTTTTGAATATTAGTTACATCTGATTTTTTGTATAATGGAATTACTGAAGCTACTTTTAATGCAGAAGGAAAAACTCTTACTACGAACTGATCAATTTGTTTTTAAAAGTATGATGAATATTCCATCAACTCTTGCCGATAGTTTGTTATTCATAGTTGTTGCTGTATTTAATATATTTTCATTATCTAGAGGATGAATATAAAATGTTATTAATAAAATATCTGATGATGTAGTGCACTGATTAGATATATAATATGGTAGGTAAGGAGCTGGCAAGATGATAAGTCCAACTCCAGTCAACCTCACCTGCACGCGGTGCTCGCTGCATGGAAACTAAAATGGCTCTGGCAAATACGTTCTCTTTATATTCAGCTGTGATCTGTCGACCTCTCTTGGTCAACTCTTCGAGCTACTCTAGTCCACTTATTCGGTTCCCAATGCTATTAGATATCGAAGGCTTGGGAACCAAAAAACACTTTCTTCTTACTCTACAGAGGGTGAAAACCTCTTAAAAAAGTAGTCCTTATCCCGGCATCCCCTTCTCTCCTAACCCTTTTTTAAAATGGATCACCAACGACAACTACCTTTCATCTCAGATAGGTGTAAATGAATGGGCAAGAAACAGATTAAAGGACTTATGAAAATGACAGGAAATACAAATATTATACCCCAAGGAGGTACCGGAAACGGAAATTTCTCAGCTCCTACGGCAGCCAGCTCCATGGATTCTGGGGGGAGCAGTTACCAAAACTCAAACACAGATAAGAATAATGAGAACGTAAAGTGCACCGACGCTAAAGACCCATTTGAAAAGAGGAAACTTAACTCCTGAGAGCCAAAAAAACGGACAAGGTATGGAAGGAAACGTTTTTAACAGACAACTAGACAGTCTGCTTGGTCAAATAAAAGCTAGTTGCCTAAACCTACAAACCAAAAAACAAACTGGTAGACATAAGATCAAGAATGTCTTATCGCGCTCAGCAGATGCAGCAATTTGCAAATGAGAAGACAGATATGGAACAAAAACTGCTTTTCGAGATAACTAATCTAAAACTCCAACTGGAGCAAGAGAAATTCAAAACAAAACTTATTGGCACAGAAACCAAAACGATTGGAACCCAAGCAGACGCAAAAGATATCAAGGAAAAAGTTAAAAATAGATAAAAAATGGTAAAAAAGGTGATAAATACTGTAATTAACTCGGAAAAAAGTTACAACAAGCTAGTCAAAATAGTTAACAAAGAATGGCCAGAAAAATGCTATACTGTAACGCAAATTAAGCGAGAAACCATGCCAAAAACAAATTTTAAAACAGATCTAGCGGTGTTCATAGACGCAGATGTTAAAAGCCAAGAACCTGTTTCCGATGAAATTAAGCGTAAGTTTAGACACATCGTCCCACTTGTAGAGGAAAACCTCAACGAGGACAGTCTCGAGTTTGTAAGGGAACAAATTGGAGTACTAAGCAGTAGAGGAACAAACAAGCAGACACAACATACAAACAGCACGTACGATCTGCCAATGAAAATAGATAGCAGCGGAGTTGACGACATCAAAACTATGTACAAGCTGTGCAAACAGTTAAAAGACGAGATAAGCCTAAACAAAAAAAAAAGTCTTAAAATTGCTATAATAAAGCTCACTAATATGGCTTATATTACATGGTGAGTAGAATACCTGTTTGATGAGCAGCCATTGAAGTGACCCTATGCGGAAATGACGTAAAAAACACAAAGGAAAATAAGTTTCTACAAATCTCCAAGCCATAAGAAAATACACCAGAAACCCAAAAACTAATTATCAAAGCACAGGAGGGTAAACATTACGTCGATCTACTAAGAACGTTAAATAACACAGTAAACATAGAAGAGACGGGAATAATTGTGAAAACAATAAAAAAAAAAACAGATAAAGAAGACGTTTTCTTAGAAATAACGGAAGGAAAGGCAAACATTCTAAAAGCAAACATCCAGAGCCAGATCGATAACATGCAGATACTAATCAAAACAAATAAAACAATGGTACACATTACGGACATCGACGCCTGTAGAGACCAGATCGAGCTGCACAATAAAATCATGAAAGCCAAAAACCTATTGGAACATCAGGTTACAGTGATCTCAATGCAACCCACTCAAAATGGTAACCAAACTGCCACAGTGGCCATCAAAAAAGACGCAGCCAAGCCCATAATAGATAAAAGCAAAGTGAAAATAGACTGGATCAATTGCAAGGTAAGAAAGAGAGTACACCTTACGAGGTGTTACAGGTGCCACCTTTTCGGCCACAAAAGGGAAGAATGCACGGGTCAGGACAGGTCCAACTTCTGTCTAAACTGCGCCAAAACAGGACATCAGGCAACAAACTGCAGCAAAGTGGATGGGCACAGGTCAGATTAAACAAAATGTCCGCAATACAGGAAACTCTTAAATAATAATGTACCAAAAACAACAGAAGGTGTGTCTACGGAAAAAAAATAAATATGCCATCAAAAAGAAAATGCGTAACGAGGGAGATAGAGGAAAAGCTGTCGATCTTACAAACAAACCTAGGTAGGGCATGGCTGGCGCACGATGTTGCCTCTGCCACTGCAGCAGAAAAAGATATCGATTTTGTCATAGTTTTTGAACCCAACCAAAAGATTATCAATAAACTAGGGTGGATAGCCAATAAAAGGAAAGATGTTGCTGTGTTCTTTAAGAACTAAAAAATTACAAAGTACAAAAATTTGAACGCCAAGGTGGACATCTTGTCATACAGCTAGAGGGTTTTACCTTGTACTGCTGCTACCTGTCTTCGAACATTCCATTTGACCAATTTAAAATGGAAACTGACGCAATAATGCACAAATGCCGTAGCGCCCAAGGCGACATAAACGCAAAAACCCACGAGTGGAGATCCCCGGTGGTTGACCAGAGAAGAAAACACTTTGGAGAGTGGTTGGCAACGCTCGACATGATTGTACATAATAAAAGCGACAGACCAACCTTTGTCAGAAGAAATTCTCGTTTCTTTATAGACGTGACGTGCTCAACGCAAGGTATTGGAACATATATTAAAAAATGGGAAGCCCTAGACCGCAAAAAAACAGAAAAACAGGACTTAAACCCTGAAAAGAACCGGACTGGAAAATCTTTAAGGAACTAATTTCCTGGAGCATTGAAGGGTCTGGAGACCACAAGGCGACGCCCGAGAAGTATACGTCCACCGTTACAGAAGCCTACAAAAGAAGCCTACATGTCAACAACAGTAAGTTTAAAAACGTTCCATACTGGTGGAACAGCACAATAGCACTCCAAAAAGAAGAATGCCTCAAATTCAGGAGGAAATTTAAAAGGATGCGCAAAGGACAGAGAATTATACAACACAAGGTTCAGGAAGTCGGAAACCTCTACAAAACCCACAAAAAGCAACTTAAAAAAAATTCAAGCCAAAAAAGGAAGCAGGGGAAAAAGCTAGGCAGCGAGTTGACCAAGGACGTATGGGGTTCCTCCTAAAAGGTTCCAGTAAAAAAACTGAGAAGCTTTGCACCGTACAAGCTAACCACAAAGAACAAGTTAAAGGTTGCAGAAAAACTCTTCCTAAACAGCAGACACATAACAGAACCTATTAAAGTAGTGGAAAACGTAAAGCTTTTTGAAAAGGCTTTAAAATCTGATCTGAAAAATCTCCCGGCCTGGATAACATGACACCAGAGGCCATGCAAGAAGTAGGACGTATAGCAACTGAATGGCTATTAAATATGCTGAATGAACTGCTTAAGCTACAAACCTCTTCTGCCAAGTGGAAACAGCCAAATTGATTTTGATACTTAAGGAAAACTTTACAATTGACAACTTAAAATTCAGACCTATATGCCTTCTGAATACCACCAGCAAAGTGTACGAGTCCATGATAAAAAAGCGACTAAAAGAAGAAATCGATCAAGAAGGAGGATATTCAGAGCACCAGTATGGCTTCGTGAAAGGAAGATCTACATTAATGGCTGTAGAAAATGTTATCAAGATTATCAATAAAAGCAAAGATAATTCGGGAGCACTACTCATTCTCGACAGTAAAAATGTCTTTAATAGCCTATCATGGAAAGATATTAAGAAGAAACTGGCCAGAAGAGAAATCTCAGAGTACTTGCAAAATATCATCGCTCATTTCAAGTTACGTAACTGAAAGAAAACTGCAAATAGAAAAAGATGTAGTAATGGACGTAATTACAGGGGTTCCTCAGGGGTCGGTTCTAGGACCACTACTCTTTAACTTAGTATATGACGGTATACTAAGAAGAAAGTGGCCAACTGGGGTAATGGCAGTAGCCTTTGCAGACAACTTTGCACTGATAATATTAGCCTGAGATGCATACGAGCTCAAAAATAAAATTAATGATGCCATAGAAATAGTGGATATTTAGCTAACCAAACACCACTTGGAGTCAGCCCCCGAGAAAACAGAGACGGTCATACTGAAGGGTCCATGGAAAAAAAGTTTCAGGAGCACTGTTACTTTTAAATACAGAAGCACGACTATACATAGCAAAAGGGAAATTAAATACCTCGGTATACTGATCGACAATGCTCTTACTTTCTTGGAGCACATAAAGAAAGTGGCAGAAAAGACAAAAAAAAAGCTGCAAACTTGGCTAAAATCATGCCCAACATCGCAAATTCTCTACGGCGCACCAGTATGGCACAGAAGCATGAAAGTTAAAACTTTCAAAAATTGTTTGATCAGTGTTGCGCATACAGGACAGTTTTGGCCTTTCAGGTGGTAGCCGAAGGAATTCCGATCGATCTGTTGGCGGAAGAGAGGAGGAGATTGTACGAGAGGAAAGATTTAGCAACACCAAAAGCTAAACTTGAAAAGAGGGAAAAACATGTACAGATGGCAAAATAGATAGAATAAAACAGCAAGGTTACACAGTGAACCAAGCGTTTAATATCAAACGTAAGAAGCTGGTTAAAATGCAATTACAGAACAACCGACTATTTCCTGACTCTAGTCTCGACAGAGCACGGCTTGTACAAGTCGTACACAAAAAGAATCGACAAAGATGAAACTGATACGTGCAAATACTGCAACAAAGTGGATGACGTGGAACATACGCTTTTTGAGTGCCACAGGTGGGTAGTAGAAAGGACAAACATGAAGTTATGGTTTGAAAAAATAATAAACGCAGATTACATCGTAAAAACTATGCTGGAAAACAAGGAGAGCTACGAACATGCCAGAAGTACCGTAGGCAAAATTATGAAGAAGAAAGAGGAAGAAGAGAGGAGTGAAAGATAGAGACTGGGCCGTTTTGAAGGCATACCTACACGGTGATATTCCAAAATGTCCTTAGAAGATGAGGTGGTTTAGTGCGTAAACCGTGTCTGCACAACCCGCACGAGAGTTGCACACTACTGGATGAGGGAAGAACGTGTGTCCATAAAAGATTTACACCTGACAAAAAAAAAGATATATAATGATGAATATGATTTATGAGACAGTTTTGAGCTATATTGGCAAAATACTTAGCAAATATATAAGATAATTTGCTATTATTAGTAACTAAAACTTTGTCAATTTTTAAAATGAGGTCAACTTTTTTTGTCTTTACCAAGTTTGTTTTTAATTAGTTTACCAATTTGCTTTACACTTTTTTTTAGCAGTCTGAATTTGGTTAGAAAAATAACATTTTTTAGCATTATCCTCGGCATTATCATATTTTTATAAGTTAGCTTAGTATTCAAATCGTTTGTGTACGTTATTATCCAGTAAAGTTAATTTAATTTTTTACTAGTTTGTTTAATATCTAAAGTGAACTAACTACAATTTTGAATATTGTTTACATTATGTTTGGCCGACTTTAGCGGGCATGTTAAGTTCAGAGCAACATGCATAAATACTTGCAAATGCGTCAAATGATTCGTCAACATTTATTGAAGAATATACAATTACTCATTTTGCATTTTTTAAATATGTTTTTAAATTATTAATATTTGAAGGCAACATGCATCTGTAAATATACATTGTTTTTTTACATTTTGGTTGATTATTTTCATTTTGCGGATAAAACTTAAGTACTTGTGCTAAATGACCTGCAATTGAAGCATGTACTATAGCTAATAAATATTGATGTAAGCGAAATGACTCATTTTTTTGTACAGAAGCTTAACAAAAAACTGTATAAAATATTGTTTGCTGTTTATATTTTGCAAAAAAAATAGATTAGACTTTTTTTAATTTTTTTTTGTTTTAAAGTTTGTTCATGTATCTTTTATTATTTATTAATATTTGTTCAATAATAAAAAATAAGTACTAGGTATTTATTAATTTTTGCTATTACTTTTTTATTATCTTACTATAACATCAACTAATACAACTAAAATTTAAAGAAGAATGTTTTTTTAATTTATTGTTAATATAAGACTTCATAATTTTATCAGTCACTATGACTGCACTACGGCGGTTAAAAGTTAACAAAAAATATACAAGGATGTTTTTTACTATTATTACAGTAATCTCAGAACAGTGTGGTCCGTATAAGGAACTTAATATACATGAAAAAATAAGTTTGCTCTGTTGCACTCATACCTTCGCTAAGTTCAGCATTTCTCGCACTTAAATTTTACACAATCTATACACCATGCTGGGTTTACTATACGTGTTTTGAGTGGTTAAAATCAACTACAAGCAGAACTATAACAATTGTTATTTTAAAAAAATAACTTATAGCACAATAAAAACTCTACTAAATTTAATGTTCAATGAAGTATGACTCTTAAAGTTTTAAGCCAATATTTTGATAAAACAATTGAAGGTTTTGTATTTTTATTTATTTAAATAGATGGGAAATTACAGAATTAAAAAACACGTTGCAAAAACCCGATTAAAAAAAAGTTAAATTGCGTTAGGTCTTTTTGTAGTTTTACGACTCTTCTTAAACCGTTAATTAATATTTATTAATTATTAATGACATTAGTCACAACACAAAAACATTTGTATTTAGGTAATTTTTACAGTTACATATTTAAATTGATCTTTATCTTATATAATTGCTAATATCATTAATATAGTAAACTTATTATATATATATAATTAAAACAGACTTATTTTTATCAAACAAATAGAAATTTGTTGATTATTAACAAAATATGATAAATAAAATTATATTAAATTGATACTTTTTTATGCTCTAATCTCTTGTTTGGGCAATTCCATTTCAAACGGACCAGAGCTAGGGGGGGGGGGGTGCGTTGAAAAACTTGCTTATGTATTTTTTTTTAGTTTCTATAACTTATTAGTAGTCTTTTGATCGATATATGAGAGTATGAAACCTATAAAAAAAAATTCTACGATTTTTTTAAGTTTTTTTGACGTTTTTTAACTTAATCACATTTTTTGTTTAAAAACCGCAATTTTAACTCAAAAAAATAAAATTACTAATGAAATCAATCAGAAATTTTTCGTAGAATCCAAATCTGGCGCCATTTCAAGTTTATACCCTGTCTATAAGCCGCAAAAGCCATAAAACCATGTTTTTGTTCTTAGTGGGCTGTGCAAAAAGGAGCATTTTTAAAATTTTTTTTAACAGCCATAGTTGACGTATTTTGATGTAAATTAATTAAAAATATAAATTTGTTCTGTGTATTTGGGTTTTAAGCGTCTAAAACTCAAAAAATCTGCAAAGTAGGCCTATTCTTCAACATAAACTCTTACAAATGCACGTTTAGCCGCGCTCAGAGGAACAATACACCAAATATTATTAAAAATTTGAGTTCTGGGGACAATTTTACATGGAAAATTGTCAGTGTTGTACTCATCGTCTATAGAAAAGTCAATCTAGAAAAAAATGTTTACAAAATTTTAGGCAAAAAATGCGTTAAAAATTATTTTTTTTTTTTTTTTTACAAAAAATATTATAAACACACTAGGGTGTGGTTTAAAACTTTTTTTTAACAAATTTTAACAAGCGACAGACAGATTTATGTATGAATGCCAAAAATAATAATATTTTTAAATTTTTGCGCCGATAGATCGAGTCTAAATTTGTGCCGCAGGCGCAGAAACTATCAAACAAAGAGTAAAATGGCCAAAAATTGGTTCAAGCAACAAAAAATGTCTTTGTTAAACTTCTGAAATCAACTTAAAAAAATATAATCCAAATAATCTTTAAAAAAAAAAAAATAAAAATAAAAATTAAGTAAATTTTGAACAAATTTTTTTTTCTAGATGGATTTTTCTTTGCCAGATAAGCACGACACTGACTATTTTATATGTAGAATTGTTTGCAAAACTAAATTTTTTAATAATATTTGGTGTATAGTTTCTCTGAAAACTGTTAAATGTGCATTTGTAAAAGTTTATGTTGAAAAATAGGCTTATTTTTGCAGTTTTTTTTGAGTTTTAGACGCTTAAAACCCAAATACACAGAACAAATTTATATTTTCCAATTAATTTACATCAAAACACGTCAACTTTAGCGGTTAAAAAAAATGTAAAAAATTATCCTTTTTGCACAGCCCACTGAGAACAAAAACATGGTTTTATGGCTTTTGCGGCTTATAGACAGGATATAAACTTAAAATGGCGCCAGATTTGGATTCTACGGAAAATTTTTGATTGATTTCATTAGTAATTTTATTTTTTTGAGTTAAAATTGCGGTTTTTAAACAAAAAATGCGATTAAGTCAAAAAACGTCAAAAATACTTTAAAAAATCGTAGAATTTTTTTTTATGGGTTTTATACCCTCATATACCGATCAAAGTACTACTAATAAGTTATAGAAACTAAAAAAAAATACATAAGCAAGTTTCTCAACGCACCCCCCCTAGCTCTGGTCCGTTTGAAATGGAATTGCCCGTTTATATTAATAAAAATAAACATATTTAGTTTACAATTTTTTAAATAAATTTTTTTTCTGTCATATACATAATATTATAGAACTATGCATGTTTTAAATCATAATACGTGGAGTAATTTTGTTTGTTTGTATATGCTGGTGAAAGCTCGGGACTGTCCCGTTTACCCGCTATCTATCTCAGGGGAACACCACAATAAATTCGACACAGTAATAGCAGTTTTTAAGTATATATACTGGAAACATTTTGGATTAATGTATCAGTTCTGATTTTAACTCTCAGTATATAATATGTTTAAATATATCGTTATTGTCGCACTATGTGCAGCCTGTGCAAATGTTAGTTGTGGCCAACCTATTGATATTTTAGAAGATGCAAGCGGTCAGGAATACTATCTAGTTCCAATAAATAATGTTCGGCAAAGACGGTAATTAAATATATTACTATTATTAATTAAATTTTCCTTTTTTTATTTTTACTTGTAATTTTTTGATATAATGCTTATTTTATTTTTTATAGAGAAACTACCGGAGCTGCTGGGCCTAATGGAGCTACTGTTACTCACAAACAAACAATTATTAACAACGAAAACCATAAAGTTGATGCTACAGCTTACGCACAAAGAAACTATCATCCAAAAGGCCCGTTAACTACAGGAAATCAGTTTGATTATCACTATAAACCATCAGGTAATGATCAATTATCTTATTATAGATCCTTTTTATATAATGTGTCATCTTACTTTAGATAGTGTAGTAAGTATTCAAACTGAAAACACACGTGGATATGGAACTGATGCTACTGCAAAAGGAACCTACAACTTTTATAGAACACCAGACAAGCAAGGAACTGTAGGTGTTTCTGGCACATACAAACAACATTTTGGTGGAAGAATGGGAAATCGTCAAGCTGGATACGGTGTACTGCTTCATGGAAGATACGACTTTTAACAGACTGAATATTGTGTACATTATTTATTATTATTTTTATTATTTGTTATATTAAATAAACTTTTAAATCTTACAACTTTGTGATATGAATAGTACTAATTTCTACGTTCCACTTTTTGCAATGAGTTTATTTTGTTATTTGTTGTAAACACAATTGTCTAACGCAATAATAGTTAGTAGTAGTAAAAAGATTTATTTCATACACACAAAGTTTTTCAAAGAAAATAAACATATTTAAAAGTAAAGTAAAACTGAGTATGAATATGAAAAAGCTATCTGCCCAATAATAGTTATTTTTGCGTATTAAAATAATCAATAGTATTATTAGTGTAGTTTGTAATTTGTTTAGTTTAAGAGTACGCATTAAAACGAAATTAGCAAATACATTGAACAAAATTATTATACTTTTGAATTTAAAAGAACTATCGAAATAATTGCTATCGATATCACTAACTAAGTCTTAAATGTTAGTTGGGCCGATAAATTTAATAACAAAATAATAATACAATTAATGTAATTCAAATAATGTTATTGCAAATTTATTTGTGTTTATAACAATAAATTCTAGTAAAAACATAGCTGAGAATAAAACGGACAATAAACGCCTCGAATTTGAATATCTATATGGATTAGACATAGAAAGTAAAAATAAGTCTAATTATGGATTGTTATATTAAATTGCACATACATATAAAGGATCATTCATTTAGAGGCACTTTTTTCAGTAAGGGTTTTATGGTAGATCAAGCGTGCGCTAAGTCAAACTGTTATGGTATTTTGTTCGGTATAATGTTTGACAGTTTATTATAGAAAGAATTATTCAACCGTATTACGAAAATCAACGCTTCCTGAGGAAAGTGTTTTATACGCTTACAGCAACTTATGGTTTACATAATCGGCTTACCAAACGCACAATTTGCTGTACCATTGAAAAATTTAAAACTCAATATTCATTATAAGATTATACGCAACCAATTGTGGTCTATTTGGCACGTAGTGAAGAAAATATTGCGGCGGTAACAGTTTGGCTTGTCTTATAGAACAAGTTGGCATACTTTTCGTAAGAATCTTAGTTTAAAAGCATACAAAATTTAACTCGTGCAAGATTTAAAGCCGGCCGACTTTCCAAATTGTCACTGTTTCAGGCAATAGGCTCTTAAAAAGCTTTAAGAAGTATTACTGTTTTGAAAAAACGATTTGGTGAACAGTGAATTTTACGCTTCGGACCGGTGAATTAAAAGCCTAGATCGTGTAATATCGCTCCTCTAGATTTTTTCTTTTGGGACTACGTATAGTTCAAAGTCTACATGAATAAGTCGACTACAATTGGAGAATTAGAGACCATCATTACTTCCGTCATTGCCAAATATCATTCAAAATGCTTGAACGCGTTGTCAAAAATTGGAACTTTTAAATAGCCGTAGTTACAGCCATCATTTGAAAAAAATAATCTTTAAAAAATAAATGAACAAAACGCTTTTTTTGTATAGTCATAAAAATTACTCGATAAAAAAGATTTTTTTTTACCTCTAAATGGACCACCCTTTATAAGTTATACACAGTAGGTTAGTAAATGAAACAAGTCATACAAAGTATAATAGCATATAAATTTTATAAACAATTTTTTTTTATAAAGTAACTTTTGGTTTTTGCCTTAATTATTTTAAAATCTTTAATGTAATATAATATAATTTAGTCTTCATTTTAAGAGCCCTCTATACCCCCAGCAGGTATAGGGAATTACATGTATACGGGCGCCAAGATATCTAATGCATCGGTTAACATAATTACAATCTGAGACCGGATTTAGAAAACTTAAACATTTATTCACGATTGGACGAAGGGATTTAAGAATAATGTTGTTATTACTTTGTTATGAAGAATAAAGCTTACATACTTTTTTAATTTTATTAAAACTTATAAGATAAAGAAAGTACGCAAGCTTCATCCATCATAACAAATTAATAACAACTTTATTCTTAAAACCCCTCTATCCAATCGTAGATAAATGTTTAAGTTTTCTAAATCCGGTCTCGAATTGTAATTATGTTAACTGATGCATTAGTTATCTTGGCGCCCGTATACATGTAATTTCCTATACCGGCCGGGGGTATAGACGGCTCGTAAGAAATTGGTTTATACATGTATATGACAAATCAGGTACATATTAAGTACACATATATAACAATAAAACAAATTATAAGTGATTTCTGCTCATTTTATAAATGAACTCATTTATAGTGTAAAAATCTATTTTTGAAAACATTTATATCACTTGTTTGCAGTTGGCTAAGTATAAGGTTATATAGTTTTGTATCGTAATATAGTTTCAGTAAATAAATTGATATCAGAGTTAATATATAATATTTTATAAACGTTTTTGTAGTTTTGGTTAAACATTAATTTAAAAACTCTTATTTGGTTGGTAAAAACTCATAACAATAATATTGTATGATAATTTAATTGTTCTATTACAAGTTTAATAATTTTTGACAAAACTAAAAAAAAACTTCAAATACACATTCAGAGGAACCGCATAAATGCAAACACAAGATGCCGTTTGTACTGCGAGAACACCAGATAACATTGACAAAGTGAGAGAGGGAATATTGAAGAACCTATGTCGTTGTGTTTACATGCACACTGTCGATTTAAAAATGAGCAATAGTTTGATAAAACGCATTTTACGACTAAGTTTAAAATTCTATCTGTATAAAATAGCATTTGTCCAACAGTTAGATTAACGTGACTATCAGATATAGGGCCATATACTTCGATTGACGATCTAGTGTGCTGATACTAACGTGACGTGACTCTTATCTTTTGCCACCGTTACATCAGATCGCTACAATAAAATGATCTCTAACTGTATGATGACAGATGTACAGAGACAGAGAATAGAGATTTAAAATGTATGGTTTTAGCAGGATACAACCACGTCCTTTACAGCAAATGCCTTAATAAAAGTTCTTTGGAAGTTTTTTAAGAAACCAAACCATGTTAGATTTTAGCGTGCCTTAACTACGAACAAGTTCTCCGGACCTAACAGTTTTTAATTTTTTTTAGTTGGGTTTTTTAAATGAAAACAAGCCCTGAACATTGGATATGTAAAAGTTGAGGAATGCCATTTGACGCATATTGCAGAAAATTTATCAGAAAGTTTAAAGATGTTATGCGTAAGTTTAAACATTAAAAGTTGAAATTTGCATTTTTTAACAAATATTTTAATGTTAATAAATAAGCAAATCAAGTTCTTCTAAATCTTCCTGTTTATGTTTTTAGTAGTGTAAAATTATTATATTTTTCAATGCTTTTTAACAAATGCTGCTGTTGAAATTAGAAATAATTCTTACGTTTTTACATCAAAAATATTTTATTGCTTTAGGAAGGCATACCCTAGTGTATAATCCCAAATCAATAGAATAAACTTAGAAGTAGTATGTTGCTACCGCAGACATAACTGCACGAAAAATTAAGATTTCCAGTTGCGTAACAACATGTTGTTGCCAACTTAATATATTGCAACTCAATGTGAGTAACCTGTTTGTTTTTGCAGTCTAATGTGATTCCTAACATTTTTGTTGTAGCTGCAAGGTTAATAATGCCGGTAGAAGTTTTATCAATAATAATGGAATTGTGATTATGTAAACTTTAATAAAAAAGTTACAAGACAACATGCTAAAATTATAATTTTATTGAACTCATCATCTACCAATATTTTTAATGTCTAGAAGACGGTCAAGAAACTCATAGTTGTTTCTGGTATATTTAAAGAAAAAAACGGCTTAGTGATCAGTTTATTCTACCACTGGTTATCAATCTTGATGTCAAAGCTGCTTTTCAAAAACCAGCGCACACACTTGTTAAATATATTGTCGTATATTGCATACAAAAATCAAAGTTTTTAATTAATAAAAAATACTTAAATTATTACGAGAAGATTTTTAACAATATATATTAATTTTTATATTTATTTTTAACTAACATTTTTCACTTACACATGTGTTAGCAAAAGAAATGTTTATTAACTGTTTTGATTTGTTGAACAATAATTTAAATATAATTTTAATGCATTGACGTTTAAATCATATGTTTTATAACAATATGTTGTACATAATTTTTTTTATTGCGAGGTATAACATTGCAATTACGGCTAGATGAGCTTTTACTGACAATGAATGCAGTATTATTATATTCTAACTTGTGTATAAAATCTCAATTCTGTATGCACACTATTTATTCAAGGAACGAAAGCATATAATTGTGTATGTAGCGGTAATCACGGTAATATCTTGTTTTTAGGTTAACATTTTTAACTTACTTTAATTTATCATTGATTTGTAAATTGACTAATTGTGCTACTGTTTTTATTCATTAAATAAGTTTTTGTTTTGATTAACTTTTATTATTATTATATAATTGTTGAGTTTAGTCAAACAAATGTTTCAATTTTTAGAAAAAATGTTAATTAGAAATTCAACTTCTAGAACATTATGGTATTAAAAAGTGATTATTTATAGAACATTTGTGCTATAGAGTACTATAAAAGACATATAAACATTAGTCTGGTTTTTAATTTTGTGTGTGTAATTTTTGTCAGATGTGATCTTTATGCTGGGCTGAAATTTGGCATAAGTTACTTTTTTTTGCATAAAGATCACTTTCAAATAAAGAAATTCTACAAAAAAAACTTTAAGAACCAGTCTAATAAACAAACTCTTTTATCGTATTTATGTATTGGATTATATATTTTCTTAATAAATAAATATTTGAATTCTTGCCATGACTTAATTGCAAAATTGTATCTTAAAAATCCAATAAGAAGTTCAAATACAATGAAAACATAAACTGCAAGTATTTCTTTTAGAAATAATAGATTAATACAATTGTAATATAATATATGTACCACAAACCAGTTTTTTGAATTTTAAGTGGATTAAAAATAATTGCAAATCTAGAACTTAATAAAATTTGCGGGTTTGTGTATTTTAATCATTAAAGACATCTAAAAAATATTTAAATATTTCTATACCATGTAATCGGTTTTTGTGAAATTTTCTGTGGAATTCTCATAAACATAAAAATATAAATATAAAGCATAAAGAAATATTTAATAAATAAAAAAATTAAAAAAAATTTAATATATAATATAATTTTATAAAACATATTTATCATTTCACTATTTACCACAGCAAATTGCTTGGAACTAATTTATTGGAAATAGTTATAGTTAATACCGATTTTAATAGAAGTTTGCTTCTTATTAACAAAATGTGATAAAAGTGATTATATTGAATGAATATTAATTGAGTAATTTAACTTAATATCAACAAATATTAAGAAAAAAATAGTTTTATTTCCAACGTACTTAGTTACGATTGATACAAATATCACTTTTTTCTATGCGTATGAATAAACATATTAGTTTCATTATTTTAACATATATTTTACGTTTTTCTAATAAATAATTGTAGTAATTGTAAAAAATGCTATTGGCTAATTTTTCTCTTCCCTACACATATAATTATACATGTTTTAAATAAATAGCACCATCACAGTACGCGGAGTAATTGTTTGTTTGTATATGCTTGGCTGGTGAAAGCTCGGGACTGTCCCGTTTACCCGCTATCTATCTCAGGGGAATACCACAATAGTATTGAAATACTATCAGTACATATATCAAGTATATATACTGGAAACATTTTAAATTAATTTATCAGTTCTGATTGTATCTCTCGGTATTTAAGATGTTTAAATATATTGTTATTGTGGCACTATGTGCAGCTTGTGCAAGTGTTAGTTATGGGCAACCTATTTATGTCATAGAAGATGCAGACGGTCAGGAATACTATCTAGTTCCAATAAATAATGTTAGGCAAAGACGGTAATTAATTATAGTACACTATGTAAATTATGCTTTGTTTGCAATAGTTTTTTCTTGTAATTTGTTGATAAACAATCATTCTAAATGTTTATTTCATTTTTTTTATAGAGAAACTACAGGAGCTGCTGGGCCTAATGGAGCTACTGTTACCCACAAACAAACAATTATTAACAACGAAAACCATAAAGTTGATGCTACAGCTTATGCTCAAAGAAACTATCATCCAAAAGGCCCGTTAACCACAGGGAATCAATTTGATTATCACTATAAACCATCAGGTAATGTAATAATATCTTATTTTAGATCATGTTTATATACTGTTTCTTTTTATATTAGATAGTGTAGTTAGCATTCAAACTGAAAACACACGTGGATATGGAACTGATGCTACTGCAAAAGGAACCTACAACATTTATAGAACACCAGACAAGCAAGGAACAGTAGGTGTTTCTGGCACATACAATCAACATTTTGGTGGAAGAATGGGAAATCGTCAAGCTGGATACGGTGTACTACTTCATGGAAGATACGACTTTTAAGAAACTATTGTGTAGATTATTTATTTATATTTTTAGTAGCTGTTATAAAAATAAACTTATAAACCTTACATGTATGAGTTTACCAGTTTTTACTTAATTTTGTTATATTTTAGTTTTTGTTCTAAAACAATTGTTTATCATTAAATTATTTAAAACTCTACAACTTTTTCACAACGTTAGGTTTCATTATTTGTTGTGAAGTGTGAATCAATTTGTCTTAACAAATCATACACTGGCGAGCAAAAAATAGAGGTCACTTTAAAAATTTGACTTATTTTGTTTCAACTTTATGTTTGCAAATTGTAAACCAAAGTAGGCTCTAATTGTAAAAACCTACATTTTGTTCTGTTTTTTTTTTTTTTTAATTAATGTTGATTTTTTGCTGCAAAACTTGTCATTCAAACGGTGTACTAGTGTTGTGGCAAGATTAATAGCATCGATTAAATATGGTCAAGAAAAACGTGAAACTGCAAGGATTGTTGGTAAAAGCGTTGAGTGAAGGAATAGAATAGAGGCGCAAGTGTACGTATAAATATGTAACACATAAAATTCGCCGAGATCCAGGGGGCAGCACGGAAGTTATTAGATGACTTAGCTTCCAAGTATTACCAGATGAAGCGCTGCCTGTTTTGTGTTGTAAACTTTGCTAAATATGTTGAATACGCTCCAGACGTAACAGGGTAGCAGCACGCAATAAGAGGTGTAAATACACGCTCGGGCGCGGGATCTCTGCTATCCACGCATTATATTAGAATAGAAATAGTATAATATTTATGTTGAACTTGCTCTATCGCTTCATAAATAAAAAGAGTCTGTGAAATAGAAAAAGAACTGGGAAAACATTAAAATTGCTGTAAAAGATGTGGATTGTTTATCTTATAAATTAATTTGTGAACAGCCGAATGATTTCATATTGAATTCAAAACGTAAATTGTTGACAAAATCTGCAGTACCATTTAAATATGTTAACCAACATATTAACATTATAATATTATTTTAACTGTGTTTGGCTATAATTATTTATACTTCAAATGTGAAACATGCCGATTTATATATGCAAACTACTTTTTCGATTTTATAAAAGAAAGACATTAAAAATAGATGTGTAGAATTTGCATAATAAATAGATATTAAAACAAAAATTTGAACATTAAATTCCCCAAAATGTTTATTGTATTCTTGAAGAAAAGTAGTTTTTTTTTTTAAATAATAATCTAATCTAATAAACTAGTTTGATTTATTAATTAAAAATTGTATTGCCAGTTACCACTATTTAATGCAAAGTAAGTTATCAAATTTATTTCGTGAAGTGACAGAATCTGCTTGACCAAAATTTCTAAGCAAAATTCACACTTGGCTAACTTATTGTATAAATAACTAATGTTATAAAATATTAATTAATTTGACATATAATTGTTGACATTAATTTTTGTATTGGTATACTTCTAGTAGATGATTAGACATTTGATTTAAAATGCTGTCAAAAAATGCTTTTTATGGCTATGATAAAATGCCACTTTTGTTATGTTATATTTTTAGGTTAAGTTGAAAAGTATTAAGATGGTTTATAAAAAAACAAATTTGATACAATATTTTTAAATTAAGGCCGCAATATTTTAAGAGTCATAAAACTTTGAGCACAACTCCAATAAATTAATTTCTTTTTTAAATTCAAAATGTTCAATAGTTTGTAAAGTAAACATGATCTTTAAAATTAGTTTTCAACAAAGATTTAGTCTGAATGTTTGGTGTGGTATTTTAGGAAATACTTTGATTGGGCCATTCTTCATTGATGGGACCCTAAATCAAGAGAAATACCATCAACTGTTGACTCATGACTCTTTTTTGGATGAATTGCCTCTTGCTGAACGTATTTATTTTCAACAAGATGGGGCTACCCCTCATAATGCCAGAATAAATGTTGATTGGATAAACGCAAAATTTGATAAAAAGTGGATAGGCACGTATATTATGTTTTGTAGTTTTTTTCCAATAAAATATTTCAGTATTTACGATTGTTTTTCTTGCACATTTCATAATTTTTTTATAAATATTTCCGTCTACAAATAAATAAATAAAATACACTGCTGTATGCAGAATTTCACCCTGAATCAAAATATGTAAAAATATACAGAGTGTTCCATTTAAACTAACGATGATGGATATCGTTACTCAAAACAGGTAAAATATATTTACAAACACTGAGAACGTCAAAGATAGCTTATTTCTTGCCATTTAAGAAAATATAGTTTATTGGGTCTAAAATTTAAAATAAAAAAATTATAGCTTCCGGCGTTTTTTAGGAAACAGCCTGTATATAAATATTTATTGATGTTGCGACAACATTAAAGCGACTGTCATCTGAACCTAAAGCATTTGAATGCGACCAAGGAACAAATAATAGATTTTTCAAAATGTTAGGCGCTACAAAAGAAAATCCTGCTATCAATATAGAAAATATGACAATATCTACTGTTTTTGATGCATCTTATGAAAAGTTTAAGAAACAATATAATAACGCCCAACTTGTATTTTGATGTCAATGGTGAAAAGATATCATGGAATGATATATCGGAAACATTTCGTATTGATTAAAACAGTATTACAAGTCGAACAATGTTAAAGATGATTAAAACTCATATTGATCCAAATGATTTTCAAAAAATGCGAGTGAAGTATGCAACACAAATATTTTCGCATACTGTTGTGGCTGCTATAAAAACGGCAACCAAAACAAAACAATTTAATGAGTACGACTGGTATAAACACAGCAAAATTTGTTGAAACTTTCAACAATGTTTTTGATTTATTAAACAGCCAAACACTCAATGATCGAATGACCTCCGAAGACAATTTAAAAAATGCACTAAATTATTTTAAAATGATTCGGTTATATGAATAAAACAAGATACCAAATAATATTTTTTGTTTAGACGGATTTGCGTGAACAATAAAATCTATTTTAATGCTTTGTGAAAATTTGAAAGATGAAGGATTTAAATACTTAATTATCAAGATCCTCTTGAAAATTTGGATATAATCAAAGCAATACTTTTGAAAATACAATGTTTTATTTTGATCAATAAGATCTTACCGAGTTGGAAATTTAATCCATTTGTTTAATAGTGTCAATAATTTTACTAACTGCTAGTTGACTAATTGCTATATTAGCAGATGCCTCAACATCCAACTACCATGTCCATAAAAATGCAAAGCACAAAAAACCTTTAAATAGTTTGGTGTTGGGAGTATTTCTTCGTATATCTGCCAAATGTAAATGGAGTAATAGCGTTAATTAAATATTGGGCTGCAATTTTATTTAGACAAAATAATTTAAAAAAACAAAGTTCGGGAAGTTTAAATAAATTGTACATATCCCATCCGTAGCTGTCGAATATATAATCTCAGCCATTTCTTTAAAAATACAAAATTCTTTTATTAATGCATGTTAGAATTATTTAATAACTTACCTTCTTCCTCTTTCATGCAAATTTTTATTTATTTGAATAGCAATATAACCTATTGCACCTGTCATTTTATAATTTTAACACCCTGTTAAAAATTAAAGGCATGTATTTACATGCCTTTAAATTTTTTAACTTAACAGGCAATTTTAACAGTGCCTGTTAAAATTTTAACAGATTTGTGTTTTATAGAATACCAAATATGACTGTAACAGGCTTTTAATTTAAACAGGCTGTTAAAATTAACATTTATTTTTACAGAATACACCCTATTATATGTTTATAGTATTGAAATCAAATTAAACAACTGCTTGTATTTTCTTTATGCAATAACTGGTAATATATTATATGATTATATTTTTTGCAATTCAATTAATCAATTGCGTGGTATTGTTTATAAATATTTAGTGATATATTATATCGTTGAGTTAAGGAATATTAATATCTATTCCTTCATTCAACGATTGATTATATTATAAATTTATATTAAACAATTAAATTTAATTTTTTTCCTTATAAATTGGCATATAAAAAAAATTGTTGGCGAATTTGATAGATTATAATATTTTTTAAATAAAATTGCATTTAATAATAAAATCGGAAAATGAAAAATAAATAAATATCTGCTGTTTATAAAATTTAGTTTGCGGTTCGGTAGTGACAGGAGAACATGAAACTATCACTCGGCACTAAATCTCGCTGGTGAGTCTGCCGATTTAAAACTTAACTGATAGTATGAAATTCTATCGTAAGGATCGCCACACAACAGACCCATAAATGTGAGATAGCAACAGATTATTTGAGAGGGAATGATGTTTCAAGAAACTCTTACCACCTGCGCCTCTATTCTATTCCTTCACTCAACGGTAAAAGTTTTTGAGCTGTACAAAAGGTGTATCAGCGATACTTGGATACTGGCCTAATAACCAAAAGATCAAAAATAAAGATGTAACTGTTGGTGAATGGACCGTTAGAAGATAGCTTTGGGCTTCTGGATTGTATTGTTAAAAGATGGGTACATATACACTTTTACAACGCCAACATTGTGTTGGCTTTTGCCCAAAATCACCGAGCATAGAATAATGAGGACTGCAGCAAGCTACTGTTTTTAGATGAGTCACGTTTTTGCCTCAATTGATCAGACGGACGTCGGAAAGTGTGGAGAAGACGCGGAGAAAGATACGTTTCAGTTTGTATTGATGAGCGACTTCCATTTGGCGGTGGGTCGGTTATGGTTTGGGCAAGAATTTCTATCAAAGTACGCACAGAAATAGTTTATATAGAGAATGGCTCTCTGACAGCTCATAGATACTTCATGACAACTATGAGCAAGCACTGCATTTTCATGCAAGATAATGCTAGACTTCACGTTGCCAGAGTTGTCAGAGATTATCTAGATGAAGTGGAAATTTTGCAATTTGATTAGCCAGCTCTCCCGGCATGAACCCTATAAAACATGTCTGAGATAAGTTAGGACGACGTATCCGAAAGCATACACTTGCTCCAAAAACTGTAAGCAGTCATTAATGCAACAGGAGTAGTACTTGTTATTAGTGATACATTTTTTTGTTCATTTTTTTTGTTTCATATTAGTTTATCTGAATTATAAATTTGTAATATTTCCAAAATATGCAATAAAAACAATAAATATGCTTTACGATTCAATATTTTTATTTTAGTCTGCAAAATACAGTACACTTGTTTAAAACAAAAAAATACAAAACTATGTCATCATTTTAAAGTGACCTCTATTTTTGGCTCGCCAGTGTATTAGTGCAGTTAGTAGTTTGTCTAATTTGTAAATTAGTATTAAAAGACAATTAGTAACTACAATAAAAAAATAGTTGTCATTTAAATAATGTTATTACAAATTTAGTTGTCACCACTATAAAATGCAAGTGCAAAAATAGCCGAGACTTGAAATTTGAGTACAAAAATTACATAAGTTCCAAATTTTTCTAAATCTTTGGATAGTCATTCTTTTCAACTTTATATATTATAGAAAGTAAAATCGATTCTAAATATGATATATATATATATATATATATATATATATATTTTAAAAATATAATTATAAAAAATATACTTTTATATTCATTTAATAGTCATATAAATATAAAATGTTGTTTTCTAATGTTAATAGTAATCATACTTTAAATAAACTTCTAAAAAAATTAATGTTGAACAAGATGTTATTTTTATTTTTCATTTATAGTTTGGCTAACTTTAAAAATTCTGTCAAAGTGCCATAAACAAAATTTAGATCTGTCGATTATAAATCCAGTTTTGTCTGTCATGGCACCATTGAAACTTGTTGGTCTTATGCTGAATTATTAAAGCGCAACAAAAATAGGGACAATAAAAATTAGGGCATTTGCTTATAAATAATGCTTTTAGTCAATTTATTGTAAATACTCGTGTTGGTTTTGCCGGATCTTAAATTGCACTTTTTTTAAGAATTGATTTTTACGTTCTTATATTGTTTTGAGGCGTCCACTCTTTATACGACAACCTTTTAAACCCTTTTCCTTAAACTATCTTCCATTTTGCTCAAGTTATATTTTTTTAACCCAAAAATATAATTTAAACTTTTAGTTTGTGCTCAATTATTTTTATCAAATTTAATCTTAGATAGTCATAAATTTCTTTATTATATTTATAATCACTTGCGCTACTAACATTAATTTAGCTAAAAAGTTGATCTATTAGAGAAGTATTTATTGCTTATAAATATATTTTTTTTAATGAAGACCAATTGAGATAATATGGGTGAATTTTATTTTTAATTTTTTTAAAATACACATTTAACATTTATCTAACAATAAAAAACATTTAAAGTTTTTATAATGATTTTATGTGTGATTGATTATATCAATTATTTTATTTTATTAAGAATATAAAATTATTTATAACAGATGAATGAATGAATTTTCTATAATGCGTACATTTTTAAAAGAGAAAGGATAAAACTGCACTCTCTAAATCGGAACACGCCCCCGATGGTGTGCTAGGTAATTTATAAATACTAATAAAAACTAAACAAATACGTCATAAGATATTATATAATAATTTTTGCAAAACTAACCCATCTGGTTTTTAATATTTAAGAACTACTGTCATAATAGTTATAATTATAATTATAATTTTTTTTTTATTTTTTAATGTCAGCTTATACATATGTACATATGTATGTGTTTATTACGCAAAAAGGATGTGTTTAAGCTTAAATTAAGCTTAAATTTTAAATGAATACGCTTAATTTTGAATTGATTTTAATATAAATAATATTTATAATACAGTTAATTTTATAACTAGGATGTAAATAAATTAAATAAATTATATACAAAATTTAAAAATCATATCTCCCATGAAGAAGTACACCATATCCAGCCTGTCTATTTCCCATTCTACCTCCAAAATGTTGATCATATGTGCCAGAAAGTCCTATTGTTCCTTGTCTGTCCGGTGTTCTGTAAATGTTGTAGGTACCTTTGGCAGCAACGTCAGTTCCATAACCACGCGTGTTTTCGCTTTTGATGCTGAATTCGCTATCTAATATTTAAATAAAAATAATAATAATAATATTATTATGATTAATTGTTATTAATTACCGGTTGGTTTGTAATGATAATCCACTTGATTTCCGGTTGTTAATGGCCCCTTTGGATGATAGTTTCTTTGAGCATAAGCTGATGCGTCTACTTTGTGATTTTTGTCATTATAAATTGTTTGTTTGTGAGTCACTTTGATTCCATCGGGTCCAGCTGAACCTGTAGTTTGGGATCTTGCCTTATCTTTGGTTTCGGCTTCACTGAAAACATAATATAAATTTTTAATGATTGAAAAAGTAGTAAATTGTTATGCATTTCTGCACGTAAATAAATACATACCGTCTATGCCTGTTATGATTAATAGGGACAAGATAATATTGTTGGCCGCTCTCATCTTCTATAATATCAATTGGTTGTCCCAAACTGATAGTAGCACAAAGTGCAACAATAACAATATATTTAAACATTTTATTTGAAATAAGTATTAGAATATCAGTACTAATGCTCTATTGTCTTTATTTCAGACTTTATATACTTACTAGCAAATTAAACAAACTAAATATGAGGGAATTACTAAATAACTGTAAACGGGACATTACATTACATTTCAAAACATATATTCTTATCAAATTAATTTATAAATTTGTTACTGTTATCGCATTTAATTAATGAACCGTTAAACTCAAAACAATATTAATAATTTATATCATCAGTTAAATATGAATAATAAACGCTGTTAATTTTCTAAACAAAATAAAAACAAAATTAAACGTGAACAAATTTAATGAAAAACAATATATATTTTATTTGGTAAAAAACACCAAGATTTAAAAACTTTTTTCTTCTAATACGTTTTATTTGTTAAAGTTAAATCATTCTATTATATAAATAATGCTTACTGCAAAAATAATATATTTAATTTAATTAATTTATTATTTGTCAGCAATCGTGAATACTATTAAATAATTTGTGAATACAATAATTTGAGTAAATGTACGTACATTGATAAGCAATAACGTTAAAACTGTAGTTTAATGACAAAAAATATTGCATTATTGTATTTATAATTATTAGTATTTTGCTCTTTGCAGGTCTTAAGTACCTCTTTTCCTGTTTTTTAGTCTTCCGTCCTTGTTTTCTATTTACTGTATCTTAGTTTTTTCCTTACAACATTAGTTATCTTTTCTCTTTTTGGATATGCATTCACCATTTCTTCAATCACGTCTTTCAATAAACAATCTTTTTTTAATGCATACCTCATCCATCCTATCTTTTTTCCTATAATTGGATTTGCTTGAGCTCTTTCATTTTCTGCTCTTTTGAATAAATCTTTATATCGGATCTTGTTTGACACATTTACTTGTGACGAGCCTTATTGTGTCTTTCTGGTTTGCCACAAGTAAATTAGCTTGTTTAAGGTTTGTGAAAGTTTACATAAAAGATTAACGTAGCTCTTGACTTTCTAGAAATTTTATTAGATCACAAGCCCGCCAACTGTATTAGCAGTTCACAATTAGAAGTATGCGCAACTACACTCGTGAACAAAAAATCCCGGACACCATTTTTGTTAGCACAATTGATTCTTTTACTTTTCTTTAACATGACATAAAATATCACCTACAAAGTAAGAATAAGACATAAAAAAGTATTTTTTTTTATAAGAAAAAGTCATAAAACAATACGGCGTGGTAAACTTTGAATACAGTTGGCAACTTCTTCTTGTATAATGTTTTCTCATTTTAAATATTAACTTTAAATAAATATTGATCAACCATTTGTGCGACATGCGGTTTCGCGTTATTGTGCATCAAAGTAAAGTTTGCACCTACAAATGGAGCAAATGGTACAACGTGATTAGCAAAAACCTCGTTGATGAACCAAGCAGCCGTCATAGTACCATTTTCAATAAAAACAAGCTCAGTTTTTGTGTACAGTGAAACACCAACCCACACCATTATACTGCCTTCTCCAAATGTTATTCTTGAAGATATATAACACGCTAAAAATTGTTCACCCAACCTTGTGTAAACAAGCTGCAGGTTTTCTTGACATCAATCCTAATTCTTTCAGTCTTTGACGAACGGTTAGTGCAGCAATTCCAGTACCATAAACATCTTCCAATTTACAAGACACAATTTGTTAAACAAGAACAAGAAGTAGAAGAAAACAAAATAAGAAAAAATGAAAGAGTGATACAGGAGAGAAGAACGGAAAAAACAGAAAAAATTTAAAAAAACGAAGTAATTAAGAAAATAAAAAACGGAAAGGCACCAGGAACAGATGATATAACCCCGGAAATGATAAAATTTATGGGTGAAGGAATTACACAAATAACGGAACTAATAAATGACATGATCAGAAATGGGAAAAAGCCAAGGGAATGGAATAAAGGAATAATCCTACCCACTCATAGAAGAAGAGATAAAAGAACATGCGAAAATTACAGAGGAATAACACTTACGAGCATATCAAGCAAGATATTTACAAGAATCTTAGAAAAAAAGATGAGAGACAAATTTGAAAATACAATAGAGGACAGCCAATGTGGATTTAGAAGAGGAAGAAGCACACAAGCCCTAATATTTATAATAAGATAGCTAAGTGAGAAGATAATAAAAAAGAATAGAATAATGCACGTATGCTTTGTTGATCTCGAAAAAGCATTTGACAGGATCAAAAGAGAGGATATATGAAAAGAACTAAGAAACAGAAGAATTGAGAACTAAATAATAAACTGAATTAAATACATGTACACAGAAAACAAAAACGTAGTATGAATAAACAACGAGGAATCAAAAGAGTTCATAACATAGAAAGGGGTGAAGCAAGGGTGCGTGCTAAACGCAATGCTATTTTTAAATTGTTTTAGATAAAGCTATAAAACAAGCAAAAAAAAAATGAAAATAATAAAAAAAGGGTATTGGAAGATTGAAATAAAAAGAATAGCAGAACTACTATTTGCAGATTATATGGCAGTGATTGCATAGACAGAAGAAGAGCTACAACGCAACATAGAAATAATAGTGGAGCAACTAAAGAAAATAAACATGAAAATAAACTATGAAAAAACAAAAACTATAATAATTGCTAAAAAAAAACTAAATCACGAAATAAAAATAAAAGGAAGAATAATAGAACAGGTTGAACAATACGGATACCTAAGAACAATAATACAGAACAACGGAAAATTTGCCAAAAAAATAGATGACAAAATAGGAAAAACAGCAAAAACATGACATGCTAAAAAACACTTTCTTCAACAGAAAGGAAATAACAAAAACTACAAAAATAGAAATAGTTAAAAAAGTTATTAGACCAACATTAACATATAGTAGCAAAACATGGACTATGACAAGCAAACAAATAGAAAGAATAAATGCAATGGAGATGAGATTTCTTAAGAAGATCGAAAACAAAACAAGAAAAAACAAAATAAGGAACGAGACATACGGGATGAATTTACAAAAAAAGCAATTCAAGAAAAAATTACGGAATGCCAAATGAGATGGTATGGACATATCAGAAGAATAAGTGAAAAAAAAACAGCAAAAAAATATATGAGACAAAAGTAACAGGAAAACAAAAAAAAAATAAAATAAAATAAAAGAACAGGCAACAAAAAAAGGAAACACTTGGAAAAAAATAAAGGAGATAGCCAAGGATAGAAAGAAATGGCGTGAATATTATATAAATTAATAATACGCCATACAGCCTTACACCGAAATGTAGAAAAGAGTTTGAATAAAAAAATAAATAAATAAATAAATAATTTTGTTAAAGGTTATCTATGATTGCGTAGTGTAGATAACACTATAAAACGATTTTCTCGGAGCTCTGCCTAATCCTGGCTTTCAAGTGTATTCTCCTGTTTAGCGATATTGTTTTAATACGTTTTGGAGGGTACTTCTTGGAAAATCAAGACAGTAGCAATATATCGAACACTGCGTCCATCTTTGTTTAAAGCTACTGCTTGGGCCACATTTTTTGCTTAAATTTTCACAAGCAATAAGTACCAGCACTGACAGTTGAAATTCTCTTTCAACACACGCACTTCAACTGATAAAAACTGAATAAACAGTACACTAGGTATATTTGGGTTCTGCATTATTTTTGTTTTCTTGTTGCTGCCTTGATAAATTAAGACTTAAGTGGACTCCGAAATGGTAGATAGCACATTGCGTAGCATAGCCAATGACACAATTTTATTATTATTAGATGAAACATGATGATGGGACTAAAATGTGTTCGATTTTGTTGTTTTTTTTATCAGTAACAATTGTATTCTCCAATAACTTGTTAATTACGGCTTTTTGCAATAATTTTGTTATCAATATTTCAGAATAGATTTTTTGGGAGGTGTCTATTATGGTTTTTAGCTTTGAGCTTAAATAATACTCAAAAACAGCGTTGTCATCTACAAATTTATTGCTGGTAGCACTTGCCAAGGTGTTGGTGTAAATTGTCAAAATAATTTTGTTCAGACAAATTTTTTTTTTTTGTTTTTTTTTTAGTTAATTTCTTTACTAATAAATGCAAAATTGATTAAAGCATTCCTACTCTATCCTGTGGATGTACTTGAGATCTGAAAATAGTAAATAAATAATTCTAAAATTTTAATTTTTTGTTATTTTTTAAATTTTTAATTTACACAAAAATATGGAAACCAATTGCAAAAATATTTAAAAGAAAATTAGCAAATACTCAACTGTAGCGGAGCAATGGATTCATCCGCAATTGGACGCCACCAAAAACTGCAGGTATTAATGGCTTTGGTTTATTCCAGTTATAAATTTATATTTGTTGATGCGGGTAAAAATAAGGGAATTTTTTATAGGGAAATTTTGTATACAACTTTTTATAAATACCTGATAAAAAAAAAAGTTGCTTGAAAGACATGAAAATAAAATAAAAAAAGATTGTATTTATTGGTGACAAAGCGTTTGCTCTACATAAACATACATAAAAACTTTTTTTTACTATGAGGACCGCATTTACAATCAATAAACTATCAAGCCAGAATGTTGTTAAAAATGTTTTTGGTCTTATAACAGCAAGATTTTGTATGATCTATACTGCTATAAATATGAAATTGAAATTGAATATACAAAACAAAATAGAGAAGAATATTTGAAATATTTTACTGGAAGTGGAGCAAGATAAAATGTTAACTATGGAAAATGTATTTTTTTTTATCTATTTACAATAAATATTTATTTTTGTTTTTTAAATAAAACAACTACTTAGATATGGTTTTTAGTTTTTTAAGTCTTTAGATTCTTCTAAATTTACATAAAAGTCATTTTCGTATAATTCAAAAAGATTGCAAATATTTGATATGCTAGGAAGGCAGCTTTTTCTTGGTCATTTGTAAACATTAATACATCAATGTATTATAAATTAGGAGATTAAACCATTTTGACCAACCACTTCTTATATAAATTTCTCTACCTTAATAAATTTCTTCTTGAAAGAGACTGATTTTTTATCTTTACCAAATCTTCACCGCCATTCATTTTATAGTTTTTACATAAATCAATCAGCGTCGTATCTCACTTTTTCA
The DNA here is from genome assembly GCA_963932245.1 of Tachinus rufipes. NCBI lineage: Eukaryota > Metazoa > Arthropoda > Insecta > Coleoptera > Staphylinidae > Tachinus > Tachinus rufipes. The sequence goes on from OZ010748.1 coordinate 56,014,695, forward strand.
AATTTTTTTTTACATGCTGGAAGTTTTTTTTAATTTTCAACAAAGCAAAAAGCATGATGTGTTTATAATTTACAAACTTGTTAAAAAAATGTAATTAATTAAAACAGATTAATTTTCAGAGACACAATATTTATCATTTCACCTCTTACCACAGCAAACTGCTTCTAATAAAAATTGTAAATTGTAAACGTGTGGTTTTTATGTTAATCTATTACTTATTATTAATTTTATGCATTTACATTAACATGTTAATGAAAATGTATTATTCTTATTAATAAAGTATATCAATAAACGATTAAATGAATTAATTTTATATCACTTTCTCTGAGCATATTAATAAGACTAAATATATTTATATTACTTTTTTACATATTTTTTACGTAACGTTTTTTTGATGACTCAATTGTGTTGATTATAAAAACCGTATCGCCCTAATTATACGCGGAGTAATTGTTTGTATATGCTTGGCCGTTGAAGCTCGGGACTGTCCCGTTTACCCATTATCTATCTCAGGGAATTACCACAACAGCTTTGACTCAGTAGTATTAGTTGATCGGGTATATATACTGAAAACATTTTAGATTAATATATCAGTTGTGATTTAATTTCTCAATATTTAATATGTTTAAATATATCGTTATTGTAGCACTATGTGCAGCCTGTGCAAGTGTTAGTTGTGGACAACCTATCGATATTATAGAAGATGCAAGCGGTCAGGAATACTATTTAGTTCCAATAAACAGTGTTAGGCAAAAACGGTAAGTAACAATGAAACATTGTTATAAAATAAATTAGGTTTTATTAACATGTTTTTTAATTATTTGATAAAAGATAATTCTTAATGCTCGTTTTATTTTTTATAGAGAAACTACAGGAGCTGCTGGGCCTAATGGAGCTACTGTTACCCACAAACAAACAATTATTAACACTGAAAATCATAAAGTAGATGCCACAGCTTATGCACAAAGAAACTATCATCCAAAAGGCCCGTTAACTACTGGAAATCAATTTGATTATCATTATAAACCATCAGGTAATGAACATATTTCCTTACTCTATATTATATTACAATGTATTTTTTTAAATTAGACAGTGTTGTAAGCATTCAAACCGAAAATACACGTGGATATGGAACTGATGCAACTGCGAAAGGAACCTACAACTTTTATAGAACACCAGACAAGCAAGGAACTGTAGGTGTTTCTGGCACATACAATCAACATTTTGGGGGAAGAATGGGAAATCGTCAAGCTGGATACGGTGTACTGCTTCATGGAAGATACGACTTTTAAAAGACTGAATATTGTGTACATTATTTATTATTATTTTTATTATTTGTTATATTAAATAAATTTTTAAATCTTACAACTTTGTGATATGAATAGTACTAATTTTTACGTTCCACTTTTTGCAATAAGTTTATTTTGTAATTTGTTTTAAGCACAAATGCTAAAGCAATAATAGTTAGTAGTAGTAAACAAATTTATTTCATATACTCACATACAAAGTTGTTTTAAAGAAAATAAACATATTTAAAAGTAAAGTAAAAATGAGTATGAACATAAAAAAGAGCTATCAACCAAAGTCTTTCTGCCCAATAATAGTTATTTTTGCATATTAAAATAATCAATAATATAATTAGTGTAGTTTATAATTTGTTTGGTTTAAGAGAACGCATTAAATAACAATAAATTTATTAACAAAACATTATTACAATTAATACAAGTAATGTAATTTAAATAATGTTATTGCAAATTTATTTGTGTTTATATCAAATAAATTCTAAGTAAAAACATAGCTGAGAATAAAACGGTCAAAACGGACTATAACGTCTCGAATTTGAATATCTATATGGCATAGACATAGAAAGTAAAAATAAGTCTAATTATGGATTGTTGTATTAAATTGCAAATACATATATAAGTTATACATAGTATGTCATACAAAGTGTAATAGCATATAAATTCTATAAACAGTTTTTTTTAAATAAAACAAAAAAATTAAAATATATAAAAAATCTTTTATTTTTATAAATCTTTAATAAATGTAATGTAATTTAGTAGTCATTTAAAAAAAAACATGTATTTATTTATATGACAAATTAGGTACATATTAAGTAAATAAATATAACAATACATCCAGGGTTGTAATGTTTATTACAAATTGTTTTAAACTTTTGTTTTAAACTAGTTTAAAACAAGTAACATTGTTAAAACAATTTTGTTTTAAACAGTTTTAAACATGTTTTTTTTAATAATAATATTATCTTTATTTCACTTAAGCCACACTACATGGATATGAAACGTCATACAATAGAATATAAAACTATATAAAAATACACATTAAAAATTTAAAACTAAAATCTAAATAGACAAGAAACATAGTAAAAACAACATATAAATCATAAACATAATTATCACAGAATAAAATCGTCAATAGAATAGTAACATTTTTTACTTAAAAATGAATGCAATTCTTTTTTAAACCTTTTATAGTTATTAATATTTTTTAAATTTATAGGCAAATTATTATATAAACAATGCCGGAGTACTCTAGTAATGTGTGGAATGAGGTATTGCAGTTCTAAGATAATCACAATGTCTTGAATTATATGAATGATTAGTTATTAGTTTTATAAGTATTGATGTTTTTTTTCACATGTGTAATTTTATGTTTGAAAAATATCTCTGCATGTTTTGGAAATCTTATTGTTAAAAATTAATCGTTTTATCCTTTTTTGTTGAATAAATATTCTATTATTATCAATCGCTACCCCATACAACAATATTAAAAACTATATGAGAATACACCAAGGCATAATAAATAGTTAATTAAATGTCAGAATTTAATTTTTGACAAATATAGTCAATGTGATCGTTCCATAATATTTTTCATTAATGTTGATACCTAAAAATTTTATTGATACAGATAATAAATAATACTTGCTATCAATTACAATTTTAAAATTATTATACAATAAAATTGTCTGTGTTGATGAAAATGCATAATAATAGTTTTGTTAGCAATAATAATTAATTTATTATTATGACACCATAGATGAAACTCATTTAAAACTTTGTTAATTTTACGTGCAAGTTGAACTTCATTTAAAGCTGATATTGCAATTGTAGTGTCATCAGCAAACATAACTACAGTTGCATCCTGAATAGGCAAGTTGTTTACAAATTGCAAGAACAAAAAAAGCTCCAGTAAGGAACCTTGAAGCACACCCATATTTAATATATATTTTAATGATCGGATATTTTTTTATTTTAACCGATATTTTGCGGTCTTTCAAGTAAGATTCAATTCATTTAGAGATCCTTCTAGTCCCCATAGCATGTAGTTTATTGATTATAAATTTGGGCAAACTGTGTCAAACGCCTTTGACAAGTAAAAAAAAAGCTACCACATATTTTCCATTGAATTTTAATAAGTTAAAAGTAGCAGTTTCAATGGAGTAAATATTTTTAAAGCCATGTTGGTTGGTTGTTATTATATTATATTTGATAAAAAAATTTAATATTTTATTATATCCTAGCTTTTCTAGTAGTTTAGAATATAAACTAAGGATTGATATGGGTCTATAATTTTCAATATTTAAAGAGTCATTTTTTTGTGTTTTTTTTTATATTAGGTTAATTTTCTCCTGAAAATATGATGCATAAATAACGTTACAGTTTGGTTTAATATGATTTGACAAATTTAACAAAATACATGCTGCAAGCAGCCGTGTCAGTAGAATAGTTCAACTGCGTCAACTCTTGCAAAAACAAAACATTTTACCTGCGCCTGCGCACAGCCAACATTTTTTAAACCTTTAAACTTGATTTAAACATGTTTCTTATTTATTTTGATTAAAATATTTCGAGCAAAATAAAATATTAATAATAATTAAAAAAACAGGTGTTTTTTTTTTAAGAAAACTGTTTGTTAAAACAAGTTAAAAGTGATTTCTGTTCATTTTGATAAATTCATTTATTGTGTAGAAAGCTATTGTTAATAGAAAATCTTTTATTTATTATTGAAAACATTCAAATTACATGTTTGCATGGTTAGGTAGAAGGTATAGGTTTGTATCGTAATGTAGAGCAGATTAAAAAAAAATTGTGTTTTAGAGGTGCATGTTCTAGTTTAATGTTAAAACTAAATCAAGTAAAACTTTATACACATGGCCAAGAAGTTTTAGTAAATAAATTGATATCAGAGTTAAGATAAGATAATATTTTATAAACGTTGGTTTAGTTTGTAAAAACTCATCAAGTTAGTAAAGCGTCCTCAAACAAAATAAATAATATTCCATTATAATTTAATTGACTTTCAGAAGTTTAATAGTTAGTTTACACCTATTACCCATATAATTTAATGATTTCTCATAAAAGGACTAAGTATATGCGAGTAACGTAGCTATGTTGAACAAGATTACTGAATTTGTCATAATAATTTATGACAAAATTGAAAACTGACAAAAGCACAGAGACGGAGAATAAAAATTTGATGTGTATGGTTTTAGCAGGATAGAATTCTTTGGGAGATTTTTGAGAAACAAATCATGTCAATTTTTACCGATGCCATAACCACAAAGAGGTTCTCCGGACCTAACAACTTTTTAATTTTTTCTAGTGAGGTTTTTTAAATGAAAATAATCCCTGAACATTGGATATGTAAATGTTAAAGAATTTGCCGTATATTGCAGAAAATTTATCAGAAAGTTTAAAGATGTTATGCGCAAGTTTAAACATTAAAAGTTGAAATTTGCATTCTTTAACAAATATTTTAATGTTAATAAATAAGCAAATCATGTTCTTCTAAATCTACCTGTATATGCTTTAATGCTTTTTAACAAATGCTACAGTTGAAATTAGAAATAATTCTTACGTTTTTGCATCAAAAATATTTTATTGCTTTGGGAAGGCATACCCTAGTGTATAATCCCAAATCAATGGAATAAAATTAGGAGTAGTATGTTGCTACCGCAGACATAACTGCAAGTATAATTAAGATTTCCAGTTGCGTAACAACATGTTGTTGCCAACTTAATATATTGCAACTCAATGTGAGTAACCTGTTTGTTTTTGCAGTCTAATGTGATTCCTAACATTTTTGTTGTAGCTGCAAGGTTAATAATGCCGGTAGGAGTTTCATCAATAATAATGGAATTACGATTATGTAAACTTTAATAAGAAAGTTACAAGACAGCATGCTAAAATTAAAATTTTATTGAAATCATCATCTACCAATATTTTTAATGTCTAGAAGACGGTCAAGAAACTCATGGATGTTTCTAATATATTTAAAGAAAAAATGGCTTAGTTGTCAAAGCTGCTTTTCAAAAACCAGCGCACTCACTTTATTTAATTTCCGTGGTTAAATATATTGTTGTATATTACGAGTAGATTTTTAACAATATATATTAATTTTTATATTTATTTTTTAACTTAAGTGGAAGATCATCAATTTGATGAACTTTGCCTTTTTTGTAATTTTGCAAAATAAAGATGAACATTATTATTATTATTATTATTACTAATATTTTTCACTTACACATTTATTAGCAAAAGAAACGTTTATTAACTGTTTTGATTTGTTGAATAATAATTTAAATATAATTTTTAATGCATTGACGTTTAAATCTTATTTTTTATAACAACATGTTTTACCATAAGTTTTTTATTGGGAGGTATAACATTGCAATTATGGCTAGATGAGCTTTTACTGAGAATAAATGCAATATTATTATATTTTAACTTGTATATAAAATTTCAATTTTGTATGCACACTTTTTATTCTAGGAACGATAGCATATAATTGTGTATATAGCGGTAATCACAGTAATATCATGTTTTTAGGTTAACATTTTTAACTTACTTTAATTTATCATTAATTTGTAAATTGACTAATTGTGCTACTTTTTTTTAATCATTAAATAAGTTTTTGTTTTGATAAATTTTTATTATTATTATATAATTATTGAGTTTAATAAAACAAATGTTTCAATTTTTAGAAAAAATATTAATTAGAAATTCAACTTCTAAAACATTTTGGTATTAAAAAGTGATTAGTTATAGAACATTTGTGCTATAGTGTACTATAAAAGACATATAACATTAGTCTGGTTTTTAATTTATTATGGGTAATTTTTATCAGAAGTGATCTTTATGCTGGGCTGAAATTTGGCATAAGTTAATTTTTTTTTTTACATAAAGATCACTTTCAAATAAAGAAATTCTACAAAAAAAACTTTAAGAACCAGTTTAATAAATATACTCTTTTATCGTATTTATGTATTATATTATATATTTTCTTAATAAATAAATATTTGAATTCTTCCCATGACTTAATTGCAAAATTTTATCCTTATAAATTTACTTAAAAATCCAATAAGAAGTTCAAATACATAAAAACATAAACTGCAAGTATATATATATTTTTTTATAATAGAATAATACAATTGTAATATAATATATGTACCACCTCCGCCGTGAACAATAGTATTGTCAACACGCAAATAAATCTTCTCCGTTTAAATAACCAGTTCAATTTGTCAATTATTTTTTGTTAGTTGTGAATGTTAAATAAGTGTCGTCCTAGTGTACTTAATAAATACAAAATAGTTCCAGCATAGCTGGAACTACACATTATTCTTCTCAATTCCTTTCCTTCAGGACAGACTCCACATATTCCTTGTTTACATTCACCCATCCTCTGTTATTGAAGATAATATTATTGTAAAAGCTTCTCTTTATCCTCACTGTATTACTGTTGGTGATTTTAACTTAAATCTAAGGAAAACCCGTCACCTCCAACAGTTTCTAACAAACTCTGATTTTTTTTTAATATTTACTCCACCAACGTTTATTATGAACGATAATCAAAGCATTACTCCTGATATCCTCCTTTGTTCGTCTAGTATAAAACCCCTTATCCACTCTGTTAATGTTATCCCTGACCTTTGTTCGGACCATTTGGCAATTAGATTTAGTATTGATATCCAAATATTACCTTCCCCTAAGGAGTTTATTTATAACCTAAATATGTGTAACATAACAAAAGTGAACCAAGAACTTTCTTCATTTGCTATATCTCACCCAAATATATCTCCCACTACCATCTCATTATTTTTTAAACTAATAGCATCATCTATCCATTGTCATACCCCTAAAACATTGAAATCCTACTATAATTACCCTCTTCCTCCATTTATTATGCGTCTTATTAAAAATAAAAGAAAATTATATCGTAAGTTTAGAAATACAAATGACAGAACATTAAAAAGACAGTTCAATGACTTGAATAAAAACATACACGACTTAATTTTCCAGTACAGACAAGACAAATACACAACGGCTTGCAACAAAATTAATGAAAAGAAAGGAAAAAACTACTTTCAAGAGATTAAGAAACTGACTAAATACAAACGGACATCATACATACAATCAATAACAGACCCGGTTTCCAAGAATAGTTTTTCATCTGACATTGACATTGCCAATACATTTCAAAAACACTTTAACCACGCATTTGCCTTCTCCAACTGTGACAATTTTGACAATATTCATTTAGAATACGTAAACAAATGGTACGACATATTTTGTAGACAGACGTACGTCACTCCTTTGGACGAAACAATACACAAAGACGACTATTACGATTTGCTAAATAAAGGTAAAAATTCAGCACCAAGACATGATCTATTAACAAGACAAATTTTAAAACAGTTCAATGACGACGTTCATAACTACATATTAAAAATTTTCAATTATTGTTTTTTTCACCAATATTTTCCTAATGAATGGAAAGTGGGAACAATTGTATGCGTCCCTAAAAATGATGCTAACCTTTCTTACCCAGCTAGTTACCGCCCTATCACACTTCTCCCAGTTCTTGGTAAACTATTTGAAGGTATATTGCAAAATAAACTTCTAAAATGTATCCACAATAAAATACCCATTACACAATTTGGTTTTGTAAAAAATAGATCCACAAGCCATCCATTAACTATTCTGACATCTAACATCCAAACATCCCACCTCGAAGGCAGACACTCAAGCGTCTTGTTTATGGATATAAAAAAGGCATTCGACTCTGTCTGGCATAAAGGCCTCCTATTTAAGCTATCAGTCCTAGAGGTGCCTAACCATTTAATTAATATAATAATAGGTTTTTTAAATGATCGAACTCTTAAGGTTTGCATAGCTAATACCTACTCCGATCCTTTCACTCCACAACAAGGTGTTCCACAAGGATCTCCCTTGACTCCTCTTCTATATAATATTTTTTGCTCTGATATATATAGTTCTAACCCATCCTGTTTTAATCCAAACTCCTACATCCTACAATATGCTGATGATACAACATTGGATTCTTACGCTAAATCTCTAAACCAATCTATGGATCAATTGCAATCCTTGCTAGATATTACAAATTTGTGGTTCAATAAATGGCGCTTTTTTGCAAACCCGCTAAAATCCCAACTACTAATTCCCTACCACAAAATTCATGAAAATTCACCTAGTGTCCAAATGAACCAACAATCCTTAAATCCATCTCATATTTGTAAATATCTAGGAGTAAACTTTGATCCTAAACTAAGTTTTAAGTTTCACACTTACTCCATTAAATGTAAAATCAGATCCCGAGCAAAACACTTCCGATCCCTTACGTATAGAATCAATGGAATTGACATTAAATGTGCCACGCACATATACAAGACGATCTGCCGCCCAATCCTTGACTACGCATCCATAATATTTCTGAACTCCAATAAACCAACTCTCAATCCCCTTTATGTAGGAGAAAGGGCATCTCTTAGAACTATTACCAAAATCCGACATCCCAACAACCCCCTCCATAATCCTTCAAACGAACTACTGTATGAAAAAACCAACCTCATCCCACTTTCCGAAAGACTCAACACACTTCAAACCAAATTTGCAAATAATCCTAACAACCCAGAGATTCTAGATAATCTAATAATTCCTAGAAATCTAGGGATTATTGCAAAATATAAAAAAACCTGCTCTTTCACTATTCCAACATATCCTGACTCTCGCTAATGACAACGACTAACTAACAATATCACCTGACAAACCATACTACTGAATCATATATCATACATCATGCATCATTTTTTTTTTGGTTTTTGTTTTTTTTTTTGTTTTTTTTAATAAAAATTACAATATAATTTACCTTATTTCAATAGCTGAAAGACTACGGTCGATAGCCGTTTGTACAAAACATTTTTTTTCCGTCTATGTTATATACCTGTTCAAAATGTTGTAAATTACTTGTGCAATAAAAATGTTATATATATATATATGTACCACAAACCAGTTGTTTGTATTTTAAGTGTATTAAAATTAATTGCAAATCTAAAACTCAATCAAATTTGCGGTTTTGTGTATTTTAATCATTAAACACATCAAAAAAATATTTAAATATTTCTATACCCATGTAATCGGTTTTTGTGAAATTTTCTGTGGAATACTCATAAACATAAAAATATAGATATAAAGCATAAAGAGATATTTAATAAATAAAAAGTTAAAATGAAGTTTATTAATTAAAATATAATTTTATAAAACATATTTATCATTCCACCATTTACCACAGCAAATTTCTTGGAACTAATTTATTGGAAATAGTTATAGTTAATACCGATTTTAATAAAAGTTTGCTTTTTATTAACAAAACGTGATAAAAGTGATTATTTTGAATGAATATTATTTAAATTATTTAACTTTTAATATCAACAAATATCACTTTTTTCTATGCATATGAATAAACATATTAGTTTCATTTTTTTAACATATATTTTACGTTTTTCTTATAAATAATTATAGTAATTGTAAAAAATGCTATTAGCTAATTTTTCTCTACCCTACCCATATAATTATACATGTTTTAAATAAATAGCACCATCGCAGTACGCGGAGTAATTGTTTGTTTGTATATGTTTGTCTGGTGAAAGCTCGGGACTGTCCGTTTACCCGCTATCTATCATAGGGGAATACCACAACAGTATTGGAATATTATCAGTATATCAAGTATATATACTGGAAACATTTTAAATTAATGTATCAGTTCTGATTGTATCTTTCAGTATTTAAGATGTTTAAATATATTGTTATTATGGCACTATGTGCAGCTTGTGCAAGTGTTAGTTATGGGCAACCTATCGATATCATAGAAGATGCAAACGGTCAGGAATACTATCTAGTTCCAATAAATAATGTTAGGCAAAAACGGTAATTAATTATGGTACACTATTTAAATTATGCTTTATTTGCATTATTTTTTTCTTGTAATTTGTTGATAAACAACCATTCTAAATGTTTATTTTTTTTATAGAGAAACTACGGGAGCTGCTGGGCCTAATGGAGCTACTGTTACCCACAAACAAACAATTATTAACAACGAAAACCATAAAGTTGATGCTACAGCTTATGCTCAAAGAAACTATCATCCAAAAGGCCCGTTAACCACAGGAAATCAATTTGATTATCACTTTAAACCATCAGGTAATGTAATAACATCTTATTTTAGATCATGTTTCTATAATGTTTCTTTTTATATTAGATAGTGTAGTTAGCATTCAAACTGAAAACACACGTGGATATGGAACTGATGCTACTGCAAAAGGAACCTACAACTTTTATAGAACACCAGACAAGCAAGGAACTGTAGGTGTTTCTGGCACATACAATCAACATTTTGGTGGAAAAATAGGAAATCGTCAAGCTGGATACGGTGTACTGCTTCATGGAAGATACGACTTTTAAGAAACTATTGTGTAAATTATTTATTTATATTTAAAATATTTGTTAATAAAATAAACTTATAAACCTTACATGTGATATGTTATTACCAATTTCTACTTAATTCTGTTATATTTTTATCTTTTGTTGCAAAACAATTGTTATCATTGAAAAATTCAAAATCCTACAATTTTTTACACAAATTTTGGATTGTAAATTTGTTGTGATCACATAAGTTCAGAGCAATTTGTCTTAACATAACAAATTTTAATTAAATTAGTGCAGTTAATAATTTGTCCAATTTGTAAATTAGCATTAAAATGGAATTAGTATGTACAATGAAAAATTAGTTGGGTCATCGGGTCTAGATAAAACTTTATAAATTGCTGCTCTTAAAGAAGTTTTTAACTAAGGGATATATCTAACAAAACTAGCAATTTTAAGTAATATGCAATTTAAATATTGTTATTGCAAATATAGTTGTCATCACCATAAAATGAAATAAAATAAATAGCCTAGAATAAACAACAAGACCTGCAATTTGAGTACAAAAATTACATAAATATCAAATTTTTCTAAATCTTTAGATAGTCATTCCTATTATATTTATATATTATAGAAAGTAAAATTGAGTCTAATTATGAAATGTTGTTTTTCAATGTTAATAGTAATCATACTTTATATAAATTTTCAAACAAAATAATGTTGAACAAATTCTAGATCTGTTGTTTATAAATCTATTTTGTCTGTTATGGCACCATTAAAGTTTGTTGGCCTTATGCTGAATAAGCACAACAAAAATAAAGAAAATAAAAATTTGCATATTTGCTTATAAATAATGCTTTTAGTCAATCTATTGTAAATACTCGTGTAGGTTTTGCCGTATCTTGAATTGCACTTCTATTTAAGAATCAATCTTCACGTTCTCATATTGTTTTGGAACTTCCATTTTTAGCAACTCATTACTTGCTCAAGTTATATTCTATTAACCCAAAAATGCAATTAAAACTTTTAATTTGTGCCGAATTATTTTTATCAAATTTAATCTTAGAAAGTTAAAAATTTTACTTTTATATTTATAATCAATTGCGCTACTGAAATTATTTCAGTCCAAAAGTTGATTTATTGTAGAAGTATTTATAAGCAACGTTTTAGTAAAGACTAATTAAGTTAATGTAGGTTAATTTTATTTTTAATACTTTTAAAATATTCCCGTTTAACATTTAACTAACATTTAAATTTAAAGTTTTTATAACAAAATTTGTTTTTATAATGATTTTATGTATGATTATATTATATTTTTATTTTATTAAGAATATAGGTTATTTTATAACAGATGAATGAATGGATGTTCTATAATGCGTACTTTTTAAAAGAGAAAGGATAAAACTGCACTCTCTAAATCGGAACACGCCCCCGATGGTGTAATTATAAATACTAATAAAAAATAAACAAATGAGACATAAGATGTTATTTAATTTTTTTATTCAAAACTAACCTATCTGGTTTTTAATATTTAAGAACTATTGTCATGATAGTTATAATAATAATAATATTTTTTTAATTTTTATATGTCATCTTATACATATGTATTTTATTATGCAAGAAAGGTGTGTTTAAACTTAAATTAAAAATGAATACGCTTAATTTTGAATTGGTTTTAATATAAATAATATTTATAAAACAGTTAATTATAACTAGGTTGTAAATAAATTAAATTAAATATTTAAAAAAATTAAAAGTCGTATCTCCCATGAAGAAGTACACCATATCCATCCCATTCTTCCTCCAAAATGTTGATCATATGTGCCAGAAAGTCCTATTGTTCCTTGTCTGTCCGGTGTTCTATAAATGTTGTAGGTACCTTTGGCAGCCACGTCAGTTCCATAACCACGCGTGTTTTCGCTTTTGATGCTGAATTCGCTATCTAATATTTAAATAATAATAATAATAAAATTGAATCAATTAATTGTTCTAATTATTACTGGTTGGTTTGTAATGATAATCCACTTGATTTCCGGTGGTTAATGGTCCCTTTGAATGATAGTTTCTTTGAGCATAAGCTGATGCGTCTACTTTGTGATTTTTGTCATTATAAATAGTTTGTTTGTGAGTCACTTTGATTCCATCGGGCCCAGCTGAACCTGTAGTTTGGGATCCTGCCTTATCTTTAGTTTCGGCTTCACTGAAAACAAAATATAAATATTTAATGATTGAAAAAGTAGTGAATTGTCAAGCATTTCTGCACGTAAATAAATACATACCGTCTTTGCCTGTTATGATTAATAGGAACAAGATAATATTGTTGGCTGTAGTCATCTTCTATAATATCAATTGGTTGTCCCAAACTGATAGTAGCACAAAGTGCAACAATAACAATATATTTAAACATTTTATTTGTAATAAGTATTAGAATATCAGTACTAATGCTTTATTGACTTTACATTAGCTTAGTAATTAAGATTTCAGACTCTATATATACCTACTTGCAATTTAAACAAACTAAATATGAAGGAATTACCAAATAAATATAAACGGGGCATTAAATTACATTTCAAAACATATTTTTTTATCAAATTAATTTATAAATTTGTGAGTGTTATCGCATTTAATTAATGAACCATTAAACTCAAAACAATATTAATAACTTATATCAACAGATAAATATTAATAATAAACGTTGTTAATTGTCGAAACAAAATAAAAATAAAATAAAACGTGAACAAAATTAATGAAAGACAATATATATTTTATAAGCCGGTTTAGTAAAAAAAACACCACTTTTTCCTTCTAATTTGTTTTATTTGTTAAAGTAATACATTTAATTTAATTAATTTATTATTTGTCAACGATCATTAATACTATTAAATAATTTGTGAATACTATAATTTGCATAAATGTACTAAAGCTGTAGTTCAATGACAAAAAATATTGCATTATTGTATTCATTATCATTAGTGTTTTGCTTTTTTCAATCACGTCTTTCAATAAACAATCACCATCTTATCTTTTTTCTATGATTGTACCTGCTAGAGCTCTTTCATTTTCCACTTTTTTAAATACTTCTTTATCGGATCTTGTTTACCCACTTAATTTCTATTAGGTAGCCATGAACAAACACATTTTAGCATCATCATCACACCTACATCATAAACATCCACGACAATCTAACAATTTATCTGTCTTTCTGGTTTTCGACAAGTAGATTGGCTTGTTTATGGTTTGTGATAATTTACACGAAAGATTAGCTTAGCTCTTGACTCTGTGGAATGTTCATGAGATCACAAGCCACTATGCGCAACTATTTCAAAATAACAAGAAATAAAAATTTATTATTATTACTAATGTTAGTGCTCTAATTTATTCTACAATGTTGAAAACAATAATGAATACGAAAATAAAACGACATATTTTGCAGAAAAATGAAAGAGAAAAATATAGTGAAGTAAAACTTATAAAAAAAATTTATGACATCATGACTATAAAAATTATTTACGGATGAACGCTAATACTTTTGATGATCTTTTACACCGTCTGAAACTCTATGTTAACAAAAATGTAGCTATATTTGTAGATGCTGGTAAAAATTTAAAAAAATTTGATGGGATTTTGTATACCACTTTCTCAACTTCAGACAAAAAAAAAGTTGCTTAAAAATATAAAAATTTAAAAAAATATTTTTTATTTAATGGCGACAAAACGTTTATACTACATACACATATTTTAAAACTTTTTTTTCAAAATAATCTTTACTATGAAAACCGTATCTACAACTATTGACTATTAAACCAAAATATCGTTGAAAAAGTTTTTAATCTTTTAACAGCAATAAATCATTGAATTTGCACTTTACACTACTGTTTAACAAAGAAGAAAAACTATAGATAGGACTTACCTCATTTGATTAAAAAAAGAAACAAAAAACCACACAAATAAATCAAAAATGCAAAATAGAGACAAAATAATGTTAAGTTATGTTCGTTGCAAATTTTAAACACAAAGTCAAGTACTATATGCGAAACAAAATAGAGACGAATATTTGAAATATTTTACTGGAAATGGATTAAACGTTTCTAATATTTTTTTAATTTAATTTACAATAAAATTTTATTTATACTTTTGTTTTTTAAATAAAATAAATATTTAGATATAATTTATTTAAATATCTACTATCTAAACTTCGATTCTGACTTTCATGCAAGTTCTCTGTTTTTTAGCTAAGTTTTCTGAGAAGGATTGCGTACATTAGAGATGCTAAGAAGGCAGCTTGTTCTTAGTCTTTTGTAAACATTAATAAATCAAAATATTATAATTTTTTTGTCTTTACTAAATATTCACCGCTATGAAATTTATAGTTTTTACATACACCAATCAAAGCGGAATATTTTTATTTTCAACAATGCAAAAAGCAAGACGTTGATTATAATTTACAAACTTGTAAAAAAAAATGTAATTAATTAAAACAGATCATTTTTCAGAAACAAAAAATTTATCATTTCACCTCTTTTCACAGCAAATCGCTTCTAACAAAAATTTATGTTAATCTATTACTTATTAATGATTTTATGCATTTACATTAACATGTTATAAAAAATTTATTATTCTTTTTAAAAAAGTATGACTAATGTAGTTATATTAAATTAATATTTTAAATCTTATTTTATGCTATAATATCAATAAACGATTAAATGAATTTATTTTATATCTCTTTCTCTGAGCATATTAATAAGACTAAATATATTTATTTCACTTTTTTACATATTTTTTACATAACGTTATTTTGATGACTCAATTGTGTTAATTATCAAAACGGTATCACCCTAATTATACGCGGAGTTTGTATATGCTTGGCCATTGAAGCTCGGGACTGTCCCGTTTACCCGCAATCAAGCTCAGGGAATTACCGCAACCGTTTTGACCCAGTAGTACCAGTTGATCGGGTATATATTATACTGAAAACATTTTAGATTAATATATTAGTTGTGATTTAAATTCTCAATATTTAATATGTTTAAATATATCGTTATTGCAGCACTATGTGCAGCCTGTGCAAGTGTTAGTTGTGGACAACCTATCGATATTATAGAAGATGCAAGCGGTCAGGAATACTATTTAGTTCCAATAAACAGTGTTAGGCAAAGACGGTAAGTAAATATAAAACATTGTTATTTATTAAATTATGTTTCATTAACATGTTTTTTAATTATTTGATAAAAAATCATTCTTAATTCACAATTTATTTTTTATAGAGAAACTACAGGAGCTGCTGGGCCTAATGGAGCTACTGTTACCCACAAACAAACAATTATTGACAACGAAAATCATAAAGTAGATGCTTCAGCTTATGCTCAAAAAAACTATCATCCAAAGGGCCCGTTAACTACCGGAAATCAATTTGATTATCATTATAAACCATCAGGTAATGATAATATTTTCTTACTCTATATTTTATTACAATGTAATTTTTTTATATTAGATAGTGTAGTAAGCATTCAAACTGAAAACACACGTGGATATGGAACTGATGCTACTGCAAAAGGAACCTACAACTTTTATAGAACACCAGACAAGCAAGGATCTGTAGGTGTTTCTGGCACATACAATCAACATTTTGGTGGAAGAATGGGAAATCGTCAAGCTGAATACGGTGTACTGCTTTATGGAAGATACGACTTTTAACAGACTGAATATTGTGTACATTATTTATTATTATTTTTATTATTTGTTATATTAAATAAACTTAAAGTCTTTCTGCTCAATAATAGTTATTTTTGCGTATTAAAATAATCAATAATATTATTAGTGTAGTTTGTAAGTTGTTTAGTTTAAGAGTACGCATTAAAACGAAATTAGCAACTACATTGAACAAAACTATTATATTTTCGGATTTAAAAGAACTATTGAAATAATTGTTTTCGATAACACTAACTAAGTCTTGAATGTTAGTTCGCTCCGATAAATTTAATAACAAAATAATAATACAATTAATGTAATTCAAATAATGTTATTCCAAGTTTATTTATGTTTATAACAATAAATTCTAGAAAAAAACATGAGAATAAAACGGACAATAAACGCCTCGAATTTGAATATCTATATGGATTAGACATAGAAAGTAAAAATAAGTCTAATTATGGATTGTTATATTAATTTGCACATACATATAAAGGGTCATTTATTTAGAGGCACTTTTTTCAGTAAAGGTTTTATGGTAGATAAAGCGTGCGCTAAGTCAAACTGTTATGGTATTTTTGTTCGGTATAATGTTTGACAGTTTATTATAGAAAGAATTAGCCCGGCACAGCGTCAACAAATTATTCAACTGTATTACGAAAATCAACGCTTCCTGAGGAAAGTGTTTTATACGCTTACAGCAACTTATGGTTTACATAATCGGCTTACCAAACGCACAATTTGCTGTACCATTGAAAAATTTAAAACTCAATGTTCATTATAAGATTATACGCAACCAATTGTGGTCTATTTGGCACGTAGTGAAGAAAATATTGCGGCGGTGACAGTTTGGCTTGTCTTATAGAACAAGTTGGCATACTTTTCGTAAGAATCTTAGTTTAAAAGCATACAAAATTTAACTCGTGCAAGATTTAAAGCCGGCCGACTTTCCAAATTGTCACTGTTTCAGGCAATAGGCTCTTAAAAAGCTTTAAGAAGTATTACTGTTTTGCAAAAACGATTTGGTGAACAGTGAATTTTACGCTTCGGACCGGTGAATTAAAAGCCTAGATCGTGTAATATCGCTCCTCTAGATTTTTTCTTTTGGGACTACGTATAGTTCAAAGTCTACATGGATAAGTCGACTACAATTGGAGAATTAGAGACCATCATTACTTCCGTCATTGCCAAATATCATTCAAAATGCTTGAACGCGTTGTCAAAAATTGAAACTTCTAAATAGCCGTAGTTACAGCCATCATTTGAAAAAAATAATCTTTAAAAAATAAATGAACAAAACGGTTTTTTTGTATAGTCATAAAAATTACCCGATAATAAAGATTTTTTTTTACCTCTAAATGGATCACCCTTTATAAGTTATACACAGTAGGTTAGTAAATGAAACAAGTCATACAAAGTATAATAGCATATAAATTTTATAAACAGTTTTTTTTATAAAGTAATTTTTGGTTTTTGCCTTAATTATTTTAAAATTTTTAATGTAATATAATATAATTTAGTCTTCGTTTTAAGAGCCCTCTATACCCCCAGCAGGTATAGGGAATTACATGTATACGGGCGCCAAGATATCTAATGCATCGGTTAACATAATTACAATCTGAGACCGGATTTAGAAAACTTAAACATTTATTCACGATTGGACGGAAGGGATTTAAGAATAATTTTGTTATTACTTTGTTATGAAGAATAAAGCTTACATACTTTTTTAATTTTATTAAAACTTATAAGATAAAGGAAGTACGCAAGCTTCATCCATCATAACAAATTAATAACAACTTTATTCTTAAAACCCCTCCATCCAATCGTAGATAAATGTTTAAGTCTTCTAAATCCGGTCTCGAATTGTAATTGACTAACTGATGCATTAGTTATCTTGGCGCCCGTATACATGTATTTCCTATACCGGCCGGGGGTATAGACGGCTCATAAGAAATTGGTTGATACATGTATATGACAAATCAGGTACATATTAAGTACACATATATAACAATAAAACAAATTAAAAGTGATTTCTGCTCATTTTATAAATGAACTCATTTATAATGTAAAAATCTATTTTTGAAAACATTTATATCACTTGTTTGCAGTTGGCTAAGTATAAGGTTATATAGTTTTGTATCGTAATATAGTTTCAGTAAATAAATTGATATCAGAGTTAATATATAATATTTTATAAACGTTTTTATAGTTTTGGTTAAACATTAATTTAAAAACTCTTATTTGGTTGGTAAAAACTCATAACAATAATATTGTATGATAATTTAATTGTTCTATTACAAGTTTAATAATTTTTGACAAAACTAAAAAAAAACTTCAAATACACATTCAGAGGAACCGCATAAATGCAAACACAAGATGCCGTTTGTACTGCGAGAACACCAGATAACATTGACAAAGTGAGAGAGGGAATATTGAAGAACCTATGTCGTTGTGTTACATGCACACTGTCAATTTAAAAATGAGCAATAGTTTGATAAAACGCATTTTACGACTAAGTTTGAAATTCTATCTGTATAAAATAGCATTTGTCCAACAGTTAGATTAACGTGACAATCAGATATAGGGCCATATACTTCGATTGACGATCTAGTGTGTTGTTACTAACGTGACGTGACTCTTATCTTTTGCCACCGTTACATCAGATCGCTACAATAAAATGATCTCTAACTGTATGATGACAGATGTACAGAGACAGAGAATAGAGATTTAAAATGTATGGTTTTAGCAGGATACAACCACGTCCTACACAGCAAGTGCCTTAATAAAAGTTCTTTGGAAGATTTTTAAGAAACCAAACCATGTTAGATTTTAGCGTGCCTTAACTACGAACAAGTTCTCCGGACCTAACAGTTTTTAATTTTTTTTAGTTGGGTTTTTTAAATGAAAACAAGCCCTGAACATTGGATATGTAAAAGTTGAAGAATGCCATTTGACGCATATTGCAGTAAATTTATCAGAAAGTTTAAAGATGTTATGCGTAAGTTTAAACATTAAAAGTTGAAATTTGCATTTTTTAACAAATATTTTAATGTTAATAAATAAGCAAATCAAGTTCTTCTAAATCTTCCTGTATATGTTTTAAGTAGTGTAAAATTATTATATTTTTTTAATGCAAAAAGCATTAAAAAAATATAATAATGCTGCTGTTGAAATTAGAAATAATTCTTACGTTTTTACATCAAAAATATTTTATTGCTTTAGAAAGGCATACCCTAGTGTATAATCCCAAATCAATGGAATAAACTTAGAAGTAGTATGTTGCTACCGCAGACATAACTACACGTAAAATTAAGATTTCCAGTTGCGTAACAACATGTTGTTGCCAACTTAATATATTGCAACTCAATGTGAGTAACCTGTTTGTTTTTGCAGTCTAATGTGATTCCTAACATTGTTGTTGTAGCTGCAAGGTTAATAATGCCGGTAGAAGTTTATCAATAATAATGGAATTGTGATTATGTAAACTTTAATAAAAAAGTTACAAGACAACATGCTAAAATTATAATTTTATTGAACTCATCATCTACCAATATTTTTAATGTCTAGAAGACGGTCAAGAAACTCATGGTTGTTTCTGGTATATTTAAAGAAAAAAACGGCTTAGTGATCAGTTTATTCTACCACTGGTTATCAATCTTGATGTCAAAGCTGCTTTTCAAAAACCAGCGCACACACTTGTTAAATATATTGTCGTATATTGCATACAAAAATCAAAGTTTTTAATTATTAAAAAATACTTAAATTATTACGAGAAGATTTTTAACAATATATATTAATTTTTATATTTATTTTTAACTAACATTTTTCACTTACACATGTGTTAGCAAAACAAACGTTTATTAACTGTTTTGATTTGTTGAATAATAATTTAAATATAATTTTAATGCATTGATGTTTTATAACAATATGTTGTACATAATTTTTTTTATTGCAAGGTATAACATTGCAATTATGGCTAGATGAGCTTTTACTGACAATGAATGCAGTATTATTATATTCTAACTTGTATATAAAATCTCAATTCTGTATGCACACTATTTATTCAAGGAACGAAAGCATATAATTGTGTATGTAGCGGTAATCACGGTAATATCTTGTTTTTAGGTTAACATTTTTAACTTATTTTAATTTATCATTGATTTGTAAATTGACTAATTGTGCTACTGTTTTTAGTCATTAAATAAGTTTTTGTTTTGATTAACTTTTATTATTATTATATAACTGTTGAGTTTAGTGAAACACATGTTTCAATTTTTAGAAAAAATGTTAATTAGAAATTCAACTTCTAGAACATTTTGGTATTAAAAAGTGATTATTTATAGAACATTTGTGCTATAGAGTACTATAAAAGACATATACACATTAGTCTGGTTTTTAATTTTTTGTGTGTAATTTTTGTCAGAAGTGATCTTTATGCTGGGCAGAAATTTGGCATAAGTTACTTTTTTTTGCATAAAGATCAAATAAAGAAATTCTACAAAAAAAACTTTAAGAACCAGTCTAATAAACAAACTCTTTTATCGTATTTATGTATTGGATTATATATTTTCTTAATAAATAAATATTTGAATTCTTGCCATGACTTAATTGCAAAATTGTATCTTTATAAATTTACTTAAAAATTCAATAAGAAGTTCAAATACAATAAAAACATAAACTGCAAGTATTTCTTTTAGAAATAATAGATTAATACAATTGTAATATAATATATGTACTACAAACCAGTTGTTTGAATTTTAAGTGTATTAAAAATAATTGCAAATCTAGAATTTAATAAAATTTGCGGGTTTGTGTATTTTAATCATTAAAGACATCTAAAAAATATTTAAATATTTCTATACCATGTAATCGGTTTTGTGAAATTTTCTGTGGAATTCTCATAAACATAAAAATATAAATATAAATATAAAGCATAAAGAAATATTTAATAAATAAAAAAGTTAAAAAAAAATTAATATATAATATAATTTTATAAAACATATTTATCATTCCACTATTTACCACAGCAAATTGCTTGGAACTCATTTATTGGAAATAGTTATAGTTAATACCGATTTTAATAGAAGTTTGCTTCTTATTAACAAAATGTGATAAAAGTGATTATATTGAATGAATATTAATTGAATTATTTAACTTAATATCAACAAATATTAAGAAAAAAATAATTTTATTTCCAACGTACTTAGTTACGATTGATACAAATATCACTTTTTTCTATGCGTATGAATAAACATATTAGTTGCATTTTTTTAACATATATTTTACGTTTTTCTAATAAATAATTGTAGTAATTGTAAAAAATGCTATTGGCTAATTTTTCTCTACCCTACACATATAATTATACATGTTTTAAATAAATAGCACCATCACAGTACGCGGAGTAATTGTTTGTTTGTATATGCTTGGCTGGTGAAAGCTCGGGACTGTCCCGTTTACCCGCAATCTATCTCAGGGGAATACCACAACAGTATTGAAATAGTATCAGTACATATATCAAGTATATATATACTGGAAACATTTTAAATTAATGTATCAGTTCTGATTGTATCTCTCGGTATTTAAGATGTTTAAATATATTGTTATTGTGGCACTATGTGCAGCTTGTGCAAGTGTTAGTTATGGGCAACCTATTGATGTCATAGAAGATGAAAACGGTCAGGAATACTATCTAGTTCCAATAAATAATGTTAGGCAAAGACGGTAATTAATTATAGTACACTAGGTAAATTATGCTTTGTTTGCAATAGTTTTTTCTTGTAATTTGTTGATAGACAATCATTCTAAATGTTTATTTCATTTTTTTTATAGAGAAACTACAGGAGCTGCTGGGCCTAATTGAGCTACTATTACCCACAAACAAACTATTATTAACAACGAAAACCATAAAGTTGATGCTACAGCTTATGCTCAAAGAAACTATCATCCAAAAGGCCCGTTAACCACAGGAAATCAATTTGATTATCACTATAAACCATCAGGTAATGTAATAATATCTTATTTTAGATCATGTTTATATACTGTTTCTTTTTATATTAGATAGTGTAGTTAGCATTCAAACTGAAAACACACGTGGATATGGAACTGATGCTACTGCAAAAGGAACCTACAACATTTATAGAACACCAGACAAGCAAGGAACAGTAGGTGTTTCTGGCACATACATTCAACATTTTGGTGGAAGAATGGAAAATCGTCAAGCTGGATACGGTGTACTACTTCATGGAAGATACGACTTTTAAGAAACTATTGTGTAAATTATTTATTTATATTTTTAGTAATTGTTATAAAAATAAACTTATAAACCTTACATGTATGAGTTTACCAATTTTTACTTAATTTTGTTATATTTTAGTTTTTGTTCTAAAACAATTGTTTATCATTAAATTATTCAAAACTCTTCAACTTTTTCACAACGTTAGGTTTTATTATTTGTTGTGAAGTGTGAATTAATTTGTCTTAACAAATCATACACTGGCGAGCAAAAAATAGAGGTCACTTTAAAAATATGACTTATTTTGTTTCAACTTTTTGTTTGCAAATTGTAAACCAAAGTAGGCTCTAATTGTAAAAACCTACATTTTGTTCTGTTTTTTTTTTTTTAATTAGTGTTGATTTTTTGCTGCGAAACTTGTCATTCAAACGGTGTACTTGTGTTGTGGCAAGAATAATAGCATCGATTAAATATGGTCAAGAAAAACGTGAAACTGCAAAGATTGTTGATAAAAGTTTTTGAGCTATACAAAAGGTGTATCAGCGATACTTAGATACTGGCCTAATAACCAAAAAATCAAAAATAAAGATGTAACTGTTGGTGAATGGACCGTTAGAAGATAGCTTTGGGCTTCTGGATTGTATTGTTAAAAGATGGCTATATATCCACCTTTACAACGCCAACATTGTGTTGGCTTTTGCCCAAAATCACCGGGCATAGAATAATGAGGACTGCAGCAAGCTACTGTTTTTAGATGAGTCACGTTTTTACCTCAATTGATCAGACGGACGTCGGAAAGTGTGGAGAAGACGCGGAGAAAGATACGTTTCAGTTTTTATTGATGAGCGACTTCCATTTGGCGGTGGGTCGGTTATGGTTTGGGCAAGAATTTCTATCAAAGTACGCACAGAAATAGTTTTTATAGAGAATGGCTTTCTGACAGCTCACAGAAACTTCATGACAACCATGAGCAAGCACTGCATTTTCATGCAAGATAATGCTAGACCTCACGTTGCCAGAGTTGCCAGAGATTTTCTAGATGAAGTGGAAATTTTGCAATTTGATTAGCCAGCTCTCCCGGCATGAACCCTATAGAACATGTCTGAGATAAGTTAGGACGACGTATCCGAAAGCATACACTTGCTCCAAAAACTGTAAGCAGTCATTAATGCAACAGGGGGTAGTACTTGTTAGTAGTGATAAATTTTTTTGTTCATTTTTTTTGTTTCATATTAGTCCTAAGAACAGAAATTCAAACTTTATCTGAATTATAAATTTGTAATATTTCCAAAATATGCAATAAAAACAATAAATATGCTTTACGATTCAACATTTTTATTTTAGTCTGCAAAATACAGTACACTTGTTTAAAACAAAAAATTAAAAAACTAGGTCATAATTTTAAAGTGACCTCTATTTTTGGCTTGCCAGTGTATTAGTGCAGTTAGTAGTTTGTCTAATTTGTAAATTAGTATTAAAAGAAAATTAGTAACTACAATAAAAAAAAAGTTACGTCTTCGGATCTAGATAAAACTATTGAAATTACTGTCACTATAGAAGTCTTAAACTAATAATATATCTAACAAAACTAGCAATTTTAAGTAATAAATATGTAATTTAAATAATGTTATTACAAATTTAGTTGTCACCACTATAAAATGCAAGTGCAAAAATAGTCGAGAATAAACTAAACAATAAGGCCAAGACTTGCAATTTCAGTACAAAAATTACATAAGTTTTGCCATAGTTTTGTCTGTCATGGCACCATTGAAACTTGTTGCTCTTATGCTGAATTATTAAAGCGCAGCAAAAATAGGGATAAAAATTAGCGCATTTGCTTATAAATAATGCTTTTAGACAATTTATTGTAAATACTCGTGTTGGTTTTGCCGGATCTTATTATATATAGTTTTTATATTGTTTTTAGGCGTCCACTCTTTATACGACAACCTTTTAAACCCTTTTCCTTAAACTATCTTCCATTTCGCTCAAGTTATATTTTTTTAACCCAAAAATACAATTTAAACTTTTAGTTTGTGCCTAATTATTTTTATCAAATTTAATCTTAGATAGTCATAAAATTCATTTTTGTATTTAAAATCACTTGCGCTACTGACATTAATTTAGCCAAAAAGTTGATCTATTAGAGAAGTATTTATAAGCAATTTTTTAATGAAGACCAATTGAGATAATATGGGTGAATTTTATTTTTAATTCTTTTAAAATACACGTTTAACATTTATCTAACAATTAAAAACATTTAAAGTTTTTATAATGATTTTATGTGTGATTGATTATATCAATTATTTTATTTTATTAAGAATATAAATTTATTTATAACTGATGAATGAATGAATTTTCTATAATGCGTACATTTTTAAAAAAGAATGGATAAAACTGCACTCTCTAAATCGGAACACGCCCCCGATGGTGTGCTAGGTAATTTATAAATACTAATAAAAACTAAACAAATGCGTCATAAGATATTATATAATAATTTTTGCAAAACTAACCCATCTGGTTTTTAATATTTAAGAACTAGTGTCACAATAGTTATAATTATAATATTTTTTTTTATTTTTTAATGTCAGCTTATACATATGTACATATGTATGTGTTTATTACGCAAAAAGGATGTGTTTAAGCTTAAATTAAGCTTAAATTTAAAATGAATACGCTTAATTTTGAATTTATTTTAATATACATAATATTTATAATACAGTTAATTTTATAACTAGGATGTAAATAAATTAAATAAATTATATACAAAATTTAAAAATCATATCTCCCATGAAGAAGTACACTATATCCAGCCTGTCTATTTCCCATTCTACCTCCAAAATGTTGATCATATGTGCCAGAAAGTCCTATTGTTCCTTGTCTGTCCGGTGTTCTGTAAATGTTGTAGGTACCTTTGGCAGCAACGTCAGTTCCATAACCACGCGTGTTTTCGCTTTTGATGCTGAATTCGCTATCTAATATTTAAATAAAAATAATAATAATAATATTATTATGATTAATTGTTATTAATTACCGGTTGGTTTGTAATGATAATCCACTTGATTTCCGGTTGTTAATGGCCCCTTTGGATGATAGTTTCTTTGAGCATAAGCTGATGCGTCTACTTTGTGATTTTTGTCATTATAAATTGTTTGTTTGTGAGTCACTTTGATTCCATCGGGCCCAGCTGAACCTGTAGTTTGGGATCCTGCCTTATCTTTGGTTTCGGCTTCACTGAAAACATAATATAAATTTTTAATGATTGAAAAAGTAGTAAATTGTTATGCATTTCTGCACGTAAATAAATACATACCGTCTT
Organism: Tachinus rufipes; assembly: GCA_963932245.1. Classification (NCBI taxonomy): domain Eukaryota; kingdom Metazoa; phylum Arthropoda; class Insecta; order Coleoptera; family Staphylinidae; genus Tachinus; species Tachinus rufipes. Next base: position 56,040,676 of record OZ010748.1, read on the forward strand.
TGCCTGTTATGATTAATAGGGACAAGATAATATTGTTGGCCGCTCTCATCTTCTATAATATCAATTGGTTGTCCCAAACTGATAGTAGCACAAAGTGCAACAATAACAATATATTTAAACATTTTATTTGAAATATGTATTAGAATATCAGTACTAATGCTCTATTGTTTTTATTTCAGACTTTATATACTTACTAGCAAATTAAACAAACGAAATATGAGGGAATTACTAAATAACTGTAAACGGGACATTACATTACATTTCAAAACATATATTCTTATCAAATTAATTTATAAATTTGTTACTGTTATCGCATTTAATTAATGAACCGTTAAACTCAAAACAATATTAATAAATTATATCATTAGTTAAATATGAATAATAAACGCTGTTAATTTTCTAAACAAAATAAAAACAAAATTAAACGTGAACAAATTTAATGAAAAACAATATATATTTTATTTGGTAAAAAACACCAAGATTTAAAAACTTTTTTCTTCTAATACGTTTTATTTGTTGAAGTTAAAACATTCTATTCTATAAATAATTCTTACTGCAAAAATAATATATTTAATTTAATTAATTTATTATTTGTCAGCGATCGTGAATACTATTAAATAATTTGTGAATACAATAAATTGAGTAAATGTACGTACATTGATAAGCAATAACGTTAAAACTGTAGTTTAATGACAAAAAATATTGCATTATTGTATTTATAATTATTAGTATTTTGCTCTTTGCAGGTCTTAAGTACCTCTTTTCCTGTTTTTTAGTCTTCCGTCCTTTTTTTCTATTTACTGTAAATTAGTTCTTTCCTTACAACATTAGTTATCTTTTCTCTTTTTGGATATGCATTCACCATTTCTTCAATCACGTCTTTTAATAAACAATCTTTTTTTAATGCATACCTCATCTATCCTATCTTTTTTTCCTATAATTGTTTTTGCTTGAGCTCTTTCATTTTCTGCTCTTTTGAATAAATCTTTATATCGGATCTTGTTTGACACATTTACTTGTGACGAGCGTTATTGTGTCCTTCTGGTTTGCCACAAGTAAATTAGCTTGTTTATGGTTTGTGAAAGTTTACATAAAAGATTAACGTAGCTCTTGACTTTCTAGAAATTTTATTAGATCACAAGCCCGCCAACTGTATTAGCAGTTTACAATTAGAAGTATGCGCAACTACACTCGTGAACAAAAAATTTCAGCCACCATTTTTGATAGCACAATTGATTCTTTTACTTTTCTTTAACATGACATAAAATATCACCTACAAAGTAAGAATAAGACATAAAAAGGTATTTTATTTGATATGAAAAAGTCATAAAACAATACGGCGTGGTAAACTTTGAATACAGTTGGCAACTTCTTCTTGTATAATGTTTTCCCATTTTAAATATTAACTTTAAATAAATATTGATCAACCATTTGTGCGACATGCGGTTGCGCGTTATTGTGCATTAAAGTAAAGTTCGCACCTACGAATGGAGCAAATGGTACAACGAGATTAGCAAAAACCTCGTTGATGAACCAAGCAGCCGTCATAGTACCATTTTCAATAAAAACAAGCTCAGTTTTTGTGTACAGTGAAACACCAACCCACACCATTATACTGCCTTCTCCAAATGTCATTCTTGAAGATATACAACACGCTAAAAATGGTTCACCCAACCTTGTGTAGACAAGCTGCAGGTTTTCTTGACATCAATCCTAATTCTTTCAGTCTTTGACGAACGGTTAGTGCAGAAATTCCAGTACTATAAACATCTTCCAATATACAAGACACAATTTGTTAAACAAGAACAAGAAGTAGAAGAAAACAAAACAAGAAAAAATGAAAGAGTGATACAGGAGAGAAGAACGGAAAAACAGAAAAAATTAAAAAAAACGAAGTAATTAAGAAAATAAAAAACGGAAAGGCACCAGGAACAGATGATATTACCCCGGAAATGATGAAATTTATGGGTGAAGGATATGCACAAATAACGGAACTAATAAATGACATGATCAGAAATGGGAAAACGCCAAGGGAATGGAATAAAGGAATAATCCTACCCACTCATAGAAGAGGAGATAAAAGAACATGCGAAAATTACATAGGAATAACACTTACAAGCATATCAAGCAAGATATTTACAAGAATCTTAGAAAAAAAGATGAGAGATAAATTAGAAAATACAATAGAGGACTGGCAATGTGAATTTAGAAGAGGAAGAAGCACACAAGCCCTAATATTTATAATAAGATAGTTAAGTGAAAAGATAATAAAAAAGAATAGAATAATGCACGTATGCTTTGTTGATCTCGAAAAAGCATTTGACAGGATCAATAGAGAGGATATATGGAAAGAACTAAGAAACAGAAGAATTGAGAACTAAATAATAAACTTAATTAAATACATGTACACAGAAAACAAAAACGTAGTAAGAATAAACAACAAGGAATCAAAAGAGTTCATAACATAGAAAGGGGTGAAGCAAGGGTGCGTGCTAAGCGCAATGCTATTTTTAAATTTTAGATAAAGCTATAAAACAAGCAAAGAAAAATATGAAAACAATAAAAATAGGGTATTGGAAGATTGAAATAACAAGAATAGCAGAACTACTATTTGCAGATTATATGGCAGTGATTGCACAGACAGAAGAAGAGCTACAACGCAACATAGAAATAATAGTGGAGCAACTAAAGAAAATAAACATGAAAATAAACTATAAAAAAACAAAAACTATAATAATTGCTAAAAAAAACTAAATCACGAAATAAAAATAAAAGGAAGAATAATAGAACAGGTTGAACAATACGGATACCTAAGAACAATAATACAACGGAAAATTTGACAAAAAAATAGATGACAAATTAGGAAAAACAGCTAAAACATAACATGCTAAAAAACACTTTCTTCAACAGAAAGGAAATAACAAAAACTACAAAAATAGAAATAGTTAAAAAAGTAATTAGACCAACATTAACATATAGTAGCAAAACATGGACTATGACAAGCAAACAAATAGAAAGAATAAATGCAATGGATATGAGATTTCTTAAAAAGATCAAAAACAAAACAAGAAAAAACAAAATAAGGAACGAGACATACGGGATGAATTTACAAAAAAAGCAATTCAAGAAAAAAATACGGAAGGCCAAATGAGATGGTATGGACATATCAGAAGAATAAGTGAAAAAAGAAACACCAAAAAAATATATGAGACAAGAGTAACAGGAAAACAAAAAAAAAATAAAATAAAATAAAAGAAAAGGCAACAAAAAAAGGAAACACTTGGAAAGAAATAAAGGAGATAGCCAAGGATAGAAAGAAATGGCGTGAATATTATATAAATTAATAATACGCCATACAGCCTTACACCGAAATGTAGAAAAGAGTTTGAATAAAAAAATAAATAAATAAATAAATAAATTTGTTTGTAGATAACACTATAAAACGATTTTCTCGGAGCTCTGCCTAATCCTGGCTTTCAAGTGTATTCTCCTGTTTAGCGATATTGTTTTAATACGTCTTGGACGGTCTTCTTCTTCTTCATTCAGCCTGTCTCGTCCACTGCTGGACATAGGCCTCTCTTAACATCTTCCATCTACTTCTATCTTGTGCTTCTTGCATCCAGTTTGTGGCGACGCGTTTCACATCGTCTGTCCATCGGGTGGGTGGGCGTCCTCTACTTCTGTATGCCTCCTGTCTAGGTCGCCATTCTAGGATCTTTTTGGTCCATTTGTTGTTTGGCATCCTTGCGACATGCCCGGACCAGTTCCATTTTAGTTTGGTTATTACTTCAATTGCATCACTAACCCCAGATCGCTGTCTTAGTACTTCATTCCGCACTCTATCTCGCAATGTAATTCCGAGCATGGAACGTTCCATGGCTCGTTGCGCCACTCTGATCTTTTGGACGGACTTTTGTGTGAGTGTTAGAGTCTCCGCTCCGTAGGTTAAAACTGGTAGGATGCACTGGTCAAACACCTTACGTTTTAGGCAGTTGGGGATGTCGGATTTGAAAATGTGTTTTAGTTTTCCGTAGGCTGCCCACGTTAGTCATAGCCTCCTTCCAATCTCATGTGTCTGGTTGTCTCTGCCGATTTTAATCTTGTGGCCTAGATACTTGTATGAGGTGACTTGCCGGATCTCAATCCCTTCCATTATAAAGTTTCGGGAAGGTACTAGGTTGGTCATAAATTCCGTTTTCGAGATGTTTATTTTAATGCCGACTTTTCGTGATTGTTCTGCCAGCTTCTTAAGCATTTTTTCAGTCTTATCTAGGCTATCCGATATTAGCACAATGTCGTCTGCAAACCGTAGATGGTTGAGGTTTTCGCCATTGATGTTTATGCCCATATCTTCTAGTTCTATGGTCTTGAACATGTACTCCATGAGGTTTGTAAATAGTTTAGGCGAGATGGTGTCACCTTGTCGGACGCCGCGTTGTATTCTGAATCTGTCCGTTTTTTCGTGTAGTTTAACGCATGCGGTAGCATTTTTGTATATGTGCTGTAGAGTATCCGAGTACCTATGGTCTATTAGGCAATTCGCCAGTGCCTTAAACATCTCACTGTGGTTGATAGAGTCAAATGCCTTCTCGTAGTCCACGAAGGCAAGGACGAGTGGCTTGTTGTATTCGACACAATTCTCTATTACAGTTTTGATGGTTTGCAGGTGGTCGTTCGTTCCGTATCCGGCTCTGAATCCTGCTTGTTCAGGCGGTTGATAAAGGTCAAGTTTAGTTGTGAGGCGTCTAGTTATGATTTTGAGAGTTTATAGAGGTGCGAAAGCAGGCTTATTGGCCTGAAATTTTTTAGGTCAGCCGTGTTTCCCTTTTTGTGAATAATAACAATGATTGCATTGTCCCATGCTGTTGGTGTTATTCTGTCCGTGAGACATTTGTTGAATAAACTCTTTATGGCTTCTAATAGCTCGACTCCCCCTTCCTTAATCTGTTCGATCGCAATATCATCCTCCCCGGGCGCCTTTTTATTTTTCATTTCCGTAATTGATTTTGAGATTTCCTCTTGGGTTATCTCCGGTAGATCTTCTGATCCTTAGTTTAAAATTTGGGAGATGGTACTGGTATATTCCGGCTCTGGTGTTTCTTGAGCGTTATAAAGGTTTGAATAGAAGTGTTTTACGATTTCTAGGATCTCTTCTTTGCTCCTGATAGTTTGTCCGTTTTGGTCCACGAGTTTGGTAATTTCTGCTTTTCCAGGTGTTATTTTTTGTCTCAGTACTTTCATGCTTTTGTTCTTTTCGATAGTCTTTGCTATCCGTGTTTTGTTATAGTTTCTAATATCTTTCCTTTTGTAGTTTTTCTCGCCTTTGTTTCATAAGTTATCGTGTGTTTGCTGATAGTTTCCCTTCTTCCCTGTTCAGTTTCGTACCATGTATTTGTTTTGCCTCTTGTATCGATGTTACGATTGCATTGCTCATGGTTTCTAGACTCATTTCCTCGATGTTACCGTGTCCTAGTCGTTCTGCTATGGATTTCTTGTATTCCTCGTTATTGTTCACTGTCGTTTGTTCTTTGCTCTTTGATGTTGCAAGCAGTCTTCTCTCCTTTTTCAATCGTAGCACAACTTTTGCTCTTAGCATCCTGTGGTCGCTTCCCACTGACACCCGGTTGAGTATTGTGACATCCTGTACGATTTGTTTTTTATCCGTGATGATAAAATCTATTTCGTTTCGTGTGTTTCCGTCAGGGCTCGCCCAGGTCCATTTCCGGTGTTCGGATTTCTTAAAAAAGGTATTCATAGCATTCATGCGATGTTCTAAAAGGAATTGCAGTAAGGTGTTTCCCCTATCATTTCTGTCTCCTATCCCGTATTGTCCCAGGGAAATTTCGCTGTCGTCTTGCTTCTTACCCAGCTTGGCGTTTAAATTTCCAACTATTAGTGAGTAGTATGTTGGAGTTTTTGACATTGCAGAGTAGATGTCTTCATAGAAGATCTCGATTTCTTCCTCTGTGTGTGTGGATGTTGGGGCATACACTTGGATGATCTTTATGTTATATCTTTGGTTTAGTTTCAGTATTATAAAGCATACTCTGGGGCTTATGCTCTCTATGTGTAGGATCTGTTTTGTGTGTTTTTTATGTATTATGAAACCTACTCCTCCATCGGAGCTCTCTTTGTTTCCTCTGTAATATAAGGTATTTCCTGATTTTAGGGTAATCTGCTGTTCTCCTCTTCTTCGTATTTCAGCCAGACCTACTATATCCCAATGAATTTGGTTTAGTTCGTCTTCGAGTTGGAGTACTTTTTATTTGCTGGAAAGCGTTCTCGTGTTATAAGTACAGATGTGCAGTGTTCGTAGTTTGTTTTGGTAGCCTGTTGTTGTTTCCCGGTGATTCTTCGCACCCTTTGACCGCTGCTTGATTCAACCGCTACCTTTGTTGGGTGCTAGCGGTCCGCCGGGGACTAAGAGCCGTGTTCTTGTTGTATCTTTTATATTAAGAGGGGTTTAGCCGTTACCTATCACGCTGGCCAATGCGGGTTGATCGTCGGGGAGTATCATTTCCTATACTCCCGATTTGACGGTTATTCCGCCGTTACTCGGTCGTCAGAGCCTCGTTTGATATGTAGCAGGGTGCGCCGGATGACCGAGGTCATCGCTCGTGCAGGTGAGGTTGACATTTAAGGTGGTATGTGACCTTTTTTACCTTCTCCCCCTTACACCCCCTCTTGGACGGTACTTTTTGGAAAATCAAGACAGTAGCAATATATCGAACACTGCGTCCATCTTTGTTTAAAGCTACTGCTTGGGCCACATTTTTTGCTTGAATTTTCACAACCAATAAGTACCAGCACTGACAGTTGAAATTCTCTTTCAACACACGCACTTCAACTGATAAAAACTAAATAAACAGTACACTAGGTATATTTGGGTTCTGCATTATTTTTGTTTTCTTGTTGCTGCCTTGATAAATTAAGACTTAAGTGGACTCCGAAATGGTAGATAGCACATTGCGTAGCATAGCCAATGACACAATTTTATTATTATTAGATGAAACATGATGATGGGACTAAAATGTGTTCGATTTTGTTGTTTTTTTTTTATCAGTAACAATTGTATTCTCCAATAACTTGTTAATTACTGCTTTTTGCAATAATTTTGTTATCAATATTTCAGAATAGATTTTTTGGGAGGTGTCTATTATGGTTTTTAGCTTTGAGCTTAAATAATACTCAAAAACAGCGTTGTCATCTACAAGTTTATTGCTGGTAGCACTTGCCAAGGTGTTGGTGTAAATTGTCAAAATAATTTTGTTCAGACAAATTTTTTTTTTTGTTTTTTTTTAGTTAATTTCTTTACTAATAAATGCAAAATTGATTAAAGCATTCTTACTCTATCCTGTGGATGTACTTGAGATCTGAAAATAGTAAATAAATAATTCTAAAATTTTAATATTTTGTTATTTTTTAAATTTTTAATTTACACAAAAATATGGAAACCAATTGCAAAAATATTTAAAAGAAAATTAGCAAATACTTAACTGTAGCGGAGCAATGGATTCATCCGCAATTGGACGCCTCCAAAAACTGCAGGTATTAATGGCTTTGGTTTATTCCAGTTATAAATTTATATTTGTTGATGCGGGTAAAAATAAGGGAATTTTTTATAGGGAAATTTTGTATACAACTTTTTATAAATACCTGATAAAAAAAAAAGTTGCTTGAAAGACATGAAAATAAAATAAAAAAAGATTGTATTTATTGGTGACAAAGCGTTTGCTCTACATAAACATACATAAAAACTTTTTTTTACTATGAGGACCGCATTTACAATCAATAAACTATCAAGCCAGAATGTTGTTAAAAATGTTTTTGGTCTTATAACAGCAAGATTTTGTATGATCTATACTGCTATAAATATGAAATTGAAATTGAATATACAAAACAAAATAGAGAAGAATATTTGAAATATTTTATTGGAAGTGGAGCAACTATGGAAAATGTATTTTTTTTTATCTATTTACAATAAATATTTATTTTTGTTTTTTAAATAAAACAACTACTTAGATATGGTTTTTAGTTTTTTAAGTCTTGAGATTCTTCTAAATTTACATAAAAGTCATTTTCGTATAATTCAAAAAGATTGCAAATATTTGATATGCTAGGAAGGCAGCTTTTTCTTGGTCATTTGTAAACATTAATACATCAATGTATTATAAATTAGGAGATTAAACCATTTTGACTAACCACTTCTTATATAAATTTCTCTACCTTAATAAATTTCTTCTTGAAAGAGACTGATTTTTTATCTTTACCAAATCTTCACCGCCATTCATTTTATAGTTTTTACATAAATCAATCAGCGTCGTATCTTACTTTTTCAAATTTTTTTTTACATGCTGGGAGTTTTTTTTAATTTTTAACAAAGCAAAAAGCATGATGTGTTTATAATTTACAAACTTGTTAAAAAAATGTAATTAATTAAAACAGATTAATTTTCAGAGACACAATATTTATCATTTCACCTCTTACCACAGCAAACTGCTTCTAATAAAAATTGTAAATTGTAAACGTGTGGTTTTTATGTTACTCTATTACTTATTAATAATTTTATGCATTTACATTAACATGTTAATGAAAATGTATTATTCTTATTAATAAATTATATCAATAAACGATTAAATGAATTAATTTTATATCATTTTCTCTGAGCATATTAATAAGACTAAATATATTTATATTACTTTTTTACATATTTTTTACGTAACGTTTTTTTGATGACTCAATTGTGTTGATTATAAAAACCGTATCGCCCTAATTATACGCGGAGTAATTGTTTGTATATGCTTGGCCGTTGAAGCTCGGGACTGTCCCGTTTACCCATTATCTATCTCAGGGAATTACCACAACAGCTTTGACTCAGTAGTATTAGTTGATCGGGTATATATACTGAAAACATTTTAGATTAATATATCAGTTGTGATTTAATTTCTCAATATTTAATATGTTTAAATATATCGTTATTGTAGCACTATGTGCAGCCTGTGCAAGTGTTAGTTGTGGACAACCTATCGATATTATAGAAGATGCAAGCGGTCAGGAATACTATTTAGTTCCAATAAACAGTGTTAGGCAAAAACGGTAAGTAACAATGAAACATTGTTATAAAATAAATTAGGTTTTATTAACATGTTTTTTAATTATTTGATAAAAGATAATTCTTAATGCTCGTTTTATTTTTTATAGAGAAACTACAGGAGCTGCTGGGCCTAATGGAGCTACTGTTACCCACAAACAAACAATTATTAACACTGAAAATCATAAAGTAGATGCCACAGCTTATGCACAAAGAAACTATCATCCAAAAGGCCCGTTAACTACTGGAAATCAATTTGATTATCATTATAAACCATCAGGTAATGAACATATTTCCTTACTCTATATTATATTACAATGTATTTTTTTATATTAGACAGTGTTGTAAGCATTCAAACCGAAAATACACGTGGATATGGAACTGATGCTACTGCGAAAGGAACCTACAACTTTTATAGAACACCAGACAAGCAAGGAACTGTAGGTGTTTCTGGCACATACAATCAACATTTTGGGGGAAGAATGGGAAATCGTCAAGCTGGATACGGTGTACTGCTTCATGGAAGATACGACTTTTAAAAGACTGAATATTGTGTACATTATTTATTATTATTTTTATTATTTGTTATATTAAATAAATTTTTAAATCTTACAACTTTGTGATATGAATAGTACTAATTTTTACGTTCCACTTTTTGCAATAAGTTTATTTTGTAATTTGTTTTAAGCACAAATGCTAAAGCAATAATAGTTAGTAGTAGTAAACAAATTTATTTCATATACTCACATACAAAGTTGTTTTAAAGAAAATAAACATATTTAAAAGTAAAGTAAAAATGAGTATGAACATAAAAAAGAGCTATCAACCAAAGTCTTTCTGCCCAATAATAGTTATTTTTGCATATTAAAATAATCAATAATATAATTAGTGTAGTTTATAATTTGTTTGGTTTAAGAGAACGCATTAAATAACAATAAATTTATTAACAAAACATTATTACAATTAATACAAGTAATGTAATTTAAATAATGTTATTGCAAATTTATTTGTGTTTATATCAAATAAATTCTAAGTAAAAACATAGCTGAGAATAAAACGGTCAAAACGGACAATAACGTCTCGAATTTGAATATCTATATGGCATAGACATCTATATGGCATAGACATAGAAAGTAAAAATAAGTCTAATTATGGATTGTTGTATTAAATTGCAAATACATATATAAGTTATACATAGTATGTCATACAAAGTGTAATAGCATATAAATTCTATAAACAGTTTTTTTTAAATAAAACAAAAAAATTAAAATATATAAAAAATCTTTTATTTTTATAAATCTTTAATAAATGTAATGTAATTTAGTAGTCATTTAAAAAAAAAACATGTATTTATTTATATGACAAATTAGGTACATATTAAGTAAATAAATATAACAATACATCCAGGGTTGTAATGTTTATTACAAATTGTTTTAAACTTTTGTTTTAAACTAGTTTAAAACAAGTAACATTGTTAAGACAATTTTGTTTTAAACAGTTTTAAACATGTTTAAAACATTGTTTTTTTTAATAATAATATTATCTTTATTTCACTTAAGCCACACTACATGGATATGAAACGTCATACAATAGAATATAAAACTATATAAAAATACACATTAAAAATTTAAAACTAAAATCTAAATAGACAAGAAACATAGTAAAAACAACATATAAATCATAAACATAATTATTACAGAATAAAATCGTCAATAGAATAGTAACATTTTTCACTTAAAAATGAATGCAATTCTTTTTTAAATCTTTTATAGTTATTAATATTTTTTTAAATTTATAGGCAAATTATTATATAAACAATGCCGGAGTACTCTAGTAATGTGTGGAATGAGGTATTGCAGTTCTAAGATAATCACAATGTCTTGAATTATATGAATGATTAGTTATTAGTTTTATAAGTATTGATGTTTTTTTTCACATGTGTAATTTTATGTTTGAAAAATATCTCTGCATGTTTTGGAAATCTTATTGTTAAAAATTAATCGTTTTATCCTTTTTTGTTGAATAAATATTCTTTTATTATCAATCGCTACCCCATACAACAATATTAAAAACTATATGAGAATACACCAAGGCATAATAAATAGTTAAAAAATGTCAGAATTTAATTTTTGACAAATATAGTCAATGTGATCGTTCTATGATATTTTTCATTAATGATGATACCTAAAAATTTTATTGATACAGATAATAAATAATACTTGCTATCAATTACAATTTTAAAATTATTAGACAATAAAATTGTCTGTGTTGATGAAAATGCATAATAATAGTTTTGTTAGCAATACTAATTAATTTATTATTATGACACCATAGATGAAACTCATTTAAAACTTTGTTAATTTTACGTGCATGTTGAACTTCATTTAAAGCTGATATTGCAGCAAACATAACTACAGTTGCATCCTGAATAGGCAAGTCGTTTACAAATTGCAAGAACAAAAAAAGCCCCAGTAAGGAACCTTGACTCACACCCATATTTAATATATATTTTAATGATCGGATATTTTTTATTTTAATCGATATTTTGCGGTCTTTCAAGTAAGATTCAATCCATTTAGAGATCCTTCTAGTCCCCATAGCATGTAGTTTATTGATTATAAATTTGGGCAAACTGTGTCAAACGCCTTTGACAAGTAAAAAAAAGCTACCACATATTTTCCATTGAATTTTAATAAGTTAAAAGTAGCAGTTTCAATGGAGTAAATATTTTTAAAGCCATGTTGGTTGGTTGTTATTATATTATATTTGATAAAAAAATTTAATATTTTATTATATTCTAGCTTTTCTAGTAGTTTAGAATATAAACTAAGGATTGATATGGGTCTATAATTTTCAATATTTAAAGAGTCATTTTTTTGTTTTTTTTTTTTCATATTAGGTTAATTTTCTCCTAAAAATATGATGCATAAATAACGTTACAGTTTGGTTTGATATGATTTGACAAATTTAGCAAAATACATGCTGCAAGCAGCCGTGTCAGTAGAATAGTTCAACTGCGTCAACTCTTGCAAAAACAAAACATTTTACCTGCGCCTGCGCACAGCCAACATTTTTTAAACCTTTAAACTTGATTTAAACATGTTTCTTATTTATTTTGTTTAAAATATTTCGAACAAAATAAAATATTAATAATATTAAAAAAAAACAGGTGTTTTTTTTAAGAAAACTGTTTGTTAAAACAAGTTAAAAGTGATTTCTGTTCATTTTGATAAATTCATTTATTGTGTAGAAAGCTATTGTTAATAGAAAATCTTTTATTTATTATTGAAAACATTCAAATTACATGTTTGCATGGTTAGGTAGAAGGTATAGGTTTGTATCGTAATGTAGAGCAGATTAAAAAAAATTGTGTTTTAGAGGTGCATGTTCTAGTTTAATGTTAAAACTAAATCAAGTAAAATTTTATACACATGGCCAAGAAATTTTAGTAAATAAATTATATCAGAGTTAAGATAAGATAATATTTTATAAACGTTGGTTTAGTTTGTAAAAACTCATCAAGTTAGTAAAGCGTCCTCAAACAAAATAAATAATATTCCATTATAATTTAATTGACTTTCAGAAGTTTAATAGTTAGTTTACACCTATTACCCATATAATTTAATGATTTCTCATTAAACGACTAAGTATATGCGAGTAACGTAGCTATGTTGAACAAGATTACTGAATTTGTCATAATAATTTATGACAAAATTGAAAACTGACAAAAGTACAGAGACGGAGAATAAAAATTTGATGTGTATGGTTTTAGCAGGATAGAATTCTTTGGGAGATTTTTGAGAAACAAATCATGTCAATTTTTACCGATGCCATAACCACAAAGAGGTTCTCCGGACCTAACAACTTTTTAATTTTTTCTAGTGAGGTTTTTTAAATGAAAATAATCCCTGAAATTTGGATATGTAAAAGTTAAAGAATTTGCCGTATATTGCAGAAAATTTATCAGAAAGTTTAAAGATGTTATGCGCAAGTTTAAACATTAAAAGTTGAAATTTGCATTCTTTAACAAATATTTTAATGTTAATAAATAAGCAAATCATGTTCTTCTAAATCTACTTGTATATGCTTTAATGCTTTTTAACAAATGCTGCAGTTGAAATTAGAAATAATTCTTACGTTTTTGCATCAAAAATATTTTATTGCTTTGGGAAGGCATACCCTAGTGTATAATCCCAAATCAATGGAATAAAATTAGGAGTAGTATGTTGCTACCTCAGACATAACTGCAAGTATAATTAAGATTTCCAGTTGCGTAACAACATGTTGTTGCGTAACAACATGTTGTTGCCAACTTAATATATTGCAAAATGTGAGTAACCTGCTTGTTTTTGCAGTCTAATGTGATTCCTAACATTTTTGTTGTAGCTGCAAGGTTAATAATGCCGGTAGGAGTTTCATCAATAATAATGGAATTGTGATTATGTAAACTTTAATAAGAAAGTTACAAGACAGCATGCTAAAATTAAAATTTTATTGAAATCATCATCTACCAATATTTTTAATGTCTAGAAGACGGTCAAGAAACTCATGGATGTTTCTAATATATTTAAAGAAAAAATGGCTTAGTTGTCAAAGCTGCTTTTCAAAAACCAGCGCACTCACTTTATTCACTTTATTTAATTACCGTGGTTAAATATATTGTTGTATATTACGAGTAGATTTTTAACAATATATATTAATTTTTATATTTATTTTTAAACTTAAGTGGAAGATCATCAATTTGATGAACTTTGCCTTTTTTGTAATTTTGCAAAATAAAGATGAACATTATTATTATTATTATTACTAATATTTTTCACTTACACATTTATTAGCAAAAGAAACGTTTATTAACTGTTTTGATTTGTTGAATAATAATTTAAATATAATTTTTAATGCATTGACGTTTAAATCTTATTTTTTATAACAAAATGTTTTACCATAAGTTTTTTATTGGGAGGTATAACATTGCAATTATGGCTAGATAAGCTTTTACTGAGAATAAATGCAATTTTATTATATTCTAACTTGTATATAAAATTTCAATTTTGTATGCACACTTTTTATTCTAGGAACGATAGCATATAATTGTGTATATAGCGGTAATCACGGTAATATCATGTTTTTAGGTTAACATTTTTAACTTACTTTAATTTATCATTAATTTGTAAATTGACTAATTGTGCTACTTTTTTTTAATCATTAAATAAGTTTTTGTTTTGATAAATTTTTATTATTATTATATAATTATTGAGTTTAATAAAACAAATGTTTCAATTTTTAGAAAAAATGTTAATTAGAAATTCAACTTCTAAAACATTTTGGTATTAAAAAGTGATTAGTTATAGAACATTTGTGCTATAGAGTACTATAAAAGACATATAACATTAGTCTGGTTTTTAATTTATTATGGGTAAGAAGTTCAAATACATAAGAAGTTCAAATACATAAAAACATAAACTGCAAGTATATATATATTTTTTTATAATAGAATAATACAATTGTAATATAATATATGTACCACCTCCGCCGTGAACAATAGTATTGTTAACACGCAAATAAATCTTCTCCGTTTAAATAACCAGTTCAATTCGTCAATTATTTTTTGTTAGTTGTGAATGTTAAATAAGTGTCGTCCTAGTGTACTTAATAAATACAAAATAGTTCCAGCATAGCTGGAACTACACATTATTCTTCTCAATTCCTTTCTTTCAGGACAGACTCCACATATTCCTTGTTTACATTCACCCATCCTCTGTTATTGAAGATAATATTTTTGTAAAAGCTTCTCTTTATCCTCACTGTATTATTGTTGGTGATTTTAACTTAAATCTAAGGAAAACCCGTCACCTTCAACAGTTTCTAACAAACACTGATTTTTCTAAAATATTTTCTCCACCAACGTTTATTATGAACGATAATCAAAGCACTACTCCTGATATCCTCCTTTGTTCGTCTAGTATAAAACCCCTTATCCACTCTGTTAATGTTATCCCTGACCTTTGTTCGGACCATTTGGCAATTAGATTTAGTATTGATATCCAAATATTACCTTCCCCTAAGGAGTTTATTTATAACCTAAATATGTGTAACATAACAAAAGTGAACCAAGAACTTTCTTCATTTGCTATATCTCACCCAAATATATCTCCCACTACCATCTCATTATTTTTTAAACTAATAGCATCATCTATCCATTGTCATACCCCTAAAACATTAAAATCCTACTATAATTACCTTCTTCCTCCATTTATTATGCGTCTTATTAAATATAAAAGAAAATTATATCGTGAGTTTAGAAATACAAATGACTGAACATTAAAAAGACAGTTCAATGACTTGAATAAAAACATACACGACTTAATTTTCCAGTACAGACAAGACAAATACATAACGGCTTGCAACAAAATTAGAGAAAAGAATGGAAAAAACTACTTTCAAGAGATTAAGAAACTGACTAAATACAAACGGACATCATACATACAATCAATAACAGACCCGGTTTCCAAGAATAGTTTTTCATCTGACATTGACATTGCCAATACATTTCAAAAACACTTTAACCACGCATTTGCCTTCTCCAACTGTGACAATTTTGACAATATTCATTTAGAATACGTAAACAAATGGTACGACATATTTTGTAGACAGACGTACGTCACTCCTTTGGACGAAACAATACACAAAGACGACTATTACGATTTGCTAAATAAAGGTAAAAATTCAGCACCAAGACATGATCTATTAACTAGACAAATTTTAAAACAGTTCAATGACGACGTTCATAACTACATATTAAAAATTTTCAATTATTGTTTTTTTCACCAATATTTTCCTATTGAATGGAAAGTGGGAACAATTGTATGCGTCCCTAAAAATGATGCTAACCTTTCTTACCCAGCTAGTTACCGCCCTATCACACTTCTCCCAGTTCTTGGTAAACTATTTGAAGGTATATTGCAAAATAAACTTCTAAAATGTATCCACAATAAAATACCCATTACACAATTTGGTTTTGTAAAAAATAGATCCACAAGCCATCCATTAACTATTCTGACATCTAACATCCAAACATCCCACCTCGAAGGCAGACACTCAAGCGTCTTGTTTATGGATATAAACAAGGAATTCGACTCTGTCTGGCATAGAGGCCTCCTATTTAAGCTATCAGTCCTAGAGGTGCCTAACCATTTAATTAATATAATAATAGGATTTTTAAATGATCGAACTCTTAAGGTTCGCATAGCTAATACCTACTCCGATCCTTTCACTCCACAACAAAGTGTTCCACAAGGATCTCCCTTGTCTCCTCTTCTATATAATATTTTTTGCTCTGATATATATAGTTCTAACCCATCCTGTTTTAATCCAAACTCCTACATCCTACAATATGCTGATGATACAACATTGGTTTCTTACGCTAAATCTCTAAACCAATCTATGGATCAATTGCAATCCTTGCTTGATATTACAAATTTGTGGTTCAATAAATGGCGCCTTTTTGCAAACCCGCTAAAAACCCAACTACTAATTCCCTACCACAAAATCCATGAAAATTTACCTAGTATCCAAATGAACCAACAATCCTTAAATCCATCTCATATTTGTAAATATCTAGGAGTAAACTTTGACCCTAAACTAAGTTTTAAGTTTCACACTTACTCCATTAAATGTAAAATCAGATCCCGAGCAAAACACTTCCGATCCCTTACGTATAGAAACAATAGAATTGACATTAAATGTGCCACGCACATATACAAGACGATCTGCCGCCCAATCCTTGACTACGCATCCATAATATTTCTGAACTCCAATAAACCAACTCTCAATCCCCTTTATGTAGGAGAAAGGGCATCTCTTAGAACTATTACCAAAATCCGACATCCCAACAACCCCCTCCATAATCCTTCAAACGAACTACTGTATGAAAAAACCAACCTCATCCCACTTTCCGAAAGACTCAACACACTTCAAACCAAATTTGCAAATAATCCTAACAACCCAGAGATTCTAGATAATCTAATAATTCCTAGAAATCTAGGGATTATTGCAAAATATAAAAAAACCTGCTTTTTCACTATTCCAACATATCCTGACTCTCGCTAATGACAACGACTAACTAACAATATCACCTGACAAACCATACTACTGAATCATATATCATACATCATGCATCATTTTTTTTTTGGTTTTTGTTTTTTTTTTTTTGTTTTTTTAATAAAAATTACAATATATTTTACCTTATTTCAATGGCTGAAAGACTACGGTCGATAGCCGTTTGTACAAAACATTTTTTTTCCGTCTATGTTATATACCTGTTCAAAATGTTGTAAATTACTTGTGCAATAAAAATGTTATATATATATATGTACCACAAACCAGTTGTTTGTATTTTAAGTGTATTAAAATTAATTGCAAATCTAAAACTCAATCAAATTTGCGGTTTTGTGTATTTTAATCATTAAACACATCAAAAAAATATTTAAATATTTCCATACCCATGTAATCGGTTTTTGTGAAATTTTCTGTGGAATACTCATAAACATAAAAATATAGATATAAATCATAAAGAGATATTTAATAAATAAAAAGTTAAAATGAAGTTTATTAATTAAAATATAATTTTATAAAACATATTTATCATTCCACCATTTACCACAGCAAATTTCTTGGAACTAATTTATTGGAAATAGTTATAGTTAATACCGATTTTAATAAAAGTTTGCTTCTTATTAACAAAACGTGATAAAAGTGATTATTTTGAATGAATATTATTTGAATTATTTAACTTTTAATATCAACAAATATCACTTTTTTCTATGCATATGAATAAACATATTAGTTTCATTTTTTTAACATATATTTTACGTTTTTCTTATAAATAATTATAGTAATTGTAAAAAATGCTATTAGCTAATTTTTCTCTACCCTACCCATATAATTATACATGTTTTAAATAAATAGCACCATCGCTGTACGTGGAGTAATTGTTTGTTTGTATATGTTTGTCTGGTGAAAGCTCGGGACTGTCCGTTTACCCGCTATCTATCATAGGGGAATACCACATCAGTATTGAAATATTATCAGTATATCAAGTATATATACTGGAAACATTTTAAATTAATGTATCAGTTCTGATTGTATCTTTCAGTATTTAAGATGTTTAAATATATTGTTATTATGGCACTATGTGCAGCTTGTGCAAGTGTTAGTTATGGGCAACCTATCGATATCATAGAAGATGCAAACGGTCAGGAATACTATCTAGTTCCAATAAATAATGTTAGGCAAAAACGGTAATTAATTATGGTACACTATTTAAATTATGCTTTATTTGCATTATTTTTTTCTTGTAATTTGTTGATAAACAACCATTCTAAATGTTTATTTTTTTTATAGAGAAACTACGGGAGCTGCTGGGCCTAATGGAGCTACTGTTACCCACAAACAAACAATTATTAACAACGAAAACCATAAAGTTGATGCTACAGCTTATGCTCAAAGAAACTATCATCCAAAAGGCCCGTTAACCACAGGAAATCAATTTGATTATCACTATAAACCATCAGGTAATGTAATAACATCTTATTTTAGATCATGTTTCTATAATGTTTCTTTTTATATTAGATAGTGTAGTTAGCATTCAAACTGAAAACACACGTGGATATGGAACTGATGCTACTGCAAAAGGAACCTACAACTTTTATAGAACACCAGACAAGCAAGGAACTGTAGGTGTTTCTGGCACATACAATCAACATTTTGGTGGAAAAATAGGAAATCGTCAAGCTGGATACGGTGTACTGCTTCATGGAAGATACGACTTTTAAGAAACTATTGTGTAAATTATTTATTTATATTTAAAATATTTGTTAATAAAATAAACTTATAAACCTTACATGTGATATGTTATTACCAATTTCTACTTAATTCTGTTATATTTTTATCTTTTGTTGCAAAACAATTGTTATCATTGAAAAATTCAAAATCCTACAATTTTTTACACAAATTTTGGATTGTAAATTTGTTGTGATCACATAAGTTTAGAGCAATTTGTCTTAACAAAACAAATTTTAATTATATTAGTGCAGTTAATAATTTGTCCAATTTGTAAATTAGCATTAAAATGGAATAAGTATGTACAATGAAAAATTAGTTGGGTCATCGGGTCTAGATAAAACTTTATAAATTGCTGCTCTTAAAGAAGTTTTTAACTAAGGGATATATCTAACAAAACTAGCAATTTTAAGTAATATGCAATTTAAATATTGTTATTACAAATATAGTTGTCATCACCATAAAATGAAATAAAATAAATAGCCTAGAATAAACAACAAGACCTGCAATTTGAGTACAAAAATTACATGAATATCAAATTTTTCTAAATCTTTGGATAGTCATTCCTATTATATTTATATATTATAGAAAGTAAAATTGAGTCTAATTATGAAATGTTGTTTTTCAATGTTAATAGTAATCATACTTTATATAAATTTTCAAACAAAATAATGTTGAACAAAATCTAGATCTGTTGTTTATAAATCCATTTTGTCTGTTATGGCACCATTAAAGTTTGTTGGCCTTATGCTGAATAAGCACAACAAAAATAAAGAAAATAAAAATTTGCATATTTGCTTATAAATAATGCTTTTAGTCAATCTATTGTAAATACTCGTGTAGGTTTTGCTGTATCTTGAATTGCACATCTTTTTAAGAATCAATCTTCACGTTCTCATATTGTTTTGGAACTTCCATTTTTAGCAACTCATTACTTGCTTAAGTTATATTCTATTAACCCAAAAATGCAATTAAAACTTTTAATTTGTGCCGAATTATTTTTATCAAATTTAATCTTAGAAAGTTAAAAATTTTATTTTTATATTTATAATCAATTGCGCTTAGTGATGGGCAAACTCGAGTCATTAATCGATTCTGAATCGATTATTAAAACATCTCGAGATTCTCGAGTCATTAAATTAAACAACTCGAGTCATTGAGGACTCGAGTCATTGAGGACTCGAGTCATTGAGGACTTGAGTCATTGAGGACTCGAGTCATTAAAGACTTGAGTCATTAAAGACTCGAGTCATTGACAACTCGAGTCATTTACAACTCGAGTCATTGACAACTCGAGACATTTTTGAAGACGAGTCATCGATTCAGGGACTCGCATTTTATAATCGATTCAGAGACTCGCATTTTATAATCGATTCAGAGAATCGCATTTTATAATCGATTCAAGGACTCGCATCGTTTTCTCAAGAGCCGCATAGCTTGTACTTCTCGATGCTCGGCTTTCGATTCCGATGCAAGTCCCGTAATCGATTATAAAAGTAGAAACTACTTTCTCGAGACAATTGTTATTTTCGTACAGTGAGATGTGCGGGAATCGAGTGGTTTAAAAGTAGTTACTACTTTTGGTTTGATTTAATCGATGATGCATCTCTCTGCTCGCATTTCATTCACAGCCGATATTTTTGTTTGCGTGATTGTGATATTAATTAATGCGATGTTAATTAATATTTAGAACGTTGCTAAATAATTTAAAAAAAACTGGGTATCTGTTTGGCTAAAAATTAATTTTAACTAACATCGATGTTAAAATTTTACAGAGTAAACCTAATAAAACGTTATAATTTTAACATTAAAAATTAATTTATAGTAACTTTACTAATCGAAGAGGGGGTAAATAATCGATTATTAATCGATTATTAAATTAATCGAATACTATGTAATCGATTATTGAAATAATCAATTATGCCCATCACTAATTGCGCTACTGAAATTATTTCAGTTCAAAAGTTGATTTATTGTAGAAGTATTTATAAGCAACGTTTTAGTAAAGACTAATTAAGTTAATGTAGGTTAATTTTATTTTTAATACTTTTAAAATATTCCCGTTTAACATTTAACTAACATTTAAATTTAAAGTTTTTATAACAAAATTTGTTTTTATAATGATTTTATGTATGATTATATTATATTTTTATTTTATTAAGAATATAGGTTATTTTATAACAGATGAATGAATGAATGTTCTATAATGCGTACTTTTTAAAAGAGAAAGGATAAAACTGCACTCTCTAAATCGGAACACGCCCCCGATGGTGTAATTATAAATACTAATAAAAAATAAACAAATGAGACATAAGATGTTATTTAATTTTTTTATTCAAAACTAACCTATCTGGTTTTTAATATGTAAGAACTATTGTCATGATAGTTATAATAATAATAATATTTTTTTAATTTTTATATGTCATCTTATACATATGTTCATCAAAATGGTTGCGACGGTTACTATGTGGTACTTCATATTTAATAAGTAAATAAAACAACTACTATGTTTTTACCACTAATTAGTGGTAAAAACATAGTAGTTGTTTTATTTACTTATTTATACATATGTATTTTATTATGCAAGAAAGGTGTGTTTAAACTTAAATTAAAAATGAATACGCTTAATTTTGAATTGGTTTTAATATAAATAATATTTATAATACAGTTAATTATAACTAGGTTGTAAATAAATTAAATAAAATATTTAAAAAAATTAAAAGTCGTATCTCCCATGAAGAAGTACACCATATCCAGCCTGTCTATTTCCCATTCTTCCTCCAAAATGTTGATCATATGTGCCAGAAAGTTCTATTGTTCCTTGTCTGTCCGGTGTTCTATAAATGTTGTAGGTACCACGCGTGTTTTCGCTTTTGATGCTGAATTCGCTATCTAATATTTAAATAATAATAATAATAAAATTGAATCAATTAATTGTTCTAATTATTACCGGTTGGTTTGTAATGATAATCCACTTGATTTCCGGTGGTTAATGGTCCCTTTGGATGATAGTTTCTTTGAGCATAAGCTGATGCGTCTACTTTGTGATTTTTGTCATTATAAATAGTTTGTTTGTGAGTCACTTTGATTCCATCGGGCCCAGCTGAACCTGTAGTTTGGGATCCTGCCTTATCTTTAGTTTCAGCTTCACTGAAAACAAAATATAAATATTTAATGATTGAAAAAGTAGTGAATTGTCAAGCATTTCTGCACGTAAATAAATACATACCGTCTTTGCCTGTTATGATTAATAGGAAGAAGATAATATTGTTGGCCGCTCTCATCTTCTATAATATCAATTGGTTGTCCCAAACTGATAGTAGCACAAAGTGCAACAATAACAATATATTTTAACATTTTATTTGTAATAAGTATTAGAATATCAGTACTAATGCTTTATTGACTTTACATTAGTTTAGTAATTAAGATTTCAGACTTTATATACCTACTCGCTAATTATACAATCTAAATATGAGGGAATTACCAAATAATTGTAAACGGGACATTACATTTCATTTCAAAACAATATTTTCTTATCAAATTAATTTATAAATTTGTTACAGTAATCGCAATTAATTAATGAACCGTTAAACTCAAAACAATATTAATAATTTATATCAACAGATAAATATTAATAATAAACACTGTTAATTGTCGAAACAAAATAAAAATAAAATAAAACGCGAACAAAATTAATGAAAAACAATAAATATTTTATATGCCGGTTTAGTAAAAAAAACACCAGAATTAGAAAACTTTTTTTTCTAATGCTTGCAGCAAAAATAATATGTTTAATTTAATTAATTTATTATTTGTTAACGATCATTAATTCTAATAAATAATTTGTGAATACAATAAGTTGCATAAAACGTACATTGATAAACAACAACGCTAAAGCTGTAGTTTAATAACAAAAAATGTTGCATTATTGTATTCATTATCATTAGTGTTTTGCTCTTTGCAGGTTTTAAGTGCCTTACTTCTTGTTTTTTGATCTTCCGCCTTTTTCTTTTATTTAATTCACTTTAATTCTTTCCTTGCAACATCAGTTATCTTTTCTTTTCTCTTTTCGGATATGAATTTACCATTCCTTCAATCAAGTCTTTCAATAAACAATCTCTCTTTAATGCATACCCTATCCATCTTATCTTTTTTCTATGATTTTACCTGCTAGAGCTCTTTCATTTTCTGCTCTTTAGAATACTTTTTTTATTTCAGATCTTTTTTGACCACTTAATACCCATTAGGTAGCCATAAACAAATATATTATTTGGCATATTTGCATGCAGAGAGAAAAGTGGCGCATTTACTTGTGACGAGCATTTTTATGACCTACATCATAAACATCCACGACAATCCAACGATTTATTTGTCTATCTGGTTTGCCACAAGTAATGTGACTTGTCTATTTTTGTGATGATTTACACGAAATACTAGCGTAGCTCTTGACTTTCTAGAAATTTTGTTAGATCACAAGCAATAGTATACGCAACTATTCAAAATGTCGCCAACTCATATTTGGCAAATATAAATATTGCTGGTAGCACTTGCCAAGGTGTTTGTGAAAAACTTTAAAAAAATCGTGTTCCAACAGATCTTCTTTTCTTTGTTTTTTTTAAGAGTTTTTTTTTAATTAATAAATGCAGAATTTTAAAGGGAATTTTCTATACAACTTTTTATCAACTCTTCACAGAAAAAAACTTGCTTGAAAGACATGAAAACTAAAAAAAAATATATATGATTGTATTTATTGGTGACAAAGCGTTTGCTCTACATAAACATATTTTAAATTTTTTGTCTCAAAATAAGCTTGTTTATAAGACCGCACCTACAACTATCGACTATCAAGCCGGAATGTCGTTGAAAATGTTTTTGGTTTTCTAACAGCAAAATTTTGTTTTCATACTGCAATAAATATGAAACTATTGAATATACAATACGTTCTATTAGCAATAGATTGGACCTACTTCATTTGATTCAAAAAACAAAACAAAAACAAACATAAATCAATAAATAATGCAAAATACAGACAAAATAATGTTTAGTTATGTCCGTTGCAGATTTTAAACACAGAGTCAACTACTAGATGCAAAACAAAATAGAGAAGAATATTTGAAATATTTTACTGGAAATAGAGCAAGATCAAATGTTACCATCGTTAAAATGTCTATTTTTTTATTTATTTACAATAAAATTATACTTTTGTTGTTTTTTAAATAAAATTACTACTTAGATATGTTTTATTTATACATCTAACCTCGATTCTGGCATTCTTGTTTCATGTTTTTTAGCTTTTTAAGACCTGAAATTCTCCTGAATTTACATAAATGTAATTTTTAAATAATGCAGTAGGATTGCATATATTAGATATGCTAGGAAGGCAGATTGTTCTTGGTCTTTGTAAACATGAATAAATCAAAATATTATAAATAAAGGAAATAAACCATTTCCACCAACCACTTCTTATATAAATTTCTCTACCTTAATAAATTCTTCTTGAAAGAAACTGATTTTTTGTCTTTACCAAATCTTCACCGCCATGAAGTTTATAGTTTTTTACATACATCAATCAAAGCGGAGTATCACACTTTTTTGAAAAAAATATTTGCATGCTGAAAGTTTTTTTAATTTTCAAAAAAGCAAAAAGCAAGATGTTGATTATAGTTTACAAACTTACAAAAAAATGTAATTAATTAAAACAGATTAATATTCAGAAACACAATAATTATCATTTCATCTCTTTCCACAGCAAACCGCTTCTAATAAAAATTGTTAATTTTAAATGTGTGGTTTTTATGTTAATCCATTACTTATTAATAATTTTATGCATTTACATTAACATGTTAATAAAAATTTATTATTCTATTTAAAAAAGTATATTTCAAGCTATAATATCAATAAACGATTAAATGAATTAATTTTATATCACTTTCTCTGAGCATATTATTAAGACTATATATATTTATTTCAATTTTTTACATATTTTTTACGTAACGTTATTTTGATGACTCAATTATACGCGGAGTAATTGTTTGTATATGCTTGGCCGTTGAAGCTCGGGTCTGTCCCGTTTACCCGCAATCTATCTCAGGGAATTACCGCAACCGTTTTGACCCAGTAGTACCAGTTGATCGGGTATATATACTCAAAACATTTTAGATTAATATATCAGTTGTGATTTAAATTCTTAATATTTAATATGTTTAAATATATCGTTATTGTAGCACTATGTGCAGCCTGTGCAAGTGTTAGTTGTGGACAACCTATCGATATTATAGCAGATGAAAGCGGTCAGGAATACTATTTAGTTCCAATAAACAGTATTAGGCAAAAACGGTAAGTTAATATGAAACATTGTTATTAATTAAATTATGTTTCATTAACATGGTTTTTAATTATTTGATAAAAGATCATTTGTAATGCTCATTTTATTTTGTAAAGAGAAACTACAGGAGCTGCTGGACCTAATGGAGCTACTGTTATCCACAAACAAACAATTATTAACAACGAAAATCATAAAGTAGATGCTTCAGCTTATGCTCAAAGAAACTATCATCCAAAAGGCCCGTTAACTACTGGAAATCAATTTGATTATCATTATAAACCATCAGGTAATGACAATATTTTCTTACTCTATATTATATTACAATGTATTTTTTTTATATTAGATAGTGTAGTAAGCATTCAAACCGAAAATACACGTGGATATGGAACTGATGCTACTGCAAAAGGAACCTACAACTTTTATAGAACTCCAGACAAGCAAGGAACTGTAGGTGTTTCTGGCACATACAATCAACATTTTGGTGGAAGAATGGGAAATCGACAAGCTGGATACGGTGTACTGCTTCATGGAAGATACGACTTTTAAAAGACTGAATACTGTGTAAATTATTTATTATTATGTTTAATATTTTTATACTTGCAATATATAATAAACTTATAAATCTTACAATAAATTAGATTTAATTTTTGCAGTCACTGTTATAAAAGTTTTTTGTATAAACACAAGAAATTTTATTTTTACGAGACAAGCAACATTTGCAGCAAATATCAAAATATTTTCGCATTGATCAGAGTGATTTTTCAATGTGCTGATTTTTTGCTACTGACGTGGAAGTTTTTTTTAACGGCAAAATGCATAATTTTTTTGTCGTTGTCTGATAAAATATTTATAATTTGATTTTGTTTTGAATACATGGTCGATAAATAATAAATAAATTATATTTAGTAAGTTGTTTTTAAATTAACGGTTGTAATAATTCCTTAGTTAGTTTAGGTTAGGAGGCAACAATTTTATAGATAATATTAAAAACCAAAAATTGCAGCAACTCCAGTATTAAAGTTATTAATTAATAAAAAACTAAACGGCAATAAATTACTTTTTGAAAAAATTACTTAACTTTATGAAAAGAGTTTCTCACGATATCAGTTGATGTTATTGATTTACAAGTAAAAACTTGAAGCCACAACAGCTTCAAAGTTTCTATTCTAGCTAATCATGCTCAATCAATTCTTTGTAAGGATTTTTGGCCTGCCAATATAGCGGTCAAGAAATTTATTAATTATAGACGAGTTAATAACTAAGCTCAAAGAACTCAAGCTAGTTGTAGCTGTACATAATGAGTTAGGAATAAGTGTTATTTGTAATAATAGTTATTCTGTTCATTTTGTTGCCAATTGTTATGAATTCCTAAACTGCCTAATGATGATAATGTATTCTTAGATTTATGCTTTTTCAATATCCGTGATGTTTCTGTGATTAATGCTGTTGATGTTATATTAAAATTTTTCTAACATCATAATGCTTATGTGATAGATCTAAAAAGTTATACTAACCATGATCTTTATATTTTTAGTGATTTTAAATTTGCTGACTTTAACTTTTTGCAGAATGTTGATTGGTCCACCCTTTTATATAATTGTGATGTTAATAATTACCTTAATAATGTGTTTGTCCCAAAATCCAGCGGTCAGCTGGCCGGTCCGTCGGTTCCTTGGTGGAACGACGATATCCGAGTAGCTGTGGAAGAGAAAAAGAAAGCGTTTAATTGTTTTAAAGGAACTCCGACGCAGGAAAACATGATCGCTTTCAAGAAGAAGCGAGCCGTTGCGCGCCGCAAAATTCTTGAAAGCAAGCAACAGTCATGGGAGAGCTACGTATCGACTATCACGCCGACCACTTCAGTCGGCGAAGTGTAGAGAAAGGTGGGAGCCGTGTCGGGAAAGAAATTTCCCTCTGTGGTTTCCATCCTAATCGTCAACGGACGCGAAGTCACCGAAGCGGCCAACATTGCAGACGCATTGGCAACTCAATTTGCGTCTGCCAGTAGCTCTCAAAATTATAGTGAAGAATTCCTGCGTCAAAAAGAACAATTAGAAACTCAGTTAAATTTCTCTTCCCCGGATTCCCTGCCCTACAACTCTTTCTTTACCTCAAATGAGTTGAAAACGGCAATTAACGGTATGGGTACCTCCTCCGCACCGGGACCAGACGACGTGCCTTATCAGGTTATCCGGCAGCTTCCTTCCCGCATGACGGAGCGGTTGCTGGAAATCTACAACCTGATATGGAAAAGCGGCGTCTACTCGGACTGTTGGAGAGAGGCCATAATCCTGCCGTTGTTGAAGCCGGGCAAGGATCCAAACAACGTCAACAGCTACAGACCGATTTCACTTACCTGCTGCCTCAGTAAAATTTTAGAAAAAATGGTCAACAACCGTCTGGTGTGGATGCTGGAAAGTAACGGTCTTTTAGCTAAATACCAGGCGGGTTTTAGACAAAATCACAGTACCGTTGATCATTTAATTTGTTCAGAAAATTCCATCCAAGACGCCTTCCTAGCAAGAAAACACCTCGTAGCGGTGTTTTTCGACCTGGAGAAGGCGTATGACATGACTTGGCGTTATGGAATTTTGCAGAAGCTGCACGCATGGGGATTTAGAGGCCGTATGCCTCTTTTTCTTAAATCTTTCATGCGCGATCGCACATTTAAAGTAAGGGTGGAAACCACTTACTCGAAGACAGTATGTCTAGAGAACGGTGTTCCCCAAGGGTCAACAATTAGCGTTACCCTTTTTGCGATTGCGGTAAACGATATTGCAGCTTCTGTGGTCACCTGTAAAACAATGCCTGTACGTCGACGATTTGGTGATCCACATGGCGGGAGATACCATCCCTGCCATAACACGTCAACTCCAGATCACCATAGACGAAGTGGACAGAGAGGCAGAGGCGAGAGGTTTTCGTTTCTCTTTGACGAAAACCTCGTGCGTGCATTTTTGCCGCCTCAGAAGACCTCACCGGGACCCCGCGTTTGTCTTGCGAGGTTCCAGAATCACGTGCGTCGAAACAGTCCGTTTCTTAGGGCTCGTGCTCGATAGGACCTTATCCTTTCGGGCACATATTGATGAATTGGTCACAAAGTGCAAAAAAGCCTTGAACGTGATCAAGTGCTTGGCCAACATCAACTGGGGTGCGCGGAGAGAGGTTCTGCTGCGGCTGTACAAAGCTTTGGTTTTATCCAGGGTCGACTACGGCTGCGCGGTATACTCCGTATATCCGCCAGAAAATCCCGGTTGAAAGCCCTAGACGCAGTCTACAACGCAGGCATTAGATACGCCACGGGAGCATTCCGAACGAGTCCCGCACCGAGTCTTTGCTGAGAGTCGGGTGTACTCCCTCTAGCTGCTCGTCGCAGTCGCTTTGTACTCACGTACGCCGCGGCGATGCGAGCAAAGAGAGGTCACAACAACCGACTCATATTTACCGCCAACGAAACGCAGCAACGTAAATACAGACTCAGGCCTACCGTCAGTAGGCCGGTGTGCGTCCGAGCGCAGGAGCTAGAGGAGAGTCTCAACGTTAATTATCCGATGGTATTCGAGGTCGGTTCTGGCGAGTTTCCACCCTGGCTGTTGCCGAGGGTTATAACTCGTCTTGATCTAACCTCCAGCAAACGAGAAACTTGCCCCGACGTCTTGAGGAGCAAGTTTCTTGAAATTGTTGCCGAATACCCAGACTCTCCGCGGTTGTATACGGACGGTTCGAAAACGGATCGGGAAGTGGGAAGTGCCTTCGTTTTAGACGGTACTGCCCATTCATGGTCTCTCCCTAAAGAGGCTTCCGTGTACACCGCAGAATTACATGCTTTGCATAATGCTCTGCTAAACTGTGAGACGTCATTTCACAGTTCGTTCCTCCTTTGTTCCGACTCGATGAGTGCCATCCTGAGTATACAGTCTATGTACTCGGTCGATTCGCTGGTCCAGCTCGTACAAACTTTGATATTCCGCCTGGCCGGGTTTGGACAGAAAGCTATCTTTGTCTGGACACCGGGTCATGTGGGTATCGAGGGCAACGAGCTGGCCGATAAAGCCGCCCGTCAGGCGGCTGACTCGGATCCTACGGACAACATTCCCGTAAGACCCGATGATCTCAAAGGTTACGTCATATCGAAGGTCATCGAGGATTGGCAAAGAGTATGGAACGGCTTCAAGAGCAAATTAAAAGAAATCAAGCTTTCCGTGACGGCTTGGAAATCGCCGGTAGATCTCAACAGGAGAGAGGAGGTCGCCCTATGTCGCTTGCGCATAGGTCATACCAACTTGACCTCTTTGTATTTCCTGACCGGCGATGAACAACCAGAATGCCAAATATGTCACGACCCTCTAACGGTGAAGCACATTTTAGAGGAATGCCGAGAATACCTTCCCCACCGTAATCGGCGCGAGCTCCCTAACAACGTGGCGTCTATTTTATCAAATAGAGAAGAGTCCATGGTATAACGTCAACTTTGCGCACAGGCACTCGCCTGACCAACACCGATCTTATGGTATTGGGCCCCCCTAGCTCAGTGGGATTTTGTGAGTCGCGGAATTAAATACGTTATTTACTTTTAATCGAGTGGTGGTATTTAAGCAGCAAGAGAAATTAAAAGGTAACTCACCAGTTGTATATGAGATAATATTTTGTTTGATTTTCCTGGGCTCCAATTGTTTTTGCTCTTCTTTTAATTTCAGGCTTCCGTGTTCGTCTATCTTTTTTTTTTCTCGTTACTCCGGCAACAAAAACAATAAAATCCGGTAGCTGCAACAAAAGGTGAGAGAGAGGGCGGGAAACAGAGAATAAAAAAAATGCGTTGTCCCGATTTTCATTAATTATAATAAAGAAAAGTTAAATTAAAATCAAAGTAACTTCCAAAATAAACAAATAATAATATATATTCCAATTACTTCCAAAACAAATTAATTGGATGTACACAACCGGTTTATATGCATATATACCCACTATGTTAATACAAACATAATTATAACAATTATAGTATCCGCGGCTTGGACCTGCGGCACCCCCATTCATAAGATTTTTAATATCCGCGTGTTTCCAAGAACCACGCCGAATCTTTTCGATTTTCCCGGCCAACGCTTGCCGATTCTCTTCACAGTCCTCACTCTCTACCCGTTCCCTCACGCTTGCTCGATGGCACCGCTGCTTAGGGAAATCGTGGTATTTTGTGATAGACTTAATACACCAACACTTAAAAGCCTACAAAAATTTAAACGACTAAAAAAAGAGAACAAAAAAAGAGGCTATCAACTAACCTTTAGTTGTTGGTCGGCTTTGAAAGGTGTAATAAATTCACGTATTGAAATATTCATATAGGATTTAAACAAATATGTATATCTATATATATAGCAAACTAAAATCTATAAAAAAGAATTAATAATATAAAAGGGGCTTAATAAAATTTAGACATTACCTTGCAAATTCAAAATCACGTGCACCGCCGTGTATTCAAACTGGTCCCGTTTGCTAAACAAGCTGAACGGGCTGAATTACACGAAAAAGGCAATTTTCAGCGAAAGCATTGCTTTTACGTAGCTTTTCGGTTAAAAAAACTATTTGAATTTTTGCGCATGTTCTCTGCAGAGTTGTCAAATTTAGCTCACGGTACAACAAATAAAATGAGATATATATATATCTATACATAAACTTACAACCAACAACCAAACGGTAGCAAAATAAGAGTAAATTTTAATTGACAGGAAAAGTTTTATAAAGAAAAATATAATTAGTAACTATTCAATGCCAAAGATGCAGTGGCAACCGCGCGTCTATACTAAGCGTGAACTTCACGTTGCTGTCATTGCTGTCACTTAAACGTCAAATCAATGTGATAGTGACGGACAAATAATTAAATAAATTAAGTGTGTGTGTAATTTGTGAAAGGATGTAAAACCGGATTAATGGATTAGGATTGCGGATTGAAGAAATGATAGAGGTAAGTTCTCTATGTAGGTGCATTTGACTAATGAAATTTTGTGTGGTGACAGGTTAGGTAAATGAAAACAAAAGCCACATGGAATCCAATCAAAATAAAAACAACACAAGTAGAAAGGAGACAGGAATTAAAATAAGGAAATAAAAGAAGGAAGGAAACCAAAATCACTCAACAACAACTGGCGTAAACAAGATATGTAAGTACCTGTTTTCATACTGCTTCAATAAACACCACTATAATAATTGTTCTCTTTATTTACATATTAATCCCACACCGACGAACCACCATTAAACCTAAAAATAACTAAGGACCGTCCAACAAATACCACCGAAAGAGAAGCCCAAAATAAATTGTAAAAGAAAACTAACATAAAATAAAATAAAATCGAAAAGGAAAGAAATGATTTAAATAATAATCTAATGTAAAAAAAAAGGTATTTATGCTTATTTTCCCCTAATGTGTTTTCGGCACGTGACAACTTCCCCCTCGCTAATTAAAAAAAATATAAAATATTTTTTTTTTATATATATAAAATAAAATATATTTGTTATTTTGAAAGTAAATTAATGTGGTTTTAAGTCTGAGACATGCTAGTTGCCTCGGTCACTTCCAGTCTCGTCGACTAACTGATACACCCCGGTACCAAGCTTTTTTTTAATCGTATATGGCCCAGAAAATTTATCAGCTAATTTTTTATTAAAATATTTACTGGCATCGGATTGAGGGTATTCCCTTTTCCAAACTGTATCACCTTTATTAAAACTGACATCTCTACGTCTCAAATCATATCGCTGTTTATTACGATCATAAGCATCCAACATTTTCTTTCGCACAGACTCAAACATTTCCTCTCTTTCTCTCTGCCGATGACATTTGCCCTGTTGCTCATCATTCTCACACACAATATTCCATTTGATCCTTCTTTCTGCATGATCATTCCCATCCAGAACCATCTCTTGGCCAAAGTTTAAGTAATATGGAGTGTGTTCTGTGACTTCATGTTTGGCTGTCCTAATAGCACAACCAAACTTGGCCAGATTCACATCCCATTTACGATGATTCTCATTGACATAGCATGCGAGCATGGTTTTTAACACCCGATTTACCCTTTCACATGGGTTACTTTCGGGATGATACACAGGATTGTAGATAACATTCACTTTATATTCATTCATGAGACTTTTAAATTCCTTACTTTTATACTGCACACCATTATCTGTTAACAAAATTTCAGGCACACCAAACATCAAAAAAACATTCTCTTCAATCAACCTACACACACTCTTAGCTGTCGCTTGTCGCAATGGAAAAAATAATGGAAACTTACTAAAATAGTCGGACACCACTAACACATAGCAATTGCCCTTTGAGCTTCGAGGAAGGGGACCCACCAGGTCCGTACTGATCATTTGCCAGTTTTTTGTGACTGTAGGGCGGGAGCCCATCAACCCAGACTTGGCTTGTTGTAGCGGTTTATTCCTGCAGCACACGGCACAATTCTTGATATACTGCTGCACATCACAACGCATCTTAGGCCAGTAAAACCGATTTGCTAACCTGTTGAAGGTTTTATATACTCCCAAATGGCCGGATTTTGGATCATCATGATATTGTTGTAAGTATTCCTTTCTTTTTTCGGTTGAGATTACAAGCTTCCACTTCACTTCACTTTCATCCCACTCGCCTCTTTCAACACATTTGTATAATTTACCATCTACAACCTTCCAATTTATGTACTTTAAGGAATCCTGGCACACTTTTTCACACATACTGTTATACCATTCATTTGCATTTTTCCCCATCATCACATTCATGCATAAACTATCAAGCTTTACCGGTTTACTCTCATCTGTTACGGATCGACTAAGGCAGTCAGGCACCACATGCTCTTTTCCTTTTCGGTGGATGACTGTAAACTGGTATTGTTGCATCTTTAAGGCCCAGCGACCCAATCGACCTTGCGGATCTTTTAGATTATGCAGCCACAGTAAACTGTAATGATCCGTGATCACTGTGAAGCGTGCACCTTCTAAATAGCATCTCAATTTTTTGATGCTCCACAATACACTTAAGCATTCTCTCTCAGTCACTGTAAACTTCATCTCATCTTGTGTAAGAGATCTTGACATATACGTTATCACACGCTCTTGCCCATCAATCACCTGAGATAATACGGAACCGATTCCATAACCACTGGCACATTCTAAATTGAATGGAAATTCAAAATTAGGACAGGCTAATATTGGCGGATTCACCAAAGCTTCTTTCAAACTTTCATACGTTCTCTCACATTCTTCTGACCATTCAAACTTGACATTCTTTCTTGTTAACCGTTTAAGTGGGACAGTTACATCCGCATAGTTCGGAATAAACTTTTTATACCATGAGAACATACCTAACACACTTTTTACACCCCTCACATTCTTTGGCCGCTCCATATCCACGATTGCTCTCACCTTATCTGGATCTACATTGATACCAGCCCGGTTGACCACGTATCCCAAATATTTTAATTCGTCCCTACAAAATACGCATTTGTCTTTACTCAGAGTGAGTCCGGCTTTTTGTAAGCAACAAAATACATCCCTCAAAACTTGTAAATGGGTATCAAAGTCGGGGGTGCTGATGACAACATCATCCAGATAAGTAAAAAGATAGGGTTCAAACTTAGAGCCAAACAACCGATCAACCAATGCTTGGAATGTGCCCGGTGCACCACTTAACCCAAAAGGCATTCTGGTAAATTGAAATAGTCCCCTTCCAGGGATAGTAAAGGCAATAAGGTGCTTACTTGCGTCATCCATGGGAATCTGCCAGTAGGCACTCTTAATGTCCAAACTACTTAGGAACTTACTATTGCCCAGCTTTGTCAAAATGGCATTAATATAGGGGAGCGGATAAGCGCATGGCTCTGAAACCGCGTTTAACTTTCTGAAATCTACGCAGAAACGGTAGGTCCCATTAGGCTTGGGTACCATCAGTATAGGGGAACTCCATCCGCTGGTACTTGGTTCAATCACACCTAATTCCTGCATTTGAGTAACCTCTGCGTCGATTAGCTTTTGCATAAATGGGCTGACTGGATAGTAACGTGATTTTATGGGGGGGCTATTAGTAATGATTTTATGGGTAACTAAATCGGTGCATCCCAATGTTACATTTTTAATCGTTTCAAAGTATTCGTGAACAATTGAATCCAGCTGCTGCTTTTGGGGGACAGTTAGATCACTTCTGACTTGTACCGCATTTAATTTGCAGTTGTTAGAGAAATGCCATTCATTGGTGCTGAGATTTGGGACAATACCCATTTTAATCCAAAAATTGGTTCCTAGGATAAGATGATGTCTTAAAGTAGGTATAATGAATATTTCGAATACTTTTGTCTTTCCTTGTAATTCGATTGGCACGTATGCTTTCCCCAGACACTTGGCTGTAGTGTCATTAGCAACAGTGCATTGTATTGAACAATCTGTCAACGTTACTCCAATCAATTCCAGTACCTTCCATGCTTCCAACCCCATGAATACCCCATTGGCTCCAGAATCAAGTAAGCCATCGAACTCCCTATCATATAGGCTTACTGTTAGAAATGGGCAGCCACTTTCCTTCAAACCTTTCAGCATGGTGTTGATACTCATGTCCATTGTTGAACACTCGTAAGATGCACCACGCTCAGTAAAAGTTTGCCCATCTGATCAGCCACCGGAGCATTTTGGACAGTTGCGCTTTAAATAGCCTAACTCGCCACAACCAAAGCAAGATACTCTTTTATCCGGGCAATCTCGAGCAAAATGTCCGGCCTTGTTGCACTTAAAGCAAACTCTCGTGAATTTAACTTCATGTACGGTGGTCCTGAGTTCACCCCTCGGGTTTTGTCGAAGCGATGAACGTTCTGGCTCATCTTTACGATTTCCCCGGTATCTCTCTCTACTATTCGATCGATACCTGCTTTGAAATCGGTTACCGTTTTGGTGGAACCTTTCACCGCTCCTATACTGGTCAACCCGGTCCCTACTTCGATTATACCTGTCCCTACTATCATCTCGGCTATCTCTGTCCTCATATTGATCCCTACCAACCTGTCTGTTAAAGCTACGAAATCTATTGCTCTCTACAAAACCATTCTTTGCATGATATTGACCAGAATGATCAAAATCATCCCTTCTACTTCTTCCTACCTCTCTTGTTCTATCAAAATTGTCATAATCTAGGGGATCTTGTCTATTATATGCATATCGGCTGGAGCTTGTAGATGGGTAGGGATTCTCAGTTAGATCTCTCTCTAAGTTTGAGATCCTACCGACCCCACTACTCCTCGTGTAGGCCAAGTCTCGCTCAACATTATTTTGCCCTTTTGGAGGAGGAGCATAACCTTCTACACTAATCCGTCTTTCCTCAATCGTTCTACACATGTATATTAATTCTTCGACACTACTAATAGGGTCTAGGCCCAAGCGGTTTAAAAAATAGGGGTGCAGATTGTTTGTCAGCACCTTCATTTTCATCTCGTCGCTTACCCTGCAGGTCATGCGGTTGAACAGATTGCTCATGTAAGCAACGTAGATTCTAATGCTTTCATCTACCCCCTGAGTCCTACTTTTAATTTGGGCCCATAACCTTTCATTGTAGTCAGTGGGAAGAAATTCGGCTTTTAAGCCCCCACACAAGCTACCCCAATCGTTAAGTTTGTCACGGTTGGCCCTAAACCACACAAGAGCTCTGCCAGCAAACAACTCGATTGCGGAATTAAATAACATTCTCTCATCCACGCCCCTTGAAATACTCAGCTCATTCACTCTTTCTAAAAACGCACTCACACTTAAGGAATCGTCTCCAGAAAACCTTATATCCCATTTACTCACACACACCTTGTTTACGGGATTCATACTTAATCTGGTCATTCCAGGAATTAAATTGTGGTCATGGAAACTCGCAATTGCGCATGGAGTAGAGGAATGCCTTGCCTCTAAATTGATTCTGAAATTAAGACTTCAGTAGGAGCTGGGACAGGTCTACTTTCCTCTACTATCTCACATAAAAAATTTATTTCTCCATCTGCATCAAGTGCCAACTTTAGTAAACGGGAGCGCTTTGATGTTTGTTCCTCGTCATCTACATCTATCCTTTCTAACCGCCCTATCACATGCCACAACTTTGCTTCCGCCTTTTTCATTACATTCATACCTCTTGTTTCTTTCTTTAATAATTCCCCAATTTCTCGTAATTTATTCTCACATACATCCAAATCCTCATCCACACTCATAATGGGTTTGCACTTCAGCCCAAGTCTTTCCACTCTTAACGCACTCCGCAACATTTTATCATATCTTTATTTGTCCCTTCATCGTGAATACCCCTAATCCTTAATTCGTATATTAATTCGTCCTTTACCAGTCTATCTAGTTCGATCTTTGCCATTTTTAATAAGATATGACAAATTTATTATATTAACAAAATATTTAATGCACAATAGTACTCAATTTTTGTAAAATTTATACACCACAATAAAATTTGAACAAATATTTAATATAATTTTACTTTGTCTATTTGGTCCCACGTGTTGGGCTCCAGTTATAACGTCAACTTTGCGCACAGGCACTCGCCTGACCAACACCGATCTTATGGTATTGGGCCCCCCTAGCTCAGTGGGATTTTGTGGGTCGCGGAATTAAATACGTTATTTACTTTTAATCGAGTGGTGGTATTTAAGCAGCAAGAGAAATTAAAAGGTGACTCACCAATTGTATATGAGATAATATTTTGTTTGATTTTCCTGGGCTCTAATTGTTTTTGCTCTCCTTTTAATTTCAGGCTTCCGTGTTCGTCTATCTTTTTTTTTTCTCGTTACTCCGGCAACAAAAACAATAAAACAGAGAATAAAAAAAATGCGTTGTCCCGATTTTCATTAATTATAATAAAGAAAAGTTAAATTAAAATCAAAGTAACTTCCAAAATAAACAAATAATAATATATATTCCAATTACTTCCAAAACAAATTAATTGGATGTACACAACCGGTTTATATGCATATATACCCACTATGTTAATACAAAAATAATTATAACAATTATAGTATCCTCGGCTTGGACCTGCGGCACCCCCATTCATAATATTTTTAATATCCGCGTGTTTCCAAGAACCACGCCGAATCTTTTCGATTTTCCCGGCCAACGCTTGCCGATTCTCTTCACAGTCCTCACTCTCTACCCGTTCCCTCACGCTTGCTCGATGGCACCGCTGCTTAGGGAAATCGTGGTATTTTGTGATAGACTTAATACACCAACACTCAAAAGCCTACAAAAATTTAAACGACTAAAAAAAGAGAACAAAAAAAGAGGCTATCAACTAACCTTTAGTTGTTGGTCGGCTTTGAAAGGTGTAATAAATTCAATTATTGAAATATTCATATAGGATTTAAACAAATATGTATATCTATATATATATAGCAAACTAAAATCTTTAAAAAAGAATTAATAATATAAAAGGGGCTTAATAAAATTTAGACATTACCTTGCAAATTCAAAATCACGTGCACCGCCGTGTATTCAAACTGGTCCCGTTTGCTAAACAAGCTGAACGGGCTGAATTACACGAAAAAGGCAATTTTCAGCGAAAGCATTGCTTTTACGTAGCTTTTCGGTTAAAAAAACTATTTGAATTTTTGCGCATGTTCTCTGCAGAGTTGTCAAATTTAGCTCACGGTACACTTAACATAATTTAATGGACTTGATTTAAAAAATAAATAAAATGAGATATATATATCTATACATAAACTTACAACCAACAACCAAACGGTAGCAAAATAAGAGTAAATTTTAATTGACAGGAAAAGTTTTATAAAGAAAAATATAATTAGTAACTATTCAATGCCAAAGAAGCAGTGGCAACCGCGCGTCTATACTAAGCGTGAACTTCACGTTGCTGTCACTGCTGTCACTTAAACGTCAAATCAATGTGATAGTGACGGACAAATAATTAAATAAATTAAGTGTGTGTGTAATTTGTGAAAGGATGTGAAACCGGATTAATGGATTAGGATTGCGGATTAAAGAAATGATAGAGGTAAGTTCTCTATGTAGGTGCATTTGACTAATAAAATTTTGTGTGGTGACAGGTTAGGTAAATGAATTAAAATAAAGAAATAAAAGAAGGAAGGAAACCAAAATCACTCAACAACAACTGGCGTAAACAAGATATGTAAGTACCTGTTCTCATACTGCTTCAATAAACACCACTATAATAATTGTTCTCTTTATTTACATATTAATCCCACACCGAGGAACCACCATTAAACCAAAAAATAACTAAGGACCGTCCAACAAATACCACCAAAAGAGAAGCCCAAAATAAATTGTAAAAGGAAACTAAAATAAAATTAAATAAAATCGAAAAAGGAAATGATTTAAATAATAATCTAATGTAAAAAAAAAGGTATTTATGCTTATTTTCCCCTAATGTGTTTTCGGCACGTGACAATGGGAAGGTGCGTCCAGTTCTTAAAAGACGCAGGACTCCTCAAACAGGTGTAACCAAGTTTTTGTGTTGTCTTATAATGATTTTGGTGTTAACTTATTTATTTATTTTTATTGATCAGTTTGTGTTGTTGAGTTGTTTAAAGCATCGTAGTCTTTTACAATTTCGGTGCAATCTGTGATATTAGGTTTAGTTAGTTTTTAGGGTCTGGCATCGAAGCATTTTACAGCTTCGATGTCATCTGTGATATTAAGTTAGGTTGTGATATTAGGTTAAGTTGTGATATTAGGTTTAGTTACTTTAGTTTTTAAGGTCTGGCATCGAAGCATTTTACAGCTTCGGTGTCATCTGTGATATTAGGTTAGATTAATTAGTAAATTTTGTGATATTAGTTTTTAAATTTAGTTTTTAATTTAAGCAACTGTGATATTAGATTTGGTTTTTATTTATTTATTTATTTATTTAACCATTTTAATGTGTTGTTTTGTCTCCTCAGGTCTATAACCTGAGGTTATTATTATTAAAATAAATAGCTAATGACCTTAGTAGTCGACGCTAAAACACAACAAAAAAAAAAAAAATAATAATGTGTTGCATTTTGCTATTGACTGTTTTGTCTCCAAAAAATTTATTGCGTAAAAACAATTTTCCAGTTTGGTTTAATAAAGAATTGATTTTACTTACTGGACTTAAAATACTGTTCATATACGTTATAAAACTACAAGATTTTTGTCCAACTATAACAAGTTTTAATCAATTCGTACTACGTTTTGAGAAGGTAAATCGACAGCAAACGCATTTATAGAGTTTTTAAACAGTTTGTATACAAACCTAGACAAAAGAGAACAAAACCTTGGTATATTTCTTAATCTGGCCAAGGCTTTTGATCTGGTATATCATGATAGATTAATCTTAAAACTGAATAAATACGGTGTGCGTGGTGTTATTTCTGATTGGTTTAGAAGTTACCTAAAATCTCGTAGTCATTATGTAGAAATAAATAATGAAGTATCTGATATTTTAGTTTTAAATAAAGGCATACCACAAAGGTCAGTATTAGGGTCTTTATTGTTCATT
Organism: Tachinus rufipes; assembly: GCA_963932245.1. Taxonomy (NCBI): domain Eukaryota; kingdom Metazoa; phylum Arthropoda; class Insecta; order Coleoptera; family Staphylinidae; genus Tachinus; species Tachinus rufipes. The sequence goes on from OZ010748.1 coordinate 56,080,435, forward strand.
ATATATATATATCAATGACATTTCTAGTGAAAATGCTATCTTATTTGCAGATGATACGTCTCTATTAATAAATGATAAATGTAAACATCATTTAGTTAAAAAAACAAATGATCAATTAAATGGGCTGACACAGTGGTTTACAAATAATGGATTAGTTATCAACACCACAAAATCATCTGTTATAAGATTCAATATATCCAATAAAAAATTTGATGACTGTCTTTTAATTAAATGTAACGGAGATAAAATAATAGAATCTAATAACACAAAATTTCTAGGAATATACATTGACACATCTTGCAAATGGGATGTGCACATTGATCAATTGTCCAAAAAAATAACTACATACAGTTACATCATCAAGCAACTTAGACCAGTAGTAGATCTTTTTATTTTAAAGTCTTTTTATTTTGCAAAAATATAATCCTTATTGGCGTATGGCATATTAGCGTGGGGTCTATCCACAGAAGTTGTACGTTTATTAAGAATACAAAAAAGAACCACTCGATATATTTTAAACAAAACAAGTAAAACCCATTGCAGTGATTTATTTAAACAACTAAACATCTTTACTCTGCCATCACTTTTTATATATAAAACTTTAATATATTCAAAAGAAAACTGTATTAAAATGCAGACGTTAAATAGCACCCATACATATAATACACGTTATGGATTGATGTTAGAATCGCCGATACATAGGCTAACAAAGTATGAGAAAAGTCCTAAATATGCAGCCATACAATGTTTCAATAAATTGCCTGAAAGTATTAGAAATCTTAATATAAAACTTTTTAAAAACAACATTAAATCTACATTACTGCAAAAATGTTACTATACATACAACGATTTTTTGAATGATGATTGGTAATGTGATATTGATGTGATACCATATTATATATTTTTTTTAAATATTCTGTTCTATATGTACTGTTTGTTTTATGACTGACACTAGTTTTATGTAATTTATTTTATTTTATTTTTAATTTAAATGTTTTCTTAATTGTAAATTAATTTTTAATATAACCTGATTGTACCTATACCTTGCTAAAAGGTCAACTGGAATAAAAAATTATTATTATTATTATTATTATTACGTAAAAGTTTCAGTACATGTCTAATAATTTTTTACTATTATTATAAACAAAAAACTTGCAATAATGTAGATAACTATGTGAATATTTTTGTTGAATTTTTTTTCTCTGTTTACGATACACAATTTTATCTAACTTCATTGTTTGGCTTTAAGGAATACGTATTACATAAATCATTTTCAATTAGTCTGTTGAATATATTTAAGGAGATTGATAACTTTAAATGTAACTTAGCCTAGCACTAGTGTTTCATTTATGCTGTTAAAACAATGTATTTATTCAATTTCTACGCGCCGTTTCATTTACTTTTTGAGGCTTTTCTTAATGTAGCCAGGTTTCCTCAAATTTGGAAGCAATGCTTCCTTTGCATAATTACTAATTATAGGGTATATTCATCTGCTATTTCTAAGTTATTTGGTCAAACTGTAACTGAACAAATACAATAAATGTGCAAAAGCATTTTAGTGGAATGAGTTTTGTGAGAGTCGTTCTACTCTTACAAATTTTCTTTGTTACGAAATTGAACTTATAAATGTCTTTCAATCAAGAATTCAAGTTAATTCGATTTACACATATTTTTCAAAAGTTTTTGATCGCGTTAATTATTTTTGTTTCTACTCTTAATTAATGATCTTTCTTATTTTTCTAATTCTTTGTTTTATCTTTTATTTGCTGATGATCTTAAAATTTATAGAAGTATATCATCTATTAATGATTGCATTAGTTTGCAAAGTGATTCGGATTCTGTTTATTTATGGTGTCTTTAATAACTTGTTTAACGCAAATAAATGTTTTTGATAAGCTTAAACAAAATTTTAAGTAAAGTATTGTATGACTATACTATCAATAATAATGTTTTAGAACATGTTTCACAAATAAAAGCGTAATTTTTGACTTAAAACTAACTTTTGTTGAGAACATAAACTATATGTGCAAGAACATGTTAGGATTTGTGTACAAAATGTCAACTTAATAATCTCCAAGCAGTCTCAAACTACTTTATTGCGCTTTAGTACGATCTCATTTAAAGTACGCCCCCGTCAGTTTGGTGCCCATTCTACAGCATTCATAAATATTATGCAATATAAAACGTACTCAAAACAAATTTTTTTGTTTATTATTGTACAAATAGGCATTTTATCTGAAAATTACTACTTTAACTGCATTGCATTGCAATATAATTTTCCGGCGCAAAAAATTCGGAGCAAGAAAGACAAATTATCATTTTTACGTAGACTAATGATATCTGAATTTTATTGCCAAGAATTACTAGTAACTTTTCTATTCCAAGTAGTCAACAATAATCTCCGTACTAGACTCCATTATTTAGAGAATCTATACATTCTACTAAATTTAATAAGTAAATTTCAAAAGGTACTTTTAGGAGTCAATTAAAATGTGTTGATGAGTAATTATATTTTGTTTTTTACGCAATTTTTTGTTTGTTTTTTATTATTTAATATTTGTTTGTATATTTTTATAGAATTGTAATATTGCTTGTAATCATCATTATTTATTTACATATATAATGATGTAAATGGTTTTTTTTATAAACCGTAAATAAAGTATTATTGAAGTATTAATAATATTAATATCACAGCCCCAAAATGCCTAACATAAACTTTTTTAACTTAAACATTAATACTTTTCCTTGTAAATCTTTTTTATTAAAATTTTTCTAATAAATAAAAATATATTTTAAACATGTTTGTGGAGATTAAAACCCAAAATCTTATTTGACTCCAAAACTGGTACACTACCCAAAACCCATTCAATATTCTGCATCATAATTACAGAAAGGGCTTTATAGTAATAACGCATCTAACCGTCACTCTAAAAAAAGATAATCTTTTCAGCATTAACAACCCATTAACACCCCATTAAATAAATGTTTCTATTTTGCAATCTTTTTCTTACAAGATAAAATTAACATTTTTTAGTATACATTTATCCAACTTCTAGTATTGAAAATTTTTAGTAAAAGCTGCAAAATATCCGCATGTTATCATCATTAGTGATTTCAATGTCAACCTTAAGAAAACTAAAAACCTCTAACAGTTTTTATCCAACTCCAACTTTTGCAAAATTCCTACTTCTCCAACATTTATAATAGCCAACAACCAATGTACTATACCTGGTCTTCTTCTATGTACATTTAGTTTAAAACCTCTTGTCTATTTAGTAAATCACCTTGCAATATTTTTCCAATATTCAACCGTTTGCTGCCTCTCAAGAACGAATTCATTTACAATTTTAATAATTGTAACTTAAAGCGTGGAAATCAAGATGTAAACTCTTTTATTAGCACTAACCTAATAACATCTCCTAACACCATTAATTTATATTTATCAATTGATTCATCTTTTATTCAAGTTAAAGGTATTGTATGATTAACGCGATCAAAAACCTTAAAAAATCTGTCTAAATAAAACCAGTTTAAACTCTTGATTGAATGTTTATTTTTGTAACAAAATGATTTGTAAGAGTAGAATGACCTTTACAAAACCTATGATGGCGTTCAACTAAAATGCTTTTGCACGTCCATTGTATTTGACCAGTTATAAATTAATCAAATAAAAATAGCAGACTAGATATATATACCTCTAATTAGTAATATCCTCCTTACCTCCAGATGTATGCAAAGGCATAGTGTATTTTTGTTTTCAAACTGCAAGAAAAATGTCATTAAGAAAAGCCTCAAAAAGTAAATGCAGTGGCGTAGAAATTAAATAAATACATTGTTTTAACAGCATAAATGGAACAACGTCCGGTTCAGTGCTAAAGATACATTTAAAGTTCTCAATCCCTTTAAATATACCCAACAGACTAATTGATTATGTTTTATGTAATACGTATTTCTTAAAGCTTAAGAATGGAGTTGGATAAATTTGTATATCGTAAACAGAGAAAAAAATTCAGCAAAACTATCAACATAGTTATCTTCATTATTGCAAGTTTTTTGTTTATAATACATTGTAGCTAAAAAATCATTAGTACTAATAAATTTCCAACAATATTTAGGGTTACTTTGAATGTTGATTTATGTTCGAGTAATATATTGCTTGTGAAGACATGTACTGAGACTTTTACGTAGTACAAATTGATTAAAACTTGTTATTATCGGACAAAAATCTTGTAGATTTTTAACGTTTATAAACAGTTTTTTGAGTCTAGTGAGTGAAATCAATTCTTTATTAAACCAAACTGCAAAATTGTTTTTACGCTACAGTTTTTTTTGGGACAAAACAGTCAATAGCAAAATGCAACACATTCATAACGCAATTATTAACATCACAAATATAAAAAAGGGTGGACCAATCAACATTCAGCAAAAAATTATTAGTTGTGTTAAAGTCAGCAAATTTAAAATCTCTAAAAATGTAATTACACATTAAAATATCACGGCTAGTACCACTTTTTAAATCTATCACATCACATAAGCATTATGATGTTGGAAAGCTTTAATAAAACATCCACAGCATTAATCACAAAAATATCGCAAATATTAAAAAAGCATAAATCTAAAAATACATCATCATTAATAGGTATAAAAATACATTGAGCGCAGTTTAGGAATCTATAACAGTTGGCAACAAAATGAGCAAAATAACTATTATTACTTTGAGCTTAGTTATTAACTCGCCTATAATTATTAAATTTCCTGACCGCTATATTGGCAGGCCAAAAATTCTTACAAAGAATGGATTGAGCATGATTAGCTATGAAATAGAAACTTTAAAGCTGCTGTGGCTTCCAGATTTTACTTGTAAATCAATAACATCAACTGTAATCGTAGGAAATTTATTATCATTTACTTTATCAGTTTTTTTAGTGCCACGTCTAAGTTTAGAATCGTGCACGTAAGAAGTAGGCACATAAGCTTGCAATTTGTCATTAGTTGGGATACAACCAAAGATAGTTTGACTTGTTAGCTATAGGCTGAATCAATTGTACCGTTTTATTAGTGTTCGGCGCAGTAGTAGGAGCAGTTAGTTGTTTATTGAGAGCTTTGTACTGAAAAATAGTTTATCTTGTTTGGCAATCTTTTCTTCAAGTTAAGTAATTTTTTCAAAGAGTAATTTATTGCTGTTTAGTTTTTTATTAATTAATAACTTTAATACTGGAGTTGCTGCAATTTTTGGTTTCTAATATTATCTATAAAATTGTTGCCTCCTAACCTAAACTAACTAAGGAATTATTACAACCGTTAATTTAAAAACAACTTACTATATATAACTTATTTATCGACCATGTGTTCAAAACAAAATCAAATTGTAAGAATTTTATCAGACAACGACAAAAAAATTATGCATTTTGCCGTTAAAAAAAAAACTTCCACGTCACTAGCAAAAAATCAGCACATTGAAAAATCACTCTGATCAATGTGAAAATATTTTGGAATTTGCTGCGAATGTTGCTTGTCTCGTAAAAATAAATTTCTTGTGTTTATACAAAAAACTTTTATAACAGTGACTGCAAAAATTAAATCTATTTTATTGTAAGATTTATAAGTTTATTTTATATTGCAAGTATAAAAATATTAAACATAATAATAAATAATTTACACAGTATTCAGTCTTTTAAAAGTCGTATCTTCCATGAAGCAATACACCGTATCCAGCTTGTCGATTTCCCATTCTTCCACCAAAATGTTGATTGTATGTGCCAGAAACTCCTACAGTTCCTTGCTTGTCTGGTGTTCTATAAAAGTTGTAGGTTCCTTTTGCAGTAGCATCAGTTCCATATCCACGTGTGTTTTCAGTTTGAATGCTAACTACACTATCTAATATAAAAAAAATACATTGTAATAAAATATAGAGAAAGAAAATATTATCATTACCTGATGGTTTATAATGATAATCAAATTGATTTCCAGTAGTTAACGGGCCCTTTGGATGATAGTTTCTTTGAGCATAAGCTGAAGCATCTACTTTATGATTTTCGTTGTTAATAATTGTTTGTTTGTGGGTAACAGTAGCTCCATTAGGCCCAGCAGCTCCTGTAGTTTCTCTATAAAAAATAAAATGAGCATTAAGAATGATTTTTGATCAAATAAATAAAAAAACATGTTAATGAAACATAATTTAATGAATAACAATGTTTCATATTTACTTACCGTTTTTGCCTAACACTGTTTATTGAAACTAAATAGTATTTCTGACCGCTTGAATCTTCTATAATATCGATAGGTTGTCCACAACTAACACTTGCACAGGCTGCACATAGTGCTACAATAACGATATATTTAAACATATTAAATATTGAGAATTTAAATCACAACTGATATATTAATCTAAAATGTTTTCAGTATATATACCCGATCAACTGGTACTACTGGGTCAAAACGGTTGCGGTAATTCCCTGAGCTAGATTACGAGTAAACGGGACAGTCCCGAGCTTCAATGGCCAAGCATATACAAACTCCGCGTATAATTAGGGTGATACCGTTTTGATAATTAAGACAATTGAGTCATCAAATTAACGTTACGTAAAAAATATGTAAAAAAGTGAAATAAATATATTTAGTCTTATTAATATGCTCTGAGAAAGTGATATAAAATTAATTCATTTAATCTTTTATTGATATTATAGCTTAATATGAGATTTTAAAATATTAATTTAATATAACTACATTAGTCATACTTTTTTAAAAAGAATAATAAATTTTTATTAACATTTTAAAGTAAATGCATAAAATCATTAATAAGTAATAGATTAACATAAAACTACACATTTGCAATTAACAATTTTTATTAGAAGCGATTTGCTGTGGAAAGAGGTGAAATGATAATTTTTTTGTTTCTGAAAAATGAACTGTTTTAATTAATTACATTTTTTTTAACAAGTTTGTAAATTATAATCAACGTTTTGCTTTTTGCTTTGTTGAAAATAAAAATATTCCGCTTTGATTGGTGTATGTAAAAACTATAAAATTCATAGCGGTGAATATTTGGTAAAGACAAAAAATTATAATATTTTGATTTATTAATATTTACAAAAGATTAAGAACAAGCTGCCTTCTTAGCATCTCTAATGTATGCAATCCTTTTCAGAAAACTTAGCTAAAAAACAGAGAACATGCATGAAAGTCAGAATCAAAGTTTAGATAGTAGATATTCAAATAAATTATATCTAAATATTTATTTTATTTAAAAAACAAAAGTATAAATAAAATTTTATTGTAAATAAAATAAAAAAATATTAGAAACATTTAATCCATTTCCAGTAAAATATTTCAAATATTCTTCTCTATTTTGTTTCGCATATAGTACTTGACTTGTGTTTAAAATCTGCAACAAACATAACTTAACATTATTTTGTCTCTATTTTGCATTTTTGATTTATTTGTGTGGATTTTTGTTTCTTTTTTTAATCAAATGAGGTAAGTCTTATCTATAGTTTTTCTTCTTAGTTAAACAGTGGTGTAAAGTGCAAATTCAATGATTTATTGCTGTTAAAAGATTAAAAACTTTTTCAACGATATTTTAATTTAATAGTCAATAGTTGTAGATGCGGTTTTCATAGTTAAGATAATTTTGAAAAAAAAGTTTTAAAATATGTTTATGTAGTATAAACGTTTTGTCGTCATTAAATAAAAAAAAAAAAAAATTTTTTTTTTTATTTTTAAGCAACTTTATTTTGTCTGAAGTTGAGAAAGTTGTATACAAAATCCTCCCATCAAATTTTTTTAAATTTTTACCAGCATCTACAATTATAGCTATATTTTTGTTAACATAGAGTTTCAGACGGTGTAAAAGATCATTAAAAGTATTTGCGTTCATCTGTAAATAATTTTTATAGTCATGATGTCATAATTTTTTTTTATAAGTTTTACTTCACTATATTTTTCTCTTTCATTTTTCTGCAAAATATGTCGTTATATTTTCGTATTCATTATTGTTTTCAACATTGTAGAGTAAATTAAAACACTAACATTAGTAATAATAATAAATTTTTATTTCTTGTTATTTTGAAATAGTTGCGCATAGTGGCTTGTGATCTCATGAACATTCCAGAGAGTCAAGAGCTAAGCTAATCTTTCGTGTAAATTATCACAAACCATAAACAAGCCAATTTACTTGTCGCAAACCAGAAAGACAGATAAATTGTTAGATTGTCGTGGATGTTTATGATGTAGGTGTGATGATGATGCTAAAATGTGTTTGTTTATGGCTACCTAATAGGAATTAAGTGGGTAAACAAGATCCAATAAAGAAGTATTTAAAAGAGTGGAAAATGAAAGAGCTCTAGCAGGTACAATCATAGAAAAAAGATAAGATGGTGATTGTTTATTGAAAGACGTGATTGAAAAGAGCAAAACACTAATGATAATGAATACAATAATGCAATATTTTTTGTCATTGAACTACAGCTTTAGTACATTTATGCAAATTATAGTATTCACAAATTATTTAATAGTATTAATGATCCTTGTAAAATAATAAATTAATTAAATTAAAAGTATTACTTTAACAAATAAAACAAATTAGAAGGAAAAAGTGGTGTTTTTTTTACTAAACCGGCTTATAAAATATATATTGTCTTTCATTAATTTTGTTCACGTTTTATTTTATTTTTATTTTGTTTCGACAATTAACAGCGTTTATTATTAATATTTAACTGTTGATATAAGTTATTAATATTGTTTTGAGTTTAATGGTTCATTAATTAAATGCGATAACACTCACAAATTTATAAATTAATTTGATAAAAATATATGTTTTGAAATGTAATGTAATGCCCCGTTTACATTTATTTGGTAATTTCCTCATATTTAGTTTGTTTAACTTGCAAGTAGGTATATATAAAGTCTGAAATCTTAATTACTAAACTAATGTAAAGTCAATTAAGCATTAGTACTGATATTCTAATACTTATTACAAATAAAATGTTTAAATATATTGTTATTGTTGCACTTTGTGCTACTATCAGTTTGGGACAACCAATTGATATTATAGAAGATGAGAGCGGCCAACAATATTATCTTCTTCCTATTAATCATAACAGGCAAAGACGGTATGTAATTATTTACGTGCAGAAATGTTTGACAATTTACTCCTTTTTCAATCGTTAAAAATTTATATTATGTTTTCAGTGAAGCCGGAACTGAAGATAAGGCAGGATCCCAAACTACAGGTTCAGCTGGGCCCGATGGAATCAAAGTGACTCACAAACAAACAATTTTTAATGACAAAAATCACAAAGTAGACGCATCAGCTTATGCTCAAAGAAACTATCATCCAAAGGGGCCATTAACCACCGGAAATCAAGTGGATTATCATTACAAACCAACTGGTAATTATTACAACAATTGAATCAATTTTATTATTATATTTATTTAAATATTAGATAGCGAATTCAGCATTAAAAGCGAAAATACGCGTGGTTATGGAACTGACGTTGCTGCCAAAGGTACCTACAACATTTATAGAACACCGGACAGACAAGGAACAATAGGACTTTCTGGCACATATGATCAACATTTTGGAGGAAGAATGGGAAATAGACAGGCTGGATATGGTGTACTTCTTCATGGGAGATACAATTTTTAATTTTTTTTTATAATTAATTTAATTTATTTACAACCTAGTTATAATTAACTGTATTATAAATATTATTTATATTAAAACCAATTCAAAATTAAGCAAATTAATTTTTTATTTAAGTTTAAACACACCTTTTTTGTGTAATAAAATACATATGTATAAGATGACATATATAAATTTAAAAAAAATTATTATTATTATAACTATTATGACAATAGTTCTTAAATATTAAAAACTAGAAATTTGCAAAAATTATTAAATAACATTTTATGACTCATTTGTTTATTTTTTATTAGTATTCATAATTACACCATCGGGGGCGTGTTCCTTTCTCTTTTATAAAAGTACGCATTATAGAAGATCTATTCATTCATCTGTTATAAAATAACCTATATTCTTAATAAAATAAAAACATAATATAATCATACATAAAATCATTATAAAAACAAATTTTGTTATAAAAACTTTAATTTTAAATGTTAGTTAAATGTTAAACGGGTATATTTTAAAAATAGTAAAAATAAAATTCACCTACATTAACTTAATTAGTCTTTATTAAAAAGTTGCTTATAAATACTTCTATAATAAATCAACTTTTTGGCTGAACTAATTTCAGTAGCGCAAGTGATTATAAATATAAAAATTAAATTTGTAACTTTCTAAGATTAAATTTAATAAAAATAATTGGGCACAAATTAAAAGTTTTAATTGCATTTTTGGGTTAATAGAATATAACTTGAGCAGGTAATGTGTTGCTAAAAATGGAAGTTCCAAAACAATGAGAGAGAATGTGAAGATCGATTCTTAAAAAGAAGTGCAATTCAAGATCCGGCAAAACCTACACAAGTATTTGCAATAAATAGACTAAAAGCATTATTTATAAGCAAATATGCAAATTTTTATTTTCTTTATTTTTGTTGTGCTTATTCAGCATAAGGCCAACAAACTTTAATGGTGCTATAACAGACCAAATGGATTTATAAACAACAGATCTAGATTTTGTTCAACATTATTTTGTTTAGAAAATTATATAAAGTATGATTACTATTAACATTGAAAAACAACATTTCATAATTAGATTCAATTTTACTTTCTATAATATATAAATTTAAAAAGAATGACTATCCAAAGATTTAGAAAAATTTGATATTCATGTAATTTTTGTACTCAAATTGCAAGTCTTGTTGTTTATTCTAGGCAATATTTTTACTTTTATTTTATGGTGATGACAAACTATATTTGTAATAACAATATTTAAATTACATATTACTTAAAATTGCTAATAATAAAATAAAACACTGTCTACGTTTTTTACCACAAATAGTATTTGTGGTAAAAAACGTAGACAGTGTTTTATTTTATTATTATTATGGATTACCACGTAGTAAAGGTCTCAACCATCCTTTATATTAAAATTGCTAGTTTTGTTAGATATATCCCTTAGTTAGAAACTTCTTTAATAGCAGCAATTTAAGAAGTTTTGTCTAGATCCGATGACCCAACTAATTTTTCATTGTACTTACTAATTCCATTTTAATGCTAATTTACAAATTGGACGAATTGTTAACTGCACTAATATAATTAATATTTGTTTTGTTAAGACAAATTGCTCTAAACTTATGTGATCACAACAAATTTACAATCCAAACTTTGTGTAAAAAATTGTAGGATTTTGATTTTTTTAATGATAACAATTGTTTTACAACAAAAGCTAAAAATATAACAGAATTAAATAGAAATTGGTGATATCACATCACATGTAAGGTTTATAAATTTATTTTATTAACAAATATTTAAAATATAAATAAATAATTTACGCATAAGTTTCTTAAAAGTCGTATGTTCCATGAAGCAGTACACCGTATCCAGCTTGACGATTTCCCATTTTTCCACCAAAATGTTGATTGTATGTGCCAGAAACACCTACAGTTCCTTGCTTGTCTGGTGTTCTATAAAAGTTGTAGGTTCCTTTTGCAGTAGCATCAGTTCCATATCCACGTGTGTTTTCAGTTTGAATGCTAACTACACTATCTAATATAAAAAGAAACTTTATATAAACATGATCTAAAATATGATATTATTACATTACCTGATGGTTTATAGTGATAATCAAATTGATTTCCTGTGGTTAACGGGCCTTTTGGATGATAGTTTCTTTGAGCATAAGCTGTAGCATCAACTTTATGGTTTTCGTTGTTAATAATTGTTTGTTTATGGGTAACAGTAGCTCCATTAGGCTCAGCAGCTCCTGTAGTTTCTCTATATATACAGAAAAACATTTAGAATGGTTGTTTATCAACAAATTACAAGAAAAAATTAATGTAAATAAAGCATAATTTAAATAGTGTACTATAATTAATTACCGTTTTTGCCTAACATTATTTATTGGAACTAGATAGTATTCCTGACCGTTTGCATCTTCTATGATATCGATAGGTTGCCCATAACTAACACTTGCACAAGCTGCACATACTGCCACAATAACAATATATTTAAACATCTAAAATACCGAGAGATACAATCAGAACTGATAAATTAATTTAAAACGTTTCCAGTATATATACTTGATATACTGATAATATTTCAATACTGTTGTGGTATTCCCTTGTGATAGATAGCGGGTAAACGGACAGTCCCGAGCTTTCACCAGACAAGCATATACAAACAAACAATTACTCCGCGTACTGTGATGGTGCTATTTATTTAAAACATGTATAATTATATGTATAAGACAAACAAAAAATTAGTCATTAGCATTTTTCACAACTACTACAATTATTAATTAAAAATACTTAAAATTTATGTTAAAAAAGTGAAACTAATATGTTTATTTATATGCAAAGAATAAAGTGATATTCCTATCAATCGTACCTAAAAACGCTGGAAATAAAATTAATTTATTTAAGGTTTATTGACAATAATGGTTAAATAATTCAAATAATACCTATTCAATATAATCACTTTTATTATATTTTGTTAATAAGAATAGCAAATTTCTATTAAAATCGGCATACCTATAAATTAACATAAAAACAAAACATTTATAATTAATTGTTTTCATTAATTTAATTCCAAGCAGTTTGCTGTAGAAGGGGGAATGATATATATGTTTTATAAAAGTATATATGTATTAATTAATTTTTTTTAAATTTTTTTGTTTTAAATATCTTTTTATGCTTTACATTTCTATTTTTATGTTTATGAGTATTCTACAGAAGATTTCAACATTTTTTTGATTTATTAAAATACACAAAACCATCGGTGATTATCCTTGGCAGCAGAAATAGACCTACGTTACATAATTGAATTTATAAAAAAAAAATAAAAAAAAATTTTTTTAATACACAAATAAAAATTATACTATATTACTTTATTACAATTGACTAACTTTACTATTTCTAAAATAATTAAGTGCAAATTATGTTTTCATTGTATTTGAACTTTGAAACTATTTTTTTTTTGGCTTTTTAAATAAATTTATAATTTTTCAATTAAGTCATGGTTAGAATACAAATAATAATTTATTAAAAAAATATATAATCCAATACATAAACGTAGTAAATAAAATATTACATTTGCAAGTAGTATTAAAATGCATTCAAAAGTATATTTATTTTGCAAGTGAAGTAGTGACCTCGGTTCATTTATTGTACTACAGTGTACTGTCTCCCAATAGCTAATATAGATATAATTTTTGATTTTTTTTTTTTAATTGATTGTCCTTTGTTGTATTAGTAATTTGTAGCTGTTAAAAATTTAATGTTATAGGCAGTGATTTTAACATTGACCTTCTCGAGGCCTGTTATATAAAAACTAAATTTATGGTTTATTTAAAATGTTATAATATCCACAATTCTATATACGTATTGAAAAAAACAATAAATTCTGTCAAGCAAATGTAAGTCCGTGATTGAATCACTCATAAAATAATTAAACAACAAAATAAGAAAATATGTATAAAATTTAAAAATGTTTTCTAATTAATTTTCAGTATAATTTTTTTTTACTATCCAACCAGAACAAACCTTTAAAATATGCACTGCAAATGCAAAACGGTTACTTAACAACTACATTTAAAATTTAGATAATGAAATAAAAGCAATGTTGAAAGTAATTAAAAATAATTGTCTAACTTCTACTCAATTATAGGATAGCAATTAAATCGTGTGTTAAACATTTTGTAGTACCGCAAAACCAGAGCTTATAAAAAGTAACTTTGGCAATAATCGACGAATATATTGACATGGAAATAGTTGTTTTTTTAGTCCGGTTACAAAAACTAGATTGCTAATTTTTTTATAGACTAAATAATTCAAACGTTTTAAGAGATGATGCTAAACTTACTATTAATTAAACAAAGTATCTTATTGTTAGAAACTGGTACATTTCTATTCAACTCAAAAATGCAATACCAAAACCTTATTAAATAAATTATCAGACCAATTTGTCTGTTTTTCAGTTTTTTTTTAATTAATATCGAAACTCATACCGGCATTATTAACCACATTAGACTGCAATAACAAACAGGTTACTCACATTAAGTTGCCATATATTAAGTTGGCAAAAACATATTGTTATGCAACTAGAAATCTTATTTATACGTGCAGTTATCTCTTCGGTAGCAACATACTACTTCTAATTTTACTCTATTGATTTGTGATTATACACTAGGGCATGCCTTCCTAAAGCAATAAAATATTTTTAATGCAAAAACGTAAAAATTATTTTCAATTTCAACTGCAGCATTTGTTAAAAAGCATTTAAAAATTATAATATTTTTACACTACTGAAACCATATACAGGTAGATTTAGAAAAACATGAATTGCTTATTTATTAACATTGAAATATTTTCTACAGAATGCAAATTTTAATTTTCAATGTTCAAAGTTGCTCATAACTTCTTTTAACTTTCTGAATAATTTTCTGCAATAAACGGCAAATGGCATTTTTTTAACTTTTACATATCCAATGCTCAGGGCTTATTTTCATTTAAAAAAACCTACTAGAAAAAATTATAAAGTTGTTAGGTCTAGAGAACCTCTTTGTGGTTAGGGCACATTGCTAAAAACTGACATAATTTGTTTCTCAAAAATCTCCCAAAGAATTCTAACCGTCTAAAACCATACACATCAAATCTCTATTCTTCGTCTCTGTACTTTTGTCAGTTTTCAATTTTGTCATAAATTTTTATGACAAATTCAGTAATCTTGTTCACCATAGCTACGTTACGCGCATAGACTTATTCATAAAACATTTTTGTAACGATTCATTATAATTTAATGAACATTAAAAATATAATGATATTTATAAATAAATTGTCTTTAGTTAAATTATTTAGTAACTTTTTAGTTAGTTTTGTTTTTAATATGTTAACCTATACAATATAACCTCAAATATTGTGAATTAATACAGATTATTAGACATTTTTAATTCAAACAGATGTGTCAATTTAATGATTCGTTTTAATTTAATGGACCAAAAATAGTGCGTAAAACTTAATGAAAAATTTAATAAACATTATTGCTAATGAGTGTTTATGAATACGAAAATTCAATTAAACGTATCATTATATATTTAATAACGTTTTATAAATACGGGCATAAATGAGTAATAGGTGTAAACTAATTATTAAACTTCTGAAAATCAATTAAATTATCATGCAATATTATTTATTTTGTTGGAAGACGCTTTACTAATGTTGATGAGATTTACAAACTAAATTAACGTTTATAAAATATTATATCTTAACTCTGATATCAATTTATTAACTAAAACTTCTTGGCCATATGAATAAAATTCTACTTGATTTAGTTTTAACATAAACATAAAACTAGAACATGCACCTTCTAAACACATTTTTTTTTAATCTGATCTACATTGCGATACAAAACTATACTTTCTACCTAACCAGCTGCAAACAAGTAATTTGAATGTTTTTAAAAACAAATAAAAGACTTTCTATTAACTATAGCTTTCTACACAATAAATAAATTTATTAAAATGAACAGAAATCACTTTTAACTTGTTTTAACAAACAGTTTTCTTAAAAAAAAAAACAAAAACACTTGTTTTTTTATTATTATTGATATTTTATTTTGTTCAAAACAATTTAAAACAAAATAAATAAGAAACATGTTTAAAACAAGTTTAAAGGTTTAAAAAATGTTGGCTGTGCGCTGGCGCAGGTAAAATGTTTTGTTTTTGCAAGAGATGACGCAGTTGAACTATTCTACTAACACGGCTGCTTGCAGCATCTATTTTGCTAAATTTGTCAAATCATTTCAAACCAAACTATAACGCTATTTATGCATCATATTTTTAGGAGAAAATTAACCTAATATAAAAAAAACACAAGTTATTAATTTTCAAAAAAATGACTCTTTAAATATTGAAAATTATAGACCCATATCAATCCTCAGTTTATATTCTAAACTACTAGAAAAGCTAGGATATAATAAAATGTTAAAATTGTTTAACAAATTTAATATAATAACAACCAACCAACATGGCTTTAGAAATAATTAATCCATTGAAACTGCCACTTTTAACACTAATATACATTAAATACGGTTGTGCTTCATGGTTCCGTGCTGTGGCCTCTTCTGTTTTTTTATTTATAAATGACTTGCCTATGGCTATTCAGGATGCGGTTGTAGTTATGTTTGCTGATGACACTACAATTGCAATATCAGCTTTAAATGAAGTTGAACTTGCACGTAAATATAACAAAGTTTTAAATGAGTTTCATCTATGGTGTCATAATAATAAATTAATTATTAATGCTGATAAAACTATTATTATGCATTTTCATCAACGAAGACAATTGTCTAATAATTTTAAAATTGTATTTCATAGCAAGCATTATTTATTATCTGTATCAACAAAGTTTTTAGGTATTGTAATTAAAAAATTATCATGGAACGATCACATTGACTAAATTTGTCAAAAATTGAATAAAGCGTTCTTTGCAATTTTACAATTAAATTCTGACATTTTAGATACTTTAGATATCGAATATCGCTTTTAATATTGTTGTATGGGGTAGCGATTAATAATAATACAATATTTATTAAACAAAAAAGGATAATACGAGTTTTTATCAATAAGATTGCCAATACATGCAGAGATATTTTTAAAATATAAAATTTTAACAATGTTTTTCAGTTATAGTTTTAAAGCCGTTACACATGTGAAAAAAACATGAATACTTATAAAACTAATAGCGCAAATCATTAATATAATTTAAGACATTATGATTATCTTAGAACTGCAATACCTCATTCCACACATAACTAGAGTACTCCGGCATTGCTTTATATAATAATTTGCATATAAATTGAAAAAATATTAATAACTATAAGAGGTTTAAAAAAGAATTGCATTAATTTTTAAGTGAAAAATGTTACTATTCTATTGACGATTTTCTTTTGTGATAATTATGTTTATGATTTATATGTTGTTTCTAATATGTTTCTTGTCTATTTAGATTTTAGTTTTAAATTTTTAATGTGTATTTCTATCTAGTTTTATATTCTATTGTATGACGTTTCATATCCATGTAGTGTGGTTAAAGTGAAATAAAGATAATATTATCATTAAAAAAACAATGTTTTAAACATGTTTATAACTGTTTAAAACAAAATCCTCTAAACAATGTTTCTCGTTTTAAACTAGTTTAAAACAAAAGTTTAAAACAATTTGTTTTAAACATAACAACCCTGGTTGTATTGTTATATTTATTTACTTAATATGTACCTGATTTGTCATATACATGTATACATGTTTTTTTTTAAATGACGACTAATTTACATTACATTACATTACATTAAAGATTTATGAAAGTAAAAAAAATTTTTATACATTTTAACTTTTTTGATTTATTTAAAAAAAAAATACTGTTTATAGAATTTATATGCTATTACACTTTGTATGGCTTGTTTCATTTACTGACATACATTGTATAACTTATATATGTATTTGCAATTTAATACAACAATCCATAATTCGACTTATTTTCACTTTCTATGTCTAATCCATATAGATATTCAAATTCGAGGCGTTATTGTTCATTTTGTCCGTTTTATTCTCAGCTTAGTTTTTACTAAAATTTATTGTTAAAAATTACAAAATAAACTTATTGAAAAAGTGGAACGTTGAAATAAGTACTATTCACATCACAAAGTTGTAAGATTTAAAAGTTTATTTAATATAACAAATAAAAATAATAATAATAAATAATGTACACAATATTCAGTCTTTTAAAAGTCGTATCTTCCATGAAGTAGTACACCGTATCCAGCTTGTCGATTTCCCATTCTTCCACCAAAATGTTGATTGTATGTTCCAGAAACACCTACAGTTCCTTGCTTGTCTGGTGTTCTGTAAAAGTTGTAGGTTCCTTTTGCAGTAGCATCAGTTCCATATCCACGTGTGTTTTCAGTTTGAATGCTAACTACACTATCTAATATAAAAAGAAATATTATATAAACATGATCTAAAATAAGATAATTTTACATTACCTGATGGTTTATAGTGATAATCAAATTGATTTCCTGTGGTTAACGGGCCTTTTGGATGATAGTTTCTTTGAGCATAAGCTGTAGCATCAACTTTATGGTTTTCGTTGTTAATAATTGTTTGTTTGTGGGTAACAGTAGCTCCATTAGGGCTAGCAGCTCCTGTAGTTTCCCTATAAAAAAATTAAAAAAACATTTAAAATGATTGTTTATCAACATATTACAAGAAAAAATTATTGCAAACAAAACATGATTTAAATAGTGTACTATAATTAATTACCGTCTTTGCCTAACATTATTTATTGGAACTAAATAGTATTGCTGACCGCTTGCATCTTCTATGATATCGATAGGTTGGCCATAACTAACACTTGCACAGGCTGCACATAGTGCCACAATAACAATATATTTAAACATCTTAAATACTGAAAAATAAAATCAGAACTGATACATTAATTTAAAATGTTTCCAGTATATATACTTGATATACTGATACTATTTTAATACTGTTGTGGTATTCCCCTGAGATAGATAGCGGGTAAACGGGACAGTCCCGAGCTTTCACCAGCCAAGCATATACAAACAAACAATTAATCCGCGTACTGTGATGGTGCTATTTATTTAAAACATGTATAATTATATGTATAAGGCAAACAAAAAATTAGTCAACAGCATTTTTCACAACTACTACAGTTATTAATAAAAAAAAGCAAAATTTATGTTAAAAAAGTGAAACTAATATGTTTATTTATATGCATAGAATAAAGTGATATTCCTATGAATTGTACCTAAGAACGTCGGAAATAAAATTAATTTATTTACGGTTTATTCACATTAAAGGTTAAATAATTCAAATAATATCTATTCAATATAATCACTTTTATTATATTTTGTTAATAAAAATATCAAATTTCTATTAAAATTGGCATACCTATAAATAAACATAAAAACAAAACATTTATAATTAACTATTTTTATTAATTTAATTCCAACCGGTTTGCTGTGGAATGGGGAATGATATATATGTTTTATAAAAGTATATATGTATTAATTAATAAATTATTTTTTTTTTAACTTTTATGTTTTTAAAATATCTTTTCATGCTTTGTATTTCTATTTTTATGTTTATGAGTATTCTACAGAAGATTTCAACGTTTTTTTGATTTATTTAATGATACACAAAACCATTGGTGATTAACCTTGGCAGCAGAAATACACCTACGTTAAATAATTGAATTTAAAAATAAAAATATTAATTTCTGGATTCGCAATTATTTTTAATACACAAATAAAATATATAATATATTACTTTATTACAATTGAATTACTTTATTATTTCTAAAAAAAATAAGTGCTGATTATGTTTTCATTGTGTTTTAACTTTGAAACTAATTTCTTATTGGCTTTTTAAGTAAATTAATAATTTTTCAATTAAGTTATGGTTAGAATACAAATATTTATTTTTTCAAAAAATATATAATCCAATATGTTGTCTTTTATTGTACTAGCACAAATGTTTTATATAATCAATCACTTTTCAATATCATAATGTTCTAGAAGTTGAATTTCACATTAACTATTTTTCTAAATTGAAACATTTGTTTGACTAGCACTAAACTCATTACTTACAGAAAAGAGTATCTCGAAAACAGCAGCTTTGTTTGTTCGCGTTAAGACTGCAGTAGTAGTTGTTATGGCAACTGGGAAACAACGCTCTGGTTGGCTTAGAGGCCTACCCAATTTACAATAGAATAACTACCAGATTAAAACAAAGCTACTTGTAATTGAATAAATTTAGTTAAAAAATTTTACTATTTAATATTTATCAGTTTTTTGCGTTATTGTAACTAGGTTAACGCATTTGTAAATAATTATATGTATTTCAACTGTAAATTACAATTTTTTGTTGCTGACGTACAGTATAACCTCAAAAACTTAAATATGAGTAAACGTCATGCAATTCTAGGAATTCATTTTAATACATTTTAGTATTAAAAGTGACTAATATACATTTCTACTTAACATAATAATATTTAATTAAGAAGCAATAAAATATTGTATCTGCTTTAAAGTTTTTAAATAATTTAAAATCATTTTATTATAATATAATAAACATAGTGAAGTTAGCTGTTTTATAATACCAACGAGGATATGTTGCAATCACAATTGTGTGACACTGACTTTATAAACCACTCCCATCACTGCAGTCTTAACGCGGACAAACTATAATTAATTTTCAGTATTAATTTTTTTTACTATTCAACCAGAACAAACTTATAAAATGCAAATGCAAAACGGTTACTTAACAACTACATTAAAAATTC
This sequence comes from Tachinus rufipes, assembly GCA_963932245.1. Lineage (NCBI taxonomy): Eukaryota > Metazoa > Arthropoda > Insecta > Coleoptera > Staphylinidae > Tachinus > Tachinus rufipes. Next base: position 56,100,916 of record OZ010748.1, read on the forward strand.
AAATAATAAAATAAAAGCAATGTTAAAACTAATTAAAAATAATTTTCTAACTTTTACTAAATTATAGGACAGCAATTAAAACGTGTGTAGTAAAAGTAACTTTCGCAATAGTCGACGAATATATTAACAGACATGGAAATAGTTGTTTTTTTACAAAAAAAAAATTGTTTAAAGACTAAATAATTCAAACGTTTCAAGAGATGATGTTAAACTACTATCTATTAATATTAATTAAACAAAGTATCTTATAGTTAGAAACTAGTACATTTCTATTCAAACAAAAAATTGCAATACCAAAACTAATTAATTAAGAGACCAATTTGTCTTTTTCAGTTTTTTTTTAACTAATATCGTATTTAAAAAAAACTATAACCTTTTTAATGATATCTAGCTTAGGCACAGTTTTATTTGCTTTTACGTCACATATATACTTGGCATTAAATAATTAAAAATTAGATCTTGGACTCTTAAAAACAGTGTATATAGTTTTTAAAAGTAAAAAAGTTTACAATTCCATTATTATTGATGAAACTCCAACCGGCATTTTTTGCCTGCCTCTACCGAAAGCATCATTTTCAGTCCGCATATGGCCATTGGCAGTGCCGCTGCTAGATGATTTTGCACCCCTGCCAAAGCAAAAATTTGGTTAGGTCTTAGGTTATATTATAAAAATATAATAAAAACAAACTATAAAATTACATAGTAATTAATATTATAGTTATTATAAGATTATTTTTTTTGCAAATTTTTTGATTCGGATGCTAATTCTTTGATTAAGTATTTATTGGTAAATTATCCAAAATTTGATTTTTAATTGTTATCATTTCTAATTAACTCGGTGACATTGTTGACGTGAGATAATTTTTATAATTTAAAAAATTAAAAATGTTTTAAACAAAAAATTAAAAATTTAAATATGTTTAAATATAGGAAATAAATTAATCTCCTTCAATTCAAATTAAAAAATAAAAGTTTAATTTATTTCCGATAGATAATTTTTTGATTAGAAAACTACCTTTCTTCTGCTCTGGATTTTTTTTTTACTCCATAAGTTGCAATTGTGACTGATTTATTGTTATTTTCTTTTTTAACATTACTTTAAAATTTATTCAGCTATTTTTATTATGGGTGACACTTCTTTCATGTTTTTTTTTTAAATGTCAATAAATGCTCCCAACTTGAGTAACCAATTAAATTGGAAAAATTACTGCTACTGACCAAAAATTTTACAGCCAAACAAAACACAGCGTTCTTTGCAATTGAATAATATATAAGCCAATCTTTTATAACTCTTTTCCCATTAGGTAGTTGTTGAGTATAATAACGGCCAGAAACTTTCTTTTGTTACTCACCGGAAAACTCAAGTTCTGTATTCTTTGCTGGAAACATTTTTGGGTCACAAACCTTCCGATAAAATTAACAAAACATCAACAAAACTTCTTTTGTGGTGTTCTCAATGTCTATCATGTTTTTTTCTTTATTATCAAACGACAATGAAATATAAGGTACTTTAAAGACGTCCATAGATTTGATTCTTTTTAATTCGATGTAGACAAAAAAGCATCAAGAAACAATATTGACTTATCAGTAATTGTGTTTTGATTTTCTTGTTGAGTATTTAAATATTGATCCTGCTAATTTTTCCTTTTTTTTGCATTGCTTTTTTAATTGTTTAAATTTGGCGCCCAAATGTTTTTTTCATATTTGGTTCTGAAATTTATTGTTACAATTTTAAAATTTCGGCTATCTGCATACTGTCCATAATCGCAATTGTCAAATGTGCAAGTGTGGAGCGTTAATGTTGCAAGTAACATATAAGCAAGTTGAAACATGACAAAATCAGCAAAACTAATTGTCAATTTAATTTATTTTTATTTTTAGATGTTTTGCGCCCCCTGTCATTGCGCCGTCGTGCGACGCACGCCTTGCACACCCGCTCACGGCGGCCCTGGCCATTGCGCCACAATAGTATATAGTGTATCAAGGGCCGAAAATAGACTTTAGCAGCCTGCCGCTTTTAGTAGCACGAACGAGCGAAGCGATTGAGGGCTGCTAAAGCGAAGCGCTGCTAAAGCCTTTTGGCACGAGTTACACTCGATATTTTTTTGCCTGCCCCAATTAAAAACATTATTTTCAATGTTTACGATTAATTTTGCCAATACATCCAGAGATATTTTCAAAACATAAAACTTTAACAATGTCTTCCAGTTATATTTTTAAAGCCGTTACACATGTGGAATAAAACATCAATACTTATAAAACTATTAGCGCAAATCATTCATATAATTCAAGACATTGTGATTATCTTTGAACTGCAATACCTCATTCCATACATTACCAGAGTACTCCGACATTGCTTTATATCAGGGGTCCCAAGAGCCGCTTTGAACATTTTTCCGGCCCGCAAGATTTATCACACTTTTACAAAAAATATATATTTTATATTGGCCAAAGTTAAAAGAGCGGAAAATGAAAGAGCTCTAGCAAGTACAAACATAGAAAAAAGATAAGATGGTGATTGTTTATTGAAAGACGTGATTGAAAAGAGTAAAACACTAATGATAATGAATACAATAATGCAATACATTTTGTCATTGAACTACAGCTTTAGTGTTATTGTTTATCAATGTACGTACATTTATGCAAATTATTGTATTCACAAATTATTTAATAGTATTAATGATCGTTGAATAATAATAAATTAATTAAATTAAATATATTATTTTTGTTGCAAGCATTATTTGTAGAATCTTTACTTTAACAAATAAAACGAATTAGAAGGAAAAAGTGATGTTTTTTTACTAAACCGGCATATCAAATACATATTGTTTTTCATTAATTTTGTTCTCGTTTTATTTTATTTTGTTTCGACAATTAACAGCGTTTATTATTAATATTTAACTGTTGATATGGGTTATTAATATTGTTTGGAGTTTAACGGTTCATTAATTAAATGCGATAAGTCACAAATTTATAAATTAATTTGATAAGAATATATGTTTTGAAATGTAATGTAATGCCCCGTTTACATTTATTTGGTAATTCCCTCATATTTAGTTTGTTTAATTTGCAAGTAGGTATATATAGAGTCTGAAATCTTAATTACTAAACTAATGTAAAGTCAGTAAAGCATTAGTACTGATATTCTAATACTTATTACAAATAAAATGTTTAAATATATTGTAATTGTTGCACTTTTTGCTACTATCAGTTTGGGACAACCAATTGATATTATAGAAGATGAGAGCGGCCAACAATATTATCTTCTTCCTATTAATCATAACAGGCAAAGACGGTATGTATTTATTTAAGTGCAGAAAGGCTTGACAATTTACTCCTTTTTAAATCATTAAAAATTTATATTATGTTTTCAGTGAAGCCGAAACTAAAGATATGGCAGGATCCCAAACTACAGGTTCAGCTGGGCCCGATGGAATCAAAGTGACTCACAAACAAACAATTTATAATGACAAAAATCACAAAGTAGACGCATCAGCTTATGCTCAAAGAAACTATCATCCAAAGGGGCCATTAACCACCGGAAATCAAGTGGACTATCATTACAAACCAACCGGTAATTATTACAACAATTGAATCAATTTTATTATTATATTTATTTAAATATTAGATAGCGAATTCAGCATTAAAAGCGAAAACACGCGTGGTTATGGAACTGACGTTGCTGCCAAAGGTACCTACAACATTTATAGAACACCGGACAGACAAGGAACAATAGGACTTTCTGGCACATATGATCAACATTTTGGAGGAAGAATGGGAAATAGACAGGCTGGATATGGTGTACTTCTTCATGGGAGATACGATTTTTAAATTTTTTTATAATTTATTTAATTTATTTACAACCTAGTTATAATTAACTGTATTATAAATATTATTTTTATTAAAATCAATTCAAAATTAAGCGTATTCATTTTTAATTTAAGCTTAAACACATTCTTTTTGCATAATAAAATACATATGTATAAGATGACATATAAAAATAAAAATATATTATTACTTTTGCTGCAAATGACAATTATTATTTTAATATATAAGAACTATTATAGTTCTTATATATTAAAAACCAAATGGGTTAGTTTTGCAAAATTTAACATAAAAAAAGTACCCATTATAGAACATCTATTCATTTATAATAATAATAATAATAAATTCTTTTATTTGTATAACATAAATATAATACATATAACATAAAAATGAAAATATTTTTTTTTAATTTATACAAATTATAAGGCGAGATTCAGTCTTGAGGTAAACCTCAAACTGCTCTACCATCCAAACCTTCTAAAATATTTAAAAAAACATATCATAAAATAGTAAATAGGTATTTTTTTTTTAAATTAAATTGTTTAATCTGAACTGGAACTACGTTATTAATTTTGTAAATCTGGAAAGTAAATGACCGTTTGTAGAGTGAGGTGTGGTGCTGAGGTGGCGAGAGACGTCCTCTAAACCGGGTGTTTAAGTTATGAACATCTTCTCGAAACACTATTTTATTATATAAATAAGGTGGAGATTTTTCAATTATAATCTTATGATAAAGACACATAGATTGATATTTTCTTGTATTAGCCATGTTTAACCAACCCGCCTCTTTAAGTTTATTAGTAATTTTTTCAAATATTCTGATGCCATAAATATATTGTAGACAGGAATTTTTACTTTTATCGGCAGATAGGAACGATGGGAGTACAGTTTTTTCAGATTATTGTAAGACGCGCAAATGTATTTGTTGATTTGTTTTTTATAATGAAACGAGTTATCAATAACCACGCCTAAATTTTTAGCTTCTTTAGCGTATGCTATATTCGTTCCATTTATAGGTAAATTAATTTGGTTCTGATGCTCAAGACATACCCGCGTTTTTTTATACAATAAAAATGAAGACTTAATAGGATTCAGTGTTAAGTCTAACATACTGGAGTAAGTAAAAATTTGTTGCAAGTCAGCATTTACACAAGTCTTAGCTTCACGATAACATTCAGGTTTAAAAGATAAGTACAGTTGAGTGTCGTCGGCTGTGGCCTTCTTTGGTAATTTCTAGACCCACTTTTCCGGTAGCTTTATTACCGGGGCTGGTCGTGGTCCCTCAGTCCTGGATTAATCCTGTATCTTATAACAGGCGCCACTTAGTTGCTATAAAATTTACTTATGTACAGGTCCCAACCACAAAGGAACGGAAAACACATTTACTAAAACATAATTTTTATTATTTTAACCCTAAATAATACAAAAGAAAAATGTAACCGTTTTCACCGGTATACAAAACTAACTTAGATTAACCGTAATATATCATAACATATAAGTAAGCCGTTGGCCTCCGGCATAGAAAACAAACTCGAATTAACCGTAATATAATCTAACATATATGTAAGCCGTTGTCTCCGGCATACAATGCAAATTCAGTTTATTTGTAATAAATTTAACGAGACGTATAAATACAGTCTACGTTCAGTCCATTCATACCATAAAATACTAAAATTTGGGTGTGGATAACTCCATCACCCTATATCATTATACAACAATTGATTATTAATTGTTAAATGCTTGAATCAATTATTTAATTTAATAAACTTAATTCACTAAAGAAAAACCTGGATTGCAAACAGCAAAGTGAGTCCAGCAGCACGTGGTTCATTAAAACATCATAGATTGATCCTTGGTTCTGACTCGTCTGGTTTTAGGCTTCGATGAAAACTTGCGGAAGAGGTAGGTAAATTTACGGCAATTTTAATTGCACATCAGGCATGCCGGCTCATCAATGCTCTTAACTGGCATTTATTACTATTACCTAGAAACACCCACCACACAAATGTTAAATAGAATCAATAGATGCGGTCTTGAAGAATTTATTATACTTTTTAAATTTCCTACTCCATAATTTAGGTTTGCTATAACTACCATCCGAAACGGGAAGAGGAGTCTGCTCTCACTTTAATTCGTTGGCAATTTAACTAAAATATTGCCCGAGCACATGAATGTTTATGGATGTCTCCTCTTCTCATCCTTCGCCATTACCGTTCCCGAAGTAAAAGGAAGAATCCTCACGGAGTGCCCTCCACGAAGCGTCTGTTGTTAAGCAAACTTGTAAGAATCTTTTTATTACCAGTTCCTAGAAAGGTTCATAGATTGCGCGTGGTACAATTTCCACTTTTAATTTCTATTTCATATTATGTTAGCTTGGTTGCCTACATGATAACGGTAAATTGTTAGGAATGGATTAAATAGCCGCACGGGACCGACAATGAATTCTAATTATATTACTTAAGTTAACACACAAGTGCTGGTGCATAAATACTGCCACAAATGCAAGTAAGTTAAACATTCCTGTTTATTTCAAATAGGTTTTATTAACCCGCTAGTTGTACGAATAATAATTTAATAACATAACGTTTCAGACAAAGGGTAGATTCAATGTACTCACAGACACAACACCGAAAAATTGAATTGACAGGTAAGTGTATTAGGATTTGTTAATAACATTTAATTCTAGGATAAGAAGGGAAATACTCGTCCCCAAATTGTGTGCACTCAATTCAGATGAGCAGTTAAACACAATTGAAAAGGTTGGCTGACCTTATTCAAAACTGGTAAGTACTCTACTTTTATATTAAGATGATAGTAATATGTATTCTTTTTTAGGTATTTAAACTGTAACACCATAATGTTACAAAGTAACACGGCATACATATGGCTATTGCAAAATTGTAATTGATTTAATATAGATGACGTGTAAATGGAAAAAGTAAAGGGCCAAAAATTGAACCTTACGTAAAAGCCCCTACAGACGGTTTGCGAACGTGTCGAAACGTCCGTGATTCGAGATTTGTGATGGTTTGTCAATCGCCCATTTGTGTACCCTACACACGATGCGCGTACGTCTCCCAACGTTGGCATATATGTATAAAAATTGATTTAAGATTATCAATTTGCACACAATGACCGTATTGAATGCTATACTAAAGTCAAGTATTACCAAAATGTTTACTAAATTATTATCTGTAGCCAATAGAACATCATCAGTAATTTTTAATAAGGTTGTTTCACAACTGTACTCTTTTCTAAATACTGTTGAAGTTGTAGTAAAATTGAATTACTTTCAACATATTCAATTAATTGGGGTTTAAGACACTTTGGAGCCGCCATTTCGGCGCGGGGACACATCGGAGCTGGCCGATTCTGCGCCGGCCGTTTCGGCGCCAGAACTTTTCAAATAAAACAAGTATATACATATATAAAAATTTATTTGGTATTTTTCAACAATTTATATATTTAATTCTTTTTGTTAATTATTTTAATAAAATATTATCCTTTATACTTTTTAAGTCATTACCTATCATATTTTTTTTTCTTGATTTTTTTTTGGTAAGTTGGCAATATACTAGTGGGTCTTAAGTTTTTTAGTTCAGAGGGGTTATTAATTTTTGGTATTGGTTTAATTATAGCTTACTTCCAACAGTTGGGTAATGAGACCCCTAAAATTCAACTATTAATGATAAGAGTGATGTACGGTATTATGTACAGGCAACACATCTGCAACATTGTTATATTTATATTGTCATACCCCGTTGATGATCATTTGATTTCAAATATAAATTTCCTAATAGTGCGCTCATCTACAAGTTTAAAATTAAACGGAATAGCAAATGGGTGATATTTATTTAGAAAATTATTGTTGATATTTACTGTCTGTTTACTGGACTGGGGAATACAATCTCAAAAATAATTATTAATGGTTTCAAAATTTAGTTAAAAATCAGGTATATTTGTGGATATTTTTTTAAACCCAAAGTGTCGAGTTGCTTCCACATGAAAAGTTTGTCTCGACTACGTGAAATGTATGCAAAATACGCTCTTTTTTTCATTTTTAACGGCAACGATTGTATAATTACTATAATAATATTCCTAATAGGATAAAATGCCAGATTTTCTATATAATGCTTTAGCTTAATTACGCACTTAGGGCCGCTTTTACAATTGTCAGATAACTTATACCAGGAATAAATTTATCTAAATGTATATACCTGGTATAGCATTAGTTTTGACTTTGTTACAGTCTAGATAACCTATTGAAACGTCAATAATGACTTATAAACTAACGTATAAATCATTTATACGTAAATTTGTTGTGCGCGTTACTTGGTTACTATACTAAAGAAAACTACTGCTTCGAGCATCGGATAAGTTATCCCTGGTTTATTCTCCTCGAAACATACAAGTAAAGTTTTATAAAATTGCTAGGACTCCTAAAGTAATCGGGGCCTTTGTAAAATTTCAATCACCCACACACTCAAGTAGAATCTCTATTCAATCAATCCCAAATTAGAACTAAAAATAAAGACAAACCACCTGAAGGTCCCAATGATTAGATCAATCAAGGAAATAATGCTCGACGCTTAAAAATTTTCTTCTGTGCAAAAATTTTAGCAACAAATCATACTTTAGCTGTAACACGTTTATGCATTTTCTAAAAAAAATCATTTATTACGAAGATAGCCGTTTCTGGAACTGACTTATAAATTGATGTATATGTTGTTTATACACTATTTTGTTGTGCGCGTTACTTAATTACTATACTAGATATAAGTTATAAGAGATTGTAAAAGCGCACTTTTATATATTCCTTAGGTAACGCTATTCCTTGTTTAACCGACGATTGTAAAAGCGGCCCTTAATGAGAAACTTTAAATTATCTGTTAACCAAGAATTACACATTTTGGTAAATTTCTGTGATTTAAGACCATACCGACCGCTACCTTGATTTGAAGTATTTTAACAAAAACAGCAACTTTCCCTTCATCGCTGCTGAGATGCTGATGAGTTTTTTCGGGTATTTTTTAAGTATTATTTGACTAAAAGACTTCGACATATCATAGTTTATTCCTTTCTAAATGTACTGGTAAAAAAATAAATCGATTATCAAATTATTTGTAGAAGCAGCAATAAAGGGGAAGTTGCTGTTTTTGTTAAAACACTACAAATCAAGCTAGCGGTCGGTATGCTCTTAAGCGGGGCATGTTTAGATGTTTAGTTTTAACTAGAGTCCAGATTATTTCAATGTCTGTATTTACATTAATTTGACTATAATTAAAAGATTTTATAATACAAATAGCAACACTACCAGCTCTTGTTATACGGTCATTTCCAATTAAGATAAAATTGTTGATGACATTAGAAGTAGTAGGTTTAGTCAGTTTAGGTAGCAACAAGCAAACATTAATGTGTGCAATTTTTATTTTACCAAGCAACATTTATACAGGATGTCTCAGACCACCCGTACCAGCCGTTTTATTTTACGCTTGGTCGAATGTAACTAGGACAAAAAAATTTATTACCAAAGTGAACCCAAAGAATCTACTGATGAATTTATTTTTTACCGGAATAATCTGGAAGTACCCGGAACCGAAATTAACTTTAAAATTTCAAATGACAACATAAGTCGAGTATGGTATTAATCGATAGGACTTTTTAAAAGAAACAACTTTTATTAAAATGTTTTTTTTTAATATTTTGCATATTTACGATAATTAAAAAATATCAATTGTTTGAAAGTATTTTATTCAAGAATATAGACAGGTGTGCTCAGTGAACTAATTGTTATTACAATATATTTTGTAAATCTTCAATTTTATAGATTTTCTTTAATATGGACTTAATCATAATTAGTAAAAACATTTTTGTTGGTAAGTTTTGCCGATGCTGCTTTGATAAACGCTAGACGGGCCAGCGTAAGATCTTCACGAATAACTACTTTAGTAGCTTTTAGTTGTCATTTTGCAGCAAAGATTTTATTCTTTAGTTGATGGTTGTGGAAGAATAATGCCGCATCATTCCCTTGCTATGTTAATTGACAGCGATCCAAGTTTAAGAGGGATACAGGAATTTTTATTTTAGTGTTACAGATGTTGGTTTCTATTTTTTCACCATTTTTTAATTGTTGTTGCAAATTATCTACTTTAACTTCTAGCTGGCCGACATGTGACTGGATTGAGATCACCTTTTTTTTCAACCTCCTTGATGGTTAATTTTAAATTTGCACTTATAGTTTCCATAAGACTATTAAAAAATTGCGGATTTGATAGAACTTTTTCAACAACTTATTGTATAAGAGTTTCATCTTCATCTTTATCAGCGTTACTTCTAGTTTTTCCTTCAACCTTTATAAAGGATATATTAAATATTTAATGTAAAATACACTTAATAATAATAATAATAATTTATTAACGCATCTGCATTTACATGTTAAGTTACATAAAAATTGTTTACAAACAGTGATTACAAGTATGACAAACAAACGAATAAATACATACATACATTCCTACACATTGGCTAAGGTGTTACGATAATCTCTTTAAGTTAGCAATGAACTTCTCGTATGAAATACCAACAAAGTCAACGTCATTTGATACATAGTTAGCGTGTCGTGCAATACGAGACAGTGAGCTGTGCCGACCATAATTAGTCCTACTAAAGGACATATGCAAAAAAGGGCAATTCCTAACCGCACGTTGGGGAACATGAATATCTATCATATTCAGGATCTGCTGACAGCAGATTAGCCCGTTCAGAACTTTGAACAAAAATTTCAAGTCCATTTCATTTCTTCGTTTTTCCAACGCAGACAATCCCAAATAAATTCCGATATTTTCAGATGATAAATACACACCAGTAAGACTGAGTTTATATGATACTAGTTTGTAAAATTTATTTTGAACTGACACCAATCTGTCAATAGACCATATTACGCTACAATACTCTAGATGTGATCTCACCAGAGAATTGTACAAGATAAGAAGAGCCCGCATGTTACTAAAATCAGCAGTAGCTCTTTTAAGAAAGCCGAGCATCTTGTTAGCTTTATTAATAACAAAATCTAAATGAAGATTAAATGACAGTTTGGAATCAAGCAAGACTCCTAAGTCACGGATTGAGTCAACTTTTTCTAAACCGGTACCGTTCAAAGTATAGATGAAATTAACAGGATTTTTGCTTCTTGTAAATGATATATACTGACATTTTTTTATGTTAAGATCCATGTGGTTAAGAACACACCATTTATTGACCGCTAGTAAATCCCTTTGCATGGTAAGACAATCAGCAATAGTGCTAACTCTACGATATACCTTTACATCATCTGCAAATAACAAGTGGTGACAGTTTAAAATATCAGATATGTCATTAATAAAAATTGAAAATAGGACAGGTCCCAAATGGGACCCTTGTGGTACACCTGATGTCGCGTTAATGGAATGAGATAGATAAGTGTTAATCTTAACTTGCTGGACACGTTCACTTAAATACGACTTTAACCATTTAATCAATGGATTACCGACACCATATGCACTCAATTTGTTAATTAGCAGGTCGTGGTTAACAGAATTAAAGGCTTTACTGAAGTCCATGTAGATTGCATGGACCTCGTCACCACTTTCCAACGCTTTTATTATATAATTAGTAAATACGAACAAGTTTGTTTGAATTGATCTTTTCGGGAAAAAACCGTGCTGTTGATGAATAATTATATTTTTAAAAGCACCAAAGAAGCGATCATAAATTAATTTTTCAAAAATTTTTGATAGTACCGACAGGATTGTTATTGGCCTGTAATTAGTTACATTCGATTTGGAACCGGATTTAAAGATTGGTACAATATAAGATTGTTTCCACAAATTGGGAAAAATTCCTGATAACAATGAAAACGAATAAATTTGGAGTGGGTAAGATAACGTTTGGCAACAGTTCCGTAGAAACAAGGAAAGTAAGTTATCAGGTCCAGGACTACTATCAACTTTCAGTTTTGCCAATGCTTCCAGCACACAGTCTAAACTGACTGAAATATTAGTTAAGTTTACAGATGTATTGGATACAAACGCTGATTAAACGTGTGTAGAAGGTTTATACACCGATGAGAAAAAATTTGCAAAAAGATTGGCAATATCAGCTCTATTCGTAGCCGTATTATTGTGTAAACACATTGAGGAGGGAATGCCGTAAGATTTATTTTTACTCCGGACAAAAGACCAAAAAAGTTTTAAATTATCGGGTATAGACTGTTCAATATTATCCAAATACTTCCTATAGCATAGTAAGGTCTCGGATTTGCAGTTAGATCTCAATCTTGTAAAGACTGCATAGTCGGAAGCTAAAAGTGATGTTTTCCACTTTTTATGAGCTTCTTTCTTGGATAGAACTAAATCAATTAGCTTTCTGGAAAACCAAAGTGGAAAGCAGCGACGTTTGCTAACTGTGGTTTTAGGTACATACAGATCGATTACAACACTTATAAATGTCTACTCAGATCAACTCAGATCAAGCGCACATCACAGAATGGTCAAATGTAACTAAAAAACCCATTTTAATATTAAGATGAGTTTTAATATTGGTTTTAAAATAACTAAAATACTCTAACCATGCTGCAAATAGTGAAATTTGTTATAAAATAACTTATATTCCTAATAAAATAAAAATATTGATATAATCATACATAAAATCATTATAAAAACAAATTCTGTTATAAAAACTTTAAATGTTAGTGTATATTTTAAAACTATTACAAATAAAATTTACCTATATTAACTTAATTAAAACGTTGTTTATAAATACTTCTCTAATAAATCTACTTTTTGGCTGAACCAATTTTGGTAGTGCAAGTGATTATAAATATAAAAATGAAATTTATAACTATCTAAGATTAAATTTAATAAAAATAATTGGGAAAAAATTAAAAGTTTCAGTTTCATGTGTTGCTAAAAATGGAAGATAGTTCAACTTGTAAGAAGAGACTTTAAAAGGTTGTCGTATAAACCGTGGATGTCCCAAAACAATATGAGAACGTAAAAACCGATACTTAAAAGGAAGTGCAATTCAAGATCCGGCAAAACCAACACAAGTAATTACAATAAATCGAGTAAAGACATTATTTATAAGCAAATATGCTAATTTATATTGTCTGTATTTTTGTATTGCTTTAATAATTCAGCATAAGGCCTACAAGCTTCAATGGTGCAATGACAGACAATACAAGTTTTATAAACAACAGGTCTAGATTTTGTTTATGGTACACTGATAAAATTTTGATAGTTAGGCAAACTAGAAATGAAAAATAAAAATAACAATTTGTTCAACATTAATTTTTTTACAAATTTATATAAAGTATGATTACTATTATTATTGGAAAACAACACTATTTTTTCAGTTACATTTTACGGTAGTGACAATTAAATTTGTAATAACATTATTTAAATTACATATTTTTAACTTAAAACTGCGAATTTCAAAAGTTTCATCTAGATCCGAAGACCCAACTTTATTGTCGTTACTAATTCCATTTTAAAGCTAATTTACAAATTAGACAAATTATTAACTGCACTAATATGATTAATAATTAGTTTGTTAAGACAAATTGCTTCAAACTTGTGTGATAATAAAAAAATTACAAACCACTTTGTGTAAAAAGTTGTAGAATTTTCAATATTTTAATGATAAACAATTGTTTTTAGAACAAAAACTAAAAATATAATAATGTTAAGTAGAAATTGGTAAATTCATATCACATGTATAATTTATAAGTTTATTTTATATAACAAATATTTAAAAAAATAATAAATAATCTACACAATGTTCAGTCTTTTAAAAGTCGTATCTCCCATGAAGCAGTACACCGTATCCAGCTTGACGATTTCCCATTCTTCCACCAAAATGTTGATTGTATGTGCCAGAAACACCTACAGTTCCTTGCTTGTCTGGTGTTCTATAAAAATTGTAGGTTCCTTTTGCGGTAGCATCAGTACCATATCCACGTGTGTTTTCAGTTTGAATGCTTACTACACTATCTAATATAAAAAAAGATCTTATATAAACATGATCTAAAATAAGATAACATTATCATTACCTGATGGTTTATAGTGATAATCAAATTGATTTCCTGTGGTTAACGGGCCTTTAGGGTGATAGTTTCTTTGTGCATAAGCTGTAGCATCAACTTTATGGTTTTCGTTGTTAATAATTGTTTGTTTGTGGGTAACAGTAGCTCCATTGGGCCCAGCAGCTCCTGTAGTTTCTCTATAAAAAAAAAACATTTAAAATGGTTGTTTCTCAACAAATTACAAGAAAAAATTAATGCAAATAAATCATAATTTAAATAGTGTACTATAATTAATTACCGTTTTTGCCTAACATTATTTATTGGAACTAGATAGTATTCCTGACCGTTTGCATCTTCTATGATATCGATAGGTTGCCCATAACTAACACTTGCACAAGCTGCACATAGTGCCATAATAACAATATATTTAAACATCTTAAATACCGAAAGATACAATCAGAACTGATACATTAATTTAAAATGTTTCCAGTATTGTAACACGTTTTGTCCGGTAAGGACGAGAAACGCGGCTGAGGTAGCTGCAGCCGTGATCACAGGGTTTCGCCGGAGACCGGGAGGAGCTCGGGCGCCACCACACTTTAGTGTGGACACAAAGAAACAAACATGTGATAAGGAAAAATAAAATTTATTGTTACACCAATGAAAAAAAGAAAACGAATTAATTCAAAAATGGCGGTTGTCCACCCTCAACAACAAAATACACATTCACGGGGATATTTGACAGGGAAAACTGGCAGGAATAAGGGTACGTCTGGGATTCGAGGTGGCTTGTCTTGCGACGCCGCACAACCTCGGACACAAAAAAAAGGAAAAGAAACGGGAGGAAGTGTTCACGGCGGGATTGCACTTACTGCGATTTAAAACTTCGGGAGCTGGTACTGGTGTCTTGGCTGGGTACAAGGCTGACTGACTGTACTAGGATGGGACGGCGGTATATATAGGAAAAGAAGAAAGAGAGGGGATAGAACAAGGACTCTGATTGGTGGAGGAAAGGTGGGGAAGCAGAGATGCCAACTGAAACTATGGGATGTATAGGGGGTGGCCTATACATCCAATAATTAGAAACTAATTAACTAAAATTAAATATATACAAACAACAAATAACATGTACATAATTGCACCCCGCAAACCCCGGTTCAATATGTCCTCTCTTTAGGACGCTAGGCTAAGAAAAGAACCGAGGCTGTACGGGTTGCCTATCATCTAACATAAATTAATTACATATAATATTCCGGAATTAACAATCCTAATTAATATTTAGTCGGTAAAATAAACGTAAAACACTTAACATAAACCCCATATGCTACGCCACTGGGCCCCGCAGCTAATTTCAACCCGATCTCGAGAAAACGCGTGTGCGGCGAGAAAAATGGAGGCTGTGAAACGGGGCCCCGGCGGGTTTTCAGTGTGTGAATAGTGCTAGTTGCGGTGCTGCTAAATAAGGATTATGGAATGTCGCGAGGTAAGTTATAAATTATGTTAATTTACTCTAAAACACGTGTCCGTGGTCCTACAGGTTAGGACCGCGGTGTGCTAAATAACGGGGGTATGGCGGCGTAATATAAAACAAATATATTATACCGGCATACAGTATTCACGGCGGACCTTATTGGGGGTCATAATTGATACTTTGTTAATTAATATAAATGTTATTTTAACGTAGGCAACCCTACTTTCACATCACAATACATTTATTTTACAAAGTATACCGGGTGGCGATTGGAACCAACGAAACCGACGATTCATTGTGCAACAAAATAAAAGAATGATTAATAATCCACAATGGAAATCATATTTTGTTGTAAATAAATCCTCGGGTTCGTTACACCCCTCTTACTTCAAATAAAAAAAAAAGTTTTTTTTTTAAGGTTTTAGGTAGTCTTTGGTGATTTGGGAATCTCGGCCAGGCTTCTTTGGAGGCGTCGCTGAATAGCCCGAGATTTGCGGCTACGGGCCCGGCGTAACTGTTTTGGGGTCGGACCCGAAACGGGCGCGGAGGACACTACGGTTGGCAGTCTTATTGTTCCGGAGCACACGCGCACTAACGGCGGAAGCGGCACTACAAAACACGCACGTGCTGAGACCTCTGCAGGTGTGGCTAAAGACGGTGGTGCATCAGTTATTCTGGAACTAGACGGCTCTGGTGTGTAGACTGTAGGGCCGATCTTCGGTGTTGGAGTTGACGCGGCGGCAGGTAAATTGCAAAAGAAGTTGGGCGAACGTACTGGAGACGAGGATGCAAGTGGTGGAGTTGATAGGCCAAACAATGCGGCAACTTTTAAGGCGTGATGGGCTTCGAGTTGCACGGACTTCCCAGGCGTCACAGGTGGGGAACGGCTTCCCGTAGAGATGGGTGAGGCGTGCAGCTCTAGGTAATCCATTGAAATGGTCCACGGTGAGAATCTTAAAATATATGTGTAAGTTAGGCCAACCGGCATTTTGGGTCGATCTGACGCTGCATGGGTCCACTGCGCCGAACCCGTCGTATACCGAGCGGACGAATCCCTCGTTGCGGGGAAGGCCTAGTGTAGTGAACCGGCAACGACGCGGAAAACAGAGTGTCAGGTGGGTAAGCCGATTCCAAACACTGAGGCGCGGACGGACATACACACACATTGATGGTACTGGGCGGGGAATAGGACGGTGGAGGCAAGATGACCCAGGACGCGGTTTGTACTGGCCAGACGGGCAGACTCCGGATGCTTGCAGGCTCGTCAATTAATGAAGCGGGCGTTGGAGGTGCTACTACTGGCGAGGGTGCTGGCCAGATCGGCGGTGTAGTCATTCCAAACAATTCCTGGTCAGCTTGTGAGAAGCGTGGCGGTGTCTGCGGCGGGGAGCGGGTTGGAGCGCAACTGTTGTTGCTCTGATCTACCAGGTTGTCCATCGTTGGCCAGTGACAGGTCGTCTTTCGTCTCTAAAATCAGGTAAAACATTACACGGGCACAGTTTTTCAAAACAGGGCTTGAAACAGGAATTCTAAAACAGGATCAAAGGGCAACACAGGACAACATAACTCGTTTATGGCTCATCCGCCGCGGGAACTGGCTTCAGGTCTTTGATATGAACGTGCCAGGTCTTTCGACCATCGACCTTCTTAATGCGGCATCGGACTCGGGACAACACTTCTACCACTATAAACGGGCCATCAAACTTGGGAGCTAGTTTGGCGGCAAAGCCTTGAGCGGCAGAGGAGAGGTGGTAGGTTTTCCTCATCACCCGATCTCCCTTCCGGATTACCCAATCTCTTCTGCGGAGGTTGTAATAGTGTTTCTGTTGTTCCCTTGCAGTCGTCAGGTTGATGCGGACCAGACCCAATATTTCGTTGAGTTTCTGGAAGCGGGCGGTGGCGGACGGACGACCGGGTCTCGGAGTGGCCTGCACATCATGGCGGACCTCGGGGGTGAGACTGGGAAACACTGGAGTTCGGCCATAGTTTAAAAACGCCGGTGAGAACCCGGTAGCCGCATGCTTCTCGCTGTTGATGGCGAACATTAATTCCGGTAAGTACTGATCCCATTTTCGATGATTATCCTCACAGTACTGGGATATCATAGTTTTTACTGATCGGTTGGTTCGCTCCACAGGGTTTGCCTGCGGCGTGTATGGAGGGATCTCAGCCCACTGGATGCCGAAATCTTCCAGGAGTAACCGAAACTCTCGGTTGTTGAACTGGCGAGCGTTGTCTGCGATTATTCGGCGAGGACAGCCAAAACGGAGGAAAATTTTCTCGGACAGGATCCGTCGGATGGGTAGGCCGGTGGCAGATCGTAGCGGATGATACTCCACCCACTTTGTGAAACGGTCCTGCATCACGAGAAGGTCCTTTGGAGGTGCGGGGTAGAGGTCCGATCAGGTCGAGGCTCAGGGTTTCCCAAGGTCCAACAACTTTTGATCCGGTCATTTTTCCGGGCGTCTTTTGCTGGAGGGGTTTAAATTTCTGGCATGTTTTGCATTGCCGTACGTAGCGTTTAATGTCTCGTTGCATGCCGGGCCAGTAGTATGATCGCATGATCCTGCTGATAGATTTGGCAATGCCCCGGTGCCCGGCGGTTGGGTCGTCGTGATTCTCGCGGAGCACCGTAACTCGGAGTGGCTTTCCGACACATAGTTTCCAGGGAGATACGTCGTCGGTGTCGAGATATGCGTCGGCATCCCATCGATGCTTAAATAATTTACCCTCGCGTATGGCAAAGTCGGGGAATGACTCTGGTTGGTTCTGGACGGCTTCCATTAATCGACTATACCAAGGGTCTGCGTCGGAATCAGCGACCTGTAACACCTCATCAGGGGTAGCTTCTTCGACGGGTTGTCGAGATAGGGCATCTGCGACTTGATTGAGGACCCCTTTCCGGTATTCTATGTCAAAGTCAAATTGCTGTAGCAGTATGGCCCAGCGGGCGATGCGTCCGGTCGGACTTTTTAATGAGTGGAGCCACCGTAGAGATTGATGGTCGGAAATGACCGTGAACCGGTATCCTTCTAGGTAGGCCCGCATCTTTTGGATGGCCCATACTATGGCCAAACATTCCTTCTCGGTCACGGAGTAGTTTCTTTCGGCGGCATTCAGGGTTCTGCTCGCGTAGGCTATAACCTGGTCATAGCCGTGGGTTCGTTGCAGGAGTGCGGCACCAATGCCGTGAGCGGAAGCATCGGTTTGTAAGAAAAACGGGTGGGCAAAGTCCGGGCTGACAAGGATTGGGGCTTGCGTCAACAACTGTTTCAGGGCGTTGAACTGCTTCTCTTGGACCTCGGACCAGTTCCATCGTACCTGTTTTTTCAGAAGGGCGGTCAAAGGGGCTGTTGTTTCGGAGTACGCCGGGATAAAACGGCGATACCACGAGGCTATCCCCAGAAATCGGCGGAGTTGTTTGATGTTTTGGGGAGCCTTAAACTCGAGGATTGCTCTGACCTTGTCGGGGTCGGTGTGTACGCCAAATTGGTTGACGACGTGTCCCAGGTATCGCAGTTCGGTTTTTGCAAACTTGCATTTTTCGAGGTTCAACCGAAGGCCGGCGGCTCGCAGGCGGCGCAGCACTTCTCGCAGGTTTACCAGATGTTCTTCTTCTGTTCTGCCCAGGACTATGATATCATCCAGGTACGCAAAGGCCCTGGGCTCCATTTCCGGACCAATCACGGTGTCCAAGAACCGCTGGAAGGTTGCGGGAGCTGAATGTAGTCCGAATGGCATAACGGTAAACTGGTACAGGCCCTTACCAGGCACAGTAAAAGCGGTTATTGGTTTACTGGCTGCGGTTAGCGGGACTTGCCAGTATCCGTTTTTTAGATCTATGGTGGAAAAAAACTTAGAATCGCGTACTCGATCCAGGATGCCGTTGATAAATGGGAGGGGGTAAGCATCCTTGATAGTCACTGTATTGACTTTCCGGAAGTCAATACAGAACCGCGGTTTTCCATCCTTTTTGCGGACTACCACCACCGGTGAACTCCAGGGGCTGTTGGAGGGTTCTATCACTCCTTCTTCCAACATTTTGTCTACCTCTGAGTTTATTATCTCCTGCATTCTCGGGTTTTGCGGGCGGTGGCGTTGTTTGATTGGGGCTGCCACGGCCAATCTGATGTGGTGTGATACGAGGTGAGTAGTGGCGGGCGTATGACTGGCGAGCCTTCCATGCTCGGCCAGGACCGCGTCCAGCGTGAGTGTCGGTTCGGTCTCGATCGTGTGAACCGCGTCTTCCACGCTCAGGCGTTGGAAACGGACGGTCCCGGTTGAAAAGTTTAGGACGGCTCCCCATCGATTTAACACATCACAACCAAGGAGGAGTGACGGCATCATACCTGGTAGCTGGCGGACCTGAATCTGGTCGGGGTGTCCTCCGGGCCTGATTACGGGGACCTTGTAGGCCTTTGTGAGCTCTGTCGACTTACCAGTGGCTACGAGAATCGTTTCTTCAATAGGAAGGGGCGGGATCCGTTGATCCTCGAGCCATTGGCTGAACTTGATGTTTACGTAGGAGCGCTGGGACCCGGTGTCGATGAGCGCGCAGCACTGTTTTCCCAGGACCTGGAGGTATGTCATTATTCGGCCGTCTTGGGTGAAGGGTGTGGGGGTTGTTAAGTCTGGCCGGTCTACCCCCTGGTTCCGGTCAGATTCTCGTTTCCCGTTTGTTTTTCACACCTACAGGTTCTTGACCAGGTACCCATTAAGCCACAGTAAGAACAGAAGTGTAAGGTGCGTTTGCGACATTCGAAGCGATCGTGGCCTTCGCTGCCACAGTTCCAACAGCAGGTACTTCGGTCGTACCCCGGTAGTTTGTTAGCAATTGTCAGGTTTTGGGATTGGTTGACTGGGCGTCGGGGTTCTAGCAAAGGCTGGCCAGGCGCTGGGGAACGAGGTTGATAGACCCCAGTCGACGGGGCGGGTTTGTTTTTTGCTACTTCCTGCTGCAGGTCCTCGTATACCGAGGCGACCTCGATAAGTTCGGCCACAGTCGAAAAGTCGTGGGGCCGAATGTAGGTACGGTAGGCAGGCTGTAGATTATCGTAAATTCTTCGGAGGGCCTGTTGACGCGAGAAACCTTCGTGGCGGCGGATCAACGTCTGGATCTCTACAACATATGTTTTGGCACTTTCGCTGGGCCGTTGCTTGCGGTTCCGGATCTCGTCTTCCAGATTCTGCGTTAGGCGGGCTGGCATGAAAAAGGCTCGGAAGTTGTCGAGGAAGTCTCGGCCGTTTCGCCAATCTTCATAATTGTTGCGGTACCAGTGCAGGGCCTCGCCTCTGAGCAACTCAGGCAAGGCCACTACCAATTGGTCTTCGGAGATCGTGTACGAGCGCATTAGCTCTTCAAGCCTTTCTAAGAACGCAAATGGGCACTTTGTTCCGTCGTAAGTGACGTTCCACTTCCGTATTACAGAGCAAAGTGTAGCCTCCGGGCTGGTAAAACTGAGACTGTGGTTAGCGGTTGGTGGTTGTGCAATGGGGCTGGATGCGTGCAATACTGGCGGGTTATATGTCTGGTGACAGATGGTGGGGGCCGGTTTGGACGGATCGGTTGGTGGTGAGGCTGGTACGGGTGGGCAAGCCGGAGGGGAAACTGGTGGGTCCGCCAAGGTCCTGTCTGCGGACGTAGATGTGTCTCCGGTCATGAAAAACAAGTATAACCGGAGACGACGCGTGGCTAAGTTACCGTCGGTCGCAAGTCTAAATTGCTGAAGGTGATTCTGAATTACTGACGGGGGGGCGGAATTAACCCAATCGAAGTGGTCGGGGTTCTCGCTCACCCTGCTGGCGGTGGTAAACTGCCAAACATCCTTCTTCAATGCCCTTTTCTTACCCTTACCCATAATTCACCGTTTTAAATGGCTTTCTCGAGAAAAAAAAAATTTTTTTTTTTTTTTTTCTAAAGTTTTTTTTTTTTTTTTTTTTTTTTTTTGAAATTTATCTATTTATTATTATTTTTTTTTTTTTGTTTAGTCCCTGCTCGGGCGCCAAATTTGTAACACGTTTTGTCCGGTAAGGACGAGAAACGCGGCTGAGGTAGCTGCAGCCGTGATCACAGGGTTTCGCCGGAGACCGGGAGGAGCTCGGGCGCCACCACACTTTAGTGTGGACACAAAGAAACAAACATGTGATAAGGAAAAATAAAATTTATTGTTACACCAATGAAAAAAAGAAAACAAATTAATTCAAAAATGGCGGTTGTCCACCCACAACAACAAAATACACATTCACGGGGATATTTGACAGGGAAAACTGGCAGGAATAAGGGTACGTCTGGGATTCGAGGTGGCTTGTCTTGCGACGCCGCACAACCTCGGACACAAAAAAAAGGAAAAGAAACGGGAGGAAGTGTTCACGGCGGGATTGCACTTACTGCGATTTAAAACTTCGGGAGCTGGTACTGGTGTCTTGGCTGGGTACAAGGCTGACTGACTGTACTAGGATGGGACGGCGGTATATATAGGAAAAGAAGAAAGAGAGGGGATAGAACAAGGACTCTGATTGGTGGAGGAAAGGTGGGGAAGCAGAGATGCCAACTGAAACTATGGGATGTATAGGGGGTGGCCTATACATCCAATAATTAGAAACTAATTAACTAAAATTAAATATATACAAACAACAAATAACATGTACATAATTGCACCCCGCAAACCCCGGTTCAATATGTCCTCTCTTTAGGACGCTAGGCTAAGAAAAGAACCGAGGCTGTACGGGTTGCCTATCATCTAACATAAATTAATTACATATAATATTCCGGAATTAACAATCCTAATTAATATTTAGTCGGTAAAATAAACGTACAACACTTAACATAAACCCCATATGCTACGCCACTGGGCCCCGCAGCTAATTTCAACCCGATCTCGAGAAAACGCGTGTGCGGCGAGAAAAATGGAGGCTGTGAAACGGGGCCCCGGCGGGTTTTCAGTGTGTGAATAGTGCTAGTTGCGGTGCTGCTAAATAAGGATTATGGAATGTCGCGAGGTAAGTTATAAATTATGTTAATTTACTCTAAAACACGTGTCCGTGGTCCTACAGGTTAGGACCGCGGTGTGCTAAATAACGGGGGTATGGCGGCGTAATATAAAACAAATATATTATGCCGGCATACAGTATTCACGGCGGACCTTATTGGGGGTCATAATTGATACTTTGTTAATTAATATAAATGTTATTTTAACGTAGGCAACCCTACTTTCACATCACAATACATTTATTTTACAAAGTATACCGGGTGGCGATTGGAACCAACGAAACCGACGATTCATTGTGCAACAAAATAAAAGAATGATTAATAATCCACAATGGAAATCATATTTTGTTGTAAATAAATCCTCGGGTTCGTTACAGTATATATACATGATATACTGATACTATTTCAATACTGTTGCGGTATTCCCCTGAGATAGATAGCGGGTAAACGGGACAGTCCCGAGCTTTCACCAGCCAAGCATATACAAACAAACAATTACTCCGCGTACTGTGATGGTGCTATTTATTTAAAACATATATAATTTTATATATAGGGCAGCGAAAAATTAGCCTATAATTTTTTTCACAACTACTACAATTATTTACAAAAAATCGTAAAATATATGTTAAAAGTTTGAAACTAATATGTTTATTTATATGCATAGAAGAAAGTGATTTTCGTATCAATCGTACCTAAGTACATAAGAAATAAAATTAATTCATTTAATGTTTATTGATATTAGATCTTGAAAGAAGGGTTAAATAATTTAAATAATACCCATTCAATGAAATTACTTTTATCATATTTTGTTAGCAAATTTCTATTAAATTAGGTATAGCTATAGATTAACATAAAAACAAAACGTTTATAATTATCTGTATTCAATATATTAATTAATTTCTTTTTAACTTGTTTATTTATTAATTATTTCTTTATGCTATATATTTATATTTACATTTTATGTAGTTTAGAAATGTTTAAACAGGTTTGGAAACCGCAAAACCGCAAATTTCCAATTTGCAATTATTTTAATATACTTATGCTGGGTTGCACCAACATCAGTCGGTTCGACCCGTCTGTTAGTTTGTTTTTATAAAATTGCTTGTTTCGTGGTGTAGTTGGTATCATACCCGCTTAACACATTCTAGCATTGAAGGAGCGCGGACGTATTCTATATATCGGATATATAAAACCGTTTATTTAAATATTAAATTTAATTAATTTAATTATTTTAATTTTAATTGTTATATGCAATTAAGTTAGGATATTAATTGCAAAAGTCAATTTTAATAATAAGAGACAAGACCTGCTTGTCCCTTAAAAAGTGTTAAAGTTGTTATGGAAGATAACACAAAAATAGAAAATCGAATTGTGCCCGCAAATAAATCAACAAAGAGGCAATACTTCACGGAGAGTGAGAGAGAAGGAGCGATATACTCTGACGCGTCGACGGAGATCAATACATCTAGAAATAAAACCAGGCGAAAAACAAGACAAACAACAAATGTTCTGTTCCAACATACGATTTGGACAGTTTGCAAACCGTTCAAACTATGCACACAAACAAATTTCTGTGTATAAAAAATTTCATAAGGATGACAAATATTTGTTTGTGTGCACAGTTTGGACGGCTTGCAAACTGTCTAAATTGTATGTTGGAACAGACCTACTGAAAACTCGTGCTGCACAATCGCAGGTTAAAAAGGAAAAAATAAATAAAAGCGACCAAAATTTAAAAAGATTACAAACGTTTGAAAAAGATAAACTACAAAATTTATCACAGATAAATTAAATAAAGGCGCACGTACATCTACCAATACACACACACAGGACTTAATTAATACAAACAATTTAATTAACCCTACGATTATTAATGACAATACATCAATTCACGATTTAACAAAATTAAGAAATAAACCACAAATAGAAACACAACGAAAGAATATGGCTTCACTACAAGGTAATCAAAACGATAGTTATAACTTTGTATTTAATTTCGCCGGCAATACCTGCACAAAATACCAGAAAACGTTCAAACGTTAATTGTCGGATAACGTAAGTGAGAATATGTAAACCGAAGACGATATAAACGTGATACCTCCAACAACAGATACAAGAACAATGGCAATGAACAACAAACGCATACCGCCTATAATAATTCAGGGGACAACAGAACACAAACAACTAGTAAGCAGAATAAAATCTGTAATTTCGAACGATTTTAATATCAAACACACTCGCAACACTACTCTAATTCAAACCACCAACTATAATGACTGGTTAGCGATGAAAGAAGACCTCAAGAACAAAAACGTCTTATATTACTCTTACACAGCTAAAAACAACAAAACACATTCTTTTGTAGCAAAGGTTTTGCTATAGATACAAATTCCGACGAAATATTAGAAGCTTTGAAGGAAAAAAACGTTAGTGTAAGCAAAGTTTTTAAAATGCATACACATACAGGCAACTATTTTCTAGTTATCACTAACCCAACTGTTACTGAAAAACAACTTAATGTATCATGCAAATACTTACTTCAAACTAGGGTTGAATGAGCAACGTATATTAAGTCTCGAGAAATCACGCAATGTCGCCGTTGTCAATAGACACTCGACGTCTAATTGCAACATGCAACCACGCTGCGTAAAATGTGCGCAGGACTATTGGACGCACGAGTGCACAAAACCAATAGAAGACAAACCAAAATGTGTAAATTGCAATGAAGAACATCCAGCAAATTACAGCAAATGTTCAACATATCTAGAAAAACTAAACAAAAAGAAAATGGATCAACCACCGCCAATACCAATTTCCTGAGACGCGTTGGACAAACTCTCAACCACAGCAACGCCAAACCATGCAGTCGCAGCAACCCCAGCCTACAACACGTTCCACTACATATCAACGCACCGTACCCACATGAAGTACACAAAAGCAGCCAACCACCGTCCCTGGCAACAACACGTTCTTTGAACTGCAAAACGAGTTCAATGTGCTACACGGTAAAGTAGACTTAAATTTTATGTTGTGTGCAGTGAAAGAACTCAATCGTATATTGAACCACTGCATAACAGTCACAGACAAGTTTCACGCCATGGCGGAATTTTATGCAAATCTAGACAGAAGCCATGGATAATTTACTTGTCTGTGGCTGGAATGCAAACGGCTTAATGACTAAAAAAGCCATTCTTGCAGAGTTTTTAACACAAAACAAAACTAAAAACCACGCATTCTTTTAAAATACGTAGCTACAAAATTTTCAGAAATGACAGAGCAGGCGGTGCAGGAGGTGTTGCCATTCTTGTTAAAAACTCTGTACCACATATACGCATAAATCAAATCATTGACATGACAATAGAAAACATTGCAATTCAACTTGCCGACGACACATTTATTATATCAGTGTACAATCGACCGTTAAACAAACTTTCTGACAAGGACGTACAAAACTTACTTGACATAGGACAAAAAGTTATTGTAATTGGAGACTTTAATGCCAGGCACAACACGTGGAAATGTCACTGTAACAACACCAACGGCAACACATTATTTCGTTTCATTATTCATTATCATTGTGTTATCAATCATCCTGACGACCCTACTCATTTTCCGTCTAATGGCACGACACCGACAACGATTGACTTGACATTAAATAAAAATGTTGACTGCTCACAGTCGCGGACTGTGCAAGAGCTGAACTCAGACCACAACCCCATACTGTTTTTTTTAATAAAGCACATTAAAAACAATACAACGAGAACAGTATTTATGACTACAAAAACGCCGACTGGAGATCTTTTCGGAATATTTTAGACACAAACATTTTGATTAACAATGACATTCAATCGACAGACGAATTAGACGTTGAAACAGTTAAGCTGACAGAAATAATTAAAAGTACCAGAGGCAGAACAGTACGGAAAAAAAAAAAATTCCGTACAAAGTTATTATTTCTAGTGAAGTTTCAGATCTCAATAGAGAAAGAAACGAAGCCAGAAAGAAATGGCAAAGGACAAAAAACTTGACTGACAAACAAAACCTGAAAAAGCTTAAAGTGACTATTAATAGACTAAATAATGATAGATGGACTCAAAAACTAGAAAACCTGACAACACGAGACAATTCTTTGTGAAAACTTACAAAGTCAATGAAAACAAAGTTTGACCCGATACCAGCGCTCAAACACGGAGGCAAAACTGAAAAACACAAAAACCTCACAAAAAAGGCTATAGTACAGCTGACACACATTATTAACAACATGTTGAAGCATTCATATTTTTCCAAAGTATGGAAGTCAGCAACCATCATCTCCATATTAAAACCTGGTAAGGATACAACTTTACCAATTAGTTATAATCCTATTAGCCTGTTAAATGTCTTGGGTAAACTGGCCAAAAAAGTTATACTGGACCGCATGGACCAGTATGACCGAAAGCACAAGATAATCATCGACAACCAATTTGGATTTAAAGCCAAACACAATAACACTGAACAAGTAGTACGCATTGCACATGATATTCTTACTAAATTCAACAAGAATAATGTGACAACAATGCTACTACTTGACATAGAAAAGGCGTTTGACAAAGTATGGCAAGTGGGACTCATATATAAACTCATTTATTATCAGTTTCTAGACAGTATTATTATCCTCATAAACTCATATTTTGAAGGCCGCTCGTTCTCTGTCAGAGTTAACGAAAGCTCATCAGAATCACAGATCATTGCAGCAGGGGTACCTCAGGATTCAATTCTGGGACCCAAGCTGCTTAACATCTTCATTAAGAGCATACCGACCGCTACCTTGATTTGTAGTATTTTAACAAAAACGGCAACTTTGGCTTCATCCAGCTTCTACAAATAATTTGATAATCGATTTATTTTTTTATCAGTACATTTAGAAAAGATTAAACTATGAAATGTTGAAGTCTTTTTTGTGAAATTATATTTGCAAATAGCAAAAAAATGCATTCAAAAATACAGAAAAACGCATTTATTTCTATATTTGATGGGTTTTTTCGGCTATTTCCTAAATATTATTTTAATTAAAACTAGATATTATATCAGAAATGTTATATATAAAAAGAAATACAGAAGGAACAAAGAAAACATTTATTAATATTATCTAAACCCTTAAAAGATGAATTTAAACTTGAATCCATTACAACAAATAAACAAATTTACTGTTTTGAGGTTAGAAACACACCGTAATTCAAATCGGCCAAAATCAGTCGGTTCGAATCAGTCGATTTTTAGGTGCTAAATAACGGAGAGTTTCAACTACCAAAACAGAAAACAGTCCATAATCGGATAAAATTCGCTGTTCTGACCGACTGTTGTTGATGCAACCCATCATAAACGTTTTTATTTGTTTTTTTTTATTGTATAACATTTTTATTATAATATCTAGTTTCAACCTAATTTCAGTCGATTGTTTTGTGGTGTAGTGGATATCAGACCAGCCCAACAAGTGAAGTCTTACTCTAGCCGCGCGAGAGTGAGACCTCTCGATAGTATGCGACTAGATCGGTATTATAATTCAATAATAAAAATATTATATTTATTATAATTTTATTAAATTCAGAACTCCACTGGATTAATTGTAATCTATTTATTTTAATAGTAAGGGACAAGCCTTCTGCTTGTCCCTTATATTTATATTATATTTTAAGTGAAAAATGAGCCGCAAATAAATCCACCAAACGATAACATTCCACGGAGAGTGAAGTAGAGATATTATCTGACACGACGTGGACTGAGACAGAAGACGATACCACAAACCAACGTCCCCAGCAAAAAGATATGGCGAATAAGAAACGCGCTCGAGCGGGGAAGAAAAAAGCCGGTGAATCGAAGAAAATAAATATGCAAAGATTGCCGGGCATATCACATAAAGATAAAGATTTAACTTTATCAAATAAAAACATTATTTCTAATAAAACGTAGGATTTTATTCCTGCGACAATTAATACAATAGAAATAAATAATCAAAATGCAAGTGCAGCAGTACTGCTGCAACAAATCAGTTTGCTACCAATATTTCCACCAGTGGCGTAGGTGAATACAATTTTATTTATAATAATAAAATAATTACTGCGAAAAAAATGGAACAAACATCTTTACCGCTGTAAAACCGATACAGCGTACTACAGGACAGCGAGATGGATCCAACAACCCACCGAAACACCTAAACAGACATCAAATAAATATGTACCGCCAATAATAATACATGGAAAAAGCCTCAGCCACAAACAGCTTGTTAGTAATATTAAAAAGGTAACCAACAGTGACTTCAACATTAAACACTCCAAAAATAATACTATTATCCAAACAACCAATAATGATGACTGGTTGCGAACGAAAAAAGATTTAAAATCCCAAAATGTGCAATATCATTCGTTCACCAGAAAAGATAACAAAACACATTCTTTTGTTGCCAAAGGGTTAGCAGAGGATACAGAACCGGAAGAAATCCTACAAGCTTTACAAAAAAAAAAAAATAGGGGCAACAAAGTGCTTTAAAATGAAATTAATAACGGAAAATTATTATTTGGTGATAACAAATAAAGACGTAACCAAAGCAACATTAAACACAAGCTGCAAATATCTACTGTACACGCGGGCAACCTGGGAAAGGTATCACAACCCCAGGGAAATAACCCAGTTCCAAAGGTGTCAAGAATGGGGACACTCCACATCCAACTGCAATGTTCAACCGCGTTGCGTTAAATGCGCACAGGGACATTGGACGCACGAGTGCACAAAAACGTTGGAGGAGAAACCGTTGTGTGCCAATTGCAACAAAGAGCACCCTGCCAATTACACTAAATGCCCGGTATACCTGGACAAATTGAAGAACAAACGCCAGCCAAAAGCAGCAGCAGCAGCAAGAACATCACCAGGCTACATCGGCACCAACAATAGGGAGTTTCCACAACCACGATGGAGGAACTGGCAACAGCAAGAGCAACCACCGTCACGTCCCGCACCACAACTGCGTCCACCATTCAATTAGAATGCTCCAAAGCCCACCCAGCCATCTCAAGACGTATGTAATCAAGCAGCACCCAGCAACAATACATGTTTTGAACTGCAGAATGAATTTGCTATTTTAAACTCTAAAGTAGGTTTAAATTTTATGCTGGGAGCTGTGAAGGAACTTAACTCACTTTTAGACCGGTGCAATTCAGTCACAGACAAGTTCCACGTTATGGCGAAATTTTATGCCAAACTTGAACGCAATCATGGATAATTTATTTGTCTGTGGCTGGAATGCAAACGGTCTTGCGACCAAAAAAGCTATTTTGAGAAAGTTTTTGAAAAGAATGAACATTAACGTCTTAACCGATTCCGAGACAAAGCTCAAGGTATCACAAAAATTTCAAATTTGAGAATACACTTGCATTCAAAACGACAGAGCTGACGGTTACGGCAGGGTGGCCATTCTCGTCAAAAACTCTGTTCCGCACATAGTCATCAACAACATCATCGACACGACCCTAGAGCATACTGCTATCAAACTTGCCGACAACACTTTTTCAATTTATAACAGACTGTTGAAAAAATTCTCAGACAAAGACTTACGCAACTTACTTGACGTTGGACAAAAAGTGTTAGTTGTAGGAGACTTCAATGCCAGACATTACAAATAGAAGTGTCACCAAAACAACACAAACGGTAAAAGACTGTTTCATTTCACTCAACATTATCAATCATCCGGATGACCCTACCCACTTTCTACCAAATGGTTCGACACCAACGACAATTGACTTGGCGATTATTTAAAACGTAGACTGTTTACAAGACGGACTGTACAAGAACTTGACTCTCACCATGAACCTGTACTGTTTTCTTAATTACAAAAACAGTATACGATTATAAAAACGCAGACTGGATAAATTTTTGCGAAATCTTAGACACAAAACTTTTGATAAACAATGACATTCAATCAACTAATGAACTTGACGCTGAAACTGTTAAACTGACAGAAGCCATTCAATGTGCTAGAGAGAAAACTGTACGAAAAAAGACACTTTTTCCGTACAAAGTGATAATCTCTCGCAAAGTTTTATAACTTATAAATGAGAGAAACCGTACCAGAAAGACATGGCAACGGACAAGAAATTCAGTAGACAGACAGAATCTTAATAAACTTAACAAACTCATTAAGGTGACAATTAACAGACTTAACAACGACAAATGGACGATTAAACTTACAGAACCTTTTCACAAGAGATAACTCTTTGTGAAAATTGACAAAATCACTCAAAATTAAGTATGATCCGATGCCCTCCCTTAAACACAGAGGCGATATCGTCATGCCAGATCACGACAAAGCCGAAGTTCTTGCTGAAGTGTTCAGGGAGGTACACAGACTAGACGCCACTAACAACGACAAACACAGACTGATAGAGGAAACTGTTCAGCAATATCTATATAATGTAGATATACCACTTACAGCTCATCATAAACAACTGACAAGTTCTAGGCAAATTCGTTTATTCATTACAAAACAGAGTTCACGAAAAGCACTCGGACCGGACACAATCACCAACGCTGTACTAAAAAACCTTACAAAAAAGGCCATAGTACAGCTGACACATATCATAAATAGCATGCTGAAACTTTTCTACTTTCCAAAAGTATGGAAGTCAGCCATCATCATACCCATATCAAAGCCGGGTAAAAATAAAACCTTGCCAATTAATTACAGACCAATAAGCCTACTCAATGTTTTGGGTATACTAGCCAAAAAAGTTATACTGGATCGTTTAGACAGACATTATCGTAAACACAAGGTTATAAACGATCACCAGTTTGGCTTTAAGGCCAAACATAACACCACCCAGCAAGTAATACGTATTGCACATGATATTCTTACAAATTTTAATAAGAATCATGTGACAACAATGCCGCTACTTGACATTGAGAAAGCTTTTGACAAAGTTTGGCAAAGCGGTATTATATACAAACTCATTAATTACCATTTTCCGGACAACATCATTACACTCATCAAATCATACCTTGATGGGCGCTTGTTCAAGTTCAAGGTGAATAAAAGCATATCAAGTTTACAAATCATTGCAGCCGGGATACCCCAGGGTTCTATTCTGGGACTCAAGCTGTTTAACATCTACATTAACGACATGCCGACTAATTTTAAGACAAAGACGGCACTTTACGCCGACGACACAGCAATATACGCTCACTCGCACAATGCTATTGTGTCGAGTAAGCAGGTACAGATACACACTGATGTGCTGGTCAAATATTTCGAGAGATGGCAGATTAAGTTAAATGCTGCTAAAGCAGAATTCATCACATTTTCTCGAAAATTTACCGGTACAAAAGTGTTTGTCCCACTAAAACTGCATGATAACGCTGTGAAAGAGTCGAATAGCGTCAAATATCTAGGTGTAAAGATGGATAAAAGATTAACTTACAAAGACCACATAGACAGTACACTAGTGAAATGCTACGGAGCACTTCGAGTACTCTACCCGCTGATGAACAAGACCAGTAAACTCAATCAGACCAACAAACGACTGATTTATACAGCACTCATCATACCAATCATAACATATGCAGCATCAATCTGTTGCGGTGCTGCAAAAACACACATTAGAAAACTTCAAGTTTACCAAAATAAACTTTTGAGACTAATTTTAAACCGAGACAGATACACAAAAATTGATGACCTTCATGACATTTCACACATACCAAGAATTAGTGAAATTCTATCTCACACAACTGAAACATAACCGACTAACAAGCACAATCACCGACCGACGACTATCAAACATTAACCCAAAACATAGACTGACTTATCAAAGGCTGCCTATATTCAACCAGCCTTTATAAGAAAGGCAAATACATAATTTTCGAAAGCAGAGTTTTTTAAGCTTTTCCTGTAAAATAAATGTAAAATTTGTAAATATATGTAATTGTAATTATTCAAAACTGAATTGTAGATTTTTTTTCTTTCTTTAGTTGTATCTTATTATATATGTAAATATTATTAGTATAAGTTGTATAAGAATGCTCCAAATTTTTGGGTAGGAGTCATATTGTATATATTTTATCATTATTGTTAATTTGCTTCCTGTAAATATGTATATAATAGAAAATAAGGAATTAAAAAAAAATATACTAATTTTGGTTTAATATAAAGACGATGTTTTAGTTTTGTAGTGATTATCAATCTAATACCTGAAATTTAAATATTTAGATTTTTATTTAAATTAATTGAATTAAAAAAAGATGTGTTTATTAGAACAAACACAAAACAAATTAAATCAAAGAAAAACGTTACATCTGAATTTAATTCGATTAATTTGCAATCAAGACATCCTCAACAGTTGAATATATATGATAAATATATTATGTATTATGATCTGAAAATATATATATATATAAACAATAGGTAGGAAAATTTTGTAGACTTTTTGTCACGTAAATAAATCTATATAAATATAAAAATTGATGTAAATGAGTGATAATCACTTAAAATTAAAATATAATTAATAATTAAAAACTATAATTTAAAAAAAAGTTGGATTTTGCCTGGTATCGAACCGGGGACCCTCCGTGTGCTAAGCGGGTATGATACCAACTACATCACAAAACAAAAAACTTTACACCAAAAAAATAACGGACTGTTTGGACCGACCGATGTTGGTGCAACCCAGCATTAGAATATAAACAACTGGTTTGTGGTAAATTATTACTAAAGCTGGAAATTATATGCGCTCAAATGGATAAAAATATACGCATATATATCCACGTAATTTTCCCAAAATATGCACTAAATATGCTAAATATGAAAAAAATATACAGATTTGTATTATTAATATAATATACGTAAAAAAGTGCAGTATGTACAGTTATGTTTTTTAATGTTTTTTAATTGAAAAAAAAAAAAACTTAAAACAAGCAAGAACAGGTTGGAAAAATAAACGCTCAACTAAGTATATTTGTAGAATCAAAATATTTTCATAACATAAAATAATATATAAAAAAATAAATGCTTTACGCAAAAAACAAGACATAATCATAAAATTTACAGTAGAAACCAACATTAATTAAACTAAATTTGTCTATATTTTGTTAATTAACTGTAAACACCAACAAATAAATGTTTTTCTAAATTATCCATCAAAAATATAATAATAATAAAATATGATTCGGAAGTCACCTAATAAGCTGTTGTTCCATCAACCCCCTTCATACAAGTCGTAAGACTTCTGGGGCAATGTAAAATAGCTGTAAAACGCGAAATAAAAAAGAAAATGATTGCCTGCGGTCCGACAATATCTGTTTGAATGCAGAAAAGCTTCTTTCTACATAAACAGATGTAATAGGAGCATATTTATACTTGCAGACAATTAAAGAGTTTATTTGAAGAGTTTTTTCGTTGTTCCCTTCCAACACGCTGGAGATTTTTTGTAGTAATTCAAAGCCTTCATTTTTTCCAAAATAATTATTTAGTTTGGTTTTTATGCGCTCTTCAACAGAATTATTGACCTTATTGATTTTGTGTTTAAAACTTTGGATCAATGCTACAGAGTTCAAGACTCTGTTTTTCTAGTTTTGTTAAGGTTTTGCTTTTTTTTTTTTAATTTTGTCATGTAATAACATATGTTTTATTTTTAATTTAAATGCTACATAACTTAAAGTTTTTATGTATGTTGGTAGGCTGTTATATTGTTTTATTGTTTCTGTTGTTATTATCTGGCTGCACTTGACTGTTGAATACTTTGTTGTTCTTATGTGTGAATTTCTTCTTGTTTGGTGATTGTGTATTTCTTTGTTGGACTGTAGCGTTATATTGCTTTTTATCATTTTGTTGTTTATTTTATATATCATTAAAATGTTGTTTAAAGTTATCATTTTGTTAATATTTAGCTTTTCTTTGTATAGTTCGGTTGTTGGTGTTCTTCTATCCATTGTGTATAAAATTTTGATGTTTGTTTTGTTGTCTTTGTAGTTTATTAATGTTTTTTTGCTTGTGTTTCCCCATATATGGTTTAAGTATGTATTATATGATGTAAATAATGCATGATATATAGATATTTTTAATTGTTTTGGGAGATAATTTTTTATTTTCCATACTGCTGCTATAGTTGCTGAATTTTGTTTAACAAGTTTATTTATGTGTGTATCCCATTCCAAGTTATCTTGGAGTGTTAATCCTAGATAGTTAACTTCTTTAATTTGTTTAATCTTTTTGTTATTTATTTTTATTGTGATTGGAATTTCTTCTTGTTTGTTATTAAAGATCATGAATTCTGTTTTTGTTTCGTTAATAGTAAGTAGGTTATTATAATACCATGTTTCTAATTTTATTATGTTTTCTTTAATAAGATTTTCTATTGTTTTGTTTTCTTTTCCTGGGTATATAATGCAGGTGTCGTCGGCATATATGTAAGGTGTACCGTGTAGTTTTAGTTCTAATATGTATGTCATTTGTATATAGTATGTATAATGTCGGCGGTAGGATTCTTCCTTGTGGAATTCCGTATTCAGCTTGCATCGGTTTGCTTTCTATAGAGTTTATTTTTTTTTGTAGTCTGTTTTTGAGGTATGTGTTTATTAGGTTCAGTTCGTTGCCTTTTATTCCTATCGCGTCTAGTTTTTCTATAAGCTTTGATTTTGATACAGTATCAAAAGCTTTTTTCAAGTCGATGAAAATTGCTACTACGGTTTCTTTCTGATCTACTTTGTTTTTTATGTGATCTACAAGATCATAAGCTGCTGTTGTTGTTCCCAAGTATTGTTGAAAAGCATATTGTTGCTTGTATATTATACTGTTTTGGTTTATATGTTCTGTTAGTCTAATATGGATTACTTTTTCTAATATTTTATTTAATGTTGATAGTAGAGAAATTGGTCGATAGTTTTCTAGTTTTGTTTTATCTTCTTTTTTATGTATAGACACTATTATTGTTTTCTTCATGTAATTTGGATATATACCCGTGTCAATGACTTTATTTATTATGTGTACTAAAACTGGTGTTAGTGTTGTATTATTTTGTTTTATTAAGTTGTTTGTAATTTTGTCAAAGCCGGGTGTTTTGTTTTCTTTCAGTTTTATTATTATTTTGTGGATTTCTTCTTGTGATGTGTGTTCAAAATGTATGTCAGTTATTTTCTTTTTTATTGTAGTTGTATGTGTTTTGTTGCTCGTTCTTGTAATTTGTTTTTCTGCTAGGGTTTTTCCAATATTTGTAAAGTATTCATTTATTTTGTTTGCTATTTCTATCGGTTCTTTAGTTCTTGTTCCATCTTGTTTTACTATTTCTTCATATTTTCCCATATTTTTGTGGGGTTATTTTTATTAGTTAGAAATTTTCTTTTATAGTATAACATTTTAGCATTCTTTATGATGTTTGTAGTTTTTTTCTTCTGTTTGTGATATTCATTTTTTGTTGTTTCATTGTTTGGATATTTAAGGTGATTTTTTTGTAGTTTGTTTCTTTTTTTGGTTTGGTTGTTTTCTATAACTGATTGCAGTTTTTTTGATAGTTCTTGAAAATTATTTATTACTTTTGTGTACATGTTATTGATATCTTTTGTTATTTTTTTGTAATCTGTGAGTGTGTGCTCAAAGTACTGATATATTTGTTTGGTTTTTGTTTCCTTTTTATAAAACCATAATTAGCAGTAATTAAAGCCAACTCTTGGTTCAGTTGCGGTTTATTTAATATATTTTTGCAATCACTAATAGCTACCGAATCGATTGAAAAAGAAAGCTCTAACTCGTTTATTGCTTCAAAATGCTCCGTATAAAATATAACTGCATCAAGCCATGTGTTACCTGAGGAGATGCCGATGCAACAGAATTGCATGGACCTCTTCCCAGAAGACGCTGCCGCACCACCTGCAGTTACCTGAGGAGATGCTGATGCAACGGAGTCGCGTGGCCTTCTTCCCAGAAGCCGCGGCCGCACCACCTGCAGGTGACGCGGAGGATTTCAACACGGATCTTCCCAGAAGCGGTGCCATATCAGCACATTGTGTTGATATAAATAATTAACATAAATGTATTAGTTTTTAGTCAGTAATTAATATTCGTAACATACGTTACATATATATATTAATAAATGTATCTTTAAATATAAGAATAAACAATCGAAGTTAATCGATACTTAATTCATGTTCCCAACCTTGTAATAACGGATTGAGGCGGAAGACGTATACCAGGTGGTTTTTCTTTATAAAATTGGATTCGAAGTGGGGCTTTGATAAATATTTTTTTACAGATTTAACCAAACTATTTATATCTGAAAATTCCATACGTATTCTGCTATTCTGTTAACTCCATGTGCCAAACATGTGACATGAATCAAATTTTTATAAAAAACTTTTCAATTTGTTGATGGTTTGATGGTTACTTGGAAGGATATTTGGCAGATAGAACTTTGTTAAACAATCATTTACAAACTTTGAGATTGTGACATTATTTGTTCGCTCTAACTCTTGTGAGCCAATTAAATAAGATTTTCTATCACAAATTTTATTTAAAAAGCCAATTAACAAGTTTGCAATATATCGCTCACGAGTATGTCGTTTCATCCACTACAAAGTAAATGTAATTGTTACCTATTGTTTTTTTTTATTTTAGTTATTGTTTCCAGATATACTAAATTTATGTATTGTTTTTCTAATAGTACTGCGATCTGGTACTGAATGTTTTGTATATTTTTCTAAAAAAGATTTAAATTCTGGATTGTCTAGTTTGGCTAGAGGTATATTTGCCCTGAGTAATGCATTGCATAAATCTTGTGTTGAGTTTTTAAATTTTATGGTATTGCTTTTATGCTTATTTGTGCTAACATGCTGTGCTATTTGAATTTTTTTATTACATGCAACCTAAAATATTTAATTTTGTTTACTATATAATAAGATGAAAAAAAAAAATAAACTTACAATTTTACTGCAATATTTGCAAAACACGCTTTCGCTATCCAAATACAATTCTAGATAATCCTTTATCCAGATCAACACTAAAGCATTGGTTTTTGGCATTTTTAATATTGTAATTTCTACGGTAACTTCACGAAAAGAGAGAGTACAATCTCTTGTT
Organism: Tachinus rufipes; assembly: GCA_963932245.1. Lineage (NCBI taxonomy): Eukaryota > Metazoa > Arthropoda > Insecta > Coleoptera > Staphylinidae > Tachinus > Tachinus rufipes. The sequence goes on from OZ010748.1 coordinate 56,138,345, forward strand.
GCGTATTAATATACTAAATATTTTACTAATACAAAAAGGCAGTGCTTGTTTTTAATGTTTCATTGAATTATTTTTTGCGCAAAAAATTGTTACTCCACAGTGTACGAAATACACACGCATTCTTGTGTTGTTTACATATGTTTTTGTCGGCATTTTTGTTTACTCACAGAGAACAAAAACATTTGCAAGTGTGGTGTGTTACATATAAAACCAATATATTTTAGTTTAATGCTCACTTAAAAATAATTTAAAATTATTGCAATTTGTAGTAGTAGAATTATACAAATATGCATCAAATATGCAAATATGCACCAAAAATGCATCAAATATGCCCCGATATGCTGCTCTTATGTAAATATGCTCAAAAACTCAAAAATATGCAAAAAATTATTGGTTTTCATCAGTTGTTTTTATCAAATTCGTGTAGATAGAAAATTATTTAATTGTCATATAAATATTATAGAATATGCAAATGCATAAAATCCCAGCTTTAATTATTACAAAGGATTTACTCTAGTATTTGTAAAAAAAATGCAATTTATGTTTTTATTGTATTTGAACTTTGAAACTAACTTTTTTAAGTAATTTTATAAGAATAGAATTTCTCAATTAAGTCATGATTATAATTTAATTATGTATTTATTTATGAAAAAGATGTAATCCAATACATAAGTATAATAAAAGAAAATTTTTAAATGTTTTTTATTCAATCACTTTTCTATATTAAAATGTTTTATAAGTTGAATTTCTTATTAAAACGGAAGAATAGTTGCGTTATTATAAGAGTTTGCAGAATTAAAGTCGGCAAGAAAACGCCTGAATATAATTGAATTCTCTAGCGTTAACAATTTTTCTAAAAATTGAAATAATTGTTTGACTGTAGCACACAATTTAATAGAAAAAAGTTGAATGTAGCAGCTTTAGGTGCCGGATAGCAATTTGTTGAGTTTTGTTTGAATGACATAACACAAAAAATACATACACAAAAAGTTGGGTTCCAAACAGGCTAACGCATGGCAATTAAATTGTCGTATTTTAAGAAATAATAATAAAACAAAAACTTTATTATTCAAATTTATTTAAAAAATATAGCACAATAAGTTAATTTACAAATCAATGAAGAATTACAATATATTAAAAATGTTATTATATTAAAAAAATTATATTACCGTGATTACCGCTACACACACAATTATATTCCTTTGTTCCTAGAATAAAAAGTGTGCATACATAACTGAGATGTTGTTATACACACGTTAGGATATAATAATATTGCATTTATTGTCAATCACGAAGAAGCTTATTTAGCACTTTAATGATCATGTCAGTGTAATTGTTATATCATCTCATAAAAAAAGTATAAGTCTTAGATATAAAATTGTTATGAAAGAAAAGATTAATTGTATTAAATTTTAATGCATTATAAATTACATTTAAATTATTATTTAACAAACAAAACAGTTGATAAACGTATCTTTTGCTAATACTAAATAAATATAAAATTTAACATGTCTTGTTAAAAATCTTGTCGTGTTTATTTAAATATGTTTCGTTAATTAAATTTTTTTATTTGTGAATGCATACAGGTACGTCAATATATTAATCCATGGAAGTAAAATAATAACATGTGTGTGTGCTAGTTTTTGAAAAGCAAATCCGCCAACTAAATTGGTGATCACATAACCGTTTTGTCTTTAAAGATACAAGAATCATCTCTCTTCGAGACATTAAAAATATTTGAAGATGATTTCAATAAAAGTAGCTTCAATTACTTGTCTTTCACAATACAGTAAAAAAAAATCAAAAAATGGTTACTCACCAGTAGTTGAAAAGCGCTAATTGTTTTTTTATATTATTTTTTTATCGAGTCGGTTTTGCTTTAGACGTTAAACTTTTATAAAAAAAAACTTTTGATTTGTCCTCTTATAACAACAAAATGTTGCTGAAGAAAGAGGTGTGATGCAAACATAACAACAAGAGTATAAATAAAAATATATATTCTTTACAAGCATTGCAAATATATTACCACAATCTATATCTACCTAGTTTAATATGATAATTCAGATTAAAACACAGTTTTATATTTCTATACAATAGAAGAAAGCCCTATTTTATTTGTTTGTTTAGGTCACACTTGATAACTAAATTCGTTTTGTGCAACACGCTAATTGTACAACTTGTCATATGTACTTACCGTGACAGCCCATTTGATTAAACTAAGGCTACGTGGTAGATCATGGCAAACTGGAAATCTTACGTGGGTCCTACACTAGGGTATATTCAGGAAGACTTTAAAAACTTTAGAGCAAGGTCAAGCTCCTTATTGGCCAAGAATTTGTCAACTAAAATCAAACTAGTTAGCCTACAAAAATTGAGATTACAACGCATATGATATATTAAGTAAGTAATTAAATGTTTTCTCAAGACGGCTGCATAAGTATTTATTTTATTCATTAAAAAAACTGCTTGTCTTCTAAAACTACAACAAATTTGAGATAATAATGCTTTAATAACATTAGTACATTTGTGTATTTTACACTCTTTTAAAGTTTTATCTATTTATATATATATATATATATATATATATATATATATATATATAGATGTAAAACAACTAATACTCCTCCAAAATATATACACGCTGATAGTACTGGCCTCCAGAACGGAGGCAGGTACGAAAAACTGGAGGCAAATACGTTTTGGTGTGTATATCAATTTATTTCAACATAATACTTTACTAGAAGTCATTCTACAAAATTTTGTTCGGTGACCATTTGGACTCATACACATATACAGTTATACATTGTAGTACATTAAAGTCAACACTACGTGGCGCTATGCTTTTATACTGATATACATATTTTGTTGCGGGCCAGTAGAATAGGCCTCCTCATAAGTTAACGTTCTAATACGCCTCTTACAATTGGCAACATAGCAAATACAATTTATAAAAATAGTTATATACTTTTAATATATCTAAACGGTTCACGTTGTTTATTAGTTTTGTATAGAAAATATGTAAAAATAAAACAGAAAATATTACTCAACTTTACGTCCAATGAAACAAATAAATAACATTTTTTTATAATATATTATAAATATTTTTTAAATAATTCTATCTAGGTATTGTGCTATGTAGAATAGATTTTAAAAATATTATAAAATCGCAGATATAATACTATTTAATATTTCTTTAATAATAAATTTTTAAAATGTGCAAACATAAAAAAATAATTATTTTTAGATATATTTTTTTTAATAAATTAAATAACAATAATATTGATTATATTAGTTTTAAAATTTATAAAAAATTCTAATTTCAGTCTTGTTTAGTAAACTTGACATCATTTGCATGTTAAATTAAAATTAATTCTTTTCAGTTTAACGCTAGAGAATTGCCAGGTTTAGTCGCACTGTCTTGTGGGGGTGCTACTAGTAGTATTGTTATGGAAAAATATTAAATCCTATCACATCTACAAAAATATCGGCAAACCTTTTTCTCTAGAAAAATATTGACACGTACAGCGCCGTTTTTGAATTAAAATTAGTTCTTATGGGACAAAACGCCAACCAACTCAATATCCAAACGATAAGATTTTAATTATCACTCTATTATATGTTGAACTACAGACAATATTCTATGTTTTCATGTTTTTGTTTAAAGATTTGAAGTTATAATTAACGAGTAAAAAATTAATAAAGAACTAATTAAAAACGCCACATTAAAAAAATTAATTGCGGAGAAACGACTTATAGCATCAAATTTTTACAAATTTAATGACACAGAGTAGACTTTCTTCTACAATGTGTGAAAATTTTATTCAATTATATTCATGCCTTTTCTTGCTGAGTTTGATTCTGTGAAGCCTTATAATAGCACAACTATTCTCTCCCCTTAATTAAAGTTATCATTATTTTTTTATCAATTTGAATAAATTGTTAGATCATTAATTACGGAGATAAATATAACTATCCCATATTTACATAATTAAAATTATGGTACAAAAGAGGTTTTTTATGTTATCTAACTAGCTATAACAATAATATACTATTGCAAAAAAAATATAGTGTCAACTTCAAGTTTAGTTTCAACTGATTAACACTTGAACACAAAAAACGCAGTAATTTTTTTTTTACAAAAGACTGTAAAGTTTTTTTAATATAAACCTAATAGCGTGCGGTTGAAGATCTACATTAAGGTTCTAACTAATTTAATTAGGTAACTCATTGATTGCTAGTAGTGACATGTTAAAGAAGGTACGTCTTGGTATGAAGTTCAAACCAAGATAAGTATTTGCTACTAGCGTTCTTGAAGTCTTGTAGCACATTAGAGATGTTCAGATTTTTGTATAGAGACTTATTGGTGATAAATCTTGAACTGTTTGTAATTGATATATCTGCAGCTTCAGAATGTTAGAAACTTACTGTCCCATAGTTAAGAACAGTTGGCCCATACAGGTTTTAAAATTTATTTCAAGGTACTTTGCATTGGTAGATTGTAATAATTGTTTGCCGGAGAGTGACGGCGACATGCTGAAATTTACTTTGATTTGCCCTTTTTTTAAGCTATTTTTGGATGTTTTTAAAAAAAGTATGAAGTTTCTCAGAGACAAAACTTGGAATTTTACTAACTGTTAAAATGACAAACGTAACTCTTGAAGGTTTTCTGTAAAAAGTAGATATAGCACCGGTGCAAGAATACCTTCCTGTGGTACCGCTGATTTGATGAGGTGTAAATTAATTACTTTATCTTGATGTTTAACCATAAAAATGTTTTGATTAGGTATGATTATAATACATGAAATGTGTAATGGGCAATTGCGTTTTCAATTTGCTTAAAAATCTCCGGTGTCAGACTTTTATCAAAGGCTTGGGTGTTGTCAAGAAAAGCAGCAAAACAATATTTCTTTTTTTTTTAAGTGTTGTTAGTTTGCTTTATTACTCTGTAAACCTGCTCTGTATTTGTGTGTTAATTTAAAAAAAACAAATTGGTGATTTGGAATTAGATGAAATGCTTTTAATTTCAGTCTTTTCAGAAACATATCTTTAAAGATACATTTTAAATAAACTTATAAAGCAATAGAAAAATGATTCTGTCACAGGTTTATCAGAATGATTTGTGTGAGTGCTTTTGGCACATTTTTTGAAAACTAATTCTAATTGCTGTAACTTTTTTCATAGAAATTAAATAATAATAGTTTATTAACGGCATATCGCCTGTAAATACAGATTTAGTATAAAAATTAATTATATAATATTAAATAGTGTATATCACATATAAATTTATAAGAAAAAACAAAACAATTTATAAATAGAAACTTAATAATACCATAAACTAACAATTAAAATTAAAGTACTGTTTTAGGTTAATGTTTTTACAATTACTTTTAAAACATTGATGCGATAATTGAAATAGATTAAAATTAGAATCCATCTGAATAATATTTGATTCTCGCATTATACAAGATATAGGATTATAATATGCGTAGTTAGTTGAGTGTTGGTCACAGCGGAAAATGTAAGTGTTCCTATTGTATCGCTTTTGCCTAAAATTAAAATTCAACTTGTTTATTAATGCTGCACAATCTAAATTACCGCTAACCAGTTTTTGAATAAAATTTAAATCAGTTATAAGTCTACGTTCTTCTAACGATTTATGACTATATGTGCTAGCAATAGATTGTAAATTGATGTCTTCTTTTCTAATTCCTAATTTATAAACAAACAAATTTATAAATTTACGTTGGATTCTATCAATCTGCGCTATATTTCCTGCTTTGTATAAAGATAAAGATGCCTCGCTTGTTAACTCGTAAGAAGTTCTGCTTACAAATCCCATTAATTTCCTTGCATTTGAACAGATTGAATTAATATGTTCGTTGAAATATAACTTGGTATCAAAAATAACACCGAGATCCGATAATTTGTTCACAGATTTTAATGGAACTTTATTAATATTGTAAACGTACCGTATTGTGTTTGTCACTCTGCTAAATGTTATAGAGTTGCATTTATCAAGATTTAGATATAAACTGTTTGTTTCACACCAATTACTGATACTATCTAAATGACGCTGAACACAAATACAATCATTTACTGAACTGATATTATAAAAAATCTTTAAATCATCTTCATACAAAAAAAAGTTACAATTAACAATAACATCACTCAAATCATTAATAATTAACAAAAATAAAATAGGACCACAGTGTGATCCTTGAGGAACACCAGAAGTTACATTAACTACCCTTGAAATGTGGTTATTGATCTTAACACGTTGTGATCGACCAGTTAAAAAACTTTGTAACCAAGCTACTATTTCTGGATTAAAATCCATTGCTAAAAGTATAGCAATCAGCGGCTCGTATCGAACGCCATCAAAAGCTTTTGCAAAATCGGTATAAATAGCATCTACTTGTATTTTATTTTCAAAAACTTCAATAATTTTAGATTAAAAAATCATGAGGTTTGTAGCTGTTGACCGTCCTTTCATAAAACCATGTTGATTGTCAGTAATAACATTTTAACATAACCATTTAAGTTGATCCGCAATTAACGAATCTAATAATTTAGGAATAGCCGATTGTTTGCAAATTCCTCTGTAGTTACTGACATCACTTCTGTTTCCAGACTTAAAAATAGGGGTAATATAACTTCTTTTCCAATAATCTGGAAACTTGTTATTGTTAATAGATAACATAAACAACTTGTATAAAGGCTGTGTTAAAGTACATACACAATTTTTTAAAAATAAATTAGGAACGCCGTCTGGCCCAACTATCACAGATTCTTCAAGTTTTAAAATACCATCAAAAATATCACTCGGGTTTATCACAAATTTAGAAAAACTTACATTACAACTAGTATTATATAAAGGGACAGAACAAACATCATTAACATACACTGTTGAAAATAAGTCAGCAAACAAGTCCACACAACCTTGTTCATTATCACAGATTTTATCACGATGTTTCATAGTCTTAGGAAATCCATCTGTCTTCCTTTTCTCATTGATGTAAGTCCAAAAGAATTTTGAGTTTTTAACATATTTTTTGACTAGCATTTTGAGTATATTCCATATAAAGCTTTTTTCCAAGAATTTTACATTTGTTTCTTAAAACACTAAAGCGATCATAATCAGCTTGTTGACTAGAAACTTTATAAAGAGCATGCGCTATTTTCTTATCTTTGATGAGATTAATTAAATCACCATTAAACCATCTTGGATAAGTACTACGTTTAAAACACTTCACAGGAACAAAGAGTTGAACAGCTTCATATATGACATCATAAAATTTTTGAATTGTATTGTTTATATCACAGATTGAACTATTTCCATTAAATAATAGATCCCAGCTTGTAGCAGCTAAGAAATTATTTATTTCTTGATAATTTGCATTTTTGAAATCTGGAATTACATCCATAAATTCCATCTGTTCTTCTTTGTTGCACTTTTTTACTATTATCTGATAAGCGTCGTGGTGTATGCTGTTTCAAAAAAAAATGCTTCCTCTGCAGCTGCGATTGAGATAGATTTGTCTCGAGTAAAAACCAAATCCAGAAAGGTGCCGCGAGAATTTGGCATGTTATTAATTTGATTAAAATTCAAAATTTCAAAACACTCACTTATTATTTGCGCTTTGTAGCTTGCTGCTGTAGCCAAATTTGCTCCCATTTCATCGTTTACCCATACAGCATCTGGCAAGTTATAATCTCCGCAGAATAAATACTGAGCATTGACATATTGTTCAGTAATTGATTCAATAGTTTCACAATGAGTTAAATAATTGGAACTGTCAGATCCTGGAGAAATATTTAAACCACCAATAATAAATTTTTCTCCATTGAAGTTAAGGGACACAAACAATTGTTCTACGCTTGGGTGTACATCCTGAATTATTTCAGCATGTATTCTGTTATGTACTGCATTTAACACACCGCCCCCTCCAAACTTGACACTTGACCTAGCAGATCTGTCTGTTCTAAATACAGAATAATTTTTCAGATTCAATTCTTCATTGCTTATATCGTCTGAAAGCCATGTTTCAATTATAACAACTACATCATAATTACTAACTGATAAATTAATTTGAAAATCTTGTAACTTAGTTTTAATTACCCCCAGCGTTATGATAATATATTTTTATTTCTTTAATTTTTTTGACACAGTCGGTTTCCCGCATACTATAATTGGACGATTGTTTTTATACTTGATAAAAATGTTCTTCTCCCCTTAATTCTTACGTTCATCTAACTCGTTACGCATTGTTTTAAATAGAAGTTGCTGGAGATCATAGCCATGTTTTAATCACGTGTTTAACTCACATGGTATGATGGCGTTAATAAACAATGTCATTGATAAAGGTATTCCAAAACTGATGACTGCTTTTTGTCTGCTTGTAGTAGTGGTAGTTTTTTTAGAAATTTTTTGATTTTTTAGTTTTTTCTCTAAGAGTAGGCTTTTAGCGGGTTGTATTTAGTTTTGTTTTGTGGATTTCTAGTTGACTTCCATATTCTTCTATTTATTAGTAGTGCTTTTTTAGTTACTTTTAAATCATTTTGTAGCTTGTTTGTAGTGTTTGTGGGTTTCAAAACTGCTTAATGCTTAAATGTTGTTTTAAGCAAGACATTTGGGTGTATTTCTTTTTCTAATATGTTTTAAAACTGGTTCAAGTTATTTTATTGGTTAAAAAATCTGGTTTTTGTTTATGGTGTATGTGTGAGCTTAAGTAGATTAGGACAGGGAAATAGTCTGAAAAGATATTTATTTTTTTTTTACTTGCAGATAATTTAAGGGATAACTTTTGTATGCAAAAAAATCGAAGACATTTGTTTTTTATGTCACATGGCCAGTGTGTAGTTGCTTTGGGCTGGCCAAGGAAATTATGTTTGCTGCACTTTCTTGTAGACTCTGATCATAAATGCAGTAATTTTTGGTACTTCCCAGTTGAAGGCATGTAGCACATTGAGGCATGACTTTTGTTTTTTACATAAAAACTGCGTTATTGGTTTAAATAAAAGGTGTAGTATTGCACATCACGATTTTTTGGTTCTTGAACAGCTGCTTGATATTTAAGCACATCTGTTGTTGACAATTTGGTTATTATTTATTTTAAGATTAAATTTTTGTTTGCTACTGCTGGGATGTATATTGGTGGAGGTTATATGTAATTAAGTAGTTCTTTTGGTGGTGTACTCTTGTTTTTGAGTTTATTACATGTTTGTAATAATCTATTAATAGCCGTTGTTTAACATTCCATGGTTTGGTTTCTGAAGAATTTTACGTTTAAACGTATATTAATTAATAAATAATAACAAAATAAATTAAATAGATTAAAATAAAATAAATATCAGTATAACTGAGGCAGGGAATCCATTCATAAACCGGTAACAAACAGTACAGTGTAGTATTTATTATTAGTGGTTAATTGTTTTGCAATATATTTTTTTAATAATGAGAGTTAAAATACCACAGCAGTAAGTCACCGCTTTTAAAACGCTATAATGTAGAAACAATTAATCACCGGTAGCATACTATAGTTGTTGTAATGTACACCCCATAAAAAAATAAAATCAAAACAACTTCAAATAACTGTTCGTACCTACATTCGATAATTTTTGAAAATAACTATTTATTATAGACTGTGTTACGGTTCCAATATTTTTATAATCTTATACACACAAAAAACAACTATACTAAACCACCTCTCTTGAATAAAACAAATATATGACAACTAATAATAGAAATTTACAAAATACGATATATTGATAGTGGCAACATTGGCAGAGGCGTATTCGACGTTTTCACATATATATTTTATACAACTGGAGCCTAAAACGATGCTTTGGCATTTGGAGTTCTATTGGTATTATTAATATACCAATTTTTTTGTATATAATTAATGTTATATTTCTTTACCCCTCTTTGTGCATCCTAATAAAGAATATTTTAAATAACTAAATGCAAAAAAATACACAGTTAAAACTATTAGATTTAGGGTGGAGGCTAGGTCGCCTTATGTGTGTACGGAGGCGAGTAAGATAGCTATGCATATATATATATATATATATATATATATATAATTCAAGATATAATTATATACAGTGTCAATGATACAGTTGGACACAGTTTAATATTAACTTAAACTTTGTTTTTGTTTTAATTTTTTACAGGATTAAAGTGTGCATAGTAAACTTTTCCCCCTCATTTTATAGATTCCACTGCTAACTTCACTTTGATTTTTAAACGCTGAACTTAAATATTAACATACATTTTAAAATCAACTAGAAAATAGTATTTTGGTTAAAAATTTTAACGTCGTTTCTATAATATTAATTTTAAGAGCAATGTTAATATAAATGTAGAGTAGACCTGTTAGTCTGAAACGTTGTTATGTTATTAAGTTAATACTTACAAGTTGTGAGTTAATTAAAATCAATTTGAATTAAGTTATAATATATTTGTATTGAATTAAAGTTACTTGCAATTGTCAGTAAAAACTTGTATACCTAGCTCTTGTGCGCTTACTTTAATTATGCGCCCAGATTGTTATTCGGGTCTATTCTGTAATTTTTTAACACCACTGTTAATTTTATCAGCGACGTTAAAATTATTTTAACTGCATTGCGTATTCTATACAAACAAATTTGTTAAAATTTTAACTTTTCGATGTTAAATTTTAACCAAACCACGTTAAAATAAACGACGACGGCTTTTAATTTTTAACAGCCTGGTTTAATTGCTGAAGTAATAAAAATGGCTGAGTTTGGTTTGCTAAATTTAGTGCTTTTAGAAAAAATTGAACAATTTTAACGTCGCTGTTGTAATATTAATTTTAACAACGATGTTAATTTGAACGGCGTCGATAGAGAATAGACCTGATTGTCAGTCTCGTGCGGGAGTTTAATTTAATAAAGTGATCAGTGAGTGTCCGTTCCAAAGCACCAACAATTTACCGTTACTATGTATGCATTTAACGGAATCAAAATTAGAAATGGTAGTTGATACCGCCACATATAATTTCTCGTAGAAACCAACAAATTATAGATTCTGCTAATTCTAATTAACAACAAACGCTTTTCAATAAGATTTTTTTCATTTTTTTCAGAAGCAGTGATGATGCAAGGATGAGCAAATGAAGCAATCCATTAATCCAAATCAAAGTGAAGTTACATATTAGTTAATACCTGTATGTGCTTACGGTCCTTTTCCCGTTTCGTACTAAAGTTGTGGCAATTATAAAATAACAGCGTGGAAAATAACCATATTATCAAAAAAAAAAAATTGTATAAGTTATTTTTCTTTAAGACCACATGGTATGGTTGTTGATTGTTAGGTGTGAATTGAGTGAGGGTTCTGTTTTATCTATCGTTATTTATGTGGCGAGTGTTTTTAGATAAATGCCAGTTAAATAATCAAAATTTGGTTTATATGATGTCAGATAGTTAAGAGATTGTCATCAAGAAACTACCTGATGCACTTCCGCAAGTTTTCCCACTAGTTCAGAAAGATATCCCTAATATTTTTTAAGGATATGAATCACACCAATTGCAATTTGCAATCCAGGTTTTTTTAGAATGTATACAAAAATTTGATTCAAGCATTTATTATGGACAATCTTGTTAAAGTTTTTGTTACTTTTTTTTATAGATATATTTTTATATAAGATAGTATAGGATAATAGAGAAATCCATATCCAAACTATGAATGAATTAAATCTGGAAAAATTACATATAAAATGTTTATATTTAAAAAATAAAACAAACCGAATTAATAAGTTTATTTTGAAGCTGGAACAACGGCCAACATTTACTTTAATTTTGAGGTTAATGAACAACATTTACTTTAGTTTAATTGTTATGAGATTAATGAATTATCCAATTTTAAATTTTCAATTGCCTGTAAAAACTAAATCATTAGACAATTTCGAAGAAAAAAAATTGTTATATATTTTTCCTAAAAATGCAATCCTAAGAAGTTACAAACGATCAAAAAATGTAAATTTAAAATTCAAGCCTTTTTCGCTATTTTTAATTATTTCTGTGGATACATTGTAAGATATCTCGGAGCGTAGTGCAAAATAATTGTTTTGCAAATAAAACAGTAACGTGCAATAGAACAAAAATTGTTATTCTAAAACTTAAATCTTATTTTGATCTTTTGCACGCCACTGATTTATTTACCAACCAATTTTCTTGAAACTCTTACAAAACTTTAACGTTATCATCATATACATAATGCATATAAAGTATACAATGTTAAAACTTATTTTAATTGGTAATTACGCTAGAAAATTAATTCAGTTTATTAACATATAAAAAATCACTTTCATTGCAGATGGCACGCACATTAACTTTACAAATAAAAATCTAAATGCTCTACGTAAATGGCCTGTTTGTAAGTGTTTTACAATTGTTGCCGATTTTTGTATTGTTTCTCGGAAGAAAGTTATACGGGATTAATTTTTCAAAAGAATTTTTAAGTTTTTTTTTTAAATTACTGTACCGCAAAAACCCTTGTATATACAAAGTTAAACTATTAAAATAAATAGTCAGCAATACGAGTAGTAATGTTGGTTCAAGTTGGTAGACTTGTTTAGAAAATATTAATTTTTTATCACAAACGCATTATTGGTTTTAACTTTGGATCCAGTTAACTAATTGTTGTCCGGATCATTTTAATACTTAGTTTATAATGTTAGTTAGCATATTATGCATGTTTTAAATGTTTAAAAAACTAAATTAATAAAATGTAAGATGTTTTTAATACATATTTAGTATTATCAAGTCACTCACAAAATGGCCGCCGTAAAATATTTTGCGTCACTTTATAAACGCGAGTCAGATATCCAGTATATCCATGATTAAAACATATTCATATTTAAAAAAAAAAGTCAGCAAAATTTTCAAAATTTAAGGAAAAAAAAATTGGCTGTAAAAAGGATTCTTTAAACAATTAAAAAAAAAAGTTTATCACAGTTTTTCCTTAAAAATGCAACCCTGAGAAGTTACAAACGTTCAAAAAATGTAAAAAAATGCAAAAAAATCAGTTTTTCAAATTTTAATTGCTTATTACTCGAAATTAGTTTATTGAAAGAATTCACAAGATTAGAACTCATGTAGAGAAAGGCATTTTCAGTGGTCTGAGCAAAATCAAATTTTTGTTTCGTACACTTGACTCAGACTTGGCAATCCGTGTTTAAGTATAAATTAAAGATTAATATGTATTAATAAATGCGTTTTTAGGTACTTTTAAATACATTTTAATGCTATTTGCAAATATAATTTGACTAAAATATTGTTTAATCCTTTCTGAATGTACTGTTACTGTTACAATGTAGCTGTTTTTGCTACAATACTGATAATTAAGGCAGCGGTCGGTAATTATATATTTAAAAATAACCCTAAACAATAGTATACTTTTATTATTAAACCTAATAAATCATTAAAATTATTCACTAAAAAATGCAACAACAAAAACAATATTTAATTTTTGCAAACTTGTCATGCGACCTTGCGAATAATTCTAACCACGGTCCTTTCCCAAAGAACTCGAGACTCGTTTATTTTTTTTTCTTTTTTAAATTGACACCTTATACAAATCTTGTGTGTTATTATTAATGCTAGTGTAATAAAGCATTTAATAATAACATGTAATATCGATTAGCAAGGATAAAACAAATCTCAACTTTTTCAAAATTACAAAAAAAAAACAGAACTAAAACTTAGAAGAAGATTGGGTTTTCTTATGAGGTTTTTTTATAGGTCTAATCTGTGTCTGCTAGCGTTATTTTGTATAGAGTAACCTAATTGTCGCTGAAAGCGAGGATGCAAAATTTGCTGCCGCACGAGGAAAAATCCAGTAAACAATCCGCCAGACGGGAGACACTCACAAATTAACTAGCCTTTTCAATATTCCTAATTATAATTGGTTTTTATATGTATAATATTCTAATATTGTTTGTTTAAAATTTCAATGATTATCTTTTATTTATTTAAATGATACATGTAAATTGAGAAGCGAGCGCAACGCTGCGATTTCGGTTCGCGATACGAGTCACCTTTAGTTTTGTATTTTTGTATTTATAATTATTATCGGTTTTTTTATTATTTATTGTTAATAATACAAACTAAATTCTATTTTTTTATAAAATTTTAAATTATTTTTTTGTTAGTTTACGTCAACAGGTTGAACAGGTTTGTGATTTCTATTAACTATCGTCGCGAATAAATCACGTGGAGTCCAAATGTAAATACTTTTTTTTCTCTCATTTTTCTATCGAGCTGGCAAAGCCAGCAAATAGCAAAAATTAAGAGAAATTTTTTAACATATAGCATTTGATGTTTAAATTATTACATTAAATTCCATTATTACATGAAAATGTCTTCCTCATCTGTTTTGACCTCAGCTGTCGAGTGCTCTAATTGATTCGTTAATCTTGGTTTTTTTTATTTTTACGCTTCAATCGTTTATATTTATTTGTAGGTTTATTAGAATAGAATAAGTAATAGTTTTAATTATCTATTTTAATATTATATCTACAAGGCTAAAAAATAAAGTCAACAACCTATGTTATGTAAGAAATCTAAACAAAAGTGCCCACAAAAACTGAATAATATTTCTGATATCTATCATCAATAAAATATTTTCACTAATTCTTTACTATAAAAATATTTTATTACTTTATTATAAAATACTATTTTTTTTTAATATGCCACCCAATTTGTTCTTGACTTACAATCAGTGTTTATGATAACACACTCATTTAATATAAGAAATTTAGGTAATTTATCTTGCATAAATACTCCACGAAAGTATTGTATGCATATCTTTTTAAATCTAAATTATTAATAATACTTTTTTCATTAAAGGATATGAAATACTAGGATGCGTATTTACAGTCATATTTATGTGAGGTGGCGCACAAGGTCTCATTATCTTCTGAGCCCCTATCTAAACTTGTGGCTAATTGCAATACGTTTGTAATGCGATTTAAGACCATACTGATATGATGATGATATTGATTTCTAGTATTTTAACAAAAACGACAACTTTGACTTCATTGCTGCTTCTACAAATAATTTGATAATCGATTTATTTTTTTACTAGTACATTTAGAAAGGATTAAACTATGATATGTTGAAGTCTATTTTGTGAAATTATATTTGCAAATGCATTTAAAAATACAAAAAAACGCATTTATTTCTATATTTGATAAGTTTTTTCGGCTATTATAACTATTAATTGACAGCAAATTCTGATGAAGAAATGACAAATTTTGAATTAATTTACTATTCAGCAATAAGCAAGGCTACGAATTTGTTATACAAACTTGCAACAGCAAAAGAGCTACGTCTGATGTCTGCAACAGTAATCAAGATGCAGTGATATGATTACCACCAATAACGTTACCCAAATTTAGCGGAAATCTTGAAGAATGATACGGGTTCCAAGACTTTTTCGGCCAACTGGTTGACGCAAACAAAGGAATCACAAACAGACAAAAACTTCATTATTTAAAATGTTTGCTGCATCAAATTACAATATAACATGGCAGCTGTTAAAAGAGCGGTACAACAATTACTGCTTTTCTTTCAAACTTCACGCTCCCGGGGCTTGACGCACAGAACCGTTCTGATGCTCCAACTAAAACAATCTCTCAACCTGAAAATCAGTCAAACAAATTGTTGGACGGAATCTAACGAAATGAAAAACTTTTGTAGCTATCAGAGTGGTAGAAATCAAATCATTGACATAAGCAACCAAATGGGAACATAATTCTACAGATACCAATCTTGTTGACATTATATTAAAAGGGCATAATGCTACACGGGCCTTCTTGGCTACGCAAGCAAAGTATCAATCTACAATGGAACTGGTGTTTTATATAAACAGCATACTGAATTAATTCTTCCAATGTAATTATCAACTAAAACAAGTTTTAACATTGTATTCATTATATGCAATACGTATATACATAGAATAACGTTAAAGTTCTGTAAAAAATTCAAATTATTTGGTTTGCAAATAAAACAGTAACGTACAAAAAAACAAGAAAATTTATTTAGAAATTTAAATCTTATTTTTATTTTTTGCACGTCACTGATTTATTTACAAACCGATTTTCATGAAACTTTTACAAAACTTTAACGTTATCATCATATACATTGAGTGTCCGTTATTTCCCATGTCAATGTTTTCTTTTTATGGTAAATAACTATTTTAAAATTAAAAAAATATTGGTAACAGTATTTTTGCGTGTCTTCGGGCAAATCAAATTTCCTATTTGATTAACATGAGTAAACGCTCAAGTTTTTTTAAATTATTTGTAGGTTTTCATATATTTCAACATACCTTAGCAAAACTTCAAAACGGTGTATTGAGTACAGAAAAAAAACTTGCTTTAAATCTGTTACAATAAAAAAACCAAAATAATCAGATCAAACAACCCTGTAAACACAAGTTCAGATAATATAAGTTTATTATACGTATATATGGTGTAAAAAGCGTATATGGTATATGTGTATTTGTATAATACAAATTTCTTGTACACGTAAGATATGTATATTTTTATATTATTTGTTAATATTTATCTTTTTTTCCACTGTTGATTAATATACGTATATTAACCATTAGAATATTTGTATAAATAACCTGCATATATCTACGTATATTTAACCTTTATTATTTCTGGATTTGGTTTGCCGACCAATTCTGTTTTTGATGCTCGTACGTCCGAGGCTACCCGAACGCGTGAATATAGTTTGGAATGTGTATGTTGAGATGCATGATTCATCATTTCATTCACTTTATCTATTTTTTATCAACAATAATGTGCACGTGCTATTAGCTGCGTTAGTCAATACAGTTTTAAGTTGTTTGTTGTTACACAACAGTGTTGAAGTGGACTGGAAGCGAAGATTTAAGAGTACCAAGATAAAATACCTAATTGTGATAAGTGTTAAATCTGAAAATATGCAATAACATCTTTATTTCAAATAACTTGTCAATTGCACCATTTTTTTTGTACAATGCAATTATAGCCATTACAGTAACAGTAATATCAATTTATGAAATCTTTTTTTTTTTTTAATTTAAATTAAATATTATTAATTGCTATTGTTATATATAGTATTATAAATACAAATAGCATACTAGACAAGGTATTTGAAATAAAGATTACCATATGTGTTTCATATAAGGCTGTGGAAATACACACAGTATATTTTTCAGAAGTCACCAAAAGACTAGTTGAAAAAGCAAAATGGATCTTTAATTTAATTGTGTTGTTATTAAATATCTATATTAAATATTATAATGTTTTATTTAATTATATGTATTACTTTGTATTTTATGTTAGAATGATAAATTTATTTTATGTAATAGTTTAGTTTACAAATACAGTACATTTTTTAATTATTTAACGATTAAAATTTATATATAACAAGTACATATTTTACATCATTATACATACGAGAGAATCGGCAGTATGGCAAAGAAGGCATGTTTTTTTTTTTTTTTTTTTTTTTTTTTTAGGACGTAGTGAGTTGTTTGTCTCTCAACAAGTGGCCCTTAAGAATAACTTACGCATGGTAATACCTTCCGGTTTTCTTCTCTGCGCAAATCCTGTTGTTTTAATGTCCCTGTCTAAACTAACCTACATTTGGTGCTAGTTTGAGGCGGGCTGGTTTTTGTCTTGTAAGTAGCTCCATATAATCTTGATTGTTTTTCTGTTCAGTTCTTTCTTCTTTGCCGCCTCTATGATTGCTGCCCATGATACGCTATTAAACGCGTTCTGTATGTCCAACGCTATCATTACACAGTGTTGCCTTTTCCTCTGCGTTCCGCTGTTTGCTTCTTTTGCTATTGCTTTCACTTTTTCAATAGCTCCTAAGGTTGTTTTTCCTTTGGTAAATCCGTATTGTTCTTTTTCCCATCCTCCTTTTTCTTCTATTTCTTGTTCTATTCTCCGTACAATAACTTTTTCCATTATTTTAGCCAGTGTGTTGATTAAACATATTGATCTGTATGATGTTGCTTTTCCTGCTTCTTTTTTTTTCTCAATCAGTACCAGAGTGGCTTCTTTCCAACATCCTGGGAAAGTTCCTTCTTTTAGGCACCTGTTGATTATTTGAGTTATTTCTATCTCGTTTCCGTCTAATGCTGCTTTAACAATCTCTGTTGTTATTTCGTCCGGACCTGGTGCTTTGTTGTTAGGCAATTCTTTTATGATCTTTTTGATCTCTTCCACTGTTGCCATAACTGTTGCTTCTTCTTCTTTTGTTTCTGGTTCTTCTACTGGTTCTCCCTTGGGAAATAGTTTTTTAATTATGACCTCTTCTTCTTCGTCTTCTTTTAAGCAGATTCCTTTTGTTTTTCCCCAAGGATCCCCATCTATAGATTCTATCATTTCTTTCCAGCATCTTTTTCTGCTATCCCTAATGCCTTTTTTAAAATTTTTCTGTCGTTTTTTAGTTTCTCTTCTATTTCTTCTGTGTTCTCTCCTCTTCTTCTCAGCCTTTTGATTTTCCTCGCTGTTTGTATTGTGTTTTTCCTGCATTCTTTTATTTCCTCACACCACCAGTATGGTCCTTTTCGTCCGCCTTCCCTGTACCTAGGAATTGCTTCCTCCGCCGCTTTTCTCAGTTTTTCTGAGTACCTCTCGCATCTTTTCTCAATATTTTCGTTTTCTGTCACTTCTTCTGTTTCCATGCCTCTCTTTATCTTTTTTTTGTCCATTCTTCTTACGTTCCATTTACCTTCTCTCGTGTGCTCCTGTTTTCCTTTCTCCTTTGTATTGTATTGTATATGTTTATGTATACTCAGTGATTCTTCTTCAGTCACGGTCCATTCATTTATTATTTTTGCCATTTCCCACGTTGCTATGGTGATGTCAATATGCGATTTTGAGCTTCTTCTTACAAACGTCGGTTTGTCTCCATTGTTGCAGATTGTAAGATTTAACCCTGCTATCATCTCCTCTAAGATTTTTCCTCTTAAATCGTTCTTGTAGCCTCCCCATCTCGGTGATTTTGCGTTGAAATCTCCTCCTACAATAATTTTTTTGTTTTTCTGTTTTCTTAAACTTCTTTCTAATTCTTCTATCCACTCTCGATAGTATTCCAGACCGCAGTTTGGGCTGATATAACAGCTGTATACTATCATGCTTTGTACTTCTGCCCACACTATTCCTTCTTTTGGTGTTCCCCATCTTTCCACCTTGTCCCTACACTTCCCCCTAGCTAAAATTGCTGCATCTGTTCCTTTGTCTCTTATCCACTTACCATTTAGTTTGTTTTTATTAGGTTCACTCACTAGCACTAGGTCTATTTCCTCTATCTCCGCTGTTGCTATTAGTAAATCGTGAGCCTCTCTTCCCCTCCCTATGTTTATTTGTATAAACTTATACATTATGTGATACTATTTTTTCCTCCTGTTCTCTCCAGTTATCTGGGTTGTTGTCCTCCATATTCTTCTTTGTTTTCCTCATTTCTTTTTTCTTTGTAGCTGGACATCTTTTCTCTCCCGTTCTGTGTTCTAATACTTTGCATTCAATGCAGTATTCTTTGTTTCTGCATTCGGCAACCTGATGTCCCTCCTTTCCGCATTTTATACATAGCGAAGACCTGTCTTCCCCATTGCATTCTGCCGCTACATGTCCTTTCCTCCAACATTTATAACATTTTCTTTCATTTGCTTTAACTTTCTCTACTCTGCATCTTATGAGTCCTATGTTTATTCTTCCTTCTCCTATTATCTGTTCTGCTATTTTTTTGTCCATTTTGACTATAGCGGTTTGTATTTCTCTATAACCTTTCTTTATGGAAATTATTGTACTTCCTTCTGTGTTCACTTTGTTCATATTTTCTTCCAGTATTTCTTCTCTCTTAATTTCCGGGCTAATATCTTTGATTATCACCAGTTCTGTAGTTTTGTTGCTGGCTTTTCGTACATTGCAGCCTTCCATTCCATTTTTAATTTTTTCTATCTCTTTCTCCGTCTCATTACCCTTTGTAATTAGTAACAACTCCCCTTTTTTTGTTTCTCTTACCTCCTTGAACGTAGATCCTTTTATCTGGGTTTTTGCCTGTCTCAGCAAATCTGCATATGTGACACCTTGTTTGCTCACTACTATAGCACCTGTTTCCGTACCTGTTTTTTTTTCTCTATGTGTCTCCGCTACCTGTCCCTGTGTTGGCACGCACAGTCTTATTTTTGTGTTAGTTCTTCTTCCTGCTATTTCCATAATTTTTTTTGCATCTCTTGCCGTAATTCCCGTTGGTATTGGTATATTTATTTCTTTAATACTTAATGTTTTTGTTTTCATAAGCATTTTTTCGATAGCTATTAGTATCTCCTTATTCCCTGCCGTTTCGATTTTCTGCTTAATGATGTGTACTTTTCCCACATTTTTTCCGCTTAGATTTTTAACAATTTCTATATATGGCGTTTCATCTTCTCCTTCTTCCTCCATTAGTTCAGGGTATTTTATTTTTGCTTGTTGTAAGATACTACTTTCTTTGCCTATTTCATCTTTATTTATTAAAAGTCCTGTATCCATTTCCTTTCCCATTATTGGTTTTTTTTTTTTCACATTTACATATTTATAGTCTGTATCTCTCCATTCTTTATTTATAATATTTTTTATATCCTCTTCATTAGCCACTTTTAATATCTCCTCGTCCGAGATGAAATGGTTTTTACGGTTTTCTTCCCTATTATCTCCAGTTTCCATTGTCTGTGTCGACATTTCTATACCTATTTTTGTTTTATTTTCATTCTCCTGTTCTTTTTTTTGGATTTCTTCAAATTCCATTCTCTCCATATTTGTTTCTAGTTGATTCGCCACCTTTTTAATTTCCAGTTTAGTGGTTGTACACTCACTGGTTAAGTTTTTTAACTCTCTAATTAATTTCCCCATTATTTGGATTGTTGTGGGGTTATTTGCTCTCTTTGCCTCGTTGTTACCTCCTGGCGAATCTATTTCTCTCCCTCTTTTTTGTTTCGTTTGACCTAATTCTTTATCTTTATTTTTATCCGGCGGTGTTCTTTGCAACATCCCGCTTTTTAAAAATGCATCCATCTTATTACGTTTTTTGACCCTTGGCCTAGTTTCACTCTTAATTAATATCAAATTGCTGTTTCCGCGTTTATGTTTTGTAACACTAGACGTGTCGCGCGTCACGACACGAGTGTGTTTTAAAACACGACCGCACCTTTATTTTTTTGTGTGTCCAGTTTTACACTTTTTTGAACTTTCACAATAAACTTTTCACCTTTCCACTGTTTGTTCTAATTCACAGAATTTTTAATTTTTTAAATAACGTAGATTATTCACTATTATTTAAATCGCCTTTATACACATTCGCGAGCGCGTCCGTTCTCCGTCGGACATTGACCGCGAGAAGGCATGTACGAGTACCAGTGCTAACGAAAGTTAAGCAACGGTCATGACTTAGATGGCTGACCCAAAAAGTGATGCCAAAATATGTATATACCAGAAATACACGTTTAATTGCCGGATAAAGATTAACCTATAATACACGTGTATTAATTAAAGAATTTACAAATATTTTGAATATATATTAACGCATTTTTTACCTTAAACATACACGTTTAAAATACATATAACGGGTACGTATATTACACACTAAATATACGAGATATATCCGTTTAGTCGCCGGACATTTTTACGTATAATATACTTAACAAATAAACGAATATTACACTTAGGTGTAATACCAAAAATAAACTTATCTTAAACGTAACTGTGTTTACTGAAAAGTTGCCATGCATCTTTATATAATTTTAAATGCGAAAGTCATGAAATAATGTCAAAATAGTACAAAATTCGTGTTCTACGGAAAATTTATAATTGATTACATGCTTTCTGACATTTTCTTACGTAAAAATTACGATTTTTGAGAGCAATCATGGTTTTTCCAATTTTTGTCAAAAAAAAAACATCAAAATTGAGAAAAATCGCTAACAATTTCTTATTTACAAATTTTTTAAAACCAATATCAAAACTTGAGAGCACCCAATGGGTTTTTTAAAAGTAACTTTATGTCTTGGGAATAAACCAAATAAAACTCGAGCAATGAACATAAACAGTTTGATGGACATTTAGAAATACAGTAATTTTTTAAAGTTTTGATATTGGTTTTAACAAATTTGCGAGAGCTAATTAGTCAAAAACATCGGTCGACTGCAGTTCAGTTTTGCAGTTCTTTTACGGAATTTGTAAATAAAAAGACGATACAAAAATTTTTTTGTAAATTTTTTAAATTTTTATATTTTTTTTACAAAAATTGGAAAAACCATATTAACTCTCAAAAATTGTCATTTTGACGTAGAAAAATGTCAGAAAGCACGTAATCAATCGTAAATTTTTTGTAAAACACACATTTTTACGTTATTTTATGACTTTTGCATTGAAAAATGAATAAAGGTGCATAGCAATTTCATTGATCTGACACACCTAAAATTCGCAACCAAAATGTTTTTCTTGTTAAAAAGAAAATCCCTGTCATCAATACTCTGTTTTTTAAGTTTTGCCACGGTATGTTGACATATATAAAAACCCACAATTTGCAAAAATAAATTTGAGCGTTTAAAGACGATTGTCTCATGTTAATCAAATGAGAAATTTGATTTGCCCAAAGGCACGCAAAAACACAGTTACCAATGAGTTTTTTTATTTCAAAATAGTTATTTACTATAAAAAAAAGACATTTAACTGATTCTTAAAAAAAAATAGTTATTTGGAAAATAACGGACACCCTAATATACATAATGCATATAATGTGACCGCATAGGTACCCGGGTACTCCTAACAAAAATACGTTATGCACATGCCGTTTGTTGTTTCTGATAAAAAAAATGTATTAGATCTAAAAAATAGTGTATCAAAACAATCTGATGTAAAAACCAATCAAAATATTGAAATAGAAAGTTCCAACTCAAATGAAAGCGCGATGAAGATGAAACGCTTTCACAAAGTGCAACTTTAGTTGATAAAAATGGATTAACTGGTATAATTCTTTAATAATATCAGTTTAAATAATAAGGCACACTGTTTTGCGTTTAGTAAAGAATCAACTTTATGCTCTCTAAGAAGAAACGATCCGTTGTTTTTTGTCATTGATGCATTCAACAGTTCTGTAGAAATGGTTCTAGGACGTCGAATAAAAGATCCCGCTGCTGCAATTATTAAAAATCTAGTTGCCAATGTTTCAAGAAGTACTCTGGTAGTTGCAAAATGTTATATTTGTTAACAAGTTAACACAAAAAGCATGTAATTTTTGTGCAAAACCTGTTTGCAATGAGCACGGCGTTGCAAAGACAATACGCGGTAATAATTGTGAACAATTACCAAATTAGCCATATTATATATATGTACTGTTCATTTTGTATTAATTTTAATATAGTTGTAAAAATACATTTGTTCAATTATTTACAATAGTTTTTATTTTATTTTAAATTACCACTACCACAAGTACCCGGGTACCTAAACCGTCACGTCTGTATGTAAAAAGTTTAGACGCTAAAAAAACTTAATATTAAATATAATGTAATACAGTACACTAAAGATAGTTAAGAGATGTTACTGAATCTCAAAACTTAAAAATTTCAAACGCCAAAAATGTATATGTTTAAAGTCAAAAAAATACCCGGGTACCCTGTCAGTCACATAAAGGTTAATTAGTAATTACACTAGAAAAATTAATTCAGTTTATTTAACATATAAAAAATCACTTCTATTGCAGATGGTACGTACATAAAGTTTACAAAGAAAAATCTAAATGCTCCACGTAAATGGCATATGCCTGGTAATGCTTTACGATTGTTTCCAGTTTTTTTTATTGTTTTTTGTAAAAATGTTATACGGGTTTAATTTTTCAAAAGTTTTTTTTTAATATACTGTACCGCAAAAACCCTTGTATATACAAGTTTACAAGTTTAACTAAGATAGTAAAAAGTCAGCAATACGTGTAATAATGTCGATTTAAAATTTGGTTCAAGTTGGTAGACCCGTTTAGAAGATATTATTTTTTTATAACAAACGCATTATCTGACTTTGGATCTAATTAACGAATTGTTGTCCGGAACATTTTAATAGTTAGTTTACAATGTTAGTAGCATATAATGCATGTTTTAAATGTTTAAAAAACTAAAATGATAAAATGTAAGATGTTTTTAATACATATTTAGTATTATCAAGTCACTCACAAAATGGCCGTAATATAATTTGCTTCACTTTATAAACGCGAGTCAGGTATCCAGTATATCCATGTTATTTACAAACAAATTTCGTTGTTATTCAAATTGAATATCTAGTATTGTATATTGAACTACATACAATACTATGTCTTCATGTTTTTGGTTAAAGATTTGAAATTACATTTAAGTATTAAATAATTAATAATAAACTGATTAAATAAGTCATTTTTTTTTAAATTATTTGCAAAGAAACGACTTATTGCATCAAATTTCTACAAATTTGAAGACACAGATTGGAATTCTTCTACAATGTGTAAACACAGATTGAACTTTTTTCTACAATGTGTATACATTTTATTCAATTATATTCATGCGTTTTCTTGCTGAGTTGGATGCTGTGAACCCTTATAATAGCGCAACTATTCTCCCCCCCTTAACACTTAGTATGTAATAATTTTTATTAAAATTGGAACAATCTTTATTTGCTTCATTAATAAAATTTTGCTGATTGTTGATTCAGGTTCTGGGCAATGATGAAGACTCTTGGGTTATCTTTCTAGGGCGTCTTGGCACTCGCACTGCGGGCTCTGCGACAGACATGATTTTTTCGGAACTTCTTGATTTAATTGTTGACGGACCTGGCACTCGCACTGCGGGCTTTGTGGTACCGAGATATAAAGATGGACACTGTGATTCTTCTTATAGCGTGTAATAAATCGTAAAAACCAATCAGTATTGGGAAAACGAATTGAACTTTATTATTGAGTTTTTGACCAAAATACTGTTTACACGATCAAATAAATAATTTATTTATTTATTATTTATATTAATTTACATGTTGTTTTAAATCCTCAACTTTATAACTAACTTAATTAATAAAAGGTTAGTATTTATACTAGTCTACAAAAATGCTTATGCCATACGTGTTAATCACTTAACATGCAGACTAAACTCACATGGAGTTTTCTTATCTCAATATATTTAGTTTCATATACAAATAACTTATTCGATTAAAGACCGGTATTATAAACCATAAGCCATACACCGAAAGGTAGAATGGCATATGTTTAAATTAAATAAATAAAATAATAAATAATTATAAACTATTTAAATTTGTAGATTTTAATTACTAACCAAGTAAATTATTTTACTTGGCTGATTTTAGTATTAACGTCAAATAATAAAAGTAGGTAAGTAAATCTGTGGAATAAACTAATCATCCAAAATCTAGGGATTAAAATTTATTCAATGAATTATTTGACACATGTCATGTTTAGGTAGGTTATTTTTAATGTGGACCAATTTCTGTTTAAAATCAACTTTTGATTGCTCCACAATTTTATGCAATACCGGAATACGTTTATTCGTCGAGTATATTTAATTTGAGATTTGTTATTCGGTGATTTATTTTGTCTTTATAATACCGACCCTAAGAGCTTCACTTTTAATTGTATGTATATTTATGTTTTTAATAATTACCAATAAATTACAATACATTACATTACTTTACATGTGTTATTTTATTTTCTTGCGCAATTTAATTTGAATATTCCAAAATTGCACAATAAATGTTTAGTATTTTATTTTCGTTTCTGTGGAAATTTTTAGATCTATTATAAAGATTAAAATTTTAATTATTTTTGCTAAATTTAAACAATAACATGTTAAAAAATGATAAATTTTTTAACTACATGTATATAACGCCAAAATTAATTTTAATAAGTGTATTTTTCACAACTATAAACATCACCTGATACTGTTCTGCATAAAAATAATATCATTTTTCTATGAAAATTTCTACATATTTTTAGTATTATTTAAAACCATCTAAAAAGTATTCAAATAGTATTTAATAAATGTATTTGGAAAGTGATAATATTTAAATATTTAATCAAAATGATAACATTTTTAAGTATGTTATTGAGGTATTAAGTCACGCATATGGTATTGACATTTGATCTTTCGTATTTTTTTCTTGTATTGGTTTTATTTTTAAATTTGTATGTCTCGTTCCTTATTTTATTTTTTCTTGATTTGTTTTCGATCTTTTTTTAGAAATCTTACCTCCATTGCATTTATTCTTTCTATTTGTTTTCCTGTCTATGTTTCGCTACTATACAGGGTGTTTCTAAACATGTGTCAAAAAAATAAAGGGTGGGATTTCTTGGCTAATTATAAGAAAAAAAGTTCCTATTAACATGATTTTGAAATAGAAGGTGTAAAATATTTTTTTTTATTTTGTTACGATATCTCATGTACAGATAGAAAAAGTAGCAACATGATTACAAAACCTTTATTTTACAAAACTAAGCAATAACATAAAAAACAAGAAAAATCACAAAAATTGTTGAAAATAACCTCCTCCTACGGTAACGCAGGTTTTCAACCTACGTCTTAGTGACTGACGTACCCGTTCAAAAATGCCTGGAGTATTTTGTATTGTAATGCGATTTTTTCATCAGTATTAACTGATGTAGTGTAAACTTAACTTTTTAAGTGACCCCCAAAAAAAAATTTGAAACATTATATCTGGAGACTGAGGAGACCAAGCCTGTGGGCCTTCTGGACCTATCCAACGGTTCCTATACAGTTCATTTAAGAATTGACGCGCAATTAAACTAAAATGTTCAGGAGCACCATTGTGCATAAACCACATTTTGATTCTTAATTGAACGTCTTCTAAAAGTCCTGGCAGCTCTTCTTTAAGAAAATTACGATATGATTGACTATTTAGCCTAAACTGCAAAAAATTGAGACCAATTAAATAGTCTTCTACAACACCTGCCCAAACATTATCGGAAAATGTTTGCTAATGATGACCTTCAATTATGGCACATGGATTTTCGTCGGCCCATACATGATTATTAAGGAAATTCATAATTGCATTGCGAGAATAATTTGCTTTGTCCGGAAATAAAACTTGTTCTAAGAATCGAGGATTTTGCGCAATTCTTTCTTGAAACCATTGACACATATCCAATCTTTGCAGAAAATTTGCTGGTAAAAAGGTTTGTACTTGCTGTATGTAATAAGGATATAACATCTGGCTTTTATTATCATCCCCCCACTGTAACGTGACTAAAGTTTAGGTTTAAAGCTATTCTTCTAGTGTTAGTTGATGGATCGACATCGATTTTTTGAAGAACATCTTCTTCAATTTGCGGAAGTAGCAGGCAAGGTACCCCATTTTCTGTAGCTCTTTTATGTACACTTCCAGTTTGATGTAGACGTTCGTCAATACGAAAGAATGTTCTTTCAGTTGGTACCTGTCGGTTTAGAAACCTTTCTTGATAAATTCAACGAGATTTTGCTGCATTTCCATCGGCAACGCCATAAACAAAATGCATATCGCAAATCTTGCTATCACTGTAATTATTCATTTTGCTATCACTACGCAAGCAAAATACTAAGAATGGGCAAACTAAGTGGGTAATAAAGATAATAAGTTTCCGCGATATTGACTCCTTTTGAAAAAAGGTTATTTAACAACTAAACGACAATTGTCAATTACTCATACGCATGAAAAAAATGCATAAACGCTGACGACTAGATCAAATACAAATGTTTTTACCAACAACAAAACATGTTGCTACTTTTTTTCAAGTTTTCTATCATAAAATGCCGTATTTTTTAAAACGGTTAACGTTAGAGCTTTGACTAGAAGTACCTTTTTTGTGTAAAAAATATTGGTGGTTTACAATGTGCTTTCAGAATGACAATTTTCCAAGTGTCATTTCTATGACACTTGAGCTATAAAAACCTCACGCCCTCAAATCCATAAAATCTCCATTAATGACACATTGAATAAGCGCTTAAAAAGTAGCTAATATTAATGCTAAGATGTGTACAAAAGCAAAGTTTTGTATCTTGTAACGCTACCAAAACAGCAACCTTTGATTTGATAATCTACGCCTTTTTGTGAGGGTAAGAGGTGGACAGGGTTTCACTTACCGTCGTAGCTCAGTGGAGACGGGGGTGGTAAGTTGTGAGCGCCACGGGATCTTTCTATGAAATCCATCCTGAAATAGGCCACACCTCCTAAAGGTAGAACCCGATACCAAAAAGTTAGACACAAAGGCGTATGCGGATATCAAAAGTAAGGGAAGCTAATATAATTTAATTATATACGGCAAATTAATGTTCGAGAGAGGAACATCTATAAATGTACAAAATTAAATGAACAAAGAAAAGGTAAATGCAAAAAGGTAAATGCAAAAAGGTAAATGCAAAAAGGTAAATGCAAAAAGGTAAATGCAAAACATACAGGTACAAATACACCCGATTTATTGGATAGTTCCCAAAAAAAAGTATTTACAACAGTTTAGGCCAATCCGCCATTGACAAGTTAAATTAAATGTTAAATAAAGTTCAACAGTATACAACTTATTAACAAACTTCGATCTAAAGAAATCGACAACCGTGCTTCCGACGAATCAACCAATGCCTATAATTTCTTTAAGCAATGAACATAACACAATACGTGGGTGATAAATAAGTCGTGAAATTTTAATTCAAAATATCGGTATATATATATATATATTTAAAAAGGAGTACTCACGGTTTGGGTCCCTGTCCAGGCATAGCGCTATCCTTGTCCAAAGACAAATATTAGCACGCCCGAAAATAAACAAAATAATAAATTTCACAGCCCACCGTTATCTCGCTGCCTTACACCAAGTGGTAGAAGGCACAAAACAAATATTGCATTGCACAAAAAAAAAAACAATAATTATAAAGGCTGGACATGAAGGTTGTCGATATCACGTGGTTGACTTCTTCATTTTACACTCTTCTGGATTCTTGGAAATAAACTACACTTCAATTGGCAGGATGTGAGACTTAGGAACACAAGCGGCCTCACGCTTGCACACACTTCTGTATACTTCAAATTAACCAAACCAATCACTTCAATTGGGAGCAGGATATGAGACTTGGGAACATCAGCGGCCTCACGCTTGATCACACTTCTATATTCTTTCAGCACGTCCTATGCGGAACGTCAAGAGGGGTCTCCCGTACCTGCGATAGATACAGCAGCGAGGTGACCGTACTGGAAAGTTAAAAAAAATAAACTAGAACGCCCGTAGTAAAGAACCTAAAACATGCCATACAAAACCAGAATTACAAATAATTCTGCAAACCCCAGAAAGCAATAAAAACAAAAGAAAATAAACACTAAACCAACCTGAGATTTTAATACGGTCCTTCAATCCTTTTGAGATAACTTCCAGCCATGAGATGTGGGTGGGTGACAAATCCGCCATGCGGTTGTGGTATAAACGATAAATCCCAAAAATACCTCTTTGCGGGTAGCACACAGCACAATATATCACCACTCAATGCAGTTTAAACGGCGAGTTTATAACTCAGGCCACGATGCCTAAGGATTTACATATCCTCTCAGAATACTCGCCACTGCTACAACACCACACCACGACACCTCAACGACCGAAAAAGGAATGAATCTCATCCTCCGTGAAGCATGGCGTCTTGCCAATCAAACCGAAGCGCAGATGATTCTAATTAGGTGAAATTCAAATCTTGCGCCAAATCCATATGCGCTGAACAATGTGATCAGAAGATGGCTGACAGATGTCAAGTGGAAAGTGACAACAAAGTGGATTAACAGCCAAATTAACAATATAAATCATCCCAACTACTTACTGTAACTTCCTTGCCCCTGAGAAATCATCCTTGCAGAATTGAACCACCTAACCTCGAATTACTACCCAACAACAATTACTTGATATCCAAAATAACAACCCCCCCAGTCTCTAACAAAGTGGTAAATCTTCCCTTGAGTAGTATTCACAATAATTAATTCTAACGATATTCAAAAATCCTATTATTAACACTACCCGAGGTGAATAAAACCCATCATCGTAATCGCAATCATACTCAAATTAAACAATTAATCGAATCCCTATTAGCACTCTCCCATGCAATCTACAGCTTAATACAACCTTCCTCGATTAACAATTAATAACAATTGCATTAAAATAATCTAATCGCAACTTGTTTTTAGATTAAAACCGAGAGGATCGGAGCCAGTTCAGGATTGACACTAAATCCACAGCACAGACCAGCACCAGAGACATGTGAGTATTAAATATTTATAAAACCTCAAAATAACTTAATTATAAAGTAGGTAGATACTAATTTAAAAATAAAAATACAGTTCCTATATCACCTCAACATAATTTTCATTCAACCATAGTGTATACTTGGTTGCATACCACTAATCCTTATTTTTGATTTTAGGAATTCCAACGACAGCAACACCCGGGAATTATGCCGTTACAAATCCCCACCTTACTTCCCCGAGGAAAACTTTCCGCAGAAGTTTTCCGAGAAAACATAATTGTAAGACACTAAAATCAAATATACCTAAATTTAAGCAGAGCCTTAACAGGCCTCTACCTTAACGCACACATACAAAAAAAAATAACCCTAAAAAAAAAGAGAAAATAACGCACAAAAAAAAATAAAACAGAACCAATTATACCTGAGCGATGTAGACATTAAGCAGCCCAAAAGAGAAAAGAGAAGAGTTGACCACAGACAGTCGAAGAAAGAGTACCTAAAGTAGCGTACCAAAAAAATACCGTAGTCCAACATTCCTCCCTTAGCCTAAAGACTTCTTTGACACCTTCCCTCGGGGCTAAAGCTCGGTGAATGATGGTCGGCGAAAGAAAGAAGGAAAAGAAATTAGGAAGCTACCAATGTCCACCACTCAACGTCACGCCAAAACATACCAAATCCTAACCATGACCGTCTGCCAAAATTCGTCATAATTGGGGTATGTGGGTGTCTCCCCATACCCCCGTGCCGAAAAATAAAGCTGGGCACTATCGCCTACCAAAACACAAACCAACGACACAAATCATACAAACAAACACACACACAAAATGTTGCTGTTGGAGA
The DNA here is from genome assembly GCA_963932245.1 of Tachinus rufipes. Classification (NCBI taxonomy): domain Eukaryota; kingdom Metazoa; phylum Arthropoda; class Insecta; order Coleoptera; family Staphylinidae; genus Tachinus; species Tachinus rufipes. The sequence continues at coordinate 56,169,492 of OZ010748.1, forward strand.
ATCCAAAGATGTTAAGCGCAACCGTCAGGTCATTTAAGGGACTCTTACCCCACGCAGAATCACAGTTGCCTTATTCTTTTGCCGGGGTCAACACAGCTATACATGAAAAAAAAAACTCACACAAAAATGTTTTTTCTTTCCATTATAACACACTGTCATTATAACAAATCTCCTCAATACAAGATACTCCTAATACAACCTGACAAGACAACAGACACTACAACATTCATACATATCACTGGCAAATAATACATTTCTTATTTAGGGTCCAGGCACTGGAACCACACTTTTTCCGGAAATTGGTCCTTCATATGTCCCGCCTGTCCCCACATCAAACACCTAGTACTAAACACATTACAGCTACGGGCATAATGGCCTCGTTTCCCACAACGGAAACACCGGTCATTTTTACTAGACCGCCTATTGTCTCCCCTGGAGCGAGTGTGAGGGTTACTGATCCCTTACGGTACTTCCAAGGTGGTGTCCCTTCGATAAAGCGCGTTACCTCGTCCCCGGTTAGGGCCTGGGCTTTCCAACCGATCCTTACCATGAATCAACCCACAGCTCCTGACCGTCTCAATTCCACCAACTCACGTCACCTCGGCCCCACTGCTCCTGATCTCCAAGGGTGGCGAAATTGCCTCTAACACTCCCTGAAACCGTCCTACAACGTATTTAATCTCAAGTTCTTTTTCCTCCAATCTTAATAAAGGTCGCAATCGAGGTCGCATGGATTCCACCAATGAAAGTCCAGTTATACCTCGCACCTTTAACTCAAAAGTCAGTTTGTCTTTCGCCAACCGGTTGACCTTCATCTTAAAGTCCATCTTGACACAACACAATTCAAGAACACAATCTAACAATCACACCAAAATCTAAAGTTGATATTTATCACATTCAACAAAACTTATCAAACTTGTTAGAAAGATTCCGACTAATTTTGGTTTTTCTTTATCTCAAAGCTGATCCTAAACAAAAACCACCTAACAAGAAACAATTAATTCCCAAAAGTTGAACAGTCCCTAAACTTTTTCTAAGTCCTAAATATATTGAATTTATTTGTCTAAGTTGTAATTTATATGTTTGCATTTAAATACATTCTAGTAAAACTCAAATTTATCTTTATTGGCCCCACGTTGGGCGCCAGTTGTAACGCTACCAAAACAGCAACATTCGATTTGATAATATACGCCTTTTTGTGAGGGTAAGAGGTGGACAGGGTTTCACTTACCGTCGTAGCTCAGTGGAGACAGGGGTGGTAAGTTGTGAGCGCCACGGGATCTTTCTATGAAGTCCACCCTGTAATTGGCCACACCTCCTAAAGGTAGAACCCGATACCAAAAAGTTAGACACAAAGGCGTATGCGGATATCAAAAGTAAGGGAAGCTAATATAATTTAATTATATACGGCAAATTAATGTTCGAGAGAAGAACATCTATAAATGTACAAAATTAAATGAACAAAGAAAAGGTAAATGCAAAAAGGTAAATGCAAAACATACAGGTACAAATACACCCGATTTATTGGATTGTTCCCAAAAAAAAGTATTAACAACAGTTTAGGCCAATCTGCCATTGACAAGTTAAATTAAATGTAAAGTTTAACAGTATACAACTTATTCACAAACTTCGATCTAAAGAAATCGACAACCGTGCTTCCGACGTATCAACCAATGCCTTTAATTTCTTTAACAATTAGCGAACATTGGTTAAAAAGTGCGGAAATTGATCTTATAACAATCAACAATTTTAAAGTGGGTAGTTGTTATTGCAGAAAATCCACTATACATGGAGGCTCTCTCATCCTAGTCAGAAATGGTTTTAAGTGCGAATCAATAGAATGTGTCGTTAATTTATCCGTTGAAGGTATATGTGAAGTGAGCGCAGTTTATTTGCCATTTTTAAATATCGTTATTGTATCTGTCTATCGTACACCTCTATCTGATTTTAATGAATTTTATGTTAAACTTGAAAATGTTCTGTGTTATCTAGACAAGAAATATGAAAATATTATAATTGGTGGTGACTTTAATGTAGATCTTATCAAAACCAATGAACATCAAAAAATGTTTATTGATTTGGTACAAAGTTGCAATTTTGAAATCACTAATTTTGAAGTAACTAGGAAAACACCTATCTCAGCAACATGTATAGACAATTTCTTAATTAATATGGACGTACCATATGAAACAACAGTTATTGAACCCAATCTTTCAAATCATTTTGGCTTAATAATTAATACAGCAATAGATGTTAACAATACAAAAACGTATACGCAGTATAAAGGAAAGATATTGTCTTTAAAACATCTAGATCAATTTTATGTTGCGCTATCTGAAGTTGATTGGTCTTTTGTTTATAAATGTTCAAATTCACAGGACAAATTTACAAGTTTTTTTAATACTTTTTTAAATATTTTTAATCATTGTATTCCAGATGAAATTATAAATATCAACAATAATAAGAAACAAGTTTGGTATACATCAGAACTAAGGAATCAAAAAAATTATCTTAATTTACTATATGCTATTAGGAAACAAACAAATTCAACTGAACTGAGTGTATTAATAAAAAAAGAAAAAAGCAAATATAAAAACGAAGTCAAAAAAACAAAAATTGATTTTAACAGTAAATTGATAATGGAATCATTAGACAAACCAAAACAAGTTTGGGAAATAATTAATAAAAGCACTAATAGAAAACAAGTAAATAAAATCTCATCAACTATATCTGCTAACGAACATCAAACTTTTTTTGTTAATTCAGTTGAACATGTTTTGTCTAGTTTTAATCATAATGATAACAGCTATCAATTTTTATTAAACAATTACACAAGTGATACAAGCGCTTCCTGTTTTCTTGAACCAGTTTCGACAATGGAAATCAAATCTGTGATAGGATTGTTAAAAAATTCTAATTGTATAGATCTATATAATCTAAATTCTAAAGTACTTAAATATGTGTCAAATGTTATTGTAGAACCTTTGGAAAATGTTATAAATGCTTGTTTTGAAGAAGGAATTTTTCCTTCTGAACTAAAATTATCAAAAGTCATACCAATATTTAAAAAAGGGAATATAAACCAATGTGAAAATTATCGGCCTATATCAATAACACCAATTTTTTCAAAAGTATTTGAAATGTTATTAAAAAAGCGTTTGTTCTCTTTTTTAGAAAAATTTATTTGTCGGGCACAGTTTGGATATATTCCTTCTAGATCTACAATAAAAGCTGTAAAACAACTTGTTCTTGACATCGAACAGGCCTTTGAATGCAAAAGTGCAATGTCTGCTTTTTTCTTAGATCTAAGCAAGGCATTCGACTTAGTCACAACAACAAGAAGTTGTTGCACAAACTCGAATTCTATGGCGTAAGAGGTGTAGCATTAAATATTGTTAACAGCTCCTTAACTGGCAGAGAACAAATTGTCTTTGCTAGTGGTACTTTTTCGGATAGAAAAAAAATGTACTACGGTGTGCCGCAGGGGTCTATTTTAGGTCCTCTGCTGTTTCTGTTGTACATAAATGATCTTGAATGTAATGTAACACTGGCAAGGACATATCTTTATGCCGATGACACAACTCTCATTCAAAGTGTAACAGCTTCTGTGGTGGATGGGTTGAGTCCTTTAGAAGAAGCAAAACAATGGTTTCATGCAAATAATTTAAAGTTAAATGAAGCAAAAACAGAACATATGCTTTTTTCATTACTTAATGCAAATGAAGGTGTTAATAAATCAATAAAATTTTTGGGTATTCACTTAGACAATAAATTATCTTGGCAACAGCATGTGGAATTGTTGTCCACAAAGTTAAGCAGTAATATCTATTTAATAAAAAAATAGCTGAGAATACGGATTTAACAGTTACACGAATGGCTTATTTTGCATTTATTCAATCTTTAATTGAGTATGGAGTGCTGCTGTAGGGTAGTTCTCATCACGCTAATCGAATCTTTGTTTTGCAGAAGAAAGCTGTTTGTGCAGTTGCGGGTCTTGGTTTCAGAGATACGTGTAGGTCTCATTTAAAAAAACTGGGTTTTATGACTGTGGCAAGTTTATATGTATTGGCATGTTTGGTGCATGTGAGAGAAGGTATAGATGCTGGAAATTACAAGTTTCAAAATGAATTGCATAATTATTGTACCAAATCAAGTAAAAACATCTGCTTGCCATACTGCAGACTAACAAAAACATTAAATTCGTTTCATTATATGTCAGTCAAAATGTATAATATTTTACCTTATACAATCCAAAAATTACCAGCTAAAGAATTTAAGTTATCTCTAAAAAAAATATTATTAAATAATGAATTATATCATGTTAATGATTATTTTAATTTAAGTTTTTAAATTGTTTTGTTAATGTTCATAAGTGTGCATGTAAAAATGTTTTTCTTTTAATATTAACTTACAACTTGTACCTGACGTTTTTGTACCACATTATTTTACTATGTTTATGCAAATAAAGTTTATCTTATCTTATCTTATCTTATCTTAAGCAATGAACATAACACAATACGTGGGTGGTAAATAAGCCGTGAAATTTTAATTCAAAATATCGGTATATATATATATATATATATATATATATATATATATATATAGGAGTACTCACGGTTTGGGTCCCTGTCCAGGCATAACGCTATCCCCGTCCAAAGATCCTGTAAGGCAAATATTAGCAGGCCCGAAAATAAACAAAATAATAAATTTTACAGCCCACCGTTATCTCGCTGCCTTACACCAAGTGGTAGAAGGCACAAAACAAATATTGCATTGCACAAAAAAAACAATAATTATAAAGGCTGGTCATGAAAGTTTTCAATATCACGTGGTTGACTTCTTCTTGTTACACTTTTCTGGATTCTTGGAAATAAGCCACTACACTTCAATTGGCAGGATGTGAGACTTGGAAACACCAGCGGCCTCACGCTTGCACACATTTCTATATTCTTTCAGCACGTCCTATGCGGAACGTCAAGAGGGGTCTCCCGTACCTGCGATAGATACAGTAGCGAGGTGATCGTACTGGAGTTTACACCCTGTATCTTGAAAACGGTGCGTTTGCGGAACCATTGTTAATAAAAACTTTTTTTCTTATAATTAGCCAACCAATCCAACAATTTATTTTGTATGTTAATGTTGGTCTGATTACTTTTTTTCCAATTTCTGTTTATGTAGTTTTTGATATTTCCTTTTTGTTAAACTAAGTGTTTTATATTTTTGCTCTATTGTTTCTTTGTCTAGTTTTCCGTTGCTTTGTATTATTTTTTTTAGGTGTATGTATTGTTCAAGCTGTTTTTTTTCATTCTTGTTTTGTGATTCAGTTTTTCTTTCGCAATCATATTTCTTTTTTTATTTCTAAATGTGATATTTAGAAATTACATAATATGCCCCAACAACATAAAAATACCTTTGAACTTCAACAATCAAATAAGGGTTTTTCTTTCTATTTTGAACATTTTAATTTTTTTCTTTGCATGTTTTATCGCTTTATCTAGCACAATTGAAAAAAATTAATGCGCTTAGCAAGCAACTTTGCTTTACCTCTTTCTTTGTTTGGAATTCTTTGTTATTCATTCTTACTACGAATCTGTTTTTTGTGTACCTGTTTTTAATTACATTTATTATTTTCTTCTCAATTCCTCTCTCTTCTTGTTCTTTTCATACGTTTTTTTCATTTGATCCTGTCAAATGCTTATTCGAAGTCAACAAAGCATACGTGCTTTACTCTATTATTTCATCTTCTCACTTAGCTGTTTTATTATAAATATTATGTCTTGTGTGCTTCTTTCTCTTCTAAATCTACATTGCCTGTTTTCTACTGTCGTTTCTAATTTGTCCCTCATTCTTTTTTTTAATAATTCTTGCTTGATATGTGATAGTGTAATTCTTCAGTAGTTTTCACATTTTCTTTTATCTTCTTTCTATGCATAGGTAGGATTTTTTCCCTCATCTCTCATTAATTTTATCATTTTTGGCGTTATTTCATCTGTTCCTGGTTTTTCCGCTCTTTGATTTCTAAACTGATTCTATTACTTTGTCATTTTTAATTTCTTCTGTCCTGTAGCACTTCTTCATCTGCTCTTGTTTTGTTTTGTTCTACTTTTTGTTCTGTTAGTTCTTGAAGGTATTGCCTCCATCTTTCCATTATTTTGTCTTTTTCCGTTATTATTTTTAATATTTTTATTTTTCATATTTATCATATTGTGTTCTTTCTTTTGTTAGATATTTTAACGTTCCGCAGAATAGTTTTTACTTTTGGTTGAAGTTCTGATTCATTTCTTTTACAAATTTGTCCATAATTTTATTTTGACTTTTTATTATTCTCTTTTTTTGTATTTTTTGAAGTCTTCTTTTTTTGAGTTGTAAGTATCTTTTCCATTTTTCTTTTTTAATCCTTGTTTAATTTTCGACTTTCTCTATCCAATATTTGGTTTTATATCTGTATTTACTATTTTTGATAATCCACAGCTTTCTTTTGCAGCTTATAGAATAATTTGTTTGATGGTTTCCCTTTGTATGTTTTCATCTTTATCTGCTTTCCATTCAATGTCCGTGTAAATGGTGGCCGCTTCTTATTTCTGCCTGTCTTGTTACTCTTACATTCTATATCTTGTTCTAGTTATTGATTGATTTTTCGTTTTCATGCCATTGCACCATTTACATTTTTATCTTTTTTTTTGTTTTTTCAATGTAATACTTACAAAACTAATGTGTTTGCATTTTACAATTGTAATATTATCATTTAATACTATATTTTTATTTTCAGGTAGTACACACAAGCTTTTGTTTTGTCTGTATTTATAGTTAATAATAAATAATAGTTCTCTATTAACAGGACTTTAATAAAATGTATTTTTTAATAAGACGTAGTGCTTTTATTGGTTGTCAAGTACAATATGTTTGTAAGTTTTGGTGCAATGTAGATAGTATTTTTTTTTAATATAACAGCTAGCACGTCTTTGTTGTACTGATATCGGCGCTTTACTTGACATTACTGTTCCCTTTGTTGTTAGGACATCTGCTACCCTTGCAACATCATATTGTCCCGGTCACAGATTGGAGACTCAAGTCATCCGCTATTTCGAAAGTGGAACGTTAGACTCTTTAACTACTACTAAATCACCCGTCTTTAATAGTTCTTGATGCGCCATTTCGATTTCTGCTGCAACTTACTGAGATACTCGTTTTTCCAACGCTTCCAGAAATGTTGACGCATTTGCTCAATAGCTTCATATCGATCGAGTCTGTAGGGTTTAATCTCCATGAAGTTTTCTGCCGGCAACGCTGTCAGTAGTTGACCAATTAGGAAATGCGCGAGCGTGAGAGGATTTAAGTTATTGGGGTAGTAAGAAAGTGTGTCAAAATCCAAAAATTAATGATAGCATCTACCTTACTTAACGCCCGCTTCTCAAAGCCTACAAAAGTGGAGAGAATTGACTGTTAATGTATTTATTGATTTATCATTTTTATGTTTTAAATTATAGACAAAGCGTAGTGCATATCCCATAAATTTTTACATAATTCTGAATTTTGAGTATCTGTCAAAATTTGTAATTTCAGAATAGAGTGTATCGTAGTGGTATTTAGTGTATTAGAATAAGCTTTTATTTCAAATAAATCATTATTTTGTTTTAGGTAAACATTCAAAAACCAGTTGTCAAAGTTTTCTGATAAGAAAGCAAAACCTTCCCATTAAAGTATAGCTGATTAAATATGGTTAAAATTTACGCATCTAGCAGCTAAGTCTGCGAGATTTCTATCCCCTAGAACATGTCTGCACGTTGTAGTCAGGTCGTATATTTTGCAGACACGGTTAGATAAAAATCAACTTAAAACGACGGTTAATTCCCAGAATTTTTGTTTTTTAATGTCCTAAGAAAAGTGACACAATGTTTTTAATTTATTCTTTTTAACATAGTAGTTTTTCTTCGTGGGGCTAGCTACTACCCATCCTAACTGAGTTTCTTGTAGGAGTGGCTATTGTGGTTCTAGAGTAACCTTATTTTTCTCTAAAAGTTTCCAGAATATATCTGCTCCTAGCAGTAAGTCAATTTCGAATAGTTGGTAGAACTCGGAATCGGCTAATTGGATGTAGTCGGGAATGCTTAAATTTTTAATGTGTTATGTAGTTTGAGGCAACTTGTCTGTCATTTTATAGAGCACAAAATATTTGATTTGTTTATTAAAATTGTTGTGTATTGAACAAAGAAGTATGTTAGAATTTTCTGTTACATTGGTTATCATGTTACCTAATCCTGACACAGATTGATAATAGTTTTTTTGCAGGTACCGATCTTCAGTTTAGCCTGATTATTGATAAACAACAACTGAACCCCACAGTCTAACAGCACCCAAAGAATAAACGATTTGTCATTGTTTGTCATCTTTACCAGCGCAGTTGATTAGCGGTGACAGCAGACATCGTCACCAAGCTGATACGGATGCTGTGGCTGCAGTGGAGTCGACAACAGGACTGAGTTAGTTCGTATTTTTATTAATAGTTAAAATATTACTACCCGCTTAGACAGCATTTATACGATTGATTTCCACCGCGGAAACAATTTTGCTGACAACATTTTAGCAGTTTGTTTTTCGACAAGCAGAAACTTAAATTTTGTGGATTTGTTTACAGATGCAGCATTGGTACGCTTAGGAGGGCGTAAGAGTAGAGGGCGTAAGAGCGTAAAAGCTACAAATGGTTTTAATTTTTAAATGATGAGGCAAGAGTACGCTATAGCGTTTTTCATAATAATTGGGGGATTTTCCGGCGCCGATTGTCTCTAAGATAGTCGAACTTTGACAAAAGAACAAATAAAATTTTTGAAGAGTGGCAAGTTTCATTATTTCTAAACGTCTTCCAGTTCTTCACTGTATCACAGTCAAGCTTCATCAAGGCCATATAAATTATGATAGTGTTTCACTCATCTGTAAGCTCACCAAAAGAATTTAACGTGCATAAGTTATAAGTTCAGTGTCAATTAAATTATAAATGCATTCTTTTAGTTAATAATGGTTTAATTGCAAACAAAGATTGTATATGCTTGTTTATTAAAAAGCGCTTACTGTTGTATTGCTCACATTATAAATCCCACGCAATGAGATAATTGACAAAAAATAATGTGATAGAATTAATAACTAAATATGCAACGCTTTCTAAATATGATTTGAGGTCATACAATTTGCTAATGTCATCTATTTCTTCATTGTTATATATGAGAAACACATAGGTATCTTCACATTTGGCTCCGAACTATTGAGTTTTTTTTAATAGTTACATAAAGGTAGATGGGAATAAATTCTTAAAAGGTTAATTTTTATTAAATCATAATCTCAAAGCTTACATCCCCACACACTACATGTTGTGGAAAGACATTGACGTAACAGAAATTGTTGTTAGAGGAAAAAAAATTTAGGATATTCAATTTTTAAAAGCCGAGCTATTTGATATAAAGGTTTAGAGTGAAGAAAGGTTTTGATTTGAATCTTCTAGATTTGTACTGATAATCTTCCAAGGTCATGTTCTTCCCAAAACATTTATATTGAACCTTAACTCTTGTCCAGTTAACCTAACCTAAATGTCCATATGTTCTGGTTTGCATAAATTGTTATTATTGTTGTTGTCTCACCTTGTTGTATGAATTGTAAAGGTAACCACTACTCCAATGAAATTAAAACTTTATTGGCTAACAAGATCTGCCCTGAGTTCTCAAGACAAACTAAAATTAAAGAGGCAATGGCCTTTTACGGTTATTTGTTTCATGAAGCATTGTCGCTAAATCAGGCCAAACAATCCAATCTTCAACGAGACAGAAACTTTCTCACTACCTGTACAACAGTTGGACTTATTATCCACTCACACCTTCCGATACGCCAACTTTTCTCATCTGCAGTTAGAGCACCGATCCCTAATACAGACGACCATCACTACGCTAGAAATTGCAAGGAATATTGGCGAAACGTCAAGAGATTACTTTTATAAAAGAAAAAGAACTAGATTAAAAAAAAAAAACGCGAGCACTAAGACAAACTCAATTCTACGGTCTTCTTTCCTCCCAAAGTAACTTCCGTCTGATAGCATATTACTATCTGTATATGCAAGATTTATTCAAAATCCTGTAAAATCCAAAGAATCGCACACATCAATTTCTAATATTTTTGCCTGAACTACTTAGTTATACGATTAAGCCATCGATCCGGCGTCAATTTGTCTTTTTAGTTGGAATATCCAGTCAGAGTACAAGAAAAAAGCCGAGTTGTTACGACTGATGCATGATTTGACCATAAACGCGGTAACAATCTGTAAAACATGGTTTCAGCAAAATAAATATATAGCGGGTGTTTCAGACCACCCGTACCAGCCTTTTATTTTGACAACGCTTGGTTGAATGTGACTGGAACAAACTTTTTTATTACTAAAGTGAACCCAAAGAATCCACTGATGAATTTCTTTTTTACCGGAAAAATCCGGAAGTATCCCGGAACCGAAAGTAACTTTAAAAATTTAAATGGCAACATAGGTCAAGTATGGTATTAATTGATAGTTTTTCTTAAAAGAAACAATTTTATTAAATATTTTGCATATATACAAAACAAAACTAAAAAAAGTAAATTGAAAATTAGTTATCCATTCAACACTCAATTTCCTCAGGTTGGCTTTGCTTTTTTATTATGCCAAAATAATTGACGTTTGTAAATATTTGAAGTAAAATACATCATTATTGTCAAAGTATTGAATGTGTCAACATGGTTTTTACAAACCTCAAAGGATTTGATGTGCTGATGATATTAGGTGAATGCGGCCAAAACTGCTGCTGAGCAAATTTATGCTGAGCGATACCCTCAACAAGTCAATCAGTAAAAATATGTTTTTCGGCGCCTTGCAGAACGAGTTAAGACAACTGGTAAGCTACAACCCAGCCACAACAAAGGTGAAAATATCAGAAAACGTGTACAAGATGAAAGAGCACCAGATATTCTTGCAGCAATTGCTTTGGACCCGAACATCTCAACTAGATGAATTGAAATCGATGCAAGAATTAGTCGCTCCACTGCTTGGAGAGTTTTAAAAACAAACAAATTCCATCCATACCATATCTCTCTACACCAGAAACTTGAAGAGCAGGATTTTCAAGATAGGTTGAATTTTTGTAAATGGTTGTCTCATAAAAATTATAATTTCTATCACAAATTTGTATGAACAGATGAGTCGACATTCTAAAGCAACGGAGTTGTTAATTTACATAATGCTCACTACTGGAGTAATGAAAACTCTCATTTATTAAGAGAAGTTGATAATTAACACGTTTTTTTAGGAAACCAAGTAATTGGTCTGCATTTTTTCAATGGTTTATTAAACGGAGCTAAATACGCTGATTTTTTAGAAAATAATCTTATTGACCTTTTAGATGTCGTTTAACAATGTATTTGCAACAAAATGGTTGTCCAGCTCATTACGCAAGAGTGGATTGGAAGGCTAAGACCATTTCCAAAGAGCTTTCAACCACGAGCGATAATATGAAGAAGAGGATACAGAATGTCTGTCGTTCACTTAGTGAAGATGAGATGCATTGATCAAGAAGGAAAGCAATTTGAACATACCATAAATAATTGAATAGTTGTTTTAATTATCATTTTCTTTATTTTCACACTCTTATTTGAATTGTTGAATAATATACTTTCAAACAATTGGTATTTTTTAATTATTGTAAATATGCAAAATATAATAAAACATTTTAATAAAAGTTGTTTCTTTTAAAAAGACCTATCAATTAATACCATATGTATAATGTTTATGCATGCCTGAGTTTTTCTTATTTGTGTTGGTAGTTCAATAAATAAAGATCCTCGAATAGCAAGAGCAGTATATTTATTAATATTTATTTGAAAATGCGATATATTTACTAATGCCCATCCGCTACCTCTTTCTTGAAACTCTTCACTCTTTTTACATATTATATCGGAGAATTGATCTAATATTTCATTTAAATCTGAAGTGGGTGTTATAATTATATTTTTTGTATTAAAAGATTTTAAGTCGGTTTCATAATCTTCCCCATCTTTATTTCTTATATAATCAGCAAATAATTGCATATTCACTTTTAAACCTTTCTCCGATTTTCTCAGTGGTTCTATTAATGATAGTATCGAAGCTTTATGTTTATTAATAAATGATGGTATATCTACAATAGTTGATGAACTTGGTCTAATTCTATATGTAGCTATTCTATTTTTAAATGCTGTTTCAACCATTTCTATTCCATCTAGGTCAGATACTTGTGAAGATGTTTTATTCAAATGTTTCTGCGATCGTAGATGTCCTTTATATTTACCCAACGAAGTAAAATCTAAACAGCATAAATCACACTTCATCTTTATTTTTTTTGTTATTGCTATATCAACGTTTCCATTGTTATCGGAATCGGGAGAAGGTCTCTTGGATGTAGCTTTAACCTTCATGGTTTTCTTATGACTAACATAATCACTGCCACAATTAAAAATTACACCACATGTATCACATAAAATAGTATGCTGATGAACGTTATCTAAATGTCGTTTAAAAATATCCTCTCGAGAGAATTTAATACAACAAATTTCACATACATAGTTATTTATATTATTATGTGTTAATAAATGTCTATTTAAATTATCCCGACGTGAGAAAGATTTATTACAGACAGTACAAGAAAACATTAAACAACTTATGTAATATTGCGTTCGATGCAAATAAATTTATTCTCATATAGTCGTGAAATCCAACAAGGTCAGCTTTTAATATAAATAAACAAATTTATTGACCCATCTAACCGCAAGTTTCCTACTTCTTATACTAATAATATGTTTATGTTATATTATTGTATCTCATCTAACCACAAATATCCTATTCCACGTTATTATAATAACATCACGCGTGTTTACATATTAATATAGATATGATATTATTACGCGTCATCAAAGTGGAGGAGCACGTTTTACAACTTCTTATACTTGCACATTATTTAACCGCAGCCTATTACATATTTGAATAACAATAACAGCACGCGTCATAGTGGAGAGGCGCGTTTTATACCGTCATCAGTACCGTATGGTCAAAAAGGCTTAGGAGCAGGTCAAGTAAACATTTTTATTTCAGATTCGTAACCTACACAATGAGACCTTTCATTTGAGTACCATAACGGCCTTATTTGCAGCACCGGAAGTCAAACATCCGGTCGCCATTTTTGATTCTAAGATAATGATAACCACTTCCGGTCGCCATCTTGGATTTATTTTTGATACACCCTGTATATACAAAGTCTTTCGATCACCCTGTATATGCTCGTTCGCTTGCTGCCGCTAGGTGGCTGCTGCTGTCTCTCATATTTTCCATCCTTCCATTTCCGATTTCTGGTTCTCACTCACACACAAGAAGCTCTTATGGATGACGTCACCTACTGCTCGACGCAGAGGCGCAGATGACTCATCTATTGGACTGTTTACATATTAATATGGATATGATATTATTGCACGTCATCAAAGTGGAGGGGCACGTTTTACAATTTCTTATACACATTATAACACAGCACCGGAAGCGGAGGAGCGGAGGGCCCCGGAGCCGCTTATTCTATCTACTCTCAACTTATGTTGCCATTAGAAATTTTAACGTTACTTCCGGTTCCGGGTATTTCCAGATTATTCCGGTAAAAAATAAATTTATCATTAATATGGATTCCTTGGGTTATAACTTTTTTTTACCAGTCACATTCGACCAAGCGCTGTTGAAATAAAAGGCTCGTACGGGTGGTCTGAGACACCGTGTATATCCTTTTCCCGCTTTAGTTTCTTTTACAACATGAGAAAAGACGGTTATGAAATTTTTTTTTCTTATTTTACACATTTTTTTTAAACTAAAACCCCAGTTTAATGTCCTTTCTTCTATCCAATTTGTTCAATCATCCGCTTCTTTCCTCATTTTCATGTTATTGCCCATCCAACATGTCACTTAGTGGAATTAATTGGAATAACATTTTTAACTCTATTGTGTTACCATTTATTATTGTTGGTAATTTTATAGCTCACCATCCTTTATGGGGTCACTACCATCACAATAAAAATATAATAAAGATAGAAGTAAGTAGTAATATTAAATGACAGGTCTTCGACAAACACCCATCTCAATGTCTTAGATTTGATGATTGCATCTTCGGACATTGCAATGAGATGTCGGTCAGAGACTCTGCACGACAAATACGGAGTAACCACTTTCCAATTATTACAAAAATCCAACTTAATCACACGCAATTAGCTGCTAACAATCTTCCTCGGCTTATTAGTTTAAAAAATAATAATAGGCTTTCTTATACAAACTATCTTTTGGCAAAATAGGGACAAAACCCGTCTTACGATTACAAGAAATTTGAGATCTGGTTGGTAGATGCAAAAAAATCTGCATTATCCCGCAATTTTAGACAAGATTCCTGTTTATAGTGAGACAGAGAGTGCACCAAAGCAGTAAATAAGAAAAAACGGTTTCTGACAATATTTCGTAGGATTGGAAACCTTTGCCATCTGATGACAGTGAAGAAGCTTATGGCTAAAAAGGTTCTTCTGCGCAAAAAAAGAAAAGTTTCAAAAAATTTTGAGATTTTTTAAACAGAAATGTGTCATTTTCTTACATATAGGCAACCATAAAAAGATTCTCAAAAAATTCTAAGCTTTACCTGCTCATTAAGGATGAGATGTGAGCGACTAAATTTTTATCAAAACTTGCCCGCCCTTACTTTTCCTTCGGTGGTAATACCGTTGACGGTTATTAACAATATTCATCACATGATTCACAAATCAATATTACTAAAACTTTGTTGTTGGTTTTGACAACATTCCAAACTCTATGATCCGCAAATTTCCGGGTGTCATCAAAACTCATTTTATGTAAATATTTATTGTTTGTTTGGAACATGGAACAATTACATATGGGTAGAAAACTATTAAAATTGTCCCTATACCAAAAGGCAAACCATCTCCAAACTCAAATACAGCTTTTTGTCTTTTTGCAATCCTGTCTTGTATTAGAAAAACCTTTAAAAACATATTAAAAGTTCGACTAGAAAGAATTTTTCTTCCTGGAGTTTATTGGTTTCAGATATACAATAACTTTATCACGCTTTACAGCAATATTATCTCTGCCCTGGCACAAATACATGTATTATGTGTATGTTTTTTAGACATAAAAGAAAGTTATGATAATGTATGTATTGCCTACCTCAAATCAGTTATGGTTAGCTTAAAAATGCAATTGTCATTCATAAATATCATAATGGAAAACTATATTTGTCATAAACATCTCCGGAAGAAAACCCAAAGACTGCCTACTGAAAACTGCTTCAGGGTAGTCTCTTTAATATATATATATATATATATATATGGGTAATTCCATTACTTTTCGACCAATTTTAAAAAGTCGACCTCTTTGATTTTGCTCAAATTTTCAGGGATCAAAATATAGATGAAATAAATAAGATTTCCAAAATTTTGGACCTTAGAATATATAATATAATATTGCCTGTTCAAAATGACACACATTTGATGGTCAGAAATTTTACAATAAAACGTCATTTTTAGCTTAATTTGTATCTCAATTTTTGGGCTTCCGGAAAATGATAAAAAGATCTACGATAGCTCAAATTATTCCTTATTACATGTACTTTAAAAGCCATATTATTATGTTTAATATCGTGGCAGTCATTTTGATATATTAAGCTTTAAACATTATTCCAAAAAAATCCGTAAATTTAGCAAAATCGCAAAACTTTGCTTTCTTTAAACCGTTCTAACTTTGTCAAATCTTAACAAAATTTGATTTGCAAGGTCAAGATTTCCTTGTGTTTAATCGCTTTTTGAAGTAATCACACAATACTTATAGAATCAATACGTATACACCATTATTTTGATGCAGGAAGTTGCACATGTTTTTGCGATCTTCAAAACTTGTAATTTTCAGGTCTTTATAACACAAGAAAAAAGGTTATTCATATGAGAAATGGTATATCGGGCATTATCAAGAAATTTTTAATATTCAAAAATTGTCAAAATCGGCAAACCGCACATTTTTGTATCTCAATTTTTGGGTCTCTGGGAAAATATAAGAAGGTCTACGTTGGCTTAAAATATTCCTTATTGCATGAACTTTAAAACCCATATTTGTATATTTAATGTTGGGGCAGTCATTTTGATATATCAAGCTTTAACCATTAATTAAAAAAAAAACGTAAATTTTGAAAAATTGCTAAATTATGCTTTGTTTAAACCGTTCTAACTTTGTCAAATCTTATAGAAAATTGATCCACAAGGTCTAGATTTCTTTGTGTTCAATCTTTCTTTAAAGTAATTACACTAGACTTATAGAATCAATTTATATTCACCACTATTTTGATGCAGGAAGTTGCACATGTTTTCGCTATTTTCAAAACTTGTAATTTTCAGGTCCTGAAAAAACGCTGTCACCCTAAGTCGATTTTAGTCAAAATTTTAGTAAATACTCTTCAGACTACAAGAAAAAAGGTTATTTATATGAAAAATTGTATATTGGGTTTATCAAGAAGCCATTGAGAAAATGCAAGTCGTTGTGCTGCGTTGCCTGGTTGTAGGTGTTTTACTTTTGATAATAATATGGGTGAACATTTTCACTAAAAAACGCGTTAAAAAAGTTATTTTCTGTTAGGAAATCTCAATTGCTAGGGCATTACCATTACAGAGTCCGTAAACAAAAATGATATTTGGGTATTCTCTATGTTAAACAGCATTTTTATCAAATTTTACTAACCGACCCAAAGAAAGCTGTTTTAACAAGTATCAAAAGCTTGCATCAATGCACACTTGTTAAAGTATTGTTGTTTTATTTGTGTTTTTTGCTAAATAAAAAGTTTTTTAAATATTTTGTATTTGTTGACTATCTCAAAAACAAAGCAAGATAGACAAAAAGTGATTTAGGTTTACTGAATTTTGACGATTTTTGAATATAAAAAAATTCTTGATAATGCGCAATATACCATTTTTCATATAAATAACCTTTTATTTGTGGTCTGAAGAGTATTTACTGAAATTTTGACTAAAATCGACATAAGGTGACAGCGGTTTTTCAAAACCTAAAAATTACAAGTTTTGAAGATCGCAAAAACATGTGCAACTTCCTGCATCAAATTAGTGGTAAATATGTATAGATTTTATAAGTCTTATGTAATCAATTTAAAGAAAGATTGAACACAAAGAAATATAAACCTCGTGGATCAAATTTTTTTTAAATTTAACAAAGTTAGAACGGTTTAAACAAAGCACAATTTTGCAGTTTTGCTTAATTTACGGTTTTTTTTAAATAATGTTTGAAGCTTGATGTATCAAAATGACTGCCCTAACATCAAATAGACAAATATGGATTTAAAAGTACATGTAATAAGAAATATTTTGAACCATCGTGGACCTTCTTATCTTATTCTAAAGACCCAAAAACTGAGATACAAAAATGTGCGGTTAGCCAATTTTGAAAATTTATGAATAATAAAAAATTCTTGATAATACCCGATATACCATTTCTCATAAAGATATCCTTTTTTCTTGTGCTCCAAAGAGTATTTACTGAAATTTTGACTAAAATCGACATAGGGTGACAGCGCTTGTTTGGGACCTGAAAATTACAAGTTTTGAAGATCGCAAAAATATGTGCAACTTCCTGCATCAAAATAGTGGTGTATACGTATTGATTCTATAAGTCTTGTTTGATCACTTTAAAAAGAGATTAAACACGAAGAAATCTAGACCTTGTGGATTAAATTTTGTAAAGATTTGACAAAGTTAGAACGGTTTAAAGAAAGCAAAATTTTGCAATTCTGCTAAATTTACGGGTTTTTTTGAAATAATGTTTGAAGCTTAATATATCAAAATGACTGCCCAATATTAAACATAAAAATATGGGTTTTAAAGTACATGTAATAAGAAATAATTTAAGACATCGTGGACCTTTTTATCTTTTTCCAGAAGCCCAAAAATTGAGATACAAAATAAGCTAAAAAAGACATTTTATTGTAAAATTTCTGACCTTCAAATGTTTGTCATTTTGAAGAGGCATTATTCTAAGGTCCAAAATTTTGGGAATCTCATTTTTTTCATTTATATTTTAATCTCTGAAAATTTGAGCAAAATCAAAGAGGTCGACTTTTTCAAATTGGTCGAAAAGTAATGGAATTACCCATATATATATCCATTCGCTAGTCCACTCCACAGTTTCCACGGTTAAAATATTTGTAGATGCTGATGATTTGTGTCCCATTTTATAAATTTTTTGATGTAAAATTTGACAACAAACTTTCATTGAGTACACTGCAAAAATCATATGCTCAAGGAATCAATATACTCATTTGTGTATCTGGTACTGATTGGGGAGGAAACCCTGAGATGTTGTTACTTTTTATAAAGCATTTGTCCGCTTACGTTTAGGTTTTGCAGCTCATTTTTTGATTCTGCAGAAAAGTTACGACTGCTATATTAGATAAAATCCAAAATCGAAGTATTAAAATTTGTAAGCAATAAACTCTACTTCTATCATTTTCATAGAAGTGGAAATTGTTCTAATGCCTCTGCATATAAGACGGCATGTTCTTGTTAAAACATATATAAGAAAATTGTTTGGGATGAGAAGAGGTATGGCATATGAAGCCATTTCTCAAGCCAGTGACATGTTTGGCAAGCGGCTCTAAAAAAGATGTCTTATGATTATTTCTGTATTTAATAAAAACTCCCAATTTGAGAAAATTATCAATAAGAATGCATTTTCAAAACATTTTTTATCTCTTTTTGAAGCACTTGCCCTGCAAATAACTTATCACAAATTTTTGCTAAAATAACATTGATTCCAGTTCAGTAGTTATCGTTTTTAAATTTTTTTTTACTGACGGATCCATAAAACTAAACCCTCATTTGGCAGTCAACGGTGTCTACATTCCGTCAAGGCAAGAATCAAGAAAATTTTCCCTACAATCTTCAATATTTACAAATACCATTTATAGAGCCTTGATATTGATCTCGTTCTACAATCTGTCTAAGGCAGTAGTTCTTACTTTTTGATTCCCAATGTTCTCTTGATGTGGTATGCTCTGCGGCATTCAGCATTAAGGACAACATCTGGGTTTCACACATCAAAAACCAAGTAATTTTGCTGCAAAACAAAGGATATGTGGTACAATGCAGTTGGGTTCCAAGCCACGTAGAAATATCTGGTAAGAAACAATTAGACTAACCTCTACTCCAGTTTTGTGCTAGAAGGGATGCAAGCTGGGCAACAACAATTTGATACAACCTCATTGACCAAAGGATCAAAATGTTACAATACTATAAACAAGGTAGCGCAACCAACTCCTTGGTTTAAAAAAACACTTTTCTATACTAAAGTGAAAGTAGCCCTATTAAGTTGGCTAAGATCAGGACACTTTAGATGTCTATGGCATCTGAACAGATTAAACATTGTAAACAATCCTTTATGGTCAAGTAGACACATTAGACCATCTATTTTTGAATGTAATAGATTTATTCACAAACAACTCAAATTTTGGCAAAAATTATTTAAATGTGAATTAAAACTCCCAACCTTCTAGGACCAACTTATTGCCTCCAATCTTACTAAAGTGTTTGCTGCTCTTATCAAATTTGTCAGAAAAACAAAAATTTAGGTCTAATTCTCACTAGCCACAATCAAAAAATTACTAAAACCTTCCCGTTTGAAGCTTTTCCCTGTGTCTTGTCCCTATGTTATTTTTGTCTTTTTAACTCAGTTTTGCCGCCACTGGCGTGTACACACTTCTAACTGGTGGGTACGCGCTAGTATTTAATAGATGCTTTGCTCACTGTCGGTTCCGAACAATTCCCCTCTCCACTCATGCACCTCCTACCACGACGGTGCATCAGAACGGTATCATGCGTCAAGCCCCGAGAGCGTGTTGCTCTTGAAAGAAAAGCAGTAAATAAAACATACTTTATTTAAACAACAGGCGGTAATGGCTACAAAATACGTGAAGCAAGCTTAAGAGCCAAATAAGATGCAGCTCACTTGACAACAAAGCTGTCATCATCTATTCAACAACAAAGGTATCTTGAAATGCCTCTCTACAAAAATACGGCATTTTAATAGTGTTTAAAAAAGATCCAACTTTATTCTCAGTTTGGAAGTTCGGCAATGACTGGCCATTAAAAATTAAATTAAATAGTATATTTTTAGTGGTTTCCCTCTCTTTTATCTGTTTTGTTGAACTTGAATTTTCTCAAAGCTACATGAGAAATAAAGTTAGATTTTTGCTAACCTAATATTCTTGAATTAGTATGAAATATTGTAAAGCAATAAGAGTTTGCCTTGCCTCTCTGCTTAATTAGTTTTTTAAATCTCCCACACATTTTTCGGCGCAAACCACGCAACAATAATGTGCAAGTAAGTATGTAATTAAATAGTAAACAAAGAATTCAAACGGTACGTTACGGATCACCAATGCAGTACATATAATCTGTCTATGCTACTTTATTTGGATGCAAACACGATGCGCTTTACGCTTGTAGTGCAACTGGAAATAGTCAGTAAGTGAAATTAAGTTTATGTATTGAGGCGAAACAGTATATCTCAGAGTTTTAAAAAAACCAAGAAGGTTAAATTCTTTCTGATCTTATCAAAAGAATTTGATCTGAACTGATAGGTAAGTATACATTTATTTCAATGCGTATTATTTTAAATAAAAATGTACATGGGGTGGCCTAACTTGTCACAACTGACCCCATTCTGGGATGTCCAGGAAGCTTTGGAGGCAACCTGCACTTCCCTAAACAAGGAATACAGCGCTTAAGATGACAGCCGTAAAAAGTCCCACGCTCTGTCCTAGAATCAGGGTGTAGCAGCACATAGGTTTTAGTGGCAATACGTCTTCCAATCAAATAAGGACTCTCAAAAAGATGAAAGAATTTTTTGGTTTCCCGACTCAGAGTAGACGGGATTAGCTCGTAATAACACCATATTGCCTTCTTCAAAAATTATCTCTGGAGAGTCGGAAAGACCTCTTAAAATACGTTTTCAAGAACGTTTTTTCATACTCTCTAAGGCTAGAACGCAATTTGTATCTCGATCAATGATATGCTCATGGAGCAAACCAAAATTCAAAATTGGTGACGTAACTCTGCAACCAAACTAAAGCTTAACCGGAGCAAATTCTATTGACTCATTAGTTACATTATTCAGAAACCCAACTATCTTAGGATTTTTTTTAGCCCAGGCACTGTAATTATCATGACAGTAAGTTCTAAAAAGACGACCAAGCTCTCGCGTTATTCTTTCCACGGGTTTCCTTGAGAGTGACGTACAGAGGAAAAAATATTCTGAATCGAGTGATCATTTAGAAAGCTTGACCAACGTTTAGATGAAAACTGCGTTCCCTGGTCACAGAGTAGGCGAGCGGGTTTACCAACGCTTTCAAAATAATGTTTCTGCAATCGATTGATAATTGCTGCAGTGGTTGCTTTTTTAATCCGGTATAACGTGACATACTTCAAAAAAACGTCTAGCTCAACAAAAATATAAGTTATTCCATTAGTAAAGCGCAACAAAAGTCCATAAAAGTCGACAGAGATCAAGTCATTTGGCTCCCCTGCAAGCATTGACTCAAATGAATGCTTTGGTAGCGCCGAATGCTTTGAAACTCTCACAGTTTTTGAGTTCCCGTTTAATGGTGCAAAACATGCTGGACCACCAATGATCTCGACGCAATGCACACCTGGTTTTGTATATTCCAAAATGCTCATAGAACTTGTGCTACAACTGAATAAAATCGGGTATCAATTATCTTGGAACACACAAATAGACAGATGCATCCGCTTCGCGGCGCAAAATCAGCATATTTTTATGTAAGAAAATTTTTGGATGACCCGAAGAAGGAGAATTAATTATACCGGAAAGTTTGTTATCCGCTCGTTGAAATTCGGGTACTTTTTGCAAAAGTAACTTAATACCAGGACCTGCTTTCATCGCAAAAATACGAAACTCACAATCTTGCGGTGTTGGCAGTCGTCTGGGGAGATGGCGAGACAAGATATCGGCTATTAAATTATCACAACCCAAAATGTGCTGAATATAAAAATTGTATTCTTGTATTGACAGCACCCAACGTGATAGACAAGGTGATAATAGTCTACAAGAATCGAAGTAAGTAAGCGCACAATACGACATTTTTCTTACCCAGCAGAAGAACACGCCATTTGCGCAAGGCAAACACCACGCTCAAGATCTCCTTTTTGGACGTAAAATATCTAGACTCTCGATTCAGCAGAAGGCGACTGCAACACGCTACCACATGCCGTTTTTTATCAACCAACGGAATTGGTCTTGTATCAGGTACAAGACCAATTCCGACATCGCTTTAGTCACATTATACGATAAAAGGAAGGTCATGCCGGGGATGATAAAGCAGAACATTACGTAATAACTTGTATTTAATGCGGCTGAAGGCCTCATCATGCTCAGACTTCCAATTAAATTTTACCGCTTTTCTTAATAATTGCGTTAACTGCACCACCATATTTGAAAATTGGTTTACAAACGTGCGGTCAAAATTTACTAAACCATGAAAACCTTGTAATTGATTTACCAATTTTGTTAAATGAAAATCGGTTAAAGCTTGTACCCGTTTTGGGTCAGGTCGACAACCCTGCGAGTTGAGAATATATCCCAAGAAATTTACTTCTTGACAAAAAAACTTTTGCCAGCTTTACACCGATAACACTTGCTCTAAATGTTCGATGTGTTCTTCAAACGTCCGCGACGTTATGAGAAGATCGTCCACATAGGGATGCACAAATTTCTCGCACTCTACTCCCAACACCTGGTTATTGCATCTGGTAAAAGAACTAACTGTTAGTTCGGTTTCCGACTTAGTGAGTGAGTTGAGTCGTCTCGCATCTAAACAAACGCAAACAGTGCCATCTATCTTAGGGATAGTGAGTAGCGGACTAGCATATGGGGTGTCGGATCGTTTAATGACCCCCCACGCCTCCATTCTGTCAATCTCAGCCTCAACAGCCGTTCAATATGCCACGGGAATAGGATACTGTTTAACTGTGAAAAGAGTGGGATCTATCAAATTAATTTGATGCATGTATTCTATAAATAAAGCCGGACGATCAGAAAAGATTGTTGAGTGTTTTTGGAGAAGGACAGTAAATATTGTTTTTTGCTCCAATTATAAATCAATTTCTAGACTAACATCCATTACTTCAGCATTAGAATATTTTGATATAATGGCTTGGGGTTGTGGTTAGTCGATTGCACAGATGCGCAGATGGGAAGTTAAAGGAGGAATTAAATCATGTTCCACAATAGTTTCTGGAACCTCCAAAAGTTTATCACCAAGTTAAAACGTAACCAGTCCTTGCTAATCCCAAAAACTGACATTTGCGTGAAAATATCTTAAAAAATCTACCTCTAGAATAACAGGGTAACATAAATTTGAAATGACTAAAAACTCAAAAGTGGAAATGAAATTATTTATTGCAAAAGGCATAAATAATTGATGAGTTACGCAGGTTAATTTGGTTTTAAAAGCCCCTTTGACTTTAATACCTTGAACAGTCAGAACAACAACATTCACCAAAACGGCACTTATTTGTTAAAAGACTTAAAGTGATGCACGAAATTTCACTTTCTGTATCCACCAGTGCGGGAAACTAAAACTTTTCAAAAGCAATGGTTAACGCCGGAGAGTGAATCGGTGCTTCTCCGTGATCGAATTAACATTCTTCAACAAATAAAGCCTCTTCTGAATTTTGAGTGTCTGGTTGACTCGTTTTATGACACTAACGTAAACGGTAATGTCGTTGTAGTTTTCCTGATCCATATGTTCAATGTATTTATAGTCGTCAAGAGCTAGATTAGCAATAGCAATGGTATGAGGTAGTCTAACAATATTATTGAGATGGGAAAATCTCGAGCGTTGTTGAGTGTGATAGTTCAGGCTAGGCCGAACAGATGAAGAACTTAAAACGTTGCTAAAAGTTTGATTTTGTAAATGAATTCCACACTACGCAATACCGACAACGCTTGCCGAATTTTTAAAGTCCCAATTAAACAAGTTGCAATGTAAAACGAAAAATGCCGAGCAATAAGATGGATTAAATGTTCATCTTCGTAAGATGGTACCAAAAATTGAGTTTTGGTAATCAATTTTACCATATAATTGGAAAACGTGCCATCCACTGCGCGATAACGACTTGTTTCTAAGCGGCCGCGAACCTCATGTTGTTTAAATGAATCCCAATATTGTTCATGAAAAAGGTGCTTGAAACCATCAAAATCTTGACTCAAGTATGAAATGGCTATAAACCAATCATAAGCGATATATTTAAATAATTGATGACTCCATAATTTTAATTGCAAAAATGAAACATTATATGGTTCTATTACACTTTCTAATTGGTTGAAAAATAGAACTGGATGTAAGTTAATCCCGTCAAATGTTGGTAAGGCTTTACATATCTTGTTAAGATTAATATTATTAATATAAGGTGTTGACCCTACATAGCGATAACCTAAATTATCATTTACGCCATCATATGTTGATGATATAGCGTAATCTTATTGGTTAACATTATTGTTTGCAACAGAAACAGCAGCCTGCGGTTGGGTATTTTCCATATAAAAAGGTTGATAAACCACATTTACTACTTGTTTGACAGTGATAAAAAGTTATTTATTTGTTCAAGTGAATATTGAACATTCTTCAAAGCTTTTGATGCATATTAGGTTATATAAGATACTCCCGATGTATTAACCGAGTGCTGATAGTAAATTATCTAAATTA
The DNA here is from genome assembly GCA_963932245.1 of Tachinus rufipes. Taxonomy (NCBI): domain Eukaryota; kingdom Metazoa; phylum Arthropoda; class Insecta; order Coleoptera; family Staphylinidae; genus Tachinus; species Tachinus rufipes. Next base: position 56,194,346 of record OZ010748.1, read on the forward strand.
CTCTCTGCTCGCACATTACTAATTACATTAAATGATTTAGCAAGTATGGTACCTGCAGGGTTATTTGAAAATATGCCACCCGATGAAGTAACCAAGTGACCCGAAACAACATCGAAATTAACAGGTAAATTAATTATATTATTAGCATTAATTATATTATTAGCATCAAGATATATCTTATCTGCTATTCGTTTTGTGGATGTTAATGTAGTCATTATGAATAAGGCTCCACCAATATCTGACGTTGAGACGGTTACCTCCTGATTCCACCTTGCTCGAGTGAAATACAGTGATCGGTGTTGTTTTGGTGTACGTTTCATTATTTTATAATAATTTATACTTTGTATTATTATTCCAGAGATGTTCTCTTGCTTGGGTGCCAAGTGAGACGGTGAGATAGCTCAGTTATAGAGCGTTAGCGTAGCACACTAACAGTCCGGGGTTCGATCCTCGAGTATAAATAATAACTTTGCTCTTTATCCACCGGGGTGATTTAGAAGTTACCTAATAAGCCGTTGGTCCCATCAACCCCTTTCATACTAGTCGTAAGACTTCTGGGGCGATGTAAAATAGCTGTAAAACGCAAAATAAAGAAGAAGTTGTAGCGAAACCATATATATATCAGGGTTTTTGGACAGCGGTTCTTCCAACTCCGGGAAATAAATTTCAGCTGGTAACTTTGATGAATATTCTTTATTATTTATAATGAACGTAATAGGTATTGTATCAAGGGACTCACACTTGTCCTTAAACAATAAATAACTAAAAATAAAATAAACACATGTTATTTTTAACCTTACCACCATGTAAATGTAAAAATGATTATATGCATATTTAATCAATTAATAAATAAAATAAAATTAGAAAGAGTAAAGTTTGTAGTTAACTTACCTACGCAAGTAATTACATAAATTGATTTAATTTATGAAAAAGCCCAGAAAGCGGCAGATTTACTGTTACAGGCACATGTGTTCTGGATAAAGATCAGCAGTTAAAGAACCAGGAAGGATAAATCCTTTCTGATCTATTTTTTAAATTTTTTTTTATTGTGGCTGGCGAAGCTCTACCAGCCTGCGTGCGAAGCTTTCATACGCTAAACCCCTATTCCACTTGGCGTTCATGTAAACTCAGCCCCGGAATCGCCATCCGGTATTACATCGGGGGAGTTCGCCCGGACCTGCATTTCTGCAGACCCTAGTTGTTATCGTCTGGTCCACGTTTTCGGTTGTCTTTTACATTTTTTTTTGTTGGGCTATTTCCTCGTTTGTTCTTCTTTTTTTTGTCTTCCTTGGCCTTCATTATATCTCCTACCATTGTAGATACAATGTTCCAGCACTCAGTAGTGCTCAGCATGTATGCCATGATGTTTTCCGGAGTCAACGCGGCTCTGACTTGGGTTTCAGCCGTTCTCTGTTTGTCGTTCTATCGCGGGTATTTTAGGAACGTGTGTTTCACATCGTCCGTATCCTGACAATATGCACATATTGGGGTCGCTCTTATCTTGAATTTGTGGAGGTGCGCTTCAAAACACCCATGCCCAGTCAACATCTGCGTCAAGAAGTAGTTTGTTACCCCATGCCTTCTCCTTACCCATTTTTCTATGTTTGGGATAACCATCTTTGCCCCTTAAGGTCAGCTTTTCAGCTGGATTCTTCCCATATCCGTTTTTCCTCTCTTCCACCAAAAGGTCTATGGGTGGCATGTCGGCAACTACAAGGACTGCGTTAGTGGAGACAGTTCGGTATGCGCTGCATACGCGTATGGCCATCTTTCGCTGCACTTTCAGTAGCATGTCTTTGTATTTCTGGTGTGCACGGCCTCTTGCCCAGATAGGGGCGGCATATAGGATTATGAAATGCGATACTGCGCATAACAGCCTCCTTTTTCGTGCTGGACCCTGTATATTTGGCATAAGACAAGCAAGCATCCTGACAGATGATTCCGCCTTCTTGCTGGTGTTTATTATGTGCCTCTTCATTTTTGCCCCAGCATCAAAAGTCATGCCTAGGTATTTTATCTTGCAAGTGGTGGTGATATTTTTGTTTAACACTTCTACGGTAACTTCTTTGATTATTCTGCTGTCGCTCAAGAGTACTGCTTTTGTTTCCTCCGCAGCTATTTCCAGTCTATTTTCCTTCATCCAGCTAGTGATTTGCTGTATTGCCTAGTTTGCCGATGCTGTTAGGTTCTCCTTGGTCTTTGCAGTGACTACAATTGCTAGGTCGTCTGCATATCCCACGGTTGTGACGTTTGGTAGCAATTTTAGTTGCAGAACCCCGTTGTAGTAAACGTTCCATAGCAGTGCACCTAAAATCGATCCCTGCGGGACACCGCACGTGATTTATTGGAGCGTCTGCTCCTCCACTAGCAATGTTCTTTGAGAGAAATAGCTTTTTACCATTTGCAACAGGTATGGTGGGATGTTTCTTTCTCTTAGAGACCTGACAATACCCTTCCAAGGCGCCGAGTTGAAAGCATTTTTAACATCTATTGTGACCAGCAGACAGAGCTTCCTATGTTGCCCCTTTCCATTTTTTGCCTTGTCTACTTCTTCTAGCACTCTTTCCATTGCGTCCACAGTCGACTTGCTCTTTACAAAGCCATACTGGGACGTAGCTAGACCTCCAGAATTCTCCAGCTCTTCCAGTATCCTGCCTTTTAGCAGTTGCTCTAGTAGCTTTCCCATACAGTCTAGGAGGCATAGTGGTCTGTAAGTTAGCTTATCTTGCCTTTGCTTGCGTTGTTTTTTAAGTAGTACTTATCAGGCTGTTTTTCAGATTTGTGGAAACTCGCCGGTTTGTAATAGTTTGTTCATCACTCGCAGGCAGTCTTTTGTTAATGATTTAGCCACCATTTTTACAACTTTGGGAGGTATTCCATCAGGCCCGGGTGCTGTTTTTGGCTTGATTTTATTTGCCGCGTTCGAAACTTTTTCTTCCGTAAAGAGGGGATTTTCCTGACTGTTTACTGTGCTACGAATCCAATTAATTTCCGGGTCTTCCGGAAAAAGAGCCTTTGCTTCTTTAATAGCTACTTCTTCTTGTATGTTACCTCGAGGACTTATGCGGAGTGAGCTGGTTGCGAGTCGATATCCTTTTCCCCAAATGTCATCTTCCACTTCTTCTATGACTTTATTCCAGGCTTCTTGTTTTGCGATGTTTACCGCCTTTTTGAGCTGCGTCTTCTGCTGTCTATATTGTTCTTTTGCGGTTTTTTTATCTTCTTCCGTACAGCTTGCGCGTTTGTTTGTACGTGTCCTAATTCTTTTTTTGGACAAACATTTTTTTCGGCTTTCCGCAATTTCTGATGTCCACCAATATAATGGGGTTCTATTTCCGCGTACTCCGACTTTTATAGTGCCAAGCTCATCGCAGGTGTCACTGATAAGTGTTAACAGTTCTTGTGGTGTTTTAGGCTGCACGCTGTATTCCCGGACTCTCTGCCTTAGCCCAACTTCTATAGCCTCCATTTTTACGCTAGATAGTTACAATCCTTTTTGCCCTCTTGCTTTGCTCGCTGATGTTTCTAGACTTTGCTTTGACCTGATCCAAAAAGTTATATTTCTATGGTCTGAAAATTTTTCTTTTTCCAACACCTTCCAATCCATTATTTTGTTTGCCATGGTGTTTGCGACAAAGGTGACATCTAAGTATGATTCACTTTTCTTTCTGCAAAAAGTAGGAATACCACCTGTATTTGCCACTACAAGATCTATTTCTGATGCCCATTCGGCCAGTATATCTCCTTTCCGATCATTTTTTTGCCGAGCCCTACAGCGTCGATTTGGCATTAAAATCTCTTCCAATAATACATTTTTTCTTTTGTATTCTAATGCTGGACTTCAGCTGGTGTATAAAATCTTCGAAGTACTCGATGGTTTCATTTGGGGATATATATTTCGTGCTATCTATTCTATGGCCTTCTTTTTTGCAACTTGGGCAGTATTTCTCTTCTTGACATTCTTTTGCTTTGTGTCCTGTCTTCCCACACTTTAGAAATCTTTCATCAATTTCTGGTCCCTGGAAATGTCGCGCCCAATGCCCGTATTTTTGGCATTTGTAACATTTAGTTGGTGTTACCCGTTCTATGACTCGGCAATTCATTTATCCAATTTTAATTTTTCTGGCTTTACAATTGCTTTATGACTTTCAACTCCGGTCAGTGTAATCGCATGCATAACTTTTTCCTGTGTCGTTACTCCATCTATCTTCATGATGTGACGGGTTTTCTTTCGCTGCTCACCTCCTATTTTCACTTCCGTAACTTACTCTTTTAGCAGCTTCTTCTCCTCCTTCCACTGACATTACGAGGTCGCCTTTGTTACTTTTTTTCACCATCTTTACTTCGTAATTTGTTTTTAGGATTTTGCCTGTTACCATTTTAAGAATATCAGCGTACTCCAGTCCTGCTGATTTGACTATCACAGTTACCATATCTGCCGGATTTCTGGGTACTTTCCTTGCCTTCTCTAGTGTCTTCGTCTTCTTTTGGCTTATCTTTTGTACATGTATTATAAGTTTTGTGTCGGATCCTTTAAATACATGTTCTACCACTTTCCTCGTTGTTTCTCCGCTAATATTTTCCGGTGCTGGTATATTACTTTTTTTTGTTTTTCGTGTGCGGCCTTTTTCAGTGTTTCCATCGCATTTATGAGATTTGCTATCCGGCTTGTTTCTTCAGTCTCTGTCTGTGTCGTTAGTCCAAATATGTATTTTTTTTTTGTACCCGTTATTCTCTGGGACTTTAGTTGTAAGCTTTATGAATGCGTGTGCTGCTTATTTTGGCCCTCTGTTGCTAGCAGTTCGCACAATTCCGGGAATCTTTCTTTGAACTTTTGTTCTATGCCCTTATCCATTTTTGTGTTTTCTGTATATACAGCTAGGTCTCCTTCCTGGTCCACTAGCGGGTTGCCTATTTTCAGGTCAGTTACCCGAAACACTCTTTATGGCTAGTGTTTATTCAGTAGGTCCAAAAACTCTGCGTCGTTACCTATATTCGACAGTCTTCGGTTAATTTCAGTAGCCATTTCTTCCTCCTTCCGTTCAATTTCTCTTTTGTTATTTGGCCCTTCTTATTGTGTGTCATTGATAGTTTCCGTACTTATTGATCTTGTGTTTTTTATCATCCTGCACGGTTCTATTTCTAGGTTTTGGTTATCTTTTTGGGGTTTCCTAATTTTACCGTCTAGCCATTTCATTAGTTCCTGGCTTTGTAATCGTTCGCTTTCTATTTGCAGCATATTTGTGGCCTCAACTAACTCTGTTTTGGGCTTGTACATTTCCTTTAGGGTCTTATCCATGTTGTTAATATATTTGCATAAGCTTCCTATCACGGTTTTAAAGGTATCTACTGCCAGTACATCTTCCGTGGGGACTTCTTGGGTTTTATCCCTTTCTTGAGCATCCAGTCTTTTTTTTTTTCTTTTTGCTTTCTTTTATTTCCTCGGGGGATATTGAAAGGTTTGCCCCTGCTTCTGCGTCCTTCTTTTTTCCATTTTCAGGATAAACTTCTTTATTTCCGTCAGGAGTTCCTGGGCAAGAGTTTACTCTTCTTTTAGGCGGGTCCTTTATTTCTGCAGGTTTTGCTGTCCATATATTGACTACCATATCCACTATGTTTTTATTTGCCGCGGTACACGAAAAGGACGCGCCTCTATCTCTGCTTGCGGGCATATTTACTCTATTGAAGGACCTGCTCAGGCTTCCTTGTTGGCGCTGCGCCTTCAGAAGCTCCAATTCGAAGGAAGGAAAAGATCCTTCCATCTGTTTTTTCATCGACATAATCATTGTAAAAAGTTCGGATCAGTGCATTTTATACCTCCTGCCAGGTTTGTTGTCGTCAACGTAAATCCATTTTGAAGAAGAATATAGATGTTTGCTCTCTAGCCCTCGAGACCTAATAGCATCGGGAGTCAAAAAGGTGGCTTAGAATAGACCGAAGAGTTTGACCAAGAGAAGTCGACAGATCAAAGAAGGGAAAGTTTTCGCCAGAGCCTCTTCAGTTTCCATGCAGCGGGCACCGCGTGCAGGCGAGGTTGACTTGGAGGACTTATCACCATGCCTGCACCTTACCCACCAAATTCTTTCTGATCTTATCAAAAGAATTTGACCTGACCTGATAGGTAAGTATAAATTTATTCCAATGTGTATTATTTTAAATAAAAATGTATATGGGGTGGCCTAACTTGTCACAGTATATATAAATATATGAAGTAGAAAATTTTAAATTAAACAAGAAAGTTAATTTGCACAATATTGGAAACAAAGAGAAAAAATTGATTTTATCAGTTTAAATTAAATTTTGCTCTACTTTTCAAGTAAAAATTATTTTAGTTTTAATTATAATAAGTATTTAAATATATTAAAATGATATAAGTTTAACAAATTCTTTTATAAAAATGTATGTAATTATTAAAATATTGAAGGTAGGTAGGTTTTATTTTAATATAACAGCTAGTTTGTCTTTGTTGTGTTGATATTGGCGCTTTATTTAACAATTTTTTTATCTAAAGTTACATTGACGTTTTTTAAGATTGGTTTGGCTCCGATTCAAATACTACACATATATTCTAGATGTTTCGTTGACTGCCCAATAACCACTAGGTCATTAGCAAATAGCAGAGAATGTCATGTTGTCTAGTACAAAACCTATAATTCTCTTTTCTCTTTTTTTTTTCTCATTTCTTAATTGGCAATAGTTCAAGTCGGCAATGTATCAAATCTATAATTTTTTTAGTCTATTAACACAAGTCTATAATGTCTCGAGTCGTCAATAAGTTTCAAAACGTGACACAATTAACAGATGGGTGCAAAATTTTAGTAGTAATTCAAAGTCAGAGCATTTTATCCAAAACAAGCCACGATTCAAATGAATAACCAAAAACTTCGCAGAGTTTTACAACAAGAACTTCACTTTAACCGCTTAAAGCTTGAGTTTGTCCGGCAACTAAATGAAAGAAATGTTGCACAAAGCCAGCAGTTTGCTGAAAAAATGCAAATAATTGTGCTGATGAAAATGAACCAGTATCGAATATGAGCAATAACTCTATCAATATAGCGGCAAAAAAACCGTAAACTGCATCAACACCTACTTCACAGTAAGAAAGTTACTGTTAGGTGCGCTGTGAACCGTCTTGGAGTAATCAGACATTATTTTTTTTAAGACACAATAGGAGCAACTGGAACTGTAAACTCTAAGCATGTTTTCATTTAAATAAACTTTTTGATATCAGAATTATGACAACAAAGAATCAACACAAGAAGTGATTAGTTTCAAAAAAGTAGTGCCACAGCACAAACTGTGCATCGCATTTTTCTTGAAGGCTTTATCTTCCGTTTCAATGAGCAGCCTTCTTCAAAATTAACAACTTGAGATTATTTTTTTTATGTAGACAATTAAAAACAAAGGTTTATATCAATAAATTTAAATACCTGCAAGATTTGAAAAAGCTATTACAACAGAAGTTAACACAATTGACGTTGACTTGTGTGAGAGAGTGATGCAAAACTTTAAAAAACGACTACAGCAGTGCATTGCAAAAAACTAAGCTTTCATTTTTTGTAATTGAAGTTTTTCTAAAGTTCAAAACATTTGAGTAATTCTTATTTCACAAAAGCTCTTTTATTTTGCCTCATCTTGTATATATTCTTAATTATGTAGAGTATCTTCAATCAATTTGTACGTCATCTAAAGCTGTCAAGTAGGAACAAGTCTTAATATTGTCAAACGCTTTATAGTAGTTTATAAAGGCATAATATTGTATTTTGTTGCTTTTTCTATAAGACTACAACAAATTGTTTAAGAAGTAGTCAATAAAAGTAACTTTAAAAAATTACAACATTCTCCTTATAATCCCAACATTGCTTCTAGTTTATTAATTTGGTGAATTATGTTAGTGTATAATTATTAGGTTAACGATTATGGCAACAATAACAAACTAATTGAAAAAGAAAACAAATATTTCTTGCTCCTAGTAACAATTATCTTTTTTTTAAATTGAAAAAAAAAACACTTAAAAATGTGAATTGTATTTTGCAAAATTACTAAAAAAAAATTTTCTAGAAAAATGTAAAATTGATTGTGTTAATGTTTAAGTTTAAAAAATTAAATTTTGTTTGTTCTGTTACTTTATGTTTTCATAATTAGGTAAATAACATACAAAACTTCCATTGTACACAGATTTAATATTAAGTATAAAGTTTGATACGTTTATATCATATAAAATAACACATTATTTACAAATTTAAATTAAAAATGTGTTAATGTTTTAATTGCATATTGAAAAAGCTCTTACAAACTCCTTCTTTTTATATCAGTCAGCCTCCAACGTAACGAAACAGAATCAGTTTAAATAACCAATTTGAAAAAAAAATTCTAAGAAATATTTTAATATTTTTAAAGCCAGTTATTTAGTAAAACTAACACATTTTCATAAAACCTTCAAAATATGTGAATTTTTAAGATTAAACAAAGTTGCTTATCTGTTATATAATTTATTTTTATCATGAATTTTTAAAAAATTTATAAATATGTATTTTCAAAGCCAATTATTTAGTAAGACCATTATATTTTCATAAAACCTCGAAAATTTGTAAATTTTTAAGATTAAACAAAGTATATAAGACACACAACAAATTATTTTTGTTATGCGTTACCACAGTTAACATGTTATACGGTAGTGTTTTCTTTATACTCTGCTATGCAGTTTTTGCACAGCAAAATGAAGAAAATTCGTATCAAAAACTATGGCTAGATAATATAAAAAAAAGTTACGAATGGCAACCACCTATCAATAGTGCAGAGTTTAAAAATACTGTCAACACCAATTGCAAAAGTGTGTGCTAATATTAAATAAAATCTCAATAATTTATTTAACTATATTGTTTTTAGGTTATCTATCATATGATTTCGTAATTGTCGGTGCTGGAACTTCAGGTTCAATTTTAGCAAGACGTTTATCAGAAATTACATCTTGGAAAATCTTGTTAATAGAAGCAGGTGGTGATCAAACTGATTTTAATAACATACCAGCAGCGTATACTGCAGCAACAAGATCCAGAGTTAATTGGGGCTATTTAACAACACCTCAAAAGAATGCTTGTCAGGGCAATATTAATCAGCAATGTGATTATACAAGAGGTAAAGTATTAGGTGGTTGCAGCACTATCAACTATATGGCTTACGTAAGAGGAAACAAATTGGATTATGATTCTTGGCCGAGTAAATGGAATTATGATGACGTACTACCTTATTTCAAAAAAAACGAAAACGCAAGTAGTGTTGATTTTGATACTAACTACCGTGGTCAAACAGGCCCAGTGCATGTAGAATATATATCACCTGAACCATTCCTCACATCAATTGTAATGGAAGGTAGCAAAGAATTAGGAATGAAAGAAACTGATTATAATGGGGAAGACCAATTTGGTATTGGTCGCTTCCAACAAACTTCTTTAAATGGTAAACGATTAAGCGCATATACGGCCTATTACCAGAAACCTAGAAGAAATCTAAAAATTCTTAAAAATTCTTTAGTTAGCAAAATTAATTTTAATGCACAAAACGAAATAACCAGCATAACATTTTTGAAAAATAACCGATGCTTTAAAGTAAAAGCTAACAAGGAATATATATTATCAGCAGGAAGTATAAACACTGCACAATTATTAATGCTGTCAGGTATCGGACCAAAAGAAGAGCTTCAAAAACACAATATTACACCAGTAGCTTATTTACCTGTAGGTCAAAATATGCAAGACCACACCGGATTACTCGACTTACCAATAGAAACCAATTACACAGCATATGCTAATTTACCAGAAGAATTTGATCTTTATCAAAAAACAGGCCAAGGCAAGTTTAGTGAAGCTGTTGGAGTTGCTATTAGCTTCCATAAATTTGATCCTACAGAAAAAGTTCCAGAAATTGAAATTGTTTACGGTACTCAAAATTTGTTTTTTAATAATGAATATAATTTGGGTAAATTGTTTATACATTTCATGCTGCTTCATTCAAAATCTGTTGGTGAAATCACATTGAACAGCGCAGACCCTACAGATTTTCCAAATATAAACCCAAACTATTTATCACACAAAAATGATATCGAAATAATATATCAAGGAATCATGAAAGCGTTAGAATTGTTAGAAACTCAGCCGTTTAAACAAATTGATGCCAAATTAGGAGATGTTAGTGTGCCGCAATGTGATGGTTTGATTGAAAAGGAATTTTGGTATTGTTACATTAAGCATAAATCTGTAGCATTACTTCATGCAACAGGAACAGCCAGAATGGGAGACGATCGTTCTACATCAGTTGTTGATACTTCGTTAAAGGTTCATGGTATTGATAAACTGCGCGTGGTTGATTGCAGTGTTATGCCAACAACAATTTCAGGGCATACCACTGCTCCAGCTATGATGATTGGTGAGAAGATGGCTGATGAAATAAAAAGTTTTTATAGAACATAAAACATGAAATAATTACATTCAAATTTTAAAATGTATAATAACTAGCTGTAAGCAAAAATAAATAAATTTGCACAGTCTGATTATTGCACTCCAGTTTAAAATATTTAACATAATTGTAAACTATAATAAAATATAATATATATATCTATAAAAAATGTTTATAAAACCTCAAACATAATTACATTAAAATTCTAAAACGTACACTATAATAACTAGCTAAAAATGTATGTTTGTAAGCAAAATTAAATAAATTTACGGTTTCACATTATTGCACTTTAATTTAAACTATATAACATAATTATAAACTATAGAACCCATCCGCACAAACTTTAGTGATGCATAAATTAAATAGATTGGGTTTTTTCCTTTTTGATCAAATTTTCTAATTACAAGCACCTTCCCACCTGCCCAAGTGTATATAGAACTATTGAATGTCAATTTCTCGATAACAAACACTAGCGGGTGGACAGGTGAACAAGGCACTGCAATTCAAACTATTTGTCTGCACTTATAAACTGTAGTATCCCATCAAGTCACTTTATTTTTTAACCTTTTTCAACGATTAAGCAGTTTCGAACGCGGTAGAATAATTAGACTAAGAGAATGATGTGTGTCAATTCCTGATATTGCTTTACAAATTGGCAGAAGCGTCAGTACAATATGTCGGTGTTTGCTTTAACCATTATACAATAGAACTGTAACAAATATAATGCACATTGCAAAACTTTTAAAATTTTATTAGCTAAAAAATTACCTAGCTTCCTTATAGATCACATTTTTTTAAGTTTCAGTTATTACTACTACTAAATTATAATGATTATAATCAGTGACTTATTGCTGTGATATTGTAACTCTTATGATAAAAAATATGTAGCAAAACAATTAACCACAAAGCAAAGGTGTTTATAAATTAGTCGCTAGTACAATACAATTCAAATTTTTTCCACTTTATTTTTTAAATTGTCATAAATTACAATAACTTCTGATAGACAAAGTACACGTTGAGCAAACACAACTCTAAAACAAACTGCACAAATTATTAGATTTATTTAATTAAAATTTATTAAGTTATTAAATTAGGGGGATTTACATTCCAGTGCCGGCTTAAATTAAGTCGAATTTATTACCAAGAAGCACAAGCTGGGTTACATGAACAGTGCAAACAAATACCGATATCCTTTACATCTGTCTCTATACGAGGCAATACTCAGACTACAGTTACATTGAATGAATTACTGATGCAGTGCAGGCTCTGGCAAAGAATGATTAAAAAATGTTTTAAGGTGGCATACATTGAATATAACATGATCAACTTCCGTTTCCGGAAAGTTTAATACAAAAATTTTGGTGACAATTTGTTTTGCTACTACATATGGTTTTTCATAGAGAAGCAGACATTTTTTAGTCTTGCGAATAATAGCCAATAAAATCGGATTTGTTTTTAGCAGAACCTAATCTACCGGCTGAGGTATATAACAAAGGTTAGCGGGTCTTTGCTTTACTTTTTGCTGAACTTGAGTTTCTAACCTTTGAGCTGCCCAATAAAGCTTCACGTTGCAATCAACAGGTCTTTAGTGCGGCAACTGAAAATATTTTTGCAAAGGCGACAAATCATCGGTACCAAAATCAGTAGACTCATGTACCACATTATTTAAATGGGTGAATTTTTCTGCCCCATAAAGTATGTGTTTGTCGACAAAACATCCGAGAAGGGCAACATAATTCCTGCATCACGCATTCTACAGGGTTTTCTTGTGGGTGCCGGACTGAAGAAAAATTAATTCCATGTGTTCGTTTTGAATAAACGTCGTCCAATTAGTTGCCGTAAATTGTGTTTCCCTGTCGCAAAGAATGCAAAAAAGTCTTCCAATAGAAGGAAAGTAGTTCTTAGACATCCAATTTATGATGGCCCTAGTAGTGGCACGCTTTACAAGGTACAACTTTACAAATTTTGTAAATTAAACACAACAAACAAGTAACCGAACAATTTAGGTAAGTGCGTAAAAATCTACCAGAATTAAATTCTTAGAATTTCAATGGGTGGGTTTTAGAAAAACAAATGCTTTGCTTATCAGACATAGATAACAGGTTTTGGACAATTGTTTGATTGTTCAAAACATTCCACTCCACTAAACATTTAGTCGCATTGCACACCACACTTTTAGTTGCCGTAATGGCCGATAAACTGATGATCAAAAAACTAAAACTTGAAATATGCAAAGAGTAGCAAGAAAATTCTCATCAAGTTTTAGAAACAGGCACTCTTGATGAAGAAAAAACCGAGTGCTTGTTGCGTTATTTTTTAGATCTTAAACAATGGGTCCTAGTCTGGGAACGGATGCTTAAATTTTGGACATATTTTTTTAGTAAAATGCAAAAATCGGGTCTAACCTTAGTGATAAAAACGTGGAATAACCAATCTTAGGGTACTGCGGGCCAGCTAAAGAGATAACGTAATAACACATCAGGTATGACATTTTTGGTGCCACATTTGTTGTTAACCACATAGCCGTACTCCTGGAATGCTAACACTTATCTAATAATGCGTGGCAAAATAACTTACAAGTATTCAAATACAACAAAAATTGGTGGTTTGTATAAATGACAAAATGTTTTCCTAACAAAAAGACACGAAATCGGCGCAAGGCACATAATGTGCTTAAAAGTTTATTTTTTTACATACTTTGTATGTTCTTGGTCCACAAGAGTACGACTAAAATAAACTACAATTTTCTTTTTAACAGAGATATTTTGTTATAAGACCGATTCATTACCAATGTCGCTGGCAAGGCATACTGACAAGGTTTGTAGAACCAAAACAATTGTCTATGCTTGACCCTTGGCCGCTGTGATTCGATTGACTAATTTTGAATAAATTATTAATTCATTTCATAAATATAGGCATGAACAAATTTTTAATAAGATGGTCTTAAGGCAATACGTTAAAGTGGTAAGCTCGCGTACCTACGCAAAAACCGGTATAGGGTCTATGCTCCCATAAAATCGTTTTTGTCAATAGAATGCAGTGAGATCAAGGGACGATATGTATTTAATACTTGATAGACCATGTAATAGATCTTCTATTGATCGAGGTCTAAACATAATCGGACCGTACCGTCCCGTTTCGGCGTTGTCATTAGAAAGCTTGAGAATAAGGTATTAGACCGAGATATAACGCCATAGCGTTCTATTTTTTCAATATCTGTTTCTACCTCAGCGTAAAATGCATTGGGTTGTTAAAGTGATACTAATGCTCTTATACTTATTCAACAAGTTCATAAACCTCAGTTTTAGATCTGGAGTTAAGGTTAATTTAGCCATTGTATTTGTAAAGTCTATGTCATTTTTTTTAGTGCCAATGGCAAATTGAGGATGTAAATGGTTAATTGAACACATGCGTATATGGTGGGGTTGCTAAATCATGGTGTAAAAACACTTTGAGTATAACTAAGAGGTTTTCGTTTTATATAATTTCTAAATGCATCATGTCGGAGGATAAACTTAGTTTACAAAAATTAAATTGCTGATTTCTTAGAAAGTTCTTTATTGCCCATCCTAAACATTTCAGAGTATATCAATAACATATAAAAGTATTTTTTTGACTTATTAAAAAAAAAAAAAAAAAAATCTTTATTTTTTTAATCTGTTATTAATAGAATAAAAACATATTAAAAATAAACAAAAATACATCAAACACTTTTTTTTATAATAATAATAATATAATAATAATCATATTTATTTTGCAAAATTACAAAAAAAGGCAAAGTTCATCACATTGATGAATTTCCATTTAACCTTAATTTCTACAGTTAATTTGATACATAAAATAAAAATTAATAAATTGGTATTTCCTGGTTTCTTGTGGTAGATGGCTAACTTAAATGTTTGATTAATTTTTAGCAATAGTTTTTTTTTACTGACTTATTATAATAATAACAGAACATGTAATTCATCAATCACTTATATCATACTTTACATACACCACGTTTTTATCCACATTTAAAAAAAAGAGCATACCATCATCTTAAAAAAAAAATCATTTAAAGTTCTGCAAAATTTTCAAATTTTGTCTGTGAAAACTTATTCTTTAGGCAAATTTAAAGAAAAAAAATTGTTATAGTTTTTTTCTAAAAATGCAACCCTGAAAAGTTACAAACGATCAAAAAATGTATTTAATATTTAAGCTTTTTTTTGCTATTTTTAAGTATTTCTGTAGATACATTGTAAGATAACTCGGAACGTAGCACACAGCACTTCCTAAAATTTTCATGGTATCTTTTGCACACATAAAACACGTTTTTTATCTATATTTAAAAAAAAGAAAATACCCGTTATCTTTTTTTAAGAAAAACTGTCTTAAATTTCAGCGAAATTTTCAAAAAATGTAAAAAAACTTAAAAAACTTATTTTTTTTTTTAATTTTGACTGCTTATTACTCAGAAATGGCTCAATAAAAAAATATAAAAAAATTACATAATCAGGATTCATGCAGAGAAAGGCATTTTCAGTGTTTTTTTTAATATTTGGCTATTTACAAAAATTAGATCGCTAATTTCTTGAAAAGTTCTCGCTCATCCTAAAAAATTTAGAGTATTTCAATAACATATGATTTTTTTTGGACCTATTAACAAAAAAATTAAAAATACTCTACATCTTTTTTTTGAATCTATTTTTAATAAAATATTTTTTTTTTTAAATTAACAAAAATTTTTCCAAAAAATTCTTAAAAAATTACAGACGTTTGAAAATAGCAAAAATAGGTACAAAATTGACATTTTTAAAAGTTGTAACTTAAAAATCTTGGCACTGGGTAGCACAAATAATCTAAAAAAATTAAAGGACCAGAGTTTATGTCAAAGAACTGATCCCCAAAATTTGCGACATAAAAATAATTTTTTTTGCACCACTTCACTCATACATGACTATATATACATATCTTACATTTGAAAAAAAATTATTATAAAAAATAATAATTATTAATTTGACTTTCATAATTTTGCATAAGAAGATAAAAAAAAAATATTTTGTAGAACGCAATCTTTATATCCTTTTTTTTTAAATACTCTTAAAAAAGAACAAAAAATTTGTAAAATCAGAAAAAATCCGAGGAAAACCCCTTAAAAATAACTTATTTTTAGCAATTATGTGTTATATTTCACCCTTAGGGCAAGCAAATCCCATATTTTAATTTTTGCAATCAAAAGTATTGTTTCAAGAATATTATATTCAAATTTCATGTTTCCAACTGTTCGGAATCAAAGATATTGATATTTCAATTTTTTGCATCGTGTT
This sequence comes from Tachinus rufipes, assembly GCA_963932245.1. Classification (NCBI taxonomy): domain Eukaryota; kingdom Metazoa; phylum Arthropoda; class Insecta; order Coleoptera; family Staphylinidae; genus Tachinus; species Tachinus rufipes. The sequence goes on from OZ010748.1 coordinate 56,210,107, forward strand.
CTACGGAAAATTTCCTATATGATACACTCTTTTTAAATATGATTTTTGACTATTTTTTGCGTAATTACAGCACAAAAACTGGAAAAAAACTCAATATTTACACAATATTGCACCTAGAGATCTAAAATTTTAGAAATCGACATATTTTGGTACCCCAAACATGTGTACAAAATTTGAGCAAATAGAGATATCGATGTGGAGACGATTGTTCAAGTTTCCGTAGAATTACCCATTAGTTTATTTACGTTTGTACAGTTGCGTGCAGTTCCATATACATAATTTGAGGTAGTTTAAAATGTGTTATTCCATTTTAACTTATATTAATTCCGTATCCCGTGTTATTTAATATGTTGAAAATTAATTCTAAATTAAAACAAACAATAGTCTTATAAACTTAAACTAAATTTTTAACCAAAATAAAACAAAACTTAAATTATTTGCTAAAACTTATAACAGTTTTTTAATTAATAACCAAAACGTAACGGTGCTAACAGACTTCTATCTCTTAATTGCATACATGTATTATTTACAACATTATTATCATTTCTATCTACAACCTTATTACAGCTCAAATTGTCATCATAATTAAAATAATTTTTATTTTTGATTATAAAATGTAGTCTTTTACGTCTAAAGGTATTATTGTTTGGGTAGAATTAATAACGGACAGTTAAGTTATTAATTACATTACAAATAAAAAGTAAACGGTTCGAGTCTCATCTGAGACTCTTCTTCAGCACTCTAAATAAAAAAATGAATATAAATAATACCTGATTGATTGATATAATATTATATTAGGAAAATATTCAACCTTATGGAAATAAACGTCCAAGGTAATGAACCTACCACTACGAGGTAATACATGCGCGATCCAAAACTTGGATAACATAACACTACGTGGCGCTGCACTGTACAATCCAATTATTTTTACTGGTTTAATTTTGTGCTAAACGAAGTGTTTGATTTAGTGAAACAGGTGGATGAATGCGTACGTAAATGCATGTCACAGAAAATTATTATCAATTAATTAACGATATTTATATAATATATATTTAATGTAAATAAATTGATTTGTTAAATCAATGTTATTATATTTTTTGTTGTTTTCAATACAAGCATTAGTAATATAACAAGTATAAATGCTAATCGGAATGATTATAATTGAAAGAATGTAGTTTTATTTAAATTTTTGAAAGTTTATTTTGGTAATAGGTTTTTATACAAAAAAAATTATTAAATTATATATTGTTAAAAAAAAAACATTCATTAAAAAAATGTATTTAAATATTAATATCGTTGCAATAAAATTACATCAATTGAACTCGTAAAGTAATTTCAATACTCAAATACACAAAACAGAACTAATTAAAAAATAATTAAACATTTTATTAAGAAAAGTATACACACATTTAATACATACAAATATTATAATTTAAATTCATATTCATGTTACAAAACAAACTATAGAAGACATACTTATTAACAAAATAGGACTAATATTTTCTTTTTGTTTACAAACATTTCCTAACTTTTTAAAAAAAATGATTACAAAATGCCAATCAACATTACAATTTTTATAAATTATAAAAACAATTAGCAAAGAGTATATTTCTATCAAAACCTGAGTTATAAGCTTTATAAACTGTAACGAACCCCGTCATTATTTATTAAAATAATGCCCAAACCGTTCGTCTGTTTATGTCGGATAGTATCACGAACGCGCGCTTGTTATGCAGCGTTATTCATAGACATTCTTGTCGAACGCACGCATATCAAACCGCGTGAAGTATAACACATATGCTAGGCAACCTTGGTTGCAACTAGCTGTATTTAGGGTGGCCTACCTTGCTGCCATTAATTAAACATCGTAATTAGCCGGCTACCGACACTTTTCATGTCCGCGACATGATGTTTAATTGATGACGCAACAAACCTGCGTGTTTGTCGGCTTGCCACTCCGTTGTTTGAGGATGCACGCGGATCTAACCTATCAAACCACGTGCAATCCCATGTAATCAATAAGGCCCATAGGCGTCCCATATGGGGTTCGCCATGGGTGAGACAAACCTCCGCCGGAAGTAAGAAGTAACCAGGAGCTTCTGTGTGCAGTAATTAGTGATTTGCCATTAATAGGTAAATCACTAGTTACTGTATGCAACCGTCCGAACCCGGCGGACGTTTGTTTCTTTTGTAAATATATTAGTAACTAAGGGGAATGAGATTTTAAGATTTTGTAGGATTGTTTATGTATTGTCAGGGGTCGTTATGTTTAATTTAGTTTTAATTATTAGTTCGGGGTGTATAGGCCACCCCCTATGCACTCCCCATTTATGTTGGCAACCCTGTTCTCGCTCTTTCCCTTTCCATCAGGTTTTTCCAAGTTTATCCCCTCTCTTTTCTTTCCCTTTAAATACCGCCGTCCAGTCCTCATAAATTCAATTGAGTCCGAGTTGATTTGAGTCCAGTTAACTACATTCCGAAATCCGTCAAGTGAAGAAGAGTACCAGACCAGATCCGAATACCCCGATAATCGTAAGTCGAGCCGACAATCTCCCAAGCCCAATAGAAATTCCTTTTTTCTCCTTTCTCCTTAAAAAAACCAGAGTGTGCGGTAGCCGGAAGGCAAGCCACCTCCAGATTCCCGATCCAGTCTCAAGTTCCTACCAACGTTCCCCGATCCATCCATTCATCTATGTTTAATAATTATATTTTTTTTCTTATTATCTTTCTATTCTTTTTGTTTCTACGAAAATAAATGTTTATCTGGTTAACCCGTTTTATTATTTAATTTGTGTCCACACTCCGGTGTGGTGGCGCCCGAGCACCTTCAGTCTCCGGCCAATTAAGTGAGGGGACCCTGTCGATCACGACTGCAGATACCCCGCACAGGTGACGCCTCAAGTCTCAAAGAGAAAAGACGTCACAAAACTACACTGGCGAGCAACAATTAGGTCACTTTAAAATTATGCCTTAGTTTTAGAATTTTTTGTTTTAACTTTATGTTAGCAAATTGTAAACAATTGTACTGTATTTTGCACACTAAATTGAAAATTCAATGTTGAAAGGTAAAGGATATTTATTGTTTTTACTGCGAAACTTCCACTTTATCTAGATAATCTCTGACAACTCTCATCGCCCATAATTGTCATGAAAGGCATAACATGATCTTCGAGAACCTCCATAATGTATCCGTGACTTGTCATGGAACCATTCTCTATAAAGACAAACTCTGTGCGTGCTTCGGTAAAAATTCCTGCTCAAACTATAACCGACCCACCTCTAAATGGAAGTTGCTCATCAATACAAACTAAAACGCATCTTTCTCCGAGCCTTTGTGTAAAAGTCAATCTTGCAACACAATGTTGGCGTTGTAAAGGTAGACCTGTAGCCATTTTTCTACAAGACAATCTAGAATCCAGCAGCCCAAAGCATTCTCTTAACGATCCATTCACTAACATTTACATGTCTAACTTTATGGAGTTGATTTCGTAGATAAACTGCAGAAGCTGTTTTTTTCCGCAAACTTGTGGACACCAAAAAATCTCTGTTCATAATGACTTTTTTTGCCCGCATTCTGATATTCTGGTTATCAGGCCAGTATCCAAGTAACGCTGATACACCTTTTGTACAGCACAATGGCTTTTACCAACAATCCTTGCAGTTTTACGTTTTTCTCGCCCATCTTCAATCAACGCTATAATTCTTGCCACAACAATAGGGCCTAAAAGCATTATGACTTGTTGAGTACAGTACACCGTGTAAATGACAAGTTTTACAGAGGAAAATCAACACTAAAGAAAAAAAGCACAACAAAATGTAGGTTTTCAATTAAAGCAAAATAAAAACTGTTTCATAAAAGTCTGTAACACGGTAATAATAACTAACAGATAGAATTTGTCAGGAAATAAATTATTTAACGCCTACTTTGGTTTACAATTTGCAAACATAAAGTTGAAACAGCAAACATAAAGTTAAAACAAAAATTTCCAAAAATAAAACATAATTTTAAAGTAACCTCTATTTTTTGCATGCGAGTGTATAACGATTCAAAATTTGTGGTTAAAAAGTTGATATGAAATTGAAGTAAATATTTTTGTATTTATCCGGATAAAATTTTAATTTTGCGATGTGGTTTGATTGAAGCTTTATTTCAACAATAACTCAACTTTTCATTTAGTATTTCTATACATTTTTATATTTATCAGCTGCTTTATTAAAATTAACATATGATCATGAGAACATGGTACATTTACAGTTAATCCAACATTTAATTCTATGACCATTTGTAATTTTTGTTGTTTGTGATTTGTGCTAGCGAATGATGAGTTATATATTTATCATAATATTTATTAAATGAATTTAGCTGAAACAAAACAATATTACTAAATTTAGTTGTTGGTCATTTAAGATATTTTATTTTATGTTTTACACCATAATCTTTGTTTAACATTAACATTTCATTTTTACTAACAGTTTTCAGTTTATTTACTAAGCACTCTTCGTAAATAGCACAATTTGTTTTTTTTTTAAATAAATAATAAATTAAGTAGCCGGAAACATATACATTAGAACATTTTTTTTTTTAAGTTGAACTGTCTTCTTTATCTTCTTCTATGTTTTATGGCATTGTTATTTGTTTGGTTTAAATCTGATCATACATTATCATAATCATCACCATCAAGCTCATAATAATTATCATTAATTGTATTTTGAGTTTCACTTTTGGTATCCGAAGCTAACGCAACAATATTTGATTTTGTGCTTCTTCTAATGATAAATGTTCATCATCATCAATTATGCAATTAGCGTTGTTTACTGGAGTTTGCAGCCTGATATACATGTTATGTTGCAATGCTAGCCTAAAAGCTTTTGGAGTGGGCATAGGGTTATAACTGCCCCAATTTCGAATAACAGAAAATGTATTTTCTAGCGTATATCTGGTTTTTAAATCATTCCATAAAAATAATATTGATCTTATTGTACATATAAATCCATCAATACAAGAAATATTTGTTCTTTCCTTTTGATTTTCAAAAAAAATTACGGTTTGAAAATATTGAATATCCGATTCTAATGTTTTTTTCCGATACACGTTTAAAAACAGACAAAGCATATTTATATGAATTTGGATCTTTAACGACACGCGAGTTTAAACAATCAAAAATATTGTTTACATCTAAAAAAAACGATGTATCCACTGCCGTAGAGCTTGTCAGTTCTTTAGTATGTATTTGCAGCAGTTTTTATAGCGGTTGAAACGGTATGGCCGAAATTTTGTGCAGCAAATGCTTTTCTGTTATTTTAAGCATTGCTCTAGTTGTAGTGCTTTTTTGATCTATTGTATACGTTTCAACAATATCTTGCCAAGAGACTTGTTTCCCATTTACAAATGTTTGAATTTTGTAATTCATAAAATTATTCTTAAAGACTTAAGAAGGTGAGTAAATCAAAACAAGTGTAAGTATCAATACCGCCAATAAAAAAGTTTGGGTTGTCATTCTTTGCGCTAATTATTTTAAGTGCTTTTCTATTACTGGGACATTGGTCTCGTACCAAAATTCTTGGTTTTAAACCAATTTCAATTATTTTTGTTACAACCGCAACTATTAAATCAGCAAGAGTAACACTATTTGCAAGTTTTGTTGACAAATAATATACAAATGGCATCTTCTAATTATATTGCATTCCTCTTAAAAGTGCCCAAAATCTTGAAAACCTTCCAACAAGTCGTGAAATCGTTATAATCTAAACTACTTTTTAATTTAATTTTGTCTAACGTTAAGACACATTCTTTTTCTTTTGATTCCATTGATTGGACCTGCTGATTTAGTTTGTTAATTAATAAAGTATCTAGTCCAGTTTTAAAATTAACCACACACAATCAAGACAAAATAGTAAATACTCCCAGTAATGTAATTTTTAAATATCTTTGCATAAACTTGTATGCATTTGAAGATTTATAATACAAGATTAATTGTTTTTATTGGTTGTCCAGGTAGTTTGTGGAACATGAAAACAATTACTAAAAACTGATGTATTTGCAGCTGATGATTTTATCTGTATTAAAGTAGACACAACATGTTCTGGACTATTAACTTTGGTTTTTTGGCGAAGACGGTAATTTTTACTTCTTAGTTTATCATGTTTTAATTTCAATTGTATAATTTTATTTTTTACATTTTTAGTCAGCTGTGGACTTGACAAGTTTTCAATATCAATAATATTTTCCATAGGTGGACTATTAGTTTAAATATAATTAAAATTATCTGCAGTGTTATTGAAATTGTTTTCAAATTTATCACTAATTATGTCAAAGACAAACCGATTACTATAGAGTTTTCCAATAAGAGGTTTCATTTTGATATTTAAAAAAACGGGTATTTAAAAAAAATATCAATAAATGTTATTTCATTGTAAAGAGGAAGGTATGCCGTTACCATTTGAAAACAATATCAATCAAATGGCCGCCACGGTTACGGTTGCAGTACCACATTCTTTTCATAAAATTTTCCATGACCAAATTGCACATTTGCCGCTGTATGTCCTCGATAACTTCACGAATTCCATCTTTAAGGTCTTAAATCAATTATGGAGCTTATCTTTCACGTGGCTCCAAAGTCCAAAGGTGTTAAATCACAAGATCTCGGTGGCCAATTGTAATTACCTCTTTGAGAATTAACACAGTCAAGAAACTTTTTTTGCAAAATTTCGATTGTTTCATTTGTTGTGTGGCACGTAGCGCAGTCTTGCTAAAAATAAAGCTTGTCCACATTAATATCTTCTAATTCCGGCCATAAAAAATCATTAATCATAGGTTGGTAGCGCTATCCATTAACCGTAACAGTTGCACCAGCCTCATTTTTGAAAAACAGTGACACGTTGAAAATGCAAAGACTTTTCAACAATCATTCTTGGATTTTCTGAGCCCCAAATGCGACAATTTTGCTTATTAACGTAGCCTCCTAGGTGAAAATGGGCCTTATCACTAAAGATGATTTTTCGATAAAATTCCGGATCATTTTGATGCATTTGATAGATCCAATCAGCAAAGATACGACGTTTATGGTAATTGAGTTTTTGTGTTAACTAAACTTTAAAAGCCTTAAGACTCAAGTTTTTATGCAAAATACGGTGTAATGTTGTTTGTGGAATGTCTACTTCCAAAGATCAACGAGGAATCGACAAACCTGTTTTTTTTTAACACTACGGGCTACATAAACAATATTCTCAAGTGTTCTTCAACAATGCACACGGTTTCAATTCTTCACATCACAAACTTGTCTCAATAGCTCAAATTTTTCCAGCAGGTTTACTATTGCCGGCCGAAAAGGTGCTTTACGGCGACTAAAAAGTGCTTTAGTTTTGCAAACAGTGACTGAATTTTTTTTTACCATTTATGTAGTGTATTTTAATAATTTCAATGCGTTGTTGAAGCGTGTATCGTTAAATTTTTAATATCGGCGTAGTTTTTACTTGTCAAATGTCAAAAGACAATAGCTTCAAAATTGACAGCTGCCCAAGCAGCCTTCTATTCAAAATGGAACTTTTTATTGGAAAACCCTCTATTAACCCGGCGTTGCCTAGCTGGTTTTTTGAGACATGTATGATAAGGCGGGGTTTAATAAACCCCACACTATTTTTATAAATTTTTTAAATATTTATTGATAAATTTTTGTTTTATTATTTTTAAATAAAGCTATAGTTATATACTCACATAAATAAATTTTTTTGTAAATATTTATTTATAATTAATTTCAAACATTGCTAAAGTATAAAAAATTAACTTTTTTTCAAACTGAAATATAAATAAACAAATAATTCTAATAAAAAAAACAAAGTATCACACTTTCTTTTAGACATATCAAAAAATCGAATAAAATTAACAAAAAATTTGTATAAACAAACTTGAAAAAATTTTAGCTTCTCAACTTTGGTAAATTTTAAGAATTAAAACTTTTAAAAATGTTTATTGTTTTTAAATAAATCTGCAAGTAGATTCTCAAACTAAAAAAATATTTTTGTGAGGTTTTATTTCAATTTTTATAAAAAAATTGCAAAAAATGTCTAAAAAATTAAGTTTTCAAAAAAAATAAAGTATAAATAAATAAATAATTCTAAAATTTGAAAAAATATCACATTTTTTTTTTAACATAACAATAATGTAATTTAAATAAACAAAAAATATTAATTCGCAAATTTGCTACAGTTTAGGTTTATACTTCATACAACTTTCAAGACTATTTCTTTAGTTTTAAATAAGTTGAAGTTAAAGAAGCAGCAAAATTATTTATTTTTTCAACCAGTTCTCGGTTTATTAATTGTTTTTTTTTGGCATTTATAAAAAGCTTAACTAATTTCAATCCTAGTTTTTTTAGAAATTTTTGTTTTTTTTATTAAAAAATATTTGTTGTTATATTTGTATATAAATTGAAAATTTATTTCCAAATTATTTGAAAAAGAAAAAAAACATTGTCAATGGTTATTGGTATTACTTCATTTTCTATTAATTTTGTTGTGTTTAAAGTTGTTGGGGTTTATTATACCTCACCTATGCAACGCCGTGTTAAATCCGTATCTCGTGTTATTTAATATGTTGAAGATTAATTCTAAATTAAAACAAACAATTGTCTTATAAACTTAAACTAAATTTTTAGCCAAAATAAAACAAAACTTAAATTATTTGCTAAAATTTATTAAAATAATAACCAAAACGTAACAGTGCTTGTAATAAACTTCTATCTCTGCATACATGTATTATTTGCAACATTATTATCATTTCTATCTACAACCTTATGACAGCTGAAATTGTCATCATAATTAAAATAATTTTTATTTTTGATATAAAATGTTGTCTATTACGTCTAAAGGTATTATTGTTTGAGTAGAATTAATAACGGTATATAGGACAATTAATTTATTAATTATATTACAAATAAATCGTGGAAGTTTTGAGTCACATCGGGGACTCTTCTTCAGCACTCTAATAGAAAACTGAATACAGTAATTTAAAAGAATTTAAAAGAATCTTATTTTAAAAAAAACATAGTAATAAAACATTAATTAACTGATATAAAATTAAACATATTAAAAAAGGGGACAATAGTATGCAAACCACTTACCAATTATTACCGGTGAGAAACTAGCCATATAAGCTGGCTAAGAGATTTCATTTACGAAAACATAGAAGCACAAATTCATACTTTGAATGTAAGTCATTGGACAGTTTGGAAAACTCTTAAGGGCAATTTGTTGTATCTATACTACGTGTTCAGGCATTACTACTTGCTGATTTTCCTTTACGTATTGCGTTATGTCAAATGCTTTTGCAAACATTAGTTTTAATCAATTCCTGACACATATTTTTTTCACCAATAAAGCAAGTTTCTCAAGAGATGCAATAAGGAAGGAATACCGTATTTGCTATATTTTATTGAATTTAGTGTGTTTTTAATCTTTGTTTGTAAAGGTTTGTATTTTAGAAAACTTCTGATTAGATCTATTTCTTTTCCACAAATACCCATTTTTTCTAGTTTTTGTAATAAGTTTTGTTTACATACAGTATCAAATGCTTTCTGCAAGTCTATAAATACTGAAAGATATTCTTTTCTTGAGTCAAAAGCATTGTTGTTGTTGTGGATTATGTCCGTAAGTGCAGAACGTGTACCAGTTTGTTTTTGAAATGCATATTGTCGAGTATTTATAATATTATGTGATTCCACATGCTTGAGTATCTGTAAATAATTTTATCAACTATATTAGCTATAATAGACAGTAATGCTATTGCTCTATAGTTTTCCGGCAGATGTTTATTTCCTCTTTTAAATATGGGTATTATAATTGTTAGTTTCAGACATTCTGGGTATATAGTTTGTTGTATTGTGGTGTTGATCAGTTTTGTGAGTAATGGTATTAGGTCATCTTTTACGGTTTTAATGACTTCGGTTGTTATCATATCCTTTCCGAGCGCTTTTCCATCTTTAAATTTATTAACAATGTCTTCAATTTCTGTTTCGGTGGTTTGATCAAATGTTACGTTTGATTCTATATTTTTTTGTGATGTGATTATGTTTGATGTTGTTAGTTTATTTGCAAGGTTTTTTTCAACATTTGCAAAATATGTGTTTATTGTGTTTGAAATGTCTTCCGGATGTGTAAGCATTGTTCCATTTTCTTGGGTGATTTTTGTTATTTCTTTATTTCTTTTTATAGTTTTTATAATTTGATTTATTTTATTCCATGTTTTTTTAGGATTATCTTGTACACGTTCTATTTTGTTCTGATAGTACGTTTTTTTTCTTTTCATTTACTTTTTTATCAATTTAATTTTTTATTTTAATGTAGTTTTGTTTGATTATGGCGTTTGTTTGATTTTTGGTCTTTTATTTAGATCGTTTTGTTTTTTTATGTCGTTAAGTATTTCGGTATTAATCCAGTCATTTCCTTGTTTACATTTAAGTTGTACTTTTCTAGTATTAGTTTCTATTAGACTTGTCATTACTTCAGTTAGCTTATCAAACGTTTCAATTTGATTTTCTCTAGCACTTTTAGCAAAAAGAAATTTAATATTGTAGTAATTTTTTTTTTTTTTTTAATTGTATATTTATTTGTTTTGTCTTTAATGTTCTATGTCGTCAGTATTGCATGGTGATCAGAGTAAGGAGCATATTTTATTTCAAACTTTTTCGTTAGTAGAGGTTTATTTGTAATGATATGGTCTATTATTGATATTTCGTTCTTTTTGCTTGTTCTTGTACTTTCAGCCGTATTCATTAATTGATATCTTTGTTCTGTTATTATCATTTTATATGTGTTGGTTTTGTTTGAGTTGTTTGCTAGTTTTTTTTTCTATTTCCCATAATAATTTGTGTTTTTCTTGTGTTAAGTATGTTATTTTCAAGAACATTTAACAGTTTCGTATTTGAAATTTCTGGTGGCTTATAGATTGATGTGATATAGATGTTTTGCTCGGTTAGAAGTATTGTAATTAATTCTATATAGTTAATTGTTTTGTATGTTATTATTTTGTATTTTATATTTTTCTTAATGTATGTGTTTATACCGCCTCCTTTCGTTTTCCTTGAGTTTTGTACGCTGTAGTAGTTTTTTAATTGATAATAGTCTTTTTGTTTTTCATATAGCCATGTTTCTGCTATCGATATTATAGACGATTCATTGTATAATTTAAGAATAATTTCTAGTTTGTTTAGTTTTTGTTTAACGCTTCTAATATTGTGAAAATATAATGTTAAGGGATCCATTTTGATGGTTTACTGTTTATATAGAGTAGTGTTTATGATTTTTTAAATATTTACTGTATTAGTTTTTGTATGTCTTCTAAACAATGAGTTTGTATGATTTTATCTTTTTCAGATTTTCTAGCAAATATTTTACCGTTTTATGTCCATACATACTTGTATGTTTTTGCATTTATTAATTGTCTACATTTAAAATACAGTTTACTGTTAATTAGTGACAACCCTGGTGTGTTTGAAAGAGTTTGGCACTCAATGACGAAAACATTGAATGCTTTTATCCAGGTTGGAGGAAGTCATTTCAAATATTTATTATAGATTTAGCAACTTTACATGTACTTTTTGATAATAAGATGTTGTAACAGTCGCAAATTTTGTTCACACTGTATCTTCGAAAAAAATAATGTTTTCAGAAATTATCATAGTGCAAAATATTCTTAGGATAGGCAATGGAATAACCTCTTAAATTAATAACCCCGTATATTAATTGACAATTATTGCAAAGAATTGAATACTAAATTCTTTTTATTGAAATCCGATGTGCGGTCTTTCAACCGTGTGAACAATCCTCCAACAATTTAAAGTGTATTAAACGTAATATTTGTATGTTTATCTATTAATATCGTTTTAATTTTATATGACAAACTCTCTATAAAGGAATGGAGAATAGTTCTACATGTTTATGATACTTTCAATTCTACTGTGATTAAGACCAGATTTGATTACTATATTTGAGTAATTGGTTACTTATAATTCCTTAATTAGCAAATTAATGTTTTTGTTCAGAAATTATTTTAGTAAATATTATATTTAAATTCATTTTGCTTATGTTAATTTTTTGTGATATCTATTGATTTGAATTATATTGCTATCAGAGGGTTTTTTGTACAAATTGATTAATATTATAATATTTATAACAAAAAAATTTAATTACTGAATGACAAAACACTTAGAAAACATGCATTATAGCTAAGATAAATACACGCTTGTAATAAAAAATGCAAACATTACTTAAGAAAAATTAAAAAATGACTAATTACAACAAACCCTACCAATATATTCAATAATAATACACCCAGACACAAAAAAAGTATATCAACAGGCAGCTACAGGCCAACAAACGTCGGAAACATTTTAATAAGTTATTATCATTTTCACAAAATAGAATAGACGCATAAATTTACAAAACATAAATTATGATTTTATTTTAAATGGTAAAGATTGTTCACCAAGTCATGTCTTAGTTACAAGAAAAATTCTAAGATTGTTAAAAGAAAATATTTATGTTTATAGTATCAAAATAAATACTTAATTATTAATAAATATTTTTTTGTTCAAAATTTTTGCTAATATATGGCGATGATTAATGTTATTTATTCTAATTATAACAAAATGTTACTATATTAATTTATAATTTTAATAAAGCATTAATAACAATAAACAATAATATGAACTAATTTTATAATCAACGTAAAGTAAATACATTTTTGAAAAATGCTAAATTTGCTTTATACATTATTATGTGTTTTAAATAACACGCGAAGAAATTGTTTGTTTGTTTATACTTGGCTGGTGAAAGTTCGGGACTGTCCCGCTTACCCGCTACGCTGTCTATCTCAGGGGAAACACCACAATATTTTTGGCAGTAGTATATCAGCTATATATACTGAAAGCATTTTAGATTAATGTATCAGTTCTGATTTTGATTCTCATTATTTAATATGTTTAAATATATTGTTATTGTAGCACTGTGTGCATGTGCAAGTGTTGGTAGTGGCCAACCTATCGATATCATAGAAGATGCAAGCGGTCAGGAATACTATCTAATTCCAATAAATAATATTAGGCAAAAACGGTAAGTAAATATGTTACATTATTAGTAATTAAATTGTGCCACATTAGTAATAATTTATATTTACATTTATATTTAATAATAGTTAATAATAAATGATTATTCTAACTATTTATTTTTTATAGAGAAACTACAGGTGCCGCTGGCCCTAATGGAGCTACTGTTACCCACAAACAAACAATTATTAACAACGAAAACCATAAAGTTGATGCCACAGCTTATGCTCAAAGAAACTATCATCCAAAGGGCCCGCTAACTACAGGAAATCAATTTGATTATCATTACAAACCATCAGGTATTAATAAAATTATTTTATTCTAAACAATTGTTATACAATGTATCTTTTTATATTAGATAGTGTAGTAAGCATTCAAACTGAAAACACACGTGGATATGGAACTGATGCAACTGCAAAAGGAACCTACAACTTTTATAGAACACCAGACAAGCAAGGAACTGTAGGTGTTTCTGGCACATACAATCAACATTTTGGTGGAAAAATGGGAAATCGTCAAGCTGGATACGGTGTACTGCTTCATGGGAGATACGACTTTTAAAAGACTGAATACTGCGTATATTATTTATTATTATGTATAATATCTTTGTTCATACTTGATATATAAAATAAACTTATAAATCTTACAATAAAACAATAAATTGGGTCTAATTTCTCACAAATAATTTGATTACTAATGAATTTTATCACAGCTTTCATACTGCATTTACACATACAATAAGCATGTACTATAATGCGTCATATTATAGTTGTCATGTATGAGATTTTATTATAATAATTTTAAATGTTAATATACTCAGTAAAAATTAATAACTTAAATAAAATCAAATGCTTTATTTTAAATATTATTAGTTATTAATAAAAAAATTTTTTCGAAGAATAAATAATTCTGTGAACAAGGGACTTAGGGGTAAGCCCATAGCTAAACTTGTATTTTGTTTAAAAAACTTACTATTAAATTGAAAGTAAGTATTTGTAATGCGGAATTATAAACAGGACACTATTTTGTCGCAAAGGTAAGGGTTAATATTTATATTTTCAAATGAATTTGAGACTAACTCAATGCATTCATTTGGAGAAATGTTGGAGAACATACTACTGATACCAAAAAAGACTAATTTAGAATAATTTGGAGTTCTAACAAATTAACTACACTAAATTTTGAAAAAAAAATTATAAATTCTTTGATTAACTTACTTAATTTATTAGAAAAAGAAAATAGAAATTTAAATTTAAATTATTACCTCACACTAATTAGACATTTTTCTAACTTACGTCAATAGTATTCACCTCAATATTAAGTTTACAGTATAAATAATCAGAATAAAATTAACTTTTTAGACCTAACGATATGTCACAATAATAATAATCGTTCATTTGATATTTATTGTAAACCAACCTATATAGACTCAACCCTTCCGATTGACTCTGTACACCCTTACAGCCACAAATTTGCAGCCTACCATGGTTCATAAAGCCTTCAGTCTACCATTAACACCAAATTATCGGCAAACTTTATCAATAAGTTATAACAATGAATTTTCAAGAAAAACAGTAAAAAATATTATTACTAAGAAAGATAGCCAGCCTTAGTATGCAGTTAAAAGTTATGGAACCCATAAAATATATTTCAATAACTTATTTTGGTAACATCTCCGGTTTAAATATATTTGTTATACAGTACTTAGTAAATGTGTTTTATTTATTTTCTATAATAAACTATTACGTAATAGCTGCGAATATCATTCAAAAAGTATTTAGTTTATTGTAATGAACACATGTATTTTTATTTCTTCTACAAATAATTTGATAATGGATTTATTTTTTTACCAGTACATTTAAAAATGATTAAACTACAATATGTCGAAGTCTCTTTGTCAAATAATAGTTAGGAAATAGCCGAAAAAACCCATCAAATATAGAAATAAATGCGTTTTTCTGTATTTTTGAATGCATTTTGTTGCTATTTGCAAGTATAGTTTGACAAAAAAAACTTCGACATATCATAGTTTAATCCTTTCTAAATGTACTAGTAAAAAAAATAAATCGATCATCAACCTATTTGCAGAAGCAAAGTTGCCGTTTTTGTTAAAATACTACAAATCAAGGTAGCAGCCGGTAAAGTCTTAACCCTAGGATGCATACGCAATTTTTTAAACATCTATATACAGTACCCTTTATAAAATAATGCAGTTAAAATAATATAAATATTTATTTATTTATAATCTTTTATACTACATTTTATATTATACAAAACAATTATTACAAATATAGAATTTGTTTCTGATTATTGCACAGTTTAAAATAATTGAGGTTAGGGTATTTTAATAAAAAAAAACAACAACCAACTACACAATAACATAATTCTATGGCGTAGATATATAGATGACATATTTTGTATATTTAGAGGGCAACCAAATGACATAAATAATTTACATTCATATATTAATAGCTTAACAAAAAACATACAATTTACAATAGAAATAGAAAGTAACAGTCAAATAAATTTTCTTGATCTGAGAATAATCAAAAACAATTAAAACAAACTAAACTTCAAAATTTACAGAAAACCAACCAATTCAGGCATAATAATCCCTTTCAACTCAAATCACAGTTTCAACAACAAATTTGCAGCTTTTCACTCCCTAATACATTGAGCACTATCACTTCCACTATCATCTACACATCTACAGCTTGAATATAATACATTAAAACAGCTAGCTATAAATAATCAATTTCCCTTCAGCACAATAGACAAAATAATTAAGAAACATACACAAATAACACTACTTGACAACATAACACTTCTTACACACAACACCAAAAACACAAACAACCAATACAAAAAGTTAACATATTACAACAACACCACTAACATAATACAAAAACTATTGTACAAATACGATCTTAAAGCTTTACTATCTAACCCTAATACCATCAAAAACAACATCTGCAATCAAAAACATACATCAGACAAACTGACTAAATCAGGAATATACCAAATCAATTGTCAAGATTGCACAGCTTCATATATAGGACAAACTGGTAGAGCACTTAAATACAGAACACACTCACAAAAATCACAACTCCACTTTTTCCAAACATTTACAAATACACAAACACACTTTCAATATCAAAAACAAAAATAATATAAAACTCCTATACCAATGTAAAAAAGGCTTAAAAACTACAAACTAGAATCATATGAAATAGACAAATTAAAAAAACAATAAAAACTACAGATGCCTAAATGAACAAATCAATAACCCATACCAACATATCTATACATTTTTAAAAAACAATAACCACACTACAGATAATCACTCGACAACAATAACCACAATACACAATAACCAATTAATGTAACAGTAACCACAACAAATTTACACCACCCGCAACACACAACAACACCTGTGAAAAGAAAAGTAAGTTTTGTTAAAATCATCTATGTAACAAATATATATTTATAACTTATGTAATAATTTTAGAACTAATGATGGCCTAACAGCCGAAACCGGTCTTAATATAAAAAAGTAAAATCAGCACAATAAAGTATATAATTTTTTAATTAAAATACTCTAACCTCAATTATTACAAATATCTTTATTATGATCTTTCCAAGTTTTTTTATTATATTTGGCAAGTTTGCAAAGTTTTTCTCGATATTTTACATGAGCAGACATGACTCTTTTTTCTGCAAATGCAAAAAACACAAAAATGACAAAAACCAGCAAATATATATTATAAACTTGTATGTACTCAAAATATGATGCTGTGACTCTATTTATCATCGAATACCACATAAACTATATGAGGGTCTTCTGGGCACGATGTATGCATAGAGGTAGTAAGTATATGAAATTGCATTTATTTATTACTATGATTTGTTTTTAAATATATTATTACAATAAATAGTTTCTAGTATGTTTGTATAAAGCATTCTTTGACGGAAATACTTATATTAAATGCAATATGAAAATGACATAACAATGAATACAGCAAAGGGCCCCTTAGACCCAACCCATGCATTCTTAAATATTAATTTAAAAAATTATAAAATAAATTACATAGTAAATTGGTATATTTCTTAAATTTGGTGAAATTTTACTTTCATAGTTTTTTAATTTTTGTTTGTAGTAACTAACAAGAAGAGTACTACAAACACATGTTTACGTTTTACTGGAAAAAAATTGAAACTAGTTTAAATTTAAAATAAAGTAACTAATTTCAGTTTTTTATTAAATAAAAAGTTAATTTTTAAACAAGTATGAGGTATTGAATCATCGATGTTTGAACTCAGCATTTAAGCTCTCAAAAAAATTATTACTTGTATATTGTTTGAGTTCATAAAATAAACTATTGTATAACAGAAACTGCAAAAAATAAATCGAATTTGATGTAAGTTTTATAATTTTATTTTATATTAAAAATAATAATAAATAATTTACACAATATTCAGTCTTTTAAAAGTCGTATCTTCCATGAAGCAGTACACCGTATCCAGCTTGACGATTTCCCATTCTTCCACCGAAATGTTGATTGTATGTGCCAGAAACACCTACAGTTCCTTGCTTGTCTGGTGTTCTATAAAAGTTGTAGGTACCTTTTGCAGTTGCGTCAGTTCCATAACCACGTGTGTTTTCAGTTTGAATGCTTACTACACTATCTAATATAAAAAAATACATTGTTTAATAAATTTCTAGAAAAAGATAATTTTACCATTACCTGATGGTTTATAGTGATAATCAAATTGGTTTCCAGTAGTTAACGGGCCTTTTGGATGATAGTTTCTTTGAGCATAAGCTGTAGCATCTACTTTATGGTTTTCGTTGTTAATAATTGTTTGTTTGTGCGTAACAGTAGCTCCATTAGGCCCAGCAGCTCCTGTAGTTTCTCTATAAAAAAATAAAAAGCATTTAGAATGATTGTTTATCAAATTATTACAAATAAAAGTTATTGCTATTGAATCATAATTTAGTTAATAATAATGTACAATATTTACTCACCGTCTTTGCCTAATATTGTTTATTGGAACTAGATAATATTCTTGGCCGCTTGCATCTTCTATAATATCGATAGGTTGACCATAACTAACACTTGCACATGCTGCACATAGTGCCACAATAACAATATATTTAAACATATTAAACACTGAGATTTAAAATCAGAACTGATACTTTAATCAAAAATGTTTCCAGTATATATACCTGATATACTGCTACCACTATATCAAATCTGCTGTGGTATTCCCCTGAGATAGATAGCGGGTAAACGGGACAGTCCCGAGCTTTCACTAGCCAAGCATATACAAACAATTACTCAGCGTATTATGAAGTGATATTTAATTAAAACACATGTATAGGACTGAAAGAACACGGTTCACAATTTAGACAATTCAGTCATCAAAAAACTTAATATATGTAAAAAATATGAAATAAATATGTATAGTTTTATTAAGTTCCACAGAAAAAAATAAAAATAAACATATCTTATTTAATTGCTAATTGATATGAGAGCTTCAAATTAGGTTTAAAAATACTAATGCAATACAATCACACTTATTATACTTTTTTAAAAAGAATAACGCATTTTTATTGACTCATTATTGTTTTTGCATAAAATTAATTATAGAGCTATAGCTATAATTAATTATAATAATATAAGAACCAAACATTTACTTTTGTATTTTGAGGAATGTTGCGGTAGGATGTGGATCGTCAAATATATCGTTTTACGAATATAAATTTGTTTAAATTGTCTAATACATCAATTTTTTTTAACATGTTTGTAATTTTTGTTATTATTAATTATCTCTATATGCTATAAAATTATATTAAATTGTTTATGTTTATAAATATATTATAAAATAGTTCACAAAGAAGGTTAAAGTTGTTTAGAAATATTTAAATAATTTTTGACCTATTCATAGATTAAAATACGTAAAGATTAATTAAATGCAATTTTGTTAATCTCCACATTTGCAATTATATTTAATAAACTTGCAATACAAACAATTGTTTTTTGTACATTATTGCATTTGTATTATATTTTACGCAGTTAAATTTTTTATTCAATTTGAAACTTGAAATTAACTTTTTATTGGCTTTTATAATAGCTTCATGATTAGAATTGAAACATTTATTTTTTTTTTAAACTAAATTACAAAATCTAATTCATAATGACAAAATAATATTCTTAATTTTGTTTTGTTGTATTATTTTCATATTTATTTACAAATAGCATAATTTTATTTGTACTGTTACAAATGTATATACAACTTTTTTTATACAAGTATTATAGGAGTTAATTTTATCGTTAAAAAATAGGTGTGTCTGTTTTATTTATAAAAAGCTGACTCTATTAGGCAATTAATTGAAAGTGTCAAGGATATTTAGACAATAATACCAATATAGGAACAAATTTGTTTTCATATAAAAACATTAATTTGTGTGAATCTAAAAAGTTTTCAATATTGGTACAAATATTATTGGTCACACAAACATATAAATAGACCTATTTTTAGACGGCTTTAGATTTACAAAATATTAACTTAATAATACTTACAGATTTATAAATGATTTTGCTAATAAGAACAAACAATTTTTGTATATGTATTGATGCAGTTACAAAAAATAAATGACTAGGTGTAGTAAAGCAACCTCTGAAATTCCTAATTTTTAATTTAAATTTATAAAATGTATTAATTAAAAAAAACATAAATTATACTTTCTATTCTGTAAGCGTGATATTTCGCTTGTAAGATTAAATTTTTTCTAATTATTCTTAGCCAGTTTTTTTGAGCTGTTGCACTATAAAGTTCAATTATATATAATTACGGCTTCTGAGAGCGGTAGAAGATTTAATTCAATTTGTTATAAGTTTTATTTGTATGATAAGACCTTGGGATAAGACAAATATTTTAGTCAGAACAGAAGATAATTTATTTGCAAAATATTTAATTTAAAAAGATTATTTTTGACAACCTCTTGCCTAAAATAAATTAGACCTATTATTTTATTGTAACCTAACTTAACCTAACCTAACCCACATTGTAAGTATAACAATAAGAGTATTTTGAACAGTAAAATTAAATGCATTGTTTTTTTTTAATAGTAACTAAATTATTTTGATTATTTTGTAGAGAAAGTTGACAAAGTTATGAATTTTTTTGTTATTTATGAAAGCTGAAATTTTTTATTAGGATGGTTTTAGTCAATCATATTTTTTTTAGATTGTATTAGATAGTCAAAATGTTTAGTTTTCATATAATCTTGATTAGTTTGTTCAAAACTAAACAAAATTCTTAATTGGTTAATAGAACAGACTTATTTTGTTAATTTAATTAAATTGCACGTCATGTTTTTCTTTTTGCTGTTTGCTTTGTGCATTAGTGCCACTATCCACAATCTATCAGCTAAAATAGCAGTCAGAATTTGAAATAAAATAAGACCATTTTGCGTTTGAGAGTCTAGCGGGATGTTTGTCTGCGTTTTAAAAAATAATTATTATGCCAAATGTAAATTACTTATTAAAACCAAAAATTGACAATAAAGTTTGGCTTTTAAGCCACTTGTGTACTAAAAATTTCAAACACTTTTAATATTCAAACACCTGCTCACAAACTGTAGTTGGTGGATTGCAAAAAAACAAATTTTACTAGCAGGAAATAACAAATACACCAAACTTTAAATTACCAAAAATTTTCCAGAACTACTACTATTGATCGGAACCAGAGAAAAATAGAGGTGACAAGAAACGAGCCAGAAAAACGTTATTCAGGAGAAGATAAAGAAATGGAGGAAATTAAAGAAATGATGAAACAGATGGTAGCGGAAATGAAAAAAAACACAGAAGAAATAAAAATGGAAATGAAAAATATAAAGGAGGAGATGATAAAAAGAGAAGAAAAATGGGAAGTAGAGAAAAAAGAACTAAAAAGCAAAATGAAAGCAATTTAAGACAAGCTAGAACGAAAAGAAAAAGAAGAAAGAAGAAACAAGTTTGTAATAAGAGGAATAGAAGTACAGATAGGAAAAGAAAAAGAAACTATAAAAGAAATGATACAAAAAAACTTAAAAATAGAGACTAAAATAATTTCCGCATATTCAGTGAGAAATGAAGAAAAACAAACAATAACAGAGTTATGATTACAAAAACAGGATATTATGAGAAACAAATACAAACTAAGGGGCACAAACGTATACATTGAAAATGACTTGACATTGGAAGAAAGAAGAGTTCAGAAGGAATTAAGAGATATAGCGAGAAACGAAAAATCAAAGGGCAGAAAAGTATGAGTACGGTACAGAAAATTGGAAATAGATGGAGAGGTATACAATTGGAGTGATCAAGATCAAGGAGTTTCAAAAGAGAGCGAACGCCAAACAAAACAGTAATTAGTAGCATAAACACAAAAAAAGTAGACAACGCATGCAAGGACAAAGAACATGACTTAGTTACACGAGATAAAAAACGAGAGAGAGTAAAAAACAAAGACAGTGAAAAAAAACAGACAAGCAGAATTTTGTTTTGAAACGTAGCTGGGATCGACAACAAAGATCATGAGTTCTGGGAGTACATAAAAACTTTTGACATAATTGGAATGGTAGAGACTTGGATAGATGACAAGAAATGGAAACAATTAAAGCTTAACATGCCAGATGAATACATCTGGAAATGCCAACCAGCTATCAAAAATTAAAAAAAAGAAGGAGCCAAAGGAAGCATAATTACCGGCATAACAAAAGAAATAAGTGAAGAAGAAGATGAGGTTATTGAAAATAAAGGTATACAAGAACAAAACTTTTTAAAGGGAGGAGAAAAATATAAAGCAATAACAGTATATAGTAGAGGCATGAAAAGCACTAGGCAAAAGTTAGAAACGCTAATACCAGAAACTGAAAGAAGAAAATTGATTATAGGAGGAGACTTCAACGCCAGAATTGAAAAGAAGGGAGAAAAAATAAAACAAGATGACACAAGAAACAGAAAATCAAAGGATACCACAGAAAATAAAGAAGGAAAGAAATTGATAAAAGAAAGGGGTTGAGATATTTTAAATGGAAACATCACTGGAGATGAAGAGGGAGAATTTACATATATAGGGACAAATGGACAATTATTAATAGACTACGTAGTTGTAAATGAGGAGGCGTGGGAAGATATAAACAATTTTAAAGTAGGAATAAGAGTTGAATCAGACCACCAACTTTTAGAACTCAGCTTAAATGGAGAAACTGTTAGGAGACAGGAAAATGAAAAGAAAAGTGAAGAGAGGATAATTTGGACAGATGAAAGTCTGATAATGTAAAAACAAAATCTGAGAGAAATTAGAAAAAAACGGAAGAAATGTCGAAGAGATAATGAGGGATTTAGAGGAAACAATCAGGAAAGCGGTAGTAAAAAAACATGTAAAAAGAAAAAAAAAAGAAAAAGAGCAAATGGTGAAACAGCGAATGTACTAAGAAAAAACTAGAAGCCAGAAAGATGTCAAGGCACTGGAGAAACAACAAATGCTCAAAAGAAGATTATCTAAACAAACAAAAAGCATACAAAAATCAGTGTAAAAAACTAAAAGCAAATTTATAAAAAGATGAAATAGAAATTAAAAAAATAAAGTCAAAAGCAGAAGCATGGAAATACATAAATAAAGAACTAAGAAAAAAACAGGGAGATATTGAGGACAAAAGAAAAAGGAAGACAAAAGAAAAAAGAAGAAAACTAGACAGGCAAGAGCCAAACCTACAAGCGGAAAAAATTTTAAAGCGCCAGGTATGGATGGAATACAGAATGAAGCGTGATTGTATGGTACGGAAGAGCTGATTGAAAGATTGAGTGAGTTAATAAATAAAGTATGGAAGGGAGAATGATTTTCAAATCAATGGAGAAAAAGTTTTACATGCCCTATACACTAAAGTGGAATCAAAAAGCTAGTAAATAAATATAGGGGCATAACACTACTGGATACGGCATACGGCATATCTTCGCCATGTAATTAGAAAAAAAGTTGAATGAAAAACTGGTTATGAATGAGATAATTCCAGACGGGCAGTCTTTAAGAAGGGAAGAAGTACCATGGATAACGTATATATTTTACACCATATTGTGGAAAAAAAATAGCAAAGAAAGGGGGAAAAGTATATGCGTTATTTCTAGATCTAAAGGCGGCATTTGATAGTGTGGATAGAGAGAAACTGTGGAAGTGGATGAGAGAGAAAGAAATTTGCGAGCACCTGGTAAGAAAAATGGAAGAACTGTATAAGGAGAGAGCAAGCAGAGTGTGGGTAAACGGAAAAATAAGTGAAAGAATTTGGACAACAAAAAAAGTAAGACAGGAATGCCCATTAAGTCCCACTTTGTTTGCAACCTACATAGCAGATGTAAAAAAAAAATGAGGTTAGTTCAAGCAGGAGGGGTAGTAGTCGGTAGAGAAAAAGTGTGGTTGCTAGCATATGCAGAAGATATGGTAATTATAGCAAAAGAAACAAAGAAAATGAAAGAAATGAAAGAAATGATTAAAAGATTAAAAAAATATTTTTTTAAGAAATTAATGTAGATAAATCAAAAATTATGGTGTTCAGAAAGGGGGGTGGGAGAAAAAAGTTAAGAACTGGAAATGTAATAAGCAAGGTATTACGGAAGTAAAATATTTGGGGTATGTTTTTTGCACGAACTGAGAGCGAACACATTAAAGAGATGGCTCAAAAAGCAAACAAAGTAGAGGTACAAGTTTGGGGAATAAGTGAAAGCAAATTTGAATGTATGAGAATAGAAGGACTTATGTTTGATAGTTTAGTTAGGAGTATAATATTGTATGGGTCAGAAATATGGGGATGGAAAGAACAACAAAAATTAGAATCAATACATGTAAAATATTGGAGATGAGTGCTAGGTTTAAATAAGGAAACTCCAGCATATATTGTGCTGGAGAAAATCAAAAAAATTAAGTTAAGAGTAGAAGCAGGAAAAAAAGCAATAAAGTATAAAAAAAAAATAAGACAGAGACACAAATGAAAAATCTTACAAGAATGCATGAAAAAGAAAATGAAAGCAAGAAATAGAAAGCTAGGAGAGATTAGGGAAAATTATTAGAATAGGAATGGGTATGCTAGCCAAAAAAAAAAAAAAAATAAATAAGAGAATCTGGGAGAGAGACATGGTACAAAATTATGGAAAGAGATAAAGAATACAAAGGCAAGAAAGGAGAATACGAAAGAGAGAATTTAGGTACAACGCAAATTATGAACATATTATATAAAAGAGATATTGAAAGGGGGCGGAAGAGGGATAGAATGGATGAGGGTAATTAAAAAACGAAGAAAAGAAGTAGATGAACAGAGAAGAAAATACTTTTAGTTGTGTCAATTTTATAAGGATTAGGTTTTATAATTTTGGAAAGTTAAAAAAATATTTGTTATATTACAAAAAATATTAAATTTTATAAACAATTACCGTTTACTCAATACAACATAGGTTTGTAAAGAACAAATCATCTAAAACACTTTTTATTTTATAGAACAGTACATCAAGTGGTAGATAATAATAACATGTGCTGAATTATTCTTTGGCCTGACAAGTGCTTTTGATGTTTTAAATATTAAATTATGGATCACTAGAATTAGAAGAACAGGACTACATTTAATCTCATCCTACATGTTGCAAAATATTTGTTAACAAAAATTTATGCAACTTTTATGGTATTACACTAGGTGTGGCACAAGGATCCACATTAGGTAGGTAAGTTGTAGTTAATGCACAAACAGCCATAGATCTTTAAGTTAAAACTACTTTTGCATTAGAGGACATTTAGGAATGGTGCAATAATAATAATAAGTTAATATTGAACAGAGAAAAAACGGTTAATCCCATACAAAACAGAAAGTATAAAATTCTTAGGGTGTAAATTAAAACCTTAAATGGACCATTTATATTGACTACATCAGTAAAAAACTAAGTAGTACGTATTAAGCCGTTTTAAAAATAAAAAGTACTTTATTGTATCCTTAGATTATGCAGATATACTAACGTAACCGCACATATAATAATAATAATAGTTTATTTTCTTGACATTTAGCCTTGAAAAGTATTTACATTTTACAATTTGTACATCGCTTGAACGAAATCAATATTTGATAAAACTTAACATATTATAATTTATAACTATCAACATTTAGTTTACGCAATTAACATAATATAATTACAATTTACTCTATACAATTCTTGTCAATTTTCCGTCTTCTTTTAATGACGTTTTTTTTATTTGTTTTATTGTTTTATTGGCTTCTCCACACATTCTGCACAATTTGCTTTTTCATTCATCTAAAATTTATTTTAATTTTTTTTTATCTTGCTAGTATTTGTTCTGTTTTTGTATAGTTTATCATATGTTAAATATACTTCTAATGGCTGATGATCTGATTCCACTCTTTCTCCTACTTTAAATTTTTCTATTTCTTGCCACGTTTGTTCATTTACTACAACAGAGTTATTTACCAATTGATGACACCGGTGCAAAAATGATGCAGCTCCATTTTAGCTTTTTTTTTAGTAGAAGCAAAATCATGTTTTACTACAAGTTCTTATAATTTATATGTTTTATTCAAATGTAGGGTTAAACTCTAGTACTTACATACATAATATACTCACAAAATACGCTTTTTGGAAATTTGATTAGATAACAATATTAAAAAAAGAACGTTAAAACTGCCCCTTTTTGCGCCGGAAAGTAAAAAAAACACAAATTTCATTGCAATTTATTAACAAAATGTAATTAAAAGTAATAAATACACACAAACTAATCATATTTAAAGCTATCTTTTTCTAGCTGAGTAGGTTCTTCTTCTCCTTCACACTTCAGCCCGTCATAAAACCACATACAGTTAGGAGGCACAATTTTGTTGCAAGTTTTTTTGCATGTAGGTATTTGGGGCGCTTAAGTAGTAACGGTCTAGAGTGGAAGAATAATGTTGAAGAAAGTAAAGTCAACGTTACGCCATGTTTCTAAAGGGTAAACAAGCCCTTAAATAAAGCATTGGCTAAACTGCTGCAATCTAAGACTTTTGCTGTATATTCCATGACACAATAAGAAGATATACCAAGTTTTTGTTTGTCACACACTTTTTAAAAGTCCCGTAGAAATGACCACTGAAGTTCAAAGTCATTTCTTAAAAAATTGAAACCACTATAAATTTGCGGCACGTATTTTTTACCAATGCCACCCATTCTTCTGGCAACACAATCCTTTCCCGTTTCCTTTTTGATCAATCTAAAGCTCGAATCACAAGGTTGAAAATTATGTTCTGGTTCTGGATATCTGTGTATAATTTTAGCAATTTGTATTTGTTAGGGCGTGAAGATACTGAGTCAAGACTTGCTTTTTATTTTGTGAGCTGCACTTATCAGAATATAAATATAATTTTGTCATTTTTGAAGCATGAAAAAGTACAATTTTCCAGAACTGGCTGCAGAGACGCAAAAGTTGTATTTCCACAGTTGCGGTTAAAAATATATCTCTACTAGGTATGTGAGGGAGAGGCATATTCTGTTGATAATCAAAAGCTAACAACTCCATCTCATTTTTGTTTTTAAAATTTTTTTTCTATTATTGTTTGGTAAAAATAATTTGCTTTTTTCTCATGCACTTGTTTTTCATTTATTAGATTTACTTTTAAATCTTCATTCTTTTCCTCTGTTATGATGTTGTCCAGTCTGTCGCAAGTCTGGCAAGTGTCCGACCGTCGCTTTCTAAATGTGTAGTTATAATTTGAATCAAAGTGCTGACAAAAATAATTGTATGTAGCTTGAGGTTTTACTTTTTTATTGTTCTTAATAGTAACGTATATATCGGGTATAATGTTATTTATACGAAACAATATGTTGTTTTGTAATGCTTTCTTTCTTAATTTCTTTGTCCCAAATATCATTAAACATGATTTAGAAGCATTAATTTTAAGAGAATAGATTGATGATGAAGCTATTAGATGATCTAAATCGATTTGCATGGCGTTTATATATTGCCTCAAAGTACTTAAATTAGAAAATATGTACATTTGTGTGTCATCTGCGTATAGATGGTATGGTATGAGTTTAGTATAGTTTTTGTTAGGTATGAAAAAGTGTAGATTAAATACAATAGTGGACCAAGTATAGACCCTTGAGGTACCAATTTAGTTATGCTTATTGCATTGGATAATTGTGTCCAAATGTCACTTTTTGTGTTCTATGACATAAATAAGATTTTAAAAACTTTTTTTATTAAGCCCAAAACGAACAGAGTTTAAAATAGCAAGCAGTAATTCATGGTCAATAGAATCAAAAGCCTTAGAATAGTCTATTAATACTAAAATGGTAATTTGTTTTTTATCTATTGATTTTAAAATGTTGTCTGTAATATGCGCCATTGCTGTAGCAACTAGATTGAGTTAAAGGAATAACATTTGAATTGTTCAGATGTTTTTGTATCTGTATTTCAATAACTTTTCCTACAACTTTTAAAAATACCGGTAATATATTGATTGGTCTTAGATTTTTGTAGAAGGTTAGATTTGACACTTTTGACAATAGAACAATTTTGTCCTTTTTTCAATTTTTAGAAAAACACAGAATCATGTATACAAAACTTTACAATATGTGTTATGTATGAAGTTATATATGGGCTGCACATATTAATAACGTCTATGTTTAGCTTGTCTACTTCGTAGGCTTTTCTTTTGATTTGTGAAAGTATTTTAGTTACGTTAATTTTACTAACTGCAACAAGTTTTAGTTTACTTTTCATATAATTTACGCTATTATACTCTTTGATTATTTAAGCGTTCCCTTTTAGAAGTTTTGGTTGCTCTTACAAAATACTCATTTATTTTGTTAACACCTTTCAGATGTTCTGGATTTTTGGCGGATTTAGGTTTGTTGTATATATTGTATTTTTTAAGAGTTTGCCAGATTTATTTTTGATTTGATGTAGAAAGTACAAATTTCTAAGGATTTTGTAGTACTCGTAATGTTGTTCTAATTAACTTTTTTTTTAATTTAAAAGTTTTATCATTAATTTAACGTGCAATGCATGGCAGTCTAGAAGATCAGTAATATGATTGTTAAAAAACTGAATCTTATCATTAAAGTTATTGACGTTGTGTATGTTTTCCCAGGGTATAAATTTTGGGTCTTTATAAAACTGATTGTAATTAAGTGCGAATATTATTAATTGGTTTAGATTTTCAAATAAAAATATCGCAAAAAGTTGCACAATAATCTGCAACATCACTAGCGTCTATGGAACCAGATGCAATAACGTTAACATCATTAGTTGTTAGTAGTTGAGTTGATCTTGTGCATATAATTTATTATTATGTGGCGTTTATGAATATACTTTTATATGCTGTGTATTTTTTATTATTAACATCATTGTTTAAAATAATAAGTACTATTTAATCTCGTAAAATAATAAGATTTTACAACGTTTGTGATGTTGCTGTTATTCTATTTGGCTCATTTTATATTTGTTTTAAATTGAAGCTTTTTAGGGTATTTGTAAAATTTAAGCATTTGTTGTCACACATCATATTACAGTTGAAATCTCCAACGCAGTTCCAAGGCTGTTCCACTGTAATTGTGGACAAAAATTCTTCAAATGCATTTAAAAAGTTAGTAAAATTTAAAGACGGTGGACGATAAATTACATTAATACAAACTGTTGTGTTACCAACCAACAAATCTACCCAAAACTCTTCAATATATTCTAAGTTTTGACACATATTAATTTTGGATTTTAATTTTGTTTTTACATAAATTGCAACACCTCCACCGATTGTGGGGCTGTCGCACCGAAATTAAGTGTATCTCATGATCTGTATTCGATTTGAATATTGATTCAAATCGAATACAGATCATGAGATAGATAAGAAGTAAGCCTTGTTTCTGTTATTCCATAAACTTTCGCGTTTAAAACAACAATTTTACTTTGTACAACATCAAGTTAATGCCAGTTAATATTTGCACGTTTAGATGATAGATTCTAAAATTGAAATGTTTGTTACTTTATAAAATTTTGAGTACCTTTTGTTATATCGCATTATATGCATAAACAAATATAAATTTAAAATAAAATAGATAAAAACCTATTCTAATTATAAAAACTAAAATACATAAACATTGTTGAAGCAACTTACAGACAACAAAATTAAGTTTTTTATATTAAAAATGTTAGGTTGCTTTTAATTTAGTTGGTTTTATAGCTTTAGTAAATTTTAATGTGGCACATAAGTTGTTTTTTAATTTTCTGTTCACTTCATTGAGCAGTTTAGAAGTGCATTGTAAAACCAAACAGGAATAGTATGGATAAAAAGCGTCATTAAAAAAAGACACAAGAATTGTTTAAGTTGTAATTATAAGCAATAGAACAGTTTACTAACGTAGTAGAAGTTACAATCATCTATTATAGTAATTATATTATCTTGATTACTTAGTGCAATTTGCAGATTGTTACAAATTATAATAATGTTAAGCTTTATTAAACATTAATTTTGTTTTGGTTAAATTGTAACATGTAAATACTTTTCTACGCCAAATAACAAAAAATAAACTATTATCATTAAAATAAATTAAGAGATACACTAAATCAATGTTTAATTGATGACCAATTTATGGTTTGTGAAATAAATTAGGTCTTGATCCATCAATTTAATTGTATCATAAACTTTGTGAGCAATTTGCATTTAATGTAGTTTTATAAACAAATGCTGTTTATAAAACGCTTGTGTTGAACCAGCTAGAATTTAAAAAAAGTGCAATTATTATAGTTGTGCGAGGGATCATAACATGTAGCACCGAAGTAGCATAAAATATTTAAATTTTTAATTATTTACTTATATAACAAGTTAATGTATAAATTTTGTACTGTGCTATAATAATTGAAAAAATATAGTATTTTGATCATTGAAAACAAAACATATAAACGTTTTAAAATGTAATATGTATAACTAAAAACATGAATTAATTTTAAGGCTTGTACGGCGTATATTCGTTTTATGCTGTTAATTGTTGAGTATTAGGTGTTATCTTCTATAATTTAATTATATTAAATTTTTAGTTGCTTAAATCAATTTAAAATAGATAATTTTGTTTGTATTGTTTATTATTTTTTTTAATCAATTAAATTAATTTCCAGTATTTTATGAAATAAAAAATTATTTTTTAAACATTTAAAATCTAATATTAAAATAACTATACAATACAAAACCGATCACATATTAATATAATTCCAATCTTCAAATAACTTTAAATAATTTGGATTTACATTAACGATAATATGATGCATGAGGTAAGGAATCATCGATGTGTAAAATCAGCAATTAAGCTAAAATTAATTACATGTATTTTGTTTGAGTTCATAAAAGAAACAATTTTATAACAGGAACTTCAAAAATTAAATCCAATTTGTTATAAGTTTTATAGTTTTATTTTATATTATAAATAATCATAAATAATTTACACAATATTCAGTCTTTTAAAAGTCGTATCTTCCATGAAGTAGTACACCGTATCCAGCTTGACGATTTCCCATTCTTCCACCGAAATGTTGATTGTATGTGCCAGAAACACCTACAGTTCCTTGCTTGTCTGGTGTTCTATAAAAGTTGTAGGTACCTTTTGCAGTTGCGTCAGTTCCGTACCCACGTGTGTTTTCAGTTTGAATGCTTACTACACTATCTGATATAAAAAGATACATTGTTTAATAAATATTTAGAATAAGATAAATTTATCATTACCTGATGGTTTGTAGTGATAATCAAATTGGTTTCCAGTAGTTAACGGGCCTTTTGGATGATAGTTTCTTTGAGCATAAGCTGTAGCATCTACTTTATGGTTTTCGTTGTTAATAATTGTTTGTTTGTGCGTAACAGTAGCTCCATTAGGCCCAGCAGCTCCTGTAGTTTCTCTATAAAAAAATAAAAAGCATTTAGAATGATTGTTTATCAAATTATTACAAATAAAAGTTATTGCTATTCAATCATAATTTAGTTAATAATAATGTACAATTTTTACTCACCGTCTTTGCCTAATATTGTTTATTGGAACTAGATAATATTCTTGGCCGCTTGCATCTATAATATCGATAGGTTGACCATAACTAACACTTGCACATGCTGCACATAGTGCCACAATAACAATATATTTAAACATATTAAACACTGAGATTTAAAATCAGAACTGATACTTTAATCAAAAATGTTTCCAGTATATATACCTGATATACTGCTACCACTATATCAAATCTGCTGTGGTATTCCCCTGAGATAGATAGCGGGTAAACGGGACAGTCCCGAGCTTTCACTAGCCAAGCATATACAAACAATTACTCAGCGTATTATGAAGTGATATTTAAAACACATGTATAGGACTGAAAGAACACGGTTCACAATTTAGACAATTCAGTCATCAAAAAACTTAATATATGTAAAAAATATGAAATAAATATGTATAGTTTGATTAAGTTCCACAGAAAAAAATAAAAATAAACATAATATTTAATTGCTAATTGATATGAGAGCTTCAATATAGGTTTAAAAATACTAATGCAATACAATCACACTTATTATACTTTTTTAAAAAGAATAACGCATTTTTATTGACTCATTATTGTTTTTGCATAAAATTAATTATAGAGCTATAGCTATAATTAATTATAATAATATAAGAACCAAACATTTACTTTTGTATTTTGAGGTATGTTGCGGTAGGATGTAAATCGTCAAATATATCGTTTTACGAATATAAATTTGTTTTAATTGTCTAATACATCAATTTTTTTTTAACATGTTTGTAATTTTTGTTATTATTAATTATCTCTATATGCTATAAATTTATATTAAATTGTTTATGTTTATAAATATATTATAAAATAGTTCACAAAGAAGGTTAAAGTTGTTTAGAAATATTTAAATAATTTTTGACCTATTCATAGATTAAAATACGTAAAGATTAATTAAATGCAATTTTGTTAATCTCCACATTTGCAATTATTTTTAATAAACTTGCAATACAAACAATTGTTTTTGTACATTATTGCATTTGTATTATTCTATCAATTTTATAAAATAATTATTTTACGCAGTTTATTTTTATATTCAATTTGAAACTTGAAATTAACTTTTTATTGGCTTTTATAATAGTATCATGATTAGAATTGAAACATTTAAATTACAAAATCTAATTCATAATGACAAAATAATATTTTTAATTTTGTTTTGTTTATTATTTTCATATTTATTTACAAATAGCATAATTTTATTTGTACTGTTACAAATATATATACAACAACTTTTTTTATACAAGTATTAGAGGAGTTAAATTTATCGTTAAAAAATAGGTGTGTCTGTTTTATTTATAAAAAGCTGACTCTATTAGGCAATTAATTGAAAGTGTCAAGGATATTTAGACAATAATACCAATATAGGAACAAATTTGTTTTCATATAAAAACATTAATTTATGTGAATCTAAAAAGTTTTCAATATTGGTACAAATATTATTGGTCACACAAACATATAAATAGACCTATTTTTAGACGGCTTTAGATTTACAAAATATTAACTTAATAATACTTACAGATTTATAAATGATTTTGCTAATAAGAACAAACAATTTTTGTATATATATTAATGCAGTTACAAAAAATAAATGACTCTAGGTGTAGTAAAGCAACCTCTAAAATTCCTAATTTTTAATTTAAATTTATAAAATGTATTAATTAAAAAAACATAAATTATACTTTCTATTCTGTAAGCGTGATATTTCGCTTGTAAGATTAAATTTTTTCTAATTATTCTTAGCCAGCTTTTTTGAGCTGTTGCACTATAAAGTTCAATTATATATAATTACCGCTTCTGAGAGCGGTAGAAGATTTAATTCAATTCGTTATATGTTTTATTTGTGTGATAAGACCTTGGGATAAGACAAATATTTTAGTCAGAACAGAAGATAATTCATTTGCAAAATATTTAATTTAAAAAGATTACTTTTGACAACATCTTGCTTAAAATAAATTAGACCTATTATTTTACTACTAACCGGCATTGTAACCTAACTTAACCTAACCTAACCCACATTGTAAGTATAACAATAAGAGTATTTTGAACAGTAAAATTAAATGCAATTTGGTTTGCAATATTATCTGTTTTTTTTTTAATAGTAACTAATTTATTTTGATTATTTTCTAGGGAAAGTTGACAAAATTATATATTTTTTTTGTTATTTATGAAAGCTGAAATTTTTTATTAGAATGGTTTTAGTCAATCATATTTTTATAGATTGTATTAGATGGTCAAAATGTTTAGAAGTTTTCTTATAATCCTGTTTAGTTTGTTCAAAACTATTTTAAATTCTTAATTGGATAGTGGAACAGACTAGAGCTTATTTTGTCAATTTAATTATATTGCACGTCGTGTTTTTCTTTTTGCTGTTTGCTTTGTGCATTAGTGCCACTTACTCTACAATCAACAACAGCTACTGCAAACGCGCTGTTTATAAAATAGCTGTAATAAACCAACCAGAATTTTAAATAAAATAAGACCATTTTGCGTTTGAAAGTCTAGCGGGATGTTTGTCTGCGTTTTATAAAATAATTATTATTCCAAATGTAAATTACTTTTTAAAATCAAAAATTGACAATGAAGTTTGGCTTTTAAACCACTTGTGTACTAAAAATCTCAAACGCTTTTAATATTTAAAACACCTGCTCACAAACTACAAGGTGGATTGCAAAACACAAATTTTACTAGCAGGAAATAACAAATACACTAAATTTTAAATTACCAAAAATTTTCCAGAACTATTACCATTGATCGACCAGTTCTTAGCAGTTTTTCCAGTTCAAGAAGAAATTCAAATTTGTTGTATACATGGAACCAAAGCTAAAAATCTAATTGGAATCTACTTTGTTCAATAACAAGAATGCCAGTTGTTTTTTGAAATCAACCAATTGCCTAGGAAGGAGGGAGAATAGTTGCGCTATCAATAAGGGTTCACAGAATCAAACTCAGCAAGAAAACGCCTGAATATCTGTCATTAACAAGTAAAATTAAATGTAAAGTTCAACAGTTTACAACTTATTAACAAACATCGATATAAAGAAATCGAACAACCGTGCTTCCGACGAATCAACCAATGCCTTTAATGACTATAAGCAATAAACATAACAAAATACGTGAGTGGTAAATAAGCCGTGAAATTTTAAATCAAAATATCGGTATATATAAAAAAAGGAGTACTCACGGTTTGGGTCCCTGTCCAGGCATAGCGCTATCCCCGTCCAAAGATCCTGTAAGGCAAATATTAGCACGCCCGAAAATAAACAAAACAATAAATTTTACAGCCCACAGTTATCTCGCTGCCTTACACCAAGTGGTAATAGGCACAAAACAAATATTGCATTGCAAAAAAAAAACAAAAATTATAAAGGCTAAACATGAAGGTTGTCGATATCACGTGGTTGTCTTCTTCCTGTCAAACTCTTCTGGATTCTTGGAAATAAGCCACTTCACTTCAATTGGCAGGATGTGAGACTTGGGAACACCAGCGGACTCACGCTTGAACACACTTCTGTATTCTTCAAATAAACCAAATCAATCACTTCAATTAGGTGCAGGATGTGAGACTTGGGAACATCAGCGGCCTCACGCTTGAACACACTTCTGTATTCTTTCAGCACGTCTTATGCGGAACGTCAAGAGAGGTCTTCCGTACCTGCGATAGATACAGCAGAGTGGTGACCGTTCTGGGACGTTAAAAATAAACTAGAACGCCCGTAGTAAAGAACCTAAAACATGCCATACAAAACCAGAATTACAAATAATTTTGCAAACTCCCGAAAGCAATAAAAACAAGAGAAAATAAACACTAAACCAACCTGAGATTTTAATACGGTCCTACAATCCTTTTAGATAACTTCCAGCCATGAGATGTGGGTGGGTGACAAATCCGCCATGCGGTTGTGGTATAAACGATAAATCCCCTAAATCTCCCTTAGCGGGTAGCACACAGCACAATATATCACCACTCAATGCAGTTTAAACGGCAAGTATATAAATCAGGCCACGATGCCTAAGGATTTACAAATCCTCTCAGAATACTCGCCACTGCCACAACACCACACCACGACACCTCAACGACCGGAAAAGGAATGAATCTCATTCTACGTGAAGCATGGCGTCTTGCCAATCAAACCGATGCGCAGAGGATTCTAATTAGATGAAATTCAAATTTTGCGCCAAACCCATATGCGCTGAACAACGTGATCAGAAGATGGCTGACAGGTGTCAAGTTGAAAGTGACAACAAAGTGGATTAACAGCCACAAGTAAATACAGCAATTCAGGTTAATAAAATTAACAATCTAAATCATCCCAACTACTTACTGTAACTTACTTGCCCCTAAGAAATCATCCTTGCAGAATTGAACCACCTAACCTCGAATCCACTACACAACACAACAAATACTGGATATCCAAAATAACAACCCCCCAGTCTCTAACAAAGCGGTAAACCCTCCCTTGAGTAGTACTTACAAAAATTAACTCTAACGATAACCCATAATCGTAGTATGAATACTACCCGAGGTGAACAAAACCCATCATTGTAACCGCAATCATACTCAAACTAAACAATTAATCGAATCCCTATTAGCACTCTCCCATGCAATCTACAACATAATACAACCTTTCTCGATTAACAATTAATTACAATTGCATTAAAATAATCTAATCGCAACTTGTTTTTAGATTAAAACCGAGAGGATCGGGGCCAGTCCACGATCAAACCTAAATCCACAGCAAAGACCAGCACAGGAAACATGTGAGTATTAAGTATTTATAAAACCTCAAAATAACTTAATTATAAAGTAGTTAGATACTAATTTCAAAATAAAAATACAGCTCCTAATTCACCTCAACATCATTTTCATTCAACCATAGTGTATACTTGGTTGCACACCACTAATCCCTATTTTTGATTTTAGGAATTTCAACGACAGCAACTCTTCGGGAGTTATGCCGTTGCAAATCGAACAAGTTTTTTTATGACATTCTGAATAGAGTTTGTGAGATTTTTTGCTGTAATATGTGGATCCTCTGAATATAAGCACAGCGTATTAAAATTGAAATAACTAAGAAATTGTTTTATTTTTACTATATTTAATTAAAAATAATGATAGATGAGGCGCGGTTTTGGTTTGGTAGTAATAGAAAAAGAAGTTTCAACAGAAGTAATAAGTGAATAAACAAAATTTCCTAATCTTAATAAAAAAAAAATCACAAGTTTCTGAAAAGACGCATATGTGTTAAGTTAAAGACTGATATACTTAATCATAAGTTTATTTAATTAATAAATAAATAGAATCTATAATACAGTTAACAAGTTATAAATAAATAAATCAACTATATAAAGTTTTCAAAAATAGTATCGTCCGTGAAGAAGTACACCATATTCAGCCTGTCTATTTCCCATTCTTCGTCCAAAATGTTGATCATATGTGCCAGAAAGTCCTATTGTTCCTTGTCTATCCGGTGTTCTATAAATATTGTAGGTACTTTTGGCAGCAACGTCAGTTCCATAACCATGTGTGTTTTCGCTTTTAATGCTGAATTCGCTATCTAATAATTAAATTTAAAAAGATATTAATAATGATCGCAATATTATAATAATTACCAGTTAGTTTGTAATGATAATGCACTTGATTTCCGGTTGTTAATGGTCTCCGGATGATAGTTTTTTTGAGCATAAGCTGATGCGTCTACTTTGTGCTTTTCGTCATTATAAATTGTTTGTTTGTCACTTTAATTCCATCTGGCCCAGCAGAAGCAGTAGTTTTTGGTCTTGCCTTATCTTTAGTTTCGGCTTCACTGAAAACATTTAAATGTTTAAATATTAATAATAGATAACTTAATACACACAAAAATTATCTTGGCTGTAGTTAAATTCATGTCTTTGCCCGTTTTAACATTTTTCAATCTCAGGACAAAGTCTCCAATAGAATGTGTAAAATGTAAGCGTAAATTAAAAATGCTAAAATGGTCAGGCATGAGTACAACCACAGTAAACATAATTTTTGTGTCTATTAAGTTGCCTATTATACCGGCCACACAATTCGTGTCTAGCTGTAGTATATTGTCAAAAATTTCTGCGCGTAAACTTTGCCTGCTATGATTAATAGGAATAAGCATTTAATTAATAAATCGTTAAACGCAAAACAATAATAATATTGTATATCAACTATTAATAATATTATAAATTGCAGTTAATTGTCGAAATAAAATTAAAATAAAACATGGACAAAATTAATGAAGAACAATATTTAAATCATAAAAAACAAACCAGGGTTAAAACACTTTTTTCTTCTAATGAATTTAATTTGTTGAAATTATGACATTTTATTCTACAAATAATGCGGGTAGAAAAATATATATTCAAGATTTTTATACTTACTGTAACTCTACTTGTCTAATGTTCCATATTTTGATTATGAATATAAATTGATGTTGCTCGTTCAAATACTGCCAAGTCGCCAACATTACAATAAAGTTGGCATTAATAAAGACTGCTCTTGATTTGATAACTTTTTCAGCTCAAATAAATGTAAAAGTAAATAATTTATATATTTTATTTTATAAATTAAAAATTATTTTTATTTATAAATTTTTTTGCAAAACGTAAACTAAAATAAAAAATCTGCAAAATTTATTATAATTGGTTATTTATTTTCTCATGAAATTTAAAATTTTAAGGCTTTAGTATAGTAAATAATACGTTATTTTTGAATGTATGAGTCAAGTGTACGGAAAATTTGTTTTGCTCAAACTAATGAAATTGCTTTTTTACATGAATCTTTCTCATGTTAATTTTTTCTGGATTTTTTTTAGTTAGTTAGCTATTTCCGAGTAATAAGCAATCAAAATTTTTATCGTTTGTAACTGAGTTGCATTTTTAGAAAAAAGTTGTAAAGAACTTTTTTCTTTAAAATTGTTTAAAGATTAATATTTTACAGCCAAAATTTTTTTAAATTTAAATCTTTTTTGTTATTTTTAAGTATTTCTGTAGATACATTGTAAGATATCTCGGAGCGTAGTGCACGGCACTTTCTGAATTTTTTTAGGTTTTTTTGCACATATAAAAGCACATTTTTATCCATATTTGAAAAAAAAAGAAAAAACTCGTCATTAAAAAATAAACTGTTTTTTAAAGTTCTGCGAAGTTTTAGCTGTGAAATATTATTCTTTGAACAATTTAAAAAAAAAAAGTTCCTTACAACTCTTTTCTTAAAAGTTATTTATATATTTATTCAATTGCCTTTCTACTTTTTGGTGTAAAGCGTACATTTTATTAATTTGTGTAATAATATTTGCGCCATTTCTTCCTATCCTTGGCTATCTCTTTTATTTCTTCCCAAGTGATTCCTTTGCTTGTAGCCTCTTCCTTTATTGCGCTGTTCCATTCTTTTCTTGGTCTTCCTTTTTTTTGTTTTCTTGTTACTCTTGTTTCATATATTTTCTTGATGTTCTTTTCTCCACTTATTCTTCGAATATGTCCATACCATCTCAGTTGTCCTTTTGTATTTTTTTATTGTATTGGTTTGATTTGTAGATTCATCCTGTATGTCTCGTTCCTTATTTTATCTTTTCTTATTTTGTTTTCGATCTATCAAAGAAATCTTTTTTCCATTTATTCTTTCTATTTGTTTTCCTGTCAATGTCCATGTTTTACTACTATATGTTAATGTTAGTCTTGTTACTTTTTTAACTATTTCTGTTTTTGTAGTTTTTAATATTTCTTTTCTGTTGAAAAATGTGTTTTTAACATGTTATATAATTTTGCTGTTCTTCCTATTTTGTCATCTATCTCTATGTCTAATTTTCTTAAAATGCAACACTAAAAAGTTACAAACTTGCTAACTAAAAAATATGACACAATTAATATAGAGGGTGTTAGATAAATACTATTATATTCTAAGAATAATTTGTCCTATGATAATTTTTGAAAAAAACCCTTTGTTTCAAAGATACAGGGTAAACAAAAGTACAGCAACAACCATATTTAATTTTTGTAGAAATCATTAATGTAAATAAATACGCCAATGAGTATATCAAGTACAAAATCTTATTGAGTTTATCAAGTACGAAAAATTGTTAACAATAACTTAACGGCTGTTTTATCTGCTAATGTGCAAGTTTGTTAGATTGACTGACGTTTGATTGTTTGACGTGTCTTTAATAGTTAGTGAATTCCTCTACTATAAATCACTATACAAACGCTGAGATGACTGACATGCATTTCATGTATGGACTTGCTGATTGCAATTCATTACAAGCAAGACGATTGTACATTGAACGATTTCCTGTCCGTAATATCCCCGACCAAAAAAAAAAATCTTGAAACATTCATCGACGTCTTCGTGAAACAGGCACATAGAAACAAAATGGAAGGCCAAGAAGATCAATGACAATTAGAACGGTACAACTGAAACAGAATGTGCTGGACATGATAGAGAAATATCCGATTAGTTCTACGCGAAAAATTGTCAATACTTTGAATGTAAGTCATTGGACAGTTTGAACATTTCTGAAAGGCAATTTGTTGTATCCATACCACATTCAGCGTGTTTAGGCACTACTACCTGCCAATTTTCCTTCAAGTTGCGTTATGTCAATAGCTTTTGCAAACATTAAAACACCATTGTACAAACAGCATACGGATATTAATGATCACTATAACGGCGTTGCTCCATTAATAAATTTTATCGAATATCATCAATTAAAGCAATGTAACTTTATTTTAAATAGTATGGCCCACCTGTTAGATCTTATACTTGTTTCAAATGATATAAATTGTGATGTTAGTGCAGCTGCTGAGTTACTGACACCTGAAGATTGATACCATCAAGCATTAGATATTGAAATCACTTTTTTGCAAAACACAAAAAGCAGTATATTTGAACGCACCGATGATTTAACGTATAACTTTAAAAAAGCCAATTTCTATAAATTATATAAACTAAAGTCAGTTGATGAAGCTTGCAACTTTTTTTATGCAACATTGTACTTGTAATTAAATAAATATGTTCTAAAGGAATCAAAATCACACAACAACAGATGCTATCCTCAATGGTTCACCGCCAAAATTATTAAATTAAACAAACATAAAAAAAAAACTCATAAATATATTCAGACAACACATCATAACAAAAAATAATTTGCAGATGCTCAAAACTTATTAAAATAAAAAATTAGATGTGCTAGTTTAGCATTTTTGAGAACTTCAGCAAACACAATAAACGTTGACCCTAAACAATTTTGGTCATTTGTAAGTTAAAAAAAGGTACTACCCGATTACCTGGGGTAATGAACTTAGCATCAAATGTCTTCAACACACCAGAAGACATAACAAATAACTTTGCTTACTATTTTGGAAGTACTTACCACCAACCTGATACAGCATTTGAAAATCATCTAGATACACTTACAGCAAAATAAATAATATGGGAGATTTTTGCATTTCTACCAATCTTACTGCTCGCCATCTAAAGAAACTTGCATCCAGAAACACTATGGGATTAGATATTAATCTAGAGTTTTTTTATTAAAGATGTTGCTAGTGTTATTGTTGAACCACTTACCTACATATATAAATTAATTTTATATACATAAAAATTTCCTAAAATCTGGAAACAAATCAAAATTACACAGGTATTAAAAAAGGCACAAAATCTGACTTAAGCAATTATAGACCCATCGCAATCTTAAGTTGTTTCTCAAAAATATTTGAATGCATTTAACTGAAAACATCTACAACTGCTTGTGTTCAGAAATTCATGAAGAAACGATCTACCATTTTATTATTTATTTCTTCAAATATGGATAATAATGCTCAATCTGATGTAATATATACGGACCTATCAAAAGCATTTGATCGCATTTCACATAATAAGCTCTTAATTAAATGTCTCCGTAAATACGATATATGTGATAATATAATCTCAGTTATACAATCATACTTATGTGATAGAGAACAATATGTTGTGTGTGAAACTACTAAGTCACTTAGATATTTAGTTTTCAGCGGGGTCTCTCATGAATCTAATGTAGGACTTCTTCTTTTTATTTTGTTTATAAATAATATGTGTCATATGTTAGATTGCAAATT
Source organism: Tachinus rufipes (assembly GCA_963932245.1). NCBI lineage: Eukaryota > Metazoa > Arthropoda > Insecta > Coleoptera > Staphylinidae > Tachinus > Tachinus rufipes. Next base: position 56,251,413 of record OZ010748.1, read on the forward strand.
CTTTATTTACGCTGACGATGTAAAATTATTTAAAACTATTCAAAATTTTACTGATTGCGTTAACTTGCAGACTAGTTTAGATAAATTTGCCAAATGGTGTCATTATAATGGACTTGAACTTAATTACTCAAAATGTCAAATTGTATCATATACTCAAAAACTCCACTCAATTAAGTTTGATTATATGCTTCATGATCATATAATAAAACGCGATACTCGTATCGAGATTTAGGTGTTATTTTTGACTCTCACCTTACATTTACTGATTATATTATATCTGTAACGCAAGAAAGCTATAAAATAATGGGTTTTGTTTAACGTACTTGTAAAAGTTTCAAATCGATGTTAACATTAACAACTTTGTATCGATCATACATTTTTGGTAAATTGGACTACTGTTCTGTAATATGGTCACCTGTGCATGTTAAATATCTAAACATAATAGAAGAAGTCCAAAACCAATTTTTAAAATATTTATTTTATCGAAAACATGGTTCCTATCTAATCAAAGGCTACATTTTTAATGCAGTATAAAAAGAATTCGATACAGAATCTCTAAAAACGTGACACCAAATGCTACATTTAAAAACATTACATAAAACTATTCATTCCGAGTATGATAATTCAGAGTTTTTAGGTAATATTTATTTTCATGTACCACAAGTAGCATAACAAAATCCTAAAATATTTGCCTATAAGACACCCATAACAACGCACCATTAAAATTGTTCCTTGAACATTATGTACAAGCATTATCACAAAGTGCAGTAAAACTTTGATATATTTAATAACAATTTATCACAATTTTTAAAATGTTACTGTGAATGTATATGAATAATTTTACTTTACTTATTTAGTTTCTTTTCTCTTTCATTTATTTAATTTGTTTTAGTATTATCTTCTTTGATAAACTGCATTATGTCTTTATAACATTTGTATGTAACTTAATATTTTATTTTTACTGTTAAATGTATTTTACCATTTTTTTTTAATTTCAATGTAATTTTCCACCTCTCCATATACTTTATGTTTTACTGCTGTGTATATGCTATGTAAATTGACAATTATATTCATACTTGTTTGTATCACCGTCAGATGACTGCCTTGTAAAAAGGTAGAAAGTAGTCACGGTTTAATATATTTGTTGTATAGTACATAGTAAATGTGTTTTATTTATTTTCTATGTTTATGGAACATTAACTATTAAAAATAATGCTAACAAAAACCACTGTTAACACGTACTATTTTTTTTTTGCTTTTATAGGCAAAATGGCGTGTTCTTTGTTTGTCTCCTTCTTTTTAATTTACATCATCAATTTCGGCAAACCGCAGTCTCCACATTATTTAAAATAAAACTAAAATATAAACATTAAATAATTTAATAAATGATTTATATTATTAATAATAATGATAATATTGTAATATACAATACAGTATAGTACATAATATGTGAAAGATAAACTTACCTTTTTAAATTTTGATAAACTATTTTATTAATAGTATAATTACAGTATATAATATTATTATAACGCAGTATAATTGCGATAATCGACTTTAAGCTAGAGTAAATGTTACCATACATTCAAATAGAGCCGAATACGTAGCAAGCTTGTTGCGACTTGTCGCAACTTACAAGTCGCGCTTATAAGCAGCAAGTATGAGCAAAACATTATTTTTCAGCTTCTCTCGTACGACTTTCGTTTGCGAAGTGGAGTAGATGTGTGTGTTCAGTCTGTTTACTATATCCACTAAATGCTCGCTAATTATTTTGACTCGACATAATCATTATTGATATTGGTTTTAATTTTTTTGTATCTAAAAAAAAGTTTATATTTTGCTTTATATTATTTATGGTCATTTGAATTCGTTGCATACTAATTTATTGAATTGCATCATGACTGATGAAATTGATACCAAACAGTTATATTTACAACTGGTCACAGTCTGTCAAAACATGCAGTATATTCTATACTAGCGCTCGCTTTCAGCTTTCTACGTGTTCGTGCCCATACTTGTAAGCGCTTACAAAAAGCAACTTATATTATAAGCAACAATCTTGCTTATTTGTTAGCTTTCTACGTATTCGTACCCTTACTTTGCACGTAAATAACAATGTATATGATACATTAACTATTATAAACAATGCTAACAAAAAACAATAGATAAATTTGTTTTTGATGTTTATCAATTTCTTAAACTTATTTAAAAATTAAAATTTAAATAGTAAATGTTTAGTATTTTATTTAAAAAAAAGTTATATTTCAAACATTTAAAAATTAAATATTTAAATAATTTTATAAAACAAAATTATTTAAATAATTGAAACAAAATCGATCACATATATAAACATAAAATAATTCCAATCTTAAAATAACTTTAAATATTTTGGATGCACACAACATTATAATATTTATTACTTTCATAATTGTTTGAGTTATAAAATAAACAAATGTATAACCAGGACTGCAAAAATTAAACCAAATTTATTGTAAGATTTATTTTATTTATTTATTATAAGTTTATTTTATATTGCAAATATAAAAAATATAAAAATAATAATAAATAATTTAAACAATTTTCAGTCTTTTAAAAGTCGTATCTTCCATGAAGCAATACACCGTAACCAGCTTGACGATTTCCCATTCTTCCACCAAAATGTTGATTGTATGTGCCAGAAACACCTACAGTTCCTTGCTTATCTGGTTGTCTATAAAAGTTGTAGGTTCCTTTTGCAGTAGCATCGGTTCCATATCCACGGGTATTTTCAGTTTGAATGCTTACTGTACTATCTAATATAAAAAGATACATTGTTTAATAATTATCTAGAATAAGATAATTTATTTTATCATTACCTGATGGTTTATAGTGATAATCAAATTGGTTTCCAGTAGTTAACGGGCCTTTTGGATGATAGTTTCTTTGAGCATAAGCTGTAGCATCTACTTTATGATTTTCGTTGTTAATAATTGTTTGTTTGTGGGTAACAGTAGCTCCATTAGGACCAGCAGCTCCTGTAGTTTCTCTATATAAAAAAAAGTAAGCATTTAGAACGATTGTTTATCAAATAATTACAAATAAAATATATAACTTATAACGCATAATTTAATTAATAATGGTATATTTTATTTACTTACCGTCTTTGCCTAATATTGTTTATTGGAACTAGATAGTATTCTTGACCGCTTGCATCTTCTATGATATCAATAGGTTGACCACAACTAACAGTTGCACAGGCTGCACATAGTGCTACAATAACAATATATTTAAACATAATAAATACTGAAAATTAAAATCAGAACTGATACTTTAATCTTAAATGTTTTCAGTATATATACCTAATATATTGCTACTACTGTATCAAAACGGTATTTCCCTGATTGAGATAGCTTGTAAACGGGACAGTCCCGAGCTTTCACTAGCCAAGCATATACAAACAAACAATTACTCCGCGTATTATGATAGTGATATTATATTTAAAACACATGTATAAAACTTAAAGAACACATAGCATTTTTTACAATTTACACAATTGAGTCATCAAAATTTTTTATGAATTACCAAAGAACAAAATAACAATAAAATTAGATTATTTAATTGGCTATTGATATTAGAGCTAAAAACTTAGTTTAAAAATACTAATTCAATATAGTCACGCTTATTATACTTTTTTGATAAGAATAACACAATTTTATTGACATATTATTGTTTTTGTTATAAAAATTAAACAATTAATTTGATTAATGCAGTTCCAAGCAGGCTATAAAAGAATGTGAATCGACAATAATATTGTTTTACAAATATAAATTTGTTTTATTAGTCTAATAATTTTTTTTAACATGTTAGTAATTTTTTTTGTTTATTAATTATTTCTATATGCTATACTATTATATAAACAAGTAATACTAGAGTAGGAAAATATGTTTTGTAGAAACGGTTATCGACCTTAGCGAGAGTCAAGATATATTGTTACAGTATAAGGACAGGTTTTTAAAATTTTGTAACAATCTTAAGATTTCTAAGGGTTATTAAAATCTTCAAGTTAATGCAAATTAATTTGGAGTTCTTCAAGTATTTTGTAAAATGGAATAAACTTGTGTAGTTTATTTGAAGAATTATGGAGAGGAGTATGTCGGGTTTTAGTAATAGTTTGGAGAAACGCCCTTTCTCCTACAAACAAGAAATTGAAAGTTAGTTTATTAGAGTTTAGAAATATTATAGATGCGTAATTAAGGATTCTGCAGCAGATCGTCTTGTATATCTGCGTAGCACATTTAATGCCAATTCCATTGCTCTAGAGGGATTTGAAGTGTTTTGCTTGGAACCTGATTTTAAATTTAATGAAGTTAGTATGAAACATTAAACTCAGTTTAGGGTCAAAGCTTATTCCTACATATTTACATACTTAGGATGAGTTTAACAATTGTTGGTTCTTTTAGATACTATAAGAATTTTTATGAATTTTGTGATAATGGGTTGGGTTTGCAAAATGACGTAATTTATTAAACCACAATTTTGTTTTATCTAACAAGGTTTGCAATTAATCCATAGATTACTTTGCAGATTTAACATGAAAATCTGCTATTAATTTAATACGATGGTTAGGCACATCTAGATCTGGTAGCTTAAACATGAGGCTTAGTTAATGCGTAGTTCGTTGATCTACTTTTTACAAAGCCAAATTGTGTTATTAGTATTGTATTGTAAATAAATTTTCCATTTGCGAGCCCGCAAAACTCTTTGCCCAGCTATCGGTTTCATGGCCTTTGATTTATTCGGCATCACTTATATTAATTTACAGTTCCAGCTAAGCTAGAACTATTAAGTATTTATTATGTACATTAGAACTAGTACTGATTGAGAAAAAAAAAGTAAGAAAAGCGACTTCATATGCTTAATAAACACACTAGCTAAAATAATGGAGAAAGTCATTGTACGGAGAATAGAACTAGAAATAGAAGAAAAAGGAGAATGGGAAAAGGAACAATACGGATTTACCAAAGGAAGAACAACCTTAAGAACTTTAGACAAAGTAAAAGCACTAGCAAAAGAAGCAATCAGCAAAACGCAGAGGAAAAGACAACACTGTGTAATGATAGCGTTGGACATACAGAACGCGTTTAACAGCGTCTTATGGGAAGCAATTATAGAAGCGGCAAAGAAAAGAGAACTGAAAAAGAAAACATTCAAAATCATATAAAGCTACTTACAGGGTAGAAACCTAGTGACCAAGAACTGAAGATTCAAACTTCCGAGAGGGGTACCACGGGCTCAGCACTAGGACGAAAACTATGGGAACTTGTTTATAATGAGTTACTTCGAATGAGGTTGCCGGTAGGCGTGACAATAACGGCATTTGCGGACGACGTAGCACTAGTAGGTAGGGACGTAAAAATGGATATACTAAAAGGAAGACTAGATATGATACAGATATGGATAAGAAATAAGGGTTTGAAATTAGCAACATAAAAAACAAAAGCGGCCTGGCTATCGACTAAGAGGACTAATAGAGAAACAAGTATGATACAGGTAGGAGACCAAGTGATAACCATAAGGAAAAAGTCAAATACTTCGGGGTGACACTTGAAGCAAAGGGATGGAATCAACAGGTTAAGAAAACACTCATGGGAAGAAAAGAAATGGAGAGAAAGCTCGGTAGACAAACCAAACCAACCAAACAACGAAGGTCCAGAAGGTTAATAGCAACAGCAGCAAAAAGCAAATTGTTATACGCCGCAGAAACATGGGAAGAAGCCACGAAGACAAAAAAAAACAGAAATGAAATAAGAGGAGCTACAAGAGCCAGTTCGTTAAGGATCTGCAGGGCTTACAGAACGGTGTCACAAGAGGCAGTAGAGGTGATTGCAACAACACCTGCCGCGGATGATGATGGAAAAAAAATAGAAATAAAGAAACTAATAAAAGAAAAAACCAGTAAAAAGGATGCAAAGGATGCTAAGTTAAGTGCAAGAGAGAAAACAATGGAAAGATGGCAGAGACAATAGAATAGAAGAGAAAAGGGAGAATAGACAAGAAAACTAATTGCGGAGATAAAAGAGTAGGTAAAGAACAAACCCAAGACGTGCTATTATACAACACAAATACTGACCGGACATGGAGTCTTTAGAAAGTTCTTGAAAATATTAAAAAAATCAAAGAAGAGGAAAGATGAATATTCTGTTAGGAAGAAACACACGATAATGCAGAACACACTCTAGTAGAATGCGAAGCATAGGAGGAAGATTAAAAATAACTAGAAAAAATACTGGAAAGCAAAGTGGATAAAACAACAATCATTAAAAAATACCTAAGAGATAAAAATAAATGGAGGGCGCTAAGAAACTTTGGAACAAGAATACTAAGAAAAAAAATAAGGAGTTTGACAATGGAACAATATAGAAAGAAAACAAACAATCAATGGAAACAAACACATAAAATAAAAGCCATAGAAGAAAAAGGAAAGAAACGAGAGAAGCTAAATGAAAACAACAAAACAGAGAAAAAGATCAAACAGAAGGAAATAAGGAAGGACAGGACAATTATGCTTACCAAGAAATAGAAAAAACAGAAGAACATTTACAGAAACTACGATACCAAACGAAATTGCAGAGATAAGGAAAAAGAAAAAGGAAATGCTGACGGAATGCAGAATAACAGAAATAACGAAGCAAATACCAAATGGTAGGTACGCTGTCTCGAGGTTGACGGATAACGCAACTTTTGAGATAGTCAGAATATACCTGGCAACGAGAGGACATAAAGAAATAATTCCAGATGAAAATACAAGGATATCACTGGAAGTAAAACTAACAAATTTAGGACTGCCAAAAGAAATACAGCTAATAGAACTTTATAAATATTATAAACTATTCATGAAGGAAAGAGAATACAATGAAGAAAAAGTGAACGAAGACCTAAGAAAACTAAGAACGCATCTGAGGACAAACCATATAACTAGAATAAATAACACACGGTTTCTAGAAAGAAGAAAATGTAAAGCTGGATGTCAGTGCAAATAAAAAGGATAAAAAAAAGACAAAAGAGACAGAAAAAAAGTAGGGGCTATAGGGAGAGAGAAGGGCCGGGGACAGCATGCGTGTCACATATTCTGTGAAAAAATCAGCAAGGCAATAACCAGCCTACTTCGAACTACTGCTAAATCTACGCAGAGAAGAAAACCGGAAGGTATTGCCATGCGTAAGTTATCCTTGAGGGCCACTTGTTAAGGCCAACACCTCTCTACGTCAAAAAAAAATGTACATTAGAACAACACCTAGTCACAACTAACCAAAAATCTCTTCTAATATTAAAACTGTTTATTAAAACGGAGATTTATTTGCGTTTTTATAATACTATTGTTCACGGAGAAATGATATTATAATGTTTATGTTTATAAATATTTTACTAAATAGTTCACAAAAATATGTCCGTAGTTTAGAAATAGTTAAACATGTTTTCAATTTTATTAAGTTTCAGATTATTTTAAAAACTTAAAATACAACTGGCTTTTTTTTTTATATTTATATAATTCTACCAATTTGAACTTAAAAATTAACTTATATTTAGGTTTTTCAGTAAAATTATGAAGATACACAATACCATTACATACATTCAAATATCAATTTATTTAAAAAAAAAACATAATCCAATACAAAAAGATAAAATAGTATTCTTAACTCCTTTTTGTTGCAATATTTTTAATATTGTATTTACAAATAGCATAATTTTATCTGTACAATCTTTTTTCTTTATCAAAATACTTTAGGAGTTAAATTTATCGTTAAAAAATAGGTGTGACTGTTTTATTGAACTATATAGTTCAATCTTTGTTCAAAATACTACTAACAGTGACAAGTTTTCTAAAATACACATTAAATTTTTTTATTAGATAGAATTTGCAAAAAAACCTAAAAGGACAAAAAACAATAGTTAATATTGGTGCCACATAAATTAGAAATGAAATTAGTTGACCTGCTAGAATCACTGTGAGTAGATATGTTTTTAGACAGCTCTACCATAATTTAAGACAACCAATTTTCTTAATACGGCATCTAGTTATTTAAAATTTTTAATTTTAAATCTCTAAAGTTTAAAAAGTAAGTTATAAATTTTAACTATTATTAGACTACAATTTTTAAATTTTTTTCTCATACTTTATTAGTAATTATTTTGATATTAAACATAAATTGGTTTGGCAACACCGGAACAGGACAATAGGGCCGATAGCGCGGCATACACACAAAGATTTATCTGCGGATTTTGGACCGTCCATTCCAAACCCACCGATAAAACTATGTGTTAGTGTGTACAAAAGAGACGGGTTTGAAACTGCCAAAATAACTGTATAGTTTTACACGGCACTTATCCCACTAGCACACAGTTAAAACTTAAAATAAAACTGCGCCTATTTTTCAAGTAAAATGTCGCGCGAATTTTTAACAGATTTTTTTTTCGATTATATAAATAAAATCCATGTTTATGGAAAATAAAATCAAAAAAATATACAAACAAAAATTTAAAAAACAATGCAAATTTTTAAATAGATTTACAAAAGTATGATCTAATAGACGGAGAGCTCGCGTCAATAAAATGCAAGAGTTTTACAAGTACACAAAAACGATGTACATATATATACTCATTTTTAATACATTATAAATTACGCGGCAAGTTTCTAGTATTATATATTCAAGAGTTTGTGCTGCAATTCCCACAGTAAACCAGTCGCAAAAAATCTTTGTTTCATTAAATTTTTTTTTACAAAACTAAGTAAATGTTGGAAGGTGTTTTCGTCCATCCAAAGATAATTTTTATAATCATTTGGATCGTTTTTTTAATTCATTTAATAGTTGCAAGTGGTTTAAATTTTCTCTTTTAGATTCGGATAACCAACGCGTTACCCATTTTGATTGTTTCCTTGTTAGTTTTTCCGATGCTATATTATTGGTAAATATAAGATCCATGCAAATAACCTGTTTTTTATTGACGTTGCAAATTTTTATTTATCTGACATACGAATTACTTTTCAAATAAAACCTTCAAAACTTTCAACATGTTGAAAGTTTTCGTGCCGGGTTTTGCACACTAACACGCAGTTTTTCAATCTAAAAGTTTTATCTGTCGGTTCCAGTTTTGTGTTAGTGTGCGACGGCGGTTTTGAACCGGCGCGGTCCAAAAACTGTAGATATAACCGTACGGTTCCAACCCGCAGATAAATCTTTGTGTGTATGCCGCGCTAATCACACGGACACTTTTGCGCTAACACATATCCCGCTCGATGCTCGATTTTCCTACGTGCCTGGCATGACATGTCGCGTCAGTATTGCAGCTGATTTGTCAGTTATTTAGGTTAATCAATCAATCACTATTAAAAATGTCTTCGTGCACTAAGGACAATTTAAAAAAAAAAGACTGAGTTGTATAGTGTTTCCATGTTTATGCAAAAATTAAATCCAGCAAATATATAATTTTTTTATATAAAACAAAATTTATATAGACCTAGTAAAAAAATAAGTTAGTTACTAATGTATAGAATAAATTTTTAATTTTAGTTAAGTGGTCAAATTAATTTATTAATTACTTTACTATCTTTAATAAATCGCCAATATTTTAGAGTAATTTTATTTTTTCTTCAGGGCTCTACAATAAACATACATGGTGATTATAAATGTTTGGGATTATGTAACCATCTAATGTACGTTTGTGTCGTGATGTGAAAATTCGTAAATAAAGTTGCCTATTTTAGGATTTAATTTAAAATATTTTCACATGTTTACATGTTCATAATTATCAGTTGTAAACTCTCAAACACAATCCGGAATAAAATAGAGCAATTCCCCATTATTAAACCGCCCATTTCTAAAGAAGGATTCAATAATAAAAATATTCTCTTCATTTGTATACATTCCTATAACCTTGCTTGCTTGACAGTTGTCAAAGTTGAACTGTCAAAACAAATAGTATAATAAACAATTTTAAAAAGGCGGCATATTTAAAGTGATTACATAATCCCATTCATTTATAAACTCCCTGTATAAACAAAATACAAATTCATTTACCATTTATTATTTTTATTTTTGTATCTGGTTTATATATTTATTGTAAAACCCTGAGGAAGGAGTAAAATAATTCCGAAATATTGGTAATTTAAAAGATAATAAATTAATTAATAAATTAATTTAACCACATACTCAAAATTAATAATTTAGACCTAGAATTAGTATCGTACCGGTTAAGAGTTAAATTTCAAGATATAAACTCGCCCGGCAATAAATAAAACTTTCCGCAGAGTTGAAATTCTACGCGACACGCTAAAATTTGACTAACCGGCAACGCTCCATGCTGGCCGACGTGTTTGGCGCCTTGACTATTTTTGCAACACGCGCCAGGAGTTTCACTACACCCGGCATGTCGGAATTCCACATATATATTCACATAAAAGTCATTTCAATCAGTTACACTCATCAATGTTCACTTTGGACACACTGAGTTAATTATGCTTGGGGTATTCCTGCGCTATCTCTATTGTTCTACTCCTTTCACTCCATCTTTGACTTGCCACAACTGTGTTTTTCTTTCTAAAGTTTCTAAAAAATAAACATTATTTTCACTCGGATGAGAACATATTTAAGTATGTGACGTAGTTTGCCACTAGCTCAGTAGGGTGGGTGTGGTTCAATAATAATTATTTAAGGAGGGCTCCAATTACTTTTTTTATTAAAAAATAATAAAAACTTATTCTCCAAATTTTAATGCATATTAATTTAAACCATAATTTTCAATAAACACATATCATAAAAACCTGGTAGAAACTTTCCAGTCCTTGGCTGGTCCTAATCCACTGGTTTTTGATTTCTTTGAATCACCACGCCATGCGGTTTAATCTACTTTAGGCTTCAATTTAGCCCTTTTGTCATTCCGTGGGTTATAATAGATTTACCATTCTAACATAAAAGGCCTAAAGAAAGGTACAAACCTTTTTAAATAACCCGAAACAATTTAAACATTAATTAATAAAAACGATAAATCAAAATAAATTATCTTATTTTATTTAAGCCTTTCTTAACTGTTTTCAAAACAGTTGTCTTTACAATAGCAATAATTATTCTATTGCCACGTGCTTAAACGACATTTGTGTTAATTCACGCACGTCTTACTCAGGCGGGCCCACTGCTGCAAAAGAACCTTTCCTCATTCTCGCGCGACGCTCTTACTTTATTCGCGAGTATAATTTTTAAATTTTTTAAATTTTGATTATTATTGATTGCAACCAACTTTACTTTTATTTTGCTAAATATTGCTTACTATGACTGCATACATTAAATGCAGCATTTGACAGCGTCATATTTTTTACAGAAAATGTTTGTACGTCTTTTCTTTAATTGTATTGACAAGTAATTGTCTTATATCCCTCTTTAACTTTTCTTTAATGTTAATATAAGCTTTTGGCAAGTTTTGCGAAGTACTCTTTTCCTTCTGTAATGGAAGGTCTATCAACTGAATTGAAACTCTGATAATATGTACCTATGATAAAAATATTTTTGCCAAAAATCGAAAAAACGAGTACGCTGTAATTTCATAGACTGCTGACCTAATTGCCCTCACAATTTTAAAGACTTTTTGTCCCAATGGTTATGTTGTGGCTGCTGGATGTACGACTGCACTGCTGTACTAATCACACAATTAACCGGCTCTTAAAATTAATATAGAAATGGTACCGTATTATATAAGAACCAAAACACATTGAAAGATTTTATCAGATCCTTTAAAGCTAAGCTTATAAATTGCAATCCAATATCAACCATAACAAGTATGAGATACTCCAAAAGTTAAAAACATGTAATTTTCTACAAATCGGCATATTCAGGTGGTGTTGCTTGTCTCAAAGTTTGTAGCAAAACAAATTCTCTAAACTAGTTGGTGATAACAAGTAAAACCGGTTTTGTTTCTTAGACCCAAGGAAAGGACCTGTTAAATCCGTACATATTGTCTATAACGGAAAAGCAACAACTTTAGATTTTCCTATTAATCCTAGCCTTACCACGTTTGTACTCTTTTGCAACCCATAAGTCTTACATTCCTTGACAAACTTACAAATATCTTGTCGCATTATAGCCAATAATAAACCTCTTATATTCTTTTTGAAGTTTTGAAGAAACCAAAATGTCCAGAAGTAGATAGAGTATGTACAAATACTAATCATCTCTGAATTTAAACTTGATACTGAATATTTTAATTATAATGCGCCCGGATTAACTAACTACTTTCTTTTTTGATCAACATTTTCTACATCATGTTGACATTGCTTTATGACCCATTTAGCCAACCTTTCTACCAGATTTTGAAATTTCTGAACCACAATAGATAGTATTGGTCCGTCACTGCTGTAAGTTTTGTTCCTTCTACATGGGGTCTAAATTGTTTTATAACAAATAGAAGCGCTAAGTGTTTCTGTTCCGTGATGGAATAGTTCCGTTCAGTATTACTACTTGCGTACAAAATTACCATTTTAACAATTTTAACTTCTTTGTGTCTGGTCTGATGAAGCTAGTATTAGAACATTTTTCAAAACTTTTTTTATTTGGGCCAGAGCTTGATCTGTTTCAGGCGTTAATCCTCTGTTTTTAATTGCGATCTTTTAACAGAGAAGTGATTGGTGTTATTATGATTGACAAATTTAGTACAAAACGACGATTCCATCCATCGTATTCCACAAAAAACCTAATTTTTGTTTTTAGGTACTGGATAAGCCAACATGTTCGCAACCTTATCAAGATTAGTTCCTTTTTATCTACCATAAATCCTAAATACTTGAGGGAATATTTGCAAAACTCGCATTTGTCAACGTTGAGTTAGGTTTGCATTATTCAATCTATAACATACTGTTTTCAACGTTTTTAAGTAGTCTTTAAACGTTTAATTAACAACAGTAATGTAGTCTAGATAAACAAATATATTTGGTTCTATTTTAGGACCAAATATACTGTCCATCAGACGTTGTTAAACTTGCCGCGTTGTTTAGACTAAAAAAAAATACGTTAAACTTAACCAAACCGTTGTGCAATATTGAGAACAAGTTTTTTCCTTAGAGTGTTCGGTGAGAAAGATCTGCCAAAATGCACTCTTGCTTGATCAAGCCTCAATATATAACTCTTAATCCGTTTAAAATGCAGTCTAAATGTGGAAGAGGATATGCTAAAGGTTTTGTGTGCGTTTAACTTTCTTCCGACAAAGCAATAAACGGTAGTTTTCATCATCATTTTTAACAAACACTACTATTGATCTCTACGGGCTTAAAGACAGTTGTAGAACGCCCAAATCTAAATCTTCTGTATTTCTTTGTCCAAATATACTAGCATTGCTTGAGAAAATACATACGGTCTTTGTTTTATAAGTTTGTTATTTTCGGTATCTATACAGGGTATGCAGTTGAGTGCGTTTTAAAGGTCTGGACTTAATTCTAAATATAAATATATATTATTAACTTAGACAACTGCTCAAAGGATAACGATTCCTTTAAACTAATTCCACATGGAATAGCGTTGTCTTTGCAAACTTTATTTGGGACACACCTTATCTCATTTTTATTATTTCCCAAATATCAAAAACTTTTAGAAAAGTCAAATACCATTTTGTGACTTAATAAATTCAGCCTCTAAAATAATCGCCAAAGAAAATGTAAACGTTTGGTTGAAAGTCCTTGTTGCAATACAAATACTGCCTAGACAAATTTAAAACCGCTACACTTACCTTGTTAACATTAGTTGGTGTCATTTCCGTATCCAAGTTCTCATTTCCTAATTGGTCCAGAAATTTGCTACCTATAATTGAGCAATTTGCACCAATGTCTACTAATGCAAAAAAATCTAAACCAAACATATTTATAATAATGTGAAGCCAAATGCCTTCTTTTAATTTATTAAATGTAGATGCTACAATGTGTGATTGCAAAAATATTTTATCTTTTTTAATCCATTTATCTAATTTTCTTTTTGTTGACTTTTGGTGAGACTATAGGAATGCATCGGTCGAAGTGCACTTCTACTTTCCGTTTTTTAGACATTTAGTACAACTTATTAATATTTTGATACTTGACCTTTAATGCCATATTTAAAGCAGGTTTTTCTAGATCTTGGAGTTTTACAAAATTGTCCACCCTTATTGCAATTCCAAAAAAATTTCATAAATTTTCTACAAGGTTGTTAATTTTGATCTTGGGGTAAATTACTTCAAATGAGAGTTGAAATAGTTTAAACGTTTAAAACGGTTGACTGTCCTTTTAGGCTCTTCGAAAAAGTAGCTTTAACTTTTCTACACAAAGATTTTAGTTATGTTATAAAAAAAACGTATACAAGACTTAAGCGTGTTACATAAACAGGTGCAAGGTTTTTTCTTATACAACGTAGTCGTGTGGCGTCTGATAGTCTGGTAAGTCTGGAAAACAAGTTTTCCTAGCATCTATAAATATTGTTAATTTTTTTCCTTTTGTCTGTTCCTTTATCAGTATTTTTTTACAGCTTGTTGTCAAAGTCTGGCAGTAGAAAATTTTATCACAAAATCATCCCAAGTAGTTACTTGCTTTTTTGCAGATCAATACTAAGCTACAGCATTACCTGAAAATAAGTTGACAGCTGACCTAAACAAATCTATTTTAGAAACACCTTTTGCAATCCTCAATTCCTCAATTTTTCCAAAAACTTTAGCAACATTTTGAATTCCGATTTGCCATTAAAAGTTACGTCCCATTTGTAAAAAGGCACTGTAAACCTTTTAATAATGTTAGTCCTAACGCTAGTGCTAAGTATTGGAGTTACACCACAATATTCTTTATCATTGGATAGTTCACTAGAATGAGAATGTTTGTCGTCCTTGTCATCTCTGTTATACTCTATTGTACACGGTTGCGCTCTTTCTCCTACAAAGGTACTAGCCATCAATTTTATAAGTGAATCAGCTTTTAAGTTAGTTTTTTATGCATTGCTTATTAAAGATTAACTAAATGAATAATTTATATAGGACAAACTAATTACTGAAAGTAAAATTTGATTAAACTATTGTGTTCAATGTAGTTTACATTGATTACGGCACAAGCTAGTATTTTTATGCATTGCTTAATAGAAATTAATTAGTTAATTAATTGATTAAATTTATTATAGTAAAATCTGATTAAACTATTGTGTTAATATGCTCCACAGAGGTTACGGCGTACGCTAGGTTTTTTAGGCGTTTCTTAATAAAAATTAATTAATTTAGAACAAAGTAAACAGTGAAATCTGAGTAAACTATTAAGTTTTTTTTATTACTTTTGTAACAAATAATACTCTATTATTGTAATTAGTTATTATATAAATTAACAATTTATTCAAACTTAATCTGCAATTTTTTTTAGTACACCATTATTATAACCGGCGAGAAACCAGCAATAAGTTTTAATAGGTTTCAGCAATAAAATAAAACATAATACTTTAGTGTGAATTCACAATTAAAACTAAAACTTAATCAGTTCATTAGATTCAGAAAAACACGCTGAGGTTATGCCGTAGCAAGATTTAATTAAAGGCCAGTTGTTTTTTAATTATTAATTAGTTGACAAAAATACGTAAAAAAATAGTTATAACGCCCTTATTCGTTTAATAATTAAGTAATTGAGAGTTACATTGCAGATTTCTCAAAGGTCAGTAGGAAAGCCATAAGTTTTTGATACCGACTACGCTGCTATGATAATATATTTAAGGAGTGCAACAAAAAAACCTTTATAGAATAAACGAGACCGAACTTATAGTACTAAATAAAATAAAATATATTTAGGAAACTAAATTATAAAATTGATAAATTCAAATGACAAATAAGTACACTTAACATAATTTTGGATTTTATTTTAATATATCATAACTAATTATAGTATTGAAGTATTAATTGTTAGAATAATAATTGAAAAAAAAACTATTTAATAAGCCACGCATAAGAAAAGTTTTTTTGTCCTTCAACTTTGTGGACTATATTGAACATAATGGTTTACCCAAGTTTTACTATCACTAATTAGAACCGGTAATTGGTTAACTAATTAACTCTTATTAAGCAATGCATAAAAAAACTAAAATACCGGGTATTCACTGTGAAATCCATCAAATAGAACGGTTCAATTAAATTTCACATTCACTAATTAGAACCGCTAATAATTAACTAATTAGTAAACTAATTAATCTTATTAAACAATGCATAAAAAAGCAAACTAACTGATGTCGTAGTCTCTGTGAAGTCCATTATACACAATAGTTAAATCAGATCTTACTAATTGTTTGTTAATTAATTGAATCATTTTTAATAAGTAACAAATCTTTATTAAGAAACCAACAAGAAAAGTTATATATTTTTTAGTTGCATGCGAAGGGATAACAAATACTAAGTAATAAAATGTACACCTTACACGATTACAAAATTATGTAATAATTACGTTGTTATGATTATGCATTGATTACGTGATAATTAGTTGAATAATTACGTAAATACTTATGGAATACTCAATAATTACATAATAAGTTATGAAATATCAAATAATTAATTGATTATTTAATCAATGAATACGTAATAATTATGTAATTATGAAAATAATTATGTCATTCATTATGTAATGATAAAGTGATTATTTAATAAATACTGTTACGGTTTGATTTTCTTTTATTAATATATGGCGTTGTTGTATGCATTTAGACATACTCGCGAATTAACAATAATGCCGTATTGTCGGTCTTCGAGAAATACTTCCTATTGTTAAAATTGTTCAAAACATTGCTAGCTAGTATTAATAATATACTGGTTATTTACGGGATATTTGAAAGAAGTGGCAACATCTACAAATAGCAATTGTTAGCATGCGCTAATTTTTTTATATTTCATTTTGTTTATATATTAAATCGCAAACACGAAAAAGAGCCTCTTTAGTCCAAGTCGAGCGTGGTTATTATTAATTTTTGATTTATGTATCGGCGTAATTGTCAGATTTCATTACCACGTGGAAACTATTCTACTAGCGAAGGATTTCGTAGTTATTTGGCTTAAAAATAATCCTTCGTTTTTTGTTTATTACGGATTAATTAATGGACTAGATGGTTACTTTTATGGCCACACAAGAACTAAGGCCTTTTTCTATCAATTTTCGTTTTTGTATATACGTTAATGAGGTATGATATTGCCTCATTAATTATCTAGTACTTTAAGTACATAAAATAAATTCGCTGAATTTATTAACATTGCTGATTACAAAAGAAGTAATATTCCGAAGATCGACATTCAATACATGGCAAGAAACATCGTCGCTACCGCAAGGATTTACATTCGGCCCGCTAATTAACTTAGCAGTTTCCTTCCAGGATTCAGTGGGATTCCCGCACAACAAACAGATAAGATTTTATTTTCTATATTTGAATATTATTTTTTTATTGCCATTATTAATATTTTTCTATTGTGGTAATAGAATTTATTTATTGTTTTATTAAATATTAGTAGGAATTGTTTATAATATTGATATTTAAAAAAAAATAACTTTTGGGTGTTATGGTGCACATAGGACACCTTAGATTTACTTTTCTTATACTTATTTTTAATACATTCTATATCTCAAATTAAGAGCTAAGTACCTTTTTTTATCAGTATTATTATTTTTGGGTATACTATTTTTTTGTGGTTTAAATTAATTGGTCATATATGTTATTGAATATATTTGATAAAATTTATAATCATTTTGTTAACATTGAACTCTAAAAATTGATAAATTTATTTATGTTTGGTTTACTTTTTTGTATTTTTATTGACATATATTATTTACCTTTTTTTTAACTAAATTTTTATATGATATATATTTGTATGTTTATCGGACCTTATAAATTTTTCCCTAGTTATATCTTATCGTTGATCAATTTAATTTAGTGTTTCATTTCGTAATTAGTAAGAAGCCGTAACTTATTAAAAATTGGTATTTTAAATTACGTGGAGCCCACTTTCCTTATTTAGTTTTTGTTTTGATACCGACGATAACATCACCAACAAAGAAGAACTCTATGGACTTTTATTTAATGTTATTACACGAATAAAAACAGACTTAAAATGTGATTTTGTACATGGTATTGAAGAATTAAAATCTACTATTAATGAATACCAATTAATATGTGAGGATCTAAAAAATGAAAATAAATTACTCAAAGATAAAATTGCAACATTAGAAAAACAACATCGCAAAAACAACCTTGTGATATTTGGCGTGCCCAATAATAATAATTGTTTTAAAGAAACTGTTAATTTTATTAATAATGCAGTCAAAGTGAATATAACAAATGATGCAATAAACGATTGCTATAAAATTTGAAAAAAACAAAACAAATAAAATAAGACGTATCCGACTCCACTATTAAACTACAAATTGAAACAAACTATTTTAAAAAATAACTTCAAATTAAAAAGCACACATTTTTCAATTTGTCCTGATTTATCTCGTCAAGAAATTGATAATCAGAAAGTACTAAATCGTCTCCACAAAATAGCTAAGCAAATAGGATTAAACGCGAGAATTAAGTTTAACAAGCTAATTGTCAATAAAAAAGAATATACAGTTCAAAATTTAAAAGAAGATGAATCTATCACTGCAGATTTAATTAATAACGGACAAGTTAAATCTCTATCAACTTCTCTTGCTCAAGTACAGTGCGACAAATCAGAAAAAGAAAATGAAATGATAGTAAAACCATTATCTATATCCACATTGTCTTTACCACTGTTAACTAAGACAGCAAATACCTCGGCTAATATTAATTTAAAATCAACAACTATACTAAAGTACGTCAAGAACGTTAACAATACCAAATCACCAACCTTAGATAATTCAGCAAGAAATCAGAAAAGAAATTATCAGTTCTGTTTCATCTTCACACAATCGAAACTCCACATCGTCTAGATCTACGAAACTTACGCTCAAAAAAAAACTCTAGTCAATAATTATTTTATTATATTTTGTGTTTTAGTTTGTTTTAGTACTTATCTATTGTTTTAATGTGTATGTAAATTTTAGTATTTATAATTTTAAGTGGTTTTACACTTTCAAGTATATAATTCATCACCGAAAATGAAATACCTACATAAAATGTGCTTATGTTAATATTAGATCGCTATTTCCACATTATGCAGAGCTAAAAAGTATTATTGCCTCAGAAAAACTGGATTTGGTTGCAATTTCAGAATCATGGCTGACTGACGATATACAAGATAATATAAGAGGATTTCAGTTGATACAGAAAAACGTTGAAAGTCAAGCTGGTGGGATTGTAATATATATAAACAGCTGTTTAAAATGGAACATAATTCAATAATAATTTATGAACAAATTTGGCTTAAAATTACGGTAAATCATGTAAAGTTTTGTTTTGGTGTTGTATATGTATTTAAATCTAGTACAGTTAATGAAATTGAAAACTACCATCCTATATCTTTGATATGTAATTTTGCCAAGTGAATCTATGATATTCAAAGTTATTTACTGTCTCATAAAAAAAGATTTAAGTTCTAAGCAGCATGGATTTATTAAAAGTAAATCTACGGTTACTACTCTTTGTACGTTTGTTGAAAAAATATGAGATGCACTTGATAATCGATGTCAGGTTGATATCATCTATACTGATTTATTAAAAGCATTTGACCAAGTGCAACACAATATTTTGATAAAAAAATTGCATACATTTAGTATAGGGTCTGACGTAATATCACTATTGGCATCATACCTAAGCTCAAGAAAAAAATTTGTAGAATATAATGGCATACAATCAAATGTATATATTACAACGAGTGGTGTCCCTCAAGGATCAAATTTAGGCTCATTACTTTTTCTAATGTTTATTAATAACGTTGTAAACTGTATAAACTCAGACTGTTTAATATATGCGACGACATAAAAATATTCAGACAAATTTTAACTTATAATGATTACTATGAATACCTTATGGATGAACTCAAATTGAGCAGGGTAGCATTAATTAAGGATTTGGGTGTATTATTTAATCAAAAACTTACCTTTGATGATTATATGAACTCTATCACCAAAAAATGTTATAAACTTTTGAGATTTATCCTGTAAAATACAAAACCGTTTAAAGGTACAGTTACAGGTAAAGTTCTACAATGCTTTTATACTACCAAGTACTTTTTGTCTATCAAATTTTACATAATGATGTTACGGACTATTACACAACTTAAATTTTGTAACACCTCGACTCACCAGTCGATCAAACCACGTTTTTTATACTCCAAGAGCAAATACGGTTCATCGTCAACAATCACCACTAATGTCAATGTGTAACTACGTAAATATTTATTGTTCTGAAACTGATATATTTCATGTATCTCGTGACGTACTAAAATCATATCTTTTGAATGAAACCAATATTTTATAAATGATTATTCATCTTTTAACTCTTAGCTTATATGTTATATCTGTTATCTTATTTTATGTTTTATTTTTATTATATTTTAAATTTATTTTGTAGTTGTTCAATTTTATTTTCTTGTAGAAATTTTATATTTGATTTTTGTATTTTTGTATTTTTAATATTAGCCTGTAATTAGTTTTATTTGAACTGTTGGGTAATAAAGAGTTGTTATTATATAGACCTCACTCGTTAAACCATAACTCATTTATCGAATCATTCGAAAATGTTTTATCAATATTATTAAGATTATCCGACAATATTATAATTGCAGGAGATTTTAACATTGACATGTATAAAATTAACTGCTCAAAAACAAGACAATTAAATATGTTTGCTGAAGCATTTTCACTAAGTCAGTTTGTCGATTTTCCCACAGGAATTATTGAAACTAGTTCAACAATGATTGATCTGGTTTTTGCACCAAATAAAAAAAAACTAGTGTCTTGTTGCAAACCTATCACTATGAATGATAGCGACAATGAAATGACACTTTTTAACATCAAAGCCCTTATAAATAAATTTATTCCACTTGTTAAGACAATTAGAGATTTTAGTCACTTCAACTATACTGATTTTCAAAATGCATTGCGTAGCATACCGTGAAGAAATATATTTGATAGGCCAGATATAGAAAGCAAGTTAAATTTTATTAATGAAAATATAAATACATTGTTAAATATTTACCTTCCTTATAAAACAATCAGATTCACTCGTCCATTTAAACCATGGATTACCAATAGCGTTAAATTACTAATGAAAGATTGAGACAAAGCATTTTCCAAATTCAAACGTACTGGCAATAATGATAATTAGTGTGGTTATAAAAGTTTACGTAATTTAACAACACAGGACTTTACAATCAAATCCTAATTCAACCTGGGTAACTCTTAAAAAATAAAACTAATTCAAACTGATATAAAAACTCCAACCTCTCTCGATCCAAATGAAATTAATTCACAATTTATTTCTTCAATTTCATCTAGCCAAGTCAATAAACTGCACACTTGACTTTTATAAAAATCATATTAATCCCAATGTTCATTCTAATCTTAAATTTGATGCATTTGATGAAATTGAATGCTTAAAAATAATTACTGAAATTAATAGCAATGCAAAGGGTGCTGATCTCTTGGATATAAAAATTATAAAACTGTGTTGTCCGTTTTTGTTACCATATATAACACATATTTTTAACTTTTGCATATCCCACAAAATATTCCCAGATCAATGAAAAATTGCCTATGTAATTCTTCTATGTAAAAATTGATCCAGTAATGTCAATGATATCAATAACTTACGCCCAATTAGCATCTTACCAGTATTATCAAACATTTTTAAAAAGCTTATTAAAAAACAGTTTAGAGACCATTTAAATTACAACAACTTGCTCCTTTTACATCAAAGTGGTTTTTGTTAAGGTTTTAGTTGCAATTCAGCATTAACGTCTATAGTTGATGATTTAATAGTAGGAATTGATAAAGAAAATTTAGGGTTACTGGTAATGCTTGATTTTTCTAAGGCATTTGACACTATTAATCATAAATTGCTTATTGCAATTTTACATTGGCTTGGATTATCAACTGAAGCAGTTTGTCTTTTTGTTAGCTATCTACCAAATAAAAAACAGCATGTAATTTTAAATAATATAGTGTCAAATGCTTTGGTTGTTAGTTCTGGTGTACCATAGAGCTCTATACTCGGACCACTTCTTTTCTTTTGTTATACATCAAACATGATCTTTATGCCGACGACTCACAATTATACAGCACATTTCCTGCTAAAAATATAGAACTTGCAGTTGCTAACATAAACTACGATCTCAATAATGTGGCCACATTTGCTTAAAATCATGCATTAACACTAAACCCATCTAAATATGTTTCCATAATGTTTGGATCCAAAAAGAAAGTTTCAATGTATAAAGATAGTGTTTATATACACATAAACTTAATAAATACCACTTAAAAATGAAACAAAAAATTTAAGTCTTTCTAAACTTAAAATTAATTTATAATAATCGGCATTTTTAAAATTTAAAAACAAAAGTAATGCTTTGTAAACCGTTAGTGCTGTCACAATTTACTCACTGTGACACTTTATATGGCTTTTACTTAGACTCTGAAGACACAAAAAAAATTAAAAAAATGCAGAATTCACACAAGTTGTTAGACATCGGATGGCTTAACATGCAGAGACGCAGACGACTCCGAACAGCAGTGTTTTATCACAAATTAATCAGCACTAAAACTCCTGCGTATTTATTCAACAAAATCAAATACCGCACTGATGTTCACAACATTAGTGTTAGGTCTAAAGAACTACTCACAACACCAAAACATAAAACACAGTTATTTAAAAGATCGTTTCAATAATATAGTAGTAGTAACATCTATTTATAATTATGTTGCCTCTTGCTCAAGCTATGTCACTGCTTAGTTATTGGATTTAAGACTAAATATAAAAAGTGGATACTTAGTGATCAACTTAGTAGCCTATAAAACAAATTCTAATTTTGATCTAATATTAAAATATTTTGTAAAATTGTATGTATTATTATAATTATTATTATTTTTTTGTTTTATGTTTTGTTTATTTTTTTCTCTAATCTCACTCTATTTAATAATTATTGGTTAAATGGAAAAACAGCTGATTAAATTCAATTCAATTAAGCTGAATTTCGCCATTATACTATTATATTTTACTTATGTATTCTTTAATTAAATAAAGTCGTTTATTATTATTATTATTATTATTATTATTATTATTTGAATACGCGTGAACTTGAAATTTGAGTAAATTGTCGTATTTTGATAAGAAATAATTAGTTAATTAATTAACGGTTCTAATTAGTGAAAGTGAAATCTGAGTGAATCATTGTATTCGATGGACTTTACAGAAGTTACCCAATACTTTAGTTTTTTTATGAATTGCTTAATAAAAGTTAATTAGTTACCCAATTAGAGGTTTTAATTAGTGAAAGTGAAATCTGAGTAAATCATTGTATTCGATGGACTTCACAAAGGTTATGCCGTACTTTAGTCTTTTATGCATTGCTTAATAAGAAATAATTAGTTAACCAATTAGCGGTTTTAATTAGTAAAAGTGAAATCTGAGTGAGTCGTTGTATTCGATAGACTTTACAGAAGTTACCCAATAATTTAGTTTTTCATGCATTGCTTAATAAGAGTTAATTAGTTAACCAATTAGAGGTTTTAATTAGTGAAAGTGAAATCTGAGTAAATCATTGTATTCTATGGAGTTCACAGAGATTCTGCTGTATTTTAGTTTTTTATGCATTACTTAATAAGAGTTAATTAGTTAACTAATTAACGGTTTTAATTAGTAAAAGTAAAATTCGAATGAACCGTTGAATTCGATGGACTTCACAAAGGTTATGCTGTATTTTAGTTTTTTTAATTAGTGGTTCTAATTAGTGAACTCGAAATTTAAGTGAATTATTATATTCGATGGACTTCACAGAAGTTATGCAGTAATTTAGTTAGTTTGACAACAAGTAAATTAATTATTAAAATACCAAAAATAAGTGTTTTTTAAATTAGAAAAATAGTTCAAAATTGTATAATGACCTACAAAAAGGCCGGACCAAGTGTTTGCAGCCTGAGGGAGGCCTGGAAGATCCCACAAAAAAACTTTTAAATTTTGACAAGTTGTCAAATTTTATTTGTCATATTTTATTTAATAAATTAATATTTTGGACCTTTCCAGATTGTATATAGAAATTAATAATGATGGAGCAGAATGTTTTGAAGCACTCTAAAGAGCAGTAAGAGCAAAGTCCCTTTAAAGGAAACATACGGCCGAGTCTGGCTCGTCGTATGAGAAACGTTGTGGTGAGGTTCTCACTCACAACAGATTTTAAGTACTTACACCTATGGATGATGAATTTATTGTGAGTGAGAAGCCCAAAAACTCTGCCTGTAAAGTTAAATTTAGAAAAAATTATCTCTAAATCTCAAAATTCTGTTTCGTATATAGTAAACAAATTTAAATGCCCACCGATTGTCTTGCATACAGAGCTTGACAATCTAAAAGTTATTAAACAAAATATTGAATAATAAATGTTAAACACGGTTTTAATAACCGTTTTTCCATTTACACGAGCTCTGTATCAGACCATCGTTTTTTGAAAGATGCGTGCAGAGTTGATGAACTGGAGTTTTATACGTTTACAGAAAAAGGTAAAAAAACTCACAATTTTGTAATGATGGGGCTCCAGGTAGACCTCACTGCTTAGGAATATATAGATGAAATTTTGAAATGTACAAAATTCAAATTCTAAATTGTTACAAAATGAAGGGAACTAAATTCCCCGTTTATGTTTTGACCACCTCTAACAAAATTACTTGTAATGAACTGAACAGCAAAGTTCATTACGTTTACCATACAATGGTCAGTTTTGATCGGTATGTCAATAAAAAAGGTTTAAGTCAGTGCCATCGCTGCCAAGAGTAGGGACACGCAACGTCGAATTGTTTTGAGAATCCCCGTTGTCTGAAGTGTGCTGGCTCGCACTTAACTCATACGTGACTAAGTGTAGAGAAGTGGAAGCGTGCTCTATTAGCTGCAAAATATACAAAAACAAAATTGCAGCTATTGAGAAACAATGGTCTAGAGTGTTGCCAAAAAAAACTCAATCACCAGTCAGATATGTTCCAGCACCTGCCCCGAGAGTTAACGCCTGGACCAAGAGAAAGGAAGATGCCGCAGTGATGCAGCAGAACCAGCATATTCAGCAGAAAGGAAACTTGTCGTCGCAGCAGAGATGTCAGGATGAACCCCGCCAAAGTTTGCAGTCTTTTGTATTTCTTGGCCATGACGACTATAATGGCGTCATGAGGAAATACACAGGTTGAAAGATATGGTGAATTTTTCAAAGATGTTCAATTTATTAAGAGACATGAATGATAGGCTGGAGTGTTGTCGTTCCAAAGTTGAAACATTCCAAACGATGTTATCATGTCTCAGCTGGATTAAATGGCTAATAAGTTAAACATCTTTGAATGGAATGCCAATAGTGTTAAATCAAAAGTTGGCAAACTGATAGAGTTCCTTTCAAGAACGGATGTTGACACTTTAGTTATCGCGGAATCAAAATTCGACCCCACTGTAAAATTCAATGTGAAGGGGTATCGCATTGAACGGCAAGATAGAAATTTTGCTGGCGGTGGGGTAGCCGTTCTTGTAAAGAATTCTATCTGCTACATGCAAATAAATTGCAACAGCAATTTAGAGCATGTCTCTATTAGGTTAGAAGATGGCATGACACTGATAGGTGTGTATTGTCCGCCAAATTTTCATTTTGGGGAGAACGATGTCTTGAGTCTTCTAGACAAGAGAAACAGAGTTTTTCTTGTCGGGGATTTGAATGTCAAACATAGTACCGGGAACTGCCACCTAAACAATCCCAATAGTACATGTTCATACAACATGTCCATCGCACATAACCTAAACGTAATGCATTCACCCACACACACATACTTTTCATCTAATGAAATGACACCGACCACTATAGATGTGGTTGTGAATAAAAACGTAACTAACATATCTGATTTAAAGACAGTGGACCAATTGAGTTCGGACCACACACTAATTACATGCACACTGTACAACACGATCAACAGACCGAGACAAAATGTCGACAGTAATATTAATAGCCCCGAAGACATTAACAAACATGTTGAATCATCAAAAATTATCAAAAACGCTTTCAAGAAAAGTGTAAAAACAAAAACAATTGAACTTTTGGCAGACAAGTTACCTTAGGACATAGTGAACAAAATTCAATCTAGAAACAAAATTCAAAGAATTTGGCAACGGACTGGCGATAGACATGAAAAAGATAACATGACTGAACTAAATAGACAAATTAAATTTGACATTAGCAATTTTTGAAACATGGAGTAGAATGATAAAATTAGAAGACTTTCACACAGGGACAATTTAGTTTGGGCCCTAGTGAAGTCGATCAAACAAAAAACAATAACAATACCGACGTTGACAAGTGAAGACGGTATTAATACTGCCTTTACTGACGTTGACAAAGCAGAAATGCTTGGGACAACATTAGAGGAAGTACATGTTCTGTAAGACAACTTGACTGACGAGCAAAAATTAATTACTGCTGGAGTGGAAAAATTTCTGTCCGAGTATTGACCTCTTCAGGACAAAAGAAGTTCGTGGAACGATAAAAAAACTTTCACCCTTTAAAGCAGCAGGACATGACAAAATACAAAACATAACATTGAAACATATAACACGAAAGACAGTAGTGCAACTGCACTACATTATAAATAGAGTCATCAGGTTGGGTTATTTTTCAAAATCTTGGAAAGTAACTCACGTGATGCTTATACACAAATCTGGCCAGACAGCTACATCATCCGACTCATATTCACCGATTTCCTTGCTTACAACGCTAAGCAAAGTGATTGAAAAAAATTATCATGAAAAGACTTGATTCTTTTGAATTACACAATCACCTAACGACTGACAATCAGTTTGGTTTTAGAAGTGGACATGGGACGGTTTAGCAAATTGCTAGAATCGTCAATGACATTAACATCAACTTCAATAAAAAAAAAGACAGACATGGTTCTGTTTGATGCCAAAAAAGCTTTTGACCGAGTATGGACTAACGGACTGATCCATAAAATGGAAACACTATCCATCATACTTGATTAAACTAATACACCATTTTTTATAAACATTTACACCAACAACTTTCGACAAAAATACTATACCGACAAAACAGCACGTCAAGTATCTGGGAGTCTAAATTATAAACAACATTTGACGCACACATTACACAAGACAAATCAGGCCATAAAACAAATGTATTAATTTATTAACAAAAATAGTTCGCTTTCGGCTGATACCAAAATTCACCTTTTGAAAACTGTAATCAGACCTTTATTAACCTACGCTGATCCTAAATGGCGCTGCGTAGGTAAAACAAACCTGAATAAATTGCAAGTGTTACAGAATAAGTGCCTGAGAATGGCACTTCGTAAAGACAGGTATGTCAGAATTAGAGATTTGCACAAACAAGCTAATGTACCTCTTATTTCGGCCTACATAATGAAAATTTCTAAATTTTTTTTTAAATTTAAACTAGAAACCCCCATCTCAAGGAACTCCACCAGCATCCGATCTCACAATAGACCGTTTAGAATAAAACATAAGCTCAGCTACCAGTGCTTGCCTATCTTCAACCAAAACGATTGATTTACCTTCCCTGTTAACTTTTCCTTTTGGATCAAAATTATTGTTTTTTTGTACAAACTGTATACATATTTTTGTATATACTGTTTATATTAGGGATAGGTTAGATTTAAGCTCAAAACAAAATTTCTGTAAACATGATTCCGACATTTCTGCAGACTTTGTATTGTTTTATTAACCATAATAATTTTTAAAAATGTTTTATTCTGTATGAATGATGCATGATTGTGTGAGTGAAAGAAGAATGAATCTGTGAGTGAATGAATCATTAGCGTATAATGTTTTACCAAACTTGTTAAATTTATTTTTTTATATTATCCACATTAATTGTGAAAATTCTTTAGTTAAGAAATGATTTTTACCTTATTTGTTAACGCTAAACTTTGTTGTTGTGTTTTTAAATTATTGTTTTTAATAAATAAATTAAATTGCAAAAAAATTGCTTCGCATCTGGCGGTCCCGTGTTTGATATCCAAATAAACAATTTTTTTTTTTTATAATTAATTAAATAAATTAAATCACCTGGCAACAAAAATAGCGAGCAATGACTGTTTTATATTAGTAATTAATTAAATTTGATTTGGGTCATTGATATTTGATCATTTTACATGTTTTATCTATGGAATGCAATTTTCATAAATCAATTTTATCAATATCTGATATCCTTAAATCACCTGGCAACAAAACATAGCGTTTCATGATTTACTTTACGCAATTTATTTGTATTAATTTTATAGTTAAAATAATTACATAATATCCATTGTAAAAATGTTTAAAATTATTTAATAAAAAATAAGTTTTTACTCGAGTATCAAACACTGGACCTCTAGACTGCGAAGCAACTGCTCTATCACTGTACTATTACAACACAACAGAACTATTTTAAAATACAGAAACACTTTATTAAGTAGTTTAGTATGTATTTAATCACGGCGGTTCATATCTCAGTAATTAATTTAATCTGATTTGGGTCATTAATATATGATCATTTTACATGTTTTATCTATCGAATGCAGTTTTCAAAATTTAATTTTATCAATTTCTAATACCCTTAATAACCTACCAACAAAAATAGCAACTGTTTTATATTAGCCCGCACTTTATCGGTTCATATCTCAGTAATTAAATAAATCTGATTTGGGTCATTGATATATGTTCAATGTACTTGTTTTATCATTCAAAATTGATTTTTAAATTTAAAATAAGTTAATAAATAACCGAAATAACGTTTGTTTGTCTATTTACTTTAATTAGTCTAATCTCGGTAATTACTTATTTTATAGGACGCTCATTTTGGCACGTGCAATCTATGTAAAACAATATTTAAATGCCGTAGTTAGAATTAAGATTTGATCTTGAGTAAGAGCTGTGCTAAATAATGACTGCTAGTTAATGAAATACTCAATTAGTTAGTTAACGCCCATTAATTATTGCTCGCGCTTGCTATAGAAATTTTGCAAATCTAACGGTATATTTATAAAGTCTCATAATAAGAGAGATAATGCTATTTATGTGAAAGTATATTTGTTGCTAGGTTTTTTTTTAATTTGTTTCTAACTTCGCAGCGGTAAAAAAACACAACAATAATAATAATAAAAATAATAATAACATGTATCTATATTGTAGTTCAATTTCAAGTAGAAACTTTTTGTATACTTATGAAACACGATGTCACTTAAATGGCCGCTACGGCTGCGTTTACAAATTCTCATTCTTTTGAAAAAATGCTGCATCACTTTACCGCACATTAGTTGCTCTATTGATTGTTGTGATATTAATGACGTAAACTTTGTCTTTAACGTAATCTCAGAGAAAAAAGTCAAGCGGAGTTAAATCACACGACCTAGACGGCCAGTTGAGCGAAATAACAGGTTGGGTGTAATTGATTTTCTACTTGTGTAGCATGTAGGTAGCCCCGTCCTGCTAAAAATAGACATCACCTATGTCCATCTTAGCAGTATTGGCCACAAATAGTCTGTAAGTATCCTACGGTAACGCTGCGCATTGACTGTAACAGTTTCACCTTCATCATCAAAAACCGCACTAAACTATAACTCGTTTTGGATAAAGTGGTTTCTCAACAATTAAACCTCACTAACTTGGTCAATTTTATTAATTATCTTCACAATTGCTGTTCGAGACGGTGCTTCATTCCGACCTTATATACCCCAAACTTTACAAATTTTCACTATATCTAAAGTGAATTTTCACTATTTCTATTCTTTGTTAAAGCGTAGATCGTACCACTTTGGTAAATGAGATCTTTACAAGTACAAAAATTACACCTCTTAATGGAAAACCCTATTTATAAAACCAATAAATGCTAAAAGTTGTTTTCTATAAACTATCAAATAATTATTAATCAAAGCGTTTATAATTTTATGCAGCATGGTCCTTAACCTCGGCGAAAAATTTTCTTTCAGAATCTGCAATATTACGGCGTTATAACTATAGTTAATGTTTTTTATTAATTTTGATCATGTTTTATTTTATTTTATTTTATTTTGACAATTAACAGCGTTTATTAATATTATTTAATAGTTGATGTACATTACTATTATCGTTTCGCGTTTAACGGTTCATTAATTAAATGCGATAACACTAATAACATTATAAATTAATTTGATAAAAATATATGTTTTTGAATTTAATGAACCAGATAAAAAATCTGTAATGCCCCGTTTACATTTATTTAGTAATTCCCTTATATTTAGTTATATTTGCAAGTAGGTATATAAAGTCTCAATCACTCAACTAAAGTAAACTCAGTAAAGCATCAGTACTGATATTCTCTTACTCATTACATATAAAATGTTTCAATATTTTGTTATTGTTGCACTTTGGGCTACAGTCAGTTTGGGACAACCAATTGATATTATAGAAGATGAGAACGGTCAACAATATTATCTTATTCCTATTAATCATAGCAGGCAAAGACGGTATGTATTAAAATAATAGTAATATACTACTTTTTCAATCATTAAACATTTATATGTAAAGATAAAGCAGGATCCCAAACTACTGGTTTGGCTGGGCCAGGTGGAATTAAAGTGACTTACACACAAACAATTTATATTGACAAAAATCACAAAGTAGACGCCTCAGGCAGCGCAAAGAAGTAGATGTTAAAAAAAAGCATCGTAATTACTGCCTTTACATCACCGATCCGTTTATATGTGTGTTTTGAATTATTGAATTTGTAACGTTCCCTCGATTTGCAAGGGGAACGGCCACGAATAACCCAATTGGGATTAACAGGGTTCACTAATTATATGCCTCGGGCGCTACTACATTCACAATGTGGAAAGGAATACCGTACTTAAGGAAAAATAAAACAATACGTAAAAAATAACTGTTTAATTCAAACATAACCCAATAAATTCCCCAAAATAAATATTTACACTATTTACAATGTTGGCCCAGGAAACGCATACAGAAAGTTGGAATAGAAAGGACGGAGAAGGGTTTCAACTAAGTCCACACAGACTGATGCCTACAACTCTCTTGGCGGCAAAAAAAAAGACAAAAGATGCAAACTTGGAGTCCTACACCTTGACTCAAGGCCATGACCTGCCCTATTCTTTCTCTACTGGAGTCCTACACTTTGACTGGCCCACGGAAAAGAAAGGTTTTCAGGAAAGGCGGGATTCTCGACACTTAGTCTGGTCATTAAATAGTCTTTTCACGACCTACACTGAAGGCGGGTTTCGGATTCCGGTTGGTTTCCAACTGTCGATTCAGGAACGGACGGCGGGTTATCTAGGGGCAAAAATAAAAAGGGGGAAATAGCAGTCACGGGGTTGGCCAACGTGACCAGGGAGACAAAATGGCCAACAAGTTTGAAATTGTAATGTCTGCCAGCAATGTAAACCTGAACAGAAAAAACTCGCCGGTTTGATGCTTTTACAGCCGTCCGTTTGTAGACTATGGCAAATGATAAGTGCGAGTTTTGTGGGCTCTTTTCCCAAATCAACTTTAGGTAATATGTATATTTTGGTAGTAGCGGATTATTTTAGGTCTGCTACCGCCTCAATTGTAGTAAAAAAGTTAAAAGATGAAGTTTTTCTGGTGTATGGTGTACCGCAATTCCTACTGGTGGACAACAGCAAACAGTTTTCTAGACATTTGGTGAAAGACCTTTGTAATAGATACCAGGTCACTTTCTTACCATCCTCAAGCCAATCCTACCGAACGGGTAAACATAATCTTAAAAAAGATGTTAGTATTGCAAATTGGTGATAATCAGCGATTATGGGATAAGGATTTAGCAAAAATCGGATGTGCCATTCGTACCGCGAGACATGAGGTTACTGGATATACACTTTAATACCTGAATTTCGGAAGGCAACAAGTGTTGCAAGGTACTGAGTTCGGAAAAGGCACGAAATTAGAGAATATTCAATTTGACCGAGGTAAACTGGATGAACGGGCTAAGAGATTTGAGGACTTGTTTTTGGAAGTCCGAAATAACTTATTTAAATCCTACGAGAAAAATAAAAAGTTTTATGATCTACGACGACGGGATGTAGAGTATAGCGTTGGCAATAAAGTATGGCTTCGTAACTTTTCACTATGTAATGCTGCCCAATATTATACATCTAAATTAGCCCCTAAATATGTTGGACTATTTATAATTAAAAAGAAGTTGTTGTTATGGGTATATCAATTAATGGACAAGACTGGCAAAGTTCGAGGCGTCAGGAGCGCTAAGGATTTGAAGCCATATGTCGACGATGTTATACCCGATGATGTTGTATACGTTTAGTTACTAAGTATGTGTAGTTTAGCTTAGATATTTTTAGTTTATTAGCAACATTTTTTTTTGCACTAAAATTTAAGGAAATTTTAGTTCACGGAAGTTAAGGGGGAATTTGTAACGGTTCAATTTTACATTAATAGTAATCGTTTAAAAAAAAAAAATTAAACAGAAACCAAATACAAAAAACGTAATTATAATCAATAAATTAAAATGCCCAATCAATAATAAAATTGAATTTATTACAAGAAAAGTAAATTTAATTAAATAAATAGAAACAGCAAAAAAAAAGAAAATATAAATAATATTGGAATGCGCAAATATTTGACCCCGACCGCGAATTCGTATCACCGCGATTATTCCGCGCTCGAGGAGAATTTATTTTGCGAGCCCCTTTATAAATTAAACCATCGTCCACATCGCTTCTCACTCCCTGCGTTAATTCATACACTAGATGCATTTAATTAGTAATGAATTACTCTACGGATTTTAAGCAGGAGTGGTTGTATTGAAGAGAATTGAAATTGTAAACGTATTGACAATTTTAATACGGATATTAGTAAATCCGGATAATTTAAAATTCATACATTGGATATTGCACTTTCCACTTCCTTTGATTTATAACATTACCGGAGAAATATTTAAATGAAAGCCGAATGCCAATTATAAGGATAGAGACAACTCCGATAACAATACGGATAACATCAAAGAAAAACCGAGATATAGATAATCATCGACAACCTTCGCTGGAATCAGATAAATTTATTAACTGCCTTTTAAAGAAATCTACCGTCATGGTCATTTAAGTTTAGGATTTGATTAAACTTATACTTGAGTTGTGTCTTTTGATATAACACCAATTATTAGGGGAGATATCTTTGTTAATTCAAAAAAAAATTATTTCTTTTAAGAAATATGAATTGTACGCATATATATGTAAACCACAGCGCTGCGGTACTACACTGATTTATATTGTGGTTTGAATATTTTTGTTTGTTTTAAAGGATACCCCCCAGTAACAACATTTGTATTAATTTTTGTTAAGAATCAATATATATATTTTATTTTGGGACTCAGCCTTTCTTTGCTCTCTCCGATTCGTGATTGCGGTCTCCTGTTTAATCACGTGGCGCCTTATACTAACTTTATATTGCCCACACCTTTTTTCACTTTGTTGGCCGGACAGTAGAAGACACGGGAACGAACGATAAGATTTTTTTTTTCTTTGCAGCTATAGTTAGAAGTGATTATTTTTTTCGAGTTATTTTGGTAAAAGTAAACGGCACAAACTGTTTTTGCAGATATTATCTCTGGTTTAAATAACACATTGCGACTTAATATTATATCGTTATAACTTGGAACATAAATACGATACCCTTTACAATCATCATCATATCCAACTAAATATCTATTAACAGATTTTTTATCTAGTTTTCTCCTCTTTTCTAATGAAATATGAACAAAACATTCCGTACCAAAAATCTTTATATTTTTAATATTGGGAGCTTTGTCATACCATAAGTCATAAGGTGATTTATTTTCTTGTCTACTTGGACCGGTTTTATTAATAATATCTACTGCAGTGTTCATAGCTTCTGCCCACAAAACTAAGGGCAAATTTGGATTAGAATATATCATTGATCTTGCTGCTTCAAGCACGATTCTATTTCCGCGTTCTGCAATATCATTTTGTTCAGGTGTATATGGTATATTTATTGAGTGTTTGATACCTTTGTTACTCAAAAAATCAGCAACTTTATTTTTAAATTCTCCGCCACCGTCGCTGTGCATTTCTTTAATATTTACTTTAATATTTACTTTAAATTGATTTTCAATTTCATTACAAAATAACTTTATTTTTTCATAAACTTCTGATTTTTTTTAATAAAAAAATATTCGCGTAAATCTCGAATAATCATTTTTGAAAATAACAAAATAAATACTTTTATCTAGAGATGCCACTTGCATCGGTCCACACACATCAGTGTATATGATTTCCCTAACTTTAGTAGCTCTTTCAATATTTTCATGAAATGCTAACCTATGTTGCTTCCCATAAGCACATCCGTCGCAAAAAGAATGATCTAAAGAAACATTAATACCAAAATTTTTCACAACGTTTTTAACGTGCTTATAATTTTGATGACATAATCGTTCATGCCATACTCATTTCGGAACCTGTTGCTATTATTTTCTTATCTTTCACAAAATAACAATCCTGACCAATATTTGTAACACTAAAATTAATTCCCATTTTAACAGAAAATAGATTATATTTTAAATTTGGTACATACAAAATATTATTGTACCATATATAAATTCACCATTAACAACAGTCTATTTACATTACATTTGCCCATTGCTAACATCCAATCGCATGACCCTTTTGTTTACATACAAAACACCGAAAACAGTCACAATTAAAACACTTGATCAGTTTATTTGAAAAATTCCTTTTGTAGGAATACCATTCTTTTTTCCAAATAATGCTATCGATGTTTCACAATTTTCTCGCTCTTGGATCCTAATTTCTTCTGTCATTAATCTTACTGTTAAATTGTCTAGAGTTTTCTTTCCATCATCTACAGAATCCCATGCGCTATAGAAATGATTAAACTGTCTTGGCAATGTCGATAAAATTCGAGCTAGGAGCATCGAATCCGACGCTTCACCTCCGAGATTTTTCATTATTGAAGTTATTTGTTCAAGACTCGAAATGTTGTGAGCTACACTTTCACAGGTTTGCCATTTGAATTTAAAAAATTGCTTCTGTACCATAGACAAATTTGATCAAATTTCATATTAAACGCCGAGTTTAATTTTCTCCACATTTGTTCTGCAGTTGTGCAGCTTAGAATCAAATCTAGCGGTTTTCTCTCTATTGATGTCATTATTAACCTCCTAGCTGTCTTTCTGCTTTCAAAAAACGTTTTAATTTTACTTCGTAATTTTCTACGTCATTTACGGAACAAACTAATGACCCTTCACACACTTGAAATACGTCATCGTTTTCTTCTAACACTGTGCTTATAATAAAGCGCCACTGTAGCCAATTGTCTTTGCCGCAAAGTTTCTCCAACTTTGCACTTTCCATTTTTATTATTTATAATTTTCACACCAATTTACTTAGTACCGAAATAATTTACAATTGTAGATCTGAGCCCATAACCTGATGAGTTTTAAACATTAAAACAAACTTTTACATAAGACAATCGGTTTATTAAGAATAATATATAAATGTAACATCGACAAAGATTATCTATTAACTAACTTAAAAACTACCTGCCACCATATTTATATTCCTTACAATACGTAGGGACATAGGGACAATATTCTAAGAACGCATTACGGCTTAATTCTAAGAAAACAATAATAACATTCCAGATGTTTAGGATTAGAGTTTTATATGAGGTTATTAAAAGAACATTTAAATTTATTTAGTAAACTCGTAAATATTAACAAATTCTAATAAAGTTAAAAAAATAGAGTGACATCAAATTTATGGATAACTATCACTTTTGAAGTAGTCTTAATCACCTGTCCACTCGCTAGTGTTTGTTATCAATAAATTGACATTTAATATTTCTATATATACTTGGGCATGTAGGTAGGAAGGTTTGTAATTAAAAAAACATTTTTAAACAAATTGTTTTAAAAAAGGAAATGTGCGAAGTAAGTGACTAAATTAAAAAAAGAAAAAAAGTGATTTCTAATTTATGCATAACTTTCATTTGGGCGGATGGTGCTGTAACTTAAATTGTTTAAACTGGACTGCAATAATGTA
Source organism: Tachinus rufipes (assembly GCA_963932245.1). Lineage (NCBI taxonomy): Eukaryota > Metazoa > Arthropoda > Insecta > Coleoptera > Staphylinidae > Tachinus > Tachinus rufipes. The sequence goes on from OZ010748.1 coordinate 56,287,660, forward strand.
AAGTTGCAAACTTATTTAGTTTTGCAAACATAAGCTAATTTAGCTAGTTATAGTTTGAGATTTTATAAAGATTTTTTAATTCGTCAGCTATCTTCTCAGCAATCATTATAACTGGAGCAGTAGTATGTCCTGAAAGTGTTGCTGGAATAACACTGCAATCAACCACGCGCAGTTTATTAATATCATGAACCTTTAACGAAGGATTAACAACTGATGTGGAATAATCGAGCCCCATTCTGGCTGTTCCTGTTGCATGAAGTTGTCAGTTAAATTATTACATTGCGGCACACTAACATCTCCTAATTTGGCACCAATTTGTTTAAACGGTTTTGTTTTTAACAATTCTAAAGCTCTCATAATTCCTTTATATATTGTTTCGATATCATCTGGGTGTGATAAATAGTTTGGGTTTATATTTGGATAATCCGTAGGGTCTGTACTCTTTAACGTAATTTCACCAACAGATTTTGCATGAAGCAGCATCAAATGTATTGACAATTTATGCGAATTATATTTATTATCAAAAAATAAATTTTGTGTTGCGTATACAAGTTCAATATCCGGAACTTTATGTTTTGGTTCAAATTTATGGAAGCTAACAGCAATTCCAACACCTTCACTAAACTTGCCTTGACCAGTTTTTTGATAAAAATTGAATTCATTTTTTAAATTAACATATTTTGTGTAGTTGGTTTCTATTGGTATGTCAAATAATCCGGTGTGGTCTTGCATATTTTGACCTACAGGTAAATAAGCTACTGGTTTAATATTGTGTTTATGAAGTTCTTCCTTTGGCCCGATACCTGATAGCAATAATAATTGTGCAGTGTTTATACTTCCCGCTGATAATATATATTCTTTGTTTGCTCTTGCTTTGTAGCATTGGTTATCTTTTAGAAATGTTATGCTGGTTATTTCGTTTTGTGTATTGAAATTAATTTTGCTAACTAAAGAATTTTTGAGAATTTTTAGGTTTTGTCTTGGTTTATTTAAATAAGCTGTATAAGCACTTGATCTTTGACCATTTAAAGAAAATTGTTGAAAACGACCAATACCTAATTGTTCTTGCCCATTAAATTCAAGTTCTTTCATTCCCAATTCTTTGTTACCTTCTATTACAACTGATGTGAGAAATGGTTGAGGTGTTAGATATTCTACATGTACCGGGCCTGATCGACCACGGTAGTTGGCATCAAAATCATCAATACTTGTGTTTTCTGATTTTTTAAAATAAGGTAGTACCTCATCATAATTCCATTTTGTTTTATAAGTACTGGGCCATTCATTAAAATCCAATTTGTTTCCTCTTACGTAAGCCATATAATTAATAGTGCTGGAACCACCCAATACTTTACCTCTTGCATAATCACATTGTTTATTATTACTGCCTAAACAAGCATTGTTTTGTGGTGTTGTTAAATATCCCCAATTAACATTGGATCTTGTTGCTGCTGCATACGCTGCTGGTATGTTATTAAATTCTGTTGGATCACCACCTGCTTCTATCAGCAAGACATTCCATGATGTAATTTCTGATAGACGACTTGCTAAAACTGAACCTGCAGTTCCACCTCCGATAATTATAAAATCATATGATGGATAATCTAAAAACAATATGGTTAAAAATTTGACTAAGATTTTTTTTAAATATTAATACACACTTTTGCAATTGGTGTTGGGATAATTTTTAAACTCAGCACTATTGGTGGGTGCTTGCCATTCATGACTTTTTTTCAAATTATCCAGCCATAGTTTTTGATACAAATAATATGCAAAAATTGTATGGCAAAGTATAGAAAAAGCACAACCGTATAACATGTTTACTGTGTTGAAAATTAAATAAAAATAATTTGTTTTGTTATGATGTTTATATACTTTGTTTAATCTTAAAAATTTACATATTTCCGATGTTTCCTAAAAATATGTTTGTCTTACTAAATAATTGGATATAAAAATATTTAAATATTTCTTAGAAATTTATGATAAAAATAAATTACTTAACAGATAAACAACGTTGTTTCTACTTAGTTTTTTTATATTTCCAAGGTTTTATAAACATATGTTTGTCTTACTAAATAATTGGCTTTAAAAGTATTTAAATATTTCCTAGAATATTTTTTTGAATAATATGGCTTTCTGAAATGACAAAAAATTTATAAAACTTTTTTTAATATGTAATTAAAGCATCAACACATTTTTAATTTTAATTTGTAAACATTTTTTTATTCTATATGATATTAAACTTTATACTATAATATTAAATCTACATACAAGATGAGTTTTTTATGTTATTAACTAAGTAAACAAGGAGTTACAGGACAAAATTTTTTTTTAACATTTAACATTAATACAAATAATCATTTCTCTAGTAACGCTATGTTAAAAAAAAAATGTTTTGGTAATTTAGCCTTGGTTGGTTTGATGATTCTAAGTAACAAATATTTCTGTAATTGTGAAATACATATAAATTAGGTTAAATTAATAGTAATTAATTGTCCACTTTTATCGACTGACTTAATTTTCTTTTATAAAATAATTTTTTTTTTCTTCGAGTTAGATTTTGTCGTTTCCTTATTGTTTAGACTGCCTTCTTTTTGTATTTGACTATGTTAATTGAAAGGTTCTTAAATTAATTACAATACGTTAATATTAACTCAAGTTTATTCTACAAAGGCACAAAGTAAACTGTTCATAAAATAAATATATATCGTTGAAATAAAATTATCATATATAGCAAAAAATAACCTTGATAAATAAATATAAAATAAAACATTTAAATAATTCTCAATATATTACATTTTCCCCCTTATAATATACAAGAAATAACAAACAAAATCAAGAAACATATACCTTAATAATATTAACAAATAACAAACTAAATTTCATTAATTAATTGTTTTGTTTTGATTTAAATGACGTCGCCATTGTTTTTCTAAACTAGGGATGTAAACTAAGTAAGTCCTTGGTCTTAACACTTTTTTAATTTGTCCGTAATCCATTGCATCTACCGCTAAATTAACTGGTAGTGCCAGATCAAAATGTGCTAATACAGTAGCTGATATTATGAGTAGTTTGATATTATTAAAAGCATTTTCACATTGTTTTGCCCAAATAAATTCATGATTCTTTTTTAATAAATCATATAAAGGGCTTAAAATTGCTGAACTATTAGGAATGAATTTATTATAATAATTAACCAAACCTAAAAATGATTTAAGCTAGGTTACATTCACGAGCACTGGTGCCTTACTTACTGCTATAACTTTTTCCGCTGTTGTATGTAACCCTTGCAATTTTATGTCCTAAATAATCTATAGATTTTTTTTTAAATTACATTTTTCTCTTTTAATTGTTAATCCTGAATCAGCTAATATTTTTAAAACCGTTCCTACACGCTTTAAATGCTCATTCTCTGTTGATCCACTAACCACTATATCGTTCAAAAAACATGCAACTCCCTCTATTCCTTTTAACAATGATTCCATAATCTTTTGGAATTTTGCCGGTGCGCAAGAAATACCATAAGGTAATCTAATATATTTAAATCAATCTTTGTGAGTGCTTATAGTGGTCAAAATTTGGGAACTTTCATCTAATTTAATTTGTTGGTACGCATTTGATAAATCCAATTTACTGAAATAGCAACTTCCTTGTAGTTTCACAAATAATTCCTCAATTCGTGGTAAAGGATGTTTGTCAACTTCTATCATGTTATTAATAGTGACTTTATATGATGCTTTCCTTTCACTGTTCTGGACGGTTTTGAACAATTCTGTGCTTGACGCCCCATGTATCTTTCACATAGAGCTTGACGCTCCAACTTGTTCCGAGTTTTTTTACCTTCTCCCCTTATGCACCACCAACCACGACGGTTCATCAGAACGGTTCTGTGCTTCAAACCCCGGGAGCGTGTTGCTCTTGAAAGGAAAGCAGTAATATTCTCCAGATAGTCTCATAGTTCCATCTTTTTTTCAATATAGGTACAATAGGTGTACCCCACGGACTGTAATTAATTGGCTAAATAATATTTTCGTTAATTAATCTTGAAAGTTCTGCTTCAACTTTGCTTTTTAATACAAATGCCAGCGGACAAGCTTTAAAAAACTTAGGAGTTGTATTATATAAACTAAATTCAATTGTATGGTACCTTTGCAAAATAACCCCAATTTATTTGAAAATACTGTAGGATATTTATTGCACAAGCTGACCATCAAACTCCCAGTCCCTATACTATTTTCGGTATCCTGAATTTGTATATACCTAAATTAAACATGTAAAAAAATCTCTACCTAGCAGAGGCAGACTTGTTTCGACAATAATGTACAAATTAATCGATTTAGTAGCATTCTTGTAAGTAATTTCAATCTCAATATATCCTAAAGGTAATATTTTATCTCCATTATAATAATTATTATTATTAACTGGAAAATGAATATTTTTAAACTTACTTGAAATTACTGAACAACTGGCACCAGTATCTGGTTAAATAATGATGCCGATTAATATTTTTTGTTTTGCATACTCCCGCTAAATGTCCCTTTTGTCCACAAAAATTACGAATATAATTTTTATATTTAAAAAAGTTTCTTAAATGTCCATATTTACCGCGCACATAGCATTTCCGTGTTACCCTGTGATTGCTGCGTCTGCGCTCCTGCAGCCTTCATGCTGATGGATTTGCAGGAGTTGTGCGTTCCTGCTGCTCCTCGATATTCTCTGCTTTTGCTGTAACCTCCTGGTACCCCGTTGATGTTGTGACCACCATTCACGTATCTCGCGCCACCAATGCGATGTTGTTTCTTTTGCGCTAGAAGAAATACTTCGGCTGGCTCCGTCTTTTTGTCGTTGCACTTTAGAGCTTTAATACGGCTCCATTAAGTTGGCCCCCCCCACTAAAAAACTTGAAAATTTTAAAATACCAAATTAATGCGCTCGTAATGCGCTCTTATGCGCTGCAAAAAAAAAATTTATGCGCTCATCTGTAAATATGATTTTTGAACAATTTTAGGTGAGGGGGCCAACTTAATGATTAGCCCCCCCAGTACATTTTTTTAATTTTGAATATACTATATTAATGCGCTCGATACGCAAATTTTTTTTTATGCGCTCAACTGTAAATATGATTTTTGAGGTGGGGGGGCCAACTTAATAATTAGCCGGTTCTATAAAATTGACCTTCTGGAAAAAAAAATATAAATTTGGAAATACCAAATTAATGCGCTCGTAATGCGCTCTTATGCGCTGCAAAAAAAATATGCGCTCATCTTTAAATATGATTTTTGAACAATTTTAGGTGGGGGGCGGCAACTTAATGATTAGCCCCCCAGTAAATTTATTTAATTTTGAATATACTTTATTAATGCGCTCGATATGCGCTCTTATGCGCCGCAAATTTTTTTTTATGCGATCAACTGTAAATATGATTTTTGAACAGATTTAGGTGTAAAGCCGGCACTTAACCGTTAACTTGTTTTATGGGCTTATATGTAAATTTAGTTATTTAGGTGTTTTAAGTAGAGAGTGGCAATTTATGAGTTAACCCCTTTCCTTTCCCTCTCTGTTAGAAATAAAATTTAATTTTTAATATAATAATTTTTTATAGGCTTATTCTAGATATATTTTAACATTGATGTTAAATTCTAATTTCTTTATGTTTGCTTAACTTTATCAAAACCATCTGTTTCGGTCTTAAAAAATGTGGGCGAAAAAACCGATTTAGAGGCTCAATGGCCAAAAAGCATTTTCGGTATTAGGTGAGGCAGTGGGCAACTTAATAATTAATTATTCTAGTAAAGTTTTACAAATATTATTATACCGTATTTATGCACTCAAACTGCTCTTCATAAAAAGTTTATTGAACATACTATATATATATATATATATATATATATATATTTATAATTAAATTAAAACATTAAACACGTATTCTATATTACTTATTTTTTTAATGTATATTAACTAAATATAATATTACTTACTTATATTATAAGAAAACACTATTACACGTTTGCAATTATTAAATTTATTTATTTTTATAACAATATAATACATATAAACAATAAATTTAAATGTTTTTTTTTATTTAGAGTAAAAAAATAACTGAATCCGAATTTTTGCTGAAGTTGGACAATGTACAACTTTATCCTTCAAATCGTTAAATTCTTGCCAAAAACCATTGTGTCCTCTTGCGTACGCAATAAAATGACCTGCAGATCCTTCACCTTGCATACCTATAAGTCCTCTTAAAATAAAACAATCTCCACTAACTTCACATTTGGTGGGAATTTCCGACAACTTACATACTAATTCAGTAAGATGATTATTTAAATTTAACGGTTCTATAAATAAAATGGTGTTGCAAACTTTTTTTTGGATTTGTGTTATCTGTTTTATGCAATTATTGCACTTTTTTGCAATACATTTTGTTGAAACAGGTTTTTTTGTTGTAAAGTTCTGTATGTTATCCACTACTACACTTATTACAAGTGATTCTTGAATAGTTTCATAGTTACATGCAGAACAATTTATAATGGTTAAAATTGGCAATTTAAAAGGCCAAATTATTTGCAGCATATTTGTGATAGCACTTTCCACATTTATATGATATATGCCTTGTATAAATAAATCAGTTTTAAATGTTAAACTTAAAATTTCCCCTCGTAATTGATATGATTTTGATGCAATCCCTTTTTGAACTAATGACTTTACTAAAATTAGTTTGCGGTTGTTGCATATACTCGCGAAGCTTTTCACTGTCGCATTACGAAGCAGTCACTAGTTGCAAAATTGCATCAAAACTACACGTGTTTGATATTGTAACTACTTTTTTGTTTTTTAATTTAATTGGTTTTAATTCAGGGCGATGGCCATTCTTTAAAATTCCGATTGGCATTAATTTTTGTCGTTTGCGATTTTTCTTTAGTACATTTCCTTTGCCCATCCAATTCTCCACCGCATTTAATTCAAATAGTTGAGTCTTATCTGTGTTTTTAGTACAATAAACGCATGCTCTTGTGTTGTCTCCAAAAGCAACTGAACATAATTCGTTGTTGTGAATTTTATTATTGCAAAGACAACAATTATGTTCGGCCGGCAAATTTAATTGGCATGACGCGCAAATATCTACAAATTATAAAAATGAAGATTGAATATGATGATTTAATACAATTAAATAATGATTACCTTTTATAGAGTTTTCTAAAGATGTAGCAGGAAATTGATGTGCATTAGAAACATGTAATGATGTTAATTTTGTTCCTATTTTGTTACAATGGGCAGGTTCTTTTTCATCTATAATTAATATATTAGAAACATGAACTAAAGTGATACGATTTAATTTTTTAATAATTATTTGGAGTAGACTGTCGGATATAGTTAAGTGATTTATTTGAACTGCACTGTCTACTAAAAATAATAAAAAACAGTATTAATTTTTTTTTTTAAACAACCTAACCATTATTTAATTTCTAGTATATTTCTCTACAAAATAAATATACAATTATGTATGATATGCAATAAATTGAAACTTATTATGAATGATATTTCATACTTTTATTTGTGTCCTCAATGTATTTACAAGCAGAATTAACTATTTTCATTTGTCCTTCATTTGCTCTTATATGATTTAAAACAAATGTATCAATTCGAGTAGGCAATTGCTGATTAAAAATCCTGTTTTTAATGTGGTTGATATTGCTTTCTACCGAAGCAGAACTTGCAATTGTGTCAGAATTTGCAAAATGTGGTGTTAACAAAGCTGACCAAAGTGGTATTGTTTTTATAGAATTTTTAATGTGTCGCCATCGCCTTCTATGTCTAAAGATGTTTGAACTTCCGTAATAAGTCTTGATATCCAAGCTTCAAACTTATTATTATCAGAATCTTCATTTATTTCTTGGAGATCTACTGACGTGTCCCGTTCGAAGCTCTGCAAATCAATCAACCAAGAATAATATTTGCTATTGTCATAAATATAATTTCATACTTTAGTTTTGGAAAGCTATATTAATATTAATATTAAAATTATAAAATAAAGACATTAAACTAAGATTTGAGTTTAAGTTCAGTTTAGTGTATTTTTTTACAGATATACACAAATAAAATGATTTTTTTTTTTTTTTTGAGATTTTTATTATTTTAATCTGAGATCGAAATGTAAAATAAACTTAGTTAAACATAAGATTAAGCTATGATTAAAATACCAGCTCTAAACCTGCTGGTTTTGGTAGATTTATAAAAATTTAAAGTTGTTATTATAATCTAAATGTCAAATAATACATCAAGTTATTAAATAAATCTAGTAAATTAAAAACATTAAAAATTTTAACCAATTACTGATAAGCAATTTTTTCATTGTCTTAAAAGAACCATTTTTTTTTAATATTACGTTTTATAGTTTGCAAAATTAGACATTACATGACATTAGTAGCTCAAAACAATATAAAGTTTATCCATTTTATATATATATATATAAACAATATGAATTGATAATAAAATACTTACACCAATATTTATATTTTTCAAAGTTTCGATAGTTCCAGTAGAAATTCGTCGTACAAGATGGATTTTTGATTTTTTACAAATTATTTTACGTCCGTTTATGTAGCCCTCAGTTTCGCTCATTGCAACAGCTATGGTTGCTCTTAAAATGGATTCGGCGTCATCAACTTTAGAGCATTGCACAAGAGCTCCCATTATTCTCAAATAGAACTGTTTAGTTCTATCGGAATTGCAGTTTTTTATAGCAGACCAAGTTGTTACATTTTTAATAAAATGAGCTACATCGTATCTTATAAAACATCCTAAATTGCAATCAACATGTTCGTATAGAACATCATAGCAATGATTAATATACGCATTAGCTGTTTTAAAAAATGAAAATGATTGAATTACAGCGTAGCTAAGAGCTAAGCTCATATCAATTACTACTTCTTGGGGATTTGATGCCCCGCTTGCTTTCCACTCTGTCAACCAATTTGTAATTCGTGTAGAAAATTGTTGGCTAATTTTTGGATCCCTTATAGCAATGTCATAAAGAAATAGATGTGCCGATTTTTCTCCCCAGGGTTTCTGCAACTTGTGTGTTACACCACCAGTTGCATCAATTTGAATTTATGCGTAATTGTTTTGGCAATAATTTTGATAAACTCTCAATTGTAGAGGACTCCAATAATGTACATTATAAGGTGATAATGATATATCTCTAATAGTACTATTAAATTCAAGAGTACCTTTTGCAGCAAATAGAGACATAATGAGATCGTTGTCAATTCTGGTTTTTTTGGTATGTTCATGTTTTGCCACTCTTAGAACATTTAATGATGGCAAGTCTTTAGGTTCCACATCAAATTTGTTGTACTTATATGCTCTGGCAGCTCTAAATTGGGAGCTACTACATTTTTCCAATTCTTCAACAACTTTTAATCTATTTAAACCGGATAACTGCCGTTTTTTAGCAAAAGTGTGTTTTTGCTCAAATTGACCTTTGTATATGCACTGAAATGTTATAATTTCTTCTTCATCTAGCGGTTTATCAGTTAAAAATTTTTATAGTTTTGAATCGCATTCTTTGCATTTGCCAAATATGTTAATAAAACTATTGAAAGAATTTTTAAATACTTTGCATCGTTTAAATGCAATCAAACAATTTAGTTTGGTTGCATCATAAATTTTTTTATAATTTTTCTCTTGTACATCTATACGCAAGTATTCAGTCTTACTCAGAACTAAATCGAATCTCATTTTCTAGTTTTTCTATATCAGAATCAAGACGTGTCACTACTATTTGATTCATAAAATGTGTTCATTTGGTTTGATATGTCTTGAACTATAAACAAAAATAATTATTATTATTTTTGAAAAAAGTTATATAGACTTTCTCTAAGCATTTTAAAAGTTACGCACTTGTAATACAAGTTATTTATGCCAATAATTATATTATAATTATTATAAAACACATTTTATTATATTATGTTTGAAAACTTTTAAAATATAACTCGCATATTATTTACGGTGCAGACAAACAATTAAAATAAATATATTTCGTTTACATTTTAGGTATGGTTACTATAAAAAAAAAAGTAAATTTGATTTCAATTTTCACAATAAAATGTACACCCCTGGTTTATTTACTAAACAATATTATTTAAACTTGTTTTCCATTTATAGGTTACATCTAATTATAATGTACCTATTAAAATTTAATTGGTGCAAAAAATATTTAGTCCTACATTATTGACACGCAAAAAGTTTGTATATCTATCAGCACTACGTGCATTTTGCGGTTACTAAATTTTCAATAAAATAATAAAACAAAACATAGTATGTTAATAATTTATTGAATTTAAATTCTTAGTTAAGCAGCTACTAAGCCAAACTTTGCCCTTTTTATAATGTACAATGTAAAAATCTATAATAATAAATAAATAAATAAATATCAGTAATAATAGTTCATTGTTGTTTACTTTTTCATTCAAATATCTATTTACGTTTACGTTGTTTTAAATTATATTGAGAATAACAGAAACAATAATTGTTTATACTTGTTGCTGTGGCAACTGGAACATAATCTACTACATTTTGTTTTATTATTTTAATGAATATTTCAAAAACTGCAAGTTGCTAACCTACGAATTGTCTAAAAATAAAAGAAATACAGAAAAATTTATTAAAAAAAACTGATGATGACGTCATATCACGCTAAACAATGCGTGCCATGTTTATTATGAAAATCAAAATACGTCACTATATAGATTTAGAAAAATACAAATAACTTGTATTAGTCATTTTTGAAATAAACTAAAATGCAATCAAAAATTGGGAGCCCAACACAGATTTACCCAACTTTCTATATGACAACGGTGTGTTTTTTATTAATATAAACTCCTTGCATAATGTTATTAATGTAAAAAACAATACTACTCACCATTTATGTTTTCATTATTTGTATCTTCTTCTAATAATTCACGCCAGTTATAATAGTTTTTGCAGATTGCAGTGTACAAAGCATTTGAGGTGGAAGACCAATTGCATTTACTTATAAGTTCATTATAAATAATATTATGTTTTCCTACAATTTTTCCTTCATTAATTAGGTCATTTTTATATTGTTTTATTAATTGAGTCATGTTCTCAATATTATCTTACGATCTTTTTTTTGACATTATTACGCTGAAATAATAAAATAAATATGAACCTTCAATAATTTAAATCATGCAAGTTTGCAAACTAACACTGCAAAACACTGTGATATAAAATGTATGTTTTTTTAACAAACTAATTAAGAATAAGTACTTACATTCAAGACCAGAATGTCATAAACAGGAAATGCGTTTTCAAAACACGTTTACTTTATTTTATTTTTTCAAATAAATTGAGCAAATAATACTTGAATCTTATTATACTTATAAAAGAGACAATAAGCTGTTTTTTATTTATGTTGTAAAATTGCATTTGTTAAACAAATGAAGTGCTACCGCAGCAGCCAACTTTCCACGCTTTCCAACCGCCTGACGCTCCTATTCGATCGTTGTAACACCGTTGCCAATAATCCGGCAATTACCTTGCAAATATGTTTTATTTCGAGAAAGCAATTTGTGTATATGATGTGTAAATAATATCAATCTAATCATTGAAAACTTAAATATTCAAAATTGAGCTATAAGCAACGATATGAATATTAATCTTCTAATTTCTTATATATAATTAAAAACTATTTGAAAATCTAAATTTTTCTAAAATTTTATTTTAATATTAAAAAAATGATGGATTGGCAACATAGCATTATCAAACTTCATGTCTTATTTTTGCGCAGTAAAAAAAATACTAATGTTTCGCACAAAAATAAAGATTCAATAATCATTATAGAACATATAAAATCAAAACCTAATACAAATATAATTTGCATGTTGCTAAGGTATGAATATATTTTTATTTTGTTTTAAAATGTAATTTATTGTTATCTAAAATAGATTATAAAATTGAAAAATGAAGGCCATAAGCTATAATAATTTTAGTATTGTTAAAATTAATGTTTATTCAAAATAAATTTTAAAATATTGAAATGCACATCATCAGATATGTTTGCTGCTACATATTAGTTTTTATTTATTATTTTGCTCCCCCCCCCCCACCTAAAACTGTTTAAAAATCATATTTGCAAATAAGCAATTTTTTTTGCAGCTTTTAAGAGCGCATTACAAAAAAATTGCGATTAATATAGTATATTTATAATTGAAAACTTTTACTGGGGGGGCTAATCATTAAGTTGCCTCTCCCCCAAATAAAATGGTTCAAAAATCATATTTAGAGATGAGCGCATCATTTTTTTTGCGGCGCATAAGAGCGCATTACGAGCGCATTAATTTGATATTTTCAAATTTATATTTATTTTTCCTAGAAGGCCAATTTTATAGAACCGGCTAATCATTAAGTTGGCCCCCCCACCTAAAACTGCTCAAAAATCATATTTAAAGTTGAGCGCATAACAAAAAATTTGCGGCGAATAAGAGCGTATATCGAGCGCATTAATATAGTATATTCAAAATTAAAAAAATTTACTGGGGGGGCTAATCATTAAGTTGCCCACCGGTACCGACCGCTACCCTGATTTGTCGTATTTTAACAAAAATGGCAACTTCTCCTTTATCTCTGCTTCTACAAATAATTTGATAATCGATTTATTTTGTCAAATAATAGTTAGAAAAACCCATCAAATATAGAAATAAATGCGTTTTTCTGTATTTTTGAATGCATTTTGTTGCTATTTGCAAATATAATTTCACAAAAATGACTTCGACATATCATAGTTTAATCCTTTCTAAATGTACTGGTAAAAAAATAAATCGATTATTAAATTATTTGTAGAAGCAGCGATGAAGGGAAAGTTGCCGTTTTTGTTAAAATACTACAAATCAAGGTAGCGGTCGGTATGGTCTTAAGGCTGTAGTATATCACGTGACAAATATTTCCGTCAAAACTACTTCTCTTTGTCCCTTGGTCTAACCCGCGCGTACAATCATTTTACCCGAAAATGACTTCACATGCGGTATGCTAACAGCGCTATCCACTACCAGTGCATTCGGCAAGGACGTATCGGGTTGAGCTCTTCGGTCACTTATAACCGCGCTCATATTGTCCCCATTCCAGTTTACAACTAGCTACACTGCCTTTTTATATTTATGTATACAGTAAAACTTGAGGTCAGAAGATTTTCTAATTGGAGTATCGAATATTTAATTTACTTCTGATTATTATATAATAATATAACAAATTTAACAGTTTACTACTCTTGTTTTCAATCTATTATGTTTTTTGGTATTATTGTTTGGAGAAGTAGTATGTACACAAACAAACTGTTTGTACAACAGAAAAGGGCAGCTCGAGTTATGTTTAGTATGCAGCCTCAAAATTCTTGCAGGACAGTGTTTAAATCCAACAATATGCTTACCGTGTATGGACTGTACATGTATCAGACACTTTTTTTTTACCAAAAAAATTAAATTAAATTCAATGACCACTCAAAAAAGCAAACTTGGTCAAATATTTATTTCTATCTCGAACACAGACTTGATGTTACTGAAAAAAATACTATATATATCTCAATTAAATTATATAATCAATAATAATTTATTCATAAATTAATAAAAAATGTATTTTAGTTTGTTTTTGTTGTAATGTTCTTTTTCATTGATTTTTGATTAATTAAATTGGAGATAGACTAATGATAACTATTAATTAGCTTACAATTATTGTTTTAATAACTAACGTTATTGATACATTAGCTTAAATTAACTATAAGCTAAATAATCATACATCATTATCCTAGCTATATATTTTATTATCATCTATCAATACATGCTAATAATATACAGGATTGGGTGACTGCATTTTCAATTTATTTCAAAAATGACCTTAATAAAAGGTTTTGTATATGTTTTAATCTATATGGTGACTTATTTTGATTTTTAATGCGTGTTTTATGTAGTATGACTTCATTATCAGTTTTTTTTAAATAGAACACGATTTACGGTTTTTAAAATAATTATTAAAATAATAAAACAAAATGTTTAGTACGTTTTAAATCATTTATAGTCAATAATAAATAATAATAATAACAATATTTTATTGTAGTTAGTAGTAGTTTTTTAAATTGTATAAAAAATAACTGAGGAACAATCAGTGTTCTTACTTGTTGCTGTTGTAATTGGAACAATTTGTTTTATTATTTTAATTTAAGCAGATTAAATTTTACCAATCTGCAAAGCAAAAATAGAACTATGTCATTTGTACTTCTACTACGATTGCGATCTAAAATTGATATTAGATAATTGTAGAATTAAAAAAAATAGTTGTCTGATATATCTTTTAAATGTTTTAAAGAACTTCTATACAAATGATTTGAACATTCTTCTTTTTGTACTAATCAGTTCCATATGGACAAGATATTTAAAAAAAAAATACACTAATCTATTGCCATTTTCTATTATTTGCATATATTTTAGTCTATGCATATCTATGCTACATTTAAATATGTTTACAATAATATTGCTTTCCATACATAAAAATTTCTTTGTGGTTTTTGTAGCAAGTTTGATTAGGTTTAAGAGAAAGCATTGTAGCATACAACAATATTTGTTTTTTTGTTTAAGTATAACGAGTTTTTGGTTCAGTAACCTATGATACATCCAACACCAGAAAGAGTACTGTAATTTATCCCATTTGTAAACGCTTGGACCAAGCACCATTGGTTATTATCGTAATAGGTACACCATTTCTATCTACTTCCCCAAACTCAGTAACAATATACTGTTCTTTTTTATCTGACATTTTTATAGTTTCTGAAGCAGTTTTCCGTATTATGACACCTACTTCTTCTTTGCAGATATATAAAGCAGTTCTTTGCGTTGTGTATATCCAATACAACACAACTGAGCCTTATACAATAGCTGCATTTACTTCCATTAATTCTGTTTCATTTGACTCAGTAGTAACCACCTTTATTATATGGCACATTTGACGTTTTTTTCTCTTTTATCACATTTAAATCAACAATAGAACTAGCAAATGGTTCATATAGACCACTATTAAAATTATATTTAAAAAAAATGTCCAATTCGTGTGCCTACAGGAAACCGATTTCTTCCTACATTAATTGCAGGTTTATATGTTGGCAAGTTCTTGGCTAGAAAAACAATTTTAAACTTAATAAGCATGCCAATTTAATCAATTAAATGAATAGTTAATTAACGTCTGATACTGACAACTTATTTTTTTAATAGATTTAAATGTAGTTGTTATTGTTTAAATCAGTAAAATTACCAAAGCACAAAATGATTGATTGAAAACCATAAATTTGACAAATTGAATGTAACATAATAATACACCAAAATATATCATTTTTATTATTTATTTTTGACGTATACTTCTCTACTCATCAAATAAATGAAAATATTGGAACGTATTCAGCAGTCGATCGGTAAAATTCAATTTGGAGTCGTATAATCGATGAGATTTTAGCTAGATTACGCAATCTGATTGTTTGATTTAACAGATATTGAAAATAATTTGTAAAGCTGTTGCCATTGACACTGTAATACTTAAATTTTGCTTGCTTAATTAGTTGTATAGCTGCTTGCTTTGGTCATTGGAATACTATGTTATTTAATTATCAGTTTAACTGTAATTCATAATTTTATAAATCAAAATGTTATAGATGACATATTGTTTAGTTCAAACCCACAGTTTTGATAATCTGTTAAAAATTAAGAATAAAGTATCTGCAGTTGACAGTGAATAAACCTTACATATAGTAATATTGGTAGGATCGCGTGTAGCTTACTCAATATGATTAATTTAACAGATAAAATAATTGGTAATAAACACCATGTTAACATTTAATCAGTAAAAAATGGCTGTTATGAATCAACATTTTAACTTTCTTTGTAAATAATTGTAAATATATTCAATTCAATTCAATAACCTCTTAATACCGTTAGGTGTCGAGGCGTCGGACACACCGAGCCACAGAGATTGTAAATATATACAACAATGTATTGTATATACTTACAAGTAAAAAGTTTTGATAAAGTAACTCATGCAACTCATGTCCATCATTTCTACGACCGTATTCAAATATATGTATTCAAATTAATAACTTTAGTTTTATGATTATTTTCTAAGTAAATAGTGCCTGAAAGAGTCTCCTCTAAAGAAACATTATTCGATGGTGTTTAGTCATGGTATCACCAAGTTTTTAATATTATATAGTAAAATTATTGTTTCAATTTTTAAATCACAAAACAATAAATAAACTTTGTTTATATATATA
The DNA here is from genome assembly GCA_963932245.1 of Tachinus rufipes. Lineage (NCBI taxonomy): Eukaryota > Metazoa > Arthropoda > Insecta > Coleoptera > Staphylinidae > Tachinus > Tachinus rufipes. The sequence continues at coordinate 56,303,987 of OZ010748.1, forward strand.
TATATATATATATATATATATATATATATAATATAACTGACCAGTTTCGGTTGTTAAACCATATTTAGTATAAATAATTTGTAAAAAAAGTTAAGCAATAGTCACGACTTGAATGGGTTACCCACAAAGTTCTCCGCTCATAGCCCGACGACGGTGTTGCTATAAAGAATTGCCAAGTAAAACTACTAGCGACCGATACGAGCGCATGGATGCAGCAACAATAAATATGAAATAAAGAATTACATACAGTGTTCTTATATCGCCTGAATCAAGATTATAATAAGAATAAAAGAGGTTTAAAATATCTTGTTATTAACTGATTGATACTACCAACGTGCTGGTGAGCGGCCTTAACTCTGCGGTAAAATCGAAAAAGGTGATAGACAATGCGTTGGGTTTTGAGTAGTGTTTTCAGGATTATTTGCTTTTTCCTATATCTCAACGGCTCAGTTTTGCTGCGTCTAATAAAAATGAAAGTGCCTACGGTTTAATCTTGTTGGGTTGTTTGGTTGCTGTTCTAGAAACGATGTTGCTTTGTACGGACTGCGGTAGAAACTGAAGCTACAATAAAATGGTTGGTCGACAGAGATCTGGTGAAATCCGGTGAGGTTAGTGTGATATTGTATTGTATGGTGATGTTGTGTATGAAAGTGTTGGTTGTGTGCAAGAATGTGTTTGTGTTACTGTGGTATCAGTTTCTTTTCAATTAGCCGGTGTTTTTGTGCGGTATTTTCTATTTGTATTGGAAGCTGTTTTGAAGGAAAAGATTTAAATAGTACAATTTTTGATGTTTTTTTAAGATTACAGGAGCGTTGAGACTTGCCAATTTTGGTATACTAGTTTATCTTAGAGTGCTGCGTGATTTAGAATTTAGAAAGTTATGCATGTTTTGTTAAATTTTGGCACTGGTAGAGTATTTTTGCAGTTGGGAAATACATTCTTTCAGTAGACTGCTAGCTTGTTTCTCTTGGCGCTGGTTGTTCTTTGCTCTTGTTTGCCTGCAAATAAGTTAATGCGGATTAGAATTACCCACTAGATTGTTATTGAGATGTTTAGTCCGTAGGGGCTTTTAGGAGATTAGTTCAAAGTAAAAAGTCTTTAAGGGTTCTTTACCAATTTTCAGCTTCAGTGTAGAGAGAGACTGTAAAGTTTAAACGAGGATACAAGACATGAATTTCACTACTTGACGTACAATGTGCGTACAGCCGACGTGTGTTCTGGTGGGACAGATATCGTGCGCTCTGTTTGATCATTGAGCTATAAAACTCACAATCGCCCTCGTAGCTGGCTACACTAAAATTGTAATTGTTAGAATTTTAAATCGGACTTCTTCAACAATAATGTTTATATGGAAATATTAAAAATAGAACTAATTTACGATATAGTATAATTAAAAGCGCGTGCATGTTATAAAATAACAGTAAAATCTTCAAATTTGGTCAGGTAACATACCTACAAATTGACATCTCGGAACTCTTGTATAATTTATTCATTTCTTTTGCGAAAGAATGAATGTCGATCAAATTTTATTTAAATATGTAACTATAAATACTAGTAGAAAAAATAAAATACTTTCTTCACGTATTTAAAAAATATACTTTGTCTTATATTAGCAGAGAGGAATAGTAAAATATTGGCATAAAAAAAACGTTTTTATCTTATTTACAATACTCGTCTAAATTTTACAAAACTATATTTTTTTATTTTATTAAATGTTTTTTAATAATATAAAGATTTAAAAACATGTTCTGACGAAGCCACAAACTCGTGGCGAAATATCAACTTTGTAATCAAACGTTTTTATTAAAACTTCAACAATAAAAGTCTGTAAAATGCACAAATGATCATCAATCAAAATTGTAGATTGGAAAATTGAGATCATATTGTACTATATAATCGACGCAAAAATCTACGCATTAGCAGTTTTAACAAATTAGTTGGATTATATTACAAATGTAATTGCTCACATGTTATGCATTATTTATAAAGAAAAACTGATTCTAAATCTTAAATTTTCAATCTACTGTAAAGTTGATAATCATTTGTAAATTTTACAGACTTTTAAAGTTTTATCTATAATTATATATGTACATATATACAGGGTGTTTCCTAACTGGAAGCAAAAAATAAAACTTTGGTACATTTCATAAATTCAAACAGAAAATCTAATTTACTTTTTTGTCTATCTTGCTTTGTTTCCGAGATAATAAAACAATACAAATTATTTTGAAAACTTTTTATTTAGCAATAAAACAAGCAACACAACATTATTTTAACAAGTGTGCGTTGATGAAAGCTTTTGATACTTGTCAAAAATGGTTTCTTTGGTTCGGTTAGTAAAATTTATTAAAAATGCTGTTCAACAACGGAGAACACGCAGATATAATTTTTGTTTCCAGATTTTGTAATGGTAATGCAAGTTGCGAGCATCAATTAAGATTTAAGATAAGGCAACTTTCTCGTCGCGTGTTTTCAGACTCATTTTAAAGGTTCCGTGAATTTGGAATTAGAAATTGCCGTAGTGGAAGTCCACATCAGTAGCACACCGTGGCAGAAGAGGAACAAACAGTTTTTGATAAATGGGGTCAGCGTTAGGCAACTTTCCGCCCGTTCACAACTATCTAAAAACTTTGTCTTTTTCTGTCTTTACTTATAATATTATCAAAAAGTACAACACCTACAACTGGGCAACGCAGCACAGCAACTTGCATTTTTTCAACGGTTTCTTGAACGACATCAACAAGATCCTAACTTTATTATTCAATATGGAACGATGAATCTATATTCACCAGAGATAACATTAACAATATACATTAGGTCATTAAGAAATCCGTACGCATTTAGGGTACGAGCTTACCAATCAAGAATTTTGGTTAACACAAGTTATGGGGTTTTTAATGAATAACTACTGCCAATTCAAATCTTATCACCTTGTTTAAATGGTAATTTATAAGCAGAATTTCTCAAAAATCAGATGAAAAATTTGCTGAATAACAATGTTCTTTTATCCTTACGTAACAATATGTACCAGCACATAGGAATATTGCTCTATGTTGTGCAATATGTAATTGAATAGCTCAACGATACTTTTAACGATAGGTGGATTGGTAGAAGAGATCCAGAAAACTGCCCTGCATGATTTTCTGATCTAAATCTATTAGACTTTTATGTGTGGGGACACATGAAACAATTGGCTTATGCGGAGCTAATAAACAACGTAGAGCAGCTACAAAAGATAATTGCAAATGCTGCATTGCACATTCAAAACACTACAGATTTTGAATCAGTTTATCATTCTCTTTTAGTGCGTTGTCAAGCTTGCATTAACGCTCATTGTGGCTATGTTGAGAACTTATTAAAGTAATATTGTTTGTTGTTACTATTGTTACAAATGTTTTTTTACTAAAATTTTGCTTCATAAAAAGTTTTCTAATTAATGTAAATTTTTTGATTATCTCGAAAACAAAGCAAGTTAGTTTTGTTTTATGCCTCCAGTTAGGAAACACTTTGTATAATTTAAGATATAATCATATACAGTGTCACAAGAGCATTATACACAGATTATAATATAGATATAAAATTAAATAAAAAAATTATAAAAAATTAAATAAATATACCTAATACTTTCAACTTTTTTTTTGCAAATAAGTTTCATCACTTTATCTATGACTAGCATAGACTTTGTGTACTATTGCGTAGTAATCATGTTTTGCATTATAAGATAAAGCTGCTGCTTTGCGCCGTGTATGGTATGAACCTTTTAATTAAAGTTTATTTGCTTTCTACCTATAAATTTGCAAAGTATTGCAATATAACATTTAGCATTATTATTGGTCATGTTCAAATTCAAGATCTATCCAATCCAATTTCTAGTACCAAGTTTTTTTTTCTGTTTTTGAAGCATTTCAAAATAATTTAATCAATTGCTATGATCTCCAAAAATGTGATTTGGGTTGTTCAATATACCACTTGACAAATTAGATATCTTTTATTTAAATCATTATCTTCTGCTTACTTATGTTGCATTATACTAGATTTCAAAGTATGTCTAAGATATCCCAACTAGCACCAAAGTGGCCGCAACAGAGATAGAAACCTTGAATCAGTAACTGCTACGTAACTGCCACTAAATCTGCGACTTTGGTGAAGAAATAAATTTAACAAATTTATAGTAGCTGCTACGTAGTTTTTACCAAGCTAATGGCTACTTTATAGTTATGTTACTTCTAGGTAGCTTTCCCGGTAGTTGAGACGTCGTAGTTACCAGTGGGACAACTTTTGAAGTTTTCGGAACTTATCGGTGGCAAACGATAGTAGCAACGACTACCTAATGCTAATAAAATGCGACTTTAAAATTTTAATTACTTTCAATTAGCATTGATAGTTCTCGCGACGATTTCGGAACGTCTGCACAACTTTAACTGCCTGGAACTTATAAGTAATATATATTAGTGTCAATAACGTTGTCGTTACCTGCACAGTTGAATGTAATTGTGATGTAGCCTACGACAAAGTCCGTGCCACCTCTCAAACTCATCATGAAGTAAATTTTACTATACAGTTCCCAATATGCCAATATTGAGGAGTAGTGCATAATATTATAAAATTAAAAAAAATCACCTAAAAATTTGTGCTGAGTGCAGCATTAAAAATTTAGGTTTTCCGATGTTTATCTGATGGATTATCGGGATTAATTTAATTCAACACTAGGTTGTGGTTGTACTTGACAATTGTTGAGAAACCCATGTAAGGTTAGAACCACCCAGTTCAAGTTTCGAGTCCCAGATGGTACGGGTCTTCACAGTACCAGGGAACTTTAAAGTGGCATTGCAGTTCCATTTGGCACTTTGTAGTAATTATTACTTTAAAGTTACACATTCACAGTTTTGGTCTACTATTGCTAAATGACGATTACATTGAAGTCGCTTTTTTTAGTAATAACCGCTTTAAAGTTACTTTTTCAAAAATTTGCCATCTTTATAGACACCTGTGACGATATTATTTCAAAATATGTCATAATGACTAAAAAATGGTTAATTTGTTATAATTTCTGCACAAAATATAACAAATGAATGCGTGTAATTGCAAAATAATTATTTTAAAATGTTTTTAGTATCTACGTGCCATATTTTCACATGACATTAAATATTTTAAAGACAATATTTTAATATAAACATACAATTTTAAATGGCGCGGAGTTTGATTTCAACTTGTCACCTTTATGTTTATCAGTAAAGTAGCATTCGTTTTAATTTTGTAATTTAGACCATCGGGAAATAGAGTGCAAGTTGTTTTGGATATTATTATTTTTTACTAAGTATTTCATTTTGTTTCTGAGTGTTTAAGTAAACCAGACAAGGATTATGTAGGAGTGAAACAAAAGAACAACAAAGTCTGTTGCAAGACAAAGCAAGCTATTAAAAGTTTTAAAAATTAGAAGGGAGGCTCTATGTTCAACAAGGTTGCCACGCCGCTACGTAACCACTACGTCCCTGGAATGTAGCCGTACAAATTCCAGGCAAGTTGCCATTACGTTTCAGTCACCGACAAAATATTCTTCATTTAGGTCGCACGCACGTAACTGGAACGTTCCTATTACGTGCTCATAGCTAGTAGCAAAGCACTTTAAATTGAGCTACAATTAAATTTAATAATTCTTGTTTTTATGGTCATTTCTTCTAGTTTGTTGCAATGATTACGCTATAAATGATTTTGCATTCAATTTTTTGTACCAACTTTCTCTCATATAGCTTTACTTGTAATAATTTTTTTGTGACACTGCTGCTATTACCAACTACATAATTGGTAAAATTTAAAACTATGCATTTTACTGCCTACCTTCAACTATTATGTCAGACTTTATATTTGTCGACGTCTCTGTCCAGTTTTTAAAGCACTTGTGTTCTGCTGGAGTAGTATTTTTATTTTTTGCACCAGCACAAGCACACATTACGCTGTACTTGTTTATAACTCCAATATACAGAGTCCATTATGAAAGTAATGCGCATTTTTTATGAAAAACAATTTTATTGATTGTACTAGTACAAACGCTTAAAATTTTTTGAAATACTTTCCCCCTGCATCAATACACTTTCGAAAACGCCTGGATGGCACCTTGAAACTCCTCGACAGGAAATGTTTTTTAATAACCTTGTAACATGTTTTGGGTTGTATTCCACGGACTTCCAATGCTTTTCTTTTGGCTCTTTCTTCAGTCGGGGAAACAAACAAAAGTTGCACGGAGCCAAGTCGGGACTGTAAGAGAGCTGAAAGACCAGCAAGGTGTTGCTTTGGGCCAGCAAATTGGTAACAATGACGGCCGTTTTGTCTGGGAGCATTGTCATAGTGGAGCTTGGCCGTGTCTTTAATGTCAGTTCTTACGCGCGCGATCCGGCGTTTTAATCTTTTGAGCACCTTGAGGTAAAAGGTTGAGTTGAAAGTTTCTCTTTACAATACAAACTCAAAATGGACAATTCCTTGGATGTCAAAGAAGATAATGAGCAACATTGTGATGCAAAACTTGCTCATTTGCGCTTTCTTGGGGCGGGAATGATAATTATGTGTGTCACGCGCTGTTCTGCCTTTTTGGTTCTGGGTCGTACTCGAACATTTAGGATTCGTTTCTGGTTACGACAAAGTTAAGAAAATCCGGTTTATTTCAAATCAAATCCAAAACTTCTTGACAGCGCAAAATTGTGCCATGTTACAAAGTCAAAAAACACACTTTTTGCAAAGACACGTTTTTCCGCTCAGAACAGTCGGAGCAAATTGGCGATCGGCTGCGTTGGTAGAGCTGGCCCTCTAACACATTTTTCGACCTGTTTTACCCTCACAATAAAAACATGCGCATTACTTTCATAATGGACTATAATGTATAATAGTTTTCCTGTGCGTTTTTCTATTATATAACCCTAAAGATTTAAATTATATAATAACTTAATAATCTAAATATTTATCAACGTTTTCAATGTTGACAGAACAATTTTCAATTATTTGACTAAATTATAAATTAATAATAAATTAGACAATTTAAATGTTACTAACAAAACTATTACCTATCTAAATGTTTGTCAACAATATTAGAAGCATTCAAAAAAGTACTACCTATCGTCTTCAGCAACAGTATTAGAGACTTCGGAACAACCTCTTTAAACTATTTGACTAAAATAATATTTATTAATAGATTACACAATTAATAGTTTACTAAACAACAGATAATATAAAAGTGAAATGTCATCATTAGCAAAAAAAATATTTTTTTTACAAAACTAATATTTTTGTTTATACAGTTTACCATGTTGTCAATGGCACACACACCTTTTTGCCAATATTTTTCTAAGATTTATAATTACGTTGCTTTTTTTAAACTTTGATATTTGATACAAACATTACTTACATTATTAATTACAGAACAACTTAAACATTGTTTTGAATTTCAACGAATTTGTGTGTTGTTTATTAAATATAAGAAGTAAAGCCAGATGTACTGAAGCTACCTCACCAAAGTTGAGATTTTATAATTGCACTACCAACAGTCAACAAAGACTTTAGCGTTTATTATAATGAGGTAACAAAATGTTGTTGAACGTTTGATTACTATTTGTATTGAAAAACTGCAATTTTAAAACTTTTGAATGAATTAACAGTATCGCAGTTGGTCTATAATTTGAAAAATCACTTTATATCTAGGTTCTCCAAATATTCAACAACTTAAAAAAGTTTTTTATATGTTTATTTAATTAAAATAGAAACTAATTTATTTGTTTTTTGTTTGATTGTTTAGAAGTTAAGATATTAAAAAGTCTGATGTCTTTCTAATATTTATTTTAAGAAAATTAACAACTTTCAGTAAATTCAAACCATTATTTTACTACTAGATATAATAGAAGTATTTACAAACTGATTTACAAAAATATAGTTTTTTTTTGTTTCAATTGGCAATTATATCATTTTGAAAAGATGGTATTGAAGATTTTGTATTACTTCAATAAATTATTGTTTTACTTTTTATGAAAACCTAAGAAAAATTAATTTGTTTATGCCAAAAAATTAATAAAAAAACAATCCTTTAATTAAGTGTTATGATTTTTAACTATATTATGATTCATTTCATTTATTATTTTAGTCAAAAAGTAAAGTAAAGAATAAACCTGATGAAAATAATATTTTTTTTAATTAAATTGAAACTAAATCTAATATTTTAATACAATTGCAAAATTAATAGTTTTAATTAAATTAAATATTTAAAAAATATATAACTAATACTGCTAACTATTAAATATTAAATTGCGTAACCTGCAAAGAACGTACAATAAATGAATCTAAAATAATATCATAGGGCCGGGGTAGGATTCGTCATCAGTTGCGTCTACTCTAACTCTATATAACGTTCAGATCTGTCACATCTCGTATTGCATTGAAAAGCTGCAACACTAGATTATTATCAATATTATCGCAAATTATTTGATAAATACGACTTTTTAATAGTTAATTCCGGCAGTGTTTATTAATTATACTCTCATGATTCTTGCACTGACGCAAAGATCTTCTTCTTTCTTCTAAATAGGCGAATCGCCTGTTCTTCGTCGGTTTTGCCCGGTCCTTTTATTGTACGTTGAGGTTGTCGTTCCACCGTTTTCGTGGTCTCCCGGTGCTCCTTTTCCCTGACGGCGATTTGTCTCTTGAGATTTTTACAATTCGGTCATCTGACATTCTGCTAATGTGTTGACGCAAAGATAATACAATAAATTATTGAATGACAAAGATATTACTATTTTTGTACATATTATTATTTGTAATAAGCCCTTTAATATGGCCATATTATTGAACCAAAAATGTAATTAAAAAATAATGTTTAATTAAAATTGACGATGTCATTTAAAAATAGAACTCTTCCTAAAAACGACGGTATTTTTGTTTTATTTTTAACTTATATAATAAGGTCAGCATATAACTACTAAGAATGCTCTATTTTACTTCAAGTAAAAGGCCCATTAACGCAGTGGCAGTTTGGTGATTTAGTATTACTCTATTTGGCGACCAACTCTTGTTTGCAATTAGTTTAAGTTGGTGCAGTTTTGTTTAAGTTATTTATTTTGACGTTTGTGCTTCTCAGTTTTACACGTTTCAATAAAGTTTACAAATTATTTAAATGATTTATTAAAATTTAGCAATTTTTGATCGATGTAATTGTCTAAATTAAAACAATTAAACGTTTTGTGCCAAAATTTTACACATTCACTATCACGCTTTTACGAATGTAAGACAAAAAAGTGCAAGAAGCAAAGAAAAAATTGCATCGTACAGGTCTAATTGTTTGTGAAGATTTGAATTTGTAAATTTGTTAATGATCTTAAATTTTAGACCTTTTTAACACAACTCGTGCGTACAAGATTGATTTAACTCAAACACTTAATCCAAGTATTATTTGTTGAGTTGTCAATTCAGTAACTAAGTTTAAGAGGAATTTAAAAATTATTTTAAATTTTGTAATAAAGTTATCTATAGCAACACAGCTCATTTCTAGCTTAACTTCCATAGTAAATATATTAGGTGGTAGGACGTAGTAATCGGTTTCCTGGAATTATATAGAATGTTCGTATTACTCCCTTATTCTTAGAATAAATTCTTTCAAAACATTTTTAAAAATATATTAATTTCTACATTGTAAAGTTCTTAGAACAAAATAATTTTATCTCAGATACTCAATATAAATTTTAATCAAAACTTTTATTTATGCTAGTCACAAATGAAATTATAATTTAGACAAAGATTTTTAAAGGTTTTTATCACAAATCTGTAAATCTTATCAATTGTTGTCTTAACAATCTAAAAACTTTAGTTAGAATTGATGGTTTAAACTCTGACCCCAAGTTTAAGGAAAAAGATAAGACACCGTTTCAAATTCTCTACTTTCAATTGTTACAGAACGCAAAAAGTTGAGAAATTATTTATTTCACTAAACTGGGTGAACTCACAGTCAGCGTTGACTACAAACGCAGATCTGGTGATATTGGCATCAAGATGCAATTCCCAAACATATGCGTCAAATGAGCCTATACTCATCTCAGCTCCACATGCAACTTTACATCAGCAAGTTATAAAGACTGCCCAGTTTATCTCAAGCTAAAAACAAGCCAAACGCCATCTAAAACCCAATTTACTGCACCTGCCTCTAAAGGCACACTAGTTATATATGTAAACAAAATCTTGTGAGAATTTCATTTATGCGAACGCTGCGTAAAGCCAGGTGCGTTCATGGTCAGTCGTGGTACGTGATTATCAACGCATCCGGCGCAGATAACGCATCAGCATATTATTGCCCTATATATATCTAAAACTGTGTATTGTGTTTTAGTTTATAAGTTGTATCCTAAAAAGAATATTTACTTAAATAATTGTAAAAAAAACAAATATTTAATTTATAAAAACCAAATATTTAAGTCACTCTATGCCCACAAGGAAAAATCTTATAAAGGCGCAAATTGTTCAGTTATAAACCCGCTTCTCTTCCGCTTGGCACAAGCAAACAAAGTTGATTTTAAAGAGATATAATTATCTTCCTTACATATCCTAGTGCAAAAAGCTAGAGACAAACTAAATGTCCGACCGTCTGTTTTCAGGCATAGACGTGGTACAAGTTCTTTATAAACTGGTGCACTACTACTAGGTGCATTCTCAACATGTTCCATTAAAATCATTATCAGTGAGGCAGGAAGGTCTATGCATTACAAGATGCAAACTTTTACGGAAGAGCCTAGTGGAAATGCTCTTTTATTTACAATTAATAGTTTTTCTTTTATAGATGTTTGTCCAACTCAAAAAATGCGTTATTTTTTACTAGAGCTTGTTTTACGGCAAAGGTTATTCTGCCGACAGTTTTTGGAACATTGTAAAAAAAAAATTTGTTATTATTTTTTGCCACTAGTTTGGTGGAGGCGCGGAGGTTTTCTTCCAACCTGATTATTCTATTTCTATCCTTTTTTCGGTTTGGTGTTGATTATGCTTTGCAAGACGTATTTGAGAAGAAAGAAACACACATAACATGTTTATGTAGATGCACTACAGTTTCTATTAAGAATCGACAAAGAAACTGCGGTTGGTTTTGGAAATGAAAAAATCTTGCTATATTCATCAAACTGGCACAACTTAATTAATCACAGTGAAACACGCAAAGCACAACATCTAATTCAAATTTGAAAATAAACATTACCGAAACACTACTTTAATACAGCAAAAAAGGTAATTGTGTTTGTTCACAGGGTGTTTAAAAAAGAATGTAAAATATTTAAGGGAGTGGTAGTACAAACCACAACAAACAAACAAATCTTGATAAACATGAATTGTCATAGCAACGGTTTCGGAGATATAAAACATTATTTAATTTTATTAATTTTTACAAACAGACACGACATCTTTGTCTGAACATTCGTACTCTTTCTAAAACCCCCTCATTGGCTCGGATTTCTTGGCACTTTTTATTAGTTTTCAACTGCAGTTCCTCAAGGTTATTGTTACATACACTAATAATTTCAAATATCTCCAAAGAAAAAAATCAAAAGGGTTTAAATCAGGCGATCTTGCTGGCCATATGACTAGTCCGCCTGTTCTTACCTACCCATGTGGAAAAGTTTGGTCTAATTACTCTCTAACCGCAATTAAATAAAATAAGCTAGAGCACCATCATGTTGAAATCACATGTTTTGCCTGTAGGCCAAAATCACTGTTGTTCCTCAAGGTTTTAATCTTTTGTTAAGTTTATTTTTGATTTACATAAATAAACTTCTTCAAATAATCAAAAGTTGTATTCATAGTTTTGCAAATGATAGCACCTTTCATACTTTATACTTTCCAAAGATCAATTTTAGAAATATATATATATATATATATATATATATATATATATATATATATATTTAAATTTCTAGGTTAGAATTTGTAGCATCTATAAACAAAGACTTCAAAACAATATCTAAAATGGTTATTCCCAACGTGATCAACATTTTATTTACTTCAGTTCAGCTGTTGCATATATATAAAACTTATATTTGTTTTTGTATTTAATATTGTTCCTAAATATGGGGAAAATCATTCAAAACTACACTATTTTTTTTTTTATTTTATTCAAAAACAAACTATTCGGATCATAGCTAACTCAAAATTGACTAATGATACTTTACAACACCAATCTCTTTGAAATAAACAAGTTACAACGATCTAAATACAGTTGCCAACATATTTGTACTACATTTTTCTACTGTTACGGATGCAAAAATAAATCAACACCTTGGCAAAAATGTATCAAAAGTACTACGTCTACTAATTCAGCACAAACAATATTTTTGAAACCAATAACTTTGCAAGAAATATGTAAAGTAATATGCGTATTAAAAAATAAGTCAAACAAAATATTGGCAAAAGTCCTAAAATCAGAGTCATAGAGCTATTAAGCTAATTTATAAATTTAGCAATAAGTACTGGCATGCTTGCCAAAACTCTGCCAATATTTAAGAATTTGAAAAAAAGCAGAATGCATCTAGTACTATTTGAAAAACTACTCCGCAATAACCAACATCGATTTTGAACAATCATGTCTACGGAAACTGCAACAGTCAAACTTATTAAAGAAGTTTTTTTGTGATTTTTTAAAAGCTTTTAACACAGTGGCTGTAGAATTTGTCCGCGGCAAACTGTATGCCATAGGAATAGATCGGACTACCTCCGATACATGCAAGGTTTTAAAAGGTGCTGTGCAAAGTTATACATTAGGACTACTACTGGTTTATTTAATTATCAATGATCTCTAGGAATTTGTAAATAGAGGTCACATAATCAATTTTGCAGACAACACCACTATCATTGTAACTGCAAAAACACAGGCAGACCTGTTTTTAAAGTTTGTATAGTTAACATGCAACTAACTGGTGCAGCAAAAATAATCTTATTTTAAATGCCGACAAAACAGTCATTTTAAATTTTCATATAAGGAAATCTTCAGGAAACCTTGTAACGTTGAAATTTTGGAGATATTTAGTTTAAGTTTTGTTACGTTTTATTTAATTTGTAATTTTATTTTTGTCAATTGCAAACTATTGATTGCGATCGAGAATAAGCCTCAGCGGTTAAGTTAAACCGGCCACTTTTTTGCATCCGGAGTTACCGAGTGGTACCAGTTCTCTTAATAATAATATAAGTTGGTTCATGTTAATATTCCGGCCTGACAAAGATACGTGTGAAAAACGACAAAAATGAGCAAACAAATTCTATCATTATAAAATTCCACGACGAACAAAAAAAAGAAAATCCAGTTAACCCTTTATAGGGCATGGAACGGGGGATGAAAAAAAAATTTTTTTTTGGTGAAAATATGTTTATTACCAATCAAAAAACAATTATAATGACAAAAATTATTATTTTTTTTTTCTTTTATTGATTTTGGGTAGGTCAATATTTCAACCACTATCCAACTACGTAGTTAGAAAAAGGTATTGGATACCGGTTAAATAAAGGACCAGTTTTAATAACACATAAACAGACTTTGCAATAACAGCATTTGACTGTTTATTTTTTTGCAAAACAAGATGCATAGTGCAACTTAACAATTTGAGCATTAAACATTTGACTTCTTTGGATGTTTTTCGGTATTTCATCGAGCACAACTACAAGAAGGTTGAAATGTTGAGGTAAATGATTAATTTTTAACTCTTACAAAATTTTCTACACTAACAAAGCGACTATCTTTTTTTAGTTTTTTTTTTTCAACTCATAGTTAAGATGATTAATTATTTGTTATTGAAGTAGAACGGCTTGCTCTAGAAGATTCTGAAGTTGTGGAATTCCTAGCTGGAATATAATCTTCTTCATCTGAATCATTATCAATATCAGAATCTATTGCCTAAGCGTCAATAATTTTATTAATAAAATAATAAAAACTATCTGAATCCATTGCTTCCAACAAATCATAGTAAAATCACTTTTCCATGTTTTATTATAAAGAAATCTACTTTATTTTTTTATTTTTGTTTACAGTTTGGTTGATATTGTTATAAAAAAATTATAATACGGTCCAATTAGACATAAACTTACATGAATGTATACAACGTAAATAAATGTAAAAAAAATTAATTAGTGTACAAATTTCAATAAGTAAAGTTTAGACTTATAAAGCTAAAATAGATGTCTAATATCATCTTTTTGGTTACTTATGCAGTAAAACTAAATATTCTATCATATTCACTACATATTACTTTACATATCAACCAATTTTTAACTTTTATTTTGATAAAATAACACTATTATCAATTTTATATTAAACATAAACTTGGGCAATTCCATTTCAAACGGACCAGAGCTGGGGGGAGGGGGGGTGCATTGAGAAACTTGCTCATGTATTTTTTTTTTAGTTTCTATAACTTATATTTTTTGAGTTAAAATTGCGGTTTTTAAACAAAAAATGCGATTAAGTTAAAAAACGACAAAAAAACTTTAAAAAATCATAGAATTTTTTTTTATGAGTTACATACTTTCATATACCAATCAAAGGACTACTAATAAGTTATAGAAATTAAAAAATACATAATCAAGTTTCTCAATGCACCCCCCCCCCCCCCAGCTCTGGTCCGTTTGAAATGGAATTGCCCACTTAGCACAAGGTAATTTGATAAACAAACGCAGTCGAACCGCGGTTGACAAATCAACCACTTAATTTCTACTTTCACGTCAAAACATATGTGGTAAAAATTTTGCCCATTGCCTATCTACGCTTAGTAGCAGCAACTTATTGGCCAAAAATAAACCACTATTCCAATAAGAAATACAATTTTTGATCTTGGTCGAAATTTTGACCAGTAACCTATAAAGGGTTAAATCAAGAAACAAAAAATGGAAAAAGCCTAGAGTCTCATAGCAGCGCACGTATGTATGATTAAGACAACGCAAAGTTTTCAGCATCCACCTTGAAGATATTAGTAGCAACAATTTAAATCAGCTGTTATCATCAACAATCATCGCCATTGCTTAAGAGTCTTTTATACCCCCGGCCGGTATAGGGAATTACATGTATAATTGCGCCAAGATAGCTAATGCAACGGTGAACATAATTACATTCTAAGACCGGATTTATAAAAATTAAACATTTATCTACAATTGGATCGAGGGGTCTTAAAAATAATGTAAAGTGAAAAATCTTGATGCTCATTAGACTCAGAAATATGCAAAGAGAATGTTGAATATATTCAGTTTTTTATAATACATTATTTGTAATAGAGTGTTTAGTTGTACCGAGTTAACGTATTCTTTAATTTTGGGGATAGATTTTTTGACTCACTGGTATAATTCCAAATTTGAATCGAAATAATTTTACTTTGAGCAAACAGAATAGGTGTTGCGCTATGACAGAAAATATGGAATTTCAAATTACAGATAAAGATAAAATTATGACTATGGCCAAGTATTATTTAATGGGTGATAAATTAGACAGCGTTAAAGGTATTGAACATATTTTAGACGTAGGTAAAGCAAAACCAATTAAACAGCGGTATTACGTGACATTACCTGCTATGCAAAAGATCATGCATGTCGAGTTAGAGAATATGTTGGCCTTAGCGGTAGTAGAAAAATCGACAAGCCTTTGGGCATCTCCGGTTGTTTTTGTGAAGAAACCCTCTAGAAAGTATTGTTATGTGTTTACTACAGATGAGTAAATCAAGTGACTAAAAGCGATGCTTATCTAATGCCATTTGTGTCGCATATTTTAGATAAACTGCGTGACGCCAAAATTTTGTCATCATTAGATTTAAAAAAAGCGTATTGGCAAATCCCATTACACCAAAGCAGTAAAGAAGTTTTAGTTTTTACGGTACCGGCTTGTTCCAATTACGGTATGCCATTTGGCGCAAAAAATCACGAACCACTTTACAAAAATTTTGTTGATTTTTTAATTGAGAGTGAGAACGAGCTTTTGGCTTTCGTGTATCAAGACGATGTAATTATCTGTACACCAGACGTATAATCTCATCTTAGGGTTTTGGAAAAATGTTGCAGATTTTATTAAATTCAAGGTTTGCACGTAGACATTGAAAAGGTAGAAGCCGTCTTAAATTTTCTTATCCTTTGTACAATTAAGGAAGTACGTCGATTTGTTGGGTTAACCAAATAGTACCAAAGGTCAAACACACTTTGACCTTTGACCAGGATAGCACTATTAACGCGTTTAACAAAGAAAAGCAAAAGTTTGGAATAGGACAATAAAGCAACGGAATCGTTTAAAAAATATTAAGCAATGCTTAGTTAAAGCGCCTATTCTATGTTGTCTTGATTTTTCAAAACTATTCATGATCTAGACTGGTGCATCAACCGTAGGTTTGGGAGCAGGTTTGTCACAATCATTCAATGAGGGAGAAAAAGTCATTATGTATGCAAGCCTAATGTTAACCAATTGCGAGAAAAAGTACTATCCCACTGAGTTAGAGTAGTTGGCTGTAATATTTGCAATTAAAAAGTTTATGGGTTATGTTGAAGGTACTAAATTTGCCGTAGTTACTGGTTATGGGAAAATAGGTCGGTGTAGATTACAAAGTACGGGATGCGTTATTGCGGGCGTTTGATATAGTCGCAATAGAAGTTTTAGAACAAGATCACGTTAGATGGTATTTGAAAATGGTAAGAAAAGTTAGTAATAGTCTAGAATTGTTTCCAACTTGGCAAGTTGATGGGAATAATTTGTACAAATTAGTTAGAAGTTTAAAGAGCAAATTAGATGTATGGGATCATGGGGGAATTTATCAAGAATGCCATGATTCAAACTTAGCAGGACATTTAGGTATAAATAAAACTTGAAAGAGAATTTCGATATTGAATTATTAGCCTTGAATGTTTACAGATGTAGTGTCATACATAAGAAAGTGTCAAGTCTGCTTGGCGTGTAAGGCTGATTAAAGTGTAACCTGTTGAAAAGGTAGGAAATCACAAGGTTGATAAACCATGGCAAGTTCTTTGTTCGGATCTGTAAAGACCTTTTCTTTTGTCTAAAAACTAATATGTTGTCACATTTCCTCTTCGTACTGCCACTGCTAAAAATATAGTAAAACATTTAGACAATGATATCTTTATGGTTTATGGCGTACCGTAATCTTTAATTACGGATAATAGAAAAAAAAAATGTTTTTAAAGCTTTGAAATCTATGGTGAAAAGGTATGACTGCAAATTACTACCTACGGCATATTATCATGCGCAAGCCAACCCGACGGAGAGGCACAACCGTGTTATTAAAACAATGATATCTTTATATGTTTGAGAGAAAAATAGGAATTGGGATAATTTTTTACCAAAATTTGCGTTTGCTATTAATACAGCAGTACACAATTCTACAGGTTTTTCTTTTGTCTTTTTAAATTTTGGAAGGGAATAGGTAAAATCTGAACAAGTATTCGGAACGTTTGTTGAAAATGTTCCGTTGCAAATTCATAATTGAAATGAAAGAGCAGAAAAACTAGCGGGTTTATATGATTTTTATGATAAGGTTAGGATAAATTTGAAAAAAAAAGCTTATGAACGTAATGGCAAGTTTTATAACTTGCTACGTTCTTAGCCCTTGCTGATGTTATGCAAGAACTAGCTAATCCTACTCAGTGAGACATTTCACACCAACTCTATTTTTTTTCTTTATCATAATAAGTTTATTTGCATATGAATGTCATAAAGGTATGATTAAGTAAAATAATAATTCTTTACGGAAACTGCCGTTCATTCACTAAGTTTCACAACCCGAAGTACATTCCAATGAACTGAGCTGCATATCGACACTGCATTATTGTTAATAATAATAATAATAATAATAATAATAATAATAATAATAATAATAATAATAATAATAATTCTTTATTACCCAACAGTTCAAATAAAACTAATTACAGAATAATATTAAAAACTCAAAGACAAAAATCAGATATAAAATTTCTACAAAAAAAATAAAGTTGAACAACTACAAAATAAATTTAAAATATAATAAAATACAATAAAAATAAAACATAAAATAAGATAAGAATAACAACAGACAGATATAAAATTTAAGCAAGAGATAAAATATGAATATCATTTATAAAATATTATTATTACACATTGACATTAGTGGTGATTGTTGACGATGAAACGTATTTGCTTTTGGAGTATAAAAAACGTGGTTTGATCGGCTGGTGAGTCGAGGTGTTACAAAATTTAAGTTGTGTAATAGCTCTGAGTCCGTAACATCATTATGTAAAATTTGATGGACAAAAAGTACTTGGTGAATCATTCTTCTTTTGTTTAGTGACGTATAGTTAAATTTCTCTAAAAGATTTTGCTGCAAATATCCTTGGACTGGATAAATTTTATATTTCCTGTAGTATAATGCTTTTAAAAACTTTTTTTGTACTTTTTCAATATTGTTACTATGCGTATTATACGCTGGATGCCATATGATTGATGCATATTCTAACTTACTGCGTATAAAAGCATTGTAAAACTTTGATAATGCCACTGTACCTTTAAACGGATTTGTATTTCGAAGGATAAATTCTAAAAGTTTATAACATTCTTTGGTGATAGAGTTCAAATGATCATCAAAAGTAAGTTTTTGATTAAATAATACACTCAAATCCTTGATTAATGCTACCCTGCCCAATTTGAATTCATCCATAAAATATTCATAGTAAATATTAATATGTTTTCTCGAAAAAGACATAATTTTACATTTATCTACGTTTAGATTTAGACAATTTTTATTGCACCACTTGCACAATCGCAATAAATCAACT
This sequence comes from Tachinus rufipes, assembly GCA_963932245.1. Lineage (NCBI taxonomy): Eukaryota > Metazoa > Arthropoda > Insecta > Coleoptera > Staphylinidae > Tachinus > Tachinus rufipes. Next base: position 56,322,779 of record OZ010748.1, read on the forward strand.
TGTAATAAAGTACAATCATTATGAGTTAAAATTTTTTTGAATATTTTTATGTCGTCAGCATATATTAAGCAGTCTGAGTTTATACAGTTTACAACATCATTAATAATTATTAGAAAAAGTAATGGTCCTAGATTTGATCCTTGAGGGCACCACTCGTTGCAATATATACATTTGATTGTATGCCATTATATTCTACAAATTTTTTTCTTGAGCTTAGGTATGATGCCAATAGTGATATTATGTCAGACCCTATACCAAATGTATGCAATTTTTATATCAAAATATTGTGTTGCACTTGGTCACTTGGCTTTTGATAAATCAGTATAGATGACATCAACCTGACATCAATTATCAAGAGCATCTGATATTTTTTCAACAAACGTATAAAGATTAGTAACCGTAGATCTACCTTTAATAAATCCATGCTGCATAGAACTTAAATCATTTTTTATGCGACAGTAAATAACTTTGAATATCATTGATTCAAACAACTTGGCAAAATTACATATCAAAGATATAGGACGGTAGTTCTTAATTTCATTAACTGTACCAGATTTAAATACAAGAGTTATTTTTGCTGTCTTCCAGCAGACTGGAAAAAATTTGTTCTTAATGCTTAATTTAAAAATGTGACAAAAAGGTTTAGCCAAAATATTACAACAGTCCTTGACTATAAGCGCAGGGATGTTACCAGGACCCATAGTTAAAGTTGGTTTTATCAAATTTGCTGCTTCAATTACTTCAATCTCTTCAAATTTTTTTAATAATAAAATATTTTTGTTACAAACATTTGGTACTTCATTATCAAACTCACTGGATATATTCAAGAATACTGAAGAAAAGTGACTTGTAAAAGCGTTAGTTATCATTTGTGGACTATCGTAGGATTCATTTTTAATAAATACTTTACTTGGAATTCTTGTTTTTTTTATTTTTAGTATTTATATGAGACCATAGTTTTTTAGGGTCATTAACTATGTTTTGTTCAACACCATCAATGTAATTGTTAAAGTCTTCTTTTATATTTCTTTTTACAGTTTTTCGGAGTCTACTAAATTGCATTCTATTAAGTTAAGTTTTTTTTGTTCCAGAGATTAATTACCGTTTCTCAGAATATACCAAAATAAAATAATAAACAAATATAAAAAATAAAGAACAATTTTACCACCATATGCTTTGTTTATTTAAATCGTTGTTACCCCATTTTCAAGATGTAACAAACTTCAGGAGGCGAGAAGTAAAAACCACGTCTAATCTAATGCTAAGTTAGTGCCTAAATATGTAAAGTGTAAAGTGATGCGCAAAATTGGGAATGATTTGTACAATCTTGAACGGTTTGATACTGGTCAATTGAAAGGATGTTATCATGTAAGTGATATAAAAGTAGACCCAGGTTAGTTTGCGTTTGTAATGATGGGAAAAACTTATATGAAACACAGTAAACCATGACATTAGAATTAAGTATAAATGTTTTTTTTTCTTTTTTTTGTATGTAAAGGAGATGATTGTAACGTTGAAATGTTTGGGATATTTAGTTAAGTTATAGCGGCTACTTCTTTGCATCCGATGTTATCAAATGCTACAGGCTTACTTAATAATAATATAACTTTGCTCAAGTTAATATTTTGGTAAGGTTGTAGCTACATACTAGATTAATCTGAAATAAGAGCTAACGCAAAAGTTTGTATTGTGTGAAGTTGTTTAATAAATGTGTTTTATGTGAATGTTGCTCTTTGTGCCATTCCACAAAGTGGCGCCCTATCCCATCCTTGTCAAAGCCACGCCGCTCTTGAAATTAGCCAGGCCACCTAAGAAGTTCCGGCCGTCGTAACCCAATTGTTAATGTTTTTGCATGTACAATTTTTTTTTTTTATATAAACTTCACTATTTACTATTCACTTTGAATTGTGGTGGTGAACGATGTTGACAGTAAGTAAGTTGACAAGTAAGTTACAAATCAATTATTAAGTTTAAATAAATAAAGCCATACTGCTTAGAGGTAAAACCTCGAAACGCATCTATGGATGTTTTTAGTTAAGGATAATTTTTTCATAAATATGATTTTTTAATGTTTTTTTTATATATATTTTTTTTATTTTTAGATAATAAATTTTTATGGAAAAAGCAGATTTGATTATGCGTACTCTAAACTTAACAGCGCATTTTATGCAATTTTTAAATTTAGATCATATTTACCAGAAAAGCATTGATAAAATAAATGTTTATTATGCCCTAGCTTTTTGAAGAAACACCAGGCAGTGTTCAAAAAGTACCACAGTACAACTAACCGTTTGGTACAGTTGTACAAAGAAAACATCTTGTAACAGTGTTTTTTGATCTGAAGAAGGTGTACGATGTGACGTGGAGACATGCATTTTTTTTAAAGTTACGCGCATGGGGATTTCAAGTTTGTTTGTCTTTGTTTGTCGAGTTTTCCCTGCAAAACCAGAAATTTAAAATTAGAGTAGAAAACACCTTATTTAAGACTATGTTCACAGAACGGCGCTTCATCATTTTTGCTATAGCGGTCTAGAGCATTGCAGCTTCAATAGTTATACCAGTAAAAGTGTTTGTATGTTGATGATTTAGTGATTTATATGGCTGGAAATACTATCACCGCCATAACTCATTAATTTCTAACTATTAATAAAGTAAACCAAGATGCTGTTTTCGATTTTCATTGGAAAAAACCTTTTGCGTGCAATTTTGTCGCCTCAAACAACTTCATCGCAACTCTGCACTTTTTTGCAATTTACGTAAGATGCATTAATTGTTAAATATATAAACTGAGAAGCGCGGAGAAATGTACTTTTGCGATTGTACAAAGTTCTGGTTCTATCCAAAACTAATTACGATTGCACTGTATAACGCTTGTACTTTAGTACAGAGCGGCAATATGGGACACATAAACCAATATTTTTTTATTAACAACAAAACGCAGAGCTAAAAGTACAGATTTAAGGCCTGGTTACACAGTGCAAGCTAGCATCCGAACTAGTATCCGAGCTGGCCTAGTCAGTTACTTGCAGTGCGAGTAGCTGCACTGTTGTTTTTAAATAGGGTGAGATATGTTGTATTCTTCGTACTCCATAGATTAATCGTAAACAGAAATTTTGCATTTTTTGAATACGGTTTTTTTTCTATTGAGTACATGGCCCATATACTACATCGCAGTAGTTATAATGTGTCAGTATTACGCTATTACATAGGAGAATCTTAGTATATTTGTTTAATATGTGACAATTATTATAAATCATTTTTAGCAAACAAAATGCTTTTCTACTACATGCTGTGACATATGTTTGAAATAAAATGAGAAATTTAAATCAACACCAGGGTTTCTACCTTCTAAGGTAATATCTACACTTAAATTGTTTATTTTTACAACTAATTTTTCTTTCACTTTAGTTACATTGCTTTTTGTTCCAAAAAGTATTACCTTTGATTTAGCCTAAATCATGTTTTATAGAAAAGTTTGCTATTTCGGCAAGGTTTTGATTTAATGTAACTTTAAGGTTGTTTACATTGTTCGGATATTCAGAGCAATACAACTGCGCATTGTCGGCGTAAAAGTGAACTTTACAATTTTTTAACACTTTGTTAAACGTTGATGTATATAATATGTACAAAAGAGGTCCAAGTATTGACCCTTGCGCAATACCTTTACTGGTTTCAATAAATGCTGAAGTATTAGAATTTAATTTTACTAACAGTTTTCTATTACTTAAAAAACTTATCATCAGTTGAGTACTATTAGATGACATTCCCCAATATTGCAATTGTGCCAGTAGTATATCATGGTCTAATGTATCGAAAGCCTTACTATAATCTAGCAGCACAAGTGCTGTACCTTTTCGCAGCTCTATCCTGCTCTGAAACATGATTGGTTAAATGGTAGTATATTTATGTAAGTTCTTAGTTGTGTGTCCAAAACTCTTTCCAGAATTTTAGACAAACATGGAAGAATGCTAATTGGACGAAGATCTTTGTACTCTTTTGGAATTTTTGGGCAATGGAACAATATGGGTAATTTTCCAAGCTTTTGGAAACGTGTTTGTTATGATGCAGCAATTTATAACGTGTGTTACATATTTTACAATAAATGGACTACAAAGATACAAAACATTGAGATTGATATAATCACAACCAGTTGCATTTGATTTTATAGACATTAGAGACATTTTAAAATTTCATATTCAGAGATGGCTTGATAAGAGAAAGTATTGACATATGTTTTGTTGTTGTTATAAAAGTTATTTATTTTCTGTTTGTGTAGATTTATACTATTGGTTGCCGCGTTTGCAAACTACTTATTAATTTCATTGACATTGCTTAATTCTTTTGGAATTGTTGTTTGAGAATTTATAATAATATGATTATTTTTAAGTTCTTGCCATTTTTTTTATTTGCTTGCTTAGCAATACGTTCAAAGTATGCTTTTTTTTCAGCTACTACAGCATTGTTTGATACATTTCGCAGTTGCTTGTAGTTATCCCAATCTGACAACAACTTGGTTTTTTTGAATTTTTTTAAAGCCTTTTTATTTATCGTTGCTAGTAATTTAAGATTATCCGTATACCATGGCCATGAGGTTTTATTTTTGTCGTTTCCTAATTTATACGGTGCATGTATATTTAATAGTGACGTGATGTTTTCAGTTGAATTTTTGATTTACATGTTCTATGTCGTAGATGTTGCGCCAACGTAGAGAGTTAAGATCATTTTGAAACTGATCAGCATTAATTACTTTAAAGTTACAAATATATTTATAAGTAGGATCGTTCTTTAGAGTGGTCCCCAGAGACAATTCACAATAGACAAGTTTGTGGTCGCTGAAGCGGCCTATTTATTTAGTACCACAGATTGCAGCGCATATATTATCAGACAAGAATATGTGATCAATAAGAGTCATTGATGATAATGTAATTCTGATTGGACTATTATATATTAGTACTACAATAGCCAAAACAATTATTAGATTTATTTAGTCTAGACGCAGGTGGGTATATCTGATTTTTATTTTGTGTGTCATGTAAATTTATTTCAGCGTGGGTTACTGGTATTAGTTTTAACATATATCAGACATTTAAAAATAAACATTGATGGGAGTGTAAGAATTTTTAAATTAATAAAAAAAATCTCTGCAATCCTGCCTATAACCAGCCCCAACAAGAATTCAAATAGCTCGCATTTGCAACGAGAATAACCTAAGCATGAATGCAGAATGACCTTAAATAATCGATTCGTATTGAAGATGTGTATGGCACAACGCAAAGTATCCATTCTTTGCTAAGTTGGCTGAAACAGTGTTAGTAATATTTCGAAAAGCAAAAATAGCGGAGCTTAGTTTTTTTGCAACTTTATTTTCATGTGTGTTCCAAGTTAGTTTGGAGTCTAAAGATATTCAGTGTAACGAACCCCGTGATTATTTATTAAAATAATGCCTAACCGTTCGTCTGTTTATGTCGGATAGTATCACGAACGCGCGCTTGTTATGCAGCGTTATTCATAGATATTCTTGCCGAACGCACGCATAACAAACCGCGTGAAGTATAACACATATGCTAGGCAACCTTGGTTACAACTAGCTGTATTCGGGGTGGCCTACCTTGCTGCCATTAATTAAACATCGTAATTAGCCGGCTACCGACACTTTTCATGACCGCGACATGATGTTTAATTGATGACTCAACAAACCTGCGTGTTTGTCGGCTTGCCACTCCGTTGTTTGAGGATGCACGCGGATCTAACCTATCAAACCACGTGCAATCCCATGTAATCAATAAGGCCCATAGGCGTCCCATATGGGGTTCGCCATGGGTGAGACAAACCTCCGCCGGAAGTAAGAAGTAACCAGGAGCTTCTGTGTGCAGTAATTGGTGATTTTCTATTAATAGGTAAATCACTAGTTACTGTATGCAACCGTCCAAACCCGGCAAACGTTTGTTTCTTATGTAAATATATTTGTAATTAAGGGGAATGGGATTTTAAGATTTTGTAGGATTATTTATGTATTGTCAGGGGTCATTTTGTTTAATTTAGTTTTAATTATTAGTTTGGGGTGTATAGGCCACCCCCTATGCATCCCCCATTTATGTTGGCAACCCTGTTCCCGCTCTTTCCCTTTCCACCAGATTTTTCCAAATTTATTCCCTCTCTTTTCTTTCCCTTTAAATACCGTCGTCCAGTCCTCATAAGTTTAGTTGAGTCCAGTCCGAGTTAAGTCAAGTCCAGTGGTCCAGTCCGGAAGCCAGCCCAAGAAGTAAAATTGAGTGCGAGTTGATTTGAGTCCAGTTAACTAAATTCCAAAATCCGTCAAGTGAAGAAGAGTACCAGACCAGATCCGAATACCCCGATAATTGTAAGTCGAGCCGACAATCTCCCAAGCCCAATAGAAATTCCTTTTTTTTCTCTCTTCTCCTTAAAAAAACCCAGAGTGTGCGGTAGCCGGAAGGCAAGCCACCTCCAGATTCCCGATCCAGTCTCAAGTTCCTACCAACGTTCCCCGATTCATGTTTAATAATTATATTTTTTTTCTTATTATCTTTCTATTCTTTTTGTTTCTACGAAAATAAATGTTTATCTGGTTAACCCGTTTGTTATTTAATTTGTGTCCACACTCCGGTGTGGTGGCGCCCGAGCACCTTCAGTCTCCGGCCAATTAAATGAGGGGACCCTGTCGATCACGACTGCAGATACCCCCGCACAGGTGACGCCTCACGTCTCAAAGAGAAAAGACGTCACATCAGCTATACAACAGCGGACCAAGGGCTGTTCCTTGTGGAACACCGTGGGTAATGGATAAAAAATCAGAATTTTTACCAGTTACATTTACACATTGTTTTCGGTTGGACAAATAACACATTAAAAGGCGACAGCTAGCAGGATGAAGACCATACACATAACATTTTCTGAGAAGTATCTCGTGTGATACGCAGTCGAAGGATTTGCTGAGATCTAGAAAGGAAGCAGCAGTATATTCCCCTAATTCAAAACAATTATTAACTTCCTTAGTGAATTTAGTTATAGCTTCCGTAGTTGATTTTTCTTTTCGGAATCCGTACTGTGTAGGGTTAAATAAATTATTACATTCAAAATGTTCTACTAATTGATTTTTTAATATTTTTTCAAATATTTTTGAGAGTATTGAAAGCAGAGATATTAGACGGTAATTGTTAATATCACTTTTATCACCTTTTTTAAAAGTAGAATAACGGTTGCCACTCTAAGAGCATCAGGAAAGACGGATGTTTGAATGCATTTATTAAACAGTTTTGTGAGCGGAGAGATAATAGTATCTGCTACATTGTATCCATAAATATCTTTGCTTGCTGAATTTTTCAATACTTTTATAGTGTCACGAACAATGACTTCAAAATTTTTTTTAAATTTAAATTAAGTGACAAATTACTATTTCACATAAAAAAATAGGATCATCTCCAGATAGAGGTATTTTACAAATTATGTAATTTGCAACGTTGACAAAAAAATTGTTAAAATCATTTGATAAAGTATATCACAGTTATTATCACAGTCGGTTTTATGTCTTCTATTCATATTAAGAATTTCCCACATTGACTTTGCAAAGTTATTACGAGGCAACAAGTATTTATCATCGGCTTTGATTTTAGCCGATTTTATGGCAGCATTATTTAATTGTTTGTTAGCTTCTTGCATTAGTTGCAGATTTTCTCTCATATATCTTTAATGACTATTGTACCAAACAACACCACTTTTATTATTGATTTTTCTTTTCTTTTTAGGAAATCATATTAGATAATAGTGCAATAAAGTAGCTATAACATCATTACAGATCTGATTGCAATTACTATTATTATCAAAAAATTGGTTCCATTTTATATATTTGAATTTGAAAATACCAGCCAATGTAATTGGTCTCCAGGTTTTGTTTTGCAGGACGTTATTAGATTTTGTATACATAATACTAGACTCAATACAAAGGTGGTCACTAATAAAAGATTCAAACGCAGAATCATTAAAATCATTGTTGTTAAAATTAATAAAAACGTTGTCAATACAGTAATCACTCGTTGCAAATGATATCGTGGAATGAAGTCCATATTATCTAAGAGTATGATTCAATTGCTTTAGGATCATTAGTGTTAAAATGTACGTTAAAGCCACCTCCGACAATCAATCGCTTATTATTGGTGTTAAATTTATCCAACGCCTGTTGTATTATATTAATAAAAACATTAAAATCTCCGGAGGGAGATGATACACCATTAATAAAATAAATTCCACTTCAGGTACATGTATTGCTGCTAATTCACAATCTTTTTCAACACTAAGACTATTTACATGGTGGTTTATTTGTGGTAGTTCTTGGAAAATTATAGCGACTGATTTCAATGCGTTGTGACCAGTTGTCCGGATTAATTAATTTTTCATTTTCTATAAAATCAGCTGATATTTTAAAGCGGGCATAAGTTGTTGAAGGCTCAATTTTTTCGCAAGTAAATCTATTGTGCTTTAAAATTCCATTCACGTGATTTTGCATTTACTCGTTTGTAATGTTCTTATTCACACGATTTATACACAGACAGGTCATTTTAGGTACTGTAAAAATATGACTATGTGAATTACATTTTCCTATAATTATATCCCGTTTTTTCCTCACATGGGTGCTTCTTTTTACGGTAATAAAATTATCATTCGGAGCATTGGTATTTTTTTTATTTGCGCTGTTTGTTAAAATGTTTCCAACTGACATTTGTAGCATTCCAATTTCTGCTTACGCTGCTGCAGAAGTCTCTGAAAGTTAAAATACGTTAATTTAACGTAGGCAACCAAATATACACATGGCAAATTTGGAAAGTTGTTACAAACCCCGTCATTAATTGTTAAATAATGCCAACGTTCATTGATTGTCTTTATGTTTTATAGTTTTATAAACGCGCACTTGTTATGCAGCATTATTCATAGACACTTTTGTTGAACGCACGCATAACAAGCCGCGTGAATTATATCAGGTATGCTAGGCAACCCTGGTTGTAACTAGCTGTATACGAGGTGGCCAACCACGCTGCCATTAATTAAACATCGTAATTAGCCTTCTACCGACCCTTTTTATTACCGCGACATAATATTAATAAATGACGCAACAAACCTGCGTGTTTGTAGGCTTGCCACTTGTTCATGGTGTGTTCACTTATATGTAATTGATCATATTCGTCAATTAGTGGTAGCAACTTCCAATGAGGGCGCTGAGAGCGTAAAATCTACGATCATATGATGAGTCAAGTCAGCTATGACACTTGTTTTGTTGATTGATTGTCAGTTGGTCAGTGTTATTTTTTGTTCGTTACGTTCGTTTCGTTCATCTTGTGCTTCATCCTGAATGTTTTAAATTATCACTGTGTTTTCTGTGAAATCTTTTTGTGTATAGTTTAATTTACAATTGTATATTGCTTAAAAAGGTTAGTACATAATGTATAAGTTTGTAAATTATTATATTTATTTATAACAAATATTAAAATATTTATAATTATATTGGTATTATATATGTAATATATTATAATATATGTATTATAGTCAGATTACAATACATAACCTATACATAAATAAAATTCATAAAAAATAACTTATTTTTTTTAATTTTAAACCGTATATTTCAGGTTTTAAATGGTAAGTATGTAAATGATTTTCATTTTAAAACATGTATTTCAGGTTTTAAATGGTAAGTAAGTGCATTACTAAAAAATAACGTCCAAAATAAATACATTTATTTTTCAATTTTAGTGCGCAAAATAAATAATTTAGTATTTCAAATTTAGCGGGCAAATTTAGTAATTAAAGTTTTCTAATTTACCGACAAAATTCGGTAGTGAGTTTCGTAAGATGGCGCTTATCAAGGTGACAGAAAATGGGCGGAGTTGCCTTTCTATACGTGTGTGTTTTCTATGCACTTGTTTGAGAATGCACGCGGATCTAACCTATCGAACCACGTGCAATCCCATGTAATCAATAGGGCTTTATTACGCACCTGCGAGTGTTGTAGTCCTTAGTTTGACACTGCCCTTATTGCACTGCACCCACTGTTCACTCACGGCACTCTTATTTTTTTGCCGAACGTAAATTGCCGCACAGCTGATGTTGGACATCAGCTGTTGCTCGTGTGATGGGCCCCATAGGCATCCCATATGGGGTTTGCCATGGGTAAAATAAACCTCCGCCGGAAGTAAGAAGTGGTTTGTATCTTCTTTTGTGCTGTAATTAGTGAATTGCTATAAATAGGTAAATCACAAGTACTGTATGCAACCTTCCGAACCCGGCGGACGTTTGTCTAAATTGTACATAGCTTAGTTATATATATATATATATATATATATATATATATATATATATATATTTAGGTTTCATTTTAATTATTATTTTGAGATGTATAGGCCAACCCCTACGCACCCTCTATTTGGGTTGGCCACCCTGTTCCCGCTCTTTCCCTTCTATCAAATTCTTTCTGGTTTATCCCCTCTCTTTTCTTTCTCTTTAAATACCGCCGTCCGGTCGTTATTGAAAACAATCAGTCTTGCACTCAGTAATACATCCAGATCCAGTCGTCAGTCTTGCACTTGGCAATACAGCCTACATCCTGCCAGTCTGCATTTTACCAAATTACCAATGTTGTGTATTTAACCACAAAATTGGTAATTTGAAGGGACTGGGGAAATTGTTGCTTTGACTTACGGTTTTTTTAACTGGTACTGGGATCTGACTACAGAGACGGGCAAATGCAGAGAGTGTGCGGCGGTCGAAAGGCAAGCCACCTCCAGATTCCCGATCCAAGGTCTCCACCAACAACTCCCGATCCGGTCCCATCTTTCGTCACCGCATCCTACTACCTACTGTGAATAAACATTAATTAAATATAACTTGTCGTGTATTTTGTGTCCACACTTCAGTGTGGTAGCGCCCGAGCACCTTCAGTCTCCGGCCAATTAAGTAGGGAACCCTGTGATCACGACTGCTGATACCCTAGTACAGGTGACTCTTCAACGTCAATACGAAAGAGACGTCACAAAGTAAAAATACAGTAATTAATAATTAATTTTTATATTTTGCACTACACTAATTAAGTTAGTGTAGGGGGTTAATGGTTAGATTTAAATATTATTTAGCAAGGTTGGGTTAGTTTTGTTAGGGAATAATTTATGTAGCACTTACAGTTTGATTTTGACGTGTTTGGTTAATTCTTCAGTTGTCGGGTTGTAATCCAGTTCAACAGTCATCTTGTGGATCTATTCTAAAATGAGACAGGTTTAGACTGTAAGTTTGCAACTGCAGATTATGTTATTGGAGTTTTTCAGGTGTTTTAATAATTATTTTGTTCGGTTAAATGTTCGAAGGTTATGTGATTTTTCATGAGAGCAGGTGATTAATTATAGGTTGGAAAGGTTGTGTTTAGTAATTTCTGTGTGTTATAATTGCTAGTATTTACCTTATCTAATTAATTTTATTGTTGTTGACATTCACAATCACCGCCATTGGTTGTAAACTTGACTTAGTCGAGTTCACATAGCTTACAATATTACCTACCTGATGTGAGGTGTTTGCGGTTGGCAAGCTTGGATTTGCGTTAGCGAATGGGTCTTGGAGATGATTTTCAGTCTTCACATTGGCATCAAGGTGCACGGTTGGTGACGCTTGATTACCACATGACTTAAAATAAAAGTTAATCCTTTGGCATCTGAGCCGGTTGTGAGTATCGAGTCGCACCAAATGTTTTAACACGTCCTAATAGATGACGTGATTCCGTTTTTGGACGTATTTTGTTTTCAAATGTGTTATTACACGAAATGAGATTTCCTAACCTCACACCTCGTGCCAAGTGATTTGTTGTTTCCAACGCATTGAGCGTATGGAATATACCGAGCAGCCGCATGACATCTCAGATTAGTAACAAGAATTCTTATTTAACAACAATTTGGTTTATTTGCTTCATATAGCGTTGTGATCGAGGAATTTTATGTTTTTAGGCTGTTTCAATTGGGAGGCGTTCAATGTCAGTTACTGCTTCAATTGGGAGGCGTTCAATGCCAGTTATTGCTTCAATTGGGAGGCATTCAATGCCAGTTACTGCTTTAGTTGAAAAAAGCGTTCAATGCCAGTTATCGTTTCATTGGGAGTTTTTGAAACAATTTATTGCCTGCATTAGGATGTGTTTGTCCACCTAATAGGATAGTTGCTGTTGACAAAGTGGAATCGTGACTCTTTCAAAATTAATGGGTGAAGATTATTCAGTCACCATCGTTTTGGCCATCGGAAGGATTTTCCAATCCAGGTCGAGATATACAGGACTGATCCAACAATTACCCGTGTAGAAGGAGGCCAGTCGAGCTTGTCACACCACATTCAGGCTTGAATTTAATTTTATAATTTATAATCTTTCGGATGTAATGATGAAAACTTTTATTTGTGTTGCGATGAAGCTTTCAGCTTCGATTTATTATTTGTTGTAATAAGGAGCTGTCGCTCTCAGATTTTTGTGTTAGAGAGTTGCATGTACGCTGAACATTTTCAGTTGTAACTCGGGTTTAAAGGGATTTTGATTGTAGCTATTGTGTTTAGGAGGGCAAAGCTCTCAGTTTCGAGTCATATTTAATTTAGTTGTAACGAAAGTTTTATGCATCCTTTCTTTTAATTCAAAAGTTGTGGCTACGGCTACGCTACCAATTATATTATTTGTGTGTGGCTACGGCTACACTTCTAATTGTATTATTTGTGTGTGGCTACGGCTAAGTTTCTAATATATTATTTTGTATATGTGGGAATTGCAACAAACCGCCTGCGGCAAATCAAATTAAAATTAATCCTAATAAAGGAACTGCAAATTCGCGGATCGAGTAGCGCTACGCGACGCCGAGTTTTGGGTTCTAACGGTTTGGCCATTGGTGAATTGTGCCAACACGGTTCATTTGCTGCCATGCGTTTTGCGGTGTTACCACCCCCTCGTTGTAATTACTAAAATATGTAAAACCAACTGTTTGACTGTTAAATATAGTGTTCCGACCAAAGTGACATAATATTTATTGTTTGGGTTGTATCCTTTGTTTTTCTTAGGGGTGTTTTATCCAACTTATAAGGTTCGAGCTTTTCCCTGCGAAGGCTCGTGGAGCATCACATGTCACCCGCCCATCTTCACTAAGCTTGACGGCGCAGTCCTTCCGACATATCAACTCTACCGCCACTACCAGAACATTTTTATTTAAATTTAATATATTTATAGTTTTATCTGGCGCTCTCTGTATTTTTTTGTTTGAAATATTTGCAGTAATAGTGCTATACAGGAAAGGTTTGTCTCCATGATAAATTTGTAAATGTTCAACTTTTTCTTTTAAAAGAGTAATGTTATCTGTTAAGACAGAATTCATACATTGCATTTCTGAAACTAATTGTTTCAATAATGCATTTTCATTTTTTAAATAAAATGTTTCTGGGTTACCTGGGATGTTTTGCATAATCTCACTTTCCTGGATTGGGGTAATATTCTCCTTTTTACACAGTTTGCTATGCCTCACAAGACAAGACGGATGAAACGGCACATTGCAAATTGCACATTATATGTAGTTAATTGGTTTTGTGCATTGTCTACAAATTCTTTTCACAATTTTGTCAGTATCAACAGTTTCATCGTCACTCATTGTTGACGTTGACGATACGGTATATTTTTATAATATTTGTCCCGGTGCTTTTAACCTTTTGACAGTAAGACACATTCCAAAAAAAAGTATGTGTGTTCAGTTTATATGTAACGCTGTATTCCTCAGCAAAATGTAAATTGTTTGTTTTTTACTAGTTTTTATGTTAATTTATTTAAAATGAGTAAAATAAATGAAAACTGTTGGATTACAAAAGGAGTGAGATAAGGATTCCCATCCAGTCCTAGTCTGTTTGCTGCATATATTGCAGACATAGAAGAAAAGCTTAGTCTTGCACAAGCAGGTGGAGCTCTAGTAAGTAGAGTGAAAGTAATGTTGTTAGCCTACGCAGATGACATAGTCAATTTGACAAAAAAACAAAAGAAATAAAAGAAATAATAATTAGATGCTTGGAAAAATACTTCAGAAAGAAAAAATTAATAGTAATCTTGATAAAACAAAATTTATGATGTTCAGAAAAGGATGAGGAAGAAGAAGTTTAGAAATGGCCCTTACAAAATATTGAAGAAGTAAAATCATTCAAATATTTAGTATTTAGTGCAAATAACAGCAAGAATTAGCACATACAAATTTTAACAAAAAAAAGCGAACATAGTAGGACAGGTGTTGAAAATAGGTGAAAGAAAATTTGAATGTATGAAATAAAGAGAACAATGTTTGATAGTCTAGTTAGAAGTATGATGGTTTATGTCAAAAATTTGGGGGTACACAGAACAGAATAAATTAGAAGCTATACAGGCAAAATACTGGAGATGGGTACTAGGATTAAATAGGGAATCTTTAGCATACATTGTATAGGAAAAAGTAAAAAAAGATAAAATAAAAGTGAAAGCAGGAAAAAAAAGCAGTAAGATATGAAGAAAGATTGAGAGAAAAAAATAAATAAAAAATTCTAGAAGATTTTTTGAAAGAAAAAAATAATGAAATAAAATATAAAAGAATAGGAGTAGAGAGACAGAAATATTATAATAAAAGGGGATATAATTGTAAAGAATTAAAAAGAATATGCAATCTATTAGGACATGTTAAAGTTGTGTAGAAAGAAATAACGATGCGTGTTAGAGATATAGAAATGCAAAAGAGAAGAACAAGAGTGAATGAATCATGGTACAATGAGAAATATGCAATTATTTTAATGAAAATAATATCCCAAAATACTTAAATAATTCAAAATACACAAAAACAGAAGAAAAAAAATACTAGCAAGACATAGATGTGGAAATAAAGAAAAAGTTTGCAAATTTTGGATAAATGAGGATAGCAAAATGTGTAAAGAAGCCATTTAAACAATAGAATATATGTTAAAAAACTTATTGAGATAAAAGAAAAGCAAATTAAAAAAGGCTATGTTGAAAGAAGATAGAAGAAGAATAGTGTAGATAAAAAGCGTTATGAAAAAAAGAAAGGAAATTGACAAAAATTGTAGAGTTTAATTTGTATTATAAGATTTTATGTTGATTACAAATTTTAATTTGTAGATTGTTACAGATTATGATAGAATAAGTTTTATTAAATATGAATTTCAATTGAGTTATGTATAAATTGTAACATGTAAATTCTATTCAAGGACAAATGGCAAAAAAATAAACTATTATTAATTAATGTTAATTTGATTATTTGTTTGTAAGTCTATGTTAGTAAGTAGTTTATAAAACACAGTAGTATTTTACAACTTTGATGCAATCTGTGATATTAGTCTAAGTGTACTTTAAGGGTCTAGCGCTAACATATTTTACAACGTTGCTGTTTTTTTGTGATATTAGGTTAGGTTCTTTTTAGGGTCAAAAAGTTTTCTATAACTTTGGAGTTACCTGTGATATTAACTTTAAGTTTAGTTATAATTTAGGTAATTGAGTTTTAGTATTTATTAATATATTTGAAATATTTTAAAGTGTTGTGTTGTTTTTTCAGGTTTTTGACCTGAGATTATTATTATTTTATATTAGCCAATAACATTAGTAGTCATTTCCGAAGTGCATAGTTTTTAAAGAAACAAATAAAAAAAAATTGAAACATGTTGAGCAGTTGATCGGTAATCCAATTTGGAGTAGAATTATGGATGAGATTTCGGTTAGCTGCAAACTACTGCAATTGCTGTTAAAATTAAAGTTTTGTTATTTATTTAAATATTACCTAGCAACAAGTAAAATGTTAATTAACATCGCTGTAAAAAATGTTCAGTTGTATGCATTAATCAGTATTAAAATTTAAATTAGACAAAAAGCAGCTTGCCTTGAACATTGATTATTACTGTTATTTACTTATCATTTTAACTGCACTTTGTAATTTAAAACAAAATTGTTATAGATAACACGTTACATACAATAATATTGATATTGATATTAATATACATCATGTAGAAAAAAGTATACATTCAACATTGGTTGTCAATAATTGTAAATAAAATTTATACAATAATGTATTCTATATATTCACAAGTAAAAAGTTTTAGTAAAGTAACTCACTTTAGTTGTATTTATATACTAAAAAAAATACTGCTTTAAAGAATGAAACATTATTTGATTCAAATGAACAGAGAAAATAAAATAAGACAATTACTAATTACGAGTACTACTTTCGTATATTACAATTTGTAGCATTCGAAAATCTTCTGCTCAGTGGGACAGCAACATCTAAAATAAACAACAAAAAAAAAGGAATTAATTGGACTAATTAGTAATTGATTAGACTAATTAAATATTAATTATTACAGCCTAAAATTTATTAGGTAAGCAGTTTGTCGTATCGACAAGCGGTTTTAGTTATATCTGGTTTGGCCAAACCAAATTAATTAATTTACTTTATTAACGATTAAGTTATCTTAAGCAGACTAGGTCATGCTTATATTTTATTTATTTATTTATTCAATTGCCCTTGCAATTGCCTTTTTACCTTTCGGTGTCAGGCGTATACATTATAAGTTTGTGTAATATTTTCTCCATTTCTTCCTATCCTTGGCTATCTCTTTTATTTCTTTCCACGTGTTTCCTTTTCTTGTAGCTTCTTCCTTTATTGCGCTGTTCCATTCTTTTCTGGGTCTTCCTCTTTTTTGTTCTCTTGTTACTCTTGTCTCATAAATTTTCTTAGTATTTCTTTCTTCACTCATTCTTCTGATATGTCCATACCATCTCATTTGACCTTCAATAATTTATTCTTGTATTGGTTTTATATTTAAATTCGTCCTATATGTCTCGTTCCTTATTTTATCTTTTCTTGTTTTGTTCTCAATCTTCCTAAGAAATCTCATCTCCATAGCATTTTTTCTTTCTATTTGTTTTCCTGTCATCGTCCATGTTTCGCTACTATATGTTAATGTTGGTCTGATTACTTTTTTTACAATTTCTGTTTTTGTTGTTTTTGATATTTCTTTTTTGTTAAAGAAAGTATTTTTTAACATGTTATATATTTTTGCTGTTTTTCCTATTTTGCCCTCTATCTCTTTGTATTATTGTTCCTAAGTATCTGTATTGTTCGACCTGTTCTATTATTCTTCCTTTTATTCTTATTTCGTGATTCAGTTTTTTTTTGCACGTATTCATTGAATAATCATGTATTCATTACATAATCATATAATCATTACGAATTCATTAAATAATCACGTAATCATTGCATATTCATTAAATAATCACGTAATCATTGAGTATTCATTAAATAATCATGTTTATTTTCTTTAGTTGCTCCTCTATTATTTGTGTTGTGTTGTAATTCTTCTTCGGTTTTAGCAATTACTGCCATATCGTATGCAAATAGCAGTTCTGCTATTTTTGTTACTTCCATTTTCCAATATCCTATTTTTACTATTTTCATTTTTTGCTTTGCCTGTTTTATTGCCTTGTCTAGCACAATGACTATGTTTTTGTTTTCTGTGTACATGTTTTTGATTACGTTTATTATTTTCTTCTCAATTCCTCTCTCTTCTAGTTCTTTCCATATGTCCTCTCTCTTGATCCTGTCGAAAGCTTTTTCAAGGTCAACAAAGCATACGTCCATTACTCTATTTTTTTAATCATTTTCTCACTTAATTGTCTTATTATAAATATTAGATCCTGTGTGCTTCTTCCTTTTCTAAATCCACATTTGCTGTCTTCTATTGTTGTTTCTAGTTTGTCTTTCATTCTTTTTTCAATAATTCTTGTGAATATTTTGCTTGGTATGCTCGTTAGTGTGATTCCTCTATAGTTTTCACATTTCCTTTTGTCGCCTTTTTTATGTATAGGTAGAATAATTCCTTTATTCCATTCTTTTGGAGTTTTTCCATTCCTCATTATGTCGTTTATTATTTCCGTTATTTGTGTAATTCCCTCATCTCCCATGTATTTCATCATTTCCGGCGTTATTTTATCTGTTCCCGGTGCTTTCCCGTTTTTTATTTTCTTAATTGCTTCTATTACTTCGTATTTTTTAATTTCTTCTATTTCTTCCGTTCTTCTGTCTTGTAGCAATTCTTCATCTTCTATTGTTTTGTTTTCTTCTGCATCTTGTTCTGTTAGTTCTTGGAAGTATTGCCTCCATTTTTCCATTATCTTATCTTCTTCCGTTATTATTTTACCATTTTTATCTTTTTTGTTCATCATATTGTATTCTTTTTTTTGTTTTAGATGTTTTAACGTTCCGTAAAATAGTTTTTGGTTTTGGTTGAAATTTTCATTCATTTCTTTTCCAAATTTTGTCCATGATTTTATCTTTGCTTCTTTTATTTTTTTCTTTGTATTATTTCTCTTTTCTTTGTATTTTTCGTAATCTTCTATTTCCTTGGTTTGTAAGTATCTTTTCCATTATTCTTTTTTGTCCCTTATCTCTTTTTTGACTTCTTCTGTCCACCAATTAGTTTTTTTTAGTATCTTTGTTCACTATTTTTGCTGATCCACAGCTTTATTCTGCAGCTTCTAGAATAATTTGTTTAAAAATTTCCCATTTTCCTTCTATGGACGTTCTTTTTTCTTTCTCTCTGAATTTTTTTTGTAGTATCTCTTGGTATGCCACTTTTATTTGTTCTTCTTTTAGTTTGTATGTTTTTATTTTTAACTTGAATTTTTCCTTCTTTTGTCTGGTTTAAGTTTTGCTTTCCATTTCATATCCATTTGTAGTAAATGATGATCGTTTCCTATTTCCGCCTGTCTTGTTACTTTTACATTCTTTATCTTGTTCCAGTTCTTTCTGTTAACTAGGTAGTAGTCAATTATTGATTTCTCGTTTCTGGTTGGTTGTGTTCTTGTGTACTTCTGAACTTCCCTGTGTTTGAATTTAGTGTTTGTTATTACTAGATTGTTTTCAATGCATAGTTGAATAATTCTTTCTCCTTTGTTGTTTCTAATTTCTTCTCCTTCTTTTCCCATAGCCTCTTCTATTCCGTTGTTTTGGTTTCCTACTCTCCCATTTAGGTCTCCTAGTATCATTATGTTTTCTGCGTTTTCCTCGTCTATTTCTTCTTGTAATTTTGTATAGAAGCTGTCTTTCTCTTCTTTTTTTGCGTCTTCATTTGGTCCGAATGCTTTTATCATGTTCCATGTTTCGTTCTCTCCTAGCTTCATTTCTACTGTCATAATTCTTTCATTTATGTGTTTTTCTCTTATTGTATCTTTTATCCTTTCTGGAGCTATTATCATTCCTACTCCTGTTTTTGCTCTATCCTTTTCTTCCACTTCTGTCCACATTAACCAATAACCTCTATGTATTCTTTCTATCCCTTGCCCTTGCTTTTTTGTTTTCGTTATTCCTAGTATTTCTATTTTTTGGTTTATCATTTCTTCCACCAGTTCAGCTTCTTTTCCCATGTATCCTCTTATATTCTATGTTCCTAGTCTTTCTTCTTTATTTTTCTTTTTTGTACTTTTGCTATTTTTGTTCCTTTTGTTTACATCGTTTGCCGCCGTGTTTATCATCTTTCTTATACCATTTTCTCGCCGTGTATTTTTCTTTTTTTCTAGCCATTTTCCTATTAGTTTTTTGGATCTTCAACTTCTTCTAAACCTTTTATTTCTTTTTTCCATCTATATTCCTCTCCGTTAATTATTAACTTACGGTAACCTATTTTTACCCTCTTGTCATTCAATTTTTCTTCTCTTGCTATGTCTCTAATTTCTTTTTGTACGTATCTTTCTTCATGGATTAGGTCACTGTCAATGTAAATTCTATTCCCTTTTAAATTTCTTCTGGCTTTCATTATTTTTTGTTTTGTTTCCCATGTTCCGGCTTCGACTCTAATTATTTGTTTTTCTTTATGTATTAGCTTAGCTTTTCCTATTTTGACTTGAATCTGAAGTATTTCTCTCAAGAAGTTCTCCACTTTAATTTGTTCCTCATTTTCGTTTGTTTTTATGCTAGTTATTATAATGTTATTTTTTTTTTGTCTTTCTTCTTTTTCAGCTTTATTTCTAAATTTTCAATTTTTTGTATCATCTGTATTTTTTCTTGCTCCCACTTTACTTCTTTATCCTTCATTTCTTTCTTTATCTCTCTAATCTCTTCTTTTAGTTTTTTAGTGTTCTTTGCCATCTCCTTCATTAATTCCTTGAACATGGTTTTTAGTTCCTCCATTTCCACCATTTCCTTCCTTGTATTTGTATTTATTTTGTCTTCTCGGCGTGTTTTATACTTGTTTTTTTTTTATTTTTACAATTATTTAAATTATATCTTACTCTTATTATTGGTATGGCGTTTTTATTTTAATTATGATGTAATTTAAGTATAAATTTAAATGCGGACGCCTCTGAGTTTGTTTGTTTCTGTTGAGCGCGCCACGTGCTGTTTGCGTTTCGTGCCACTCGCACTTTTCTCCTTCTAACGCACTCTCCTCTTATCTATCGGTCTCACTTTTACAATGACTGACAATTTTATCCGCCTGGAATTTCCTGGTATCTTTCGGTTTTTGTCACTGATACACTTTTTTTTTTTTTTAATTTTCACCTCTTCACTTTTTAATACAACTTTACTTTGACTTTATAATTTTACTCATGTACTTTGATTTTAGCGATAAGTCTCGTATACAAGATTATTGTCGGCATCAATCAAAAATACGTGTGTTCACGTTCGATTTTACTCTACTACTCGTCATGCTTATAACTTTCTTTTAATTCCCACTAGCAGAGAGAGAGAGAGATGAATGTAATCGCCCATTAACTTTAGATTTATTTAATTAATCTTTTATTAGTTTTTACTTACGGTTTATTAGTTTGGGGGGCCGTGAATATCCGTGGCACTTTGTTTCTAATTATTCGCGGGCACTGATACACTTTGTTTAACACTCCTCAACCTTGTTTATTTTGTTTTCAAAGTTGAGGTTAGGACGTCTTGGTAAACGTCAGATGTTTGCATAGGTTCAGGTGATTGTAAAGGAAGTTCTTTTCCGGCCGGCCATGGTGGAGTAAAGTTGTGGTGTATTTACCTGCGGTATTTCTTTGATGTGTTAAATTGACCATCAAGATCTACCTTTTGAAGTTTGTTTGAGGCGCGCCTATGTGTCTATAGCTGCCGCCGCGTTTGTGAATTGGTTCGTATGATCCTAAAAATACCCATGAGGTTCTCTCTACTTAACCACGCTCCACTATGCCGCCACCATATTAGCGAGAAGCAACCATAGTCAAAAGCCAGAACACCAGGCACTTATACTCATGTTTATTTGATCAGCAATTACTTAAATAATAATTGTTAGTATATTAAATTTTATTTGAATTTAGGCTTTTAAGTTCGGGCTTAAACCCAACTTAAACCATTCACCTGAACAGAAGCAGTAAGATCTGGAATGCTCCCAAGACTGGATAACTAGTCTGCATGGCCCATATCGCCTTTGCTTAGTACCAGTTTCTTTACGATCTGTGTTCGACCCATTTCAAGCTTTTTCCGAGGTTGATGTACACAACACTCACATGCAAGGAGGAACTTTTCACGACCTGCTGAAGCTTGTATGATGGTCCCAGGAGGTGGAGGATTCTCTCTTCAGTTTTCCTTTCAAGATAAGTGGTGCTAGAACTGAGCCATGCTGAGCCATGTTGTAAGTTTGCACGCTCCGATATTAAATTTAACTTCTTAACTTTCACAATTTAATCTTTTGCTTTTTTGCTAAATTTGAGTGTCAAGCCTAGAAGATTTGCCAAGCAAACTTTTTTCTATGCCAGTGGCACCAAATGGTGTCACAAATTTTAAGTGTCGATTTAGTGGTAGTAGTTGTTGACCGACTGGAAGGGTTAGTTGGCCCAAGCGTAAACCTACCGATGTTAATCTGTAAATTCAAATTTAAACCTTTTTATATTATTGTTAAGGTAGTGTTCACAAAAATCAAAAAGTTTGACAAATTAAACTTATTAACGCCAGTGGATTTTTATGGTACCACAAAATATTATGTTATATGTATATGTATATGTTGCGCAGTGTGAAATCGTTAGACCATTTATTTTTGTACAGGAAATAAGCTTATTTGCCTAGGTTAGTCTTAAGGTTATTAAATATCGTATGGTGTCCAACTGATTCGGTCAATATTTTTAGTAGATAGA
Organism: Tachinus rufipes; assembly: GCA_963932245.1. Lineage (NCBI taxonomy): Eukaryota > Metazoa > Arthropoda > Insecta > Coleoptera > Staphylinidae > Tachinus > Tachinus rufipes. The sequence continues at coordinate 56,344,947 of OZ010748.1, forward strand.
ATAAGCGGCTCCGGGGCCCTCCGCTCCTCCGCTTCCGGTGCTGTGTTATAATGTGTATAGGAAATTGTAAAACGTGCCCCTCCACTTTGATGACGTGCAATAATATCATATCCATATGTAAACAGTCCAATAGATGAGTCATCCGCGCCTCTGCGTCGAGCAGTAGGTGACGTCATCCATAAGAGCTCCTTGTGTGTGAGTGAGAACCAGAAATCGGAAATGGAAAGATGGAAAGTATGAAAGACAGCAGCAGCCACCTAGCGGCAGCAAGCGAACGAGCATATACAGGGTGATCGAATGACTTTGTATATAAAGGGTGTGTCAAAAATAAATCCAAGATGACAACCGAAAGTGGTTATCATTATCATAGAATCAAAAATGGCGACCGGATGTTCAACTTCCGGTGCTGCAAGTAAGGCCGTTATGGTACTCAAATGAAAGGTCTCATTGCGTAGGTTACGAATCTGAAATAAAAATGTTTACTTGACCTGCTCCTAAGCCTTTTTGACCATACGGTACTGATTAGTAGCAGCAAGCGAACGAGCATATATACAGGGTGGTCGAAAGACTTTGTATATACAGGGTGGGTCAAAAATAAATCCAAGATGGCGACCGGAAGTGGTAATCTTTATCCCAAAATAAAAAATGGCGGCCGGAAGTGCGACTTCCGGTGTTGCAAAAAGGGCCTTCATGGTACTCAAATGAAAGCGCCCGTCGCGTACGTCACGAATCTAAAATAAAAACTTGTACTTGACCCGCTCCTAAGCGATAAAAATACAAAAAAACCTTCTGGATGTTTTAAAATAAAGAAACAATTGTTAAATGTGTAATTATAATTTCATATGTATTTTATAAATTATATAAATGATATATTAACAATCATTAAATAAAAAAATCAAATATATGTTATAACTGTGTTTTATTTCATCATTTCATAACAACATGCATGATAACATATCACTAATTTTCAACAGGAAATTATAACATAATCAGAAGTAACAAGATGTAATTGACTTTCTGTTAAAAATGTTTATAAAGGTAGTTAAATTAAACACAACATCTTAATAACACATTTATTATTATTTAAAAAAAATTACAAGAAAAATTTGTACGTTTATCAATAAAAAAGTCAATCTAAAATTACCAATTACACAATAAGTTACATTTAATAATATTTAATATTATTATTATCATTTAAATGAGTACAATTTTTTTTTACATTTTGAAATGAACAATTACTAAACTCATCCGTGTGATTTGCACAGAAATGAGTACATTTTTCAAACTTTGGTGAATTAATTTCACCTTCTAAATTTAATATGATGAAATTCGGAAAATGTCTTTTTAAAAAATCTTCTTTTTGAACACCCTTGACCACGCACGTCACATCGGATAAATTCTGAGTAAATCCGTAAAAGATGTTGTCAATCTCGGCCATATCAACAATTCCTTCGGAATATGGAATTGAGTGGTAGTTATTTTCCAACCATCTGGCTTGGATTTTTTCTTTAGATGTTAAAAACGAATAGTCGATTGTCGGTTTCATCAAGTAAGTGTGAATATTTTTGTAATTTGTCGCAATACTTATTTCCTTCGGTATAAACTGATTTGCAATTACAAATCCTTGCATATCGATGGCTAATATAATCATCATGTTATATGAAGTGTACACATCAACGGTCTGTACTCGACTAACATAAGAGCTCAATTGATGGGTATTTGACGCATTTTTCTACGTTCAGGATTCACTACTGCTTCCAATGTTATTGCAATCTTTTTAATACTACGTTGAAATCGTAGTCTTTTTTGTGCTTCAATCATCCATTCAGCACCGCTTCTATAGTCACCACATTCTTCAGGCAAATAAATGACCGTTGACTCGGGCTCACTGAATCTCACTCTTTTTCCCATCACACAAGTTTTCGAACCAACCCTGATAGCGGTGTGTATTCATTTATGGTATCGCTCAAAATGAGACAATAACACCTAGTATTGTTTTTAAAAATCTGAGAAGCTTCCATTTCAAGGCGCAAGTCTACCGTCAAGGACTTGATGCTTTCATTTTGTTTTGAAACGTCAAATACAAACATTGTGTGATTCTTAAAATCAGTAAATGAAAAGTACGGTTGATTTTTTGCATTATCATAGTAACTACTTTGAAACTGACAGTACATCTCGTAGGCGGTTAAATATTCGCCATTGTCAAAATCCAAATTTAAATTTTCGTATGGATATGTTTCAGAATTTAGATAGATTCTTATGTTTTTAATGTTACAATGATCAAATGTGGAAACGTCTTCACTTGACACACCCTTTTTGTTGACGTGAAAAGCTAAAATTACATATCGTGATTTCTCTAGACTGTTTGAGGTTTTTACGGACCAAACACTATCTTTAGATTTATTCATAGAGGGTAGTTCGTGTAGTTCCCATTTGCAAAATGGGATTAAGATTCTAGGATCGGTTTTAACTTGATCTAACATTTGTAATTTAATCTCATCATTTAATTGTATATGTGGTACTCTCCACTCGATTTTGTTTATTTTAAATTTAATCTGGCTAATTGCTTTTTTATCAGTATCATCGCTTATGAAACAATTTACATCAGTAGATGCACGTAGTAGAATTAGTTTGTGTTTAGCAAATCCCATTATTTTTTGCTAGTCTTCGGCAAATCCTAACCAACACTTTAGCGGAATAAGAGCGAAAAACTTTTTATTCACAAAATATGTTTTTATTTGACCGGTTTTGCCCCACCCGGCAGTTCCCAAAACTTTAATTTCTTCGGCGTCTCCGTAGGAAAGAAACCCCTTCATAGTGCTCGAGATACCCAAATCTCTCGTTCTATCAATCTCGACACCGTTTAACTCATATCGGATTTCTTCGAACAAGAATGAGCAAACATTGTTGGTTATGCTAAATGTTTTTCCATCTGATGGCTGTCCCTCGACCTCTCCAACCAAGTATATACTGCTTTCGCTTGGACATGTAAAAATATCTTGGTTCTGAATTGTGATTCTGATTTCATCGTTATTATCAAAGTTTGTAGTCTTTGGTCGGTAAGAATGATACTGTTCTTTAACGATGCTCTCATCAAATTGCACTTCATCAAAAATGTTAATTTTTCCCATAATGTTTCACTCTGTAACTTAGAGCAAATAATCGGGATAAATTTAGACGTGTCACCTCTTTCGTAGGCAAAGGGGAACTGATGGTGAACGCATTGTTCTTCTTCTTTTTATTACCGAAAACAATTCCCATCTTACAGAGGTTTTAATTCCAATCTTACTAAAATATTTTCTCTCCTAAAATTAATGGGATCTTCCGCTTGATCTAATATTCTGAGATTGATATTGTCGATGCTATTGCGAACGTTTACCGGTAAATATAAAATATTTCGAGGTTCAATATTAATTGCGTAACCGGGATCCACTGCGGGACTAAATTCGAACAACGTGGCGACAGACGATCGTCGTAATATGCTCCAGTAACGATGTTGCACTCTATTCTTATACTTTCCACTTTAATTATTTGCACGGGTAAATCGGACCTATGAATAATTCCGGCTTTTAAAATTTCTTTTCCGGAAAATCCCAAGAGACGCCCGATGGTGTTTTTATCAGGTGTAAAATCAATGTCGTACTTGCTCTTGATTTCGCACTGAAGAGTGTTGTGATTGGGTTTCAAAGACAAAATTTCTTCTGCTTCCGACTCGGGCAAATTTAACCCCCCTATTATCATGCGTTGCAAATACAATTCAATGTCTCGAATTTCGTATGCGCCTGTAGAAAGTGTGATCAATTTATTATCGTTGAAAATGAATTTATTGTTGATTCCTTCCTCAATGTTCGGTATGGAATTATATGTGTGAAAACCAATGAGTCCTAAACAATATTCGTGTTGCGGATCTAATTCGATCGGGGGATAATAGTTGACCGATAGTTCGCTGCTATCACCTTGCAGGGTGAACGTTCGAGACATGACTAGCATAAAATTAATTTTAACATCTTTATTTATATAAAAACTCTAAACATAAATGTCCGCAGTTGTGAGAGTTAAATTTCTGATATTGATTGTGATTATATTTTATCTCGCATGCTTTGAAATATTTTACAACTTCTAGCGGCGGGCTTAAATTTCTAAAACTGTCAAAATATTGCACGCGTCTGCTGTTCTTCTTGTACGCTACCCAATGAGTGCCGGCTCCTGCCGTCCTATCCAGATTTATTATGCCTGACTCTCTATAATGAGGGTGATGCGGTAACTGATCTCGCATAAATACTCCTCTAAATGTTTTAATATGTTTCGTATATTTTTTCAAGTCTAAATCTGTGAGCGGTCTATTGGGCAGCGAACTTAACAGTTTTTTGATTTTTTTAGGTACAGTCCCAAACCTTTCTTATATGGTTTTAAATATAAACCGCTTCTCTTCTTTCCGAGAGCAATGGCTTCCATCGTTTTGTTGTGACGCTCGGATTCTTGCAGTTTCTTTTGTGCCTCCTTAGTAGATTTAACTGCTCGTACAATAACGCTAGTACCCCTTGCAATCGAACCTAAGGCGCTTAATCTAGCAAAGAGGGGTATGAGTGGCAGAAAGCCACCTTGTTTTGGAATAGGTAGAACTCTTGGTTTGCGGACTTTATTAAATTTATTTATTCTTAACAGCATCCTTAGCAGGAACCAAAGCAATTTTAGCACTTTCTCGTATAACGTCTGCACTTTTAATTTTTTTTGCTAACGGTTTTACCGCCGTTCGTACTTTATTTACTACACCTGCGCAAAGAGCTACAGTTTAAACGCCCATTCCTAATTTCCTTTTGGCTTTCATGATTCCAGTTACCGCTAGAGCGCTTGCTTTTTCGCTTAACGAAGAGTTCTTAGACTTAACTCTCCCCCAAGCAGATTTTTCCAAACTTTTATCTGCCTTATGTCGATCCTCTAACTTGGATGAATTCAAATAGGCAATGTCGTGCTGCATACAAGCTATATCCAATTCGTTTATACCAATATCTCCTCTGATCAAACGCTTCTTCAACTTGGTGCCGGGACCGCAATATTTATATCCGGGTAAGTGGAGCTCAACAGGTAACTTATCTATAGCGCTGTTGATGATAACTCTACCGTTGGTACATTGCTTAATAATTTTATCAGATCAATGATGTGTATATATATCCATATTAATTAGAGTTTTAGTTAGTATAATGAGAACCGTTAAGCAGAAAGTTACTTTACCAATTATAAATATAGACTCAGTTGTGGGGGATACGACTGGACAATCTGAAAAACATGGCCCGTTAATCCCAAATTCTGTAAGAGCTTTAATATGCGGACCTTCGAATTGTGGCAAAACTAACGTTTTATTTTCAATGCTTTTCCATAAAAACGGTTTAAAATTTGAAAACTTGTACATTTACTCAAAGTCGTTGCATCAACCAAAATATCAAATGTTAAGTGACGTTTTAAGCTCAATGTCGGAAGTTGGATATTTTCCATTTTCTGAAAACTGCAAAATCCTCGATCCGAGTGAAGCAAATAATAATTCAATTTTCATATTTGACGATGTTGCATGTGACAAACAAGATAAAATTAGAAATTTCTTCAGTATGGGTGTACATAAAAATGTTGATTCATTTTACCTATGTCAAACATATACACGTATCCCTAAGCATTTGATTCGCGATAATGGAAATTTTATAATGCTCTTCAAACAAGATGATTTAATATTGAAACATGTATACCAAGACCATGTGAGCAGCGATATGAGTTTCGAGAAGTTTAAAACTCTATGCGCAGAATGTTGGAAAGAAAAGTATGGTTTCATTGTGATAGACAAGGATTCTGATGCCGGCAGATACCGCAAAGGACTCGACGAGTATATAATAATAAACTGATAATTACCTCAATCAGTATAGCGCATGCGTTAGAGGGGTGTGGTTATTATTTCTAGCTTTATTGAAGTGAAGCAGTATAAAGAGATTAAGCAGTTATCTAGCAATTGATATAGCAGTATAAAAGCGGTAGCTATTGAACAGAGCCTGATATAGCGCGCAGTATAGCGGAATAGCGAGCGGTATAGCGGAATAGCGAGCGGTATAGCGAAATAGGGAGCGGTATAGAGGAATAGCGCTCGCTATTTTTAGAGATGCGGTATAAGAAACGCTCTCTATTACGGAACCCTTTCAATACGGAGAAACACAATGTTGATAAGGAACTCATAACTGTAAAGCATGCAATTTGCAAGAAAGTAATGGCTCTCAAATTGAAGCAATCCGATGATAATGAAATCTTGAATAAAACTTACAAGCCTTTAATTGAACCAATTAAGGAGTTAATAAAGAGTTCTACATTGCCACCGGGTCCTGCAAATGTACTTCATATAACGCCTCAAATTAAACAATCTCCTACGCAACCACCGCAACAGCAAGTGACTCCGATTAGACCTAAGAGAAAATATGGTAGAACTTCTACACCTACGAAACCAGAGGAAATGGTCAGCTTTGGTCAATATGAACCCAATATGATACAATTTGATAAAACACAAGGAGGTTTAGAAAGAAACTCTTACGAGGGTATGTCAGATGCAACCACACTTAGGGAGGAAACTTATAAACCCGAAGAAGAGACTTACGAAAGTAGCTTAGAGTCTTCAGATGATACAATTGATAATACAGTTGTTGAAAATAATGAAAACCCAGAACCTATTACTGAACGTGGTTTGAGAGAATATCTCGAACAGTATCCTAATGTTTTAGTGCCTTTACTTATTGGATACGTCAAAGATGCTGATAAAATTGTTTATGATCGCTCTTCGGTAACGGGAGTTAATTATGACATTGATACCAGCAAGATAATCGTTGGAAACACAGAGCTAATGATTGATGGGATTGGAGATTTTTATGTAAGAGGGAAAAAAATTATAGGTACTGATGGATTGTATGAATTATTATTCAAGAAAACTCCTCAAAATTATACCGAACAAGACAAAAGAGACTATTTTGAAGTTTTAGTGGCTACTAATGCTTTATTTAAAAATCATAATCCTGCAGAGCAACATCAGGGAATTGGTACAACAAAATATAAAATGTTAGTTAAACCTAAGTTAGATGAACGTAAAAAAGCGAGAGCAATGAGAGTGAACGAGAAAACTGTGGATGAAGAGATAATGGAAGCCTTTGCTAATACTACTACTACTACATACCGTCCAAATCGCAGCAGGAGTGTGTCAGATGCCAATTCGTACGCAGGTAAAGGATTCGATTCAACATTAGAAGTCAAAGATAAGCCCTTTCGATACACATACTGGGATAATCCTAACGAGTTAATAGAACGTTTGTGGTTGCTACACGCTTCACGTAGAGCCGGAAATTCATCTTACGCTAACGAGATTGCCTCCATCAAAGAAGAGCTGAGAGAAGCAAATATAATCTATTAATTTTTATTTTAATCTCAATATCACTATGAGTGTAGACAAGTTCGGACGTCATTCGTCGCAAAATAAATCATTTGCTAGTGCAAGAGGCCCGCCAGGCAACGGTTTTAAGCGCGATGCTGATGGGAATTTCGACATTTCTCACAAACGTTTGAAAAATGTTAATGCTTCTATCGATGATACTGATGTCACAACTAAGCTGTACGTTCACAACATTTCCGACTACCTCGACTCTAAAATTACAAATCTTCTCAAGAAATCTGATGATGATAAGAACGCTAGCAATACTCTTTTGGAAAATTTAAACGCCGAAAATAAATCTGTTTTTTTGATCATATTAATATCAAATATGAGGATCTCGATAAGAAAATTCAATTATGCATTAAAGACATTCCTGAAATGATTGAATCAAAGTTACTGACATTTAAGGGTGAATTGCATAAAATTGAACAGAATATGAACTTGGTCAGCAATGCACATACAAACTTCAAACTGAATGTTTATGATCGTATTGAAGCCATACGTGATAACTTAACAACAACATACAACAGTGTAAAGGTTCAAATTAACAGCATTAATGATCGAATTCACGATATTAGCGAGCGAATAGACAAATGAACTAATTCAAAGCGACATTCAAATAAAATGGGGGGAGTTTGTTATTAAAAATAAATTTGTTATTGGGAGCTCAAGCAGAAAGCATCAAAAATTGATTTCTTCGAAAAAGAATAAGTAAAGTAAAACAAGATATCGTTACTGAAATCCACAAGCCCGCGCGAATAAATTTCTCTAGAAGACGAACCATTTTGAAAGGTTTAGATGATTTGTGGCAGGCTGATTTGGCTGATTTTATACTGTATTCTCGCGAAAATAAGGGATATAAACACATTCTTATTGTAATCGATTGCTTCTCCAAATGCTTGTGGGCGGAACCTCTAAAAGATAAAAGCGGACCGTCAGTGAAAAGTGCATTTGACAAAATATTTAATGGTGGTAGGATCCCGAAAAACTTGCAGACAGATCTGGGTAAAGAGTTTTACAACAAGCATGTTGAAAATTTGCTTAAAAAGCGTTCGATTAATCATTACTCTACGTTTACTATTAAAAAGGCTGCAATGGCCGAGCGAGTGATACGTACTGTTAAAGAAATATTATATAGAGAGTTTAGTTTACGAGGCAAATATAAATGGATCGATGTATTACCTGATATCACAAAAGATTACAACAATCGTAAGCATAGTACCATCGGTATGAAACCAAATGAAGTCACTCAAGATAAAGAATCGATGTTGTTGAAAACCGTTTATTCACACATCAAGATTGCTGGACCGCGAAAATTTAAAATTGGAGACTTTGTGCGAATCAGCAAGGAGAAAACCGTTTTTGCAAAGGGTAACACACCTAATTGGTTCACCGAAATATTTAAAGTGATTTCAATTAAAATCACAAATCCTACTGTGTACCTGTTGGAAGATTCAAGGGGGAGTCCAATCAAAGGAGGATTTTACGCTGAGGAAATTCAACTTGTTAGGCATAATGATGCATATCTAGTGGAAAAAATTATAAAGAAAAAAGGAACTAAAGTTTTCGTGAAGTGGCTGGGACTTGATAAGACTCATAATAGTTGGATTGATAAAAATAATGTTTTATAATAATTTAATCGTATACTAGTTTAGTTTTAATAATAATAATAATAATAATAAATTTATATTGTAACCCACACACATTGTTTTATTTATGTGAAGGAATAAATAATAAGATTGATTTTTTTTTAAACATTTAATTCATCAGGAGTTTATATTCATACATTCATAGTCATAATACATTTTACCGTAAAACATGTTCAGTGTTTCCATCATAAGATACTCGAGCTCTCCTTTTGTATCGTTCTCACTCAATAAGCGGATAACTTTACCATACAAATCGTTATCTTCGTGAGCTAATTTTAAACATTTAGCCATAATTACATTATAATATAAATCAAATATAAGATTCTTAAAATTAATCAAGTTGTTGAATGTCATTAAAGAAATTAATATTTTAAAACTCCGGCACTCAAGTAATATAACATCCAGTTGTTTGTATGAGGTATATGAAATGCGGTGATCGCAGTACTTCCATGCGCCCCCATCTTTAATTTCGGTTATATTCATTTTGGAGAATTCACTCCATTCTTCTGCGGTGAAGAAAATTTCGTTGCGTCTAAAAGTACCATTATGTCCACAGTGGATTTTGATAATTGGTATAAATCCCAGTGCTGGACTTAGACCAATGGACACAAACTTTGTTCTAGAGTTATTGATTGTATAAGAGCTCTCTCCAATCAGCTGCATCTCCCGCTTGACGTCATCATCGTATCTGCAAATGCTTTCCTCCACTGGATCTTCGAACTTTAGGGGATCTGAAAAGAATGATTAGATGTAGAAATAAATTTCACTTGAGAAAAATATATTTAAAACTTACGTTCAATAATATCTTGTGACTCCAGACTTTTTAGGTTAATCTGTTGCATGCACACATCATCTAAATCGTACCCCACGTTGTAGAATTTTTTTGCATCTTTGCGTGTTAAACCGTAAGTACCTTCGGGGTTGATGTACTCGTATAATAATTCAGGTTGTAGATCTCTTGGTCGACTCTCCATATCCTCAACGAACGGTTTTATAGAATTTTTTGGGGTCTCGATTGGATTTACATGTGGATTTTTTAACATCGTACTCTCGTTTTAATGGTGTAAAATAACACTTTTTGAGATTGGACATTATGAACTCTATTGCAAATGGAGCTAAACTATTGTAAACTGAACTGCGCAAACACTGAATCAACTGTGAAGTTTTTGCATCATGATCACCATGTTATTACTAATTTAAGAATTAGATTTTTATTTTATTTTAACCATTCACAGCGCTGATAAAGATTTAATGATTTATATTTATAGTCAATCAGAAGGTCGGTATGATGGTGATAAGAATTTTCTTGTTGATTCTTGTATTACGATGCAATTTTTCTGTTAAAAGCGGATGTTACATCCTGTTACTTCTGATTATGTGATAATTTCCTGTTGAAAACTGGTGATATGTTATCATGCATGTTGTTATGAAATGATGTAATAAAACGCAGTTATAACAAATATTTGATTTTCTTTTATTTAATGTTTGTTAATATATCTGCTATATAATTTATAAAATACATATGAAATTATAATTACACATTTAACAGTCAAAATTATTTCTAGACTTAATATTAAATTTGCGTTATTTCTTTCAACATTCGAAATTATTAAATGATTTGATACATTCATTACGTATCGATTTTTATCGAGGAACATAAAAGTTGCATTTATCACATTTGACACTCCCGGAATCGTGCTGGCGTTGATTTTGAACGTTCTTGGATAAGTGGTATTGTCGAGGTGCATCATTTTCCACTCCAAAGGCCAACTATCATTGATTCCTTTATCGATGGCGGTTATGAAGCATTGTCTGGCATCTTTGGGTTTCGTGATGAACAAAGTTCCATTAAGCAAAGTTGATAATAGTATGAATGCGGTGCTATTCATTTTTGGTGCTTTTGACACTTTTTCTAGTTGATCGGTAATCTTGACACTTTTTGCAGATACACCTTTCTGCGATGCATCTAAAACAGTTTTTTATGGGTGGAGGCGGTTCGTCTATGTGATTCTCATCAGTTGGAAGGTTGTAATGCTTATGACAGGGGAGTCTTATTTGGAAATATAAATCATTTTTACATTTTTCAGGCAGGAAGTCCCACAATCTTTCTAAATTTAGTCCATATAGCGATCGCAAATATTTTTCATGCAGATATTTCACATATTCACCAGTTAACTTGTATTCATCATACAATTCAATGGCTTTATTTATATTTTTAAATAAACTTCTTTCGACTTCGGTAATTTCATCGGAGCTGTATCCCGCCGAGTTTTGCATACAGTTGCTTTTGTAATTCATAATCACAAATAATTTTTTTAACATTTATAATTTGCCTTAATAGACTTTCCAATTGATAGTCTAATTGCTGTTTTTGTTTTTGCAATCGATTTTTTAAAAGGTGTCGTTTAATGAGTGACGTTCTTGACATCACCATTATCTATGTCTAACTGATTTTTAAATTTAGTGTCTCCACTTAAACAACGTATTGTTATCATTTATTTCTTTATTTTAAACCATCCAGAAGATTTTTTTTGTATTTTTATTGCTTATGAGCGGGTCAAGTACAAGTTTTTATTTTAGATTCGTGACGTACGCGACGGGCGCTTTCATTTGAGTACTATGAAGGCCCTTTTTGCGACACCGGAAGTCGCACTTCCGGCCGCCATGTTTTATTTTGGGATAAAGATTACCACTTCCGGTCGCCATTTTGGATTTATTTTTGACCCACCCTGTATATACAAAGTCTTTTGACCACCCTGTATATATGCTCGTTTGCTTGCTGCCGCTAGGTGGCTGCTGCCGCTGCTGCTGCATTGCACTCGCACACTTGAAACCCTGCTGTCGGCAACCTGCTGCTGCTAATCAGTACCGTATGGTCAAAAAGGCTTAGGAGCAGGTCAAGTAAACATTTTTATTTCAGATTCGTAACCTACGCAATGAGACCTTTTATTTGAGTACCATAACGGCCTTATTTGCAGCACCAGAAGTCGAACATCCGGTCGCCATTTTTTATTCTAAGATAATGATAACTACTTCCGGTCGCCATCTTGGATTTATTTTTGGCACACCCTGTATATACAAAGTCATTCGATCACCCTGTATATGCTCGTTCGCTTGCTGCCGCTAGGTGGCTGCTGCTGTCTCTCATACTTTCCATCCTTCTATTTCCGATTTCTGGTTCTGACTCACACACAAGGAGCTCTTATGGATGACGTCACCTACTGCTCAACGCAGAGGCGCGGATGACTCATCTATTGGACTGTTTACATATTAATATGGATATGATATTATTGCACGTCATCAAAGTGGAGGGGCACGTTTTACAATTTCCTATACACATTACACAGCACCGGAAGCGGAGGAGCGGAGGGCCCCGGAGCCGCTTATTCTATCTACTATTTTTGTTTTGTTTTTTTATCATCATTGAGGGGTCAAGGGGACTTAGCGGTTGTTGAGTGGTCTTGATCGGTCAGTGGTGTGGGAAAGCATTAAGGGGTTTTTACTAATTTTAGTTGGCTTCTTTTTGTTCTCCGATGCCATTGACGGATTGGGAGGACTTGGCAGTTGTTGGGTCCGCTTGATCGGTCAGTGATGTGGGGGGTCTTTGATGAGCTTAATTTAATGTTAAGCCGCTCAAGAAATTTTCTTTTTTCCTGAACCAATTATATTTTTTTTTGTAATGTCATGTCTCTTTTTTATTAAATGGTCAGGTATCACAACTATGAGTTTTATACCTCAATAACGTCCTTCCTTTATGTTTAATACGTGTCACTAGATTTCTAGTGGCTGGAGCCCAACATTTATTAAGTACGCCTATTGAGTTTTCATCCCTGAATTTGAAGCGACCCACGACCCGCCAACCGAATTAGTGCTGCCGTCTAGCTAATGGTAAGAATTCAAACCGTTATAAATTTATTACGTCACACTGTGAGTTTTGGCTAAACTTCAGCTTTCTTCAGACAATACATGAATACATTAATAAAGAAACAGTAAATTTTTTATATAAAAAAAACAGATTAAAATGAAATTAAGATAATCTTATAAAATGCGGTGGGTTTATTAGTATAATTACAAAAAAAGGAATCAAAAAAAAGAATTAAGGATTAACAATAATAAAAAAAAAACAAGAAAAAATTGTAATTATTTATTTACTTTTTGATTAATTTGAAAAAGTTGACCTGGATTTTGCCCAAATTTTGAGAAATCATTCATATTTTGATTTCTCAAAATTTTAGATCTTAGAATATCACTTGTTTAAAATGACACACATATAAAGATCAGAAATTTCACGATAAACCGTTTTTTTAAGCTTATTTTGTATCTCAGTTTTTGGGCTTTTGTAAAAATAAGATGCTCCACTATGGTTCAAATTATTCCGTTTTACATGTACCCAACCATATTTGTATATTTAATGTTGGAGCAGTCATTTTGATACATCAAGTTTCAAACATTTTTATAACTCGTAAATTTAGTAACAAAATTATGCATTTTTTAAACCGTTCTAACTTTGTGAAATCTTAAGAAAATTTGATTCACAAAGTCCAGATTTATTAAATTGACTTAAAGCCAATTAACGGTGAATCTCAAGTTCATGAATCTAAGATCAATCCGAGGTTTAATCTCTTACTATTAATACGAGCATAAGTGGGTTTAATTTAATGCTAGATTTCAAACAAAGCACATGGTGCGTTTAAGACCGAGAACAAGTTAGACACTTTGAGAAAAATGTTATAGAACTTTGTAAATCAAATCTTGGGTATAATAGAACAGAACGAGCTATCTGTTTGAAAAGACAAATAAACTTGGCAGGACAGACAATATTACTCACCACATAGATGGAGGAGATCAAGCAACGACATCATGCCTTGTTTCCATTTATATAATTCAAATTGAACGCCAAATTTGATGAAATACTTAAGTTAGGAGTTGTAAAGCCTTTGTCATCTCAATGGTCCAGCCCAGTCCTAACGGTTAAATAATTTTCCGGGGATTACCGTTTTTGTTTTAATGTCAGAAACTCGGTCTCAAAGCGCAATGCTTATCTACTTCTAATAGTCGATAACATTTTGAATCAGTTACGGAATGCTAGATACCTCTCTTTGATAGATCTCAAGAGCGCATTTTGGCAGATCCCGCTGTCTCTCGAGTCCAGTGAGAAATCAGTTTTTGCGGTACTATTCCGCGGCCTGTTTGAATTTACAGTCATGCTTTTCCGCTTAAACAATGCAGCACAGACTCAACAAAAACTGATGGATGCTCTATTTGGTTCTAAGTACCTAGAATTTTTGTATATCTTGATGATATCATTATTGCCACCAAGGATTTCAATGAAGTATTGTAGTATGTGTTTGATAAGCTAAAAGATGCAAAAGAAATGTGAGTTTTGCAAAAGCACTCTACGTTATTTAGGTTTTATAGTCGATAAAAATGGTCTAAAAACTGACACAGCTAAGGTTGGGGCAATGGTTAACTATCTAGAACCCAGAATTATCACAAAAATGAAAAGTTTTGTTGGTTTTTGTAGTTGGTACTGGTGGTTTATCTCACAATTTTCAACCGTAATAGCTCCGATAAATGTCCTTATAAGACATTAAAAAATTAAATTTATGAAAAAAAATTCTAAACTAAAACATCCATAGACGCGTTTCGAGGTTTACCTCTCATCAGTATGGCTTTATTTATTTGAACTTAATAATTGATTTTTAACTTACTTCGTCAACATTGTTCACCACCACAATTCAAAGTGAATATTTTAAAGGGTGTATTGACTATTTATACTAACTGACTTAATGACTTTATTTAATGGCTATGGTTAATAACATTCTGAGAATGAACAAATAAACTAATTATTTCGGGATATTTAGCTGATGGTAATGACATGAAAGAATTAAAAAGGAAATTTGAAAATTAAAAATAGAATAAATTTTTTTTCATAAATTATAATTACTATTATACAATTTTGTGTATATCAGAACATATATAAAATATATAAAGAAGAGACGCAATGTCCTGTCAACTGCCTCATTTGAGGACATTGCGTCTCTTCTTTATATGTTTTATATATGTATGTCCTTATAAGAGGTCGTAAAAAGCAAAAGTCTATTAAGTGGAACCGGGAAGCTCAAATAACTTTTGTGGACATAAAGAACGCGCTGGCAACGTCACCAATATTAGTCTGCCCCAATTTTACCCGCCCTTTCAATATACAGAGTGCGTATGCGAGCCGTTCGTTGTCACTAAACGAGAATGTTTATTTCTAATATTCGGAATTAAGCCGATGTATGGCCTACATAGAGGGTACTTATTTTACTGGAAAGAAAGCATGGCAACTAAGAGGAAAAAACATTATAAAATTCTATTACATTAAAACAAAAAGAAGAGATTTCCTATGCGCAAACACTAAAATCTAAAATTGATGTGGATAAATTGGGCATAAAAATTAAGTAAATAACCCAAACAAATTGTACCACCCCAGCTTTGCTATCATTTGGTAGTTGCAGCTTGGCTCGTCGGAATAAGTTTAAGATGCCTCGGGTATTACCTGTTGGACGGGTGAATTGAAAAAAAGTATACTACAAAATTTACCCAAAACATAAATTTATTTTCGACCAAAAATAACTGATACAGAGGAAGTTCAAAAGGAAACGTATAAAAAAAGGAATCAATTACACAAAACCAACTTTACACTCAAACAACACTTGGATTCAAACTTAGCCCGTGGAAACAATAAAAAGGATCTCTGCGCCTACAGCCAGAGTCCATTATAATACTCACTACACTGCTACAAGTATAGATCGGACAAAACTCACGATCATAAACTCAGGCAGAAAAAGAACTGGGAAAGGAAAGTCTGATTACATACCAGACTTGCTTTTCAGCTCAATCAGAAGGTCCAGTCGGTCAATACACCACGATCGGATTTCCCTTGAAAAGTCTAGTCGGTCAAGCTCCAGGATCAGACTTTCGTTAAAAAGTCTAATCGGTCAATTCTACGATCAAACTTCTACAAATGAAACGCTGCAATTGCTTATAAAGCGTTCAGCAAAGAAAGTGGGGGCATTATCTGGAGCTGATTGGCGATTGGAAACACGTGACTCGCCCAACTAAATGTCAAAATTGACGTGAGCAAGTAATCCAATTCACTAACACAAAAACAGTGTTAACAACTGTAGGATTCAAAAAACTAAGATAGAAGCCAAGAAAAATCAATATCACTGCACAGACAATAATAATTATAATTGATTTAATTAATTCATGCATCAACAGTACGGGATTTGGCTTAAAAAACGTAAGAACAAACTGTCAAAACAACTTCACGGCGCACATGTCGACCGTGAAACACTTGGGGTGAGGTGCACCAGAGATACAACAATGCTGAATAATGCGAGTAAGTAAACACATTAATTATATCATTCAAAGTCTGTCGGGTTACTAACCCAACTTGTTTGGACTGTCAGAGTACAACAGGAATAAATGCAAATGGCAAGACATCCTTCATGTTATTTCCCAAGGCAAATTAGAGCTGGAAATAGAAATGAAATAGCTTCCACATGTTGCTGAAATAAAAAACACAATTTAGGAGTGACTTGCATGGAATAATCGCTCTTGTTCTTGTTGATAATTCTGGTAGCAGAGCGTTGATAATTCACAGCCAACAAAACAAGTATCAAATAGAATTTATTCAGTTAGGTTTATAAGTTCGTGTGTTCACGTTACAGCTTGTTTACAGACTGACACTTACACTTTTACATAAACATAAATGTCATTGTTCATTGTTTTATTCTCACTAGGTTACCGACTGCGAGCCCGCACGCTCTGATCACCTCGCATTCATAACCGTGCGAAACTTGTAACTACGTTTTCACAACACTCTCACCAGTTCCATGTTTCACGGATGTGTCGATGATTTGCAGTCCGTCTCGGAGTTCATGAAAGCTTTCCTTTGGTAGTGCCTTTGTGAGTATATCAGCCAGCTGCTGATTTGATGGTACGTAGATGATGTCTAGGTGTCCATCTTCATATTTTTCTCTGATGAAATGGAAGCGCACTTCGATGTGTTTGGTGCGCTTGTGGAACTCGGGATTCTTTTGTTGCAGTCTC
This sequence comes from Tachinus rufipes, assembly GCA_963932245.1. Lineage (NCBI taxonomy): Eukaryota > Metazoa > Arthropoda > Insecta > Coleoptera > Staphylinidae > Tachinus > Tachinus rufipes. The sequence goes on from OZ010748.1 coordinate 56,362,146, forward strand.
TTCATTGAAAGTAACATGCTTACTGATGGAGATCTTTCTTGTTATTGGATCTAACAATCGATAGTTCGGACCGTTCGAATCGTACCTAACCATTATTCGCTTATTCGCTTTCTTTTGCCATTTCTTTCGCAACTCCTTTGGAATATGTTCATATGCAACTGATCCAAATATACGTAAATGAGCACTTTGCGGTGCCCGGCCAAACCATAACTCGTACGCAGATTTCTTTCCGGATCGTTTCGATGGAGTTCTGTTGGCCAGATACGTTGCTGTCAATACAGCCTCAGCCCACAGTCCTTCCTCCAAGTCCCCTGCAAACAGCATTGCTTTTGCTGATTCGACTATCGTACGATTCTTACGCTCGGATATCCCGTTTTGTTCTGGAGTGTAGGGAGCTGTAGTTTGATGATTGATGCCTCGATCCGCCATGAACGTCTTCATCCGGTGATTGACGTACTCACCGCCATTGTCGCTTCTCAATACCTTGACCTTATTTCCGGTTTGAGTCTTGATCAGATTTACCACTAGTTTGAATTTTTCGTACACTTCATCTTTGTTCTTTATGAAGTGCACGAAGGTCATATTGGTGGTGTCACACACAAAATTAACGAAGTATCGATTTCCTCCATGGCTTTTGTGTGTCATCGGTCCATTTACGTCTGAATGCAGAAATTCACCTGCTGCATAGTTTCGTGGTTGTGTGGTTTTGAATGATTTCTTTGTTGATTTCGCGAATACACACGCTTCACAAAACAGTTTGGCATTAGCATTAATTCTAATATTAATTTGACCAGTATCAGCCATTTGACGCATTTGGTCCAAACCCGGATGGCCGAGTTTCCGATGCCATCTCATGAGTTCTTCTTCTACCGAATTTGCCGCTTCATATTCCAACGGCTTTAGTTGCATCTCGTACAAGTTGCTTGTCGTGAGTATGCCTTCAAGATGGGTTTGTCCATTTAGGTTGAATTTGACCCCCTCACCAGCCATTAATATTTTAGCGCCTACCTTTTGGCATAATCCAGTGCTGATCAGATTTTTCCGCAAAGTTGGAATGTACATAGCATTTTTGAAATCGACCTGCATCCATCTATTTCCAACTTTTGCCAATGCGGTTACCAATCCCCGACCAGCTGCTTCTAGTTCATATTTCCCCGCCAATTTTAGTTTTTCACTGTCTTCATTCAGATCAACAAACCACTTCTTTTCATTAAACATGTGGCAACTTGCCCCACTGTCACACAACACTTTGTCATCGCGTTCACTGACCATCGCTGCCTCCGCCGCGCTGAAGCATATGTTCCCCATGTTGGTGCTGGTGCTGGTGCTGCCGCTGTCTTGTTGTTTGCTCCGCTTCGGACAATCTCGTCTGAAGTGTCCATGTTCCCCGCACCCATAGCATTTTGCCCTTTTCTTTGATGAGACGTTCCTTGGTTTTTGCGACACGGACCTTGTTGACTTTTTGACGAACATTGCTTCGGCTGTCATTTCTGGATTCACACGAGCCTCTTCGGCAAGTATGATTTTCTTTAGTTCATCTGGCGTCCTCTTATCGTCACTAGCCAGATGGAATGCCACATGCACTGTAGAGAATTCTCTTGGTAAATTATCCATTAGCTTCACCATGATGTCCTCAGGTGACTTAATGTCACCGCTGCGTTTGCATTTTGCAACCAACAATTCGATTTGAGCAATGTGTATAGCCATTGACCCGCCCATGTAACGATAAGCGTGGTATTCGCGATTTGCCTCCAATTTGCTACTTCCATCGGAACGTTCGTACACCGATAGTAGCTTTTTCCACATTTTACCTGCGGTCTCGCAAGCTGCCACGAATGTTTGCTGATTGTTATCGATCGCCGACAGTATTGCCAAAGTAGTCCTTCCATCGCATTTTTCCCATGCTTCGATCTGTGCTTCATTGCTGCCATTGCTCTACGGCCGTAAAACATTACCCTGTGCATATTTCAGCAAGGCATTCACCTTGAAATATTGCAGCATACATTGTTTCCACAACGGCCAATTTGAGCCCTTCAGCTTTTCAAAATGTGGCATGTCTGTTTTATCTGACATGTTGATTTTATTCCCGAAACACTCACGAAATACAAAAATAAACGATAACTACTTTACTGTCCAAGATGTCCGACAACACGTGTTTTTCACTAACCTGTTTCACAGTTTTGTGGCGCAGTGGAAGCGTGCTGGGCCCATAACCTGTTGATAATTCTGGTAGCAGAGCGTTGATAATTCACAGCCAACAAAACAAGTATCAAATAGAATTTATAAATTATCATGCGATGCCGTGGTCGTACAAGGCATACTGACGAGGTTTGTAGAACCGAAACAATTGTCTATGCTTGACCCTTGGCCGCTGTGATTCGATTGACTGATTTTGAATAAATTATTAATTCATTTCATAAATAGAATTTATTCAGTTAGGTTTATAAGTTCGTGTGTTCACGTTACAGCTTGTTTACAGACTGACACTTACACTTCTACATAAACATAAATGTCATTGTTCATTGTTTTATTCTCACTAGGTTACCGACTGCGAGCCCGCACGCTCTGATCACCTCGCATTCATAACCGTGCGAAACTTGTAACTACGTTTTCACAACAGTTCTGTCTAAATAAGTCAGCATCATCTATAAGTAAACAGGTAAGTACACATCTGTTGTGGTTAAACATAAAAGTAAGTGTCATAGGCAAGGAAAATGGCATAAAGTTTGTAAACAAATTTGGTAAAGCAATGGGTGACAAGGTAACGGCCCATGTAGTCTCAGGAAGGAAATTGTGCTTACTGTTAGACCTACATGAATCCACGGAAGAAAATAAAGTAATGGAGGCTGTAGCTCAGAGCGTTACAAATTACCTCACAATTAAATTAAACGAGAAATTAAACAAGAATATGCAGTCACGAGTCTATTAACAGCATGCACAAACTCAGCAGATTAAAAGTAAGATGGCTGAAAAAGAGAATCAACATGACATGAATCAAAATACTGCAAAGAGGTAAGTAGGGGCAAGCTTTTATAGCATAGCTTGTGGTGAAGAGGGACACTATAAAGGAGTGTAAAAACGATTATTACTGCTACATGTGCAAACAAAAAGGCCGTAAAGCTGCTGACAAACATTCAAGGCAGCCTGCAAAGATATAAGCAAAACAAAGATGTCATATCAAACCAACTATAAAGAAACTGCAAACTAATGTTGGCTAGAGAATAGCGGCCTTGAACATTTTTCATAAATATATAAATGAATATAGCATAGATATTGGTATTGTTTTTGGAAGCAAATAAAAAATGATACAGGATAGTCCATAGATAGTTGACAAAGCACAGGATGCTGCCATTAGGTTATATAACAAAAACATGAAAATTGACAGTATACATAACAAAGATGATGGATATGTTAAGGGTAGAAATAGAAGATACAATTAAATACTCGTATTACTGGTCACGGAATAGACCGGATGATAAATTTAAAACTTTCTTGAGTAAATTAGGAGATAACATCAGTCCACAGAATAATAATGTACTAATTCAAGCAGCACTCCAAATCGAATAAATACATAGCCTCAACCTTGTAATAATTAACGCCGCTAGAAACCCCACCATTGTGAAGGGAACGTCTAACACGGCTAAGGTTGTAACTAAAACTATAATACATTTACTAGAGACTATGTAATAATCCAGGCACTAAGAAAATGTCAATTCCTACAGAGATGGAAGGAGGCCAAGCAAGTCTTATTGGAGGAACCTATCAAAGGTGACAAAACAGCAAACTACAAACCATTATGTTTGACAAAAGATTTTGGTAAAGTGTATGAGCACATGATTGTGTCTAGACTCAAGGCTGAAGGAAAAATATCACCGGATCAATATGCTTTTATAAAAAAAAAATCTACAATTGACGCTATAAATAAAGTTTTGAAATTAGTTACTAAAGCAAAAAAATGTTTTCAATACGGTGCCCTAGAAAGGTATCATGGAAACTTTAAATGTTATGGGAGTAAAACCTGCACTGACAACGAAAGCTTAAGAATGTCATTTTAGGTGCCACAGGAATTCATTCTAGTCCGCTTGTTGTGAAATACCTACTACAATAAAATGTTGGATATAAAAAGATTAGAAAGGGTGAACCTGGTATGTTTTGCAGAAAACACTGCTGTCCTAGTAGCATCTAAGTAGGCTGAAAATCTGGTAACAATCACGTACGCTACTTTTTAAAGCATCAATCAAAAGGGTTGGAAATTGCAAAACAAAAAACCAAGGTCGTAATATTATACGGTAGACAACGACTGAAGAAACTGACCCTGGAAATAGAAGAAATAAATTTTGTCACCAAGAACGCAATCAAATATCTAGGGGTGTGGTTTGACCACAATTTTAAAATAAAAGGTTATGTCAGATAAATTACAGGAAAGGCAAAAAAAGTTATAAATGCTTTAAGAAGGAAAATGCTTAGAGTAAAAGAGCCGTCCTCAAAAAAAAAAAACTGCTATGCTCGGTTGCGCATTCTGTTATGCTGTTATGAACCCAAATCTAGGAAAAAGCAACAAAAAAAGTTGTCATAAATTTTGTATTGTTTTCAGTTATGCCAAGATACGTGAAAAAACAATTGCCAAGTGGTAGGACAAAAAACACTAGCAAAGCAGTATAGACTAAAACTCCGAGACCAAGATGTAAAAACGTGGGTAAATAGAAGTCATGTATTAATTGTTTACAACCTTGTGCAACTCCTCAGTGGACATGGGTGCTTCAACTCGTATTTATTGAAATTTAAAAGAAAAGATAGTGGTATATGCTAACACTGCACTATGGAGAATACAGCTGAACACATATTGTTCCAATGTCCATGATGGACTAAAGAAAGATTGAAATTGAACATATACATAGAAACCACCATCACTAAAAACAACATCGTAGACATAATGCTTCATAATAATTGGAACTGGACTAGAATCCATAGCTATGTAAAAATGATAGTCAGGATGACTGAGTCTGATAAAAGAGTAAATGATTAAATAAACAGAAAACCGGATAAATCTATGGTGCACTGAATGCGTGTCCGGACGTACCTTTTCTGATGCAAGGCTTAGTCGCTAATAATAATAATAATAATAATAATAATAATAATAATATATTTTGGTTCATGATACATATAGATGCACAAATAAATACATGTTTGAAACAAGTCAGAAACAAACAAAAAATAATTAAATAACCAAGTAATCATGAACATTGTACGGTTCTACATAGTAATTTTAAACATTTCTTTTTAAATACGTTTAGAGTTTGTATAGATTTAATATTGCTGGGTAATTTATCATAAAATTTTAGACAGCTATATTCACAGTTATGTTTCATAACGCGTTTTTGACAAATATAGACATCATTGAGAGCTGTTGAGCGACCCCAAACAATAATGCAATACTTAATGTGGCTATATTTATTAGCATAGTATAACATTATTAGTGCATCAATGTCAAGTGTATTTGCTAGTGTTCTTAAAGCAAACGTTATAGAGCTTATTTTTTACATAAATCTTCAATATGATTAAACCACTTCAGACGTTCATCAATTGTAACACCAAGAAATTTAGAGCATCTCATTACGTCACATGAAAAGCATCTAAGTTCCAGAGTGGGCTGTTGTAATACATTAGAATTATCAGTCTTAAAGAATATAAAGCCGGTTTTATCTTGGTTAAAAATTAATTTATTTTTTTCAAAATATTGTACAGAATTCTTAACAACAAGATTTATTGTTTCAGTTAATTCTGTATTATTTCGAGCATGAACAATTATGTTCAAATCATCTGCATAGTTAATAATTACATCATTTAGGTCGTTCAAGTATACAATAAATAGTAGTGGTCCTAGAGTACTACCCTGAGGTACACCTATATTGTTGCTTTTAACTATTGAGGATTGAATTTTTTATTATTAGTTGTTAGTATAACTGTTTGCTCACGATTGGCTAAGTATAAGTTTATAAGTTTACCGGCAACTCCTCTCACTCCAGATCTATTTAATTTATCAACAAGTAGATTGTGTTCTAGGGAGTCGAAGGCCTTAGACAAGTCTAGAAATAAACCACAAGCTATTTCCTTCTTCTCCAAAGAGTCCACAATTACTTGCACAACATCAACAATTGCTGATTCTGTCGAATTTCCATGTGTAAATCTATGTTAAAAATGATTAAAAAAAATATTTTTATTTAAAAATGACTTTAAACGTGAAGCAATTATATTTTTAATTATTTTGGAAAAAACTGACAAAAGACCTATATATAAAGGCCTATAATAGTTAAATTGTTTTAATTCGCCTTTTTTGTAGATAGGTTTTATTAAAGCAATTTTAAGAACTGATGAAAATATTCCGGAATTTAATGATTTATTTATGAGAAAGCATAATGGGTCAGCAATTAATTCAATTATATTTTTTAGCAATTTAGGAGAGATTTTATCTATTCCAGATGAATTTTTGTTTTTAAATTATTGTACAGTTTCCATAATTTCTTGCCTACTTGTTGGATACAAATAAATCGTGTTCAAGTTTATTTGCTTAGTGTGATTGGAAGTTACACTATTGAGTGGTCCCATATTGTCTAATGCATTAACAAAATAATTATTAAACTCTTCAGCAAGGGCTGAGTAATTATTGGTTTCAGGTAAAGTAATTCTTTTTTTGCCGTCATTTGTTAACTGCTTGACTGCATTCCACATACCTTTGCTTCGATTCTCAGAATTATTTATGTAATTTCTGTAATATCTACATTTACTATCTTTAAAAGATAACGTGTACTTAGATTTAATTGACTTATAGTCAGGTTTAAATATAGGGTTAGATTTACAAAGGTCGCCAATTAGTTTAACCCACTCTTTTATTTCACGTAAATCATTTGTAATCCATTTTCTTTTTGCTTTATTTCCTGGTTTTTTAATTTTAGTTATAGGAATGTGAATGTTTATATTTTTAAAACAAATATTAATAAACTTACAAAACGCAGCATCTACATCATCGGTGTTATAAATATCTACCCAAGACTCATTTGTAAGTGATTGACAAAAGTTTTTAATATTTTTGGCTGAGTAAATGTATAGTTTTCGTTAATTTTATCTACAATAGAATTAGATTTTGCAGATGTAAATGTGAGCTGAATAGCATAATGGTCTGCTATTGCAGTGTCGATAACATTAGAGAGTATTGGTATATTTGAGTTTGTAAAAAAATTGTCAATGCATGTCTGCGACTTATCTGTTACTCTTGTATAGTCTTTTATTATTATTTTACAGTTATAACTCTCTAAGATTAATGTAAGTTCCGAGACTTGTTTAAACTTTTTCAAAATATCTATGTTAAAATCACTTGTTAATATTATTTGTTTTTTGTCTTCTAAAATAATAGTTAAAATATCAATAAACAAATTCACATCTCCATCACGGAACGGTACATACATATAATTATAGATACTACATTACAAATTTCTGCTTCAATTGCTGCACATTCAAGATGGCTTTCAATTGATAATTGATTAATATCATTTCTGGGCTTCCATTCCAGTTTATGATCCGTTTAGATAACAGCACCTCTATGGATACTTGATGTTCTGTACCATTTTGATGCAAGATTATAGCCATATATTGATGATGACTCTCCGTGTACAAGCCAATGCTCGCTGATACATAATACATCTGGACAATTTTCGTCTGCAAGTAATTCAAGTTGGTTTATTTTGTTACGAAGACACTGTACATTTTGATGGATAATATTAGAATTATCCTGATGTAGTGTAGTTTGTTTTTGTTGATAAAGTAATAACGCTGTACTCTAGATCCCCTGGGTCAATTTTCTGGTTTCATAAGCAATTCTTTGTACTCTATATCTGCTCCAATCCTATAGGTTTTATTATATTATGATTCATATACTTGATCATTTGTTATGGTTGAATTCTTACAAATATTGTTAATATGACTAGTTAGGTTTTGAATAGAAATATCACGGCAAACTCGACTTAACGCTATCCATGCTTTTTGTTCCTTTTCTGCAAGTCCGGATTCAGACGGCGCCGAACCAAATATAATATTGCGTGGTGCTTTCACTATGTTTTTTATGGGTTCACTAGTTTGTTTTACTGCATTAGACAAATCTTTTTGTTTTTGTTTATTCTTATTTGTTTTGATGGACGTCCAAGTTGTTGACGTTTCTTGAGTAGGTATATTTTGAGTAGGCATGTTAGCTGGTGAATCAATTGAACTACCATTACACGTATTTAGAAACAATACTTTGGTTGCATACGTTGTTTCTAATTTATTAAATTTAGATGCCAGGTTTACCGGCACTGGTTTATTTAATTGTGTTATTTTATCCTCAAGCAAAGCTTTATTCTCCTCTAAAAGGCAATTTTTATCCTCAAGGGAGCTAATTACCTTAGATTGAAGTTGTTGAATAATTTTGGCTAGTTCATCAGATGTTAAAACATTTAAGGTTATGCTTTCATTACAACCATCACAAAACCATTTCAAGTTTTTTAGTTTGCCCATTATTTTGACCATATCATCTTTGAGTTTTGCACAGTGTGTATGCACTTGTTGTCCGCACAGATTGCACTTTATAAACTTATTATTGACAATAAAATTGTCGGGGCAGATAGAACACGTCGCCATCTTGCAACGTCCTCTCCCCTTCCATCATACCAGAATTGAGCACCAAACGGTAAAAGTGGAAATAGAATTTTAGTGGATGAAAGCTCCACACACAAGCTAAAAACGTTTTCCCAAAACCACAATAAAAAAAATCTTTTATCTCTATACTTTTTTCAACTTTCTAGAATTTTCTGTAGCATACAATCTATAAAGAATGTGTCTGTTCATATTTTTTTTCATTCCATAATAAACTATTTTTCTCGATTTTTTCCACAATTTAATTAAGTTTGTCTGAATTCTACTTTCTGGTTGGTATTCTACGGTAATGTTTTCTTAATTTTATAAAACTATTGACAAATTATTTATTACTATTTTTCCTACAAATACACCACTCTTTACACTTATTTTATGTTTTTTGGTCTTTAATTATTTAAAAATTTAGTTTTTATACAATCTACTTTTTGTAAAATTTATTCTTTTGCCACCTATTATATATTTTGCAATAATAATGTTCAACTGCATCGTTATTTATATATTTGAGCATTAATCAGAGCTTTGCTAATTGTTACTAATGTTTAGTCTGCTTTGTCTGTCCAATTAATACCTTGTTTTTTTCGTTTACCGTTTACTATTTAGTGAATCAAAGACATAAGTAGTAAAACAAAGTGCGGAATAAAACGGCGACAAACATAAACCTCCAAACTTAACATTGCTTCAACTTTTTCCGGATCTATTTGCAAACCTCCTTTATTGATAATAAAACCAAGGTATTTAATTGATAAACCGCAAAACTTACATTTGGTGTTATTGAAAGACAAGCCAGCATCTCAAAAACAATCATATTCAATTTTAAGAACGTTAATGTGTTCTTCAAATGTAGAGGTATAATATCAACAGTAGTAATAAGAACATTGCTAATAATACCCAGGCTGTAAAAAACACAACAATAACAAACTTTTATAAATTAAATAAAGTAAATTCAAGTGTATGTTCATTATGTGTTGATAAGGAAAATGATAATTGTTCATATGTACCAGTAAACATATTTGATTGTACTGTGTCAGCTTTAATAGACACTAGAGCAAATGTATCAGTAGTTGGTTGTCTTGGAATTAATAGGATTTAAAAGTTTAATCTAAAAGTTAACCCTGTATATAAATATAAAAGTATATTCCACGACAGAATAATATAATTCACGACAAATAAATCTCGCACAAATATTTCTGTATTGGTAAAATTAACCAAATGGATAAACTAAACATGGATTCCGCACCCAATAGCTTTCTTTACCATCACATCTAATATTAAATAAATTATATGAAAATAAATAAATTCTTTCAAATTAATAAATATTTTTTGTTAGCATTATTTATAATAGTTAATGTTTTATAAACTTTAACGTTTGTTGGTTACGGAAACGTACGAAGTCTTAACGAAGATTGAAAGTCAATCTTTTAATTGAGAACAAGAAATTAGTATTCGTAAACAAAAAATGGATGTCCTAAAAGATATGATAATCTTATTTGAGGGCAATAAGGTACTTTTAAAACAATTGAATTAAAACTAGTTTATATTACAGCAAGATTAAACAAGGTGAAGATGCACACATATTAATTGTGGAGCAATATAAAATTAATCTAGAGAATTTAGAAAAACTAACTGAAGAAAAATGTAGACAACTTGAATCAGATCAAAATAGGGTTGCTACTAGGGTGTCTGTAGTTGCTCTCAATAATTCTTATGTTAGTAGCAATTTATCCCATCAGGGGAGAGGTAGGAAACATGTTTCAAAGTGAGATATTAAATTTTCCGGGGTAATAGAAGAGTTAAGCGTCGTAGCATTTTTTGAAAAAATAAAAAAGCTTTAAGCTAATAACAAGATCTCCAACTCAGAACTATTTTGCAGTTTACCAAAATTATTAACCGGAAAGCATTGCTCTGGTTTTAATCATATAAATATTTATTTACTGACTGGGAAAAATTTAAGGAAGTTCTTAAAAATGAAATAGGAGCTAACTACGATGCAAGATTGGAGGTCGGAAACAACAACCAACCAAATCTATTTGCGACTATTTTGCGTGTATGCTGGCGCTGTTTAGACGGCTAAATATTAAAATTCCGGAAAAAGAGGAAGTTCTTACAATTAAGCGTTACTTGACTTCTTATTTTTTTGATCAAATTGGATATAACAGTCAACAAAGTTTAGGCGTTGCGCAATTGGTCCAAAGACACAAAAACAAGTAAAGTTTTAGTTGATAAAGCCAAGTCATTGCAACATTTGAATGATGTCACTACCCTGGAACCAGATTTCGCAGGTATTTCTATACAGGGCTACGCAAAACAGAAACTAACCAGTATTTGCTTAATTCAATGCTACAATTGCAAAGGTTATAGTCATTTCTTTAACAAATGTACAAAGCCAAAATCAAAATTTTGTAGTGGTTGCGGTAGACGGGATGTAATAAGAGCCGAATGCATTTCATCTAATCTGTTGGAAAAAGACTTTGCAATTTTTTGATAGGCTATTCAGATCTTCACAAGAACTTAGTATCGGCTACTTGCAACTTCAGTTTAAAAATGCTATCAGACTTTACACGTCCTTATTTAAAAAAAATTGATTTTTGGCACCTCACTAACGGCTCTACTAGATAGTAGATGTTTTAAATCTTGTATAGGTCAACGGTTAGTTAATAGATTTAATTTAATTTAGATATTGGGAAATCCACCAATTTTGTTTGTGTGGCAAATGGCCAACATATAACTGTGTTGGATACAATAACTTTACCAATTACTTACTTAGTTAGTTGTTTAGTTATTCTTAGTTTAGCGTGTGACTTAGTATTATGTGTTGATTTTTGGAAACAATCATATTTTATAAGTAAAGGTAGTAAACTTGGGTGTACAAATACAATTTAACACCATATTGACGTGGGAAATGCTTTGAAGACCGGAAATTACCGTTTCTGTATAGATTTTAGAAGTGTTAACTTACTGACAAAACGCATTGTTTATGCGCTTCCTTACATGTCGGCAATATTAGATCGTTTTAGTTTGGCAAAATTTATTTTTTCTTTGGACATAGAAAGTGCGTACTGGTAAATAGAGTTGACTCATGAATCAAAAAAGGTTATTGTTTATTTTATTGTTTTACTTCAAAAAGTAACCTTTTAGATTACACATGGTATTAAGTCCCGAGTTAGGTCCCGAGTTAGAACTTTATGTCTTTAAGTATCTGGACAATATTATTGTGGATACGTCCGACTTTAAAATCTACGTTTGTGTATTGGAAAAAAAATGTAAGTCTTCTTGGTTCAGGTTTAACTCAAAATTGCAGAAAGTGCCACTTTGGCCGTTCAGAGGTCAGATATTTAGGTTATGTGGAAAGCAAAAATGAATTGTTAATTGATCCGGACAAAAAAACTGCAAATTTAAAATTTACAATGGGAGTTGGTATTGTCGATTTATCTCTAATTTTACAAAATTATTACTAGCCTCGCATGCATGCGGATATTGCTTTCCATTGTAGATGCTGTAAAATTTGTTTGGCGTAGAAGGTAAGCCAGGAAAAGCCGCGTGGCTTATTAGGTACACAAATAGTAGATAGAAGACTTTACGTTCTATCTATAGATTTAATGGAGCATTTTCCATTATCGACTCGTAACAATAGGTTCATATTAGTAGTTTGTAATTTATTCACAAAAAAATGTGTTTTTAATTGCGTTAAAGGATGCTACGTTAGGGAAAATAATAAGAATAGTTGAGGAGATAATCAAAATGTACGGGGTTCTACAAGTTATTGTTAGTGATAATGGCAAACAGTTTATTTCTCAGAACTTTTGACGATTGAGGGAAAATTACTGCATAACTCTCCACTTAACTCTTTATTTTTATGCTCAAGCTAACCCTACCAAGAGGTATAATTGTACAATTAAGATTATGATATCTTCGTATCTGCAGAGAAATCATTGTCATTGGAACCAAAATTTAGCACAGTTTGGTTTGGCGTTGCGGACTAGTTCTCATGACGCTACCGGCATTACCCCCGCTTTTCTAATTTTTGGAAAAAACCTAACATTAAGCGGCAATTAATAAGGACCTCTTCAAGGTAATAAACCATAACGCAAAGTTATAACAAGCTCCTTGAATTCTTTTTAAAAGACGAGACAATTGAAAGAAAGCATATGAGAAAAATGCTGATTACTATAATTTCTGTAAAGACCATTAGAATTTTAAGAAGATGATTTTGTTTGGAAGAAAAACTATTACTTGTCAGATGCAGCTAATCATTTTAAAGCTAAATTGGCGGAAAATTTACATTGTGCAAGATTGGGCGGAAGTATTATCTCGAGTCGGAGAACGGAACCAAAAGTTTGGCTGTTTAAATTAATATGTAGGTTAAGTCAGTTTAAGTTTAAAATAAGTTAGATGAGCTTAAGTTAGTGTTAGTCTAGTTCAAGAGATTAGTTCAAGTTAGCTAATTAGTAGGTTAGATTTTACTAATGTTTAATTTTTGTTGGAGGAAGATTTGTAACGTACAAAATATAGACGCGCAATATTTAAACATGCCGCGTCGTCTTTCTATTTTATTAAATAGAGGTCCGCAATGTCTTCAGGAAAGACAAGGCACTCTTGTAAGATTAGTCTGAAAGGCACGTGTGGGCAAAATTAAAAAGTCTCGCAACGCAATAAATTAGTGTTTAAAAAATATATGAGTATTAGTGATAGTTATAGTTTATCAATAACAAACAATAGTATAAAGTGCGGAGTTTCTATGCCTCGGTTTCAATAAACATGCGTGTGCGTCTGTGCAACGGTAATACTTTATTAGTAAAGAATAGAGCCTATTTGTGGTTGTCACTCTCGTTGCTTGCCGCTGTCTACCTTAGAAACGACATAGCACGCCTTGAACACTCTTAAGTGCAATCAATATGCAAGTTACACCCAGCCAGGCCAATGCTGATGAGGATGAATGATCAGATTCCAAGAACATTACATACAGCACTACGCATGGAAGTGGTATATTTAAAATAAACGGCCAGTGAAAAAAAAAATGATTTAATTAAATACTCAAAAGAAATAATAGATCAGTTAATCAAAGAAGTTCCATAAAAAATAATTCAATCAAATAAAAAATAATAGTGAAACAAAGATAAACAATTCTGCTTAAAATTGCAAGGTTGTCAGAGGTGAATATTTCAAGTTTGCAAACTGATATTTTACATTGAAATAAAAAAAAAATGCAAATTCTTTAACAATTATTTTACATGTAAAATCAGCTAATTTAAATTCCAATGAAGATAATTAGCGGAATAGTTCTAATGCAATGCGGTATTAAAAACTGATAAAGAAAATCAATTTAACATTGAAAAATAACTGTAATTAAGGCGACAGAAAGCAAATAATGGGTTTTTTATTATTATAACAATAATAATATATATCAGTGATAATTAAAAGATGTTTCACATAGATCAAGGATACATAAATATGATATAATGTACATGTACATACAATTATTTGTAGATTTAATATAAACATACTTTGAACTAAAATTAGCAGGTTTTATTTGATAAACATATACAAGCATTAAAAAATAACAAATTATTTATATTATAATATGACTAAAACAAACTTATTTAAAATTGAATTATATAAATAGATAAAATATTAGTTATAACATTCAAATTCAAACAGCTAAAAATACATTGTACTAAGAACTACTAAAATTTCTGGTTAAAATATTTATTAAAATTTTAAAAAGCATTAGAGAATAAAATAGATTTTAATTTACATTTAAAAAGCACTGAGCGGAAATTGTTTTAAATTACTAGGCAGTTTGTTAAAAAGCTTGGACGCATAAGGTCTGTTCCAACATACGATTTGGACGGTTTGCAAACCTTTCAAAATATGCACACAAACAAATTACTGTGTATAAAAGATTGCCTAAGGATGACAAATATTTGTTTGTGTGCACAGTTTGGACGGTTTGCAAACTGTCCAAATCGTATGTTGGAACAGACCTATAGTAATTTTGACAGTTTTGTAATTTTGATAAGCGTACAAATTTAGGACATAAGTTATTCCTAGTATTCTATTTATGATGAGTTGAATGTTGAACATATATTTGTTAGTTAGTTTAGATTTTTGGCGTATCAGCCTAAGAAGACTATTAACGCTGATTCTTTTCTCTAACTATAAAAAGTGTATAATATGCTGTAAAATGGCATATTAAAGAATAAAATTAAATAAATAAATAAATAAACAACAAAGATAAAATAAACATTCACAAACTTTAAAGGCTATAGCAAAAATGACTAGATAATTCCAACAGTGTCTAGGGTGTAAAAGGTCCTAAACACTGCTGGATTTTACGATACACAAACATTAATTACAATAAATTAACAATTATATCCAAATACCCAATTTGCTCCGTCGAATAAATTCGAGCAGACGATAGACTTCAACAATCTGATCGCTCAAGGCAATCGACAAACTGAGTGATAATTCAGACGCAACTCTTTGTTCCAAAATCTGCCTACAATCCAATATGCTATGACAAACAGTTAATGGAACATTACAAGTATCACAAACTGGCGGCACCTCAGATGCCAACAAATGCCTGTGAGTCCATCGACAGTGACCGATGCAAAGTCGCGTGAGGATAACCTCTTCCCTACGCTTCGGCCTGCATGACAAACTCCACGGTGTAATGACGCTTTTGTGCATCGTAGCTTGTTTTCTTGAATAGCAAACCACTCTGTCTGCCAGCTAGACAACATCAATTGTTGTAAAAAATTACAAACATCCTTAACACAAGCTTTGTCTGTAACATTATCAGCGCAAGTTATAGCCAATTTAGCAAGAGCATCAACTTTTTCATTGCCACTGATACCTACGTGACTGGGAATTTAGACAAAGTAAACAGTGACATTTAATTTAGACACCTGAACCAAAATCGAGTGCCTCAGCAAATAATAATCACAATATTGATAATCAATAGCATTTAATTCAGTGCATTACGAGTCTGTACATATAACATAAAATGTATTTGCACTTAGTTGGATGTAGAACAGAGCCTGGTATAAAGCATACAGTTCTGCAGTATAAACACTGCTAACACATGGCAAGCCAAATGTAAACTGCAACTCATCAACCAGAAAAGCACAACCCACACCGTCGTTACTTTTTGAGTCATCGGTATAAATTCAAGTGGCATTTACGAGCCTTGCTTGAATTTTTGCAAATTCAGTTTGAATAGCTTTGTACATTCTCAATAATGCAGTATTTAACCTTGGACGTTGAAAAGTCCAAGGAGGGTTGCAACAGTAAGACAGTTGGTATACATCAGGGAGTTGGAAATCCAGTTCCCGAAGTATACTGCAATTTCTTACAGCAATCGGTTTTTGGGACCGTATCCTGATGTCGAGACCATTATTGTACACAACAGAAAACGTCGGATGCAAGCGTTTAGCTTTTAATTTTGCGGCGTACCTAACAGTCAAGGTTTTACGCCAAAGACAGAGTGATGGTTCAGCTGACTTACACAAAATACTAGCAATAGGGCTAGTGCGAAAAACGCCAGTTGCTAAAAAATATCTGTATAGTGGACAGGATCAACAATACGTAATGTGGATAGTGCTCTAGTAGCATAGATTATGGAACCATATTCTAATTTTAAACGCACTAAAGCGCAATGCAAAAGTAGCATTGATTTCCGATCCGCTCCCCATGACTTTCCACTCAACGACCTGAGCAAGTTTAGTGCCGGAACACATCTTGATCTCAGATTTATTAAATGGGGACGCCAAGTTAACGCACGGTCAAATGTGACACCAAGAAATCGAACACATTCCTGTATAGAAATGGGTTCTTCCTCGAGATATAATAAAGGGTCACCGTGTGGGGTTTGCCTTCTACAATAATGGATAAGCAACGTTTTGCTTGTAGAAAAAGTAAATCTATTACTAGTATCCCAGTTCAAAATGCGGTTGAGCCCAGTTCAAAATGCGGTTGATAGTTATATGAAGTTGACGTTTCAATGTTGGCATGTTTCTCGAAGCGTAATAGATAGCTACGTCATCAACATACATACATCCGTTCACCGGATTAAAATGGACCCTTGCGGAATACCATTCTGTTGCTGACGTATGCCCGAGATGCTATTACCTACACGTACCTTAAACAAACGGAAAGTTAAAAAGCTTTGTATGAACAATGCCATGCATCCGCGAATACTCCACAAATGAAGCGTTTGTAGAACTTTGTATTTCCACGTCAAGTCATAGGCTTTTGCAATGTCAAAGAATACAGCGACGAGATGTTGATTTTGCAAAAAACATTTTTAATTGTTATCCAGCAGAACAAGGGAATCAGTCCTAGAACGATGACGCTTTAAACCACTTTGTATATCAGCAATTAGACCTCTTGAGTCTAATAACCAAGAAGGACGCTTATTAATCATTCTCTCTAATGACTTGCATAAGCAGCTAGTTAGAGAGATAGGCCTATAACTTGTCGGGAGCTTTTTATCTTTACCTGGTTTAAGTACTGGTACGATGATAACCAGCTTCCATGACTCAGGGCAATACCCTGCTGACCATGCACAGTTATAAACTGCCAAAAGCTGAAGTTTGGCAGAGCGACTTAAATGCTTAAGCATAGCACCTGGAGCTACTTTGTGCGCTGCAGATAATGCCGAGTCTAATTCCCAAACACTAAAAAGTGCATTATATATTTTATCATTGTCGGAAACAAATGACAGATGTTTCTTCTCCATGTTAAATTAATCTTTTGAAAATTTTCATTGTAATTATCATCACTGGAATAGTCAAAATAAACATTTGTCAGAGTAGTTGGGATATTGAGAGTATCGGTAATAATTTGATCACCTGACAATAACCCACTAACAGGTACAGAGGCGGTTTGGCCAGAAATTTTTCTGACTTTTTCCTACACCTTCCCGATAGGGGTTCTCGAATTAAAAAAAAGTAACGAATTCTGACCATAATTCTCTTTTACCTTTTCTGCAAGTACTTCGCGCAACAGCTTTATACTTCAAATAAGCTAACAGGTTCTCCTTAGTTGGAGAGTGATTAAACCTTCAAAAAGAACGGCGTTTGTTTAATTTAGCTTGTTCACAATCAAAATTTCACCAAAGAACGGGCTCTCTGCGTAGTTTCTCTGAAGACAGAGGAATACTGGCATGAGCTGCTTGTATGATGGAATCGGTGAAAGTTTCAACATCTTTGTCAATAGTAGCCTAGACACTGTCATCATAAACAAATACTTGAACAAAACTATCCCAATCAGCATCTTTTATTCTCCAATTCCGATGACAGTTTTCATAAATTTTATGATTAAGCACACAAATGAGTATTGGAAAGTGGTCACTATCATAAAGATGTTCCGAGATTTCCCAATCCAGCACTGCTGCAATACTTGGAGAACAAATAGTAACGTCAATAGCCGAGAACAATCTATTGGCTACGAAAAAGTTGGTATTGTTACCTTTATTTAAGATAACTAAATCCGTTTCTAAAAATAGATTGGCTAAATTACGACCTCTGACATCGGCTCAGCTTGAGCCCCACATAGTGTTATGAGCATTAAAATCACCCATAGGAAGGAATGGAGACGGAAGTTGTTCAAGTAATTGATCAATCAAACAAATGTCCAAACTGACGTTCGGCGAAATATAGATTGAGCAAACGGTTAGTGGGAAAGGAAGTTGTAATTGAACGGCTACTGCTTTTAATGAAGTGTTGATACGGAGTTTTTTGCTCTGAGCACGATCAACATTTATACGATCTTTCCGATAAATAGTATAACAACAAAGATTAACTGAACTTTCAACCTTAAAATTAATTTCCTGTAAGGAAACGCAGATAGGTGAAATTTTAGCTAGTAAAATTTTAAAAGAGTTTTAATGTGCTTTATATCCATTGCAGTTCCATTGTATAATGGTTGAAGCCATTTTTTAAGCCACGTTAAAAACGTAATTTTAACTCATTGCTTATTAGCGTTTTTTGGTTTTTCTTCTGAATTATTATCTTCCACTATTTTACATCATTTCATCTGTCAGAGTAGGTTGTGGGGAAATAACTTCCACATCTATCAACTCTGACGACTTGTCAATATTAAAGTCTGTTGGCGCAGGATCGCTAGAAACTTGCACCACAGATGGCGGTAGCCTGGATTGGGCTGCCGTTTTTTCAGGCTTTGACTCAGACTGAGTTTTAACTTGTTTAGGCTTTGACTTGGAAGTTGTCACCTTAGTTGGTTTTGACCCGATACGAGCCAATACCTTAGATGGTTTAGGCTTTAAATAAGTCTCCATCTTGACTGGTTTTGGTTGAAGTTTCACTTTTTGTGACCTTGGTCCAGATTGCACCGTAGTCACGTTTGGTTCTGAGCCTGATGGGCTCGCAACCGGTTTTTGACCCTTCACATTAGAGTTATAGTTCTTACTAGAAGATGTTTCTGCAAAAACAGTAAATGTCATAATTGGTGTTTGTTGAACAATAGGTGTTTCAGCAACTGTATCAAACGATCTAGAAAATATAAGAGCCGTAATTGCTCTATACTTCTTTTGAGCATCAAAGTAAGAGAGTTTGTCTGTTACTCTGATCTCGGCTATCTTCCTTTCCTCTTTCATTTTAGGGCAATCTTGGGAATAAACCGGATGCTTACCTTTGCAATTCACACATAAAGGTGAACTGTTGCATGGATCAGGGTCATGTTTCTCCTCACTGCATTTTGAACATGTTGCATCACCTAGATACCTAACTGCAGTGTGTCCAAAACGTTGGCATTGATAACACCTCATTGGGTTAGGAATAAACGGGCAAACCGGGCGAGTAACATATGCCACCTTAACTTCATTTGGAAGCCGTTCAAAATCGAATGTTAAAATCATAGATGTTGTATCTCTGACATCACTATCCTTTCTACGGGTTAATTTTTTAATATCAATAACGCCTTGCGACGCCAGTTCTTGTTTGCATTTGTCAACAGTTGTGTATAACAACTCATACTATAAAATTACTCCTTTCAAAATATTTAAAGATTTATGCGGCTCAACTGTTACCGCAATATTACCTAACAACGTGCATTCCTGAATTTTACTGCTCTGCAATTTATCTTTTACTTCAATAAGCAAGGTACCGTCTTTCAACTTCTTACATGAGTTTAAAATTCCATTAATAATATTGGAAATGGTCCTATAAATTAAGAATGAAGAAACCTCCTTAAGACCCTGGCTATTTTCAGAACATTTAACAATCAAATATCTAACACACTTTCTACTTGTACTATTTTTCTATCTTTATTAGCTCTCTCGTCCGTAAACGGACGAGATCGTTTGGTTGGAGGTTTAGAATCGACCATAATAAACTCCGTCATATTTATCGCTCAATCTGCCTACCCACCACGGAGCCACATATGGGACGCTACATCACAAACTGATGTAGTCGCCAGGGCTAATTAAGCAATATAGGTTTCATAGATGTAAATGAAAACTTCCGCGAACACAAAGAATACTATCGGGCTCCAACCGTAGCACTATGTGAACTTATCATCTATCACCACATAAATAATTCCTTACCCTTTAGTTAAATAACAAGCCGATTGGTTAAAACTGAGTTAGATTTAACCTCTCGTTTTACCTGAAGCTAGGGCCAAAGCAGTGTGTTTGAACTAACACTCTATTAAACATGAACATTAGCCCCTCAACAACCAAGATCCCTTTTTCCTGACTTTCGGGTCACCGCGCACGGCAAACACGCAAGTGAGTTACACAAGGTGTTATGTAAAAATTGTCAAAAATAAACTCACAATTAAGTTAGACTTGTCCTTGACGAACAATTATAAACAAGGTTTTCTCTTCGCCTATTGGTCGCTTTTTAATACGACCAGCAATTGGGCTAGCAAAAATTCTTTTTTGCACCACCCCGCGGGGAGACATATATTCGGGGATATTCTCTATGAACTAGAAGTAAGCAAAATACATACTGTTAACTAACAATATGAACTGTCATTTTAACAAATCTTATTTGTTAACATTATAAACGGAAATTTCATCAGACAGCATGGTGTAACGGTTTTACTTCTCAAACGCTATTGTTTTTGCATTTTGCGGTTAAATACTCGGAAGCAAGCAAACAAACCCAAAAAACGAAGAGCAAGAGGACTAGAGGCGAGTTCTTTCCTTGAGTACCTTTATCCGGTCAACTACACAAATTGACCATGATGGAGCCCGCCTTGGAAAATTTAATGCATTAGCAAACACATGCTTTTGCGCATTAAATAAGTGCCACTCTACAACGTTGGGCAATAGTTTCATCATAAGCAGATCCACAAGAGATAATCTGAAAAATTCCGAGTCACAAAGAAAAAATGTGACGCTATTTTGGAAAATTCAACTGAGTGCGACAAACATCATCAGAGTCAATCCAAAAACGAAACTCCACAGAAATTTCCGAGTCCCGACCCGCACGCCATATCGAATCATTTTGAGCGAGGTTGGTGGTGACAACAGCAAAATTAATTTTCTTGAACTGGTATTTAAATTATTTCTCATTGTATTCAATTGTTTACATATTTATTGCTGTAGTTATTTATTTGATACTTTTTATCTAGTGCTACACACGTAATTAAAAATTGTTTAGATTTAGTTTGCATGTTCAAGTATTTTCAATTTATTAAAATATTTTTATTTCTTTATCTTGCGAAAAATAAATACTATTTGTTTTGCAAAACATTCTGATTAAATTCAATTTATTTATAATGTTTGAAATAATAATGTGAGCCGTTCTTTGGGTTTATATCTCGCTACACCGTCCTGATAAATTTATACGTTCCTCAATTTTTTACCGCTCTCACGCGTTGAATATTTTATTAATAATCATTTTCATCTTTTATTTTTATTTATCTATTCTTGTCATTACTATTAGAACGTTTAAAAGAAGCTGTTGAAAATAAATACTCCGACTTTTGCGATAATGCAATTTCAGCTAGTACATCATTCTCTCAAGTTCAATATCAAACGCAATTTACTACGCCTTTTTGCCAACTTTTCAGATGAGACTTGTAGGCGTTCCATACATAAATAGATCTTAAAGTTTTCAAGTAATATCTCAGAAACCAGTTTGCACTTGTTTTTAGAGCGGGTATTTGAGTTAAAAATAGCAAGAGGTATTAAAGAGGACGAGCTTGTCTTATCTGCGTGCGATCTATTTGCGCTCTCATCTGGTATCGTTCCGTTAATTTGTTGAAGACAGAATATTTGCCTATTGATTATGGTCTCGAACTACTTAAAGAAGTAAAACGCAGAGTGCAAGACAAAACCAAAAGCGTTGAAGATTACACAGCCTGCATGTTAGGGTTAATTTTGAAACTACCTAAACCTTTATTAAAATCGGAACGGCTTAGAATTATCCATTGGAATTTATTGCCTTATTAAGTCCATAATTTAGGGTACGCCTAACTTCAAACAATTCAAAACTTATCAGCAAGGTGCAAAATACTGGAACGGAATAGACACAATTACGACTTATCAAAAAAAAAAAAAAAATCTATTGGAACCACGGCAGAACCCTCAAAATCAACCTAAAGCTTCTCTTGCCAAAGTCAACGGCCAAGCAATCCAAACACACAAACTTAAGTGATAGAATTGCGATTTAGTCGGACACCGTTATTATTTGTAGTAGACCAAAGAAAAAATTCTGTGTCGGTTGCGGTCAAGCCGGAGTCACTAAGTACGATTGCCAGAAATGTTCGGGAAGCCAACGCGCGGGGTAGTCATCGATTGCGTCATACCTTGTAAGTTGTCCGAAAACTTTAGACTTGCAGGCGGCAATCGATGTAAAGTTTTAGGTAGTGTATCTAAAAAAGTTTTTGTTATTAGTTGCCTAATTGTTTTATATAGTTTTTTTTTACGATTTTTGGAGAGTTAGTCAATATATACCGGACTAAAACAAGAATATTTTTATTTTTTGCAAAGGTAATGATTAAGCCTGTGCCTCAATTAAGCGCAATTGCTGAGTTTGAGAGGAAAAAACTTGACACAATTACCGCTCAATTTCGGATTAAGATCAACTCACCTTGTTGAACATAAAATAGATGTTGGTAACGCGGAACCAATAAAACAGCAATATTACCCGGTTTCTCCGGCAATGAGGCTATTATGGACAAGGAGATTGTCAAAATTCTTAGCATTGGCCTGATCGAAACATTGGACAGTCCTTGGTCATCACCCGTCGTGATGGTAAAAAAAATTGAGAGTAACGTATGTGTATTAACTTTCGTAGGGTCAATAAAGTTACCAAATGTTCAGCTTATCTTATACCTTATGTATACGCCATATTTAACAGATTGCAAAATGCTTGCGTGTTCTCCAGTTTAAAACGTCTAATAAATGCGGGCTTGATACTTAATCGAGAAAAATACAAGTTTAGGCTCTGTAAGCTAAAATACCTTGGGTATTGCATAGACGAAGCGGGTTTGAATGTAGACCCAGACAAAGTAGTGGCTATCCTCAATTTACCAACTTCAAGCTGCCCTTGGGATGTAAAGCAAATTGTAGGACCTGTTTTAACTTATAAGGGATTTACCCATCCACAGCACATTACAATTAAAAAAAAAATGTTGCTGAGCCTGGTCCAAAGAATCCAAAGTTGTCTTTAATGATACAAAGAAATGCTTGGTTAGCGCACCCGTACTTGCATGTCCCGATTTTATCCTCCCGTTCATTGTTTAGACAGACATAACATAGGCTTAGGGGCAGTCATGCCGCAAAAATCTTTAGCCAGGAAGCAAGTTATCGCTTATGACAGTCGTTCGCTAAACACCTCAGAAAGGAAATACAGCCCGACAAAACTGGAATGTTTAGCTGTAGTTTTTGCTATTTATAAATTTAGACCCTACATATACAAAACACATTTTACCGTAATCACGGACTATTACAGTTTGAAGTAGTTGTGGTTGTGGAGCCTACCAGATCAGTTAGGTTGGTTAGAACGTTGGATGATTACAGTAATTCGGTTTTGCTGTTGTACATCGCAAAGCAAAAAATCACGTAGTACCTGACGCTCTGTCACGCAGAATTTCCAATTGGCAATAACACCGCATACATATGCTGGACGATTACAATCAATATTGTCAGAACATACATGCGTAACATGCGCAATGTTAACGCCGCTCCCCAGCGATACCCAATATTTTGTATCAAAAATGACAAGCTTTATAAGTTGTGTAGAAATACAGGAATTTCTTTTGAAGATAAATGGAAGCTTGTGCTCCCTAAGTCGCTAAGAAACGTAGTCTATATTATTGGCCTGGCATGTTGACCAATACAGCTTATTATGTCCGCAATTGTGATGTATGTAATGCGCAAAAAGCAAATTAGAAACCCCCGTCCGGTCATTTAGGCACGCATTGCAATATTGTGGACCTTTGGCAAGTTATATTAGCCGATTTAATGGGACCTTTTCCTTGTTCGCCAAAACAAAATAAATTTTTGGTAGTCGTCGTTAATTATTTCACAAAATACTCTCTATTATGTTCCATGAAGAGTGCGACTTTTGCCGCCGTATGCTGTTTTATCGAAAATGACGTATGTTTTCTTTACGTTTAGTGAACCACAAACAATTATTTGCAATAATAGTTGTCAATACGTCAGCGTTTGATTTAAAAGTCTTGCAAATGAGTATAAGTCAAAAATCATGTATTCACAAGCAAACCCTACAGAGCGTGTTAATCGCGTACTGAGAAAGGTCATTTTGTACTACGTGAAAGATAATCACCGCAGTTGAAATGACCTCTTGTCAAAATTCAAATTTGCGTTTGCGCTGAGAACTGCATGTCATAATGTTACCGGGCACACTTCCGCGTTTTTGAACTTTGGAAGGAAATTGATCCTGAAAGGCAATCAATTTGGTCCCTTTGATAGAAATGATTTGTTTGATTTTAAAGATCGTTTAAATTTGGCAAGTGGCCTAGATGCCGCAAAATCAAATCTAATAAAATCTTATAAAAAAAACGCAAGGGCGTATAGTAATTAAGTAAGTATGTAAGTAAGTAATTTATTTTTTGCTAGTACATGGTAGTATAACAAATGTCAATTCACAGAATAAAATTAAATTAAAAAATGGTAATACAGGTACACAAATATGTAGACAGAAGTACAACAGTTTAAAAATTATATATCTAAAAAGCTATTTGATAAAATTTCTTGCAGACTATAAAAAGCCTTTTTTAAAAAATATTTTTTAATTTTGGTTTATTATTTTATTATTGAAAGATTTTTAATATGCTGTGGTATAGCATTATAAAATTTGATTCCATAATAACAAATTCCGTTTTGTGAAATGCAAAGTTTGGGACATTTTGGATAAATATTAAGTTTGGTTCTGGTATGGTAATTGTGTTAAGATTGGTGTATTGGATAATTTTGAATGTTTTCTCTAATATAGACCAGACACTCTAATGCGTATAAACATGGCAATGTCAGAAATCCATTATCAACAAAGGCGCTTCTACAATCATCTCTATATGCAACTGATGTGATTACTCTTTGCAAACCAAAAAGTTTATACATAATAGACAAGTGACCCCATATTAAAATCTCATATGTCACCTTAGACTGAAATAGTGCGAAATAAGCAGTCTGTAACGATGTTTTAAGAAGAGTATGTGTTAAGTGTCTTAGTAAATATGTTGTGCGTGACAAAACTAATGACACTTTTTCTCCATGCTAATGCCAGATTAGCATGAAATCTAAATTAATTTCCAAAAATTTGGCACTATTGTTAGTAGTTTCAGCAGTTGTCTTTAAAGAAAAAGTAACTTTTACAGACTTATTTTTATTTAAAGTTATTCAAAACCAGCCAATTCTCAACTTTATTTTCTAGTAATTTGTTGTTAGATATTACTAAATCAAGCTCTCTTTTTATTCACTAGACAGGTGTCATCAGCAAATAGCATTATACTATCTGTGGATCTGTTTAAGTTAGGGTGCGGCTACTTGGTTCACCGGTGGTTTGTAGAAAAAGTTCTCCCTGGCTTGGCGAGTCGGGCCAGATCAGGGTTGGAATGATTTGCAAGATTCTTAAAGTACTTTGCAGCTAAAGTTTCGATGTGTTGACGTATCGGGGGTAGGTCTGCCTGAATCTCTCTGTTTTGGACAAACCAAGCAGTCCTATGGAATGACCTCAGAAATTTACTTAAAAAAACCTCTAGTTTGTTGAGATGACAGTTAGCTGATGTTCCCCATGCTGGAGACGCGTAAGTGAAGATGGGTCTAAGGCTAGGGCTCCACGTGCTACAGATTGTCGCTAGCAGCAGCAGTAAAATGAAGCGTAATAAATTAACCTAACTGGGACTGCAGTGGATGGCTACACTGAGCTGTAGAACGTCGTTACAGCAAAAGAAGGGGCGCGTCGTCAAGGTTATGTCGCAGACGGATAGGTACGGATCTATTTCTTAGCAGTTATTTACAGCTTGTTCCTGGCTCTACAGGCAGTTTTGTGCTGCAATTTATGTGTGCATTGATGTGTCCTGTTTACTTATAACATCTTCTATTTTACATAGTAGAACATTAAAAAAAAAATACTGACATCCTGTAATACTAAAAAAACTAGTCAGGATATCTTTTAGTTTGTTATGTAAAAGAACAAATTTCCCCTTTGTTCTCCTATGTAATAGCACAAGGTGAATTTACCATTTTCGTTGCTTCTTAAGCCAACGCCGACGGCGCAATACCAATATTAAGGCAACTTTTTGTCAATATGATAAATTATCTATACTATATTATCGGTATGAATTTCAACACTACTATTTACAGGAATCTTTTTTTATATACACACAAAAAGATACAATCGTATACTGATTGTAGACACGTCATACTAAAGCTCATGGAACCACGACAAGACCAAGACGCGGCGCTGTCCGCGCTGTAAACTGCTGCTCTCGTGGAGCCATGATTTTACTGCTGTACTGTCGCCGTAATTTTACTGCTGCTGGTAGCGTGAATTTGTAGCACGTGGAGCCCTAGCTTAATGATAGACGTGTAGAGCCGGGTTCAATTCCGGGTCAACAGACCGCTATTCCGATGCATTATCGGAACGAGAATGTTTTTTACCATTTGGGCATTATCGACAATAGACTGCACGTGGAGTTTAAACGTAAGTCCCTTGTCAATATTAACCCTCACATATTTGGCAGAATCAGACCACGGTATGGGAACATCACTAAGAAAAACGTTTTCATCGGGTTTGATTTGTTGCCTTGTGAAGAGTACAGCTTTACTTTTCTCTGGGTTAATAGTGACTTGCTACTTGTCCAACCATTCTTTGAGGTTGTCGGTGGCTCTTTGAAGTCTTAAAGTGACCATCTTGGGCAATCTGGGACAGTATAGAAAAGCCGTATCGACGGCGAATTGTGCCATTTTGACGTGTTTACATCCCGAAGGCATGTCTTGAGGAACTTTTGCCGTTATCTCACAAAGGATAGATATGTGATTTTCGAAATTTAGTTTCAAAGTTCTGCTGTCTAGAAATGAAGAAGATAGTTAGCTCTATACAATTTGAAGATTAGTCCCTCGTACCAGAGCTTGTCGAAGGCTATGTTAACGCCAAAAAAAAAAACACCTTAGTAATCTTTTTTACTCTAAAGCCTTTGACTGTAAGATCCGTCATGCGATTTAGTTGGTAAACTGACCAGTGCCCCCATCTAAACTAATGCTGGTAATGGGGGAGGATGTTGATTGATTCTGTGTGGTCTTGGAGTCTGTCCAAGATTACCCTCTCAATGACCTTGCTTCTTGTGCTAAGAAAAGTAATAGACCTATAGTATTAAGGAAACGTTTGGTCATTACCTGATTTTGGAATGTTAATAACCAAAGAGTTTTTCCAATCTGTAGGAAAATGCCCCGTTCTCAGAATTGCATTAGCAATGTTGGTGAGTGCCATTATTGCTTTATGCCAGAACGCTTTAAGAGAGATATTGTCAAGGCCGGAGGCCGTGCGAGATTTAAAATGTTTGATGATTTCTCTGATGCAAGAAGGTTGCATGCTTTCCAGCTTCTAGTCGTCGTCAGAGTCCTGCAACAAGTCCTCAACCACTTGTTCGACCCTTTTGACGTACTTGGCAAACGCCTCGGCTTTTCTCACAATATCGAATTGGATCCCATTTTTGACGTGAATGACTGGAATGGGGGTTTGTTTGTTCCGTAACACTTTGAAGATTTTCCAAATCAGATTATCGTCGTCTGTGGTCGATTCCAAACTGGTTTGCCAACTCAAATTTTTGTGCAACCTTATAGCCTTCTTAGATTTGCCGTGGAGCGAGTTTAACATCTTGCAATCTCAGGGGTCTCTGCCATTGAAGCCTAGCGGCATTTTTTGAGCGGATCAGTGTCTTGATTTTGCGTGCTAGTCCGAGTTGATTATCTGCCCGGACCTTATAGGTTTTAGAAGCCCTATACGTGGCTTGGTGGATTTGGCGCGTGAAATGTTTGACGGCTCTTTCAATGTCGTCAACCATTTGTACTGTGGCAAGTTTGTTAATGCTTTCTTCCAGGGATTGCGAGAAAAATTTCCAATCCGTACGTGTAACAAATTTTTCTTCCTCCCCGGGTGATTCCCTTCTGTAGAACTCTAGTATTACCGAGCTGTGATCAAAAGTAAGGCCTTCGACGACGGTTATAGTATACTGGTAGTTGACGTTTTTTACTATTGCTTCATCTAGAAAGTTTTCTACGTGACCCGCGCCGCTGTGAAAAGTGGGTTTGTTTGGACTCAGCACCAGGAGTTTCTTTTGTTTGGCGTAGTCAAACAACGCTTGATTTTTACCGTTTTTTACCAAGCTATTCCATGTCGGATATTTGGAATTGATTTTTGCAAAGATCAGTGTTTCACCCTTCATGGGTACCGGCGACTTTTCTAAATAGGTAAAAGTATTAGTCAACTACGTTAGCAAACGTAGTGTTTGCTGATGTTGCTGCAGGTCTGCAAAGACCTGAAGACTGAGAGGAAGCCTGAGGGGCTGCCGAATCTTGAGCCGGGGCAAATTGGGCGAAATACGAGTGTACTTACTTATATACTTTGCATCCCCTATTGTTTGCGAGATGTGGCGCAGGACCCCGACTGGTGGGGCGCCACACAATTGCAACAGACGAATGTCATAGTGAAACAGCAATTTGCTGTGTGGCCGTGCCTCTGGTACTTTTGGCATTAGGGGACTAATTCTATTTAACTAAAATTTATTTTTATTAACATATCTAGTAAATAGAAATTTTAAATTAAAATGTAAATATTTATATTTATTTGATAGATTATCTAACCTTTAAATTTGTAACGTCTAATAAATGACAAAATCAAAATTCAAGTCAGAAATTTAAATAAATAAAAAAACGGATATCAGGGTAGCGGGAAAAAACAATTTTTTAAATAATAATAAATCAGTTTGAAATATAATATACAATAAATACATTGAAAATGATGATCTCACTCATCGAAACATGTATGTAAAATAAAATAAAATAAATAAATAAAATAAAATCATTACCTTATTAATATGAATAATATAAAAGGATTTTATAAAATAAAAATAGAAAATATAAAATATATTAAAACATAGTTCACAGAATAAATATAAATAAATTAAAAAAACCAAGTTTTATCCATTCGACTTTTTTCAAGAAACCATTTGTACATCAACTGATTAGCATTGAAATATTTATCAAAAATAATTGGCAACTTATTTTCTGAATCCATAGGTGTTGGAAAAATTCGTTTACAATCACCACTATTCAAATGTTACCTTTGTGCTCTAATTAATTTTGTTTTAAAATCAATAAATCAACAAATAAACATGGCAAACAAAGAAAACACTTTACCGTATTGCAATTATCCTTACAGTAAGTACTGCTACACTCATTTGCCATAACCGCAATATTTTTTACCACAGTAAGGTTGTCTTTGACATGATATTTTTCATAGAATTTTCCAGTCAACTCATTTAAAAATAAAAAATTAAAGAGTGCACCGATATAATTTCACACAAAAAAAATTTAGGTGCAAGCTTTGCATCGTGTGGTTCAGCCTTCTTTGAATGCACAACATTTTTCTTTTGCATAAGATCTTTAATGTTAACTTTTATTTTCTTAATTATGTAAATATGTCTATTACGTTTAGGTGCTTTATCATAGCTTAATAATATCTAATTCTTTATATTAGAAAATTCTTGTAGATTTGTCAATTAGATTTTATGATAATTGTTAATATTTTTAACTTTTTTTAGATTTTGGTAACCTATGCATTAATGTAGGACCTGATATCTGTTCCAATCGAGCCTTTCAGTAAAATTTACTTGCAGGTAGTAATTTGCATTAAACCAACTAGTGACATTTTATCGTTCACACAATGCCTTAAATTCTTTATCAGCAAACTGGATACCATTATCCACTATTATAATTGTTGGTACTACAAATATGAAAAATTCGTTTCTTTGAATGTTATTGCAAATCTGAGCAGTTGATCTTTTCCGAAAAAGTTGTAGATATTCTTATTTTGACAACAAGTCAGAAATTACATGTAGGAAAAAATGTCCAGATTTTGATCTTGGCAATGGACTTATTAGATCAGTAGACAACAACTAAAATGGATATTCCACTTTATTTTGTTTTTCTATCTTTTCGGCCAGTTGTAGCTGCTTATTTTGCCACAAATTTTGCAATTCCGGGTTCTTTCTTAGCCAGTAGTTGTTTCACACGTATTAATGTTTTGTAAAAAACTTAAATGAGCATAGGGCAGCTTATTTAAAGCTTTACAACTAACTTCCACTACTTACCATTGACAGGTAGATGTCCTTTACCAGTAAATTTAAACAATTTGTCATCTTCTACCTTTCACTGCGGAAACTTATTGCCATGTTCTGTAACTTTAATACAAAGGCGGCGTTACGCCTTGCGACGGCCATGTATTTAATAATTTAGTAACCTTTTAAATAAAATAAACTATTTTACAATTATATAATATTATTATATTATTATAACCATGCCTTATTTAGTTTTGTGTTGCACAATAAGTTTTTTTTTCACATTTTTGTATTAGAAATACACAAAACAAACTTTTTAAATTTTGTAATAACATTTTTTTGAAATGTTTAAATTTTCTTTTGGTAAGTATAATAAAGATTTTATGTTATTTTGTACTCACTGCAAAATAAAATTGCTTTTCACCTTTGGCTACAACGCAGCATATAAATATGTATACACAAATTTATGTATGGATATATAAATTAATAAATTATATATTTAAAACAAATTTTTATCTTTACAAAATTAGTGTCATGCTCTATTATAGTTATAAACAACTAAAAATGTTATTCAGATATTCTAATAAAGTATTTCTTACATACGAACTCATAGTTTATATTGATGATATTGATGATATTGATATTTTATTTAAATATGTATTTGTTTTGATTGTTATTTTAAGTTTTAGCAACCTACATATTCACATATAATTTATTCATTGAAATAATGAACTATATACGAGTATACGCTACTTACATTTTTATGTACGTTTAGATATTACTTGTTTAACTAAAGAAATATATTTGAAAATATGAATGTTTCTGGTATTTTATCAATACTGGTGTTAATTTATTCCGTAGAGGTAAGTTTTATTAATAATTTTTATCGGTTTGATACAATTTACAATATTATAAATAAACATGTACACATACAATACAACAGTATTTGTCAGATAACTGTGCTAGGGTAATAGACATGCGAACATTATACAGGATTTTTCTCTTAAATTTGCTTATTGTTTTTTAAGCTTTATTTACTTTTATTAACATATTACATTACATAATACTGTTTAATTAATCTTTAACTAAGATACATATTAGCTTTTTAACACACTTTTATTATAAAATTTTGTTCATGATACTTTTATGGTGATGCCACACAAGGCCGTATTTTTCGGGAAGTTGGTTATAAAATTTGACAAAATATAGTTTAATCCTTTCTAAATGTATTGGTAAAAAAATTAATTGATTATTAAATTATTTGTAAAACCAGTAATATTACCAAAGTTGCTGTTTTTGTTATAACACCACAAATCAAGGTAACTGTCGTTTTAACAGTCTGACATAAATGGCACACTCTAAAGAAGACTGGTAAAATGATAGCGGCTGTAAATCATACAATATGCAATCAAGGAGATAAACCAACGTTTGTAAAAGGAAAATCTAAATCATACATTGACATTACCATAGCAAAATGGGAAATGGTTGACGTAGTGAAGGGATGGACAGTGACAGAAAAGGAATCGTTGAGCATACATAAATAAGCACATACAATACAATACAAGTAGAAAAAGAGAACAGGAAGATAAAAGAAAAAGAAAATAAAACTAATCTATGAGAGCAGAAGAAACAAAAAACGTGATCATAGATGAAAAATGCGAAGCAGTCTCAAAAATAGCTGACAAAACAAAAGCAGTCCCTATAACAGTGAAGGAGATAAAACAGATCATAAAAAAAACAACTTAATAACAGGCACCGGGTCAGAAAAAATGATATTTTGGAGATAGTAAAAACACCGCTAAAAGAAAATAAGATAGCGATAATACAAATAATAAACAGATGTCTGAAAAAATAAACATTTCCGGCTTGCTAGAAAAAGACAAATATAGTGTTAATTAAGAAGCAGAAAGAAACAGGCAGAACAACGGCATATAGACCAATATTCCTCATCAACACATTAGCAAAAATTATAGAAAAGGTTGTAGTAAAGACAATTGAATAAAAAAATTAAAAAAAGATGGAAACAGGAGTAATATGGGATTACAAAAAGAGCCATTAAAAAGGTAAAGTATACCATACAGAAAAATACAACACTGTGCCATTATAACATTAGATATACAGAATGATTTTTATAGCATACTTTGAAAAGCAACTATAGAAACAGCACAAAAAACTATCAAAATAATAGAGTTACCGTCAGGGGAAAAACCAACTGATTAAGAATTGAAAATTTAAGCTGACTAGATTTAGGTAGAAATATAGACAAGTTTTAAGAAAAATTGAGTTAGCACTAGAGATAAGAAATGAAAGATTAAACTTTTTTAATAAAGGAAATCGAAAAATACAGGTATTAAAACAAACTATATATATATATATATATATATATATATATATGGGTAATTCCATTACTTTTCGACCAAATTGAAAAAGTCGACCTTTTTGATTTTGCTCAAATTTTCAGGGATCAAAATATTGATAAAAAAAATCAGATTCCCAAAATTTTGGACCTTAGAATAATGCCTGTTCAAAATGACACACATTTGAAGATCAGAAATTTTACAATAAAACGTCTTTTTTAACTTATTTTGTATCTCAATTTTTGGGCTTCTGGAAAAAGATAAAAAGGTCCACGATGTCTTAAATTATTTCTTACTACATGTACTTTAAAACCCATATTTTTATGTTTAATATCATCCCAGTCATTTTGATAAATTAAGATTCAAACATTATTCCAAAAAAACTCGTATATTTAGCAAAATTGTAAAACTTTGCTTTTTTTAAACCGTTCTAACTTTGTCAAATCTTTACAAAATTTATTCCACAAGGTCTAGATTTCTTTGTGTTTAATCTCTTTTTAAAGTGATCACACAAGACTAATAGAATTAATACGTATACAACACTATTTTGATGCAGGAAGTTGCACATATTTTTGCGATCTTCAAAACTTGTAATTTTTAGGTCCCAAAAAAGCGCTGTCACCCTATGTCGATTTTAGTCAAAATTTCAGTAAATACTCTTTGGAGCACAAGAAAAAAGAATATCTATATGAGAAATGGTATATCGGGCATTATCAAGAATTTTTTAATATTCAAAAATTGGCAAAATTAGCAAACCGCACATTTTTGTATCACAGTTTTTGGGCCTTTAGAAAAAGATAAGAAGGTCCACGATGGCTCAAAATATTCCTTTATATATATTTATATATGTACTTTAAAACCCATATTTGTCTATTTAATGTTAGGGCAGTCATTTTGATACATCAAGCTTCAAACATTATTCCAAAAAAAAAAACCATAAATTAAGCAAAACTGCAAAATTATGCTTTGTTTAAACCGTTCTAACTTTGTTAAATTTTAAAGAAATTTGATCCACAAGGTCTATACTTCTTTGTGTTCAATCTTTCTTTAAAATGATTACATAAGACTTATAAAATTTATACATATTCACCACTAATTTGATGCAGGAAGTTGCACATGTTTTTGCGATCTTCAAAACTTGTAATTTTTAGGTCTCAAAAAACCGCTGTCACCTTATGTCAATTTTAGTCAAAATTTCAGTAAATACTCTTCAGACCACAAATAAAAGGTTATATATATGAAAAATGGTATATTGGGCATTATCAAAAAAAAATTATATTCAAAAACTGTCAAAATTCAGAAAATCTAAACCACTTTTTGTCTATCTTGCTTTGTTTTTGAGATAGTCAACAAATACAAAATATTTGAAAAACTTATTATTTAGCAAAAAAACACAAACAAAACAACATTACTTTAACAAGTGTGCATTGATGCAAGCTTTTGATACTTGTTAAAACAGTTTTCTTTGGTTCGGTTAGTGAAATTTGATAAAAATGCTGTTCAACATAGAGAATACGCAAAGATCATTTTTGTTTACGGACTCTGTAATGGTAATGCCCTAGCAATTGAGATTTCCAGACAGAAAACAACTTTTTTGACGCGTTTTTAGTAAAAATGTTCACCCATATTATTATCAAAAGTAAAACACCTACAACCAGGCGACGCAGCACAACGACTTGCATTTTCTCAATGGCTTCTTGATAATACCCAATATACCATTTTTCATATAAATAACCTTTTTTCTTGTAGTCTGAAGAGTATTTACTAAAATTTTGACTAAAATTGACATAAGGTGACAGCGTTTTCTCAGGACCTAAAAAGTACAAGTTTTGAAGATCGCGAAAACATGTGCAACTTCCTGTGTGTGTGATCACAGCAAAAAGAGATTAAACACAAGGAAATCTAGACCTCGCCAATCAAATTTTGTTAAAATTTGACAAAGTTAGAACGGTTTAAAGAAAGCAAAGTTTTGCGATTTTGCTAAATTTACGGGTTTTTTTAGAATAATGTTTAAAGCTTAATATATCAAAATGACTGCCACGATATTAAACATAATAATATGGGTTTTAAAGTACATGTAATAAGGAATAATTTGAGCTATTGTAGACCTATTTATCATCTTCCAGAAGCCCAAAAATTGAGATACAAATTAAGTTAAAAATGACGTTTTATTGTAAAATTTCTGACCTTCAAATGTGTGTCATTTTGAACAGGCAATATTCTAAGGTCCAAAATTTTGGAATTCTCATTTTTTTCATCTATATTTTGATACCTGAAAATTTGAGCAAAATCAAAGAGGTCGACTTTTTCAAATTGGTCGAAAAGTAATGGAATTACCCATATATATATATATATATATATATATATATATGACGATTTTTGAATATAAAAAATTATTGATAGTGCTTTATATACCATTTTTCATATAAATAACCTTTTTTCTTGTAATCTAAAGAGTATTTACTGAAATTTTGACTAAAATTGACATAAGGTGACAGCGTTTTCTCAGGACCTAAAAAGTACAAGTTTTGAAGATCGCGAAAACATGTGCAACTTCCTGCATCAAAATAGTGGTGTATACGTATTGATTCTGTGAGTTTTGTGTGATCACTTTAAAAAGGTATTAAACACAAAGAAATCTAGACCTTGTGGATCAAAATTTGTCAAAATTAAAACGGTTTAAAGAAAGCAAAATTTTGCGATTTTGCTAAATTTACGGGTTATTTTGGAATAATTTGGATTTCCCAACAAAACGCAACTTTTTTGACGCGTTTTTAAGTGAAAATGTTCACCCACATTATTATCAAAAGTACAACACCTACAACCAGGCGACGCAGCATAACGAGTTTCATGTTCTCAATGACTTCTTGATAATACCTGATATATTATTTTTTATATAAATTATTTTTCTTGCGGTCTGGAGAGTATTTACTGAAATTTTGACTAAAATCGATATAGAGTGACAGCGTTTTTTTGAGACCTAAAAATTACAAACTTTGAAGATCGCAAAAACATGTGCAATTTTCTGCATCAAAATAGTGGTGAATATGAATTGATTCTATAAGTCTAGTGTGATTACTTTAAAGAAAGATTGAACACAAAGAAATCAAAACCTTGTGGATCAAATTTCTTTAAAATTTTACAAAGTTAGAACGGTTTAAACAAAGCATAGTTTTGCAATTTTTCAAATTTACGTTTTTTTTTTTTAAATTATGTTTAAAGCTTGATATATCAAAATGACTGCCTCAACATTAAATATACAAATATAGGTTTTAAAGTACATGCAATAAGAAATATTTTGAGCTACCGTAGACCTTTTTATCTTTTTCCAGAGACCCAAAAATTGAGATACAAAATTGTGCCGTTTGCCGATTTTGACAATTTTTGAATATTAAAAAATTCTTGATAATGCCAAATATACCATTTCTCATATAGATAACCTTTTTTCTTGTGTTCTAAAGAGTATTTACTGAAATTTTGACTAAAATTGACATAGGGTGACAGCGCTTTCTTGGAACCTGAAAATTACAAGTTTTGAAGATTGCAAAAACATGTGCAACTTCCTGCATCAAAATAATAGTGTATACGTATTGATTCTTTAAGTATTGTCTGATCACTTTAAAAACAGATTAAACACGAGGAAATCTAGACTTTGCAAATCAAATTTTCTTAAGATTTTACAAAGTTAGAACGGTTTAAAGAAAGCAAAATTTTGCAATTTTGCTGAATTTACGGGGTTTTTTGGAATAATGTTTGAAGCTTAATATATCAAAATGACTGCCACAATATTAAACATAAAAATATAAGTTTTAAAGTACATGTAATAAGGAATAACTTGAGCCATTGTAGATTTTTTATCTTTTTCCAGAAGCCCAAAAATTGAGATACAAAATAAGCTAAAAAAGACGTTTTATTGTGAAATTTCTGACCTTCAAATGTGTGTCATTTAGAACAGGCACTATTCTAAGGTCCAAAACTTTGGGAATCTAATTTTTTTCATCTATATTTTCATCCCTGAAAATCTGAGCAAAATCAAAGAGGTCGACTTTTTTAAATTAGTCAAAAAGTAGTGGAATTACCCATATATATAATATAAAAAAAAAAAAAATTTGGATTTACACTTTAATCAAAAGGATAGAACAAACAAGTTAAAAAACGAGAAGAACAATGAAATGAAAAAAAGCTTAGTAGGCTTATGCTGCACAAGGGAGAACCAAGAGAAAGGACAAAAAAATTATAGCAACAGCGGCTAAAAATGAACTATTTTACTACGCAAAAACATAAATACAACAAACGATGTCGCAGGAGACATTAAAAATAATCGCGGCGACACTACTTGCAAGTTTAATAGTAGAAAAAAATTTAGACATAAAAGAATTTGTAAATAAATAAACAAGAAACAAAAAGACGGAGAGAGATTACAATAGAAAGATGGCAAAAACAATAAAAAAAAAGAAAATGAATAAGAGACCTAATACTAGTAAAAACTACACTCAAAATACACATAAATTGATCAGTGATTGACTGGTAAATTTTTTGATACCCAGTCCCTGCGTGATCTTTGCCACTTTTTAAATTGGCCCATAGAGGAACGTCGGCGTTTTCTCTTACTTCCTCACGGTATGCCGGGCCACCTTTTTATTTGCAGCGTTTACAGTTGGCTACGCTTCTATTCACTACGTTCTGGTGGTGTACTATTCCATCATAAACCTACATAAAAAACAAAATAAGTTAAGTTATGTTAGGTAAAGACATCTAGGCATGTGTATGCTTTAAAACACAACCTTCTTGATCCATAACGTCATAGAGCAACGATTACATTAAGTATTGTTAGTTGTCAGACCAACACATTACACATGCATCAAAAGACAATTTATTGTATAAAGTTTTGTAACCTTGGTGTAATTACTTGCTAACTTGTCAGATTTTTGGTATGTGGTTTCATCTCTACTACTTATTGCTTTGTTATAAGTTTAAACTTTATTGAAAGCACAAACTAGGTTTTTAAGATCTAGTAGAACTTTCTATGTCACTAACAAAATATCGATAATTTCTTAAGACCTTCTTTACGTACAAGATTACTTACTTTGTAAATCTTTGGTTTACATTGGCTCTTATCATATCTCAACTTTTGTTCTTCTTGTTTCTTGATTATTTTGTTTAGAGCTTCTTAAGTGGCGTTGAGATATGTATCTTAGTTGTTTTGACTTACTATTATTTATTTATTCATTTAAACATATGCCATTCTACCTTTTGGTGTATGGCTTTTTACATTTATTTTGTTTGATATAGTTTTCTCCATTTTTTCCTGTCCTGAGTTGTTTGTTTGATTCCATCCCACGGTATTCCCTTTCTTTCCGCTTTTTCTTTTACATTGTTCCAGGTTTTTCTCGGTCCTCCTCGGGTTTTTTTTTCCCATTTCTCTTGTTTCATATATTCTTTACGTTATTTGCGTATCTCATTCGGCATACATGTCCAAACCATCCATTATTTTTTTATTTATGAGTTCTATTTGTAAGTTTTGTCTGTGTACATCGTTTCTTATTCTCCCTTCTTGTTTTATTTTCTATCTTTCTTAGGAATCTCATTTATGTTGCATTAATTTTCGTTTTGTCTTTTTCTGACAATGTCCATGTTTTGCTGGAATACATTATTGTTGGTCTTATTACCTTCTTTACTATATATGTTTTTATGTTCTTTGGTATTTCGTTTCTTCTAAAAAATGTATTTTTTATCATGTTGAATATTTTCCCCGTTTTTCCCATTCTTTCATTTATGTCGTTGTCTATCTTTCCTTTATTGTTAATTATCGTTTCTAAGTACATAAAGTTTTCAACTTGTTCAATCATTTTTCCGTGTAGTGTTATTCTATGGGTTTTGTTTTTTCATGTTTATTTATGTTAATTCCATGTCTTATATGTTGATGTTGTGTTGTAAATCTTCCTCCGTTTCCGCCATTATTGCCATATTGTTTGCAAATAATAATTCCATAATCTTTATTGCTTCCATCTTCCGATATCCTACTTTTAGAGTCTTCATTCATTTTCTTTGCTTTTTTTATGGCTTCATCTATCACTATTGTAAATAGAATTAGACTCAATACACACCCTTGTTTTAGCCCGATCTTGGTTTCAAACTCTTGAGATTCTTCATTGTTGGTTCTAACAATGTTCTTATTTTCTCTGTATAAAGTTTATAATAAATTTATAGTTTTTCCGTCTATGCCTCGCTTTTGAAGTACTTTCTATATATATTCTCTTCTTATCCGGTCAAATGCCTTCTCTAGATCGATGAAGCAGATATGGATGTCCCTTTTCTTATTTAAAAATTTCTTGCTTAGTTGTCTTATTATAAATATAAGACCTTGAGTGCTTCTCTCTCTTCTGAATCCGCATTGTGTGTCTTCTATGGTATCTTCAATCTTGTCTCTTATTCTTTTTTTCCCGGTACACTACTGAACGTGATTCTTCTGTAGTTATTGCAGTTTCTTTTATCTCCTTTCTTGTATATAGGTAGTATTATTCTCATGTTTCATTCTGCTGGTATTTTTGTGTTTTTAGCTATGTCATTGAGTAATTCTGTTAATTGTTCTATTCCTTCCTTACACATGTATTTAATCATTTCCGGTGTTATGTTGTCTATGCCTGGTGCTTTTTCTATTTTTAGTTTTTTTATGGCTTCTATAACTTCTTCTTTCTATATTTCCTCAATTTCTAGCATGTCAGTATCATCTTCTTCATGTTCCTCCGGGCTTAGGTTTTCTGCTTGTCAGTTCTTTAAAATATTCTCTTCACCTTTCCATTATTTTATCCTCTTCTGTGATTATATTTCCTTTTTTGTCTTTTATGTTCATCATATTGCATTCTTTCTTCATTTTCATCTGTTTTAGTGTTCCATAGAATAGTTTTTGGTTGTTTCTATAGTTTCCCGCCATCTTTTTACCGAATTGATTATATGATTGTTTTTTATTCTATTCTATTTGGACCTCGGTATTTACTTACTAATATATTTTTTCCATTTTTCTTTTTTGTCTTTAATTTTCAATTTTATTTCATTTCTCCCACCATTCAGTTTTTTTTATTATGTTTGTTTTTTATTTTTGCTGTTCCACAGCTTTTTTTTGCTGGGTCTAGTATGGTGTTCTTCAATGTTTCCCATTTTTTTGTACTTCCTTTGTTTCTCCAATTTTACTACATTTCTTTTTTACTATCTCTTGGAATCTATCTCTGTATTCTTTTTCTTTAAGTTTGTAGTTTTTTATTTTCTCTTTTACCTTCTTTTTACCAGGTAATGGTCGCTTCCGATTTCTGCCTCTCTTGATACTTTTACATTTAAAACATTTTTCCATTTTTGTTTGCTTATTATAAAGTAGTCTATTATTGATTTTTCGTTTCTAGTCGGTTCTTCTCTCGTAAATTTATGTATCCTCTTGTGTTCAAATTTTGTGTTTGTTATAATAAGGTTGTTTTCCACGCTCAGTTCTATAATTCTTTCCCCTTTATTCTTTCTGGTTTCTTCTCCCCATTTTCCCATGTATTCTTCTATTCCTGCGTTTTGGTTTCCAACTCGTCCGTTTAAGTTTCCCATGATTATTATATTTTCCAGTCATTCATCTATTTCATTTTGTAACTTTTTAAAGAATGCATCTTTATTTTCCTTATTAGTATCTTTGTTTTCTCCATAGGCTGTTATTATAGTCCATATTTCTTTTCCATGTAGCTTTATTTCTACTGACAAGATTCTTTCGCTTATGTATCTTTCTTTCGTAATGTTTTTTTTTTTTTTGGTGCTATTATTAAACCAACTCCCTCTTTTGCTCTTCCTTTTTCATCTACTCCTGATCAGATCATCCAGTATCCTTTGTGTATTTCTCAGCCCTTTTTCTTTCTTTTTTGTTTCTGTAATTCTAAAAATTTTTATTTTATGTTTTATCATTTCTTCTACCAACTCTTTATGCTTTGTATATTCCATGTACCCAGTCTATTTTTTTTGATTTTTTGATTTCTTTTTGTACTCATTTTCCTTTTCATTGCTTTTCCGTTATCCGAGTATTTGTTCCAGTTTGTTTTGTTTGTTAATAGTTTTTTGACGCCGCTTGTTCTTCTTTGTCTTCTCTTCTTGTGACACCCTTTTCTAGTTCATTCCATTTATAAAGTTCCTCATTGATTATTAATTTTCTGTATCCAATTTTAACTCTTTTTCCATTTTCCTTCTCCTTTCTTTCTAATTTCTTTCTGTACTTTTCTTTCTTTCCATGTGAGATCATTGTCTATGTATGTATTTGTATTTTTTAATTTACTTTTCGCTATCATGATTTTTTTTTTCTGTTCCCAGTTTGATATTTCCAATTTGATGATTTCGTTCTCTGTATTTTTGTTTAGCCATGTTATTTTCTTGATGTCTACTTTTATTTGTAACTTTTCTTCTTTTTTTTCCATTTCTAATTTTTGATTTTATCTTTTGTTTTATTTCGTTCATATTTTCATCCATTTTATTCATCATTGTTTGGACCATTTTCTTTAATTCTTCCATCTTTTTTGTGTCTGTAAAAATCTCTTCTGTTTCCTTATTTTTTTTTTCTTATTCAATTCTTTTTCTCCTCTTTTCTTTTGATCTGGTGATCTTATGGTTTTTTTTATTTCTGTTATATATATTATGGCTTTCTTCTTTTTCTATTTCTCTTGTTTATTTATTCATTTCCTTGTTTTTTTTTATTTTAATTCAATTATGTTAATTTAACTTAAATATAAATATAAATGCGGACGCCTCTGTTTCCTTTTCCTCGTTTCGCGAGGCGTGACTTTGATCTGTACCACTCGCACCTGTCTCCTTCTACCGTGCCCACTTGCTATATGTCGTCCTCTCTTCTTACTGACTGGCAATTTTTATCCGCTTGGAATTTAATGTTGTTATTGCTGGTTTTTGTCACTGTTTCTCTTTTCTTTATTAGGCCCCTTTCACACGTAGATTCGGAATCCCAGATTCAAAATCTCAGATTCCGGTGATACATGCGTTTAAATGGGACCTTTCAGACGTGGATTCCGAATCGCGATTCTGTATGGATTCTCCAGCGATTCCAAATCTGAGATTCACGCTATACATTACGTTATAATATGTAGCTTTTCAGACGCGGATTCTTTTTCAAGCGACGGCTTCTCATACCATAGTTTATTAATTTACCCATATTGATTTTCTTTATTTATATAATTGTAGAAACTAATACAAAATATTAACAAAAATAATAATATATGTTTTATTTTCATTTTATTTATTAATAATTAAAATATTCTACTTAAACATTTTTCTTTATTTTAAGCAAACTAGTTTTAAATTTGCATTATTTATAATTGATTGAATAATTATAAATAGGATTGATAATGCAAATTTAGTTTGCAAAACTAGTTTGCTTAAAATAAAGAAAAATATTTAAGTAGAATATTTAAATTATTAATAAATAAAATGAATACATATAAAGATATTCAATAAAATTACAAAAGAAAATATTAGTTACATTTTTTATTGTTTCTACAATTAATATTTAATATAAGTAATTTATATAATAAAACGTAAGAGATTGACCTTGTATATGTCGACGCACATTGAGACTCGGGCAAGGTATAGGACAAAACATGCACGATATCCATACTCTACGGCACTGTACTCGCAAATGAATCCGGGCGACTGAATGCGTATACGGATTCAGAATCTCGGATTCAGAACCGGGGCTACGGAATCTACGTGTGAAATGGGCCTTACACCACTGCACACTTTTAATTTATATTGTATATTTTATTTATGCACTTTTGGCTTTAGTGATAAGTTTCGTTATTACGAAGTGGTTATCGACTGTGACCAAAATACGTCTATACGTGATGCTGTCTACTCAATATATTTGACTTACAACATTAGATATAATTGAGTCACTTACATCTCTAGGATTATATCTAAAGAATAACTTGTATAGAGTTTTGCCTATTGCTAATTCAACGTAAAATTAAATAGAACGGCCCTATTTGACTCTGCTTACAAACAAGTTTCATCGTTCTTTATTGTCCACAAAATAATGTTAATTGAAATAATATGATCCGATTATATCTTTCAACATGACCATTTGCACGTGGCGCTGTTTCGTTTAGTACCAATTTTCCATTCAAACTTTTTCAATGGTTTTCAAATTTGTTGCTAGTAAAACACGGTTATCTGTCCGTAACTAATCGTCTTGGAACACCAAATGTTTTAATCATACTGTCCATATACTTAATGACAGGTCCCATTTGAGTATTAGAAACTGCTTTCATAAATACAAACTTTGTAAAACAATTCACTATAACAATTAAATACAAATTTTACTGTTTGTTTTTTACAACAAATCCTAAATAATTTACGAGCAACGTATCACATAAACTTGTTTTTTTTGGTATTGGATGCAAAAACCCAGTTTCTTTATTGTACAGACATTCTATACATAAACTCACACACATACTCAATATCCGTATCGCGTTGCAGTCTGTAATAAACCTGAAATTTATTAAAAAAAAAATGCTAAGGTATCTAACTCATAGAAATGACAATGTTGTTCTTCTTTGGTCATTTGTCTACTATAGTACATTACCGGTCGTAAGAAGTTGTTTTGCTGTCTTTGTAGTAAAATTCCCCTTAC
This sequence comes from Tachinus rufipes, assembly GCA_963932245.1. Taxonomy (NCBI): domain Eukaryota; kingdom Metazoa; phylum Arthropoda; class Insecta; order Coleoptera; family Staphylinidae; genus Tachinus; species Tachinus rufipes. The sequence continues at coordinate 56,405,622 of OZ010748.1, forward strand.
GACGCATTTAAAAGCATCTGCATGCTGTTCCGTTCTTGTTAAATAGTCGTAGAGTGGGTAATGTTATAAAAACATATTCTTCAAGTAAATTTAGCATCTTTTTTTGTAAATTTTGTCAAATGTTTTGCAAACGTTGCAAAATGTTTTATATAATAATAAAACTTTATTCACGGTATAATCTTACCATTTACATCTACATCAAATATACATAAACAATGATGTTTTACAATACAAAAATAAATAATACAAAAAATAACATACATAAAAGCGCACATATTAAACATTAGTCAGCATGACTTAGCTGACTTCTAAACGTAGATTTAGAGACACAAAATATATTAATATCAGTTGGTAAATTATTTGCAAATCTACACATTCTACCGAGTGGATTGTTGAAACCATAATTAGTAGATTGGGTAGACTCACGGAATAAAGAAAAATGCCTGTTATGTCTATTATTAGGTGCTACATGGAATGGAAGAGTACCAAGTAGCTCTGGACAATCAATCTAAAACATAATTAAATTACGCAAGAACGACAAATCGGCCCTTTTGCGGCAAATCATCAATGGCGGTAGGTTGTACAATAAAGCAATGTAGCATTAATCATAATTTACAGATAATATATTATAAGATAATAAACGACAAAACTTCTTTTGAATTCGTTCAATACTACGGTTATGAATTTTATAAACTGGACTCCAAACTGACAAAGCATTCTCTAAATGCGAACGCACCAAAGCATAATATAAAAGTTTTAGTGTACTGGCTGATAAAATCGCGGACATTCTATATACAAATCCTAACATTTTTATAGCACGATTGCACATGATGTTAATATGTTCAACAAATTTTTTATTTGTGTGACTTTGTTCAACACTTTAGATTCAATTATATAGTTAAAAAAAAATTTACTTAAAGTTCTATGGAAACTTATTGAAAAACATTTATCAACATTAAAAAATAATTTATTAATAAAACACCAAGTATTTATAGAATCTAAGTCCAATTGTAAAAAATAGCAGTCATTGAGAGATGATATTCTTCTATACATTTATAAATCATCCGCAAATAAAAGAAATGACGATGAATTGATATACTGTGGGATATCATTAATAAAAAGCAAAAATAAAATTGGTCCACAATGAGATCCTTGAGAAACACCTGATAAAACAAGAATGAGCTGTGACAAAAAGTTATTAATTTTTACACACTGCGTGCGATTTTTCAAAAAGCTGAATAACCAGGAAATCACATCATGGTGAAATCCCAAAGCACTGAGCTTGGCAATCAAAATATTATGGCTCACACGATCAAACGCCTTTGAAAAACCGGTGTAGATTGAGTCAACTTGTACTTTAGATTCAAATGCATTTAAAATATCATTTTTATAACAGAGTAAATTAGTAAGTGTGGAAATTCATGCTGCTCTTCTATTAAGATTTTTTTTCACATCCATTGCAACTGACCAGTTACAATTTTATCGAACAATTTAGGTATAGCAGATTGAATGCAAATGCTTTTATAGTTAGTGATATCATCTTTGGCTCCAAATTTAAACAAAAGCGTAATATAGCTTTGTTTCCATATTTGAGGAAATTTAGTTTCATTTAATGAAGCATTGAAAAGTAAGTGCAATGGCTTTGCAATAATTTTTAACAGTAAAGAAGGAATGCCGTCAGGTCCAACGCTTAAATTACATTTAAGGTTTTTAATACCCTTAAAAACACAAAAAATTAGAATGTTTTACGTCATTATTAAAATTAAACAATGGAGTTGGATGGGATTCGTTATCATAGACTGAAGAAAAAAAATTTGCACAACTATTGACAAAGTCTTTCCCATTATTACAAGTTTGATCCTAATAATACATTGTGGCTGGAAAACCATTAGTTTTTTTGATCTCATTTACGAATCTCCAAAAATGATTTGGATTATTTTGAATTTTGCTTTTAGTTTGTAAAATATATTGCTTGTATTGATGTGCACTAAAATTTTTGCACGTAGTACAAATAGATTAAAATTCAATATAGTCCGACAATAGTTTTTAAGATTTATAACGTTTATGTACAGTTTTCTCTAGTTTAGTAAGTGATATCAATTCTTTGTTAAACCAAATAGAAAAATTGCTTTCACGCCTCAGTTTTTTAGGGACAAAACAATCAATAACATAATCGATTATAGAGTAAAATACATCAAGACACATATCAATATCACAGTTTTACAATAGTGCAGTAATTAAAAACATAATTACAATTTAAAATATCGCAGGTAGTATCACATTTTATAGTTAGCAAGTACGCAGTATGGTGTTGCCTTAAATTTAACTAATCTAAAAACACACTCTCACTATTAGAAAATAGAAACAAATGCATTGTACGCAGTTTAAGAACCCAATCAAATTAGCTACTAAATGAGCAGGGTAACTATCATTACAAATTACTCCTATACCTAAATCATCGTTAACCCAAGACGCTGCAGGTAAATTGTAATCGCCCAATAAAACTAGTTTACTGCTTGGATACTCGTCGGCAATAGATTCGACGGAATAACAATGGTAAAGATATTTATTACTAGTTGAATTAGGTGGTAAATATACTGCACAAATTATATACTTAACAACTACAAACAAATGTTCAAAACTAATAAACGTGGGGTAAAATAATTCAGATTTGAAGTGAGTTTTAATAGAAATTAAAACACCATTACCGCTTTGTTTAGGGCTTGTAAGAGCCGAGCAATTACTCCTAAATAAATGATAGCCTTTTAAATTTAATTTTGAGTCACTGATGTCTGGAGAAAGCCAGGTTTCAGTGAAAACAATCACATCGTAGTCTGATACGGCTACAGCTAGCATGAGTTTCCTGAGTTTAGTTTTTAAACCCCCGACGTTCTGGTAGTAGATGGAGAAGCCGTTATCATTCTTGAAGATGGGTCCAAGCTGTTGACAGAATTCAGGCTCCAAAATTCCATTGGAGATGAAGCAGGAACATTTTGTGAATGGCCATAACTCGCAAATTTTTTGACAGCAATGTTAGCTGGCCAAAAGTCTTTGCAAAGAATAACTCGAGCATGGTCGGCTGAAACCGAGACTATAAAGCTACTGTAACTTCCAGATTGTACAGCTAGATCTACAGCGTCGATTGAAATATCAGGGTATTTCAATTTAATGTAGTTAATAACATTGGATTTTTTAGTTCTGCGATTAAGTTTTGAGACATGTATATATGAGTTTGGCACATATGCCTGCAACTTATTGTGACTTAGACCATAACCAAAAATTGTTAGGGTTTTAGGTTGAACTTTCTGTTTAGGTTTAGTTTGAGCAGTAAGGGTTGCAAAAGAAGAAGAATTATTAATTATAGAATTAACTGCAGGTAGATGCAATTAAATTTCTTCATTAATAGTTGATGTAACTACACAAGGCATAAATTCTTGAATACAAGTTTTGTATTCAAGTATTACCTTATCTTTGTCTGCAATCTTCTCTTCAAGATAATTACTTTATCTAATAGCAATTTATTGTTAGACCAAACTTTATCTAACAAAACTTGATAGTCTCTTTATAAAGCCTGGGAAGTTCGGAATCGTCAAGTTTGAATGACGTACCACAGTGGCATTTTTTATGACAAATGGCGCAACTGTTATGAAATATAATTCCACAACTTGTAAATGTTACGCCAAATTGTGCAACATTTCTGCATTTGCACGCTTGACCGGACACAATAATAAATTTAAATTTAAAATATAAAAATTTAACTATAAAAGTGATTATACACAATTCACACCGGGGCGGTCTTTCACTTGGTGACTAACTACAAAACAAACAAAAGCAGACCACATTTGGGATAACACAAGAAAACAAAGGAGTGTTTAAAACAAGCTTAAAATATAAAATCACAAATTAAAAGAAAACTAGTTACGCCATTGGTAAGAATATTGCTTTCAATACTTACGAAAATATCCTGTCAGGCACAAAAATTAATGTATTTTGTAGACATTTGTTGAACGTTGAGAAAGCTCTATTACTTAACTTTATCCGAACTAATTTTATGGCCCAAATAATCTATGTGCAAACAAAAGAAATTTATTTATTTATTTATTTATTTATTTATTTATTTATTTATTAAATTATTATCCCAACAGAACTAATAGTTCCAACATGGAGATAATATACAGACATAGGTAAATAGATACAAGGAAAGAAAATAATTATGATACAATAAAATTAAATAAAGAAGTTATGATATAAGACTAAAAAAAAAAAAAAAATATGAATGAACAAAAAATAAACAAAAGTTTTACAGAAATATACAAAAATTATATAAAATAAAATGGTTAAAAAAATGCTTGATTGGTCGCTACGGAGTTTACAGCATTCATTACTCTGTTTATCGGTGCATTTAGTCCTAAATTACTGTGCGACCTAAAACAAGTAAATGTTGGTTGGTTTCTAGCTGCTAGCCTTGGTACATGGAAGTTCAAACTGTTTAATAGGATTGGACAATCCACATCTCCGCAAACCAGCTTAGTGGCCAGCGATATATCAGCACTTTTACGACGATCTTAAAGAGAGTCAAAATCAAAACGGCTTAATAGGGCGTTATAATCTGTACGACCACGAGGCGGGTAGTGGCCATCTTCTCGGTAACAGATATACTTTAAATAACGTCTTTGAACTTTTTCCAGAGCATAGGAATAGGTTGCGTAGTAAGGAGACCACACCGTACTACAATACTCTAATTTACTTCTGACAAAAGCAAAATAGAGTACGTGCAAAGATTCTGTATTAGAGAATGGTTTTGCTGACCTAATAATAAATCCTAGCGATTTTAATGCTGAGTTGACAATATTGTCTATGTGAGTATTAAATGTTAATTGATTGTCGAACAGCACACCAAGGTCTTTGTAGGTTGTAATTGTTGATAAAGGTTGGTTGTCAATGGCATAATCAAAAACTATATTTGATTTTTTGCGAGAGTATGTCATCGTACAGCATTTTGATATATTTAGTTGCAAGTAGTTCGTTTTACACCACATAGATAACATTTGAATGTCAGATTGAAGGGATATGCAATCTGCCATAGATGAAATTGTAGAAAATATTTTTAAATCGTCAGCATATAGTAGACATTGATTTTTTAAGGTTTTGCAAATATCATTAATAAAAATGATAAAAATTAATGGCCCTAAGTTGGACCCTTGAAGAACACCACTAAGTGCTGAATAGTTAGCGGATTTGAAGTTTAAAACCTCAACATACTGCAATCTGTCATTAAGATATGACTGTAATAGATTACAAAGATTGTTATCGCATCCAACAACACGTAGTTTATCTATTATAATCCCGTGATCTAATGTGTCAAATGCTTTACTGAAATCAGTGTATATTACATCCACTTGTTGTCGCATATCAAGCGATGTGGAAACAAATTCTGTAAAACAAAGCAAATTTGACGCAGTAGACCTCTTCTTAACAAAACCGTTATCTGATATTAGACTTTTTACTCCAAAATAAAGCCGTTTTGATATTATCCGTTCAAAAACTTTGGCAAAGTTGATAATTAAAGCAATTGGACGATAGTTTGATATGTCTTCTTTGTTTCCCTTTTTGAAAATTGGGCTGATACGGGCAATTTTTAATAGTTTTGGAAAAGTTGAAGTTTTTAATATTAAGTTAAACAAATAATGCAGTGGATTGGCTAAGACAGTAGCGCAGTCTTTGACTAAGAAAGAAGGAATGCCATCAGGACCTGACGTGTATTTTGCTTTTAGACGTTTAGAAGTTTGCACAACTTCATCGGATGATATGGATTTAATTCCAAATAGAATAGTATTGTTGAGGGAATTAGAATTTGATGGAAGATTTGAAGTTTTGTAAACACTACTAAAAAAATTTGCAAATGAGTTTACGATTTCTTGTTGGTTTGACGTCATAATTCCATTATGAATCATAAATGATGGAATTCTTGAACTGTTTTTCAAGCAATTAATGTATGACCAAAATTGGTTTGGATCGTTTTTCAATTTTGCTTCAGCTGCAGTAGTAAACATTTTTCTGTCCAATGAAATACGGCGTTTTGTTTCTCATCGAAGGTTGAAATACTTTAGCTGATAATAATTGGTTTTATGTTGACTATATAACTTGTGGTAACGCTTTTTTTTGCCAAGAAGTTTGCATAAATCAGTGCTGAACCACCGAGGATATCTAGACGACGATTTACGTAGAATTGACTTTGGAACATGTCTGTTCAATATTTTTGATATTGTTTGGTAAATCTTATCACAGCATACGTCAACATCTGTCTCAGCCTACACTAATGACAAATCAGTGTCAAGAAGAGCAGTGTACAAGTTGGATAAGTTAGCTTTTTTAAAACAATATTTGTATGTCTGTTGTGGACAAAACGGCAAATTAGTAGTTGTAGAAACTTTAATGTCAAAAGCAAGAGCTGGATGGTGTGTATCCTCAATTACAAATGGGGAATAACAACGTGAAAGTGAACATTTAATATCAGAGGACGTTAAAACAAGGTCAAGTGTTCTATCATTAGTATTTAGAATATTATTATGTTGCAAAAGATTGTTATAGTTTAAGAAATTTAAAAAGTTACTGCTTAACTGAACAGGATGATGACCAGACAGTGATTGTTGAAGATTACGAATATTAAAGTCGCCTACAATAATTGTATTAGTGCTGATATCAAAGTTTTCTTCGATAAATTCATAAAATGCTTCATGTACAGTTGTTGATTGAGAGGGTGGTATATAACAAACAATTATTAAAAGAGTTAGCTTGTATTTATGAAAATAAATGGTAGCTGCGGAAAAATCTATTTCAACAATTGGACAGTGCGCATTAGTAATTGGAATGCATTGTGCAGTAGCATCATCAACAGCAATTAAAACACCACCAGCTTTACATCGTGTACGATCAACTCTATGCACAAAATAAGTTTCTGGAAATAGTTTCCTACTGAGCGTTCCGTCTTTTAACCAGGTTTCACTTATTGCTATAATATTAAAATTAGAAGAACATACGCTATCAAAGAAAGTTTGTGTTTTTGTGTTTAATCCTTGTGTGTTTTGATAGTAAAAATGAGCTACTAATTCATTCTGTTGGGACAATGTTAGTTTTTTTGTACAAGTATTGTAGGAGTACCGTTTATATACTTAATATAAAGGTTTTTTCGCCGTTATCAATGCGAGATTTTAAAGAAGCACGAATAATTTTTTCGTACTCTTGTTGTTGGGGAGTTTTGTCGGAATTAATAAAAATTTTGTTATATGTAGCAGAACTACGCAACTTTTTTGCTTCTTTTAATACGTTTACAGCGTCTGTCCTGCTAGTAAAAATTACTTTAATCGGGCGTGGTTTATTATTTAACGGTCTTCCAAGACGGACAGTTTGAGAAATTGTTGGCAGTGCAGGTACAATAGACTTTAATATCGGCAAAACTGAAGCTACAACATTGCCGTCAGATGTATTATTTTCTGGAGCATTAAACATGAAAATATTTGTAGACCGCTTTTCTCGTTCGTGACATTCTACAATAACCTTTTCGTATGCTTCGCAACTTAGATTTCCGGTTGAAACGTTATTTGGAGCTGATAATTTTGATAGAGCAGCTGTTAGCTCTTTAACTTGTTGACTTAAGTCTGACACCATACCTTTTAACAATAATAATAATAATGTTTATTAGTGCTCTAAAAAAAAAATGTTACACAAGTCAATAAAATTACACGTTAAAATACAATTGATAAAATATTTAAAACATATTAAAAATAAACATTGCAGTACAATTTAAATGTACTGAAATATTACAGTTAAAAACAAGTACAAACACATTATTCTTAAAACTTAAGCAAATTTTGCATTAACATATTAAATCGGTAAAATCGTTACTTAAATAATCCTCAAACGTAAAAAAAGCTTTTTTTAACAAATACTGTTTGACAACGTTGTTAAATGTTTTAAACGGAAGATCTTTCACAGCCGTTGGAAGAGTATTAAAAAATTTATTCCGAAATAACTTGGTCCATTTTGTGACCTTTTGAGTCTAGAGTAGTTGTTAACAAGATTTTTTTTATTTCTTGTGTTATAGTTGTGTATGTCTTCGTGACCAGTATAACTCATTAAATGAAGTTTCACATATTTTAGACATTCAAGTACAAACAAACAGGGCACAGTTAAAATATTCAACTCTTTAAAGTAATTGAATGTATCATCCCTATATCCAATATTAGCTATGATACGGATAGCACGACGTTGTAATCCAAATATTCGGTGACGCGATGTACTGTGACCCCATAATAGAACGCCATAGCTTAAGAGAGAATGACAAATACCAAAGTATGCAGTACGCAGCGTAATTAACGAAGCACAATTTGAGAGCAGACGTAAACAATATATGTTTCTGCTTAGTTTATTAGCTAGATATTGTTCATTATCGCACCACAAAAGAGAACTATCAAGAGTGAGTTCAAGAAATTTCACAGAGTTGTTAAACTGTAGTGAGTTAACAGGCATTTTTTTTATGAAAAACATATAGTAGCCATCTTAGCAGAATTAATTTTAACATAGATATTGTAACATTTAGACAAAATTAACGTAAAACTTGTTGCTCTAAACGGTGCAAACACTTTTTTTAGATTTTTTAAGCCACTTTTAAAGTTTGTTGATGGCAATAAGACGTCATCTATATTGACCATTGCAGTACCATGACGTAGTGTACCCAAATGTTAATAGCTCGCTGGAATACTACAGGTGCATTGGCCAAACCAAAAAGCATACGCAAGTATTCATAATACCTATCTGGAGTAACAGCTGATTGTATCTACGAAATCTAATGTCTGAAACAGATTACATCCTCTCAACTTGTCCCAACAATTTTTTTAACAAGCTATACCAACACTTAATACGTTAATAGAGTCGGAACTTACATAAATTACTTCTAACCACTACTTGCCCTAAACAATATTTTAGTGGTTTCTAAGATAAGTTTGCAACTGAAACAAATCCTTCTTTGGCATTTGTTAAACAGCTGCTTACTTTGTGCTTAGAACCAGGCACCGTGCTATTAGTTAATTGTACAAATACTGAGCCGTCTACATTAGAACTCACCAGAATATATCCAACAATGTTGAGAGGAATTACAGTTTTCTTTATCAATCTAAGTGCCACTTTTGTTGTGAGTGGTAGTAGATTTGTCTGCACCTGGTAGTTTTCGTCTTGAAAAATCCTGAAGGAATCATCACTGGGCATATACTTTATGCCAGGGGAATTTAAAAAAATTCCGTCCTACCAACACGTGAATTGACTTCATCGCATCTCCTACAACTAAAGCTCTTACCTGCTTAAAAACAATGTTTACCTTTAGATGATATATTGCGACTTCTTCCAAGATGGCAACTATTTCTTTGGCATATCTTTTTACAACCTTTGTAGTTGCTTGTAGGTTTAGTAGCAACGCCTATGCACACATATGATTAATAATCACATGCTCATTTCTAGTGTTGACGTATCCTCTGAATAGAACGCCATTTACCAAACAGTCGACAAAATACTTTTTGTCAATTTGATTAGTCGAACAGATCAACAAAACATTTGTTGTCTTGGTTGATCTTGTGCAATTTTTGGATTCATGAGCAAGTTTTTTGCTCATGCGTTAGAGTAGTGACCCTTTGCGTTACAGTTGTAGCATTTTGGCTTGTACTGCTTCTTTTGGCTACCTGCACAATTATGTCTGTTTATAACAGAATTAGCTTTTTGTTTACTATGCTCTAGTCTTGGTAAAACATTGTTAGTTAGTATTGACAAATAATGACTATAGAGCGCCTCAAGCGTCTCATAACGTCTGGCTCTAGCACAATTTTGTAAAGAAATGATGCCATCAATTATCACTGACAAAGTCTTTTTTCCTATTATTTTGCACAGTTGAAGAAAACAGAGAGTTTTGCAAAATATGATTTCTAAAACGTTTCACCTCCCTTCTTGACACGTGCAAGACGTTTATGCAAATTTGTTTCATAATCTTGATGCTCAAGAAACGTTTTCCTTAACAACCTCTTTCATTCTTTTCAACTGTAGCTGTATTTACTTAGGTTGTCGTACCTAGTCATAGCTAGCCTCCCAGTTTGTTAGTCATAGCCGACTATCTTAACAATTTTATTGATAGTTAATCGATTTTTGGGATCCACTTCTCCGTTAGAGTGGATGCACCAGGTGAAAACTCTAATCTATCCGGTTGCATAAAGTAGCAATAAGTACTTTTTGCTGCAGTTTATTTTGACTTTGTAGAATCTCTTTTACCTCAAAGAAGCTTCTCTACAACTTTCTTTAGCTAAGTTAACCTATCTATTTACTATCCGTAATAGTACTCTCACTGCTACCACGGCTTGTATTTGGCTGCGAAATCCTTGTTGATTTTACTATGGGAGAAACGCGACTCATCACAATACAGGTGTTGCTATCTGATTTTGAAGAATCGGTTGTATCAGTGTAAGATCACGTGTCATTCTAGTATTAATTTTGAACACCTACAAAAAGACTAATTGCCAATCGCACACAAAACACGTATTTTGTGTAGCTTATTTTTCAAAAAAAAAAATATTAATTTTATTTTGAATAGATAGTTACGTTCATTAATGTAATTCAGAATTAATTCAAATAAATCTTTTTATTTGGCTTACTGTAGTTTTTTACTATTGTGTATTAATTACACATGCCATGTTAATCCAGCACATTCTCTACATTGGATTGTTTCAAATACCAATTGTGTGTATGTGTTTTATTAGTTGGTAGTGTTGTGACAAAGTTTCTGTCATAATTTGCATGTTCTCTCTGGACAGTCGCAAGTAGTAATCAGCTGTGTTAGCTGTTGGGACAGTCTGCAGCCCGTCTTCTCAGTGCGCTGTGTATGTTAATTTGTAGTAAGTTATTTAAGCTTTTGAGTGTTAAAGTGGTGCAGGGTTTAGGTCCAAACGCCATAAGGGTTGACTTTTTACGCGATATTCCGTTCGTTCAAGCATTTTTGACAGATTTTTTGCGGTTCACTATTTGCATAACCCTATAAGTTATCCCAACTAATTCTGCTTGAACCATAGTTGTGTGCGTTCCTAGTGGTAAAGATATTTTGGGGTCCAAAAAAAAAAAATTTCTGCTCCGGAAACTTTATTTTTTGAGCCATTTATGTAAATTTTAATCGAATCATTGACCACGTTCTGCTCTTCTTGTTTATGTGTGCACACGTTGTAAGGTTTTTGAAACACAAAGAAAGGTGACATGTTATCTGTTTGCGATCCTAACAGAAGTGTTTTCTTAAAAGCCTTTTTCGGGGAAGTACAGTGTTTGTTAGCCTTACCTGCAGCTTCTGGCTACCATATTAGTGCCTCGTATGTGAACATAGGTTTTATTACGGTTGTGTATATCTTTAGAGACAGTCCCTAAGTTTTCTCGATAGCTTGCCTGCATTGCCAAAAAGACATATTAATTTTTTTGCATCTCATATTTAGATGTAGTTCCCATGTAAGCTTGTTGTCAAATCCCACCCTAAAAATTTTAGTTTTAAACGTCATTGAAGTATCTGTAGATGCACTCACCAAGTCTGTAGTTTTTAGGGTATCCATAGACTCAATTGGTTTTAGGATTTTTGTTCTCCATAGTTGAGAAAATTTATTTCTCCGGTTTCCCACCCGCCATGGAGCTTACAAACTTAGAGACGTCTAAAATTGATTGCCAGGGTTACCAGAAAAACTATAGCCTCAAAGGTAGGTTGTAAATTAATAAGTGTGCGGCTTGCTGCATACTTTCAAGGATTCACCCTATCGGCCATCTGACTGAACAACGCAGCTAATTAATCAAAGTGAGTTAGTCTTGACCTCCCGTTTATGAAGAAATCCAGACCAAAATGAAGTGTTGCCAAACCTTAGAGACCATCAGGACCTCTTTATCCTCCTTTACGGGTTTCTACGCAAAGCACAAACACGTAGGTAGTCATACGACAGACCCTCAGCGTGACTACTACGTGCGAGGTATTTGCAATTGGTCTAGAATTTTGCCATTTTCCTCCCAACCGGACCTACTGACTACGTCCAAAGGGGAACTCGCAAGCCTTATAACCACGGCAAAATTATTATCTTTGAAGGAACAAAAAACGTTGCATTTGATTAGTTTTTGCTTTTTCCCTAAGGGGTACTATGGTAATTTAATTTTTTTCGACAGAATTGATACTTATCACGACTTAGAGTCAAATTTGCGTTGGTGAATTTTTGAAATACTTCATTCATAATTTTGCAATGTTTCTCAAATATATCCGTTATTACAATAGTGTCATCAAGAACAAGTAATTTTAGCTTAAACCCCAAAACACTGTGTATTAACCTTGCGTTGCGGTAGAGTTGTGGATTCTAAATAACATCCTACAAAATTTGAATAACCCTCTTTCAGGTACCGTAAAACTTTAAAAATCTGGCGATGTTTTTTTTATAGGTATTTGCCTGTAGGCGGATTTAATGTCAAGAGAGAAGATATAGTTGCCATTGTTTAATTTGTCAAGAATATCTAAGATATATGGGGAATATCCGGCTTTCTCAGTCACATTTAATTTACGAAAATTGACACAAAATCTAAATGTGTTTTAGGAACTAACAGCACTAAGAAGAACTATCTCAATGTAGATCGTTTGACGACTTTTAAACTGGCTCTAATCATATGCTCCACAAGCGTTGTGTAATATATTCCGCATCCCATTTTCCAAAGCATTTGTCTAACAGATTCTTCAACTTTATTTAACACATTTATATTACTATTATTGATTCTAAACAATTCTGGGTTTTCAAAGAATTTCTTTGTTTAAGTCGAGTACTATTTTAAGTAGCTTTGAAAAGTCAATGTTTAAAATTAAATTATGGGCTATAGTTAAAAAAAACTACTACAACTAACTGTCATGTGCAAGTTACTCTTGTTTTCAAATTAACTTGTTTTTGTCTTTGGAAGACGCCTATGCACAAGCCCAACGATTAATTCGTTTTTCAAGATTAATATATAATCAGTTGTGTCATGTATTAAGGGACATTTGTTCTAATATCTACAGATAAGATTGGATGAATTACAAACGCATCTTCAGAGAATTTTATGTAGAAATAACCATCTGTGCAAATAAAAATATTCGAATTCAACACGATTACGTATAAAACTGCTTTAGCATCATATTTAGCCATAAAGTGTTTGAATGAATTAGCAAAAGAGAAAAGTGTAAATTATCCGACGCAGTAGTAGGCTCCCTTCCATATAAAAACCATCTCATCTACACCAACCCAACGGTTAACAAAACAAATAAATCTTTCTGAAATTGTTAGTATATTTATCCCGTTAGATCTCATTAGACCGATAACTAATATTGCAAAAATAATTATGCAAAAATATTGAAATTAAAAACCGGGTGGGACAAATCTTTGCCAATATCAATGTAGATGAAGTATTTAAATAACATACCGCTTATAAATAATATTTTAATACAAAAGAAAGTGATCAATTGAAAAACGTTAAAATAAATGGAATTACACGTCTTTGCCGATGCTAGGAAATATAGATACGGCGCATGTATTTATATTTGCACTATCAACGATGCAGGAACACAAACTGCTGAGGAGCTATGAGCCAAGTCTAGAGTAACTTCTCTAAAAACAATATCTATAACAAGATTAAATTTAGTGGTATAAAAAGTGAATTTAATTACAAACAAAAGTTTGATACACAACAATAATGGTTCCAATACCTATACAAAAGATAATTTTTTTAAAGCAACGGCAGATTCTATAAAGAATATTATTTTAACCACGTTAAATCAGTATGAATGTCGTATTAAAAACCTTGAAGACGCGATAACAATTCTCCAGAAAGAAAATATCAACTCAAAAAATTGATGCGATAGAACAATCCCGCAAAACCAACATACTGCGTTTATTTAGAATACCCGAAGAAAAAATGAAAATATAGAAAAGAAAACTATAGTATCCTTAACAATAAATTAAATATTGATATCAATATTTATCAAATATACTGTCATAGAATTGGGAAATTTATCATCGGTAAAAATAGACCAGTACTGATAAAATTTACAAATATTAAAATGCGCTGCTTTATTAAAGAAGTAAAAGAAATTAAAAGGAAGTGATATAATAATAAAGAAGATTTTACCGAAAAACAAAACAAGCTATTAAAAAAATCAATACATACATTTGGATGAGCCTATAGACGGGCGTACATCTATGACATAAATCGACGTAATGTCCACACACGCTCGTAGATATGTTATTGTAAATCATCGCGCAGCGTTACATATACTATTCAGAATGATGTCTGAAGAGCTGTGCTTGATGGCAGTGGCGTGCGCAATTATTATAAAAAAAGCAAAATAAACCAAATAAAAATCGCTGTAGTAATTTGCATAAGAATTGGCTTTTAAAGCGGGAACAATACTCTCATGTGAGACTGCTAGAAGAGTTCAGATTGGAACTTGCGTAATTATCTTAGGATAAATGAGAATGTGTATACGGAACTTTTAACTTTAGTAACTTCTTTAATTAAATACCAGGACACCACGATGAGAGCTGCAATATTGCCACATAAAAGGTTAACTGCAGCTCTGCAATTCTAGGCTACTGTTCGAAATTAAAAAAATTGGCCTAGATGTACATATTGTTGTGAATTAGTCATATTGTCCAAATTCTGTTTTAAATAACAAATCATTTATCAGTTTCTTATGTAAATTTTCGTTTTTCTTGGCATTCTTCTTAGTTTTGTAGCAACATTTTTACTATTTCTAAATTTGTCCTCAGAAGTATTGAACTTTTCACCAATAATATTTAGTAATTCATATCCCTTACTTACAGTAGACTGAGCACGGATTCTCTTGCTTTTACGGTTACACCCATGTGTACTTGTTGAAGGTGTTGATAAATAAAATTAATGCATTTGGACTTTTGGGAGAATACAGGTATTCTACCTAAAAATAAAAGTAATTGATCGAAAAAATATGTGAGCTACTTACATAAATATAAGTGTTATAAGTGTTTTAACATATGAAATAACTATACTAAAATACTATTGCAACCTAGCGTAGATAGCAATTTATAACTTAAAACAACAATAACTGTAATACATAAACAACACATAATGAAAATTATAACTTATGTCAATTTTACAAGTGTAGAATTGATAGGAAAAATCCATTAACAAATAATATTTAAATTAACATATTTAATAAACGTTTAATTTTAATTTAAATATAAGGGCAGATCATAAGTTATTTAGATAAAAGAAATAATTAATACCTACCTCACTGATAAACACCGTGCTAAGAATGTTTGTTTACACAACAAAAGGTAAAGAAATGGCAGCAAAAATAGATCCAGGACAAAATTCACATCTACAAGCTTCCACAACAGATGCGCTCAGACTTAGAGCATTGGCAATCTACCATAAAAATATTAGGCGGCAAGCAATTGACTAGGTCACTAAGTACGAGTAGACCTAATAAAAACTTGTCGCTAGGTAAAAATAATTGTTAATAAAAATAAATCTGTACTATACAATAAATTACAAAAATTTCAAAAATATTTTACACAAGGCGATCGATTTAAAAACCTCTCGCAATCGACCAGTCGATCGCGATCGACTGTTTGAGCACCCCTGTTTTACGCACTAGAAATACATTTTTTTTTTAAATTTTACCAATAAGCAATTTTGATTTGATTAATCACATCAATTCGCTAAAAAATTCTTTGTCGCCGAAAATTGACACAATATCAGCTAATGTTATCAAACTGGTACATGTATACATTTTAAAACCACTTAAACATATAATTAATACAATAGTCACTACTGCTGTTATACCAAGCCAACTCAAACTAAGTATTATAATACCTATTCATATAGCTGGTGATCGTACGGATGTAATCAATTACAGACTAATAATTTTGCTAAGATTTTTGAAAAATGTATAAAAGAGAGATTGTTTAGTTATTTATCACAAAATAATATTTTACATACCAATCGGTAATGCGATACATAGTTTATATTGTTTTGTTGTTTAATACTATTTTATTGATTTAAAAATTAATTATTTTGGAGATAAAAATAAAAATAATAATGAAGAAGGCAGCAACGCTGCCGAAACGTTAGCTATTAAAAAACCATATGCTATAAGCAAATAGTTTAATTATTATTTTTATCCTATCTCCAAAATAATTAATTTTTAAATAATAGTTTATGTGAACAAATAAATAAACAAGTAGCAACTAAAAAGAAATGTATGTTACGCCCAGTCATACAAAGTTATTTTTTTATATAACTGACGCAACGCACGTCGAACCTCCCAACCACCACACCGTGCTTGAAAGTCGTATCTTATTTAATTATCACTAATTTATTATATAATTTATTGTCAAACCATTTGACCGCATCTCTTTGCTGCGCCGACGTTACTGATCCTTCTTCCTTTGTCCCGCAATCAATTCCCACTCCGCCCATTCGTGCTGAACCGATCTATCTTGTCTTCTTGCAATACCTCGCTAATGTTCCCGCATACAATTCTATAAATTGAACTTGCACACTATTATTAATACATTTTGTCTAATTAATCAATATATATGTCTCTAGCACAAGACCAATTGTTATGCCAGAATCCCTATAATTATATCAATACATGGTATACTACCAATTACCTAATTAACACATCCCTAAGGTATACTCTAATACCAGTGTGTTTATAACTGCTCCTTACCGCTGTAATGTGCCCTGCATACAATCTTATGTAAACTTGATAATCTTTTGCAGTTATTGTGCAACCCCAAGGCCTCAACTGCCAGTGCACAACATACTTTTGGCTGTCACGCCTCACTGCCGTATACAGTGTTATTCACACAACCCTAAGGCCTCGGCTGCCTGTGTGTAAAATAACAATCTTTTCAGTCCTCCAAGCATGCTATAGCTATCAGTACCTCGATGACCTTCCTGCCAATGTACTTTGTATTACACAACTCTAAGACCGGTTTATGTGTGAACAACTTCTAATAGCTAAATTACACCCCTTAAAGCTCTCCTAGCCATTGTGGAATTTAGTCTCTATTACACCCCTAAAAGCTTACCTACCTTACCATTATTTTGTGTCACATCATTCTCGCACAATAAAACGCATATGTATTATATTATTTATGCACAATAAATCAATAATTAATTGATAACTTTAACGTTAATATACTCACAACAAGACAAGCAATCAATTTTCATTAAAATGGCCGAATTAACAAGGCTAACCAAATTGCGAGCTACCGAGAAGGCAAAATTAACACGTCTCGGAAACTTTATTGCTGAAAACAAGGATAACAAGAATAAGCTTAGTGAATTTAAGGAACGAATTAAGCGAGCATCGCTTCTGATTGATACATTCAATAAAATTCAAGATGACATCGAACAGCTGGACGAATCAGCGAAAACAACAAATGAACAAGTTAGTTTTGATAGAAAATATAATTCAACTGTGGCCAGCGCAAATGACTACATAGATGAGATGACAACTACTATTCAGAATGTGATAATACCATCTACTAGTAATACAAACGTGCATACAAATCAATTGGAGATGCGATTACCAATAATTGAATTACTGAAATTTAACGGAAATTACGATGATTGGATTTCATTTTATGACAATTTTAAATGTTTGGTGCATGACAAACCCAACATTGAAAACATCTACAAGTTGCATTATGAACGATCAAGTCTCCAAGGAAGCGCATTTTATTTAATTGCATCATTGCAAACAACATCAAGCTATTACCAAATAGCTAATTATAAACTATTACAAAAGAGATACGACAACAAACATCATATCATCCAAAGTCATATTAAGAAATTATTCGAATTAGAACCAATGAATATAGACTCTGCATGTCAATTACGATTATTTATTGATACTATTCACAAACATTTGGCATTATTGAATGCGATATCAATTGATACCACAACATGGGATCTAATGATCATACATTTAATCTTCACAAAACTAGATTTCAACACAAAACGTAAATGGGAAATTATTACTTTAAAACAACCAACTTGTCATCTACCCACCTTGACAAAACTTATTAAACATCAGCAACAACTATGTGTTTTCCTTGAAGCAATCAGTAGACCCAAAGATGATCTACCAAGGCCGAAATCGTATTCAGTTTCAACCAAACATGCTACACGGCAATTATACTATACTCATAAATACCCACCATGTATATTACGCAAACAACAGCATACAATTTAAAAGTGTGAACAATTTTTGAACAATAATATTCAACAACGTATTGATATTATCAACAAGGCAAGCTTTTGTAACAATTGTCTTCAAAATAAACACAAAGTAGATTAATGCATGTCAAGTAAATTCTGTAAATGTAATAGGAGTCACAACACATTATTACACATAGATGAGCAACCACAAGTTTCAACAACATTACATTCAGTCAAAGATGCCGTACATGATTTTATTACCAACAGCCATGGTTATGGTAAGAGACTTAAGAAGATACTTACTACAAGTATATCCGAAGAGGCTACTAACAAGCTTGGTCTGAACTTGCAGAATGTGGATATACCATTGGCAGGAATCAGTGGAACAACATCTCGCTTATCCAAATTGGTTTAAGCATCCATCGTTCTTAAAAACATCACCGCACAGATACCAACATTTTAATTTTCAAATGAGAACTTTGAAATTCCACGTAACCTTGACTTATCCAATCCAACTTTCAACATCAGCTCCAAAATTGACACGCTGATTGGCGCTGAAATATTTTTTGACGTTATGTGTATGTCAAATTTGCACTTTAAGGCATAGAACCGCATTTTAAAAAACTTTGTTGGGATGGGTTGTTTCTGGATTACCATACCAGCAAAACCATCAACAACTTAGCAAATATAACGTTTCAGTAAGATCATTGAAGAGTACCATCAAGAAATTTTGGAAGCTAGAGAAAATCCTAAAGACCAAGCTACATACAAATGAAGAAAAACTATGCAAAAAACACTATTTAGCAAGTACCATACGAAACGAGTATGGAAGATTTGTTGTACGACTACCAATTAAACTAGATGCACCAACGCTAGATAAATCTATTGATCAAGCTACCAACCGCTTTCATTCTATTGAAAGAAAGCACATGAGAAAACTAACATCGATCAAATCAGATCCAAACCACACACAATATCTACCCCATCAATGTGTAACAAAGCAATCCAGTACTACGAGTAGTCTTTGATGCCTCTGCAACCAGAACCACTGGAGCATCATTGAATGACAGTTTGATAACTGGACCTACTATACAAGACGACCTCTATTTCATTGTATTACGTTTTTGATCACATGCATACGTCATTACTGCAGACATAAAATTGTATAGACAAATCTTAATTAATCTACTAGATTGAGATTTACAGAGCATAATCTGGAAAACAAACACTTCCGATAGTTAAACCACTACCAATTAAACACAGTCACGTATGGACAGACTTGCGCACCATACCTAGCCATACGCTCCTTATACCAATTAACAGATGATAATGTTGAAAATATCCTAAAACATGTGACATCATAAAAAAAATTCTTTGTGGACGACGTTCTGACTGGCAGTAATGACATTCAGGAATTGACAAAGATTCTAGCATCTCCTGGATTTTTATTACAAAAATAGAAATCAAACATACCCAATATAAACGAGGAAACAACATCTACCAACTCTATGGAAAACTCTTGGATTATATTGGAACCCAGTTAAGAAAGAATCACTTACAGTATTCAGTTTACGTTCAACCACGATTCAAGATCACCAAGCAAAATATTCCTAGTACGATTTTACAAATTTACAACCCATTAAAACTCATTAGACCGATCACTATCAAGACAAAAATAATTATGCAAAAATTATGACAACTTGAACTGAATTGGGACGCATCAATACCCATGGAACTATCCACAGCGTGAACAGATACTTATACTAGTTTACAGCACGCAAATTCTATTCAGATACCCAGATATCTGCGCAATAATAAGCACGTGCAGTTGCATGATTTCTGTGATGCTTCTGAGCAAACATATGGCGCATGCGTGTATTGGAGACAAATGACAAAATAATTGACACAAATCTAATATCAGCCAAATCCAGTAAAGCTCCATTAAAAACTCTTACTATACCACGTCTAAAATTTTGTGGTGCTTTACTGTTATCACAATTGATGAAGAAGATCACAGAAGCATTAGATCAAACTTTACCCAAAATTTACTATTGGAGTAATTTAACTGTTTGTCTGTCATGGATAACCACGCCACCAAACCAGCTCAAAACATTTGTATCAAATCGTGTTTCAGAAATACAAGACTTTACAAATGCCGAGAATTGGCGACATGTTTCTACTCATGAAAATCTAGCAGATGTAATTTCCCGAGGTCTACATGCTAATGAACTTAAGGTTAATAAACTCTGGTACAACGGACCGACATTTCTCTTTACATCAAATTGCAATTGGTCAAATAACATTATAAATATCAAGCCAATCAATATACCAGACCTTAAATTGCCAAAACAAACACTAACTGTAACCGTAGAAAAGGGTTTCGATGTATTTACGAGATATTCATCATTTACAAAACTACAACGAGTAATTGCTTCTTGCCAATGATTTTTTCACAACTGCAAATCTCCTGACAACAAGAGAAATGGACCCTTGAGTTTGTTGAAATTGACATTATCATAAAAAATATGCAGCATGAGATCTTCTCAGAGAAAGTCAACGACTTTATAAAAAAACGAGAAGTCAAAAACAGTAGCAAAATTGATTACTCTACACTCATATTTTGATGAACAAAAAATTATCCGCGTGGGAAAAAGAATATCACGAGCAAATACAACTTATGATCACAAACACCACATGGTGTTAGATTCCAAGCACTCTTTGACACGTTTAATCATTATTCAAGAACATGTCCGTTTACTACATGCTGGATCTTCACTTCTATTACCGTTAATCCGATTGAGATACTAGCCATTGGCTGGCAGAAACCTTGTCAAGAAAATCTGTAGCTCCTGTATACCATGTTTTTGCTCTAACCCTGAGCCACCGACAATACAGAATGTAATGGGAGATCTTCCAGCGCCCAGAGTGACAATTACCTGCCTATTTTATGTTGCCGGTGTGGACTGCGCAAGACCATTTAACATTTGGGAAGGCACAGAAAGAGGACAAAAATAAATTTTAAAATTGCACCTATGCATATTTGTTTGTTTCGCTACCAAAGCAATACACAGAGAATTGGCAACCGATCTAAGTACATCCGCATTTTTAAACGTTCTCAAAAGATTCTCAACCAGACGAGGCAAATGCAAAAAGATATATTCCGGTGCCAATAAAGAATTTAAAAATTTAATCAAATTAGACGAGCACAATCAGACTGTATTTCAATACTGTACAAACGAATCCATTGAGTGAAGTTTTATACTACCACGAGCTCCCAACTTTGGAGGATTGTGGAAAGCAGCAGTCAAGTCAATCAAAAATCTTTTTTAGAAAATTAATCATCTGTAAAATACTTACGTATGAGCATTACTATTACATTCTTGTACAAATTGATGGCTGTTTAAACTCCCGACCTTTTACTCCCTTGATCACTGATCCTTTAGATCTTTTTCCTTTAACCGCTGGACATTTTCTAATTGGAAGAAATTTACAATCCATTCCTCAACCCAAATTTCATAAAATGTCTGTTAATAGAATCACCAAGTATAAACGCTTCCAACAACTAGTTCAACACATCTGGAAACAATGAAAGAACGAGTACCTGATTCAACTTCAGCAAAATTACAAGTGGAATTGCAAGGCTGTCAGCTATCTTGCGTTAGGAGATATGGTAATCCTAAAAGAAGACAATGTCTCTCTTCAGCGATGGCATCTTGGACGCATCACTCAACTTCATCAAATGATGGATCTTTTGTGCGTGCTATATCTAAGATTGCCGTATTGCCAAATTTCAAAAGGGAGTCCTAGACTTTCAACGGGGGCGGCATGTTCAGAGATCGCGCTCTATTTGTTTGTGATTGTGGCGCTCTACAGTTTTGGTTGTCAGTAGGTGCGCGCCTAAAATACGTGTGAAACACTGGGAACGGCAACGAGTGGAACCACAACAGTGGGAATGTAACGTCTGAAGCAACAGCTCATCCGAACAAAATGCATATTGTAAATCATTTAAAGTAACATTGTAATCAGTTCAAATTATAATAAATATTAATAGTAAAGTACAGTTATGTTATCTTAATAAAATAACAACCAAATACTTGACAACACAGTTCAACAACAACACAATAACTCCGCTGAAGGTTACTCAAAATTAGTTAATCAAATGTTTATTTAAAAAAAAACCTCTATCCAACAGAAAGTTTATATTCAGAAACGAATTTACTAAACATAAAATCATTGTTTATGCACGAGGCAATAATTTTTATTAAATTTCAAAGCAAGATGAAACAAACAAACCCTAAAAATAGTTGAGAAACGGAACAGAACTTGATTCTGTCTGAGCAAGCAAGTCATTTATAAAAAAATTTCAAAACTTAATGGCATAACAGCTAATACAAAAGAATAGCAAATTACTTTGTCCTAATTCATTTGTCAACACGCACTAATACATGTGGGAAGAAGATGCAACTCACTTTAGTAGTTATCAGAAAAAGATATTAGACATTATGTAGGCTAGGTCTACAACCTATCAAACCAGCTTGCTTCTGCTGTTCCGGCTTATATTTAGCACACACTGTACAGCTATTAATATACCTTGCCAGATCTGCATTCATTTTAGGTCAATAAAACCTTTTAGCTAGCCGATTGTTTGTTTTATAAAACCCCAAATGTCTAGCGGTAGCATCACCATGAAATTAATGTAAAAACTCTTTTTTTTTTTTTTGGAGTTACCTTATTTCAGCCACCTTTTTTAGTATCATCCAAACTAAGCCCATATAATGTATCCTCAGATACTTTCTAATTCCGATAATGTAATGGTTTCTCCCTGACTTTCTCCAACATACACATAGTGTAAAATTGTTTTTTAATTACTATCTGGTTGATATTCTTTGTCAAAATGATAGCAAAAACGCAAGAGAAGCAATCTGGCACTGTACATTCTTTCTCTTTTTGTATATGACTTGGAATTAAAACTGCTGGAGCCTGAAGCCTTCTATAGATTTAGTCTACCTTAAGGGTTTTTTAAATTGCCCAGCTTGTAATAGTCTGTTATGACTGTAAATCTGCTTCCTCAAGATAACATTCCAGCTTTTCAGTGTTCTAAATCACACACAAAAACTCCTTCTCTGTAGGGAAATATTTTCTCTTTGCATTTGTGAAAGATTGCAATAGATAACAAATGCCCCAAAATTTGCGTCACACTGGGTAGTGAACGGTTGAGTAAAATTAAGACACGCTAAAATCGGCAGACTAACCAGTGCATTTTTTTAACAACTTTGCCGCTTCTTTGCACTCTTTAGACCAATCAAATCAGTTTATTTTTTTAATCAGCTTGATTAATTGTTTAGATAATTCCGAGTATCTTGAGATAAACAATATTCAAACTTCCTTGACTGTCTTTGGCACCGGCATCTCCTCAATAGCTCGCATTTTGTTAGAATTGACATCCAACCCTTCTCCGTTAAGCACATACCTTAGATATACAAGTTTAACAAGTTTATTACTGCAAAAGACAGACTTTTTTTGATTTAAGGTTAACTTTAACAACTCGGAGACCACGTACACAATATGCGTAGCCACATTTCTTAAAGCCCAATTCTCTTAATTTTTGCCCTCCTTTTTTCTAAAAATATTCCTGTTGCCTCAGTCTAACAATCCCATCATTGTTATGACATACACACTCACCGGCAAGTAAGAGCACTAAAATTGAAGTACAATTTATTTATTTCTTTTCTTTTTTTTGCAGCCAACTCTGAGTTTGGGTTTGCTCGTTGACCAGATTGTTCCCCGTACACTGCGACTTCATGTGATTTAATTTAACACACGCCAAACATTTCACAAGCCGTTCTTCTTACATACAAGCAATGGTTTTCCACACTTAAAACATACAATATTGTTTTCTTGTTTTCCCTTTTATTGTCCAACTTACTTGAAGGTTGAGGCATATTCTCTTGCGGGCTAGTAGATCTTAAATCAATTCAATTGCGCACCTTGGTAATGTTATAATACAAAACTACTTTACTTACGCTTTGCGATGTTCTAAACTCTTCTACTTTTTCTAGGAACCTATTCACATTTTTGTTTGTCTTACCACAATGTATTAACCGCTAAAATCTCATCTATTCTTTACACACAGAAGCTGGCTTGCGGTTGAAAGTTGAGGTGAACCTTGTGCTAATTCTAACAGCACGTCTAACTTTGTCTTCTTCTTTTTTTGCACCAACTTTTGAAACTTGTACACAAGTAATCAACGCTTGATCTCAACGTTTCTATTTTATTATCATTCTGTTGACATCTTTGTAATCTTGCTAAGAGGTGGGCAAACTTTGTTTTAGATTTCCTGATACTAGCAGTCTCAAGTCTTTCTTCCAGCACTTTTACTGATTTTGCCAATTTTGCATTTTCTCGCTTTTATCTAGCTGTTGGAAGCCTCTAAGGGCGCCAATCATTTTCCTAACAGTTTTCTTCTTAATTTTTACACCCTTCATCGCTAACTCGTATGTAATGTACATTTTGTCAATTATACAAAAAAAAATTATACACAAAACACTAAATGTTTTACCATAAATTTCAAGGTAATATAAAAAAATGATCTATATAAAAATTCCGGTGAGCTCAAACTCAAAACGTTGAACCATTTAGCCCTTAAGTAAATTTTAAAAAACTAATCTGGCTCATCTCATGGAGATAGGCCAAGTTAAATAAAAAAATAACAAAATATTAAATATGAGTTTTTGTTCAACACTTAATATGTTTGTGCTTGCAACGCTGCATTTTAATTTTATTTAAAAGCAACAATTTGATTTATTTCAGGGCAATATATTTGGAAATATTGGAACGTTTATTGGGAATGCGGCTGGAGCCGTCAGTGGAGCAGTTAATGCAGCATCCAATACAGTTGGAACTGCAGGTAGTGTTGTTAGTAGTACTGTCGGTGGAGTTATAAAAATTGCTGGAAGTGCTGTTGGAGGAACTGTGAATATTGCAACAAATACAATTGGCACTATTGCTGGAGCCGCTGGTGAAATAGTAGACATTACTGGAGCTGTTGGAAGTGCTGTTGTTGGTGAAACAATAAATGTAGCTGGAACTGTGGTTAGTGGAACCATAAAAACTGCTACAGTTGTTGTAGGTGGAACCGTAAGTGCAGCTGGATCTGTTGGAAACGCAGTTAAGGGCGGAACTATAAATACAGTTGGAGCTATTGTTAGTGGAACGGTAGATGCTACTAAAACTGTAGTCAGTGGAACCATAACTGCAGCAGAAACTGTTGGTAAAACTGTTGTCGGTGGCAGCGTAAATGCAGCAGCAGCTGTTGTTAGTGGTACTATTAATGCAGCTGGAGCGGTTGTTAAAGGAACAATAAATACAGCTGGAACTATTGTTGATGGAACCATAAATGCAGCAGAACTTGTTGGTAATACTGTTGTTGGTAGTAGCATAAATGCAGCTGGAGTTATTGTCGGTGGAACTATAAATGCTGCTGAATTTGTTGGAAGTAATGTTGTCGGTGGAAGCATAAATGCAGCTGCAACTGTTGTAGGTGGAACTATAAATGCAGCTGGAGCGATTGTTGAAGGAACTAGAAACACAGCTGGAGCTATTGCTGATGAAACCATAACTGCAGCAAAACTTGTTGGTAGTACTGTTGTTGGTGGTAGCATAAATGCAGCTGGAGCTGTTGCCGGCGGAACTATAAATGCAGCTGGAGCTATTGTTGGTGGCACCATAACTGCAGCAAAAATTATTGGTAGTACTGTTGTCGGTACTAGCATAAATGCAGCTGGAGCTGCTGTCGGTGGAACCATAAATGCAGCTGGAGCTATTGCCGGTGCAACTATAACTACAGCAGAAATTGTTAGTAAAACAGTTGTTGATGGTAGCATTAATGCAGCTGGAACTATTGTCGATGGAACTATAAACGCTGCTGAATTTATTGGAAGTACTGTTGTCGGTGGAAGCATAAATGCAGCTGCAACTGTTGTAGGTGGAACTATAAATGCAGCTGGAACGGTTGTTGAAGGAACTATAAATACAGCTGGAGCTATTGCTGATGAAACTATAACTGCAGCAAAACTTGTTGGTAGTACTGTTGTTGGTGGTAGCATAAATGCAGCTGGAGCTGTTGCCGGCGGAACTATAAATGCAGCTGGAGCTATTGTTGGTGGAACCATAACTGCAGCAAAAATTATTGGTAGTACTGTTGTCGGTACTAGCATAAATGCAGCTGGAGCTGCTGTTGGTGGAACCATAAATGCAGCTGGAGCTATTGCCGGTGCAACTATAACTACAGCAGAAATTGTTAGTAAAACAGTTGTTGATGGTAGCATTAATGCAGCTGGAGCTATTGTCGATGGAACTATAAACGCTGGTGAATTTGTTGGAAGTACTATTGTTGGTGGAAGCATACATGCAGTTGGAACTGTTGTAGGTGGAACTATAAATGCAGCTGGAGGGGTTGTTGAAGGAACTATAAATACAGCTGGAGCTATTGCTAATGGTACCATAACTGCAGCAAAACTTGTTGGTAGTACTGTTGTTGGTGGTAGCATAAATGCAGCTGGAGCTGTTGCCGGCGGAACTATAAATGCAGCTGGAGCTATTGTTGGTGGAACCATAACTGCAGCAAAAATTATTGGTAGTACTGTTGTCGGTACTAGCATAAATGCAGCTGGAGCTGCTGTCGGTAGAACCATAAACGCAGCTGGAGCTATTGCCGGTGCAACTATAACTACAGCAGAAATTGTTAGTAAAACAGTTGTTGATGGTAGCATTAATGCTGCTGGAGCTATTGTCGATGGAACTATAAACGCTGCTGAATTTATTGGAAGTACTGTTGTCGGTGGAAGCATAAATGCAGCTGCAACTGTTGTAGGTGGAACTATAAATGCAGCTGGAGCGGTTGTTGAAGGAACTATAAATACAGCTGGAGCTATTGCTGATGAAACCATAACTGCAGCAAAACTTGTTGGTAGTACTGTTGTTGGTGGTAGCATAAATGCAGCTGGAGCTGTTTCCGGCGGAACTATAAATGCAGCTGGAGCTATTGTTGGTGGAACCATAACTGCAGCAAAAGTTATTGGAAGTACTGTTGTCGGTACTAGCATAAATGCTGCTGGAGCTGCTGTCGGTGGAACCATAAATGCAGCTGGAGCTATTGCCGGTGCAACTATAACTACAGCAGAAATTGTTAGTAAAACAGTTGTTGATGGTAGCATTAATGCAGCTGGAGCTATTGTCGATGGAACTATAAACGCTGCTGAATTTGTTGGAAGTACTGTTGTCGGTGAAAGCATAAATGCAGCTGCAACTGTTGTAGGTGGAACTATAAATGCAGCTGGAGCGGTTGTTGAAGGAACTATAAATACAGCTGGAGCTATTGCTGATGAAACCATAACTGCAGCAAAACTTGTTGGTAGTACTGTTGTTGGTGGTAGCATAAATGCAGCTGGAGCTGTTTCCGGCGGAACTATAAATGCAGCTGGAGCTATTGTTGGTGGAACCATAACTGCAGCAAAAATTATTGGTAGTACTGTTGTCGGTACTAGCATAAATGCAGCTAGAGCTGCTGTCGGTGGAACCATAAATGCAGCTGGAGCTATTGCCGGTGCAACTATAACTACAGCAGAAATTGTTAGTAAAACAGTTGTTGATAGTAGCATTAATGCAGCTGGAGCTATTGTCGATGGAACTATAAACGCTGGTGAATTTGTTGGAAGTACTATTGTTAGTGGAAGCATACATGCAGTTGCAACTGTTGTAGGTGGAACTATAAATGCAGCTGGAGGGGTTGTTGAAGGAACTATAAATACAGCTGGAGCTATTGTTGATAAAACCATAACTGCAGCAGAATTTGTTGGTAGTACTGTTATTAGTGGTAGCATAAATGCAGCTGGAGCTGTTGCCGGCGGAACTATAAATGCAGCTGGAGCTATTGTTGGTGGAACTATTACTGCAGCAAAAGTTATTGGTAGTACTGTTGTTGAAAGTAGCATAAATGCAGCTGGAGCTGCTGTCGTTGGAACCATAAATGCAGCTGGAGCTATTGCCGGTGCAACTATAACAACAGCAGAAATTGTTAGTAAAACAGTTGTTGATGGTAGCATTAATGCAGCTGGAGCTATTGTCTTTGGAACTATAAATGCTGCTAAATTTGTTGGAAGTACTGTTGTCGGTGGAAGCATAAATGCAGCTGCAATTGTTGTAGGTGGAACTGTAAATGCAGCTGGAGCGGTTGTGGAAGGAACTATAAATACAGCTGGAACTGTTGTTGATAGAACCATAACTGCAGCAAAACTTGTTGGAAGCACTGTTGTTGATGGTAGCATAAATGTTGCCGGAGGAACTATAAATGCAGCTGGAGCTGTAGTTGGTGGAACTATAACTGCAGCAGAAATTGTTGGTAGTACTGTTGTCGGTGGTAGCATATATGCTGCTGGAGCTGTTGTCGGTGCAACTAAAACTGCAGCAGAAGTTGTTGGTAGTAGCATTAAAGCAGTTGGAACATTTGTTGGTGGAACTATAAATGCTGCTGAAGTTGTTGGAAATACTGTAGTTGGTGGTAGCGTAAATGCAGCTGCAGCTGTTGTAGGAGGAACTATAAATGGAGCTGAAGCAGTTGTTGGTGGAACTATAAAAACTGTTGGAACTATTTTTGATGGAACCATAACTGCAGCAAAACTAGTTAGGAGCACTGTTGTTGATGGTAGCATAAATGTTGGCAGAGGAACTATAGATGCAGTTGGAGCTGTTGTTGATGGAACCATAACTGCAACAGAAATTGTTGGTAGTACTGTTGTCGGTGGTAGCATAAATGCTGTTGGAGCTGTTGTTGATGGAATTATAAATGCAGCTGGAGCTATCGTCGGTGCAACTATAAATGCAGCAGAAGTTGTTGGTAGTAATGTTGTTGGTGGTAGCATTAATGCTGTTGGAACTATTGTCAGTGGATCTATAAATGTTGCTAAAGTTGTTGGAAGCACTGTTGTCAGTGGAAGCATAAATGTAGCTGCATCTGTTGTAGGAGGAACTATAAATGGAGCAGGAGCCGTTATTGGCAGAACTATAAATAAAGCTGGAACTATTGTTGATGGAACCATAACTGCAGCAGAACTTGTTAGTAATACTATTGTTGGCAGTAGCATAAATGCAGCTGGAGCTTTTGTTACTGAAACCATAAATGCAGTTAAAGTTGTTGGAAGTAGTGTCGGCAGTTCTATAAAAATAGCTGGAGCTATTACAAATAATGTTGTTGGTGGTACCTTAAATGCTGCTGGAACTATTGTTAGTAAAACCATTACTGCAACTGAAGTTATTGGAAGTAGTGTAGGTAGTACCATAAAAGTAGGTAGCGCTTTGGGAAGTAATATTGTCCGTGAAACCATAAATGTTGCTAAAGCTGTTGTCAGTGGAACTATAAATGTTGGTAGTACTGTTGCGGGTAGTACATTAAACGCAGCTGAATCTCTTGTTAAAAAAACTATAAATGCAGCTGAAGCTGTTGTTGGTGGAACCATTACTGCATTTAAGGCTGTTGGAAGTAGTGTTGATAGTACCATAAATGCAGCTAGATTTATTGGAAGTACTGTTGTTGGTGGTACTATAAATACAGTAGATGCTGTTGTGGCAGGAACAGTTAATGCAGCTAAATTAATAGTTGACAGTGTTGATAAAACTGTCAGTGGGTCAGTTAACATTGCAACAAATACTATTGGATTTGTTGCTGGAGCCCTTGGTGGAATAGTAGATGTCACTGAAACCCTTGGAAGTGCTGTTGTCGATGGAACTATAAACTCAGGTAGATTAATAATGGTTAATGTTGGTAGTTTTGTAAATGAGGCATTAAATACTGCAGAAATTGTTGGTAGTGCTGTTGGTGAAACTGTTAATATTCTTGGAGGTTCCATAGGTGAAGTTGCTGTTGGAAGTGTTAATGTTGCAACAAATACAATTAAAGTTATTGGAGATACTATTGATAAAGTAGTATATGTCACTGAAATTGTTGGCAGTGCACTTGTTAATAATGTTGTGGGTGGGACCGTAAATACTGTTGGAGTAATAGCTGATGCTACTGGTAGCATTTTCAATGGAGCCGCCACCACTGCGAATGTTTTTAGAGATGTCTATGAAACCATAAGTAAAACTGTCAGTGTCGCAACATATACAGTTGAGGCAATTGCTGGAACTGTTGGTAATTTTTTGTATGGTAAGATAAATATTGCAGAGGTTTTAGGAAGTAATGTTGTTGGAGTTGTTGTTGCAAATACAATTGGAATTATAGGTGGAGTCTCAGATGCCACTGGAGCGCTAGGAAGTGCTGTTTTCAGTAGAGTTATAAACGGTGCTACAAATAATGCTAAAATTGTAGCTGGAGCTGTTGGTAATACTATGTATGAAGCAATAATTACTGCAGAGTTTTTTGGAAATGTTGTTTCTAAGGCTTTTACAGGAGTAGTAGATATCACTGGAGCTATTGGAAGTGCTCTTATCAACGGTGCAACATCTTCAGCTATTATCACAAAAGAAGCAGTCACTGTAGTTGTTACTATTATTGTCAACGGGGCCATATATACTCTTGGAAATGTTTTTAATGAAGCTGTGCATGGATTAAATACAATTTGGGTTGTTAGTGCTATTGATGCTACTGGAAGTTTTAGCAATGCTGTAGTCACAAATACAATTTCAGCTGCAGTTCAAGTGTTTAAACCATTACTACAAGTTATTGGTTATTAAAATATCAACTAAATAATTTTTTTAATTTTTTATTTTGCGTTTTTATTTAAGTCATCGCAGCACCCTGTTTGGTATCGCTATAAAAACATTATTAACTTTTATTTTTTATAGGTTAGTAAAAGAAGAACTAGTTAATAATTTGTGTTATAAGACCTTTTTTATTGCATTTGTAATAATAATTCGTTCTTTAATATACTATTGTAAATATTGATATACAGTTAACATGTTATTTGAAAAATATTTCAAAATCGATAATAAATAAAATTGTATTTTAGATTATGTTGTGAATATATTTATACTTTTTAATATGAATTAATATCAAATATAATCCTTTTAAACAATTATCACTCTTATAACTAATTATCTTTATTTCCATCATTTTCCCGATAATATTTACACTCTGTGTCTAAGTTAACTTTTTGTACTTGGCAAAATTTATTAGGGTAAGAATATATTCGGTTGATTCATAAACCGATGTTCAAATGGCAATCCCTATTTTGTAATTTTTTTGTCCTTACTCTGATGATTAATATACGAACAAATTGCCTCTATTGATTATTTCTACAAAATTAAATTTTGCATGGTATCTAGCCAAATTATTAAACCATACATATTTGCAAAGTTTTAGAACAGGTTGCAAACGTTGTTGTACCGTTATTACAAATAATTTGAAATGCGCTAAACATAAAACCACATAGTTTTATAAAGCGTGATGCAACGCACTTGAAGTCTAAATGAACTAAATATTGTAAAGAAATATTTTTATTTTTTGACCTGAAAAAATAAGGTACCGTTAGAACTGCAAATAAGCAAATAAGTTCTGACACGTGATAGAATATTAACATCTGTACCATTTAACGTCAGCCAACAACTAGAAGCATCCACATCGAGAGCGGTATTATCAACTATTGAAGATCCAACACCGCACGTCAGAGGTAGGTTTATTTCTAAGTATGCATGTGTGAAGAAATGGGGCATTTTTTATTCAGGGGCGCTATTAAAAGTCTTAATAAGTTTCTGAAAAGGCTAGAGGAGATAAGTAAAGTTCGAGAAGTTAATAAATGCGCATTATTTTGTAGTGTAATTGATGTACTTAAAAGTAAAGTTTTAATTTGGTTTTGGGCCAACAAAGATTTTTTGTACGATTGGGTCGGGCTTTGTAAATGGTTAAGGGATAAATTTCTTCCACAAAATTATAACGATTGCTTGTGGCAACAAATTTGCTTGCGTAAGTCCGGACAAATTATACAAAACTTACATTCAGTGTACTTCAAATAACTATATCAGCACGACATTGACACAGAAAATCAATTAATTGAAACGTTCGGAAAATCATAGAGTACTAAAGTTTTGTAGAGGATTACGCTTCTCCGCCGCGGGGGATGTCTAAAAGGACGTAGTGAGGTGTTGGCCCTTAAGAATAATTTACGCATGGTAATACCTTCCGGTTTTCTTCTCTGAGCAATTTTTGTTATTATATGTCCCTGTCTAAACTAACCTACATTTGGCCCTAGTTTGAGGTGGGTTGGCTTTTACTTTGCGGAGTTTCACGCATTATCTGCGGCACGCATGCTGTCCTCGGCCTCTCTTTCCTTATAGCCCCTACCTTTGTCTGTTTTTTTTTGTCATTTTGCTTTTTCTTATCTGCACTGGCATCTACCTCTGCATTCTCTTCTTTCTCTCATCCGTTTGTTATTTACTCTAATTATACAATTTGTTCTCAGATGTGCTCTTAGCTTAATAAGGTCTTTGTTCACTTCTTCTTTATCGTGTCCTTTCTCCTTTATGAATAGTTTATGCATTTCCATTAGTTGTATTTCTTTTGGCTCTTCTTCTCTTCTTCTCCTTATCTCTGCAGTTTTGTTTAGTATCGTAGTCTCTGTAAATGTTCTTTTTTTTTTTTGTTTCTTGGTATGCATAATTGTCCTGTCCTTTCTTATTTCTTTCTTTTTGATCTTTTTCTCTGTTTTCTTGTTTCCATTTAGCTTCTCTCATCTCTTTCCTTTCTCTTCTATGGCTTTTAGTTTGTGTGTTTGTTTTCATTGTTTGTTTTTCTATATCCTTCTATTGTCAAACTCTTAATATTTTTTTTTAGTACAATTTTTGAAAAGTTTCTTAGCGCTTTCCATTTACTTTTATCTTTTAAGCATTTGTTAATGATTGTTGTTTTATCCACTTTGCTTCCTAGTATATATTCTAGTTTTTTTCTATCTTTATTCCTCGCATTCTACTAGAGTGTGTTCTGCGTTATCGTGTGTTTTTTTCTGACAAAATATACACTTTTCTTCTTCTTTCAAGTTTTTTTAATTTTTGCAAGAATTTTCAAAATGTTCAGTGCCCGGTCAGTATTTGTGTATAATAGCACGTTTCGGGTTTCTTCTCTATTTATTCTTTTATCTCCGGGAATAGTTTTCTTGTCCATTTCCCCTTTTTTCCTCTATCCCATTTTCTCTGCTATCTTTCTATAGTTTTCTCTTTTGCTCTTATCTTTGCTTTTTTTCACTCGTTCCTTTATTTACAATTTTTTTTATTTCTATTCTTTTCTTTACCATCATATCCGCAAGAGGTGGTGCCGCAATTACCTCTACTGCCTTGTGTGACACTATTCTGTAAGCTCTACTAATTCTTAGCAACCTTGCTCTCGTTGCTCCTCTTACTTCATTTCTGTTATTTTTTGTTTTCATGGTTTCCCCCCATATTTCTGCGGCATACAGCAATTTGCTTCTTGCTGCCGTTGCTATTAACCTTCTGCTTTCTTCTCCTGGACCTCCGTTGATAGGCATAAGTCTACCAAGTTTTCTTTTCATTTCTTTTGTTCTAATAACTGTTTCCTTAACCTGTTCATTCCATCCCTTTGCTTCAAGTGTCACTCCGAAGTATTTGATTTTTTTTACCTCTGGTTATCTCTTGATCTTTCACCTGTATCTTACCTATTCCTCTATTATTCTTTTTAGTCGATAGCTATGCTGTCTCAGTTTCTTGTGTTGCTAGTTTTAAACCCTTACTTCTCATCCATATTTGTACCATATCAATTGCCAGCTCTAGTCTTCCTGTTAGTACTTCTATTTCTACGTCTCTACCTACTACTGCTATGTCGTCCGCAAATGCTGTTATTGACACGCCTTCCGGCTTTGTACTCGTTATAGACAAGGTTCCACAGTTTTGAGCCTTGCGATAAGTTTGAATCTTCCCTATTTGGTCACTAGGTTTCGTCCTGTAAGTAGCTTCATATGATCTTGATCGTTTTTCTGTTCAGTTCTTTCTTCTTTGCCGCCTCTATGATTGCTGCCCATGACACGCTATTAAACATGTTCAGGAGACTTAGTTTTGAAATGAGTTAATATTTACCGCTAGCGGCGTTTATACATCATTCCATTATAATAGGTCCATAATCTTTCCAGTTATCTGGATTGTTGTCCTCTATATTCTTTTTTGTTTTTCTCATTTTTTTTTGTAGCTGGACATCTTTTCTCTCCCGTTCTGTGTTCTAATACTCTGCATTTAATGCAGTCTTCTTTGTTTCTGCATTTGGCAACCAGGTGTCCTTCCTTTCCGCATTTTATACATAGCAAAGACCTGTCTTCCCCCTTGCATTCTGCCTTTGCATGTCCTTTCCTCCAGCATTGATAACTTTTTCTTTTATTTGCTTTAACTTTTTCTACTTTGCATCTTATGAGTCTTATGTTTATTCTTTCTTCTCCTATTATTTGTATTGCTATTTTTTTGTTCATTTTGACTATAGCGATTTGTGTTTCTCTATATCTTTTCTTTATGGAAATTTTTGTACTTCCTTCTGTGTTCACTTTGTTAATAATATCTTCCAGTATTTCTTCCCTCTTAATTTCCGGGCTAATATCTTTGATCATCACCAGTTCTGTGGCTTTGTTGCTGGCTTTTCTTACACTGCAGCCTTCCATTCCATTTTTAATTTTGTCCATTTCTTCAATACTTAATGTTTTGTTTTGATAAGCATTTTTTATTTATATCTCCTTATTCCTTGCGGTTTTGATTTTCTGCTTAATATTGTGCACCTTTCCCACATTTTTTCCGCTTAGATTTTTTACTATTTCTATATATGGCGTTTCATCCTCTCTATTTTCTCTATTAGTTTGGGGTATTTTATTTCTGCTTGTTGTAAGATACCAGTTTTTTTGCCTATTTCATCTTTATTTATTAAAAGTCCTGTATCCATTTCTTTTCCCATTATTGGGTTCTTTTTTTCCACGTTTACATATTTATAGTCTGAATCTCTCCATTCTTTATTTAAAATATTTTTTATATCCTCTTCAATAACCACTTTTAATATCTCCTCGTCCGAGATGAATTGGTTTTTACGGATTTCTTCCCTATTATCTCTAGTTTCCATTGTCTGTATTGACATTTCTATACCTATTTTTGTTTTATTTTCTTTTTCCTGTTATTTTTTTTACCTTCTTCAAAATTCATTCTCTTCATATTTGTTTCTAGTTGATTCGCCACCCTCTTAATCTCCAGTTTAGTGGTTGCACACTCACTGATTAAGTTTTTGAACTCCCTAATTAACTTCCCCATTATTTGGATTGTTTTGGGATTATTTGCTCTATTCGCCTCGTTGTTACCGCCTGGCGAATCTATTTCTCTCCTTCTTTTTTGATTTGTTTGACTTAATTCTTTATCATTTTTTTATCCGGCAGTGTTCTTTTCACTTTCACTTAAATATGAAATTGCTGTTTCCGCGTTTTTGTTTTATTTTGTAACACTAGACGTCTCGCGCGTCACGACACGAGTGTGTTTTAAAACACAACCGCACCTTTTTTTTAGTGTGTCCTTATCACAGTTTTACACTTTTTTTGCACTTTCACAATAGACTTTTCTCCTTTCCACCGTGTGTTATAATTTGTAACGAACCCCGTTATATTATTTAGTAAAATAATGCCCAACCGTTCGTCTGTTTATATCGGATAGTTCCACGAACGCGCGCTTGTTATGCAGCGTTATTCATAGACATTCTTGTCGAACGCACGCATAGCAAACCGCGTGAAGTATAACACGTATGCTAGGCAACCCTGGTTGCAACTAGCTGTATTCAGGGTGGCCTACCTTGCTGCCATTAATTAAACATTGTAATTAGCCGGCTACCGACACTTTTCATGTCCGCGACATGATGTTTAATTGATGACGCAACAACCTGCGTGTTTGTCGGCTTGCCACCCCAATGTTTGAGGATGCACGCGGATCTAACCTATCAAACCACGTGCAATCCCATGTAATCAATAGGGCTTTATTACTCACCTGCGAGTGTTGTAATCCATAGTTTGACACTGCTCTTATTGCACTGCACACACTGAACACTCACGGCACCCTTATCTTTTACCGAACATAACTTGCCGCACAGCTGATGTTGCACCATCAGCTGTTGCTCGTGTGCTGGGCCTCATAGGCGTCCCATATGGGGTTCGTCATGGGTGAGACAAACCTCCGCCGGAAGTAAGAAGTAACCAGGAGCTTCTGTGTGCAGTAATTAGTGATTTGCTATTAATAGGTAAATCACTAGTTACTTTATGCAACCGTCCGAACCCGGCGGACGTTTGTTTCTTTTGTATATATATATTAGTAATTAAGGGAAATTGGGTTTTAAGATTTTGTAGGATTGTTTATGTATTGTCAGGGGTAAAGTGACCATTCGTCCCCCTTTGAGGGGGGCAGTCCCCTTTTGAAGACGGCCGTCCCCCCCATATAAATGTCCCCCCAACTGTCCCCCTATCAGCGTTAGCGTCCCCCGACATAATTTTTTGCGCAAAATTTTAAAATCCAGCTAGCGTGCGCGCCAATGTTACTTTTATTTACTAATTTTATTTTAACCAGCAAAATATTCTATACAATTTGCTGTTATTGTGGAGTATTGTCTCAGTTTGCCAGGCACTTATGCTGTTAGAGAGAGGATATTCTCTCTATTAAATGTTTAAAGCATTTGTGTTTTCTTTTTTTTGTCAATTCATTCTTTTTTTTATGTCATTAAAAATAATTTTACAACTTTTTTTCTATGTGCATCAAATTTTAATTTTATATCCCCCCCCCCCCCCACCATTTGTCCCCCTTTGAGTATTTTAAAATCTGGTCACTTTAGTCAGGGGTCATTTTGTTTAATTTAGTTTTAATTAATTAGTTTGGGGTGTATAGGCCACCCCCTATGCACCCCCCATTTATGTTGGCTACCTTGTTCCCGTTCTTCCCCCTTCCACCAGATTTTTCCAAGTTTATCCCCTCTCTTTTCTTTCTCTTTAAATACCGCCGTCCAGTCCTCATAAATTAATTGAGTTCAGTGGTTCAGTCCGGAAGCCAGCCCAGGAAGTAAAGTAGAATTGAGTCCAGTGGTCCAGTCCGAAAGCCAGCCCAGGAAGTAGAGTTGAGTCCAGTCCGAGTTGAGTCCAGAATTGAGTTGACTCCAGTCCGAGTTGAGTCCAGTCCGATATTGAGTCCAGTGTGAGATCCAAAATCCGTCCTGAAAAATTACCAGACCAGTTCCAGATAAACAGATATAACAGATAACCGTAAGTCGAGCCGACAATCTCCCAAGCCCCTTTGAAATTTCTTTTTTTCCCTTTCTCCTTAAGCCAGAGTGTGCGGCAGCCGGAAGGCAAGCCACCTCCAGATTCCCGATGCAGTCCCAAGTCCCTATTGACGTTTCCCGATCCATCTTTCTTTTGATATTTGTTAACTATATTTTTTCCATTTTTGTTTGTTTTTTTTTTTAATTTTATACGAGAATAAATGTTTTTTGTGTTAACACGTGTGTTATTTACTTTGTGTCCACACTCCGGTGTGGTGGCGCCCGAGCACCTTCAGTTTCCGGCCAATTAAGTGAGGGAACCCTGTTGATCCCGACTGCAGATACCCCCGCACAGGTGACGCCTCACGTCTCATAGAGAAAAGACGTCACAAATTCACAGCCTTTTTTAAATAACATAGATTATTCACCATTACTTAAATCGCCTTTATGCACTTTTGGACTGGAAGAGTAATAAATAACATATACAGGGTGTCCGGAAAAAACGTGTACAACGTTTGACGACAGACTCCTGACGTCAAAATAGGTCGATCTAAGCCGACTTAGTTATATCCAAAATTGTCTCGTTTAGCCGGTAGAGGGCGTCAAAAATTTGTAAATATTAAAAAGAAATTACCTGTAACAATAATTTTTTAAGTGACCTTGTTGCTATGGCGTTTAATAATTTGACAATTATTGACAAATTGTCACCAGTCTATGAAATTTACTCAAGTATACGATCAACATTCTTGAATTACAAGTTCATTTTATCATTAAAAATGGAAAATTATACAAACTCTCAGAAAGTTGACATATTCCTGGTATACGGGTTTTGTCAAGGAAATGGGCGTCAGAGTGTTAGGGTTTACATGGAGAGGTTTCCTAACCGTCGAATACCAAACCACCAAACATTTGCCAATATTGAGCGTCATCTTCGGGAAACGGGCAGTTTTGAGAAAAAGTTTGAAGGCAGGGGTCGTATGCGAACAACTTGAACTGTGGAAACAGAAGAGATGATTCTGGAAAGAGTTGAAGAAGAACCAAGTACCAGTACCCGTCTCTTAGAACGTGAGTTAAATGTTCCTAAAACGATTGTCAATGAGGTTTTAAGAGAACAGTTGTTACATCCTTACCTCATACAAAAAGTCCAGGAACTTTTACCGGCTGATCCCCCCATGCGGCTTACATTTTGTCAATTTATTAGAAACAAAAGAATCCTTGTTCCAAATTTTTGTAGAAAAATTATGTTTACTGACGAGGCATGCTTTACAAGATCTGGGGTAACCAATCTGCACAACGAACATATTTATTCCGATGAAAATCCACATGCCATTAAAGTTGCACATCATCAGCATCAATTTAAAATTAATATTTGGGCAGGTATTATTGATCACTACCTTATTGGTCCCATTGTTATTCCAGACAGGTTAGATGGAAATATTTATTTAAATTTTTTGCAAGACACATTACCAATTCTTCTGGAGAATTTGCCCCTTTTACTTCGGAGGGAAATGTGGTATATGCATGATGGTGCCCCGCCCCATTTTTCCGTTGCCGTTCGGCAATACTTACATCATCAATATCCCAACCGATGGATTGGAAGAGGCAATGATGCACCAGTAAAATGGCCACCACGTTCTCCTGAGTTAAATATGTGTGACTTCTTTTTGTGGGGCGCTATTAAAACAGAAGTTTACAAGACTCCGGTAAACACACGCGATAATTTATTGCAGCGGATTTTAAATGCAGGCAACCATTTTAATAATCCCGAGACATTAGATAGGGTCCAATATCATTTTTTAAAGAGTGTTAATAAGTGTATTCAGAAAGATGGCGGTCATTTTACACATTTGCTTAAGTAATGTTTTTGTTTTACTTAGTTTCTTACAATAGATACTTTTAACTTTGTTATACTTTTGTTTTTTTGACGCCCTCTACCGGCTAAACGAGACAATTTTGGATATAACTAAGTCGGCTTAGATCGACCTATTTTGACGTCAGGAGTCTGTCGTC
The DNA here is from genome assembly GCA_963932245.1 of Tachinus rufipes. NCBI lineage: Eukaryota > Metazoa > Arthropoda > Insecta > Coleoptera > Staphylinidae > Tachinus > Tachinus rufipes. The sequence goes on from OZ010748.1 coordinate 56,445,175, forward strand.
AAACGTTGTACACGTATTTTCCGGACACCCTGTATAGGCGTAATAATTATTTTAGTGATAGTGATTATGAAAGACCTAGCAAGGCCATTTATGATAAATATAGTAGTAGTCATGTTCATGACCGCTGAGGGGAGAGATACAGGCGTGGAAAATGCAGTAAACCTACTAATGTTAACGGTTGGTGTTAACAAAGTCGTTCAGAAGAAGTTAAAAAGATAAATGTTCAGGCCCAGAGTAGAAGTAGCATGTAGCAAGAAAAACGCCAATATTGTTTGTTGAAAATGCAACAGAAAAAAAAACTTTTTGCGCATAATCACTGAAACAAATAAAATGTTTTGGGTGTGGTTTAGATGGTTACATCAAAATAAAATGTACCAATTATTAGCCAAAAGCTCAGTGAAACAGTCGTTGGAGCTAATAGATTGCCAAAATTTAATTCTGCTAGCCACATCTAACAAAAAACTGACTCTTAACTTTATTTTGAGTCAATTAGCCAAAAATTAGTGCTCCTACCTATCTGTAAAAATGTACGGTATTTCCATGTTCCCATGTTTGGGTTGTTAGACATTACATTCTGGTGCAAATAGAATATTTAAGAAAATATCAAAGTGGGAAAAGTTACAGATAATAAAGTAAAATTTGACAAACGCGACACAGACTGTATAGTTCACAATAATGATAATGTCAAGTGTCTAGATAAGATAAATGTTCCCATTGAACTAAAAAGTATCATACCAATTTTTTAGGTGTTTATAGTACCATGACGCCATGTTTTGGTGTTAGAGGCAAATTTCTGGGTTACAATAAATATACTTCCTAACTTGAGATCAGCGAAATGGAAATTTGGAACCGATAAAGATATTGTGAAGCGTGATTATAGCTCGCAATAAATTTCGTACACAATTCAGATAATTTATCTTTTAGCAAACGGGGAAAACTTTTAAACATAGTGGAGAGGTAATTTGCTTAAATTGAGTGAGTAAAATTAGGATGGCTCTTTATTTAGAGGGTGATTTGGGCAACATGATACAATTGAGAGTGATTGAGCAAAACACTGGCTAGAGCTCTCCAATTCTAATGATTCCACAAAAAGACGCTTTGTTTTTGCATCGATTATGGGAAGCTTAATGCGGTATCCAAACCCTGCGCCTATTCACTGCCCTATATCAACTCAATTTTGACAAAACTAGGCAATTCTAGGTATTTGAATAGCCTGGACATTAAAAGTGCTTATTGTCAAATTTCCATGAGTAAGAAAAGTAAAGAGTTTACTGCTTTTAAGTGGAGCACTCGGTACTTCCTTTTATCCTTGGTTATTACAATTTTTGATGCTGAACTTGAGCCGTTTTTCTCAACTTATCTTGACGACATTATAATAACCACCGCAGATTTTGTAACTCATTAAAGAATCTCTAATAAGGTTTTTACTAGACTTCCAAAGTCAGGGTTGACATTGAACCAAGAAAAGTGAGTATTTTGTAGAAGCAAATTAAAATACCTTGGGTACGTGGTAAACCGTGCGGGGCTCAATATCAACCCTGCTAAAGTAAATACAATAGTGAATATGCCTTTACTTAGAAACACAACAGAAATTCAAAGAATTCTTGGTATGATAATTCGTGGTATAGGAAATTCATCCTTCGATATTCCATTTTGCAGTTTACCTTCCGGTAAACTACACGTCTTCTTCGTAACATGCACAACTTCCGTCGTAATTCAGGGTAAGTGGTATTTGTCCATGTGCAAAAAAGTAGCCGCAAAACCTTTAGATTTTATGGATTGGCGATTGGTGGAAGATACTTTGTATTGTAGCGTCAAAAATCGTAGGAAAAATGTCTATATTGACGAGGACTGGTGAAAACAAGTGGTGCCTAAAGACGGAAAGGCGTACTGCAGAGGTTGCCCTGATCCGACTGCTTGCCTTTTAGGCATGTACCAAACGTATTATTGGGTTGCTTCTTGTTACTATTGGCCAAAAACTAAAACAGACTTAGTTTGCTATGGAAATGAGTGTAAAGTCTATGCCACCCACAAACCCAAACAGCAACTTATATATCTTAGTTGTCACTAATCACTTCAGTAAATTTATGTTAGTTTTCACACTTTGTAAAACCACCACCTCTCAAGTGTGTCAATTGTTAGAGGACAATGTGTCTCTTCTATTCATAGTAACAGAAATGTTTATAACAGACAACGGGGTTTAATATACCAGTAGAAAGTTTTCAACATTTATGGAAAAATATACCATTAAAGTAATTTATAATGCTGTGAACTATCCGAAGGCTAATTTCTGCAAAATAGTGAACCGGGTGTTAAAAATAACGTCGGCTTGTTATGTAGAAAATGACTAGGTATTTCAAAAAACGCCAATTTATGTAAGTTTTAGTCAGGAAATGATTGTAGATAGAATAGATTATACTGATCATCAGCATGAAAACTATATTTGAAATCAAGGGCAAGATAATAAAAAAATAGTATGTCAGAACATTTAGCTTAAGACGCAAGTTAATCTAATTTTGTTGCACCACAGCAAAATCACATCTTATTTGCGTCAATCAGAGCTCAAATAAAAGATGTAATTTTTTAAAGCTGAAGTTTCTAAATGTAACCTTAATATTGCTATAACTGTCACCATTGTCATCAATACATAATTATTTTATGTTATGAAGCACTGTTTACTACTTCTTGCCGTTATATACTGTAATGCTTATTAATTTTAATATTAAACAGTATAATTGGCTTAAAAATATTTTTATTAGTTTTTTATAAAAAGCGTTTATGCTCTGAATAGTATCTAAATTTATACAACTATAAGTTTTGAAAATAATATACATATAAATAGTTAATGTTGTTGATGATATCAATGATGTCGATATTAGAAATTTGCAAATTTCTCAACAGTGTCAAGAACTGTGGCAAAGTAACTAATGCTATTGTTCGACTTCAAAAATATTTTATGTATATATGTGCCCAAAAGTAAAAACGTCAGGTTTTTTGATTGGCTCCGCTAATTTCTCAAATAGCGTAACAAACGATAACATTTGCGGATGTGTAATATAATAATTAATCAAACTAAAAACATAACCTTAACATAGGGGCAATCAAATTACTTGCATATCAATATTTTATTTTGAAAATGAATTCATTAAAAAATCTTTCAATGTTTGGCAAAACAGTATCAATTGCAATTTATGTAAACATAAAAATAGAAAATCTCACGATTACGGTTTATGGCTATATACACACCAAATAGTGCGAAAACACATTACTTCTAAAATTCTTTTTAAATATTTACCGCTGTGAAGTTACCCATAACTCCAACCATAAAAGTTGGCTCGGTAAAAGTGCATTTTCTCGCTTATTTTTTATTTTTTTACTTTGGCCCCTTAAGCCTCGTTCATACTCGTCCGATTTGCGTTATGCGATTTTTTTTATTGTAACAAAATATTTCTCGCAAAATCTCGTTCATACTGATCCGATTTTTTTATTGCATTTTTTTCTAGTGACATTATGTTTTTATTTTAGTAACTTTTATATTTATACTAATATTTGATTTAAAAATTAGATCTATAATACCTTTCAAAACTTAAAAATATGTTTTATTTTAATTATACTTGTTTTAAACAATAATTATTTTATTATATTTAAACATTATTTAAAGTTTAAAAGTAAAATTATTTATTTTTAGTATTTATATGAACCAATTTTCAACACATATTTAAAACTAACTATTTTTGTAAACTTAGTTTTATGTAATTTGTAATAATCAGAAAAATTATTATTTTTTTAAATACATAACCTATATGACATATCAACCTTTAAATGAAATGAAGTTAGGCACTTTTATTAAAAATAAAATCGCACAATGTTCAAACTGATTCAACTTTGTCCGATTGATAAAAATACAAAATATCATCAAAAATTACTTTCAAAAATACAATAAAAAAAAATAAATTTTATCAAAGTTAACCTCGAGAACACATAAACAAATGTAGATATGTTACAAAACGCGTCATTTTTTTTAAATATTTTTGTTATATTGTTGGAGTTGAATTATTTTACTTTATTTGATGTTTTAATTAATAATTAACATTGGAGATTGTTAGTATTTAATAAATAAATTGTTTTTAGCTTTAAATTATTGTACGTAAGTTTGGCAACAGCGCGCGTAACGTCGGTTCAACAAAGAGTATAATGAAGTGAAGTTACAAATACAAACATAACCACAATCTGATCTGTTTCATTACAGTACTGGCGTTTGATTTAATAACTGTAAAATCTAATTTAAATTTAGCGAAACTTTCAATTACAGTTATTTTAACAATAATATTTAATTACGATTCATTTAATTGCATTATTAATAAAAATTCAATGGCATGAAGTTAGGTACATTCTTAAAAAAATCACAAAATGTTAAAATAATCGCAATTTTTTGGTTTGACAGGCGGCCATTTTTAATCGCAGAAAAAATGAAAAAATCGGATGAGTATGAACGAGGCTTTAGTAAAAAAATTTCTAAAAAAAACAACAACAAGCAGTAGTACCACAAGCGTTTTCTTTTTAGTAAGTTTATCTCTGTCTCTCTTACAGATATGTATATATATATATTTCTCTTAAGTTGTACTAGCCGTATAAAAACATTATAAGCTTTCAGTAATTATTTGTCATATAAAATAGAATGAATACACCCAAATTTTATATAAGTGACTTATAAGCTTATTAAACACGTAACTAATCAATAACTTACAGAACAGATGAATAAACCGACCCTTAATCTAATATCACACTTGCTAAAATTAAAAACTTAATTTAAAACTAATATCACAGAACCTACTATCACAACTGACAACAAAGTTGTAAAAGACTTTGATGCCAATACCTATACATTAACCTAACCTAATATCACAGATGACACCGAAGCTGTAAAATGCTTCAATGCCAGACCATAAAAACTAATTAAATTTAATATCACAACCTAACCTAATATCACTTATGACATCAAAGCTGTAAAATGCTTCGATGCCAGACCCTAAAAACTAACAAAACCTAATATCACAGATTGCATCAAAGTTGTGAAAGACTACAATGCTTTAAATTAATTAACACCAAAATCAATACAACACAAAAACTTGGTTAAACCTGTTTGAGGAGTCCTGCGTCTTTCAAAAACTGGACCAAGGACTCCTCTCTATTTGATAAAATAGTCGCCACGTTGTTAGGGAGCTCGAGCCGATTACGGTGGGGAAGATAGGATCGGCATTCTTCCAAAATGTGCTTCACCGATAGAGGGTCGTGACACGTTTGGCATGCAGGTTGTTCGTCGCCGGTCGCATGTTTGAATGTTACAGACGTTATAGCCACTCGGGAATTAAGAAAGTGTGCAATGTTGCCTACTATTTGGTTTCGGCAATTGGCATAGTCTGATTTTTACATATTATAATAACTTTTGCCCTGTGAATGTTTTGTCAGTTATTTTTATTATATAAAATAATAAGAAATGTTTTCAAGCGCATTCCAGTACAAGTTTGTTTCTGATGACGTTATAAAAACAAAGTTAGAAACAGCAACAGAAGTAAAGTTGAAGTAATTGCTATATTATTTTATTATGTTTTAAAAACAACCAAATGATCATTCTTATTTTAATTATTTTGTTGTTGAAACTGTAATTTATTTTAGGTCATTATCTATTAAATATTAACAGAATAATCTGTTGTTTAAATTATTTTATTTTTAACACCTCTGAGAATAAATAATATGCTTAATGTTTTTATTTATTTAATAATAAATACATAGATTATTAGCAGAATATGCTAATACATAGTTTATTACGAGTTCAATATTTCAGACTAATAAAAATGCAAAAACTTTAATAAATATTTTTTTAACTTTTATTTGAGTACAATTTACTCAAGTAAAGTAAAGGTCGTAGGATCCGCGTCAGCCGCCTGACGGGTGGGTTTATCGGCTAGCTTTCGATACCCACATGACCCGGTGTCCAGACAAAGATAACTCTCTGTCCAAACCCGGCCCGGTAAAATATCGATTAGTTAGTTATTTTAGATTTTTGGCGTATCAGCCTAAGAAGACTATTAACGCCAATTCTTTTCTCTTACTATAAATAGTGTAAAATAATATGCTGTAAAATGGCATCTCTTCCCTACGCTTTGGCCTGCATAACAAAATCTGCGGTGTAATAGCGCTTTTAGTACATCGTAGCTTGTTGTCTTGAATAGCAAGCCACTCCGTCTGCCAGCTAGACAACATCAATTGTTGTAAAAAATTACAAACATTCCTAACACAAACTTTGTCTGTAACATTATCAGCACTAGTTATAGCCACTTTGGCAAGCGCATTAACTTTTTCATTGCCACTGATACCAACGTGACTAGGAATCCAGACAAAGTAAACAGTGACATTTAATTCTGACACAAGAACACTGAACAAAGAAGCAAAACCGAGTGAATTTGCTTCAGCAAATAATAATTAGGATATTGATAATCAATAGCATTTAATGCACTCAACAAATCTGTACATATAACATAAAATGTACCTGCATTTAGTTGGATGTAGAGAAGAGCCTGGTATATAGCATACAGTTCTGCAGTATAAACACTGCTAACACTTGGCAAGCCAAATATAAACTACAACTCATCAACCAGAAAAGCACAACCCACACCGTCGTTACTTTTTGATCCATCCGTATAAATCCAAGTGGCATTTACGTGATTTGCTTGAGTTTTTGCAAACTCAGTTTGATATTCAACTGGTAAAGTTGAAGCTTTTCTCATTCTCGATAATGTAGTATTGAACCTTGGACGTTGAAAAGTCCAAGAAGAGTCGCGGCAGTAAGACAGTTGATATACATCAGAGAGTTGAAAATCCAGTTTCCGCAGTATACTGCAATTTCTTACAGCAACCGGTTTATGGGACCGTATCCTGATGTTGTATAGATAGTCGAGACCATTATTGTACACGACAGAAAAAATCGGATGCAAGCGTTTAGCTTTTAATTTTGCGGCATACTTAACAGTTAAGATTTTACGCCGAAGACAGAGTGATGTTTCAACTGCCTCACACAAAACACTAGCAATAGGGCTAGCGCGGAAAGCACCAGTCCTGTACAGGAATGGGTTCTTCCCCAAGATATAATAAAGGGTCACCGTGTGGGGTTTGCCTTCTACCAAAATGGATAAGCAACGTTTTGCTTGTAGAAAAATTAAATCCATTGCTAATACCACAGTTTAAAATGCGGTTGATAGTTAGTTAAAGTTGACGTTCCAATGTTGGCATGTTTCTCAAAGCGCAATAGAGAGCTACGTCATCAACATACATACATCCGTTCACCGGATGCTTGATGAACTGACTTATGCCGTTAATAGCTATCATAAATAGCGTCACGCTTAAAATGGACTCTTGCGGAATACCATTCTGTTGCTGACGTATGTCCGAGATGCTATCACCTACACGTACCTTAAACAAACGGGAAGTTAAAAAGCTTGGTATGCCATACTTCTGCGAATACCCCACGAATAAAGAGTTTGTAGAACATTATATTTCCACGTCATGTCATATGCTTTTGCAATGTCAAAGAATACAGCAACAAGATGCTGATTTTCAACAAAAGCATTTTTAATTGTTGTATCCAGCCGAACAAGGTGATTAGTCGTAGAACGTAGACGCCTTGAACTACATTGTATATCAGCAGTTAGACCTATTGAGTCTAATAACCATGTAAGACTCTTATTGATCATTCTCAGTTAGAGAGATAGGCATATAACTTGTCGGAAGCATTTTATCTTTACCAGGTTTAAGTACTACTACAATGATAGCAAGTTTCCATGACTCAAGGCAGTACCCTGCTGACCATGCACGGTTATAAACTTCCAAAAGCTGAAGTTTGGCAGAGCGACTTAAATGCTTAAGCATAGCATTGTGTATCAAATCGGCACCTGGAGCAGTATTGTGCGCTTCAGATAATGCCGAGTCAAATTCCCAAACACTAATGTCCGTACTAATAATCAGAGATTAAATCTCGGATTGATCCTGGAAGCATGAATCCGAGATTCATTTTGATAATCGTTGATTGGCTTTAAGCTAATTCACGGATACTGTGACGGCGCGAAACAAGTTAAAAACTATGCAACCGTCAATATAATCCTAGATTCAAACAATCTTGGGATCACTCAAAATTATTTGAATATTGATGGTTGCATAGTTTTCATCTCGATCCGAGAATTAAGCAAAGAATACATTAGCCGAATGCAACTAAAGTTACACAATATCCGTAAATTGGCTTAGAGCCAATCAACAATTAGCTAAATAAATTTTGGATTCATGAATCCAAGATCAATCTCTCTGACTATTAGTACGGGCATAAAAGGTGCATTATATATTTCATCATGGTCGGAAACGAATGACAGATGTTTCTTCTCCATGTTAGTTTTAATTTCTTGAAAATTTTCATCGTAATTATTGTCACTGGAAGCGTCAAAATAAACATCGGGCAAAATATTCAAGATATCGAGAGGATCGGTAATAATTTGATCACCTGATAATAACCCACTAACAGGTACAGAGGCGGTTTGGCCAGAAATTTTTCTGACTTTTTCCTACACCTTCCCGATAGGGGTTCTCGAATTAAAAAAAAGTAACGTATTCTGACCATGATTCTCTTTTACCTTTTCTGCAAGTTCTTTGTGCAACAGCTTTAGCTTGTTCACAATCAAAATTCTACAAAGGAACGGGCTCTCTGCAAGGTTTCCCTGAAGACAGAGGAACTTTGGCATAAGCTGCTTGTATGATGCAATCAGTGAAAGTTTCAACATCTTTGTCAATAGTGGCCTGGACACTGTCATCATAATCAAATACTTGAACAAATCTATCCCAATCACTATATTTTATTCTCCAATTCCGATGAGAATTTTCGTGGATTTTATAACCAAGCACGCAAATGAGTATTAGAAAGTGGTCACTAACATAAAGATGTTCTAAGACTTCCCAATCCAGCAATGCTGCAATACTTGGAGATCAAATAGTAAGGTCAATAGCCAAGACTGATCTATTGGCCACGGAAAAGTAGGTATTGTTACCTTTATTAAAGATAACTAAATCCGTTTCTAAAATTAGATTGGCCAAGTTACGACCTCTGACATCGGTTTGACTTGAGCCCCACATAGTGTTATGAGCATTAAAATCACGCATAAGGAGGAATAGAGACGGAAGTTGTTCAAGAAATTGATTAATTAAACGAATGTCCAAGCTGACGTTCGGCAAAATATAGATTGAGCAAACGGTCAGTTTGAAAGGGAGTTGTAATTGAACAGCTACTGCTTTTTATAAAGTGTTGACACGGAGTTCTTTGCTGAAAACCGTATCACAACCACGAATGCCGCTCCACTCTAAGCATGATCAACATTTATACGATCTTTCCGATAAATAGTATAACTACAAAAATTAACTGAAATTCCAACCTTAAAATTAATTTTCTGTAAAGAAACGCGGATAGGTAAAATATCAGCTAGTAAAATTTTAAAAGAATCGTAATGTGCATTATATCCATTGCAGTTCCATTGTATAATAGTTGAAGCCATTTTTAAAGCTACGTTGAAAATGTAATTTTAACTCTCTATCATCTGGGGAAATAGAAGAACTCCCACTATTTGACATTATTTCATAATAATAATAATAATAATTATAATAATAATTTTTTATTAGTGCTACGGACAAAATCTTATACAGGTCACAATGTTACAAATTAATAACTACAATGTTGCAAATTTGCAATCACAAAGTTACAAATTAATAGTTTAAAAACAAACATCAAAATAAATAAATAATATTGGGCTGATGAAAAAAAAATTACAACTTTATTCATATTATGTTAAAATCATTTTGTAAAAACTCATTAATGGTATAAAAATCATGTTCAATTAAAAAAAAAATGATTTTTAACTTAAAGATGTCAATAAAAAATTTTAGTATTGCAATATAACTTATTATAAAATTTTATTCCATAGTATCTACTACCAGTCTGTGAAATATTAAGCTTTAATCTGTTTTGGTAGATATTAATTTTATTTCTTGTTACATAATCGTGGTGGTCATGATTTATATAACTATTAATATTTCTTTTTATATGTAAAAGACATTCTAGGATGTACATACAAAGATACGTTAATATTCCCAGACGTCTAAAATACATTTTGCAGTCCTTCTTGTAAGTTAAACCTCAAATAATCCTTATGGCTTTTTGTTGTAAACCAAATATTCTATGCCTGGCAAATGAGTGACCCCAAGTTAGTAAACCATATCCGATGTGGCAGTGAATTAAAGTAAAATAGGCAGTTTTTAACATAAACAAAGAGACAGCTAAAGACATGTTTCTGAGGCAAAATAGATTTTGGGTTACCTTACTTGCCAGAGCAGTTTCATAGTAATCCCATATCAAATCTTTGTCTAATTGAATACCAAGAAACTTTGCTGTATTTTCAAAGTTGTTTTCAATATGGTTATGAGTAAACAGCATTTTAACAGTTTTTGTTTCATTTAGACAAAGACCATTTGACTGGAACCAAGAAGATGCTTCTGCAAGCGCTGTATTGCTCTCTTCTATTACTTCTTCTACAGTATTTCCGGTGTAAATTAAAACGGTGTCGTCTGCAAATGATAATACTTGTGGCGTGGATAAACTAGCTGGAAAATCGTTTGTATAAATTAAATATAATAGGAGACCTAAAATAGAGCCTTGTGGCACCCCGTGTTTTATTGGTACGTAATACGATTCTTTCCCATTTACACAGACCTTTTGGCGTCTACCCGTTAAGTAAGACTTAATAAGCAAGACGCTGGATAAATATATGTTATGCATTGGCAATTTAAATGTGACACGCAGTCAAAAGCTTTAGATAAATCTAAAAAGTAGACATTGCGTACTGATGATTGGAAACAAGATTATTTTCTTCAAACTAATTTAATAGTTGAGTTTTCAGTATTTTCTTTACTGTTTTTGATATTATAGGTAGTAATAATATCGGTCTATAGTTGTTTACATCCGACTTATCCCCTTTATTTAAAACTGGTACTACCTTAGACAATTTCATGTCCGTGGAAAATGTGTTATTTTTTATAATATCATTAACTATAATTGATAAAGGGCTAACAATTAGGTTTTTTACACTTTTTATAAGTTAAGCTGTTAGTCCAAATGCATCGGTGTTTTTACTAGACTTTAAACTATCAATTGCTTCTCGAACTTTAATAATTATAATTTCTTGAAATTTGAAAAAACAACTAAGATTAACATTAATTTGAGATTTCCATATGGAGTCTAAGTTAGGCATGTGCTGTAAAATATTTGTTGATGTATTAGCAAAAAAGTTGTTAAAGTCATCACAAGTTATATCACATTCACTATCACGTTTTAACTTAATTTTGTAAATATTTATGATATTCCACATTGCTTTAGGCTGGTTGTTAGCTTGCCTTATAATTTTGTCATTATATGGAACGATTTCCTAAAAGAATTTAAAAGTAACTTATGAAAATAATTATATTTTTTGTTAACATTGATATTTCTATATATGCTACTCCAATTTATAGACTCTATAGAATTATAAAAAAGAAATTTACCTTGATGGGTAATAGGTCAACATTTTATTTGACTGCTGTGACTGATTTTAATAAGTTGTTTTAAATTTAAAGTTACACTAATACCAATGTGGTCTGAGAGTTTGATGTTATGAGGTACTGCCGTAATGTCTTCAAAATTAAAGTTTGTAAATACATTGTCAATACAATTGTTTTTCGGAGTGTTAAAAGTTACCATTTTCTTTAAGCCAAATGAATCTAAAGTATCACATAAAGTTTTTGCTTGAGTGTCATTCATATTAAAATTAACATTAAAATCACCTCCCAATATTACGTATCTATTCCTAATACTAAGTTTCTCTAGAAACGGAATAAAATTATTCAGAAATATATTAAAATCTCCGTACACACTTGCAACAATCTGCCGTACCGCAACACCGTCGCGTAACATCCTCGCGCAACATCACTCTATTTTAATTAGTTTCACCTCTATAGGAATTTCTATATCAGTTTGAGTTAGATTAGATTTTCCCAATGTCTTTTTATTATTTATTTTAATATTCTGCTTTGAGCATATCTTTGAAGATTTATTCAAGATTGTCGTTTTTGATGGAATCGTTGCAGATACATTTTCTTCACTTGTTAAATTAGATTTAATTTTACTTACGTTTACTAATTTAAGTAATTCTGTATTAAAGTTTTTTAATTGTTTAATTTCAATTTGTAACTCCCTTATTTGTTTCACTATCGGCTTTGTCTCTTTAACTGATATTTTTTTCACTATTTCAGCAAAGTCATTACTTTAAAAAAAATTATAACTACAACACTACTAGTAGGTTTGTCACTATTAGATTGTAAACCAGATGCCATTATATATTTGCTAATAGCAAATAAATACGTCCACTTTCTATAATGATTGCCTACTCGCAACTCATCTGTTAAAATAGGTTGTGCGGGAATAACTTCCACATCCATCAACTCTGACAAATTGTCAATATTAGGGTCTGTGGACGCAGGATCGCTAGAAACATGCACCTCAGGTGGCGGTAGCCTGGATTGAGCTGCCGTCTTTGCAAGCTTTGACTCAGACTAAGTCTTAGCCTGTTTAGGCTTTGACTTGGAAATTGCCACCTTAGTTGGTTTTGACATCGATACGAGCCAACACCTTAGACGGTTTAGGCTTTAAATGAGCCTCCATCTTGAGTGGTTTTGGTTGAAGTCTCACTTGTTGTGACCTTAGTTCAGATTGGATCGTAGTCACGTTTGGTTTTGAGCTTAATAGGCCCGCAACTGGTTTTTGACCCTTCACATTAGAGTCATAGTTCTTACTTAAAGAAGTTTCTGCAATAGCAGTAAATGTCATAATTGGTGTTTGTTGAACAAAAAGTGTTTCAACAACTGAAGCAAACGATCTAAAAAAGTTAAGAGCCGTACTTGCTCTATACTTTTTTTAAGCATCAAAGTAAGAGAGTTTGTCTGTTACTCTGGTCTCTTTATCTTCCTTTCCTCTTTCATTTTTGGCAATCTTGGGAATAAACGGAATGCTTACCTTTGCAATTTACACATAAAGGTAAACTGTTGCATGGATCAGGATCATGTTTCTTCTTACTGCATTTTGAACATGTTGCATCACCTAGATACCTAACTGCAGTGTGTCCAAAACGTTGGCATTGATAACACCTCATTGGGTTAGGAATAAACGGGCAAACCGGGCGAGTAACATATGCCACTTTAACTTCATTTGGAAGCCGTTCAAAATCGAATGTTAAAATCATAGATGTTGTATCTCTGACTTCACTATCCTTTCTACGGGTTAGTTTTTTAATATCAATAACGCCTTGCAACGCCAGTTCTTGTTTGCATTTGTCAACAGTTGTGTATAACAACTCATACTATAAAATTACTCTCTTCAAAATATTTAAGGATTTATGCGGCTCAACTGTCACCGCAATATTACCTAACAACGTGCATTCCTGAATTTTACTGCTCTGCTATTTATCTTTTACTTTAATAAGCAACTTCTTACATGAGTTTAAAATTCCATTAATAATATTGGAAATGGTCCTATAAATTAAGAATAGAGAAACCTCCTTAAGACCCTGGCTATTTTCAGAACATTTAACAACCAAATATCTAACACACTTTCTACTTGTACTATTTTCTATCTTTATTAGCTCTCTCGTCCGTAAACGGACGAGATCGTTTGGTTGGAGGTTTAGAATCGACCATAATAAACTCCGTCATATTCATCGCTCAATCTGCCTTCCCACCACGGAGCCACATATGGGACGCTACATCACAAACTGATGTAGTCGCCAGGGCTAATTAAGCGATATAGGTTTCATAGATGTAAATGAAAACTTCCGCGAACACAAAGAATACTATCGGGCTCCAACCGTAGCACTATGTGAACTTTTCATCTATCACCACATAAATAATTCCTTACCCTTTAGTTAAATAACGAGCCGATTGGTTAAAACTGGGTTAGGTTTAACTTCCCGTTTTACTAGAAGTTAGGGCCAATTCAATGTGTAGGAACTAACACTCTTCTAAACTTGAGTATTAGCCCATCAACTACCAGGATCCCCTTTTTTTGACTTTTTTGTCACCGCGCAAGGCAAACACGTAGATCACAAGGTGATATGTGAAAATTGTCAAAAATAAACTCACAATACAGTTTGACATGTCCCTGACGAACTAGGGTTGTTTTAACGAAGTTTTCTCTTTGCCTATTGGTCGACTTTTACGACCAGCAATGGGGCTAGCGGAAGTATTCTTTTGCACCACTCCTTTCCGCAGGAGGGCACTGTACGTTGGCTAGATGTAGTGAAGACAAAATGTAATTATATTTTATGGAAGTAAAGTGCATAAAGTAAGATAACGTGAACATATAATACCTGATCCTTATGTATACCTTACAAACGGACCAAACTCTAAAAGTGTATTCTACACGTGAAAATAATGTACAAAAACTTAAATGTTCTTATTCAATTTTTATTTGTTTTGAAGTTATAGCATAATTAAATTTATTTATCTAGTATGCCGTATTTGACGTTTTAAAACATTTGATAGATTTTTTGTTATGATAATGTGTCAGTGTGTCGGTAATTTAACGTTTATTTTGTTTGTACGATTAAAATGTTACAAAATGCCACACACTTATTCAAATTTAGAATATGCAAATATACTGTTTGTTTATGGTTTTTGTAATGAGAATACTACAGCTGTCGTTGAAAAATATTGTTAACGGTTTCCACATCAGAAACATCCTAATAAAAATGTATTTATCAAAGTTTTCAAGAAACTGTGCAAGACCGGAAAGCTTCCCAGTGTTAACATAACATCTGAACAAGCTACTCAACAAGATTTAGAAGAGGTAGAAGAATTTCTGGATGTAGTAGCAGAAGATGCAACGACCAGCTCACGAAGTATTCAATTGGGTATTCTACAAACAAGAGTAATAACACACTCCATGAGCAACGCTTACATCCATACCAAGTACAGAAAGTACAGCACCTACAACCGGAAGATTATCCTAAACGTATGGAATTTTGTCGGTGGATAAATAATAATCCTTGTGTTGTATCGCGCATACTTTTTACAGATGAAGCAACATTCACCCGTGACGGCGTTAATAATACTTACAACTGTCATGTATGGTAGACAAAAATCCCCACGCAACAGTCGAAAGTAATTTTTAACATAAGTTTTCGGTAAACGTGTGGTCTGGTATGGATGGAGCTCCTGCACATTTTGCTCGTCAGGTCTAGCAACATTTGGACGAAAATAAGATTGTGTTAGCCGCGAAACTCTAGTTCAGCTGTTTATACATTTTCCGTTCTTGAGCCATTTTCCGGTAAGATATCCGGAAGTTTGACTTTTTATTTCAATTTGCTAGTTAAATAGAAACATTTATCAGCTAAGAAGTTAGTGATCAAATTCTTAAAGAAGATTGTGTTAGCCAAGACATTCAATCAACCAATTTATCTGTTTTCACATTTTTCGTTTTTGAGTCATGTAACGTACCCCATGCTATTTTGTAACATGTTGCCGTTACCTCCATAAATCTGTAAGAAGAAATACAATTTAATCACATCTTAATGTAAAGAGTAATTACTTACCATATTTGAACAAGGCCTGCCAACCTTTTTAAGTAAAGTATATTACTTACTGTTCGAATCGGGTGCACTCAGCTCGAGCAGTAACCTTTATAGCCTCTACTGAAATTAAAATTATGTTAATATAGATTATAGAATATAATTATAATAAAACTTTGTTTATTTTATTTAGTGTAGAAATTTAAGTAAAATTAGTTATATTGATTTGTAAGATAATGTTAATGTATTGTTACCTAAAGTACTTACTTGCACTTGCTAATTTATCACTACCACCTGCACTGACCAAAGGTAAACATTAATTCACTGTGGGATCAATGATGCAATGATTGCAATGGACGCTATTCTTAAATGTGGGCGCTACATGTTTGTTGTTGTTATTACAACGACCACCAATGTAGGCAACCAACATATCAGGGACTTTAATTACCGCGCAAAAGAATTTCAAATGTTTAAACAACGCCATCAATAGGAAAGCGAGAAACGATAAATTAAATAAGTTATTGAACATTCCTAATTGATAAGAGTTCGTGGGGAGTCTTTCTTAAAACAATAGATTTTTTGTTTCCTTTTAACATCTCACCGGGTAAGGTGAATAGAAAATAAATCTGTGTGCATCCATGCTGTAACGCATTTCTGAAATGGTATTAAATTAAAATAAAGCACAGACATCTTCATTATAATAAAATTATGGAATATTTTTATTAAATTATAAATTACAAGGATTTAGGAAATTGGACAAAAATCTCACGCGAACGCGTGCTAAAGGTATTGTGCATTTAAATACATGGTCATAGATACATTATTGTTAAATTAAGGAATTGAAATTAATAATAATTTTGAATAAATTTAGTTATCAATTATTATGTACAGGATTAAAATTAAATTAAACTAAGAATAAATTCTAAAACATAACAAAAATTCTAGGTAAATTGATTGCCGCAAGTTTTTTATTACCAAATCAGGATTAAACTAAAATATGGCTAATTGGGAAAGCGTTAATTAAATCCAGGTTAATTGGGATTTTGGATGTCATCCTTTCAAATTTGATGATACCGTGGTGATTGGTTTAGCCACGTGGAAATAATTGAATTTACGTCCTTACGCGGTCTAAGTAGATTGGGTAGGTTTTTATAATAAACGCTGTCTTCTTACTCTATGTATTTATTGCTGCTGGATTGCAAGTTCAATAATAACTAACTCTTTTTTTTTTTTTTTTTTTTGGGTTGTGGCGGCAAAATCTTCAAAAGACTAACACAAAGTGTCGGATTTATCTCATATGAAGCGCCTACCGACTAAAATCCGCCCCGTTGAACATACCCGGGAGTGCGGCACATAACAGTAATGTAAAAAACATTTGTGCATAACCTTCCCATCGAAATATGAATGAACGCACCTTAAAATATGTATCGTATTGCGTCTTACGACGCCAACCATATAGGCGTTACTTTAGATATGGCTCACGTTTGCCATCTTCCTCTCACTTTTTATCGTGCGAGGGTTCTTACAGCCGACAATAAAGTCGCTTGAGAGACAGTCATCTGTTTGAAGAACTCTGCCATGTCGGAATTAATATATTTCGGAGCGGATTGCAAACGGGTTTTATTCCGCTGCTTAGCTTGCTGTGCCCGTAATTTCTTACGAACATCACAGCCAGCGAATGATGCCGTGTGTTCCCCAGCGCATAAAGCGCATTTGGGCGGCGCGTTCACGTCTTTCGTGCATTCCGCAGAATAGTGCGGACCGGCGCATTTTACACAAACGGGGTTACCGTAGCACCTAGATGCCGTGTGCCCGTAGCACTGGCATGTATGGCACTGGCTGATTTCGCCCGTGCGACGCTTTGCCACAACCTTAATGGTCAGCGTAAAAAGCTCTTTGAGGTTGAAAATCTCTTGGCTTTTACCGGAATTTTCGAGCTGCACGTACAGCATCGGATATTCGACATCGAGGAGTTTATTCCCCAGCCGAGTTACAGAAAGGACGTTGAATCCCAGCGATTCAAGTTCTTTCTTAACATCTTCCTCAGAGTGAGTCTCTTTGGGGATGTTTTTTACAATCGCTTTGACGGATTTCTCGTCTCGCGTTTGAAACGTATAATAATTGGCTTTACCTGAAGCTTTCAGGAGAGCCGTCGCCGTACGGAAATCTTCCATAGCGTTCAAAGTAAAGCGGATGCCGTAACAACAGGAGTTGCGGTTTGACGGGCTGCAGAAGTTGATGGTTTCTGCGGGGATTGGGAAAGGGTTTCGGAATATTTCTTACTCTTAATATTCTTTTCCATTCGTCTTTTCTTCAGTGTCGATTTCGATTCGACGAGCTGGAATGGCTGTTCCTGCACTACGGGCTGCTGAACGTCCATCTGCGATGTCTCAACAGATACGTCGCGGGCATCAGTCCCGGAGGGTTGGTCCGTTTTCAATGCGTCGTCGTCGTCTGATGAGTTGTCGGATTCAGTTAGGGGGGCTTGCCTCTTGGTTGCTTGCTGCAGCGGTGGCTCCTGCTCCATCTGCAACATTTCAACTAGATTAGATTTATTAGTATCAATTGCCGCCTTAATAGGCTCGCAATTGATACTAATTGACGTATCCTTGATGAGCATCTTCATAAGCTGCTCTATCGTGCCTCGCATCTGCGTGATGGTCTCTTCCAGTCCGCGGATTTTCTCGGCATGCGAAGACTGCATAGAGCGGAAGGTTACTTCTAGTCCCTGCAGTCTCGGCGTGACGAGTTCCATAGTCGAGGCCGTGAGGGCTTCCAGCACGCTTCTCGAGGAAAATCCATCGATCACTTTGTGGATGCCCTCAATAGCCCCGGCGAGCGTATCTTCTAAGGTCGATATTCTCTTGTCAAACTTGACAAAAGCGGCCTCGAACTGCTTCACTTTTACATCCATTTCGGGATGTTGTGGATCTGAAAAATAAAATATTGTTAATTAAATGTGATAAATCACAAATAATTAATAATAGTTAGCGGTGCGAATTGCAATAAAAATTGCATTTATCCGTAGACGTCGCTTGCTGGCTAATTGCTGGCGGGCTCTCTCTACGATGTGGACTGGTCGGCTGCTGGCAGTCGAATCATAACTAACTCTATTTTACATAAAATACAATATATATACAATTAATTAATGGGTAAAAGTGTACAGGGGGAAAAAAGGGTGCAATGATTAGTTTTTAACAACGAGTAATAAAATTCATATTTCTGGGAATTTAAATGTTAATCAGGTATAAAGGCTTAAAAATAAATACATCTGTACAAATAAAACAAATAATTACAAACGGATGTCACAATAACCATAAATATAAAAATAATTAGATATAATAAAACGTATTAAATAATAATACAATTTGGCGGCGCCAACAGTGATCTCGATGGAATATTTGAAGACACGGATAGATTAGAAATAAAGGAGGATCGCTGCCAGTCTCAAGTGGGCCAGGACATGTTAACAGCCAGGACATGTTAATAGCCAGGTTTTTTCCTAAAATTAGTTTATTTAAATTTATTTAACGTTTATGGGTCAAAAATCCAAGCATTCATTTAATTCTCACTGTGTTAGTGAATCGGTCTGTAATTATATTGTATTGCACTCCTTATGAGGCAATTTATAAATATATTTGACAATGTAAGGAGACTTACATTGAAACTTCAATAACTCACTGTATGATTGAACATGGGATAAATTTTCTTTGCGATTACAAATTAGATTTTATTTTACAAGAATTCAGGTTGATTTCAATTACGATTGAACATACTAATAATAAAAATTTTAACTAAACATTCTGATTTATTGTTTACGACATAATGATTGACGGTTATTAGGTTAGTTATTACTATGAATCGGAATATTAATTATTAGTATGGGATATCTAGATTAAGGGACAATAAGTGTGACTTACACAATACATATTGAATTAATTTGTATTTTTTTATATAAATAAATTATTAAGTTGCGGTTTAACAAATATGTTTCTATCCACCACCAACATGGCCCTTAGTGGTTACGGCATGCGCAGCTTATTATTCATAATCACGTGGAGCCCTTTTATTTTTAGTAATATAGCATCAAACCTTAGATCAAAGCACTAAGACAAACCACGACCCGCCCCGACTAATAAAGCTACCGGCCATTGTGAACTTTCTTAGCAAAGGAGGTGACACAAATTTGGAGCCCAACGTGGGGCTTGATATTTAAGTAATTATTAATTTTGAGTGAGTTAATATAATAATTTTCTCATTAGTGCATTAATGTAAGGGGATGCTAATTTTGAAAATAATTTATGATTTTATGATTATGTACTTGAATTTGTCTACCTGTATTTTTAAGAGAACAATATTGAATTATAGATTACAGTTGATGAAATAAAAAAATAAGATATAAAATCTTTAATAAAGTATAACTACGTACAGAAAAAACTTGCGGTAATATATACAATTTTGATTTTGAACATTTACAAACAGTAAATTAATTTTGTTGAGAATTTACAAACAGTAAATAAATATTCAGACAGCACCTACAAACAGTAGATTAATATTTTGATTAATAATAACAAATAATAAATAAATATGGCAATGTATGATTCACAACTACTTTTAAAACATGAGGTGATCTATGAATTGCGCATTAGAGGTTTTCAAGATCCCCAGTTGGTGATTTCCGAGCTGAAATTTCTCCTCAAGAAGTATATTGCGAAAAATAAATCCTTGGTTACCTTCAACGATGAAACCTTTAGTGACAAAGATAAGTCAGAATTAACAAGTAGTGTAGATAAGATAAAAAAATTAATATCACGTTTTCCAGGTAAATCTGCTAGGATACAGGAAGGTACAATTCGAACTAGATTGACTCATGCGAACAATAGAATTAATAGAATAGGAATAGAGGCAGTTGAAAATGAGGAAGATAAAAAGTTGTTAGTAAATTATAAGAAAAGTTTGTGCAATAAATGTTTAGGTTTAGAGGCTAAATTAGCACGTGCAATATCAAAAATACTAAAGGCAGTAAGCGCTATAAATACCGTACCGATACCAAACAAGTCAAATCAATTAAATGTAAGTAGTAGCGAGGAAAGTTCTGATTCTGACTCAGATTCTGAGATAATTCCATTAGATGTGACTATGCTTACTTCAATTCTTCCACCAGTGTTATCTTCATCACCTACTGTCCAAAACATAACAAGGCAATCTCAAGTACGTAAAAGATCCAGTCTACCAATATACAAAAGGGCCGTAAATTTTAATGGTGAAAGTGGGTCCGAGGGCCTTCTTAACTTCTTAGAACGAGTCGAAGAATTTCGAGTCACAAGAAATTGTTCAAAGATACAACTATTTGGTTCCGCTCTAGATCTCTTTACAGGCTCAGCATTGTTGTGGTATAGATCTGCTTGTACCAGGGTAAATAGTTGGGATGAGTTGGTAAAGGCCCTCAAAGAAGATTTTCTTCCATCCGGCTACGATGACGAGGTTTGGGAAGATATTCGAAACCGAAAACAGAGAAGAGGAGAGCGAATAAGTTTATTCATATCAGCCATGGAAAACCTTTTCCGAATGTTGACTGTTGATCCTGTTGAAAAAACTAAATTACGCACAATTCGAAACAATTTACTGCCGGCTTATGTTAGTAGATTGAGTCTGGTGGATGTCATATCGATAATTTATTTAAATGAATTGGGTAAAAAATAGAATAAACCTTGCACCTATCAGCTCCGTTAAAACCAGTATCGACAATTAACATGACAGGTAGTAAGGTAGAACAGAATAAAACCTTTATTACAAACAAATGTTGGAATTGTCAAGAAACAGGACATTGTAGAAAACAAAAAACAAAGTTTTGTTTTAAATGTGGCAAGTCAGGAGAGACAGTTAAAACCTGCAATTGTGAGACCAGTAGATTGAAATCAAACCCAATAACATCCAATGATCCAATGGTAAATGAAATAAATAATAGGAATAACAAAAAGCCAGAAACCTCAAACAACAGTAATAGAATTAACGGAAACAATCAAGCATGTCCTAGTTTTGCAAATTTTGTGGAAGATGTTAGGCCATACGTGAATGTTTGTATGCAGGGAGTACAGTTTAGTAGACACTGGCGCATCCGTTTCTATCTTAGGAGGAAAATGCAATTGGAGAATAAATAAATTTAATCTCGAAATTCACCCTTGTGTTTCCAAGAAAGTATCTACCGCCGATGGGACTAAGCAGTCAATAGAGGGATATGCGTAACTTTCAAGTCTATATATTGTACCATCGTTTCCAGTTGAGTTAGTTCTTAGCATAGACTTAATCCGGAAATGGAAGTTCCAGTTCGATTTTGAACAGAATGTTTGGAGAACTTCGACGGTTAAGCAATCATGCAGTCTGATAAACGAAACGCCTTTAGATGAAACGAAGGTGCAAACCTTAGATGGCGTAGTCAAATTGTTTGAAGAATTGAACGTTGAAAAACTTGGAAGAACACATCTTTTCCAGCACAGAATAGATACGGAGAATGCCCTACCTATTAAGCAGAAGTACCATTGCATCTCTCCCTATATGCAGAGCTTCTTAAACAAAGAGTTAGACAACATGTTGAAGTTAGAAGTCGTGAGGCCATCTCAAAGCTCTTGGTTGTCCCCGGTGGTGTTAGTAAAGAAGAGCTCTGGAGAATTCAGACTCTGTTTTGATGGTAGAAAACTCAATAGCGTGACCAAAAAGGATGCCTATCCACTGCCGCATCTCAACAATATCCTGAATCGACTGAGAGATTTGAATAACATATCCAGTGTAGACCTCAGGAAAGCTTTTTGGCAGATCCCATTAGAACCAGGATTGCAAGAAAAAACTGCATTTACAGTTCCAGGAAAAGGACTATTTGAATTTATGGTCATGCCATTCGGCCTAGCTAATGCAGCACAAGCGCAGCAGCGTCTCATGGATGCAGTGCTTGGAAATGATTTGGAACCGAATGTGTTTGTTTATTTAGATGACATAGTCATAGTAAACAAAACTTTCGAGAAACATATGCAAACACTAAAGACCGTGCACAAGAGGCTGGGAGACGCTGGGTTAACCATTAATATTGAAAAATGCGAGTTTTGCAAAACTCAGATCAAATATTTCGGATTCATTATTGATAACGAAGGAATACGGACAGACCCTGATAAAGTTAGAAGCATGGCGGAATATCCAATTCCAAAGACCGTGACAGAAGTCAAACGCTTCTTAGGACTATGTTCATGGTATCGAAGGTTTGTTCCTAATTTTGCGACCTTGATGTCACCAATTACCGAAATTACAAAAGGCAAGTTTAAGATACAACGAGTTATATGATCAGAAGAAGCGGACAAATCATTCAACAACATCAAAAAAGCTTTGATATCCGCGCCAGTTTTAGTAAGCCCAGATTTTCAGAGACCATTTACAGTACAAAGCGACGCTTCGGATGTAGGAATTGGTGCCGTTTTAACTCAAGTTATGAAAGATAACAATGAGCACGTAATAGCTTATTGTAGCAGATCACTAAACAAAGCAGATAGGAAGGTTGGCGAGATGGGCCATGAAATTAAGCCAGTACGATATGGAAATCAAGCATTGCAAAGGTAAGCTTAACGTGGTATCCGACGCACTCTCAAGGGCAGTGTGTCTTGTAGATGTTAAAGTGAATGAGTGTGAGAAATGGTATCTAGACATGATGAATAAGGTTATAGAAAATGGCAAAAACTTTCCACAATAACGAGTAGAAGACAACAAATTGTTTAAGCATACCGGAGAAGGAAATCTGCCAATAAATGGTAAGGAATGGAAATTGGTTGTGCCTCGAACTCTAAGAAGACAAGTACTAGTTGAATGTCATGACACAGATACATCAGCGCACCTAGGATTTTACAAAACATTGAGCTATGAGAGCTAAGGAACAATACTACTGGTCTAGGATGAAAACCGATATTCTAAGGTACACTAGAAGTTGTAAGGTATGCGGGGAACAAAAAACACCAACTACCGGAAGGATTGGAGAAATGGGTAAGCAAAAGAAAGTAGAGTATCCTTTTGAGCTTATTTCGACAGATCTCGTAGGTCCGTTACCTAGATCTAAGTTAGGAAATACATTTTTATTAGTAGTCTCGGATTGGTTCTCAAAAGCAGCTTTTCTACTGCCACTTCGAAAAGCTACAGCTACTTCTATTTGCGACTACATTGAGAAATATATATTTCTAATTTTTGGAGCACCATCGGTACTCATGGCGGATAATGGCACTCAGTTTGTCAGTACAAGATTTAAGTCACTTTGTGAAAAATATCATGTCACAGTATGGTACAATGCATTTTACCATCCGCAGGTAAGTTTCACCAAAAGAAGTAACCGTACAGTGGGAACAGCAATCAGATCCTATATTTCCGGAATTAATAACCACAATGAGTAGGATGCTCATATACATCAAATAGGGTATGCCCTTCGGTCTGCAGCTAATGAAGTAACTAAAATCCCTCCAAACACTATCTTATTTAATCGTATTATTCCTATTGATGGTAGATACTATCCACAGTTAAAGAAAGGGGAAATTGCTAATGAAAACCATGAAACTTTTTTATCTAACCAACAAGAATTTGCAAGAATTAAAGAAAAGGTATTGACATGTTTGGATAAAGCTTACATACAAAACAAGAAAAGGTATGATTTAAGAAAGCGTAAACTGACTTTCAAAGTTGGAACCCTTGTATGGAGAAGGAACTTTGTAATGTCAAGGAAGGCTGAAGCGTTTGCAGCAAAACTAGCGCCTAAATTTATACTGTGTGAAGTAGTCACAGTACACTCTTCACTCGTTTATACACTAAAAGGAGTGGACGGTAAATTTTTTGGGAAATGGCATGTCAAAGACATGAAACCATATTTTAGAGATGACTTGGATTAAGTTTATTTCAATAAAATTATCGATATTGAAAGTGAAGTAACTTTCAATATAAATTCATATTCGTTAGGTTGACGTTGATATAAAATCGACTCAATTTAGAATATTGGTTAATGGGTAAAATACTCACGTTTTGTTGATGGTACGAATGTACCAAACAATTTCGTTATCGACTTCAGGGTCGGGTGGAGATCTATATTCCAAAGAATGAATTAGGGTTTCAATTATCATTTTTTTTTTATTGTATCGTCTTTTCATCTTCATTCCAATTTTTTATGTTGTAATGTTAAAATTTTAGGTATAAATTTTTTTTTCTTAGGTAAGAGGGGAGTGTAACGTACTCCATGCTATTTTGTAACATGTTGCCGTTACCTCCATAAATCTGTAAGAAGAAATACATTTTAATCACATTTTAATGTAAAGAGTAATTACTTACCATATTTGAACAAGGCCGGCCAACCTTTTTAAGTAAAGTATATTACTTACTGTTCGAATCGGGTGCACTCAGCTCGAACAGTAACCTTTCTAGCCTCTGCTGAAATTAAAATTATGTTATTATAGATTATAGAATATAATTATAATAGAACTTTGTTTATTTTATTTAGTGTAGAAATTTAAGTAAAATTAGTTATATTGATTTGTAAGATAATGTTAATGTATTGTTACCTAAAGTACTTACTTGCAATTTATCACTACCACCTGCACTGACCAAAGGTAAACATTAATTCACTGTGGGGTCAATGATGCAATGATTGCAATGGACGCTATTCTTAAACGACCACCAATGTAGGCAACCAACATATCAGGGACTTTAATTACCGTGCAAAAGAAATTCAAATGTTTAAACAACGCCATCTATAGGAAAGCGAGAAACGACAAATTAAATAAGTTATTGAACATTCCTAATTGATAAGAGTTCGTGGGGAGTCTTTCTTAAAACAATAGATTGCTCGGATTGCTCTTTTCCTTTTAACATCTCACCGGGTAAGGTGAATAGAAAATCAATCTGTGTGCATCCATGCTGTAGCGCATTTCTGAAATGGTATTAAATTAAAATAAAGCACAGACATCTTCATTATAATAAAATTATGGAATATTTTTATTAAATTATTAATTACAAGGATTTAGGAAATTGGACAAAAATCTCACACGAACGCGTGCTAAAGGTATTGTGCATTTAAATACATGGTAATAGATACATTATTGTTAAATTAGGGAATTGAAATTAATAATCATTTTGAATAAATTTAGTTATCAATTATTATGTACAGAATTAAAATTGAATTAAACTAAGAATAAATTCTAAAACATAACAAAAATTCTAGGTAAATTGATTGATTTTTATTACCAAATCAGGATTAAACTAAAATATGGCTAATTGGGAAAGCGTTAATTAAATCTAGGTTAATTGGGATTTTGGATGCCATCCTTTCAAATTTGATGATACCGTGGTGATCTCGATGGAATACTTGAAGACACGGATAGATTAGAAATAAAGGAGGATCGCTGCCAGTCTCAAGTGGGCCAGGACATGTTAATAGCCAGGTTTTTTCCTAAAATTAGTTTATTTAAATTTATTTAACGTTTATGGGTCAAAAATCCAAGCATTCATTTAATTCTCACTGTGTTAGTGAATCGGTCTGTAATTATATTGTATTGCACTCCTTATGAGGCAATTTAAAAATACATTTGACAATGTAAGGAGACTCTCATTGAAACTTCAATAACTCACTGTATGATTGAACATGGGATAAATTCTCTTTGCGATTACAAATTAGATTTTATTTTACAAGAAATCAGGTTGATTTCAATTACGATTGAACATACTAATAATAAAAATTCAAACTAAACATTCTGATTGCATTTATTGTTTACGACATAATGATTGACGGTTATTAGGTTAGTTATTACTATGAATCAGAATATTAATTATTAGTATGGGATATCTAGATTAAGGGACAATAAGTGTGACTTACATAATACATATTGAATTAATTTGTATTTTTTTATATAAATAAATTATTAAGTTGCGGTTTAACAAATATGTTTCTATCCACCACCAACATGGCCCTTCGTGGTTAGGGCATGCGCAGCTTATTATTTATAACCACGTGGAGCCTTTTTATTTTTAGTAATATAGCATCAAACCTTAGATCAAAGCACTAAGACAAACCACGACCCGCCCCGACTAATAAAGCTACCGGCCATTGTGAACTTTCTTAGCAAAGGAGGTGACAGTCATTTTCCGGTAAGATATCCAAAAGTTTGAAATTTTATTTTCATTTCCTAGTTAAATAGAAACATTTATCAGCTAAGACATTGCGGATCAATTTCTTAAACAAAATTGTGTTAGCCAAGAAACATAACCAATCAGTTTAGCTGTATTTTATATTTTTCGGATAACTAGAAGTTTAAAATTTTATTATTATTGTTTAATTAAATCATTCTTAACTTAAACATTGACTATTCAACCTTAAATTAAATGATTAGCCAAATTATTTAGATCTCTCATAATTAATCGCAATAATAAAAAGTTTTTTTTATTGATTTCCAGAAATTGAAAAGTTTATTTCTATTTGTTAAATAATAAGAAACAATTTTAAAAAAACATTTAAAATCTACCAATTATTATTCATGTAAATATATTAAACGCCGTTTTAATATTATATTATTTCTATTTGTTAAATAATAAGAAACAATTTTGAAAAAACATTTAAAATCTACCAATTATTATTCATGTAAATATATTGAACGCCGTTTTAATATTATATTTATAATTTAATAACACCCATTTATATCTAAATTGTATTAAATTAATTATTTATTTAATTATTTCTAAATAATACCATTAAGTTAAATAACAGAGCAATTTGTTTAAACTATTAAGTTATTGATCTAAAACAAATATAAAAGCGGCGTTAAATTCCAATGCGCGGATTCACAAATACGCTTCTTAAACGAATCTGTAGCCGTAGCTAAGTTCAGCCACGTAACATCCAACGATATCAATGTATGGTTTAATGGAATATGTAATTGTTTTAAATGTTTATTGGCTTTACTAGAATTTTTAACATTGTTTTTAAAAGTTGGAATCAATTTATTTAAAATACTAGCCATATATTTAGATAATTTAAAGTCTGTCGAATCAACACAAGAAACAATAGACCTTAATGGAACATTAGTTTTGTGGATTTTAGGAAGGCCATATAATTTAGGTGGCACTGCTTTAATCGTTTTAAAAAACTTTAATTGTTCACTACTTTTTATTTTTATATTAAAGTGAGTGAATTCAGTCGTCTTAAGGTATTGAACAAATAAAAGTTTCCAATCAAACATAAAACAATTTACCCTAAAAAATATTATCAGTCTCGTTGAGTCCGATGGAAACGTGTACGGTTGTTGATGTATTGTTCCTCTGCTTCTATTATTTTGTTAAAATTAACTCATGCATTTTTTTTAAATAGGTTAGTTTGTATCAATTTATGTGTCTAAATTTTAAAGTGTATTAATGTGTATAATTGTTTTTAATTCTGTTATGTTGTTTCCCTTTTTCCTATTTTATAAATTTAATCAATAGATTAATTTTAAATTGTAATTTAATTCAATTAGGCCTTACTTTAATTATTGTAATATCATTGTAGCGCTGAAGAAGAAAATTGAATATTTTCGAAACGTCCGCTGTAATTATAAGTATACATTATAAGAAATTAAAGAGAAGATATTTTTCCTAGCTGCCGATTTTTATTTTATGGTGGATATTTATACTCCATAAAAAAAATTAAATTAAATCGTTTTAAAATTTGTAATATAGGACGTTCAAAAAACAAATCTAAACAATAATTTGTTTAAAACTAAAAAAAACTTTTGTTTGATTTTTTACGGTTGGAGAATTATTTAGATGTTTAGTTAAATTTAACCAACCCTGTATAATCCTTCTTTTACAATACAATTGACTTTTTTTTTTTTCAATAATTATTATATAAAAAATCAATACAATACAAAGTTTGGACTGGTATAAAATTAATTTAAATTTATTATTTTTTACATCTTTGTCAGTCTCTCACCAACATCCCCATCCTGTGTGCGACGACTGACTTTTATTTTAGACACTATTATTCATTCACTAGAATCAAAAATTGATCGTATAAAATCACTACCAAAAATGCAACGCTAGCTTCCGGACTATAACTTAAAACTTTGTGTGCTTTTTGATTATTTACAAAATATTTGTTAATAATAATGTTATAAATTTAAATTATTTTGATCAATAAATTATCAAAAATAAATCAATTTACAGGTTTAGCTCAAATTTTGTACACTTATTTGAGTACCCAAAATAAGACTTTATGCCAAATTTCAGACCTGTAGGTCACATAGTTCGCTTCGTAGAGCCAATTAAATTTTACGCCAATTTTTAAGTTCAACTTTTAACTTTATGTATCTTAATTGCATTTCAACCTGGAAAAATTTTGGAATAGTCATAACCGATGGGAAATTTCTCAAGGAATCGAATGCAGCAGTCAGATTTTAGTTATCTTGTCCCGCACGCGCAGAAAACTCAAAGAAACTGTTTTTTTTTTCAAAAGTTCCTTTCTCAAAAGTTGCCACCGATTAAGACTCCAAATTTTGGGCAAAGACAGCCAAAAGTATGTACTTTAAGATGCTTAAATAAAAATTTCCCACACTAGTAATGGTTTTTGCTCTAGAGTCTCTTGAACGAACAAAACCATTTTTTAATCAAAATTTTAGCACATATTGATTAATATACAGGGTGTTAATGAATAGGGGTAACAAACTTTTAGGGTGGGTAGGGGGGTTTATTTAAGACACTTTTTAATCATAAACTTATAGGCAAACATGTTCACCCTAGAAGCTGCACGTCAAATTTTTTTTGTTTTTTTTTATACAATATTCGAAATATCTCTTTTAAAAGTCTAAATAAAAAAAAACAATAAAATATAAAAATTATAGGCAATTAAATTGTCCATCTTTTTTGAACAGCATATCTGGATCTATCTCTAACCGTACTTATGTCTTAAATTAAAGAATGATTTTTAAATTTTTTTTTTGTTGTTTTTGTTAAAAATTATGTTTAAAAGTCAAAAATTTAAAAAAAAATCAAATTCGAAATTAAAAGCCATTCAAATGCGCATTTTTCACCTAATAACATGTTTTAATGTAGCTCCTACCGATTGTGTGCTATTAAAAAAAACTTCAAGCATTTTTTAACCTTACTTAAAAAAAAAACATTAATAGAATGTTACAAATTTGACAAAATAAAAAAAATAAACCTTATTAAATTCTAATCATTTTAGTTTACGAGTCTAATTTTATATTCAAAATTTAAAATATAATAAAAATATTATAATTTAAAATATATATATGTACAGAGTATAGTGATGTAAAGTTTCATGTAGAACCTAATTAGCAAGTACTCATTTGTTTTTTTGGGGACCCAAAGTATGCATCTGACTCAAATCTGGAAGCTAATGATACTTGTTAAGTATATTAATTTTAAAAATTCAATGGTAGTGCGAAACGTGTTCTTTTGAATCTTAAAGTCTGAAATTTCTCATGGCATACTTTTTTTGTATAAAAATCACTTTCTGAGGGTGCACACAAAGAAATTCCACAAAAAAATTTAGAAACCAGTCTAATATCAAAATTTTTTATTAAAAAATGGTTTTGTGCGTTCAAGTGACTCTAGAGCAAAAACTACCACTAGTGTGGGAAAATTTTATTCAAGCATCTTAAAGTACATACTATTAGCTGCCTTTTCCTAAAATTTGGAGTCTTAATCGGTGGCAACTTTTGAGAAATAAATTAAAAAAAAAACTGTTTTTTTGCGTTTTCTGCGCGTGCGGGACAAAATAACAAAAATCTGACTGCTGCATTCGATTCCTTGAGAAATTTCCCATCGGTTATGACAATAATTTTACCTGCACTGCACTGAGTTGTGATATTTTACTGTTTCAATTTTAAGTGTTTATAAGTGTTTATAAGTGTTTTTAATTGTGAAGTTTTACATAACGTACTGGTAATTATATTTGTGATTGTTTGTGCTATCTGTCTTAATCAGTATTCAGTATATTTATGATAAAGTTTGTTTATTAAAACTTAACCTAAATTTATACCGCCGCTCGTACATTCTCATCCGCGCAGCACAAACCAATATTCTTACCAGTGGCGTAACTTGCTTTCTTTTAATTTGTGATTTTAAATTTTAATTTGTGATTTTAAATTTTAATTTGTGATTTTATATTTTAAGCTTGTTTTAAACACTCCTTTGTTTTCTTGTGTTATCCCAACCGTAGTCTGCTTTTGTTTGTTTTGTAGTTAGTCACCAGGTAAAGGACCGCACCGGTGTAATTTGTGTATCTTTGTATCATCCTTGTATTATTTTTTATTCCTAAATATTTAATCACTTTTATAGTTAAATTTTTATATTTTAAATTTTAATTTATTATGACCGGTCAAGCGTGCAAACGCAAAAGTGTTGCACAATCTGGCGTAACATGTACTAGTTGTGGAATTATATTTCATAACAATTGCGCCATTCGCCATAAAAAATGTCACTGTGGTACGTCATTCGAACTTGACGATTCCGAATTTCCCATGCTTTATAAAGAGACTATCGTACTGTATCAAGTTTTGTTAGATGAAGTTCGGTCTAACAATAAATTGCTATTAGATAAAGTATTGTATCTTGATGAGAAGATTGCAGACAAAGATAAAGTAATCCTTGAATACAAAACTCGTATTCAAGAATCTATGCCTTGTGTAGTTGCACCAACTATTAATGAGGAAATTCAATTGCTTCCATCTGCAATTAATTCTGTAATTAATAATTCTTCTTCTTCTTTTGCAACCCTTACTGCTCAAACAAAACCTAAACAGAAAGTTCAACCTAAAACCCCAACAATTTTTGGTTGTGGTCCAAGTAACGATAAGTTGCAGGCATATGTACCAAACTCATATATACATGTCTCAAAACTTAAACGCGGAACTAAAAAATCCGATGTTATTAACTACATTAAATTGAAATACCCCGATATATCAATCGACGCTGTAGATCTAGTTGTACAATCTGGAAGCTACAGTAGCTTTAAAGTCTCGGTTCCAGCCGACCATGTTTGAGCTATTATTTGCAAAGACTTTGACCAGCTAACATTGCTGTCAAAAAATTTGTGAGTTATGGTCGTTCACAAAATGTTCCTGCTTCATCTCCAATGGATTTTCGGAGCCTGAATCCTGTCAACAGCTTGGACCCATCTTCAGGAATGATAACGGCTTCTCCATCTACTACCAGAACGTCGGGGGTTTAAAAACTAAACTCAAAAAACTCTTGCTAGCTGTAGCCGTATCAGACTACGATGTGATTGTTTTCACTGAAACCTGGCTTTCTACAGACATCAGTGACACTGAATTAAATCTAAAAGGCTATCATTTATTTAGGTGTGATCGCTCGGCCCTTACAAGCCCTAAACAAAGCGGAGGTGGTGTTTTAATTGCTATCAAAACTCACCTCAAATCTGTATTACTTTACCCCACGTTTATTAGTGTTGAACATTTGTTTGTAGTTGTAAAGTTTAATCTTTAATGTGTCTTATATAATTTGTGCGGTATATTTACCACCTAATTCAACTAGTGACAAATATCTTGACCATTGTTATTCCGTCGAATCTATTGCCGACGAGTTTCCAAGCAGTAAACTAGTTTTATTGGGCGATTACAATCTACCTGCAGCCTCTTGGGTTAACGATGATTTAGGTATATGAGTAATTTGTAATGATAGTTACCCTGCTCATTTAGTAGCTAATTCATTTGGGTTCTTAAACTGCGTACAATGCATTTCTATTCCTAATAGTGAGGGTGTGTTTTTAGATTTATGCTTTACTAACAATCGTGATATTTCTGTGATAGAAGCTGTAGATGTTTTGTTAAATTTAAGCCAACACCATACTGCGTACTTGTTAACTATAAAATGTGATACTACCTGTGATATTTTAAATTGTAATTATGTTTTTAATGATTTTAAACTAGCCGACTACAACGCAATCAATAATTATTTGTTGAATGTTGATTGAACTGCACTATTTTATAACTGTGATATTGATATGTGTCTTGATGTATTTTACTCAGAAATCGATCATGTTATTGATTGTTTTGTCCCTAAAAAACTGTGGCGTGAAAGCAATATTCCTATTTGGTTCAACAAAGAATTGATATCACTTACTAAACTCAAGAAAACTATACACAAACGTTATAAATCTTCAAAACTATTGTCGGACTATAATGAATTCCAATCTATTCGTACTACGTGCAAAAATCTCAGTGCTCATCAATACGAGCAATATATTTTACAAACTGAAAGTAAAATTCAAAATAATTCAAAACATTTTTGGAGATTTGTTAATGAGAACAAAAAAACTAATGGTTTTCCAGCCACAATGCATTATAAAGATCAAACTTGTAATAATGGGAACGACTTTGTAACTAATTTTGCAGATTTTTTTTCTTCAGTCTATGATAACGAAACTCATCCAACTCCATTGTTTAATTTTAATAATAACGTAATACATTCAAAATTTTCTATTAGTTTGTGTGATGTTTTTAAGGGAATTGAAAACCTCAAATGTAATTTAAGCGTTGGACCCAACGGCATTCCATCTTTACTGTTAAAAAAGTGCATTTATTCTATTGCAAAGCCATTGCACTTACTTTTCAATGCTTCATTGAATGAAACTAAATTTCCTCAAATATGGAAACAAAGCTATATTACGCCTTTGTTTAAATCTGGAGCCAAAGAGAATATCACTAACTATAGAGGCTATTGCATTCAATCTGCTATACCTAAATTGTTCGATAAAATTGTAACTAGTCAGTTGCAATGGATGTGCAAAAGCATCTTATAGAAGAGCAGCATGGATTTCGTGAAGGGCGTTCCACACTAATTTACTCTGTTATGAAAATGATATTTTAAATGCATTTGAATCTAAAGTACAAGTTGACTCAATCTACACCGATTTTTCAATGGCGTTTGATCGTGTGAGTCATAATATTTTGATTGCCAAGCTCAGTGCTCTGAGATTTCATCATGATGTGACTTCCTGGTTATTCAGCTTTTTGAAAAATCGCACGCAGTGTGTAAAAATTAATAACTTTTTGTCACAGCCTATTCTTGTTCCATCTGGTGTTCCTCAAGGATCTCATTGTGGACCAATTTTATTTTTGCTTTTCATTAATGATATCCCACAGTATATCAATTCATCGTCATTTCTTTTATTTGCGGATGATTTAAAAATGTATAAAAGAATATCATCTCTCAATGACTGCCATCTTTTACAACTGGACTTGGATTCTATAAATACTTGGTGTTTTATTAATAAATTATTTTTTAATGCTGATAAATGTTTTTCAATAAGTTTCCATAGAACTTTAAGTAAAATTTCTTTTAACTATATAATTTACAGCGGATTTATCAGCCAGTACACTTAAACTTTTATATTGTGCTTTGGTGCGTTCGCATTTAGAGTATGCTCCGTCACTTTGGAGTCCTGTTTATGAAATTCATAACCGTAGTATTGAACAAATTCAAAAAAAGTTTTGTCGTTTATTGTCTTATAAATCCGGCATATTATCTGTAAATTATGATTACTGCTACATTGCTTTATTGTACAATCTACCGCCATTGAAGATTCGCTGCAAAAGAGCTGATTTGTCGTTCTTGCGTAATTTAATTATGTCTGAGATTTATTGTCCGGAGCTACTTGGTACTCTTCCATTCCATGTAGCACCTAATAATAGACATAGCAGACATTCTTTTTTATTTCGCGAGTCTACTCATTCTACTAATTATGGTTTCAACAATCCACTCGGTAGAATGTGTAGATTTGCAAATAATTTACTAACTAATATTAATGTATTTTGTGTCTCTAAATCTACGTTCAGAAGTCAGCTAAGTCATGCTGACTAATGTCTAATATGTGCGCTTTTATGAATGGTATATTTGTATTCTTTATTTTTGTATTGTAAAACATCATTGTTTATGTATATTTGATGTAGATGTAAATGGTAAGATTATACCGTCAATAAAGTATTATTATTATTATTATTCTAAAAATTTTCCATGCTGAAATGCAATTAAGATAAATAAAGTTAAAAATTGAACTTAAAAATTGCCGTAAAATTCAATTGGCTCTACGAGGCGAACTATGTGACCTAAAGATCTTAAATTTGGCATAAAATCATATGTTGGGTACTCAAATAAGTGTACCAAATTTGAGCTAAATCGGAGAAGGTCGCGTGAAATGGACTGCTCACTTGACGTGGAATTGCCCAGGTTGCATAATACCTTTTTAACTGAAACTTGCCAAAATCTTTTTTTAAGTAAAAAATAAATTTAAAAAATAAATAAACAAATTTCAATTTTATTGTATTGTATGAAAAAAAAATTAGTATAACATTATAGAGTACATAATTTTCTACAAGATGGCATCACTAACTCAATCATTTTAAAAAGTGGTGTTTGTATCTTTTGAAACTATAGCCCTCATTTGATCATTTGTTTAGGTTGAATATCTAATTTAATTTGTCAATCAACGATGTAAGCATTGATTGACATATAAGGAAGATATTCAAATACAATGTATGTACTATGTTTACGATGTAGAGGACACCATCACCATAGGCGTAACACAATTTTTTTGATCGTAAATAATGTAATTATAAACAATTAAAGTAAATAATACACAAACATAAATTATTTTAAAATTTTATTAAAAAAATAACAATTTTAATGGTTATACATATAATATATGAATAAATAAATAAACTTAAATAAAATGATTCTATTTTTAATGGCAAAATAACCGTTATAAAATATAGCAAATGTTATTTTTGTATGGTTAATCATTATTGAAAATATTAATACTCATTATTTAACATAATATTTAAATTATAATGTACAATACAATACTATTTAAACGAAAACAAAATGCTTTTATAATAAAGACTCATTATCGCAATAAACTAATAAAAATGGCACAAGTTGAATTCTTTTTAGTCGTTCTTGAATTAATTTAAAATAACTTGTAAAAAAAATCCTGCATTTGCACCCGTACAAAGAATCGTTAGTTACTTCTACTGGATTATAAACAAATTTCATATTTCAACATACATTTAAATAATGATGAAATATTGGATACGACTTTTAGCACTTTTTCATTAAACCGGTTCAGACACGTCTAAAGAAAGTGCCATCTTCATTATTAGTTTCATTACAGTTTTTTGTACTTTAACTTATTTTTTTTTTAATTTAGCTATCCCTAGTTTTCTTGAGCGGGGTGTTTAAAAAACAGCCTAAAACTACAAATATGTCAAATTTTAACAAAAGGTCTAAATTAGCTTACATTTTCGGGTCGAATTAAAATTGCAATTTGCATTTTTTTTTTAATCATACATATTTATAAATCTTGAAATACCACTCAATTTGTATAAATTGAAGCTTCTGTAACTTTGTTATACTTTATAAACATTTTTTGCAGAAAACAAGTGTTTTTTTTAAGCGTTCTATGTTTTAAGAGCTTAATTTTTGCCGGGCAACAAAAGATTAAAAATTTGCAATACATTTGTTATTGATTAAACATAAACTAATTTACAATATAATACACTTAACGTTTTACTTATTTATAGTTAGAAATTAAATAATTAACAAAGAACAGTTATACAACTCGCCATTAAAAAAATTTTAGTAAATAAATTTAAATTTTAAATTTTATTGTTACAATATTAATATTTATATTTGGCCATATATGAGTCAACTGTACGGAATGAAAACTTGTTTTGGCTCAAACCACTGAAAATAAATACTTTCCTCTACATGAATCCTGATTATGTGATTTTTTTCAGAATTTTTTTGTAAGCTATTTCCGAGTAATAAGCAATTAAAATTTAAAAAAATCAAGGTTTTTGAGTGTTTTACATTTTTTGATCATTTGTAACTTTGCAGGATTGTATTTTTAGGAACAAAATTATAAGAAACTTTTTTCTTCAAAATTGTCTAAAAAATAAGTTTGTTACTTTAATTTGTTACAATTTTTTTCCTAAAAATGCAATCCTTAGAAGTTACAAACGATAAAAAAATATAAACTTAAAATTTAAAATTTACGCCTTTTTTGCTATTTTTACGTATTTCTGTGGATACATTGTAAGATATTACGAAGCACACTGCACTTCCTTTTGCACATATAAAAGTACGTTTTTATCCATAATTAAGAAAAAAATAATATACCGTCATTTTTTTTAAGTTCTGCAAAATTTTCAAAATTGAAGAAAAAAAATGTTTGGCTATGGAAACTTATTCTTAGGATAATTGAAGAAAAAAAATTCTTACAATTTATTTTATTTTGTATGATTGGAGCTTATTATTTACGGAATCCATTCTAGCTTTAGTTTTCAAAGTAAATTTATGATTTTCTCCTAAATCTTGTTTTTGGATATTATAAACTTCATTGAACATTTCTATTGCTTTTTCATAGAAATTGTTGTTATTTATTTTGCCTTTCATTTGGTTTTCTATAAAGTGTCCTAATATTTTACACGTAAAAGCAATGTCTCGCATTGTTGTAAACGTATCTTCATTACTCTCTCCAAGTTCAGCTTTTTGAATAGAATAAACATTTTTATAAATTTGAAGTGCTTTGTAGTATTCTAAATCTTTTTGATCTTGTTTCACCTTACCAAGTTTGTTGTGTGCATATGCAATATTACACAGATTTTTGATAACAACGTTTTTACTTTTCACAATAGCTGGATGGTTAGATATCAAAAATATTTTTTGACTCATATAATTTTTAATATTGTAAGCCAATCCTTCTTGGTAATATTGTATTGCAATTTGATGGTTGAGTTTTAACAAGATAGAAC
Organism: Tachinus rufipes; assembly: GCA_963932245.1. Classification (NCBI taxonomy): domain Eukaryota; kingdom Metazoa; phylum Arthropoda; class Insecta; order Coleoptera; family Staphylinidae; genus Tachinus; species Tachinus rufipes. The sequence goes on from OZ010748.1 coordinate 56,482,694, forward strand.
CAATTTTGTAATTTAAACGCGCAATGTTACGAATAGTTTGTAAAGTATTCTTATCCTCCTCTAAACTTCTGTTAATCCCAATTTTTTTTCTATCTCTATAAACTTCCTTATAGATTGCAAGAGCTTTTTTATAGTTTACTAAAGCTTCTTTGTATTTATTATTAAATTGTTTCTGTTCTCCTTGAAGAAGTTTTCTATAAGCCATAAAACTTCTTATATTAAGAACATCAAGATATTTTATAGATGTATTAGGAAAAGTTAAAAGATCTTGATACTTTTTTGATTTTTTAATTTCATTGTATGTATACTTTTGAGGTTTGTCTTCATCTGATAAACCAAGCGCAACTCTTATAACATTATCATGTAAACATTTATCTGTTTTATATGCTTCATTATATTGTTTTAGCAAATGCCATGTATATGCTATCTCAGCTAAAATTAATAAAAATAAAATTTTATGATTTCTTGTTGTATTGTGTGTTTTAAGCAAAATATCAAGCGCTTCTTTAAACAATTTAGTTTGCCTTGTTTTCCGTCCCAATTGATTTTTTGCTCTAGCTATTTGGTATTTAGCTTCTAAGCTATTTAAATCATTACTCCCTATAATATCTGCTTGTACTGCTTTTACCTCTTCATTATCTAATATTTTTAACACATCATCGTAGTAGCCGTTATAATGTAACTCATAAGCTACACTTTTTAACAATTTTAAAATTTCTTTTGATAGTTTTAATACTTTTTCTTTATTTTCAGTTTGCTTATTTTTTTCTATTAGTACACTTAAAATTCCTTTTACATGTTCAGAGTTTTTAAATATAACTTGCATATTTTTAATATTAATATACTTTTTTTCAAAAAAACTATTACAAACTTCTTCATACATGTCGACTTTTTCGCTTTTAATATGTAATAGTTCGTCAAGATAAACTATGTATAAATCCTTTTCTAATAATAAGTTTATTAACTTTATCAAATCATCTTTTTCAATAACATTGTCATTTTGTACTTTTATAATTAAGCCAGCAATATATGGTGCAACATAATCTACTTTCAGTAATTTTTTAATGATCATAAATATATAGTTACTATCTTCAAATTGAAACTTATCTGTCTCAATATTTTGATATTTTTCTTTTTCTGTATCTTGGCACTTTTCTTGAATTACAACTCTATTAATCAAATAATCTAAAAATGTTTTATCATTAAATGCTTCTTCTACATTATTAAATTTAATTTGATAATTATTATATGAACTGTAAAATATTTCAAGCATATTGCTAATAACCTGAAAAGTATTTATTTTAACAATTTTTCTTGTTCCAATTGATATATTTACAATTTCAGCCTTAGGCAAATTGCCAAATCTTTCTTGAATTAACTGTTTTGCACTTTCTTCTAGATTATTATAACTTTTTGATAAATTATGATTATTAAATATACTTTTTTCTTTTACAAAATGTTTATATAAAAGTATAATATCTTGATTTGAGATTTGATAATATTTTTTTATTTGTTTAAGTGTATTAAGGATATTTGTAATTTCATTTGCTTTGTCCGTACTATCTTTATCAAGCGCATAGTCACCTTCTATATATGCCTCAACTATAATATTAAAACAATCTTTATTTAATCCACACTCATTTTTTAATTTTGATTGTAATTCCGTCGTTTGAGTTTTTCTATAATCTTGATTTTCAGAATATTTTTGAATTTGCTTTAGTTTTATAAAATCTTCAAATATCTCTCTTCTTTCTACACTACTTAGTTCTATGTATTGTTTTGAAGTTTTAGATTCTTCTTCTTCAACATTTTGCTGATTTTCTTCTTCTTTTTCTTCATTATCAAAAATTATCATAAATTTCAAGTATTGATCTACTAACTCTTTAATATCTTCATCTTTTTCTGGAAGTAATGATTCCTTAAAAATATATTCAAAGCTTTTTGACTCTTCTTCAGAAATAGTGAAAGATATATTTTTATGAAACTGTTTTTCAAAATTATTTAATTTTGTATCAAATTTCTTTTTTATGCTTTCACAGTTTTCATCAAGCAACATATTTTTTAGTATATCGTCAATTTCTTTAGAATAATAAAATTTAAATAAGTCAGACCTTAGAAAAATCAGTTTTTTAATTTCTTTAAATGTTTCACTACGACCTTTATACTTTTGAAAATTGTGTATTAATGTATTTCTTATAGAATTTAATGATCTAACTTTTTCTTTCTGGTTATCAATCAAAGGAATAATATTTACTGTAAGATCAAATATCATTTGTTCTAACTTATTTTCTTCTAGTTGCGGCGTGTAAATATTTTGTAAAAGTTTGGAAAACACCTCTAACAAATCTTGTTCGTCTCCTATACGTGTTTCCTTTGTTAAATATGCTAAAAAAATATCACATTTGATATTTTCTTCAGCAGTTTCATCAGTAATTTTTTTATATACACCTTCTGTAAACTGTTCTAAGTTTTGAAAAAATGATCTTATACTAGTATTTTCTGTTTTATTAATAAAATGATTAAGGTGTTTAAGTTCTATTATTTTGCTACCATGTAAGATACTATTACGTGCATCATCTATAAGTCGAAAATCTGGCTTTTGATTGTCAGTGCTTTTAGGTTGAAAATAATACTCAGTGAAATATTGTTTTTTTAGTTTTCTGAGTTCAGTTTCAAATTTATCTTTATTTTTTTTAAATGTGTATGTTGGATATGTGTCTGCTAATGCAAATGTTTCTAAAAAAAGAATAAATACATTGGCATTCTTATAAGAAAAATTGTTAGTATTATCTGGGTTACTATTTAAATCTTTAAGTATTTCTAAACAAGATTTAATTTTATCTTCTGTTCTTTTTTTTTCATTTAACATATTTGCAAACGTTTCTCTCTGTTCAACTTGATTAAGCTCATATTTCCAAATGTCGTTTTCAGGTTTTAATGTGTTTGAATAATACAAACTAATTATTTCAGCATTTTTTAAGGCAATTATTCCTGAATCATATTCATTTTGTTGTTGTTTGGCACTTAAATCTGTGGTAACAATATTTTGATTTGATAATATTTTATTAATAGTACCAAAAAATGTCTTATTTTCAAGAAGATAATCAGCATAGTACGCCAAACTACAATTAGAAATAACTAGTGTTGCCCAACACATCTGATCTAAATCTATTATAAAAGTAATTATTTTTTTATTTTTTTTGTTTAATTCGTCTTTTAATTTAATTTCTAGCTCTTTGAGATGAATTACTTCAAATGCTTTTTTGTCGCTTTCATGTTTTCTTATGTATTTAAATTTTAAAATGTTTTCAATATCAACACGTGTTAAAGGTTTTGTGTAATCTCCAAAAAATGTTGCATCAATGAATGTTAAATTTTCTGTTTTATCACAAGAAGATATGTTTTGTCTTAAAATAGGATCTTCTGTAATTATTTTTAAAGAGTTTTCAACTATTTGTTCTTCTATTTTGTCAATGATATCTTGCTTTTCAAAATCTCTAGCAATTTCCAACGGAGTTTTAATATCATTATTTTCAATACTAACATCTGTTATTTGATGTAAAAGTAGATCAACAACTTCTAAATTGCCATTCTCGACTGCATAATGTAAAGCTGTGTTACCATCTTTATCTATAAAATCAACATCTGCTCCTTTTTTAATCAGATCATTTATTTTTTTTAAATTTCCGTTACTAGACTCAATAAGTAATTCTCTATTGTTAATACTATTTTTTCTATCTTTAATTATTCTTATAAATTTTTGAAGTATAGGTTTAAAATTAGCTTTACCTTCGTTTAATAAATGTACAATATTTTGTTCATTATAATTTATTTCATTTACAAATTTTGAACCGTCACTATCTATGATTTGATTTGTGCATACGTCTCTATCTACATAACAAACATGTAACTTTACTTTATATTTTTCACAAAGTAGTATACCTTCAACTTCGTCCCATCTGTTGTTATTATCATGACTGTTAGCTCTAGCATTTTTAAACCGTTCTAGAGAATTATTTTGTTCAAATTTTCTACAATACTTTTGCAGTTCTTTTATTCCTAGCTGTTCTAAACCTTGTCTAAACGAATCTAAAAAACTGTTTTCATCAGCAATCACTTCTCCTACTTCCCAATTATGTGGTAATTTTAACGGCGGTTGGCAGGTTTGCTTTTTTACGTCCATGGTTTGCTCAATACTTTCATTTGCAAATCAAATTTTTCTTCTTAAAAATAATGTCTATTTGATTTTATAGCTTAAATTCTTGTTTTAACTAAAAAACTAGATATAATAGCTGGATCTGTATTTTATTTAAAAAAAAAAGTTCGAACTGCTTGTTATTTACTTTGATATAGACAAGTATGCGTTGTTTTAGATGCCAAATAATAGAATCTGAAAAAAAAAATCAGTTAGAACAAATGCAGAGTCTATAAACACATTTATATTTGCAATGTTATGTTTTAAACATAAATCAGAGAAGACATAAGATTGAAATAAAAATCAAATTTAGAATTCAATTCAAACATTAAACTAAATCTAGATCTGAACAACTTTTACACGTTTAGCCTTATCCTAAAACAAACAAGAAAAAAGTATAAAATAGTATTATCAATCAAGATTTGTGACTAAATTAAATTGAAAAATTAAACGCAACAACAAGATTGGTTTATCTAGTATATAGTCTTTATAACATAGTATACTACATACTGAGACAGACAAAACTACAGATAAAATAATCTACATTCAAAAAGATAAGAGTAACAAAAAAAAAGGGAATATTTACTAATAACAAAAGGAAATGAGATCAATAAAAAGGGTTACATGTAAGAAAAGCCAACAACGTAATCACAGAACTAGTGATGATCAAAGATATTAGTCCGGAGACTAGCAAGAAAGAAATATTGAAAGAAATTATGAATAAAGCAAACACAGAAAGAAGTACGATAATATCTACAAAGAAAGAATACAGAGAAAAACAAACAGTTATTTTCATAACAAAAAAGTAGCAGAACAGATAATAAGAAAAAGAGAAATAAACATAGGACTCATAAAATGCAGAGTAAAAAAAGTAAAAAAAAAGAGGGAGAGAGAGGGGAGAGAGAGGGGAGGGGGATATAAACCAACGTTTGTAAGAGGAAGATTCAAATCATACATTGGCATTATATTAACATACCAGCATGGGAAACAGCTGGAGTAGTAGAAGAAGAAGAATTGCTGACTTTACATAAGTATATACAGCACAAACGGAAAAGGGAAAAAGGGGAAAAGGAAAACAAAAGAGAAGGAAAATGAAACATAAGAGAAGGAAAATGAAACATAAGAGAAGGAAAATGAAACATAAGAAGGATGAACAAAGAGAGGATAACAAGAGCTATGGAAACAGAGAATGTGACTGAAAACGAGAACATAGAGAAAATATATAAAAGGTACTTGCAAAAGGTGAGGAAGGCAGCGGAAAAATCAATTCCCAGGTACAAAGAAGGAAGAAGAAAAAGAAAAAGACCGTACTGGTGGTGCAAAGAAGTCAAACAACAAAAAAGGTCTAAAGACAAAGAAGAAGGGGAGAAGATTCTGATAAAACTGAAGAAGAACTAAAAAATGACAAAAAACCCTAAAAAAAGCGATCTAGGGCAGTAAGAAAAGATGCTGGAAAGAAATGTTAAAATCTATAAACAATGATTCCTGAGGCAAACCATACAAAATAGTAATGAATAAATTAAGAGGAATGAAGGCAGTGTGCTTAAAAGATGAAGAGAATGAAGTAGTAAAAATTGAAAAATTATTACCCACTAGAGGATTAGTAAAGAACCAGCAGAAATAAAAACAGAAACAGTCCCGGCAACAGTGGAGGAGATAAAACAGATTATAAGGAAATTACCTAGTAATAATAATAATAATAATAATAATAATAATAATAATAAACTTTATTTATCCAGTAGATCATACATACATGATATAGGACAAGTCATATAAGAAATTCACAAATATAATATAATAATACAATGTACAACACAATATTAAAAGCTCTATGTAGACTTAAAAATAATAAATATGATAAAAGTATACTTAAATATAAAAGATCAATAATTAAAACTTAAAAAACAAAACAATAAATTACAATAATATAAAACTGTTATCTATTAAAAAATCATCAATAGAATAATACGCTTTTGTGTATAAGATAGTTTTTACAGAATATTTAAACTTTTTAAGATCTAATTTCTTTATGCTGTTTGGTAATCTGTTGTATAATTTTACTCCCATATAATGCGGACTTTTTTCAAATAGTGACAATCGATGTTTGGGGTACTCTAGTGTTGTTCCATTTCGTGTTGTATAAATATCGTTATTTATAGTATTAAAAGTTGTCAGATTAGATTTTACGTATACCAACATTTGAAATATATATACACTATACAATGTTAATATCTTATGCTTAATAAACAGTGATTTGCACGAGAACCTCCATGGTTTGTTAAACATATTTCGAAGTATACGTTTTTGTAGTTTAAATACTCGATCTACTCCACTTGACGCTCCCTATGCTACTAAGCAGTATTGCATGATCGATTCGAAATGGCCATGATAAAATCTTTGTAAAGCTGATTCTCCTACTAGTTTGTAAAGTCGACCCATTACATAACATAATGGCGCAAGTGTCTTACATACTTTGTTTATATGTGCCTTCCAGCAGCAATTACCATCAATGATGACTCCTAAAAACTTTGTTTCATCTTGATTGGGTATAGATTTTCCATTGCATTTTATTAAAAGTGAATGGTCGTACGTAGAGGTGTTAGCACTGAAACGTATTGTTGTTGATTTTGTAGAGTTTACATGCAACTTGTTAGACTTAAACCAATCATTTAAATTTGAAATAATATTTGAAGATGTATTTACTAAATCTTTGATACAATTTGAACTAACAATTAATGATGTGTCGTCCGCATATAGGACTCCAGTATCAATTTTTATATCGTTGACATATATTACAAACAAAAGCGGACCAAGTACCGAACCTTGAGGTACACCTTTTGCAATTTTAATTAAATTTGAAGTTTTTGTTTGTATTTTAACATATTGGTATCTATCGTCAAGATAACTTTTAAATAAATTGTACGCTTGCCCGCGAATACCGTAGTGATGCAATTTGTTTAATAAAATTGAGTGATCAACAAGGTCAAATGCCTTGCTAAGATCAATGAATATTCCTGCGCATTTTTTTCCGTCATCAAGGTTTTTGAGCAGTTTATTAAGATATTCTACTATAGCATCTGATGTAGATAATTTTTTACGAAAACCAAATTGAAAGCAGTTAAATAAATTATGTTTATTAAAAAAATTATAAACTCTATTTGCTATTAAACTTTCTATAACTTTAGAGAATGTATTTATTATTGATATAGGTCTGTAATTTTCGGCTAATTTTGCGTCTCCTTTTTTAAAAATAGGTACTATTTTTGCTAGTTTTAGTTTTTGGGGGTAGATACCTTGACTTAGTATATTGTTAATTAAAGCTTTAAATGGAGTAGCTATTACATGAATACATTTTTTTAGTAAAATTGTGTTTATACCATATTCATCTGATGATAGTGTATTTTTTAAATTGTATACAGTTTCTAATATTTCATTTTCTGATACCGGCATTAAGTAGATTGAAAATGGATTAGTATGGTGATTAAAGATTTGATTTGTAGAATTATTTTTGTCAGATAGAGAATCAGCAACGGTATTAAAATAATGGTTAAAATGATTTGCTATGTTTAAATGATTATTGTCTACTTGATTATTAATATTTAATGAAACTATTTCAGAACTGATTGTAGTTTTATAATTTTGATGAATAAGTTTCCACGAGGTTTTGTTTATGTTCGGTGAATTTAATATAAGCCAATTATTGTAGTTTTGTTTAGCTAAACGTATAACTTTACTATATACATTTTTATATGTTTTATAAAATAGTCTATCTTGTTCATTTCCATTGCGGGACAATACATATAACTTCTTCAAATGTTTCGACGAAACTCGTATACCATTTGTGATCCATTTGTTTTTACGTTGACCATTTACTTTCTTTTTCTTTAACGCAAAAGCTGAGTTAAACGATAAATTTATGTTATTCAGAAATATTGAACAACAGTCTTCAACATTATCTCCTTGCATTATTTCAGACCAATTTTGCTCTAAGAGTGTATTAATAAAAATGTCAATGTTTTCTTTAACGTTAGTTTCTCGGTAATAAATTGTTTTCGACGACTTTAATTCATAATTTACATTTATAATTGCTGTTTGCATATTGTGGTCTGAAAAAGCGTTTTCACTAACTGAACATTCTACGTTTATAATATGTTTACTTACACATATATTATCAATACAGTTATTGTTACGTGTCGCTTCATTTATTTTTACGTCTAAATTAAAAGAACTTAATAAATCACAAAAATTAAGTGTATCTTTTGATCTTTCAAATTGATTTATATTAAAGTCCCCACACACTATTATGTTTTTGTTTGCACGTTTTTGTAAAATTTTAAGACATTCTTCCAATTTATTTAAAAATATGCTTAAGTTGCCTGCAGGACTTCTGTAGATACTTAAAACACTAAACTTGTTATCACCTAAAATTATATCACACGCTGCACATTCAAATGATTTTTCAATAGATAAATTATTACATTCTTCAATTTTAAACACTTTAAAAATATCTTTTACTAGTATAAGAGACCCTCCATTTTTAAAAACATTTCTAGAAAAATGATCCGCAATACAGTAGCCTGGAATATTTATATAATCTAAGTTATCATTTTTAAAATGGTGTTCGGTTAAACATACAACATCACTATTATTACTGTCTAAAAACACCTCTAATTGTTCAATTTTATTTGATAATCCTTGAATGTTTTGGTGTCTTATGGTAAACGAATACTGCGAGTCCATTTGCTTCTTTCTAAAAAAGTTCTACTATTATTTCCATGATTTCCATAATCATTTGTTTGTCGACGAGTTTGGCTTGAATTATAATGACGATTTGTTGCCTGTAAGTTGCTATGTTGCTTGTAGTTCATTTCATACGCAAACCCATCCTCTATATTATTTACTGGTAGCTTTGTGCTTTCTTCAATGATCGGTAGTAATACATTTTTGTGCTGAAGTTTGTTGTATATTTTGTTTTTAATTATATCGCACAATGTTTTATAAATTAATCTCTTAGATGCACTGTGAAATTCAACAAACTCGTTTTTAAAAGTGTTCAGTATTAGCGAATTGCTATCTAAATAGCTAATATTTGGCAAATTTAATTCGCTGATTACATTTTCTATGCTAAGATTTACTTTATAAATGAAAGTATTTAGAGTACGTCGATCTCGGTAGTAAGGACATCCAATGATTATGGCATTTGTATTTGATAAACTATTTACGAATGTTTTCAATAGATTCACATCAATTTTTTTGTCTTTTTGTGCATTGTTTGCACCTGCCATTATTAAAACATAATCATTTTTGTTTAGAGTTTTACACATTGAATGACCAGAAATTACATCTTCAAAATACGCATTTGGCTTGCAAATGCTTGTTATTGAATAACTCTTGTGAGGTAGATAATTTTCAATAATGGCTGCGCTATTTTTGCCTAAATTATCGGACAGCATTAAAACGTTATTTTTAATCCGATCTCTTGTAATAGGTTTATTATTTTTAACTTGGTTTGTGATAGCCGAAGACTCATTATTAATAAGTTGTTTAGTTTTATTTTTAACCGGAACTATTTTATTGTTTAAAGTTGCAGCAAGAGATAACAACGGAGATAGTAAAAGCAGCGCTAGAGAAAAATGAGATAACACAAATAATAAACAGATGTCTGAAGGAAGGAATATTTCTGGCTTGCTGAAAAGATGCAAATCTAGTACTAATTGAGAAAAAGAAGGAAGCAGATAATACAACGACGTATAGACCGATATGCCTGATCAACACATTAGCAAAAATTATGGAAAAAGATATCGTAAGGACCTTAACAGCAAACTATAGATAGCAATTATAAAAGTAGCAAAAAAAGAGAACTAACACAAAACTACCAAGATAATATGGAGCTACTTTCAGTAGAGAAATCTACTGACAAAAAATGATAAAATATAGGCTGACTTAAAAAATACCACAGGGTTCTGCACTAGGTCTTAAACTATGGAATTTAGTTTATAATTAACTACTCAGGATGCGGCTGCCGGAAGGAGTGACAATAACGGCATTTGCGGATGACGTAGTTTTGGTAGATAGAGATATAGACATAGAAGTACTAAATGAAAGGTTAGAGTTAGCAATAGAGATGATAAAGAGATGGATGAGAAATAAAGGGTTAGATCTGGCTCCGCAGAAAACCGAGGCAGAATGCCTATCGACAAAGAGGACTAACTGGGGAAATGAAAAAAAAAGGCAGGTAAGCAAATAATAACCATAGGAAAAAATTTAAATACCTTGGAGTTACACTTGAAGCAAAGGGATGGAATGAACAAATTAAGGAAGCGGTAAATGGAACAAAAAAAAAATGGAAAGAATTCCAAACAAGGCTAATAGCAACTGCGGCTAGAAGTAATCTATTAAACGCCGCAGAAACATGAGGAGATAATTTAAAGACAACAAAACAGAAAAGAAGTAAGAGGAGCTATGAGAGCAAGTTTGTTAAGGATCTACAGGACCAACAGGACAGTGTCGCAGGAAGCACTAGAAGTAATTGCGGCAACAAAAATGGTAAATGAAAAACCTAGTTAGCAAGAAGCAAAAAGATGAACAAGAGAGAATAAAATGGCAGAGACAGTGGAAAAAAAAAGAAAAACAAGAATAGACAAGGGAACTAATACCAGAAATAAAGAATGTGTAGAGAAAAAACCGAAGACGTGTTACTATACAACACAACTACTCACCAGACATGGAGTTTGACAAGGCAGAACATACGCTAGTAGAATGCAAAGCGTTGGAAGAAAATTAGAAAACGCTAGAAAAGGTATTGGAAAACAAAGCAGACAAATCTACAATTATTAAAATATGCCTGAGTGACAAAAACAAATGGTGAGCACTAAGAAACTATGCAACGACAATACTTAAAAAAAAATATAGAGGAGTTTAAAGCTTTAAGATTTAGGTAAACCAAAATAGAAGATAACACACAATAACGTATACTGAAACATTAGTATCAACAGAAATTGCAGAAATAATAAGAATAAAGAAAGAACTTCTAAACGGAAGATATGCCATCTCAATGTTGACAGAAAATGCAACTTTCACAATGGTCGGAGTATATCTGGCAACCAGGGGACACAAAAAACTAAACCCAAATGGAAATTTAAGAGTCTCACTAGAAGTCAAACTGAAATTTAAAAAAAAAATATGACGAGGAAGAAGTTTATGAAGATATAGAAAAACTAAGAAGATACCTAAGACCAATACAAATATCTAGGCTGAATAACACAAGAACAGAAGAAAGGAAAGTGGGCTGCTAGTGTAGGAAACATGGCAGAAAAATAAGGTATAGGGAGAGATGGGCAAACTGCGTGAATTTTGCAAGGCCAAAACCAGCCCACCTCAAACTAGTACCTTAATAGAGACAATGACTAGAACAAACTAACAGCAGAACTTACTATTTTAGCAAAGGAATAGTGTAGAGACAAAGTAGAAAAATGGGGAACACCCAAAAAAGGAATAGTGTGGGCTAAAATAGCAAATATGATAGTATACAGCTGTTAGGATGGTTGGTAAAAAGAAACTCAAAATTACATATTGACATTACCATAGCAACATGGAAAATGGCAAGTATAGTGAATGAATGGGCTGTGACAGATGAGACATCACTGAATTTACACAAATATATACAATATAATATGAAGTAAAAAAGAAAACAAGAGTACACTAGAGAAAGTAGATGGAACGTAAGAAGAATGGACAAAAAAAAATAAAGAGAGCCATAGAAACAGAAGAAGCAACAGAAAATGAAAACAGAGAAGACATCAACAGAAGCCTGAAAGAAGAAATTTTTTTAAAATGTTGTAAAGAGGCCACCCTAGTACTGATTGAGAAGAAGAAAAAAAAAATAGAAAAAGCAAAATCATATAGACCAATATGCTTAATATACACACTAGCTAAAATAATGAAAAAATTCAAAGGTACAAAGAATAAAACAAGAAATAAAACAGCGTTTTTTGGAAAGCAATTATACAAGCGGCAAAAAAAAGAAAACTGAACAGAAAAACGATCAAGATCATATGGAGCTACTTACAGGTTAGAAACTTATTGACCAAGAAAGAAAGATTCAAACTTGCTAGAGAAGTACCACAAAACTCAGCACTAGAACCAATGCTATAGAACCTTGTTTATAATGAGTTACTTTAATTGAGGTTGCCAGAAGGCGTGACAATAACGGCATTTGCGAACAACGTTGCAATAGTAGGTAAAGACGTATAAATGGTAGTACTAAAAGAAAGACTAGAACTGGCAATATATATGATACAGTTATAGATGAAAAATAAAGATTTAAAATTAGCAACACAAAAAACAGAAGCGGCATGGCTATCAACTAAGTAGACTAATAGAGATACAGATAAGAAACTAAGTAATAACCATATAAAAAAATCAAATACTTTAAAGTGACACTTGAAGCAAAGGGATGGAATAAACAGGTTAAGGAAGCGGTCATAGGAACAAAGAAAATGAAGAGAAAGCTTGCTAGACTCATGCCAAACAACGGAGGTCTAGAAGAAGTAGCCAGAAGGCTAATAGCAACAGCAACAAGAAGTAATTTTATATAGAAGAAACATAAGGAAAAGCCATGAAGACAAAAAAATAGAAATAAAATATGAGGAGCTACAAGAGCTAGCTCGTTAATAATTAGCAGGGCTTACAGAATGGTGTCACAAAAGGCAGTAGAGGTGATTGCGGCGACACCTCCCGCAGAAATGATGGTAGACGAAAGAATAGAAATAGAGAAACTAATAAAAGAAAAAAACCAGTAAAAAGAAAACAAATTAAGAGCAAGAGAGAAGACAATGAAAGATAGCAGAGACAGTAAAATAGAAAAGAAAAAAAAATAGACAGGAGAACTAATTCTGGAGATAAAAAAAGTAGGAAGAGAGCAAACCCGAGGCGTGCTATTATGCAACAGAAATATTGACCAGACATAGACCTTTTGGAAAGTTTTTGAAAAAAATTTAAAAAATCAAGGAAGACATAAGATGTATATTATGTCAGGAAGAAACACACGCAGAACACACTCTAGTAAAATGCAAAGCGTTGGAGGAAAATAAAAAAGAACTAGAATAAGGAGTTTGACAATGGACAAATATAGAAAATAAACAAGCAATGAAAACAAACACACAAAATGAAAGCTATAGAAGAAAAACGAGAGAAGCAAAATGAAAACAAAAAACAGGAAAAAAGATTAAAAAAAAAGAAATAAAGAAGGATAGGACATTTATGCATAACATAACAAAATTGCAAAAATAAGAAAAATTAAAAAAGAAATAAGGAATGCAGAATAACAAAAATAACAAAACAAATACCAAATGGTAGATACGCTATCTTACAATTGACAGATAACTTTTGAGATAGTCAGAATATACCTGGCAACGAGAGGACACGAAGAACTAATCTCAGATATGAAGTTACAAGGATATAACTGAAGATAAAACAAACAAATTTAAGTCTGCCAAAAAGAATACAACTCATAGAGCTGCATAAACTATTTATGAAATAGAGAGGGTACGATAAAGAAGAAGTAAACTAAGACTTAATAAAACTAAGAACGCATCTGAGAACAAACCAAATTATTAGAATAAATAACACACGGATTAAAAAAAAAATGCAAAGTTGGATTTCAGTGCAATTAAAAAGAATACAAAAAAGCAAAAGAAACAAACAAAGATAGTCACTATTGACAGAGAGGGACAAAGAACACGTTACGCGCCGCATGCCAGCCTACCTTGAACTAATGCCAAATATAGACAAATTTGAGAAAGGCATTATTATATCAACAGAATTTACGCAAAAAAGAAAACCGGAAGGTATTGCAATGCGTAAGTCATTCTTAACACGTTCACTACAGCAGCAAAATTTATACTTTGTCTTTGACTGCGTTACGTTACTCGTAGTTCATTACAATTTTATACGTTTCTAAATAGTTTTAAAACATTACTTAATTAATTTTTATTCTGTGATAAGACGCTGGGGACAGATGACAAGAAAAACTACAGGTTCTTGGTGTTTTTTTTTACTTTTGGCTTTCAGATATTTGAAAATTAGGCAAATAAAATTGCCAAAAAAATATTGAAAAATATTCCATTAAAATTTTTTTTTAATTACAAATAAACATACGCACTACCTGTAGAGCTTTCAACAAATTTTATTATTTATCAAAACAAATTTTATTTATTCCAAAAAGACACACTACACTAATCTGGTTCATTTTGCTAATCAATAAAACAGAATATTAATTGATAAAAAAAAAATAAGAAACAAGAATTATTTGATTGATACTGCAATAAATATTAGTTTATTTATCTGTATAGTGACGTATTTTAATTTTCAATGCGTTTTGTGTGATATGACGTCATCATTTTTTAATAGAACTTTTTGTATTTTCTTTTACTTGTAGTAAGAAAATGTTTTATCAATTGCAATGATATAAAGTTTTATAGGACTTGCGGTTATTTTTTTCCTCATACATTCAGTCCATTTTTAAAACTAATCAAAAAACTATTAGATCAGTGGAATTTTTATAAAGTGAAGAATAGTATTTGAAATATAATAGTAATATGTCAGATATGAAAACTATTCAAAGTAAGAAAAGGAATTGAAATGCACTGTTTTATTGTATAAAATAATTACTAACTACTCCAAAATCTTTAATAATTTACAAAATTACCAGTAAAATAATCTAGCTTGATTTACTAAAATAGATACACTTGATTTAACACGCCTATTGTTTTATTCATAATTCATTGATAATTAATTAACTACTGCATTTTTTGTTTACTACTACTCTTTAAACTTTATAAAATTGATATCTTGATAAAAATATCTATTTTTGTATACATTTATAATACATTTTTGGATCTATTGAACATTATTAAGATAGACAGATTGACTCATAAATATTCATAACAAAAAACAACATTCAGTAAAAAGACTTACCAATTCTGTTAGAACACAACAAATTTAAAAACTATATTGTATATCTGTTCAATATTATTTTATGCGAAACACAATCATGCATATATATATGTTTCCAAACTCAAATATAGATTAGATTAGATAAAGTTCAATTTATTATACAAGAACAACACTATATGAGTAATCATTAAACATAAATAAAAAAATAAAAATAATTTATTTATCCAGTTTTATTTATCATATATACATTATATAGTCTGAAAAAAATTGCAAATATAATATAATAATACAAAGTAATACACAATGTAGACTTGGGTAAGAAATATAAAAAGAGTAGTTTTATATACGCAAAAACAAAACAGAAAGTACAATATTATACAAATTTATTTATTAAAAAACCAACAGAATGGCATGTCTTAGAAAATGGGTAATTTACCGGCATAACAAAATGATCTAATACTAGGTTTATTTAATTATTCATCCTTTAAATTTTGCTATATACTCGTAAGCATGATCGCAGAGTTGCATACAATAAATATTAAAATTAAATATTTTTTTTAAGTTTATTTTATTATATACATGAGCAATCAAATCATGTTATAAAAATTCTAGGGCCGTATGTTTTTATCTGACACTCTAAATAAATAATTTTTTTTACTAATAATTATGTAATTATTAATTTTGACGACTTAATTTTTATTTATTTATTTTATTTTGTTAGTGAATGGTGAAAACGTTTTTTTAAGTAAAGTCATTTTGTAGAAAAAAATTAATAATAATAATAGATTTTTTTTTTTAAACAAATACTTAAACGTTGAATTTTTTATATCTATTTATTAATTTGTTTAATAAATTTTAGCTTTTTTCATCTCTCAGCTCTGAGTAATCTGAAAAGTTTGTAGGCTATACAATGTTTTTCGTTTGGTAAGTACAAATTCCGTCGCAGGTTGAATTGTTCCTGTCAAAACAATAACAAAAGTTTATATTGTTGTCATTGTTGTGGGTCGATCGGGGCAGGAAATAACATACACTTGCACTAATTAATAAATACTAATTTAATATATATTTAACTTAAAGATTATCTGTGATACAACTGTATTTTATAGTCTACTCTATCTTAATGGGTTCCTATATTCTATTCAACCCGTATACATAATCTTACATTTAATAAGGTAGGGGTAGAAAAGTCACACACAGTGTTAACTCTTGGGTGGTAAACACATTTGTAGAATTCTGGGAACACACATTAAATTGAGATATAAAATATTTACTATTTGTAAAATGTGCTCTTCTGAGAAGTCATAAAACATACCCGCTATATTTCAAACAAGGTAGTGTATACCTTATCTTAAAACACATTAAATTCAAATAATAAAAATGTCCCTTTTTCCAGACGTGTGACAAGTAGGTATACCGATGTTGTGGGATACAACATTTCTACACCTTACAATTTTTTTTTTAATTTATAAAAAAAAACTAATTAGTTACTAACTACGGTTAAATTTAATAATAATAATATTAAGTTTATTTGCCTCAAAGACAATTTAGTTGAGGTTCAGCTCATCAGAACAATCTAGATGTCCGATCAACCCTCTCAACTACAATAATTTAACTCAAAAATACAATTTCTAATTTTTTTTTGCGCTATATGAGGTTTGATGCATATTTGATATATATATATATGGGTAATTCCATTACTTTTTGACTAATTTGAAAAAGTCGTCTTCTTTGCTCAAATTTTCAGGAATCAAAATATGGAAAAAAATGAGATTCCCAAAATTTTGGACCTTAGAATATTACCTGTTAAAAATGACACACATTTAAAGGTCAAAAATTTTACAATAAAACGTCTTTTTTAGCTTATTTTGTGTCCATGATGGCTCAAATTATTCCTTATTACATGTACTTTAAAACCCATATTTTATGTTTAATATCGTGGCAGTCATTTTGATATATTAAGCTTTAAACATTAATCCAAAAAACCCGTAAATTTAGCAAAATCGCAAAACTTAGCTATCTTTAAACCGTTCTAACATTGTCAATTCTTAACAAAATTTGATCCACGAGGTCTAGATTTCCACGTGTTTAATCTCTTTTTTCAAAATGATCACACAATACTTATAGAATTAATACGTACACACCACTATTTTGATGCAGGAAGTTGCACATGTTTACGCGATCTATGACGATTTTAGTCAAAATTTTAGTAAATACTCTTTAGAGCACAAGAAAAAAAGTTATCTATATGAGAAATGGTATATTGGGCATTATCAAGAATTTTTTAATTTTCAAAAATTGTCAAAATCGGCGAACGGCACTTTTTTGTATCTCAATTTTTGGGCCTCTAAAAAAAGATAAGAAAGTCCACTGTGGCTGAAAATATTCCGTATTGCATGTACTTTAAAACCCATATTCGTATATTTAATGTTGGAGCAGTCATTTTGATATATCAAGCTTAAAACGTTATTTTAAAAAGACCCGTAAATTATGAAAAATTGCAAAATTATGCTTTGTTTAAACCGTTTTAACATTGTCAAATTTTAAAGAAATCATAAAACACACTTGCTATATTTCCAACAAGGTAGTTTATACCTTATCTTAAAACACATTAAATTCAAATAATAAAAGTTACCTTTTTCCAGACGTGTGATAAGTAGGTATACCGATGTTGAGTGATAATCCATATTTTTTTCTTCTACTTTTTATAATTTTTTTATTTTAATCTGTGTTTTATTACAAAAAGCACTTTAATATATTAATAAAATTATATAAATAAATTTTTTTTTGTAATAGAATGCAAACAAACTGATTCTACAACTTGGCGAAAAAGAATAATGGTCTAAATTGATAACTGTTTTTAAAAGCCGCATGGTCAATGTAACCATAGCACAAAAATTTTAATAATAAAATATAAAAATCTTCAATATAAATTAAAAAATACTTCAGTGGAAGAGTGACTAACATTGTACCTCTAACTGATTGGAAAGAACGGTTATTGCCAATTATTTATTTAAGTGTAGAAAGACTTAAACTAGTAAATGATGGCATTGACGGCAAAAATGTAAATGTTTGAGAAGTGAAATAATCTTTATTCTTATACAACATTACTGTTAATGTGTAATTTCAAATTTGTCCTATCTTTGTTATTTGTATCAAAAATTATGTTTTGTGATCCAATGCAGCTTTAGTGCTGAAGAAGACAACAGTGGTTTTTCTAAACGTTCACCTATTTTTGAAATGTTTATATAAATAAATATAGTACAGTCCTATTGGCAAAATTTGTTTTTTTACAAAATTAATAAAATATCTTTAAACCTAATCCTGTATATTGTATGTTATTTTTTTTAATTTAAAACTATTATTTTTATATTTATTGATGATGCATATAATTCTACTACAGTGTGATAATATTAACTTATCTATTCTATACTGAGAATTACAGAGATATGCAAGTATTTTTGCGTATTTATTACATATGATACTAATATTGAAAACAAATATAATAAAATTATTGTCTCTGTTTGGTTTTCTGCTTTATCAGATATCAATTCAAAAAAGTCTAAAGCTTGTGGCGGCTCAAGCTATATTTACTGTTAAATTAAACGTTTTTTTTAATAATTTAAATTATTTTATGTTGAATAAATCTTTAAGTGGCTCACTTAATTGGAACATTCTTTATATGACTCAAATTTTCTGTTTTTTTTAATTTATAAAAACAAAAAAATAATGCTCATAGATATAGTGTCTTTACGACATGGCCTTAATTCATCTCAGCGGATTACTTCATTACTAATCGCTTTGGGAAGACAATTATGTTTATATTATATGCCATAAATAACTTATAACACCTCGATGTTCAAAAGTGAAAATGTTATATAAATATACATTATTTTCACCATTAAAAATTACCTTGGGTTCTAGGTATATAATACAATCATAATTGGATGCTAATGAAATAATCCGTTGAGATAAATTATGCTCATTTAATGGATCTCTAAAGAAACTACTAATGAGCTAATCTGGTAAGTCAAAGTAATAAAGCCGATATATCTTTGACAACACTTCTAAGAGCAAGGGTATTTAAAGAAAGATTATTTTATGATTAGGGAATTAACCGTTAAGTTTTTTTTATAATAATACTTTATTCACGGCATTTATATCAGGGGTGGCCAACCCGCGGCCCGCCTTAAACGTTTTTCTGGTCAGCAAGATTTATCAGACTTTTACAAAATGTGCACTCAGATGCAAAATATATTTTTTGCAATCCGGTAATTTTTTTTTATATACCTTTTAGTGTTTTAGAAAAAAACAGCATATGGTACTTATTAGTTAATACACAAAAGAAAATGCATTTCTGCAAAATAAATTTAACAGAGATTAATAATGAAAATTTTAGTTAAATATGATTTGATACTCGCCCTTTTAGTTCTGTGATGTTACTAGAACTAGCCTGGCTCAGCTAGTGGAAAAAGGCCGTGTAAAGTTCCACACAACAAATATAATGATAAATAGGAAAGAAAAACAACAACTCACCGATTGACGTCACGATAGATACTTTGATATGGATAGGCTCCAATTGTTTTTTTATGGACTTTGATGTCGGTACTAGATTCCTGGAATAACCAATAAACCTATGGCTGAAACTTTTTTTGAAACTTCTTACGGTTGGAGAATTATTTAGGTGTTTCGGTAATTTTTTTTTGTGGTTATGGTGATATTTCGATGTGATCTAGATTTAATTGGTGTTTTTTTTGTGTAAAATTTTAGGCCCTGAAGAAGCTACCATTGCAGTAGCAAAACGTTGGCTAATTGATTTTGTGTTTTTGTGAAATCAATTTTAATCAAAAAATAAAGTGGATTGAATATAATAAATAATTTAACAACATGATATAGGTTCCAATAATCATTAATGTTTTGACGTTGTTTTCCCGTTAACCCTTTATAATAATACAATACGTCAGTTATCTTACTTAAGAATATATCAACATGGGATCGTACCTAAATCACATCCTCCTATTAGCTGGTCCTGAGGCAGTCAAATATTTTCACTAAAATGTAAACGTCGAGGGTTTATACCAAAGTTTATTAAGAAACCATTAATACACAACGAGTGCCAGACATCACTCACCATAGAAATATTAAAAAATTAGAAGACATCAATCAAAGGGTAATGAACGATTATTTACATATTACTATTAATGAATGCAATTTTATATTAATTAACCTCAATAATATGTTATCATATGTACATAGCACACTTTCAAATAAATTACCTGCAAATGTGTTGCATGGTTTTCTTAATGTTTAAGAAAAGAGATACAAACTAATTTTCAATAAAATAAAAAATCAACATCTCATAAAAACTAGTAAGTTGGAATCTTCTGTTATCAAAAAATCTAATATTGATAAATGGATAAAAAAGTGTACTAATGTGATATTACCATATATAAATGATATAATAATATTAAAAAAATTTCAGCATGTGGTCCAAAATTTGGGTTACCAGTAACTAATAAAGATATTGTATTGATATGTTTTCTCTTTTGTCGAACGTTGAGGAAATTTTGCAACATATCCCCATTGACAAAAGGGATGTGAATAGAGCAAGAGCTACTTATATTATTACCAATTTTATAAACTCTACATCTAAAGTTTCGTCAATTCATAATATTATTAAAAAAACTAAAATATTCCTTAATAATAATTCAGAACTAATTGTTACAAGATCTGACAAGGGTAATTTTACGGTTGTCTTATTTCGTGATAACTATATGACCAAATCTTTGCAAATATTAAATGATACTAATACTTACAAAATTTTAAATAAAAATCCTATTCCATCATTAGAACAAAAATTAACCATATTGATTGATAATCTGGCTAAAAAAGATTACATTGATAAATTGATTGCTAAACAACTTAAAAACTATAAAGGATCTTGTCCCAAATATTATGGCTTACCAAAAACACATAAAGAGGATATTCTATTAAGACCAATCATTTCTTGTGTGAATTGTCCGGCAAAAAAAATTAGGAACTTATGTAGCTAAGATTAACAATCAAGCATTCAATTCAATTAATATTTTTAGAGTGAAAAACTTGTTTGAATTTGCAGCAGCAATTAACAATTTTGTATTATTGTTTAGTGTCTTTTGTTGTTGTTTTATTATTTACTAACATCCCATTAGATTTGGTCATAAAAATTATTACAGATAATACTAACCTTATTTATGATGTGACTGATATACCTTTGCCTGAGTTCATTACACTAATTACTTTCTTGTTTAATTCCACCTTTTTCACTTTCAATAATAGTTTTTTCCAACAAATTAGTGGTTGTCCAATGGGTAGTCCAATTAGTCCATTGATTGCAAAAATAGTTATAAACACGTTACTTTATTATTGCTCTTCTTAGGTTCCGTTTACATTTCCTTTTGTTTACCAATATGTAGATGACTTATTTGTGCTGTCCCTATAAATGAAGTAGACTGAATATCTTCAATTCGTATCACCAAAAATTAAAATTTACAGTGGAAAAAGAAGTAAAAGAAGGTGTACCGTTTATAGATACGTGGGTGATGAGAGATGTAGAGAATAGAGTAAAACTTGACTGGTATATCAAACCAACGAGTTTCAAAAGATATTTACCTTTCGATTCACACCATCCAATGAAATATAAAATTAATACTGTATTAGCAATCAAGAATAGGATACTTAACATTTCCCACCCTAGTTTTCACTATGATAATCTGAGTAGATTATACAAAATCTTAAAGAATAATTGATACCCAAATGAGCTTTAAAAAAAATTGTTATTTTGCTCTAGAAACTTACCTCCTCTTACTTCTAATTCAGTGAACACACAGTATATAATGGTATCACCAACAAAAAAACATTTCATGAACTTCCATTTATTGATGGACTGTCACCAAAATTAGTCAATTTATTTACCTGCCCTAACAATGGGAATAGTAATATGATGATTGCTTAGAAATTGTTGGAAATGTTCTAAAGTTGTACCTGTGTTTAAGAACTTAAATCGCAATGACGTAACAAATTATCGTCCAATAACGTTAATATCTAATTTTGCAAAACTATTTGAAATATTATCTTACAAACCTTTATATAGTCACGTAGGAAAATTCTTAAAATCAAATCAGCATGACTTTGTGAAAGGGAAATCTACAGTCACTAATTTATGTAGTTTTACTGATGCTGTATCGGGGGCTTTAGATGAAAAATATCAAGTTGATGTAATTTACATGGATTTCTCTAAGGTTTTTGATCAAGTTCAACACAATACTCTTATTAAAAATTTACATTCCTTTGGTCTAAGTGATGGCATAATAAGTTTGTTGGCATCTTACGTTAACAACCGGGTCAACTTTGTTGATCTTAACGGAATAAATTTTAAGACATTTATGCCTACTAGTGGGGTCCCGCAAGGCTCATATTTAGGTGCTTTGCTTTTTTTAATGTTTGTCAACGACATTTCAGATTCTATTAATTCGGAATGTCTTATTTACGCTGACGATTTAAAAATGTTAAGCAAAATACAAACTTTTGATGACTGTACGCAATTACAAAACGACTTAAATGCAATACAACTCTGGTCAACAAATAACAAGCTTAATTTAAATACTGATAAGTGTAAAGTGATGCAATACAGTAGAAGGCGAACTAATATACTATATATGTATGCAATAAATGGTTTTCTACTTGAGAATGTTGAACTAATTAAAGACTTAGGTGTATACTTTGATCCTAAACTAACATTTAAACAGCATGTAATGAAAATTACCAAAGAATGTTATAAGACATTAAGTTTTATTTTACAAAATAGAAAATCATTCACTGATACGACGCCATTATTAAATTTCTATAAATCGTTTATAAAAAGCAAGCTGGAATATTGCTCTATAGTCTGGCATCTATCAGCTGCACTGTACATAAACGAAATAGAGAAAGTACAAAGAAAAATTTTAAAATCTATGTACTACAGAACACATGGCAACTACTCACATCGTGGCATTAGGAATAGTGTTCTTCAAAATGAGTTTAATCTACCAGCTTTGCAATCAAGACGAATTATTGCCCAAATATTGTTTGTATACAAATTAATAAATAAACAAATTAATCACGAAAACTTGCTATTAAAACTCAATTTTATTGTGCCCAGAATAAATAGAAGATCTAGAACTGTTTTTTATATAGACCGTGCTATGACTAACCATCATCTAGGGTCACCTATTTTGTCAATGTGCATTTATGTAAACACGTATTGCAATGATATTGATATGTTTAATACATTAAGTAGTAGGTTAGCAGAATCATTGTTAAATATTATTTTACATTAAGCTGTATATGTAGATATTTTATTTTTTATTTAAATTTTTTTGCTGTTTTTGTTTTTGTTTTTGCAGATTATATATAGACCGTTGTTTCTTTCTTTCTACTATTTTTGTTTATTAATCTAACACAATATGCATTTTTTGTTTGTTTAATAAATAAGTATTTACTTTTGTTTATTAGAACATTATTTTGTTGTGTTATGATAATTATTATAGTTATATTTTATGAATAGATATTTTGTTATAAATTGATTAACATATAATATATTGTATTTGTTTTATTTTAATATTATCCTGTAAATAGTTTATTTTTGTAACTGTTGGATAATAAATATTATTATTATTATTATTATTAGAGCATGACAAACACTTTAAATAATCTATTCGCTGTATATACTGTTGTCAATGTGATCTAGATTTAATTGGTGTTTTTGTGTGATATTTTAGGCCCTGAAGAAGCTGCCATTGCAGTAGCGAAACGTTGGCTAATTGATTTTGTAGTTGAGTTGATTTTGTGCATATATATTATTATATAGGTTATATAGAGGTGTATTAAAATACTTTTATATGCTGTGAGTTGTATATTGTACAGACCGGTTTCGGCTGTTAGACCATCGTCGGTGTAATTTTGTGAATAACATGATTTAGGATTGGCTTTTGATTGAATGATGGTATGAATATTGATTTTAATTTGGCCGCATACCCGATATCTCTTTCTTTCTAATATCTAACAGCCGCAAACTTTTCTTCCATATATATATATATATATATGGGTAATTCCATTACTTTTCGACCAATTTGAAAAAGTCGACCTCTTTGATTTTGCTCAAATTTTCAGGGATCAAAATATAGATGAAAAAAATGAGATTTCCAAAATTTTAGACCTTAGAATATTGCCTGATCAAAATGACACACATTTGAAGGTCAGAAATTTTACAATAAAACGTCATTTTTAGCTTATTTTGCATCTCAATTTTTGGGCTTCTGGAAAATGATAAAAAGGTCTACGATAACTCAAATTATTTCTTATTACATGTACTTTAAAACCCATATTATTAAGTTTAAAATCGTGGCATTCATTTTGATATATTAAGCTTTAAACATTATTCCAAAAAAACCCGTAAATTTAGCAAAATCGCAAAACTTTGCTTTCTTTAAACCGTTCTAACTTTGTCAAATCTTAACAAAATTTGATTTGCAAGGTCTAGATTTCCTCGTGTTTAATCTCTTTTTGAAGTGATCACACAATACTTATAGAATCAATACGTATACACCATTATTTTGTTGCAGGAAGTTGCACATGTTTTCGCGATCTTCAAAACTTGTAATTTTCAGGTCCCAAAAAAGCGTTGTCACCCTATATCGATTTTAGTAAAAATTTTAGTAAATACTCTTTAGAACACTAGAAAAAAGGTTATTCATATGAAAAATGGTATATCGGGCATTATCAAGAAATTTTTAATATTCAAAAATTGTCAAAATCGGCAAACCGCACATTTTTGTATCTCAATTTTTGGGCCTCTGGAAAAAGATAAGAAGGTCTACGTTGGCTTAAAATATTTCTTATTGCATGTACTTTAAAACCCATATTCGTATATTTAATGTTGGGGCAGTCATTTTGATATATCAAGCTTTAAACATTATTAAAAAAAAAAACGTAAATTTTGAAAAATTGCTAAATTATGTTTTGTTTAAACCATTCTAACTTTGTCAAATCTTAAAGAAAATTGATCCACGAGGTTTAGATTTCTTCGTGTTCAATCTTTCTTTAAAGTATTTACACTAGACTTATAGAATCAATTTATATTCACAACTATTTTGATGCAGAAAGTTGCACATGTTTTCGCTATTTTCAAAACTTGTAATTTTTAGGTCCCGAAAAAACGCTGTCACTCTATGTCGATTTTAGTCAAAATTTTAGTAAATACTCTTCAGACTACAAGAAAACAGGTTATTTATATGAAAAATGGTATATTGGGTATTATCAAGAAGCCATTGAGAAAATGTAAGTCATTGTGCTGCGTCGCCTGGTTGTAGGTGTTTTACTTTTGATAATAATATGGGTGAACTTTTTCACTAAAAAACGAGTCAAAAAGTTGTTTTCTGTCAGGAAATCTCAATTGCTAGGGCATTACCATTACAGAGTCCGTAAACAAAAATGATATCTGCGTATAACCTAACCTAACCCAACCTAACCTAACCGAACCAAAGAAAACTGTCTTAACAAGTATCAAAAGCTTGCATCAATGCACACTTGTTAAAGTAATGTTGTTTTGTTTGTGTTTTTTTGCTAAATAAAAAGTTTTTTAAATATTTTGTATTTGTTGACTATCTCAAAAACAAAGCAAGATAGACAAAAAATGATTTAGATTTTCTGAATTTTGACGATTTTTGAATATAAAAAAATTCTTGATAATGCCCAATATACCATTTTTTATATAAATAACTTTTTATTTGTGGTCAGAAAAGTATTTACTGAAATTTTGACTGAAATCGACATAAGGTGACAGCGGTTTTTCGAGACTTAAAAATTACAAGTTTTGAAGATCGCAAAAACATGTGCAACTTCCTGCATCAAATTAGTGGTGAATATGTATAGATTTTATAAGTCTTATGTAATCATTTTAAAGAAAGACTGAACACAAAGAAATATAGACCTCGTGGATCAAATTTCTTTAAAATTTAACAAAGTTAGAACAGTTTAAACAAAGCATAATTTTGCAGTTTTGCTTAATTTACAGTTTTTTTCAGAATAATGTTTGAAGCTTGATGTATCAAAATGACTGGCCTAACATTAAATAGACAAATATGGGTTTTAGAGTACATGTAATAAGGAATATTTTGAGCCATCGTGGACCTTCTAATCTTTTTCTAAAGGCCCAAAAACTGAGATACAAAAATGTGTGGTTTGCCAATTTTGCCAATTTTTAAACATTAAAATTTTTTTGATAATGCCCGATATACCATTTCTCATGTAGATACCCTTTTTTCTTGTGCTCCAAAGAGTATTTACTGAAATTTTGACAAAAATCGACATAGGGTGACAGCGCTTTTTTGGGACCTGAAAATTACAAGTTTTGAAGATCGCGATATTATGTGCAACTTCCTGCATCAAAATAGTGGTGTATACGTATTGATTCTATAAGTATTGTGTGATTACTTTAAAAAGAGATTAAACACAAATAAATCTAGACCTTGTGGATTAAATTTTGTAAAGATTTGACAAAGTTAGAACGGTTTAAAGAAAGCAAAGTTTTGCAATTCTGCTAAATATACGTTTTTTTTTTTAATAATGTTTAAAGCTTAATATATCAAAATGACTGCCACGATTTTAAACTTAATAATATGGGATTTAAAGTACATGTAATAAGGAATAATTTGAGCTATCGTAGACTTTTTTATCATTTTCCAGAAGTCCAAAAATTGAGATACAAAATAAGCTAAAAATTACGTTTTATTGTAAAATTTCTGACCTTCAAATGTGTGTCATTTTGATCAGGCAATATTCTAAGGTCTAAAATTTTGGAAATCTCATTTTTTTCATCTATATTTTGATCCCTGAAAATTTGAGCAAAATCAAAGAGGTCGACTTTTTCAAATTGGTCGAAAAGTAATGGAATTTCCCATATATATATATATATATATATATATATATATATATATATATATATACGAGTATATATAAATAAACAATGTTGGTTACTGATTACTCAATAAATAAATTTCAAACTAAATATCGATAGCTGCAATTATGGCTCACGTTCTTTCATGTTGATTATAATTTTTGTATTTTAATTTATTATACAGAGCCATTAATCAAAATTACCGGAACACTTAATTAATTCTCCAACCGTAAGAAATTTTAACAAAGTTTTTAAACATAAGTTGTTTTTTTTAACTGAAAATATTTTCAATATGCAGGGTATTCATTTTATCGTGGAAATTTGTTAATTTTTTTTTTTTTTAAACGGATCACCATATATAATTTTACATTTTTTTATTCTAATACTATTTTTTGTATTTTATTTATATAATGCACCATTTTTTAGTTTACATCCTGTATATTTTTACATTTTTTAATTCTTAGAATTAATCTTAAAACTAATCTTAGAAATAGTAGTAGTATAGTTTTATTTATTTTATAAATGGAACACCCTGTATACTTTTACTTTTTTAACGATTTAATTATTGTTTTGTTTTTTGTTTTTGTTATTGATGTTGTTGTTTTTTTTATTTGTTTGGTTAAAATAAATGTGTATGTTTGTGGGAAAATGTTCTTAATTTGAAGTTCAGGAGTTTATTCTGAATTTAACATATTTATGGAGGTTATGATTATAATATTTATAATTTGCAATCCTGTTTTGGCAAAGTTAATGCTGATGCATGTATCATACATAATATGAGACAATCATGTCTGAAAAGTTATGGCTTGATGAATCTAGGCTATGTAATTGAAAAATTAATATATACTTTTTGCAGTTGCATCCCAAGTTAGTACAAGTGGAAATTTGAAAATTGACTCCAAAATTAGACATGGTCTTCATAGCGTCGTAATATTAAAATGTGCATGTGAAAACATACAAAATTCTAACAAAAGAATGGTTCCCAGACCAACAAAGTATTAATGAAACATTTACTAACACCTTTGCTGTCTAGGCCATTATGTCAATTGGTAGTACATTTAAACATACGAAAAAATTATGTGTGATGAATGTCCCCCCCCCCCCCCTATCTGGATCAATGTACTATTTAATCGAAGGCCAATTAAGCAAGGTATGGATTGATTCAAACTGGTTGGACATGGAAGAAGCTGGGCAACAAAAACATAAAAAAGCTGTAAAGAAAGGTCAGATTGATAAAGATGAGGGGCCTTGGATTGACGCGTATTTGGATGATGGTTGAGCATACTGTAGTTATAGTCATAATTTTAATTCGTTGTCTAAAATTGTTGTAATTATTCGAAAAAAGAAAAAACAACAAAAGTTTTGTATATGTGTAATTTGCACTCGAGCATTACATAAAAATATAGACGCCAATGAACATACCTGTTTTAAACATTTGTCTGGATCTTTGGGAGCAATGGAAACTGACATAATCGTAAAAAACTTTTTGTTCAAGAAAAAGTTTTGTATAGTAGACAAGTACAAAAGGTGTAATGTAAAAACCACCTATACAACGACACAAAAATACTCCACTTGCAGCCAGAAAAATGCTAACAGGTTCAAAAATAGTTTGTCTACAAAATATTGCACAAAAGGCTATATATTACAACGCTAGTGCAGAAGTTAGTAGTCTTGTAACTGATTTGGAACAAGGGCTATGACCGAGGGGTTAACAACTAAGTAAAAAATTGTACACTTGATTATGAATACGCGTAATTATTACGTGATTATGTAATGATTACGTGATTATGTAATAATTATGTGATTATGTAATAATTACGTGATTATGTAATGATTACATGATTATGATTATGCATTGATTACGTGATTATTTAATAAATTCACACTGATTACGTGATTATTTAATGAATACGCAATGATTACGTGATTATTTAATAAAAACGGAATGATTATATGATTATGTAATGAATACATGATTATTCAGTGAAAACGTGATTATAAAAATGATTATGTGTAACTTGCAAATTACACCAGATGTTCAACATTTGATCAGCGTTGAAACTGTAGGACAATTTGATAACCCTACATATTGGTCCTAAAAAATGTTTAGGTTAACGGCTTCAAATTTTGGTTTAGTCTGTAAAAGCCAAGAATGGACGTCATGTCATACATTAATAAAATCAATTTGGAGTCCTCAAAATTATTATTCCGATGCTGTTCAATATGGAAAAGTAATGGAATCCGTTTCTATTGCAAAATTTGATTTTGTTCAAACCACTAAAAATGTCTTTCTCTACATAAGTCTTGATCTTGTGAATTTTTTCAGATGTTTTCAATAATCCATTTTTGAGTAATAAGCAATCAAAATTTGAAAAAATCGATTTTTTTGCATTTTCTTACATTTTGTGATCGTTTGGAACTTCTCAGGGTTACATTTTTTAAGAAAAAACTTTAATGAACTTTTTTTTCAAAATTGTTTAAAAAATAATTTATTACAACTACAATTTTTTTTCTTAAATTTTGAATGGATAGATAACGTGTTTTTATATGTGCAGAAAATACACTAAAAATTTTAAGAAGTGCCGTGTGCTACGCTCCGAGATGTAGAATGAATCCACAGAAATACTTAAAAATAGCAAAAACTGCTTAAATTTCACAATTTTCTGTGGATACATTCTAAGATACCTCAGAGCGTAGTACACGGAACTTCCTGAAATAGGGTACCTTTTGCATATATAAAAACACGTTTTTGTTCATATTTGCAAAAAATAATACCCGTCATCTTATTTTTAAGAAAAACTGCTTTTTAAAGTTCTGCAAAATTTTCAAAACTTTACAAAAAACTTTTTGGTTGTAAAAGATGATACTTAAAACTACTTAAAAAGTTCATCTTACTTTTTTCCTAAAAATGCAACTTTGAGAAGTTACAAACGAACAAATAATGTGAAAAAATGCAAAAATATCGATTTTTTTAAATTTTGATTGCTTATTATTATAAAATGGCTTATTGCAAAATCTAAAAAAAATCACAAGATCAGAACTCATGTAGAGAAAGGAATTTTCAGTAGTTTGAGCAAAATCAAATTTTTGTTCCGTACACATCACTCAGACATGGCCATATATATTATAGTATATTTACATTTCAGTAAATATTTTATTTATTATACGTTTTTTGTAAGACTTATAGGAGAAAATTCCATAATTGAAGTCAAATGTTTATGGCCATGTATGAGTCAAGTGTACTGAATGAAAATTTGTTTATATCAAACCACAAAAATGCCTTTCTCTACATGATCCTGATTATGTAAATTTTTTCAGAATTTTTTAGTGAGCTATCTTCAGTAATAAGCAATCAAAACTTGAAAAAATTGAGGTTTTAAAGTTTTTTTACATTTTTTGATCTTTTGTAACTTCTCAGGATTACATTTTTAGGAAAAAACTATAAGAAACTTTTTTCTTCAAAATTGTCCAAAAAATAACTAAATTACAACAAACTTTTTCTTTAAATTTGTCTAAAGAATAGGAAATTACTTGTTTTTGAGTTTTTAAAATTTTGAAAAACTTAAAATGATAGGTATTTTCTTTTTTTTTTTTTCATAAACGTGTTTTCGTATGTAAAGCAATTTTTGGCTATAAAAACTTATTCGTTGGATAAATTTGAAGAAAAAAGTTTCTTATAATTTTTTTCTAAAAATGAAATTTTTGAAAAGTTAAAAACGATAAAAAAATGTAAAAATACTTAAAAATCCCAATTTTTTCAAATTTTGATTGCTTATTACTCGGAAATGGTTTAGTGAAAAAAAATGAATTCAAATCATGATTCATGTAGAGGTAGACATTTTCAGTGGTTCGAGCAAAACAAATTCCGTACACTTGACTCATACATGGCCTTATATAAAATATCTAAATTGGGTTTGACGCTTGAAGATGCGTGAACGAAGGACCGTACAATATGCTTAGGCAAAACAAAAGTACACTGAATTTTTTAATTAAAATTTTATTACTAATTGAAACACTTACTTAAAAAAAATAAATATAATCCTGATAATGATTTTGTAATTATTTCACTTTTATTTTAATGATTTGTCAAAAAATAACAGTAAATAGTAATTGAATTATATTTTTGTTTTGATATTTTTTGATATAAGGTCAACTGCACATTGCAAATAAGGAAATGTGTTATTTTGTAGAATTTATCAATTAATCAAAAAAAATTGTTTATTGATTTTTTTTAAGATAATCAGTTTTGGGAAAATGAGATGATTGGAAAATTTACAAAATTTTACAAAAACTGTTTGTTACCCGAAATAGTAAGAGGAAATTTAAAGAATCAGCTACGATGTATTGACCCCGACTACGTGCTGGAAGCGATAAAAGAACAACCAAAAAAAAAAAGAATAATAAATAGTGAATATACATATTAATATATAAAACATATTTTTTTTGGTGTATTTATTCCTATTTATTTTGCATCTGGACATCAAAAGAAATATAAACAAAAACGGTTTTCAGAGATGACCCGTCTCAAGACACTGAAATGCTTGACAATTATCGTTTTTTCAATTAATCTATTTGCCAAAACTAGATCAAGAATTCAATTAAGAAAAACATAAAAATAATAAAACAATTTACTATGTATTTAATCACAAATTTATTCTTACTATTATAATTCGTAAGACTAAATTTGTGATAAAAATTATTGTAAATTGTTTTATTATTTTCATAAACAAGAGTTATCACGTAGTAGATCACAACTATAAATTATATTAAAAAATACTATATTGCAATACGGTGCTCAGATTTAGAGTGAACAAAAACATTTAAAAATAAAATACAGACGATTTTATTATCATATAAATAGGATAACGTATTTAATACTTATTTAACCCTTAGACGACTGAAGGTGGTACCCGGGTACTTTTTCACTATTTGACGTTTAATATTACTTTAGTGTAAAGACTTTCTGACTTGAGTTTCTAGGACATCTTCAATCTACTTATTTTGGATACTTTTGTAAATTTTCAGATTTGTACTTGTTAGTTGTTTTATAATTTTGACACTTGAATATACCACAACGTTTACGGGCGGACGGTGGTACCTAGGTAACACCATACTTATTGTAAATAATAATTAAAAAATATTAAAATATATAACATATTATTTATTTTTACACTTATTACATTATTTATTTTTACACTCAACACATATTACAGTTTGATCGGTGTGTTCAAGACACACAGGATTTTTGCAAATGTTACATCTCTTGCGAGTTTTTCACTTTAATTTTTCGTCTCCATGGTAACACATCCTGCATATTCCTTTTACACTTACTCTGCCTGTAGAATCTCGGTCTGGTGCAGAATTAGTTGAGTGAGGAACAAATAATAAAACTCTTAAAATACACTCAATTGCATTTTTAGTACTTGACACTCTCATAATAATTGGATTTTCAACTCTTTTATTTATAGCAGGTAAACACAAGTCTTGCGCCAACTCTTTTATAAATTTTCTTCTTTTATTTGTTCCTTTATAAATATTTGGATTATTTTCATTGTATATAACATAAGCACCCAAAGCAGCCACATCTATCATATTGTAGAAAAAGACTAAAGGCCAACGGCTTGTCCGCCTCTTGCATGTGTAAGTGCTTAGCATTTTGTTCATAACGTCGACACCTGATTTTGTTTTATTGTAAAATGTGATCACTTCGGGTTTTTGTTGTATAGTGTCTCCAATTTCGTTTGTTGAGTGCATTGTAGACAACATATTGACAGGTTTGTTTGCTTTTGGTACATAACAGCAAAGCATAACATCCTTCTGAAAACCAAAAAGTGTTGAAAACGGTTGACGTTCTTTATTAGCTAGTAGATCTTTTGGGATATATGCTTTATTTTTTCTTAGAGTGCCAACTAAACTGAGTCCATTTAATTTTAGCATTCGAGCAAGTGGCAATGATGTGAAAAAGTTATCAGTTGTAACATATCAACCAGAACCTTTATAATGCTGGCACAATTGCATAACAACTTTTTTGCCAATATTTGTCTGCCTTTTACTGCCTGCCAGCTTGCCAGTGCATATTAGCCCTTGGCATGGATAAAAGGTTTTTGCATCGCATACCCAGAATATTTTTTTACCATATTTTGCAGGTTTTGAAGGGATGTATTGGGTAAACTTAGTCGACCACGATAAGGGAAAAGTTGTTCATCAACAGTTAGATACTCATGTGGCTTGTAATATTTTAGCAGATTTTTGTTTAGCATAAACCAAATGTCAATGATTGCTGCAGATTTGTCAGTTAGAACTCTAGCTGGACGTGTAATATGGTTATCAAATCTGATGAATCTAAGAATTTGCTTGAAACGGTCTCTACTCATAGCTGCTTTATACAAAGGTAAAGCCTTTGAGCTCCATAATTCATCAATAGATTCAGTGTTAGATTTATGAACACCTGACAAAAGTAGTATACCAAAAAATGCATCAAGTTCCTCAGATGTAATTGTACTCCAAACTTTTTTTGTTACCAATGAGTTATTTTTATTGTAAAGATCATAAACCTGTTTAGCCTTACAATTTGATTCCCGTATAATAATCGATTTGATTTCCGGTGTTACTAATGCATTGAATGTGTCTGTGCGTGAAAATAAAGCTGTTGACTTACTTAGACCAATTAATAAAAATGCAAAAAATAAAAATTGAATAGAAAATAGACGACAACGCGGCACCATTTTTAAATTAACATTGGCTCTTATGGAACAAAACGCCATCCAACTTTATATCCAAACGATAAGATTTCTGTCATCACATATTTTATATGTTGAACTACATACAATATGTCTTTATGCCTTTGGTTAAAGGTTTGCCGTTATATTTAACGAGTAAAAAAATAATAAAACATTAAATAATAACTCCACTTTTTAAAAATAAATTGGGGGGAAACAACTTATTGGATTATATTTTTAAAAGTTTGAGGACACAAGTTGGACGTTCTTCTATAGTGTGTAAAAAAATTATTCAATTACATAATTAATTTTAAGTTAGTTATGAAGCTATAGCCTGTAAGACATGTAACAAAAAATATTAATAAAACTTATTAATTAATTAATAAATCAATTATTTATTTTACTCGTGACGCGAGGGTCCGCGAATTTTATAAGGAGTGGGCAGAACTGCGCGCCACCTTCAGACAGTGCGCTAATATAAACATAACTATGAACATAACCCAAAAAGAATGTGCTGTCATGTCAGTGCTGTGTTTGTGTTACTATTCGGATAATAACACAAATTAATTGTAAGTAACTATGTTATGTTACAACTGTTAGAATCATCTAGTCATTTTTTACTAGTGTTTTTAATAGTTTGTAAAAGTTTATTTAATTAACTAATTATTTATTTTTATTTTTTAATATGCCATTTTACAGCATATTATTTTACACTTTTTTTAGTTAGAAGAAAGAATCAGAATTAATAGTATATTTAGACTAACCAAATATGAAAACTAACTTTGTGAAATTAATTTTTAAATTTTAACTGCCAACATAATTTAAATTATTATTTATTTTACAATCTTTGTCCTAAAAGAAAATTAACAAATTTTTTAAATATTTTTTGCAAGTAAAATTGTTAATTTCTCAATTTTTAAATATGTTAAATGCCCGGTAACTTCATAACAATCATAACAAACCAATTACAGACATAATAATAATCATCTTTATTCTCTCTTACAGTTATACATTTAAAACATACAAAATATTGGGAGAAATGGCGTGGTTCAAGTTTTAAAATTGAACAATTATAATAATAAATATCTTATTTCTAACTTAATTATCTAAATTTAAACAAGTCGAATTAGTTACAAAATATAATAAAATTTTTTTAAATAAGACAAAATAAGATAAAACCACAATGAATCAAATCAAATATTATTTTGGCATAAAAATTACACATGGATCATGTATTACTATAAATTACTGCATTCATTTAAAATGAATAAATAATTATAAATTTAAAATTAAAATTGAGTTTATGATAATATATAAATTAGATAGATAGATAAAAACTTAAAAATAGGATCAAGAACATAAAATATAAAACAGTCTATCAGTAAAATAAATGTAAATATTAGTTAATTTTTGTATAATGTATAAAATGTAGTAATATAAATAAAATAAATAATTAAAAGTTAATAGTTAGGTATTAAATTTACAATTGCGCATGTATAGATAAAATATCGAAAATATGACTAGAATAGTTGAAAACAAAAACAACGTAAACAAATACAATTAACTTGCAGAAAGTTACTGACTAAAATGGTAAATGGAGAATTTTTTAGTTTTCGATTCTATATTCTAGAGGTTTACTAATTACTAAGAAAAGCTTCGTTTAATAAAATTCTTTCTTCTTTATTTAATATTTACGCAATGAACGTTTGTTCAGCTTTATTATAAAGGTAACTTGGGCGTTTAATAATCATTTTATTCTGAATAAATACTATTAAATGATATTAACGTTTTTGTGCTATTCTTATCCATCCCATAGGTTTTCTAAATTTGAAAACTTGTAGATTCTTTTGTATGCCAAGTATCCTTCTTATACAGCAATTCTGTACCATATAGAAGATCACAATAGTTAAAATGAAACAAAACAATACTATCACAAAGCAGCGACGATTGCAATATAAAGTTTTTAAATTAAGAGTTAATTTGGTATGAGTATTTATATTGTGCAGGGATTCAGACTTATATATCTGGCTATTATGTGCATAAAAGTGAACTTTGCAAC
Source organism: Tachinus rufipes (assembly GCA_963932245.1). Lineage (NCBI taxonomy): Eukaryota > Metazoa > Arthropoda > Insecta > Coleoptera > Staphylinidae > Tachinus > Tachinus rufipes. Next base: position 56,518,597 of record OZ010748.1, read on the forward strand.
ATTTTAGCGTTTCTTGAAATAATGAAGTAAAAACAATATATAAAAGTGAGCTCAGGATTGACCCTTGAGCTACACCTTTTGTGAGGTGATTAAAACTTGACTGTTGATTGTTTATTATTATAGACTGTAATTGTTCTGTCAAGAAACTAGAAAAAAAGGTTATACTTTTTACTGATATTCCAATATAATTAGGTAAAGCTAACAAAATATCATGGTCTATCATATCAAAAGCTTTACTATAGTTAAGAAGTATTAGTGTATTTTATCTGTAGCTCGAATTATTTTGTTTATAATTGAGGTCATTGCTGTTGTGCAGCTATACCCATTTATTTAATGTTATATGAATCTAAATAACTTATTAACTGAACATCAAGAGCCTTTTCTAATACTTTAGAAAGGCATGGCAGAATACTAATTAGTCTTAAGTCTTTGTATTCTATTGGTAAAAGAACAACTATAGCTTTTTCATATAGATGGAAATTGGAAATATTAGATTCAATACAGCAATTCACAACATATGTAATATATTCGACAATAAATGGACATTGTATAATATGCATATTTATTTTGTCACAACACATGGCGTTTGATTTTATAGACTGTAAAGTTTTTGCTGCTGTAGTATTGTTAATTTTATAAAAAATAAAACCATCGTCAAACTTTTTGTGTGAACTGTAGAAATCAACCAAGCTACATATGTAAGTTTTTGTAGAGTTAGGTGCACTGTTAACAAAAAATTATTTATATCTATGGAGTTGTTAATCGCAGATGGACTAGCAATATTTACCTCTTTCACTACATTTTTAAGTACTTTTCACAATTTTTTTTTATTGATATGAGAAGATATGAATTCAAATTAAGTTTTTGCTTCTCTTTCAATAGCAGCGTTTGATAGATTTCTCAAGTTTTTGTAATATTGCCAGTGCTCCGGCAAATTTGTTTCTTATATTTTATATGAGCATTGTTTTTAAGTTTTGTCAATAAAATACTGTTGTCTGTATATCAAGGTTGTTTTTATTTTGTCTATTTAACAACATTGTTTTGTTATTGGTTATAAAACTAACTATACTATCTACATCTACCAAATTATAAATATTATATTTTTATAATATAATAACCTCAATGTATGCATCTCTGAAAAAACAACAATATTATATTTTTGTGATGGCAAACGCAAAAATCTAAATTCATAAATATTACGCTATGGGATAGATTGCAAGTCTCTCTGGAATTGTGACAATTTGATTTATATTTTTAAGTACTGGTTTTTCTTTCCTGTATTGTTCAATAAATAATTAGCAAAATATTAATGAATGGTCTGAAAACTTTTCTAAATACGCCAATCGATTGAATATGGTCAATCAGATATCAATATATTTAAAAAAAAAATACAACAAATCTTAAATCAAATGGCAAAAATAAAAAATGGCAATATTGTTGTTTGTGGTGATTTTATTTTGCTATGTTCAGTAACAATTGTAACTATCTGATAGATATAATGAATTTGTTTAACCTAATAGGTGTTATTAATGATTTTACTTGAATCACGCCGTCATCAAAGACTCAGTTAGACAATTTTTTTATCACAAATTTTATTTATAGAAACAGAAGGCCTTGTCATAAATTTAGGTTTCTCTGAATTCTGTGCTACTATTGCTAATATTTTTAACTATGAAACACAATCTAATGATAAAATTACTAGAAAATATTCATCGCATAATAAATCTATTTTTAAAGAGTTTCTAGCAGATGAAAAATGACTGAACATTACAAATATAAATGATCCAAACAAAAAAATTGATTATTTTCACGACATAGTAATATCTTATTTTAATCGTGCATTTGCATTATGCCAACAAAAATCTAATAAAAATAATAAAAACTTTAGTTTAGAAGTTAAATTAAGTTCTAATTATTTATCATTACTACATTGCAAAACTAAAAGACCATTTAAAAACCAATTTGATGATTATAATTACAAAGAGTATAAAAAATATCACAAGCACTTTTTTTTTTTTTTTTTTTTTAATTTGCCTTTGAATTCACAAGCACTTAATCGCAGAAACAAAAAGCAAGCATTATGGCAATATTATAAACTCATCAAATAATATGATAAAAACTCATAAGTCATAAATCAAAAATCTAAAAATGCACCAAATAAAAATATTATTCTCAAGGACACTGAAGGTTTACTTATTGATGATCCTAATTTAATTTGTGATGTGTTTAGTAGATTGTTTAACGAAGAACATTTTACTACAAATACTAGTATTAAAAAAACGGCTTCTATTATTACTCAGTCACCACGTCTGATAGAAACATGGTACGTATCTATCAGAGGCTGAATTCGAAGTATTTAATTGATTGTAAAATTTAGCGCTAAAGGATCTACTGGTATAGACGATATTCCTGGTTTATTGCTCTTAGATGTTGCTGACTTAATTACTCCTCCGCTGACACTGTTAGTCAATAACTAATTTGAAAAAGGTAATTTTCCTTTAAGACTAAAAGTTGCAAAATTAATTCCTGTTTTCAAAATAGGTAAAAGATTTTTAGATGAAAAGTACAGACTTACTGTTACTGTTACAAATCAACAAACATGGCTATATTTAAATTTTTAAATGATATTTATAATAATATTGACAAACATTTTTCAACTGCATGTAAATTTTTTGACTTTAGCAAGGCAAATGCAACAATATGGTATAAGAGGTCTTGCTTATAACTGGATTGAATTGATTGGTTTGCATCAAAAACATAAACTCTAATTTAGTTCTAATAAAGAATGGGGTATCTCAAGGATTAATCCTTGACATTATTGTGTTTGTTTTATATGTTAATAATATGTGTCGTTCCGTTAATGCCGATATCAATAAACCACAATGCATCGTTTTTTTCAATAATTTATGTACACACTTTTTAATTTCAATGTAATCTTTTATTTATTATTGAAATAATCTAGTTTTTAACTAACTAATTCTAATACGTGCTCCTACATTTATATAATTCATTTTGCTGAGCTAAGCAGCAGGTAGCTGGTGTTGTTACAATTTCTCGGCAGACACTATCTTATCAGAAAGCGTCTGGTTTCGCTGGCGCGACCTTAATTCGCGCAACTTAAATGTACTCAATTTCTTGATATCTACATTGACGAGTACTTAAAGTTCAATGAACACATAGATTATTTTGTAAAAAAAAAATCAGTGCACTTGATTACCTTGTGTTTAAACTGCGTTCGTTTACCAATATAAGGCATTTAAAATTATTATATTATGCAAATGTAGAGTCAAGATTGCGATATGGAATAATATTCTGCGGAATTGCTTCTCAGTCTTTACGCATTTTTACTATACAAAAGCGTATTATCCGCAATATCTGGTGCTAAATTTAATACTCATTGCAAACCTTTATTACAACGTCTAAATGTTATGTCTCTTTACTCTTTCCTTATTTATGAATGTGTAATGTATATTAAACTTAATCCTAATATTTTTACTTCCAATCATGATATGCATCATAAGTATCCCAACAGGAAACATTATTATTTCTACCCTTAACATAAATTATCACTATGTGAGAAGGGCAATTATGTATTGAAATATGTAATCATCTACCTTCAAATATTATGACATTAAGTGCATCAAAAAATGTATTTAAGCAAACATTAAAAGAATTCTTAATTAATAAATGTTTTTACTCGCTTCGCGAATATTTTAATATGAACTAGAATATATGTTTTTTTTTTTAATTAAATTTAATTATATTCGACAATATTATTTACAGTTATACCTATTTTATCAAAACTAATTTTAATTGTGTATTTTATAATTGAGTATATGTGTGCGTATGTTACTATTGTAATATCTATATTTAGTATTTTACTTAACTTGTGTAAAAAAAATGTAATACTTTACTTTACAGAGTTTCTGATTTTAAAGTAATTTGTGTTGGTTCTTCTATTATTTGTTCAATGCCTAATATTTCTATTAAGTGCAGAGAAATTTTACATTTGTTTGTAATTTGTATATTTCTTAAAAGGAATTATTTATAAATCTTTTAGAAAACAAAATTAATATGTAAAAATGAACACTGAATAGAATGAATATGTTATTTAAAAAAAATATATATATTTAGAATTTTATTGTTGTTTCTAAATAAATTTACTATGCAAATTTATTTTGGTTTTATTCTCTAGAAAACAATTATTTGAGTAACAATTCCAAAATTCAAATCTATATGTTGATAATTATTAGAGTTACTTAGGAATTTAATTATTAATAATAATTGCATGCGCGCATCATAATTTAGTTCAACGCATTGCTCACATGTAGCGCTCCGGCAAATTTCAGCGAATTCAATAGAAGACGACCAAGTGTGAGTATATTTGGGGCGTGTTTTGCAAAGCGTTGTTATATAGTCTTATTATAGTAAATATTATAGTAAATAATAGTAATATTTTATTAGATTTTAATTGTTCAATAAATCAAAAAATATAAGCACCATTAATTAAAAGGCCTAAGAGAAATAAAGTTGCAAGGTTGGAAAAACGACAAAATATTATCTTATTAGTATATGAGTTACTCATGCAAATGTTGAAAAAGTTAGTTCAGTCAAAATAGCTTTACACCTCCAGAAATTAAAAAGTTTTAAAACTTTTTACACTGTTTTTTTTTTCTGGTTTATTGAAGTGTTGGCCTCAACATGTGGCTCTTAAGAATAGCAATACCTTTCCGTTTTCTTCTATGCGTAAATTCTGTTGTTATAATGTTCTTGTCAAACTAGTCTTGATTTGTCAGTAATTTGAGATAGGCTAGTTATTGCTTTGCGGATTTTTACACAAAATTTGAGGCACGCATGCTGTCACCGGCTTCTCTCTTCTTATAGCCCATACATCTGCACTGACATCTAGCTTTACATTCTCATCTTTCACCAATCCGTGTGTTATTTATTCTAATTATTTAGTTTGTCTTCAAATGCGTTCATAGTTTTCTTAGGTATTTGTTTACTTCTTTATTGTATCTTCTTTTTTTATGAATAGTTTATGCAGTTCCATTAGTTGTATTTTTTTTTCTAAATTTGTTAGTTTTACCTCCAGTGATATTCTTGTATCTCCAGCTGGGATTACTTCTTTGTGTCTTCTCCTTGTCGGGTGTAATCCAACCATTTCAAAAGTTGCGTTATTTGTCAACCTTGAGATAGCTTATCTACTATTTGCTATTTTCCTAGTTATTTCTGTTATTCTACATTTTTCAACATTTCTTTTTTCCTTTTCTTTATCTCTGCATTTTTGTTTGGTATCGTAGTTTCTGTAAATGTTCTTTTTTTTTTAATTTCTTGGTATGCGTAATTGTCCTGACCTTCTTTATTTTTTTCTATTTGATCTTTGTCTCTGTTTTTCTGTTTCCATTTTGCTTCTCTCGTTTCTTTTTCTCCTATGGCTTTTATTTTGTGCGTTTTTATTGTTTTTTTTTTCTATAAAAAATATAGAAACTTCTCATTTTTTTTAGTACTTTTGTTGCAAAGTTTTTTAACGCCTTTTATTTATTTTTATGTTAATGATTGTTGTTTTATTCACTTTGCTTTCCAGTATTTTTTTTAGTGCTACTAGAGTGTGTTCTGCATTATAGTGTGTTTCTTCCTGACAGAATATACAGCGTTTGTCTTCTTTGATTTAAAAAAAAAATTGCAAGTACTTTCAAAAGGCTCCATGTCCGATCAGTATTTGTGTTGTATAATAGCACGTGTCGGGTTTGTTCTTTACTCACTCTTTTATCTTAGAGATAAGTTCTCTTGTTCATTTTCTTTTTTCATTTCTATTCCACTGTCTCTGCCATCTTTCCATCGTTTTTATATTTCTATATTTTCTTCCACCATCATATCCGCGGGAGGTGTTGCCGCAATCACTTCTACTGCCTCTTGTTGTTTGGCATGAGTCTACCGAGCTTTCTCTCTATGTTCGTTGTTCTCATGACCGCTTTGTTCACCTGTTTATTCCATCCCTTTGCTTCAAGTGTCACTCCGAAATATTTGATTTTTTTCATGGTTATTATGGTTTATGGTTCCTCTATTAGCCTTCTTAGTCAATAACCAGGTTGTTTTTGTTTTTTGTGTTGCTAATTATGAAACCTTTCTTTTTTATTCATAACTGTATCATATCTATTGCCAGCTCTAGTCTTTCTTTTAGTACTTTTATTTCCACGTTTCTACCTACTAGTGGTACGTCGTCTGCAAATGCCGTTATTGTCACACCTTCTATACCCGAAGGTGTTAAGGTAACAAGTGTTTAACTATAAATAAATTTTGCCCAGTTTGACTTATTTGTTGCTTCTTTTTTAGCTTTGTTCCAGGTTTAGTTTTTCTTTTTAAAATTTTCTGTTATCACGTCGTTCTATGATTTCTTCGGTTTGTCTATGAGTCTTTTGTGTGTTGTCTTTGTTTGCCACAGCTACCTTTTTTGTCTGTCTGTACTCATCCAACCTGACTAGATATCCAAACCATTTCAGTTGCTGCCGCTTGATACTATCTAGTATTGGTTCCACTTCTAGTTCCTTTCTTACTGAATCATTGCGGATTCTGTCTCTTCTTGTAATTCCTTTAACTCCTCTTAGGTATTTCATTTCCATTGTTTGTATTTTGCTTTTCTGCTGCTTTGTAAGTATCCAGCTTTCACTACCGTACATTAGTATTGGTTTGTATATTGTTATATATACTGTTAGTTTTGTTTTCTTGGATATTTCCTTTTTCCTTATAAAGTCATTACTTAAGGAATAGTACAATTTTGTTGCGTTTTCTATTCTGCTATTTATTTCATTTTTTTCCTTGCTTTTGAATATTTACCCCTAGGTATTTAAAGTTATCTGTTTGTTCTATATTTTTGTTGTTTATTTTTATTGCTACATATACATACAAGCACTATCGTCTTTCACTATTAACAATATTTGTATCTTTTCTATATTTATTTTTATTTTTTTTTGTCTAAGTACTGTGTTCCATTTATTTAAGTTTTCCTGTAGTTCTTTCTCGTCTTTGGCACATATCATTAAATCGTCTGCAAAAGCGCATTTGGTCAGAAATACTGGTTTAATATTCTTATATCCTATATGCATTTTTTTAGTTTTTCTGTTTACTTATTTTGCACTCTAGTATTATATTAAACAGAGTTAGGCTTAATACTCTGCCTTGTCTTAGTCCTTCTTTAGTTTCAAATTCTTCCGACTCTAAATTGTTAGTTCTAACGTAATTTCTTGTTGTTTTAAATAGTCTGGCTATATTGCTTATTAATTTACGATTGACTCCTCTTTTTTTATACTCTTCTATAAGATATTTTTTGGGACGCTATCAAATGCCTTTTTTAGGTCTATAAAGGCTACATATATATTTTTGTTGTAGTTTTTTCTATCATTTATTTGATGGTAAAAATGTGGTCTTGTATTTTTCTTCCCTTTCTAAAACCGCTCTGCGACTGTTCTAGTTTTGCATCTGTTATTGTTTTTAGTTTTTTTTTTTTTTAGTAACCTTTTGTTTAGTTTGGCTATTGTATTGGTATTATTATGCCTATTTCCCAGTCTTTTGGAATGCAGCAGTCGTTTGCAGCTTTATTGAAAAGATAAGTCAGTATTTCCATGCATACTTCCAAAGTTTGATAACATTTCTGCCGTTATTCCGTCGTGTTCTGCTGTTTTACCTCGTTTTAGCTTGTCTATTGCATCTGCTACTATGTTTAATGTAAATTCTTCTTGTTCAGTCTTCCATATTTTGTGGTCAGTATTTTTGATCGTGGCTTCGTTCTTTACCACATTTATTTGTTCTGAGTATAGTAAATCTTTGAAGTATTCTCTCCATCGTGCCATTATATGTTTTATTCCCTCAATATTTTCTTTTTTTTTGGATTTTACATAAGTGCTTCTACATTGTTTGTCTATTCTAAGTGTTTTTTATACTTTGTAAAAAAGTTTCTGGTTGCTTTGACTATCTTGTTCCATTTTTTTCCTCTTTCCTCTTCCCCTGTGTCTTGTTTTGCTTTTTTAACTAATTCCTTGACCTTTGTTTTTTGTCGTTTATCTGCATTATAGTTGTCATTATTTCTGTTTCCTAGGTACATTTTACATTTGGTCGTTTTTATCTATATCTCTGTTTTTATTTTTTTGCTCCACCATTTTTCACGAGCAACTAATAAACTTACTGAAAACAAAAAATATTGACAAAGGAGATATACGCATTAATGAAAATCTATACTAGAACCGAACAGCGACAGTCAGAGTGGATGATACACAGAAAACATAAATATCCAAAGAGGCGTGAGGCAAGGGTGCATACTATCACCGATGCTCTTTAACCTATACTCCGAAGCTATATTCCAAGAAGCAATACCTGAAGAAGAACAAGCAGGACTAGTTGTTAACGGACGACCAAACAACAAAATCAGATATGCGGACAATACAGTGATAGTAGTAGACAATATAGTTGATCTACAAAGAATGGTGGAAAGAACAAATGCTATTAGCCTGCGATATGGATTAAAAATAAACCTGAAGAAAACCAAATATAAGATCATTTCCAAAACAGTAACACTTAATGTCGACTTATTCATTAACAACAGCCGTATTGAAAAGGTAACCAAGTACAAATATCTAGGTACTTGGATAACAAATAGTAACGACCAAGAAATAGAAATCAAAAGCCGAATAGAGAGCGCCAGAACTGCTATTCTTAAAATGAGAGACTTTTTCTGCAACCGCGATCTAAAGCTGGAACAAAGAACTAGGATCGTGAGATGCTACGTGTTACCCATATTAATGTATGGCATGGAAGCATGGACACTAAACCAAAAACTCACCAACAAACTCCAGGCTTTTGAAATGTGGATGTATAGAAGAATCTTAAAAATTTCATGGAAGGACAAAATCACAAATGTCAACGTGTTAAGAAGGATGAAAAAGAAAACGGAACTGATCCATACCATCAAATCTAGGAAACTAGAGTATTTGGGTCACACTATGCGAGGTGACAAATATAAGATACTGAAGCTAATAATGCAAGGAATGATTGCAGGCAGTAGAAGTGCGGGAAGACGCAGAGTTTCCTGGCTGAAAAACCTTTGAGACTGGTTTTGATGTACATCAAACGATCTGTTCAGAGCTGCAGTATCGGAAATAAAGATTGCCATGTTGATTGCTAACCTCCGTGTAGGAGACAGCACATAAAGAAGAAGAAGAATTTTGTTTGTTTTTTGTTTTTATCTATTTTTGTTACTCCACATGTTGATTTTGCTGTATTTATTATTGTTTTTTTGAAATTTTTCCACAAGTCTTCTAAGGTGTAATTTTTAATATTTTCTTTGATTTTACTCATTTCCATTTTTATATTTTCTTTGTAAGTTTCTGCAATTTCTTTTTGTCTTAGTTTATATAATCGTATATGTTCCTTTCCGTTTTGAGTTCTGTTGGCTATGGTGTGTGTAGGCGTTAGTGATTCTATTTTTATTTTTATTTTTAACAGTAAGAGGTCTGTATATAGTTCAGCACTTCTTTTTACTTTTGTGTTGTTTACTTCTCTTTTATGGTTCTTGTTTATTATTATAAAAGCTATTATAGATTTTTCGCCCCTACTTATTACCTTTCTTGTGTATTTGTGTGTATCCTTGTGTTGATAAAACGTATTGGTTATAATTAAATTGTTCATTAAGGGGGCAGAATAGTTGCGCTTTTATAAGGGTTTACAGCATCAAACTCAGCAAGAAAACGCCGGAATATAATTGAATAAAATGTTTACACATTGTAGAAAAAAGTTCAATCTGTGTCTTCAAATTTGTAAAAAATTGATTCTAGTCGTTTCTCTGCAATTTATTTTTAAAAAGTCACGTTTTAATTAGTTTTTTGTTATTTTTTTACTTGTTAAATATAACTACAAATCTTTAACCAAAAACATAAAGGCATAGAATATAGTATGTAGTTCAACATATAAAAAGAGAGATGACTAAAATCTTATCATTTGGATGTTGAGTTGGTTGGCGTTTTGTCTCATGAGAACTAACTTTAGTTTAAAAACGGCGCTGTACGTGTTAATGTTTTTCTAGAAACAATGGTTCACCGATATTCTTGTACATGTGATAGGATTTAATATTTTTCCATAACAATACTGCTAGTGGCACCACAACCGGACGGGGCGACTAAACCTGGCAATTCTCTAGCGTTAAGCAAAAATCAATCAGTCTTATACCATTATTGTTTCAGGTATTTTCTCCGTGTGTTCCTATTGTTTCTCCTGTCTCTTCGTTCGCTTTCACAACCCGCCCGTTTAAATCTCCTATTATAATCAGTCTGCCTGTTACTTCATCTGTTGTTTCTGCCAATTTTTCTCAAAAATTATCTTTTGCTTCTACTCGTTCGTCTTCTGACGACCCATATATCTATACTATTATTGTTGTTTTCTCTTGTTTTTCTATTTCCATTTTTTTCTTCCAATATCCTTTCCGTAATTCCTGTCCAGTTTTTTACGTATTGTTGGTTTTGCTGCTTAATAATACATCCTACACCTTCTGTTGCTCTTTGGATTTGATCTACCCCACAGTATATTAACATGTGTCCACCTTCTAGCATGTTTTCACCCTTTTCTTTTCTTTTTGTTTCAGTTATGCCTAAGATGTCTAGATCTGCTTTATGGAACTCTTCCACTAGTTTATTTTCATTGCCCGTTAGGCTTCTAACGTTCTACATTCTAATTTTCCTAATATTATTTTTTCTTTTTTTTTTCTTTTGTGTTTCCCAATCATTGCTTTGTCCATTGCCTTTTTCTTTATTTTTATGCCAGTACGTATCTAGTTTTAACAGTTTTTTGTTGTTTTTGTCATCTTTGTTACCTGTTGCGATTGTGTTGCGCCGTTCGGCGATCTTTTGCTAGCAGTTGTTTTTTTCTTGTTTGTGGTTTGTTTGTTTTCCTATATTTTTATGTTTTGTACGTTTTTTGCTTCGTGTGCTACATTATTAATAATCATTTTATTGTATATTAGTTGCGCTTTGTACCTGACACGCGCCCTTTAACCCTTAGGTTTTAAAAAGGGTTAGCCAGGCTCAGCTCAGGGAGATGGGTGGGGCTCCGCGAAATAAGAATACAATAAAAACACTCACCACAGATGCCGGACGCCAATTGCTTTTATTTTCCAGAGTTAAAAAAAACAATAAAAAAAATCTAAAAAAAAGAGAACGGAATAGGGAACACACGCTAAATGTAACAAAAATAGTATATTGAAGCCAAAAAAAAAAAAAAAAATTATTATTGCCCGACAAAAATAAATGCAATATATAGTACAGGTGTATAGAAAATCAAATATAACGCAGGATGAAATTATCCAGCAAAAATTAAAAAAAAACAAAGTTAAATCACTCATCTGGTGCACGCTACTTGACACAGTGCTCTTTCCAATCGGAAACTTATAACTAAAGTAATGAAAATGAATGTATGGATGATGTGAATGAATGATTAGCGTGATGATTAACAATATGGATGATTAGGACGACCAACACTTGTCGTCTAATAAAATAGGTAGAACCCCATTTAATTTATAATCACAGTTTAAAACATTATTACTTAACACTAGATCACACATATAATTAATGAGCAGAAGGAATTACAAAAGAAATTAAGGGGGTGAAAGTCTCCCACGTGGCGCTTCCAGCGAATTGATCAAAAGTGTTAACACACGTGGCAATTAATTAATTACGTTAGCACTAAGGAGTATGATGTGTATTAACTAGATAAGCCTAGGATTTATATACACATACTATAATTTAATCTCGTGCTACACAATTAATAATTAAATTAGGTATATGGTCTTATTGGATATCCTTTCACAGAAAACTCATTCAATTTTACTAATCCGTTTAAACGATGACTTAATTCAACGGCCGAAATCCGCTTAAGCGTTGTTGATCGGGCGAAGTATTTCGATGAAAAAAGGCCGGTGGGATCTTAGGTTCGCTCTGGGAAAACTCGAGATATGCCCCCGCGCATGATCCACTCAGAAAGTTTATTTAAGGATAAGGAATCAGGCAACAAAATGAATAAAGAAAATAAAACAAAAGAAATAATGCAAGATTAAATTAATTACTAAGCTAGTATTAACGCAGCCATAAAGAATTAAATAAAGTCTGAACTAATAAGTAATAACTTACAGTTGGCAACGCCGCTTGTCTGTGTCAAAAGAGACTGCAGTGAAGTTTAATGCTTAAAAGTAATTAAACAAAAATGGTTATCTTGGAAATAAAGTGCAGTGATATATTGAAAGATTGAATAGGTAAGTGAAACAGTAAACACTGACGTTAATTCAGTTTAATTGTCAAAGTTTTAAAAACATTCTTGTATTAATTTCTTTTTATTTTTAAGGTTAAGGTAAACACAACAGGTAGGAATAATTAATTAATGGATAATTGTTTAAAGAGACAAGTTGGAGTACAAATCCCCTTAAGGAATCGAAGTAAATTAATTATTATAGAGAAGGATGTACATTAAGGAGTAGTTGGAACGGAAAATAAAAATAAATACAATGGAATTAGTCGGTGGGTGAAGTGGATTATGGAATACAATCACTCGGTAAGTGGTACAATATTTTTACATTAATTTAATAGTTATTTAAACAAAAAAAACAAAGCAACTGCAACCGACATTGTGGATGTAATATTAATTATTCGTTCTGTGCTTTAGGAAATATAAAAATTTAACATCAACAAACGCTGCAACCCAAAGAGCATGACGAACCAGCCTTTGCATACGGCGTTAAAGATAAGTAATTGCAGCAATTTAGATATTAATGTCATAATGGCCATTGTTTTAGGTGTAAACAGAAATCAACCCGTGACATACCCTTTATTTTTTGCTTCTTTTAGTTTTGGAATCAACAGTTTTCTTTCCTCTTGTATTTCTTTTGTATAATTTTTATCAAGCTAGACGTTTGATCCTTTTAAGCTTTTAGAATTTCTAAGTATTTCTGCCTTCTTATTTCCAGTGGTTAGTTTTAGTACTATTGGTTTCTCTTTATCAGATTTAAATTTTCCTACTCTTTTGGCTTCATCAATATCTGTTTCCATATTTATAGTTACTCCCAATGTTTGTACTAATTTTGCTGCTGTTTTTATTGTTACTTCTCTGCTTTAATTTTCTTGGTTGTCTACTCCTCTGATTATTATGTTTTTTCTTCTTATTTTTCTTTCCAATGATGCAATTTTTGCTTTCTTGGTTTGTTACCTGTTCTTTTATTATCTTGTTTTCTTCTTTTATTTGGTTAGTCTCCGTAACCAAACGTTCAAGTTTATCATCTATTGTATGTAGTTTCTCACTTATTTGTGAAAAAATCTTCGTAATTTTCTCTAGATCCGCCATTTGTACTTTATATTTAATTGCGCAAAGAGAAATGTTTCACCTCACCGGTTCGGAAGACTTATCTCTTATCAATTTTTAATTTAGTAACTTATAATAATATAATATATAATTACTAATTTTATTTTAATATAATTTTTTGTTGGGGGGTCTTTTCAAGATTTTCTGCACGGACCGACAACACGGCAAATATTTTGTCGCAGCTCTCGCTTTCCTATCCGTTTGTTTTGGTGATTTATTGCCTTGCTATTATTGACCTTCACTCAATTGTTTTTATTTTATGCACTTTGTTTTCTAGATTAATTTGGATTTTATTTTATACTGCACTAATTCTTCCTTCTGATTGCACACTATTTTTTGTTTTCTATTAATTATTTTTTACTACACTACTTGTAAAACGGGAAAATATATAGGTGAATTAATAATTGTTTTGACTCTATTTAATGCCACGTTGTCATTTGAAGTAACTTATTAAAAACAAGGTTCCATAGTTTTGGACTTAGCGCTGAGCCTTGTGGTACTATTCTGGTAAGTTTAAATTTTCCTTTTTTGGTCACTAGGTTTCTACTCTGTAAGTAGCTCCATAGAATTTTGATTGTTTTTCTGTTCAGTTCTCTTTTCTTTGATGCCTCTATAATTGCTTCCTATAACACGCTGTTAAATGCGTTCTGTATGTCCAACGCAATCATTACGCAGTGTTGTCATTTCCTCTGCGATCCGCTGTTTGCTTTTTTTGCTATTGCATTCACTTTTTCTATAGCTCCTAAGGTTGTTCTTTCTTTGGTAAACCCGTATTGTTCCTGTTCCCATCCTCAATTTTCTTATATTTGTTGTTCCTTTCTCCGTACAATGACTTTTTTCATTTTTTTAGCTAGTGTGTTTATTAAGCATATTGGTCTCAATGCCGTTACTTTTTCTACTTTTTTCTTTTTCTCAATCAGTACTAGAGTAGCCTATTTCCAACATTCTGAAAAAATTCAGTCTTGTAGGCATCATTTGAGTTATTTCTAACTTGTTTTCGTCTAGATCTGCTTTAACAATCTCAGTTGTTATTTCGTCCGGACATGGTGCTTTGTTTTTAGACAATTCTTTTATGATCTGTTTTATCTCTTCCACTGTTGCCATGACTGTTTCTTTTTCTTATTTTTCTGGTTCTTCTACCTGTTCTTCCTTTGGAAACAATTTCTTAATTATGATTTCTTCTCCTTTGTCTTCTTTTAGGTAGACTTCCTTTGCTCTTCCCAGTTTGTTAATCATTATTTTGTACGGTTTTCTTCAAGGATCACCGTCTATAAATTCTATCATTTTTTTCTAGTATCTTTTTCTGCTTGCCTTTTTTAAGATTTTTCTGTCGTTTTTTTAGTTTTTTTCCGTTTTCTTTGTATTTTCTCCTTTTTTTCTCTGTCTTTTCTCTGTTTGTATTTTTTTTTTCTCAGATTTTCTAAGTATCTTTTGCATTTTTTCTCTGTTATCGTTTTCTGTAACTTCTTTTGTTTCTGTGTAAACTCAGTGATTTCTTTTTTTTTTTCACGGTCCATTTATTCACTGCCATTTTCTATGTTGCTATGGTAATGTCTATGTGATTTTGAGCTTCTTCTTTCGAACGTAGGTTTCTCTATTGTTGCAAATTGTAAGGTTTAACTCAGCTACCATCTCCTATAATTTTTTTTTTTTAATCTTTAATGTATCCTCCCCATCTCGGTGATTTTGCATTGAAATCTCTTCCTATTATGATGTTTTTGCTTTTTTGTTTTTTTTAACTGCTTTCTAATTTTTATATGCAATCTCGATAGTATTCCATTCTGCAGTTTGGACTGACATATCAGCTGTATACTATCATACTTTCTACTTCAGCTCACATTATTTTTTCTTTTGGTGTTCCCTATCTTTCCACTTTGTACAAACACTTTCCCCTAGCTAAAACAGCCGCATCTCTTCTATTGTCTCTTATCCTCTTACCGTTTAGTTTGTTTTTGATTTATATTTATTTTTTGTTAATATCTCAAGAACTGTAGATCGTAGGTATTTGACTATATACATAATGAAAACTGATAAAATTTGCAATAAAAATGATCATATACATTTTTCTTATAATTATATATTATATAAAACAAGAAAAAAAAAGTAAATTTTTAGTTTAGAATCTGTAGCATTTATAAACAAAACAATATCTGAACGGGGTGTTTGTCTTCTAGTGGTTATAATCTTCTCTGCAACCACAATATTGTTGATATTGCTTCAAACGTATTTAAAAAACAATTTACTTCTAAGGTAAGAGGTAAATTGTTATCCATCAAATTTTCCATCTGATTTTTGAAAAATTCTGCATTTAAACGAGGTGGTAAGATTTGAATTGGCAGTAATTGTCCATTAAAAACCACACCATGTGTTAACAAGAAATGTTTGTTAGTAAGCTTGTACCCTAATTGCGTACGGATTTCTTAATTACCAGATATGCTTATTATGTATATTGTCAATACCATCTCTTGTAAACATAGATTCATCGGTCCACAATATTGAACTAAAAAAAGTTAGGACTTGTTGATGTCGTTTAAAAGGCCATTGAGAAAATACAAGTCGTTGTGCTGCGTCGCCTATTTAAGGTTTTCCAGACAAAGTTTTTAGATAGTTGTAAACGGGCGGAAAGTTGCCTAACGCTGACTCTTAGTTCACCAAGATCTATCTAGAATCTAATGAACTTTTATGTGCAACACATGAAACAAAGAGAGAATTGCTGCATTGCACATTTAAAACACAACAGATTTTGAAGCAGTTTATCATTTTTTTTTAGTGGGTTGTCAAGATTGCATCAACGCTCATGGTGACCATTTTGAAAAGATATTAAAATAATATTGTTTTGTTTGTTATTATCATAGTTACAAATGTTTTTTTTTTTACTAAAATTTTGCTAATTAAAACGTTTTTTAAATATTGTGTATTTTTTTATTAGTAGACAAATTTTTGAACAAGAACCTACATTATATTACAAAATTTCCTGTCACTGAAAAATCATTTTAAAGGCCATCACATTTTCAAGAAACAAGTAAACATTATTCGTACCATGTTAAGTTCATCTAAAACAGCAAGTGATGAATCTGACAGTAGCAGTAATAGCAGCTTTAGTAGCACAGATTCTGAAGAAGAAAGAAAAATGAGCTCTTCAAAGAGCATGCATGAGAAATTGGATATAGCGCAATCGTATGAGATTTTCTTCAATAAAATACGCATCTTAAAATGCACTTGGAACTGCGACAATTCAATCAATTTTTTAGGTACTTATTATTACAGTGTTATATTTGAATAATTAAATTATTATTATAAGTCCAAAACTAAATTTTGAATTATACGTTTAGTTTTAAGGTGTGTTATTGGTGATGTTTTTCGATAATTCCATGCGGATAATCTTGAGCCCAAATATTCATATAATGTTGATTAAAAGTACCATCTTGCGTAAAAGTCGCCTTGTCAGTAACTAACACTCTTTCAAAAAAACTAACTAATTATGCGATTTTAGCAGAAAACCAAGCACCAAAAATGTTTCTGGCTACAAAATCCCTTGGTTCTAAAAGACTTTGCATTTTTTGTAAATGGCACGGATAAAAGTGTTACCGGACTAGGTCTGTCGGCGGCGGCAGGAGGCGGCGGCTAACGTCGGTTCTTGTCAAGGCGGGTGTTGTGCCTGAAAAAACGAGTGATTCTTGTTGGGGGTTTGCAATAGGGTTTGTGTTTCCCCTGGGGATAAGAAATGGTCGAGAAACTGGACGATAAGGGGTACCACGAGGTCGCTGGGCGAAGGTCGTCAAAGGTAGCTACGCTATCTTGGCCCTGCTTGCCAGGTGCGATGCAGCTCGAGTGGTCTGGGGACTGCAAGGTCTCGACGGAGGTCGGCAGCGTTACCCACCAGGGAATGAGTCGTCCTGGGGCCCCCGCTCCGTCAACAATCAACCCCTTTTCCGCGATTCTGCTTCCGCTTCCGCACAAAAGTTTTTGCAGTTTCTCCCCCGGGGAATTAAAATATAGTAATAAAATCAAAACCTCCTGAAAAGCCAGAGGAGAATCACATGGTGGTGAGCACAGTTCACGCCCGTCATTGTTTTGTCTGAGAGTCAGTATCTGCGACGCGCCCTTTTAGCCCTTAGGTAAATTTAAAAAGGCTAGCCTGGCTTAGCTCGTGGATACGGGTTGGGTTTAACCAGATAAGTTCAGGTGACAATGTGACAATATGAAAATAATTAAAGCAATATCGACTCACCTGAATAACTGTCGGGCTCCAATTGGTTTTGGAATTTTTTCCGGATTAATTGCACTTTCTGTGATTGCGTTTTTGTTCAAATGATTATTCATTAAAATTCACTAAAAAATAAACGGGGGTAAGGGAGCTGGACACAAAAAAAGTTGGTGAAACTAAAATGTAATGCAATAAAGAATTAACAAAATAAGAATTCATATGCTATGAGGAAAAATTAAAAAAAAAATGATAGTGAAGGAAACATTGAGTTATTCGAAACGTATTGGGAGTTTACCAAACAATTGACTAATATTTGCTACGCCCTTTAAGCCATTTGATGGTGATAAAGGCTACCCAGCTACGTTCAGTGAAGAGGGGGGGAATTCACACAAAACAGTTCAAACACGGTTAACCAAAATGATACAAATAAAAAAAAAAACAAACGAAGAGTATAAAATTTTAAAAAAAGCAAAATTTCTCACCTGATATGATCCTTAAATAAATTCCAAATAATATAACGGGCTCCAATTGCTTAAGAATACTCGTTCTATCTCTCTCTCCTTGATTATCAGCTGTATAAGCAATAGTACTGCTGAAAGGAAAAGTTTTAGGGAGGGAACAAGAGGGGGTATGGAAAATGCCAACGTTACCCAGATTGAACAAATCAAATTTTAATCTTGCGTAAGAAATTAAAGCACATAAAATAAAACGGTGAATAATTAGCTGTATCATCAAACAAACAAACACACACCAGTCATACCAATTAACTCTAAATTATAATAATAATTAGCAAAACTTATTTTGATAATATAAAAAAAAACATATATAATAACAAATGAAGGGATACAATGTATAAATCAAATCCACGTGGCGGTTTCGGGGTAGGGCGTTGTTGATCTTCTGCCAGGTTGATAACCTGATAAAGGTGGCAATTAACAACTTCCACTTTACTGCCGACTTTAATTTAAGGGCTTCTTCAAACTCAAAACTTGGGCTTTTCGAAATAACACGAGATTGGTGTTTTTTTTTTTTAATTTAGTTTGCAGCGTAACCAAAAATAATTTAAATACCATGTGGCATATGAGCAATAATTACAACTCACTGTTATCCCATAATAAGATTTACTACACATGGGGTCGGCAAGGACTTGAAAAGCAATTAAAGGAAGGGTCGGGTAATGAAAATGAAAGCATGGATAATAAAATAAAATAAAAACTTACCAGGGACAGCAATGCACAATAGAATTAAGCATGTAATTAAAAATTACTCGATAAGATCGTTATATTTTAATTGATCCGTTGATTAAAAAAAAAACGAGTATTTATAACGACACTACCGCAAGTATGCGATCTCCGTCCAACGGAGGTTCATCGGTAAAAAGATCGAATTAGGGTCCTTGAGGGACCTACTTAAGAATTAATTCTATTGCGCATGGTCTTACCAAAGCAAGAAAAAAAAGGACTTAAGGTAAAAGGAAGAGAATAAATAAGGACAGAAGGTCAATATTCAAATTATAATACACAAAACTACACTACAATTAACAAACCGCAATTAGCTAAACTATAATTAAACCGTGGCTTAACATTAAGATTCAAATTAAAATTTATCTGCGTTATACGTGAAACAAGGAACATTGGCAACACTGTAATTGCCGGTAACCGATCCTGTAAAAGTGAAGTGTGTGACAATAGTGAAAAAATAAACAATACTGGAATTAAAGGAATATACACTAAATGGTAAGTCCAATAATTAATTAATTAGTAAATTAGTTGATCAATTTATGAACAAAACACCGACCATATATAATAAATAAGTTTACTAATTGTTTCAAACTTTTAGGTTAGCCAACTGTCAGATGCCTGTGTATTACCAATGGGTGCGTTTTTAAAGTGCTCTGGCTGTTCGAACAATTTTTGCACGAACAACTTTTTTGTTTGTTCCACTACGTGATCGTGCACGGTAATTTAAAAACAGCATATAGCACTCAAACGTCAAAAACATACGTCAAAACTTGTAAAGTTTTTTGATAAGTTAATAATATGCGCAGGTAGCAGTTTAATTGCAGCAGTGATTTTAAATTTAGTAATGACAAGTATAAATTTTTTTATAATTACAGATCAAAAATAAATATATATATATATAAAAATATGTTTTTTAAGGTTATGTTGTTTGTTTTGTTTACATGCCCAGTGTTGCCAATTAATACGACAATTAAAACTGCATCAAGTAAAATATTTAAATCTTATTAATCTTGATTCACACATATTTTGTATGAGCGCATATTTCTTTTATATCTTATGTTTTTATAATGTATATAAAACTGTATCCATGTTCTGATCAAATCATGATAAATATATTATTTTATTTTCGCCATGTGGCAACACTGTATATGCACCACCTCTAGACTAGGTGCGTGCAAATGTTGTTCGAACACGGTGTTCGAACAAGTTTAGTAATATTAAAACGCGGCTGTGTTCGTTCGGGTTGTGTTTAAGAACGCCCATTTTATTGTTCGAGTGCTCGAACCGTTGTTTGCGTCATTTAAAAACGCACCCAATAATTAACTAAAAGCCAGGAAACCCATAATTGAGAATGGGCAGGGATGAGGAAATATTGAAAGGATTATAATTCATAGAAGTAATATGATGACTCAAGGGCAGCTTCCAGCAATACTGATTCTGTCAACACAGCTGCACGTGTACAATCTGCCGATTGTACACATTAGTAATATGATGACTCAAGGGCAGCTTCCAGCAATCCTGATTCTGTCAACACAGCTGCACGTGTACAATCTGCTGATTGTACACATTATTAATATATAAACGACGCGCCTTAAGCAAGTCGTTGCATTTTATACTTATCAATACTATGTAGTTGTAGTGTTTTAATAGTTAATAAATTAACAAATATAATTGGCGCAGAATCGGTAGGATTACCAATAACAAATCGATTAAAAAAGTTTTGGTGTATTTTAATACTTTATATTGGTGACCACAATATAATATTTAAAAATAAAATAAAAAGTGCAACAATACAACTCCCATCAAACGAAGAACTTCCGTGGCAGACCCTGGACCTTATAAGAATCGACTTCAGTGACTTCCCTGGACCCCCGATTGGATTAAGAAAGCGAGCGACTTCCGTGGCAGAGACCTTGGACCTCCTATAAAATTCAATCGAGCGACTCCGCGGATACCCTGACGGACATTCAGACGAGCGACCTCCCCGGCAGACCCTGGATCATCGTATGATGCAAATGCAAAAGTATTGGTGAGTCATAAATGTCAAGTAGAGATAGATCGAGATCCCCCATTAGAAACTCAGACCCAGGTAACCCTGATTCAGATTTAACTGATAATTCTGATAATACTCAATTAAACATTGATTTATCTAATAATCTCGACAATACTCAATTAAATACAGATTTATCTAATAATTCCGACAATAGTGATTTAAACACAACCGAAATTATGGCCTTGCCGGTTTTAAAAATGGAATACCTCAACATTGTTCCGGAATTCCACGGGAATCCGAACATGTTAACCGAATTTATAACTAGTAGTGAACAATTACTTACTCATTTTTATAACGGTAATAATGTTGCCGATTTTCAAAACGTCCTTTTGTTAAAATCTATAAAAAATAAAATAAAAGGCGATGCAGCAGATAGGCTGTCATCGTATAATATATCTTCTTGGAAAGATCTGAAGGACGGGTTAATAGCGACATACGCGGATAAACGCGACTTGCAAACACTTACAATTGAATTATGCTCGATGAAGCAGAATAACTTAACACCGCTTGAATTTTATAATAAAATACAAACTAACCTAAATTTACAAATTAGTTATATTAATACAAATTTAGTTCAAGGTGTTGAACATTTAATTGATTTTGCAAAAAAACTTGCATTAAGAGTATTATTAAAAAATTTAAACAATCCTCTTGGCGACTATTTAAGCACAAGAGATCCAAAAACGCTAGACAACGCACTTTACATGCTCACGAATGATTTTAATATTAATGACGTCAAGATCGTTCAACCTAATATAAATAAATATAAAAATGTTCCTTTTACAAACAAAAATAATTTTATGCAACAGAAACCTGCAAATCAAATGAGATTTAATGCAGCTGTTTCAACACAACCATCACCGAACGTTTTTAAACCGAACAAAAATTATTTACCTCCAAAACAAATACCAATGAGCATGACAACAAGAAATGCTTTTCCACAAAATATGAGAAAACCAGAATACAAACCTCGTCCTAACTGGACAAGCGAAGAGTTATTTAATGTCGAGCAAGATATCGACAAAAATGACACTTCTAACAGAAACATAGATCTGTACCCTCTTCAGGAACAATTACCTGACGATAGCACAACTGAGGAATATTTTTTTAGAAAATCTAGCCTCGGAAGAAGAACAATTGAATTATTGAACATTGACAATAATAAATCGCAGTTACCATTTATAACTATTCCTTTTCAGAATTTTAACCTTAAATGTTTAATCGACACGGGGTCGACAAAATCTTTTATGAACCCCCAACCAGTTATTAAATATTTTCCTAAACATGTTAAACATGACCCTTATATTATTTCAACAGCGCATGGTTCAACACAAGAGAAATATAGCATATCAATACCATGCCCATCCATTTTCAAATTAAAAGAATTTCCATTTAAATTTCATATTTTTAAATTTCATAACCATTTTGATTGCCTATTAGGAATCGATAACCTTAAATTATTAAATGCGACTTTAAATTTAAATACAAATGAAATGATATTACCACATACAAAAATTAAAATCGAATTCAAAAATTTGTCTGATTATAATAACTGCATTGTAATTTCACCAAAATCTGATCAAAAAATAAAAATAAAAGTATCAAACATAGACAATGGAATTGCTATACTACCTGCACAAAATATTAATGAAATGGAAATTCCAGAAAGCTTAATTAAGATCGAAAATAATTTTGCTTTTGCTTCTATTATAAATCCCAGTAGCAAATATGTCACTGTCAACTTATCTAAACCATTTAAAGTTATTTCTGAAAATAATTTCGTCATCCCAAAACTAAACAGCAATGCCGATGCATTATCTCGACCTCCAAATTTGAATATTACAGAATCAATCAAATCTGTTGAACAAATGTCCATAAACACTATTAATAATCCAGATGAAACAAATTCAATAGCTGTGGAACCTCCTGGTGCCGACGATCAAAATTTAGATGAAGAAGATGATAATACAATACATACAAGTTTTGAAAATCCTGTATGTGCAATCAAAATTTGTGAAGATCCTGTAAATTTTGGAAAAAACCAAATTCAATTCCTTTCGGTCAAAACTAACCCTCTTGAACCAATTCTTTCGAAATTATTTAACAACACTAAACAACGTTTTATTATTCAAATTTCAGAAAGTAACTCAGAAGAAGATTTTATTAAATTTATAAAACAATTTGTTGTACCAAACATATTATATTCTTGCATCTTTCAAACAAACGAACTATATGAACAATGTAATTCAATTTTACAAGAACACTTTGATACCAAAATTCGTTTCAAAAAATGTTCAAAAATTCTAGATGACATTGAAGTGTTAGATGACCAACGTGATCTAATTGACAATTATCATAATGGAAAATGTAACCATAGAGGAATAACTGAGACATACCACAAATTAAGTGCTACATACTATTGGCCAAATATGCTAAAAGACATTCAAAATATTATCAACAATTGTGATGTTTGTAAACTTGTAAAATACGATAGAAAACCATTAAAGCTAAAATATAACATCACGCCAACTCCCACGAAACCTTTTGAAATTGTTCACATTGACGTTTTAAAATATGAGCAGAATAAATTTTTAACAATAATAGATGCTTTCAGTAAGTATGCACAAGCATATCTACTAGACAATATGCAAGCTATCGAAATTATGAAAAAATTACTGAGCTACTTTTCTCATCACTCAACTCCATGTCTTATTATAGCAGATAATGGATCAGAGTTTGACAATGGACTAATAGCCGATCTTTTAAAATTACATAAGATAGACCTACATTTCTGTAGTCCACATCATCCAGCTAGTAATGGGCTGATCGAAAGATTCCACTCAACGTTGCTCGAACATCTGAACCTATTAAACAATAGAAATGATTTTAAAAATGACCCAATTGAATTAAAGATACTATACGCTATAATAGCCTATAATAACTCAATCCACTCTACTACAAAATTAACACCTTTTAATATATTGAATTTCGACATGCACGAAATTACAGATATAAATTTGGAACCTCAAATTTTAAATAATTATATAAATTCCCATAAAGAAAAGTTACAAGTATTATATAAATTAATAAATAATAGATTAGTTGATAATAAATGTCAAATCATTTCTAATTTGAACAAAACCAGAGAAGACATACCCGAGTTGCCGAATGAGGTATTTGTTAAAAGTAATTTTAGATCAAAAAAGAGAAATCGCTTTAAAAAGGAGCAAATTATAAAAACTAATCCGCTTCGGAAAACAATAGTTCCAGAAATAAATAAATCCAAGACTGGTCGAAAATTCCACAAATTACACATGGACAATATAAAACGTCCAACAAAATTAGAACTAAAAAGCAATAAAGAAAAAGATTTTATAAACTTTTTGGAACAAGAAAAGGCACAAGAAATAGTGCCCAATGAAAAAATTGTTGAAATAAAAGGCGATCTATTTTTAGCACCTAACAACGTTTCATTGGCACACTGTGTAAGTGCCGACTTAGAAATGAGCGCGGGAATTGCCTTAGAATTTAAAACCAAATTTGGACAAGTAGAATTGTTAAAAACACAAAACCCAAAATTAACTTCACTTTGCTATCTAAAGAATGATAACCGTTTCATAATATATCTAATAACAAAAAATAAATATTTCCAAAAACCCACGTATAAAAATGTATTTAAAACCTTAACTACTTTAAAAGAATTTTGCTTAATAAATAGCATAACTAACCTGGCTGTACCTAAACTGGGATGCGGCCTAGATTGTTTAGACTATGATAGAGTTAAAAATATGTTAAATTTTATTTTCAAAAACTCTACTATAAATATAAATATTTACTGGAACACATCTAAAACCGATAATACCATGTTTGCAGGTACATCTTCATCATGTGGTGCACCACCACAGCCATTGCACAACGAAATATAACAACAAATCCTGGCATACTTCCCATAAAATTAGGAAGTGCAAAGCTTGAAATGGCGTCCCATACTTTTGTACATTTTTTCGAACTCTCTCATCTAATTTCCGAATACAAAAATGTCCTAAACACCTTGGAGACTATTAAGAACATAACAGATAATGATACCACATTTTCAAAAGAATTACATAACTACTATAAAATCCTTAATTATACAAGAAATCTTATTGACGAAAAATTGAATCGGTTCCATGAACAAACACGTAATAAACGAGGACTTGTTGATGGTATCGGATCGATTATCAAACAAATAACGGGTAATCTAGACTCAAGTGATGGCGACAAAATAGAAACTTCCTTAAAAATCATGAAGCAGAATCAGCATGATTTGGCTACACAGTTGAACGGTCAGTACTCTATAAATAATGAAATCATTAAGCAATTTAACGAGACTATAATCAACATAAAGCATAACGAGTTATTACTTCTATCGAGGATAAACCAATTAGGTGCAAGACTAAAATCCAAACCCTATTTTTTAGACATTCCATTTGCTAAAGATATTTTAAATCAAGTTATTCACTTTTTAAATACTATCTTGAATATTGTACAAGACGTTGAAAATTCCTTAACATTTTGTCAACTTAAAATTCTACACCCTAGCATAATCACTGATACAGAATTATTATTTGAATTACGTAAGATATCATCTTATTATAAAACAAAACTACCTTTTGAAGTTTCATTACAACAAATTCAAAATTTTAAAAACCTAATTAAACCTTCTTGTATTATAAAGAATACTGAGATCTTGTACACTTTAACAATACCGTTATTTGAAAATACTAAATATGAACTGTATTACTTCTTACCAATACCTGCTAAGGACTATCAGATAATTATACCTGACAATAAATATGTTCTTGAGTCTGAGTTTGATATGGTACCGCTGTCTGATGCTTGCGATTACTTGACTGACCAATATTTGTGCACACGACAAAAGAAGACATTTCAAAATGTTACTTGTGAGCGTAACATTATAAAGAAAAATGACTTCCAAAGTTGCCTCCACACAAAATTAATGAAACAAAAAATGTTAGAGTATATTCCTGAAATAAATCAATACTTAGGAGCATTCCCAAAATTAACATTGGTGAAATCCAGATGTAAAGAAGCATGGGATACTCGAGAAATTACTGGTATTTTCTTGTTCAACTACAACCCTAATTGTCAATATTTTATTGAAGACCAACTGTTAATTTTTAACGATTCAACCATTGGCCAACCACTGGTATTAGAAGACTTCTACCTAACAAGAGAGCCGTCCCAAGAAGTAGATTTACCGGAGTTACAGCTGAGACCGATAAAGCTATCAAAGATACGCAATAATCTTCAACCCATCCAGCTACAACAAGAACCTGAAAATATAGGAAATTGGCACTTGTCAAACATCATTCTCTTATATTTAATAATAATCATAAGTTGTATTGTTTTAGTTAAATACTATTTGGAAAAAATGAGCTGCATCAATAAAAAACCCATCATCGAATCAACTGGGTCAACCCAAACTAGGACAAACCCAGATGATGCAATCTTTTGATCTCTCCGGAGTTTCAATCTTAAGGATGGAGAAGTAATATGATGACTCAAGGGCAGCTTCCAGCAATACTGATTCTGTCAACACAGCTGCACGTGTACAATCTGCCGATTGTACACATTAGTAATATGATGACTCAAGGGCAGCTTCCAGCAATCCTGATTCTGTCAACACAGCTGCACGTGTACAATCTGCTGATTGTACACATTATTAATATATAAACGACGCGCCTTAAGCAAGTCGTTGCATTTTATACTTATCAATACTATGTAGTTGTAGTGTTTTAATAGTTAATAAATTAACAAATATAATTTAGATGCATTGCTTATACAACCTCAGGAGCAACCATAACCGTAAGTAAATTTCTAAAATTGTTATCAACAACGCTCAATTTGATTATTGTAGATATTTTGCTTAATTTTTAAATACTTGTCATTTGTAATACTTAATTTAACATTATTAAACATTAACAAATATATTTTGACTGATATAACAAGTCACAAAAATTTATTTACAGAAAATAATAATTAAACAGAAAAATAATTGTTTCAGCTGAACCCAACATCGGACAGCAACCCAAACAACATTGAATCAAGGTGGGCAACATAAAAGGAACTCCAGTTTTAAAGCTAAGTATTAATAATTATTTTAAATGGTTTACATAAAATATTATGTGTTTTAGGTGTGACAGAAAATCGACCCGTAACACATTAGTTCTTACAATCCGCAACATACGAAAAACTATAGAACAAACAACTCTAATCCGCTTTTGCAATGTTAATAGGGCAGAAGTCGAAAGTAAAAAAGTCTTGTCATTTTGCTTTTCTCTGGGACCAGAGCAAAAATCTGCCCTGCGCATGTACGCTTCAAATAGTTAAGTAGGGAGGAAATAAAAAAGGAATACAAAGAAGAATTAAAAAGGAATGACAATAAAAACATTAACAAATCGTGAGAAGCACTAATTAATTAAAAATATTAAATTAAAACTCGTTCTTGTTCCGGCAACGCCGCAATCCGGAATTGCACCGACGCGCATCTGACTCGTGAAGTAAGACGCTCATGCTCTCTGTGACTACCAACCCACAAATTAAAATGTCAGATGTAAAAGTGCAAATACAACAAAGAGAAAGTGAAATTAAATAAAGTGAATAAAAGAAAATAGAGGAACACAAAAGAAATGGTAACTTATAGCACAATTACATGCTCATTACTGCGTATACTAAAAGGCTCTCCTCATTGTAAAAATGTTCATGTTGTTCTAGGTTAAAACATGACAAGATAGAAAAAATAAATTATACTGAGAAGCATTATATAATTAAGGATAAATCAAAGAAAGCTAACACAAGGAAGGATGGAAGCACCACGATATTAGATTTAACAAACAAAACCCCTCACAGTGAGTACAATTATCATTACATACTTAAACATAAAAATTAATTAATATACCAATGGGCCAACGACCTAGTCATTTGACTAATTAGTCGAACAATAACCATTTTCAAACATTTATCACATTGTCACAATTTAAAAAAAGTCGCTTTGTTTTCTAAGAGGTTCCAGGCCCGCGTTTATGAGCAAAGGGGTTGTAGTAGCCGATGGTGGTGTTCAGTTTGTGCTAGGTCCAGGTTCAGGTTCATTCAGATCGATCAGATTAAACGCGATCAAGTCGTACACCGGCTCTTTCGGTGTCAGGGTCAAGGCTGGAGCGTCGACAGTTTTGTCCCATGACTCGTGGTTAACTTTGACCTTGTAAAGTGCGTCGACTTTGGTCGAGTTCACCAGGTCTAGTTTGCCTTTGCCGTTTTTGTCGTCTGCGCTTCCAACTTTATCTTCGCTTGAGGCGAGTTTTTTGATCGAGCAGTCATCTTCGCCTGAGTCGTCATCTTTGCTAGTGTCATCATCTTTGCCCGAGTCGTCAAAGTTATCGTATTTGCTCGAGTCACTTTTGTTAGGGTTTAAGTGTTCCCTTATAAACGCCTTGTTGATAGTATGCACAACAGCGACGGGTGAAGTTCTTGGCGTGCCGCGTCGATTGCTCTTCTCAATCTCGCCATATCTATGTTTTTTTTTTGCTTGATCGCTAGGTGCAATGCAGCTCAAGTGGTCTGGGAACTGCAAGGTCTCGACGGAAGATACAACTTAGCAGTTGTCCTGGTCGTCTGGTGTTTGTTGGAGAAGCAGAGTCGATGTTGCGTGGTGTAAGATGCGGCAGAACTGGCTAGTGAAAAGTTTGCGCGGTGGAGTTTTGTGCGTTTCAAAGCCACGCTTATGACGGGCCCCCGCTCCGGCAACAAATGTTCTCTTCTTTTAAAATACGATGCACTACTCTACGTGAAATGTTAAGTCAATGTGCAATGCGATTAATGCTATCCGTTTGATGGTAGAATATCCATTTTAAAATTTGTTCTTTTACTTTAGGATCCAAATTTACATCAAACCCACAGTCTATTTTAAAAGATGCAAAAGTACCACGTTCTCAGAGTCGCTGATCCAATGCAAAAAGCAATCTGCGTTCAGGTTTTTGTCGTTTAGGGTACATTTCGGCGTAACGTCTGGCTGCTACCGCTGCAACACTCTCCAAAAACTAGATGTATATCACCCATCAACGTGTTACTGATACATTTCAAGTTAAGAAAGCACAATTACACTCAAATAATTTGTGACGTTTATGAAATTTAATTTAACGTCCACGGATAATGATATTTTTACATTTTTCATTATTTTTAAGAAATAATGACCTCTAGTTTTACTTAATTTTCTCAAAAACCGTGTATTTGATCAAAAATTATCAAGAGACAGAATAGTTTTAAATTAAATTTTTCACAAAAATTTAAAAATCTTAATCTCAAAAAACTATCTTTCTAAAGACTTTATTTATTCAAAACTTTAACAGTTTGTGTAAATAAGAAATAAATTAATGTAAATAAAAAATTGTTACAAAATATTAAAAATTAAAGCAGTCAATTAAAAAAAATCAAAGATTTTTGTAAACTTAAAAAGCTATAACTCCAAATTTACTAAAAATAATATACTACTTTATTAGGTTAATATTACTCAATTTGCTTGTAGTTTCTGGAATTTATTTGATGACTAGTTAATTTGGGACACTCTGTCCGTGCTAGAATTTTTTCTTCTGTTCTAGAAGTAGATACCGACCTTTTTTTGGTAAATTCTTTCACACATACAATGTGAAGGATTTTGGCAGTTTAAATAAGCTTCAACATAAAGACGTCTCGCTTCGGTTGCAATCTTATGACCAGCCAAAACAAACAAAAACTTGTGATCTGACAACAACAGTCAAATACTTAATGTTTGTATTTCACTTACCATCAGCTAACCATGGTATAAAATTACAAGTTTATAAAAAAGGAAAAAAAAAGAATAACGTTCTATATCT
The DNA here is from genome assembly GCA_963932245.1 of Tachinus rufipes. Taxonomy (NCBI): domain Eukaryota; kingdom Metazoa; phylum Arthropoda; class Insecta; order Coleoptera; family Staphylinidae; genus Tachinus; species Tachinus rufipes. The sequence continues at coordinate 56,548,402 of OZ010748.1, forward strand.
CAAAAACCGTTATTTCAAGACATTTTTGCTAATTATGATTCGAATTAATATTTCTTTAATTTTTTTACAATTTGTATGTATAAAATATTTTTTTATAAATATCTGTAAACTACTATTTTATGTTTACTGTTTATATATATATATATATATATATATATATATATATATATATATAATTTTACTATAATGTGATAATAATTACTTACCTAATCTATACTGGGAATTACAGAGATAAGCAAGTATTTTTGATATTTATTGCATATGGTACTAATATTGAAAACAAATAAAATAAAATAATTGTGTTTGTTTGATTTTGACGAAACTGGTAAGTCTGTTTATTATTAAAAATGAATAACTAAGAGTGAACAACTAATGATTGTTAAATGCATACAAAGTTATTTTTATCAGTTATCAATTCAAAAAAGTCTAAAGTTTGTTTACTTAATTATAATTACTGTTAAATTATAAAATATGTAACTTTTTTTTTTTAATTTAAATATTAAAAAGTATTTTGAAAAAAACTTTGCACTAATTATTTTATGTTGAATGAATCTATAAGTGGCTCACTTAATTAATACAATCATTATCAATTATTTATTACTCAAATTATCTGTTTTTTTTTTTAATTCATAAAAACTTTTACAAAATTGACAACTACAAAAAAATAACGCAGATTTTTTTTATAATGTGATACGTTGTTATAATATACTAAATAATTTAGGTACATAATTTAATTTCAAACAGAAAATCTAAATAACTTTTTTGTCTATCTTGCTTTGTTTCCGAGATAATTGAAAAACACACATTATTTAGAAACCGTTCTATTTAGAAAAAAAAACCAAACAAAACAACATTATTTTACTTGCAAACTTTTGACACTTGTGAAAGTCGTTTTTTTTTTTGGTTTGGTTAGTAAAATTTGATAAAAATGCTGTTCAAAAACAAATAATACGCAGATATAATTTTTGTTAACGGATACTGCAATGGTAATATCTTAGCTGCATTTCGCGAGTATCAATTAAGATTTCCCGACAGAAAGCATTTTAAAAGTTTCATGAATTTGGAATTGGAAATTGCCGTAATGGGGGTCCACATCAACAAAACACCGTGGCAGAAGAGGAACAAATACTTGACACAGTTCTTGATAAACTAAGGGTCAGCGTTAGGCGACTTTCAGGAAATTCTTCACCGATATCATTATCAAAAAACAGGCGACGCAGCACAACAACTTGCATTTTGTCAATAGCTTCTTAAACGGCATCAACAAGATCCTTTTTTAGTTTAATATTGCGATAAATCTATCTTTACGAGAGATGGCATTCACAATATACATAATGAGCATATCTGGTCATTAAGGAATCCGTTCACAGTTAGAGTACAAGCTTACCAACAAAGGTTTTCAGTTAACTTATGGTGTGGGGTTTTTAATAGGCTAATTCAAATCTTACCATTTTGTTTAAATGCTAAATTATACGCAGAATTTTTCGAGAATCAGATAGAAAATTTGCTAGATAACAATAACACGATAAAGCACCGCCTCCATGTTTAGCGGTATGTAGTTTAATGGCTCAACGATAAATTTAATGGTAAGTGGATTCTTAAAAGAGGTCTAGTAAACTGACCTGCAACACATGAAACAATTGGTTTATGCAAAGCCAATAAAAAACGTAGAGCAGTTACATGAGAGAATTGCGAATGCTGCATTGCTTATTCAAAACACAACAGATTTTGAAGCAGTTTATCATTCTTTCTTAGTTTGTTGTCAAGTTTGCATCTACGCTCATGGAAGCCATTTTGAAAATTTATTAAAGTAATATTATTTTGTTTGTTGTTACCATTGTTACAGAGGTTTTCTTAATTAAATTTTGCTAACAACGTATTCAAAATAATGTGTATTTTTTTATTACCTCAAAAACAAGGCAAGATAGTCAAAAAAGTTTTTGAGATTTTCTGTTTAAAATAATAAAATGTTCCTTAAGTTTTATTTTTTGCCTCCATTTAAGAATTACCTTGTATAAAGCACACCAACCAGGATTGTAGAATCAAAACAATCGACCGTGCTTGACTTTTTGCCGCTATGATTGTTAGATTGAGTTTAAGTAGTTTATTAATTTATTTCATATTAAATTATTATGTTAAATTTGTACGTTTATATTTTAAATTTATTTTTACATAACTACATTTTTATCATTAATTAATTAATGTTATTGTATTTCTCGTAGACAACTTTTTGAACAAGAATCTACATTGTATTACAAAATTCCTTGTCATTGCACGATCATTTGATAGACCATCACATTTATAAGGAACACGTAAACATTATTTGTACCATGATAAGTCCATCTAATACAGCAAACGATGAATCCGACAGTAGCAGTGATAGTAGCTTTAGTAGCACAGATTCTGAAGAAGAAAGAGAAATGAGCTCTTCAAAGAGCATGCAGGAAAAATTGGATATGGCGCAACCGTATGGGATTTTTTTTAATAAAATACGCAACGTAAAATGCACTTGGAGCTGCGATAATTCAATCAAATTTTCAGGTAATTATTATTACAGTCGTATATTTGATTAATTAAATTATTATTGTATAAGTCCAAAACTAAATTTTAAATTATACGTTTAGTTTTAAGTTTGTTCATTTAACATTAATTATAAAATGTCTTCGAAAATCAATATGTTTCACACAAAAATTGGGCTAGCAATATTTTTCAAAATAGCAAATTGTTTTAGTCCAGGTAGTTGTAACACAATATTATGTTTTTGTGTTCTACTGCGATGCGCAAAACATTGAAATGTCTTTGACTTACTACAGCCACGCTGCCTACCAAGGGGACGTCTTAGATGTATCAATACTAAAGGACGTCAACTCACAAGTCAATGTTAGGACAACAATTAAGCTCCGACTACATCCCGGTAATATTTTAATTTTTTATTGGAACAGAATCAAACGAGGGAGGGGACAATTTGTTACTTATACAAATTTGCTTTTTTTATCTAAAAACCTAGAAGAAAAGTTAGTCCGGTTGCGAATATCAAAGGAGCCCTCAAACAGTTCACAGAACTGATTTTTAATACCACAAATAAAACATCTAAAACCTTTCTGGTTTGGGTTGATAACCCACTAGGACTATCTTGGAATTTAAAGACATTGAATTAAAGAAGAAATGCTGCTAGACATCAATAGCAAAGACATCGCGACCCCTTAAATCAAAAAATTCTTTTCATAAGAAAGTTAGGTCAACTATAAGGCTGCACAAAAATTAAGTCTGGCAAAAAACCTTGGAATCAACCTCAGAGAATGAAAATCTAATGTGGAAAATTTCTAAAACCTTACGCAACTGGAAAAAAATTCCAATAGCAGCCATCCGTGGTAAGAACGGGCTTTAATATTTAATAAAAAGAAGAAGAACAAAGTATTTGCCAATAGCTTTAACGCTAATGCTTCTCCTCTAGAGAGGAATCCTCCAGAGAGGAAACGGATTTGGCAGGCCCAAACGACCACACACTGGTTAAACAGCGTTCGACCGTCTTGCATTAGAGAATATATATCAAAACTCAAAGTTCGATCCGCACTAGGTCTTGACAATATTCTAAACAAAGCTTTGAAATATTTTTTGTACAAAGCAATAATGGTTCTCACCAATATTGCTAATGCGATCTTAAGTACATGGTACTTTTCATCAGTTTGGAAAAGCTTCAACATCCCAAAACCTAGAAAAAACCAAAAGTTTCTTTAAAACTATGGGCTAATCAGTCTTCTATTCACCTTGAGCAAGATCATAGAAAAAGTAATACTGGATGATATCCAAGAAAGTAAAATCTTTTCTTCCTACTCATCAACATTGGTTGCGGCGGAATACTTTGTCATACATCAGCTAAACCGTGTAACAGATCACATTACCAAAAGTTTTAGACTGAGAAAACCACGAGGTGGTATTTTTTTACATCAAAAAAGCATTCGATAAGATCTGGCACAAAGATTTACTACTAAAACTGCAAAGACAAAGTTTTTACTGCTTTTCATAAAGCTGCTAGCGTTATACTTACAATACAGAACATTATCAGTGAAGATCCAAAAACATGTCTTTATCTCACGGTAGAAGTACCTCAAAGCTTTCTTCTATCGCTTATGCTATTTAACTTTTACGTTGCCAACATGCCATCGGCTCTTCTGTACAGCTCAAGGTCGCTAATGGTGGTCACTATAAGATTTTAGAAAATAACTTAAAATCTTCAAGACTGGCAACTGGCAAGTCAAAGTGAACCTAGAAAAAAGCAAAAATATTTTTCTTACGTCGACAGTCCACACCTCACAAAAAGGTCTTTTTTGAGAACAAACTTATTTCGTGGTTAAACTCGGCAAAGTATCTGGGAATTATCTTTGACAAATTGCACTTCTAGGCCATTTTAGATAAAGCCAAGTTGGCAAAAAACTTGCTAGTTCCAATGCTTTGACGGAATAACTGGATGTACACGTCTATCAACCACAAATGACGTTTGGAACTCCAATCTGGGGAACGGCGGCAGATTCTCATTTCAAGCTTCTTGGCGCTTTTTAAAATCTATCTTTGCGTTTGATTGTTGGAGCCCCATGGTACGTTTTTTTTTTAGGACGTAGTGAGGTTTTGGCCTTAGCAAGTGGCCTTTGAGAATAAATAACGCACGGCAATACCTTTCGGTTTTCTTTTCTACGTTAGTTCTGTTGTCATTTTGTCTTTATCATGTTTGTCTCTAGTCTATTATTAGTTTGAGATGAGTTGCTTTAGGCCTTGTGGGATTCACACAGACTGCTGCGGCAACACATGCTGTCCCCGGCTCATCTCTTCCCATACCCTATTTGTTGTCTGTCTTATACTGACGTTCATCTCTCCTTTCTGCGTTGTCATACGTGTCTTTTTGGCAGAATATACATTTCTCTTTTTTTTTTCTATTTTATTTATATTTTGTAAATACTTTCCAAAGGCTCCATGTCCGGTGAGTAGTTGTGTTGTTAAGTAACACGTCTTCGGTTTATTCTCTACCCATTTCTTTATTTCTGGTATCAACTCTTTTGTCCATTTACCTTTTTCTCCGTGTTTCTACTGTCTGCCATTTTTTCATAATATTATCTCTTGTTTGTCTCTTTGTTTCTTGTTTACTATTTTTTTCATTTACCAGTTTCTTTATGTTTAATCTTTTTTCTACCATCAAGTCTGCGGAGAGTGTCGCCGCGATTACCTCTAGCGCTTCTTGCGACACCGTTCTGTAAGCCCTACATATCCTTAACGAGCTTGCTCTAGTGGCTCCTCTTATTTCTTTTCTGTTTTTTTTTGTCTTTAAGGCATCTCCCCATGTTTCTTCGGCGTACAATTGTTTACTTTTGGACGCCGTTGCTAATAGCCTTCTTGCCTCTTGTCCTGGTCCTCCCTTGTTTGGCATAAGCCTACTAAGCATTCCTTCCGTTTTCTTTGTTCCTTTTACCGCTTCTTTAATCTGTTCGTTCCACCCTTTTGCTTCCAGTGTAACTCCAAAGTATTTATTCTTCTTCCCTATGGTTATTAATTGCTCACCTACTTGTATTTTTCCGGTTCCTCTTTTTGTCTTCTTTGTCGATAACCATGCCGCTTCCGTTTTCTGCGGTGCTAATTCTAGCTCTTTACTTTTCATCCATCTCTTTATCATACTAATTACCAACTCAAGCTTTTCCTTTAGTACTTTTATGTCTGTATCCCTACCTACTAAAGCTAAGTCGTCAGCAAATGCCGTTATCGTTACCCCGTCTGGCAGCCGCATTCCGAGAAGCTCATTATATACTAAGTTCCATAATTTGGGTCCTAGTGCTGAACCTTGTGGTACCCCTCTGGTCAGTCTAAATATACCCTTCTTGGTCACTACCTTTTTTCCTTGTAGATAATTCTATATTATCTTGATCGTTTTCTTTGTCAAATCTTTTTTTTTTGCTGATTCTATAATTGCTTCCCATAGTACGCTATTAAACGCGTTTTGTATTTCCAACGCTATTATGATGCAATGCTGTCTTTTCCTATGTGGGCCGCTGTTTGCATCTTTTGCTACCGTTTTTACCTTCTCGATAGCTCCTAGCGTCGATCTCTCTTTGGTAAATCCGTATTGTTCACTTTCTCATCCACCCCTTTTTTCTATTTCTTTCTTTATTCTTCTCACAATAATTTTAACTATTATCTTTGCTAATGTATTGATTAAACAAATCGGTCTATACGTCTTTGATTTACCTGCTTCTTTCTTTTTCTCAATCAGCACTAAGTTTTCCTCTTTCCAACATTTCGGAAATGTTTCTTCATTTAGACATCTGTTTATTATTTGTGTTAGTTCTATTTTGTTTCCTTCTAACGCTGCTTTCACTATCTCCGCTGTTATCTCGTCTGGACCTGGTGCCTTATTGTTAGGTAGTTCTTTTATGATCTGTTTCTTTTCCTCCACTGTTGTCATATCTGCTTCCTCTTTGTCACTTGTCTCTGTTGGTTCTTTTACCGCTCTTTTTTTAGGGAACTATTTCTCAATTATTTTTTCTTCCTCTTCTTCCTTCTTTAAGCACACTCTCTTTGATCTTCCTCCCAGTTTATTTATTGCAATTTTGTACCCCCAGGGGTCCCTATCTATTTTTCATTTTTAATTCTTCTTTTGTCTCTGCAGTGTCTTCCCCTTTTGTTTCTGTCTTTTGATCTTTCTTCCGGTTTGTATTGCTATTTTCCTGCTTTCCTTTATCTCATTACACCACCAGTACGGCCCCTTTCTTTCTCCTTCCCTATACCTGGGGATTGCTTCTTCCGCTGCCTTTCTCAGTTTTTCCGAGTACTGTTTGCATCTTTCCTCTATGTTTTTGCTTTCTGTTACTTCTTCTACCTCCATGGCTCTTTTTATCTTCTCTCTGTCCATCCTTCGCACGTTCCATCCTCCTTTTCTTGTGTCTTCTTTTTTCCCTTTTCCGTGTTGTATTTTATATATTTATGTAGGCTCAGCGATTCTTCATCTGTCACGTTCCAGCTGGTCACTACTTCTGCTGTTTTCCACGTTGCTATGGTAATATCGATATGAGACTTAGATCTTCCTCTTACAAATGTTGGTCAGTCGCCATGGTTGCATATCGTTAGATTTACTGTAGCAATCATTTCTTCTAGAATTTGTCCTCTCCTATCGCTCTTTGTCCCTCCCCACCTTGGTGATTTTGCGTTGAAATCTCCTTCTATCAGGATTTTCTTGCTCTTCTGTTTTCTTAAGCTATTTTCTAGTTCTTCAATCCACTCTCGATAATATTCTATACCGCTGTTTGGACTGATGTAGCAGCTGTATACTATCATACCTCCTATATCAGCCTACACTATTCCTTCTTTGAGAGTTCCCCACTTTTTCACCTTGTCTTTACACTTCCCCCGTGCTAGGATGGCCGCGTCTGATCCTCTGTCTTTGATCCAATTCCCGCTTAACTTTTTTTATTTGGTTCGCTCACTATCACTATGTCTATTTTTTCTCTCATCGCAGTTGCTACCAGTAGGTCATGTGCCTCTCTTCCCTTCCCTATAATTGTTTGGATCATGTTATACATTTTCGGTTATAGGTTTCTTTCCGTGTTGATTCCAACTTTCTGGGTTGTTGTCCTCTATATTCTTTCTTGGTCTTCTAGTTTCTCTTCTAATTGTAGCGGGGCATCTTCTCCCTCCAGTTCGATAACCTAACACCTTACACTCTATGCAATATTCTCTGTTCTTGCAGTTCGCTAGTTTGTGTCTTTTTTTTCCGAATTATATGCACAACGACGATCTGTTTTTCCCTCTGCATTCCGCCGTACGTGTCCCTTCATCCAACATTTATAGCATTGGCTCTCATTCGCTTTTGCTCTTTCCGTTCTGCATCTTATGAGTCCTATGTTTATACTTCCTATTTTTGTTATATTTTCCGCTGAGTCTTTGTTCATCTTAATTATGGCACAATTTCTTTATTGTCCACTTTCCTTTTAATTTCTTCAATCAACTCCTCTTTGCTGATCTCTGGACTTATACCTTTAATCATAACCAGTTCTCCTGTTAGCTCTTTGCTCGCTTTTCTTACATTAAATCCTTCCAATCCTTCTCTTATTTTTTCTATTTTTTTTTTCGGTCTCATTTGCGTTTGTTACTAATAGCAACTCTCCTTTCTTTGTTTCTCTTATTTCTTTAAATGTCGTACCTTTCATATGAATTTTTGCCTGTTTTAATAGATCTGCATGTGTTACACCTTCTTTGTTCACCACTATAGCTCCTGTTTCAGGTCTATCATATTTATAGCCGCTTTTTCTCCCGTTTCGTACTTCTGTTTGATTATATGCACCTTTCCCACTTTTTTTCCGTTTAGGTTTTTACGATTTTTACATATGGTGTTTTGTTGTTTTTATCTTCTTCTTGTTCTACCATCAACTCCGGATATTTCTCCTTTGCCTGTTTTAGAATTCCTTTCACTTTTCCTATTTTGTCTAAACTGATGAGTACCGCTGTGTCGGTTTCCCTTCCCATCATTGGGTTTCTTTTTTCTATTTTTACATGGTCGTAGTCTTTTTCACGCCATTCCTTGTTCATTATTTTTTCTATATCTTCATGGTTTTTAATTTCTCTCATATCCTGTTCGTTCACAATCATATTGGCATTGGCTTTCAACTGGTTTGTCTGGGTTGACGTTTCTACCATTATTTTATTTTTGTTATTTTCTTCTTCTCTCTTTTGATTTTCTTCAAACTCCACTATTTGGTTTGTTATTTTTTTAAATTGGACTTTTGTATTGACGCACTCTGTCGTTAATTCTTTTAATTCTCTCAGCATTACTCCCAATTTATGCATTGTTGTTTGGGCGTTTATTCTCTTTGTCTCTTGAGTCTCTCCTGGTGAGTTTATCTCTCTCCCTCTTTTCTTCTCTACTTGATCTATTTTATCTGTTTTGATCCTCCTCTTTTCCGGTGGTGAATGTTGTATTTTGCCACTTTATGGTATCTGGTATCATTTCTCTTGACCTCGCACGTGTAGCCTACGCTACGGCAACATTTTAAGGTGTTCGCCGAGAAATACTTTACACAAATCTTGCTCTTCACTCAAACACCGATCTGGCCAGACTGGCAGAGCCGGACAAGGAGGACACTTCTATAAAAGCCCGGTCAACCAAATATTAACCTAAGTGGGTTTACTCTACAACCTCACTCCATAGCCTATAAGACTAATCATCCATACCAACCAATTAAACAGTATTTACCATTTCTTCAATTTTTATATTATTCCAATTTTAGCGACAAAACTTAAGGTTATATTACCGAGTACGGCTGTTGTGTTAATATATTTTTCAAATATAAAAAAGTTTTTTGGAATAAAAGAGACAGCACCTATAAATTTGTTAAAAAAAAAATCTTAATTTTAATTAACAAATTAAGATTATTGAATTCAAATCACAAGATTTAAAATAATTACATAATTTACTTGAACTTAAAAATAAAGCTAAGCAATGCATATTAGATTTTTTTTGCATCACAACTTGTGAGTAGTATACTTAACACAATGGAGTACTCAGTTTTTTTACTAGTTAATTCAATAAAAAAACATAATTATGGCGTTTTAAGTAGCAATAAAATTGCATTATTTTTATGTGTTTGGTCACCTCAACAAATATTTGCACAAGCTATTTTTTTATTGTATATGATTGGATTTTTTTTATTGTAGATTTACTGTGCCCATCTTTGGGAGAATTAAAATCATCATTACAATTAACTTGTTTAGCTAATATTGATTGGATATATAAGCAATACCAAATCCATGGAGTGGGGTAATCTATAATAACTATACATCAACCAAATAATTAAAGTATTTTGTAATTAAAGAGAAAAACCGTTAACTTTAGTTTATGGTATGAACGACAAGAAGGAATATTTGGATACAAATGCGCCTCCTAATGTTAAACATTGTTTTTTTGAACTTGACCAAGGTTTACATCATTCGTAAGAAATTTTTTAAATGTATTATTATTGGACTTTATTTATTACATTTTAGGAAAGTTGGTATCTATGCGTATGAAGACAACTCTATTAGAATTGTGGTATCTACTTCAAATTTAGTGTCTAAAGATTGGAAAGAGTATAATACTATGTATAATATATTATAATGTATAGTATTCAAATTGCTTATAATATTTTTACTTTTATTAAGCGTATGGGTCAGTCCCGCATGTCCCAAAATGGATGATTCAAATCGAGATGACGATTGCTCTGGACAAACAGGATTTAAAAGAAATTTAATAAATTATTTAAATAGATATGATTTACCTTTACTAACCGAGTGGATTAACTTGGTAAAACGAGCTGATTTTAGTGCAATAAAGTAAGCTTACATAAAATTATAAATTTGATTATTATGTTTTTTAAGAGTTTTTTTAGTAACGTCAGTGCCAGGGGTACATTACCCTAAAGAAGAAGATGGTTGTCATTTATATAGAGTCGGCAGTTTATTGAGTAGGTATTGTAGTTTTCCTGCAAAATCTAGTTCGGTTAGTGATGATCCACTAATGTGGAGTATAATTGCACAAGCATCAGCTATGGGTTTATATGGTAAGTTTTTTGTTTTACATGCAATTTTAGTAATTTTTGCCAAACACTTAGTAAAGGGTGGGCCATCTTTAAGTTGAAATTTTAATCATATGGAATAAAGAATGAACGGAATATTTTTCGATTATTTTTATTGTATTTCAGAGAGTGTTTTATTAAGTATAGAATATGATTAAGTTTAGATAGCCGCCGCAGTATTCTCGGCAGTGGGCCATTCTCGAAAACCAATTATCGAGTATTTGCGCAACTGTTTTCAACGGTATTTTGGCGATAACTTTGCAAATGTTCTGCTTCAAGTGGTCAATTGTCTGTGGATTATCAGCATACACCTTTTTTTTTCAATGCCCACCACAAAAAAAGTTGTTGAATTTGGTGCGAAAAAGATTAGTCGTAGCATATGCAGTATCTTGTTGAAACCAGAGCTGCCGTAAATTAAATTATACTAATTCCGGCCAGAAAAATTAGTCTGTAACGATCTCCGGTAACAGTAACGTTGGCTCCATCATCGTATTCAAAGAAGAAAACAATTTTGGCAGAACGCTTTGCATGAGTATCTTTGATGCACGCATTGTCTAGTAGCATTCCAGTTTTATGCACATTTATCACAAACTATTGCATTTCTTTGAACTATATGTTTTTCCAAATAACGTAAGCAATTTTCACGCTGTTGCAGACAAATGAGACCCATTTTTAAAATAAGTTTTCAATATTTGAAGACGTTGCTCCAAAGTAAAACAATCATTTTCTGTTTGCGAAGGTATCTAACTACACTATTATCATGTAATTGTGACGCAAAAAGTGACTGCGTAGGTAGAAACATATGATTCAAAGTTTAACTAAAGGATGGCCCACTTTTTATAAAAGTATAATTATATCAACAAATTAGTTTTATCATTTTATTTTTAAATTATTGTTGTTTTTATTGTGATGTTTTATAAATTTTTGGAAAATGATTGATAAATTACAGAAATAAATGTTTTTTAAGTACTTTTGAATGCATTTCAATGCTATTTGCACTATAATTTAATTAAAATACTAGACAAAATATAATTTGATTTATTCTGGAAATTTAAATTTACAAAATTGATTTGTAGAAGATTGTAATATTATTTGCAATACCATTCATATCATTTTTGAACGGGTTTGGCAATTCATTAGTGCTGTCTGACACAATACTGATTGTAATATTACATTTAATATTATATAATATGTTATGATTAAAGCTGGGATTTTATGCATTTGCATATTCTATAATATTAATATGACAATTAAATAATTTCGTATCTACACGAATTAGATAAAAACAACTGATATTAACCAATATTTTTTATGCATATTTTGCATATTTTTGAGTTTTTTAGCATATTTACATAAAAGCAGCATATCGGTGCATATTTGATGCATTTTTGGTGCATATTTGCATATTTGATGCATATTTGTATAATTCTACTAGTACAAATTGCAATAATTTTAAATTATTTTTAAGTGAGCGTTAAACTTGTAAAAATATATTGGTTTTATATGTAACACACCACACGTGCAAATGTTTTTGTTCTCTGTGAGACAAAAAAGACCAACAAAAACATACGTAAACAACACAAGAATGCGTGTGTATTTTGTACACTGTGGAGTAACGATTTTTTGCGCAAAAAATAATTCAATGAAACATTAAAAACAAGCACTGCCTTTTTGTAGTAGTAAAATATTTAGTATATTATATATTTTCGTGGAAGTTACCGTCGAAATTACAATATTAAAATGCCAAAAACCAATGCTTTTGTGTCAATCTGGATAAAGGATTATCCAGAATTGTATTTGGATAGCGGAAGCGTGTTTTGCAAATATTGCAGTAAAATTGTAAGTTTAATTTTTTTTTCATCTTATTATATGCTAAACAAAATTAAATATTTTAGGTTGCATGTGATAAAAAATTTCAAATAGGACAGCATGTTAGCGCAAATAAGCATAAAAGCAATTCCATAAAATTTAAAAACTCAACACATCTAAAAATAAAGAACAAGAATCTTTTTGGTTTGATTTATGCAAATATACCTCTAGCCAAACTAGACAATCCAAAATTTAAATCTTTTTTAGAAAAATATACAAAACAATTAGTACCCGATCGCAGTACTATTAGAAAAAAATACATAGATCTAGTATATCTAGAAACAATAACTAAAATTAAAAAAGCAATAAGTAACAATTACATTTACTTTTTAGTGGATGAAACGACAGATATTCGTGGGCGCTATATTGCAAACTTGTTAATTGGCATTTTAAATGAAAATTGTGTTGGAAAATCTTATTAAATTGGCTCACAAAAGTTAGAGCGAACAAATAATGTCACAATCTCAAAGTTTGTAAATGATTGTTTAACAAAGTTCTATCTGCCAAATATTCTTCCAAGTGAAAAAGTGTTGTTGATGTTGTTGGACGCTGCAGCATATATGGTAAAATCAGCAACAAATTTAAAAGTTTTTTATAAAAATTTGATTCATGTCACATGTTTGGCACATGGAGTTAACAGAATAGCAGAAGCGAACGTATAGAATTTTCAGATATAAATTCTTCCTCCTCAACCCGTTATTACAAGGTGGGGAACATGGCTTGATGCAGTTATATTTTATACGAAGCATTTTGAAGCAATAAAAGAGTTAGTGCTATCTTTTTCAAACGATTCGGTAGCTATTAATGATTGCAAAAATATATTAAATAAACCGCAACTGAACCAAGAGTTGGCTTTTATTACTGCTAATTATGGTTTTATAAGCAAAACCTTGACAAAACCAAAAAAACAGGGTCTTGAACTCACTGAATTGGTAGCATTAATCTAAAGTTTTAAACACAAAATCAACAAAGTCAATAATTCTATTGAAGATCGCATAAAAATCAAACTAAAAAATATTTTAGGAAAAAATGAAGGTTTTGAATTATTTCAAAAAATCTCCAGCGTGTTGGAAGGGAATAACGAAAAAACTCTTCAAATAAACCCTTTAATTGCCTGCTAGTTTAAATATGCTCCTATTACATCTGTTGATGTAGAAAGAAGTTTTTCTGCATACAAACAGATATTGTCGGACCGCAGGCAATCATTTTTAATAGATAATTTAGAGAAACATTTAATTGTTGGTGTTTACAGATAATTAACAAAATATAGACAAATTTAGTTTAATTAATGTTTGGTTTCTACTGTAACTTTTATGATCATGTCTTGTTTTTTTGCGTAAAGCATTTATTTTTCTTATATATTATTATTATTAAAATATTTTGGTTCTACAAATATACTTAGTTGTTTATTTATCCAACCTTTTTTTGCTTGTTTTGAGGGTTTTTTTCAATTAAAAAACATTAAAAAAACATGCACATACTGCACTTTTTTACGTATATTATATTAATAATATGTGCATATTTTTTTTCATATTTAGCATATTTAGTGCATATTTTGGGAAAATTACGTGCATATATATGCGAATATTTTTAACCTTTTGAGTGCATATAATTCCCAGTTTTAGTTATTATGCAAGAAAATAGAACATGTTCTTATTGCGTTTTGATATATGGAGATAGGGGGTATGAGTATGTCAGAGTAGTTGTGTGTTCGATCGCTCCCATTAAAAGTGTATATTCTAATACTAATCAGTGAATAAAAGTAATATTTACAATTGTGCATAATAAAATAGTGTCTACCAATTAAATCTATAATTTAAAATGGGTCCAAAGTTACGTGATAGAGAGCCTGACACCAAAGATGCTCGCGTAAGCAATGCGGTCAAAATGGCGATGCAAGAATTTTTAAGTGATGGTGAATTTATTTACAAATTGTGTAACAAAGTTGTTAAAGTGATTGATAAAAGAATTAATGAATTGAAGACTAAACATGAACAAGAAATTAATTCATTTAAGTCCTATAACAATAAGTTAAAGCGCCATATTGATGAACAGTACACGCGTAGATAAAACTTAAGATTATTTGTCTTATGTGAGACAAAAGATGAACACATAATGGATACTGTTTCAAATTTATTTAAAATTGTCTGAAACAAGTGATGGTATCTTTCAGGAATGAGGAACAACGACATCTAGTATATAATAACAAACGAATGTTAAAAGGCACCAAATGGTTTATTGCTGAAGATTTATTTAAGTATAGAGCTAAGCTATATAAAAAGATGTGTGATCAACTTGGCAGGCAGAAGGTTTGGACGATTGGTGGAAAAATGTACACAAGCATTAATAATAAATTAATTAAAATATCATTGCAAGAAGAATATAAAAAATTAAAATCAAAGTAGGAATTTTAATAATTATCTGCTATAAATAATGCGTATTAAAGGATTCTTATTCTTTTTATACTCTAAAAAATTATTGGTATGTTTCATTTATTTTATTTACTTGATGTATTGAATGTTTTTTTTTACATTTACTATTGAAATTTTTTTTGGAAAGCAAATATTCACATTGCTACTATTTTGATTCTTATAAATGACCTGTTCACGCACACGCACTTTTGTATACTTAAGTAATTTCAGCTAATTTGATTGTTAACATATACTTGCAGGAATATAATTATATATCATTTGAAAATATTTTTTTACATATTTTTGTTTTGTTTTTGTATTTATTTTATTTAAAAATTTTTATCGCTTTTCATTACTTATTTATTAGTTAATTACTGTAGAATTATTCAATTATTACATTTAAAATTGTGGCGTTCGTTTTACTTGGGTTGGCAATTGGGATACTTACACTTGCTTACTCTTTGTTTGAAAAATATCTAAATTATGGAAAATGTACTATGCCTTAGCTTGCCTAGCCCAGAGAGACGTGGTTCGTTTTAGAGCGCCACGAGCTTTAAAATTAGTTGAACGTAGTACACTTGCCAGGGTAGGAGAAAAGCTCAAATCTCCTTTGATGTTGTAGTAAACGTGGCAAATAACACACAGTTTATCCCTCAACCTTTTAATGCATAATAAGGGCATACATTTTTATCGAATAAAGATTGTCATATATAAAAGATTATATACATATAAAAATATACATATGTATATATCATTTCAAAAAAAAAAAAAAACTTAAATAATCAATTAAATCAACATTTTCTTTAAAAGACATGCAAAAAAAAACTTTCCAAAGCCTTATCTGGTTCTTTGTCCTCGAAGAGGTTATCCGTCGGATCGTTATAGACGCGTAGCGCTACCGTTAAAATGTTTTCCGAATTTTTATATTCATTCATTTATAATTTTTTTTTACACCAATAATTACTTGCATGGATCTTGTACAAAAAAAATGATAACAAGGTTTTATAATGACAACAAAAACTTTAAAAGTTACCATTAACTAAATATAAAAAGAAATATCTTAATAACCAAAAGAAAAAAAAAATTCACAAATATGACAAATTAATGTTTCCTTCCGAAAGAAGAAAATTACCCTTATAACTCTAGCTTAAATTAAAAAGAAATAATAGTTATCATAATAGTAATTGCAAAGTGAATTATTTTCAAATCAGAAAATAATCACATTGAAAGAAATAATTAATTAATAGAAAAAAAAAACTATGAAGTAGCAAGCCTGTTTTAATCTTCGCAGTTTGCAGTTTGGTTGGATTGAGACTGGTCTTTCAAATCTCCTGTTTAATTGGGAATCAGACTCCAACTTGATCCTTGTTCATTTATTTGCACCCAAAAAACGGACAACCATTAATTAAAGATTAGACTTCTGGTAGCTGACAGGTCACTTTTCATGTATAAACCATTTACATATAATTAAATCTGCTAGACAATAATCAATAATTCCAAAATTATGAAGTAAAAGCCTAAAAAACACCAATCACAGATTAGGGGAAGCGATAACTGGTTTAGACAAAAGTAGGCAATAAGATAAATAAATAAATTGATGATTGACAAGAAACTAATACAAATTAACTTTACCTTAGATAATAGGCGGCTTTTTAAAAAGTGTCCATGCTTTGACACACGTGGTGATTTTGATTTGCTCTCAGGCATATAATTATGTGAGGTTCCCAAAAATACACTATGGGGCACAATTAACACTTTGTGCACATGTCACTAATTATTTATTTAACGCTTTTAACCTTAAAATGGCCAAGACGCCAAGGGATTTAATCTCGGGGTTGCACCACTTGCGTGTCAATGATGAAAATGGCCGAGGATGATATCCCGGCCGCTGCGGAAGAGATCTAAAATCCGCGCATATGCGGCTAAGTATGCCGCGCAGGCGTTTTATTAATGTTTGCGCAGGAGGACATGGCGACTAGACAGCTGATTGAAAATGTGAATATTGATAAATAAACTCTCCAACTACTCTCCAAAGATGGTGCTTGGCTGATTTAACTGCCGTTTCCCAAATTCCTCCAAAACGCGGGGATCCAGGTGGAATAAAATGCCACTGCATTTTGACATCCAAGATGTTTGTCATCAGTTCTTGATTTTCTACGGAGAATAATTGATCCAAATTTTTCAGCTCGTAATCAGCACCCTTAAAGTTTGTGGCGTTGTCCGAATACATCTCCTTTACTGAGCCTCTTTGTGCTATAAATCTACGAAGTGCTCTGAGAAAGCAGTCGGTGGTAGGGTCAGTGACCAGCTCTATATGCACCGCCTTTGTTACCATGCATACAATTATAGCCGCGTGAGCTTTTATGGTCCTTTTGCTTTTTCGGGAACCCTCTTTAATGTTGAATGGACCCCAGTAATCTACTCCGCTCTTTAGGAATGGGCGTGCTGGCTCAGTACGGCAATAGGGCAACTCTTCCATGATAGGTTGTGCAGGTTTTGGTTTATTCTTCAAGCAGACAACGCACTTGCAAAGAATTGTCTTTATTGCACTTCGTGCTGATATGATTCAATATTGATTTCTTATAGCTGCCAACGTTGCTTGTGCATCTGCGTGGAAGTTTCTTACGTGCTCTTTACGAATGATCAGCTTGGTGAGAGCATGAGAATTTGGTAGAAGAATTGGATGCCTTTTCACATATTGCAGAGAGGAATTTCGAATTCTTCCACCTGCACAAATTAACCCATTTAAATCTAGAAACGGATTTAGATACAATAGTCTGCTTGCATTGCTTAGTGGTCTTGCTGTCTGTAGGTCTTGGAGTTCTTTACCAAATTCAGCTTCCTGCACTAGTCGAATTAATCGCACTCTCGTTTCATTTTGACATTTGTGGTCATCCATTACCAGATTATGCAATCCTTGTGCTGTTCTTCTTATGCATTGGATTTTTTTAATAAATTTTAAACACAATGCGGTAACTCGTATTAACTTTTGGAGCAATGAATAACGCGAAATCAAGAAATCACCAAATGCTTGTTGTTCTCTGTTGAGAATAAATACTCTTTTTACTTCTGGTGTATCATTCGATGAGTTATATAACGATAACGTCGCCGTATTGGCTATCAGGACGTCTGGTCCTTTCCACCACAATTTATTGTTCAATAATAACGAAGGTGATGTCCCCCTTGAAATGATATCTGCCGGGTTAGACTTTGTATCTATATGGTACCAGTCGTTAGGGTCCGTTAACTCTTGTATCTCGCTTACCCGGTTTGCTACAAAGGTTTTCCACTTGCTTGAATCTGTCTTTATCCAAGATAATAATATTGTTGAATCAGTATAATAGCAGCATTTTCTGAATTTCAGCTCTATTGTTTCCTTTGCGTTTTTTGCAAGCTGGGCGAGTAGCATTGCAGCGCACAATTCCAATCTAGGGATGCTGGAGACTTTGAGAGGTGCCACTTTTGATTTTGCACAAAGCAGGGTTTCTTTGGTATGTTATTCCGTGGTTCTAATATATATGCAGCACCCGTACGCTGCTTGACTTGCATCGCTAAATCCGTGGAGTTCAACGTAGTCACTTTCCATGTTGAACGAGATACTTCTGGGAATGTGAAATTCATTAATGATCCCTAATTGGCTTATAAAGTTGTTCCATTCATCCCACTGCAATTTCTCCATCCATAATAGTTGCATAAATATTTTTGCAACAACTATTATAGGGCTCATCAAGCCAAGTGGATCAAAAATCTGCGCGATTTGTGATAGCATTACTCTTTTAGTAATTTGCCTTGTGGGTTTCAGTATGCTAGTTGAATAGCCAAACATATCTGTTTTCATGTTCCACTGTACTCCTAATGTTTTGATTGTTTCCGTCTTTTCCCAGAAAAGAACATTTTGTTCATGCGACGCCAAACCACACAATGTCTTCTTGCAATTGGATGCCCATTTGTGTAACTCCAACCCGCTTTCCTTTAGCATTTCGCTTATTTCACCACGTATGCGTCCCAACTCTTCAAATGATTGTGCGCCTGTCAACAAATCATCTACGTAAAAGTCTCGTTTAATTATGTTTGAAGCGACGGGGTATTTCTCTTGGTTTGGATTTGCTATTTTCGTCAAGCATCTTGTCGCCAAAAACGACGCCGGACTAGTGCCGTATGTTGTTGTCTTCAGTTTGTATGTGACAATTGGTTGATCAATGTGCTCTCTCCACAGGATTCGTTGATACTTAGCATCATTCTCATTTACAAGTATTTGACGATACATTTTTTTTACATCGGCTGTTAAAACGTACTTGTGTGTCCTGAAACGGCACAATATTGAAAACAGATTTTCTTGAATCGTAGGTCCAGTTCATAGCACATCGTTTAATGATTTTCCATTTGTAGTTTTTATAGATGCATCGAACACTTCTCTTAATCGTGTGCTTATGCTTGATTCCTTCACCACGGCATGATGCGGCAAATAATATCCTGCGTATTGCTCTTCCAGATCGGACATTTCTTCCATATGGCCTAAATCTAAATACTCCTTTATAAAGTCCTGATATTGGATCTTCATTTGTGGGTCTTTATTTAAACGTTTCTCTAAGAACTGAAAACGTTTAACTGCTATTTCTTTTAATTCTCCTAGGTTGATTGGATTCTCCTTCCAGGGCAGTGACACTATAAAACGGCCAGATGGGTTTCTAGTGTGCGTGGTGATGAAATGGGCTTCGCATAATTTTTTTTCTATGGACCGCGTAACACCAGGCGTTTTCTCATTTTCCCAAAATAATGACATTGTTTTTTCTAAGTTCGCAATTGTGCTTAAGTTACAAAGTCTTTGCTTGGGGCGTATGTGGTACGCATCCTGTTACCATCCAACCATATCGCGTTTTTTGCAAGCAAATGTTGCCTTCACATGTGTGTATCTGTCCCACGCATAGAAGTTTGTAAAAAATCTCCGCTCCAATCAACAATTCAACTTCCCGAGATTCGTTAAAATTTATGTCAGAAAGTTTTATATTTTTTGGAATATCGAGGATATTTTTATTTTTTTTATTTATTTTTGCTAAACTTGTATTCATAAGGTTTACTTGGGAACCTGAATCAAGTAGTGCTCTAGCAACGTGTTGATTTCCCCATATATCGTTGACGTTGACCAGGCATGTAGATAGAATCAGTTGGTCTTCGTTGCTGTAATTTCCAACATTGCTAGACATGCCGGGTTCTTGAGAACTTGCTTCATCTTCTAAATGGAGAACTCTATTATGTTTCTTTCCGCATTTACGGCAATTGCTCGATGTGCAATCCTTAGCAAGGTGACCAGGTCGTAAACAATTTATACACAATTTTTTTGTTCTGATTATTTCGATTCGCTCCAATGGTGTTTTTCTACAAAGCATTTGGCACGCATAAATATAGTGCGCTTCGTTGCACAAATAAAATCTTATTTTCTTTCCGCTGGTTACATGGAATGATCTGGCCGGTTTATTTGCCTTAGTGTGAAAATCAATGGTATTTTCACTGCATATGCTGCGTAGTGTTCTGCATTTTCTGGTAAGAAACTCGTGTAGTTCGTTGTACGTTGGGATTTCATTCGATTTTATGGATTCTTCCCATGTTCGTCGTGTTTGCTGGCCAATTTTGTGGCTATCATATGAACTAATAAATCGCTCCATTGTTCAACTGGGCGCTGTAATACTTTTAATGCTTGAGTGTGCTGTACTACGTGGTCTATGACAAATCTCAAAGAATCAAATGATTCTTTTTGCATATTGGAGTATTAAATAATGCCTTTACATAACAATTTATTATTGCTGCCTTGTCCTCAAAACGCTCCTTCAATATACTCCAAGCTACCTCATAATTTTGTGCAGTTTTATTTAAAGCATTGATCGCTTGGGCTGCTTCTTTTATCACAGTTGCCTTTAAATAGGGAAATTTTTGCACTTCTGTTAACTCACTATTCTCGTGTATTAACGACATGAAGGTATTGTAAAATTCCATCCAATCTTTATATTCGCCGACGAATTCCGGCAGGTTTATTGATGGCAGCTTCACTTGAGTAACCTTTGTGTTACCAACGCTTTCCAAGTTTGTTGATGTACTGTCCGTATTTATATATATATATATATTCAATAACCTCTTAATACCGTTAGGTGTCGAGGTGTCGGACACACCGAGCCACAGAGAAGACTGTCCGTATTTATGGTGTCTAAATAATCTGCAGCACTTGCCAAAACTTTGTGGTAATACGCGTCGGTTTTGTCGTCCGCCTCATATGTATCGCTTTCACAAAACGCTTTGCCTTCCAATTTGCCTCATTGTACATATTGATGCATTTATTGACACGCTTGTCAATTTGTCCAGCAGTTACTGCCTTTGAAATGTCATTGGATAATCGTGTTAAATCACTCTAAAGATTTTTGCACTTTCCTTTGATTTCTTTAATCAACGCGTCCATGCTGATTGATTAAACTTGTCTATTGTACTTGAAAATGTGTATTTTCTGGAATAGTGTGCTTGTATCACGGATCGCCAAGCACTCGCTAATACCAGAAGTTCCGTATCCGGTTCGAAGGACCAATGTTTTAAAGTGCAAACAGAATTTTGTTCACACTATCAAAGAAAAACTCACAAACCTTACTAACTAAACACAAAATAATATACAATAAATATACTTAAAATTAAGGGCTAAAAGAGAGAGAACATCTTTAAAGATTATAGGATATAAAAAATGGATTTGCGAGACGCTAATCCCATTGTTAACGCGATGTAAAAACTCAGTACATATCATACAAACAGTTTTACAATCCCATTAAACAGCTGTTGCAAATAATGTTTTATAATCCGGTTACTTCTAGGTAGTCTCGTTTTCCCAAGTATAATTCTTTACACTGTGCTTTCAAAAATTTAAAAAAAAGTTGTTGATAAGCGATTGCGAGAATATTTGTTACAAAACAATATCTTACCAAAAACACAATTTGGCTTTAGAAAGAGTTATAGCTGCGAGACTGCATTAACTACTATCATGATATTGTAAATAATATTGATGCTAACAAATTAACAATTTTTATTTTAATTAATAGAATTTATGGTATGATAGCTCAGGGGTAGAGCACTTGCATATCATGCGAGCAGTCCGGGGTTCGATCCCCGAAATATGACTGAAATATAATAATAAGATTGCTCTTGATTCACCAGCGTGGTTCGGAAGTCACGTATTAAGCTGTTGGTCTCATCAAACCACTTTAAACAAGTCGTAGACTTACTGTGGCGATGTAAAATAAAATAAAAATTTTTTTTATTAGATTTTAGTAAGGCATTTGACACAATTAATCACAAAATTTTGTTGTCAATCTTAAGTTATATTGGTCTTACAGAAAATACAATTGGTTTCTTTTCTAATTACTTATCTAATCGTACACAAACAGTCAAAGTTGATGAAACATGTTCATATTCTTTAGAATTACAAAATGGGGTTCCACAAGGGTCAATATTAGAGCCGCTACTTTATAGTATTTACGATAGTAATTTAAAAAAATCAATCCGACACTGCCATTGTCATATCTACGCTGATGACACCCAATTATACTACTCTTTTTCATTGCAAAACAGTATTAATGCTTGCAATATAATTAATAGTGATCTTCAATCTATGGTTGATAACTCAGAAAAACACACCTTAATTATCAACAGCTCTAAAACCAAACTTTTGCTTTTTGGACCAAAACAGCAAAAAATTCAATTTTTGCAACTAAATCCTGTAATCAAAATCAAAGATAAAATTATACAATTTAAAGATTATGCAAAAAATTTTGGTTTAGTATTAGACGTAAATCTTCGTTTTAATTTGCATATTAATAAATGTCTTCAAAAAGCATACAACACCTTAAAAAGTATATGTTCAAGTAGACACTTTTTGAGCAGCAATTAAAACTAGACTTTGCAAATCATTTGTATTGTCACATTTTAATTTTTGCAATAGTTTATACGGCCCATTTTTGGATGTAGTTGTACAAAAAAAAAATTCAAAAAATGCAAAACTCTTGTTTACGGTTAATTTTTGGAATAAGAAAATTTGATAGGATCTTTCACAAACTTATCGAAGTTAATTGGTTAAATATGAATGAGCATCGCAAACTATACGCTGCATGTTTTTACTATAAATTCATCTGTACTCAAAAACCAGCATACTTGTATAATAAAATTACATATCAAACGGACGTTCATAATGTAAATATTCGATTTAAGGGCATATTAACACCTCCACAACATAAAACTGAGTTTTTTAAAAACAGTTTTAGATATAGAATTTCTTATATTTATAACAATATTTTAGACACTTTTAAAACTTTGCCCATAAATCAGTTTAAGATTAATTATAGAAAATTTCTTTTAAGTAATCGAGTGTAATGTAATTTCCATAAAAATGATGTTATAAAAAAATAATAATTAATTCGCGAACGTACGTTTTAATTACGACCATATTATTACTATGAACCTTAAATTAATTTCTGACTAACACTACAATACAATCTATACATATTTCTAACCCAATCCCATTAAATGTTAAATTATAAACATTCTTAAAGTAAAATATATTCAATTCTGGATTGCCGAACGCATATCTCTTACGAAATTATAATCATTACTCTTTATTATCTTAAATTATGGTACTCATCCTGCTCATAAAATTCCACGTGGGAGATGGGTCTTTCGGAAATGTCACGGTGCAATTCGGGTCTAATTCCTCTCGTGAGTCCCGCGTGAGAACGCTTCCCAAGGAAATTATTAATGTGATGTCCTCATATTCAACCGTCTTAAGTTACTTGGTTTAACTAAACCGTAATTAATTTTGATCACTAACAAAGAAGTTTTATAAAAACTTTACGAGACAAAATTTTATCTTACACAATTTACACACACAATATAAAATTTGATTGATAAACTTACCAATATATTTATTGGCTCTCTTTAGGATTATGCTAATTATGGGATTAAATCCCTTGCAGCACAACTAATTAAATCACATACATTTAAATGTGTTCCGTGATCTTCTTGGTTTCACGGTCGGCGTGCAAAAGGAATGAGAAACCCCTCGCGGAATATTTAGAGAACGCGGGTACTTTTTTTTGTGGAACATTTTTTGTCAAGTTTGATCTATTTCTTTGAATCAATATTTATACGCATATAAAATGTTTTAAACAAAATAGAAATATACAGAGGGGTCTCGTGCTATAATAATAGTTTAATCATTTTTGATTGATTCATTTGCCGCGTGCGAACGGAACGTTACAGTGTATAGAAATATATTTGCCGAATTCCTTTAGTTACCGTTTCTGTACTGGCGGCGCGGTCTCTCACTTTTAATTTTTGAATATTTTTAAACTTAAAAAGTATTCCTCAACTGCTAAACTTTTCAAGTCGATTATATTTTACTCAATTTTATTGTTTAATCGTCCGCTCATTCACTATACACTGAGATTGTCTTGCATACCGTTTTTTTAATTATTGTGAGTATGTATTTGCTTTTCTACACACCGTGAGATGTATTAATATTTATAAAATCTGAATAAACTTATGCAATTTTTTTTTCCAATTTATTAGAAAGTAATGCTTAAAAAAAGTTAGTAATACAGTTAACTTGAAGCACATGCCACATTTGTTTTCTACAAGATGTTAAATATTGGTTTTATATTTTTAGGAAAAAATCCATGGTTTTGGCTAAGAAGTGTTTTATTAAGAAGTCTAGCCAGCCACAAATCAAAACCTTTTCCATCTAAATCTGGAGCTAAATTAAGCCTTGTATACCCATCTCGTCGAAATGTCAATGACAACTATTTTGACGTTGGGTGTTTGATATATGAAAGACGTCTACATATTAATCAAAGATGGATTCGGGACTATTTGCAGTAAGTATTTGTGTTAAATTTATTTCACGCAAATAATCTTTGTTTGCAGTGAATGGAAAGCCGACAAATTAGGAAGGTCAAAAGTGATGCCACATAACAAGAGTTACTGCCGAATATCGCCTTGTCAAACAAAGTTGGCTTATTTCCTATTAACAAGCGCTAATATTTCGAGATCTGCATGGGGAGGTGATATACAGAGACGTGGGGGTATTTATGTTAGATCGTATGAAGTTGGAGTACTTTTTTTGCCATCTTTATTTGATGAACAATATTTTACAATACAGGATGATAAGCAAGAAACAAAATTGTTTCCTTTCTTAATTGATTTACCTTTGTCTCCATATAAATTGGACGATGAACCATATTGTATTTAATAATAATGTTTTTTTTAATTTAATATACAAAAAAAACTGCTATATTTGATTTTTTAACTTTATATTAAATATAAAAAAAAACTAGATTAATTGATTAAAATCTTCACGACATAGAAAATATGTTTACTTTGTACCATATTTCCTTAAGAGAAGCAGTTTCTAAACAATCGATGTTTTGCAACATATAAAAAATGCTTGTGTTCTTCTATGCGTTGTTTGTATTTTAAATTGGAAATAAAATGAACATGAAATAAAATTGCATGCATTGCATAATAATAATAATAACTATTAATTTTGTTTTTTGGGGATTATCAAGTTGCAAATAAAAACAAGGTTTACTAAATATTAGGCACATCATCCAAAATCCTGAATATCAATCTGCTTATATAACAATGTCATCTAGTTAATGCTTTAGAATCTAAACTCCAAGTTGATAGTGTTTATACTGATTTCAGTAAAGCATTTGACAGAGTAAATACTAATATCTAAATTAAAAGCTTTTAGATTCTACAGCAGTGTTGTTACCTGGTTGAGTATTTTCCTTTCGGGGCGCTCTCAATGTGTAAAAATAAAAAAAAATATCTAAGCCTATACACCTATACATGTGTTGTCTGGGGTTCCACAAGAGTCACATTGTGGCCCAATATTGGTTCTTCTTTTTATTAACGATCTAGGCAATGACATACATAATTCAAATTATCTTCTATATGCGTACAATTTTAAAATCTTTAAAACTATATCATCTATTGGTGATTGCAAAGCTTTGCAAGATGATTTAGACTCTATTCCTAGCTGGTGCAATGACAATGATTTATTTTTTAATTTAACAATACGTTTAAAAACAAGCTTTTCTTGTGCAGTAACTCCTATCTGTTTTGATTATAACATTGGCAACTGTATACTTTGTAACGTTACAGAAGTTAAAGATTTGGGTGTTACAATTGATTCAAAGTTCCGTTTTACAAACTACATTGATTCAATTTGCAACAGAGCATTTAACATTTTTGGATTTATCTTTAGAATGTCAAGATTGTTAAGTTCGCATTCTGTTAAATTATTGTATTGTTCTCTTGTTTGTTCTATTTTAGAATATGCGTCTACGGTGTGGTCACCTTTCTATAAATAGTATTGAGAAAATCCAATAGAAGTTTTGTCGTTTTTTGTCTTTTAATTGCTGATGTTAACTACGATAAAACTAGCTTTTTGATCTTTCTCAATTTATGCAGATTAGAAGATCGTCGTAAAGTTAACGACCTATCAATATTAGTTAAGGTTTTGTCTTCTACAATGAACAGTCCATCATTGTTGTCTCAATTGCACTTTTATATTGGTCCTTGTCGCCGTACTAGACATACGCCTTTATTTTGCTTACCATTACATAACTCTAACTTAGGGTATCATAATCCTTTATGCAGAATGATGCGTTATGCAAACGTTATTTCTCTTAATTCAAACCTTAATTTATTTGGCCCACACCCGAGTTTTGTGAGACAATTAAAATCTTTTGATTTTTCATTGTTTTGATGTATGTACATGTTTGTTTTTTGTTAATATTTTAATGTTTATGCATAAATTTTTATTAGTATTTAAGTCTCTCTACTATATTATATACATAATTTAATTTTTTTTTTAAATTTTTATATTTTTGTTAAATTTATGTCGCTATCTATTATTATGTTTTATAGTGCACACTTTTTTACTTTTTAATATATGTTTATATATTGTTTTATTATTTTTTGTATTAAATGGAGTTTCCGTAAATAAATGAATTGAATTGAATTGAATTGAAAAATGCAAAGAATGACACTGCCAAGAGGTGAACGATGCATGAGCATTAAGACAACAAACAAATAATAGATCTAACTGTATCTTATTTTATAACATCTAAAGACACATTATACAAAACTGTAATAGAATCTGACAAATATTTAACGTTTCTAAATCTAATTAATCACATAGAATGTAATATTGTTCCGATTGAGTCTAAAGAAACTACCTATTTCAGATGAAAATAAAAAAACTTAAAACTAATTTTTTTATACCTAGAAAAATAATTAAAAAAAAAAAAAAATGTATGCTATTTAAAAGTAAGTTGCAATGCTACACATATCTCCCGTGCTTAAATTAATATCACTTTAAACTAATTATTTATGTTTTACAAAATAAGTTAGATCTAAAAATATATCAATAAGAGTAACAATTCTACAAACTTGCCACATTGTAAAAATTATCAAACATGAGATAAAACAAATTTTTATTTTGAACTGAGAATTAATTAATAAAAATAAATATAATAAGTATTATTAAATAAAAACTTTCTATGGCAAAAAAATACTTTTGCTATTCTCTTTACTGGTCGTAAAACGCGACCTATAGGCAAAGACATAACCTCGGTAATAACAGTTTGAATAAGACAAGTCAAATTTATTTGCAACTTAATTTTTTTACATTATTCGCATATCATCTTGTAAAACTTACTTGCGTGTTTGTCGTGTTGACTTAACTGGATTAGTCCCTATTCCTAATTGTTAGTGATAACACTATGTAGGGCTCAAGTCAAACCGATGTACAATGTTGTAACTATGCCAACAGTAAAAACTTTTTAGTAGATAATAGATCATTTTTGGCTATTGACTTTTTATTGCAGAAGTGTTGGATTGAAAAGTCTCGGATCATCTTTATAATAGTGAACATTTGCCAATATTTATTTACGTAGTAAATTCATGAAAGTTATGAAATTATTATTGAAATTAGAGAATAAAAGTCAAGTCATTTTTGAGGGCATATCATTGACTTCTTGAGTAATTTTTGAAGACTTGAGTCTTTGACAACACAAGTCATTTTTGAAGGTTTGTTTGAGTCATTGACATCTGAATAGTTTTTGAAGACTCGAGTAATGATGTGATGGTCCTGTCCTTGTAGATTCCAGCCCCGATGTCTTTTTGTCTTTAACCCTATATGTATATTACAAGGTGATTATAAATGTTTGGGATTATATAACCTTGCCTATCTTAGGATTCATTAATAAAAATATTTTCATACGTTTACATGTTTATAACTATCAGTTGTAAACAAAATAATAACACAACAGAACACAATCCGGAATAGAATTGAGTCATTCCCCATTATCAAACCGCCCATTTCTAAAGTAGGATTCATTAATAAAAACATTCTTTTCATTTGTATACATACTTATAACCTTGCTTGCTTGACAGCTGTCAAAGTTGAACTGTCAAAACAAATAGTACAGTGGACAATTTTAAAAAGGCGGCATATTTAAAGTGAATACATAATCCCATTCAACTCCCTGTAGATGTTTTTTTTTAACTTTTCCCAGGTATCTATTCTTAATCTACTTGTTTTGCTGTGGTATTATAACATCAAATTTCTTACTGATGCCCCTTTATAAAATCCGACTTTAATTTTTTATTTTATTTTTGTTTTATACAACACATTTGTTATGTTAGGTCTGTGGGTCCCAAGGTTTACATTGTGTTCATTTATCTGCTGTCTGTATGCTTGTTTTGTTTTCACTATTATCGGGTGAAGTGGCGGTAACGATAGTAATACTTTCAAAGCTGCTGTGGGCGTAGGTTTTATTGCCCCCGTTATTAGCAGACATGCTAGCCTCTGAACTTTGTCTAGTTTTTTAGCCGTACACTTTAGGCTGGTTTTTCTCTTCATACAAGCGCTCCGTATGTGATATGAGTCTTACCACCATCATGTTATAACCATCGGTTATATTTGGTGCTATAACCATCGGTTATATTTGGTGCTAATCTCTATATACGTCTGACCATCATGTTAGTTGCAAAAAGCACTCGAATAGTTTTTGTTTTAATATTTGTCAGTGTGTGTTGAAGTTTAGCCTAGTGTCAAGCGTTAATTCCAGATATTTTACTTTGTTTGACATATGGTTACTGTCCGGTTCTTGAGCATAGAATTTTTGTTAAACGAGAGGGTCAATTCTTTGGGGCTCTCTATTGCTTTTGCAATAGATATAAAGGTAGTATTGTCGAATGCCCCTTCAATATCCTAAAAAGCACATAAAGCAATTTCTTTGCATTGGATAGCATTCTTGCACTTGCTAATAAGCAGATGTGTAGCTAGCTTGCAGGATTTACTTGTTTGTTAAACATACTGATGGTGCAGTGATCGGGCCTTTAGTGGTTTATTCCGCATGTACCTGTCCACTATTTTTTTAATAGTTTTTGCATAAAGAATGTCAAACTGATTGGTCTATTAGATTTAGCTAGGGCATACGTGGATCTTTTCCGCTATAGTATAAATATTACTTTGACTGCTCTCTAGCTGTTTGGTGTTTGTGAAAGTGTTATAGACTTAAATTGTTCAAATGTGTTGATCCCCTCTTTCAGGTTGCTCTAATTAATTAATGTTTTGTTTTTTTCCAGTTCTTTTTGTTTGGCAATTTTAAGTCTTCTTGATTACGAGTTTTTGACAGCATAGAGCCCGGAAAGTGTGTCTGCAGCAGTTCTTGCAGAGTGACCTTGACTGACTGTGTATTTTTTGTTTGTTTGTTTTAATCCGCAGAGATCCAATGTTTCCAGTACGATATTTGCTTAAGCCTTTTTGGAGGCGCGAGAATGTGAAACGGTGTTGAAAGTCCTTATAGTATCTCCTTCTCAATTCTCTTTAAATTTTCTTTGTGACTTTATTATATGCCGTAAGACTAGTTCTATACAGGGTGTCCCAAATTAACTAGTAATAAAATGAATGTAAGAAACTACAAGCAAATTAAGTAATATTGACAAAATAAAGTAATATATTATATTTAATAAATTTGGAGTTATTGCTCTATAAAGTTTACAGATTTTTTTTTTCTTAATTAACTGCTTTATTTTTTAATATTTTCTAACATTTTTTTGTTTACATTAGTTTATTTTTTATTTACGCAAACTGTTAAAGTTTCAATAAAAAAAGTCTTCAGGAAGATAGTTTTTTAAATTTGTTTAGATGTTTAACCTTCTGGAACTTTTTAATTTTTAGGTAAATCTATTTATTTAGTTATTTTTCTTGGTGGAAAATTTAATTTGTAAACTTTTCTGTCTCTTGATAAATTTTGATTAGATACACGGTTTTTGTAAATTAAATTTCATAAACGTCACAAATTATTTGGGTGTAATTATATTGTATATAATTGTTCAGTGCCCGCCGTTTTGAATTATGCATTCTCTTATTTGCTTTGCATTGAAAATCGCACGTTAAGAAACACTTTAGTTAAATTTTTGATTTTATTAGAATACCGTATTATTTTTTCTTTTAATTCTTTGATTGTATTTATAGAAGTAGTATAAACTTTTTTGTTTTAAATGTCTTCATAAATAAAAGTCAATTGGATATAGGTCTGAAAAACAAGGTGACCATGCTACAAATGCATCATCACCTCATCCTATTTACTTTTGGGAATAATTCATTTTTAGCCAATTTCTAACAACACGCGCATTATGTGGTAGAGCACCATCATGTAAATACCACATATTCCGTTTTGTAGCAAGAGGTACCTCCTCTAATAAAACCTGTAGATCTTTATTTAAAAAACGCAAATAATTTTCAACATTTAAACGCGGAGGAAAAAATATCAGATCTGTTAAACAATTGTCTACATTTTGTACCCAAACATTCAAACTAAATCCATATTAGTGATGTTTTTTGATAACTCCATGCGGATTCTCTTGAGCCCAAATATGCTTATAATGTTGATTAAAAATACCATCTTGCGTGAAAGTCGCCTCAGTAACTAACACTCTTTCCAAAAACTAACATCTTTTGCGATTTTAGCAGAAAGCCAAGCAAAAAAATGTTTCTGGCTATAAAATCCCATGGTTCTAAAAGACCTTGCATTTTTTGTAAATGATACGGATAAAAGTTCTGTTTTTTTAAAATACGATGCACTACTCTACGTAATATGTTAAGTCAATATGCATTGCGTCTAATGCTATCCGTTTGATGGTAGAATATCCAGTTTAAAATTTGTTCTTTTACTTCAGGATCCAAATTTATATGACGCCCATAGTCTATTTTATGAGGTGCAAAAGTACCACGTTCTCGGAGTCGCTGATCTAATGCCAAAAACAATCTGCGTTTCGGTTTTTGTCGCTCAGGGTACATTTTGGCGTAACGTCTGGCTGCTACCGCTCTCTCCAAGGACTAGATGTATATCACTTAGAGTTGCAATCTTGATCTCAAGCGGTACGGATTGTTCTTACCCTTGAGCTCCCAAGCGCAATTTTTATCTGCGATATATACTGACTACTTGAGGTAACGACCTGGCGATTTTACGGATTACGAGATAAGGATTACGATGGATATGGATATGACAAGTGTGGCGGCAGAGTTTTGTGACAAGTGGACATGTAAACCAGGCCGTGTACCGAAGGCTGCAAATCATTTCTCGGCTGAACAACGAAGGGACCTGATGGGAGACATAAAAAAGTTTGTGGATCAAGTACTTGTGTTAAGTGGCGGAGTCGCTATGATCTCTCAATAATTAAAAGAGCTTGCTGAAGAAAATGCAATGCTGGAAGTGAAGGCATTAAGTGAACCGATAAAGGAAACAACACTACAAACTGCGAGGGCAACGTATGCAAATACGCTCAAGTAGAACGAGATTATTATCGATTGTTCTGATAATAGAATGACGGCGGAGCAAGTGAAATGCTCAATTAAAACAGTGGTGGACGAAGACGTTGCTATTGCGGGGATATGGAAAATTCCTGGTTGCAAAGCAATCAAAGTGAGCTTGCCTGATAGCGTAAATGTCGAGAAAGTTAAAGAATCGATTAAAAACACAAACTTGAGTGAAAGTACGAAGTTTTTACGGAAGCCGTGAATGAAATTCCGTATAGAAACAAACGACAAAAAACACGTTACCGACATAATGTTTAGACGCAACAAATTTATCAGAAGGAAATTTGAAACGTTAGAGAATTTATACAAAGAAGTGAGGACAGCGCGAGTCATAAACTTAAAGCAAACGAAACAATTTGTAAGAGTGGTGATGGAGGTACCGGCGGAGTTGAGAAGTAATACCAGATATGAACTTGTATGGCCAAAAAACAATACCAAAGTTTTGCAATGCTTCAAGTGTTAAAAATACGGACACACAAGTGCAAGGTGCGAGAGACAAGAACAGTTGTGCGGAAAGTGTGGCGAAGTTGGACACGTGTTCAAAGACTGTAAAAATAGTCAAGTGTGCTGTCCGGTGTGCTCCAAAGAGAACGAAAAATACCCCAGCGGAAAAAGGCTGCTATCCACAAGCCACGATGCCAAATCCAAAAAAGTCCCCTTCCGAGAAAGATTCCGAGAGGTGATGAAGAATTTGATTAATTATGGATAAATCGACTATCGACAACAATGCCGCGGTAGGTGTTGTAAGTGATTTAGTTAAGTGTGTACAGATTAATTTGAACAAGAGTATGTCGGGAGTAAATTTATTAACGCAAAGACAATATAGATGTATGTTTTATTCAAGAGCCTAACATCCAGGGCGGTAGGGTAAGAGGCTTCACCTCAAACATGGATGTTTTTATAAGCCGAAAACGGCAATATGTTTAAGATCGGGTAAAGTTCATAGGGTTATTATTTCAGATTTATGCACTGATAGGATTACAGTGGTAGAAATTCAGATAGGGTTAATGAGGTTTTTTGGAATTTCGGCTTATTTTCCGTGTAGTTAATGAGTTTAAACAGGTGTTTCAGGCATTAGAGAATAAGGGTGAAATTGTTCTGGGAATAGATGCTAATGCGTAATCAGGATTATGGGGTAGCCCGGTTGAAGATAAAAGAGGTAGACAATTTGCGGATTTATTAGATGAGAGGGAATTAATTATATTGAATAGGGGAGGCGTGAATTAAGTATCGATTAACTTCGATTGTTTATTATTATATTTAAAGATACATTTATATATATGTAACGTATGTTACGAATATTAATTACTGACTAAAAACTAATACATTTATGTTAATTATTTATATCAACACAATGTGCTGATATGGCACCGCTTCTGGGAAGATCCGTGTTGGAATCCTCCGCGTCACCTGCTGGTGATGCGGCCGCGGCTTCTGGGAAGAAGGCCACGCGACTCCGTTGCATCAGCATCTCCTCAGGTAACTGCAGGTGGTGCGGCAGCGTCTTCTGGGAAGAGGTCTATGCAATTCTGTTGCATCGGCATCTCCTCAGGTAACACCTCCCCTCTAAGATTCGACTACGCAGTGAAGCGAGGTAGTTGAACATTTGGTAGTTCGATATTTTCCTCTGTTTCTCCAATCTGAGCAGGTCGCCTCATTGTTGAATATTTTTTGAAACAAAAATAAATGATTATTAGTAAGCTTATAATATATAAAAAGATTGTCCATATACTAGGAATATGCGAGATTACACTTTCTTCGAATGTCAATTGGTCATTAATAATTTGTTCTTTAACGTTTTGAAGTTCATCAAGGGTGATGTCTTCGAGTTGAACGTTGCCTACAACCTTTTTGGATTTTTATGAATATGGTCCAGTTGTGGGAACATTATTGCTTGGTTTTTGTTTGTTACTTCTTCTTCGTTTATAATTGTTTGTCTATTGGTGATTACTTTACAGCCATTTGGAATTTCTATCAAGTATGAACCAATTAAGTTAACAATTTCTTCTTGTAGTTGGCATCTCAGTTGAGTGATTTCTTTTTGAGGGAACAATCCAATCCATTGTGATGGTTCTTCAAGTTGTCGAATGATTGACTTTCTTATTGTGAGTTGGGTTGGTTCACAAGTGGATGTATTCTTCATCTCCAAGAGTTGTATTTCACAGGGGCTATTTTCACCAATGTTGTTGATGTTGACAGGTTTACAGACGTAGTATTGAGACATGATTTTAGTGCAAATGTTACTTTGAAATGAATAGTGCAATTTATTTTTCAATAAGTATTTATTTTTTGGAATTATTGCCTTGAATTGACTCTGGTTAAATACCGGGATAGGATATAAGTGGTAATAATTGAACTTGTATTGGTGCATTATTGGCACTTGTAATAAATATGTTATTTTGTTATTTAAAATGAAACATTCAATCTCAATGAGTTTTTCAAATAAAATAGTATTTTTTAGGTTGATTTGAAAAGGTAGTTGTTCCGGTAATAAATTGTGCTGTAGTTTAGACAATTCGTCATATAGTTCTGTTGTTTTTATTATACTTGGGTGTAAAATTTTTAATTTGGAAAAAGCAATTGAATTTTCAATGTCTTGTAAGATAGAATTTATTATTTCGTACATAATTGTAAATTGGACTAACATATCTTTGATTAAACTTATGTTTTCTTTATTTGCTTCGCGTTCAACAGTTTGAGTTATTTGTGCAAGTTTTGAGTTCAGTAACTTTTCATTATTAAATATCTGTGTGATAGTATTATTGAATTTATTGATTAATTTTATTGATAATGAATTTTGTTTTAATATTGTTGTGGTCAATTTTTTTTCATTATTTTGAATTTGGTTAATTAGTTGTTCATATCGTTCTCCGTCAGAAGCATCCAAATTTCCTGTTATTGATTTAAATAGTGATCCGAGACCATTGATTAAACCTCTTCTTGTTCTTAATTGGTGTGGAATTATTTTTATTAATTTGTTGACAACCTTTTCTTTGATTAAATTAATAACTTTGACATAATTGGAACATTCAAAAAAGTAATTTTTGTTTTTGCTAATTGTATATATGACTTCGGCTGTTTGTGCGTTTAATTTATTAATTTCATGTATTATTGGGTTTAAGTCAAAATAATGTATTAAGGTGTGGGTGTAATCTTGTACCTTTGCATATCCTAGGTTTATAGGTATTAATCCTGGATTGTTTTCCAAGTTTGTTATTTTAATTTTGTCAGGCAATGCCATGACAAGAGGGAATCTGAAATAAATCAGTTGTATTAAAATTCGAAAGTTTTTTTAAGTAGACGTTTTAAATTATCCATATGTATTTTGTTTTGAAACGTACTAGCAACTGTTTTAGATTCTTTATTTACTTCAGTTATTAAAATAGGTTTGCTAAATTTATCGGCGTTCTTTTGTCTTATGTGCTTTTTGATATAAGTTTCGGTGTTAGGTTCAAATAAATTTGGATCGTCACGTTTTTCATTAATTTTTGTAATGAGTTTCTCTTTGTTTTGCTGTAAATCTTGATTAATTTTTGTATAAAGAATTTTTGTTTTTTCTTTGTGGTTGTTAATATAATCGTTAAGTAAAGTTTTGTCAAGCTCTATGTTAAAGGGGTCTTCGTTGGTAATATGACCTTTTATAACATCTATTGGTTTAAATTTGGTTGCCGAATGAATAGAGTGGTTATACGCTAGAATTGCGTAAATCATTTTTTGTTCCATAGGTGTATCTTTAAAACCCTGTGCATTAAGTAATCTAATGTGTTCAATCAACGTTGAATGAAATCTTTCTATTGCTCCATTAGATTGAGCATGATTAGGTGAACAGAAGTGAACTTTAATTTTATGCAAAGTCAATAAATCTTTCATGACAGTGTTTTTAAATTCTGTGCCGTTATCAGTAATAATTTGTTGAGGAACTCCATGATGTGAAAAAAATTGAATAAGGTTATCTACTATTTGTATAGCAACTAAAGATGTTAATTTGTATGCTTGTGCGTACTTTGAAAATGTGTGAATTATTGTTAAAAATTTTGTTTTTTCTAAGGTAAAAGTGTCCAAATGAATAATTTCAAAAGGTTTAGTTGCTGTTGGAGTTACATTCATTTTAATTTTAATTGGGTTTCTCTCATATTTGCTTTGTTGACAAATTTCACATTCGTTTATAAAGGTTTGAATCGAATTTTTTAATTTAGGCCAATAATACATTTTTTTATTCGTTGTTCCGTTTCGTCGATGCCACGATGGTTACTTTTACCTTCGTGGTAGTTAAGAATAATATCTTTGATGTCTTCTTTATTTGTTATATCAATTAATTTAAATTTACATCGTTTAAATTTTAATGAAGGCCATTTAAAATTTGTTCTTATTATTTCACAAAATGGTTCATATGCATTTGGATCTTCAAAATATAAATGGTATTGAACATTAGGGGCTATGTAATCTTTTACAAAATTTACAACATCTCTTTCAAATTCATTTTTTGAAATTTGAACATAAAAACGTTGTTTACTTTCAAAAAGAATTTTAATTTTTGGTTGAGCAGGGGAATGTAAAACTGATGTTATAATAATTTGATTTCGTCCATGATTGACTGGAGTTTCCGAAATAGGAATTTCTACAATAGGATGATGTTCGGCATTTGTGTGAATTGTTATGTCGTCATCATGTTCATCGTCCGGCATAACTTGTGTAGACATATTTTCAGTTTCATCATCAGGTTGTTTGCTAAATTGGTTAGTATTTTCAACAATATTAATTAATTCTTTAGTATGCAATTCTATCCTTGATAGTGCGTCTGCATTAGCGTTTAGTTTTCCCTTTTTGTAAGTTATCTCGTAATCAAACTCATCTAGTTTTATACGCCATCTAACTAGCTTAGAATTTGGATCCTTCAATGAAAATAACCATTGAAGTGGTTTATGGTCAGTAATGATGTTAAATTTTCTGCCAAACAGATACGGTCGGAAATATTTGGTTGCCCAAACAATAGCTAATAGCTCTTTCTCAATTGTACTGTAATTTTGTTCCGAACTATTTAAGGTTCGTGAGGCGTAAGCCACAGGTAAATCTTTACCTATTGGCCCTTGTGATAAAACAGCACCAACAGCAACATTGCTTGCGTCTGTTGTTAGATTAAAACATTTAGAAAAATCCGGGTATTGAAGTATTGGTTGGTTGATTAATAAGTTTTTACAAGTTTCAAAACAAGATTTAAATTCGTCATCGTGAATAATTTTAGCTCCTTTTTTAAAACATTTAGTAAGTGGTTTTGTTAATTTAGCAAAATTATCAATGAATCTACGGTAATAGCCTAAAAGGCCTAGAAATCCTTTGATCTGTTTTGTAGTTGCAGGAATAGGATAATTTTTGATAGCTTTAATTTTATCAGGATTCGGTTTGACGCCGTTTGGCGTAACTATATGACCCAAATAAGCCACTTCTTTGCGCAAAAACTCGGATTTATCAAGTTGTATTTTAAAATTAGTGGTTCTAAGTCTTTGAAAAACGGATTTTAATCTATCCAAGTGTTCTTGTAATGACGTAGAAAAAATTATGATATCGTCCAAGTAAACAAGACACTTTTCGTTCTGGATTCCCCGAAGAATGTTATCCATTATGCGTTGAAATGTAGCTGGCGCATTTTTAAGGCCAAAGGGCATTCGGAGATACTCGTAG
Source organism: Tachinus rufipes (assembly GCA_963932245.1). NCBI lineage: Eukaryota > Metazoa > Arthropoda > Insecta > Coleoptera > Staphylinidae > Tachinus > Tachinus rufipes. The sequence continues at coordinate 56,585,871 of OZ010748.1, forward strand.
TGCCCGTTTTCGGTGTTAAATGCCGTTTTTGCGACATCGAATTCGTCCATTTCAATTTTGTTACGGTTTGGTTTTCCATTGCACCTAAAAAAAAAAAGAAAAGAAATACAAGTACGTTAACCCTTTAAAGAATATTGTTCCAACACTTATCTCAATCTGTTATCCATCGTAGGCAAGCACTACTTCGCCGAGTAGTTTGAGTTGCCTGCATTAATCAGTATCCAGCACTTCGGAGTATCGGCTAAACACAGAATAATAATTAATTCATGCCAGACAGTTGTTAGGAGATTTGTTTTACTTGAATCGTTTTAATTTATATGTATATTAATGTATTTACAATTAGTTTATTGTTACTTACCAGATAAGAAAAGCAATAAGGTATAGTTTACAACGGTGTAACAATCATCGGTTTAATTGGAATCCCTGGATGGTTGGGAGTTGCACTCATACATTTTTTTTGTGGCATTCCTTGTTGTTTTCTTCTTATCCTTATAGTCTTAAATTACCCAATCCTTATTCCATTCCATTATTGTTGCTAATGACTTAACCTGAAATGATATGAGAATTTAATCAACTCGGTAATTATTCTTATTAAATATTTATTGATTATAAGAGGTTACTTACCAACAATTAAATCGGTTAATCCTTTCTAGCACTTGTCACATTTGGTTTCTATTTTGCACCATTTTAATGATATTAACCCATTTGACACTTGTATTATTTATTTGTTTAGTTGCATTCCCTTCCGTTTTGACAGTGAGGGAGCGCAGCTGTTGTGTTGCCAACTGATTTTATTTCGGCTTAGTTTAAATTCAAATTACTTATTCTTATATTCTTAATTAACTAACAAGTTGGTTTTGTTTATCTCGTATAATTTCTGTGTTAGTATTATTCCTTTTCCCGTTCCTTCAAATTTCCTTTTTTTGTAAGAAGAATAAACATTACTGAGTGGATCATGCGCGGGGCAATTCCGTGAGTTTTTCCCGGAGCGAATGTGAGCGCATACGGTCTTTTTATTGAAAGTCTTCGCCACTACAAGATCGCAATTGCGGATATAGGCCGTTTGAGACTAAGCAAATGTCGTATACGGATTATTAATAGCTCAAATGTGACTTTGAATAAATTGCAGCACTCATGTAAGTTTGTTTTTCTTTAATACAAAAGTTCTTCCCGTCATGCTGTTTTTCCTTGCAGGAAACATTAGCCTGCGTAATTAATAATAAGATTATTAATTAAAAATTAATTACCTGCTTTATGAATATATCTATATATATATATTTATATATATATATACCTATGTATATATATATATATATATATATGTGGGAAAAGTATTTGCAACCTGGCCCCCCTCGCCACGTGTTATCAGATATTCGCTGAAGTAGCGCCACGTGGGAATCTTTCCACTCCCTTGTGTTGGAGTTTCGTTTATTTATGTGTGTATATTTTATTGATTGCTAACTATTTATGTTGCGTTAAATCGGTAGCTAGTGTAGCTAACTTGAGTCAAGAGTAAACTTAATTTGTATGTTAGATGAGTGTAAATTTTACTCATCTCATTGTAAATCATATCATATTTTGTTAAATATCATCTCACCACCATCCATTCATTTAATCATAGCTTTATTTTATTTTTGATTTGTTTCGGGATTATCATTGCAAACTCTTTAATTTATTTTTTTTTACAATTTACTTGTTATGTTTTTATTGTGAGTACTCCTATAATTTTTTTTTTTTTATATATATATTGGCTATCATATAACTAAAACTGTTTGTGTTTGTGTCCTTTCCTATTTTCATCAGACCTTTTTTTTTATTGTTTTTTTTTGCTATCAATCATATAAGTGAAGTGCAACCGCCCAAGACAGGGATTTAAAGAAAAAAAAAACAATTGGAGCCTGACAGCTGTGTTTGTTGTGAGTCCTTTTATTTTTAATTTTTATTCTGTGTATTAACTGTGTTTCGTGGACCTCGGCCCATCTTCACGAGTTGAGCCAGGCTAGTCCTTTAAAACGTCTAAGGGCTAAAGGGCGCGTATCAATTTGATGGAATCCGTTTGCTAAGTCTAGGGTTGTAAAGTATTGACACTTACCTAGCTTATCAAGTAAATCGGTAATGTTTGGCAAGGGGTACCGATCGTCTATAGTTTTTTCATTTAGTTTGCGGTAGTCAACTACTACTCGCCGTTTTGGTTTCCCGGATGCATCAACTTTTTTAGGGACTACCCATATAGGAGACGACCAGGGTGAATTGCTATGTCTAATTATGTTTTGGTCTAGCATTTTATTAATTTGTGTATTCACTTCTTGCTTGTGAATAAATGGGTACCGATATGATTTTGAATATACTGGTGTTTCATCGCTGGTTTTTATTTGATGTTTAATTTGATTGGAGAACGTCAATGGAGTATTTTCTTGGTAAAAAATGTCTGAATATTCCTTACATAATTGTTCAATATGGTATTTCTCTTCTGAGTTTAAATGATCGGTGCGAATTTTTGATAGGTCTAAGATGTGTTTGTTAGATTCATCAAAATTGTTAAGATTAGTTTCTGGAATTTTAGTTTCAATAAATGTTTCTACTGTTATGGGTTCCGAAAAATCTAAATTAATTGAGCTTGTTGTATTATTTAATATGGTAGTAATTGCTTCTCCTTGTTTAGCAATACTTATACATTCGGGAATTTCGCAATTATGAATTTTTTGATAAGGTATAATTATTTGTCCGTCCGTTATTGATGTTTTAATTTTTATTACCTGTTCTGAGCGTGGTTTAATTGTAATTAAATTCAGGTCGTTTTTAATCTGGTGATATTAAAGTTTTATTTTAGAATATGGGGTTATTAAGAGACCTTTATTAAAGTCCAAACTTGCTTGAAGATTTTTAAGGTTATCATGACCAATTAAACCATCAAATGTGTTATGAAATTTAAACAAGTAAAATTTTAATTTGTTTGGTTGTGGAAAATTAAACAATTTGGATATTGGTAATTGAACACTGTATTTGTGGGCAGATTTTTGAAAGACAGTTGAAACAATAAATGGATCGTTTCTGATTAAATTTGAATAAAATTTATTAGCAATACTTGGGCTCAAAAATGATTTGGTTGAACCGGAGTCGATTAATATTTTTAAGTTATTTTCTGGAAGGGTAATATAAGGCAATTCGCTTGTATTGATGTTATTTATTGAAATTAAAGGGGGTTCTATGTTATGTTGTCCAATTGGGGGTCCACGTGAAAATTTTCATGTTGTTCATAAATTAATTCGTTATCATGGTCAATAGTTTCACTATCTTGGTTATAATGATAGTCGTTTTCGCCTAGTAATGGTTCGTTGTTATCGTCTGTTTCGACGTTATACAATTCTTCAGAAATAAATGTTCTTTGCGGGGCTTTAAATTGATTTGATTGAACATTTTTGCTGTTATTAAAACTTTGTCTAGTTGATACACTCATTGGGGTTGCGATTGACAAATTTTGATTTTGATTAGGTCTAAAAACATTTTGATTTTGTTGTGGTTGTTTGAAAATTTCGGAGTTTCTGAAAAATCGTTGCGGCTGATTAATTACTCTTTGTTGAATGTGAATTGGACGTGATGGAAAAGCGTTTTCGTTTCTTTGATTAAATTGTGGATTTGTTATTTTTGGTTGTTGATTATTGTATTTAGCGGGAGTTTGTTTATTTATTCTATTATTTGTGTTTTGATAATAATGAATATTTTCTTCATCTGTAATAAAATTTAATGCTTCGTGCATATCCTTGGGGCGCATACAACGAATTGTAGTGCCCAGTGGTTCTCTTAATCCAGACAAAAATGTTTTTAATGTGAGTTTATTAACATAATAAATTTAAAATTTGTAAGCATCTGTCAAAAAACTGCTGAGGTTTTTCATTTGGGTATTGTTTAAGTAAAACTAAGTCTCGATTTAAACAGGTTTCATCGCGCTGATCCGCAAAATTTCGTATCAGTGTCTCTTTTAATTCTTTCCAAGTGGAAATGTTTTGAATATTTGTCACTATTTTTGCGTTTCCGCTCAATTTGCTTATTATTGAATTTAATAAATAGATGTTTTGAAAACTAATTGTATTAGCTGTATCGTAAAATTTTGTAATAATACTCTCACAGATACTCAAATATCTATTTAATTCGTTAGCGTTTCCATCAAATTGTGGAACGCAATGCAAATATTCCGGCTTAAATTCTGTCATCGTAGAATTAATTAAAACAATATTAATAAGATTTGAATTTGGATTATTTAAGTTTGTATTATTAGTATTTAAATTAACATTAGTTTCTAGAACGGGTACAATATTTTCACCTGAGTCAGTTAAAGGCGATAAATTTAATTGCTCGAATAAATTTTCGAGGGACATTAATTTATAAATTGCACTTACATTAATATGATAATAATTTTTTGCATCTTTTTCTACTTCTTAATACTGTAAGGGTTCTTCCCGTTGATCGGCGATTCTGGTCCGTCGACGTTTCGAATCCTTGTGGAAGAGGACAATTTTTCTTTCCTTTTCCCGTGATCGATTTCTTCACTGATGTTCCCCCAATTCTTCTATAGATGTGTGGTGTCTTGATGTTTGAAGAGCCACGTTGTGGGACGTCAATGAATTAACTTTCACTGTTTACTATTCAATTTATGTTCGATAGTTGGTTGATCGTTAAAACAAAAGTTGAGTGTTCGATACACAAAACTCCAACTATCTTACCGACTGCGCCAATTAAGTATCGATTAACTTCGATTGTTTATTATTATATTTAAAGATACATTTATATATATATGTAACGTATGTTACGAATATTAATTACTGACTAAAAACTAATACATTTATGTTAATTATTTATATCAACACAATGTGCTGATATGGCACCGCTTCTGGGAAGATCCGTGTTGGAATCCTACGCGTCACCTGCAGGTGGTGCGGCCGCGACTTCTGGGAAGAAGGCCACGCGACTCCGTTGCATCAGCATCTCCTCAGGTAACTGCAGGTGGTGCGGCAGCGTCTTCTGGGAAGAGGTCCATGCAATTCTGTTGCATCGGCATCTCCTCAGGTAACACGTGCCAACTTTCGCCGTCCCGATGAACCGAACAAACTTCATTGACGTGACTGTTTGTTCGATCGGCATTGCGGCCTCTAGCGATGGTTGGTATGTCGACACGGAAAATGAAATGTCAGATCATAGGTTAATTAGATGGGATATAGACGGTGCAGGTAACTTAGACAAGATTAGCGGGTTTTGTGTAAAGAAAGCAAACTGGGAAATGTTTGACAATCAATTAGAGCGTAGCAGGAAAAATATTATTAACAATATGGGAGATAGATCAAGAGAGGGCATTAACAGACTAGCGGAAATAATTAATAAATCATTTATAGATGCATGCAAGGAAGCAATTCTGCAAATTAAAAAGTTTAATAAATTGGTACCGTGGTGGACCGACGAAATAGCTAAAGCTAGGCGCGAGATTAGACGGTTAAAAAGAGTGTGGAATAATTCTAGAGAGGAAATAAACAGACAAACTAAAAAACAAGAATATTACAAAAAAAATACAAGTTACAAAAAAATAATTAAAGACACACCGCTTAGAGAATGAAAAGAACGTGAGGATGCGCGTATAGTGATTAAGGGAAGCAAAAAACGAAACGTAATTTTAAATGTTAGGTTAGAAAACGGGAAATTTGCTAAAACCATAAACAAAACGGCGACAGTATTATTAGAGAATTTTTTTCCGGGAGATAATTGTAATAATGATAACGAGATACATAAACGTAAACGCAAAGAAGCAGCTAGAGTCACGGAAGATGCAAACGACACCGACCTCACACGCGAGGAATTAGAAAGGGAAAAAAAATAAGGCCAAAATAAGGCCAAAATAAGGCCAAAAAAGGCACCGGGACGCGATAAAATTACGGCGGATATTTTAAAGAAGGCAATGTCAGTTATAGGAGACGAAATTTTTGAATGTCTTGGGATGTGAATTAAGGAAGGTGTCTTTCCAACTTGCTGGAAAGACACAGACGTTAGATTGATTCCGAAAGCAGGAAAAGACGACGCGACCGACATGAGTAGCTACAGGCCAATTTGTTCAATTTGTTTGTTACCGTGTATAGGAAAAGTATTAGATGACATTTTAATTAAGAGAATAGACTATTATATTGAAATAAATGGCGGGCAGGTTAAAACTCAGTTTGGGTTCAGCAAGGGAAAATGGACAGCGGTTCAGAAAGTGATTAATTATATTAACGAGGCTAAAAAAGACGGCAATTATTGCGGAGTTGTTTCGCTTAACATTGCTGGAGCGTTTGACCACGCGCGGTGGCCGGTAATAGTCGGCGAACTTGCCAGAAAATTTAATTAATTTAACAAGGGATTTTTTAAAAAATCAAAAGGCGCAGATAGATTATGCGGGACAATCAGTTCAGAAGAATATAGATAGGGGATGCCCACAGGGGTCAAAATCGGGTCCTGGATTATGGAAACTAATTCACGCGACTCTTTTGAGACAGGTGATGCCGGGAAGATGCGAAATTATAACTTTTGCGGACGACACAATCTTACTTGCAAGATCAAGACAATACAAGGGATTAAAAGAGACTGTTAACGGCGCGCTTGATATAATAAATAATTGGGAAAAGGAAATAAAATTAGAATTCAACGCGGAAAAGACGACCGCGTTAATTTTTGGAAAGAAAAATCATACTAAGCCAAATTTTAAAATAAGCGATAAATACATTCACTGTACGGACAATATGAAATATTTGGGTATAATTATGGAAGATAAATTACGTATGTGACAAAACAAGAAAAATATCTCAGCAATTAAGAATGGCCTGTAAATTATCATGGGGATTAACAAGAGAAGCGGCAAGGACAATCTACCTGTGGGCGATAGAGCTGTGGCGCGGCAATATAGGGAAACAATTTAAAAGTAAAAGATATTAGGAAACAGCGATGGATCCAAAGGGTGATAGCAATAGGCGCGGCGGCGGGTTTTAAATCCATCATTGCAACGGAAGCAGCATTAAATATAGGCAACTTAATTCCAGTCGAGGAAAAGATCCGCGAGACTAGCTCGCGGTGGTAGGTGCGTCACTCAGGTGAAATCAGTAGCGGGGAAGAGATAATTAGAATAGAAAAAAGGGGAATTAAGAGACCAGTTCATCCATCCGAGACAAGCGGTATAAAATTTGAAGAGGTAGATATTGACTTTGCTAAAGATAATTTGATATATACGGACGGTTCAAAGACGGACGGCGCGGCGGCACTTGAGCCGCCATAGTTGTATATAGTAGAGAAAGGGAGTTAGATTCAAAGAAATTTAAGTTAGACGACAGATGCACCTTTTCCCAAAGCGAACTGATCCCACTGAGGGAAGTGGTGACATATGCTGATAGACAGACGGACAACGAGTGGCATGTAGATTTGGACTCTAAAGCGGCACTATATGCCCTTAGAACAATGATTAAGCCAACAGTGTTAATGACACAAATTATTAAAATTATTAGAAAGATAACTTAGGAAACGAAAGAGCAGATGAACTGGTAAAAGAGGCCACTAGGGACGTAATAGAACCGACTTTTGATAGGGCACCGTTCTCACATGCAAAGCGTGTAATTAGGAAAAACGCGAAAGACAGATGGAGTAGAGTCTGGGTCAATTCGACAGACGGGTTTGTAACCTTTAATTTTATAAAATCAGTAGAGGACAGAAAATTCATTATTGGGGCAATCTTACTACAGATGACCCAGCTAATGACTGGGCACGGGAATTTTAAAACATTTTCAAAAAAGATAGTAAAAATAAGTAATGAAGTATGCGATTGTAGGAAAGGGATTTAAAGTTATGTATTTTTGTGAGTTTACGCAAGAGCATAGAGAGTGAGCACACTTGACACTGGTTTTGGATGGGCTGAAATGGCTTGATATCAGGGATTAGGCACGTTAAGACGCGAAATTAAGTTTTGGGAAGTTTTTAGAACGTTTGCGGGTGACAAAGAATCGCTAAAATAGATGCATGCTTTTGTAAAAATTTTTCTTTGTGCATTTGCTAATTACAGGCACACCGAACTCAACGTACGGCAGATCGACCTACAACACAAAATCGAGCAAAGTAGCAGACACCGTAGAAGACGGAAGCAGTTTCCAGAGCGACATGGATTGGTTCCGTTGTCGCGGACCGGGCGGTGAACTAAGTAGCTGTGATTGGTTTGCGGCAGCGGAACCAAAAAATGCAGACGGACAGCGGGAACGGGGTTACCGGAGCCGAGGCTACGGACGCCGACCCGCTTAAAAGAGAACCTGGATTAGAAAGTCAAAGACGATATTTCTTTTACCATTTGTATGGTTTTTTTTGTGTTGTCTTATGAACACATATGTGTAATGTATTTTTCTCCCAAATTGGGTTTTTACTTTAAATTGCACGTTTTATTATTTTTATTATGTGTTTTTTTACACACTTATGGGTTTTTTTTACTTTATTTTTTTTCTGTATCACTCTTTTATTAATATTTTCTTCTATTTTATTTTTGACCACTGATATTAACGACTAAATGTACTTATACTATGCAGGAAAACTGATTGGGTAGAATAAAGTTTTATCAAAACGAGGGTTATTTTTATCCTTACCTTTTTTTTACAGACGGGTGGGATAGGCGGTACTTACGCATGTGTATTATATTTATCAGTTTTATTTCTTTTTTATATTTATATTTTTTTTATTTCTTCTTAAAAAAAAGAATAACTTTCTATATCTCGAAAACCGTTATTTCAAGACATTTTTGCTAATTATGATTTAAATTACAATTTCTTTAATTTTTTTACAATCTGTATGTATAAAGTATTTTTTATAAATATCTGTAAACTACTATTTTATGTTTATTGTTTATATATATATAATTTTACTATAATGTGATAATAATCACTTATCTAATCTATACTGGGAATTACAGAGATATGTAAGTATTTTTGGTATTTATTGCATATGGTACTAATATTGAAAACAAATAAAATAAAATAATTGTGTTTGTTTGGTTTTGATGAAACTGGTAAGTCTGTTTATTATTAAAAATGAATAATTAGGAGTGAACAACTAATGTTTGTTAAATGCATTCAAATTTTTATCAGATATCAAATCAAATAAGTCTAAAGTTTATTTACTTTAATATTTATAATAAAATACTAGGCGGATTAAGCTATTATAATTACTTTTAAATTATAAAAAAAGAATATGTAACTTTTTGTTTTTTAAATTAAATATTAAGGAGTATTTTGAAAAAAACTTTGCACTATTTATTCTTAATTATTTTATGTTGAATGAATCTTTAAGTGGCTCACTTAATTGATACATTCATCATCAATTATTTATTACTCAAATTTTCTGATTTTTTTTAATTTATAAAAACTTTTACAAAATTGACAACTACAAACAAATAACGCATATTTTTTTATAATGTGATACGTTGTTATAATATACTAAATAAATTAAGTACGTATTTTAATTTCAAACAGAAAATCTAAATAACTTTTTTGTCTATCTTGCTTTGTTTCCGAGATAATTGGAAAACACACATTATTTAGAAAACGTTCTATTTAGCAAAAAAAAACAAACAAAACAACATTACTTTACTTGCTAACTTTTGATACTTGTGAAAGTCGTTTTCTTTGGTTCGGTTAGTAAAATTTGATAAAAATGCTGTTTAAAAACAAAGAACTCGCAGATATAATTTTTGTTAACGGATACTGTAATGGTAATACCTTAGCTGCATTTTGCGAGTATCAATTAAGATTTCCCGACAGAAAGCATTTTAAAAGTTTCATGAATTTGGAATTGGAAATTGCCGTAATGGAGGTCCACATCAACAGAACACCAGGAGAGGAACAAATACTTGACACAGTTCTTGATAAACCAAAGGTCAGCGTTAGGCAACTTTCAGGAAATTTTTCACCGATATCATTATAAAATAAAGGCGACGCAGCACAACAACTTGTATTTTATCAATAGCTTCTTCAACGTCATTAACGAGATCCTTCTTTAGTTTAATATTGTGGAGCGTTGAATCTATGTTCTCGAGAGATGGCATTCACAATATACATAATGAGCGTATCTGGTCATTAGGGAATCAATTCGCAGTTAGAGTACAAGCTTACCAACAAAGATTTTCAGTTAACATATGGTGTGGGGTTTTTAATAGGCTAATTCAAATCTTACCACCTTGTTTAAATGCTAGTTTATACGCAGAATTTTTTGAGAATCAGATAGAAAATTTGCTAGATAACAATAACACAATAAAGCACCGCCCCCATGTTTGGCGGTATGTAGTTTGGTGGCTCAACGATAAATTTAATGGTAAGTGGATTGGTAAAAGAGGTCTAGTAAACTGACCTGCATCACATAAAACAATTGGTTTATGCAAAGCCAATAAAGAACGTAGAGCAGTTACAAGAGAGAATTGCAAATGCTGCATTGCTCATTCAAAACACAACAGATTTTGAAGCAGTTTATCATTCTCTCTTAGTTTGTTGTCAAGTTTGCATCAACGTTCATGGAAGCTATTTAGAAAATTTAGTAAAGGAATATTAATTTGTTAGTTTTACCATTGTTACAAAGGTTTTCTTACTTAAATTTTACTAAAAACGTATTCTAAATAATGAGTATTTTTTTATTACCTCGAAAACTAGGTAAGATAGACAAAAAAGTGATTGAGATTTTCTGTTTAAATTAATAAAATATACCTAAAGTTTTATTTTTGCCTCCATTTAAGAATTACTTTGTATAAAGCACACCGACCAGGTTTGTAGAACCAAAACAATCGACCGTGCTTAACTTTTCGCCGCTATGATTGTTAGATTGAGTTTAAGTAATTTATTAATTTATTTTATATTATTATTATGTTAAATTTATTTTTACATAATTACGTTTTTATCATTAACTAATTAATGTTATTGTATTGCTAGGAGACAATTTTTTTTAACAAGAAGCTACATTGTATTACAAAATTCCCTGTCATTGAACGATCATTTAAAAGACAATCACATTTATAAGGAACAATTAAACATTATTTGTACCATGATAAGTCCATCTAATACAGCAAACGATGAAGCCGACAGTAGCAGTGAAAGTAGCTTTAGTAGCACAGATTCTGAAGAAGAAAGAGAAATGAGCTCTTCAAAGAGCATGCAGGAGAAATTAGATATGGCGCAACCGTATGGGATTTTCTTTAATAAATTACGCAACGTAAAATGCACTTGGAACTGCGATAATTCAATCAAATTTTCAGGTAATTATTATTACAGTCGTATATTTAATTAAATAAATTATTATTGTATAAGTCCAAAACTAAATTTTGAATTACACGTTTAGTTTTAACTGTTGTTCATTGAACGTGTTATAAAATGTTTTTGGAAAACAATAATTTATACACACAAATTGGGCTAGCAATATTTTTTAAATTACCAAATTGTATTAATCCTGATAGTTGTAACACAATATTATGTTTTTGTGTTCTACTGCGCAAAACATTAAAATGATTGTTTAAATTTATTTTCCCAGAATAGTTTTTTAAGGAATTTTTTTATAGTTTTTTTTTTAATTTTATCGTCCTCCTGCTCAGAAATAGAAACGTGTTGACATATTTCCAAAAACCACTTGTTGCTTTTGGGGAGCAACAACGTTAGCAAACAATGTGTTCGCTGATGGTCCTGCAGGTCTGCGGGGATCTGAAGCCTAAGGGGCTGTCGTAGCTTGGGCCGGAGCCGGTTGTAGTTTTTTGTCGTTCGAGGCCAACATTTGGATGCAAGCTTTGCATTCCCTGTCGTTTGCGGAATGAAGGCTGTTGCATAAGGCGCATTTGGTTAAAATGCCTCTGGCACTGAGAAATGTGCCTTTTCCGCTCAACAGCGACCTCTTTTTGGGAATTGGACAGAAACCATATGGAAACAAATGAATTTGTTTCCTATACCGTGAACATTTGTTGGGCAGAATCTAAAAGATTCCAACGCTCGTCCAATTTCTATCTTAGTGAGGAATTCAGAAACGCGCTTAATGACAATCTCAAAGCACTTTTTATTAGATTTTGCCCACGTATGAAAACCCGCGTTGCGAGCTTTAAGAATGGCGGTTGTCTTTCTGTGATAAGATAACGATGTTCTTGTCCCTGAACGTTGTAGAGAGTTCAGGGTAAGATTGTTTGTCGTTCTGGATGAGATTTAAAAGAACTGACTCTTTGCCCGCCTCTGCTGCACCGGTTTGGTTGAGGTTTGAGGCGGCAGGCCTGGCCTTTTGTGGTATTCCTTGCTTTAGCAGACGTCTTTAGATGTTTGGCTTGATGGGCCGGTGAGATTAGCCGCTGGTGGCGGGTTTAGAGCTGGGGGGGAGGGGGGTGGCTGACGGCCCTTTAGTTATTATTAAAGGTGGAAACTCACATAAAATTCTTCCGTTTTTTTCTTACTAACTGTTACCTCTTGGAGTCGATAATGGGCTTCTTAGAGTTTGAGTTGGAAATACGTTGTTTTTGGAGAACTGGTTGTTGTAGATGACGACTCGTCGTTGTCAGTTTCTTCTATTTCTTCAACTTTTGATTTTTTTTGTGATGCTAAGATGTTTTAGTTAGCTTCTTCTTGGCTTTGCTCTTCTTCTTAAGGGGCTTCTTGGGGGCTGCAAGCTGCTCTAAGTCCTTGTCCTTGGATGTTGACGGGGTTTGGCGCAATGATTTTATGGAGCGCTTCAAAATCCTTCTCGAAGTTTTCTGCCATGGTAACCATCTGCAGCTGCAACTCTAACAGCAGCCTCTCCAGGGTCTTAATCTGGGCCTGCTCTTGAAATGGGTCTTCTTGTGCAATCTCTTTCTGAAGCGATTGTTGCTCTTGGTGCGCTTCTGCCGGTCGAGCTCCAGTTGCTGGGACGCGGCGTCTTTGGCTACCTGGTTGGGGTGGTTGTCACCTATTGCTTGTGTTTGAAAAAGCAGAAAATTAAATATTAATGGAAGTATTAATAACAATTAATACCTATTGGCATTAATAATCATTAACATGGTGGTGTAATATTAATTGCAGGTATCAAATTGGTATTGCTGGCGCTTTGAAATCTAAATGCTTCTAATTTGGTTACTTGCAACAAAATAAGAGTTCTGCGGAAAAAAATTTACCGGCCGACCGTCCTGTGCGGCGTCCGGCCCTGTCGGCATGCCTTGGAAGCGAGGTTGTGCGAGCGTTGTTTTCGGCCAAGGGGTTTCTGCCCGCAAGCGGTTCACTGTCTCGGACTGTTTGGTTTTGGTTTTGCCCGGCGTGGTGTATGACCGTGGCTTGTGGTACTTGCCGAAATGGATTTCCGGCCAATAGGCCGTCTGGCGTGGCCCACCGGAATGGGTTTTTGGGTGTCGGGTCTGCCTGGGTAATCTCAAGGGTTCCCGCGTAAGAGGTTACCGGAGGCCGTGTGCAAATACGCCGAGAATGGCACAGTCTGATCTACGGTTTTGTATATCGTCCTGTCGAGTCCACCAAGAATCGGAGACTCCCTGAGGGGTGCTTTGGTAAACGGCCTTGAAGTGCTGTTGCTTAGGCGGGTAGTGCTGTGCCCTCGAGAGCTTAGTGGCTTATCTTGTAATAAGGCGAGTGCTGTTCGGTTTCCTTGGCGTGGGAAAAAATATAACTAAGCGCGCGGATCTCATGCTAAACGCTGCTCGAGAGGGCTTTGTGGTGGTATCTCAAACAAGTCTTTTTTTTTAGAGCGCTTCAGAGCTGATAACATAAAGCACTTTAATTTATAGTACCTGTTTGCATTTCATTGGTTATTGCACATTATTGTATGGGGGTGTGTTGGGAAAGAGCGTCGCCTGGAAGTCGTAACATATCTAAAATAGTTTTATTACAGTTGTTTGAAAAGAAGATTGCTAGACCACTTTGAAATGGACACTTCAGACACTCTTACTTTAGACTCTAGAGCGATTGTGGTAAAGCTGCCAGAGTTGGGCACCTTCAAACTTGCATCTGGATATGTCAACCCAACCAACCAAATCAAAATAGCGGACTTTAATACGGATTTGTCTTTTTTCCCCACTATCTTAGCGAGGGAATTTAATTTGAAACTCTCGGCGTGGAACAGTGGGACAACCACCGTGAAAGGTCGAGCATTACAAGACTACGTTAAGGCAAAAGGTTATTGAGTCTTGGAAACATATAAACCCACTCACTACAGTCACGTTGGCTATCAAAGGACGTCCTGGATGTATCAATACTAAAAAAACGTTAACATGAAAGTCAAAATTAAGACAATCAATGACCTAAGCATAGATAAGATAGTCTCATAAATAGAATTAAAAAAAACCGTACTTATGAATTTGTTAAAAAATAAAACTTAATTTTAATTAACAAATTAAAATTATAAAATTATTGAATTTAAATTACAAATTAGTGTACATAAAATAATTACATGTATTTATTAATTTATTTTTTTAGACTGCATGTTATACTTGTAATTAAAAATAAAACTACATTTTTCTTTTGACATAACTCGTGCGTAGTATACTTAGCACAATAGCGTATCAGTTTTTTTACTAATTATTTCATTAAAAATACATATGGCGTTTTTAGGTGGCAATAAAATTGCATAACTTTTATGTGTTCAGTTACATCAAAAAATATTTGCACATGGTATTTTTTTATTGTAGATTTACTGTGCTCATCTTTAGGAGAATTAAAATCATCATTACAATTAACTAATTTAGTTGATATTGATTGGATATATAAGCAATACCAAATTCATGGAGTAGGGTAATCTACAATAACTATAAATCATTCAAATAATTAAAGTATTTTTTAATTAAAGAGAAAAACCATTAACTTTAGTTCATGGTATGGATGATATGGAGGAATATTTGGATACAAATGCGCCTCCTAATGTTAAACATTGTTTTTTTGAAGTAGACCAAGGTTTTCATCATTCGTAAGAATTTTGAATTTTTTTATGTATTATTATTGGATATTATTTATTACATTTTAGGAAAGTTGGTATTTATGCGTATAAAGACAACTCTATTAGAATTGTGGTATCTACTTCAAATTTAGTGTCTAACAATTGGAAAGAGTATAATACTATGTATAATATATTATAATGTATAGTATTCAAATTGCTTATAATATTTTTACTTTTATTAAGCGTATGGGTCAGTCCCGCATGTCCCAAAATGGATGATACAAAACGAGATGACGATTGCTCTGGACAAACAGGATTTAAAAGAAATTTAATAAATTATTTAAGTACATATAATTTGCCTTTACTAATCGAGTGGATTAACATGGTAAAACGAGCCGATTTTAGTGCAATCAAGTAAGCTTAAATGAAATTATAGATTTGATTGAAAACATAATTTTTTAAGAGTTTTTTTAGTAACGTCAGTGCCAGGAGTACATTACCCTAAAGAAGAAGATGGTTGTCATTTATATAGAGTTGGCAGTTTATTGAGTAGGTATTGTAGTTTTCCTGCAAAATCTAGTTCGGTTAGTGATGATCCACTAATGTGGAGTATAATTGCACAAGCATCAGCTATGGGTTTATATGGTAAGTTAACAATTTGATTCTATTATGTTATTTTTAAATTATTGTTGTTTTCATTGTACTAATTTGTGAAATTAGAAAAAAATAGATTTGAATATACTGGTAAAAAAATATTATCAAATTAAACGCAGTAATAGGAATGTCGCAATAGTTACTATTTTGGTTATAGTACTGCAAATCAAAGTAGCGGTTGGTTTATTTAATAATAAATTATTTCAATTTTTTTGTAATAAAATTAGTGACAAATTACTCACAATAACATTTTGAATTTTTTTAAAAACATATTGTATTTGAGTAATGGAGCTTGTGTTAATTAAATAAAACTTTTTATAAAAACTTAAATTTTATGGTATATCATAATTGGTGTTCTGGTGTCACTTATTAGTTGTATTCTAGAAAACTATAATTTCTAGTTGAACTAAACTGACCAACAGCGGAAGCAGGTATACATTTAATTAAAAAGATTTTATTACCTGGGTCAAATTGTCAAAAATTAAATAAACACAACATTAGTTGCTACGCCCTATGTAGCGCTTGGTCTTTGAAGGGGTAGCCAAACTACGCTCAATCACCCCTAAGCCAACCCATGTAAAAGGGTAAACAGGGTAATTAAAACAATGGTGGCATTTTATGACGGTGATGACCAACGTAAGTGGGATAAGCAGTTAGCTAAGATTGGCTGTGCACTTTGCACTGCACAACATGAGGTCACAAATAAAACTCCTTACTTTGTTAATTTTGATCAGCAAAAAGTATTGTATGGGAGATATTATGATGGGCAGAAACTAAAGAAATACTTGGTGGACGAGGGGCAGGACAAGTCAGCTAAAATAGATAAAGGTGTTCAGTTAACAAAGTTTCGTGCATTAATTAAATGCACAAACTAAATCTAAGGCGCGTTACAACTTGCGTCAAAGGCATTTAAGTTTAAGTGTAGGCGAAAGTGTGTGGAAACGAGAGCATAAACACTCAAGCGCCAGTAAACACTTTAATTATAAGTTAAGGGAGAAATATTCTGGCCCCTACAAAGTTAGAAAAAAATATGGGATAAATGTTTACGAGCTAGAAGATGACTCAAGCAAATCAAAAGGTAATTGGCACACCCAAGACCTAAAGCCAATGCAGAAACTCTAATTAATTAATATGAGTAAATAGTTATTTGTTAGTAATATAGAATAGATTTATAGATCGTGAATAATTTAGTTTATTTTTATTTTCTTTGGTTAGTAGTTAATTTAAACATTTATTTTACATTCAATTTTATGATATGATCATATGAGTCAGTAGTTTGGTAACAAGAACAAAAAAATTAATATTATTAACTTTTTTTTATGGGTAAGGGTAAAATTTGTTACGGTCCAAATTGTCGCAGTACCTGAAACAAAATTAATTTAAATTTTTATTTTTATTTTTATACAATTACTTATCTTTATTAAAGTTGTTATTTTTTAAACATCAATTTAAATTCCGGTAAGATGTAAATACATGTAACAAGAGTGTGTATAAAAGTTGTTCAGACTATAATGCCTGGGGTACAATTTCGAATATTAAAGTTTCAGTAATTATTTAATTTTTAGTATCGGGTTTAGCTACTTACGTGTGATAATTATTCCTTATTCTATCCTTAAAACTCCAGTTTGTTTATTTTTATTTCCTTTTTTCTCCAGTTTTAATTTCATTTCATTCTTATTTATTTTCCTGAACTTAACCTATAAAAAGATAAAGCTTAATTAAAACTACTCTAGCTAGATGCTGTTTAATTTTGTTATATTCATATTGATTATTATTTGTTTAACTAATAATTGTAATTACTTACCAAACGGAATCTGACACTTGAAATAGGGGAGCCGCTAAATGTGCAGTCACTCGAGCGTTGTTGAGACCTATTGGTGGATTGCGAAGATTACATGCTAAAAAGAAGAAAAGTTTATATGATGTATGCCGTTTCAGTGGTGTGGGAAGGGTGTATAAAATTTCGAAAATGTAAAAAAAAATGTTACAATGCAATACTCGAGCGTGTCAGAAAATAATAGCGTGCAACGCGGAACGTGTTTCTGACAACGGAGAGATATTAATCTGCCGGCTTGCTATGTGGGGGTGGCCGTACGAAGGTAAAAATAAAAAAAAAAAAAAATTATTCGAGCGTGACAGATATTCAGTAAGGATGTTAAGTGAACCCTACAAGACGTCAGATTAAAAAAAACTGACGATTTGGACGCGACCAGAACTCATGGCTGATTTTTGAAAATGTAAAAAAAAAATTGTGAACTTGAAATACTCGAGCTCGTCAGATTATTATACAGAGGGTTCAGCTTGATGTCCTTGTCGTGCTAGTTTTAGCCGGTACTGGATCCACCACACCACCACAGGAGTGGGGATGAGAGTGGGGGTGGTGGAGTGGGGGTAAGGGGCGGGGCTAATTTAAGGGGTGGGGGTAAAAGGGGCGAGGCTAACCTAAGGTGGGGTAAAAGGGGCGGAGCTCCGCCATCTTGACCGCCATTTTGTTTTCCGCCAATTTGGACGCCATTTTGTTTTCCGCCATCTTGGACGCCATCTTGACCGCCATCTTGGTCGCCATTTCGCTCGCCATCTTGGCCACCATTTTGAATCACCCTGTATAATTTTCCCGCCATTTTTTTAATTTTTTTTTAATAGAACACCCCGTATATTTATTTTTGCGCGACTTCTTTCTGATAATAAGTCAACTATTTACCATGCATACATCAATTTTGAATAATGTTTGTAACCAATCACACGAATACAAAGTTTCCACCACAATTGATAATGAGTCACAACTAATATAAAAAGTGAAAGTGTGCTTTAACCCCATAGCGCTCTATCATTCTTCAACCGTGAAGCAGTGAGAGTCTTACAACAGAAGTAATACGAGTGCTTTTACCTATTCCACCATAACATTCAAAACAGCGAATTTTACTTTTAAAATTTATTTTAATCATAGTACAAGTGTATGTTTTAATTGTACACGCGTGTGTTTATGTGCTCTATTTGTATACGTGTGTGCTTGCGTTTTAAGTGAAGTTATTTATTGTTTAAGTGTCATCAATAATCAAGGTTAGTACATTTTGTTAATTCCATTATTTATTTATTTATTTCCTTTTCTCATTTAGTAAAATAATTTTAAAATATTTGTTAATTTTATTATTAAACAATACAATACATAACTTAATATTTAATTTATCATACTAATATTATTTATAGTTATACATTATTTATTTATCACATTTATCACTCAACCAGACATTACGATAATCATAATATACTGGCTATAGTTCAATCTTTCATAATTTCTCATTTACATAAATAATTTAAAATATAATAATAAAATAACTATAAGAGTATGAATATGAAAATATAATATTAGAATCAGCTATAATATTTAAATTATTTCAAAATTAATAATATACATTAAAGTTTTATGTATTTTTTTTTTAATTGAAACTATCATTAATTACAGATGTTCAACTGCAATAATTGTAGTATGACATTCACGAGAAAAGATGCTCTCAAACGGCACGGTGATTGCTGCAATGATGGGGTTAATAGCATTAAGTGCCCCAAATGCGAATACAGCACATCTCGCAGGGATGCCATTACACGACATCTAAAATCCATACATGGATTTAATGGTGAACAAGTGTCAGCTGCATTACCTAAGAGGAGGAGAGAAACAAGGAAGCGACGTCTAAACGATTCACTCCCAAGCACATCCAAGAAGACGTGTAATGATGATGATGGAGTAGAAGATGCTAACCCCATACAGTCATGCGATCTATGCAATATCGCATTTGACACACCCTTAAAATTCGCTGGGCATATTAGATCGCAAGCTCATAAAGCGAAGTTGGGGCGGCCTATTGGAGATGGTATTATTAAGTTTCCAGCTGCATCAAGAATCGAATCGGAAGCTTTAAAATAAATGCCGAATCCAGTGTCGGTGCGGATATTCCATCATTTTTAAACGGTTGCAAAAATCGAGTTGTTTGCCTTATTTAAAATAAGTTGGAAATGTTCACAAGTATTAAATTTACTTGTGAATTATTTGCCCACTATGTTAAGGCGGACACCGATGATGATACTAGAGAGTTAAAATCATTTAACTCTAAGTATGTAACGGTTGATTTAATCACCGATATTAATGCCGCTTATGATGGGATATCCGCAAATATTAAAACAAAAAGCGAGGAATTTCAGGTAATAATATTTTTCTTTCTAATTAAATGATAATTTATTAATTTATACGTTTTTTTGTATTATAGACAACAGGTAGTGGCTGGACATTGGAGTCGGTATCACATCTATCAATAGAAGTTGTTAAATACGCACCAATTCGTGGATCTAGCTACATCGACTTACCAGGTAATAATTAGTACTGTTATATATTATTATATTTACTACTATTTTTATCATATTTTTTATAATAAATTACTAATATTTTTTTAATTTTATTTTTTTTTGTTTTCAGCACCAATTAAATCTAGGAAGGCATGTATCAACATTCAAATTGATGATGAGATGTGTCTGGCCTGGTGCATCACCGCTGCCCTCCACCCGACCAACAACAACAATTCACGCACATCCAGCTACCCACACTACAGCACTGCGATGAATTTAACCGGCATCAATTTTCCGTGTAAGTTGAAAGATTTAAATAAAATTGAAAATTTGAATAACATTAGTATAAATGCATATGAACTGGAATATAATAATGATACCAGCGCGTTTAATGTTGTGGGTCCTGTTCATTTCACTCAGAATAGACGGGCAACCCATACTAATTTACTATTAATTGAAAATGGAATTAAATCACACTACGTTTTAATAAAAAATATGTCTAGATTGGTATCACCACAAATTTCAAAGCATGAACACAAAACATATTTATGTGATGGTTGCATAACTTTTTTCAAATCAGAAGCTGCTCTAGTACTTCATACTCAGAATGATTGTAATAAAGTATATACAATCATGATAACTTCGGATTTGAAAATGGATAGAAATGGGGTGATGAGCCCTGGAAACATCACAAAATTTGTCAATTATAATAAGCAAATAAAAGTCCCATTTGCTATTTATGGAGATTTTGAATCTATTTTAAAACCCATTCAGACATGTGAGCCTAATAGTGATACTAAGTTCACAAATATAACACATGTTCACCAACCTTATAGTTTTGCGTATAAGATTAAATGTTCGTATGATGCATCTTTAGATAAGTTTGTAAAATACACTGGCGATGACTGTGCCAAAGTATTTATTGATAAACTTACTGATGATGTACATAGAATTTATAATCAACATTTAAAGCCCATAATCCCCATAAATAAATTAACACCTCAAGAGCAATTCTCATTCAATAGTGCTATAATATGCAATATTTGTGATAGAGAGTTATCTCCTGCTGAAAAAGTTGCAGATCATTGTCACTTAACTGGGAAGTTTGTCAGTACCAGCTACCAAATTTTATACCGGAATTTTTACATAATTTAGGCGGGTATGATTCACACCTTTTTATTAAAGATCTCGCTTGTGACAATCAAGACATTGATGTCATACCTCTGAACAAGGAGAAATATATCTCATTTACAAAATCAATAAAAGATGAATATATGAATAAAAAAGGTGTGAAACAAGCTCGTAGCATAAAATTAAGATTCTTAGACAGCTTTAGGTTTATGGCTAGTTCAATAGATAAATTAGCTAAAAATCTAAACACTGACCAATTAATCGAAATTTCGCGGTTTTGTAAATCAGCCGATGAATTAAAATTATTAACTCGAAAGGGTGTTTTCCCATATCAATATATTGATTCGATTGAGCGGCTCCAAGAAACGCAATTACCATCTAAAAAATCTTTCTATAACTCTCTCACAAATACCGACATTACGCGTGACGATTATAAGCATGCTCATAATGTGTGGGATCAGTTCAAATGTAAAAATATCGGTGATTATTCAGATGTATATCTTACAACTGATGTTCTTTTACTCGTCGATATATTTGAAGCATTTCGAACATTATGTTTAAAAACATACGGTCTAGACCCCGCACAATATTTCACAGCCCCCGGCCTCAGTTGGGAGGCCATGCTGAAATATACTAAAATTGAGTTAGAATTGCTCACTGATATTGAAATGCATCATTTTATTAGTATGGGTATACGCGGTGGCATTTGTCAATGTTCTCTTCGTTATGCCCAAGCTAATAATAAATATATGAGTAGTTGTGATACTACTAAACCTAGCATATATTTATCTTATTGGGATGCTAATAATTTATATGGGTGGGCAATGTCACAATTTCTACCATATAAAGGCTTTAGATGGTTATCTGAAACCGAAATTTTAAATTTAAATGTTATCATTATAATATAATATAATATAATATCCGATGATTCATCAACTGGATACATTTTGGAAGTAGATTTGGAATACCCCAAAAACTTATATAATAAACATAATGATTTGCCTTTCCTAGCTGAAAATATTGTACCCCCCAATTCAAACTTTAAAAATTCCAAACTAATTCCATCACTCAATAACAAAAACAAATACATTCTCCATTATAGAAATTTAAAACAAGCTTTAGAACATGGCTTAAAATTAATTAAAATTCACCGCGTAATTTGCTTTGAACAGTCTGATTTTCTTAAAAAATATATAGACTTAAATACTACGATGCGTCAATTAGCTAAAAATGATTTTGAAAAAGATTTTTATAAGCTGATGAATAATTCAGTTTTCGGAAAAACAATGGAGAATGCAGACAAGCGAGTTGATGTTAAATTGGTGACACATTGGAATAATATTGGTAAGAGACGTGGCGCTCAAAGTCTAATCGCGAAACTAAATTTCAAATCCGTCTCAATTTTTCATGAGAATTTAGCTGCCATTCAATTAGAGCGGCTAAAGGTTATATATGATAAGCCAATTTATATCGGGTTTGCAGTTTTAGATTTATCAAAACTGCTCATGTATGAATTTTATTACAACTTTTTAAAACCCTTATATGGTGATAATGTGACATTGTGCTATATAGACACTGACAGCCTAACATTAAAAATACAGATCAATGATATTTATCAAGACATTAAACATCACATCGATAAATTTGACACATCCAACTTCTCATCAGATAACGTGTATGATATACCATTAATGAATAAGGCTGTGTTAGGTTTAATGAAAGATGAGAATGCTGGTAAAATAATGATTGAGTTTGTCGGGCTGCGTGCTAAATTATACGCAAACTATGTAGATGTAAGGTGTGTAAACTGTATTGATGATGAAATATGTTCAAACTGTATAAATAACAGTTGGACTAAAAAAGCTAAAGGTGTTAAAAAATATGTTGTGGCTAATCAGATATCCGGTGATGATTATAAAAATTGTCTATTCAATTCGGAATTAATTTATAAAAAGCAAAATTTATTTAGAAGTATAAAACATACCATCCACACAATAACGCAAAACAAATTGGCATTATCATCAGCTGATGATAAACGTTTTATTTGTGAGGACAGTATGAATACGCTTGCCTGGGGTCATTATAATATTCCAAATATATAACATTTATCTTTTTTCATTTTTTTCATTTTTATTTAAATATTTCAACTAACATGTATCCGTGTTTATAATATCTTTAAGGATGTATGTACAATTATTGTACTGTTAGTATTATCTTATATTTATTTTTTAATTTTATTGGTTAGTTAGTTAGTTTCAATTACCTTACCTTAATTAATTTATCATTTTTATTGCATGTTAAGTCATATATAGCACTATTATTGCAGTTATTATTATATAATATTTACATATCCGCTTTTTTTATTAATAATTATTATATGATTTATTAGATATTTAAATGTTTTCATTTTTTTTTTCAATATTATTTATAGTAATGGTAAAAATAAAAAAATAATTTTTAAATATATTAATAGTTTTATTTATTTTATATCTAAGTGATATAGGTTTTAAAAATAATATTAGTGGTATAATCATACAATATCACTACATTTTTTAATATTATACATATATTAAATCCATTTTATGACAAATTTAATAATTAATATTTTCATGAGTAATTTCAAGCTACTCTTCTTAGTACCCCCGACAAAGGTTTATACTCAATGATATTATCACATAGGATAAGACAGTAAGCACGTGTATTAGCCTTAAATGCTTCAGACGCCTCCATCTCAATACTTAAATCAACCGTAGCTGATTTGATACTCTCACTTTGTTTTGATACATCAAATACATAAAGCATCTGTTTCTTAAATTGAACATAGTCAAGAAGTGGTTCACTTATTGGATGTTTATAATAACTTTGTTGAAACATGCAATACATGTAATATGCAAGAGCATAATTACCATTTTCAATATCAAGATTTAAAGCATCATACGGGTGAGATTCGGAGTTTAAATGAATTTTAATGTTTTTAATCTTGCAATGATCATATTCAGAACAATCCATATTATTTCGATTTCTCCTATCAGTTTGGAATGATGACATATCGAGGTTTCTCAAGATTGCTTGATGTTTTAACTGACCAAATATCTCTATCTGTTTCTCTTAGAGATGGAAGCTTATGTAGCTCCCATCTACGGAATGATATACAAATCGGTGCATCAAGTGCAATATTTTCAAACATTTGTAATTTGTTCTCATCATTCAGAAGTATATGTGGAACTCTCCATTCAATTTTATCAATATTAAATTTAGCTCCAGGAGCTCCAGTATAACAGTTAACATCACTACTTGTTCTCAATAATATTAGCTCCTGCTTAATATTAACAATTACTCTACGATAGTCTTCAGCATATCCCAGTAAATATTTTAATGGTATGATTGCATAAAATTTATTGGTAGCATTAAAATATGTTTTCGGCTGTCCAGTAGCACTCCACCCAGCAATTTCAGCTGAGTTTTTATTATTCCCCCTCATTGATATTAGACCTTTTATTGTGCTAGTTATTCCAACATTTCGATTTTTATCAACTTCAATACCATTTAATTCATATCGTATCTCTTCAAACAGGAAACTATACGCGTTTTGGATAAGACTGATTGCTGTTCTAACTGGAGGTGTACCTGTTAGCGGGAAATCAATGTTTCCACTGATATGGATATATCTATCGCATGGTAATGTTAAAATATCATGCTGTTGAATTATAATTCGAATTTCATCACTATTTCCATAATTTGATGTTCTAGGTTGATATGTATGGAACTGTTCTTTTATGATGGCCTCATTAAAAGACACACTATTAAATATATCCAGCTGACTCATTTTTCAAATCTTTTTTTCACCTTAATTGTTACGTTATTTAACTTATATCCTAGGTTTAGTAACTTTTGTCTAACCCTAGATGTTCTATCAGTGGATCTCTTTTTAATACTGACAGATGTTGTACTTAATCCGACTTTTATATCACCAAAGCAAATACCCATTTTTAATAAACTTTTTTTAACTCTAAACGGATTAATATTTTTTCACCCCTAAAATTAACTGGTTCACCGTTCTGATCAACTATTTTAAGAGTTATATTATCAATAATATTTGTATTGATGAGTGGTAAATATAAAATATTTCTAGGTTCAATATTTATAGAGTATCCTGGGTCCACTGTTGGAGTAAACTCAAATAATGTATGCGATAATTTATTATCGTAGTATGCCCCAGTAATAATATTACATTCAACCCTAATACTAGTGACTTTTACTATTTGTACAGGTATATCAGAACTGTGTAGAATTCCAGCATTTAGAATACTATCACCTGAAAATCCTAACAGTTTACCAATTGTACTTTTATTACATGTAAAATCAATATCATATTTACATTTAATTTCACACTTTAACGTATTATTATTTGGCTTGATGGAAATGATATCATTACCCTCAATATTATGTGGCTCTTTTAATAGTAGCTGACATTGTAAATATGCTTCAATGTCAGTGATTTCATATGATCCATGTGGAAGTATAATTTCTTTATCTCCATCATATATAAATTTATTAGTGCCACATTCAATATTTGGTATTGTAAAATATGTGTGTAGCCCTATTAATCCCAAACAATATAATGATTTTTCTTCAAGTTCAATTGGTGGATGATAGTTTGCGGAAAGGGTGCTGCTAATACCTTGTATAGTGAACGTCTGAGACATAACTAAAATATGTAGAATCTATGTCACCTTATTTATATAAAAATCTCAAACATAGATGACCACAGTTGTAAGTATTAAATTTCTGATATCGTTGATGGTTATAATTGATCTCGCAACCTTCAAAATATTTTACAAGTTCAGGTGGTGGGGGAATGTCACCAAAACTATCAAAATATTTAACTATTGTACCACGCTTTTTATAAGCTACCCAATGTGTTCCACACCCCAATCTACTATCCAAATTCACAATCGCTGATTCATTACGATGAGGCTTCTGCGGTAATGTATCACGCATAAATACACCACGGAAATATTTTATATTTTTCTTATGTTTATTTAAATCAGCATCGGTTAGAGCACGTTTGGGTAGATTATTTAGTTTTTTCAAGTTTGTTTAATGAAAAGACCCATACCTTTTCGATATAGTTTTAAAAATAATCCATTACCATGTTTACCAAGGGCAATTGCCTCCATCGCTTTATTATGACGCTCAGCTTCAAACAATTTTTTACGCAAATCACTTACAGAATTTACCGCTTTAGTAATACCAGCAATTCCTCCTGCTAATGAACCAAATGCGCTAGCTGCCGCAAATATTGGGATTAAGGGTAGTATACCACCGTGCATTGGTAAAGGGATTATTCTAGGTAGTCTAACTCTTTTCTTACCACCGCCATCTTTAACAGCTATTTTTGCAGCGGTCAATGCAACTCTACAACCCTCCTTCAATACTTCAGATTTTTCTATTTTTTGTTTAAACTTTTTAATTGCATTTTTAGCTTTTGCAACTACACTTGTTTTTATTATTGATTTTTTAAGACCCGGACCCAACTTTCTCTTAGCCTTCATTATATTCATTACTATCAATGCAGCACCTTTTTCACCGATCTTTGAATCATGAGATTTCACTCGCCTCCAAGCAGCCTCTTCAAGTTCCTTGTCAGCTATATGTCGATTGTTCAAACTGTTACTCTGAGAATAGATTATATCATGTTGTTTACAAGCAGCATCAAGTGGATTTATACCAGGATCACCTCTCTTTAGCCGTTTATCTAACTTTGTACCAGGTCCACAATACTAATAACTGGGTATATGCGCTTCAAACGGGAGCGTGTTTATAATTGAATTGATGATACCGTCACCGCGATCATTTAAAACGTATATATATATATATATATATAGGTACCACTCGAATATCAATGTTAGTACAATGAAGTTCATTAAGCAGAAACAATCACTCCCAGTGGTTAATTTAGATCATTGGGTAGGTGAGGGTGTTAAATCAAACAGACATAGTAAATTATTACCTGATAGCGTTAGGGCTCTTATATGCGGACCGTAAAATTGTGGAAAATCAAATGTTATGTTTTCACTATTATTTGAAGAGAATGGTTTAAGATTTAAAAACGTATATGTATTCTAAATCACTATACCAACCGAAGTACAAGTTTTTGGAAAAGGTGATGTCTAACATACCCGAAATTAATTATTTTCCATACAAAGAAAATGGCGATATTATTGATCCCAGTGAAGCTAGAGAAAATTCAATATTTATTTTCAATGATGTTGCCTGTGATAAGCAAGATAAAATCAGAGATTTTTTTAGTATGGGTCGACATAAGCAGGTTGATTCATTCTATTTATGTCAAACTTATACGAGAATACCAAAACATCTCATTCGTGACAACTCAAACCTAATCATACTATTTAAACAAGACGAGCTCAATCTCAAGCATGTATATAATGATCACGTTAGCAGTGATATGACTTTTGAAAAATTTAAGGTAATGTGCGGATTATGTTGGAAGAAGAGATATTCATTTATAGTTATAGATAAAGATAGTGATATTTATAGTGGGAGATATCGAAAAGGGTTAGATCAATATATAATAATTGATTAGAGCAGTCCCACATATATATATATATATATATATATATATATATATATATATATATATGCATAGCTATCTTACTCGCCTCCGTACACACATAAGGCGACCTAGCCTCCACCCTAAATCTAATAGTTTTAACTGTGTATTTTTTTGCATTTAGTTATTTAAAATATTCTTTATTAGGATGCACAAAGAGGGGTAAAGAAATATAACATTAATTATATACAAAAAAAATGGTATATTAATAATACCAATAGAACTCCAAATGCCAAAGCATCGTTTTAGGCTCCAGTTGTATAAAATATATATGTGAAAACGTCCAATACGCCTCTGCCAATGTTGCCACTATCAATATATCGTATTTTGTAAATTTCTATTATTAGTAGGCATATATTTGTTTTATTCAAGAGGTGGTTTAGTATATTGTTTTTTGTGTGTATAAGATTATAAAAATATTGAAACCGTAACACAGTCTACAATAAATAGTTATTTTCAAAAATTATCGAATGTAGGTACGAACAGTTATTTGAAGTTGTTTTGATTTTTATTTTTTATGTGGTGTACATTACAACAACTATAGTATGCTAACGGTGAATAATTGTTTCTACATTATAGCGTTTTTTAAGCGGTGACTTACTGCTATGGTATTTTAACTCTCATTGTTAAAAAAATATATTGCAAAACAATTAACCACTAATAATAAATACTACACTGTACTGTTTGTTACCGGTTCATGAATGGATTCCCTGCCTCACTTAAACTGATATTTATTTTATTTTAATCTATTTAATTTATTTTGTTATTATTTATTAATTAATATACGTTTAAACGTAAAAACTCTTCAGAAACCAAACCATGGAATGTTAAACAACGGCTATTAATAGATTATAACTAGCATGTAATAAACTCAAATACAAGAGTACACCACCAAAAGAACTACTTAATTACATAAAAACCCACCAATATACATCCCAGCAGTAGCAAACAAAAATATAATCTTAAAATAAATAATAACCAAATTGTCAACAACAGATGTGCTAAAATATCAAGCAGCTGTTCAAGAACCAAAAAATCGTGATGTGCAATACAACACTTTTTATTTAAACTAATAACGCAGTTTTTGTCATGCCTCAATGTGCTATTTGCCTTCAACTGGGAAGTACCAAAAATTACTGCATTTATGATCAGAGTCTACAAGAAAGTGCAACAAACATAATTTCCAGCGCTGAGACCTAGAACTTGGCCAGCCCAAAGCAAATACACACTGGCCATGTGACATAAAAAACAAATGTCTTCAATTTTTTTGCATACAAAAGGTATCCCTAAAATTATCTGCAAGTAAAAAAAAATTTAATATCTTTTCAGACTATTTCCCTGTCCTAATCTACTTAAGCTCACACATACACCATATACAAAAACCAGATTTTTTAACCAATAAAATAACTTGAACCAGTTTTAAAACATATTAGAAAAAGAAATACACCCAAATGTCTTGCTTAAAACAACATTTAATCATTAAGCAGTTTTGAAACCCACAAACACTACAAACAAACTACAAAATGATTTAAAAGTAACTAAAAAAGCACTACCAATAAATAGAAGAATATGGAATCCACAAAACAAAACTAAATACAACCCGCTAAAAGCCTACTCTTAGAGAAAAAACTAAAAAATCAAAAAATTTCTAAAAAAACTACCACTACTACAAGCAGACAAAAAGCAGTCATCAGTTTTGGAATACCTTTATCAATGACATTGTTTATTAACGCCATCATACCATGTGAGTCAAACACGTGATTAAAACATGGCTATAATCTTCATATTTTTATGAAAATAGTTACAGCAATTAGAATTAGTTTTCAAAAAATGTGCAAAAAGCACTCACACAAATCATTTTGATAAACCTGTGACAGAAACATTTTTCTGTTGCTTTATAAGTTTATTTAAAATGTATCTTTAAAGATATGTATGTTTCTGAAAAGACTGAAATTAAAAGCATTTCATCTAATTCCAAATCACCAATTTGTTTTTTTTTAAATTAACACACAACTACAGAGCAGGATTACAGAGTAATAAAGCAAACTAACAACACAAATATTGTTTGGCTGCTTTTCTTGACAACACCCAAGCCTTTGATAAAAGTCTGACACCGGAGATTTTTAAGCAAATTGAAAACGCAATTGCTCATTACACATTTCATGTATTATAATCATACCTAACCAAAGCATTTTTATGGTTAAACATCAAGATAAAGTAATTAACTTACACCTCATCAAATCAGCGGTACCACAGGAAGGTATTCTTGCACCGGTGCTATATCTACTTTTTACAGAAAACCTTCAAGAGTTACGTTTGTCATTCTAACAGTTAGTAAAATTACAAGTTTTGTCTCTGAGAAAGACTTTTTTTAAAAACATCCAAAATAGCTAAAAACCTTGTAAATTAGGGCCAATCAAAGTAAATTTCAGCATGTCACCGTCACTCTCCGGCAAACAATTATTACAATCTACCAATACTTTGAAATAAATTTTAAAACCTATATGGGCCAACTGTTCTTAACTATGGGACAGTAAGTTTCTAACATTCTGAAGCTGAAGATATATCAATTACAAATAGTTCAAGATTTATCACTACTAAGTCTCTATACAAAAATCTGAACATCTCTAATGTGCTTCAAGACTCCAAGAACGCTAGTAGCAAATACTTATCTTGGTTTGAACATCATACCAACACGTACCTTCTTTAACATGTCACTACTAGCAATCAATGAGTTACCTAATTAAATTAGTTAGAACCTTAATGTAGATCTTCAACCGCACGCTATTAGGTTTATATTAAAAAAACTTTACAGTCATTTGTAAAAAAAAATTACTGCGTTTTTTGTGTTCAAGTGTTAATCAGTTGAAACTAAACTTGAAGATAACACTATAATTTTTTTTGCAATAGTATATTATTGTTATAGCTAGTTAGATAACATAAAAAACCTCTTTTGTACCATAATTTTAATTATGTAAATATGGAATAGTTATATTTATCTCCGTAGTTAATGATCTAACAATTTATTCAAATTGATAAAAAAATAATGATAACTTTAATTAAGGGGGGAAAATAGTTGTGCTATTATAAGGCTTTACAGAATCAAACTCAGCAAGAAAACGCATGAATATAATTAAATAAAATTTTCACACATTGTAGAAGAAAGTCTACTCTGTGTCATTAAATTGTAAAAATTTGATGCAATAAGTCGTTTCTCCGCAATTAATTTTTTTAATGTGGCGTTTTTACTTAGTTCTTTATTAATTTTTTACTCGTTAATTATAACTTCAAATCTTTAAACAAAAACATGAAAACATAGAATATTGTCTGTAGTTCAACATATAAAAAAGTGATAATTAAAATCTTATCTTTTGGATATTGAGTTGGTTGGCGTTTTGTCCCATAAGAACTAATTTTAATTCAAAAACGGCGCTGTACGTGTCAATATTTTTCTAGAAAAAAAGGTTTGCCGATATTTTTGTAGATAAGATAGGATTTAATATTTTTTCATAACAATACTACTAGTAGCACCCCCACAGGACAGTGCGACTAAATCTGGCAATTCTCTAGTGTTAAACTGAAAAGAATTAATTTTAATTTAACATGCAAATTATGTCAAGTTTACTAAACAAGATTTATTTAAAAAAATATATCTAAAAATAATTATTTTTTTTTGTTTGCACATTTTAAAAATTTATTATTAAAGAAATATTAAATAGTATTATATCTGCGATTTTATAATATTTTTAAAATCTATTCTACATAGCACAATACCTAGATAGAATTATTTAAAAAATATTTATAATATATTATAAAAAAATGTTATTTATTTGTTTCATTGGACGTAAAGTTGAGTAATATTTTCTGTTTTATTTTTACATATTTTCTATACAAAACTAATAAACAACGTGAACCGTTTAGATATATTAAAAGTATATAATTATTTTTATAAATTGTATTTGCTATGTTGCCAATTGTAAGAGGCGTATTAGAACGTTAACTTATGAGGAGGCCTATTCTACTGGCCCGCAACAAAATATGTATATCAGTATAAAAGCATAGCGCCACGTAGTGTTGACTTTAATGTACTACAATGTATAACTGTATATGTGTATGAGTCGAAATGGTCACCGAACAAAATTTTGTAGAATGACTTCTAGTAAAGTATTATGTTGAAATAAATTGATATACACACCAAAACGTATTTGCCTCCAGTTTTTCGTACCTGCCTCCGTTCTGGAGGCCAGTACTATCAGCGTGTATATATTTTGGAGGAGTATTAGTTGTTTTACATCTATATATATATATATATAAATATATATATATATATATATATATTTAATTCAAACATGTTCATACATGTTCAATCTCATTCAATTCTGTCCAGCTGTCTGTCTATCTATTCAGCTGTCTGTCTGTCTGTCTGTTCACCTGTCTGTTTAGCTGTCTGTCTGTCTGTTTAGCTGTCAGTCTGTCTGTTCAGCTGTCTGTTTAGCTGTCTATCTGTATGTTTGACTGTCAGTCTGCAATATATATATTATACTAAGATATTAATCGATCATTGTGGGAACTGACGTAAACTAGTATAGATCTATCAATAATAATGAGTGATATAACAAAGAAAAAGCTTATTACAATTACAAAGTCGATTAGACGAAAATTGCATGCGATGAAATTAAATCGTGATGAAAATGATGAGGTGCTTCAGAAACTGTATAAACCAATCATCGGTCCGCTTAAAGATCTGACTAAGCAACATTCTATAGTAAAACCTATCACAACTTCACATATTAAACCATTAATTGCTTTAAATATAAAAAAAACATTATCACCTACAACTGTGGAACCTGCTATATCCACACCGATAACATCTAGAATATATCCTCATAGCTATTTGATTAAGTTCGGGGGTATATATCAAAATTGGAACAAATGCGAGAAAAGCTTAACTTTTCAGACGATTCAACTATGAGTGGAAATGAAATTTTTAGTGATAATAATAATGCTATTGATGAACAGAACCAATATACCCCTCAAACTTCTTCAATTATGAATAATTTATCACCTCTACCTAAATCATATTTTGAAAAATTAGCTAATGATGATTATCACAATCTAGACATAACGTTTGGAATTGTTTATGATAGACATACTGATAAATTTACGTTGGGTCGTAATATAATTACTGTTGATGCAGATAGTTTTATTATTGATGATATTCGCTATCCTAGTACTGCAGGATTGTGTGAATTATTATTTAATAAAAAACCTAAAACATTTAATGATACTGACATTCAAATGTATAGTGATATCATTAATAAAACTAAAATTGCCCATCGTGATTTTGATCCAACAAAGCAACTTCGTGGAAACCAATCATATAAGTATACTAAAATAATCAAACCTCTATTGAGTTTACCTAACCAATCACTACCACAAGCAAGAAGACAATCAAAAACTGTAAAAAAAACTATTGATGGACATGGGTTAGACTCTAGCATGAAATGAAACTTAAATGCACCCATACAATATCGATATTGGGATGATGTTGAGGAGTTGGTAAAGATTATGTTTGTTGCATGCTGCTAGAAATGCCGGGAATGCCAGTGTTAACAATGAGATTCTTGCAATTGAAGAGGAGCTTCAGGAAGCTTCCATTATTATATAAATATTAGCGTACATTTTGTTTTATGACAAAAATATAATGAGCGTTGACAAGTTCGGACGTTTATTCAGAGATGGAAGCGGAATTCGTGCTCGAGGACGTCCAGGTCTAGGATTTGTTTTAACGTCAGATGGACATTATAGTTTGCAGAATAAACGATTAAAACATGTTTCGGATCCTGAGGATTTAGATGATGTGGCCACTAAGAAATTTGTGCTTGACGCAGTTTTAGAAGTAGAAAAAAATTTATCAGCTGTCAAACTTAATACTCATATTATAAGACTTGAAAATATTATGATTGAGCTTAATGCGCATATTATAAGAGTTGAAAATATTGCAACTGCTTTGTCTGTGCGAGTTAACAGCCTTGAAGAGGGGTATAAAAAAATGAGTCAGCACTTCTAGAAACTTTTTCACATGGTGAAGACGATATTCCATTTATAAGAATAAGAAATTAAAATAATAATAATAGGTTTGTTCCAACCGACACCAAACGCGGTTTGGGACCTTCAGAAACTATGCACACAAACAATTACTGTGTATAAAAAATTGCCTAAGAATGACAAATATTTGTTTGTGTGCACGGTTTGGACGGTTTGCAAACTGTCCAAATCGTAGGTTGGAACAGACCTATTAATAATAATGAGTAATATTAAAGCCGATGTCGTAAATGAATTACACAAACCTGCAAAAATTAATTTCCATCGTAGACGTACTGTAATTAAAGGGATTGATGATTTGTGGCAAGCGGACTTGGCTGAATTTGGATATTATGCACGGGAGAATAAGGGATATAGATTTATATTAGTGGTGATTGATTGTTTTTCAAAATACTTATGGACAAAAGCTTTAAAGGATAAAACGGCGGATAGTGTTAGTATAGCGATTAGTGAAATTTTTAATGAGCATGATCGGATACCGAAGAATTTACAAACTGATAAAGGTACTGAGTTTTACAACTCTACCATGAGCAATCTACTAACTAAGCATAATATAAATCATTATTCAACTTATACTACAATCAAAGCGTCTGAACGTGTAATTAGAACTCTGAAAGATAAACTTTATAAAACATTTAGTTTTTGTAGAAAGTATGTGTGGATAGATGTTCTGGCTGATGTTACTAATGAATATAATAGTAGAAAGCATAGTACCACTGAAGCCTTGTGATATTACTAAGAAAAACGAACGGTATTTGCTTGATACAGTTTATTCATTTTCTAAAATTCCAAGTAAATTTAATTTTGATATTGGTAGCATTGTTTAAATAAGTAAACAGAAGGTGTTATTTGAAAAAGGGTATACTCCTAACTGGTCTGCTGAATTATTTAAGATTAAAACCATACAAAACACAAATCCAGTATCATACTTACTCAAAGATATTAATGGTAGGCCTATCCTGGGTGCATTTTACAATGAGGAGCTACAGCTTACAAAACATTCTGACGTTTACCTAGTTGAAAAAATTTTACGTAAAAAAGGAAGCAAATTTTTTGTTAAATGGCTAGGACATGATGATTCTCATAATAGCTGAATTGAAAAAACAAATGTATTGTAATGTGTGTATATTTAATAATGATAATAAATGATTTTTGAATGCATCAAATGTTATTATTTATTATAAACTACAAATGTTCATATTGATCACCGTTTACTTCTAAACACTTTACGGTATTGAATTCATGACATTTTCACCTGCATAATTTACATATCCATTCAAAGTAAAATTCATAATAAAATAGAAATATCATTTATTGTATAGCTTACGTTAAAATTTGCTTCATTGTCAAGTGTATTTTTAGTTTAATTTTGATTTATTCTTGGAAAGTAATTTGAACATTTTTTTTTCATTATTGACAATTTATCTGCACCCTATATATTGTTATGTGTATAAAAAAATAAAAAATAATTTTTTTTTACAATTATATAAAAAAGTTTATTAAAAAAAAATAATAATAATACAATAAAATATGTTATAAATCATCACCATCGGTTTTAATATCTCTCTGCATTGAATCTCTGAAATAGAAAATAAATATTAATAACTTAAAATAAAAGTTTGAATTTAAAAAAAAGCTTACCATTTTCAATTTTGCGCATTTTTCTAAGCGCTCTTTTTTTTTCTTTAACGCCTTGGCTAAGTCATCTTTTCGCCATTTCTGAAACAAACAAACAAAAAAACAATTATTAATAATTTAAAAAATAAAAATTTAAATTTAAAAACTACCCTTTTTAATTGTAAACATTTCTCAAGGCGATTGAGTTTTTTGGAAGCCTCAATCCAAATATCTTTTGAGGTTTTCACTAAAGCCCTTTGCCGCTTTAATAATTGCTCTTCTTCAAAATTTTCTACTTCATTATCAATTTTTTTAAATGACTCCTCTGTAAAGTAGAAATCATCCTCCAGGATGAAATCTTCGCAGTTGGTAGGTGTGGGTGGTGGCGGCGGCGAATCAACAATTTCGATTATTGTTGGGGAATCATCATCATCAATTTCGATTGTGATATTGGGAGAGGTAAAAGGATATAAATTTGTGATTTGATTTATATCGTCATACAAATTGTCACAATCTGCAAACGGGGAATAGGTTGGTAGGCGGCTCGGGGAATTTGCCTTTTTAATGAGAATATTTTCAATTATTCTAAAGGCCGGCATAGTGGATGATGTTGCTGTTGTAGTTTGCGTACAAAGAACTAATACTATCATACGCTGCATTGTTTATATATTAAACATATAGTAAAAATGAAAGTTTTAAAGGAGCGGAGCAGCAAAGCTATTAAAAGTGAAAAGTAAATTCTCAAATTTGATTATGTGAACCTAATAAAAATGAAAGTTTTTAACTATCTTAGACATTACATTACAG
The DNA here is from genome assembly GCA_963932245.1 of Tachinus rufipes. NCBI lineage: Eukaryota > Metazoa > Arthropoda > Insecta > Coleoptera > Staphylinidae > Tachinus > Tachinus rufipes. The sequence goes on from OZ010748.1 coordinate 56,622,079, forward strand.
GTTGAAACTCATAAAATTATGTTAATTAATAATCGATAATATTGATCAATATGTGAGATTAATAGTAATATTAACTTTCAAAAATGTAATGTGAATTTAAAATCTTATAATAGGATTTAAATTTGTAAATTTGTAGGTGCTGTGAAATAAATAATTAGTAGATGTTTATGGAAATTAAAAACAAAAATTATTATTATAATTATTTATTTTTAATAACTTTTCAGTTTTTCAAAGTCATAACAAATTTTATTATAGCAAGTATATAAACATTCCATTTATTAGATATGATTTCATCATAAAAGTTGCATTTTCAGGGTGTTTTCCGTGATATTAAAGATGCTATATTGCTATGCAACTGTAAATCATCATCGCTATTATAGCACTTATTTAAAATTTTATCATAATATGATTTAAATCCACATCCTATCAATATTTCCATTTTACGATCGATTAGTTTTTTCAGATCTAATAATGTTTGTAGCGTCTTCTCAGCAATGACAATGGTTAAACCTCTCTGCTGAATCCAAACAGTAGTTTTCTTGCAATATAGTCTCATAGTTATTATATGCTGATTTAACATTATTGGTTGTTCTATCGCTACTCCTTGAAAGCATGTTGTGGAAAATTGCATCCACTCTTCCTCGGTGATTGTGAAATTTTTACGATTGGTATAAATCCTGCTATTAAGCTGATTCCAATAGAGACTTTCTTTGAACCTGATTTATTTAAACAATATGTAGATTGTCCAAGAAGAACCTTTTCAGATTTTACATCATTATCAAATTTTTTTAGCTGCTCTTCTATTGGATCAACAAATTCATTCAACATTTGATTAGTGGGTATGTTAATGTCCATGCTGAGTTATTGATAATAAAGGAAAAAATATATAAAAAACTTTCTTTAATCACTAGCACTTCAATAACTATTAACATGTATTGCTTTAATGGAAGCTTAATTGAATGTTAATGTGCGACTCCTCAAATTGGTATATATACTAATGTTTAACCAATTAGAAAGTGCACTTTCACATGTGCTAGCCTTGAAATTGTGGTGACTCATTCACGGTTGAAGAATGATAGAGCGCTATGGGGTTAAAGCACACTTTCACTTTTTATATTAGTTGTGACTCATTATCAATTGTGGTGGAAACATTGTATTCGTGTGATTGGTTACAAACATTATTCAAAATTGATGTATGCATGGTAAATAGTTGACTTATTATCAGAAAGATGTCGCACAAAAATAAATATACGGGGTGTTCTATAAAAAAAATCAAAAAAATGGCGGGAAAATTATACAGGGTGATTCAAAATGGCGGCCAAGATGGCGAGCAAAATGGCAACCAAGATGGCGGTCAAGATGGTGTCCAAGATGGCAGAAAACAAGATGGCGAACAAAATGGCGGCCAAGATGGTATCCAAGATGGCGGAAAACAAAATGGCGGCCAAAATGGCGTCCAAGATGGCGTAAAACAAAATGGCGGCCAAGATGGCGGAGCTCCGCCCCTTTCACCCCACCTTAGGTTAGCCCCGCCCCCTTTACCCCCACCCCTTAAATTAGCCCCGCCCCTTACTCCCACTCCACCACCCCCCACTCTCATCCCCACTCCTGTGGTGGTGTGGTGGATCCAGTACCGGCTAAAACTCTCTACTGTGCTGATCTGTAATCTGACAATTATATGGAAGGATTTTCTTAATCTGACACTTTGAATAAAATACTTATACTTTTACTAGCTAACCCGGCGAACGTGGTTTTGCCCTAAAGAATCTTATTTTAATTAAAAATAAAAATGATTTTTTATTTAAATAGCAGACCCAGCAAACGTTGTTTGGCATGAAAATAAATAAAATACTCATAATTCGAAAATACTGAATACTTATAGATAAATAGACTTTTAATATTTTCCAATTTTCCGATTGTTCCTATGGGTTTTTCCAAATTTTCATTTTACAAAACAGTTTGGAAAGTAATAATATAATATACTTGTATGCTTTGTTTAGTTCTTTATTTTCAACTAGTTTCGACTAAAAATTGTTAGTCATCATCAGGTTCTTATCTTAAATTGATTAACATTTTTATTATTTATTAATAACATTTGTCTTTCTAATTTAAGATAAACTCCATTTCCATTATTATATTGTTGTTTTTCAAAGATGCATACATTGAGGTTATGTTGGGAAAGTAATAATATAATATAACCTCAATGTATGCATCTCTGGTTTTTTTGCCTTGTTTGTAAAAAACTGGATTGTAATCACATCCTGTTAGCGCATGCAGAGCTGGTAGCGCTTGTGAAAGTAGTGGACCGAGCTCTATAAAAAGAGCGGAAATATCGATATATTGGCGTATATTTTCTACTCCAAGATCGATCCAGACCTTCACCAATGCTTGAAGATGTTCCATATTGGCCAACATAATTACAACAATATCCGTATCAGAAGTTCTGATGGTAACTGTAGAATCTTTGTTTATTTGACAAGCAAAAAATACAGTTTTTGTATCCGCTTCTTCATGATCAGGACACGACAGTTCATGATCAATGTTTTGTCTAACTTTATTATTAGTAACAAAATATACATAACACAAATCGTGACTCAGATATATTGTATTGTTACCGATAATCGAAGCCATCTCCTGCTCAGCCCAATGATCGATCAAAAATTTAACAAGAGCTTCTTTAAACTTCATATTTTTTAAATCTTTTGCAAAGTTAGCTGTACGTTGAAGGCCAGAGATATAAAAATCTTATTTGTACTGCTTCGAAGAGTATGCTCACAGTCTTTGATTGAAGGTATGAAGTAGCAATAAAATACACTGGCTATGCGACTTGCTGAGTTATTGACGAAAGATTGCAAAACTTTCTTTGATAAATCCCCAAAGCTGCGCGGCATTTGTTTGAAGGTGTTTAACAAAAAGAAACCATCTACAATAAAAAATTTGACCTGGTGTGACCGTTGTTCCGTTTCTTATTTTTTTTTCCAACTCATGGATTAGTACCGACTTAACAGTCTTATTAATCAAACCATCTATGTGGCATAGTGACAAAGGAACAGGAGTTATAAGGAAACAGAGTACTTTTTCAAGATTTAGGTTTGTGTCCATTGATAAATCTAATAACCAACCGAATAAATCGCGCTGTAATTTAACTTCATATACTTTTTCTCCGATTTTCGTGGTCTTCTTTTTTTTTAGTGATTGGTAAAATCTGTCTAAATTCATATTATACTCCGTTATGAATTTATCTCTCAAAAATTGTCTAGATGATACAGCATTTAACAAGCTATTTGCTACTTCTGGAGTGGTATCCTGCCCAGTTGAAATATTGTACAGTTGGTCATTATCTGTCGAAGGAGAAAATGGATTGGTGGTTTGTTGAATACTATATCTGAACGTTTCAATTTGTTTCTGGTGTTTTTTTATTCGATCTGGATGTAAGTTAGCGGCAATGGTTTGGTGACTATTATTAAGCCCTGCACGAGTTAAAACGTGCAAGATTATTCGTGTTCGAGCTCCATGATTTCGTGCCCAACGTTGTCTAGCAGAGATGGAATTCACGTGCTGTTTCACCATTGATCGTATGCTCCAACGTTAAATCTACCGGAATCCGCAAAAAAGGTTACATTGTTCTTCTGATACCAAACTAGCCTTTCGCTATTTTGGCTCAAAGACCCGGATATGTGTGTTCTACATGTTGTAGTTGATTTATATAGTACACTAGCCACCGACTGTAGTTTGGTTGATTATAGTAGAAAAATAAACACAAGATTTTTTAAGTGCATAAAAATACAAATCTAAACCGTCTACTCTGATACTTCTGATAAATAAATGATACAAATTGATGACATCAATATACATGGCGTAAAATTGAGCAGTTTTTCCGTGCTTGCCTTCCAAATTGTCTGCTGTATATTGATTGAATGAATTATCTGTTGTGTTTCTATATGCTGTACTTGTAGAGTGGTATCTTTATGCTGCATGAATGTAGTGAGATATTGTATTACCGATTCTTAAATTGTCAAATTTTTGTTTTCCAAAAAAAAAAAAATCAAAATAAAATTGCTGCAATGCTAGTGCCATTAGAGAATGTAATTGTTTGCATCTGTTGTAATTTTTTCCAGCAATAAAATCTGCGACTGAACCGTCAGCAATCAGGTTACATTCGGTCATGATATTGGTAAACCTACATTTTCCAATAAAAGTGCCAACTGCGTTAAAAAAAGCCATCTTAATATGGAAGTCCCCCATGTGAATAAAAACATTGTCAAATATTGGAGATTCTTGAGTTTGAATGCAATAACTTGTTCGGGCTATAGCTAAATCATACGTGACCTGAACATATGGAGCTTCACATTCTGTTGCAATTTGTTGGCTCAATTTTAGAGTTTGCAAGACTGTGGAATGATTAGTGGGAGACTCGTTAATTGGCGTAAGATAAGATACTTTTTGAACAAGTAAACTATCAATGAATATTTGACTATAATACCCTACCCACATTAGAACATGAGACATTTTATGAAAATGCGAAAACATCCACGCAACATCTAATTGCTTTGACATAATCAAACTGTTTGGAGCTTCATTGAGTGCGGAGATGTCGACTGATTCCAAGTTGCTATTTTTAATTTTTTGGTAAATAGACGCAAGTTAAAAGTAATTTTATCGAAGGATCGACGTTTTCGGTTTTTTCGTGTCGTAAGTATAGATTCTGAATCATCGTTATTTACAGTCTCTTTAGGAGCTGAATTTTGAATTTTATTGGCAGTTGGAGATACCACAGACATCGTATCTTTATTCCAAACAATGTTTTGAAAAATTATCCCTACCGTGTCGTGATGAGTGTCATTACCATTCAGTGTTTCGACAAAGCAATCAAAATTATCAAAAGCTACTGCAGTATTCAAATCCGGATGACGTAAAATATCTTCACGTAGGTACTATTTGCCGTAGAAAAAGTTAATTCAGTCTCTAATTCTTCCAAAGTTGAGTAAGAGCACCAGTGTCCGTATTTCGATAATAAATTATTAATTTGTTTGCTGTTACATAAGCACTAAATTGCCAGACCCAGAGTTATGTGTTTGGAAGTTTTGATTTTGTGGCTGGAAGCAGCGTACATCAAATCTTGTCCGAGAGAAAAAAATGCAAGATCATTATTGTTTCTCTTCTTTTCACAAGATGTTTTTGATAAAAGGCTATCATCACCCAAAACAAATGTTTCCAAGAAGCATGTTAAAAGCTCTGGCACATAATCACTCTCGGCTTTAATCAAGTCTTCAGCACTGCAATCTTCAGGCAATTTCGTAATTGTAGAATTAAGAATTTCTTCTCGAAGTTGTGCTCCAACTGCACGAATTGTTTCTTTCACTGCCATAGTTTTAAACAAATCATTGAATGTAACAATATGGACAGAAAATGGAGCAAGAAACTTTTTCTTTTCAGCATAAATAATCTTGATCTTCTTCTCAAACGTCTCCATTAACTTTTTTCTAAATGACAATCTAAGAATGAATCGCTGCTAATTGAGTCAGAAAATTGCTTGCAATGTTTAGCTAGTAATTTGTGGTATTCTTTCTTAACATGGTCAAAAAACAGGCATTCGTTGTTTTTGATCACGTATTCCTCTAACATTTTGCATACCATTACATAAGCTGTATTTGTTGCCTTTCGTTTTTAACAAAACCACTTTCATTTTTGCAAGTAGTTATATTTACAAAATTTTATGATAAGGAATACTGGAACTGTCAGAAAAGAAACTGATTTTCTCCAACATTTCTATATCATTAAGTTCGGTAGCTGCACTTTTTAATAATTTAATTAATTTAATTAATAATTAATATAATTAAAATTTGACTGCAAATCTTTTGATTTATCTTGGATGGGTAATCTTGATAAGAAATCAGCATTGTTCTGTGCAAATTTGACATATTTACTATCAAAGTTGAAAGCGTTTAAAAACAATGCATATGCAGCAATTGTCGGAATTCCATGTTTTGGACCGAAAATGGACACCACAGGTTTATGGTCCGTCACCAGGTTAAAGTTTCTCCCGTAGAAATACTGATTAATTTTTTTAACTTCAAACACGATAGCGAGCGCTTCTTGATCTATCTGAGAGTACTTTTTTTCAGCTACATTCAATGTGCGCGAGCTGAATGCATTTGGCCTTTCTATTCCGGATTCCGGATACACATGGGACAGAACTGCCCCTAATCCAAACTGACTGGCATCTACTGTCAAATTTACGGCTACTTTGGGATTATAATGCACCAGGAATTCACTTTGCATCCTTTTTAATCAACGTATATAATGGGTGTACTATATTAGATAAATTTGGTATAAATCGATTATAATAATTCACAGCACCTAAAAATGATCTTAATTGTGTAACGCTAGTAGATACTAGAATATCATTAATGGCTTTAATTAAATTAGGCAATTCATGCAGTCCAAATTTATCCATAGCATGCCCCAAGTAACAATATGCATTTAAAAAAAAAACACATTTATCCTTTTTGATTGTAAGTCACGAATTTTGCAAAATAACCTTTGGAATTGCGAGGGTGCACAACTTACTCCAAGCTTGCGGTAAATTTTCTAGAATTCTCATCTAGCTAAACCTGCTGGTAAGCATGGGTTAGATCCAGTTTAGAGAATTGTTCACCGCCTTGTAATTTTATTAACAAGTCATCTATACGCAGTAAGGGATATCAATCTGTTTCTAAATTGAGGTTTAGAGTAATTTTATAATTTCCGCATATTTGCACCTTTAACAATCAATTGGTGAAATTATTTTAAATGTTATTAATGGGTCTAATTCTTGATCTACTTTACTTTTCAATGAATACGGTACATTTCTAGCTTAGAAAAATTTAGGATTTGCGCTTTTTTTAAATTTTAACTTTAATTTAAATTTGTTAAAAGTTCCTAGATTATTTGTAAAAATCGTTGGATATTTGTTTAATAAATATTTCTCAATTGCATCATTACATGTTTGCAGTCTTAAGTTGATTATTTGTTTAAAGCCTAAATTAAAAATATCCATGAAATCTAGTCCTAAGAAAGGAGGCCTACAATTTTTAATTACAATACATATTTAATTGTTCAGTTTTTTAATTGAAATTTACATTTACGATTATTTTACCAAATGGAACAATTTTATTTCCTGTATAACTAGTTGATTTTAAATCCGCCTCAGATACATTGCCAAAACATTTAAATTTCTTTTGCCATATTTCTTGAGAAATTACCGATGCTGCCGCTCCTGAATCTAACTCCATCTGGAATGGCATATTATTTACTATTACATTAACAGTGATTGGTTTTCCGTTAATTGATTTTAAATTAAAATAATTAAATAGTGCCATTCCCGGTGTAGTGTTAATGTATTTCAAATTTGGTTTTCTACATACGCTACTTAAATGTCCTTTATTGCAGGAATATTCCCTGAAACGGCATTTATCTGGTGTGTAGTTTTCTCTTCCGCATCGAGTACATGTGCGCGTGCTTCGATGCGTTGCTGCCCGTGAAGAATGCGCGTCGGTTGTCCTGCTGCCGCTACCGCTGCTCCGCTTCCACCACTCCTCTTCCACTGCTCGACCTTGATTTTTGCCATGTTCTGTTCCAGCTCCCTGATGCTGAATTTTAATTCTGCTGACTCCAAAGCCTTTTTTAATGAAAGAGACTCATCTTCCGTGAATAACCTGTCACGCACTTTTCCAGCTTCCAGTCCTACCACAAATTTGTCCTTGAGCACGTTTTCTAGTTGGGTACCGAATTTACAATTACTTGCAACATAAGTTGTTTAATTCGCGCGGCCCATTCTTGAAACGTTTTCTAAGACATTTTCTTTGTAGCAAAAAATTTAAATCGTTCTGCGTATAATAATTTTTTTAAGTGTTCCAATATATTTTCATATTTTACACTTTCAGGGAGCGTAGGAAGAGTTAAATTTTCCAGCAATTTATACGCTGACTGCGATAAGCTATTTAATATTATAGCTCGCATAACTTTTTCGTCGCTGATGCCATTTTCCAATCATCATGTTCAGGATTAAATTCCACAAAAATTCTCACTGAACTCGCCATTTTGCGGCATTTTTCACTTTTCGACACAAGCGTGGTTTTGAATTAATTTAATTTTCCTTGTCGCCACTTATATGCACTATTATAAGTGAAAGGTTGAATAAATAACTATTACCCCCAAAATATGCTTTATTCTCCAATATGTGAGAGATGCTAAAAATTAAATAATTACTGAAACTTTAATATTCAAATTTGTACCCTAAGCATCATAGTCTGAACTATTTTATACACTCTCCTGTTGCATGTATTTACATCTAAACGGAATTTAAATTAATAATTCATAACTTTATAGTGGGTCTAGTTAGCGCCTTAAAAGACAAAACAACAATTTTAAATAAAGATAACTAATTGTACAATAATAAAAATTGAAATTAAATTTAATTTCGTTTCAGGTACTGCGACAATTTGGACAGTAAAATTTTGTTTGCTAAAACTTATGTTGGTACATTATTAACAATTGGCAGCTTAAATAAATTTATCAAGTCTTTGGGTATAGGCGTCGGTATTACAGAGGTCCGCAATTTTTGCCCAAAACCCGGCCCGGCCCGTTTGGGTTATGGGCCGGGCCGGGCTTTGGGCCGAGCCTGGCTTTTGTATTTTGCGCCGGGCCGGGTTGGGCTTTTGCATTTTGGGCCAAGTCGAGCCAGATATTAAGCGTATTTTATGTAATTATTTAATTTATACGTTTTAAATACTCGATTTTCACACTATTATTTAAAAACAAGATAAAATTTTATTTAATTTAATGCTTACAATCTAGCAGCTTTTTAGTATAAAAACGATTACATTCTGTACTTTTATTTAAATTATAAATATGTTAACGTTATATGTTTTTTTTAAAGTTAATTGTTTTATGATTTGTTATGAATAATTGATACTCCATAATTTTCACATTGAGACTTCATACAGTACATAAAAATGTAACTAAAAAACAATTTATTTAAAGCCGGGTAAAATAACTAGAGTTTAGACAAATAAGGAATATTATTGTGTACTGAATTGTTGCTAACAACAAACAAGATTACGTTTAAAAGGAACCGGGTTGGGCTTTGGGCTGGGCCAGGCCGAGTTGTACCAGGCTGAGCCTTGGACCGGGCCGAGTTTACTTGAACCGGGCCGACTTTACTTGTACTGGGCCGGGTTTTGGGCTTAGATTTTGGACCGGGCCGGGCTTTAATAAAATTTAAATATATACATGATACATAACACATGAGTCTATGGCGACCAAGATACGGCGAAATAACCACTACATTGAAATAAAATGACGACTACATTAACTGTATTAAATGTGATAACAACTTTTATATAAGCTGCAAAAACATACTAGAAGCAACGTTGTGTACTCTCAAGGAATCTAGAGAAATTAAGAAATGGATTTGCAATAATTGTGAAAAAGTCAACATAACCTCAATCGCATCTGATGCAAACAATAATTGCTATGATCAAATTAAGATCACCACCGGCATGGAAGTGGATGAGCTGCATATTTTTATTAAAGAGGCAATAACATCTGCTCTACAAAAGATTTTATCAGTTATATCCAAAGATTTAAAAAATCAAATTAATTATTTAAAAATTCATAATAAAACGTTAACAGATAAAATAAATAAATTAAAACAAAATACAAAGTCTCTGACAACTGCAAAACCTGTAGAAGCATCTGAAAAAACGCATTTAAGCAAGACTGGCGTCATAAAAAACTTTATTAATTAATGAAATAAATGAACCTGTAACTCAACATCAATTTCAAAGTTCAAATCAAACCGAACAACGCACTGATCAAAAGAAGAAAACATCTTTAAAGCAACACGTCATCCAAGTAGCAACAACCGCCAGTCAAGAGATGGAGCAAAATAAGAATTCCTCGAGCAACAGAGAACAAATAATAAAAAACAAAGAAGAAGAAACAACAAATAATAAATCTATTTCTGGTGAAAAAATAATAACATAACAAAAAAGTAACGCAACAAAAGTTAATGATGGTTTAACTTTTGTAGCATACAGAAAGAATTAAAAAAAAACAAACAATTGAAGGAGAATCTAATGATAACTCTATTATTAGTGCATAAATAAAGCTTGCGCATCTTCATGTTTTTAAATTAAATTCTAGTACTACTACCGAAGAACTGGTCAATTACATAAAAACTATAAAAAGCATAAATATTAACAACGTAAAATGCAGTACAATTTCTTCCAACCGCCTCGATGAATATGCTTCATTCAAGGTGTCAGTTCCCTTAGAAAAAGAAGATATAATAAACAATCCACAATTCTGGCTACAAGAAGTGCGTATTGAACAGTTTTTTCACTACCTAATGAAGAAACCTAAAAACAAATAACTGAAAATGAACAATTTAATAATTTATTTTTAAATCTGCAGTCTGTTAAAAATAAAATGCTTGAATAAGAAGCTTTTTTGCTTAATAGTAAAATATGCTACAATGCATTATGTTTAAGTGAGCATAATCTCAACAAAACGGAAGCAGAATTATTTAAATTAAATAGCTATGCTACTTTATCGTACTATTCACGCAAGTTTTGTAATCGTGGGGGTTCAATTATTCTTTTAAAACCGCAATTTATATATTCCACTATGGATAACTTAAATGTTTTGTCTATAGATAAAAATTGTGAAATAGCAGCTGTGTATGTAGCAAATTTTAATTTAATTTTAATATCTCTGTGTCGTTCACCAAACGGTGATTTTAAAAGTTTTACCAACGTTTTAATCAATTTATTAAATATAATTTATCTTTCCAATGCAAATATTGTTATCGGTAGCGATTATAATGCACATTTTAGATCAAATGATAAACGAGCTACTGAAATATGTGATACTATGCAAGGTTACGGTCTTAAAATTAATGTAAATTTTTCAAAAAAATAAAATAACTGTTTAGATAATGCGTTCAGTAATTGTGATTTGATAATATCTCCTATAAAAACTTATCTGTCTGATCACGTCGGTGTATCTGCAAGTTTATTAATTAACAAAACTACGGAAAAAGTTAAACTTGTCAACTTTTCCAGGCCTATCACAGAATATGGAAAATATACAATTTTTAATGAAAAACAAATACAAACTGGAGTTTTTCAACCACAAACCAATTTGCGCCTGAAGTTAAATATAATTATTTCCATGAGCATATTGTACAGGCAATGAACGGTTAAGTTCATTTACTCTAAAACGGTACAAAACTGAAAATAATAAAAAAACTATAACTTGGTTCAATTGTTCATTTGTATTATAAAGTGTATCAAAATAATACAAATACGCATACGGAAACTCAATACAAGTTATTCTGGAATAAATATAAAGCTGCATTAAAAGAAGCAAAAGTTAATGCACATACACAATACGTTGTATCTAGAAATAACACATCCTGAGCTTTATGGAGTCTATTAAACTCTCAAAAACAAACTTTCTGTGATATGAACTGTGATATAACGTCTATCAATTTTAACATGTTTTTTGTGTCTGTTGCTGAAAATATTGTGACGTTTTTACCATTGCCAATTAATTTTATGGGTGATGTACTTTTAACAAATAACCAATTATTTTTTAAAATTAACCAAGTTTTGTTCATAGACGTTAGGGATGCTAGTGATAACATAAAAAAATAGTAATAGCCGTGATTACTATGGAATGTCTTCAAATATAATAAAATGTATGAAACACATAATTATTGAGCCGCTTACAAACATAATAAACGATTGCATAGAGGCAGCTATTTTCCCATCTCAAATGAAAATAGCAGTTGTGGTGCCTATTTACAAAAAAGGGAAGAGAAACTCACCAGATAACTATTGCCTAATATCGCTTATACCAGTTGTTTCGAAAGTGTATAAAAAAATCTTAACAATTTAACTATTTTTTTTGAAAATAACAATTTATTTTCAAACGGTCAATACGGTTTTTGTTAAGGAAGATCAACCACAATAACTATAATTGATCTAGTGGAAGAAATTATAGACTGCTTTGAAAAAAGATGCTACGCTGTGGGATCATTCCTAAACCTAAGTAAAGCCTTTGACTGTGTGTCACATAGTTTGCTATTAAAAAAATATTCACCCAAAAAGTTGTAGGCTCATAATGCATTACCTAACGAGTAGAAAACAATGTGTTAAAATGAATGGAGATATGTCACAGCTACTTAATGTTGATGTTGGGGTACCCAAAGGATCCATAGTAGGGCTATTATTGTTTCTAATATATATTAATGACTATCCTAATTATGTAAAAGCTGATAAACTGGTGTTATACACTGCTGACACAACAATATTAAATAATGGTATATCTCATTCTCAAATATTAGAAAGAAATGAAGAAACATTGCTAAGATCCACAGAATGGTTTACCTGTAATCAACTGTGTTTGAACAAAACCAAAACTATAGCAGTTATATCTACCAACAAGCCAACCGATGCTGGAGATGATGATACTATGAAAATTAAGTTTTTGGGGATACATCTAGTTCGCAGATTACAAGAAGATCAAGTTGCGCATTATCTAAACAAAAATATATATTTGCTTTGTAACCTTGCAAATATCATAGCTGAACCAGCATTAAAATGCGTATATGTTAAACTTTGTCAATCCTGTAGACAATATGGCTTAATATTTGGGGGCCACTCAACAGCTAGACATCGCATATTGCATTGCAGCAACGTGCTGTACGGATTATCTCGTTATCTAAAACTACTATGAAAACGTGTTTGTCTCAAAAAGCCTTTTATAGTTGGGATGAATTTGTAAATAACAATTTAGAAGATTTAATGTAATATTTTTTTTATATGTAAGCACTAAATAAATTAATATTATTATTATGAAAGGTCAAACTCCAAAACAAAACTACTTTAAGTAGACAGAACTCAAAGTTTATAATCCTACCCCGACAACAACAAGGACAGCGTTATGGCTTCTTGGTGACACAATAAGACGACAAACTTACACACATTATAAACGGTTTTCCAATAAGAAGTTTCATTTTAAATAGCAAGCTATTTGGGCAGCAGTCTGAAACTATTATCTTTTGACATTTGACAAATAAAAACTACGCCATTATTAAAAATGGAACGATACACACTTTAATAACGCATTGAAATTATTAAAATTTACTACAAAAATGGTGAACATTTTTCAGTCACAGTTCGCAAAACTAAAGCACTTTTTGGTCGTTGTAAAGCACTTTCTCAGCCGGCAATAGTAAACCTAGTAAAAAAAATTTGAGCTATTGGGACAAGTTTGTGATGTGCAAAATTGAAACCGTGTGTTTCGTTCATGAAAATATTGCTGGTGTAGCCCGTAGTGTTAAAGAAAACCAAAGTTTGTCGATTTCTCGTTGATCTTTGGAATTTGACATTCCACAAACGACATTACACCGTATTTTGCATAAAAACTTAAGTCTTAAGGCTTTTAAAGTTCAGTTAACACAAGAACTTCGGTCGATCACCATAAACGTCGTATTTTCGCTGATTGGGTCCTTCAAATGCATCAAAATGATCCAGAGTTTTATTGAAAAATTATCTTTTGCAAGAAAAGTTTTCTGAGTTATTTCTTGAAGAGGTGATCACAATTGGTCACCGAGATCTTGTGATTTAACACCTTTAGACTTCTTTCTTTGGGGCCACGTAAAAGATAAGGTCTTTGCCAAAACTCCACAATCAATTCAAGACCTTAAAGATGGAATTTGTGAAGTTGTCAAAGACATACAGCCGCAAATATGCAAATTATCGTTTTTTTTAAATATCAAAATGAAACCTCTTATTGGAAAACCCATACATTGCGACATATAACATCAGAACAATGAACACAAACAAAAGAATTAAAACTAAAAAAATAATTAAAATGGAGCAAAGTTGGACTATGCAAAACAAGGCTCATAGGAAAAGAACTCCGGAAACGGTCTATAATAAAAAAAGCAGACCAACTGCGATAACGACGGTGTAGCTCTCATTGTGAATTGCAAAGTTGAACATCAAGTAAACAAATAATAATAAGTATCAAAAAGAGTAATCTACTTTGTCTTTAAAATAAATAACAAATGCAGCATGCAACTAATACACTGGACGTTGAAGACAAAACAGATTTAACACTGGAAGCAACAAAGATCTAATAATATGTAGAACCAACCAAATTCTTCAAACTATCAAGAACAATAAAACATGAAAATTCTAAAATTAAAACTAGGAAAAGGAAAACAATACATCTTTAATATATGAAAGTAACACGAAAATATTGTATCTAATTAAACAAAAGTTGCATTGCCTTGAATGGCCGATGCTATAGTGGGCAGCTAAAGCTAAATTTTTAGGGCCCATCTAATCACAACTTGACAAAGACATAGATTATTAATACGGTTAAATTGGAACGAGGTCTCCCCTGTTCCGCTAACCAATTTAACTAACCAAAGATTGACATTGACTTAGTTTGTGGCTTAAAAGTTAATTTCTTTAATATTTGTAGTCTAAAAAAGAATTTAAATACTGTTCATCTACATCTTAAACATAAAAAACCCCATATCCTTTTTTTGACGGAAACTAAATTAAACAATAAAAATCTAGATTGCTTTAATATGGTAAGTTCCGACTATCATCTTGAACATTTATTTGCTGATCGACAGGGTGATTGTGCTTACATCCACAAACAACAAGCATATTCTAGACTGGTGACGTACGAAGTTCACGGCATTGGTTATAACAGCATATTTCTTACTAAGTGTTCCCGATAAGACTAATTTTGTAATTGGCATAATCGTTCTCCAAACTTTTTTGATGGTCATTCTGAAAGTATTAACATGTTTCTTCAAAGTAGTTATAGAAAAACTGAAATAATTTTGTTAAGAAATTTTAATGTACTTAATATTGATTGGTTAAGCCACTCATCTTCTACAATACTATCCGAATACCAAGCTATGATTTTTGCTGCATTTAATAATCTTACCAAACTTATTCAACAAAACACATATTTTCTTTGTGATGGACTTCTTGGTGAACCAAGATTATTAGATTTGTATCTTTCAACTATTCCAGAGATTACAACGACTAACTTCGAGGTTGTTTTAGAATATTCTGATTGTTCACTTATTACTTCTGTTGTCAAAACTTTTCTTTCTATTACTACCAAACCTAAACCACGCCTCATCTATCATTATTCAAATGATCAACATACTCATTGTTTATATTTTAATGATCTACATATTGCTGCAGAAAATCTTACAAAAACTATTTAAAATGTCATCAAAAAGTTTGTTCCGTTTTCTGTTATTAAACTAACTCAAAAGTACTTGTTTTTAATTTATACAAAACAGGCAGTAAATAAAAAGCAAGAAGCTAAACAGACTAAAAATAATTATAAGTTATTTGAGGTTAGGGTATTTTAATAAAAATTTTATACTTTATTGTGCTGATTTTATTTTTATATATTAAGACCGGTTTCGGCGGTTAGGACATCATCAGTTTTTTCTTTTCTTTTTACAGGTGTTGTTGTGTGTTGCGGGTGGTGTGAATTTGTTGTGGTTACTATAATTATAAGTTAGTTCGTAACTATTGTAACAATCTAATACAATCTGAAAAGATAGTATTGACAGAAATATGGTTCATTAAATTTCTCAACTTTTCATAAACAACATAAAATTTATAAAACAATAAATTCATTCCAAGGTAGTACAAAATCTTTAATACCCTCTCTTCAAAATGATCAAAACATCTAGTTACTAATCCAAAAGAAAAAGCAGATATTTTTGCAAACCAATTTGCATCTAAGAGCCGTCTTACACGAGACTGATTTTAATACAAGTGTCAGTACAATAATTTTGCGCGCCAATTTTTCAAATATTTAGCAAGCTTTTAAGCAAGAATTTAGAACAGGTTCTAATTTTTTGGATGAAATTTTACTAAATAATTGACACATACATCCGTCAATGTATATATATGTCGCCAAAAACACTGGATTATAAAATTAATCTTTTAAATAATTGGCGCGTAAAATTATTGTACTGACACTTGTATTAAAATTAGTCTCGTGTCAGACGGCTCTAACTCTACTATTATAAATTCTCCTATTCTGTACCTACAATGCCGGTTAGTAGAAAAATAATAGTTTCAATTTATTTTAAGCAACGGGTTGTTAATATATATCTTTTTAAATTAAATTTCAGACAGGCATCATGTATAGATGAAATTCTTCCTACCATTCTTAAAACATTTGCAAATGAATTAGCTCTCATTTTGACAAAAATATTACTTTATCATACAAAAATAAAACATTCCCGAATTGTTGTAAAATTGCAAATATTAAACCTATACCTAAAATGGGAGACAAGTCTGATTCTTCTAGACCAATTCCATTATTGTACAATCAGTCAAAACCTTTTGAAAATTATATAATTTTTATATTTTTAACTTTTTATAAAAATATAACTTTATCTCAGATACTCAATATAAATTTTGATCAAAACGTTTGACAACAGATCTTTTGACTTATGTTAGTCACAAATAGAATTCTGCTTTAGACAAACAAGGAAAAAATCTTGCAGTAGCTCTAGAGATTTAGAAAGCAAAATTTTTTTTTTATTAATACGGTTTAATATCCATGTCTAGTTGCAATTTTATACTGGTTATTGTCTGTCCTTATGTGGTTTGCCGGTAATTGTAAGAAAAATTTAAATTTACGTTGCTATCTAGACTGAAGTGAGAAAGTGCCGTCTCGAAAATTCACACTCGTAAATAAAGGTTTAAGCTAAAATTCTATTAAATTAGATGTTTTATTTGTCACTTTAAATGCAAAATTACATGTTCAAACTTATGTATTTTACTTAGTCTTGTGTGCTTTCTTTAAATTTGCAGCAAATTAAATCATTATCCTTTCTTTGTTAATAATACCCAACAAACCAAAACCAAAAGTCACAATTACGCTTTACAAAAAGCAATTTGCCGAATTTTTGCCATAGTAAAGTACCGTCACCTATATGCATTACATAGTGGCGAGGTAATAAGTGTAGCAAACACGATTTACATATTGAGAAACATTTGAAGACCCGTGAAGAAAATTTATATAAATAATTATACAACCAATGATTTTTAAAATTTAATAAACTTTTAAAAGAAGATATTGCTGTCAATTATGCATTTTAATTTTTTTAAATACACAATGAATAAGGTTGAAACAATCAATATTATTTTTAAGATTATTAAAATAGTTGAATTGATAGAAAGTACATGGAAAAGCTGATGAAAGCAGCAGAAGAATCAATCCCCAAATATAGAGAAGGAGGAAAAAGATGACTGTACTAGTGGTGCGAAGAGATCAAAGAAAACGGAAAGAAAGCATTACAAACAGTAAAGATGGTCAAAAGACAGAGAAAAAGGGGAAAAGGTTCTGATAAAATTAAAGAAAAACTAAAACAAAAACAGAAAGGCTCTAAAGGAAGCAATCAGGGACAGTAAGAAAAGATACAGGAAAGAAATGTTAGAATCCATAGATGGGGATCCCTGGAGAAAGCTATACAAAATAGTATTGAATAAATTAAGAAGAATGAGTGTGCTTAAAAAAAGAAGAAAATGAAAAAGTAATAATTGAGAAATTGTTTCCTAATAGAGGAATTGTTGAAAACCCAACAGACATAGCTGACAAAACAAACACAGTCCCTGCAACAGTAGAGGAGATAAAACAAATTAAGAAAACTACCTAATAACTAAGCATCAGGACCGGACGAGATAACAACGGAAATAGTGAAAACAACGTTAGAAGGAAATAAGATAGAGATAACTAAAAAAAAAGGTGAGAAGAATTGAAGAAGAAATAAAAGAAAAAAAAAATAAATGAAGCAATATAGATTTACAAAGCGAAGATTGACTCTTGCAGCCATTGAAATGGTAAAGGACATAGCAGAAGAAGCAAACAGTGGACCACACAGAAAAAGACAACACTGTGTCATAATAGCGCTAGATATACAAAATCTTTTCAATAGCATACTATGGGAAGCAATTATAAAAGCAGCAAAAAAGAGTACTAACAAGTAAAATAATTAAGATAACTAAAAATGGAAAATTTAGACTGACAAGAGAAGTACCACGGGGTTCTGCATTTGTACCTAAACTGGTAAGAAAGTTCTGGTAAGAAAAAATATATACGTAGAAGTATTAAAGAAAAAGTTGAACTTAGTTATGATAAAGAACTGGATGAAAAATAAAGAGGTAGACCTGTCTCCGCAGAAAACTGAGGCGTTGTGGCTATCGACAAAAAGGACATAGGGCAAATGAAAAAATGCAGGTAAGGGAACAAATAATAACTATAGGAAAAAAAACTAAATACCTCGGAGTTACACTTGAAGCAAAGGGATTCAACGAACAAGTAAAGAAAGTGGTAAGAGGAACAAAGAAAATAGAAGGAATGCTTAGTAGGTTTATGCCAAATAAGGAAGAACCAAGAGAAAGAACAAGGAGGTTAATATCAACGGCGACTAGACGTAAACTATTGTACGCTGCACAAACATTGGAAGAAATAAGAAAAGCCACAAGAGCAAGCTCGTTAAAGATCTGCAGGGCCTACATGACGGTGTCACAGAAAACACTAGATGTAATTGCGGCAATACTACCTGCATATTTAATGATAGAAAAAAGACTGGACATAAAAAAATTGATAAATGAAGGAACTAATAAACAAGAAGCAAAGAGACGGGCAAGAAAAAAAAAAGGGAAAATAAAAAAAAAGAATTAATACCAGAAATAAAAAAATAGGTAGAGAATAAACCAGCGACGTGTTACTATACAACACAATTACTCAACTGTAGCCATTGGAAAAAAATTACAAAAAATAAATAAAATAGAGAAATAAAAAAGATGTATATTCTGTCAAGAACAGAACATACAATAGTAGAGTGCGAAACGTGGGAGGAAGATTAGAAAAAGTATTGGAAAACCAAATTAACAAATCCACAATCATTAATACATGCCTGAGTGAAAAAAATAAATGGGGAGAGCACTAAGAATCTATGCAACGACAAGACTGAGGAAAAAGCTAGAGGAGGTTGAAGATAAACCAAAATTGAAGAAAAGATCAAAAGCCACAAAAGACAAGGAAAAGAGGAGCGAGAAGCTAAATGGAAACAAAAAGCAAAAAACAAAAAAACTAAGACAACTATGCTTACCAAGGAAAAGACGGTAAAAAGATAGACCAAAAAAGAACATTTACTAAAACATTGGTACCAACCAAAATTGCAGAGATAAGGAGAAAAAGAAAAGAACTGCTTAAAAAAAGCAAACTGATTAAATCGACTAAGCAAATTTTATACAGAAATTACGCCATCTCGAGGTTGACAGACAATGCAACTTTTGAAATAGTCAGAGTATACCTGCCAACCGACACGAAGAACTAATTTTAAATAGAGACTCTAAAATCTTACTAAAAATTAAATTGGCAAATCTAGGACTACTAAAGGAAGATACACAAAATGTTTATGAATAAAAGAGTATACAATGAGGAAGAAGTAATTGAAGATATAGAAAAACTAAAAATATACTTAAGGACAAAGCAAATATCTAGGCTGAACAACGCAAGAATAGGAAATAAGAAAGATGGATGTCAGTGTAGGATGTAGGACAGAAAAAAAAAGATATAGGGAGAGATAGGCCGGGGACAGCATGTGTTGCTGCAACTGTGTGATTTTTGCGAAACCAAAACCAGCCCATCTCAAACTAGTTCCACGTTAGTGACAATGACAAGGACAAATTAACAGCAAGAGCAACGCAGAGAAGAAAACCGGAAGGTATTGCCATGCGCTAGTCAATCTCAAGAGCCACTTGTTGAGGCCAACACCTTACCAGGTTCTAAAAAACAAAACAAAAACTTGAATTGTTAATATAAAACATTTCAAGAAATAATCTATTTTTATTATTATTTTTATGTCTAAAACTTTGATACTGATAATTTAGTAATATCTTATTGACAATTGATTGGTATGAAAATCATCATCCTTTGGTCGTTATATTAATTATTTCTTGAATCACGCGCTAAAACTACGAAACATGAGGTAAAATAACAAAACAACAACAAACAAACGATGTTTTTGTTAAACTTCTGAAATGAGTTTTTTTATATTATGTGGTATTCTACAGGGAGTTTATAAATGAATGAAATTATGTAATCACTATAAATATGCCGCTTTTTTTAAATTGTCTACTATACTATTTGTTTTAGCAGTTTAACTTTGACAGCTGTCAAGCAAACATATGAAAACATATGAAAACATATGTAGTATAGTGGACAATTTTAAAAAGGCGGCATATTTAAAGTGATTACATAATCCTATTCAATTATAAACTCCTTGTACTAGATTGTATCTTTTAAAATTGAATCAATCATTTTGTGAACAAGTAATCTTTGAGATTTCAAGTTCTAGCAAAACTGACAATACTCATTTTTGTTGTAAGTTTTGTACAAAAAATCACCCGGTTTGATTTTTTATAAAATATCAAATACGAAAAGTTACGAAAATAATACCACACAAAGGTATTATTGTTCATAAAGCAAATTTAAAGCAATAAATTGTGTTTTAGTGTACGCGTAATCATAGTTTTTAAGTGCAGGCAGACTTGATAATTCATATTTAGTTTATTGTTTTATAAGTCGTTGGTCAAGAATATTTTAATGACTTCAATATTATTAAAAATTGGCAACGTTGTATTATTGAATCTGAACATTTGCAAACATTGCTAGTAATTCACAACGCGCGGCAGTTCTTAGCTGGCAACCGAATATGACCCACTGCGTTGCGTGCTAACCTTTACAATTCGATTATATTACATTCATTTTTATTGTTAAATTGTCCGCTCATTTACGATACACTGAGTTTGTCTTAGAAACCGTTTCTTATTATTGTAAATATGTATGTCCTTTTCTACACATCCTGAGATGTATTAATATGTATAAAACTTGAATAAACTTATGCAAATTGTTTTTCCAATTTATTAGAAAGTAATGCTTACAAAAAGTTAGTAATACATATAACAAGATGTTATTGGTTTTAAATTTTTAGGAAAAAGTCCATGGTTTTGGCTAAGAAGTGTTTTATTACGAAGTCTTGCCAGTCACAAATCAAAACCTTTTCCATCTAAATCTGGAGCTAAATTAAGCCTTGTATACCCATCTCGTCGAAATGTCAATGACTGCTATTTTTTTAATGAGTGTTTGATGTATGAAAGATGTCTACATATTAAACAAAGATGGATTCGAGATTATTTGCAGTAAGTATTTGTGTTAAATTTATTTCACGCAAATAATTTTTGTTTGCAGTGAATGGAAATCCGATAAATTAGGAAGGTCAAAAGTGATACCACATAACAAGAGTTATTGCCGAATATCGCCTTGTCAAACAAAATTGGCTTATTTCCTATTAACAAGCGCAAATATTACAAGAGCTGCATGGGGAGGAGATATACAGAGACGTGGGGGTATTTACGTTAGATCGTATGAAGTTGGAGTCCTTTTTTTGCCATCTTTATTTGATGAGCAATATTTTACGATACAAGATGATAAGCAAGAAACAAAATTATTTCCTTTCTTAATTGATTTACCTTTGTCTCCATATAAATCGGACGATGAACCATATTGTTGTCAATAATATTGTTTTTTTTTAATTTAAAGTTATTATACAAAAAAGTGCTATATATGATTTTTTGACTTGTTATTAAATATTTTAAAAAACTGAAGTTTGATTGATTAAAATCTTCACGACATAAAAAATATGTTTACCATGTACCATATTTTCTCGAGAGAAGCAGTTTCTAAACAATCAATATTTTGCAGCATATAAAAAATGTATGTGTTCTTCCAAGCGTTGCTTGTGTTTTAAATCTGAAATAAAATATGCAGCCGTTGTCATGATTCCGGTCCTTGTTCAAATAAATAATTTTAAATCTGAAATATTGCATGCATTGTATAATAATAATAACTATTATTTTTTTTTTGGGATTATCAAGTGGCAAATAAAAACAAGGTTTTTACTATATATTAAGCACATCATCCAAAATCCTAAATGCAAAGATTGACACTGCCAAGAGGTGAAAGAATAATAAGCAGTAAGACAAACAAATAATAAATCTAACATCTCATTTTAAGACAACTATAGGCTTGTTATACAAAACTGTAATAGAATCTGACAAATTTTTAACGTTTTTAAATCTAGTTAATGACAGAACTATGTAATACTGTTACAATTGAGACTAAAGAAACGACCTATTTCAGTTAAAAATTTAAAAAAAACTAATTTTCTGTGTAACTACAAAATTAATTAAAAAAAAGATTTTATTTGCTATTTAAAAGTTAGTTTTATTAAATTGTACACATATCACCCGTGCTAAAATTAATATTACTTTAAACTAATTATTTATGTTTACAAAACAACAAGTTAGATCTAAAAAAAAAAAATAACAATAAGAATAACAATTCTAAAGACTTGCCCCATTGTAAAAAATATCAAACATAAGATAAGATAAATTTTTATTCTGAACTGAGAATTAATTAATAAAAATAATTATAATAAGTATTATTAAATAAAAACTTTCTATGGCAAAAAAATACTTTTGCTAGTCCCTTACTGGTCGTAAAAAGCAACGTATATGCAAAAACATAACCTCGGTAAAAACAGTTTGCATAAGACAAGTCAAATTTATTTGCAAGTTAATTTTTTTACATTATTCACAAAACATCTTCTTAAATGTGTGTGTCGTGTTTACTTAAATGGGTTAGTCCCTGTTCCTAATTGTTGGTAATAACACTATGCAGGGCTCAAGTCAAATCGATGTACCAGGTCGTAAGTAGGCCAACAGTATACCAACTTTTTTGTAGCTAATAGACCATTTTTGACTATTGACTTTACAATTTGTTTTTCAAGTATTGCAAAAGTTTCATAAAATTTATAAAATTATTATTGGAATTAAAGAATAAAAGTCTTTGTAACTCAAGTCATTTTTGAGGGCTTGTTTGAGTAATTTTTGAAGACTTGAGTAACGGTGTGTTTTTTTCACTTTTTCCAGGTATTTATTTTTTATCTATTTGTTTTGCAGTGGTAATATGACATCAATATTCTTACTGATGCCTCTTTATGAAATCCTCTTTATCATTAGAGTTATTGTTTTATTCAACACATTTATTACATTGTGTTCATTTGTCGGCAGTCTGTATGTGTGTTTGTTTCCGCTATTATCAGGTGATCTGTCGGTAACGATAGTAGTACTTTCAAAGTTTCTGTGTGCGTCGTTTTCATTGCCCTCGTTATTATCAGACATGCTAGCCTCTGAACTTTGTCCACTTTTTTAGCTTTAGACTGATTTTTCTCTTCATACAAGCGCTCCTTATGTGATAATGAGTCTTACCACCACCATGCATAACTATCGATTATATTTGGTGTTAATCTTCATTACGTCTAAACTTTTAGGTTTATGTTCTTGCTCCCCCAGGCAACGTGGTAGTCGATAGCGTCGTATTCAATGTTTAGCGGTCCGTCATCTCTGCTTTTTGTCAGCTGCAGTTGTTTTTACTCATCAACAATGATAACGATCACTGTTAACGATTTTATGATTTTTTTTTATGATGTTGTTGTAATTGGGCGTAACTAAAATAATACTGCTTTATATTTGTTTTTTATTATTAGGAGCCTTGTTGATTATACAAACTCTTGTTCTCCACTGAACCACCGATGAGCAGTTCTGCATTGCCGACGCACGGTTGCCAGTTATTGTACAACCCTGTTGCCAGTGCATTAACATATGGCCCCGGCTTTGAAAGGTTTGTCTTTCAAAACATAGAATGAGTATAAACTTACGACAATGCAGTATTAACATAAAGTAATATACAATTTTTAAACAAAAAACATTAAAATACATAAATGATTTACATAATATAAGTCTAATAGTCAATACTTAAGTTTACACTTAATCGTCAATTAACTGTGGGTAGATAGGCAGTGGATATATTTTTGCAACTGCACGTTTGTAAATACCCTTTGCGGTTTTCACATTAACAACCCGCACAGTTCCATCGTTTCCAGGAAACACTTCAATAATGCGTCCAATGGGCCAACTAAGCGATGGCTGAGTGTCTGTGTAAGTGTGTAAGTATTCAGTCTGCCATCGGGACCAAAAGTCTTGAAATAATTGTTGCACTCGTTAAAAGTCCGACAAGCGATTTTTTGGCAAGTGTAATAAGCTCTGTTCTGGTAGAGCAGTAAGTTTCCTACCGATTAAGAAATGGGATGGAGTAATGGGTTCTAAATCGTTTGGATCGGAAGATAAGGGTGTAATTGGACGGGAGTTTAAAACAGATTCAATTTGAGTGAGCAAAGTATATAGTTGTTCATAAGTTAAAAATGCATCCAGAGTAACACGTTTAATGTGAAACTTGAGACTCTTTACGCCTGCCTCCCATAAACCTCCGAAATGAGGAGAGTTTGCGGGGATAAATTCCCATAATATACCTTTCAGTGCTAAGTATTCTGTAATTTGAGAGTTATCTGAATGTAATAGTTTAATGATTTGATTGAGCTCATTATTTGCTCCAATGAAATTAGTTCCATTATCTGAGAGAATCTTGTTAAGTTTGCCACGACGAGAAATAAAACGTCGTAATGATGCTAAAAATGCTTCAGTACTGAGATTTGAAACAAGTTCAATATGGATTGCCTTGGTTGACAAGCAAACAAATAATGCAATATAACACTTTATGGGCTGCCATTTTTGTGCCAATCTATCTTTCATAGTTAATGGGCCCGCATAGTCAATGCCAACTATTTGAAATGGAAGCGCTTGAGTTATTCGATCTCTTGGTAAATTTGCCATTAAAGAAACATTATTTTTTGGGTTACATCTATAACAGATGGTGCAATAATGCACGATTGACCTTGCATAATTTTTACCCTGAAGTGGCCAATAATTATCTCGAATGGAAGATAACAATTGTTGAGGCCCTGCATGTGACAATCTCTTATGTTCTGATAAGAAAAGTAACATAATGTTTGGGTAACAAAATTTGATGTTTATTGTTATACGTTAAATTTGAATTTTGTAATCTACCACCTACTCTAAGAATTCCGCATTTATCTAAAAACGGACTAAATGTAATAATTTTGCATTTATTTGAAATTGGGTTATTATTGCGCAAACAATCAATTTCTATAGGACAACCTTGTTCTTGAACCATTTTAACTAAATATTTAGTTGCTTGTTGTAAGTCAGTAATTGTAAGAACATTGCTATCTGTGGTTTTGGATTTTAAACGTTTGGTTTTAAATTTAAAACAATAAGCAATTGTACGCAATAAACGATTAAAATTTGAAAATCTGTTAAAATCTATTGGACACTCCTTTAATGTTGAAACCAATGACATTTCAATTTGCTTTAATTCTGGTAATGATTCGCCTTTGTATCGTATGCACTGATTAGACCATTGGTTTTCATCCTGTCTTAGCCATGTTGGACCATGCCACCATAATGTCGATGACTTCAAATGATCAGGAAGAACACCTCGAGATACCATATCAGCAGGATTGTCTGCTGTTGGGACATGTGACCAAATAATACCTTTAGTGCGTTGCTGAATATCTGACACTCTATGACTCACAAAGACCTTTAATATGCTAGGGGAAGTTTTTATCCATCCTAGGACAATGGTTGAATCACACCAAAGATAAGTTTTGTGTATTTCCAAACGTAAAGCTTTAGTTACAATGTTCACGAGCTTTGCTAATAAATGAGCTCCACACAATTCTAAGCGTGGTATTGTTAATCGTTTTAAAGGAGCAACCTTTGATTTGGCGCATATTAGATTTACTGATATGTTTCCAAGTGAATCGACACTTCTTGCATAAATGCATGCTCCGTAAGCGACTTCGGAAGCATCTGAGAAACCGTGTAACTCAATTTTTGTTGGTATACTACTGCAACAAATATGTCTTGGAATTTTTAAAATGTTTAAGATTGATAAGTTCCCTTAAAACCTAATCCATTTTTTATATATATCCGTTGGAACTTGTTCATCCCACCCTAAGTTTTCTTTCCACATCTCTTGTAATAATATTTTCCCTAAAATGATACACGGGCTTAACAAACCCAAAGGGTCAAAGATCTTACTTATCGAAGACAACATGTGTCGTTTTGTTATTTTATCTGACAAAGGAGGAAAGACAATTTTATAGTTTAATGTGTCACATTTTGGCATTCAATATAAACCTAACGTTTTTGTGATGTCATCTGAACCATTACAAATGTGTTTTGTTGGTTCACCAATATATTTAAGTTTGCCAAATATGATAGGGTCATTTGACACCCATTTGTGTAAGTTAAATTTAGACTTTTCTAATGTAAAGTTTATCTGAGTGATTAGATCAGAAGCCTCCTCTGGTGTATTAGCACCAGAAAGCACATCGTCTACATAAAAATCATCCGTAATGATTTGTACTACCTTAGGATGAGTCATCTTTATTTTGTTTGCTGTTTGGATTAGACATCTCGTAGCTAAATATGGTGTTGCTGCATTTCCGTATGTTACGGTGTTCAATTCATATGTTTCTATAGGATCTAACGCATTTGCTCTCCAAAGAATTCTTTGATATTTGCGATCATCTTTGGCTATGAGTATTTGCCTATACATTTTTTGTACATCAGCTGAAAATGCGATTTTATGCTGAAGCGAACTAGTATAGAGAAGAGATCGTTTTGTAATGTGGGGCCAACACATTAAATATCATTAATTGAAATACCTGAGGAGGTTGGACAAGACCCATCAAAAACGACTCTCAACTTTGTTGTTTTACTGGCTTCATTTATGACCCCATGATGAGGCAGGTAATGATGTGGTTCATTATCATTTGGACAATTGACCTTTGACATATGTTGCAGTGACTCATAATTATTCATGAAATTAATGTATGACTCTTTAAGAGTTGGATTGAAATGTAAGCGTTTTTCTAACGAATGGAATTTTTTTAAAGCTGTTGACCTAGAGTTTCCTAATTGATTGGTAGAACTCTTAAAAGAAATTGATACAATATATCTACCGGCATTGTCTTGTTTGAGGTTATCAAGAAAGTGTGCTTCGCACAATTGCTCTTCCTCGCATAATGATCGTGTAGTTGAACATTCTTCCAAATCCCAAAAACATTGGAGTTGGTTTTGAACATCAATGGTTTTTGATAAACAACAGTACGATGTTTGAGATGATTGTTTTAGTGGACCTGATAGTATCCAACCTAATTGACTATTTTGTAATATTGGACAATGTTTTCCTATATTTAGTTGTCCTGGTATTATTAGTGACCAAAATAATTGAGCACCAATAAGTAATTCAATTTTGTTTGGTCGATCAAATGAAGGATCAGCTAGAGGTAAATTATCAGGTATCTTTAATGAATTTAATGGTATTGCTATATTGGGCAAATTTTTAGTAATTTTATCAATGATTAGACATCTCAAATCAGCAGTAAATTTGTTTACTCTGGATTGAATCTTTATTTGGCACTGAGATTTAATTGAGGTTTAATACATGATCTATGCCTTGAATTGATATGTTTACATTTTGTTTTTTAATTTTCAATTTATTTTGTAATTCTGTTGTTATAAAGTTAGACTGTGAAGCTGAATCTAATAACGATTGGCAAGTGTGTAGAGAGCCATTCTTATCTACTATTTGTACCAAGACTGTTGCAAGTAAAACTTGACCACATGTCATTGTTTGACTTGAACATGCAACTGTGGCATTTTGTTGTTTGTGGTTTGTTTTATTTTCAATATGAATTAATGTATTATGAGGTTTCTTGCATTTTTTGCAACCACGAGCACGCGAAGAACAATTTTCTACTAAATGGTTATTTCTTAAGCAGTTTGAACATAATTTTAGAGTGTTTATTGTTTCAATTCTCTCGTTTATTGATAACTTTAGAAATTTATCACAATTGTAGATTGGGTGTGCTTGTTTGCAGAAGTAGCATGTTAAAGTTGAAGTGACAAATGATTTTTGAAATTTATTATTTCCATGCATCTTTTCTTTTATAAATGGTTTTGATGTATTGTAAGAAAGGTTTAAATTTTCCAACATGTCTGCCTTTGAATTGATAAATACTTTTAATTCACTGAATGTAGGCAACTCGCCTTCCAATTTATATGTTTCCCAATCTCTTGCTGTTATTTTGTCAAATTTGCTCGCTATTAAGTAGATTATGATTGAATCCCATGACTCGACAGGTTGCCCTAATGAGCTTAGAGCTCTTAAATGTTTTATTGCACTATTTGAAAGATCTCGTAATTGTGAGGCAGATTCTTTCGTATTTTCTTTTAAATGAAATATATCTCTAATGTGGTTATGTACTAGCAATTTTTTATTAGTGTATCGTGAGCATAAAAGATCCCAAGCTATTATGTAATTATCAGAAAACATTTGTAATGATTTGATGAGATCCGCTGCCTCACCTTCCAATGATGCCCTCAGATAATGGTATTTCTCAATTGAATCTAAATTGTTATTAGAGTGTATAATGGACGTAAATGTATCCTGAAATTCTAACCATTTTACATAATCTCCCGAAAATGTCGGTAGTTTTATCTGAGGCAATTTTACATTCGTTTTTACTCCCGAACTACTTGATTGTGATTGAACACTAGCAATGGAAGGTGTATTATTATCGCTGAAATCACGTGTGCTATTCTTTATAATAGAACGCGCGTCTACCAATGTAGAAAAATAAATATTTTCAAACTCCAAAGCATAATTATATTCGTCTGCTTCATTGACGATTGAGAGTTCGAATATATTGTTTTGTATTTCTTGTAAACTATCTAGGATTGGTGTGAATCTTTCAATTCGCGCTTCAATATTCTCGATTTGCATGAGAGATTTAT
Source organism: Tachinus rufipes (assembly GCA_963932245.1). Classification (NCBI taxonomy): domain Eukaryota; kingdom Metazoa; phylum Arthropoda; class Insecta; order Coleoptera; family Staphylinidae; genus Tachinus; species Tachinus rufipes. The sequence goes on from OZ010748.1 coordinate 56,651,046, forward strand.
TTTCTATATTGTGCATACCGTCGATGTATGCTTTGAAATCATTTAATTTTCGTCTTAATGCTTGGATGTGTAATGATTTTAATTTAGCTTCTTCAGCCATAATGATAATTTAATTAAATGATATTTATTACCGTATTACTCAAATTTCTGTTTTATTTTAATAGGACTTGAGTAAAGGAAATGTCGGTAACTTACTATTATTGTTTTGTTGCCTTCCAGAATGATCTATTGTGGACCATTTGCTTTGTGTTGATACCGTCCGTGCTGTGGCGACTGTGTCCGTGCTGGGGAACTGTGTATCTTCATGCGCGGGAAAAGCAATGACTGGTGTTTATTTTACATGGGCAGCATGGCAATGGCTGGCATCCATACACTGATTAATCCGGTTTGAAGGACCAATGTTTTTACTCATCAACAATGATAACGATCACTGTTAACGATTTTATTATTTTTTTTTATGATGTTGTTGTAATTGGGCGTAACTAAAATAATACTGCTTTATTTTTGTTTTTTTATTATTGGGAGCGTTGTTGACTATACAAACTGCATTGCCGAGGCACGGTTGCCAGTTATTGTACAACCCTGTTGCCAGTGCATTAACAGCAGTAGTTCTGCAGGTAGTGGAAGTTTCTGCTGATCGTAGAGATGGTAACTAGATTGAAGAATTATTCCTTTCTTGGTTTCCTTTTTTACTATTACTGCCTTGGCTGTCACTAGGTCTTAAAACATAAGTCCCCTTGCTTTGATAAGATGCGATGTCAATATCGTGTTTGTAAATATACGCACTGAGTTTCACTCCTAGCTTTGCCACCTTATCCCAATTGCCTTTATCCATAAGCAGAACGTAATGGGTTCTTTTGGGTTTAGAGTTGATTACTTGCAAGGTCTTGGTGTTTATGGTGTATTGCACTGCTAACTTTTTAAGAAAAGTTGCTGGTTCTAACTGTGGTTTTGTTACCTATGTTATTTATTTATTTATTTACTAGTCAACGGAAGCCATTACAAAATAAGTATATATTTACAATTTAAAAAACATAAATTAAACATTTGAGGTTAGGGTATTTTAATAAAAAAATTATATACTTTATTGTATTGATTTTACTTTTTTATATATATTAAGACCGGTTTCGGCTGTTAAGCACAATGAACTATATAATTTTTTTCTTAAAATACCCTAACCTCAATTATTTTAAACTGTGCAATAATCAGAAACAAATACTATAAATTAAACATAAAACAACTAATATTAAAAATAAGAATAAAACTTAAATAGTTACAAAATATAAAAAAGATCACGTATAGGTGACAAGTGCACGTCGCAGGGTTTTAAAAGAATCTATAAAAAAATCTACTTTAACTTCGTTGGCATGCCGCAAAATACGTGTAGATGCAGAGTGCATCGCATAATCAGTGCGTTTGAACGGTATATGAAATAAATAGTCATTGCGTAAAACTCGAGTTGGGACATGAATACCTATAGAGCTGAGCAAGTCAGGACAGTCAATAATCCCACAAAGCACTTTAAAAACTAGTGTCACGTCAAAATTAAAACGTCTTTTTTCAAGACTGGTCATACAAAATGTAGAGAGCAGTTCCATGTTGCTGCCTGCAATGTTGCATTTATACGCCAAAAAACAAACAATTTTTTTTTTAATCTGTTTAATTTTTCCTTTACTGACGGCGGTGTACCACACATTTGAACAATACTCGAGATAAGGGCGTACTAAAGCGTTGTAAAGAATAATTAGAGTACAATGGTCACAAAACTTCTTAGAGTTACGCTTGCAAATCTTAAAAATTGATAAGCTTTAGCCACAACAGTATCGATATGTAGTGTAAATGAAAGGCTTGAATCAAACGTAATGCCTAAATCTTGAATAGTGTTAACTCTTAACAACATTACATTCATGAGAGAATAACCATACATCACCGTAGACTGACGTCTAGAAAATGTCATCACTTTGCATTTATTTAAATTAAGTAGTAAGTTATGTCTGACACCAACTAGAAAAAATCTGTACTCTTCATTAAGTAGTACAGCATCATCCAAAGACTGAATTTTTATAAAGATTGTAATATCGTCCGCAAATAATAAACAACGCGCATTAGAAAAACAGTGTAGCACATCATTGATAAAGATATTGAACAGTAAAGGTCCAAGATGTGACCAATGCGCACAAATTAAGATCTGTTAGATAAATAGGATTGAATCCACAGAAACAAGATGCCATTAACTCCAATACCACTTAGTTTTATAATTAGTATCTTGTGGTCAACGGTATCAAAAGCTTTTGAAAAGTCAGTGTAAACTGAATCTACCTGGAATCTGTTTTCGAGCGCATCTGTTATATAAAATTCATACAACAAAAGGTTGGAAGATGTCGCTTAGCCAGTTTGAAAATCGTGTTGATTGAGAATAATTTCAGATTGCTATTACTTTTTTTAGTTCAGATCTATGATCTAAAGTTCTTTGCCTTTTAGGTTTTCTTTGGCCGATGTGCTAAAACTAAGGAGCCATTGTTTGATTGGATATACACATATATTTTTTAGGAATTTCAACTTAAAAAAGTATTCCTAAAAATGAAGAGATGTTGCTCATTTTCTAGATTGTCAATTCTGCCCAAAATAATCGACTTTACTGATTCCGCTTTCTCAAAGTTGAGGTAACATTTGGAGAACCTTTTCGGGATTATTCCTCTTGCATTGCTTAAAATTCTCTTTAAGGTCCCTTTATTGTCGTTGCTTTTTTCTTGCCGTTGTTTTTGCAATTCTAGGCTTGCTGCTGCTAGATATGTTTTGCTTTTGCGTCCCTGATGTACCCGGGACATTTGGTGACAGGTAGTGTGGAGTTTTTTTGCTGTATGCTTGTTGCATTACCCTTATTTGGCTCAGTTGTTTGAGCTCCCTCTGCATTTTTTTGTCTTTGGAGCCCCCAAAAGCCTAGGCTTTGCGATTTTAATCCTACTTTTGATTGCCAAATTTGGGTTTTCCAAAAAGTCCCTAATTGTTTTTATAATTATGGTTGCCACATTATCGTATTCAGTCATTGATTTGTTTTCTTCAGAACCCGAGGAGTGGACTATCTTTTTGTTTTGTGAAGTGTTTGCCTTAACAAATGGCCCTTGAGAATGACTAGCGGTGGTTTTCTTCTCTGCGTTGGTCCTGGTGTTTTCTCTGCGTTGGTGCTGCTGTCAATTTGTCCTTTTCATTGTCACTAATGTGGTAATAGTTTGAGGTGAGCTAGTTTTGGCCTCGCAAAATTTACACAGTTGCTGCGGCATCACATGCTGTCTCAGGCGGATCTCTTCTTATACTGTATTTTTCTGTCTTATTTTCTGCACTGACATCCATCAGTAGATAGGCTAGGAGAGTTCAGGCGCAAAATCCCATAAGGTTTACATGGGGGGGTCAAAATTTACATTTCCGCCATCTTGGATTTTTTATATATAAAATATAAATATAAATTTAAATATTTTTTTTATTGATAAGATACATATATTTAATAATAATTATAATAGTAATAATAATAATAATAATAATAATAATAATAATAATAATAATAATAATAATAATAACAATAATAATATAAATAATAATAATGCTTTTTAATTATACCAATATATGTTAAAACTAAATTGATATTATAGCGATTCCATAATTTGTCAGGGACCCCAGGGCAAAGTATCAAAGAAACCTGACACTATATATCTCTTTATTATCGTGCGGACTTAGTGCAATTTTAGTTTGCTCAACGGTGGAGACAGTGTGGTTCTCGGATTGGCAAAGTTTTTGTCTAACATATGTTTCCTTGTTTTCACATAAACAATCAAAATAATCATCAAATTTTAAACGATTTTTAACAATGTGCTTCTTTACTCCTTTTGCTTTCTTGTCCTTGTTTTTATCTTCAACACGCACCGCATACATTTTTTATCATAATCCCACAAATTCAGTCATCACTTTACCGGAGCTCTTGTCTTTCATCATCCCCAACACTTGGTATACCGTAGATGCTATCAGCAGGATAATCATTTGTATCATAATATTTTGAAGCATCATGTAAAATGACTATATATAAATCTTCACACTCTACCTCATAAATGAGAGAATCGGTGTCTGTATAGCACACTCGGGCCTTTTCTCCAAATCAATTTTTCATATACGTGTAGTGAAAGTCTTTTCAAAATTGTTTAAAGTCAGACGTCCTCAGTTGCGTATTCAAATCAATATACGTTTATGCTGATTGTTTAAATTTTAAAACGCGATGAATTTTTGTGAGAATTAAACCATTTTCTAAAGCCTGTTGTAAGGAGCGATAGTGCAATACATACTGCTTCTTATTGTACAAAGTAGCCATTAGTTTGGTTTGTTTTGAGTTTGGCGGTGCAAGATGTTCAGGGCAAAACGGAAGATTGCTGTGTAAATCATGAATAGGTTGCGGGTAATCTAAGTCGACTTCGAGAATGAAACCGTCAAAGCCATCCTCAGGTACATTGAAATCAAAATTGTTTAAATCACCTTTTACCCACTCGAATCCACCATACGGCAAGTACTGGGACATTGCCCACCCATATTGATTATTTATCATAAATTAAAAACTTTGTTGGTTTACCTGTATCATAATTTGACATGTACTTATTGTTAGCTTTTGCGTATCGTTTCGAGCACCGACTGAGCCCACCTCGAATTCCTCTTTCAACAAACAAAATCTTATCAATATCTGTTAGTAACTCTAACTTAATTTGTGTATGCTTTAGCATACAATCCCACGTGTATCCGGGTAAGGTGTAATAGTGGGAAGGATCCAGACCGTAAGTTTTTATACAGCTGGCGCGATACTGCTCAAACACATCAGCTAATAACAAAACGTCCGTTTTCAAGTATAAATTGAAGTATTTGCTCAAATTTCTACACCCAAAACTAGACCATACGCTACGGGCATGAGCATAATCATCATCATCAGTTATATCTGTATCGGTCTATAAGCTAAAAAAAATCTCTTAATCAGGAACCTTTGTTTTATCTAATTTGCTCCACAAATTTAAATAATCATAAGGAAATACACCCTTTCTCGTTAATAAATTAAATTGTGTTTCATCCAAGTCACAAAATTGAGATGGTAAATTTGGATAATTACTTAAATATGATGCTAATTTTTCTAGTCCGCTAGCTAAAAATCTAAATGAATCTATAAATCTAAATTTTACTTTTACATATCATCCACATTTTTGGTAAATAAAATGTAGCGTTTTTTATTTATTGAAAGTAATTCTTCTCAACGTTTGAAATCTGACGCTCGAAGTTCTTAATAATAAAGTGGAAGTCGTACCCACTCGAGTTATGAAAAACCACGGGAATGATGTGACTATTCTTGTAATTAATGTTACACCCCTCATGTGCAGCACCGCGATATTTTCCAGTAAGATGACAGTAATCGCGTACCTTTTTGTCGGTATCGTTAAAAGCTTGCTCACAGATGTGACAGTTTGAAGAAGATTTAAATTTTAGTTCTTGTGTAGTCGTAAGAGAATCTATCGGTAGAGGATAGAGAAACACAGTCTCAACGTCCTCGGACAGCTGCTTCATTTTGTTTGCAAACCATTCCTGACAGTCCTGGCCACGGTATGATCTATAATAAGATAATGAGTCATCATACGAGCACTTCACATAAAACGCAGCGCTGAATGGTACATGTTTTTGCAGCTTTATTGTTGTTGTAGTCTTTTGGGAGCTTCTAGATCGGGTGCAGTTAACAGAATTCTAAATACACATATACTATAAATGGAGCATGTTTTTTATTTTAATTTTTTTTGAATACAACATTAGTGTATTCTCCGCTAGGCAACCGAACCTTAAACTTATTAAACTTTGTACAGTCTTTTGTGGTATCCAATTTCTGTTGTGAACTATAGTAGTGCAGACAGCGATTGCAAAATATTTCTGGCCATTACGGTTACTAAGCTGGCTGAAAACAAGACGACAAATATTTTTAATCCAAACAAAGTGAAATCGTAGTAAACAACCATCATTACAATCATTATCATACAAAACTTGGAGAAGAAGTAGGTTCACATGTTTTTCTTGTTTGTTCTTTGTCTTGTATGTAGGCACCACATTAAATTTCTTATACGACTTTTCCAGGGTGTACACATTTACAGAGATATTGTTTTGTGTCTCAAAACGAGGTATTTGTTTAATTGTCATGGGCATTGTAATATATTTTAAATTCAATACGGTAGAGTAGTGAGGATATGATGTAGAACGGTCAAAGCTTTTTCTTCCAGGATATAGTGCTGACGTCACTGCTCACGCAAAACAGAATTCGTCTTCATTTTTAACGTTAACACAAGCATGTTTAAGTTTAATAGATTTCGGTAAACCAATGTTCGAGGATCCTAGTTGAGGTACAAATTTATTAATATTAAATGTAACATTGACAATTGTAGCAAAACTCCAACCATTATCCTTTTCCTGAAACTCTTCAAGATGCGCACAAATACTATTTCGAATGTTTTCTTGGAACCAAGTAACTAGATTTGTGTCGCGGTAGATAGGCGCATTTTTTGTTTTGAGATATTTAAATTTATATATCTCTTTATCTGCTTTAATAATAACAAACTCTCCAAAGAAAGAAGCGTTAACTTTGATAGCAGCAGTCTTTTTAAGTATGTTATTAATCTTGCGGTTAAATACACCTTGTTTGATGCACAAGAAATTCTGTAGGATCCTTATGTGTAAGGTTGACAACTGCTCCGGTATTAATCCTAGAAGTAAATGTCGATTTAATATCCTCCCATTTTACGCAAAGATTGGGATTTAAAGGGGTATATCCAGCACCGGTGACTCTTAAAGCTTTCATCATGCAACGAAATCCCTGCATTAGTCCAATACATGTAATGATGTGCTTTGCAGAAACATTTACAGCGGTCTTTAATGTAGCATTCATAATGCAAATATGTCGACCACATTCTTTAATCGCAGGTTCGATGGCAGCAAAGTCACTCTTAATATCGAGTAGGCGCCCCTTGGTTTTATCAATAATTAAAAAAAAAGACTGGTTTCTAGTAGCCATTATATCTGCAACAATTTAGAGGTTGTTTATTAGCTTTGTAACGTTGATCTTGCAATTTTTGAAACAAAAATAAATGACTAAATGAATTGAAATAGAGCTTCATAGATCTGTTCTTATACCACAAACAAAGTTATAATTTAATATAATGTTGAAGGAAGTATTTTTTTAATTACTTTCTTATGGTATTTAAAAATGTATACTGTATACTAAATTTATAAATTTTATGCATAGATGTAGAGAGATAACTATATTACAAATAATAAAGTTACACATGCGCATAGCGCTAATAAAATTAGATAATATATAATCAATATTTATAATTCTAATATAGTTTTCATGCGAGTCGGAGACTACTTTTAACTTTTTACAAATATTACATACATGTTAAAAAGTGTGTTATTAATATATCAATTACAATAGTGTGTTATGAAATGTAGGCATACTCAAGCAGTTCTATAATAGCCTTAAGGAGACAGTTTCCCCAAATAATGTTAAATATACGGAAACACTATATATACTTAACTCTTTTAATGGTAACAACTAGCTTTGTACACTAGGATTACAAATACCAAAAGTCGGTACTTCACCCTTGCAAGGGCTACAGCGTCGTGTTTCCGTGCGGGAAAAAGTCGACCACGAGTTAGCCTTTTAAATACAATGTTAAAATTATAATAAAAATTGAAAATGTAGGTATAGCACAGCACCAATAATACTAGTTAATTATTTTCTAGTCGATTAATTCCTGTTGATACATGGCAACAATTTCCCCCGATCATGTTTATTTATACATATGAAAAACACTATATATACCTAGCTCTTTAAAGATGACAACCTCCGTTTCAGAGAGGAATTAAGATCATCAGGAGCTGGTACTCGTCCCTCGTAAGAGAACTTAACGTGATTTCATGAGGAAAAGAGTCAACCGCCAAGTGTTAGCGACGTAATAAATATTAAGCATAGTTATTTCAATAAAAAAAAAAATTAAACGGATAATAAAATTACAATAAAATTTAGATATTTGTGGGATTTATTAAAGTTTACACGAAGTTACAACAGTAATGTATTAAAAAAGAATGAAAGATAACACATGAATAGAAATAGCACGTTTTAAATATGGTTCGTCTTGCGTCGTTGTCGGGATATGTTCACTTATCAACGTCTTAGTCTCGACTGCCCGCGGCCCACAACCCCACATTCACCACACTATGGTCACCAGTGTTGCCACTCCACATTCGGCCGTCCTGAACTAGTCCGCCTCGGACTCTGCTCCTTCGTTTGACCATGGCTTGATGTATTCTGCGCAGGTTGAAGTCTTCTTTGGCCCATCGGTTGTCTCTTCTTTGGCGACGTCGTAGGTGTTGTTAGTCTTGACCCTTGTAATCCTATACGGACCCAGATACTTTGGCTTTAGCTTAAGCCCAGGACCATATTGCGTTCTTTTAATTGCAACCAGATCTCCTTCCTTATAGATTGATGCTGGTCTTCTTCGTAGGTTGTACCCCTTCTTGTTTTCTGATTGGACCTTTTCGATCTGCTGCTTGGCTGCTTCTCGCTGCTCTTCTCTCTCTTCTTGGTAAACTCTGACATCTTCCTGGTTTAGTAATTCTCGGATTCGGGCATCTTCTTTGTTGCGCATCTTTACTCCTATCATCAATTCGAAAGGACTGGTTCCAATACTTCTCTGTTGAGTTTAGTTGATAACTCGCTGCAACTTCTCGACATGCTTGTACCATTTGGATGGGTCTTCGATTGACAACTTTGCTAAAACAGGTATGATTGTAGCATTTAAACGTTCTACTTGCCCGTTTGCCCTAGGTAGACCAGCTGTAATTAGAACATGCTTGATTGCTTCCTGGGAACAATAATCTTCAAATTCTTTAGAGGTAAATGCAGTTCCTCTATCAGACACGATTTCTACTAGATTTCCAAACGTGGACTTCTGGACTTTTAGCTTCCTTATCACTTCAGCTGACGTGGTACTCTTCGTCGGATATAGCCACACAAACTTTGTGAAACTATCTATGACTGCCAAGGTATGGTTGTAGTTCTTGCTTGTGAAGTCTGGTTGCTTTGAACTTCGCAGTTGTGCTGTCTACTAATAGCAATACTGGGTATCGGCTAAGAGCATCAACGTGTGGGAGTCTTGAGCTTGGTCTGTGTTCTATTTTATAGTCAAACTCCTCTAACAGCAACACCCATCGCGCTACTCTGGTCGTCAGATCCTTTTTCTCCATAGTTTTTTGAAATGCGGAACAATCGGTGATTATCTTGAAGTGCTTTCCAAGAAGTACACTCGGAATTTCTTCAATGCCTCAATAATTGCTAGTACTTCCAGCTCATAACTTGAGTAGACTTCTTCAGCAGCTGTAGTCTTGCGACTCATATAATGAACAGGATGTAGCATTTCATCATCTCCTCCCTGTAGCAGAATTGCACCATAGCCATGCTTGCTTGGTTTCGCTTTCTTGTTTAAAGATGTTTAATACTGGCTTAGCTGCAAGTATTTCCTTCAAGTTTCTGAATGCCGCCTTTTCATTGGTTCCAAATTGAAATGTAACGTTCTTCTTTAGCATATCGCTTAACGGCTTTGCTATTTGGGCATACCCCTTGATAAATTTTCGGAAATATCCTGTCAATCCTAGGAAACTCTGCAGCTGTTTAGTTGTTCTTGGTTCCGGAAATTTGGTTACTGCTCTAGTCTTCATTTCGGATGGAAAAACTTTTCCCTCTTCCAACGTGTGTCCTAAAAATTCGACGCTTTTTTTCAAAAAATGGCATTTCTTTACATTTATCTCCAATCCATACTCTGACGCATTCTTCAGTGTTAACTCTAGTTTTGATACAGCTTCCTCTTCGTTCGTTGCAGGTATTATCAGATCGTCCATGTATGTAAGCACTGTTCCATTTCTTGATAAGTTTCTAAAAATGCAATTTATGAACTTCTGAAACACTGCTGGTGAGTTGCACAATCCAAAGGGTACTCGTTTAAACTCGTATTGTCCTTGATGAGTTATAAATGAAGTGTATTTACGACTATCTTTTTCAACGCTTACATGGAAGAATCCACTTTTCAGGTCTATTGTACTGAATATTGTTGCATCTTGAAGTCGGTCTAGCACATCTTCAATGAGAGGTAGGGGATAACGATCTTTGACTATTTTTCTGTTTATTCCCCTGTAATCGACACATAGCCTTGGAGTTCCATCTTTCTTTTTTACTACTACCACTGGGCTTGCATATTCAGATGAGCTTGGTTCAATGACTCCTTCTTCCAACCATTCTTCTACTTGTTTATCGACTGCTTCTCTTTCGGGAAATGGTAGCCTTCTGGGTCGTGATGAGATTGCTTCATCATCTTTCACAATAATCTTCATCTCTATCTCGGTGGTCTTTGTCTTATTTGGTTTGTAGGCTTCCACGGTGTTCTTGACTGCATCTCTTGCGATTTTACTCGATTGGCTGCCTATATCCAGTGTTGGTTCTTCAGCTTCAATTCTCAGGAGGAATGGGGTATTGTCTTCTTGCAACTTCTTAACTCGTATGCTGGCTTTGTTCATGATGACCTCAGCTTGTCGTAGCAGTTCGCGTCCGATGATGGCGTTTACGGGCGTGACGTCATTGCTAACTACGTAAATTGCAACTGGGTAATTGTCTTCGTCTATGATCAGGTTTTCCTCGAAGTATCCTAATGTTTGGACATAATTTTTCTCAAAACCATTAAGAAGTAACGTTGATTCTTTCAGCTTTGGACATCCAATTGATTGGTACACGTCTTTATTTATCAGGTTCACTTGGCTACCCGAATCGAACAATGCTTCGATTGCGACACCTCTGATAACAATTTTCATTGAAATGTTTCCAGTAGCTTTCTTATTTAAGGAATGGACGCTTGCTCTGTCTTGGCCAACGTTGCACTGATTCGCTTTATGGCCGTATTGATTACATTTAAAACATTTGGGACCCTTGTCCTTATCCCTACATTCCGACGACTTGTGCCCTGTCTTTCCACAGTTATAACATCTGGGTTTTGAATTGTTTTGAACGGCTTCACTCTTAACTCCGTCAGTTTTAATTTTTTGAGGGACCTCACGTGACTTTGTTTTAATACTAGCATAAATCTGTAGTTTTTCTTTAAACGATTTGAGATCTTTTGCCCCATATAAGACTATTTTATTTACACTGCTGTCTGGCATACCATCGATAACGTATTGAATAAGAGCTGACGTCTCAATGCTGCCTCTGCTAGCAAGCTCTCTCATGCTAAGCAAGTATTCTTGGGGTGACTCATCTTTTTTAATCTTTCTTTTAATAAGCATATCATGCAACTCTGCACTGTTTATTTGTTCAGAAAACTCGTCTAGTAAAGAGTTTTTTAATTGCCTCCAAGTGCTTATTTTATTTTGACTGTTAATAAAAAGTTTGGCTAAGCCACTCACCCTTCTTTTTGCAAAGATCAGCTATTGTAAGTCATCCCAGTTCAGTAAAATAGCGGTTTCTTCAAATTCCTCAATCCACTTTTCTACAGGATAGTTGTCATCGCCTTTGAAAAATCTCACGGAGTCCTCGACGTCTCTAAAGGTTAGTGCGAACGCGTGTGTATTTTTTTTCGTATGCTTGGATGATGCGATTGACGGTGCATCTGATTCTTCGTCGACATCCTCACCGTCGTCGCTATCTGGTGGGTCTTCCGGTTCACTATCGCCATCCTCTGGTGCAGTCACTTGAATGCTATTTATATCGGTAAGACACTCGCAGATTCGTGTACTGATTTCTTCTTTGGTTCCTTCATAACTTAATCGCAGCATTAAACAAATTGCCGTCAAATCTCCAATTGAAAAATTTCTCTGTACGTACCCCACTTTTGCTTTAAATTCGTCTGATTCTGTCGAGTATTCAAACCCTCTAAATTCTCTGAGTTTCTTCCTACTACTTCTGTCACCCTCAGCTTCAAATATTAATTTATAAAGCGCGTAGGCGGTTACCTTGCTTGCTGATGTAATGCTTTCCTTTATTTCGGGTATCTGTCCTAAGCACTCCATTGCAATACAACGCGTAATTGTATTTGTATTTGTTGATGTGCTTTTTTTGCTCGAAACTTATTTCCTATGCGCCGCTTCGTGTGCTCGTAGCGCTCGGAACTTATTTCCAATGCCGCTCGCAGCGCGGGAGAATACCACGCGGCCTGCTTTTTCTCGGGCTTATTCTAACCTGTTCACGCACTTGCCGGCGTGCTTATTTTTTGCACTTTTGTCTTTTCACTCTTTGTCTTTCTGTTTTAACGTCTTTACACTTTCTTTTTCACTTCTTTGCACTTTCTGTTTTTCACGTCTTTGCACTTTGTGTTTTAACGTCTTTACACTTTGTTTTCACGTTTTTTTTTTAAATAAATTTGATTGCGGTCAACGTGGTCACTTTTTATTCCGGGTTGAGCCCCCAAGTTTGTGGGATTTATTAAAGTTTACACGAAGTTACAACAGTAATGTATTAAAAAAGAATGAAAGATAACACATGAATAGAAATAGCACGTTTTAAATATGGTTCGTCTTGCGTCGTTGTCGGGATATGTTCACTTATCAACGTCTTAGTCTCGACTGCCCGCGGCCCACAACCCCATATTCACCACACTATGGTCACCAGTGTTGCCACTCCACATATTTATGTTTTTTTTTTTATTTTATCATTTTACATTTTCAAATTATTCTTAAAACAATTTTAATAAAAGATAAAATAATTAATTGAATTTTTATATTAATTATTTACTTAATTTTCTTTTCTTTATGTAACCCCATATTTATTTCGCTTGTCCATGGTTTTCATTCCATCATTATTTTCCTTCACTTTTCCGCGGTCTTTTCTGTTTGTCTTTTTCAGAGTCGCCACGATAGACCCCGTTGGCGTGAAGTGTGTCTTTTGTTTATAGCCTACATCCTGTGTATGATATATATTTATTTGTCTATATCTCATTTACATTAGTTTGATTTTATTTATTCACTCATTATATCTTAAACATATTGTATTTTTATTTATAACATGTCGGTTTCTAACTGTGCTAAGTGCATACTGCCAGTGGAAAGCGACCATTTACGGTGCACCGTTTGTCGTCACTGTTTTCATGGCAACAAATGTGCGGGTCTAACTAAAACCATAGTTAAAGCTATTACGGATAATAAAGCAATCTCTTGGAAATGCGATAACTGCATCAATTTAGTTATCGTTAACAATAATGTGCTTGATAATATTTTAAGCACATTAAAAGAGCAATTATAAACAATTTAGTTTTTTCACCTACTTGCTTTAATAAGAATAAAAATAAATCAAATTTGAACTTAAACTTAAACTTGCGTGATGCTACCCTTGGCCCAACATCCTCTGGACCTAAATGCGCTGGCCCATTAATTGATTTTGTTGATCCTAAATCTCCAAATATGGAGCGCTTACAAAACATGTCCGCGTCTACAATTAATAATAATACCGGATTCTCTTCTTCATTTGCTTCAACAGTGCTGAACCACAAAAAGCCTACTCCTGATGCGAGTTCTAAGTTACCTAAGCGCAAAGCTCCAATAATCATCGGAAGTTCTACAACATTGAAATAATTTACAATGTTACAATATAATCAAACTTATGTAAAATTTGTACTATTTCAATCGACTATCTCTTTATTTTGCCCGTATCAGTTTTGTTTACGATCTAAATAAAATGCAAGGAAATAAACTCATGCGAGTATATACTTAAATCGCAATAACATTCAAGTCGACTTTCGGCTATCATTGAAAATAGAATGTGCGTATCAATATATCCTATCCATATTACAATAGGTAAATCCGATCGCGGAGTATTAAAAGATACGCATCCTCTCCACGCATCATTACTTGGGCTAAGCAATGCAAGCCCGGAGAGATCTGTGATACTGACCCGTGAATATATACAGGGTGTTTCAAAACATGTGAGAGTTATCGTCATGTCAATCTGCAGAAAGAAGACATTGGCTTTATCTGGGTAGAGTTATACCAGGAACAAAAGACACAGATATTCTCAAATACATGAGTGATGCTCTCGGCATTAATGATGCTAAATGTTTCCCACTTACCAACAATGAGGATACCTGTTCATTCAAGCTAGGTGTGAAAGAATCACTTATTTCTCGACTTCTAGACACTAATCAATGGCCGGTTGGCATTGCCGTCAAGGAGCCACTTCTATCCGAACAACAACTACCAGGGAACGCAGAAGTAGTAACTAACTCAAAATCCATTAACACTCTCACTGTTTACTATCAAAATGTGAGAGGTCTACGTACTAAGTTAGTTGATTTTTTCTGTTCGTATTTGACGGAAGATTTTCATGTCTTGTCTCTTACTGAAACCTGGCTTCACCCTTCTATATCCGATAATGAATTTATTGATGACCGGTACATTGTTTATCGGATGGACAGAAATGTTAACACCAGCTCTAAAAGCAGTGGTGGCGGAGTCTTAATAGCGGTTAAGAAAAACTTAAAATCTACAGTCGTACCTTCGAATGATAACATTGAGATGGTTATTGTAAAAATTAGTTTTGAGCTGTCTGAACTAATTGTTAGCTGCAGTTATATACCTCCCAGATCCCCTATGGATTTATACGCTGGCCATGTAGAAGTACTTGAAAATGCCATCTTGAAGTTTCCTGAAAGTCGAATAGTAGTCACCGGTGATTTCAATCTACCCAATATCAACTGGTTACTTGATGATGAAAACTTAGCTGGGTTAACTCCAACTAATATTTCATCTACGGTGGAAATGTTTTTTTGTGATAGTGTCAGTGCTTTAGGTTTAAACCAATTTAACTCTATACCCAATGATTTTAATACTATTTTAGATTTATGTCTTACAAATAGTGATACTATGCAAGTATCTAAATGCGCTTGTATTATTCCATGCGACAGATATCATCCTTCTCTTATTATTAATGTTGTAATTAAAGAATGTGCTGCTATTGATGATGGAACTTACTTAAAATATAATTTTAAACGTGCTAACTACGTAGAAATTAATCAATTCTTAGCCCGTACTGATTGGTCTATTCTTAATATATGTGAATCTGTAAATGATGCGGTTGATATATTTTATGACGTTATTTATTTTGTAATCAATCTGTATGTACCTAAAACCACAGTTAGCAAACGTTGCTGCTTTCCACTTTGGTTTTCCAGAAAGTTAATTGATTTAGTTCTATCCAAGAAAAAAGCTCATAAAAAGTGGAAAACATCACTTTTAGCTTCCGACTATGCAGTCTTTACAAGATTGAGATCTAACTGCAAATCCGAGACCTTACTATGCTATAGGAAGTATTTGGATAATGTTGAACAGTCTATACCCGATAATTTATAACTTTTTTGGTCTTTTGTCCGGAGTAAAAATAAATCTTACGGCATTCCCTTCTCAATGTGTTTACACAATAATACGGCTTCAAATGGAGCTGATATTGCCAATCTTTTTGCAATTTTTTTCTCATCAGTGTATAAACTTTCTACACACATTCAATCAGCGATTGTATCCAATATATCTCTAAACTTAACTAATATTCCAGTCAGTTTAGACTGTGTGCTGAAAGCATTGGCAAAACTAAAAGTTAATAGTAGTGCTGGACCAGATAACTTACCTTCCTTGTTTCTACGGAACTGTTGCCAAACGTTATCTTACTCACTCCACCAAATTTATTCGTTTTCAGTGTTATCAGGAATTTTTCCCAATTTGTGGAAACAATCTTATATTGTACCAATCTTTAAATCCGGTTCCAAATCAAATGTAACTAATTACAGGCGAATAACAATCCTGTCGGTACTGCCAAAAAAATTTGAAAAATTAATTTATGATCGCTTCTTTGGTGTTTTTAAAAATATAATTATTTATCAACAGCACGGTTTTTTCAACTCAAACAAACTTGTTTGTATTTACTAATTATATAATAAAAGCATTGGAAAGTGGTGACAAGGTCCATGCAATCTACATGGACTTCAGTAAAGCCTTTGATTCTGTTAACCATGACCTGCTAATTAACAAATTGAGTGCATATGGTGTCGGTAATCCATTGATTAATTGGTTAAAGTCGTATTTAAGTGAACGTGTCTAGCAAGTTAAAATTAACACTTTTCTATCTCATTCCATTAAGGCGACATCAGGTGTACCACAAGGGTTCTATTTGGGACCTGTCCTATTTTCAATTTTTATTAATGAAATATCTGATATTTTAAACTGTCACCACTTGTTATTTGCAGATGATGTAAAGGTATATCGTAGAGGTAGCACTATTGCTGATTGTCTTACCATGCAAAGGGATTTACTAGCGGTCAATAAATGGTGTGTTCTTAACCACATGGATCTTAACATCAAAAAACGTCAGTATATATCATTTACAAGAAGCAAAAATCCTGTTAATTTCATCTATATTTTGAACGGTACCGGTTTAGAAAAAGTTGACTCAATCCGTGATCTAGGAGTCTTGCTTGATTCCAAACTGTTATTCAATCTTCATTTAGATTTTGTTATTAATAAAGCTAACAAGATGCTCGGCTTTCTTAAAAGAGCTACTGCTGATTTTAGTAACATGCGGGCTCTTCTTATCTTGTACAATTCTCTGGTGAGATCACATCTAGAGTATTGTAGCGTAATATGGTCCCCATCCTACCAAACTTCTATTGACAGATTGGAGTCAGTTCAAAATAAATTTTACAAACTAGTTTCATATAAACTCAGTCTTACTGGTGTGTATTTATCACCTGAAAATATCGGAATTTATTTGGGATTGTCTGCGTTGGAAAAACGAAGAAATGAAATGGACATGAAATTTTTGTTTAAAGTTCTGAGCGGGCTAATCTGCTGTCAGCAGATTCTGAATATGATAGATATTCATGTTCCCCAACGTGCGGTTAGGAATTACCCTTTTTTGCATATGTCCTTTAGTAGGACTAACTATGGTTGGCACAGCTCACTGTCTCGTATTGTACGACACGCTAACTGTGTATCAAATGTCGTTGACTTTGTTGGTATTTCATACGAGAAGTTCATTGCTAACTTAAAGAGATTAACGTAACACCTTAGCCAATGTGTAGGAATGTATGTATGTATTTATTCGTTTGTTTGTCATACTTGTAATCACTGTTTGTAAACAATTTTTATGTAACTTAACATGTAAATGCAGATGCGTTAATAAATTTATTATTATTATTATTATTATTATTATAACATGGGTTATCAAATTATGTACTTAAAAAAATCATTTTTAATTAAAATAATTATCAGGTAGTCTCATAAAAGCAAATCTTACAATTATTTGATTAATATTCTATAATAATGTATAGAAAATATTTGATTTTTAGTGTAAAAGTATTCAAACTAGAAATTTTTATATTTAATTTTTTTTTAATTAATAAATAAAATTTCAGATACCGCTCCAACTAGACGCGCTGTTTGGTATATAACGCGGCCACCGAGCATCATTAGATGGCATAGTGCAAATGCAGACCCCTTTCTGTGTGTTGGATGTCGCATCAGGTCGTATACTGAAAGGGGGAACTACTCTCGCGGTGTCTCAATTAAAAATCGAGGGACACTTAAAACTTACTTTGTAAAATCTAATACAATTTGTTAAAAAATTGAAGCACAAATAAAATTTTACAGTAAATAAAAAAATATAATACAAGACTAGCATTTACCGCTATGTAATATGATGTGAATATAATTTCATTGGTCTTACATGAGTCTGATTATCGGTAAAATCACTTAAAATATTAATAAGAATAGCAAAAGTTAAAAGAATGGTACTTCAGACTGCTTTATATAGTAACTTACCTGCTACACAAGAATATGTTGTTATAGAAAATTTGTAATTGCTGCTTTTTATAATGCTTACTGCACGAGACACAAACAATGAATGAATGATTTTCTTTTATACATTCGCCCGTATTTATACCTTTTATATAAACTGAATTGATTAATCACCATCAAAATAATAATTAAAACAATGAAAATTTGTTCGTGTTTTCATGCGTAAAATGTGTCGACCTCTTGTTAACTTTTGTTCTTAATTAATAAATTACTATAGTGTTTTAAGAAACAAAGGCAAACTTTAATAGCCTTCAAGCGACAAGTTCCCCAGATCATGTTTACAATTTAAACATACGTGAACACTATACATACCTAACTCTTTAAAGGTAACAACTAGCTTTGTACACATAGGATTACAATTACCACGAGTTGATACTCGCCACTCGTGAGTTTTTTTTAATAATTGCGCAATTGATAATTAAATTATGAAACTAAATTACTCGATTACGCCAGGTACTGGGAGACCTGAAGAATTGTTGTGCAGTGTCATGTTAGTACCTAACTCAACCACCGAGCATTTATAGGTGCGCCATCGGCGCTTACAATAAATATTAAAACGAGTTAATTCAAGAAAAAATAAATAAATAAATTTAAAATGATAAAATGTGTACATGAGCACTCAAGAAATTTTGTTAAAATACACCAAAATTATGAGGGGGACCAAAAATCGCTGCAACTAGGCGCGCCGTTTGATACATAAAGCGGCCACCAAGCATTGTAGATGTCTCCGCGCAAGATCTCCCACTCCCACATACAGAAAGGGGGCTCGGGGGCCCACTGGAAACGTACTTACCTTTTGTTTATAGCGATGATTTTGCAAAATAATTAATTAGAACTCAAATAAAATAACACTCAATTAAAACACTGAAGAGTTGTTGATCCAAGGAACTAGCAAAGATAACTGAAGTATATTATAATTTTTTTTTGTTTATATACCTATCCTATGCGTAAAAAATCTAGTCAAACAATAAAATTCATTGTTAATCCTTCCAATCATCATCAAGATAAATAAAAGCTTACTAAGGGCCCTTTCGAACGACCAAATTTGTGTGTGTTTTACATAAGAAACAATGTAGTTTTAAATAAATATAGGGTGAAGACACATTATCACATAAGATTACATGTATTTTTAGACACAAACCAGCACCCACTTTTACATTAGTTTACAAAAATTTATTACATTTGGTTCAATACCTAATCCCCCCCCCCCAAACAATAGCTAACTCCCCCCCCCCCCCCAAACAATAGCTAATAAGAATAAGTTTGATAAAATTTTAGTTTTTTTTCAAAGTGTTGCAATGTTTTAAAATCGAAATATTTCACAAAAATAAATCCAAAAATTACCCCCTAGAACAACCGTCGTAGAAGATATGGAGTAATCATATTTTATAACTTTCAATTCTGCACCCCCACCATAAACAATACTTTATAGGTACGAGTTTTATAAAAAATTCCTAAGTTTCAAAATCCCATAAAAATAGATATATCTTGAGAACACATCAAAATTTAAAAAAAAAAAAATCCAAAATTCTCCCCTCGTTATACACCCCAGTCGATTTTCACATCGAGTAATAAGTGTTAAGGTTCACTCTGTCGTACTTAGTTGTGTATTGTTGCTATATAAATCACAACCTAACCTAACC
This sequence comes from Tachinus rufipes, assembly GCA_963932245.1. Classification (NCBI taxonomy): domain Eukaryota; kingdom Metazoa; phylum Arthropoda; class Insecta; order Coleoptera; family Staphylinidae; genus Tachinus; species Tachinus rufipes. The sequence continues at coordinate 56,670,626 of OZ010748.1, forward strand.
TAATTACGAAGGGCTAAGTTCAGGGAAATTTCTCCTCAACTTAAATAAAATTTATTAATAATAGTTAAAAAAAAAATTATATGACAAAAATAAAACTAATCATAAAACGAAAAAGCTTGAATGTTTGGCGACATTAATATTAAATTAATATTACAAAAAAAATATAAAGTAGTCTTGCCTATGATCAGATACCCTATATTATTTATTAAAATTAAAGCAGTCTCCTGCACGATGTAATTATTTTTATGTCATTAAATTACCGAATACACGTAAATAGATACCTGAAGATTTTATAGTTGTAAAAAGATGTAGTAAGAACCTGCTTCTAGTTTAAGCTGGATGACGAATCCTTCCCTTCGAGTAATTATTTATGCAGATCTCATTGGGGTTTACTTCGAAATTAATATATGGATTCTTATCCTTAGATAAGTCTTTGATAAATACTTTAAACGTTTTCGGTGACAAAACTTGCGGCTTGAGCCTAATAATATTGAGAAAATAGTTTTAAACAATAATGTTAATTCATTTACAGCATGTAATACCATATTAAATTTAACAATTAAAAGGAAACAAGTTGAATCGCAAATTGCGTCTTTACCTTGAAACGCATGTTGAAATGCAAAAATTTTGTTTTTAAAATAGCACATCTAACAAAGTTAGTGTAGAAAAAGAAAACATTTAAGTAAACGGATCAAACACAAAAATTATTCAAAAAACTGAAATTAAAATTAATTCCAAAACTGTTTATACTTACGATAGATGCATCAGGTTATGCAATATAAGGTATATTATTGTAAGGAGAAATTGGTACAGATTTGCCCATAGCATATTCATCAAGAACATTAAATTCTGCCAAGAAAAAATATAATACAACCAAGAAGGAATTGTTAGCAATAGTATGGTGTTGTAATCTTTTTTGGCCATATTTGTTCCGTAAAAAATTTCTGGTTGTAACAGATAATAATATTTTGATTTGGTTACAAAATATTAAAAATTCAAGTTCAAGATTAAACTCATTTCAGATTAAAATTAGCAGAATATGATTTTGAGTCTATATATAAAGCAGGAAAATTAAATGTAAATGCGAATGCATTAAGTCAAATTTGCGTGGTAAACGACAATCCAACTGAAAGCTACAAAGATAATAATGTTGTTAAAAAAAATGATGATTTATTCAGTGCAGATCAAGAATATTCTGTCAGTAAGTAAAAATTTAAAAATAAGCGCAGGCATAGTTCTGCAATTTAAGAAAAAGTAAAAAAAAAAACTATAAAGAAAATTTGATAAGACAAAATAAACCATTATACTCTGTAGCATACGTAAAGGAAAGAAATCGGTATATATTATACTTAGTAGTAAAACAAAACTATAATGAAAGCCTTTAATAAATGTTACATAAGTATTGTGGAATTATCTTTGAAAATAAAACCAGATATATTTTAACTTGCCAGGATGCATTAACAAAATTTTGGAAGCCATTCCTATACAAAATATGAAATTAAAAACAATAACGCAGAAATTAGTTACTGAAATTGTTTTGGTCAAAAATTAGGCATAATTATAATGTTAAAATTCGGATGGAAATATCAATAAAAATGGAAGATTGTTTGGTTGCATAGAATAAACAATAAAATTTAATCGTTCAATATCGCAGCACGCAAATAAAATAATATTGAAATGCCCGATGATTACATTAATCCGTCCGTCAGACCTCTTTCGCCAGCGCGACAAATTCATTCCTTTCTTCCCGTGGCTTGAGAGCGGTCGGTGATATTTGCGTATGCTCGCAATTTACAAAATTAATGTGGAATAATTCCGACACGCGATCAAATGAGATTATACTTTATAGTGTTTTAAATCCGGAGAAAACCCCCGGTGGATATAAAAGTATACTTCTCGCAAATTAATTATTTCGGAATAAAAGTCACGGTGAAATATATAATTGATTACAAGAAGGGCACAAAAAATCATAAGGTAAAAGTGTAAGTTGAATTTGTATACGTAACAAATTTTTCTATGCAACCTTAACAACCAACCAAACAATCTTCAATTTTTATTTAATTAATACTGCAAAACCTCAACGTTACTTCCATCCGACGACCAAGCTGCTTCTATTCCCGGAAGGTTTTTTTTTTTTGGATTATTAAATTGAATCCATATTTGGTATACTGGGATTAATGCCATCGCCGCAATACGGGCGATTGCAAGGACCTGCAGGAGGTACTGTGCCGATCATAATAATTGTCCCAGCAGGGGCTCGACCACGCGGTCCGCAGGATTCGAGGACATCCTTCAACTCAACTCAAACAGTGTTTGTTTCTTTGCTAAACTTATTTACTTATAATATTCATTATTCTTTATTTACCTACAATTAATAAAAATTAGTTTTATTTTAATATACAATCGGAGCGATCGGTTATTAATATTTACGAATTATTAATGTTGTAGTGTTCCCTAGGTTAGGGCTGGGGTTTTGGCTTTGATGAGGGTCCGTGGTCATAAACCGCGCCTCTGGAGATGATGCTAGTGTAGGTTGTAGGGCTTTTTTTTAGTTTGTTTATTTATATCTATTTCGTAATTATAATTTCCAAACTTTTACTTTTTAAATCTAACTTACAACTGGGGCCTCAAACTAAACATATCTGAATATATATATATATATATATGATGATGCGAAGCCCAGTATACACTACAGGCCACCAGAAGCCCGGTCTTAAAAAAACAGTTTTGCTGTATATTTTGAAAATTTACTCTTTAATAATGAATATAATTATATCTGATATGCGAGGGATAAGTTTATATAGAAATTTATTTTGTATAGATTTGTCAGGTTATGCGAGCCCTACGAGACAACACGGATATTGTGAAGCCTAAATGTTTATATTGTCTACGGTTTATTTGACGCTCAACGGTGTTTCCAATTTTTTTGCTATTAAACCGCATAAAATATTAGAAAATCAATCGGACAAATATTTTAAGAAATGTGGCTGTTGAATGTAAGTAATTTATCACATAATAGTTTTAAATAAATAATATAATGTTAGTATTCTAATGCTATATATATAGATAATTGTAAAAAAAATAAATCTATACAATACTTAATTGTTGTTGTGACAACTATTTAATTTCTAAATATTACAATTTAATATTTAAAAAAAATTATATTAATGTATGTAAAGCTTTTTGATTGATTATTAATGTCAATACTTATAATTTGTTTAGTAAAAAATAAGGGTCCTTGGAGATGTTTGTGACATTGCTTTACTCAAAAACCTCTTAGTTTAAACTACTATTCCATTAGCTCAGAATATAGCCCAATAGTCTCTAATCTTTATGGGAGGATTGAACAGAAAGTTAAGAGTCGGTCTATAAGACCGATTAGACGTTTTTCTCACACTCTAGAACAGAGCATCACATCCCTTCTTAATATTCAAACAATTAAAAGAGTTGACAGCGTAATCTTTGACTTTACTTGACTCATCTCGCTAGTAATGGAAAAGTCTACAGGTTTTGCCAAAAGTAAAATTGATTGGGTTTCAATAGAAAACCAGACAGCTCATCTAACTTTAAATAACAAAATTTCATGACCTAATTGACCAAAACAAACTAAATCAGTTCAATGATGAGGTTATTTTTTAGGCTGATAAGCCAAAAATCTAACTAACTTAATGGTGAGATAAAGAAGGCAATAAAAAAGTACAAAAATCGTTGCTGAAAATCCGTTCTAAACTTCTCTAACAAAGATAATCTAATATGTAAAAATAAGCGTAGACCGTTTCTTTTTATTTATGACAAAGAAGCTTTAAATATACTTGGCCAAATTATTTGCTGACAACTCTAATGCGCATCGTTTTACAACAACGACTTAGATTTGGACCACTTAAAAAGAATCCACAAAAAAAAATAAAATATTGTAGAAAACGTACTAATTCTGCTTGACTTTTTAAATTGGTTTGGACGTCTAAAGTAAGAAATATGTTTCCTCATTTCAAACCAAAATTAGAACCAGATCCTAAACAAAGCTTGAAAGCATTTTCTTACAAGGTTGTAAAGTTTCCCACTTACATTACAAGTACAATGCTAACGTCACATTTTTGTATTCATAAAAAAATCTAATAAAATTTGAGACATTTTTCACAAAATAACCTAGGACAAAATTAGAAATCACACGGAAGTTAAAAACCTATTGCCAAATCATCAACATGGTTTTAGATATGGGCTCCTTTCAACTAACTAGAGTTAAATCTAAATAATTTTTTGAATAAAACTCAAAAAGAATCCTTCTGTTTAAACCCACAGAAACTATCTTGCAACAACAAAAATTGGAGTTATGTATTTTTATGCAAAAATTTTGAAAACTTAATTAATAAATTATTTTTATACTAATTTGATAAATATACCCAAAGATTTTCTTAATTTTAAAATGAGAAGACAAAAACAAACACCTTGCAACAAATAAACACTTTACCTACACAGACGCCGACCCGATCAACTATTGCAACCGCTGCAACCATTGCCACCTGCTGCCAACAATCTGCTTGCCACCACTCAACCAATACGCTTTGCTTCTAAATGCAGTTAAACTTTAACACTGCAGGGAGGGCTAAACTCTCCTGGAAGAGGCTGTTAAAAAAACACCTCTGGTAAAAGCACAAACAGATAACATGTCATCATTTTTTGTGTTTCAAAAACCTTACAACGTGCGCACACATAAACAAGATGAGCAGAACGAGGTCAATGATACGATTAGAATCTACACGGATGGTCAAAAAAAATAATAAAAGTTCTGAAGCGAGATTTTTCTCGCAAAATCTGGATCTCAAAATATCTTTACCATTAGTAACGCACACATCTATCTTCTAATCAGAAGTAGGACAACTTATGGGGTTATGAAAAAAGTAACTCGCAAAATATCTGGCAAGAATGCCTAAACTCTAACAGACAGTAGAGCGGCCTTAATTGCTATAAACAAGCCTAAAATCACATTGAAGCTAATTTTTGAATGTTCTTACTTTAGCAGCCTGTGGAAATAACATCAAGCTGCTCTGGGTATAAGGACATTCCACCAAAGTAGGTAACATTGAGGCGGACGGGATAGCGTGTAAAGGGTCAACCCTTATGACGTGTGAACCTGAACCATGAACCTCTTTAACACTCAAAAGTTTAAATAACCTCCTGAAAATTAACACACACACAACGCACTGGAAAGACGCTGGGATGACACTTCTGGCTGTAGACAGGAAAAGGAAACAATGACTACCTCAAATGCTAAAACAGCCGATTACTATTTGTGACTGTCACACTGCCAACTAAGAAAACACATGCACTCAATTAGTATTGGAGATAATCCAACATGTAGAGAATGTAAAATGAATGACAAGACAATCGAGCAGGTGCTATGTAGATGCCCGGCCCTCTCATACAATAGAGAGTCCATGTTGGGAAGCTGTTGGCTTGACATGACCAGTATAGGAGAGACTCTTCAAAGCGTTTTACTTGCATACATCAGCTAAATGCCAAAACAACGGAGTAAGGTCAAAACGACACTTTTCCAAATTATAACCGTAGCTCATCAGCATCAACTTTTGAAAACTATCTAAGCAGAAACCTGTAACAATGTACGAAAAATGTTTGGAATTCTAAAATAAGCATTATAGATCTTTTGTTAAAGAATTCCTGCTTAATGTTATATGAGACGCGCCCTTTTAGCCCTTGCTGTGTTTTTAGGGCTAGCCTGGCTCAGCTTAGGGAGACGGGCCGGTACGCACAACAAAACAATGAAATAGAAAAAAAAATAATAAAAGAACTCACAACGTGTTTAACAATGTCGGGATCCAATTAATTTGTGGTAATTGGTAATTGGTAATTGCTTTATGTACTTCCCTCTTATTAGTGGGTCCCGTTTTAGGAAAATCAATAAACCTATGCTGAAAAATGGAAGCAGGAAAAGAAGAAGTACAGGTTTTAGAAAACTGAGTATAATCTTGAATATTAATGAAAATGAGTACATACGCAAATAAACAGTAATTCAGAACGCAAAATTGTTCTGGCAAATCCCACACACTCACTCTTACATTCACACAATCACTTGCCAGAAACTCCAATACAAAAAAAAAATGAAAATAAATTTACATATAAACTAATAACAATTTTTGTGGCATAATAAACTAAATAATAATTCAGCAATATGCTGATAACAACAACTGGAGGAGGGCTTTTCCACGATTCACTTCTGCAGGATTCAACTCTGCACGATTTAATTCTGCACAATTTAATTCCACGTGTTTCTTCAAGATTGCCTTTAATTGAGGGACGGGAAATAATACTTAAAGGTCCAAACTTGTGGTGACATATCCACATGTACATAGAATAAGACTTAACTGAGGAATACTACAAAAAGAATAAAGGGATTGAATTTACAATGGACCGATCAAAATGAATAACATACAAAAAAAAAATTAAAAGTACTTACTTGAGTCTGTATGCTGCTCAGGGGTATTATTATTTTATGTTGACTTGACTTAGCGCCAATCATATATTCCGCTACAGCGATAAATAATTTGCTTATTTAATATATTGGTCACTGCCGTATCCGCTTAAGCGATCTTGTTGCGGCAAAAGTCAAAGTCGAAAAGGCTCTTAAGTTAGCTTCCCTCTGGGAGCAAATCTCGAAAGTCCCCCTGCGCAAGCCAGTCTCAAATAATCACAATTGCACAAGAAAACAACAAATAAATGAAAAAGAATGAGGGGGATGATTAAGAGCAATAATGTTAATATAACTGTCAATTACAAAAGGCCTATTAAGCACTAGAACAAAATTAATTACTTAAAATTATTCCGGCGTATTACAAGGATTAAATCGGCCAACCTGGAACACCGCCTTTTACAAAAAGCACCGCCTCTAAGCACTGAAGTTAGTGCTAGTACCAACCAGATGAAATTAAATCTTACTACTAATAATGTGAAAATAACAATAAGGTGACAGTGAAAATAAATAAAAATATCCAGTAATTATCTAAGTGAGTAATAATTAAAGTGACAGAGTGCTACACCTCATTATAGGAAGATTAAACAAAGCGTAAGTAAATTTAATTAATAATATTAGAGCATGACAGTTATATTTAATTATTTTGCTAGGTTATGATCAGGAAAACAATTAAGGAAGAACCAAGATAAGATGAAAAACAAATACATATAAAAGGAAGGCAATAGGAATAAGTTGTTGGAATGCATTGGTATGATTTTCTAGACATGGACCAACATATCAGGGAGTATAAGCATTATCTTACAATCACATTTATTATAAACTTGAGTCATCATATTTTATCATTCTTAACACACTCATTAAATTTTACTGTGCATTACAGAACCGAATCCCGACACTGAACCAGTCAAAGCCATAACCGGACATGCTACACCATCAACCCAAGTGACCAAACAGAAGCCAGTTCCGAAAGATAAGTACTTTAATTAAATAAAATAAATTATTACTAACATTTGTATTGTTTTAGGTTTGGGACAAGATTGGACCGTCACATATATTCCTCTACAAACAAGTCCACTTGCAACACAACAAAGCTCAAACAGGCAACAAGTTATTTACTATATTAAGTCTAACTATGGCAACATCTTTGGACAGTATTATGTTGTTATTAATTTACAATTTGATCACTGCCGTAACTAGGGCGGTGCCGTCGGTGCTCCCGCACCGGGCGCAGCTTGGTTGTAGCGCAGAAAACCACCTAAACTTTATAATTTTGTAGTTTAGGGCGCAAAATTACGCTTTTGCACCGAGCGCATCTGAAGCTAGTTACGGCACTGAATTTGATAGCACATGCCATAAAAAATTTAAAAAATATTAAAAAACTGCTATAGCTAAAGTCTTTCAACTTGTTTGAAGGGGATTGATAAGTTTAGAAAGCAATGCAAGCATTAAATTTAACATAATAAAATTAAAAAAAAACAATTACTTAAACGTAGTACATAACCATAAAAAACAAATTAAAAAATAATAATAATATATTGTGTATTTATTTCTTCAAACATGAAATAATAATACAAGTTACTATGTTTTTTATCCCAAATTTATTCTTACGAATACATTACTAGTTTTGGCTCTTCTTATAGTTATATAACTTATTGCATCTGTAGAAGACTCTAGTAGAGCCAAAGCTATTATTGTATTTGTAAGAATAAATTTGTGATAAAAAACATAGTAACTTGTTTTATTATTTCATAAACATGAATTATCACGTAGTAGAGGTCACAACCATCAATTATATTTTTCAAACATTTTATTGTAATAGACTGTTTTATAGAAAAGCACTGATGCCAAACTTAAGGGCTTCATATAAATTATAAAACATGATTGGCTCCTAACATCCGTAAAACATATGTACTGTATATGCAGTTTAAAACGTAAGCCCTCTATAGTTGCATATAATGAACTATAAGTGTATAATTTGCGATAGTATACCAACATAGGAAGCCCAATAAATTTTGCTAAAAAAGTACAAAATAGTTTCATTTTTCATATCTCTTCATTATACATGAAAATTTTTAGGAAGCCCAAAACGGGCTTCGTAAAACTTTAGTGGGCTTGGTATCATCCGCACAACATACTGTTTTGGGCTTCATATTGATGGTTAATGCGTCTATATATATATATATATATAAATCCAACCGTCGTTTTTAGACCCGCTATGTTTAACTGGCAACCACAAACCCACTAGAAATCTTTGTTGTAAGTGTGTATATATAAGTAATTTTGATTTATTAATTAAGAACTCTAAGAGCAATAAAAGAGGGGTATACAATTATTAAGAAAACAAAAAGTTGATGTCTGGCAATCTCTGTTACTACCAGACAGTTAATCCGACGGTTTTAGACCCAGCAGTGTTGCCATGTTTTGTGGCCTAGATACGTATGTAGCACATATTCTTTGTGTATGTCTATTTTATATGTGTCTACCGCATGTAGTAAATACGTGCCGTGAACCTAATAAAAACTTGAACAACCTATAGAAAAATTTAAGAAATTTTGAAATGTATATTCAAGTTTATTTCAGTTTCGTGTTTATTTATTTTCTTGGTAAAGTTTTTTTTCTTTTTTACTAGCATACTTTAATTTTTAATTACTGTTTGTCAACAAACCAAAAAAATTAAGCAAAATATTAAAACATTTATATAATATATGTTGTTATTTAATTCAGTCAAATATTGATAAAATTAAAGATTTTATATAAATGTAATAAATGAAAAACTAAAATTAATAAATTTAATAAACATTTTATTAATCTGATCAAGTTGATTTAAATAAGTTGCCGTTAATTAATGTTTAATAATTTATTGGCTAATCTTTTTTGTAATACTTTAAAAACGTTTTAAACTTTTTAACTTATTAATTTTGGAGCTTTTTTATTGGTTATCTGCTGCCTAATGCTGACACTGTACAGTAAAACATGTTGCAATTTGTCAAATGCAACTTTCAAACTTATACTACATGTTTCTTTTAATTTACTAAGTTATTGGCGTTTCAACGAGTATATTATTAATAAAATATATAATAACAGTTTCTAACAACAGTTCCTAATAAGCATATAGATTAAACTAAAAAATAAACAAAAGTTTTAAAAGTTTTAAATAATAAACATCTAAGAAACAGTTATCGCTTAAAAAAAATTAAAAGTAGCTAGACAAAATAAAAAATGCAAAAACTAGAACTATTGAAATAGGAACAATATTTTCTATACAATCACAGATGTCCCTTGTTTGATCGGATATTTAGGCACCAATGCAGCGCATGTGTTCTATTAAAGAAATTTAGCATATTAGCTAGGATTAAATTGAGTAAGTAATATTATGCACGGTTCAAAAACCAAACGGTAGCCTTGCTTTTGGGTCACTCGGAATGCTATAGCCGCGTTGGGATAAAGAAATAATGAATTTAAAGTATGTATATTGCATATAATATAAAAAACATCTGTGTTATTAATTTTATAAGGAGATGAAATTAGAAGTCGGCGTTTTCAATTTTGTCAAAACCCGGCCTGGTCTAAAACTCAGAATTATTAATAAAATATTTTGTTAAAACCAAGCATAAATTTTGGGCCTGGCTCAAATCTCAGCTCGGGCGGCCCAAAACCAAGTATATTATTAATAAAACATACAGGGTTGGGTAAATGTATGGAAACACCCGATTATTAGCTGCATTTTTGGTTTATGTAAAAAATAATTTTAATAACAGTTTTTGTAAAAATTTTAATCTACATAGTGATGTAATTTGATTTTTAATACAAGGCCTGTTTCACAAAATATAACGTCATCATCAGTTTTTTTAAATGGAACACCTTGTATTTTCTTTAATTTTTAGAAAAAAATTTTTTCAACAATTACAATGATATAAGGTTTTATGGGTCTACGACTAAGACTGCAGTCTCACTGCACCAGCCACCGCCACCAACTAAAATTCAAACACGTTAAATCTTATGGCGACGGTCCGACTGATTCACTATTCTCGCCGGCATCTGTCATTTCGTAACCACCGTTTCATAATTTCAAATTGGTTGGTAGTAGCGCGGCAACAGTTGATCGTCATTTGAAACATACTAACATTATATTTCACAAATCAAAACATAATCAGTTATTTTTGCTTTGATATTTAAAAAGTTTAAAAACGGTAACATGGAAGAAACATGGACATCATCCGACATTGATAAACTAATTACATTTGTAAAAGAAAAGCTCGAAATATAAATATATAAATATAGCACTCTTCTACTGACATAGAAATGAGTGAGAAATTTAAATATTTGGTGGTCACCAGTGGCTGCAGTGAGACCATTGTACTTTTTGGTGGTTAGTGGCAATCGGTGATAGTTGGTGGCGGTGGTGCAGTGAGACTGCAGCCTTACGGTTTTTGAAATATTCATTAAAACAATAATACAAAATGTAGTAGATTATGTTCCACTTACCATAGCAACAAGTAAAAACAATTATTGTTCCTCTATTGTGTCATGGGAAAATGTACTTAGGATGCAAGATACCAATAACAAATTCAATGAATTTATGTTAATTTTTAGCAAGTTGTTTAATATATATTTTCCACAAAAATAAAGTTAGATTTAACACAATAGAGTTTTCTGAGCTGAAAAAGAAAATTCTACTTTTTGAAACATTGGCAACATACATTCCCAGTTTTAAAAAACTTATAAGCAAAAATACAATTGTCAATTACAAAATCAAAAACAGCAACACTACTCTCAATCGGATAATAAATCAAAAACATGTTGGTCAATCATAAAAAATCTTTCATCAAATCCCTATAAACCTAAACTTCTATCATCAAACCCAGTACAAATTGTAAGCAATCTGAATGATTATTTTGCTAATGTAGCTTCAAACCTAATTCCAGTTACAGAAAATAATTTAGATAACACTGACAGCATAAAATATAATTCTAAATCAATATATATATGTTTCCAATAAATGAAATTGAACTATCTCAAATTGTAAAGAAATTAAAAAATAGCAATAGTGCAGGTTACGAAGAAATCTCTATGAATTTAATTAAAAACATAATAAATAACATTTCAACGCCTCTATGTAACATTATAAACTCATTTTTTATCCAAGGCAAATTCCCTCAACGTTTGAAACTATCCCTAATAAAACTATTTCACAAAAAACATAATGCTGATGACTATAACAATTATAGACTTATTAGCATTTTATCATCTTTTGCAAAAATATTTGAAACAGCAATGGCTAACAGAATTACTGATTTTTTTAACAAATATACACTTTTACATAATTCACAACATGGTTTTACAAAAAGATAAAACATCAACACAGCTATCTTTCAGTTTACTAATAATGTAATAAACTTCATAGAAGAGGATGAATTAGTTTGTGGTATGTTTCTTGATCTATCAAAAGCTTTTGATAGTATTTACCCCAAACGTTTACTTTTTAAACTCAACAAATACGCCATATTTATAAGAGGAGTTGCAAACAGCTGGTTTGAAACTTATCTAATTGGTAGAAAGCAGTTTGTCCAAGTAGTAGTTGATAACAAAACATACAAGTCAACTAAACTTGAAACAATATTATGGGTTCCTTAAGGTAGTGTAATAGGTCCTTTATTATTATTTAACATTTATATAAATGATATGTTTACAAGCTCTGTTGAAATTAGATAGCATATAATTAATTATGCAGACGATACAAACTTGATATTGCATGGACATGATTTTATACAACTATGCAGTAGTAATGCCAGTGTGCATATAAAACAGCTGGAAAATTGGTTTACAAGCAACAAACTTATGTTAAATAAAGAAATAACACAGTGTGTGTTGTTTAAATTAAATAACACAAATGAAACTCCAAACAACATACTTCTTAATCATAGACTTTATAATTTTGTCCTATCTACAAAATTTCTTGGAGTTAATGTAGACCAAAACTTGAAATGGAAAAAACCCATTGATGAACTGTCTATAAAACTGGGCAGAGTATGCTATATGCTTCGTGTTTTATCAGATAATATTCATACACATATGGTAAAGATAGCGTATTATGCAAACTTTGATTCTTTGTTAAAATTTGGTATTGCGCACTGGGGAATATCAACAGACATTAATCGAATATTTATTATGCAAAAGCGAGCAGTAAGAATAATGTTTAAGTTGCGTCAATTTGAATCATGTAAAACCTTATTTAAACAAAATAATTTATTAACAGTCTTGGCAATATACATCCAAGAATGCTTGATATACATGTTTAAAAATAAAAATGACTTTCAAATGTTTTGTCTCAATCATGATTATAAAACTAGGCACAAAAGTAGCTTAAGATATCTAATTGTAAAATATACAATTTCACAAAAAAGTCTTCAATACATGTGCTTAAAATTACACAATAATCTACCTAACAACATAAAACTTGAAAACGACTTCATTGTATTCAAAAGAAAGATTTTCAACTTATTGTGTAATCTTGAGCCATATTTAATTGGCAATTATATTGATCTGCCAACTTAATTATTATGCACTATTTTTGATCCTATTTTATGAATTATGCAAAATGTATACTAGTATGTAATGTGTTTACATAAAATAAAGATGTATTATTATTATTATTATTTATTATTATTATTATTATTATTATTATTATTATTATTATTATTATTATTATTATTATTATTATACTTAATACAATTAAAAAAACCGTCAAAATAAGTGAATACTTAAGGCAAAAAGTCAACTACAATTAAATATGATTATTATTATTACTATAAATCATTTAAAACGTACTACGTTTGGTGTTATTTTATTAATGATTTTTTCTAAAACCACAAGTCGTAGATCCATAATACCTTATATCATTGTAAATGTTAGAAAATTTTTTTTTCAAAAATTAAAAAAAAAACACTAGGTGTTCCATTAAAAAAAAACTGATGATGACGTTATATCACGCGAAACAAAACATGCATTGAAAATCAAAATACGTCACTATATAGATTAAAAAATATACAAAAAAAATTATTAAGGTCATTTTTGAAATAAATTAAAAATGCAGTCAGAAATTGGGTGTTTCCATACATTTACCCAACCCTGTATAATAACTATTAAAAACAGTTTCTAATAAACGTGTAGATAAAACTAAAAAACAAACTCTTATTTTAAAATTATAAGTTATAAGTAATAGACATCTAAAGGAATAGAGTTGACCGTGATAATGATAATTTATAATAAAAAATAAAATAAAACACAGTAATTGATTTATTTGATTTTCTATCTAAAGGAATATTATTGCATTAAAAAAATTTAAAAACGGCTATGACCTATAATAAAAATTGCAAAAGCCAGCATTATTAAAAAAAATCAATATTTTCTATACAATCACAGGTGTCCTGTGTATGATCGAATATTTGGACACTAATGCAGCGCATTTGTTTTATTAAAGAAATAAAAAAAGCATATTAGCAACAATTAAATTAAGTAAGCAATTTGTTGCACGGTTTGCAAATTTAAAATAAGTTTACTGACCCGGGACACTCGAGTTGCCGTGCCCGCTCACATGTATTGTTTCCGTTCTATCCGCGACCTGATCATTCAATTTTATTTGATTGTTTTAGTTTTTAAGATGTATAAGTATATTATAGCTTATTACAACGTTGCCAATGTTTTGTTTGAAAACGTCGGTATGGCATGGCTGGTCTGATAACGTCATGCAGTGTGTATACAAATACGACAAGCGCGCCCTCGTCTGCTATATTCAGTGAACTAAATTTGTATGTGTCGACATACTTGACATACGTTTTCAGTCCCAAAATAATTTTGGTGTTGTTTTGTCTACTGCTATATTATGCCAAAAAATAACGAAAAACACATGAAAACGTTGTCAGACCAAAAGCCAGGCCTGAGAACGTCGGATTTGGTCTGGGAACGTCGGTAGTATATAGCAAATTGGGTCTGTATAGGCGGTTTAACAAATCTATATATATATATATCTATATATGGGTAATTCCATTAATTTTTGACCAACTTGAAAAAGTCGACCTGTGTGATAAAAAAAACCGTAAATTTAGCAACATCGCAAAACTTTGCTTTCTTTAAACTGTTCTAAACTTGTCAAATCTTAACAAAGATTGATTTGCAAGGTTTAGATTTTCTCGTGTTTAATCTCTTTTTGAAGTGATCACACAATACTAATAGAATCAATACGTATACAACATTATTTTGATGCAGGAAGTTGAACATGTTTTTGCGATCTTCAAAACTTGTAATTTTCAGGTCCCAAAAAAGCGCTGTCACCCTATGTCGATTTTAGTCAAAATTTCAGTAATTACTCTTTAGAACACAAGAAAAAAGGATTATGAAAAATGGTATATCGGGCATTATCAAAAAAAATTTAATATTTAAAAATTGACGAAATCGGCAAACGGCACATTTTTGTATCTTAGTTTTTGGGCCTCTGGAAAAGGATAAGAAGGTCTGCGGTAGCTCAAAATATTCCTTATTGCATGTACTTTAAAACCCATATTTGTATATTTAATGTTAGAGCAGTCATTTTGATATATCAAGCTTTAAATATTATTCAAATAAAAAACGTAAATTTTAAAAAATTGCAAAATTATGCTTTGTTTAAACCGTTATAACTTGGTCAAATATTAAAGAAATTTGATCCACGAGGTCTAGATTTCTTTGTGTTCAATCTTTCTTTAAAGTTATCACACTAGACTTATAGAATCAATCAATCTATTTTGATGCAGGAAGTTGCACATGTTTTGCGATCTTCAAAACATGTTATTTTCATGCCTCAAGAAAACGCTGTCACCCTATGTCGATTTTAGTCAAAATTTCAGTAAATACTCTTCAGACCACAAGAAAAAAGATAATTTATATGAAAAATGGGATATTAGGTATTATTAAAAAGCCATTGAGAAAATGCAAGTCGTTGTGCTGCGTCGCCTGGTTGTAGGTGTTGTACTTTTGATAATAATATGGGTGAACATTTTCACTAAAAAACGCGTCAAAAAAGTTGCTTTTTGTCTGGAAATCTCAATTGCTAGGGCATTACCATTACAGAATCCGTAAACAAAAATGATATCTGCGTATTCTCCGTTGTTGAAAAGCATTTTTATCAAATTTTGCTAACCGAACCAAAGAAAACTGCTTTAACATATATCAAAAGCTTGCATCAATGCACACTTGTTAAAGTAATGTTGTTTTGTTTGTGTTTTTTTGTTAAATAAAAAGTTTTTTAAATATTTTGTATTTGTTGACTATTTCAAAAACAAAGCAAGATAGATAAAAGGTGATTTAGATTTTCTGAATTTTGACGATTTTTGAATATAAAAAAATTCTTGATAATGCCCAATATACCATTTTTCATATAAATAACCTTTTTTCTTGTGGTCTGAAAAGTATTTACTGAAATTTTGACTAAAATCGACATAAAGTGACAGCGTTTTTTCGGTACCTAAAATTACAAGTTTTGAAGATCGTAAAAACGTGTGCAACTTCCTGCATCAAAATAGTGATGAATATGTATTAATTCTATATGTCTTGTGTAATCACTTTAATGAAAAATTGAACACAAAGAAATCTAAACCTTGTGGATCAAATTTCTTTAAAATTTGACAAAGTTAGAACGGTTTAAACAAAGCATAATTTTGCAGTTTTGCTAAATATACGGGTTTTTTTGAAATAATGGAATATTTTAAGCCATCGTGAACCGTTTTATTTTTTTCTGAAGGCCCAAAAATTGAGATACAAAAATGTGCGGTTTGCCAATTTTGCCAATTTTTGAATATTAAAAAATTTTTGATAATGCCCGATATACCATTTCTCATTAAGATAACCTTTTTTTTGTGCTCTAAAGAGTTTTTACTGAAATTTTGACTAAAATCGACATAGAGTGACAGCGCTTTTTCGGGACCTGAAAATTACATGTTTTGAAGATCGCGAAAATATGTGCAACTTTCTGCATTAAAATAGTGGTGGATACGTATTAATTCTATAAGTCTTGTGTGATCACTTTAAAAAGAGATTAAACACGAGGAAATCTAGACCTTGTGGATCAAATTTTGTTAAGATTTGACAAAGTTAGAACTGTTTAAAGAAAGCAAAGTTTTGCGATTTTGCTAAATTTACGGTATCTTTTGGAATAATATTTGAAGCTTAATATATCAAAATGACTGCCACGATAATAAACATAAAAATATGGGTTTTAAAGTACATGTAATAAGGAATAATTTGAGCCTTTGTGGACCTTTTTATATTTTTCCAGAAGCCCAAAAATTGAGATACAAAATAAGCTAAAAAAGACGTTTTATTGTGAAATTTCTGACCTTCAAATGTGTGTCATTTTGAACAAGCAATATTCTAAAGTCCAAAATTTTGGGAATCTCATTTTTTTCATCCATATTTTGATCCCTGAAAATTTGATTAAAATCAAAGAGGTCGAGTTTTTCAAATTAGTCGACAAGTAATGGAATTACCCATATAAATATATATGGTTGCGGAGGGTGGTGGTTTATTGGTAGTTGATAACATCTGGGGCAAGGGTTATATTATTGACTGGTATTTGATATTTGATAGTTTTCTCTAAGATGTTTATTTAGGATTTATTGTTTCTTAGATATTTATTATTTATCTAGAATAACATGGGCAGCAGTTTGTATATTAAGTTATAAAATTCAATAATAACATATCTGTGTGCCCTGTACACCCTTAATGTAACCATAATAATATGTGTGCGAGTGGTCGTGCTACACTACCCCCTCTTTATAATAAAAAAATGTAAAACATTTTTTTTTATTTGTCACTTAAATTTAATGAATAAATGACCTAAAATTAATGAATAAGTAAAAACATTTTTTTGTGACCTAATGTTAATGAATAAGTAAAAAACATTTTTTTTTTCAACTATATTGGGTTTGCCTAAAATGACTTCTTTAATTTCTGTCCTTTCTCTAGCTTCATTTTCTATTTGAACTTTATTTTGCTCACCTTGGGGTTGTCTGTTGTACACGACCCGTGCATTTTGGGTTACCCGTTTTTTTTTTTTTTATAATAAATGTGGTGAATGATATAATCAGAAGAACAGTAATGATTATATGAGGCCAGTATGACAAAACACGGCTGCAGATGCTGTGTTGTTCTTTGAGTTTAGTAGCGACCTCTATAATTTTGTCTAACTTATGAGTAGCCACATTTAAATCGTCGACGTGTGACTTTACAGATTGTATGTCCATATTTTTTATAATTTTGTGTATTTTTGGTGTTTCTGGTTTTACATTTACAATTTCTATTATTAACATTGTCATGTAGGCCCGTAGCCTTTGCAACCGCTACCAATTGATAATGACCCAGTTCCTTCAATAGTTATATCTACTGGAGATTTAGGATTACTGCAGTTTATTGTTATTATTTTTTGTTAGTTTCTATAACTTATTAATAGTCCTCTGATAGGTATATGAGGGTATGAAACCTATAAAAAAAATTCTACAACTTTTTTTAGTTTTCTTGTTTTTTTTTAACTTAATCGCATTTTTTGTTTAAAAACCGCAATTTTAAGTCAAAAGAAATAAATTTACTAATGAAATCAACCAGAAATTTTCAAAAAAATCCAAACCTGGCGCCATTTCAAGTCAATACCCTGTCTATAAACCGCAAATTAGCCTTCCAAATTGTGCGATTTAGCTTTCCCATACTTTCTTTAAGGCTACGTGAAGAAAAAAGTTAATGCCCCGCAAACAATTCCAGTCTTTACAAACAATATTCATTTATATTATTTGCTAAATAAATCTTTAGTTGTGCAAAAATGTATTACAAAACTTCCTTTGATTTTTTGCAGAAACAAGGTGAGCATTTACTAAAAAAAAAAACTACAAAAAATAAGTAAAATACTAGTTTGATAACAATTTTGTGCTTTTATTATACTCAAAACCAAGAGGTTGTTCATTTGAAACAAATACTTCAATGTAAATTAAAGTTAACTTTACCTTATAATGATGTTAGCTGTACTTCCGCCCAATAACTTTGTGGTACCCCAAAATTATTCACTGCTCCTTTTTCTAGTAGCCTAGTTTTCGCTCCGTCGCTCAAGTTAGAGCATCCTAGAATAAAGCTGCTTCAAGCCCAGCAACTTGTCACCAACAAACTTCATACACCGCGTACTGCTTCCCTAAAGAATCTAAAGAATTTTTACAAATAAAAATTCACCTTCCTGTTTCTCACCACCGGAACTGAGCCAGATTCAAACAAGAACACCTCAAATGATGTGATTTTATAATCTAAAAAAATATTTGTCACACCTAGAGTTAAAGAAAGGGTTGTTGAAAGAAAAAATAATGAATATCTCTTTATATCCAGAAATTATTTATACGACTGTATCGGTCTGTGGTTTGGAACCAAAATTTATTATTTTTGTATTTAATATAAAACTTTTAGACTAAACAAAACTGCAAATCATGTTACATTGAATTTCTTAAAATAAAATTAAAATGTCTTTTAAATAGGTTTCAATAAATAAATGAAAACATATATGAATAACGCTATAACATCCAAATGTAAAGTAAATTGAAATTGTTTAAAAACTTAATTTTGTATTTAAATGCCGTTCTAACTTTTTTGTAATGACTTTTTATTTTGACAACTAAAATCTGGAATAAACATTCTAAGAGAGACTATCAGTCTCAGAGAGACATGGTTTTTAATTATTTAAAATAAATTCTTTTATAAATAATATAAAAAACATTTGGGTATTTGATAAAAAATGGAGCATTGTTTAAAAAAACGGGTTTAGTGACATTTTAAACTTTTTGTTTCGTATTAACAAAGTATTAAAAGGTAAACAGCATGTTTCAGCGTAAGCTGATTCTGAGGTTGAGGTCGTTGGAGAAAACTCGGCAGCCCACTTTGTCTTCCCTCCGTGAGCCCTCTGTATAGACCTGCGTGTGTCCTGCTGATATGGTAGAATTTTTTGCCAAAAGCATGTGTTGCTAGACTGTCTATGTTTTTGGGCACCCCTTTAAATTCATTGATTATTCCGGCGTAACCACGATAATCCGATGTCAACATTTGCACCGTTTTTAGACTTAAACTAGTTACTAACTACTTATTAAAAGATTAAACACACAAATTTGCACAAAATTATTAAAAAAAATTGTAATATATTGTATTTGTGTTTAATTTTAAATATTTTATCAAATGTGACTATTACTAAAAATATAATCATTTTGTGTACACGTTTCATACATTAATTAATTATTTATTAAATATATAAATATCTAGTATAACATAATATACTTAATATAATTATAGTAACATAGCTCAAATATAAATTGAATAAACGATAACATAAATCCCAATAGCAAGAAGACAAATATGAATATAAATTGCTCTATATTTAAAGGATCTACCTTGTTGTTATTGATATCTGTGCTTTTGTGATCAATATCCCATTTTAAAACCAACCCCATTTCGACTAAACTGCTGAAACTTTTTTTTATATATTCATTAACAAAAAATCCTTTCCGTAATGTGGTTATTTGTAACAATTTTGTTACTGGAATATACATTAATTGAGACCAAACCGTGTTTCCATCTGATACAAGTTTAACATTACCAAGTTCTTCTGAATCAATAATTAATGTAATATTTTTATATTTAGCAATAAGTTCTAATTGAGGCATAACGTATTCATAACTAAAATACGGTATTTCTTGATATGTTTTTTTGAAGTAGTTATAAGTTTCACTACTTATACTTGAAAGAAAGTTTTCATATACACAACAACCAACAAGATTAAGTTTAGCATCAATTATATCATTAATTGTTTTAATTTGTTTTTCGTCAGATTGAAGAAACAGACTTGTAAAATATAATCCAGAAAAAGCAGTTGTTATAATAAAAGTAAATAAAATCCATGTTTGAAACAAAATTTTTGTTGAAATAGTTGCAGGTGTTTTTACTGCTTGAAATATTGATAAGGCATATATCTGAAAAACTACATCTACAATGCTATTTTTATTTCTATCAACAAGTTTGCTTGCTATAAAATAAATAAAAATTATTGACATTGATGCTGCTAGTATTGCATACCATAAACTATTCTGAAATATAAATTGTAAATTTTTCCATACAGGAAGTTTTTTTGCTTTAGGAACAACTATATATATATTTATCAGCTTATATGGGTATATAAAATCATTTACTATTATATTCCAATCATTTAAAAATGTTATCACATTAACATGCAAATTGAAATTTGTTGGTTCCAGTTTTGAATTAATAGTTTTTCCAATTTCATTTAAGTAGTAATCTTCAAAACAATCTGAGAAAACATTAGATTTAAGTTTACATCTCATAAGATTATTTTTTATCAAATTTTCATAATAGTGCTTGATAATGCTAATGCTAACATTTGTGCAACTTGCTAAAAATATTTTATTATAACTTAAACCGCAATTATGCACATAATTTTGAATGTGATATATGTTTCCATATCTGTCAATAATTATTGTCTTTAACATAAACAGCTTTCCCATGTAGTCAAAAAGAATGTCCAGATTTTCATATCCCATATAAATAAAGCAGTTTAATGCACTTCCATTTTGTGGTAGATGATTATACCCATAAGACATAAGTTTTTTAAATTCCAATATTTTGTCCAAAACAACCAGGAGAAATTCCGGAGAATCTTCTAATATGGTATATTTGAGTGAGTATGAAATATTTATTACTCTTTGTTTAATGAGTATAGATTTAGAAAGTTTTTTGATAATCTTGTAGTTAGCTTCAGAATAAGCTAATGTTGTTCTTAGGTTACTGTAGGGCAAATAAACTGTTAAGGCACATTCCGAAATCAGTTCCTGTAGGTCTTCTTTCTAGTAACAAATATTACAGTTTATAATAAACATATTTAATTTTCTGCAAAATATTCACATAAAATGATCCAACAAATAATATTTTTATTGTTATTTGTTATATAGCATATTAAAGTTTACAATTTATAGTGGTAACGCAATGCTACCTATTAGAAGAAACGTTGAACTGTTTGTGTGTGAAGGAAAGCTGTATTACTGTTACATCCTACACGGACAGGCAACGACATTTTTGGCTAGTGAACGTGTCCCACACTGGGTAGAGAAGCAATTTACATAAAATACATAATTTATTAAATTTATATGATAAATTTGTTTTATTATATTATGTGTAGAATTTAACTGTACTACAGCCCTTTTTCACATACAAACAGTTCAACCGTTGATTGACATATTATATTGGAAGATATTCAACCACCATGTGCAAACGCGACCACGCTATTACCGTTGATTGAAAGATATACTCTTTCAATCAACGCTATTACTCAATGAGAGGAAGTAGAACAGGCACATCGTTCTCTCTTCCACGCATTACTAGTTGGAAACCGTATATCGAAGCCTTCACGGCAATACCTCGTAACTGCAAAAATTAAATTTTCCAGAAAGCGCCAAAAACGTACGATCTATGAAAAATGGGAAAAACGTCAAAGTTTTTTCTTTTGTGACACAAAGTAAATTTTGGGATTACTATTTAAATTGAAATAAATATAAAATCTCTTTATTACTAAAAAAACGACAGTTATGAGGTACTGCTTGAATTTGTGGGTTAGTTACGAGGTACTGCAGCTTTTGAATTAGTCAGTCAATGAACAAGATAGTAAGTAGGTGAACAATTTTTTATATTGAAACATGAACAATAGATAGTATGTAAACAATGTTTTTTATTGTAAAGCAAAATAAATTGAACTTTGAGAAAATAAAAATAGAGGTATATTATGTACCTATATAATATAACAAAAATTTCTAATATTACTTATTTTGAATAATCTTAAAGATAGACATAAAAAACCTAATGTAACAGGTTGTTATTAAAATCCCAATAATCTTTAGGAATTACTTCTTTAATGTCTTGCAAATGTTGATATTTGGTTTGCAAAATTGGGAGCTGCAATTTAAACAATTTGGGAAAGGAAGTGTTATTCCAGTCCACGTTATTGGGGCGTCTGGATAAAATCTTAAAATCGTCGTCAAAATTAAGTTTATATTGGATCTTCCCGTCTTCGTATTTGAGCACACGAATATCCGTAACAACTGGGTCGTGAGCAACTCTTCCTGATCGAATGGAATCATATTTTATTAAAGGTTTATGTTCATAATTCAAGAAAAACGTGTATTGTGGCTTCTTTGCAACATAAGAAAACTCCTTTTGCGCAGCTTGAGTATAGACCACATAATCATACGGCACGTAAATTTCTTTATTTTTTAGTGCGGTTTCAATTGTGCTATGGACTGAATCACACTCTATTTGTGTGTGTCCTTTGATTAGAAATTTTTGCGTTATGGAAATGTTATGTTTCTCGCTTAGAAAAAGCAATGCATTTGAAAGCACACTATTTCAATTTTGCGCCGTGCAGCTATTGGAAAATAT
Source organism: Tachinus rufipes (assembly GCA_963932245.1). Taxonomy (NCBI): domain Eukaryota; kingdom Metazoa; phylum Arthropoda; class Insecta; order Coleoptera; family Staphylinidae; genus Tachinus; species Tachinus rufipes. The sequence continues at coordinate 56,693,610 of OZ010748.1, forward strand.
TATGATTGGGCTTTTAGAGCTTGTTATGCAATTCTCTTCCAAGTAGTTCAGCAAAAAGGAGGCAAATACTGATGCTTGGCCATCGGCAGTAGTTTCATCGTACCAATAGCAAGTACAATGATGCGTGGCTATATTATAAACTGTAAAACTATGGTTACATAATTTTGTTTTATAATATAGCGCATTTGCTGGGATATGACGACAAAGTTTCACCGCCTGTACATCCATAGTGAGAGTTATGCAATTTCCCAATTTTGCGTTTTCTTTGTCTTTGTCATTTTTTTCATGTCTGGCTCTGTTCTTCAAATGTATGTGTCTGTCATATTCTTTTTGGTTCATATTTATGTTCTTGTACTTGAAGCAATCGTTGCATTAGTCTTTTCTTGGATAGAAAAGTGAAATATTCATATCTTCGACCATATTTCTGAGAATGGAAAAACACAATGGTTCTTTCGACTGTCTCTCACAAAACTTGACGTACTCTTGATGCAACAATACATAGAATAGAATATAATAGAATAGTTTATTTGTGTTAGAACTATAGGTATACACTTGTCATAATAAAAACATATAAGTAAATACATACTAATACAATCACATTTAAAAATACAAAATACAGATACATGTAGGTTATACATTACAGATAAAAAATAGAGTAAAACTTTTAATAATTTAACTAAAATCGTGTCTTAAATAATCGTCGAATGAGTAAAATACTTTTAGTATTAGATCCTGCAACCATTTTAAAATTATTTTAGGTGCTTTGGTTTTAATTTTTTGTGGCAATTTGTTTATAAACTTGGCACAATAATAATTTACACTGTTTTGGCTTTTTTTCAGCCGAACTGATTTTATTTGTAAATTATTTTTGTACCTAGTTTTGTATGTATGACCACTGTTTGTGTCAAGTTGTTGATCATTTTGAAGATAGTACTTTATGCAGTAATATATGTACAGAGAAGGAAGTGTCATTATTTGCAACTTTTGAAATGCTGAGTTACAGCATTTTCTATATTGCAGGTGAGCAAGTATTCTGAATGCTTTACGTTGGAGAGAAAATAATCGGTGGGAAATTGTGGTGTGCCCCCATACAGTAATGCCATAAGTAAGGTGACTCTGGCATAGAGCAAAATATGTTGTTCTGAGGCAATTATTAGGAACAGAGCCCCGTAAGCACCAAAGAGTAAAAATAGATTGGCTAATTTTGTTTGAGCCGTAGTCGCCGTGTGCGCTCGATTGTTTATTAACCAATTGGATGCTTCTTTATTGCTTTCTTCATTTGACCTATTAACCAATTTATATTTATTACTAACTAATGTGAGTGTTGTGTCGTCTGCATATAATATGAGGGACCTCGTTGAAATTGAGTACGGCAGGTCGTTGATAAATATTAAAAACAAAATAGGTCCTAAAATGGATCCTTGAGGAACCCCAATGTTAATTGCCTTTTCAGTCGAAACGTTCCCATTAAATGACACAGCTTGTTGTCTGTTACTTAAATAAGACATTATAAGGTTACAGCTACTTGAGTTGAATTTGTAATTGCGCAGTTTTTGTATTAAAATATCCTGGGATATGCAATCAAAAGCTTTAGTCAAATCCAGAAAACTTGCGATTGCAATATCTCCATTTTCAAAGCTGTCAGAAATAACTTGTGCCATTTTCAATGCAGCGTTTGTTGTACCCGTTTGACGACAAAAGCCATATTGAGAATCTGTAAAGAGTTTATTTGTTTCAAAATGATAATTTATTTGGGAAGCTAATATTTTTTCAAAAATCTTTGACACAATGGGCAACAGCGAGATTGGTCTATAGTTGCTTTTTACATTTTTATTTCCATAATTAAAGACTGGTTTTACTATGGCTTGTTTGAGCGCAGCAGGGAAAATTTGTTCTCTGATGCAGATATTAACCAGTTTTGTTACCGGAAATACAATTAACTTCTTAATAGATTTTATGAGCTCTGTTGTTATCCCATATGTATCTTTACTTTTGTTGTTTTTTAAAAAAGTTATAACATCTCGAACGTGACAGATAGAAACTTCATTAAATTTAAATACAGGACCAGTTTCAGGTAGAAACGAGTTTTACATTGAAGGTGGCGTTTTTGGCAAAGAGTTGACTAGATTTTGGGATTAGAATAGAATTGGAATGTCTGTTTTAAATACATTTTATTTGCATCTTTTTGACAATAATGCGATGGTAACTTGTTTAATTTATCAAGAAATTGTCTCATAACAGCTTTGTCTTCTTGAAATAAATCAGATCTACGTGGTCGCTTACTGATTCTTGACTCTGTAAAATCATTCATACCGTGAGTACTATCTTCCACCCAATGTTTCACAGACCACTCGCGCAAACACAATGTGCTTAAATATAATGATTTGCAGACCGGGATTTTTCCATTTTTTGTAATCAGATTATATTGAAAAGTTCCAGTTTGGCGAGGCACTTTATTGTTTTCACAATGTTTTGGTCTTTTTATTGCAATTTTTTGTACGGTATTACAGACATAAACTTTCCGTTGGTCCCAGCTCATCGTTTTCCAAAATTTCTACAATCTCAGAACAACGTCTTGTTTTTTATTTTTTTAACGCAATTGTACCGTTCTCCCAGGGACCATTCAATTCTCTCTTTATTGTGAAAAGTATTCCTCTGACCGGATGGCTTAGTGAATCCTAGGTACTTTTTCCCAACCATTCGTTTTCTTTTATTCAGTTTTCTCTTATTCATTCTTGATTTCCGATTGTCAAGTTCTCTTTTGATAACTTCATTTGATGCTTTGTCCTTTTTCTTTCTTTCATCCTTTTCATTATCCACTGTTGCTTCTGGTTCAAGATCATCTTTGTTTTCTTCCGATTTGCTGTTTCCGTCTTTTGGATCAACTACGAATTCTTTTGATTCTATGTTTTCGTTTTCTGGATCATCTTCGTATTCTTCTAATTCGCTGTTTTTGTCTTTAATAATTTTATGTTCACCATTTAGGTAGATATCGAGTAAACCAGAAGAATTTCGGCGGCTGGTACATACCATTTGTAAGAAGCTGGAGTTAGGGTGCCTAATTGACTGAATGTTTAATGACGTGTCCGACTCCGGTGTAACCATCACATCAACTTTAATTTCATTTTCACTATTTGGGTGGATATCGGGTAAACTAGAATAATTACAGTGGCTGATAGGTATCACTTGTAAAGGGCTGGTGTTAGTGTGAATATATGACTGAATGTTTATTGAGATGTCCATCGGTGTGACCATCAAATCATCTTCTAGTAGGATAATTTCAGCTTCATTTACAATTTTGCTGAAATCATCAGGACTAAGAACATTATTAAAAATTGAAACGGAATCGTTGGTATTAGGGCTGTTGTTTTCTTTGTCGTTTCTAGCTAGTATTACAACAGGATTATCATTACGGCTTTTATAGTTTCTTTTGTAATTTTCAGACGGCAATGACTGTTTATTTAGACCAACTAGCTAGCTGGATTAACTTCGCAGTACGTGAATTCATGATATCTGAAATGAACATTACTTCGTAAGTGAAAAGCATTGAAAAAGGCAGTACCTTGGAACTGCACCCATAAATTAAATCAGAGAAACACAAAATACATCAAATCAAAATTCAAAAAGTAATTAACAATTAACAATCTAAGATAAGTTTAGCTGCAATTTAATACATGTATTATAAATTTTGATCAGTATTTACTTGAATTATAGGCACTTTAGAGGTTACTAGTAGCGTGACGCCGCTTAAAGTAGTGACACTGGTGTCACTTACGAGGTACTGCGTCAAGAGGATTTAAATTCTGACTTGACGGTTAGGAGTTATTAGTTTTCGAGCTGCTCAATAGATGGAAATGCATATTTTACATTGATTTATATTAAAAGCCCGAATTTCATAAAATGTTAGTTACAAGGTACTGCCGTGAAGGCCTCGATATGCTGCCATGCGGCTAAATAAAATACTCTATACAGGGTGTCCGGAAAATACGTGTACAACGTTTGACGACAGACTCCTGACGTCAAAATAGGTCGATCTAAGCCAACTTAGTTATATCCAAAATTGTCTCGTTTAGCCGGTAGAGGGCGTCAAAAATTTGTAAATATTAAAAAGAAATTACCTGTAACAATAATTTTTTAAGTGACCTTGTTGCTATGGCGTTTAATAATTTGACAATTATTGACAAATTGTCACCAGTCTATGAAATTTACTCAAGTATACGATCAACATTCTTGAATTACAAGTTCATTTTACCATTAAAAATGGAAAATTATACAAAGGAAATGGGCGTCAGAGTGTTAGGGTTTACATGGAGAGGTTTCCTAACCGTCGAATACCAAACCACCAAACATTTGCCAATATTGAGCGTCATCTTCGGGAAACGGGCAGTTTTGAGAAAAAGTTTGAAGGCAGGTCGTATGCGAACAACTCGAACTGTGGAAACAGAAGAGATGATTCTGGAAAGAGTTGAAGAAGAACCAAGTACCAGTACCCGTCTCTTAAAACGTGAGTTAAATGTTTCTAAAACGATTGTCAATGAGGTTTTAAGAGAACAGATGTTACATCCTTACCACATACAAAAAGTCCAGAAACTTTTACCGACTGATCCCCCCATGCGGCTTACATTTTGTCAATTTATTAGAAACAAAAGAATCCTTGTTCCAAAGTTTTGTAGAAAAATTATGTTTACTGACGAGACATGCTTTACAAGATCTGGGGTAACCAATCTGCACAACGAACATATTTATTCCGATGAAAATCCACATGCCATTAAAGTTGCACATCAGCATCAATTTAAAATTAATATTTGGGCAGGTATTATTGATCACTACCTTATTGGTCCCATTGTTATTCCAGACAGGTTAGATGAAAATATTTATTTAAATTTTTTGCAAGACACATTACCAATTCTTCTGGAGAATTTGCCTCTTTTACTTCGAAGGGAAATGTGGTATATGCATGATGGTGCCCCGCCCCATTTTTCCGTTGCCGTTTGGCAATACTTACATCATCAATATCCCAACCGATGGATAGGAAGAGGCAATGATGCACTAGTAAAATGGCCACCACGTTCTCCTGAGTTAAATATGTGTGACTTCTTTTTGTGGGGCGCTATTAAAACAGAAGTTTACAAGACTCCGGTAAACACACGCGATGATTTATTGCAGCGGATTTTAAATGCAGGCAACCATTTTAATAATCCCGAGACATTAGATAGGGTCCAATATCATTTTTTAAAGAGTGTTAATAAGTGTATTCAGCAAGATGGCGGTCATTTTACACATTTGCTTAAGTAATGTTTTTGTTTTACTTAGTTTCTTACAATAGATACTTTCAACTTTGTTATACTTTTGTTTATTTTTGACGCCCTCTACCGGCTAAACGAGACAATTTTGGATATAACTAAGTCGGCTTAGATCGACCTATTTTGACGTCAGGAGTCTGTCGTCAAACGTTGTACACGTATTTTCCGGACATCCTGTATAAGTAGGTGCGAGTCTACGATGAATTGTGAAAACTTCTCGTTGGCTTGGACGGCGGGTGAAATTTCTGTCGCTGCTGCACAAGGCACAAGTATATTATGAGATGTTGTGGCGCTTAATATTAATGCAATATCCATAAATAAAATCATTTATTTAGTATAATTATGAGATATTTTTTTATATAATTAATTAATTTTGTATCAATAGTATCAGTATTTATTTTAATTAGTAAAAATTATATAATTGCAAAATAAAATAAAAAATGTATTTTTTCTTATATACTTAAATACATAATTATCAAAACTATTCATTTTACAAATGACAAACTTTTATAATTGTTGTTAATTGGTTGTATGTATTCTTTTATCATAAATTTTAAATTAATAGGTAACTACAGTCGATGGGTTAAATTTAATATCAATATTTTATATAAAATAAGATAATTTCTTTTATTTGTCGACTTATATGTAAATAACACAAAAAAAAAGATGGGGTAATTTTCTTTATATACTGTGCCCAGTGTTATTTATTTCTGCTAATATTTTGTCTCAAAATCCTAACTCACAGGTAATAGTAATAGTAATAGCTGTAAATGTAGTTATCTCTACATTTTATACTTCCTAATGGAATAATAATTTAAAAACATTGTTATATTACTACATTTTATTGATACTAGTGTTACGCCCAGTTATACAAATTCATTTTTTTATATAACTGACGCTACGCACGTTGAACCTCCCAACCACCACTCCGTGCTTGAACGTCGCATCTTAATTAATTATCACTAATTTATCAATTAATTTATTGCCGTCAAACCATGCGACCGCATCTCTTCACTGCGCCGACATTACTTATTTACCCTTAACAGAACCTCAGACGCTCTATCTGTACGCAAATAACAATATTTATAAAACATTAACTATTATAAATAATTTTAACAAAAACTACTGTTAACACTAGTTAACATGTTTTTACCTGTTATTTTTGTATCCTTAGATATTGTATAAATAATTCAGTTACGATAAAACTTCAAACGATTATTCAGCTGTCTATCTACTATAACCAGAATAGCTTTAATATTGCTCCAAGCAGCAATATTCAGTTATCGTTGTTACTCTCCAAGATAGTAAGTCAATTAATAAAACATTTGATAACATTGGTCCTTCGAAACCAGATCAAATTCGGAATCATCTATATTAATTAATCTGAAAATTCGGCTCGACCATAATAATGGCCGATAAATTAAAAAAGATGCAACCCAGCATAAAATCAAGATTAACCAAGTATGAAACATTCTTGATGACGGATCTTGACTCAATCGTTTTTAAAAAACTGAAGTTAAGAATCAACAACATAGAACCAGTAAGAAATGATTTCGAGAAGCTTCAACTTGAAATCGAAAAACTAGAACCCGACTAAAGAAACATTAAATTTAATTTATTTGAGGACAAATACTTCCATGTACTGAAAAAAGCAAACACATTCTTAAAAAGGTTAGAAACTAAAAACTCTGCCAATTCAAATTTAATATCATCTACTATTCCACCAGAAGCACAATTATTATTGTCAATCCGATTACCAACAATTATTTACCAATATTTTCTGTTTTATTTAGTTTATTAGTCTATGATATCAACAAGTTTTTAAAAATACAAAAAATCTACTATTATCATTTAGCACTGGAATAAGAAGCCAAAACAATCCTGAATGGAATTAAAAAAACAGCACATAATTATACAATTGCTTGCGATTTTTTGAAGAACAGATTCGAAAATAAGCGAATCATCATAACAAACCATGTTCGTGGTTTGTTTGAATTACAACCACTATCTTGAAATTTTCAACTTCAATAATTTCTTGACAAAATAACTAAGCATTTTCGTGCTTTCGAATATTTTGGAGAACCAGTTAATCAATGAAATAGAATTCTAGTTTACTTCATTTTTACAAAATTAGATTTTTGAACCAAACGTAACCGAGAAAAATCATTAACTGGATCAAGGTTTCCACGTACAATGAATTAAAGTAGTTTCTTAATAATAAATGCCAAGTCTACGAGTCACTGCAATGATTAAGGCAAGCACCATCAAAATAACACATTTATGCCTTAGCAGCAGTAAAACTCATTAGCTGTCCATTATTCCTTGAAAGTCACCTCTTTAATCAATGTCCAATATTCTTGCAAATTAGTGGACAAGAACAAATTCAAGATATTGAAAGATTGAAACTTTGTAGTAATTGTTTTTAACCGAACCACAAGTTAAATCAATGCAGAACTAAAACATGCAAAAAATTCTACAACAAGCATCACAAACCTACTAATACTAAATATGTATCACTACCAATGAAACTTGCACATGTGTTTCTCACAACTACCATAATTTTTCTTGAAGATAACAAAGTTTTCATGCAACCTTATCGGGCTCTCTTGGACTCAGGTCAGATTACACCGACGGATCAGCATCCATGGTTGCAAAATAAACACTTTGGATAGATAGTTGCTGGAAGTTGCGAAACCAAACATTTTCTAGCATTGTCATATTGTAATTTATCAATGGAGAAAACAATGTCTAAATTCCGAAATTTAGAAGAAGTTCAAAATCTGACCATCTTTACATCATTGAACAATATTGAGAAAAACATTTTAAAACTCATACCAATAGAGACAAGCACGGCAGATTTATTGTAAAACTACCATTCAAACCGACTCTTCAAATATTTGGAAAATCAAGATTTACAGCGGAAAAAAGTTTCAAACATTTAGAAAAGAAATTTGCCAAAGACTTTACGTATGAGGATAAATAAACTGCTTTCATTCAAGAATACATAGAAATGAATCATTTAAAAAGATTGATTAAAGACAATGATTAGGAAACTAGTAAACACTTTTATTTTCAACACCGTGGTGTTATAAAAAATCAAGCACAACTACTAAACTAAGAGTTGTGTTTGATGGTTCGGTTAAAAATAATTCAGGAATTTCACTTAATATTAAATTGCTGATTGATATACGGTTACAAGATACCTATTTAACATCTTGTGACTGTAGATATTGCTAAATACATTTTTGCAATATCGGCAAATATTACTTCTACTACTTTCTTAATTTGATGTACATCAATTTTCCGATACCAGCAATGATGCATATGGTGCATCAATATATGTCAAATCTTATTCTATGACAAGATTATCAATAAAATTAAGGCAACCATCATCCTACGGCAAGAATTATGTGGTGCACTTATATTAGCCAAATTAATGCAAAAATGGTCTTGCATGGCTCACCAAAGACCAAAATCACTGGCTTAATAGCAAATTTGCATAAGCTGCATCTTTACCGGAAAAGAATACAACTAGTATCGTGAGTATAGTTACCAATTAACCAGACTCAATATTCAAACTATTTTCTAATCTTCAAAGATTACAAAATGCATACGCATATTGATTACAATTTGTTAGAAAATGTACATGTTTAATGCATCATTGCCAATATGGACCACTAAGTATTGAGGAACGAACCAAGTCATTAGAAACAATTATTTAAATCACTCAGCAGACCGCATTCAGTGATGAAATATTAACATTAAAGACAAAAAATGTTAAGATAGGCAGCAAATTATACGCGTTTGAACCATTCTTTGACAAGAATAACATTTACAAAAATCACTGATCCATTTTGATCAAAAACATTTGATATTACTTCCACGGAATTGTCCCAATTGATAATCCATGATATCTACAAACTGCAACACTATGGTGTATATATTGGATTCTTGGAGGAAAAAGGTTTATATAACGTGTTTCCATGCTAAACCAAAAACGTGTGAAATCAAAATGCTGAGTTATCAAGCACAACAAAGCCGTAAAATCTTTGAAATTTTATCTACAAAAATTGATGACAACACGCTATTTACGTATAAAGAGATGACAACTCTATTATATCAAATTGAAGCAATCCTATTGAAGACTACTACCGCATTAGCAAAACCTTTTCATCTACTCTTGAAGGAGAACTGTCTCTCAAGGTTTCAACATCTCGATCAGATCCGGCAGCACCAAGTGGAAGGAAAACAATGAATTACAATTAATAAACTTTGATTTAGTACTAATCAATAAAGATAATGTGTTACCATTACATTGGTTGAGATGCAGAGCTGCTAAAGTGCACTCAGATCAGAGACAAATGGCAGAATTAGAACCGCCACGGTAAAAAGCAAGGAAAAGATGATCAACCTGCTATAAAACTCTTACTACCACAAAAAATTAAAAATTGATAAACAAATCTTCTAAGTCGGGAGAAATGTAGATGTAGCTATCTAGAATCTACATTTTATAATTCCCAATGGAATAGTAATTTAATGACATTGTTATATTACTACATTCATCTGATTCTCTTTAATTTTTTTTTCTAGAAGGTTTGAAAAGTGCCCAGATGGCCATTATTTAAACAATATTATTTTTTAAAAGTAAAATTTATTTTATTGTCTTTGTATTGGTACAAAAAAATAATAATTGCAATCAGTTTTAAGATCTTTTATTTTCAACTGAAATAGTTAGATTGTTCTGAGACGTATAGTATATTATTTATAGGATCATTTATGAGTTTTTTTAAATAATTACAGTATGGATTTTATTAATATATAGAAAATCAATTATTAAAGACTTTTATAAGCAAAATAAACAACAAAAATATACATATTATAACTATTTTCAATCAATTATCACTCTGATTACCACATACATATTCGTCGGTCTAATATGAAAAGATCGTAACTCCATAAATTACTAAAAATAGATAATCTACTGTAAAATTTAGGTATGCATCAACTATCAATAGCCGTTCCTTGACAAAAAATTGTATCTTCTAGCTACTAACGTAACGTTGTAAACCCAACTGACTGTAAGCATTCGCAAACAACGTAACTCCAGCCGGCATAGCAGTTTTGCATCAACTTATGTTATAAATATTTAATTATGTCACGTGTAAATTTGTAAATTAATCAATCTTAATTTGTATTATTCATATTATATTTATAATATAATATGGTAAATACATTTTTCTAATAAAAATCATACTATTACTTGAGATCATAATAATATGCCCTGTGAGAAAAAATTGTATCTTCACTATTTTATGATAATTACACCACAGCAAAAGTCGTAACTCCCGTAACTATTTAAGCAAACAAATAATTAAGTATTATATTATAAATTAATATGTCAATAATAATTTGCTAACATACATTAGTTTTTAACTTATTTATTACACGTTTGATTGATAATAAATCAGTTTTTGTTCTCCTGTAAAATTTGGTTAAATGAAATTAGGCCGACGATATGTTTTTTAAAGAACTATACATATGTTTGAAAATAATAACATTAATAACAAACAACAAATTAAATTGCTAAGAGGATTTAATTTCAATATGTTTTTTGGATATATGTTCTTTCATTTTTTTAAATAATTTTATATGTTTACGCATTCGCCAACTTCTTCCATGAAATTAAATCGTGTGATCTCGTGTTTTCTCGTGCTCTAATTTATTTTAGCACGGAATTAAACCATTAGCAATATTTGATTCGTTCAGCGCCACGTAGTGTTATGTTATCCAAGTTGTACATAGCGCTGGCAGCGCCTCGTAGTGGTAGGTTCGTTATCTCGGACGTTTATTCCCATAAGGTTGAATATCTTCCTAATATAATATGTCAATCAACGGTTCAACGTTTCTCTTAAAGAGGACAATGCGTTGCTACCTCTGATTCGTTACTAATTACAAACATTGTTTAATAGTTACTATGATTTTATGTAAATTCTCTCTCCGATCAGTGAAATGCTAGACACACTACTGATGAGTGCATGCTTTGCAACACTAGTGTATGTGTCTCATACTGGATAGAGAAGCAATTTAAAATATAATTTATTAAATTTAAATATACAATTTATATTTGTTTTTTAAAACAACTTTAACATTTTTATTGATAAAAATGAAACAATCAATTATGAAAACTAAACATAATTAAATTTAAAAAATGGTGCAATTTTATAAATTTCAATGTTGCTTATTGACAGTATTTTATTTAAATTTAGTATTCTACTAAATAAGTATCTAACATCTACGAATGAAGAAAATTGATATTTTTTGTAATCTAAGCTACGTAAAACTACTACTCTAAACTACGTAAAGCAACAAATTTGATTGTAACAACGACTGTCAAACTTAAATAAAAACCCAAATATATCTCACTATTACCAAAGTATTATAGAACACAAACTAAAAAAAAAATGCACATTTATTTTAAATTAAATGATATAGAATAATTTAACAATTACATTATAAGTAAAAAAGATTCAATTAATGTCAATTAAATTAAATAACTTCAACACCACAAAAAAACTGAGCGTATATACTTAATAAATACACAATATTATACTTTGTATTTTTTTAATTAACAAAGCTACAGATTACAAAAACTTTAAAAAACTTACCTCTGGAAATAAATGTACGTAAGCAACAACCTCAGTGAATAAAATTGTTACAATAATTAGTTGCGTTAACACCATTTTTGTTTGGATGCAAACTATTTTAGATAAATCCAATAAAACCTGCAGACAAAACATATATTAGTATTTTGTAGAATATCACTGTGCACGTAATGCTAAGCGTTCGTATTTATACTATACACTCGTGTACATCGCCGTGCTCGAAAATCAATAATTTAATTATAATGCAGAAGCGCAACATTGATTGGATATATCAATGTTGCGCAAATTGATTGGTTCTTTCAAGTGCATGTGCTATAAATACATTTTAAAGTTTTGCTAGCGCTATATACTACGTGCATAAAGATCAATTTCTAAATAAATATATTTAAAAAAATTTAAATAAAAAAATTAAATTCATAATTAGTGCAATTGATAAAATAGTTAATCTTAATAATTTAAAAGAGCTTAAACTTGAGAAAAATAAAGTTTCAACTAAAAATAGACCTTTAAAAGTTATATTAAATTTAGTCATTTAAATAAATAATGAAAACAACATATTTATTGAAAAATAAACCAGGTCAAAAAGGTGTCTATACTAATTACGATCTTACCGTTCGTCAAATAGATCAAAAGAATCGTAAAGATTGTAAAAAAAAACGAATAGTGTTCCTGAAATATACTGCAGGTGTCAAAAAAATGGTAAAAAAAAACTTATTTTTACTACTAAAATGTAAATGGACTTAATACTAAAACAATATATTTTTACAATAATATGTCAAAAAGTCACTCTGATGTTGTGTTGTTAACTTAAATTGGAGGATATAAAGGTTTATTAAACTCAAAATTATTTTCTTAAAATTTATCTTTTGTTCTAATCGACGTGCTGGTAAGGGTGGAGGTGTTTTAGTAGCAGTAAAAAATAAAATCATCACAATTAATGAAATTAAATTGGAAGAATTAGTATAATATTGATATTTTCTGTATAAACATTAAATTACACTTAATAAATGTAATGATGTTTTTACTTCAAATACACTTGCTGCATATGAATTTGTTTTAGATAATATAGAACAATCTGTTAATGATAAACCGTTTTTTTTTATTGGGGGTGATTTTAACTTGACGCATGCAACATAAATAACTTCAACTTAGTAAACAATTTTATTAAATTTAATTTATCAAATCAAATTAATAATATCACAAATGCGTATGGTCGTTTGCTTGATCGATTGCTATTATTTTATCCGTTATTTTTAAATATAAAGTTAAACGTTTTTTATAACATACTTGTTAATGAAAATTCACCCATTCATTAATTTCAATATACATCAAATTAAAGCAGTTTCATCTTTCAATATAAAAAACATCTTTGATTTCAATTTCAAAAAGGCAGACTTTCTTAGATTGTTGCTGGGTGCGACAGATTGGGAGTTTTTATACAATATTAACAAATGAAGAATTGTTAAATGTTATTACCGGCACTGTTCCTGGATTGAACAGAATTCACAAAATTCACAAAATGCCGTTTTGGTTTTCTTCTAAAACCAGTACAAGTTCAACAAATATGCATATAAAAGCACACTATTTAAAACTTTATATAAAATCACAGCTTTAGTTTCCTATAAGTAAAGTAAATCACTTTAGAAACGTTTTAAAAAGAAATAATGAGAGCAAAAAAAATGGAATAATGTTTGAATGTCTCAATAACATTTTTATATACTCATCAGAATGTATGATGCAATAACTATGTCAACCAAGCATATCATATCAATTTATCAATAGACTGTTTTTCTAAAGATGAGATCAATTATGCTGTAAATAAATAAAAGAGTGGAAATACTAAAGGTTCAGATTTGATACTTGCCTTTCTACTAAAAGATCCACAGCATTTGTCACACCATTGCTATACTTTTTCAATTTAATTTAAAAAAAATACCAAGTGAGTCCAATTAAAACCGCGGAGTAATAACTATATTCAAGGTAGAGTAGAGTAGAGTAGAGTAGTATATTTCCAAAACAAATGTGTACATTCATGGGTGAGTTATAATATGGTAAAAATAATAATAAAAATAGTGCAATTTGCAAAAAACTTAAGGTAAATATTAGTAAGTATAACTTAATCTAAATTAGTTTTAAAGATTTTTTATATTATTTTACAAGAATAATTAAATATATATATATATATATATATATACATATATATAAAAAAAAACTTAATTAGTAAGAAACAAGTTAAAAATTGGTGTATATAACATAAAAAATAAAATATAGACATATACACAATTACAGACATAAAAATTAATTAGCCTAGATATAAAATAGTGTTTGTTTACAAATTATCACAGAAATACTCATACTCTTGAATAGTGTAAAAACAATGTTTGATCAAAAGTTGTTTTGTTCTCTTTAAAAATAATTTTATAGGCAAGCCTTTAATGTGAATAGGTAGCTTATTGTATAAATGTATGCATTGTACTATACACGAATTTTGGTAGTATGCGTGGTTATGTTTTGGCACTTTTAGTAATTTGTTTCGTATGTTGTAGTTATGCTGTAGCTATGCTGTGGTAGATGTATATTAAAAAGATTAAGATTGTTCTTTATAAACTTTAATGATTCGTATAAATAAAGACTCACTATAGGCATAATTTTTAAGTTTTTAAATAGTTCACGGCAGCTTGTGTTTGGTTTTTTGTTACATATGGCTCTTATTAATCGTTTTTGTACTACAAATACTTTGTGGATGTTGATTTCTGTGGTGTTTCCCCAAAACATGATACCATACGATAGTCGAGACTGACAATATGAAATATATACAGTTCGGGCGGCTTCTTGATGTACGTCATCTCTTGATGCTTATATAAGGTACGCATATTTTGCAATTTTTGAGCACAATAATTGTATGTGGTTATCCCATTTTGAATTATGTTGAATTATTACTCCAAGAAACTTTACTTGTTCTGCTTCAGTTATTTTTTCACCATTTATGTTGACATCAGTTAAACTCAGTTGAGACCGAAAGTTGATAATGTTAGTTTTTGATGCATTTAATGTAAGGTTATTCATTTCTAGCCATGCACAAACTTCATTTATTGTATTGTTTGCTACTGCGTTAAGATGGTTTAAGCATTGGTTTTTTAAGCTAATTGTAGAATCATCTGCAAGCATTGTTATATGTGCATTTATTGATAATGGCATATTATTAATAAAAAGTAGGAACAATAATGGGCCAAAAATACTGCCTTGTGGAACCCCTACGGTTGGGTGAGCAATATTTGACATATAACACTTTTGGTTAATGTGCATAGTTGTTATGTGCTTTCTTTCTGACTTTCTGACATGTATGGTGCTAGAAGTCGATAGCAATTTCCCCTAATTCCATAACTATTTAATTTATTAAGCAATAATTCGTGAGGTTCACAGTCAAATGCCTTTGACAAATCTAAAAGAATTGAATAGACATTTATGTTTTTGTCTAAATGGTTATATATATAATTTAAAAAAATTATATATAGCATGGGTAGTTGTAAAGTCATTTCTAAAACCGTACTGATCATTGCACAATAAATTGTTTTGTCCCATAAAATCTGTTATTCTATTGTGAATTACTCTTTCATAGACTTTTGAAAACACAGGTAATATTGAAATTGGCCTATAGGTGCTCATTTCATGTAGATCTCCTTTTTTAAAAATTGAAATAATTTTTCCAGTTTTTAATTTTGTTGGAAATACACCCTCAACTAGTGACATATTAATAGCACGTGTTAATGGATTAACGATATATGTTACTGTGTGTTTGATCAGTACTACTGTTAAGTCATCAATATCTTTTGTGGTGGTTGATTTCATGTTTGCTATTATTGTTTTAATTTCTGATTCTGATGCAACTTTGAGAAAGATCGATCCCATTACAGTGCTATCAAAAATATAATTTAGGGAGTTAGTAGCACTAGCTATGTTTCCAATTGTACAGAAATGGTTATTCATCACATCAACTATACTTTGAGGATTGTCTATTTTTGAGTTATTTGAATCAATTACATATTTTAAAGATTTATTAGCTTTGCTGTTGTTTTGTGTATTTTCTTTAAGTATATTCCAGAGTTCTTTTGTTTTATTATTTGCATTTTGAATACGGTTTGAGTTGTAGTTTTTAATTTTGTTTTGCAATAAGATTTTATATTGTGTTTTTGTTGACTTATATATGCTGTTTACTTCTTCACTATTAGTTTGTTAGTAAAGCTGATAAAAGAATTCCATTTTATTTTTTAGATTTTTTAAAGTATCTGTGTACCATTGATTTTTAGGTTTAAAATTATTTTTTTTCAAGTCGGAAAAAAAAGCCATCAGAAGGGCGGTAGACACACAAAATAACAACTTTATAGTTCGGTTTAAGAAAAAAATTAGCACCAGCTATTTCTATATTCATTTCACTCGAAAAATTATTTAAGTCAGGTCTACATCGAACGTTAAGATTACCTTTAGCTAATATTGCTGCACCTCCGCGCTCATGAGACTCGTTTAAAACTGGATATATGGTTGTAATTGCTCATATGGGAAAACACTTCACTATCTGTGACCCAATGTTCTGTGACTAAAAAATAGTTAACATTTAATTCATTTAATATGACCTCTATCAAATTTATTTTATTTTTAATTGAACGTATATTTTGGTGAAAAACTGTCATTGATTCTAGCATCTGCATGTTTAATCCAGGTTTTATTTGCTGTCCGGGGTTTTATTGGCTCTGTGAAAATTACGAGTAACATAGGTTCCATACGGCCACATTTGTGAATCCATTGCTTTGTCGAAATTATGTCTGTCGGTCAGAGTGAAAACAACGATTTAATAATCATTGAATATATTTATAATAATTTATTCATATTAAATTAATCATTACCGAATAAATATAATAGCGATAATAATTTCCTCAAACGTATCGCTCACCTACAGGGAGTTTATAAATGAATGGGATTATGTAATCACTTTAAATGTGCCGCTTTTTTTTAGATTGTTCACTAAACTATTTGTTTTGACAGATCAACTTTGACAGCTGTCAAGCAAACATATGAAAACATATGTAGTATAGTGGACGATTTTAAAAAGGCGGCATATTTAAAGTGATTACATAATCCCATTTATTTATAAACTCCCTGTATAAGAAATATCTGACAACTGACTTAAATTAGTGTTTAAACCAAACAGTTAATTATTAAAATTGGCCTAGACAATTTGAATGTATTGTGTAGTAATTGTGTAAAATCAGTGTTCTTAAAAAAAAATTAAAACAAATGTTTCAAATTTTCACTCATTATTATATGTGTACAATTTTCTATATATATAACATCTTTATTCAAAAGAGAACATATACAGAATATGAAATAAAATATACATGTAGTCTACATAAATAAACATTCTGTTTTGAAATGGCCATCGACCTAAGTCTTTCAGCCTAAGTTGAATTACAAAAATAAGAATAATTTTATTACAAAAAAAAAAAAGATGATTTTATATGGGGGGGAGTGATGAGTGAACGTCAGTCTAAGATGTCGTTTGCCAAGTTCATAATATTTTGAAACAGAGGTTCAGCTGGTGTTTTAAATTTTGATACAACTGCTAGGTTTCTGGGTATTATTAAATTGGCAAATTTTGTTTGAAGCTTTTTTAAGCGTTCGTTAAGCGGAACTATCTTGGTTTTAGCATATAACAGTTCATTAGAAGGATTATGTAAGGGATTATTAAGGATTTTGATGATAGACCGTAAGCATGTTCTTTCTGCGACAAACAAGTTATTAAGAGTAGGTTTAGTAGAATTTAAAAATAAAATCGAAGCATAATCAAGTAGAGAACGACAGATTGATTTATAAATATGAGTTGCGCATGCGGTACTAATGCCGGCATTTTATTATGTCAGCAAACGGAAATGTTTTGCTCTATTGACTGTATTGAATTTATAGGAATTAAATTTAAGTTTGGATTCAAAGGATACTCCCAAGTACTTGCATACTTGTGATGGGGTGATTTATTGCTAATTCATACAAATGCAAGGGGAGTTCATTTTTAATTTGTGATAAGGAATAAGAAGTTGGGTTTTTCGAAGGCTTGCTAGTAAGCGCCATTTATTGAACCATGTGTCTGTTCTGACGAATAGTGATTGCAGCTGGTCTATGGAGGATTTTAATGACTTGGCATGTGATATAAGTGTGGTATCATCTGCATATTGCAGAATGTACACATTTAAATTGCAGTAATTTGGGATAAGGTGGTAGATGTCGTGGCAGAAGCAATTATATAGGAGGGGTGAGAGTGGAGATCCTTGTGGGTCACCTTGATGAGTAGTAAATGAATGGGTACAATTTTCAATTTTTCGCAAAGTTGACGACTAATCTTATCAATAAAAATCAAAAGAAATTTTGTATTTATATATTGTTTATTTGCACTTTATTTTTTACTGTGAAAATGATTAATATTGCGTCAATAAAATATTATGAATTAAGATCGAAATTATCAAAAAGAAATACATCGACTACAGGTAGCAAAGATGTACTGATACAAAGATTAATTAATAGGATGTATTAGAATCTAGTTTCTTACCAAATGATAAATGCAAAAGTAATCAAGATGACATATGTAGTCTTAATAATAAGAAGCAAAGCAAACTAAAATCTGTCATCAAAAGACAAAAATTAGAAATAATGAAACTTGCCGAATTGCTAACTAAAATTAAAATAAAGCTGGAATAAATAATAACAAAAAACTTGAAAACTTCCAGGTAATATTAAGAAAAATTGTTGCGACTTGTGATACGGTGCCGGATCAAATAATGCAGCCACAGGATACAACTGGGAATAATATGGTATGGTATGGTAAATATTGTTATTTGGTGATTATAATATGATAAATTGCTCAAAGATATTTTGTGATATTGTCTTTAAAATTTATTGTTAATGACATGAATAATAATGGATCTATAAAATTTTTAAGATAAAATAATTAATTATAAAAATCAATGAATTAACTATAAAGTAGTTTGTTAAAAATGAAAATAACATATATATTATACCAGTTAATGCAAATAATACAAATTATAGAACAAACATACGACATATATGAGAACTATCGCAATAGTAAATCGAATGCTATACATTTTTTAGGACAAAGTTTTATTGTAATTCATCTGAATATTCAAAGCATTTTTAATAAACTATATGTATTACAGTTACTGAACAACAACAGATAAGACCTATCCGCGTAAATTTCATTGTCACGCAATTAAAACTAACTTACTAAAACAAAAAAAAGAGAAGAATATAACATCTAATGATATAATCAAGAACTCTGGTCACACAAAAATGTTTATATTTATAACAACTTTCCTTTAACTCCAATAAACATTCTGGGCTGCAAGAAGCAAAGGTAGGGAAGTAGGCTAGAAATATATATGGCATAAAGATGGAAAAATATTAGCAAAGAAAACCGAAGGATCCAAAATTATACGCATTTTTACCGAAGAGGATAAAAGCAAAATAAAATATAAGTCTTGTTTGACTTTATTTTATTTTGTACATAATCTCTACATAAACTACACATTGGCAGATAATTTCATAGATACCTATCTCAATAGTGAAGAAAAATGCAAAACACAAGATGAATTCAAGGCCTATAGTAAAACAATAAACACAAACAAACCAGGTAGCTTTTCTACATCTTAATATAAACTCAATAGGAGCACATTTTGATGAGTTTTGTGCAGTTATCATCAATGATATTGATCTGATTGATTTAATTAATTTGTCCAAAATTCAAAATAAATACTGTTCTTAACTTAAATTTCTTCCAAATAGACAAGTACCATGCAATTTATAAACTAAGAAAAAATACTAGGAGTATTGGTCAATATTAACAAAAAACATGTAACTCATTTTAGAAACACAGAATCCTTGTTTTTTAATATTTCTAAAAAAAATAATACCCATAATGCACATCCTTGTTCTGTACAGACCTCCCAACTATACCGTAAACTTTTTTGATGATGAAATTAGCAGCTTTATAAACTTTCATCATAATAAACCATTCACAACAGTCTCACATGTTACAGAAAAAAAGAAAAAGGTTTTATTTCTAGAAGTTTTACTAGAGAAGAAATTTGACTCTCAAACAATCTTGCATTGATCATATACAGGGTGTTAATGAATAGTGGTAAAAACTTCTAGAGGGTTCATTTAGACACTTTTTTTTTATACAATATTCAAAATATCAAAGAGACAACAACAACAAACAATAACAAGAGATATCTCATTACAGTTTAAAAAAATATTCCCCTTGAAGTTTTTCTTTAATAGCACACAACCGGTACGGAGCTACATTAAAACAATTTTTTAAATTATTGACTTATAAGCACGATTTTAAACAAAAATAACAACAACAAAAATCTTTTTTTCTTTGATTTATGACATGAGTACGGTTTGAGATAGATCCAGATATGCTGTTCAAAAAAGATGGACAATTTAGTTAAGAGAGATATTTCGAATATTGTATAAAAAACAAAACAAAAAAGTGCAGTTTCTAAAGTGAACGTGGTTGCTTATAAGTTTATAAATAAAAAGTGTCACAAATGAACTCCCCTACCCTAATACTGCGATCATAGATTAATTACACAAGATATAAACAAAGAAATTAAAAAGAGGGATGTCCTTTTTAAGAGATGGAAAAATTTTATAGACAGATATGGTGATCATGAGACTGTCAAACAAGATACAAACGCGTACAAGGAAATGAGAAATAGAGTGACACATTATATTAGAAAATCGAAACAGGAATATTACATGGGAGTGTTTTAAATTTTTATATAAGGTAAAGTTTTTATTCTGGAGAATCGTTGTTTGAGGCTGGTGATATAAAATTTGTATCACTATCAATTCTTTCTAATTTACATTGATTATTATCAGTAAATTCACTTGAATCATACGAAATAACAATAGTATTATCTCTAGGAGTGTGATCATTAAACTCTGGGTATTCTACCTGCATTATGGTGTCGGTTTTGGACATGGTAGTGTTGTTGATATTGAGGAAATTGTTGTTACTGCCTGATAATGTTTGGCTGTTGATTAAAATTTATTTGTCAAGGTAAATTAATTAAATATATATCGAAAGCTTGGATGTAAAAATTTCCAATTATTTTTTTGATTTAAATTTGTGAGTTTTAATCTAGAAATTAATTTTGTCAAGTGATTACGAATTCTTTGTCATAATTCTATCAAATTTTCATTTTTATTTATTTTAATATTTAAAAATTCTTCGACAAATTGTTCGAAGTCGCGTTTATCCGTAAAATGTTTAATAATAGCTTGTCGTAAATCATTCCACGTTTTTAAATCTTCTCTAGGCGCTAAAAGTTGTCGCGCTTTACTTCTAAATCAATTAAAAATAGTATTTATTATAACATCTTTTAATTCATTTACATCATCATTTCGTCTTACACTATTATCGCGTGTTCTTGACCTTCGAAACATGGAACTAAATTTAACAATTGAATAAATACATGTAAGTTTTTCAGATTTAATTGGATGTTAATTACTTATTAATAATTCTCTTTCTTTAACTTTTAAAACATATAATATAAATTATATTTATATTGTTGGTTTTAAATAATAAAAATAGTTGTTTGTTTACTCAAACTTTCCAAATAATGGAAATTACAATTAATGTAAATGGGAAGTTATCCTACGTTACAATTACCTCGTATTGTGACACGAATTATGGTTTTCCAATAATTAATGTACACACTTTTTAATTTTAATGTAATATTTTATTTATTATTGAAACAACATTAAATATTTAAAATGACAATATAGGTCATAACCCGATGAAGATCTAGTTTTTAACTGACTAATTCTAATACGTGCTTCTACATTTATATAAATCAATTTGCTGAGCTAAGCAGCAGGTGGCTGGTGTTGTTACATTTCTCGGTAGACGCTTTCTTATCAGGAAGAGTCTGGTTTCGCTGGCGCGACCGTAATTCCTCCATCGCTAGTCTGAAGAATCTTCTCAAGGTTTTTCAGCGATAAATTTGGTCGGGACAGGAAGTGATGAACCCGTTTCCTCTTCTTGATTATCATGTAGACCGCCGGCATTATCAAGATGACCAAAATAATGATGATTGTCCAATTGATAACAGTTACAGCAGGATGTAAGCGTAGCGGCTGTATTGGTTTCAGATCGATATCTTCGGGTAGTTTTATGACTTCTAGACTCGCATGGTGGGTTGGTATCAAGGGATGCAAAAAGACGTTAGGAACATGAATGTTAATGGTTTCATTAACATTGTACAATTTGCCATTAATTAGCAAAGGACATTTCTTGGTAAAAATGGCGGTGTTGCAATCTAGATGTATTTCCTCTTTGGTACAGTAGTTGATAACTTCCAAGTGATTAGAACTTGCAAGGACAGTGTTGTCTTGAAGTTGGTAACTAATGTTGTCTTGAAATCTGGCAGTCAAACATTGTAGAGGTTTGGCTAAGGTACATCGGGATTGAATCTGCTTTTCACAAATATATTTTTCAGGTTGATGTTGTATGCATTCTTTGAACCATGACTCATTTGACCAATATGTTGCAGGTGGTATTATCATTAGTTTATCAGCATTGGGGAAAGGCAATATTTTGAACAAAGGAAATGATTTTTGGTTTAAAATGGGAATTTTAAGCATAACGATCATTCTCTTATGAGTGGAAATGATAATTGATTTACTGTATTGCAATAACTTATAAGGATGTTCTTCTGAAACGACAAGCTGCTTTAGAATGTAATATTTTAAAAATTCTTTTTCAATGTTAATTATCTCTGATAGTGAAATCAATTCAATATCAGTTAATTCCATTCTTGCAAAGCAAATGGTACGAATAAGACTAAGAAGGAATGAATTTAAATTTTCAATATTTTGCATTGCATATTGAATTTGAAAGAAAGCTTCAAGATTTGCTTCTGTTTTATCAAATGCGGTTGAAAGAACTTCAAAATTATTGTTAAAGTTAGTAATAAATGTTTTAAAACGTTCTTGGGTTTGATTTGCAATAGAAATCAAGTGATTCGTTTTGAAAACTAAATCATTGGTGGTATCTGATATAAGATGAATATTTTGATTAATTAATTGCCGATCATTTTCGTCCATATTTCCTGTTACAAATTTTATTGCAGAGCCTAGAAAATTAGCTAGACCTCGTTTCGAACGTTGCGACATTAATTTATGAAGATTTTGAATAGTTTCATTAACCAAATGATTGTATATAGAATGATAATCATTTCTTTTTAACTGAACGTTATTCAAGGTATTTTCTATAAGGTGTAAATAGATAGTAAGTATTATTCGATGATAATAATCAAGTTCCTGTTGGTTACCAATTGCATCCTGAAAGTACCCGTTATTTGGATAACATTTGAACTGCAGTGCGATGGTTATTCTGCAACAAACAGAATTTTGTTTACTTTTGTTTTCTTATGCGTTTTATTGATTTTATATTACAAGTGGTAGTTCGATTTTTTGACGACTTACCAGTAACTTTGTCACCTTCCTGCTTAGAAATTTCTATTTTTTTGAAAGGAGGGTGATCTTTAGTACGAGCAGTTAATCTTGCATATGCAACAGGGTTTGAGGTGGATGGTTTTGTTGGCAACATAGGACCTTGAAATGGAATTTTATAAGGATTTCTATCATATTTGTTTGTGAGACATAGTTCACATTTATTGATGTAATTCGTTATTGAATCTTTTAAATTGGGCCAATAGTACTTTAGTTTAAGTTGAGCATATGTTTCGTTAATACCGTTATGATTAGATGTATGATAATCTTCTAAAATCTTTTGTTGATTATCTTCGTCAATAACATCTTCTAACTTATCTTTACATAAGATTAGTTTTAGTGATATAGTAAAGAGAGTATTGAGAATTTTTTCAAGTATTGGGCGTACTTTCTTAGGTTGGTACAAATAAATGGTACGTTTTATTAGGATCAATAGTTTCTTTTAGTTGAGATTTCAACTGAATTTCTAAATCTGGTTCTTGTATGCAAATAGTATGAATAATTTTGTTTTTGAATCTTTTAACAACAGAATGGGCTTGTATTGTAGAAACATTTATAAAAAGCTGTTGGTTGAATTTGTTGATAGGTTCATCTGAAATAGGAAGTTCAGCAGAAGTATTATCGACTTGTGAATGAAGAGTACTTTTACCTGTTTCTGGAATTTCTAAATTTTGAGTTTGTTCGGAATCCTAAACGTTGTCTATAAGATCTTGACAATCGTCAAGGTTGAAATCATCGGTTTTATCTACTTGCGGCATCAAAGAGTCACTATCTTCAGTGTTGTTAATTTCAATGCGAGATAGTGCATCAGCAACAACATTTTCTTTGCCTTTTTTGTGCTGAATTGTATAATCAAACTCGTCGAGTTTTATTTTCCAATGGATTAAACGTGAATTTGGTGTCTTTAGTTTAGAAAGCCAAACTAGCGGATTGTGATCTGTTTCAATAGTAAAATGTTTACCAAACAAGTATGGTCGAAAATATTTTGTAGAAGCAATTATGGCTAAGAGTTCCTTCTCGATAGTGGAGTAATTGCGTTCGGCGGAGTTAAGGACTCTTGAATAATATGCTATTTGTCTATTTTCTTGGGTAAGGACAGAACCAACAGCAATATCTGAAACATCTGTGGTTAGACAAAAAGGCTTGTTAAAGTCAGGGTATTGTAGTATGGGAGAGTGGGTCATTAGAAGCTTACAATTTTCAAACGCTTCAATGTACTTAGGATCCTTTATATCAATTTTTTTGTTTTTTCTTGTGCATTTAGAAATTGGATAAGTAATTTTTGAAAAAGAAGGGATAAATCTTCTGTAGTAGCCTATCAGTCCTAAGAAAGATTTAATCTCTTTAACCGTCTTTGGAATGGGATACTTTTGGATCGCCGATATCTTTCTAGGATTTGGTTCAAGACCATTATTAGTGACGACATGGCCTAAGAATTCTACCTTCTTTGTTAGAAATTCCGACTTTTCGGGTTGAATTTTCAACTTTGCTTTACGTAGACATTCAAAAATTAATTTGACATCATTTATATGTTCTTGAAAGCTTTTAGAAAATATGATTACGTCGTCCATGTATACAAAACAACGTTTGTAGAGATGTTCGCGAAGGATTTCGTCCATCATTCGTTGGAATGTAGATGGAGCATTTTTTAGGCCAAATGGCATACGAACGTACTCGTAATGACCATTATTAACGGAAAAAGCTGTTTTTTGAATGGAATCTTTATGCATGGGGATTTGGTGAAATCCTTGTGCTAAGTCAAGACAAGTAAAATAAGTACATCTACCTAGATTGTCAAGAATCTCATCAATTCTGGGCAATGGGTATTTGTCCTCAATTGTTTTAGTATTTAAATTACGGTAATCAATTACCATGCGGTACTTCCGTTCACCGGAAGCATCTTATTTTTTCGGTACAATCCACACTGGAGAAGAGTATGGAGATATAGAAGGTCTAATAATTTCGTTATCAAGTAACTTTTGAATTTGTCTGGAAATTTCCTTTTGCATAGCAGGTGGATGTCTAAATGTTCGAGTATAAGTAGGAATATCTGAAGTAGTTGCAATATTATGAGTGACTGATGTTGTAGCCGTTAAAGTTTGAGATTCATTATAAAAAATTTCATATTAGGATTTGCAAAGTTTAATGATGGCTCCTTTTTCTTGCAAATTAAGGTGTTCTAACCTTAGTTGTGGTATGTCCATAGGTGTTTTGTTAATGGGAGTATGGTCAAAGTTATAAAGTTCAAGAGGAGTTACTAAAAGAGGTTTATAAAAAACAATATTATTAGTATGGGGAATTTCTACAAAACCATTGGTTGCAGTATGTATGGATTCAGGAACTACAACTTCATAATTATTTATAATTGCTGGTAATAATACATCTCCTTGAGGAACAGAAACTGGAATTTTGGTTACACTTTGTTTGAAATATTTAAATTTTATTGGTATATTATTGATGATTAATGTATTGGTTTTATAGTCAATATTTCCATTTAATGATTTTAAATCAGAAGATGAAATCAAAGCCTCATATTGCGAGTGCCAATCAATCACTCTAAATCGAAATTTAAAAGGAATATCAAATGACTGCAGAATTGGGAAACATAAATTTCTATCATCAGTATAAGTCCTAGTTAGTGACCGAATTGTGAATTTTTCTCTAAAAAAATATTGATTAGAAAACATTGAAGCGGCTTTAGGGGTAATCACTGAATCAGTGGCACCAGTATCAATTAATATTTTAATATTTAAATTCGGGATTATAAAATATGGTAACTTGGGAAGATTCATCAAGTTATTTAAGTCTACGTGACAGGTTTGTGGAGGCTTGTGTCCTGAAAATTTTGATCGTATTCACAATCGCTATTTTCATAATTTTGTTCTAGTGATTGATTGTTTTGTTCATCATATTCACCTTGAAACATGCTTGCCTGAGCATAATATTGATCTGGTTGTTGATAATCAGATGAATAGTCATCTGTATCTTGATAATTATAAAATGTGTTATAATTAGAATTACCTTGTTCAATATTATGATGGTTAAATGGGCCATTCGATCTTTTAGATTGAATAATTTGTGTTGACATGGGTGTAGGTTGAGAGAAATTTTGAGGTATCTGTTGTTGATTATTAAAATTGGCAAAATTTTGTTTATTTTGAAAATTTTGTTTATTTAGAAAATTTTGTCTTTGAGGGTTAAATAAATTTCCGTTTCGATTTTAATTCTGATTAAAAGGAATGAATTTATAATTAAATCCTTGAGTCATCTTATTAACATTTTGTTGTTGAAAGTTTTGTTTATTTAAATTTAAATTTGATTGATTGTTATTTAAATTTAAATTTTTTCGATGTGCCATCAAATTGTCATAATCGGAACATTTTTTTAAACAATCCTTCAGTGTATTTGGAGAACTATTGCAAAGAAGATCTCTATAAGGTTGCAAAGTGCCTGTTTTAAATGTTATTAAAGTTTTTTCGGTATATAGACATGTTTGAGCGTTTATTAATTCAAATTTTCCTTCATTTTTTATACAAACAAATTGAAGGAGTTCATTTAATTTTATGTTTAAACGTATGTAATAATCATTATACGTTTCGCTCGGCTTCTGGATACAAGTACAAAGCAATCGTTCAAGTGTATTTTCCGAACGTGTTTCGCCGAATTTACTAATTAAATGTGTTTTTATATTAAGCCAAGTATCAAATGTATCAGGAATAAATTGATCAAGATTGTTGGATATAATAAAATCCTTTGGTAAACCACGAAGTTTATTAAGTATATATAAATTAAATAAATGCAATTGTGCATTATTACACATTGCGAACGTTGTCGGAAAGAGTTGTGTAATTTTATTGACGGATGTAATAAAATCCGTAAGATTACCTTTATCATGACTGTATTTAGGAATGGTTTGGCAGAATAATTTAAGTTCTTCATTACTAATTGCAGTCATGTTTAATTTAATATTAATAGGATTGTTGCTTAAATTTGATGTGGATGCAGAAGAATCTTGAATTCTAATATTTTTTTATTGATTTAATTAAATGATCAATTTCAAGATCAAATAAATTACCAATATATATTACTTCTTGTTCTTTATCAAAACTAACTGACATCAAAAAATCATACACTTGAGCAGAGATAATAAAATTATAATTATTTAATTATTATATTTTCATAAAATCAAATCTAAATTATTACTGGTCTTACTGGATAATGCTGAATATTATTCCGGTAACTTTCATCGCTTTCTTGGCAATCAGAACGTACTCCGTGTCGGTGGATTTATCCTCGATGAATGCGGTCCAACGCCCTTTCGGATCTGGCTTGCTGATGGAATCTTCTCGAATTATGTCCTTGTGTTCTTTTGATTCTTCGTAAATTGTAAAAACAATCCGTTTCACTTATTGAACCGTCGAAGAATCCTGTTCGCAGCGCCAATTATGGTTTTCCAATAATTAATGTACACACTATTTAATTTTAATGTAATATTTTATTTATTATTGAAACAACATTAAATATTTAAAATGACAATATAGATCATAACCCGATGAAGATCTAGTTTTTAACTGACTAATTCTAATACGTGCTTCTACATTTATATAAATCAATTTGCTGAGCTAAGCAGCAGGTGGCTGGTGTTGTTACATTTCTCGGTAGACGCTTTCTTATCAGGAAGAGTCTGGTATCGCTGGCGCGACCGTAATTCACGGTATTTGGTGCGATGCTCTTCGCTTTGATTGTGGATTCTTCGCTCGCTCGCCTGCCTGCTTGCTTATTCGCTTGCTCCAGGGTTTTGTAGCGATGAGTTGATATTCTCGACTCGTTGGAACTTGAATTCTTTTGTTTTTTTTTTGGCACTAGGAGTTGATACTTACCAATTGAATTGATTTTTGATATATCTTATTAATTCATTTAATTGTTGCCAAATCTGACCGACTGCGCTAAATTTATTTTTTGGTTTTAATAATTAATCTTTAAAATATTTTTTATTTAATTAATGAACGATGGTTACAAAGTAGGTAACAAACTAACTATAATTAAACGTGTCATGATCAAATGTGTTGACAATCTTATTTTGTTTGCGAAATTATTATCACTTCCTTAAAGATCCCAGCTGCGTTGCATCTTTATAGTTTGAGGTTACTGTTATATATAACTTGAACATCAATGGCTTTAAATCTGATAAACATGAATGTGCAGTAGGTAAACTTCAGTGGTCCATACTAGGACTATTGTTATTTACGTTATTTATTAATGATCTCAAGTGTATTTTAGGAAAAGGAAATATAATTAAACTATTTAATCGCCTACCAAAACATATAAAAATTATACAAAACCAAAAAAACATTATTTAAATGTATTTGAAATTTTGTGATATGGAACCTTACTGTATAAATGAATACCTTAACTATTGTACTACAATTTAATGTTTAAATTAATATGTTCTTTTGTTGTGATTTGTTTCACAGACTATTTGATTTTTGTTGAAATAATATATTTACTTACTTACTTACTTACTTACTTACAAATAAATTATGCTGATGATGTGTAGCAATATGTTCCAAAAATGAGACAGATTTGCAAAGTGCTGTAAATACAGTAATATGTCTTAACAATAAACTCATTTTAAATGAAAAAAAATCAGTAATTGTACATTTTTTTATTAGAAAACCACTTTTTGTTAGTATTGTAAATAGTAGTGTAAACACAAAGTTTTTGAGATTTTAATCTTCAATTTTCAAAAAGTTTAAGATTTTCACATTTACGCAACTAGAAATAAAAACAGTCTATGCCCGTCTGACACTGTGCATTTTCTGTATAACTTTCTATAGTCGATTGTACAATCCAAAAAGGTACAGTGTCATACACGAATACAATTTTCTATAAAGTTTGTTATAAAGAAATATAAGGAAACATCATTTTATTGTATAGTTTCTGCGCGAGTTTATGGTCAGAACGCTAATTCACGTATGGAAACAATAATGGCGGCACATATACACAGCTGATTTTAATGATTTTAATTCGTTTAAAAATATAATATAATTTTTATACACGCTGTTGGGGCCATTCTATTTTATATTTTATTGTGTTTACTAATGCTTAATTTATTTCCGTTATTTGAATCCTTATTTTATTTTTATTATAAGGTTAGGTATGTGAACTCAAACTACTAATAAGCTAATCCGATAAGCCACAGTAATAAAGCCGGAATATCTTTGGGTATACTATACCTGGACCCCGAAGTAGTATTCAAGCAATATTCAAGGGAGAAAATATTGTATATTTATATAATATTTTTACCCTTGAACATTAAGGTGTTATAAGCTATTGATGGTAAATAATACAAACATAATTGATTCTCTAAGACGATTAGTACTAAGTAATCCGCTGAGATAATTCAAGGCCATGTTGTAAAGTCACTACATCTATGAGCATAGTATACAGTGAAATATTAACTGTATACAAAATTATATAGAAACTACTCAAGGTCAATTGGTACAATCGACTATATAGAAAGTTATAGAAAAAATTGCACAGTGTTAGACGGGCATAAGGATTCCTAACCACAACCATAAATTTTTAAAAACGCTCCTGTTCATGCTTGTTATTTTGTTTATAACAATCTACCGTTGTATTTAAATAAACTGCAGCTACTAAATTCAAACAAGAGCTTTAACTTTATTTAATAAAAAAATGATCATATAGCTTAAACGAATTGTTAAGTTCTAATCTGTGGTTTATAATTTTGTTTATTTTAATGATCTTGTATTTTAATGAGTGAAACACTGTTTGTAATTATGTATATAT
This sequence comes from Tachinus rufipes, assembly GCA_963932245.1. Taxonomy (NCBI): domain Eukaryota; kingdom Metazoa; phylum Arthropoda; class Insecta; order Coleoptera; family Staphylinidae; genus Tachinus; species Tachinus rufipes. The sequence goes on from OZ010748.1 coordinate 56,723,974, forward strand.
TTTGTAATTTCTATTATTTCATATATTATTGTAGTTGAGACTTGTCCTATGTTCAGTTTTGAATCTTTGTGGATTGAATAAATTGTTATTGACTTAATTCATATTTATATGGCTAAAGAAATAACATTGGTTAGTTAGTTTAGATTTATGGCATATCAGCCTAAAAAGACTATTAATGCCGATTCTTTTTTTTAACTATAAAAAAGTTTAAATGAAACATATTCAGCGCCAGTTGTTGCCAACTTGGCAAGCGCATCTGCTGTTTCGTTGCCACTGATAGCTATGTGACTGGGAATCCAGGAAAAGTAAACAGTGACATTTATCTGAGACACTTTAAGCAAAATTGAATGAATTTGCCTCAGCAAGTAATGATCAGGATATTGATCATCTATGGCGTTTAATGCACTTAACAAATTTGTACATATAGCATAATTTGTACCTGCTCTTAGTTAGATGTAGAAAAGTGTCTGCAGTATGAACGCTGCTAACACTTGGCAAGCCAAGTGTAAACTGCAACTCATCAACCAGAAAAGCACAACCCACACCGTCGTTACTTTTTAAGCCATCGGTATAAATCCAAGTGGCATTTACGTGCCTTGCTTGAATTTTTGCAAATTCTGTTTGATATTCTACTGGTAATGTTAAAGCTTTGCTCGTTCTCAATAACGCAGTGTTTAACCTTAGGCGTTGAAGAGGAGGGTCGCGACAGTAAGACAGTTGATATACATCAGGGAGTTTGAAATCCAGTTTCCAAAGTATACTGCAATTTCTTACAGCAACCGGTTTTTGGGACCGTATCCTAGTGTTGTATAGTTTGTCGAGACCATTATTATATACGACAGAAAACGTCGGATGCAACAGTCAAAATTTTACGTCGTAGAGTAATAGATTCCTGTACAGCAAGCAAGATCAACAATACGTAATGTAGATAATGCTGCGGAAGCATAGATTATGGAACCTTAATCTAGTTTTAAACGCACCAAAGAGCGAAGCAAAAGTAGCATTGTTTTCCGATCCGCATCCCATGACTTTCTACTCAACAACCTGAGCAAATTTATTGCAGAAACACATCTTGATTTCAAATTTATTAATTGAGAACGCCAAGTCAACGCACGGTCAAATGTGATACCAAGATATCGAGCACATTTCTGTACAGGAAAAGGTTTTTCCCCAAGGTATGATGAAGGGTCACTGTGTGGGGTTTACTTTTTATAAATATGAATAAGCAACGTTTTACTAGTAGATAAAGTAAATCCATTGTTATTAGCCCAGTGAAATAAAATGTGATTGATTGTTAAATGAAGTTGACGTTCCAATGTTGGCATGTTTTTCAAAGCACAACAGATAGCTACGTCATCAACATACATACATCCGCTTACTGGATGCTTGATTAACTGACTTATACTGTTAATCGCTATCATAAATAGTGTCACGCTTAAAATAGACCCTTGAAGAATACCATTCTATACAATAAACGGAAAGTAAAAAAAAAATGTATAAACAATGTTATGCTTTTGCGAATACCCCACGAATGAAGCGTTCGTAGAACATTGTACTTTCACGTCATGTCATATGCTTTTGCAATGTCAAAGAATACAGCAACAAGATGTTGATTCTGTACAAAGGCATTTTTAATTGCTGTATTGAGCCCTTCAAATAATAATGCCGAGTCAATTTCCTAAACACTAAATGGTGCGTTATATAATTTATCTTCATCAGAGACAAATGACAGAACGTTTTTCTCCATGTTAATTTTAATATCTCGGAAAGTTTCATCGTAATTATCATCGCTGAAAATATCAAAATAAACATTTGCCAAAATATTCGAGATGTCAAGGGGATTGGTAATAATTTGATCACCCAACAGTAACTCACTAAAAGGTAATGATGCGGTTCGGTCAGAATTTTTCTGACTATTTCCCACACCTTCCCGACGGGGGTTCTGAAATTAATAGATGTAACATATTCTGACCATAATTCTCTTTTAGCTTTTCTGTATGTTCTTCAAGCAACAGCTTTGTACTTCAAATAAAGTAATAGTTTCTATTTTGTTGGAGAGTAGTTAAACTCACGAAAAGAACGGCGTATGTTCAGTTTAACTTGCTCACATTCAAAATTCCACCAAAGAACGGGCTCTCTGCGAGGTTTTCCGGAAGATAACAGAATACTCGCATGTGCTGCCTGTGTGATGGAATCGGTATAAATTTTAATATTTTTGTCAATAGTGGCTTAGACACTGTCATCGTAATCAAACACTTGAACAAACATATTCCAATCTTTTATTCTCCAATTTCGATGACGGTTTTCTTTAATTTGATGACCAAGCACGCAAATAAATATTGGAAAGTTGTTTTACTATCATAAAGACATTTCGAGACTTTCCAATCCAGCAATGCTGCAATACTTGAAGAACAAATGGTAAAGTCAATGGGCGAGAATGATCTATTATTATTAGCCACGGAAAAGTAGGTATTGTTACCTTTATTTAAGATAACTAAATCCGTTTCCAAAAAAAGATTGATTGATTCTAATGCAGTGCTGACACGGTGTTCTATACTGAAAACCGTATCACGGACCAATAAAGCTGTTCCACCCTGAGCACGATCAACATTTGCACAATCTTTTTTATAAATAGTATAACCACAAAGATTAACAAAACTTTTAACCTTAAAAATTGTTTCCTGTAAGGAAACGCAGATAGGTGAATTTTTGGATAATAATATTATAAAGTATTTGTAGTGTGAATAATATCCGCAAAGTTCCATTGTATAATGGTTGAAACTACTTTTAGAGTTAGGTTACAAAAGTAATTTTAATTCTTTGTATAAGAGCGATTTTATGTTTAACTTCTGAATTATTATCTGTGGGAGTAGAACTCCCACTAATTGGCATTATTTCATTTGTTAGAGTAGGTGGCGTAGAATGAACTTCCACATTTATCGACTCTAACGACATATCAACATTAAGGTCTGTGGGCACAGGATCGCTAGAAACCTGCACATTAGGTGGCGGTAGCCTGGATTGGGCTGCCGTCTTTGCAGGCTGCGTCTTAGCCTGTTATGGCTTTGACTTGGAAGTCGCCACCTTAGTTGGTTTTGGCCCGAAACGAGACAATACCTTAGATGGTTTAGGCTTTAAATAAGCCCTTGGTCCAGATTGGACCGTAGTCAGTTGGTTTTGAGTCTGATGGACCTGCAACCAGTATTTGACCCTTTACATTAAAGTCCTTGTCTTTATTTAAAGAAGTTTCTGCTATAACAGTAAATTTCATAATTGGTGGATGTTGGCGCCGCCAAATTGTATTATTATTTAATACGTTATATTATATCTAATTATTTTATATTTATGGTTATTGTGACATCCGTTTGTAATTATTTGTTTTATTTGTACAGATGTATTTATTTTTAAGCCTTTATACCTGATTAACCCTTAAAATCCCATAAATATGAATTTTATTACTCGTTGTTAAAAACAAATCATTGCACCCTTTTTTTCCCCCTGTACACTTTTACCCATTAAGAAATTGTATATATATATATTTATATTGTATTTTATGTAAAATAGAGTTAGTTATTATTGAACTTGCAATCGAGCAGCAATAAATACATAGAGTAAGAAGACAGCGTTTATTATAAAAACCTACCCAATCTACTGAGACCGCGTAAGGACGTAAATTCAATTATTTCCACGTGGCTAAACAGTAGATGTTGAACATCAGGCGTTTTAACAACTGCAGCAAATGATCTAGAAAAGATAGAAGCCGTAATTGCTCTATACCTCTTTTGATCATCGAAATAAGAAAATTTGTCAGTTATTCTGATCTCGGCTATCTTCCTTTTCTTTTTTATTTTATTACAATGTCGGGAACAAACAAGATGCTTACCACCACAATTCACACATAAAGGTGAACTGTTGCATTGATCGGGGTTATGTTTCTCCTTATTACATTATGTACATGTTGCAACACCTGGACACCTAACTGCAATGTGTCCAAATCGTTGCTATTGGAAACACCTCATTGGGTTAGAAATAAACGGACGAACCGGACGAGTAACATATGCCACCTTGACTTCACCTCTCTGACCTCACCATCTTTTCTACGGGGTAGCTTTTTAATATCGATAACGCGTTGCGACGCTAGTTCTTGTTTGCGTTTGTCAACTGTTGTGTATAACAACTTATATCATGAAATAACTCCCTTAGAAATAGTTAAGAATTTATGCGGCTCAACTGTCACCGCAATATTACCTAACGACATGCATTCCTGCATTTTACTGTTCTGCATTTTATCTTTTACTTTAACAAGCAAGGTACTCTTAACTTTTTACATGAATTTAAAGTTCTATTAATAATATTGGAAATGGTCCTATGAATTAAGAAGGGAGAAACCTAATTGAGACTTTTGCCACTTTTTGTACATTTTACTATTAAATACCTAATAAACTTTCTATTTGCACTACCACTTTTTTAGCTTTTTGGTTGGAGGATTAGAATCTACCATAATAATCTCCGTCAACTTGATCGCTCAATTCCCCCACCCACCTCGGAGCCACATATAGGACGCTACATCACAAACTGATGCAGTCGTCAGCGCTAATCGAGCGATATAAGTTAATAAATGTAAATAAAAGACTTCCGCAAACACAAAGAATACTATCGGGCTCCAACCGTAGCGTATTTAGGTTTAACTTCCCGTTTTACCAGAAGCTAGGGCCAAAGCAGTGTGTTCGAACTAACACTCTTCTAAACCTGAGTATTAGCCCCTCAACTACCAGGATCCCTTTTTCTAGACTTTCGGGTCACCGCGCACGGCAAAAACGCAGTTGAGTTACACAAGGTGTTATGTAAAAATTGTCAAAAATAAACTCACAATTAAATTGGCTTGTCCCTGACAAACTGGTTTTTTTTAACGAGGTTTTCTCCTTGTTTATAGGTTGCATTTTACTACCAGCAATAGGGTTAGCAAAAGTATTAAAATAACATTGGTATGCTTCATCCTAAGGCAGTTGACAAGTTAATTTATAATAATAATAATAAAATTGAAACGTATATTGTACAAATACTCCGTTAAAATAATACAAGTTAAACGTTTAACTACCTAAATTACACATTAATTTTGGTATAGATACGTAGATGATTTTCTGGCTTGCTTTAAAAGAACACAACTGCAATTCTCAATTTTTTTATAATGTATAAACAGCATCCATCCTAATATTCAATTTACGGTAGAATCGAAAGTCAATAAATCAATTAATTTTTTGGATCTTATTCTAAACAAAGAAAATAATAAACTTAAAATTAAAAAAATTAGGAAACCATAATTTACTGATGACACAATTCCCAGCAAGTCACACCCCTATAACCATAAGATGGCGGCGTACAATTCAATGATTCATAGAGCAATTGCTATTCCAACAATTGGCTCAAAAAGGCCAAGATATAGAATTATAGACAATAAAATAAATTGCACTCAACAATGACTATCCCATCAACACCATAGAGAAGTTAATAACTAAGAAAATTAAAACAGAAACCTTCAAAAACGTATATCCTCAAATATAAAAACGGCTGACGCAAGATTCACTTGTTTCACATATCTTGGCCCAGTTACCAAATCCGTATCAAATGATTTTTTTACATTTACCATTAAAATTGATTTTCTAAATTTATTAAAGAACGGACAAAGAACATAAAAGGTCATTTTAAAATAATAAAACAGATTCAACGTTTGCCAATCAGGTTCAGGATCATCAACATACTTTTGCAAAACTGGAGGACGTAAATATCCTACAAAATTTACAAAAAAGACTTTAATTAAATTTACTAAAAACATTGGAAATTTTTAAACAAAAAAGTAGTTTTTTAAATGATTAAATAATTTAATATATTCTCCAATATATAAAGCTATTAGTTAATCTTTTTTTTATATGTATAATCACCAAGTTTTTAATCCGTTTTGTAATAAAATCTGTTTACCATTAGTACTGTCATTTTCTCTCTTAATCACCTTTGGAGTTTAGATATTTATATATTATATTGTTGCTCATTCTTAAATTCATATAACTTATTACATTTGTAGAAGACTCTAGTAGAACCAAAACAAGTAATGTATTTGTAAGAATTAATTTGTGATAAAAACATGGCAAATTATTTTATTATTTTATTATACGCTTTTATTAAATCTGTCTATAAAACATGGTTTCAAGATAAGAACATATTTTACATTACAAAATTATAAAACAAAATTGAATAGATAGAAAAGGCGGCGGAAGTGTTGTTATTTTAGTAAATAATATTATTTTATACAAAAGTATACCAATTGAATATTGTCCTAATTTTTCCCTAAATAATTCTGCAATAGACCTAACTCTATTTTATATTAGTTGGCAAGTTAGAGATTATTTATTAAGATCAGATCATTAATATTCAAAACCCGTATATGAAAAAATTGTTGACTTGTAAATGGAATATTAAGAAAGCTGATTGGTTGCAGTTTCCTTTATTAATGTATGCAAACTTTATAAATAATTTAAACAAAGTTTTAAATTTGTTATTTACATTGAAATAATGTATAAAAAAATTGTAAAACATAAAATTTTCTAGAAACTGGCGGAATGATGAATGTTCATGTACTCTTCAAGCTCAACGAGTGGCTCTTCGTAACTATAAACAGAATTCTGCTTTTAAAAGTTGTCTTAAAGTAAAAAATTTGTAAGCTTGCACAAAAAAGTTATTAACCAGAGTTAAAAAAAATATAAAATTTAATCAAATATTTAAAAAATATAAGCTTTCAAAATAAACTACTAATTATAAAAGATATGTGAACTAAACAATTTTTTGATAAAAGAATTCCTTCTTCAATTTATTATTACTGCACTATATTTAAGTTTTTTTTTTTAATCATTCTTAATTCTTGAGTTAAATCCACATTCTTGGCAGTTTTATTATTATTACTCCTCAATAACGTAAGTTTAGAAAAGGCAGATCAGTTGAAACAGCTGCAGTACAATTAGTACAAACCGGAGTAGGTCATCTTGATAATAAAATGGCAGGAATAGCGTTTGACTTAACAAAGGCGTTAGATTGCCTCAATATTGAATTGTTATTAAAAAAATAGAAGTTATGGGCATTCATGGACCTACGAACCATTGGTTAAATTCTTTTTTATAACTCCTCAAGGAAGTATACTTGCACCTCTAATTTGTTTCCTGTATATAAATGACCTCTCAAATAATACTGTTCTTCTCTATGCCGATGATACAGCAATTATTGTTGCAGCTTTAAATTATAATGAACATCACACTAAAATAAATACTGCTAAGAACCACTTTACTAAATGCTGTGAAAATAATCAATTATTCATCAATCAAATTAAAACCGAATGCATTATATTTTTTGCAAAAACAAAATTACCTGTGTAATTATGAGACAGATTGCATAAAATATTTATGAACATTTATAGATAATAATCTTACTTGGTATCAAGAAGTAGATAGAGTAGATGCATCTATCAACAAATACTACATGCAATTAACCTAACAAAATTAGTAAATAGGAATACACTTATACATAAGTTATGTGTGCACCATTGTGCGCCCACATCTGAATCCGGGAATGCAAGTGTCATCATAATGTGATGCTCCCGAGGTACCAGGAATCGCACCTGCAGCGTGCTTATCAAAAGTGCGACAATATAAATACCTGGCGCACGTATTATAAGGCATTCATTTGCTTGTTTGTGCTCCAGGCACATATTGTATTTCAATTATGTAATAAATAAGTTCAACTAAATATTTATTTAAATAACCAAAAAATACCAATCGGTTAAGTGGCGCAGTCGGCAGGATTCAGTTAACGCGAGTTTAATTAAAACAAGCTTTTGGTGATTTTAAAATCTTCATGACTGAACACGAACACAGGAATACAAACAGAACAAGCGGATGAATCAAGGAATCAAAGTCTCAAATTGGCGAGTGCTTCAATCAACCACGGACGAAAGGATATTTTTCCTAAGTACCGGACAAACCCAACGCGGCGTGGATATATTTCCCAGATGCCACAACACATCCCGGCCAACAGATAGAATTTCTTCGTGCCAACAACACAACACAGAACGTGAAATTCAATGACGCAGGATCTTCGCAATGAAAATTTTATTAATTAAAAGCTTGTAAGTAAATTTAATATTTTGTTTTGTAAACCACGATTATCGATTCTTTTCACAATTGATTCTCTAATTGAGAGTTTTCGAAACATAAGCGTTTCCATTGATTTGCCTGAAATTATAAATTTAAATAACCCTGAAATAATCATGCCTTAATAACCCCTACCGAGGTAAGCGCGATACCAAGCTTCGACGGGAATGCAACCGTCTTGCCTCTATTTTTGGAAGCATGTGAAGAACTTATCACAACTTATTATAATGTTGCTGTGCTTGCAGATCCAATTAATTCATTCATAATTAAAATTATTAAAGGAAAATTTATTGGTGAAGCACAATGTTTAATTGCATCCCGTGAGTTAACTACATGGGCCGATATTAAAACAAGCTTACAGTTAAACTATTCAGATCAAAGGTCGGAGGACTGTTTACTTAGCGATTTAATGCAAACTATTCCCTGTAAAGATGAAAATCCGTATTCATTAAGTGATAGAATTCGCGAATCATTAAATGCTCTTTTAACTAAAGTAAAATTGAATAATGTTGCTGCAAATGAAAGAAATTTAAAAACCCAGCATTATAAGAAAACATCCCACCAAACTTATTTAAGATGTTTAATGAAAATTAGCGATTATGGTGAATATATTTACAATAAAAACCCTGCTAATTTAGAAGCAGCAATGACATTTGTATTAGAAAGACAAAATTGGCTTTATTTATGTAATCAAACTACGAAATTAAATATTAATAATTCTCCAAAATTTACACCACGTACTCCAAGTAAAAATTTTAACACTATACCTAAAGAGCAAAATAAAATTATGTATACACCAGTATACAATCCAATTAATAATCAAAACAGACAACCCATGCAAGTTAGAAGTGAGGGATACTCACCTCGTAGTTTTAATCAAAAATTTTCCCCGCATATAAGACCAAATAACCCGTATGGTCAAAAACCAAATAACCAGTATGGCCAAAGGCAGTTTAACTCGACATTTAATCCATATTTAAGTCGACCAGTAATGACTAGAAACGCAGACGTTTTTGCTAAACCCCAAAATTCTTTTTTAAAATTATCCAAAACCGATGGAAATAGATCCATCTTTAAGTCAGGTGCGTTTTGTACCTAAACGTCCCCGAAATGAATTAAATAATTGTGAATTTGAACCCGAAAATGTATTTTTTGATGAGGAGACCGGACAGTACTATCAATATGTAAATCACGAGCAAATAGAAAAGGAGATTTTTACTGAAGATGAAGAGCATGTAGAGCAGCAAGAAGATATTGAAAATTTTACTTTAGCGGTCTCGGATCAGGAAAATCATACGAAAAAATCCAACTTATAAAAATAAACAACCAAAATTATACTCGTCTGCCCTACATTATTTTACCAGAACTAAATAACGCAAAATTAGTAATCGATAGTGGAGCGACGGCCTCTTCGTTATCTAATAAGATAGTCAAACATAATTTTCAAAATTATTTGTATTATGAACCGTTTTTAATAAAAACCATGCACGGTACTACAGTAAATAATTATAAAATTTGCATACCCGGCCTTGAAACTTTTAATGACCCTTATAACTTATACACTTTTGCTGTAATAGATTTTTCTGATAATTTTGACGGAATAATCGGTAATGATATTTTAGAAAACTATCCTGCCATTCTCAATTATAAGGATAGACTATTAGAGACACTTTACACAAATATTTCATTTTGTACTCAAAATCCTATACTTAAGTTACCCCCCAGAATGCGACAAATAGTTAGAATACCAATTTAACAAAATAATGGAGAATTTATATTAACTCATAAAGAACTTTTTAAGGGTGTTGAAATACCTGAATCAATGATAACAGTCAATAACCATGACACCATAGTGAAAATGATAAATTTCAACGAATACCCGGTACAATTTGAATGTAAGCCTATGGAAGTCGATGAAATACAAAATTTTTCAAAAGCCTCAGAAGATTTTAATTCTTCTATCATCACAAGAAACTTTAAAAATACAGCTGCAAACTATAAACAAAAAACTAAAAATGGAACATTTAAATGCAGAGGAGAAAAATATGATAAAAAATTTGTTACATCAATACCCGGATATAATTCATAATGATCGAACTCCGCTCACTTTTCATTCGGCAATCAAACATAGTATTAAATTAAGCGATGAAACACCAGTTTACCAAAAACCATACAGAAAACCTTATACACAACAACTGGAAATAAAACAACAAATAAACAAAATGCTAAATCAAGAAATTATAAAGGAAAGTAACTCTCCCTGGTCGTCCCCAGTATCCCTAGTACCTAAGAAACTGGATGCTAGCGGACTGCAAAAATGGCGCATAGTCATTGACTATAGGCGTTTAAACGACAAAACTGTAAAGGACAGATATCCATTACCCAATATAAGTGAGATTCTGGATAAACTAGGACGTGCAAATTATTTTACCAGTCTAGATCTTGCTTCAGGATACCATCAGATTGAGGTTGAAGAGAACGACAGATCAAAAACAGCTTTCATAACAAATCAAGGACATTATGAATTCAACAGAATGCCCTTCGGACTGTGCAACGCACCCTCAACTTTTCAAAGAGCAATGAACAATATATTGCGAGGAATTACCGTAGAAATATGTCACGTATATCTAGATGATATTATAATTTTCAGCTCCTCATTGCAAGAACATAAAGATAGGTTAAAGAAAGTGTTTGGAAGACTCAGAGAAAATGGAGTCAAAATATCTTTAGAGAAATGCGATTTTCTTAAAAAGGAAATCAAATACCTTGGACACTTGGTAACGGATGAAGGAATAAAACCAGATTCATCTAAAATTGAAGCAATTAGGAAATACCCAATTCCGAAGACAAAGAAGGAGATAAAGGCATTTACAGGGCTACTAGGCTACTATAGGAAGTTCATACAGGATATGCGAGAATATTAAAACCAATGACAAAATGTCTTTCAAAAGAAGAAGTTGTAGAACTCACACCAGAATATAGAAACTGTTTCAAAAAATGTAAAACGTTACTCTGCAATGATCCGATACTACAATACCCGAATTTTGAACAGCCATTCATCGTCACAACAGACGCGAGTAACTACGCTATAGGGGCAATATTAAGTCAAGGAATCATTGGCAAAAACAAGCCAGTAGCGTACGCATCAAGGACACTATCCAAAACAGAACTGAAATACTCGACGGTGGAAAAGGAATTATTAGCAGTGGTTTATGCCTGCAAACAATTCAGACCATACATTTACGGAACAAAATTTACTCTAGTAACTGATCACAAACCCTTATTATGGATTCACAATCTCAAGGATAATAATTTAAAATTACAACGCTGGAAGGTATACTTACAAGAGTGTGACTATCAGATCATATACAAGGAAGGAAAATCAAACACCAATGCTGACGCGTTGAGCAGAATAGAGATTAATGCAATAGATGAAATATCTAACCACGCGACCAATGGATCCGAAGGATGAGAAGGAAGTATTTGTAGCATGAATAGTAACCAACATTTGGAACATGAGGAAACAATTCAAATCTCAGACGATCCCATTGATATTAAAACAAGACAATTTATCTTATATTATCACAACCTTCCAACAGCAATACACATCACTTTAGGTCAACAAAGAATTTATACTTGCCATGTAAATAGAAATAATGAGTACTGTAATGATGAGATATACAAATTACTCTGCCAAATATTTGTGGACAAGTTTAATAAAAGAGGGATGAAATTGATACGTTGCATAAGAAGAGTTGAAATTATTAGTAACAAAGAGAAACAAATAGAACTTATTGAAAATCACCATGTAGGTAAAAGTAATCATAGGGGCATCATAGAAACTATAGAGCGCATTAAAAGAAATTATTCCTGGTAAAACTTACAACAAATGGTCACAAGATTTATAAACTCGTGCGAAATTTGTCAACGTAGTAAATATGATAGACATCCTCCGGTAGTACCCCTACAATTAACCAAAACCCCATGTAATCTCATGGAAATTGTACATATTGATTTATTTAGAATAGATAATTCTATTTTCTTGACAATTATAGATAAATTCACAAAATTTGCACAAGCATACGAAGTCCCTGATAAAAATGCAATTACGATTGCAGACAGATTAATCGATCATTTTAGTATATATGGAGCACCAGAAAAGGTTGTGGCCGACAACGGGAAAGAATTTGATAATAAAGTCGTTCAGGAACTACTAAAACTTTACAAAGTAAATGTTCACTATGTCACCGTAGGACATCATGACTCTAACTCTCCAGTGGAAAGGTTACACTCCACTCTTATCGAACATTTTAGAATACTGAAGTTAATGGACAAAGACATTAATAACAAAATTGCCATGGCGCGGTCGATATTAGCATACAATTCAACTATAGATTCAATAACAAAATTTACACCCTTTGAAATACTTTTTGGTAAAACAAAAGCTTTAGATCCCATAAATATTGCCTTTCAACAAAAATGTTATCAAGAATATGTAGAGAAACATAAAAATTTAACAAATACTTTATATCAGAACGTTAATCATAAACAGCAACAAAACAAAGAGCGCGTTATTGAAAAAAGGAATGAACAAAGACATGTTCCTAATGTTCAACTGGGAACAGTAGTCTACTGGAAAACACAACAAAAGGGGAATAAGTCAAAAACCATTTTTCAAGGTCCATACATTGTGTCAGACCTACTTGAAAATAATAAGGTCAAACTAACCCCTTCAGCGGGAACTAAATTAAAAGATAGGGTTGCCCATATTAAAGAATTAAAAATACGTAATTTTATAGGTGCATCGTCACAGGATACAGGGCCGAACTAACAAAAATACGAAATCCCGCTGGAATACTACCACTTAAGTTAGGTTTAGCATATAACAGTAAACTCTATTTTGAGTTGATCGCTGATGTAGATTTAAGTTCAATTGTTTTAACTTTTAGGGATTACCAATTAGTTCGTAGTATGTTAAAGAAGGAATAGATTTACTAAATAAGTTAAGTAAGGAAGTAAGAGATAAGATAAACGCTTTAAATTTAGTACCAAAAAATAAAAGGGGCCTTATAAACGTATTGGGAAGTGCGATATAATTCATAACGGGAAACTTAGATCAAACCGACGCCGATCACTATGAACAAATAATGCAATCAGTAAAGGGATCTGAAAAGGGTTTAACGAAGGCCTACTCGAAATTAATAACATATTTGAATGATACAAATAATAAAATAAATTTAAATTTTCAAGATATAAACGGCGACGTAGATGAGTTGTATAAGAAAATCTATGCGCTGGAACAAAAAGAGGCAATTTTAGCACACACACAATATCTAGAGGAATTTAATAATAAATTACAAGACATAATAGCAATTATAGATTTAGCCAAACGAAACATTTTACATTCGTTATTGATCCCCCCTCAAAAATTAATTGATAAAATCAAAAATGTGCATTTAGGACAAAATCATAAATTTCCGTTCGAAATCCTTGAAGAAAATACTTATCTAATTGAGTCTCTAATCACTGTTAAGGCTTATCAAAAAAGAAACGTTTACGTTTTTATTGTCCAAATACCTATGATCGATAATCAAGTGTATCAATACTATGAATTGTTCCCTTTACCAACACCTATTGATAATATGTACGCCCAAATTGAACCAGATTTTAGATTTATAGCGGCCAATGATAACAGTTACCTACTAATGACAAAAGAATGTATTAAATTGCGTAAATCTGAGTACTTATGTTATAACCAAATTAATCATTTTAACAAAGAGAGATGTGAATTAAATATTATTACGCACAATAGATTTGAATTTTGTAAACTAAAAGAAGTGTTGTTAGGTACATATGAAATTTTTGAATACCCCGATATAATTATAATAATATCTCAAAAGACGCTGGAAGTAAAAGAAACCTGTGGAAAATTAAGCCGAATCTGGAAAATGCTGCGACAGAAAAACACGTACAAACGGTGTTAAGAAATATCACGTCATTATTAAACGAGAACAGGGAACAGTAAATTGACACATAAGGTTTCTATTACTGCTTACGTTATAATTTTCACTGTAATAGCGATAATTCTGTATCTTATTTGTAACCGTATTAATGTACTAGGAATTATTACGAATTGCAAGAAGGAAACTAACGCTCAGGAGAACGTCCAATCTACGGCAGGAGGAGTTATGTGTGCACCATTGTGCGCCCACATCTGAATCCGGGAATGCAAGTGTCATCATAATGTGATGCTCCCGAGGTACCAGGAATCGCACCTGCAGCGTGCTTATCAAAAGTGCGACAATATAAATAGCTGGCGCACGTATTATAAGGCATTCATTTGCTTGTTTGTGCTCCAGGCACATATTGTATTTCTATTAAGTAATAAATAAGTTCAACTAAATATTTATTTAAATAACCAAAAAATACCAATCGGTTAAGTCATATACTATAGACAGTTAACAATTTAAATGTTTTAAATGTTTCTTTTCAGGATACACCGTAGTTTACAAACATGTTTTTTTTTGCTGCTAAAAAAGCAATTTATGGGGTAATTTGGATGTTAGTAATGGGGGGCATTTCAGCTATCTTAACTGAGGGAATTCCTTATTCCACGTATATCTCATAAAAAAATAAGTAAAATATAACTTATGAATTTCTAAATTTTCTTTATTTTTATCTACAATTTTACATAGACTAGCTAATAAAAAATATTGCAAAAGGCTGAAAAACTTACCAAAATATTATATACGTCATAAAATCCGCTAAGTGGCTTTACTAAATTTGTTTTGTTTTAAGTCAAAACTTTTGTTTTTCTAAAACCAATTAATAGTTAACATCAGCCAAAAATAGAATAAAACTTTTTGAAAATTAAAAAGACTTACTCGTACCTGTTACATAGTGGCGACCTAAAAACTTTATTTAAAAGTACTTTTTGAGAATCTGCTATCCGCAAAATAACATTCTTAGTCTTAATCAAAAGATCAAATAATGATTGACTTAAAACTTATTATTGTGTATTCCTACAGTAAATTTTGGAATAGAATTGGACGCGCGCAAACCGATGTGAAGACACCAACAAACCCCACCAACAAAACTAGGTTGACTAAAAATGAATTTGCTCGGTTATTAATGATCAAAATAATTAAATAAATACACCATTCGATAGCTCTTGAAATTTCTGATCCGGTGATATATAACATGTGTAGTTAAAAAAATTTCGTAATGAATTGCTTAATTAACAAGCTTAATTAGACCTAAATAGCGAACCGACACTTCAAGATTGCTAATTTTTTGTAAAAATATACCTTATAACAAATAAAACCGATCTACGCAAAAAAAATTGCCTGACCACAGGTTGTGTACGTACTACGGCTAATTGGAAAATGATTAAAAAAACGAATCAAAAATTAATTACTCGATAACCGTGCGTCGGAGAAAACTGATAAATACACCAAAATAGGATAAGGATATGTAGAACAACTTTCAATAAAAAAATGCTAAAAAATAGGCAACTTAATATACTCTGGTTAAACCCATTGCCCGTTTTAGCATCTTTTGATTCCAGAACAGCGTGACCCATAGAATGTGTGAAATATAAACGCGAATGAAAGATGCTAAAAAGGGCAAAGGCATATTACATCATTTTTGTGTATATTAAGTTGCCTATTATACCGGCCATCTATTTTAAAATAGATATTACACCGGCCATCTATTTTAAAATAGATATTACACCGGCCAACATAACCTTTGTTGATAATTTTTGTGTATATTAAGTTGCCTATTATACCGGCTTACCCTAATCAGCAATTTAATATTAAATCATGACATGACATCTATTGGAAGAATGAGCAAGTATGGATAAAATTTCCTATCTTTTTAAATTAAAATATAACGGTCGCATGAGTCATATCACATTCCATTTGCACGACTCTCCAAGACCAAATGATGTAGTATGCAGACAATGCAGACAAAGGTAGAGTTGACAACAATTACATTTTATAAAATGAGTGTTAAGGGCGACAATGAGAACATGGAGGAGGATGATCTCCTAATCAATAAGAATAATGCTGATAACAACAAACCAACCCAAAAGGATGTAGAAGGTGCTGCAGGCAGTAGCAGCTTCTCAATAAAAAATAAAAAAGGTATGCCTAATATATCATTAAAATAATGTAGTCGGGTCCTAATTATCCAATTCCTCATAAACCTAAACAGAATAAACTAACTTTTAATTTAATTTATTTCATTAAAACTGCTGAGCATTGGCTGTAGGTTTTAATAAAATAAATTAAAAGTTATGTTATTCTGCTAATAGTTTATTAGGAGTTGGATATTTATTTAAAAAGCATCATTTATAGATGATTATTAGAAGTAACAAGGCTTTGTTGATAAAATGACGTTGATTTTAATTTGACTAAATAGAGTTATCAATTACCTGTAACAAATAGTGACGTGTTGTTAGAAGTTGAAAAAGTTGTATTATTTGCTCTGATCGAGTTAATTATAGCAACGTCATTCCTTATTACTTCTAGATGTTAAAAAGCGTATAAATAAATGTTTTTTAAATAGATTTTAATTTTGTTAACTTTTATACATATATACATTTATAATGTTATATTATATGAAAATAACAATATATTAATACAGTCCAGAATAGGCTATATATTATACGTATATTTTAAGCATATACTAATAAATATGT
Source organism: Tachinus rufipes (assembly GCA_963932245.1). Classification (NCBI taxonomy): domain Eukaryota; kingdom Metazoa; phylum Arthropoda; class Insecta; order Coleoptera; family Staphylinidae; genus Tachinus; species Tachinus rufipes. The sequence goes on from OZ010748.1 coordinate 56,740,873, forward strand.
ATTTTTGTCTACAGCCGAACTGGAAAAAAAATAAAAGAACTCCAGAAAGAGTTGAAAAATATTAAAGGTGGCACTTCCGAAAATAAAAAAGTAAGTAATTTTTATTATTAAAGATATTGTATATCTAAACTTTTTTTTATTCTTACAAACAAATTATCTGTTCGGATTGTTACAATTAAATTTGTTCGTAAGAACAAAAAGTTGTGTTAGTAAATTCATCAATTGCTTTAAATTATCTATTTTTTATTTTCAGAAAATGAATAGCAGAAATAAGGAATACTTTAATAGAAGAAGAAGAAGCAAGGGAAAGTGAAGGTAAATCTACATTTATTTATTATATCTATGTATTTTTGTGTGATTTTTTGTCTTTTTCAGAAGCAACAAAAAAAAATAACAGACCAAGATCGCCACAGGAGGAAACATATACATTTATAATAAATAATTATTTTTATTAATTTTTTATTAATTTTTTATTTAGAATTTATTTTTGTTTACAGAGAATTATTATTTATTTATTATATTAGATATTTTGTTAATTTCATTTCTTTTTATGTTTTATTTATTTGTTAACCCAACCCTATTTTTTAATTCTGTTTGGTGAGATATAAGATGAGGGAGCGTCGGATTCTTACCGACTAAAACCCTTTTCCGCATATACACATTATGTAAGTACCTGAAATATTATATTTTTTTAAACTAACAATAATTTTATATAAAATATATAGATAGGGTTAGTCAAAATTGGCAGAACACTAAATAATTTTACAGCCGTGAAAATATCAAAAAATGTTTTAAACAAGCTATCGTTAAAATATATTTTTAATATATAGGGTGTTCATTTTATTATGGAACTTTAGTACGCTTAATTTTTTTTAAATGGAACACTGTATATTTTTCTACAGTTTTTATTCTAAGATTAATTCGAGTATTTTTTGTAAAAATATTTTCTTTATAAAATTATTTTTGAGTTATAAACAATTCATTCAAATTAAGAAAATTTTTCCACAAACATACATCAAAAACAATTAACAAAACAATCATTTCAATGTCACAAAATTGTTGAGAGGTTGATCATTGCCAAGCCGCTCAGTGATTTCAGTTTAAACATTTATTTTAATCTATTTTGATTTTAAAAAATTATTAGAACTAATCTTCATAATTTGAAGTTCAAGAGTTTGCATTAATTGTTTATCAACTCAATTTTTTTGTTATAAAATGCACCATCATCAGTATCTGCCGATATTTCATGAACTGCCTATGTTTTTCATGTCAATCCTTATGTATTTCACTATAAGACTACAAATGTTTATGTAAAAACAAAATGATAACCCACAGGGCTTATGGGTTTTAGTCAGGTTGTGAGTTAATACAAATGGGACATGCTAGACATGCTGTACTCTTGACCAATAAACATAAATTTTATGTAATTTTTCACATCAATTTTTCCATCTTCTGCCAATCTAAGTCCCAGTTAACAGTACATTCTTTCTATACAATGATGTACTTGTGTAGTGCTTCTTCGATTGTTTTGAATTTTCTCTCTTCTTCTCATTTCTAACATTTCAGCCGTGCAATATTGCTTCTCTTGTTCTTTGCATCACGTCCAACTCTCATGTGCATGGCATCACTTCCAACATAATCTCTTCTTAATTTCATTGGTTCATAGCAGGCGGGCCAATTTAATTAACATGTCTTCTGTAATAAGCAACTAAATATACACCCGCATATTGTTTGACACTTGCACAAACGTCGCGCGTTAACCACCTCCACCTGCCGCCCCCGCACCAAATTCAAGCGGACAAGCAAAAGTGGTTGTACTATAATAAACATTGTTATGGTTAAAAATATTGAAACAAAAAGCCAATTAATTCTTGTATTATTAATAAATGTCAGGTTGACAGATGGGAATTTTGAAAGAATGCAATTACTTCCCAATTAGAAACGACATCAAACGGTTGTGTGTAAGTTTATAAAGTTTTGCGTGTGCAATTTTGTATTCTTACAATGTTCAAAAAGAATGTTAAGACCGATTTTCCTAAACTAGGAATGTTCTTTTCAGAACAGAAGGTAAATTTAACTGAGTTAAAACATCTTAAACAGGACTCTCCTGTTATTCACCAAGCAGCGGAACATATATATGGCACCGACGTTTTAACAAACAGGCGAAAAATAATCAAAATCATTGAAAGAAACTCTGATGGATTATATCAAATGATCGATGACACCAAAGAAAAAGTTAACAATTGTGATGGTGATAATTGTGATGGTGATGTTGATTGTGATGGTGATGTGTTGCAATTAAGTTGTGATGTGTCAAGTAATGTGTTGCAACTAAATTGTGTAGTGCCGCAATTAAACTGTGATGTGTCCCAATTAGAAGATAACATCGCAATTGGATGACGGAAATATTGCAAACACCACATCTCTGTCTCTGGAATTGCCGGACGTAATTAAAAATATGTATAGTCATAGTCACAAACCGCATTTGCCGGTTCAGATGATAGGTATAAATATTTTTCCAGAAAAATTGAGAGACGGCACCCTCTCATTTAAATGTACATATCTAGAAGGTGAGTTGACATTTGCTTTTGATAAATTCATGTTAATTTACAATGTTGACACTTTAAAATTAAATAAAGGGACATATGAATTTTATTTGAAAGAAAAATTAAAAGTTCTGAACAATATTTGCATATTCAACTTTCAGAAATACTACGTTGCACACTGCCTGCAGAAAATTGTGGTTTATGCCTATTGTGGGCACGAGTACTGCAAGACATTCAGACTCGAAATTAAAATAAGTGAAAAAATTTTGCTTAAACTCTATAGTTCATCTGTTAATTTCAGTCATGAAATAAAAATGACTAGATATGTAAAAAGCCTCGAACGTGTCCTCTTGGGCGAACGGCTGTTAAAGTCTACAGCATTGCAAGTCCGTATGGATGATATACGCTTGGCATCGACCGATTTGCTATCCAATATGAATATGGGAAATGTAAAATCCGAGTCGGTGTACAGAACTATAAAAACAGGAGCAAAAAAAAATGCTCGATAGAAGTAGCGATGACATCTATGATATGATGTTAATGAAACGTGATAATGAAAATTATGTGCAACGTGTTGCTATTCCACTATACGTGAGCGTATATAGCAAAGAACAATTGCACATATCCAAATCTCATCCTTTATTAGATTTGTATCTAGACGCGACAGGTTCAGTGGTTAGAAAACCAATCCAGTCTTCAAAAAGAGTTCTATATTATGCTGGCGTTGTGCAACTTAGTAACAACAGAAATTTGCCAGTACTAGAATTAATTTCAAGCAAACATGATTCTGCTACAATATTGTCTTGGTTGTTAGAATACAAGCAGTATTGTCTTTTAAGAAACTATTGGCCAGCTTTCGAAACTGTAACAACTGATTTCAGTATGGCGCTAATCAATGCAGTATGTATTTCCTGGAATTCCACATCCTTGGAAAATTACTGTAACAAAATCCACGATCATCTGGTGTCTGGGGACAATATACCCTCAAATACGCACATAAAATTATGCTGCGCACATTTAATAAAATTAATGTCGAGAGATTGCACAAAGCACTTTAAATGCAAAACTGAAAAAACAGTTATCATGCAAGTATTGGCAAGTTTGTTTAATGAATCAAATTTTGGTAATATTTAACGAACTTTTCGATATTTGGTTATTATTACCCTCACAAAGTACCAATCGTCTGAGATTGTAATGATTAAGAACAAACTGTTCAATCAAACCACCAATAACGACAATTCAAATTGGCATGAAGATACTCAAGAAATAGTATATGCGCCAAAGTGCTCGGACACATTTTACAAAAACTCAAAATTTTATCAAAGATTCAATGGCCTATATTTGTGTCTTGATAATTCAATTGATAATACAAATATCAATAAACCGTTGAATTCTTTCTTTAGTCCAGCATTTATTGAAATGTTTTAAAAAAAATATGTGCCTTATTTGCCATTGTGGACAGCAATTACCTCCGAACGTAAAAGTAATGCTCCAGTAGAAAACTGGTTTGGACTAGTGAAGAATCATATTCTTCAATCTAGTCTTCATCAAAAATGTTCTCGTTTTGTTAGAACAATTCGAGATCATGTTTTGAAAGTATATAAAGAGTGAAAGCTGGATATACCTAGAACTAGATGTGCGTTCCGAAAACGTAAAAATCCACAAGATCAGGATCTGGCTGTCGAAACTTGGAGTAAACGCAGAAAAACTAAACAAACCTATTTTAAAGCAACGGCTGTGACAAAAATGAACAAAACGACAAAGAAATCCACAGCAAAACAATCGATTTTACCGAGATCGATTAATAGGGATTATGTTGTTTCCAAGTACAACATGGAGGTTTTGTATTTTTCAAGTTACGACACTTTGACAGTGCAGAAAAATACAATAGATTTTCGAAAAATGTGGTTGGACAATTCTACAATTGATTTTTGCAGTAAGATTTTTTCGAATATATGTCCAAAAACCAAAGTCTTCATGTTGCATGAAACTGACAAAATTATTGCAGGGCATTGTTACAAAATAGAGCCAGAAATTGAAATGCTTATATTACCGATTGATGCGGATCAGCATTGGTGTTTAGCATATGTTAATTTATGTACTGGAACATTTACATATTTTGACCCACTGAAAAACTGCTCAAAGGATACAGAACTTGATAAAAAAATTGGCACCATATATTCGATTAAATGCCTGACCACACCCGTTCATAAATATTAAAACAACTACTGTTTTCCATACAAAGCAGAAAGATAGTTGGAACTGTGGTGTGTATGTATATATTACATAGAATGTTTATTGAAGAAGTCAATTATGGACGTTAATATCTGTCCATATAAACATCGTAAGGTATTACAGAAATGTATAACTGATAGTACTGATGACCTCTCAAAATGCTGTATTTAGTGTGGCAAAACAAATGAGTTACACATTAAATGTATTATGTGTGAAAGGCTTACTCATCTAGAATGCCTTTTTAATAAACATCTTACTGACAACTTTATATGTGAATTTTGTAAGTAATTTAGTTGAAATATATATATATATATATATATATATATATATATATATATATATATGTTAACCCGGCAAGTCGGGCTCGTAAAATATATATTTATATTATGTCATATTCTAATGTATTTTGTCAAACTAACCTCCTAGGGACAAACAAACCCTTGTCTATTACTTCAAATAAAAAAGTTATAGCCACAATGGTATAAATCCGGCAAGTCGGGCTCTTTGCTACTTATTGTAACTCAAAGTGGGTATATTATTTTTAAAATATATTTATAATTTATTGTTATATTCATAGCTTGTAAACGTTGCTAATAATTTTATGAAAAAAAAATTATAAATAACCTATGTTTATTTGAATATTCGTGTATAAACTCGGCAACGTGGGCTCTTATTACAATTTATCGTATAAGTCCAAGTTGAGAAATGGTTTTATAGAAATATTTAGAATCTATTATCATTTAAGTTGTTTCTAAATATTTCTTAGACATTTGTGATAAAAAAGTTATTAATGTTTATTTGAATGTTCGTTTATAAACTCGACAACTTGGGCTCTTACCGTAAAAGTTATAAGAAATTGTTTTACAGAAATGTTTATAATCTATAATAATTTAAATTGTTTCTAAAAGTTTACTTACACAGTTACGATGAAAAAAATATAAATTAAGTAAGATTTGTTGAATGTTTATGCATAATATCGACAATTTATATTTTGTTTTTTTTTTTAATATTACTTACTTATTATATTCTTTTATAGACTTCTTTGCATATTTATTTGTCAAATAATTTAATGATGTAGACTACAACAAAATAGTTGCATGTATTTGAAACTACTATATTATTGATTAACAAGTATAAACAATATTCAAAGTATTACATCTTTAATTTTTATTATTATCAATGAATTTATGATGAATTATTTTAAAAGCAGTAAAACTATTTTAAGGTCAGTCTATTCATGCATCTTTTTTTTAATTTACGACTTCTTTATTGTCCTGATATTTATTCAGAATTTCCTTACATCTGGATAGTTGCAAAAAATATCAAGCGGCAATAGTAACAAGTTATTTACATAAATTTTAATATTTATTAAAAGTTATATAAATTAGTAATAGTGCAAAAGGAAAATATTTATTTTCCACTTGCATTTGCGACAAACAAATAGGTTAAAAATTTTAAAAATAACTTTTATACATATTGTTAATTGTAGAATTACCATCTTTGTAATTTTGAAAACTGAGACTTAAGTTTTTAATCTTAAATCATGTGATTCATTACATGGCTATCATCTTATGATTTTATGTTTGTTTGTTGTGAAATTAAGAGCATTCAAAGTAATGTCAAAGTTTTAATCAAATTATCAATATTTAAGTGAATAATTTGAATCATATTTTTGTTCAAATACAATAAATTCTACTAACTTGACAAATAGTTATTAAATTATGAGCAGACAAAACTTTGATATTAATTTAAAGATTAATAAATTTTATAAAAATTTAGAAAATTTGTATAATTAGGAGTATTAAAAGTAGGACAAAATAACAACATTTATTGGTTTAGCTAAAAGTTGCGGTTTAAAGTATGCAAATTACAATAATGTGGTGAAGTTATAAGCATTCAAAGTAACAGGGTTAAAATTTTGATATGCCTGTGCAGTATCTTGGATTTACTTAAAATTTGGTTAACAACGATTTTATTACTATAGACTTAGCTGACATTTTCAACAAAAATGTTTGATACAGAAGTTTCAAAGCAAGCGGTCAAAAGTTGAATTATAAGCTTTCAAAGTAGCAGATCCAATATGTGTGGTCATATGCAATATCTTAAATTTAACTAAAATTTATGGTTTGCGGATTACAATAAAAATGACAAAATGAAAAAAGTCTGATTAAATTAAATCAGTTAAAGCAATTGACTGTGTTTTGTGAAAAAATTTGTATGAAATTTTGAAAGTGTTTATGAGACACTAAGTAGCATTGAGGTTAAATGACCAAAGTACTAAGTGGATTATAGTTAAAAATTGAGTGAGACAGGGTTGTTGTTTATCATCAACGTTGTTCTATATGCATGCCAAAAAGATGGTAGCAAAGTGCTGTAAAGGAAAAGATCACTCCTTTGTTGCATAGGAGGAAAAAGAATATAATCTATTTAATTTGCCGATGATATAATCGTGTTTGCAGAGAGCACAAAAGCACTAAACTACTGAGTATAAACAAAAACAAAACATAGGTTATGAGAAAGAAAAAACGTACGTTAAAAGAGATAAATTGGAGCAAGTGAGAAAGTACAGCTACTAAAATAACAAAGAATTAGAAAAACAAAGATAAATAATAGTTAGCATAGGAATAATTAAAAAGCTTTTAGAAAGAAAAGATAGATTTTAAGTAGCAAGTTAGGTATAAACTTGCAAATAACAATTGTGAAATGTTAAACATAAAGTGTGAAGCTTGGACATTACGTGGTCAGACAAGATCCGGAATAAAAAAGTATTAAGAATGTCAAGAGCGCTAGTAAGAGAGAAAAGACGGATAGTACATGCAATGAGAAGAGATTGTTTATTAAAGAACGTGATCAAAAGAATGGTAAGTGCAAATCCGTAAAGAAAAAGATAAAGAAAAAGATGCAGGATAACTGATGTTTTAAGGAATAGGGAAAGGTACAGTGAACAAAGCAAAAGACAAAGAACCAAGAAAACTGAAGAAGATACACTTAGGACCTGCAAAAAGCAGAACACTAATAATGATAAAGTCAAAATGTCAAAATGTATGTTAAAAAGTATGGATTTAACTAAAGTTTAGCAAACACAGCGTAATATCAAATAAATGAAAAATAAAAATTCCAATTTCAAAATATTTAGAGAATACTGGTTTTAAATTATGCAGTATATAAAAGTAATAACAAGCATTCAAAGAATCAGTTTGATGTTTCGATACATACATGGTCGTGCTTTTACTGTATGCGGATTATAATAATAATACCAAACTAATATTATTCAAAGTAATGTTATCAAAATTTATTTTAAAAATTAATAAAACTAGCTTAAATTTAGCAGTGATGGTGGATTAGCGCATTAAGTACTCACAATTATTTGCAATTGTTATAAATATGATTTATGTTCAAAAACATTCAAAACAATGATGTTTAAACAAACTCTTAGTACATAGCAAAGCATTTTAACACTTACATACTATATTTCGATATGTAAGACTAAAACTTTTACAAAGATTTTTTTTAACTGGACTATCAAGACAACTATTTGGTTTTTAATTTCATAGTTTTCTTAGAATCAAAAATTGCTACTGTTCTAGATTAATAATCAGTTTTTCTTTATAGATGTTAATTAAACTAATTAAAATAATTTCTCGTTTTTGAAATATATATTGTGGGTCAACAACATTTTGTTATGAAAGTTTGAAGAATACTAAAATTAAAAACATAGATGCAATCGGCAGAAAAATAAAGATATTTAGTCGTATGTTTTATTATCCGCATAAGACTCAATTAAGCATACATTAGATGTTAACATCATGCAATAAAATAAAGAACTCTCTGTAGATATTTTTATATAAGTATGCAATATTATTATTTCAACAAATTCAAAAAATAAAACAGATAGCTGCTGACTTTTGAGCATTTGTAATAAATAGCACAATAACCTGTTTTGATAGAAATTTAAATTAATCTATCCCATCAGAAGAAATCAATGTAAGATACACATTATCTAAAAGTTGAACAAATTTTTAATTGTGTAGCTATTGCAAAAACAACACGACATTATATTGTGTAATATAATTCTATTATATTTATGTTTAAAATATTTCTATAGGCCGCAATTAGGTCTATATCAGCAGGTAGTGTCATAAATTAAAGTGATAACTTCTCATGTCCGACACAGAATCGTATTATAATGCAATGTTAATATTCTTACATTTATAATATATATCTAATTGAATAATAATAAATATTTAAAACAGTTTTTTGTTTTTGTTTTACTTATTGCTATTTAATTGCAAAGAGGCAATTAATGACGTGTATTATAATGAAGCCGCGTTGGAAGAATGAAAACAAACGTTGGTGAAAATAGTTAGTTTTGTTATATTTATGTTTAGGTATATTAAGATTTTAATTAATTTTGTTATACTATTATTATTATATTTTATTATTACATAAATAACATTTGAAAAGTTATACTTAAATATATAAAATAATACAAATTGTTTTTAAAAGATAAGGATAAATGATTGCAATAGATAATTAGCCAATGGTTAAACTTGTGGCTCAGCAATGACATGAAAAATATAGAATATGAAAGATTTTTACAAATGAAACTGCACATCTGGGCTATACAATGTTCCAGTACAATGCATATAAAACAATTAGAATAAATATTTAAAATAATATACAAAATTTCTTGCCGTCGGAACACGACTCAATATACACATTTGCTGGTAGATTTTAAATCTCGAAGTCGTTGGTTTGTGGTGAAGGCTGATTACAATAAAGATCATAAATAAATGTAAAGAATTTAGGGTCAAATACTTGGAAACATTTGCTCGTAAAGCGGCAATGTTTTCATTCAAATATGTTATAATCATAATATATAATATATAATTTGATTTTACCTTAAATTATTTTATTTGATACAGAAGTAAACAATGATTAAGAAAAACAATATAAATTAAAATTAATTACGTTTTTTGATTCAATTAAAATTGGCATGTTTTATATATACAGGGTGTCCGGAAAATACGTGTACAATGTTTGACGACAGACTCCTGACGTCAAAATAGGTCGATCTAAGCCGACTTAGTTATATCCAAAATTGTCTCGTTTAGCCGGTAGAGGGCGTCAAAAAAAACAAAAGTATAACAAAGTTGAAAGTATCTATTGTAAGAAACTAAGTAAAACAAAAACATTACTTAAGCAAATGTGTAAAATGACCGCCATCTTGCTGAATACACTTATTAACACTCTTTAAAAAATGATATTGGACCCTATCTAATGTCTCGGGATTATTAAAATGGTTGCCTGCATTTAAAATCCGCTGCAATAAATCATCGCGTGTGTTTACCGGAGTCTTGTAAACTTCTGTTTTAATAGCGCCCCACAAAAAGAAGTCACACATATTTAACTCAAGAGAACGTGGTGGCCATTTTACTGGTGCATCATTGCCTCTTCCAATCCATCGGTTGGGATATTGATGATGTAAGTATTTCCGAACGGCAACGGAAAAATGGGGCGGGGCACCATCATGCATATACCACATTTCCCTCCAAAGTAAAAGGGGCAAATTCTCCAGAAGAATTGGTAATGTGTCTTGCAAAAAATTTAAATAAATATTTCCATCTAACCTGTCTGGAATAACAATGGGACCAATAAGGTAGTGATCAATAATACCTGCCCAAATATTAATTTTAAATTGATGCTGATGATGTGCAACTTTAATGGCATGTGGATTTTCATCGGAATAAATATGTTCGTTGTGCAGATTGGTTACCCCAGATCTTGTAAAGCATGCCTCGTCAGTAAACATAATTTTTCTACAAAAATTTGGAACAAGGATTCTTTTGTTTCTAATAAATTGACAAAATGTAAGCCGCATGGGGGGATCAGTCGGTAAAAGTTCCTGGACTTTTTGTATGTGGTAAGGATGTAACAACTGTTCTCTTAAAACCTCATTGACAATCGTTTTAGGAATATTTAACTCACGTTCTAAGAGACGGGTACTGGTACTTGGTTCTTCTTCAACTCTTTCCAGAATCCTCTCTTCTGTTTCTCAAAACTGCCCGTTTTCCGAAGATGACGCTCAATATTGGCAAATGTTTGGTAGTTTGGTATTTGACGGTTAGGAAACCTCTCCATGTAAACCCTAACACTCTGACGCCCATTTCCTTGACAAAACCCGTATACCAGGAGCATGTCAACTTTCTGAGAGTTTGTATAATTTTCCATTTTTAATGGTAAAATGAACTTGTAATTCAAGAATGTTGATCGTATACTTGAGTAAATTTCATAGACTGGTGACAATTTGTCAATAATTGTCAAATTATTAAACGCCATAGCAACAAGGTCACTTAAAAAATTATTGTTACAGGTAATTTCTTTCTAATATTTACAAATTTTTGACGCCCTCTACCGGCTAAACGAGACAATTTTGGATATAACTAAGTCGGCTTAGATCGACCTATTTTGACGTCAGGAGTCTGTCGTCAAACGTTGTACACGTATTTTTCGGACACCCTGTATATATGTTTATTCAACTATACAAAATAGTTATTTATGGATCAAGTGCAGTTTACAATGATTGTTTATTATTATTACTGCATGGTTGCTAAATTTCAATAGAATCCAAAAATTCTAATCTAATAATTGATAGAATTTTGAAAACTATTGGTTTTAGAAGTGGTCTAGCGACTACAATTTCTTGTGTACCTTGTTACTTTTTTAGTAAATCCAGTTTTCTTCAAAAACTTTTACTAAAAGATAGACTGCTTTAAGCTTTTCTTTGGTTAGCTTCTGCTTGCCAAAGAAAGCTCTACGTTGCGTATTGTAAGCTTTTTTAGATTATAATCTTTTGGTATGCAGATGAGGCGGACTCTGTTGTTTGTGGCAGATTGTTTATGAAGTTTATCACTAGTTTGCATTTAATTACTGACAACCGTATAGCCTATAGAACCGATTAGCTCTACGACATGATAGTTATTGGTCAGTTAAAGTATTGTCTTGATTTGATGTTTTTAGAGCTACATTTAATAATAGCTAATTTTGCTTGAAAAAGCATGTTTGTCTAGGGATAATTCCGGTTCTGATGCTATTGTAATGTTAAGATCTATCTGTATATCATATAAATTCTTTTGCTTTGCGACGGTAGTATTAAATGAAAAGATTTTTTCATGCAATAACTTTTTATAAAGTGTGATATTATTTTCAGTGTTTCTTTCTCATGTAACACGTTTGTTGGTCTAGGAACCTCAAGATTTAGGGTGTGTTTGTTTATCTATATTTGATACGTTGCTTACTTCCCTTTCATCATCACAAATAAGTGAAGTAGTGGTAGCAAAAGCAGTGTTTCCATAGCTGCTGTGAGAGTTGTTCTAGTTGCTTTCTCTATTTAATTGCGTTGACTTGTAGCTGAGAAGGGAGACATCCGGCAGCAATATTAGCTCTTTTCCTATAATGTACTTGCTTTACATGAAGTTCACCAAATATCTAACAAGAAGTAAAGAGCTTCTGTTTTCCATTCCCGTACCAGTTTATTGAAAATGAAGTATTGTCAAATGCTCCTTAAATGTCTAAGAAAGGTCCCAAAAAAATTTCTTTGCAGTGGATAGTCTTTTTGCACCTGATGGAAAGCTGATTTATAGCTAAATTGAGGATTTAACTTAAATGCCAAAAGTTTGACACAACTATTTAAAATACTTATAACTTAACACTATCGTTGTAATCCTCCAACTATAAAACCTTTGTATGCAAAATTTTAGAAAAAAAATCTAAAAATATTGAACATACATAAATGTCAACATTTCTACACAAAATAGCGAATTTGGTATAGAATGTATTATTTTAATAATTAATGTCAGACTGTGGGCAAAGTATTTAACTTAATTTGTAACTTTATGACATTGTTATTTCTAATACATATAATCTAACACTACCATTGTAATCCGCTTACTTCAAAAGCCGTTTGTCAACCAAATTTAATTAAAAATAATGAATTTTATAATTAGGGGTTGTTAAGGGTAAACTGCGCAAAATAATAAAATAAATTTAATTGTGCTTATTAATTGCTATTCCAAGAAGCAATTACTCTAAAAATTTTGTTATTTAATTTATTTATCAAAATACTAATTTAGGGTTGTTAACAATAAAATAAAAAATGTATTGGATGTATGTATACTATCTTGTAAAGTCAAATTATTTTTATTACATATCAAAATATTTTTGGTGAAGGTGCCGTGGAGCCCGACTTGCCGGATTAGTTCCCGAAAGTGAACGGCAAGGTGACACACGAGCCCGACTTGCCAAAAAGAGCCCGACTTGCCGGATTCATACCCAGAAAGAGCCCGACTTGACGGATTAATATACATATATATATATATAATATATATGTAAAAAATGTCTCATCTTCTCTTGGCTGTCTTAAGTGACGTAATTATTACCTAGAGGATGGAAGTACTTTGGTAGCCACTGTGGTTGAATTGCTGCTAGTTTGATTACTAGCAATTTTTCTAGAGACATTTTAAACTAGTTGTCCTAGCCGCAGTACCCACAGTGAAGAACGTGAAATGAATATTTGACATAAAACAGCCTGTGTAATTTATAATCATTAAACCAAAGTATCCACTGGCACGTATGTCAAATCATTTTACGTTATGGTTACATAGGGCTGTAAACTCAAAACTTTACTCTCCACATACAGTGGGAATAATAATTTCTTAGTGTATTTGGTGGGTGATTTTGGTTTTGGCGATTCTCCATTTAAAAAAGATTAACGAATTGCGGACAGTACTTCTTGGGTGATCTGGAAACAAATGAGATGAGAAAAGATTATTTTCCGAAGGACGTTATTGAAGATATGATGGAGGGTAAAGCCAAAAGAGGAAGAATAAAAAGACAGGGATATAGTGAGGACCTGCGATAATCATCCAGAAAAGAGTATAAAATATGTACAGGGAGTAAGTTCACTAGCACCCAACTGACAAAATAAGAATTGTATACATACTGTAATAGAAAAGAGAACTCTTTAACAATGATTTTAAATTGCATATTCATGTTTGTACGATATCCTTACAAGAAAAGTTATAATCAAATATAATACATAATTAATTGTTTCAAAAAATAATTGAGTTCAGTATCAACGTATTCAGTATAACGTGTGTAAAAAAGTTTTGTTAATAAATCAAAAATGCATGACCCAATCATAGCAACTTCCACCATTTATGCATGTTTTAATTAAATTAGATTATGCATTTTTAATTAACTTTACTTAAATTTTTTTTCTGCGTCACTAATTCTTGCAATGTTACAAAAAACTAGTTTGTAATTCTAAATCTATTCATATATTGACAGCGATAACCTATTTGTCATGTAACATAACCAATTTTTCAAGATAAATAAGATTCTAATTTTAAGTATTCCGAGGAACAAATTAAATCAAATTCACTTTACTGTACACTTCACTTAAACAAATGCATGGATATTTAAAAACAAAATAAAAGATTAGTCACAACCAAAAATATCCACACAGCTTTTATTTATAGCATTCATAAAGCGAAATTTCCATACCATTTGAGTTTCCATTTATTTATGCCAAATAATAAGCATAACAATTATTTAATACTAACACTCACCTAAAAACCAAAATTTAAAATATCAACAACATTGACATTGACATTGAAAGAATATGGGTCACGGTTAACGGTTAAACGGCCATGGCCGGCAACGTTGGGATTTAGCTCGTTTAGCTCCCGGCGGACAGTAACAAAACCCTGGAGTGCGTTCGAAAAACCGGAGCGTTCGTGTAAGGTGTGCACACACCAAGGGTGTAAATCACGTGACTACACCAAGCGTCAATTTTCGAACGATTTGGAGTGACACCAAAAAGCGAATTTATGAAATTTGAATGTTTTGAAGTAGGTCTATCATAGACAGTTTATTTATATTAGCAATTGGCATTTTAATAACTAATGTAACAACACGTTTTCTGTTAAAATATGCATATTATATACATATGATGAAAATATACTTATATTATTTTGCAAATGTATATAATTGTTTTTATCAATAATATTTATGTTCTCAATTTGTATTAATAAATGCGTACAGTTTCTGATATTAGATAAATTTATATTTATTTTTATTTTAAATAAATTGTTTTTACTTCTACTTGTTATGTCTGTTTTAGATATTTTGTTTTGAGTTTTGAAGTGAAACTAGCGAGAAAAATTACTCAAAACTCCCTTTTTTTACACAATTCGCGCGTATATATCGACAAGAGCGCGCTCTCGGTGCGACGCTCTCTTATTTCGAACGCTTTGGGATGTCGCACCCAGTGTGACACTCCCGAGTTTTCGAACGAGAAAGAGTGCGCTCTGTACCAACGCTCCGGTTTTTTAAACGCACCGCTGGTGAAAACAAATTTCTGGAAAAGGTAATAGACGCGGGAAATTCAAATAATTTATTTTGAATAAATAAACCTAATTTTTGAAAATAAGTTAAAATCACATTAGGTTAGTTTTATACGTTATTAATAAGTACATACTACTAAAACAAACACATATTCAAAATCAGTTAATTTAAAAAGAGAGTAACAAGCCGTTACTTTCAAGGAAGCGATGGGGACAAAATACGCGAGTTGATTGATGCAGACGGTATCTGCCCTGCGTCTGCACCAATCATCAATCAGTATTTCGGAAATTCCAAAGTATTCCAATGCACCGTGCACGCAATGACGCATTGCAGAAATGTAACTGTTTATGTGTCGTGATCACGTGACTCGCACATGTATGGATGTGGTATGAAGTGAGAAGCTAATACATTTTCCGATGTAAATTTAATATTTTTCAAAACGTAATAGATTTTGGTAGTTCGTAATAGCGTAACAAACCATTGCAAATAGTAATAGAATTGTTACAAAAGTAATAGATTTCCCAACGCTGCCATGACTGATTTGTCACGTCACATAGATGGCGGGTCTCTAATCCTGCCATCTATGTGGCAAAAGCAAAAAATAATGTAAACTAATAGTCGGCAATGATGCTGTTAACATGTTATTTAAAGTCTTTTATATATATTAATTATTTTTTTAGAAAAAAACACTGAAAAAAAAAAATTTGCAGGAAATGGGCATGTCAAACTCGAACCATATTATGTATTGTAATATCAGTATGTAAATAAAAATTATTATTATTTTATAATTTATAGTTTTTTTATGTGTATAAACAATACCTACAGTGTGTTTTAATTACAAAATTATTTTTATATTTATTTAACTTGTTTTGTTTGTCGTTACCAATATTGTGTTTTTAGTTACTATTTTCTACTAAATTAATAAAGGTAGGTTAACATTATGCTAAATTAATTATCACTACATATTAAATTATAAACTGCAACCACTTTGGCTCGTCTTCTTTAATATAGGCAACACTGTATACACAAATACAAATTAAATGTGCGGATACGTCTTAAATCGTTAAAACATATAATAACTTGTTTAAAAACTGTGATCAGAAGCATTTTTTTGTTGAAAGTTGTTCTACATATCCTTATCCTATTTCGGTGTATTTATCAGTTTTCTCCGACGCACGGTTATCGAGTAATTAATTTTTGATTAGTTTTTGTAATGATTTTCCAATTAGCCGTAGTACGTACACAAGCTGTGGTCAGGCAAATTTTTTTGCGTAGATCGGTTTTATTTGTTATAAGGTATATTTTTACAAAAAATTAGCAATCTTGAAGTGTCGGTTTGCTAATTTGGTCTAATTAAGCTTGTTAGTTAAGCCATTCATTACGAAATTTTTATAACTACACATGTTATATATCACCGGATCAGAAATTTTAAGAGCTATCGAATGGTGTATTTATTTAATTATTTTGATCATTAATAACCGAGCAAATGCATTTTTAGTCAACCTAGTTTTGTTAGTGGGAATTTTCCACCAACGAAAGTCGCGCAAAATGATGATACGTCATAACTTGTTTAAAAACTGTGGTCAAAAGCATTTTTCTGTTGGAAGTTGTTTTACGTGCCAGTGTCCTATCACAAGATTTTTTTTTTTTTTTTAATTTATTTAAGTGCGCTATCACCACAATTGCAGTTAATTAGTTTTTTTATTTATATGCCTAACTAATTGATTTAAAAAAGGACATGTTATATATCACTAAACGCGGATTTCAATTTTCTATCTTTTGGTGTATTTATCAGTTTTCTCCGTCGCACGGTTATCGAGTAATTAATTTTTGATTAATTTTTTAATCAATTTTCAATTAGCCGTAGTACGTACACAAGCCGTGGTCAGGCAAATTTTTTTGCGTAGATCGTTTTTATTTGTTATAAGGTATATTTTTACAAAAAATTAGCAATCTTGAAGTGACCGTTTGCTAATTAGGCTTAATTAAGTTTGTTAATTGAGCTATTCATTACAATTTTTTTTTGAATTAGACATGTCATATATCACCGGATGAGAAATTTCAAGAGTTATCGAATGGTGTATTTATTTATTTTTTTTTTTTTTGATCATTAATAACCGAGCAAATGCATTTTTAGTCAACCTAGTTTTGTTGGTGGGGTTTGTTGGTGTCTTCACATCGGTCGCGCGACCGACAATATATTTATCATGTTTGATTAAATAAATTTTAAAGAATAATTGATAAAATTAGGTAACAGAACATACAAATTAACAATTTCTAACTGCTGAAAAGTTGAAAACAAATTTAAAAAAATCAAGCAACAAATAAACTCTCACATAAATGACATTTTCTCCCATATTATAAGTCTTAGGTCAATTATAAATATGCCATTAGATTGGTAAGAAAAAAACACATATTTATATAGCAAACGCGAGCAATTTTTTTAAGTAGATTGCATGCGCCATGTGGACTGTCCTTCAAAATAAGTAATTACCATGATTAGATCAATTAAAGTATGTAGACAAGCAAATTTTAATTCGGTTGTTTACCAACTTATTTTAAATCTGAAAACCAATTTTGAATGCTATAACATGTAGAATGATCAAATATCCTTGCCCGAAATCAGTAAGATATAAACCGGCGCGCTAATTAAGTAGCCGTCATTGCATGTCGCTGGTTGTGCAGAGTGATGAAATTGATAAAATTTTGAAAATTGTATTCGATAGCTAAAACAAGCACAATGATCTTATCTACTAAATCTACATTAGTTGTAAGTAATTACTTAAAATATTAAATTCTTTGTTACGAGTCGCGAGAGTCTAGTCTGAACTGCGCAATGCGCAAGCAGGCTAAAAGGAATTATTTACATCGTACACTTTAAAATCGTTATACGACACAGAAACTTTTATTTTTAAATACTTAACCGCCGGTATATAAACGTTAATTTAATCATCAATTAAGTAATCGAGAAAATATTATGCATATAAACGACAATAAAATTTTAAAAGCATTATTTTAAAGACAAAATATGATTTTATTCCAAGCATGGGTACACATTTTTTTACGTAAGACAAAAATCAATGTTGCACGATTGAAACAATTCTGTTGCTTATCATCATTGTTAGTTAGTTTACTCGGTTGATTTAATGTTTGATTAATTTTATAATACCGAAATCAGCAAAGTAAAATAATTTACTTGGTCAAATAATATTCATAGATTTTTATGGTTTATAATACCGACTCGACTATTAATATATTAAATATACTAATAAGATTAAATTAATAAATTTATTACACAAATAAAATTTAACTTAAAAGTAATACTAATTTAATTTACATAAAATATTTTATATTTGCAAGTGTAAAACTGCATTAAAAATGTACTAAGAAAAAGCAATGTTAAAGTTACACAACAAACTGTATCTCAGAAACAAATGTCAAAACGACAAATGTTTTTAATGATTAAACTTTTTGTATTAGATAGATTTTATAATTCTTGACACATAACTAAAAATGGTTTGTTGCATTTAGTTAAAGCATATATAACTAAACTTGATGAGAAGCAAAATTTCAATGTTTTTAGTATATTTACAAAATATTAGAAATATATTAACTTACTTAAAGGAATCAGGCTTTTCTATTGTGTAAAATACTAGAAGAAAATGTATGCACTGGTTGAATTATTCTAATGCTGACATTACATTATTAACAATGCAATACCTGTTACTAAATGAATGTATTATACAATTATAATTTCTTTTATAACGGTAGACTGCAGACTAATTAGTTTTATAAATATATTATAACCAACAATCAATATACGTTTGCGTGCCAAAAAAAAATAAATAGCATGGTTAGAACAAAGTTCTGTTATATTAAATTAGTTTGCATAAAAAATTAGTTTCTATAAAAATGCTTATAAGTTATTAATGTAATCGATAACGACTTATCAAAGATCTATTACTACTAACTTACTGCAAACTATGTTGAACACTTTATATAACAACACACATTTCTTTTTCAATTTTTATATGGCATTAAAAGAAGTAACTGAAATACACAATATTATAAAACAAATGGCTGAAAGACTACGGTCGATAGCCGTTTGTTCAAAACATTTTTTTCCTTCTTTGTATTGTACCTGTTTAAAATGTTGTAAATTACTTGTGCAATAAAAATGTTATATATATATATATATAAAACAAAATAATGATTGATGTGATTCATGTTTTTTTTATAGAATTCCGATTGCCAGTGTTATTGGCTAATTAAATTAATGTTTTTAATAAATCGTAATTTTTAAACTTAATATATTAAGAATAATTGAGTAATAATAGGTCTGTTCTAACATACGATTTGGACAGTTTGAAAACCGTCCAAACTGTTCACACAAACAAATATTTGTCATCCTTAGGCAATCTTTTATACACAGTAATTTATTTGTGTGCATACTTTGAACGGTTTGCAAACTGTTCAAATTGTATGTTGGAACAGACCCAATATAATAGAACGGTTAACAAAAATAATTCTAATATCTTTAAAAGATATATTGTGTTGAATTCACTTTCCAAAAGATTTATTGTGTCGGATTTACTATCCAAAAGCATGGAAGCACCTACCAACCAAAGTTTTTCGTTGATTTTAGCATGTGATCTTTGATGAGGTTTAATTTAGTATTAGCGTTCAGTTGGGTATAAAAAATGTAATAAGGTATTTTGAGGATTTTTCTCAGAGCATTATTTTGAAATAATTCTATCTTGTTCAGAAGCTATGCGTATGTCAGTATTGAACAAATGATTGATTGAACTTGTTGCTGTCCTTGCGCCAAAATGGAAAACTATCTATTAACTGATTGCTTGCCATTTCGGCCTTGCCCAAATTGTGCAATTTGAAAATTAATTCTATATATTTATTTTTAGGTATTTTACAGTACCCTTCCATGAAATTTAAATAAATTTTTTTATGAAAAGTTATAATTTTTTTTTTTAAGAATGGGTTTGCTTTTTTCAAGGTTTATTTTTATCCTTTGATACCTTAGCCTAGTTTCCAACGCCTCACAGGATTACGTTTACGTATTTTGTAAATTTGACATCAGGCCTGATGCATGGTATGTCTGTTACATACAAATTGAAGAGCATAGAGCAAAAAGTGGACTCGTGCCAAAACAACTTCACGGTTACTGTTTTTTCTTTCAGATAGGAAGATTATTAAAACATCTTGGATTAAACCTAAAACGTTCTTAGAAGTAGACTTTAGTGCCTGACTTTATTATAGGCTTTGAAAAAAAGTAAAAAATATGATGCCAGTAGTCTGTTTGATTCATCTTTATTGCTTGTTTTACAGCTATTTTACATTGCCCCTGGAATCTTAATGTTTGAGGGAGATTGATGGGACTTCCGAATCACCCTGGTAGGTAAAGAGCAAGTTATTATTTTAGTCAAATCTGAATCCAATTTAAGTTTACGATTTACGATAATATATCTAACTATTGAACTAGATTAGCTTGGTTTGGTCCGTTAGGTACTGTGGTCATTTATGGCTGGCTTGATTTTGAGACTGGATGTGCTTTTTAGTCTTTCTATCAAAATCCAACCAATTTACAACAATGTTTGTCAAAATAGACTTTTTCATTGCTAACGAAACAAGGCTAAAAGTCAACAACCGCGTTGTCAAAATGTTCAACTGTTCGAATGTCTAGTAGTAATCTGATGGTTTTTGCTAGGATATGTAAACACAAGGACTAGTCAGTGTTGTAGGCCGACTTGACCCCATTCTCACATCTTCTATAAAGATTTAAGACTATTGGGTTAAAGTCTAAGCTTAGGTCGTTAATGACCAAAATAACAGTGCAGCTTAACTGCAATATTCTTAAGTAACGCAATGTTAAAAACATCATCAGAGTGCCTCTGAAAATGATGATAGATTGACAAATCTGGCCCTAGTATAGTATAACTCTTATCGTAGACATACTTTAACAGTCTATGCCATTAGCATTTGTTAGTCTTCAGCAAAAATTGCTGGAAACATCACATTGATTTTTTTAATAATTAATGCCGTTGCAAATTCCAAAAGCATATACAAAGCAAAATGTCTTTATTAAGCTTGTCAGCCATTAAGAAAATACCATACTAATTGATTAGAGATATAATTAAAATAAAAAAAATATACCAAAGTTTACTGCACGTTGGCCTCATTATGCTTTATGTACCTCCTCCATTGGTGACCTTACATGTTTGCTGTTTTGTTGGAATGTCCGTTTACCTAGAGCAGCTTGATGTTATTTCCACAGACTGCTAAAGAGCACGATGACATTCAAAAATTAAGCTTGTTTATACCAATTAGGGCCGCTCTACTATCCATTAGAATTTGAACATTTTTACCAGATATTTTGCTGTTCACTATTTTCATAATCCTATAAGTTATCCCAACTATTTCTACTTAGAATAGTCAAGTGAGATATTTTAAGATCTAGGTTTTGCAAGAAAATTCCCGCTCCAGAACTTATATTGGTTTTTACCAGTATAGATTCTAATTGAATTATTTACCATATTCTGCTTTTGGTCATGGGTGCGCACGTTGTAGAGATTTTGAAACACAAAGAAGAGTGATGTGATGTTATCTGTTTGCGCTTTTAACAAAGGTGTTTTCTTAACAGCCTTCTTTGGGAGGGTACAGTATTTGCCAGCTTTCTTTGCATTGTGCTTAAGTCCAACTGCATTCAGAGGCAAAGCTGCCGTTGTCGCCATCTTCTCGACGTAAATGGTGTACCGCCATAGCACTATGTTTGGAAGCAGTCCCCATGTTTTTCTCTAGAATCTAGTAATTGCTCCAATTTTTAATTACTCTTAAAGCGTCTTGCATTAAGTATGCTTTTAAATTTACTGCGTAGCAGGGTTGTTATGTCATTTGCATAACCAATTGTATAGAAACCATGATTATTGAGTAGCCGTATAAGGTTGTCAACTACTATATTCCATAATAGTGAAGATAGTACATCCCTGGAGACAACATGTAGCAACGACTTTCCCGACCGTCGAATTTCAGTTTTTGTACGTGTTAAAGGATTTTCCAACTTACTTGCATAGTTTTTTATTTCACTAATATGTTCACTTAAATCTACACAAATACCTAAACTCCGCGATTTGTTGTTTTGAAAAGCAGCCTTATCGGTCAGCCTTGGGCTTTGGTAAGGCTTGATTTTTGTTTTCTTTTCATGTTCTACATTATCCATCTGTGACCTGACATTGAAACCAACATAGATACGTACCAGGTGTGGATTTTGCTTAAAATGGTAAAAGTTGCTAGCGTAATATCTATCATAGTCTAACTGCGGCATGTAACAAACGTTGGTTCAATGCCTCAATTTAGTATTTCTAGCTTAATACTAATAATAAAATCGTAAAGCTGCTTACTGCTGTCATTTGTGTCTTTACTTAACCAGGCAATATGATAGGAGTTGGCGTCGCATCCAACTTTAAGGTCATCTTTTCTCTCGTACAATAGTGCACCAACTCTTTCAACTGTGTTGTTGAAAGTAGTATATAGTGCGAAAGGTATGGTGTCTGTATTTGACTTCTCTGCCAGCTTGATCTTGACGGTTAAGAGATTATTGTGGGAAAGCTGTGGAATAAAAAACGCTGTTTTGTATTTGAATATGTAAATACACGGCCTTACCATTAGTTGGATTTAAAATCACATTCTCACGTAAATTGCCCAATCCGCAGACCTTGGTTTGTATAATACATAATTTTTGGATTAAGGCTACTGTGTCCTGCATCAGTTCTAGTTTGCGACAAAGTGTTGCTACGGTCTCTTGACAGTTATGCATGTTGCATTGTATAATTTTAATATGTTTTGTCATTGGTCAGCTTTGAGGAGGTCGTGTATCTCCACCCTGTCTAGGTAAAGGTTCAGACGTAGAAGAGTTGTTAGCAGTTGCTGGCCCAGCGCATGAGGTATCTGTTTTACCAAAATGTTTGCATTTTAGCAATTAAACGCGCTATTTTTTGTATTTTTGGATCGGCCCCACAGTTTCTGTTTTTTTTTGTGTCACCGGTCTGTGGGGTGTGATTTCAAGGCGGAACAGTTTTGGACGTCGATGAAGTATCCGTAGACGCACTCACCGTGTCCGTAGTTTTCAGGGTATCTATAGATTTACCAGATAAATTGGTATTATGATTTTTGTTCTCCATAGTTTAGAGACTAAAAAAAATATAATCATAAGATTATAAAATCTATGCTCACCAATAGGACATTAGTCTGGTGGCCAAAAACCAAGCAGAAAACGTCAGCATAATTGCAATAGGCGGTACTTTTTAACATCTATGTCACGGAAGTAGCAACACCAACACTGCGCCTAAATGCAATCAGATTTTAGTACACTACGAGGAGAGCTAGCAAAGCTTTAAAAAAACTGTAAAGAATACACACTTGAAATGTATAATAAAAGTACACATAAAAAACTACAATTAAAAAATAAAATTATCACCTGAAATTAAATACTATACAAACAAATTAACTTTGGATTAATGCGTTTACTATTAAAAAAATCTCTATTTACAAAATCACAAGTCATTCAAAGAATACGGCTGTAGGGTTATTAAATACTGCTTTAAATTGTTTTTTAACATTTTTAAATTAGTAATTATTTGTATAAACGTAAGAAGTTTGTTGAAACATTGCATTGCTGCATACATCGGTGCTATCTCACTGGCTGCTAGTCTATGTATTAGGAATAAATATAATAATTTATTTCTTGTTTTGTACTCATGTTCATTTTGATAAATCAGAAATTTATGCTTGTTATTAAAATTAAATACAACTAGTTTATACACATATAGGCCGTAGAAAATTAGAATATTAGCTTTTTTAAAGTAGCTTCTGCAGGAGTCTCTGTATTGTAGATTAAAAAGAATAAGTACAGCTTTTTTAACATTTAAAAATTTGTTCAGTTTGCCCAGCTTTGCCGTGGAACATAATTCCATATCCAAATATTGATTCGAAATTAGTTATGAAAATTTTTTTTTTTTTTTTTGGGCCTTACAATTTCCACCACTCCCGTAGAGGTACAAATTACTTTGTACCTCGTACGGTCCCAGCTTTTATTAATAATTTAATAAGGTTAGTTAGATGATATTGTTTTGTGGTGATAACGGATTTTTAATTTTTTTTAATTTTTTTTTTTTTTTATTTAAATCAATATTACATCTATATGCAGGGCTTGTGTTGTTTTTAAATTAATTTATTATATTTGATACTTCAGTGTCAGTTGTAGAAGAGAAGTAGATAGTACAAGGATTATTTACAATAGTGCAGATAAATTGGGTAATTCGTAGTTTCCGTGAAAGCTCGTCTGTAATGTTTATAAAAAAAGAATTGATTTTGTTTACAGATTTTACAGTGCAGGGGAATAATTGTTACGTTCTGAAAAACGTGGACTAAGTCTCAGCCGAACTCCTTACGACGCGGTTAGCAAGTGGGGATTTACATTCTTGGGCGATCCTACTCACGATAGCTTAAATGGGTTCTTACAACGAGTTGTTCCAAAGCGCAACAGAATTGCTTAGCGGTAGGGCATTGATGTGGTACCGAGCCAATAAAGGGGCGCTAATAGATTGGGAATCTTTGTGCCAAGGGTTGCGCAAGGAAGTTTTACCCAGAAACTACAACGAACGTTTGTGGCAACAAATTAACAGTAGAACGCAAGGACTAGATAAGTCCATCAGTATTTATATTGCGTATATGAATAACCTATTTCAACGCATGACTTGTGATATTTCGGGAGAAATGCGTCTGCGTGACATAAGACGCAATTTGCATCCGGTCTACCAAAATAAACTTGTTCAGGAAGACAAAGCTACTGAAAGTAAACTAATTTTATTATGTTGAAAGATCGAAGAGGCGCGCGGTGAAACGTGAGGTTAAATTTAAAGCCAGATTTATCTTATGTTAGTAGAACGGGTCGAGTGATCAGTGATACCTATATAAGATTTAATGATAGATATGACGATGAGGATAAGTGGGAAAGACCTGGTAGCATCACCAGAGAAGGTAGTATTTGTTGTTGTTATGACCAAGATTATAATCGACGAGGTCAATTTCGTGAACGTAGAGAAAATTCGAATGGTCAGTAATTTGTTGGTCAGGCAAAAGTGACTTTTGCTAAGTCTTTTCAAAGTTCTGAGAAAACCTGCACTAACATAACTGTTACATCTTTTTGCTGCAATAAAAAGGGTCACTATGCACGTGATTGCAGCGTGAAGGAGGTTAAGTGTTTTGGTTGTGGCCAACCAGGCTACACAAGACCAAATTGCCAAAGTGCTCGGGAAATGGCAAACGGAGTCAGTAGATGGCTTAAGTCTTACTCCGTTAACGATATCTGTCAATCCCTTAAAAAAAGACAAAGTTAATTGTCGATTTTATTCTCAGCCAATCAGGGGAAGATGAATGCCATATGACAATGAAAGTGTATGGCTTAGAAATGTTGGGGTTGCTAGACTCCGGTGCCAATGGCATTTCATGAGTATGGTTGGCTGGGAAAAGTTAAAAGCAATGGGGGTACACATTAAAAGATATAACAACAAATGTGCAATAGCCAAATAAGTTGTATAGGGACAGCATCAGCCCCCATTGAATTACAGAGTAAAGTTCAACTGTTTGATATTTTTGTGGTACCCGATTTACGACACATGTTGGTTCTCGGCGTAAATTTCTGGTTCCAAATGGACATTATTCCTAACTTGAGAACGGGTGAATGGTATTTGGAAAGTCACAAGATATTTTGGCCAAAGGAAGCGAATTAAAGCTAAATTCGTTAAAAAACTCGGATGACTTAACTGTCACTGAAAGGGAAGAACTAAGCTAGATTGTGAAAGGATATTTTAATAGCATTAAAAAAGGAGAATTTGGGTGCGCCGGAGAGGTCACTCATAAGATCGTGACAAAAAGTTCTCCAATTAAGTCTAAGTACTACTCTGTAAGTTCGTTCATGCAGATAATTAACCAAGAAGTCAGTCAGATGTTGGATCTTGAGGTGATAGAGCAAAACACTAGTGGCTGGAATTCTCCCATCCTGATGATTCCAAAAAAAGACGCTTCTTACAGGTTTTGCGTGGATTTTTAGAAGCTTAATGCTATGTCCGAGCCGTGTGCCTACCCTCTTCCGTTCATCAATTCCATCCTGACGAAATTAGGCAATTCAAGATATCTCTCCAGTTTAGACATCAAGAGCGCATACTGGCAGATCCCATTAGATAAAGGTAGCAAGGCTTATACGGTATTTATCATTCCTGGCCGTTGTTTTTTTCAATTTAGGCAAATGCCTTTTGGGCTAAGTGGGGCCCCAGGGACGTTCCAATCTCTAGTGGATACAATTTTTGGAGCAGAGCTGGAGCCTTTCCATTTTACATATTTTGATGATATTGTCATCACAACCCCCGACTTTCCAACCCACCAAAAAATTATTAAAGACGTGTTTGAGCGCTTAAAACGAGCAGGTCTAACCTTGAGTAAGGAAAAATGTGTTATATTGTTAATCGTTACGGCCTCAATGTAGATCCCGAAAAAGTATGGGCTATCGTAGACATGCCAGTTCCAAAATGCGTCCAGGATGTTAGGCAAATTATAGGAATGGCGTCATGGTACCGGAAGTTCATACCGAATTTCTCGCAAATGACTGCACCCATGACGTCATTACTCAAGAAGCATCAAAAATTTGTTTGGTCGGAGGATTGTGTTAGTTCCCTCAACCAAGTTAAGGAATCGTTGGTAAATCCACCCGTGTTGGCCTGCCCTCACTTCGAACTGCTTTTCACTTTGCAATGCGATGCTTGTTCTTAAGGGTTGGGTGCGGTGTTACCCCAGGTAATAGCTGGAGAGGAACGTGTTATTTGTTATTTGTTTTGTTCTCTCTCTCTAAGGGAGAACGTAATTTTCATGTTCCTGAAAAAGAGTGTTACATGGAGGGTGCTAAGTTTACAGCCATAACAGACTATTTTAGTCTGTTGTGGCTGGACAACTTAAAGGATCCTCAGGGGCGTTTAGGGCGTTGGGCTTTGCGAATGCAACAGTACAATTTTACTGTTGTACATCGCAAAGGGAAGGAACACTTAGTTCCCGATTGCCTGTCCCGTGCCACCTCCGAAGCGTCCATAAGTAACATCTCGCTGTCTGTCACGAGCGATGTCTTGGATAAATGGTATGTGAGAATGATTGAAAAAGTTAAAAAAGACCCGCTAAACTATACGAATTGGCGAGTAGTCGATGGTCAATTATATAGATGTGTGGAGCGTGGTAATGAATTCGACGGTAACTGGTGGAAGGTGGTGGTGCCGAAAAAAAATCGTAAACAACATCTTCATACGTATCAAGATGATCCTACAGCCGGCCACTTGGGGATGTATAAAACGAACCATCGAATAGCGTCTCGATATTACTCGCCCAAGCTCAAGGCCGATGTTGCAAGATATGTGGCGGCCTTTTGAACTGGTGCCACCCATAAACCGGAACTACAAAAACCAGCAGAGTAGATGGGCACAAGACCGGTAGTATCGCGATGCTGGCAGATGGTAAGTACCAATTTGATAGGTCCCTTTCCTCGAAGCCGGGAAGGTAATACTTATGCGTCCTAGAACTCCTTGTAACTGATAATAATAATAATAATAATAATAAAAAAAATACGCAGGGAGGTGAACGCTTGGTCAGTAACCTTTGGTGAAATCAAAAAGCGTCACCACGCACCCGAGCTTAACGGAGTAGTAAACCTTTTCTCCAATACCAAATACAAAATGTATATATGATCCGCACTAAAACCATAGCAGATCAATAAGGGTTAAACCGCCTCAACTCCTATTAACAGGAAACCTTTGCAAAAAGTTGAGCGTTGAGTGCTAAGGTAACCTCCTGAAACACTTGATTCATACTGGTTCCAAATAATGAATGCAGTCAGGCTGCCCACAACGCATCGGTTTCGGATACGGTGCAAGGAGAAGTTGGGCGCAGCCAAACCCCCGCCGGTCGCCTTGAGTGGAAGGTGGAACTTAAAAAAGATCTAGCAAAATGCTATAGCGAGAGTAGCCCAAAGCGAAGAGGTTATATGGATAGACTACATACGCGGTTTATAACAAATCATCCAGAACTTAATCATTATACAGCAAAAAATCTTCGAAACCAAGTAGCGTATTTAAAAAAACATCATCAACATTTGTTTATATCCAATCAAACAGCCCCTGAACAAACCTATGAAGAAATAATCATAGAACACAACAATTCTAATAAAAACCAATCTATCAATGAAACAAATCAACAACAAAACGGTAACCTAACAACAGAAGAAGAAATAAATGTATTAGAACAAGAGTTCTGGGAATTGATACAATGTAATGAAGAGCTTATACAAGAAAAGATACACAATAAAATTAGCATATCCAAGAATAATATTAGACTAATGAACAGTGTACTTTCTAGATACATCGCCAATACAAATGATATCAAAATAATCGTAAACGGATTATATACAGCAGCTACAGTTCTAGTGAAATCTCAAATATTAAAAATTAATAATACCGGTAAGTTCAAAACTCGTGTAAAACAACTAGAGAATAAAATAAACACACAAAGAAAATTGGCATCTAGAATCCAAACTCTAATAGATTGTAAAAAAAGAGGCCAACCATTATCAACAAAACAACAAAAAATCGAGCATTCTATAAAAAATGAACACCACACAACAAACATAATAATACTTAACACTATTAAAGAAAGATCTATCGATAAAATTAGAAGCTTGAAAGCAGCAAAGAAATAAATGCAAATAAAAATTAAGTGGATTAAAGAGAATAACACCTTTAAAAACTGCCCATCTAAGCTTTTTAAACAAAAAATAATAACGTGCAATAATCCTGACATTGACCAAATTGAAAACTATTGGAAAGAAATATACGAAAAACCGCAGCCATTTAATAAAGAAACAAAGGCCCTTAAAACATTTAGAAACACTTGTAATCTAAACTTACAAACAAACACAATGGAAGATATCCTGAAGGACGTCGTCATTACGTACAGATAGAACAAGTTAAATCAGGTTCTTTAGATATGAAGAAAGGAGTTCCTCAAGGCTCTGTCCTTGGGCCAATTCTATTCATAATTTACGTGAATGATTTACAAATCAAGAACTCTGTTATGTACGCAGATGATACGTCTCTTCTGATAGCGTCAAAGACACTAGACACACTAATTCATAATGCAAATCTGCAACTAGATCATGCGACTACCTGGCTTAGCGGCAATAATCTACTTATAAATGAATCGAAGACAGTGTTATTAAAATTCAACAAAAACAAAAAATCTAACGAGAGCATTTTAATAAGACACAACAAAAAATCCATCAAACAAGCTGAACATACAAAATTTCTTGGTATCATAATTGATGAAGGACTAAATTTTAGTGCACATATAGACTATTTGGCAAAACGATTGTGTACTCAATGTTATGTTATTAAACAGCTTAAGCGGAAAGTTGATCTACTGGTAATAAAATCATATTATTTTGCCCATTTTCATTCACTAATAACATATGGAATTACAATATGGGGCTTATCTAAAGACTTTAAAAGGATATTTGTCATTCAGAAAAGAGCAGTTCGTGCCATGCTACAACTAAGCAATACTGTCTCATGTAAAGGATATTTTAAAGAGCTGGGAATCCTAACCTTGCCAAGTTTATTAATTTTTGAACTTTTGAAGTATGTCAAAAAGCACATAAATTTGTTTACAAAACTAAACAATTTTAATAACTATAATACTAGGCACGGTTCAAATCTACTGGAAATCCCGCAGCACAATTTAACGTCATATGAAAAATCTCCGGAATATGCTGGCATTAAAGCCTATAATAAAATCCCTAACCAAATTAAAGAAATGCCAACCAAAATATATAAAAACACATTAAAAAATATATTGATACAAAAATGTTATTATTCATTTGCCGATTTTATTGAAGATTCTCTAGAATTTGAACACATTTAGTGTTAATATCGGTGCCTTGCTGTGGGGGCCTCGTGTGTGCCTTTGGCACTGTTTTGCAGGAGCGAGGGACTTTCTTCTGTAGACTGAAAGTGCTGCTCTGTAATGGTTTTTGGTTTTGTAGCATATTTTAGATTTTGTTGTCTGAAATATGGGATAGAGCTGGGAATCGTTGTGGAGCGGTATTTTTTGTAGTCGATACAAGACAGTTTTTTGTTTGTTCCTGTAGAATGGTGCTGGAAGCGCATGCGGAGTTTTCATAGTGGGGTATCGATATACAGTGTAATATGGACGGGATTGACTTCTCTCTCCACAAACACTCGGGCGCCTTGGAAATGCTATACTGATCATATATTCATAGTTTTATTTTATAAGCAGTTTGATAAATGTATTTAGTCTTAATTAATATTATTTGTTATCTAGTAGTATGTTGTAATTTTTAACCTGTTTGTAAACATGACTTGTCCTCTGTCTTTGATCTTTGAAATGTATTACTGATCATATATTTATATTTATATTTTTTATTCTATAATCAGTTCCTTAAATGTAATTAGTTTTAATTAATATTATCTATTATCTAGTAGTATGTTGTAATTTTTAATTTGTTTGTAAACATGACTTGTCCTATGTCTTTGATCTCTGGAATAAACGATATTATTATTATTATTATTATTATTATCAACTTAAATGAATTAAAAAAAGCACTACAAAAATCAAAAAATTTCTGCGCACCAGGTCCAGATCTAATAAATAATTATTGGTGGAAAATTATGACAGCAACGCACCAGCCCCTCGTAGAAATATTTAACAAGTTTATTAAACATCCAAAAAGTATTCCTGAATGGTTTCCAGAAGGTCGCACTATTTTAATATTCAAAAAAAGAGACCCAAAACAACCCGCAAATTATCGCCCTATTACTTGCCTAAATCATATCTACAAAATATTTACAAGTATTATAAACACAAAAATTTTGGTACATATTGAGCCCGTGTGGCAAGAAATTTACGAACAGAGAGGATCAAAGCAAGGAATAGATGGATGCAGAGAAAATATCCTCATTGATAGATGCATATATCAAGACGCCAGATATTACAAACGTAATCTATCAATGGCATGGGTGGACTACCAAAAGACTTTTGATACAACACCGCACGACCTTATAATTTACATTTTTAACATAATGAAACTGGATAAAATACTTGTTAACTGTATCAAACACTTGATGAAGTTATGGAAAACTAAAGTTACAATAGGAAACGGCAAACATACAAAGTCAACTAATCCCATTACATACAAACGAGGAATTTACCAAGGCGACTCTCTTAGCCCTCTTATTTTTTGCTTGTCAATAGCTCCTCTTTCTACACTCCTCAAACAACAAAATGGCTATTGCGCAGGTAAACCAGGCTGCTGTAATAATAAAATCTCACATCTATTCTATGACGACGACCTAAAACTATTTGCATCTAACAAACAAAACCTTAACCATGCTTTACGCGATGTGCACGAGTATACTCGCGATATTGGTATGAACTTTGGCATAGAAAAATGTGCAAGATACCATATTCTTTGTGGAAAAGACCCCGACGAAAGAGATGATGTAGAATTGGTTGACGGCAGAATCATAAGACATCTTCAACAGGACGAAACTTACACATACCTCGGAATTAAACAAAGCAGTTTTCAAGATACTACAACTGTAAAAAACAAGATAAGTAGCAAATATAAAAATATGCTAAAACACATTTGGCGGTCCGAATTATGCGAAAAAAAAAATATCAGCAACCAATATGATTGCAGTACCAATCATAACACATACATTTGGGTGCATCAAATGGACTGCAGAAGAACTACAAAAACAGGATATTGCAACAAGAAAAAATATGCATATGAACAATAGTTTACATCCCAATGCTTCTGTTGAAAGAATATACATTACTAGAAAAAAAGTGGGTAGAGGACTCGTCAACATTGAAAATATGTATAACAGAATTAATTTGTGTACATACTTAAATGTCCTTCGAAAATCCGATCCTCTTATAAAACTAGTTCAAGATCATGAAATAAATCAACAAGGAAGCTTTCTACGTCAAGCGGCACTAAAAACAATATTAAAACTTCAATTAGAGAACTTAGACGACCTTAGAATATTACCGGTATCAGAAGTTAAAAACTTATGCAAAAATGCCGAACAAAATACTTTACTAACTAAACATTTAGATAAAAATATGCACAGTATCTTTTTTAAAAACATCCAAGATCTCAAGTTATCGAGCCAACTTACTTTTTCTTTTTTGCATTCTAGCAACCTTAGATCGGAAACCGAAGGTTTTATCACATCGTGCCAAGATGGCGTGCATAACACTCTACTTTATTCAAAGCAAGTACTAAAAATGCAAAATATTATAAGCACATTATGTAGAGCATGCCACAAACACCAGGAATCATTAATGCACCTTTTATCAGCGTGTCCTCACTACGCAAAAACAGAGTACATAAGCCGGCATAACAACGCGTTTAAAGTGTTATACTTTCATCTCAGGCATTACTTTAAAATAGATGAAAAAATAATTGCATATTACCTTCAAGACGACATAGAGACCGTTGTATCTAATAGCAATTGTAAACTGTTTTGGAACTTTAGTTTTTCTACAACACGACAAATATCAGCTAATAAACCGGATATTGTATTACAAGATTTAAATAAAAAAATGATGTATATAATAGAGTTTTCTTCTCCCGCAGAAAACAATATATTAAAAAAATTCACAGAAAAAGAGCAAAAATACCGCCCGCTTATCTCCGAGTTAAATATTACTTACCCAGAGTATGCAATTAAAACCGTTACACTCATAATAGGCTGTTTAGGCGGCATATCAACAAATTTTACAGAAAATATTTAAAAATTACCTGGTTGCTTTAAGAATCATAAATCTCTTGCTACAGAGATGCAAAAATGCATCTTACTTGGTTCTGCCAGACTACTAAGGGTGCACTCGGCCCACTCCAGGGCTAATTAGTTACCATGCGGTCGCATGGACTTGTTAGTCAGTTGCCTCGGGGCAACTTAAGGCGCGAATGGACACCGCACTTAAGAGGCAAAAGCCCCTGAAAAAAAATAAAAAATAAAAATAAAAAATTAAAAAATAATAAAACCGCAGGGGGGTAAATGGCCAATTAGTAACCTTTGGTGAAAACTACGAGCGCCACCACGTACCCGAGTTCATTGAATATTTACATCAATATTTCAATCTACTGCCACTGTTTACAATCATCTTACTGGAAGTATTTTGTTGGTTTTTTAACTAACAATATAGAGAAAATTCGCCTTGCTTAACGGCTTCTCAACTAATATAGTCGACAGTGGTGTGAGGTGATATGGGCTTACTCCCCGTGGAACCAAAAATATTTAAATTTATTAGTAATGGAAAAAGCAAATGAAATAAGAGTGGTATCAGATTTGGAGCCTGAAGCTGATACTGACTGCAACCAGGCTCTAGCGGTAAATAGTGAAGCAAGTGGCACTACTCCGCAAATAGGAACTACAAGGCCTTTGCAAACTCAACAAGATGAGATTAGCCAAAATGACTTGGGTGACCCACAAATAGGGCGCTCCGTCACCAGGCAACAACAAATTAATAGGCGTATGCGCTGGACTAGAGAACTAAATTTAGAAATAATGCGCGCATACTTTGTAGTTACAAATAACGAAACGGATAAAATTGGCTACCGATCACGACTAAAAGAGAAATGGGAAGAACTATATCCACAACATGAAATTACAGCATAAGGACTCTCCGATAGGGTTAGGTGGATAATTAACAGCAAAGCTCTTACATATGCTGAACTTCTTGCTGCACATATTGTACACGAGAATGTCCTTGGCACAGTTGAACACACTATCAAAAATATGCCATCAACAAACACTTCTTTAATAATACATGAACCAACTATAACTAAAGCTGTTGATTTACAGCTAAAAAAGCAAGATGAAATACAAATCAGCATAATTCAAACATTTAACAAAATAAACTTAGAATACAAAGGAATAGAACCTTGTCTTAGGCCATACATTCCTAAACTAAAATCAACCCCTGTAAGAGCACCAATAATAGCAACAGTGAATAAGATACTAAAAAACCACATTATACATAGTAGAAATATAAATGATACCTATCACTTAGTATACTGTGCTGCCAAAACTATAACTAGTACAGTTTTTAAAAAACATCATAATTGTAATACTACTACAATACTTCCCTGGGAAAAACGATTGAATAATAAAATCAATAAACTACGCCAAGAAACGGGAATTCTGCAAGCTTATATAAATGGAAGCTCAGTATCAAAAAAACTAAAACGAAAAGTACGCAATATTGCTCTTCAAAACAAAATCAAACCCAATAAGTATGACTACCAACAAAAACTTGAAAAACATCTAGATTTTCTCAAACAGAAAATTGGAATGCTAGGAGCTAGAATTAGACGTTACCATAAAAGGAATAATAGATATAATGAAAATAAAGTGTTTTCTAATAACGAAAAATTATTCTACAGAAAACTTGAAAATTACACCAATAATCCAACAGAAAACCCTACCGTAGATCACATGGTAAATTTTTGGACAAATATTTGGGGTAAATCACAAACATATAACGACAAAGCTTACTGGATCGAAGAAGAAAAAAATAGAACAGAGCATATACAAAAAATGAAATTTGGAAATATTAGTGCAGAAGACATCCAACAAGCAACAAAAAAAATGGGTGATTGGAAAAGTGCTGGACAAGACAAACTTCAAAATTTTTGGTGGAAAACTCTTACTAGCTGCCACGTAAAACTTGCTACGCAGTTCAGTAAACTTATTGAAGATCCGTCGACAATACCCATTTTTGTTACCGAAGGCTTAACGTACATGCTACCTAAAGAAGGAAACTCAAATGACCCTAAAAATTATTGACCAATAACCTGCCTTCCCGTAATCTACAAGATTCTTACTAGCATTATTACCTTAAAAATAACTAAACATATTAACAAGTATGGAATAATTACTAATGAACAGAACGGCTGCAAACAACAAAGTAAAGGATGCAAAGAGGTTTTAATATTGGACTCTGTTATAACTAGCCATGCAAAAGTTAAGTGCCGTAATCTATCAATGGGGTAGATAAACTACAAAAAAGCATTTGACTTCATTCCTCATGCTTGGCTTCTTAGAGCCCTAAAACTATATAAAATTGATGACAGTATTATCAACCTTCTTACACATTTAATGGAAAACTGGAAAACAAAGCTATATTTAACAACAACAAAAACGACTATAAAGCTCATATCTATAAAACGGGGCATTTTTCAAGGCGATAGCTTAAGCCCGCTTTGGTTCTGTCTTGCTTTAAACCCACTTAGCAACTCATATGGCTACCAACTACAAAAGCAACCCGTTTGCAGTATAAACCATTCATTTTATATGGATCACCTTAAACTGTATGGTAATGGCCCAAAACAACTAAAAGGGCTAATGGAACTAGTATCCCGATTTAGTACCGACATTAAAATGGAACTAGGATTAAATTAATGTGAAGTACTGCACGTTAATAAAGGAAAAATGCAAGATTTAGATGGTATGACTTTGCTCAGTGGAGAAACAATTACATCAATAGCTCCGGGTGGCACCTACAAATATCTTGGAATTCGCCAAGCACTAGGATTAGATAACAACAAAGCTAAAGAATCAGCCATAAATACGTATATTGGTCGAATACGTAAACTTTTAAAAACAAATCTAAACTCTAAAAATATGATTAAGGCTATTAATACATGGGCTGTGCCTACAATTACATACACATTTGGCGTACTAACTTAATCCTCTATAGCCATACAAGCTGTAGATCGCCAAACACGAACGGAACTAACTAAATTTAGAATACACCACCCAAAATCATCTGTAAATAGAATATACATACCTAGAAAACGGGGTGGGAGAGGTTTCATTAATTTAGAAACATCACTGAACGCCCAGTGTAAAAATATGAGAGACTATTTTGAAAAATCAAGCAACGCAATTCATTCTGCCGTTCTTTCTATTGGCACTACACATCCAATTTTTAATATTAGAACTTTACAAACAACGACTGAACTTGAACTCAATTGGAGCCAGAAAAAATTACATAGGCAATTTTATAGAAATCTTAATGTAAGTAATAAAATTGAATCTTGTAACTACTTAACAACAGGTTACCTATTCCCTGAAACCGAAGGAACATTATTTGCAATTCAAGATCAAGTTGTTCCAACTAAGGCATACAGAAAAAATATTATAGGTGAAAATATTCCAAATGACTTATGTCGAATGTGCGGAGCAACAACTGAATCCGTACAACACTTAACTTCTGGATGTTCAGTTCTTGCACCTATCGAGTATTTAAACAGACACAACAATGTAGCTAAAGTTATACACCAAGGACTTAGCAAATTTTATAAAGTAGTGAATAAATGTATACCAACCTACAAATATATTCCCAAATGGGTGCAAGAATCAGAACAGACAAAAATTTATTGGGACACTGCTATTGTTACTGATACCGAAGTAACACACAACAAACCGGATATTTTAGTTTTTGATAAAGTAAAAAAAGCAGCTTATATAATTGACATCTCAATCCCTATTGATGAAAATATTAGTAAAGCCTATCGAGAAAAAATAAATAAGTATTAAGATCTTGCTTACCAACTTAAATTTTTATGGCAAATTAAATAAGTGTTTGTTAAACTATTTATAATAAGCGTTTATGGACTTGTAGAAAAGCATTTTAGCCAGCACTTAGAAGAGCTTCAGTTATATAAATATATACACATTACTGAAGCTCATAAATCTGCAATTCTAGGTACGTGTCGAATTATATTAAGGTTTTAAACCAGTAACATACACAAGCCTTGGTCTAACAGACCCGGCTATTTAACCAGTTAATCTGTGGAAAGAAAAAAAAAGAAAAGCCAAAATAAAAATAATAATAATATATTTTTATTTTGTGTAAACACATTACATACTAGTATACATTTTGCATAATACATAAAATAGGGTAAAAAAATAGTGCATAATAATTAAGTTGGCAGATCAATATAATTGCCAATTGAATATGGCTCAAGATTACACAATAAGTTAAAGATCTTTCTTTTGAATATAATGAAGTCGTTTTCAAGTTTTATGTTGTTAGGTAGATTATTGTGTAATTTTAAGCACATGTATTGATGTCCTTTTTGTGAATTTGTATATTTTACAATCGGTTATCTTAAGCTACTTTTGTGCCTAGTTTTATAATCATGATTGAGACAAAACATTTGAAAGTCATTTTTATTTTTAAACATGTATATTAAGTATTCTTGGATGTATATTGCCGGGACTGTTAATAAATTAAACATAAACATTATTCTTACTGCTCGCTTTTGCATAATATATATTCGATTAATG
Organism: Tachinus rufipes; assembly: GCA_963932245.1. NCBI lineage: Eukaryota > Metazoa > Arthropoda > Insecta > Coleoptera > Staphylinidae > Tachinus > Tachinus rufipes. The sequence goes on from OZ010748.1 coordinate 56,778,551, forward strand.
TTTGTTGATATACCCCAGTGCACAATACCAAATCTTAACAAAGAATCAAAGTTTGCATAATACGCTATTTTTACCATGTGTATGAATATTATCTGATAAAACACGAAGCATATAGCATACTCTACCCAGTTTTATAGACAGTTCATCAATGTGTTCTTTCCATTTTAAGTTTTGGTCTACAATAACTCCAAGAAATTTTGTAGATAAAACAAAATTATAAAGTCTATGATTAAGAAGTATGTTGTTTGGAGTTTTAATTGTGTTATTTAATTTTAAAATATGTGTTTTTTCATTGTTAAACCTAAGTTTGTTGCTTGTAAACCAATTTTCCAGCTGTTTTATTTGCACACTGGCATTACTGCATAGTTGCATAAAATCATGTCCATGCAATATCAAGTTTGTATCGTCTGCATAATTAATTATATGTTGTCTAATTTCAACAGAGCTTGTAAACATATCATTTATATAAATGTTAAATAATAATGGACCCATTACACTACCTTGAGGAACCCCTAATATTGTTTCAAATTTAGTTGACTTGTATGTTTTGTTATCAACTACTACTTGAACAAACTGCTTTCTACCAGTTGGATAGGTTTCAAACCAGCTGTTTGCAACTCCTCTTACGCCATATTTGTTGAGTTTAAAAAGTAAACGTTTGTGGTCGATACTATCAAAAGATTTTGATAGATCAAGAAACATACCACAAACTATTCACCCCCTTCTATGAAGTTTATTACATTATTAGTAAACTGAAAGATAGCTGTGTTGATGTTTTTTCCTTTTGTAAAACCATGTTGTGAATTATGTAAAAGTGTATTTTTGTTAAAAAAATCAGTAATTCTGATAGCCATTGCTGTTTCAAATATTTTTGAAAAAGATGATATAATGCTAATAGGTCTATAATTGTTATAGTCATCAGCATTACCTTTTTTGTGAAATGGTTTTATTAGGGATAGTTTCAAACGTTGAGGGAATTTGCCTTTTATAAAAGATGAGTTTAACGGTGTCCAGTATACCAGTCACGAATTAACAAAGCTCACGAAGAGCTATTTTGTTAGGGTAATTTACAACGCTGTGTATCACCCCCAGGCAAATCCTTGCGAAAGGGTCAATCGGGTCCTTAAGACCATATTTGCCTCCTACGTTAATGAAGACCATATAAAGTGGGATTGTAATTTTCACAATTTTGGGTGCGCGTTACGTACAGCTCAACATGAGGTTTCGGGAAAAACTCCATACTTTATCAATTTTGGCTGCGAGATGATTATTAAATTAATGGGAATGATCATGCAGAGAGGAGGGTCAAGGAGACTCTAGATGACAAGGAAATCACTGATTTACTATAGATTAAAAGTGAGAAGTTAAAGGGCGTTAGAGATGTGGTACATGATAGATTACTAACAGCCCAACAGAAGAGTCAAACGCGTTATAATTTACGGCGTAGGGAAAATGCTAACAAATATTTTAGTGCCAAATTAGGAGGCAAGTTTTCAGGTCCTTATAAAGTAAAAAAAAAACTAGGCATAAACGTGTATGATCTTGTAGATGATGGTGGCCGCTCCAAAGGGTGTTGGCACATTAAAGATCTAAAGCCGGTTAAGCTATTTATAGATGACGATTAGATTTGTGTTTTAATTTTGATTAATTTTATTAGTTAATCATTCTTGCAGTTATATGTATACAATAGGTTATGTTAAATATAATCTGTGATCTACTTACCTTGTTCCAGAGTTAATTGATTTATATTTGTTTGGAGTTAATTAATTTAATTATGCATGAAGGTTATTAATTGTTTATTCTATTAAGTATACAGTTGCTCAAGAATTTGTTGTTTTAAATTATGTTAATTTAGTTTATGCTATCGGTTGTGCAAGAAATAAACTTACATTTACGATTACAGCTTATATTCTATTTTCATTTTCTTTAATCTTATTTAACATTTTATTTTATTTTTACATCATGTTTTTCCTTTTGATTATTAATATTATTATCTTGTTCTAAAAAAAAATGTCTGCATTCCATTTTTTTTTTAGCGGGGAAGGGTGAAGTTAATACGTTCTGAAATGGCAACAGAACCTGAAACATAATATATTGGTTATTATATTAAATTACTTATTTTTACTCGTGGTAGGCATTGTCGGTGTCGTACTGCACATTGGGTTGCATTTATTGCGAGCTCGAACATCGGTTTCCTGTTAACAAACGAATATTATTTTAAAATGATTAATTTCTTTATTTGCAATTGGTTTGTGTGATGAGACTGAGATGTGGTGAAAATTTAAGATTTGTTCAATCATTATAATGTTATGATATCTATTTTGTAGTTGTAAATTTAATTAATTTTTACTTACGGTTTACGATGATTGGGTTTACCTCGACAGATTTAAATTCCTTGCTGCTTATCCATATGTATGTCCCGACTTATCCTTTTGTTTTGTTCATTATCTCCTTATGTCCATTTATCTACGTCCTTTCCCCTTTTATTTTAATTAAAAGATCCTGTTTTGATTTCCAGTTAACCTAAAATAGTCGCCTGTCAGAATTAATTTGATCTTAATAAAGTCTTATTTATTTAGAATTAGGAATTGCTGGCCATCAGCTACATCAAATTAATTAATAGATTATTGTTTTTACTTACTTTCAATTACTGTAAATAATCCCTTGACTTAGAATTTGAATTTCACTTTATTCCACTTTATTTATTCATATATTAATTTCATTAATACGGGGCATTAGTGTGACGTCACACGACAGTGGCGCTATTGGCGCCAACGCGGATTATCAAAACATCTATTTTATACATAGGTAGAAATACTTGTTGGATTTAATTGTGTCGTTATAAAATATTTTTTTGCAATCTAATGCACCAAAATGGATTAATATTATATTAAGACATATTTTGATGTACAATTTGTATATATTAGATGATACAATTTTAAATAAACACATATTGAAATTCGGAAATACAACATAACCTCACAAACATTGTAAATATTTAATAAATACTTTTTGAATTCAATGTTAATTATACAGTAAATTTGATCAACTGCAACAAATTATTATTAAAGTTTAAGTTTAAATATTTATTTATCAAATTTTAATATTTGATAATTTTAGAAAAATTATTAACTAAGTAACTAAAATGTAAATATGTTAATATTAAACATAATATTAAATAATGAACCATCAAACAGTTTTTATAATTTTATAATAATATATATTTATGTTTTCAAATTTAAACATTATACGTTACATTTGTTAAAATCAATAAGTAAGCGATTTAAAAAAGCTTATCGGCAGAGATTTTTTTGCTATTTAAAATATTTAATATATATATATATATGTATATGTATATAATATATACACAATTATATTATTTTACATAATGAAAACAAACATAATCAATTAATTAAATTGTCTTAAGAATTTAATCGAGTAATAATTAATTTTGATTATCTATGTTCCGATTATGTGTAACAAAACTATGCATATATTGTTTTTGCAATTATATTTTATTTGATAATGCTTTTGTTTGTGCATTAACAATGAATTTTATAAAATATGTTTTATTTTACAAATATATTATAGATAATTGCTTTTGATCTGCCAATAATACAATCCGAAACTTAAATAATCAAAATTTACTCGACTAAAATCTTATTTGATTTGATAAAAAGTTTAGCTGTTTATTTTAATTTCATTAATAAAGTCAAGAACTAAAAATATATAAACTGTTACATGTACAATTAATTAATAAACAAATAACAAAAATATCATCTTGGATAATCGAGGCAATTCTTTGAGTCAATTCTTGAGTAAAATACTGCCTATTATCATAAATTAGTTTTACTGAATGTACAATACTATAGATATAATAAAAAATATATTAATTAATTTAAATTTAACAAATGTATTTTAAAATTTAATTAAAACATTTTGTGAGGTTATATTGTAGTGAATGTTTTAATATGTGTTAATTTAAAATTGTGTTATTAATTATTTACATATTATACATAAAATATTACCTTGTTGAACAAATAATCACTGCACAAACACTGAGTTGCTGAAAAATATCTTATAAGGCCACAATTAAATCCAACAAGTATTTTTACCTATGAATATAATAGTTTTTTGATAATCCACATTGGCGCCAATGGAGCCACTGTCGTGTGACGTCACTACTAATGCCCCGTATTGGGCACCAGAGTGAATATCGTTCGGTAAAAATTACCTACTTTCCGCTCGAACTGGTTTAGTTTTATTTAAATTAGTTCGTTGATTTTAAATTATTTGGCATCAAATTAATTAATGATTTGTGTTTATCTGTTTTCCTTGTCATTTCCTTAATATTTCTTTTATTTTATATTCTTTTAATTTTACTTAGTTGGCAGAGTAGTGTATGCGCACGATGAATGATTTTCTTCAGGAAGTTCTGGCGAGACCTGAAATCTCTCCTTATTACCGGTGAAAACCTAGTTGGCTGGACGTTGATTGAGTACGGATTGTTGGGTGATTGAATTATTTTTTATGAACACGTGTTATCACGGAATTTTAAATTCAACACCTCACCGCTAAAAATTTAAAGTCATTCGTTGTGTTTTGTGTGCTTCATGCCAGGTAAGTCCTTTATATTTTCCCTTCATTTCTCTTTGATTTTTATCCATTTTCTTTCCTTTTTATTTCAGGTTGTTGACCCTCATGTTATAGTCTGTTACAGTATTGTAATCAGTATTACACAAATAATTGTTTATGAATTTGTCATTAATTTATATAGGATCACGTCTGTACAATTATACATATATTTAAATTGTCGATATATCATTGCTGAATTTGTTAAACGATCCCTGGGTTCCACCAGTTAGGCCGACATGCTGCCGGACATTTCCTGCGAGGTGACCACGTGTGGTACCAAGTACAATAATTGTTATTTTATTTTATATAATTTGTTTATACTTGTATGTATGTATTATTAATTTTGCTGAATTACTGGTATGAAAGTTTTGTGTGGCAGGTATTTTTCTTACTTTAAAAATTATTATTACTGTTTATTTCATTTTATGTTCACCCTTTGTATTTGAAATTATATTCTTTTGGCTAACCAAACATCATTCTATATCTAACCCCATCCAAATCCGCCGTTTATTGCTTTTCGCGGTCTATCTCAGAAGAAGGGAGAGTCAATCGGAAGAACCAAAAGCAATTGGAGCCCCGTGCAAGTACCAGACGATTAAGGGTGAGTCTTTTACATTTTATTTTACATCCCTGTCGTTGAATCACGCAAAACCAACTTTTTGTTGAATTTAATATTCGTTGTTAGCCCGCCCCATATCTCCATTGAGTAACCCCGGATGGTCTATTTGATCTTAACGTTTTTTATCGTAACCATTTTCTGGAGCCAAACGTGGGTTTAATTTTCTTTGCCAAGTTGTTTGTTTAAAATTTGCCAAGTTGTTTTTGTTTTGTTTGTATCGGAGCCTTGTGTCTCACTGGTAGAACAGCCTCGGAGTTAAAAGTGGAAGTGGATGAAGTAAAACTTAAACTTGTTTTATAACACTTATAATATGTAATATAATATAGGTTAACAAACATAAATGAAAATACAATAATTAAATGAAAATACAGGATAGTTCTGCGTCAATAGTTAAAAGAAAGTTCGTTACAGTTTGAGGTTGGTATATATATGTATATATATATATATATATATATATATATATATATATATAAACTTTATTAAAACTTTTATAATGTTCTAAATCGAAAAAATATAAGTAAAATGTAATTCCTGAAACTGAATAATTTTTTTTAGTTTTTTTCTGTTCTTAGATTTTTAAATTTGCAATATTTTTAAGTTTTGATAGCTATTATTAAATACATCTACAGTGCTTTGTACATTAGGTTTAATCAAAATTTGATGAGGTTTATTATTAATTATTTTCTCTAATATAAGAATACCATTGTTAGTAGTATTGTCATTTAAAGAATGGGAAGTATTTATTGTTTCATTAAATGTGGATCTAATGTAAATATCTTGTAAGATGTGTACTCTTTTAAGACTTATAGAGCTAGAATTGGATGTAATAACATCGGATCTTGATGTTGATGGGGTGGGTTCATTTTGGTTTGGGTTTTCCGCGATACTTCGTAAATAATCTAATATTTCTTTATTAACCTTACAGGGTTAATAATTACTGACTCTGTTTCAATAGCATGAATAAGAATTTTTGAATCTATATTATAGATATATGTAGATGCAAAAATTTGTGTTAAACACATAATTGATCATTTTATGAACTTTTGTGTAATTTAATTTATCTAAGCCACAGCCTAGTTTTGGCATTGCTATTTTGTTTACATTATTTGTTACACAAAACGATTTTAAATTAATTATACAATTAAATAGATCTTCGTAATCAGGTTTGTCAAAGTATTTATTTTTTGTGATTAGGTAAAATATGTACCTATCAGCATTCATGTGTAAATCTTTACTCACACAATGGCACAATAAAAAATTTGTAGGTAATTTAAATAGATTTCCTGATTTGTTGATTTTAATATTTGTTTATTATTGAACAATTTTTTCAAAATGGTTATAACTTAATTGAGATAAAATTGGATTTTCTGGACAAATTCTACTTAATGCATCAGCATTTGTATTTAGATTGCCTCTTTTGAAAATATTGTTGTAATCGAACTCTTCTAGTCTAAGCCGCCATCTAACTAATTTTGAATTAGGTTTTTTTAATCTAAATAACCATGTTAACGGTCTATTGTCGGTGTAAATAGTAAATTTTCTGCTATATAGATAAGGCCTGAAATATTTGCATGCCCAAACAATTGCAAGCAGTTCTTTTTCGCTAGTGAAATAACAACTTTCGGTTTTGTTAAGAGTCATAGATGCGTAAGCTTTTGGTTTATCTTTAAGAATATCACCCTGAGATAATATAGCACTGATTGCTACATTACTTGCATCCGTTGTAAAAATAAATGGTCTTTTAAAATCGGGATATTGTAATATCGGATTCTTTGTCAATATTTGTTTACATTAAAAAAAAAAAAAATTCAGGTTTTGTTATAAATAATTTTGAAATCTTTTTTCAAACACCTTGTCATAGGTTTGGTAATATTTGCAAAATTTCTAATAAATCTCCTATAGTAACCTAACAGACCTAGAATACTTTTAATTTCTTTCTGTAACTTAGGAATGGGAAATTGTTTGATGGCTATTATTTTGTCGAGATTAGGTTTTACTCCTTCTGGGGTAATAACGTGTCCTAAGTACTGAATAGATTTTTGCAAAAATTCTGATTTACATAGTTGTATTTTAAAATTGCTACTTCTCAGTCTGTCAAATACTTATTTTAATCTCTGTATATGTTCTTGAAGAGAGGTGCTAAATATTATGATATCATCTAAGTATACTAAACAAGTTTCATTTTGCAACCCTCTTAGTATGTTATCCATTACTCTTTGGAATGTTGAAGGTGCATTTTTAAGCACAAATGGCATTCTTTTATATTTATAATGTCCGCCTTCAACTGAGAATGCCGTTTTCTGTATATCATTAGGATCGACCTTAATTTGGTGAAAACCACTTGTCAAATCAATTGTGGTAAAATAGTTTGCTTTTCCTAACTTGTCTAATATATCTGTAATGTTCGGAAGCGGGTATCTATCATCAACTGTACATTCATTTAGTTTTCTATAATCAATTACTAACCTCTACTTCTGTTTACCTGATGCATCTTTTTTCTTTGGTACTATCCATATTAAACTTGACCATGGCAAAGTACTATGTTGAATTATGCCTTGATTTAGCACATCATTAATTTAAAATTGAACTTCTTTTTTATGGATTTCAGGATATCTATAAGATCTTGTAAAAATTGGTGTATTATTCTTTAATTTAATTTTATGAGTTATTTGATATGTAAAACTTAATAGAATATTTTTACTGTAAAATACATTTCAATACTCATAGCAAAGTTTACAAATGTCATCTTTTTCTTCTATATTGCAGTGATCAATTCTGACGTTTTTTTAGATTTTGTTTTAATGCCTTATCTTGATCTTGATCTAACATATGATTTGTTTCTGCTTCATGACTAAAATTGACATCTATTAGGTCTAAAAGTTCAATTTTGAATGGTTTGTGAACAACTAATTCTGAACTATTAACTATAGTTGTTATAGCAAAATTATTATTTACTGTTACTAAAGCTCTTGTCGTTTCAAATTTTTTTCCAAAATTTAAAGAGTTTAAAATTCCGTTTTCGTTTTTCTGTTCAACTGGTATTTTTACAATTTTTTCTGTACGAGATGGAATTTTAATAGTATAATATACCTTTTTGTAACATTTAGATTTGCATTTAATTGTATTAGTAAATTAACACCAATTATCCCATCATAAAATTTGCTAAACTTTAAGAGGTAAAACTTATGACGTTCCTTATCATTAAATATTTTAAAAACTGGTATAACCATCACTTCGTTATGGTAACTTGTGTTTAGAATAATACTTATGTGCTAAGTCTGGATTCATCAGACTTCTTGTACTTCCAGTATCTATTAAAAAGTTTGCTTTTAATTGGGGTATATAGACATGGGGTATGTTTTCTATTTTAAGATTTAAAGATACTACGGCAGATCGTTTAAATCCACAGCCCAGTGAAAATTTTAATTTTGTTCTTCATTACTTTTATCTGACCTATTTGTATTTTTAGGGTCAACCTCTTGATTAATTTTATATGAAACTGCGCCATTCACATCTTGTGTATTAATGTTAAGATGTGTATTACCAGATGATGTGTCCATTAATTCTGGAGTATTATTATGACGTGTAAAATAATTATTTGGTCTCCTCCTAGACGACTGATTAAAGTTAGAACGATAATTCTGGTTTTGTGAATTAAAATTTGGGCAAAAATATAGTTGATTATTTTGAAAGTTTTGATTTTGATAGCTAAGGTTTATTTAGACAAAAGTGTTGTTTATTTTAAACAATTTGATTTTGAGAAAAGTTTGGACAAAAATGTTGCTTATTTTGAACATTTTGATTTTGAGAAAAGTTTGGACCAAATTCCAATTTATTTGAAAAGGTTTGGATACAAACTTTAAAAAGTTTGAACTAAACTGTGATGGATTATTTGAAACATTTGGGTATTTATAATTATTTCTTGTGACGTTTTGGGTATTTAACGTATTACATTTTTGTTGAGAGTATAAAAATATTTTTTCTTCTACTACGAGACTCATAGCTTTTTCAAGACTATTGAAATTTCAAAGTCTTACATTGTTTTGGATTGGACCGGATAATCCACGGATAAACGTTTTTAGTGCAAGCTCATTATAATTACGAATTTGCATAAGTTATTTCGTTGCTTGTAAATTATTAATAGAATTTAGTTTAGAAAATATCAAACTTTTTGCATCTTGGCAACGCATGCTAAAGTTATACGGTGTCTCAAATTTAAAAGGAAGCAAACAGATTAAATCTTGCACTTAGCAATCAATATTCTTTTGATTGCTGAAGCATAGATTTAATGCGTCTTTAATCTCGACCCAAGTTTTAATTTCTGTGCGAGAGCCTATTAATGTTAATGCTCTGCTGTTAATTTTCCGAGTATTACCCTTAACAAATATGTATTGATTGGATCAGAGTCATTATTGCTATTGAATGCAATTTCACAAATACCAAGAAATATTGACAATGTGTGTACAGCTTTAACAACTGGTAGTTTGGTTGAGCCAATGAGGATAGCACCTGGTCGTACTCTCTTCGGTCTTCAAATTTTTTTATAAAAAGGTTGTGAGTTACAAGTTACAAATTAAGCACCTGTAAGAAGAAACCCTCTGACAGGCTGTTCATTGTAATTGAAGAGGTTGTTTACAATATAAATAATGATGAAGTATTGAATAAGATTTTTTTACTGATGAAGCTTGGTGGTTGTTTTCAATCTCTATTAGTTACACAAAACAACTTTACACTCAATTGATATTTGGGTTGCAATTTTAAGGTAAAGAATAAATAAACCTATATTTTTTTAACTCAGGTACGACTGAAGGGAGTACAACCTGTGCCATATTTATTGATTATTCTACTGCTATAATAAATTTTTAATATAAAAACCATTTTTTTTGTATTTTGTAGTGTAATTTAATTGTTCAATTTACAATTTTCTACAATTACTTATTATTATTATTTTAAATACTGAGTATTAATATTTTTATTAATAATTAACCAAATAAAAATAAACATATGCTACTTTTCATAATGGTAATTTTGTTAATTAAAACCATTGAAATTGTGGTTTTTTGTTAATAAAGTTTTAAAATAGTTAATGATTGTGTATTATGTATTTATTTTAATTGTTTGCATTGTCACAAATAAAATTTTTGTTCTTGCGTAACACTATTATACATATATTTTAATAATTTAATTCATAATCTAGTACAATTACATGTTGTTATTATTCTTATTATGTTTATATTGAGTATTAATTTTTCAATTATTATTCTTATAAAAATATACATTTGTTATTTATCATAATGGTTAAGTTGCCAATTAAAAATAGAAACGTTTTATTTAAGTGTATTTAATTATTCAAATATTATTTTTAACTATTAACATTTTTTTTTTTTAAATAAAGTTTTAAAATAAATTATCACAGTTTATTATGTACTTTATATATATTTTAATTGTTTATAATTACATTAATTATCTTAAGAACAAAACTTGTGTTAAGCCAATAGTGACGGTCAAAGGCAGTGGAGGGATATGTTTCTTTTAGATTTACAATAAGTGAATATTTAGTTGCCTGCATCGTAAACCTCGTAAATTCTTGCCCACCCTGCACAAGGCATGGTAGCACTCTGCTCGAGTTTTCTAAACATAACTTGAGTTTCTTTGAGAAATGTCCAAGGTATGTAGGTATAAAATTGTACAACAGACTGCCTGTGGCATTAAAATTATTGAATGGAAAACAATTTAAATTGTCAATTAAAGAAATTTTGTTTTTGTCTTATATTATGTTTTGATCTTTAGACCAATAAATTATTATAACAATAATAATAATTATTATTATTACAATAGCTTTCTTTGGTTCTTAAACCATATTTTTTTGTATTTGTTGTTATATCCTTTTTAATTTATTTAGGATTAATTAATTTGGAAAAAGGATAGCTCTGATGAAGGTAACGTCGATACCGAAACGTTAGCAATTAAAAACCTATTATAAGCTAATTATTTTTTAACTATCCTATTCCCAAATTAATTAATCTTAAATAAAAAACTTATTTTGTACAATTTGTTTCCACGATCTTTTGTTTGTACACAGTTTTTTTGATTCTGCTTTATCCATACATCTAGTCATGCATGCTTTTTTATTTTTTCTATTCAACATTCAATTAAGTTTTAGTTGTCAACCAACTAAAACTTGGTTGAATTTTGTTCCAAATACATTTCCATCATAGATTTGCTTGTTCTATTCTCACTCATTGTTTTAACTTGGTCAAATTAACGTAGACAACTACATTCATAATGCTATCAATGTTACTTTCAAACCACATTTGTTTATTATTCACTTATTTTTAACTCCGTCTGTACGAGTTTTTCACACACACTTCTTAAGTACTCCAATTGCATTTATTTTATTTTTGTGTTTCTCTTGACATACTCATGCTTCAGACACATACAGCAGAGTTAGTGTCAACACACTTTTCTAAACTGCCATATTTTCCTCTTTAGACAATACTTCATTCTTTGCAACCATACACATACTTTCAACTACTGTTTGTAATGCATTTAATCGTTTCTCAATTTCTCCATCTAAATTGTTCTTAAAAAACATTTTTTCTAAATACACAATAACATCCACCTGCTCTAAGCATATAACATTTAACCCGATTCTACAATCACTGCCTACTTTGTTTTTATTAAAAACTATGATTTTAGCATTTGCTACATTTATACAGAGATTCATTTTATTTGTTTGATTGTTTTAGTGCATTACAGCATTTCCAGCATACAGCAGTACTCTTATATTTACATTATCCATCCGTACACCGTTAACGTTTACACATTTATCCATAAATATATTAAACAACCACGGGGGCATAACTCATCCTTGCCTAACACGTTCTATGTTGAACCAATCGCTCAGTGTACCATTTACCTTAACCCACGCTCTGCTACCATCACATAAAGCAAGATTGCCATTTATTAAACATTTATTTACCCCATACTGTTTTAGAACGTTCCACAACATACGTAAGTGCAAAAATTTGGTTTATGCAGCTCTTACCTGGCATAAAACCGCATTGCACTCACCAAATCTTTTTAGTTGTTAATTCACGCACTTTTTTAATCAATACTCTTCCAAACATTTCACCTGGAATACTCAATAAACTAATAGCATGATAATTTTTACATTCAGTCTTACTTACCTTTGTACAAAGGAACAATTATAGCATCTTTTCAAATCATTTGGCACTGTCGATTTTCTAAAACACAAATTGAATAAACCAACTAATCTATTAATAAGTAATATAACCACATACTTTAACATTTTACCCGTAGGCCTATCTATACCCGCGGTTTTACCATTTTTGTAATTTTAAAGCTTTTATCACTTTGTCTACAGTGTCTCCATACAATTGCTCAAAATATTCAATGTTCTTGTTTATCATTTTTTTATTAAATTTTTTTTTTGTCAAACTTTTATTCAAGAGTTCTATCATACTTTTTCTGGTACTGTCATTTTAAAAATTTTCTACTTTTACCCTTAACTCTTTAGTTTTCTAACGCTCTTATCTAATAAATTTACGACAAAGATATGACAAGATAATAATCAGTTCCACATTCAGCTCCACGTTCTGCTCGAGTATCTCTAATTGAAGTTCTCAATCTTTTATCAAAGACCACAAAATTAATTTTAGTTTTAGATTTATCCCTATGCGATGTATACGTGTGGATAACATTGTCTTTAAATCATGTGTTTAATATAATTTTAACTTCTGACTCAACTATTCAAATTTTCCAATAAAATAGTTCTGTCGTTAGGTTCATTGGCACTCAAGATTTTATTCTTATTCTGCCAAAACTCTACATTCTCATCTTTATTATTGACAGGCGTGTACGCTGCTACTAGAAAAATTCTTTATGCCAATTTTTATACGTATTCATAAGAATCTTGACAAAACCAACTCATACTTCCTTACATGGCGTTTGGCAGTAAAACTTACAAACAACAAACATTCATCCACTCATCAACACCAGATCACATAGCCAGACTACTGTCAGTCATAGCACTAACGTTGTAACGTTATTTCGTGCCTGTACGATGGAAAGCGGCTTGGATAGCAACAGTAGTGATTGACAAGGTTTTTTTTATGATTTTTCTGGATGCCTCGGGCAACACAGCACAGGACGTACAAGTAAATAACAAAAGGCAATATCAGCTCAACGGAAATTTATTTAAAGTAGCACACACATTATTCCAAATTATATACAAACAAGTGGCAGCCGGATAAACGGATGACAAACATATGTGATACACAAGTTAGATACAGGGTAAGTCGGGAGGAACGGACCAAACTTCAGGAGTGTAATCTGCACGTAAAAATAATGTAAAAAACTCAAATGTTGTTATCCAATTTTTATTTGCTTTTAAGTTACAGCGTAATTAATAATAAACAAAATTTCATACATTAACGTTTTGGTTATCATAGCGTTCTTATAATAAATGTTCAACAATACCGCCATTTACCTCTAAACATTTTCTGCTTTGTCTACGAAAGGCGCCTGTTGCTCTCCTGATAAAACCATGTGTTTGTTTAAGATCGGCTGCAGCATTTCTAATACGCAGAGTTAGTCCATCCCGAGTGTCCACTTTTACTTTGTACACTTCATCTTTGAACCAGCCCCATAAACAATAATCTAATGTTGTGAGGTCTAGAGATCTTGGAGGTCAACTAAGGACCACCGCGACCAATCCATCGCTATGGAAACCTTTTGTCCAAATATTGTTGACCTGACGAGCAAACTGTGCTGGAGTGTAAATCATTTTGTAAAAATTTTAAGTAATTGGTTCCTGTAAGGCGATTCTCCAAAATGAAAGGGCTAATTAAATAATCATCGACCATACCACACCACACGTTTACCAAAAACTTATGTTGAAAATTACTTTTGACTGTTGCGTGGAGATTTTTGTCTGACCATACAGGACAGTTGCGAGTATTATGAATGCCGTCACGAGTGAATGTTGCTTCATCGGTAAAAAATATGCGCGATACAACACAAGGATTATTATTTATCCACCGACAAAATTCCATACGTTTAGGATAATATTCCGGTTGTAGGTGCTGTACTCTCTGTACATGGTATGGATGAAAGCCTTGCTCGTAGAGTGTGTTTATTACTCTTGTTTGTGGAATACCCAATTGAATACTAATTCTACGTGAGCTGGTCGTAAATTTTGTCATCTAGCTTGTTCAAATTTTTATTAGGATGTCTCTGATGTGGAAACCGTTGACGATATTTTTCAACGGCAGCTGAAGCATTCCCATTACAAAAACCATAAACAAACACCATATTTGCATATTCTAAATTTGATTAAGTGTGTGGCATGTTGTAACACTTTAATCGTACAAACAAAATAAACGTTAAATTACCGTCACACTGACACATTATCAAAACAAAAATTCTATCAAATGTTTTAGAACGTCGAACATGGCATACTAGATAAAAAAATGAATTATGCTATAACTTGAAAATAAATAAAAATTAAATAACAACATTTAAGTCTTTTTACATTATTTTCACGTATAATAATTACAATAATATATTTACATTTGTACAAAAGTGTCGGGGCATTACATGTTTGATTCGGTTAGCTAGTTTTCTCTAATCCTACCTGGCAAGGTATCACCGGCGTCGCTTCTCATGATGACGTTAGCGCTCGCGGTTGGCGAAAATATGATGTCTGATATTTTTGCTCTGCATACGTGTCGTATGTGTGGGTTGTGTTTGGTTGTTGTTTTTGTGGTGGGTGATGATATCCCACGGGCAGTCTCTCGGTGTTCGGAGCTGCCGGATGCAGGTGTGGTGTTTGCATCCTGGGATCTTGCGCTACCTGGTGTAGGGCTCCAGGTATTTGCGCATCCCGCATTAGATTACGAGAAACACTGCCAAAGTTTGCGGAAAATGTAAATCAAAACACAAATTACGCTATGTAAATTGCTTTATTGCTTTTCAAAATAATCTCTTTTAAAATCTATACACTTTTGTATCCGGTGAAACCAATCTTCAAAACAATTTTGCCACTCTGAGCGAGGTACCTCTAAAACAAGTGATTTAAATGCTTCAACAGCCTCTTTAGGCGATGAAAAACGCTCGCCACGTATTTTATTGTTGATATGTTGAAATAGGAAAAAGTCATTGGGCAATAAATCAGGCAAATGTATGCAATGAGTCAATAATTGGATGTTGTTACTGGTCAAAAACTCGTCGTGCTGTGTGAGCGCTTGCATTGTCATGATGAACAATGATTTGCCGGTTTATGTTGTTCTTTCTGATTTTAGCGATTATTTCTGGCAAACAAATTGAAGTATACCAGTCAACATTAAATGTCCTTTAATCCTCTAATGCAACAGTTGCAACATGACCCGTTTATCCGAAAAACAAGAAAGCATTCTTTTCGAAACGCTTTGTGAATGCACCACTTTTGTGGGTTTGGGTTTATTTTGAAACACCCATACAGTCGATTGCTGTTTAGTTTGAGGCTCATATGAATATATCCAAGATCTGTCACTTGTTACGATGTTATAAACCGAATTTGAGCAACCTCCTTCAAATTTCGTAGGCATTTCCTTGCACCACTTGACACGTGCTTGTTTTTATTCTTCTTTCAAATTGTGTGGGATCAAACGACTGCAAAACTTTCTGACATGCAAATGATCGTGCAAAATCGTATGTATTTGTTTTGCTGCAATGCTTTAAGATGCCTCTATCTCACTATAGGTCACATGCCGATCTGACAAAATCATTTCACGTACAGCATCAATACTTTTCGCGACAACAAAGGTGCATGGACGACCTTTGCGAAGATCGTTATTAAACGTTGGTCTTTAACGCTTGAATTCTGCGAACCATTTCTAAACTACAGCTTTGGATGGTGCTTCATCTCCAAATAACGAACTAAGTTTATCCACACATTGCTGCGGTGTTAAACCGTATCGAAAATCATAAGAAATTATCACTCAAAAATTTGAAATTTCCATTTTTTACACAATTATCACTTTCGATAAATTTTGTTGAAACAAAACCGAGCAGTTTGAAATTGAACTGTCAACAGAATTATAGGTGAAAATTGTCAAACTTTACAAATATGACACTTGCAGAACGCTGTCATTACAGGCAGTACTTGATTCCGCAAACTTGAGCAGTGCCCCTCGTATTTAGAGATGATGAAAAGTTTATCACTACCTTCTTTAATGTGACTCTTGGTTGGGAATAGATTTTAGGGTTCTGGCTAGAGTTGGCGGCAAATGGTGCAAAACTATCGGTTTTTTGTTGGTTCGGAAACCTTGAGTAGGATTCCGGCTGGTACATCATCTAATTCATTTATAGGCCGAAGTCGAATAGCAAATTGTCGTGGAGCCGAGAAATGTTTGATGTCTTTCGGGTGATGTCGTTGGTGTAGAAGTAAGCCATTGGAATATGTTCTGCGTCGTTGCGTTGTTTTCTCGCTTGTAATCTTGAATGAAGTGGGCAGCTTGCATGTTGAACGGTTCTTCTCCGTTACGCTGTGGCGGCTGTGACTCCACTGACTTCTCACCATTACGTACGTGGTCAATTTCAATTGATTGAATGATGCCCCGCCTCTTGTCGGCATCAATTCCGCTCAATTTCCTGGGCAGCTGCGGTGTTGTTTGGTAGTGGAGTTAGCGCTGGTCGTAGGTCATCCAGATGGAGTTTCACCGGAGGCCGTTGGGAGTTATCCTTTACCCGATATCCATGCAATCCGGCGGACGTGATGATCTTCTTTGGTCTCACCCATCTATTGTTCAACCCTTTGGCGCGTCCACGCACCATTACTTCCTTCCCAGCTTTGTACTCTCTCACATTTACGCGTCTGAGATATCTTCTGTCCTTGTAGGTTGCCTGTTTCTGTTTGGCCTGTTGCAACTTTGTGTCTGGGTTTTCCAAGGTTTTCTTGAGTTTGTCCTAACTTCCTGGTTCCGGTGGATTGAAACCCAGCAGGAGATCTTTCGATGTGCAACCGGTAAAAATCAGACCATCGGAATTTTTGTTGTTATTTCATTTGTAGCCGCGGTTACTGGTACAGGCTTGAGCGGGAGAAAGTGTCCATTATAGTTATAATGTATTTGTTTTCTGCTCGGGTAATGTCTAGTGGTCCTACAAAGTCAATTGCTACTTTTTTCCATGGCTTGACAAGTAGATGTGTTATGAGCGGCGCCATGAGTTGCGGATGTCCAGTTTTGACCTTCTAACAGCAGCTAATTATAAATGTCCTAACATTCCGCCTTATCCCGGGGTAGTGGTATGATTTCAGTATGGCAGCTGCTGTCTCATCTCTGTCTGGATGTCCGGCCGTAATAGTTGCATGATGTAGTTTTAACACTTCCTGCTGGGTCTGTGTTAGTACAACCAACTGGCTCCGTGCTCACCAATACTGTATCTTAAGTCTTCTCCTTCCGGCCATTCTGGATTATCGACTATCTTTTAATAGTTTAGAATTATATCCTGTATATTTTGATTTTTCCTCTGCGCTTTTCGGACCAATTCTGGCCCAGGTATTTGACTGAAGTTTGACCAAACTTACATTTTCTGATGTGGCTGTTTAGCGCATACTCCTGCAGCCGTTCCAAAACCTGTCTTAAATGGCCGATGTGCTTTTCATAACTGTTGGAGTATACCAAGATGTCGTCCATTACTATGTTGCCTAACAACTCTGCCAAGACACTGGACATAAATTTTTAGAATGTTGCGGATGCATTCTTCAACCCAATGTAACGTGTAGTGCGTATAGAATGGCGGATAGGCCACTCAACTTACACGTTATTGTAGTTGGTAGTAATGGAAACAATCTGGTGAGGCAGGTTTCCGGAAATCCTCCAGAAACCCTGCAGCCACTTCAGTATAAATTTGGTCGTTCCCGAGAAAGGGGCTTTTGCAAGTGCGAAAGACGTTATAGTATAATTTGTAATATACAATATACATGTACTATGCCGACACGGAGAGTGTAATAAAGCTTATAGTGCACGACCTGGCGCCCTTATTATTATATAACAAACCCTACCCGTCCTTCCGTAAGACCCCAGCCCCGCCGACAGCTAGCCGAAGCCACCACCTCAGGTGGTGCATCTTTGCAGCCGGTAGGGTGTTACACCAAACTGCATTACTCGAAACTGATAAGTTCCCCTATTGGATGTTGCAAACGCCGTCAAATGTTTGTGTTGGTTGGCATCAGGAATTTGCCAGTACTCGGATTTGTAGTCTATTTTGCTGAAGACCCGGGCTAAACCAAAATCATTTAAGGTTTCATGTATTTTTGGCAGGGGCGCGGTTTCTTTCTTGGTTGTTTTATTTTGGTCCCTGTAGTCTACACAGAATCAGGGCCTTCCAGCCTTTTTCTTGATTAATACAACTGGAACTCAATAGCTGTTCGAGCTTTGTTTAATTATTCCAGCGGCTAGGAGTTCTGCCACCTGGGAGTAGATCTGGGCCTTCTTGTGTGCATTGTATGTATATTTGGCTGACAGTATGAGTGTTTAGTCAACTAGTTTGAAGTGGTGGCTCACCATTTTTTATTGAAAACTGTGTGAAAATCTCTCACCACTTGTTTGAAGGCTGCCGGATTCGGGAATGCAGGTTTTGGCAGTTTTGTTAGCTCGTGGGGTCGTTGTACGGCGGGCATGTTTCAATATATGGTTGATCTCTTGTCTCGATCGTAATGGAAACACTTTCTTGTGTAGTCCAGTGTGGCGCCATGTTCTTCCACATGAAGATGTCCTAGGGTCAGCTTTTCTTTCAAGGCTGGTGTAACAAGGATCGTTATACTGAGTTTCTGATTTCCGATAGTGATCTGGGTGTTTACTTCTCCAGTCTCTTGGTTCTAGGATTAACCTGGGTTACCTTCATTTTGTTTGGTCGGGTGCTCGGTAGTGATAGTAATGTAAAGTTGTGACTGACACCGCTATCCACCAACGTTTATATTATACTCCCGTTCAGGGTGCCGGTAATGCGGGGTCTTTGGGCCGATCCAATGGCTCTTACGGTTGCTTCTTGGGATTGTGTCTGGTCCGGTAACTTCTGCTTCTTCTTCAGGTCTGTCGGCGTGTTTGTTTGGGCCGGCTGGTGTTAACGTTTTTGTCCAGTCCGACTCTTTAATTGTTTTCCGACATTGCTCTTTGCTTTGCGATGTTTGTTTCAACCTTCGTGGCCATCATCAGCAGTTCTTTAAATGTATTGAATGTGTGGACATCCGATGAAGTTTGCCAACTTATGGTTGGATAACATAAACATTCCTAATCCTAATTACTATCAATAACATTAATTACTAAAAACAAAATATATGCATAGGTAGGGAGTGTTTCTAGGGACCCGCTCTGTAATTTACGGCAAGATTAGATAGCTAGATTTTAAGATAACACGTCTTACAATCCTAGACCTAAAATTACACAAAACGCTCCCGTAATTAACAAAATCTAATTAGATTGAATACACATAAGCATTCGGACTCTTGTCTGATCGTCTTAGAGAAAATAAAAAGATGGCTGCAAGCCATTGACCGTGAAAATAAAATAAACCCAAAAAGCTTCTGTATTGGCGTAATTAACGATTGGTACTGTTGTTGCTAATTGCGGGGTGTTCAGTGGTGATAGTGGCAGTGTGCAAGTGAATTATAAATTACAAATTTTATTAACACGTGGGTGTATAGGTTATGTATATTATCTCGGTTGTGAATGAGTTTAGAGCAATGATGTATTAACCAAAAGTTGTTTCTGGCATTATTTCCAACAGTATGGCACTATTCTTATTACCTTGACATAAATTTGTAAAGTTTGCAATTAAATTAATGAAAATACAGAGCAAAAATGCATTAAATCGACTTTTATACAGGGGGAGTCAAAAGTTAAGAAAAATGCTAGGATCAAACCTGAGGTATGTTACAATGTCTTTCACCCACACATAATTATCAATTTAAAAAAAAAAAAAAATAACAATTGACGTTTCTTGCCATATACTGTTCTCTCATTCCAAGTACCAATAGTCCATGTCTTTGCTAAGTCGACAACAGATGGGTCCTAAAAATCGTCCATCCGAGGTTATTGCACATATATTTTTCGTAGTAACAACTAATAGAGTAGACCAAGGTACTAACCTGATCGTACCCGCCTCTATACAGTATTTGCTGCTAACGATAAGGGTGCAATACTCTCTGATTAACAATTTAGCCAATATACCACAAATGTAACCTCAGTCCTATCATGTCAAGCAGGCTTGCACTATTCTAAACACGCCAGTATCTCTATTAGTATTAGTACTGTTACCCATATCACTACCACTAGGAGGTAAGGTAAGGAAAACCAGGAAACTACGGAAAACTAGGACACATTAAAACATAACATAAGACTTTATTTTTATATTAATATATTATAAATTAAATAAATATTTTTATTTATTATATAAAACATAATTAAATTAATATTGTACAGGGTTAGCCAGAATTAATTTCCAACCTCTAAAAATAATATAATTAAATAAAAACTCAAAAAAATTTCAAAAAGAAGAAAAGTCACAGATTATATCCAACCGCTGGGAAATGAATTCTGACTTACTATGTATACTTATTACATTACATTACACAAAATATTTTTATTGTTATAAAATCAAATTTTGAAACATTAGTATAATGCAATACTTTATTGCCTCTAATTTAACAAGTGCGGTTGTTTAACTAATTACTATGCAAATTAGAAAGAAATTGTTATTATATTAAAATGTTTTAAATATAGAATACATTAACAAATAATATTATTGAGCAGAATTACCACTAATATAAATTTAAAAAAAAATAGGTTCGATACAATAGTTTTTAGATGAAATATGTGACAAAAAACAATGTATTTAATTTAATTTCTTACGTACTTGAAACAATTATTAATATATTATGTAGCATTTCTGTACTTAAGTTATTGAATTAAATTACAATTGTACTACAATATATGGTAAGTGTAAAATGGTTGCATTTGATTAGATTACAAAACTCTTTCTTTTAGCAAATTTATTTTATGCTATAATTTTATCGTAAATAAAGCATTTTACATGGTAGGTTGGCTAAATCTGTAAAACACACTTTTTTAAATTAATTTACAATTTTGTTGTATTTATATTTCCTCTACTTTGAGTTTTACAATAAAACTTAGGTTATTATCCACATACTAACAAAAAACTTTGTTACTATTTTATTTTTAACTTGAAAATAATATAGGTTATTAGTTTTCTAAAATCTCTGTTGTAATTATTTTATTCAGTACTTTTTATGATATGGATTATTTTGGTTAAAAAAAATTTTGCAACTTTTGTTGGACAAAATATGAAGTTAGACAACAAACTGCTTTTACTACTTTGTTTAAAATATTTGCATTATAATACAACAAATTTAAATTAAAATATAATTTTTTAAGTAATCTCATTACAGCAATTTTAGACAGGTTAGAAACAATTGGATCAACGTTATTTATTCTATAGAACATCTCTAATTATGATGGTCATAATATACTTATTTAAAAACTCTGGTAAACACAAAATAAAATTAAATTAAAAAAATATGACAGGTTAGAAGCTTTTATATTTTTATATTTTTTTCAGATAAATGTTAAATTAAATTATTTTTAGCAATTTTGTAATTTATAACGTCAAGTCAACTGAATAATATGATAACTATAAATTGGTTTAAAGCGTTTAGCACAAGTAAAATTTTATTAAACAAATATTAAAACTAAAACAAATTGAAAAATTGATATTTTGCAAACAAAAACAAAACAAGTAGTCATTAGAAAATTTTGAAACCTAATATTGTTTTAAACTGCAATAGGTAAGAAATTAATTAAATATTTGGTGTAATGTTAGAAAATATCAATTGTAAGTATAAAAAAATAATATCAAAGTAACAATAGTAAATATTTTTGTACAATTGGTAGATTCTTATAGCAAAAACTAATGAAAGTATAGCATTTTTTTTAATTAATACCTTTGTCCATATAGAATAATGAGTTTGTAAAAAATCAGCCTGCATACAAGTAAAAGAACGTACACAGAAAATTAATCAAATAATCTTTTTTTTAGTTGATGCTAAATAAAACATATTAGTTTTTATTAATTGCACTCTTCTTCATTTTGCAGCAATTTAGACACAAGTTGTACGCAAAATGAAATTAAAGTAAATAATTATAGTTTGTCAAACTTAGTGTTAGGTAGATAGCTAATAAGTTATGATTCATATACCATACATTAAGTATTTGACTTATGATAAATTTAAGAATACATTTTAAACTTAGCTACCATGGTTAGTAGATTAGAAATGCAATACAATAATTAAGTATTTTAAAATTAATAGTTGTTATTTGTTAAGATTATTGTTTGAATGTTGTTTTAGTGATAGATATTATAAAATTGATTTTTTAAATAAAATTTGGGTTAAACTTTAATATTTTTAAGATTGTAATAGTAATTTAAAAAATATTGGCAGCTGATATAAAGTCATTGAATAATACAATATATATAATAAAAAAATTGAATTAATAAAGAATCATGCAGATATTGTTGTTTGTTCATAAGTTAGAATTTATAAATGCAAATATCTTTTTAATAAAAATATAAACCATTTAAAAAATTATAGGAGTCATTTAGCTGAAGTTTATACACCTTTACATACTGCTTGCATGGTCACAAAAATGTAAATTTTGTCAATAAATCGTTAACAGGTTTGGTATAGTTTATATTTAATTTTCTTTGAAGCAGAAAATGGAAATTTTCTATAATATATTTAAATATATCCAAAATGGTAATGGAATATGTAATTTTTTGTACACACATTTCTGAATTGTTGCATTTGTCAGCTTTGACATAACTACTATTTTAACATCTATTCGACTGCTTGGTATGTGCAAAAATGATAGACATACTCCAATAATCTTGCATACATATTGACATAAGTACGCAGCAGATTGATTAATTTTATAAGAACGTAACGGGTGTATGGTAGAAAAAAAAACAAATGATTATAAGAAAATGTTATCTTCAATCTGTTACATAAGCTTTTTTAATATATAATCTACAGATTTCAATTACGACAGCAATAGTTATTTTATTTGCCTCAGTTTTCGAAACACATATTATTGTTTATAATATTATAACTTTATTCTTAATTTTTTTAAATATATTGATGTTAAATAAAATTGTTTAAAGTTTTTATAATATGATTATGTTGCAACAATTTTTTCTGAAAGTTTTCCGGTGTCAAAAAATTATGTATTGTTAATTAAAAATATGTCAAACTAATAGTCAACTTAGGTTTGTTTTATGTTATCATAATAGTTATTTTGATTATAACTAAAAGCTTGTGCAGTGCCTACAAACTATGTTTGCTATTTTTTTGTATTTTTGTCCAATAAGTTTGATCTTTCTGTTTATTTATAATGTTGCATATTTTTTATTATTTATATTAAATTATTATTTAATTTATAAATTTGTTAGTTCAGTTTATAAAGTTTGTGTTTATTTCATTTATTTACATTTATATCAAAATCTTTTCAAAGTTGATTTTTTTGTTTGATAAGTTTTGAAATAAATGGAGCAATAAATAATTATAAAAAAGTTTTTTTTCCTTACTGGCAAATTATTTAATATTAATAAATTGAGCTTGTCTGAGAATTTAATTATATTTTGCTAAGATATAAGCATGTGAGTTTTTGATGTGCTTTAGTAGTAGTTAAGTTAGTATCCTTTTAATAATACATAAAATGCTTAAATTCTATTGATTAGTGTATTTAACCGATTTAGAAATTGGTGGAAAATAAAAATATTACATTTATAAACTTTACAAGTGAAATTATAGTATTCAGTTAGAAGTAGTCGCTAGTAATAAGTCCAATGTAGATTTTGGATTATTAGCTTTGATGTAGGTAGGTAAAATTGGTATTCTTTTAAAATTGATATTATTTAGAA
Organism: Tachinus rufipes; assembly: GCA_963932245.1. Classification (NCBI taxonomy): domain Eukaryota; kingdom Metazoa; phylum Arthropoda; class Insecta; order Coleoptera; family Staphylinidae; genus Tachinus; species Tachinus rufipes. The sequence continues at coordinate 56,802,804 of OZ010748.1, forward strand.
ATTAAGAACTAATTACCAATTTTACGCAATTTAATTAACGAGTTGAAACAGGCGATAGAATATATTGTTCTTTTACAAAACGTATGTAACAAAATTTAAATAAAAAAATATGTTTTACATAAAATATCAAACATTAATAACAAACTGATGTTAATGCTAAGAATATAAATTTTATTAAATAAAGAAACTGAATATAGTCACAAAATAATGTTTTTAAAATATCCATATTGACTATTAAAAAATATGTATTTATTAATAATTTTTAAGAAGGACAATGCTAAAAATTTGCTTGACAATTTTGTGAAACATCTTTTATGATGATTAATTATGTTTTAGAAATATTGCCAAGTTTATACTTACAAACGCTAATAAATTAAGAAACTATCTATTTATCTATCTATCTATCTATCTATTGGTTTAGCTGAATAAACTGCAATTAGTGACTTAACATGTTGAACAATATACACCAATGCATTAAGCTTCAATGGTCTTGGAATACAAATAACAATTGTTTAAGTAACTAGACAGCAAAGAGTTTTTATTAAAAGACCAACTTAAGTTTGATAACTTAATAATATATAATTTTAGAATAATTGTTGATACTTATTTGTGTTTTACAATCAAATTTTCGTTAATGTCACGTTTATCACATAGTAAATTAAACTTTAATCACATATATTCTTTTTCAAAATTTGCGATTGCAGTACACTATATTTTTTCTTATAAAATTGTCTGATAATATGTAACAATGATTAAGTACTTATGTATATTTTTATGCTGTAAGTTTCTTTACGTTTATACATTTTGTACACTACAAAAACATAGTTTTAGAAAATATAATCCACATTACATGTTTGAGTTTCAAAAACGTTTTTATATATATTTTTTAAATTATAAGTGTTGCCGCAATTATTATCAATTGAAATATGTATAGCCACTAAAAATATAATATATGTTTTAGCTGCATTAAGCCAAACTGCTTTACACCTAGCTTCAATGATTTTTGAATAATGTGTTTGCGTTTTTTATCTTATTTGTCATATATGCTGATTTTTCAATTTAGATAATTTTTATCTTCCTCATATATGTTTCTTTCTATTGCTTTTTTGTAATATATGATACATGTGTCGTCAGTGTATGTATATATTTTCTCAGTCATGTTTAATATTACTATTATTTATGTATAATATTTACAATATTTCCGCTGGTACTCCACTTTGTGCTAGCCCTTATTTTGCTTTTGTCGATGCAATAAGTATGTCGTTTATTCTGGTTTTTATTTCCATTTTATTTTATTTATTCAATATTAGTGCATCCGGATTCCTATTATTTATTTTATAAGTTATTTAGATTTGTTTCAATTTTTTTATTTGTTTTTATTTTAATATTTTTTTAAGGAATTTTTTTAATATATTTTTTCCTTCTTCAAATTTGTGACAAATTCATTGCTTTTTTTAGTTTTTCCATGTTGTTATTATTTTCATTTTTTGCATTTTTATTCAATTTTTGTTTGTTTTTTTGTCAACGATATTGGGAAAGAAGTTTTTAGCAAAATTAAGAATTTTTGGTACAATATTGGGTGTTGTGAAGTCATATTAAAAATAATGCAAAGTGCCTAGAAATGTTATTTGCTACTTTTTGGACTTTTGTTGAGTAATTTATTGTCTGGATTAGTGATAAGATGCATTTTAGTTAAATGTTTATCCAATAAGTTTTTTAAGCTTTGGCCAGATACCAACAAATTTTTTTTTTTTTGTTTCTATTTTTGCATATTTTTATTTATTTGTTCTGTTTATATGTCTTAATAAATTTATAACCATGTTTATTCAGTTTGTAAAATTTGCGTTTATTTAATTATTTGTCTCTCTTTGAAGTCTGCGTAATAGCCCAGACAAACGAGCTCGCTACGCTGCAACGCGGCAGTACTGCAACATGATTTGAGTTGTGTTTCATCGTTTGGCAGAGTCTATAAACACGTGCTGCGTGTAAGTCCTTATGAGCGACCAATTAAAATTTTGGTTATAAATTAATAAGCGATCTTTTTGGAGTTTTGTTTGTTATTTGAGACAAACGTAGTTTTTTTAGATTTACAAATAGACCATTTTTTACATAATATTTTCACTATTTTTTGTGTTCAAAAATAGTTGAATTATCAGCGTATAAGGCAAAAACAACGCCGTTGTCGTTAAGTATCTGCAGCAGGTCGTACATAACAAAGCAACGCAATATAGGTAAATGTACAATAACCGGCCGCAATTTTAACTCTCACAGTCTTTGCATATATCCCTTCATTCTATATGCTTATTTCTTTCAAGTTGCGCGGGAACGCCTAGCACCAGTTACACAAATATTTTCGTACTGTAGTATTAAGCCAAATATTTATTTAGTCTTTAAAAAAGCACTTAAAGCTAATTTTTTGCAATACATAGTTTTGTGCTACTACTGAGTTGCCGGTAAATTTTCAGATTGCAGAATTTTTTTGATGCTGGTTTGGTGGGCAAGCCTTAAGTGCCTCAGTATGTTCTTATTGTAAATAGTTTTTGTACAAACAATGTCAAGTTAAATGGTCTGTAAAATTTAGCCAGAACAAATGCTCTATTTTGGTATAAATATCACTTTTACTGTTCTGTAGCTGCTCAGTATGTGTCAATGTGCAAGAAAAACGCTAAACAATGTATCACAACTTGGTAGTTTAATTTAGTTGAACAAACTGCATTTAGTGACTTACGTTTTGTGCAATAAGCTTCAATATTCATAAAATATAAATAATTTTAACTTTATGTTATTACTTTTCTATGTAATAATTGTATATTTTGTGCACTTCTTGCAAATATAATGTTTGCATTCTATAATTTGTATTAGTCTATCTAGTTCTATCACAACAATATAATAAATTGGCACAATAATTTTTCTACTTTTTATGTGTATTTACAAAACCATTAATACATTATTTTTTTATTAGATGTCTTACAGACTATAGGATCATTTAAAGCAAATGGTAAACTTAATTATATAATAAGTTGTAATTACTGCTAGAACTAAATTTCAAAATTAGTAAATAAATCATTATATTGTAAATGGGATTTACTACCATGACTGACTTATACTGGAATGTAACACAGTAAAAAAAAATAAAATTTACATATTAAAAAATTTAATAGAACTGTGATTGGAGCAGACATTTAGGATAGAATATTAATTTTTAAATGCAACTTGTTACAACTAAGTATAAAAAAAACATTTAGTTTCACAATGCGCAAATATCATAAAACATTTTAAATTATTAAAACTGTTTTAGAAATGGTTTAGTTTTTGAAAATATAATTCACATCAAATGTCTGAGTTTCAAAAACAATTATTTATTATTTTTTTTAATTTTCTGAAGTATACAATAATTGTCTACTAAAATACTATATATAGTATTGCCAAAATTATTACCAATTGAAATAATTATAGAAGCTATATATATAATATATGTTTTAGCTGAGTTAAGCCAAACTGCTTTACACCTCGCTTCAATGGTTTTGGAATTATATGCATGTAATAGTATTTATTACAATTACAACTGATTTGCTAGTTTTTATAACAAAATTCATTTGATCAAACATTGTTTTAGAAAGAACATTATTTTTCCGAGTGATTACTTGCTTTTCAAACATATTACAATAAAGTTTTGATTGCAATAGTATTAAAATAGTGTTATAATATTTGGAATCGTAGAACTATATTTTTGTAAATAAAATGAACAGTTACCTTTAATTTTGAACGGTACATTCAAATATTTTAAAGGACGGAATCAGCGTAGATTTAGGCAAAACCATGTAATTGAAAGTAATTTATGTTAGATATGTTACTGAGAAAATAAGATGGTCCTGTAAAATTGACACCCAAAAATGTTCACTGTAAAGTTACTAATTAAACAAATAACTAAAAAATGTGTATTTTTATAATACTGTTAAGAAACAATCATATTCGTTGTAACTGTATTTCAGAATTAATAAAAGAATTTACTTCTAACAAGACGGTGCACATCAAACTGAAGCAGTGTTGAAAAACATGTCTCCTGATCATTTGATTTTGAAGTTTAGTTATAGCATAGTCCAACTCTTTCATTTTTTTTTGTGGGATATTTAAAGCAAGAGGTCTATGAGCAGCGTTCTTAAGCATTTCAAGACCTTAAAATGCGTATTTTAGAAGAAATAGAAAGTATTAGACCAAAATTGTTGATAAAAGTGATGCAAAACTTTATACAAAGATATAGTTTTGGAGCTTAGGGAGGCCATTTAAATAAATATTTTATGAAAACTAAAATTGCACATAATAAAGTTGATATTTAAGTCAAATTTATTTTAATCCATTATTTTTTATCAATATAACAGCTGCCGAATTCTGTATAATATGTAAAAAAGATGAATGAAAAAACTCTTTTGCATTGTGCCGTTATATTTTGGTGACTAAAGAACTGTGATTGAAGCAGAAAATGCTTATAAAATACGTTTCATAGTTTTTAAATTGTAATCAAATTGCAATTATTTAAATCTCAGTATTATTAGCATCTACAAATGGACATTTAAAATAAATTCAAACTGAAGCAGGAAATGGTCATGAAATTAAAAAAAAAAAAATAAATTCAGTGTTATATAACAAAAATATTAACATGCTTTTAAAACTGTAAATAGTATTGCAATAGTTTTAGAAAATTTATTACAATTTTAAAGCTGAAGCTAACAAAACAGCATTGCATTTTGCATAAATGGTTTTGGAACATATAAATTATATCAAATCTCCCCGTGTCCTGTAAACACTAAAAAAATATTTATTTTAAGTTTTGTTTTTTTTTATGTTTTAACAAAATACTAACGAAGCTTAATTATAATAAAATACTTTTTTTTTATTGTTATAACATTTAGATAACATGCGCAATTATTAATGTTTATAATGTTTCAATATTTTTTGTTAGAGGTTGTAGATGTTCTAAATTTTTTGCCAAATATATCAGCACAGTATTGTTAATATATTGTCTATTTTTAGATTAAAGTAGTGACCTATTTCTAACATATCACTACAATAGACATTATACCAGAGTGTTGACAAATGACGGAAGAGAAAGAGTTTTAACTTTAACACATAATTGCTTATTTTGATTTTTTTGTATTGTTCAAATTAGGACAAAACTTGTAACGACAGTTTAAACAAAAACTTTTTTTACCAAACAGAGTCAAAAGTCTTGTTTATGCCACAAGACAACACTGGCGCCCGCAATAGCTACTCAACAAAAAATATGTTTACATCAAAATTGTTTTTAACTAAAAAAGCTAAACAGCTCAGTATTACTGAAAACTATAGCATATTATCTTTAAATAGTCATAAATATGTACAACAAAAAGTTATTTATACAAATGAATTTAAAATAGTACTTATTCAATGCTTTCTTTCTTAATTTTTTTGTTAATAAAAAAAATGACAACAACTCGGAAAGCTGAAAGACATCATTACATAATGTTGTTCGTATTTCTATACACCATTACATAATGCATGTTATATTGGCCATGAGTATGACATGGAAAAATATTTCTAACAAAATTATTAATTATTCAATGTTTTCTTTTTCACTCACAAGAAAAAATTTAATTTATTTATAAATTAATAAAATATTAGTGTATTAAATACTTCAAAATTTTATCAATATTACAAAACTGGATGTAATAATAATATATTAATTAATAAAAATAAAAATAATATTAAATGAAACAATATTAATTTAAAAATATTGAAAATTATTATTATATTTACGTCATAAATTGTATACTAGTTTCGTAGAAAAATTGGCACAACCCAAAAAGCTGAATAGACTACAATGCATTTTGCTGCTAGCATTTCTTTACGCTGCAATTACATAAAGCAATTAAAAAAACATAGGTTTGACATCAAATCATATTTTAGAATACAAGTTTTTTTATTAATGTAAAGTAATCAAGAATTATGCATTTCAATGAACATTATAAGAATTATAGATTAATCTTTTTGCAAACAAACAAATCTAAATAGACAGCAAGTATTAGTTTGTTAATAAATGATCATTTAAAAAATTAGTTTGATAAGTTTTGTGTTTTATGTCAAAATGCGAATAGTATTCTAAGCATTTAAACTTATACTATTTTGAGATTTCTCAACAAGTTTAAGCACTACAAAACTCATACATTTTTTTAACTGTGGCAGGTTTTTTATAGGTTATTATAGTCATTGTTTGACAATTTCTATTACAATTTTTGAATTTGTTGACATTTTTAAATGTAAATCAACAGCGAGTAACACTAAACACCATTGCATTATGCATGTTAATGGTCATGGATATTTTGAAGCTATAGAAAAGTGTTTTTTTAAGTAGAATCATATTATTTAGATACTTCAAAGTTTAATTAATCTGAATGTTACGATACTAGAAGCTACAAACTACTAAAACTTACTAAATAACTTTATATTCAGTGCGTAGACTTTGTTCTATATTTGCGCTTACAACATTATACAAGTTACTAAGTAAAAGAAATTATTTATTTTGTTAGTCCATCTAATAAATAGTTATAATTAATTTTTGATTATTTTTAAAACATTTAAATTAGAGTTAATTAATACAACTCATTTAAAATCCTAACAAAGATCATTTGATTTGAACTTAAGAATAAACGTATTTTAATAATAAATTTAATATCAAAATTAAATTTCTTTTAAATTTTGATTAAAAACAAATATGATGTATTTGCAATTGAGCTTTACTTCATGTTTTTTTTTTAAATAAAAACAAAAAAATTACAGATGTTACTGTTAATTTGGAACAAACTGAAGATAATTATGTTATTTTACTTTTTTTAAAATTTATTTTATAAGTTTTGTTTTTGATATGATAAATGACAGTAAAATGGTTTATACGATAAACTAAAAGAAATTATTATTAGTCTTTAGCAAGTATACATTTACGTTGATATAAAAACAAAACTGAAAAAAAAAAATTCGAGCCAAAGCTCAGTGAACTTTGTAACAATACAGCAAAGCTTTGGTTGAAATGAGTACGTAAGATAAAATTGAATAAAAAATAATAAACAATTTATTACAAGATAATGTTACAGTGTTTAATAAAATGGACTAAGCAGCAATAAATTTAAACGTTTGTTGGTAGCTTAACATGTAATAAAATGTAATTTTATTCTAACTAATAAAGATTGTCCAAAATATGTATTTTGTACGCCAGAGCAATTATAAATCTAAGACAACTTAAAAGATATGTCAATTTGGTTATGAATCAGAATTTTCTTATGCCAGTGAGTTTAGATTACAACTTTGTTGATCCAAGTGACGTGAAACGTTTCTATCTTACTGACTAATAAAATTGCAAAAAACTGACATAGTTTGGTGTAATTAAAAGTAATATTGCTAAACTGCTTCTTTTGTTCTAGTGATGCCCGTTCATTGCCTCACATGACTTAACACACAACAAAAAAAAATAATATCAAAACCTATGTTTTGTTAATGTAAAATAAACATTTTAATGTTAAAGACTCATATGCTAATTCTAAAGCTGGATGCCCAAAAACATACAACATTCAGAAAACTTTAGAGGTCGCAGAATATAAGTTTTTGTCTATTTATTTAAAAAAAAAATTAAAAACAAATTTCATTTAAATAAATAAATTATAAACTCTTTAAACACAGTGTTGATCACAGATAAACATATGTTTTTTTTTTAAGAAATTGTAGTTAACTTGTAGTGTTAAAGCTATTTAACATTCAATTAAAAAAGATCTCTTATTATACTAAAATACTTTGTTGAACGTTAAAATAAAAAGATGACAAAAAATGATTGCCAAGTGCGTTGCATGTAAATAAAATAGCTTTGAAGACCACATTTTTTTCAAGAAGTAGTTATTTTACTGACTAAGGTAATATTCCGGTTTTTACTTCTATGGTATTGATTAAAGTGGAGTTTTCAACTCTTATGCAAACTTACAAACAACTTTAAATTTTGTCCAAAGTAGCTAAGTTGGATTTGCAATGAATTGGCAAGACCATACAAAAACTTTATAAAATATCAAAGAAACTTTGCTCAGTAAGTAACATACCTCACAATTTGTTTGCCTTAAACACAGGATTTTTTGATACCGCTGACGTGGTTTACCTACAAAAAAATTGTGACACTTGCTTTTTAAAGCACAGTACCAACTGTTGCTAAAAATGAAGCTGTTATAATAATGATTCCATTTATCATCAATAAAAAATACTAAAAGCGCTTAAACGATAATTTGAAATACGTCTAAAAAAAAGAAAACGTAAAAAGTGCCACCTAAGGGTTAAACAAATATTAAATCTATAAAAAAATTATAAAATAGATATTTTTCTAACAAAAACAAAACTATTACTCATTAGAATTTTTAGATTTGAAACCTAATATTGTTTTAAACTGCAATACGTTTGAATTAATTAAATGTTTGATATAATGATAGACAATATCATTTGTATTAAGGCAAATACTAAAAAAAATATTTATTAAAACAACGTAACTTTTATATAAGTAAAGAAAAAACTGATTTAAAATAACAATTGTACATTTTTTTGTACAATTAGTAAATTCTTTTAGCTAAAACTAATTAAAATATTGTATTTTTACAACTAATACTTTTGTTCATATAGGATAATTAGTTTGTAAAATATCAATCAACATACAAGTAAAAAAAAACGTCCTTAGAGAATGGATCAAATAATTATTTTTTTTAGCTAAAGCTAATTAAAACATATTAATTTTTATTAATTGTACTCTTCTTCATTTAGCAGCAATTGTCTTGAATGATATAAATTAGTGTTTATATAGAGCAGCAGATTTTAATTGATAGTAGCGTGTCACAAGTATTACGCAAAATAAAATTTAAGGAAATAATTATAGTATATCAAACTTAGTATTAGGTAGATAACTAATTAGCTATGATTCATATGCCATACATTTAGTATTTGACTTGTGATCAATTTAAGAATACATTTTAAACTTAGCTACCAAGGTTAGTAGATTAGAAATGCAATACAATAATTAAGTATTTTAAAATTAATAATTGTTATTTGTCAAGATTATTGTTTGAATGTTGTTTTAGCGATGATATTATAAAATTGATTTTTTAAATAAAATTTAGGTTAAACTTTAATATTTTTAAGATTGTAATAGTAATTTAAAAAATATGGGCAGCTGATATAAGGTCATTGAATGATACAATATATATAAAAAAAATATGCATTGATAAAAAATCATCCTGATTATTGTTCTTTGTTTAGAAGTTAGAATTTATGAATACAAATATTTTTTTAATAAAAATATAAACCAAATAAAAAATTATAGGAGTCATTTAGCTGAAGTTTATACACCTTTACATACTGCTTGCATGGTCACAAAACTGTAAATTTTGTCAATAAATCGTTAACAGGTTTGGTATACTTTATATTTCATTTTCTTTGAAGCAGAAAATGGAAATTTTCTATGATATTTAAATATATCCGAAATGGTAATGGAAAATGTAATTTTTTGTATACACATTTCTGAATTGTTGCATTTGTCGGCTTTGACATAACTACTATTTTAACAACTTTTCGACTGCTTGGCATGTGCTAGACTTACTCCAAAAAAATTGCATACATATTGACACGAGTACGCAGCAGATTGATTAATTTTATAGAAGATATAAGAACGTAACGGGTGTATGGTAAAAATAAAAAACAAATTATTATAAGAAAATGTTATCTTCAATCTGTTACATAAGCTATTTTAAATATAATCCACAGATTTCAATAACTACAAGAGTTATATTATTTGCCTCAGTTTTAGAAACACATATTATTGTTTATAATATTATAACTTTATTCTTATTTTTTTTAATATATTGATATGAAATAAACTTGTTTAAAGTTTTGATAATATGATTATGTTTCAACAATTTTTACTAAAAGTTTTGCGGTGTCGAAAAATTATGTTTTGTAAATTAAAAATATGTCGTACTATTAGCCAACTTTAGTTTGTTTTATGTTATCATAATAGTTATTTTGATTATAACTAAAAGCTTGTGCAGTGCCTACAATCTATGTTTGTTACTTTTTTGTTTTTTTTATCAATAATTTGATGTCCAGATCAGTAACAGGATGCAGTTTAGGTAAAGGTTTATATTTTTTTAATTTTTGTTTAATAAGTTTGAACTTTCTGTTTATTTATAATTGCATATTTTTATTATATATTTATATATATTAGATTATTATTTAATTTATAAATATGTCTGTTTAGTTTGTAAAGTTTGTGTTTATTTCATTTATTTATTTTTACATTAAAATCTTTTTAAAGTTGATTTTTTTGTTTGATAAGTTTTGAGACAAATGGCGCAATAAATAATATTAAAGGTTTTTTTCCTTAGATGGCATGTGAGTTTTTGATGTGCTTTAGTAGTAGTTAAGTTATTATCTATTTAATAATACTTAAAATGCTTAAATACTTTTGATGAGTGTATTTAACCGAATTGAAAATTAATGGAAAATAAAGATTTTACATTTATAAATTTCAAGAGTGAAATTATTAATTAGAAGTAGTCGCTAGTAATAAGTCCAATGTGGATTTTGGATTATTAGCTTTGTTGTAGGTAGGTAAAATTGGTATTCATTAAAAATTGAAATTATTTAGAAATTAAGAACTACTTATCAATTTTACGCAATAAATTAATGAGTTGAAACAGGCGATAGAAAATAGTGATCTTTTACAAAACGTATGCAACAACATTTAAATAAAAAAATATGTTTTACATAAAATATCAAACATTAAAACAAACTGATGTAAATGCTAAGAATAAAATGTTTATTTAATAAAGAAACTAAATATAGTCACAAAATATTGTTTTTAATATCCTTATTGACTATTAAAAAATATGAATTTAATAATAATTTTTAAAAATGACAATGCTAAAAATTTGCTTTGACAATTTGGAGTAACATCTTTTATTATGATTACCTAAAATGTTCTAAAAATGTTGCGTGATTGCCATGATTATACTTACAAACGCTAATAAATTATTAAACTATCTATGTATCTATTGGTTTAGCTGAATATACTGCAATTAGTGACTTAATATGTTGTACAATATACATTAAGCTTCAATGGTTTTGGAATACAAATAACAATTGTGTAAGTAACGGGACAGCAAACAGTTTTTATTAAAAGACCAACATGTCAAAACAAAGTGGCTTTTTAAACTAAAGTTTCATATTTTTATAATATATGAATAACTGTTGATACCTATTTAAGTATTATAATCCTATTTTTGTTGATGTCACATTTATCACATAGTATATAAAACTTTAATCACATGTATTATTTCTCAAAATTTTAACCAATTAAAGTACATTGTGTTTTCTTCTTATAAAATAGTCAGAAACTATGTACCGATGATTAATTACTTACTGGTATATACATTTTTATGCTATACGTTTTTTATATTTTTATATATTTTGAATATGTTTGAATTTTTACATAGCTTTGGAAAATATAATCCACGCATTAAATGTTTGAGTTTCAAAAAAGTTTATATTTTTTTTTTTAAATTATAAGTGTTGCTGCAATTATTATTGATTTAAATATGTATAGCTACTATAAATATAATATGTTTTAGCTGAATTAAGCCAAACTGCTTTACATCTAGCTTTAATGGTTTTGGAATAATGTATTTGCTAATATGTTGATATTTTGTCATTTATTGTTTGAATGTTTTTGTTGTAACGTTTAGATAATTTCTAACGTCTTTATTTATGTTTCTTTCTATTGCTTCTTTGTGATTATGATGCATGTGTCGTTTGTATATATTTTTTAAATCAAATTTTATATTATTATTACTTATGTATAATTTTTACAGTATTGACGCTGGCACTCCACTTTGTGCTAGCCATTATTTTGCTTTCGTCGATGCAATAAATATGTCGTTTCTTGTTTTTTGTGTTCTGGTTTTAATGTATGTTTTTAGTAATTTTAGGTTTGTGTTTCTTATTATAATAATTTTAATTTTTATATAAATTATCTTTGTGAATGGTGTCAAAAGCTTTACTTATGTCTTCATATATTAGAACTACATTCTGTTTCACATCCAACTTTTCTGCTATATGTATTATATCAGTTATATTATGACTGTGTTTAATTTTTTTTTTATTGCGTATTGCTTTTTGTTTTTATATTATGTTTGTTTATGTCTGTTATTAGTCTATTATATATTATTGTATGTATTGTTATATTTCTTAAGAAAGTGGTCTAAATTTTTTTGATTTTGATATTTCTTTGTGTTTTCAAATTTATTTGTTAAGTATTTGTGGATATTTGTAGATATTTACGTATCTTTTTTTCATTTATATATTTTTTTTTCAAATTTATTCAGTATTGGTGCATCCGGATTCTTATTATTTAATCTATAAATTGATTTGATAAAATTCTATTATTTATTTTTTCATTTTAATTTTTTTTGTTTTAATTTTTAACCTTGAAAAAAAAAATTTTCTTTTTTTCATTTCTCAATTTTTATGAGAAGTCTATTGCTTTCTTTAGTTCCTCCATGTTTTTTTTTTTGGCATTTTATTTAAAAAAATGGGATTATGTAATCACTTTAAATATGCCGTCTTTTTAAAATTGATCTGTCAAAACAAATAGTTTAGTGAACAATTTAAAAAAAGCGGCACATTTAAAGTGATTACATAATCCCATTCATTTAAAAACTCCCTGTAGTAATCCTTGTAACATCTTTTAAAATTAGTGTCATGGACACAGCTTTCTGTTATGATTGATTAATTTCATAACAAATATTATGTGTGATGGTATAGAGTATAGACCAACAAAGTCGAAGTCAATAATTAAATCCAAACTTATAGCTAGCCACAATTTTAGAACGTTAATAGTCTTATTAGGCTGATACGCCAAAAATCTAAACTAACTAACAATTTTAGTAAACTATATTATAATATTATTTTTAAATTCTTGTTGAATATATTAAAGATAAATATAATAATTTGAAACTTTAAAAATAAAATTATGCATGTTAAAATCTAATACCATTTAGACCTTTTTAAGAATTTGACAATATTGGAAAACCAGTTTTTTTGCAAAATTAAGAATTTTTAGTTAATAATACAATATTGGGTTGAGTAATTTATTGTCTGAATTAGTGATAAGATGCAGTTTTGGTAAATGTTTTTTTGTTAAGCTTTTTAATCTTTTGGACAGATACCAACAAGTTTGTTCTTTATGTTTGTTTATATGTTGCATATTTTTATTTATTTGTCTTAGTTACAGGTCTTAATCAATTTATAAACATGTTTATTCAGTTTATAAAATTTTCGTTTATTTAATTATTGATCTCTTTTTTCTTTTTTAATTCTTTAGATAAAAAATGCAAAGAATAAAAAAAAAATTAAAAAAAACTTTTTTCTTATTGGAAAATTATTTTTATAAAAAAGTTTTTCTAAGAATTTGAGAATAGAAGAGATGGTATGTGAGTTTTTGATATGTTTTACTTTACTTTACTTTATTAGTCTTTTTAATATTGCATAAATTCTTTTGATAAATGTATTCAACAGAATTGGAAATTGGTGGAAAATAAAGATTAGTTCAAAAGTTGTATTATACATTTATAAATGTCGCAGAAGTGAAATTATATTAGTTAGAAGTTGTCGCTGGTAATAAGTCCAAAGTAGAGTTGGGATTATTAGCCATAATGTAAATAGATACAATTGGTATTCTTTCAAAATTGAAATTATTTAGAAACTGAAAAATAGTTTTATTATCAATTTTACCCAATTTAATTAATGAGTTGAAACAGGCAATAGAAAATAATTTTCTTTTTACAAAACGAATGCAAGTTATAATTTAAATGAAAATTTATGATTTACATAAAATAACAAATAATAAAATTATAATTTTGTAATAAATATTAGTTCATATATTAAAAATAAATAACAAACATAAAAGCTAAGATCAAAAATGTAATAAAGTAAAAAAAACTGAATATAGTCACAAAATATTGTTTCTAAAATGTGGATATTGACTATTAAAAAATATGTATTTATTAATAATTTTCAAAAAGGACAATGCAAATAAAAATGCGTTGACTATCTGTTTCACTATTTTTTATTATGATTATCAAAAATGCATTAGAAATATTTCGTGATTGTCAAGTTTATACTTAGGAACGCTAAAAAAAATGATCTTACTAAAGTGAGGTATTTCCAAAATATTTTTATTTAATCATCTCAATTAAAATATTGTTAATTAAAGATGTAAAATTTTTAAATAATTTAAATTACTATTTTAAATTTATTATTTAATGCTCAAAATTGTGTCCAAAATATGTAAACTCAAATTTGTTTATTTTTTTATGAAAAAAAAAAACGTTTATTTAGAAGACGTAAGTTATAAATTTTTCGAATTAAATCCATTTTTGTTTATAAAAACTCCGTCAAAACAAGAGATTTATAAATCTTAAAATTTCAGAAAATTTAAATTGAACGTGTTGACATCAACATTAATAGATTTAAATAAAATAAAATGCATCAAAAAAATAAATTAGAAAAATGCTTGTTAACCTAACGCAGTAATAAATACATAAACTACTATTTAAACAATCAACAAAATTAGAAAATTTATTACAGATTTAGTAAAGTAATTTAGCTGAACTTAAAATGTTGTACAATGTACTCCATTCCATATAGCATCAATGGTCTTGGAATTTATGAGTAAATTTTAATTAATTAATTAATTATGGGTGTTTTTTAATAGAAATAGTATACTTAGTTACGTATAAAATGATTTTGTTAGAACAATTAGTGGTGCAGAACGTAGTACTACTGCTGAGTATTTGCAATATTATACTTGTGATACACAGAAAGAAAAGATTACTATTTATAAAAATTAAATGCATATATATGTTAAAAAGCATTGAAAACAATAAATCCCTATTTCAATATGGCTAAAAAGCAAAATATTTTGATAAATGATAAAAGGATAATTGTTTTGTTCATTAATATTAAAGCTAGAAAAAAAATATCAAGCTCAAAAACAAATGCTACCCAAAGAAAGCAGAAGTATAGTTGTAGAAATTATATTCCAATGGTTTTAATTAAAGTCGCATGAAAATATATTAACTATTTATTTAAATCTTTATTTTGTAAGCGTTCAAAAACTGGTAAAATAATTGTTTTGTTTGTTAATTTTGTAACATAACATAAACTTAAAAGTGAATTATTGCAACTTGGTTGTTATAGCATATTGTAACCTTTAATGAGCTAATTTTATAATAAGCAATTTAATTGTAAAATATTTTGAGTTCTATGCATCCCTTTTTTTATTGGTAGTTTAATATGCTTATATTTCTATCTAATATTAATAAATTTAAATGATCATAATTATACCGCAACTTGCAGTTTTGCTACAGGTTAAGTTTGGATAGTGCTATAAATACTGGAGAAACCCAGCAATTCACTTTTTAATATTTTACTATAAAATAATATAGCAAAAAATTTTATTTAGATTGAGCAAATTTATATAAATTATTTAAAAAACAAAAATAAAATATGTTACTGTTTTACCCGCAAATTGCAATTAAAAGAATAAAACTACATATATCAAATAAAAATTTATATTTTTTTGAGCGTTTTAGTTAGTGTTGATAAAACTGCTTTAGATATAGCAAAGCATGGTTATAAAACACGTAAAAAGCATAATTACAAAACATACAATTTACATCAAGTGTCTTAGATGTTTTTAAAAACTCAAGTTAGTAATTGCAACGTAAATTAAATTATTTTGTCAAAAATGCGTTTAGTCTACAAACGAGAAGATCTTTATAGGTTTTTGAGTTGTATTTTTGATGTGGGTATTTAATTAAAATTATGGTGTAATTCTGAAAAGAAAAGTTCTATTTAAAAAGATTGGTCATAGAATTTTAAACTAATTCATTTGAAATTTTATTATCTGCTCACAACACAACACAAAAAGCTGCATTAGATCACAAAACATAAATTTTAGAACAAATAACAAAAAAAGGACAATTTAGACATTAATTTGTCCAAAAATAGCATATTTTGTTTTTCTTGGTTTTTGCTTATAGTTTTTTTAGCACCGGTCTAAATTTTGGTTTTACTTGTATACCAAATGGTTTTATTGACTATGTTTGAATAGCTTTTAATTGTTTATTTGTCTGTTGTATTAAAACGTAAAATGACTTTTTGATGCAATAACATTTTAAGTTACTCCTTAACATTAAAGTCTAGTTTTCTTGCAACACATTCAAAGTGTGTTTATTTTTCTGTATTGTTTGTCTTGTTTCAGCTATTACAATTAAATGTAGAAGTAATTGTAAAAGTAATACATTTATTTGCTGCAAGTGTTGTTCTTATTGCTCCTGTCGTCAGCAAGCATACCAAACTTAGCTTAGTTTAGTAGCCGTGCTTTTGAAAATTGTTTTATGTAATAATTATTCTGATCATTATTTTTATATATAGATCTGCTTTTATTAGTTGTAAGTCCTTGTGATCCAACTAAAATATTGGTTACAAAAAGCTTCAAAATAGCATTTTCCAGGCGAGTATTAAACCTAAAAGTTACTCTGGTAATAAGCGTTTCAAATAGTTTACTTTTTTGTCGCCGAAAGTGTAACATTATACTAATTTTTTTTTTTTTTTTTTTTTGTGTTATGTTTGTTTGCAATAGACCATTTTTTACATTATTTTTTGTGTTAAAAAATAGTTGAATTATCAAAGTAACATATGGCAAAAAAAACCTCCCTTGTTAAGTATCTGCAGCAGGTCGTACATAACAAAGCAACGCTCTCAAGATGCGCGGGAACGCCTAGCACCGGTCACATAAATATTCTCGTACTGTAGTATTAAGCCAAATGTTTATTTTGTTTTTAAAAAAGCACTTTGCAATACATAGTTTTTTGCAACTATTGAGTTGTCGGAAAATTTTTAGATTGCAGAATTTTCTTGATTCTGGTTGAGTGTCCAAGCCTTTAGTGCCTCAGTATGTACTTGTTGACTGTTATGTTAATAGTTTTTGTACAAACAATGTCAAGTGGATTGGTCTGTAAAATTTAGCCCGAACAAATGCTCTATTTTGGTATAAATACCACTTTTACTGTTCTGTAGCTGCTCAGTATGTGTCAATCTGCAAGAATAACGCTAAACAATGTATCACAAGATGGTAGTTTGATTTAGTTGAACAAACTGCAATTAGTGACTTATGTTTTGTGCATTAAGCTTTAATATTCTTAAAATATAAATAATTTTATCTTTATGTTGTTAGTTTATTATGTAATAATTGTATATTTTGTACACTTCTAGCAAATATAATGTTTGCATTCTATAATTTGTATTAGTCTATCTAATTCTATCACAACAATATAAGAAATTGGCACAACTAACTAATAATTTTTATGACAAGGTCAGCTCCCAACTAGCACCAAAGTGATGGGAACCTTGAACCAGTAACTGCTACGTAACTGCCACTAAATCTGCAGTAAATAAATAACTTTGTTTAACAAAATTATAGTCGTTGCAACGTAGTTTTTAACAGGAATAGCTACTTTAGAGTTATGTTACTTCTAGGTTGCTTCCCCGGTAGTTGGGACGTCGTAGTTACCAGTGGGACAACTTTAAAGTTTTCGAAACTTAACGGTGGTAAACGATAGTAGCAACGACTACCTTATGCTACTAAAATGCGACTTTAAAATTTTAAAAACTTTCAAGTAGTGTTGATAGTTCCCGCGACGATTTCGGGATGTCTGCGCAACTTTAACTGCCTGGAACTTATAAGTAATATATATTAGTGTCAATAACGTTGTCGTTTTTCTGCAGAGTTGAATGTAATTGTGCTGTAGTCTACTACAAAGTTCGTGTCACCTCTCAAAATCACCATGAAGTAGATTTCACCATACAGTTCCAGTATGCCAATATTGAGAAGAGGTGCATAATATTATAAAATTAAAGAAGTTAACCTAAAAATTTGTTCTCAGTGCAGTATTATTGTTAAGTGCAGTGTATAGCACAAAATTTGTGTTTTCCGATGTTTATGTGATGGATTAACAGGATTAATTTAATTTGACATTAGGTTGTGGTTGTATTTAACACTTGTTGAGAAAGCCATGTAAGGTTAAAACCACTTAGTTTGAGTTTTGAGTCCCAGATGGTAATGTGAGGAACCACAGGAAACTTTAAAGTGGCATTGCAGTTCCATTTGTAACTTTGTAGTAATTATTACTTTAAAGTGACACATTCACAGTGCCGGTTCACTATTGCTAAGTGACGATTACTTTGAAGTCGCTTTTTTTAGTAATAACTACTTTAAAGTTACTTTTTCAAAAATTTGCTATCTTTATGGACAACGCCTGTGACAATATTATTTCAAAATATGTCATAATGACTAGGAAATGATTAATTTGTTATAATTTCTGCACAAAAAATAACAAATGAATGCATGTAATTGCAAAATAATTATTTTAAAATGTTTTTAGTATTTACGTGCTATATTTTCACATGACATTAAATATTTGAAAGACAATATTTTAATATAAACATACAATTTTGAATGGCGCGATGTTCGATTTCAACTTGACACCTTTAGGTTTATGAGTAAAGTAGCATTCGTTTTAATTTTGTAATTCAAACCATCGCGAATTAGAGTGCAAGTTGTATTAGTTATTATTATTTTTTACTAAATAATTTCATTTTGTTTCTGAGTGTTTAAGTAAACCAGACAAGGATTAAGTAGGAGTGAAACAAAATAATAACAAAGTCTGTTGTAAGACAAAGCAAGCACTATTAAAAGTTTTAAAAAGCCAGTTCCAGGCAAGTTGCCATTACGTTGCAGTCACCAACAAAATATTCCCCATTTAGGTCGCACGCACGTAATTGGAACGTTCCTATTAGGTGCCCATAGCTAGTGGCAAAGCACTTTAAAGTTCCTACAACAGTTGCCGCTACGTTCCCGCGACTAATTGTGCTAGTTGGCAGTGTATTTACAAAACTATTAATAAATGTAAAAACTTTATTTGAGAAATCTTACAAGTATTAAACAACAACTATTAACTTTAATTATAGTCGAAGACCAAATGAGTAAGCATTATTAATTTTTTATTGGATGTCTTACAAACAGGGGACTAATATGTGCAACATCGTATGCTATAGGATCATTTAAAACAAATGGTAAACTTAATTATATAATAAGTTGTAATTACTGCTAGAACTTAATTTCAAAATTTGAAAATAAATCATTATGTTGGAAATGGGATTTACTACTATGATTGACTTATACTGGAATGTAACACAGTGAAAAAAAAAATTACATATTAAAAATTTTAATGGAACTGTAATTGGAGCAGACATATGTCATAAAATATTAATTTTTAAATGCAACTTGTTACAACTAAGTATAAAAAAACATTTAGTTTCACAAAGCGCAAATATCATAAAACATTTTAAATTATTAAAACTGTTTTAGAAATGGTTTAGTTTTTGAAAATATAATCCACATCAAATGTCTGAGTTTCAAAAACAATTATTTGTTTTTTTTTTTTAATTTGCTGGAAGTTTACAATAATTGTCTACCAAAATACTATATATAGTATTGCCAAAATTATTACCAATTTAAATAATTATAGAAGCTATATATAAAATATATGTTTTAGCTGAGTTAAGCCAAACTGCTTTACACCTCGCTTCAATGGTTTTGGAATTATATGCATGTGATAATATTTATTACAATTACAACTGATTTGCTAGTTTTTATAACAAAATTCATTTGATCAAACATTGTTTTAGAGAGAACATTATTTTTCCGAGTGATAACTTGCTTTACAAACATATTACAATAAAGTTTTGATTACAATAGTATTAAAATAGTGTTATAATATTTGGAATCGTAGAACTATATTTTTGTAAATAAAATAAAAAGTTACCTTTAATTTGAACGGTACATTCATATATATTTTTGGACGGAATCAGCGTAGATTTAGGCAAAACCATGTAATTGGAAGTAATTCATGTTAGATATGTTACTAAGAAAATTGACAACCATAATGATCACTGTAAACTTACTAATTAAACAAATAACTAAAAAATGTGTATTTTTATTAATATTAATATTATATAAACATCATATTCGTTGTAGTTGTATTTCAGAATTAATAAAAGAATTTACTTCTAACAAGACGGTACACATCAAACTAAAGCAGTGTTAAAAAACGTTTCCTGATCATTTGATTTTGAAGTTTAGTCATAGCATAGTCCAATTCTTCCATTTTTTGTTGTTGGATATGTAAAGCAAGAGGTCTTTGAGAAGCGTTCTTAAGCATTTTAAGACGTTAAAATACATATTTTAGAAAAAATAGAAAGTATTAGACCAAAATTGTTGATAAAAGTGATGCAAAACTTTATACAATGATATAGTTTTGCACTGGAGCTTAGGGAGGCCATTTATATATATATATATATATAAATTTTTGAAAACTAAAATTGCACATAATAAAGTTAATATTTATATTAAATTTATTTTAATCCATTATTTTTTATCCTAACAGCTGCCGAATTCTGTATAATATGTAAAAAAGATGAATGGATAAACTCTTTTGCATTGTGCCGTTATATTTTGGTAACTAAAGAACTGTGATTGAAGCAGAAAATGCTTATGAAATACGTTTCATAGTTTTTAAATTGTAATCAAATTGCAATTATTTAAATCTCAGTTCAGATTTACTTTATTTTGCGTCGGTACAACCGGGCATATATTATTAGCATCTACAAATGGACATTTAAAATAAATTCAAATTGAAGTAGAAAATGGTCATGAAATTAAAAATAAAAATAAAATTTATTATTCAGTTTTATATAACAAAAATATTAACATGCTTTTAAAACTGTAAATAGTATTGCAATAGTTTTAGAAAATTTATTACAATTTTAAAGCTGAAGCTAACAAAACAGCATCGCATTTTGCATCAATGGTTTTGGAACATATAAATAAAATCAAATCTCCCCGTATCATGTAAACACTAAAAAAATATTTATTTTAATATTTGTTTTTTTATGTTGTAACTAAATACTAACAAATCTTAATTATAGTAAAATACTTTTTTTTTAATTGTTATAACATTTAGATAACATGCGCAATTATTAATGTTAATAATGTTTCAATATTTTTTGTTAGAAATTGTAGGAGATGTTCTAAATTTTTTGTCAAATATATCAGCACAGTATTGTTAATATATTGTATATTTTTGGATTAAAATAGTGACCTATGTCTAACATATCACTACAATTGACATTATACCAGAGTGTTGACAAATGACGGAAGAAAAAGAGTTTTAACTTAAACACATAATTGCTTATTCTGATTTTTTTGTATTGTTCAAAATAGGACAAAACTTGTAACAACAGTTTGTACAAAAACTTTTTTTACCAAACAGAGTTAAAAGTCTTGTTTATGCCAGAAGATAACACTGGCGCCCGCAATAGCTACTCAACAAAAAATATGTTTACACCAAAATTGTTTTTAACTAATAAAGCTAATATGTTCAGTATTGCTGAAAACTATAGCATATTATCTTTAAATAGTCATAAATATGTACAACAAAACTATTAATACAAATAAATATAAAATAGTACTTATTCTTATCTTTTTTTCTTAAATTTTATGTTAATGAAAAAAAAAAAATGACTACTACCCGGAAAGCTGAAAGACATCATTACATAATGTTGTTTGTATTTCTATACACCATTACATAATGCATGTTATAATGGCCATGAGTATGACATGGAAAAATAATTTCTAACAAAATTATTATTTATTCAATGTTTTCTTTTTCACTCAATAAAAAAAAATAATTTATTTATAAATCAATAATATAATAATATATTATATACTTGCAAATATTATCAATATAACAAAACTGGTTGTAATAATATTAATTAATAAAAAAAAAAATATTATATGAAACAATATTAATTCAAAAATATTGAAAATTGTTATTAGATTTACGTCATGAATTGTATGCTAGTTTCGTAGAGAAATTGGCACAACTCAAAAAGCTGAATAGACTACAATGCATTTTGCTGCTAGCATTTCTTTACGCTGCTATTACATAATGCAAGTAAATAACCAAAGATTTGACATTAAAACATATTTTAGAATACAAATTTTTATATTAATGTGAAGTAACTAAGAATTATGCATTTCAATGAACATTATGTGAATAATAGATCAGGCTTTTTGCAAACAAACAAAGCTTAATAGACAGCTTGTATTAGTGTGTTAAGAAAAGATCATTTAAAAAATCAGTGTGATAAATTTTGTGTTTTATATCGAAAAGCGTATAATATTCTAAGCTTTTAAATTTATAGTATTTTGAGACTCCTCAACAAGTTTAAGCTCTACAACTCTTACCTTTTTTTTAAACTTTGGCGGGTTAATTATAGGTTATTAAAGTCATTGTTAGACAATTTCTATTATAGTTTTTCAACTTGTTGACAATTTTATATGTAAATCAACAGCGAGTAACACTAAACACCATTGCATTATGCATGTTAATGGTCATGGATATTTTGAAGCTGTAGAAAAGTCTTTTTTTAAGTAGAAACATATTATTTAAATACTTCAAAATTTATTTAAACTGATTGTTAAGATACTAGAAGCTACAAACTACTAAAACTTCCTAAATAACTTTATATTCAGTGAGTAGACTTTGTTCTATATTTGCGCTTACAACATTATACAAGTTACTAAGTAAAAGAAACTATTTTTTTTAGTATTACTTAATAACATTAAATTTTGTTAGTCCATCTAATATATAGTTATAATTAATTTAAGAAACATGCAAGTTATTGTTGTTTTTTCATAAGTTAGAACTTATGAACGCAAATTTTTTTTTAATAAAAAACAAATCAAATAAAAAATTATAGGAGTCATTTAGCTGAAGTTTATACACCTTTGCATACGGCTTGAATGGTCATAAAAATGTAAATTTTGTCAATAAATTATTAACAGGTTTGGTACAGTTTATATTTAATTTTCTTTGAAGCAGAAAATGGAAATTTTCTATATTATTTATACAGAACCAAAAAAAATGGTATTGGAATATGTATATTTTATTTTATTTTGTACACACATTTCTTATTTTTTACATGTGTCGGCTTTGACATAACTACTATTTTAACAGATTTTCGATTGCTTGGTATGTGTAAAAATGCTTGACTTACTCCAAAAATTTGCATACATTTTGACACGAGTACGCAGCAGTTTGATTAATGTTATAAGAACACAACGGGTCAATGGCAAAATAAACAAATTAATTTAAGGAAATTTTATCTTAAATCTGTTACATAAGTTTTTACCGGACATTTTTATTTTTATTAGAACATCAGGTGGTACGCAGTTATATTAAAAATGAATCATATTATTAGTCAACTTTAATTTGTTTTATGTTATCATAATAGTTATTTTTGATCATAAGCTTTTGCAATGCCTATAAGTTGGCTATTTTTGGTCTTTTTGATGATTAATTTATTGTCTGGATCAGTAATACGTTGCAGTTTTTTTTAAATTTCTGTTTATTAGGTTTGTCTTTTCTGTTTGTTTATATTGTTTTGTTTTAATCTATTTTTTTTGTTTATATTCATTAATAAATCTTTGAGTTTCTTTAGTTTCTAAAATTTGCGTTCATTTGATTTATTGTTTTTTTAAAACCCTTTAAAGTTGTTTTTTTGTTTGATAGGTTTTGAGATCAAATTATTAAAGGTTTTTTGCCTTATTGACAAATTATTTTTTATATATAGTTGAGCTTCTGTATGAATTATATTTATATATATTTATATTAGTTATATTTTGCAAAAAATAGTATGTGAGTTTTTGATGTGTTATTTACATCTGAGTTGAGATTATTAGCCATGATGTAGGTAGATAAAATTGGAAATCTTTTAAAATTAGAATTATTTAAAAATTGAAAACGAATTATCAGATTTACTCAATTTAATTAAAAAGTTGAAATAGGCAATAAAAAATAGTTTTATTTTTACAAAACGTATGCAAATTGTTACTTAAAAAAATGATTGTTTTACATAAAATATCAAATAATAAAAGTATAATTTTGTGATAAATATTAGATCATAATATTAAAAATCAATAACAAACTGACATTAATGTTGAGAACAAGAATGTTATGAAAGGAAGAAACTGAATATAGTCACAAAATATTGTTTCTAAAATGTCGTTATTGACTAATAAAAAATATGTATTTAATATTTTTCAAAAAGCACAATGCAAAATATTTGCGTTGACAATCTGTTGCACCGTCTTTTATTATGACTATCAAAATTGAATTAGAAATATTGCGCAATTGTCAAGTTTATACTTAGAAACGCTAAAAAATGATTTTACTAAAGGTGAGTGATTAAAAAAATTTTTTTATTTAAAATCATCTTAGATAATATATTTTTATTAAAAGATGTTAAAGTTTTAAATGTTTTAAATCACTGGGCCAACTTTAATTATTGTTTAATGCTCAAAATTAAATCCAATATATGTAAACTCAATTTTTTAAATAATTTTATAAAAAATAGAAATCGTCTATTTAGAAGACGGAAGGAATGAAACCTTTAAATTAAATCTATTATTGCTGTATAAGAAATACTTAAAAATAAATTCTGAAAACTCACAAAATCTACACTGAACGTATGAACATCAACATTAATAAATGTGGGTAAAATAAAATGCATTAAAAGAATAAATTAAAAAAATGCTTGTTATCGCAACGCAATAATAAGTTAATATACTATGTTCATAATAATTAAACAATCAACAAAATTTCAAATTTTAAAATGTTATACAATGTACTCCATTCCATTTAGCATCAATGGTCTTGAAATTTATGAGTAAATTTTATGTACTACTGCTATAGTATTTGCAATATTATACTTTAGATAATACACAGAAAGAAAAGGTTAGTATTTAGAGAAATAAAAAGTATTCACATGGTAAAAAAACATTGAGAATAATAAATCCGTATTTCAATGAAATAGAGCTAAAAAAACAAAACATTTTGGAAAATGATAAAATTGACAATTGTTTTGTTAAATAATATTAAAGCTTTGAAAAAATATATTAAGCTCACAAACAAATGCTAACCAAGGAAATCAGAAGGTATTAACTATTTACTTAAAGCTTTATTTTGTTAACTGGTGAAATATTTGTTTTGTTTATTGTTTACATTAATTTATTAATATATTCTAATTAAAAAAATCCAATATATTAGACAAATTAAAAATTAAATATTTTGAGTTCTAAACATCATTTTATTCTGTTATTTAGCATAAGTTATGTATAACTTGTATTTTAATATGCTTGTTTAAATATTTCTATCTAAGATTAAAACATTTAAATTATCATAATAATGCCGAAATTGTTAGTGCACAACAAATTTATCACAATTTTTGTAGCTAAATTTGTTTTGTAATACTTAAACATGAGTATTTATATGGTATTACCCATAAACCCACATAAACAAATATTTTGTAATTAGCAAGATATATGTGAATTTCTACATGTTGCTTTGGAGTTGTGTTGCATGTATAGTTTGAACAGTGCTATAATTTCTGGAGAGAAACATGGTTATAAAATACATAAATGGCATTACTACAAAACAAACAAATTAATTCAAGAGTGTTTTAAAAAACTCAAGTTAGTAATTGACATGTAAATTAAATTATATTGTTTAAAAAAGTGTTATTTTACGACATAGAAGATATTTATAGGTTTTTGAGTTGCACATTTGATGTGAGTACTAAATTTGGATTAAAGTGTGATTTCTGAATTAACACGGTCTGATGCATTTTTAACATTATATGTTTCTAATGCCAATTTGACAAATTTCAAAATAATTTTCTAATGCCATTTTAGCATCATCTTTTTAAGTAAATAAAATAATATAAATTTGTAATACACAAATTTGATTTGATTTGTTTTTTTAACTTTTTATTTATGTTGATGCATTTTAATTATTGAGCTGAAGCAGACCATAAAATATAGTTTTTTTTACAATACTTATTCAAGTTGTAACTTAAATTAAAACTCATCTATTACATAAAATATCAAACAATAATATTTTATTTTTGTAATAATAATTAGTTTATGTCATATATACTTGTAAAAGAAACAGAAAAGTTAAAAAATATTTTACAACTTGGTAGATTAGTTTAGCTGAATAAACTGCAATTAGTGACTTAATTATGTTGTACGATATACACCATTGCATTAACCTTCAATGGTCTTGAAATACAAACAAAAATTGTGTTAATAACTGCAAACAAAATTATGAAAAGATCAACATGTCAAAACAAAGTTGTTTTTTAAATTAAAGTTTGATAAATTTATAATATATAATTATAAAATAATTGTTGATATTCATGTTTATTTTAAACTAATCCAATTCTTGTTGATGTTGCATTTATGACATAGTTATTAAACTTTAAATACATATATTCTTTCTCAAAATTTTCACCGATTGCTGTACACTGTGTTTTTTTTTCTTATAGAATTGTGGGATGCTGTATATTAATTACTTATATACATTTTTATGTTATTAGTTTATATATTTAGATATTTTGTATACTTCTAGCAAATTTAATGTTTGAATTTTTACAAAATCATTGTTTTGGAAAATATAATCTACATTAAATGTAACTAAAACGTGTAGATATATTTTTTAGATAAAATATAAGATTTGTCGCAATTATTAACGATTGAAATACTTGTAGTCACTATAAATATAATATATGTTTTAGCTGAATTAAGACAAACTGCTTTGCACCTAGCTTCAATAATTTTGGAATATTTTGTTTGCATTTTTTTATATACTTGCTATATATGTTGATTTTTTTTCATTTATTATTTTATGTTTTTGTCGTATCATTTAGATAATTTTTAGCGTCTCCATTTATGCGTCTTTCTATTGCTTTTTTGTGATATATGATACATGTGTCGTCAACGTATGTGTATATTTTTCAGTCAAGTTTTATATTACTATTATTTATGTATAATATTTACAGTATTGGCGTTGGCACTCCACTTTGTGCTTTTCTGATTCCGTCGATACAATAAGTATGTGTTTAATTGTTTTTTTGTGTGGTTTTAGTGTATGTTTTTAGTAGTTTTAGGTTTGTATTTCTTATTTCAATAATTTTAATTTTTAAATAATTTATCTTTGTGGAACAACTTTCCTCATGTCTACAAATATTAGAACTACATACTGCTTCTCATCCAACGTTGCTGTTAAATGTATTATATCAGTTATATTATGCTCGTTGTGTAAAATTTTTTTTAATGCGTATTTTCTTTTGTTTTTCATATTGTTTGTTTATGTCTGTCATTAGTCTATTATATATTACCTTTTTTGTTGTTTTGCTTAAGATAGTGGTCTAGAATTTTTTAAAAAAAATTTTGTGTTTTATTATTTATTTTGTTAGGTATTTGTAGATATTTGTAAATATTTACGTTTTTTTTTTTTCATCTCTATTTTTTATTTTTATTTTTATTTGCTTAGTATTAGTGTATCCGGATTCTTATTATTTACTCTATAAGCTATTTTGATTTGTTGCAATTTTTTCTATATTTTTTATTTTTAGGTTTTTCTTTTTTATATCTTTAATCTTGTTGAAGAGTTTTTCTTATTTTCTTTTTTCATTCATTAAATTTGATGGCAAATTTATTGCTTCTTTTAGTTCTTCTATGTTGTCTTGTTTGTCAATATTTTATATGTTAAAATATTTATTATTTAATTTATATTATAAATAAAGATATAAAAAAAATGTTTCCAAGTTTTAATTCCGTGTTTGAAGTGTACAGTATACCACTTGCCACAGCTTTTTGATGTGCGCATTCCACTATAGATTGCTTATTGCTATATCTAAGAAGTAAGATTAATATGTTGGAAATTTGATTGCAGATTGCAGTAGAAGAAAATATTGTATACAATCAGAAATAGTAGATGATGTTCCTTGTGAGACCCTATAAAATGATTGATAGATAGGTTAAATACTAATTCTGTCATAAATACACACAACTTTTTAAGAAATATTATGAGTGATGGTATAGAGACTATCAAAATCAAAGTTATAAGACAATAATCAAATAAAAAATTATAGCTAGCCACAGATTTAGTAATCCATATTACAATTTTATTTTTAAATTCTCGTGGAATATATTAAAGATAAATGATGTAGTTTAACATTTTCAAAATAAAATTAGGAATGTTAAAATCTAACACTTTTAAAACTTTTCTGAGAATTTGACAATAACGGTAAGAAAGTTTTTAGCAAAATTAAAAATTTTTGGTTATTAATATAATATTTAGTGCTGTAAAGTCATATTAAAAATAATGCAAAGTGCCTAGAAAATATATTTGCTATTTATTGATCTTTTTGTTAAGTAATTTAGTGTCTGAATCAGTGATAAAATGCAGTTTTGTTAAATGTTTATAAGTTTTTTAAGTTTTTGGGCAGATTCCAACAAATTTGTCTTTTTTGTTTGTTTATATTGTCTTAATAAATTTATAAACAAGTTTATTTACTGGTCTATTCTGAACATATTTTAACATCGATGTTAGCTAACATCGCTGTAAAAATTGATTTTTAACCAATCAGGTATCGAGTTTTTTGAATATTGCCTAGCAACGATCAAAATGTTAATTAACATCGCTGTAAAAAATGTTCAGAATACGGCTATTAGTTAATAAAATTTGCGTTTTTTAAATTATTTGATTTTTTTTTTAAAGTCTTCAAAAAGTTGTTTTTTCTGATTATTAAGACTTAAGATAAAAAGGGCAAAGAATAATTATAAAAGCTTTTTTCTTATTGGCAAATCTTTTTTTTTTTTTTTAATTTGATTTTGTCAAAAAACTTAGATATAGAAGAGATGGAATGTAAGTTTTTGATATGTTTTACTACATCTTTATTAGCCTTTCTAATATTGTATAAATTCTATTTATAAAATTGGTGGAAAATAAGGATTAGTTCTAATGTCGAATTTTTTATTTATAAATGTCAGTCGTAGTAATAAGTCCAAGGCCGAGTTGGGATTATTAGCCATAATGTAGGTAGTTAAAATTGGTATTCTTTTGAAATTGGAATTATTTAAGAATTGAGAACTAATTATCAATTTTACTTAATTTAATTAAAAAGTTGAAACAGGCAATAAAAAATAGTTTTTTTTTTACAAAATGTATGCAAGTTATAATTTAAATAAAAATTTATGTTTTACATAATAACTATCTGTTTCACTATCTCTTAATATGATTATCAAAAATGCTTTAGAAATATTGCGTGAAGTTAGAATTTATGAATGAAAATATTTTTTTTTTTTAATATAAATAAAAAATAAAAAAAATAAAGGAGTTATTTAGTTGATTTTTATATACCTTTACATACTGCTTGTATGGTCGCAAAAACGTAAATTTTATCAATAAATCATTAGCAGGTTTGGTATAGTTTGTATTTTTCTTTGAAGCAGAAAATGGGAATACTATCTATAATATTTAAATATAGCCAGAATGGTAATGGAATATGTATTTTTTTTAATTATTAGAACAACAGGTAGTATGCAGTTATATTAAAAATAAGTCATACTATTAGTCAACTTTAGTTTGTTTTATGTTATTATAATAGATATTTTCAATCATAACTAAAAGCTTTTGCTTTGCCTACAAGTCTACTATTATTGGTCTTTTTGATGAATAATTTATTGTCTAAATCAGTAATACGGTGCAGTTTAGGCAATTATTTATTTTTTATTTATTTGTTTATTTTTTTAATTTCTGTCCAATAAGTTTGATTTTTCTGTTTGTTTATATTGTTTTGTTTAATACTATTTTTATTGTTTATATTCATTATTAAATTTTTAAGTTTGTTTAGTTTGTAAAATTTGCTTTCATTTGAATTATGGTCTCTTTTTAAAGTTGCTGTAAAGTTGTTTTTTTGTTTGATAAGTTTTAAGATAAAAAGGGCAATGAATAATTATAAACAGTTTGTTTTTTCATATTGACAAATTATTTTTTATATATAGTTAAGCTTCTCTAAGAGTTTAGCTATATTTTGCTAAAAAATAGCATGATGTAAGTAGATAAAATTGGTATTCTGTTTAAATTAAAATTATTTAAAAATTGAGAACTAATTATTAATTTTACTCAATTTAATTAAAAAGTTAAAACAGGCAATAAAAAATTGTTTTCTTTTTACAAAACGTATGCAAGTTGTAACTTAAATAAAAGTTTATGTTTTACATAAAATATCAAATAATAAAATTATAATTTTGTGATAAATATTAGTTCATAATATCAAAAATAAATAACAAACTGACATTAATGCTAAAAACAAGAATGTTATGAAGTGAAGAAACTGAATATAGTCATAAAATATTGTTTCTAAAATGTCGATATTGACTATTAAAAAATATGTATTTATTATAATTTTTCAAAAAGCACAATGCAATATTTGCGTTGACAATCTGTTGCACTATCTTTTATTACAACTATAAAAAATGTACTATAAATATTGCGTGATTGTAAATTTTATACTTAGGAACGCTAAAAAAATACTTTTATTAAGGTGAGGGATTAAATATAGATATTATTATTAAAAGATGTTGAAGTTTTAAATATTTCAAATCACTGAGCTAACTTTAATTATTGTTTAATGCTCATAATTGGGCCCAAAATATGTAAACTCAATTTTTTAATTGATTTGATAAAAAATAGAAACCGTCTATTTTGAAAACGTAAGAAATGAAATGAAATTCATTATTGTTGTATAAGAACTACGTAAAAATAAATCCTAAAAACTCACAAAATCTACGCTGAACGTATTGACATCAACATTAATAGATGTGGGTAAAATAAATTGAAAAAAAAAATTAATTAAAAAAATGCTTGTTATCACAACGCAATAACAAATACATAAACTATGTTTATAATATTTAAACAATCAATAAAATCGCAAACTTTAAAATGTTATACAATGTACTCCATTCCATTTAGCATCCATCAATGGTCTTGGAATTTATGAGTAAATTTTATGTACTACTGCTGAGTATTTGCAATATTATACTTTAGGTGATACACAGAAAGAAAAGGTTGCTATTTATTGAAATATAAAGTATTCACATGTTAAAAAAGCATTGAAAATAATAAATCCGTATTTCAATGGAATGCAGCTAAAAAACAAAATATTTTGGAAAATGATAAAAGGACAATTGTTTTGTTCATTAATATTAAAGCTATAAAAAAATATATTAAGCTCACAAACAAATACTAACCAAGGAAATCAGAAGGTATTAACTATTTACTTAAAGTTTTATTTTGTGTGCATTTATTAACTGATAAAATATTTGTTCTGTTTATTGTTTAGATTAATTCATTAATATATTCCAATTAAAAAAATCCAATATATTAGACAAATTAAAAATTAAATATTTTGAGTTCTAAGCTCCATTTTATTCTATTGTTTAGCATAAGTTATGTATAACTGGTATTTTAATATGCTTGTTTAAATAATTCTATCTAAGATTAATACATTTAAATTAGCATAATAATGCCGAAATTGTTAGTCCACAACAAATTTATCACAATTTTTGTAGCTAAATTTGTTTTGTAATATTCAAACATGAGTATGTATATGTATATTACCCATAAACCCACATAAACAAATATTTTGTAATCAATAAGATATATGTGAGTTTCTACATGTTGCTTTGGAGTTGTGTTGCATGTATAGTTTGAACAGTGCTATAATTTCTGGAGAGAAACATGGTTATAAAATACATAAATGGCATTACTACAAAACAAACAAATAAATTCAAGAGTGTTTTAAAAAACTGAAGTTAGTAATTGACATGTAAATTAAATTATATTGTTTAAAAAAGTGTTATTTTACGACATAGAAGATATTTATAGGTTTTTGAGTTGCACATTTGATGAGAGTACTAAATTTAGATTAAAGTGTGATTTCTGAATTAACACGGTCTGATGCATTTTTAACATTATATGTTTCTAATGCCAATTTGACAAATTTCAAAATAATTTTCTAATGCCATTTTAACATCATCTTTTTAAGTAAATAAAATAATATAAATTTGTAATACACAAATTTGATTTGATTTGTTTTTTTAACTTTTTATTTATGTTGATGCATTTTAATTATTGAGCTGAAGCAGACCATAAAATATAGTTTTTTTTACAATACTTATTCAAGTTGTAACTTAAATTAAAACTCATCTATTACATAAAATATCAAACAATAATATTTTATTTTTGTAATAATAATTAGTTTATGTCATATATACTTGTAAAAGAAACAGAAAAGTTAAAAAATATTTTACAACTTGGTAGATTAGTTTAGCTGAATAAACTGCAATTAGTGACTTAATTATGTTGTACGATAACACCATTGCATTAAGCTTCAATGGTCTTGAAATACAAACAACAATTGTGTTAATAACAGCAAAAAAAATATTAAAAGATCAACATGTCAAAACAAAGTGGTTTTTCAAATTAAAGTGTGATAAATTTGTAATAAATAATTATAGAACAATTGTTGATACTCATGTGTGTATTAAACTAATCCTATTCTTGTTGATGTTACATTTATCACATAGTATATTAAACTTTAAATACATATATTTTTTACATGTTCACTTCTAGCAAATTTAATGTTAGAATTTCTACAAAAATATAGTTTTGAAATATATATATATAGTTTGATTGTTAACGACTTATAGTATTTATTTTCTAATTGGATAACGGGATGATAAGTCAATTTAAGAATGGAGTTTTTTTTTTAAAACAAACATATATATATATATACTTTGGATGGTAAGTGTTGCCGCAATTATTATCGATTAAAATATGTATAGCCACTAAAAATATAATATATGTTTTAGCTGAATTAAGCCAAACTGCTTTACACCTAGCTTCAATGGTTTTGGAATAATGTTTGCGTTTTTTTTATCTTATTGCCATATATGGTGACTTTTTTTCATATCATTCAGATAATTTTTAACGTCCCATGTTTCTTTCTATTGTTTTTTTGTGATATATGATACATGTGTCGTCAGTGTAAGTATATATTTTTTTCAGTCAAGTTTATTATTATTATTATTATTTATGTATAATATCCACAGTATTGGAGCTGGCACTCCACTTTGTGCTAGCCCTTATTCTGCTTCCGTCGATGCAATAAGTATGTCGTTTATTCTTGTTTTTTATGTTGTGGTTTTAATGTATGTTTTTAGTAGTTTTAGGTTTGTGTTTCTTATTTCAATAATTTTAAATTTTATTAAATTTTCTTTGAGGATTTTTTCAAAAGCTTTCTTTATGTCTACAAATATTAGAACTACATACTGCTTCTCATCCAGCTTTCCTGCTATATGTATTATATCAGTTATATTATGCCAGTTGCGTTTAATATTTTATAATGCGTATTATTTATTATTTTTTATATTATGTTTGTTTATGTCTTTGAGTCTATTATATATTACTTTTTTTGTTGATTTGCTTAAGATAGTAGTCTATTTATTTGTTAAGTATTTGTGAATATTTATGATTTTCTTTTTTTATTTCCATTTTTTTTTTTTCGAATTTATTCAGTATTATTAGGACTCTTTATTATTTATTCTATAAGCTACTTTCATTTGTTGCAATTTTCATCATTTTGTTTGTTTTTTTATTTTGTAATTTTTGTTACATTTTTAATCTTGAAAAGTTTTTCTTATTTTCTTTCTTCAAATTTGATAATAAATCTATTGTGTTTTTTAGTTGTTGACAGTATTTTATATGTTAAATTTATTATTTAATTTATATTATAAATAACAATAAAAAATATTTATATATAAGTGTTTATTTAACTATAGATTGCTTATTGCAATATCTAAGAAGTAAGATTAATATGTTGGAAATTTGATTGTAAATTGTAGTAGAAGAAAATACTGTATACATGCAGAAATAGTAGTAATCCTTGTGACACTTTTTAAAATGAGCAAACAATAGGTTAAATACTAATATTGTCATGAATATACAGCTTTCTGTTGATGATTATATTTATAAGAAATATTTTGTGTAATGGTATATACCAACAATGTCAAAATTATAAGACAAAAATTGAATGGAAAATTATAGCTACAGTTTTAGTAATCTATATTAAAATGATGTACTAAATTAAGAATAAGGTGTAATTCTGAAAAGAAAAGTTTTATTTAAAATAGATCGGTCATAGAATTTTAAATTAATTTATTTGAAATTTTATTATCTGCTCAAACACAAAATGCTGCATTAGATCACAAAACATAAATTTTAGAACAAATAACAAAAAAAAAACAATTTATACATTAATTTATATTTGAAAAACAAAAGCAAATTTGCCCAAAAATAGCATATTTTGTTCTCCTCGGTTGTTGCTTTTAGTTTTTTCAGCACCGGTCTAAATTTTGGTTTTACTCGTATACCGAATGGTTTTATTGACTATGTTTAATTAGCTTTTATTTCCTTATTTGTCTGTTGTATTAAAACGTAAATTGATTTTTTAATGCAATAACATTTCAAGTTAGTCCTTACTATTAAAGTCTATTTTTCTTGCAACACATTCAAAGTGTGTTTATTTTTCTGTATTGTTTGTCTTGTTTCAGCTATTACAATTAACTGTAGTAGTAATTGTGAGAGTTATACTTTTATTTGCTGCAAGTGTTGTTCTTATTGCTCCTGTTGTCAGCAAGCATACCAAACTTAGCTTAGTTTTGTAGCCGTACTCTTGAAAATTGTTTTTTGCCCTATTTAAGTGCTTTTTATGTAATAATTATTCTGATCAATATTATTTTATATGGCTCTGCTTTTATTAGGTGTAAATCTTTGTGCGACCAACTAAAATATTGGCTACAAAAAGCACCAAAATAGCATTTTCTAGGCGAGTATTAAAGGTTACTCTGGTAATAAGCGTTTCAAATAGTTTACTTTTTTTGTCGCCGAAAGTGTGACATTATCTTTATTTCTTTTTTAGTTTTTTTGGTGATTTGTTTGTTTGTAATAGACCATTTTTTACAATATTTTTTCACAATTTTCTGTGTTTAAAAATAGTTGAATTATTATTATCAAAGGTTTAGACAATTGCAGTGATGTACTCGTAATTATATACAGCTTTATGTTATGAGTTTATTATGTAATTCTATATTTTGTACAGTTTTAGCAAATAAAATGTTTGCATTTCTATAATTTGTATAAGTATTCTCATCATTCTCATCACAACAATGTAAGAAATTGGCACAACTAACTAATCATTTTTCAGTTTTTTTATGACAAGGTCAGTATGTTTACAAAACCTTTAATATATGTAAACATTTTATTTAAAAACTTTTACTAGTATTAAACGACTACTATTAACTTTAATTATAGACAAAGAATAAATAAATAAACATTATTATTTTTTAATTAAATGTATTACATACAGGGGACTAATATGTACTTTGTATGCTAAAGCAATCATTTATAGCAAATGGTAAACTAAATTATATAAATAAATCATTATTTTGTAAATGAGATTCACTACCATTATTTACTTATACTGGAATGTACACCCTGTAAAAATAAAAAATATTTTTGTTATTTAAAGTGTTAGAGATAGTTTTTGTTAGCATTGCTTATAAAATTATTAATGTACTGTATATGGTGTTATTTACGTACATGTATTGTCTGAGAACCTAAAATTATGTACACATAGATTATGTGGGTCTTTAACGTGTGAAAAATACATTGACAAGAGGTCATTGAGATGCTTTACAACTGTCTGAGGTTATTCACAAATTGGCTGAGAAAAATCTTGGTGGTGTCTAAAACAAAGTACATTGGCATTGAGGTAATTAAAGTACTTGACAGTTGGAGTTGTACTAGGCTATAAAAAATGGTTATTCATACATTGGCACAAAGCCTTGGGGATTGTATGTTAACACCGTATTTGGCATTAAGGTCTTATACGTAACAGTCGTTGGGGTATGCTTGTGCACTAGAAGTTGAAGCCTTGAAGTTGTACAACAACTGTAAAAGATTGTCAAGCTTACACAGGCTAGTTGGGTCATGAGGTTGTATGCAGAGCACATTACATTAATAAGGAACAGTTATAAACACACTGGTATTAGAAAATACCTTACAGATGTGTTAATTAGGTGATTTATGTAATTGTAGAAATTACGGAATGACTACCAGTTCTATGCTACAGAGAAATTGTATGTTTGTTGAGTGCGCGGATCATATCAATAATTATGTGCAGGTTTAATTTATAGAAATGTTGTAGTGAAACAATGCGGTCGGATGATTGGACGACAATTCATTATTAAAATATTATTTCTGAATAGTATTAAGTTAATTAATATACCTCGTTTAAGCACGGAGTGGTGGTTGGGAGAATTAGCGTGCGTCGCGTTAGTTAAATAAAAAATAATTCTTATAACTATGTTTTTTAAAAGTATTAAAAGAACAGTGATTGGAGCTAAAATTGGTAATAAAATATTAATGTTTAAACACAATTTCTTAGAACTAAGTAAAAAGAAACACTTAGTTTCACAAAACGCAGATATCATCAAACGTTTTAAATTGTGATAAACACTGCAATTGTTTTGGGAATTTATGTTAACAATTTGGCTAAAAGTTGTTCTACTAACTTTAGCCAAATTGCTTTACATTTTAATCAGTTTTGGAAAATATAATTCCCATCAAATGTCTGAGTTAC
Organism: Tachinus rufipes; assembly: GCA_963932245.1. Lineage (NCBI taxonomy): Eukaryota > Metazoa > Arthropoda > Insecta > Coleoptera > Staphylinidae > Tachinus > Tachinus rufipes. Next base: position 56,839,653 of record OZ010748.1, read on the forward strand.
AAAAACGTCAATTTTTTTTTTATTTGGGTTTAAGCTGAAGTTATGTTACATTAATTGTCTACTGAAATATTTTATTTGACGCAATTTTTACCAATTTATAAAAATTATATATAATATATGTTTTAGATAAACTGCATTTGGGCAAAACCCTGTAATGGAAGTAATTTATGTTAGATATGCTACTAAGAAAAAAATTAAAAGAATAGTTTTATAAAATTGACAACCATGTACAACGACAAAAATTAGCATAATTCACTTAGATACAGTTAAAGTACTCGAGGCATTCAAAAATGAAACCTATCCTTATGGCCTTTTCCGTTTTAAGTAGAATTTTACAATTGACTTTTTGGATTAAAAAGGGCATTTTTACTTTTGATAATGAATACTTTAAAGCTACTGATTAAACAAATAACTATAAAATGTATATTTTAAATTATTTATGTTAATGTTTACTGTTAGAAAACAATTATATTTATTGTAGTTGTATTACACACTTAATAAAAGCATTAATTTCTAATAAGACAAAGCACCGCACATTCAGTACGGCAAACTCAAACTGTGTTGCAAACCGTGTTTCCTGATCACTTGATTTTGAAGTTTAGTGATAGCATGACTGTCCAATTCTACCAATTTCTTTTTGTGAGATATTCAAAGTAAAAAGTCTATGAGAAGCGTCTTTAAGCATTTTAAGATCTTAAAATGCGTATTTTAGAAGAAATGAAAAGTACTGAACCAAAATTGTTGATAAAAGTAATGCAAAACTTTACACAAAGATATAGTTTTGCATCAGAGCTTTGGGTGGACATTTAAATAAATAAACTAAAATTGCACATAATAAAGTTGATATTTATGTCAAATTTATTTAAATCCAATATTTTTTACGCTAACAGTTGCCGGAATCTGTATCATATAAAAAATAAATATTAAAAAAACTCTTTTGCATTGTTGCGTTATATTTTGGCAACTAAATAACTGTGATTGAAGCAGAAAATGCTCATGAAATACGTTTCATAATTTTTAAGTAGTTATCAAATTGCAATTATTTAAATCTCAGTTCAGATTTACTTTATTTTGCATTGGTACAACCAGGCATATATTGATAGCATCTTCAAATGGATATTTAAAATAAACTGAAACTGAAGCAAAAAGTGGTCATGAAATTTAAAACGGTTTATCATAAAAAGTAGAAACCATTTTAAAATACAATATTCAGTTTTATATAACAAAAATATTAACGTGCTTTTAAGACTGTAAACAGTATTGCAATAGTTTTGAGAAATTTATTACAATTTTAAAGCTGAAACTAACAAAACAGCATTACATTTTGCATAAATGGTTTTGGAACATGTAAATATAATCAAATCTTTTCTCGTGTTTTGTAAACATTTTTTTAATTTAGTTTTTTTTTATTGTAACAAAATACTAACAAAACTTAATTATAATAGAATACTTTTTTTTAATTTTTATAATATTTAGATAACATGCGCAATTATTAATGTTAATAAACGATGTTTCAATATTTTTGGTTAGAGATTGTAAAAAATGTTCTAAATTTTTTCCATGAGATATTAGCACAGTATTGTCAACATATTGTATATTTTTGGATTAAAATAGTGACCTACGTTCAACATATCACTGCAATAGACATTATACCAGAGTGTTGACAAATGACGGAAGAGAAAGAGTTTTAACTTTGACATATAGTTGCCTATTCTGATTTTTTTATTGTTTATAATAGGTAAGACAAAACTTTATTTACCAAACAGAGTCAAAAACCTTGTTTATGTCAAGAAAAAAATCTGGCGCCCGCAACAGCTAATCAACAAAAAGTATTTTTACATCAAAATTAGTTTTAACTAAAAAAGCTAATCAGCTCAGTTTTAATGAAAACTATAGCATATTATCTTTAAATAGTCATAAATATACACAACCAAATTATTAATAAGAATAAATGTAAAATAGTAGTTATTGAAAACTTTCTTTTTAAATTTTATGTTAATGCAGAAAAATGAATACAATCCGAAAAGCTGAAAGACATCATTACATAATGTTGTAAGTATTTCTATACACTATAACATAATGCATGTTAATAGCCATAAGTATGACATGAAAAAGTATTTTTAACAAAATTATTATTATATTCTCGTCATAAATTTAATGCTGGTTTTGTACAGAAATGGGCACAACCCAAAAAGCTGAATAGAGTACATTGCTTTTGCTGCTAGCATTTCTTTACGCTGCTATTACATAATGCATGTAAATAACCATAGATTTACATTAAAACATATTTTAGTATTAACAAATTTATATTAATGTAAAGTAATCAAGAGTTATGCATTTCAATGAACATTATAAGATTAATAGATCAATCTTTTTGCAAACAAACAAAGCTTAATAGACTAAATGCATTAGTTTGTTAAATGAAATGTTTATTTAAAAAATCAGTTTAAGTTTAAATTCTACAACTCTTTTACTTTTTTTAAAACTGTAGCAGGTCTTTTATAGATTATTAAACTCATTGTTCGACAATTTCTATTACATTTTTTCAACTTGTTGACAACTTTAAATCTAAATCAATAGCGAGTAACACTGAACATTATTGCATTTTGCATGGTAATGGTTATAGATATTTTGAAAAATATTATTTAGATACTTCAAAATTAAATTAAATTGAATGTTATAATACTAGAAGGTACAAACTACAAAACCCACTAAACTTTATATTCAGTGAGTAGACTTTGTTCTATATTGGCGCTTACAGTATTACACAACTTACTTCTTTTTCTTCTTCTTCTTCTTCTTCTTCTTCTTAGCGTGCTTCATCCTCTTCGGATATTACCAATCATTATCACAATCTTCTCCTTGTTCACTGCACTGCAAAAAAGTTGCAGCAATGTCATGTCAATTCACTGGCGTAGATTTTAAGCCATACAGTTCGGCGTCTTCTCTTGTTCCCATCACCATTTCTTCCAGACTCACTTGAAGTATTCTGTATCTATCACGTGCCCGAGATATTCGAATTTTCTAACCTTAACAGCTTTCAATACTTCCTGTTTCTTGCCCATTCTCTGCAGAACCTCCTCATTACAAATGTGCTCTTTCCATGAGATATTTAGGATACGACGATATGTCCATAGTTCGAAAGCCTCTAGTTTTTTCTTTGTATCCTTACTATGTAAAAAAATTAAAACTTGATTCAAAATTATTTATTTTAGTATTATTGCATAACATTTTAACCAGTTTAAATTTTGTAAGTCGATCTAATCAATATTTATAATTAACTTTCAATTAATTTTTAAATATATAAAACAAATAATTTGTTCTAGAATAAAGTTTAAGACCTCCAAAATTAAATTTTTAAGTAGTTTTATCTTTTTTTATTTTATACAATCATTTCACTGCTTTTAGTTAATATTCGATGAAAACAGTTTTGTGAACATAGTAGATGACAATCTACTAATAAAAATAATGTAATTGTTTAACATTAACTTGAACCTATTAATTAATTAATGATAAGAAAAAAAAATTAGCATATTTTAAACGAAATGATTATTAATTGATAAACATGAATGTTATTTAATAAAACTTAAAAAAATCTTGTTAAACTTGCTTGGCTTGATTTTATGTAATAGTAAACATTCAATAGTTATTATGTATTACTAACTAATAAATATTATTTTACAATTTGGACACAATATACTATTAATTTACCTTATAAATTGAACGAGCTCCAATTATTTTTAGTAAAGTGAATACTCCTACTGTTAAATTTTTTGCAAAGATATAGATATCCGTAGTCTTCTTTAATGGTTTATTGATTTAATTTAATTTAGCATCATTATGTAGGCTTCAATGTAATCTTGTCCAAATAGTGGAATAAACTTTCATCACGACATTTAGTTACAATAGGTATTTTCTGAGTTTTATATTTACCATACATTTATTATCAAGAATATTTTTTTAGGTTTAGATTATTATCTTTGTTGTTTTCCAATACTCATACATTTAAATCTATCAAGTTTAAGATCTTTCCTTTTTTCTTTGTATAACTTTTTGTTTTGGTTTGGTAAGCTGTTTCCATTGTTTGCACATGTGCAAAACATTATAACTAATAATTAATTCATTGTGTGAAAACTGAATTAATTTTTGTTGTTCTTTTAAGAAAACAATGTGATACTTCTATGCGGTATTCGGTTTGGTACAGTTGGTTGATATGCACCTGAAATCAATTTAATTATTAGTTTTAAAATTTACTGCATTGAAAATAAAAAAAGCAAACACAAAACATAAAAGACTATAATTTTAATAGTCAGCTCATGATAATATATGTTTTGCATGCGCACTCCGAAAAACAGTTTTTCCGCCCGTATTTTGAATCGGAAAGTGATGCTTTGGCGCCTTAGGGCCGTAGAATCTTTTGACGCCCGCTGAGGATTGAGCTTTTAAAACATAGATAGGATTAGTTTAAAAATTATTATGTTTATTGATTATATATATATATATCTATATACTGAATTAACAGTATTATTTAAAAATTAAATTAATTATTACATGATTTAATAATAATAATGTTTATTCTACTTATAATAAATACATAGAATACAAGAGGAGAAGTGGCATAGTTCAAGTTTATTGAATTTTACAATTCTACTTGTTCTTCCACCATACCATAACTTATAACTAACTTAGCCTAAATTACAAAATAACTATAATGTTAAACAAATTAAAAATGTATAAAAATATTTAAAATTAATTTAAAAATTAAATTTAATAATGATATTTTTAAATATTTGCTTGATTTAATATTATTATATACAAAAGATAGTACTATTGACATCTAGTAAAGAGTGAGAACCGCAAACAAGATAAAAGCAAAAGTATCAGTAAATATACCGGCTTCCATAAAAAAACACACAGAAGTTGTTGATCAATTTTATTAAAAATGATTAATAAAATAAATAAAATCTATACATTTTTTTAATAAACTAAATGATTTTGAACGTTGCCGTATTATTGGTATAAAAAAGGGCGGACTTTTTGTTTAGAGATATTGCTGGCCGTATAAATCGTAATGTTGCAACGGTGGTAAGATGTTAGTCTAGTCTAGATAGTCCAATAAAGACGTTCAACAAGGCCGCCTTAAATCTGGACATTCCCGGGTGACATAAATCGTGAAAAACGCCGTTTAATTCTTTTGGCCACAAGAAACAAACTTGCTTAATTGCAATAGATTTGATAGAAAGTGCAGGACATAGAATGTAATATCATCTGTTTATCGCTAGATAAAATCTTATGAACTGCATTTGTACCGTCCATTTTATCATAATAAACCATACTGGAGCAACTAATTTCTAAAAAAAATGTTTGTTTTTTTGTTTTCAAATTTTAATCATTTGTTAAAAATTATATAACTTCTTTGTATTGCGTTTTTTAGGAAAGTCAGTATATGATATAATTAGACCAGATGCCGTACTTTCAATTTTCAAGTCTAGACTGATTTTATGTAATGTCTTAAAAAGTTGACAATATTATATCAAAAAATAGAAGTAACCAAAAATTGTTGCAAATAAACTACGTATAGCCACAATTCAACATACTGCAAAATTTGACATAATGTGTTGGAACTGCTGTGAATCGGGACATTTTTGCGGATTGTAAATCAAGAAGAGTTAAATTCTGATTTAAATGTAGTCAAAAAGACAGAACAGTATGTGAACGCCCAAATTGTTCAAGAACAAAACAAAAAAACTATTTATTGAGAATTCGTCGAAAATCGAAGTCTAAATGAAATGCCGACAAAACTAACATTGATTGGGTAAACCGGTTAAATAAAGATAAAAAATATGTGTAGGCTAGTAAAAGGGTGTTCTTTATTTGTTACTAAAACGGAAAATAATCGCCCATAATTGTTTTCAAAACTACGAGCATATTGTTACAGAGATAATTACTCTAACAATCATTGTATCTGGGTTGGAGAATAATGTAGAATTTTTAATAATAAATAAAAACTTTGGTTTTTAGATTGATTTTGTGTGCCAATTTTTTGAAAAATAACAAAATTTTACTTTCAAACAAACAGCAGACATTAGGCAAAGGAGTTGCAAATATTGATCTAGGTCATTCATCAACGAGGTAATAGATGTTTGAACACTAGGAATTACTTTGTTGCCCAATCAACATACTAAGTTGGAATTGGTAAACAAGATTTTGAAACACGTTGTTTGTCTTTTGCTTTGCTTAGACAGTATCTGTTTTAGCCATAAAATGCGGGTAGTGTATCAAGGGCCGAAAATAAAGCCTATTTACAGCCCGCCGCTTGTAGCAGCACAAACGAGCAAAGCGTGTGAGGGCTGCTAAAATAATAATATAATTTTTCATTGTTTACAGTTATTCAAAGAGAACGCATTCATTTAAACAACATTTGAATTTAAAACTATTGTGTTTATAAATAATAATAAATTTATCATTATATATGGCTTATTTGACAAGAGAAAAAAAAGATGTTGTTTTGTTACTACAACTGTAATTGTGATACAAACGCAGCATCTAAATTGTATCTACAAACATACATAAAAAGAAAGCAGCCAAGTAAAAGTTTGTTATCACAACTTGAAAAAAAAATTAAAGAATTTGGATTATTTTGTAAACCAAAAAAAGCCAAAATTAATTATAATAAAGATTCAAAGATACGTGTTTTGGCATACAATACTTTTAAACCAACCGCATCTGTACAAGAGGATGAACTAATGTAACGTACCCAAAAAACAAGCAAAAAAAATATTAAAACAAAATAATTTTAAGTATTATCATCATCATATTGGAAACACTTTGTATCCAACAGATTTTGAAAAAAGATTAAATTATGCTTCATGGTTTATTGAAGAAAGTCAAAGACACGAACTATTTTCTCAATCAATTCTATTTACTGACAAAGCAAAATTTACAAATATTAGATTATTCAACCAACAAAAGCATGTTTACTGATCGAAAGAAAATCCATACTTAACAATTAAAAAATGAGAACAACATGTATTTTCTATTAATGTCTGGTGTGGCATTCTTGTAACAAAAATATTGAGTCCGTATCTTTATAAAGAAAATCTGAATTCCAAACGCTATCTGTTATTTTTACAAAATGAATTAGAAGAATTAATGGATGATCTTTCATTGAACTTTATCAAAAATTTCAAGAATTTTCAACATAATAGCACGCCTGCTCACAATGCACACATTGTATCAATTTATTTGTCAGAAAAATTTCCTAATTGGATACGTAATAGAGGTTCAATAAATTTCTTGATAACAATTTTGTTAGCTAGCAATATGCATATAGAATAGGGCTAATTGTTTACAAACAAAAACCACATAATATCGATAATCTGAAAACTAAAATCAGAAGAACTCTAACAGAAATTAGACATAATACTTTATTACAAGTACAAAATAATACATTAAAACGTTTAATAAGTAAACATAGTAGTTGTTTCATTTACTTATTAAATATGGAGTGACACATAGTAACCGTCGCAACCATCTTGATGATATTAAAACGTTGTCAATTTAAGAAAATGGTGGTCATTTTGAAGCATTATTACAATAATAATTAATTTAATTTATAGTATAGTATTCTAAATTTGGTTTTATGTTACATCACAATTACAACTATAGTAACAAAATAACATATAATTTTCTTTTTCCGACAAACAAACCCAGATGTTTATAACAATTAATATAAAAAAATAAAAATTGATATTTTGACAATTTATTTGGTTTTTAATTCTAAGGCAATCTTATAATATGTCGTAATAATTGTTCTATCAATTTATTTTTGTTTTTTGTAAATACTGAAAAAAACTAATTAAATGAGGTATAACAAACTATACATTTTTGAAATAAAAAAAAAAAAAGCTTTTCAATGAACTTATAGCCAACAAAGGTTGAAATTTAAAAAAAAGCAAGTTTAGTTTATATCTCAAAAATCAAAAATGTCATGACTTTTTTGTTAATTTATTTGAATTCTATACAAAAAATATCTACAAAATACATTTTTTATTTTTGCTCTAGAGTTAATAGACAAAAAGTTATTTAAGTTTGAAAAAAACAACCGTTTTTAGTTTTATTGGAATATTTAAAAAAGTGAAAACTTAAAAATGGCATTACGTTTTTCTGAAAATTCTGCCTAACTATGCTAAATTAACCAGTTTTGTAACATTTAAAATAACGAAGTTACTCATAGAACACACGTAAATTATTGACACCTGTATATATATTGGTAATTTCATTACTTTTCGACCAAACTTAAAAACCGAGTATCTCCAAACTGGCTCATAATTGTAACGGACATCAACTAGGCAAGTGTAGGGTAAAAACTTGTCAACAATAATTTTTGATTAATAATTTAATAATTTTATTGCTTATAATAAATTAATATTATTATTGTTTGTTTTAACTTATTGTAATTTCAAAATATTTTTAAAATTATTTTTCAAAAAGAAGCTGACTTTAACGTAATATTTTGCAGCAATGTCGTTTATACAATGTTATTTATTTTTACTATTTAAAATAAAATGAGCAATTTTGCGGCAACAATGTAATAATGAAATTAAGTGTATCAAAATCAATCATGATTATATAGACCAACAATAGATACAATGTTTGAAAAAACCTATCCTAACACATCATTGCGTATCAAGCAAGATTACACGATATAACTTGTTTAACTACTACTACTAATTTATTTCAACACATAAAGCTGCTGTTTTGGCTCTTAACTAACCACATTGCCTAGGTGGTGTAGTAGTTAGTACTCGACTACTGTGTAGTGATTAGCGTTCTCGACTATATCAGCATCAGATGTTCTGACACTCCAAGTTTGGCCACATTAAGCTTTTTTGCGGTACATTTCTTTTATCAATTATCAATCCTTAAGTCTAACTATTGCAAAGGATCCACACATCAACTCCCTTATTAGCGTAGAAAGAGAAAAAATTTATTGTAAGAAAAATTATACAAGAAACAGAAGAAAAAAGAGGAGCAATATGAATTTACAAAAGGAAGAACGACTCTAGAAGCCATTGAAAAAGTAATAGCCATCGTAAAAGAAGTAACAAATAAAACCATCAAAATAATATGGAGCTACCTACAAGAGAAAAATCTACTGACCAAAAATAGAAAAATTAGGCTGACCAGAGTAGCACCTCAGGATTTTGCACTAGGTCTAGTTTTTAACTATGAAATTTAGTTTATAATTAGCTACTCATGATGCGGCTGCCGGAAGGAGTGACAATAAAGGCATTTGCGGATTTGCGGCTTTGGTAGGTAGAAATATAGATATAAAAGTACTAAATGAAAGGTTAGAGTTGGCAATAAAGATGATAATAAGATAGATGACACATAAAAGGTTAGATCTGGCTCCGTAGTAAACTGAGGCGGCTTGGCTATCAACAAAGAGGACTAAATACTTTGGAGTCACACTTGAAGCAAAAGGATGGAATAAAGAGGTCAAGAAAGCAGTAAGAGAAACAAAAAAAAAAGAAATGCTTAGTAGGATTATGCCAAAAAAGGAAAGACCAGGAGAAGGAGCAAAAAAGCCAATAACAACTGCGGCTAGATAATAACATAATATAATTATGTAAACTGTTGTACGCCGCAGAAACATGGGGAGATGCTTTGAAGGCAAAAATAATAACAGAAAGAAAGTTAGAGAAGCTATGAGAGCAAGTTAAGGATCTGCAGGGCTTACAAGAAAGTGTCGCAAGAGAGAAGCACTAGAAGTAATTGCAGCGACACTACTTGAAAATTTGATGGTGGAATAAAAAGCAAGAGACGAGCGAGAGAAAATATGATGAAAAGATGGCAGAGACAGTAGAAAAAAGAAAAAAGGACAAGAGAACTAATACCAGAAATAAAACCAGGGAGGTTATTCTGGCATTGCAATTATGGCGTCATCATTACTTAATAAATCTGCCAGAGATTTATTTGCGTACTACATGACCACCTAGTAATATAAATTAAGGAGGACAACTTTTGGGGTGGGGATGGATCCAACCATTTATTTTTATTGGCAATATGTCTACGGTTAATCTTTTAAACGACAGATTGCAAAACATATTTTAAAATTCAAATAATTATTAAACGCTTATGTTGTTATCTCCCTAATGTAGATGGAACTGTTGTACAAATGTCTCGGCTTGGAACCCTTGGAACTTGTAAGATCAATTTTTACGACTTTACCTGATCATTTTTTGCGTAATAAATTTAGAATACATTGTTTTGAAAATTAAATATATTGATTTTTATTTTAAATGATAATAATGTTTTATAAATTCTTTTATATAATTTGTTTTATAAATACGCTGCCTTATAGAAGCGTAATACTATATTAGTAGCTAGTACAAATATTATTGTTATATATTTTTATTTTATTTTGAAAATATATTATGATATACTGTCAATGTCACTGTTTATGAGTTTGTTATGTTCGTATGATTACTGATAATCGAATACGTCTCAAGTCGGCAAAGTTTATTCTCGCAAATAATAAGTGTCATTACCCGCTTGTTGAATAATATACCGTATTGCATGTAGTCACAGAAAAATTTGGTTTCCATTGAAAATGGTAAATATATTCTATAAATATTATATAAAGTAACCAATTTTAAAGGAAAGGTAAAATAATAAAGTGTATTTGTTTGTACATATAAAGAAAATCAAACAAACCACTTGAGATACCGGTGTACAACAGATTAAAAGATTAGTTGTGGCGGTTTACTTGATGAAATTCTAATGGCCATAATAAAAAAAATTAAAAGATTACAGTTAACTTATATAATAACATTTAAGTCGGTGGCGTTTTAAATATAATTAGTATTGGATTATATGAAAAATGTAAGTATTTTCTAGCAATACTATTGGCTAGTAAATGAGTAGACTTAGCTTTTGGTTTTAACTCTTGGAATAAATACTTGACAGGAATTGTTTTACTTCTTTCGTTTATTAAGTAGTCGTGATTAGAAGAACGTTTTGTTGTCAGTGCCTGTGTGTGTGTGTGTGTGTGTGTGTGTGTGTGTTTAAAGTTATATTTTGATTAGTGTACTGTGTATAAAAACAGGTTTTTAAACCATTTTTTAAGTGTGTGTAATACATCAGGTAAGCTTTGCAAACTTTCTTCTTATATTATTATAAAATGAATTATTTGTCATAAATATTTTAGTGCAAGTTATAGTCATGCCGAGAAGTATTTCACGACCAATACTACGTAGCAATAAATCCAAAGCTCTAAAAGCATCATGGAAGAGTCGCAAACAATTGTTAGAAAGGTATAAAATAATCAATTGATTGTTTAATGTGTTCATAGTAAATCAGATAAAAACAGTGCAGCTTTTGTTATATACAGGGAATGCAATATCGAGCAAAAAAATAAATAGGGGTTTTTCGGTATTTTTGTATTCAAAACTGAGAATGCCAATATTAATTAATTACCGGTATTGCTAAAATTTTAGGAAATACAAAAAAAAATAAATTTATTTGCAGTAGGATATAAAAAAACATTTTTCGAACAACCAAATACAAAATTTAACAAAACTAAATAAAATTTTAATGAAAAACAAAAATTTATAATTAATTATTCGAGCCCAAGAATACAACTTCAAAGAGGCCAACCAAATACAGACAATTGTTTCGATTTTCACAAAACCTCTTCTTGATGGTACGATATTGCTTTATGGTAAAAAACAAATTCAAATAATGAATTTAATTGTTCTTAACACAAGTTATAGATAATAATTTGTGGTGCAAAATATTTGTAGCTCTATTGTGTTGTTTTGAGCAAATAAACCAAATATTATACGATGGAGTTTTTTATTGTTTTGTTATATATTATTCCGGTATTGCATTCTCTAGTTATATTATACATTTTATAAATACACGCTCCGTTAAATTTAAAGAAATAGATAAATTTGTCGCCGATGTTGTTAAATTGGGCAAACTACAAAAAAATAGTGTGTCACACGTCCTTTAATTTTGATTTAAAAAATATAATATGCACTTTTCTTGTATTTTCTTTGCAACTAAAATTTAAATACTATTGTTGCAGTTGCTTACATTCTCTTTTTGACATAGGTTCTATTGAGGAGTCTTTAAATAATACTGCTATTACTTTGCCACAAGCAAATCAACAAGATGACATTATGGATATTAATAATTTTATTGTTCCCGATCAATATAAGTCAATTAAAACTTATTTGAAGAACAAATCTCCTCTGTACAATTCTGGCGTAATATCTTCTAAGGAGTATAACGAGTAAGTTATTAAAGTTTATTGCATTCAAATATAATATAACATAATATATCATTGGTTATAGAATTGTGGATACTCCATTATGTTTGGAAAGGGATAATAAACAATACAATATAGAAGGAAACAGAGTAGTAGAATTGGGATACTTGCTTAGATGGGATTTTAAATTGCATCAGGAGCATAATGCAATATGTACCGAAACCTTTAACATTTTGAAGGAAATTAAAAAAAACAGGTTTAGTAAGTACAATAAAATTGTATTCCAATGTACCGTATGTGAAGAAGAAATTTAAAAGGATACCAAAAATCCAATTAGACAAGTATCAGAAATTAACTACGGTGCTGTTTGGGGTACTTTAGCTACTGGAAGCACTTACGGACATTTGGAAGAATTGCTTAGCTGCATGAATATTCCAACTATGCCGGATAATCAATTTTATGATATTGAAAAAACATTTGGCAATGTAAGTTAACTATTAAATGTATTTCTATGTAATTAATTTGTGATACATTAATTATTAATATTTTTTTAGTAACCTATGGAATGGAATGGAAACAATCTTTATTGAGATCTATGAAAGCTGCCGGAGTAAAAAAAAAGCACGCCATAGAACAAAATCAAATATGTAAGGACGGTGTTCCATGGATTACAGTATATGTAGATGGTTCGTGGAGCAAACGGTCTAATGGAACAAACTATAATGCCTTATCTGTAATAGTAGAAATTATTGGAAAACACACAAAAGAATTGCTTTTTGTGGGAATACAAAACAAATTTTGTGCAGTTTGTGCTAGAGCAGAAAGTAAAGATGTAACTCCAGCCAAACACATTTGCCACAAAAATTGGAATGGATCTGCTTCTGCTATGGAACCAGACATGGTTGTTGAAGGTTTCACACTAAGTGAAAAAAAGCATAGTTTGAGGAATACGCAATATGTAGCTGATGGCGTATTTGCAAAAATAAAACAAAATGTACCATATGGAGAAGAAGTTACTAAAATGGAATGCACAAACTATGTGATAAATAATTTTAGAAAAAAATTACGAAAAATAAAATTAAAAAAAGGACGACAAATGTTAACTGTTAAAATGATTTTAAAATTAACAAAACGCGCAAAGTGTTCTATATATGATCACTCAAAAAGTGCAAACTCAGATGCAAATGCTTTGCGTGAAAATTTGGGCAATGGTTTGCATCATGTTTTTGGTGACCATGCAAAGTGTAAAAAAAGAGATTCGCAATAACGTTAATGATAATTCTAATAATGTTGTTGAGTTATTAAAAACTTTAAGGTAAAATTTAAGATTTATTACAAATATAGTCTAAAAGAGTTATTTTATTTTAGATGTTTATAATATATTATTAAGAAAAGCTAGTTTATTAATAAATAATGAAAATAATAATGCAGCTGAAAGGGTCATGAACATTGTAAGTCGCTTTAATTGCGGAAAGCGATTGCATTTAATAGAAAGAAAAAAATCATTTGTCTGGTTTGGACTTAACAAATCTTTTAACTGGCACACAAGTCCGAGGAAGAAATTGACAGGAAGAAGCTCGGGAAAATATTTAAGTAATTTTATTACAAAACAAAGAAAAAAGTAGCTTGTAAACAAAAATTATACACAAATAATGAAACAGAAAATTGTGTTAAAAATATAAAACCATATGTAGTTAATACAGACTACGGACAAAATGCGGACCAACCAGAAACCGAGGAAGATTATAAATTTATTCAAAATGAAGCAGAACAAATCACAAATAATCTACAGGTAAATTCTTTTTACTGCTATAATTTTGTTGTGGTGTTTTTAGCATCAATTACTACGGCTGAATTTTGAACAATGTTGTTTTAGTATTATTAAAAATCTTTAACTGAAGTTTATACAGGGAGTTTATAAATGAATGGGATTATGTAATCACTTTAAATATGCCGCCTTTTAAAAATTGTTCACTATACTATTTGTCTTGACAGTTCAACTTTGACAGCAAGGTTATAAGAATGTATACAAATAAAGAAATTATTTTTATTATTGAATCCTACTTTAAGAATGGACGGTTTGATAATGGGGAATGGCTCTATTCTATTCCGGATTGTGTTCGAAAGTTTAAAAATGATAATTATAAACATGTAAACAATGTAAACATATGAAAATATTTTTATTATTGAATCCTAAGATAGGCAACTTTATTTACGCATTTTTTCCAGAGCGGCACAAACGTACATTACATGGTTACATAATCCCAAACATTTATAATTATTATGATAAGTGATAACTATTATATTTTCACCACTCAATAACTCTGTTTCAGATTCAAGGGCAACTTAATATAAGTAAAAAGGAAGAGTGTTATTTTGTGGTATATGTTAATGACGAAACACCATTACTTGTAGAAATAATAAAAAAAGGACGTCATTTTTTGGAAAAGTACAATGCTCTCTAAACTGACCGAATTTTATAAGGAATGTGTTGCTCCGGAAATTATTAGAGGAAACTTGAAAAAAAACAAAAAATGCATAGATCCTCCCTACATAAAAATTGCAATAGAAGCATACAACGCAAAGAAAATACTTTAAATATTCTATTTTATTATTTTAACAAATAAAACATTGATTCAGGAAGATTTTGTGTTTGTTTACCATACCATACTATTTATTTTTTTATATTTTTTGAATTTTTTAATAGCTGAACTAATTTTTGTGTGCATATTCTTTAAAACATTTTAATGAAAAAGAAAGAGTAAACATTAAAAAGCCTACACAGAAGTTAATAATTTATAATGTGCAGTTTCTATCGTAAGTGTTAACAGCACTAAGTAACTATGTAGTATAGGCTTAATGACTATTTGCAGTTTTTGATAACAATATATTCAACTGATGGCTGAAAGACTACGGTCGATAGCCGTTTGTACAAACTTTTTTTTTCCATCTATGTATTATACCTGTTTAAAATGTTGTAAATTACTTGTGCAATAAAAATGTTATATATATATATATATAAATATATATATATAAATATATATATATATATATATATATATATATATATATATATATATATATTCGACTAAAGCGATAACTAATTAATCGTATTAACTTATATATTTTAATAAATAAATAAATATTAAAACAAACTTTGCGAACGCACTAAATAAATACATAACAATGATATATAAATAATAATAATTGTTAAAAGTGTTTTACATATTTCACTAAAATTATTTTATCTAAAGAAGTAGAAATTCTGTTTAAAAGTTTACACAGTTATACAATATAATAAAAAGATTAAAGCGGATTACGGGAGATAATGTAATTGCGGCACTTGCTACGTGTAGATACGCTAGCTCTCGGTCGGCATCTGGTACATATTAGCTAAACTAATTTTGATAAAAAGTTTCACAAGTTTCCATAGATATGGGGCTAAACATGATGTCAACCAAGTTTTGTTTATATAATTTGAATATTATAACTTTGATTAAAAACCGTTATTAAAAACATAAATTTTATTAACATATCTAGGCGTTAAAGCAGTTTTACATTGATTGGAGCCAATATAAAATTGAAATTTGACTACTTTTGAAAGTCACCATTTACCAAACTATGCAACAATTTGACCCCGAAATCTCGCATTGCCTGCACTAATCAATTATTAATCTTTCTAGCTTTTAAATAACTAAATTAATAAAGTAGTTGTTAAGTTATATATAATATAAAAAACGCTTGTTTTTAGTCGGTTATGCCATCTCGCAGAAGTGCCCTTCTTAATACCAAGCTTTATATTATTTGTATTTTTTAACGTCAATATGTATTATTAATTACAAATTTATGAATTAAATAATGAGTGCCAGGACCCCTATTCTGGCACTCATTGCAACGTCGCGCCAGAAGTAATGATGACGTCATTGTTTGCGATCAGAGATAGTCGCAACATGAAAGATAAACCCCCCAGAATAGGGTCTTGTGACGTGTTATTATACAACACAACTATTTACCGGACATGGAAAATAAATAAAATGGAGAAAGAAGAAAGATGTATATTCTGTCAAAAAGATCACGCATGACGACGCAAAACATACGCAAAGCGTAGGAGGAAGATAGAAAAAAGTTAGAAAAGGTATTGGTAAACAAAATCAACAAATCCACAACCATTAATATATGCCTGAGTGAAAAAGATAAAAAGTTTGAATAAAATAAAAAGCAACACACAAGTCAAAAGCCACATAGAAAGTCAAGACAATTATGCCTACCAAAAAATGAACGGTAAAAGGATAGACAAGTGAAGAACATTTATTGAAACATTAGTACCAATCGATAAAAAAAGAAGAAAATAACGGTTCAAGGAAAGCAAACTAAATGAATTAACTAAGCAATTTGCATACAGCAGATACGCCATCTTGAGGTTGGCACACATTGCAACTTTCAAAATGGTCAGAGTATATTTGGCAACCAGGGGACACAAAAAACTAATTTCAAACGGACATTCAAAGATCTTAGAACTAGCAAATCTAGAGGACACATTTATTTATTAATAATAAATTATAATTAGAAAAATAGTTTTAAATATGATTTTAAAATCATAATTGCTAATAGGTGAGTTGAGTGAAAATTAAAAAAAAACAGTTTTTACGAGTTTTGCTGCAATCTGACACTTTCTGAGAAAAAAAAATAAAATTTTTAAAAACTAAAAAAAAAGTTTAAAAAAATCCGTTTTTTACGCATTTTGCATACAAATAATCAATATTAAAAAAAAGTAAAATTTTCAAAAATCGAGTAAAAAGCCGAAATATTTCCGTTTTTTACTAGTTTTGCATGCAATTGCAAATAGTCAATCTTGAAAAAAAAAATAAAATTTAAAAAACTAAGTGAAAAATCAAAAAATTTCCGTATTTTACAAATAGTCATTATTATTATTGAAAAAAAAAATTAAAGTGTTAAGTCAAAAAAACAGTTTTGTACGCGTTTAGATGTCCGTCGCTTTCGGAAAAAATTGAAATTTTCAAAAATCAAGTAAAAAGTAAAAAAAAATGATTATTACGCGTTTTGCCTGTAAATAGTCAATCTTGAAAAAAATTGAAATTTTTAAAAATTGATTTCAAAATCATAAATGCTAGTAGGTGAGTTGGGTATGATTGATACTATATTATGCTGTTTTGTGGTAGTTTTGATTTATGTAGCGGCATGTTTCGACAATTAAATAATTATCTTATTACTACATTTATTTATAGACTAACACCACAAAACAGCGTACTAAAGTATTAATCATACCCAACTCACCTATTTTTACAAAGTATGCAAAAAATGGTTAGTCAAAACAATAAATGCTAGTGTTTCTCAAAACTCTGCACTCCGACTTGTACTTTTTCAGATAACATTTTTTTATGTTTTTCTAAATCAAAATTCTATTTGTGACTTATAAATTATTATAAATGAAAAAAAAAACAACAGTTTTAAAGAATCCGACTTGACAAATTTATACAGAAAGTTCAAATAAATGTACCCTAGGTAAAGTTGGGTATGATTATTTGATAAATAGAGCAAAATTGTGCAGTTTGTGCAATTCATGAGTTTTGCCTACCATTTTGGTATTAAACGGAGTCCCTACAAAGCAATGTTTGGCTGTTCTTCAAAAGTAGGACTTGCTTCATCATTCATACCTCAAAATATCTTTCAAACACTTACAAATAAAGATCTTGAAAAACTGGCTAGTTCAGAAATTACTGAAAATAATAAAATTTTATTCAATTTTCAGAAGTTGCTACTAAACCAGAAAACATTTAGTATTGAGCCTAAGCGAGAGAGTTCACCAAAAACAGATAATTTTTTTTTGTATTATTTGTTCTAAAGAGACATTGAGACACTGAAGAAGAGGGTTTTGGTAAAACTTTGCTGTGTATAGTTTGCAAAAAACAGTTTGGTCAAAATAAACAATGAGAAAAAGCAAAGAAAGGTTTAGTAATACAAGCCAAAAAAATGTTAACATCCGAAGCTAATCACCCAACGGCCAATAAGGGTACTACCGTAAAAATTAAAGTGCCAGATGAAGATAGAGCAAAATCGGATGCTCGTTTAATATTGGCAGTAATTCTTAATAAAACTGATAATAGATTTTACAAGGTAGGCACTAAAACTAAAATTTTAAAACAATTATATGCTAGATCACAATTCAGTGTTTGTAAAGAACATTTTATTACAAAAGATGAAGTTCCTAACATAAAAGTTTCTTTACGCTAAATCACATCAAACCAATCTCTTGGTTCTAGTCAAAGTTTAAAAAAAATGTGACTGTAAAACTAAATGCAACACAAAAAAATGCGCTTGTTGTAAAAACAATTTACAATGCAATCTAAGAACTGGTGGCACCTCGGGTGGCACTAATTGCACTAATAAATAATTTTAAAAATTATCTCAATAGTTCTTATTATTTTTAATCTATGTTCATGTCTATTTTCAAATCAATATTTTTGTAAACATTTTAAGTATTAACGTAGTTTAGAGTTTTGATTATTTTTTTATTTAATACTTAACTGTATAGAAGTATAGTGTTTAGTTAAAATATAGTTGCATGATAAGACAAAATAGTTCTAGGCACAATGTTTATTTTTTGATCTTTTAATTTTATATTTGGTTGAAATATTGTACTAAATTTTAGTGTATAGTTACATGATAAAACTGAATTGCATTTTTTAGAATTTGTTAATTATAAACCAAACTGTATTTTTTCTTATTAAAAAACTTTGAGTCTTTAATTATATCACTTTCTTTCTTATATAGTTTATTTCAATAATTAATTGCACATTAACCAAAGTTCAGTCGGTAATCTGAGAATTTCCTGCGTAATCTGCAGATTACCTAGGTAATGTGCGCAACACGATTATGATTTTGCACTTTAACGTGTATAGCTAGATAATCTGCGGATTCACTAGTTAAGCTTCAGTTTAGCGGACTTACGCACATTAGCGGTAACATATAATTATAATTTTAAATATACTTACATGAGTTACAAGCCATATAATTTGAAATATTTTAATCTAAACCCCATAAATTGTTATAGTGTTGATGAAAGAAATCGTTATGTTCCCGAAACGTTCACTATTAAATATAAATATTTTGATAAAATGGATGTTTGATTAAAAACTAGATAACTTAAACAATATCATAAGATATATTTATTTGTTTGTGATTATTGACAGAAAAGTAGTATATAATTTATAAAGTTTATAGTAATAAGTAAAACAAATAAGATAAATTTTGAAGAGCAACAATTTGATCTTTAATAAATAATATGATTGCTTATATATTAAAATATGTCTTATCTAATCATTTAGGTCAACATAACATTAATGTTGTAATTTATTAGAAAAAGGTATATTTTTAAGGATATATAAATTACCTACATGAACACAGTTATTTCAATTAAGGAAAATTTATCAATTTAACCATCAAACAATACATCTAAAATTTATTGATTTGTACATAGCCCTATATAAAACTGTTTTTACAAAAACACGACTTAAAATGTTATTTTAATAATAATACAAATTATTTGGTTGGTTTTAAAGTTTTTATTAAGATCATATTTTAGACATACTTAATGAAAAATGCTCCGAGCTCTTGATATCTGATACTTTACATCTTAAAAATGTATTTATAAAAATTTTATTGATGCAAAATAAGTTTATTATAAAATTTGCAAATCAAACTTATTATTAGATTATAGACGAGTTACTAACTGTGATCTTTTTATGGCTCTGACTTAAATATTTATGAATATTATGCGTGTGTAATATACAATGTATAAAATAATATTTGTAAGCAATAACAGTTTTATAGATTACATATTACAGTAAAAACTATAAAATTTAATAATACACATAATATTTTTTTTTTGCAGGTAATTATTTTAATTAAACATTTTTATATACTAAATATAGATTTTTACTTTGTTACGCTACGACGTGGTTTGGTATGGTATTTAAATATAAGACTACTAATTTGAATAAATAAACCAACTTATCACAAAAAAAAAGTTATTATTACCAGAGATGTGGGTGGGGCTCCATCTAGGTATAGAAATTCGATAAGCAAATAATATACATAAATCGGGTAGCTCGGAAATAAATTTAATATTTGTATAATAATAAAAAAAATATAAGGAAAAAGTAAAGTATTTAATTCTCAAAATTAAATAAATTTATTTCACGTTAATTCTGCATAATATAAAAAAAAGTCTGTAGCTGTATAACTTAAAATTAATATTTAATAATTACCTACAATCACTGGCCAGTAGTTGTTTACAAAATTAAACAATTTCTTTTTATTCATATACTGTCGATATGATTAACTTTATATAAATCAAATCAAACACACCCGAAAGATGAGGCGCAAAATTTTTAGTTTTCAGCTGATTTCTTTTTGATGCCGTGATTCCGTGATTACGATTAAATAAATAAAAAATTCCTATTGGGTTTATTTATTTAATTTGAGTTTATAAACGAAATGACATGACATAACTAATATAATTACCAAAAATTTAATTTAATTGATAAGATAAGTTATTTTATTTATTGTTCATAAAACAATATAAAAAGTTTAATTATTTGGTATTTGGCAACGACAAATCTTAATTCTAATTTCTTAAACAATTGATACCTCACACGGTATCATCCGGCTTTTACGGCGTCCTGTTTTAAACGTTGCGGGGAAAACGATAGGGTCTGGCACCCGGGAAAATATCCTTCGCCTCGTGGTGATGCAGTCGGAGGATGTTTAATCCGTACAGTATTAATTTAATCAATACTAAAACTTATTTTTTTTAAGTATTGTTAATTCCTCACCCTAACTGAATGTAAAATAGACGTCTTACCCTAGATTGTATTGGGTTTCATTTTCTATTTGGTACGACCGCGTGTCGGCTAGATATTTAATTCCATTTAGGAAGTTTAATGAAATTTAATTAAACGTTGCGGTAGAGTCACAGTAATCATTGAATAAACTGGAAGCACAACTAAACGCACAATATCACATATGTATCTAAATAAATTCATATATATGTGTAATAATAAAGGCCAAAGATTTGCATAACGGTACTACCGCTTGCTGACTTGACTAACTCGTGTTTTCTACTTGTACCCTGCTTTGCCCACGTTATGATCTCCGTGAATCGGAAAAGAATAGAGATTATTTTAGCAAGTTACTGCGTAAATAAATGTACCGGAAGTTTAAGTTAATATGTGTATTTGATTAATTTGCCGACAACTAAAAATCTATAAAATCCCCAAAACAAACAAACTAATTTAATCATTGAAAATGTAAAAATTAAAACGTAACAACTTTATACGACAAAGCCACTTTGTATTTAATAGGATTATATTATTATTAATTGCTTATTTTAAATTGTATAAATATCTCACCTTTCAAAGTTTTTAAACACAAACCAACTCATTGCAGTTTTAACACAAACTAACTCATTGGAGTTTACATATTAATATTTAACTTATGTCGTGGGATATGATACATATCGACTAATCTTAAACAAACACTTTCATAACATTTTCGTTGATTATAAAATAAATTAAGGTGCCGCAATCAAACTTATCTTAGAGCATACTGACTATTTGTAATCAACAATACTTCAATACTTATAAAAAACTTGTAACGCTTAGAAGTTAATATCTTTCAATAATGAAAATGTTTAAAATTTATAATTATATTGTATCGTTTTTATATGAATGTATATAAAAATAATAATCTATTTGCATGTAGATTTGAAACTAAATAAATTAATGTGTTTTATTTATCTTTTAATTCAATAGTAAAAATTTAATTATTTAATTGAGTAAACATTATGGCATTATTTTTTGGTTCAAATATAAAAAACTAACATAATAAACTACTGCAAAAATTAGTACAAACCGTAAATTACCATAATAAACATTTGACAGTAACATTTTTTTTACCAAACTGTGTATAGATAAAATAAATTAGAATTTTTATTAGCATTTACTAGGAACCGTAAAAGCAAACACAAGTTTTATGATGTAATAAATAAACATAATATCGTACAATTAAAAAATACAAGTCATAAAAAAATCAATACGCAAATTTATTATATGTTAAAATGCGGCATTGGTATTGTTAACTTAGAAGTATCAACATCAACTAAATCTACAATAATCTAATTGCCAGCAATTGTTGTTATAGGATTAACTTTTACAGCGTTTTGTCACAACATTTTAGATTTCATAAACAAGGTAAGTTTAAATTTATTATTAACAATTATTAATTAATTTTAATTAAAAAACCTTTCTCTAAATTAGAGCGCGGAATCACAAAATCATTTTTTGTTTCAAGAACATTTTATAAACCAAATTTTTTAAAAATCAGATTTTGGTATAATTATAAATAATTAGTAATTACCAAAATATCATTAGCTTAGTAGCGGTTTTTAAAGAAAGTTAATGTATTGTTGTTCAAAATTGAAAAGTGACTAAGTAAAATTTACAAAATTTTTTTTTTTTGGTATACTTACATTAAATTTGTTATTTTAATTTATTTCTTTTTGCTGCTCTACCCCGTTTTCATTTTGATGGCCTTGTATTTGCATTTTTATTTTTTTTTTTCATTGTGTTTATTTCATTATTTATTTTTTATTAATATTTATCTTATATAATGTTGTTTTATTAGTAGTCGTTTTCTCAATAATAAATAGTAGTTGGTTGTACTTGACTAAGTCTGTTGTCAGTATTGTTTTTTGTTTGTTTTTTGTCTTTGTTAATTTGTTATGTTGTACACTGCATCTGATTGCTTTTCCAGTTTATATATTACTTTGAGTGTTTTATTTTGTTGTTTTTGTATTTTTGTATACTTGTCTTTATTGTATTGTTTTATCTGCGTAGTTTATATCGTTTGCACTTTCTTTAATTATTTTAGACTCGAGGAGACAAAACAACACATTAAAATGGTTAAATAAATCAATAAATTAATTAATTAATTAATTAATTAATTAATACTAAATCTAATATCACAGTTGCTAAAATTAAAAAACTAAATTTAAAACTAATATCACAGAACCTACTATAACAACTGACAACAAAGTTGTTAAAAACTTTAATGCCAGTACCTGTCCATTAACCTAACCTAATATCACAGATGACACCGAAGCTGTAAAATGCTTTGATGCCAGACCATAAAAACTAAAGTAACTAAACCTAATATCACAACCTAACTTAATATCACAGATGACATCAAAGCTGTAAATCGCTTCGATGCCAGACCCTAAAAAACTAACTAAACTTAATATCACAAATTGCACCAAAGTTGTAAAAGACTACGATGCTTTAAACAACTTAACAACATAAACTGATTCTGATTCCATGCCGTCACGGAGAGCTTGATTTCCTTTAATTTGCTCTTGAAGCCGTTCCATACTCTTTGCCAATCCTCGGATGACCTTTGATATGACGTATCTTTTGAGATCATCAGGTCTTACGGGAATGTTGTCCGTAGGATCCGCGTAAGCCGCCTGACGGGCGGCTTTATTGGCCAGCTTGTTGCTCTCAATACCCACATGATCCGGTGTCCAGACAAAGATAGCTTTCTGTTCAAACCCGGTCAGGCGAAATATTAAAGTTTGTACAAGCTAGACCAGCGGATCGACCAAGTACATAGACTGTATATTCAAGATGGCACTCAGCGAGTCGGAACAAAGGAGGAACGAACTGTGAAATTACGTATCAAAGTTTAGCAGAGCTTTATGTAATGCATAAAATTCTGCGGTGTATACGGAAGCCCCTTTAAGAAAAGACCATGAATAAGCCGTACTATCTAAAAGGAAGGCATTTCCCACTCCCAGATCCGATTTTAAACCGTCCGTATACAACCGCAGAAAGTCTGAGCAACAATTTCATGAAACTTGCTTCTCAAGACGTCGGGGCAAGTTACTCGTTTGCTCTGGGCGGTCAGACCAAGACGAGCTATGACCCTCTGCATCAGCCAGAGTAGAAACTCGCCAAAACCAACCTTAAATACAATCGGATAATTAACATTGAGACTTTCCTCTAGCCTCTGCGCTCGGACGCACACCGGCTTACTGACGGTAGGCCTAAGTCTGTATTTGCGTTGCTGCGTTTTGTTGGCGGTAAAAATGAGTCGGTTGTTGTGACCCCTCTTTGCTCGCATTGCCGCAGCGTACGTGAGTACAAAGCGACTACGACGTGCGGTTAGAGGAGGTAAACCCGACTTACAGCAAAGACTCGGTGCAGGACTCGTCCGAAATGTTCTCGTGACGTATCTAATGCTTGCGTTGTGGACTGCGTCTAGGCCTTTCAACCGTGGTTTTCTGGCGGATAAGTATACCGCACAGCCGTAGTCGACCCTGGATAAAACCAGGGCCTTGTACAGCCGCAACAGTACCTCTCTCCGCGCATCCCAGTTGATGTTGGCCTAGCACTTAATCATGTTCAAGGCTTTTTTGCATTTTGAGACCTATTCATCAATATGTGCTTAAAAAGATAAGGTCCTATCGAGCACGAGCCCTAAGAAACGGACTGTTTCGACGCATGTGATTCTGGAACCCCGCAAGACAAGCGCAAGGTCCCGGTGAAGTCTTCTGTGGCGGCAAAAATACACGCACGAGGTTTTTGGCGTAGAAAAGCGACAACCTCTTGCCTCTGCCTCTCTGTCTACTTTGTCTATGATGATCTGGAGTTGACGTGTTATGGCAGGGATAGTATCTCCCGCCATGTAGATCACCAAATCGTTGACGTACAGCCATTTCTTTTCAGGTGTAACCACAGATGCTGCATTATCTTTTACCGCAATCGCAAAAAGAGTGACGCTGCTTGTCGACCCATGGGTAACAACGTTCTCTAGACATAATGTCTTTGAGTTAGTCATTCTCACCTTTACTTTAAATTTGTAATTGCGCATGAAAGATTTAAGAAAAAGAGGCCTACGGCTTCTGCAAAATTTCATATTGCCAAGTCATGTCATACGCCTTCTCCAGGTCAAAAAACACCGCTACGAGGTGTTTTCTTGCTAGGATAGCGTCTTGAATAGAATTTTCTAAACAAATTAAATGATCAACAGTACTGAAATTTTGTCTAAAACTTGCCTGGTATTTAGCTGCCAGATAACCTGATGAGGCACGTCGTCTAGTCCCGGTGCGGAGGAGGTACCCATACCGTTAATTGCAGTTTCCAACTTTTTTGAGGTAAAGAAAAAGTTGTAGGGCAAGGAATCCGGGGAAAAAAATTAACGGAGTTTCTAATTGTTTTTTTTTTTTTGACGTAAGAATTCTTCACTATAATTTTGAGAGCTACTGGCATGACGGGGTCGGTGTGAATGTCGACACGTAGCTCTCCCATGATCCTTGCTTGCTTTCAAGAATTTTGCGGCGCTTTTTCAAGAATGCGATCATCTTTTCCTTTGTCGGAGTATTTTTAAAACATTTAAAAGTTTTTTTTTTCTCTTCCACAGCTACTCGGATATCTTCGTTCCACCATGGAACCGACGGACCGGCCAGCTGACCGCTGGACTCTGAGACAAACACATCTGCTGCTCGGACAATACAATTAGTGCTAACCTTCACGGCGGTATTGACATCCTCATTATTTGATTCTGGTGGGACCAGACTAGCTTGGAAACCTTGTCAGTCTGCGCGGTTAAGACACCATCTACGGGGGACGGATTGTCTGACCCGTTTGACGATGGTTTTAACTGCAATAGGAAAATGCTGTTGTAAGAGTCTTTTAATACATGCCACAATAAACGTGTGGCTAGACGTGGAGACAATAAGGACAAATTAATTTCCAACAAATTTGTACCCCTACCTCCAAAATGTGTGGGAGCACCCGTGTTGAAGAAAATAGCGTCGCTTTGATCAAAAAAATCCTTTATCAAACGACCTCGCGTGTCTTTCTTCAGGAAACCACAAAGCGGATTATGAGCGTTAAAAACGCCCACTAGAAGGTAGGGCTGTGGAAGCTGCAAAATAAGTTTTAGTATTTTCTTTTGTCCAGCCAAACTCCAAAAGATATAATAATAATAATAATAATAATAATTTATTGGTCTAAAGATCAAAACATGATATAAGACAAGTCACGTACACACAAACATAAATTCAAAATAATGTCAATACACTACATAATAATAAATTAGAACGAATAAGTATACAAACATGGTACAGTAAATAATAAAATCAACATTATTTATAATAACAATAAAATAAACAAAATAAAGATATTTAACAATTTACATTTATAATGAGACTATAAGAAATTCACTTACTAAATAATAAGCCTTGTTAAGTAACATTTCTTTAATTGACAAACAACTTAAATTCTTTTGCGTTCAATAATTTTAATACCACAGGCAACTTGTTGTATAATTTTATACCAACATATCTAGGACATTTCTCAAAGAAACTCAATTTATGTTTTGGATACTCGAGCAGAGTGCTACCATGCCTTGTATTATATGTTCTGTTTCCTTTATTTAGTGTTGTATAGGTGGCTAGATTTTTTTTTAACGTTTAACAAAATTTGTAATATATACAAGCTATAGACAGTAAGAACTTTATGTTTTATAAATACCTCTTTACAATGAGAGTATCGCGACAGCTTAAACATAATTCTAATCATTCTTTTTTGAATTTTAAAAATACGGTCTACACTACTTGAACTACCCCAGACTACAATGCAGTATCGAAGAGCTCAAAATGAGCAAAATAAAACAATCTAAGTATATGATCATCCACATAATTTATAAGTTGCCGTGATACATAACAAAAAATGGATAATTTTTTTGATAATATGTCTATATGTTCATTGAAGTTACATCTTTGGTCAAGATAGATGCCAAGAAATTGAGTACTGTTGTCTTGTTTAATTAAAGAATTATTACACCTGATTAAAAACGAATAGTCTAAAATAGTGTTATGTGTGGTAAATTTAATAGAAATTGTTTTGTTTGTATTTACATGTAAGTTATTATTTTTGAACCACTGATTTATGTTATTTAACAACTGAGTTGCTTTGATTGGAATATCACTTGCTTTTTGTGATGAAATAAGCAGTAATGTGTCATCAGCATATAATACAAAGTAATGGACCCAATACCGATCCTTGTGGAATTCCTCTTCCAATCCAATACATTAAATATGAATTTAATGTATTGGATGTTGTGTTAGCAATTTTTACGTAATGTGGTCTATTATTAAGATAGCTTACAATCCACTGCAAGCTTGTCCCTCTAATGCCGTATTGATATAACTTAGCAACTAATTGATGGTAAGAAACAAGGTCAAACGCTTTACTCAAGTCAAGAAATATCCCCAAGCAATGATCTCCTTTGTCTAAGTTATAATAAACGTTCTCTAAGTAATCGAGGATGGCACTTGTTGTAGATTTATGTTTCATAATTCCATGTTGGTGTTTATTGAATAGTTTGCACTGATAAAAAAAGTTTGTTATTTGGTCTGCCATAACATTTTTGATTACTTTGGATATTGTGCTTAGTACGGCAATGGGCCTGTAGTTATTTGGTTCATTGTTATTATTTTTTTAGGTACTGGTATCAGTTTAGTTTCTTTTAAAATAGTTGGGAATATTCCTTGACGCAAAGATTCGTTTATAATAGAGACGATAGGTTCAATTAAGTAGGGTATACACATTTTTAAAAGATTGGCAGTCATGCTATCTACTCCTGCAGAATTTGAGCTTTTTAACCGACACACAATATTTATAACTTCATTGTCAGTAACTGGTTGCAAAAATATTGATTTTGTATTTAATGGAATGTTTACGTTATTTTTGTTAATGCTTGTTTGTGAAAGGCTATCAGCAACCGTATTAAAATAATTATTTAAGTAGTTGGCAATTGATAATTGGTTGTGTTCAGTGTGACTTTCAGTTTTTAAAGATGTGATTTTGGTATTTTTATTTTCTGCAATATTTTCATTAATTATATTCAATGCGGCTTTATTTTTGTTGGTTGAATTTGCTATCCTGTTGTTATAGGACATTTTTTTTGCTAAAATAATAACATTTTTGTAGATTTTTTTATAAATGATATAATGTTGTTTTACATTTTCCTTTCCTCCTTTAGCAAGTGCATGTAATGTTTTTAGAGTTTGTGAGGAGATTTTAATACCGTTTGTTATCCATTGACAAGATTTGGCACGAGTGCTACTTTTCCTTAGGGGAAAAGCAGTCTCAAACATAATGAATAATAAATTTGTAAAATTATAAATATTGCGTGTGTTTTTAATATTTCTGTAGTAATTTGGCTGTTTATTGCATTCAACATCATATGTTAATTTAATGCTAGCTAATTGTGAATAGTAATCTGAAGAGCAGAACTCTGATACTGTGCAAGTTATATCTGAAATACTATTACTAATACAGATATTGTCAATGCAGTTCAATAGACGCGTGGGTTTGTTAATGCGTGGTTTAACATTATAAGAATTTAGAAGGTCTAATAATTCAGTACGCTGTTTAGAAAATGTAAGAAAGTTAATATTGAAATCTCCGCATACTACAACTGTTGCATCTGATTTTTTGCATAACATTTTTAAAGCTTTATCAAGTAATTCAATAAATATAACAAAATCTCCTTCAAGGCATCTATAGAAACACAATACAAACATTTGATCACAAATTACATTTTTTACCGTGTTTTTACTTAAATCTAGTTTTATCGCACAGCATTCAAAATGCTTTTCGACTGACAGATTACCAACCGCACTTAAAATATTCGATTTTATTCCATTTATGCACATTATCAAAGCTTCTCCGCGTATGTATTTGATTCTTGAAAAATGCGCTCCAGTATAGATTGTCAATGCTATTATGAGTATACCAGTGTTCACTTATACATAAAATATGGCACTTGCAGGTGTCTAGCAGAACTTCGATTTTTTGATGGAAGATATTTAAATAAGATTCGTTATTTCCATTGTTGCTGTTCCTAAAAAATATTTTGTTGGAATTTTTTTGACGTGTGGTGATTCTGGATTACTTTGGAGATTACGATCGTGCTGGTTTTCTGTAGAAATGTTTGATACATCTGTTGATGACGCCCGCTTGTTTTTTGTGTTGTGTAGAGGACTGTTATTACCATTTTGTATTATATTGCATATTTTATACATTAATACCCTCTTAGCTGCGGAGTTGAATTTAATTATGTTATTTTTAAAATGATTCATTAATATTGTATTGGTATCTAAGTAAATAACTTGTTTCATATTTTTGCTGTTATGCAGCATCTTGCAAATATTCAAATTTTGTTTTTATATAAACGCATTTACATTTGGTGCATTTGTATACGGGCATCCTATTATTATAACATTGGTGTGAATTGCTAAATTAATTACTTTCAATATATGTATGGGTGACAGTTCTTTTTCCTTGATTGCGTCTATTTTTCTACCAAAAATAAATGAATAATCATTTTTATTGAAATGTTCAATACCAGTAACGCTGTTTTTAATAACTTCATCGTATGTTGCATTAGGTTTTATAATGGTGCTTACTGCGTATGCGTCCTTGGATAAATACGTATTTAATAATTTTGTCCTATTTCTACCATTTTCATCTGACAAAATCAGGATATTTGATTTTTTTATATTTGTACTTTACTGGCGTTTATAGTTAAAGAATCAATAGAAACATAAATTTCCATATCTGCTTGTTTGGTCATATTAGGAGAAGTGACTAAAATATTTTTTCCAGCATTGTTAATTTCTGTTTTAAGTGAGACTTCAATTTTGTTTGTTCTGGTATCTGTTTGAGTTAAATCATGAACATTTGTTTTATTTATTTTAGTCTGGGTGGAAGCGTTTTTTGAGTTTATTTCTTGCGTATTTGTTACTTGTTGCTTTAAATTGTCAATTATTTATAGGTTGCATATTGTGGCTTTTATTGAGATGGTGAGCCGGATTGCGATTGCCTGGAGTCTACGTAAACGGTAAATTTACCCTCAGTAAAATACCGATGCCAAAACTATAAAATACTTAAAATTTAAAACTAATATCACAGATGACACCGGAGTTGTAAAGGACTCCGATGCCAGAACCAAACAATAAATAAAACTTAAGACTAATATCACAGATGACATTTAAGACAAAAAAATCTTTAATGCCAGAACCTTAAAATGGAAAAAAACAAAACAGTACACAAATGACACCGCAGTTGTAAAGGATTGCAGTGAAAATACAAAACTACACTTCATTAAAAAACATAAAAGACAGCTGAGAGCGTGATCTACCCTTTTTTCAGCCAGGTTTCCTTTTTCTTATATCTCTGTTACTTCCACTGTCGACAACAGAAAATTCTGATGCCAAACTGAATTTGTCGTTACCGATGCTAGAAGAAGGTCCATCCTTCTTCCGTTTACCCGGATCAGACTGATCCTTATCTATTTGTTTTGGCGTATCTGCCAAAACAAGTTTGGTCAGGTCGGTTTTAAGACCAACCTGAGAACGTGTGGGGGGTGCTTTCCCTACGTTTTTGGTTAAGGAGAGTACATTTCAACCGTTGTTGCTCCGGAAGATTTGAAGGGGGCACGTTGATCTTAATGACCGGTGTTGGTAATTGTTACGTGTTTGATTTCTTTAAAAAAGTTCGAGGTGTTATATAAGAATTATCTGGCTTGCCGGTAGCTGACAGTGGGAAAGGGGGGGTTTGACGACTGAAATTGAGGGTTCCATGTAATTTATTTAAAGCCAGATATTTCCTAGGTACCAATACCCATAATTACGAAACTAGACAACGGTAATTATTAAACAAAAAAAGAAAGGATTTTAAATGTTAACAAAAAAATAAATATAAAGTGTGGTACTGGAAGTAGTGGGCACAACGATAAATAACACTTGGAATTTTCCCATAAAATTATTTAATATCCGACGTGCAAAAAGAAACATAAAATGTATATAATTTCTAAAGTAAATAAAGAATACACAAAAAAAGGATTGCTAGAAATACTCAATAAATGATAATAACTTTGACCGCGAGGTCGTGATTTGAAATTATTCTTACGATTAGGATTAACGAAAGAAATTCATATATATATATAAAAAGATAAGTTCAATATCAATTACAAAAGGACAATAAATTGGGCACAAAAGTGCGAATCAACTTAAATTAGTAATAATGGCAATTAAAAGGAATTAAACATGCATACCTTGCACGTATAAAATGTTTTGATACAAATAAAATGGAATAGCACTATACAGCTTATCTTATTTATCCGATGCTCCGATGAAGTAGCGATGATGATCCTCCTGGAGGTCCATGCGGTAATTCGTCGCGTGGTGATGGTTAGAGTTCCGCGGCTTTGCAATTTGTCGGTCAGCATAGATCTCACCCAGGACTACGACAATCGGTCTACTTCGTCCGCGGTATAATAAGTAATATCCTCGCCGAATTAATATTATTGCATATAGGATATGAAGTGGAATACTTTAATGTTGAATTAAAATATCAAGTATTAAAAAAAGAAAAAAAAAAGGACTAAAAACAATTAGTAATTGTAATCGATGCTAACACCAGAATAAATATCGAATTATTGAACCATTAATTGTAATTAAAACACACGTGCTCACCTGAGATATTAGTCGGCCTCAAAGTAATTTGGTTTGGGGTTCCAAAATATTTTATCCATCAAAACGATGCAATTGGAAATTGAATACGAACAATCCCAATTAATTACGTAACTTTGTATATGGTTTGATCCACAACATTTAATAAATGTTACTGTGAAAAACGACGAATTATACCATACTTGTTACAAATGGACCCCAAACCGAAAAGAAGGTAACCGCGGAGTGAGCAATGAGTTTTATTCAAAATAAGGACAAAAAAAAATGACTATTTTGAAAAATGTACTAGCGGAGGCGCTGTTCCATTGTTGCCAGTATCGCTTTTATATTGTAATAAACTTCTCCTATCCAATACGCAAAATAAATAATTGTTGTTAAATTCCGAAATTTCCGAAATCGCGGCAACATGACTTTTACTGGTACGAATGTTTATATAGTTGCCTACAGACAATGACCTCTTTATTTAAATTAATATTTATTGTTTTCTAAACCGTAACACATCTCCCTTTCCCCGCAAAAGAAAATTTTCCTAAAATTTTCTTTAAAAAAAAAAATATTTTATATTCAACCAACAAAACTATAATATGTCAAATAAATAAAAATTATTCGGAATCACCTTCTTCAGGTGTATATTGTTTGAGGTCTTTTATGTGCCAGATTCCCCGAACTCGATTTAAATTATCTACTAACTCGTACGTCCACAAGGAATGTTTTTTCGATATTGTAAAAGGTCCGATGTATGCTGGAGCTAGCTTTTTAGTGTAATATTTCGAAGCGTCCGATAAAACGAAGTTTCGACGCCAAACTTGATCGCCTTCATTAAAATGCATTTCTCTACGTTTAGAATTGTATTTCGTTGCGCTTTGTTCATATGAAGATACTAATCTATTTTGTATGTTTTGAAATAGTTCGATTAACGATTTAGACTTCACGATACTACTAGTTCTATCTGAAAATGTTATATTATTTGCGATTTCAAATTCTTTGTATTCGTCTCCCGATAGTATTTGTTCGCGACCATGGTTAATGAAATAAGGCGAATATCCCGTCACTTCATGTCTGGATGTTCTAATTGCTGCACCGATTTTGGCAAGTTCCTTATCCCAAGTTCTGTGATCATCCGAAATATAACATGAAATCATTGTTTTTAACACTCTGTTAATCCTTTCGGCAGGATTTGCTTGAGGATGATAATTAGCATTAAATAATATCTTCGTGTTATAAGATGCACATAAATTTTGGAACAGTTTGCTTTTAAATTGCACACCGTTGTCGCATATAAGATATTGGGGGACACCAAACATTAGAAATACATTCTCTTCAACACATCTACTGAGTGCTGCCGCCGTTGCTTCTCGCAAAGGGAAGAATAGAGCAAATTTTGAAAAAGTATCTGCGACTACTAATATAAATCGATAACCTTTTGACGACCTAGGTAGTGGTCCCACAAAGTCGGCACAAATCATTTGCCAAGGTAATGATATTATGGGATGGGGTCCCATTAATCCTGAAGGTCGTTTTTGTTCAGGTTTGTGCTTTTGACAAATTGTACAATTCCTAACAAATTTGGACACGTCAAATTTCATTTTTGGCCAATAGTATTTATTCAACAAACGATTATATGTTTTAAATATTCCGGTGTGGCCTGCCGTTGGAGGGCAATGAAATTGGCGAATAATACTGATTCTGCGCTCTTTTGGAACTAGTTCTTTCCATTTAGAGTTTTCGTCTAACGAAAAACTAGACTCTACGTATTTATAAATTTTATTGTCTACGATTCTATAATTCTTAAAATACAACGGGTTATTTACGATCGCTTTAAACAAGTTTCGATACAAAATATCCTTGATTTCTGGGTTTAACGAAAAATCCACATTCAAACAATCAATATATGGGACGGCTCTCGATAAGGCATCCGGGATTATAAGATCTTTACCTTTACGGTGTATAACTGAAAAGTCAAATTGCTGAAGCCTCAGCGCCCACCTGCTTAACCGACCTGTAGGATCTTTCAGGTTATTAAGCCATACCAAACTATGGTGGTCAGTAATCACCGAAAATTTACTACCTTCTAAATAACAACGAAGCTTTTCAATGCTCCATATGACTGCAAGACACTCCCTTTCTGTCGTGTTGTATTTGCGCTCAGCTCCAGACAAAGATCTACTCAAATAACAAATGACTCTTTCTCCATCTTCAAAATTTTGCGACAACACCGCACCGATGCCATATGCCGATGCATCCGTTTGGACTATAAATGGTTTATTAAAGTCAGGGCAAGATAAGATTGGTGTCGTGGTAAGAGCGGTTTTAATTTTAATGAAAGATGCTTCACATTCTTCCGACCATATAAATTTTTGAGATTTTCGAGTCAAGTTACTCATAGGTGCTATGATTGAGGAAAAGTTTGGAATGAAACGCCTATACCATGAGGCCATTCCTAAGATGCGCTTGACTTCTTTTACTTTGCTGGGCGATGGAATTTTTAGTATAGCCTCTATTTTATCTGGATCTACATGTAATCCAAATCTGTTCACAACAAACCCTAAAAAATTAAGTTCTGGTTTACAGAAGTTACATTTTTCTTTGCTAAGAGTAAGTCCGGCTTTAATTAAACGATTGAAAATATTTTCGACAATTTTGCAATGTTTTTCAAAAGTATTTGTTACGATCACAATATCATCGAGATATTTAAAAACAAATGGCTCCAATTCGGGGCCTAACACTCTGTCGATTAAACGTTGAAACGTTGCCCCACTATTGTGCAATCCAAATGGCATCCGTTTAAATTGGAATAGCCCGCGATTAGGAATACAAAAGCGGTATATTGTTTTGAATTCTCTGATAGAGGAACCTGCCAATAAGCAGATCTGATGTCTAGAGATGATAAAAAGCGAGCGTCTCGAAGCTTATCCAGTATCGACGAAATATAAGGTAGCGGATACGCGTCTTTTTGCGTAACTGCGTTTACCTTGCGAAAGTCTACAACAAATCTATACGATTTATCTTTCTTTGGTATTAATAAGATGGGTGACGACCAAGGGCTATTTGACTTTTCGATTACGTCATCCTTTAGCATCTTATCGAGTTCTAAATTAATATGATTTTGGACAAAAGGTGACACTGGGTAGTATCTCTGCTTGATTGGTTTGGCGGATGTTATAATGTCATGCTCCACCAGCGTTGTACAGCCGAGTTTATCCCCAATTTTTGAAAAATAACTATCTATGATTTTATTTAATTTCTCAGTTTGCATATGATCTAGTTCATAATGCGCTTGTATTACGTCTACATTATTTGTGAGACCAAAAGACCAAATGTCTGCCTTTAGATTAGGAATAATATCCATCGACTTCCAAAAATCAATTCCCAAAATAATGTTATGTGGTAGTGATGGGACAATTAATACGTTTAATACCCTTGATTTATCCATCAGTGAGATTGGTACACTTACATACCCAATGCACTTGCAATTTGTGCCATTTGCAATGGTTACAGAGTTCAACGAAGTATTTAGTTTTAAATTCAATTGTTTTAGTACCTCCCAGCCAGGTTCTCCGATAATTGTATGACTGGCTCCCGAATCCAATAAACCCAAAAATTGTTTACCAAAAATTGAAATTTTTAAATACGGCCTTTGATCATTACCCGCATGGGATATGATGTAATCTATTAAAAACGAAATTTTTTAGTCGAATTTTTTTTTGGGGAGTCCGATATACGACCGTCTATCGACTCTGTTTTAGGTTTCCCTGATCTGAACAAGTTGGGCAATTCCTAAGTGTAAAGTTTATTTTACCACATTTGTAACACTTAATTTGTTTGTCTGAGCACTCCCTGGCAAAATGACCTGATTTGTTGCATTTCCAACATCGATCGTTGTTGGAAACTTTTCTGTTTGTTTGGTTTGGTATTTTTGTAAAATTTTGTACCTGATTATAACTATGATTACGATTAACAATACCCGAATCTGGATTTGTTGCAAATCTACTAGAATTTGTATTTACTAAATTGCAATCATAATTTGAACTACTGATAGCGGACACATATGCTAAATGTGGTTCTAAGCTCAACGATTTATGGGGCGGGAGTTTAAATTTCTCTAGAGCAATTCTGCTATTTTCTAACTTACGACATACAATTTTAAGTTGACTAATACTCGTAATATCAGTCATGCTTAACTGTGATTGATAAAATGGCAGTATGTTTCTTAATATAATTTTTAGTTTTGTCGTCTCTGACACTTTAACTCTAAGATATGAAAACATGTTGGCTACGTAAGCCAGATAAATACCTATGCTTTCATCTTTTCCTTGAGTCCGTCTTTTTATTTCCTCAAAAAGAAGCTCATCATAATCTGGTGGCTGAAATTCGTCCTTTAGTGTAGCTATTAGTGTTGACCAGTCGGGAATTTCTGCTTTATTTGCGCGAAACCAGATAGCCGCTTTGTCGGAAAACAAATCCGTAGCCGAGTTAAATAAACGATCTTCCGAAACATTTCGAGCTATTCGCAGTTCTTCTACCTTTTGTATAAAATCGTTAATCGAACTATCTTTAGAACCCGAAAATTTTATGTTCCATTTTGAAATTTGACTATCACCGCTATAATTCTTTGTCGAACAATTGGGAGTGATAACCGATTCATCTGAAGATGACGAGCTAGTGTCCGACTCCGAGCCACTGTTAACCTTTCCATGAGCAGTTATGTCAAGTAAAGTAGAAGTATGTCGAAGTGACAATTTTTTTTCTTTCTTAATTCGTGATTCTAACTGGGATGCTAAATTTAAAATTTCAACTGATAAGTTAGTTTTAGTTTTAGGTTCCGTAGACGCTTCGGAATCATCAGGTATGCTTTGAAATATACGACTATAGGCATGGCTGAGTTTTGATTTCAACCGAAAACAAACCGACGAGTTTGAATCACCATTAAATTCTGACAAAAGTTTTGAAATTTCCTTAATTTTACTTTTCACTGCCGTCGAATCTTGATCGAATGAAAAAGGGTATTTAGGGTATGCTAAGACTTGACTTGATTTTTCCAATTTCAATAAACTACTAAGTGAATTGATTCTTTCTTTGTTAGTTTTCTCATCGGTAAAGCCTCGAAGTGCTAATTCATAAATGAGTTCGTCTTGTGACAACTTATGTGGACTTAATTTATAATTCATTGCCATTATTAGTACACTAATTTTACAATAACACACAATAATTAATTTCCTATTAAACAATAAATAGGCAACGATTAACATACAATTTTTGTATAATTATACAAAAATATCCAATTTCAAATGTATCACACTATTCCAATACCAAACCTCGTATACTAATCATGAAACTGTACGACTTTAATTCTGTAAATTACTCACAAAAAAAAGATTTAAATCACGTTGGGCTCCATTGTTACGTGTTTGATTTCTTTAAAAAAGTTCGAGGTGTTATATAAGAATTATCTGGCTTGCCGGTAGCTGACAGTGGGAAAGGGGGGGTTTGACGACTGAAATTGAGGGCTCTATGTAATTTATTTAAAGCCAGATATTTCCTAGGTACCGATACCCATAATTACGAAACTAGACAACGGTAATTATTAAACAAAAAAAGAAAGGATTTTAAATGTTAACAAAAAAATAAATATAAAGTGTGGTACTGGAAGTAGTGGGCACAACGATAAATAACACTTGGAATTTTCCCATAAAATTATTTAATATTCGACGTGCAAAAAGAAACATAAAATGTATATAATTTCTAAAGTAAATAAAGAATACACAAAAAAAGGATTGCTAGAAATACTCAATAAATGATAATAACTTTGACCGCGAGGTCGTGATTTGAAATTATTCTTACGATTAGGATTAACGAAAGAAATTCATATATATATATAAAAAGATAAGTTCAATATCAATTACAAAAGGACAATAAATTGGGCACAAAAGTGCGAATCAACTTAAATTAGTAATAATGGCAATTAAAAGGAATTAAACATGCATACCTTGCACGTATAAAATGTTTTGATACAAATAAAATGAAATAGCACTATACAGCTTATCTTATTTATCCGATGCTCCGATGAAGTAGCGATGATGATCCTCCTGGAGGTCCATGCGGTAATTCGTCGCGTGGTGATGGTTAGAGTTCCGCGGCTTTGCAATTTGTCGGTCAGCATAGATCTCACCCAGGACTACGACAATCGGTCTACTTCGTCCGCGGTATAATAAGTAATATCCTCGCGGAATTAATATTATTGCATATAGGATATGGAGTGGAATACTTTAATGTTGAATTAAAATATCAAGTATTAAAAAAAGAAAAAAAAAGGCCTAAAAACAATTAGTAATTGTAATCGATGCTAACACCAGAATAAATATCGAATTATTGAACCATTAATTGTAATTAAAACACACGTGCTCACCTGAGATATTAGTCGGCCTCAAAGTAATTTGGTTTGGGGTTCCAAAATATTTTATCCATCAAAACGATGCAATTGGAAATTGAATACGAACAATCCCAATTAATTACGTAACTTTGTATATGGTTTGATCCACAACATTTAATAAATGTTACTGTGAAAAACGACGAATTATACCATACTTGTTACAAATGGACCCCAAACCGAAAAGAAGGTAACCGCGGAGTGAGCAATGAGTTTTATTCAAAATAAGGACAAAAAAAAATGACTATTTTGAAAAATGTACTAGCGGAGGCGCTGTTCCATTGTTGCCAGTATCGCTTTTATATTGTAATAAACTTCTCCTATCCAATACGCAAAATAAATAATTGTTGTTAAATTCCGAAATTTCCGAAATCGCGGCAACATGACTTTTACTGGTACGAATGTTTATATAGTTGCCTACAGACAATGACCCCTTTATTTAAATTAATATTTATTGTTTTCTAAACCGTAACATAATTTCTTTGCTGCAGAAAGCTGAACCTGTCCGTTTAGTGCAGCAATAAGAGGCGGTAAAAGTTTGTTTATTAGCTTGTTAACGTCTACTGAGCTTATCAATGCAGTCGTCGTTTTGGCGTATGATATTTCGGCTATTGGTGTTGAGATTTATACCAAATTACGTGCTTCAAAATACGATAATTTGTTCTTAGTCATGATTTCTTTGATAGCAAATTCTTCTTTATATTTCGGACAATTACGTGATATTTTGAGGAGTGTTCTCCTTCGCAATTGTTACACGTGATTGGCTGTTGACATTCGCTACCTTCATGCAGAGGTTTTCCACACGCAAATCTGCTCTTTGGAGCAACAAGCAGCTGTGTGTCCAATCCTTTGACATTTGAAGCAACGCATTGGTGCCGAGATATATGCCCTGACTGGGATGCTATAAAAGGCCCCTTTTACGTTAGTGGAAAGTTGAGGGAGGTTGAACGTTAATATATAATTAGGGGTATCTTCGCGTTTTCCGTTGCGCATGCTAGAAATGCGACGCGCTTTAATAACCCCTTGACCACTCATGTTCTTGACAATTTCTTCCAACGTGCAATTTAAAAAGTCTCTGCAGTAGACAATCCTTTTACAGGAATTCAAAGTTTTATAAGCTGAGACTGTCACGTTCATATTTGAGATACGGTTACATTTTAGCAATTTTGATGACTGAGCAGCTAAAACCGTTTCTACAAGAAGGCCATCTCTGACCTTCTTAATAGATTTAGTATTAGCGATCAGTCCGTATAAACACTTACTTATTAAGAAGGGGCTTACTTTATCAAAGTTGCCCTTTTCTCTAGTGACCAGGATAAATCAGAGACCGGAGATGAGAAGGCGGAACCTGGCCTTCTCATCTCCGGCACTGTTGGACAAAATAAAATTTGCCAGACTTCTTCCCTTTTGTTGAAGAAGAAGCTGGGGGGTCATATTTGTCATCGGACGTGAATCGGGTAGCATTATACATTGGCACAACCCGATTAGTTGCACCAACTTTCGAACAATTAGCTACTGCGCTACCGGAGCATTATTCTCCCACTTTGGTAGTTGCTAAATCCGTGCTGATTTTGAAGCCCTTGTCAGATTCAACTGACGGCACGGACTGGGAGCGTAATTTATTATTAGACATAATAAAAATTAAATTGCGTTTTACCTACCGCCAAGTTGGGAGAAAAAAATAGAAGGTAAGGGGTTGAGATGTAAATGACAAGAAAATAGGAAAAGGTAGCCAGGAATGGCTTGGGTTCATTTGGTTTGGCTTTTGCTAATTGACCCATTTGGCATGGGTGGCCCTGCCAAGAGTTTAAACTCCCGCCGGCATAGTTTGAGTAGAAGTTACTCAGGCCCCTCACCGCAACAAGGTAGTACCCACAAGGGGGCTTCTCTGTTATTATTATTATTATTATTAGTGTTTTTTTTTATTTAGTAATTGCTATGTTATTTATTTCAATTTTTATATCAATATCTTGTTTTTTTTATGTTATTTCGATAGATGTGGTTCCTCTTTTATTTATTGTTTACATTTTTAAGTCGCGTGTTTTCAAAAAAATTATTTATTATTATTTAAATATATATTTTTCATATACATAGTGTTCATTTTATTATGTAAACTTGATAAACTTTTTTTTAATAAACACCTAATATACAGGGTGTTTATTTAGATATTAAAACTTGCCAGCTATTTGTGTTTAAATAGAACATATTATATTATATATATTTTTATATTTTTAATTTTGAAATATAAAATATTTTTCCACAAACGTACACATTTATTTTAATCAAATGGATAAAAGACCAACAACATGAACAACAAATTACAAAACAATTATTTTAATGACAATCTGTCAATTGTTCAGTTCTAATTTAGTTTTATAAAAAACTGATTTTCATAAAAAATCTTAAAATTTAAAAAAGTAATATAATAAAAACATATACAAAGTGTTCTATTTAAAAAACAAACAGTTAGCAATTTTTTATGAATATAGATAAAGTATCAAGTTTTGTTACAAACGGTTGTGTTGAGGTTAAGTCAAGAGTAAAATAAAGATCAAAATAATATTGTAAAAGACGTGTTTAAGTGAAGTAATGTGCATGAGAGATTTATACCCGGCACTTCCGCCATTTTTGTTAGGGTGTGGTTAAACGGTCTTTTCTGAACATATTTTAACATCGATGTTACCTAACATTTCACAGCCCATTTAAAAGCATCTTTTACTTTATTGTTATTGCATTATTTTTTGTTTTGGGAAAATAATCCACACCTTAACTTAAAATACAATTTATTTGTTGCGTGACCTCTTAGAGCTCACAATATCTAACAGATAGTGCCGGGGTGAGTCTGAGCATTGCTTTGTTTATGTTCACGTCGTAATAAAACGAGATGCACAAACAACATTATACAATACACTACAATAATTAAATAATGTTTTTTTTTAATTTAATTTGAAAGAAGATGAAATAAAAATTGTGGAATGTGCTGTAGATATCTACTCTAACTTTAATGAACTTTTAATATTAGTAACCAAACAATTCTACTTGTTAAAGACAATAGTGATAGAGATAGATATGGAAATATTTATTTTAATCCAAATTTTTTAGACAAATGCGGTTATAATTATGCTAATAGTGAGGTATTTACAAGTACTTGCAATAATAAAAACATTAATTATATACATTTTTTTTATAATAAATCAATAGAAAGTAATTTTAAAGGCTGCTCATTTTCTGTTTCATCTAAATTAAGTACATATGTATATGCATGCTATAACAGAAATTGGTAAAGTATATAATTTTACTATTAAAAAATATGATTTTAATGCAGATATTAACCTTATATATTTTAATGAAATAAGTCTAAGACTTTACGATTATTATATATTATATATATATATATATATATATATATATATTATTGCAAATCCAAAAGCTGGAAAAGTTCCAATTTGGCAAAGTTTTCAATTTATTTTTCAAAAACAAGCTTGCAATACTACTAACATTTTTTTAAATTATATTGCAAATATATTTTCAAATCAACCAACAAATATTACAGTAATATGTCTTTAAGTGTATGCTATCTTAATATTTCAAAGTATTAGAACGTCAGAAAGTAGTTCCATGAAAATTATATTTATGTTTTGGTTTTTTTTTTTCAATAATAATAACTACAATTTTTACCAGCTTATATTATTCATTTTTATTTCGTCAATATTATGAGAAGCAAATTGATAGTGTTCAAGATATAATAAGCGCCGGTCTTGTTATAATTGGTAATAGTACGGATTTATATCATTTACATGAAAGCAATAATTCTACTTATTTTTCTACTCGTAATATTGGCAAAACTAATATTGACCTATTTGTTATGAAAAAAAACTGTTTATATCTATTAAAAAATCTTTCTAGATACGTTTAAAGCTATGTAAACAACATGGTCGCACCAAAAAAGTTTATGTAAAACTATACTCTTTGGCAGACAGATTGAAAAATATTTAAATATATGTAGATTTGTCGTTTAATTTAATATTTGGTACTGATACCGTGGATTCTGGAACAAGTAACACTATTCTACGGGTCAATGTCAAACATTATGATACGAATAAATTTGCGGAACAAAGCTTATTCTGTTACACAAAACAATTTATTTAACCAAACGTTGACTTAGTACATGGCTAAAATGTTAATTTATCTATAAAGTCTAAAAAAGAAAATTTTATTGTTGTAATTTTTATGTAAGGAAAAGTTTTAAATATTTTTAAAGGCACAAAAACATATAGCCAATTGGACCATAGTTGAATTTTTAATTAATTAATGCATTAACATGAAGACGTTTTAATAGTTAGCTACTATTTTCTTTAGCTCACAACAAATATTACAATATACAATTGTGTACATTAGTTCTTAAAGAAAAAAATTGTAAATAATTTTATATGCACTTACAGATCTTTATGCAAAACAATAAGCTATGCCAAATTTCAGCTCTTAAAATTCAACAGAACACGTGGCTTTGAAGTTTTAAAAGTAAACCCCATACCTTATTCAAAAAACACTGTTAGAATGCTACAAGTTTGACAAATAAAAAAATAATAATAACGTAATTAAAAAAAAAATGAAATCTCAAAAAAGTTATAGACTTAAACCTGAAATACTAATAAAAAAAAATTTCAAATACTTAAAATGTAATAAAAACATGTTAATTAAAAAAAAATTAACAGAACATATTAATGTAAAGGTTTACGTGGAATCTAATTAGCAAGTAGATTCTGTAGGATAAAACTGTGGATTGTATTATTTATTGAAATTATTCAACCTTTTACATTATAATTTTTTTTTAGTGTGCTATTGATCCTATTGTTGATTGCGATTAAATAAAACATTGTATTTGTAGTATTTTATATAATCAAGTGAAAGTATATATCAGTAATTAAGTAGACATACTTTTTTGGTTAGAATTGAAACCACGTGTTTCTACCGTGTTTTTACACCGACTACTTGTTGTTTTTATTTTACAACATGTAGTTACATTTTGTTGTCAACACAAGTATGTCAACCTACTAAAGTAACTATATTTGTTAATATTAATTAACACTCCCTCTTAATGTAAACTTCTCTTGACAAAAAATAAATTTTTACAAATATTCTTTTAATCATTTTCAAACTAAACATTTTTGAACTACATATTGCATCTTTAAACAGTTCAAGTTTTAGACGCCCTAAAAGTTTAGTAAACACATCTGCGATTTGTCTGTTTGTGAGACAATATTCGATATTTACTATTTCTTCGGACACTTTTTCATAAATAAACTTATAGCGCACATCTATGTTTGCTACGTTTGTTCATAATTTCATTTTTAATTCCAGCAACGATGACGACAGATCCAGTTTGGCATTAGAAGTTTCTGCTGTCGACAGTGGCAGTACCAGCGGCAGAAGAAGAAGTTAACTTGGCTGGAAAAAGGGCAGATCACGCTCTCAGCTATAGACCTTTTATTAGGTTTTTTAATTAAGTGTTGTTTGGTATTGGCACTGCAGTCCTTTACAACTGCGGTGTCATTTGTATAAGTTTTTTTTCATTTTAAGGTTCTGGCATTAAATAATTTTTATCTTTGATGTCATCTGTGATAATAATTTTAAATTTGATTTATTTTATGGTTCTGGCATTAGAGTTTTTTAAAAGTTTGATGTCATCTGTGATATTAGTATAAAGAATTTATCTTTTACCTTGTCTACGTCCAAACACCAAAGTCTTTATACAACTTTAGTGTTTTATTTGTTTTGTGTTAACTTATTTTAATAGCAGTCCGTTTATTAAGTGTTATTTATTTTTTAATTTATTTTATTTATTTAATAATTGTCTAAAATTATGAAGACAATAATACAGTAGAACTGCAACGGTTGCAAACGCAGCTATTGTGAGCTGAAAATGATCCTGGTAAAGCACATGCTTTACGCACTTTAAGCCCCAAACAAATTTCAATTTTTGGGGTTTTACGTGCGCAAGAATTGACGTTCTGCCAGGTGTACGAGCCAAAGATAGAGTTTTTAAAGAAAAATTTACAGTTTACAGAAATAACACTCATAACTAAACTCTAGATAATTGCGATCCGGCTTATCATACCAATAAAAGCTACAATATGCAACCTGCATCTTTCGGAGTTTAATTGGACTCTGGAAGATTAACAAAAACTTATTTTGCAGCTTCCACAGCCCTATTTCCTGATGGGCAATTTAAACGCCCACAATCCGCTTTAAGGTTCCTTGAGAAAAGACACGACAGGTCCTTTAA
Source organism: Tachinus rufipes (assembly GCA_963932245.1). Lineage (NCBI taxonomy): Eukaryota > Metazoa > Arthropoda > Insecta > Coleoptera > Staphylinidae > Tachinus > Tachinus rufipes. The sequence goes on from OZ010748.1 coordinate 56,884,264, forward strand.
TAGAGGATCTTTTTGATCAAAGCGACGTTGTCTTTCTCAACACGGGTTCCCCCACACATTTTGAAGGTAGGGATACACATTTTTTGGCAATTAATTTGTCCTTATCGTCTCTACGTTTAGCCACACGTCTATCGTGGCATGTATAAGAAGACCTTCGCGGTAGCGATCACTTTCCCATAGTAATTAAAACCATCGTCAAACGGGTCAGACAGTCCGTCCCCTGTAGATGGTGTCTTGATCGCGCAGACTGGCATGGTTTCTAAGCCAGTCTGGTCCCACCAGAGTCAAATTGTATTATCCAAGCAGCAGATGTGTTCGTGCAAAGTCCAGCGGTCAGCTGGCCGGTCCGTCGGTTCCTTGGTGAAACGACAATATCCGAGTAGCTGTGGAAGAGAAAAAGAAAGCTTTTAATTGTTTAAAAAAAACTCCGACGCAAAAAAACATGATCGCTTTTAAGAAGAAACGCGCTGTTGCGCGCCGCAAAATTCTTGAAAGCAAGCAAAGATTATGGAAAAGCTACGTGTCGACAATCACGCCAAACACGTCGGTCGGCGAAGTGTGGAAAAAGGTGGGAGCCGTATCAAGAAAGAAATTTCCCTTTGTGGCTCCCATCCTAATTGTCGACGGACGCGAAGTTACCAAAGCGGCCAAAATTGCAAACGCATTGGCAACTCAATTTGCGTCTGCCAGTAGCTCTTAAAATTATAGTAAAGAATTCCTGCGTCAAATAGAACAATTAGAAACTCCGTTAAATTTCTTTTCCTCGGATACCTTGCCCTACAACTCTTTCTTTACGTCTAAAAAGTTGGAAACGGCAATTAACGGTAAAGGTACCTCCTCCGCACCGGGACCAGACGACGTACCTTATCAGGTTATCCTTTCGTCCTGCACGACGGAGCGGTTGCTGGAAATCTACAACCAAATATCAACAAACGTCTGGTGTGGATGCTGAAAAGTAACGGATTTTTAGCAAAATACCAGGCGGGTTTAAAAAAAATCACAGTACCGTTGATCATTTAATCTGTATAGAAAATTCTATCCAAGACGTTTTCCCAACAAAAAAACACCTCGTAGCAATGTTTTTCGACCTGGAGAAGGCTTATGACATGACTTGGCGTTATGAAACTTTGCAGAAGCTGTACGCATGAGGATTCAGAGGCCGTATGCCTCTATTTCTTGAATCTTTTATGCGCGATCGCACATTTAAAATAAGGGAAGGAACCACTAACTTTAAGACAGTATGTCTAGAGAACCGTGTTCTCCAAGGGTCAACACTTAGCGTTACCTTTTTTGCGATTGCAGTAAACGGTATTGCAGCTTCTGTGGTTACACCTGTGCAAAATGCCAGTACGTTGAGAATTTGGTAATTTACATAGCGGGAGATACTATCCTTGCCATAACACGTCAACTTCAGAACCCCATAGACGAAATAAACAGAGAAGCAGAGGCGATAGGTTTTTGCTTATCTACGACAAAAACATTGTGCGTGCATTTTTGCCGCTTCAGAGGACCTCACCGGGACCCCGCGCTGGTTTTGCGGGGATCCAAAATCACGTGCGTCAATACAGTTTGTTTCTTAAGGTTTGTGCTCGATAAGACCATACCCTTTCAAGCACATATTAATGAATTGGTAACAAAGTGCAAAAAAACCTTAAACGTAATCAAGTGCTTGGCCAACATCAACTGGGGTGCGCGGAGAGAGGTACTGTTGCGGCTGTACAAGACCCTGGTTTTATCTAAGGTCGACTACGGCTGTGCGGTTTACTCATCCGCCAGAAAATCCCGGTTGAAAGCCCTACACGCAATCCTCAACGCAGGCATTAGATACGCCACGAGATCATTCCGGACGAGTCCTGCACCAAGTGTTTGCTTCTAGTCCCTCGTCTTAGTTGCGTTCTACTCACGTACTCAGCGGCAATGCAAACAAAGAGGGGTCACAACAACCGACTCATATTTACCGCCAGCGAAACGCAGCAACGCAAATACAGACTCAGGCCTACCGTCAGTAAGTTAAGAATCTGAATGTAAATTATGCAATGGTATTCGAGGTTGGTTCTGGCGAGTTTCTACCCTGGCTGATGCCAATGGTTATAGCTCGTCTTGATCTGACCTCCCATTGCAAACGAGATACTTGCCCCGACGCTTTAAGGAGCAAGTTTTTTAAAATTGTTGCCGAATACCCAGACTCTCTGCGGTTGTATACGGACGGTTCGAAAACGAATCGAGGGGTGGGAAATGCCTTTGTTTTAGACGGTACGGCTCATTCATGGTCTCTCCCTAAAGTATACACCACAGAACTACATGCTTTGCATAATGCCCTTCTAAACTGTGAGACGTCATCTCACAATTTGTTTCGACTTGCTGAGTGCTATCCTGAGTATACAGTCTATGTACTCGGTCCATCCGCTGGTCCAGCTCGTACAAACTTTGAGGTTACGTCATATCGAAGGTCATCGAAGATTAGCAAAGAGTATGGAACGGCTTCGAAAGCAAATTAAAGGAAATTAAGCTTTCCGTGACGGCATGGGAGTCGCCAGTAGATCTCAACAGGAGAGAAGAGGTTGCCCTGTGTCGCTTGCGCATAGGTCATACCAACTTGACCAGCATGCCAAACATGTCACGACCCTCTAACGGTAAAACACATTTTGGAGGAATGCTAAGCCTACCTTTCCCACCGTAATTGGCTTTAGCTTCCTAACAACGTGGCGTATATTTCTTCAAATAGAGAGGAGTCCATGGGAAAGTGCGTCCAGTTGTTGAAAGACGCTGGACTCCTCAAACAAGTATAACCAAGTTTTGTGTTGTCTTGTAATGATTTTGGTGTTAATTTATTTATTTATTTTTATTGATCAGTTTGTGTTGTTGAGTTGTTTGAAGCATCGTAGTCGTTTACAACTTCGGTGCAATCTGTGATATTAGGTTTAGTTAGTTTTTAGGGTCTCGCATTAAAGCATTTTACAGCTTTGATGTCATCTGTGATATTAGGTTACGTTAATGGATAGGTACTGGCATCAAAGTCTTTTACAACTTTGTTGTCATTTGTGACAGTAGGTTCTGTGATATTAGTTTTAAATTTATTTTTTAAATTTAGTTTTAAATTTTAGCAACTGTGATATTAGATTTAGTATCTATTTAATTATTTATTTATTTTGTTACTTTCAAAAACCGTAGTAAATACAAAACAAAGACATTAATTAATTACAGTAATATAATACTTATTATATAGATTTATTTACGTGACAAAAAGTCTACAAATGTTTTTTGGGTTGCCGACTTATATAATGCAACTAAAAATAACATAAGTATCAATTTAAGATGTTGCAATAAAGATTTTGTTTGTAAAAAATTTGCACATGTATTGCAGTGATATCTGGTCTTTATGGTTATGGCTGAAATTTTATTAATAATAGGTATTTATAATTTTAATTAATTTAACTTTCGGTTTATGTTTTTTCTGTGTGTTCTTCCTTATCATTTCGATTTCCCAATTATTCCTTATGTCCTTCACTTGGCCTAGTTTTATTTTCTTCTTCTAATACCTTCTTATAATCCAACATCCTTTAATTATTCCATTGTTTGTTTTCCTTAAACTGCAATTTTATAAAAACATTAATTCAGTACCTAATTTAATTTTTTACAAATTCAAATTTAATATTGCTTTTTAGTCTTAATTAATTACACTATCATTAGTACTTACTTTGTTCACTTATTAATTCACTATACACAATTCACTAATTAATTAAATAAACTGTCACAATCTTGTCAGTTTGACAGTTTCCGAGCCTAGTGTAGCTAACGTCATAGCAGTGTTACCAGTGGCGTAACGTGCAGATGGTAATATTATTTTCTTTTGCTAATAACTCAATTATCGTGTTTTATCTTGCTCATTTTGTTCTATTATTTCCTTTATTAATTCATACTCTTTCATTTTTATATCTCCTTTTCCTTTTTAAAGTATTCTGTGTTTTTTTATTTGACTTATTCTGAGAAGGGCATGCGCAGAGGGAAATGCTTTTGGCAGATCATGTTGCGGCCATAAAGATCGTCTTTTACCGTATACCTTTCTACAAGTAACATCGCATAAGCGGATATTGTTCTTGTTCGAAATAATCATTACTTGTGTATAAGTATTGCAATTTTGCGGAATTAAGTTATTTTGGTATTTTTTGGTTAACAAAATTAATTTTCAACCTGGGTAGCCTAAATCAGGTAAGTGTTTTATTAATTTTTTTTTGTGTTATCCGTATTTCATCCTTGTCAATTTTTTCAGGTTTTAATTACTTATGGTGGAATTCATGAAAGCTGATTAACGTTAATCAGCGTTAAATGTGACAACATTGAGGTTATGTTGTCACATTTAACGTCATTTAACTGTCAAAATTAATTTTATTAATTCAATATAAATACTTGATATTTACTTTGCGATAGTTGCAAATATTATTTTCTTTTTATTTCTGATAGTTATATATTGTGTCATACTTGCCTTTGAGGTAGCATTACTATAAATAGTTTTGCGGTTGTCAAATTTAATCAACTGTTACTTTAACTGGCTTTCATGAATTCCAGCATTAGTATTGCAAAAATAATCAACTCTTTTATGAACCTGTATTTAAGCCACAATTTGATCTATCTCTTAAAGCTGGAAATTCTACTAACTACGTGTAGTAGTCTTAATTGCCTTTTTTTGCTAACTTGCCACGTGTTGGCGGAAACTTGTATTTTTTTTGGTGTTTTTGTAACCTCGGGGCCATTTGAAGAGGCCTCCCAACGCGGGATCATCTTCATCATTTATTATTTATATTTTTATTTTTTCTTTGTTATTTTTTTATTAATTATTAATTTACCCAATTTTTTTGTGACTGGAACTTCAGTCAACTTATGTTAAATTATCTTTATATGTTAAAGTGTGAATGGTGTGTGGGTAATATATTTTTAATTTTAAACTGTAGTGAATATTTTGCTCAGTTGTTTATTAAATGTCTTATTGGAGAATGTATTAACTTTGCATTTGGAACCTGGTACAATCTTATTCCTAATAGCATCAGGTTTATTGTTTTATCTCAGAAAAAAACACTATCAGTGCAAGACCATAAGAAACATTTTAAAACCACAAATAACATCAAAAAAACAATTGGAGCCCTGGTAGTCCCTGTAATACATTTGGTAAGTGCTTGCCTTTTACTATTTTTTTACTTCTTATTGTGTGCATCTCTTTTGTATTATTTTGCAAGTGTCGGTACGTTACATATAACTCACTCCCGTCTCTACTCAGCAAGCCTGGCTGATCTTAAACCATTTTAGGTTTATGGCAAAAAGGGGTGTAGCAATTTATTTAACCAATTTAATGTGTTGTTTTGTCTCCTCAGGTGTATAACCTGAGGATATTATTATTAGATTACATAGTCCCATTCATTTATAAACTCCATGTATTAAGATATTAATAAAAATAATGGGTCCTACTACTGAGCCCGTTACGTTACAAAATTCATGCAACTTATATCATTTCTAAATAAGAAAAACAATGGTTACCTTTCAAAAAATGCAAAAGAATTGACAGAAATTGACAGAAATTGAGAAATTTCTTAGTTGTGCTAAATATCTTCTGTGAAAAGTTGCAATATTAATAAATATTGCTAGTGCATGAATTGAAACCTGGCGCGGAAATTGTTAAAAATTTAAAGTTGGCAATAATTGTTTAGAAATTAATAAAAAATACATCATGGTGCTACCACCACACTTAATTTTATTAGCTAATAAAACTTACTTCGACCGATAAGCTTATCATCCCGTAACATAATTAATGCAAACCTTATTTGTATAATATTTAAACAAATTAGTTCTTGTAAAACAAAGACATACACAAACATATAACTTAATATTTCGTACCCCCTATTGGGTATATGGCGTTAGTTTTAGGTTTATAACTCTTTTAAATTAAAATTCAGATGCAAAGAAAATGTTAATCTGATGGATTAAACATTTGAAAATTGACGGATGAAGTTAAAATTAATGTTCAAAAGTACCAAGAAAAATATACGCAAACATCCACTTAGCTGATAATTTCTTATCAAGTCCAACGCAAACTATTGATTCAGCATTCCAAGAAAAATATACGCTGCTTGGCAGATTGACAAGTAATCATCAAGGCTTTGATTGAAGTGGAAGCAGGATGACTTCCGATACTTTAAGATTCTTGATTCGAGTATGTGTAAATGGATCAAACCACAAGGTCCTAAAAGCCTGTTCATAAAATTTAAAAATTGTATATCTTTCTTTATGTAATTTTAATAATAAATTAATTAAACAATTAAACCGAGTTTGATATTTATTTAATAATTTACCTAATGGTCTGGCTTTGGATGATGTTTTGCTTTTTCCGATTGACCGCATGGTGGAGTACATTATTCTAAATACCCATGATTATATAAGTTCAAGTAAATAATTCAATGGTACTTTATAATAAATATTCAAATAATTATTGGCTGAACATGAAGAAATTGCTGATCCTCACAAAAAGACACTTATTTAAGACTTATTTAAGACACAGCACACTGCTTGACTTACTCCACCAAGTCATAAAAAAAGAAAAGATTAATCTTCTACCTTTTAACTTTCAAACTTTATCAAAACTTTGATGTATACTTTGATAATATATGCGCGCACCTTGCGCTTCATTCAAACCGAGCAATAAAACCACAGATCACCTTAAAGATAAATTATAGGCAACACATTAGGAAGATATCGCCGTCTATGCTTCACAGATGTCGCGCTTATCAGAACAACTTGGCGAACGGAAGATTTTAATTTAAAGTAATTAAAATTAAATTTTAACTTTATAAAATACACACAAAAATGAATACATAATTAATATATTATATTTTTACATAAATATAAATATATTATGTATTCATATTTATGTGTAAGGGTAGTTTTACATGTACATAAATAAAAAGAACAAATATTTAAGTAATAATAAAAATTTAATTTAATTATAACAAATACAATATTCATAATTTGACTTCCAACTTCCTTCGAAACTAAAAATAAATATAAATTAATACAATAAATATTATTTTTAAACATGATATATATGTATGTAATATAAAATTAATTTTATATGAATTAACATCTATTCTTTTATAAATATTAACTAGATATAATGATGTCGTGGCAGTATAACTTTTCTAAAAAATGAAATTGTCAAAGTTAAAACAAATTAAATTTGAAATTTGATTTAATTTAGCATTTAGATATTTATGAAATACTTTTAAAGATGTTCGTACTAACATAGCATTGCTTGTAGTACAAATAAATAATATAACAAACAAAATTTACTTACAATATTGTACGAGTAATAGTAATCTCCTAGTTGTCGTTCATCTGATCAGCAGATTTAATGTGCATGTTGCATCGCAGCTCCCATTTGCAATCTTTGGCAGCTTCTTGATTACTTGATGAAGATTATTATTAAAGCAAATATGAAATAATAAAACAATAACATTAATAACACATAACAATACGTAACAAAAATTAAATTATAAATAATATTTTTACTAATTAAAGTTTATAAAGCAAAATATAAAAATATTGTTTCTAGTAAAAGACTGTTCATATGATATAATGTGTTTCTCAATTAATCTGATTTAAAGAAGAATGACTAAATGAAGAAAATGATTTGGCAGTAGAATCTACTCTTATCAAATCCGAAACAGCATTAGAATTTACTGAACAATCTAAACTATTTATAACCTGACATCTTATAATATTATAATTAAAATAAACTTACTTAAGTAAATGCACCTGTACACAACACCCAGGATACACAGACGTTAGCCGGCTAGCTGCAACATAACCTAAATAATAAACCTTCTTCTTAAATTGGGTAACTTCTGTTGTTTCCCTGAGCAGAGATTTGGTCCTAACTGCAGTGTATTTTACTGCAATTTAACCATGGTACTTTTTTATTTGTTATTTTTGTTTTCTTTTTCTTTTTCACTCCTGATCAGCTGTCAAGTTAGTCTGTTTAACAGATACAATCTACAGATACCTATAATACAAACAACACAACATATATTAATAGTACTACCATAAACTAGCTCAATCTCTAGTCTTTGTGCCCATTACCTATTTTTGCCCTGCTTATTTACATTTATGTACAATATATACCACGCGTATAAATTAAATCTATAACCTACCCAAAACAAATTAACCCCAAAAAATCAAAACAAAATAAATAAATAAAATAAACAAAAAAACATACCAAACAATACTTTAAAAAGTAACCACCCATATTGTACCTCACCTGCATACCCCTAGGAGTAGCATGCAGCCGTAGGCAATCACTTCACTTCCCTATTTTTTGTAACCCTAATTATAAGGTTTTGCCTAATCCATCTAAATAATACACTGTAAGTCTCCATATTCTGTGAGTATAATATAGAAGGAAATGCAAAGGGTGCTATTTCCCCCTATTGGATCAGTGAAAGTATACACTTTCTGAATTATGTAAGAAGCATTCAAAGAAAATATGATTTAGACTTCCTCCATACCACACTCACAGGAATCATTATCAACTATTTTAATTTTATGTAGATGTCTAGAAAATATGTTGTGCCCAGACCTAAGTCTACATATCAGAACCACCCTCTAGTGATTTTTTTGCTGTATTAAGGCTTATTATTAATATTGCTAAAATTTGCAAAATATTCTTTTCCCTTATGAAGGGATCTATTTTCGTAGAGCAATTGCCACTGTTCCATTTTGCTGCGCTTATGCCAAAATGTGAAGTCTGTATGGCTGAGTTTTATGTTATTAAGCTGTCCCCCATGCCCTAATTCCGCTAAACTATCAGCTTTCTTATTCCCTAAAATACCAACATGGCTTGGAATCCAGGCTATAACTACTTTATAGCCCTGGTCTTGCAATAATCAGTGCTACAAGGTGATTATCTTTAATACTAACAATTTTATTTCCTATTGCCTCTACTGCATTTTTAAAGTCTGAGCAAATTACAATTTTTTCCAGTGCACTTTGTTCTATTTTAAATACTGCCCTATAGATGGCAAACAATTCTGCTAAAAAAATAGACATCTTTTCATGTAGTTTGCTCCATTCTTCGTCTTTAAGGTATGAGATCTAAACCCCGTATGCCACTGATCTTTCCGGACCTATTCGAACTGAACCATCCGTAAAATTTTTGTAAAACTCTGCCCATTTGTTTATCCGTAATTCCCTGAAACGGGTTTAGTATGATACTATGTCTTTACCATTACTGAAAAACACGTCTATATTAGTGTGGATGTTCTTTGAGGTTTGGTGCACTTTAGTGTTTTCTACTAGGTTCTCGTATTGTGCTATCTGTTCCAGGGCCAGTACCAACAATTAAGTACCTCTGCTCACCCAGAAAGGTTTATCCCTAACTGTTCCTGCTATAGGTTTGATATTATTAATACCGTTTGTCTCCATTGCCATTATTTTACAAAACTTTCTTTTTAATAGCATTTCTTTAAGAAGCTGTAGAGACGCTAAGAAAGCCTCTTTTTCCAGAATGTGAGTTGGAGTTAATCTTATTGCGCCAATAATGCTTCTAATTGCTGCGTATTGGATTTTGTTTAGTTTGGCGATGTTTTGTTTGCTACAAAATGAAGGAATAACCGGAATGTATTTAAATCTAGATCTTATAAATGACTTATAACTGCCATGGTTACTAGATCGCTTCCCCAAGCTGTTCTCCCAATGACTCTTAACATATTGAGCCCTTGACTGCATGCTTTCACTATACTGTTCACTTGCCTATTCCAATTCATTTTAGTGTCCAGCCAAATTCCCAGATACCTGTATAAACTTACTACTTCTAATCTACTGTAGTTGAGGTAGATGTTTGGTAAATATGAAGTCTTGTTTCTTCCCGACAGTGTAAAGCCCCTCTCCCACACAAACGAGCTTAGCAGCTCCATAGCAGCGTTTAATTGAACTGATGCCTAGAACGGGTCCCTATGGCTCGTGTATACTATCAAGTTGTCTGCGTAAGAGAGCAGCTCCATACTGGCAGGGAGGTATGTATTAATACTGGCCATATATATGTTGAAAAGGAGTGGGCTTAATGGGCTACCCTGTGGGAGGCCGGCATAAGAAAATCTTTTAATGAACCCAGTCCCTATTTTCATTTTAAAAACTTGGCATTTTAGCAAATTGTATATCAGAATCCAGTTTCTTTGCTCTGAGGATGTCAGCCAAAATATCTATATCCACCCGGTCATACGCCGCTTCCAAGTCTAAGAACGTTGCAATTAAGTTTTCTTTTTTGGTTAATGCACTGTATATGTCTGAGCACAAATTAGCTAGGTTGTCTATAACACTCCGCTTCTTCCTAAAGCCAAAAAAGTTGTCCGGTATTAAATTAGTTTTTTCCGCACATTCTTCGATGCAATTTTTTATCATATTCTCCATGGTTTTTTTCACCACTGAAATTAGAGAGATTAGCCTGTATGCATTCGGATTGCATGCTGCTTCGCCCGTTTTTCTTATGGCCACTAATTTTACTAGTCTTCAAGAGTCTGACTTCCCCCTTCTCCAATCTGTTATTAAATTCCCGCAGAAGGATAAATTTTGCTCTCTTTCCAAGTTCCGATAACATAATATATGCAATATTATCCTCTCCAAGAGTAGTGCTTTTAGTCGGTTTAATTTAACACATCTCTAACTCATATTTGGAGAAACTTAATTGGGTATCTTGTGTCGGTATTATTTTGTGAGGAAGAGGTGCCGTGTCTGAAGCAATCTTTTAAATAAAAAGTTTTTTTCCAATCTTTTGTGCTACTGGGGATGTTCCTAGGTTGGAAGACTGATCTATTAAACCTTTTAATATTTGTCCATACTTCCGTAGTAGTAGACTCTCTGTTCAATGATTCACAAAATTTTCTGAAACTGCCACTTGCTTTTTTTTAATTTGATCAAGTCTTTCAATCTACCAGATCTTTGAAAGATTTTCAAAAACCTCTTTCTTTTTGCCACTAAGCCACTCACTCGTCATCCCACCAAGGGCATGGATTCCAAAAAAGGCTTGCAGGTTTGACTTTAGGTGCACTCTTTTTTGCCAAATCCCACATAATTTCCGTAAACTCCTCTATATCAACATTGTACTGCTTTCTCTTAAGTGTTTGTTTTACTTCAGTTCTCTACATGTCCCACTTCACTCTCCCAAGGTTCAATTTGTCAGGTCGTGGTAATACTCTGTTCACATCCCTATCTAAGATAACTTCAGTATTATTTTCCATAGTGATCAATTCCCATATTGTCATCCAGAGTAGTTGTTCTCAAGTTAATGGCAATATCAGGTGAGGCTATAACCAAGTCAATTATGCTTGATCCGGTGGTGGTAAAATGTGTATGTTTCTCATCATTTATCAGTACTAAGTCCATATCGTCCATAACCATTTCAAGATAAAGCCCATTTCTATTATGGAACGGGTGGTCCCATCTTGGGCTATGACCGTTTAACAGTCTCCCATAATGATGAACGGAGTTTGACACAAAGAAATTAATTCCCTCCAACTGCCCGCGTTCATATGCGTATCGGGGGGTACATAGCCTGATACTACCGTCAACCCGCAAATACAAATTCTGATAAATTGAGCCTTAGGTGACTAATTGAAGTTTGGAACGTCTGTGGTGAAACGATGACCATTTTTCACTAGCAGAGTGCACCCTCCTCTTCCGTCCTCTCTCCCAACCTGCACATTAAGGTAACCCGGTACATTGTTGATACTATCCACTGACCACCATGTTTCAAACAGTGCTATGACATCCGTGTTATCATCATAGCAGTATTTAATAAGGTCTTCTTTATTACTATTATAAGATCTGACACTCCATGACAGCATCCTCAAACATTGGCAAGTCATAATTGAAGATATAATTATTTTTTTTGTAGAATGTTTAGTAGCGTTCAGGTCAACAAGGTAGTTTACTATTTGGTTGATACAACCTTCCTGTTTTTCAGCACTAATTTCCAGTTTAAAGCACTTTCCTATAAGAGATACTAAATTTTCCATTTTGGATTTTACCTCAGTTTCTATTGTGGCCATGTAGGCCAAAGTGGTCGAAGCTCTAATTAATTTGGTACCTTTAAATTGCTTTTTATTCTTTGAGGAGAAGGGGGTGACAGAAACTCTCACCTTTTTTTATTTTCTCGAAAACACTTTTTTTCTGAAAGCATATGAGTGTTCCTAAACTATAAGTGGTTTCTTTAAACTTGTTCTAAGTTCTGAGGTGCTTGGTCCTTGATAGTCTCCTACCATTTTTGAGAAAAATGGTTTGTTAACTATTTGCTCCGCAGTTAGTCTGCTAACCGCTTCTACTTCCTCTCCAATCCTTTTTCTTAGAAAGACTCTTTTTCTGTAAATTAGTGGTATTACCCGTTTGTTGCAATGCCTCATAATGCGAGCAATTGTGAAGGCTCAAAATATTTTTAATTTTGTTTTGTTTAAAAAATTCACTACATTTCCTATCGTCAAATTTGCAATTAGGTTCAGTTGCTTCATGATCCTTTCTACAATGAATGCATACTGAATTCCCTTTTATTGGACATTGTGCTAACGCATGTTCTGTGTCTCCACGGGCGTTGCACCTTGGTTTCCCTTTGCAAAATTTGCTAATGTGCCCAAAACAAAATAATCTTAAGCATTGTACGACTTTTTGGATGTATGTTTCTATTATCCTATAATTATGGTAAATACTTACTCTCTCTAGTAACACTTATCAAATTTTATATTTTTAACAATCCGCTTGCAAGATACTGAATGCATCGGAATAAAAGTTTTTAATTAAAATTTTATCAAAAATTGAGGAAAAATAAAATTATTTGCACTTTTTGCATTGGTAAACTCTATGGTAGCTCTATTATAATTTCTTTTCTTAACAGATACAACTCCTTCTACTTTTTTACCTTGTAATTTCCTGCCTAACAAGATAGAAGTTAAAACACCTGAAAATTCTTCAGTTGGTTCAACCACAGCCGTCTCTACTACAAGCCGTGCTGAGACGCTTGGCAACGTCGCTTTCGTCGTCGGCAGTAGTCCTATTGCCGGTGCCCGTCCGTTACATTTTGCTATATAAAAATTAAAGTTTTAGGAATAATAAGTTGAAATAAATAAATTTAAACTTTAATAATAAATAAATTTAATTTAATAAATATAAAGATATATTACATACATGCATACAGAACATAATTTCATATTATATATAATTAAAAATCAGAAAAATATTTTTTACTTAATACATACATTTATATAAAAATAAGTAATAAATAGAAATACATATGTAAATAATAAGCACTATTTTATAAGACTTCTCCTCTTATGATTTTCTTTTGTAAAAATATAGCATTGTTATCGCACAATATTAAAATAAGAATTTCATCTAAACAGTTTAAGATTTTGAGTATATTCAACATCTTTTCTTGTTCTAAAACATTTAACTAAACTTAAATAATACATATTTTTATAATAAAAGCTATAGTCGGTATAACTTGCAAATTGATTTTTTTTTTAAGTTAATTTTAGTTAAATTAATGAAATATTAACTATTTTTAAATCGAAAGAGAAAACTTCTTATATTATACATATATTAATAATATTTTTCTAATGAAGACATGAGACAGTAATGGCATTTTAAATACAATTTATATATAACTCTATAAAAAATATTTATTTGATCGATAAATTAAAAGATTTGCCCAAAACCATGTTACCTAGAAAAATAGCGGAAACAACAACACTATGAATTAAGTTTTGCGCTAAGGCCAATTTTGCAAATTTAATTGATACAATAATTAGTTTAAATAGTATTCAGAAGATTAATGCATAAAACTAATTATCTGCACAGCTGACATTAACAAATTATTTTTTACAAAGACTGATAATGAAAGTGAATAATCTTCTAAATAATTGATATTCAGTGTTAATCGATAGCTATTAGCTAATATTTTAATGTTGCTTGCTTATAATTGGTTGCACGCATTAATCTTATCAAATTCACCTTTTTGCTAGTTCCATCGGCTTCACAAAGTTTACACAACACAACAGAATTAGATATCACTTTTTTAAAATATTTCACAACACTATTATAAAGGTGTCCACGGCTTTGTTTATGCACTTTGCCTGTTCTTCTTAATGTAGAAATTATTAAATTCTGCGGGATCCACTTGTCTTCACTGTAAAATCTTAAATTCATTTACTCGATGTTACTTCATCATTGTGGCATCTAAAATACAAATGAACATGTTATTACTTGCACAACAGACTAAAGGTTTCAATTACTTTATTTAAATTACTAAAATGAGATATTTAACTGTGCATTTATTAATTAACATCAACTTTACACAATGTTTTGTATACATAACCTAAAAATAAATAAAACCAAGAACACTGGCGTTATTGTAACTAATAATATTGATATTAACTTTTGAAACAAGAAAATGTGTAGTATAACTTCTTTGCTAAGCACAGATAATAAAAATTTCAAGAACTTACCTTTAAATTTGTATTAAAATCACTTTTATTCCACTGTGCACCTGTAACTTACATTGACTTGCATGTATTTCAATAGGACTGGTAAGACTACTAGGCTACGTTGCCAAGTTTCATGAGCACGGCTTGTAAGTAGAGGAGGCTGTGGTTCAACATAAGTAATGAACAAACCTATGACGTCCGCACTGAAATTCTCCACCCTATTATTTTTATTTAACAAGTAAGATAGTCTATGTTTAGTTCTATTAATCATTGAACATAAAACCCCATCTGTTCCTACAAAATGACCAGTGGCAATCACTCCAGAGATCTTCTGAGCCACATCATTTATTAGTCTAATTTTTTTTAGCAAAATCTTAGCCTGATCTTCAAATTCTATTTCTTGTAAATGTACTATAAAAGCATCCAATTTACCAACAGAAAGAGATATTAAATCCCCCACACTCAACTCCATTGTATTTCCAGTTGCATTAGAGTCACCATGTGTTTTTTTCTAAATCAACCTGCAAATCATCATGCGGATTTCCTTCTTCCCCTGCGGGATATCCTCCGCAAAATTTTCCCCCATGGGGGGGGGGGGGGTTCTTTAGCTACCCCAGCTGAATTATAAAAATAATATACACAAACTAAATCTACCCTTACCCTTACATCCAATTCTACCACAAAACAAACACAATCTGCACAGCTCAAATGAATTCACTTTGTAGGTCCTGTCAGTATAACGTCTAAGGAGCGAATGATGAATGGCGGACTAAAACATCAACAAGTCCCGTCCTTGGCTGCTTGGCTCTTATTGGTCAAATTTAAAATACAAACGTGGCGGCAATTTTTAATTTAATAAACGTCGCTTTGTGCGCCATTTGTGAAACTTTAACGGCCCTAAATCGGTTGTGCCAGTCGCTGCATATCTTTCACCGAACCCCGAATAAAACCAAACTGCGTTAAATTTAATATACTAGCAGCGCCATCTAATGTATTTCGCATAAACTATTAACTAACCGCATTTACGAGATCTTACAATACCACAGGACTATGCGCATCGCAAATAACTTAGCTGAACACGTGCGTCTGACAGTATCTGACGTTTCATTGAATGTTTGGAAAACAAACGTAACCTCACTAAACGTTTGTTTAGAATAACATTTAAATTAAAATATTGTTAAGTGTTGTATGACAATGTTTGATGCTAGTGCAAGTGAACTGAAAGATGCAAGATGGTAAATAACAGATAAGTACATTAATTAAAAGAAGTTTTAGGTTGGAGGTTTGTTTGTCGATATGTGTGGTGGTTGAGAGAATCTGATTTAATTATCTGGTTCAGTCAGCGCTAACTGAACTTATTTAAATTTGTCTTATAAAGGATTACTGTCTGGTTTTGGCCGAACCAAAAGTAATGATAATTGTTGTTCAATATTTATTTAGTAACTCCCAACGACTACAAATATCGGCTGAATGTTTAATTAGAAAATCTACAACGTTACAGTAGCTTTAGAATAAGTTTGTTTATTTTTTATCGTTTGCTCTATGTTTTAAATGCCAGTTTTTGTTTTTTGGTTTTGGAGACACATCCGGTTTTTGATATGTCAAATTTCTATTCTTTAAAGACTTTTAAAACATGATGTCGGATTGTTTTGACATTTTTGGTAAAGGTTTAATTAAAGAATGTTGTTCTTTACTAAACCAAATTAGTTTTTCACTGTATTGCTCTTAGGCTCGGACATCACTACTGTCTATAATGGCAAGTACAGTAAATAATTTTTTTTTACCATTCAATGAAACTAGGGCTATGGAATGGATTCAAAGGTTTGTTCATAGACATGTTAGAAATTGAGTCGATAAGATCTCCTGAATCTTTGGTGTAATTTTTTTATAGAATGTTCTTTTCTGCTTATTGAGTCATATACTATTTTGTAGGTATCCTTATGCCAATTTGAATTATTGATATTGATAATTTAGCCTTTATGCATGTTGACGTTTTGTATTTGGAAATTGTAACAATAATTAATTATCAAAAAAAGGCAGTGGCTTGAATAATATCTATAAGAATAGTGGTAGTGATAAAAATAGCCTATCTAATTTTAAATTTAATTATTAGTGCAAGCAGTTTAAATGGGGCATCAAATTATGGTGACTTAAAATGCAAACTGACAAACTGACAAAATCATCAACAAAATTAAAATGTATATGATAGTAGCTACTAAAAATATATAATATATAAAAATTTAATATATGATAGTAGTTACTAAGAAATTTTTTTTTCCAAATTTTATGTTCTGTCATACTTCTCAATGTTTTAATGCACTTAAAGCCAATGCTCTTTTAAACTTGGTAGTCATCGCTTATACTGAAAATTTGTTTTTAGTTCAATTTTGAACTAAATTTGACTTTTTTGCATAACTTTGCATACAAAAGTGCAATATAAATGCATATAAGCTTGGTGTGTGTTTTGTTATCAAATTAACTGTTTATTAGTATGATGTACTAGAACATGATTTACTGCAGCAGAGCGGGGATGGGTTGTAGAAATAATTTCTTAATGTTGCTCGGATAGTTATTTTATTCCTGTCTTACTTATAACTCAAATTAACAATAAACTGTAAATGACAATAATAGAAATTAACTGCCGTGGTGATAAGCATTTAAAGGGTATGGTGCAGGTAACCCACACGTGGAGTTCACGAGTATAAAATATACCTGAAGGCACGCAGTCTTCTGTCGCAAGAGTCAAGATGGAAAGACGGGAACAGTGATGCGGTGGCTTAAGGTAAGAATCCGCGGGGATATCCGCGGGTATGTTAAGTGGGAAGTCTACCACATGATTAAACTTTATATAGGGGCGCACATTACCAACATTGTGACATCTGCCCCTATTCAAACAAATCTTTGAATAATCAATTATTTAACGGTTGCTTTGAATTAATATATAGCTTTAAATGGCATGCATGAAACGTACCTCGTTCGGTGCCCGCATGCGGGACTGTTAACACAAACGTTTTGGTAGCCACGGCCTTCTTAATTAAGTATGGTCCTTCAAAGATTGCCATACATTTTTTTGTCTCTCCTGTCAGGGAAGAGGATACGGGGTTTGCCCGAAGCCAAACCAGATCCCCCGCTGCAAAGGGTTGGTAATGTGAAGAACTACGTTTGACGCGGCGCCTGGCTCGCCGGCTAATAGATTCATTGGCTAAGAAAAGCTTGACATGCGCATCAAATAAAATGTGTTCTGGGAATAGAACGCGGTCCTTAAGGGGTGAATCGGGGACCTTTCCAAAATGTAATTTAAGTGGGGCGTACCCAGTGGATTCATGTGTGACGCCGTTAAGAAAGTTTATAAACCGCGGTATCTCTCGAGTCCAGCCACAATGTTTTTCGGAACAAAACGTACAAAAAAGACGCCCAAATTCCCGCATGGTTCTCTCGACAGGATTCCCTTGAGGGTGACGCACTGAGGAAAAAATGGTTTGGATGCCAAATTCGTCAAGGAACCCTTTCTATTTAGCCGACGTGATCTGCGTACCGTGATCACAGATTATCCGTTTTGGACGTCCTATATCCGGAAAATAATGTTTTCGCATACGATTGATTACGGTGGTTGTCGTAGCGCGTTTCAGAGGATACAAGGTTACTAGTTTGGTAAATACATCATTAGCCACAAATATGTACCTAACGCCGCCTACGGAAACGGGCAATGGTCCAAAAAAGTCAACAGACACTAAATCATTGACAGCCGTTGCAATTATTGGTTCTAACAAAGGTTTTGGTAATCAAGATGTTTTATTTTTTTGACAATTTTCGCAAGCACTAACTATTTGTTTGACCGCACGATGCAAACCGTTCCACCATTAGGCTGCAGTCTCACTGCACCACCGCCACCAACTATCACCGTTTGCCACTAACCACCAGAATGTACTACGGTCTCACTGCAGCTACTGGTGACCACCAAATATTTAAATTTCCCACTCATTTCTATGTCAGTAGAAGAGTGCTATATTTATATAATATTTATGTTTTATTTACTAGTGTAATTAGTTTATCAATGTCGGGTGGTGTTCATGTTTCTTCCATGTTACCGTTTTTAAAATTCTCAAATATCAAAGCGAAAATGAAAGATTATGTTTTGATTTGTGAAATATCAAGTTAGTATGTATCAAATGACGATCAACTGTTGCCGCGCTACCACAAACCGATTTGAAATTATGAAACGGTGGTTAACAAATGACAGATGCCGGCGAGAATAGTGAATCAGTCGGACCGTCGCCATATGATTTAACGTGTTCGAATTTTAGTTGGTGGCGGTGGGTGGTGCAGTGAGACTGCAGCCTAAATCACGTTTTACCGCGCACCATGTTTTGTACACGCCGAAATGACCAAAGTGTTGATGATAAATATTAATGAAGTCAGGCACCAACGTTTGAGGTATACATAAGAATGCTGGCGAATCCGAATTAGGGCGGAGAAAAAGAAGATTGTCATGCAGAATGTATCGTTCATTTGCATCGGAGGTAGCTGAAATTCTTGTAATTATTTGCGAAAGCTTATTATCATTTCTTTGAGCCTCGGGCAATTTTAATAGTTGTCTTTTAATGTCAGGTAATTGAGATAAGTAGAATAGCGCAAAACTTTTTCTTGACGGAGTAGGTAAGCGCAAGGGGGGGTTTCGTGAAAGCGTATCAGCTACAAAGTTTGATTTGCCGGGGACATATTGCACCTGAAAGTCGTATTCCTGAAGGGCTAAAATCCATCTAGAAATACGCGGGGAAAGTAACCTGCAGCGGTTAATGTAAACAAGCGCCCGGTGATTGGTAAGTACCCGAAACGGTTTTCCTACTAGAAAAGTTTGCCATTTCTTCAATGCCGTGACTACACTTAAGAGTTCTTTTTCGGGTGTAAAATATCGTTTCTCTCGAGGTAATAAAAGCTTGCTAAAATACGCGACTACTTTTTTACGACCCTCCACAATTTGGTATAACACCCCTCCTACTCCAATGTCGCTTGCGTCACATTGCACGCAGAATGGTAGGTTTAACTTTGGGTGATACAATTTTACGTCACGATACAACACAGTTTTTATGTTTATAAAAGATTGTTGTTGATTTTGCCCCCACATCCATTTATTTCCTTTGCGAAGCAGTGTAGTGAGCGGTTCGGTTATGGCTAAAAATTGTTCGATAAAACCTCGATCAAAGTTAGCCTGTCCCAAGAATGACTGTACTTGCCGGACATTCCCGGGTACTGGGTAGTCTTTTATTGCTTGTATGCGTGAAGGATTTGGTTTTAGCCCGTGCTCGTTCAACTCGTAACCTAAAAAGTTCAGCTTTTCCGCAAAGAATCTACATTTTTTAAAGCGTAATGTAAAACCTGCTTGTTTGAGGCGCGACAAGACAATATCAAGGTGTTTTAGATGTTCTGCAAAAGATTGTGATGTTATAAGTATGTCGTCTATGTATACATGCACAAAGTTTTCATATGCGGGGCCTAAGATTTTGTCCATGCATCGCGTAAAAGAACTTACCACGGTCTTTAAGCCAAAAGGCAAGACATTAAATTGGTAAGCTCGTGTGCCCACCCGAAAACCCGTGTATTGTCGGTGTTCCGCTTTTAAGGGAATTTGCCAATATGAGGCGGTTAAGTCTAGTGCAGACATATATTTTATTCCCGATATTCCACGAATTATGTCTTCTATCGGTCGGGGTAGTTCATTGTCCGTCTTAGTAATAGAGTTTAACCGTCGCGCGTCCATGCATAATCTCACAGTTCCATCACGTTTAACGGTTGTCATTAGTGGGCTGCAATAGGGGGTGTCGGACCGACTTATTACTCCCCATTTCTCCATTTGTTCAATTTCCGCCTGGACCGCAGCTCGGTGAGCAATTGGAATGGGGTACTGTTTGACGGTAAACGGTTGGTCATTGGTCAAGTGTATTTTGTGACTATATTCAGTCGTTCTACCGGGAATGTTTGAAAACAGCTCCTTATATGTTTGCAACAATATTTCGAACTGTGTCTTATGTTTTGTGTTTAAAGGCAAATTTTTTATTGCGTCCGGGAAATCCGTTGATGTATCATAGGATTCAGGAAATGCCCGGGGTTGTGACTTATTAACTGCGCATAAACGCATCGCGCATGATTTGGTTGGCAGCATTTTATGCTTTGCTTGGTATTCGGGGATAGTAAACGGCTTATTGTCCCAAATTAATTCTAATAAGCGTTGATCTAATAATATTTTTGCTTTAAATACGCGAAGAAAATCTGTACCTAAAATAAATGGATAGTTTAAACGGGGAATTACCATAAATTCAAACTCTGAGTTGAGTTCACCAATTGAAAATGGCAGCAAAGATTGCATATACATTTGATTTTGAATTGATTGATAAGCTCCCGTAACTCTTATTCCCTTGACTGGGAATGCTGGTATGTCCGGTATTATCGCGCATATTTGATCAAACGTTTCCTTAGCAATACAGGTAACTTCGCTACCACTATCGACTAGTGCCGGTGATTGAAACAAATCGATTTTAATTAAAATACATGGTGAATGTGCAGCAAGTGATGTATGATGGAAATCACAATTGTCTTGTAACAAATCACTGCTAGGGTTAACATTTAAAAAACTATCGGTCCTACTAATCGAACTCACTTCTGGACCTCGAAGAGAGTTTCGTTTAAGTTTCCCGAAGCGCTTTCCAAATTATCATCTAAACTTAATTCTTCGATTTCGGGTTGCAGTATGCGAATATTTTTTTGATAATTATTGGGTAAATTTCTATTATCGCCCGCCCAAGGTGTAAATCTGGAAGAGTTATTAGGAGTTCGATATGGACCTGTATGGGTTATTCGCACAAGAACGGAATTTCGGTCATTTGGTTCAGCGTTATGTATACTTAAGTAATCACTTGCCATAAAATCCATTACTCGGAGTTTACCAAGAGCGTTTTGAATGGTCGGTGCATCTATAAGGCAGGTACGCACATGCATTGGCAAGTGTCTACCAATCGTTTGTATTAAGTACCCCTCGTCATAGAGTGGGTGGAGGTAACTTGCTTCCGAAAACAATTTAGCAACATAATTTGAAAAGGAACCATCGGACCGTTTGTATTTCCCGTTTTCTGTTATAGTTCGCAAAGTACGTTGTTTTGACATGTCCCAATAAAATTGGAGAAATCATTTTCGAAACTCTATATAATTATTACATCTATCAATATTTGCGTTAAACTAGAAATTCGAGTCGCCCTTAAATAAATTGTGTCCCCAGATGGTAAAATGTTCGAAAGGAATCTTGAATGCAAGCATAGTTCAATCAAATCTATTTATAAATGCAACCGGGTGAATGTTAGCCCCCTCAAATGCCTTACATATTTTGGCAGTTTTTGAAATTGCCATTTCGGAAAATACATCATTATTATTATTAGGTGAAAAAGCATTTGCATTTAACTGCATTAGTACATCGTTAGTATTTATTTCACAACTTTCAGTTATATTGTTAGGATCTACAGCGAAATAAGCATTAGTTTTATTATGTTGCGTATAACCACCGGTAGCACCGCTACTCGAAATTGATTTTGTTATTACATATTCATTTTTATTTTCATGCCGGGAGGTTTTATTTAAACAGCTGATACGATTAACATAAGAAATAAATTTGTTTTTGTTAATCTGCGTTGGGAAAATATCAGAATAAAATTTATCGTGTTTTTCAATTTGACCTTGATTTATTTTATTGTCACATTCTTTATGAGAGAAATTTAAACTATTTAAATTTGATTTAATATTTTTAAATGCATCTTCAAATGTATCTTTCACCATCACGCAATTATCTATTGATTTATAATACATTTTTTTTATTATCCTCATATTTGTTAACTAAATTACGAGGTTTTTTAGGATAAGCGCCTAATGAAGCGTATGTGTTAATTGCACTAGGGGAAGTTAAATTAGTACGCAATGAATCAGTTACAATACAAAATTTTAGCTTATCTGTGCTTTGCTGTATGCTGGTGCGTCCGCAAGGATTTCTTCATGAGCGCCTATCGGACTTAAGAAATTCTCCGGCTCCTCGTCTTCTAAATCAGCATCAGTTCGCATTTCCTTTCTCCTGTTCCTTAAATTGTACTTTGGAGAGTGGGACACCGCCATCACTCGTACTGGTGAATGATATATATTTAATTACTGCCTCTAAGCTGGTCTCCAAGTTGTAGCAGAGCGGGGTGGGTTGTAGAAATAATTTCTTATTGTTGCTCGGATAGTTATTTTATTCCTTTCTTACTTATAACTCAAATTAACAATAAACTGTAAATAACAATAATAGAAATTAACTGCCGTGGTGATAAGCATTTAACATACCTGGTGCAGGTAACCCACACGTGGAGTTTACGAGTATAAATTATACCTGAAGGCAGGCAGTCTTCTGTTGCAAGAGTCAAGATGGATAGACGGGAACAGTGATGCGGTGGCTTAAGGTAAGAATCCGCGGGGATATCCGCGGGGATATCCGCGGGTATGTTAAGTGGGAAGTCTACCACAGGATTAAACTTTATATAGGGGCGCACATTACCGAGCATTGTGACATTACACATTAAGGAGGAAGATTAGTTGCGCTATTATAAGGGTTCACAGCATCAAACTCAGCAAGAAAACGCTTGAATATAACTGAATAAAATTTTTACACATTGTAGATGAAAGAAATTTGTAAAAATTTGATGCAAAGTCCTTTCTCCGCAATAAATTTTTTAAAAGTGACGTTTTTAATTAGTTCTTTATTAATTTATTACTTGTTAAATATAACATCAATCTTTAACCAAAAACATAAAGACATAGAATATTGTATGTAGTTCAACATATAAAAAGAGTGATGACTTAAATCTTATCGTTTAGATAATGAGTTGGTAAACGGCGCTGTACGTGTCAATGTTATTCTAGAGAAAGTTTCACCGATATTCTCGTAGATGTGATAGGATTTAATATTTTTCTATAACAATACTACTAGTAGCACCACAACAGGACGGGGCGACTAAACCCGGCAATTCTCTAGCGTTAACATTAATTTATATATAATGTTACATTTACGCATAAAATTGCAACATCAAACATTTATTATAAATCAATTTACGCCAAAAGCGCCTTACTCGTTTAAAGTAGGTGGTCGCTGCTTATGAGTTACTGCAAAATGATCTATATGTTAACCTTTTTCTAACTATATTATTATATTTGATATGTAACTTTTGTTTTTTTCCCACGTTTTACGCGCAAAAAATGCAGTGGCCTGCTATTACAGTCTCCTTCACACACAAATAACGTATCT
Organism: Tachinus rufipes; assembly: GCA_963932245.1. Taxonomy (NCBI): domain Eukaryota; kingdom Metazoa; phylum Arthropoda; class Insecta; order Coleoptera; family Staphylinidae; genus Tachinus; species Tachinus rufipes. Next base: position 56,908,090 of record OZ010748.1, read on the forward strand.
CCTAATAGAAGGCATTGCGTTAACACCTTATATTTATATTGTAGGTTAACATAAATTATAATGAACCGTTTGATAATGAATTGTTGCATATTGTCAAGATCGGGGGAAAGTGGTGTCATAGATTGAAAATTAAGAGTTAGTAAGTTTAGATTTATGGCATATCAGCCTAAAAAGACTATTAATGCCGATTTTTTTTCTAACTATAAATAAATGTAAATAAATATGCTGTAAAATGGCATATTAAAAAATAAAAATAAGTAAATAAATAAATAATAAAAATAAAATAAACTTACACAAACTATTAAAACAATAGCAAAAAATGACTAGATAATTTCAACAGTGTCTAGGGTGTAAAAGGTCTTAGACACTGCTGAATTTTACGATACATAAACATTAATCACAATAAATCAACAATTATAACCATATACTCAGTCTGCTCCGTCGAACAAACTGGGTGATAATTCAAACGCAATTCTTTGTTCCGAAAACTGCCGACAATTCAATAAGATAACACAAACAGTTAATGGGACGTTACAAATATCACAAACTGTAGGCACCTCAGATGCCAACAAATGCCTGTGAGTTCATCGACAGTGACCTATGCGAAGCCGCGTGAGGATAACCTTTTCTCTACGTTTCGGTCTGCATGACGAACTCCACGGTGTAGTAACGCTTTCAATACATCGCAGCTTGTTGTCTTAAATAGCAAACCACTTAGTTTGCCAGCTAGACAGCAGATTTTGATGTAGAAAATTACAAATATCCCTTACACAAACTTGATGTGAAACATATTCAGCGCTAGTTATTGCCAATTTGGCAAACGCATCAGCTTTTTTGTTGTCACTTAAACCTACGTGATTGCGAATTCCTACAAAGTAAACAATCACATTTGTCTAAGACACCTGAAGCAAAATTGAATGAATTTGCATCAGCAAGTAATGATCAGTACCTGCGCTTAGGTTGATGTAGAGAAAAGCCTAATAGATAGCATACAGTTCTGCAGTATAAACGCTGCTAAGGCTAAGCAAGCCAAATGTAAACTGTAGCTCATCTACCAGAAAAGCACATCCTACACCGTCGTTACTTTTTAAGTCATCGGTATAAATCCAAGTGGCATTTAAGTACCTTGCTTGAATTTTTGCAAATTCAGTTTGGTATTCAACTAGTATAGTTGAAGCTTTTCTCAATCTTGATAATGCACGTTGAAAAGTCCAAGGAAGGTCGCGACAGTAAGACAGTTGAAATACATCAGGGAGTTGGAAATCCAGTTTGCAAAGTATACTGCAATTTCTTACAGCAAGTGGTTTTTGGAACATTATTCTGAAACTATACAACATAGTTTGTCAAGACCATTATTCTATACGACAGAAAACGTCAGATGCAAGCGTTTAGCTTTTAATTTTGCGGCGTACCTAACAGTCAAGATTTTACGCCGAAGACAGAGTGATGGTTCAGCTGCCTCACACAAAACGCTGACAATAGGGCTAGTGCTGAATGCGCCAGTTGCTAAACAAATTTCTGTATAGTGAGCAGGAACAACAATTTGTAATGTAGATGGAGCTGCGGAAGCATATTATAGAACCATAATCTAGATTTGAACGCTTTCTACTCTGCTTCCCATGACTTTCTAGTCAACGACTTGAACAAGTTTAGTGCCGAAACACATCTTAATTTTAGATTTATTAAATAAAAACGCCAAGTCAACGCACGGTCAAATGTGACACCGGGAAATCGAACACATTCCTGTATAGGAATAGGTTCTTCCCAAAGATATAATGAAAGGTCGCCGTGTGGGGTTTGCCTTCTACAATAATAGATAAGCAACGTTTTACTAGTAGAAAAAGTGAATCCATTGTTATTAGCCCAGTTCAAAATGTAATTGATAGTTAACTAAAATTGACGGTCCAATGTTGGCAAGTTTCTTGAGGCACAATAGATAGCTACATCATCAACATACATACATTTGCTTACCGGATGTTTGATGAACTGACTTATGCCGTTAATTGCTATTATAAACAGAGTCACGCTTAAAATGGACCATTGAGGTATACCATTCTGTTGCTGACGTATGCCCGAGATGCTGTCACTTACACGTACATTAAATAAACGGTTAAAAAGCTTTGTATAATCAATGCCATGTTTCCGCAAATATCCCACTTATGAAGCGTTTGTAGAACATTGTACTTCCAAGTCATGTCATATGTTTTTGCAATGTCAAAATAAACAGCAACATGATGTTGATTCTTTACAAAAGCATTTTTAATTGCTGTATCTAATCAAACAAGGTGGTCAGTGGTAGAACGATGACGTCTTGAATCACATTATATGTCAGCAATTAAACCTTTTGAATCTAATAACCAAGTATATTGATCATTCTTTTTAGTAACTTACATAAGCAGCTAATTAGAAAGATAGGTCTATAGTTAGTCGGAGCTTTTTATTAGGGTAATACCCTGCTGACTATATCTGGTTATAGAGTGCCAACAGTTAAAGTTTGGCAAAACGACTTAAATGCTTAAGCATAGCAATAAATCGAATCGACACTTGGAGCAGTATTGTGCAAGTTAGATAATGCCGAGTCAAATTCCCAAACACTAAACGGTGCGTTAGATAAATCTTCTTTATCAGAGACAAATGACAGAACGTTTTTCTCCATGTTAATTTGAATATCTCGGAAATCTTCATGGTAATTATTATCGTTGGAAGCGTCAAAATAAACATTGGCCAGAATATTCGAGATGTCAAGGGGGTTGGTTATAATTTGTTCACCCGACAATAACCCACTAATAGGCCGGCCAAAATTTTTTTTGACTTTTTTCCACACCTTCCCGACAAAAGTTCTCGAATTAATAGATGTAACATATTCTGACCATAGTTCTCTGTTCGCTTTTTTGCATGTTCTTTGAGCAACAGCTTTGTACTTCAAATAAAGTAATAGGTTTTCTTCTGTTGAAAAGTGGTTAAATTTACGAAAAAAACGGCGATTGTTCAGTTTAGGTTTCTCACATTTAAAATTCCACCAAGAAACGAGCTCTCTGCGAGGTTTTCCGGAAGATAACAAATAACTCGTGTGATGTTAATGCGCAGTCTCAAAAGACAGATGGGAGAAAGACGTAAAACACGAGTACCACTAACGACAGAGGAGTTGCAAAATAGACCTGTAATAAACAGCACGAATAAAATAATAAATGAAGTTTTATTAAAATATAAAAATACTACATGGCGCAGTCGAGAAAGGAAAATTAGTGAAAAGTAATAACAATTAAAGAGAAAAAAGTGTAAGGATTATCATGAAAAAAGAAGATGGAAAATTCGCACGTGGTGCCGGAGCTCCGAAATGAAGAAAACATGGCGGACAATTGGACATTCTTCAAACAAAAGTTTGAAATATATTTAAAAGCAGCAAAGTTAGATAAGGAAAAAGAAGAAAATAAAAAATACATTCTTTTAAATAGAATCGGCGATACAGCTCTTCGAATTTACAATAGTTTTAAATTCGATAATGAAAAGCTCAAAGACGAATACACGGCGATAATGAATAAATTTACGGAATATTATGTTCCAACAAAAAATATAACATATGAAAGACATATATTTTTTACCCGCATGAAGAAAGATTCAGAAACGTACGATACGTATTTTGATGATTTGAAAGAATTATCAAAATCGTGTGAATTTGAAAATCTGGCCGATAGTTTAATTAGGGATCAGATTGTAGTAGGGATAAATAATAAAAATTTAAAAGAAAGATTGCTTCGCGAGAAAAAAATATCGATGGAGGACGCAATGGACATATGCAGAATGGTGGAAATGACATCAATTAGAATGAAGAATATAAATGAAGATGGAAGCAAAGGTGACAACATAGATATGTTACAAAGAAACACAAAAAAAGGATATAAAGGATATAAAGGAAATACAACAAAAAAGTGGCCGCAAACGAAACATCAATCGCAACAACGAGAGTTGGAGCGGACAAGCAAATTCTTTCGGGAATAAATATAAGATAAGTAAAAGTTCTTGTAAAAAATGTAATAAATTTCATACATATGGAAATTGTTTTGCTTTTAATAAAATATGTTATAAATGTAATAAAAATAACCATTTTGCAAATTGTTGTAATAATAATAACTTTAAAAACAAATATCAAATTTGGATGAATTGGCTATAGATGCTTTAAATAGTGAAATAAAATATAGAAATAATGGACGCTGGATAGAAAATTGATTAATAAAAGATTGTTTAAATATTCCATTTTTATTAGATACCGGAGCGGAATGCAATACGCTGCCGTACAGATATATAAAACAATTAAACTTAGGTTTTAATGATATTGATAAAACAAAAAATAATGTATTAACAGGTTATAGTGGTACTAAAATTAATGTAGTAGGAACAGTTAAATTAAATGTAAAGTTATTAAAAAGTAATAGGGTAGAATTTTTAAAATTTAATATTATTGATACTGACAAATTAGCTATATTGGGACTGGAATCATGCATAAAATTGAATTTAATTATAAAAAATGTTAATTCGGTTGAATTAATAAGTGACATGAATGTAATAATACAAAATAATTACGATATTTTTAAAGGAATAGGGTGCTTTACAGAAAGTTACCATATAAATATTAGAAAAGATGTCATACCGGTAGTACACCCACCTAGAATTTTTTTTTTGCAATACACCAGCAATTAAAAAATAAATTCGATGATCTGAAACGAAATAAAATTATAAGAAAAAAAACTTTACCAACTGAATGGGTAAATTCATTAGTAATAGTGATCAAGCCAAATAAAGACTTAAGACTTTGTATCAATCCAAGAGATTTAAATAAGGCCATACTAAAAGAACATTATTATATACCAACATTAGAAGACTTGACATGCAAACTTAAAGATGCAAAATATTTTACGGTTCTTGATTGTTCAAATAGGTTTTGGCAAATTAAACTTGATGAAGAAAATAGTAAACTATGTACTTTCAATACACCTTATGGACGATTCAACTTTTTAAGAATGCCGTATGGGATTTCTTCAGCTCCTGAAGTATTCCAAATGCGAATGTCCCAAATTTTTGAAAGTGTTAAGGGTGTTGTGGTTTATATAGATGATATTTTAATTTGGGGACGGACTAACTAAAGTAGAGCATAATAAAATTTTAAGAGTTACTTTGGACATAGCACGAAAAAACAATATTAAATTCAATAAAAACAAGTGTAAATTCTATATTAATGAAGTCAATTATATGGGGCATATCATATCAGCTAGTGGCATTCAAATAGACAAATCAAAAGTTGAAGCTGTAATAAAAATGCCTAATTCCACAGATAAAAAGGGAGTTGAACGATTAATGGGAGTAATTAACTATTTTTCTAAGTTTGTTCCTAACTTTTCTGAAATGACTTCAACTTTAAGAGAATGATTGAAAAAGGATGTTCATTTCCAATGGAATCATGAACATGAAGATGCTTTTCAAAAAATTAAGAAAAAGCTAGGTACAGCCCCTATTTTGAAATTTTATTCAATAAAAGATAAAATTGTAATTTCTTGTGACGCTTCTAAGACAGGAATAGGTACAGTTTTTTGTCAAAATAATAATCCGGTAGTTTATGCATCTAAATCACTCACTGATACTCAAATTAATTATGCCCAAATAGAGAAAGAAATGTTGGCAATAGATTTTGCGTGTAAAAAATTTCATCAATATATATATGGATAATCTTTACTATATCTATTGCTTTTTAGGTACATTGGCAGTTCACTTTCTATAATATGTTCTTAACTTGCGTTGTACCTAGACTTTTTCACTCGTATTCTCTATTCTTGCTTTTTTATAATTCTGTCTTTTTCTATAATTTTGTGCCATGTTTTTCTCCTAGTTTCTCTCATTCTTTCAATTTTTTGGCTAACATAACCACTTTATTTTTCTTGATATCCCTTGACTTTCTATGTTTTGCTCTTATTTTCTCTTTTATACGTTCTTATAGGGTTATACATTTGCATCTCTGTCTCATTTTTTCCTCATACCTAATTGTTATTTTTTTTTTGTTTATATTCTTAACTTATCTTTTTTAACTTCCTCTCGCACAATATATGCTGGAATTTTTCTATTTAAACCCAGCACCCATCTTTAATATTTTACATATATTGCTTCTAATTTTTCTTGTTACTTCCGCCCCCATATTTTTGACTCATACAATATCATACTCCTAATACTCCTAAACTATCAAACATAAGCCCTTTTAATCTCATACACTTAAATTTTCTTTTACTTATTCCTCATAATTGCCTCTCTACTTTATTTGCTTTTGGAGCCATCTCTTTAATGTGCTTGCTCTTTCTGTTGTTCGTGCAAAAAACATATTTGATGCTTTTATTAAAAATATTTGAAAATTTACATATTCCTCATTTTTTAAATTTGCCGTTATCATCCGACATTGTCGATCGACCCCATATCCCATAATCTATTCTAAACATACTTATCGCGTATTAAAAGAAAATTGCACACACACGCACAATAATATCACAAATTCATTGAAAAATTTAACCATATGTCACGCTAGGGTGACGGGGGTACGGGATCACATAAAGATTGATGTTAACCCTCCAGAACACGCGCTGAAAATTTTAACGTCAGCACACGCACGTAATATCGACCGCGCTCAGAAAATAACAATAATAAGTAATAAAATCTTTTTTAAATTTTTTTTTTGTAAATTAAGGAAGATGATAAGGTTTATTAAATTAACTAAGTGAGGCATATCTAAATATGCGAGCCGTTAACTTAAAGATTACAAATTTTAAAGAAGATTTGTTAAAAGTGCGGTGCTTTTGACCGCGTATGCGTGTTCTGGAGGGTTAAAATTACTTACATTTTATTCTGTCACTATCACTATGACCAATTAATTATATTGAGCCCGCAGACAAGTCCTGCTGGCCTATTTATATATTTTATTGTGCCGACTTGCAACAATGCCAATAGCCGAAACCATTTGCACGATCCAATATCGACAGAGCAGCGATCTCAGCCGGTAATCGGAGTTATTGCTTTCGACTCTCACCGTTTCATATAAATATCTAGAAGTATTTAAGTTTGTATATTCAAAAGGTAAGATGGTGACACAAACTCTACAATATCGGCTTTTCAAATAACAAAAAATAGGTCTAATATATAAATAAATACCTAACTTGCTAAAAATCAATTTGAACAAGAAAGTATAAAATTAACACACATTTATTTAATGGATTGCTTTAAAAACTACATATATGTAAGTGCAATTTTTAATAATAATATGTTATCAGTGTTTATTAATTAACAAAAGCTTACATAAGTAAAAAATGTTTTATATAATTAGATTATAAGATTTTTTTTTTAAACGTAAATATAAATTTTATAATAATATTTGATACAATGATACTATGCACGTATACATACACACTATACTAGGTAAACGATTAACAATAAAAAATAATTTTAAAAATTATTATGTTCAACACTATATCTTGCTGTTTATATGACAAAGTTTTACATAATTGTTTATAAGCTTTGCATATTGGCAAAAACATCCATTTTATAATTTTTATTAATATTCAATTTAAATGAAATGAAACCAACATTTTTCAAATAGAAATGCAATAGTACAAACAAATAATCCCAACATTAAGCACACAAATATAAAACTAAAATGTTTTAAACTTAGCGCACACACATCTTTATTAGTAAGAGTAGGATAAGATTTTATAGAAGTATCTGCACTTCTTTTTAAAAACAAACCCGTTTCAAAAAAATTACGAATTTTTTGTTTAAAAATTTCATTCAGTGGAAATCCTTTCTCCATTGTTGGCATCTCATAATTTGTTGAGATTTTAATAAAATGCATATCTGAAAGTATTGAACTATTTTGCACTATTAATACAATGTCAAAAGTATCAGTATATACTGTGGTGTTTTTATATTTAACAATATTTATTAAATTTTCTTTAATATTTTTTGAAGGTATAATATATTTTTTAATTGATTTATTATCCGGAAAGAATTTATCAATAGAACTTTGACGAACAACTATCTTAAGCCCAGAGTCAATTATATCCTGAACACTATTTATTTGCTTCTCATTGTATTCCTTAAATAAAAATGTATAATATAAACTGGTAAAACACGAACTAATTATTATTGAAAAAAGTATCCAGAACATAATTATAATTCTAATTGACTTGAATAATGGGATTCTAATACTTTGAAATAACAATATAGCATAAATTTGCAGAGTTATTTCTAAAATATTTATTGAATGCTGTCTTAAATATTTATTTGCAATAAAATAAAATAATAATATTAATAATAATGTTACTAATATTGCATACCACACTTGTTTTTGAAATATATGTTCAAAACTTTTCCAACTAGGAATTTTGCCCGCTTTTGGAACAGCAATAATAAAATAAAACTCTTGATAAGGATATATAATATCAAATCGATTATAAACACCAAGTTGTGAATAATATCATAATGATACATTTGATTTATTTCTTTTGTTAGTAAGTTCAATTAAAGTAAAATTATATAAATTTCCTATTTGCGTTAAAAAATATTTTAAAACATCTTGTTTATAGCTGACGTAAGTTATTTTACAACCTTTAAAATTGACTCCTATTAATTTAGCATAAAATGATGTAATAGAGTTAATATTTCTATTATTGCAAGTGTTCATGAAAACTTTTTTATAATCCTTTCCACAATTGTCTAAAAAACTGTTAATGTGGTAAATGTTTCCTAATTTATCAAGAACTATTGTCTTGTGCATGTTTGCTACTCCAAGATCGATAAAAAGTTTATCAATATTTTTACCTAAATAAATAATTAGATTGTATGCGGTTGCATTAAAGACATTGTTTTTTATGTTATATCCAAAATCTAACACGGTTTTTGCATCGTCCATTACAATAAAAACAAATTCAGGAATGTAATTATAATCGCCATATGGCATGCTGCTCAATATATTAATTAGTCTTCCTTTATCATGAATTTTTTTGGAAACTTCATCAATAATCCAATATCCACTTTTACTATAAGCCAATGTTGTTCTGAGCTGATTAAAGTTAGAGTATATATCCACAGCGCAGTTTACAACTCTTATTTCTTCTTCTTTCTAATAAAAATAAAATTAATTATTAATAATATAATAAACATAAAAATATTTAACAAAATAAATACAAAGTGTCTTAGGTAGGGCTTTTACCAAAATTTTTTTTAGAAAATAATTTGCTTGTTTATAAAAAATGTAAGATCCCTGCATAGAAACTAAAAATAAAGATATCCATACTATGACCTGGTTCAAGAATATTTATCGGATCAGAAAAACTCTTGGTTTGTTAGATGTGCAATAGTTAATAAAACATATAAAAAATATTCCTTTCAAGTGTTTTTTATTATAGAGCCCGGTATACAAAACAAAAAATATAGATATTAGTATCCATACTATTACCGAATACAAACTCATTTATGAGAGAATAGTTGAGATAGATTTCAACCACAATATTTAATTTTTTATTTTTATTGATTAATAAAAATAATAAAATAAGTATAATAAATTGTATATTAATTGTATAAACTTTACGTTTAAACTCACAACATTAAACGTTGAGCGATTCAAACGTTTTTACGAGCACAAGAATAATTTGCAAAAAGTAAATGGTAAAGCACAGAATGCACACAGAAAAAAAGAGAAGCTAGAAAAGTACTCCAAAGTTGGAAAAATGACAAGGTGACTAAACAAGAATATCAGAGTGCTCAAATTTCGATGGAAGAAATACATATATAAATACAACTTCTAACTAAATTAGTAACAATTTCTTGTTTTTATATGACAAGATGAAATGATTCTTTGAATTGCTCAAGGTTTTATTGTCAGCGGTTTCGTTTCCAGAGAAATAATATTTAGATAACGAATTTCCGAGATGTTTTCGTGTTATTCTTAGGTGCAGGTGTTAACTCCTCCCTTCTTAGAGTAAACCAAGGGTTGTTACGAGTTCCAATTCTTGAGTTGTTAACATTTTGGAAAATAGTAGTTTTTTTCTAAGATACTATATTTCAATAATAACAATGATTGCAATTGCCGTGGTAGTTACTAAAGCGGTTCGTAGAATGAGCGTTGGATAAAAACGCAGGTTTTTTAAATGGACGTCTTCCAATCTCTATTGAGGTTGTTTTGCTGGCAGCAAGGTCAAATTTATTGATGTTAATTGAATTTTTGTCGATCCAAATAGTAAATTGATGTGGTTTGTAGAACGTTGTGTCCTAGATTTAAGGAACATTTGGATGTCAAACGTACAAGCAGGTTGTCTTGTTATTTTCCTACTTCTTGGCAAAGATCACATTAAACTTTGGCAGGTTGATTGGCTTAAAAAAAAATCAAATTGGAGTTTGAGGAATGGATTATTTCAACATCCGATTGCACAAAAAGTGTGTTTTGTAGCATCTAAACTAATAGCTGTTCACAGATGTTCTTGATGTTGCAATAATTTGCATGGTTCTGACATTGCAAAATACCTATCATTATTTTCTGCCAGGTAAGGTTGTGGAATGTTTAGAACAAGGTAATCAAGATTTGAAAGGAATCGATTTTTGGTATTGGTAAATTGTGGGTTTGACTAATGGAATTTTGAAAAAAAATGTGAGTACGTACGTTATGCTTTTACAGTTGTCATTTTTTTAAGAGCATGAAGATTTTGGGTTTCAGATAGTAATACAATATTTTGTTCAGAAATAGACGGTCAAACAATATTCAATTTATTTAACAGTTTTTTTGCAGAAATAATTGCAGGATGCTAAGTTTGCGGTTTGAAAAAAAATGTCGGCTGGTGATAGTCTAGGCTGCCGTTGTGGTAGTAATTACTGACATATGGGCTCCATAAACTTTGGGACTCGATTTTCTTGTGTTCCTGTTTATTTAATTGGGTAATAACTCTGTGAAAACATTTTCTGCAAGCATTTGAAGATTACCTTTATAGCTCTTCAGAGTTTTTTAAGCTAAATAAATATGTGCCTGGTTGTTTTTGATTAGTTCTTCCCGGCTCTTAGCAATATCTTGTATCGGTTTATAATATTTTGCGAATTTTTCTGCGTCAAGGTTCCTTAACATTGCTTTTATAATAGAACCGACTAAGTTTACAGCTCTACGAGTTTTTTTAATTATTGGTATTTATTAATCTTTTTTATAGTTTAATTGATAGAGTAAGTTTTGAAGCTCCATGGCAAATAATTTTTTATTCTCCTGGATATTTTGTCTAGCCTTTTCTAGTTGTTTCTATTGTGAATTTAGCTAGTAACTTAATCCACTAAAGGTTGTAAGTCGCGTCGTACTACTATAGTCTAATAACTTGTTTGATTTTTTGCAATTCCAATTGTAGGGGAAATAGTAGGCATCTGCAAAAATGTGGCAGCAGCATCTGTAACAATGCCATGTTTTAGTCGTCTGGTATAATATGTTTGTGTACGTCTTTGCGTCTTTAGGTCTACAGTGCCATTATCGTTTATGCTGATAATTTTGTAAGGTCCAAGAAAAGGTTTCATCAATTTATTACTTTAAGTAAAATTTTCAACATAGATTCGTTCTCTACTTTCCATGTTGTTGCTTTGACTATATCTTTTTTTTTAATTTTTTTTTGTAATATATATTTTTGTTTGATATTTTTGTACAAGATTGACATACGATCTTTATGTCTTAATAATAATTCTTGGTAGGTAGTGGTACCTTAAAATAGGTCCATTGGGATTCTGGTTTTTATATGACTATAAAATTATTCAAATGGTGTCATTTCAATAGCGTTATGAATTGAATTGTTATACGTTATTAATGCAAGTCTAACTCTTTGTTTACATGGTATATTGTCGTTATCTGCTAAACATCTAATATGTTCCAAGAGTGTTGAGTGAAAGCGTTTGATATTTGATTGGTTTACTAAATTTTCAGCTGTACCAAGATTTAAAGTAGTAGTAAGTTCCAACTTTGTATTTTTATCATCAATCACGTCAACTTTTTTTAAACAGCGGATAATTTGAGAGCCTATATTGATAAAGTTTTCACTATAAACTTTACATAGTTTTTTGTATAATTTGTAATTTTTGGTGTATAAATAAAAAAAATTCTGATCACTCGTGTATTTTTTAAATTGCTGCAATATGGCATTTTCAGAATTATCACTTGGTATTCTTACAAAGTTGATGATAATATTTTTTTCATTTTTTTTTTAATTTAAATTTCAACTTGTTGTGATAAGCTTTCAGTAACAATAAATTAACTTTTCTTGTTATAAATAATAATGGTTTGTATCAGAGATCATTCTCTAAAATTTCTTGTTTTTTATTAGGTCACTGTCGCCTACATTTAGTGTAGTACTTTCTAAATCATCTTGTGTAATGTTGTTTATTTCTAGAAGTCGTATTCTTAATAATACATCGGCATTGGCGTTGTTTTTGAATTTTTTGTATACAATTTCAAAATTGTATTTTTTTAGTTTGATTTTCCATCTCATAAGTGTTGAATTTGGCTTCTTAAGCGACCATGGGCACACTAGGGGTTGATGATGAAATATAAGAACAAAATTGGTTGACAACGTATACAACTGCAAGTAATTCCTTTTTGATGGTAGAGTATTGTTGTTCCGTTTCTGATAGGGTTCTTGATGCAAAGCAGATCGGTTTATCTCTTTCAATTTGTCGGTGGTGACAACAATTTTTTTGGAGAAATTAGTGGTATTGCAAAATGGTGTTATGATTTAAAAGTTCTTTCTATTGAATAAATGCTCGGATATATTCTGGTTTGTCAATATCTGTTTTTGCATTTTTTTTAGGCAAGTTGTAAATGGATTTGTTACTTCTGCGCAGTTCTTAATAAACTTTTGGTAGTAACCTTCCAGTCCAAGAATTATCTTTGTTTAAATTTCAGGTATTGTACACTTGGTCTGTTCATCCGATTTTAATAACAACCGAAGTATCACTAGCATTTATTCATTTGTTATGACTGCGCCATTTAACTTAATAAAATAAGTATAATAAATTGTATATTAAATGTATAAATGTTACGTTTAGACTCACAACTAGAGATGCAAGTTTTCGTTACAAGTAATCGTTTATTTTACGTAAATTACGTAACAATCGTGACATAAGAAGACCATTCCTGCACATTATAATCATATAAATATGTAACAAAACTTCATTATAATGATTATAGTTATTTTAATTTGATTAGCAATAAGCAGGTATAAAAAAACGCAACAAAATAAAATTTATATCCTATTTATTTGTTAGTATTATTAATAGGTAACTGTAAATACAAATAGTACAAAATAAAAATTGTTATAGATAAGTAATAGTAAATAAAAAAATATTAAAATTAAAATATATTCTAATTACAATGTAAAATTAATATTTTTTGTACATTTTTGCTTTTTAGCCTATTTTGCCTATCTGAGAATTGGTCATTTTTAATTGTTTTTTGGCCAATAAGCTTAAACTCGAAAACTGCTGTATCCTCGAGTATTCCACCATTCAAGATGATTTAGTTTTCGGTTTAGAAGTGCATCTTCTACCTATGTTCTTAGCTCAATATTTGCTGATGCCTTTGAACTGACAGTACTGTTTTGGAAAATTGATCAAAATATTTCCAAATTAAATTTTCATTCTCATCAATCTTTTTAGAAGATGCACCACTATTGCAAACTTCAGGTGTCACCGTTTGTTGTTGCCGTCCTTACTGAATTATGTATTTGTTTCTGTGTTAAAAAGTTAGCTTGTGTGCTTCTGTTAAAGTGCTGCACTATATTTTTTACTTTAAAACGGATATCGACAATTTTTTTAAGTTAATTTTGAATAATTAAATTGATTGTGTTGGCAAAAAAAGAGACATGAGTCCAACCTGATAAATTAATGGAATTGACTACATTAACAGCATTATCCTTAGTGACAGCATAAAATGTGTCTACAATATTCCAATCTCTGGCAACACGTTTTAAATCGTTAGATAATTTTTTTGAAGTATGGGCAGTTTCACATTGAAAACATTCCAACAAACAAGAATAGAATAAAATTTCTAATCCAAAGTTATTACATGTGCAGTTATACCTATATAAGTTTTGTTAGCAACATATGTCCATTTGTGGTTAAACTTACAAATTTAGCCGTATCTAATAACATTATTAGTTTTTCCACAACATTTTTATATTTTTTTGGCAAAATAGAATTTGTAAAAGACGGACGACTAGCCATTTTATACGACGGTTCCAGTTCAAAAAGTAATTCTTTAAATCCCGTATCCTGTACAATAGAAAAGGGCTGAAGAAATTTTTTTCTTGACGCGGCAGAAATATTGGTCGTAAAATATAACTTACTAAAGTAGCTAGCTGTTTTCTTTTTGTTGCTACCTGAAGTGGAACTAGTGAGGTTGTGGTGAATGCTTTTTTAATGTGGATGCCGTAGGAACTACATCAGAATGTTCATGTATTTAGTAATTTTAATATTTTTTAAATATAAAAATAATAACTACCTCCAAAAGCTGCATCTTCAAAAGTAGAGGTACATGATGCCGCATCTTGAAGCAAAATGGTAGAATGCTTAACCTGCAGATGCTTTCTTAAATTTGAAGTTGTTCCACTTTTGTGAGAATAGACGCACTTACATAAATTGCACTTTGCCTTTTTATTGGACATTTCTGTAAAGTGAAGCGAAATTGCATTTCTTTTTTGGGATCTTTGTTTTGAAATGATTGCTACACCCCTTTTTACCATAAACCCAAAATGGTTTAAGATCAGCCAGGCTTGCTGAGTGGAGACGGGAGTGAGTTATATGTAACATACCGACACTTGCAAAATAATACGAAAGGGATACACACAATGAGAAGTGAAAATAAGTAAAATACAAGCACTTACTTAAATCTATTACAGGGACTTCTAAGGCTCCAATTGTTTTTTTTATGTTATTTGTGGTTTTAAAATGTTTCTTATGGTCTCGCACTGATAGTGGTTCCTTCTGGCATAAAACAATAAAACAGATGCTATTAGGAATAAAATGGGACCAGGTTCCAATTTCCCCAATAAGGAATTTAATAAGCAACTGAGCAAAATATTCACTACAGTTTAAAATTAAAAATATATCACCCACACACCATTCACACTTTTTTTTTTATTTTTTTTTAGGACGTAGTGAGTTGTTTGGCTCTCAACAAGTGGCCCTTAAGAATAACTTACGCATGGTAATACCTTCCGGTTTTCTTCTCTGCGCAAATCCTGTTGTTTTAATGTCCCTGTCTAAACTAACCTACATTTGGTGCTAGTTTGAGGCGGGCTGGTTTTTGCTTCGCGGATTTTCACGCATCATCTGCGGCACGCATGCTGTCCCCGGCCCCTCTCTCCCTATAGCCCCTACCTTTGTCTGTCTCTTTTGTCATTTTGCCTTTTCTTATCTGCACTGGCATCTACCTCTGCATTCTCTTCTTTCTCCCATCTTTGTGTTATTTACTCTAATTATATAATTTGTTCTCAGATGTGCTCTTAGCTTACTAAGGTCTTCGTTCACTTCTTCTTTATCATATCCCCTCTCTTTCATGAATAATTTATGCAGTTCCATCAGTTGTATTCCTTTTGGCAGTCCTAGATTTGTAAGTTTTACCTCCAGTGATATCCTTGTATCTCCATCAGGAATTACTTCTTCATGTCCTCTCGTTGCCAGGTATATTCTGACTATCTGAAAGGTTGCGTTCTCAGTCATCCTCGAGATAGCATATCTACCATTTGGTATATGCCTTGTTATTTCTGTTATTCTGCTTTCCTTCAATATTTCTTTTCTCCTTCTCCTTATCTCTGCAATTTCGTTTGGTATCGTAGTCTCTTGAAATGTTCTTTTTTTTTCTTCTGTTTCTTGGTATGCACAATTGTCATATCCTTTCTTATTTTTTTCTTTTTGATCTTTTTCTCTGTTTTCTTGTTTCCATTTAGCTTCTCTCATCTCTTTCCTTTCTCTTCTATGGCTTTTAGTTTGTGTGTTTGTTTCCATTGTTTGTTTTTCTATATTCTTCTATTGTCAAACTCTTCATTTTTTTTTTTTGTACACTTGTTGCAAAGTTTTTTAACGCCCTCCATTTATTTTCATCTTTTAAGCATTTGTTAATGATTGTTCTTTTATCCACTTTGCTTTCTAGTATATATTCTAGTTTTTTTCTATCTTTCTCCCACGCCTCGCATTCTACTAGAGTGTGTTCTGCGTTATCGTGTGTTTCTTCCTGACAAAATGTACACCTTTCTTCTTCATTTATTTTTTTAATTTTTTGCAAGAATTTTCCAAATGCTCCGTGCCCGGTCAGTATTTGTGCAGCATAATAACACGTCTCGGGTTTCTTCTCTACCCATTCTTTTATGTCTGGGATTAATTCTCTCGTCCATTTCCCCTTTTCTCCTGTATCCCATTTTCTCTGCCATCTTTCCATAGTCTTCTCTCTTGCTCTTATCTTTGCTTCTTTTTTACTCGTTCCTTCTTTTACAAGTTTTTTTATTTCTATTCTTTCCTCCACCATCATATCCGCGGGAGGTGTTGCCGCAATTACCTCTACTGCCTCTTGTGACACTGTTCTGTAAGCTCTACAAATCCTTAGCGAGCTTGCTCTTGTGGCTCCTCTTACTTCCTTTCTGTTTTTCTTTGTTTTCATGGCTTCTCCCCATGTTTCTGCGGCGTACAGCAATTTGCTTCTTGCTGCCGTTGCTATTAGCCTTCTGCTTTCTTCTCCTGGACCTCCGTTGTTTGGCATAAGTCTACCAAGCTTTCTCTCAATTTCCTTTGTTCCAATGACCGCTTCCTTAACCTGTTCATTCCATCCCTTTGCTTCGAGTGTCACTCCAAGGTATTTGATTTTTTTCCCTATGGTTATCTCTTGATCTCCCACCTGTATCTTACCTGTTCCTCTATTATTCCTCTTAGTCGATAGCCATGCCGCCTCAGTTTTTTGTGTTGCTAGTTTTAAGCCCTTACTTCTCATCCATATTTGTATCATATCAATTGCCAGCTCTAATCTTCCTTTTAGTACTTCTATTTCTACGTCTCTACCTACTACTGCTATGTCGTCCGCAAATGCAGTTATTGACACGCCTTCCGGCATCTTCATTCGAAGTAACTCGTTATAGACAAGGTTCCACAGTTTTGGTCCCAGTGCTGAGCCCTGCGGTACCCCTCTAGTAAGTTTGAATCTTCCATTTTTGGTCACTAGATTTCTGTCCTGTAAGTAGCTCCATATAATCTTGATTGTTTTTCTGTTCAGTTCTTTCTTCTTTGCCGCCTCTATGATTGCTGCCCATGATACGCTTTTAAACGCGTTCTGTATGTCCAACGCTATCATTACACAGTGTTGCCTTTTCCTCTGCGTTCCGCTGTTTGCTTCTTTTGCTATTGCTTTCACTTTTTCAATAGCTCCTAAGGTTGTTTTTCCTTTGGTAAATCCGTATTGTTCTTTTTCCCATCCTCCTTTTTCTTCTATTTCTTGTTCTATTCTCCGTACAATAACTTTTTCCATTATTTTAGCCAGTGTGTTGATTAAACATATTGGTCTGTATGATGTTGCTTTTCCTGCTTCTTTTTTTTTCTCAATCAGTACCAGAGTGGCTTCTTTCCAACATCCTGGGAAAGTTCCTTCTTTTAGGCACCTGTTGATTATTTCCATTCACACTTAAACATATAAAGAAAAACTAACATAAGTTGACTGAAGTTTTAGTTACAAATAAAATTGGGTAAATTAATAATTAATAAAAAATTAACAAAATAAAAATAAAAATATAAATAATAAATGATGAAGATGGTCTCGCGTTGGGATGCCTCTTCAAATGGCCCCGCCGTTACAAGAACACCCAAAAAAAATACAAGTTTTTGCCAACACGTGGCAAGTTAGCAAAAAAAGACAATTAAGACTATTACACGTAGTTAGTAGATTCTCCAGCTTAGGGAGATAGATCAAATTGTAGCTTAAATACACGTTCATAAAAGGGTAAAGTATTTTTACAATACTAAGAGTAATTAAAACTTGGAAAAATAGACAAGGATGAAATAAGGATAACAAAAAAAAAGAATAATAAAACACTTACCTGATTCAGGCTACCCAGGGGGAAAATCAATTTTGTTAACCAAAAATACCGAAATAACTTAATTCCGCAATATTGCGATACTTATACACAAGTAATAATTATTTCGAACAAGAACAGTATCCGCTTAAGCGATGTTACTTGTAGAAAGGTGTACGGTAAAAGGACCGATCTTCATGGCCGCAACATGATCTGCCAAAAGCATTTCCCCCTGCGCATGCCCTACTCAGAATAAGTCAAATAAAAAAAGACGGATACTTTAAAAAGAAAAAGGAGATATAAGAATAAAAAAGTATAAATTAATAAAGAAAATAATTGAACAAAATAAGCTAGATAAAACACATTAATTGAGTTATTAGCAAAAGAAAATAATATTACCATCTGCACGTTACACCACTGGTAACACTGCCATGACGTTAGCTACACCAGGCTCGGTAACTGTCAAACTGGCAAGATTGTGACAGTTTATTTAAATAATTAGTGAATTGTGTATAGTGAATTAAAAAGTAAACAAAGTAAGTACTAATGATAGTGTAATTAATTGAGACTTAAAAGCAATATTAAGTTTGAATTTTTAAAGAATTAAATTAGTTACTGAATTAATGTTTTTATAAAATTGCTGGATACGGAGAACAAACAATATAATAATTAAAGGATGTTAGATTATAAGAAGGTATTAGAGGAGGAAAATAAAACTAGGCCAAGTGAAGGATATAAGGAATAATAGAGAAATTGAAATGATAAGGAAGAACAACTCGACCACAGGAAAAACATAAACTGTAAGTTAAATTAATTAAAATTATGAATACATATTATTAATAAAATCTCAGCCATAACCATAAAGACCAGATATCACTGCAATACCTGTGCAAATCTTTTACAAATAAAATCATCATTGCAACATCCCAAATGCCTATTATAGTGGCCACACTATTCGTGCCTGGCTGTATGTTATTTTTAGTTGCATTATCCAAGTCGGCAACCCAAATAACATCCCGACTACCAAGGAACAACGATCATGAATGGAAATTAATAAAGATAAGTATATAATAAGTATTATATTACTGTAATTAATTAATGTTTTTGTTTTAAATTTACTACGGTTTTTGAACGTAACATGATTATATCTTAAAAAAAAATATAAGCTAATTTCATTTAACTACTTTTCATATTCTTATTTTTAGTACCTACCATAATACAACTTACCTTTTATAACAAAAATGAATAATTGTTCAATCAGATATAATTTTTTAAAAAACTGTTTTGCCGCACCGCACGATAATAATTACAAGTGTTACAACCAGAAATAAAAAACAATCGCTTTTTTCCTGGCTGTTTCATGTGTATAGCCTCACTTACACAATGCGATCTTTTCCTGGGATTTACCTATTTCTGTAGTATCAATCCCTGAGCGCCCCGACCCGATGGAAATATTTTTATACGTTATTAATTTTTTTTAAATAATTAAATAGTACTAAATCAATCTTTTCAGTTTGCTTTAAGCTTGTTTTATAATCATAATTACTAATGCTAATAATATATACTGCTCATAGAGACTACTTACTACTTAATTAACTAGCCTACTGTGTTAATTAATTAAATGTAATTGATGTTGACTATTACTATTTGATATAAAAATTTATTGAACCAATTACTAAATTTTATATCTTATATTAATCATACTAAAACTTAGTAATTGTATAGTTATATAAATTATTTAATTAATTAAATCAATATAATAATGATTAAGGAATTAAAAAAAAAAGAACTAAATAATTTTTAGTTTTCTATTTCATAATATATAGTTGAGCCAGTTGTATGTGTGTAATGCGTGTGTTCGACTACTATAAGTAGTATAGGTACTATAGTAGTAGGTACTTTCGATTACTTTCGATTCTTTCAAATACAAAATATCAAACAGTTACTCCGGTTTCGTGCGCGGGTAAAATATATCGAATCGTATAAGGGCGGACACGTATTGACTACTGTTTGTTAAAAGTAACGATTATTTGTTTATTTGGTTATTCGTTATTTCGGATCTCGTCAGGTACCGATTACTAAGTAACGAATAATCATTTTATTTGCATCTCTACTCACAACATTAAACGTTGAGCGATTCAACTACACTAACTAAATTAATAACAATTTCTTGATTATAGATAAAATGATTCTTTAAATTGTTCTAGGTTATATTGTCAGCGGTTTTGTTTCCAGGGAAATAATATTTATTCAATGTTTTTTTTTGTTTTTCTTTATATAGGGTTTCCCAATAAGTTTCATTGTGATATTTAATATAAAAACGGGTATTTTTTAAGAGAAATCAATAAATGTTTATTTCATTGTAAAGAGGAAAGTATGCCATTAACATTTGAAAACGATATCAGTCAAATGGCCGCTACGGATACGGTTGCAGTACCACATTCTTTTCATGAAACTTTTTATGACCTCCATAATTTCACGAATTCCATTTTTAATGTCTTGAATCAATTGTAGAGCATTGGCATAGACCTCATCTTTCACGTGGCCCCAAAGAAAAAAGTTGTGATACCTTTAGTATTAAATCACAAGATCTCGGTGGCCAATTGTGATCACATTTCAATACAAATTGCTTCATAACAACATTGATTGTTCTGAATTAGTTGCTAAAATACAGTTTCATGTACCACGGCTAGCATCTCGCCACTTTAACATTTATTTGTTAAGACTGCACGAACAAACATATTAAGCAAATCACCAATTTCGCACATGGCGCGAAATGGCAATAAACATTTTGATGATTTATTTTAGCTTGTTTGTACACTCTGTATGTAGTTGTTTTGTACTTATTATTTTGTTAATGATTATTGCACCTTTTATATTTTTAAATTATTATTTTTTATATCTATTTAATATCTTATATTTTATTTTATTATATTTTTCCCTTATTGGATTTCTGTTGAGCTAATAAAGATTATTATTATTATTATTATTATCACATCTTCGAGAAATAACATGGTCAGGAAACTTTTCTTGCAAAATTGCAATTGTTTTGTTGCTTGTGTGGCACGTAGCGCCGTCTTGCTGAAAATAAACGTCGTCCACATCAATATATTCCAATTCCGTCCATAAAAAATCATTAATCATAGCTCGTTAGCGCCATCTATTCACCGTAATAGTGGCACCAGCTTCATTTTTGAAAAATAGGGTCCAATCACACCGCCAGCCCAAAAACCGCAACAAACAGGATGCAAAGACTTTTCAAAAATCATTCTTGGATTGATTTTCTGAGCCTCAAATGCGACAATTCTGCTTATTAACGTAGCCTCCGAGGTGAAAATGAGCCTCATCACTAAAGATGATTTTTTGAAGAAATTCCGGATCTTTTTGATGCATTTGAAGAACCCAATCAGCGAAGATACGACGTTTATGGTGATCGACCGGCTTAAGTTCTTGTGTTAACTGAACTTTAAAATCCTTAAGACTTAAGTCTTTTTGCAAAATACGGTGGTTTCGATTCTTTACATCACAAACTTATCCCAACAGCTCAAATTTTTCTATCAGGTTTACTATTGCCGGCCGAGAAGGTGTTTTACGTCGACCAAAAAATGCTTTAGTTTTGCGAACTGTGACTGAAAAAGTTTTGACAGCTGCCCAAATAGTAGCAGGCTATTTCAAAATAAAACTTCTTAATGGAAAACCCTTTATACGTGTTTTCTGGTAATGTTTAACACAAAAACTGTTCAATTTTAAATGTTTAGATACCTCATTCAAATTTCCTTTTGACATTAAACTTTTATCATTTTAGAGTTATGCATACCAATATATATTTACACTTACTTTAAATAAACTTTTATTTATTAATTTTTCCTAAATGAATTGTATTATTTATTGCTATCTATACCTTTTCTTTTTATAAAAAACAAAGTGATCACAAACTTAAATACTTCCAAATTATCAACACAAAATAAACCTACAATGTCATTATTTTCTAATACTTATAATTTATAAATTTTCAAAGTTAATGTTAACACACTGCTTAAATTGTATATTTTGAGTAATAGTTAAAAATTATTTACAATATATTCTCTGGACTAATATTATTTATATTTTATACCTTACATGATTAAATATGATAGCTTACCTTTTTTATATTATTTATAATCATATGGCAATGCACAATAAAAGATAATAAACAAATTATTAATATACGAGTTAACATCATTGTAATTCTTTTGGAGATAGATTTTATAAATAATGTTAAACACAAGTGCAATAGTTAACTGCAAATTAAAGTGTATCAATTTCCGCAGAATATAACGATTTTTTTAAATTATAAAAATACGTGTTTATTGCATAATAAAAATTGTGTACGTTTTAATGGATTTAGATAAATGCTACTAAAAAATTTAATTTATTTTTATGTTTCCATATAACTTTTATTTGCATAAAATAAATGCAATATAAATATTATTACAATATTACATTATTATTTTTTTAGTAGCTTTGAAAAAATTTTCCGTTATTTTTTTTTAATTTTGCATATTTTATAGAAACCAATTCTTATTTTATCTTTTTTTTTTAATACTGATACCATTATAAATAAATACCATTTTATATACCATAAAGCAATGATTCAAATTATGTTTTTTGATCAATTCATCTTAAAGATATAAATAATAGAAATTTAATTGCTATTTTTGTAGATTAAATGTGACATTACAATTGTATCGTGCAAATCAGTTAATTAGTTTTTTTAACAATTAAGAACATTATCTTGTTCAACCTTATCTATAAGCCATTTATGTTTGTTGTGTTAATACGCAAGTCGCTACGTTTAAAGTTTTTAAAATAAACATTAGAGAAACCATAATCAATTGCTTTCCAAAAACTCATTGTAGTGATTGTACCATTTTACCTCTTATGGTGAGTAGGAAAGAGCGGTACGACATGAGACCAATTGATTGAATTTTACAATAAACTAATTAATCCTTATTTAGTTAAGTTTCTGCAGACATCTTTGTTTGCTTTTGTTGTTAAAAATCAATTCAAAAACCTGATGTTCATGTTCTGTATTGTTTAAAAAAATTACAGGTACATACGAGATGGTGCACTAAAGACTTGACCACTGCACCTGCACCAGTATGTTTACCAAGCGGAAAAATCATGCAAACTAGTTATACACCAGGTAGTGAGCAAATAACAATATCTATTGCAAAGGAAAAGTTTTGAATGCCTTTCTGGATATTGAAAAAACAATTGACAATACTACCGTTAAATTTATTGAAAAAGCAATAGAGAGCCAAGAAATAAACCTTCTCGTTTAATACTAGGTCAACTCTATGCTCAAAAACCAGACTATAATCATAATATTACATGGAAAAAATATAAAAACGAAAGTCGCCGACTGGTGACCACAAGAATGTGTATTTTTACTCTTACTATAGTATTTTGATAAAATATCTGGAATTTGTGTTTGACACAAAGCTAATTTTCCATATTTGAGAAATATAACTACAGGTCATTATGCCTCAAAGGGAAAGAATGTATTTCCTTACACTTTATCTCCGTCTTCAATAATTTTTCTGCCGTAGTTATGGATCTTGCGTGATCTAATAAACCATTATGGCGTAACTGGTGGATCTGGTTGGGAGAAAGACTTTTCCGTATTAGAACCATAAGCTGGTAAGCGGCTGAGAGCAAGGTTCCAAACTAATTAGGATTACCTTGCAGCGTAACAGTCGCTTTGATGGTATGTATAAAGACTGTCTGCGTGTTTATGCCGACTTTGGAAAATGAACAAAATTTAGTAACTGAGTCACCTTGGAGACGCGTTATCAGAGTTACCTCAATCATTTGAATGCATCGTCCAGTCAGGATGTAATTTGTGTATGTAATACCCGTTTGTGTATAATTCACTTTCAAGGACTATACTTTTTTAGTAGCTTTAGCAATCAATTTATGACGTTCCCACTGTGCTTTATAGAGGATAAGGAACCACAGAAATGAAAACAATTTTCACAAACATAAAAAATTATAACCTACAAATAAAACACTACCAAGTGCGTTTGATATACTTTAAAATAACGACCAAAAGGCGCATTTAAGCTAAATACAGTTTTAAGTTCCAAGGCAAAAACCTCTTTGGAATGAGGTGAGCAAAAAACAATTATTTTTTTTTAGCTTTTACCTAAGCAACTTAGAAAGAAGGCAAAGGAGACTAGGCCAAACTTAAAAATGACTTTTTTTTTAACAAATAAGATAAGAATAACTAATTTGTCTAATCTATTAGGCATAACTACTAAGGTAAAGGCTAAGTAAATCAAAGCAGCTTTAACTCAAGAGCTGGATAAAACCTTTTCTATCCCAAAAAAAAACACCTCTCATCATTAAAAAAGTGGTGGCACACAGAAGATATCTTTAAAATTACCTGTTGTGACAACACATTTTTATTGTTGTTAGTAAAAATATCTCTAGCATAGAACTACTGCAGCCGGTGTTAATATTTACGTACGTTTACATACATAGGTTTTGCAGACGCATCTTACTAGGTAGAGAAAAAATACAGATAGACTTTTGAGACATCTGAATTTTATACTAACTGGTGGTGCAAAGTAGTTCTAGCTCCATCATTTTGTTAAAAAAAAAAACAGAATATTATTGATAAATCTTTAGTACAACAACAGGCAAAGAAGTGGACAATTAAATATAATTTAATAAAAAACAAAGGTTTAAAATTAATTACTCAAACCCAATCCAACTCTTTAGCGGCCAACCAAATACTGACAATTGTTTCGATTTTCACAATTCTTCATTAGTGCATTTTTGTGGTACGGCATCGCTTGATGGTGACGGATGAAGTTGAATAATTAATTTATGTGTTCTTAAATGATAGAGTTAGAATTTTGAACCACCAATTAATATCTAAATTGTGCTTAACACAATTTTTTGATAAATTTAAAAACAATATTTGTTTTTTATTTAAAATTATTGTAGTTGAATAGTTGGCAATAAACAATGTTTATTTTTGGGGTGTTTTTATGTTATTATGCATAATATAGTAACATAAAAGTTTATGCAACAGTGTATCAGCTTACTGCAAGATATCCAATATGTTTTGTCTCAGCTTGCTGCAAGAGACCCAAAATTTTATTATATTGTATCAACGTACTGCAAGACACAATTAAACACAAACCTCTCAACTACATATCGCATACAACAATTGTAGCGTAACGTCGTATTGCTTCTAATACTATCAGTTCAGTGTTCAGTACAAAACGTACCTTCACTTGGGTCACTCTCAAGATCATCAACATTTTTAATATTTGCACAACATTTAGGCATTTTTCTAAGACGCTCATGATATTATATTTATAAGTTTGAATATTGTTTAAAGCTTTTAATAAATAGCGATCACCATCTAATCTAATACGTCAATCATTTTAAATGGACTTGTATACTCTAGTTTAGTTTGATTTCTTTCTTTATTCTTAATTAAAACATGTTCACCAGCAACAAATCTTTTAATTTGAGCCTTATTTTTATCAAATCTGGACTTATCATATTCAGCATTATGACTAATGCTGCTTGTTCTATCAATTCAGGTAGGTTCATCAAAATAGGTTCTTGACTATCGTGACTAAATAAAGTCAATGGCCCTGCTACTTTACTCATTAAAAAATATAAAGAACTTGCTTTAGTATCTCGGTTTGTTGTGCAGTTCATTGATAATTGAACCTCACCTAAAGAGTTCTGCCACAAACGGTCACCATTTAATTCTACGGCAGCGTAGCTTTAAGCGTACTCATTAGACGTTCCACCTAACCATTTACTTTTCTAGCGCCTGTTGCAATAAGATAAAGCTTAATATTATGTTTGCTACAGAAATCTTTAATTTCTTTACTCGCAAAACAGCGTCTTTGATCTGCAATTATACGATTAGGTGCGCCAAACAACGATATAGCATGTTTTACAGCAATTAAACTACTTTCAGTATTAATACGTAGTGAATGATGCAACAAAACATATTTAGTGAAAACATCTATAAGATCAAATACTTATTCTTAAACATCTTGTTTACCACTTAATTTTTCAGATGCATCAACATACACACAATAGTGTGCCAAGGTATAGCTATTTTTAGGATAGGATGAAGTTCAGCTTGAAGTTTACAAGAATTTGACTTTGATACGCAAAATAAAAGACAATTATCTACAAACTTTTGTACGTATTTATTCAAATTTTCAAATCACTAGTAATCGTACACTTTGTCTAAAGTTTTTTTCTATCCAAGATAAACAATGGACTCGTGTACATGATTTATTAATAATTACCTAAAGTTCGAGGAACTTTAGCTAGACAGCGGGTTAGTCTATTACGTTGGACCTTGCAATACAATATTTCAAAACAAAGATCATATGTTTTTAAAATATTATCACCTAGCTCATTATTTTTAATTTTTGACACTATACCGGCTATTTCATCGTCACAAAGTTGCTCCGCTAAAATCTAATCATCAGTAATTTTGGCAGCATCAATTCTTTTCTGCTCTATTTTGGTAAAGGGTTTAATATTATCAATTAAAATAAAATTACGTGAAAAGAAATCGGCACAACACATTATAGTACCGGGTCTATAAATTACTTCAAAACCAAATGACTTTAGGAATGCCCACCATCTATAAACTCTAGAGGCAAGATCAATTTTTAAGCGCAAAGATTTCAATGAATTACAACTTGTAACTACAGTAAATTTGCGCTCATAGAGATAATAATGGAAATACTTAATGGCATTAACAGCCGCTAATGTCTCCAACTTATAAGAATAGTATTTAGATTCAGAATTTGTAGTGCGTTTACTTAAGTATGCAACCATGTGGGTCTTTGTATTTACTTTTTGCAACTATATTGCTCTATATCCATCAGCACTTGCGTTATATTTATATATATTAATTTCTTCATAACAAGGTTTCCAATCAATATTGCCTTTGACAGATAATATTCTAAAAAATGGACTCATAACTTGAAAGAATTTTGAAATAAATTGGCGAAAATAAGATACAAGTCCTACTGTGCTACCAAAGTGGGTGGTGGCAACGCAGTAATAGC
The DNA here is from genome assembly GCA_963932245.1 of Tachinus rufipes. NCBI lineage: Eukaryota > Metazoa > Arthropoda > Insecta > Coleoptera > Staphylinidae > Tachinus > Tachinus rufipes. The sequence goes on from OZ010748.1 coordinate 56,935,292, forward strand.
TTCTATTTTTCGAAGATTTGGTCTAATTTCACCTACGCCTACTTTATATTCAAATACTCAATACAGCGTTTCAAAAATGAACATTTTGTTATATTAAAAGAAAATTTTGCCTCTGTTAAAGTATTGAGCACAACACGTAACCTTTTGAGTGCTTTACCAATAGTAGTAGCTATAATCATAACATCATCCTTGTACACAATAACATAAGTAAAAGCAATGTTACTAAGTGCTTTTATTATAACACGTTGAAAAACAGAAGGGACATTACAGAGTTCAAATTACATAGTTAGATATTCATACTGTCCGTCGGGAGTCACGAATGCAGTTAATTCAACAGAGTTTCAATGTACAGGTATCTGGTGAAATCTACTAGCCATGTCTAAAATTGTGAAAAAGTTTGTACCATGTAACCTAGCAATTTGGTCCGATATAAGAGGCAAAAGGTACCTATCTGGTACTGTATTAAATTAAGTTTGCGGTAATCTACACACATTCGATCGCTACCGTCTTTTTTTTTACCAAAGTTATCGGGTTTGCAAAAAATGGGCAGCTTGGCTGAATAACACCAGCCTGTAATCATTTGTTGATTTTATTACGTACTAAATCTCTTTCACTTTCTTTTAACCGATATGGTTGCCTTTGAAACCTACGATTTGGATCAGCCAATCGAATTTCTAACGGTCCGGTTGTAACACGCTTAATTGGTATGCCTCAAATAAAATTTGTTTCATACTCGTTTAAGATTGGAATGAATTCAGGAATTTCTGAATATCATCAGTGTTAATTTGATTAGACCAGTTTATTACAATAGAATCAGGAATTTCACAATTATTATTAAGTTTAATTTTAGCAATTCTAAATTTATTTGCAGTCATATAAATGGAAAAACCCTGATAACAAATTTTACCACCAATAACAATATCACTATGTAAGTAACAATCAGGTAAAACATGCAACAAATTTTTTAATTGATTTTCATTTATTACTACCTCTGATAATATTTGCATAGTGCTATCTACAACCGACTGACCTATATCAATTAAATTTTTTTTTAATTAAAACGTTTACTCTTAATCATAAGAATATATAAATACCTCCCTATTGTGTTTCAATTGATCAGACGGTGTTGAAAGTTGCACACCAGTCGCCAAAGAAGGCCGCCGCTTCGAAGGCAAAGAAGGCCACCGCGGAGAAGAAGTCCGCTCCGGCCAAGGCCAAGAAGGCCGGAACCGCCGCCGCCGCGTCGCCCAAGAAGTCCCCGGCCAAGCCGAAGGTGGCCAAGTCGCCGTCGAAGGCAAAGAAGGGCGGACCCACCAAGAAACCCAAGGCGCCAAAACCGAAACGCGCGAAGCCAGCCGCCTCTCCCAAGAAGCCGGCCCCAAAGAAGAAGTGAACGGCGCGAAGACGATCAACCCGCCCGATTATTGCCGCTGTACGCGGCGCACAAATTGATTGCCGACCGAACCGTTGTTAGCATTATTCGTTCTACAGCTACCGCTCAGTTCACGCATCAACATGTCGGGCAGAGGAAAGGGAGGCAAAGTTAAGGGAAAGGCGAAGTCCCGTTCCAGCCGCGCCGGACTCCAGTTCCCGGTCGGTCGTATACACAGGCTGCTCCGCAAGGGCAACTACGGCGAGCGCGTCGGTGCCGGAGCCCCGGTCTACCTGGCCGCCGTCATGGAGTACTTGGCCGCTGAAGTGCTCGAGTTGGCCGGTAACGCAGCCAGAGACAACAAGAAGACCCGTATCATCCCGCGTCATCTTCAGCTCGCCATCCGTAACGACGAAGAGTTGAACAAACTTCTCTCCGTCACGATCGCACAGGGCGGTGTATTGCCAAACATCCAGGCCGTACTCCTCCCCAAGAAGACCGAGAAGAAGCCTTAAGTCGTCGCAGAGTCGTCACTTAAGCAAAAGCAAATTGATTGAAAACAACTAAATTTCGCGATGCATTCAGAAACGGAATCAATTCTTTTACAATATTAACAGGATGCTCCTTACTAACAACAATAATCGATTCCACTTTCTCGTGTAATAAATTACAAGCCTTTTCGTTATCGTAATGCCAGCAAGGTTTCTTTTTTTCGTTACCTGAAGTATCGTCTGGGGATAATTTACGCTTTTTATCATTTTCAACTTTTTCAATTTCTACTATTGTTTCACTTTTATTAAAATTTTGATAATACCAACGTAAAACTGAATAAATATTAACGTTAACACACCTCTCGTATTGTTCTGGTTATTAGTATCAGACAATATGAAAGCGTTTTTAGATCGCAATAAAATCGAGCATATTACGATTCCGCCACATAACTCACAAAGCAACGGCTGTGCGGAGATATATGTGAAAACTTTTAAAAATGCAATGAAAGCAATGCTATTGGACGAAAACAATGATCATGAAAGTGTCTCATCGCTAATGGCGCGTTTTCTACTGAATTACAGAAATTCTAGACATTGCACAACCAATAAATCGCCAGCAGAAGCCATGTTGGGAAGAAATCTTCGAACTAGACTCGATTTATTAAAACCAGAATTAAACAAAGGAAATGACCCGATTGAACAAACAGCAGTAGAATACCAACGAAGACAAAATCCCAAATATGACAAAAGCCTACACAATTCCAGAAAATTAGAAATGGGAGAAAAGGTAATGGTTAGAGATTATCGCACCATAAACAGGAAAGAGTGGGTAGTTGCAGTGATAACCAAAAGACTGGGAAATGCAACCTATTTGTGTGAGCTGGAAAACGGACTAAGATGGAAAAAACATTTAAACCAATAAATATAGTTAAACATAATACCTAAACTAATGAGCAAGAGACATCACATTATAAAACGTTCTTACCGATAAACGACATAGTTTCACAATGAAACAATAACCTTAATAAACAACAAATAATTTAATTTAATAAATTCAAATTTTAAATTTTCTTTCTATTTTAACCGCATATAAAATCAATATTTGAGAAACATTACCGCATATATTTACTTATTTTTAGCGCATATAAAAAATATATATTGAGGTTTTTTAGTGCATATAAATCCGAGGCCTAATTATTACTTTTATTAAATAACGATGATCACTGATCAATGTATCTAATTATTTGGTTATTTAATTGGTTGGGGGGCCCCAGAAAATGTCAGGCTCCCCGCACTGCGGGGCCTTAGCTACGGCGCTGGTTAAGACTATTTAATTAATGTGGCGACTGTCGAGACATACTTTTATTAATTTAATCTTATCCAGGTGGACAGGGTTTGAACCTGTAATAAATATGCTAATAAAATATTTATTATTGTATAAAATATACCTGTTGTTTGTATATAAAACATGTAAAGTCAGTTGATATTGGTTAGCGACAACTACCAGACTACGTTAATAAACATATAATTTTACCCTGCAAAGTTATTTATTATTACACCAAACACCCTACAACTGGTGACACCGACGTGATTTTTAAATACTTAGTGGTGTTTTGTGTTTTTTCACAACAACGTACATTTTATTTTACAGTCATCATCAATATTTAAACAATGCCGGAAACTGAACCGACATCAATTGACCGTGTAGCGGTCCGAATACCACCATTCTGGCCAACAGACCCTGAGTTATGGTTTGCCCAAGTAGAAACGCAATTCGCGCTTGCAGGCATCATCATGGAAGAGACAAAATTTAATTACATTGCCGGGAACTTGGATTCAAAATTCGCACTTGAAGTTCGTGACGTTTTGACTTCCGCACCAGATGACCAAAAATATACGAAATTAAAAATGGAATTGATACGCCGGTTAAGTGTTTTACAAGACCAGAAGACTTGCCAACTTTTGAAGCACGACGAGATTGGAGACAGAAAACCATCCCAATTCCTACGTCACCTTCGGGGATTTTTTCAGACGACGCACTACGACCACTCTGGCTCGGGCGATTGCCAAAATCAGTGCAAGCCATTTTCACCATACAAAAGGGTGAGCAGCTGGATAAGTTAGCTAATCTCGCCGACGCTATTCTGGACACATCTCCACAACACAGCATTGCTGAAGCAACAATTTTGTCACCCATAGAAGCCATGTTCCAACAATTAACCATATTAACAACAAGAATCGCCGAAGTAACAGCAACCTTACAAGAGGTTTCTTCAAGGAGCAATCAACACCAATCTCGTTCTCGCAGTCGATCAAGATACAATAATCGCAGCCGTTCACGAAATACATCTTAAAATGGAATGTGCTGGTATCATTCAAATTTTGGTGCAGATGCTAAGAAATACAATCCGCCATGCAAATATGTGTCGGGAAACGAGAGGGGCAGTCGTTAATGGAAACCAGCGATATTTGCCCAAAGTCTCGCCGCTTATTTGTCTCCGATAAACAAACAAAAATTCAATACTTGATCTATACAGGAGCCGATATCTGCGTGTTTCCACAGTCATTAACTCACGGACAAACACCTAAAACAAACTATACTCTGCTAGCTGCCAACAATTCCGCAATTGCAACGTATGGATTTGAATCGTTTTTGTTAGATTTGGGACTCAGGCGTGTGTTTAACTGGCGTGTTGTCATCGCTGACGTCAGCAAGCCAATTATCGGGGCAGATTTTCTATCCCATTATGGACTCTTGGTAGACACTTACTACACTATCTATCTTGGAAATAGTTCCCCCTGTCAGGATACTTGGGTAGGAATCCGTGTTGTTCAAGAACCTTCCATGTGGCATCAATTCCTTGAACAGTACCCAGAGATAACACGCCCAGCAGGAGTATTCACCGAACCTAAGCATTCAACAAAACATGCAATACGCGTCTCCCCTGGCCCACCTGTCACAGAAAAACCTCGACGCCTTGCTCCTGACAGATTGAAAGAAACAAAAAAGAATTTCAAGACATGATTCACATGGGTATAGCAAGACCTTCAAAAAGTAGTTGGGCATCTCCACTGCACATGGTACCTAAACAAGGTGGTAAATGAAGACCCTGTGGAGATTATAGAAGGTTAAATTTAATAACCGTCCCCGACAAGTACCCAGTACCACACCTACAGGATTTCGCTCACATTCTCAATGGGAAAAAGATTTTTTCTATCATTGACCTAGTTAGAACCTACAACCAAATCCCGGTTACCAAAGAGGATATTAAAAAACAGCAATCACAACACCTTTCGGTTTATTGGAGTTTCCGTTTATGATTTTTGGACTCCAAAATGCAGCACAGACCTGTCAACGATTTATGGACGAAGTCCTCAGGAATTTAAATTTTACCTACGTTTACATCGACGACGGATTAAGTCGTCCAGTTCAGAAACAGAGCACAAAGATCATCTTCGTCAATTGTTTGAGCGTTTAAAACAATATGGAATTTTAATTAATCTTGCCAAATGTACCTGGGGAAAATCTGCAGTTAGATTTCTTGGATTCCAAGTTTCGCAACAGGAGATCAAACCACTTCATGAGAAGATTGATGCTATTACAAATTTTCCACTCCCTAAATCTGCAAAAGATCTACGACGTTTTTTGGGAACCATCAATTTTTACAGACTTAGTATCCCAAAAGCAACAGCTCTGCAAGCACCTTTCAACGAACTTCTACGAAGAAATTTTAAAGGGAAAGCATTGATCCCATGGAATCCAGAGGCACGGATAGCTTTTGACAAATGTAAAAATAGTTTAGCCAAAGCTGATTTGCTAACATATTCAGCAGTAGAAGCCCCACACGCCATTTTTACCGATGCATTAGATTTTGCAGTTGGAGCAGCCCTACAGCAGTTTGTAGACAGCGAGTGGCAACTGCTGGGTTTCTTTTCAAAGAAGTTGACAAGCGCCGAACAGAAATACGGTGCCTATAATCGAGAACTGCTGGCCATATATACGGATCACAAGCCTATTACCTTTGCCTTTCAACAAAAAGCAGACAAGTGTTCACCTCGTCAATTTCGACATCTTGATTTTATCGGGCAATTTACCAGGCACATTTCTGGGAGTGAAAACGTTGTGGCAGACACACTGTCTGGAATTGAAGGAGTCTCCGAAGGGATCAACTTTGCAGCTTTAGCAAAATCCCAGACAACAGACGAGGAGCTTCAAAAATTCCTACAACCAGGATCAGCGCTTCAACTTAAAATAGTGACACTTCCAGGGACAAACTATTTTCAACTCTCTACACAACTTAGCACATCCAGGCATCAAGACTACGGTAAAGTTAGTAGCTTAGCGATACGTATGGCCTTCTATAAAAACTCACATCAAGAGATAGGCACGCGCTTGTTTACAATGTCAGCGAGCAAAAATTTCTTGTCACGTTTCATCGCCAGTAGGAAGTTTCACACCACCATCAGGAAGATTCGAACATATTTACATTGATCTGGTAGGACCTTAACCTTCCTCAAACGGCTACCGGAATGTGCTTACAATTGTCGACCGTTTTTCACGATGGCCCAAAGCGTATCCTGTAGATAACACCTTGGCGGAAACAGTCGCCAGTACAATATTTGATAACTGGATTTCCAGATTTGGAGTACCGTTGCAGATTACTACTGGCCAAGGCAAACAGTTTAAATCTTATCTGTTTAGGGAGCTGAACGCCTTTCTTGGAATAGAACATATCAACACGACGACATATCACCCCTCTTCCAATGGTATGGTAGAAAGACTGCATCGTTATATGAAGGCCGCAATTAAGTGCCATGCTGACAAAGCATGGACAGAAAGCCTTTCAATAATTTTTCTGGGTATCAGAGCCGCTTGGCGCGACGACCTCAAATCTACTATTGCGGAACTGATGTATGGAGAACCTCTGCGTTTACCAGGACAATTTTTGGTACCTAGTGTAAATGCAAATCTTGAAGCAACATCCCAGTTTGTCAACAATTTAAAGAAACATTTCGCAGACCTAAAACCAGTTCCGGGCTCAAACCACGGGAATAAACCTACTTTCGTGTTCAAGGACCTCAGTTTCTGTGACCAGGTTTTTGTGCGAATTGAGAGTATCAAGAAAGCCTTTCAAATGCCATACGATGGTCCCTACCCAGTAGTCCGACGATCCGATAAGATATTTACCATTCTTATTAAAGGCAAACAAGTCAAAGTGTCAATCGATCGTTTAAAACCCGCATATGTCATCACGGAAGATGATTCGCAACTCCAGCAACAAAATATTACCGAATTTCCAGCCGACAAACCAAAAAATGAGCCATTGAACAACAAAACTCGATCAGGAAGGCGAGTACGATTTCCAGACCTACTGCAAGCCGGAGTTTCATAATCATTATTCTTATGTATATATTTATATTTTTTTGTTTGTTTGTTTTCTTATGTTTAGTTAACCACTAGCAGGGGGGTATCTGTGGCGACTGTCGAGACATACTTTTATTAATTTAATCTTATGCAGGTGGACAGGGTTTGACCCTTTAATAAATATGCCTCAAAGCGTCCCACATTAAGAGGATTACATTAAAGAATTCCAGGATACTGAATGGCTGGTTTTCCCTAATGCGATACTAATAAAATATTTATTATTGTATAAAATATACCTGTTGTTTGTATATAAAAGGAGAAAATAAATATGTATAGTCAGTTGATATTGGTTAGCGACAACTACCAGACTACGTTAATAAACATATACTTTTACCCTGCAAAGTTATTTATTATTACACCAAACACCCTAAATTATTAAAAAATATATAACAAATACTACTAACTATTAAATATTATATTGAGTAACCTGCAAAAAACGTACAATAAATGAATCTAAAATATTATCATAGAGTGGGATTCGTCATCAGTTGTGTCTACTCCTAGCTCTATATAACGTTCAGTTCTATCATATCACGTATTGCATTGAAAAGCTGCAACACTTGATTTTTACAGTGTACGCAGACGAGACTCGGTCTAAATCACATGATCGCTTCAGTTCCCGAAAATGCTGTATGATGTCTCTAGCGTACAAGCCAATAATATCATTTATTGCAATTTATTTGATAAATACAACTTTTTAATAATTAATTCCTGCAGCGATACGCAATGATAATACATTAAATTATTGAAAACTGTGGTATAATACGGTGCTTATTTGTAAATTAAACCTACCTTATGATATTATATCATACATCAAACAAAAAAAACAAAACCATTCTTGAATCTGCATCAAAAAGTTTAGTTTTTTATCAAAATAAAATTTTATAAATAATAATAATAACACATATTTAAATTTATTTATTTATAACAGATAGATTATTATATTAAAATATTACAGCAAAGCATTAATAATAATCTATTAGTACATAGTACTACATTTTGTACTATGATAGAAATTGATTTAATATAATAAAACTAATATTTTTTTTACAAACTACAAACTAAAGCTATATTTACAAAAGTAAACATAAACTAACACACACACATTAACGTTAATGATGCAAAACTATAATAAACTAATTGTCTATACTATACCATACTCTACTGTTTTAAAACATTTGTAGTGTGTTGATTTATGTTTCTTTGATAAACTAAATATTAAATTTAAATTTAATGCAGAAAAGGAACATTTTATATTACATAATTATGTCATACTATTTAAATTACTAGATAACATTGGAATATAGTTACGATTTTATGATAAAAATATACTAATTTAAAATTTTATAATTTAAAAAGTTACCCAAACATAATTAAAATAAATTTGAAACAAATAAAATATAATTTAAGCCTTAACAATAATATTTTAATAAAAATGCTAATACTGCTTTCCATCTAGCAGCATCAATGGTCATGGACACGTGTTATCAAATTAATTCATTTAACTGTTTTCTTTATCCCAAATATAATTAAATTAAATTAATTTTTGTTTTTAAGTTAATAAATTAACACATGTGCAAGTTGTTATTTATATTTCAAGCTGAAAGACAGCATTGCATCATGAAATACTGATAATGTGCTTCAGAATATATATAATTATTTTTATTTTTATTTACTAGAATTAAATTTAAAAAATTGTGAAATAAGTATTAATGAGGTATTATTACACAAAATATTTTTTTTAATTTAATCGATAATAGTTTAAACAAGAAATCTGTATTTTAAGCTGAAATGCAAAAATGGTCAAAATGCTTTACATATTGCTTGAATGGTCATAGAGTAATTTTAATATTTTAAGCAAAAAATATGAATATTGTATATTGACAATAATCATTCTGCCAAGAGTTATATATTTTAAAACTTTAGTGCGTATTTAAATAAATATTATAGAAGCCAAAAATATAATTTTGGACAAAATAAAAAAATAATTACAAATTCTAATTTATAATTAGATACACCTTCACGTGTAATAGGCATAGATTATGTATTGTTAAATATAAACCAATCAGAAATTTATTTGTTACTTTGATCAAAATAACAATTTGGTTTGTTCTAGAAGAAATCTTTTCTGTAAGTACGGCGAATTTGTTTATTCATCAACCCTTATAAAGTACCAAAAAAACATGATTTTAAACAAAATTTTAAAAATGTTTAGGTTATAATTTAAGCTGAAACGATACAGTGCATGTAGTAAGTTTATTATATTTATATAAATATGAGTATAATTGAAACTGAAATTCATATTGCATTTTAAATTGTAAAGAATTTTTTTAAACACCACTTTATATAGCATCAAATAAATTAAATTTTGTATTTGATTTTAAAAATGGTCATAGAACTAATATTTTTCTAAACATTTTATTAATTTTAAATTTATAGAAAAACTTATTTGAATTTGGAAATTGGTAACACTCCACTACATGTAGTGTCAATGGTCATAGAAATTGTATTTTTTTAACATTTTATTATTTTTACATTAAAAAAATCATTTAAAGACTTTTGTTGTGATTTAACTTAAAAACAAAAAAATTAATGTAAATTTTGTATTTTTTAGTATATGTATTTCTTGCTAGATGTTATATAGTTTTTTAGTATATCTAAAATTATAATTTTAATATTTAAATTTTAATTATATTATAAGCTGATATACGTACAAATGGTTACTCTTCTTCATGTAGCTGAATGGTCATAAAATTGTATTGTTGTTTTGTATTAACTTAAACAATATGAAAATTGTTAAAATAATATAGAAGTTAATAAAATACGTCTTTACTTTGCATCAAATAAACTATAATTTATATTTTAATTTTCCGCAAACTTTTTATATTGTTCTAATATTTTTATAAATGTTGTTTCTTGAGAGAAAAAATTTCTCAAGAGTAAATAACTTTGATGTCTCAGCTTAGAGTCTGTTATTTCTGTGAATTAGTGTACTGTATTCATTGGTAATGTTTTGCTTTATAGAATCATTTGTGTAAATTCATTTCCAATTTTTACACCTTTTAATTTACTTTATTGTAATTTTAGGTTTTTTTAATTTTTTTTAAATAATAGTTTAAATAATATTCGGGACTTTTTTAGTTTCCTGCATCCCTATAACAACTAGAATTTGTTTTAAGTTTTTTAAGGTTGCTCTCAGATTTTCTAAGTTGGTTCTTGTAGCTTTTAAAGAAATAAGATTTAAATAAATTTTTAGTTTTTAAAAATAAAATAATTTAAATAATTAAAAGAAATTTTTATTTTTTGTCCGCGTGGTTAATATTTTTAATAACAATCTTAACTGATGTTTTTTTTTATTTTAAGCTGAAACGCAATAGATATAAATTAATTTCAATTTTTAATTTTACAATTTAATTAAAAATTATTCTAAAATAAAAACTGCTTTACATTATGCTTGAATGGTCATAAAGTTTGCACATAATTTTATTATTTAATTAAACAATAAAGTTTTGTATTTGTTGCTAAATCAAACAAGGAACATGTACTTAGTTTTCTAATATATGTAAAGTGCTACATCACTTTTAAATGATTATATACATAATTTTTTTTATGATTTGAACAAGTTCACATTTTATCAAATATATTGTGCAAACTGTACAAATACCTTGAATGGTCATAAATATTGCATTATTATTGATTTTTATTAATTTTATATAATATCTGCTTGCGCACAATTTATCTGTGGCGATCCTTTTTTATAAAAGTATCTCTAAAGCATTAGTAAAGTGTTACAATTTTGGTGTGTAGTTTGGTCAAAATTTTTGTAACAGATTTTCTAAAGTTTCTAAAAGTGAGCTTTAACTTTGCAGCTTTAGCTGTGCATCTTAGAGTTAGTGGTCCTGAAACTGCGTGCTACTTAGTTTGCGTACACACTAAGATTTTGTCTACTGCTTTTAAAAGATTTTTTTAATTGTTTAAATTGTTGAGCATATAATTCCCAAACTTGTTAAATGTTTTTTTCTAGTTTTGTATGAAAGTCTTTTAAAGTAGAATAACTTAAACTTAACAAAACTTTTTGAATGGTTTTTAATAAAACATTTTTCCGACCAAACGTAGAGCAGTGCGACAAATAGAAAAATGATGGGTGGTGTAATTAGGAGCTCTCAATTATCTCCTATAAATACACGCGCAAAAAACAAAAACGGCTAAAGCAACGGCACAAAATTTTGTTTATATTTTAGCAGATAATAGGCAACAAATGCCAATTGTGGAAGAAACTGAACAGGTGCAGAAAACCAGGTCTATTATCAAAGTTTGCAAATCAGTTATCAAGACGTTTGGGATATAGAATAGACGTGTTTATTAAAACAACTTTGAGATAGGTAATGCGATATCAAGGTTGTGTAGAAAGCCACGTAAAATGTTAAATAACTATTAAAAACCAGCACAAACAAAACAGTTTTATGCTTAAGGGCATGTGAGTCCAGACGAAATAATAAATCAACAATATGGTGAGACTAATAGATTTAATTTAAAAAAAAAGTTTATACTTTTTGACAAAAAATTTGAAGACAGCTTAAAATTGTGAAAAGGTGCATTCCTGCCAAAATTTTATATTAAATTGCAAATTAAATCTAGCAGGTATGGTTTATATGTGGATTATTTACAAAATATTTTGCTATGAATAGACATATTTAGCCCCTATTTTTAAATATTAATAAGATTGATTTTTAGACTTTTTTTCTGCACTTTGCTTATTTGCTAATTAGCAAGGACAGTCAACAAAAAGCACTTACTAGTAGCGGATTATCAACAGAGATGAATTAACTGATAAATTATATTTGCTAAGTTTTAAACTCAAAAACAATCATAATAATAATAAACCAATAAATAATTTCAACTTGGTTTGTTACAATAAAACTGACTAACAAAAAAGTTGCGCTACTAACGGTTGAGGTAGAAAAATTAGCAAAAGATAAAGGGGAAGAAGAATTGTTAACAATATCCGAACTGTATAATTACAAAATAAAAATCTCAGATGAGACGTTATTCAAAACTAAACAGTACCCATTTCTTCTAACACATCGTAATGCAGTTTATCGGAATTAGAAAAAATGGTAAAATAAGAAATAACCAAAAATCGATCCTAATTAAAATTGTGTGAAAAGTATTAAACAATTTTAAAACACAATAAATGTCAAACAATTACAAATTTTTTTGGGGCTTTGTAATTACGACCGTGCATTTTGTACTCATTTTTCGGAGGCCGCCCAATCCCTCAATTATAGTAGGTAATTTTGAAAGTACCTACTCTAAGATTAAAAAATTGCTTAAGGAGTTAGAATCCAGCAATGCATTGACTTGTCAATTTGTAGTTTACAAAGACTTGTTATACTTGCACCGTTTATTAGATAAACTATCTTTATTAAATGTACCAGAGGTTTTTATAGAAGAATTAATTTGGGCATATTATAACGGTCTAGCACATTTTGGCGTGTAAAAGATTTGGACAACCATGAGAAAAGATCTTTGTCCCATATTTTAAAACTTTATATCAACTGTTGCAAGGTTTTTCAAATAACTAAACTTAATTATAGATTTATTTGGTTCTTTGTTTTGTTTGCTTGGCGGAGTTACCTACTTGTTAATATGTTTAGATTTATTGTTTAAACACATTGCTTTGTCCCGTTAAAAATAGCAAACATTTATGCTATTTTAAATCGTTTAATTTTTTATTCTTATTTTGAATAAGCTTTAAAAGCTGCTATCAGATCACGGCCCGTTTACTGCCAATAAATGGAAGCAAACTTTAGAGGGTCTAAATATCCAAATGGTTTTTTTTGTTGTGTACGTCATTTTTAAGCAAATACCGTGAAACGTAGCATAAGTCAATTGTCTTGCTTATTTTGCACTTATTGTAACAAACAACACTTGCGGTAGGCTTATGAAGTAGTATTTGAAAGTTTCCTCAACTTGGTACAACATAAATCCAGGTTTTGCGCCCCACGAGCTGCATTTAGACAGTGTTTCAGTATGGCTTATAAAGCACTAGATTATTGTAGTCACAAAAGGCCAAGTACAAAATAAAGATGTTAAGTTAATTTTATCCCAAGAAAGTTTAAAAGTAAAGTTGCTCAAAGAATGTTGAACTACCCAAATCGTCCGTAACCCGATTAGCAAATAGAGCAACTGGTCTTTTTCTTACTCATTTTTTTTTAAGGGTCTTACCGCATTAAACTTGACACATATTATGCGTTATGAAAAGTTGGATGTCGAGTGTGGTCCTTCCACGTCAGCTATCTAAAGGTTTTTTTATTTTTGAACAGCACTAATACTTCCTACTACCATAAGTAGCTTTAGTGGGGAGCGGTAATACCAAAAATAAAAGAAAAAAATGTTTGTGTTGTTGTTGTCGGCACCTTTCATAAATAATATTTTGCTACAATTTGCAAATACTCTAAAATTTTTCATCTTATTTTATCTTTTTTATAATACGCAAATTTGTACGTTTTAGACAATCAAGACAAAGTTTTTTTAAGTTCTAGAAACTCGCACATTCTTAAATAAACTAAAAAAAAAAAACGTGGTTTGAAACTTTTTGCAAAATCTGTTATAATAATGATTTACAGAACTTGTCTATAATAGTTTGTTATGTACTAAAATCAAAAGTACATTATTCTTTAAAACATTTACTAAAACAAAGAATATTTTTGACCAAAGACTTGCAATTTTAAATTGCTGGAATTGTAGTCTATCTTCTAAGGTTTTTGTAGACTTGCAATGTCTCTATAGTAGCAGAATAAGTTTTCGATGTTTACAATAAACGTGTATTTTCTAAACATAAATTCCGGTTTTATATTATCAGATTTGTTGCTTCACCTTACTACAAATGTCATTTATCATTAAATGGAAAGAAAAGAGTGACAATCTAATCTTTCAATGGCAAATATACTAAATGTTTGAGCGGGAAACTCAATTTATAGATGTTGAGCTACTAATTTTACTTAGAATGCTTTGTCCACCAAAGTCTCGGTCATCCAAAGATTTGATGTTTTGCAGTACTACGGATGTCAGCTAGCTTTACAAGTTTTACTGCACACCTCTTACAAACGGTCTATAAGTCATAGGTGTCTCCAAATGACAAAAAAAAATAAGAGATGGAAAACGCTCATAGAACAAAACGCTTAATCCCAAATATCGCAAAATAAACCGGTAAGAAATTCGGTAAAATAAAGTACTACGTCTCTCAAATCTAACAGAACTAGATATTAATTTATAATTTAATAGAGTAGAGATTATGTTATAATCAAAAGAGAACTAGTCAGAAACAGTAAAACTTGTTAGTAAAATCTTGAAATGCAAAAAAAACGCAAAAAATGGTAAATATACAGTCTAAATTTAACCAAACTGCATAAAGTAATACGTAACGCTTCTGTGAAGTCTTTTAAAGCATGTAGTAAGGAAGTTTTTTAGAATATGTGCACTTCTGTGCAGCTAGTGTCTTAACTAAAGATTTTGTATTCCTTATAAAAAAAATATTTTTTTTTTTATAACTTATTTAATTTATATTTATAGTAACAACTTTTAATACAAATTTTTATCATAATTTTTAGAATAATCTAATTTAACAAAACACCATTACACGTAGCTGTAATGGTCATAAAATTTGTAATTTTTATATTAATTAAGAAAAATGGTCATAGTTTTTTGAAATAGTAAATTATTTATATTTGATAGAATTAGAATTTATAATGAATTAAAAACACCTCATTATAACTACGGTAAAATTTGTTAAAGCTGAGAAGAATTTTGAAATAAAATAAATGAATGTATTATAATACAAAAAAATTGTTACAAGCGGGTTGTAGTTCAAAAACTATATTTTATTGATTTATTGTTTATGTTATTGATGTTAAAATAATAATTTATAAATTAAGTTAAAATTGTTTTAAATAATCTAGAATTAAAAAAAGTCATTACTGTTGAACTGGAATGTTTTTGTATCAAACTATTAAATATATATACTAACTTTTTGTAATATATCAGGTTTCCAAAAAAATGTTATTTTTAAAACAAGTTGCAATTAATAGTAAAAATGTTATAAAAGCAAATTTCAGCGCAACATGCTTAAACTTTGCAAACAAGTTGAAAGTAAATAAAAAGCCATTTCATTGCACTTTTAACAGATAAGGAAGACAAACTGATTGGGAGTAAAACGCAGTCTCGTCCTTTACAAGGTGTATGGATCAAATATTTGAACCCTTGTGGTTCTCACTTATCATCTCTTAAGTAGATGACTTATTGCTAACTTCTAAGTTGTTTCACAAAAACATTTAGAATTTTTTTAGGTTGAAACTTTCTAAAATGCAACTTTTTCAGCTAGTTACTAAAATTTTTGGGCTACATCTTAGATAACTAATTAAATCCAGAACAATTCCAATGTCTACAAGAACTGCAAAAACCAGTTCACATTAAGCAATTGCAAGCATTTTTAAGACTTGGTAACATTGACCAAGTTTATGTATCTAACTTTTTCACTCTTAACGCGTCTTTAATCAAATTGTTACAAAAAAAATCTTAACAACAAAATGCATTTGACTGTAATAAAAGAAAATTAGCTGGCATATTACCTACAAACCCAATTACCATTTTACTTCTAAATTGACTCTACTGACGTAGAAATTGGCGCTGTTTTGTACTAACTTATTAAAGAAAAGCAATTTTGCTAAGTTTTTATTTTGCAAAACTACAAAATTAATATCCAGTATTTGCCTAGAAAGTTCAATTATGTAGTACAAAGTACATTATTTTGTAGCTTCTTGATTACAGAATATACAATAAATGTTTTTGCATTGCTCATTGCAAGATTGTAATGTACAAAAGTGTTAAAAAGAGTTCTACAAGCCCTTATTATAGTGAGAATCTACTTTTTTTAAACCTGCATTTTTGGTAGAAAAGTAGGTTTCATTATATTTAACAAATAGTAAAGACATGGTTGGTATGTCAGGTCTCCAAAAATTAAACAGCACTTTCCCTACTCTAGAATTGATTATTGCAAATAGATCCAATAATTTGATTACATTTGTTCAACGTATTTGGTCTACATGTTGCTTTGTATCCACTTAAGAGTGCCAGTACAATGGCAGCTATTAATCAATTAACAAAATTCTATTTTTTTAAAATAATAGCAACAAAAAAAGAAGAGAAGAAGATAAGACTTGGAAGTCAAAAATAGAAAGTGTCTTGGATTAGTAAAGTAATACTACAACTGTGATTCTGCAAGTCAAGGTGGATTTAGAGTTTTAGAGTTTAAGTGAGTATACTGGCAACTGGGAGCCCCACATAATGTGCAAATTGCATTTCTTTTTTACGGAAAAAAATACCGTTATAATTGTCTGAAATTACATTGCATCGGTGTATGGTTTATGGAGTGGCCATTATGCAGCTCCAACCTAAATCGATGAAACAAACAAACTAACAAACAAAATATAAAAAATATCTGCTCTTACGTATAGCCATGAGCTTATTATTGCATTAAAAGAAAAGTGGCATAACATTACGCAAGAAATAATTTCAAGTTTGCCTATGCCTAATTTAAAAATATAAAAGATTTCATATCAAGCAGCACTTTTGGCTTATAAATCGATTTTTAAAATAGAGTTTTGTACTTGAAATATTATTACAATAGATAGTCTCATCTATGATATTTGCAGATCAGAACACTTTACCTGCATGCAAATCTAAAGGCATAATGGACAAATTAAAAATTGATTCTTAAATTGAACTTGAAGATTTTTAATATATTAGATTACTGGTAAGAATAGTATCAACATTATTTGTTCCTACTCTTTCAAATGTAAGAATAGTTGAAATAATTTATTAAGACTTGCTACGGCTACATCTCATCTATTCTAAATGACACACCAATAAAACTATAAATTGTTATTAAATACTACATTTGCATTGATTTTATATTATTATTTATTTTAATAAAAGATCTATATAAAAGATATTTATTTTGTTCTGAATTAATGTTTAAATTTCAGCTAGTTTTTACATAAAATTTAATTTTTATGTTATCACTAAATTGATTTGAAATTTTATTTTAAAACTAGCCTGTATTGTATATATAAATATTTTTTTTTAAGCTAAAACGTATGCATAATATGTATAGATAATGTTTTTGTAATAACGTAAGAACAACACCTTTACACATAGCTTGAATGGTCATAAAAAATGTAGTTTTTATAATAAAATGTTGTGGAAAAAATTGGTATAAATTTATTTATTTCATACTAAAGAAATATGTTAAAGTTTACTAATACAATAGTAAAAGTATTAAAGCTGAAACGTATGCATATTATGTATTGATGCTTTTTTAATCATGTAAACAAAACACCGTTACACACAGCTGAATGGTCATAAAAAGAGTAATTTTTATAATAAAATATTGTGGAGAAAATTGGTATAAATTTATTTATTTCATACTAAAGAAATAAGTTTACTAATACACTTGTAAAAGTATTAAAGCTGAAACGTATGCATATTATGTATTGATGCTTTCTTAATCATGTAAACAAAACACCGTTACACACAGCTGAATGGTCATAAAAAGTTAATTAATTTTATTAAAAAGTTAATTGTGTGGGAAATATTTTCAAACTATTATTGTGGATGTAATGATGCTATCATTTTATTATTTCATAAAACTGAATTTGATATTATTGATTTCATTATAATTAGCATGTTTATAATATAATTAGTTTTTTATTATTAATTTAAACTAAAAGTATTAAATTTTTATTTTATAATTAATTAAAAGTGTAGAGATTGTTTTAAATGTAAACAAATGTTTTCGGTAACTAGTTTGGAAAGAAAAAAATTATAACAAGTTATATTTATACGATACATAGTTACTATCGTAGTTATTTAGTGAGAATGGTCTTAAAATATTAAAGTTTTATATTTCTTTTATTAAATAGAATTTATATATTTGGATTAGCTAGAACTACGGTCATGAAATGTGACGAGGAAGTAGAACAGACTGTAAAATGACATCTTAAACTAAACATTGACAATAAAAATTACAGATAGTTACACAATATTGAATAAAAATTTAAAAAAATTAATTAAGTAATTTTATAATTTTCAGTTATCAAAAATCAATTTGTATTTTAAATATAAACATGCTGGCAAAGAAAACCTATACACATATCATGAATGGTCATAGAATAATTAAATGTAAATGTGTTTCTTCAAACTTTTTGAAAAATGCTGATTTTCCTTGTAAAAAACTATGTGTACATAACATAAATAAATTAATTAGGTCAAAATTTTAATTTTATATGCGTTTTTTTAAGCATACATTTCATACAACCATTTTTTTTTGAGCAATTTTACTTTGTTTTGATAATAAGCTTATTTTTATGAATTATATGATCTAAAAGTCTTTTCTAAGCGATTAATCAATTTTAAACTGTGTGTATGCTGTAATAGCGTGCATTTTAAACACTTTGTTATCTGTTTTGTAAAAAAAACTGAGTTGTAAACAAATTTAAATTAAATATTTAAGTAAAAACTTTAACTCCATATGTTGTCAAAAAGATTTTTTTTTAATTTCTGCGCTGAATTAGTTACATATTATGTATTGACAATGCTTTTATAATAATATAAAATACACCGTTACACAAATTTTGAAAAGTTAGATCAAAATAAATAATCAATAATTTAAAGTAAGATTTAATAACTTTAATTAGTAGTTAAATTTTTAAAACATATTAGACTCCATTGCATTGAGCAGTAATTATTTATTTAGCATTAGCATAAATCATAAATGGTCATAGAATTAGTATTTTATAAGCAAACTTTAAAATTAAAGTAATTTTTAAATTATGTTGAATGTGGTTTTATCAACCAATAATATTTTTTATAAAATTTGTTTTTTAATATTAGATATAAATAAATATTATTTTTAGAAAATTATAACATTTTTATTAAATATATTTTATTTGAAAAAAATTTAACTTTTGTTATGATAAAATTAAATTGAATTTAACATATTTCATTTTTTTAATAGACAATAAAATGAATATTAAAACAATGATAATAGAATGATATATAAAAATCTGCTTTCGTAATAATGTTAAAAAACAACACCACTACACGAAGCTTGAATGATCATAGATATACAAATATTTGCAATATAAAGTGGAGAATATTATTACACTTCATTGCATTACGCAGCTATTATCGTTGACGTAATGATTTTGTTCGACTTCTGTTAAAACATAAAATGGTTTTGGAATATTTTGATAACTCACCATAATATATTTTTATAGATTGCTACGTCAAACATATTTTAATTAGTTGAGAAAAGAGCTGTGATTGAAGCAGAAAATAGTCTTGGAATATATTGTATCTTGATGACAATCTAGCAAGTTTTGTGTCTCAAAGCTTATAAGCTTGAGGAAAATTGATACGCATTATAATTTAACCTAATTTTATATACGAAAGCTTCTTAAAGTTAGTACATAAAAAATGTGCATAAATTTGTTTATAAATAAAATGTTCATACTATCGTAAAAGTAATGATTTTGTTCGACTTATATATTTACTACGTCAAACAATTTAATAAGTTGAGAAAAGAGCTGTGATTGAAGCAGCAAAAAGTCTTTGAATATAGCTTGATGGCAATCAAGCATTTAATGATAAACAAGATTTGTGTCTCAAACATTATTAGCGTATACACATGCATATTGAGAAAAATTAGTGCGCACTATAATTTAACGTATGTTTGTATGTTTAAGTTCTTTAAAGTAAGAGCGTAACTTTCTTTAAAAAATAAAATAAACATACAATTTAAGCAATAATATTTTTTTCTTCTAATATAAATTAAATGATAAAGTTTGATAACAAAGTTAACTATGGTTAATTTTTCTGCATAGTAACTTAACATTAATATTTATGTTGGATACGTATAACTTATTTTATAATAAAACAGCTGATTGTTGAAAATGTTCAACATTTTATGGTTGATAACAATTTAATTACTTATTCTTGTAGTGTGTGAATGTTTTGGAACTTGTTGCTTACTATTTTATTACGTCAGATTCCTGGATGTTCATTTTGTGGTTAATGTTTGATTTGAAGAGTTTAACTAATGAATAGTTAAAGTCGATGTAACATATAGATTGGTTTGATTTTGTCGGCAATTGCCATTTTGCTGAAACAAAAAAATATTTTTAATTTATTATTATCCATACATTAGATCAATTTAAATTAATGTTAATTTATTTATAAATAAAAATTTTATTTTTCTGTAGAATAAAATATGTACATTATTTGCATTAGTATTTAAAAAGTTAATTAAATTTTAGAAGCTACCAACAATAATAACTTGAGTTTGTACACAATTTATATTAAATCTACAGAAGTGATCAATATATTTCATTTCAGAAACAAATGGTTCTAATTTGTCTACAACACATCAAAAATTGCGTACGTTGTATGAAAAAAAAATAAGGCGCCATCAATCGAAGGAATACGAAAGTTTGTAAAAGAAATGGGTGAAACTGGAACACTGGTAGACAATGCGCTCATCAAGCATGCTCATCCAAAGTTTTCTGCTAAAATTCTCGCTTCTGTGGCTCAAAGTATACGCAACTACCCAGGAACATCAATTCGGCGCAGAATTCAGCAACTTAATATTCGGCAAACCACATTGAGGAGGATTCTTTACAAAGACCTCGGTATGTTTGTGTACAAAGTGCAACTCGTTTAAGAAATTATAGTAGCCGATCTTAGTGGGTTTCAAACAAATTGAATGGTAACTCTAATTATAACCAAAAAATCATCTTTTTGGACGAGGCTCATTTCTATCTTAGAAGTTATGTAAACAAACAAAACTGCCATATTTGGGGAACTAAAAATTGCCATAGTTGAAACTAATGCATCCATTTCGAGTTACCGTTTGGTGCGGATTTTGGAGTGGTGGCGTCGTTGGGCTATTATTGGAGAAACTTGATCTACACCAGCTCTAGTTTCAACAAGATGAAGCAACATCCCATACTGCACATGCCACATGCCACGATCAATCTTTTGCGCACCAAATTCAACAACCGCGATATTTGCCGATTCGATGATGTGAACTGGCCACTTTGCAGAAATTTTTTTGTGGGGCGCATTAAAAGACAATATGTATGCTGACAATTCACAGACAACTGAAAACTTAAAGCAGAACATTTGCAAAGCTATAGCCAAAATACCGCTAGAAACAGTAGCGCAAATACTTGATAATTGGTCTTCGAGAATGACTTACTGCCAAGCCTGCCCCGGCGGCCATCTAAATAAAATTACATTTTATACTTAATTAAAATATAATTCTGAAATAAAATAAAAATAATCTAAAAATAAACCGTTTGTTTTTTATCCTATATGATTAAAACTTCAATTTAAAAATGGCCCACTTTTTATATCAGTAAGACTACTCCAACAAATTGAATTGTTTAGGCTTTTTGTAAATATTGAATATATTTAGAGAACAACCTTACTATGCTTCAAATCGACAATAAAAATTCAAAACTTTACTAATGTCAAAACTAAGTTTGCCCAGTAGTTTTTGTTGTTAAAAAAATTACAGTTTAATATAGAACTTATTGAAAAAGCAAATAGACAAAGAAAACAAACAGAGGGCAAGCATTCCTAAACCAATTACTAAATTTATTTAATCAATTTAATCAAACTATATTATCAATTATCCCAAACTAATCAAATCAAGGAACCAACAAGTTTAAGAACAAAAGAAGTGTTTATAATAAAATTATAAACATTCCAAAGTACCAATACGGTAAATGATGTATTTTGTGTAAATTGCCTTTTCATCCAGTAAGAGACACATACACTCGTGTTTCAGGGTATGCACTCATCATCGGTGTGCCTAGCATCTCACTCTTAAAAAGACAATTTACATAAAATCACAGTAACTATTAAACAGTTTAGTAATGTACAAAAAAAAGATCTATTTTATCAAGAAAAAACAGACAATAATGTGAGAGAAAGATAGAAAAAAATAACTACAAAATATACTAGTAAGCAAAATGGGTTAAAAAACAATAATTAAAAAATGACTGAAAAATAAGATAAATAGACTGCGCTAAGAAACTGCAACAAATGTAATAAGAAAAAAATTTTAGGAGTTTGATTGACAATGAAATAATATAGAAAACAAACAATAGAAGCAAATACAAAAGAAAGAAACAAAAGAAACACAAGAGAAAGACATTTCTACCATAGAGGAAAAAGTAGTAGTTTTAATAAACCCTCAAAGCGTAATCAGTGGTTTTGTTCAAAAGGAAGACCTCCCCGTATTGGAGCTCTAAACAAGTAAGCGGCCGGGAGCTAAATTTTAGACTAATTACGATTACCCTTCAACGTAGTAGATACGTTGCGGGTCTGTGGAAAGACTACCCACGTGTTTGTTCCTTGCGTAAAAACCTTAGAAATGCGTCTCTGGGGCTTCGGAACACTCTACTAGGAGTGCTCACACTTAGAGCATCGGCGATCTACCATAAAAGTATTAGGTCACTAGGTCTTAGTAGACCTAATAAAACTTAGTCAATATCTAAAAATAATTGATCAAAAATAGATATAAAGTGTTCTTTTATACAATAAATGTCAGAAATTTCAAAAATATTTAATAAAAGGCAATCTACTTAAAAATCACGCGATCAACTGTTTGAGCGCCCCTTGTCTAGACTAACCAATTTTGATCAATCAGCTGCGTTGTGCAGTCAAATGATTGATAGGGTAAACCCTTGGTAAGGGCGAGGTGCGCAACAAGCTGCATACTTTGTATGTTTTTGTATGTAGAACCCGTGCTTGTAAATACATCCCACTTCCGGAAACTATACGTCTATGGTAGCCCTAGTGATTGTTTTTTGGGCTTCATAGAAGGTAGAGAACTAAAAAAATAAAAACTTACACAAAAAAAAACACTCTTCCGAGTGCGTTGTTGGACCGTTAAAAAAAATAGCATTGGGCGCGACCACGTTAAACAACTTTTTGTAAAACGCCTGCATTGCAGGTTCTACTTAACCGCAACTCTGCAGTGCTAAAGTCGAAAAACGATGAGCAAAAAAACTTAAAACAGGTTGAGCAAAAAAAAGGATTTTACTTATCTGTTTCTGAGCTTTCAAAAAAGAAATCAAATCAATCTGAATTAAGCCTAAAAACTGATCTTTCTTTAACAAAAAAGCAAGAAGCTTCGAAGACTGTACTCAAACACTTTCAAGTAGTCACCAACTGGTTCTATCTCTAAGGTAAAACCAGTGAGGCACAAGCAAAGTTATTCAAAATTGATCCAATTTGAAATTTGTATAAAACCCTGTTTACTTCTGAAGAAACATCTCCTATTTTTGGAAAGTGGCTATACACAGAAGAAATGCTTTCTTGGCTAGTACTCCTGTAGCCAGAGTTAAAATTTAGCGTCGTGCAGACGAATCACTTTTCCATTTTTGACTTTTAGGACCTCCAGATATTAAGATAGTTTTGAATTGCTTAGAGAAGCAGAATCAGAAGCTTGACGTAAAAAGCCAAAATACGCGACAGAAAAAAGCATAAAGATAAAAAATGAAGTTGATTTATCCTGACAAAGCAGGAAGAAGCTGAAACAAAAACCCACTGGAACAAAGCCGGAAAAGGGAAACACTTCTTTAAACCCCTGCAAAAAGTTTTGGGTTGCATTGATGTAATTCAACCTGCATAACTGAGGAGCAGCTGCGGCAACAAAATGTCGCAAACTAAAAACGATGCAGAATATATTACCTTAACCCAGGAACCATATAAAATAAAATATAAGATTTTTGCAAACACTGCAAATGGTACGCTAATGACGTGCAACGTTGTAGTTGTAAAGATTAGCTCAGCCACAAAACTAAAAACAAACATCAATGTAGCGTCCGTATACCTAACCCACTAGACACCAACTTCAATCACAGCTATGAAGGAGTTGGTACAGTATTGCATAAGTGGCAACATAAACCTAGTCATCGGATGTAACTCAAAAAAGTATTAAACCAAAGCTTTAAACCAACTATTGTTACATCTTGTAGCTAGACTGTAGAAGATTATACACTGGCAAGTATAGGTATTTTAATTAAAATACAAAACTAACATGTATCTACGTCGGCCTCAATGTCAGATCGCATATGAATAAAATTCATCTTAGAATCTTAGAGCATACACAAATTTAAACATTGGTCTTACCAACACTTAAAGCTGGTTGACAGAATGACACAACCTATTACAGCATTTAAGAGCATACCGACCGCTGTCTTGATTTCCAGTATTGTAGCGAAAACAGCTACTTTGGCGTTATTCCTATTTTTACATGTTATTTAATTATTTATTTATTTCATCACCAGTACATTCACAAAAGATTAAATTATATTTTGCCAGAGTATTTTAGTCAAATTATATTTGCAAATAGCATTAAAATGCATTTAAAAGTATCTAAAAACGCATTTATTTCAATATTTAGATTTTTTTTTTGCTATTTTTAATTATTTAACTAAAAAACTCTGTATTATAAATAATCAAAAAAAAAAAAAATATATATATATATATATATATATATATATAACGTAACAACAATTTTTTTTTATTCGAGCCCACTTAGTGAAAATGTATGGGGCATGTACTACGCCGATACACACCAACCACCTCGCATACATTCAAAGAATCGGCTTTACACTCCGTAACAGATCGAATTAAAAAATCTTTGCAGAACAAGATGCCCACCCTTAGAGTATTCATAGACATTAAAGCTGCGTTTGACAAGTGTCAATAGTGAGAGCATATTCTACATCCTAATGCCTTTAAAATAATAAATAATTAATGCAAAAACCAGGCTTTTATGGTTGATCTACAAAAAATTAACAGTACCAGTCAGACTGAAGCAATGAAAGCAACGCAGTGTGAGCTTTGTCCGCCGTTACTTGACTTGACTCTTCAAGATCAGCAACACTGCGCCTAAATGCAACCGGATTTTGAAACATTAGGGGGACTAATAAAAAATCCACGCACTAGTAACGTGGAAACCCATAAAAAAGCAATCTGTTTGAGCCACAGAAACAAGCCTGCGACACTTAGTGTCCAACTCGTAGAGCATTCAAAAAATGTATTATTTTTGCTTTTACAACTTGAAAAAATGCTCCCAATTTAAAAACATAAACAAAACTCAAAATTTAAACAACAATAAAAATTGTTTTTTAATTCATTGAATACAACCTGACTTAAAAAAAATAAAATGTACCTAGAATTTCTACTAAACCTTCTTATTTTTTTTAAAGTTAATGTATGCAGACAACCACTAACAGCTAAGCAAGTTGGCTAAATGTTTGCTAGAAAGCAACGTTTTTCTCTAATACTACGTAAATAAAAAAACACTAAAAGATTGGACATTAGGAAACATATGAAACAGAAAAGGTGAAGAACGACATCTAAAAATAATTTAGAAACATTACCATCTCCAAACACACTATAGGCCAGACTACGCCTGCCGGAGAACAGAAATGAAGACAAAAAATCATCTCTACAATTAACAAAACATTTCATAAATGATCAAGAAATTCTTTCTAAACTAAATAGCGCCGAGACGAATCCTGAGATAAAAAAAAACTTTTATAGTACATTTCTCACTGCCGTTTAAAAAGCAAAATGTATTACAGCATACCACCATGATTGTGTCTATAGTGAATTAAAAAGTATTTCAAAGTACGGTTCTACTATCAGGACGTTTCGCATGTAGTCTACTCAGTTTTTCTTAGACTAATACATTTGTAGGTAGCATTAGTCAAACCATTATATTAAATAATTTATTACCTCTAAATGGTAACTCTTAATTGAAAAAAAAAATACATAACGGGTTTCCTCACGGATCTGTAGTTGTTAGAACGCAAGTAGAATGAGTTTTTAATATCTACTAATTGAAACCAAATAACTAACAAATTTGTATGCACATTGCTAGAAGTAAACAAGATATATATTGCTAGATAACAATATGAACTGTCATCACATTAAGAGGCTTAAAAATTCTGACAAATCTATAGCAAGATTTGTAGCAATTTACTAATATTTTGCAATTTTGTTACATAGAATTTATAAAACACAAAACTTGTTATGTTTCTTGCTAAGTTTTAACGCTTAGCAATTTTGTTTAATAACAATATTACTATCTCGTATCTAGCTATATACATTGAGAATTGAGCAGAATAATAATAAAAGTAAAATACCGCAACAACTAAAGATTTGAAAGAACTACTCCCGGCTCTTACTAAGTCATTGCCATGTTATGCACATATACAACTAATAGAGTAATATCGTTTAAACTATTGATTCTTAAATAAATAAACTGTTAACTAAAATATTTATATTTTAATAATATATAATTTTAATTTATGCAAGTAGATATTATCAACCAGAACAATCATTTATGTCACTTTTTTATAATAATTTTAGTATTGAAATCAACTACATACACGTCAGTAGCAGTTTAAACATGAAAATGATAAGAATTCTATCAATAGCAATATTGTTTGGCATTCCCGCCTATTGTCATTTTCTGTACAATGCGGTAAATATTAATTAAATAAAGCAACACTTTGATATGATATAGAAAATATGTAATTATTTAGTACAATTATCTTTACATTTATTTTTTAGACCTCAAAAGAAAAATTGATTAAATGTGCTCATAAAATTATGGAATTGTATCCAGAAAAAGTTGTATATTTTTATTCAGAAATAGAGGGCGACCAGCAATTTGCTGACGAATTCATAAATTACGGTAACTCTGTTTCATATCAAATTTTTAATAGTTTTTATGGAAAAGATATTCTAAAAGACACAAACAAGTTACTGTTGTCAATGATTCGATGTATATAATGCATGGTGCATATATCAAGTCAATGTATTTGATTGTATATTATGGCCAAAATATCTATCACTATTTTAAATTTATAAGTAACAAACTAAAGGTATTATTTATTGATAAGCATGGGCATATTTATAATGCTATTTAGTGCGGAAACAACAGAAATCTCGTTTTTATATTCGATTGTGATAATATTAACTACGCTTTGGTGAAAGAAGTGTATGAAACAAATATTAGAAATTTTAATGGATGTTCATTTAGATTTTCGATACCTGCAGAGAATGAACTAAAACCATTTATATCAACATCTAATTTGAATTCGCCCGGTATTGATATAATGATTATAAATGAAACAGCTAAATTATTTAATTTCACAGCAGCATACTCCGGCGGTCTAATCACTGAAATTATAGTAGGAGGTTTAGAATATGATGAAAGATTTGAAAGTATTTATCCGTATTATTTTACCTACAATTCTTTTGCTGTGCCTTTAACTAAACATCATAATTGGTTAGGACTGGTTAATGTTTTCAGTGCACAACTTTGGAGTATGTTGATAGCAACACTAGTTTTGGTTCTGATTGCATATTTTATAGTTGCTTACATTGTTAATGAGAGTAAGGATTTTTCAAAAATATCTTTGCAAATATTTGGAAGTTTTTTAGGCCAAGGTGTATCAATGCCCAGAAATGCAATATTAAAAAGTATATTTGTCTTATGGATATTCTTTTCAGCACTAATTATAAATGCATATTTAGGATTATTCTTTACTCATCTAGTAAAACCAACAAAAGAAAACCAAATAGATTCTTTAAAAAAATTAGCCGAAGCTGATTTAAAAGTTTCGTTAAGAGCGCCTTTAAAAAAATATATAGATGATTCTAATGCTGATATATACAATAAACTCTTAAGCAATGAATTGCATTTGCCAATGGAGACTCTGGATTTTTATAAAGAAATGGTTACTTATAAAAATCTAAGTTATTTTATTTCAAATTTTCAACAAGATAGATTGGAAGAAATGTTGAGATTAGAAAACTTTCCAGGATTCTATAGAATACAACATGGTTTCTTATTTATATCAATCTGGTGTAATATAGGACCGCTGACTTCACTACTTGATAACTATATTCAAAAATTTGTTGAATTTGGATTTATAAAGAAATGGGAAATTGATGTAATGAAAAAGCAAGCAATAATTGAAATAGGTAAACCAATGGCTTTAAAATTCAAACAACTCATATTGATATTCTGTATTTACGTGATTGGTTTATCTATATCAACATTGGTTTTTATTTATGAGTGTTTTATAAAAAAAAAACGTGAGTAATTGATTTTAAACTTTTGTCATTCATTAAATTATATTTGATTGTCTACTTATTTAGACGTTGCAATTTAGTTGCCAGTTATGTTATTAAAGTTCATCTATAGTAATCGGTTCTTTGGTTGATATAAGATGGAGCTACAACACTATTCAAAAATGTAAATGTTTGCACATAAAAATTCAAGTTTAGAGTAGACACAAATCTAAAAAAAATGTGGGTGAAAGCAATTTGTGCGCAACACTATGCGCAACGAGTACGCACCTTAAACCAAAATGTAAATTACCTTAGTCCCATTCTTTGCAGTTTTAATGATATTTATAGTGCATTGTATAATTTATGTAAAAAAATTAGTGAGAAAGTTTTTATTTTAAATGTATGAAAGTATAAAATAGAGCTAATTATTATTGCATACGTTTACTTGATTGATAAAAAGTTAATGTTTGCACTTATTAAAGTTTACTTAAATTTTATATTTTAATAATTACACCAAATTGCAACTCTGTGTCAATTATTGTATTTTTGTTATGTAAATATGTACACGTTTGAACTTATTCTGTATTTATTAAGTTGTGTATAACTGTTGAATAAATAAACTGAATAAACTTCACTTATTTGTGATTGGGAGTAGATTCTAAGCAAAAAATACTAAATAACTTTTTTCAACTGGAAATGACCATAAAATGGTAAGGACACCGAAGAAAACTAATCCTAAAAAAATAATTAAGATACAAAACATCAAAAAATATCAAACATGACTTAATATAACACAAACATAATAAAAAAAAAGAAAAAAATGTCGTCTAAAGACCGAAGAAGAAAAAGATTCAATTTGTGCGATAAAAAATCAAAAATGCTAAATGATTGAAATGATACTAGAATTGTTCCTTTGTACAAAGGTAAAAGCAGTAAGACTGAATGTAAAAATTATTGTGCGTAATAGCACGTTTGTTAGATTATTGAGTAACCCAAATATGGTAAATAAGTGTTTAGTAAATGCCATTGTTGCTATATATGATAGTAGCAGAGCTAGCGTTAAGACGGATGGTACACTAAACAATTAGTTCAAGTTTGTAAAGGTGTTAACGATTTACGGATAGATAATGTAAATATAAAAGTGCTGTTGTATGCTAACGTTGTAAAAATAAAAATGACATAAGAAATGCACTAAATCGACTAGTAAGCAGTAATTGTAGAATCGGGTTGAACGGCAAACGGTTAGAGCATGTGGATGTTTTTCTGTATCTAGAAAGAAATATTAATAAAAATAGTATTTTAGATGATAAAATTGAGACGCAAACAAATGCATCGATAAAAGTAGTTGGAAGTATGTGTTTGATTGCATAGCAAAAGTCAGTATTGTCCAAGAAGACGATAATAGCAGGATATAAAAGTTTTGACACCGGTGCAGATCTGAAACATGGGTATGTCAAAAGAAACACAAAAATAAAATAAATGCAGTTGGAATGGGTACTTAAGAAATATGTGTAAAAAAACTCGAACGGACAGAGCTATTTAGAATGTGTAATAAACAAATGTAGTTTAATGGTAACACCACTAGATCAGTACAAGTAAAGAAATTTAAGTTGAGAGAATGAATGAAGAGAATAATACAGCAATTATAAAAATTTATTTGGATCACAATGCAAAAGTAAACCACGTAAAAGTTGGTTGAATGTTGTAGATAATGCGTGCAAAAAAATTAAACTAAAGGGTAGAAAAAAAAACGTAAAGACAAATAGTACAAAGTAAATTTAAAATGCCAAAGTACGCTATTGTTCAGTGTTACTGCATACCCCAAAAGGAAACAGCGTGACTTGGTATGTATGTATGGATGTATGTATGTATCTAAAATGACAAAATCAATGAAAAAAAATAATGAAAACATTTAAAAAACCATTTAAAAAAACATACGCATATAGATAGACAAACCTCAAAGTTTTTTATAACTAAAAAAAAATAATAAACTGGAAAATAAAAAGTGTGATTTAATAAACTATCTGAACACTCAACGCTCTACTGTCTACAATTAAAAAATGCAATGACTAATACTAGCAAAAAACACATAAAATGGCAAATTTACAAACAAAAAAAATATTTCTAAAGATAGGTTCTATGTGCCATCGACTATATCCTATTAGACGGTAAGTGCCAGAACTTCAAATTCCGTAAACAATCAGGTAGATAGGTAATTATTTGAAAATAGTATTTTGTTTTGGTATGTGAAAGTTTTTTTAATTTTTATTTCTTTGTTTAACAATTTTGGTACTTAGTCCCTTTGTTACTTCATCATTTTTTTTAATTATTCAAAAGTTTCATAGAATCAAAAAAGAAAATATTAAATTCATTATAGTAGATATGTTAACAATTAAAACTTTAGCTACTGGGCTAAAGAATACTCACAGTAGCGTTATGAAAAGCCCCTTCATCATCAGAATAAAATTAAAGTTTTAACATAAATTGCAAAAAAGAATCAAACACACTTTAATCCATCAAAGATTCAAAACTCGCTAAAATCCGAAAAAAAATTTACATAAAAATAATATCCCAAAAGTAGTTATTTTGTTATTATCAAAGTATGGTTTAATTTTTTAAAACGCTCAATTGTAAGCTGTAACCCCGAGTCTTAACCCCAAACTGCTAAAATACCAAAGGTAGTACTAAACAACTACAAACAACGTGTCATAACACCAACAAATTAATGATTTGTGAATAGACGTACAACTAAATTAACAAGACGTTCCAGAACTAAACGTCTAAAAAAAGTCATTCAAGAACAACATAAAACTGAAAAGTTGACAAAAAATTATAGAATTGGTTCTAAAAACACAAAGAATAGCATACAGGAGGCAGCAATAACTGAAAACTAATTAATCCAAAAAACAATTTCATATAGAACTTAGATTTATGTCAGTATAATGCAAAGAACCAACTAAGTCTAGTAATTTCCGCCATTGTTAACCTGTAAATCTAAAAAAATAGTCAACTGACAATTCCACTAGAAGCAGAAAATACATTTTGAGCTGAAACTTAACAACATCATTTATTTCAACTAAACACCTTTGTCGCGGTCAAAAACTCTTGTAAAAGATCTACGACAACTAAAACCAACACATGGATAAATGGTACTAAAGCAAAACACATTTTGCCCAAATTAAAAAAAAAACCTGCAACATTCAGTACAGCTTTTTGATTGTTAGTTTCCGGGTGGCGACTACGTCGTAGAACTACAATGAAGAATGTGAATGAAGTTTTTATAAAATTATAAAATTACAAAAAGTAGAATTAAAAATATTTCTATAACACGTTCAAAATAGAAAAAAAAATCTTATTTAAAAAAAATCAGCAAATTTCTTAGAGGCTGGCATAATTCCCTTTTATTATTACATATTTAAATGCATCATATCCAATTGTAGAAATTGGATGCAGTTTTATTACAAAAAAGACCTACTAATGATCTTTCATCTAATTCCTAAATTGTTACATTAATAATTAATAATTTGATAGTTATCACGTAAGTTTCACAAATTGTAGATTGAAATTAACAGTTAATTTGGCAGTTGAAACAACGAAACATAACAACGTGGGTACTAACCGATAGCTACAAAAGAAACTTGTAAAATATTAAAGTTTAAAATGATCATTAGTTAATCTTTGTCTATAAAATGTTTGAAATATTTTCCCGACAGTTTCTTTTACATCATGACAAAAAAAAGTACAATATACTAACACAAATGTAATTTAGAAAATAAAACTTACTAAAAATATAATCATGTTTTGAAAAACAATAAACTTCAATTCTGCAAACAAACTGACAATAAATCACATGTAATTAATTTCAGTTAATGGTTAATGGTTAGACGCCACTACAACAAGATCCCGCACGGAACTGATTGAACTTCAGTACAAGACGCCCGATCTGTATCACATATGTATTAATATATTATTTTAAAATAAAAATATAACTAGAATATGACTAAGATTTATCAAAAAATTATAATTACCATTTGAGTTTATTGTAGCACACGCATTACATCAGTGGGCAACTTTCACATCTTCTTCCATTTAATTGATTTGAATTATCAAAAACAATATTGTTTTTTCATATTGATGATATCTTCATAAATCCGTTTATTAGTTTATATTATTCTGAAGTAGAATTATTGAATAATAAACATGACTGAAATTACTATTTTCTTTCTTCTTTCCAGTATGTGTATATATGATCCAAATTTTGTAGTAGTATTCATTTTTAGTAACTTCTGAAACAAATAAATACATAAATAACTAAATTTAAAAAAAATTAAGCAAAATATTTTTGTTTTTATACAACAGCCTTTAAACACGTTTAGTTATTATCTAGCAATTTATATTTGCAAAAGGCTTGACTAAAACGCACGGTTTAATATAAATTGCGTTTGTTTAGTTAAGAAATAAAAAATATAATTGATAATATAGTTGCTAAAACATAAACAAGTAATGAAAGTTTAACAACAACAACTGCTTATTTAATCCAAATTTCGAACTACTTTGCAATAAATTTATTGTTTTATAGAAATATTGGTTGCATATGAAAAGCTGAAAAATTTGATTAGCTTTGTTTTTGTCAATTCTATCTGCTTCAGATTGTATTAGATTGTCACATTACAAGTATTTTTATAATTTTGATAAGTATATTTCTTAAATGCTTTTTGCTTCTTATTAACTGCCTGTTTTGTCTAAATTGAGAATGATGACATTTTGAATAGTTTTTGTTAGATTTTTTGCAGGTCTTCAAAATATAAGCAATGAGTATCAATATAAAAATTATTAAAAAATTGTTTCATTTTTACTATGTTTATCTTAGAATAATGATATGAGGCGCGGTTTAGGTTCAGTAGTAACAGGAAGAAAAACAATAAGTGAATAAACAGAATTTCTTAAAGCAGCTTCAAAAATAATTGTTCTGTAATCTCCGAAATAGTTGAAAGCTACAAATCTAATAACCTTGGTTTACAAAGAAGTCTATCACGAGAAAAATATGTAGCTTGCTTAAGTAAGATTATTTAAGATGCTGATGATGAACAGAATAAATTCTTTTTTAAACCACAAATATTACAGAACGTAACTTTTAAGCCATAAACTAAGTCAATGTTTAATTGATTAATTTGGTTAGTGAAAGTGTTCATTGCTCCGCCAATTTAATCGTATCATTTATGTTTAAAAATAATGCTAAATTGTCTACCGATAGCCCAGTCTTTTTGACATCAGTCACCTACTATCGATTTGGCCATCTTAAATTGGAATTTATTTTTTAACGTCTAGCCGATAATGAAAAAAATTTAAAAAAAAATTTGTTAAAATGTGTCAACATACAGGCATGTATACA
The DNA here is from genome assembly GCA_963932245.1 of Tachinus rufipes. Taxonomy (NCBI): domain Eukaryota; kingdom Metazoa; phylum Arthropoda; class Insecta; order Coleoptera; family Staphylinidae; genus Tachinus; species Tachinus rufipes. The sequence continues at coordinate 56,969,200 of OZ010748.1, forward strand.
GTGCATCAGAAGTAAAACTAATAACAAAAAATTTATAATGTAAATAGTTTACTAATCTAGGTCTAGGTTTAGGTCTTTAAATAAGTGTGTAGTAAAATTCAGAAATTATTAGTTACAAACCAAATATTTACAAAAACGTTTATTTTAAATTTTATTGAACATAATTAGATTTTGCCGGATTATTTTTTAATTTATCAAGTGTTTTCAAAATTTGAAACGTTAACTTAGTTAAATTTAAATCTGGAATTTAAGGGAAGAATACCTTTAAATCAAACTACCACAATTGATTCAAGACCTTAAAGATGGAATTTGTGAAGTTAACAAAGACATACAGCCGTAAATGTGCAAATTGATCATGGAAAATTTCATGAAAAGAATGTGGTACTGCAATCCTAACCGTGTCGATCATTTGACCACCTTCCTCTTTACAATGAAATAAACATTTATTGATTTTTATTAAAAAATACCCGTTCTTTTTAAATTTCAAAATGAAACCTCTTATTGGAAAACCGTACAACGTAAACGCAGTTATAAAAAACACAAATTATAATAACTGGGTTTAACTTATTTTTTTTTTTGCATTTTGTTAATTTAAAAAAATTAAATAATTTTTTTTTATTAAAATGACATTTTAATTTTTTAGAGTTTTTTAATTTTTTTTTTAATTTAATTTTATTATTATTTTTTTATTTATTAAATTTATTTTTTTTTAGTTTAATTTTTTTTTTTAATTTTATTAAATTTTATGTTTTTTTCCATGTTTTAATTTTTTTATATCTTATTCAATTATTGTTTTAAACATTTTTAAAATTAAAATGACTAAGATGTAATTTTGAGCAACTGTATTTGTCAAAAATTTCTTACATATATTTTTTGTTAGTGTATTTTTTATTATTATAAATTTTTTTTTGATAAAAAAATAATAATTAGTCAAATAAATGCGATGTGATTAATGGTTGACAAATACTCAAATACAAAGTAGTTTTGACTAACCTGTAGTCGACTAATGATGAATTTGTAATTCAAAAATAAACAGTAATCGTTAATCAAGCTAATAACGTATAGAAATAATAATGCTTAATTGAAGCAAAATGGTCAAGCTACTGATACAAAATTCTTAGTTTGAACTCGTACTGACATATTATCTCAGATCGTTGGCATTACTGCTAACAGTATTGCAAAAAACAGGTTTGGCTATCCCAAAACGTTCAAAGCTACTAAGGACCTCACGGTCTAGCTTTAATCGCATACTATCTTAGCTTACATGCTTATAAAGTGCAGTTGACGCAGGAATTAATGCCGGTTGATCATGAACCACGCTTAATTTTTGTTTCTTAAATACTGGAAATGCAAACAGGAAATCTTGATTTTATTAAAAAAAATAATTTTCAGCGACAAAGCCCATTTCCATCTAAAAGGGTTTGTTAATAGACAAAACTGCTGCATCTAGGCTTTCAAAAATCCTAAAACAATAGTTTCTGTCAGGAGCAATGGCAACAGAGTGGTCTCCGCCCAACCGTCATGAAGCAACTGCTATAAAACTGCAAGTAGCAAACCGCCCACAAAGTCAAACATAGTTTATGATACGATTAAATTGGCAGAACAAGGCTTTGCCACTTTCACTAACCAAATTAATCAACCAAACACTGACTTAGTTTGTGACTTAAAAATAAATTTTTTTAATATTTGTAGTCTAACAAAAATTCTGTTCATCAGCATATTAAACATAGAACATGATCTGTATCTTCTAATTATTTCAGAGGTTACAACAATTACTGTTTAGGCTGTTTTGCAACATTTTGATCATTTACTTTGTACTTCTATTGTTTAAACTTTTCTTCCTATTACAACTCAATCTAAACTACTTTTTATTTATTATTATTCTAAGATAAACTTATTAAAATAAAATAAAAAAATTAATTATTTCGAATTTGATACTCATTGCTTATATTTTAAGAATCTATATTCTAGAAGAAAATCTCTGTTCAGAATGTTATTAAAAAAATTGTTCTATTCATTATTATTAGTTACTAATTCAAAAAATTATATCATATTTGTCAAGTAAATTATTATTATTAATTTGTTTGAAATTTCTAATCTAAATGCAATTTTTTTTTTTTCAAAAAATATATGGGCAATTCCATTTCAAACGGACCAGAGCTGGGGGGGGGGGGGTGCGTTGAGAAACTTGCGTATGTATTTTTTTTTTAGTTTCTATAACTTATTAGTAGTCTTTTGATCGATATATGAGAGTATGAAACCTATAAAAAAAAATTCTACGATTTTTTAAAGTTTTTTTGACGTTTTTTAACTTAATCACATTTTTTGTTTAAAAACCGCAATTTTAACTTAAAAAAATAAATTTACTAATGAAATCAATCAGAAATTTTCCGTAGAATCCAAATCTGGCGCCATTTCAAGTTTATACCCTGTCCATAAGCCGCAAAAGCCATAAAACCATGTTTTTGTTCTTAGTGGGCTGTGCAAAAAGGAGCATTTTTTTAATTTTTTTTAACCGCCATAGTTGACGTATTTTGATGTAAATTAATTGAAAAATATAAATTTGTTCTGTGTATTTGGGTTTTAAACGTCTAAAACTCAAAAAATCTGCAAAGTAGGCCTATTCTTCAACATAAACTCTTATAAATGCACGTTTAGCCGCGCTCAGAGTAACAATACACCAAATATTATTAAAAATTTGAATTCTGGGGACGATTTTACATAGAAAATTGTCAGTGTTGTACTCATCGTCTATAGAAAAGTCTATCTAGAAAAAAATGTTTACAAAATTTTTATGCAAAAAATGCGTTAAAAATTATTTTTTTTTATTTATTTACAAAAAATATTATAAACACACCAGGGTGTGGTTTAAAACTTTTTTCTAACAAATTTTAACAAGCGACAGGCAGATTTATGTTTGAATGCCAAAAATAATAATATTTTTAAATTTTTGCGCCGATAGATCGAGTCTAAATTTGTGCCGCAGGCGCAAAAACTATCAAACAAAAAGTAAACTGGCCAAAAATTGGTTCAAGCGACAAAAAATGTCTTTGTTAAACTTCTGAAATAAACTTAAAAAAATATAATCAAAATTATCTTTAAAAAAAAAAAAAAAAAAAAAATTTTAAGTAAATTTTGAACAAATTTTTTTTTCTAGATGGATTTTTTTGCCAGATAAGCACGACACTGACTATTTTCTATGTAGAATTGTTTGCAAAACTAAATTTTTTAATAATATTTGGTGTATAGTTTCTCTGAAAACTGTTAAATGTGCATTTGTAAAAGTTTATGTTGAAAAATAGGATTATTTTTGCAGTTTTTTTGAGTTTTAAACGCTTAAAACCCAAATACACAGAACAAATTTATATTTTCTAATTAATTTACATCAAAACACGTCAACTTTAGCGGTTAAAAAAAATTTAAAAAATGCTCCTTTTTGCACAGCCCACTGAGAACAAAAACATGGTTTTATGGCTTTTGCGGCTTGTAGACAGGGTATAAACTTAAAATGGCGCCAGATTTGGATTCTACGGAAAATTTTTGATTGATTTCATTAGTAAATTTATTTTTTTTAGTTAAAATTGCGGTTTTTAAACAAAAAATGCGATTAAGTCAAAAATCGTCAAAAATACTTAAAAAAATCGTAGAATTTTTTTGTATGGATTTTATACCTGCAAATACCGATCAAAGGACTACTAATAAGTTATAGAAACTAAAAAAAAATACATAAGCAAGTTTCTTAACGCACCTCCCCCTAGCTCTGGTCCGTTTGAAATGGAATTGCCCATATATATATATCAGACAATAAAAGTAAAGCAACCTGGCAAATAGTAAGAGAACTGACAAATACTAAAAAATGTAATAAACCTAAGCAAAAACCGTTAATATTAAATGAAATTTTAATAGAAGATGACAATATCATTGCTGAAACATTTGTCTATTATTTTTCAAATTTAGCTGAGATACTTATACTTCTTCAGCTCTAAAACTTCTTTATACGTTTTTCATGGAACCAATAACGCAGATCAAAATTTTTAAAACAATATCCAACTTCAAGAACAAAAGTTCATGCGGTTCAACATAAACATGTTGCTTTGGACATTATTGATATTTTAACATATTATTAAATTTTGCAATTGAAAGTAGCATCTATTTAGAAGTTTTTAAAACAGCTTTAATTACGCCACTTTTTATATTAACTAACTACAGAGGCATTGCAATTGTATCCATCATATCTAATGTTTTTGAGAAAATTATTTGTGAACAAATTCTTTTTTTTCTTGACAAATATCAAATACTACATCCATCGCAACATGGTTATAGAAAAAATCACTCAGTCAAAACAGCGGTAATTGCATTTTCAAAGTACTTGTATAATCAATTAGACCAAAACGCCCATGATTATGGTTTTGTTTTTCGATATGAGTGCAGCATTTGAAATATTAATTATAGATTTATTAATAGAGAAATTAAATAATATAGGTTTTAGAAGTTTGTTTTTAAAATTTATAGAGTCTTATTTGAGGGATCGCAAAATTAGAGTCAAATTAAACAATTACATATCTGAAGAAAAAACTGTAAATTACGGTGTGCCACAGGGAACAGTATTAGGTCCTCTTCTTTTTTTACTCTTTGTTAATGAGTTACCATCTTTTTTTTTATGATTGCAAACTAATAATGTATGCGGACGATAGATGAATTAAATTATAAATCAACTAATATATTTAAAAGGTTATATACTTGCAAAAATAATATGTTGATTATTAATAAATCAAAAACTACGTGTATGTATTTTAGTAATGGTCGTCCTACACCTGTTAATCATAAAATTAATATTGATGATATAGAATACAGTCTATCATTTTTTTTTAGATTTTTAGAACTTTCCTTACATTATGACCTTAGCTGGCATTCTTATATTGATGAAGTACGCAATCAGCTAAACAAATCTTTTTACACGCTATTTTACAATTGAAAAATACTATAAATTTAAAAGCTTTAATAGACATATATTATGCTTTAGTATATTCTCACTTGCATTTTAATATAATGTTGTGGGGTAATTTGTCTAAATGCCAGAGAGTTTTTGTTCAACAAAAACGAATCATACGTTTAATTTTCAATTCAGAAATAAGAAGCCTACGTAAATCTTTTTTTGAGGATCACAAAATCATGACTATCTCAAGTATATATGTATATAAAATTCTACTGTATGTAAGAAGAAATATTAGTTCATTCCAACAATTAGGTGATAACCATAGCTACAATACAAGACATTCTCAAAAATTGTTAAATATTAAACACAACAGTTTTTTTTTTTTGAAAAAAGTTTTATATATACATATATGGGCATTAAGCTCTATAACCATTTGCCAACCCAATTAAAAGAAATGAGTTTTAACGTTTTTAAAAGAAATATTAAGAACATTTTATCACAAAACGCTTTGTATAAAATTGATGATTTTTACAATATTTTTAACATTTAATAACATTTTAATATTTTTTTATTATTTTTGTCTTTTATTATTATTTATTTTTATTTTTTATATATTTTAATGTGTATAACTTTATTTTGTGTATATTTCTTTTTATGTATTTTTGTTTTATTATAGTTTTGACTTTTAACATACTGCATTTTGTATTTTTGTAATATTGTGATTGATCATGTGAATAAAATGAATATGAATATGCTCATGAATAAAAAAAAATAAAAAAGCCAAAAAATTTCAGTTCTTTTGTTATTCAATACTAAATATCATTGTGCTAATTTTCACAAACAAAATCATTATTTAAAAATTACTATATTGTTAATTTGATGAGTGGTCAATTCTGTTGTAAAGTGTGCTTTTACTAGAATTGGAGTGTTTATCTACTCACTACATAAACATACTACTAATTATTAACACATATCCAATACAACAAACAGTTCAGAATGATTTATGATGATACGCTAGCAAGTGATAAGTTGTCACTCGTCAATGCTTTTTGTTTTTTATTTTATTTTATTACAGTTATTTTTGTTATCTTATGTAACGCTTTTAATGCATCACTTGAAAAATATCAATGAATAATTTTAAGATAAATGTAAACATAGATTAAAAGTTTATATTTACTTTACAATAAAACGTGTGAACTGTAATCTTAATAAAATAAAATCCTACCTACTATATAAATATCAATATGAACAATGTTTGTTTATTGATATAGTTGAGTAACGTTAAATTGCGTCAATTTTGAACTTACAACTCTAGTTACATAATAACCTTATTTCATAAATATTATATATCTACTTGGTATATTAGTCAACAAAAAAATTAAAAAAAATTATAGTTTATGAAATAAATATTGGAATTAAAATTCAAGGTGATATAAGACTGATTTATTTTAGCTTATATTTTTAAATTTAGTTTTAATCCAAATAGAATAGTTTAATTCATAGTATTACAATAGTTATTTGTGAAATAACTTAAAAATAAAATTTCTATGTGTATTATACAAAAATTTGAATATTTTGAATATTTTATAATCATTAAATTAAAAAACAAGATTAAGCGTTTGTTATTACAACAAAACGCAACGAAAAGCATTTTAGTTATTTGAAAAACTAAATTAAATGTTAAATTGTGCTCAAAATTAGAAACTACATCATTACGACATAAATTAAAACTGGGATAACAAATAAATTGGCTACAAATTATAACTATGCTAAAACATTTGCAAAATGAAATTCTAAAAGAGCTTGTGATAACATTAAAAAAAATCACAATTTTTGTTGCTAATTTGCTGATACATTAGTTGACAAGTAATAAAATGCGTAGCAGGTTTATCTTAAATTATAGGTTATTGATGTTTTTTTCAATTATTTATTACTAAATAACGATTTAATATAAATTATATTGGCTGATTGAATTCAAAATTATATTTTGAATTAATCAAATTATGCCATGATTTACATTGCTCAAACAACCCGGTTCTTTAATATACTTTAGTATTATATTAATAAATTAATTATTGTTAATATTAAAAAAAGTTTTAAATCTTACCTTATGGCACTGAGGTTTTACTACTTATCTTTATCGATGTCGATACTACATTGATTTTAATGTCACCTTGAACGATTTTATATAAAATATTTTATCTTAATCAAATACAAGACGAGATTAAAGTTTGAATAAATAGGGTAAAAGATTAAAAAAATACGAATAAAATTTATATTCATATACTTGACTTTAACTCATAAAAATATACAATACATGCATATCAAATATTACGTAACAATATGCACTCAGTTGAAATTAAATAATATGTATTTATTAACACCAAACTAGTTTTAGTATTTTGCATTGTAAGTGTAACTACTACAAGTATAGACATGAGAATGCATGTTTATATTTGTTTTTATATTAAGAAAGTTTTTATCATAATTTTATAAATGTTGAATAACAAGATTGTTCTATTGTTAAGTTCAATACTCCGGAAATTTTGAAATTTAAAAGTTGTTTTTGTTGGTGTCTAATCTTTTTAAAGTATTTGATGACAAAACCACATCCTAATAGTGATAATATTAAATACATCAGGGTTGTTCTTGATAAATGACATGTATTAACATTATTTATTTCTTCTAATAATTGTATTGGATGCAATTGATTATTTAGTTTTGCCAATTGTGCTGTTTTTAGTTGAAGCTTCGGAAGATGATTCTTCAATGATGTAGTTGAATCCAGTTGAAAAGCTTTAGTATGATGGGTAGTTCTTTGGTAGTATCATTTAATATATATAATTAATAATTTATAGAATACATACATACATACATACATTGAAATACATTGAATAAATAATCGAAAGAGAAGAGAATAAATAGAAAACAGTAGTTATAGTCAGCAAATAGTGAAGGAAAAGTGATAAAAACAGATTAAAATAAAGTGTAATAAAACATAACCCCAAAAAGAGCGAAGAAAACAAAACAAACTAATAATAGTATTAAAATAATTTAAATCAACTATTAATTTTTTTTTTAAATAATACCTCTGTAGCGCACAGTAAAGAGCCAAGGCGCGTAGTGTGTTGTCATACTCAGACACTATCTCTAATTATAATTTAAATTAAATAATTAATATATTATCAAATAAAATATTAATTAAAAATAATAAATAAAAATAAGCCTGAAAGAACTAAAAAAGACAGTGAACTTTATGTCAGCAAAATTTGAGAAAGGAAGAAAAAAAAAATGAAAAATGAAAAAAACTCTTAAAGATATAAACAAAGAAAATATTGAAATGAATAACAAATAAAGAATCTAGAAGAAAAAGTTAACGAATACAAACAAGATAAAATAAAAAATAATATTGTGATAGCAGGGATTCCAAAACAACATAAAAAAAAAGACATAAAAGAAATAGTGGCAAAAATATTCACAAATATAAATACTGAAATTCCAAAGAATATTATTGTTAAAGCTTAAAGAATAAATAACCAGAATCCGGATGCACCAATACTGGTTAAATTCAAATCAGTTAAAGAAAAAAAGAAAATAATGGACAAGAAAAAAAAAAGAGTCAATCAATAAAAGGAATAAAACATTACGGAACAGCTTACATACGAAAACAACAACATTCTATGAAGCATTAAAACTAAAAAAGCAATGTTACAAATGGGTGTGGTATAAAGAAGGAAGAATACTCGTAAGAAAAACAGAAGAAGACAAGCCAATAGTTATACATGGAATTGAACATATAAAATAGAACTGTTAAACGAAGAACAACACAAAATTATATATATATATATATATATATATATAACGATAACTAAAATGGACAAATTAAAAATATACCTACACAACGCAAGAAGTATAAGAAACAAATTCGATGAAATACTAACAATACCGAATGTATTCAAAGCAGATATTGTAATAAAAAAACATGGATATATACAAACGAAGAAACGTACTTCCAAATTCCAAATTATACAGCAATATTTAATAATAGAACAATGAAAGGTAGAATTATTGCAATATATAAAAAACGCAATAGCAACAACAGATAGTGTAGAGTAACATCGAACGCGAACACACGTATTATTGATTGAGGCCGACAACAATCTCGTATACGGGACTTATCGTCAAAGTAAAGTTGAATTAAAAAGTGAAGAGGTGAAAATTTAAAAAAAAAAGTGTATCAGTGACAAAAACCGAAATTCCAGGCGGATAAAATTGTCAGTCATTGTAAAAGTGAGACCGATAGATAAGAGGAGAGTGCGTTAGAAGGAGAAAAGTGCGAGTGGCACGAAACGCAAACAGCACGTGGCGCGCTCAACAGAAACAAACTCAGAGGCGTCCGCATTTAAATTTATACTTAAATTACATCATAATTAAAATAAAAACGCCATACCAATAATAAGAGTAAGATATAATTTAAATAATTGTAAAAATAAAAACTAAAAATAGAACAACAGATAGCCGAAATAAAAATTAATTGAATAAATTAACAATAAGAAAAAAAAAACAAAAAAACAAGGGAATGAATAAAAGAACAAGAGAAATAGAAAAAGAAAAAAACCATAATATATTTTACAGAAGTAAAAAAACCATAAGATCACCAGATCAAAAGAAAAGAGGAGAAAAAGAATTGAGTAAGAAAGAAAAAAATAAGGAAGCAGAAGAGATTTTTACAGACACAAAAACGATGGAGGAATTAAAGAAAATGGTCCAAACAATGATGAATAAAATGGATGAAAATATGAATGAAATAAAACAAGAGATAAGGTCAATAAAAGTAGAAATGAAGAAAAAAGAAGAAATCTGGAAAACAGAAGTGAAATGCCTAACAGATAGAATAGAAAATATCGAACAAAAAATTGAAAGAAAAGAAAAAATAAAGAATAAAAACAACATTATAATAAAAGGCTTGAATTCAACAGAAAATGCAGAAGAAGAGATTATACAGCGGATGAAAGAAAAGCTACAAGTAAAAGTAGACATTAAGAAAATAACATGGCTAAACAAAAATACAGAGAACGAAATCATCAAATTGGAAATATCAAACTGGGAACAGAAAAAAAAGATCATGATAGCCAAAAGTAAACTAAAAAATACAAATACATACATAGACAATGATCTCACATGGAAAGAAAGAAAAATACAGAGAGAAATTAGAAGCATTGCAAGAGAGGAGAAGGAAAAGGGAAAAAGAGTTAAAATTGGATACAGAAAATTAATAATCAATGAGGAACTTTATGAATGGAATGAACTAGAAAAGAGGGTTACAAAAAGAGAAGACAAAGAAGAACAAGAACAAAAGCAATGAAAGGGAAAATGAGTACAAAAAGAGAAAAAATCAATAAAATTAGACTGGGTACATGGAATATACGAAGCATAATGGGCAAAGAGGAAGAGTTGGTAGAAGAAATGATAAAACATAAAATAGAAATTTTAGGAATTACAGAAACAAAAAAGAAAGAAAAAGGACTAAGAAAAATACACAAAGGATACTGGATGTTCTGGTCAGAAATAGATGAAAAAGAAAGAGCTAAAGGGGGAGTTGGTATAATAATAGCACCAAACAAAATAAAAGACATTACAAAAGAAAGATACATAAGCGAAAGAATCTTGTCAGCAGAAATAAAGCTATATGGAAAGGAAATATGGACTATAATAACAGCCTATGGAGAAAACAAAGATGCTAAAAAGAAAGATAAAGATGCATTTTTTGAAAAGTTACAGAATGAAATAGATGAAGGACTGGAAAATGTAATAATCATGGGAGCCTTAAACGGACGAGTTGGAAACCAAAACGCAGGAATAGAAGAATACATGGGAAAATGGGGAGAAGAAACCAGAAACAATAATGGGGAAAGAATTATAGAACTGAGCGTGGAAAACAACCTTATTATAACAAACACAAAATTTGAACACAAGAGGATACATAAATTTACGAGAGAAGAACCTACTAGAAACGAAAAATCAATAATAGACTACTTTATAATAAGCAAACAAAAATGGAAAATGTTTTAAATGTAAAAGTATCAAGAGAGGCAGAAATCGGAAGCGACCATTACTTGGAAAAAATGGACTTGAGAAAAATGGAAGAAAAAACAGATAAGAGAAGAAAGAAGGTAAAAGAGAAAATAAAAAGTTACAAACTTAAAGAAAAAGAATTCAGAGATAGTAAAAAAAAAATGTAGTAAAATTAGAAAAACAAAAAAAGTAGAAGAAAAATGGGAAACATTCAAGAACACCATACTAGAAGCAGCAAAAGAAAGCTGTGGAACAGCAAAAATAGAGAACAAACATAATAAAAAATCTGAATGGTGGACAAATGAAATAAAATTGAAAATTAAAGAGAAAAATGAAAAATGGAAAAAAAATTAGTACAAAAAAGGATGAAGACTATAAAGAATACAAAATTAAAAGAAAGGAAGTAAATAATGAGGTCCAAAAAGCTAAAAAAGAATCATGGAATCAATTCGGTAAAAAGATGGCGGGAAACTATAGAGACAACCAAAAACTATTCTATGGAACACTAAAACAGATGAAAAGGAAGAAAGAATACAATATGATGAACATAAAAGACAAAAAAGGAAATATAATCACAGAAGAGGATAAAATAATGGAAAGGTGGAGAGAATATTTTAAAGAACTGACAGAAGCAGAAAACCTAAGCCCGGAGGAACATGAAGAAGATGATACTAACATGCCAGAAATTGAGGAAATAAAGGAAGAAGAAGTTATAGACGCTATAAAGAAACTAAAAATAGGAAAAGCACCAGGCATAGACAACATAACACCGGAAATGATCAAATACATGGGTAAGGAAGGAATAGAACAATTAACAGAACTACTCAATGACATAGCTAAAAACACAAAAATACCAACAGAATGGAACATGGGAATAATACTACCTATATACAAGAAAGGAGATAAAAGAAACTGCAATAACTACAGAGGAATCACGATCAGTAGTGTACCGGAAAAAAATCTAGCAAGAATCATAGAAAAAAGAATAAGAGACAAGATTGAAGATACCATAGAAGACACACATTGCGGATTCAGAAAAGAGAGAAACACACAAGATCTTATATTCATAATAAGACAACTAAGCGAAAAAAATTTAAATAAGAAAAGGGACATCCATATCTGCTTCATCGATCTAGAGAAAGCATTTGACCGGATAAGAAGAGAATTTATATGGAAAGTACTTCAAAAGAGAGGCATAGACAAAAAAAACTATAAATCTAATAGAAGCTTTATACAAAGAAAATAAGAATATTGTTAGAACCAACAATGAAGAATCTCAAGAGTTTGAAACCAAGATCGGGCTAAAACAAGGGTGTGTACTGAGTCCAATATTATTTACAATAGTGTTAAATGAAGCCAAAAAAAAAGCAAAGAAAAGTATGAAGTCTCTAAAAGTAGGATATCTGAAGATGGAAGCAACAAAGATTATGGAATTACTATTTGCAGACGATATGGCAATAATGGCTTAAACGGAGGAAGATTTACAACACAACATCAACATAATAGGCATGGAATTAACAAAAATAAACATGAAGATCAACATAGACAAATCCAAAACAATGATAATATCGAGAAAAAACAAAACCCATAGAATAACACTACATGGAAAAAAGATTGAACAAGTTGAAAATTTTAAGTACTTAGGAACGATAATTAACAATATAGGAAAGATAGACAACGAAGTAAATGAAAGAATGGTAAAAACTGAGAAAATATTCAACATGATGAAAAATACATTTTTTGGAAGAAAAGAAATACCAATGAACATAAAAACAGATATAGTGAAGAAGGTAATAAGACCAACAATAATGTATTCCAGCGAAACATGGACATTGTCAGAAAAACACAAAACGAGAATAAATGCAACAGAAATGAGATTCCTAAGAAAGATAGAAAATAAAACAAGAAGAGACAGAATAAGAAACGATGTACACAGACAAAACTTACAAATAGAACCCATAAATGAAAAAATAATGGAGGGACAACTAAGATGGTTTGGACATGTATGCCGAATGAAAGATACGCGAATAACAAATTGAATATATGAAACAAGAGGAATGGGAAAAAACACCCGAGGAAGACCGAGAAAAACCTGGAACAACAATGTAAAAGAAGAAGCGGAAAGAAAGGGAATACCGTGGGAAGGAATCAAACAAACAACTCTGGACAGGAAAAAATGTAGAGAACTATTTCAAACGAAATAATGTAGAAAGCCATACACCGAAAGGTAGAATGGCATATGTTTAAATAAATAATAAAATAAATTTTAAATAAAATAAACGAAGAAAGAGTAACAAGAAATAACACAGATAAACCTGGGACAATTATAGATTACGATATAACAAACCTAAAAGATAACAACAGCAAAATAAAAGTTAAAAAACTAACATTATCAGATCATAATGCGGTAATTACGGAATGGAACGTACTGCGTAAAGAAACAAAATATGAAAAAGTTTCTAAAAAATAAAATAAACTACGATAAAATTAAGAAAGAATTTGAAAACATAGATAATAAAACAGTACCTTATTTTGACACTCTAACAACAAAATTACAAAACACAATAAAAAGAAATAAAAAAGTAACGGAAATAAACAGAAAAGAAAACAATGAGTGGATAAATATGGCAATAATAACAATGATAAAATATAGAAACAAAACACAAGAGAGATACATCAAAAATCCAAACAATGATGTCATTAAAAAAATATTAAAAGAAAAGAAAAAAAGAAGTAGAGGATAAAATTAAGGAAAGAAAAGAAAATTACTACAAAAACAAAATATAAAATGCTAATGGAAATCACGCTAAACAATGGTCGGAAATAAATAGTAGCATACTACAAACAAAACAAAAAACAAAACAAGAAATAACAAAAATAATAACAAAACACGGACAAAAAAAAACAAATAAAATTGACATAGCGAACAAACTAAACAACTACTTTGCAAAAGTCAGAAAAAACTTGGCAAACAAAATTAAGAAGAATGATGACAGGGAAACAATAACAACTGTAAGAATAGAAGAAGAAGCTACGTTTAACGAAACAACAGAAGAAGAGATAGAAAATATAATCAAACAACTAAAAAAAGAAGCGCCCCAGAAGAAGATTAAATAACCCATGACGTAATAAAAGCTATAAAAAAAGAAATAGCACCAATACTGAAAAAAATAATAAATAAAATGATACGAACAGGTGAATATCCACAAATACTTAAATAAAACAAATTATAAAACCAATACACAAAAAAGGAAAAAATCAAAATTAGAAAATTATAGACCGCTATCTCTTATATCAGTGTTAAGCAAAATAACAGAAAGAGCAATATATAACAGATTAATGACACACATAAACATACATAACATAATAAACAAAAGACAATATGCATTTTAAAAAAATTCAAACACAATGGGCATAACAACTGACATAATACAACACATAGCACAAAAGCTGTATGAAAAACAGTATATAATACCAATATTTATAGACATGAGAAAAGCTTTTGACATCATCAACAAAGACAAATTGATCAAGAAAATGGAAACTCTTAGAATAAAAAACACAAACTTAAAACTACTAAAAACATATATTAAAAACAGAAGACATAAAACATGAATAAACGACATACTTACATACATACCACAAGGTGGAGTACTAGCACCAATATTGTATATATAATATATAAATGATATATATAATATAAACTTAGTTGGTGAAATATATACATATTACATATGCTGACGACACATGTATTATATATCACTAAAAAACAAAAAAGCAATAGAAAGAAACATAAATGAAGACGTTAAGAAATTAACTAAATAGTACGACAAAAACATACAAACAATAAATGAAGAAAAAACGACGTGTATGGTAATAAGACAAAAAAATACAAAAGATATTGACATAAAAATTGAAATAAATATCATACCAATTACCAGAACAAAACCGACAAAATACTTGGGAATATTAATAACAGAAAAACTAACATGGGATACACAAATAAACAAAATATCAAGAGAAAGTGCAGCAACAATAGGAGCTGTCTATAGAGCCAGGAAATGCATACTAAAAGAAACTGCAATAAGTATATATTACTCACTATATTTATCAAAAATTAACTATCTAATAAATGTATGGGGTGAGACAACAAAAACAAATATACAAAAAATACAAAAACAACAAAACAAAATACTTAAAATAATACATAAACTACCAAAGCTAACACCAATACAAGAAGCATACAAAATAATCAACAAAACAAACATAAAAAAAAAATAGAAAAATGCAAACTAATATATAAATAAAAAAATAAAAACATTATAACAAATCTACAAATAATAATAAACAAAGAAATTCACGGACATAACACGAGAAGAAGAAGTAAAATACATGTACACACAACAAGGACAGAAAAAGCAAAAAAAAAACAATACTAAGCAATGGACTAATATTATACAATGAACTACCTAAAAATATTTAAAAAAACGAAAACTTATAAAGAATTTTAAACAAAAATAAAAGAACACTTCATAATAACAAAACCAAAACAAACAAATAAATAAACAAACATGGTAATACACACAAAATAAGATAAATGGAAAGAGAAAATAAAAATGGTGCCCCGAATACGAAGCTTTGCAGCCTACCATATATGAAAACGGTGTAAAGCAGCAAGTGAGGAGAAAAACAATAATGTAAATATATTATAATAAATTTAGTTAATAAAAAAAAAATCCTATACAAAAAAAATGCCATGTATGGTCTGTACGATACATTCTTCTTTGCAGTTTGATTTTAATTTTGTCGATTTTCAAAATGTTTCTCAATATTGGTTAATTTTGGAAATACATTCCAAAATATTCTGTTTTTGTAATTGAATGTGAAAGTAATTTATTATTCGTTTATATATCTATTTGCATGTAATATTTTTAAAAGTTTAAATTTTCTCGTAAACGGAATTACTTTCGAAGCAGATTTAAAAGCATATTTAGTTCTTGGAAAAATTACTTGAAAACCATAATTTGATATTGAAATAAAATAGTATACAGAGTGTCAATAATCTACGTGTGTTCTATGAGTAACTTTGTTATTTTAAATGTAACAGGGTCCGTTAAATTAGCAAAGTTGGGCAAAATTTCCAAAAAAACGTAATGCCATTTTTAAATTTGTCATAGATTTTCTACTTTTTTGAATATTCCAAAAAAAAACTAAAAACGGTTGTTTTATTCAAACTTAAATAACTTTTTGTTTATTTACTCTAGAGCAAAAATAAAAATTGTATTCTGTAGATATTTTTATGTAGAATTCAAATAAATTAACAAAAAAGTCATGCCATTTTTGATTTTTGAGATATAAACCAAACTTGCTTTTTTTTAATGGCAACCTTAATTGGCTATGAGTTTATTAAAAAGCTTATTTTTTTCTGATTTCAAAAATGTATAATTTGTTTTATCGTATTTAATAAGTTTTTTTCAGAATTGGCAAAAACAAGAAATAATTAATAAAACAGTTATTCCTGCATACTATAATTGGAATTAAAAACAAAATAATAATAATATAATTTTTCATTTATTTATATAGTTGTCAAAATTAATTAAATTATATTAAATTCTTTATTAAAGGCATAAGAAACTATATACATCTGCATCACAAAACTATATAAAAAATAATGACAAACAAGTACATACATATGTATACAAAAATAATTACACATTAAAAAAATTTAAAAAAAAACTAAATAAACATTAACATAGAAAAACAGATCTTATTTACAATTGGTACATTTGAGTTTTACAGTTATTTGTAGTACAAAAAAAATTAAAATCAATTTCAGACAACGCGTTATTAGCATATCTACACATTCTACTAAGCGGATAATTGAACCCATAATTAGTAGAATGCGTAGATTCCCTAAATATTGGCAGTTGTTTAGTACGCCTATCATTTGAGGAAACATAAAATAATAACCTTTTTTAGTAGATTTCCACAATCAATTTCCGACATTACAAGCCCATGCTCAAAAGAAAAATCTGCTTTTCTTTGCCAAAGTAGCAATAAAAGAAGATTAAACTGCATTGAAGTCAAATTTTGGTCAAATTTTCCGACAAAATTCCTAATTTATAAAACATTAGTCTCAAAATTTTATTTTGAATACGTTCAATATTATGTACGTTTATTTTGTAGGATGGACAGCATACTTTAAATGCAAGCGCACTAAAGCATAATAAAGTATTTTAAGCGTATTGGGAAATAGATTGGATGACATTCTATAAACAAATCCCAACATTTTTGTGGCGCGATTACACATATAGTGTATATGATTAATAAATGTAAGTTTCTGGTCAAAAATTACACCTAAGTCCTTTATCTAATATACTTGTTTAAGGGGGGAGAATAGTTGCGTTATTATAAGGGTTTACAGCATCCAACTCAGCAAGAAAACGCCTGAATATAATTGAATAAAATTTTCACACGTTGTAGAAGAAAGTCCAATCTGTGTCCTCAAACTTGTAGAAATTTGATGCAATTAGTCGTTTTTTTGCAATTAATTTTTAAAAAGTGACGTTTTTAATCAGTTCTTTATTAATTTTTTGCTCGTTAAATGTAACTTTAAATCTTTAACCAAAAATATGAAGACATAGAATATTGTATGTAGTTCAACATATAAAATGAGTGATGACTAAAATCTTACCGTTTGGATATTGAGTTGGTTAGCGTTTTGTCGTGTAAGAACCAATTTTAATTTAAAAACGGCGTTGTACGTGTCAATATTTTTCTAGAGAGAAAGGTTCACCAATATTCTCGAAGATATGATAAGATTTAATATTTTTCTATAACAATAGTACTAGCGGCACCACAACAGGATAGGGCAACTTATCCCGGCAATTCTCTAGCGTTAAGTGCTACATTCTGGCAATGGTAACGTATAAGTTTTGTTAGCCGGTGTAATGAGTTCACAAGTAGTAGATTTGATTTTTACCACTCGTGTTACACCGTCCGCGCCCGGAAACAAATCAATAATCCGTCTATTTGCCCATTCTGAAGGTGGCAGACCAGGACTGAATCAAAACACAAAATCACTCTTTTTAAGTGAAAAATGTACAATACCAACATGACTAAAAAACGATAACAAATTGAATATTGAAAGATCCGATGACGAATTAGACTTCGTGCTATTAGAATCCAAAATCTACGAAAAAGTAAAGACTGAATAAATTATGGACCACCATGCCCTGAAAAAATATGAAAATGATCTATTAACAAAATTGCTAATCAACTTTTATTTAGAATCAAATAAAGATGTTTACTTAAATGAGTTAATTGAGATCAATCGATTTGACCCCCTACCATGACAAAACCCTCAGAGTTGAGGAACGAAGTCAAACCTCTATAATATTTTGAGATCTCCGCACCCTTTATTGATCCTTTTTCATATTTAACATAGTCTTTAGAGTTAATTTTACTATTAAATTTATTGCATGTTCATATTTATGATGAGCTATTGATTGAACAATCTCATTCGTTGCAATCTTCTTATGTGAAATATTAATAAAACGCAGCATAAATGCAATAATTCTTTGCAATTTTAATAAGGAAGACATCTTGTTAAACAAATTTATAAATTCAGATTAGTCTTGATTCACTACATTAGAAAAAAAATGATTTTCTTTTAATTTAAGTAAATCCTGTATTATTAATTCTGGTTCTTCCAAAAACCAAGTCACCATTGGATCCCTGATAAAATCTAGACCTTTCTATCAAAACAAACATACAGCATACAAACCCCAACTAGCCGGATCTGCGGATTTTTGAGTTCCTGGAACATTTTCCAAATTGCTCTTAGATTCAACTCATGAATTTGCGCAACGCGATTTGCAACAAAAGTTTTTAACAAATTAGGAGGATTGCAAATCCATGCTAAAACCGTAATTGAATCCACAAAACAAAAAGGATTTTCTATTAAATAATGCTCAAAAGTGGCAGATACCAAAGCAACAATTTAGACAACAACCATGCAGTTCCTAATTAATTTTAACAGAATCAAAAGTTTTAATACGCAAATAAATTTCTGCTCCCATTCCACAAACACTAGCATCCGAAAAACCTATTAAACGATGTTTAACAAAACTTTTTGGAATAATGCATCGTGGTATCCAAATTTTTTCCAAATCAGTTATTTCATTCATGATTTTTGTCCAAATATTTAAAATATCTACTGGCAACAGATCAACCAAATTAACTCTCAACAACTAAAGTTGTTGTAATAAAACCTTTAACAAAAAAACAAAAGAATTCAAATATCAATTAATGTCAAAAATTCGAGCTACACGAGACAAAATACCTCGTTTTGAACAAATTTTGTTATCTGATTTTATTATATAATAAAAAGCATCACAAGAAGAATTCTAAAAAATTCCCAATAATTTAATCAAATCAAAGACTTTTCCAGATTTAAGAACAACCTGATTCTCAGATTCTATAACAGACCGATGTGAACTGGCCCATTTTGCAAAATGAAAACCTCCGCAACGTAGAAGACTTATCAATTGAACTTTTAATCCTAAAGCTTTATCCTCATCAAAAGCTCCTTATAAAATGTCATCAACATAAATTCCATTTTTTAAAGCTTCTGCTGCCAATGGAAAAAAATTCCTTCATCTTCAACTAACTGAAGAATGGATTTTTGAGCTAAATAAAGACTAGATGTAGCCCCAAAAATTACTCTTGTATGTTTGAATTCTTTAATTGGATCATTAAAATTAAAGCGCCAAAAGACATGTTAAAAAGCACAATCTTCTTCCCTACCTCCCAAAACATTTGACAAATATCACAAATTAAAGCCACTTGATGAAACATAAAACGTGTCAATATCTGACCAATGTCTGTTTGCAGCTTTCTAACAGAGGAAAGAGTATTAGTTAAAGAAATACCGTTAGAACCCTTCTCTGGAGGATTAAAAACTACTCTAACAGCTACATCAGACGGTTATTTTTTTTTTTACTCTATGATTTGTCAAAATATATGAAACTGGTTGTTTTGAAAGCATCAAATGACCTTGGTCAATGTAATTTGTATGTTTTCAAAATATAATTTCTTAAAAATTATATCTTGTTCAAAACGAGCCTCCAGCTCAGAAAAACGTTTCAAAGCATGTTTTCTATTGTTACTTAAAACTGGACAAACATTTGCTTTGAAAGGTAACCAAGTAATGTAGCGTCTATTTTTATCTCTAAAAACAGTTTTTATAAAGTAATCTACACACAATATTTCTTCTGGTAATGAAAAAAAATTGAAGATTGTTCCTCCATCTTCCAAAAAGCACAAATTATTTGCTCAAGAGAAGGACAAACAAATTCCAGATTTATGACCAACGAATTTATGACCAAACTAGTTTTAATAATCTTGTCCGGCGGGGAAATGCTTAAACAAAGTTTTTCTAGAGGTAGCAAACCGAGATTGATATCAGAGTCACTAACGTCGTACTTCTCTGCATCCAAAAAAGATGAAAAGTTGATGTCAGAGGCCTTAATGAAACAAGACCAGTCACTAACGACGTACTTCTCTGCATCCAAAAAAGATGTAAAATTGATTGTATTCTCGTGTTTGATATAATCAGACAACTCAACAGACGGGTTCAGTTCAGGTGACATCAAATCTATATGAACACTCATAGAATTTGTTATGTTTGCTTCATTTTCAATCCCCTTTTTCTCAAAATCCATTACTATCCAACTTAAATTAGTTAAGATAGCACTTGGATTTCCTTTAATATGTGCTGGGCAAAATAGAGTAATATCCAAAACAGATTCCACTCCCAACAAAATATCTACAGGTGACATTACATGAAAATAAGGATCGGCTAAAGATAAGTTTGAAAACCAAGTTTTAACTTCATTAGAGATAGGAACATAACAGTGAAAAAATCAGCTGTAGTTTTAGGTAACACTACAGCTTCAAAATTTAAATAAAATTCTTTATTAAATTTAAGGCGTAAAAAGCAACTCATCATTCTTTTGGATGAACCCACCGAGGACTGACTAACTCCAATCAAAGAAAAAAAACATCTTCTTTTTAAACTTGCAATCTGTTAGCTAACTTGAAGGAGACCCATTAATTGCCTTGATAGGTTCTTCTTTTCTATTAATCATTGCATGTGATATCTTGCAAACAAGCAAAACAACGTTCTTGAGCTTTGGCTATTTCATATCTGGAACTTGTGGCTTCCGAACACAGGACAGTTAATTAATCAATGGTCGGCCTTACACAAAAGACACTCAAAGGATAATGTAGTGGATTCCATCTTTTCGACCTCCATGTGAACTCTTTTTAAAAACTCTTTTGGATGAAAATAAAATAAATTAGATTTTGTTGGATCTGAAGAAGTTTTCAAAACCAAGTCAGCAACAGTTGTCTGTTTATATAAAAAGCTATATAATTTTTAAAAGAAAGAATCTCAGAATCTAAATGTTGAGATTCAAAATCTTTTCTCATTTTAGAACCTAATAATCTTAAAGAAAGTTCTAATTAAATGTAATCTGAAAGATCATTCAAGCTTAGTTTTCAAAGAATTTACATTGACTTGTATCACATCCAAAAGATACATGACCCCTTTAGGATTATCAAATTTTACTGGACTTAATTTCAATATATTTAAAAGGTAATGATTTGCTATTATTTTTTTATTTTTTTATTTGCATATTGTTTTATTAATAGATCATATGGCAAATGATAATTATCTGGCATAAAAGCAACAGTTTTAATGATTGAAGAGCATTACCTTCCAAATATCTTAACAAGTAAAAAAACGTTTCAATGTCCGTAAAGTCTGCACTATGAATCATTATATAAAGTTATAAATGAAGAAAACTTTTTATAAGAACCATCAAACCTGGCCAACTTAATGTTCGGTAAACGTGATTTTGTGTAAACTACCACATTTGTATTTGAAGAATTCTGAATTGACAATGAAGCTATCAATTCTGATTTCATCAAATAATAACCAGACTCAAATTTAGTTGCCAGTTGATCAAGATCAACATTAAACTCCCCGTTATTAAA
Source organism: Tachinus rufipes (assembly GCA_963932245.1). Taxonomy (NCBI): domain Eukaryota; kingdom Metazoa; phylum Arthropoda; class Insecta; order Coleoptera; family Staphylinidae; genus Tachinus; species Tachinus rufipes. The sequence goes on from OZ010748.1 coordinate 56,991,272, forward strand.
GATCAATAAGGATAATTGATCCAACAAATTCTTATGGACTTTTAAACTCGGCAATAAATCTATGGCTCTCACCATAAAGGTATTCCAAGAGGCTGGCAGCTCTCCAATCATGTTTATACATGATTGAAGTTTTGCCTCCAGCCGGTCTCTCTTATTAATGAGATCCGAAAACTTCTTCTTTTCAGCGATTGTCGGTCCAGTCATTAGAAAATGCTAGATTTAAATGGATAAAAAATAAAAAGAAACCGAACTCCCGCCACACGCAATTCAATAATAATTATTGAAGAAAAAAAAATTCAATAAATTATACTAAATGTCAAAATGACATTTAAATATTTTTTGAAATAAACTAATCAAATTTGTAAATGTAATTTTCAAATTTACCTATAAGATATTCTGGGTTTGACTGGATCAATTTGTTTGGGATGATTGTGAACTGTATAATTTATTTAATTTTAAATTACAAATAACTAACTTAAAAAATTGATGTGGTAGTTTCTATCCAAATTAATTCTTGTAGTTGACCATTTTTACAACTTTTTTTTTTAATTCCTCGATTCCAATGATGTCCTTTGTGAGATGGTTGTTTAACTTCCTCCGTAGGTTCTCGCCTTTTTTATATGATAACCCTTATTGATAGGTTATTTTTCCATAAACTCCATCATGTATAATGATAACAATTAAGATGAAACTTAACCACTGTATAAATTAAAAAGCAATAAATGGGTCTGTTTCAACATACGATTTGGACAGTTTGCAAACCGTTCAAACTATGCACACAAACAAATTACTGTGTATAAAAGATTGACTAAGGTTGACAAATATTTGTTTGTGTGCACAGTTTGAACGGTTTGCAAACCGTCCAAATCGTATGTTGGAACAGACCTAATGTTTATGTATTTTACAAGTGAAAACAGTAAATTCAACCGAACAAAAAAAAAACAAAAAATTACTGTTTTATATATTTCCACAGTAACGGAAAATCATCTTTTTCTTCTAGTCACACAAACATATCGGCCTACTAACCCTTTTCTAATACCAAGCAATTAATGACACACCAGTTATTAATAGAGTTTAAGTCATTTTGTGAAAGATGACAATTATCAAGAGATAATATGTTTTTATAAATTTTAAGATCGTCAGCAAATAAAAGAAATAAATATGAATGAATAAAACATGAAAGATCATTGATATAAAGCAAGAAAAGTATTGGCCCACAATGTGACCCTTGGGGCGCACCTGATAGGACAGCAATGATTTGTGACAAAAAATGATTAATTTTTACACACTGTGTACGGTTTTACAAAGAGCTTGTCAACTAGCAAACCACAGTGTTATGAAAACTAAGTGCATGAAGTTTAGGGATATCAAAAGACTGTGGCTTACACGGTCAAATGCCTTTAAAAAATCAGTGTAAATAGAATCAATTTACAACTTTGATTGAAAGGCGTTTATCAAGTCGTTTTCATAACAGAGCAGATTTCTCAGTATGGATCGCTCCTCTCGAAAACCATGTTGCTTTTCTACTAAGATATTTTTGGATATTCATTGTATTTGACTAGTAATAAATTTATTAAATAATTTAGGTATTGCAGATTGGATACAAATACTTCTATAGTTTTTAATGTCTTCTTTGGATATAGTTTTATGCAATGGCGTGATGTAACTTTGTTTCAACTTATAAGAAAACGTCCCTTCGTTTAAAAACACATTAAAAAGTAAACACAATGGCTTTGAAATTGAATAAATGCAATTTTTTAATAGTAATGGAGGCATTTTATCGGGTCCAGTGGCAAGGTTGCCTGCGAGGCTTTCAATGAGTATTTGAATCATAAACAAAACAAAAAAAATCAGCAAACAAATTAAGAGGCCGTACCACCGGGTTGGGTTATTTTGAAGACGAAGTGCGCGGTGAGGAAAAGGAAATGTCTACACCACATATAAATTTGTGTACGTAAGCCACGCATGACGTTACCGCAACTATATTACAAAATATTTTTACTGTGTAATGCGGCTGCGCCGTCAGTCCACGTGCTTTTTCAATTGCTAGCGTTGTAGTATTGTGGCTGTTAAATATTTTATAATATTGTTTCTCGAAATTATGGGTAGGAAAATAAAGTACATCGGCACAAATGCAAGGGGCAAAAAAAGGTTAATATCATTTTATTTATTTTATGTTCGATTGTGCAATAAACACTTTATTAATTTAATTGTTTTGCGGCCGCCCATAACTATTTTCTACTTATATTATTGGACAACTCCACGTCAAGTGAGCAGTCCATTTCACGCGACCCTCTCCGATTTAGTTCAAATGTTTTACACTTTTTTGGGTACCCAAAATATGACTTCATGCCAAACTTCAGACCTCTAAGTCACATAGTTTGCCTTGTAGAGCAAATTGAATTTTACAGCAATTTTTTAATTTCAACTTGAATTTTTTTTAATTTCATTTATCTTAATTGTATTTTAACCTGGAAATTTTTTAAAATAGTTATAATCGATGGGAAATTTAACAAGAAATTGAATGCAGTGGTCAAATTTTTGATACCTTGCCGCGCATGCGCAGAAAACGCAAAAAACAGTAATAATAATAAAAATTTCCCACACTAGTAGTAGTTTTTGCTCTAGAGCCTCTTGAACGCACAAAACCATTTTTTAATCAAATTCTTTGCACATATTGATTAATATATACAGGATGTTAATAAATAAGAGTAACAAACTTTTAGGATGGGTACGGAGATACATTTGAGACACTTTTTATTTATAAACTTTTTTGTTTTTTAGTACAAAATATTCAAAATATTTTTCTTAAAAGTAAAAAAAAAATAATAAAATTAATAATTAAAGGCAATTAAATTGTCCATCTTTTTTAACAGCATATCTGGATCTATCTCTTACCGTACTCATGTCATAAATCAAAGAATAATTTTGTTTATTTTTTTTTGTCATTTTTTTTTTAAATCATGCTTAAAAGTCAAAAATTTGAAAAACAAATTGATATTCGAAATTAAAGGCCATTCAATTGCGCTTCTTTCACCTAATAACATGTTTCAATGTAGCTTCTACCGATTATGTGCTATTAAAGAAAAACTTCAAGGGGAACATTTTTTGAAACATTAATGACCAACTTTGATGCAAACATTGCACCTTCGCAGCATATTTTTTTAAACCCTCTCAAAATTTCTAGGCATTTCTTGATCTTCTTTAGATTAACACCACAACAAAAAAAACTAGGAGGTGGTAGAAACGTCACTGGCCCCTCTCGCCCAATCCATCTATCCTCAAACTGTTTGTTGACGTAGTCTTGAACAGCAAGCAAAAAATGTGCCAGCGCACCGTCATGTTGCACCCACATATGTCGGCAAACTCCCATTAGTACAACAAATCTGGCAAAACTCATTCTAAAAAGATCTTGTAAATGGGACCGGTGAGACAAGGTCAAAAAAGATATAGCCCAATCAAACAACCGTCAACAATGCCAACCTCACGTTGATTCCGAACTTCTGATAAAATTTGTATTGTCAAATAGTATGAGGGTTTCGGTCAGCCCAAATATGGTTGTTGCGAGAGTTAAGAATGCCTTCTCTGTTAAATGTTGTTTTATCAGTAAAAAAAACATACCGTGGAAATTAAAGCTGTAAGCAACAGCGATTTACAAACCAACGAGAAAAGTTATTACGTGGTGGAAAACCTATTGGACCTAAAGCTTGAACTCCGCAATTTACCTTGTTGACTGCAAAAGCTTGGAAATCGGGGAGTATACAAGCGTGTCGCAAGTCTACCATTACAATGTGCTTTGCCGTCAACTAAGATCAATTTTTATAATTAAATTCTAGTATAGACCAGGTTCAAGAAGAAGACTAGATGAATGTTACTACATTCAATTTAACCCATTGCCCAAACATTTGTTTTTTTATATATTTTTGTAATTATGTAATTGTTAAGATATATATTTATACTATGGGTAATAAATGTATTTATTATTATCATTATTATAATCTTAAAAAGTATGTTAATTTATGATTTAAGTAACAAGTAACACAAATTCAACTATATCATACGTCAAAATCATAAGCAATTTAAGACATGAAACTTAGCCAACTTGAAGCCAAGTTTTTGACGTGCAACTTCTAGGGTGAACATGGTAGCCTATGAGTTTATAAATAAAAAGTGTCTCAAATGTATTTCCCTACCCACCCTAGAAGTTTGTTACCCCTATTCATTAACACTCTGTATATATTAATAAATATGTGCAAAAATTTTGATTGAAAAATAGTTTTGTGCGTTCAAGAAGCTCTAGAGCAAAAACTACCACTAGTATGAGAAAATTTTATTTAAGCATCTTAAAGTACATACTTTTGGCTATCTTTGCTCAAAATTTGGAGTTTTAATCGGTGGCAACTTTTGAGAAATAAATTAAAAAAAAAACAGCGGTTTATTGCGTTTTCTGCGCAGGCGCAACAAGATACCAAAATCTGACCCCTGCATTCAATTCTTTGGGAAATTTTATTTTTTAGAACTGTTTTAAAAAATTTCCAGGCTAAAATGCAACTAAGAAAAATTAAATTAAAAAAAATTAAAATTGAACTTAAAATGCCGTAAAATTCAATTCGCTCTACAAGTCAAACTATGTGACTTAGTGGTCTGAAATTTGGAAATGAAATCATATTTTGGGTACCCATAAAAGTGTACAAAATTTGAGCTAAATCGGAGAAGGTAATTGTAATTTATTTTTGAGTTTTCTAACGCTGTTGAAGATAACGATAATTTACAATCCGCTAGTTTTTTTGTTCGAAACTAATGTTTTCATCTTGATTAAATATAACTATTAAGTTATTAACATTAATTATATTATAATTATTTGCAAATCCGAGTAGTCAATCTAAATTATTTATGACAATCTAATACATTTCGATTATCTTCTCAAGAACTCATTTGCTGACTTACAAGGTATATGTGTCTACATCCACAAACAACTAGCAAATTCCAGACTTACGACTTACGAAATTCAAGGCAATGGTTATAACAGCGTTTTTCATAAACTCCTTTTGCCTAATAAAATTATTTTTGTAATCGGTATTTATCGCTCCCCAAATAAGGCAACACTAAATTTTTTCGATGATCTTACTGATAGTTATGATAGGCTTCTTCAAAATAGGAAACATAAGAAAGCTGAAATAATTTTGTTAGGAGATTTTAATGTTCATAATACCGAATGGCTACCGCATTCATCTCTTACAACTAAATTCGGGCAACAAGCTAAGTTCTTTGACAATTCTCATAATCTTACTCAAGTGATAAATCAACCTTTTTCCACCCGACATTATGGAGCACCTAAATTATTAGATCTCTATCTTACAACTATTCCACTCATAACGTAAAAAAAATTGTGATTTCAATGCACAATGCCTGTATTCCGATAATCCACATATTGCTGCCGAAAATATAACAAAATCATTCAACAAGTTATAAAAGAATTTGTACCATTTTTTGTTATCAAACCAAAACAAAAATACTTTTATTTGATTTAAGTCAAACAAGCAATTAATAAGAAACGTAAAGCATTCAACAAACACATCTTTGATAGTCCTATACATAGTTTTGCAGATGTTAATACCCTTCACACCTCTTACTTTCCAAAGTTAATTTTCACAAACATGCATGAGCGTCTAAATATTTCTAGGTTAGAATCTGTAACATCTTTAAATAATGACCTTCAAAAAATTTCTGAGTAGGGCGTTTTCAATATAGTAAACATTACTTACAACTTTATCAAGTATTAATATAAATAATTAATCTATATCAAACACATCAACGATTTGTCTTCTTGGAGTTACAATTTTAATTAATTTTCTTTGGAATAAACATGTCGTAGATCTGGCTTCTTAAGTAGCTACAAAACTAGGATTTTTTAATAGGTGCAAAAAGTTCTTCACTTCTAAGCAGCTAGTCCATATATATAAAACTTACATACGTTCTTGTATTGAATAATGTTCCCAAGTTTGGGGAGGAGCGTCCGAATCAACACTATCACTTTTAAATACTATTCAAAAACGAGCTATTAGAACCATTGCCGACCCAACATTGACCAATGACTTAGATACCTTGCAACAACCTTCAAAGATGTAGAACCAAAACTTTTAAAAGAGATTTTTTCAATAGACTATTGACAAGTAGAATAAACTTCAAACAAATTCGGTTTTCCCTGAAGACTATAATCCGCAATGTTTTAAAGTAAATTTTCACAGACATATTAAAACTTGACTTCAGTGTAGTTTCAATGCAGGTGTATTCACTCGTTGAAATTCAAATGTTTTTATATGTTGTTGTGACATATAAAGTAATACCTAAATATTACACTTTGAAGTTAAAAAAAAAAAATTATGACTAATGCTTTGTTATTATCTTTCTTAGGGGCTTTGCAGTAAACACAAACAGAAATAAAACAAATTTTAAGGGACCTGTTCAAACACAAGCAACGATCAATGTTCCTCCTACTGAAGTTGATGAAATTCGACTTGATGTTGATGAAGATCTAGCCACTACATTGGAAAATGTAAATATTATTAATTCCGACAATGCCACAAGTCAAAAAAAACCTTATCAGGAGGAACCTACAGGTTTAAGAATTTTTGATCCGTTATATTTTTTATTAAAATTGAAAGATTTTGAAATGCATGGTCGGCAATTTGGATGCAACCTTTCCAATTTTAATATTGTGCATGAAAATCGAGACGGATTATTTACTTCGTTAAAATTTGTATGTAATATGTGTAATGCTGTGCAGCACATACCTTTGATAAATCCTCTGGATGAAATGAAATTAAGCATTAACAACAGCTTTGTTGCCGGTGGAATGAACGTTGGTGGTGGCTACAACATGTTGTGCGAACTACTATCTTCTATAAATATGCCATTTATGTCTTCTAAAAAATATTCTCAAGTCCATAAAGAAGTATGCCGCACATATGAGAAAATAGCAATTTCTGAAATGTCAAATGCTGCCAACGAAGAAAAACAAATAGCAATTGAAGAAGGCCATATTGATAAAGACGGTATTCCTGAGATAACGGTTGTTTGTGATGGAGCTTGGTCCAAACGATCATACCGAACAAACTATAATGCATTGTCTGGCGTAGGAGCAATCATTGGATATAGAACAAAAAAAGTTTTATATGTTCACGTAAAAAATAAGTATTGCCTTGTTTGTGCTAGAGCGGAAAATGCTAATTTGGCAGTGAAAAGGCACGATTGTTACAAAAATTGGACAGATAGTTCACCTGCTATGGAATCTGCTTCAATCGTTGAAGGTTTTAACAAAAGTATTGAACTTCACGGATTAAAGTACAAGACAATGATAGCAGATGGTGATAGTTCTTGCTACAAAAAAGTTTTAGAATCCCGACCATACGGAATGAACGTTGTGGAAAAAATTGAATGTAGAAATCCTTTATTTCGTAATTTTTGTAATAAACTTCGCGATCTTGGCAATGCAAAAATAGGACCAAAGGTAATAAGAAGTGAATTATCTCTTACAAATTTTATAACTTTCGATAGGAGTTCATCTTTAGCATATGCATTTTGTATTGCATTGACATCAACCAAAAATTCCGTATTTTCATTTAAATAATTAATATAATAAAAATTTGACTGCAAATCTTCTGATTCATCTTAAATGGGTAGTCTTGATAAGAAATCAGCATTGTTTTGTGCTGATTTGACATATTTAATATCAAAGTCGAAAGCGTTTAAAAATAATGCATACCTTTGTTAGACGGTTTGCAGCCATTGTCGGTATTCCATGTTTCGGACCGAAAATAGACACCAGAGGTTTATGGTCCGTCACCAGGTTAAAGTTTCTCCCGTAGAGATACTGATAAAATTTCTTAACTCCAAACACGATAGCGAGAGCTTCTCGATCTATCTGGGAGTACTTTTTTTCAGCTACATTCAGTGTGCGCGAGCTGAATGCAATTGGCCTTTGTATTCCGGATTCCGGATACACATGGGACAGAACTGCCCCTAATCCAAACTGACTGGCATCTACTGTCAAATTTACGGCTACTTTGGGATTGTAATGCACCAGGAAATCATTGGACATCAATATATCTCGTATTTTATGATATGAATCTTGACATTCTTTCGTCCAATTCCACTTTGCATTCTTTTTAATCAACGTATATAATGGGTGTACTATATTGGGTAAATTTGGTATAAATCGATTATAATAATTCACAGCACCTAAAAATAACCTTAATTGTGTAACGCTAGTAGGTACTGAAATATCTCTAATAGCTTTAATTAAATTAGGCGATATATGCAGTCCAAATTTATCTATAGCATGCCCCAAGTAACAAATTGAATTAAAAAAAAATTCACATTTATCCTTTTTGATTGTAAGTCCCGAATTTTGCAAAATATTGAGTACATTCTCCAGGGTACGTAAATGTTCATCCCGATCTTTGCCTGTAACAAGGATATCATCCAAAAATACACAGACACCGTCTAACTTTCCTAGTAAATTTTCCATTATCCTTTGGAATTGCGAGGGTGCACAACTTACTCCAAACGGCAATCGGTTATATACAAATGTGCCCCTATGCGTTGAAATCGCGGTAAATTTTCTAGAATTCTCATTTAGCAAAACCTGCTGGTAAGCATGGGTTAGATCCAGTTTAGAGAATTGTTCACCGCCTTGTAATTTTGTAAACAAGTCATCTATACGCGGTAAGGGATAACGATCTGTTTCTAAATTGGGGTTTAGAGTAATTTTATAATCTCCGCATATTTGCACCGACTGATCACTTTTAACAATCGGGACTATGGGGGTGCCCCATGCACTATTTTCAATTGGTGAAATTATTTTAAATTTTATTAATCGGTCTAATTCTTGATCTACTTTACTTTTCAATGAATACGGTAGATTTCTAGCTTTGAAAAATTTTGGATTTGCGCTTTCTTTTAATTTTAACTTTAATTTAAATTTGTTAAAAGTTCCTAGATTATTTGTAAAAACCATTGGATATTTATTTAATAAATATTTCTCAATTTCATCATTGTTACATGTTTGCTGCCTTAAATTGTTTAATTGTTTAAAGCCTAAGTTAAAAATATCCATGAAATCTCGTCCTAACAAAGGAGGTCCACCATTTTTAATTATATACATATTTAATGGTTCAGTTTTTCCATTGAAATTTACATTTACGATTATTTTACCGAATGGAACAATTTTATTCCCTGTATAACTAGATAATTTTAAATCCGCCTTAGATACCTTGCCAAAACATTTAAATTTCTTTTGCCATATTTCTTGAGAAATTACCGATGCTGCCGCCCCTGAATCTAACTCCATCTGGAATGGCATATTATTTACTATTACATTAACCATGATTGGTTTTCCGTTAATCGATTTTAAATTAAATAGTGCCATTCCCGATGTAGTGTTAAGGTGTTTTAAATTTGGTTTTCTACATACGTTACTTAAATGTCCTTTAACCCCGAATGTATTGCAGGAATATTCCCTGAAACAACATTTATCCGGTGTGTGGTTTTCTCTTCCGCATCGTGCTTCGATGCGTTGCTGCCCGTTGGTTGTCCTGCTGCCGCTGCTCCGCTTCCACCTTGACGTTCCCTGTCCTTGGAATTTTTCACGCAGGCCCAGCCGGTGAATATTCAGAGGCTCGACCTTGATTTTTGCCATGTCCTGTTCCAGCTCCCTGATGCCGAAGTTTAATTCTGCTGACTCCAAAGCTTGTGCCAACTCCATAGCCTTTTTTAATGAAAGAGACTCATCCTCCGTGAATAACCTGTCACGCACTCTTCCAGCTTCCAGTCCTACCACAAATTTGTCCCTGAGCACGTTCTCTAGCTGGGTACCGAATTTACAATATGTTGCGAGTTGTTTAATTCGCGCGGCCCATTCTTGAAACGTTTCCTGGGACATTTTCTTTGTAGCATAAAATTTAAATCGCTCTGCGAATACGGCTTTACTCTGCGTATAATAATTTTTTAAGTGTTCCAATATATTTTCATATTTTACACTTTCAGGGGGCGTAGGAAGAGTTAAATTTTCCAGCAATTTGTACGCTGACTGCGATAAGCTATTCAATATCATAGCCCGCATAATTTTTTCGTCGCTGATGCTATTTGCGATAAAATATTGTTCAATCCTGTTCTTGTGTATATTCCAATCATCGTGTTCAGGATTAAATTCCACAAAAATTCCCATTGAATTTGCCATTTTTGCGGCGTTTTTCACTTTTTTACACGTGCGTGGTTTTGAATTAATTTAATTATCCTCGTCGCCACTTATAGTGTACTGCACATTACACTACACACTATTATTCACTATTATAGGTAAAGGGTTGAATAAGTAACCATTACCCCAAAACATGCTTTATTCTTCTATAGGTGAGAGATGCTACATGAGCGGATGCTACATGAGCGGATGCTTAAGACGTACTGGCTTGCGCATAGACATCAGAAAAGAACGTCGATAAAAAGTACAACAAATAACAATAGATTCCTATACATTACACAAACGGTTTGTCACTTTTGCAAAGTATTACCAAAAATTTTTCAAAAATTTTGCGGACATTGCTATTTCCTGGTGAGAAAAATTATGGTACTATTTAGAAAGAGCTTCTAGCAATAGTGTGGGTGGTTACAAAATTTAGACCTTATCTTTTCGGGCAAAAATTTGAAATTTTTACAGACCATAGACCATAATATGACAAATAATTAAAAAAAACATGTAAACGTTATAACTAGAGCACAGGCTAAACAGGTAATTAAAAGTGATACTAAATCATCAACGGAGGTAAAAGTAGATCGCAGGTCTGATCACCCTGGTATGGTCAAACTATTAAAACCTCATACTGACAGTACTAAATTACGAATAATAAATCAAAATGAATTAGAAAAAATGCCAAAACTGAAAAAGTTGACTGTACACTATGATAAGGAAATGAAGGTAATGATTATTGATGAACAAGTTACACGATTGGCAGTAAAGTTAGTAAACTTAAGGAGAATTTGTATCTGTTTGCCAAACAATAAAATAAAAAAGTTATCAATATTGAGAAACAAGGAAAATAAAAATATTATTGAAAGAATATTCCAACAATCAAACATTCTTAAAACAAACGGCAAATATATATATATATATATATATATATATATATATATATATATATATATATATATATATCTGTAATATTTAAAACAAAATTAAAATTGATGATAAAGCAACACGGAAATTAATTATTAATAAATAACTACCATATTTTTCCAACAAGACATGCTGGTATAAAAAGAACTTTTGACAACATATCAAGGTTTTATTATTGGCACGGCTTAAGAAAAGACATTGAAAATTTCATAAAACGTGATGCTTGTCTACGCTATAAATACTCTAATATCAAAAAACAACCTCTTAAAATTACTATCAACGCATCGCATCGGAAACATTTCAAAAAGTTTTTCTTGATTTAGTTGGTCCTTTAAATGCTGATTTAAATAGAAATAAGTATATTTTAACGTTACAATGCAATCTTAGTAAATTTGTTGAATGCTATCCAATTGTAAACAAAGAAGCAAACACTGTAACATTTGTGAAAGAATTTGTCCTGAGGTTTAGAATACCGTCTATTATTGTAACGGATAAAGGCACCAAGTTAATAGCAAATGTGTTCAACAAATTATGTAATACCTTAAAAGTTACACACTTAAATTCTACTGATTACCAGCACAAAACACTCGGAGCGCTAGAAAACAAGCATAAGAACTTGATGGCAAATCTTAGAATTTATGCACAAATTCTGCAGCTCTGATGGAGTTTAAGTGGACTGCCGACTGATAATTAATTCAGAAAATCAAGTCAATTTCATAACTCAAGAATTATCTGACAGATTGCAACTTTCAAGAAGAAGATGTGTTTTTTCTTTAAATGGAGTGGGGCAGTCCTCGGTGGGTTTATCAAAAAAAAAATGGTAAGTTGCCTTTTACGCCCTAAATTCAATAAAAATTTTCATTTAAATTTTAAAGCTGTAGTGTTACCTAAAATTACAGCCGATCTGTTTACTGTTCCTATTTCTGATAAAGTTAAAACTCGGTTTTCAAATTTATCTATGCTCGATCCTTATTTTTATGTAATGTCACCTGTAGAAATTGTGTTGAAAGTGGATTAACTTTTTGTAGTTTCTTTTTTATCACTAGATGAAATTCTGTGTGAAGATTACTTTATAAAAACTGTTTTTAGAGATAATAATGGACGTTACATTATTCGGTTACTGTTCAAAACAAATGTTTGTTTTGTTTTAAGTAACATTAGAGAACATGCTTTAAAACGATTTTATCAGTTGGGGGCTCGTTTTGAACGAGATGAAATCTTTAAGAAATTATATTCCAAAAACATACAAAATTACATTAATCAAGGTCATTTGATGCTTTCAAAACAATCAGTTTCACATATTTTGACACATCACGGAGTTAAAAAAAAACCGTCTGGTGTAGCTGTTAGAGTAGTTTTTAATTCTGCAGAGAAGGATTCAAACGGTATTTCTTTAAATGATACCTTTTCCTCTGGTAGAAAGCTGCAGACAGACGATGGTTAGATATTGAGACGTTTCAAGTTTCATCAGTGGCTTTAACTAGTGATATTTGTCAAATGTTTCAGGAGGTAAGGTTGCATGAAAAAGATTGTGCTTTTCAACATATTTTTGGGCGCTTTAATTCTAATGATTTAATTAAAAAATTTGAACATTAAAAAAAAAATTTTGGGGTTACTTTTAGTCCTTATTTGGCTCATAGGTTCAATCTTCAGTTAGTTAAAGATGAAGGTTTTTTTTTCCTTTAGCAGCGGAAGTTTTGTAAAAAGGAATTTATGTCAATAACATTTTATAGGGAGCTCTTGATGAGAATAAAGCTTTGGAATTATAAGTTCAATTAATAAGTCTTCTGCGTTGCGGAGGTTTTGATATAGGAAAATGGGCCAGTTCACATAGGTCTGTTATAGAATCTGAAGATCAAGTAGTTCTTAAATCTGGAAATGTCTCTGAATCGATGAAATTATTGGGAATTTTTTGAGATTCTTTTCGTGATGCTTTCCATTATATAATAAAATCATATAACAAAATTCCTTCAAAGCGAGTTGTGGAATGTTAATTTGGGTGATCCATTTCCAATAGATATTTTAAATATTTGGACACGAATCATAAATAAAATAACTGATTTGGAAATAATTTTAATACCACGATGCATTTTATACCAAAAAGTTTTGTTAAATTTTGTAAATAATAATAATTGGTTTTTTAAATGCTAGTATTCGTGAAGCAGTAAGTTATTTGCGTATTGAATCTTTTGATTTTGTTGAAATTAATTTGGTGGTTGCTAAATCTTCTGTCGTTCTTCTAAAAACTTGAACAATACCCCATTTGGAATAAAAAACTGCATGGTTGTTGTCTAAATTGTTCCTTACGGTTTCTGCCACTTTTGAGCGTTAACCAATGGAAGATCCTTTCTGTTTTGTATATTCAATGACGGTTTTGGCATAGATTTGCACTCCTGCTTATTAGTTAAAAACTTTTGTAGCAAATCGCGTTGTGCAAATCCATGAGTTGACTTAAGGAGCAATTTGGAGGCATGTTTCAAATACTCAAAATCTCGCAGATCCTGCTGTTTGGAGTTTGCTCGCTTTTGATTTGATTGAATGTTTGTTTTGGAGGAAAGAACCAGATTTTATTCGGGATCCAAAGGTGACTTGGCCTTTGGAAGAACTAGATTTAATAATACAGGATTTACCAGAATTAAAAGAAAATCATTTGTTTTCTAATGTAGTAAATCAAGACTAAACTGAATTTATAAACTTGTTTAACAAGATGTCTTCCTTATTAAAATTGCAAAGAATTATTGCATTTATGCTACGTTTTATTAATATTTCTCAAAAAAATATTGCAATATATGAGATTGTTCGATCGATAGCTCATCATGAATATGAAAATGCAATGAAATTAATAGTGAAATTAACTCAAAAGACAATGTTAAATAATAAAAACGATCAATTGAAAAAGAGTGTAGAAATCTTGAATTATTATAGAGGTTTGACTTTGTTCCTTAACTCTGAGGGTTTTAACATGGTGGGGGGTCGAATCGATTGATCTCAGTTAACCCATTTAAGTACACATCCTTATTTGATTTTGTAATGTTCGAGTGGGAAAAACTGGGGTAATAAATTGTTAAAAAAATGCATACAAGTTTACGGTGACACTCTATTTTAATGAACTGTAATTTTGTTGCAATGGTTAATTGAACACAGCCGCCTAAACCATTTAAGCCGTAAGTATCATGTCAGCGCACATGCACACATACTTATTTAAATAAAGGCGCGTAATATAATAACATTCTCACAATAATAAATTACATATTCCATTTTAAAAGTCAATTAGCAAAATAGATTATTTCAATATTTTCTTAGCGAATGGTGGTCTAACGTTGATTCAGTCTTTACTTTTTCGTAGTTTTTGGATTCCGGAAGCACGAAGTCTAACTTGTCATCGGATCTTTCGATGTTTAATTTGTTATAGTTTAAAGGCAAAGCCGATACAGCCAATCATGGCAGAATTACAAGCATATCGATTAGAACCGGCAAGGACTTTTAGTCATGTTGGTATCGATTATGCGGTTCCTTTTTCTAATAAAGCATAATTTCTTAGATGTAATAAGGTATTAAAATGTTATTTGGTGTTGTTAGTTTGCATGATGACTAAGCAATACATTTAGAATGTGTGACCAGTCTTTGAACTGAAGCATTAATAATGAAAGTTTTTTCAGATCACGGCAGTAATTTTTGTGGGGCAGCAAAAGAACTCAAAGAGTTGTTTAAAATTATGTCTGTTAATTATAGAGCTTGTCTGTTTATATTGCAGTTCGGAAAAGTGCATGGATATTTCAATCTCCTTATGCTCATAATTTTGGAGAAATTTGGAAGGCTGGAGTAAAATTGTTTAAATATTATTTTCAAAGATTAATTGGAAAACAACTTTTATCTTATGAAGAATTTAACACCATAATTATTAAAGTTGAGACTATCATAAATTCACGGTCTTTGTGTGAACTCTCAAATGATTCTCAAGATGGATTTGATTATTTAACATTTTGGCATTTTTTAGTGGGAAGACTTATTTTGTGAAGGTTAGAAAAAAAACTTAATAGATGTTAATATGAATCTGGTCAAACGCTAGAAATTGTCGAATCATTTATTGCAATCTTTTTGGCAACTTTGAAATCGTGAATATATTTGTAACGAAAGTATACTTTCTTTGATTTAAGTTGGCCGTGCTTCTGACTTTTAATTGACAGAAGTCACGACGTAATTATAATAAAAAGATATATTGTAATTAATTTAAGTAGTGCATAGAGAAGCGGTAATAGAAAACTTTAATTGTCGTTTCTTTGTTCACAGGTAAGATTGTAAATAATTGTTAAATAATAAATAAAACTCAAACTTTGTTCACAGAGAAACATATTTTGGTTTATTTTATGCCGTATAATTTATTGTCTTATAAAACGACAATTTTTGTTTATAATGACAAGAAAATTGCAGTTTGCATTCCAATATGTGGTATCGCCGAGGGACAAGAAGACAAGTATTGTTGCCATAACTTCAATTACAACAGAGGAAAAGAAGGAATATGTGTTGCCACAGGAAATGGGATTTATAAGCGAACATGAAGAACTGATGAACACAGACGTTTATAAAAGAGTTAAAAAAAGTCTTACTCAAAGAGGTCAAAACAGAACAGTGTGGATCACACTAACAAAGGAAATGGAACAGAAATATTTTGATGAAGATGGTAATATAATGTTTAATAACTTATATTTAGAACAAATAATAAAAACAGACGTAGTAGAATCAACTCAGAAGAAAGAAAGTCAACTTAATTTAAAACACATAACAGAAAAGTTTATGATTGAAAAATTTACATGTAAAAATTCAAATGCAAAACAATGGCTAGAAACATTTGAAAAAGAATGTAAAAGGTTTGAAATCAATGAAGATAATATAAAGATTGAGATATTAAGGCTAGTCTTGGATAAGTCATGTTCAGATTGGCACTCAGCAACTCTCACAATATTGACAATGGAAGCTCGATGGTCTGAATGGAAAGAGAGATTTCTGGAGTCATTTGCAGACAATGGATGGAGTACAGGAATGTACGCTATATATTATAGGTATAAAGAAGGTTCATTGATTGAATATGCTATAAGAAAAGAGAAGCTACTACTAGATATGGACAATGATATTAGTTCAAAGACTCTAGTGTTGCTTATAGCAGCAGGATTACCTGAGTTGGTTAGAAATAAGATAGATAAAGAAAATTGTAAAAAGTCAACTGAATTATTGCATGACATCAGAAAATGTGAAAATTTAGTAAATAAAAATAGTTTTACGAAAAAGAAAGATGATAAATATGATAACAAGAAAAGATTTGAAGGAAAACAGCCATGTAAAAATTGTGAAAACTTAAATAAAGGTGTTAGATATCATCCTGAAAACTCATGTTGGTTCAAGAATAAAGAAAGAAAAGAAGGTGGAGTAATAGAGAGTAACTCAGTCATAGAAGTAAATCTAAATACAGAATCAAAAAACGAATAATCACACCATTGATTAAACTAAAAATATTATTAGAAGATAAGTTAGAGGTAAACGGAACATATGATTCAGGTTCCCAAGTCTCCCTAATAAATCCAAAATTAGTTAGAATAAAGAGGAAGGCAAAAGATGTAAATAAAATATTTTTAAAAACAGTCAATGGTGTGACACAAACAAAAGGTTTAATAACTATGAAAGTAAAAATCTTTGACATAGAGGAATACATTGATGTATTCATTACAGAGAGAGACGATGTTGAAGATTTCCTCGTAGGATTAGATATGATAAAGAAATTCAGATTAATTCAAAATGAGAATCTACAAATATTACAAAAAAAAAAAAATTGGATAATAAAATTGAACAATATTCAGTTAATTTTAATGAACACATAGAGAAAGATGACTTTCAGATAAGACTAGAACATCTAGATAATACAAAAAAAAATAAAATAGAAAAAATTATTGAAAAATATAAAAGTGTATTTGCAAAAGACAAATACGATATTGGCACGGTAAAAGATTATGAGGCAAGAATCGAATTAATAGTAGACAAATATTGTAGTAAAAGACCATACAGGTGTACAATAGAAGATAAAAAAGAAATAGAAACACAAGTGGCAATGCTATTAGAAAAGAATTTGATTGAAGAATCCTACAGTCCATTTGCCGCACCTGTAACACTGGCGTATAAAAGAGACGAAGGAAGGAAAAATCGCCTGTGTATTGATTTTAGAGATCTAAACAAGAATATTGTACCACAAGCTCAACCATTTCCACTTATAGATGACCTAATAATTAAAACTAGAAACTGCAAATATTTTACAACACTGGATATAAACTCTGCCTTTTGGTCAATTCCACTCCGAATCGAGGACAAAAAAAAGACTGGTTTCGTAACGCAAGAAGGACAATATCAATGGACGTGTTTACCATTTGGTCTAAAAACGGCACCAGCAATATTCCAAAGGATTTTGAGTAGCATATTAAGAAAAAATAAATTGAGAGAATTTACAGAAAATTATATTGACGATATATTAATTTATTCACAAACTTTTGAAGAACATATCAGACATATAGAACAGGTATTAGCAGCAATTATAAAAGAAGGATTTAGATTAAAATTCAAAAAATGCTCATTTGCAGCAAACTCTGTAAAATACCTGGGCCATATCATAGAAAATAACACAGTAAGACCAATAAAAGACAATCTAATTTCAATTCAAAATTTTCCAACTCCCAAAACTCAAAAAAATATTAGACAATTTTTAGGAAAGATTAATTTTTACCATGAATACATACCAAATAGCTCAATAACGTTGGATCCATTACATAAATTATTAAGAAAAGAAACAAAATTTATATGGTCAGAAGAATGTGAGAAGGCTTTTACAGAAATGAAGAAATTATTATGTTCTCAACCGGTATTAGAAATATTTGATAAGGATTTGCCAATAAAAATTTACACAGATGCATCGCTAGAAGGAATTGGGGCAATACTAAAGCAATTACAAATAGATGGACGAGAAAAACCTGTAGCATATTTCTCAAAAAAATTGAATGAGGTACAAAAAAGAAAGAAAGCAATATATCTGGAGTGCTTGGCAATCAAAGAAGCAGTAAAATATTGGCAACATTGGTTGATTGGAAGATGGTTTGAGGTATACTCAGATCACAAACCGCTTGAAAATTTGAACATAAAAGCAAGAACAGACGAAGAATTAGGTGAGTTAACCTATTATTTGTCACAATATAACTTCCAAATAAAATATGTACCTGGTAAAGATAACGCTGAAGCGGACTGCTTAAGCCGAAATCCAGTACTAGAACCGTCTGAAAACACTGAAGAGGTTCTAACAATAGTAAACCTGACACAAACAGATGAAATAAGAACGGATCAAGAAAAAAACGAAATAATTCGAAAGATGAAATCAAAACTAATAAGAAATAACGGAATATTTTATAAGAAAGTTAGAAATAAGGAGAAAATAATCTTATCAGAAGAATTTAGCATCAAATTAATAAAAGACATACATAGGGAATGGTGCCATACAGGCATTAGACAAACTATATACAGAATATGTCCCTACTATACATCAAAGAATTTAATAGAAAACATTAAGAAAATATGTAAAGATTGTGACATATGCATAAAAAATAAAACAAGAGGCCAAAGCAAATTTGGATTAATGTCTCACTTAGGACCAGCCACTGAACCATATGAAATAATGTCTATAGATACCATTGGAGGATTTGGAGGACAAAGATCAACAAAAAAATACCTTCACTTACTCGTCGACCACTACACGAGATACGCATTTGTTTCAACCTCAAAGACACAAAACGCCACAGATTTTATAAAGTTAGCTCAAAACGTGTTAGAAACGGAAAAAATTGGAATGATACTAACGGATCAATATCCGGGAATAAACTCAAAAGAATTTAAAGAATTCCTAGAAAAAAAGAACGTTAAACTGACATTTACAGCAGTTAATGCACCATTTTCAAATGGCTTAAACGAGAGACTAAACCAGACTCTAGTCAATAAAATAAGATGTAAAATAAATGAAAAAGAAAACAAAAGAGCTTGGACAACGGTTGCTAGAGAATGTGTAGATAGATATAATAAGATAGAACACTCAGTCACTGGTTTTGCACCAGAGTATTTATTAAATGGCACGGACACAAGTGTCATACCAAAAGAATTAAAAAGGAAAAAAAACAAAGATGATTGGTCTAATGATAAAAAATTAGCGTTAGAGAGATCAATAAAATCACATAATTACAATAAAAAACTTTATGATAAAAATAGAAAACATCATGAGTACAGTGCAGGAGACATGGTATATATCGAAAATGGCAACAGACTAAATAGAAAAAAGCTAGACCATCTTAGAATAGGACCATTCGAAATAATAGAAAAAATATCAAACACTCTATACAAAGTCAAGACTAACAAGAAAAAGTCAGAAACAAGTTTATTCCATATATCAAAACTAATACCAACAGAAGAAGATGATATAGATGATTTATAGAGAAAATATGTCCAAGAAATCTTACCATGAGAGGGGGGGGGGGGGAGATGTAACGAAAGTATACTTTCTTTGATTTAAGTTGGCCGTGCTTCTGACTTTTAATTGACAGAAGTCACGACGTAATTATAATAAAAAGATATATTGTAATTAATTTAAGTAGTGCATAGAGAAGCGGTAATAGAAAACTTTAATTGTCGTTTCTTTGTTCACAGGTAAGATTGTAAATAATTGTTAAATAATAAATAAAACTCAAACTTTGTTCACAGAGAAACATATTTTGGTTTATTTTATGCCGTATAATTTATTGTCTTATATATTTATACTTAGATTTTGCAGTTAAATGTTAAAACCAATCATTCGTTACAATAATTTCAAAGTTATTCATTTTGGTGGGGGGTATGTTTAGTATTAGAAACTGGTTAGTAACTGGGCACTTGCAGCCCAGACCTCGACAATATGGGGAACGTTCTAGACCAAGGCATGTTTTTAATTTTGAGGAGGATATTGTCGATATTGCTGAAGAACGTCCTGACATCAGTACCCGGATAATTGCCGATCAAACTGGGGTATTGCAGTCAACTGTATGACGCATATTAAAACATAAATTACTGTATCTCTACCATGTGCAGCGTGTACATGCCTTGTTACCAACAGATTTTCTTTTTAGGGTAGTATTTTGCGAATAGCTGTTGCGTCAGCATGATGTGAACCCAAATTTTTCAGACAGATGAGACAATTTTTACTCGTAGCGGTGTGCACAATTTTCACAATACGCTTTATTGGGCAGTTGAAAATCCACACATCACCCGGCGTACAAACTTTCAACACAGATTTTCGGTGAATGTATTGGCTGGAATTGAAAACGGCCATCTTATTGGACCGTTTTTGTTGCATAATCGTGTAACGGGCGCTGTTTATTTAATTTTTTTACATAAGTCCCTACCAGCACTACTGGAAGAAGTTTCAATTAATGTTAGACAGCGCATGTGGTATCTTCATGACGGAGCTCCACCACACTTTGCAATAGATGTGCGACAACATTTGAACAATGTGTTCCCGAGAAAGTAGATTGGTCGAGAAGGTCCAACTGCCTGGCCTCCTAGATCACCTGACCTAAATCCCCTAGACTTTTATGTTTGGGGGCATATGAAACATCTGGTATACGCTACCAAAATTTACAGTGTTGAAGAGAAAGTAGTCGGTGGTTAATAAAATAATCTTATAATCACCAACATTTGGGCATGTGGGTGAGCCACAGTAGTTAAAGCTATTTGCTCATTAAGAAACTTATTGTAAACTAATTGTTTGTCATATTGCTAACAACTGAGAATCAGCAAGAACTCAAACGGTTGTGTTACGCCCAGTTATACAATGTTATTTTTTTATATAACTGACGCAACGTACGTCGAACCTCCCAACCACCACACCGTGCTTAAACGTCGTATCTTAATTAAGTATCACTAATTTAACAACCAATTTATTGCCGTCAAACCATGCGACCGCATCTCTTCACTGCGCCGACGTTATTGATCCTCCTTCCTTGGTCCCGCACCGTGTTGCCAGAAATCATAGATAGTTGCTCTCTAAATTGCTAAATAAAATTCTCTAGATTTCCGCTAGGCACTAATTTTTAACCTATTTTACAGTTTTCTATAATCTAAAACTAATTTAAAAAAAAAACAACATTTTTTTTGCCGGTCGCAGTAGTAAAAATTTGACCAATTAACGATTAGCAATTATTTGGTTTCTTTTATAATTGCTCTTGGATTGTCCCACTTGCACATTTTGTAACTAATTTTTAAAATGTTTGTCAAAATTAATAACAAAATTGTAATTACTTTATAAAACAGAGAAAAATAGTATCAAAATAAAAATCTCTAGAAAATCCGCTGCCCGCTAAAACCTAAACTTTGCCGATAGATAAGCTTCTCAACTTTCCAGATCTAGCGGAATTCCGCTGTCCTGGCAACACTGGTCCCGCAATCGACTCCCACTCCACTGCATTGCAATCCATTTGTGCTGAACCGGTCTATCTTGTCTTCTTGCAATACTTCGGTAATGTTCCCGTGTACTTTGCAATAAATTGAACCTGCACACAATTATTAATACATTCTGTCCAATTAATAAATATATACCACTCTAGCACAAGACTAATTGTTATGCCAGAATCTCTATAATTATATCAATACATAGTATACTACTAATTACCCAATTAACACATCCCTAAGGTATACTCTAACACCAGTGTTTTTATAACTGCTCCTTACCGCTGTAATGTGCCCTGCATACAATTTCTAGACCTAACTGTCCTATGTAAGCTTGACAATCTTTTGCAGTTATTGTGCAATTCCAAGGCCTCCACTGCCAGTGTACAACATACTTTTGGCTGTCACGTATAAGGCCTTACTGCTGTATACAGTGTTATTTACACAACCCCAAGGGCTTGGCTGCTAGTGTGTGAAATAACAATATTTTCAGCCCTCCAAGCATGCTATAGCTATCAGTACCTCGATGACCTTCCTGCCAATGTACTTTGTATTACATACCTCTAAGACCGGTCTATGTGTAAATAACCTATATAGCTATATTACACCCCTTAAAGCTCCTCTAGCCATTGTGTAATTAAATCTCTATTACACCCCTAAAAGCTCCCCTAGCCATTGTGTAATTATGTCTTTTTTCTCCAATGTAAAGAGTTACCAAACCTTTTTATTAACAAATATAGCAATCTATAACTAGTCCATTACTTATTTATCCTTAACAGAACCTCAGACGCTCTATCTGTACGCAAATAACAATATTTATAAAACATAACTACTATAAATAATGCAAAACTACTGTTAACAGTTGATATAATAACTTTTTAATCATTAATACTTGAGCGAGTAGCTGCACCACAGTTGAAAAAGCTATCTTCCTACAACTTATACTTTGCATTAAACAACAATCAGGTAACCCAACATTATCTTGCAAATATTTAAGATCAATTCTAAACAACTTTTATTTAAATAATTTTTTATATAGATACGAAAAAGTTATTGCTCGTGAATAAAATGATCAATATGCTCCGCGTAAAAGTTTTTTACGTTAATTAATTTGTAATAAAAACTAGATAGTGGTTTAATTAGTGCTTAATATAATTGTTTGTTTATTTATTTAAACATGACTAATACTTGCTCTGTTTGCAATAAAAACATTGTAAGAAATGCGTATAAAATTAAATGCAGTACATGCTCAGAATTTTACCATACTAATTGCGTGAGCATTGGGGAAGTAGAAAGAAGACTAATTGCTAATGAAAAAAAAAAGGAATGGAAATGCAGCTGTTGTGTAGGCGTAAAAACTAAAGTTCGATTGGTGCTAACTGAGTTGAGTGTTGTTAAGGAGTCTTTGGAATTCATTAATCATCTGTATGAAGAAGAGAAAGACAAAAACAAAATCTTAATTGAAATGATCCAAGAACAGAAGAACGATACTGACTTATTAAAAACTACCGTTACAATTATAAAAGATAAAATTATACATATTGAAAATAAAGAGCAAAAAAGGATGTTATTATTGCTGGATTATGCAATAATGTAAACGATGAAGCTGTTGTTGTCAAAGACAAAGTTAAAATGTTGTTTACTCATATCAATGTCAACATTTCAAATATTAACCATTTAGAAGTGTTGCCATCAAAATCAAAACCTTTGGTATTGGTCAAATTTAATTCGACCGCTTTTAAAATTGAATGTATGAAGAAACGAGCCACTAAAGGAAAAATTCTTGCTAAGGACTGTGGAATACTCAACAATTCTTCTAATGTTTATATCAACAAAGTTATGGATTGGGAGTCTCGTTAACTCTTATGGAAAGCGCGTGCTTTAAAGAATCATGGATTTGCTTTTGTTTGGTGGCGGAATGGGCAGATATTTGTCAAGAAGAATGAACAAGACAAAAGTATTAAAATTAATTTTATAAATGATATTAACAAATTAATTTCTTAGTGTAGTAACTGTGAAGGTCTATGTAATGTTAGATAAAAAAACCTTAACCAATGTATGCGTGTTGGTTATGTAAATATACGCTCTTTACAAAATAAAGTAAATTTTGTTCGTGATATATTAAATGATTATAATTTTAATATTATTTGTATTTCTGAAACTTGTTTGTCAGATCAAATTGATACTACTGATGTACTTACCCAATTATAACTTTATTCGCTTAGATCTTGGCAGAAAAGGTGGCGGTGTATGTTTTTATGTTAAACCTTCTTTAAACGCAACTATTGTCGATATTGAAGAATTTAATGTAAATAATAGAAATCTTGAACAGCTATGGATAACATTTAAATGCATATCCGAAACATTATTCGTTGGTGTTCTCTATCGTCCATCATCGGCTAAACTAAATGAAGCTCTAGCTATAATTGAAAACTCTATTTGTAGTATTATTTCTAAATGTGATTATTTTATTAAAATTGGTGATAAAAATATTAACTTATTAGATATTAATTTTATTTATACAAAAAAACTAAATGATCTACTATCAACTTACAATTGTCACCAACTTGTATCCGAACCAACTCGCATAACTGAACTTTCCAGTACCCTAGTTGATGTAATTATTGTAAACAAGCTTGATTTACTTTGGAAAAACGTCCAACATATTGACATGCACACGATATTAGATCATCAACTCACTTTTTGTGAACTTAACTTTAGTAGTGACAAAATCCTTCCGCGTACCATTACTTAAAGAAATTATTCTTGTTTTAATTCAGTATCATTTCAAAGTGATCTTATTTGTTTGCCTTGGAATCAAACATATTTTGAATCAGATATTGAAACTAAAGTAGCTTTACTAAACAGTTACATACTTCATGTTTTTGACATACATGCTTTTTTCAAAACTGTTAAAGTAATGATGAAAACTAGAGATAATATTCTATCTAAATTTAAAAAAAGTAAATGTGCAACTGATTGGAACAACTACAGAGATATGCGTAATTATGTCACCAACGCCTTACGTAACAAAAAGAAAGCTTATCTTGATTGTGTAACTTGAACATCACCTCACTCTACTTGGTCGGCATTGTAACAACTTAATGTTCATGATCGTCAAAATAACACAACAATACATTCTAATCTCTGCGATGTAAATGTTATTAATATGCATTTTGTTAGCTAGGCAAGTACAATTTCAGTCAATAGTTTTGATTTAAATGAAACCATAGCAAAGTACACTTCAACACGTATTTGCCAAACTCAAGAGTTTGAGCTTGAGTTAATTGTTAAAAGCACTCTTATAAAAATTATGAAAACGTTTAGTTCTAATGCCACTGGTTCTGATTCCATTAATTTAAAAATAATTCGACTTTGTTGCCCATTTATACTTTCTCATATATTGCACATAATTAATTGTTGTATAGAAACTAGTTACTTTCTCAGATGCTGAAAAACTGCGTTGGTTGTGCCTTTGCCAAAATTAAAAAATCCGTCAAACATAACTGACTTAAGGTCATACACTGGAAATTATATAGTACGTTTACATCGTTTTACAAGCAAATTACATAACTGATCATGTCATGCAATGTAGAGATTGAAAGGTTGAACTTTTGAGCAAGTCATAAAAGAAGATTCAATTTTTTAAGTTGAGAATAGATTTTTATATTAATTATTAAAAACCGGCACTTCCAAAATCTTCGTAAATACGTTGTTTATTCATATTCTTGATGTTCTATGACAATCAGATTAAACTATGTCCAACTTTAGTAACATATCTTTAAATTAAAACCATTTTGATAAAGCTGTTCCACGTAATTTTTATATAAACCCTTTAGAAAATTTTCAATATTTTGTAACGTTGAATTATTAAATTACTAGGCAACTTTTTGTGCAAAGTTTAGTCGTTTAGTTCCGCTATTATCTCGTATGTGGCGCTAATATTGCATTGGCTCACTGCTCGTGTTTTTGATGATTATCTTCGAATGATATCGGCGAACTGCAATAGAAATAGTCAGGGATTGAACATTTTTAAATAACATCTCTAAAAGGTTTTGCACAACAGAAAAATATATTACACGACAAAAACATAATTCACTCGGAAATTATATTAGACGTCAGTAAAATATATTTGACGGCATTTAAATACTTTTCGACAGAAATAGAGATTGTACGGTAAGAATATGAAAGCCACAATAACATATGAACGGTTGAATAAAACATATCAACAGGAAAAAAACAAGACAAAATGAAACAAATGCCGACATAATAAGATGTTTGAACGACAGCAAATTAATAATTAGAATAATTTGAACTATTATCCTAATTAATAATTAAAACAATAATCTACATTATTCTAATTATTAATTTGCTGTAGATTAATTGGCAAAAACTAGTTATTTTTTATATTTCTGCTTTTGTTTTTGCATAATAATATTACATTGATGTTTTACTTTTGTTTATAGAAATTTGTCACTAGCAAAGCGATTGTAGCCAAGCTGGTATCTATATAGCAAGGTTGTAAATTCATCTACAAGCAGTGTCTCGTAATTTTTTAATTTTAAATATTTAATAATTTTGAAAGAGTTATTTATTTTGGTATCATTTATTTAATATTAGATGTGATGGTAAAGAAAGTTATTGATTGGATGCGGGATGCATATTCAGTTTTTTTATTCGGTTAATATTGACGATACAGAATTATATTGTTGTGATTATATAATCTTGGAATATATTTTTTGTCGTGCTATGTATTATTCTGAAGTGCAACGTATATTATTTGTTTTGTAATGTATTATTTTGACTTTGTAAAATTTATTTGATTGGACATTGCATTTTTTTATAGTTGCAACACATTTATTTTGTTGTTACTAAATACTATATTGTTGTGTGAAGCCGATCAAAAGTAAAAAATTTGTCGTCAGTTTAGCCTATTACTGTGTTGATATGCTGTCGTGCAATCAACCCTTTTTTGTTGTGCCATTAATAATTTCCCCCCTCGTTTTACAATTGTATGAATAATACGAAATAAATAATACAAAAAATAATATATGAATTATATACTTTTTAATATTAGGAAAAAAATTAGGCATTTTAGTGTTTACAAATATGTTCTACATATACAGGATTAGTCAAAATTATTGAAACATCTAAATAATTCTCGAACCTTAAAAAAAACCAAAAAAGTTTTAAACAAATGTTTATTTGGTTTTAAACAAACCGTTATTTTAATATATTTTTAATATTTAGGATAGGATGTTTGTTTTATTGTGGAAATTTGGTAAACTTTTTTTTAATAAACACTGCATATTTTCACATTTTTTAATTTTAAAATTGATTAATCTTTTAGTAGAAATATTATTTTTAACTACACTGTTTTTGAGTTATAACTATGCAATTAATTCAAACTGCTGAACTTCAAATAAAGAACGATTTCTCACATACACATTTATTTTAACCGAATAGATAAAAAGAACAATAACATAAAAAACAAATAGCAAAATAACAAACTTACCATAAAACATAAACATCCCGTATATTTTAACATTTTTGTTTTTGATGTTATTATTCTTTTTGAACGTTTGGATATAATTAATGTTTGTAGAAAATGTTCAAGAGTTTGAATTAATTGCTTATAACTTAAAAATGGTGCATTTTTACAAAAAAAAAAAAAATCTTGAAATAAAAAAATAAAAAATATGCAGGGTGTTCTATTTAAAAAAAAGATGGTTAAATATCAACATTAAAATAAACATTCTGTATATTATAAATGTTTTTAAACAAGGGTTTGTTTAAAACAAACAAAAAATTGTTTGAAACGTTTTTTACGGATAGAAAATTATTTAAGTGTTCCAACAATTTTGACTAACCCTGTATAAGTCAAACTTATATATACAGAAAATAATAAAAAAAATTGACTTATAAAAAAAATGGGTAAGAGTTATAAGTAGACAGCGAATTCCTAGCTGTTATGCTTACGCTAAATACTTGAAGCATCAAAAATATGTTTTAATATATGCACGAATTGTGAAGAATCATTTGGCACTAAGTTTTTTACGCTTTTTTTGCTTTTTTAATATTTTTTTTTAATTAGAGATTTTAAAGATGCAATTTTAAAAGTACTAGGCTGTATTGGGCAAACAGTGAAATCAAAATCCGTATATGTATTTTTGAAAAATGGAGGTTTATCAACATTAAGAGCATATCGACCGCTAAGTTGATTTCCAATATTGTAGTGAAAACAACTACTTTGGCGTCATTTCTATTTCTACATATAATTTGGTAATCAATTAATTTTTTACTAGTTCATCAAGAAAGGATTAAAGTATCATTCTTTAGAGTATTTTAGTCAAATAATAAACAAGATACACCAATAACAAATGTACATGTCGAAAGATGTCTTTTCTTTTTTTAATTATTAACTGTTTTTGTAGATAGTTTTTGTTTTGTTATTTAAATGTTTTTTTATATTATTAAAAATGTGTGTAAAAAATATCATTACTCAAACTGTTGTAATTGTAAATGTTGTAAAATCTTTATTAAAATATTTCATAGTTTTGGATTTTTTTAGTTTTTTTTTAAATTTTTTCGTGCTTTTTTAATGCTTTTTACATGTTTGGTGCTTTTTTAATACTTTTTAGTAACATTTTTGTGCTTTTTTAAGCGCTATTTTTTGTATTTTTAATGCTTTTTAATCCGCTCTCTAGTATAAGCAAGTTACGTATATGTAAATTTTATAATACATACAATTTATAAGAAGAATATACCCGATGCCCCAGTAAGTAAAGAGTAGGAAGTTTACATCTTTCTTAGTAGCTCTGAAAAAAGTTTAGATAAAACTTTCTTCATTTGATAAACAAAAGAACGTAAACAAAATTTTTTTATACAAATTAACACAAGATATTGCAAAACAACACCATTACTAAAAGACATAAACAAGTTGAAAGATAAGATTAGACATTTAGACAAAAATTGAAATCAACACCGCAACTTAAAATAATTCTTATTGTAAATGTAAAATAAGATTTTGGTTTTTAACATGCAATTCATTTACCACAATTTACCATGTATAAATAAAATTGTGTTTACCTTGTATTATTTATCATATATTTTATTGTGTAGGACAGCAATAAAAACATTTGTTTGAACAAGTTTTCATACCACCCACAGAGGTACTGTCCCGATTTATTGTCTTTTAAAATGGAGACTCACAGTTCATAAAGTCATCACCCACTAAATACATTACGTGTAATCTAATTGGCAAATGATGTTTTATGATGACATGGACTGTCATAATATTCGTTTATTCAATTACAATATGGGCAATTCCATTTTCCATTTCAAACGGACCAGAGCAGATTTTTCAGTTTCTATAACTTATTAGTAGTCCTTTGATTGGTATATGAGGGTATGCAACCCTTAAAAAAAATACTACGATTTTTTAAAGTTTTTTTGTTGTTTTTTAACATAATTGCATTTTTTGTTTAAAAATCAAAAATAAATTTACTAGTAAAATCAATCAGAAATTTTTTGAAAAATTCAAATCTGGCGTCATTTTAAGTCTCTGTCTATAAGCTGCAAAAGTCATAAAACCATGTTTTGTTTTTAGTGGGCTAGGCAAAAAAAAGCATTTTTAATTTTTTTTTTAACCCCCAAAGTTGACGTATTTTTATGTAAATTGATTGAAAAATATAAATTTGTTTTATGTATTTTTTTGTTTTACGGGTCTAAAACTCGAAAAATCTGCAAAGTAGGCCTATTCTTCAACATAACTCTTACAAATGCACGTTTAGCCGCACTCAGAAAAACGACACACAAAATATTATTAAAAATTTGAATTCTGAGGACTTTTTTACATAAGAAATAGTCAGTGCTGTACTAATCGTCTATAGAAAAGTCCATCTAGAAAGAAATGTTTACAAAATTTTCAGGCAAAAAATGCGTTAAATATAAATTATTTTTTTACATTTACAAAAAATATTCTAAACACACAAGGGTGTGGTTTAAAACTTTAAATGCCAAAAACAATAATATTCTCAAATTTTAGCGCCGATAGATCGAGTCTAAATTTGTGCCGAAAGCGCAAAAACTATCAAAGAGTAAAATGGCCCAAAATTAGCTCTAGCAGCAAAAGATGTCTTGGTTAAATTTATGAAATAAGCTTAAAAAATTTAATCCAAATAATTTTTAAGAAAAAATAAAAAAAATAAAAATAAATGTTAAACAATTTTTTTTTTCTAGATGGGATTTTCTATGCCAGATAAGCACAACACTGAATATTTTTTATGTAGAATTGTTTGCAAAACTCAATTTTTTAATCATATTTGGTGTATAGTTCCTCTGAAAACTGCTAAATGTGTATTTGTAAAAGTTTATGTTGAAAAATAGGCTTATTTCTGCAGTTTTTTTGAGTTTTAGACCTATAAAACCCAAATACACATAACAAATTTATATTTTCCAATTAATTTACATCAAAATACGTCAACTTTGGCGGTTAAAAAAAAATAAAAAATGCTCCTTTTTGCCCAGCCCACTGATAACATAAACATTTATGGCTTTTGGGGCTTATAGACAGGGTATAGACTTAAAATGGCGCCAGATTTAGATTCTACAAAAAAATTCTGATTGATTTTTTTAGTCATTTTTCTTTTTAGTCAAATTTGAGATTTTTAAACAAAAAATTCGATTAAGTTAAAAAACGACAGAAAAACTAAACAAAATCGTAGAATTTTTTTTAAAGTTTTATACCTTCATAAACTAATCAAAAGACTACTAATAAGTTATAGAAACTGAAAAAAAATTTAAAGCAAATTTCTTAATGCACCCCCTGCTCTGGTCCGTTTGAAATAGAATTGCCCATATACAAAAATATAATCATTTCAATACAATAATTAAAATAACATTCTATATATAAAATTGGTAAAACAATAACATACACTAACATTATATAATATTCCCATTATTATTTTTCAATTCATAAAATATCATATTATTATGTTACAATAAGCTTTAGTATAGTTTTATCTTAGCTTAAAAACACAATAGATACACGCAAATTAAAAAAAAAATGCAATTTTAAAGTTTTTTGTTCAATACTTATTGTTTATGTAGAAATCAAAAATAACTTAATTGTAAAACTGCAATTTTTATTTGACACTGTTTAATACAAACTGCAAACATAAATTAATTTAATAAAATATTTTAAAAGAAATATACAGAATATATATAATTACAAAAACAATAATAAAAGTTCAATAATAATAAATATTTTATGCGCACCCCTGCTTCAAATCTATATAAATACGTAATTTCATAAATTATTTTCTAAACATACGAATTGTTTTTGTACCAAAGTGGGGTACGGGGTGATAAGTAGATAGCAGATTAAAAAGCATTAAAAATGCAAAATAAGCGCTTGAAAAAACACAAAAATATTACTAAAAAAGTATTAAAAATGTACCAAACATGTAAAAAAGCATTAAAAAAGCAAGAAAAAATTCAAAAAAAAAACTAAAAAAAATCAAAACTATGAAATATTTTAATAAAGATTTTACAACATTTACAATTACAACAGTTTGAGTAATGATATTTATTACACACATTTTAAATAATATAAAAAAACATTTAAATAACTAAATCAAAACTATCCACAAAAACAGTTAATAATTAAAAAAAGAAAAGACATCTTTCGACATGTACATTTGTTATTGGTGTATCTTGTTTATTATCTGACTAAAATACTCTAAAGAATAATAGTTTAATCCTTTCTTCATGAACTGGTAAAGAAACTAATTGATTACCAAATTATATCTGTTTTCACTTCTTCTTCTGTGAGTGAGTCTCATATCGGAGGTTCCCTATCATCAATTGTTAGCACAAAATAGCTGGATATTACTGCAGCCAAACCAGTCTCTAAGGTTTTTAAGCCAGGATACCCGGCGTCTGCCTATGCTTCTTTTTCCTTTGATCTTCCCCTGGACTATCATTTGCAGAAATGCGTATTTGGGCCCTCTCATTATGTGGCCTAGGTATTCCATCTTGCGCTTCTTTATGGTGTTGATAATTTCGCATTCTTTTTGCATCTTCTCTAAGACCTGCGTATTTGTAATCCGGTCTGTCCATGGAATACGCCACATTCTTCGATAACACCACATTTCAAAAGCTTGTAGTCTATCCATATGGTTCTTCTTGAGTGTCCAAGCTTCGACCCCGTCCAGTAGTGTCGAGAATACATAGCAGCGAAGCATCCTCATTCTGAGATTTATATTCAGGTCACGACTAACGAAAAACTTCTTCATTTTTATAAAGATAGATCTAGCGATCTCAATTCTTGTTCTTATTTCACGTGACTGATCACATGATTGTTCTATCCACGTTCCTAGGTATCTATATACCTGCACATTCTCCACGACGGTGTTTGCTACTGTAAGATTAATGTTGATGTGGTTTAGTGGTGACTTTGTAATTACCATAAGCTTGGTTTTGGTAAGATTTATCTTCAGGCCGTACTCGTTACATCTCTGATTTAATTTTCCTAAAAGATGTTGTATATCATAAACGGTAGTCGCTAGTAAGACAGTGTCATCCGCGTATCTCATGTTGTTAACAAATTCCTCATTGACCACAATTCCTATTGATTCGCTTTCTAGGGCTTCGTTAAGAATAGCTTCACTATAAAGGTTGAATAGTAGTGGGGAGAGGATGCATCCTTGCCTTACCCCACGACGAATCTCCATTTCTTCGGTCGGATGTTTGTCCACTGTAGTACTAGCCTTTTGGTTCCAATACAGGTTACTGATTATTCTCACGTCATCAGAGTCGATGTTTTTGCGTAGGAGTAGTTGATATAGCTTGTCATACTTAACCTTATCAAAGGCCTTCTCAAAGTCAATGAAGCACGCAAATACCTCTTGATTTATGTCTAGGCACCGCTGAAAAAGGACATTGATACCAAAAAGCGCCTCTCTGGTCCCAAGTCCTTCCCGGAACCCAAACTGGGTATCGCTTATATCCACTTCCAGCTTTCTATATATTCTTTTATGGAAGATCTTTAAGAACAATTTTAATGCGTGACTCATGTGAGTGCAATGGTGCAATAGTCCGAGCATTCTCTCAGGTTTGGTTTTTTTGGAAGTAGCACGAAGGTCAATAATAACCACTGTTCAGGGATTTCTCCTGTCTCGTAGATGTTATTGAATACTTCGAGCAGGATGTCTACTACGTCGTCATCAAACATTTTGAAAATGTCAATAGGTATTTGATCTGGACCAACGGCTTTACCCTGTTTCATCGTTTCCAGAGCATATTCTATTTCCGTTCTTAGTATTTTTAGTTTACCCTTGTTTATTGCTATGACTGGTTGCGGACCTCTTTTATCATCAAACAGTTCGGAAAGATACTCTTTCCATCTCTCTATCTTGTCCTTCACGTCAACTATTATTTGCCCGTTTACATCCTTGATTATATTCCCGGCAGCTTTGTTCTTATTGCAGCCAGCCATCTCTTTAATCTTCTTATGCATATGGAAGCAATCATACTTCCTTTCTAGTGTTTCTATTTCCTCACACTGAGTAGTTAGATAGGCCTCTTTAGCCTTTTTAACGTGTGTCTGTATTGTTTTGTGTAGCGCCTTGTATTCGTCTATAGAGCCTTTGCTCTTCCTCCTCTTCTCCATAAGTTCTAAAATGTCTCCTGTTATCCAAGGCTTCTTCTTGGTTCCGTTACTCCTAAGGTGTTGTTTAACTATTGCTTCTAACCCTGTTTGAATGTGGTTCCATTTTTCATCTACGCTTACATTACTTTTGCTTTGAACCTTATTGCTTCTCATATATTCGTTTACTTCATGTTTTACCATGCTGCTGATTTCAGGATCCCTGAGGAGTTTAGTATCTATGAAATCATGTCTGGGTTTTGCTATCTTTTTCATTTTAACCCTGAGTTCAGCAACTACGGGGTTGTGGTCCGAGTTAATGTCGGCCCCCGGATATGTTTTTGCACTCTTAATTGAATTCTTATATCGGTTATTAACAAGGATGTAATCTATTTGATTCCTTACTAGTTTTTCTTCATTATCTGCAGGAGATTTCCATGTGTACAGTCTACGATCGGGAAGTTTGAAGAAGGTATTTGCTATCATTAGGTCTTTGTCCTGACAGAACTCTATAAGTCTATTTCCTTGCACATTCCTCTCTCCCAGGCCATAGTCTCCTGTGTGCGCTTCGACCTTAACCTTTCCCACTTTAGCGTTAAAATCCCCCATTACTATCGTGATGTCACTGTTCTTGATACTTTTGAAGATATATTCGAGTTCCGCATAAAATTCTTCACTACAATACTGGAAATCAACGTAGCGGTCGATATGCTCTTAATGTAGATAAACCTCCAATTTTCAAAAATACATCTACGGATTTTGAATTCATTGTTTGCCCAATAACAGCCTGGTACTTTTAAAATTGCATCTTTAAAATCTCCAATTATACTTAGACCTTGATTTTACGTATGTTCCTGTTTTTCTAACAAATTTATGGCATGATTCACAAAATCATATTAGCTTTTAAGATAGCTAAATTATTTTAAAGTTCTTTGTTTTTTAGAACTGCTTGGAAGTTTTTACTGACTTACTTGCAGGATCCAAAAATTGTATTACAAACGTTTTTAAAGTTTTTGAAATTGAGAGAATCTCTGACCTACCAACTATTTTGGAAATTATAAAATACAGTTATTTGACTTGCTTGAAGAGGGTGGCACTAAAATACGCTGTGAGCTCAGTCGGGATTTACAAAATTATATTGAACTTGTCTAAATAAAATTATAAAAATATGCAAGATCTTGATACGTAAATATCGTTTTACGTTTTCTAAAGATAAATATAACTTTTGTATTTTTTATGAACATTACAATCCACTAAATTTTACAAAAGAACTGAGTTATATATAAATACACCAAATCTGAAGAAAAAGCTTAAAAATAAGCACAAAATCTTAAAATAAGCACCAAATTCAAAAAAAATATTAAAAAAGCAAAAAAAGCGTAAAATACTTAGTTCAAAGGAATCCGCTCTCTAGTGATAAGTCTATAAATAAGTATGTGATCGGCGACGATGCGTGCTATACCCGGAATGATGATGTCATATGTGCGTACAATCTTATTTCAGCTATTTACCATCAGGAGCCAGCACATGTCAAGCAAATATGATTTTGCTTGATTTTCGCGCGTCAATCGTGCCCTTAAGACCAATTAGCATCTTGTCTGCGTAATCAAAAATATTTGAGAAAATTATATTCGAACAACTTAACCACTACTTAACGCAATATAATGTATTTCCTGTGAATAAGTCAGGCTTTAGAAAAGGTCACAGCACCAGCACTTTCAAAAGTTACTCAAGACATTATTAACTTGGTAGATAATAGTAGAACAGTGGCATTGGTTTTACTCGATTTTAGTAAGACTTTCAATTGTCTCAATCATTTTT
The DNA here is from genome assembly GCA_963932245.1 of Tachinus rufipes. NCBI lineage: Eukaryota > Metazoa > Arthropoda > Insecta > Coleoptera > Staphylinidae > Tachinus > Tachinus rufipes. Next base: position 57,026,410 of record OZ010748.1, read on the forward strand.
TTTTATTGGCAATATTAACAGACTTTAATTTAAACAATGCAACTATTCAACTTTTTAAAAGTTATTTTAGTGATTGTTTCCAACAAGTGGTTTTAAATACAAAGACATCTGGTTTAATGAATATGCTTTGCGGGGTTTCTCAAGGTTTTGTTCTTGAACCCCGTTTATTTACTCTTTATACTGCTACATTAAGTAAAAATGTGTCTTTAGGTACTGTACATCAATACGCCGATGATACTCAAATTTATTATAGTTTTGACAAATCCAAATTTCCTAACGGTCTATCACTTAAAATAAATGAAAATAATTTACTTTGGAAAACATAAAGATTGGGCAAAAGCAAATCAAATCAAAAATCTTGGTTTTTTAATTGATTCAGACTTACGCTTCCGTGGTCACGTATCTAAAATTGTTCAAAAAAGTTATGGAGCTTTACGTTTATTATATAGTAATAAACACATTTATTATTTTATCAGTTAAATCGTACTTTATATGAAGCACTTATTTTATGTCATGCTAACTATGGTGATACTATGTAGGGGCCTTGCCTAGACGTTGCAAGTAGATACAGACTACAAAAAATTGAAAACAGTTGTATTAGGTTTGTGTATAACTTACGTGCTTGAGATCATGTGCGATACCGGCTAAGTCATCTTAAGTGGATTGACATGGCCAATCGTAGATTACTACATCTAGTAACCCTGGTACATACAGTCCTCGTAACTAAAATACCGTTTTACCTATTTAATTGTATACAACTAGCATATGTTGTTAATACAACTAGTTTTGAGCGTAGATATCATCATTTACTCACAATTGCTAGACATAAAACAAATATTTATAAAAGATCTTTTTGTTAAGCGTCAAGTGTAGCCTATAACAACTTGCCTAAGTTTAAAAAAATGTCTGTTTCTATATTTAAAACCAATACTAATTACATCTGCAATGCTAATTAATGAAGTTTAGTGTATATTTGTGTGTATATGTAATGCTATTTATTTTTGTTTTTGATTATGATTATGTTATTTTTATTACTTTATTAAAATATTGTTTATTATGATTTCTGTTTAGAATATGTTTTTGTTGTTAAGAATTTTGTATGTTTCTTTAACTCGGTTAAGTAGAACAGCATTTGCTAGACTTCGCCTAGTATGAAATAAAGTATTTTTTATTTATTTATTTAATTTATCAATAATACTCAAATATAAAAAAAATCAAATGATATATATTACAATGAATCATCTCTTCAATATATTATCTAAATTTGCCACCTAAACAATTTTTTCCATAATATTTCTTATCATCTGATTATGAATAAAACTCGATTTCTCCACTTTCATAGCGTCATCTAGCACTTGGTCAAAAATTTGCGAACAAACTATTTAATATAGAAAACATCTTCAAGCTTGAAATACCACGAAATCAACAAATAGTTGCAAAACATATTTTTTTTTACAATCACTATCGTTAAATTACTCATCTATAAAATAAAAAAATAAAAAGGTGTAAAAAAATTGAGATAATTATGTTTATTATTATTTTATTTATTTAGTTGTGGTATCACTCGGACATTGTTAATTTGCTATGACAAATATTTAATAGCGCTTGCCACTAGAACAATTTGTGCGTACAAATTTTTACAAAAAAAGTTTAAATAAAATTATTAAAATTATTACATACAAATTAATTATCATTTACAAAAAAAAAATTGCTTTACTTTTTATTTATGTGAGACAAGCTTAGTTTTGAATTACTTATATAAATTGAATAAAAAGATTTACATTTAAAATTAAATGTCGTTATAAAAATTCATAGTAAATAATTGTCTAAACCAGAATTGTTCAACAATATATATAAAAGCTGAGATCAGTAATCCTGATAGCAGAATTCCAAATGCAAATTGAAAATGTAACATTTTCAATGGTATCAATTCATCATCTAAATGACAACTAACTATTTGGTGGTCTATATTCCATTTTATAAATAATCCCATCTCAAAAAACCTTTGAAATTTAGTATTTACATGTTTAGTAAGATAATGACCTTTAATCAACGTTGCTGTGTAATATGTTTTAGAAATAGGAATAATATACATTTGGTCGGTAATAGAGTCATTGATTTTCATCATTTCTATTGTAATAGAATCCATAAGTATAGTAACATTTTTGTATTTGTAAAGCATGTCTAACCATATGTAATAAAGATTATGTTCTCTTGGTAAGTTAATTGAAGTTTGTTTAATGTAATTATTAACTGAAGTATTATCATAAAACGTATATTTAATACTCACGTCAAGCCCATGTACTTTGAGACCTGCTTTGACAATATTCTCTAAACTTTTAATTTGGTTTCCTTCAAATTGTTTGAAAAGATGTGAATAATATAAGCCCGAAAATGCAGAAGTTACTATTAAACAAAATATCACCCAGAACATAGTTAATAGTTTAATAGAAACAGTATTTGAAATCGTAATTGACTGAAAAATTAAAACTGCGTAAACGTTCATTAATGCATCTATTATATTTGAATATAAATTATTTGAATTCTTATTACCTATCAAATAAACAAAAAAAACTAATAAACTTGATATTAATATTGCAATCCAAGCATAACCAGTGAAAATAAATTTAAAACTTTGCCAGAGCGGAGTTTTAGATGCGATGGGAACTACTATCATAGAATAATATGTACTGTAGGGATAAATAAAGTCATAGTATTGAATTTTTACCATTGATAGAATCTTCGTAAAATCAATATCATTGTTGTACACATAATTTGTAAAATTTACAGAAAAATTATGTACATTTCCAATTAGATTCATAAAGTAATATTGATAAGAAAGATTTGATCCGTAACAATTAATTTGACAATCCATAAAATTGTGTATTGATTTTTCATAGAATTGTTTTATATCATCAATGCTTATATTATTACACGTACCAAGATACACTTTATCATAAACCTCGTCACAATTATCTACAAAATTTTGTATATGATGCATATTGCCTAGTTTATCCAATACAATTGTTTTCGGGATAAGTTTCTTTAAAATTTCAAAAATGTTACTTACATTTACTTTGTCATTATAAATAACAAAATGATATGCATTTGTAATAAAAGGAAATATTTTCGGATCATTTCCATATGCTTTTATTTTAATTTCTTTATCAAGAAGTATATAAACAATTTCTGGTGGCACTTCAAGTTCTTTATAGTTTAACGTATTTGAAAACTGAAATATACTTTGTTTAATATCAATAACTTTTGAAAGCTCTTCAACAATCCAATTGCGCTGATCAGTAAATACTAGAGATGTTCTTAAATGTTTAAAATGGCCGTAGATATCCTTAACGCATTCGACAATTCTTACATCTTGCTGGCTCTATAAAACATATTGTTATTTTGGAATTTAGTATTTTATAATCTTACCGCTAATAATGAAGATACATCTAAGTAACCACGCACATTTGACGTGGTTGCTATTAATATTAACAATTTAATTAAATTAAATAAAAACATTATGTCATGTGTGTACTTCGATGTGCGGCACACAAATCATTATTCATTTCATTGATTTCATATAAAATTATGAACATTTATTTTATTGTTGTTTTTCAGGAATATGTATTATTTATTATTAAACCAAAATTCCAATATACTAAGTGCATTATGTTATGCAATAGTATGATTATTTAATGATAAACATTATTAGTTAATTGCACAACTAATTTGTAAAACACTACTAAAAAGCATAGAAGAAGGAACTAAATAATTGTTTCTTATAAATAAATGTTTTTGAAATAGTACACTGATTTATATTTCGAAAATATTTGTTTTGTAAAAAAAATATTTACATACCATTTAAATTTAATTTATTTCTTGAATACTGTAATTATTCAAAATACTTGCATTTGCATTTAATACAATTTGAGTGTAGTTTATTTTTTTACTTCCTGCCGCAAACATGTTAGTCATAAAATAATTTTATAAATACATAGCAATACAAACTGTTTCATGGTTGCATGCAAAGGACTAAATGTTTATTTTACTATTATATAATGTAATTATTTTCTATGAGAAATATAGAATATTAATATTAATAATAAATTTACATTTATATTTTATTTTCTATCGTTTTTGTTCAAACATTTATTTAATTTCATTTTATAATTTATAATATTCTAATGTTGTTTTTTTTATATTTGATAAACTATTAACAAAACTAGTTCAATAAAATTATTTATGTAATATAGTTAATAATTTATAATTGGTTATTATTTTTGCTAAGTGACAATTTGTAGTAGTTCAAAAACTTTCAAATCTGAGCCATTGTTATTGTAAGAAATAATTTAAAAAAACATTCTGTTTTTTTGTCCCTGGTAAAAATAAATTTATAAACTTACTATTTATATTCAATTAATGTTTTGCATCAAATACTACTCTCAACTTATATAAAAAGCAACTATTTCAAGATGGCTAATCCAAATAGCGTGAACGCAAGTTCGACTTCAATAAATACGTGTACTCCGTGCGTTGTGTGTGACACAGTGTATTATCCCTCGTGTGCTAAAAACTAAAACAATTGATTAACATTGACAAAAACATGCTAGTCTGTAAGGAAACAAGGTCTAATAACAAATACAAAGTGGAAATAAAATATTTAAACGCATTAGTTGAAGAATAGGATATATTAGATGGTACATTACAAAACTGCTGCGAAGTTGAAAACAAATTTTAAAAAACCTAGCAACAAATATACTCTCAGAAAAAAGGCATTATCTCCCTTATTATGAGGTCAATTATAAATACACCGTTAGATCGGCAAGAAAAAAACACATATTTCTATAGCAAATGCAAGCAATAATTAATGAGCATTAACTAACTAATTGAGTATTTTATTAATTAACAGTAATTGTTTAGCACAGCTCTTACCCAAGGTCAAATCTAAGTTCTGAAAACGGCATTTAAATAGTTTTTCACATAGATTGCACGCGCCGAAATGACAGATCATTAAAATAATTAATTACCGAGATTAGACTAATTCAAGTAAATAGACAAACAAGTGTTAATTCGGTTATTTATCAATTTATTTTAAATTTGAAAATCAATTTTGAATGATAAAACAAGTACCTTAAACATATATCAATGACAGAAATCAGATTTAATTAATTACCGAGATATGAACCGATAAAGTGCTCGCTAATATAAAACAGTCGCTACTTTTGTTGCCAGGTTATTTAAGGGTAATAGAAATTGATAAAATTAAATTTTGAAAACTGCATTCGATAGATAAATCATGTAAAATGATCATATATCAAAGACGCAAATCAGATTTAATTAATTACTGAGATATGAACCGCCGTAATTAAATACTTACTAAACCACTTACTAAAGTGTTCCCGTATTTCAAAGTAATTCTGTTGTGTTGTAATAGCACAGTGATAGAGCAGTTGCTTCGCAGTCTGCGATCGACATCTTGATTTTGTGCTCCGTATAATTAATTAATAATTTACCGGAAAAAAAAGTGGAATTAATTGTTGAAAAGTGTCAGAAAACCTTAAAATAATTAAAAGTAGCTGAAAAGAAGTGTTTTTAGCCCCGGGGGAGCCCGGAGGCCCTCAGAAAAAGTGTTTGAAATTTGACAACTGTCAAACATAACCTCAATCTGAAATTAATTAAATTCATATTTAATTGTCAATTTATTTCGGATATTTAACAAAGAAAATAGTAAATAATTACTAAAAATGGTTGACGAGAAGGCAAATGGAACCCCACCACCCCCGCAAGTGAGTAATAGAATATTAAAACGAAAATTATTAATTGAACCTAACCTGACGGGTGCAAAAAGGAGTGTAAATGTTCCCACTCAGAATCGATTCGAGGTGCTCACACCGATGAACACCGATGATAATCCGATTGTGGGTGAGAAAATTACCCCCCAAACGGCTAATCCTTCAATTCCTTTAATTCCTAAATCTAATTCGTCAGCGCCTACTAATATAAATAAACCGCCTGCTAGTTTAAATAAACCGCCTCCTATTATTTTACATACTCAATTGGACAATTTAAAAGAGCTGTTTTCATTTATCAAAAATAATAGTAATGATAAATTTTTTATTAAACACGGCTTTAATAATAGAATTTCAGTACAAACTAGTACCATGTCTGACTTTAGGCTATTAAAAGAAGCATTTAAAAATGAAGAATTAGAATTTCACACATTTACACAAAAAAGTGAAAAAACTCACAGATTTGTTATGCTTGGGCTTCAGGTCGACCTTAAAGCAGATGAAATTAAAACTGAATTTTCAGAATCATATGAAATAGATATTTTAAACTGCATGAAAATGCAAAATAAATCTATTTATATCTTAACAACAAGTAATAAAATTACTTTAAAGGAATTGAGCGATAAAGTCCGTTATATATACCACACGTCGGTTACTTTTGAGAGATATTTTAATAAAAAGCTCATAAGCCAATGTCATCGATGTCAAGAGTGGGGTCATGCCACGTCAAATTGTTTTGTGAATGCACGATGCTTGAAATGTGCCGGCAATCATTTAACCCATACCTGCACCAAAACTAAAGATGAAAATGCCACGTGCGCTAATTGCAACGGGCCGCACCCAGCCAATTCGATCAACTGTCTCGTCTACCAAAAAAGGATAGATGGCATACAAAAATCCAGGCAGTCCAAAGGATTATCAACTTCAGGACGACAGCAACAGCAGCAACCTATTAAATATGTAGCAGCGCCGCAGCCCGCAGTGAACGCTTGGGCAACAAAAATAAATCAGTATGCCGCAGCATCACAAACACAGCAGAGCCAGCAACCTCAACAATATGTGGAGCAGAACCAGAAGCAGTTTTTAAGCAACCAGCAGTCGCAGCAGTTTCCAAGCAACCAGCAGTCGCAGCAGTTTAGAAGCAACCAACAGTCGCAGCAACAACATCAGCAGCAGCGTCCCTCCCAAAGTAATAAATCATTTTTGTTCCCAGACAATGATGATTATAATAATGTGATGGGGGAAATTAATAGACTAAAAGGAATGGTGAACCTATCGAGAATGTTCAGTTTGTTAAAAGAAATGAACGATCGGCTAGAGTGTTGTCGCTCAGAAGCTGACAAGTTTCAAACCATCTTATCATTTATGTCACAATTGGACTAAATGGCTGATACACTGAACATTTTCGAATGGAACGCCAACAGTGTGAAAACAAAGGTTGGTGAACTTATAGAATTTCTTACAAGGACAGAAGTAGATGTTTTAATAATTACGGAGACAAAATTAGATCCCAGTATTAAATTTAAAATTAAAGGCTACCAAGTCGAAAGACAAGACCGTAACATTGCAGGTGGTGGGGTGGCTCTGCTTGTAAGAAATTCAATCAGTTTTATGCGCATAAATTGTGATAGCAATTTGGAACATATCGCAATACGATTGGAAGATGGATTAACGCTGGTAGGTGTGTACAATCGACCAAATTACCACTTCAATGAGGAAGATGTTCTAAATCTTTTAGACAGAGGAAATAGAGTTTTACTCATTGGAGATTTAAACGCACGACACAGCACCTGGAACTGTCACCTCAACAACCCCAATGGTACATGTTTATACAACATGTCCATTGCACATAACCTACACATCATGCATCCACCTTCACACACACACTACCCACCTAATGGAATGACACCTACGACAATAGATTTGGCAATCAATAAAAACGTGACAAATATAACAGATTTGAAAACAGTAGACGAACTGAGCTCGGATCATACACTAATAACATGCACACTATACAACACAATTAACAGACAAAGACAGATTGTACAGAAACCCGATTACAAGAGTGCCAATTGGCCTCTCTTTAGGAGGATTCTAAACAGAGACGTTATTGTAGACAGAAACATTAACAGCCCCGACGAAATTGACAGACAAGTTGAAAATTTGACAAAAACTATACAAAAAGCTCTGAAAAAGAGCGTAAAAATGAAAACTATAGACCTTCTGGCAGACAGACTACCTCAAGACATTATTGACAAAATTCAAAATAGAAATAGAGTTCGTAAAATTTGGCAAAGGACCGGAGATAGGACTGAAAAAGATAACATGACAAATTTGAACAGACAAATTAAATTTGACATTAAAGAATTCAGAAACAAATCTTGGAACGACAGAATTGAAAGACTTTCACACAGAGACAACTCGATCTGGGCCCTGGTGAAGTCGATCAAACGAAAATTAATGACGATACCGACACTGACAAGTGAAGATGGCATTACTACCGCCTTCACTGACGTTGACAAAGCAGAAATGCTAGGGGCGACATTAGAGAAAATACACGTTTTAGACGATGACGAGACCGACGAACAAAAAGAAATCACTGTAAGAGTGGAACGTTTCCTGTCAGAATATCAACCTATTCAGGATGAAATATTTTTGACAAGTCCCAAAGAGGTTAGAGAAGTGATAAGAAAACTACCATCATTAAAAGCAGCAGGACACGACAATATACAGAACATTACACTAAAACACATCACACGAAAAACACTGGTACAACTGCATTACATAATAAACGGGATCATTACGTTGGGTTATTTTCCAAAACTGTGGAAAATAGCTCAAGTGATGCCCATTCACAAAACTAAACAATCACCTACTTCGCCCGACTCATATCGTCCAATATCACTACTCACGACATTAAGTAAACTGACGGAAAAAATCATAATAAAAAGACTGGATACATTCGAATCGGACAACAAACTGACGACCGATAATCAATTTGGTTTTAGAAGCGGACATGGGACGGTTCAGCAAATTGCTAGAATCGTCAACGACATTCAAATTAGCTACAACAAAGACAAAGTGACTGACATGGTTCTGCTCGACGTCAAGAAAGCTTTTGACCGAGTATGGACAGACGGACTAATCCATAAAATGGTGACACAACACTACCCACAATACTTGACCAAACTTGTACACAATTATTTAACAGGCAGGCAGTTCCAGGTAAAAGTAAATGACACTCTTTCTTCCTTAAGAACTATAGTTGCTGGTGTGCCGCAAGGCTCAATATTAGCCCCAAAACTTTTCAATATTTACATAAACGACATACCTGTCTTTGAAAAGACAAATCTTGCATTGTACGCAGACGATACTGCGATTTACTCAAGCTCTTTCTACGCAATGGCCGCACAAAAACAAAACCAAATACACCTAAACACGCTGCAAAAATTCTTCAAATTTTGGAAAATACAAATTAACACTAACAAATCAGAGCGAATAATTTTTACACGTAAATTCACAAATATTAAAACATTTACAAACACCAAACTCGACCAAGATACTATACCGACGAAGCAGCACGTCAAGTATTTGGGAGTCTATCTAGACTCTCGTCTAAATTATCATAAACACCTCACTCACACAATAGACAAAACAAACCAGGCCATCAAACACATATATCCATTCATAAACAAAAACAGCTCACTTTCATCAGACACCAAAATTCATCTTTTCAAAACAATCATTAGACCGGCTTTGACTTATGCAGCTCCAGTTTGGTGCTGCGTAGGCAAGACCAACCTAAATAAGTTACAGATAATGCAAAATAAATGTCTTAGAATGGCGCTACGAAAAGACAGGTATGTCAAAATTACTGATTTGCACCAAGAGGCAAAAGTACCACTAATTTCGGACCACATCCTAGAAAATTCTCAAAACTTTTATAAATTTAAACTCGACAACAACGCTCTTCTCACAGGATTAACCAGTATAAGAGCGCACAACAAACCTTTCCGACTGAAACACAGGCTCAGCTACCAGTGTCTTCCAATCTTTAACCAACATGATTGAACCTGTTATATCATATTTGTATCATACTTGTATCATATTTGTATCATATTTGTAGTATTGTACAAAACTGTTTTTAACTTGTAAATAGTAGGTTAGGTTAGTTTTTTAGGTAAAATTTGTTAAAATTTGTTACCGTTGTTTATGCGGAACATTTAATTGTACCAAAACCATAATAATTTAAAATGTTTATAACCTGTGTGAATGAAGAATGAAAGATTAATAAATGTAAGAATGAGAGAAGAATGAATGTGAGTCTGAATGGACGAAATGTATATAGTAATTATCACAATTGTTTATTTATTATGTTGATTGTATACCGATTGTTGTAGTTTCTTAAAACATGAAACAATCTTAACCTGAAATGTACACCAAAAACCCTGTTTTATGTATAAATTTAAAAATTTTCAATAAACGTCTAAACGCAGAAACGCAGTTGCTTCGCAGTATAGAGGTCCAGTGTTCGATACTCGAGTAAATTTTTTTTTTTTTATTACAAAATTTTAAACATTTTTACAATGGATTTTATGTAATTATTTTAACTGTAAAATTAATACAATTAAATTGCATAAATTACTATTAAAATTTAATAATTGATAAAAAATTCACCAAGCGCCATTTTTTGTTGCCAGGTGATTTAAGGGTAGTAGATATTAAATAATTTAAATTTTGAAAAATGGATTCCATACATAAAACAAGTAAAATGATCATATATCAATGACACAAATCAAATTTAATTAATTACTGAGATATGAACGGACAAAGTGCACGCTTATTAGCGCGCGTCATCCCACGCTCATTTTGTTGCCAGGTGATTTAAGGGTAGTAGATATTAAAAAAATTGAATTTTGATAATTGGATTCTATAGATAAAACATGTAAAATGATCATATATCAATGACAGAAATCAAATTTAATTAAATACTGAGATATGATCGGATAAAGTGCGCGCTTATTAGCGCGCGTCATCCCACGCTCATTTTGTTGCCAGGTGATTTAAGGGTAGTAGATATTAAAAAAATTGAATTTTGATAATTGGATTCCATAGATAAAACATGTAAAATGATCATATATCAATGACAGAAATCTAATTTAATTAATTACTGAGATATGATCGGATAAAGTGCGCGCTTATTAGCGCGCGTCATCCCACGCTCATTTTGTTGCCAGGTGATTTAAGGGTAGTAGATATTAAAAAAATTAAATTTTGATAATTGGATTCTATAGATAAAACATGTAAACTGATCATATATCAATGACAGAAATCAAATTTAATTAATTACTGAGATATGAACGGATAAAGTGCGCGCTAATATAAAACAGTCATCGCACGCTCATTTTGTTGCTAGGTGATTTAAGGGTAGTAGATATTGAAAAAAAAGGAATTTTAAAAAATGGATTCCATAGATAAAATATGCGAAATGATCATATATCAATGACAGAAATCAAATTTAATTAATTACTGAGATATGAGCGGATAAAGTGCGCGCTTATTAGCGCGCGTTATCCCACGCTCATTTTGTTGCCAGGTGATTTAAGGGTAGTAGATATTAAAAAAATTGAATTGTGATAATTGGATTTTATAGATAAAACATGTAAAATGATCATATATCAATGACAGAAATCAAATTTAATTAATTACTGAGATATGAACGGATAAAAAGCGCGCTAATATAAAACAGTCATCGCACGCTCATTTTGATGCTAGGTGATTTAAGGGTAGTAGATATTGAAAAAATGGAATTTTGAAAAATGGATTCCATAGATAAAATATGTAAAATGATCATATATCAGTGACAGAAATCAAATTTATTTAATTACTGAGATATGAACGGATAAAGTGTGCGCTAATATAAAACAGTCATCGCACGCTCATTTTGATGCTAGGTGATTTAAGGGTAGTAGATATTGAAAAAATAAAATTTTGAAAAATGGATTCCATAGATAAAAGTTGTAAAATGATCATATATCAATGACAGACATTAAATTTAATTAATTACTGAGATATGAACGGATGAAGTGCGCGCTTATTAGCGTGCGTCGTCCCACGCTCATTTTGATGCCAGGTGATTTAAGGATAGTAGATATTAAAAAAATGGATATTTGAAAAATGGATTCCATACATAAAACATGTAAAATGATCATATATCAATGACAGAAATCAAATTTATTTAATTACTGAGATATGAACGGATAAAGTGTGCGCTACTATAAAACAGTCATCGCACGCTCATTTTGTTGCTAGGTGATTTAAGGGTAGTAGATAATAAAAAAAATGAATTTTGAAAATTGGATTGCATAGATAAAACATGTAAAATGATCATATATCAATGACAGATATCAAATTTAATTAATTACTGAGATATGATTGGATAAAGTGTGCGCTAATATAAAACAGTCATCGCACGCTCATTTTGTTGCTAGGTGATTTAAGGGTAGTAGATATTGAAAAAAATAGAATTTTAAGAAATGGATTCCATAGATAAAATATGTGAAATTATCATATATCAATGACAGAAATCAAATTTAATTAATTACTGAGATATGAGCGGATGAAGTGCGCGCTTATTAGCGCGCGTTATCCCACGCTCATTTTGTTGCCAGGTGATTTAAGGGTAGTAGATATTAAAAAAATTGAATTGTGATAATTGGATTTTATAGACAAAACATGTAAAATGATCTAATATCAATGACAGAAATCAAATTTAATTAATTACTGAGATACGAACGGATAAAAAGCGCGCTAATATAAAACAGTCATCGCACGCTCATTTTGTTGCTAGGTGATTTAAGGGGAGTAGATATTGAAAAAATAGAATTTTGAAAAATGGATTCCATAGATAAAATATGTAAAATGATCATATATCAATGACAGAAATCAAATTTATTTAATTACTGAGATATGAACGGATAAAGTGTTCGCTAATAAAAAACAGTCATCGCACGGTCATTTTGTTGCTAGGTGATTTAAGGGTAGTAGATATTGAAAAAATGGAATTTTGAAAAATGGATTCGATAGATAAAACATGTAAAATGATCATATATCAATGACAGAAATCAAATTTAATTAATTTCTGAGATATGAACGGATAAAAAGAGCGCTAATATAAAACAGTTATCGCACGCTCATTTTGTTGCTAGGTGATTTAAGGGTAGTAGATTTAAAAAAAAATGAATTTTGAAAAATGGATTGCATAGATAAAACATGTAAAATGATCATATATCAATGACAGAAATCAAATTTAATTAATTACTGAGATTTAAACGGATAAAAAGCGCGCTAATATAAAACAGTCATCGCACGCTCATTTTGTTGCTAGGTGATTTAAGGGTAGTAGATATTAAAAAAATGGAATTTTTAAAAATGGATTCCATAGATAAAACATGTAAAATGATCATATATCAATGACAGAAATCAAATTTAATTAATTTCTGAGATATGAACGGATAAAAAGAGCGCTAATATAAAACAGTCATCGCACGCTCATTTTGTTGCTAGGTGATTTAAGGGTAGTAGATAATAAAAAAAATGAATTTTGAAAAATGGATTGCATAGATAAAACATGTAAAATGATCATATATCAATGACAGATATCAAATTTAATTAATTACTGAGATATGATTGGATAAAGTGTGCGCTAATATAAAACAGTCATCGCACGCTCATTTTGTTGCTAGGTGATTTAAGGGTAGTAGATATTGAAAAAAATAGAATTTTAAAATATGGATTCCATAGATAAAATATGTGAAATTATCATATATCAATGACAGAAATCAAATTTAATTAATTACTGAGATATGAGCGGATGAAGTGCGCGCTTATTAGCGCGCGTTATCCCACGCTCATTTTGTTGCCAGGTGATTTAAGGGTAGTAGATATTAAAAAAATTGAATTGTGATAATTGGATTTTATAGATAAAACATGTAAAATGATCTAATATCAATGACAGAAATCAAATTTAATTAATTACTGAGATACGAACGGATAAAAAGCGCGCTAATATAAAACAGTCATCGCACGCTCATTTTGTTGCTAGGTGATTTAAGGGGAGTAGATATTGAAAAAATAGAATTTTGAAAAATGGATTCCATAGATAAAATATGTAAAATGATCATATATCAATGACAGAAATCAAATTTATTTAATTACTGAGATATGAACGGATAAAGTGTTCGCTAATAAAAAACAGTCATCGCACGGTCATTTTGTTGATAGGTGATTTAAGGGTAGTAGATATTGAAAAAATGGAATTTTGAAAAATGGATTCCATAGATAAAACATGTAAAATGATCATATATCAATGACAGAAATCAAATTTAATTAATTTCTGAGATATGAACGGATAAAAAGAGCGCTAATATAAAACAGTTATCGCACGCTCATTTTGTTGCTAGGTGATTTAAGGGTAGTAGATTTAAAAAAAAAATGAATTTTGAAAAATGGATTGCATAGATAAAACATGTAAAATGATCATATATCAATGACAGAAATCAAATTTAATTAATTACTGAGATTTAAACGGATAAAAAGCGCGCTAATATAAAACAGTCATCGCACGCTCATTTTGTTGCTAGGTGATTTAAGGGTAGTAGATATTGAAAAAATGGAATTTTTAAAAATGGATTCCATAGATAAAACATGTAAAATGATCATATATCAATGACAGAAATCAAATTTAATTAATTTCTGAGATATGAACGGATAAAAAGAGCGCTAATATAAAACAGTCATCGCACGGTCATTTTGTTGCTAGGTAATTTAAGGGTAGTAGATATTAAAAAAAAATGAATTTTTAAAAATGGATTGCATAGATAAAACATGTAAAATGATCATATATCAATGACAGAAATCAAATTTAATTAATTACTGAGATATGATCGGATAAAGTGTGCCCTAATATAAAACAGTCATCGCACGCTCATTTTGTTGCTAGGTGATTTAAGGGTAGTAGATATTGAAAAAAATAGAATTTTAAAAAATGGATTCCATAGATAAAATATGTGAAATGATTATATATCAATGACAGAAATCAAATTTAATTAATTACTGAGATATGAGCGGATGAAGTGCGCGCTTATTAGCGCGCGTTATGCCACGCTCATTTTGTTGCCAGGTGATTTAAGGGTAGTAGATATTAAAAAAATTGAATTGTGATAATTGGATTTTATAGATAAAACATGTAAAATGATCTAATATCAATGACAGAAATCAAATTTAATTAATTACTGAGATATGAACGGATAAAAAGCGCGCTAATATAAAACAGTCATTGCACGCTCATTTTGTTGCTAGGTGATTTAAGGGTAGTAGATATTAAAAAAATGGAATTTTGAAAAATGGATTCCATAGATAAAACATGTAAAATGATCTAATATCAATGACAGAAATCAAATTTAATTAATTACTGAGATATGAACGGATAAAAAGCGCGCTAATATAAAAGAGTCATCGCACGCTCATTTTGTTGCTAGGTGATTTAAGGGGAGTAGATATTGAAAAAATGGAATTTTGAAAAATGGATTGCATAGATAAAACATGTAAAATGATCATATATCAATGACAGAAATCAAATTTAATTAATTACTGAGATTTGAACGAATAAAAAGCGCGCTAATATAAAACAGTCATCGCACGCTCATTTTGTTGCTAGGTGATTTAAGGGTAGTAGATATTGAAAAAATGGAATTTTTAAAAATGGATTCCATAGATAAAACATGTAAAATGATCATATATCAATGACAGAAATCAAATTTAATTAATTTCTGAGATATGAACGGATAAAAAGAGCGCTAATATAAAACAGTCATCGCACGCTCATTTTGTTGCTAGGTGATTTAAGGGTAGTAGATATTGAAAAAATGGAATTTTTAAAAATGGATTCCATAGATAAAACATGTAAAATGATCATATATCAATGACAGAAATCAAATTTAATTAATTTCTGAGATATGAACGGATAAAAAGAGCGCTAATATAAAAGAGTCATCGCACGCTCATTTTGTTGCTAGGTGATTTAAGGGTAGTAGATATTGAAAAAATGGAATTTTTAAAAATGGATTGCATAGATAAAACATGTAAAATGATCATATATCAATGACAGAAATCAAATTTAATTAATTACTGAGATTTGAACGGATAAAAAGCGCGCTAATATAAAACAGTCATCGCACGCGCATTTTGTTGCTAGGTGATTTAAGGGTAGTAGATATTGAAAAAATGGAATTTTTAAAAATGGATTCCATAGATAAAACATGTAAAATGATCATATATCAATGACAGAAATCAAATTTAATTAATTTCTGAGATATGAACGGATAAAAAGAGCGCTAATATAAAACAGTCATCGCACGGTCATTTTGTTGCTAGGTAATTTAAGGGTAGTAGATATTAAAAAAAAATGAATTTTTAAAAATGGATTGCATAGATAAAACATGTAAAATGATCATATATCAATGACAGAAATCAAATTTAATTAATTACTGAGATATGATCGGATAAAGTGTGCCCTAATATAAAACAGTCATCGCACGCTCATTTTGTTGCTAGGTGATTTAAGGGTAGTAGATATTGAAAAAAATGGAATTTTAAAAAATGGATTCCATAGATAAAATATGTGAAATGATCATATATCAATGACAGAAATCAAATTTAATTAATTACTGAGATATGAGCGGATGAAGTGCGCGCTTATTAGCGCGCGTTATGCCACGCTCATTTTGTTGCCAGGTGATTTAAGGGTAGTAGATATTAAAAAAATTGAATTGTGATAATTGGATTTTATAGATAAAACATGTAAAATGATCTAATATCAATGACAGAAATCAAATTTAATTAATTACTGAGATATGAACGGATAAAAAGCGCGCTAATATAAAACAGTCATTGCACGCTCATTTTGTTGCTAGGTGATTTAAGGGTAGTAGATATTAAAAAAATGGAATTTTGAAAAATGGATTCCATAGATAAAACATGTAAAATGATCTAATATCAATGACAGAAATCAAATTTAATTAATTACTGAGATATGAACGGATAAAAAGCGCGCTAATATAAAAGAGTCATCGCACGCTCATTTTGTTGCTAGGTAATTTAAGGGGAGTAGATATTGAAAAAATGGAATTTTGAAAAATGGATTGCATAGATAAAACATGTAAAATGATCATATATCAATGACAGAAATCAAATTTAATTAATTACTGAGATTTGAACGGATAAAAAGCGCGCTAATATAAAACAGTCATCGCACGCTCATTTTGTTGCTAGGTGATTTAAGGGTAGTAGATATTGAAAAAATGGAATTTTTAAAAATGGATTCCATAGATAAAACATGTAAAATGATCATATATCAATGACAGAAATCAAATTTAATTAATTTCTGAGATATGAACGGATAAAAAGAGCGCTAATATAAAACAGTCATCGCACGGTCATTTTGTTGCTAGGTAATTTAAGGGTAGTAGATATTAAAAAAAAATGAATTTTTAAAAATGGATTGCATAGATAAAACATGTAAAATGATCATATATCAATGACAGAAATCAAATTTAATTAATTACTGAGATATGATCGGATAAAGTGTGCCCTAATATAAAACAGTCATCGCACGCTCATTTTGTTGCTAGGTGATTTAAGGGTAGTAGATATTGAAAAAAATAGAATTTTAAAAAATGGATTCCATAGATAAAATATGTGAAATGATCATATATCAATGACAGAAATCAAATTTTATTAATTACTGAGATATGAGCGGATGAAGTGCGCGCTTATTAGCGCGCGTTATGCCACGCTCATTTTGTTGCCAGGTGATTTAAGGGTAGTAGATATTAAAAAAATTGAATTGTGATAATTGGATTTTATAGATAAAACATGTAAAATGATCTAATATCAATGACAGAAATCAAATTTAATTAATTACTGAGATATGAACGGATAAAAAGCGCGCTAATATAAAACAGTCATTGCACGCTCATTTTGTTGCTAGGTGATTTAAGGGTAGTAGATATTGAAAAAATGGAATTTTTAAAAATGGATTCCATAGATAAAACATGTAAAATGATCATATATCAATGACAGAAATCAAATTCAATTAATTTCTGAGATATGAACGGATAAAAAGAGCGCTAATATAAAACAGTCATCGCACGGTCATTTTGTTGCTAGGTAATTTAAGGGTAGTAGATATTAAAAAAAAATGAATTTTTAAAAATGGTTTGCATAGATAAAACATGTAAAATGATCATATATCAATGACAGAAATCAAATTTAATTAATTACTGAGATATGATCGGATAAAGTGTGCCCTAATATAAAACAGTCATCGCACGCTCATTTTGTTGCTAGGTGATTTAAGGGTAGTAGATATTGAAAAAAATGGAATTTTAAAAAATGGATTCCATAGATAAAATATGTGAAATGATCATATATCAATGACAGAAATCAAATTTTATTAATTACTGAGATATGAGCGGATGAAGTGCGCGCTTATTAGCGCGCGTTATGCCACGCTCATTTTGTTGCCAGGTGATTTAAGGGTAGTAGATATTAAAAAAATTGAATTGTAATAATTGGATTTTATAGATAAAACATGTAAAATGATCTAATATCAATGACAGAAATCAAATTTAATTAATTACTGAGATATGAACGGATAAAAAGCGCGCTAATATAAAACAGTCATTGCACGCTCATTTTGTTGCTAGGTGATTTAAGGGTAGTAGATATTAAAAAAATGGAATTTTGAAAAATGGATTCCATAGATAAAACATGTAAAATGATCTAATATCAATGACAGAAATCAAATTTAATTAATTACTGAGATATGAACGGATAAAAAGCGCGCTAATATAAAACAGTCATCGCACGCTCATTTTGTTGCTAGGTGATTTAAGGGGAGTAGATATTGAAAAAATGGAATTTTGAAAAATGGATTGCATAGATAAAACATGTAAAATGATCATATATCAATGACAGAAATCAAATTTAATTAATTACAAATATTTGTGTTGCATACTTTACTCGCATTTTTTAAAAATTATTTGGATCAATATGAGTTTTAATCATCTTTAACATTGTTCGAGTTGTAGCATTTTTTTAATCAATACGAAATGTTTCCGATATGTCACTCCATGATATCATTTCACCATTGACATCAAAATACAAGTTGGGCGTTATTAAATGGTTTCTTAAACTTTTCATAAGATGTGGAGCATCAAAAACAGTAGCAATTGTTATATTTTCTATATTGATAGCAGGATTTTCTTTTGTAGCGCCTAACATTTTGAAAAATCTATTATTTGTTTCTTGGTCGCATACAAATGCTTTAGTTTCAGATGACAGTCGCTTTAATGTTGTCGCAACATCAATAAATATTTATATACAGGCTTTCTCCTAAAAAACGCCGGAAACTATAATTTTCTTATTTTAAATTTTAGACCCAACAAACTATATATATTCTTAAATGGCAAGAAATAAGCTATCTTGACGTTCTCAGTTTGTAAATATATTTTACCTGTTTCGAGTAACGATATCCATCATCGTTATTTTAAATGGAACACCCTGTATATTTTTACATATTTTGATTTAAGCTAATATTCTGCATACAGCAGTGGATTTTAATTATTTATTTATAGACGGAAATATTTTAAAAAAAATTATGAAATGTGCAAGAAAAACAATCGTAAATACTGAATTATTTTATTGGAAAAAAAACTACAGAAAATACCACTGACTTAAATATTCCAGATAATATAATAAACATATTAGAAAAAGGCCCCAAATTTTCTATAGCCCATACTTTTAATGAATTTCCAATGTTCGCAATGTTGAAATGTATAGAATATTGTATCAATGACAAACCTCCAGATATAGACAAAAATAATTTAAGATCTAAATGCACTAACATCATAACTAACTATTTTAATAAGAACAATAACAACCCGCATAAAAATAAACTATCTGTACATCAAAAAAATTACATCTTGACCAAATGCTTTCTCAAAAAAAACCCTGAACTTAAAGTAACCGGAGCTGATAAAGGAAATAAAACAGTTCTTTTGTACAGAAGTGAATATATTGAAAAAATGTCTCACTTGATTTCCAATAATTGTACCTATTCATTATTAAAAAAAGATTCTACTACTTCATATGAAAAATCCACTAATAATTTTCTTGACATATTACTAGAAAAGAATTACATTTCGGATATCCAACATAGATCACTAAAATGCACAAATTCCATTCCACCAAAAATATACGGATTACCAAAAATTTACAAATAAAATAGACCACTAAGACCAATAGTGTCATGCAATGATTCTTCAGACTATAAATTTTCAAAGTTCATTTCCAGTATTCTTAGTAATTTAACTAATTCCTTTACATACAATGTAAAAAATTCTATTGAAGTAGTAAATAAATTAAAAGATATAACAATTCCTGATTACCACACTTTAATATCTTTAGATGTGGAATCTCTATTTACAAATATCCCTAAAGATTTAGTTCTAAACATAATCAACAAAAAATGGGAAGTAATAAGTACATACACAGAGATTGACAAAGAATTATTTATAAAAATAATAGATCATTTCTTTGAACATAGTTTTTTTCAGTTCAATGGAAATTTTTACAAACAAACGTTTGGCACTCCAATTGGGGAAATGAGTGCTTAAAAGAATTGGAATTTAAGGTTCTATCATTATCAATATACATATATGGATGATACCCTGATCATCTTACCTCATTCAAAAATTGACAAAATATTATCAGTATTTAATAACTTCCATGAATCATTAAATTTCACTATAGAACATTCAGTACAAGATAAATTACCATTTCTAGATCTATTATTGATTAAAGAACATAATAAAATCATTGAAGACCTATATAAAAAATCATGTGATAGCAATAGAACTTTAAACTATTATTCCAATCATCAATTGAGTCATAAAACTAAACATAATAAACATGAATAAAAATAGAATTTTAAACCTAAGTAATCATAGATTTCACAAAAAGAATTTTAACTTACTAAGAGATAAATTAGTTGCTAATGGTTATCCAATTAGACTAATAAATACAATTCTTAATAATAATAAACTCATAGAAGCTTCTCCTATTAATATAGAAGAACCTAACAACATTAATAAAAATTGGTACTCCATTCCATACGTAGATAACTTATCCCATAAACTAAAAAAAAATAGTGTTAAAAGACAATTACACTAATATAACATTCAATTCTCAAAAAACAGTAGGATCACTATTCACAAAGCTAAAAGACAAAACACCATTTATGTTTACAAAAAATACGGTTTATTCAATTCCATGCAATAATTGTAGCAAACATTACATTGGTCAATCAAAACAAAAACTAGTAGATCGCATTAACCAACATAAACGTGACTGCAGAAATAATTTAGAAAAAACAGGCCTCTGTAGTCACCACATAAAAGAGGGTCACCACTTTAATTTCAACAAAACAATCATAATAGATGTGGAACCATCATACAAAAAAAGATTGAGCAGTGAAATGTTACATATTCGAAAAAACTCAACTTGTAACTTCCAAACAGACAGTGAAAACTTAAGTGTGATCTATCATAGTATTATAAACTTAAAATCGCATGGATAATTTCTTTAATAATAATATTAAACATATAACTTGTGAAAATACCCTCATATACATTAAAAATTGAAAAAATTGTTTTAAATAAATAAAATTATCATATCCTTCAAGAGTAATACGTAGTAAAAATTTAAAAAAAAATTTAAATTCATTTCATATTGTTCTATTGTGGTCCTCCATTTGTTTCATAATTAGAAGGAAGAAATGAATTATATTCATACAATTGCATATACCATCAATATAGGTGAAACATAGTTTTTAAGAATTATGGCACTTTATATGGTAAATTTAATAATCAAATTCAGATTAAACACTAAAAGAAATATGGTGAGTAAATAATAGATAATTTACATAAGTTATATGTTTTTTTATTATGTTGTATTTGTATGCTATTTTTGCTATTTAGATTAAATTGTTTTTAATGTGTAAAATTCCTCATGTATTTTAATATTTTTTATGTTTTTATTTTTAATACTTTTTGACTATTTGATATTTTGTCTATTTCATTGTGTAATTAAAAAAAAAATTATCTTGTATTGTAGTGCTGAAGAAGACAACAGAAGTTTTTGAAACGTTCACGTATCTTTAGAATGTTTTAATTAATAAAATTATATTGAGTTCTATTGGCGTATTTTGTTTTATACAAAATTAATCATCTGTATACCTAACCTCAGGAAGGACGTTTAACCAATTACATTTCATCTTAATACTTTTCAACTAAACCTAAAAATATAACATAACAAAAGTGGCATTTTATCATAGCCATAAAAAGCGTTTTTTGACAGTATTTTAAATCAAATGTCTAATCATCTACTAGAAGTATACCAATACAAAAATTAATGTCAACAATTATATGTCAAATTAATTAATATTTTATAACGTTAGTTATTTATACAATAAGGTAGCCAAGTGTGAATTTTGCTTAGAAATTTTGATCAAGCAGATTCTGTCTACTTCACGAAATAAATTTGTTAACTTACTTTGCATTAAATAGTGGTTACTGACAATACAATTTTTAATTGATAAAACAAACTAGATTATTAGATTAGATTATTATTAAAAAATACTACTTTTCTTCAAGAATACAATAAACATTTTGGGGAATTTAATGTTCAAATTTATGTTTTAATATCTATTTATTATGCAAATTCTACACATCTATTTTTAATGTTTTTCTATTATAAAATCGAAAAATTAGTTTGCATATATAAATCGCCATGTTTCACATTTGAAGTATAAATAATTATAGCCAAACACAATATGAAATCATTCGGCTGTTCACAAATTTATTTATAAGATAAACAACCACATTTCTATTCCACAGAGTCTTTTTATTTATGAAGCGATAGAACATAGTTCAACATAAATATTATACTATTTCTATTCTAATATGATGCGTGGATAGCAGAGATACCGCGCCCGAACGTGTATTTACACCTCTTATTGCATGCTGCTACCCTATTACGTTTGCAGTGTATTCAACATATTTAGCAAACACAAAACAGGCAGCGCTTCGTTTGGTAATACTTGGAAGCTAAGTCATCTAATAACTTCCGTGCTGCCCCCTGGGTCTCGGCGAATTTTATGTGTTACATATTTATACGTACACTTGCGCCTCTATTCTATTCCTTCACTCAACGATAATATGTAACAACATACAAAATGTATGTGGGTAATTTTTTTCTTGTGCTTTAAAGAGTAGTTACTGAAATTTTGAATAAAATCGACATAGGGTGACAGAGCTTTTTCGGAACCTGAAAAGTACAAGTTTTGAAGATCGCGAAAACATGTGCAACTTCCTCCATCAAAATAGTGGTGTATACGTATTGATTCTGTAAGTTTTTTGTGATCACTTTAAAAAAAGATTAAAAACAAAGAAATCTAGTTCTTGTGGATCAAATTTTGTTAAGAAGTTAGAAAGAACAGTTTAAAGAAAGCAAAATTTAGCGATTTACGGGTTATTTTGGAATAATGTTTGAAGTTTAATATATCAAACTCACTGCCACAATATTAAACATAAAAATATGGGTTTTAAAGTACATGTAATAAAGAATAATTTGAGCCATTGTGGACCTTTTTATCTTTTTCCAGAAGCCTAAAAATTGAGATACAAAATAAGCTAAAAAAAGAAGTTTTTTTGTGAAATTTCTGACCTTCAAATGTGTGTCATTTTGAACAGGCAATATTCTAAGGTTTAAAATTTTGGGAAGTTAATTTTTTTCATCCATTTAATGATCCTTGAAAATTTAAGCAAAATCAAAGAGGTTGATTTTTTCAAATTAGTCAAAAAGTAATGGAATTACACATGTATATCAAAATCTCTAATCACAATCATCTAAATTTAATGAGTGGTTGCCTGCAAAGTGCTCTTACTATCAATTAAAAACAAACAAGAAAGTGAAACTTACATTTACAGTTTGCCCAGTAAGTGGCAGTAGCCACGGTTAATATTTTAATTTAAAGCTGACGGTTTTAATGTAACATCAACATTCCGTCACATTTTATAATAAAAATAATATAATAAACGTTTATTTCTTGTTTTTCTGCCTTGAAAATTTTACTTAACTTAACATAACATTTGCCATATAAACTTAATTCACTTCTAATATTACATATAATCTTAATTACCCTAAGTCCTGTTTTTAATTAATTATTTATTACTTCCATTTCAATTTGTTTTCTTCTTTCCGTTACCGCTATCATCCATTTTATTCCTCCTCCATCTTTTTTCAGTACCTAATTTCTCCTTTTTTGCTCTTATCTCATCTCAATGCATATTAGCATGTGTTCTATGTTTTCCATCGCTTCTCCACAGATCCTACACATTTTCTTTTTCTCATCCATCCAAAACTTACACACTTTTATTTCCACATCTGAATCTTGCAATCATTCTTTTGTGAATTCTTTTACACTTTCTAGGTACGTTGGTAGTGCATCCGTTATAATATGTACATAATTGGAATTGTACCTAGATTCATTTACCCGTATTCTACGCTCTTGCACTTGTATATCTCTATCTCTTATCATAATTTTATTCCACATACTCCTATCTATTCTCAATCTCTCCACTTCCTCACTAGCATATCCATTCCTGTTAAAAAAATCTCTGTTTGTTCCCATTATTCCGCATTTTCCTTTCATTTTCTCCTTCAAGCACTCTTGTAATATTTTACATTCATTTCTTTCTCTCTCTCTCTTGCTTCATACCTCATTGCTCGCTTTCCTGCTTCTACTCTTAATTTGTCTATTTTAACTTCTTCCATTACAATGTATGCTGGGGTCTCTTTGTTTACTCCTAATACCCATCTCAAATATTTTGTTTGAATAGCCTCTAATTTTTCCTGCACTTTCCACCCCCAGATTTCCGCTCGGCACAATAACATACTTTTTACTAAACTTTCAAACATCATTCTTTTTATTCTCAAACATTCAAATTTTCTTTCACCAATTCCCCATACTTGTACTACCGCTTTATTAGCCTTTCTTGTCATAATTTTTATGTGTTCATTTTCATTATTGTTTCTACAAAAAACTTATCCTAGATATTTAAATGACTTTACTTCTTCAATTTCTTTTTCATCCAATTTTCAGTTTTCTACTCTGCGTCTTCCTCCCCCCTTTCTAAACATCATCATTTTGGTTTTATTTACATTCACTTTTAACTCTTTTTTTCTGAAATATTTATCCAGACATCTAATCATTTCATTCATTTCATTTGCTTGTTTTGCTACAATCACCATGTCGTCTGCATAAGCAAGCGACCACACTTTCTCTCTCACTTTTAATAAAAAACCCTATAACAATAACAAGTAGCTGTAACTACAAGAAAACTCCTATAACGGAGTGGCCGTAACCACAAAACAAAAAGAAGGACTGGGAAGCAAAAATAACTTTGTTCACGTTGTACAGATAAACAATTAATTTTAAAGCTGAAGGCGTTTTATAAATATCTCCAAAAAGAAAGTAATTAAATTGAGATAAAAGAAAAACATATGAAAAAGCAAATTTAGCCTGATATTGCCTGTTCCTTGGATGGTTTTGCTCAGCACTTGGATGGTTTTGCACTGTACTTAGATGGCTTTGCACCGCTTTTGGATAGCTTTGCACAGTACTTGGATGGTTTCGCATAGTTCTTGGACAGGTCCGCACAGTACTTGGAAGGCTTCGCACTTGAATGGCTCCGCAACGTGGTAGGCTTCTTCTACGAGAAAAACATTTCGGATAGAATATCCAATTTCCAAAACCAATAATCCTTTAGCAATTTGCTATAGCATAAGCATGAGCGATAACAACAGCTGTAGCAACAGCGCAGTAGCAATAGCAATAGTAGCTATAGCAGTAGCAGTGGTAGTAGCAATCTGTATTTGCTAACATTTTGACGAGCCTTGTATATCAATATAATTTTGATAATTAATTGATTAATTACCGTAAGAGGAATGTTTTGGGCTGAGTTATGTTTGAAATATTTATTATAAAATATCCGGTTAATAAATATTCTTCATTTAAGCATTAAACGCCGAATGTTTTAAACATAACTTAGCCGCCACGTTTTTCTACCTATCCCATATCGTTTAATGATAACTCTAACAAGAAGCGCAGCGTCAATGTATTTTAGTGTACCCGTACCATGCCGCTGGACGAAGGCGCCATCTGGCTTATTTAGCGGTATATTTTGAAACTAAATTTTATGATTCATGCATCTATCTGGCTAGTTTGACCTGCTATTTTGTGAGTTAGTAGAGAATATTATATTTGCACTAGCGGAGGAAAAAAATTATATATTTATTATTTGGTATTTAATAATGTATTTTGAAAAATATCTATATGTGTAATATTTATTAAAATATTTTTTTTAGTTTAAATTTCTTTTATATTATCATATCACCAATAATTTTTTGTAAATAAAATAAATAATAAACTGAAATAAGTCTTACAAACAAATTAAAAAAATTGATATTGACTAAATAAGTTTGAAAAGCTAAAAAATAAGATATGTAATAAATTAAAATATAATATGTAACTAAATAACAATAAAAAATACTACTCTAGTAAAATAATTGTTTATTAGTTAGTTGCATATAAAAACATACTAAAAAATAAAATAATTATATAACAAAGATGAAATAGAATATTACAAACTAGGCTACCTTTATTCATACAGTGTCTAGTGTGTAAAAGGTCCTAAACTACATTTTACATAACCTGTTACGCCCAGTTATACAATTTTACTTTTTTATATAACTGACGCAACGCACGTTGAACCTCCTAACCACCACGCCGTGCTTGAACGAAGTATCTTTATTAATTATCATTAATTTATCAAACAATTTATTGCCGTTAAACCATTCAACCGCATCTCTTCCGGTCTCTCTTGTCTGCTTGCTATACTTCGCTAATATTCCCGTGTACTTTTCTATAAATTGAACCTGCACACAATTATTAATACAATCTGTCTAATTAATAAACATATACATATATATCTCTAGCACAAGACCAATTATTATTCCAGAATCCTCATAATTATATCAATACATGGTACCAATTACCTAATTAACACAACCTCAAGGTATATTTTAATACCAGTATGTTTATAACTGCTCCTTACCGAGGGTAATGAGCCCTGCATATACGCTCTAGACATAACTATCTTGTGTAAGCTTGACAATCTTTTGCAGTTATTGTGCAACCTCAAGGCCTCAACTGCCAGTGCACAACATACTTTTGGCTGTTACGCATAAAGCCTTACTGCCAGATAAGTGTTATTCACACAACCCCAAGGCCTCGGCTGCCAGTGTGTGAACTAGCAATCTATTCAGCCCTGCCAACGTATTTTGTATTACACACCTCTAAGACCAGTCTATATGTGAATAACCTCTGATAGCTAAATTACACCCCTTAAAGCTCACCTAGCCATTGTGTAATTAAGTCTATATTACACCCCTAAAAGCTCCACTAACCATTGTGTAATTAAGTCATTTTACCAAACTCAAAATAAATGTATATGTTATAACATAAATATATATATATATATATATATATATATATTTATTCAAATTTGTTTTCGGATTATCTTGCGTTTGATTGAATTGGACTCGACGTTTTGGCAGAATCCTATCTGCCATCATCTGGAGTGATTTATATATACTATTGAAATAATATATATTATATATCAATATGACATTGATATTTGAAACTAATTTTGTTGTCAAAGCTGACTTACAAGAAACTTTATTGATTGTAAAGTTTCTTTGTTTGACTTCTAGTTGTTAGTCAACTGTCAGAAACAACAGCAATATAAATTTAAAAAAATATCGTAAATATAAATCACTCCAAATGATGGCAGACGGGATTCTGCCAAAACGTCGAGTCCAACTCAATCAAACAACGCCAGATAATTTAAAAACAAATTTAAATAAAAATAATTATATCATCAAAAATTTAAAAAATAACATATATATGTATATATATATATATATATATATATATATATATATATATATATATATATATATATATATATATATATATATATTTATATATATATATATATATTTTTATTTAAATTTATTTTCGGATTATCCCGCGTTTTCTTTTTGAGTTGGACTCGACGTTTCGGCTGAATCTCATCAGCCATCATCATGAGAGATTTATTATTAATATTTATTAATATACATCAATATGACATTGATATATAAAACTAATTTTGTTGTCAAAGCTAACTTTCAAGAAACTTTATTGTGTTTCTTTGTTTGACTTCTGGTAGTTGGTCTATTAATTGATCTTTCTAACGCAGTCGAGTAAGTGGGGAGATTGCCCACTTACTCGACTGCGTTTCGCATCTGGCGATCTTAGTGCTCAAGTCTGCTCAAGTCTATCTGATGTTAATCTTACTTGGACTAGTTGTTCTCTTTTCTGGGGTCCAGGTAGAGATAGGCATCACTTGTCCTAGTGAAGTTACCCCTTCTTTTGTCGTCTTCTAAGGTTTTTCTTTGTCGACCGCTTCAGGTGGTGGAGCGGGTCGGAGGTCGTCAATGTGTGTTTTAACCGGGGGTTTTATTCAGTCATCTTCTACCCAGTAACAGTGTCCGCCGGCGTGCATGATGATGGTCTTAGGGCCTATCCATTTTGCTAACAGACCCTTTGCTCGGCATCTGACCATTACTCGTTCTTCTAGTTGAAAGGTGGCTTTAACGTTGTATCTTGGGTATCGTTTTTTGCGATAAGCCGCTTGCCTTTGCCGTAGATCCCCTAGTCTATGTTTGCGTGCTTCTGGCGTGTTTGCTACTTGTCGGCTGGAGTGTCCCAGGTTCCTGGTCCGTGAATTGTAGCGCCAAGCAAGGCTTCGCTAGTAGTCATTTGGGTGGCGGCATTTTGTCGCTTATGGTTGTGAAATACGGCCAACAATACTAGGTCATCCCACTGTTTGCGTGGGTTTTTCTCTTGCAATATTCGCAAACTGGTCTTGAGATCCGCGTGTCGTCTTTCAACGGAGTTTGCTTGCGGGTGGTACACGGCAGTCGTGAAGTGCTCACACTTCCAACGTTGTGTTGCATCTTTGAATGAGCGGCTAGTGAACTGCGCACCATTGTCCGACAGGATGATTCTAGGGAAGCCAAACCGATGAAAGACGTGTGTTTCCAATACCTTGATAGTGATTTTGCTCGTCGAATTAGGTATCGGAAATGCTTCTGTCCAGCGGGTGCAACTGTTCATTATCGTAAGAATGTACCTATTGCCGCGGTCCGTCGTATCGTAAGGGCCCAGGTAGTCAATGGATACCTTTTCCCACGGTTGTTCGGTAGGTTGCGGGCAAAGTGGTACCTTTGCTTGCGGTACGCCTCGCTTTGCACGTGCGCATAAGTGACAATTTTTTACGTAATTTCGTACATCTTTCTTTAAGGCTGGCCAATGGTAGTTAGTGAGTATTGCTCTTGCTGTCTCATCTTGTCCTAGATGTCCAACGGTTCCGTCTCCGTGATGGGCTTTTAGAACTGCCTTCTTGATTGCTGGTGGAACTACGATTGCTTTTGTAGTTTGCTGTACAACTTGCCCATGCTAGTTCTTGGTTTGGTTGCTGTGGGTGGTAGCATCTTCTCTACATCATCTAAAACTAGAGTCGATAAGAACGTCTTTAGGATTTCTAGAGAGAGCGTCTGGTAGATAGTTGGTCTTACCGGGTACGTGCTCTACTTCGAAATCGTGTTCTTGTAATTGTAATGACCACCTTGTAAATTTTGCCTTTGCATCAGTGGCGTTTGCTAGCCATACTAACGCGCGGTTGTCAGTGCGAAGCACAAAGTGCCTATCTTCCAGTTACTGCCGGTATTGTTTTATCGCCGTGAAGATAGCTAAGCATTTCAATTCATTGCTGTGGAACTTTCTCTGACGTTTGTCCAACCTATTGCTAGTGTAACTAATCACGCGTTTTCCCCCATCCTCTTCTTGGAATAAAACTGCGGCAATGCCTTCGCAACTAGCATCGGTTTGAAGAACGTAGGGTAGATTTGGTTTTGGTCGATGTAGCGGACGATCAAATTCCACTTAAACATCTGCCATTGCTTGATCTGCTTCTGAATTCCACTTCAAAGGTTTCTTTGGACTTAGTAGGTCGGTGAGAGGCGCCGCTATTTGTGCAAAATTAGGCGCGTACTCTTTTAACCATGTGCATGTCCCTAAGAAACTCCTTAGTTGTTTTCGGCTAGTTGGTATTGGGTATTTGTTTATCAATTTCCGATGGTGGTTTAATGGCATATTGCCGTCTGCGGATATTTGGTGACCCAGGTACTCAAGTGATGTTTTTGCAAACTCGCACTTAGCAGTGCCGCATCGTAGTCCATGCTCTTGTAAGAGCTCCAAAATTAATCTTAAATGTATCATGTGATCTTCATATGAGTTGGAGTACACTAAAATATCATCAAGATATACGAGCACACATTTTCCTAGTAATCCGGCTAGAACTTTTGCCATCAATTTTTGAAAGGTGGCCGGGGCGTTTTTTAGGCCAAAAAGCATCACCTTGAACTGATATGTTGCTCTATTAGGGGTGGCAAACGCGGTAAGATGTTTGAAGTCTTCTGCCATGGCGACCTGCCAGTAACCGGATTTTAAATCAAGTTTTGTAAAATTTCGGGCAGCTCCAAAGTCCTTAAGAGTCTCGTGGATCTTTGGCAAGGGTGCTGCTTCTGGTCAGGTTGCATCATTTAATCTTGTGTAATCAATACAGAACAGCGGTTTGTCATCCTACTTTTTATTAACTAAGACCACGGTCGTGCAGTACTCGCTGGAACTTCTTTCAATTTACCCGTTTGCTAACATTTCTTCCACTTGCTGGTAGATTATTTGCTTTTTTGTAGCGTTCATGGCATACGGACGAATCCGGATTGCCGCTTGGTTAGTAAGTTCAATTCTATGACAAACTGTTTAAGTCACATATAGCATTCCTGTCTCGCTAAATACGTCGGCACATTGTTTGATTAAGAGTGCAAATTGGGCTTGGTCTGGGAATCCGCTATCTGATGTTTCGATGTGACCAATAGGATGAAGTTCAAGTTGTGTCTCCCAGTAAACCGTTGCTCTTTGTTGTCTTCCAAAGTGTAGACATCCGCGGGTATAGTCTACTGTGGCGTTATTATCTTTTAGCCACGAGTACCCTAGTACTACGTCTTCGCCTAACTTCGGGGCCACCAGGAATTTGATGGGCATGGAACAATCGCCAATTTTAATATCGGTGCATGCTTCTCCTGCAATTTGAAGTTGCGTGGCCGGGTCTGCTTGGGATACTGAACTTTTGAATGGCGTCGTGTTTGTTAATGACGCTTTAATAAAGTTGGTAGAAGCGCCACTGTCAATTAAGGCTTGGTATGATTTGCATTGTATATCTACCTTAATACGGGTACAATCTTTTTTCTGTATGCTAGCTTCCCCTCTACTTGCGTTGCTGATTTGATGAGCTCCTCCAGCGTACCGAAGTGCATAGGGTCCAGGGATTGCTGTATCCTGGTATCCATAAGCCGTTTTGAGGCCCCCCAGCAGAAAAACTTCTACTAGTTTGTTTGGGTCGTGTCTCTCGTTGTACAGTTTCTGCGTTAACTCGCCGGTATGTAGAGGAGAGTCGAATTTGTCTAATATTCTCCGTTGGGTAGTCGGATACGACGCTATTAAGGATGGGGTGACTTTTTAGTAAAGTTTTATTTTGCCGTAGGTGGCGGTAGTTCCACGCTCCACTTTCAAGCGTTTTAATGTATTCCCCTACTAGACGAAACAGCCAATTTTAGATGAGCGGGGTAGCACGTGCATTGTGTTATAGTCGAAAGGCATAACAATATGCGTGGCGGGGAGTACGATAGTGAGCGTGCGGATGAAATAGAAAGGCGGAGTGGGGACTTAGAAAATATACTTTTATTAATCTTGGGGCATGTTCATCTCCATTATTATTGCAAATTAAAAAAAACTAAAAATATATTCGTTTTTCTGATTTTTTTCTCTATATAGTGACATAAATTTAAAATCGCTAAAAAAACAATTTACATTTATTTCGTAAAATATTGCGTAAAAAAATAAACAAAATATGTCAAGTTATAAACAATTATATCATTAACAATTCCTGAAAATTTCACATTTCTGCGTTCAGTAGTTTTCCTAATGAACATGCCCCCAGTTTATGGCAGAAATTCGCCAGCCTTAAGCTAACATCGTATTTGTCGATAAACTTTTTTGCATCGCCAACTAGACTGTCTCGCAAGTATTCTTTCCATTTACGTTCAGGTACTTTATTGTCTTTCAACCACTCTTCGAGTCTTGCCATATGGACAGGCGGATCTTCGTGCGGCAACCCATAAAATTTAGGTAGCATATTTACATCTGGTACCCGTACAGGTGGTACATATGTCTCTAACATCTTAGGCATCATTCCAACAATAGTCTCGGTCTGACTTTTTTTCTTTTCTACTTTTGGCGGCTCAGGTGTTTTAACGCCAGTCTCATTCAACAAGTCCACCGACTCATTGTCGGACTGAATTCTCCCCGACTTCATAGTCGCTTTTTGCACTTGTTACTTCGGCATTTTGTTTGTATCGGTATATTTAATGTTTTTATACAAAACTCGTCGGAGACGATCTCCAGGTGAGAGTCGACCCCACGTCTTATCTCCTGTCACGTTCGATGTGGGTGTGCAGCACAATCGCTACAATGTGCCCCACGTTGAGCTCCAATTGTTACAATTCGGGTTCTGCGAATCGAGCCTCCGGTTCACCAGGAGTCCGCCTCGATTCCTTCTCACTGCCTATCTACTCGCCACGGCCCAGAGGTATTGTGTAATAGGACGTGACCCTGCGCCGGAGCTAACACGGTCAGTGGCCCTAATGAATACTCTCTGGACCTCACACACACACAAGTTCTTAATTAATTACAGTAGTAATCAATCACACACACAAGCTACACAAGCTCTGGATTCTGGATCTTACTGACACTCGCACTCGAGCTGAGACTATGCCTCGGTTATAGATGATGAAACGCGCGCGGGTCTGCGTGTGCATGAGTTGGGCAAACCGGGGAGCGAGCGGAGAAGGGTGCGCCCGCCTCGCGGAACGTAGTTGTTGAATTCCCTACTCGGCTGCATTGACCGTTCCTGTACGCGGTCGGAACTCTCGGGCGCCGTCAGGTGTTGATATTTTCGCGCGACCTTGCTATCTTTAATAATAATTTATGGTTGGGAGTTTATATTGATTATTATTATTAACAATTGGTTAATAATAATTATGATTAATTATAATTATTATGAATAATTATAATTACAAATTATGAATCAAATTTATGAATTATTATTATTCTTTTCATTTCATTTGTTCTTTCCATTATTAACCTCTGCGTTCGGATGTTGTTCTTTCTAATTAGTAATTAATTATGTTTCACTAATTAATTACTTAACTAGGTCAATGTGCTCCGGTAACACTATCAACTCAGAGCGATTCAAAAACAACTGTGATGTATTTAACGTCCATTGGCACACCAGACGGCCGAACTTATTCAGTCCCGCCCAAATATATGAGTACACAAAAGGTAAACCAAGGTAAAAAAATCATTAACTAAAAGAGGCCAAACAAGAAAAGTTTGGATTAATCTAACTGAAGATTTAAGAGCAATTTATTTGGATGACGGAGAAAATTTACAAATTGATGACATATTTAGAAGAAGAAATTAACATTCAAGAAAATAAAAACTTTAACACTTCAGATCAATCATTAATACAATTACTAAAAAAACTACTTGGAAAAAGCCAAGGAAAATCTGAAGAAAAAAATATTGGTAAAATAGCTAAAGAATTTACAATTGAAAAAAATGGGAAAAACTCAAATGTAAATCAATGGATAACTAGTTTCGAAAACGAAAGTGAACAATTTAATATAAATACAAATGAGAAAAAAAATAGAATTTTAAAATCATTTTTGGAAAAGGGGGCTTCAGATTGGTATAGCTGCACACTTTTGAAATTAACTGTTCAAGGAACATGGGAATATTGGAAGAAAAATTTTGTTGATACATTTGCAAATAATGGTTGGTTGCAAATAAGATATGCACCGCAATTTAGATATCAGACAGGTTCTATATTTGATTAGGCAATAAAAAAAAAGAAAAACTCTTACTAAAAGTGAGAAAATCTATTGATGAGGGTACATTAATAGATTTAATTGCAATTAGCTTACCAATGATCGTAGTTGATAGAACTGATAGAGACAAATTGGAAAAAACTGAAGAAAACAACAAAGAATAAACAGAGAAAACACCATGCGAAATTGGTAAACAAAAAGGTAAAAGTTTACGCTATCATCCTGAAACTGAATGCTGGTTTAAAGATAAAGACGATAAGTTAAAATATGTCAATAACTCAGCATTGAGAGTAGACCTAAATGACGAAGATCCTAAAAACTAATTACTCCACCATTGATTAAACTTAGGATAACATTAAACGACACTTTAGACGTTACAGCTATTTATGACTCAGGTTCAAATGTTTCACTTATCAATTCAAAACTAATACCCCTAAATAAAAAAATTAATAAACATAAAAAAATTAACCTAAGAACAATTAATGGTATTAATAAACAGAAGAATGGATAAAAATATAAGCAAAAATATTAAATATAGAAGAATACATAAATGCATTCATTATTGATGATATAAATTTTGAATATGATTTTCTAATAGGATTAGATTGTATATAAAGATTCAAGTTAATACAAAATGAAAAACTTGAGATAGAACAAAAAAAAATCTGATACCTTACGAAAACAAGTAAATATCAAATAAACTTTAATGAACATGTGGACTTAAGTAATTTTAAAATCTTAACAAACCACTTAAGTCAAGATAAAGAAGATATAATAAACAATTTCATAGAGATATACAAAAACATATTTGCAAAAGACAAATACGATTTGGGGGTAGTAAAAGATTACGAAGCCAGAATAGATCTTATTGTGGATAAATACTGTAGCAAACGACCTCATCGATGCACGATCAAAGATAAAATAGAAATAGAGGAATAATTTCAGAGTTACTCAAAAGAAATATAATAGAAAAATCATACAGTCCTTTTGCTGCTCCAGTTACATTAGCATATAAAAGAGAAAACACAAAAGATCAAGATTATGCATAGATTTTAGGGACTTAAATAAAATAATAGTGCCTCAATCACAAACATTCACACTAATTGAAGATTTAGTAATAAAAACAAGAAATTGCAAATATTTCTCAAAACTAGATGGGCAATTCCACGTCAAGTGAGCAGTCCATTTCACGTACACTTATTTTAATACCCAAAATATGACTTCATGCCAAATTTCAGACCTGTAGGTCACATAGTTCGCTTCGTAGAGCCAATTGAATTTTACGGCAATTTTTAAGTTCAACTTTTAACTTTATGGAAAATTTTTGGAATAGTCATAACCGATAGATAATTTAACAAGGAATCGAATGCAGCGGTCGAAAACTCAAAAAAACAGTTTTTTTCAAAAATTCATTTTTTAAAAGTTGCCACCGATTAAGACTCCAAATTTTGGGCAAAGACAGCCAAAAGTATGTACTTTAAGATGCTTAAATAAAAATTTCCCACATTAGTGGTGGTTTTTGCTCTAGAGTCAAAAAGATGTAGAAACTGTGTTAAAACAACTACAACTAAAAGAAAAAATCGAAAAACCAGTAGCGTATTTCTCAAGAAAACTAAATGAATTACAAAAAAGAAAAAGCTATCTATTTAGAATGTTTAGCAATTAAAGAATCCGTAAAATACTGGCAACACTGGTTTATAGACAGATCATTTAAAATATTTTCAGATCACAAGCCACTAGAGAAAATGAGAATTAAAGCAAGAACAGACGAAGAATTAGGTGATCTCACCTATTATTTGTCACAATATGATTTCGAAATATTATACCTTCCAAGTAAAGATAACCTAGAAGCTGACTTTTTAAGCAGAAACCCAGTATTAGAGTCTCATGAAGATATAGAAGATGAATTAAAAATCGTAAACTTAATTAAGATAGAAGATATAATAAAAGACCAAAAAGAAAACAAAAATTTAAAAGATAGAAAAGATTATTTAATTTTTAAAGATAACTTGTATTATAGAAAAATAAGAAAAAAAGAAAAAAATGTATTATCAGAAGAATTCTGTAAAAAACTTATAGATAATGTACACAAAATGTTTTGCCACATTGGCACAAAACAAATGCAAAACAAGATATCACCATATTATACGGCAAACAATATTTCTAATTATATAAGAGAAACATGCAAAAATTGCGAAATATGTATAAAAAAAAGTCAAGAGAACAAAACAAAATTGGAAAAAAAAAAACGTTTGAAATAGCTTCGATAGACACGATAGGTGGATTCGGTGGTTTACGATCCACAAAGAAATATTTACATCTCCTAGTAGACCACTTTACAAGATTTGCCTACATATTAACATCAAAAACGCAAAATACAAATGATTTCATTAAACTAACAGAAAACGTGCTCAAAGAACATAATATAAAAGTAATTCAAATAGATCAATATCCAGACATAAAAATTACGTAGAAAAAAATAAAATTACGATGATTTTCACAGCAGTTAATGCACCATTCTCTAATGGGTTAAACGAAAGGCTCAACCAAACACTAGTTAATACAATCAGATGTGCAATAAATGAAGAAAATAAAAAATGTGCTTGGACAACTGTAGCGCACAAATGTGTAAATAAATATAATGTAACTGAACACACAATCATTAAGTTCAGTCCAAAATAGCTATTACATGGTGAAGACACTTCAGTATTACCAAATGAATTAAGGAAAAAAAGAGATAATAATGTTCTATGTATGAAATTGTCACAGAACATAAAAAATCAGAATCTAATCTGTTCCACATTTCTAAGTTCATTCCAGCTTTAAATATAATAACCAACAACAATACTGGAACAGTTAGGTTAACCTACCCCAAATTTGCAAGAAAAAAATTTGTACCTAATTTTTTTTATCTACAGGGGGAGATGTTAGGAAAGTATCCTCTATACTTAATTGAATTTAGCGTACAAGTTAGCCTTGGAATAATACAAATATAAGTGTCACTCAGTAAGTCAAACTATAATAAAACATTGAATGTTGTTTCTTTATTAATGACAGGTAGGATTAATAATATAATTAGTTAATGTTAATATATTATAAATGTATAAACTAATAAAGACTTTACTAATTACAAAAACAATTCATGTGTTATTCCTGATTCATCTTATATATACGATATATATATATATATATATATATATATATATATATATGACCATGTATGAGTGAAGTGGTACGAAAAATATATTTATTTTATGTCGCAACTTTAGGAATCGGTTTTTTAACATAAACTTTGGTATTCTGATTTTTTTTAAATTTTTTGTGCTACCCAGTGCCGAGTTATTTAGGGTACAACTTTCAAAAATGTCAATTTTTTACCTTTTTTGCAAGTTTCAAACGCTTGTAACTATTTAGGGATTTTTTTTGCAAATTATTGAAGATAACAATTATTGCTTAAAATTGATCAAAAATTCTAAAAAAAAAGTGTTAGAGACATTTCCGTTAATTTTTAAAATGTTTTTATTCTATTAAAAACAGATTAAAAAAATTTGGGTATTTTTAATTTTTGTTTAATAGGTCAAAAAATACTTTTATATGTTATTGATATACTCTGAAATTTTTAGGATGGGCGATAAAAAACTTTTTAAGAAATGCGTTTTTAAAATAAAAAAATAAAACTTATTCGTTTATTTATTATACTGTACATTGTAAAAACTTCTATAGCATACTATTTTAGTTTTGTAAAAAAGAAATTACATTATTAGTTCGAATTGCGTATGTGAGTAGACGTGTTTTGGTGCGGCCGACAAAGAATCTCGCTTTATACGAGGCTTATCGCCAAACCAGAAACAAGAATTAAGCTATTGAATAAAATAAAATAGGAAGTAACATAGTGCACACAAATATAACAAAAAAGTGTAACAGTGATAAAGTGATAAACGAATAAACAATCTCCAATCCAACATATAAAAGTGAATGTCAGTACTCAGTGTGGAAAGAAGACGAGTGTACAGCGAGCGACGCGCGTTAGAGAAAGCCAGGAGTGCCATATACAACAGCTGCGGCGCTATCAACATCGCTCTCTAACAGAAACGGAGAAAAACCATCTCCAATACAAATAAAACAAAACATTATATATTATTATAATAAATAGTATATATTATAACAAATTGAGAAAAACAACAAAATAAATAAAAATAATAAATAGAAAAGAATAAAATTAACAATAGATAAGAATAAAATAAAATAAATAAAAATAATCAAATAAAAACATAACTTAAGATAGGCATAAAAGAAAATCACACCTTTGTAGTTTGTACAGCGGTAATTGCGACGTTGACAGAGTGTGCGGAATTAACCGAAATAAGAAAATTAAATTAAAAAAAAAAACCAAGTATAAAATACGCCGAGAAGACAAAATAAATACAAATACAAGGAAGGAAATGGTGGAAATGGAGGAACTAAAAAGCATGTTCAAGGAATTAATGAAGGAGATGGCAAAGAACACTAAGAAACTAAAAGAAGAGATTAGAGAGCTAAAGAAAGAAATGAAGGATAAAGAAGTAAAGTGGGAGCAAGAAAAAATACAGATGATACAAAAAATTGAAAATTTAGAAAATAAAGCTGAAAAAGAAGAAAGACAGAAAAAAAGAAATAACATTATAATAACTGGCATAAAAACAAAGGAAAATGAGGAACAAATTAAAGTGGAGAACTTCTTGAGAGAAATACTTCAGATTCAAGTCAAAATAGGAAAAGCTCAGCTAATACATAAAGAAAAACAAATAATAAGAGTCGAAGCCGGAACATGGGAGACAAAACAAAAAATAATGAAAGCCAGAAGAAATTTAAAAGGGACCAGAATTTACATTGACAGTGACCTAACCCATGAAGAAAGATACGTTCAAAAAGAAATTAGAGACATAGCAAGAGAAGAAAAATCGAATGGCAAGAGGGTAAGAATAGGTTACCGTAAGTTAATTATTAACGGAGAGGAATATAGATGGAATAAAGAAATAAAAGGTTTAGAAGAAGTTGGAGATCCAAAAAACTAATAGGAAAACGGTTAGATAAAAAGAAAAATACACGGCGAGAAAATGGTATAAGAAAGATGATAAACACGACGGCAAACGATGTAAACAAAAAGGACAAAAATAGCAAAAGTACAAAAAAGAAAAATAAAGAAGAAAGAGTAGGAACATGGAATATAAGAGGATACATGGGAAAAGAAGCTGAATTGGTGGAAGAAATGATAAACCAAAAAATAGAAATACTAGGAATAACGGAAACAAAAAAGAAAGGGCAAGGGATAGAAAGAATACATAGAGGTTATTGGTTAATGTGGACAGGAGTGGAGGAAAAGGATAGAGCAAAAGGAGGAGTAGGAATGATAATAGCTCCGGAAAGGATAAAAGATACAATAAGAGAAAAACACAAAAATGAAAGAATTATGACAGTAGAAATGAAGCTAGGAGATAACGAAACATGGACCATGATAGTAGCATACGGACCAAATGAAGACGCAAAAAAAGAAGAGAAAGACAGCTTCTATACAAAATTACAAGAAGAAATAGACGAGGGAGCAGAAAACATAATGATACTAGGAGACCTAAATGGGAGAGTAGGAAATCAAAACAACGGAATAGAAGAGGCTATGGGAAAAGAAGGAGAAGAAATTAGAAACAACAACGGAGAAAGAATTATTCAACTATGCATTGAAAACAATCTAGTAATAACAAACACTAAATTCAAACACAGGGAAGTTCACAAATACACAAGAACACAACCAACCAGAAACGAGAAATCAATAATTGACTACTACCTAGTTAACAGAAAGAACTGGAACAAGATAAAGAATGTAAAAGTAACAAGGCAGGCAGAAATAGGAAGCGATCATCATTTACTACGAATGGATATGAAACGGAAAACAAAACTTAAACCAGACAAAAGAAGGAAAAAAGTTAAGATAAAAATAAAAACATACAAACTAAAAGAAGAACAAATACAAGTGGCATACCAAGAGATACTACAAAAAAAATTCAGGGAGAAAGAAAAAAGAACGTCCATAGAAGGAAAATGGGAAATTTTTAAAAAAAATATTCTAGAAGCTGCAGAAGAAAGCTGTGGATCAGCAAAAATAGTGAACAAAGATACTAAAAAAACTAATTGGTGGACAGAAGAAGTCAAAAAAGAGATAAGGGACAAAAAAGAAAAATGGAAAAGATACTTACAAACCAAGGAAATAGAAGATTACGAAAAATACAAAGAAAAGAGAAATAATACAAAGAAAATAATAAAAGAAGCAAAGATAAAATCATGGACAAAATTTGGAAAAGAAATGAATGAAAATTTCAACCGAAACCAAAAACTATTTTACGGAACGTTAAAACATCTAAAACAAAAAAAAGAATACAATATGATGAACATAAAAGATAAAAACGGTAAAATAATAACGGAAGAAGATAAGATAATGGAAAGATGGAGGCAATACTTCCAAGAACTAACAGAACAAGAAGCAGAAGAAAACAAAACAATAGAAGATGAAGAATTGATACAGGACAGAAGAACGGAAGAAATAGAAGAAATTAAAAAAGACGAAGTAATAGAAGCAATTAAAAAAATAAAAAACGGGAAGGCACCGGGAACAGATGAAATAACGCCGGAAATGATGAAATACATGGGAGATGAGGGAATTACACAAATAACGGAATTAATAAACGACATAATGAGGAATGGAAAAATCCCAAAGGAATGGAATAAAGGAATTATTCTACCCATACATAAAAAAGGCGATAAAAGAAAATGTGAAAACTATAGAGGAATCACACTAACGAGCATACCAAGCAAAATATTCACAAGAATTATTGAAAAAAGAATGAGAGACAAACTAGAAACAACAATAGAAGACAGCCAATGTGGATTTAGAAGAGGAAGAAGCACACAGGATCTAATATTTATAATTAGACAATTAAGTGAGAAAATGATTAAAAAAATAGAGTAATGCACGTATGCTTTGTTGACCTTGAAAAAGCTTTCGACAGGATCAAGAGAGAGGACATATGGAAAGAACTAGAAGAGAGAGGAATTGAGAAGAAAATAATAAACGTAATCAAAAACATGTACACAGAAAACAAAAACATAGTCAGAATGAATAACGAAGAATCAAAAGAATTCCAAACGAAAAAAGGTGTGAAGCAAGGATGTGTGTTAAGCGCATTGCTTTTCTCAATTGTGCTAGACAGGGCAATAAAACAGGCAAAGCAAAAAATGAAAATGGTAAAAATAGGATATTGGAAAATGGAAGTAACAAAAATAGCAGAACTGCTATTTGCAGACGATATGGCAGTGATTGCTGAAACCGAAGAAGAGTTACAACACAACATGGAAATAATAGAGGAACAACTAAAGAAAACAAACATGAAAATAAATTATGAAAAAACAAAGACCATGATAATTGCAAAAGAAAAACTGAATCACGAAATAAGAATAAAAGGAAGAATAATAGAACAGGTCGAACAATACAGATACTTAGGAACAATAATACAAAGCAACGGAAAATTAGACAAAGAGAGAGGACAAAATAGGAAAAACAGCAAAAATATATAACATGTTAAAAAATACTTTCTTTAACAAAAAAGAAATATCAAAAACAACAAAAACAGAAATTGTAAAAAAAGTAATCAGACCAACATTAACATATAGTAGCGAAACATGGACGATGACAGGAAAACAAATAGAAAGAATAAATGCTATGGAGATGAGATTTCTTAGGAAGATTGAGAACAAAACAAGAAAAGATAAAAT
Source organism: Tachinus rufipes (assembly GCA_963932245.1). Lineage (NCBI taxonomy): Eukaryota > Metazoa > Arthropoda > Insecta > Coleoptera > Staphylinidae > Tachinus > Tachinus rufipes. The sequence goes on from OZ010748.1 coordinate 57,068,301, forward strand.
AAGGAACGAGACATATAGGACGAATTTAAATATAAAACCAATACAAGAAAAAATTATTGAAGGTCAAATGAGATGGTATGGACATATCAGAAGAATGAGTGAAGAAAGAAATACTAAGAAAATTTATGAGACAAGAGTAACAGGAGAACAAAAAAGAAGAAGACCCAGAAAAGAATGGAACAGCGCAATAAAGGAAGAAGCTACAAGAAAAGGAAACACGTGGGAAGAAATAAAAGAGATAGCCAAGGATAGGAAGAAATGGAGAAAATATTACACAAACTAATAATGTATACGCCTGACACCGAAAGGTAAAAAAGGCAATTGAATAAATAAATAAATAAATAAAAAAAAGAAATTATTAGTTGAAGAGTGAGTTTTTGAAAACATATTATCTTCTGTCGGAATTAGATGATGTTTTTGCAGAATATGATTAATTCGTTTTCTATTAACAAATCGTTGAAAAAGTTTCTTTTCATTGAAACTATAATCAGAATCCGGAGAAAAGAAAAACTTGATATTTTTCAACCGTTCAGATGACACAAAAAAACCATGAAGTTGTTGGGGCGTTAAGATTTGCTTATCGGCAGGTAATTGCAAACTTGCAGCTGCTGCAGTTCTCTTAGCGGTTCCACCTAGTCCGTCGCTTGGTCCTTTGCCATGCGCTGTTGGGGAAAAATGCCATTCTGCATCAATTTTGAAGTCTTTGTTATGGTTAAATAAGTTAAAAACATTTTTATAATTTTTAAATTGTTGCGGCGCTCCATCAGAAAAATAGTGAATTTTTTTAATAATTTTAAATATGTTTTTCAATTCTTGAATTATAATCTTTATAAATGTATGAACAGCAACATTGTCGTGAGTTAAATTGTTAGAGAATATAACTTTTATGCAAAAGGTTTCCTTCTCTGGACTTGTAATATACCACGACAGGAAAAACTGTAGCTTTATTGTTATTCCATTGAAATCCTTGTGCAGCCTCTTGTACAACAAAACTATAATTTTCAGAAAAATTCACAATAACAATAAATTCTGTCTCAGATATTTTTGTTTTTAAATCTCTCTAAAATATTGATTGCTGTTTTGCGATATATGAATGTGTCAAAAAGACATGGATTCGTAATTGTTTCGAGTGTACAGTACGGCGTGTTGACCTATTGCTTAAAACTTACAGAATCAACCTCATTTAAATCAAACAGTTTCTCAATATATGTACGTAATTTTGTATATCTTGGACACAATTTACATTTTAAAAAATAACAACTCTCTGTTGGAATATTGCACGTAATTAAATTCAAACAGTCTTGATATGTAGCAATCTCATGTTTTTTGCCTTGAGTTAAAGCTTTTAGATTTGCACCTGTTATTGAAAAATTGATAATTAATTAATAACACATGAGTGATTTGTTTTACCTAATCTACATAATTTGACGTTTTGGTGTATAGTGCACACGCAAACGGTATGAGTGTCAGCGCTCTTGACAAAAACACATTGAATCGGTTGCAGGATGGCAAAGGTCGAGAAAACAACTTTCAAATCAGGTTTTTCTTCTTTTAGCATAGCATAATTTTTTCTCAGTGGTCCAAAGAGTAATCGTTTATGATTTTTTATTTTGTCCTTAGCATCGTTTTTTGTGGTGACAAAATCTTTTTTACCAGGCATTTGTGAACTAACATTTTTTTTTAAATAGAAGTTAATAACTTTCTCTTTTGTTTCATCGTCGAGTATTTTTCCTATGATTATAAGTACAAATTTAGTTTATCAAATAAATGACAAGTAGACTGATGGTCAAAATAATATACCTGGTTTTAGATTATGTAAGCCTAATATTCCACTCTCCTCTAAAACTTTTTGAGAAACTTCTACAACTTTGTGTGAGACCCCAAAAATACTTGTTATTTTGTAAGTACTCCAGTGCGAAGACATTAACGTCAAAAGTTGTATTTTTTGAATTCTTGTCGTAGTTGAATTTTTAAAAATTGTCTTGAGATTATTTAAAAACTCGACGTGATTTTGAACGTCTTTTAAATTAAATGATGAAGGACGTTCATCCGAATCTAACGTTTTAAAATTATTGATTTCTAAAGTAGCACTCTCTCCTGTATACTCTGAATTTTTTGAAGTAGTTGATATTTGAGAATTTGAGACTTCTCCTAAGTATTTATTAATAATTTGACAGTGTTAGCAGATTATAAAATTTTGTACATAAATGAAAACTAATGATTACATGAAATATCATCAACTATAGTTTTAGTTCTTAACCTTGCATCTTTATAGCAAACAGAGCAAAGTTTCATGTCATCTCCTAGATTTAAATATTTAATCATATCCAATGTAGGTTTTCTTAAACTAGTTTTTGCACACTTTTGGTTTTCTAATTTAAATACATAAGAACAATGGTTGTTCCAAAGTCGTCCTTTCTTTATTTTAAACATTATAATAAAAAAATTATTTATTAACTAAAGAACCCAAAAAATGTCAAATGAATTTACAAATTAACATAAACTTTTACAATGAGATATAAAAGCTATCAAATTTGACGTTTACTTTAATTTAAATGCCATTATTTGTACGAATTTCACTTCATTCGTCATCGATCCAGCGTTGCCAGATGACGCGATTAAATTTTTTGTGCATTAATGTTATATTTACGGTAGATTGTAGTTGCATAATAATTTCAATTGCATATAGTAACGTATTTACAAATTAACATAAACTTTTACAATGAGGTATAAAAGCAAACTGTAATTTTTGACGTTTACTTTTATTTTGGTTAGGTTTTGTTATTTAAGCTCACTAATTTTTTTTAAGTGTTTCTATTATTATTACAATCTTGTAAAAATGTTTGATTATATTAGTTGCAATTGATTATTATATTGTTTTTGAAAAAGCAGTAAAAAATTCAATTTAAGTTATAACCTTCTTTACTCTGATGTAGGTTTTAACTACCCCTGGTGTTCAAGGCAGAGCCGCTAGCTCTAGTGGGTAGTTGTGGGTCGAGGTCAGAGTTGAATAAATAGTCTCTAGCCGAGAAAGCCAAAATAAACGAAAAAGAAACTTACCAGTTAAATCTGCCAAGTCTTACTAAGGGCGCTAATTGTTTTATATATATATATATATATATATATATATATATATATATATATTTCCTTCCTCCTATGCTCCGTTGTTTTTTTGTAGAATGTCGGTCCTATCCTGGGGTGGTCGGAGGTATAAAAAACAATAAAAACCTATGACCTAAAAGAGTGGAAGGTGGGGACTAACTAAACAGATTACACAATATTAATATCCATCATGGTGTTTAATTTCTCTGGATCCGTTACAGGTGTGGTTGCGAGGCAAAACAGGAACTGCCTCTTTTATCGCTGTTGCTAGGCTCTTAGAGCGGGACGTTAACTTATGTCTAGCTTGGTTACAAAGACACGGTACATAAATTTGCCTAAACATTTATTTGGCAGGCACAGGCTTGATGGACCACCCACCGGTGTTATCTCCCACGTGGTTTGGGCTTGTTGTTTGCCATCTCACAGGGCATTAATTTGCCAACATGGCAAGCTCCCACCTATGAGGGTCACACTCAAGAATATACTCTAATTACGCCTTTGCCTGACAGCCTACAAATTAATACTTAATACGTTACAATTAACTAACTAAAATAGCAACTATACCTTGGTTGTAATGCGGCTGCTTAGTTTATTCCCATTTAGCGGGGATCCAATAAGTCCTACACGTGGCGAGTCGCCATCTTGCCCTGGATAGCTTTCTCAAATTGCAAGTTATCGGTACGACACTTAGTGCTCTTCAAAAAGGGACCTTAACCGTTCCTGCGAGTTAGTTTTATTCGCCCGCAAACCAAAAAAAAACTGGTTAAAACATGGTGGGAGTCGACCCATAGGCTTCTCAGAGGTACCCGCCGTATAAAACGTTTAATACACCGCCAACCAAGGTACAATTTTACAGAATATTTTAAAATGACGTCTAAACATCGGCGGCATAACCCTAATTTTTACAAAACCCGGTATAAGGTAAGTTTAGGATTTAATTTCCTCTAATATTTATTGCCGCGCTACTGATCCGCCACTTAACTAAAGCTAACTTTGCGTCACACACGATGGCCACACCACCCAGTAAACACAAGTTTAGATAATATAAGTTTATTACACGTATATATGGTATAAAAAGCGTATATGGTATATGTTTATTTGTATAATATACATTTCTTGTACGCGTAAGATATGTATATTTGTATATTATACTTTAATATTTTCCTTTTTTTATCCGTTGATTAATATACGTATACTAACCATTGAAATACTTGTATAAATAATCGGCATATATATCTACGTATATTTAACGTTTATTATTTCTGGGTTTGGTTTGCCGACCAATTCTGTTTTTTTATGTTCGTACGTCCGAGGCTACCCGAACGCGTGAATATAGTTCGCAAAGTGTATGTTGAGATGCATGATTTATCATTTCATTAATTCTATTTATTTTTTATCAACCATAATGTTAATAGTTGTAATATCCGATACAGTTTTAAGTTGTTTGTTGTTACACAACAGTGTTGAAGTGTTGTTTAATTGAACTGGAAGCGCAGGTTTAAGAGTACTAAGATGAAATACCTAATTTGTGGTAAATGTTAAATCTAAAGTAATGCAATGACATCTTTGTTTCAAATAACTTATCAGGTGCACCATTCTTTTTTTTGTACAATGCAGTTATAGCCATTACAGTAACATTAATATCATTTTTCTTTTCAATTTAAATTTAATATTATTGATTGCTATTGTTATATATAGTATTATAAATACAAATAACATACTAGTCAAGTTATTTGAAATAAAGATTACCATATGTGTCTCATATGAAGCTGTGGAAATACACACAGTATATTTTTCAGATGCCACCAAAAGACTGGTTGAAAAAGCAAAATGGATCTTTAATTTCATTGTAATGTTCTTAAATATCTATGTTAAATATTAGGTTATATTTGTATAACAGGTACATATTTTTATTATACAAATATTTTTATTATATATTAACGCATTTTTTACGTTGAATATCCACGTTTAAAATACATATAACGGGTACGTATATTACACACTAAATATACGAGATATATCCGTTTAGTCGCCGGACATTTTCCCGTATAATATACTTAACAAATAAACAAATATTACACTTAGGTGTAATACCAAATATAAACGTATCTTAAACGTAATTGTGTTTACTGGGCACTATTGTAAAACATGGCCACCCTAACGAAAATAAATGGCTTAAACTAAATAAATAAGCGGGGAGTGTAGTTTACTAGAGATAAGTAACTTTATTATAAACAAGGCCTAAAGAATCACATAGCTAGTTACATAAGGTGAGTCATCTTAATATTAAACAGCATTAAAAATATTAGAAGTAATATAAATACATCAACATTTTAGGTTAATTACAACAATAATAGTGATTAGATTTAAACCTCCCACAACACCCAGGACCGGTGGACAGCAAGGAATTTAAAGCAAATACAGGTAAGCTCTTATTTATGTTCCCTCGCTATTTAGGACCTCCTCGGCTATCCACCCACACCACAACTATCTAACCCGTTCGCCCAACTCAAATACATTAAATTCTTAATAAACTTCTTTATTTTAGTTTGTGGACCAGTGTCCACTAAAAAGGCTAGCTGCAATGCATTACACCAAAAACAAATATCAATGTTGATGAACCAACCCGTAAGTAAACCTCAATTAAGATATCTTTTTACCCGTTCTTTATATTAACCCAAATAAAACTTCAATACTAATAATAACTAGTTAGCAATATCTTGATAAAATTACTGACTATTACCTAGTCTCCCTGCCTAAATAAACTCCTTAAATCCCTTAGTAATCACTTAATTATAATTATCTACATAATTGGTTCCCTTTATTATATCCTAAATCCTAACATTACGGTTGCCAATTGAACCTAATAACATTACTCTACTTAATGTTCCCACTAACTTCTAGCCTTAACTATTAACCTTTCGGTATATACATACATACATATATATCTATTAACAAATACAATTATATTAACCATTGTCTGTATATACTCTAACTAAATAAATAATGTGCTATTCTAAATCCTTGAGTCTGCAACTCAAATGGTATGACGATGCCCCCGTCGCCTAACCTCAGAGCTAATGTAAGGGATATTAATCACCGACGAGGAAGATCAACTGAAGATTTGATAGGGGAGTATACTTTGTTTCCCAAATCCTCAAATACTAATTTATTTTGTTTTAGGAAAGATAACGTGTCAAAATGCACGTTACAAAATGTAAATGCCATTATTTGTACGAATTTCACTTTATTTGACATCGATCCAGCGTTGCCAAATGACCCGATTGAATTAATGTTATATTTATTCTAACGCGTTCATAATCGGTGGAACATCTACGTCGAAGCCGATTATAAATACAAAACTGGTTATTTAAATTAACTAAAATAATTTAAAGCATTAGGTGTAAATCGCGACGATTGCATAATAAAGTTGTTTTTTTTGGCTGTTTACAAAAATTAAATTGCTGATTTCTTGAAAAGTTGACATTTTTAAAAGTTGCACCCTAAATATCTCGGCACTGAGTAGCACAAAAAATCTAAAAAAAATCTGGGGACCAGAGTTTATGTTAAAAAACCGATTCCTAAAGTTGCGACATAAAAGAAATATTTTTTGTACCACTTCACTCATACATGGCCATAATATTTCTATTTATTTCTTAAATAATAAAAAGTTTTTGTGGAACTTAAAAAACTACGTTATTAAATATTTTAAATAAAAATTACAAATGAATACTTACTTTGGTTTATTTGGTAATATAGCAAATGATTTACAAGATTCAGGTATACATAAAAGAAAATAAATAAAAAACAAGTTTATTTTAGAAAATTAATTAAACAAAAGTAATAAAAGAAGTTTTAATACTATATTGTCTAAAACATTTTATAAACATTTTATTACAGAAAAAATAATGTATAAATTGTGTTTTTATTTTAGAAAATGTTACAGAATTATAGATTTAATTTACAATTTATAAATTTAAAAATGTTAGAATTAAAAAATATTTTTTTAGAAAAAAGGCTGTATTGTATTATATCAAACAAAGCAACTCAAAATAATAAATTAAGTTTTATTTAATTTTTAAATATGAATTACAAATAAATTAGAATTTACAACTAAAGTAGTACATGGTCTGAGGGCAGAAAGACTTCGGTCGATAGCCTTTTTCATATTCAACAAACCATTTTCACAATGTATATATATATATAATCATCTTTTTGTATATAATATGAAATCAACATATTTAATAAAACCATTACATGGTCATGGAATAAATGTTTTAATTATAACAATAATAATGTTTTGATTCCGCATTTAGCTGAATGGTTGTGGATATAGCTTATATAAATAACGTTAAATAAAGCTGAAATATATATATATTATAAACCATTTGAACATATTTTAAAATAAAATTATATATTTTAAAAAGCTGATGATAAAATTTATTTATTACAATAATCATTGATTTAGTAAAATTATTGATAGAACATAAATTGTAGAATTCATGAAATGCATTGCATTATAACTGCGGCTTTGCTTTGTCTAAACATATATGCGACCGACGTTAATCCTGATAGAATTTAAAAAAAAATTATTAGTATTGCTCATTATTTGGTTTAAATTTTTTTTTTTTGGATTAGAAATTTAGAGCATAAAATTGTTTGTTTTTGACTTTATATATTTCAAAATTAATTTGAACGAAGTGTGGTGAATATATATTTTTAATGTTATACATAAAATGTAGTTTTTTATAAAAAAACTTTATGTTATGTTTGTGTAAAATTAAAATTGGTATATTTATGTTGTTATTGATGTAAAATTTAAATAGATATATTACAATATAAAAATTGACTTACAAATTGTATTCATTGAAATCAATTAAATATATTATATTTGTTGTTAAAAACATTGATTAAAAAATTTAATTTTTAATTAATATTATTTTTATACTAGTATTGGAATAGTTATATATAAAATAATTTTATATTTTAAGTTTAGAATTTTATTTTAATAGAATTAATGATAGGTATTTTTATATTTTAAAAATATTAAATATATTTTAATTTTAATACTAGTTAAATGTACTATTAGAAATAAATGAAGATGGGGTAAAATGCCTTTCTCCCTTCCCATCAAAATGCTAATTTACATTCACAACACAGCATTACATTATGCGGCTGTCTTTGGACTCGATAGGTATTATAGTACAATTTACTTTAGCTATCAGAGCATCTACTGTTCTCAAAATTAAAAAGAAATGTTAAAGACAGTTTTTCTTGTAAATACTTTCATAATTTTAAATCAGTTTAAAAATGTTTATATTGCATATATGTACATCAAATTTTATTAATCTGGCTAGATTGTATTATCGAAGAAATAATATATTTATAAGCATTGAATTTTTTATTTTTTTTATTTCTATACCAAATGCTTTAAAGGTTAAAGATAAAACAAAAAATTATTTATCTGAATAGACTATTTGCACGCCTATATTATATAAATATCTACTAGCTGCTAGGCAACAATCTTTTGCATATAGCAAGAATAGTCATAAAATGCATGAAATAAAATATGTTTTTTTGGTATCCACTTTACACAAATGATTTATTTTAATTTTAATCATTATATAGAAGAACAATATTTAGTAATAAAACTATAGTTTAGATAAACAAAATAAAAACAAAGTCAATGTAAATATATTTTAAAATTTTACTTTAGATTAAAACAACTAAATACTTTATTTATAATGTTTTCAATTTTAGTATTTTTTTAATTTAAAATTTGCTAACAACCAAAAATAATTTTATAGTTTATAAGTTTTGACAATTTATCAGTATTTTTCTGACTTGTTCATAATTATACGACTGTGATTGATCTCGGATAATAATGTATGGCAAACCAAATTTATTTGAAATATTTTATGACATTGAATTACAGAAGTACAACTCAACAGCTACAGTTTTAAGTGAATTTTATTAAAAAATTCACATGCCTTTAATAGTCATGGACATTATTTTAATAAAAAAAAATTGTTATTAAATTTATCGATAGTAAATTATTACATATAGCTTGAATAGTCATCAAATATTAAAAAACAAAGTTTATATATATTTTCAATCTAATACAACTATTAGCATTGTTTGAGTAAGAAATAATAAATGTTAATGAATACCAATTAATTAGTATTTAAAATTATTATATAGTTGCGTATATTTTGATTGAGTAATAAGCATAAAAACTATTATAAAAAAATTAAAAAAAATTATAGTTTTTTCATTTAGACTAGATGAGTACCAACAAAATTGTTTATCTAAAAGTACTAATTATGTTATACATATAATACACATTTTATTTAGATAATAACAACACGCCCTTACATGTTGCTTTAATTCTTTTGTGTAATAAACCTATACATTTAGCTTGAATGGTCATGAAATAAAAATAATCTTTGTGTTGACATTTTGGACAGAATAGTATCAATTGCTTATTTAAAGCTTCTACTAACATGTTTTATCTATTATTATTTATAAATTGTTTAAGTGTGTACCACAGTCCTACACATTGCATCAATGACAGTGGAACATGAAAAATTAAATGTTTTAGTTTAATAAAAATAATTTATTATTATTTGTGTATTATTTCTTTGAATTAATTAACCACAAGTCTAATAACAATAATTACAAATTTAAAAAGAACAAATGAAAAAATACACTATTTTTTACTAAAAGAAATATAATAAAATGAATAGCGCAGCCTTAAAGTTTATTTTTTTTACTCAGAAAGTTTCATATAATTAATAAACATTACAAAAGTATAGTTTTCATTACCAATTAAACTTGTTGATCATTTTGTGGAGTTTATAAATGATATGATGTGAGAATCCAAATACGCCTATTTTTTTGACGCTTACTTTTCTTGTAGAAGTGCTTTTTTACAGCTCCATGTTGAATGTTTTCTTATACACAATTTATTCCACAACTTCAATTGGCTGCTGACTGATTGGGTTTTATAAGAACTATGGCTGACTGTTTGTTTCATGAGTTTAATAACGTAATTTGACATATTTCCAAATTTAGCTTTTCAAATTATTTGCATTGAGTTAGTTTGTGTAACATCTACGCAGCTGTGCTGATGTCGTGCGTTTGATTATTAAGCTATCTGACTGCTTTATTATGATTTTGTAATGCATCGACTATATGCCAATGAATTTTCAGCTTTTCCAAAACAATTTTTGGGTACTAATTACAACTTACTTAGCGTGCCAGCGCCAAGTGTCCCGACATCTGGCGTGCTGACTCTACAGAGGCGTTCTATGGCCAAAATACAATACTTTTTTGTTACCATCTCCTGGACTATTATTATATTATAAAAAAGTAGAAACATTCATGTTTTTGTATCTTTAAAACATAATATTTGATAAATTATGTTTGTCGTATCCACATAGTTGCATTTTTCCATGATAACTGTAACAAAAATATTTACATTAAACGTACAATGATTACATTGACATATTTTGGTTTTTATTATTTTTAATAGTAGAAAATAAAAGTATTTAATTAAACATTTGTAATTACCCCTAATAATAACAACGTAAATGTAACCCTATTTTGTGTTGTTTTTTAATGATTTTTATATTATTTTATTTATTCAAATTAATAATATATTTTATAAATAATAAGACAAATAGTTGTGGCTTTGTGAATTTAATTTATTAACGATTGAAGATTGTCCAAAACCAAATTGCATAAATTCTAGTAATACCAAAAAAGATAAAAATATCAAAAAAAGAACATGCATCATCAAGCGGCAATGTAGATTTTTGAAAATCTATGTGCAGTAGTAAAAATAAACCAAACGGAGAAAACTACACTTAGGTTTCTTTATAATAACTTTTAGGGCACTGGCATTTTCTAAAAAAGAAAGCAACAAAAAAAACTAATGGTAATCAAAATCAAAAGTACTTCAATGAACGACAACTAGCCAGTAGTTTACACCAAAGTGCCCAACCACCCGCCCAAGTGTATATTATCAAGAAATTTAAAGTTTCTTTTTTTTGCAAGAGTTAAAAGTATTTTTATCCAATGAGGAGGTGGTGATATTAAATCTTTTGATGTGCAACATTTGAGTAGGTGGGTAAGTCACTCCAGTTTATGATTACCAATCAGTAGTTTGTGTTAAATAATAATAAAATACTACAAATATGGTGTTTTATTTAATCCCAATCAACAGGTAATGGGCTTAGTGGAATCAGTTAAATTAGTAGATGCGTAATAAATTAAGATAACCTTGTGCCGCAAAGTAAAAACTGAATAAAATAAATAAAGTTACAATCAAAAAATCTGACAATACATAAATCTGATCAAAATGTCAGTAATGAGTAATGATTTAAATCAAGTTGCAAAATTAAAGAATCGTGCCAGCTGCAAATTATGAAAATTTGAGATAGATATTATTCTGAGAGCTCATGGCTTACTCCAAGTAGCAAACGGTGAGTCTGAAATTATACCTGACACTGCAAAAAATGCACGTGAAGAATGGAATAAAAAAGGCTTATTACATTATAGTATCGACGATATCGAAAACATGTCTGACACATATATTAAATTCTGCAACAAGCAATGACATTTATAAAAAAATTAAAAACATTTATGAAAGACAAGAAAAAAAACGTAAGTGTATTTTAATGCAAAAGTTCTTTAGTCATAAATATAAGAAAGAAGCTAGTACGGCAACATTTCTAAGCAAAATAAATAATATGGCGTTCAAACTTCAAGGATTAAACGCAGCAATAAGTTCTGAAATGCTTATATCAAAAATTCTGTCAAGCTTGCCCGATCAATTTAAATATTTTGTAAGTGCATGGGAGTCAACACTTCAAGATAATAACTGCTCAGCAAAGAATTCAGAACAAATGATAAAGAAAAAGGCAATGAAACAGTAGCGTTCAGTGTTACAGAACAACGAAAATGTTTTAAATGTAACAAAAAAAAAAAAACATCTGGCAGCAAAATTCAGAACTAAAAATTTTCCATCGAGATGCAACATCTGAATAAAGAACAACCGCGCAGAAAAAGATTGTTACTACCGTAAGAAAAGTGGAAACAAGTTAGCAAACAAAAGTGAGGTATCGTTTTTGGTGAAAAAAAAAAGATTGGATAGTGGACTTCGGATCTACGACACACAAGCCACAGTTCTACAATAAAATAAGCAAAAAAGAAAAACACAATGTGCACAGAAGCAATAGGAAAAGTGGTGTCAAGGCAATGTATCCTGAAAAATGTGATCTATGCTCCTGAATTAAGTAAGAATCTTCTATCAGTAAGTGCTATAACCGAAAATGGAGGTGAAATTAAATTCACTAAAGAAAAGGTTAGGATATACAAAAATAACATAAAGGAAAAAAGAAAAATGGCCTTTACAGCATAAATCTCAACAGTGAAAAACAAGAAACAGTTTTAACAACAACATCGGAAAAATCAGAAATACTGTGGCATCAAAGGATGCGTCATTTAAGCAAAAAAAACTTATTGAAATTAAGAAACTTATTTACTGGTTTAACTTTAGACAAAAGACAAATTAATTTTTTGGATAAGATATGCTAGTGTTGTGTACGAACAAAACAGACACTTCAACAAATATTTTATAACCTTTCTTGATGATTTTATTCATCACTGCATGGTATTCCTGTTAGAAATTCGTAACCAAGTCGAAGATGCAATAAAAAAATACATAAATATGGTCGAAGTAAAATGGAATCTGAAAGTGCACAAATTCAGATTGACAATGGTGGCAAATACATCTCCAAAGAAATCAGGGAATGGTTCAAACAAAGAGGAATGATTTTGGACTACACAGTTCCATATACCCCTCAACTCAATGGTAAAGCACAACGATTGAACAGAACATTGTTGGATAAAGCTAGAACATTGATTTTGGATGGAAACCAACACAAAAAAATGTGAGGAGAAGATGTAAGAACAGCAGCCTATTTAACAAATAGAAGTCCTTTATTAACTGTTGATACAACTCCACATAAAAAATGGACAAGTAAGAAACTTGATCTTTCCAGAGTAAGAGTGTTTGGAAGTGACGCCTTTGCCAAAGTGCTAGGTACATTAAAGAAACTGGATGATCAAAGTAAGAAATTAGTAATGGTTGGATATAGCTTAAATGGTTATTGTCTGTGGAATATGGACCAAATGAAAATATAGGTTATGTGGGTGTATTAATATACTTTTATATGCTGTATAATTGTTTATTATATTGTACAGACCAGTTTTGGCTGTTAGGCCATCTTCGGTGTACTAGAAATAAAAAAGTATTTATTATATAAATATAAAAAGATAGAAATATATAAAATAAATAGTAAAAGAGGGCCCGGAAGGAGACGAACATCGTGGTTGAAAAACTTAAGACAATGGTTTGGAAAAACATCAACCGAACTCTTTCGCGCCGCTGTCAACAAAATTATTATAGCTAACATGATAGCCAACGTCCGCTAAGCGGATACGGCACTTCAAGAAGAAGAAGAAATATATTAATACACCCACATAACCTATATAATAAAATATATGCACAAGATCAACTCAACTATTAAAATGAAAATAACAACCTATAGAGATGTAATATTTAATGAGAAAAATGGACAACAGTAATAGAAGAATTAGAAGGGTTGGAATAGTCCAAAAACGAAATAAATACCAAAAATGAAATTAAAAAAAAAAAAGAAGCAGAAGAGGAAATAGAAACAGAAAAGATAAACCAAGAAAAAAGAAAGAATTAAGAAAACAATATAAAACTACAAAGGGCTTCTAGAGGTAAAATACCAAAAAAATATGACAACTTCTCTCTTTTAACTTTTGAAAAAACAATCAAAAGTTCCAAAAAGAATGAATGGATTAGAGCTATCAAAGAGGAAAAATAATCACTTTGAGAAAACAAAGTTTGGATAGAAGTTGACAAAAATGAAGCAAAAGGCAAAAAAATACTCAGTAACAAATGGATCTTAAAAGTAAAAAATGATGGAAGATACAAGGCAAGACTGGTGGTTAGAGGATGCGAACAGGAACATAGAATTGACTACAACGAGATATTCAGTTTCGTGGTAATTAGTACTTCACTGAGAATACTATTTGCACTAGTTGCAGCTAAAAATTGTTAAAAAGCATTCAAATCCGGCTATAAACTGTTTAAAACTAAAATACTAATTTATAAAATGTTAAAAATATTATTATCCAGTTTTGAATCATCAAAATATTGTCACAAGGAACCAAAACTTGCACAAAATTCTATTTATAAAAAATCAAAAATAGCAGTTTATAAAGTTGGAAAATTTAATCATTTTAATAAAATCCTCAAAATAGCAAATTTGTGCTGGGTAATTCCACGATATTTCGGACAAACGTACCCACATCAACATCTTCAATTGTGCTCAAATTTTGAACACATATTTGGGGTTCCAAAATATGACGATTATTTAAGTTTTTCTAGGTGCAATACAGTGTAAATAGCGGTTATTTGATTTTTTTAAGAATATTTTGTTTCCCAAAAAAGTGTATTTTATAGGACATTTTTTGTAGAACATAATCCCACTCTTGGTTTTTCAAAATTTCTTGCAAAAAAAAAACCATTTTATTAAAAGTATATCTTCAATTCCGCTACACCTGGAGACTTGAAATTTGAATATGATACTCCTGAAACATAGTACTTTTGATCGCAAAAATGAAAAAAAACCTTAACCTAGAGTAAAATATAACACATAGTTGCTAAAAATGGGTTACTTTTAGGGATTTTTTTTCAAATTTTCCGTAATTTTACAATTTTTTTGTTTTTTTAAGCGTATTTAAAAAAATTGACATAAAGATCGCGTTCTATAAGAAATTTCCTTTACATTACAGTAATTCTTTCTTTATTTGCAAAATTATAAAAGAGCAAGAAATAATATTTTTTTATTATCATTTTTTCTTTTGAAAATCTGTTTTCAAAAGTATTATGGTAAAAAATAATTATTTCTTTTGCAATCAAAAGTATTATGTTTCAGGAGTATCAAATCTCCAGGTGCAGCAGATTTAAAGTTTTTGAATTTTCAATAAAATATTTTTCCCATTTTCCGCGGAAAATTTTGGAATCGTGTTTTACGGAAAATTTCCTATAAGATACACCTTTTTAAATACGATTTTTTTTTTGCTTATTACAGCACCAAAACTAAAAGGAGACAAAATATTCCTAAAATATTTACACTGGATTGCACTTAAAAAAAATAATTAATAATTGTCATATTTTTGGAACAAAATCGAAGATGTCAAAGTGAGGACGTTTGTCTGAACTATCGTGGAATTACCCCGCTGTGAAATTTCAAAATATTGTCAGAGAAGATTCAAAATTCGGTTATATAGTTAAATAATGCTAAATTCTAATATAATAGAATGTCAAAAATAGCAAAATCTGTTCATAAAGTACAAAAATATTGTTGTAATGTACCAACAAACTGCAAAAACAACACTCTTTTTATAAAAAATTAAAAATGGCAAATTGTTTGAATCCAAAAACTAAAATCTGGCCAAAAACGGTTGAAAAGAGTATATTATTTTTATAAAAAATAGCAAAATTTGGTTATGAGAAAATATTTGTTAGAAATAACCAAAACCTGACTGAAAGTTTTAAAAAGTGCAAAATTTTATGCATAAAATGTCAATAAAGACGTCAGGGGTTCCTATATAATATTGGATGGCTTGTCCATCTGAATTGAATGATATGGTACATTGTTAATAACCATCACACATTTGCGTTGCAATTTGTTCAAAGCAGGAATAAGCTGATTGTTAACCCGATTTTATTAAAATTGTTATTCTAAAAATCCTTACATTTTGCGTTTAAAATATTAAATCTATTTATATACAACTGAAGGAGTTAACTTTGTAATGATGTTTCTAGTATTCCATTTTTTTTAAAATTTCTAAATGTGATGTTTAGGAATTACATAATATGCCACAACAACCTTTGAATTTCAACAAGTGAAACCACAGCCGTTGAAACTATCAAATTGAAGACTAGATTTAAGCAGTCTGTAAATATTTGTAGCTTATAAGTTTTGTAAAATACTGAATTTAAAAGTTTATTCTATTTGTTGATGGTACGGTTAAAGAAATCTCTCTTAAAGGTTTGGTTCTACATCTCTGAACTGTCAGTAAATTCCTAGCAAGTCTTGTACTACAAGTAAATATTTGTTTAAATGGCAATATGTCTTGTATTTTGTTTAAACAATGTTTATTAAAATATTTAAAAAAAATGCAAAGATCTGCAACATTACGCCTATGTTGTTGAATATCTAAGTCATAAGTTAATTTTGGATCAGCAATGATCCGAATAGCTTGTTTTTTGAATAAAAGTTTAGAAGAGATAGTGTAGTTTCCTATACTTGGAAACGATATTTAATACAAGGACAAATATAAGTTTTGTATATGGTATATGCAAAAATTATACAATTTTTTTTTTTAAATCTATCAAGAAATTCTAGTCTACTAGATACTTTTGAAGCTATGTGGACAACATGGTCGTTCCAGAGAAGATTATGTAACATTGTAATACCAAATTGAAGAAGATTTAGATATGAATATGTTGTTTAGTTTGTGTAGAGTTAAAATTGACCATGTTGGAAGTGCCCTATTCAGATATTGTTTTCAAGTATTTGTTTATAGATTCTATAGATTTTAACCCAGAAATTTAAGACGCTCTGTCATGTTTGTCGATATTGTGATTTTAAAGTTAGAACCATCAATTTTAACTATAATTTTTCTATTGTCAAGAAAACTATTGATGAAATTTTTAGTTTTTTTATCAAAACCTATACAATGGAGCTTGTTGACAAAATTAGGATGCCATACCCTATCTATAGCTTTGGAAATGTTTAAAGCAACTGCATGATCTTCTCCTTGTTTGTCTATAGTAGAATTCCATTTGTGTATCTGAAATAAAGTAAAAACTTGAATATGTGAAAATTATTATACTTTTCAAATTTTTTTTACAGATTGAACAATAATGCAATTGATCAATAATTTGAAAAAACAAACTTGTCTTTCTTTTTAGGTATAAGTTGAACATTTGCAATTTTTCAACAATTTGGAAAAGTATTATTTTTTTATGATAAAGCAAACATTTTAGTCAAAGTTAGATTAAATTCATTTGCAAATGTTTTAAGAATAAAAGGTGGAATTTTAACTATGACAATCCAAAAATTTGATAGTACCAAACATGCCTTTAAGAACATACAACTTAGTTAAAGAAAAAGTCAATAAGCATTTCCAGAAATAAAGACTCAGAAGTGCTTATTGACATTTTAAGGTTTTCTAATATTATCCGTTAATGAAATGAAAACATCCAATTGAATTTTAATAGATTACGCAGCAACAGGATTATGAGCATAGTACCTGTCAAAAATCGATTGATTCCAAATTTCAACAAATTAACATATAAGCTTTGTGAGCTGCAAAAAAAGTTGAAGTTTTTATTAATATGCTATGCTATCATAAAAAACAAATTAGTTGAAAATGTATGCTGTACAATTTATAATTTGTTTTGTCATTCATTTGTACCATTCAGTCATGGTTGCAAGTTACAGGTTTGGAAACTAGAGTAAATACAAATTTGATACAAAAATTTGTCAAGAAAGTTAAATGTATGAACGACGTGGAAAAGCAATGCGCTTAAAACGAAGAAATTCAGTAAAAAACACTCAAATATATATATTTATGTTAGAACAAAAACATTTATTTTATGTTTAATAAATGTTTGGGTAATGTAAAATGTAGCAGTGTTTAGTACCTTTTACACACTAGACACTGCATGGATAAAGCTAGCCTAGTTTGTGATAGTTTTTATGTTTTTATATGCAACTAACTAATAAACATTTATTTTAGTCTAAGAACTAGAATAGTATTTTTTATTGTTATTTAGTTACACATTATATTTTATTTTATTACATATTTTATTTTTTAGCTCTTAACTTTTTTTTAATATTAGTCAATAACAATTTTTTTAATAAATTTCTAAAACTTATTTCAGTTTACTATTTATTCAATTTACAACAAAAATTATTGATCTGTCAATGATAATATAAAAGAAATTTAAGCTAAAAAAAAAAAATTTTAGTAAATATCACACATATAGATATTTTTCAAAATACATTATTAAATACTAAACAATAAATATATAATATATTTTTTTCTTCCTCCGCTTACTAACTCACAAAATAGAAAGTCAAATTAGCCCGACGCATGAATCATAAAATTTAGTTTCAAGATATACCGTTAAATAAGCCAGATGGCGCCATCGTCCAGCGGCATGGTACAGGTACACTAAAATACATTGACGCTGCGCTTCTTGTTAGAGTTATCATTCAACGGTAACAGTGTATACAGAACTTAAACCTTCATAATGATAGAGATTAAAAAATGTGCGGATGGATTTGCTAAAACAAACTGAATTTGCAAAAAGAGTGCTAGAAAAGTTTCAAATGACCAAAGCCAAATCAGTAACAACCCCCATAGAAGCAAAACGTACCGAACAATAGATGGAAATACAATAATGTGAATTTCCGTATAGAATTTATTGGCAATTGTATTTATAACAAATATTAAACTTAATTAATGTACCATATATGTAAACAAATAAAACATTACAGTAATTTAATGTTAACTGCCCCCAAAGCATCAATAATCCATTGTAGATAATCCTTTTTTGGAAAAATATTTAGAAAATATGATATATCTCTCTACTAAAACCAGATCAGATTTGACTTCCGCTGTAAGTTCTTGCAGTCGTTTTGTAGAAAATTCAACTTTATCGAACGTAATTGACCTAAAAAGATGCCTAAAATATTTAAAAGAAACAATAAACAGTTGCATTGAGTACAAGATAGAAAATGACATATATATCCTAAATGCATACTGTGAGATGGTCAAAATATATCTGGCAACAAGAAGACACAAAGAAGTAATCCCAAATGGAGATACAAAAATATCACTGAAGGTAAAACTAACAAATTTAGGACTGCCAAAAAAATACAACTCATGCAGTTGCATAAACTATTCATGAAAGAAAGCGGAAACAATAAGGAAGATGTGAACAAAAACCTAAGAAAATTAAGAACGCATCTGAGGACAAACCAACTAATTAGAATAAATAACATACGAATGAAAGTGATATTAAAACTGGAGAATGTCAGTGCAGAACAAAAAATACAAAAAAGCAATAGAGACAGCCAAGGGTAGGGGCTATAGGGTGAGAAGGGCTGAAGACACTATGTGTGCCACAAATTCTGTGTAAAAATTCGCGAGGCAATAACCAGCTTACCTCAAACTACTGCTAAATGTATTCTTAAGGCCCACTTGTTAAAACCAACACCTCACTACGTA
Source organism: Tachinus rufipes (assembly GCA_963932245.1). Classification (NCBI taxonomy): domain Eukaryota; kingdom Metazoa; phylum Arthropoda; class Insecta; order Coleoptera; family Staphylinidae; genus Tachinus; species Tachinus rufipes. The sequence goes on from OZ010748.1 coordinate 57,087,813, forward strand.
AAAAAAAGGAAAAACGTTAAACTGATTATATGTGAAAGAGCGCTGTAATACAGTTAAATCCTACACGAACAGGCAACGGCATTTTAGCGAGTTTTATTTGAATCCAATGGCAGAAACAAATTTATCATTTAAATTTAATAAATGATGTATTTTATGTAAATAGCCTTTTCATCTAGTAATATACACATACTCGTATTTCTGAGTATGCACTCATCCTCATTGTGCCTAGCATTTCACTGGTCAAAGAAACAATTTACATAAAATCACAGTAACTATTAAACAGTTTATGTTTAGTAATGTGTCGAAGGGGTATATGGGGTCTTTTTGCAGAGGTAGTACCTTTGACTCAACACGGTCACGCCTACGCATAATGGTTGCGGGTGGTGGACAGCACTGGTCCTCGTCGGAAGACTCAACTCCAAGCGCCATACCCCGGGCAACGATTTTGACGAATCGGCTATACTAGATTAGTGGGCTCGGCCGGGCCGCTTTGACATTATCAGAAGCAGGGCATGTCGAGCTAAGTGATACTATCGCAGGGTAACACCTTAAGATGGAGGCCGAAGAACCATCAAGTCAACGGCGACATCTACAATCCTTAGTTAGTTAGGATCACTGCAAACTCAGGAAAGCAACGGGAAACTACCTGAATTATCTCTCCCAAGAAAACCACTTATACTAAACTATGACAAACAACAATACAAACAGCCCCTCCTTAAATGAGGTGCAAAGAATCACCGTGATTTCAACGATAAAAACTTTAAAAACTTTAAAAACATTAAGAATCGGTACATGGAATATACGAAGCTTACTTATGCCTGGAAAAACACAAAACATCCAAGAAATTAAGAGATTTGATATTGATATTATGGGACTGAGTGACGTTAAATGGCCTGGGAACGGAAAGATGGAGATAGATGATTACATTATATTCAAATCTGGTGGTATAGATAACAAACCTCAAATATACGGAGTGGCCATTGTCATTCGAAAAAACCTTAGTCAGAGTATATTGAACTTATGAAACTATCCACAGCGTGGACAGATATTTATATTAATTTACAGCTCCCTAATTTTATTTAGATACCCAAATGTCTAGGCAATAAAAAGCACGTGCAATTGCATGGTTTTGTGATGCTTCTGAGCAAGCATATGGCGTATGCGTGTATTGGAGATGCAGACAAACTGACGGAGTGATTGACACAAATCTAGTATCAGCTAAATCCAGAGTAGCTCCATTAAAAACATTTACTATACCACGTCTAGAACTTTGTGAAGCCCTACTGTTATTACAATTGATGAAAACGATCTCAGAAGCATACAATTAAACTATACCCAAAGTTTACTTTTGGTGTAATTTAATAGTCTGTCATGGATAAACAAGCCACCAAACTAGCTCAAAACATTTGTACCATATTGTATTTCAGAAATACAATTGCCAAAAATTGGCAACATGTTTCTACTCATAAAAATCCAGCAGATGTAATTTTCCGAGGTCTACATGCTAATGAACTTAAGGCTAATAAACTCTGGTAAAACGGACCGACAAACTGCAATTGGCCAAATAACATTATATATATATATATATCAAACCAATCGATACAACAGACCTTAAATTGCCTAAACAAACACTTACTGTAACCGTAAAAAAGGTTTTTGACGTATTCACGAAATATTCATCATTTACAAAACTACAACGAGTAATTACTTACTGCCAAAAATTTCTTCACAACTGCAAATCTCCTGACAACAAGAGGAATGGACCATTGAGTTTGTTGAAATTGACATTATCACATAACTCTTTGTTAAAAACTATGCAGTTGAGATCTTCTCAGAAGAAGTCAACGACCTTATAAGGAAACGAAAAGTCACAAACAGTAGCAATTTGATTACTCTACACCCATATCTTGATGATCAAAGAATCATTCCCGTGGTTAAAAAATATCACGAGCAAGTACAACTTATTATTACAAACACCCCATGGTGTTAGATTCCAAGCACATTTTGACACATCATCACTCAAGAACATGTCCGTTTACTACATGCTGGACCTTCACTTCTATTATTGTTAATCCAATTGAGATACTGGCCATTGGCTGGCAGAATGCTTGTCAAGAAACTCTGAAGCTCCTGTATACAATGTTTTTGCTCTAACCCTAAGCCACCGACAATACAGAATGTAATAAAAGATCTTCCAGCGCCCAGAGTGACAATTATCTGCCTATTTTTGTCTCCGGTGAGGACTACGCGGGACACTTTAACATTTGGGAAGGCACAGAAAAAAGACGAAAACAAATTTTAAAATCGTACCTATGCATATTTGTTTGTTTTGCAACCAAAGTAATACACATTGAATTGGCAACCAATCTATGTACATCCGCATTTTTAAACGCCCTCAGAAGATTTACAGCAAGACAAAGCAAATGCGCAAAGATATACTCCAACAACGGCACTAATTTTGTCGGTGCCAATAATGAATTGCAAAATTTAATCAAGTCAGATTAGTACAAACAAAATTAAGGCTGTTTAAACTCCCGACCTTTAACTCTATTGACCACTGATCCTTCAGATCTTCTTCTTTTAACTCCTGGACTATTTCTAAATGGAAGAAATTTACAACCCATTCCTCAACCCGATTTGGATACCATGTCTGTTAACAGAACCACCAAGTATCAACGCTGCTAACAACTAGTTAAACACTTCTGGAAACGATGGAAAAACAAATACTTGAATAAACTTCAGCAAAGATAGAAGTGAAATCGCAAGGATGGCAGCTGTTCCGCAATAAGAGATATAGTAATCTTAAAAAAAAATACAATGTCCCTTCTCAGCAATGGCATCTCGGACGCATCACTCAACTTCATAATGGTGATCATGATTAGATTAGATTTTTTGTGCGTGCTTTATCTAAGATTGCCGTATTGCCAAATTTTGAAAGAGAGTCTTAAAATCTTTCAACGAGGGCGGCATGTTTAGTGATCGCGCTCTACTTGTTTGCGATTGTGGCGCTCTACAGTTTTTGGACGTTAGTGTGTGCGCGCCTAAAATGCGTGTAAAACACTGGAAACGGCAACGAGTGGAACCACAACAGTGCAAATGTAACGTCTGAAGCGACAGAATATCCAAACAAAATGCATTATTTAACAAATCATTTAAAGTAACATTGTAATCAGTTCAAATTATAATAAAGGTTAATAGTAAAGTACAGTTGTGTTATCTTAATAAAATAACAAATAAATATTTAACGACACAGTTCAACAACAGTTATGTCATCTTTAGAAATGACAAGTCAAATGAATCAAGTGTTAAAACTAAAGAAGGAGAAATTTTAATTGCTATAAAAAACAGATCAATTTACAGCTTATTTTAAATACTCCTCAATAAGTAGAGCAACTGTTGTTAAAAAGAAACACTAATCATAGACGAACTATGCATCCCATCTAGATCAGATAACCTAAAATATAATGTTTATTGTAAAACTGTGGAAAACATTGTTGACAAATACCCAAACAGTAGTTATTTGATTTGGGGTGATTATAATTTGCCTGAAGCTCAATGGAAAAATGGTAAGATGGGTCTATATTTAACAGCTCCAGCTAGTGCAAATGCATTAAATATAAGCGAATCTTTTGAAATTCTTAATCTTTTACAGATCAATAATATTCCAAATTTTCGAGAAACTTTTCTACATTTAATTTTTACAAGAGATAAATCTTGTGTTGTCAAAGCTGCAAATGACATCTTATTTTCTAATAGTGTTCACCATAGTGCTTGTGTTATCAGTGTAAAAAAAGCATCCCAAAACATCAAATGGAATTTAAAAAACTTGGACCTGATTATATAATAATTTTTTTTAGAAATTAATCATTTTCTAGCAAATGTGGATTGGAATAAATAGTTTACGACCAATAATTATAACGTCAACATTAATGAATTGGTTGATTAATTTTACAATGTGTTATTTGAAGCTTTGGATCTATATGTGCCCATAATATTGTTTAAATTTTTTACATATCCTGTAAGTAAAGTGTGCCGCAAAGATCACATTGTGGACCAATTTTATTTCTGTTTTTATAAATGATTTGGGCGATGTAATTGTTAAATGTAATTGTCTATTGCACGTTGATGATTTAAAAAAAAATAAAAATGTTAAATCAACAACGATACTCGTGCCACACATCCAATTTCAAATGCAAACAGTATAAAACTAATTATGAATATTTTAACCCTGTATCCTGTTTAATGCGAGAATGTAATATTGTTCAAAATGATATTAGTTTTAATTTGTTTCAACCATATAATAGGTTTACATGTAATTGTCAAAAGATTTATTTAGTATTATATTTCTAATTGTTTTGTATAAGAATACTATGTACACTATATATTTTTTTCTATTGTTTATATTTTATTATTATTATATGAAACACTACTCAAAATATTAAAAAAAAATTGAATAATATAAAAACTTTGCTCTTGTTTGTATCTTTTTTATATTAGTTTTGTTCATGCCACAATTATTTTAAATAAATATCCATAATTAATATATTTTTTGTGTTAATGATAAAATAATTAGAATTTACATATTAAAAATTATTGTTGACTAATACAGTTGTATTTTTACGTTGGCGTATTACTGTTCGATAAAAATTTAAATTTTGGGTATAAATAATTTTTTCTAACAACTCTATTTAATACAAATAAATTAACAATTACCAATTTTAAGTTGATAACGTTATTGCTACAAATAAACTATTTATGTGTATTAAATTGAGTACAGTGCATGCAATATATGATTTTACTTAAAAAATATCTTATCTTATTTATAAAACCAATATAAAGTTATCAATAAATACAATGCAAATATTACATAATCTTATAAACATTCCAAGGACAGAAATTACAATTTTATGTATTGATAAGATTTTAAATAGAGTTTACAACGATTTTTCTAGAAAGCTCAAGTAAAACTTACTGAAAATATACATTTTAATATAATATATTTTTATTTCAAAAAATACTAGAAATCATGGTTTTTCAATTGATTATTATTAGTTTTACAAAAAATATAAATGTAGATGATTATAAAATATTTATTTAATTTATTTAAGATTACAATTACATATAAGAGCTTTAACAAAAATTATAATGTTTATACCAACTATTCAATATAAATAAATATATGTACATTTTATTATTTACACAAAAAAATTATTTTGTTTATTTATTCCAAATTAAAAAAAAAACAAATCCAAATGCAAGTATCATAATAACCTATTACGATACTCGTTAAATGATAAAAGTTTATTTTTAAAGAACTCTATGACAATACTAAGCATCGTGTCGTGTATGACACAATTAAAAAGATTTTAAACTCAAAAAATATAATATAATAACATTACGTATTAAATTGCACTAGATGGAGTGACAGCAATTGGTTTAATATGTTGTTTTTATTTTGTATTAAATTAAATTTATTAAAAGTTTATTATTGATGTGTATACAAAAAAACGTTAAGTAATATAATAAAATTCTTAAGACTTTTTTTATAAACATGAAATTTTACAGTTAAAAAATATAAAATTTATTTATATTAATAATACCAAAATTAATTTTAATCTATTTTCTTTATTTTTAACTTTAAGCAAAAGTTTAAATTAAGTTTTAATTCTTAATAATTTAATTTGTAATTAAAAATATCTTACCTTCAGATGCAGGCAGGCAGCAAAATAATACACTCAATAGAGTTTAGACACTTTAGACAGTTTAGACTGTATAAAGTTCTACCTAGATGATACGATACAAATACGTTGAATCGGTTCTTAAATACTTCTTATCTTATCCAATCTTTAAATAGATTTAGAACAAGTGCGCAATTATTGTGTAATATTTCAAGTGAGTTTAAGTAATAAGGTATTACGTTTAAATAATTTCAAATGCATTTAGCATAGAACTTTTAATAATAATACTAATTCTACAGGGTGATAGACAAAATACGTTTGGCTGAATAACCTAGAAAAAATTATGACGTCATTGCAATTTATTTTAAATACCTGTAATTTTCTAAATACCATTCAAAAATTGTCTATGCATAATTTTTTTTTTTGATAAAGTTTAATTAAAAAAAAAAAACAAAAGTTTTACAAAATTTGCTCCATATGCATAAATATTAGTTTGAGTAAGTTAAAAAACAAAGAAATTAAAACATGACTTACATATTCAAAATATAGCTTAATTCGAGTTTAAAAAGTTAGTAATGCAAACTATTGGTTTATACAATGCAGAAGAAATATTTTCAATAATGAATTTTCTATATATGGCTTTAACAATTTATTCAAAATCCGTTTTATAATTTCTTAAATTAATATCATTTTTGGGTAAGTGTATGTGTTCTAACAGTTGTTGTATTTTACTTTTAATTTTTTCATAATAGGCTGGAGAATAGTTACGCTATTATAAGGGTTTACAGGAGAAAACGCAGCAAAAAAACGCCTAAATATAATTGAATAAAATTTTCACACATTATAGAAAAATGTCCAACCTGTGTCCTCAAACTTTCAAAAATATAATCGGATAAGTTGTTTTTCCGCAATTAATTTTTTAAAAGTAAAGTTTTTATTTAATGCTTAATTAATTTTTTACTCGTTAAATATAACTGCAAATCTTTAACCGAAACCATGAAGACATAGTATATTGTATGTAGTTCAACATATAAAATAAGTGATGACAGAAGTCTTATCATTTGGATATTGAGGTGGATGGCGTTTTGCCCCATAAGAACCAATGTTAATTTAAAAATGGCGCCGCGTTATCGTCTAATTTTCTTGAATAAGAAGTTCAACGTTATTGTAGTAGATGTCGCACCCTTAGAAACGGTATGATTGATATTGATTATTTCATTCGGGCTGTGAAGGAAGACGTGTAGGAGATAGCTAGCGTTCCAACAAGGACAAATGCTTGTTCTCTAATTTTAATATCACGTATCTGCACATGGATTTTTAAGTTTGGCTTTTTCTTGCGGCGCAGCGTTTCGGGGCGCTGAAAGTGATAGGAATTATCATGTTATATGAGGGGAAACTTTGGCGAACTATAATCAAGGGCCTAAACTATAAAAGTTATTAATTTGTCTTTAATATTTATTTAAAAAACATAATTTAAACATTTTTTAATAAGGTTGATAAATAACAAAATGTAATTTAAAAATAAAGATTTTGAGTTTCTTTTATAATTTAAAAACTTTTATACTAAAAAATAGTGATTAAATTAGTATTAAATACGTTATCACATTTATAAAATAATAAAATTGTCTGTATTTTATTTTTTTTTTCCTTTTATTTATTTATTTATTATTTCCATATAGTATTTTTTTAATATAATTGATAGTTGTGATTTACTACGTGATAATTCATGTTTATGAAAATTATAAAACAATTTACTATATTTTTTATCATAACTTTTATCTTACGAATTATAATAGTAAGAATAAATTTGTGATTAAATACATAGTAAATTGTTTTATTATTTATTATGTTTTTCTTAATTGAATTCTTAATCCAATTTTGGAAAATACAGATTTTATGATCTTAATAAATTTTGGTAGACAGGGGTATTTAAGTATGCTAATAACAATGATTAATGAATTTTGGTAGACAGGAGTATTTAAGTATGTCAATTACAATGATAAATCTTGGTAGACAATGGTATTTAAGTATGCTAATTAATTAATCAAAATAACAAAATTCTTGTTTTAAGCGGCTCAATTATAACATTAACGCATAACATTCTATGATTTTAATGAATTTAAGTAGACGGGGTACTTAAATATATCAATTACAATAATTAAACAAAAATAACAAAATTCTTGTTGTGAGGCGGCACAATTATAATATTATTGCACAACATTCTATTAACTATGGTTTATTGGTAGACAGGCGTATCTAAGCATATTCATTACAATGATTAAGTCAAAATTTCCGTTAGAAGCGACACAATTATAACATTAATGCACAACGTTTGATTATCTTGATGAATTTTAGTAGACAGGAGTATTTAAATATACCAATTACAATTATAAAGTTAGATCAACAAAATTCTTGTTAAAAGCGGCACAATGATGGCATCAATTTACACACTGTTATATGATTTTAATCAAGTTTGGTTTATGTTTTTCTTAATTGAATTCTTAATCCAATTTTGGAAAATACAGATTTTATGGTCTTAATAAATTTTGGTAGACAGGGGTATTTAAGTATGCTAATAACAATGATTGATGAATTTTGGTAGACAAGAGTATTTAAGTATGCCAATTACAATTACTAAGTCAAAATAACAAAATTCCTGTTGGACTTGTTAAAAGCGGCACAATTATAACATTAATGAACATTTTTCTATAATCTTAACAAAGCCTAGTTTGTATTGTATGTTTTTTTTTCTAAGTTTGGTCTTCTTTTGCTTTTATTATATAGTCTGGGTCTACGCATTTCTGTCCAGTTTTTAAATTGCCTCTTACAATTTCTGGCAATATACATTCTTTATAAAACGTTGTAAGTTTACCAACCATCTCCAAATTCCAAAACTAATCGTCTTTATAAATTATTTCAATAAATAACTTTTTAGATTCATTAACAAATACAATAAAATAACACATATCTTTATTTGCTATGTGCAATTGTCCTTGAACCTAAAATAATTAAAATAATACCAAGCAATAGAATAATGTAATAAATTACCTGAATGTAATAATTATGACGTCTCTTTAAACGAAGAGTTCCTTCTAGCGATGATCGTAACTTAGACACTTTATATAAACATTTTACTTCAATAATTCAATTTTCTTCTACTAGACCTACAGATAATATGAAAAAATGAATAAAATATTAGTTTTAGTTTAGTTGTATGTACCATCAGGAGATGCTCCTAGAAATCCATAAACTGTATCTATGAATAGCCCACTTAGGTTAACTTTTATTCCAGTTTCCTCGGTGAATTTTGCAATTGCTATTGACTCCATTATTTTACCATATTCAATTGCATCGGAATGAAAATTTTGAGGACTTAAAATCGTTTTAACCAAGTTATGGCAAGATGTCCATTCTCGGCGTTTACAAACTACTCCAAAGTTGGACGCCGTTAAACGTAACATGGGGTTATCAAATTGGCCCAGTGTTTCAATAGAAATTAGTAGTTGTTCTTTTTGTGTTATCTGTACAATATAATAATTAAACACAAATTTAATTTCCATTTGTTAAAAATACCTGCAAGGTTTCCAATATTCTATTGCATTCTTTTTCCAAATCGGCTTGATCTATAGGGGGTTGTTTGGCCATTCGACCATAATCTGTATTTTTTGTTTTGTTTTTATTTGTCTTGGTTTGCCTTTTTTTGGAGCGATATAAAGTTACGCCAAAATTATTATTTTTTTTTTTATATTTTGTTTGCCGCTCCATAGATAGTTTAAAATATTTGCCTGGGCTACGGGAAGTTAATTTTTTCCATGGACTGTTGTGCCACATACATCCTTGAAGAAGCAACATAATTGTAATTTTTTTATTTCTACTTATGGTATTATAAATTAAACTGTTCAGACCAGTTAAAACCTGCACGGCTATTGACCACACAACTTTGTCAATATAGGAAGTAAGATTGCCAATAGTTTAACAAGTTTCAATTACTTTATCTTATTATAAAACACATCAAAACTTGTTATATTACTTAATAATTAGTGGTGCAAAGTGATTGTAGCTCCATCGTGTTACTACTACGTTAAATATACATACCATTATTTTATCGCAGAGCTGCTAAATAAGACATAGTATGATACGATCCTCGACTTGCAAGGTTTATTCTTTTGCCTATATTGAACCGTGCCACAATACTCATAAACAATTCTGCTCTATTATTTGTTTCGTTGTCAATTAAAGATTTTCCTTTTCTGACAAGAAAGCCTATTGCACCTATAATATTGAACAAATATTGAGCTACTGTTGTTTATAATATCCATAATTATCTTGTTTTAAAAAAAGTTTTTTTCAATTTTGTAAAATATTACTTTTCAAAAGTTAGTTTTTGATCAAAAACTCTTGTTTTTATATAGTAAACACGCTGTAACTTTGTTCTATATTTGCTGAAGTTTTCAGAGAACATTTTTCATATATACTTAAAACACTCCTAAAAGATTGGTTTTTGAGAACAATATTGAGTTACAGCATTTTGAAAATTTTATGAAAAATTTGTATTAACACAAGAAAAAAAATTGATATAACTCAAAAATCTGATTTTTGGGCAATTTTCAGAAGAAACAAGAGTATATAATTTTTATTAAGGTAGGGCTTAAATTTTTTTTTTGGTGGAGTATATATATATATATAATCAGATTTTGCACCTTGTATAAATCTGAAGAGACCAGTTGCTTTAGCTTGGTTAATTTCATCGTTGCTGACATCACCAACAGAATCGCAATAGTGGTTTTTACAGTTTTTGTGATTATTAAAAACGTGATATGGTCCTTGTTCTAAATCGGCAACCAGAGTGCTAACATCTCCACTAGCATTATAATAAATAGCTTTTTGTGCTATATTCTGGAGACTAACAATTTTGGATGCAGTTAGCATTTTTCTTGCTGCAAGAGGGGTGTTTTTAGTATCACTTTTATAAGTGTACATCTTTTTGGCATAATTTTTAATAACATGATTGGTGCACTCAATCTTCTGAACCTATGTGATAAAAGATTATATAAAGTTTATGTATCAAAGTAAAGTAATATTTTAACTAACTTGTCTACCATAGGAAACTTTTTCTTGAATTTTTGTAAATACACTTAAATCTCCATCAGCAATAAACTTTTTATATCGCAGATTATGCAATGTTTCACTAAGATTAAAACCTTCAACAATGATATCAGCTTCCATTGCTGAAGAAGATCCTGACCAATTTTTAAAACAAACATAAGTACCACATTCTACATTTTTTTGTAGAGCTCTGGTACAAATAACACAGTATTTAATTCTAACACCCAAATAAAAACCTGTTTTGTTTCTTTGCCAATCATCACAGCCTGCAAAACAATTTTTATAGAAATTATTAAAGATTTACAAACCATAGTTAATAATTCTGTGTTAATTATATAAATAGAAATAGGATTTAATTTGGCCTAAAGAAAACTTACAAGTCCTGAAGAAGAGTTATAGTTATGACCGTAACTACGATAGGCCCAACCACCATCTAAATATACCTCAATCCAAGGTATCCCATCATTGTCAATATGTCCTTTCTCAACAGCTAATCTTCTTTCTTCTTTCCCGGCCCTTTCCATGTCTAACCATGTGGAATCAATCCATATCTTTATCGTATACTTTAATACTTGGCAGAGAGATTCATTAAAAATAAATACCTTGCTTAATTGTTCCTCAATTAAGTAATACATTGTTCCAGAAATGGGAGGAATATTCATTACACTTAAAAACTCTTCAGTGTGTTTAAAAGTACTACCAGTTGACATAGTGGCCCATACAGTTGCTGTATTGACTAGTGCTTCATTAATATTAATCTGAATTGCATTTTTTTCAGTTTCGAGATTATATGTTCTCTCACAAATAATACATTTTAATGTTATTGTGCTAAACAAACCATGCCTAACTTCACTATTAATTTTTAAAATTCCTCCAGTGCAAATCTGGGCATGCAATTGAGATAAATATAACTACCTTTCAATAACGTAGCCCAGATCAACAATGCGGTTACCAGTAATTTTGCATGGTGAGTTATCCGGTTCAACGCATAATTGTTCAGACATGATTCTGCAAAAACAATAATGATATATTGGTAAGATGTACGGCAACTTGTGCCATAAATAATATAAATGGCCATGCCTGAGTCAAGTGTACGGAACAAAAATTTGATTTTGCTGAAATCACTGAAAATGGTTCTATACATGAGTCCCGATCTTGTGATATAATTTTAATTTTTTCAATCAATAAGTTTTTTTTTACATTTTTTGATCGTTTGTAACTTCTCAGGGTTGCATTTTTTGGAAAAAGCTGTAATGAACTATTTTTTTCAAAATTGTTCGAAAAATAATATTTTACAGCCAAAAAAATTTGTCTGCAAATTTTGAAAATTTTGCAGAATTTTAAAAAAGTGTGTTACTTAAAAAAAGATGACGGGTATTTTTTTTTCTCAAATATAGATAAAAACATGCTTTTATATGTGTCAAAAATACCCTGAAAATTTCAAGAAGTGCCGTGTGCTACGCTTTGAGATATCTTACAATGTATCCACAGAAATACTTAAAAATAGCGAAAAAGCTTTAAATTTTACAATTTTCTGTGGATACATTCTAAAATATCTCGAAGGGTAGTTCACAAAATTTCCTAAAATTTTTAGAATATCTTTTGCACATATAAAAGCACGTTTTTATTCATATTTGAAAAAAAATAGAAAATACTTCTACATATCTTTTAAAATAAAAAAACTGTCTTTTAAATTTCTGCAAAATTTTCAAAAATTTTAGGAAAAAAAATTGGCTGTGAAAACTTATTCTTTGAACAATTTTGAAAAAAGTATTTAATAATTTTTTTCTAAAAATGCAGTCCTGAGAAGTTACAAACAATCAAAAAATTAAAAAAGCTTAAATTTTAAATATTTAAGTACATATTTTAGCACTTAATATTCAATAGATCACGTGTCGCACTACCTTTGAATTTACAACTGTTATATAATATATCATAAGTATCATAGCTTTCAGATTTGAGTCAGGTCATACTTTACATTTTAAACTTATAATTAAACTCGTAGACAAAAATTATTAGAAATTGAGGCTTAGGTCTATAATTTTTCTGAAAATTCAGAAAACCTTTAAAATTAATAATTGTTTTTATATTGTCAACTTTGTTGAATTCTAGTAGTCATTTTTTTAAGTAAGGTAAAGAGTTTATCTTTATAATTTCGAAAGCAGTGAGACACGTGTTCTTTTGATTCACAAAAACTTTCCACAAAAAAAAATTAAGAACCGGTCTAAAGTATATATAATATAAACGTCTTAGTTTAATTTACAGAATTAACTTAATTTGAAAACATGTTTTTTTCTGTTAGTCTGATAAGATCGTCAATTACAAAAAATTACAAATAATTTATATGGTCAAATGATATTTTGCAAGATTTTTTTATGAACAAGTAAGACACGTAAATACATATTACCTTTCCAATTCCTCATTGGTTCCCCACATATCAAAGCCAGTTACATTACCATCAGTAGACAACGCGTTTTCAGAATTAATTTTTTCATCATCAGTGGTTTGCGGTTGGTTAATACAATCTAATAATTCTAATGCAACAGGAGATTTATTTTGCGTTGCTTTTGATTTATTTTTTCTAATTTTAGCTTTATCTCCTCTGGCACCAAGAAATTTCTTTTTTACAGTTCTATATTTCCCCATGTTACAAAACTAAATTTGCTATATAATATCTCAATATTTTACAATAATAATAATAATATAATAAATCCTTTTACAAGAATTTTATGTGCGCTCGAACAAGTTGCTGTGTTAGAATTAGCGCATCGGACAATTTCGTACCGGAGACCCCGATGTAATAGCGGCTTGCATGTTCGAATGTTCCAGACGCTATAGCCACTCAGGAATTAAGAAAATGTGCGATGTTGCCTACTATTTGGTTTCGGCAATTGGCATAGTCTGATTTCTACATATGTAAATAACTTGTGCCCTGTGAATGTTTAGTCAGTTATTTTTATTATAAAATAATAAGAAATGTTTTTAAGTGCATTCCAGTACAACTTTGTTTCTGATGACGTTATAAAAACAAAGTTAGAAACTGCAACAGAAATTGAAGTAATGAAACTGTAATTTATTTTAGGTCATTGTATGTTTATTGTAGTTATTGTTATTAACAGATTTATTCATTATCTATTAACTATTAACAGAATAATCTGTTTTTTAAATTATTTTATTTTATTAACACCTCTGAGAAAAAATAATATGCTTAATGTTTATATTTGTTTAATAATAAATACATAGATTATTAGCAGATTATGCTAATACATAGTTTATTACGAGTTCATAGTTTCAGACTAATGTAAATGCAAAAACTTTATAATAAATATTTTTTAATCTATTATTTGAGTACAATTAACTCAAGTAAAGTATAACAAATAATATAATCGTATCTGTTTTCCATAATAACAATTAATATAACTAATTTGGCAAGTTATGTATTCAGGCAGATCGTGGCGAAACCGTATGTGACGTTTGAAACATTCGGCAACATAGCAATTCTTCCGATAAAAATTTCCGAGTGGCTGTAGCGTCTGTAACATTCGAACGTGCTCACCGCATCAGGACGCGGCGACTACACCCGACACCCGATCTCGACTCCGTTGTCTCATTCAAGTGCTTTTTCTATATTATATTATTTGTTACTGCTAGCGCCATCTACGCGCCTTGTGATGGCCCAACAAAGAAATTCTCCAGCGTTAAATCATTTTCTGGAATCACCAAAACGATTTATTAAAGCAGTTTTCACTTCGTTCCATATGGAACAATTAGCGACAACCAAAGTATCTCTGGCAGCATCATTTAATTTTGAACAACAAATTTCATACAATCATTTATTTAATGTACAGTTTTCCTAATCAACAGCAATGTTTTTATACGTTGTGATTTCACATTGTAATATAAAATACGATAAATTTTTACTTTCTCCTTCATACGAGGGAATCATTTCTTTAGCAATATTTATTTCAGTACAATTAGCCATTTTATTTTATAAATTTAATATTTTAACCAATTACTTAAATTAGTCAGTTCTTAAATTCAATTGATTGATTGATAATATATAATATCAGTAATTATCGTAATTACTTATACATAAAATATAAGGATTTTTGTTTTAAAAGGATTACTTACAAAATTAAGGTCGTAAATAACATTATCAGTAAAATATCTGACGAATTCCCTTAAAGTTGTAGTTAGATGCGAGCGGAGTTGCTTCTCGAGGACGACAGCGATTGAAGTTCTCAGCAGCAGCGTAGTTTATTCTCCGGGACGGTTCTCCAGCTTGTTGCGGGCTTGGCCTTGATTTCAGGCGAATTTGTAGGTGAGGTTCGTCAGCGATTGGCGTCACTCAATAGGACTTGTGGAATATCCGTAACTCGAAACAATTATTATTAACTCGCACTTGTATACCCGATTAAGATTTAAGAATCACTGACACTTTTATGCCGTTAGGGTATCCTGTTCGCAGCGCCTAATATATATTTTGTTAGATTGTAACGAACCCCGTTATTATTTATTAAAATAATGCCCAAACGTTTGTCTGTTTATGTCGGATAGTGTCTAGAACGCGCTCTTGTTATGCAGCGTTATTCATAGACATTCTTGTCGAACGCACGCATAACAAGCCGCGTGAATTATAACACGTATGCTAGGCAACCTTGGTTGCAACTAGCTGTATTTGGGGTGGCCTACCTTGCTGCCATTAATTAAACATCGTAATTGGCCGGCTACCGACACTTTTCATGTCCGCGACATGATGTTTAATTGATGTCGCAACAAACCTGCGTGTTTGTCGGCTTGCCACTCCGTTGTTTGAGGATGCACGCGGATCTAACCTATCAAACCACGTGCAATCCCATGTAATCAATAAGGCTTAATTACTCACCTGCAAGGGTTGTAATTCCTAGTTTGACACTGCCCTTATTGCACTGCACACACTGTACACTCACGGCACCCTTATTTTTTACCGAACATAAATTGCCGCTCAGCTGATGTTGGACATCAGCTGTTGCTCGTGTGCTGGGCCCCATAGGCATATGAGGATTGCCATGGGTAAGACAAACCTCCGCAGGAAGTAAGAAGTAACCAGGAGCTTCTGTGTGCAGTAATTAGTGATTTGCTATTCATAGGTAATTCACTAGTTACTGTATGCAATTGTCCAAACCCGGCGGACGGTTGTTTCTTTTGGATATATTATAGACATTAAGGGCCGCTTTTACAACCGTAAGATAAACTAATCCACAGTTATACCTAGTTTAACACGCAAAGCATTTTACAAATGCAAAGTTAGGTTATTCTCTAGGATAACCTATTGAAACGTCAATTGTGCCGTAAGTTATTTATAAGCAAATTTATATTGTCTTCTCTATAACGTTAATATGTTTAAATCAGATAGTGACAACAAAAAGACAAAAATCGTAGCAACAAACCTTACTTTTTTCCTTATTTATTTTTACTAATATGATATGTGCGGCGCTTACGAGGTTATGTGCATTAAACTAGGTATAACTACTGCTTTGAGCACCGGATAAGTTAACCCCGGGTTATTCCCCTCCAAATCCTAACTATGCTTTAACTGGAGGTTGTAAAAGCGGCCCTAAGGGGAATTGGGTTTTGAGATTTTGTGGGATTGTTTATGTATTGTTAGAGGTCATTTTGTTTAATTTAGTTTTAATTATTAGTTTGAGGTGTATAGGCCACCCCCAATGCACCCCCTATTTATGTTGGCCACCCTGTTCCCGCTCTTCCCCTTTCCACCAGATTTTTCCAAGTTTATCCCCTCTCTTTTCTTTCCCTTTAAATACCGCCGTCCAGTCCTCATAAATGGAATTGAGTCCAGTGGTCCAGTCCAGTAACTCCAGTTCAAAATTGAGTCCAGTGGTCCAGTCAAATTTAGTCAAGTGTTTGAAATCCAGAATCCAGCCTGCATTGCCAAACCAGTTCCAGATACCAGCGAAACATAACCGTAAGTCGATCCGACAATTTCCCAAGTCCCTTTTAAATTCCTTCTTTTTTTTCTCCTCAATCCAGAGTGTGCGGCGGCCGGAAGGCGAGCCATCTCCAGATTCCCGATCCAGTCCCAGGTCCCTACCAACGTTTCCCGATCCATTTTTCTTTTGTTATCTATATATTTTTTGTTTGTTTTGTATTATACCAGAATAAACGTTTTTTTTGTTACCACGTGTGTAAATTTCTTTGTGTCCACACTCCAGTGTGGTGGCGCCCAAACACCTTCAGTCTCCGGCCAATTAAGTGGGGTACCCTGTTGATCCCGACTGCAGATACCCCCGCACAGGTGACGCCTCACGTCCCATAGACAAGAGACGTCACAAGATATATTTTATTTGTTTAAAATACAGGATACATTAAATTATTTAGTTTTATTAATGACAAGCTGGATTGAACTGAAATCTTTCCAACAATACTTTACTTTATATAATAATTAAAATCACGTGGCATCCTGTTTTTCAGAGATGTTATTAAAATATTTTGTGGACGTAAGAATTCTAAGTATACTAGAATGGAATTTACATTTTATGCCTTATCTAGTGTAGCTAGAATATCTGTAATTGTTACATTATACAACATACGTGACCACAAAAAGAGATAAAGTATAATGTTATTAGGAAAAAGCATAATAATATAATTAAATGTTGCTGCTTTGTTGCTGAAAATTTACTTTTTGTTTCTGTTTGCTGGCTGTTTTTCTTTATGCAAACGTTAAAATTTTGTATGTGCAAGAAAAAAATTACTTTACGCCATGAATACCAACAAGTAGTTTAAACTGCACACCGAATTGTTTGTAATTAAGATTTTTTTAATTTTTATATACTAAAACTTTTTCACTTATTACCCATACTCCAAGTATTTAAAAGATTAGACCTCCGCAATACCTTGCTCATTTCATTTCCAATCCTTCATTTTGTCTCCCATCACCCTTTCTAAACATCATAATTTTTGATTTTTTTAAATTGAGTTTCAAACTTTGTTTTCTAAAAATAGTAAAATATTTTTATTTTTAATCATTTATTTTGCAACTATTACCATGTTGTCGGCATATGCTAAGTTTCATAAATGTAAATGAAAGACTTCCGCAAACACAAAGGGTGCGTTTTTAAATGACGCGAACAGCGGTTTGAGCAACAAAATGGGCGTTTTTAAATACATGCACCAGATCAAGAGGTGTTGCATGATATGAACAAACAAAACATAACCTTTAAAAGTTAAATTAAAGTTTTGACAGGCGTCAATTTAAAAATATTATTTATAATGGATGAAAATGAAATTTATACTTGTTATTACTGCCAACAAGAATATTTAAATTGGGATGAAGTAACAAAGCATCCTTGCTTTTTTGGTAGTAAAGTACTGAAATTAAATCCTGGGAATATTATTTCATGTGATTCTTGTGAACAAGAACAATCAGAACAATCAGAATATCAGAACAAGGTATGTTATATATTGACCTATATAAATATATATATTTGACTAGTTATAACAAAATGTTTTTAGTGTCCACCGATTTGACTAGCGACATAGGTGAGAAAACGGAATGGCAAAATGCTGCTGTGCTCTTATTAATTGACAAATATCGGCAAAATAAAAGTGAGCTAGAGAAAAAAAAAATGCTTGAAAAAGCACATTTGGCAAAAGTATGTATACCTATTATTAATTTATTATTTAACATTGCATATATTCAACCGTATCTCCAAATTCAATATTTTAATAAAATTGTGAGTTTATTTATTTGTAAATATTTTAATTCATGAGCACGGTATTCAAAAACCTAATATTTATATAGTGTAAAGTTATTTTTATTAATAACTCATTTTTATTCTACGTTAATTAAAATTTATATATAATCTACAACAACATCTTATACTGTTAAGGGTCGAGGTGTCGGGCACATCAATTAAAATTTATACAAATTTAGTAATGATGAGGTTTATCTTCAATGATAGCATTTTTTTCAATTAAAAATTTAATGCAATTGATTAATTTCAGAATTGCTACTAGTATGAATAAAAAATCATACTCTTATACAAGGAAGTGCAAAATAAATGGAAGAGCTTGACAAAAACATACAAAAGTGTCAAGGACCACAATAAAGAAAGTGGTAGAAGCCGAAAGCATTGGGCTTTTTATGAAGCGATAGATGAAATTTTAAGTATAAGCCATGCCATAAATCCACCCATATTACTTCATAATGGTGAAGAAGAGTTGCCGGAAAACAGCAGTCATGCAAGATCTCTAGTACCAGAAAGAAACGCAAAAAAAAGAAAAATGAGCAATACCGAAAAATTGCTGGAGCGTGCGTTACAACAAAATCAATTATATCAAGAGGAAGAAATGATAGGAAAAAAACGATTTAATAATTTATTGGAAGTACTAGTCGACAGTGTAGTAGCAAACCAAAATAAATAATGTGATAAATATTTATTATATAGTATATAGTTTTATTTGTTAATTAATTTAATATTGTCATACGGGCATAAATATAAGTAAATATAATTTGTGATATTATCTACTTCTATGAATAGTTTTCTCTATGATTATAATTTTTTTTAATTATATACCGAATGTGATATTTATTTATTTTAAAATAGAAAAATAAAAAACAATTTTATTAATTTATTTTTATATTGTTAAATATTTTAAATATGAATACTAAAAACGTTATAAAGAATTCATGATAATGTTTCTTTTTTGAACTACATTTATATCTCTTGCTGTTTCTACACTTTCATCACAATTTTGTTGCTCTTCATATTCCATCACCAGTTCAGGAAGCTCTTCCATCTCAAACATGCAGAAATTATGCAATACACATGTTGCCATTATTATATATGGTAAATTATAAATATTGTGCAATTCTAAATAATTAAATCTATTCCAGAGCGCTTTTAGCAATCCAAATGCACGTTCTATTGTGCATCTTGTGGAAGCATGATATTTATTAAATTTTATTTGATTTCGTGTTAAGTGGCCATTATCACGAAAAGGTGTAAGTAAATGCACATTTAATAGGTATGCCGAATTGCCTATTAAATGAGTGTAATCATTGAACGGCGTTTGGTGGACTTTTGATTTTTGATATACACGTGCATCATGTACAGATCCAGGGAAACCAACAAAACAATCTGTAAAAATACAGTTCTGGTTGCAAACCGCTTGCAATATCATTGATGTTGTCCTTTTTCTATTAATGTACGCAGTAGAATTTTTTTTGGGAGTAGAGATGCTTATATGGCACCCTTCTATGGCACCTAAGACTCTAGGAAACGATTTCATTTTCTAAAAAAATACAAATTATTTTACTTCATATTTACACAATGTAAAGTGAGCCATACCTTAAAACCTTTCAGTTTTAACTGCTGCTTCTCCTTGTGGCCATTTATTAAATTTAGGTCCATTTTTATTAAGAATTTTACAAATTCTAATTAAGCAATGAAACACAGAACATTTTGCCACATTGAATCGATCAGCAACTGACCTAATAAAATTAATTATAATTTATTATATAATAATAATGGATGCAGATTAATTGATTTCTGTGCTACAAATGATATTTCAATACTAAACACCATTTTTGCACACAAAGATACGCATAAATTCACTAGAGAAGTGCAGAGCAGAGAGGAAAAATCAATAATAGATTATATTCTTGCAAGTAGAGCAGTACGACCAGAGGTCAAGGATGTAAAAGTAAATAGAGGCAATGAAATTGACAGCGACCACTATTTAGTTGTAGCAAAAGTAAGGACAGAGAGCTCCAAGTCCAATTACAATAAGACTAGAGCGACTGGACCAAAGATCGTAAATCTCAGAGTCGACAAGCTAAAAGATCCGCAGAGACAAGAAGAATATAAAAAAAACATAGAAATGATTTGCAAAGAATTACCTTAACCGGATAGTAAGAATGTAGAAAAGCTATGGGAAAATTTAAAGAAAGTGATAACAGAAGCAACGCTGAAAACCTGCGGAACAATAAATAACAATACGAACAGAAAACAATCACATTGGTGGAATCAAGATACCAAAGATGAAATAAAGAAAAAAAGCTCAAATGGAGAAAGTACCTAAGCACAAAACTAAAAATGGATTACAAAGAATACAAAGAGCAGTGTAAGAAAGCTAAAGCAGCAGTAAAACAAGCCAAAATGAAAGAATGGGATAGATTTGGAATAACGCTGGAAGAAAATTATAAAGAAAACAAAAAATTATTCTATAAGACAGTAAAAAAGTACAAAAACAAGAAGTCAATAATGCTAATGCAGGTGAAAGATAAACATGGAAGAATTCTAACAGAAGAGAAAGAAATTATGGAAAGGTGGAAAGAACATTTCAAGGAATTATTAGACAAAAAACAGAATACAAATAATGATGAAGAAAGAACCAATAATAACGACTCAGAAGAAAGCAATCAAGAAATAGAAATAACAATAGAAGATATTCAAAGAGAAATAAAGAAGTTAAAAAATGGTAAAGCCGCTGGACATGACAATATTAAACCAGAGCAGTTAAAGTACATGGGACCAATTGGTGAAAACATGCTGCACACCCTGATAAAATGTATATGGGAGACAGGAAAAATTCCTACGGACTGGGAAAAAGCAGTCATTTTCACCATTCACAAGAAAGGCGATTCAAGAACATGTAGTAACTATCGGGGAATATCTTTAATATGCACTGCCACAAAAATATATGAAGCAATACTGGAAGAAAAACTAAGGAACATCTTTAAACCAAGTTTGGAGAAAGCGCAAAGTGGATTCAGAAAAGGCCACTCAACAAACGATCATATTTTTACCCTGAAGAAATTGATTGAAAATACACTTAGTCAAGACAGTAAACTTCTTATAGCTTTTGTAGATCTAGAGAAGGCTTTTGATAACGTGCCCAGAGAAATGATGTGGAAGATACTGGAAGAGAGAAATGCGCGCAGGAAACTAATACGAGCAATAAAAAGCATTTACAGAAATACAGTAAACTATGTTAGGTCAGGAAGAATGAAATCAAAAGAATTCCAAACAACTAAAGGTTTAAGGCAAGGAGAAGCACTTAGCCCACTTCTATTCATAATATTTATGGACAACATTATAAGAAGAATAAAGAACAGAACCAGAAAAATAGAGATGGGTTTTTACAACATGAAGAAAATTAAAGTTGGTGAATGTGCTTTTGCAGATGATCTAGCAATCCCGGCAGCAAACGAAGATGAGCTACAAAAGAACCTAGATATATAAAATGAAGAACTAATCCACCACAATATGATAATTAACACCGACAAGACAAAGATTCTAGTAATTGGAAAGAACAATCTCAACACAGGAATATGTCTACATGGTAAAAGAATTGAAGAGGTAAAAACCATCAAATATCTGGAAGTTAACATAAACAGTAATGGAAGCATAGAAGAGGAGATTAACAACCGAATCCAGACAGCGAACAGACTGTTCCAAGTAATAAAACCAATAATAAATAACAGAGAAGTAGCAAAAAGAACCAAGACAACCATATACAAGACCATATACAAACCCATACTTATGTATGGCAGCGAAACATGGGTTCGTAATCAAAGGACAACAAGCAAGATCCAAGCTGCGGAGATGAGGTTTTTGAGAAAGATTGCTGGGACCAACAGATTGGACAAGATAAGAAACACAGAGTTGAGAACTTGGCTACAAGTTGATAGCATACAGTCAGAGATAGCAAAGAGACAACTGGGGTGGTTTGGACATTTAGTCAGGATGGAGCCAGACAGGCAGACTAAAAATGTATGGAAAGCGAGATCACAGAAGAAAAAGAGGAGAGGTAGACCAACCAAAACGTGAGAAAATATAATTGTGCAGATACTCAGCAGAAACAACTCAAACATGACAAAGACAACAAATTTAGCTGTGAACCGGAAAAAATAGAAAGAATTTGTGATGTCAATAAATTAAGCATAAATAATCTCGACACCCAACAGGGGTATAAAATGAGATTTAAATATATATATATATATATATATATATATATATAATAAGACAAACTTATAAGTTAATATTTCAAAAAATATATATGACACATCCTAATTAATGTGTGTGTAAGATGGGTTTTATTATTAAAGTGTAAGTATATTTATTCAGTCCTAAAACAAAATAAATAAGAAATTAAATGTCTCTCCAGAGCCATTATTCGTAAACACACACGCGCGCGTGCTTTATATACCACTATTCACAAAGAAATGGCTATGTGTTTGAATGATTTTGATGATCTGTATATTGTATATTAATACTTGCCTGTAGCTTTCTTGATTTGCTAAAACCCAAATACAAATCAAACATTGCAGAAAAACTGCAACTTGCGGTCTTCCAACAGCTCCGCTGTTAAAACTGTATGCTCCACAGATGTTAATTACAAGCTCCACACTTAATCTTGTGTGACGTCTTTTCTCTTTGAGACGTGAGGCGTCACCTGTGCGGGGGTATCTGCAGTCGTGATCGACAGGGTCCCCTCGCTTAATTGGCCGGAGACTGAAGGTGCTCGGGCGCCACCACACCGGAGTGTGGACACAAATTAAATAAAATATACAGGTTAATCAAATAAACATTTATTTTCGTTGAAACAAAAAGAATCGAAAGATAATATAAAAAAAAGTAATTATTAAGCGTGGATGGATGGATGGATCGGGGGACGTTGGTAAGAATTTGAGACTGGGTCGGGAATCTGGAGGTGGCTTGCCTTCCGGCTACCGCACACGCTAGGTTTGAAGGAGAAAAGAGAAAAAAAAAAGGAATTTCAATTGGGCTTGGGAGATTGTCGGCTCGACTTACGATTATCGGGGTTTCCGGATCAGGTCTGGTACTTTTCTTTGCTGGACGGATTTCAGACTGGAATTTACTGTACTCAAATCAGCTCGGACTCAATTGAATTGGTGAGGACTGGACAGCGGTATATAAAAGGAAAGAAAAGAGAGGGGATAAACTTTGCAAAATCTGGTGGAAAGGGAAAGAGCGGGAACAGAGATGCCAACATATATGGGGAGTGCATAGGGGGTGGCCTATACACCCCAAACTAATTAACTAAAACTAAATTAAACAAAATGACCCCTGATAATACATAAACAATCCCACAAAAACTTAAAATCCCATTCCCCTTAATTACAAAGATTTTTACAAAATAAACAAACGTCCGCCGGGTTCGGACGGTTGCATATAGTAACTAGTGATCTACCAAATAATGGCAAATCACTAATTACTGCACACAGAAGCTCCTGGATACTTCTTACTTCCGGCGGA
This sequence comes from Tachinus rufipes, assembly GCA_963932245.1. Taxonomy (NCBI): domain Eukaryota; kingdom Metazoa; phylum Arthropoda; class Insecta; order Coleoptera; family Staphylinidae; genus Tachinus; species Tachinus rufipes. The sequence goes on from OZ010748.1 coordinate 57,111,880, forward strand.
GGTTTGTCTCACCCATGGCGAACCCCATATGGGGAGCCTAGGGGCCTTATTGATTACATGGGATTGCACGTGGTTTGATAGGTTAGATCCGCGTGCATCCTCAAACAACGGAGTGGCAAGCCGACAAACACGCAGGTTTGTTGCGCCATCAATTAAACATCATGTCGCGGACATAAAAAGTGTCGGTAGCCGGCTAATTACGATGTTTAATTAATGGCAGCAAGGTAGGCCACCCTAAATACAGCTAGTTGCAACCAAGGTTGCCTAGTATATGTGGTATACTTCACGCGGCTTGTTATGCGTGCGTTCGGAAAGAATGTCTATGAATAACGCTGCATAACAAGCGCGCGTTCGTGATACTATCCGACATAAACAGACGAACGGTTTGAGCATTATTTTAATAAATGATCACGGGGTTCGTTACACTTGTAATTCGAAAATGAGATCCAAAATCTTCATGTATATATTGCCCAATTAGTTTTTTGTACATTTTATGTAAGTGTGTTCCGCGCTGTTTTTAAATAACAGTGTACGATCAAGTTGTTAGAACAAAAAAAAGTTTGTTTGGAACAAAAACTGATCGAACAGCAGGTTCACTTTAAAAACTCACCCAATGAATACTGTTGGCCTGCATACCGTAGCACAGTGCAAACCTTTTATTGGTCACCACATAAATAACTTCCCGATTTACCAGACGCTAGAGCTACTGTAGGCTGTTGGATCTAACACTATTCCAAACATGAGTACTAGCCCCTGAATTATTAGGATCTCCTTCTTCTGTTTTTGTGTACCCGCGAACGGCAAACACAAAAGTAAGTATCACAAGATCTTTAGTGAAGTATGTCAAAAGTAAACTCACAAATAAATTTGGTCAACTTAATCTACCAAAATTTCTAAACATTCCATTAACAATGCTGACAAAAGTAAAATACCAAGATATATTATGTTGTTTTGGCAATATAGACAAACTGTTAGCAAACATAGAGACTGTATTCAAAGTAAGTACTATAACTATACAACCGATTCTTTGAGATCAGATTGTAGCACCTGTACCGTGAGGGGTCGCACTCCTCCGATAACGGAATCAACAAAAATTTTGCTGCCAAGTAAGAGCCGTGGTAGCAGTGAGAGTGCTATTACGGATAATGAACGGTTGATACGGCTGGAAAGAATTGTAGAGAAATTTCTTAAAGGTAAAAAAACTCTACAAGATCTAAACGGACTGCAGCTAAAAGTTATCAAACCTATGTGTAACCGTATAGATTGCCGGAGTTTTCACCTAGTGCATCCACAACGGCAGAGAAGTAGGTCCAGAAAATTGACAAACTGTTGATTGTCAATAAATAGTCGAAAGATACTACCATTTACGTCAAGACAAACAAGCTGGGAGGTATAGCCAAAACTTGGTATGACAACCTTAGCAAGTACAGCTACAGTTGGAGAGAATGGAAAATGTTAAGGAAGACGTTTCCTAAGCATCATGATTATGCAAGGAATTTGCATAAACTTTTGGCACGTGTCAAGGAAAGAGATGAGACGTTTTAGGAGTACTATATTGCTAAGCTGTCTACTTCAACTATGCAAAAAAGATGGAAAAAAGACTGTGATAATTGATGGTATCACCGACACTTTCTTACAAAATAGTGCTAGCGCTGGACGTTACAAAAAGCCCGAGACGCTCTACAGCCATTATTTAACGACACTAACTAACGATGTTTGAAGCTTTTACCAAACCTAGAGCATAGTTAACAAAAAAGTAGCTCTGTGGTAAAAAGGAATAATCGTGCATATAACCGAAAGAAGCCGTACAAGCCAAAATGCTACAACTGCAACGCAAGGGGTCACTACTCCAATACACATGGATAACCGCGTAAAGAATGTAGTAACTGCAAACGGCTTGATCACAAACCCAACCATTGCACAAGGTCAACCAAAACAACAAACATTTTGTTGAGCTGTTCAACTAATCAAATCAATAAAAAGTATTTTGTCGATTTTTTGTTGAATGACGTTCCATTCAGAGGGTACGTAGACATTGGTGAGCAGATGATTATTAATCATTGTGCGCACGGGCGTTGCTGTTAAACGTACGAGCAACTACGGAGGAGAAGTTGCCATTTTGTGAGAAATCGGCATATGGCTGAAGGTAAGCCTTGTTATTAAGCAGGTAAGAGCGTTTGTTTGTTGTTGGAGATGCAGTTCAGTCGATTCCAGGTAGGCTGGTAGGATGGAGCTTTTTAAATCACCCTGGCATAACGTATATGTCCAGTGGTAATTCCTTAATGAAATTCCGAGAAGAAAACTACCAGGTGCAGGCAAATCTACTACTTCCCAAACGAAAGTGGCATTAAGGTCGGTAGAAAAACCTGTAATTCCTTCAAACACTGCTGAATATATTCTGGTAAGTTTTAATGTAGAGGGCTCAGTATTTGCAAAATTAGCTAATCGTATAGTGTCTGGTTCTGAGCTTGTAGTGAGCAGCTGTATAACAAATGCCAAAAAGGCTTTGTTTTAGTTGCAAACTTATACAAAAAACCACTAAAATGTTGTTTGGAGCAAGTAGTGGTTAGAAGTGATTTATGTGAGGAGGATACAAGTTCCGACTCTATTAACTTCTTTAGTGTTGGTGTAGCTTGTCGGGATAATTTTAAACTTGCAGAAATACAGGAGCAAATTGACGATAATTTGACTTGTAATAAACAGAAACAACTATTGGGGTTGTTGATCGAGTGTCGGGATTGTTTTTCTCAATCAACGAAAGAATTGGGTAAATCAAATCTAACAAAAATGAAAATCAACGTCACTAACAAAACGCTTGTAGTTAGACCTTACCGACTATCTCACTACAAACGTGTTATAGTTTGAGGTATTGTGGGCGATTTGTTGGACAACAAAATTATCCGCGAATCTGATTCCCTTTATGCTAGTCCAATCTTGTTGGCACGAAAATATAATAGTCAACATCGGATGTGTGTGGATTACAGGAAATTAAATGCCAGCACCGTAAAAGATAGATTTCCTTTACCAACAGTAGTGACAATTTGGATAAGTTGAGAGGATAAAGTCTTAACCATCAGATTCCTAAAAGCAAGAGTTTGGTAACTAAAACGACGTTTGTTACTCCAGATGGGCATAATAAATACTTGCGTATCCGAAAGAAGTATTCACACGGCTCAGAGCGACAAGTTTTACGTTAAATTTGTCTAAATGTTATTTCTTTTATTTGCAGATTTGGGTTATGAAATTAGTTTGGACGGATTTAAATCAGGTAAACGCAAAACTGAGGCAGTAGAGCTTGTTCTACGTCCAACGGATGTCTACTAAATACGTCAGTTTTTGGACCTGGCAGGATATTTTTGTAAGTATGTGAAAAATTTTGCAATTTTGGCAAAAATTTGACAGAATTAACAAAGTATAATGCTGAATTTACCTGAACCAAAACACAAGACGATGCTTTTATGACATTAAAGAAAATGTTGGTCCATAGACCAGTTTTAGCACTCTACGACCATTTAGCGGAAACAGAACTGCATACAGATGCTTCTAAATAGGACTTGGGAGAAATTCTACTACAAAGACAACAAGACCATTCCTTACGACGTCAACGTGTCATTCTTCCGAGTTAAAAACATTGGCAGTTGTTTGTTCTATAAAGCATTTTAGAATAAATTTGATTGGAATAAAATTCAAGGTTATTACAGACTGCAACGCAATACGGACGATCTTAAGTAAGAGAGACATAATGCCAGGAATTGGAATGAGGTGGTTACTAACTTTAGAGTTTGACTACGATGACAAATATAAAGCAAGCGCAAAAATGCTCTTAGTCGTAATCCAAATCCTAACAAAAAGGAAAGCAACTTAGATGTTCTTACAATTAACATTAACAATGGTGACTGGATTTTGGCAGTGCAGTTAAAGGACAACAGATGCAAGAACTTGGTTAAAGTGCTGAACCGCAAACTCCAGAATGAAGAAGAAAAGCAGGTGCACTGGAAATATGTGATTAAAGACAATCATTTATTTCGAATAATCTTGAAGGAAAAGTGTTGGGTTGTGCCAAGACTAGTCAGGCGCTAACTAATGTTAAGTCACCACAATGGTATTAGACACTTATTAAAAGAGAAGACCATTTGATCATTAAGTAAGGTCTACTGGTTTCTAGGAATGAGAAGATATGTCCATAAATATGTGAGTTTATGTATAGAATGTCTGTACAATTGGCGGAAGAATACCTGAGTTCTTGAACCCAATACCAAATGAACCACGTCTATTTGATACGTTGCACGTAGATTATTTGGGACCTTTTGTTAAGATTAAACAAAAGAATTTGTATTTGATTGTTATGGTGGATTCTTTTACAAAGTTTGTATTCATGAAAGCAGTTCGTAATACTCAAGAGGGACCTGTCATTAAATATATGGACAATAAACAATTGTTGTTCAGATCACGGACAGAAGACCGTGCTTTACTAGCAAAATGTTTAAAAACTATTGCAAAATTTTGAATGTTAAATTGGTACTGAACGCAACAGCTACTCTACGTGCGAATGGTCAGGTTAAAAGAAATAATTGGACCATACTTTCCCAATTAAATTTATGTGTGGACAATAAAAAACGATGGGACATGTTTGTAAGCAGAGTCAAATGTGGCCTCAATTCTACGTTGAATTTGCCAACGAGCAAACCTCCATACGAGTTGTTCGTTGAATATAATCCTCGAGGTGTAAGTGACTCAATTATTTCTAATGTTGTAAGTCAAAGCAGCAGAGATACAAATCTTAAAGCCACTCAAGAAGTAGTAAACCAGAGAATAATTAAAAAGCAGGCAAACCGGAAGTTGAGATATAATAAGAGCCGATGTAAACCAAAGAATTACAAAGTAGGTGATCTTGAACTTATTCGAAAAAACGTAAGTTCGAATGATGGCAAAAGCATGAAACTTTTGCCAAATATTAGTGGTCCATGCACCGTAAAAAAGGCTTAAGAAACGATCGATATCTTGTTGGTGACATGGAGGGTTCTACTAGATCTTAAAAGCCCTACAAGAGAGTTTGTGCGGTCGATAGAATAAAATCTTATAACAAAGCAATAACTCGTGGAGACAAAACCACATACAAAGAATCTGACAAGTCAGTAAGTAATTAAGTAGTTAAGTAACATTTTAGACGGCAAACGGTGGAAACAATACCACAAAGGTTACAAAACCTTATACAATAAATTGTTTTTGATACAAGTCTAATATTTTGTTGTGTTAGGTACGACCACTAACGATACGTGATGTGAACGATACCCTGTGACGTTATGGATCAAGGAGGTTATGTGTGTTAAGGAATACACATGACTAGAAATCTTAACTAATCCATTTCGTTTTTTTTTTATGTAGGTTTAGGATGGAATAGTATACCACGAGGACGTAGTGAATGGAAGCGTGGCCGACTGTAAACGCCGCAAATATTGAGATGGCCCGGCAGGCTGAGAGAAAGCGAGACGGAACGCCGAAATTCTTCTACGGGCCGATTGAAGTAGGGACGAGAATCACGCGGGGACTGGTTATCGAGAGATTGACCAGTCAATGACCAATCGGCCGTAAAATATAAACGTTTTTCCATGACATTGAATTAAATTTATATTATTATTTTTGTGATTTGTTTATAATATAATCAATAAAACGAATTATTATTATATTAAAAAACATATAATGTGTTTTAATTTTGCACATCTTAGTTTGTGCGTTTTTAGTGCAGTTTATATTTATAACACTATAACGTTTTTGACTTTTGTTTTTAAAGAGTATACTGATGTTTTTCTAAAATAAGTTAATGTTGTGAATGATTTTTTTGTTTAAATTTGAAACTTTTAAATAAATTAACGAGTTGCATGTATGACAGTGTTTTACAAAATAAAATTTAAATAAAAAAAATAATAGTTTATGAAAAATGTAGAAAAAAGTTCAAATAAGCATAATTAATAAACAATTTGAGCACAATATAAGAATATTTCTTAATGCAATAAATAAGTATTGTAAGTGTATTAGCTAGAAACCCGCTTTCTATTTACATTAAATATTGAATAAAACAAAATAGAAAAAATAAAAACTTATACTTACATTATACAGTAAAAGTATCTAAACGAAATTAATTATTTGTTATATAGTCACAAATTTGGAAAGTGAATAGGGCAATTTATATTAAAACTCAATAGTTAGTTTAGAATTATATTTTTATTAACAGATAGTCAAAAATCAACTTCTCAGACACTTCTGTAATTAATTCTGTGGTTACTGATCAACTCAATAATAATTACACAAACTTATAATATTAGTAATTTTGCACAAAAATGTGTTAATAATTTTATAATACATTAGTTTTAAAAACGAGTAAAAATTGTTATTACTGAATAGAATATTATTAATATTAAGTGCTACAGCTGGTAAAATAATACATCTTTGGTGTAGTGTATTGTTCAAATACAAATTGTTATTGCAAAATTTAGTTAAACTTGTAACACGTTAACTAACAAAAAAAAGTGATTAATCTGATATATTTATACAAAGTGGAATATGTATTTAAAATTGCTTAATTAAAAATAAATGGTCATAAAAACAACAAGCTCACTCAAAATATAACGTACAAAACTTGTTTAATTATTTGAACAAAGCAGTAAATTTCAAATTAAAATTGCAATCCAATTCTGGTATTAATTTTATTGTATTTGTATAAAACACATTCATATATAAAAGCAATTATTGAAACAATATATCCAGAAAACAAAAAATAAAAACAGAAAATTAATTGCGGAATCCTTAACTGTTCTGGTTCTTGCACTTTATTGTTGGTATTTATTATTGTGTAATCTCGAAACCATTTTACAATTAAACCATTTGCATTTAGCTTATGAATCAAATCGCTTAGATGAGGTGTTAGATAAGGAATTGGTATGTTAATAGAAATCAATGATAATCCTAAATTGATTTTAAAAAACTGATCGTGTTCTCGGTTTACAAGTATTTTGTTATAGCTATCAGCATTTGATTCAATCATGTGAATACAAGAATTTCTCTTCTCGACCACGCTTATTACATGATCTATTGTAATGTATGTATGATTTATTGTTATTTGAGATAAGTTATAATTGATCATTTTACCGTCAAAGTATTTCTTCTGATAAGGGTAAATCATCAATTTTATTTTCTTGAAAAATAATGATGACTGTATAGAATCAATTTGAGGTTCATATAATGGATTAATTAGAAACGATAAAAATATTCCAGTATAAGCATTTATTAGGATAAATGATAACAACACCCACGATATAAATAGTATCTTTAGAATCTTATCATTCGGTGCTGTGATGCCTTGAGATAATAATACAGCGTATGTTTGTAGCACAATAAATTCAAATTTGTTATAACAACGTTGAGAAGTTTTAACATATTTTAGTAAAATGTATGTTGCTAGAATCATAACAGCAAATGCTACTAATATTCCTATCCAAATTTCTTTTTGAAAAACGTAAATCAATCCATATTGATTTAGTATTGGTTGAGATATTGGTACAACAATAACTTCATTATCTACATCCCAGTAAACACAAGTTTAGATAATATAAGTTTATTACACGTATATATGGTGTAAAAAGCGTATATGGTATATGTGTATTCGTATAATATACATTTCTTGTACACGTAAGATATGTATATCTGTATATTATACGTTAATATTTTCCTTTTTTTCTACCGTTGATTAATATACGTATATTATTTATCAGAATATATCTATAAATAACCTGCATAATATATCTACGTATATTTAACGTTTTTTATTTCTGGGATTAGTTTGCCGATCAATGTTGTCTTGGATATTCGTACGTCCGAGGCTACCCGAGCGCGTGAATATAGTTTGCAAAGTGTATGTTGAGATGCATGATTCATCTTTTCTTTTAAAATTTTTATCAACCATAATGTGCACTTGCTATTAGTTGCAATATCCGATACAGTTTTAAGTTGTTTGTTGTTACACAACAGTGCTGAAGTGTTGTTTAATTGAACTGGAAGCGCAGGTTTAGGAGTACTAATATGAAATATCTAATTTGTGCTAAGTCTGAAAATATGCAATGACATTTTTGGTTAAAATAACTTGTTTTTATAGCCATTACAGTAACATTAATATCAATTCATCGATTTATTTTTATTTTTTTAATTTTAATTTAATATTATTAATTGCTATTGTTATATATAGTATTATAAATACAAATAGCAAACTAGTCAAGTTATTTAAAATAAAGATTACCATATGTGTGTCATATGAGGTTGTGGAAATACACACAGTATATTTTTCAGATGTCACCAAAAGACTGGTTGAAAAATCAAAATGAATCTTTAATTTAATTGTAATGTTCTTTAATATCTATGTTAAATATTATAATGTTTTATTTATTTAGATGTAATACTTTGTATTTTATGTTAAAATGATATACATATTTCATATTATTATATATCCGAGAAAGTAGGCAGTACGGCAGAGAGGGCATGTACAAATACCAGCGTTAACAAAAGTTAAGCAACGTCCGCTTCGGTCACGACTTGGATGGGTGACCCAATTCTTCCCAATATGAGTCCGTTATCTCGTATAGGCATCCAAACATACACATGTCTACTCGCCGGATAAAGTTTAACCTATAATACACGTGTACTATAATTGAAAAAATATACAATTATATTAATTATATTTTAACGCATTTTTTACGTTGATAATACGTGTAAATTACACGTTTAAAATACATATAACCTATACGTATATTACACACTAAATATACGAGATATATCCGTTTAGTCGCCGGACATTTTTCCGAATAATATACTTAACAAATAAACAAATATTACACTAGGTGTAATACCAAAAATAAACGTATCTTAAACGTAACTGTGTTTACTGGGATGATACGGAAAAGAATATGTGATACTTGCTGCTTCTTGCATGGAATATCCAGAAGGTGTAATCATATCATCTCTGATTCTATTTACGATATTCCATTCTAATTTCATTTGCTTTGAAAATTCTTTAAGTATTAATATCTCAACACCGTTGTCGTTATCAATAACATAAGGTAAATTTTTCATTACTTCGATATAAATTTTGCAAGTACTGCAATTCTTAACATCATATTCATATAAATATCTTATAGCGTCAGTATCACTACAATTTAATTGAAAATTTTTGTCTGGACCTTTTTCATATCTGGAATATATATCTTTAGGAGTTTTACCATACGCAACTCCGTTTCTGTCTATAACGATTAACCTATCATAGTTAAGATATGGATAGATTTTTTTAATAATAGAGTGTCCAGTATAGATCAGAATAAAGTACATCTTCTTGTCTTCTAAGTAACTATATAACTTACCGACGTTTGTATTTCCAAAATTAAATAATTTATCTTTATAATTCTCTAATAAAATTATAGTAAAGTTATAAAAAAATCTCTGATTAAATTGAAAGTTGATTTATACTTATCTGAGTAGAGAATATACGAATGATCGCGTTTTAAAATGCTTTCTGATAGCATTGTATCATTTTGCAGGTCTACAATATTAATTCCTACATTATAGTATTGTTGGAGTATATTGTTGGTGCATTCTCTAATTTTTGTATAGATGCCATCTTTTTCAAGCTAATAAAAAAAATTAAAAAATTAAGTTTTATACAAATAATATAACAAATTGCAGTAATTTGAACAAATAAAAAAGAATTTCACTTTTTCAAATAGATAGTTTTACACAAAATAAATATATTCATTGTTTTCTTAGACCTGTTTGCATCATAGTGGCTTAAATTTACGCTTATTTAAACCAAAGTTACCTTTAAGGGTAGTTTTCATTTTCATTGCATTGCATCAACATATTTTAAGCGTAGTTTAGCAAACAAAAGTTTAAAATAGATTACGCATGGCGACATTGTACATTTCTAGTTATTTTACAGAAACTGTTGGTAAATGTGTCTATTTATTTAATAAAAACGTAAAAATAACATAAAACCTAATCTTTAAAAGCGTGTGTCAGTCCAGATCATAATAAATTTGTACTTTTTACTTAATATTATTGCTTAGTAACGGAAATAAAGCCAGAATACCACTGCAAAAAAATAAATCTTGACGTTGAATTATATTTTTAGGTTATGTTTTTACTAAGCCAACAATATTGACGGCTTTATAGTCCGGGAGCTAGCAAGTTAGTCATTTTTTCTAAGCTTTATTTGGTATCACTGGTAAGTAAATGGAGCTCCAGCTGGCGCACCTCCGGGGGGTGGAGCTGCGGCAGCCTCCCACACACGTAAAATAATAATTAAAAAAAACTAATACCGCAAAAGCTGAAACTCTGTTCACATGTTGATCATGCTATAAATAAAAGAAAAAACGTATTCAGCCAAATTTAGAGTAGGGGATTATGCTTCAGCTTTTCACGTAAAGAAGTAAAAATTATGCGCTGGGTAAACTAATACCGCAAAAGCTGAAATTTGGTAAACTAATAGTTAAATTAATAACTTAAACAAAAAAAACATCCAGCTATACATTTAGTGAGGGAAAAGTGTCCAGCTGATGCAGTGAATAGCGCTGCGCATGGGTATGCGCTTGGACGCGTTGTATCTTTGATTGCATCAGCTGAACACTTTTCCCTCAATAAACATAAAGCTGGATATTTTTTTTTGTTTAACTTATTCAGTTAACTATTGTATTGCCAAATTTCAGCTCTTGCGGTATCAGATATCTATACTTTTCTCATTAAACCCAGCGTGCCGTTTATACAGTTATTGGATGATAGATACGTATACGTATTGGAGCCCAGCTATTAGTTAAGGGTCCCTTAAAGCCATAAACTCTCTTAAATATGTGGTGCAACGAAATAAACCACCCTTAACGTTTTGAGGGTAGTTTAAGATTTAAGCGATGTTGGTGCAAACGGGTTTTGGTAGTCTAGTCACTTTATAAAAACGCAAATGGTTTAAAGGATTTTGTTATATATGTAATATTGTATACAAATATGTAAATACGGTTGCCTATATTTTCAATGTTTATGCAACGTGCTTTTTAATAAAGCAGTCTACGCTTACCCGTCTTTCAATCAACACGTAACTTACTCTAACAGGGAGGGCTTAGAAAAACTTAACCTCAAATTGTCAACTAAGCTTTGGTATCTTAATAAAAGCAAACAACATTTTTTGCAATAACTTGGCGTTTCAAAGTGATATAAATTGCAACTATAATAATTTTTTATTTACGCTTTAAATTTAAGGTTAAATGACTTTTTTACTCCATCATTATAAAAACAAAAAGCTTTTACATAACTAAAAAGAATTTTGTCTAAACAAAAGTTTTTTAATCCCTCTGACATGATAATATTAATTGTTCCCATAAACGACATTAATAGATAGAATCCTCTAAGCCAACGGATATCACAGTGTTATAAACTTTGCTAAACAAATGTAACAAACAAAGTTTTGTTATAATGGCTGAGCATTGATAAATGATAACTCTTGATCATTGGTATTGCAAATTGGCAATTAGTTTTTTTTATAAAACCATTTTATTTTAAAAATTCAGCAAAGCAACTCCATTTTCAAATTAAATTCAGAATTATAGACACAATGTCGCGTAAAAATTTAAACATTTATAGACTGTAAACTAAAGAGTTCTATAACTAGAGATTCCAAGCCAGCGTTTTGCCGTACAATTCGGTATCTCTGTTCTTGTTGCACAACACTATACCCTCTCCCTCTCTCTACTAATGATCGATATACGTTGTACTTGATAGAGAAACGTCATGGTGCGACAAAAACGGAGATACCAAATTATACGGCAAAAAGCTAGCTTGGAATCTCTAGTTATAGAACTCTTTGCTGTAAACCCGTAAATTTATGTTTTTTATAAAAAAGTCTTATAATTATTCAAGGTTGTGCCATTTTTGAAACCGATTTAGTTTTGACAATACAAAAAATTTAAGTTTTACGCTTGATAGCAGTGATCAAAGTTATACCATGTTTTCCTCTTATTGCGTGAAATATTTTATGACCGCCGATAGAGTTATTATTAAAGTTTGCATTGTTAAACACAAGTTAGTCAACCAATTTTTCAAAATATTAAATTAAGTTTCATGTATACACAAATTCTTTCAAAAATTGTTATTTTTTGGACGGTACACAGAACCCTGTAATCAATAAAATGTTAATAAGGTTTTTTGGATCAAATTTTTGATTAAAAAAAACGTTAACACTTATCTGTAGCAAAAAAAAAATAAGAAACGTAACCTATCACAGTTCACACCAAAGCTATACAATGCTTTAATGCCAGACTCTAAAAACTAAATAAACCTTTTTGTATTGAAATTCTAAGCTGGCAAGCGGCCAGGGGCAAGGTTCTAGACAGATCACAATCACACCGCAGCGTAGCGGTTGTATGCAAATATGTGGAACAACTACCCACGTATTTGTGCCGTGGGTGGAAAACCGTAAAGAAGTATAAAAGAAAGCTAGTAGTTAAATCACTTTAAAGATGCGTTTCTAAAGCCTGGCAATACTCCACTTTGGCTCAATTTTTTTTATATATACGGATTGGTGAGATTAACTCATCTTGATCAATTGGCTGCGTTGTTCAATCAGATAGCCAACAGGGTGAATCTTTGGTAGTGGCAAAATATGCAACAAGCTGTTTACTTAATGATTTTTGTTTGTAGTATCCATTTGTGTACAACTAATTTTTGGGGACAATCCTTTTCTGGTAGCTCTGACAATCAATTTTTGCCGTCTATACTAGAAAATAAAAACTCAAGTAAGTATTTGGATACCTCAAACAAATAGCAACGAATGCGTTTTTGGATACTTTGTTAACTTCTTTAAAAAACAATTCTGCAGTGCCAAATTAAAAAAAAAAAAAAATGAAAGCCTGGTTGCCTACAAAACAGAAAAACCTACTTGCTGACATAGCATTCCATATTGAAATGTGCTGTGTCGGCAAGATACTTTAAGGAGGTCAGTTTTGATTTACAAGTAGATAGTGTATACTCACATATCCACTACACAGTGCATTGTTGTATTTAAATGCTGCAAAAAAAAAAAAAAACTTTGGTCTGTATTGACTGGAACTAATTAATAATTATGCCTTTTAATGCGCTACCTGCACAACGAAAAAAGTCACAACACCAGCCTGTAATTGCTACATTAAAATTGAGAATTTGAAAAATTGACTAAATAAAAACTTGGAACGATATCAGTGATGAGTCACAATTGCATCTGATAAAATAAAAAAAAATCATTCAATCTATTTCATCTAATGAAACGGTTAATTTTGTTGAGATAGAGTATTTAAAATCTTTACTTAGTTATAAAGATGTTAAGATAATTAAGAGTTATAAAGAAAATATTAGAGCCACTACAATATTCTCTAAATTTTTTTGAAGAAAGCTGAAGATTTTCAAAGAAATCTTCAGCTTAACATGTTTTGAAGAAGAATAAAAATCAAAAGACAAAATCAAAAACTAACTCTAATATTGTGACAAAGTTCGGCTCTGCACATTTATGGCGTACTACGTCGCGCGCTTCATGCTGTCGGTCGGCTTTACGATCTTTGGCTAAGCAAATTGCGTTTGCGCCTTGCGCGTTTTCTGTGCCGCCGTGTGGGATTTTCGCTAAGTGATTTTTTTGCGTTTGTGTGTTCTCTTAGAAACTGTTTTTCCGCTATCCAGTGCAATTAATTCAATCGCAACTCCAGCCTGCGGTTTTTATAAGTAAGTGCCTTTCTTAGGTATTAAAACTTATATTTTATTTATAATTATATATTTATATTAAGTTACAAACTTTTAGTTAAGTACGTTTTATTTTTATTTTATTGTTGTTATAGGAAACACATGTTTTGGAAATATAATTATTTTATTTTGTGTATGGAATTTATTCGAACCTAAAGAATTATATATTTAATTCACCCAATAAAATCAACCCTTAGATTAATTTTGTCACATTATGCAAACCTCAAAAAAGTTGGAAAGAAAGTCTAATACAGTAAACGTTTTTAATTTAAATAAAAAAAAAAATTAGTGCAATTGGATAATCAACTTTCTATACAACTAATTACTAAAAACAAATGTACAACAATCTCACAACAACTTAATTCAGTTGCACAATAAATAATATTGTACAACAACCAAAAAGTCTTACTGAAAATGAAAAAATCTCTCAAACCAAAACTTCAATTACAATACACCACAAGAAACGTCCACATACTATAAGAGGTAATGCAAATCCGATATGATGTACCCGAGCCGATTTCTCAGTAACCAACAATATTGTTTTCGATCATCTAAAAAGTCATTTTCCAAACGACAATTTTATTGTACAAACTCTCAAAAAAAAAAGATGAAACTAAATGCAAATCTTTTAAAAGTTGGTAAAAATTTAGCCTTAAAAGATAATCTGCTTAATGATTTTATTTGGCCAAAAAGCATAATTGTTAAAGATATCATTTTTTTGGTAAATAAAATTAATCTAATTAATAATAACTCATAAAAGTGTTATCTTATCTGTGTTGTTTTTAAACACACAAGGTACCAATAGAAGCATAAATTATTTTAAACGTCTGTTGAATGAATTATATAATAGTTTTAACTTTATATGTTTAAGTGAATACTGGCTACATTCTGAATCAAATGAATTAGTATTAAATAATTATAGAACTGTCTTACACTTTTCATGAATTCGTTATAAACGCGGAGGTGTTTTTATTTAAGAGTGACTCAACTTATCAATATAACGTGTTTGTCAATAGAAAAGTGTAAATACTACTATTAATATCAAAATACTTAATCAACGTTAAGCACAAAACGAGTGTTGACCTATGATTTCGTTGGGGCAGAATATCTTTCACAGCTTAATTGCTGATTTTACATTTGTTGACTTTTCTTGTGAGAAATTTTATTTGTTTGTATAATAAACAATTTATTTTTGCGTTTTTTTTTTTTAATTATTTCTTCTAATAAATCAAGAAACGTAATTAATTGGTTACTCCAAAGTTAGCAAACATGCGCAAAACACTAAAGTTAACAAAGGAAGCTTACTACAAAAATAAATCTAAAAGCAATAAACTACTCCTAAATAGTTTAAAAAATTATAATATGACAATTAAATCATTTAAACTTAAATCGTTTACTAACCATATTAACATTGCTCAAAATAAAACTTATGCGTCTTGGAAAGTTATTCATTCTAAAATTAAAAAATCGCCAATAGATAATAATAACTCAATATCACCAGATAATTTTAATAACTATATTGTGAATATTGCTGACGACTTAATTAAAACACTTTTGAAGCTGTCTCATTCAATGATGTAAAGGATATAATAACAAACCTAGAAAATAGTAACAGTTGCTATTATTATGGTTTTAGTACAGTTTGTATCAATAAAATTGTTAATTTAATTTTAGTACTATTGACGAAGTTAATTAATGAGCTTATATGCAATAACATTTTTTTAAATTTATTAAAAAATGCAATATTGATAATTAAAATTCTTCAAATTATAGGCTTATTTTAATTTTGCCAGCTTTAGTAAAGTGTTTGAAACAATTTTATTAAATTATACTACTAACATCTTGACAAAAACAACTTGTTAACGTTTTATCAATTTAATTTTAGAAAAGGGCATTTAATCATTAATGCTTTATTTAATTAGAAGCTATACATGCAAAATACTGGAGAAGGGTCTTAGGATTAAATAGAGAAACTCCAGCATACATTGTATTAGAGGAAGCAAAAAGATATAAAATAAAAGTGGAAGCAGGAAAACAAGCAGTAAGATATGAAGAAAGATTGAAAAAAGGAACTGAATGCAAAATTATGAAAAAATTTCTGAAAGAAAAAATGAATGAAAGGTATGATAGAATAGGAGTAGAAAGAAAGAAATACTATAATAGAAAGGGATACGACTGTAAAGAAGTAGAAAGAATGAGAAATAGTTGAAGAGTTGTGTGGACAAAAATAACGATGCGTGATAAGGATATAGAAATGCAAGAGAGAAGAACAAGAGTGAATGAATCAAGGGAATCAATGAGAAATATGCAATAATTATAGAAAATAATATTCCAAAATACCTTAATAATTCAAAGTATATAAATAATAATACTTTATTCACGGTATAATCTTATCATTTACATCTACATCAAATATACATAAACAATGATGTTTTACAATACAAAAATAAAGAATACAAAAAATAACATACATAAAAGCGCACATTTTAAACATTAGTCAGCATGACTTAGCTGACTTCTGAACGTAGATTTAGAGACACAAAATACATTAATATCAGTTGGTAAACTATTTGCAAATCTACACATTCTACCGAGTGGATTGTTAAAACCATAATTAGTAGAATGGGTAAACTCGCGAAATAAAGAAGAATGTCTGCTATGTCTATTATTAGGTGCTACATGAAATGGAAGAGTACCAAGTAGCTCCGCACAATCAATCTCAGACATAATTAAATTACGCAAGAACGACAAATCAGCCTTTTTGCGGCGAATCTTCAATGACGGTAGGTTGTACAATGAAGCAATGTAGCAGTAATCATAATTTACAGATAATATGCCGGATTTATAAGACAATAAACGACAAAACTTTTTTTGAATTTGTTCAATACTACGGTTATGAATTTTATAAACAGGACTCCAAACTGACGGAGCAAACTCTAAATGCGAACGCACCAAAGCACAATATAAAAATTTTAGTGTACTGGCTGATAAATCCGCGGACATTCTATATACAAATCCTAACATTTTTATGACACGATTGCACATGGTGTTTATATGTTCAACAAATGTATGTTTATTATCAAAAATAACGCCTAAATCTTTTATTTGTGTGACTTTGTTTAACACTTTAGTGTTAATTATATAGTTAAAAAAAAATTTACTTAAAGTTCTATGGAAACTTATTGAAAAACATTAATCAACATTAAAAAATAATTTATTAATAAAACACCAAGTATTTATAGAATCTAAGTCCAGTTGTAAAAGATGGCAATCATTGAGAGATGATATTTTACATTTTTAAATCATCCGCAAATAAAAAAAATGACGATGAATTGATATACTGTGGGATATCATTAATGAAAAACAAAAAAAAATTGGTCTTCAATGAGATCCTTGAGGAACACCAGATAAAACAAGAATGAGCTGTGACTCAAAGTTATTAATTTTTACACACTGCGTGCAATTTTTCAAAAAGCTGAATAACCAGGAAGTCACATCATGATGAAATCCCAGAGCACTGAGCTTGGCAATCAAAATATGGCTCACACGATCAAACGCCTTTAAAAAAATCGGTGTAGATTGAGTCAACTTGTACTTTAGATTCAAATGCATTTAAAATATCATTTTCATAACAGAGTAAATTAGTAAGTGTGGAACGTCCTTCACAAAATCCATGCTGCTGTTCTATTAAGATGCTTTTGCACATCCATTGCAACTGACCAGTTACAATTTTATCGAACAATTTAGGTATAGCAGATTGAATGCAAATGCCTCTATAGTTAGTGATATTCTCTTTGGCTCCAGATTTAAACAAAGGCGTAATATAGCTTTGTTTCCATATTTGAGGAAATTTAGTTTCATTCAATGAAGCATTGAAAAGTAAGTGCAATGGCTTTGCAATAGAATAAATGCACTTTTTTAACAGTATAGAAGGAATTCCGTCGGGTCATACGCTTAAATTACATTTAAGGTTTTCAATTCCCTTAAAAACATCACAGAAACTAATAGAAAATTTTAAATGTATTACGTTATAATTAAAATTAAACAATGGAGTTGGATGAGTTTTGTTATCATAGACTGAAGAAAAAAAATCTGCAAGATTAATTACAAAGTCGTTCTAATTATTACAAGTTTGATCTTTATAATGCATTGTGGCTGGAAAACCATTTTTTTTTGTTCCAAAAATGTTTTGGATTATTTTGAGTTTTATTTTCAGTTTGTAAAATATATTGCTCGTATTGATATGCACTGAGATTTTTGCACGTAGTACGAATAGATTGGAATTCATTATAGTCCAACAATAATTTTAAAGATTTATAACGTTTGTGTACAGTTTTCTTGAGTTTAGTAAGTGATATCAATTCTTTGTTGAACCAAATAGGAAAATTGCTTTCACGCCACATTTTTTTAGGAACAAAACAATCAATAACATAATCGATTACAGAGTAAAATACATCAATACACATATCAATATCACAGTTATATAATAGTGCAGTCCAATCAACATTCAACAAATAATTATTGATTGCGTTGTAGTCGGCAAGTTTAAAATCATTAAAAACATAATTACAATTTATAATATCACAGGTAGTATCACATTTTAAAGTTAACAAGTACGCAGTATGGTGTTGGCTTTTTAACAAAACATCTACAGATTCTATCACAGAAATATCACGATCGTTAGTAAAACATAAATCTAAAATAACCGCACAAATTATATAAGACATAAGATTAAACTTAACAACTACAAACAAATGTTCAACACTAATAAACGTGGGGTAAAGTAATACAGATTTAAGGTGAGTTTTGATAGCAATTAAAACACCACCTCCGCTTTGTTTAGAGCTTGTAAGAGCCGAGAGATCACACCTAAATAAATGATAGCCTTTTAGATTTAAGAGTCACTGATGTCTGGAGAAAGCCAGGTTTCAGTGAAAACAATCACATCGTGGTCTGATACGGCTACAGCTAGCAAGAGTTCAGTTTTTAAACCCCCGACGTTCTGGTAGTAGATGGAGAAGCCGTTATCATTCCTGAAGATAGGTCGAAGTTGTTGACAGAATTCAGGCTCCAAAAATTTATTGGAGATGAAGCAGGAACATTTTGTGAACAACCATAACTCACAAATTTTTTGACAGCAATGTTAGCTGGCCAAAAGTCTTTGCAAATAATTATTTGAACATTGTCAACTGGAATCGAGACTTTAAAGCTACTGTAGCTTCCAAATTGTAAAACTGCAGCGTCGATTGAATTATCGGGGTGTTTCAATTTATTGTAGTTAATAACATCGGATTTTTTAGTTCCGCGTTTAAGTTTTGAGACATGTATATGGGTAATTCCATTACTTTTCGACCAATTTGAAAAAGTCTACTTCTTCGATTTTGCTCAAATTTTCAAGGATCAAAATATGGATGAAAAAAATGAGATTTCAAAAATTTTGGACCTTAGAATATCGCCTGTTCAAAATGACACACATTTGAAGGTCAGAAATTTTACAATAAAACGTCTTTTTTAGCTTATTTTGTATCTCAATTTTTGCGCTTTTGAAAAAAGATAACAATGTTTGCGATGGCTCAAATTATTTCTTATTACATGTACTTTAAAACCCATATTTTTATGTTTAATATTGTAGCAGTCATTTTGATATAATAAGCTTCAAACATTATTCCAAAAAAACCGTAAATTTTGCAAAATTGCAAAATTTTGTTTTCTTTAAAACGTTCTAACTTTGTCAAATCTTAACAAACTTTGATCCACGAGGTCTAAATTTCTTTGTGTTTAATCTCTTTTTAAAGTGATCACACAAGACTTATAGAATTAATACGTATACACCACTATTTTGATGTAGGAAGTTGCACATGTTTTTGCTTTCTTCAAAACTTGTAATTTTTAGGTCCTAAAAAAAGCTCTGTCACCCTATGTCGATTTTAGTCAAAATTTTAGTAAATTCTCTTTAGAACACAAGCAAACAGGTTATCTATATGAGAAGGGTATATTGAGCATTATCAAGAATTTTTAAATATTCAAAAATTCTCAAAATTGGCGAACCGCACATTTTTGTATCTCAATTTTAGCCTCTGGAAAAAGATAAGAAGGTTCACGATGGCTCAAACTATTTCTTATTTTATTTACTTTAAAACCCATATTCGTATAATTAATGTTGGGGCAGTCATTTTGTTATATCAAACTTTAAACATTATTTAAAAAAAAAAGTAAATTTTGCAATATTGCAAAATTATGCTTTGTTTAACCCGTTCTAACTTTATCACATCTTAAAGAAATTTGATCACATGGTCTAGATTTCTTTCTGTTCAATTTTTTTTTAAAGTAATTACACAAGATTTATTGAATTACTGTTTTACTTTTGATAATAATATGCGGAAGATTTTCACTAAAAAATTTGTCAAGAATGTTGATCTCAATTCTTAGGGCATTACCATTACAGAATTCGTAAACAAAAATGATATCTGCGTATTCTCCGTTGTTGAACAGCAGTTATCATCAAATTTTACTTACCGAACCAAAGAAAACTGTTTTGACAAGAATCAAATTCTTGCATTAATACACACTTGTTAAAGTAATGTTGTTTTGTTTGTGTTTTTTTTTTTTGCTAAATAAAAAGTTTTTTAAATATTTTGTATTTGTTGACGACTATCTCGAAAACAAAGCAAGATAGACAAAACGTGATTTAGATTTTCTGAAGAACTATGCCGATTTTGACGATTTTAGAATATTAAAAACTTTTTGATAATATCCGATATACCATTTTTCATATAAATAACCTTTTTTCTTGTGGTCTAAAGAGTATTTACTGAAATTTTTACTAAAATCAACTTAGGGTAACAGCGTTTTTTCGGGACCTAAAAATTACAAGTTTAAAAGATCGCAAATGTTTTTGTGCAACTTCCTGCTTCAAAATAGTGGTGTATACGTATTGATTCTATAAGTCTGTGTGATCATTTTAAAAAGAGATTAAACACGAAGAAATCTAGACCTCGTGGATCAAATTTTGTTAAGATTTGACAAAGTTAGATCGGTTTAAAGAAAACAAAATTTTGCAATTTTGCTAAATTTGCGTTTTTTTTTGGAATAATGTTTGAAGCTTAATATATCAAAATGACTGCCACAATATTAAACATAAAAATATGGATTTTAAAGTACATGTAATAAGGAATAATTTGAGCCCTCGTGAACCTTTCTATCTTTTTTCAGAAGCCCAAAAACTGAGATATAAAATAAGCTAAAAAGACGTTTTATTGTCAAATTTCTGTCTTTTAAATGTGTGTCATTTTGAACAGGGAATATTCTAAGGTCCAAAATGTTAAAAATTTCATTTTTTTTATCCATATTTCGATCCTTGAAAATTTGAGCAAAATCAAAGAAGTAGACTTTTTTAAATTGGCCGAAAAGTAATGGAACTACCCATATCATATAACAATATAACATATCGTGGCTTGGACCACAATCAAAAATTGTTGGGGTTTTAGGTTGAACTTTCTGTTTAGGTTTTGTTTGAGCAGTAAAGGTTGCAAAAGAAGAAGAATTATTAATTACAGAATTAATTGCAGGTGGAAGCAATTAAATTTCCTCATTAATAGTTGGTGTAACTACACAAGGCATAGATTCTTGAATACGAGTTTTGTATTCAAGTATTACCTTATCTTTGTATGCAATCATCTCTTTAAGATACAATACTTTATCTAATAGCAATTTATTGTTAGACCGAACTTCATCTAACAAAACTTGATACAGTACGATAGTCTTTTTATAAAGCCTGGGAAGTTCGGAATCGTCAAGTTTGAATGACGTACCACAGTGACATTTTTTATGACGAATGGCGCAACAGTTATTAAATATAATTCCACAACTAGTACATGTTACGCCAGATTGTGCAACACTTCTGCATTTGCACGCTTGATCGGACATAATAATAAATTAAAATTTAAAATATAAAAATTTAACTATAAAAGGGATTAAATATTTAGGAATAAAAAATAATACAAGGATACACAATTTACACCGGTGCGGTCCTTCACCAGGTGACTAACTTCTAAACAAACAAAAGCATACCACGGTTGGGATAACACAAGAAAACAAAGGAGTGTTTAAAACAAGTTTAAAATATAAAATCACAAACTAAAAGAAAAGAAGTTACGCCACTGGTAAGAATATTGCATTGCGCTGCGCGGATGAGAGCGCGGGTTAAGTTTCAATAAACAAACTTTACCATAAATTTTACTGAATATTGATTAAGACAGATAGCACAAACAATCACAATTATAATTACCAGTACGTTAGGTAAAACACAATTAAAAACACTTATAAACACTTGAAATTGAAAGAGTAAAATATCATAACTCAGTGCAATGCAGTAAAAAAAAAATACACAAAAACAGAAAAAAAGATACTTGCAAGATATAGAATGGAAATAAAGAAAAAGTTTGCAAATTTTGGATGAATGAAGAAAGCAAATTGTGCAGAATGTGTGGAGAAGCTAATGAAACAGTAGAACATATGTTAAAAGAATGTATTGAGATGAGAGAAGAACAAATAGAAAAATAAAATGTGTTGAAAGAAGATTCAAGTGAAATAGTGTGGATGAGAAGCGTCATTAAAAGAAGAAAGGAAATAGATATGGACTGTAGAGTTTAAGTGGTATTGTATGATATTATGATGATCACGTGGTATAATTTGTTACAAATTATGATAATATAACTTTTGTTAAATAAGAATATTAATTAAGTTACGTATATATTATTGTAAAATGTATTGTAAATACTTTTCAAGGCCAACTGGCATAAAAAACTGTTATTATTATTATTATTATTATTTAACCATTCATGCAATAACGGAAGTTGTGGGTGAAATAGAGAAAGGATTTGAAAATAATGAATACACAAAAGTGACTAAAGATTTCGACTGTGTATCACTAGGTATACTGCTTTGCAAGTTTTATTTTTATAATTTTCATCCAAATAGTATTAAGTTATTGCTTTCTTACTTTAGCAATAGGAAGCAGATTGATAATTGCAATAATATAACATTAAAAATGCTGCATATTTAACACAATGATGAATTCTTGGCTCTTTCTTTCTTGGCACTTATTTTTCTCTACGCCAACGATACTATTATTCTTTATAGATCCGCTCAGGTAGAAATAGCTAATCAGCATTCCCAAGCGTTATTGTAAGGAACTTTAATCTGGTTTAGCAATAATAAATTGATGCTAAATGAAGACAAAACAAACAATATGGTTTATTAGGAAAGAAAACGCATAATGAATTAAGTTCTATTAAATATTTAGGTGTCAGTTATAATCCTAAACTCAAGTGAAGAATACATAAAGATGATTTGTCAAAAACATAGTCAAAATCTGTTTTTGTAATAAGAAGCTTGAAAAAAACAATAACTGGAATGTTTACTTGTAGTTTATTTCTCATATTTTGAATCACATATGTCATATACCATATTATGCTAGGGCCATTCTGTTATCCGACATCGTGTATTCGGATTGCAAAGATGAGCAATTAGAATTTTAGCAGGTATTGGATATAGAGATTGTTGTAAAAGTAGTTTTAAAACTTAATTTTTTTAATTTTAACAGGTTATTACTCTGCGTTGCTTGTGTTATATCAAAAAAAAAATTTAATTTAGTAATATTTGTTTGCCGCATATACGCTTGAAAAAAATATGGAGTGTCAGGTTCATGGGTACAAAACTGTTTAACAAGGTGCCCGCAAATATAAAAAATCTAATGTTAAATTTAGATCTACCATTAAAGATATTCTTATAGAGAATTCTTTTTAAAAAATTGACAATTTTATAAAAAAATTTTAGATAATTTTAACGTGTTTGAAGCATTAATAAACTTATCTCAAATTTTGGATTTAAAACAGTAAGAAGTTGAGTTTTTTTTAAGTTAAAATAGACTATGTTGGGAGTGGAGCACACACATTATTCAAATATTGTTTTGAGGTCTTTCTTTTTAGATGCTACAAATTCTAACCAATTTTTTTTATTAAAAACTAGATTTAAACAGTTTGTAAACATTGACTTTAAATATTTGCGGATTATAAGTTTTGGAAAATATTAAATTTGGAAATTTATTCTGTGTGTCGATAGTACGGTTAAACAAATATGTCTTAAAAGTTCAATTTTAGATTAGCAATAATCTAAATAGATTTACCATATATGTTGATATGTTTTCTGGAAAGTATGAAGTATAAGGAGTGCTATTATCTACAAAACTATAAAAGACTTTTACTTATTTGAAAAAGTTTATTAATGTAAATCAAAGCTATAGTAGGCAGAAAAGCAGACCCTTTAAGAACAGCAGCATTTATAATTTTAGAGTGAAAGCTAAAACTATTTTTAACATAATACAGATTTGTGATCAAAACCTATACGATAGAGTTTATTAATAAGAATAGTTTGCTATACCTATTTAAATGCCTTGGAAATGTTTAGAGTTACTGCTATATTTTTTTCATGTTTGTCTAAAGTAGAATTTCTTTTGTGACCAGCATATGTCAGAATATCTGTTGTCAAACGTTTTGAACAAAATCTATATTGAAAATCTGAGATAAAGTTAATTTGTTCAAAGAATTTTTGATAGATTTGACAATAACGCATTTGGTCTATAATTTGAAACATCAGACATTGTCTTCCTTTTTAGGTACAGGTCTAACATTTGCAGTCTTCTAACAATTTGGAAATGTTCCTTTTTTGTATAATATAGCAAATATTTTAATCAAAAAAAGCCAATTTATATAAAAATGTTGTAAAAATAATAGGTGGAATTTCATCTATACCTGATGCTGTGTAGTATTTAATTTAAGAAAATATGTTTTAACAACCCTTTTGCCTAAAATGAGTTGGATCTATTATTTTACCATTAGCCGGCGTTGTAGGTACAGCAATAGAAAAATGTATAATAATAGAGTAGATGCAAATTGGTTTGCAAAAATATCTGATTTTTGTTAATTAGTAACTAGATTGTTTTGATCATTTTAAAAAGGAGGATTTAAAGATTTTGTAGTACCGTGCAATGAATTTATTGTTTTATAATTTTTTATGTTGTTTATGGAAAGCTGACAAATTTGATAAGCTTTGTTTCTTTCAATCCTATATTTTTAGATTGTATTAGATTGTCACAATAATTACGAGCTAACTTACAATCCTGTTTAATTTGTTTGGAACGATTACTGATGTGTTTTTTAAATGTTTTTTGCTTTTTATTACTTGCGTGTTTTGTCTGAATTAAAAACAAGTACTTTTGTTTTGGTTAAATAACAGAAAACGGAACAAATTTATTGATGACTTTTTGAATAGCTTTTGTGAGATTTTTTACTGTAATATGTGGGTCATTAGAATGTAAGCAATGAATATCAAAATCAAAATTATTAAGAAATTCTATTATTTTTATTATGTTTATCTTAGAATAATGATAGATGAAGCGGGATTTAGGTTTTGTAGTAATAGAAATAGAAGTTTTAACAACAGAAGTAATAAGTGAATGAAAATTTCCTTAAGCAGCTTTAACAGTAATTGTTGAAATCTCTGAAATAGTTGAAAGTTACAAATTTAATAACCTTTGTTTACAAGAAAAATATGGGAGTTGTTGAATAAGTTGGATAAGATTATGAGAAACAGCAAAAATCATAGCTTGTTGTCCGGATAGTGCTGAAGAAGGCGAGTGATTTAACTACTCAGTATTATAAAGAAGATGTGGAGTTTCCTATGTTCAAGATGTTAATGAACAGAATTTAGATTTATTTTCAGACCACATATATTAGAGAAATTAACTTTTAAACCACAAACTAATTCAATGTTAATGTTTTGTTGATTAAATTGGTTAGTGGAACAGACAAGGCCTTAGTCAGAATGGGCGCTAATTTGTTTGCAATTGTTTTAAGAATAATAGGTAAAATTTCATCTACACCTGATGTCTTTCTAGTATTTAATTTAAGAAGATATCTTTTGACAACCCGTTTCCTAAAATAAATTTGACTAATTATTTTATTTTTAACCGGCATTGTACTTAAAGCAATAAATTGATTTATAATAGTAAATATACCCCTTCGTGAGTACTACCTTGTCGTGGTGAGGGGGTTGAGTAACTTCTCCCTGCCAAAGGGAGTTTAAACTCCTGGGAGGGCTACCCATGCCGGATGGGTCAATGAACAGAAGCCATACCAAATGTACTCAAAGCTATTCTTGGCTACCTTTACTATTTTTCTTGCCATTTACATTTTTACCTCTTTTCTTTTCATTCCCAACCTGGCAGTAGGTAAAAAGCAATATTTTTTGTAATTATGTATGGACTGATCGGTGATACCAAATCTTTCAAAAATGTCAGAGATGGATAGAAGGATATGAACGTGAAAGTCTCAGCTCATAAAACTTTAAACTTTTTTAAGGGCATTGTTTATTGTAAGAATTTTTTAAACTTTACAAAGAAATCCCTAATTATATACTGACGTTTAACCGACCACAACTTCCACCACCGTGAAAGGGGTTTTTTATAGCCTCGCAGTCAGGCCATATATTCCAGCACCAATTCAAATTTCAGAGGTTTGGACACACAGCAGCTCGTTGTTTCAAAGAGCAGATTTACGCGTGTGGAAAACCAATGCATAACGGTAGCAAATGTCAGCCAATTACGTGCATCAATTGCAAAGGAGAACACTCCGCAAAATCACGTAATTGTCCAAAATATAAAGAAAAATTTGCTTTTACAGAAGTTACGACTAAGAACATATTATTGTATTTTAAAACACTTAAATTAGTATCAATCTCTACACCAATAGCTAAAAGATTATACGCCAAAGTGACGACTGCATTAAAAAGCTCAGTAGACGTTAACGAACTACTAACTAAACTATCGCTTCTTATTGCTGCACTAAGCGGACACATTTAGCTTCCTGCAGCAAACAAAGCACCAATATCGGTCATCAAGACCAACATGCCCCCACCAAATCCTCCGGGGCAACAACAGTTGAGGAGAAATGTAGTCTCCTTAACCAAAAACGTGGGAAAAGCATCCACACATTCTCAGGTTTGCCTTAAAACCAACCTGATATAACTTGTTTTGGTAGATACGCCAAAACTAATAAATAAGGATCAGTCTGGTCCGGATAAACGGAAGCGGGATGGCACTTCTTCCAGCAACGGTGACGACAAATCCAGTTTGGCATTAGAACTTTCTGTTGTAGACAGTGAGAGTAACAGAGGCAGAAGGAAACCTGGCTGGAAAAAGGGCAGGTCACGCTCCCAGCTGTAGGCCTTCTATTATGTTATATATTTAAGTGTTGTTTTGTATCGGCCCTGCAGTCGAATCATTTACAATTGCGGTGTTGTTTGTGTACTTGTATTGTTTTTTTTTCTATTTTAAAGTTCTGGCATTAAAGACTTTTTTATTTTTGATGTCATTTGTAATATTAGTTTTAAGATTTATTTACTTTATAGTATGGACATCGGAATCTTTTACTCCAATGTCATCTGTCATATTAGTTTTAAAATTTTACTGTTTACCTTGTCTACGTCCAAACATCAAAATCTCTTTACAACTTTAGTGTTTTATTTGTTTTGTGTTAACTTATTTTAACAGCTGTCCGCCTATTAAGTGTTATTTATTTTATAATTTATTTTATTTATTTAATAATTGTCTAAAATTATGGAGACAATAGTACAGTGGAACTGCAACGGTTGCAAACGCAGTTATTGTGAACTGAAAATTATCCTGGTATAGCACATGCCTTTTTACGTATGCTTACAGAAAACGCACTTCAAGCCTCAAAAACATTTCAATCTTTGGGGCTTTACATGTACAAGAAGTGAAGTTGTGCCAAGTGCACAAGTGGCTCGGCCAAAGGTAGAATCGATATATTTTTTTATGGAAACTTTACCATTTACGGAAATTGCGATTTGGCTTACTATCCCGATAAATGCCACAATATGCAACCTGTATCTTCCGGAGTTTGACTGGAAACTATACAAAAACTTATTTTGCAGCTTTTACAGCCCTTCCTCCTGGTGCGCAAATTTAACGCCCACAACCCGATTTGGGGTTTCCTGAAGAAAAACACGCGAGGTAATTTGATGGAGGATTTTCTTGATCAAAGCGACGCTGTTCTCCTTAACATAGGTTTTCCCACACACTTTGGAGTAAGAGAGTACAAATTTTTCGGCAATTGATTTGTCATTATCATCTTCATCGTAATTAAAACCATCGACAATCGGGTCAGACAATCCGTCCCCTGTAGATGGTGTCTCGACCGCAAAGACTGGCTAGGTTTCCAAGCCAGTCTGGTCCCACCAGAGTCAAATGGTAAGGATGTCAAGACCGCCGTAAAAGTTTTCACTAATTATACCGTCCGAGCAGCAGAAGTGTTCATACTAAAGTCTAGCGGTCATCTGGTCGATCCTTTGGTACTTTGGTGGAACGACGATACTCGAGTAGATGTGGAAGAGATGAAAAAAGCTTTCAATTGTTCAAAAAAAAAAATTCCGACGCCGGAATACATTTTTGAAAGCAAGCAACAATCATGGGAGAGCTACGTGTCGACGATCACGCCAACCACTTCGGTTGTCAATGTGTGGAAAAAGGTGAGAGCCGTATCGGGAAAAAAATTTTCCTCTGTGGCTACCATCCTAATTGTCAACGGACAGGAAGTCACTAAAGCGGCCAAAACTGCAAACGCATTGGCAACTCAAATTGCGTGTGCCTCTTAAAATTACAGAGAAAAACAGTAAGAAACTTAGCTAAATTGTTCTTCCCCAAATTCTTTGCCGTACAACTCATTCTTTTCTTCAGAAATATTGAAGTTCTCCTCCGCTCCAGGACCAGACGACGTGCTTTATCAGGATATCCAGCAGCTTCCCTCCCGCATGACGGAGCGGTTGCTAAAAATCTACAACTCAATATGGGATAACGGCGTCGAAATGTTGGAGAGAAGCCATTATCTTGCCGTTGCTGAAGCCGGGCAAAGATGCAAACAACGTCAACAGTTACAGACCGATTTTACTTACCTGCTGGCTCAGTAAAATATTTAAAAAAATGATCAAAAACCGTCAGGTGTGGATGCTGGAAAGTAACGATACCGTTGATCATTTAATCTGTCTAGAAAATTCTATCCAAGACGCATTGCATTCTTAGCAAGAAAACATTTCGTAGCGGTATTTTTTGACCTGGGAAAGAACGTATGACATGGCTTGGCAATATGAAATTTTGCAGAAGCTGTATGCATGGGGATTCAGGGGCCGTATGCCACTTTTTCTTGAATCTTTTATACGTGATTGCAAATTTATTGTAAGGGTAGGGACCACTTACTTGAAGACATTATGTTTAGAAAACGGTGTTCCACAAGGGTTAAAAATCAGCGTCACTCTTTTTGCAATTGCGGTTAATGATATTGCGACTTTGATGATTACACCTGTAAAAAAATGCTTGTACGTTGACGATTTTCTAATTTACATGCCGGGAGATACCATTCATGCCATAACACGTCAACTTCAGCTCACCATAGACAAAGTGGACATAGACCTTGTGCGTGCGTTTTTGCCGCCTCAGAATACCTCACCAAGACTCCGCGCTTGTCTTGCGGAGTTTCAGAATCAGTCCGTTTCTTAGAACTCGTGCTTAATAGAACGCTTTCCTTTCAAGCACATATTGATGACTTGGTCACAAAGTTCAAAAAAGCCTTGAAAAAGATCAAGTGATTAGCCAACATCAACTGGGGTGCGCGGAGAAAGGTATTTTTGCAGCTGTATAAGGCTCTAGTTTTGTCTAGAATTGACTACGGCTGCGCGGTATACTCATACGCCAAAAAATTCCGGTTGAAAGCCTTAGACGCAGTCTATAACGCAGGCATAAAATACGCCACGGGACCATTTCAAACAAGTCCTGCACCAAATCTTTGCTGCGAGTCAGGTGTACCTTCTCTAACCGCTCGTCGTAGTTGCTTTGTACTTACGTACACCGCGGCAATGCAAACAAAGAGGGGTCACAACAACTGACTCATATTTACCACCAACAAAACGCAGCAAGAAAAGTAAAGATTCCGGCGTTCCGTCAGTGTGCGTCCGAGCGCAGGAGTTGAAGGAGAGTTTAAATATAAATTATCTGATGGTATTTGGGGTCGGCTCTGGCAAGTTTCTACCCTGGCGGATGCCGGTGGAGGTTAGAACTTTACTAGATCTGACATCCCAAAGTAAATAAAAAACATGCCCCGACGTCTTAAGGAGCAAGTTTTTTGAAATTGTTGCCGAATACCCAGAATACAGACGGTTTCAAATTGGATTGGGAAGTGGGAAGTACCTTTGTTTTAGATGGTACGACCCATTCATGGTTTCTCCCTAAAGAGGCCTTCGTTTACACCGCAGAATTATATGCATTACATAAAGCCCTGCTAAACTGTGATACGTCATCTCACAGTTTGTCTCTCCTTTGTTCCGACTTGCTGAGTGCCATCCTTAGTATACAGTCTATGTACTTGGTCAATCCGCTGGTTCAGCTCATACAACATCGATATTCCGCCTAACCGGGTTTGGACAAAGAGCTATCTTTGTCTGGATACCGGGTCATGTGGGTATCAAGGGCAACAAGCTGGCCGATAAAGCCGCTTGTCAGGCGGCTGACGCGGATCCTACGGACAACATTCTTGTAAGACCAGATAATTTCAAAGGATATGACGTATCCTGTGAAACTATCTATTATCAAAAGTCATCAAAGATTGGCAATAGTTTAGAACGGCTTCGAGAGCAAATTAAAGCAAATCAAGCTTTTCGTGACGGCATAGAAGTTGCCGGTAGATCTCAACAAAAGAGATGAAGTTGCTAGACAGCTTTGGTGTCATTTGTAATATTAGGTTAGGTTAAAGTATAGGTACCGGCATCAAAGTCTTTTACAACTTTTTTGTCAGTTGTGATAGTAGGATCTGTGATATTAATTTTAAATTTAGTTTTTAATTTTAGCAGTTGTGATATTAGATTTAATATTTATTTATTTAATTATTTATTTAACCTTTTTAATATGTTGTTTTGTCTCTTCAGGTCTATAACTCGAGGTTATTATTATTAAAATAAAATAAATAGCTAATGACCTTAGTAGTCGACGCTAAAATACAAATTAAAAAAAATTGGTTTGCAAAAATATCTGCAGTAACAAAACAAACAAATATACTAATTAAAACAGAAATTTAAATTCAATAATTCATGTATTTTATGTAAATTGCCTCTTTTAGTGTATGTGTCTCACATTGAGTAGAGAGGTAATTCAGAGCAGTAACAAATCATTTTTAAAAAGATTTAAATCATAAGTTATAAATCAATTTTTGTGTAAAAATATTTTTTAAATCATAAGTCATAAACTTTACTTTTAAATAGAACTAATTTAAGTTTTAATTTTTTTTTATCAATGATTTAAATTTTTTTTTTTCATTAATTTAATTCTTTAGTTTTTTTTCACATACAACTTCTTTTAAACGGCCATGTTCTAACTTAAGTTATATGGGCAATTCTATTTCAAACGGACCAGAGACGTGGGGAGAGGGGGGTGCATTGAGAAACTTGCTTTCTTGCTTTAGTTTCTTTTTTTCAGTTTCTCTAACTTATTAGTAGTCTTTGGATCGGTTTATAAGGGTATAAAACACTTAAAAAAAATTCTACACTTTTTTTAAGTTATTTTTTCGTTTTTTAACTTAATTGCATTTTTTGTTTAAAAACCGCTATTTATTATATATTAAACTCTTACAAAGGCACATTTAGCAGATTTCAGAAGAACTATACACCAAATATTATTAAGTAATTGAATTTTGCAAACAATTCTACATAAAAAATAGTCGGTGTCGTGCTTATCTGGCGTAGAAAAACCCATCTAGAAAAAAAAATTTGATCAAAATTTACTTAAACAAAATTTATTTTTTATTTTTCTTAAAGATTATTTAGATTATATTTTTTTAAGCTTAATTCAGAAGTTTAACAAAAACATCTTTTGTTGCTTGAACTAATTTTGGGCCATTTTACTTTTTGTTTGATAGTTTTTGCGCTTGCAGCACAAATTTAGACTCGATCTATGGGCGGGAAAATTTGAAAATTTGAAAATATTATTATTTTTGGTCTTCAAACATAAATCCGCCGGGCGCTTATTAACGTTTGTTATAAAAAAAGTTTTAAACTACACCCTAGTGTGCTTATAATCTTTTTTGTAAATATAAAAAAATAATTAATATTTAACGCATTTCTTTCTATAGACGTTGAGTACAATACAACACTGAATATTTTCCATGTAAAATTGTCCCCAGAATTCAAATTTTTAATAATATTATTTCTCTAAGAGTTTATGTAAAACTCAAATAACTTCGGCGGTTAAAAAAAAATTAAAAAATTCTCTTTTTTGCCCAGCTCACTGAGAACAAAAACATGGTTTTAAGACTTTTGCGGCTTATAGACAGGGTATAGACTTAAAATTACGCCAGATTTGGATTCTACGGAAAATTTCTGATTGATTTCACTAGTAAAATTATTTTTTTTAATTAAATTTTTGATTTTTAAACAAAAAATAAAATTAAGTAAAAAACGACAAAAAAACTTAAAAAACCGTAGATTTTTTTTTTGAGGGTTTTATACCTTCATAACTGAAAAAAATACATAAGCAGGTTTCTCTGGTCCGTTTGAAATGGAATTGCCCATACATAGAACAAACGCCAGCACGCACGTTCCGATGTTGTAACAGGTTCTGGTACACTTCGCACGCCCGCTTGCATGTTCCAATGTTGTGACAGGTTTTGGTACACCCCGCACTACCGCCCGTAGCTTCTTATTTGACGCGCGTTATTCTTTAGTTGCGTTTGTTCCGTTTTTGTTTACTACTAACTCTAGTGTCACTCTATACTTTAAAAACGGATAATTTCAAAGAGTCACACTATCCCGTCAAAACGCAACCGCAAGTATAATTAAATTAATAAAAATTACGAAGTCAAAAAATTAATATTTTAAAATTGTATATATTAAAAAAATTTATACTTAAATATTTTTGACATTAATAATTAATATCAAATATATTTTTTATAAATTATTATACACTTATACTGATGATGCCTTAAAAGACAAAACTAGTTTAAAAAATAAAAATAAAATAAAGCATATTAAAGTATAATTTTCTTAATTTATACAATATTAAAATATACAACTTTTATATGCAAAATTAATTTACAACTAAAAAATTAATAAATTATTTAATAAAAAATTATTCATTTTTATTAAATAATTTATTAATTGACGTTTTATATCCCGTTACAATTTTTTAATAATATATATTATACGCAAATTAACATAAAATATAAATATAATTAAATTACATTTAATTTTAAAATATATTATTTATTTGTAAATATGTTTAGTAATTATTAAATTAATTTAAAATTGTTAAATATTTTAACAACGCAGCAGAATGACAAAATTTAATTGTTTTGCTATTGCGATTCAACCGCTAGTGTTTTTATGTGAATTGGTTATATTTGAAAATCTAGTATGCTAGTATTTTTGTTTTATTGCAATTAGAACAACATAACGTTGGTCCCACTATTCCCTTGAAAACGAAATAGAACAGTCAGTTAAATGCAACTAGTGAACGTAGTTGGTTACCAAGTGTGATGTCGATTAATTAATTAAAAACAGTATGTGCGCTTGAAGCGGAGGGTTTATTGAAGGACCCAATACGGCGTAGGCATTGGGTTCATCCTTTTAATTTGAAAAGAGAATCAAGTGAAAGGTTTAATCTTTTTTATGAAAATATTCGAAAATATGACATCAAGTTTTTTGGATATTACCGAATGTCAAAAAAATCATTTGATGAACTTTTTGAAGTATTGGGTGCGTTTTTAAATGACGCGAACAGCGGTTCGAGCACTCGAACAATAAAATGGGCGTTTTTAAATACAACCTGAACAAGTGTTCGAACAACATTTGCACGCACCTAGTCAAGAGGTGGTGCATGACGGGCATGGACAGTGTTGCCACATAGCAAAAATAAAATAATATATTTATCATGGTTATATCAGAACATGAGTACGGTTTTATATACATTATAAAAGTATAAGGTATACAAGAAATATGCGCTCATACAAAATATGTGTGAATCTAGAATAATAAGATTTTAAATATTTTACTTGATGCAGATTTAAATTGTATTAATTGACAACACTGGGCATGTAAGCAAAACAAACAACATAACCTTAGAAAACATGTTTTTGACGTTTGAGTGCTATATGCTGTTCTTAAATTACCCTGCACGAACAAACAAAAATGTTGTTCGTGCAAAAATTGTTCGAACAGCAAGAGCACTTTAAAAACGCACCCATTGAGATCATGCATTGCTAAAAACAATACAACATTTAGAGATGCAATTAGTACAGAGGAAAGATTAGAAAAAGTTTGGGGACGTATGATGAAATATATAATGACTTGGTTGTTCTGTAAAAAATGGAGAAAATGAGTTAAAAGAGGATGGAGGTTGCTGATTTAAAATATAAATTATATCTATGAAATTGATTTGGCGGTTGACTTATAGGAAAAGAACTAAACTGGTTTTGCTGTTGATTCTTTTTTTCTCGTAAGTTTCTAAAAAACTGTAAAGTTATCAATCTAAAATCAAGTTTCTCGTCATCATTTAGTTTTTTATAATCCGGAAGAAGCGAAAGTAAAAATAATTTGTCGGCGTCATCTTCGTCTGGTTTAGGCTTTTCTTCTATTTTTTTAAGTAACTCGGTTTAAAAAGAAGTGAAGATCTGGTGTTTACTGTGCCTTGTTTTTGCTGGTTGATTTTTTTGACGCGGTTCTTGGTTTGCATCAAGATCTTCTTCTTTGTCGTCATCTTCTTCTTCGATCTCAAGCACGTCCGAATTTTCTATAATATTTCCCGAAGTAGTTCTTTTCTCGAGCAAATTTAGAAGGAAGTGCAGCATCGCCACTTTTTCCACTATTCATGTATTTGTTAAAATTGTCACAAATATTTTGCCACTTATTTTTCATATATTTTACTGTAACGCAGAAACAAAAATTCTTTTATAAAATATTATAAATTACATAAAATAATGTGCCCACATTATGATTATTTTTATTTGTTGTTGTTTGCAGGTATTTGGCTACTGGAAGCATTTTTCTCAATTCTTCAGTATAAATTTTATATTGCTAGATCTACCATTGTAACAATAGTAAAAGAAACCTGTCAAGCAGTTTGGAATTCTTTAAAAGAAATAGAAATGCCAGAACTGACTGTAGAAATGTGGTTAGACATCTCAAATCAGTTTTATTTAAAAACAAACTTTCCTAACTGCGTAGGTTCGATAGATGGAAAACACATAAGATGTGTCAATCCTAGAAGAGTAGGATCAAATTTTTTCAATAACAAAAATTTTATTTCTGTCGTGCTAATGGCAGTTGCGGATGCAAATTTACGTTTTGTAGCCACTGATGTTGGTGCTTACGGAAAAGAAGGCGATTCAACAGTATTTGACAACAGTCCACTAGGCAAAAAATTGTATTCTGGTAGTTTAAATCTACCATCGCCTCGCTTGTTACCAAATACTAATGAAAATCCCCAACCTTTTGTCATGGTTGGTGATGAAGCATTTAAGCTTTCTACAAACCTTATGCTACCATATCCGGCCCGTGACCTCAATGCAACTAAAAGAGTTTTCAATTATAGACTTTCGAGATGCAGGCGCACTGTGGAGTGTACTTTTGGGATTTTGGCCAACAATGGGAGAATTTTTCATACACCTATACTTGTGCAACCAAATTTTATTGATGATATAATAAAAACTTGTTGTATTTTGCACAATTTTGTTCGCAAGAGAGATGATGTAAACTACGAGGATACTGAAACTCATCCATTTGTAGACGTAAATGATTTTAGACAGAGTCCACGTGGGCAAGGGTTGGAGATTAGAGATTACTTTGCTCACTACTTTATGGAAGCTGTTGCATTACCTTTTCAGAAAAATTATATGTACTAAACACTACACTTTTTGGTATTGTAAAGTAAAGCATTTTCATCAACATTCTACAGTATTAAACAATTTTAATTGTATTAACATAAATTGTTATTAAAAATAAATCATAGTAATAATATAAGAAAATATGTACATTAATATTGTTATAATTATTTTATCTTTTCTGCGTCTGTTAATTAGTTATGTTTATAAATATATATTTGGTGTTACGCCCAGTTATACAAAGTTATTTTTTTATATAACTGATGCAACGCACGCTGAACCTCCCAACCACCACACCTTGCTTAAACGTCGTAACTTAATTATCACTAATTTATCCATTAATTCATTGCCGCCAAAACCAAGCGACCGCATCTCTTTGCTGCGTCGATGTTACTAAACCTCCTTCCTTCGTCCCGCAATCGACTACCACACTGCCGCATTGCAATTCATTCGTGCTGAACCGGTCCACCTCGTCTTCTTGCTATACCTCTCCAATGTTCCCGCGTACTATTTTATAAATTGAACCTGCACACTATTATTAATACATTTTGTCTAATTAATAAATATATACATATATATCTCTAGCACAAGACCAATTGTTATGCCAGAATCCTCATAATTATATCAATACATGGTAAACTACCAATTACCTAATTAACACATCCCCAAGGTATACTCTAATAACAGTGTGTTTATAACTGCTCCTTACCGCTGTAATGTGCCCTGCATATATCTTCTAGACCTAACTGTCCTGTGTAAGCTTGACAATCTTTTGCAGTTATTGTGCAACCCCAACGCCTCAACTGCCAGTGCACAAATAATACTTTTGGCTGTTACGTATGAGGCCCTACTGCCAGATACAGTGTTATTCACACAACCCCAAGGCTATCAGTACCTCGATGACCTTCCTGCCAATGTACTTTGTATTACACACCTCTAAGACCGGTCTATGTGTGAATAACCTCTGATAGCTAAATTACACTCCTTAAAGCTCTCCTAGCTGTTGTGTAATTAAGTCTCTATTACACCCTTAAAAGCTTCCCTAGCCATTGTGCAATTAAGTCTCTTTTATTAACAAATATAGCAATCTATAACTAGACCATTACTTATTTATCCTTAACAGAACCTCAGAGGCTCTATCTGTACGCAAATAACAATATTTATAAAACATTACCTACTATAAATTATGCTAACAAAAACTACTGTTAACATTGGAAAAAACATTCTTATTATAAAATAAAAATCAAATAAAAATAAAACCATATATTTTGAAGATAATATTTTCTTTTTCAGATGTATGATGTGGTAAATAAAATTTAAAATTATAAAATTTATAAATATTATATATGGGCAATTCCATTTCAAACGGACCAGAGCTAGGGGGGGGGGGGGTTCGTTGAGAAACTTGTTTATGTATTTTCTTTTAGTTTCTATAACTTATTATTAGTCCTTTGATCGGTATATGAGGGTATAAAACCCATAAAAAAAAATTCTACGATTTTTTTAAGTATTTTTGACGTTTTTTGAATTAATCGCATTTTTTGTTTAAAAACCGCAATTTTAACTCAAAAAAATAAATTTACTAATGAAATCAATCAAAAATTTTCCATAGAATCCAAACCTGGCGCCATTTTAAGTTTATACCCTGCCTATAAGCCGCAAAAGCCATAAAACCATGTTTTTGTTCTCAGTGGGCCGGGCAAAAAGGAGCATTTTTTAAAAAAAATTTAACCGCTAAAGTTGACGTGTTTTGATGTAAATTAATTAGAAAATATAATTTTGTTTTGTGTATTTGGGTTTTAAACGTCTAAAACTCAAAAAAACTGCAAAAATAAGCCTATTTTTCAACATAAACTTTTACAAATGCACATTTAACAGTTTTCAGAGAAACTATACACCAAATATTATTAAAAAATTTAGTTTTGCAAACAATTCTACATAGAAAATAGTCAGTGTCGGGCTTATCTGGCAAAGAAAAATCCATTTAGAAAAAAAAATTTGTTCAAAATTTACTTAAAAATTTTTTTTTTTAATTTTTTTTAAAGATTATTTGAATTATATTTTTTTAAGTTGATTTCAGAAGTTTAACAAAGACATTTTTTGTTGTTTGAACCAATTTTTTGCCATTTTACTTTTTGTTTGATAGTTTTTGCGCCTGCGGCACAAATTTAGACTCGATCTATCGGCGCAAAAATTTAAAAATATTATTATTTTTGGCATTCAAACATAAATCTGCCTGTCGCTTGTTAAAATTTGTTAAAAAAAAGTTTTAAACCACACCCTAGTGTGTTTATTGTAACATTCGTTTCGCCGACACTCATCCATCCTATCCATTGTGGCTCCAACCACTGCCAGCTATGGTATTATATAACATCACCTAAAAAAATAGGGATTAATAGTTACAACTAGAAACAGTAATTATTAAGTTAAATCGTAACAAACTTTTTAATAATTACTGTGTTAAGTATTATTCTTACCTGTCTTGCCATTCGGTTAGGCCAAACCGTTTAATAAGGCAGTAATGAATCCGAAGTACAGTATTTCTGGTCCATTAGCGCTGATGGATCCATTAATAGCAAATCCCTGGATAGTACCAAAATCTGTGTAGTAAAATATAATTAGGAGTTAGTTATTGGATTAATATTAGGAAATGTTAGGTAGATTTAATTAAGTTAATTAAATTAATCATGCTGTCGGCAATAAATTGTTATATTTCTATTATTCGTATTGAATTAAGATTAGTTTAATTAATTATTAATTGTAGTGGCTAGTGTTAAGTTAATTAATTAGTTAGTATAGAATGCTACTTACAATTGGGGGAAATAATCCTAGTTATGTACATGTGTGGCACGCCTCACTGCACTTCTCACTGCACTGTTATTGTTTATTGCTAAAAGTAAACACCTAAGTAACAACAAACGTAAACACAACACAAGCACGTGTTTGTTTGTAAACAATGACAGAGGCATCTGTCGTTAGTTTGTTGTAATTGCACGGTTCGGAATTCAATGTTCAATGTAGTACCAGCAGAGTACTAGTTGTAATGATGCGCGTGCCATCTAGCGGCGCGGGGTTCAACCCAAGCGTGCAGAACACTGCTATAATATTTATTAATTTTCTGACCTTTGAATCTTTGAATCTTTGAAATCAGATAAGCAACCGTTTCCAAAAATGCTGGTCTTTTTCGACGAAGAGCGGTCGCGAAAACATCGCGAACCTTTTTTTTTAAGTCTTGGCAGTTTTGCACTACCGCATGCTGAAATGTTAAAATTATAATACTACATCAAACAAGGTAATAATTATTAATCATTTTTATTTAAATTGTCTAATACAGCTATATTTTCAATCTAGATGATCCTAAATTTCTATTAAAATTTAATTGGACAGCCATGTGCTGATTAAATCAAGCCTTTTCCACCTAAGGTATTTTGTATTTTGAATTAAAATAATTATTACTAATTATGTTTATGTAGGCTTTTTAGTTTGGGTCATTAATACGGCAAATTTAATTTGTAACTTGTGAATGGAATTATCCGATGGAATAAGAGTTATTATTAATTAAATAGCAAGATCGGGGAAACGATGATTTATCTTCCTTCAATGATAATAGCATGTGCCCTGCTACGTTTGGAGCTATTTATTCGAGGAGCGGTTAGGAACATCCTGTAACTTCACTGCAGTAACTTCAGATAAGTGTCACATGTTTCATAATTTTTTTTTTGTCTTAATTACCTAAAAGGAATTAAATATATGTATATTATTTAATTTATAAATCGATAGGCCGTGCTGAGTTATCATAATAACTCAGACGTGTCAAATTTTAGTACCAAAATTGTATGAATGAACATGACAATCTCACCTTCAGTGATTTGGGTCAAACTTATATATTAATTTTAAGACATTATATATATATATATATGATACACTATATAAGAAAATTATTATTGTTAATTTATTTGTGTAAACGGGTGGTAAGCTTACTCCGCGTACAATCAGTTATGCTGAAAATTGTTCTTTATTTAAAGTGGTGAGCCTGTTGCTCAAACCACCAGGGTTATTTTTATAGCAAATGAAAACCTTGTATCATACGAAATTGATTTAATTTAATTATGAATTTACTTACAATATACGTTAATTAACAGAAATGTTGTGTTATCTTTTTGTTGTTTTTTTATTAAAATAAAAACAACTGGAGCCCGTAATAAATAGGAACTAACTGGATGTTAACAGAATCACTACCCGCTCACCGAATATTCGAGCTGCCGTAAGCCAAGAAACGGTCAGAGAGTACCAGACCGTTTCATTATAATATTTTTTGTAAATAAAAAAAATTATTAATTTTTAACGCATTTTTTGCATAAAAATTTTGTAAACATTTTTTTTTAGATGGACTTTTCTATAGACAATGAGTACAACACTAACAATTTTCTATGTAAAATCGTCCCCAGAATTCAAATTTTTAATAATATTTGGTGTATTGTTCCTCTGAGCGCGGCTAAACGTGCATTTGTAAGAGTTTATGTTGAAGAATAGGCCTACTTTGCAGATTTTTTTAGACGCTTAAAACCCAAATACACAGAACAAATTTAAATTTTTCAATTAATTTACATCAAAATACGTCAACTATGGCGGTTAAAAAAAATTTAAAAAATGCTCCTTTTTGCACAGCCCACTAAGAACAAAAACATGGTTTTATGGCTTTTGTGGCTTATAGACAGGGTATAAACTTGAAATAGCGCCAGATTTAGATTCTACGGAAAATTTCCGATTGATTTCATTAGTAAATTTATTTTTTTGAGTTAAAATTGCGGTTTTTAAACAAAAAATGTGATTAAGTTAAAAAACGTCAAAAAAACTTAAAAAAATCGTAGAATTTTTTTTTATAGGTTTCATACTCTCATATATCGATCAAAAGACTACTAATAAGTTATAGAAACTAAAAAAAAATACATAAGCAAGTTTCTCAACGCACCCCCCCCTAGCTCTGGTCTGTTTGAAATGGATTTGCCCATATTATAATATAATTAGTTTTTCCAAGTTTACATAAATTTATAAGCATAATTAATATTATGACAATTATAATTTTGAATATCCACATAAAAATTTAGTGACAATTTTTGTTATTTTAATATTGTCCATAACAACGTAAACATTGTCGCGGCAATTTGTATATTGTCAATTACAATTGTTTATATGTTGCTATGACAATTCAGTAAATGAACACAACAATCAACATAAACAGATACGATTTAAATTATATATTTTTTTATAAAATTGAATAGTTAATAAAAATATTTACATCTTTAAATTAGTTTTATAAATAAAAATTATAATTGTCATAATATTAGTAAAAATATTCACATCTTCATAATTAATTTTGTTTTTCACCTATCATTTTCATCTTTCTCCGCCAAGCTACACAACTGCCAATTTTCATACACCATTTTGCCAACTTCTGCTCATGCCTCTTTACGGCAATTTTTCTGGGAATGTTCTTTGGAGTTTTTTTCCCAGAGTGCCGGTTTCTCGTGAACACACTCAATAAATTTATCTATGTCAAACATATTGAAAACGGGACCGGTGAAAACGCAATTTGTGACTCCTACGACTCAATTGCTTGTGTTTTGCCAGGGTTGTTATGTTTTAAACAAATTGTTTAAAACTTTTGTTTTAAACTAGTTTAAAACAAAAAGCATTGTTTTGACAATTTTGTTTCAAACAGTTTTAAATATGTTTAATACATTGTTTTTTTTTAATATTTGATTATTTATTTCAAGCAGTTGAATAGCATTTTGGTTTGTTTTGATTTGATTTGACAATTTTATCAATATACATGCTTCAAGCGGCAATAGCAAAACAAGACATTTTCTGCTCGCGGCTGTCTCCGACAAGAATTATAAAAAAATATTACATAACATGTTTAAAACATGTTTTTTATTTATTTTGTTTTAAACTGTTTTAAACAAAATAAAACATTAAAAACAAATTTATTTAGGGCCGCTTTTACAACCTCCTCCGCATTATAATTTTTATTTATAAAGTTATATTAAAAGTGTAAATGTTTTTATTAATTATTAAATTAATATAAAAGTGTTGAATATTTCATCAGTGATACAAAATAAGAAAATTTAATTATTTCACATTCATGTTTTTTTATATTTTGTGTATTTGCCCGAGCTGCGGCAGCTACATGCGGTGGCGTCCGGTGGATGCCTCGAAAACGCACATATGTGTCGCCATTCATTTAAAACCATGCTCGGTCGGCATCCTTCCCACCGGATGCGTTTTCACCGCAGCGTTTTTAACGCATAGTGTGACACCACACTAAACATTATTGTTTACGTATACAAGTATGCAATAATAATAATAATAAATTTTAGTAACTTATTTAATTTGAATAAGCAATAATTATATATATATATATATATATATATATATATATATATATATATATATATATATATATATATATATATATATATATGCATATAATATATTTACAATCTGGTATTTAAATTTAACTAGAAATTGTTTTGTAAGGTTTGTGAATCTTATAATATCAATATCTAGTTACATTAAAATATCAGATTATAAATATATTATACCAATGTAGATACGAGTTAATTTAACATTAGGCCCCTTTTACAAGTCGGTTTGGAATCCAAGATTCAGGATCTTGGATTCCGTTGATGCATACGTTAAATAAGACTTTTCAGATGTGGATTCCGAATCGCGATTCTGAATGCCTGCGACCGAAATTCTCCAGCAATTCCAAATCTGTGATTCACGCTATACATTACGTTATATGTAGCCTTTCAGATGCGGATACATTTCATAGGCGCGCATTTATTATTTACGCATATTGTATATATTCTACAAGGTCATTATTCTACAAAAGAGGTCTTATTGTTTACATATGCAATAATAATAATTATTATTAATTTTAAATACTTATTAAATTTGAATATTTAATAAGAATGTATATTGCAATATTATTAGCTACTAGTTTGTACAGATAACCTAAAGAAAAAATATCCTTAATATCCATGCTCACGCACAAAATAACGCAACAAATGCAACTAAATAAACACGCATTGCAATAAGAAGCTGCGGGCGGGCGCTCGTAGTGTACGAGAACCTGTCACAACATTGGAACATGCGGCCCACACTTGCTTTGCCACAACTAACTCGACTCGACTGTATGGAGTCTATTTCTTAACTT
This sequence comes from Tachinus rufipes, assembly GCA_963932245.1. NCBI lineage: Eukaryota > Metazoa > Arthropoda > Insecta > Coleoptera > Staphylinidae > Tachinus > Tachinus rufipes. The sequence goes on from OZ010748.1 coordinate 57,154,891, forward strand.
CATTTGATTTAAATCATTTTAATTGATTTAAATCATTGATAGTTTTGAATTAAAACATTATTTTTGATTTAAGTCTTGAATATTTTAAATAAGTACAAAACAAATCATCATTTACAATATAATTTAAATCACAAGTCTTGAGTCATTATTGAAAAAAATTGATTTAAGAATTTTTAATTCTTATAGCTCTGAGAGGTATGCACCTATCATCAGTGTGCCTAGTATAATTTGTATTAAATAGAAATAAAGTTTATTATTATTATTATTATTATTATTTCACTAGTTTGAAAGACAATTTACTTAAAATCACAGTAACTGCACTCATAAAACGCGCACAAAATTATTTAAATTGTGTCGGGCACAATGTTAACGATGGCAAAACTGTCTGGCAAGATAGATTTATAATGGTAAAGTGACATAGAAAATTATAAAACAAAAAAAAATTGCTCAATTTTCACCTGTACAAGAGGGCTATGCACAGGTATACGCAACCGCTCCCAGCTGCCAGACGCGGCTCGTCCCTATCTATATGGCAAATATTCGAAAACTAGCCGACCTAAAATAGTTTCTCAAAAACGTTGCTAGCTCTTGTACTATTAGTACAAGCGTGAATAACAGCATTCATTTCTAGGCAACGCTGTAATTAAAATCGAAACTGTGGCCTATGGACCAGACAAAGATCAAAAACTACTTTGAAAAATACAATTGTTTTAAAGTAAATTAATATAAAATCAAATATTGAACATTGCTTTTTTTTGTTTATAAAATATTAAAAATAAATATGTATATATACAGGGTGTCAATAATCTACGTGTGTTCTATGTGTAACTTTGTTATTTTAAATGTTACAGAGTTGGTTAAATTAGCAAAGTTGGTCAGAATTTCTAGAAAAACGTAATGGTATTTTTAAATTTGTCATACTTTTTTAACCCTTAGTTACTGAGCATGGGTCAAAATAACCCGAGCAAAGTTTTAAGTTGCCGCTATTCTTTGTAGGTAATTCCCCGAGATCCAAAAATTTTTGTATTTACAAATTAGTCAACCTGTTAAGTTAATATGTGTTCGGCGGTCCGTTGACGCATATGTGCGCTCCAAAAAAAATCATTTGGGTTAGATTGACCCATGATCAGTAAATAAGTTATAATTTTATTTGAAGTTTTTTTTTTACATAATGGCTTTTAAAGCTTGTTCGTCCAATATAGTACGTTATGGTGATAGTGACTTTGAAGAAACAGTAATAAAACGGTTTCAAGAAACAAATAGTGAATGTGATAACGACAGAGATGAAAACTATCTGCTTCAAAGTGAACATGACATCGATTCTAAACAATCAAGGAAAAATGAAAATATTGACACTAATAGTGAACAAATTAAACATAATTCGGAAAATATAAATAATTGTTGTGCTCTAAAGTATTTTTATTGCAAAAATAGGCACCAACAGACAACTAAACCGGCAACCAGAGCTGGAAAAACTGCTCATATTTGTAAAAAATGTATATGAATGTTTACCAAGTGCAGACTTTTTTACATTATCATTTACTTTACAATTTCTTTTTTTAATTAATTAAGCATACATTTCTCTACAATATCTGAATATTAAAAATGGTCTGTTTTGTTTTATATTAAAAAAAAAAATGTTTTGTTTATGCTTCTTACAATACACTTTAATTTAAATTTTATGTTGTAATGCTATAATAAAAAAATATTTTGATTTAAAAGTATTTGGTATTGAAGGTCAAATGTATTAATAAAGCTTTCACTTAAAATTCAAAAATAAAAAAAAATAAAGAACACTATTAATTAATATTATTTCATATATTTTTTATTATTTATTAATTAATATATTATTTTATACAACATGTTTTGTTATTTTTAATAACATTTTCAAGTAAGTATATAATATAATATTTTTTTTTTTTTTTTTTTTGATAGATTTATAATTATAAATAAATTAAATTTTTGTTTCTCCCGCATTCCCTGATATCCGGTTTTTTTAAGTCCTTTGAAGTTTGATACATATAAGTTAGAGGTTATATTTGTTTATAAAAAGATACCAACATTCTAATAATCATTTTGAATTTTGAAATTTTATATATTTTTTATTTTATTAAAGTATCCATTAAAGGTGAATCTTATAGCATTATTTGTTCATTTATAACTTCATAATTTTGATTTTTAATACGTTCAAGTACTTCAACTTTGACTTGAGCTGCTGCTTAGCGATGCCGCCGAGTGAAGGAGGTAGTGCTAAATGTTTAGAGTGTAAACTATTAATTATAAGTGATTAGGATGTTATTTTATGTTTTGGTTGTGATACTAACGTGCATATATCAGGTGCCATTAAAAGATCTGTTGCAAATATACTTCAAACAAACAAAAACTTAAAATGGGTATGTAATGAATGTATTGAATCGACTTATAAAAGGAACCAACTTATATTGATACATAATGAAAGTCAAACATGCACCTCAAATACATGGTGACTCAGAGGAGATTTCAATTTTTAACACGTTATAATAACAGTACAAAAAGTGTTGGAATATTTTTAATATTAAATTAAGAAAGTACAGAGATGCGGATTTCATTTTTTAAACACAATGTTGTCCAAATGTCGACCATCCTTTTCATAGCACTCCTCCAATACTGCTCTTAAATGTTTAAATACCCGCCGACACATTTCAATGGGAATATTGTTAATTTCCTCTCGAATGTTGTTTTTTAACTGCTCCGTAGTGGCTGGAGGATCGGTGTAAGTAGGGTAAAAACGCGGGTGCCACACCCAAGCTCTTATGGGATTTTACATGTACTTCAACCGGATGTGTTTTCAGTGTATTTAGTTCAACAAATGGCCACCAGTCTGCAATGTGTCGCCACCGTCGCTGGTGTTGGCGGGAAGAATTGTCGACTTGGCGGGAAGAATGGCGTCCAAGATGGCGTCGTTGGCGGGAATGTCTTGGCGGGATGTTTTTAAGATGGCGTCTTGGCGGGTAGTCCAGTTGTCCACTAGATGGAGCGTTGTTCGTCTTGTCGGTTTGCCAAGTTGTCCACTAGATGGTTGAAAGTATGCAACCAAAGTTACAGTGTATGCTTGGTAGCATCGTATTTTTTTAGTGAGTTTTGCCTGCTAGGATTTGAACACCGGTCGGCTGGTTGAGAGCCCGACGCGCTACCCATTGCGCCAAACAGTGTTACTGATAAGGAATGGAAAATGTGCTATAATAATGGGACCTCAATGTGGACTTGTAAAAATAGAAAAAAATATGTGACGTCAGCCCTAAGCGCTTATAATATAACTAAAAATAAGCGGTAACCCTTAATCGAATTACTTTTAATACAAGTATGGAGACGGGTATAGGGATGAAAATATTCACTGATCCTTAAAATATATTTCATTATTAATAACAATATCTATATAAAAAATGTGCATGGTCTTTGAAAAATACTACTATAATATATAATAATAAAACAATGTAATTCAATGAGAGATCTTTATCAGCGGGGATGGTTGTTGGAAACAACCACTTTTTCTTCAATCTGCGCATAATTATCTCTTACCGATCTTCCAAAAAACACATTTCGCTCCATCTGCGCAACGGTCAGAAGAGCATTAGAGTGTCACACCTAAGCGATAACGTGACGTCATCGACGCGAGACGGAGCGCGTAATCTCCATGCGGTTACTGATAAGAACTACTATTAAATAAAATCACAATCCTAAAATAATTGTTATGATGAGTAATAAATAAAAACTATTTTAAATTACAACAAAATATATATTAAAATTAACTGATATTCTATGAATATATTTTCCTAAATAATTATAACGTGTGCCTATTTTTCTCCAGGCGCGGCGATAAAAACAACTATCACTATACAAACTGAAAAATATTCACTTATGATCCTTAAAATATTTTTATAATCATTGATTTCAATAAATAATCTTATAACGTAATATTATTTATCAAAATTTTAAAACATTGAACATTTTTCTGCAACTTTATTTGAACAGTCCACATATTATCACAATAACATCCGGTATTCTTAACAGTAGTTATATCATTTTATTGAAATTTATATCTATGTAATTTAAATGAATGCAAATGTTGAATAGAATAAAAGCCATGAATTAATATTATTGTCGATTTACTTACCGTTACACTATAAAACGTTTCAATTCTGAAAAACACTAATGCATGTAATAAAGCGCTACTAAATGGTCCATATTTGAGTAAAATACATATATTTTAAAAAGATATGTAAAACATTTACAACACATATACATATATTTTAAAATTATACTTACAAACTAATAACATAAGCAAAAGCATACATAATTATGTAAGTTTAGTCAACATACATATTTTGAAAAGTATGGTAACTTATACATTTTAAATTATAATTTTATATTGTCAATTAATTTATTAACACGCTTGTTAACCGCGACGCGAACGTCTATTAAATTTTGAGGAGTAATTTCAAAATACTTTGCTGTTGACTTGGACTTTGTGAAATCTTCATAGAAAGTCATCATCAGCTTATCTTCGTCCGAAGTTATCCTCTGCTCACCTTCCAGATATGTAAAACAATTGATGTCGATATCCATCTCCGCCTTGGCTTTAACGATATTAGGCATCGTGTCATAAATCTTGCCAGCAAACGAACCCCAAAAATGAATAGGAGCGGTTATACAGGAATAACTAACTGTGCCACACTTAATATTTACATCAATTCCTAGTTGTTTAGCGGTATCGTAAAACATAAAAGCACCGACTAAGCATGCAGCATAAATTCCAGCATTAATAAATTCATCACTAATTATGTTTATCAATTTTCTTAATAATACATCTTCAGTTTTCCTATTTGATTTGTTAAAAATCTTGTTTATTCTTTCAGTAATTTTAGATCTTATACGTTTCAAATGATTAGGTGATCCTTGAAAATAAGACTCTGCAGAATGAGTTCGTTGGAAATGTTCATAATGCTTGTACATCATAACGTGTTCTTTATGCAAAATCTCTACGTCAGAGTTATATACATATTCCAATATGTTAAAATCGGACACAGGCATTAATTTCATCGTTATACTTTTTGCTGGATCAAAAATTTCACCATCCACTTCAGCCCACAGATGCACTGGCACACGGTTGAGACGATTCATGTGATGTAAGGATCCACATCGGATTTCAGGTGTAAATCCTAATTTGCGGGATTCTACACAAAAAATTATGGATGCTGCAAGCGCTACACCACACAAACTTTCTTCAATGAATTCTTGAGCAATTAAATCAGAAATCAATCTCAATATAATTCGATTTTTTTGTGTTGTCGATGACATGTTTATCGAGGTGAATAGCACACTTTTACTAACCGGCTATTGAAATACTATTGAACGTTATTACAATATTGTTTCCCATTTAGCTTTGATTTATTTCTTTTCTGCTACGGAAGTTGTGGTGTGATAACAAGTTTCTTAGCGATTAATATGTATAGTATGTGAAAATTTTTTTTACTTAATTTTTGAATAAACTTTATCGTTTTAAATTTATTATTAATATGAATTCTTACCTTTATATATAGTTAACAAACACATTTGAAATTTATTTTCTTATTTATTTTAGGTTAAATTAAAACAACATAATATTAATAATACATTTATTTTCTAGTAAAATAAGTCACACACATTTACATTTTAACAACACATTTATTATTAATATTACATCTAAATAAACTATAATTACAATTTATAAAACAAATATTCACTTAATAATCTTACATTTTCGATTGCACAAAAAGAAAAACTTTTTACATGATTAAAACAATTATGATTGGTCTTTACAAATTTAACCTCTTCAACATATTCATCCTCTAAATTATCAACATGTAAATCAATTTGAATATCATCTAAAAACGACTTTTTCTGGTGTTCCTTGACAAATACGCACGTGACACCTTTGAGTAAATATTTTAAAATAGTTAAAATTTTGCGTGTCAATATGTATCCGCTGCTATAGCGAAGACCGTGATGATGAATCTCCAACCATCGAATTTGGTTCTTTTCACCGTGTTTCAATTTCCTGAACTCGGTTTCCTGTTTGAACAGGAATGTATGAAATTTTTTTCCGTCAGTTGTTACACATAGTTCTTTGGGTGTAAAATTTCCGTTCACTGTAAATCGCTACTCTGGCAATTTGTGAAAAAAACTTCTGTGGTGACACTCCGCCATACCTATCGCATCGTAATAGAATCGCAATGACGTCAATGTGACGTTTCATTCTATTCAATTCTCAATTAATAAAAAACATATATTCCGCCTTAATTTTTATTTCTTGATCTCTTATTATGATTGAACATCCAAAATTAAATAAAACAATGTTTAATAAGATGTCGTTTAATTCATTTTACAATAATTAAAAAGAAATAACTTTGTTGATTTAGCTTTGGTACTCCGTCGTGACAAAATATTCGATAGAAATCTTACTCGGGTATAATCGTAATCGCTTTTTAAAGTGAGTGCGCTATATAATGAAGATATTGTGTGTGACAAGGATAGTATCAAAAATGAATGTATGTTAATTACAGTGCTGCTGATTGGCCGCAATAATAGACAACTTAATATACACTAAAGAATCGTTTGTTGCGTTGCATTTGCTTATGCCAAATCTAAAGTGCTGCGTACATATTATAATATTTAGTTTACATTAGCTTTTAAACTTGCCATTAATTTTTATTTTAAATACAAATTAATGCAAGCTATTTTATGGAATTCGGAATTTCAATTAAACGTTACTTTTAGTCAAATTTCTCAAACAGAAAGTTATTTTTTAGTATCAAAAAACGGAGATCTAGTAAATAATATTCACTATTGTTAATTCAATCAAATTAACAGAAAATTTAAAGGCATTACTTAATATAATAAATATAAATTTTATAATTTGTAAAGTCCAGAAATTTCAATATTCATTTTCATAATGAAACTGATACTTTAAACAAGTTTTTCAGTTTACTTAAAAAAATATGATATGAATAAGTTTATTATAATTAACATTTGCACTGTTTTTACAATGAGATGCTTTTATATTCTTTATATTATATATATTTAGTTTCACAATTAATTAATATTTCATTCAATATGGATATGAAAAATAAAAATTTGTTGATGCTTTCTATTCACCCTCATGTTGCAATTTGAGGTTAGCGATTATTGACGATACATAAAAATCAGTCGCTTTGAGTCGATTCGATTTGAAACATAATGTTTAAAAACTGACGTATTCTATGACAGAAAGCAATAACGGAGTACCGGAATTCTATCAATAGAATCGACAAATTAAATGCAACGTTGCCAAGACAACATTTTTATTCGATCTACAACAAATGCTTTTATATTATAAAACCTTAATTGTATTTAATAATATAGTAATTATTTCTGAACCATAAATTTCATTAATGTGTTATTTTGTATTAGATTTTTTATCATAATAAATGTATACATTGTTGCAATATTTTGAACGATCCTTTTCTCGCACATGGACTTATATATGTTCATCTCACTCTATTTAAAAAGCAATACCGATTTTTTCCGAACTATTAGTTCTGTAGTAGTAGGCGGTGTAAAATCATTAAAGCGATCGATTAAATTCTCTGACGTCATTTCGATTCGATTGCGATGCGATTTGCACGGCGGAGTGTCACTACAGGTTCTGCTGTAGAAAATCTAACCACACTTTTCATATTAATTTTCTCGGATTAAGTTAATTTAATCAGTATTGAATAGAATAAAAATATTTTATTTGTACCTACCTTTTATTTTTGTTTGAAGGACGAGACATAATACCTAGTAAAAGAATTATGAGTTGACGGGTAGGATTCAATTAAAAAACATAAAATTAATACATTTATTTTGTTTTAAATAAATCACATACAAATTACAAAATAATCATCAATTTAACATTTTCAAGAGCACCACATATTTATAAATTTATGATTAATATGCTCATATAAAATATAATTACAAAAAACTATTTACTGTTATTACCATTTAAATAAGTACAAATTTTTTTAACATTCTGAAATGAACAATTAGCAAACTCATCCGTGTGATTTGCACAGAAATGAGTACATTTTTCAAATTTTGGTGAATTAATTTCACCTTCAAGGTTTAATATGGTAAAATTCGGGAAATGTCTTTTTAAAAAATCTTCTTTTTGAGCACCCTTGACCACGCACGTCACATCGGATAAATTCTGAGTAAATCCGTAAAAGATGTTGTCAATCTCGGCCATATCAACAATTCCTCCGGAGTATGGAATTGAGTGGTAATTATTTTCCAACCATCTGGTTTGGATTTTTTCCTTCGATGTTAAAAACGAATATTCGATTGTCGGTTTCATCAAGTAAGTGTGAATATTTTTGTAATTTGTTGCAATACTTATTTCCTTTGGCATAAACTGATTTGCAATTACAAATCCTTGCATATCGATGGTCAATATAATCATCATGTTATATGAAGTGTACACATCAACGACCTGTACTCGACTAAAAATAAGAGCTCGATGGGATTTTCTATGTTCAGGATTCACTACTGCAATGTTAACTTTTGGTTCTACTTTCCATTAAACAAGTTTTCTCACTGTCCCAGAAAGCGGTCTATATTCGGCAACTTGGTCGAACAATATGAGACAATATGCTCTTGTGTTGTCTGGGAAAGCCTGGTGTCCCTCCTTTTCAATTTTCAAATCGATCGTTGACGATTTTACACTTTCGTTTTGTCTTGATACATCGAATACGTATAACATTCGATTTTTAAATTCTGCGTAGCTCAATATGGGTCGGTTGAATCGACCGTAATAACTGTTTTGGAACTGTGTGTACATGTAATAACATGTTGTGTATTCGCCATTTGTCACATCTTGATTTAACTTATCATAGGGATAACACTCCGAATTTAAATACACATTCAAATTTCTCATAAAGCAATGATCAAAATGGCTTGCATTTTTATCTATTTTTCCCACTTTATTCTGTTGAAAACCTACAATTACGTATCGAGGTTTTTCCAGATGGGTAGAAGTTTTAACTAACCAAGTATCCTTATCGGTTTTTCTGAGAGGATACTCAAATAAACGCCATGTCCTATATGGCATTAAAATGGGAGGATCAGATTGAATGCCGGTCAATATTCGTAATTTTGCTTCATCGCACGGCTAAACATGTTGTATGCGCCATTCAATTTTATCTATGCGAATCTTGCAGTCTTTGGTACTCGTGTAACAATTTAAATCCGTGGTGGCACGCTTCATGATCAACTCCTGTTTCACGTTCACCATCACCTTCTTGTAATCTTCTGCAAATCCCAGAAGACATTTCAAGGGTAAAATTGCATAAAACTTTTGGTTTGTATCAAAGTATGTTTTAACTCCTGCGTCAAACGTTTCGCTCCACCCGCTCATTTCCAAACTTCTTAGCTCTTCCTTATCATAGGAGATGTATCCCTTCATTGTGGACGTGATTCCAACGCCTCGGTTTTGATCGATTACAACTCCGTTAATTTCGTAACAAATTTCTTCAAATAAGAATGCAAATCCATTTGTCTCCCATTTAAAATTAGCATCGACGGGATTTTCCGTTGTACCAGCGATGTACAAATAACTGTTGCACGGCAAAGTACAAATATCCTGCTGTTGTATTAAAATGCGAATTTCATCGTTATTGTTAAAGGTTTGTGTTCTTGGCTGATAACTGTGAAATTCCTCTTTCACAATGCTCTCGTCCACACTGAATTTATCAAAAATGTCTAATTTATCCATTGTTCTTTTTTAGCCTGTAGCCCAATGAGGAGAGTCTCTGTAGGTCGTGACTTGTTAGTCCTTTGAAGAATAATTGAGGAGTGTTGTTTCGAATGGTTGTCCCCCAATTATTAACATTTGGATTAGAATTAAATTGAATCGGCATGTTACCACGTTTTTAATTCGAGTCTTGCTAAAATATTTTCACCTCTAAAATTTACGGATGCTCCGTCTTGATCGATAATTCTGATTGTAATGTTGTTGATGTTGCGTACGTTAACCGGTAAATATAATATATTTCGAGGTTCTATGTTAATGGCAAAACCCGGATCGACGGAAGGTGAAAATTCGAAAAGCGTGTGCGATAGTTTATCACCGTAAAAAGCACCCGACACTATGTTACACTCGAGTCTGATGCTGGTCACTTTTATAATTTTAACAGGTAAATCGGACAAATGCAATTTATTTGCACTCAATTTTTTCTTTGAAAATCCAAGTAAGCTACCGATACTATCGGCTGGTGAAAAATCAATGTCGTATTTGCACAAAACTTCACACTTTAATGTTGGTTTTAAAACAATTAACTCTTCCGATTCTTTCGATCTCGATTTCAAAACAGATTCCAAGTAAGATTCAATGTCGGTGATTTCATACGAACCGGTGGGTATGTCAATAACTTTGTTACCGTTATGCTCGTAATAAAATTTGTTGCACCCCTCTTCTATATTCGGAATAGTGTTGTACGTTTGCAACCCGATCAGGCCCAAATAATAATTTTTGTTAGGGTCTAACTCGATGGGAGGATAATAGTTTACGGAGAGTACACTGCTGTCACTCTGCAGAGTAAACGTATAAGACATGACTGCGTGCAATTCCCTAGTCTGTCGTATTTATAGTAAAAATTTCAAACACAAATGCCCGCAGTTATACGTATTAAAATTTTGATATCTATCGTGGTTGTAAGTAATTTCGCTACCTTGAAAATATTTTAAAAGTTCTTTGGGCGGTGGGAGGTCACCAAAACTGTCAAAGTATTTTACGTGATTTCCGCGTTTTTTGTATGCCACCCAATGTGTACCGTTTCCTCTCGAACAATCTAGATTAACAATGCCGGATTCGTTTTTATGGGGTTTAATCGGCATGACATCGCGCATAAAAACAGCTCTAAAATATGGTACTTTTGCTTTTATCGCAAACATCTCTAGATCCCTATCGGTTAGCGCTCTTCGAGGTAGCGTTAGTAGTTTTTTGCCTTCTGCAAATATAGCCCTAAGCCTTTTTTGTGCGGTTTAAGATAGAGTCCTTTTCCTGCTTTTCCGCCGATTGCAATGGCTTCCATCATCTTATTGTGCCGTTGTGATTCACCAAATTTCCGACGAGCGTCCGAAGCGTCGTTCACCGCTTTGGCAATACCAGATGCACCACCTGCAAGTGCTCCCAATGCACTTAGACCCGCAAAAATAGGAATCAATGGTAGGATGCCACCGACTTTAGGCACTGGAATTATACGAGGGGTTCGAATTTTTTTCCTTCCACCAACTTTGCGCACGGCAAGTTTTGCCGCATTAAGGGCTATGTGTGATCCTTCAGTTATATCATTCTTATGTTTAATTTTATTTTTAAACTGTTTTAACGCATTTTTTGCCTTCATCACAATTACGCTTTGCAACGTAACTTTTTTCTTGCCACTTTTTTTTCTTGACATGCCCATACCTAATCTTCTTTTCACTTTCATTGCTGCCGTCACCGCAAAAGCGCTCGCTTTTTCACCCAACGATGCTGAGGATTTGACTCTTTGCCAAGCGACTTTCGCTAACTGTTTATCTGCAACGTGTCTATCACTCAATTTTTTGTTTTGTGAATATGCAATGTCGTGTAGTTTACATGCGGCGTCTAACTTGTTTATGCCCGAATCGCCTCTTTGCAAACGCTTCTTTAATTTTGTACCCGGCCCACAGTACTGATACCCCGGTAAATGTAATTCAACCGGTAACTTATTTATAAAAGAATTGATAATGCCTGCACCGTGATACAAATGCATTTAAAAGATTCACTATGAAGCGCTTCTATTTATAACACAGGTCCAAACCCCATTTTATGCCATTACAATGAAAGTGGTCAAGCAGAAAAAGTCGCTGCCGATCGTGAACATGGATGAGTACGTGTCGGGAATGGGTTTGACGACGGAGAGACGTCACGGTGAATTATTACCAAATTCAATACGAGCCCTCATTTGTGGACCGTCCAATTGCGGAAAATCAAACGCGATGTTAAGTTTATTGTTCAGTGAAAACGGATTACATTTTGAGAACATTTATATCTACTCGAAATCGTTGTATCAACCAAAGTATCGCCTATTGGAGAGCGTTATGAAGTCTATGAGAAAAATAAAATACTTTCAGTTTAAAGAAAATGAAGAAATCTTAAGCCCCGAGAATGCCAAACCAAACTCAATTTTTATTTTTGATGATGTTGCGTGCGACGGTCAAGAGAAAATCAGAGAATATTTCAGCATGGGAAGACACAATAACATTGATTCGTTTTATTTATGTCAGACTTATACACGAATACCCAAACACTTGATACGTGATAATGCCAATTTTATCGTATTATTCAAGCAAGATGAAATGAATTTGAAACATGCGTTTGCGGATCATGTGAGCAGCGACATGGATTTCGAAAAGTTTAAAAAAATCTGTAGACTGTGTTGGGCAGAAAAATACGGATTCATAGTAATAAATAAAGATTGTGATCCGAATAAGGGAAGATACCGCAAAAGTTTCGATCGCTATATAATGATTAACAATTGATTTCATCAATCAAATTTACGCAAGCAAATGAACATGTCGGACCGTGCGATAAAACATCGTCTGATCAACATTAAAAAGGCTATAAGAAAAAAGCTGTTTGCCATGAAAATAAACCGATCGGAAAATGACGAATTTTTAAACAAAGCATATAAACCGTTACTGGAACCGTTGAAGGAAATAATTTCTCTCAAACGTACAAAAGTAAATTTCAAGAATGAAAACGATGATGCAAATCAAAATTATAAAACCGAACCGTTGATAGAAGTTACACCCAAACACAAATATACGGTCAAGGTGGTGCGGCCGCGAAAGAGAAAGCAGATGACAAAATGGACTGGTTTTACAAAACGTTTGAACGATGAGGATGATGAAAAGGTATCGCATCAAAGCGAAGAGGTACCGCATCAAAGCGAAGAGGTACCGCATCGAAGCGAAGAGGTAGCGCATCGAAGCGAAGAGGTAGCGCATCGAAGCGAAGAGGTAGCGCTTGGTGATGAAGAGGTATCGCATCAAAGCAAAGAGACACTTCGTAAATCTTTAACTCCGCAAAGCGAACGGACCATGAAAATTAAAAAGTTTTTGGATTCGTTTCATGAAAAGCCTCGAGAGTACATTGCAAAGAGATTTGGTGCTCATCACAGTTTAGATGAGACCACTGGTATAAAAATTAATTTACACTCGCATAAATGGATGATTGGAAATCATGAAGTTAAACTGGTCAATAAAAAAGATTTTAAAATTGGTGACTCTACATACGATGGAACAACGGGTTTATACGAACTGCTTTTTATGAAAGATCCTGCAAGTTATACAAACGATGATTTACAACATTATAAAAAAATATTATTAAAGTCACATGCAATATACCGTAATTTTGATCCAAATAATCAGATACAGGGATCAAAATCTAAAAAGTATACAAAGATTATTAAACCTTTGTTGGATTCCGATTCAAATTCCACCCAAGGAAGAGGATTTGATTCAAAGTTGCGAGTGCAACGTGTCCCTACGCAATACAAGTATTGGAACAATTTAAGCGAACTTGTGGATAGATTGTGTTTATTGCACGCATCGAGGAATGCGGGAAATAATTCGCACGATAATGAGATTGCGTCAATCGAAGAGGAATTACGCGAAGAAGATGTTATTTATTAGTATAACGTTCTACATTGATTTCATTTACAAGATGAGCATCGATAAGTTCGGACGCCATTCGTTACAAAATAAAATAAATAAATGCGTGGGAGTGAGAGGACCACCGGGCAATGGTTTTAAACGCGATGTTGATGGACATTTCAACCTTGAAAGTAAAAGAATAAAATATTTGGAATTACCGGTTAATGAGAGCGATGCCGCCAACAAGAAATATGTCGACAATTTGCATGTTGAAGAGAAGAGATATGTTGAAAATTTAATAAAGAATGTACATGAAAAAGTAAATGGGATTATCAACAGTGTCCCCGGTATGGTAGATTCCAAAATTACACCTGTAAAAATGGATTCTTTGGATCGGTTAATTAAGTTATCCGCGGATTTGCAGGAGTATAAAACTACTACGAATCACAAAATAGAATCAGTTGAAAACAATATAGGGTCTGCGAATACCAAAATAGAAACAATTGAAAACGATAATGCAAGAGAATGGGAGCAGTTCAAGATTGAATTAAATACGCTATTATTAAATCAAACAACTAGCATCAAACAGCTGATTGCCCCATTAAACCGTTCAAGTCAAAATGAGTAAAGAGGATGTAGTGCGAGAGTTACACAAACCGGCAAGAAAGAATTTTGCCCGAAGACGAACGATACTTAAAGGTGTTGACGATCTGTGGCAAATAGATCTTGCCGAGTTTCAATTATTCTCTCGTGAAAATAAAGGATATAAATATATACTGGTAGTAATTGATTGTTTCTCAAAATACGCCTGGACTGCACCAATAAAAAATAAAACCAGTGTGATTGTTGCAGAAACCATGGGAAAAATATTAAACGCCGGTCGGACACCGAAAAATATTCAAAGTGATCATGGCAAGGAATTTTATAACAAGCAATTTTCTACATTAATGAAAAAATATAATATTAATCATTATTCGACATATACAATAATGAAAGCTGCCATTGTCGAGCGTCTAATTCGCACGCTAAAAGATAAACTTTATAAACAATTTAGTTTGCGTGGGCGCTACAGCTGGTATGATATTTTGAACAAGGTTACGTTAGAATACAACAATCAACGTCACCGTACGATAGGAATGCGACCAGCTGATGTAATTCCGGGCGGTGATAAGGAAGAGATGTTATTAAAAACTGTCTACTCGCACATTAAAATTGCAGGAAAAGGGAATTTCCGAGTGGGCGATATGGTGCGATTGAGTAAACAAAAAGCTTTATTTGCAAAAGGATACACACCAAATTGGACAACAGAATTATTTAAAATTGTTAAAATTAAAATTACCAACCCGGTGACGTATTTATTGGAAGATGAAAGAGGAGATCCTATACAAGGAGCCTTTTACGCTGAGGAATTACAGAAAACATCAAATCCTAAGATATATTTAGTGGAAAAAATATTGCGAAAGAAGGGAAATCAAGTATTCGTAAAATGGCTTGGCATGGATAAATCGCATAATAGTTGGATTAATAAACAAAATGTATTATAATTGCATAAATAATAATAATTTTATAATTATACTTTAGTTTTAATAAGACCTCTATACAATGATGATCTTCACACTCCTTATATCATTTATTATATCAACCTCAACTGACTCATCGTTCGATGGTAATAAGTATCTAGAATTCTATGGATATTTAAATGCTAGTGACACATCGCTAACCGATTCCAGAGATGCTATAATATTGTTTCAAGAAACTTATGGTCTACCCGCAGATGGAACATTCAATAATGCTACGTTAAATTTAATGCAAACTCCAAGATGTCATTCCGAAAAATGGCCAAACAAAACTTTAAAATGGCATTTTTATAAAGGGAGTTATTTAATGAAACAATCAGCCAAAGAGGCTTTTGATTTATGGTCAAGTTATACTAATCTAAATTTCATTCATGATCCTTTAAAGTATGATATTTTAATTTCATTTCAAAGAATAGCACATACATGGATAAAGCGTAACTACACTTGCAATTCCTTTGACGGCCCTGGGAATACTTTGGGGCATGCCTATCTACCTCACGACAACGGAAGTTTGACAGAAATTCATCTTGATGCAGATGAAGATTGGTGGACTTTGACAAAATCACCTCCCAAAAACAAAATAAGTATTTTTTCTGTATTACTTCATGAAATCGGACACGTCTTAGGAATTCGGCACTCAAGCGATCAACATTCATTGATGTATGCATACTACTACGCTTATCCAAATTTAACTGAAGATGACATCAATGCAATTCAAGAACTGTATGGTGTAAAGGTTACGCCGACGACGATGGAGACGGAGGCGACGACGTCGACGACAAAGCCTACAACTCCTGCGATACATTCCACAATAGAGTCTACAACTGTGGCAAATATAACTGTAAATTCTACAGTCAATTCTAGAACGGTTGACCTACCTGTTATTTACCCCGATTTGTGTAACGTATCAAAGGACATCGATGCATTTCTAATAGTCCTCGGAAAAATATACATATTTTATAACGAGTGGGTTTGGGTGAAAGGATTAAATATAAATTCATACGGAAAACCGCAGTTAATAACCAATTGGTTACACTTTCTACCATCAACGTTTAAAAAAATAAATGCAATTTACCAACGCCCCAATGGCCAGATAGCACTATTCGATGATATGTATATACATGTTTTTGATTTCCCATCGTTAAAATTTCATAATTCAATTGTACAATCAAATTTACATGTTGGGGGGGTTGTGACTGCAGCTGTAAATACGTACAGTGGGCAAACATATGTGTTCTACAATAATAGCGTTTACGTTGAAGTGGATGAATGCAGTTATTATCAAAAAATAAATATGCTTGGATATACACAAGATTTCATAGGATTACCCAGGGACATTAATGGTGCATTCCGATACACAAATGGACTGCTATATTTCTTCAGTGAAATATATGTATTATGAATATAACGAATTTACATCTTCGATGGTGAGAGCAAATCAGAAAGATTTATCGTTATTTTCGATTAATTGTCCAACGCTTGGGATTCTACAACAACTCAAATCACTTCTGATAAAGCTAACAAATTTGGACTTACCTTTATAATTCAATTATCTGTAAAATGTATAAATAATGAAATAAAATGCTTATTATAATATTGTTTTTTATTTAGTTTTTGTAAACATACCTTTTATATAATTTATAAAGCACATAAGAAAATATAATAACATTGGTAAGCATCAGTATAATTTCTAAAATCAAAATTACATTTTTATCATTATTTACAACATTGTCCATTATTAATTGATTTGAAACATTTATTACACTGCGTTTTTTATCGAGGAACATAAAAGTTGCATTCATCGCATTTGACACTCCCGGGATTATACTGGTGTTTATTTTAAATGTTCTTGGGTTAGTGTTATTATCGAGGTACATCATTTTCCATTCCGAAGGCCAATCATTGATTCCTTTATTGCTAGCGGTTATGTAGCATTGTCTGGCATCTTTGGGTTTGGTGATGAACAAAGTTCCATTAAGCAGAGTTGATAATAGTATGAAAGCGGTGCTATTCATTTTCGGTGCTGTTGTCACTTTTTCTAATTGATCGGTAATCTTGACACTTTTTGCAGATACACTTTTCAGCAATGCATCTAAAACAGTTTTTTATGGGTGGAGGTGGTCCGTCTATGTGGTCCTCATCGGTTGGAAGGTTGTAATGCTTATGACAAGGGAGTCTTATTTGGAAATATAAATCACTCTTACATTTTTCAGGCAGGAAATCCCACAATCTTTCCAAATTTAGTCCATATAACGATCGCAAATATTTTTCAGGCAGATATTTTACATATTCACCAGTTAACTTGCATTCATCATACAATTCAATGGCTTTATTTATATTTTCAAATAAATTTATTTCGACTTCGCTAATTTCCTCTGAGCTGCATCCCGTCGAGTTTTGCACACAGTTGCTTTTGCAATTCATAATCACAAATAATTTTTTTAACATTAATAATTTGCTGTAGTAGACTTTCCAATCGATAGTTTAGTTGTTGGCAATTTCTTAAATGGAGTCGTTTAATGGGGGACGTTCTTGACATCACCATTATCAGTGTATAACTGACTTTTAATTTCATTGCCTCCACTTAAACACCGTATTGTTTGTAAATCGTGCATCAATTTCTTGCGGTTATACAATATAATTTCCCGCATGCATTCGATATTTTCATAATAGCAGTTATTTACCGTAGGTAGGATGTTAATGAATGTATCATCTGTGTCGGCTTGTAATCTATTGAATTCCAATAGACAATTGTTGTAATATTCAAAAAATTGCATATTATTCAAGCGTTGCAAACGATATTCAATCATATCAATTACACGCCACAATTGGTCCAACGCACTTTTATTTAGCATTATGACCGCACCCCGCCAACCGATGCTCACAATCTTTGATTTTCGACACTTTGTCAGGTCAATATAGCAAGTATCGAACACATTAATCCTGGGTTTGAAGTCTTCGTCATCGGATAAACGAGGTCTCTTCTGTTGGTAACTACATGTACACTTGTGTTCCGCCCGTAAAACACTCTTCTCCATGACGTTTTTGTACTGCATCAAAGTATTCCATTCAGGCTGAATGAAAGATATACTTTTTTTCGGTGAACTCAGACGCACACACTGGTAAAAACCTCGTACGGGGCTCAAACCAACAGTCACTTTAACTTGTTTGTTCAGTGGATAATAGACTTCGTTAATTAATCTATCTTCACTGCTTAATTCGGTTTCGTGATCTTTCAACATATTCTCTAGAAAGTCACCGGCGATATCACTACTACAACTGCTGTTGCTGTCTTCGATTGATATACACGGCACGTCAATATCGTCACACATGTTTGCTAATACTAATTGATTTATTTAAACATATTTGTCATAATAACTTTTAATCTGATTGGTTGTTATAACAATCAATATGATTGGTTGAATGAAAATGAAATAATTTGCAAATATCTTCTAGTTTGTGTCTCGATTTACACGCATTCTTATGCGTGTGCATTATACAGTTTTACAATTTAACATTGTATGAAAAATAGGCACACGTTATAATTATTTTAGGAAAATATATTCATAGAATATCGGTTAATTTTAATATATATTTTTTATGTAATTTAAAATTGTTTTTATTACTCATCATAAAAATTATTTTAGAATTGTGATTTTATTTAATAGTAGTTCTTATCAGTAACCGCATGGAGATTACGCGCTCCGTCTCGCGTCGATGACGTGCTTAGGTGTGACACTCTAATGTCCTTCTGACCGTTGCGCAGATGAAGCAAAATTAATCTACTCGGTTTCAATTTGTATGGGAATTTTTTTTATATGTGAATCGTTAATAACAATTAAATAGGTCAAAATGAATATTATATATGATTGATATTTATTTTAATAATTTATTGTTGTAAATAGAATTTTTTTCTACATTTGAAATTTAATATATTATTGATCATAATTGAATATTTAAGGGTTATAATCGCATATTTTCAGTTATATCATAAATTGCAAGCGCTTAGGGCTGACGTCACATATTTTTTTCTATTTTTACAAGTCCACATTGAGGTCCCATTATTATAGCACATTTTCCATTCCTTATCAGTAACACTGTTTGGCGCAATGGGTAGCGCGTCGGGCTCTCAACCAGCCGACCGGTGTTCAAATCCTAGCAGGCAAAACTCACTAAAAAAATACGATGCTACCAAGCATACACTGTAACTTTGGTTGCATACTTTCAACCATCTAGTGGACAACTTGGCAAACCGACAAGACGAACAACGCTCCATCTAGTGGACAACTGGACTACCCGCCAAGACGCCATCTTAAAAACATCCCGCCAAGACATTCCCGCCAACGACGCCATCTTGGACGCCATTCTTCCCGCCAAGTCGACAATTCTTCCCGCCAACACCAGCGACGGTGGCGACACATTGCAGACTGGTGGCCATTTCTTGAACTAAATACACTGAAAACACATCCGGTTGAAGTACATGTAAAATCCCATAAGAGCTTGGGTGTGGCACCCGCGTTTTTACCCTACTGGTGTAGACGACACTCTTTAAATATCCCCACAAAAAATTGTCAAGGGGCGTAAGATCTGGTGATCTTGGTGGTCAAGAGATATTCCCAAATCTCGAAATAACAGTTCCTGGAAACAATTCACGTACAGTGTCCAATGATGCTGCTGCAGTGTGTGCCGTCGCCTCATTCTGTTGAAACCAGGTCCAGTTTGGGTCATAACTAGGAACGTTTTGAAGAGCTGGAGTAAAAAATTGGTGGAGCATTGCAGTGTACCGTTGGCTTGTCACAGTAACAGAGCGGCCACGAGCATCCTCAAAAAAGTAGGGGCCGATTATTCCAGAAGACGACATGGCACACCAAACTGTTACCTTCTTGGAATGCAATTGTTTTTGGTGCTTTTTTTTGGGTTCTCGGGGGCCCAATACCGACATTGCTTGTTTACGTACTCCTCCAGGTGGAAGTGAGACTCATCACTGAATAAAATGTTGTCCAAGCCTCCTTCATCCCAAATCATATTCATCATGGTCTCACAATAATTTTTTCTAATTTCGTGGTCTGTAGGCTTCAGAAACTGCACTAATTGAATTTTGTATGGATGGAAGTGTAAGTCTTTGTTTAAAATCCGTTGCACACTTGAGCGATGAATGTTCAGGGCCTGGCTATGTTTTCGAATTGACCGCCGTGGATTTCCAGTCGCAGCACGTCGCACAATCTCAATGTTCTCTGGCGTTCTGATGGACTTCTGTTGACCTGGGTGCTTCTGATTTGCCACGGAACTTGTTTGTTGGAATCTTTGAACCCACGATTTTACTAAATTTGTCGACGGAGCATCACGTACACGCCGAATATTGTAATGGTTGCAAAAACGTCAAATAGCCACTAAATAGGAATCGTTCATTTTAAAAAACGCCTCTACCATGAAGGCACGTTGTACCTTCGACCACTCCATGTTTACTGACAATCCGCACGTATTTGCTGCAAATTGCCAGCGCTACCCCTCCCCCCCCCCCACAACTTTTAAAGCGGTTGCGCAGGGCACGTTCGAAAATTGAAATCTACTCTGAGTCACCTTGTACTATTGAACAGCAACTGACTGAGCTACGTAAAATTATTATAAATATGCAAGCTGACTTAAGTCTATTAAAATCTGATAAGTTAAGTCAAATTAGTGCTATTAATTTAGATAATAATAGCAAAACTAAAACTGCTGCCACTTATAAGAAAATAGCAAAATCTAAAGTTAATAATAATAAAATACGAGCAGATACATCTAAAATATTACCTGATAAGAACATTGAACCAATTCTATCAAAAGAAAAAATTGTAAATAATATCGCGATTGATACCGACAAAAACAACAATGGCTGGAACAACAAAAGACATCAAAAGAAACGCAAACAAAGTAAAATAATAGGAACAAAACCAACTACCGATTTACAATTTACTGCGATTAAACCTGAGAAGCGCGCATGGTTCCACATATCACGATATCCATTAGATATGACGGTAAATAAACTAAAGGAGAAACTAGAGTTGAGATATAACCGAACGGACTTTGTTTGTGAGAACGTAAAATCAACACACCCAAAACCAACGTTTAATTCATTTAAAGTAGGATGTCATCTATCATTATTGAATACATTCATCTCTACAGATTCGTGGGAAGATTGAAATATGCAGGTTCCATTTTTTTCCAAAAACTCTTCTCAAACCACTAAATACGTAGCGCGCACATACTTAAACAACCAAATTATTATTATTCAACAAAACGCACAAAGCATTTGAAACAAACTTTCTCAATTTGAATTGTTTTGTGATGTGCACAAGCCGGATATATTATTTGTCACTGAACATTGGATGGAGAACGATGATGAATCAGCCTATATCAACCTACAAGAATTTAACATAGGATCAACTTGGTGCAGAACTACAGCAACCCGTGGTGGATCAGCAATTTTTATTAGAAACGGATTTCATTTTAAAAATAGAAATGATATAAGCAACTTATCGCAGGATTTTTTTTGAATGCTTAAGTATTGAATGTTGTATAAACAAAGTAAATACTGTGATATTATCAGTATATCAAACACCAGACAGCAATTTAAAACTTTTATTTTTGAAAAAATTAACGTTGTATTTGATATTCTTCATAAAGAACAAAAAAAAGTTATTATTGCCGGTGACTTTAACATAGATTTTCTGTCAAATTCAAAACGCTGTAACGATTTTATTCTTTTACTTAATACCTACGTTATTAAACATTATATTAAGGACTTTATTCGTATAACAGCCACCAGCAAAATCTGCATAGACAATTTTCTTACAAATTTACATAACAACTTTAACTGTAATGTAATTGATTTAACAATTTCTGATCACAAAGCTATTTCTATGCACTTAAAAAATATAGTTGAAACAAGCACAAACGTTGTAACAGGTCATAAAAGAATTTAATCTAGTATAAATATACATAATTTTAAGTTTTAGCTTCAAAAAACTTGATGTAGAAGATAATTTTAGTAAATTTTTAAATACTTGCATTGCTCATTTAGATGCTTGTATTTCATATAAAAAGATTTATGAAAACAATAATTAAAAAAAAAAAATGGTTTACTCCAGAACTTTTTGAAATGAAAGAAAAAGTAAAGTTATTAGAGTTGTTATCCACGCGTTTTCCATTCTATAAAGAATAATATATGCATTTAAAGATATACTATGTTACGCTATTACATTCTACTAAAAGTCTGTTTTTTAAAATGTAATAATCAGTTCTGATAACAAGTCCAAAAGTATGTGGAACGTCGTTAACACGTTGCTTAACAAATGTAAAAACACCAATACTCTGCCAATCTGTGAAAACTATGTAATGCTAGCTAAAGTTTTAATAAACATTTTACTACCGTAACTGATAACTTGTTATCTGGACTGACAACTGCCCAAAACAATAAACATATTTTGAGTGGATGCAGACATATAAATGAATTAATCTTCTTGTATTCAATAACGAAATTAGAACTGATAGATACGGTAAAATCATTTAAAAATAAAAATAGATTTGGTTTTGATGACATTTCAACAAAACTATTAAAGCACTGCATAGAAGCTTTCGGAACCTTTGTGCTTCTTTTATAATGAGTGTTTGAAAGAAGAAAATTATCCTACAATGCTTAAACTAGCAATGGTAAAGCCAATTAAAAAAAAAAGTGACGTTAACGATTTTAATAACTACAGGCCAATCAGTTTCCTTTCAGTGTTTTGAAAAACTGTTTGAAAATCTCTTGGCCGCACGTTTATTTAATTTTTTGTCAAAAATATTTTTTTTAATAATTTTCAACACGGTTTTTTTTTAAGTCCACTGACTCGGCAATATTAAACTATCTACAAAATTTTATAACGGCTATGGAAAATCGGGAAATAACATGTGGTTTAATTCATGATCTTTCTAAAGCGTTTGACTGCTTAAACCATAATATATGTCTACAAAAACTTTAATATGCCGGTGTCATAAGTAATACAAATAAATTACTTGCCTCATTTTTACAAAATTGAAAACAAAAAGTAGTTCTAAATACAGTAAATAAAAGATACCAATCTGATATCGGAACACTTAATGTTGGGGTACCTCAAGGAAGCACACTGGGGTCTGTAATTTTTATTATATATTTAAATGATATTATTCAGTGTCTTATACTACATATATTATAGATAAAGCTAAAATTGTTAATTATGCTGATGATTCTAACATTAACATTTACGGTAAAGAAATTGATGAGGTATTGCAGATTGGCAATACAATTATTAAAAATACAATGACTTGGTTCAGTGATAACAACCTAATTGTCAGCAAGAGTAAGTCTGCGTGCGTAATATTTAGAACGGATAGATCTAATATTTTGTGTCTAGATAAGTTTACATTAGATAAAACTGAATTCAATATCATTAAGAACATAAGTTCCTAGGTGTGTATATTGTAATGGCGTAATAGCCAACCTTCCCCTAAGAACAAATTATGTAAATGTTTAATATAATAATCAAATAATAAACATATGTATTATTACAATAAGTAATATTAATTAGTCTTATATTAATATAAAAATAAAGAATAACCATAGTAAGAATATATTTAAATTACTTCGCTTGAGAAACATATTTCATGGCGATCCTGCAACACGAATTATAGAAGAGAATAAACGATTAAGGGTGTCAATTCAAAGAATAAGAGTAGATAAGTTGGTGGTTTCAGAAATAGAAAAAGAATGGTGCCCACCAGAAGGGGTGGAAGATCCATATTTATTTGACCGGACAACACCCGACATATGGAAACATACATCATCAACAATAGAAGTAGGAAATAATAATACAAAATAAAAACGCAGTGTAAAAATAAATCAAATGGGAACGTCACAAACAAAGCACACCGACAACACAGGGGAGATTGTAAATTCGATAAACATCACCCCTGTGAGTATTGAAAACAAGGAGATATTAGCAATACTGGTGCTAATAGCAGTTTTGAAGACAATCGAGATTGGACTATATCTCTACAGAAGCCACACTAGAGGAATCAAGAGGAGATACCGATCAACAAGTCAGATTTGGGAACAGCAATGCCACTTCAAGAGATGCCAACAGCAGCACGCAGGGACATAAACTTGTGAAAACACAGTAAGTGAAAACAATTTGTGCAAAGTAAACCTAAACAAAAAAAAAATAATTAAATGAACAATTTATAAACAACTAATTACACATATTTTCGATAAATCTGTAAACTAAGCGAAATTATAAGGTTATTAACACTGACATTAATATAAAAAACGCTTATTCAGTCAAAACGGACTAAGCGGAAATATTGCAAGAACGCGAAACTCGTTTAGGAATTTGCAACCACAGCAAAATAACAATTTATTCAAACAGCAATTGTTAAATACATAGTAAAATTTATTTGGCTAAACTCATAGTAAACAAATATACGATAGTTTAATAAACAAATAAGAAATAGTAAACTATAATCATATTTTGTATATAAAACAATTACACTAACATAAAACAATTATAAGTATTGTTTAACATTTTTGTTTAACAAATTAAATAATCTGGACATGTAAAATAATATGCCCACATGGGGAGACATAAAAGCAAAATTTACAGAAATCAAAGAGATTTGTAGGACAAGCTAAAAGAGTCCTCAAAGCAAACTCTCCAAAAACAAGAGAAACAAGAGAGGACATTAAACAAAATTTAATACAAATTTACAATGAGCATGCAAAACTAGCTGCAAGCTGCCACACGCAAATCGATGTAAATCAATTAGAATTCATATAAAAAAATCACGCCTACATAAAGGACAAATTAATAGCACTAACAGTGCTAAATATTAAGTACAAAGTACCAGATTCAATCACGGAACAAATAGACGAAAATGACATAAAAATGGCACTAGCACACGCGGAACTATTTTCATTGGCTGACAAGATACTTCCTAAAACATTTGACGGAAACCCCGCCGTATTAGCCACATTTATAGATGCAATCACGCTACTAAAAGAAAGTTGCGGTACGCAAGAAAAACTTGCCGTATTATTTGTAAAGACAAGAATCACAAAAAAGGCACGACAAGCCTTAACAGACGCAACTACAACAATAAATCAAATAATCACAGCGCTAAAAGACAAGTGTATAGACAAAAAAGCACAACTCATAGAAGCAAAATTATTCAGCTTATAGCAAAAAGGGAAAGAATCAAGTGAATTTATCCAACAAGTCGAAGAACTTGCCGATAAACTGTCAATAGCATATGCTGCAGACGGTGTAAGAACAGACACAGTAGAAGCATACGCTAAGAACAAAGCTATACAAACCATGACGTAACATTCATACATTTTCAAATAAATGCATTATACAAATCAATGCATTATAACAGAAAGCGAAATTATTTCAACACACGCCACACTGTCAGAATTATACATAAATCAACATCATACGTTAACACAAGAATTTTAAATAGTTGACCGAGATTTTTCAATTCCATCAGATAGGATAATAGGGTTAGATTTTCTTAAAATAGATAACTGCATTTTAGACTATGGCAACTGGAAACTAACAATCAATGACACAATACGTAATATAAACGCAAAAATCAAAAGCGGACTTGCTGCTCAAAAATTGATTTTTCCTGCTTGGTCAGAAGTAATTAGAGAAACAGAACTAAAAAACCCCTACACACATTCATTTATAGACAGTCAAGGAATATATTCGGTAATTTATTCAAAGAGAACGGTAGCAAAAGGTAACAAAGCTTTGATAACGTTTATAAACACAACAAATAAGGATCTTACAATAAATATACAAAAAATTAATAATGAAGATTTAAATAACTACAATATATATATAACATCGAGAATGAATACAACGATAGAAAAGCACAACTATTAAAGCAATTAAACACCTACTGTCGCAGTACTGTAAAAAATATATTAACAAACTTATGCGAAAAATACGCCGATGTATTTGCAATAAAAGACGATAAAATACTAAGCTGCAATCATTTTTATGAACAAAATATCAACACAAATGACAACTACCCAGTATATACAAAAAATTACAGAATACCACATACTCAGAAAGAGGAAATAAATAGACAAGTACAAGAAATGTGCAATAAAGACATTATTGAACCATCTACGAATGCATATAACTCTCCAATACTGTTAGTACCTAAGAAATCAACAAATGACAAAAAGAAATAGAGATTAGTAATTGACTACCGACAAGTTAACAAAAAAATAATAGCAGATCGATTTCCACTCCTGAGAATAGACGATATCCTGGATCAGCTGGGAAGAGCTAAATGGTTTTCAGTATTAGATCTAATGTCAGGATTTCATCAAGTACAACTACATTCAAACAGTAGAGATGTTATGTAAGTTTTACAACAGATAAAAGCACATTTCGGTTTAAAAGATTACCATTTGGTTTATCAATCAGTCCTAATAGTTTTCCACGAATGATGAACATTGCATTCGCTACATTAGCGCTAAAAAGCGTTTTTGTATATGGACAATTTAGTCGTCATAGGGTGCTCAGAGAACCATCATTTTCAAAATTTAGAAAAAGTTTTTCTACCATGCAGAAATTCTGTTTAAAACTTAACCCAGAGAAATGTAAATTTTTTTGAAAAGGAGTAACATTTCTAGGTCACAATATAACAGATAAAAGTATATCACCCGATAAAGAAAAATTTGAGGCTATAAAAAACTATCCAAGGCCCACAGAGCCAGAAGCAGTAAAAAGGTTTGTAGCATTCTGCAACTATTATCGCAGATTTATCAAAAAATTTGCCAGTATTACTGCTTGCCTTAACAAACTTACCAAAAAAAGGAGTAATTTTCGAGTGGAACAGAGAATGTAAGAGGCATTTCAAACATTAAAAAATATTTTAATTCAACCTATCTTAGAGTACCCACAATTTGACAAACCCTTCATATTGACAACGGACGCATCCAAATTTGCATGCGGCGCGATTTTAAGTCAGCAGGCGAACGACTTTGACTTACCTATATCATATGCTTCTAGATCCTTTACAAAAGGCAAATTAAACAAATCCACTATAAAAAAAGAATTAGCCGCCATTCATTGGGCTATAAAACACTACAGGCCATAATTATACGGACAGAAATTTGTAGTAAAAACAGACCATCGGCCGCTGACATATCTATTTTCTATAAAGGATCCATCGTCAAAACACGCATGAGGCTAGATATAGAAAAAATCGATTTCACTATCGAATATATTAAAGGTACAGACAACGTCGGAGCAGACGCCCTGTCACGAATTCACATAGAGGAACTGAAAGAAGTTCAGAAAAATGTCACAAAAATACTTGCTATAGAAACTCGAGCAATGAGAAAGCAAGCAAATAATAAAAACAACATAAAAAGTCATGACTATAAAATAAAACAAACAAATAATAATGAGAAAATAGAAACTTACGAAGTACTAAAAAACTTTGAAGCAAGTAAAGCGACAAAATTAATAATTAATATGAATTCAAATACTCCACGACTATAGATCGATAGAAAAATAGATAAATACTAGACGGTAAGATCTCCAAAGACAAATCTGATTTAGGTCAGATATTGTCTTGGCTTGAAAGAATAGCCAGGGATCATGGGATTTATAAAATAAGATTTGAGCTTGACAATAAAATAATTAATATATATATTTTTAAAAATATAGCAAACAAAACCCTAAATAACATACAAGTATTACTTACACAACCAATAAAACACATTAAAAATCGAGAAAAACAACTAAAACTTATAGAAAAATTCCATAATGAGCCAATCCTAGGCGGGCATTGCGGAAGTAAAAGTTTTTCAAACAAATTAAAATCTTATTATAAGTAGAAGCACATAAATAAAGACATTGCTTCATTTATCAAAGCATGTCATCTATGCCAAATAAATAAGGCAAAAATAAAAAATATAACCACTTTATGCATTACCCCAACACCCCAAAATGAATTTGAGATCGTTATTATTGATACGATAGGCCCATTTCCTAAATCCACCAACGGTAACATGTAAGCAGTTACCATGGAGTGCGATTTAACCAAATATGTTGTAACAGTAGCAATCCCCAACAAGGAAGCTAAAACAATAGCTCGCGCGAGAAACATATTACAATATTGAAGAACTTTTAAAATGAAATGAACATATCAAGAATCTCTGTGTTAAAATTGGCAAAATCTGTTTTGCATTAAGAACTTTATCAAAATGTTTAAGTTGTCATTCTTTACGTTCTGTATACTATGCAAATGTATAATCCCATCTGCATTATGGTATTCTTATCTAGGGAGGATCTAATTTAATTAATCTGTTTCAAAAAAAGCAATTATAATTGTATTTAAAATGAAATGTTTAGATTCATGTCGAAATGTTTTTAGAAATAATAATCTTTTGACAATATATGGAGTTTATATTTCTAAAATTTAAACTATCTAGCCAACAGTCCTAGTATATTTGATAAATATAAAATACCACTCTTATAACACCAGGAAAGCCGGCTATTACCAATTTCCAAAGCATAGGTTAACATTAACCGAAAAAAAACTGCAAACATAGCAGCCTCAAGTTCTTTGAAAAACTTCCACAAGAAATTAAAGACTTGTTTATTTTGACAAAAAGTTTTTTGTTTGAACAGTTTTTACATTTATATGTGCAATCTGATATAAACAAATTTTACAAACAACTTTGCTAATTTAACTAACTCTTTAATATTTATAATAACAAAGTTACCCATACAACACACGTAGATTATTGACTCCATGTATATATACACGGTGAGTCGGGAGGAACGGACCAAACTCCAGGAGTGTATTGTACACTTAAAAATAATGTTAAAAATATGAAAATGTATCCGATTTTTATTTGTTTTTAAGTTATAGCGTAATTAAAAATAAATAAAATGTCTACATTAACGTTCTGGTATTTATAACTTTCTTATAATAAATGTTCAAAAATACTTTTTATCATCGTCATTTACTTCTAAATATTATCTGCTTTGTCTACAAAAGGCGTATGTTGCTCTCCTGATTGAATTATGTCTTGGTTTAAGATCGGCTGCAACATTTTTAATGCGTTAAAATAGTGCATGCCGAGTGACTACTTTTACAGTGTACACTTCATTTTTGAACCAGCTCCATAAACAATAATTTAGTGCTAAGAGGTCTGGAGATATTGGAGACCAACTTATAGAACCACCGCAACCAATCCAACACCCTGAAAACCTTTTGTGGCTTACTAGATAAACATTTTTATTACGCTATAACTTGAAAACAAATGAAAATTGGATAACAACATTTGAGTTTTTTTAACATTATTTTTACGCGTGTAATACATTCCTGGAGTTTGGTGTGTTTTTCTCGACTCACCCTGTATAAGTCTATTAGACTAATTTTGGCTTAAAACATTATTATGGAAACAATGAATAATCTAACCTATCTTTAAAAAACATAGTTTATAAAATTATTTTTACTTGTTTTTGAGTTTACAATAACATTTTGAGCAGACTTTAATATACAAGATCTTTTTGAAAGTGACGACAAATAGTCTAAAAAAGTAAATTTACAATTTTATACATAACAAACTAAAAAAGTTAATTTTATTTTAATTAACACTCAATTAATTTACTCCACACATTGATTTATTATATAGACAATTAAAGATACAAATCAAACAAACCGTACAGGGTTGGTTGTTACAGAAAATTGTTAAAAAATTTACCAGTAGAAGGTAATACTAATGCAAAGACTCCTAGATGAATACTTTAATATTAGTATGCATTTGTATTTACATAATAAAAATAGTTCTCCAAAAAAACTGTTTAAGAATAATCTTGCAAGTACAAGTGGGTTAATTAAAAATGTTTATCATAGTAAATTTGATTAAATGAGTAACACAAAATTAAAAAAATTAAAATAACAAGTCGCAGAATAGTTGATTTTGAATATTTCTTTAGATTAAAACAAATTGTAAATCACTGTGCTTAGTTTGATTGTAATTTGAATAACGCAAATTATCCATGAAACGCAAAGTGGATTTAATTCAAATTTTTTTCTAAAGTGTAACATGAATGGTATAACCATATAACTTTCATCTATAAATCCTAATAATAAAAATAACTCAATAGGTATAAATAAAGATTATATTGTATTTAATAATAAACGTTTTTTAACAGTATAGTTATGAAAAAAACAAATCTGAGACAACTTTTATACCAAACTTTTAATTTCATCAAAACACTAATCAAGAATCTTTGTTGCGTTTGTTGTAATTATGGCTTTTGGCATATTATATTAAAAATTTTAGTAAATAAAAAATGATTGTTATTCCAACCATAATTAAAGTTTTCTTGGCACATTAATAATAAGTTTTAAAAAAATATAATTAATTATAAATTTTTATTACTTTTTTCTATAACATGATATCTACAGAAACATTATCAATTTTGTAACTCAAATTGTTTTGATAAAAATAACTTGAGTACACAAAAAAATATTGTATTATTTAAAATTTTGTGTAAATAGATGCATAATATTCACAATAATCAAGTTTTACATAAATTATGAACATTGTTCTTTTCTGTATATAATTTATTAATAAGCTTAAAATCTATAATAAACAGCTTTTTCAAACTTTATAGTATTTAAATAAATATTAAAAACTTAACACAAATAAATTTTCAGCAATAAGAATAAAATAAAACTTACGTATGAGTAGATTTTGTCGTAAAGACAGTTGACATTACTAATAGAGATAATAAATAACAACAAAGTTATTAGTTTTAACATTTTTACTAGCCGCTTTGCTTAATTTGCGTCGACTCGTTATCATGACCTTATTGCAGTCATTTAAATTAATCGTATTATAAAATAAACAATTGCAAGTGAGTTTGGTTAATTTGATCGTAACACTAGCAACTTTCAATACAAACAAAACACAGTTATGGAATTAGTCATTGCTTTATTACAACTAAAACTATTTTTTGGTATTAAGTAATGAATCCATTGATTTCCATTTTTTGTTTCAAAGTAATCATTTTTTATTTGTTTTTGTTAACTTATTTACAAAATTGATCAAATAATAAATGCTTTTATTATCTTCAATTACATACCTTTAATATTTGTTTTCATAATGTTTACTCAAAAAGTTTACTTGATAATTATACATCGTTAAACCTAATTTTTTAGTTACGTCTTATTCTATATGCCAATATTACATGTTTTTACATTTAATGTTTATTTTTTTACAATTTTTATACAATTGGAGCTATATTTTATAATTTTTAAGCGTTTGTGAGAATAATGAATATAATATAATGAATAGGTTATTACACTACTTCCCAGTAAACACAAGTTTAGATAATATAAGTTTATTACACGTATATATGGTGCTAAAAGCGTATATGGTGTATGTGTATTTTTATAATATACATTTCTTGTACACGTAAGATATGTATATTTGTATATTATAAGTTAATATTTTTCTTATTTTTCAACTCGTATAAATAACCTGCATATATCTACGTATATTTAACGTTTATTATTTTTGGGTTTGGTTTGCCGACCAATTCTGTTTTTGATGTTCGTACTACCCGAACGCATAAATATAGTTTGCAAAATATATATTAAAATGCATGATTCATCATTTTATTCATTTAATTTATTTTTTATCAATTATAATGTGCACGTGCTATTAGTTGTTTGTTGTTACACAACAGTGTGGAAGTGTTGTTTAATTGAACTGGAAGCGCAGGTTTAGGAGTACCAAAATTACATACCTAAAAGTGTTAAATTTGAAAATATGCAATGACGTCTTTGTTTCAAATAACTTGTCAGGTGCACCATTTTTTCTTTGTACAATGCATTTATAGTCATTACAGTAACATTAATATCAATTTATCGATTCATTTTTTTTTTTAATTTAAATTTAATATTATTGATTGCTATTGTTATATACAAGTATAGTAGTATAAATACAAATAGCATACTAGTCAAGTTATTTGAAATAAAGATTATCATATGTGTCTTATATGAAGCTGTGGAAATACACACAGTATATTTTTCAGATGTCACCAAAAGATTAGTTGAAAAAACGAAATAGATTTTTAATTTAATTGTAATGTTCTTAAATATTTATGTTAAATAATTAATGTTTTATTTATTTATATGTAATACTTTGTATTTTATGTTAGAATGATATATTTATTTTATGTAATAGTTTAGTATACAATTACAATTCATTTTTTATTAATTGTGTTGAATATGCATAAACGTTTAAAATTTGTATACAGGTACTTATTTTACATTAAAATATATACAAGAGAGTAGGCAGTACGGCTGATAGGGCATGTACGATTACCAGCGTTAACAAAAGTTAAGCAACGGCCGCTCCGGTCACGACTTGGATAGGTGATGCCAGCGTTAACGTTCTTTCCAATATGGGTCCGTTGCCTCATACACATGTTTTCTTGCCGGATAAAGTTTAACCTAATAATAATAATAATACACGTGTATTTTAATTAAAAAATATACAAATATTTTTATTATATATTAACGCATTTTTTACGTTGAATATACGTCTAATTTACACATTTAAAATACACATAATGGGTACGTTTAGTCGCCGGACATTTTTCCGTATAATATACTTAACAAATAAACAAATACACTTAGGTGTAATACCAAAAATAAGCGTATCTTAAACGTAACTGTGTTTACTGGGTTATGCCTATACGGTACTTGATTCTACAGTCAAAATATTTGTCCCATTTAGTCGCAAGTGAAATATTCTTACCCCATACGATTTACACCTAAAGATAAAAAGCTAGTTTCAGTTATATAATGCATAACAAGGTGATTATCACGTATGAATGATAACCTGAGTATGTTGCTGGTCAGCATTTATTTCTACTAAAGCTGCGTTCGGCTATTCTACTTGAGTCACTCTTTTTACTCTTTTTGTTCTACGAACGTTCGGGTATTGTTTTTGGAGTGCACGGAATCATTTTTTGGCCGTTCGGCTATTACGGAGTGGAATAAAAAGAGCAACTATATTTACCATACCTCGACTAGCGTGGATATGGGAGTCGGCAGCAGAAGTAAGCGCGTAGTTTAAAATTATTGCTTCTTGATTGACATGGGAAAACTGGAATTTTATATTTGAAGATGAAAGTAATTTTTATAAAATTCTAATTGCTAGCAATATGGGGAAACAATAATTAGGCGACAATAAAAAACTCAGATAAAATTACATAGATTTGTGTAATTTATATGTTTCAATTGTATGTACATTTTAAAGTTCTAATATTATGTAGTATAAATACTAGAAAAATCAAATTATTATTATTTTTAATATTAAGCAAAATTGGATGAAAATTTAAAAAATATATTAAACATTACTCCAAACAACCAGGAAGAAAAACAAAATTTAACCTTTTTGCTGTATTTAGTATTATAAAAATTGTATGTTGTTTTGTTGGTTATTTGAGAGGTGACACTGACAAACTCCTTAATGCGTTCGGCTAGTTTGACTCTAAAAACACCGTGATCACGTGACAAAAAATCTACTCCAACACTACTCTTACTCCGGATTAATAGCCGAACGCAGCTTATATAAACAAACTACTTACTCATCATGCCGCTTATTATTATAATTAATTAAGACCATAGTAAACTAAAAATTATATTTTTTAATATTTCAATAAAAGTTTGTAAAAACAAAATTCCTTAATCTCGGAATTTAACTGGCGCAGTCGTGCAGATTATCAAAGTTTTTAAAAAATAATTAAAAACCGATAATAATCCGTTTCAATAAGGATCACCTAGAGGAATTTTCACGTCTATCGCAGACATCTAAATACCACATCTATAATAATAATCCATTTC
Source organism: Tachinus rufipes (assembly GCA_963932245.1). Taxonomy (NCBI): domain Eukaryota; kingdom Metazoa; phylum Arthropoda; class Insecta; order Coleoptera; family Staphylinidae; genus Tachinus; species Tachinus rufipes. Next base: position 57,189,138 of record OZ010748.1, read on the forward strand.
AATATGGATCACCTGGAGGAACTACCACGTCTATCGCAGTCATCAAGTACCACATCTATAATAATCCGTATCAATAAGGATCACCTGGAGGAATAACCACGTCTATCCTAGACATCAAAATACCACATCTGTAGTAATACACGATGGGAATAAATATGCTAATTATGTGAGTACTCATTCCCTTCGTAATAAATCCTTCCATAATAAATGATAATAATTAAATAATAAAGAAAATATTATGTAATAAATATATAATTATAGTAATAAAAATTAATAAAGTGAATTAATAAAATAAATATAATAAGAAATAATTGTATAAACTCTAAAATTAAGAATTTAATAAATTGTAATGGCTCAACCAAACTACCAGTTGTTAAAGCTGTACGTGGATTTAGTACCTAACTATGAGGGCAATCCACACACATTGGCAATATTTCTTGATAATTGCAAAAATTTAATTACTGCGTTCAAAAGCAATAATGACGCTGATCCAATCAATACATATTTGTTAAGGACAATACTCGGAAAATTAACGGGTAGAGCATTAACATTAATAGGCTCTCGCACAGAAATTAAAACTTGGGTTGAGAATAAAGACGCATTAAATCTATGCTTCAGCGATCAAAGGAATAATGATTGCTTAGTGCAGAATTTAATCTGTTTGCATCCTTTTAAATTTGAGACTCCGTAAAACTTTGGCATGAGTTGCCAAGATGCAAGGAGTTTGATATTTTCTAAATTAAATTTTACCAATAATTTACAAGCAGCGGAAAAACTTATGTAAATTCGTAATTATAATGAACTTGCACTGAAAACGTTTATCCGTGGACTATCCGGTTCAATCCAAAACAATGTAAGACTTTGAAATCCTAATAGTCTTGAAAAAGGTAAGAGTCTCGTAGTAAAAGAAGAAAATTTTTTGTACTTTCAACAAAAATTGAATACGTTAAATACCCAAACGTCTTACAAACCGTTACAAAGGTTTACTCCAACAAGAAATAACTATGAAAACCTAAATGTTTCAAATAATCAATCACAGTTCCGTTCACACTTTAATGTGCGTAACCAAACCTTTCCTAATAAATTGGAATCTCGTTCAAACTTTTTCCAAAATCAAAATGTTCAAAATAAACAACAATTTCGTCCAACCCTTTCCCAAAATCAAAATGTTCAAAATAAACAACAATTTCGTCCAAACTTTTCCCAAAACCAAAATGTTCAAAATAAACAACATTTTCGTCCCAATTTTAGCTATCAAAATCAAAACTTTCAAAATAATCAACAATATTTTTGCCCAAATTTCAAATCGCAAAACTAGAATTATCGTTCTAATTTTAATCTAGAACACGACTAAATAATTATTTTACACGACAAAATCATAATAATACTCCAGAATTAATGGACACATCATCTGGTAATACCCATCTTAACATTAATTCACAAGATGTGAATGACGCAGTTTCATATGAAATTAATCAAGATGTTGACTCTAAAAATACAAATATGCCAGATGAAAATAATGAAGTACAGAATACAAATTTTTACTGGGCTGTGGATTTAAACGATCTGCCGTAGTATCTTTAAATCTTAAAATAGAAAACTTACCCCATTTCTATATTCCCCAATTAATAGCAAACTTTTTAATAGATACTGGAAGTACATGAAGTCTGATGAATTCAGAGCACATAAGTATTATTCTAAACAAATATGGCTGAAATGATAACTTGCTCTTTATCCACCAGCGTGGTTCGGAAGTCACGTATTAAGCTGTTGGTCCCATCAAACCACTTTAAACAAGTCGTAGACTTACTGTGGCGATGTAAAATAGCCGTAAAAAGCATAAAGCATAAATAATTAAAGCATATTTATAAAGAAAATTTTAATATACAAACGGCACATAATATAAGTTACCATAACGAAGTGATGATTATACCAGTTTTTAAAATATTTAATGTTGAGGAACGTCATAAATTTTGCCTCATTAAGTTTAGCAAATTTTATGATGGGATAATTGGTGTTAATTTACTAATACAATTAAATGCAAATCTAAATGTGACAAAAAGGTGTATTATTACACCACATGCAAAAGTCCCAATCATCTATGAATCTGAAGAAGATTCTCCAAAAACAAGTAGCTATACTATTAAAATTCCACCGCGTACAGAAAAAATTGTAAAAATACCAGTAGAACAAAAAAACGGAATCGAAATTTTAAACTATTTAAATTTGCCAAAAGCTTTAGTAACAGTAAATAATAATTTTGCTATAACATTTATAGTTAATAGTTCAGAATTACCTACGGAATTAGTTGTTCACAAACCATTCAAAATTGAACCTTTAGACCTAATAGATGTCAATTTTAGTCATGGAACAGAAATAAATCATATGTTAAATCAAGATCAAGATAACGCATTAAAACAAAATTTAAAAAACATCAGAATTGATCACTGCAATAAAGAAGAAAAAGATGAAATTCGTAAACTTTGCTACGAGTATAAAGATGTATTATACTGTGAAATATTCCATTGAGTTTTACCAATCAAATAACTCATAAAATTAAATTAAAGAATGATACACCAGTTTTTACAAGATCTTATAGATATCCCGAAATCCATATAAAGGAAATTCAATTTCAAATTAATGATATGCTAAATCAAGGCATAATTCAACATAGTACTTTGCCATGGTCAAGTCCAATATGGATAGTACCAAAGAAAAAAGATGCATAAGGTATACACAAGTAAAGGTTAGTTATTGATTATAGAAAACTAAATGAATGTACTGTTGATGATAGATAACCGCTTCCGAACATTACAGATATATTAGATAAGTTAGGAAAAGCAAACTATTTTACCACAATTGATTTGGCAAGTGGTTTTCACCAAATTGAGGTCAATCCTAATGATATACAGAAAACGGCATTCTCAGTTAAAAGCGGACATTACAAATGAATGCCATTTGGGCTTAAAAATGCATCTTCAACATTTCAAAGAGTAATGGATAACATACTAAGAAGGTTGCAAAATAAAACTTATTTAGTATACTTGGATGATATCATAATATTTAGCACCTCTCTCCAAGAACATATACAGAGATTAAAATTAGTATTTGACAGACTGAGAAGTAGTAATTTTAAAATACAACTATGTAAATCGGAATTTTTGCTTAAATCTGTTCAGTACTTAGGACACGTTATTACCCCAGAAGGAGTAAAACCAAATCCCGACAAAATAATAGCGATCAAACAATTTCCCATTCCTAAGTCACAAAAAGAAGTTAAAAGTTTTCTAGGTCTGTTAGGTTAGTATAGGAGATTTATTAAAGATTTTGCAAATATTACCAAACCTATGACAAAGTGTTTGAAAAAAGATTCCAAAATTGTTCATGACAAAACATTTGTTGAATGCTTTGAAAAATGTAAACAAATATTAACAAACGATCCAATATTACAATATCCCGATTTTAAATGTCCATTTATTCTTACAACGAATGCAAGTAATGTAGCAATTGGTGCTATATTATCTCTGGGTGATATTCCTTGAGATAAACCAATACCTTACGCATCTAGGACTCTTAACGAAACCGAAAGTCGTTATTTCACTATTGAAAAAAAACTGCTTGCAATTGTTTCGGCATGCAAGTATTTTAGGCCTTATCTATATGGCAGAAAATTTACCATTTACACCGACCATAGGCCGTTAACATGGTTAATTAGTTTAAAAAAATCTTATTCAAAATTAGTTAGATGGCGGCTTAGACTAGAAGAGTTCGATTACAACATTATTTTCAAAAAAAGCAAACTAAATACAAATGCTGACGCATTAAGTAGAATTTGTCCAGAAAACTCGATTTCATCTCAATTAAGTTATAACCATTTTGAAAAATTGTTCAATAATATACAAGTATTAAAATCAACAACTATTATAAACAAATCAGGAAATCTATTTGAATCACCAACAAACTTTTCATTGTGCCATTGTGTGAGTAAAGATTTACACATGAATGCTGGAATAGCAAAAGAATTCAAAACTAAGTATAACAATATTAAAAACCTTAAAGCTCAGAATCCTAAATTACACTCTTTTGTATAACTTAAACTTGATGATAGGTACATATTTTACCTAATCACAAAAAATAAATACTTCGACAAACCTGATTACAAAGATCTATTTAACTGTCTAATAAATTTAAAATTGTTTTGTGTAGCAAACAATGTAAACAAAATAGCAATGCCAAAACTAGGCTGTGGCTTGGATAAATTAAATTATACGAAAGTCTATGAAATGATCAATTATGTGTTTAACACAAATTTTTGCATCTATATTTATAATTTAGATTCAGAAATTCCTATTCATGCTATTGAAACAGAGTCAGTAAGTAATAACCATGGCGAAGTTAATAAAGAAATACTAGATTATTTACGAAGTATGGCGGAAAACCCAATCCAAGATGAACCCATCCCATCAACATCGAGATCTGATGTTATTACATCCAATCCTAGCTCTCCAAATCCTAAAAGAGTACACATCTTACCAGATATTTTAATTAAACCCTCATATAATGAAACAATAAATACTCCCCATTCTTCAAATGACGAAACTACTAACAATGGTACTTCCATATTAGAGGAAATAATTAATAATAAATCTCACCAAATTTTGATTAAACCTAATGTACACAACAACATAGATGTATTTAATAATACCTATCAAAACTTAAAAATATTGCAAATTCAAATACCTAAGAACAATGAAAACCTTAGCTTAAAATTTCTAAAAAGTTATACAGTTTCAGGAATTACATTTTACTTATATTTTTTCGATTCAGAACATTATAAAAGTTTCAATAAAGTTTATATGGAAAACTTTTATGAAAAAGATTTCAAACTTGTTAGATGTACCAAATTAATAAAAACAATTTGAGAAGAGCAAATTATGCTAATAAGATTCCAACATGAAGGTAAATGTATCCATCGTGGAATTAATGAAACACTTGAACATCTTAAACGAAATTGTTATTGGCCAAATATGAAAATTAGTGTCACAGACTATATAAATAACTGTGATGTTTGTCAGATTGCAAAATACAGTCGTAAACCTCTTTATGTCCCATTAGTCCTTACAGAAACACCGTCAAAACCTTTTGAGATATTACGTATTGATACCTTTAAGTTTGCAAATGAAACATATTTAACGATAATTGATAAATTTTCAAAATTAAGTAAAGTAATTCCAATTAATGGTACAACCGCTGTTGAAGCTTGTAACGCTTTAATAGATTATTTTTGTTATTATAGATTACCATACAAAATAGTTATGGATAATAGAAGTAAATTTAATAACGTAACAATTCAAGACCTTTTAAAATTGCATAAAATTAAAATTCATTTTACTACACCTTTACACTATGAATCCAATTCCCCAGTTGAACGTTTCCATTCTACATTGATAGAACATCTAAGAATATTAAGAAATAATTACAAAGACAATACAAATCTAATGAGATATGCAATAATAGCATATAACAATTCCATACATTCGTCAACAAAGTTTACAATAATAAAAAAGAAAACAAATTTAAAGGACCTTATAAATCAATAGAATTTCTAGAAGATAACAAGTTAAGATTCAAAATTTACAAAGTAATAAATTCGAAACTATACATATTAAAGAACTTAAAAACCCTCAATTGTTGCAGATTTACCCTCTACATCTAATTAGTCCATACCGAATACCCAAAGTTTCATAACCTTAATGATAATCCTAGACTCCTTCCTTTAAAGTTACGAAATGCCCAAAATAAAGTTGTCACGCTCCCTTTGGCCTACTATATTTCTTTTCTTCTTTATTGAGTAGGAGGAGGACAGGGCTTCTCATGCCGCCGTAGCTCAGTGTAGACGGGGGTGATAAAGAGTGAGCGCCACAGGATCTCTTTTGAAGTCCACCCTGTATGTTATTGATCACACCTCCTAGAAGGTAGAACCCGATACCATGTATAGATGTTAAGAAAAATAATGCTAAGTTATCTAATATTTATTAGATTATAACTCTAAATTTAAAACAGAGTAAATTTATTAGAGATTATAGCTCTAAGTTTTATACAAAAAAAAAGTATATTTATTAGAGATTATAACTCTAATTTTAACAAAAAAATATGATTATTAGGAAGATTCCGCTCCAATGATAATAAAAAAAATCTATGTCAATGACTACATGTCATTGATATTGTTAGAGAGGTCGTACACAAAACATTATAATAATAGTCAACAATAGTCGAATTGCAAAAAGATCCAAAATCAAGCACACTTGCAAAACCAATAAAGTAATGCCAATAATGCTTCAAAACAAAAATTCGATATAATAATACACCGTTCAAAATCAATATTTGTTGAGTACAACACAATTTTGTAAAATATTAGACTTGAATTATCTGGGTAAAGGTATACATAAAAGTAAATTATAATATGGTTAATACTCACGGTCGTTATGTCCGGAATAGCGCTATCCCTGCACAAGACCCTGTAATAGAATGGTTTAACCCGACACAGATACTTCAACGTCTTAACAATAAAATTGTACCCTAGAATTCTACTTTAAAATTGAATAAGATTTTAAAATGCTTAAAGCTAAACTTAAGTTTATGTGAACCTTAATTGGTTCACAAACATGGATGTTAGCAACTATTTATGTTGCCCGATGTTCAATTGAATCATCGATTTGAATATGAAATAAATGAATTTACCTTCAGTTGCCAGTTAAAAAATGACGGTTAATACATTAGTAAAATAGTGACGAAAAACCTGGCTAACTGGTTAACACATAATTGAAATTGAACCTGATATTCGACAAAATACACATATAAATTAATATAAATCTAAGGAACGGACAGCTCCTTCCAACCAGATCCAGTTGCCACAGCTCCTGATTAATAGTCGTTGGATTTCGACTCTTTCTAACCATTTACCAAGTTGGATAATAATTCCTATCCACTTCTATTCACTTTTGCTTGACCAGCTCACTAAAGCATACAGCAGTATGGAGTGTGGAGGATGAAGCAATCAGATTTTACATTTAATCTGAAGATAAATGTGAATTCGAAGCCTATAACCACATACTAAAATTAATTAATGTCTCTTTACCTTAAACTTTAATCCTACCTAAGTTGTTGTGCGGCTTCGTAGTGTTCGCGCGTGGTCCACGTGGGGTCAATAATCCGCATCAAGCGTTGGGTTGCACATTTGCATATAACCAAACTTTTCACAAAATATTAATTTGGTAGGAAACCAAATCCTCCACAATAAATTGTGCACCCACAAAAATCTTCTAGAGCAGTTAATCGGCTCGGATGGCCATGGATTTAATCCACTTGCTCTATATGAAGACGGACACCCACGCTTTACGGACCACGATTTGCGAGAAAATGATGCGCAATTAAATTATTTGCAACATCCAAGAGAATGCTGTCACCCTTTCATCAGTACACAGGATTGCCAACCACGCCCTGTCCCGGCAACTTCACGCCGCCCAATCAACAAGGCGTTTGACAACAACACTGACAGTGAAGTGACAGTGCCTGTGTATATGCATCACAATAATCGATTAAATATCAGATAATGGTAAGTAGACATTAATTAAGCAATAATAAAATTAATTCCCCCAATAACTAAGATTCAACCTAACCTAACCTTTTTTTTTTGTTTTTTTTTTTTTTGGATGAAGTAAAATCTTCAGCTAAGACACCGGCAGCCAGTGCTGCACGGTAGTGCCGGGTTTCTACCGGCTAAAACTCTTCTCCCATTGGGATATATCTGTTTTTACTCCACCCCGGGATTGCATTGAAGAAATTACTTCGGAGTGGAGAATCCCGGACGGCAGTTAATCTTTTCTGCCGCCCTCTCTTTTTTTAAAAACAAACAAATCAAAAAAGTTACAGACACATTTTTTACAAAAAGTTATAACATTTTCATTCATACTTTTACACAATAATAAAAACAGCTACGGGCCCACCCCAGGCAAAACCCCTACCTCCCATTCTTCTACCGGAGCAAAGTCTTTCTCCTCCTCCTTCTTTTTCCGGAGAATAATCCCTATCATGGTAGACACATAATCCCAGCCGGTCTGAGACGCCATCATTGTTTCCACCATGTTGTCAGGGTTCACGCTTGCTCCGCCCATTTTCACAATCATTTTCTCCCTCACTTCCGTCCAACGTTCGCAACGGAACACGGTGTGCTCAACCGTGTCTCGCTGCCCGCAATACAAACATTCGTCGCTCTTGCACACTTTCACCTACTGCAGGTACGCCCGGAAACAACCGTGTCCCGTTAATACCTGCGTGAGGTAATAGTTTACCTCGCCGTAACCCCTGCCAACCCACCGCTTCACGTTTACGATGAGCCGCCTTGACCACCTGAGTTCACTACCACCTCCACTCGACTCACACTCTTCCCATCTTCTTTGCCATTCTCTCCACACCCATTCATCCCCTTTGCTCCTCAAGATACGCTTATCCCACACTTCCGTCTTCATACGGATTACAAGGTCTAGTGGCCTTGTTCCCGCAACCACCAGAAGAACTGCAGTCGACGCCGTCCTGTAGGCGCTGCAAATCCTCTGGCAGCACCTCCTCTGAGTTCGCAAGACCCACTCCGTTTGCCTCTAGTTGCTGCGCAAGGTGTCTCCCATATTTCTGCACCGTACAGTACTATGGAGGAAACAACCGAACACAGCAGGCGCCTGTAGGAAGCCCTTGCTCCCCCTAGATTTGGCATTAGACCCGCTAACGACCGGGCCGCCTTCTCTCCTCTCATACACACCTCCCGCACCTGCCCGCCCCATGCCATGTTGCTGGACAGTACAACCCCTAGGTAGTTTAGCTTCTTCTTAGACCTGACGGTGGTCCCCGTGACACTTATTTGAACTTGTGGTACCCTCCTTGAGCACGAAAGTACCACAAGCTCTGTCTTTTCTGGCGCCAGTTTCAGCCCTAGCTCGCTTATCTTCGACTCTATTATCTTAACGGCGTAGTTACCAGCCTCTTCTACTTCGAGTCTAGAGCGCTTTGTTACTACTACCGCCAGATCGTCCGTGTATGCTACTACTTTTACCCCCTTCGGCATCTCCAGGCTCACCACGCTGTCATACAGAACGTTCCACAGCGTGGGTCCAAAAACCGATCCCTGTGGCACAACCCCCGACAGTTTAACCTCTTCCCTCTGCCCTCCCTTGCCCAGCAACAAAATCCTACCCCACAGGTAATTGCTGATTAGATTCAACAGGTAGCCTGGTACCCCCTGTTTTCCAGCGCCCCCAAAACCCTGCCCTAACTGGCAGTGTTGAAGGCGTTCATCACGTCCAAGGTGATTAACACGCACGCTTTTCTGTGCGTGTAGCTTAAACGTTTTGCAGCTACTACCGCTGCCTTCACCTCCGCGAGCGCGATCAGGGTTGAAAGACCCTTCCTAAAACCGTACTGACGCTCGCAGGGGGCCGCGTCACCTTGAAGCACCTCCAAAAGCTTTCCCACCACTAGATGTTCGAGGATTTTCCCCCCCACGTCCAGGAGACATATTGGACGAAGTGCCCTAGCCCCCGTACTCCCCTTCCCCTTATCCAGCAGGACCAGGTTAGCCCTCTTCCACACTTCCGGAAAACTTTCTTCAACCAGGCATCGATTGTAAACTTTTAGCCAGATTTCAGGGCACCGTCCGATTAAGGCTTTGACAAGTTCCGTAGGGAACTCGTCAGGCTCTGGTGCTTTCCTCGGTCTGATCATTGCCGTGGCCTCCAGAAGCTCTCCTTCCGCAAAGAGTCGGACGTCCCCAGCCTCAACTGGCCACCTCCTGAAAACCCTTTCCACTTGCGCTGGAAAAAGTTCTCCTACTACCGCTCTCTGAACCGCTGTATCCACCTTCGGCGGTTTCCTACCCACTTTCTCCATTACTATTTTAAAACCCCTGCCCCAGATGTCCTCATCAACCTCGTCGACCAGGAGCATCTATTTTCCCCTCTTGGCCGACTTGATGAGCCCCCCCAATCTTTTCCTTAACCTTTTATACTCCCCGACTAAACCCACGTTACCCCTCTCCGAGGCGTTGGTCCTTGTCAGCGCTCTACGTGCCCTGTTGCAGAGCATCCTTGCCTCCGCAAACTCTTTATTCCACCAGTATTTTGGACGTCTTCCGATTTGACGCCCCTTTCTGGTGAAATGAAGATCGCGGAGATGCTTTATGCTCTTACACAGCTGAGCCGCGTTTTCCCCTTCCCCCATATCTCGCTCACCAAAGTCCCTACAAATTTTCTCCAGCCCTTCCGACGTCATTACCCACCCGCTTTATTCCGCTTTCCTCGCGCGCGACGGAGCCGTCTTGCCAACACCAAACTTGATGGGACGATGGTCGCTGAGGCATTCCTCTTCCATCACCTCCCACCCCGTCGCCAACCCCACTACCCTTGACCCGCAGAAGGTCACGTCAATGTACGAACGTGCCTCTCCCCTCCAGAACGTGGGCGCTGCCCCATCGTTCATTGGAGTCAAGTCGTTACACGCGGCCCATTCCGCTAGCAAACGATTCCTCCCGTCCTCTACGTTCCCTCCCCAGGTAGGGCACTTGGCATTAAAGTCCCCCCCTATAAAAGCATCCCTGATCCCCACCCCCAGTTGAGACCTTACGCATCCCAATATGTCCTCCAGATCTTGCATAGCCTTATTAGGCGAGGCATAACAGGACACGTCAAATTTCCCACCCACTTGAATCCATACAAACCTTTCCGCCCTCCCGCGTTTTCCAATTCCCAACCCGCTGTTCAGCACCACCAGTGCTGCGTCCTCCCAATCGTCCATAAACCAGGCACAACTGCATCGCAAGGTCGCTAGATGCAACCGACCTGTTCAGGCTCAGTTGGACGACGGTCAGCATTCTTTAACCGGCGGTGCCGCCTTACCCACCCCCTTTTTTATAAGTACTAATACATTGTACTTTGGACAGGCCATGGATGAAGTCATGTGACCTGCCACGTTGCAAGTTCTGCATCTTGCTTCCTGAATGCAGTCTTTTACCAAGTGCCCCACTTCTCCGCACTTGTGACACCGCCTACCCACTTTCGCGGCGCCATATCCTGACAGTTGTAGCAGCGGTCTATGTCAGTAAAAGCCTTTACCCTGCCCACCCTATACATATTTTACCTAAGTCCAGAATGTGCGCCCGGGGACCCCTGTCTAACGTGACCTCGGCGTAGAGCTCTTGCCTTTCCATTTTGCTGCTCTGCGGCCTAAGGCTGTTGACCTCGCAGCCTCTCCCTTCCGGCGCCCCCACGATTCGGTCAATAGCGTCTCGCACCTCAGCCGACGTCATCGCCCTATTTATCCCCCACACCAGCACCCTTTCCCTTCTGCTAAGTGCCTTCACCGTCAGCTCCGCGTTTTGGCCTTTGTTTAACGCCTCCCTGAAGGCACTAATTGATTTTTCTCCCCCACCCTGCAGTTTTAACTTAATTGCTCTCGAAGTTATCTCCCTGGCCTCAAGGACCTTAACCCCGGCAGACTCTCCCACCCTAATTTTTAAAGCTTTAAGCCACTCCACATAGTTGTTTCCCAGACCTTTATCCTTTACCTGGAGGTCCGTCGTCTTTTGGCTTTTACCCCTCCTGACGACTTTGCTCCAGGTGTCCCCTACCTCCACCTGCGCCGACCCCTCCGCCCCCTTAGGATGGGGGGTGTGGATAGTCATATTTAACTTTGAGCCCTCTGAGACCCACTCCATAATTTTTTGGACGCGCTCCGTCTCTCTGCCCGACGCCAATACCACCGAGAGGTTTGCTATTTCCCTTTCCCGCACCGCCGCCAACGCTTTTGCCGTCATGGACAGAAACTCTTCCCCCCTACGTCCTGACCTTCCGCAGCCCCGAACAGAAACGTGTAGTTCCTGTCCATTGTTAGCTGCTCCCCTTCTAAAAAGGCGCTTGCCTCCTGCGCCACGCATGCTAAGTTTCCCTTGCCCAATTTACCACCTGTAATTATGCCCTTTATAGCTTCTCCCTTTTCTCCGTACAGTTTCGTGATGGGGTTTTTGTCTCCCACGTCGACAATAACGAGAGCATTGACTTCTTTTTTTGGGACTCCTACTATTACCCTTGTCCATCTATAGGCCTTTTTAGGGCACGCTTCCCGCATAAACTTTTGAAAACCCTCCCCTGGCTTCACTCCCTCCTTACCCATTTCTTCTCATATTGCAGCCACTAGTGCGACCTTCTCTGCATCCTTCTGCAGCTTTCTTTCATCCTCCACATTCATACCTTTCACGCCTTTTACACATATGCCTATGCACCCACACCCTTCACATACCCTTATCTCCCGTAGCTGGTCCATGCGTACCTCCGTCCTTTCATCCATCCCGTTTTCGCACTTCTTTCTCGCAGTTTGTTCAAGAGCCGCAACTCTGTTTTTTAGCTTCTAGCCCTTTCTTCTTTTTTATTAACTTCGGCTTCCTTGATTGCATTTACAGTCATGTTGTCTATTTTTATTATAAGTTCTGCATTAGCAGATCGCAGCTTATCCGTTTCAGCTTTTATAAGCCTTAATTCTTCTTCCGGGTTCTGTCCGACTATCTTTTTTTGTTGGGAGGTAACCACCATTGGAAAAATTCGGGCCACCTCGTCGATGGCCTTTTTTAAGTCCACCCTAGTGTTTTGAGCAACTTCTTTTTGCAACTTTTTTATGCATTTTGCCAGCGGTTTCATATTTACCTCTAAATTGTAAGGCAATGTTCCAACGCTGTTACGCCTTTTCTCGGCAGGTTTGCCTAGAGGGTCGTCCTCCCTTAGTCTTTTTTTCTCATCAATCACCTTTTTCCTTTCCTTTTCCTTTAATTCCTGCGGTTTTGTCGGTTCTTTCTTTGATTCTTCCGACTTGGACTCTTCCACAGGTTCTCTGTTAGGAGACCTCCCTATACTCCTTCGCCTGTTGTAATTTTGCAGGATATCAAGTTCTGCCGCTGACAAGTCTTCGTGTCTGGCTGAGCCACGTCTGCTCAGCGACTTATCTTCCGTGTTTGTAGTCCAGTTTCGTTGTCCGTTTTCGTTGCCATTGTCGATATCAGTTTTGTTTAGGTTGCCACACCCATATTCCACGTGGCAGACCGTCTCAGCAGACGGTGAAGGTTTTTCCTCCTGGGTATATTTATCTAAACTTTTTTGCATTGTTTCATTTTCTTTTTTTTTCCGTTTTCTGACTTCCGGGCAGTCGCGCACCCTTTTAGTAGTTTAGAGTGTTGGGTTCCACTGTAAGAAAAAGATTTTAAAGCGGTTTTGGTTACCAAGCCCTCGTTACCTAATAGCTTAATAACCAGAAAGTGAGTCAAGAAAGACCGAAGAGTTGTTCTAGAGCGAACGATAGGTCCGCGTGTGCAATCCCCTATCCGTCACCTGGGACGCGCCTGGAAGAGGTTTCACCTTTCCCTGACCCCAAAATCTGGAGTCCAGGAACCTAAACTAATAATAACCTAACCTAACCTAACCTAACCTAACCTAAACTAATAATAACAATAGAAATTGGTTGATAATCTGACTTATTGACACTAAAACAATTTCTAATTATAATTCCCACTAATAATAATCATAATCAACCAATAAAAATTCTATTTTTCCAGATGTTACATTGGTAGAAGAAAGTTTGTGGAATCCAAGATCGGCTAACTATCGATATCAGGTGTCATCCAGCAAATAATCATCAATATCGACAGGTAAGCATCTAATTAATTTACTTCACTTAATCCCTAACATATCTGATAATTAAACTATTAATTAATTTAACAATTAAATAGTTCCAATTAAGTTAAAAACTATTAACTACCTTAATCGTTTCAGATCCAAGATGTACATTTGGTTGCCGATCTCCAGATGAAAAATGGACCGTAACAAAGTAGACTATTGGTCATTTATACAGGTATTCGAAATTACTAATATAATTAATAAATTTACTGCACTTAAAAAGTCAAATTTACGAATTAAGACCACTCTTGAAAATTCTACTAATAATTCCACATATGGAAGAGAATATTATAACTCTAATCATCATATCAGCACGCTAGAACAAAAAATTACATGCCAACTAATCCAACTGAATCCATTAACTTTACAAAAAAGTAAAAGAGGCCGTATTGACGGTCTCGGAACTGTAATAAAAGCCATAACGGGCAATATCTCGATGAAAATGATGCAAAAAGATATGATGAAGCTTTAACAACATTATTAGATAAAAGAAGTAAGACTAAAACTTTGCTCAATGATCAAATCACATTACTTCAAACGTCTTTAGATAAATATAAAAAAATTCTACTCAAACAATTGCTCATAATCAATTATTAATATTATCAAAAATAATGCAAATAGAACAAGTCATTAGAACAACTGATATTAAAAATATTGAGAATTACCATTATTTCTTATTAAAAATGATAACATCACAATTAATCACTTCTTTTCAAATTATTTATGACATGTTAGAAAAAATCGAAGCAGCTATAACGTTCTTAAAACTAAATGTATTTTATAATTTAATATTAAATCCAAAAGATTTATTAATAGAAATTATATCAATTAATAAAAACCTTATAAATAATAAATTACCCTTTGAACCAAATCTGGAGAACATGATATTATATGAAAAAATAATTGAAATCAAATGCTTTCATAAAAAGAACCAAATTATATTTATTTTAAATATTCTAAATGTAGAGAACAAAAGTTATAATTATTATCATCTATATTCATTACCTACACCGTTCTTGAATTCCTTTAAAATTATAATCCCTCGTTCAAAATACCTTTTATCCAATGAGCAAACATACGCATTTATCCACTATCGATGTTACGAAGTGAAATCCGAAGAGTTTATTTGTGAAGACATCAGCATCATGAAGTCAAACAACGAGACCCCTTGTGAAATACAAATGTTAACATATTCACGAAATCTAACAAACTGCCAACAAGTGCCTACACAAATTAATAACATAAAAGTGCAAAAAATGAAAAAGAATCAATGGATTATCATAACGTCAGGAAGTGCAGTGGCAAACCAAACGTGTTGAAAAAATAGTGACATTGTTCCTCTTAAAGGAACATATATGCTGGAACTGGATAAACAATGCGAAGTGCGAATCAATGACATTTTAATAAAAACCTTGCAAAGTATTAAATCAAACTTCAAAAAACTAGAAGTCCCTGATATATCATTTGATGTAACTAACACTAACAATATTATTAATATTATTAAACCATTAGAATTAGAATCAATAAATTTAGATGAATTGACAAACATGCAAAATGTACTGAACATTCAAAAGAAGAACGTGAATTCAAATTACGATGCTCCAATACATTTTCATTATACAGTAAAGTCCGGTTATAACGAACTCGAAAAATGTACCGTCCAAAACCCGTTCGTTATATCCGAAGTTCGTTATAAACGGTAATAAAAAATATCGTAATTTGTTTTATATATTTATTATTTTATGTTAAAAGTAACGTAAGGATCGTTTATACAAAAAAAAACGGTATGTTGACATATAAGTATGAAGACCTACAATTTGTAAAAAAAACTTTCATGTTAATCAAATGGATAATTTGATTTGTTTGCAGGCACGCTAAAATACGGTTACCATTGAGTTTTATTATTTCAAAATAGTTATTTATCATGAAAAGAAGACATTTAACTAGTCCTCTTGAAAAAAAAAATGCGATTTGGGAAATAATGAACATCTTAATGATGTTAACAAAATACAATACTTTCAAGAAAATACCGCGCAAATCCATAAATCGTGAAACCCCAGAAAATAAACCTCGAAATGTACGTTATAACAGGAAAACTGTGCCAATTTTAGATATATTTTGGTTTGCTTTATCCAAAAGTTTGTTATAAGCGGGTTCGCTATAACCAGTAAAAAATAACGTTGAGTTTATGAGAAAATTTTTGTTGTTTCAAATTAAGTACGTTATACCCGAGAGTTCGTTATAAGCGGGTTCGTTATAACCGGACTACAGTATTAATATTTTTACTATATTTTTATATATTTTGGTGATTGTAGTAATTGTATTTGTTTTGTTTAATTGTTTAAAAAATAAAATTTCTCAGAAAAATGCATTAGCGAGGGAAAATTCGTCGAACCATTTGACATAGTTCTCTAACTTAGTGCGGAGGAGATATATAATGCACAACAAGGTGATTAGCACGTACGAATGATAACCTGAGTATGTCGCTGGTCAGCATTTATTTCTACTATATAAACAAACGACTTACTCATCACGCCGCTTATTATTATAATTAATTAAGACCATAGTTAACTAAGCATTGTATTTTTTAATATTTAAATAAAAGTTTTTAAAAACAATATTTCTTAATCGCGTAATTTAACTTTTCCAAACTTTTTAAATCTACACATAAACATTTTTTTTCAATAATATATTATTAAAAAAAAGTTTACGCTAGTTATATGAACGCCATTCATTGACAATATCAAAACAAACCTTTTGGAAATCAAAACTATCAAAGAGGAAATATTCCTGAACCTATGGATACGTCATCTAGAAACACTAGGAGACAACCAACCCAACCACAAAGAAATTTCACTCATACTGAGCTATTTTCGCAAAATATCAACAAAGGTGAAAAACCACAGGAAAATTTTTATGGCTTAACAGAATTTTCTGACATGCCAGAAAACTCCCAACAAGTTTGTCCTATTGAAAATTATTATAATGAATATAATTAAAATTATTACTATCAACATGAAAACAATGATATACTACAAGAACAACAATTGCAACCGGACAACAATGATTTTGACCCACATAATGATACTGATAAAAATTTTTATCAGGACAATATTATCAACGATCCGAGATGATAAATCTAAATTTAGTTAAAGCTATCCTACCATACATTTTTATTCCACAACTAAATGCAAATTTTTTAATTGATACAGGCAGTTCAAGAAGTTTAATTGACCCAGAATTAGCACACAAATTCTACAAGCGTTACATTTTTAATGAAAATTTTAACATTCAAACTGCTCACGATACTTGCTATTATAATGAAGTTATGGTAATACCAGTTTTAAAAAATTTTAAAACTAGCAAAATACATAAATTTTATCTATTTAAATTTAGTCAAAAATACGATGGCTTATTTGGAATAGATTTACTTAAAGAACTCAGGGCTTTAGTAAAACTTGATTCAAAAGTTATAAAAACACCATATACTAAAATCCCAATAATATATGAAACTGAAGAGTTAACCAAATTAAAAAGGTCTTTACAGGTTAAAAGTTATACAATAACAATACCTGCCTGAACTCAAAAAGTAGTCGAATTACCAGTAAATTATATGAAGGCTTGGAAATTTTACATTATATAGAATTCGAAAATTTAGTGGAGTCACCCCGCGCAGTTGTAAATATAAAAAATTAGTTTGCTTTAACTACTATAATCAACTCAAACACCAAAACAGTTGATATTAAGATCAATACCTCTTTTTCAAACGAATTTTTAAACGTCAACGAATTAAACTTTATAGAAACGATGGAAACTAATAACTCTGAAATCTAAACCAAACGCAAGATATTAAAATCAAATTTAAAAAATCTTTGCTTAGAACACTGTAACTTAGAAAAAAAACAAGCAATTAGAAAATTATGTCACGAATACCGCGACATATTTTATAACGAGCAAATTCCGTTAGCATTCACTAACAAAATTCAACACAAAATTAATTTAAACAATGAATCTCTAATATTTACCAAAACTTATCGTTACCCCGAAATTCATAAATTAGAGGTTAAAACACAAATTGAAAAACTACTAGAACAAGATATCATACAATACTCGATATCCCCATGGTCTAGCCCAATTTGGATCGTCCCGAAAAATTCCGACGCATCAGGAAAAAAGAAATGGCGAATAATAATAGACTATCGCAAGTTAAACGAACCTACAATAGACGACAAGTATCCCTTACCTTTGATAACCGAAATTTTAGACAAATTAGGCAGAAGCCAATACTTTTCAGCCCTTGATTTGGTCAACGGATTTCACCAAGTTGAGATGAACCCAGAAGACGTCCAAAAAACAGCGTTTTCTACTGATAACGGGCATTATGAATTTAAACGCATGCCATTCGGTTTGAAGAATGCACCGTCAACATTCCAACGTGTAATGGATAATGTATTGAGAGGTCTTCAGAACAAAATGTGTCTCGTCTACCTCGACGACATTGTTATCTTTAGCACTTCCCTACAGGAACACATAAGCCGATTAAAACTAGTGTTTAAAAAATGGACACAATCTAACTTTAAAATACAGTTAGATAAATCAGAGTTTTTAAGAAAAGAAGTTAGTTACATGGGACATCAAATAACAACTGATGGTGTCAGACCCAACCCTGATGAAATCACGGCAGTAAAACATTTCCCCATTCCTAATATTACGATAGAAATTAAAAGTTTTCTAGGACGAGTTGGATACTTCAGAAAATTTATTCAGAATTTTGCTAAAATTACGAAACCAATAACACAATGCCTAAAAAAGAATACCAAAATTGTTCATAATCAGAACTTTATCAACGCATTTAATACTTGTAAAAATCTATTGACGAATGCCCCAATATTACAGTATCCAGACGTTTCAAAAGAATTTATTTTGACCACGGACCACATCTAATATTGCTTTAGGAGCAATCTTATCACAAGGTACGATTGGTTCTGACAAACCAATTGCATTTGCATCACGAACCTTGATTGAATCTGAAGAAAAATATAGTACAATAGAAAAGGAACTATTAGCCATAGTTTGGGCTTGCAAATATTTCCGACCCTATTTGTATGGTAGAAAATTTACCATATATACAGATCATAGACAACTGATTTGGTTATTCAAACTAAAAGAGCCAAATTCAAAACTAGTAAGATGGCGACTCAAATTAGAAGAATTTGATTACGAAATTATTTACAAAAAAGAAAGTCTAAACACAAATGCAGACGCTTTAAGTAGAATTAGTCCCATAAACGACTTAAAATTAAATTACGATCACTTTAAATATCTTTTCAATAACAAACAAATTAAAAAATCACCAACTATTATAAACAAATGTGGAAACTTATTTGAGGCACCAATTGATTTTGCTTTATGCCATTGTGTAAGCAAAGATCTACATATGGGAAGTGGTATAGCAAATGATTTAAAAGACCAGATATAATAACGTTTTAGAATTAAAAAATCAAAACCATAAGTTAAATTTTTTTGTCTATCTAAATACCAACGATAGATATATATTCTACCTTATAACAAAAAATCAATATTTCGAAAAACCTACCTATGAAAATTTGTTGAATTGTTTAATAAATTTAAAATTGTTTTGTTTAAAAAACAATATAAACAAAATTGCAATGCCAAAATTAGGATGTGGATTAGACAAGCTAAATTACTCACAAGTTTATGAAATGATTCATTATATATTTGACAAAAGCTTTTATATTAACATATATAAGCAAAACTCAGAAGTCCAAATTAACGCTTTAGAAGACGAATCGATGATCAATAACCCAGGCAAGATTAATAATGAGACGCTTAAATATTTATGCTATTTAGCTGAAAACCCTATTCAAACTACTAGTTTGATTTAACCAAAAGAACGACTTAACATAATATCGGACATACAAATAAGACCAGCAATAGAGAATGTAGAACCAAAAGAGTATACCACGATGACAACGCAACATACTAACTTTAACGAAACAACAAATGATGGAATAAGAATTTTAGACGAAATAATAAATAATAAACAAAACCAAATTTTAATTTATCCACAAATATATGATAAACTAGATGTCAGCCAAAAAAATTATGAACACCATAAAATAATTACTTTAAAAATTCCTAGTAAAAACAACTCAAATCTAATTTTACAATTTCTAAAAGATTATACTATTTCAAAAAAATTATATCATTTGCATTTTCACAAAGAAGAATTATATCAAGATTTTTCTAGAATATGATTAGAGTATTTCTCCGAAACAGGCCCTACATTAATACGATGACTAAAAAAAGTAAATACGATTACTAATAGAGAAGAACAGATTATTTTAATAAAAAATCACCATAAAGGTAAATCAAACCACAGAGGGATAAATGAAACCCCCGAATATCTCAAACGAAACTACTATTGGATAAACATGAAAATGACAGTAACAAAATTTATTAATGTATGCGATATTTGTGAAAGAGCAAAATATGCACGAAAAACCCCTTATACCCCGCCTCACGCTTGAACACACTACCTGCGATAGATACAGCAGAGTGGTGACCGTTCTGGGACGTTAAAAATAAAGTAGAACGCCCGTAGTAAAGAACCTAAAACATGCCATACAAAACCAGAATTACAAATAATTCTGCAAACCCCGGAAAGCAATAAAAACAAAAGAAAAAAAACACTAAACCAACCTGAGATTTTAATACGGTCCTACAATCCTTTTAGATAACTTCCAGCCATGAGATGTGGGTGGGTGACAAATCCGCCATGCGGTTGTGGTATAAACGATAAATCCCCTAAATCTCCCTTAGCGGGTAGCACACAGCACAATATATCACCACTCAATGCAGTTTAAACGGCGAGTATATAAATCAGGCCACGATGCCTAAGGATTTACAAATCCTCTCAGAATACTCGCCACCGCCACAACACCACACCACGACACCTCAACGACCGGAAAAGGAATGAATCTCATTCTCCGTGAAGCATGGCGTCTTGCCAATCAAACCAATGCGCAGATGATTCTAATTTGGTGAAATTCAAATTTTGCGCCAAACCCATATGCGCTGAACAACGTGATCAGAAGATGGCTGACAGGTGTCAAGTTGAAAGTGACAAGAAAGTGGATTAACAGCCACAAGTAAGTACAGCAATTCAAGTTAATAAAAATAACAATATAAATCATCCCAACTATTTACTGTAACTTCCTTGCCCCTGAGAAATCATCCTTGCAGAATTGAACCACCTAACCTCGAATCCACTACACAACACAACAAATACATGATATCCAAAATAACAACTCCCCAGTCTCTAACAAAGCGGTAAATCCTCCCTTGAGTAGTATTCACAACCTTTAACTCTAACGACAACCAAAACTCCTACTATTAACACTATATAATATATATAATCGTTTATTTCTTGCCTTTCGGCCTTGAAAATTCTACAACTTAACATAACATATTATTTACCATAAAACTTAATTTACTACTAATATAATATATATAATCTTAACAACCCTAAACCCTGTTTTTAATTAATTATTTATTAATTCTGTTTCAATTTCCTTTCTTCTTTTTGTTACCGCCATCATCCATTTCATTCCTATTCCATCTTCTTTCAGTACCTCATTTCTTCAAATATCTTCTCTCATCTCATTGCATTTTAACATGTGTTCTATGCTTTCCCTAACTTCTCCACACATTCTACACATTTTCTTTTCCTCTTCCAACCAAAATTTGCACACTTCCTCCTCATTTCCACATCTAAATCTTGCAATCATACGTTTTTCCATTTTTCCATAATTTACATTATTTAGGTACTTTGGTAGTTCATCCGTTATAATGTGTTTTAATTTGAATTGTACCTAGATTCATTTATCCGTGTTCTTCACTCTTGCACTTGAATATCTCTCATCATAATTTCTTTCCATATACTTCTATCTATTCTTAATCTTTCTACTTCCTCACTAGCATACCCATTTCTGTTAAAATATTTTTCTCTAAATGTTCCCATTTTTTCGCATTTTCCCTTCATTTTCTTCTTCAGACATTCTTGTAATATTTTACATTCATTCCTTTCTCTCACTCTTTTTTCATACCTCATTGCACGATTTCCTGCTTCTACTCTTAATTTGTCTATTTTAACTTCTTCCATAACAATGTATGCTGGGGTCTCTATGTTTACTCCTAATACCCATCTCCAGTATTTTGTTTTTTAATAACCTCTAACTTTTCTTACTCTTTCCATCCCCAAATTTCTGTTCCGTACAATAACATACTTTTTACTAAACTATCAAACATCAATTCTTTTATTCTCATACATTCAAATTTTCTTTCACCAATTCTCCATACTTGTCCTACCGCTTTATTTGCTTTTCTTGTCATATTTTTTATGTGTTTATTTTCACTATTGGTTGTACAAAAAACATATCCTAAGTATTTAAATGTTTTTACTTCTTCAATTTCTTTCCCATCCC
Source organism: Tachinus rufipes (assembly GCA_963932245.1). Lineage (NCBI taxonomy): Eukaryota > Metazoa > Arthropoda > Insecta > Coleoptera > Staphylinidae > Tachinus > Tachinus rufipes. Next base: position 57,211,411 of record OZ010748.1, read on the forward strand.
ATTTCCAATTTTCTACTCTACGTCTTCCTCCCCCCTTTCTAAAAGTCATCATTTTTGGATTATTTACATTTACTTCCAAATCTTTTTTTCTAAAATACTTATCCAGGCATCTAATCATTTCGTTCATTTCATTTGCTTGTTTTGCTACAACCACCATGTCGTCTGCATAAGCCAGCGACCACACTTTCTCTCTGCCCACTACCACCCCACCCGTCTGCGCCTTACATAGCATTTCTTCTACATCTGCAATGTATGCCGCAAAGAAACTAGGACTGAGTGGACATCCCTGTCTCACACCTTTTGTAGTCCAAAACTTTTCACTCATTTTGCCATTCATACAGACTCTGCTAACTGTATCCACGTATACTTCTTCCATTCTATTTACTAGATGTTCATTTATTCCTCTTTTTCTCAAATACATCCACAGTTTCTCTCTACTCACACTGTCAAATGCCGCTTTTAGGTCCAAGAATAACGCATACAACTTTCCTCCCTTTTCTGCTATTTCCTTCTCTACTATATGGTGTAGTATGTATACATTATCCATGGTCCCTCTTCCTTTTCTAAACCCGGCCTGTCCGTCTGGCAATATTCCATTCATTTCTAGTTCTCCATTCATTTTTTCTTCTAGTACCATGGCGTAGATCTTGTATGCTGTACTTAGTAACGTTATACCTCTTTAATTTTCAGCTAGCTCTTTATTTCCTTTTTTGTGTATCGGACATACAAGACCTACTCTCCACTGACTAGGAAACCCTTTTCCCTTCCATACTTCATTTATTATCTCACTCAGTCTCTCAATCAAATCTTCCGAACCATACATCCATGCTTCATTTTGTATTCCATCCACACCTGGCGCTTTTTGTTTTTTTTGTTTTTTTATTTGCTTCCATATCATTTCCTTTGTTATTTCATCTACATCTTGTTTCAGTTGTTCTGTTGTCATTGGCTGTCTATCGGATTTAATTTGTCCCACCCATTCTCTTCAATTATTTCTATCATTTCTTTTCCTTCTTAATTTTCTAGTTTGTCTTTTGAAACTCTTTTGCTTTTTTGTCCGTTATTTATTCTTTCTCCGTTTAGTCCAATCCTGGCGTTGAAATCTCCTCCTACTATTAGTTTTGTCTCTTCGGTTTTTTTAAATTTTGTTCTAGATTTTTTCATCCCTCTGCTATACAACGTAATCATTTTGTATTTTGTTCTTCCCAGTATAAAGTTTTGCTGCACCATTCCTTCCATTTCCAATTCTTCGTTATCTTCTTGTGGTATTTCCCTTCTTATTCCTATTTTTTTTTTCTTTAACAGCTGGTTGGCATTTCCATCTAAACTCTTTAGGCATTTGATTTTCCATGTTTGTCCACTTCTTTTCATCTATCCATGTTTCCACCATTCCAATTACATCAAATTTTCTTATGATTTTCCAAAAATCGTCATCCTTGTTATTTAAACCTGCTACATTCCAAAATAATATATTTATTTTATTGCTAGTATCTGTTATTTTTAGACCCTTTTTGTTTGCTTGTAATTTGTTTCCCTCCCCCCCCCCCCCATTTATTACTGCTACTAGTTTTTTGACACTTCTATTTTGCCGTTTCTTTCGTTGTAACAACGTTTCTCTCCATTTACCACTATCTTCATATATCCAACAATCGCCATCTTTCCTTTTGTCTTCTCCTCTTTTCTTAGTTCTTTCTGTATTTCTCTTTCTTTTCTTGTGAGATCATTATCAATAAATATGTTGCTTCCTTTTAATACGCTTTTCTTCATCATAATTTATCGTTTATCTTCCCAACTCTCTAATTGTACAAAAATACTTTCCAGTTTATTATTGTTTTTCATTTTATATGCTTTTTTCACAACTACACTTTTTTTTAATTTAGTTCTGGTCCAGTTTTCAACTTTTTCTTTTACCGTAGCTTCATCAATTATGCCTTCATTTAATCCCTGTATAATTACATTATATTTTCGTTCATTTCTTTCTTGTTTTTCTAATTTTTGTTTTAATTCGGCGACATCATTTTGTAAGGTATTTATTTTTGTTGTTTCCATTATATTAATTCTATTGTTTAATTTTTCGTTTTCTTCTCTTAATTTTGCCAGTTCTTGCAGGATTACAGTTTGTGTTTTGTTTATTATTTGTAACTGTTTTAAAATTGTTTCAGCTACTTGCTGGTTTATTCCACTTCCGCTTGCTTCTGTTGTAGCTATATCCGTTTTTTCTCTTCTTTTTTTTTCGTCTTGTTCGGGTGTTCTTTCAGTTTTACTGCCTCTTTTGAATACGTTTTCGTCGTCTGAAGGCATTATTAATTTTATTTGATAATATATTTATTATTTATTTAATAAAAATATTGTTCTTCGCTCGAGCCTCGATCCGCCATCCTTTGCATTTACAGTCCACGGTTCTACGCACTCGGCTACCAAGCGCTCTTTGGAATGAATGTATTAATTTTTGTATTTAATGCTTTAATAATTCCTTCCTCTATTCTAGTGTAATTCTTTCGTACGGTACGCTTATAGGTTAGGTTGCTTTATTACTTTCTAATTAGGATTTTAATCCTACCTTGCCTTTTCGCGGCACACCGCTTTGTTCCTCTTAATCTCTGTTGTTGATTTTATTGTCTCTGCACTTGTATTATATTGATTCTCTATTTGCTTTTAAAACTTTTACTGTAATTTGTTAAATGTCACTATCACTACTATCTCTCAATCAATCCTATTAACTATTAACACTACCCGAGGTGAATAAAACCCATCATCGTAACCGCAATCATACTCAAACTAAACAATTAATCGAATCCCTATTAGCATTCTCCCATGCAATCTACAGCATAATACAACCTTTCTCGATTAACAACTAATAACAATTGCATTAAAATAAACTAATCGCAACTTGTTTTTAGATTAAAACCGAGAGGATCGGGGCCAGTTCAGGATTGACACTAAATCCACAGCAAAGACCAGCACAGGAAACATGTGAGTATTAAGTATTTATAAAACCTCAAAATTACTTAATTATAAAGTAGTTAGATACTAATTTCAAAATAAAAATACAGCTCCTAATTCACCTCAACATCATTTTCATTCAACCATAGTGTATACTTGGTTGCATACCACTAATCCCTATTTTTGATTTTAGGAATTCCAACGACAGCAACTCCCCGGGAATTATGCCGTTACAATTTACAATAACAATAATTACATAACTTTAGTAGATCCTTTTACAAAATTTGCACAAGCTCTACCCATCATAGGAAAAACAGCTATCAATATCAGTGATGCTTTGATAAAATACTTTACATCATTTGGAGTACCAGAAAAAATAGTAGTCGATAATGGAAAAGAATTTGATAATGAAATGGTGAAAGAAATATTAAAGTTACACAAGATCAACGTACATTTGACTACAGCGGCTCACCATGAATCCAACGGTATTATAGAAAGATTCCATTTAACCTTCATCGAACATCTACGTTTACTAAAAGAAAATTACCCAAATGATAACAATTTAATGGATTATGCTATCATAGGATATAATAGTTCAATACATAGTTTAACTAACTTTACACCTTTTGAACTAATCTAATCTAATGAATTTTATCTAGGACAAATAGTTTATAAACAAAACCCCAATACTAGAAACAAGAAAAATAACAAATTTATTGGACCATATAAAATAACAGAAGTCTTAGACCGAAATAGAGTAGAAATTACTAATGAAGAAAATAAAAACAAGAAGCAAATAATTCACGTAAAAGAATTAAGAAAACCAATTTTTGTTACAGGTTCATCACCTACAGCAGTAGAGAATTAACCTCCTCAAAACTCCAAAACCTGAGTTCTAACCCAGGTTTATTACCACTCAAAATAGGCAACGCACAGATCAAAATTGACTATTTTTCCTTCATCCAAATATTCGATATATCGAAAGTAATAAATGAGTTTCACTCACTTTAAACAAACTTCAATAAATTAAAAATTGCATTTGAAAGTAACAAAACCAAGCCTAATTACAATAAAGAGTTTTATAATTTATATCGGTTAGTTGATAAATTAGAACATAAAATATCAACGTTAATAAATCAAATAAACCCTCTAAATAATAAAAGAACAAAACGAGGACTTATAAATGGACTTGGAAATGTGATTAAGTCATTAACAGGTAATCTAGATAATAATGATGCAGAGAGATATGATAATGCTATCACAACACTCTCTAAAAACCAAGTTAAGATTAAATCGTTAGTTAAAGACCAAATAACACTTATTCAAAAATCGATACAAACTTTTAAAGAAAGTACCGAAACTCAGGCTCACAATCAATTATATTTACAATCTTGAATTTTACAAATTGAAAGCATTATTAAAACAGTCGAGTTAAAGAATATTGAAACTTACCATTATTTTCTAACACATGTTATAATATCTCAAGTAATTACGTCTTATCAAGTAATCAATGAGATTCTAGAAAGAATAGAAACTGCCATCACGTTTTCTAAATTAAACATTTTTCATAATTCTATGATTGAACCAAGCGAGCTATTAAAGGAAATAAACTAATCAATAACCATTTATTAACAAACAAGTTACCTTTCGATCCAAAGATAGAAAACGTGTTATTGTTTGAGAAAATTGTTAACATCAAAAGCTACAGTAAAGAGAATAAAATCATATTTATTATCGAAATTCCAATAGTTGAAAATGAAAACTACAACTATTTTCATTTATAATCACTACCTATCCCTGAAAACAAAACATTCAAAACTATTTTACCGCTGTCCAAAAACCTTATCCTAAATGATAGAAATTACATGTTTTTTGACACTAACTGCCAAGAAATAACGCCGGAAGATTTCATCTGCAACAACGTATACCCAACAAGGATCCACGAAGATGAAGCCCCATGCGAGGTACAGATGTTAAGGTATTCAAAAAAATACCAGTCCTAATCGAGAATGAAAAAATAAAAAAAATAAACAATTACAACAAATAGATCGTCATTTTACCAGATAAAGTAGTAGCTACACAAGTTTGCGGCCCCAACAAAGATAACATACCACTTCAAGGAACGTATGTTCTAGAAACAAACTCTATCTGTGAAGTTAAAATTGGAAATATAAACATTCCAAGTTATAAAAACTCCGAGAGCAAATTCAAAATTATTAATTTGCCTACAATCGAATTTAAAATTGAAAACACCAACTCAATGGCTAAGTTTAAGCCAATGAAACTGAACTCTATTAATCTTGACAAAACAAAGAACATCCACAACGGATTAAACATGCAGGACCAAAAAATCTAAACAATATTGGAAGAGCCTCTACACTACAACAACATCAGTGTCTGGACAATTAATATTTATATTATAATTATCATCATCATAATATATTATGTCTTCAATTATGTTATAAATCTACGGTTTAAAAATGAGACCGAAGCAGAACCTAACCCAGATGTGACATTGCCGAATCTTGTTCCAAACCCCAGAATTCTAATCTAAGGATGGAGGAGTTATATAAACGCCATTCATTAGTTATATGAACGCCATTCATTGACCCAGACGCAAGAACAGCAAGTTATATGAACGCCATTCATCCACACAGATGCAAGCTCAGCAGAATAATAAACAACATGTTATTTCAGATATTATTAACACCGTGCATCTGCGCCTAGATTTAAGCTTACTAATCACTTTTGATTTATATAAATACTTTTAGAATAACCATTTAGTTCAGTCTATGTTAAGGCGTGAGCCTATTCATTTCATTAATAAAATTTAATCTTATCTTTTTTAAAAACGTTTATCTCTGCGGTCAGATTATAATTTGCTAGAATTCAACTAAAATAAAACAGGAATAACAAACGTCTTTGTCGACGGAATAAAGAAAAATCACATTTATATGTGGTTCGCAGACCAACCAACGTCATCGCAACGTTAGAAATGAATGTAGAAAAGGTCGGACGGGGTAATTAGGTTTTAAACGGATGCAATTAAATACATTAGGTCTGTTCCAACATACAATTTGGACAGTTTGCAAACCGTTCAAACTATGCACACAAACAAATTACTGTGTATAAAAGATTGCCTAAGGTTAACAAATATTTGTTTGTGTGCACAGTTTGAACGGTTTGCAAACCGTCCAAATCGTATGTTGGAACAGACCTTATATAAATTTTATATTTTTGACGTAATCTGTGTATGCCTTATGTATTATTTATTATTAAAAAAAAAGAATTGTTTTAATATATGCGGTTGTCCTTGGAGTTTATAAAAAGAAATAAAATGTGGCATTAATGAATTATTATAGATTATTGCTGTATATGTTTGTTTATAATTGTAAAATAACAATTTTTTAGTGCTGATGAAGGCAACAACTGTTTGCCGAAACGTCCACTTTGTATGAGTTTTCAAGATAAATAAATAAAGTAATTAATTGGTCCTATTGGTGCTTAATTCTTATTCTATGTAAAAACAATTATGTTTATGATTTAATAAAAATGGGCAAATCCTAAATGTAAACATACCAAATGGTTACAAACTAGTCTTATTTGACGTTTGCAGTATGTTTTCTAATATACCTTCGCAAGAAAGCCTATATATTATAAAGGACGTACTGGACAAATCTGCTATATATGTCACTTTTTTTTTGTCGTCCTTCTCCTATTGGAGGTTGGACACCATCATCTGCATATGTCACTACACAGATGAAATACAAAAATGCTTTTAAAATGTGTACTAATAAAAATTTATTTCAATTTAACGAAGTATTTTACAAACAAAATCCTAGACTTCCAATAGGATTACCGCCTATCCGACATTTTTATGACACACTTTGAAGAGAAATACTACTCATATTGGCTGGCTAAATCACACATTAACTTTTGGTATAGTTATGAAGATGATATTCTGGTTTGCTTTAAAGGAACACAAAGGCAATTTTCTTTTTTTACTATTCTTAAACAGCATCCATCCTAAGTTTCAATTTACAGTAGAATCAAAAGATCAATGAAGCAATTAACTTTTTGGATCTTACACGATCTAAAGAAAATTGTAACTTAGTTCTAAATATAGTCTACCCAAAAAGAGTTCTGCCACGCAATTTGTAACAAGGGTGTGCAATGCTGGGTGACTTAAGTCGGGGTTGCTACGGAAATGAAATAATAACAGAGACTAATGACCTAGTTCTCAACGGACACACATCCTCGAAAAATACTTTTGTCTGTCGCGGCAATGCGAATTAATGGTGTACTGTAACTTATAAGTGCGCATGTATTTGTGCTACTTACCCAAAGTGGGATATCTATATACATGTAATGCTAGTGCATTAGTGCCATGTAATATACTATGAGAAGAATAAATTGACGATTAATCTACCATACGTAACAAGAATCAATTACTTTCTAATACAATTACGGATTTTTTTGAAGAAGTGTTGAATGATTTAATATTATCTTTTCTCAGTTTTAATCCTAACTTTAAAGTGTACCATAAATTCAATCCTAAAAAAGAGTAGCGTCAAAATCTAACAATCACATATAATTTATACCTAAAATGTTTACTTTTACAAGCGGTCGATTGTCATTTTTAGCATATGCTAAAATATAATTTAATTTGTGTTAAATTTTTAAAAAGCTTTGATTGTTATTTTGATTACGAAAAATATTACGACCTTTTATATTCTCGTTTTATCGTTTCTCTGTCGCTTCTTACTACAATTGGGACAGTCTGTTTTGAAAACGACAGATTTTTTACAACTAAAAAAAAAGTTTGGGGTTATTTTTGTTGTTTTGCTGTATGATGAGAATGGTATTGCTAAATCAGGTTCTAACTTTAATTTGTCAAAACAAGTAGTGGAAACATTTTGTGAAGCTAAATACCTATTTGCTTCCAAACAAGTTTTTCGACGCTCCTCCCCCTCCTGCTATGGTTTGTTTAAAATAGAATTGCCCATATATTAAATTTCATTTAATAACAGACGCGATGAAAAAAGCAAAAACAAAAGTCGACTGCCAGCAGCCGACCTGTATGCAGCTTTTTTCAACGCTCCAGCAATATTTGCAATTTTCATTGCAATCCGACAGCGATCTAATTTTTAATCTTTTGTTCTGTCTGTTGTATACTTATATACAGCAAATAGAACAAATTTTTTTTTTTCAGAAGTTAATGGCTGCTGCAATTACACCCGTGCCGGAGCAGCAGCTTGAAGAAGCGATAAAGAAGGAACCCAAGGACGTCCCGGCCGGCTTCTTTTCCCAGGATAAGAAGACCAAAAAAAAAAAAAAAAGTCCCAAGCGAGGGATAAACCTGGCACCAACGCCAGAGTGGCTGCCCTGTCCCACTAAGTGCAGGGGATGAGAGACCAGATGGTCTCTATGGCGGTTACTATAGTAAGCCTCAACCAAAGGATTATGGATTTATCCTCATCTTTTCAGGTTCTCGCCGACTTTGTTTCGTCCCTAAAGAGCAACGGATCCACCCCCAGCGCCGAGGCTCCAAAGATGGTGGCAATGGACCTGGGGGCCCCTACCGGCGGGAACAAGCAACGCTACGACTCCACTCCCTCCGACGATGGATCATCCGATCCAGACGTGAGAGGCCACGCCCCTGTAAAACAGATACCGGACCCAGTTGCAGCCGACGTTTTAACAGCGGTCCGTGTGCCCGACGCCCCGCCCCTAACTTCCGATGAAGACGACGGCTTCACCGAGGTCAGCAAGAAAAAGAAGAAGAAGGCCGCCAAACGGAGCAGGATTACGAGTGAGCTTTTTCCTCGATTAATAAGGCTTTTAGCCACTCCCTAGCAGCCATCAGCCACTGGTATCATGCCATCAGCGGCTCCTCTTGCCGGTCCTTCAGGCCAAACGGCAAAAGAGCCTTCTGCCCCCAAGCGCGCCGCCCCCGCCCAAAAGGGGACCCCCTTCGATGAGGTAAAGTTCCGGCCTATTGCCTCGGACCTCAACCACGACGGCAAAAGCTTTATGGATAACGATGTAGTTCATCCCCCCGCTGACACTCCCGCAAATAATAATTCTTCTAAATCTCGTCCGCCGGCTTTTGTATTGACTGACAAAAGCAAATACCCGGCTACTTCAAAATGGTTTAAGTATAACCGAGTTGTTATCCTTTCCTCGGGTACTACCAAAGAGGGTATTCGCATGACGCCAGCCACTTCAGATGATTACATAAAAGCAACTGACTACCTCAAATCGGCTGGTGTGGGCATCCACACTTGGTCAACCGCCGAGGAGAGGTGTCTTGAAATTGTCATCAGACACGTTGCTAAATGTTTCACCGAGCAGGACGTGGGTCAGGCTCTTGTCGATCTGGGATTCTCCCCTTCCAACGTGCATCGTATGAGAAACAAGCACGTTAGGCTTAGCTTGGTTTCGGTGCAGCTTCCTAAAGACGCCAAATCAATTGAAATTGTAGGGTTGAAAGAACTCTTTGGTCTCAAGGTTTCAGTTGAGCCAAATTGACGTGGTGGTGGCATTCCTCAATGCCACAAATGCCAACGTTTGGGCCATACGGCTAAACGTTGTTTTTTCAAAGCGCCAGTTTGTCGCATCTATTCCGGGCCCTATCAATCAATGGTCTGCCCCAAAGACACACCTCCAAAATGAGCTCTTTGCGCGAGTCCGCAACGCACCAATTTTAAAGGATGTTCTTTTTATCAAAAAATGTTGGCCTCGCACGGCAAGGCAAATAAATCAGCCTCTTCGACTCCCGCAGTTGCTCCGGTTTCGGCTCAGTCATCATCTAAACCCGCAGGTCCCCGCAAACCTGAAGTTGTTACGGGCAAATCTTTTGCAAATGCGGTCGCTCCACAGGCAATTTCTCCGGTAGCAAGTCAGGATGACAGGATAGTCGCTCTGTTGAACGACTTCAACGATTTTCAAAAGAAAATCATGGCTACTCTTCTTCCGAATCAGTAAACAAGGAACCATTACTTCGTGTTTCTTCATCTAAGAGAACCTCGACATCATGCTGGTGTCCGAGACAAACTACAGTCCCACCCAATCGTTGAGACTACCAAATACCTTTACGTATTTGGGGTCGTCGGGGATTAGACTAAGGCATGGGACTTTGATTTTTGCAAAAAGATCATTGGACCTGTAATAAATAAATCTTTCTTTCACTTATTTTCGTCGTCTCGGAGCAGGAATAATTATAACATCGATGTAGTTTGATGGATAGTAATTATTCTTAATATTGTTAAATATACATAATGACTACTTAATTGATTCGATATTAATCTTAACTGATTCGATACTAATATTCTACTAATCTTAACTGATTAATTAATTCGTCACTTATATATGTGAACGAATGTCCGGCCAGCACTTTTCAATGAAAGCTGTGTTTATACACATCTGCTTAGGAATGCGCTGATCGACAAGGCAAAGTGCAATGTCGCGGCCATGCAATGTTATTATAATATAACATTATATCATCGCTCTGGTCCACTACACCTCCTCCTTTTGAGGTAGTGTGAATTTGCGATAACAAAACCGGAAATTCACACTTTCATATATCTATAAAAAATTCTTATTCTAAACACGTGCTACATTATAATAACTTAAACTAACTTCAGTTCTAGAAAAAAAAATTATTATATTATTTTTATATATATATTTCGATTTATGGTTAAATACTTATACAAACATTATATTACTATATCTTAGTATCTAAATTACAATATATGTTAAGATTATTTTATTTACTATGCGTTATATTTACACAGTCTATTTTCGTGAATTGTCAGTGTTTTGTCGTTAATGTCCGTAAGGGTGTAGTTTACACCTGTCTTTTTTATCACTGTATAGGGACCCTTAAACAATGAATCGAACTTTGTTCGAGCCTCATTGGTTATAAGTACCTTATCATTGATTTTAATGTTTGATGGTCTACTGTTGAGATCAAATTTCGCTTTCCGTTTCTGCTTTATCTCTGAAATGATGCTGTTTGCTCTTTTCAGCGCAGTTTGTAACCGGAATTTAACCTCTTTACTGTAGTTTTCCACATTATATATGGGTTCGATTTTGTTTGTCGCAAAATCAAGGGGAAGGATTGGGTTTTTTGCAAATATCAATTCGAAAGGACAATAATCGTGGACTGTGGATGGTGTTGTATTATAACAATAAGAAAAATATTTAATCCACTCATCCCAGTCATCATTAAACGAGTTAATGTACATTCGGACGTATTCGTTTATTACCCTGTGGATTCTTTCCACTGTACCGAGCGATTGTGGTCTATACGGGGTTGATGATAAATGTTGTATTTATAGAAGCTTAGTAAGTTCGGTAAGCGTTTCGTTCAAGTATTCCGTACCCATATCTGTTCTGATCTCTTTCATTGGACCGTAAATTAGGATGAAATGGTCGACGATAGCCCGCGCTACCGTTTTCGCCTCTTTGTTGGGAATCGCAATTGTGACAGCGTATTTAGTGAGTTCACATTCTATGGTAACTGCATATAAGTTACCTTGCGATAATTTGAGGAATGGGCCTATTGTATCAATTATGACGATATCAAATGCTTTTTGGGGGGTTGGGGTGATACATAGGGGTGCCATATTTTTTATTTTTGCTTTATTGATTTGACAAAGGTGACATGATTTGAGAAATTTAGCTATGTCCCTCCTCATGTATTTCCAAAAATAGTGTGACCTTAATTTTGAAATTAATCTAGTTCTACCACAATGTCCTCCTAGGATAGGATCAGTGTGAAATTGCTTTACTGGTTGTGTTAATATTATTGTGAGTTTACTTAGCTTTTCATTTGCCATACTTTTAAATAACGACGGGGGTATTACATTAAACATTTTATTATTGAGCTCTATTTTTATTTTATTTTTCCCGTGATCTCTGGCTATACTTTCAAGCCTTACCTTACCTTTACCATTAATTTTGTAGCTTTCATTGCTTCGAAGTTGCGCAATACTTCGTAAGTCTTTAATTTTGTCTCTTCTTTTTGTCTATCTTTATTAATCTTTCCCTTTTCTTCAGTAATTTTTTCTTTCATTGCGCGCGTTTGTACTGCTAATACATGCGCTACGCTTCGCTGGATTTTTTTGAATTCGCCGATGTTTATTCTAGACAACGCGTCGGCTCCGACGTTGTTTGCACCTTTTATAAATTCTATGGTGAAGTCGAAATCCTCAAGATCCAATCTCATCCGTGTTAACTTTGATGAGGGATCTTTCATTGAAAATAAGTATAATATTGGCCGATGGTCCGTTTTAACTAAAAAATTTTGTCCATATAAATTCGGTCTGTAATGCTTTATAGCCCAGTAAATGGCTGCTAGTTCTTTCTCTATGGTTGATTTGTTCAACTCTCCCTTTGTAAATGATTTTGAAGCATAGGATATTGGTAAATCAATATCGTTTACCTGCTGACTCAGTATTGCTCCACATGCATGTTTAGTTGCGTCGGTGGTTAAGGTGAATGTCTTATCCATCTGTGGATACTGTAAAATTGGAGGTTTTAATAAAATATTTTTAAGGGTTTGAAATGAGTTTTCACACTCTGTATTCCACTCGAATGTTGCTCCCTTTTTTGTTAATATATTTAGACAAGTTGTAATTTCAGCAAAGTTTTTTATAAACCTCCTGTAGTAATTACAAAATGCTACAAATCGTTTAACAGCTGCCGCTTCTGTTGGTCTAGGATAGTTTCTAATAGCATCGAATTTTAATCAGGTAAGATGCTTTTGTCTGTTATATTGTGACCTAAAAATGTCACTTCTTTCCTGAAAAATCTACATTTTTCTGGATTCAGTTTCAAACAGAACTTTTTCTAGGTTCTCAAAATGGTGTTTTTCTGAACAACCTATGACAACCAAATCTACCATGTACATGAATGCCTTTTCTGAGGTCAATGCAGCGAATGCGATATTCATCATTCGTTGAAAGCTGTGTATTATAATATAACATTGCATCATCGCTCTGGTCCACTACAGACAACTCCGAGGTCGACACCCTCAAGCTAGTCTCTCTAGAATCAAATGCGATAGTGGTCAATGTGCCTGGCTTAGGGACATTAAAAATCGCATCTGGTTATCTCAGCCCGAGTAACCGAATCGATACGGCGGATTTCGAATCGGTCTTATCTAACCCTCTCCCCACAAGCATTGCTGGTGATTTCAACTGTAAACACCCAGCGTGGAATAGTTTACAGACAAACGTCAAAGGTCGGACGTTGTTCGACTTTGTAGAGCAAAAAGGGTTTTAAGTAGTGGGTCTGAAGAACCCACTTTCTATCATAGCGCAGGGCACCAAGGGGACGTTTTTGATGTGGCTAAATTCAAGAATGTCAACCTGGTTTACACCATTCGAGTAGTCAACGACATGAGTTCCGATCACCTCCCGGTCTTGCTAGAGCTTTTCGGAAGGGGGTTACCTGGGGAGGGAGGAAAGTCCGTCATCCGTCAGCGGCACCGCGACCCCTTAGATCGCATGACATTAAACTCTCTTCATGGTGAGGTAAGAAAAGCCATAAGGTCCCACAAAGAATTATGTTGGAAAAATACCTTGGAATCCTTCACGGAGGACGATCATCCAATGTGGATTCCTTAAGGAACAGGCCGGTCTCCATTCCAGTCATTCATGGCGAAAATGGGGTACAATACTCGCTTGAGAGAAAGGCCAAAGCATTTGCCTGGAACTCCAATGCTCCCCGAACAATTGTTTGGACTCGGAGCACGTCGAAAGGGTTGAAAGGGTGGTTAGGAGAGCCTTGAATGCTGCTGACGACGACGCGCCGCTGCAAAACGAAAGACCGTCTCGAATACGAGAAATTATACAAAGACAATAAATCCGGTCTGCTCCAGGCTTTGACAAAATACCTAATAGAGCGCTAAAATGGTTCTCGCACAAAGCGATAATGGTTCTCACCAATATTGCTAATGTGATCTTTTGCACTGGGCAATTTCCTACAGTTTGGAAAACCTCAATTGTCATAAATATCCCAAAACCTGGAAAAGACCGGCGGTTTCTTCAAAACTACCGGCCTATCAGTTAACTATGCACCTTGAGAAAGGTCATAGAAAAGGCTATCTTAGATATTATTTAGGATCACGTTGATTCGAATAATTTACTTCCTTCGCATCAGCACGGATTTTGTTGGAAGCATTCTTCGGTCCACCAGTTAAATCGGGTGACTGATTTCATTGTGGAAGGTTTTAGGTTGAAAAAGGCCACAGGGATGGTCCTTTTCAACGTAGAAAAAGCCTTTGACAAAGTCTGGCATAAGACTCTTCTCTACAAACTTCACAGTCAAAAATTTCTTCTACGTCATATAAGACTGATAGCCTCATATTTAAACCGTAGAACCTTGGCTGTTACAATTCAAAAACACGTTTCAACCATGCGAAATATCACGGCAGAGGTCCTTCAAGCTCCATTCTCTCTCCGGTCCTTTTTAATCTTTTCGTTGCTGACATGCCTTCGGGATCAAAGCACGGGGTTAAAATGGCACAATACGCAGACGATACTACACTTTTGTACTCGTCAAGGTCACTTCTGGTGATCACCTCTAGGCTACAAAAAGCCACCGACGATCTGGAATGCTGGTTAGATGACTGGCTAGTAAAGGTCAATCCGGAGAAAAGCAAAGCCGTTTTCTTCACTCGGCGACGGAACGCACCTCATGATAACGTTTGTCTCGACGACGTTCCCATACCGTGGTCCGATTCTGCTAAGAATCTAGGAATTACCTTTGACAAGGGGCTCACGTACAAGTTGCACGTGCAGTCAATAAGGCTAAATTAGCTAAAAATCTTCTGGTTCCGATGCTGAGACGGAACAGTGGCCTCTCTCTCCGGAATAAAGTCCGGTTATACACGTCTACCATCAAACCCATGATGACGTACGCGTGCCTTGTCTGGGAAACCGCCGCAAATACGCATCTAGATAGGTTAGAGTCGTTCCAAGGCAAGACCTTGCGGTGGCTCACTGGAGCTCCATGGTTCGTCCAAAATTGCGATATTGAAAGCGTTCTCGGGATTCCACCACTACGCAGACATATCGAAGCTTTGGCCGCAAAGTACTTGGACAATCTCGCGGTTTAATCCAATCCTGATCTGGCCCGACTCGCCGAGCCAGACAATCGATTAACATAGATGAGTTAGTTGTGGTAGATTGCTTTAAAAATCACCAACTTCAAACACAGAGTAATTTACATTTACTACGAATAGATAGAAAATGGAAAGTAAAAAATAATTTAAACAAAAGAAGAAATAAAGTTAAGATAAGAATAAATTTAAAAAAAACAAATACAAACGGTATACCAAGAAATAATACAAAAAAATCAAAGAGAAAAAAAAAACGTGCATAGAAAGACAATAAGAAATTTCTAAACGGATTATTCCAGAAGCTGCAAAAGAGAACTGTGAACTAACAAAAATACTAAACAAAATTATTTTAAAGAAATGTTGGTAGACAGAAAAAGTTAAGAAAGAGATAAAGGACAAAAAAATAGAAAAGATACCTATAAACAAAAAATACAAAAAAAAGAAATGAAACAAAGAGAATATAAGAAGCAAAAAAAACATGAACAAAATTTGGCAAATAAAATAACTTTTGGAAATAAAAATTATTCTACGGAACGTTAAAACATCTAAAACAACACAATATGATAAACATATAAGATAAAAACAGAGGCATACTTTCAAGAGCTAACAAACAAAAAGTAGAAAAAAACAAAACAGAAAAAATAAAGTAGTGCTACGGGACAAAAAACAAAAGAAATAAAATAATTTAAAAAAAAGAAAAGCAAAAGAAAGAAATTAAAGATTAGGAAACACCAAGAACAGATGAAACAACGCCGGAAATGATAAAAATCATGAATAAAGAGAGAATTGCACAAATATCAGAACTAATTAATAACATAATAAAAAACAAACAAAAATCATGGAAAGAGAATAAAGGCATAATCCTACTCATACATAAAAATAGATAAAAGATTAACTGAGGTATTACAGTGACAAGCATGACAAGCAAGATAATAACAAAAACTATAGCAAAAAAAAAATGAGAAACAAACAATAAAAAAAAATAGAAGACAGCCGATGTGGAAGAAGAAGAAATACACAATAAAAAAATGGTTAAAAAAGTAAAGAGACCGGCAATAACATATAAATTTTACTTGCCAAGTTTTCTGAATGTTTTTTTCTATTTTGCTTTTATTTTTTATTTAGTTAATTATTCTATATTTTGTTATATAATAATATTTGAACAAATATGATAAGTAGCTAAATTATAAAACTTTTATCTATTGCGTAATTAAACTAAATTGAAGTATATTACATGTTGATATAAATATGTAACAAATTATATTTAGACAGCGTATTTAAATATTATCAGATAAATTAACTCTAAAAATTACTTTAAATTATAAAAAAATATTTATTAGTTTTAGTTTGAAATATCTAATTTTGTTTAAGAAAATGTTATAATATATGAATTTAATTTTTACTATTTTTTTATATTTTATACAAAGATATAAATAATAAAATTTAATAACAAAGCTTATGTAATTATAATTTTATAAGTAAATATTAATTACTAACAATGCTTTAAATACATTTGATTTATGTATTTTGTGTGTTTAGATTAAATAGTAAAAATAATTTAAACCATAATTAAGACTCTATCAGCATCATTCGCAAACAAACAATTTTCATTTTTATTTAATTAGTGCCAAACTACAAAAATATTTCACCTCACGCTGCATCTATTCCCGGGAGGTTTTTTTTATGCATTGTGCTATTTAATGATATTGGAATCAATCCAACCGACGCCATACAATTGCCCGTCGCAAGGACCTGCAGAAAGTGCCGGACAGAATAATATCTTCAACCACGCAGTTTGCTCTCATAAAAATACAAATTAACGTATTGTTTTTTATCTTTTATTATAATTTTTTGGCCTAAACAAAAAAATTAAAAATTCAAACCTTATATTTGGTTGAAGTCCTTACTAAAAGATATATTGTGACAGAGTATAAAGTTAAAAAGATTATAAAATGTTTTTGCTGTATCTTGAATTGCAAATTTTTGATGCTAAATGTGCCAAAACGTTTGTTTTAGTAGTTTTGAGTTCATGCTTTGCATAGGCCGTTTATTTCTCTGATGCACCTTTTTAAATAAATAAGTATTGTAAGTGTATTAGCTAGAACCCGCTTTCTATTTACATTAAATATTGAATAAAACAAAATAGAAAAAATAAAAACTTATACTTACATTATACAGTAAAAGTATCTAAACGAAATTAATTATTATAGGGCAATTTATATTAAAACTCAATAGTTAGTTTAGAATTATATTTGTATTAACAGATAGTCAAAAATCAACTTCTTAGACTCTTAGTGTAATTAATTCTGTGGTTACTAATCAACTCAATAATAATTACACAAACTTAAAATATTAGCCATTTTGCACAAAAATGTGTAAATAATTTTATAATACATTAGATTTAAAAACGACTAAAAATTGTTATTACTGAATAGAATATTATTAATATTAAGTGCTACAGCTGGTAAAATAATACATCTTTGGTGTAGTGTATTGTTCAAATACAAATTGTTATTACAAAATTTAGTTAAATTTGTAACACGTTAACTAACAAAAAAAAGTGATAAAAAGTGATTAATCTAATACCAAAGATATATTTATACAAAGTGGAATACGTATTTAAAATTGCTAAATTAAAAATAAATGATCATAAAAACAACAAACTCACTCAAAATATAACGTACAAAACTTGTTTAATTATTTGAACAAAGCAGTAAATTTCAAATTGAAATTACAATCCAATTCTGGTATTAATTTTATTGTATTTGTATAAATCACATTCATATATAAAAGCAAATATTGAAACAATAAATCCAAAAAACAAAAAATAAAAACAGAAAATTAAATGCGGAATCCTTAACTGATCTGGTTCTTGCACTTTATTGTTGGTATTTATTATTGTGTAATCTCGAAACCATTTTACAATTAAACCATTTGCATTTAGCTTATGAATCAAATCGTTTAGATAAGGTGTTAGATAAGGAAATGGTATGGGAATAGAAATTAATGATAATCCTAAATTGATTTTAAAAAACGGATCGTGTTCTCGGTTTACAAGTATTTTGTTATAGCTATCAGCATTTGATTCAATCATGTGAATACAAGAATTTCTCTTCTCGACCACGCTTATTACATGATCTATTGTAATGTATGTATGATTTATTGTTATTTGAGATAAGTTATAATTGATCATTTTATCGTCAAAGTATTTCTTATGATAAGGGTAAACCATCAATTTTATTTTCTTGAAAAATAATGATGACTGTATAGAATCAATTTGAGGTTCATATAATGGATTAATTAGAAACGATAAAAATATTCCAGTATAAGCATTTATAAGGATAAATGATAACAACACCCACGATATAAATAGTATCTTTAGAATCTTATCATTCGGTGCTGTGATGCCTTGAGATAATAATACAGCGTATGTTTGTAGCACAATAAATTCAAATTTGTTATAACGTTGAGAAGTTTTAACATATTTTAGTAAAATGTATGTTGCTAGAATCATAACAGCAAATGCTACTAATATTCCTATCCAAATTTCTTTTTGAAAAACATAAATCAATCCATATTGATTTAGTATTGGTTGGGATATTGGTACAACAATAACTTCTTTACCTACATGATACGGAAAAGAATATGTGTTACTTGCTGCTTCATCCATAGAATATGCAATAGGTCTAATCATATCATCTCTGATTCTATCATTTAAAATATTCCATTCTAATTTCATTTGCTTTGAAAATTCTTTAAGTATTAAAATCTCAACACCGTTGTCGTTATCAATAACAAAAGGTAAATTTTTTATTACTCCGATATAAATTTTGCAAGTACTGCAATTATTAACATCATATTCATATAAATATCTTATAGCGTCAGTATCACTACAATTTAATTGAAAATTTTTGTCTGGACCTTTTTCATATCTGGAATATATATCTTTAGGAGTTTTACCATACGCAACTCCGTTTCTGTCTATAACGATTAACCTATCATAGTTTAGATATGGATAGATTTTTTTAATATCAGAGTGTCCAGTATAGATCAGAATAAAGTACATCTTCTTGTCTTCTAAGTAACTATATAACTTACCGACGTTTGTATTTTTAAAATTAGATAATTTATCTTTATAATTGTCTAATAAAATTATAGTAAAGTTATAAAAATCCCTGATTAAATTGAAAGTTGATTTATACTTATCTGAGTAGAGAATATACGAATGATCGCGTTTTAAAATGCTTTCTGATAGCATTGTATCATTTTGCAGATCTACTATATTAATTCCTACATTATAGTATTGTTGGAGTATATTGTTGGTGCATTCTCTAATTTTTGTATAGATGCCATCTTTTTCAAGCTAATAAAAAAAATTAAAAAATTAAGTTTTATACAAATAATATAACAAATTGCAGTAATTTAAACAAATAAAAAAAAAATCACTTTTTCAAATAGATATTTTTACACAAAATAAATATATTCATTGTTTTCTTAGACCTGTTTGCATCATAGTGGCTTAAATTTACGCTTATTTAAACCAAAGTTATCTTTAAGGGTAGTTTTAATTTTCATTGCATTGCATCAACATATTTTAAGCTTAGTTTAGCAAACAAAAGTTTAAAATAGATTTCACACGGCAACATTGTACATTTCTAGTTATTTTACAGAAACTTGTTGGTATTTGTGTCTTTTTATTTAATATAAAATAAAAACGTAAAAATAACATAAAACCTAATCTTTAAAAGCGTGTGTCAGTCCAGATCATAATAAATTTGTACTTTTTAATTAATATTATTGCTTAGAAACGGAAATAAAGCCAGAATACCACTGCAAAAAAATAAATCTTGAAGTTGAATTATATTTTTAGGTTAAGTTTTTACTAAGCCAACAATATTGACAACTTTTTAGTCCGGGAGCCAGCGAGTTAGTCCTTTTTTCTAAGCTTTATTTGGTATCACTGGTAAGTAAATGGAGCTCCAGCTGGCGCACCTCCGGGGGGTGTAGCTGCGGCAGCCTCCCACACACGTAAAATAATAATTAAAAAAAACTAATACCGCAAAAGCTGAAACTTTGTTCACATGTTGATCATGCTATAAATAAAAGAAAAAACGTATTCAGCCAAATTTAAAGTAAGGGATTATGCTTCAGCTTTTCACGTAAAGAAGTAAAAAATATGCGCTGGATAAACTGATACCGCAAAAGCTGAAATTTGGTAAACTAATAGTTAAATTAATAACTTAAACAAAAAAAACATCCAGCTATACATTTAGTGAGGGAAAAGTGTCCAGCTGATGCAGTGAAGAGCGCTGCGCATGGGTATGCGCTTGGACGCGTCGTATCTTTGATTGCATCAGCTGGACACTTTCCCCTTAATAAACATAAAGCTGGATTTTTTTTTTTTTAACTTATTCAGTTAACTATTGTATTTCCAAATTTCAGCTCTTGCGGTATCAGATATCTATACTTTTCTCATTAAACCCAGCGTGCCGTTCATACAGTTATTGGATGATAGATAAGTATACGTATTGGAGCCCAGCTATTAGTTAAGGGTCCCTTAAAGCCATAAACTCCCTTAAATTTGTGGTGCAACAAAATAAGCCACCCTTAACGTTTTAAGGGTTGTTTAAGATTTAAGCGATGTTGGTGCAAACGGGTTTTGGTAGTCTAGTCACTTTATAAAAACGCAAATGGTTTAAAGAATTTTGTTATATATGTAATATTGTATACAAATATGTAAATACGGTTGCCTATATATTCAATGTTTATGCAACGTGCTTTTTAATAAAGCAGTCTACGCTTACCCGTCTTTCAATCAACACGTAACTTTCTCTAACAGGGAGGGCTTAGAAAAACTTAACCTCAAACTGTCAACTAAGCTTTGCTATCTTAATAAAAGCAAACAACATTTTTTGCAATAACTTGGCGTTTTAAAGTGATATAAATTGCAACTATATAATTTTTTATTTACGCTTTAAATTTAAGGTTAAATGACTTTTTTACGTACGAGCAATCATTGTTGAAATAATAAACAAAAAACAAAAAAAAAAACTCTTTTTACACCATCATTATAAAAACGAAAAGCTTATACATAACCAAAAAGAATTTTGTCTAAACATTTTTTTTGCGTAGGTTAACTTTAAAAGTTTTTCAATCCCTCTGACATGATAATATTAATTGTTTCCATAAACGACATTAATAGATAGAACATCACAGTGTTATAAACTTTGCTAAACAAATGTAACAAACAAAGTTTTGTTATAATGGCTGAGCATTGATAAATGAATGGCAGATAACTCTTGATCATTGGTATTGCAAATTGGCAATTAGTTTTTTTTATAAAACCATTTTATTTAAAAAATTCAGCAAAGCAACTCCATTTTCAATTTAAATTTAGAATTATAGACACAATGTCGCGTAAAAGTTTAAACATTTATAGACTGTAAACTAAAGAGTTCTATAACTAGAGATTCCAAGCCAGCGTTTTGCCGTACAATTCGGTATCTCTGTTCTTGTTGCACAACACTATACCCTCTCCGTCTCTCTACTAATGATCGATATACGTTGTAGTTGATAGAGAAAACGGAGATGCCAAATTATACTACGGCAAAAAGCTAGCTTGGAATCTCTAGTTATAGAACTCTTTGCTGTAAACCCGTAAATTTATGTTTTTTATAAAAGAAAATTATAATTATTCAAGGTTGTGCCAATTTTGAAACCGATTTAGTTTTGACAATACAAAAAATTTAAGTTTCACGCTTGATAGCAGTGATCAAAGTTATACCATGATTTCCTCTTATTGCGTAAAATATTTTATGACCGCCGATAGAGTTATTATTAAAGTTTGCATTGTTAAACACAAGTTAGGCAACCAATTTTTCAAAATATTAAATTAAGTTTGATGTTTACACAAATTCTTTCAAAAATTGTTATTTTTTGTACGGTACACAGAACCCCGTAATCAATAAAATGTTAATCATGTGTTTTGGATCAAATTTTTGATTAAAAAAAACGTTAACACTTATGTGTAGCGGAAAAAATAAGAAACGTAACCTAACTATCACAGTTCACACCAAAGCTATACAATGCTTTGATGCCAGACCCTAAAAACTAAATAAACTTTTAGGGCGTAACCAGTGGTTCTAGTCGGTAGAGAGACCTTTTTGTATTAAAATTCTAAGCTGGCAAGCGGCCGGGGGCAAGGTTCTAGACAGTTTACAATCACACCGCAGCGTAGCAGAAGGATAAAGAAAACTGGTAGTTAAATCACTTTAAAGATGCGTTTCTAAAACTTGGCAATACTCCACTTTAGCTCACATTTCTTTTATAAACGGGTGGGTGAGATAAACTCAATTTGATCAATTGGCCGCGTTGTTCAGATGGCCAACAAGGCGAATCTTTGTTAGTGGCGAGATATGCAACAAGCTGTTTACTTAATGATTTTTGTACGTAGTATCCGTTTGTGTACAATTAATTTTTGGGAACAATTTATTTCTGGTAGCCCTGACAATCAATTTTTGCCGTCTTTACTAAAAAATAAAAACTCAAGTGCGTATTTAGATACCTCAAACAATTAGCGACGAATGCGTTTTTGGATACTCTGTTAATTTCTTTATTAGCAACGTTTATAAAAAACTATTTTAGTTCGGCTAGTTTTTGAATATTTTCCATCCTTATTGACGATAGGTTGGGACGCGCCTCGTCTGGCAGCTGAGAGCGGTTGCGTATACCTGGTACCGCAACCTCACTGAAAAGGTGAAAATTGAGCATTTTCAAAACATTTTAAGACAAATTTTTTTTTTTTTTAATAATTTGTTATGTGACTTTACCATTTCAAATCTATCTTGCCAGACAATTTTGCCATTGTTAACATGTGCCCGACAATTTAAATAATTGAAAAATAATAATTTTAAAAACAATTTAAAATGTCTAGCAATTTAATATATTGTAATTCCATGATAAAAGAATATACTGTTAATTTTCCAACAGAACTTCGGTTGTTTAATAAGCAAATTGGTCATCCAGGAAAGAATAGGTGAGTTGGAAGAGCGCGGCATGTACTTCCTCAGGTGCGTGACAGAGATAACAACCAAATTTTTGTCTGGCAAGTTAACAGTATATTGTTTTATCATGGAATTACAATATATTAAATTGCCAGACATTTTAAATTGTTTTTAAAATTGTTATTTTTTATTTATTTAAATTATGTCGGGCACAACTGTCTGGCAAGATAAGATTTATAATGGTAAAATAACATATAAAATTATGGAAAAAAATAATTTTGTCTTTAAATGTATTGAAAATGCTCAATTTTCACTTCTTTGGGGAGGTTGCTCTACCAGGTATACGCAACCGCTCTCAGCTGCCAGACGCGGCGCGTCCCTACCTATCGTCAATAAGGAAGAGAAATATTCAAAAACTAGCCGAACTAAATGATTTTTT
Source organism: Tachinus rufipes (assembly GCA_963932245.1). Classification (NCBI taxonomy): domain Eukaryota; kingdom Metazoa; phylum Arthropoda; class Insecta; order Coleoptera; family Staphylinidae; genus Tachinus; species Tachinus rufipes. The sequence goes on from OZ010748.1 coordinate 57,234,926, forward strand.
TGCGACGTTGTTAGCTCTTATACTATAAGAAACAATTTTGCAGTGCCAAAGTAAAAAAAAACAAATGAAAGCCTAGTTGCCTACAAAACAGAAAAACCTACTTGCTGATCTAGCCGTCCATATTGCAATGTGCTGTGTCTGCAAGGTACTTTAGGGAGGTCGGTTCTGATTTACAGTTTTGTATTTAAAACAGCAAAAAAAACTTTGGTCTGTATTAACTGTTATGGCCCTTTTTATAAAGAATGTTATCTTGGAAAAAATCATGAATTAATTAATGATTATGCTTTTCAGTGCGCTACCAGCACAACGAAAAAAGTTACAACACTAGCCTATGATTGCTACATTGAAATTGAAAATTTAAAAAAGTGACTTAAAAAACTAAATAAAAAACTTGGAACAATATCAGTGATGAGTCACAATTGCATACTGAAAAAATTAGCACATCTACAATCTCTCTAAACATTGACACGGAGACAAAAATCGATCTATCTTTTTTATCTAATAAAACAGTTAATCTTGTTGAGATGTAGTAACTAAAATCTTTACTCAATTAAAAAGATGTTAACATAATTAAGTGTTATGAAGAACAAATTAGAACCACTATAATGTTCTTAAGAAAAATTTTAAGAAAACAGAAGATTTTTTTGAAAGTAACATGTTTAAAAGAAGAAAAAGAATCAGAAAACAAAATCAAAAACTAACTCAATTAGTGTGACAAAGTTCGGCTCTGCACACTTATCGCGTGCCATGTCGCGCACTTCATGCTGTCGGTGCTATCATGCGATCTTTGGCTAAGCAAGTTGCGTTTGCGCCTAGCGCGTTTTCTGTGCCGCCGTGCGGGATTTCCGCTAAGTGGTTCATTTGCGAATGTGTGTTCTCTTAAAAACTGTTTTTCGGCTATTCAGTGCAATTAAGTCAATTGCAACTCCAGCCTTCGGTTTTTATAGGTAAGTGCTTTTCTTGGGTATTATAAAACTTATATTTTATTTATAATTATATATTTATATTAAGTTACAAACTTTTATTTAAGTACGATTTATTTTAATTTTATTGTATTTATAGGAAACACATGTTTTAGAAATATAATTATTTTATTTTGTGTATGGAATTTATTTGAACCTAGAGAATTATATATTTAATTCACCTAATAAAATCAACCCTGAGATTAATTTTGTTACATTTTGGCAACCAACACGTGGCTCAGGTTATATTCCATATATTAAAAATAAAAAGACAAATTTATTACGGATGCAACGGACCCCAATAAACCACAACTGTAATACAAGACGATGATGAAAATTGAATTGATCCGCCTTTTTATAGCCCCGATGATAAAGATAGACAATTGGAAAATTCCTCACCTGGAGAAGCAGCAAGTGGAATCGCAATTAATTATCCTTTGTATGTAAATCCAATAACAATTAATAACTGTGGAATTTCTGGTAAGTCCTCTTGATCATTTTACTACAAAAACGGGTACTATACCACGTGTTTTTGTAAAAAACAAAAAATCTAATTCTATAGATTTTTATGATAAATTTAATGAAATTAAAAATACTATGCAAATGACTTGGACAAATCATTTGAAACAATGAATGTAGTTATAGATAAATTTATTGATAATGTTAATACACCTCAACCTGTAGTAGAAATGCATATGTTTGGTGGTAATAGCAGAAAATTAAACCATATTGTAGACCATCCTATTAATAATAATAATTCTATACACATTGGTATATCAAAGATGATTTATATAAGCACTTCTCCTATTAATATAATAAAACAAAATCAAAATGTACTTCAATATATACAACCTTTTATATCAAAAACTCAGCCGCAACATTGTATTCAACCAGGTTTTATTTTACAAAATGTACAATCACCACAATCATTTAACTCCCATTTAGATAATAACACATTAGCACCTCAACCACAACCACATCCATTTACTTGGCCTATTTATTGTAACCAGGTACCTCTACCAATAAATGTAAACCCAGAAAAGGTAATCCCTTTAAAGGTTTGCCTGTATTTAAAGGTAAATGTATACAACCTTTACAATTTATTGAAAAACTGGAAACGACAATGTTAACTTATAGAATAGACTACGATTAGCTTGGTCTATGGAGGCACACACTTTTTGCAGAAAGAAGAAACTTGAGTTTGGTTTGAAGATGTAGTTAATATGTGTCGCGACTTTATCAACAAACACTGAAACGTAGATCGACAGCATAAAACGCGTCGCTTGATTGAAATTCAAGCGACGCGATTTATGCTGGGTTGTATAAATTTTTAGATGAATCATTTACCACCTATTTCTTTAATTTATATACATTAGCGCAGTCATTATTTCCTCCATACAAACTGTATCATATAATAAACATAATTAATAAGAGTGCATTCAATTTCAGAGACACTTGCACGCCTTCGCACAGCTGAGTATTTAACGCGTCATAATTCCTCACAAACAATAACAGGGACGTCGCGTAACCCCGAAACAAATTATGCACAAACAACCTCCTCGTTTTAACTTGCACAAACAACCTCCTAGTTATTAATATACCGGCCAGAAACGCTCCGATACACCTGTTTGTACTTGCCCAAGTTTTGCACCTCGTTCTCAAAATGCTATTGCTATTAGAGTTGTCAAAGAACGTAAACGACACAATTATCCAAGAGGAGGACCAGTCCACCACTTTGGAAGACAACATTCTTGCTACCACTGAACAGGAGTATTCGGAAAGCTACTTAAACCCGACTGTTTAGGTCCGCAGATCGGGTTATTAAAAAGGACCTACCCTTTTGCAATTCAAGACTCTTCAAAAAACCTATTAGAAGAGAGATGCAATTATTTTTATCTCACTACCCTTACCAATACTCCGGTTGTATTATTACAGTTGGGAAACTTTAAGCTTTTGTAGACACAGGTAGTGATATCACTTGTATGTCAAACAAAATATTACAGCAAATTTAACCTGCAATTCCACAGGCACCAGTTTTGCCAGTACAAGGTATTCGTGTTAAAGGTGCCTATAAAATCAAAACCAGCAAAGTAACTCAACAGTTGCTACTTGCTTTTCTCTTAGATTCATTTTCAGAAAAATGCGAGTTTTTGGTGATACCTAATTTATCATACCCAATTATTCCCGGCGCAGATTTTACTTATAATTAAGTAACCATTTTTTTTACACAAGCAAACTACAAATTCCTGAAGCAGATAGAGTAATATTAATAAACACTATACACCCAACTCATGAGTTTTTGCCTCAAGTTTCTGCTGGTTTAAGAATTTGCTTGCTTAGTTCAATACTTCTATTTGTTCCTATTTGTTATGACAAACCTAGTCCAGATTTTTTATTTATATACCAATTTTTTCTAGTTTTCTGCACTTTTACAGAAACATCAAAATAGTTTCTGCAATAAACCAGGTTTAACCCATGTCTATGAGCATGCTATTAATTTAACGGATCCTCGCCCGTTTGTGGTTAAGCAATACCCAATTCCCATCGCGCATTGCAAATTGAGGCAGAGATTGCAAAAATGGAATCATGGGAAATCATTGAAGGAGCGGACAGCTTAATAATGACAACTGTCAAACGCAATGGGACATTCCAACTTTGCCCAGATGCGCGTCGTCTTAATGCGGTAACCGAGGTTAGTAATAAACCCGATCAGTTGATGGTATTTTACACAATTTGCTTAGTGTAAAATTTATGTCGTCTTCGGATCTGCAATGTTCTTATTGGCAGGTCCCCATTAAACCAGTGCATAAGCGGTACACAGGTTTTCAAGTAAATGCTAGAGCTTACTTGTTTAAAGTCTTCCCTTTTGGGTTAATTTTGGCTATATAAACCAAGTTTTCGGACCCGAATTTTAAGATTTTGTTCACTTTTATATTGATGACCTCCTTAAAACCTCCAGCTAATACTAAGAGCAAAAATCTAAGTGCATTAAATATGCATTTAGATTTTGTTTTAAACAAACTGCAAAATGCCGGTATGACCTTAAAACTAGAAAAATGTACATTTTTCTGCACGGAATTAAAGTTTCTTTGTTATATTTTAACGCTTGGTTTCACAGCCTTCCAATGTTATAAAACTGCAGGCATTTTTAAGCTTGGCAAATTTTAACCGGGCATTTGCGGAGAACTTCTCTGCTCTGGCATCTCTTTTTACTCAGTCATTAAATTTTCCGTTGGGGATCGTACCTATATTTTAGCAGTACCAGAGTCCGGTCAAGAAAAAGATTTGTTTCATACATTGCATATTAAACCATTTCCTCGCTCTGTCTCTAGATAGCACTTGTTACCACTAAATTTGTGAATAATTTATTTGTGGAATAAAAGCAGATGTGACAGTGTTTTTTTTGCAAATGTGTGTTCTCTTAGAAACTGCAGCTATCCAGTGCAATTAATTCAATCGCGACTCCAGCCTGCGGTTTTTATAGGTAAGTGCCTTTCCTGGGTGTTATAAAACTTATATTTCATTTATAATTATATATTTATATTGAGTTACAAATTTTTTGTTAAGTATGCATTGTTTTAATTTTATTGTTTTTATAAGAAACACATGTTTTAAAAATATAAATATTTTGTTTATGTGTATCGAATTGATTCGAACCTGAAGAATTATAATTTAATTCACCCAATAAAATCAACCCTGAGATTAATTTTGTCACATTATATATACAAACCTCAAGAAAGTAGGAAAGAAAGTCCAATACAGTAAACGATTTTAATTTAAATTTAAAAAAAAATAGTGCTATTGGATAATCAACTTTCTATTCAACCAATTACTAAAAACAAATGTACAACAATCTCACAACAACTTGATTCAGTTGCACAATAAATAATATTGTTTAACATCCAAAGAGTCTTACTGAAAATGAAAAAATCTCTCAAACCAAGACCGATTTCATTCCTGATAAGACCTCATCTAAAACTTCAATTACAATACACCACAAGGAACGTCCACATACTATAAGAGGTAATGCAAATCCGATATGATGTACCCGAGCCGATTTCTCAGTAACCAACAATATTGTTTCCGATCATCTAAAAAGTCATTTTCCAAACGACAATTTTATTGTACAAACTCTCAAAAAAAAAAAGATGAAAGTAAATGCAAATCTTTTAAAAGTTGGTGTAAATTTAGCCTTAAAAGATAATCTGCTTAATGATATTATTTGGCCAAAAGGCATAATTGTTAAAGATATCATTTTTATGGGAAATAAAATTAATCTAATTAATAATAACTCATAAAAGTTTTCTTATCTGTGTTGTTTTTAAACACACAAGGTACCAAAAGAAGCATAAATTATTATAAACGTCTGTTGAATGAATTATATAATAGTTTTAACTTTATATGTTTAAGTGAATACTGGCTACATTCTGAATCAAATGAATTAGTATTAAATAATTATAAAACTGTCTTACACTTTTCACGAATTCGTTATAAACGCGAAGGTGTTTTTATTTAAGAGTGACTCAACTTACCAATATAACGTGTTTGTCAATAGGAAAGAAGTGTAAACTACTATTAATATCAAAATACTTAATCAACGTTATGCACAAAACGAGTGTAGACCTATGACGCAGAATATCTTTCATATCTTTCACAGCTTAATTGCTGATTTTACATTTGTTGACTTTTCTTGTGAGAAATTTTATTTGTTTGTATAATAAACAATTTATTTTTGCGTTTTTTTTAATTATTTCTAATAAATCAAGAAACGTTTACTCTAAAGTTAGCAAACATGCGCAAAACACTGAAGTTAACAAAGTAAGCTTACTACAAAAATAAATCTAAAAGCAATAAACTACTCCTAAATAGTTCAAAAAATTATAATATGACAATTAAATCATTTAAACTTAAATCGTTTACTAACCATATTAACATTGCTCAAAATAAAACTTATGCGTCTTGGAAAGCTATTCATTCTAAAATTAAAAAATCGCCAATAGATAACAACAATAACTCAATATCACCAGATAATTTTAATAACTATATTGTGAATATTGCTGACGACTTAATTAAAACACTTTTGAAGCTGTCTCATTCAATGATGTAAAGGATATAATAACAAACCTTGAAACTAGTAACAGTTGCTATTATTATAGTTTTAGTACAGTTTGTATCAATAAAATTGTTAATTTAATTTTAGTACCATTGACGAAGTTAATTAATGAGATCATATGCAATAACATTTTTTTTAAATTTATTAAAAAATGCGCTATTGATAAATAAAATTCTTCAAATTATAGGCTTATTTTAATTTTGCCAGCTTTAGTAAAGTGTTTGAAACAATTTTATTAATTTATACTACTAACATCTTGGCAAAAACAACTTGTTAACGTTTTATCAATTTAATTTTAGAAAAGGGCATTTAACCATTTATGCTTTATTTAATTAGAAGCTATACATGCAAAATACTGGAGATGGGTACTAGGATTAAATAGAGAAACCCCAGCATACATTGTATTAGAGTAAGTAAAAAGAGATAAAATAAAAGTGGAAGCAGGAAAACAGCAGTAAGATATAAAGAAAGATTGAGAGAAAGAACTAAATGTAAAATTTTGCAAGAATGTCTGAAAGAAAAAAAATGAATAAAAGGTATGATAGAATAGGAGTAGAGAGAAAGAAATACTATAATAGAAAGGGATACGACTGTAAAGAAGTAGATAGAATGAGAAATAGTGGAAGAGTTATGTGGAAAGAAATAACGATGCGTGATAGGGATATAGAAATGCAAGAGAGAAGAGCAAGAGTGAATAAACCAAGGTACAATGAAAAATATGCAATGATTATAGAAAATAATATTCCAAAATACCTTAAGTACACAAAAACAGAAAAAAAGATACTTGCAAGATTTAGATGTGGAAATAAAGAAAAAGTTTGCAAATTTTGGATAAATGAAGAAAGCAAATTGTGCAGAATGTGTGGGGAAGCTAATGAAACAATAGGACATATGTTAAAAAAATATTTTGAGATGAGAGAAGAACAAATAGAAAGAAAAGATGTGTTAAAAGACAAGACTAGATTTAAACAGTTTGTAAACAATGACTTTAAATATTTGCGGATTATAAGATTTGGAAAATATTAAATTTGGAAGTTTATTCTGTGTGTCGATAGTACGGTTAAACAAATATTTCTTAAAAGTTTTTGGTCTACATTTCTTAACTGTCCGTGAATATTTGTTAGAGTTCTTTGTACTACAAGTGAATATTTGTTTAGATGGTAATATGTTTTATATTTTGTTTAAACATGTCTATAAAAATATCTATAAAAAATGCAAAGATCTGCAACATTACGCCGGTGTTGTAAAGTGTCTAAATCATTAGTCAATTTTAGATTAGCAATAATCTAAATAGCTTTACCATATTTGTTGATATGTTTTCTGGAAAGTATGAAGTATAAGGAGTGCTATCATCTGCAAAACTATAAAAGACTTTTACTTATTTGAAAAAGTTTATTATTGCAAATCAAAGTTATAGTAGGCAGAAAAACCCTTTAAGAACAGCAGCATTTACAATTTTAGGATGAAAGCTAAAACTATTAATTTCAACTAATTTTTTTTTTATTAATATAACATAATACAGATTTGTGATCAAAACCTATACAATAGAGTTTATTAATAAGAATAGTTTGCTATACCCATTTAAATGCCTTGGAAATGTTTAGAGTTACTGCTTAATTTTTTTCATGTTTGTCTAAAGTAGAATTTCTTTTGTGACCAGCATATGTCAGAATATCTGTTGTCAAACGTTTTGAACAAAATCTATATTGAAAATCTGAGATAAAGTTAATTTGTTCAAAGAATTTTTAATAGATTTGACTATAACGCAATTGGTCTATAATTTGAAAAATCAAACTTGTCTTCCTTATTAGGTACAGGTCTAACATTTGCAATCTTCTAACAATTTGAAAATATTCCTTTTTTGTATGATAATGCAAATATTTTAATAAAAAAAGAAGCCAATTTATTTAAAAATAATAGGTAAAATTTTATCTATACCTGATGCTTTGTAGTATTTAATTTAAGAAAATATGTTTTGACAACCCCTTTGCCTAAAATGAGTTGGATCCATTATTTTACCATTAGCCGGCGTTGTAGGTACAGCAATAGAAAGATTTATAATAGCAGAGTAGATGCAAATTGGTTTGCAAAAATATCTGCTTTTTTAATTAGTAACTAGATTGTTTTTATCGTTTTGAAGAGGGGGATTAAAGATTTTGTAGTACCTTGCATAGAATTTATTGTTTTATAAATTATTTCGTTGTTTATGTAAAGTTGACAAATTTGGTTAGTTTCGTTTCTGTCAATCCTATAATTGTACAATAAATACGAGCTAACTTATAATCTTGTTTAGTTTGTTTGGAACGATTAATGATGTGTTTTTTAAAGGTTTTTTTCTTTTTATTAACTGCGTGTTTTTCTGAATTGAAAACAAGTACTTTTGTTTTGGTTTAATAACAGAAAACGGAACAAATTTATCAATGACTTTTTGAATAGTTTTTTGTGAGATTATCTGCTGCAATATGTAGACCATTAGAATGTAACCAATAAATATCAAAATAAGTTAGTTAGTTTAGATTTTTGGCGTATTAGCCTAAGAAGACTATTAACGCCGATTCTTTTCTCTAACAAAAAAAGTGTAAAACAATATGATGTAAAAAGGCATATTAAAAAATAAAATAAAATAAATAAATAACTAAACAACAAAGATAAAATAAACGTTCACAAACTTTAAAAACTATACCAAAAATGACTAGAAAATTCCAACAGTGACTAGGGTGTAATAGGTCCTAAACACTGCTGGATTTTACAATACACAAAAGTTAATCACAATAAAATAACAATTATATCCATACACCCAATTTGCTCCGTCGAATAAATTTGAGCAGACGATCGACTTCAACGATCAGATCGCTCAAGACAATCGACAAACTGGGTGATAATTCAGACGCAACTCTTTGTTCCAAAAACTGCCAACAATCCAATAAGATATGACAAACAGTTAATGGAGCATTACAAGTATCACAAACTGGCGGCACCTCAGATGCCAACAAATGCCTGTGAGTCCATCGACAGTAACCGATGCGAAGTTGCGTGAGGATAACCCATTCACTACGAACTCCACGGTGTAATGACGCTTTTAGTGCATTGTAGCTTGTTGTCTTGAATAGCAAACCATTCCGACTTCCAGCTAGACAACATCAATTGTTGTAAAACATTACAAACATCCCTAACACAAGCTTTGTCTGTAACATTATCAGCGCTAGTTATAGCCAATTTGGCAAGCGCATCAACATTTTTATTGCCACTGATACCTACGTGACTGGGAATTGAGACATAGTAAACAGTGACATTTCATTCAGACACCTGAAGCAAAATTGAGTAAATTTCTCTCAGCAAATAATGATCAGGTTAATGATAATCAATAGCATTTAATGCACTTAACAAGTCTGTACATATAACATAAAATGTACCTGCACTTAGTTGGATGTAAAGAAAAGCCTGGTATGTAGCATACAGTTCTGCAGTATAAACACTGCTAACACTTGGCAAGCCAAATGTAAACTGCAACGCATCAACCAGAAAAGCACAACCCACACCGTTGTTAGTTTTTGAGCCATCGGTATAAATCCAAGTGGCATTTACGTGCCTTGTTTGAATTTTTGCAAATTCAGTTTGTTCGATATATACTGCAATTTCTTACAGCAACCGGTTTTTGGGACCGTATCCTGACGTTGTATAGATTGTCGAGACCATTATTGTACACGACAGAAAACGTCGGATGCAAGCGTTTAGCTTTTAATTTTGCAGCGTACCTAACAGTCAAGATTTTACGCCAAAGACAGAGTGATGGTTCAGCTGTCTCACACAAAACACTAGCAATAGGACTAGTGCGGAAAACGCTAGCTGCTAAACAAATTCGTGTATGGTGAACATGATCAACAATACGTAATGTTGATGGTGCTGCTGCAGAAGCATAGATTATGGAACCATAACCTAATTTTGAACGCACCAAAGCGCGATGCAAAAGTAGCATTGTTTTCCGATCCGCCCCTATGACTTTCCACTTAACGACCTAGCAAGTTTAGTGCCGGAACACATCTTGATCTCAGATTTATTAAATGGGGACGCCAAGTTAAAGCACGGTCAAATGTGACACCGAGGAATTGAACACATTCCTGTACAGGTAAGGATTCTTCCCCTAGATATAATAAAGGGTCACCTTGTGGGGTTCGCCTTCTACAAAAGTGGATAAGCAACGTATTGCTTGTAAAAAAAGTAAATCCATTGCTATTAGCTCAGTTCAAATTGCGGTTGATAGTTATTTGAAGTTGACGTTCTAATGTTGGCATGTTTATCGAAGCACAATAGATAGCTAAGTTATCAACATGCATACATCCGTTCACCGGATGCTTGATGAACAGACTTATGCCGTTAATAGCTATCATAAATCCAGCCGAACAAGGTGATCAGTCGTAGAACGATGACGCCTTGAAATACATTGTATATCAGCAATTAGACCTCTTGAGTCTAATAACCAAGTAAGGGCCGCTTTTACAATTGTCGGTTAAACATGGAATAGCGCTATCTAAAGAATATATAGAAATGCGCTTTTACAATCTCTTATAACTTATATCTGGTATAGTAACTAAGTAACGCGCACAACAAATTAGTTTATAAACAACTTATACGTCAATTTATAAGTCAGTTCCAGAAATGGCCATCTTCGTGATAAATGATTTTTTAGAAAATGCATAAACCTGTTACAGTTAAAGTAGGATTTGTTGGAAAAATTTTTGCACAAAAGAAAATTGATAATCGTCGAGCATTATTTCCTTGATTGGCCTAATCATTGGGACCTTCAAGTGGTTTGTCTGTATTTCTAGTTCTAATTTGGGATTCATTAAATAGAGATTCTACTCAAGTGTGCGGGTTATTGAAATTTTACAATGGCCCCGAGTCCTAGCAATTTCATAAAACTTTATTTGTATGTTTCGAAGAAATAAACTAGGAAAAACTTATCCGGTGCTTGAAGCAGTTGTTTTCTCTTGTATAGTAACCAAGTAACGCGCACAACAAATTTGCGTATAAATAATTTATACGTCAGTTTATAAGTCGATATTGACGTTTTAATAGGTTATGTAGACTGTAACAAGGGCAAAACTAATGCTATACCAGGTTTATACATTTAGATAGATAGGTTTATTCCTGGTTTAAGTTATCTGACAATTGTAATAGCGGCCCTAAGACGCATATTAATCATTCTCTCTAATAACTTGCATAAGCAGCTAGTTAGAGAGATAGGCTTACCTGGAGCAGTATTGTGCGCATCAGATAATGCCAAGTCAAATTCCCAAACACTAATAAGTGCATTATATATTTCATCGTCGTTGGAAACGAATGACAGATGTTTCTTCTTTATGTTAGTTCTAATCTTTTGAACATTTTCATTGTAATTATCATCACTGGAAGCGTCAAAACAAACATCGGCCAAAATATTCGAAATATTGAGAGGATCGTTAATAATTTGATCACCTGACAATAACCCACTAACAGGTACAGAGACTTTTTCCAACACCTTCCCGATGGGGGTTCTCGAATTTATAGAAGTAACGTATTCTGACCATGATTCTCTTTTAGCTTTTATGCGCAACAGCTTTATACTTTAAATAAGTTAACAGGTTCATTTCAGTTGGAGAGTGATTAAACCGTCAAAAAGAACGGCGTTTGTTTAATTTAGCTTGTTTACAATCAAAATTCTACCAAGGAACGGGCTCTCTGCAAGGTTTCCCTGAAGAAAGAAGAATACTGGCATGAGCTGCTTGTATGATGAAATTGGTGAAAAATTCAACATCTTTGCCAATAGTGGCCTGAACACTGTGATCATAATTAAATACTTGAACAAAACTATCCCAATCAGCATCTTTCATTCTTCAATTCCGATGACGGTTTTCATGGACAAAGCACGCGAATGATTATTGAAAAGTGGTCACTATCATAAAGATGTTTCAAAATTTCCTAATCTAGAAATGCTGCGATAATTGGAGAACAAATAGTAAAGTCAATAGACGAGAACGATCTAATGGCTACGAAAAAGTAGGCATCATTACCTTTATTTAAGATAATTAAATCCGTTTCTGAAAATAGATTTGCCAAGTTACGACTTTTGACATAGGTTTGACTTGAGACCCACATAGCGTAATATGCATTAAAATCACCCATAAAGAGGAATGGGGACGGAAATTGTTCAAGTAATTGATCAATCAAACGAATGTCTAAACTGACGTTCGGCGAAATATAGATTGAGCAAACGGTCAGTGAGAAATGGAATTGTAATTGAACGGCTACTGCTTCTAATAAAGTGTTGACACGGAGTTCTTTGCTGCAAACCGTATTACAAACCCCTAATGCCGCTTCACCCTGAGCACGATCAACATTTATACAATCTTTCCTATAAATAGTATAACCACAAAGATCAAAATTTTAAGAATTTCGTAATGTGCATTATATCCATTGCAGTTCTATTGTATAATAGTTGAAGCCATTTCTAAAGCTACGTTAAAAACGTAATTTTATCTCTTTGCTTATTAGCGTTTTTTGGTTTTTCTTCTGAAATATTATCTGGGGGAGTAGAGAAACTCTTACTATTTGACATCATTTTATCTGTCAGAGTAGGTTGTGCGGGAATAACTTCCACATCTATCAACTCTGACGACTTGTCAATATTAAGGTCTGTGGGCGCAGGATTGCTAGAAACTTGCACCTCAGGTAGCGGTAGCCTGGATTGGACTGCCGTCTGTGCAGGCTTTCACTAAGACTGAGTCTTAGCCTGTTTAGGCTTTGACAACCTTAGTTGGTTTTGACCAGATACGAGCCAATACCTTAGATAGTTTAGGCTTTAAATGAACCCCCATTTTGAGTGGTTTTGGTTAAAGTCCCACTCGTTGTGACCTTGGTTCAGATTGGACCGGAATCACGTTTGGTTTTGAGCCTGATGGGCCCGCAACCGGTTTTTGACCCTTCTCATTAGAGTCATAGTTCTTATTTGAATAAGTTTCTGCAATAGCAGTAAATCTCATAATAAGCATCAAAGTAAGAGAGTTAGTCTGTTACTCTGATCTTGGCTATCTTCCTTTCCTCTTCAATTTTTGGGCAATCTCGAAAATAAACGGGATGCTTACCTTTGCAGTTCACACATAAAAGTAAACTGTTGCATGGAAAAGGGTCATGTTTTTCCTTACTGCATTTTGTACATGTTGCAACATCTGGACACCTTACTGCAGAGTGTCCAAAACGTTGACATTGAAAACTTCTCATTGGGTTAGGAATAAACGGGCAAACCGGGCGAGTAACATATGCCACCTTAACTCCATTTGAGAGCCGTTCAGAATTGAATGTTAGAATCATAGATGTTGTATCTCTGACTTTACCATCCTTTTTACGGGCTAGTTTTTTTAATATCGATAACAACTCATACCATAAAATTACTCCCTTCAAAATGATTAAGGATTTATGCGGCTCAACTGTCAATGCAATATTACCTCTGGCCCTTTTCAAAACATTTAACAATCAAATATCTAACAAACTTTCTACTTGTACTATTTATATCTTCATTAGCTCTCTCGTTTGTAAACGGGCGGGATCGTTTGGTTGGAGGTTTAGAATCTACCATAATAAACTCCGTCAACTTTATTGCTCAATCTCCCCACCCACCACGGAGCCACATATGGGTCGCTACATTACAAACTAATGCAGTCGCCAGGGCTAATCTAGCGATATAGGTTTCATAAATGTAAATAAAAGATTTTTGCAAACACAAAAAATACTATCGGGCTCCAACCGTAACACATTGTGAACCTTTCATTTATCACCACATAAATAATTCTTCACCCTTAAGATAGATAACGAGCCGATTGGTTAAAACTGGGTTTGGTTTAACCTCCCGTTTTACCAGAACCTAGAGCCAAAGCAGTGTGTTGGAACTAACACTCTTTTAAACCTGAGCATTAGCCCCTCAACTACTAGGATCCCCTTTTCCTGACACGCAGGTGAGTTACATAAGGAGTTATGTGAAAATTGTCAAAAATAAACTCACAATTAAGTTTGACTTGTCCCTGACGAACTGAGGGTTTTTAACAAGGTTTTCTTCTCGCTTATTGGTTGCCTTTTACGACCAGCAATGGGGCTAGCGAAAGTATTCTTTTGCACCAACCTCTCCCGCAAGGAGGTGAATATCAAAATTAAAATTATTATAAAATTTTTTTAATTTAATTTTATTTATCTTAGAATAACCATAGATGAGGCGAGATTTAGGTTTGTAGTAATAGGAAGAGAAGTTTTTACAACAGAAGTAATAAGTGAATGATCAGAATTTCCTTAAGCAGCTTTAAAAGTAATTGTTGTAATCTCTGGAATAGTTGAAAGTTACAAACCTAATAACCTTGGTTCACAAGGTAAATATGTAGGTTGCTGAATAAGTTGGGTAAGATTATAAGAAGTAGCAAAAATCATAGCTTGTTGTCCGAATAGTGTTGAAGAAGACAAGTTAACTACTCAGTATTATGTACATTAAAATCTCTTAACAAAGTTGTTTCAGTTTTTTTTATAATAAAAAGAGGATATGAGGTTTCTTATGTTCAAGATGTTGATAAACAAAATTTAGATTCATTTTCAGACCACATACATATATTTGAAAAACTTACTTTTAAACCACAAACTAAATCAATGTCAATGTTGATGTTTTGTTGATTAAATTAGTTAGTGGAACAGGCAAAGCTTTAGTCAAAATGTGCGCTAATTTATTTGCAAATGTTAATAATAGGTAAAATTTCATCTAAACCTCATGTTTTTTTCTGGTATTTAATTTAAGAAGATATCTTTTGACAACCCGATCCCAAAATAAATTTGATTGATTATTTTACTACTAACCGGCAAATGATACGCCAAAAATCTAAACTAACTAACTAACCGGCATTGTACCTAAAGCAATAGAATGATTTATAATAGTAAAGTTAGATGCAAATTGGTTTGCAAAAATATCTGCAGTAACAAAACAAAAAAAAAATACTAATCAAAACAGTTTAAATTCAATAAATGATGTATTTTATGCAAATTGCCTTTCTTAAGGTATGTGTCTCACATTAGGTAGAGAGGTAATTCTGAGGTATGCACCCATCATCAGTGTGACTAGCATCTCATTGATTAGAAAAACAATTTACATAAAATCACAGTAACTATTAAACAGTTTATGTTTAGTATTGTGTCAGAGATGGTAACGCAATGCCCTTCATAAAACGTGCAAAAAATGGCATTGTCTGTCCGTGTAGAGGATTTAACTGTACTACAGCTCTTTACATACAAATACAACGTTTCAAATTTTGTCAGATTAGATAAAAGTTATTAATAACCAAATAATCGTGGGATTAGTGAAAGCTTAAAAACACAAAATAAAGACAATATAATGTGGTTTCATCTAATTTGAAGTAAATCAAACATGTTCACGTCGCCAAGTCAATGTTGCATAGTACATTCTAGAAACATCCGGCTAATAAATTTTCCACCAGCTTACCAGCCATACATAATACGTCAATTTATTATTGCATTATGAGCAGTGACATTTTTGAATTTTTAATTATTATGGAAGATAAACGTAGAATCTTCGGTAAGTTAAAACATTATTTATGTTATATTTAATTTGTTTCGGTAACAATGCTATTTTGCCCGTCTGACACTGGGCATTTTTCTGTATAACTTTCTATATACCTAGTCGATTGTACAAATTTACCTTCAGTAGTTTTTATATAATTGTGTATACAGTTAATATTTCCTGTATGATACTATGCAGTTTATTGTAGCAAAAATGAAAAAGACGGCATTCAATTGGCTGCTTTCTGCGGCGCGCGTCAGCTGTTCGAGATTGTTATGTTTATTTACCTATTTACGCCAACGTCGCTTTTAATCGAGTTGACATAACCTTACAAAGTAACCCTTAAAAAATTATATTTTCTTTTAATTTTGGTTTATTGTTGTAGATGATTCTTAAGTTTCTTCTAATATTTGTTCTAATGCCTCATTCTTAGCATGCTTATTTTTATATGTAGCAGAATTAATAATTAAAATTAAAATCAGCTAACTACATGCGCCGCCGTTATTGTTCTCGCGCAGAAACTATACAATAAAATGATGTTTCCTAATATTTCTGTATAACAAACTATATAGAAAATTGTATTCGTGTATAACACTGTACCTTTTTGGATTGTACAGTCGACTATATAGAAAGTATTATAGAAAAATGCATAGTGTCAGGCGGCCATTATATAAATAATAATTTTATAATTCTTATGTGCTTTTTTATTTTTATTTTCTAAGGTAACAAATAAAATAGCTCAAAACCGGTAGAAAATATAAATTAAAAAAAAACACATAAGAATTAACACATTATTTATTTATAAGACTTCAAATTAACCGTAACATGTGCAAAAAAGATTGAACAAAACAATATTATTTGGCTACAACTACTTTGCACCATCAATTAATATTATTTTTGTTTTATATTAAAATTTTGCCGTTATTTTTATTTTTAAACCAAATTACAAATTGTGACTACCAACAAATAATAAATATAATACTAATAAACAAAGTATAAATGTATAATGTTTCTAAAAGTTTGGTGTGACTATAACCTAAAAACGCTTTATAAACAAGTGCAAACCAACGCGGCCACATAAATTAAAATAAGAAACTCTCCTGTATAAAAGGATATATAAGTACATATAATTATATTAAAACAAAGTCGTTAAGCAAAATAAAAAAAAAAATTTGGTTTTGTTAATTGTGATGGTCAGAATCATCAAACTTAATTAGAATATTGGACATAATAAATTACGCCGAGAAACAAGATGCTGTTGGCAAGACCCCCACAAGACTATATGAAACATGCGAGTCCACAGTTTGAGCCTTTTTAAATAAATAATAATAATACTGAAAGTATTACACTTTTAGTACGGGCGTGAATAATAATAGCATTCATTTCTAGACAACGCTGTATTTAAAATCGAAATTGTGGCCTATGGACCAGACAAGGATCAAAAACTACTTTGAAAAATACAATTGTTTTAAAGTAAATTAGTATAAGATCAAATATTGAACATTGCCTTTTTTTGTTTATAAAATATTAATAACTAATCAGTTTGAAATAATATATACATTAATGCATTGAAAATGATAGTTATTTATCAAAACATGTATGTATGTTAAATAAATAAAATAAATATTTAAATAAAATCATTAATTTAAATAAAACGATTTTATAAAATAAATAAAGAAAATATAAAATATATACACGGTGTCAAAATCTATGTGTGTTCTATAGGTAACTTCGTTATTTTAAATGTTACAGAGTTGGTTAAATAAGCAAAGTTGGGCAGAATTTCTAGAAAAACGTAATGCTATTTTTAAATTTGTCATAGGTCTTCAACTTTTTTAAATATTTCAAAAAAACTAAAAACATTATGGCATTTTTTATTTTTGAGATATAAACCAGCCTTTCTATAAATGGCAACCTTTGTTATCTTTGAGTTCATACAAGTGGGTTAATTAAAAATGTCTATCATAGTAAATTTGATGAAATGATTAACACTAATTTTAAATATTTCTTTAAATTAAAACAAGTTGCAAATCACTGTGTTAAGTTTGATTTTAATTTGAATAACATGCAAATATATAATATAATATATAAATATATCGATGAAATGCAAAGTGAATTTAATTCAAATTTTCTTTTAAAGTGTAACATATATGAGATAACCATATAACTTTCATATATGAATCCTAATAATGAAAATAACTCATTAGGTATAAATGAAAATATTATATTTAATAATAAACGTTCTTTAACAGTATAGTTATGAAAAAAACAAGTCTGAGACAACTTTTATACCAAACTTTTAATTTCATCAAAACACTAATCAAGAACAATATTTTTGTTGCGTTTGCTGTAATTATGGCTTTTGGCATATTATATTAAAAAATTTAGTAAATAAATAAAGATTATTTGTTATTCCAACCATAATTAAAAGTTTTATTGGCACATTAGTAATAAGTTTTTAAACAATATATTTAATTATAAATTTTTATTACTTTTAAACTACCCAATAACAAATAAAATAAGTCTGAAATTTATTTCTATAACATGATGTCTACATAAACGTTATCAATTTTGTAACTCAAATTGTTTTGATAAAAATAACTTGAATACACAAAAAAATCTTGTATTATTTAAAATTTTGTGTAAATAGATGCATAATATTCACAATAATCAAGTTTTACATAAATTATAAAGATTGTTCTTTTCTGTATAATATAATTTATTAAAAAGCTTAAAATCAATAATAAAAAGCTTTTTCAAACTTTATAGTATTTATATAAATATTAAAAACTTAACACAAATAAATTTTCAGCAATAGGAATAAAATAAAACTTACGTTTGAGTAGATTTTGTCGTAATGGCAGTTGACATTACTAACAAAGATAATAAATAACAACAACGTTATTCGTTTTAACATTTTTACTAGCCGCTTTGCTTAATTTGCGTAGACTCGTTATCATGACCTTATTGCAGTCATTTAAATAAATGTTTTCAACATGCAACATATTCTATTAGATTCATTAATTATTTAGTATTATAAAATGAACAATTGCAAGTGAGTTTGGTTAATTTACTCGTAGCACTAGCAACTTTCAATACAAACAAAACACAGTTATGGAATTAGTCATTGCTTTATTACAACTAAAACTATTTTTTGGTATTAAGTAATGAATCCATTGATTTCCATTTTTTGTTTCAAAGTAATCATTTTTTATTTGTTTTTGTTAACTTATTTACAAAATTGATCAAATGATAAATGTTTTTATTATCTTCAATTACATACCTTTAATATATGTTTTCATAATGTTTACTCAAAAAGTTTACTTGATAATTATACATCGTTAAACCTAATTTTTTAGTTACGTCTTATTCTGTATGCCAATATTACATGTTTTTACATTTAATGTTTATTTTTTTACAATTTTTATACAATTGGAGCTATATTTTATAATTTTTAAGCGTCTGTGAGAATAATGAATATAATATATTGAATAGGTTATTACACTACTTCCCAGTAAACACAAGTTTAGATAATATAAGTTTATTACACGTATATATGGTGCAAAAAGCGTATATGGTATTTGTGTATTTTTATAATATATGTACATTTCTTGTACACGTAAGATATGTATATTTGTATATTATAAGTTAATGTTTTTCTTCTTTGTCAACTTGTATAATTAACCTGCATATATCTACGTATATTTAACGTTTATTATTTTTGGGTTTGGTTTGCCGACCAATTCTGTTTTTGATGTTCGTACTACCCGAACGCATAAATATAGTTTGCAAAGTGTATATTAAAATGCATGATTCATCATTTTATTAATTTAATTTATTTTTTATCAATTATAATGTGCACGTGTTATTAGTTGTTTGTTGTTACACAACAGTGTGGAAGTGTTGTTTAATTGAACTGGAAGCGTAGGTTTAGGAGTACCAAAATTACATACCTAATTTGTGGTAAGTGTTAAATTTGAAAATATGCAATGACCTCTTTGTTTCAAATAACTTGTCAAATGCACCATTTTTTCTTTGTACAATGCATTTATAGCCATTACAGTAACATTAATATCAATTTATCGATTCAATTTTTTTTTTCAATTTAAATAATATTATTGATTGCTATTGTTATATACAAGTATAGTATTATAAATACAAATAGCATACTAGTCAAGTTATTTGAAATAATTGAAATAAAGATTACCATATGTGTCTTATATGAAGCTGTAGAAATACACACAGTATATTTTTCAGATGTCACCAAAAGATATAATAATAGATTTTTAATTTAATTGTAATGTTCTTAAATATCTATGTTAAATAATTAATGTTTTGTTTATTTATATGTAATACTTTGTATTTTATGTTAGAATGATATATTTATTTTATGTAATAGTTAAGTACAATTACAATACATTTTTTATTAATTGCGTTGAATATGCATGTACGTTTAAAATTTGTATACAAGTACTTATTTTACATTATTATATATACAAGAGAGTAGGCAGTACGGCAGATAGGGCATGTACGTTACCAGCGTTAACAAAAGTTAAGCGACGGCCGCACCGGTCACGACTTGGATAGGTAATGCCAGCGTTAACGTTCTTTCCAATATGGGTGGTTTAGCCACGTGGAAATAATTGAATTTACGTCCTTACGCGGTCTAAGTAGATTGGGTAGGTTTTTTTAATAAACGCTGTCTTCTTACTCTATGTATTTATTGCTGCTCGATTGCAAGTTCAATAATAACTAACTCTATTTTACATAAAATACAATATATATATATATATATATATATATATATATATATATATAGATAATATGCATATAATTTATTAATGGGTAAAAGTGTACAGGGGAAAAAAAGGGTGCAATGATTAGTTTTTAACAACGAGTAATAAAATTCATATTTCTGGGAATTTAAGGGTTAATCAGGTATAAAGGCTTATAAATAAATACATCTGTACAAATAAAACAAATAATTACAAACGGATATCACAATAACCATAAATATAAAATAATTAGATATAATAAAACGTATTAAATAATAATACAATTTGGCGGCGCCAACAATGGGTCCGTTGCCTAATAATAATAATACACGTGTATTTTAATTGAATAATATACAAATATTTTTATTATATATTAACAAGTTTTTTATGTTAAATATACGTGTAATTTACACGTTTAAAATACACATAATGGGTACGTATATTACACACTAAATATACGAGATACATTTGTTTAGTCGCCGGACATTTTTCCGTATAATATACTTAACAAATAAACAAATAATTCACTTAGGTGTAATACCAAAAATAAACGTATCTTAAACGTAACTGTGTTTACTGGGTTATGCCTATACGGTACTTGATTCTACAGTCAAAATATTTGTCCCATTTAGTCGTAAGTAATAAAAGATAAAAAACTAGCTTCCAAACTTTTTAAATGTACAAAAAAAAAATTCTTTTTTTTTTTCCATAATATATTATTAAAAAAAGAGTTTACGCTAGAATTCAATTAAAATAAAAAATATGTGTTTTAATTATAATATACAAAAAAGTAAGTTAAATACTATATAAATTTTATATTTTTATATTTTTAACGTAATCTGTGTTTGTCTTATGTATTATTGATTATTAAAAAAAGAATTGTTTTAATATATGTGGTTGTCCTTGGAGTTTATAAAAAAAAATAAAATGTGGCATTAATGAAATATTATAGATTATTGCTGTATATGTTTGTTTATAATTGAAAAATAACAATTTTTTTAGTGCTGATGAAGGCAACAACTGTTTGCCGAAACGTCCACTTTATATGAGTTTTCAAGATAAATAAATACAGTAATTAATTGGTCCTATTGGCGCTTAATTCTTATCCTATGTAAAAAAAATTATGTTTATATATTAATAAAACAATCAACGATGTTTTTTATTACAAATATATTCTTACAAACACATTGCTAGTTTACTACCGGTCTAAAATGGGCAAATTCTAAACGTATTTTGAACAAACTGTGTAACTTTGGGACGACTTTATTTATTTAAATTAATCTGGTTTTTCATATTAAGTCTTTAGTTAAAATATTGTAATTTGTAATTTTACCCCACAGAGTAATTCTTTAATTTCTTTAGAAGAACTATCCCAGCTGTTAAAAGATAAAAACATACCAAATGGTTACAAACTAGTCTTATTTGACGTTTGCTGTATCTTTTCTAATTTACCTCCGCAAGAATGCCTAAATATTATAAAGGACGTACTGGACAAATCCGCTATATATCTCACTTTTCTTCTTGTCGTCCTTCTTCTATCGGAGGTTGGACACCAACTATCATCTGCATATGTCACTACACAGATGAAATAAAAAAATGCTTTTAAAATGTGTACTAATAAAAATTAATTTCAATTTAACGAAGTACTTTACTACAAACAAAATCCTAGACTTCCAATAAGATTACCGCCTATCCGAAATTTTTATGATACACTTTGAAGAGAAATACTATCATATTAGCTTAAATAGCATCTATTCTAAATTTCAATTTACAGTAGAATCAAAAGATCAATAAAGCAATTAACTTTTTGGATCTTACACTAACTAAAGAAAATTGTAACTTAGTTGTATATATAGTCTACCCGAAAGGAGTTTAACCCTGCAATATGTAACAAGGATGCGCAAGGCTGGGTGACTTAAGTCGGGGTTGCTACAAAAATAAAATAATAACAGACTAATGACTAAGTTTTCAACAAACACACATCCTCGAAAGATGCTTTTATCTGTCGCGGCAACGCGAATTAATGTGTACTGTAACTTATAAGTGCGCATGTATTTGTGCTACTTACCCAAAGTGGAATATCTATATACATGTAATGCTAGTACATTAGTGCTATGTAATGCTGTAACATTAGACGATTGATCAAAGTATAATTAATCAAGAATTGTGACCTGGCGCCCTACACCACCACTAACATTAACAGATTCTAAGATCTACTTCCCCCAACGACTAGCTAAGACGACGCCGTCGTAAGATGTTTATTTTATCATACGTGAGAAGAATAAATTGACGTCTGTTCTACCATACGTGACAAGAATAAATTTCTTTCTAATTCAATTACGGATTCTTTTGAAGCAGTGTTGATTTATTTAATATCATTTTTTCTCAGTTTTAATCCTAACAAATTTAAAGTGTACCATGAATTCAATCCTAAACAAGAGTAGCGTCAAAATCTAACAATCACATATAATTTATACCTAAAATGTTTACTTTTACAAACGGTCGATTGTCATTCTTAGCATATGCTAAAATATAATTTAATTTATGTTGAATTTTTAAAAAGCTTTGAATGTTATTTTGATTACGAAAAATATTACGACCTTTTATATTTTGTCGTTTCCCTGGCGCTTCTTACTACAATTGGGACAATCTGTTTTAAAAACCCTAGATTTTTTGCAACTAAAACAAAATAATTTTGGGGTTTTTGGGCAATATCTAAATGAATGTCCAGAACCAAGACAATTCCAGCCTTTGTGTTTGTTTGAGTTTGGGGTTATTTTTGTTGTTTTGCTGTATGATGAGAATGGTATTGCTAAATCGGGCTCTAACTTTAGTTTGTCAAAACAAATAGTGGAAATATTTTGTAACGCTAAATACCTATTTGCTTCCAAACAAGTTTCTCGACGCCCATCCCTCTCCTGCTATGGTTTGTTTAAAATAATATTGCCCATATATTAAACTTCATTTAATAAATACGTTCAACGCGTTCACCACGATAAAACAAATAAACAAAGCACTACAAAACCAATGCATAGGAGCTTGTATTAGATTCAAAAATATGCAATAAAAAAAATTTAAAAAAATTTAGTGCATTTGTAAAACAGATAGAGGAATTTGCAATAAAATTTACATTAGCATAAGCTGCAAAGCCAACACTGCAGAGTTGTACGCTAAAAACAAAGCAGTGCAAGCAATGATATTAAACACCAAATCCAAAAAAAAACATGGTTATTAATGGAAGCAAAAACTTTTAACAGTATTCAAGAAACTATATTTTTTACAAACACCAAGTACAGAAAGCAACAAAACTTGTTAACTTTTTAAAAATAATATAAATATTCATCAATGAACTCCTGACGTTACAACAAAAGTTTCAAGTAGTTGACGCAATTTGAAAATTGTAATTAATACACCTGCAAGCAACGTATACGTTAGCCTTACCAACGGACCAAATTGTAATAAGATCAAAAATATCGCATACTAGCAATAAAAAAAAATCCTTTAATAGGATCAGCTACATACTCAAATGTCCTTAATATTGATAAAAATAAAGTCGACCAAGCACAGAAAAACCAAGCAAACGAAAAAATCATAACAGAAATGAATAAACAAAAAGACGTTGAACCGAATGGTAAAAACAATATAAATAATAATATAAACAAAAATGATGCTTGGATACCTAAACAGGTGATAATAGGATCTAACACAACAGAAAGTGTTAGGGCGATACCCCAAAAGGGCTACTTATATGTCTACCGACTTTAGTCCTGATACAACATCTACGACATTACTTCAATGGTTACAACAGACTGCACGAACTATTCCATTCGAATGCGTTAATTTAAAAACATCTGATATTAGTGCTACTTTTGAAATAACATATCCACTTGACTATCGACAACGTATACGATCCAACTATCTAGCCACAAGGATCTGCAGTTAGACAATTTACTTTCAAAAAAGAAAATAGAAATTTTCAAGCAGCAATGGCTCATCAAACGCCGACATAAATCATCAAATTAATGCAACAACTCAACCCCAAGTAGATATTGATAAAGAAATATTATTTAGTGTATTTCATAGTAATGTACAAGGACTTTCAAGCAAACTTCAATTATTAGAAGCAATTTTAATAGAAAATAAATTATCACCTACAATTTTATGTACCAGTGAACATTTCATGAATGAAATACAAGTTAGCGTAACAAGTATATCTGATTATACGCCTGTATCTGTTTATTGTCGTACTTTGCATATACATGGTGGCTCAGCTATCTTTGTAAAATTGAGTCTTCTAGAACACAGCAAAGAATTGAAATTTATAAAATTAAAATTTATAGAAATGTGCTGCAAAGTTGTAGGCGTATTAAGGTATAACTGTATATGTATTATCTCTATATATCGACCACCAACCGGTGATTTTAATCAGTTTATTAAACAATTAGATAATATTTTAAATACCGTTGTAGTTAGTTATAAATATATTTTATTAACTGGCAATTTAAATGTGGATGGATTAAACACGCAAAGTAAAAACTGTAAGATATTGAATGATATGCTTGACTCATATAATTTAGAGTCGTTGATTCATGCACATGACATGAGCAATATGAACAATGAATTTTCAAACATAAATAAATATTTTTTATGTTTTTGGAATTACTTTAAGTGGTGTTTGGACAATACTTGTCCTGAAACTTGTGTTAAAACCAATAAAAATAAATATAAATCAGTTAAGCTAAGTAGAAATATAAGTAGACAATATGATGAAATGAAGTTTTTAAATTGGCTGCAAAAAACTGTTAAAACTCCTGTAATTCAGGAATTCATTCAACAAATTTAAATTAGAACTGAAATATAACTTAATGTGCAATAAAAAGTTGCATAATAGTGAATTAATTAGAACCTCTAGTAACCCTGCTAAAACAATATGGAATGTAATAAATAAACAAACTAATAACAATAAATCACAAAATAGAAATATTAAAGTAATCTGGGATATCAACCTAATAAATGAGCCTCTAGATGTTAGCAATATATTAGCTAATCACTTTGTAACAACTGTATCAAAAAAAGTTATTCAACATTTTGGAAATAATATATCAACTCGGTGTACTTATAACATTACAGCGAATGACAAATCAATATTCATTACTCCCATAACTGCAGATGAAATCATAAATAATATTTCAAGTTTACCAAATAAAACCTCCAAAGGCATTGATGAAATTACTTAAATATTGTAAATATATTATCTCACACACACTAGCAGATATATGTAATAAATCGATACATTTTGGTGAGTTTCCGGAGTTATTAAAAAAGGGTAACATCGTTCCAATTTTTAAAAAGGGTAACTCGCAATTGCCTGAAAATTACAGACTGATCACTTTAATTAGTTGGTTTTCTAAAATTATTGAAAAAACAATAACGGGAAAAACCACAGATTTTCTTAATAAATGCAATATGTTCTCTGATAGTCAACACGGATTTTGCGTAAATAGATCTACGAAAACGGCAATGACAGTTATAATACAGAGCATACATGAAGTTGGATAAGAAAAAACACGTTATGATTCTGTGCTTTGACTTATCTCTAGCGTTTGACAGTGTTCTATGTAATTTTCTGAGCGCAATGCTTGATAGATTAGGAATCTGGGGTTCTATAAACAAATGGATAGAATCTTACATAACAAACAGAAAAATATGTGTCAGCGTTAACGGAGTGCGGTCTGGAAAACATTCAATGCAATTGGGGGTGGGACAAGGATCAGTACTTGGACCGTTACTTTTTTTACTATTTGCAAATGATTTGCTATTGAATATTAAAAGTGGAAAAGTGTATATGTACGCAGACGACACCTCGGTTGTTATAGAAGCAGACAATAAAGTACACTTTTTTTCAAAATGTAAGTCAATTGTCACCAAATTTACAAATTGGTGTAATAGTAACAACTTAATGACAAACTTGAATAAAACCGCAAGTATATATTTCAACATTAAAACAAATATTGTACTAAATGACGACTTGGCTAACGTAAGTATATGTACTTCAACTAAACTTCTAGGAGTTTTTATTGATCAAGATCAAAACTGGGGTGCTCACATTGATCTTGTCTGTTCCAAACTATCAAAAGCCATAATTAATCTAAAAAAAAAATTAGATACTAGCCAGGTAATGTCTGCTTATTATGCAATGGTATATTCAGTTATTAGATATAACTTGGGACAATCTGTCGACATACAACGTGTATTTATTATGCAAAAACAAATTATAATAATCATTTACAATATTCTAAATCGTGAAACATGCCGAGTAATTTTTAAATCTAAAAAACTTCTCACTGTTTGTTGCGTATACATTTATAGCACACTTATATTTTTTTATAAAAATAAAAATAAATTTAACACAGTAAATAATCATACCTGTCATACAAGAAATGTTGACAATATATATATATATATATATATATATATATATATATATATATATATATATATATATATATATATATATATATAAAACTACAATGTATCACAATACAAAAAATCACCCAATTGTGCTGCAAGACTATTTGTAATGACTTGTCAAACTTTATGTATTCATTTGGCCAAATATAATATTATTATTATTATTATTATTATTATTATTATTATTATTATTATTATTATTATCATTATTATTATTATTATTATTATTATTATTATTATTATTATTATTATTATTTTTTTTTTTTTTTTTTTTTTTTTTTTTTAAACTAACTTGTTGTCGTGTTTTATCGATATATACGCGGGTTTCCCAAGGGTATATATATAACTATGTTATTTATTAAAAAATGAATTTAGTTTAAGAAAGCACGTGTTATATGTGCTGTGTCTAGCAAAACGGATTTTTGCAGATCTGCCAGTGTATCTTCAGCTCCTATTAGTTTTAAATTTTTTACCGTTTCCTTAGGTATTAATCCTGTTGCAGAAATTATAATTGGTAATATTTTTATGTTTGTTAATTTCCATATTCGTTTTATTTCATATGCTAGTTCTGTGTATTTTTGTATTTTTTCATCGGTTTTCTTTATGATATTTTCACTTGCTGGAACTGCTATGTCTATTAAATATGTTGTTTTTGTGAGTTTGTTGGTCCAAATAATATCTGGTCTGTTATGTATTATTTGTTTGTCAGTCTGTATAGAAATGTCCCATAGTATCTTATTATTATTATTATTATTATTATTATTATTATTATTATTATTATTATTATTATTATTATTATTATATTTACTGCCTGGTCAGATGTAACAAAAAAAGTAAATTTTAAAACTACAATTGAAGAATCATTTGTAGACAGCCAGTGTACATTTAAAAAACGAAAATTCAAATGACTATCAAAGTAAAAACCAAAATTAAAAAAATTATGAAATTGTTACAGCAACTAAATACAGGCTAACCGCCACAAGTAAAACAATTCATTTAAAAACTTATGTGTTGGATTCGTTAAAAAAGAATAAGCATATATATAGCATACTGATCACCTATTTATATTAAAATTTGTAAGGTAATGTATAGCCAATAAATAATATTCAAGATGGCGGCGGAGTTATACGCATTAGCAATTGAACTCAACAAACTAAATAAAAAAACATTGATAGACATAATTGTATTTAAAAATATACCGGAACAATTGAAAAACAGTGCTTCAAGTATTGTTTTAAATAATAAAATATGTGAAAAGTGTAAAGTGGAAGATGATAGTGAAAAGTTTATAGATGCAATCGATCATGATCTGATACGATGTGACAATTTAAAATAAGATAACATGGAATATAAATCTCCAATTATTATGAACAAACTATTATACCACTTTGAGAAAAGAGTAAGTGAGCAAGAATTAATAATTTCTTAGTTAAAATCGGAAAATAACAATAAAATGCAATTTCATTCCACTCATCTTGGATACAAACCTACCAATATTGAAATGAATAGTTAAGTTATTAATTCAAATGACCATACAGTGCCATCTACTAGTACTGTAAGCAATGTATGTAATAACAATAAAAAAAAATAATTTATTACACCAAAGAAAACTGTAAACACAAAAAGTAATGTACATTTAAAATTAAATCAAATTAATCCGAAACCAACTATACAACCATCTGATTCCGACAAACGCAATAACAAAAGAACTCCACCAATAACAGGCTCGAATAAAAACACAAAAGCAATTACAACAATTTCCAAAAATGGACATATTCATGCATCTAGATTACATCATGCAACAACAGCAGCAGCTGTTCAACAATATCTCAAAACCGTAGCACCAGAAATTAATTTTTCCTGCGAATTACATAATAAAACACAGTGGGCATCATCGTTCAAAATATCCTTTCCATTTGAACAAATAAATGAAGCATATAACCCGTCAATATGGCCAGCAGGAGTAGCGATACAAAGATTTACTTTTAAAAGAAATTTTCTACCGACTGCCTCCGAAACGAACTCAAACTAAAAACTAATACAAGGACACTGGTACATATAAATATTCAAAGCTTAAGTAATAAAACTAACCCTTTAGAAGTTTGTTTAGAAGATATAAAACCTGACATATTGTGCATCAATGAACATTGGTCGTGCAATGATCATATTAACACAGTAATTATTAAAAATTATAAACTAATTTCACATTTTAGTAGACAAATTCATATTCATGGCGGTAGCGCAATTTACGTTAAATGCAGTCTTGCTAATGTATGCAAAGACATTTTATATATTGTAAAGAAATCGGTTGAATTATCTATGGAATGTTCAGCTATATCTATAGGACACGATACATGCGTACTGTCAATATGCAGATCACAATATGGTAACTTTGATATTTTTATTGATGTCTTATCTTGTTAGATATACAAAATAAATTTTAAAATGTCATAGTATCTGGTGACCTCAATATAAATAAATTAAATATAAATAGTATACAAACAAAAATACTAAAAGATATGTTTTCCTCGCATAATCTTACATGTTTAATCCACAAACCTACCAGAATATTTACACGAGCAGACGGAATAAAAAATAGCACTTCAATTGATTATATGGTTACTAATTTATGCAGTACTTATAATTTAAAAGATCTGGGCTTAGCAGATCATCATGCAATTATATTAAAATATGAACTAGAGTGTCCACCAATAGAATTATCTGACAAAGTTAGTAATCATAAAAGAAATTTTAGCATTGCAAATATGGAAAAATTTCGCACATTATTTATCAACCAACTTCTGAAACATTTTATACTAAAAGGTATTGAATTCTGGAATTTTTTTAAATGGTGTTTTGATGTTACATTTCCTGCTAAAGTAATATTGTATACCAAAATAAATAACACCAAACATCATATCACAATCTAATAAATTAAAAGAAATGAATTGGCTGAAAAAAAAACACAAGTTGTGAAATAATACATCTAAAATATAAATGATTTAAAAAACAATATATTCAAAATATAAATGAACAAAAACAAAATCATAACTCAAACATTATTTCTAAATCAATAAATCCATCTAAAACGGTTTGGCAAATAATTAATAAAACACTAGGCCAAGAAAAAAATTGTAATAAAATTAAATTGAAAATAAATGATGATGTCATTAGTGATGCATGCCAAATATCTAACAAGTTTGGAGACTTTTTTTTCAAAAATCACAAATATTGAACTAAATAAGCATTTTAAAAATACGCTGTCTATGCAATGCACTAGCTCAAACGTTGCTAATACTACTATATTTTTCAAACCTACCTCAACGGAAAGCGTTATTAAAATAATACAGATAATGGCAAACAAAAAAAGCACAGGGATTGACGACATCCCGATTAAATTATTAAAGCATTGTGTATATGAAATATCACCAATTCTAGCCAATATAAAAAATGAATCTGTCGTAGAAGGTGAATTTCCAGATTGGCTAAAGCAATCTCTAATAATTCCAATATACAAAAAAATGATCCGTACAATATCCATAATTATAGACCCATTTCTTTATTGAGTTTTTTCTCGAAAATATTTAAGAAAGCTGTTTCAAATCAAATTTGCAATTACCTTAATACTAACAAACTGTTGGCAAATGAACAACATGGATTCAGAGAAGGTCGTTCTACTGAAACTGCAACAATTGAACAATTGAACTAGTGCAATTTATTAATGATAATCTGAATAATAAAAAAAAAAAAATATTGGTGTGTTTTTCGACCTAAGTCGAGCTTTTAAAGTGTCAAAATCATAATTTTATTATTGACAAAATAAATGCAATAGGAATAAGACACCCAGTAAGTACATGGATTAAGTCATTTCTTAACAAAAGATGCTTTAGAGTAAAAGTAGAACATCAAATGTCTGACACCTACAAATCAAACACATGGACGCCCCAGGGCAGCACGGTCGGTCCTCTAATATTTTTGCTCTTTATTAACGATTTGCCAAAGTATATAAAAAATGGTAAGGTTTTTATGTTTGCGGACA
Organism: Tachinus rufipes; assembly: GCA_963932245.1. NCBI lineage: Eukaryota > Metazoa > Arthropoda > Insecta > Coleoptera > Staphylinidae > Tachinus > Tachinus rufipes. Next base: position 57,265,872 of record OZ010748.1, read on the forward strand.
ATACTTCTATTATTGTTACAGCTGACAACTATTTAAATCTTACTAAGAAAATGAATTTAATGTTACAAGAATTCGAAGTTTGGTGTCAAAAAAATCGTCTCATTATAAATTCTGATAAAACAGTCTTTATTAACTTTCGTACTAAACTTGCTACAAACAACACATCTAGTTTACGTTATAATATTACTAAAAATGCTATTTAACATGAGCAATCTTCTAAATTTCTTAGTATGTTTTTGGATCAACATTTAGATTATAATAAACACATAGACTGCGTATGTGCTAAACTAAATAAAGCATGCTATACTATCAGTAACCTAAAGAAAAGTATTCCAAAAGATGCACTATTGAGTATATATTACTCAATGGTGCATTCTACAATTGTTATAATATATCAGTTTGGGGACAAAGTAACGACTGGATGCGCAATTTTATTACACAAAAAAGAATAGTGAGAATAATGTTTAGTCTAAACTATAGAGAAACTTGCCCTACATTTAAAAATAATAAAATATTAACTTTTATAGGTATTTACCTGTACAAAACTTTAACTTATATATGGACTATCAAGAATTCATTATATGAACATAACCACTTTCATAATTACTCTACTAGAAGAAAATCGTTCTTTTACAGAAATAAATGTAATCTTTTTCTCTACAAAATATCTCCTGTATACTCAGGTTGTACCTTATTTAATTTATTACCTGAAACCATAGAACGGTCTTTTAACTCAAAACAATTTAAAAATAACTTAAAGTTACATCTATTAAACAAATTTTTTTATAGTTTAGATGAATATATTAATTGAATCATGCATGTATAGATGAACGTCATTCAATTGTTTTAATAATTTTATTTTTTAATTTATACTTGTATTTTATTTTTATTGTACATCATAAGGATGTAGATTGTGAAGTTTGTACTTTTTTGTTATATTTTTATATGTGTTTTAACTATACCAGAAAACTATGTCCTTCAATTAAGTCTATTAAGTTTTAAACCTTAGTGCTGTAAACTTTTATGTAACTAGTTACTGATTTTTGTATTTTATTCTCTGTATACTATTTTTAACTTTCTTAAATTGACGTACCCAATCAACTTTATGTAGTTGCTAACTGAATAAATAAATCTCTATACTCTATACTCTATACTAAGCAAATAGAAGATATGTACAATAAAAGTCCAATTATATGCAAGTCAATCAACTAGTTAAGGACAGATTCCTATTACCTAGAATAGATTAATCAAGACAAACCAAATGATTTTTTGTTCTATATCTTGGCTCAGGTTTCATCAAACCACACTTAACAAAGAAAGCAAAGATATAACCAGTTTTACAAACAATAAAAGTACATTTAGGTTTGAAGCTACCATTTGGTTTATCCATGAGTCCTAACAGCTTCCAGGTTTTTATGTACATAGATGAGTTAGTTGTAGTCTTAGACCATTTACACATATAGACACGCCGTCTGGCGACACAGCGTACCCAACAAGATCGGGGAGTGTGACGTAACGCGTGGGTAAAAACACACAGATAGATATAGCTGCATTAGGCTTGTTATTGAAAGCGTGAGTGAAATAACTTATTTAATCATTCAAACTGAAATATTGATAAATCCTTTAATTAACTATGACTAACTAATTACTCTGTAATTAATTAATATTCTTTATTTTACACAATATTAATAATTTTACAAACAAATTAAAATATACAAAATTTTACTTTCTTACCTTGTTCTTAATCCTATTCAAAAATAACCACCATTAAAGCATTACATACAAATTTATTCTATCAAAATAAATAATTATTTAAAAAATAAAAAATAATTTTATTAATTTATAAATTTAACATAATTTATTAGGTATATTATATATTATTATATGTAAAGCTTCAAGTAGGTCACGTGGTAAAATAAATATTTAACAAATATTGTTTATACAACACAATTTTACAGTTTGTGTAACAAATAAGAATACTTCCAGTAAAAATCAGATAATAATTTTGACAGACATATTTATTGTACAAAATTGTTTTTGTTAATTTACTCTTTACTTTGTTCAAATTTTTATTCTGTTATAATACTATATAATATATGTTGCTTTTATTTTTACTTCAAATTAATTTATTATTAGTTTTTATTCAAATAATCACATATTTATTGACAGATAATTATGATTAAAAAAATAAATTGTGTCAATTAAAATAACTTGTTACAAGTTTAATTTATTATCTTATGCCAAACATTATTTATATTAAATCAATCAATAAAAATATAAAGACAAACAATAATAAATAACATTGAAATATAAATTTATGGTTGATCTTATCAAAGTTATCTTATAATTGATTTAATTAATAGCAAAATAAAGACTTACAAGTGAATTGATATATTAGACACATCGTTCTACACAATTATATGCACAGCATGATTGAAAATTGTAAAATTAAACGGCTAGATTTAAGATTCAAACCTTATTGTACCTGTAACGGCATTCTCATTCTGCTAGCCATTCCCACGCTACACGTCATGTACTTGCTTGGTGTTGGCTTCCCTTCTATACTAGTGAGATATACTACAGGGCGTGTCTATAAGTGTTTATGGTCTAAGGTTGTAGTAGATTGCTATAGGCTGCAGTCTCACTGCACTAACTAAAATTCGAACACGTTAAATCATATGGCGACGAACCGACTGATTCACTATTCTCGCCGGCATCTGTCATTTGGTAACCACCGTTTCATAATTTCAAATTGGTTGGTGGTAGCGCGGCAACAGTCGTCTTTTGAAACAAACTAACTTGATATTTCACAAATCAAAACATAATCTGTAATTTTTGTTTTGATATTTGAGAATTTTTAAAACGGTAACATGAAAGAAACATGGACACCACCCGACATTGATAAATTAATTACATTAGTAAATGAAATATAAATATATAAATATAGCACTCTTTTACTGACAGAAATGAGTGGGAAATATTTGGTGGTCACCAGTAGCTGCAGTGAGACCGTAATACATTTTGGTGGTTAGTGGCAAACGGTGATAGTTGGTGGCGGTGGTGCAGTGAGACTGCAGCCTTAAAAATTACCAATTTCAAACACAGAGTAATTTACATTTTAGAAAATGGAAAGTAAAAAATAAATCAAACAAAAGAAGAATTAAAGTTAAGATAAATAAAAAAAAAAACAAATACAAACGGTATACCAGGAGATACTACCAAAAAATCAGAGAAAAAAAAACGTGCATAGAAAGAAAATAAAAATTTTTGGATTATTCCAGAAGCTGCAAAAAAGAATTGTGAACTAACAAAAATAGTAAACAAAGATATAAAAAAAAAACAGTTGGTGGACAGAAAAAGTTAAGAAAGATAAGGGACAAAAACATAGAAAAGATACCTATAAACAAAAAATACAAAAAAAGAAATGAAACAAAAAGAATAATATAAGAAGCAAAAAAAATAAAAAAAAATTTTGCAAATAAAATAGACTTTGGAATTAAAAACTATTCTACGGAACGTTAAAACATCTAAAACAACACAATATGATGAACATATAGAATAAAAATAGAGGCATACTTTCAAGAGCTAACAAAACAAACAATAGAAAAAAACAAAACAACAATTAAAATAAAGTAGTGCTACGAGACAAAAAACAAATGAAATAAAATAATTTAAAAAAAGAAAAGCAAAAGAACAAAATTAAAGAACGGGAAACACCAAAAACAGATGAAATAACGCCGAAAATGATGAAAATCATGGGAGAAGAGAGAATTGTACAAATATCGGAACTAATAATAACATAATCAAAAACAAACAAAAATCATAGAAAGGGAATAAAGGAATAATCCTACCCATTCATACAAATAGAAATAAAAGTAATTGTAAAAACAACAGAGATATTACAATGACAAGCAAAATAATAACTTTTTTTTTATTTTATTTATGCTTTTTACGGCTATTTTACATCGCCACAGTAAGTCTACGACTTGTTTAAAGTGGTTTGATGGGACCAACAGCTTAATACGTGACTTCCGAACCACGCTGGTGGATAAAGAGCAAGTTATCATTTCAGTCATATTTCGGGGATCAAACCCCGGACTGCTCGCATGATAAACCATAGCAAAAAAAAAATGAGAAACAAACAATAAAAAAACTATAGAAGCCGATGTGGAAGAAGAAGAAGTCACAGTACTTAATATTTATAATTAAAAAAAAATAAATCAAAAGTAAGAATTTAAGAAAGAATAATAGAATAAGTTAAACAACACAAATACCTTGAACAATAATACAAGGCATTGGAGAATTAAATAAAGAAATAAAGAACAAAACAAGAAAACTATTAAAACTATATAACATGTTAAAAAACACTTTCTTCAACAAAAAATATTGAAAACCACAAGAACAAAAATAGTTAAAAAAGTATGAGACCGACAATAACATATACATTTTTCTTGTCAAGTTCTCTAAATGTTTTTTCTATAATACGCATTTTTTTGCTTTTATTTTTTATTTTGTTAATTGTTCTATATTTTGTTATACAATAATATTTGAACAAATATGATAAGTAGCAAATTTACAAGACTTTTATCTATTGCGTAATTAAACTAAATTGAAGAATTTACATGTTGACATAAATATGTAACTATTTATATTTAGACAGCGTATTTAAATATTATCAGATAAGATAACTCTAAAAATTACTTTAAATTATAAAAAAATATTTATTAGTTTTAGTTTGAAATATTTAATTTTGTTTAAGAAAATGTTATAATATATGAATAATTTTACATATAATTTTTACAGATTTTTTTTTATTTTATACAATAATATAAATAATCAAATTTAATAACAAAGCTTATGTAATTATAATTTTATAAGTAAACATCAATTACAAACAATGCTTCAAATACATTTGATTTATGTATTTTGTGTGTTTGATTAGATTAAATAGTAAAAATAATTTAGACAATAATTAAGACTCTATAAGCCACATTCGCAAACAAACAATTTTCATTTGTATTTAATTAGTGCCAAACTACAAAGATATTTCACAGCACGCTGCATCTATTCCCGGGAGGTTTTTTCTTATGCATTGTGCTATTTAATGATATTGGAATCAATCCAACCGACGCCATACAATTGCCCGTCGCAAGGACCTGCAGAAAGTGCCGGACAGAATAATTTCTTCTACCACGCAGTTTGCTGGATAAGATAACATCAAATCTCAGATATGCTGATACTATGTTAAATAAAAATACTACAAAAACTGAGTTGATTTAGGGTGATATATAGATTAATCCCCGTCTCAGACTCAAAACGGTCTCACTTAAAAATACAAATTAACGTATTGTTTTTTATCTTTTATTATTATTTTTTGGCCTATACAAAAAAGTTATAAATTCAAACCTTATATTTGGTTGAAGCCCTTACTAAAAGATATATTTTGACAGAGTATAAAGTTAAAAAGATTATAAAATGTTTTTGCTGTATCTTGAATTGCAATTTTTGTTGTTAGGTCTGTCTGAACGTCTTCTTTAGAGATTTTGAGATTATGCTTTGCATAAGCCGTTATGCATTGTTTTTGAAATTTCGTTGTTTTTACGGATTGTCAAAAGGACCCAATCAACCGATTTTTTTTAGAAAAAATGAAAAAACTCAAATTTGGGTTCCAAATTGCAATCAAACCTCGTGTTTGTGCCGCGCGTGTTATTAAGATACAAAGTTGTCTTTTTTACAATTGTAGTTAGTGACTATGTTAGAACGTGATGGTAATATACAAGCTCTTGATGACAAACACAACATGAATAGAACATAAGTATGGACGGATGGTTTGAACTGAGGATTTCTAACACCTGCCCAAGTATTTGTTATCAAAGATTAGAAGTGTTTTCTTTCTGCAAGCGTTAAAAGTTACTATCTAAAAGAAGAAAATAGTGATATAAATTGCTTGGTGTTCTTCATTTGGGTAGGTAAGTGAGTCATTTTAATTTATAGTTAACATCGAGTAGTTTAAACTGGGATTTCTGCCAATTTTTGTAAGTATACTTATCAAGAGATTGAAAGTTATTCCTCTCTACAAGAGTTAAAAGTCACTATGTGAGATACAACAATATTTTGCAAGCTATACTTGTCAAAATTGTTTTTTTTTTTTGGTTTGTTTAGTAAAATTTGATAAAAATGCTGTTCAACAACGGAGAATACGCAGATATCAGTTTTGTTTACGGATTATGTATTAGTAATGCCCTAGCTGCATGTCGCTAGTATCAATTAAGATTTCCCGACAAAATAAAACCTCTTTGTCGCGTATTTTTGGACGCATTCTGAAGGTTTGGAATTGGAAATTGTTGTAGTGGAGCTCATCATCAACAGTACACCGTGGCAGAAAAGAAACAAATAGTTAACAAAGTTCTTGTTGAACCAAGGATCAGCATTAGGCAACTTTTTGTATGTTTACTACCATCCTTAATCATGCTTTAAAGTGTGTTTAGAATACAATTCTACATACAAATCTACTTATTGGTATTGTTTAAATGATAAATTTAGCTTCTAGAATGTTAATTTCTTGGATTTATGTTTGGTAATTCTTTTTTTGAAATAAACTATTTTTTTTATATACAAATTAATCCTCTAATTGGTATTGTCTAAATAATTAATTTAACCTCCTGCCAAATTCTTGGATTTGATTTAAACTTAACCAGTTTCAAATCTTCTCAAAATTTCTTCAAGTAAATTAATTGTTTCTTTTATACAAAATGTCTTTAGAATACAATTTTTTATATAATTCCATTTATTGGTATTATTTCAATAATCAATTTAACCTTCAAAATCTCAATTTCTTTAATTTAACAAAAATTTAAAGTATAAATGTTTCAGAATCAATTTTCTCAAAATGTCTTTAAATTGTCCAATTTTTTTTTTTCACTAATATTAAACGTTTATAAATTTTACATATGAATGTAGATGCCACGAGATTTCCTTTAATTTTTTTGAGAAATCCAAGCACCAAAGCATATTTGCCTGAAACCAAAACATTCTTTTGCTGCGATTGCTTGTCCGTCTTGAAAAGAAGAAAAAACTATGGTTGAATTGCTTTACAGTTGGCGTCTGCTTTTTCAAAGCAAATTGGTATTTTTATGTTAGTTTTTTAATTGTATATATTTACAAAAATGTCGTGAGAAAAAGTACTTTTTGTTCAAACAATTGAAATTTTAGAGCTTAACCAGAAAAATGTATAATTTCAATTATTTTGAATTAAAAGTGTATAAAGCATTTTTACTTTAAAAGACAACTAAATGAGAAAAATATTAAAAAGTATAAAGTAATGCATGTATTAAGAAAAAGGATATACGAAAAAAACTAAAAAATAAAATAGAATTGAGAAGGAAATAATAAACACAAAAAACACAAAAAATTGATAGAATTCCAAACAAAGAAAAAGATAAAGCAAAGATGCGTGTCACAATAAAAAAGAGTAATAAAAAATTAAAATGTTAAAAATAAGATATTAGAAGATCGAAACAACAAAAATAGCAGAACAGCTATTTGCAGATAATATGGCAGTGATTGCAGAGACAGAAATAGAGCTTTAACACAACATAAAAATAATAAAAAAGCAACTAAAAAAAATAAACATAAAAATAAACTGTGAAAAAATGAGACTAATAATTGAGATAGAAAAACTGAATCACAAAATATATATAATGGAAGAATGATAGAATAGGTTGAACAATACAGAAACCTTTGAACAATAATACAAAACAACAAAAAATTAGATTACAAAAATAGAGGACAAAGTAAGAAAAAAACATCAAAATTACATAACATGTTAAATAACACTTCAATAGAAAGGAAATATCAAAAACCACAAAAACAGAAATAGTTAAAGAAGTAATGAGACCGACATTAACATATAGTAGCAAAACATGGGCTATAACAAAAAAACAAATAAAAAGAATAAATGCAATAGAGGTTTTTGAGGAAGATAAAAAACAAAACACATAAAGATAAAATAAGGAACGAGAGACATTCAGGATAAATTTACAAATAAAACTAATACAAAAAATAACTACAAAAACCAAATGAGATAGTTATATTAGAAAAATGAGTGAAAAAAGAAACACCAAGAAAATATATGAATCAAAAGTAACAAAAAGACCAAGAAAAAAAATCGAAAAACGCAATAAAAGAAAAGGTTACATTTGCGAAGAAATAAAATAGATAATCAAGATAGAAAAAAATGACAAAAAAATATACAAATTAATATATATGTATGTATATACCAAAAAAAGGCAAAAAAATAAATAAATAAAATAATTGTTTTATAGTTACATAATAATATTTAAACAAATATGATAAGCAAAATTACAAAAATTTGATATATTGAGTAATTGAACTAAATTGAAGTATATTACATGTTGACATAAGTATGTAATATTTATTTTCAAATAGCGTATTCGAATATTATCAGATAAAACAAATAAAAATTACTTTAAATTATCAAAAATTATTTATCAGTTTTAATAACAACGTTTATGTAATTATAGTTTTATGAGTAATTAATATGTGGGCAATTCTATTTTAAACAGACCAGAGCAATGGGGGGAGCGTCAAAAAACTTGCTTTAGTATTTTCTTATTAGTAGTTTATTTACCTGTTCATAAAAATGTAAAACTCTCAAAAAAATATTTTTTAAGGGTTTCATACCTTCATGAACCGATAAAAAACTACTAATAAGTTATAAAAACAAACAAAAATTACTGAAGCAAATTTCTTGATGCCGCCCACCTGCTCTGATCCGTTTGAAATGAAATTGCCCATGTAACAATATTTTAAATATATTAGATTTATTTTGTGTATTTATTTAGACTAAACTGTTAAAATAATGTAGACAATAATTAAGACTCTATAAGCAACTTTAGCAAACAACTAATTTTTATTTTTATTTAATTAGTAAGTGCCACATTAGGAAAAAAAATATTTAGCAATCACGCTGCTTCCATTCCCTGGAGAATTCTTTGGCATTGTTTGATTTAATAGGTATTAAGCACAGATCACCTTAAAGATGCAGCGTTCTCATATAAATTATAGGCAACACGTTAGGCAGATAACTCCGTCTAACTAAAAATAAATACATATGAATTAATACAATAAATATTATTTTTAAACATGATATATATGTAATATAAAATTAATTTTATGTCAATTAACATCTATTCTTATAAATATCAACTAGATATAATGATGTCGTGACAGTACAACTTTTCTAAAAAATTAAATTGTCGAAGTTAAAACAAATTAAATTTGAAATTTGATTTAATTTAGCATTTAGTTATTTATGAAGTGCTTTTAAAGTTGTTCGTACTAACATAGCATCGCTCGTAGTACAAATAAATAATTTAACAAACAAAATTTACTTACAATATTGTACGAGTAATAGTAATCTCCTATTTGTCGTTCATCTGATCAGCAGATTTAATGTTCCATCGCAGCTCCCATTTGCAATCTTTGGCAGCTTCTTCAATACTCGATGATGATTATTATTGAGGCAAATATGAAATAAAAAAAACAATAACATTAATAACACATAACAATACGTAACAAAAATTAAATTATAATTAATATTTTTATTAATTAAGGTTTATATAGCAAAATATAAAAATATAGTTTCTAGTAAAAATATGATATATTTTGTTTCTCAATTATTTATAAATTTTTTCTGATTTAAAGAAGGATAACTAAATGAAGATAATGATTTGGCAGTAGAATCTACACTTATCAAATCCGAAACAACATTAGAATTTACTGAACAATCTAAACTACTTATAACCTGACATCTTATAATATTATAATAAAAATAAACTTACCTAAATAAATGCACCTGTACACAACACCCACCACGATACACACATGCACACACGTTAGCCCATAGATAATTAACCGGCTAGCTGCAACCTAAAATGGCGGTCTAAAACATCAACAAGTCCCGTCCTTGGTTGCTTGGCTCTTATTGGTCAAATTTAAAATACAAATGTGGCGGCAATTTTTAATTTAATGAGCGTCGTTTTATGCGCCATCTGTGAAGCTTCAACGACCCTAAATCGGCGGTGCCAGTCGCTGCATATCTTTCACCGGACCCTGGTATTAAGTTTACTAAAATCAGGCTATTGCAAGGACTAGCTGAAAGTGCCGATTAGAATAAATTATTGCTCTGAACCGACCACGTAGTTTGTTGGATAGGATGACATCAAACCTAAGATAAGCTGATATTAATATGTTTTAATCAAAATACCACCAAAACATTTATAAATTAATCTTTGCCTTAGACTCAAAGCAGTCACACAAATACACAGATAAATTAATTGTTTTTATTAATATTTTCTGGCTGATACAAAAAAGTTATGCATCCAACCATTATATTTGTTCAAAACCTTTACTAAAAAGTAGAATTTTATAAATAAAAAACAGTTTAAAATGTTTTTGTTCTATCTTGAGTTGCAAATTTTTGATGCTAAATGTGCCAAAACGTTTGTTTTAGTAGTTTTGAGTTCATGTTTTGCATAGGCCGTTTATTTCTCTGATGCACCTTTTTTGAGACATTTTCGTTTTTGCAAATCGCTGAATGAACCAAATTGGGCACAAATTGGGAACCATTTTTTTGGAAAGTATAATTGCAAAACTTAAGAAACTATGTTAGAGAAGGTAATAGTAATATCCAATCCTTTAATGACAAACATTTGGAGGAGTTGATGAGTTACTTCAGAACATGAGTGCGGACGGATTTTTTAAACTGATAATTTTGCTCACCTGCCGAAGTATTTGTTATCAAGAGATTGGAAGTTTCTCCTCTCTGCAAACGTTAAAAGTCAATATGTAAAAAAAAGAGATGATAATATGAGGCAATGGTGATACCAATGTCCTGATGAACAACAAAGGTTTTTATATAAAACATTGATTTATTAAAAAAAAAAAAATTTTTTTATTTAAAACAACTTTACCACAATTTAAACTTTTTGTTTTTAACTATGCTTTAGAATGTTTTTGAAATACAATTCTACATACAAATCTACTTATTAAGTGGGTGGAACACAACAAGATTAAAATTGAGTAGTTTAAACAGTGCCTACTCACCGACCTAAATATTTGTTGTTAAGAGATTAGAAGTTTCTTTTCTTTACAAGCCTTAAAAGTTTTTATATCTCTTAATGACCCAATAGTTGGGTAGGTGAATAAAACATTCCAGTTTATGATTACTATCGAGTAGTTTAAACTGAAGTGATGGGTCACCCGCCCAAGTGTTTGTCATTAAGAGATTGAAAGCTACATTTTTCTGCAAGCGTTATAAGCTTTTATGTCAAAAAAGGAGAAAGTAATATCCAATCACTTGATGACGGACATTTGGGCGGATGAGTTGAAGGACTCTGGAACATGATTGAATCAAATATTTTTAGAATACAATTCTACATACGAATTCACTTATTTCTATTGTTTAAATAATAAACCACCCAAAATGTTAATTTCTTGGATTTAACAAATATTTTCTCAGTTATTTTTTTTTCAACTATACTTATTTTTTAAATCTTTAAATCAAATGTTTTTAGAATACAATTTTATATATTAATCCACTTATTAATTTAACTTCCAGAATGATAATTTCTTAGATTTAATACAAATTTAGTTTAAAGATGATTCAAATCATTTTTTTTTTTTAATTTCTTTAAGTAAATTTTTTTTCCTCATTTAAAACATCTTTACAATATAATTTTCTATATAATTTCAGTTATTAGTATTATCTCAATAATCAATTTATCTACAAAAATGTTAATTTCTTTAAATTAACAATAATACAAAGTATAGATGTCATTTTATACAAGAAAACTGCACCAATTTGCATAGCTTCTTGCGACTAGATCTGCTTAGAAAGCTTCGACTTTATTTTAATCTTGCTAAGAACTAGATAAGAACAAAAGTCTCAAGTAATATTTAAACAACTACTATTTTGTTTTGATTATTGCTTTATATTGTAATGTAAAAATTATTTGCACTAAATGCACAATACTTAGTAGTAATTGATTGATTGATTGATTGTTTACATCTATTTATATTAGTTTACAACGAATTTACAATGCGTATATTCATAAGATTTAGTATTTGGATTTGAATTTTAATTTATAATGTTTAGTTAGAATTTCTTTATAGATAACAAAACGTGCTAACGTTAGGGACAGACACTGTATAATGAATAAATAAACTACACTCATGAACAAAATTATTAAATATTTTTAAATGTTCATAATTTTTTTTTGTAAAAATAAAATTTGATGAAATAAGTCATTTAAACACTATATATAAACAATTTATTTAAAAAAAAATCAGTAAACAATCTTAAGTTTTTATAAAAAAAATCTAAATGTTATCAAAATTAAGAATATTTACTTTATATTTAAATACCACTAGATAGCAAAGACAAGTCTTTTGATTAAAGTAAGTGCTTAGTTAATAACGAGTATTTTCCTTACGAGCTCTAATTACTGCTTGTATTCTTCTTGGCAAACTTTCAAGTAGAGTTTGAATATATTCTTGAGGAATTACGTTCCACTCTTTGTGCAGCAAACCAAACTTGTTCTGTTGTAGTTGAAACAGGATTTCTTTGTTGTATGCGGCGTTTAAGATAATCCCACGCATGTTCGATCGGATTTAAGCCTGGGCAATATGGTGGCCAATCTAATCTTTAAAGCTGGACTGCATAGAGGTAATTTGTGATATACAAATCCCTCCCAACTAACACCTGCCCAATACCGCCGCCACCAAAACTAACGGTCTCTATGAGATTACAGCTTGCGTATCGTTCTCCAAATCTTCTGTAGATGTGGTTTTGCCCGTGTGGCTTCCATAATTAAATTCTAATCTCATTCGTAAAAAAAACGTTTTTCTAATTTTCAATATTACACTGAATATGTGTTCTGGCAAATCGACGAGTTTTGTGATTTTGAAGAACGTGGTACTTTGATAGGACGTCTTGACTTTAGGCCAGCTTTTTTTAATCTTTGCCTGACTGTTTTTAAACTCACATTAATTTGTCTTACATATTTAAGATCATTTTTTGAGGTGCGTTGATGTCAATGTGCGATATCGTGTAGAATTAAGTATCAAAAATCGATCATCAATTGCTCTTGTACATCTCTTGCGTCCTTGTTCGGGTCTTTGTAAGAAATTTACAGTCTGTTGATAACTTTTTAAAATATTTGATACAGTAGATTGACCTTTTCTAAGACGTCGTGCAATTTTTTTGTCTTGATATCTTCCATTATGTAGAGTCACAATTTGTGCCGCTTGAACTTCATTGCAGTGTCTGCCTGGTGGCATACTGATGTTTTGAATTGAGAAAAACACAAACACTATTCTGTTGGAGTATGAAACATTAATAACACAAATGTATGTTATTCAACTTGAGTTGCATGGCATGCAACCCAAGTTACAAGCTTCAATATAGTTTATATACATATAACAACTTTGTTTTTAGTTTCTGTATTAACCACCGTGCGCAACGGTTTGATATAAGTTACCTGAATAAACTTTCAATTTCATGAAAAAGCCACCCCGAGTACTCGAGTTAGTATACTCAGAAACATTATGCGGTGCAAAGCGGACGAGACGTCTAATATTGAAGAGCATGTCAACAAAATCAACGAACAATTTCAGAAGTTACAAGCCCTAGGGACAGAAATCAACATGAAATTTTTGAAGAATGCAACATTGCTTAGCTCCTTGCCGAGCAGTTATGATAGTCTTATTACTGTCTTGGAAGTTCGAAAGGAGGAAGAGCAAACATGCACGCTGGTCAGATCAAAAATCATTGAAGAGTTCAGGCGTCGCAAAGATAGAGATATCACGTGTAATGATGGTGCAATATTAAAAATAGTTCACAACAATGCCACATCACACACACAGAACAACCGTACATGCTACTTCTGCAAGAAACCGGAACATGTAAAAAGAGATTGCAGGCGGTTTGCCCGATGGCAACAAAATAAACAAAGCCAGGCCAACTTTGTAAAGGAAGATAAAGAAGAGTATTTATTCTATTTAAATCCAAGATACGATGGATGGGTGCTTGACACAGTAGCGACATGTCATATATCTGGTAAAAAGGAACACTTTATAAGTTTTGATGACACACAGTTGTTGTGTGTGCTGCGGACGGAAGAAGCCTATTAAGTTCTGGAAGCGGGACTGTTCGTTTTGTATGAATAATTCCACTGAAATTACAACAATCACATTGAATAATGTTCTCTATATTCCAAGCATTGCGGGAAACTTGATATCAGTTGGAAAACCTACCAAACAAGAGTGTGAAATTAAATTCAACAATACTACATGTGAAATATACTTTAGCAACAAACGCATAGCAGTTGCAGACCTGCACGACAGTCTATTCAAATTAAGAACAATAAATGACCAAGAAAGGATACATTTTGTGAAAAACCAGAACACATGTGTCCACGATTGGCATCAACGTCTAAACGATTTAAGTGTAATAAAGAAGCTAGGTGAGTGCAACAAACTTGAAATTTCAAAATGCAACAAACCTGAATGCAATCAAGTATGTGAAGCATGCATCAAAGGAAAAATGGTAAGGCGACCCTTCCCACAACAATCGACATATCGGGCAACGGACATTCTACAACTTATTCATAGTGATATCTGCGGTCCTATGGAAAACTCTACCAAGTCTGGATTCAAATATATTCTCACATTGATTGACGACTTCAGTCGTTATTCAACTAAATATCTACTAAAGGGAAAATCTGAAGCACTTGAAAAATTTAAAATCTACTTTGAAGCAACAAGAAATAAAACGGTTAAAGCAATTCGCTCGGATAGAGGCGGTGAATACTTGAATGCCAAATTTTAGAATTTTCTTGATAAACACGGCATCACAAGACAGCTGACAGCTCCATACACACCGCAACAAAATGGTGTAGCAGAACGTCGCAATCGTTACCTGATTGAAACAGCCAGATGTATGCTATTTGATTCCGGATTGGAAAAACCATTTGCAGTGATGACTGCAAATTTCATTCGAAATCGTATACCATTACAAAATATAAAAAAACACTACACGAACTATGGTTTAACAGGAAGCCAATCTATGAAAACATTCACCCTTTTGGAATGAAATGTCTTACAAAATTACCCCTGGTTTCGATTCCGAGTCCAAGGCCTATCGATGCTACGTCCCACATAGAGAAAAGGTGATAATTTCTAGAGACGTAATATTTTGTAAACATAGCGTTAAAATAGAACAAAGCAACAACAATAGAACAGAAACAATAGACGTCCACGACCCACTCAATCAAAAGGACAAAACTCTAGAGGAAGATAAGAAAGAGGACGGGATTCAAGAGGAGCAAAATCAAGAGGAAGAAGCGGGCAGTGACCGTGGTGAGTATTCAAAATTTAATTTAAATAATTACGATAACAAAGAACATGAAATGCCTGACGAGCACAATATTATTGAGCCTGCAAGAATATCGGCAAGAAGTAATAATGGTGTACTACCACCAAAACTGTCAGACTACCACGGTTGTCTAGTTACGGATACGAAACCACAGACTTATAACCAAGCCATAAACAATATCAACAAAGACTTATGGATTAATGCTATGAATGATGAAATTAAATCCTTAAACAATAATAAGACAAGGTCAATTATAAATGCACCAAGGCATGTAGACATTATAGGTTGCAAATGAGTATTTAAAATCAAAACCGACATAAATAATAAGAAAATATACAAAGCACAACTAGAAGCTCAAGGATTTAACCAAAAATTTGGAATAAATTACGATGAAATATTTGCACCAGTTGTAAGGCAGACGACATTTAAAATTTTGCTCAGCATAGCTGCTGGAAATAAAATGACAATTATACATGCATATTGATGCAAAAACTGCATTCTTACATAGAGAATTAAACGACACAATTTACATAAAAATACCGCCTGGATTAGACCTAATAAACACAGACAACAAGGTTTGCTTATTGAATAAAGGTTTATATGGCTTAAAGCAGTCGGCTAAGATCTGGAATGAAACCTTGCATGATGTTTTAATAAATGCAGATTTGAAACAAAGTCAGTATGACCTCTGCCTCTACTCGATCAAAGAAAGCAATACCATTCTGTACGTGCTCATCTATGTAGATAAATTGATTTGTTCAAACTCAAGCACCACGCTTAAGAGAATCGAAAATTCACTGAAACACAAATTCTCGATTAAAAACCTAGAAGAGATTAAGCAATATTTAGGCATCAATGTTACAAAAGGAAAAAATTGTTACTATATTGATAAAAAAAAATATATCAAAAAGATGGTGTCCGAATTTCAACTAGAAAACGCAAAAATAAGTACCATACCTATGGACCCTCATTATTTTAAAAACGATGACACTGAACACTTACCAAATATAGATAAATACCGTAAAGTAATTGGTAACCTACTGTATGTATTAGTAAATACTCGTGCAGACATTTCTGCTGCAGTATCAAGTTCGAAAAACTGACAACAAAAGACTGGGAAGAAATCAAAAGAATTATCAAATATTTAAAAGGTACTGGAAATCAAAAACTGAAATTAGGCTCAAAAGCAAACGATAATCTCTTGGCATATTCAGATGCAAACTGGGCAGAAAATAAAATTACGAGAAAATCTAACAGTGGGTATGTCTTTTTTCTTGGAGGATTAATAAGCTCGACTTGTCGAAAACAGGATGTAGTTGCCCTTAGTTCCACTGAAGCCGAACTAATTGCCTAAGCAGAAACAACCAAAGAGTGCATTTGGCTTCAAAATATTTTAAAGGATTTCTTCATTGTTACAAACATGCCAACTGTAATACATGTTGATAATCAGAGCTGCTTACGAATAATAAAAGAAGAACGGGTTAGTGAAAGAACAAAACACATCAATATAAACGTATCATATTAAGGAAAATGTTGATAACCAAGTTATTAAATGTGTCTATTGTCCAACAGAAGATAATATTGCAGATCTACTAACAAAACCTTTAATAAAAACCAAATTCGACAAATTTAAAAACAAGTGTTTACTAGTAGATTTAGATGCATTAGATTTAAAATGTATAGATTAAGGAGGAGAATCATAACACTTGCTAATTATTGTAATCATTACATTTTATTGACAAAAAGACAATTTTGTTCATGAAGATTTTATATGTTCAATGTTCTTTATTTCTAAATGTTCAATTCTTTGTTAATTATAAGTTAATCATTTATAACATTTGTATTAAAGAGGAGTGTTGGAGTATGAAACATTAATAACACAAATGAATGGTACGCAATTTGAGTTGCATGGCATGCAACTCAAGTTGCATGCTTCTATATACTTCATATACATATATCAACTTTGTTTTTAGTTTCTGTATTAACCACCGTGCGCAACGGTTCGATATAAGTTACCTGAATAAACGTTATAATTAAACCCATAAACATCGCTTAATCTATCTACCCACAGATCACCTTAATCTACCCAATACATTTAATATCCACATGGTTCAACATATTCACCATAACTTAGTTAATTACACTACAATGACTTAATACACTTTAATTCTTAAAATATGTAATCAATTGTTTATGATAAAATTTGCGAGAGACAATAATAAACGCCATTAATGCCAATTAAACGTCAAAATTATTTTAAAACAAATGAGTAATCAACTCACTACATGACTAACATCACCACATATAAGTTTACGGCGATAATTTAAAATTATTTTTAAGTAATAATGACTGCAAAATATATTCAATAAGTTTGTCCATGAGTGTAATATTTAATTTGTCAAATAAATCGACAATTCACTAAAGAAACAATTATTAAAATATTTGAATAATTTAAATTTTCAATGTCAATCCCCGAATCGTTTGTTTGATAGAGAAATATCGACACATGTAGTTATATTATATAATAAAATTTGTTCTAATCGCCATTCTAATTGTGTTTTAATTTATTATAAAAATAGAACTTTCTTGCCAATGTGTTTTAAAGTTGATTTAATTGTTATTGTATATAATACGCAACTTTATATTCAGCAGTATAACAAGTTGCCTAACTTAAATGATATATTTTTTATATAATTTAGGTTGTACTGCTTAAACTTTCTATTTATATTAGATTGTAATTACTTTGTATTTTGTAAAACATCTGAAATCATGAAGAATGTTTTACCAAAATTTATTCAATCACTCTTCTAGTGACTAGTGACAAATACATAAAATTAAATATGTGACTAAAAAGAGTTGGTTAAATTAATAATAATTTTCTATTACCTAACAGTTCATATATAAAGCTGGAATTTTATGCATTTGCATATTCTATAATATTTATATGCCCCGAATACGAAGCTTTACAGCCTACCATATATAGAAACGGTGTAAAGCAGCAAGTGGGGAGAAAAAAATAATAATGTTGTAAATATGTAAATATATTATAATAAATTTAGTAAATTATTAGAATAAAAAAAAAAAAAAAAAAAACTTTGTATCTACATCAATTAGAATCAAACAACTTGCAAAAACCAATATTTTTTTTTGCATATTTTGCATATTTTTGAGTTTTTGAGCATATTTTCATAAAAGTTGCATATCAGTACATATTTGCATATTTAATGCATAGTTAGTGCATAGTGCATTAATGCACATTTGTATAATTTTACCAGTACAATTTTAAATTATTTTAAAGTGAGCGCAAAGATTTCCTTTTGTAAAAATATATCGATTTTAAATGTAAATAACAAGTACAAATGCAATTTTAGTCCTACAAATATACTTAGTTGAGCGATTGTTTTTTCAACCTTTTCTTGTTTGTTCTAAGAATTTTTTCCGGAACACACACTTTTTAAATAAATTAATAATTTAAAAAAACATTTTACTGTATACATCACATATTTACATATATTATATTAATCATATGTCTGCATATTTTTTTATTATGTGCATATTTTATCAAATTTAGCATATTTAGTGCATATTTTGGCAAACTTGCGTGCATATACATGCGCATATTTTTAACCTTTTTGGGTGCTTTAATTCCCAGCTTTATTCATATAAAACTTAATACAAAATATATTAAAAATCCAAAAACAAAAATCAAATATAAAATTGTTACAAGAAAATAAACAATAAAGTTAAATAATTACAAAATAAATTTAAAATATATTAAAATAAAATATAAAATAAAATATTAGATAATATATAAATTATCAATTAAAAAAAAGTTTTATCTTCAAATAAAATGTGTATTTTGATTTATAATGTTTAGTTAGTCTTTCTCTATAAAAGACAAAACAAGAACTGTGTGTAATAACATTCGAGACAAATATTTAATGCGGAATAATTCTCAACTCTCGGCAATTCACTGAAAAAGAAATCAATGAACAATCTTAATACTTTAAGTTTTTTTAAATTAATATTACATTATATTTACTTTATTACAAAACTAAAAAGAACTTACTAATTATTTAGTATTAGCTAGTTTGATTGAATACCATATTATATACAATACGCAACTTTATATACAGCAGTATAACAAGTTGCCTAACTTAAATTATATATTTTCTATATAATTTATACTGCTTGAGCTCGCTCGTATAAAACTTATCTCCCAACGAAAACTTATAGTAAATTTAACTACAATAAGAATACTATAAAAATATTAAATAATGACAAAATACTTCAATTTATATAATGTAAATAGTTTGTGTTATTTTATTAACTGAAAATATATACTGTTAGCAATCATCATTTGCCGTCCCTTAAAGATATATGTGAGGCGGGAATCGATGTGGCAGAATTCCCTGAGCTAAGCGAGTACAAATGGATAGTCGAGTGCTTATTAAGCTGTTATTACTGAATTACAATTTGTAGTATTACAACGTAGTAGGCGGATGGAAAAAAAACAGGAAGATTGACATTGACATGGGGAAAATAGAGAAAATAATGAATTGACGCGTTGTACATTTTCACTGTTTCTAATATCAGAAGTGGGATTCGCTCAAGTGCCGGTGACCCGTGGTGTGTTTAAACCTGACCGTGGTGCATTTGTGTTGTAAGAACAGTGAAAATGGCGGACGCACAGCAATCTGTGTTAGTTGATTTAGTGCGAGCATTGCAAAACTCTAGAACGGCTCCCGAACAGGTGGATCTGCCATTGTTCAAACCGGAAAGTGATGATGCTACAAAATGGTTATGTGCAGAAGATCAAGAACGAAATTAAGAGGATTGGTCGGTTTCTAATGCGTAACGCTAAACGCTGGTACGAATTATGGTCGTCCGACGATAGAAATTGGATGACATTTTGTCGGGATTTTGTGGAAACGTTTCCGCCTAATAGAAATCTTGGCATGTTGTTGGAAAAAGCCGCTGCTTTAAATAGCACACGTTTCAACACGTACGAAATGTATGTACACGAAAATGTTTTGCTATTAAAATTTTTTCGTGCATCTTGGAGTGATGCTGATGTGGTTGAGCTGGTAGTTCATGTCATATTTGAAATTGATGTGCGTAATTCAGCTGTCAATCGTAACTGTAAGACTGTATCGGAGTTGTTGATGCATTTAACTACGTTTATAAAAAGGGTTGCACCTGAATTTGCTGGTTCGTTTTCCACTTAACGTGATAATTAGAACTTGATTTCACGTAAGCGTTTGTATCCAAGCCGTGAATAACAGCAACTTTCAGTACCCTAATGTTTTGGTTGTGGCAAGATAGGACACATTCGTGCAAATTGTAGTAAAGTGAGAAGACCACCGGATTCAAGCCCTAGTACGTTTTACAGAGACACCAGACAACAAACTGTTGCTTCATCGGGTGTGGGAACTTCTTCTGGGGAAGCGAATTGTACCTTTTGTAGAAAACGAGGACATACGGTTTTGAATTGCTTTAAAAAGGCTGTTATCGATAAACGAAAAAGTGTGAACTTTTGTGAGTCTGGTTATCTAATAGGAGCGACAGAAGTTACAATAGATGGTAATCGTTTCCAAGGACTGATTGATACTGGGGGTCTGACGTATCGCTTATATTGGATATTGGATACTTGATATATTGCAAAAGTATGCTGAAATAATAACATCGGGTAATAAAGTTGGCACCGTGAAGAATGCAAGTTTTGAAATTCGTTTAGATAAGGACACTATTGTTAATCGTGCTCCTTATCGATTAGCTGCAATTGAGAAAGCTGTTGTACGTGAGATTATAGTAGATTTACTTAAGAACAACATCATACAAAAAAGCGACTCTCCGTTTGCAAGTCCAGTTATTCTTGTAAAACAGAAGGAAGGATCTTATCGCATGTGCGTCAATTTTTGTGAAATGAACAGTCATACGGTTAAATTGAGGTACCCTTTACCACTGATTGATGACCAGTTAGATCGGCCTGGAAAAGGCAAATATTTTACGTCTCTCAATATGGCGATGGGGTTTCATTAGATCCTAGTATGTGAGGAGTCTATCTGCAAGACAAGTTTTGTGACGCCTGAAGGACAGTACGAGTACTTGAAAATGCCGTTTAGTTTGGCAAATGCGCCAGCTGTGTTTCAGCGAGCAATTAATGACGCTCTTGGAAGTTTAAAGAACAAAATTGCGGTAGTTTACATCGATGACATTCTAATCCCCTCTGAGACTCCGAAGGAAGGTCTAGATTTTCTTTGCCAAGTGCTTGATGCACTGGAATTAGCCGGGTTTTCCCTCAACATTAATAAATGCTGATTTCTTCAAACATCGATTGAATATTTGAGACGAGAAATCTCAGCAGAAGGAATCCGACCAGGGAAAAGGAAGATTGATGCGCTGATAAATTCACCAGTTCCTACGAATGTCAAACAAGTTTGTCAGTTTATGAGATTAGCAAGATATTTTCGAAAGTTTATTTCGGAGTTTGCATCTCGTACTGCCAGTATTATGAAACTTACCAAGATAGATGAAGTGTTTATTTGGGGAGAAGAGCAAACTGCAGCTCGTGACTACGTCATTTCTCATTTGACGTCAAGACCGTTTCTTGCAGTTTATAATCCATAATTGCTAACAGAACTGCATACGGATGCAAGTAGTCTGGGATATGGCGCCATTCAAATGCAGTACCATGAGGGTGAAAAACGTGTCGTGGTTTACTTCAGTCGGAGAACGACATGTGACGAGTCGAAATATCACTCTTATGAGTTGGAAACTTTGGCGATTGTGAATTTGTTCAAACACTTTCAAATTTACCTCCTGGACATTAAATTTACTCTGGTAACAGATTGTAATGCTGTGAAGTCCACTGCTATGAAAAAAGACATTGTTCCAAGTGTTGCAAGATGGTGGATTTATATGCAAGAATTTCATTTTGATATCGTGTACAGAAAAAGTAGTGCGTTACCTCATGTGGATTATCTAAGTCGCTACCCTGTCGTGCGACGTGTTACCAACAAGAATTGGCTTTACATCGAGCAGAAAGGGAGTGCTGAAGTTCAGGGTATGTTGGAGTCCTTACGCAATGGAACTTTGGACAGTAATCAATATGAGGAAAAGGACGGACTTTTGTATCATAAACGTATCAACGGTATGAATGGTACTGTCGGTTACCAATAGTTTGTCGACTGGGACTTCTCAGAATTTTTTATGATGAGCAATGTCATGTTGGGACAGATAAGACTAAACATGTTTGGTTCTCTCGACTGCGAAACTTTGTGAAGAATTATGTTGGTCATTATCTGGTGTGTGCTGTGAAGAAAACGAGGACAGGGCCCTTGCAAGGTTTTATTTACCCCATGGAAAAACCTTCTCAGCCATTCGATACTCTCCATGCGGATTGTCTTGGTCCATTGCCTATTACAGCGGATAGTTACAAGCACATATTGGTGGTTGTAGATGCGTTTACAAAATATTGTTTACTACTTCCGTTGAAGTCTGTAACGACTCAAGAAACAAAAGAGCAATTCCAGGTGATAATTAGTTTATTTGGGACACCGAAAAGAATGGTAATGGACGCTGGTTCGAATTTTAAGAACACTACGTTTCCTAAATACTTAGAATCGTGGCAGATTGAGCACCATTATATTACACCGGATGTGCATCGTGGTAATGGTCAGGTTGAGAGATATATGAAAACCATAATGAATATTATTCGAACTGAAGCTAAAGTGAAGTCAGAATGGTCGAGCAGTTTGTGGAAAATTTAACTGGTGCTTAATACCACTATGCAGAAGACTATGAAAGCAACACCGCTGCAACTCCTTCTTGGTATAAAAAGTTCTACATCATTAATACAAGGGTTGTTGAATAATATTTTGAGTGATCTGATACCGATTCGTAATCGACAGCTTGATTGAGCTCGAGTGAGACAGCAGTTAGATACTGTGACAGATTTTGGTGATATAAATCGTAAGCGTCGAAATACGATTAAGTATTTGAAAGGAGACTTTGTGCTTATGCATCGTGATTTCACGATGCATATCAGTAAGAGCGATTATGAGTTTATGGGTCCTTATGAGATTTTAAGTTGTCTTGATGGTGACCGTTACGAGATCAAGAAAGTTGGCACGAATATTGTCAGTAAAACTGCTAAGAGACTATGGCCTGCAGATTGGTCGTTGAATTGTGATACAGATTATTTGTTGGAGTGTTTTGAGTCAGGAGAAACTGACGAGTTGCCCGATAGAGGTGAGTTGTGTTAACTGCCATGTTAGTAAGTTAAATAGTTTTGTGTTTGTTTGCCGACCTCTGTCCCTGAGAGGAAGAGTCGAGGTGATGGCTGCGGTTTCACATGTATTATGTTTGTTTGCCGATCTCTGTCCCTGAGAGGAAGAGTCGAGGTGATGGCTGCGGTCTCACATGTGATATGTTTGTTTGTCGATCTCTGTCCCTGAGAGGAAGAGTCAAGATGATGGCTGCGGTCTAACATGTGTTATGTTTGTTTGCCGATTGCTATCCCTGAGAGGAAGAGTCAAGGTGATGGCTGCGGTCTCACATATGTTATGTTTGTTTGCCGATCTCTGTCCCTGAGAAGAAGAGCCGAGGTGGTGGCTGCGGTCCCACATGTGTCAAAGGTTGTTTGACGATCTCTGTCGCTGTGAGAAAGAGTCGAGGTGGTGGTTGCGGCCTCACCTGCATTTTATGTTTAATTTCTTGTTTTGGGCGAGTGAGTTGTAATTAATGCTTTAGTATTTTGAAGCAGGATCCAGCCATACGGACGCCTAGTACGGCTTCAAGAGCAAAACTTCCATCAGGGTTGGTCGTGTTAGCAATCATCATTTGCTGTCCCTTCAAGATATATGTAAGGCGGGAATCGATGTGGCGGAAATCCCTGAGCTAGGCGAGTACGAATGGATCGTCGAGTGCTTATTAAGCTGTTATTACTGGATTACAATTTGTAGTATTACAACGTAGTAAGCAAATGTAAAAAAAAAAACAGGAAGATTGACATTGACATGGGGAAAATAGACGCGTTGTACATTTTTACTGTTTCTAATAATACATTTATACCCATATATTATAATTATGTATGCTCATATGAAAAAAATTACAGAAAGATAACCATTTTATATTTATTATCAGATAAAAAACGTACGAAATTTAACTGATTCAAACATACTTCTTGCTAATTCTGAATGACAACAAAGTAGCTATTGAGAGATGTCGTCAGTGCGTTTCGGTTAGCTTGTACCATTCAATACACAAAAATATATTTTTGTTTAAATTGGGTCAAACAAAATACCAAGCGAGGTAAGCCGGTAAACCGAATAAATACTTAAACTTCATATTCAGGGTAGCAGTTAACAAGTTTGAACATATGAAAAACAAAATGTGTGAATGGGTTAGAAAGTTAATATTTCCAGCAAGATAAAAACTTGCTAGCACCAACCTCAACCACCATTTAGAAAATAACATTGAGACACTCTTGAAATGGTTATGCGTTTTGACACATACTTTAAAGTGACAGTAAGTTTGTTTCTATATTTCAATTTCTGCGTTTTCTTGCCGGATGTTGTTTCTCTTGTTTGCTTTAATGGTTTTCCTGCGTACCTAAGTATATAAGCTTTTTTGCTAAAAACGGTTATCGGTGGTATAGTAGCAAATGTACTCATCCACTAAACAATCCAATTCAGAATTCGGTCATAATTAAGTTACGATACGGAAGAAGTCATTCATCATCATTCATTGTCCAGCCGTTTGTGTCCACTGCAAGAAATAAGCCTCTTCTCTGCTTGTAAATGCTGGCAACTTACATTACAAGGGACCTACAGTTTTAAGTGGATTCCGAACCACTGGAGAGAATTATCACTCCTCAGAGAAGGTTTAAGCCGTAAAACCCCACGCTGGCAAGACGGGTTGGGGAGTGGGAGAGCGTATAGAACGTGAAAAGTATATCACGGTATATGGGAATCGAACCCACGATCTTCGGTACAGCGGCCGGATGCCTAGACCACTGCGCCACTCTCTCCCCCCGGAAGAAGTATCGTAACTTAATTATGACCGAATTCTGAATTGGATTGTTTGCTGGATGAGTACATTGCGCAGTTGTAGTCAACTTTAATAAAAACTATAGCCTTGTACACTTGCAACCGTACTTCTGTGAATGCACATTACTTGATTGTTTTCAAAAGCACTTAATTTTTTTTGTATTTTGTAATTAGTTCATTGATAGGTGTTTAAAAAAAGAAAGTTTTATTATTCACAAGCCTTACAAAACCGACTTTTTAAAGAAAGCAATTTTTGCAAAACCATTCTTAAGGTTCCGGAAAGGTTTTCTAAAAGGGCATTATTTTTCATATTTTCTATGGTGCTGTGTAATTGACGTGTTCTGGCGGGAAGTATAGCTCTTGTCATATAAATTATTAATTTAATCATCAACGTACAGGCAATTGTTGACACATGTAGTTATTAAAAGTGCAATTTTTTCAAAAAAAATTTATGTTGTGATTACATAAGTAATTCCTGATAACATTTTAAAATTGTAGAAAAAGAAACTGTTATAAAAGATTGAAAAATGTTTGTTGCTAAAACCAAAAGAAAATAGAAAAAACATATCAAACACACAAATAACACCAAATTAGTAAAAGATTGCAGTACCTAAACAAAACCACAACTAATATTATAAAAAAACTATTTCAGCTATTGCCGTTGTTTGCACACTACTTTTTAGTGTTGACAACTCTAAAGTTTGAGGCATCTACAGTCCGACCAAGCGGAACCACCTTTAGTCAAGCCATTCAGATACCGCTTACAAATTAACTCAATAGCCTTAAGTACTGTCAAAAAAGCGATGGGCTACTCCCACGTACACTTGTTTCGGACACAATGCCGCCCTTGTGTAGTCTAAATCAAATTATTCTAAAAAGTACAAAAAGACTTGCCAACGGTTAGAAGAAAAACAAACAAAAGTCCCTAAAAGTTCTTGCAAAATTTTGAAAACTACATTTGCCGTCACCGGCGTACCACAAAGCGTATCTACAAAACCTGAAAAATAAATTAAAAACTTTGAGGAACAATTTAAGCAAAAATTTGAACCTTCATACGTGAAGTGAAAAACCCGGTTGGTTTGACAATACTGTGACTATGAAAGCCTGACAGCCAACGGACATTAAGCCAATGACTGGCTCAAAGCATTTTTTTGACCCCAAGCGGCTATATACTATAAAATATATCCTGACTACTACCAGACGACAATAGTCTGTTGACGTGTTTGTTAACTACCTTTATCAAACTTCAAATTCAATAATCGATAGATACAAGACAATTCCGCTTATTAAAGAGTAGGTCAAGGTGGCAATCGCTCTGAACATCTTAAGACTGTAACTGTTCAAAAGTTCATCGTTACAAATTAAAGCCAAGAGAAAGAGGCGATCAGCAATTGAATTGGAAGACAGTTGATTCGGCCAGATTGAAGGGTTTGTGTTGTGAATTGAAAATTATATGTACATATAGCTTAAAGCTGACATTTTAAATAATTGTGATTTTTTATGAATAAATTTTGTGTTTTGAGAACTTGGTAGTACGTTATTCTACAAATATTTTACCAAGTCTATACCTAGGTTTGGTGGCGCCTATTTAAGAAAATCATCAAGGTTATGGTAAGCAAGTGATCCACGTCTCGCCTACCGACATTTGAATTGGCGTTAGCAGAAACCTCTCACCGGGTAGCTCAAAAAAAAAATCCGGGCAAAGAAATCAGCGTTTCAAGACTTTAAAAAACGAGCGCCAGGTCGGTTCAAAAACAAACCTTGTGCCTACCACTAAGCGCCGCGACGGTAGGGGTAGCCAAAAACGCTAACCGCTTACACTGCATATCTATCCAGATTAACATTAATTAATTACAAAGCGTTGATCAACTCCAAAACCGGACGCAATTTTACCCCGACAACAACACTGAAAAAAAAACAAACATACCTTTTCTGGATAGAAACTGTGTCAGAAATGGTCACGCAAGCTCATTGCAAGTATTTCTAGACACAAATTATTAATTGACGCTATAGATAAACGGCTGTCAACATAAACTTGGAATACAGAGTAAGCTAAAACAGCAAATTGTGCCACCAGCTGCCAAAAAAAACTGCTTAAACATTTTTACTCTTCCAACACAGCTGGTCACCTTGGATAGGACAAAACGGAATCTACCCTTCGTTGCCAGTAACAATGGCCGGAAGAACGCAAACATATGAACTCATTTGTACGGAGGTGCTTTACTTGTGCCCGCACCAACATCTGACGCAATTTTTTAAAGTAGAAACAACAAAAAAAGCCCAGGAAAAAGCTAGCTATAGATTTTATCGGCCCATAAAGTGTTGATCACCATAATAGACGTATGCTCTTGCTAAGTAGTGACAGTGTCCACCCCCGCATATTGCATATTAAAAAAAAATAGAGAAACGTACATTACACCACGGCTATTAACAAACCAAACAACACCCACGGTGCGTTTTGTAGAAGCTATTTTCGTTTCTTGTATACCACAACAATAAAAAGACTAACTTAGCTATCGGACAAAGTCCAAATTACATGTTATTAGAGCAAGATCTTTACTAGCTAAAAAGTTGGAATAAAAATAATGCTACGCAAAAATTCCACGACACTAGTAGACAACGTACCTAAACCGGCGTTATCTATGGAAAGCCGACGTACCATACCAATACTTACAGGAAAACAAGGTGATAGTAATAGAAAGGGCATTTAAATGTGCTTAAAATTACTTATATGAGCGCGCGAAGCAACTGTTTTTAAGTCGAAGAGTTGCTTTACAGCTCCTTGGCCAATGATTTTGTAACCTACCGTTTTGAAGAAATTCAGCACCGACGCCACTCAACTACCACTTCTAGCATTAACGTCGGTAACAAATAGCACCTGAACAGTGGCATATCAAAAAGTATGGTACGCACAGGATGATCTAATAACCTTAGGCACCAACAAACAGCGGTGAGCCATCCTCTAGTACTTCTGAGAGCCGCTAGTAGGCTAAGGCTAAAATAAAAAGGAACTGGGCCACAACAAAGCTTCAGTATCTCATGCCGTCAACATGGAAAAACTTGCACCAGGTACAAAATTACTCCAACACCGCATCTTAAACTAAGAACCCAGGCGGCAAACCCAATGCTGCTAATCACTACATGAACTGCCGGGCCACCTCAGTGCTCTGTGGTCTGGAACTCAATATGTACCACACCCTAAAAAATACAAAAAAGCTGCCAACGTCTAAAAAGAAAAACACACATAGACTTCTGCGAAAATAAAAAAACTATTTTGGCCGTCACCGGATTCCACAAAGCGTACTTACAAACTTTGAAAAACAAACCCAAAAACTTTAACTTAGTTAGTTACTTTTGCTATACCTCAAATTTAACATTTGACAAAGCAATTTGACTTATTTGAAGAATTAGTCAAGGTGGCACTTAAACCAAAATTGCAATTAAACGTTGAAAAATGGCACAAACCTTTGCCTAGAACAATAACCGCTCTGAAAAACCTAAGACTTTAAAAAATAAAGGGCAAATTAGTAAAAAAAAAACCTTGTTAAACAATCAGGAAACAAAGCCAACGTAACAATTACTAACACCAGCTGCTTAGAAACGTTACGGTGGTGGTAGGCAAAAACGCTTACTGCTTACTCTGCATATCTGTCTAAATTAACGGCCCAAACTACAAAGCGTTAATCGACACCAAAGCCAGCAGCAATTTCACTTGGCTAGACTTTTTTTATGCAAAACCAAAATGGCTAGCCTAGCTTAAACAAAAACTACTATTGGTAATAACTAACAAAAAGTTTTTTATTACTCCCGACTTGAGCAATATGGACTATAAACAAAAAATTTGCATTTTGGCAACCACCGCCAAACGACCGCCTGCTAGAAGCTTGGAAACCAACAACTCTGGTTTGAGTCAAACAATATCAAATAAAAACTGCTTTTCCTAACCAACGGCGGTTTAAAGATTTTATACTAGTATTTCCTTCAGTATTTAGTAAAGACCAAAACCCGCCTGAACGCAGACTAGCATTTGAACACATAAAATTGAGGTTGCCAATAACACTCCAATCAGAACTACGCGGTATTTATACAACGCCTATAAAAAACTTTTTTCTTTTGAGCATTTCCAGGAGTTTCTTCCAGAGTACTTGGTTAAATGCGTTTTTAATGTCAATAGTTGTTAATAGACAATACCTCCTGTTTTTTGTTGCATAACTTTTGGTCTCTTTGGTTGCCCTCTTAACCTGTTCTATGGCATCTACCGTCGACTTTTCTTTTATGAAGCCATACTGTATGCTGGAGATCTTTCCTTCCATTTTCTTCCCTAACCTTCCCGCTATTAGCTGCTCGTAGATCTTGACTATAGAGTTAATCATACATAGTGGTCTGTACTTTGTCTTCGCTTTTTTTGCTTTCTTGGTTTTCTCTATCAGGGCCAGTCT
This sequence comes from Tachinus rufipes, assembly GCA_963932245.1. Taxonomy (NCBI): domain Eukaryota; kingdom Metazoa; phylum Arthropoda; class Insecta; order Coleoptera; family Staphylinidae; genus Tachinus; species Tachinus rufipes. The sequence goes on from OZ010748.1 coordinate 57,295,820, forward strand.
TGCTTCTGTTTATTTGTCTGGAAATCTTCCTTGTTTGTACTCGTAGTTAATAATTCCGAGTATCAGTTCTGTATCAGTCTTGGCAATGCTCTTTATAATTTCGGTGGGAATGTTATCCGGCCCGGGCGCTTTGTTGTCTTTCATCTTTTTAAGGCGTCTTCCAGCTCCTCTTTAGTGAAAAGGTTTGTTGTTTCTATCTCTATATTTTCATCCCTATAAGGATGGTGCATGGGGAATAGTTTTTCTGCTATTGCCATCTGCTCATCGTCGTTGATTTCCGTTTGCTGTGCCAGGTTAAGCTTGTTAGTGACAATCTTATACCCTAGGCCCCATGTGTCTTGATCTATTTCATTGCACATTTTATTCCAGTCATATTTTTTGGATTTATCTATTGCTATTTTAAATGCGCTCCTCTTATTAGCATATTCGTTGCTTAGCTCGGTTTTCCTCTTTACATTGAGGCTGCGCTTGCTGTTTGCTTTAGTCGATACTTGCTTAGTTTGGTTACATTCTTTCTTGATTATGTCAAGTTTTTTGGACTACTAGTATATTGCGTTATTTGTTTTAGATTTGCCTTTTTTGTCAAATGTTTCATCCATGGCCCTCTTGATTGACAACATTAGATTCCTTGTGTCTTTTGTGTTCATCATTGCTGCTTTTTTGGTAAACCGTTTTGTGAATGCAGGTATAAGTTCAACTTTGACCTTCCATCCTTTCTTTTTGGTGTTATTCCCGCATTTTCTTGGTGTGTTGACTTTGAAGTAGATGTTTCTGTGCAGGCTCAAATTCTTCTTCCCTGATACTCACCAGTTTTGTATCTTTGCGCATGTTTCTCCTGTACATAGGGTGAGATCAATGTACGATTTGCTTGCTCCTCTGATGAATGTTGGCTCCTTCTTGTCGTTTATAAGAACGAGGTTTCTCTCTGCCGCCTAGTCTTTAAGCATCATTCCTTTGTTGTCGTCTCTTGTGCTACCCCACAGTGTAGCATTAGAATTATAGTCCCCCGATACGTAAATGTGCATTTTTTTGCTTTTTCCAAGTTCTTGTCGGTATGCTTTGTATTCTTTAATGGTTTTATTTTGGAGACCAGTAGCAGCTGTATATAGTTATGTTTTCCACTTTGGCCCAGGCAAAGCCTTTGCCGCTTCTTTCCCATTTTGTTGTGGTCAAGTTTTTGTTATATACTCTAATAGCCACATTTTTGTTGTCCACTATCCATAGGCCCCCTGTTACAATTTTTTTGTTGGGTTTGGAAATAATGCACAAGTCCACCTCATTATCTAGAGTCGTCTTGTTTAGGAGGCTCATTACGGCTTTGTCTCTGCCCACGTTAGTTTGTAATACTTTTATTGTCAGTTTTGGAGCTTATCCCACTTTGACCTTTTCTCTCCTTACTATCTCTTATTGCTTTCCGTAAAGTGCTGCACTTGCCCGTTCCTGCTTTGTAACCCTCTACTTTACATAGTGTGCAGTTTTCTTTATTTGTGCACTCACTTATGTTATGCCCTTCTTTTCTACATCTGTAGCATAAGTTGGACCTGTCAGCTCCTTTGCATTCCAAAGCCTTATAATTGTATGACCAACACTTGTAGCGTCTCTTTAGTAAGATACGTTTTTCTAGGGTACAGTTCGTGTATCCCACTCTGATCGTGCCAGCTTGCAGTAATTTCCTGGTCTCCTCTTTCTCTAATGACAGGATTGTTGATTGGGTATCTCTATCGTTTTTTCTAAGAGCCCCTATACTGCCTATATTGTTGTCATTTTTTATAGCTCTTTTTACTACTAGCTCTACTTCTTCCCGGGTAGTAGTAGCATCTAGTCCTCTTAGTATTATTGTATTCATCTTGCTTTCTCTTATTTGTTTAGTGATTACCAGCTTATCGCCTTCCTCTAATGAATTCTTAATGCTTTCTAATCTTTGTCAGCGTGCTAATTTCTGCTGATGTTGTGCATTCTTGTTTTTCCTTTAGCCATTTGATTAGTTGGCTTCCGTTGAATAAGTCAGCCTGCCTTGCCAGCTTACTTGCAGCTTCTTTTATTTCTTTTTTGTGTTTTTGTTAGCTTCTATTTCTTTTGTTAGGTTTTTAATATTCTTATTAAGTATATTTATCGCTTCCAAAATGGTAGGCGTATTTCTGACGTCTGCTGCTTTTACGTATATAGCACTGGTTATCGAGTCTGCTTTCCTTTTTTCATGTGAGTTATCTCCGTGTGATAGGCACCTATGCCTCGGAGAATAGCTCCCAAATGAGGCAACCTTTTTCGTTTTCCCTTGCAAATTATCTTCTCCTTGTGTTATCTCTATTACTGTCTTATTTTCTTCCTCTTCACTGGACTGTTCCGAGCTAGTGTAGTAATTTTTTAAGAGATCAAATGGGTGATCCCATTCAGCGCTTCCTGTACTTGATTTCTTGTCTGTGCTGCCATTATCTGGCCCCGTGCCAAAGGTCGTGGGCCTACTCGCGCCCAGAATTCTCATTGCGGGTGACCTGCTCAAGCTGGTCGGTCTGCCCTGTTTAACCAGTAGCTTCAATTCTTTCTTTATCCAGTTTCATCGCCGTGTTGTCATCGTTGGGTATTTCTGTATTCGTGACCATTTTTGTTGCGGGGTCGTTTGGCTGATCCGTCACACCGGTGGTAACCAATCCACGCGGTGTCATCTTTTCCGAGGCTTTGTCATTTGTTGTAGACATTTTAGAGAGTGCATTTTTACGCTACTGCTAGCCACAAGGTAAAAATAGAGCCTTGCTGGGCCCTTACTGGTTTCGAGACCTGCCGGTGAAAAAGGATTTTACACTCGTGCGTCCTCATCTTGCGCGAGGATCTATTTTGTCCGTAGATTATGGTGTTGGGTTCCACCTTTTTATTATAAGAAAAAGAAAGTTGCTTAGCTCCTTAGTTCTCGATACCTAATAGCATCAGAAGCTTAAAGGTGGTCTAGAGTAGACCGAAGAGTTAACCAAGAAAGGTTGACAGGAAAGAAAAGGTAAGAGGAAAGTGGTAATCTTGTGCTAAAGCATGGTTACCGTGCAATGGTGTTGGTCCGCGTGTGCAACTCCCCTATCCGCCACCTGAAGACGCGCCTGGTAGGGATTACACCTTTCCCCCAGTTGATGGTCTAGGGACGGGCAAAAGGATTCAGAAATCCGAATTGTAGTTTTGTCATTCCGATTTCGATCAGAAACATCTTAGATGCTTGGACATACCCCACCCCAAACGCCGTTGCACCGGGATTACCATTTACACACTCAATTTAAGCCTACCTTCTGATGGCTCCTGCAGCTTACCTTTAGAGGCACCCACACCTCCTACAGATCTCCGACGCTGTCTTACTACCTCCTCCGGCATTATTGTTGTACATGAAAGCAACAATGCAAATAATGTAAGTCTTCTGCCCACGTTTAAAATTGCTGTCTGTAAAAAACTACGCGTTCTCATTTGCTTTTCAACTTCAAACTTTTATTTATCACATGCATAATATAAAGCGTCTTTAATTAATTAAAAAATTTAAATCAGTAACACTGGTTCAAGCATAAAGTACATTCATATTTGTTTTGCAATTTATGCAAATCCGGCTAAATATTAAATTTTATACTAGTAGAATAGGAGAAAGTATGGAGATAATAATATAATGTATATCTCATAGTTATGTGTAATCTTTTGCATATAAATTAATCATTATTGGGTGATGTAACAAAACCCTAGAAAGTTGTAAAAAACGGATGTATATAACCCTTCATTATTCAACAACTGTACTCTTAGAATGCATTACGCATTATGTAATGATTGTGTTTTCTTTTCTCAAAGTAATCGGAATGTCGTCAATTAATTATCCGTATAAGAGTAATTATGTTAAAATTTTCTAACGACATTCTAAAGTAGTCGCGCGCTCTCCATAAATTATTAATCAGTACTACCCGACGATATCCGAACCTAAGAAAAAATCTGTGCAACGGCAAAAAATTACATAACTCATGTTTCGAAACTGTAAACGCATACTGACCTTTTACATATTTCATACCAACTAGAAGTTATCATTAAAAATCAATATACACGCATGTATTTTTTATTTCATTGATATTAAATATTATTACTTAATTATTCTTACGATCATTGTTTGCTAATGAAATGTTGTTTTAATATTAGACCAATGTATGCAAATATGCAATGTAGTAAGTTTCATAAATGTACATGTGTAGATTTTATGTTGTTATTAATGTGTTAATTAACATGTTATTGCATATCTGTTAAATTTAGCAAACAAATTAAAAGTTTGCGTGTTATTACGTAATGTGAGATTACCATTATAGTGAGTGTGATCTCCGCACCTTGATGGACGCGTCCGGTTCTCATAAGATTTTGTTTGTCATATTTTGATGTTGATTTATTTTTAAATAAATATACTTGTTGAAAGATGTAAATTACACTAAAAGTCTTCTAATTTAATGAAACATAATAATTTATTATACTCGAAGATACAATTTTTTGTAGCGTCAGTTGGCTTGTACAGCTATTGGCATGCGTATGAAGAATAAGTTGTATTAGAACTTGGTTGTATGCAGGTAATGCGAAATAAAGCACAAATCCCAATTTTCTTAAATTTGCTAACAAATGTCCAAAAATAGTGGGTGTTAATTGTTTAGTGTTTTAGAGACCTTACAAGGAATTTTAATATGATAGTAAAACAATTATTTTTTTCATAAATCATTGCTTAAAAAAAACGGTAATATTACATTAAATAATATTAGAAGCAACATCATAAATTTAATTCATAAGACTGCTGCAAAAAAATAATAGTTTGTGCATCTGTAAAGCAATGCTTATAAAAGATGAAATACACAATTTTAGAATAAATGATTTCATTGCCGCAATTTTTTTTTGGTGGTAAATCATATCCATCGAAGTGTCATAAAACTAAGAAAATAATATGTTATTTTTCAGTGTATCAGTGATCTATCAATTAAAACTGTAACGTTGTGAGTGTACAACTAAAATACTGTGACATCGTAATTATAAATGTTTAACGTCCCACTCTATTTGAAATTATTAAGTTAAATAATTGTTTAGACAATATTTTTTTAAGAATAGTATTTCAGATGACACCATAGTACAATGCTTTGATGCCAGACCTTATAAATTAACTAAACCTAATATTACAGATTGCACCAAAGTTGTAAAAGACTAAAGTGCTTTAAACGACTCATTAATACAAACTGACCAATAAAAACAAATAAATAAATAAACATCAAAATTATTATTAAATTACAACACTAAAACTTGGTTACACTTGTTTAAAGATTCCTGCGTCTTTCTAAAATTGAATGCACTTTCTTATAGACTGTTTGATAAAATGGACGCCACGTTGTTAATAAACTTGAGCCAACTAAGGTGGAAAAGATAGGCTCGGTATTTGTCTAAAATGTGCTTTACCGTTAAACAGTCGTGACACGTTTGGCATGCGGGTTGTTTGTTGCTAGTCAGGAGGTACGAAGAGATTAAGTTAGTATGTTCTATTCGCAAACGACATAGGGCAATCTCCTTATTTCTGCTGAGATTTACCGTTGACTTTTATGTTGTCAAGGAAGACTAGATTTTCTTTAATTTGGTCTCAAAACCGTTCCATACTCTTTGCCAAACCTTGATGACCTTTAAAATTACGTATTTTTGAACTTATCGGGTTTTACGGGAATGGTATTTGTAGAATACGCGTTAGCCGCATGACCGGCGGCTTTATTGGCTAGTTCTCGTTGCCCTTGACATTCACATGACCCATCGTCCAAACAAAGATAACTTTTTGTCCAAACCCGGCCCGGCAAAATATTAAAATTTGTAGAAGCAAGGCCAGTATATCGACAAAGTACATAGACTTTATACTCAGTGAATCGGAACAAAAAAGAAACAAGCTGTGAGATGACGTCTTGCAATATAGCAGGGTTTTATGCAATGCAAATAATTCTGCGTAGTATACAGAGACTTCTTTGAAAAGAGAACATGAATAAGCTGTATCGTCTATAACAAAGGCACTTTTCATTTCTTTGTTTGTTTTTTAACCGTCCGTATACTGTATTTAGAAACAATTTTAAGAAATTGTTTCTCAAAACGTAGGTGCAAGTTTCTTGTTTGCTCTGATAGGTCAAATTAAGATGAAGTTTTATCCCCAACATAAGTCAAGAAGGAAGCAGAACAGATTTGAATATTTTTAGATAGTTTACATTGAGACTGGCTTGAATCTGTATTTACATTGCAGCGGTTTGTTGACGGTAAGTATAAGTTGGTTGTTGTGATCCTTCTTTGCTTGCATTGCCAAAAACCTACGCAAATACAAAACAACTGCAACAAGCAGTTATCAATTCATAGCAAAGAGTCGATGCAAAACTCTTTCAAAATGCTCCCGTAGCGTATCTGATCAAGCTTTAGGTTGCATCTAGGGCTTTTAAACAAGGTTTTCTAGCAGATAAATAAACCGCTTAGCCGTAATTAAAACGGACTTTTTGACGCACGTGATTCTGAAACCCCGCAAAACAAGCGCAGAGTCTAGGTGAAGTATTTTGAGACGGCAAAAATGCACGCACAAGGTTTTTGTTGTAAAAAAGCAAAAATCTCTTTCCTCTGCCTCTCTGTCTACTTTGTAGATCACTAAATCGTTGACGTACAGCTATTTGTTTACAGGTGTACCCACTAAAGCCGCAATATTATTAACTGCGATCGCTAAAAGAGTAACGCTAATTGTCGACCTTTGGAAAATTTTGGTTTTCTAAAAATAATGTTTTTAAGTTAGTGGTTTCAATCTTTACTTTAAATGTCCGATCACGCATAAAAAATTTTAGAAAAAAAATATGCGGCCACTGAATCCACATGTGTGCTTCTACATAATTCCATGACGCTATGCCATACGCTTTCTCCAGGTTTTGAACAAAATCTTTTAAGTAGAATAAATAACTAACTGTAGTTTTGTTTGAAACCTACCTGGTGTTTAGATAAAAACTCCTGACTTTGCAGTATCTACACCAAACGGTTGTTAATAATTTTTTTCTAGGATTTTACTGAAATATCAGGTAAGCAAAATTAGTTTGTAGTTTTTGACGTTATTTGGATTTTTGCCTGGCTTTAACAAAGACAACATAATAGTCTTTTTTCAACTTTCCGGGTAGATGCCGTTTTGTCATATCTGGATGTAGATTTCTGGCAACTGCTTTGGCATGCAGGAGTGAAACTGCTAGATAAGACACTCTTTTAAAGTAAAAAAACAGTTGTAAGTCAAAAACTGCCAAGAAGAAAAATTTAGCAAAGTTTTTAATTGTATTTTTGACGCAGGAATTCTTTACTATAATTTTGAGAACTAGCAACTAACAGACAAAAATTGAGTTGCCAATGCGTCTGCAATTACTGTTATCACTTTTTTTTTTTAATTTGCTGACCAAGTGATTAATGGTTTTAATAACTTTTTAAAGTTCTGATAAAGGGAACGATGCTGCTAAAACGTTAACAATAAAAACTAATTATAAGCTAATTATTTTAATTATCGTGTTTCCAAACAAATTAATCTTAAAAAAAAAAGTTTAAAATTGCAATTGAGTAAACAAAAATTATTTTTGTTAGTTTTTGACTTGTTTACATTAGTTAATACATTGCAACAAAACTTCCTGATTATAAAAATAATATTTGAAAAAAAATTAAGAACCAACATCAACACAGAGACATAAGTATAAGCATTTTGAGCTTAATAAAAAAATTTGTTTAGACTGAAAGCTTTCTCATTTTCATCAGTATCAAAACGTACTTGTTGGATTTGCAATCTAATGTCTGAAAACCTGAAGGTTATTCACACATAGACCAAGTGGGTTTGTTGTAGCATTTATGTTTCTAACTATAATAGTCTTAATTTTTTTGTGCCAAGTTTCTTTGTGGTGATGTCTTTTTCTCCTCTTTTATTGTTTTTCTTTATTCCTTCCAAAGCTGTTGCATCTTTTTTAGTAGTTATTATTAACTTACCTCTCTGATTTTTTGTATACCAGTGACGGCTTTGTTGGCAGGGGTATTTTTTAGGTTTTTTAATTTTGTTAGGTAAGGATTTGTAGTTGTCTGCGGCTTTCTGTTTAACGATTAAAACGGGTGTGAATCACCACTCTGGTTTCTTGCTTAGAATATACATTTGGTTATTTTTCTTTGGCATTCTAGGTTGAGGTTCCATGGATTGCCACCATCTTATTTTCAGCAGTCTTCTCTTTTGGCAATTCTTTTAACATTGTTTTTATTATTTTCTCTACATTGGCTACTTGAGTTTTAAAGCACATTTATGTTGTTTGCTCTATTAAAACATATTCTCAATCGCATTGTGCAAGGTTGAAAAAGTGCTTTATGTACATTTTTTGGATTCTTTTTTTATACCGGGATTGTTTTGTTATATAAACACTACTTTGGAGCCAACGCTTCTTTTTTATATGGGATTACCAACTTTGACTTTAATAGTTTGGAAGAGTTTTTATTCCAGTTTTGATTTTTTGTTTTAATAAAAAAATTAAGATTTTATTTTACTCAACGAGGTAAAGATGTTGCGTTCCTTTTCTGTTTTTATGTTACTTATCACATGTTTGGCTTAACGCTGCATTTTGTGGCTTAGGTCTGCTTTGTGTTTTTCCCTCTTTAAGTTTACGTTTTTTAGTCGTAGTTTTGTTATTTTTTTTTTCTCCAACTGTGCTTAGAGTGTCTCAATTTTGATCGTCATTACATCTGCAGTTTATATTTGATACTTTCGTAGTATTTCTTTTTCTATCCTTAGCTTGCCGACATTTTTTTTTTTTTTTTAATTTTATTGGTTGGACTCTTCTCTAGTATCTTTAGGAAGAACAATATTTTGCGGATTTTATCATTTACGTTGACATTCACATTTTTGCCTTTTATGTTGTTAAAGAAAGCCATGGCATCGGTTGTTGTTAATGCTAAGTTTTTAAAGTTTTGTCTATTTTTGATATTGTTGGTTCCTCTTTTGCCCGGCTTTTCTTTTTTTAAATAGTTTGCTACATTTTTCTTTTTGTCTTTTTCTGCTTGGGTTTCAGACTATAGTGTAGTCTAGACGCTTATTTTTTAATTCTGTGCCTCCATATTAGCTTTTCCTTTCTAGAGCTTCTTGGCAGCACTTCCGTTGCTTCCGTGCTGCTGAGGATATTGCGTTTTACAAGGGGGAGACCTGCCTGTCAGCCCCGGCTTGTTTAATCCAAAAAGATTGCCGGTCAACTTTTGGTCTAGTCACTACACCATTTGTATCATTGTCAGTCGTTAATAGTTTTTACTGCATTTAACTTAGCTTCTTTTACTTAAAGTTTTTTTCTACAACTTTTTACCCTCTCAGAATTTTTTTTGTAAGGTAATTTGTTTTTGATTTTAGCCATTACACTTTTTTTAGTCTATTTTTTAAACCTCCTAGAAAAGGTTTGCACTTGTAGAATATGTTTAACTGTAGTTAGTCAACCAACGTGATTGCCTCGCACCCTTAGGTTTTGGGTTCTAGGTTTTGCTTTTTTTAAACACGTTAACCCTTGGTAGAAGTTAGATTTTTTCCTACACGACGTTTTATATCAAGCGTGAACTTAAAAAGCGCTTTTTGGCAAGTACCTTAAGATAAGCCGTAAAAAAAACAGCATTTGCTATTTTAGTCAGAAGCTTTTTTGAAATTAACGTTTACTTTTTGAACTTAATAATGCCGTTCAGTTCCAACAAATACTTATGGATCATCAAGTTTTTTTCAACAATAATTTTTAAGATTTTCTTAAAACGTCTACAAAAAGTTAGACAAAACAAACCTTACTATCAATCATAAATAGAGCAAATTTTGAAAATCTTTCCTTAAATACCTTGCTCATACTGTAGATAAAAAGACTACAAATAGATCCCAAAAAGTTTTAAGGTTACTTATGCTCCACTAAAAAGTACAACCAAAGTTTAGTAGCACTTTGTTGTTGTGGCAACCGTAGCACAATGGTTTAGTGCAAGGACTATTGAGCAGGCAATACGGGTTCTAATCTGATCTAATTTGTCAAATATATTTTGATGCGGTTGCAAGACAATGACAAACCAGCATAGTATTTGCCTAAAAACCCCTCTAGTGGTGTGGTTTGAATTTCACGTTAAACAGTAGATCCCTCATGTTTGTGTAGAACTATTATCGCACTTAAGAAAAAGAAAAACTTTGTTTTTGATATAAAAAGTTTATTCTACAATTCTTAAATAAAATTATTTTGAAATAAACTTAACGACAATTGCTCTAATTAGCGACTTAATTAAAGGTAGGAAAAACAATCAAGGTATATGTTGAAATAACAAAACTCATGACTTTTTTAAAATTAAAAAAAATCACTTATTAACGTTTTTGTATTGGCTTCTCCTAATTTGAAGAAGAAATAATAATTTAAAATGTTGCGTTCGATATTGAAATAGGCGGATGTCTTCTTAAACCAAACGAGGATAAGAATGAACATGTAATTGCGTGCACTAGGCATGTGATGCTATAGAGCGGACATGTCTTGCTGATTTACGTATAAGCTACACAAACTATAGCTTAAAGGGGCCTACTTTTTTGGGGGCCCCCAAAAATTCTGGCGCGTGTTCAAAAACGGGCAACGCGCCAAACACATCGGCCAGCATAGAGCGTTGTAGGTTATTTTTACGATTTTAGCGTGTCGCTTGGAATTCCAGCTTGGTTTTATTTAAGCGCGTAGAAAAAATTTGGGCAACAAGCGAGTTATGTGTTATCGCATTTACACTTACAGTTTTTTTCTTACGTTTTTGGTGCGTACGTTCCAAAACTGTTAGAAAAAGAGTCCGTGTGAATGATCCTAGTGTGAAGTATGTTTTACTAAATAATGGGCTCCATTGAACGTTTTCTGTTTTCTAACTTTTTTAGAGATGAGTAGCCACAAAAGGGAAAATTTGACTAAGATGGTGCAAAACTACCTTACTAATAGATTTTAGTAAGTGTCGAGGCTAGTCATATGATAATGCTGCCAATATGTCTGGCAAATGCAAGGGTATGCAAAAAGTAATATTGAAGATTAACAAGTATGCTAGATATATTTTATGTGCTGGTCATTCACTGAATCTTGTTGGTAAAGCAGCAGTTAACTGTTGTTTAGATGCAGTAAATTTTTTGGAATCGTTCAAGAAATATATCATTTTGTTTCTTAATCTACATATAGATAGGCATTACTGTTGTTATTCTTGAAAAATGAAAAGTTTTAAAGTTTTTGTCAAAAACAAGATACAAAGTACATTCAATGACTACAAGTACAATACTTGATAATTATGATAAAAGAAATTTGCGAAGGAGTTAGTACTTTATGGCAAACATATCCTAAAGAAGTGTACATAAATCTTTTAAGAAAAATCTAGCATTTTTATCAGTATGTTAGACATATTGAAACCTATGGTTTAGTAAAACATAATAGTCTGACAAATCAGGATTGTTAAATATTACCCTATAATATTTAACAATCTTGTCCAATCAGCAACTTTGAAATTGTTTCTAAGTATGATGAGGTGCAAATTGCTTTTAAGAAAGATCTTTTTCTCAGCTAGAAAAAATAAAAAATAATTTCTCTTGTACATAGAAAGTCACAAAGAAGAAGACAAGAAAAAAAATATTTTAGTTTAAAGTATTTTTTAGTCCTTATAACATGTTTCAAGAGATTAGATAATAAGCTTTTGTAAATTGAGTCTTTTAAAAAAAAACTTTTGTTTTTTTTTACCTGAGTTTGCATTTTGTTATAAATAAAAATGATTTTAAGTTAAAGATTTATTGTTTCAGTATCTGTATATTTCTTAATTGTATTTCAGTTTAACCCTCTAGGTATCTACAAACCATATTTGGTACTGACATATAATATCTGGACTTAAAAAGGGCCCCTCATCTCAAATAGCTTAGGGCTTTATCAAGTACCTAGTCGCTCATATTCATGCAATTAAAAACTTCCAACTTTATGTACAAGTTACAAAATTATACCGCTGTAACCAATCAAGATTGTAATATAGAATTAGTACATCGAAAGAAAATTTTAATAGTAGTACTAGACGCGTTTTCAAGAGTGGAAAATAATAATGTAATCATGTAAACAAAAAAAATCAAAGAAAAATGATATGATTTAAAGTACTATAAAATAATACAACAACATTTTAATACTGATACAAGAATCAAAGTCACGGATATTACAAAACTGAATAAAAATAAAGAGAATAAAGTTGATTCGGATGGATTTCAAACGTTTGAAGAAAGAAGAAAAAAGAAGCGTGATTTAAATACTATTTACGGAAACGTAAACGATGCCACTATTAAAGTGTCTGAGAAGATGAGCCATATACACGTCTCGCGGTTCCATCCTGATGTAACTGCAGACGAACTAACACAATATTTAACTGGAAAAAATATGAAAAATGTGCGATGTGGAAAAGTAACATTCAAATTCTCAAACTAGTATTCTTAATTTAAAGTAAGCGTCAGCATGAATAACATAGAAAATCTGAAGCAGTCGTCGCTCTGGCCGATAGGAATATGCATCAATCCTTTTTTTCAGTGACTTGTAAGAAAAGATTTAAAAAAGTAAGCAAAGTAAACAGTCAAAATACTTTCAAATTTATACATCACAACGTGAAGTCACTTATGCATAACAGAACACTAAAAATTAAATGAAATACAAAATTACAAGTTGGTTTTATACTTCTACCGCTCACCCAATCAACACAGAGGGGCTGCAATATATTGTGCAAATAATTTAAATGTGAAATTAATAACAAAGTTAAACTTACTGTCACAAATTAATGATTTTGAATTTGCTGCGGTAGAGCTTCTTACAGAAAATAACAAAGTCATATCAGTGACATGTGTGTATAAATCTCCTGATGGTTGCATTGAGACATTCTTCAATAAATTGAAGATTATTTTAGATTAAAAAAAAAAAAAAATTTTTATAACCGGCGGTTTTAATATTAATATGTTGATAACTATCAAAGATACTGAATTGCTACAAGGACTTCTGCAACCATTCAATGCAAAACTACTGGTTCATGAGCCTACACAAATTACAATTACGTCAAGCACTTGTTTTGACATTATACAAATAATTTTAATAATTGTGTGGAATGTAGGTTTAAATATAAATAAATTTGTAAACAAAGTTTGGGTATACTCAGAACAAAGTATAATTAAATTTTGTGCAGATCTTAATGATAAACTGTTGATGAATCAAATGATCTAAATCAAAAGTACGCTGCTTTTATAAACACATACTTAAGGTATGTTGAAAAACATTTTCCTTTAGTACACAGCAAGCCGACAAGAAACAAATGTTATTTTAATACAGTAGCTATAAAAGAATGCAAGCAGCAATTATTACTTTACCAAACAAAATCCAGCTATTTACCAGAGTATAATAGTGTTTTAAAAAATATTAAAAAACAGTACAACAATTTATTACACCAAGAAAAACCTAGATTTATAGAAAATAAATGATAACCGCGACTAACATGTCAAAAGCATCCTGTTTTCCTACATCTGACAGCCTATAATAAATGCAAATAATTTTAATACATATTTTAACAATGTTTTAGCAAACTTACAACCATTTTCTTCTCAGACATCATATATCTGCAACATTCTTTACAACAATGCATCTATATTTTTGAAACCAATAACAAATAATGAATTATTAAATTTAGTTCAAAAACTAAAGCCTAACAAAAGTTACGACTATGACAATATTCCTACCCTCTTTTTAAAAAGATCAATGCATAACATAACTGAACCTTTATGCAGCATCATAAATGGTAAGATAGTATCACTCTACTTTACTCCTATTCTAATACAAACCTTGTTAGTAATGTAATGGTGTCATCGTTCAGCTTAATTTGGAGTGTTGCATTTTTATAGATGTAGTTCAGTAGGTTTGAGTATCTGGTATCTGGAGAATCTGGAGTCAATACGTGCGCTGGTCATTGCATTTAATACTTTCCATATACCAATCGAGTCAAACGCTTCTCGCAATCTACAAAGGCTAAGTGTAGAAGAATGTTGCATTCGACAGATTTTTCAATTAACAATCGAATGGTTTGGAGGTGGTCTACTGTACTAAATTTTTGTTCAAAAACCTGCCTGCTCGGGGGGCTGGTAGAAGTCGAATTTGTTTGTTAGGCGGTTTCTTATAACTTTTGTAAGCAATTTATACAGATGTGAGAATATGCTGATTCGGCGGTAGTTTTCAATGTTTGTATTGTTGCCCTTTTTGTGAATTACGGTAGCTTGAGCATTTTGCCAGTCCGTTGGTATCTTTTCTTCTTTTAAACATTTATTTAAAAAAATTTGCACTGCCTCTATTAAGGTATCTCTTCCTATTTTTAGCATTTTGCTAGTTATTCTATCTGTACACGGAGTTTTTTTTTTTTTTTAGTGCTATTTGTAATTTATGAGTATAGCTATTTAGCAATTCTTCGGAGTTTGCGTTAGTGACTTCTCAGATGTTATTTGCTAATGGTTTGTTTATGGAGATGAAATACAGTTTTGTAAAGAACTGTTCTATTACTTTCTTGATTCTCTCCTGGTCTCTAAAAATAGCACCTTCGCTGTTTTGTACTTTATAAATTTTGAGTTTTCCGTTTGATATGTATCCTCTTAGTACTTCCATAATTCTATTATATTCTAAGATTTTTTTTAATTTTAGCAGTATTGAAAAATCGCATGTCCTTGCGAACTCTCGTGTATGTTTTTATTCAGCCGTTTGAATTGTGGTGAGCTGCGGTTTAGGTCATTCTGTTGTTCTAAGAACTTGATTATATTTTGGCTTATCTTTTTGTTTTTATGTATTCTAGCTCTTGTACATACTTTCCTATGTACTGTGTTAATGTTTTTAACAATTTTATTAGAGAGAGTGTTGATGTCTAGATCCTGGAAGTTATGGATATATACAACAGCGTTTTGCTTAAGTTTGTCTATTAGTAGTGTCGAGTGATTTAAGATCATTTTTGTTCATTCAATTTTAGTGTTTATTAAAAGAGTCGCTCTGGCCAGCCTATGGTCCTTCCTGTCTGTTTAAAACTGAGACATCCTTTACTACAATTTTGTTATTTAAAACTATGTAATTTATCTCGTTTTGTATTTTGCCGTTTGGGCTGATACAGTTCTACTTGCGGTGTATTGTTTTTTGGAAAAATGTGTTCATGCAGTACAGCTTTTCCTGCTGTAGATAGTTTAACAGCGTTTTTTCTCGGTTGTTCTTTTTACCTAGTTCAAAATTGCCAATATGGTTCTCATTTATGTCTTCTCTTCTTCCTAGCTTTGCATTGAAGTCGTCAATAATAATAGAAAACTGAGGCTTTTCTGCTCATATCGTCGTAGAATTGTTGTATTTTTTCCTCTTTGGATACACTTGTTGGTGCATATACTTGAAAGACTAAAGGAAATACCGATTGGAGATTTGTAGCATAATATATATTACCCTCTTGGATATAGGTTGCATCTTTGTGACGAAGTGTTTGATGGTTTATGATGATACCAACACCGCCAATGTGTGAGTTATTCTCAAAGTTGTTTAGGTTGAGTACATATTCCGAATTTAGGTTGGTGCACGATTCTCCAGCTCTTCTAGTTTTACACAGTCCGACTACATTCCATTTTATGTTCGTGAGCTCTTTTTCAAATTCTTTTAAGTGTTCGTTTAATCTCATTGTATTTATGTTGTATGTCGCTATATAGAGTTGTTTCCCGTGGGAACCTTTATTCTTCCAGTAATTCTTTGCGCCATTGATCTGACTTCCAGTGCAACCGTTGAATTGCCTGCGAAGTGACTGGTCGCTGGGAACTCGGCGCCATTTAGTAGACGTTGTTTGCATATTAATAATAATAATACTTTATTCACGGTATATAAAAAAACCATTTACATCTACATCATTCTGTACATAAATCATGATGAATTACAAGCAATACTACAAATTACACAAAAATGTATAAACAAATATTAAATATTAAGAGCATAGAAAAAAAAACATATATAAAAACAAAATAAACAATTATTTATCAACACATTTTAATTGGCTCTTAAAGCTACATTTTGAAACACAAAATAAATCAATATTATTGGAAACACTATTTGCAATTCTACACATTTTACCAATTGGATTATTAAATCCATAATTGGTAGAATGAATAGATTCGCTAAATAATAGAGACTGTCTAGTTCGGAGATTATTGTCAGGGACTTGAAATGAAAGAGTTACTAGTAACCTTGGCAATCAATCTCGGACATCATTATTCCACGTAAAAATGATAAATCGGCTCTTTAGCGCCAAATTTTCAGCGGCGGAAAATTATATTGCATTGCAATGAAGTTCAAATCGTAATTTTAGGATAAAATGCCTAATTTGTACGATAATAAACGGAAAAATTTGTTTTGAATACGTTCTATATTGCATATATAAATGCTGTAGAATGGACACCAAACTGACGGAGCGTACTTTAAATGAGAACGTACCAAGGCGAAATAAAGTAGTTTGAGTGTGCTTGGAGATAGTTCAGTTGACATTCTGTACACAAACTCTAACATTTTCATAGCACGGTTGCACATGTAGTTTATATGCTCAACAAAAGTTAATTTTGAGTCAAAAATTACGCCCAAATCTTTTATTTGAGTAACATGTTCCAAAACATTGTTATCGATAGTATAGACATATGATACTTTACTTAAAGTTTTGTTGAAGCTTATCGAAAAACATTTATTTGCGTTAAACAACAAGTTATTAATAAGACACCATGAATGAACAGAATCTAAATCATATTGCAAAATAATGCAATCATCGATAGATGATATTCTTCTATAAATTTTAAGATCGTCAGCAAATAATAGATAAGACAAAGAATTAATAGAATAAACAAAATCATTTATAAAGAGTAAAAACAGAATTGATCCACAATGTGATCCTTGAGGAACCCCAGATGGAACAACAATAGGTTGTGATAAAAAGTTATTAATTTTTACACACTGAGTACGATTTTCCAAAAAACTCGACAACCACGCAACGACAGAACCATGATCCCAATACACAAAGCTTAGCAATTAAAATTCCATAGTTAACGCAAAGCAAAGCTTTTAAAAAATCAGTGTAAATAGATCTATTTGAACTCTTGATTGAAAGGCATTCAAAAGATCATTTTTGTAACAAAGAAGATTTGTAAGAGTGGAACGACCTTTACATCTATTGTATTTGACCAGTTACAATTTGATCAAATTAGGAATAGCAGACTGGTTGCATATACTTTTATAATTAGTAATATCCTCCTTAGCTCCAGATTTATGTAAAAGCATAATGTAGCTTTGTTTCCAAACTAGAGGAAACTTGGTTTCATTAAGAGAAGCTTCAAAAAGTAAATGCAATGGCGCAGAAGTTGAATAAATACATTGTTTTAACAGAATAGATGGAACACCGTCCGGTCCAGTGCTAAAGTTACATTTAAGAATTTCAATTCCTTTAAATATATCTAACAGACTAATTGAAAATGCTCGATGTAATACGTTTTTTTTTAAGTCAAACAATGGAGCTGGATGAGTTTGTGTATTGTAAAAGACGAAAAGAATTCAGCAAAACTAATTACATAGTCATCTTCATTACTGCAAGTTTTTTGTTTATAATACAATGTAGCTGGAAAATCATTAGTTTTTCTAGTGTCACTAACAAACTTCCAAAAGTGTTTAGGGTTACTTTGAATGTTGATTTTTGTTTGAGTAATATATTGCTTGTATAGACATGTACTGAGACTTTTACATGAAGTACAAATTGATTGAAATTCGTTATAATCGGACAAAAGTCTTGAAAATTTATAACGTTTATGAACAGTTTTTTTGAGTCTAGTAAGTGAAATTAATTCTTTATTAAACCAAACTGGAAAATTGTTTTTACGCTATAGTTTTTGGGGACAAAACAGTCAATAGCAAAATGCAACACAAAGTAAAATAAATTAACGTAATTATCAAAATCACAATTATAAAAAAGGGCGGGCAAATCAACATTCAGCAAAAAATTATTGATTGCGTTAAAGTCGTCAAATTTAAAATTATTAAAAACATAATTACACATTAAAATATCACGGCTAGTATCACATTTTACATCAATCACATAAGCATTATGATGTTGGCTAAGTTTTAACAAAACATCTACAACATTAATCACAGTAATATCACAGATATTGGAAAAACATAAATCTAAGAACACACCACCATCATTAGGTATAGAAATACATTAAGCACAGTTTAGAAATCCATAACAGTTGGCAACAAAATGAGCAGAATAACTATCATTACAAATAACACTTATGCCTAACTCATCATTTACCCATGCCGCTGCGGGTAGATTATAATCGCCTAGTGCAATTATTTTACTGTCTGGATATTTGTCAGGAATAGATTCAACGGAATAACAATGATCTAAATATTTATCACATGCCGAGTTAGGTGGTAAGTAGACTGCACTAATGATGATATGATACAAACTTAAACTTAACAATTATAAACAAATGTTCAACACTTAAAAATGTAGGTTGTAATAAAGTACAATTAAAACAAGTTTTAGTAGCAATTAAGACACCTCCTCCGTCAAGCTTAGGGCTTGTTAATAAAGAACGATCACATATAAACAAACTGTAACCAATTAATTGTAGCTCCGCATCGCTGATGTCCTGATTATGCCAGGTTTCGGTTAGTACAATTATATCGTAGTTAGACACAGCTACAGCCAGCATAAGTTTTTTGAGTTTAGTTTTTATACCTCCGACGTTCTGGTAATAGATAGAGATACCGCTGCTGTTCCTGGTGACGGGTTTAGATTGTTGGCTGGATCCAGATTTTGAAAATCCACCGAAGATAAAACAGGAACATTATTAACTCGCCCATAATTAATAAATTTTTTGACCACTATATTTGCAGGCCAAAAATCTTTACAAAGAATGGATCGAGCATGATTAGCTGGAACAGAAACTTTAAAGCTGCTGTAGCTTCCAGATTTTACTTGTAACTCAACAACATCAACTAATATCGTGGTAAACTTAGATTTAATATGATTTAGTATATCAGTTTTTTTAGTTCCACGTCTAAGTTTAGAAACATGTACGTAGGAAGTAGGCACATAAGCTTGCAGTTTGTCATTAGTTGGGCCACAACCAAAGAAAGTTTGACTTTTTGGCTAAGTTTTTTTATTAGTTTTTCTTTTAACAACAGAGCTTGTCAAAGAAGAAAAACTGCAGGCTGAATTAATTGCACCGTTTTATTAGTGAGCGGCGCAGTAATAGGAACAATTAGTTGATCACTGCGAGCTTCGTACTGAAGAAAAGTTTTATCTTCTCTTCAAGATAGGCAATTTTATCTAAGAGTAATTTATTGCTCGACCGCAATTCATCACATTAAACTTGGTAAAGAGTAATATTTTCTTTATAAAGTTTTGAAAGTTTGGAATCATCCAACTCAAATAGAGTACCGCAATTGCATTTCTTATAGCGTATAGAGCAACTATTATGAAAAAGTATGTCGTAGACGAGTAAACACGGTCGTGCGTTATCTGAAAGCGAACTGAACACAACGTTAGTTGATTTAAATTCTGTTTGTGCAAGTTGTAATAAGTCTATATTTGAGTGTATTTTTAAGTGTTGTATTTGTGAACTTTCTTATCATGAAGAGTGTAATAAGTCGGAAGATAAGCTTGGAGTAGGAGGATGCAGTAAATGTGATAGAAATGGAGTTCAGCAAACTACTCTTAAACTACTGATATCATTAAAATGGGAAATTAACGAACTGAAAACTAAAGTTGCAAATAAGGATATTTTAATTAATAATTTATGTAAAAAGGTAGATAAATTATGCACAAATAATAAAACCGCTAAAAAAACTGACATTCCAAGTAAAGTTTCAAAACAATCCGATTCTATAATATTACAGCGTTCTGTTAGTGAAGATTTAAACACAGAAACTAGCAACAAAACTAATAGCGCAAGTATAATCAATCCCGCACATATAGATGGCTCTGCTTTAAGTGAAAACAGTACTTATGCAAATGCTCTAGTGACTAACTCGGAGAAGGCACCGGCAACCGAAGTAAATAACTGGAAAACTGTAACTTATAAACAGAAACAGAAAAAGAAAACTAGCTATGAGGGATCGGCGACATCTACCGAACTTCCAACAGCACCATCAAGCAAACGTAAATGGCTATTTATTTCAAGACTTGCTGATAATTGTACCGTAGATCAGATTAAGGATTTTCTAATTCATAATAAAACATTAATGCAGTGCATAGTGGAGCAGCTGAAAACAAAGCACACAGGGTACATATTTATTAACAATTTTTTTCCGGAGCACTACATCAAATCAACCAGCGGATCTACAGAGAAAACAAACGACATAAATAATAGTAAATATTTTAACCTTCTTCATCATAATGTGCAATGCCTAAGCACCTGCATAAATGCATTAGAATCACTTGTACAAGGTATTGGAAATGTATATTATGTTATATGCATTACAGAACATTGGAAATCAGAATCACAACTGAGTGTTTATAAAATTTCAAATTATAATCTTATATCAAGTTTCTGTAGAGACGAAAAAGAGCATGGAGGTGCTGCGATTTACTGTAGAACCGACACTGTATCAATAAGCTTAAATTATATTAACAATCTAACATTGCCTAGACATTTTGAATGTGCCGAAGCAGAAATTAAATTTAATAATAAAACCTTGTACAATATAGCTTGTATATATAGGCCATTTCTCGGCGATGTCAATTTATTTCTAACACAGTTAGATCTTTTACTGGATTATTTCTGCTCCAAAGATAAACCATTTTTTATTGCTGGAGATTTTAATATTAATGTATTAATAAATGACAAGGATTGTAGAGATTTGAAAAACCTATTAGATTCTTATAATGTTAACTGGACAATAACAACTGCTACACGATTTAACATTAATACTAATTATAAATCTTGTATTGATAACATTATAACAAATATAGAGTCAAATTATGAAACATCTGTTATACAAACAGAAATATCTGACCATACAGGACAATTACTTACTCATAGTATTTCTATTCCCACTACAAATATTTTTTCAATTAGAGAGTTTTTTCAGCTTCCAGTATAGATGCATTTTGTCTGGACCTAGATAGCGAGCTCTTTGAAGATATATATGCTACATTAGATGTTAATAGTAAATATTCTAAATTTATATATACATATATATATTTCATATTTACCTTAACAAACACTTTCCTAATAAAAAAATTAAAATGTACAGCAATCATTTCAGTTTTAACACACCAGAAATTATTCACTACAAAAAACAAATTGACATTTATTTAACACTTTCCAAGGTTGTTCTAGAATTTAAAACTATCTTAAAAGAAACTAAATCTAAATACAATGCTTTATTAAAAACTGAAAAGGATAAGTAGTATAAACATCAACTTAATACATCCACAAATAAGTCTAAAACATCATGGCAAATAATGTCAAAAATTGTTAATACAACAGGTAAAAATGCAGCCATTTTACCCAGAAATTTAAACAGTTTACAACATCAAGCAAATTGTATTAATAAATATTTTAACAGCGTAGCTCCTCTACATTTAGTTCAACACAATTTACATTTAAATGGTCCATATATGTGTAATATTTAAAAGTGCGATAACATATTTATTATAGAACCAGTCACTAGTACAGAACTACTACATACAATCTGTAAAATGGAAAATAAAAGAAGTGCTGGATATGATGAAATTCCGATATTTTTAATAAAAAGATGCTTAAATCAAATATTAAAACCATTACTACATATTATTAATATTTCATTTAATGATGGAATATTTCCAGAAGTTGAAACATGCGCTTATTACGCCCATATTTAAAAAAGGAGATTCAAATGAAATATGCAACTATCGCCCTATCAGTATTCTTAATACTTTTTCTAAAATTATAGAAAATCTCATGTCAAAACATATACTACTTCACTTTAAAAAAAATAACTTTTTTGGTGACTTTCAACACGGCTTTCTAATAGGAAGAAGCATAGATACGGCTATTTTTGATTTTTTAAATATATTAAATTTGGCGTTAGATGACGGTGACTTAGCATGTGAGATACTGCTAGATTTGTCTAGAGCATTTGACACCATTGATTACAACATACTGTTGATTAAATTACATCGCTATGGAATACAAAATACTGCGCATAGATAGATATCATCTTATTTAAATTTAAGATCACACTCTGTGAAAATTACTGATCCAAATAATGGTTGTAATGTGGTGTCAACTGCTCTGAATCTGTACATGGGGGTTCCACAAGGAAGTATTTTGGGTCCTCTTTTTTAGGCATTATCATAGATGATAAATTAGTTTTCAATGATCACATTAAATATGTTTTTAAAAAACTAAGTACTGTTTGTTATGGACTAAGAATTTTATCAAAAAATACTAACCGTAACATTGTCAACATGTTTTACTATTCAAACTTTTATTCGTTACTTAAACTTGGTGTCATGTTTTGGGGTAATAGTTCGCATATAGATACAGTTTTTATGATTTAAAAAAGGGCTATAAGAATTATGTATCAAATGAAACAACGCGATAGTTGTAGAGGAATATTTAAAAAAAATAATATTTTAACAATTACTGCAGTTTATATATATTAGAATGTATCAAATTTATATGGAAACATAGGAATAAATTTGCTAATGAGTTATTGTCAAGTAATTACAACACAAGACATGGTCAGGAATACCGAATTCCTTCTCATAATCTAAAACTGTTTGAAAAGAATGCACATTATAGCTGCATAAAGTTGTTTAATCACTTGCCTAAATCAATTAAAGAAGCAAGTACATATAATATTATGAAGAAAAAATTGATATGTTTTTTAAACTCCTGCGAACCTTATAATCTAATTGAATTTTATCATTTTAAAGAATCAATTAATTAATTTTAGAGTTATTGTTATTATTGTTTATTTTGTATTTTTTTTCTTTATGTTTTTTTATTCTGACTATTTTTCATGTGCCTGCTGTATGTATCTTATGTGTATTACTGTACAAACACTGAAAATAAATTTATTATTATTATTATTATTATTATTATTATTATTATTATTATTATTATTATTATGAAAGATAACGCCACAATTGCTACAAGTTATACCAGATTGTGCAATAGTTTTGCATTTACAGTTTAGAGTCATAGTAACAGAAGCAGTTACAAAAATGACTAGAAATATGAATAAATAAAAACAGGATAAGGTTGAAACAAGGACACAATTCACACCGGTGCGGTCGACTACTGGTGACTGACTATAAACAATTACAGGTAGACTCCGGTAAGGTTACACAAGAAACAGTAGGATTATAAAATCACACGTTAAAAAACAGGAGTTACGCCACTGGTATGAATAGTTAATAATATGGCCACGGAAAGCGCAACAAAACAATAAGCGGGAAACTATAATTCTAGGTTAAAATACATACAATAATAATAATAATAAAAGCAGTAAAATTGTTAAAATTGTAAAGCTATCTGGTTGCTAATATAATTACCAGCAGGAAAGACAAGATCTTTTAAATTATAAGCACTAAATTCCACACAAAACTGCATAAGTTAAAATTAAAAACATAACACACACATCGTGGCGTTACAAGCTTTAATGGGTTCTGGCTATGACCCACCCCCACCACGCTTGCTATGTAGGTTGGTAAGTTTGTGTAATCCAGTTAACTAGGACTTTGTACGCCGCCGTTGTTCCTTGGTTGAAATCTTTTGCCGCCATACTGCCGATATAGTCTACTAACTATATCTTGCCGACAGAGCCTTTGCCTGTGGTTACTCTAGGTGGTTTGCTTCTGTCGCCATTTAGGAGGGCTCTTTTAAGGAGGACCATTATTATCTCTTCTGCTCCTTCCGCCATTGTGACTTTTTTTGTTATCTTCTGCCTTTGGGATCATTGACTGATATTTACCTGTACCCCAGGCGGGGGCCCTAATATGGTGTTATCAGCCAGGCCAGCTGAATATTAGTTTTTTAACTAGGTTGTACTTCTTTTCCTCCTCTTTTTTCATCCTGGCTTGAGACAGGCATTGGCGGAGTTCTGTTATCACACGAGCAAACCATAAGTCAAAGCAGAGCTACAGAAATCTAATATATTTTAAAATAAGAAAACCCACAAATTTGAAAAATGTGATTCTTTTTGGAATTGTGATTGACGAAAATTTAAAGCATGCTAAGCAAATTAAATACATTTGTACAAAATTAAGTAAATCTTGCTACGGCCTAAGAGCATTATCGAAGAACACAAATTACACAATAACAAGGCTGTTCTATTTTTCTAACATCTACTCACAATTTAAGTATGGTATAATATTTTGGAGAAATAGTTTGGATATTAACAAAGTATTTGTAATACAAAAAAAACATTGCAAATATTATTTAATTTAAAATTAAATATGACCTGTTGCTAGCTATCTTCATATATAAATGTGTAAAGTTTTTGCGGAAACAAAAATATTTATTTAATTCAGATCTATTTACAAACTAGCACAATACCAGTCATAGATCAGATTATATTTACCCTGTTCACAGATTAAATCTGTTTGCAAAAAGTACTTCTTACTCTTGTATAAAGTTTTTTAATCATTTACCTATAAATATAAAATATTTTAGTTACTCAATACTTATATTGAACTTGGTCAGCTTGAATCGTACACTATTAGTTCAGGAAATATAGACATTAACCCCGAAATAATTTGTTACAGGCTAAATTTTTGCACGTACCTTAGTATTGCGGCTCTTAATAATATGTAAAAGTTCCCCATCAAAGTGGCTGCCGCGACCTAAGTTTTCGCGAGGTTAAAGGTCGCGAAAAACAGGTTTTTGCAAATATCTGGAGAACGACGAGATTTATCGGAAAAAATTACCTATAAAAAGTTATCTAAAAGTTTTTTTGTACGAGCAACCGAAGACGAGATAGGTCGTCCCAAAAAACAAAAAACGTAGATTAATTACTTCACACCGGCAAATATGGACAGATCATAGGATATGATAATGGATAATTAATTTTTATTTAATAGGTACTTTAATGGGTTTTATTTATTACAGAAGCACATATGCTTTAACAGTAAGGCTTTTTCAAATTTCAATTTTCTTTGGTTTTGGATTCTGACTGCTCCGTCTTTAATGTTTGGATAAGGAAAGACGATGGATATATGTTTTCATGGATATTCTCTTTATCGATGTCTACTTGTACTGCGTTCAAACAAGTTTGGCCATGACATTGGCTGCAAGCAACCGAACAGTTCAAACCTGTTTTTCGGCATCCACAAGTTGAACCACAGCCTTTTTTGCTGTTACAGAATACCGCATTGAGTAGAATATCAGGAGCGGGTTGAAGCAGCGTTGTAATTGGCTCCAAGACATTACTTTGTAAGATCCATCTCCAGTTCTCAGGATCGTTCCCTTATTTCCGAGCCATTCCTGAACTTGGTAATATATTTGATAGAAATGCTGCTGAGCAGAAGCAGAGGTTGGAGGAAACGCCGACAATTGCACAGCAGCATTCAGTTTCGTATATTTTGCGAATTTCAAATATTGTAATTTATTGATGGATTTCTGTTTTTTCGTTGCTTTGTAAACTTGCAGTATAAAACGTAGGCCATTCTCAAAAATAATATTGGGAAAACTGTAAGCTTTTGTAAAAGCTTTAGCACAGCTCATCATACTTTTATTTTTTTTAAACTGTTTGAATATATTCAATATGCCTTTGCGAAATAGAGCAGAAGTCGTATCACAGCCAGTAATTGCTTGGAGAAATAAAATGTGGCTCTGACATTTAAGGTACGAGGCTAAGCTTTGCAAAGAATAGATTTTTGATGGGGTTTTAGATTTACCAGGCCTCTGAAGATAAAATTTTTCGCCGTGAGGAGCTCCTGCGATCAAAATAGTCATCAAGTCTACATCAACAACTAAACTAGTACTTTTTTTCGACTGTTCTATCGCGGTTTTGATGATCAGAACATCAGCATCATTTTTTGCCTGCTTCACAATGATGTTAGCAGCTTAAAATCTATCAGACCACA
Source organism: Tachinus rufipes (assembly GCA_963932245.1). Taxonomy (NCBI): domain Eukaryota; kingdom Metazoa; phylum Arthropoda; class Insecta; order Coleoptera; family Staphylinidae; genus Tachinus; species Tachinus rufipes. The sequence continues at coordinate 57,321,962 of OZ010748.1, forward strand.
TCACAAATGAATCGACTTTTTTTGTTTTTATTGGCAAAAAATTGTTGTTGGCTCGTTGATACTGTCATTGATGCTTCAAAGAGAATATCGGCGGATGATGAAACTGTGGCACAACGACGACGCTGCTTTAATACTTTGATATTATTCCCATCATCATTATAACCGTCGAATACAATTAAAACGTCTTGGCCAAAATACTTTTGTATATAAGCTATGTAGCTATCAAAAATAGTGTTGAATGTGCTGCCTTGACTCCATACAACACAATGCAGTAGATATCCTCCATCGACGATATATTACACATTTGTAATTTTTTTTGCGCATCCCATTCTCATCGAAAAGTGCTAGCGGGTATGGAGCTAACTCGTACTCGAAGTATTGTTGGAGATTTTTTTCAAACTAGTTGGTTATACTGATTTGCTAAAACAGCAATAATGGATCAATGGCAACCTATTCCCCATGCACTTTAACTGAGCTGTTCACTGTCAAAAGTGAGGCTACTTTGTTGGCTCTTTTCAACTTAATATAGTCGAATGTCAAGTTGGCCAGGCTTGCCACAGTAAGTAGACCTATTTCCCGAGCCTAGTGACAATTGATTTTCTCATCCCCGATGGTTCCACTTGATATTGACATAATGTAAGAAAGCTGAGGGAAAGGATCGCGGCGTGAAAACCATTCAAGGACTTTCGCAACATTAGTAGTATCTCGAGCTATTCGTGAATCCCTAGCATTGACATGTTGATCGGTCGTATCTAATTTAATGTTACAAAGGTTTTATAATTCTTCGCACACTGTATTCATGGCATGCATGCCATACACCCATTTACTTAGCACACTTTCTTAAGTACTCCTTCCTCTAGCCACACCCCTATCTGTTTTCATGGACTTCATGAGTGATTGCTCATATCAGTCCAGGTTCCACAAGTATATTTATTAGATTGTTTGACGGTAAAAAATCCCTTTTTAAAGCTCTCCAGAACATTTTTTGTTCTAGAATCCTCAATTAGCATCATATCTTGGAGATGTAAATGGGCTGATTTTGCATAATTATGATGTCCTGCAGCATGAAAGTATGGTAGCATCTCCTTAATACAACTCAAATGACCATACCAGCCTCCCATTTGCTGAGCTCTGATGAACTCTTTAGCAATAGATATCATTTGGAAATACTGTACCCACAACTTTGCAGTTGGACCACGATCTTCATATTCTTAAAGCTTTTCATTCAACTTGTGCTGGCTGCAACTATAGCAGAGTATGACCTCTGACTGCTCTGGCGTAGGCATGACCGCTCAGCATTTTATCTACAGAATTGCCAACAGCTCCAAAGTAAGACATTAATAAATGAAATCCTCCAAGTATGACAATAACTTTTGATAATTTTGAGTTTGGAGGTGCTGCTGCAACAATTTCTCGGGCTTTGGCGAACAAGGGTTGATCTAAAGTTATAATGCATATACTGTGTCCCTGACTTTTTATATGGCACACAACAAAGTCGTATAAACTGTACTGTTATTACTAGTTGGATGATTAATAAATGGCAAAAAGAGGACTCAAGACATTTTGAACTAGAAATTTTTTTTATTCAAGTGTTCTATATATCCGTTCCATCCTGAGAGTTTTGGTATATCGCAGAATTTATTATGCATGTATAATGCATCTATTGTTTTAAGGTATGACACATTAGTCGTCTTTTCATATTGAAGCTTTTTGGCACAAATTGTGCTCATTCCTACTACACCGGTATTTTCGAAGATTTGTAATGGAACTGCAGCTTTACATCCAGAATTCTGTGCAGATTGACTGGTCTTGACACGAGAAATGGGCTGCTCTGCAACAACGGATTTTTTTGGAGTGACAATTTCGATCATGCCCATGATGTGCAAAGTGTTATGGTCATCTATTGTTTGCACATTTAAATTAGCATTATCTACAAATTGAATGAAAGTCCCCGTTTTGGGTGGTAAAATATAGGACTGCGGGTGGTGGACTGCTGCATCTTCATATAACGTTACTTGCTGGTAAGATGCACACAAACCAAAGGATGATAAAACATCGATGAGACGTCTGGAGCCGAATCTTCTATAAAAAAATATAGCGAGCCCAACTTGCAGCCGTGAAATAAATGACCTCGGGCAAACAGCCGTCATAATAGCATAACTGACGGCTGTACATGCTAGCATCAAACGTTCGAGATTGCATCGCTTATTTTTTAAAATTAATTTCTTTAAAAAATAAGTCAAAGAACGTGGAATTTGCTTGTTTATATTATGGAACATTCTCTTGCTTTAACTAATACCTGCGATAGCCAAGGTAGTAAAACTGGGGGACATAACAAAAAAGTTGACAGCAGATTTTTTACAAGGTCTTTATACGAACTGGGGGCACAGACTTCTTCAACTAAATTTCTTTCGCGACTGTATTTAGTATCATCGTACATATACTCATATTTTTTTCAATCAATAAATTTTCTATCTTGTCTATAGTTGCCCGTACAAAAAAACTTCTAGATAACTTTTTATAGATAATTGCCTCAGCTACAAATAGTTTTCTACATTTTTTCGGATAAATTTCATCGTTCTCCAGATATTTGCAAAAAACTGTTTTTCGCGACCTTTGACCTCGCAAAAACTTAGGTCGCGGCAAACACATCGATGGGGAACTTTCACATATTATTGAAAGCCACCATACAAAGGTCCATGCAAAAATTTAGCCTGTAACAAATTATTTCGGAGTTAGCCCCTTTTTTGTCTATTTTTCCTGGACTATATTATTGACTATTTTAACCATCAATATTAGATGTATTTTTCTATTACTTTTTTTCATTCATTATTCCACATGTGTATTATATGTTTATTGTAGTTTTGTTTTATGAAAATAATTATCTTTATTATTATTATTATTATTATTATTATTATTATTATTATTATTATTATTATTATTATTATTATTATTATTATTATTATTATTATTATTATTATTATTATTATTATTATTATTATTATTATTATTATTATTATTATTATTATTATTATTATTATTATTATTATTATTATTATTATTATTATTATTATTATTATTATTATTATTATTATTATTATTATTATTATTTTAGGTTTCCTCAGCTTAGCTGGTAAGTAACGCGTACCTCGGCTGTTTATTGCAAAAGGTAAGCGTTTTTGTTGTTGTGTTAAATGTAGTCTACTATTTAACATTATTTAATTTTTAAGAGTCGTCATTCAGAACCTTGCGTACAATTCCACAAGTATCTATTATAACAGAACGCTGCATTTTCTTATAAATATAGTCGGATACTTCTATAAGTTTCAGGTTCTCAAAGAGGGCTTTTGGTATCTCTCCAGTTGATCCAATTACAATGGGAATCACAATTACCTTATCCTGGTGCCACATCAATCGTATTTCATTTGATAGAGGTAAGTACTTATCTAGTTTTTCTTTATTTTTAGCCTGGAGGTTTGCGGCATTGGGAATGGAGATATCAATTAAATAAGTATATTTCTTTGTTTTGTCAGTTAGAACTATATCTGGCCTATTGTGCGGCATTGTTTTGTCTGTTATTATTTCCCGATTCCAGTAGATTTTAAAAAGTTCATTTTCAGTGACATTTGCGGGGTTGTATTTGTAGTAGGGGTCTTTTTCAACTTCGGGATCAATCTGCTTACATAGTTGTTGGTGCAATATTTTTATTATTATTATTATTATTATTATTATTATTATTATTATTATTATTATTATTATTATTATTATTATTATTATTATTATTATTGTTATTATTATTATTATTATTATTATTATTATTATTATTATTATTATTATTATTTTAGGTTTCCTCAGCTTAGCTGGTAAGTAACGCGTACCTCGGCTGTTGATTGCAAAAGGTAAGCGTTTTTGTTGTTGTGTTAAATGTAGTCTACTATTTAACATTATTTAATTTTTAAGAGTCGTCATTCAGAACCTTGCGTACAATTCCACAGGTATCTATTATAACAGAACGCTGCATTTTCTTATAAATATAGTCGGATACTTCTATAAGTTTCAGATTCTCATTATTATTATTATTATTATTATTATTATTATTATTATTATTATTATTATTATTATTATTATTATTATTATTATTATTATTATTATTATTATTATTATTATTATTATTATTATTATTATTATTATTATTATTATTATTATTATTATTATTATTATTATTATTATTATTATTATTATTATTATTATTATTATTATTATTATTATTATTATTATTATTATTATTATTATTATTATTATTATTATTATTATTATTATTATTATTATTATTATTATTATTATTATTATTATTATTATTATTATTATTATTATTATTATTATTATTATTATTATTATTATTATTATTATTATTATTATTATTATTATTATTATTATTATTATTATTATTATTATTATTATTATTATTATTATTATTATTATTATTATTATTATTATTATTATTATTATTATTATTATTATTATTATTATTATTATTAAACCATGATCCAGACAACAACCTTGTAAATTATATCGAGTAATGTTAATCCAACAGCAATTAACAATCTATGTTTCTGAGTAGAAATTAGTTGTGCACAAAATTTGTATTGTTAAAGTGTCATGACGATCTTTTATAGAGACATTTTGTATTTTTTTTAACTTTTCAGAAAATTGTGCAAAATTACTTCTGGCTAAACATGAAAGACGAGATAATACATAGGTATATACGGGCATATAAAGTTTCTAGAGATCAAAAAGTGCTAAATGTAGCTAGAGCTGAATTAATAGTAAAGAAAATATTATTAAATTTCCGTTTGAGATATTATTTCTAGATGGACTTCTGTTGCCGCGGTCAAAATCTAAAAACTCTTGGTTTTTAAAGTTTGTGATTGTGAAACCTTTAAGACAATTAACTTTCACTGCAGTTAAGAAGATGGAATATTCCTCTGACAAAATAAATACGTTGAGAAAGATGATATAATCACATTATTAAGACTAGCAGTATCTACAATTCAGTCGAGATAAGCATGTAGATAGTAGAATATACCCAGATTAATAATCAACCAGAAAGTACAAAGCCCTTACAAGTCACATAAAGAACACTGATAAGACAAATATTTTTATATTTAATTCTTATTTTTATAGGTCTGTTCCAACATACAATTTGGACGGTTTGCAAACTATACACACAAACAAATTACTGGGTATAAAATTGCCTAAGGATAACAAATATTTGTTTGTGTGCACAGTTTGGACGGTTTGCAAACTGTCCAAATTGTATGTTAGAACAGACATAATGTAATTATTTTTTTTAACCGGTATTATAAAATTGTTTTTATTAATTATTTAAGTTGTTCGGTGTAAATTGTCAACTGTTAAGCAATTTTTGTTTGTTATTTATTATTATATATTATAAATCTATAATTACACACATTAGTAATAACAACCTGCCCCGAATATACGCGCTACAGTAAGCAAGACGCTACACTTTGAATGCCATTTTAAATTTTAACTCAGCATATTAAATATTTGAACAAATACTATATTTATTTTTTACCTGTTTGAGAATACTCTATTGATTTTGTAATTACATAGTAACACTGCTAAATATACTTACATAAAAAAAATAACATTATATATTATGAATATAAATTTCTTTTATTTATTTAATCAATATTATAATTAAATTGAAGATAGTGCAAACTTAATCCAAGTAGCATAACAAATTAGCTTTGAGGGGGTTCGACAACTATTACTAAATTAGTTTGTTATTTTATTATAATCGTAAGTACAGTAATATTGTCTATCAAATAGTTATTTTAAGAATCAGCATTATGTTACATTTTTTTCGTTAATATTTTCCTGGATCAAAGTACAAGAATTTGCTAATTTTTCTAGGATGAAATTCCGATATTCCAGTTTTTCCCGGTGGATGGACGCGCCTGGAATTTTAATGCACATCCAACCGGATGCTGCACGTCTCTCTGTATCTAGCAGAAAACAGGTCTGAATATCCGCCGAGTCAGCGGAGGATGAAATCTTCAGTTTTGCAAAAGTAAAAAAATAACATCATCTCCGAGTTAGAATCTCACAGATTTTTATTTAAATTAATTATTAATTCAACATTTTATTACCAATTACGTATTTGCATTTAATTGCCGATACTTAAGCACAATTCACTTTTATCCATGACATAATATAGCATCTTTTGCTTACTGAGTGGAATCTCATAGCGGGCAATTAGAATAAGAACCCGATTATTATGCAACACAATCGTTTGTAAAAAATTGCACATATGGTAAATATTGTAAAAATATTTATTAGTTAATTATTACAACTGTTTGATTAGATAAATAAATAGAAATTATTGTATATTTTTTAACACATCTGTTTTTGTAATTTATATGAAACGGTTAGAAAGTAAAAATACTTCCAAACAACCAATTAACAATGTTGTCAATAAATAAAGTATTTATATAATATATTGAATTGTTCTTACTGATAATGCTGATATAAAATATTTATGTTGTTAATTTAGTTATTTATTGAATTTTCTAAAACTATTAATATATTGTTGATTTCTTTTAATAGTAACAGTTGTGAGAATGTTTTTTTTATGATTATCATATAGTAAAAAGTTTAAATTACCAATTGAAAGATATAAATAGTTTATTTAATGCAACTGGCTTAAAAACTAAATATTGTAGCTGTTGGTTATAATTTTTGTTTTTTTATACAAAATTAATACTACTTTTAGTCAGCTAAACTTTTATATATAACAATAAATGTTGTAATTTTTTTAATAATATCTTTAATAATATTTCTTTATTTACTGTATAAGTATAACCGATTAGATCTACATAAAAATACAATGTTAATGATGACATAATACATGCATAAAATAATTAGTATAATAAATAAAAAACGTTTATATCTTGTCTTTTGGCATTAAAAATCAAACAACTTTACATAACATTACCATCCAAACTGTTCTTACATACAAATATTTGTCATATTTAGGCATTCTTTTATACACAGTAATTTGTTTGTGTGCATAGTTTGAACGGTTTGCAAACTGTCCAAATCGTATGTTGGAACAGACCTTATATAACTCAGTTCAATACTTACATATATAATAATATAACCTTAATAACCTTGTTTTTAATTAATTATTTATAAGTTTTTTATAATTTTCTATTTTTTTTTACCGCCATTATCTATTTCATACTTCATTCATCTTCTTTTAGTACCTCATTTCTTTCTCTCTTCTTTTTTCTTATCTGATTGGATTTTTTAGCATGTGTTTTATGTTTTTTCTAGCTATTCCATTCTACACATTCTATCAAAAATTTTCTTATTTTTACATCTGAGTTTTGCAAACATTTTTTTTAATCGTAACTTATACTTTTTAGGTAGTTTGGTAATGTATCAGCTATATGTATTTAATGTGCATTATACTTAGATTAACTTATCCGTGTTCTTTGTTCTTGCACTTGTATATCTTTATCTTTAATCATAATTTTTTTCCACATACTTGTTCTATTAGTACAGGAGCTAGCGTTACTTTTGGGTAAGTCATTTTATACCGGCTGATAATTTTACCTGGGCTTGTTTTTGGCTTACTCATAAAACATCCGAACGTCAGCTGCACCAGTAGCGGTGGGTGTGGTAGTTAGAGAATAAAAAAAATCAATTTTATACCGCTCCAAACTTTGTGTTTCGTTATATAATAATTAATGAAAAAAAAAAAGTCAGTTGTCTTGTGAAAGGGGGATTATATATCAGTCACTGGTCTAAAGTTGTACACAATTTTTAAAATTTATAGTAATTTTATATCACATAAAATTTATTTATATATAGTTTTTTATACATTCAAAAATACAAAAATAAACGTCAGTTGCGTTTATAGTGGGGGTGAGATTGTCAGTTGACGTCTTAAACATAGGATCTTTAAGACCATTCCGACGGCTACCTTGATTCGTAGTATTTTAACAAAAACGGCAACTTTAGCGTCATTGCTATGTAGTAGATGTACTAAGAGAGAACGGGCTCAATTTCTTATAGAGATTTACATGGGGTCAAAAATCGCACATTTGCCGCTATCTTGGATTTCGGACATCCGGTTGGGGACGGCCATCTGAGCGTGTCAAAGGAAGTGGGCGCTGGGGGTGACCTTAGGATTTTAGAGATCCGGTTGGGGACGGCCATCTGGGCATGTCAAAGGAAGTGGGCGCCGCCTGTGGCGCCCTTCTGTGCGCAAAGTGTGCAGTACCGCCATAAGAGTGTGTGAGTGCGAGGGGTGTGCGAAAACTCGGAAAGAGTAAGATGGAGAATGAGTACACGCCAGCGCTGCGGCGGCAGAAAAAGTAAGTTGGGATGGATGACGTAATTGAAATTTTGCGTGTCGAGACATGTCAAAAATTTTAATTGGGGTGAGTCATCGATGAAAGATAAGAGTTGTGTACCGGAAGTAGCAAACGCGATAAGGAATCATCATGGCTACAATTTCAAACGTTGCTGACGATATGGTCCGATTAATGGAACAATTTATGGCGCAAAAAGAGACTGATATAGATGTGATAGAAGAATGGATCAATCACTGCTCTAAACAAATTCGTATTTTAAATACAACGTTAAAGGTGGAAACGTCTATGGGAGTACAGCAAAAAATATTGGCAACAATCGGTAAAATGATGACATACCGGAATTTGTTGAAAGTGCCTGCAAGAGCCGGAGGCAGCATCTCTATTCACGGTCAGACTAACGCTAATTGGACTAGTAAGATGGTAAAACGGAAAGATTCAAAATCTGCGTTTGACGGAAGAATTAGAACAGGAGTTTTAACCAATCTAAAACACCGGGACCCAGCAGCATATTTAAAAGATTGTGAAATTTTGTTTGTAAAACGGATAAGACTAGCGTTGAAGAAAGAGCCGTTTTTCAAAATAAATTCAGTATTTTGTGCTAAATTTGTGAAAAACAGTCAAGACGGAAATGTGGAAGATTTCAAGTTCATAAACACAAAAAATGCAGTGGTTGATCGATACTGTGAATTAAATGGGTGGTTTGAAAAGAATATATCTGACGTGCTGTTGCGCAAGTTGGAAGAATTTCAAGAGCGAGACAGCGGGTGGGCATTGTCAGCGATTATTAATTTGAGTATCAATATTAATAAATATAATCCGCTGAGAGGTTCATAATACTTGGATTTGCCGCAGAGGAAATCATCTTGTCAACACAGAAAATGATCGATATACTATAATTTATATATTTATTTTAATATTATTTTTTTTATAATATATAAGTTTCAGTTATTTATACCTACCTCCTTTTAAATATTTAGGTTTGAAAAGGAAGGGAGAAAAAAGCATATAAATATTTATTAAAGAATATATGGTATTAATACAACAGCATTTTTAAGGACGCATACTCACCTGAGTCACTCAAGGGCGCTTGTCTGGCGATGCCTTCTTATCAGTTCTTATCAGCAGTATGATCATTTGTAACAAAGATTTTCCAAGAGTGCGACTGCATGAAAAAGTAGGATGCAAAATAAGAATAAAATTTGCTGACTCAAGTTATGAAACAAATCGAGAGAGAAGCAAAGACGCGTCTGTACAAGAAAATATCGGAATGTGTTGCGTATGCAAAATTACACACTATCGGTATTCTTATCTATTACATGCGTTTACAGGGTATACATTTGAAACATCATGTATTACATTTTTAACAGAACACGCCGACCCGACTAAAATGACAAAGAACGGTCCATTTATTTTGATTTTGATTTTGATTAATAAACAAATAATAAGTAATAAAATGATTAAGATTAAATTGTATGTATTAACTTATTTATTAATAAGAGCGAGACAGCGGGTGGGCATTGTCAACGTAAAAAGCGGATGGAGGCTAAAATGTAGAAGTAAAAAGTGGATGAAGACTAACAAAATTCACGGTGAGAGAGGAAACAAAAAAAGGAAAGGAAAACAAAACAAGTATATATTTATTTATATTAATAAATCATATACATATATTAATAAATAGATTGGCTGAAAGACCACGGTTGATAGCCAGTTTAACAAGAGTGCTATGTAATTACCTGTTTGATAAATTTTTCTTTTAAGTATGTAATTTTTTGTTCAATTAATATGACTAATAATAATAAATATATAATACCAAAAGGGCACTAAGGTGTGTTGTGCGCGGGGGGGGGGATAAATGGGGCTAAGAAAAAGTAACTAGTGAAGGATGACGGCATGCTTGCAAGGGCATAACAAGTAATTGAAATTGTGCAGGATGAAACTTCTCAAAAAATATTAATTGAGATGACGTAATGTTCAACTAATAATCGATTTTGAACAGAAAGTGTGTTATAAAAAAAAATTCACATGTAGAGACAAAACAGAAATTGCTGACAGAATAGGTTTTGGAAATAGGTTATAAGAAAAAAAGTTGCATGTTGAGACTTGTTAAAAAAAGTTTTTAAACATTATATATAACGTAAAATAAATTAATTAAAAAAAAAACAAAAAAACATTACCGTAGTGCCAACCTCTCTTACAAAAGCAAAACAAGCAAAGCATGTAAACCTCCTCTTAATTCAAGATAGATACGATATTGAAGATAACCAAACAGACGATGGCTGCAAAACTTATTATCACTACGTCTGGATAAAAAATTTGTCAAGACTGGTGTCAAATCAATTGGACAAAATTAAATACAAAAAGTACTTTTGTGAATGGTGTTTTCATTACTTCCACAACAAAGAGAAGTTAGAAAAACATCTAGAAGACTGCGAACAGATAAATGGAATTTTGGAAACATAGAAAGATGTCCATTTATGGTATAGGCAGATTTTGAAAGCATATTAAATTCAATTAACATTAAAATGGAAGACAGGAGCACCAAGTACCAGCTGCACAAAGCACATAGCGTGGGCTATTATTTTAAATGTACCTATGACGACACTCTATCCTTTTACCGTAGTTATAGAGGACCCAATTGCGCCGAATGCAGAACAATTGAAGCAGCTAGCCGAAGATGTGGAGACGGTGTTCTTATGCAAAATTCAGATAAAAATTTGGCCTAAAAAAGAGCAAGCGTCCTTATGGCACATATGTGAAAAACCGCTGGATTTTGATCGTGTAAGAGACCACTGCCACTTGACTGGAAAGTATTGAGGGGCCGCTCATAAAAAATGTAGCATAAAGTATCAAGATTGCAGAACCATTGCAGGTGTTCCATAACATGAGCGGATACGATTCACACTTACTAATAAAAGATGTTGCATTAAAAATTGAAGGAAACATACATTTGATTCAAAACAACAACAAAAATTTAATAGTCATCACCAAATACATCTCTGAAAACTTGGGTAAATTTAAATTTATAGACTCAATGGCCTCGTCTCTTGACAAACTAAGCTCAAACTTGAGTGAAAAGCCCATATTAAAATCTCAGTTTACGCACATTAATGACGAGCAGTTTAAATTATTAACTAGAAAAGAAGTATTCCCATATGATCACATACAATCGTGGAAGAATTTAATCAAAAAACACCTGGGCAATTCCACGTCAAGTGAGCAGTCCATTTCACGCGACCCTCTCCGATTTAGCTCAAATTTTGTACACTTATTTGAGTACCCAAAATATGACATTATGCCAAATTGCAGACTTCGAGGTTACATAGTTCGCCTCGTAGAGCCAATTGAATTTTACGGCAATTTTTAAGTTCAACTTTTAACTTTATTTATCTTAATTGCATTTCAGCCTGGAAAAATTTTAGAATAGTCATAACCGATAGCAAATTTCTCAAGGAGTCGACTGCAGCGGTCAGATTTTTGTTATCTTGTCTCGCACTCACAGAAAACGCAAAAAACAGTTTTTTTTTTTTTTAAATCGTTTCTCAAAAGTTGCCACCGATTAAGACTTCAAATTTTAGGCAAAGGCAGCTAAAAGTATGTACTTTAAGATGCTCAAATAAAATTTTCCCACACTAAAGGTAGTTTTTGCTCTAGAGCCTCTTGAACGCACAAAAACATTTTTTAATCAAAATTTTTGATATTAGACTGGTTTTTAAATTTTTTTGTGGAATTTCTTTGTGTGCACCGTCAGAAAGGGATTTTTATACAAAAAAAGTATGCCATGAGAAATTTCAGACCTTAAGATTCAAAAGAACACGTGTCGCACTACTAATAAATTTTTAAAATTAATATACTTAATAAGTATCATTAGCTTCCAGATTTGAGTCGGATGCATACTCTGGGTCCCCAAAAAAGCAAATGAGTACTTGTCAATTAGGTTCCACATGAAACTTTACATCAATATACTCTGTATATATATTTTTAAACTATAATATTTTTATTATATTTTAAATTTTGAACATAAAATTAGACTCGTAAACTAAAATGATTAGAATTTAATAAGGCGTAGGCCTATAACTTTTTTTTAATTTAAAAAACTTTTAAAATGACATATTTTTTTATTTTGTCAAACTTGTAACATTCTATTAAGGTTTTTTTAAGTAAGGTTAAAAAATGCTTGAAGTTTTTTTTAATAGCATACAATCGGTAGGAGCTACATTAAAACATGTTATTAAGTGAAAAATGCTAAATCGCTGACAATGTGAGAATACAAAAACTACAATAAAAAATACATTAAGTGATAAATAAACTCAAAGAAGAGGTAAAGCCCCAGCCGCCAACTTTCGAAGCCAATCCTCAAAATAATAATTATTTTTTGGTAAGAAGAAAAGTAAAAAAAAATTTAAAATAGCCGATACAAACCCAGATTTTGTTGGACGTTTTTTATAATTCTATAAAAAAACAAAACCCAGAAGATAAAACAGACAATGCAAAATTACCTCATCTAAAACCAGTGACCAAACTGCAGCAGTAATTGTCTGTATAGCAACTACCAAAAAGCAAGTAAGAGACTTCTTCTTATTCTTTTTTTGCTATCAACTAATAGATGTTTTGTAGTGTAGAACAATTCTTCAGTCTATTGACATATATTCCGCAGCCACAACATCTGACCTGTTCCTCTCTTTCGTTCTATTTTCTAGGTGAGATACAAGAACTCGTATCGACAACGAACAAGACCCAAGAAAGCAAAAAACTTTCCAATACTAACTAAACCAATCCAACATTAGCACCCAAAAAATGATCAAAGACCGACAAACTAAAAACACTCTAAAAAACATTGCCACTCCGACCCCAACTAAAAAAGAGTGCAAGAGTGCTAACCGACCTAACTGAACCAACAATTACCATAAAATCACAGGCAACCTAACCTAACCCGTAAAAGCCTAACCTAACCTAACCCGTAAAGACCGCGGGCCAACACCTTTACCAAAAAGACGAGAACTAGTCAAATCGGATAAAACCAGCAAGAAAATAAAAACAACAGAAAAACCTAACTTAACCTAACCTGTAAAAGCCGCGAGACAACACTTTTACCAAAAAGACGAAAACTAGTCAAATCAAACAAAACCGGCAAATAAAAAAAAACAAAAAAAAAATGCAATCCAACTCTACCGGACTAAAAATTTATGTCCTTAATATTCTTACATTCTATAGTTCCAAAATTTTTACAACTGACATCAACAAACTACCTGCCAACAATTTATGTATTTAGTACCTACCCACCCTCCCAAGTTTTTGTTGTAAAGACATTCTTCTTTGTTCAACTGACCTTTATCATCCCATAATACGATAGTTGAAAAGATATTCCTTGTAAAATTCGTCGACCTAACCTAACCTAATAACAAACAAAATCCCAATCAAACAAAAAGTTTTCCAAAAAGATCCCGTCTCCTCAAAATGATTCATTCTGACACCAGAAACCGTCTTCAAACACCTAACATAGAAAAACAAAAAACCTAACCTAATCTAACCTAATTTATTCTAATAGCAAACAAAATCCCAATCCAACAAAAAGTTTGCCTAAGAGATCTCATCTTCCCAAAATAACCTAATAACAAACAAAATCCCAATCAAACAAAAAGTTTGCCAAAAAGATCCCATCTCTTTAAAATTATTTACTCTGGCACCAGAAACCGTCTTCAAACATCTAACAACAAAAAAATAAATGCAAACGTGTTGTATTTCAACCACCTATGCTTCGCAGACAACATAACCTAACCTAACCTAATAACAAACCAAATCCCAATCCAACAAAAAGTTTGCAAACACGTAGGACTACAAATTAGTTTAAAAAAGGCCAAAATTATAAGTACTTGCAATGTAGTGGTCCAAATAGACAATATCACGACTATCAAAAACGTAAATAAATACGTTTATTTTGGCCACAACAAACTGGATAAAGCAAATCAAAAACAAAAGTGAATTAAAGAATCGGCTTAACATATGTAGCATTTGGAAAGTTAAGCTTTATTTCAAAACACTGAAGTATCACATTAAACCTTAATAGACATTTATACAAATCCACAAACCCCTATACCAATGAAGCCCAAATAACAGGTCACATTAACCAAATCGGGTCTTTCCGGATGTCACTGCATACACCATCACAACAGCTCCAAAGCTTCTCCACACCTGGAGAACATCTCCAAAAAGTTGTCCAAAAGTCGGTGAACACTTACAACAAAAATAATCATCTTGAGGACCCCAAGACGGTAACATATCTTACTTTAAAAACTCACCCTTTTACCCTTTTATATATCATAATTATGAAATATTACAAAAGTAAGAAGTAACCAAGTAACAAATCAACAATTTAGCGGCTCTAGAGTATGTAAAATGTATCAAAAGCCAAAAATAAGCTTTAGCAACCCGCCGCTTTTAGCAGCACAATAAATGAATGGCCTTTAATTTTGAATTTATTTTTTTTTTTGAATTTTTGACTTTTAAATATAACTTTTAACAAAAATAACAAAAAAAAAATTTAAAAATCATTCTTTAATTTATGACATAAGTACGGTTAGAGATAGAACCAGATATGCTGTTCAAAAAAGATGGACAATTTAATTGCCTATAATTTTTATATTTTATTGTTTTTTTATTTAGATTTTTAAGAGAGAAATTTCGAATGTTCTATAAAAAAAAAACAAAAAAACTTTAACGTGCAGCTTCTAGGGTGAACATGTTTGCCTATAAGTTACCCTTATTCATTAACACCCTGTATATTAATCAATATGTGCTAAAATTTTGATTGAAAAATGGTTTTGTGCCTTCAAGAAACTCTAGAGCAAAAACCACCACTAGTGTGGGAAATTATTATTTAAGCATCTTAAAGTACATACTTTTGGCTGTCTTCCCAAAAATTGAAGTCTTAATCGGTGGCAACTTTTGAGAAATGAATTTTTGAAAAAAAACTGTGTTTTTGCGTTTTCTGCGCGTGCGGGACAAGATAACAAAAATCTGACCGCTGCATTCGATTCCTTGGAAAATTTTCCATCGGTTATGACTATTTTAAAAATTTTCCAGGCTGAAATGCAATTAAGATGCATAAAGTTAAAAGTTGAACTTAAAAATTGCCGTAAAATTCAATTGGCTCTACGAAGCGAACTATGTGACCTACAGATCTGAAATTTGGCATAAAGTCATATTTTGGGTACTCAAATAAGTGTAAAAAATTTGAGCTAAATCGGAGAGGATCGCGTAAAATGGACTGCTCACTTGACGTGGAATTGCCCACCTACCAACTCAAAAACAATTTTATTCAAAACTAGGAGAAAGCAATATTAGCAGTTCAGATTACGAGCATGCGCAAGACGAATGGAAGAAATTTTAAATTCAAACTCTTGGAGAATATAACAACCTTTACTTAAAAACAAAAAAGAAATATCAAAAACAACAAAAACAGAAATTGTAAAAAAAGTAATCAGACCAACATTAACATATAGTAGCGAAACATGGACGATGACAGGAAAACAAATAGAAAGAATAAATGCTATGGAGATGAGATTTCTTAGGAAGATTGAGAACAAAACAAGAAAAGATAAAATAAGGAACGAGACATATAGGACAAATTTAAATATAAAACCAATACAAGAAAAAATTATTGAAGGTCAAATGAGATGGTATGGACATATCAGAAGAATGAGTGAAGAAAGAAATACTAAGAAAATTTATGAGACAAGAGTAACAGGAGAACAAAAAAGAGGAAGACCCAGAAAAGAATGGAACAGCGCAATAAAGGAAGAAGCTACAAGAAAAGGAAACACGTGGGAAGAAATAAAAGAGATTGTCAAGGATAGGAAGAAATGGAGAAAATATTACACAAACTAATAATGTATACGCCTGACACCGAAAGGTAAAAAGGCAATTGAATAAATAAATAAATAAATAAACTTAAAAACAGATCTTTTGCTGCTGGCCGATGTTTTTGAGAGCTTTAGAGACGTCTGCTTGAAACACTATAAGTTAGATCCAGCTCATTATTATACAGCTCCGGAACTAAGTTGGGATGCCATGCTAAAATGTACAAAGTATGAGCTGGATTATATTAACGATATAAATATTCTGACGTTTATGGAAAAAGAAACACGCGGAGGGCTTACTCAATGGTCAAAGAAACATACAAAGACAAACAACAAATACATGCACAATTATGATAAAAACGCACCTCAAAAATATCTGATGTATTATAATATTAATGCAATTTACGCATGGGCAATGTCGCAATACCTCCCTCAAGGCGATCTGAAATGGGTTGAGGGTGACGTGAGCAACTTTAATTATCACATAGCAGATGAAGCGTCAATAGAATATATTCTCAAAGTAGATTTGACATATCCTGATGCTATACACGATAAGCACAAAGACTCACCGATGGCGCCAGAAAAAAAAAGATGTCCTCCCAAATCTAAAGAGTCAAAGATGCTTGCTACTCTCTATAATAAAGAAAAATACGTCATTCATTATTGAAATTTACAGCAGTATGTGTCAGAAGAGTTGATTGTAACTAAAATCCATCGAGTGCTCCAGTTTAGTCAGTCTCCCTAGCTTAAAAAATACATAGACTTAAGCTCTGACCTCCGCAAAAAAGCCCAAAAATGTTAAAGAAAAAGATTTTTTTTGTAAACTTATCAGCAATGCGGTGTTCGGAAAGACTATGGAGAATGTGAGAAATCGCCGTAACATCAAACTAATTACAAAGTGGGAAGGACGCTTTGGAGCGGAAGTCCGGATATCCAGCCCTACTTTCCACAATTGCAAAATAATAGAAGAAAACCTAGTAACGATCGAGTAGTTGAACTCTGAAGTGTTGTTTAACACTGCTGTATGAGTTCCACTTCAGCTACATTAAAAACAAGTATGGAGGCAATGATCGACTTTGTTAAACAAATACCGATTCCATTGTTTATGAAATTAAAGTGAATGATGTATACGCCGACATCAAGCAGGACATTCACCGCTTTGATACATCGGAATACTAGTCAAACAATGTGTATAAGATCCCATTGGAAAATAAAAATGTGCTGGGGTTAATAAAAGATGAAAACAATGGAGAAATCATAGTAGAGTTTGTAGGGTTTCGAGCAAATATGTATGCGTGCAGGGTTCCCACATTAAGTACTCCCGTAACGAAGAAGGCAAAGGGAGTCAAGTCATACGCTGTAAAATCCACCATCAAGTTTGAAGTTTACCTACAATGTTTAATTAATTAATAATCAAATAGAAATGAACCATATTTACCTTACAGTGTACTCGGTAGCACAACAAATGATATCTCTCAGCCCCCTCGACAACAAAAGGTTTCTGATTCCGAAATCACCCGACATCCTTCCATGGGGCACTACTCCATTATAGAATAAAAATTATATTAACAATGTATCAGAAATATTATATATTTTAATAACGCATATTTTTAGTTTTATAATAATAGAAAATATATACTACTATAATATTTGAAAAATACAATCTTTTATTTGCCCTTCTAGTATAGTATATAAAACAGGTAAGTGATAATTTTACCTGATGTTGCTATCAAGAAAAAGAAATAAGATAAATAAATATACAATAAAAATATTTATTGAATGTAATTAATTTATTAAAACATAGATGCTTTTAGTAATAAACAAAATGTTGAAAAAAAATATTAATAATATCAATTATAATAGTAATTTACTTTTCGCCGTGTTTGTTTATCAGAACAACATCCGGAATTACTTGATAGCTCTATATGATATGATAGTCTATCACTCTAAACTCTTATCAATAAAATTTCATTTAATTTAAAAAATCAAACGAAACGTTTTAATAACTGTTTTAACTAGAATGGTTCTGCAATCTTGATACTTTATGCTACATTTTTTATGAGCGGCCTCTCAATACTTTACAGTCAAGTGGCAGTGGTCACTTACACGATCAGAATCCAGCGGTTCTTCACATATGTGCCATAAGGACGCCTGCCTAAATTTTTGCACTTTATTAGGCCTAATTTCTATCTAAATTTTGCATAAGAACACCGTCTCCACATCTTAGGCGAGCTGCTTCAATTATTCTGCAAACCATTCGGCGCAATTGGGTCCTCTATAACTACGGTAGAAAGATAGAGTGTCGTCATAGGTACATTTAAAATAATAGCCGACGCTATGCGCTTTGTGCAGCTGGTACTTGGTGCTCCTGTCTTCTATTTTATGTTAATTGAATTTAATATGCTTTCAAAATCTGCGTATACTATAAATAGACATCTTTCTATGTTTCCAAAATTTCCTTCCTTTTTAAAAGTCACTTTATATTCATATATCTGTTTGCAGTCTCCTAGATGTTTTTCTAACTTCTCTTCGTTGTGGAAGTAATGAAAACACCATTCACAAAAGTACTTTTTGTATTTAATTTTGTCCAATTGATTTGACACCAGTCTTGACAAATTTTTTATCCAGACGTAGTGATAATAAGTTTTGCAAGCATCGTCTGTTTGGCTATCTTCAATATCGTATCTATCTTGAATTAAGAGGAGGTTTACATGCTTTGCTTGTTTTGCATTTGTAAGAGAGGTTGGCACTACGGTAATGTTTTTTTTTTTTTTTATTAATTTAATACTACGTTATATATATTGATTAAAAACTTTCTTCGACAAGTCTCAACATGCAACTTTTTTCTTATAACCTATAACTTTTTTCTTATAACCTATTTCCAAATTCCAATTCTGTCAGCAATTTTTGTTTTGTCTCTACATGTGAATTTTTTTTCATAACACACTTTCTGTTCAAAATCTATTATCAGTTGAACATTACGTCATCTCAATTAATATTTTTTGAGAAGTTTTAACCTGCACAATTTCAATTACTTGTTATGCCCTTGCAAGCATGCCGTCATCCTTCACTAGTTACTTTTTCTTAGCCCCATTAATAATTGCTGACAATGCCCACCCGCTGTCTCGCTCTTGAAATTCTTCCAACTTGCGCAACAGCACGTCAGATATATTCTTTTCAAACCACCCATTTAATTCACAGTCTCGATCAACCACTGCATTTTTTGTGTTTATGTACTTGAAATCTTCCATATTTCCGTCTTGACTGTTTTTCACAAATTTAGCACAAAATACTGAATTTATTTTAAAAAAACGGCTCCTTCTTCAACGCTAGTCTTATCCGTTTTACAAACAAAATTTCACAATCTTTTAAATATGCTGCTGGGTCCCGGTGTTTTAGATTGGTTAAAACTCCTGTTCTAATTTTTCCGTCAAACGCAGATTTTAAATCTTTCCATTTTACCATCTTACTAGTCCAATTAGCGTGAATAGAGATGCTGCATCCGGCTCTTGCAGGTACTTTCAACAAATTCCGGTATGTCATCATTTTACTGACTGTCGCCAATATCTTTTGCTGTACTCCCATAGACGTTTCCACCTTTAACGTTGTATTTAAAATACGAATTTGTTTAGAGCAGTGCTTGATCCATTATTTTATCACATCCATATCAGTCTCTTTTTGCGCCATAATTTGTTTCATTATTTGGACCATACCGTCAGCAACGTTTGAAATTGTAACCATGATGATAAAGTAGTAGTGTACTCTTGAGGGTTGTACTAGACTGATTTTGAACCCTCCGATTCTCGTATTTATACTAGATCATAAACCGCAAAACGTCAGTGGCTTCATCCAATCAAATACTTTTAAATCCTTACTTTCTAATTATTTCAGCACAAATACAATTTTCAACAAGTCTCAACATGCTCAATTTCAATGAGCTACTTACGCTCTTGTCTGCATGACGTCATCTCAATAATATTTTTAGTTATTTTCCTACACTTTTCAACAGGATGCACTTATCTTTTAATCACGTCTTTCCAATTAACATTTTAGACAAGTCTCAACAAGCTCAACTTTTCCAAAATCCACTTCCGCTGCACAACACTTTTTAACAGGATGCACTACAGGTACATAAATCCTTATCTTTCATCATTGATCACACACCCAATATCTCACCGGATGCAGTTCCGGTACATAAATCCTTATCGCGCTTGCTACTTCCGGTACACAACTCTTATCTTTCATTGATGACTCACCCCAATTAAAATTTTTGACATGTCTTGACACGCAAAATTTCAATTACGTCATCCATCCCAACTTACTTTTTTTGCCACCGCAGCGCTGACGTGCACTCATTCTCCATCCCACTCTTTCCGAGTTTTCGCACTCACACACTCTTATGGCGGTACTGCACACTTTGCGCACAGAACGGCGCCCACATCCTTTGACATGCCCAGATGGCCGTCCCCGATCGGATCTCCAAAATCCCAAGGTCATCCCCAGCGCCCACTTCCTTTGACACGCCCAGATGGCCGTCCCCGACCGGATCTTCAAAATATAAGATGGCGGCAAAAAGGTCGGTAAAGTAGGAAGGCCAATTCAAAATATTTGAATTTCCCGTTAAAAATAAAAAAGTGCGATTTTGGACCCCATGTAAATCTCCATAAGAAATTGGCCCCGAATCCGCTTAGTACACCTACTCTCTGAACTAATGGAGGAAGAAAGAGAAGATGAAACGTCATATATAGAAATAGTTAAAAATCTAAACGAAAAAAATGTGGGAAAGGTGCACATTATTAAGCAGAAAATTAAAACCGCAGGGAATAAGGGGATATTAATAGCTATATACCAATACCAACGGGAATTACGGCAAGAGAAAAAAATTATGGAAATGGCAAGAAAAAAAACTAACACAAAAATGAGACTGTGCGTGCCAACACAGAAACAGGTATCGGAGACAAAATAGAGAAAGAAGACCAAGAACGGAAACAGTTGCTATAGTAGTGAGCAAACAAGGTGTCATATATGCAGATTTGCTGAAAGAGGCAAAAACCCAGATAAAAAAATCTACGTTCAAGAGGTAACAAAGGGTAACAAGACGGAGAAAGAGATAAAAAAAATGAAAAATGAAATAGAAGGCTGTATTGTAAGAAAAGCCATCAACAAAACCACAGAACTGGTGATGATCAAAGATATTAGCCCGGAAATTATGAGGGAAGAAATACTGGAAGAAATTATAAACAAAGTGAACACAGAAGAAAAAACAATAATTTCCATAAAGAAAGGATATAGATAAAAACAAACCGCTATAGTCAAAATGGACAAATAAAAAGTGGAACAGATAATAGGAGAAGGAAGAATAAACATAGGACTCATAAAATGCAGAGTAGAGAAAGTTAAAGCAAATGAAAGAAAATGTTATAAATGCTAGAGGAAAGGACATGTAGCGGCAGAATGCAATGGAAAAAATAGGTTTTTGCTATGTATAAAATGCAGAAAGGAGAGACACCAGGTTGCCGAATGCAGAAACAAAAAATACTGCATTTAATGCAAAGTATTAGGACACAGAACGGGAGAGAATAGATGTCCAGCTACCAAAAAAAAAATGAGGAAAACAAAGAAGAATATGGAGGACAACAACCCAAATAACTGAAGAGAATAATCACATAATGTATAAGTTTATACAAATAAACATAGGGAGGGGAAGAGAGATTTACGATTTACTAATAGCAACAGCGGAGAGAGAGGAAATAGACCTAATGCTAGTGAGTGAACCTAATAAAAACAAACTAAATTGTAAGTGGATAAGAAACAAAAGAACAGATGCAGCAATTTTAGCTAGGGAAAAGTGTAGGGGCAAGGTGGAAAGATGAGGAAAAGAAGGAATAGTGTGGGCAGAAGTACAAAACATGATAGTATGCAGCTGTTATATCAGCCTAAACTGCGATCTGGAATACTATCGAGAGTGGATAGAAGAATTAGAAAAAAGTTTATGAAAACAAAAAAACAAAAAAATTATTGTAGGAGGAGATTTCAACGCAAAATCACCGAGATGGGTAGGCTACAAGAACGATTTAAGAAAAAAAATCTTAAAAGAGATGATAGCATGGTTAAATCTTACAATTTGCAACAAAGAAGACAAACCGACGTTTGAAAGAGGAAGCTCTAAATCACATATTAACAATACCATAGCAACATAGGAAATGGCAGGTATAGTGAATGAATGGAACGTGACAGAAGAGTAATCTTTGAGTTTACACAAACATATACAATATAATACAAAAGAGAAAAAAAAAACAGAAGAACACAAAAAAAAGTAGATGGAACGTAAAAAGAATGGACAAAGAAAAGATAAAGAGAGCAATGGAAACAGAAAAAGTTACAGAAAACGAAAACATAGAGAAAAGATGCGAAAGATATACAGAAAAGCTGAGAAAAGCGGCGGATGAAGCAAAAAAGACCATACTAGTGGTGTGAGGAAATAAAAAAAAGCAAGAAAAACACAATGCAAACAAGGAGAAAAGTCAAAAGGCAGAAAAGAAAATAAGAAAACACAGAGAAAATGGAAGAGAACTTAAAAAACAACAAAAAAATCTTAAAAAAGGCAATTAGGAATAGCAGAAAAAAATTCTGGAAAGAAATTATAGAATCTATAGATGGGGATTCTTGGGGAAAATCGTACAAAATAGTGATGAACAAATTGGGTGGAAGAACAAAAGGAATCTGCTTAAAAGAAGACAATAAAGAAGAAGTCATAATTAAAAAACTATTTTCCAAGGAAAAACCAGTAGGAGAACCAGAAACAAAAGAAGAAGAAGAAACAGTTATGACAACAGTGAAAGAGATAAAAAAAATAACAACAGAGTTGCCTAACAACAAAGCACCAGGTCGGGATGAAATAACAACAGAGATTGTTAAAGCAACTCTAGACGAGAGCAAGGTAGAAATAACTCAAATAATCAACAGGTGCCTAGATGTTGAAAATAGGCCACTCTTGTAACGATTGAGAAAAAAATATATAGGAAAATCAACGTCATACAGACCAATATGCTTATTCAACACACTGGCAAAAATAATAGAGAAAGTTATTGTACGGAGAATAGAACAAGAAATAGAAGAAAAAGGAGGATGGGAAAAAGAACAATACGGATTTACCAAAGAAAAAACAACTTTAGGAGCTATAGAAAAAGTATAAGCAAGAGCAAAAAAGGCCAACAGCGGAACGCAAAAGAAAAAGCAACACTGTGTAATGATAGCGATGGACATACAGAACGCGTTTAATAGCGTATCATGAGCAGCAATCATAGAGGCGGCAAAGAAGAAAGAACTGAACAGAAAATCAATCAAGATCATATGGTACTACTTACAGGACAGTAACCTAGTGACCAAAAAGGGAAGATTTAAACTTACCAGAGGGGTGCGCAGGGTTCAGCACTGGAACCAAAACTGTAGAACCTTGTCTATAACGAGTTACTTTAAATGAAGATGCCAGAAGGCGTGTCAATAACAGCTTTTGCGGACGACAAGGAGTAGTAGGTAGAAACAACAAGCATAGGTAGAAACGTGGATGCCATGAAAAAAAAACAGAAATGAAGTAAGAGGAGCCACAAGAGCAAGCTCGCTAAGGATTAGTAGAGCTTACAGAACAGTGTCACTAGAGGCAGTAGAAGTAATTGCGGCAACACCTACCGCGGATATAATGGTAGAGGAAAGAATAGAAATAAAAAAAAATGTGTGAAAAAAGGAACGAGTAAAAAAAAGCAAAAATAAGAGCAAAAGAGAAGACTATGGAAAGATGGCAGAGAAAATAGGATACAGAAGAAAAGGGGAAATGGACAAGAGAACTAATACCAGAGATAAAAGAATGGGTAGAGAAGAAACCGAGACGTGCTATTATACAACACAAATACTAACCGGGCACAAAACATTTGAAAAATTCTTGCAAAAATTAAAAAAATTAAGGAAGAAGAAAGGTGTACATTTTGTCAGGAAAAAACACACAATAACGCAGAACACACTCTAGTAGAATGCGAGGCGTGGGAGAAAGATAGAAAAAACTGGAATATATACTAGGAAGCAAAGTGGATAAAACAACAATCATTAACAAATGCTTAAAAGATGAAAATAAATGAAAGGCGCTAAGAAACTTCTCAACAAATGTACTAAAAAAAATTGAAGAGTTTGACAATAAAAGAATATAGAAAAACAAACAATGAAATCAAACTCACAAACTAAAAGCCATAGAAGAAAAAGGAAAGAGATGTAAGAAGCTAAATAGAAACAAGAAAATAAGGAAAAAATCAAAAAGTAAAAAACATGAAAGGACAAGACAACTATGCATACTAAGAAACAGAAAAAAAAAGAAGAACATTTACAAAGACTACGATACCAAACAAAATTGCAGAGATAAGGAAAAGGAAAAAAAAATTTGAAGGAAAGCAGAATAACAGAAAAAACAAAGCAAATATTATATCTGGCAACAAGAGGACATAAAAAAGTAATTTTTGATGGAGATACAAGGATATCACTGGAGGTAAAATTTACAAATCTAGGAATGCCAAAAAAGAATACAACTAATGGAACTGCATAAACTATTCATGGAGGAGAGGGGATACAATAAAAAAGAAGTGAACAAACACCTTAGTAAGCTAAGAGCACATCTAAAAACAAATTATATAATTAAAGTAAATAACACACGGATGAAAGAAAGAAGAGAATGCAGAGGTAGATGCCAGTGCAGATAAGAAAAAGCAAAATGACAAAAGAAACAGACAAAGGTAGGGGCTATAGGAAGAGAAGGGCCGGGGACAGCATGCGTGCCGCAGATGATGCGTGAATGCGTGAAAAAAGGCAAAAACTAGCCAAATGTAGGTTAGTTTAGACAGTGACATTATAACAACAGGATTTGCGCAGAGAAGAAAACCGGAGGGTATTACCATGCGTAAGTTATTTTTAAGGACCACATGTTGAGAGCCACCACCTTACTA
The DNA here is from genome assembly GCA_963932245.1 of Tachinus rufipes. Taxonomy (NCBI): domain Eukaryota; kingdom Metazoa; phylum Arthropoda; class Insecta; order Coleoptera; family Staphylinidae; genus Tachinus; species Tachinus rufipes. The sequence continues at coordinate 57,347,210 of OZ010748.1, forward strand.
CGTCCTAAAAAAAAAACAACTGTGGAAGGTAATGCACCACACCACCGCCACCTATTACTCGCAAGCAAAGTCACTAGAACAGAGGCAACAGAGATAAAAAACATTCAAACCCTGCGAGAGGAACAACTCTATAAATAATGGGACAAATTGCTGACTCTGGCGCTGTTCCAATGTAACCGCAGAACCAACGCGGCAACTGGGAAAACTCCAAGCAAGTTGTTACTGAGGCAGAATCTAGCCGACTCTGGCAGTTGGGATGCACCTCAGAAGGATCCAAAAAACCAGGACAACCACTTAAAACAACAAAGAGCGGCGATACCCGAGACGGGCCAACGTTCATGAGTATGAAGTTGGAGAGCGAGTAATAGTACGAGGCAGAGCCAAAAGGCTAAACAACAAGTGGCGGGGTTTGAAGCGGATTATCACAACGGCGGGGACTCACTGCTACTGGATGGAAAAAAACCCCTACAGACCAACAGTAATAATAATAATAATAATAATATTTATTTCAAAACGAACAAGTTACATACACATATATAAAATAATGTACATTACATTGTGTTTGAAGACGTCAAAAAAGTTTAATAATTTAATTTATGTAGTCTTTAACTGAATAGGGTTCCAGTTCCACAAGATATTGTAGGATTTCATTTTTAAATTCTTTTTTGTTTACAGCTTTTTTTCTAATTGCTTCTGGCAGGTTGTTATGTATAAAGTGTACTGTCCTCAAATTTTTTTAGACGGTGACATGGAATTTGTATTAGAGATTGTTTTCTTAAATTGTAATTTGTTTCTTTGTTTAAATAATCTTCAAACAAAGATGGATGGTTGATTAAAAATAATAGACAGCGGTATATATACAATCCAAATACTGTCAAAATATTTTGCTGTTTAAAAACTCCACAACATGATTCATTAGATTTTTTGTTTGTAATTATCCGAATTGCTCTTTTTTTGGGTTATAAAAATGTTCTTTGTGCCAGAACATCTTCCCCAGAAAATTATGCCGTATTGTAGTATAGAATATATAGTAGCATTTTATATGATTTTAAGTGCATCAAAATTTGCTTCTTTTGATAGAACACGAAAACCATAACATGTCGTGTTTAGTTTTGCATTTAGATAAGTAATTTTTTCATTCCAGGTTAAAGTATCATTTACTTGAATTCCAAGAAACTTTGTGCATGAGGTACTCGCTATGTTTTGTCCTATAAGTGTGATGTCATTTGGTGTTATTGTAGTTTTAGTAGTTTTAAAAAACATTACATTTGTTTTTTCCGCATTTAATATTAATAAATTTTCTTTAAACCATCTATCTGCTTCTGTTATACATATATTTGCATCTTGAATACATTTTTCTAAATGTTTGCTATTAATTAAAAAAGTGGTGTCGTCTGCGTAATTAATTACTCGAACATTGTTTCTATAAATTAGTGATGGCAATTCGTTTATGTAAATAGCAAATAATAGAGGAACCAGTATACTTCCTTGCGGAGCTTCGACGTTTACTTCTGTTAAAGTAGATTCTTCAAAGTTTCCTTCTCTTTTCACTATTACTTTTTGGTATCTGTTTTCAAGATAATTTTGTATCCAATTAAGAGATGTTCCTCGTACTCCAGTGTTCTAGTTTTTTTTAATAATACTTAGGGCCAATATTACAATAGTGGTTTAAACTGCAAGTTTACTAACTGCTAGTTAAAATTTAAACCGCTAGTTAGTGGAAACGCGTATTACAATCGTCTCTACATTTTATGTCAACAATGTATTTAAAATCTTAACCTATAAATTGACGCGTCAAAAAATATAATATAATATAATATTGAATATGTAACAACAATAAAAATGCAAATTAATAAATATGGATAACTCCTTATAAACAATAATAAGTTTCTAGTAATCACTATTAATATAATACAAATTCTTATAAGTAATAATTTAAGGTTATTTAAACTGCTAGTTAAATTGTTAATCACCCATTTCCGCCAGTTAGCTATCCAGATATTTTAATCCACAGTTAGCATTAATCCACGTATGTGTGAGTTAAACCACTGTTGTAATTTCGGCCCTAAATGGATAATGCTGTCAAACGCTTTTGTTAGGTCAACAAATATTCCACATGGCACATGTTTATTTTCAAAGCTGTTTAAAATTTGCTGAGTGAAATCAAAAATAGCTGTATCGGTGTTTTTGTTCTTCATAAAACCATGTTGGTTTGGATTCCATAACTTGTTATCGTGCATAAAGTTATACAGTCTTTCAAACATAATTTTTTCAATTACTTTTGATAACTTCGGTAAAAGACATACTGGTCGATAGCTTGAAGGGTCGGTTTTTGTTCCTTTTTTAAACAACATCCTAACCATTGCAACTTTTAATTTTTGAGGATAGATTCCTAATTTAATTGATTCATTTATTAAATAGCAGAGTGGTGTTACAATAGAATCTCTTATTTGTTTTAATATGTTGCTAGAAAATCCATCGTTTCCAGTAGATTTAGAATTTTTTAGTTTCTTAACACATTTATAATTTCAGTATTAGTTGTGAGATTAGGATAAAATTCGTTAGTGTAGTATGGTATTTTACAGTCATAACTATTAGATAGCTGCTCTGTAGTTTTCTAATAAGTTTGAGATGCAGTTTGTAAAATATTGATTAAATTCTTCTGCTGATGGAATATTCGAAACTATGCTAGAGTTAGACTTTTTGTTGTTGATACTGTTTCTCACCATTGTCCATACCGTTCGTGATTTGTTGTCGGAATTTTTGATACAGTTACTAAAACAAACTTTTTTTTTTGGATAATAGATTCCTATACTCTGTTTTCTTTTTAATATACAAAGCTTCTCCATTTGGCATGTATTGTCTCAGTATACCTAGTAGTTCGAGTTCTTTCTTGCAACTAATAAGTTGAGGTGTTACTATCGGTTTAGGTTTATTATTTGTTACTAATCTTTAAAAAAAAGGCATTGTTACATCTAAATTGTATTTTAGTATATTTATAAATGTCTCCCATTTTTCGTTAACAATTTTAATGTTGTATATACAACACCAATTTTCTTTTAGTAAAATTGTTTTTTATCTTTGGATATTTTCTTTTGATATTATTCGCCTGAACGAATATTTGTGCGGATTATACGTTTTGAATTTAGTGTGTATTATTTGTGCCGTGTGGTCACCTATGTGTCTATGTTCGACAGTAAAGTTTAAGTCGAAATTAGAGATTATGTTATCTAAACAAGTTTTACTTCTAGCTGTTATTCTTGTAGGTTATTTTATACGTAAATTTAAATTAAAAGATAACAGAAGTGATTCAAAGTCTTTTTTATTTTTGGTTTCTATCAATGTATTTATGTTGTAGTCTCCTACAATAATAAATTTAAGGTTTTTATTAAATAAAATGTCTAATACCGTTTCTAGAGTAATAAAAAAAGCATCAATGTCTCCGGAAGGTGGTCTGTAGATTGTTATAATTAACAGTTCTATATTCAACATGAAAGACGTTGCGGCAATTTCAATATGATTCCGTATGGATAATTTGATAAATTCATTACATGTTTTAAAGTTTAAATCTACATTTGAATAGATTGCTACCCCTCCATGGTCCTTGTTTTCTAGTCTACAAAAATAAGATGTTAAGTGCATGTTATTTAGTTTTATTAATTCTAGATTTGATTTAGATAACCAAATTTCTGACAAACATAGTATGTCACAGTTTTTTAGTATTGATAATTGATCAATTTGTTGTATACTTGTTGTTAAGCATTGTATATTTTGATGTATAATATTAACCCTTTTATCATAAACTAAATTCCTGTCTTTTTTCCTAAAACATTACATACCGACAACTTGCGACCTATTCCGCTACTAGAAGCGCTAGCTCCAACACCAAAAGCACCGGCTCTAGCATTAGAACCGCTAACTCTACCACTAGAGGTTGCAGTATCTGTAAGTAGGGGCAAATTGATTCCGCGCTATGGGCGCAGCATAAACAACCAATAGGAGCTGTGGCATAAACAGCATCAGGAACGACATCGTCACACCAAAGCCAACATACGACCCCAGAACTACAATCACACTGGTCCCTATACAATCAACGCAATGCCCACGGACCTCGCCAACGGATCCACGACTACACATTGACGTTTGCCCCAGAAATTCTCCTACTAGGCTGCACCAGCATTATCGGCTTGCACACACCACCGTAGATCTGAACCCAATAACACGGACCCCCGACTAGAAAACCTTTACGCCAACTCCCGCTACTCACCTGAACCACCACCCACAAATACATTTAATACCATCGACGGACTTGGGCTCTTGTAACTTTGCCCCAAGTCCACAGCGGATTCACGGCATTGCACAACCTGCCGTGGGTCACGTCCCAAACCCTGGGGACAACTCCTGTAGGTACGATTGCGGGAGCCACACGTTGTTTCCACAGCGACCACACGAGTACCACTCCGGCAACAATTGTGGCGTGCATTTTCTGGGCTGCGGGTTTGTTGCTACCTCAGTTGCACTAACCTCTGCACGTTATGGGTCCACTTCATACACGTGCCAGGCGTTCTCAACCCCTGAGGAACGTTTCCACCAAGATGCTCTTGAGCACCAGGTGACAGCATCGCACCAACCATCCGGTTGACACCACCAGAGACGACAAACCTTTTCACCAGGTAAATAACTACGGTTATTCACCTTCCGCCGACGCGGAAACAGTAAAAGAGTACTCTTTAACATCCTTTAGAACCACCGACTCCATCTCTTATCATCATGGAGGAATGCAACAGGTGACACTATCAATTAGAAAGAAAAAAAGTTTTGGTGCGTAGTCAAAAAATAAATAAAACACTCGACATATAAGTGTTTACTACTAATTTGAAGAAAAAACTTTAATTGATAATATTAAGCAATAATATTTTATACTAAAATAAAATAACTTAAAAAAACGTTTGAAAATGTGTACTTACCCGAGTTTAATAAGAGGTAGTTGTGCATTACAAACAAATACAAAAAAAATATTTAAGTTGCATTATCAGCGTAAATAGTTCTGAAACAACAAAGTTGTGTAATTTTTAACATTTGCAATATTAAAAATGACTACTCAAAGCATAGTGTATACATGAATTAGTGTATAATTACAAATACATACTTTATTGTAGTATTGTAAATAACTAATTAACTATGTTATGTAATTTTGGACTGTTTTAAACGTTGCTGAATTATCTAGATACATTTATGGCATAAATGAAAATTTAAAATTAGTAATTTTTAAATTATTTGTTTTAAATTTATCTTTTATGTTTGAAAATCGTGACTACCTACAATTAGAATGAGAAATTATCTGTATGATTGTTATGATTTTGTAATTTTGTTTGTTTTTAATTAATTTAAAATTTGTTTAATTTATTATCAAGCTGCATTAATGTTTAATTCAAAATTTTTTTTTTATTTTTAAACTTTAGAATTAAATTTTTAATTTTTATAAAAAAATTGTTGCCAAAATTTTAAAATAAATAATAATTTTAAAATTTTAATTTAAGGGCAATAAGGAACAAAAATAAATGTAATTTGTTTTTGTGTATTAGTATTTTGTTATGTCAAATAAAAGTCTAACAAACTTTCCATTTTTTATATTTCAGTATGCAAAATGTGCATCATAATTAACTCAATCAACATTCACATTATTTTTTTAAGTTTTATATAAATAGTAACCTCTTGCTGTTGGTTTATTAATATTTGAAAACGGTGCCAATCTGGATTCTCCTAAAAATTTCATGCGTTCATTTCTCACTGGTTTCATAAATTTATCAAACGTATATGTAAAAGGTATACCAGATGGTATTTCTAATTTTACTATATCGTCGTCATGAATGTCATCCACATATTTAATAATAGCCTTAAGACTATTACTATGACCCACCACCATTACTTGTTGGTTGCTTCTTATTGTGGGAACAATTACGCCATTCCAAAATGGCAAAAGACGGCGCATTGTCGTCCACAAAGATTCCGCTTTTGGTACATCGCTTTGATCAAGGATATCTGAGAAATTTTCAGTAATTGTCTTGTAATGTGGATGATTTTGCTGCATTGGTGGAGGCATTGTTAGTAGCTGGGAGTGTGATTTAGCCTAATAAAATTATTAACATTATTTTTTTAAACAAACATTATATTTTTTTTAAATATATACAGAAGAGACGCAATGTCCTCTAATGAGACAGTTGTAAAGCAAGATGTTGACGAAGTAAGTTACAAATCAATTATTAAGTATAAATAAATAAAGCCATACTGATGTTTTTAGTTTAGGATAATTTTTTCATAAATTTAATTTTTTAATGTTATATTTTTTGTTTGGGTAGAATTGATTTCTTCAAGTGATATGAGAGTAATGTTAGTAACGTTACTATTTAATTGTTTAATGTTCGTCATGTTATAATAATTGTACTGAGAAAGAGTCCGGGATAGGATTTGAAAAGTCCACATTTTATTTGTATTGTAATTAATAAATTAATAGTCTTATATACCATTAATTAATTCTACAGAAACAATAAACATTGAAAAATAAAAAAAAGAATTAAATATTTTATAAATTTTTGATTTACAAATTAATAAACTACTACTTACCATATTTTTGTACTTTTTCATAATCGCCGCCGTTTTTGAAGCTCCTGTTAATGCACCAAAATGTTGTTCATTTAATCTCCAATGAGTAACAATATAAGGATCTTGCTGCATTACCTTTGTTACAATTGCCAGAGTTTGTTGTGCCCTTTCCAGTGCTGATGTAAATGCAATGTCAATGGGTATATTTTCTTTTTCTAAGATTTTTCCGGCTCGAAATGCATCTTTTCTTCCTATATCAGACAACCCATTATCCAACCATCCCGTAACTAAGTTCTGCGAGTCAGTATGACAGTTACCGGCATTCAAAAATACAACCTTAAAATGTTGTGTTTGATCAATAGTTCTTTTGTGGCTTGTTTGGATTGCATAGCGGCTATAATTTCGCCCAGAATGCTGCAAAACCAAAGATTTGGCAATATTTAAAATATTATTCATTTGTTCAATGCAGTAGTTTACACGCGTGCTATTTAATACGTTTATTTATGAAACACATGTAATTTTGAGTAATTGATGGATTTAAAATTTGCATTAACACGGTGCACTACTACACATTTTTTTTAATGTCACATTTGTAGTGTATTGAAATAATAAATTATTTATTATTTACATTAGATACGATTTCTATGCAAGATATCTATGGATACCAAAACTAAAGTAAACTGATTGCTTTATTTTATAAAGTAATATATTTGTGGATTAGTAAAAATAAGTAGTCTATTAAAATTTGACTTAAGTTAAGTATAAGGTTCAAACTTTTTTTTTAAGTTATTTTTTTCTAAGTAGATAATAATAAGATATAACTTTTTAATTAGTAAAATAACGTTATAATTAGTAAAAATTGTACTTAAGCTTCTTTTCTTTTAAATGTCGATTGAAATGTGGTCAATATCAATAGCTCACTAATACATTATTCATCTAATCAAAAACTACAAGATTCTTTTCTGTAAACTCATAAAATAGATTAAAAAATGATATTTTGAAAAGAATTATTTAATTGTAAACAAAGCAATGGTTATTTTTTGTTTTCTAGTGAGTAACTTCATGTAGACTTTCTGTGACGTTAGCGTATGACGTCGAATGTAACTAAAACATACTTTTAGGTAACTCAAGTAAGCTCGCCAGAAAACGACTTAAATATCTAAGCAATATTGAAGTTGAAGTATTGTTTCATTTAAATAAAAATATTTTAACTTTTATTACTATTACTATTATATTCAAATAAATAACCATTTTTATTTTAAAATATAAATTTTAATCAAATAATTTGTAATTATGTTCATAAATTTATTGTAAATTAACTTTTAATATTTAAAACAACTAAATTTTGTGAAATATATACTAACATATTTAATAAATTACAATTGCCAAAAAACACCTTTAATTTTAAAACGTATATACAAGGTATTTTATTTATTTATTTAAACATATGCCATTCTACCTTTCGGTGTATGGTTTTTTCGTTTGATATAGTTCTCTCCATTTTTTCCTGTCCAGAGTTGTTTGTTTGATTCCTTCCCACGGTATTCCCTTTCTTTCCGCTTCTTCTTTTACATTGTCGTTCCAGGTTTTTCTCGGTCTTCCTCGAGGGTTTTTTCCCATTTCTCTTGTTTCATATATTCTTTTCGTTATTCGCGTATCTTTCATTTGGCATACATGTCCAAACCATCTTAGTTGTCCCTACATTATTTTTTCATTTATGGGTTCTATTTGTAAGTTTTGTCTGTGTACATCGTTTCTTATTCTGTCTCTTCTTGTTTTATTTTCTATCTTTCTTAGGAATTTCATTTCTGTTGCATTTATTTTTGTTTTGTGTTTTTCTAACAATGTCCATGTTTTGCTGGAATACATTATTGTTGGTCTTATTACCTTCTTTACTATAGCTGTTTTTATGTTCTTTGGTATTTCTTCTCTTCCAAAAAATGTATTTTTGATCATGTTGAATATTTTCCTGGTTTTTCCCATTCGTTCATTTATTTTGTTGTCTATCTTTCCTTTATTGTTAATTATCGTTCCTAAGTACTTAAAGTTTTTAACATCTTTTTTTCGTGTAGTGTTATTCTATGGGTTTTGTTTTTTCTTGATATTATTATTGTTTTGGATTTGTCTATGTTGATCTTCATGTTAATTTTTGTTAATTCCATGTCTATTATGTTAATTTTGTGTTGAAAATCTTCCTCCGTTTCCACCATTATTGCCATAACGTCTGCAAACAGTAATTCCATAATTTTTGTTGCTTCCATCTTTCGATATCCTACTTTTAGAGTCTTTATACTTTTTTTTGCTTTTTTTATGGCTTCATCTAACACTATTGTAAATAGTATTGGACTCAGTACACACCCTTGTTTTAGCCCGATCTTGGTTTCAAACTCTTAAGATTCTTTATTGTTGGTTCTAACAATATTCTTATTTTCTTTGTATTAAGATTTTAATAGATTAATAATTTTTCCGTCTATGCTTCTCTTTTGAAGTACTATCCATATATATTCTCTTCTTATCCGGCCAAATGCCTTCTCTAGATCGATAAAGCAGATATGAATGTCCCTTATCTTATTTAAAAATTTCTCGCTTAGTTGTCTTATTATGAATATAAGATCTTAAGTGCTTTTCTTTCTTCTGAATCCGCATTCTGTGTCTTCTATGATATCTTCAATCTTGTCTCTTATTCTTTTTTCTATGATTCTTGCTAGAATTTTTCCCGGTACACTACTGATCGTGATTCCTTGGTAGTTATTGCAGTTTCTTTTATCCCCTTTCTTGTATATAGGTAGTATTATTCCCATATTCCATTCTGCTGGTATTTTTGTGTTTTTAGCTATGTCATGGAGTAGTTCTGTTAATTGTTCTATTCCTTCCTTACCCATGTATTTGGATCATTTTCGGTGTTATGTTGTCTATGCCTGGTGCCTTTCCTAATTTTAATTTCATTATGGCGTCTATAACTTTTTCTTCCTTTATTTCCTCAATTTCTGGCATGTCAGTATCATCTTCTTTATGTTCCTCCGGGTTTAGGTTTTCTGCTTCTGTCAGTTCTTTAAAATATTCTCTCCACCTTTCCATTATTTCATCCTTTTCTGTGATTATATTTCCTTTTTTGTCTTTTATGTTGAACATATTGTATTCTTTCTTCCCTTTCATCTGTTTTATTGTTCCATAGAATAGTTTTTGGTTGTCTCTATAGTTTCCCGCCATCTTTTTACCGAATTGCTTCTATGATTCATTTTTAGCTTTTTGGACCTCATTATTTATTTCCTTTCTTTTAATTTTGTATTCTTTATAGTCTTCTTCCTATTTTGTACTAATGTATTTTTTTAATTTTTTTTTTTTTTAATTTTCAATTTTATTTCATTTGTCCACCATTTAGTTTTCTTATTATGTTAATTCTCTATTTTTGCTGTTCTACAGCTTTCTTTTGCTGCTTCTAGTATGGTGTTCTTGAATGTTTCCCATTTTTCTTCTACTTCCTTTGTTTCTCTAATTTTACTACATTTCATTTTTACCATCTCTTGGAATCTATCTCTGTATTCTTTTTCTTTAAGTTTATAACTTTTTCTTTTTTACTTTCTTTCTTCTCTTATCTGTTTTTTCTTCCATTTTTCTCAAGTCCATTTTTACCAGGTAATGGTCGCTTCCGATTTCTGCCTCTCTTGATACTTTTACATTTAAAACATTTTTCAATTTTTGTTTGCATACTATAAAGTAGTCTATTATTGATTTTTCGTTTTTAGTCGGTTTTTTTCTCGTAAATTTATGTATCCTCTTGTGTTCAAATTTTGTGTTTGTTATAATAAGGTTGTTTTCCACGCTCAGTTCTATAATTCTTTCTCCATTATTGTTTCTGGTTTCTTCTCCCCATTTTCCCATGTTTTCTTTTATTCCTGCGTTTTGATTTTCAACTCGTCCGTTTAAGTCTCTCATGGTTATTACATTTTCCAGTCCTTCATTTATTTCATTCTGTAACTTTTCAAAGAATGCATCTTTATCTTCCTTTTTAGCATCTTCGTTTTCTTTATAGGCTGTTATTATAGTCCATATTTCTTTTCCATAAAGCTTTATTTCTACTGACAAGATTCTTTCGCTTATGTATCTTTCTTTATATAATGTCTTTTATTTTGTTTGGTGCTATTATTATACTAACTCCCCCTTTTGTCTTTCTTTTTCATCTACTCCTGGTCAGAACATCCAGTATCCTTTGTGTATTTTTCTTAGTCATTTTTCTTTTTTTTTCTGTTTCTGTAATTCCTAAAATATCTATTTTATGTTTTATTATTTCTTCTACCAACTCTTCCTCTTTGCCCTTTATGCTTCGTATATTCCATGTACTCAGTCTAATTTTTTTGATTTTTTCTCTTTTAGTACTCATTTTTCCTTTCATTGCTTTTCCGTTATCCGATTATTTGTTCCGGTTTGTTTTGTTTGTTAATAGTTTTTTGACGCCGTTTGTTCTTCTTTGTCTTCTCTTTGACCCCCTTTTCTAGTTCATTCAATTCATAAAGTTCCTCATTCATTATTAATTTTCTGTATCCAATTTTAACTCTTTTTCCCTTTTTCTTCTCCTCTCTTGCAATGCTTTTAATTTCTCTCTGTATTTTTTTTTCTTTCCATGTGAGATCATTGTCTATGTATGTATTTGTACTTTTTAGTTTACTTTTGGCTATCATGATCCTTTTTTTCTGTTCCCAGTTTAATATTTACAATTTGATAATTTTGTTCTCTGTATTTTTGTTTAGCCATGTTATTTTATTAATGTCTACATTAACTTGTAGTTTTTCTTTCATCCACTGTTTAATCTCAAGGTAACCGCTATAAATTCCCGACCTAACCAAGAAATCATGCACTTATGAGAAAGATATTTTATTATTTTTCAATATAATCTTCTTTAATGTCAACACACATATTACATTGCTAACCTAGTAATTCTATCCCTTCATTCAAAATTTCTAAAAATTTGTCAACAAAATGCTCAAAAACAGCAGTTTTTACCTCTTCATTGTCAAGAAATTGTCTACTCCAGAAATTTTTTGTTTTCCAATTTTACAAACAGCCCATATGGGTCAAGTCAAGAGGCAAAGGAGATAAAAGATTTTTTGAAAACCGCATTTTTTATGTCAAGTTGAGCAACCTCAACGGTGTACACAAGTGCGTTGTAGTTCAACAACCTGACTTTTGTTAATTTCCCTCGGCGCTTTTCCAGAATACTTTTTCTTAACCTATGTAATAATGTAGCATAATGAGCGCTATTTACAATCACAAATCTCAAAAAATTGTAATTATCTTTTTGGTTGAGGGGATACTCTGGTTTTTCTTGTAAGTGGTTCACCTGCACGCCGCTATTCCATGGATTTTTTTTCTGAACAAAGGATAATGATACAAGACCATAGTTTTATCCCTTGTAACAATATATATTTTTGCCCCCTCCTCACAGAGCTTCAAAAAGATCATACACACTTAATTTTTTGCAAATCTTGAAACCTTATCATGACTGTCTGGATATCACTACAAAACTAATTAAAGTAAGAGGTTGAAATTGCACATGTACGGTTATAAAGCATTACACTTTACGGACAGTATGTGACATTTAGTCTGAAGTTTTTAAAAATGTAATAAACCAGGAATATATATCTTTTGCTTTTTTTAATGTTCTGAATTATTCGTATATTTAACACTATACCTAATTTATTTTTTAGCATCTCCTATGTTATGTCTTTTTTTTATTCATCTACTAGTTTATATAATTTATTTATCTTTTTTTTTGTTTTATTTTGTTTTTGTTTTTTTTTATTAAATCTTGCATTATTGTTTTTAATTCATCTATACTGGAATTAAATACTCTTTCTATAATAGTTTTTTAATTTTGTTTTTTTAATTTTTCTTCTTAAAATTTGGAGTATTACATATATCACAAACTGGGAGCATCTCAAATACCAACAAATGCCTGTGAGTATATTGCCATTAACCGATGCATATTCGATTTATGATAACCTCTTTCTCACACTTCGGTCTGCATGGCAAATTCCAAGTAACGCTTTTAGTACATCACATTTTAAATATCAAACAACTCCGCCTGTCATCTCTCTCTCTCTTATCTGCAGCGCTTAATTCGTCTATTCTTAAACTACGCTTCCTCTGCCATCTAGACAACATTAATTGTTGTATAAAATTACAAATATCCCTAATACAAATTTTGTTTGTAACATTATCAGCGCTATTGCCCACTTGGTTCACACACATTTAGAACAAAATTGAATAAATTTGCCTCAGGAAGTAATTATCAAAGAACTAATCATCTATGTTTAAAGTTTAAAGCACTCAACAAGTTTATACATACAACATAAGATGTACCTGCACTTTGGATGTAGAGAACTGCATGATAGCATACAGTTCTGCAGTATAAACGCTGCTAACACTTAGCAAGCTAAATCTAAACTCTCATCTACCAAAAACGCACAACCCACTCTGTTGCTTACGTGCTTTGCTTAAATTTTTGCAAATTCAGTTTGATATTCAACTGGTAAAGATGATGCTTTGCTTATTCTTAATAATGAAGTGTTTAGTTATGGACGTTGATAAGTCCAAGAAAGATCGCGACTGTAAGACAGTTTATACACATCAAGAAGTTGAAAATCCAGATTCTAAAGTATACTGTAATTTCTTACAGCAACCAGTTTTTGCAACCGTACACTGATGTTGTTGTATAAATCGTTGAGACTATTATTACGCACGACAAAAAACGTCGGATGGAAGCTTCTGGCAGCGTAGCAAGTTCTGCAGCGTACCTAGCAATAGGGCTAGTGCAAAATGGGCCAGTTGCTAAACAAATTCTTGTATGATAAACAAGATCAACAATACATAATGTAGATAGAGCTGCGGAACCATAATCTAGTTTTGAACGCACTAAACCACAATGCAAAATAAACGTAATTTTTCATTTCGCTTCCCATGACTTTTCAAAGAGCTGAGCAAGTTTAGTGCCCAAACACATCTTGATCTCAGATTAATTAAATAGAAAGGCCAAGTCAATGAATGTACACGGTCAAATGGGAGACTGAGAAATCAAACACAAAATGTAATGAAGAGTCACCGTGTGAGGTTTGCTTTTACAAAAGTAAATAAACAACGTTTTACTGTAACAGTACAGTTCAGTCAGCCGAGTGAACAGAGCAAAAAGGTCGACTGCCAGCAGTCGACCAGACCAGTCCACTACGAGAACGAGCCAAGAGACGCACCGATTATTGGATCCAATCGAGGATAAATGCAGTTATCATTGCACGCTAGGCGTGGATGAACTAATTCAACTGTTTAATTAATTAATTATTAATTTAATTAATTATTTAAACATTTTATTTCAGCATGGACCCCGACGGCAAGATGTCGGATCGGGAGATACTGGAGCTCATGTATGCCGTGGTGGAAAAGAACGAGATGACCATCAAAAACCAGGCGAAGAAGATCTACTTACTGGAATCCCAACTCATGGCAATGATGGAATGGCAGACAAAAAAGATTACCGAGCAGGACGCTCAGGTTAAAGCAATCCGAAGAGATGCTAAGGAGGCAAAGGCCGCCATTAGCAAAATAGAAACCTCCATCCAATCCACTCTCGCCGAGCTGCCCATCCAGCTCACACCTTCTCCAACGGCACCAGCCTTGACCACCACCAAAAAAACCCCAATGGAAACCTGCAACCAGGTTCCAAGCGTGACAGCGGCCCCCCAGGTCCAGGCCTCCCTTAAGAGACCTGCCGTCGGACCGCCCGACTCCATCTCCTCCGAGGAGGAAGAAATGGAAATCACCCAGAGCGAGGTCGACCTCTACCAAGAAGACCCGTCCAAAAAAGACAAATTCATCCTGGTCGAAGGAAAGAAAGCAAAGTCAAAGAAGATGAGGAAGGAACTAGGTGGGCCCTCTCAACTTTCTTGCTCTAATAGACCTTCAGCCGGCTCCACACGGCAGGTGCCTTCAGCACCATCAAGGCCATCAGCCACTAAGGCCAAAGGTTCTTCAACCCGGCCCGCCCCTAAGGCAAAGCCGACCAACTTTGGTCCGGCTACTAGCACCTTAGGCCAGTCAACACAGCCGGCACCCACAGTGGGAGCCAGTGCACGCCGCCCTTCTCCTATTACCATTTATGATAAGAATGTGTACCTAGAGCTAAAGGCGACCTTCGAGTCGTTAAACATTACCATTGATCGCGCAGTAAACGTGGTCGATGGCATTTGCCTGCATCCCCTAACGCAGGATGACTTCAGGGCGGTGATTGATTATTGCACAGAGCATGAAATCTTTCACCACACCTACCTACTAGAGTCCGAAAAGACCCTAAATTATGTTATTCGGGGTGTGCCCACCTGCATTAAGGTTGAATTAGTGCAGGCTGAGCTCATCGCTCAGGGGTACACTCCAAAATCGACTACACGAATGGGAAGGAACGGGAAATACTTTCCAATGGTGTACGTCCAGCTTCCCCAGGAAGCCAAACAGAAAAAGATTCTGTCTCTAACTAAGTTGCTCAGGCTTCGCGTGACCACAGAGGTCAAACGTAAAGGCCGCGAGATTGCACAATGTCACCGTTGCCAACGTTACGGACACGGGGCATCCCGATGCAACGCACCATATTGGTGCGTTAAGTGCGCCGGAGCTCATCCGAGCGCCGGTTGCACTCTTACCAAAGAGAGCGGCCATGTAGCAAAATGCGTCGCGTGTGGTGGGGACCACAAGGCAAATTATAAGAGCTGCCTGGTTTACTAGAAACTAAAGGCAAGCCTCAACAGCCATGCCAGAGGTAAGAGCTGCGGGATCGGCGCCAAGTGCCTCTCTTCTATCAGCTAAAAATCAGTTGTTACTTCGCTAATCGCAAGCAAGTAATGATGACTTCGTCAAGCTATTAAAAGTTTCTAAAGTTCTATTAGACGACTACGTCTAATAATTTTAGACCTGGCCCGTCAGTCTGAAACTCAGACCTAGAAGTGGAACTAGATCCCACTCATTCTAGGCATCACCTATATGGTTGGCACACATGTGCATTATGTAAGTATTTCCCCACACAACCATTCAGGAAGACATTGTCCATAAATGAATCCGACATTTTGCGAGTCTTTAGGATAATTTTCCTCCTAGAACTAAAAAAAAAAAAAAAAACGTTTTACTGGTACAAAAAGTGAATCCATTGCTATTAGCCCAGTTCAAAATGAGGATAATTGTTAATTAAAGTTGACGCTCCAATGTTAGCATGTTTCTTGACACAATAGATAGCTACGTTATAAACATACATTTATCCGCTTACAAAATGCAGGATAAACTGACTTATGCCGTTAATAGAAATCATATATAGCATCACGTTTAAAATAGACCCTTGAGAAATACCATTATGTTGCTGACATTTGCCCGAGGTGCTGTTAAATAAACAGGAAGTTAAATTGCTTTCTATAAACAATGCTAGTCTTTTGCAAATACCCCACAAATAAAACGTTTGTAAAACATTATACTTCTACGTCATATCATATAATTTTGCAATGTAAGAGAAGACAGCGACAAGACGTTTATTTTGTACAAAAACATTTTTAATTACTGTATTCAACCAAACAAGGTGATCAGTCGTAGAACGATGACGGCTTGAAATACATTGTATATCAGCAAATAAGCCTCTTGAGTCAAATAACTAAGTAAGGCAATTATTGATCATTTTTTCTAGTAACTTGCATAAGCAGTTAGTTAGAGAGATAGGTCTATAGTTAGTCGTAAACTTTTTATCTTTACCAAGTTTAAGTACTACGACTTAGGGCGGTACCTTGCTGACCATGCACGGTTATAAACGGCCAAAAGCTGAAGTTTGGCAGAATGACTTAAATGCTTAAACATAACATTGTGTTTCAAGTCGGCAAATTTCCAAACACTAAACGTTATATATTTCATCTTCGTCGGACACGAATGAATGTGTTTTTTTTTGTGTTAATTTTGATCTCTTAGAAATTTTTATTGTAATTATCATCACTAGAAGCGTCAAATTAAACATTAACCAGAATATTCAAGATATCAAGAGGATCGGTAATAATTTGATCACTTGACAAAAACCCACTTACTTGGCCATAAAAAATCTTTTTTCCTTCTGACTACAATTGTCTTTTTGTGTAATATCAAAAAAACTAATATTAAAACTTAGGCATTTATAATTATCAGTTATGTATTATGATATATTTTAATAAATTACCAAATACAAATTTTATTAAATTGTTTACTTCTTAATAAACAAATCAACGTTTTAATTATTTAACATTAAAAAAAGATCTTGTTATATATATATATATATATATATATATATATATTTAAAATGAAGTTAGTGACAATAGAATGATGAGATAAGTATAAGACTTTAAATTGTAATATTTAGAAATCACTTATTATGTTACAACAACATACAAATATTTTTGAATTGTAACGAGTAAAGCCACATTTACTAAAACATCACATTTAAGCAGTCAATGTTCACAATTGACTTTAAATATTTGTCTTGAATTATACTGAACTTAATAGTAGTGATGCAGCCGGATTCACTTTTACCTACAAAAATCCGAAACCGGCCCAGAACTAAATCCAAGGCCAGATCTAACCGGATCCGGCCGGATCAATAAAAATATAAAAAAAGCTGCAGATGTCTATGAAAAAAAATAGATTGACCCCAAATCATAGAGAAAAATTAATATTCCTACATAAGTTAAGTGTTATTGATAATATTGATTAATATAATATTTTAATTATTATTTATTAATATTACTATATTATATTTATTTTTATTATTATTATTTTTTTGTTTAAATTTTATTAATAAATATCACTTGATTTTTTTTGACATTTTTATTTTACTAATAAATAGTTTTATTTATTAACATCGGATCTGGCCAAATCTGGTCAAATCCGACCAAATAGTTAAGATCCGTCGGAACCAATTTTGTCAAATATTGACCGGATCCGGTTCAGGCGGCGTCACTACTTAATAGTTTATTCATGTGTCAATAGTATGGTTAAAAACCACTTTTAAAGTTTGAGTCCTAAATTCAGTAAATATTTGTTAAAATTACTTGCTAAGGTATGCAGCATTATGACAGTGTTGGAAAGTATCTAAGTCTTTAATCAATTTTAGATAGGCAATATTTAAAAAAGATAGTGTAGTTTTAGATTCTGTGGAAACAATCTTCAATACAATCACGTAAAGATGTTTAGATCTATTAAGAAATTTTAGTTTTTCAAATACTTTTAAAGCTAAATCCACAACTTTTGATTGGGGATTAACCCTGATTTCACAAGTTATGGGAACTGGTGGAATCAGGGTTAAATAAAATAAAACAACAAATTTAAAAACATAAAACAATACGTCATGTTTATTTAATGTAGCTAATTACAATAATCTTAAATAATAAATTGGTTTCCCAAAGAAATTGTTTCATAAGATGTAAGGCATTGCTGACTAGGAACTGATAATTTATTACCGGTTTGACAACGCAGACTAATTTAAATTACTTCTTATTTTAGTCCGACATCGCAGACTATATAAAATAATAATAATAATTAGTCCAACAACGCAAATACTTACTTTATCGTTCCTACAATAGGTCGGTCGGGATCGATTTAAATATGTTATCTGACACCGCAGACATTTATTATGGAATGGTCAGAATAGCATTAGAAGCAAAACTACAAATGTTTCTCCGCTTGAAACTTGTTAACGGTCTAGTTCTGTCGGAAGCAGCAAGAGGCAGCAGACAATATCAATTTTTGTGCGGTTGGTATTATGCCTGAGAAAACGGTTGTTATTTTATGGAGTTGCGCATATGAGGTCTGTTAGGGGTGTTAATTACCTATCAGAGTTACCACGAGATCGCACAGCGGAGGTCGTTGGAGATAAAAAAATCTATCTCGGTCCAATGCACCAGATCTTTACTGTCTTTGAATTTTCCCCTAAAAAAATAAAAAATATAATAATAGTCAAAACCTTCCGGGAAATCCAAAAGAAGATCAAGTGGTGGTAAAAGCATTTCATGCACATCATTGTTTAGTCCAAGAATCATTATAGTCGCAAAAAACACTGATTATTTATCATTAGTCATAGAGGCACGCGGGCGTCGCGTTTGCGTAGCGCGTTTAGGTCCAGCTTATGGTTGCTGAGGTGTCGCGTCGGTGTTGGCGACTACGCGGTTAGCGTGATGCTGCCCTAAGGGTTTTACTCTATAAGGTTCCATGTTAGCTGCAAAAGAATTGTGTTAGCCAGTGGTGGTGTTTGCTCGTGCTGAATCTGGGTGTTTGTTCAAGTCAATCAGATCAGATAAGGTGGTACACCGGTATATACGGCGTCAAAACAGAAACGTTGGCGGGTTTGTTCGGTGAGGTGCAATTAGTATGAACTTGGTAGAGTGCGTCGACTTCTGTCCTATAAGCACTGTTGATGGTGTGCACAACGTAGAGAAAAGTGCTTGGCGTGCCAACTTTTTAAGTCGCGAGATCTTTGTCAGTGTCTGGTTTGGGTTCTCAAGACTGAAATGGTTTTTAGGCAAAAAAAAGAAGTTGAAGGTGTCAAATCTACAATTTGTTGTTTTTTTACTTAATCGGTAGTAAAATATATAGGTAAAGGCAACACTCTTATCAGTGACAGCTGATTTGACAGCTTTTGGTTGTTTTGAGGTCAGTTTGGTTTGGCAATTTATCATATTAACTTTGAAAAACATGGTTCACTTTGAGAAAGTCATTGGGCATTACGTGCATTGTATGGTGCTCACAATCAGAGCAATTAATTCAAAAAACTGTGCATTGTTTTTGCAATAAGCATCCATTACGACGCCGTACAGTGCGCACACAAGAAACAATTGATAGTGTGCAGCGTAGTATTAATGATAATCTAAATGTGTCAATTCGTCATCGTGCTCAACAATTAAACTTGTGTCTATCCACTTTATAAAAAATTTTGCAAAAAGATCTTGGTTTACTAGCTCACAAGATTCAACTTGTACAGGAATTGAAGCCACACAATCATTGTTCGCGCTTTACATTTGGTAAATGGATCGAGGAAAACATTGCTATTGATCCACAAATTTATTTGAAAATTTTTGTCTACTGAAAAAAACATTTCACAAACAATGAATTTCACGTAATGGACCTGTTAACTTGCCATCTCGTTCGTGCGATTTGACGCCATTAGACTATTTTCTCTAGGGATATGTAAAGTCCCATGTCTACACCGATAAACCAGAAACAATTGAGCACTTGGAAGCCAACATTCATTATTGCCAAAATGCTCAAAATCTTATTTAAACATTATTGCCGTAAAATTATCTGTCAAAGTAATCCAATTTTATTTCAATTTAAAGTTTTCCGCTTCTAAAAAAAAAAACCTTTTATATAGGTTTTTTTTGCTGCAAGGGCACTTGCTTACAGTTTTCAAAAACCTATGTTCTTTTTCTTGCTGATAAATGCGTGTAAAAAAACGTTAACGAATAGTTGCAATTCAGCTGGGACTTTAAACAGCGTCTCTTACATAGTAAAAAGGTCTGGAATTGGTTCCGGTGATGGGTAACTGAGGTATCCGGGGTAAGGATCACTTTATTAAATTCGGGGAGAACAAATAATCTTACTTAACTTAATTCTTTATTTAATATGGATGGAACCAATGCTGAAGATAGACTGGCTTAAATATATAAATGTAATAAAATAATGTATAACAAAAAATAGATCGATACAAAAAATATAGAAAATACCTATAAATAAAATATATTCATTTTAACATATAAATTTAATATAAATATTTATGAGTATATTACATCATCCCCCCCTAATTATGAAATAATTATACATTATAACAAAATAGAAAACAAACAATATATAAATTAACAAAATTCGTCTTCTTATAAATTGAAATAAAATAAACAATTATTAATGATAACTAAGACGCTTAGGCTTTTTCCTAATTCTTTTAGGTCGTTGTCCCCAAGGTACAGTTGCATCACTAGATTCAGGCAAAGTGTTGTTAACAGGGATATGATTATAAAACTTAAGCATTTGATTACTATGGCGCTTCCATACCAAATTAGCATCCCCAATAATATTAACTTTATAAACACAATGTCCAAGTTTTTCAATTACCTTAGCCTTTACCCAGTTCTTTTTGTTCTGTGAGCGATGGTCGGTAACAAAAACTAACTCGCCTAATTCAAATAATACTTTTCTGCGACCTTTATAATACTTTTTCTGTTTATTTAATTTTAAATTGACATATTCTTTCACTTCTTCTTGAACTCTACCTTCGCTATTGATTTTTTTACGCAATAAATCAAACCTTGTTTTAATATTTCTGCTAAACATTAAATATGCGGGCGCTACTCCTGTTGTTAAATGAGGCGTAGTGCGATAATCAATTAAAAAATTATTTAAAATCAAATTAATATCTGAATTTCTTTCGTCACTCAAAGCATTTTTTAATGCATTCTTTGTTGTTTTTACACTGTTTTCTGCAGCTCCGTTAGATGCTGGATTGAATGGAGGTGAAGTAATAAATTTAACGCCGTTGCTTTTCAAAAAATCTTTAAACTCATACGATTTTTGAAAAGCTGTTGCATTATCTGAAATTAATAAATCAGGAAGACCAAATCTTGCAAAACATGTACGTAACACTTGAATTGTTGTTTTTGCGTTCATGAAACTGGTTAGAAAAACCTCTAACCATTTTGAATGCGCGTCAATAATTATTAAATAATATTTGCTCGCATGTTCCATGTAGTCAATATGTATACGTGACCATGGCATTTCCGGCCATTTCCATGATTGTAATTCGGTTTTTGGGGGATTATTTTTGTTTCTTAAACAACTCTCACACGATTTGCATATTTTTTCTATGTCCTGTCCAATACCAGGCCACCAAAAATATGAACGAGCAAGACTTTTCATTTTTACTACCCCCATGTGAGATTTATGTAATTCATTTAAAATATCTTGTTGAATACTATTAGGTATGATAATGCGATTATTCCAAACCAAGCATTTATTTTCAATTGATAATTCCTGTCTATAAGGATAATATCTTTTAATGTCATTGTTTGAAATTGAGTGTTTGTTTGGCCAACCGGATTTTACATATTTCATAATTTTGATGAAATTTTGATCTTTACCAGACTCTTCCTGAATACATTTAGCATCAATTATACAATGCGGATTATTTTGAAAATAATTAATGTAATCTACATCTACTTTATTGAAATTATCTTCAGAATCATTCAATGGAAGTCTTGATAGAGAATCTGCTTGATTTTTCTCCGATTTAATATATTCTATATTGTAGGTAAATGTGCTTAAAATAATTGCCCAACGTCTGAGTCGATTGGCAGAGTATTGAGGTATTCCATTTGTTGGATTAAATATAGTAATCAATGGCTTATTATCCGTCACCAACGTAAACATCCGACCGTACAAGTATTGATAAAATTTGCATACGCAAAATATTATGCTTAAACCTTCTCTTTCAATTTGAGAATATCGTTGTTCGGTAGCATTTAGTGTTCGGGATACAAAAGCTATTGGTTTCTCTGAACCGTCAGACATAATATGTGTTATAACACCACCTATACCATAGGGTGATGCATCCGTTGTTAACTTCAAAGGCAATTTTGGGTTATAATGTACCAAAACTTGAGATAAAATTAACATTTCTTTTACAATATTAAATGCATTTTGGTGTTCTTTGTTCCAAGTCCATTTTATATTTTTGTGTAATAAAGAATACAATGGATGTAATATTGTAGATAAATTATTTAAAAATTTAGCATAATAATTAACTAATCCTAAGAAAGATTTTAGCTGTGTTATATTAGTTGGTATTGGTGCATTTTTAACAGCAATTATCTTTTCTTCAGTTGCATGTAAACCATCCTGATCAATGCGAAAACCTAAGAAACTAATTTCTTTTACAAATAGGTTACATTTATCACTTGACAACTTAAAACCTACCTCTTGCAATTTGTTCAAAACTGATTCTAGCCTGATCATATGTTCATTAATGTCTTTCCCTGCAATTAATATATCATCTAGAAAAACTATGCAACCTGGAATATTGCTCAATAATGATTCCATTATTTTCTGAAATTTTGCTGGTGCTGATGCAATTCCAAAAGGAAGTCTATTGTAAACAAATAGTCCCTTATGCGTTGATATTGTTACCAACTCTTTTGATTTTTCATCGAGCAATAACTGTTGGTAAGCTCGCGATAAATCTAATTTTGAAAAATCACACCTCCTTCTAACCTCGCAAATAAATCTTCAATTCGAGGTAGTGGAAATTGATCGATTTCTAAAATAGGGTTTATTGTTACTTTAAAATCACCGCATATTCTTACTGTCTGATCTTTCTTTAATATCGGTACAATTGGTGTACCCCAAGAACTAAAATCAACCGGTGATATAATGTTTAATTCTTGTAACCGTTCTAACTCGGCCTCAACTTTTTCACGCATTGCATAAGCCAAAGGTCTAGCCCTAAAAAATTTTGGAGTAACCGTATTGTCTTTAATTTTTAAATTAATTGTTCCTTTATTAAATAACCCTAAATTGTCATTAAATAGTTTTTTATATTTATTAAATATATTATTTGCATTTGCAAAATTTACTTCTGAAAATATTAATTTGAATACTTCCATAAAATCTCTCCCCAAAATAGATGTCATTGCATTTTTTATAACATACAAGTGCATCGTACATTGTTTATTATTATATTTTATTTGAACTTCTATAAATCCATTTGGTTGAATTTTATCACCATTATAAAATTGTAAAATTTTATCCGATTTATTTAATTTCAAATTATTAAAATTTTTATTATAATTATCTAACAAAATTGCAGAAATACTAGCTCCCGTGTCTAGTTGGAAATTCATATTAATATCATTTACGCAAAGATTTATTATAATAGGTTTATTATTGCTTGAATGTTCAATAGCATATTGCGTGCAAGTATCAATAGAAAATAAACAAGAATCTGATTCCAGAAAATTACATAAAGATTTATTTCTATTAAAAGAATTTGAATTGTTTTTGTTACCTTCATTGCGACACATGGGCGCAAGATGTCCTTTTCGATTACATCGATTGCAAAATTTATTGCGATAAAAACATTTATCCGCTTCATGGTTACCTCTGCCGCATACAGTACATTTGCGCGTGCTTGACTTAGCTCCTCCTGGGGGTGACTTAACAAATTTCTTACTGCCACTAGCGCCAACCTGATGAACGGGCTCCAACTTAACTCTGGATGATGATGATTGATTCGCCGCCATTTTCGCTGTTGCAATATCCACCGCTTCGGAAAATTTCACTGTCTTTTTTTCTTCTAACAATCTATCTTGTACTGGACCCTTGTCGTAACCAATAATGAAATGATCACGTAACACCATTTCCACTTCTGTAGCTTCAAATTCACAATTCGATGCAAATGATCGAAGTCTAGCCGACCATTCTTTTGCTGTTTCATGGACATTTTTTGTTGATGTATAAAATTTATACCTTGCCGAAAAAACTGAATCTTGCGGCTTAAAATGTCCTGTTAATATAGTTAACAATTCTTGGTAACTTTTTGCTTCTGGACACATTGGCATACATAGATTGTATACTAATCTATATGCTTCCTCACTCAGCACGTTTAATAAAATAGCACGTTTTTTTTCATTATCCACAATTTCATTTGCAATAAAATAATTTTCGAGTCGTGGTTTATATAATGACCACTCCGAAATTTGCGGATCAAACTCTCTTAAATGCCCCAACGTTTCACTTTTGTTTGCTGGCATTTTTACACACGTGTTTTTCGTTTATTTAAAATCACAATTTTTATTGTTCTATTTATTATATTATTAATTTTGTAATAATATAATTACACTAATTTTCCTCGTCGCCACTGAGGTATCCGGGGTAAGGATCACTTTATTAAATTCGGGGAGAACAAATAATCTTACTTAACTTAATTCTTTATTTAATATGGATGGAACCAATGCTGAAGATAGACTGGCTTAAATATATAAATGTAATAAAATAATGTATAACAAAAAATAGATCGATACAAAAAATATAGAAAATACCTATAAATAAAATATATTCATTTTAACATATAAATTTAATATAAATATTTATGAGTATATTACAGTAACTAAACAGGAGGTTTTCTTTTAAACAAATTCCTTTGGTTTATATGGAGGTATCACCTCGGTGACGGGATTGTAAGAGTTTGGGGTACTTTTACTCCAGAATGTCCCACGTTAGGCTCCAATTGTTACCGGTCTAATTTTATCGGAGATTGCAAGAAGCATCAGTTAATATCAATTCTTCTGCGGCTAGTGTTATACCTGAGACAACGGTTATTATTTTTTGAGGCTGTGCAATTGGGTTGCGTGTTTCTTCTAGAAATATTACAACAATAAAAACTGAGCTGTCTATTTCGGCCCGTCGCGCCAGGAACAGTACAGCATTGCAAGGTCGGTTAAAAAACAGGTGTGCGTACAAGCACATGTGGTTTACTAATGGTTTCTTTGTTATGATTTTTTTTTCTTTAAACAATTACTTATATACTAAAATTAAAATGTCAATAAAAAGTTATTTGTTTTTTTTTGCACTCTTTTTGTTGTTGTCTAGGAGTAGTGTTGACGTTTGTTAAATTGCTTGTTGCATTTTTTCGGAGATTTATTTCTTCTCTTCCTTTGCATTTTAACTGAACAAAGTTTCCATCTGGCTGGTATAATTTATACCATTGTTTTTGTTTTTTTTTTAATTTGTTTTGGCGCTTGTTCTGGTTGAAGTTTCTGTGTTAGTTGTTTTGGCGGTGGCATTGTAGTTGGTAAGACTGATTCAAATACTTTGCTCATATCTATTAATTTCTGAATTTTTTTCTAAAATCAGCATTGCTGGGTGGGGTTTGACCTGTAGATAAAATGATTTTTTTAGAAAAAAAAATACAATTTGAGGTCTCTTATACAAATATTTTCATTTTTTTCTTTTTTTTTTTAATTGATTAAGTATGTGCCTGAATATTTATGTTAATTTTTTTTAAGAAGCTTTGTCTTCTGTTTTAAGAACCCAATTTCATCTTTGTAGATTGTTAACAATTTGATTCATTTTGGATGTTTAATTTAGCTAATTCTGTTAGTTCTGCTAGTGCCTAAGTTGTTGTTTCATTTGACGTTTGCAATATGTTTTCTAATATACCTCCAAAAGAAGGCCTAAATATGATATGAAATAAAAATAGATGATGCTTTTAAAATATATATTAATAAATATTACTTTCAATTTAATAGTATTTGACAAACAAAATGCTGGACTGCTAATAGGATCACCGCTTAACCCCCTTCTAGCAGACATTTTTATGATACACTTAGAAAATAAAATACTATCGGCTGGCTAAATCACATATTTTGGTATAGATACGTAGATGATATTCAAGATGGCTTCAAAAGAATACAAAGGCAACTCTCAAATTTTCTACAATTCATAAACAACGTCCATTCCAAGATTCAATTATTTCTTGTAGCAACATTTTGTCCACTTCAGGTTTAATATTTTCGCTGGTTTACGTAAAAAATATCTTTGTTTTAGAGGTGGAGTATCATTTAGATAAATGTAGTGCTTAATAAGGTTAGTTTTTTCCAACAAAATTTAAGCGTTAAAAAGTTTTTCGAAAGTTAGTTTATTTAATTTATTTTCTTTTTCTGCGGTAATTTTGGAATTTGGACGGTATTGTTAATTTTTTTTAAGAAAATTTATTTTAACATTTCATTTTGTAAGTAGATCCATTCCCAGTATAGCAATTGACTATTGAATTGGTATTTCCAATCTATTAGTTAAATGAACAATAAAATATTTGGTTTTTCCGGATTACGGTATCGGCGTATAAGTAGGATTTGTCTGGTACCTAACAATTAAATAAGAACGTTACATGGTGTTTGTCAAGGCGCGGTGTAAAGTTTATTTGTGTCAACTAGAATGGCTTTGATTTGTGCCAGATGCAGTATTGTTTTCCGGTGTTTTGTAAAAACGTGGAGATTTACAATGTTTAGATATTATTTCTGGTTGTCCTTAGTAAAAACGATATATTATTTTTGGCTTGGTACACGGTTGCTTTGGTACGAGAATGCTGCATGATCAACAACATGTTTGTCTGTTCTAGTCGGGATTAATTTGCGGTCTGTTTTTATTGTGAATAATACATGGTTTCGTCGTGTATCTTTTTGTAATGACTCGTATTTGTCTGCCCAAGTTACTAATTCCTAAATTGTTTTAAAATCCGGCTTCTAATATATTCTCTATATCTTGGTTGCAAACTAGAGTAAATTCGTTCAAAACTTGACATTACCAGTGTAAGAAAAACCCCTCCAAACGTTGTATTTGCATACATCAGCCACATAGGCTAGTTGAATGCCAGGACAACTGAGTGTAATTACTACTGGAAGAGATATAAATGACTTAATAAAAATTTAACACCAAAAAATAATCCTTACCTTATTTAAGTTTACCATTCTATTTTCTACACCTGTTGTGACATCAAATGTATAAATATAGTTAAACAATCAATAAAATAATTTAATATTGTTAATAATTATTATATGCAAAGCCAAATTAAAGAAAAAAATTTTTTTTTTCTAAAATAATGTTTTATAACTCGAATACTTGCTAAAATACTTGGTTAAATTAGGTGGATTTTAATTTCTTAATTAAACTTACCTTATAAACATTTATTTTATAAAGTGGATGGTAGTTACAGTAATAAATTATTGCATTAAACATCATTTTATTAATACACATACACAAAACAATAATTATATACACATATACATATAAAAATAATTAAAATAATCGTATAAATCGATAACAATTGCATTTAATGTACATAAAAGTCATTTAAAACTCATATTTGGTTTCGATGCATTTCAGTAATAAAAAAAAACTACCGACAAATAAAGGCCATTAGATTTAAACGACTTGTACCGTATTATAGGCGCTGAAAGTGACCTTTTTGTCGTTTTTGCGTTTTGCGTCATCTTTTTTAATAACACTTTTCAAAGTGCCGTCCGGATAACTTAAATTTCCCAAACTGCCATATCTAGCATCTTTAGTTTGATACCGGTTATCTAAATTACAACCGCTTTGTACCGAACCAAATTCCTTTAGTTTCGAACTCATGCCGAAGAGCCGATTGGAAATAGTAGATGGCTGTCCACGATTTTGATTAACAGTTTTGTAACGAGGTATATAGGAAGGTGCTGTGGTATCGATGTAGCGGTACGCCATTGGTGGGAAAAGCCGAGTTTCACTGCGTGTTTTCTTCGTAAGTCTAGGCATTGAATTTGTCCAGGGTTCCACAATTTTCTTAGGATCGGAAAATTTAAACTGTTGGAAATTTAATTTTGGTTTGAGGAAATGGAATCTTGATGAAGTTGGGGGTGGTTGTATGGGGTTTGGTTTCTGGTCCGTTTTAAGGACATTTACGCGAACAAATTGGCCTTTCAGTACGTTTTGTGTTGGTGGTGGTGGGGCTGGACCTTTCTTTGGTCGTCGCCGTTCGGGTTTTTTAGGAATATCTAATAAATTTTCTGCTGAGCTCCATACTTTCCTCAATGCACCTTCATCTGGTATATCTAGTAAATTTTCTGTGGATAAAGATTTCTTAACATTATATTTATTTTGAATGTAATTATCAGGTGTGCTGATGCTTATAATTGAAGATGGCTCGTAATCATCAACTTCTTGAAACTGTCGCGGCATATACAAGGTGCTTCTTGATATTTCTATGTGCGTTACCCCATTAGAATCAGTCCGTTGTAATAAATTGAATTTTCTTACAGTGTTACTACCATAGGCTTTTTGATTAGCAACCGCTTTGATAGCGCTGAAATTCGAATGTAAATTTTGGAGGTCGTCCAAATTATCGAATTTAAAAACAAATGTTTCATTTTGTATTACAAAGATTAAGGTGTTTGGGAATTTAATGTCTGTATAACAGACGCAGTTGACTAGATTGAAGTTTTCTTGGTTGGACGGAGGGGTTGTCTGTGTGGGTTTTGTTGGACTTGATGTTTCCGCATCGTCGGAATCGGAACATGCGGAACCATTAGCGCTGTCCGTCTCCTGGCTTTTCGACGTCGACGTAAAACTGTCATCGGTCGATATTAATGAAATGCTGTCTATGTCCGATTCAAAACCTTCATCCGTTGAGGTTTGCTTTTGAATCGGTGGACCTTTCAAACGGCTTAATATTAATTGGCCATTTCTTAGATCAATATCATACTCCTCATTTTGTTGACGGTGCTTTTGCGCCGATTCAACAATTGTTTTCAATGACTTCGAGGAAGATTCGCGGAGTAGGAGCGTCGCTCGCGGCATCTTACATCTAGCATTATCTGAAACAAAACAAAAAATAATTAGTATTACAATAATAAGTTTAATAATTATAGCATTTATTTATTATAAATTGTATTTAATTAAGATGTCTTTAAAATAACGATTGTAATTTTGTAGCTATTCGCTCTCACTAGGAAATGCAGGAAGTAATGAATCGTTGCAAACCAGAAAAAAATACTAAGATTCCCTAAGTAAATACGATTTGATTTAATGAAATAATAGCAAACGTAGTGATTGCACAACATCAACTGTGATTTTCTCACGAGATTGTCGATAATTTGACGACCACACATCTAGTATAAGTATTAATTAAACCGATGATATTATAGAGATATTAAAACTTAATTAACATAAATTATATAATAGGATTGTTTGTTCCGGGCTTAATTGTAGATAGTTTTATCATATTCGATCAAATTTTCTACAGGATTTCCTATAACATTTGAAATTAATGTTTTATGTCTATTGACAACAAATACAAAACTTATGTTACCTATTAAAGACCTTATACTAGCATGATTTATTACAATTGCAACACAATCTTTACTTCATTAAATATGGAAATAAAATTTATTTATATTAATAGTGCAGCAATTATTTTATTGTTTTCTTGTGTCTTTAATGTAAGAGTGTTTAAGAATTAATTTAAAATTTTCAAAAAATAGTATTTACAGCTAAAAGAAAAGTTTTTCAATTGCATATTGTGATTGCTTTTTTAATAGTCGTAATACAAAGCAGTTCGTTAATATATTTACTTTTGAAAACTTGATTAATTCGTATTGAATGACATAAAAAAGTAAAATCAAAATCACGTTCAAGAGCCAACAATGCCAAGACATGGCTCTAACCACTTATATAAAGTAAGTAGTATAAGCAAACCAAACCTTTCTGTTTCTCACGGACTGTATAACAAAGACTCCGATACTGCAATAAGTAACAGAAAGCAAGATCAGTATAAAACAATTTGAACAAAAACAAAGCATAGGTATATACCATTTATAAAAGCTACTCAACAAGCAAAAAGGATATGCAAGATTTAAAAAAATCTCAGTCAAAACTAAAGACTAATTTAAATCAACAAAGAAAAATTGACACTAAAATACTTTAATCCAAAATCTTCCCGATGAGGTATGCAAATGATAAATAGTAGAGAAAAATTGATCACAAAATAGATTGCCAAATACAAACTAGTAGTAACCAATAAAAGTGGAAAGACAACAATTAAAAGGCAAGACTACTCTTCAATTCAAGAATTGATGTTAGCCACCAACAATCCCAAAGATAAAATTGCAAAGCTGCAATCTAAAACCCTAAAATTTACAAATTTTTGAAGTTACTAAAAAATGTTACCACCTCGCAAAAACAGAAATAAACAAACTAAATAATCAGAAACTCCAACAAACCTTTTATACAGAACTGTAACAAAACATGCACTTCTTCTGCAAACCCATCCTGTGACAAAAATATGCAACCAAACAACACCAAAGAAAAAACATGCAAAAAAGACCATCTAATAGTGAAGTAATGAAATTGGTGTACTCTGCAAAAAATGTACCAGCACAAAAAGAGTCTACACAAAGAAATTACAACCTAGAAAGAAGTCAGCATCTTTGAGATGACTATAAAGATAACAAAAATCTGCAAAGTAAAACAAAGGAAGCCAAACGTGACCGCAATAAAGCGCGTATACTGTAATATTTGGGAAAAAACTACAATTTTGTTCATTTATCCCCCTAGACCACAAAAGGCAATAATGCAAATCATCAAAGAAGTAATCAGTAATATTCGTCTGTGATAAAACTCTGAAATTTATAATTTTTAATATAAAAAGTAACAAAGCACGTAGACCTGAAAATACTTTTCAAGATATCATCAAATAAGTTGCAATAAATAGGCATGAGTATTACACTGGCAGTATAGATAAGCTGGCAAATCTAACAAACTTTCCTGCATGTTGGCTTTGAGAGGCAATTCTTTAAGTTCTCTTCTACTTTTAAAAATCATGGCAATTTCTTTATGAATGGTCACAAGAAAAATACTAGAATACTATCCAAAGTTTGAGAGAGTGAAAAAATTATGTTAACTTCTGGATTGCCTCATGTTACCGCACGTGGGCGCGCAGGACTATAAATTAACCCCCACACCTTAGTCGAGACCACCTATTGAGTCACTAATTCCTTTTGCAGCTTCCATAGAACCCCTGCATCGTCAACGACCATCCGCAAACAGACCTCTGGCTCCTTCCGAGGCTACTCCGCAGACTACGTAGTACACCCCTGGCTTCTCCAGGACGTACACTTCACATCCTGACCTTGCACAACCCGCCAGAGTTTCAGGCAGTGGCCGTCCTGAAACTCAAGCTTTACACCGGGGTTTCTGTGTAAACGCGTGTGTTGGAACCTTTGGTTCAAAATATAAAAACAAAGTCAAAGACATGTTCGACAACGCCTCCAATGATCCGGAAAAACGCTCCAAAACAAATCCTGGAACTGTACCAGGGCAATCACGGAGCGCAGCCGGTAACAAATGACGCCCAACTTGAGGCAAAGAAGAAGATCAACCAAGAAACATCTTTGAAGATGACAACCCAACCAGTCATCAGCGTAACGCCAAAGTTTGCAAGCAGGTCAAGAAACCTGTCGACTTAAACGCTGTGAACCCAATCAACAACCCCGATATAGTTATGGAAACTGTTACGGCACACTTTCCGGACAAACCCCACGCGGTCCATAGCCACCCAAGGTAGACCCGACCGGAAGACATGTTAAGAGTTTTTGGTTTAGCGACTACCAAGAAGCAAATCGATACGTTCCACTCAACCCATCAATTACAAACCACACACCACCATGACGATCCATCCGATATGACTGGGCATCTCATGTTATGTATGCACAACTTCAACACTGACAATATATATTTCAAACAAACGCCGCAAGTGTTTAGACAAATTGAGCTCGCATCACCACACTATTAGTGAAACCCAAATGGACACTTTTGCTTATTTTTCAAACTACTGCAGTCTCTAACCAAAGTGCCAAAACCAAACCATAGACAATACCTGGACAACATCTCCACTAAGAAAAAAACGGAAGCTCATCCTAAGAGGTTGGATAGAATTGTTACGCGCGCAAAACTATAAAGGTCATGAATTTAACCTAACCTAACCTAACCATAGTGCCAAAACCAAACCATAGACAATACCTGGATAACATCTCCACTAAGAAAAAACGGAACCTCAGCCTAAGAGGTTGGATAGAATTGTTACGCGCGCAAAACTATAAAGGTCATGAATTTACCCCCACACCTCAGTCAAGACCATGAACGTAAAGTAGCAACATAAAAAAAGGACTTCACCTAGCCACCCATTGATTGGCTAATTCTGTTTGGATGCCACTAAATAACCCAATTCCCCCGCCACTTCAGCTTCCATACAACCTCTGTATCATCGACTTCAGTTCAACAAATGAAAACAAAGTCACAAACATGTGCGACAACACCAACGCCATCAACGCTCCAGAACAAGTCTTGGAACTGAACCAGCTGCCTCAGCAAACAATCACGGAGCCCAGACGGTAACACTCAAGGGTCAAGAAAGAAGACTACCAGATGGCATCAAAGTAATATGCTTTGCGGACGACTAATAATATAAACCAGGAAAAAAATAATCACATTAAGCTGCCGTCAAACAATGCAATAAACTGAGTAAACATGAAAATCAAAAAACTCAATCCGCAAAGACGGAGGCGGTCAATCTTTACAAAAGAAAAACAATCAAAAAAATTACTCTATGATAGGTAACACACAGTTTAAACCAAAAAATGCTGTAAAGTGTTTGGAAGTGTACAGTATTCGCAATAATAAGGCTCATGCCTAGGAATAGAGGCCCATCATCAACTAAAATAAAAATACTGGGTACGATGACCCAAATTATAAAATACGCAAGTAACAAATACGCAAGCAAAATAGAAAAAAGAAACAATGAAAGCTTTTTGAACTAAGCAACTGATCAAGTATATCAGCATTCGGGCTATCAGAAAGCACGTCAACGTAAACTACTATACTACACATTTTTAAGTAGCCACAGATGCTTTAAATCATTTCTGAAAAGACTTAAAATAGAAATAGAAAACCAAGTTAACCACTGAGAAGCTTAAGACTTCTCACCACATACATTTTACATCTGCCCCAAGTGGCAGGCAAATAGAGAAAGGTTATGCAAGAAAAAAAACTCACTAGACAACACGGTAGAAAGCAAGAAAAAAAATGAAAGCGGACTAATAATGCCAAAAGAAAGAGAAGAAAACTAAAGAATTGTAACACGTATGATAAACTTGCTCATGAGGACAATCCGCCCTGAAGATAATAATGATTCCAGGGTAAAAAACTATATATTGTCAAGTAGATTAAAACTCCACACACAGGCTGGTAGAGCTTTCCATAACCACAATAAAAAAAGAGTTCAAAACCAATGTTTAAAAACTTCTCTCTTAATTTTCTCTGAAGCTTAAATCAGTGAAACAAGAAAGCCATTAGACGGCTTCTCGTAAGAAGATCAGTCGACCAACAAACATTTGTTGTAAAATGGCGCAAAAACAACAAGCCGTATAGATTGCTGTGGAAACCAAAAATGCCTTTAACTCTACAAGGTGGAGAGACATAATAAAAGAGGTCACTAAGCAAAAAGTTTCCACATACATGAGGAGAATCATGGAAAGTTACCTGCAAGACAAATAAATCCTAATCGGCAAAAGCCAAAAGATGCAAATGATCTGTGGTATACCACAGGGCTCCGTCATCGGGGCGACACTCTGAAACATCCTATACGAAGGTGTGACAATGGTGGTCTGTGGAAAAGGAAGAAAAGCCATAGAAAATAATAATGAATACGCGGCATCCAAATTAGAAAACTGGATTTGCACACCATAAAACTATTGTAGCAATACTGGTCGGAAGAATCAACCTAAAAATTGCACAGAGGCCAGAATAGAAAACGTTAAGGTGGCAAGCAAATGTCATTAAATACCTGGGAGTCGTCTTTGGCCGTAATATTAATTTTAGCCCCCACATCAAGGCCATCATGGGTAAAGCAGGCAAGGCAGTAAACGCCTTAAGCAAGCTAATGCCCAACCTAAGCGGAGCAATGCAAGTGGTATCTAACACAATCCCCACAGTAGGAAAACTTAACGGCATCTTGGAGCGCAGTTAAAAATGAGACTCTCATAAAATAAAAAATAGAGTGGAACGAGAAGAAGAGCCCACTAGAAAGTAGAAAAAAAAAAACACTTATCCACAAGGTAAATCCATGGCTAAACAGAAAGCACGGCAAAGTAAACTCCTTCTTAACCCAGTTATTTACAGAACATGGGTGTTTCGGATCCTATTTAAAAAGGATGGCCATTGCGGATAGCAACAACTGCATGTAATGCATGCAAGTGGACTCGCCTGAACACACCAGCTTTCATTGATTGAGATAAACTGAGGAGAGAATCATCATACTGAGCACAGAACAAGGACTGACAAATACTCAAAAACAAGGAAAAGTGAGAAAGTGAACTAAATAAAAATGGCTAAAAAAAAGAAAAAACTTTTTCCTTTAATCTGTGATAATCCGTAATAAACTGTAACTGTCTTTTTTGCGGTCTTTTTTTGACCAATCAGCAGCTCTATCGCTGAAATTATCACCATCAAAAATAAAGTAACAAAACTATGTGCTTTTGCGGGGTTTGAACAACACAAATGAGCAAGCAATAGCAATGAGTTACCAAATGACATCACATCAAAAACTATAACAAATTTACTGTTCAACAAAACATTCTTCCTAGATGTTCCGCCCAACTATAAATAAACCAAGCTCCATATAAAAAAAAACATATTAACATATACAGCCCAAATCTTCGATCCGCTCAGATTTATGAGCCCATTTGTTGCTTAAGCCAAAATTCTTTTACAAACATTGTGGAAACTGAACATCGGTTTGGATAAATCTATACCAATCAGCAAGTGTCTGTGATCTAAGTACTGGAAGCACTCTGCTATTAACAGTACCAATTCTGCAATGCAAGCAAAGAAGCTTACGGCGCATGTCTGTATTTACAATCTTAGAACGGCATTCAGTATTCATCAATTATGATCAAAGTCTAAAGTTGCACCTCTAAAATTGTCAACAATACCACGACTGGCGACAACTAAAACCATTTGTTGGTAATCGATTTAATGGTTTCATGCAGCATCTGAAAACAATCCAGTTGGCATTGTTTTATGCAGCAAGTCATGTAGAAATTTTATACAGACAACTCACAAAGTGAAATGGGCCCTCTTGGCTATCAAAATCTTCATCAGACCGCCCAAGTCAACCATCATTGCTAACTGAAAATCAACCAAACAAAGCTTATTTAAGAAATATTCAAAATTAAGATAAATAACTAACGTGTAGCGTATATGCACAGATTTAACTAGAAGCGAACTGTCTAAAACAACAATTTTCCTCGTAAAATTGCTCCAAAAAAACGGCGTTCCAAGAAGAACTCTCAATTATACCTGATTCAGTTAACAAACACAGTAAGTTTCCTTCTCTAGATACTTTCTTAGACAAAGACGGCATAAATAAAGTAATGTGCATAAAAGTTTTCCTTGGTTTCACCTAACCTGTAAAACAAGCGATGTTGTGGTTAGTAATCAAACACTACCACCAGATCAACTTTCATTGCGGAGTACAAACAACTCAAGCTGCAACAAGTAGCAAAAAAAAAGCCTTTCAATGCAACCGGAATGTCGATGCCTAGACATCAAGCACCGTCCCGCAGTGTTGCGAGTAACTTACAAGTTAATTTGGCACGTAAAATTTCCTATTTATAATTAGATAAATTAAAATGTAATCCCTAAAAAAGTACCTTGCTGGTGCGTCGACTTATTTTCAAATATATTTACAACCAGCTTTAAACTTGATCGAGTTTTTCAATATGGACATAACAATTTTGTATTTAAATACAGTACAAGCTTACATTTTCATCATGGTAAAGTGCAAAAATGTTATTTACGTTTGGAAATTATTAAAAATTACTACAAAAGTTCTGAGTCTTTAGTCGTAAGTTCAATAGCGCTTACTCCAATTTTCGGTCGTAATAATCGTACCACCAAACAAAGCTGTGAGTGCTATAGTGTATAAATTCGAGCCAGTGTAGTCACTATTAAATGTTCAACGCACCGGTCAAAACACCAAAAAAATCGCAGCCGTAAGTGCTTCAGTTCAAAATAAGCCAAATCAGTCGATTACACGCCATTCACAGGAATTTTGCTACACCTTTACAAAATCAAATTAACTTAAAAACTGAAGCTTCTTGATCATTTGAAGCGCCAAAACTACTCCGATTGGGCTCTGCAAAAGTTTGAAAAATTATCTTCAGTGATAAAACTCATTTTTAGCTAAATAGCTTTGTCAATAAAAAATACGTTATTGGACAGCAACAAAACCACATGTGCTTTAAAAAACTCCAATGCATCCACAAAAAGTGACCGTGAGCTTTTTTGTGGATAAAAATGATCGCCAAGCCTTTTTTGGCTAAAATTTGATAAACTTGACATCAATTTAACGCCGTTTTTTTTTTTTATGGGGTCATCTTAAGTTGCTCGTTTATGCCAACAAGCCAACAACGTAAGAGGAACTCAGGAACAATATCAAACATGAAATTACCAACGTATCGGCCAATATGTGTGAAAAAGTGGTGGGAAATTGGATCCAAAGAATCGCTGCCATCGTGCTCGCGGTGGTCAAATGAACGAGATCGAATTTCATGCTTAATGTAACATGTGTACTACACCTGGAATAAATTTCAGCCCGATGTCTCAAATATACTGTGTTTTAATTAAATACAAAATTGTAATATCCTTATTGAAAAACTCTTTACTATTTATATCATAAATAATATCTGGATATGAAACAATTATTGTCAGTACAAAATATTAATGCATCCATTTTCATAATTAATTATGTATTCAAAAGATAAGCTTGTACATTTAAAAACATTTTAATGCAGATGTTCTTAAATTGTCTCTGCTTGATACAGAATTAATTAATAAACACCGGAAACAATGTTAACATAACACAACACGAAATGAATTGTTTCTTTTCAAAATATATGCAATATAATGTAGATATTTATATTCCTTACAACTAAATACAGTATTTTACTAAACAGCGCATTAATTATTCACGTATCCTGCAAACAAGTAACTAGTGTTATCTAATTAGTGTAATACACATACAAAGTATTTTTTCTCGGCAATTGTCTTTCGCTTCTAATATACGACGCATTGTACAAATGTCATCACACACTCACTACACATTGTTCAACGATAAGATTATATTCTTTAATTAAGTTGATGTGTTTACTAAATTTTTATTTGAAGTCAGTTCGCATCCGTCGGTATCCCACGGGGATCGTTAGTGACTCCCGTGCAAATTGCCGGTTTGGTCGTGGGTTCCCGACTGATAAGATTCTCGCGCCATGCAAAAAGCCTCGCGTGTGATTCTAATCGAATGCGCGTGTTGTGTTATATATGTGTGTATGTATGTGACGGAAGGACGATGGCAGTACCTGCCTCATGAGCTAGCGCGCGCTTCAAAAACAGTTATCTGCAATAATTAATCTGAGAAATGATTAGCGTAATTGCTGCAGCGGGAGCGCACGTTCCGCGCAGAGATGTGCACCAGCCACATACTACTTTACATAATATATTATCATTATTATTAATATAAATAATGGATTTCCTCGGTTAACAGTAACGCGACGTAACGAGCGGACGCATATAACACCATCTGCCGCTTGCAACGTAGAGCGAGTGTAATAGCCAGAGAAGAATTTGCAAAAAAATAATTTCCCGCTCCATCTGCTACTTGCACTGCACGTACGGACGATGATTTTTCAAATTGTATAAAACTTTGCAGTTTTTTGCAGCATATTAAAATACGTGCGACTTGTTTATATGGGTGTCAACGGAAGAAGGAGCATTTTACGCACGGTAACCCAGAATTCGAGGATTTTTGCATTCTGCTTGATGATAACTGTTACCACCAGTTAGCAGGAAATAAAAGGTTAATTGTTGGCCGCGATGCACCAAATTAACATACGAGGTCCCATGTTGGCTTATTTATCGCATAATAAATGCACAATTTCTTGAAATAAACATAACATATTTGAATTTGAATAATGCTAGATTATTTCAACCTTAATAAACACTATTCTTGTAATCGGATGTATAGAATACTATCTACACGTAAATACTTATAAAGTGTATTGAATTCAATTATTTTGTACTTCTACTGAATTTAGTCCAAGGTTACAACTTACTAAGAAACTCTGCACTTTATATAAATGCAACTGTAATGGTATACAACAATAAAAGTTGTAGGAAAAAAACATGCATGTGTACTATTTCAACGAGACGGTAATTTAATAATAATAGAGGAACAGTTTACATGTATTATTTATTTAACTCATATTAACATTCCTTTGCAATAATAGCGGTTTAGTAATGTTTAGAATTTATCTTTATACAGAAAAAATATATAAGTCAAAACAAACGGGTTATGTTTCAAAATTCTGTGGCGACAAACCAAATTTAATATAAACAATTAACCAATTTATAATGAAACAGATTTTTATATTAAACACAGCTCAACTTTCCGCAAAAGCAAATTGAATAAAAAACTATAACAATTCTATCAAAGTTATGTGGGATATTATAAATAATAACTGAAATATAAAAGCATCAAATTCTGCTGAAAACAATTTGACCAAAAAAATCAAATAATCTAACAATACCTGACAAGCTAGTTTCCAGAACATATAACATTTCGAAGTATTGGTCATATTTGTTTTAAAGTCAGTAAAAAACTGATGTAGCAAATATATATTTATATAATATAAATCACTCTAGTAATACTTATATTAAAAAAAACTGGTTAGTTAACAAAAATCATGTAGGTTCAGTTTTTGTTGATCTTTCTAAGATGTCCCATAAAACACCATTGCATAAACTAAAACTTTATAGGTTTAGCAACAATTCTATCAACTTGTTAAAATCCAATCTTCAAGAAGGAATTCAGAAAAGTATTGCAAAAGTAATCAATCAATAAAAAGTAATACTGAATATAGTGCGCCGAAAAGTTCTGTTCTGCAACCAGCATTGTATTTATCGGCTATTTTACATCGTCCCAAAAATTTTACGACTTGTTTGAAAGTGGTTGATAAAACCAACAACTTATTAGGTGACTTCCGAAAAAGTGTTACATTTTGTTACGGTTTGCCTGGCACTATGATAAAGCATAGTTCCAAGGCAAATCTTTTCTGTCTCAATGAAACAAAAACTAAAAAAGGTTTTGTTGCTGAGAACACTTGAGTTGCACAATAATCCCAAAGAAGTAGCGCTGGTCTTTATATCAATAGAGTATTTTTATTTGACAAACATTATTAAATTCTCTTCTATTCTTAATGGCTTCACAAGTCATTCAAAAACATAATAATGCTTCTAATATAGCAGAAGTCTTTTACAAATAAACAAGAAACAATTCAGTAATTTTTCACTAAAAAGTGTCGCTTTGCGATTTATTGTAATATTGTATGCTTTGCAAAAAACGTGGTCTCCAAAATCATCAAACCCCAACCACGACTTGGCAATTAGTTTCCACCGCCGCTCCAAAACCCATGAATAGACCCAGATTTCCAAGCTACTCCAGTACTCTGGACGTACAAAATGCCTTTAACTCAACAAAAGTGGAGGCATAATGGAAGAACTCACTAAGCAAATAGTTTCTCCATACATGCAAAAAATCATAAAAAGTTATCTGGAAGACAAAAAGATTCTGAACGGTGAAAATCAGAGGATGCAAATGACCTGCAATGTACCACAGGGCTCCGTCATCGGGCCGACATTCTGGAACATCCTATACGACGGTGTACTGAGAATGGAACTCGCGGAAAAAACCCATCTAGTAGGATACGCGGACAATCTGACAATGATGGTCTGTATAAAAAAAAAGAAGCTATAGAAGACAATATTAAATACGCGGCATCAAAAAAAAACCTAAACGGCCCAAAAAGGCCACCATTAAACTGAGGTGGCAATACTGGTAAAAAAAAAACCAAAAAACGTCAAGGTCAGAATAGAAAATGACAATATAAAAAGCAAAAACGCTGTTAAATACTTGAAGTCGTCTTTGACCGTAAAATGAATTTAGGCCCCACATCCAGATTATCGTAGAAAAAGCAGACAATGCAGCAAGCGCCCTAAGCAAGGTAATGCCCAACCTGGGCAAAACCAGGGCTGACCAAAAAGACCATTGACCAATTTTTGTAAGCGGCAAATACAGAAAGACCGCCTGGCACAGGAAAAAACTGGAACCTAGTGCAGGCATCTTGCAATACGCTACGCAAGCGCCTATAGAATCGTGTCAACAACGGCAATACATGTAGTAGCTAACACCTGCTGGAGAGTTTTTCAAACCGCAGCAAGAAATAAAACGCTCAAAAAATTAGAACAGGAGTGAATCAAAGAAAAACCCACTAAAAATTAGACAAAATTAATTATCGCCAAGGTAGAACCATAGCTAAACAGAGGCAGTTCTTCACAGAACATTGGTGTTTCAGATCTTATTTGAAAAGAATGGCCATTGTGGATAACAGAAACTGCATGTACTGCGGGGAGGTAGACACCCCTGAATACAGCAACTTACAGTTCCCAAGATGGACTGACGTAAAAGGCGCCATACTGAGCACAAAACAGAAACTGACAAACATTGTCCAGCGTATGCCCAAAAACAAGAAGAAGTAGGACAACATGCAAACAAGTGAAAACCATTATGTAGGAAAAAAAAGGAAGAAAAAAAACTACAAAAAATAGCTCTAAAAAGAAAAAGAAAAACTTTTCCTTTAAACTGATAATCCGTGATACAACTGTAATATTACGTGACTTTTTTTGTGAAGTCCTTTTTGACCAACCCATGTCTTTCCTCAAAACTGTGTCGTAGAGTCTTTTGAACAAATCTGTGATAACTGTGAAGTGTCTTTTTGGAAACGAAAAGTAAAATTTTTGATCAATGTAAACTGTTCTGTATGGTCCTATTTATCAACTCATGTTCTTCTCTTTTAAATTGTTTCGTAGGTTTTTTTAATTATAACAAATAACAGCACAGGCCAGGTGGCACCCAAGTAATACCGCAAAGATCCCCTGCAAAAAAAAAAACAAACAAAACTTTAATTTCAACAACCTGGTTTAAAACAAAATAGAACCCTAAAACCCTAAAAACAATTCCCTGAAAAATTCTCTCAACTCTGCTACTTTACAAGAAAGAAACCGCCATCCCTAAAAATTTAAAACGCAATTCCTAGAAGAAGACATCTACAGCATGTACCCGAGAAGAATAACTCTACAAATCAGCACACAAGTCACATGCCCACTGTAGTTAACTTTAACGCGAAATGTCGACACGTCCCATTACTAAATTATTTTATTCCGTTTTTTATTAGGTTAATAACATCTATCCAAAGATCACTTGTGTGTGTCTTTTGTTTTTACCTTAATAACTAATCCGTAACAATTAACTCCCAACTAGAACTATTTTGAGCAAAGATGCCCCAACTCTACTAACGAAAGCACCTTTTTACGCAACATCTGCGGCACTCATACTGTCCCCGGCCCCTCTCTCTCAATAGCTCCTACCTTTGTTTGTTTTTTTTTTTGCTTTTTTGTATCTTTTTATCTACACTGACATCCAGCTCTGCATTCTCTTCTTTCTCCAATCCGTGTGCTATTTATTCTAACTATTTAGTTTGTCCTCAGATGCGTTCTTAGTTTTCTTAGATCTTCGTTCATTTTTTTTTCATCGCATCTCCTTTCCTTCATAAATAGTTTATGCAGTTCTATTAGTTGTATTTCATTTAGCAATTCTAAATTTGTAAGTTTTATTTCCAGTAATATCCTTGTATCTGAGATGACTTCTTTGTGATCTCTCGTTGTCAAGTTTATTCTGACTATCTCAACAATTGCATTATCCGTCAACCTCAAGATCTACAATTTGGTAATTGACTTGTTATTTCTGTTATTCTGCTTTCCTTCGGCATTTCTTTTCTCCTTCTCTTTATCTTTGCAATTTTTTATTTAAATCTTTATAAAAGTTCTTCTTTTTTCTTCTATTTCTTGATAAGCATTATTGTCTTTCCTTCCCTATTTCTAAACTTTCTAAAGACTCCGTGGTATTATACATCATAAATACTGACCGTATTTATGATGTATAATACCACGTCTCGGAATGGTTCTCTACCCATTCTTTTATCTCCGAAGTTAGTTCTCCCGTTCATTCCTCTTTTCTATTCCACTGTCTCTACCATCTTTTTATCTCTTCCTCTTAACTTTACTTCCTTTTTACTGATTCCTTCAATTTATTAGATTTCTTAATTTCTATCCTTTTTTCCACTATCATATTCGCAAAAAGGGTTGCCGCAATCACCTCTACTGCCTCCTGTAACACCTTTCTGTAAGCCCATTTGACCCTTAAGAAGCTAGCTTTTATAGCCCATCTTATTTCAATCTTGTTTCGTTCATTGTCTACAGAGATTTATCTCCATTTCCTTTGTTCCCATGACCGCTTCCTTAACCTGTCCATTCCA
Source organism: Tachinus rufipes (assembly GCA_963932245.1). Lineage (NCBI taxonomy): Eukaryota > Metazoa > Arthropoda > Insecta > Coleoptera > Staphylinidae > Tachinus > Tachinus rufipes. The sequence continues at coordinate 57,389,908 of OZ010748.1, forward strand.
TCACTTTGCGTTAAGTGTCACTCTGAAAAATTCGATTTTCTTCCCTATAGTTATCTCTTAATCTCTTTAGGTTAATTTAAAATAAACCAAAAAGTTTAAAAGGGGCTATAATCTTTAGAAGATTCCTCACGTTCTGGTAGACCAGTTGAAGTGACCACAGAAGAGCCGATCGCCTTTAATGAAAAACTGATCCAAAGTGATCACGAACTAAAAGTAAAGGATTTATTAGCAATGTCAGGGCTGTCAGATACATCAAGTTGCAAAGATGCAAGATGAGTCCCAAAACTTTTGTCTGCTGTTCAAAACCAGCATGGAATGTGCTCGATCTTTTTCTAAGCTCTGAGAAGGAGAACAAAAAAAAATTTGAAATCTATTGTTACGGGGATAACACTATGGTCTTGTTTTATAATCCTCTGTCTAAAAAAGAATCCATGGATAGCGGCGTGCAAGTGAACCAGCACCAAGAAAAGCCAGGGTATCCTCGTCATTCAAGATTGCAGCTTTCAAAAACTTGATTATCTCCCCACAGTCCAGACCTAACCTCTAACTACTATTTCCTGTTTAAAAAAATTAGAATAAACAATTTCTTGACGACAAAAAAGTCAAAGCTGCTGTTTTAGAGCACTTTGACGACAAATCTTCAAAAGATTTTTATGAGGGAATAGAATTACTAATTTGGCAATGTAATAAATGTGTTGAGATTAAAAGGGATTATAAAAAAAATATAATAAAATATCTTTCTCATAAGTGCATGATTTCTTGGTTAGGCTGAAAGTTTTGACGGTTACCTCGTACATCACGCAAAGATCAACCATGCTTATCAGTTTAACGAAAGCTTTGACTGCAACAATGACGCAAAACATGCAGCTGCAAACTGGACAGTGGTACTAAATCAACTAAACTGGACCCAACAAAAGAGTTCCAGTACTTGGCAGCAATTGAGACTAAGACCTAAAAAAACTTAACGCTACTCGAGTAGTATTTTTTAGATTCCTTCTGTACATTCTATTTTTAAAATTTCTCTTTTCAACCATATACACGCCACTACTGATGCATTGGCCTCTCATCTGCCCGTAATGTTGGCAACTTAGATTACAGGTAGATCTATAGTTGAGTGAATTCCAATAAATTCCAAACCACATCTACTCTGGACCAGAAAAAAAAGCATAGTCGTAAAACCCTACACTGACAAGGTAAGTTCAGGAGTAGGAAAGCGTATATGCGTTTGATATGATTTTCAGTTGTGAGATTCAAACTTCACCTTTGGTGAAGCAGTCGAATGCTTAGACTACTGCGTTTGTTCTCCACTTCTTGTGAGTATACGGTTCAACAAAAGCTAAAAACTACAAAAACACAACGTTTTTGCTCTTACACCAAACCTTCTTGTAGCCAACCTACTAAGTTTCGACAAAACCAAACCAGAAAAACTTTTAGGAAAACCAAGCGTGATTCATGATCAACAAAATCTAATCACTTTCAACTGGCTAGAGCAGAGTCATGTATCCAAACCCGGACTAATCATGAGCAATCCTTTTCAGTTCAGGACATAAAACCCAATTAAGCCAACGCTTGTACGGCCCCGAGAAAAAACTGCACATTCTTTACACGTTGCCCGGAGAAATTATAAGCGTTACAAACACCGATCTACTACCATTGACTCAACAGAAACACAAAACCCAAAAACATGTCAGCATCCGGACCGGAAACATGCTAAATTACGGCCGCCAGTAAATAAATCAGCAACTACGACCCGGCCAAAACCCAAACTAGAAGGTGCAGTCCTATCAAATTACCGCGATTGTAGTAAAGTGACCGGAGTTAATAATCAAAAATAATTATCTCGGATTTGACTCTCAAACATAACCCACCATATATGACTTAAATATAAAGTAGTGACTTGTACGAAACCATCAATCTAAACCACATATCACTGATGCCAAGTCCATCCAATTGTGGCCAAATATAGTCTTGCAACATAGCACGATAGCGGACTTCATTGACCGTAACATAGCAATTATTTTTATCTACAAAAAATCCCATTACACCTCCAGCATGAAACCCACACTACACAGTGACCGTGACGCAATGGAATTTCCTAAAGCACATGTAGATTTGTTGCTGTCCAATAATTCATAGTTTGTTTATTGAAAAAGCCATTAAGCCAAAAATGAGCTTCATTGCTGAAGATAATTTTTTGATAAAATTTTAGATTTTCTTTAAATTTTTGCAGAACCCAATCGAAGAACTTTCGGCGCTTCTGTTCTTGATTTAATTTGATCTTAGTAGAATGCAGGCAAAAGTCTTTACGCAAAATTTGCTACAATGTGGACTAAAAAATTACCAATTTCTGTGAACGACTGATTTGGCTCATTTTGAACTAAAGCACTTACGGCTGAGATGGTTTTGGTACTTTGACCAATGCGTTACCTTGCTAATACAGGAACATTCTATAGTGAATATGTTGACTTAAATTGATCCACTGTGCTATAGTGCACTGCCTATTTGGTGGGACAATTATTACTAAAAATTGTAAAAGTGTATTCTAAGTCGGTAATTGTTTTTGGTAATGATGCTTTTGTAAAACCCATTTTAAGTGATTTTCGTCAGTATTGTTTATAACAAAATTAATCAATTAGTGCGTATAAAACTAAAATATGTTCTAGATGCCACCGACTCTGCTAAAACTAGTGCTTTCATTCAATATGAGTGTTTACAGTATTATGCAGCTTGGGTTCTTGGTGTTTTAAGATGTAATGTGTGAAAAGGTTATATAGCAGTTTGGCAAAACATCAAAAGAGTTGGCTCAAACAAAGACAAGTGCACAACTCCTCGCTATAACTACTTTCTGACCTTACAAATCTTGAGAAATAAGCAGTTAGTGCACAAAACAAGTTGAAAAAGCTACAAGATTTAACAATTAGTAAGAGAACTGCAATAAAAAGGTTAGAACATTACAGATTATGTGCAAAAAAACTTTGCTTTGCTCTCAAACACCAAAACTTAAAAACTGAAGAATCGAACAAAATCTTGTTTACTATCAAGTTGAGGTATTGCCTCAAATTCCTAGATAGCTGTCACAAAATATTAAAAAAAACATAGTAAAAAGCCCTAAAACTCGCACTAAATTAGTGCTTGGAAGAACAATGATTACAGACAGGCACATCAAAAAAATCTAGAGCTAATACTCCGCCATGTCAATGACATCACAATAATGTCAATATGACGTTGCGTCACTATGCTACGTCATACTGACGTAATTTCGATTTGATTGCAATGCAATGAGCATATCGGAGTGACCTCTGGACCCACATGTAGAACTTACTGCCCCATTTATTGACAATTATTTTATAATAATGCTTGATAGTATAAGCTTTACATTTCCAGAATCAACAATGAGTACTTGAACAAAGTTCAAATCCTATCCATAAATTAATCTGCAAGAAGTCCCGATCTAAATCGGACCAAATATGTTCAGAACATCGTAGTAAAACAAGTTGGAGCTGTAATTCTAGCTCCTGCAAACATAAAAAAATTCATTCGAACAAATGCAAAAAGAATATTACCTATAATATGAGCTCGGAAAAGCAACTTTAATGCATGCTAATTCATAATATGCATTGCCAAAATTTATTCAATAAAATGGTTTAATTAATAATAAAACTTTTAGATTATATCAAAATATATTAATTATTTCTTTGCACATACTTCTAACTTGATACTTTATAGATTTTTTTTAGTAGTGATAACTAAATGTTAAGTGCTTGAAATGCAGTTTTTTAAAGTATTACATAACCAGACATTAAAGTATTCAATAACAAAAAAATGTGAAAATTCCACAAAGCAGTATAATTATACACAAACCACAACAATTTTATTATTTCTCCATTATCAACCAATCAATATTTATTATAGAAGCTGTAATTAAAACATTAAATCCTACCAATAAATATTTAACTGCTTTATTTTATAACCTGACAAAATACTTATGCAGAAATTAAACATGTCCACATAAAACCATATTTCTAAGCGTGTCTTCTGCACACTAAAATAATGCGACGTGAAGTACCATAAAACAAATTTTATTATCATAACCCAGATAATTCAGTTTGCACTATTTGTTATGAACGACGCGTTAATTTAAGCCGTCCCCATTCCAACGCGTTAACTTCTTCATTAACATAAATTAGACTAATTGCTATGAAATAAGCGCATACATTTTTACTCCCAAATCGCAATAAGTTTTTACCGGTTTTATTAATGAATTGTAAATAAATTACCTTAAAACCAATTAAACAATTACAAACGGTTATAACTACAACGACAAGAAGAAATACGTTTAATAATAATTAAAATATCATATCCGCGCATGCAAAATGATTGTAGGAAGTCAACATCCTCCGCAAAGAAGCTGTTTATTTCTTTTTATTCGCTACCGTTGTTGTTTGTGTGGAAAAGACCTTGATAGTGCGTGCATTATTATATTTTTACACAATCGAGGTATATTAAGAGAAGCGCGAGATTTTTTGCGATAAGTAGTTAATTAATCTCTCCGCCCATAAATTACTAAAACAATCAAGAAGAACACAATGAAAAATTAGTTAAGGTCCAATAGTTGAACCTTGGTATAGCATACCCTTCATTAGCCGCATTAAGTATACCAATAATTAATTATTTAATTGATTTAATAGTACTTCCTAATTGCTAATCCTTGCAGCACGTATATTTATAAATAAAAATTAATAAATTGTTTTAATCAATATGACTAATATCGACCCTGTTGAGTGATTTAAATAATTACTTAATTATATTAACAAAAGCGATTAATTGTTTTGTCGCAATATTATGTAAATCTAATTAATTAATTGACCAATCTGATAATGTTAATTAATTAGATTTTACATCGTTTTGAAGCAAGGTTCCTCTGCATATTGGGCAATGCGTGCGTGTTTGAATCTTTTGGCGTGATTGATAAAGATCCTTGTGGAATACCGGAAAGACGTTTATTATAATGTATGTTTCCTATAGATTAAATTAATGTATTGTTAAGTAGGGAAAAAACGTTTATTTATTATATTAATAATTATATGACCGCAATTATTTATTACACAAATTTAATTATATATTGTCATTCGATTATTAATATATAATGCAATATAAATTAAATTTTGATTACATAGTTTTCTCTCTGCTTTTCAATATGTAATAATTTACACCTCCTCTAAATAAAATTATATGATATGTAGGCATGGAATGAACTTTCTTATTCTCTAATATATTTTTTCAACATTACTTGACATTTTCAGATGTTTTTTATCATCTGGTGAAAGTTATATTTATTTAGGATCGGCGGCGGTGATTGTAGTTTAAAATAGTTATTTATTAACTCAATTATTTATCTTGTTTTCTATTTAATTATATAAAACAAATAATAAGTAATAATTACAGCATATTGCTATTATTATAAATATGATTGATACTATTTAGTTGATTTATTTCCAAGTAGTTATTCCATATTTGTTTATCAACAGTAATGATAATACAGATTACATTGTAAAGTGAAAGATTTATAATTATCGGCCTTTCGTTTGATTTCTATTTTGTTTACAGGTTTATATATAAAATCCATGAAATGCCAATAAAAAATTGTTAAGATATGAGATGCTTGTTCGTTGTAATATGGAAACAATATACTAACAATGTACAACTATACATGTTCTACGTACATTCATTTGTTCCAATTTTTTAAATACTATCCACAATACCAGATATGTGTACTATAGTGGTTTGCAAAAATATATACTCTTATACACTTCATTTATTCTCAATCACTTTTAAAACCCTCTAAAATCCTTATAAACAATTAAATATTAGTACTCATAATGTTCTTCTAAAACAAAGTTAAAAATTGTCTCTCTTAATTATTTTTTTTTGCTGTGCAAAGATTTTTTGTAATACTCTTAAGCTGTCTAAACGTTGACAACCTCTCAATGTAATCTAAAAGCAACTTAAAGTTTGTAACACTATATATGTTACCAGAAATGTTTGAAATCCGGTACTCTATGCAATACCTGGGCATTCTTGATTATGTTCAAAATCAGTAGACAAGATATAAAAAAGAGATTATTTTATATTCAACCTAGACATGCCAAATTAATACTTAGCAAAGTTTTAATCAAGATGTTGCAAAAGACGGAAAAATCAGAGTCAAGCGGTCATGCTAAAACAAGTAAATATATAAGAAGGAACCAAGCGTAGCAAATACTGAACTAATCGACGTACTTTTCAAAACTTATTTGGCTGTTAGTCATGGAAAAAGGACAAAATGTTAATGAAACTTTCAATCAAGTACAAAAACAAAACTCAACATAATGTTAAACTTTACATTCATCTTTGTGAGCTGTGTCAGAAAAACAAAAAGGTTCTAAAAAAGATAAAGATAATTTGTTTAAAAATTAACTCCCATTGCCAAGTAGATTTAATAAATTTCCAGTCTTAACCTGATAAAGAGTTCAAGTTTATAATAGTATATCAAAACCAACTCACAAAGTTTGTGGTCCTTAAATATCCAAAACCGAAGAGAGCGGCAAAAGTGGCCTACAACCTTATTAATATATTTACGCTGTTAGAGGCCCTATTAATTATAAAATCAGATATTGGCAAAGAAGATTGTCATTTGCATTCTAGTATCAAAAATCACCGTACGAGCCTCTTTTCGGCTGCAAAGCCGTATTAAAGTAAGTCTCACGTCTTCCCTACCTTAAAATGTGCTAAATCCAATACAAAATAAGGAAAAGGTAGAAAAAATAAAAAAAATATAACAAATTGATAAATTGGCTAAGGTACTCGAGCAATAAGAGATCAAAAAAGTTTCAACAACAGCAAAATGTGCAATCAGAACCTCAACAACAGCCTTCAACTTCCGACATCTGCTGCATTTGCTCTAAAGAGACCTCTGGTCCTTACAAGTGTCAAGACTGTGGTCAAAACATTCATCAAATTTAAGTTCTAAAAGAAAAGAAAAGCCAGATTTCTATGAGACAAAAAATAGTGTAGTTTCCAATGCTCCATCCAATACTTGAGAACAACATTCAATGCCAGGACAAATATAAGTTCTGTATAAAAGGTTTTCCAATAAAAAGCTTCATTTTAAAAAGCAGGCTATTTGGGCAGCTGTCAATTTTGAAGCTATTATCTTCTGACATTTATTAATAAAGCAACGATACACGCTTCAACAACGCATTGAAATGATTAAAATTCACTACAAAAATGGTAAAAATTAAAGTCACAGTTCGCAAAACTAAAGCACGTTTTGGTCGTCCTAAAGCACCTTCTCGACCGGCAATAGTAAACCCGGTGGAAAAATTTGAGCTGTTTAGACAAGTTTGTGATGTGAAGAATGGAAACCGTGTGCATCGCTCAAGAACACATAAGAATATTGCTGATGTATCCCGTAGTGTTGAAAAACAAACAGGTTTGTCGATTCCTAGTCGATCTTTGGAATTAGACACTCCAAAAACGACATTACACCGTATTTTGCATAAAGACTTAAGTCTTAAGGTCTTTAAAGTTCAGTCCTTCAAATGCATAAAAATGATCTGGAATTTCATTGAAAAATCATCTTCAGTGATGAGGCCCATTTTCACCTCGGAAGCTACGTTAATAAGCAGAATTATCGCGTTTGGGGCTCAGAAAATCCAAGAATGATTGTTGAAAAGTCTTTGAATCCTCAACGTGTCACTGTTTGGTGTGGTTTTTGGGCTGGCGATGTGATTGGACCCTACTTTTTCAAAAATGAGGCTGGTGCAACTGTTACGGTAAATGGATGGCGCTACCGAGCAATTATTAATTGTTTTTTATGGATGGAATTGTAAGATATTGATGTGGACGACGTATGTTTTCAGCAAGACGGCGCTACGTACCATACAAGCAACAAAACAATTGCAATTTTGCAAGTTTCCTGACCGTGTTATTTCTCGAAGAGGTAATCAAAATTGGCCACCAAGATCTTATGATTTAACACCTTTAGACTTTTTTCTTTAGGGTCACGTAAAAGATAAGGTCTATGCGATTGCTCCACAATCTATTCAAGACTTTAAAGATAGAAATCGTGAAATTATCGAGGAAATACAGCCGCAAATGTGCGAATTGGTCATGGAAAATTTTATGAAAAGAATGTGGTACTGCAACCGTAACCGTGGCGGCAATTTGACTGATATCGTTTTTAAATGTTAATGGCATACCTTCCTCTTTACAATGAAATAAACATTTATTGATTTCTCTTAAAAAATACCCGTTTTTTTTAATATCAAAATAAAACCTCTTATTGGAAAAGTTTAACAAAAGTATCTTAAAATCTTAGTTTTCTAGATACGTTTATAGCTATCGTCGACAACATGGCCGTTCCAGAAAAGATTATGCAAGATTGTAACTCTTAGAAAACAAATTAAAAAAGATTTAGATATAGATTCGTTGAGAAGTTGAATATCTTTAGAGTTACATTGATCGAGTGCCCCATTTAGATATTGTTTTGAGGTCTTTGTTTATAGATGCTACAGATTCCAACCTAGAAGATTCAAGACGCTCTGCTATATTTGTCAATATGTTCTTTGGAAAGTATGAAATTTGGAAGGTGCTATCATCTGCAAAACTATGAATAAGACTTATAATTATTTGAAGAAGTTTATTAATATAAATGTAGTAGACAGATATCCAATTGTTGCTAACAAACCTGTGAGTAAATATTTGGGAACATTATTCCAAACCACACGCCCACAATTCCAAATGACTTATTCCCTAATACAAGATGTTCAACTAGAAGTTGAAGTTAGTAAAATAGCTAGTAAAAATGGTTAACAACTTGTTGTGCAAGATAGTTCATTGATTTCATCATCGTAGTTTGCCACTAATTTAATGCGTTGTGGCGTACACATTCCTTTGTTGGCAAACTTTGAAGGTTGTAAAGTAAATTTAATTCTACGTAATGATGTTTTGTGATACGTAGTATAAGAAATTACTGTTGCCGTTAATCCGACCCCAGTGTAAAGTCGTTTGCTACTTTACTATAGTTCAATTTTATAAAGTTCTGACCATTAATAGCAGTAATCTTTCTTGTCCTAATAGGTTTTGTTATTGACTCAACAGCCACTAAAACAGTATTTTAAAAACAATCCCCAAAACTTAAAAATATATTTTATTTAACTGGAAAATTGTGAGAGATTTTTTCAGTTGTTTGCTAAATTTGCATTTATATATAAAGCACCAACCCCTACTTCTTCTGTTAAAAAACAACAAAAATTGTATATAAGTAAATATATAATCTTTTAAAGTCTTTTAAAAGTATTTTAGATTATTAAATCTTCAAAAAGCCGTTAAGAACTATTTTTCTAAAAAAAAATTATCATCTTCTATGTGCTTTAAAGAGGAAGTATTCGCATGTTTGTGTAAAACTAATCTTGGACACCACAAATATGCAAGAGCCACTATAAAAAGAAAAAAACATTTGTAGCTCTCTTACTAGCTTTTTTTTAATCAACGTTTAATTTTCTAAAAAAATCTCAGAGATAAGTCTTCTATAAACTGTTAATTATAAAACTCTTTTGGTTAATTTTAACAGCTTTTAATGTTTTATACAGGGTGTCCGGAAAATACGTGTACAACGTTTGACGACAGACTCCTGACGTCAAAATAGGTCGATCTAAGCCAACTTAGTTATATCCAAAATTGTCTCGTTTAGCCGGTAGAAGGCGTCAAAAATTTGTAAATATTAAAAAGAAATTACCTGTAACAATAATTTTTTAAGTGACCTTGTTGCTATGGCGTTTAATAATTTGACAATTATTGACAAATTGTCACCAGTCTATGAAATTTACTCAAGTATACGATCAACATTCTTGAATTACAAGTTTATTTTACCATTAAAAATGGAAAATTATACAAACTCTCAGAAAGTTGACATGCTCCTGGTATACGGGTTTTGTCAAGGAAATGGGCGTCAGAGTGTTAGGGTTTACATGGAGAGGTTTCCTAACCGTCGAATACCAAACCACCAAACATTTGCCAATATTATGCGTCATCTTCGCTAAACGGGCAGTTTTGAGAAAAAGTTTGAAGGCAGGGGTCGTATGCGAACAACTCGAACTGTGGAAACAGAAGAGATGATTCTGGAAAGAGTTAAAGAAGAACCAAGTACCAGTACCTGTCTCTTAGAACGTGAGTTAAATGTTCCTAAAACGATTGTCAATGAGGTTTTAAGAGAACAGTTGTTACATCCTTACCACATACAAAAAGTCCAGGAACTTTTACCGACTGATCCCCCCATGCGGCTTACATTTTGTCAATTTATTAGAAACAAAAGAATCCATGTTCCAAATTTTTGTAAAAAAATTATGTTTACTGACGAGGCATGCTTTACAAGATCTGGGGTAACCAATCTGCACAACGAACATATTTATTCCGATGAAAATCCACATGCCATTAAAGTTGCACATCATCAGCATCAATTTAAAATTAATATTTGGGCAGGTATTATTGATCACTACCTTATTGGTCCCATTGTTATTCCAGACAGGTTAGATGGAAATATTTATTTAAATTTTTTGCAAGACACATTACCAATTCTTCTGGAGAATTTGCCCCTTTTACTTCGGAGGGAAATGTGGTATATGCATGATGGTGCCCCGCCCCATTTTTCCGTTGCCGTTCGGCAATACTTACATCATCAATATCCCAACCGATGGATTGGAAGAGGCAATGATGCACCAGTAAAATGGCCACCACGTTCTCCTGAGTTAAATATGTGTGACTTCTTTTTGTGGGGCGCTATTAAAACAGAAGTTAACAAGACTCCGGTAAACACACGCGATGATTTATTGCAGCGGATTTTAAATGCAGGCAACCATTTTAATAACCCCGAGACATTAGATAGGGTCCAATATCATTTTTTAAAGAGTGTATTCAGCAAGATGGCGGTCATTTTACACATTTGCTTAAGTAATGTTTTTGTTTTACTTAGTTTCTTACAATAGATACTTTCAACTTTGTTATACTTTTGTTTTTTTGACGCCCTCTACCGACTAAACGAGACAATTTTGGATATAACTAAGTCGGCTTAGATCGACCTATTTTGACGTCAGGAGTCTGTCGTCAAACGTTGTACACGTATTTTCCGGACACCCTGTATATACACAACCTTTACTGTTTGGCATATTTTTACATTTAAAGAAGATCAATTCATATCATATGTCTCCATCACACTTTTTTAATTAAAAACTTTAATAAAATCTCTTAAAACAAAGTTATACTAATGCAGTTTTGTGCAACTGTAAAGCTTCTTAAAAACAAAACATAGCGTTTTTGCAATAAAAGAATTATAGACTTTGACTTGTTCTAAACATCTAATGAATGAGAAAACTTGGAAATTATTTTTTCATTGTGTGTTGCTCCCACGAACCCTTATGATATGTCAGTTTTCTTATACTTTTAATAATGCCGTCAATTATTACTTGATGCAAATTGATTTTATTTTTTCTGTGTTTTAGACTGCTGGAATACTTTAACTTAATTCAGCTGCCTGGACATGTTCAACAGAATTCAGGTTAAAAAAATTCATTTTTATCAAACGACGTGCAAACAAGCAGCGTTTTTCCGATAGGTAAAGCAAAAAATACCACACAATCTTGAAAAAAATCAATAATGTATTTATCCGCATTTAAAGCGGCGCCTACAATCACCACCAACTCTGTGCGTGCCTCTAAACATATGCCGCCCTAAACTATAACTAAACTTTCTTTGACGTTTAAATATACGAAAAAACGGTTTTAATCCGTAAACAAAACAAATCTCCTTTGATCATAATTCCAATTTTAGTATTCTAGAGCAAAGTCCAATTGTGTTATTTGAAGCCGTGTCTAAAATTTTTGGACTACATACAATTTTAAAACAGCTTTTAACTATAGTCTTCTTATAATTAAAAGCTCACTAATAATAGCTCCACAAACTTTTTTCATGACGTTTCTTGTTTGGCTTGCCATTAAACATTTATAACTATAAATCTGTCACCTATGGTTAAGCGTTTTTTGCCCTGGCCTCGTCTTCTCACATACAATCTAGTCAGTCTTTAACGTGTATTACTACGATACATTGTCTATTTTATATTTGGCCAACCTCCCTGTATCCTGTGACCATTTTTGATCACCTCTAACAATATCAGTTTGTGCTAAATCAACTATTATAAACTAGTTCACAACCAAATTGATAATAACATGCAAAAAACCAAATTTATCTATAAAAAATACAATTAACACAACTTAATAACATTGTCAAGTTGTAATTAAAATAAAAAAAAACAATTGGTAGTAGAAAATTCGTCTACACCTAACCATAAATAAAAACTAATTAATTTTTTTTGTCTCTATTCTTTTAAATTTGTTTAATAAAACAACAATAATAATAAAAAAATAGTTAATATTCAAAAATTTCATAAAATTGAAAAAGAAAATATTGAATTACACTAAACGTTTACTATTAATAAGATATTTTGTAAAAATCTCATTGCAATGTACTCCCAGATGCTCAAACATTTCTTCTTCATTTATATTTTTTCTTTTCGTTTTTTTTTATTGCCATAACATACCACACCATACCTTCATTTTGGTCTCTAGTTATTTTTGGACTATCTCTTCCATCATTCATTAATTCTTCTATAATCTCATCTAAACTTATGCCGCTTACCTTACATTAATTTTTTGCTACACTATTATTGCAGCTGTATTGTAATGCAATCGTTACTCTATTTGTCTATTTTATTCTAATTAAGCGTCTTTTTCACATATCTCATTTGCATTCTTTTCACTTTTGCCTCTCCTGATACTCTGTTCCATATAATAAGATGCTTGTCACACATGCTTCCCATATGAGTCCTTTTATTCTAAAATTATCTTTACATTTTTTCCAAAATCTTCCAGCTGCAAAAAGCTCTACCGATCAGTCCGGTGCATAAATATAACCCAAATATTTAAACAATTTCAACATTTGTTTGTTTACATACAAACTTTTCCAAATTATTCTTGCAACGTTTCTTTCTAATCAGAATGTTCTTAATTTAATCTACATTTACGTATAATCTTTTATTTATCAAAATTTATAGTTAGTCTCTCGATAATTTCTTACTGAAAACAATACCTGTTTGTAATATTTTTTTCAAATAATCCGACCACCGAGTTATCAGGTTAATAAGACAAAAACATCCGCAACGTGCAATATAGATTCCAAAACGACTTTGGCACAAGGAAAGCTTTATTTAGAATTCGAGTTTTAATTCACCGAGCACGCTACGTCAACCAGGAAATTTTCGCATGTTTTATCAACTTTGCAAAAGCTTTTGATAAAATCCAACATTGAAATCGAGAGACGTCCGCATAATAACCAACTTATACCTTGAGCAAAAAACTGTGGAAAACCAAATGTCAAAGGAATTTCGAGAAAAATGCTGTATACTGTTACCGCTCCTTTTTAACGCGTACTCTTAAAATATTGTTCAAAGATACCCTACATGAGGTGGAGGACAAGGTAGTGATCAACTTTATTGCAAAAAATACATAACTTAAGATATGTCGATGACACTGTATTGATAGCCGACAGACCAGGTAGTAAAAATGAATGAGAGGTACAAAATAAAACTAAATTGTAAAAAACGCATATCCTAATAGTCAGCAAAAACAACAATAACAAAGACCACAAGTTTTTGATCAATAACAACACCAACCTACCAAAGAAATAAAACGTCAAGCGAAAACAGCAAAAATTAACAACATGCAAAGTGTACTGTGCAATTTATCTTTAAGCATTGACATCAAAACGAGTGCTATTAGGTGTTATAACTTTCCAACTCTGTTATACAAAGTAGAAGCCTAGACTCTTTCCAAAGAAGCTGGTAAGCAAATGAAAGCCTTTGAAATGCTGAGAATATAATGCAACATAAACTCTGTAGGCAACAAATTTGCTACAAGAAATTACTGTTTTATTCCACAATGAAAACTTTTTCTCTAGAATAGAATTATAAAAGTTCTCTACCACCCAAAAAAGCGCAACAAACAAAAATTGGTTCCAACAAGCACTTACTGCAAAAATATCAATGGACTTGTTTCGGCGTACCTTCCCTACGACGAGTTTAGAGATATGCTTTGGCCTCGGCGTTCTTCAGATCTCAGCATGTGAGTTACTTAATATCTTCCGTTTGGTAAACAAACTCCGTACATTAGAGAAACTTAAAGATGCAATTCGTCCTGAAATCCATCTGATTGATCAGCAAACATTGAAAAGAATGTAAAAAAACTTCAATGGCAAAGTATAAAAGTACATCATGAAAGCGTCCATCTATCTTTGTGTTGTCTTGAAAGTCATGTCCTACTCATTGCCATTTCAACTTTGCAACGCGTATTTTGTCCATCAGTGTAATTTCCAACATGGCTTGTTTTATTGAAATTTGTGCTGTTTTTAGTTTATTTATGCTCTTCTTTGAAAGTTACAACTGATTTCTGCTCAGTATGTTTTGCCATTTCATCATAAATAAACTTACGCCAGAACAACGCTTGCAAATTGTAAAAATTTACTTCATAAGTCGTGGATCAGTTCGCGAAACTTACCGTGTACTACGTCCATTTTACTACGGTCAGCATAATCGTCCATCCAAGCAAATTATTCGAAAAACCATGGATCGTTTTCGCACTACGCATAGTCTAATTGATAATGTGCATCCGCAGAGATGTCGTACAGTGCGCACCAAAAAAGTTGTTGCAGCTGTGGAGCGTTGTGTTGAGGAAGACCAGAATGAGTCAATTCGCCATCGTGCACAGCAGTTAGAGCTGTGTCCATTCACCTTATGGAAGGTCATGAGTATGGACTATCATATGCGTCGTACGTTCGGAAAATGAGCCAAAAACAAGATTGTTCCTAATCCTCATTTTCACAAAAAAAAAATTGTTCAGCGATGAGGCTCATTTTTGGCTCAATGACTGTGTAAACAAACAAAATTTAGAACGAAAAAAATCCAGAAGGCATTATTGAGACACCGTTACATCCACAAAAACACACTGTTTGGTGTGCTTTATGGGCTGTTGAAATCATTAGCGCATTTTTTTTTAAGATAATGCCGGCTTACACGTGACAGTCAATGGAGAGCGCTATCGGGCCATGATTACTGTTCCCCAGTTGAATGGCGTTAATGTGGAGAAGCTTTGGTTCCAACAAGACGGCGCAACATGCCACACAGCGCGCAACACAATCAATTTATTGCAGGAAACATTCGCTGACCGCATAATCTCGCGTAACTGACACGTGAATTGGCCTCCACGGTCGTGTCACACCTATGGACCTACTTTCTGTAAGGATATGTGAAGTTGCAAGTGTCCGCCAATAAACCAACAACGTTAGATCAGCTGGAAGCCAACATTTGCCGAGTTATTGTCGACATACGGTCCCGGCTGCCCAAATCATATTTCAGCAATAATGATATAAAATTATCTTTCCAATAAAGCCAATACCATAGTGTTAACATGATTTTTATGAGTTTCATTTCAGTTCAAAAATCTATTCCTCCAAAAAAAAACACCCTTTATATAATGCATGTTTCGTTTTAAGTTTCCAATTGCAGCCCAAGCCAAGCCTGTCCGTTTTATGATTTCATTTTCCTAGCGTAATGTTGTGTCCGAGGTAGACATATTTGTCAACTTGTTTAGTTATTTGGCAACTCACTACAATTTTGCTGCCACTTTTAATTATGACTTTAATTTCATTTTTAAGTAGATCATTTTTAAGCCTATGCCTTTAGATGAGTTATTTAGTTGTATGAGCATGGTTTTCAGTTCTGTAATATCACTGCCGATGAGCACTATCATCGACAAACCATTTACCTTAATGCCTTTATTTGTCAATATTAGTTGCTTGAATGCGTAGTCTAGCGCTAAAGTGAACAATTTTGAGAATATAAGATCTCCTTGTCTTACATTATCTTCTTATATTTTGATATGTAAGAATGAGTTTTCATATGACCAAGTTTCTATAGAATCAAACGCTTTGTAGAAGTCTATTAAAACCAGTAACGTTATAATTAGTGTTTTTTTTTATTAGTAGAAGTAATGTTTGTAGTAATACTTGCTGTGCTGTGCTATACCGTTTTCAAAACTTTGCTTGTTCTACCGGCTAGTAGTTATCTAGTTTGTTTATTAAACGGTTTATGATTATTCTGGTGTTTAGTTTAAAGAGTTGTGGCAATAAACTGATGAGTCGGTAGTTTTTCTACATTTGTGATGTCGTTTTATTATATAAAATAATAACTTCTGCGTTAAGCCATTCCACCGGTATTTTCCCCTCATACATACACATGCTTCAAAAAGTTAACATTTCTGGTATAATTTGCTTTCCTTATTTCTGTTACCATGATTTCTGGTATGTCGGTATATCCTCTGATCCTATATTACAAATGTTGTTGTCTCTTTCTAGTAGTCACAATAGGTACCGTATAATACATTAATGAGAAGACGGACAAGACGTAGCAGTCATGAACTTAAAACACCTCAGAGTAGAAGTAACCGCAAATTAAAATCGAGCAAAGCGGTAAGATACCAAGCCACCAAAACGGCAAGAATATCAGAAGGCTTGAGACATATAATCTAGATTAACAAATATATACATAAACAAGAAATCCAAAATACAAATATACAAAACATGGTCCAGTAATAATATACGCATCAGAAGCTCAAGCAGAAACCACAAGAACAAAAACCATACGAAGAATAGATATGCAAGTTCTAAAAAACATAATCTAAAATAAAATAATAAATATATTCGTAATATAGTACATAGTAAATGTGTTTTATTTGTTTTATAAATAAAAAATGTACACCATCAATGCAGTAATTATAACAAGCTTTCTACCAAAAACCAATATAATTCAAATTATATTGTCTACATAACTTATGTTTTTTGTCCAAATTAATGTTATTAGTAATAATAATGGTCCACTGTAGTATCATCACATTTGCTCTAAATTCATAAAATTATAAAACTGTAAAAATGCGTATTTAAGCCTAGAGTGTGTTTAACATTAAATTAATTCTTCTAATAATTAATAGTTGTTAAAGCTGGTATTATAGATTTTTTAAATTTTATTAATTGAACAAAAATATAATTAATGGTTGTGACCTCTACTACGTGATAACTCATGTTTATTAAATAATGAAACAATTTACTATGTTTTGTATCACAAGTATAAACTTTACAATTTGATGCAATACTTTTTGACCTAAAATTTATAAAAAACAATCTTTTAAGAAAAGGAAATGTTCATTTTGATCATTAATTATTAAATATTTATAGAAATAACAACAAATCCTAAAATTTATTTAATAATCGTGTTACTTTTGATTTATATTATTCAACACTTTGCCTTGATATTTTACTAAAAGACACACAAAACTGCAACGATGTCGTAAAATTGTTGATAACTATATTATTAAAAAAAATTAAGACATTAGTACTGCTAATTATAGCTGTTATTTGTTTTTAATTCGTCATAGTAAAATATTTGATACGATGTGTGCATTGTGTGAAATTAAAAGTGTGGACCTAAAAATCCGGCAAGCTTACATAAAAATATATAATATGCATTAATATAAAATTATTCACACTATTAAATCTTTAGTTTTGTCTGCTAGTAATAATAATTTCTCCGTTTAATAATCATACACAATATTAAATTGTAAAATTATAATACTATACAATAAGATGTTTTCACAAAGATACATAGAGCGTGATCAACAAATGCTTCAATAATATTTAATAATCACAATTTTTTTGCACAAATAAATCATGGCCAGTTTAGAGCATTGTAAAAAAGTTATTGTTTTAAAATAAACAATGCTATCATTTATAAAACATCACAATGACAAATCAAGTTGTATTTATTTATTATTATGAAATCATTACAAAAATTCAAATAAGATCTTTATAATGCCAACGAGTATTATAATAAAGATGTCTTATGATAATTAGTGTGTTCTAGACATTAAACTTATTTTTAAGGAGCTCAATGGCAGTATAATTACATTCTAGGTAGTATTTGCAATTTAATAAATTGCACTGCAGTAATTTAGTAACAATGGGAGCTGCATTGTGATCTTCGTAGAAATCAAATTGTCTTACAATTAGTGCATGCATTGCATCTTAAATAATTATGAATCTACAATGGAAATAAAGACAGGTGATCAATTAACTGAATGCATTCACTTAATATAAAGGCCATATGTTAAATTTGAATGGTCAAGCATTTGTTTTCATATGAACGTCCTTGGATATAAACGTATTAGCCTAATCTTCTTTTATTAACATCAATCATTTTAAATTTCAACACAATTGATATAATGTTAAGAGACTGCTATTAAATTATAGTATCATATTGTGTAATCATATTTCTATTTGTCTATTTGTAGACTAAACATAAATTTAAATTATGCTCATCAACATCTATAACACTAAAAGTTTGATTTCAGAATAATAAAGATTTAATTATGACTCATTATCATCTTAAATATTTGTTGTCTAGTCTAAAATATTGATAAACTCTTAAATAAATATTAGTAAAATAGTGACGTAATCAGTATCTAATTTTTTCAATAACATATAAATTTTTGCATATTATTAACTGAATCACGCATGAGAAGCATTTTATAACAATTCAAGAGTATTTTAAGATTATTTTTTTAATTTTTTGATTGTAAATTAACTATTTATAACAGTTTACAAAATATTTATTAATTTTTTGACAGTTCAATTATGCTAGCTCAAAACCATTGTTGTCAATTGAAGAATATTTTGTATTAAGTAGCCAGAAACAGCTTTAACAAATAAAAAACATTTTTTGATATTTATGGTGGCAAACTATTTTAATTGTTTCAAGATATATATTATTCAACTTCTTGTGTTGGTAGCATAGACAAAACATATAATCTAATCATGATGACATTTATACAATTTGTTTTAAAATGAAGTAGTTGATCTCAATGTTGACAGATCAAAATGACAAGTACAAATAATATATTATTTTAAAAGATCATGATGACTTATGTTAATATGTAGATGAATAAATAATAGAAAATGCAAATAGATCATGATCTTTCGAAATATATTTGCAGATCATATTAACAACTGTCAAAGTATAGATAGATTATGATGACTTGTAAAAGTGAAGATAGATCATAATAATCCTTAAAAACAAACTATCAAAATAGTGATCAGATGGAAAAATTTCATAATCATCTTCTAAAAATAAACTAACAAATTATGATGACAGTTTATGATGACATCAATCAAAGTAGAAACAGATAATGAATAGCACATGTCAAAATGTAAGTAGATTATAATATACTTCCAAAATAGTATATATAAATCATCATTTTGAAAGATTATACAAAATAAGTTGTTAGATCATAATCACATATGTCAAAATGTCAATCAACATTTTAAAAGATAATAATGACATATGTCAAAATGTAGATAAATCATTATGATCTTAAAAAATTGACTTATCAATTTGATGTCCAAGTGATTATTAAGATCTTTCAAAATAAGTTACCAGATCGTTATAGCATATATCAATAAGTAGACAGTCATTATTTTAAAATATCACAATGACATTTGTACAATTGTGAATAAATTATTATGAGCTTTTAAAACAGGTTAACAGGTTTTGATAAAATCTGTCAAAGTGTAGATAAATTTTCATTTAAAAAGAATATGATAATAAATGTACTTCGTTCACAAACGGGTCTTTCGGCTCGCACAGACTTTGATTTTTGTTGGCTTAGTTTTATGATCTTGTTTCAATCCAAAACAGATTGGATTGTAACATACATTGAATAGATGTTGACAATATTGCTGCTTTTGAAATCAAAAACAGTATACAGGTATAAAACATAACAAGCCGTTCAATTTGAGAGAGTCAAATTGATACATTTCAGTCAGCCTTTCCGAATGAACCGGATCACCATGGTAAACAAAAGTTCCCATCACTAGTATGTACAAGTATAGATAAGTCTTAATTTTATAGATAACATTTGAAAAATACCGAATCATGTACATATTATTTGGAAAGATCACAATGACATTTATCAAAGTGTAAATAGGTCATTATATTTTTTTAAACAGTCTACAAATCATGATTATGTCTGTCAAAGTGTAGATTAATCACCACAATCTTCTAAACTAAACTGCCAGATCATATATAACATATTTGAAAGTGTAAATAAAGTAATAGATCACAATGTTAACAGATCATGACGTTGTCAAAATATAAATAAATCATTAATTTAAAAGATCATAATCACATATGTATAAGTATAGATAGATAAAAGATGTTACATCTAAAATGTAAATAGATCATTCTAATTTTTAAATTAACAGATCATAATAACATCCGTCAAAATATGCAAAGATCATCATTTAAAAAAATTATTATAACAAGATCATAATGACACAGTAAAAGTATAGATCATTATGTTTTTTAAATTAATAGATCACACACAGATCACCATAAAATCCGCCAAAGTACAGATAAATTAGAATTTTTATCATACTCTTTAAAAATAATTTAAAAAATCATTATGAGATCTGTCATAGTTTAGATAGATAGTTGATAAAAATAAATTGATAAATAATAATAATGTCTGCCAAAATGTAAATATAGCATCCATTTAAAAGATTATGATGACGTTAAAAATGTAGATAAACAATCATGATCTTTGAAAATAAGTTGTTTGGTCATAAAGACTATTTCAAAACGTTGATTTATCAACATTTTAAAAGATTATGATGACATGTAAATGTGTAGATAAATCTTCATGATCTTTAAAAATAAATTGATAAGTCAAATAGATAATTTCATATGTAAAAACGTATATAGATTATAATAATCTTTCAAAATAAATTAGCAGATCGTAATAACATCCATCAAAACATAGATAGATCATCATTTTAAGAAGAGATTATGACATATGTTAAAGTATACATAAATCATCATATTAAAATACCATAATGACACTTTAAAAGTATAGACTATTATGTTTTATAACTAATAAATAGATCATCAAAGTAAAGATAAATAAGTATTATTATCATAAATTTTAAAAATATATTGGATAAATTATTATTTTGACAGTCTAGATAGATAGTTGATAACACATAAAAAAGAAAAAAAAATCAGCATGTCCTTTAAAAATAAATTAATAAATTATAATGACATATGTCTAAGTGTAAATAGATCATCATTTTAAAAGATTATGATGACGTTAAAAATGTAAATAACTCATCATGATCATTAGAAATAAATTGACTGAGCATAATGATATCTGTCAAGATAATTATATATCAACATTTTAAAAGATTGTAATGACAAGCAAACGTGTAAATAAATCTTTATAATCTTTAAAAATAAGTTGAGAAGTCAACATTTCAAGAAAGTATAATAACATGTAATCGTAAATATAAATCTTTATAATAAAAAAGTTAACAGATTAATTTGACACATGTCAAAATGTAGATAAATCATTATGATGATCATAAGATACTAGATTGTAATAGCATCTGTCAAAATGTAGACATTATTATTCTAAAAGATTATGAAAACATTTGTCAAACTGTATACAGATCATTATGATTTTAAAACAAGTTGATTAATTTTAATTAAACATGTCAAATGTATATAAAAATATTAATAAATAATTATTTATTTTTAATAATCAGCGACAGATCATTGATGATATCTGACAAGTATAGATAAATTATCATGATCCAAAATAAATCACCAGACCAAGACAGCATCTGTTAAAATGTAAACATATCGTCAAAATGTAGATAAATCAACCTTTTTAAAAGATTATAGGAATGTCTTTAAAAAAATTTCACAGATCAATTTGACACATATAGATAAATCATCATGATGGTCCAACATAAGATACCAGATAGTAATAACATCTCTTAAAATATAGACAGATCCGTATTATTTGTGAAAGTGTAAATACATCATTATAATCTTTAAAAACAAGGACAGATTATAATAAAACTTGTCAAAGTGTAGATAAATCATCATAATAAAAGATTATTATGACGTATTTAAAAATATTAATAAATAATTATTTATTTTTAAAAATGAGTTGACAAATCATTATGACATCTGACAAGTGAAGGTACGATTATCATGATCCAGAATAAGTCACTAAATTAAGACAATATCTGCCAAAATGTAAACATATCATTTCATATCATTATCAAAATGTAGAAAGCAAATGTAGATAAATCATCTTAATTTTTAAAAATGAGTTGACAGATCTTAATAACATCTGTCAAAATATTGATATATCAAAGTTTAAAAAAATATATAATGACATGTAAACATGTAGATAAATTTTCATGATTTTTAAAGACAAGTTGCCAGATCAATTTGACACTTGTCAAAGTGTAGATAGTTCATAATAGTCCAACATAAGATACCAGATCGTAATAGCATCTGTCAAAATGTATACAGATTATTATTCTACAAAATCATAATAACATTTGTCAAAGTGTAGATAGATCATTATAATCTTTTTAAACACGTTGACAGATTATAATAAAACATGTCACAGTGTATCATCATATTGAAAGATCATGATCACGTATTATGATAGTTACATAATCAAGAAAGCATCTGTCAAAATGTAAACATATCATCTTCAAAATAATGATAGATTATCTTTTAAATGATTAAAATAATACATTTTTAAATATGTAGATATATTATCATAATCTTTATAAATGAGTTAGCAGATCATAATGAAATCTGTCAAAATATTGATATATCAACATTTTAAGAAATTATAATGACATGTAAACCTAGATAAATCTTCATGGTTTTTAAAAATAAGTTGACAGATCAAAAATTGATTAGTGGTGGCCGTTACTATGTGATAGTTTATAACAAAATAAATAAAACACATTTACTCACAAATATTTAAAAAAAAACTGTAATATGTTTCAAATATGTACTTGTTTGAATCACCGTCCGATGATAGCCTTGTAAAGGTTAAAACATGTTGCGGTTTTTTAATATATTCGTGACATAGTATATAGTAAATATGTTTTATTTATTTTAATTTGACAGATTAACATGACACATAACAAAGTGTAGATAGATCATCATAATGGTTCAACATAAGATACCAGATCGTAATACTATCTGTCAAAATGTAGACAAATCATTATTCTAAAATAACATGATAACTTTTGTCAAAGTGTAGATAAATCATTATAATCTTTTAAAACAAGTTAACAGATTACAATAAAATATATCAAAGTGTCTATTAATCATCATATTGAAAGGTTATGATGACATTTGTCATTTATCATAATTCAAATGTAAACATATCATCATTTAAAGATCATCATATTTGTCAAAATGTGAATAGATCAATATACTTTTTAAAACAACGGAAAAATAGATAATTATAACGGCATCAACAAAATATTTTCTTGATGTAATGAATAGAATGTTAGACCGCTATTTTTCCAAAAAAGTGGGAAGTAGCAAAGCTCGTTACCAACATATAAGCCGCTCTGTCTTTTAGACTGTACAAGAAAGTTGTACCGCCGTACCTGTTGTAAATGGTATTAGTTATTTCTCTGAGAAACCGTTGCTAGTGGGGGAACAGACAAAAATAAATATCACGTGCAGTGTACTTCAAGAGTCAATTTTAGAACCTCGTAGAACTGTTACGATGATGAGGTTCTGCGGCTAAGCATGCCGCCAAATTACAATAAAAGAAGGTATTGACTTTGTAATTGCAGTTATATATCGAACAACTAAAGCCGACACTGGAGTATTTTTTACTAAACTAAATATGCTGCTTAAAATTTTGCGCATAAGTAATCAAATATTTTTTATACTGGGTGATTTTAACATTGACACCTTAATCAATTCTAAAAAATCTCAGATGTTCACAGACATAATATCATCATATAACTGCTCATTGCAAATCAATAAACCTACTCGGGTTGTTGCACATTCATCAACATGTCTAGATAATATAATCACAAATTATTCTGATTCTAAATGCATCGTTTTAAAAACATGTATATCTGATCACTTTGTACAGCTTTTAACATTTGAAGTTGAGGAAGTTAAATTAAAAACTGTTATAAATAATCGCGTTTTTAATGAAGATTCGATTAGTTTGTTTAATAACGCATTGCAAGATATGTCATGGGAAAATGTACTTAGGATGCAAGATACCAATAACAAATTCAATGAATTTATGTTAATCTTTAACAAGTTGTTTAATACATATTTTCCACTTCAAAAATTTAACACTAGAGCTTTCTGAGCTGAAAAAGAAAATTCTACTTTTTGAAACATTGGCAACATACATTCACAGTTTTAAAGATATTTTAAAAACTTACAAGCAAAAATACAATTGTCAATTACAAAATCAAAAACAGCAACACTACTCGAGGCTGATATCTCAATCGGATAATAAATCAAAAACATGTTGGTCAATCATAAAAAATCTTTCATCAAATCCGCATAAACCTAAACTTCCATCATCAAACCCAATACAAATTGTAAATAATCTGAATGATATTTTTGCTAATGTTGCTTCAACCCTAATTCCAATTACAGAAAATAATTTAGATAACACTGACAGTATAGAATATAATTCTAAATCAATATATTTGTTTCCAATAAATGAAATTGAACTATCTCAAATTGTAAAGAAATTAAAAAACAGCAAAAGTGCAGGTTACGATGCAATCTCCATGAACTTAATTAAAAACATAATAAATAACATTTCAACGCCTCTATGTAACATTATAAACTCATCTTTTATCCAAGGCAAATTCCCTCAACGTTTGAAACTATCCCTAATAAAACCATTTCACAAAAAAAGTAATGCTGATGACTATAACAATTATAGACCTATTAGCATTTTATCATCTTTCTCAAAAATATTTGAAACAGCAATGGCTAACAGAATTACTGATTTTTTTAACAAAAATTCACTCTTACATAATTCACAACATGGTTTTACAAAAGGAAAAAACATCAACACAGCTATCTTTCAGTTTACTAATAATGTAATAAACTTCATAAAAGAGGGTAAATTAGTTTGTAGTAAGTTTCTTGATCTATCAAAAGCTTTCGATAGTATCGACCACAAACGTTTACTTTTTAAACTCAACAAATACGGCGTAAGAGAAGTTGCAAACAGCTGGTTTGAAACCTATCTAATTGGTAGAAAGCAGATTGTCCAAGTAGTAGTTGATAACAAAACATACAAGTCAACTAAACTTGAAACAATATTAGGGGTTCCTCAAGGTAGTGTAATGGGTCCATTATTATTTAACATTTATATAAATGATATGTTTACAACCTCTGTTAAAATTAGACAACATATAATAAATTATGCAGACGATACAAACATAATATTGCATGGGCATGATTTTATGCAACTATGCAGTAATGCCAGTGTGCATATAAAACAGCTGGAAAATTGGTTTACTAGCAACAAACTTATGTTAAATAAAGAAAAAACACAGTGTGTGTTGTTTAAATTAAATAACACAATTGAAACTCCAAACAACATACTTCTTAAACATAGACTTTATAATTTTGTCCCATCTACAAAATTTCTTGGAGTTATTGTAGACCAAAATTTGAAATGGAAAGAACACATTGATGAACTGTCTATAAAACTGGGTAGAGTATGCTATATGCTTTGTGTTTTATCAAATAATATTTATACACATACATATGGTCAAGATAGCGTATTATGCAAACTTTGATTCTTTGTTAAGATTTGGTATTGTGCACTGGGGAATATCAACAGACATTAATCGAATATTTATTATACAAAAGCGAGCAGTAAGAATAATGTTTAAGTTGCGACAATTTGATTCATGTATAATTTTGACTATAATAACACACACAAAATTCATATAGTAGCAATGACAAGAAAAGCTGAATTAGCAATGCGGGAACTTTGGAGCATTGGCAAAAGAAAACTAGGAGGACATTACCAAGCCAAAATGCTACTTTTTGATGCCGTAGTAAGAAGTATTTTAACTTATGGAGCTGAAATATGGGGTTGGAAAAAAAGAGATCCAATAGAAAAGCTGCACCACAAATTTATTAGATGGACATTAGGTGTAGATAGAAACACGCCCGAATACATTGTTATGCAAGAAGGACAAAGGGACGAAATGGCTACAACTGCAATTAAAAAAGCTGTGCGATACGAAGAAAAAATACGACAAAAAGAAATAAACATACTAATACAAATAGAACAAGAACGAAAAAGAACACAAACAGGAAGCAACAAAAATAGGTGGACAAATGAACGAAAAAGGTGCCTAGAAAGTCTGGGAATATCAGAAGAGTGGTGTGAAAGCATAAGAAGTAGAGGTCAAAGTATTTTAAGAAAAATTACAGATGCAATAAATGGACAGAATGGACAAATAAGAGAATCGGAAATACAAAAATCAACATACAATACGAGGTACAAAGACGTTATAGTGTACAGACTTCCGCAGTATCTTCTTAATCCAAATATTTCTGCAGAAGATAAAATAAACATCGCAAGATTTAGATGTGGAAACGAAGAATGGGGAAAAAAGCTATGGATTGATGTGGAGCACCGAATATGCAGGTTATGCGGAGAAGCGGAGGACACAATAGAACATTGGATTCGGGAATGTGGTGGAATAGCAGGAAAAGTGATACAAGGTTGGAGTGCGTCTGAAATACTTAATGAAAACGGAAAAGGACAATATATAATTAAAAAGATATTAAGTGAAATAAATAGGTGATGGTATAAATGGAAAGAATAAATAATTGTTTAATTTTTAAAGGGTATATACGGAATATTTGTTATATAGTTAGAAATACATAGAAAATTAATTTGTTTATTATTAACTGATATGTACAAACAAACATAATTATGCCAATAAAGGATTTATATATATATACATCCAAGAATGCTTGATATACATGTTTAAAAATAAAAATGACTTTCAAATGTTTCGTCTCAACCATGATTATAAAACTAGACACAAAAATAGCTTAAGATATCCGATTGTAAAATATACAAGTTCACAAAAAGGACTTCAATACATGTGCTTAAAATTACACAATAATCTACCTAACAACATAAAACTTGAAAACGACTTCATTATATTCAAAAAGAAAAATCTTCAATTTATTGTGTAATCTTGAGCCATATTCAATTGGCAATTATATTGATCTGCCAACTTAATTATTATGCACTATTTTTGACCCTATTTTATGTATTATGCAAAATGTATACTAGTATGTAATGTGTTTACATAAAATAAAGATATATTATTATTATTATTATTATTATTATTGTCACAACAATTGGGTATGCGGATGATCTAGGAGTGGTAGTAACTGCCAACAATGCCATACAGAAAATCACAGCTTGGATAAAAAAATGTAATTAGAGATAGCCCCAAAAAAACGAAAACTGTGCTCCTTAGTGACAAGGATCCTAAAGAAAATAACAGTTAAAGTTTTATGTAAAAACACTAGCACCAAAAACAAATTAAAATACCTCAGGTGACTCATCCGCAATGTTACTAGCTTGCTTGATACCAAATGGTAATCAATGATAGCATAGTTTCTATGGCCAGTAAGACCATCGCCCATCAAATTGATCTTGTGAACAAAACTCCTCCAGTACGAGCTTTCCGATACACTAACAATGCATGCCAAAAAGCCCAATTTTTTTAACAATTTCATAAGTTACTCATCAACAGGATAATTGAAAAAAGCAACAGCAGTTACTGTGCCCCGGTAGTACTAGTAAATTAAAAAAATGGCAAGCCACGCTTCTGCATAGACTAGAAAAAGGTAAATGATGTCAACAAAACTGAATTGGCTCTACTTCCAAAAATTCAAAAGACCCTAAAAAACTTTTAAAATGCTCAAGCTTTCACCAAGTTCAACTTGACCACAAACCATAAACCGCTTTTGCGGCACCGGATGAAGGCACTTATTAATTCACTGTGATGCCATGCAGATTCACGAAGCTACTTTCTAGAAATATATGTCATAGATGGGTTCTTGAGTATCATAGTCCTGGTTTACTTAGAAGACATCATAGTCTATTCCCAAAATCATAAAAAAAAACACATTATCCAGCTCCGCCAAATCATTGAATAATTACAAGAATATGATCTATAATGCAAGATGTCATAGTGTGAGTATGGAAAAGACAAAGCTGAATACATAGGACACCAAGTTACAACTAAACAAAATCAGCCGCTACTACATCATCTGGCCGCAATAAGATTCCTCCAAAGACCACGTCACTTTATAAAAATCTGTACCTGGCTCCAGGAATACGTCCCCAAATTTTATTATTGCTAGCCCCTTATGGAACTGCAAGAAGCCAAAAAGTCTTTTGTTTAGACTAAAGCCAAAGAGCAAGTGTTTAATGCCTTGAAGACAACACTGGCAAAACCGTCACACTGCAAAAAAATACTATGTAACTCACTCAATAATTGTGTACGCAGCGCCTATCTGGTGAAAAGGTTTAAGATGCCAAGTACAAAAACATGCTACTGAAAGTGCAGAGAAAGATGACAATACGTGTATGCAGTGCGTAGCGTACAGTGTTCACAAGCTCAATAAGCATGCCACCCATAGATCTTCAGGTAGAAAAGAAGAAAAAGACGTCCGGAAAAGATAAAGCAGCAAAGCAAACTTTTTAAAACTAACGGTTTAGATGGGACAAAATGGAAAATGTGAGTTAAAGGACTATAAGTTTAACCCTTAGTTACTGAGCATGGGTCAAAATGACCCGAGCAAAGTTTTATATCGCCGCTACTCTTTGCAGGTAATTCCCTGTTAAGTTAATATGTGTTTGGCGGTGCGTTGACGCATATGTGCGCTTAAAAAAAATCATTTGGGTCAAATTGACCCATGATCAGTAAATAAGTTATAGATTTATTTGAAGTTTTTTTTTTACATAATGGTTTTTAAAGCTTGTTCGTCCAATATAGTACGGTTATGGTGATAGTGACTTTGAAGA
The DNA here is from genome assembly GCA_963932245.1 of Tachinus rufipes. NCBI lineage: Eukaryota > Metazoa > Arthropoda > Insecta > Coleoptera > Staphylinidae > Tachinus > Tachinus rufipes. Next base: position 57,419,043 of record OZ010748.1, read on the forward strand.
AACAGTAATAAAACGGTTTCAAGAAACAGATAGTGATTGTGATAACGACAGAGATAAAAACTATCTGCTTCAAAGTGAACATGACACCGATTCTGAACAATCAAGGAAAAATGAAAAAGTTGACACTAGTAGTGAACAAATTAAACCTAATTTGGAAAATACAAATAATTGTTGTGCTCTAAAGTATTTTTATGGCAAAAATAGACACAAACGGACAACTAAACCTGCAAACTTAGCTTTAAAAACTGCCAATATTTGTAAAAAATGTATATGAATGTTTACCCAGTGCAGATTTTTTACATTACCATTTTTTAGCAATTTCTTTTTTTAATTAGTTAAGCATACATTTCTCTACAATATCTAAATATTAGAAATAGTCTGTTTTGTTTTAAAATATATAAAAAAAAATTTTTGTTTATGCTTTTTACATACCACTTTAATTTAAATTTTATGTTGTAAAGCTATAATAAAAAAATATTTTGATTTAAAAGTATTTGGTATTGAAAGTCAAATGTTTTAATAAAACTTTTACTTAAAATTCAAAAATAAAAAAAATAAAAAACACTATTAATTAAAGTTTTGTAACAATTGGGTCAATACAACCCATGTTCAGTTAATATGTTCGAATTTATATGCTTAGTAGCTAAGGGTTAATCCCAAATATAGATCAGTGGGTGCAAAGAAAACATGGAAAAACCAATTATTTTTAAACACAAATGCTGATGGGATACGGCGCTTTGAGGCATACCTACATAGATTCAAGTTAAATGCAACGCTAATGTGTACTGTCAAAACCTAGACAATATAGAACATACCATCTTTAAAAAATATTTTTAAATAGTAATTAAAAAATAAACAAAATAATTACAACTGGAACGTCTTAGCCACCATGGTAAGCAACATTATGATGCAAGCCAAAAAATAAAAGAGTAGATAGACAAGGAGAAAGCCCAACAGTTATAGATAGATAAGCGTAAGTAAAACATTGACAATGATAAAGCAATACCAAAAGGTGATTCCGTTATTCTTGATTAAAGAATTAGTGAGTAAAAACCTTACACTCATTCGACAAGGTGCTTTATTAAAGTTCCGCCTTCTTCAAAACCCACAAAAATAGTCTAAATTAGTAAATCATTAATAAATCGTGAATACATCTATCAAAGTGTAGATAAATCATCATTTTGAAAAACATTATAACATCATTATCTTCAAAAATAATTTAACTGATCACAATGGCAGTGTATATAAATAGATAACGGACACATAAAATAATAATAAATCATCATTTCAAAAAATTATATTCTTTTGAGATATCATTATAACATTACACTATCCGTAAATAGACTATTTATGATTTTTCAAAATGTTCAAAAAATCACATCTGTGACAAGTGGATATGGATCAACATTTCAAAGAATAAGTCGACTAATTACAATGATATCTGTGAAAATCTAGATAGATAGTTGATAACACATGTAAAAAGTAGATAAACATACATAATTTAAAAAAAAAGTGCACCGTTCAACTCTCTCCGTCACCGCCATAGTCGCTATATAAGGCACTTGGAAAAAACATTACATTGTCAGTTCTAGCATCGCTGAATAAATCAATATATTTATTATAAATTGACGTCCAATATTAAAATTTAAACCTAATCACTCCCAGCTTCCACCATTCCTCCATTTTGATGCAACAAGCTTTATGCTGATTTTTTAAAAAGAAGTGAAGGCATTGCCAATATTAATGCAATAAAAAAATTGTCACTATTTTCAGAAACTTGAATTAAAACTTTATCGCATACATGGAAAGAAACCATGAGTGCTAATCAAAATAAAATTGCTCCAAACCTGCATATCAACTAAACTCGAGCCATTTTTCACATTCAGAGCCAGTCCGAAATAAAATGACACAAACTGATCCGATTTATGGCTTACTTAAATTCAAAAACGTATATCTCGTTCTTTTATTACACATTTTTAAATTTTACTTGCATAGCACATCCATGGAAATGGGAAAGGTTTAAAAAAACTTTCTTCCATTGTAGAAGGCACTCACAGAAAGTTTACAAGTAAAAATTTCATTGCACTATGTAAATGGCTTATATTTTGTGCTGATTTAAAATTGTTGCAAATGTTTGTAATATTGCTCGTAAAAGAGTAGTACAGGTTTACCTGCTTTAAAATTTTTTTTTTTTAGATTATTGACTGCAAAAATCACTGTCTACAAATTTTGACCAAGATAATAAAACGTCAGTAACACGTATAATGATGTTGTCAAAAACTTTGGCATAAGTTAGTATGTCCATTCAAGTGTTCATAATTTTTTTCACAAAAGTATTGTGACAAAACGGGATCACAGGGTTTAGTGTTATGGGTTGATACCAATAATAAATTGAATAAATTCCAGGAATCCACAATATTTATTCCAATATAAACAAATGTACACTTGCTGTTGTAATTAATTTGTTAATCAAGATTTTCCTAAAAGAATACAAGTTGTTAAAGACCCACCAACATGTGTTCAGTAGCGGTTATGTTATAAAATGGCTAAGGTAATTGTTAAAATTATAATAAAAGTGAGTTTACAATTAGAGAGGTATTTTATTGAATTTTAAGATAAAGTGTACTAACCTACGCAGGTGTGAAATACTTGAGTTAAGTATTTCTTCGATCCCAGGAGGCAGTAGGAAAACTTTGAATCAAGTTAGCTAGACAACAGCTCACATGTAAAAGGACCAGGTAAGAGTAAATTGGACTATCACAAGTCGTCAATCAGTTTGTGTACCTAGGGGCAGTAATTACCAACGAAGGCGGAAGCTCAGCAGAAGTGCGACGTAGGTGTGAGATGGCACGGAGAACTATGAGAGATTTACAAAGAACATGGGTAGATAGCGACATTACAATAAACACCAAAAAGCAAATTGTTAAAACACTGATATTCCCTATATTTTGTACGGAGCAGAAGCCTGGACTCTTAAAGTTACCGATAGAGGAAAGCTTGATGCCTGTGAAATGTGGTGCTGGAGGCGTATGCTTCGAGTTCCCTGGACTGCTAGACGAACAAACGTGTCCATTCTTGATGTCATACAAGAACCGCAGCAACTCTCACAAACGATATACTCGCGAATACTAAATGACAATTTTGACAGGCTGATTGTCCAGGGAAAGATAGAGGGTACAAGACCAAGAGGACGGTCTCCAAAAAGATGGCCAGACCAGATAAAAGATTTGACAAATACATCAGTCATTGAAGCAACCAGAGATGCAACAAATAGGGGCCGATGGCGCGATATAGTGCGCAGAGCCACGCAGTGAAGCCGAACCACGACTCCTCTGTTAAGAGGAAAGCGAAGAAGAAGAAGAAGAAGAAGAAGAAGAAGAAGAAGAAGAAGAAGAAGAAGAAGAAGAAGAAGAAGAAGAGTAAATTTATTACATTTAATCATACCAGGTTATCCCAAGGTAGAATTGATATTTTTTAAGAGAAAAGAATGTGGAATTCCTGAGTTTTTTTGTAGAGCACATAAATAAAATAAATATGTTTATTTATTTTATTTATAAAATATATATTAATTCATAAATAAATTAAGGGAGATAATTTATGAGGCAGAACCCCTTTGATTCGCCTCAGTATATGTAAATATATATCATACTAAAAATTATAATAAAAAATAATTATTTCTTGGTTTTTCATAATTTTGAAAAAACGTCACAAAAAATATTGAATCAGTGTAATCGAAAAATTATTTTTTATAAAACTCAATTTTTATGACCGTTTTTTTTTCAATTCTTCTGAAAAAAGCCAGAAAATTAGTAAAATTACGGAAAATACAAGAAAAATCCCTTAAAAGTAACCCATTTTTAAAAATTATTATATGAGTGTTATATTTCACCCTTGGGCAATCGAATCCAGTTTTTTTTTTATTTTTGCGATCAAAAGTACTATGTTTAAGAAATAAATTTTTCAATAAAATGGTGTTTTTCTATAAGATACACCTTTTTGAATATGATTTTTGACTATTTTTTGCTTATTTACAGCACAAAAACTAAAAGAAATCATAATAGTCCTAAAAAATTAAAATGGCCGCCATTTACAAAGTATTGCACCTAGATATCTAAAATGTTAAGAATCGTCATATTTTGGTACCCCAAACATGTGTACAAAATTTGAGCAGAGTCAGGGTCATCAAAGTGGGAACGTTTGTGCGAACTATCGTGGAATTACCCATAATGGGGGGAATAACTGCTATATATTTATTCCATAACACTTTCAACTAATATTAAAAACATTATCTGAAAAGCAATTCATTGAATCGTTAATATTTAAACATTGTTCATTTGCAAATTGCATGCATTACAAAAGATAATTTTATTGTTACAGTTTGTGACTTAGCGCCAGTCGAATATTACTTTCTTCTTCTTATTAAAATTACTCAGTTAATAATTTCTATTATATATGAATCGAATTAATTATAAATAAGCACCGTAAACTGCAAAAAATAATATATATCATTTCATTGTAAAAAAAATCAGACACGGTTTATACTTAAAAGAAAATTAAGGCGTGATCTTAATTGTACACCTGCTTATAAATCCGACCCATTTCTCCGTTTGTCTTAATTAGTGTTAATTCGATGCGCAAAGGTTCTTATTATTCTTTCCACTATTATTATATATCTCCGTCTCGTTCTCTAGCAACGAGTTCATAATTTGCATTGTCTTGTCCTGATTAATTTACGAATGAGTCGGGCGTCGCGTAATCATGAGCCGCGACGTCTCGCCAGAAGTATTACATTTTAGTATATATTAATTTTTAGAGAAAAAAACATATAATAATAGACAGGCGAGGAAATTTGATCACTTCTTTTTATTTTTTTTTGCCTTTGCTCAGAATGGCGTGGAAATGAGTCCTAGCGCAACGGAGTATCATGTTTGTCGCAGAATTGAATTACAAACAGAAATTGTAACAACGCAAAATAAAATGAGATAGAACAGAACCGTGAATAATTTCATGTAATTCATTTTATATTTACTAGAAATCTATATAATATTTGATTAACTTTAATAGATTTATATCTTATACTTGCATTTATGAATTTATAAAAAGTCTTCGTGTTCTCTGGGCATGGATAACGTACCTGGAATGAAAAATAGAATAGATAAAAATTAAGTACACAATAAGATATGCATAATGAACATTTATGTTATGTTTTTTATTAAATATTCTTGTTTTTTTAATGCAATGTACAGCTTAACTGCCTCTAAATCATATAGATACATTAATTATAAAAATATTTATAGCTGTTATTAATATTTGATTATCTTTTGGTGAATGATACAATTAATCTAAAATAAATAAATTCCACTTTTCTGTTAAGCTTAAGAAAAGTAAAATAGTAAATCAATTTTTTATTGTATAACTAGCAATTGAAGATGATTTGCTAGTAATACAATAAAATAAAACTTTAAAAATATCTTTCATAATAAATAGAAAATCTTGCATTTATTGTAATATTTAAACTTGTTTTTATAACCAGAAATCTTGCAAACAAAAAAAATTGTTTAGGTTGAAATGTCTATCAATTGTACCATACCATAATTTAACCACGCTAACTGAACACGCTACTCTATTCAACGTAAAAGTCATTGAAATAAAAACCAAACCAAGTTCACCATCTGCTAGTAGCAAAAAAATATACGAACGTTTTTACATTATTGTAACCCTGCGGAAAACTATTTATAATTTTAGGCTAATTTCCAGTCGATATTCCTTAAGCTGATGAGGTAACGTCTGTTAATAAAGTAATGTAATATGTATCTATGACCATAAATCCTGTAGCAATCATTATTATTATGCCATTTTCGGCTTGCGTATACAGCACTCTCCTTCTTGGCTCTATAGTATCAATCAATAGGTTTCTGCAACGGGTCTAGGACACTTCGGCGCGGCCGTTTCGGCGCGGCCGTTTCGGCGCGGCCAATTCGGCGCCGGCCGTTTGGGCGCTGGCCGATTCGGCGCCGGCCGTTTCGGCGCCAAAACTTTTCAAATAAAACATAGTATATATATATATATTATAATCATAAAAATTTATTTTATATTTTTTACTATTTTATATTTTTATTTCTTTTAGTTATTTATTTTAATAGACTATTATCCTTTATATTTTTCAGGTAATAACCTATTATTAAAAAGTGATCATTAATTACCCATAAATTATTTGCGAGCCAAAATTATGTTTATTATAATATATATTGTATATTTGACAATTTAAATATGTACGTACATATATTTTGATTTTTATGTATAATTTTTGTTTGATATGTTATGTAATTTAAATGTGTTTTATATTTTATTTATCATACATTATTTGTTATGTCTCATAAAACAAATCAATTTTTATTATAATGTGTATATATATTTTTGTTTTATTTGAAAAGTTCTGGCGCCGAAACGGCCGGCGCCGAAATGGCCAGCGCCGAGGTGTCCTCGCGCCGAATCGGCCGCGCCGAATTGGCCGCGCCGAAACGGCAGCGCCGAAGTGTCCCATTCCGTTCTGCAACTATCGTTACTGTTCTTGTTTGACACATCCTACTCGAAACTGTGATTAATCGCTACACTGTTTAGGTTCATTGGAACATGCAACATTTGACTCTTGCTGTTCATTCCAATTTTAATATACATCATATTATGCTACAATTTGTTCATGTACTTGCATTATGTAAGCTGAAAACAATATTGTGCAGAAGTATGGTACTTTTCAATTTATTATTCAAAGAAAATCATATAAAAGACGCAATCGGTAGATGAAAACTTAATTTAATTATAAAAGTTATGGTTGGTACATATTTGTCTTAAAATAATGTTGCCTTACGTCAGTGTTGCGTTCTGGTACATTTAAGCTGATATTCTTCGATTTGTTTGTTGATTGTTTTTTTGTTGAATGGAATCTTGTACGGCATAAAATCAAAATAGCGCATGGAAAGTAGAACATTTTGATTTTGATGGATATTAAGTCTGATGCAATTTAGTCAGGTACGAAAATAATGTTGGCTAAAACCAGTGATTTTTCTAGTATGTTTGCCATATGCACAAAAATAGGGAAGTAGGTAGGTAAATGGATATTTTTTTTTTGTTTAGGTCGCAACTACAATATATTCCATCTTGTAGTTTAGCCCATGTATAGCGTGAGGTCAATTGTTGTGTATCGGTTCCATGGTAAACACGTAATAATACTCTTTACGACGGTTGTTTGCAAAAATCTGGTTTTGCGACAATCCGTAGTAGAGTCACTCTGCTGCTTGGCATCGTAGTTTGTTGCTAATTCCTTGTTTGATGGTTAATTTGGGATTCAACTAACAATTGTTGAATCCCAAATTAACCATCAATTGTTACTATTAATAAGAATCACTTCATGATTAAAAGTTTAGTGCAAGCTATGCCATTGAAGCTTCGGTTTTATAACCTTGACTTCGGTTTTTCTTGAAAAAAATATCCGGCAAATTCACCGAATTTGCGGAGTCGGTAAGTGGTGCTCTCGTTCAACTTAGTGTTTAATGGCATTGCCAAAGAAATTATTTGCAAGACATTTTTCTAAGTTAAATAAAGGTTGTTTAATTTATACACATCTTGGTGACATTGCTAATATTGATTGATCAAAACGCAGTTCAAATTTATCAAAAAATTCAGTCAATAGACGCCTCCTCAATTGTCGTCCTTCAATTCTATCTTTAATAACAACATTAGCCAATTCTGGCACAAAATTAGCGCAGTCAGTTGTTGTTGTTTTAATGTTTGTAAGTTAAATAAAAGTTAAGAACAGTAAAAACCAATAATAAAAAATCCGTTAGTAGGGACATTAGCACTAGTGTATCAGAATTTACGGCAGCCACGCTGATTGAATTGTGTGTCCTAAGAAACTGTATGTAGGTTCTTTAACCTTTGTTAATATAGATCCTACACATTTTCCCAGTAAGTGTGGACTGAACATTAAGTACCTTTACTTGTCGTCGAAAGTCTCCGTTAGTTCTAGTTACTAGTAGATCGTGCAAAACTCAAGAATAAGAATACCTTTTTTCCAAAATCCCTTCAGTCGATTTCAACATAAAAAATCTTGATCCATATTAAAATTGACAAATGGTTTAACAGAGCAGCCAAATTAATACAAATATTAAAATAAAAACTTGTGAAAACGTAGTTAGGTGAGCCATAAAAAGATTGATCCAGAAATGACTATGTAAGCATATACAGCCTTCTAAAACATTCTACTTTTTGAAGAAAAATTTTGTAAAAAACTCACCGGTGAGTAGCTTAGTTGGATGAAGCGTTTCAAATCTCGGCGCATAATTTATCACAGGTTCGAGCCCCAGCTCCGGTAGAACATGTTTAAAAAATTATGGCATTTATAAATTCAGGACGTTAGTCTAATATGTAATTAGTGTCCATTTAACCATAATTACATTTATTATGAAAGTGTGGGTAGACCAAATACTAAGCCTCGTCGGTAACTGAAGCGCCTCCAATATTAGAAAAAAAAAATTTTGGAAAAATAATTTTCAAAACAAACTGCACCCACCAAAAACACAGAATTATGAGCTGAATATTATTTGGAAAACTAAACTATTACCTTGAATTCATTCATTCAAGTGGCAGAAGCACAAATTAAGATTGCAAAAGAGCCATTAAACTTAAGCTTCTGTAAAAAGAGATCCGTCGACCGGAAAATACCTCTTGTAAAGTGGCAAAAAAACGATAAGCCGTATAAGTTGTAGCACCATCTAATTGAAACCAGAAAGCATCTGAATCGTGTTCCTTCATTTCTCCAACATTCACATTATCGGTTGAAAATTCCGGTAATCATCCTCTTAAAAAAAATACTGTCTCAGATAGATAAAAATGCGCTTTGTTGCTATTTCACACAATACCATTAAAAGGCACAATTAAATATATCCCATTACACAATTTCTACGTTTTTCCCAACTTGTTGGACTTAATTTTTAAGCAATCAAAAAATTACCGTTCAAGCCAATATTCAAAATGAAAAAGTATGTTTCCAAACAAAACTCGTTGATGACTGCTTAAGCTTACAATTAAGTTATAGTTAAAAAGAAAATTTTTGTTTGATATCAATTACAAACCGTCAAAACAATAACACTATACACCGTTGATACAGCAATATATTCTCAATTGTGCCAACCAAGCAAGTGCAGATACTTTAACAAATCCAAATAATGGCTAATAATGAAGAAAACATCACATTTTTTATCACAATTGTATTTGTAACACTCAAACTAACAAACGGCGTTATAGAACTGTAAGAAAGTCACTCGTGCATTGTTCTAAACGTGTTCAAATAGATAACATACATAAAACAAAAACAAATAATAAACTATTTAATCCAAACTGAAATTTTGATGCTTGGAATGTGCGCTTACTCCAAGATAATACAAGAAATGCATGTTCTGAGCAAAAAACAGCCCCGGGAACTGAAAAGGTACGGCATATATCGTTGCACTGAGCAAAACGTGGTTTGCAAATAATGTTCAGCTAACAAACAAAAAGTGGTTACACATTTTACTAAAACGGGGCAAGTAGCACTAAAACTAAAATAAGCGGAGTTGCGTTTGCAATAAAAACAACATTGTCTGAGATCATATAAATCTGCCTGTTAGTATATCTGACCGTATAATCACTTTTCGTCTTCCAATGCATAGAGATGGTGTTTGTGCGCCCACAATAGTCGACGATGAGAATACCATAAATAAATTTTATAAAGACCTAGATTCCCAAATCAATAATGACCAAGTTGTATTCATATATAATTTTAATCGATAAGTTGGTTCCAATCACAGCTTCTAGCCTAGTATAATTGATACACAGTTTGGAACAAAAAAATGCAAATAGGTTAAGACTGCACACTATGCTTACAGTATAATCTCTGCACAGCACACTGTGTTTGCTCTAAACAGTCGCATATTCTTGTCTATATATTCACTCTCACTCATTCAACTGTTAAAAACCAAAAATAGACAACAAATTTCTATGGAAAAAATAGATATAAAAAATTAAACAACCCCAAAGTACTCTTCTTCCATAAAAATGTTGAAATACTGTTTAGAGACACAACAAAAACAAACAAATAGCATTGTGTAGTGGTGGGTAAAAAAGCACTCCAACACAGTACGTAACGTTAAGTATCAGCGCGCAAAAAATCACCTTTTAGGATGTGTGGACTTAAACCGTAGACCGCACTACCACTCTACACCATTCTAAAAACAAATTCACAAAATGATTCTAAAGCCCAATAATATAACAACCCAGATTGTAGAGAGGCAAAAAAGGCATGTTACTACACAAACATAGAGCTGAAACCTGTGTTTGTTTGTGTATAGATGACAATTTTCTAAGTTAGAACAAAATAAAGACTTATTTGTGATGAAGTAGACATGTGCTCAAGATAAAAAACCAATACCTTCCCAAACAAATCATATATTCGAAGCTATTTTATGATAAGCGTTGGAAAGAAGGACAAACTCTCAGATTAAAATACTTCTTAAAAAAACACATGGACAGATGTAATATACCCTCAAAATCATCCAAACTCATGAAAAACTACTGCACAAAACTGTAACCAATAGAAACATCAAATCAAAACCAGAGTAGATGCTTTCAAACAAAGACGCTTAGCAGACCTGGATTGCATTATTGCACATTGCAACATTTTCTGAACGCATTATAAGGAGAAATTGGCCAATCAAAAAATTTAATGCACTTTTAAAAATATACCAAACAATATGTGTAAAAAGCTAATAAAAAATAAGGATATTGCATGCATTTAATTAAATAAATTTGGAGACATTTAAAATATACAATTAAATACTATAAAATATTATTTTAAATCAATTTCACCTAATTTCTCGACACCATATATTCTAAAAAAAAGTTAAAATAAAAAAGTTATTTATGGCAATTACAGTAAGCTAAAAGTTGATGTATGATAAAGTTTAAGATAAGTTTAATAGTTTTCTAGAATCCGAATAAAAATAATGGTTTATCGTTTCGTAATTTATGTTCCAGTTGAAAATATTTTTATCAACTTATGCAACTGAATATTTTCTCCATTATTTAAATGATTGAGATTGTAGTCTAACATACTAGTAAACTCATATTCAATATTCAATGTTAAGTTTCAATTTCAATTTAAATACATATATATTAGTCTATTTAATGAAATCTGAAGACAATCTAAAAACGGACCAAACCAAATACCAGGAAAATGGCTTAAACTTCAAGATGATGATAACATTGATAACATCACACAGAACAAATTCCAAGACTAGTTAAAATCTACCTTTATACTTGGTGTGGTGCATAGCCTAAAACACTAGTGTGTGTTTCACACTTGATGGAGAAACAATTTTCATAAAAAAAATCATTTATTAAATTTAAATTTATACTTATTCCTAAGAAAACTAACCCTAAATCCTGTAGTAAGTATCAATTAATAAGTCACACCATAAAACTATTATTGCAAATTGTACAAACCGCATCAACAGAAAGTTTAAAAAAATAATAAGCAAAGAGCAATTTGGTAAGTTTCCAATATGACGGACAGAAAAAAAGCTATGCCCCATAGAGAAAGAGCAATAGCTAAGCCAAACGCAACGCTCTTCCTTCTTCAAAGATCGTCACCTTGCTGTAGTTAATCAACTTTGAACCTGGTCAGTGAATCCGTTCTGGAAGAAAACCTCTTCGAATCAAACAACAAGCTGCTTAGCAACCAAGGACAAAGTTCCAGACAAATTACGATCACCCAGCAACATAGTAGTAGCGCTGCGTGTCTGTGGAATAACTACCTACGTGTTTGTGCAGCGCGTAGAAATCCGTAGGGGAAGGTGATGGGATCCTGGTAGCTGAATCACTCTATAAATGCGTCTCTAGAGCTTGGCAATACTCCACAATCTGCTGAATTTCTTCTTAAACAAAGGTTTGAAACTAACCCACCTCGTTCAATCAGGAGCGTCGTTCAATTAAATAGCCGACAGAGTGAATCCTTATAAGTAAAGAATATGAAAGCGAGCCGCACACTTATTAGTATACAACCCTCCTTCGGAGTTACATTTATTTGGTAATACTAGCAATCAATTTTAGACGTCCCAAATTTGTGGACTCTATAGCAGAAAGGTAGCCAAAGAAATGAATTTTTAGTCTTTCAACTATGGAGAATAAAAAGTTAAAAACCAATTCATCAGGTAAATCAGTAAATAACCCAAAAACCATAGACTCGGTGAATGCGTTTACGGATACCTCATCAACGTCCAAAACTTTTCCGCTATTAAACCACACTCCACAAACCGGTGTAAAAAGCACAGAATCAGTAGAGCTGAAGCAAAAAGACAAAAAAGGCGCATTTAACTGCTGAAAGCAAACAAACCCATTTTTTCGGTAAGACAAACACCTCATGTGATAATCCAACAACTGCTTAATCAGAACAAATTGCGTTAAAAACCGTCCAAAGCAACCCGCTCAAAAAGCAAGGTCCAAAACCTTTAAGCAAAGAGACAGTTTTCTGAAACCGAAAAAAAACGGATTTGCTTCTACACGTCTGAACTCTTACCTGGATAACCCAGAAAAAAAGTAAAAGACATGGGAAAAAATCGACCCTACAGAAAAAGAGGGTCCTAGCTACAAGAAGGTTGCCTCATCGCACCTTCATGTAGCGGTTAACAACCTGGTTCACCCCCTAGGTAAAACCACCAATAAACAGGTTAATTTAATAAAGAATGTGTTTTATCCACCCCAGGCAAAATATTTCCCACTTTCAGTGAGCTGTCACACACAAGAGAGATCCTTAAAATGTGTGATGATGGCGCCTCACTAAGATTTCCAGAATCACAACTAAGCATTGTGTCACTGAGTCGGCTTTCTAGGCTAACAAAAACCACATTGTGGCTTTTGGACATAACCAGGTCATAGATCGTCTGTAGAAGCTGAACCAGTGACTCAAAGTTATTGATTGGTAAATTTTCCACAACGCTAAGTTAAAAAACCGGAAAACCGACTCTTTGTTCTAGAAATAGGTGAGGAAGATGCACACTAAAAGATAAGGGGAATCTGCTGAGCTATATGTTCAAAAAACCCACTATTAAAATAACAAAAAATGTGCCGACGCAAAAGAAAGCAATGGAAACTAAAGTGATTCATACATCTTCTTATGCCACAACTTTGCGACAGTGCCCTCACACCGTCAGGATCAGTTCGGCAGACAAACGATTGCCAAACAGTGCTAATCTAAAACCAAACCAAGGCGTTAAACCAACGTTTGTTACGTCCCGCAACCAGACTGTGACAAATATATCACTCGCAACTCTTAGTATTTTAAGCAAAATCTACAACTGGCACCTATCTACGTCAGTCTTATTATCAAATCACAGGTAGATAAAATTCAATTTAGAACATAATCACAAAACAAAAATCAAACCCTACCAAAACCCAAGACTGACCAATAAGGCTGCCTTTCCAGACAACTTATAGCAAAGCTTAAGTTAACGTCAACAGAAAACTTGTGAAAACGTTGAAAAATATTATCTAAAAACCCCAGTAACTAGCTTGCCTAAGACAAATCGATAGATAGACTTCTCAGGCTGTAATGCACAGCACAATCGTGGTTCTAAACGTTGCAACCCCAACCCTATCAAAAAAGTACTTGGTAACAGCTTGCTACCTTATTAAAAAGGTGCGTATAGCATAAGCCTGCCTTTCTACAATGAAGCAAACAAATCATCCTAACTCACCTGGTAAGAACCTATATATATATACATACATACATATATACATACCTATAGCATAGAAAGAAAATCGTATTTATACCAAAATCAAAGCGTAACAATTACACCTTTGCAAAATCCTATCGACTAATCTGCCTTACGTCATTTCTCTAGAAGACACAAAAGCAATTGTGCTAAAAATCAATTCGGAAAACAACCCTCATCGCTGAGCCAATACACACACACACACACACACACCAGCATGCATGTGTTAGAGAGTCCATGTTAAAGAGCTGCTAACTTGACATAGCCAGTACAAGAAAAACCCTTTCAAGCGTTGTACTTACATCAGCCACATAGAGTATTTAAATGCCAGGACAACAAAGTAAAGTGAGGCTTACGTACAATAAACTTTGGGTTACCCTACAAATTCAAAATCTAGTTGCTAATTCCGCCAACAGTGTTTTGGCTAAAACAATTCGATCGAGTACAGCATAGTAAAATTTAAAAAAAATATGAAAAATACCAGCCTAGATGGCAAAGATGTAAGACTGTTAGCCAACCTATATTGGAACAAATCTGCAACCGTTGTTGTCTACAACAAAAAGTTTTATAAGATCGCCTTCCAAAGAGAAGTCAGACAAGAATGTGCCCTCTATCGTCGTCAACATCTGCTCCAAAATTATTTTTAAAGTGAAATGTAAAAATAAAAATTTGTGGTGCGGCAATTATAGCAAAATCAATTAAAAAACTGGAAAACCTGCTCAAAAACATAATCGAAGAACGCATCCGATAAGGCCTCACGGCGTCAAATCGGTCAAATTAAGTGCAAGATAGAAGTAGCTTAGAACAGCAGTTATATAAAACTAAAACCTCAAAGCATAAAAAAAACTTAACAAATGCTATGTATAGTTGCAAAACCTGGACACTCAAGCAGATAACAATCTAACGTATCAAAGCAATCAAAATGTGGCTATATAAAAATACTCAAAATACCATAAACCAAGTGAGTAAGAAATGATAAATTACTAATGAAAATTAGATACAAAAAAGCTTTTATACCTACAATCAAAAATAGAAAACTAGAATACTTAGGGCATATACTGCAAGGCAAAAAGTACAATCAGCTCCGCCTTATTCTCAATGGAAAGATAGAACAGAAAATAGTAATCGGCCGCAAAAAGATATTGTAGCTAAGAAACCGGCGTCTTTCGGTGGCAGAATTGTTATACTCCACCTAGGATCAAAACAGATTAAAAAAATTAAAAAAAAAAGAAAAAAAATTAAACACGGCACTTAAAAAAAAGTACCTACTACAAATTTAATTGCCACTTAAATTTCAATCACCCAGGCAGATCAGTATAATACAATATCTCTACGTAATAGTTAACTATTAAATATGTTAGAAAAGTTTTCTTGTGTGATTTTTTTTTTAATTTACAATATTTTAGTGATGTGCACTGTATGACTATTAAATTCACAAAACTGACCTACTAATAAATAAAAACTACTAAAAAAATTAAACTCAAATTTATGATAAAATTAATAAATTCAAGAAAAAATTTGAATTGGTGACTACAACTTTATTCGCAATATTTTTAAGATGTAAAAAAGCATTAATCATCAATACTTTTTGAGTTTTTAATCCTACATTGTTATTATTTTGAAATGCATATTTAATACCATCTTTTTCAATTAATCAAATGTGATTTTATTCGTTCTTCTGACATAAGTACTGCATTTCGCAATTTCAACCTTTTACTTTAATTTAATTTATTATACAATAAAATATTGAATACCAAATTTCAACATGCTTGAACACATCATTTCTTTATGATTTTTTACACTAGTAAAAATAATAAAATTGTAACTGGGCTTACATTTTTATGGTTCTTTTAATTAAAGTTCTCTAATTAAAAAATATCTCCAACATGATTATAAATTAATAATTACTGTAACTTTCTTTGCTTACTTACTCAATTCTAAAATACGTATTTGAATTATTCCAAGCATTTTTTTTTCAGGATAATTGCAAAACTAATTTACTTTATTGACCTGAACTAAAATTTAGCACTCCTCGCTCACGATCCGTGCCATTTTTGGCTCATTCTCAAGATCCGCAAAATGCATAAAACCAAATCACGTGTGTGAATTATCGGCGTTTAGAATTGTATCGAACGGTGTCGACGGGCGCGAAGAATTCGATCGCGACATACTCGCAGACGTGACACGATTCGGTCCAGTAAAATTATGTAAATGTCACATTTCGAAATGATATAGTCGAGTCGCGTTGTTAGTATACGCCCTCCCTATTGATAACATGTAATTTTACAAAATTTATAGCAATTTTCGAACGCTATAAATGTTGTAAAATTGTATTGCGGTTGTAAAGGTTAATTGTATTTTGATCAGCATTTGACTTTATTGAAGCAAATGATCGGAAACAAATGATTTACATACTTGTTGTGCAAACTTTTAAGATTTGAAATTACTTCCTTGCGTTTGCGAAAGTATAGGAAGTATGTTAATTGAGAAAACAAATTTGTAAAAAAGTAATAATGTAGAAAGCAAAAATTTGTTTGTAATGTTTATTATGATTATTAAATCGATATGTTTTTACAACTTAATTAATCGTTTTGAAGCAGATAACGTATACAGATTTCTTAATATTGCCAAATAATATTTAAATGCAAACTGCTCTACAAAGGTTCTTGTTATTTCAGCAACATGCAACTAAAATTTGATTGTATTTTATTAATTTGTTTCGTAATATTTATTAAAAATACAGTTGACACATAATTGCAGTTTTTCATATGTCACATTCTTAATTATATGAATTACAAAATATTAAATTCTTAATTCTTGAATTCACGTTTGTTTGAGAGCGCGTCATGTAATGCAGTTTAACTTAGGGCAGAAAATTCCTGATAATGGAGCTTCTACCAGCTACGGAAAATGGTGGAACAAATTTAAAAAAAAAACTCACGCAGATTAACAAGATTGCACAGAGTCAAAACCTCTTACATATAATGCGTCACTTTAACCTGTATAATTCTACTAAAAACATGGTTTAATTATAATGAATACCTAATTCGAACTCACAAACAAGCAAATATACAAGTAAAAAGCGACGCACAAAGGACAACAAAAAAAAAACCTTACAAAATTAAATCTATAAAAAGTCTTATATCCTACAGCTTGAAACTTTTGTTGAAGATCATACAAAACCGCATATACAGAATATGTGAAAACATTCTAAGTCAAAACCAATTTGGCTTCTGTAACGATCTGGGAATCCGGAAAGTTCTCATTTGCACAAACATTCTTATGAAGAAATTCAGAATTGAAAAAGCATACCATAAAGCGTTCGACAGTGTCCAGCATGATCTTTTGTTTGATAAACTACAATAGATAGAACTGGACAATAAAGACGTTAGACAGTTAAAAAGCCTTATACTATAATAAGTTTGCAAAAGTTAACATAGGCAACAACAAAATCCCAATAAATCGCGGGATTAGGCGGAGTTTTATCATCTGTTCTTTGTAGCTTGTATTCAGAGCTTATACAAAGTAATAATGTAGAAAGCAAACATTTGTTTATAATGTTTATTATGATTAAATTGATATGTTTTTTACAACTTAATTAATCGTTTTGAAACCGATAACTTACAGATTTTTTTAATATTGCCAAATAATATTCGGAGAAGCTTTAGAAAGTCAATCTGAAGGTCTAAAAATAGACAAAACAGAACAAAATTGTGATGCGTCCATAAATAAGGCAGGACATGATCCACAAAACGGAAAAAGACAAAGGCTTTGTCCAAACAACTCCTTACCACAAATGGAAAACTACCTGAGAGAACTAGAAAATAGCATAAACGCAAACAAAAAAAAATTCACCGTAGTCGAAAAAGACTTCAATGCTAAAGCACACGCATAGGGATTCCCAACCAAGGACCACAAGATAGCGTTCTTGCAAAATGGGCAGCAAAATAAGACCTATGCGTAATGAATGCAGGAAACACGCTAACGTACAAGAAGAGGAGATGCCGCTCGTATATTAACGTCAGCCTGTGTTTCAGCAAAATTGATAAGACAGGTCGCGAAATGGCAAACAATTAAACAAAACAAGGACACAACAAAACTCAAAAATGGGTAAATCATCAAAAAAGAAATGGAAGCAAAATTAACGCCCAAAGTCAAACTGGAGACAGAAATAAAAAAGTGTTCGCTCTCAACCCAGACGCCCTATCAGTAGCACTCTTGCGGAATGAAGAACAGAAAAGACCCGTGCGTAATAAATGCAGTGAACACAAAAAAGTTGCCCTCACCCCAGACGCCCTATTAGAAATAATTAAAAAAACATGAGACCACACGTACATAAAAAGCCTCAACCAATGCACGTAGACCCATC
Organism: Tachinus rufipes; assembly: GCA_963932245.1. Lineage (NCBI taxonomy): Eukaryota > Metazoa > Arthropoda > Insecta > Coleoptera > Staphylinidae > Tachinus > Tachinus rufipes. The sequence goes on from OZ010748.1 coordinate 57,437,217, forward strand.
TACTGGACCACCGACAAGAGCAAATAGCAAACCATCAGCTAGTGACAATAAAAAAACGCTTGCACACCAATAATTCTAAGAGAGAAAAAAAGACCTCAGAAAACAATAAACGACTAAACAAAAAGAGCGTGGCGTCTAGGGAATAAGGTACAACATTGTAACCAATAATATAAAACTGCAATCTCCAAAAAGCTTAACCGACAAAGAACAAAAAAAAAGCTCTGAAACTAGTCCTTAATCACAAATCCAAAGTGTGACCACAACTAGAGATAAACCCCAAAGCAATACCCACCTGCACTTTGGAAGAAGTAACGCCCGTAGGCAGTAGGGTAAAACCCGACAAACCACCGTGTTCTGACGGCATCCCACCTCAAGTTAACAAAGCAATCGCCAAAAATCTCGGGGATATAATCAGCAGAGTCGCAAATCTCATGACAAAGACGAGAGCATTTCCGCTCCACTGGACTTACACTAATATAGAAACCGACAAAATCCGGAAAAACAAAGCCCTACCAATTGCTTCCTAAACGTGATGAGCAAACTTTTATAACAATTACTCCTAAAAGAGATCAAAGAAGATGGTAAGGTGAACTGGCCAACATGCAGTGTGGGTTTCGAGAGGAAAACAACGGTGGACGCCATGCATGCCATACAAAAGCTAGCAACTAAAGCCGACATAAAACGAGAGTACTTCGCGCTCTTTACTCTAGAGGTACAAAATGCCTTTAACTCTGCAAGGTGAAAAGACATAATGGAAGAGCTCACTAGGCATGGAATGTTACCTGCAAAACAAAAAGGTCCTGATCGGCAAAAGCCAAACGATGCAAATTTTCTGCAGTATACCACAAGGCTCTATCATTTGGCCGACATTCTAGAACATCTTATACAACAATGTACTAAGAATAGAACTCCCGGAAAAAAACCCATCTTGTGGGATACCTAAAAAGAACCTACAGGTTCCACACCATAAAACTGAGATGGCAATACTGGTCAAAAACACCTTAAAAGCTCAAGGCCAGAATAAAAAACCTTAAGGTGGCAAAGCAAATATGCCTTAGGAGTCTTTGGCCGTAATATAAATTTTGGCCCCCACATGGAGGCCATCGTGGAAAAAGCAAACATAGTAGCAAGCGCACTAAGCAAGCTAATTTCCAACCTGGGCGGAGTCAGAGTAGACAAAAGAAGAGCCATGTACTTAGTAACCAACTCAATTCTTTTGAACGCGGCACCAGTGTAATGCAAATACACAAGCTAAAACGAGTGCAAAGTGCCTATAGAACCGTGTCCACAAGAGCAATACTAGCTAGCACAATCCCAATCTACCTGCTAGCGGAGATAGATCGTACACACACACACACACACACACACCACTGTTATCGTATTTAAAGTGCCGTACCTACCCAGAGAGCCCTACCGATACTGTCCCCATGAACAGAGATGAGGATACGCCCACATCAAGCAAGTTTCTATCCATACTCTCCCAGAAAGCGGTCTCACTCGCCAAAGCAGACACGCGGACGCCACCCTAACGTGTAACCACCTCTGACTAGCTTGCGGCCTAACCATTGCCACCACAAGTCCAACCTCAATGACCGGGCCAGGTTTTATCCTGAGGACTTCCGATCTCCGTGGTACCAGTTCAGCACTGGTGCGCTCCCAGTACAAAGTTCTGCAAACCTTAGGTTCTGGTACTTAAGTCTACCTGGTTCCCCAAATATCATTGGTTAAGTAACCATCGTGAACCCTTTCGAGCATCACTACTTCACATCAGTTCAGAACCTAGCATCGATTGCCTCCACAGGGGGAAGGTAGGGCGGCTCCGAGAACTGTTCTATGCGTGAGTTGCCGTGAAGTACAACAACCCCGCAATCTTAGAGTAGGAAAAATAACCAAACGGCATCTCGGAGTGCAGCTAGAAATAAAACCTGACAACTAAAAAGTGAACTTATCTTTAAGATAAAACCATAGTTATACAAAAAATACGGCAAACTGAACTACTTCCTAACCCAGTTCCTCACAGAACATGGGTGTTTCAAATCTTATTTAAAAAGGATGACCATTGCGGATAGCAACAAATGCAAGTACTACGGAAAGGTAAACACGGCTGCACACTCCATCTTCCAGTGCCCAAGATAAACTGTGGGCAGAGGCTCCATGCTGAGCACAGGACAAGGACTGACAAATACTGGAAACATTGTCCAGCATATGCTCCAAAGCAAAGAAAAGTAGGACATTATTGCCAAACAAATAAAGGCTTTAATGAAAAAAATGTAAATGGAAGAAAAAGAGCTGCAAAAAAGTGGCTAACAAAAAAAGAAAACTTTTTTCTTTAAACTGTAATAATCCGTTATAAATTATGATAAACTGGGATCTTTGATCAAAATACTTTTTTTGAACTGCTTTTGTGTGGTCCTTTTTGACCAACCAATCTTTCTTTAAAGCTGTGTTGTGGAATCTTTTAGACAAAACTGTGATAAACTGTAGTATTACGTGTCTTTTTTTAAACGGGTAGTGAGACCTTTGATCAATGTAAACTGTTGTGTGTAATTCCTTTGGGTTGGTACCCATGTTCTTTTTTTCTTTTCATTTAAATTGTGTTGTGAGTCTTTTGACTATAACAAATTGCAGCACAACATTGCCGGGAATTCACCGCCGCCAGGAAAACAACCCCCCAAATAACTTACAAAAACCGCCGCTTGATGTTAAACATAACAACAGCAAATATCCGAGTTACTAATATAATTAACAAAATTCTGCTCTAGACCGCAGATACCAAAATTTCAAAAAATAGCAAAAAATCTTCAATCCGTCAGCTCTGTTAGGTCTTATAGGGAAAGTCAAAACTAAGTCCATTAACAATTACTAGTACGTAGAGCACAAAATGTTCGGTCATACATTTTGCGTTAAATGCGCATCAGCGTACTTAAAAAAAAAACCGTTTTATATGTCTTATGCAAAAACAATATCAAAGCTGCCTTATACGCAAAATCGCATCAAAAAACAAATAAAGCAAATCCCACCGCCCCCAGGCCCACAAACCTCATTCGTCCTATTCTCTTTTTATATAACCTCATGTATACCACAAGGTTCAGTCCTGGGACCAGTGAAAAACAGCACTAATTAAAAATTTAAATCAATGACACACATTAGTCAATAGTAAATTTTACTAAAAACAAATTGTTTCAAGAATTTAGTCTCATGTCCAACTACCTGTCGGATATGGAACATGAAATCTATAAAAAAATTCAAGAAGATAAAAAGCATGCAAGCCAGCATAATCCCATTGACCCCCTTACTAAAACACTTTATATCAAAACTGCCGATGACACAAACCCAACAACCTGACAAAAAAAAAATTAAAAAGAAAGTACCCAATAACAAACGCGCGGCCAAAGAAGACTCCTCCAAACAAGAGTCGAAACCAGAGGTTGAAAATGCCGGATTCATCCGCTACCCACAATGTGCATCAACCTTCTCAAACCTAGAACTACATTTAGACAAACGTCCACGTCCAGAATAAACAAAGCCAGGCTTCCAACTGTCTATTGCCGCTACTCAGATAACAGCAAGATAAGCCAAAAAAACAAACTAAAACTTTATACAACAATCATGCACACATTGTGTGCCTAACTTCTAGAACAAGCATTCAATAATTAGGTAGAATGAATCCGACGCTTTTGTAAATTCTCTTCCTAGACCGCAAAAAAAAACTTTTTTAGTCTCTATAATACTAGAGAATAGTTTAAAGACAGAAAAGTTGCCGCATCTTTAAGTTTATTTTTTTAGATCTGTAAATCCACGAGTTGGCTTGTGACTTTATAAATTTGTTGAACTAAGCCTAAGCAAAATCTTGCTAACAAAATTTGAAAAGTAATAAACCATACATACCAAGCAAAGCAGAGCAATGTCTCAGATATGCACTTTCAGAACTACAAAGAAAACACCAATAAACAATGTGCAGAGGCAACCATAACACAAGTTCTTCTTTCTAGTTTAAACCTTAACATTGCAAAACCTTCGAGGCACAATCCAATGAAACTGCTTATCAGGATTTAAAAACACCTTGCAACACAAGACGTATTCATCATCAAACATCAAGATTTAACCTCGTCCAAAAACACAAAAAGCAGTTACACAACTATCTGGAATAGGTAAGAACAACAACTCGTAACCCATAAACAAGAACGCCTAACGACTTACTTCCCAAGAAGCTCAGGCAACGTCAAAAAAATAAACTCTTAGATCTTTAGGTCTACTAATTCTTCATTTCAAAACCTATTAAAGCTATATAATTGTCAGGTTAATTCTTATAAAAAAATATTATTAAAGAACATTACATACTAAAATTCTAACACATCTACAAGAATATTAGTAAACAATTTCATCTAAAAAAATATTGACACATACAGCGCCGTTATTAAAGTTAAAGCAAACAATAAGATTTCAGTCATCACTTATTTTATATATATATACATACAATACTCTATGCTGCCATTCTTTGAGTTAAAAACTTGCAGTTATATTTAACAAATAAAACAATTATGAAAAACTAAATAAAAATCCATTTTTTTTTAAATTAATTGCAGAGAAGTCCGTTTCTCTGGCATATTTTCTTTTAAAGTTTAAGGGCACATATTGGATTTTTTTCTACAATGTGTAAAAATTTTATTTAATTATATTCAGGTGATTTCTTGCTGAATTTGATTCCGTAAACCCTTATAATAACGCAACTATTCTCCTCTCTTAACCCCAACGACTCTTTATTTATTTTCAGCGTTACAATAAACACTTCATGACGTCGACTCAGGCCAATAAACCAAACCATTTAACTTAATAATTAATAATAAAAAATAAATTTTATTTTTTCTAAAAATCTCACGTTTTTACAAAAGAGCCGCTATTACATATTCAAAGAGACGCATGCTCTACCGTAGACCTTTAGACTAGTACAATTTTTCAGTTAGTTATAAACCCAAACCTATTTTTAGTTTTATAAGTATATTTTACAAAACAAATATTATTCAAAATTACTTTTAGCTTTAATTGATTTAAATAGATTGATTTGATTACAGTTATTCATGTACTTGCCCTACACTGAATTATTAAAATGCGAATGTTCATATTTATTTTAAATCCTTGAACCATTTATGTGCTATAAATTATTATTCTATTCTCCATATCATAGTAAGTGAAAAAAAATGTATAATTGAAATGGTTGAACCCACAATAATTGCTATATTCATTTTATTGCTGCATATTGTGCCCCCACGTGGGGCTTATTATTAAAACTACAACAATTCACTAATTATTTGCCATATTGTGAAATTATAAGTATTTTTAATTATTAAATAAAAGTTTACCACATCGTTACCAGTCACCGGATAGCAAGTGGTAAATTATTAACACTACGAACATATAATAATAACAATAATTATTATTATTATTATAAAATCGTCCTCAAAATAAAACAATGACAATTGTTTTAAAACTCTACATTTAAGTTTTGAAATATGATAAAAATATTATATAATAATCACTGTTAAATATTTGCAATTGATATAAAATTACAGTTACTGCCAACTAAAAAAGATGTTTACATGGAATCTCGCTGACTAAGATAAATTGTAATTGTAATTTGATGTTAAGCAGAAATTAAAAATTAAAATTTGAGTGGCAGAATAATTAATTCTGTTAAAAAACTGTAAATTTACTTATTTTCGCATGATTGATAACTTAAAATAACTTGGAACATAATATGTGATCTAATTCAACAACAGCAGCAACATGTCAGGGTTATTTTTCAATAAACCAGTTTGAAAGTTTAATAAAAATAGTTTAAGTGTTGGTTTATTGGATTATTTTGATGTTGCATGTGACATTAACACAAGTGTCCTCATGATGACATTGATGGACTGGTCATATCAGTTCTTTAAATTAATAAAACATTTATTTTATAAAAAACAAGTCTTAAGAATTTAACTCAAAGTAAATATCAGAGTTACATAACACGTACAAATCAATCAATATTATTTCTACATTTTATGCAGATTTGAATAGGTTTATACCTGATTATTAATGCTTACCTTATATTTATTTTATAAAGTGATATGATATTAAATATGGTTTGTTCACTTGAATTTGTGTTAGTGATAACTTTAGAAAAAATGTAGATTCGTTTATATTGATATAATTTCCATATTATTATAAATTTAAATGTAAACATATTTGAATAATGCATACATAGAATCATAAAATGTGTTAATGATAACATTTATCAAAGCTATGCGGTCCAAAGTTTATATACTATTTATAAAATCCAACAAAGATGAAATCATTTCTAAAATATAAATAGAATTTTGAAAATTATAAATAAAATACAAAAATTGACCAGCGCCTGCTGTGTATCATTAAACTGGATCTATCTCTGAAAATAAAAACACAAAAAAAATAATTTCAAAAAATTAACAAAAAGACTCCCAATCAAGATGACACTAAATTCCCACAAATACATTAGTGCAACAAATCCAAAAATGACCAAATTTATCCCAAAAGATAACAATAAATCACAACAAAGTGTACAAGAAAAACTCAAAAAATACAAACGCAAATCAAGTATGATCGCAAAACCAGAAAAAAGCAACGATGTCTTAGTGCAATTCTTAGGGCTTTCTTGTGCGGCGCACAACTTGGACACCTAATTGTGAAAGACTACTATGTATCCAACTATATGCTTGACTAAAAAAATGTCTTTTTCATCTACGAACCCTAACATCTTAATGTTCGGACGGCACCAATTTGTATACGTATTTACTAGTTATAGTTCTGTAAATTGTTGATAATTCAATAAGCATCCATTTGAATTTAACAAAGTCAACGGTAGGAGATATTATCCGGTGCTATGAAAAGACCGCAGGATACAAAATTCGAAGTAAAAGTACCGACTAATTTAGTAAAATGCAGAAAGAACAAATTGCTTGTAAAAATATTTAAAAATCACCAAAACGGGGGCAAAACGGTGTGATAGCTCAGTTATAGAGCGTTAGCTTAGCACGCTAACAGTCCGGGGTTCGATCCCCAAATATGACTAAACTTGCTCTTTATCCACCTTGGTGATTCGGAAGTCGCCTAATAATCCGTTGGTCCCATTAATCCCAAACAAGTCGTAAGATTTCTGGGGCAAAGTAAAATAGCTGTAAAACTCAAAATAATAATATATATTTCCTCAAAATGTTATTGGCAATGAATTTATAAGTCAAACCTCAATTTTTATACACAATAAATAAAATATTAAATAACTTTACTTTTTTTAATTCACATTATTTTATTTTATTGAAGATTAAAGAAAAACTCCTGTTAAGTAACAAACAGAAAAAAGTCGTCTAAATTGTCTTGGACAGTAGAAAACTAATCCAAAATTGTATCTAGCAATAAATCAAAATTCGACGTCTCTGTAAGTGATTGCGAAAAAAAAATGATTCGAGATAAAACAAAAGCTTTTAAATCTGATTGTATATAAAAAACTGTACAGTTTCCAAAAAGGGTGATAATTTAGAGGTGTATGCCTAGAATAGGTTTGAAAAAAAAATAGAAGTAATAAATGGTTTATTAATGCTCTTAAATATCAGACAATTCTACCTCTATCCAGATAGAAATTACATATTCCAGCATGGTGCCGTCTAAACATTAAGCTGTAGAAAAGTTCTCAAATCAATATAATTATTTGTGTAAAAACATCTTTTAAAGCCTTCGAGTTTTCTAAAGTCAAGTCTCAATACTTCAATCACTCTAGTAACTCTTTAATTTTGTTTGCTATTTAAATTTGTGTTAAAATTAACTAAAATCATCTAAGGCATAAAATAAATAAAAATTGATAATTTACGAGTAAGAAATCTACTCTGCTAGACAACTGACGGGGCTCTGGCAACCAAATGTTGGCAAAATAACCAAAAGATCGATAATTATAATTAAAGAAATATAAATATTACCTTTTAAGTCCATGTATCTACCTCCAGTCACACCAAATAAAATTAAACAGATTGTAAAAACGTTAAACGTAGATAAATCTCTTGGTATCGACAACATGCCTGTAAAACTTATAAAGGAAAATTTTAAAACTTTTTGTCAACCACTTCAATTATAACTGGTATAGTTCCAGATAATCTAAAAGAAGCTGCCATCAAACCTATTTACAAAAAAGGCACTAAAAACAACTATGAAAACTACAGACCTATATCCCTTCTTCCTTGTGTTGATAAAATTATGAAAAAATACATAAAGTCTAAGTTACAAACTTACTTAAAATCACAAGACATTTTGGATCCAAATCAATATGGTTTTGTAGAAGGGAGAGGTACCTTAGATTTACTTGACAGATTTTCAGAAAAACTTTCAACTAAATAAAGGAATGCATATTTTTTGTGCGTTTGTTGACTTTTCGAAGGCTTTTGACACGATTGATCATGTCCATCTTATCAACGTGTTGGAAGGATACGGAATTCAAGGGAAAGTACTAGACTGATTTGCCAGCTATCTGACTGGTAGAAAATATAAAGTAAATGTTGGAAAGTGCTACAGTAGTTCTAAAAGACGTAAAAACCGGTGTTCCACAAGGAAGTGTACTTGGGCCTCTCTTATATATATTATACGTTAATAATATTAAATACTGCCATAAACAATGCGAATACCTTTTGTATGCAGACGATACAGTAATATTTTCTACACATAAAGATCCAAATGTTGCGTTAAATAGACTATATGTAAAATTTAAGAGATTTCAAATGACAAAAAACTGGTAATTAACAACAATAAAACAAAAGTAATGCACATTAAATCACTACACAACAAAGAAGAAACTACCTTAGAACTGATGTATCATTCTCATGACTGTTTAAAAACAGAAATAACAAATTGAGTATGCACTGAAAAAACTGAACGAATAACCAATATAAAATATTTGGGAATTATTATTGACCATAACTTTTTATGAAAAGAACAAACCTCGGCACTATACAACAAACTTCGACACTTTGCTGAAAGATTTTACCACTTTAGACTATTTTTACCAGCCACAGTGCTTCAAACTGAATACGTCGCACTGGTACAATCTATATTAAGCTACGGTATCACGGTGTGGGGCCACGCTTCAAAGTATTTAATAAACACTCAAAAAAAAAAACAAAAGCAAATTATAGAAAACTTAAATAACAATCAATCTTTATGCTAGTGGAGACTTTTTTCAATATAAACTAGCTATCAAGTATTATTTTAATACAAACCAGTTTAACAAAGAAAGTCATGTCTACTATACCCGAAGGTACAAGAATACCAAAATTATTAAATAGTTTGCCCGAACACATTAAAAATGCAAAAACCTTAAATAACGCCAAAGAAAAACTAAAGAACTTTTTTCTTACTAAGAAACAAGACATCTAAATCACTATTTTACTATTACTAAAATAAACCATGCCAAGGAATAATAATTTATGCCACTGACAAGCCTTATAGGCTTATTATAAAGCTCATCCTAGGGGGAGGTTTTAGTGGGTGGGACCTCTTTTGAATAAGAGAAAGAGTCCGACACGGCGTCCGTAAAGTAATTCCACCTCCGTAAAAAAAAAACAGAATGTAGTAGTTAGCTCTTGAAAAAACTGACAAATAGCACACCATCTCCAACAGATCTTAATTAATTAAGAAGTAGTAAGAACCACCGGATAAAAACTCAAAATAGAAACATAGAATTTTTACATTCTATGTTTCTATTTTAAGTTTTTATCTTTCAAATAGAAAAAATCTACAATGTCTGCTACATTGTAGATTTTTTTATTTTATTAAAAAACTAAGAGTTAATATACTCAACGGCTTACAATGATATAGTAAAAAAAGACTTCTTTGGAGTTAATAAAAAAGACACTAAACATAGACATGAGTAACAATAATGGTTAACAAATACACAAAAGTCAACAATATCCTTCGTACCTCTGTCGGAACGTGTTAAGCTCTTACAACTACAAATACAAACGGGAAAATTAAACGTAATCCACTACACTAGACAAGGAAAACAAAGAAACAGAACACTTCTATAAAGACTTCAAAGCTCTGCTTAAGACAATTAAGAAACACAAAATATGCATAATAATAAGCAACTTGAATGCAAAAATCGGCAAAAAAGGCACATAGGTATAGTAAAATAATATGAACTAAACAAAAAAAAAAACAACTAGAAGACTTTATACATGGAGTAATAAATCAAATTAACTATATACGAATACAAAAATGATATGAATAAGAACAGCATAATATCAGCACAAACATATCTAGAAGCGGGTCCCGTCTCTGATCACAACCCTGTGATAGTGAAGCTCAAGAAGCAAACAAAACTAAAACCAAAAATCAGATTAGATGTCTCAAATCTTAAAAACCAGACAACCAAAAAACTTCTTAAAAAACCCTGAACAAAAAGCATAAAGAAGTGAAAGAGAAAATTAGACAGTAAGAAACTGTTAAACAAAATATATTAAAATTTAAATAGAACTACTTAACATATAACAAAATAATAAAAAAAAATGAGTAGATGACGGACAAAATAATACACCTAATGCAAAAAAAAGAACAACTCAACAAATCCTGACAAATATGAAGAATTATATAGGTAAATTTTCAAAAAAATCCGCAAAGCAAAGATAAAATGGTTAAATAAAAATATAAAAAGCTAAAAAGTTTGCAAAAATCATACAAGATCTTTAATATACAAAAAAAAATAAAAGAAACTGTTGAAACCTCAAATAGCAGTAAAAACCCAATGCAAAAAATGTGAAAAGCATAGCACAATAAGCCTGATGTGCCATATACTAGAAATTCTTCTAAAAGTAAAACACATGAAAATGTACAACAAACTAGACAGAGAAATAAGTGATACATAATTTGTCTTCGGGAGCAGAGTAAAAACACGTAAAGCATTGTTTAGTTTCAATATGCGTGTACAGCATAGTCTTTTTTAGCTTATTTTGTATCTCAATTTTTGGGTTTCTTGAAAAAGGTAAAAAGGTCCACGATGGCTCAAATTATTTCTTATTACATGTACTTTAAAACCCATATTTTTATGTTTAATATCGTGGCAGTCATTTTGATAAATTAAGCTTCATACATTATTCCAAAATAACCGTAAATTTTGCAGAATCGCAAAACTTTGCTTTCTTTAAACCGTTCTAATTTTGTCAAATCTTAACAAAATTTGATCCACAAGGTCTAGATTTCTTCGTGTTCTTAAAGTCTATAAATACAAAAACCTAGGTACACAAGTAAACAAAAACAATAACTTTAACCTAGAAATAAAGAGCAGAATTGAACAAACCCGCAGCACTTTCTTTAAAAGGAAACAATTCTTCTGCAGTAAACATCTTAGTAACCTTCTTAAGATTAGAATAGTATAATGTTAATTTCTTTCTGTACTACTATATACTATAAAGGCCTCCACGTTTAAACAACTCCTAACAAACAAAATATAAGCATGATACTGAAAATACCATAGACCGACAGAATTACTAACAAAAAAGTGTTAAAGAAAATGATATTAAAAAAAATTATCAACAATTAAGATTATAAAACTTGAAAACAACGTTATAAAAAGTGCCCGGTAAAAATTTCTACAACTCATAATCCAAAAGAAATCGAGCTGCTTTAAGAAGCATTATCTTAAAGCAGCTCACTCCAGGCAATTTAAATCTGGTAATGCAGTTCATTTAACGTATTTGTAAGATGCGGTAAACAACACAATGTTATGTCCATCACATCCCCAACATGTTCTATTTTTTTTTTCAAATACAATCACTTATATTTTAAGGCTTATGCTTGTGATACTACCTCACAAGCTGCCTTTGAATATATACCTGTAAATTAATTACATGTTATTAATACTACCAAACCCGTTAATGGAGGCGCTGTAGATACTGACGACGCCTAGTATCTGGTCCACCCACACTAATATTAAATCATGTATTAGACTAGTGTCCTAAATTAATAAATGCCATAATTTCTTAAAAAGTGCTCCGCCGGAGCTGGGACCCAAACCTGCAACAATCTATGCGCCAAGATTCGAGTTAGGCGCTTTACCCAGCTGAGCCACTCTCCGGATTATAAGCTTCAAAATAGATAATTTTGATTAAAAAAAATTTATTATATTCTAAAAAATATGTACTTACGTTAGCAGTATAAATTCGTGCATTATATTGCTAGAAAACTGCCTTTGGATAGTTTTGAATAAATTAAAATTAAAATAGGTTCCAAGACTGTATCAATGTAATATCGTGCATTTAATGTTCCCAAATAAATATTATATAGAACTTTTCTCCGTGGCATATTACCTTCCAAACCAGGAATTAATGCCGTTGGTAAATAGTAAATTTTATCTTTAACTTCTAGGTCACCTAACCATCAAGTCAGTCAGAATGCCATAAGCAAAATCTAGATTTGTCGCTTAAGACAAATTCTGCCCATTCATAAACCCAATCTTATTTGTTTTGGCATTACTACAACCTGTTGCTCTTATGATAAATTGTAAAAAAAAAGAGGAAAGTAAGAACAATAAAAGTGCAATATAAAAAAACATATTCGCCTATAAATAGAGCGTATAAAAACTTTACGACCAATTGATCTTACCCATGTAACTAGTTCTGTCTAATCTCAAATTCAATTTTCCGCAAAAATCAATATTCACTCTAGGACGTCCAGTGCCTCTACAACAAACTTCTCGGCTTTCATCCAGCCTATCTCTGTAAACTTACCTTCCACTGACTAATACATTTTAAATTTTAAGGAAGGAGACCACTTTTAGATAGTGTAATTTGGTATAAATTTGCACATCTTTGCACTTGCTACATTTTTTAAAGCACAATTAGATCAAATAAACTCTTAGATGATTTAAAAAATAAATAGAAAAATTTCGTTTTAAAGTGATTTATGACCTTTAAAATTTAATCAATTAAACATCTATCAACTATTTCCAATAAATGTTATAGTTCCACATCAGCTCAGACTACGTGCAAAACAACATGTAAATTTGATAGTGTGTCCTGTTGTAATTTTTATTTGTATTGTAGTATTGCATTTGACATTATTGATTTTTTTTATACGTTTATGTTTTTCTTTTGTATTTATCCATAATTTTTTACAATAATACCTTCCGAACTTGTAAAACATTAGTTGAAATCATTTTATTATAGATTTCGATGCGTTAATTTTGTCCAGAAATGTTTTTAAGAAATAAATTGTTGTCAAATATTAATTATGCAATAATAAAGATCATTGTTTCATCGAAAAGAAAAAAAAAATCAAGACATAAACAAATTCCTAAGTTTGATGAATTATGATAATTATTGTTCTAGCACTAATACACTTCAAAAACTTTAGGCAGTTTTTACACCAAAAAGTGTGTCAAATTAAACCATCATTTAGATGCTTATCAAAAAAATTTAAGATTATAACATGTAAAAACATCAAAACTCATTCGACCAAAACGTTCAATTAAAAACATTGACATGGCAGCAAAAAGTGTCAAAAACAAACCAAAATACATCGATCTGTCCGTAAAAAGTTCAATGAACAAAAGATGTGAAGCTTGTTGACCATCGGCTACAACAAACATTTACGGTAGATCTTAGAAAACCTAAAAATTTATGCTAACTTTAGTAAGCAAAATTTGAGACCCTAAAAATATTTTTATCATTCAGAAGAAATCGGAATACAGTGTTAAAAAAAGTTCTCATAGGATTGCGACCAAAGCGATGCTTTTACAAATCGCCAGTTTCCTTCACATCGTATGTTTAGAAAAATTCACCAAAAACTGCGTGATACTGGTTCTGTCAGCAAACATTGCCATTCATCCAAAAGCCTGTTATCGGTATCTACTCCTAGAGCAAAAATAGAAATTCTAGGACGTATAGAGCATAACTCAGGGAAAAGTGAGCAGAAAATAACAGCCAAAATAAGAATTAGTGCTCTTTTTGTTTGAAGAATCTTCCATGAGCAACTGCTTTATCCGTACCATGTATAACGAGTGCAGGCTTTAAAAACCCCCGTTTTCACAATATATTTCAATGTTTTAATGGAATCTAGACATCAGACACGTTTTTCATTCTAGGTCCTGTTGTTTTACCTAACCAATTATCATGCGCTGTATACCTAAACTTTCTGCAGAACACAAAGTATAATCTTTTGTACGACATTACTATTGACCAAAGACAACAAATGCCATTAGAGAACATTTACCTCAAACTGACAGACTAGCGGACCTGTTTATAACCTGCAAGAACACCTGATTTATACCCTCTTGATTTCTTTCTTTAGAAATATTTAAAAACATTGGTCTATGGCACTCCTGAAAATAGAAAGAACTCGAATATTCTTCAACACCCTGTATATCCAAAATGTGTAACAAATAGTTGCAAATTTTGGTCAAGTGGTGTTATTAAACCATACTTCTTTAAACACAATTCTGAAAGAACAATTTCAGACAATGGAGTGCGCTATAAAAACATGTTAACAATTTTTTTGCGACCTACGATAGAGAGTATAGATATAAATGTTTTTTTTTTTTAAATATTGATCATCAAGATCAAGACTATTTGACCCCTAAACCGCATCAAACTCTCAAAGTTTTGAAAAAAAGGCTTCATAATAGTGCATTAGAATGTATATGCAATATATTTGAATTACATCTCTATAGATTGATAAAATGTATGTCTTTAAACATATTCAAAAGACACGTAATAATAAAATTTGATCTTTAAAAACGTAATCGTGTATCAAAGTATAAAGAACAGAAAAAATAATATTCATGATTTAATGATAAAAGTAATCTACATCAAAGATAAAAAATAGTTTTATTGTTTTTGTATGTAATACTTACTAATTTTGATTATTTAAACTTGCCAATTGATTGATCATTACCTGAAACAAAAATAACTTTATTAATTTCCAAATAAAATCAAAGTTTGTTGACCCGTAGGGACATGAGTGAAATCAAAACCTTCAAAGTGTCATAAAATAAAGGGTACAATAAAGATTATAAGAACTATTAATAACAATTTTAAAGTCTTGTTTTGGCACGCTCCACTCGTAGTTATAAATGCTTTGCAACTATCCCAAGATTGCAAATAACTATTTTCAAAGCTAATATATGTATTATTGAGACAATAATATTATAAAATATAACAATTATGTTGTAAATTGTATAATAACACTAAATGTTTAAATAGGATTTAAAAAAATGTTCAAAACATTTTCTGGCAATTCTATTCTTTCACATGTAATGCCATTTTAATTGAACACACAATTTGTTGTAATTACCAAAAAATAATTAGATACGTACAAAGTATATATAATATAAACACAAATTAAATTAAATTTTTAATATAAAAATAGCAACAATAGCTAGTAGAGCATTATGGCTCAAAAGGAGTAAATTTCTAGATTTCTCCAGTAATTAAAAGCAATTAAATGAAAAAAGAATAACAAATTACGTCCTGATTCAATCAATTTTCACAAGGAAACTCACATATGATTATTTGTTTTTTTCAATCAAATTCCACGGAATAAATTTTCCTCTGTTATTTACTAGTGGTACACAATAAAGTGGGTAAAAAGGTTGTCGCGGCGATGTTTCAACCTACTTCCTTCACGCGGTCATCCGACCATAGCTTACATAATAATAATAATGCAATTACATGTGTCATTCCTTAAAGTAAAGAACAAGGGAACGGGGAACGGGGAAATTCAACAATGCTTGTTTATTTTATAAACGAGACAATTTCAAGAGCCGGTTACTACATTATTTTTCTAAAATCTCAACATTAATGTTTGACCTTGATGTTTTTTTTGTAATTTAGTGGAAACATCATAGATACAGGGTCATTTATGTAAGTACTCAATTGGTATCAGTATAACATGGAATCATTATTTGCATACCTTTTACATTATTCGGTCAACACATTTTTTATTGCTGTAATAAAATAGCTTAAGTGGAAAGACATAAATTAAATCTACCATTTTGGCAATTTGTCAATAAATCTAAACAGTATTAAGCAACTGATTTTTTAAATATAAATTATTTTTGTTATTATTCTCATCACAGACAAATTATAATAAAATTAATATAGATTCAATTCAAGTCAAACTGTGCTCTTACTGCCCTAATTGTGTTAGCTTTATTATTATTGTTATTAATTAATGTGTATTTATAGAAATGAATAATTCATATGATTTAAATACAATACAATAATAAGTAGGTTTATTATAATTAGAAAAGAACAATAATTCATTATAAAAAATAATATGAATGTTAATTAATTATATATACATGGAAATTGTTTGATTTATTAGACTTGCACAGTACAGTTTTATTGTTGTATATGGTTCAGAATAAATAAATTTAAATTAATAAAAAAATTCAATTGCAAAATTTCTCATTGACAGGAACAATCAAATTTGTAAAATTGGAAAGTATAAAAGCTGCATATAAAGTAAAAACTTCGAGAAAGTGATGGCAAGAGACAAACGACAATTAATTCAAATTGATCGAATTTGATAGTTATCACGATTTGCGATTTAAAATATTGCATGATACGTTGGTAACCCATCACTCACATAAGACTAGAAGTATACTTAATTCCACGATATAAATTATTACTAAGAAATAGTAACGTCAACTCTAACACGTATTTTAATTGGAATTGATAAAACTTCTTTATAATCTTTTCCTCCATTATAAATTAGTAGTTAATATAGAGCAGATTTAAAAACTATTTAACATTTTTTGATGTTAAACTTATCAGTTATATTTACGGTAATAGCTTTAATTTAAAAAAAAATAGCATATATAAGAATCAGTATTGTATAGAAAATACAAATCAATAATAAACATTTCAAGTAAGAATAAAAAAAACAAAAAACAATAATTTCAATTTTATTTAATTCTACAGACGTATGTAAGCCTCTGATTAGCTTAAAGAATTAATGGAACGCGTTTGGTTTTGTTAATATCTATTTTTAGTTTGACTTGTTCCTTTTTTATATTAAACTTGCGCCTTTGATACATTAAAAATAATTAAACAATTATTACAGAAAAATAACATTAATTATTATGTTGTTTATAATATTGTTAGTATGATTTTTCTGGAAAAATAACATATTTGTTTGTCTGTCAGAATCTGAAATCATTTATAAACTTTCTTCCCAGAATTGAACCTCTCGTAATACAAATGTATTTATCTTTTTTTTTATACAAAACTCTCTTTAGCAGTGTTTATCAAATATGCAGAAAGTAAGTTTTACTATAAAGAATGACTACATTGTCTGTTTATAGTGACTTGCGTTTTCCAATAAAACTTAAGCGCGTAGTCGGTAGTTTTGAACGAAAAACTAATTTTAATTGTCTGCAAGTCTGTATCATGTGCGTGAAAACTCAAAAGAAATGTTTTTAAAAAAACCTAGTAGCCAAATGACCAGCAACTTGTGCACATTTAAGAGATTTTAATATACTACTAGCCATTTCAGTAGACTATATTTACAAAATCCATCACCCAAATAAAAAGAAAACTCTTCATTGAGTGCGCTTTCGAATATCTTAAAATAAAGCTGTAATAAAATACCCTATCAACAGCCACAAGTAGCATAAACAGGTCCTCTTCGGACACCGACTTTGTTCCGATGTCACCAGTACAAAGTACACCATCTAGATCAACAACTATAGAACATTAACCTCAACATCAAATAGTATGCCAGCTACCACCAAATTAATTAAAAAATCAAAGGCACGCATAATAGATGTTAACTTTTACATATTTTATAATTAAAAGCCATACTCTGTTACATCACCGCAAGAAAGCTAGATCTGCATTCAAAGATTCTGGTTCCAAGTGGACATATCCAGTTTTGAAGAAAGGGCAGTGTCCTTGCGTACCTAAAATCCCGTGTACCGGGTTTGCAAAAAAACTAAATCTAGCTATCACAGACTGGTAACCGCGCACCTAAACTCCCTGCCCTGGACCAATTATTTTTTGCTTAGGATTTAGTGAGGTGTTTGCCTCAGCAAGTAGCCTTTGGGAATGACGCATAGCAATACCTTTTGGTTTTCTTCTCTGCGTTAATCTTGCTGTTAATTTGTCTTTGTCATTGTCACTAATATTGTACTAATTTGAAGTGAGTTGGTTCCGGCCCCGCAAAATTCACAAAGTCTTTTTCCTCAATACTGTCGTTATATGGTTTCTTAGTGCTCTATTTGTTTTCGTCACTCAAACATCACACCAATTTTATTTCCAATACTTTTTCTAACTCTTTTCTATCTTCCTCCCACGCTTCGTACTTTTTTCTCTATCTTATTTATTTATTCTTTACCCAATCTTTTATTTTTAGTATTAGCTTCCTTATCCATTCTCCCTTTTCTCTTTCTTTTCACTGTCTCTGCCATCTTTCCATCGTATTCTCTCTTGACCGTTTATTTGCTTCTTGTTTACTTGTTCCTTCAATTACCATTTTTTTTATGTCTAATCTTTTTTCTACCATCAAAACTGCGGGTAGTGTCTACAAAATATGACTTGTAAGGTCATTCTCTATTATATTCTCAATCTTCTGTTGCCTTACACCCATGTGCGTTGGCGAATTATCATTTATTGTATAATTGTTAAAGTTTTGTTTATTGCTGCTTGGCATATGACGCCGAAATTTCTTATTACGGTCCAGTTTCTGATGTTCCTAAGCCATGATAGCTGTTTACGTCCGATGCCCCTTCTGCCTTCTATCTTTCTTTCGAGTATGAGCTGGGGAATTCGATATTTTGGCCCCCTTAGTATGTGACCCAGGTATCCTATCTTGCGCTGCTTTATGGTGTTGAATAATAATCAGTCCATTCCTGCCCTTCTCAGCACTTCCTCGTTAGTAATGTGGTCTACCCATGGGATACGGAGCTTTCTTCTGAATGTCCACATCTCAAACGCTTCGATTTTGTTAATGGATGCTGCTTTTATAGTCCAGGTTTCTGCTTCATACAGTAGAACAAACGTAGCTTATGACCATTCTAAGCGGATTTCTAAATTAAGGTTTTTATCGCATAGCAAGGGACGTAGTTTGTTAAATGCCTGTCTGGCTTGTTCTACCCTTCTCTTGATATCTTGTAGTGGGTCCCATCTGTCGTTTACTAGTGTGCCTAGGTATTTCGTGCTCGTAGTTCTTTCTATCGTTTCCCCTCTACTGTGATAGACGCCCCGCCTGATATTACGGCTTATTACCATAAATTTTGTTTTGGATCTGTTGATTCTTAGTCCGGTTTCCGTCCCCTTTCTGTTTATGTTGTTCATTAGTAGATGTAAGTCTTGTTGGTTGCTTGCTATGATCACTGCGTCGTCTGCGTATCTTATATTGTTTATTGTAGTACCGTTCACTTTTATTCCGATTTCTATATCATCAAAGACTTCTGAGAATATTTGTTCAACGTAGAGATTAAATAGCTTTGGTAACATCTTTTTATCTCGATTTCTTCTGTGCTTAATTAGTTGTTGATTCTAACATTGGCCGATTGATGCCAGTACAGGGTTTGGATTATTCTTACGTATTTTTCATCTATACCAGCTCTTTTTAGGTATTCGATGACACGTTTCAATATTATATACATATACTCAATTTAGAAGATTCTTTGTCAAAAAAAAAAGTGGCCATTACTTTTGCTCAAAAATGCGTCTTTGCTTACTTAGGTTACGTTATTCTTTGTCACGAGTCCTTATAAATCTATTGCATGGACTTTTTATATCCAGTTAAAATTCTACAAAAAAAATATCTTGAGATAAAACTTAAATTTGCAACTTTGTTAATAATTTTGTGCTTTAAAAGGACTTCTACACTTTGAGTATCATGAATGGATTCTCTGCCCCATTCAAACTGCTTACACCAATATTTAATTTTAATATAGTACCATTCATCCATGTATAATCTTTGAGTTACTTTCTTCTTTTGATAATTTTTTTATAAAGCTTCAAGTTGCAAATCACTCATATGTTCGCATCTTTAAACTGATATAAATGCGACAAATGTTAAGCGAATGAAATCAAACTTGAAGTTGACATTATAATATGTCATAGAAACTTATATAAAATTAAAAAAACCCCTCGTAGTAATATACGAAGAGAGACCCAAAAGTAACAAGAAATGCGCTGTGGCGGTGAGGAAAAACCCATTGTTTAATCCGGTGTCCGTTAAGAACACGTATCCTGAGTTAGTGTCCAAAGTTCTGCCGCTGTGAGTGTATTAGTTCGCCTGTGGGAATTTTTTTAGTGCAACAACTTTTTCCATTTCGCCAAAAACTTGATGGCTGATTGTCGAAAGCAACGCGCGGCTGTAAAATTTTGTTTCCTGTTGGGGAAATCGGCCGCAAAAGATATGCTTAAGACTGCTTATGTGGATGCTGCCCTAAGTAAAACCAGAGTCAACGAGTGGTTTTCATGTTTTAAAAATAGAAAAATGTCAATTAAAGACCAATTCCGTTCAAGACGCCCCTCAACGTCAAGAAGTGACAAAAAATCAATGCTCTCTTTCGTGAAGACAATCGCCAAACCACTGATTAACTTGAAGAAGAGTATCCAGATGAAAAAAACAGCTCTTTGGCGCACAAGCAACTGGTTCTTCCATCATGATAACGCGCCGACCCTCACCGCTCTCTCCTTAAAGCTGTTTTTGACCAAAAACTCTCCCCCTACTCACCCAATCTAGCCCCTGTCATTTCTTTTTGTTCCCCAGACTCGAAAAGGACATAAAAAGTAAGCGTTTTGCCACTGTGGAGGAGGTAAAACAAAAATCGCTGGAAGGCTTAAAAAACATCCCAATAAGTGAATTTAAAAAATGTTTTGAACAATAAAATAATCGTTTGCAAAGGTGCGTTGTGGTCAAGAGAAAATACTTTAAAAGTGATCAAAATTTGGTGTAAAAATATTAAGAAATAAAGAAGTTATGACGCAATATCAAAATGTTTTGCATAAAAGCTGCCCAGTACGTAACCACAACATTAAACGTTTTTTTACATCTTGTAGCCAGAGTGTAATAAACATTACACTGGCAAAAGTAAGCATTTCACACAAAATAAAACATAAGTCAACTGAGGCATTATCTAGCAAATAACACCTTAAATATTGTCTTTGAAAGATGGAATTATTTGCGGGGCATTAGTGTAGACTCTTTCCATCACGTAGCCCAAACAAAAAACTCTAGCAAAGTTAAATTGCAAGATCTGAAGGTCCAATTAATGACCAAATTGTGTAAAATAATACGCATCGCAATTTTTTCACGGCTTGTATTGCTCGTAGCGCCATCCTGCATTGTCTATGCCTAAATTGTTCAATATAGGCCAAAGAAATACAGTTATAACTTGATAGTAGTAATGCACATTGACTATAACCGCATCACCTACATCGTTGTCAAAAAAGTAAGGTCCGATGAGTCCGCCGACAAAAAAAAGCAGATTTCTTGACAAACCCAGTGCGTTAGAAAAAGGTTTTGTCGCTTGAGATAATTTTTCTAAAAAAGTTAAGATTCCCCGCCTACTTTTCCAGCACCCAAGAAACAAAATAATTAACCGGTTATAATTCCTGCTTCAACTGCACTTTATAAGTATGCATGCTAAGATCTTTATGTGCCGCTGGGCCACGAGCCATGACGCTATGAGCGTAAACGCTCGGCGCTGCAAAAAGGAGCGTCAAGCGTCCAATTCAAATACATGGGTTTATACGTACCAGGCCACGAAATAGCGCTGCAAGACGCAGCGTCGTTTGCTTCTAGCGAAACAAACACGAGCGTCCGTTGCGTTTGACGCTCATCTTATAAGCCTCTTAAAAACAAATTAATACAAAAAATCAAGTACGTACACAATAAAATTTGACTGTTTATACCGTTGGAGCGTATTATTTGAGCGTCAGCGTCTGAAACAAATCGGTTTGTTTCAAACGCTCCTAAATATAGACGCCAGAACGTTTTCGTTTTAATTCATAATTTTGTCTAGATTGTAATTATAAAAAAAAATGTATTTTATCATTATTATGATTTAACTTATTTAACTATATTAAATAAAATAAATTATTATTACATTTTTTTTTGTAAAATTATTAGTTAAGTAAGAAAAACAATGTATAATTTTATGATATGTTTGTATAGGTTTTGCACTATACATATAAAACACATTTTGTCAGTTTTCACAATTATATATTAATAGAATAATGAAGAATTTAACTGGCATAATTTTAGAATGGATGAAACCTACATTGTTTGATAGATTATATTCTATTATCAAATTTAGTTTGCAAAAGCCAATTCTGACAAGATTTTGGGTTTTTAATTATTAAATTTGAAGAAATAAAATTTAATTTAAAACTATTATTTTTTATCATTATTGAGAAAAGATAGGAGAACAAAGCTAGATGTAACAAAAATTACATAGTTTTATATGTCATAGTTCAATAAGTCAAATGACAAATACGTAAATAAAATTATTTTAAAAATTAATTAATTTAGTTTTTAAAATAAATTTTGTTTTCCCGCGTTTTGTAGTTTTCTATTTGTATATATACTTTGTATATATGTATTTAAAATTTTGTATATACATATTATATTGAAAAGTAAGATTAATATAATTTACCTTTAAATAGTTTATTGGTAGAATAAATAAAATTTGAATTAAAAAAATAATAAAATGTTTATATAAACAAATATAAATGTATCATACATAACCTTAAATAGAAATGTCAAATATAATACGAATTGAGCTACTCGTGTTTAGACGCTATAACCGGCAAGATAATTTTTGTTTTTTTCCGCATTCTATGATTTTTTGTTTATGTAAATAATTTACATTTTTAAAATTTTGTATATATTGAAAAGTAACAATAATATAATTTATTTTTAATGAATATATTGGCAGAATAAATATTTAAAATTAAAAAAAAAGTGTTAAAAAGTTTATATAAATAAATATAAATGTATCATAACCCTAAATAGAAATGTCAAAATAAACGCTCCAACAAAAATTGACAGGCTCGTGGCCTTGTTTTTGACGCTGCTAAAATACGCTCCCAGCGTCCTTGACGCTACAAGCGGCGCGTTTGTTTCGTGGCCCAGCGGTAATTGTTGTAAACGTTTTAGGATACACAAACCTGGATTTTCTGCGACACTATTGACAGCGGCAAAGTTTTGAACTAATCTAACAGTATGAGTTCGAACTGGCAATTTTACATCAGTAACTTGACCATTTTGCTCAAATTAAAAAACCCAATAGTAGTAAAAGTAAATAATACTAATTCATAAAAAATAACAAAAAACGTTCAAGTGCTCAAAACAATAACAAAGCGAGTAATATACATAACAATAAAAATAAATAAACTCAAACCACTAAAAACCGTACAGGCGTACGCCTCTACAAGCAACGCGGAAGATGAGGAGGTACACAAATTCTACGAAAACATTTCACAAGGAATAAAAAAAAAATTAAAAAAAAACATCAAAAGTAGTAGTATAAGACTTCAACTGCAAGATTAGAGAACAAAAGCACCCGGAAGAGAAATATATAGGAAGACACGGATTAGGGAAGAGAAACAGCAATGGTACAATGATCGTTAACTTTCTTGAAGAACAGCATCTAAATAACGCTAACACTTTTTTCCAAAAGAAACAAAACCGAAAATGGACCTGGGAGAGCCCAGATGGGAGAACTTACAACCAAATAGACTACATACTAACTAAGAATAATCATATAAGAAAGAATGTCAAAGTACTAAACAGGTTAAACACAGGAAGCAACCACCGTATGGTAAGAGCAAATACCCACATTAACTAAAAGAAGCAAGAAAGTAGGGAAAAAAGCCGAAACAAAAAAAAACTCAAAAATAACCAAACCAATTCAACATCAGCCTAAAAAACAACTTAAAAAAACAACAATTGGAGAGTAATAATGATGTCATAAATCAAATGAATAAATCGATTGCAGACACATTAAAAACAGCAGCGACATAAAATTAAAATAGGCAGCGTGCAGAAAACAAAAAAAATCCAAACAAATTCAACCCAAAAACAAGAAGACGGTAATAAAAGACGTAATAGAACATATTGGAAACATAAAATAGAACTGGGCCGGACACGTGGCAAGAGACCAGACTAAATAGAATAAAAAAATAATTAGATAGAGACCATGTAGAAAATGTAAAAGCCCGGGACGGCCGCAAATGAAGTGAACCAACGACATAAAACGTACGGCAGGACTCAATTGGTGAGGATTATACCTTGAAGTAAAAACCGGCTAAAAAAAAGTTAATTAAATGACTCCATTATCTTATAAAACTCAATTGTTTAATATACATACAACAAACTCACTTACAACGACGCGACAGTTGTAAACGCAAAAACCACAGCTCCGGCAAAGCATTTAAAGAAATTGATGCATTTAATAACTCAAGACATTAGTCTAATATATGATTGCTGTCCATGCAACCATAATTGGACCAGATACTAGGCCTCATTAGTATCAACAGCGCATCTATTCTCTCAATTGGCAGGTTTTATAGTAAATATTTGTGTAGAAACATATTCAAAGGCTTGCAGCAGGTAACATAATACTAAAATGCTGATATAATAAAAAAAAGTTAATAAGATTATTGACAAAATATTGTCCTAAAAGTATGCAGAATAATATGTATATTCTAAAAAATGTCAAAAAAAAAGTGAGTATTACTAAACTTAAAGATGATTGTTATTAAAGATATTACAAACAACAACATAGATGTACACTGCTCAAAATAATCAGAGGAACACATATTTAGGTCTTAATAATTTTGTTATATTTATAGTCATTCATCGTTTGCAAATTGATACCGGAGGATATAAAAGACGCATTGGAGAAAAATAACCCAAACTCACGACTGGTTTTTTGTTATATCCTCCTTGCGTTCTCGCACATCCTTAGCAAAAGATCTTCAAATCAGGCTCAGAACAACTTATAATGTGGAAACATCCGACCAGACAGTTAAGAATAGACTAAGAGAAACCAACTTAAAGCCAAAAGACCTCTGCAAAAACCTGTTTTACCCACATAAGGTATGATTGAAACCATGGAATAGCCTCCCCTTAATTTTCCTGATCAACCCCATTGAATATCTTTAGAATTTATTTGATAGACTTGTTCAAAAACGCCCTGATCCACCTCAGATAATTGAACAGCTAACACATGCACTAATCAAAAAATGAAAGAATATACCACAAAAAAACATCCGTCGGCTCGTACAAAGCTTGCCTCAAAGATGTCAGTGATTCGTGCTAATAAAAGAAACACACGTTATTCATAAACCAAATGTTCTTAACAACTTTACATTATACTGACAAAATACTTGCTTGCTCCACTTTGTTTTATGTAGTTTTATATAAATTGTATTATTATCTTCAAAGTAATATGTATTTTTTTTGTTTTTGCATTTTTTTTGCTTTTCGTGTACAAAATTTGAGCAAAATCGGAGATGTCGATGTGAGGACGATTGTCCGAACTATCGTGAAATTACCCTATAAAACAAAGTCTCCTTGAAATGTATTTTAAAACTTTATATATCATGACCAATACATTGCGTGTCTTTAATTTAATTTTTTTATTTCAAAACAATAAGTCATATTTTTCAGAGTATTTACATAAATAAAAGTAGATTAGTCACTCTATTTTTGTAGCTAATTCAGTATAAAAACAATATTAAGTGTAATAACAACATGAATAAACAACAATTACAAGAATAAGGTTGCATTGTCCTAGTTTATGTAATAAGCACTCAATCCTATATATTTATTAAAGGAAATAGTTATATGATAAATATTTGCCTATTTATATATGTAATTATTGATATTGAAATTGTATATCAATTATTCCTTATTATAGTATCTAGGTGTCAGCATCGTTATTATACCGGTTTAGTTTCAAGAAATAAAATGTAGATGTTGTAAATAGTATAACCCACATGTTACTTTAGATTAAAACGCATAAATATTTAGATTACTATCGGCCGTATTTTTTTCTGATATAGATATCATTGAGTTAAAACTGTTAAAAATTATTCACATAAAGTGGCTTTCTCTATATATGCTTGAAGTCTCATTAGAAATAATTATTCAATATCAAACACCTTTAGATAACTAGTAAATTCTTCTCATAATATAACATAAAACTATTACATATCGCTTGTTATTTAATGTCATTACTTGTGAAATTATTTTGTACTACTAAATCAATTAGTATTGTGTACATTATTGGCGATATAAAATCTCATTAAAAGTGTATTTTTATATTATATCAATATAGTGTGTTTATGTAATCATGAAAAAAAAAACATAATAAATAGCTATAGAAAGTTTAGGAAATTACATTAGAATCATCTCTATTATTCTTACCAAATATCTATAATTATAAACTATCTAAACATATTTATAATAATTATTAGCAAAGTTCCCAGAAAGTGTAATCATTTGCTACATGATTTTCAAATAAAGTGAAAGAATATAGACATTAGAAAAATAAGCATCAGATGGTTTTATTTATAAACATTATGCTGTTATACAAAATAAATGATAATTTAAGCCATATTATTTACTATGAGTGTTACTCAACTTGCATAATTCATCAATTGCGGTTTTAAAAATTAAACTAAAATTGTATGTGAGAGACTTATTTACTATTAACTAATTACTATTATCTAACTTTACAATTTGTTTATATCATGGATTATAGTTTTGTAAGTGCAATATAAATTTTTGATACTGCAAATTAACACAGAGAAATAATGAATTAATTATCCATCTATCCAAATTTTAAATTAGATTGTATCTGCTATGGAGCTACCACATTTAGAACTTTTGCTGCAACCTGAATTATCAGTTTCTTTATCATAAATGCAACATGAGAACAAGTTTGGGTAATAATTATACTAAAATATTTAACATTAAAACATAAGTACAAGTATGAATATAAAAGAAAATTTATAAAGCATATATGCAACAGTAAAACATCAAATGTACAGAAAGATGGAAAATAACATTTTTATGATTAAAATAAATTACATACAATACAAAAAGGAAAAAAACAGATTAAGCAGGTAAAAAAAGGATTAATGAATGACGGTTTTTACTTAAAGGTAATTAAAACAAAGAACATTCCGCAAAAATGGGGATAGGATTAAATTATTTCATACAAGTAATAGTAATAATAATAATAGTAATAGTATCACTTTATTTCTTGTTTATATACAAAGAAAATGGAGAAAGTTCAGTCGGTTTGATCAATAAGCAAGTTTTCGGGATGATTAATTTTTTATTTATTAATTTCAAGAGCATCTAATACATTTAATTTTCTGCCTTTAGAACAGTTGTAAATGCTTTTAAGTTTATCAATACTTGGGAATGTGTGACTATTTTCTAAAATATGATTTGCAAAAGTACTATCTGAATCGTAAAAGCGTAATCTGAAAGAACGGTAATGTTATTTAAATCTACTTTCAAAATTTCTCCCTGTTTGCCCTAAATCTGAAAATATTTTCTATTTTCTCGGATATGTTACCAAAATATGATATTAAAACGTGTTTGATGAGTTCTATGATTTTTATCTTAGAATAAATTAACTGTATAGTGGGGCTATACTAAGATCTTAATAATAATATTTTTAATTGTGTTTTTTAAAAAATCATTGATATAATTTTAATAAGCTTCATTTGCCAAGAATTTGGCTTTAATGGTAGGCTAAAACTTCTATGAATCATTGAATGGTAGGCTGCAAATTTGTGACTGTTACGGTGTACAGAGTCAAACGGGATGGTTGAGTCTGTATAGATTGGTTTACAAAAAAATATCAAATAAAAGATTATTATTATGATGACATATCGTTAAGTCTAAAAAGTTTATTATGTTCTGAGTTTCGGTCTCTACTGTAAACTTAATACTGGGATAAATACTATTGATGTAAGTTACAAAAGTGTCTAATTGGTGTGAAGTACCTTTAAAACAAGCTAAGATATCATCAACATATTGATACCTACAAGAAATATGTTAACTTAATGCATTCATTTGAAGGAATGTTGGAGAACATAATACTAATATAGAAAAAACAAATTAAACTCAACTCAACTATAAATTAAATAAAATTGTTTTATATTGTTAGCAAGTTCTAACGAATTAACTACACTAAATTTTGAAGAAAAATGTGTATATTCTTTGATTAACTTATTTAATTTAATTTCTAACTTATGAGTAAGGCTGTTAAACTATGATACCACGGAGCGTATTGAAACATCTGGTTTGTGATTTTTTATTAATAATAATAACTTGGAGAAAAAAATAAAAGTTTACTACTGGAAAAAAAAAACATCGGAGTTGAATTTGGATTTTCTTAGTTAAGTCGTAATATTATAGGATTTTTACCGTTTATAAATTGCTGACTTAAAACTAATATTTGGATTTCGGAAGAACTACTATAGCATTTGATTTGTCAGATTTTGTAAAAGTTAAGTTTTAATTTTTAATTTTAAGTCGATGTAACTTAATAGTAGTTAAGTCGGAAGTAGAATGAGGAACTCGATATTATACTTCAGAACAAGCTTCTGGCGAAAACACGTATTTTTGAACCATATGTTATGTGATGCTATATAGTATTTCTTTTTTAGCTTCATATATATTTTGACCTAAACCGCTATACTGGCGCTATACTGCTTTTGCGAGTTATAGGTGTTTCTTCAAAAAACAAACAATTAGTTTTTTAAATAAAATAATAAAGAATAACAATAAGCAACATTTTTTGCTTCCACTAGAAACATGTTTATTATTTAAAATAGCAAACTTACACCGCCATTCTTTTCTCAACTTTTTTATCATATTTTCCCAAAAGTACAGCCTAATTTCCGCTTTAATGCTAACTTTGAGAGCGTAAATTGTAGGTCTAGATAGCATAAAGTTTGTTTTTAAAATAACAAAAAAAGTCCAAACACGTCAAATCACGTAACCCAATTTATGTCACCATTCTTGTAATTAGACGACTAACAAACTTAGACTGTAATAATGAGATTGTTTCACTACTTGTTTAGCACATGACACCATAATGTTGCAAAATGAGGTTCCCTATATGCATTAGACTGGTTCTTATTTTTTTTTTCTAGAATTTCTTTGAGTGCACCCTCAAAAAGTAATCTTTATGCAAAAAAGTAAGCCATGTTAAATTGCAGCCCTTAAAATTCAAAAAACACGTGTCGAACTACCTTTGAATTTTCAAAAGTAATATACTTAAAAAGTATCTAATCTTCCAAATTTGAGTTAGGTGCATACCCTGGGTCTTCAAGAAAGCAATTGAGTACTTGCTAATTAGATTCTACCCAAAATTTTACATCAATATACTTAGTTTATTATTTTTTTTAATTTATTTTACTTTCTGAGGGTGCACACAAAGAAAACCCAAATAAAATAATTTAAGAACCAGTCTAATATGCATACCCACCCACAAACAAGTAGTTGGTCAACATGTCTTTATAACGCACTGTAAAAGTGCTCTTCCAGCATCAACTTTAAAGAAGTATGGTCCAATAATCTGCCCAAACTCCGCACCAAACCGTCACACGTTCCAGATACAAAGATTTTTAAAGCCTATTTTCGCTTACTTATATGTTTGCAAACATTTCCATTAACTAAGTTTTCCAAGATTTAATACGTAAATGTTTGCCGTAATATATAATTGGCAGAATTAATGTCTTTTGTCAATTAAAAGTTATACAAGCAAAAGCTAAGATCTTTTCTCAAAATTCGTTATAATAAGATTTAATGGTTAAAAGCGACAGCAAATTGAAGTGTTCTAGTTCTTTTCGACACATTTTGCTGCCACGTCAATGTTTTCAATTAAACGTCTTAGTCAAATATGTTTTGGTATCGTCACATCTTGTAGTCAATTAGAAGCTCTGAAACGAAAGTCTACTTTCAAGACCGAGACATCTTAATATCGTTACTCTTAAAAATAACCGGAATAACTTATGGACTAATGAAAATAGTAACTCAATAATATCTGATAAAAATGAGCAAATCTCAACGGACAGCAGAACAGCAATGTTACCTATTAAAAAACAGCAAATTACATCAAGACTAATATTAGAATGTCATCATGCCCTCACATTGACCGCTCATGTAAATAGCATTAAACTGTGCTAGTTAAAAGGACAATCCAACAAAGTAGGCAACGTTAAAGGCTAACGGCTTGGCGAGCAAAAGGTTAACCCTCGAGATGTGTGAACCTAAACCTTGAACATCAATACCACTAAATAACATCAACACCCTACTAAAAGCAAATACATTTAATGCTTTTAAAGTACGATAGTACAACAACCTGGGCTATACACAGGCAAAAGTAGCTTTGATTGCCCCAAACCCCAAAGCAACCGACTACTACTTTTGACGTAAAAAAACCTGCAAAGTAATACAGAAATCTCAACTGAGAAAACACCTGCATACTATAAATAGCATAACATGTAAAAGATGTAAAATAGGTGATAAAAGGACCCAGCACTCTCTTAAGCAAAAGAATCCATTTAAGGAGATTGCTGGCTGTGTGAAAATAGTTCTACTCTCATTTATTTGCACAATTTTAACAAACAGAGGTATTTCAACCAGTGCTCCGCAATAAGTAAATATGTGTTCCGTAAAAAAAAAAAATGAAATTTGCTTAAAAAACAAAGTCAGTGACAATTACCAAACCATTTTGTTTCACGCTACATTAAAGATCTTGCTAAACATTTTTTTCAAAGAAACAAGTGCTGTTGACTTTTATGTCATAATTCTTGACATAAAAGTCAACTTCTGGTTTTTATTAATATTTTTTGAATCCTTACCACTAATTTAAAAATTTACTTTCTTTTTAAATCAAAATATAGATTTAATTTTAATTAAAATTATCGTTTTGCGTTTTGTCGTTCGTTAAAAGAAATGCAAATCTGCACATTTGAAACATCCTGTTGGTTTATATGTACAGAATCTTGTATATCTGCAGAAAATGGTACTTGTCTTGTTATTAAAATCAACTCAGTGGTAATTTTTGTTAACCGCCAAAGTTGACGTATTTTGGTGTAAATTAGTAGGAAAATATAAATTTGTTTTGTGTATTTAGGGTTTAGAAGTAAAAAATTTGAAAAAACTGCAAAAATATGGCTATTTTTCAACATAAACTCTTACAACTACACGTTTGGAAGCATCTATAACTGTTATTAAAAATTTGAATTCAGCGGACAATTCTACATATAAAATCGTCAGTATCGTGCTCATCGGCCGTAAGAAAATCTAGAAAAACAAGTTTACAAAATTTCTAGGCAAAAATTGGGTTAAAATTAATTATTTTTTCATATTTGCAAAAAATATTATATAAACACTAGAATTAGTTAATTTTTGTTATGTCAAATTTTGATAAGCGCCGAGTGGATTTATGTTCAAATGACAAAATTAATAATATTCTCAAACTGTGGAGTCAATAAATTAAGTCTAAATAGGCGCCGCAAGCGCAAAAACTATCAAACAAAGAGTAAAATCGCCCAAAATTAGTTCAAGCAACAAAAGATGTTCTTGTCAAACTTCTAAAATAAACTTAAAAAAATATAAGCCAAATAAATAAAAGTAAACTTAAAAAAAATAAAAATGTTAGAAAAAAACGAACTTTTCTATGGCCAATAAGTACAACACCAATTATTTTCATGTAGAATTGTATGCAGAATTCAAATTTTTAATAATATTTTGTGTATTTGTAAGAGTTTATGTTGTTTAATTTTTTTTGAGTTTTAGAACCCTAAAACCAAATACACAAAACAAATTTATATTTTCCAACTAATTTATGTGAAATTACGTCAACTTTTTCTCGTTTAAATTTTTTTTACAAAAATGCTAATTTGTCCAAATCACTAAGACCAAAAAAACGTTTTTTTTAAATTTTGCAGTATATAGACAGAGTATAGACTTAAAATAGCGCAAATTAAATTCTACAAAAAAAATCTGACTAATTTGGTTAGTTAAATAATAGTTAAAATTTAAAAAAATGTAGAATTTGTTTAAGGGTTTAAGGGTTTTACCCTCATGAACCGATAAAAAAACTACTATTAAAATAATAGCAGAAAAAATGTATTTAAAAACAATAAAGCACAATAAAAAAATATTGTCTGTTCAAGTGCGGCGACAGCATCCAGAGTAAAAAAACAAAAACACAGTTCTTCCATCAGATAAAGAGTTTCCAATTTCAGCAATTTCACTGCCCAAACTGAAACTAAAACGACTTAACTTCAAACTTCTTAGTAGTCATTATGCACCTTAGATATTGCAATATTAAAGTTTTTCAAGAATTATTTTTCAAATCGCTTAAATCGAAAGAATCGTCGCTCGGCCTAAGAAATCCAATGCCCTGGCATCTCTAATTGTCATTGGAAAAATTTACATCAAATACGTCAACAACATATCCAACTCTACAACCGCTTTCAGAGATTTAAAAAATAAAACAAAAACATCCGTACATCTACCCCATTCAGTTTGTAGAGTGCATATTATCAAAAGTTGTGTGTTCGAATTTCACTCAAGGTCATATGTTTGGATTTTTTTATTATCATACGAAGTAATGGCAAAAATTAATTTAATTTTTTTAATTTTTTACGTACTCTAAATTTTGGTCGAGATATCAGACAAGACCTTAATAAATTAAAAGATTGAAACCATCTACTTTAATTAGTCTTGTAGTGGCATCCAGACAGACATCATTAGGTTTCAACTACGCCAGATTTGCAAAAAAATGAATACCAAGCGGTCATCAAATTATTTACATTGGAAAGTCTTACCCCTCATCAAATTAAACAAAAATTAGATGACGTATACGGTGAAGGTTCACCTTCTTATTCCACCGTAAAAAATGCAATAAAAGGTTTAAATGAGCTATGACTATTCGCCGACTAAAAGTGAGGAAATTATCAGCAATGTCCGGTATACATCAATTTGCCGAATTCCATGCTAATTTGAGTATAAATAAAGTGAGTGCAAGATAGGTCCCAAAACTTCTGTTTGCTGTTCAAAAACAACATCGAGTTGATTGTGCTCAATCTTTTTTGAAACTTTGTGAGAGAAGAGAAAAAAGTTCTGCAATCTATTGTTACGAGGGATGGAACTATAGTCTTGTATCATGATCCTCCAAAAAAAATCCTTGCAATGGTGGCGTGCAAGTAAACAACCACAAAAAAAACAAAAAATCCCTGTCAATCAAAAAAATCATGGCCACAATCTTTTGAGATTGAAAAAGAATCTTGATGATTGATTTTAAATAAAGAAATGCCATGACAAATAGCGCTTATAATGCTACCTTATTATATAAGTTGAAAAAAATATTCGGAGAAAACGTTGAGGAAAATTAACAAGAAGATGTTGTTGTACAATAATGTACCTGTGCACACCGATGTGGTTGCTTAACTTGCCATAAGAAAATGCGGCTTTCAAAAAATTGATTATCCCTCCTACATTCCAGACTTGACCCCTAGCGACTACTTCCTGTTTTCAAAATTTTAAAATAAACCTTTAGGATAGACGATTTCTTGACTATAAAGAGGTGAAAACTGTTCTTTTAAAGCATTTTGACAACACATCTTTAGAATGTTTTTATGAGGGGATAGAATGACTAATTAATCAATGTAAGAAATGTGTTAAGGTTTAAGATGATTATATTGGAAAATAATAAAATGTCTTTCTCATAAGTGCATGATTTCTTAGTTAGGGCAAAAATTTATAGAACATGCTAAAACCTACAATTACTTTATTAAAAAAAAATGCCTGATATATGTTACAGTTGCTCTATAGCATCTATAAAAAACTCTTTTCTGATGTGAAATATTTTTTGTAGCATTTCAAGCAGCTGTCTCAAGCATTTGCAAAAACACCTTTGATCAAAGACGTTTACGTAGCCAAAATGAAAGCTGTTTAGAGTTTAGCGACAAAGAATATAACCATAATTTAAAAACTGTCAATTCAGTGAGTGTTTACAGACTAACTTTGTTTGCGACAAATTGAATCTGAACCAAAAAAAAAACGAACAACCAGAAGAACAACTGCAGCTCGGGCTTGATATTGATTTAAAAAATAAATGCTTGTTTTGTAAATAAGTAATTACCAATCAACTTAAATATAGATAAAGAAACAAAAAACAATTAATTCAGTATCATGAATCTGTAGCTGCAAGAGCTACGTACCATCAAGAATGCAATTTGTGTGTGCTAAGGAGACTAAAAAAGAACAAATTTGCGGGAACTTAGTAGACGACGCTATGGAAGAAATCTCTTTTATAATAGAAGATTCCTACAAGTGTCAATTTTCTATAAATAATTTGATAGTAAAAACTTATTCTGATGTGTTGTCACACCGTCAACAATTTTTTTTGTCATGCGTGTGCAAAAACTTTTCATGGAAAAAAAAAGTACAAAAAAAAATTAAAAAAATGTTTCCTCTTTTTTAGATGTTTAAGATGCATACAAGTTTTTATGCAATCAAGAATAGTATCAAAAGTCAGTTATCAACATAAAATTAAGTGGACTTCGTTGAAGTTGCAATATGTTGCTTACAAAATTCTATTAATCCAAAACTCGTTTAGATTTCATACTGTCCCTTTCACTTCTGTTAAATTGTGTTGCTGCAGGGAATATGGGAAAAACATCACTCTTTTGCTACTGTAGTTAGGCAAGATAAGCATGATAAAGTTTTATTTATTTTATCTTGCCTTTATAGTATAAGGCATTTTTATTTTTATTCCAGTTTATCTTGCTTTCCATTGCTTTCTGTTGTGAGTTATTTGTTTTACCTATTCCCATGTTGTCCCTTTCCTTTTCTTGGTTCTCCTATTCGGTTTGTTGCTGTTGCTCGTGTCTCACACATTCTCCTTGTGCTTCTACTTTCATTCATTGTGCAGACAAGTCTAAACTATCTTATCTGAAATTTTTTCGCTGATATATGTTAGCGTGAGTAGTATTACTCCTTCTACAATTTCACAAAATACGGTCCAATCACACCTCTGGAATAAAATCCACACCACACGGTCATTTTTTGTGAATGCAATAGAATTTATTGAAGCACATGCAAGTTCATTGCTGTCCAATAACGCATATTTTGTTTATTGTCAATGCTATCAAGCCAAAAATTAGCTTAATCGTTGAAGATAATTTTTCAATAAAATTCAGATTTTATTCAAACTTTATACAAAGTCCAATCGGAAAAGTTTCGGCGCTTCAAATGATCAAGAGACTTTAGTTTTAAAGTTAATTTGATCTTGTAAGGATGTAGGCAAAGATCTTTACGCAAAATTCACCACGATGAAAACTTAAAGATTTCCAACTCCTGTAAAAAGCTTCGAATCAACTGATTTAGCTCAATTTAAACTAAAGCATTTACGGCTGCAATATTTTTGGTACTTCGACTTACTAGCACACATTTAATAGTAAATATGTTGACTCAAATTAATCCACTATAGCACAAACAACCTTTGTGATGCGACGATTATTACGACCAAAAGTTAGATTAAACTCTCTTAAAGTTGCAACCACAGACTTAAAGTTTTGGTAATAAATTTTAATAATTTCCAAACGTTGCTGGTTTGTAAACTTTACCACTATAAAAATAAAATCTAAATCTTCAAAGCAGATGCGTATGTGTTTTTTTTTTAAATTTTTTTTTTTTGCTTATTTGTCTCAATCTATTCTGAATTCACATTGATTATCTTCTATTATTTCCTTAAAACATTTAAATATAAACAAAAACGATATTCAAAATGAGCAGAATTCATCAAGAAATGATAAAAAATATGTTAAGCAGATCCAAAACCGTAAAACTGGCAAAAGTAAGGTCATTACAATAAAGTATTAAAAACTCTAGCCGATCCACCTGTATGCATTTTTCAAGATATGCCACGCTGTTATAAGTATAGTTTAATATTTCTTTGCTTCATATCAAGATAGTTTAATTATATATATTAATATAAATATAAATTAAAATATTGAATTATGCTGGACAAAAATGATATTATTTGACGAGGTGGTGATTGCGCGTGCGCTAAAATGGCAGCCAGCATTTGTGATACAGTTTACAGATTTACAATGTAACTATTTTTTTTATAATTGTGTAAATAAATATATATATATATATTATAAGTATTCAGCACTTAAGTTTCTTCTAGCTGGCAAGTACTCGATAAATGCATGTAGTTTTAGCAAAAAAATTACAATTTTGTAGGAAACTTCTAGCTTCTAGACTCTGAAATCCAGAAACAGTTGGAAAACTACCTAGCCTATACTAAAAATACCGCTACACCTAAAAAAAAAACAAACAACCCAGCGCAAGTGGTTAAATACCAGAACAGCTATTTTTTAACAAAGCTATTTTAAAAACTTTTTTTTCACTTTTATAAAAGTATTAATGAACATTAGAAATTTAAATATAATACAAAAAACTAAAAAATATTTCAATAAATTTAACTTGTTATTCCAATACATACATTTTACCGATTCAAACTGCATTGCTTGCAAAGCAATTTGATAATATAGATAACACATATGATTTGATCAATACTACTTACCAATTCCCATTATATCATAAAATAAGAGTGAAAGTAACATATTAAAAATAATATATTTAATTATAATTTTTTTTATCTGGATACTTAATAAAATCGTGGCAAACACTCTACAACCAAAATCATAATTAGATGGATGTTTGAACACAATAAGTTTATTATATTAGCTTAAAAAAACGTGACTGGTACTTGGGAAATCTGTAAATTCTACCTTAACCTATTTACACTTACTATTGTAGATTTCAATTACAAATCCTTTTATTCGTTAACAACGTGAATGTTAAAACATGCAAAAATCAATTTACATTTCGTTTCAGTTTATGATTTCATTTTCCGTACGATAAGTTTTAAGGTCAATTACATACATTAGACAAAACATAATAATTCTCCCAAGAAGAGATGCTTGTATTTACTAGTTTGTATGAAAATAAATTGTCTAACATACAAAGGAATCTCATTACATTTTTACCAATAAAATTATATGGGAACTCTGCGACAATCACCAATTACCATATGAAAGCTCATAGAAAATTTTTTCTATATGAAAGAGGAAATCTAATTAGAAATTGATTTATAAAAAGTAACTTTAAGACCTTGATGCATCAGTAATCGATTGATCTCAATTACCTATTTGAATTGCAGCAAGGAAAAGCCCACAAAAAACTTACAACTTTCTCGAGTAAATATCGTGCTTACTAAAAAATGTTTGCAAATGGCACTTTCCCACACTATATAGAAATAAAAATTTGAAATTTCTAAAATGAATTTTTGAGTTTTACAATAGTGTTGAATTAGAAAATCATTTTCGAGTTGAATGTTCTTTATTGAGGTCCTATAAAGTTATAAATTAATTTCGTCGATTAACGGAGATCGCTTGAGGGTATTCGCATAGCCATTCTACTTTCTCTTGTGAGCGTCTCCACTTTTTTTTATCTCTACAGGAGAGAACATGGAAGATTCACACACAATCATACATGTGTAAGATTTATATATTTACCATTTGCACAATATAATGTCGATGACATCAGCCTAAAATATCAAAAGATGTTGCGTAAAAAAATATAAAATAAATAGAAAATAAGTATTAATTGATTGTTAAAGTGCTGCTAAAAAGCTATTAAAATATTGCAGTTTCTCCACGGTGTAAATCAATTTTTTTTGTAAGTTTTACCATTAAGTGATGTTTATTTACGTTGCGTTATATATGCTCACAGCAGGTGTTTTAATTTACTCAATAGTTTAAATATTATTGTGTATTACTAATTAGTTTTAATGGATCATTAGATAAGTTCATTGTAATCGAAAGTTATATTAATTTCAACATTTATTAAAGGTTGTAAGAATTACAGGAAAATAAATTAATTATCAATCGATTAAAAAGAAAACAATAAAATATTTTTTGTTGTATTAAACATAGCCGATTTGTATTCCTCTCCTCATTTTTGTAATAAAATTTTTTAAACATATGGTAAGAGCTGATTATTGAATTGTACAGTATAACTTAAAATGCAACTAATTCTAATTTTTCTGATATGAGGGCATGGTATTTGTATAGTACATGACATAACGTTAAACTATTCACATCTTTGTGGAAGGTTTGTGCGCTAACTGACTGTTGTAGTCTCTTGTATTTCTTATGGGGATTCCTGATTACATAATGATTGAACATTGTGTATGCACTCTCCATACAATGCTTCCGCGATCTTAATTTATTATAAGCATTACATAATGTACCTAACATTTCCATCTTTATATGTCCCTTCATATATGTTAAAATTAGTATTTACATAAGAAGAATATAAACCAAAAGAAACTCGAATGAAAATATTTTAACTGTTTGTTTATACCATCTAACAATTCATAATTTAATAAATACTCAGTTTAAGAGAAAATTTATATTTATATATAGTTCAATAGATTATTTAAAGTAGATTTTGCAACAATTTAATATAGCACAGACATCTTTATATCAAAATAAAGCCGTCAAATTTTCTTAAAATCTTCATAAAAATACTTATATATTACTCGGATATTCTTATTCCTTAAACTAAATTTGAATACTATACGCTACATTTTCATAGAAACTTAAAACTAATATCACTTTGCTATGGATATATATAGATAACATAAAAAACTCCTCGTATAACAGAAATTAATTACTGCATAAAATAAGTAATCGCAAGATTAAAAAAAAAAACAGAAGACATTAAAACCGCAAAAAATATCTTTAAGAATGAAATTTACCCCAAAATATACAAAAAGGCATAACTGTTCATAAAAATAAATAAATACCAAAAAAACAATCCTTCTGCATATAGACCTACTTGGCAGTCTAAGACTATCCTATAGAAATAAAAAACACAGAACTAAAATTAAGCTGTAGATAGTAAAAAAAAATGAAAAACATACTTTTAAACTACTTTAAAAGAATAATCTAAAAGTATTTAGTAAACTAAATCCCCATAATAAAAAAAAATCATTAGAGCAAATGTCCCACAAAAGTCTGTGCTTAGACCAACACTATGGAACTTCGATATGATGGAATCCAAGACATACACACAAGCAATCACACGTCCTGGGTATGACACTAAACTGCATCTAACAACCGGACGACTGTCGGTATAAAAAGTCCCCCTCTTGCCAACCAACAGCTTCGAGTGGAGGAGTTGACATGAGTTAGAGCAACCTCTTGTCCTGAGAAAGAGAAAAAGTATGGTATAGGATGTAGAAGGCAACAGGAGTTCACTACTTTAAAGATACACATGTATATCCCTAGTACAATCAATCAATATGGCCAAATTCAGAGCAAATTATAATACTGGAGTAAAATGTCCCTCAATCGGATATCTGGCAGGGACTGTTTGGAACAACACCACCACCACAAAGATGAAAATGACACTATTAAACTCAACCAAAAAACGTCAAAAGCATGTTTCAGGCAGGGAAAGCAACAAATTTAACAAAAGAAATGCGACGGTAAAAATCTACATCCTCGGCTACAGCGAGACAAGATAGCTAAATACGGACAAATCGCAAATAGATGACTACCATATTTATTACTCAGGCAATACCCAGCCGCAGAACTAAAATGACAATGCAATCATAGTTACAAAAAAGTAAAAAAATCAATCCTAAAATTTCTACCGATATCAGACAGAGTAGCAATAATGAAGCTGAATTCAAGCCCATGTAAAATTAACATCATTCAGGTCTATGTGCCCACGAAAGATGCAAATAAAGAAGATATCGAAAAGTTCTATGAGGACTTAAGATTAGAACAAAAACAAAAAAAAAAATCACAGTGCTACTAGAAGATGCGAAAGTTGAATAAGAAACAGATAAAGATACTGTGGGCATACATAGACTAGAAAGCAGAAAAGAAAGAGGAGAAACGTTAATCCAATTCTGCAAAGAACACGCCATAATGAACACCTCTTATAAGCTGTCGCCTAGAAGGCTATATACGTAGATATAGCCGGCCAACATCCAAGAGAATATGAACAGATACACCGCTATATTAAAAACAAAATTAAAGAAGCCCAGGAAAGCTGGTAGAGAGAGCAATGTGCCGAGATAGAGGAATAAGACAAAAAACATGACGCACTAAATATGTACAAAAAGATAAGAGAAACCACAGGAGCACGCAAGTCTTGACAAAACAACATCATTACTGATAAACATGGCAAAGCATTGCTAAGTACAGATAATAAAATAACAAGATGGCAAGTATACATACAATCTCTTTATACTGATGCCAATAGAAGAATAAATACCGGTAATAACGCACCATCAACGAAACCTCTCATAACGCAAAGTGATCAAAGCAATACAAAGGCTAAAAAACAACAAAAAAGACACCAAGACCCAATGAGATTCGAGGAGACATTCTGAAACTAATAGAGGAAACATCCCTGAGAACTGGCTAACATCAACATTTACACCAATACCCAAAAAACCCACAGCTAAAAAGTGCAAAGACTATAGAAGAATATGCCCTTTAAGTCACTTCTTGAAGGTTTTTCTTCTTAGTACTAGAGACGCAGTCTAAATGTCCAAAGACCAAAAGACTTTGCTGTTTTGTCGACTTTGAAAAGACGTTCGACAGAGTCAACCACGACAAACTAATGCAAATTAAACATCAATCAAAAATAGACAAAAAATATGCACGTATCATATCAAACCTGTACAGCCAACAGACCGCACGCATCCGCGTAGAGATTGTTGGAACAATTCCCAGCACTGGAAAAAGAGCAGGAAGGGATAATAATAAATGAGCAGATCATCAACAATTTGCAATACGCAGATGATTCTGTATTAATCGCCAACAGCGCTAACGGACTACAAAGGATAATATATAGAGTAGTAGACGCCTGCCAAGAACTTAATATGCGACTGACAATTCTTTGTGAACGGGACCATAGCCAAGAAACAAAAATAAGGATTGTAAAAGCACAATCAGCTTTCAACCAAATAAGGAGTATATTATGCAACATGAATCTCTGCCTCCAACTTCGTACGCATTCTAAGATGTTGCGTCTTCTCAACCCTCTTATATGGAGTAGAAGAATGAACACTGTCCAAAGCGGTCAGCAAGCAATTAGAAAGTTTCAAGATATGGTGCTACCGCCGCATGCTTAGGGTTTCATGGACATACCGAGTAACCAATGAAACTATACTTATACGTCGGCATTAATAGTGTTTTTAGGCTGATATGCCAAAAATATTAACTAACTAACTAACTATACTTATACGCATGCAAAAAGACAGAGAAATACTTAAAACAATAAAGCAGAGAAAATTG
This sequence comes from Tachinus rufipes, assembly GCA_963932245.1. Classification (NCBI taxonomy): domain Eukaryota; kingdom Metazoa; phylum Arthropoda; class Insecta; order Coleoptera; family Staphylinidae; genus Tachinus; species Tachinus rufipes. The sequence continues at coordinate 57,478,667 of OZ010748.1, forward strand.
ACATATTTAGGCCACATCATGCGCAATAGTGAAAGGTACAAAATCCTACAGTTAATTATGCAACGCAAAACCGAAGTGAAAAAATCACGAAGAAGACGACAAACTTCCTGGCTAAAGAACTTGCGTCAATAAACCGGCAAGACTTCAATAGAATTATTTAGAACCGCGGTATATTGAATTAGATAGACCAGATTGATCACTAACGTAAACTGAAGATACGGCACATTAAAAAAAAATCACAAAAATTGCTTACGCAGATAATTTAGTAATTGTAGCAATATCTAAGACAAAAAAGAACTTACTTTTAAACGTAATGATGCCTCAAACAAAAATCATACTGCAGACAAGTAAAAAAATAGGCAAAAAAATAAGCATAATTTGGCTCAAACATCTACAAAATTAAAGAAGCCCTAAAATATCTAAACATAATATTCTATTCTTTTTCTTCTTCTTATCGAAAGCCGTTCGGTTTGTGGTGACGTTTTATCAATCCTGGTTACGCTGTTCCTGAGATATCAATGTCCAGCTGTCTCTCCATCTATTTGGTGGTCTGCCGAGAGGTCGAGAGGTCTTTTTGTGTTTGTTTTGCCATCTCTTACAGTCTTTGCTAGGCAAATATCATCCATTCGTAAGATGTGCTTGTTCCACCCACGTCGTCTGCTTCGTACCCACCTTGCGATGTCCGGTGTGTTAAATTCGCCCCTAATTTCTTTGTTGGGTTTGCGGTCCATCAATGTGTGACCAGTTGTCGTTCGTAGGGTTTTCATTTCTATGGTTCTCAACCGCCTCTTTGTCTCTGCGGTGTTAGCTCTTATTTCCGCTGCATAGGTAAGTATTGGTCTGACACATGATTTGTATATCCTAGACTTACTCTCTACTGATATGTGTTTATTCTTCCATATCGGTTTGCACAGGGCGCCTGATATTCTTACCGCCTTGTTGGCCTGCTTCATAACGCTGTCTTTGAGATCTCCGTACGAATTAATCTCTACCCCAAAATATTCGAATGCGGACACTTGTTCGATATTTTGATCTTGTACTACAACTTTGCACCTAATTGCTGATTTTGAAATGACTAAGCTTTTGTTTTTTTTTGTAGCAATTTTCATATTGACTCTATCGCATGCTGCTTTTAATGTGTTTAACAGCCGTCGTAGTGCCTCTTCTGAGTCCGCAATGATAATGGCATCAGCGTAGCACACGATCTTTATAGCAGTCCTGCCTAGTTTGTATCCGTGGGTTGTTCTGTCCAGGCTTTCTATTATTTTGTCCATTAGCATGTTGAAAACTTGTGGGCTAAGACTGTCGCCCTGTCGTATACCTGCCTTGATTTTAATCTCTATTTCTTCCCCGTTCGCAGTCCTTAGTTTTGTCTTATTGTCGACAAAGCAGAGATAGGCAGGTTTGTTAAATTCGATTGCTTTTTCAGCGATTTGACGAATTATATAGATGGGATGGCGTCTGTTGTTGAACGATTCTTCCTAAACCCTTGTTGTTCTTCCCTCATTGTTGCATTTATTCCGATATTGTTAGCCAAGAGTTTTGTGAATATCTTCATTGAAGTGCCTAGCAGGGTGATGCATCGGTAGTTATTTGGGTCGTCTAATCTACCTTTCTTGTGTAATGCGATGTTTGTGCTCTGTTTCCAGTCTTGTGGCACATGTGTGGTAGAAAGGATCTTATTGAACAGCTTTGCTAGTTGTTCTGCTAGTGGTTGCCCTCCATATTTTAGGAGTTCGTTTCTGATGTTGTTTGGGCCTGGTGCTTTACCGTTTTTAAACTTTTCATAGCTGCTCCTATTGATTCCGTCGTGATCTGGTCTAGTATATGAGTGCCATCCGTAGATGTTGAAATTTCGCTCAATTCACCGTCTTCTTGTGAATACAATTGCTTTAAGAATTTTACCAGTTTTTGCGACTCAATGGTACTTATCTACGCTGTTTCATTGACCTCCTTTCTGAGTCCTCTCAGGAGCTTCCAAATTCTTTTTTGTGTGCCATACATGCCATTCTCCATCTCTCTACTGAATTCATCTCAATGGTTACACATAATACTCAACACTAAAAAAGCCACAAAGAAAACATGACTTTAAACTAATGCACTAGACGGCATCATGCCAAGGAAATCGTAAGCAAGTAAAGCAAAAATATACTGTAATTAGTCCTACGACCATATCTCAGTACGCAGTACGATCCAAATAGCAATTCTTGTTTTTAACACGGCTGCACGGAAGATATCTTTTGATGTACAACCAAACCATCAGCATAAATCTTTGAGCCATGAGTTCTATCTTTTGCCAATCGTTTTCTCTATATTTTTCATTCAATTATTACCTGTAGTAGTTCATATCTTTTTTTCTTTTATAATGTGCCCTAAATATTTAGTTTTTCTTTTCACTACTGTAAATGGTAAATCTGTTTGTTTATTTATGCAGTACCTCGACGTTTGTTACTTTTTTTACCCAGAGAATCTTTAGCATACGCCTGTATGTATACATTTCAAAACCTTCAATTCAGCTTTCGCATCCGTACAAGAGTATTGGAAATACGTAACCATCAAAGTATATATAAAAAAGTTTAGCATGTTAGTGTACCTCAGCTTGTTCGATTTTTGATCTTACTTTTTTTTTAGTTGATTATCTGTTCTAAAACATTGCCGTTGATTGTTATGATAATGTTTGTCGGCGGTTTTAAAAATGACATAATTTTGATCTTAGCTATGTTCACATACTGTATCTTTTTGCTATACCTTACTTCAACTTGAATGTTTGTTATAAGAACCATCAGCGTATCAAAGATGGTTATTAGTTGCCCATTAACGTTGATTCCATCTGCTTTGTCATCAAGAACCTCATTGAAAATTGTCTCCAAATATAGGATTTTTCAAACAAACATAATAATTTTGTATTTAAATATAGAACGCAACCTTAACTTTCTTTCTGATTTGTCAAAACATAAGTCAAGACTTACATTTTTATCATGGTAAAATTCATAAACAAGCAACAGTTGGAAATTATAAAAATGACTACCAAAACTCTGAGTCTGTGGTCGCAACTTTAAAAGCGCTTACTCCAATTTTCGGTCGTAATTATCAACATATTTACTATTGAATGTTCTTGTGCCAGTAAAACAATGCTCCGATCAAAGTACCAAAAATATAGGTTCAGTTTAAAATGAACAAAATCAGTCGATTCCACGTCGTTCACAAGAATTTTTCTTTATTGCGCGTTTAACAGCTATTTTACATCGCCCAGAAGTTTTACAACTTGTTTGAAGGCAGTTGATAGAACCAACGACTTATTAGGTGATTTTCGAATCACACCGGTAGATAAATAATAAGTTAATATTTTTAATCATATTTGAGGATCAAACCCTGGACTGTTAGCGTGCTACGCTAACGCTTTTTAACTGAGCTATCTCACCTATGGAGCCTCTTGATCAATTTAAATGCGTAAACTTCTCCGATTGGGCTCTAGAAAAGTTAGAAAAAACTAATTTTTGGTTTAATAGCTTTATCAATAAACAAAATATGCATTATTGGGCAGCAACAAATCCACATGTGCTTCAAGAAACTCCATTGCGTCCACTAAAAGTAACTGTAGAATGCCCATATTGCAAGATTATTTTTGGCCGGAGTTGGATGGATTTGATATCACTGATATGTGGATCCAACAAGATGGCGCTACATGCCACTCAGCTGGTGAAACAGTTGATATAATAAAGAGAAAGTTCGGTAATCGTGTATTTTTGAGAAATGGTCCGGTCAAATGGCCACCTCACTCATGCTATTTAACGCTGTTGGATTTCTTTTTATGGGATCAAATTAAGTCGTTGGTTTATGCCAATAAACCAATAACTTTAAAGGAACTCTAGAACAATTTCAAACGCAAAATTGCTAACGTTTTGAAAATTGGCTCCAAAGAATAGGCTAGTACATTCAACTAGGACAGATATATTAAATAACCAATAATAATCGAGATTGTCGTATGTAAATAAAAAACCAAACTTAAACAATTACAAAACTTTTGATTGTACATATCGTTTGTTAAAATTAAACCAAATTTATGTCAAGCACATAAAAATGCAAAATAATATTTTTTTTATAGAGAGATTTAACACAATATAGGCGATCTATCGTAAAGCAAAAAAACAAGAAAGAGTGGTTATTTTTTGTAAAAAAACATTGTTTACTAATCTCAAATTAAAAAAAAGTCAAAGTACTATCAATAGTAAATATCACAGAACTTGTTGCAATAAAAACTAAATTATAGTTACAATATTCATTCACCAAAGATCGGTTTCAAGTACTCTTCACTAATTATTTAAACAACTTGTTCAGTAAAACCCAAAGTTGTAACGCATATATCAGTGTTTAATTATAACCATTATGCCGCAATTTAAAAATAATGATGATTTAAGTACAATTATTAAATTTCAGCATACATCAATCTTCTAGAGTAAGAATTACAAATAAAAGTAAAAATAAAAACTGCTTATCAAAACGTATAGAAACTTGATATTATATTTATAACAAAGAGACAAGTAACTTAGACATTATATAACTAACAATTTATTCTTAGAGTAAAACATAATATTTTAAGAACACTATCTTAAGACCCTATGTAGATCTAAGATTTAGGTGTAAAGTATCAGATAATGTTTTTCAATAAATATACCTGTAGTTAAGTACATAATTACTGTAAAAAACTTTAGCTATGACGATTCAATAATTTCAGTATTATGACATAGAACGGAGAAGCAAACAAACTGCACTACCAGTGATGTGATAAATTCCATTGCTAAAGCATGTAATAAAACACTTTGGAAAGCCTTAGGTCAAGCAGAAAACCGGTTTTCTGGTGGAACGGCAAATCTCGGAAACCAGAAAAAAAGTGTAGAAGCCAAAAAAAAGCTCACAAGAACAAATGGCTAAAAGGACAAGTCTAACCTAAAGAAGCTCAAACAGACCTACAAGAAACACAAGGAAAGCCTAAAACATGCAATAAATGCTGCCTAACGCGTTTTGTGCAACAAAATAAAAGATGATTTGTAGAGAAAAGGCTACACATTATAGCCGGTAAGCTTGGTGTTTGCAGCCCAACCTCGCTCCCGGACGAAGAACAGTAGAAAATACAAAAAAGTTGCTTGCGCCCGACAAAGAAACAAAGTAGAGGAAGAAGACGATCCAATCCAACAAAGTCACTGAGTGCACTGCAGAAGAAGTCAGGAAGGCGGGCAGTAAATTAAAAGCAGGTAAAGCTGCAGGTGATCAAACAAAAGAGATACAAACACAAATCGAAATTGCCAGGTCAACATTTATAAAAATGAAAAAGCTATTCACTAGTAGGGACATTAATAAAGAACTTAGGATGAGGATGCTGCGGTGCTATGTATTTTCTACACTGATGTATGGAGGTAAAACATGGACCCTAAAAAAAACCACATAGACAAAATTCAAGCATTTGAAAAGTGGCGTATCCCCTGAACAGATAGAATCACTAACATAGAAGTGTTAACCAGAATGCAGAAAGAAGCATAGGTTATTATTACCATAAAAAAGAGGCAGCTTCAATATTTAGGACACATATTGAGAAGCCCAAAATATAGACTTCTCCAATTGATCGTGCAAGGAAAAATTAGTGGAACAAAAAATATTGGGAGACGCCGCGTATCGTGGCTTAAAAATCTTAGAGACTAGTTTGGTTGCAACAACATTCAACTCTTCAGAGCTGCAGTCAATAAGGTGCAAATAGCTTTGATGATAGCAAACCTCCAATAAGAGATGCACTAAACAAAGAAGAAAGCTGCAGGCCCTGATGGTATTCCGCCAGAAGTATTCAAGGTCCTGACCGAACAAAACGCAGAGCTATTGTCCACCTTCATCGACAAATTAATCAAAAATTCTTTTAGAAAAAAACCGTAAACAACCTGTCAGCATATAGACCACTGTGCCTCACAAATACAATACAACCATTTTTTGAACAAGTGTTGAACAGCAGGTTAGCAGAAGAACTCCAAGAGTGTGGCAGGTTATCCGACCATCAGTTTGGATTTAGATAAGGAAAGTCAACAATAGACGCAATCCAATTGGCTAACAACGCAGTCAAAAAAACAAAACAAAACAAAACGTGTAACCCTGGTTACCCTTAATGTCAATAACGCATTCAAAGTACCAGCAATATCCAATCAACCTCATTTGCTCGTACCTCCAGAACCTAAACCAAAAACCTCTTTCTTAGTGTGACCTGTGGTGTACCACTCTGTGGAATATATTCTACGACAACACGATCAAGATATAGCTACTAGAAAACGTGCTCCTAATTAGGATATGCATACAAGCCAGCGCTGCTAGTATGCAAAACTACAAAACATATAGTAAAAGATGACGAATTTGCCATCGGCAAAATAGAAAAATGGCTAGAATGGAAAAAACTGCAACTCGAGCACCAAAAGACAAAAGCGCTGCTAGTAGCTAAAAACGGCAAAAGTCAGAACACGTTAAAAGTTGATAACAAAATGATCAAAAGCCAACAGACCCTTAAGTATCTAGGTATGATAATAGGCAAAAATTTCAACCTGGGACCCACATAGTAGAATCATCTAGGAAGGCTGAAAGGTCAGTGCAACGCCAGGTAATTGCGGAAGTAATCCCGATGCATTTGTTTGCCAGGGAGTGATCTTATTCGCCTGGAGTCAATAAAAAAAAGCAAAGACCGCAGCAAGAAGAACATCTTGGGAGCATGGGAAAGAGCGTGGAGCAAACCCGGTGAATAAACCAGGAGATTAATTAAAATTCTAAACTATAGCTAAACCGTAAACACGGTGAAGTCTCTTACTTCGCAACACAGTAACTGACAGTCCATGGCAGTTTTGGGACATACCTGAAACTCATGAATCTGTCTAACAGCGATAAATGCATGCACTGCAGCAAAATAGATAGCCTCGAACATACCTTGTTCGATTGCGTAAGGTTCCTGGCTGTGAGAAAAAATACGTATGAGAAGCTGGGCAAAGTACAAACGGTGAATAATCTAACTAATAACATAATAAAGAGAGCAACAAAATAGTCTGTCATTGAAAAAATTATGCACAATATTTTAAAGATTTTCATCTCCTCAACAAAAAAAAAATAAGTATTGTGCCATTAAATAAAAAAAAATTAAGACCTATCAATACACATAACGTATGACAACCATTACTCACGGGTGTATGTGAAGATGTGAGTAATAAACCATTTCTTACGGACAACTTTTTTAATTTGTTTTTTTTTTAATAAAACAAAAAAAAATAATTATTTGAACTATTTATGTAATACGTACGCTAAATTTTTTTTTTTCGATCAGTAAATACAAGTAAAAAGTTCCGACTCCTAGAGCAAAAACTGCCCGGATGACAATAGATTTTTCACCGAGTTGTCTAAGAACCAAAAGAAAAAGCTAGACAAAAAACGCTGTAAGCTGTAAGACAATCCGTTGCACATTGCTTCTGTTAAAAAACTCAAAAGTTCCTGGTTTGGTACTAATGAAATTAATTTCAATCGCAAGCTAAGCAGCTAGTAACAGTAGATCTCAATGTTTTACTAGACAGCCAGCTTCCAACAATTGTTACAGAAAACGGAGACTTCAACTCAAAGCATCCAGCAGACTAACAAATGCTAAAGGCAAAGTACAGTTATAGTATCTCAAGATAAAAACTATAGTGTACTAAGGCCAAACATGCCAACCCATCACCATTCTCAGAAACGTTAGTAATTAAGAACCTAAGCTCTATGGTAGGTGTGAGGAGTGGGGCAAGTCTCTCTACAAAACTGATCCTTGTTTTCACATATCCTAGAAAAAAGAATCAGATTTTTACTTAAAAATCAAACAGCTGAAGGAGTTCACAGCGCAGTTGTTGACTTTACTATCCTCATCTCGCTAGTAATAAAAAAATCTACCAAAGCTTTGATAAAGTTTCTAACAAACCGATTGAATCTCAATAAAATAAAAAAACTAAAAAGCTCATCCGATCTCAAAAAAAAGCAAAACATAAATAAACCGAGCTAAACCGGCTCAATGGCAAAGTATCAAAAACAATCAAGGTGCACAAAAATCAGCTAGAAATCCGTTTTTAAATCCTTCAAGAAAGAAGATAATCTGATGTAAAAAATAGCTAAAACGCTTCAAAATAAGGGTACACCGCTTTCTTTCATTTATGGCAAAAGAAGCCATAATACATTTTGAAAGGCAAAGACGGAGCATTTGCTAACAACTTTGAACTCCAAAGCACGCCAGTCTATAATAAAAATTTAAATTTGGATCATGTGGAATGGGTCCACAAGGAAGTAAAGTTGTGCTTACAGCACTCTGATACTGCTTAAATTGTTAAATCGGCTTGGAAGTTCAAAGTGAAAAATATCATCGCACATCTCAAACTAGAATAGGCTCCAGATCCGGATTGCATTACAAACAAAGCTTTGAGTGCATTCTCTCATAAGGCTGCAATATTCCTTACAAACATTACAAATGCAATGTAGAACTAAGAACGTCACATTTTCCGTCGACATAGAAAAGGTCTAATGTCATTTCTTTCCCAAAGATTAGAAAGTATAGACATTTTCCACAAAATAACAGCCCAATTAGTCTTTTGTAAAGTGGTTAAAACTGTAATCTAATATAGAATCCAAAATCACAAGGCTATTGATAAATCATCAAAATGGCTTCAGATATGGGCTCTCTTCAACCCACCAACTAACCAGAGTGATTGATCAAATCAAAACTAGTTCTAATTTAAAACAGGCTAACTCCTAAAACTCTCAAGTCTCAAGTTCAATATTAATAAAACTAAAACTGTTTGAGCACGTGTCTACCACTCGCACAATCAAATCAGGTATTCCTAAAAGTTTAGTTATTATCTCTCATGCTCTTCAATTTGTATGTATCAAATATGCCATGCACCACGTCTGGTATCAAATTTGCATAGTACGCCAACAATACGGCACGGATGTATACTTCTAGACAACCAAAAGACTTGAAACAGCTTGCAAAAGGTACTTGAAATTCATCTAAGGTACTGGAAGATAAAAATCAGTCCTAAGAACAACAAGGCTAATCATTTTTTCAAAAAAATGTTTGTTAACTCTTCACAAAAACTTTGATTTAAATGGCGCTCTAATTCCATAGATGAGTACTATAAAGTACCTAGAAATAAAGTTAGACAGAAAATTATTATTCAGATTGCACATAGCAGCCATATTGGGTAAAGCCAAAATGACAAACAATATATTAACTCCGTTGTTACGCAAAGACAGCAACATGAGTACTTCTGTTCAAATCAATCATTTGCCCAATACTGATATACGCATGACCAGCTTAGAATAATTACAAAAAAAGACTCTAAGAAAGATCTTAAAGCATTTAACACCCAAGAGAGCCGATACGGAACTAAACCCCATCAGAAATCATATGTTGGAATTAGTAAAAAACTTCTTCTACCAAACCAATAATCACTCAGATCCTGAGACATTTCGTCTTGCTAATCAAGACAATCAGACTTCTAAATACAAGCAACCAATCAACATGCTCGCTGTATCAAGAAGACGTGGTTCTTCAACCGCCACCATACTAAATCAACGCCTAGAAAGCTGGCGCTAAATGCGTACTTCTAATGGCCTCTCAAAAACGTCACTTACCTATAAAGCACAGTTAGATAGAGAAGTTGTATACAGAAATGTGCAAAACTTCCTAGTGTGTGTTTACACCAAGGCGTGGGCGAGAGGAGGTTAGTGGGTAGGCGCTTCCATATTTTTGGAAAGTGAATCCGACCCATTAATTCTTTTAAAGATTCCCCTTTTCAACCAACAAAACAAATTGTTCACACTTGACAATGGCCTTCAAAAATCAAAACTCGAGTCGTTAACTTTTGTTTGTAATGATATATATTCTTTGGTAATTTATATCAATTAAGTATATGTGGTAAAACCATAGATATTGTATTATTTTTTGTATTAATAATATGTTAACTACGTTTAAATTGTTTTTAAATAACTTGTATACTCACTTAACATTTCTGCATTTTAAAACAAATCTTACCTGTAACAAAAAACATAATTAATAATAATAAGTACTTTCACCCTAAAATGGGTACATAATATTATAAAAAACATATATTTACTATTAAAAATTTGTTTAACATTCCTCTTCAGAAAATTTAATGTCCAACTAAAATTTGTATATAAAGCATAAATAAATAGAATTTCAAATATTTCATATGCAATGCATTCCAAAAATATTTAATTATTTTTATTATTCTAAGAATTAGTTGAATCCTAAGTAATGGGAATGGGTAATGTACCCAGAATATAAATTTAATTAAACTAAACATTTTCTCAACTCATACCTACATTAATATTATAAATGGCTACATATTTCATTTTTAAGAACAAAAATGTGGTGAGAATTTTATGATTATCTACCGCATTATAAGTGAGAGCTTAGTATCAATTTCAGTCTATTTATATCATTCTTAATAAGCCGGAATACCACAATTTTCTAAAAATATAATTATAATAATTCTAGATATAAGATGGCTTCAATTAAATAAACTACCGATGTACTTAAATATTATTAATAAAAGTATAACTAATTCTGCAATTCATGCTCCAAATAATAAATTACAATTTCATTCTATAAATATTGCTGCTTATATACAAGTAATTTCACCATTTATAAATTATCATTCAAGCTCTCACTTACGTGTTAGAATGAGAGCAATTATTATCTTTTTTTTATATATATATATATACTATTAATATAGATATGGTTGTAAACTCAAATAAAATCTGCTATTCATTGTAATTGATGTGCAAAAACATTAATGCGTGTTTCATAGTTTAATTCAAGTTCAAGTTCGTAGATTTCTTTAGCATGTTTTTGTAGACTGTTCCATTTACTTAATCATTAAATAATGACCGTTCTTAGATGTAAATAACTAAAGATTACATATATTATATAACTCATTCCTATATAATTAATATCATTTTATTTAGTTTTTATTTGCAGTGAGTTAATTTTATTATTGCTTGAGTAATATATTTAATTGACAAAATTTTAAATTATTTATTATTAATTATAATGTTATACGTAGAACAAACATGAGTAGTTAGATCGATAAAACGGTAATCCTAAAGAAAATTAACATTAACATTGCAAAATTAATTATTCTTTAGAAATTATTTTATTATAAATAATTATAATAATTTACATGCATTATTCAATCGCATTTAGTAACAGTTATAAAAACATAAGAAGAAATGTACAACATTTACCAATTTAATTGTTTATATTAGTTTAGCATTTAAGTGATATTTTCTTTTCAATTGTTCGCAATAGTACCAATATACATATTTAAACAATAGTTCAAACAATTTAGTGCGTTTCAGTAATTGAATCTTTTACAACCGCCTTTCGCTTGAATTTATTTAATATAAATTTTATTATTTTTAATCAATTTTTATCAAAACATATAGATATATATTTATCCGGGAATATAGTAGTATTGGTAAGGTTTCGTTTAATATACAAAATTTTGATTATTAATTTGCTATTATGGTTTATGAATTGCTGCGCAAACAAAGCTATAGTTAGAGAGATTTAGTTGTGATTTGTTTGGTTACTTTTAAGTTTGATGGATGACTATCAATATATAATCAATTATTAAGCATGATTTTATTGCAGTAAATATTTATGTTAATAATTTAGAACTAACTTCGTCATCACAGGCCAACTAAGGTGTAAATTACAGTAATCACTAAAATTAATAAACTCTGATAATAATTATTTAATATTGAAAACCTCATTCATTCAAACTATAAAATGTTAATGAAATTCTTTCCTATGAAAAGTACTGTTGTTCTTTTAATTCATTAAAAATAACACACTCAATGACTCTTACTTTATGTTTAGCAATATCATATTATATTAAGTTGTTTTATTTAATCAGGTTTTTCTATGAACTTTATTTGGGTTAATGGTTCGATATTATTTATAAAATTGTTAATACAAAGCCCAAACTTATTTACTAATAAAAAATGCACAAAAATTTATTTGGTTTTCAAAAACTAGCCGATTTTCGAGTTTTACATTGACAATACATTTAATATTAATCGATTATTGTTATAAATTAAAATATATTTTGATATTTTAAAATAAAACATTGATGACTGGTATAACCATAAAAATAAATTTTTGGGTTGGTTAGGTATTGCAAACAATAATTTATGTAGTTTATGAGTACAAAATAAATATTTTTTTAAATTGATTGGTTGTATGATTAAAAACCCGTGTTTTACGACTTAGTAAAAGTGAGTATACATCGTTCAACAGCATTTTTAAAAAAACACCTTCCATTTTAAACAGATTTATCAAGTAGTTTTGTTTTGATAGCTGTTTAAAGTGTGCAAGTTTGTGTTTATTTGCAACTAAGTAATATCTGCTATAAAGATAAAATACTCCAAAACTTTAAAACAATTATAAATGCATATTTGTTGATAAACAACTACACATTGCAAATTAACGGTTACGTTCCCTAAACGCAGACAATTATTCATGATTTAGTTTGCTGTAAGCCAAGACAGTCTACAAAATTCAATTTTTGTAGATCTCGTATTCTTTAACAGAAATAGATCTAAGTTTTATACTATAAAATTGTACTCAGTTTGTTCCACGAAGTCGAAACGTGGAAATTTTCTCTAAAGCAACTATTAAAAAAGTTATGGGCGGCCTGTTTTAGTTAAATACTGAAGCAGCCAAAACAATAAATGATATTAAGTGGTATTTGACACAAACTGTCCACGTTACTAGAGAAATATTTACTTTAATTATATATGCATTTACGTCATCATATATGTTACCGACACGACTTCACGAGTTGAAGTTTGTTATCTATGAGTTGAAGTGGAAGTGACGGTGGTGTTCCTCAGGGAACAAATTTAAGCACATTTATTGGACCGTCAGACCGTGTCCTCCGGAGTTTATATTGCCTCTAAAACATGTATTTGTTCACGGTTAATTTAATACTTCTAACTCTTTCGTTGATACAATACGTTCTGTTTCGGTGTTGGTCTAGCAATATCAGCTTTTAGAAGTAACAACTTCTTTTGCTCTTTGTTATCATTTACCAGTTTGTTGCTGGGGTTACATGACAGCGCGTCAGATAATAGATTTATATACCAAATTCTGCCAGCAGTAAAAACCAGCGTGTAAATTTTACTTGTTGTTTGTGCGTACAATGTAAACGATTCGTCTTCAAAATCCGGCCAATATTTCTTCTTCTTCAAGAGGCCGATAATAGTCATATACAACAGTTCGTCAATGTGCAGACACGTATTAGGGTCTGCCAGCTTGATGCCGACAGAATATAATCTGATAATAATAACATTAAAAGTCTGGTTGTGTTTTTCACAACACGTGCCATTTATGCTGATAGAAACTTGCTCATACACCACAATTAGACGTCAGTCTGCAAGACGTACCGTAAGCCTAGCATGAAGCGAGCAAGTTTCAATGGTTTTTCTATATTCTCTTTCGTTTGTTAGAAGACCGATTTGACGGTGCCATCCTACACAAATGCTACTTTGCATTTCTTTTAACGGCGTATATTATATTCTCGCAGCTATGTGCATAACCCAAAAAAGCTGCAGATCTGTGTTTTTTTTATTGATCTAACGTGTTCCTTGATAAACGTCATGTTGCAGCGGCTTGTTTCATAAGAGTCTACGCTGTCATCAATCAACTGTAATTTTGTTTTTAATATAATGCCTGCAGACTTGTATGCTCTAAAACTTATTGTTATCCGTCGATTTATTATAAATAGAAATATGTTATTGCATAACATAACACAATTTTGTCATTACATAAAAATATTCAACAAACATAACAGGAAAAAAAAACTTCTGCAAATAAACAAAAAAAAACTATTATAAAAAACAAATCATTGTTTTTAATTATGATCCGCACGGCGTTGTAGATAGATCTGTCGTCAGAAGTTTGATAAAATTATTTATTTTTTGTTGCTTGTTTTTGTAGAAAAATATTTGCTGTTAATGCTTTTTGCAAAACCAAGCATTTTTCAATTTATGTGAACTCTTAAAAATTTCTTCAAAATATTGTAAAATTTTAGTTCGATAATTATCAACTTTTTGTGTGTTACACTTATAATTTAAATTTGTACTATTATCAAAATAATTGTTAATAGTACTTCGAGATTTAAATTAAATTATTTCTGTTATATTTATTTTTTAATTTGAATATTTTTAATTGCATAAATTATATTTTTAATTTGTTTATTTATACATTATATTATACATTTTTCTGTTTATAATAAATTGACGGATAAAAATAAATTTTAAAGCATAAAAACTGCACGCAAAACGAAATAACAGTTGATTGGAGACAGCGCAGCGGCGGCATATTCGTAAACTATTGCTCCTCATTTCTGATCCCTAAACTCTTGTGTTGTTTCTATCGGTCGTAATCCTTGTAGCACAGTTATCTTGGCAAAACCGCATTTGTTCTTGAAAACGTTTACGGACTCAGCGGAGATAGTTTACATTGTCAGCATAGTTTTTTGAGTAAATATAGATGTCGTAGACAAGAACAAAATTTCTAAAGAACCCGGCCAGTACCAAAAACATCAATTTTTGAAACAGTGCAAAAAAGCTCTTCAGACTAAACGGCATGACCTTTTGCTAAAATGTATGCACTGCCCAGTGTTACAACAATTCTAAGCCCATAAATTTGTTATGCTCTTCCAAATTTAGATCATGTTAGTAGCAAACTGTCATATGGCTTTTTTAAAGTGGTATTCTAGCTGAACCCAGAGTTTGACTGGTAACTGAAAAATTGGTCTGTTAGAGCAGGTTTTCATCAGTTGTAGCTTTTCAATAACGACCACAAAGCTGGTACCGTCAACACATCATCACAGTCATCCATCTGAAAATTTCAAGGAACTGCAGCATTACCATAACTCTGTGCTTGCACATAACTCCAGGGTTTAAGGACGGCTAGTGGTAGCTGCTACGCGTACTTCCACGTCGCTCCACAAACAAACAAGCCGCCAAGTCTTCATCAAACTGCGCCCTGTTTAAAGGTAAGTATGTAAGACTGTTGTACGACACTCTAGATAAGTGTTTACAAAAGAAAACAAAATTAAATTTGTTTTAAAAATTAAACAATTACCACACAACCAACTCCAACGCCCCAAAAACTATCACCAAAAAGCACCCCACCGTTCCCGCACCTGAACCAGCATACTCCGTAGCCATCGTCAGAGCCCTGCCAGTAACAACGTAAATTGTAACCTCATATCTTCTAGTCATAGTAATATTATAATATCTTATTTTTTAAAAATTATTGATAAAATTAATTTTGTTTGTTGCCCTTAACTTATTGCGCCCCGAAGTGGCGCTTACCTTGCTTACAGCCTATCGCCGTCCCTGATTACAGCAAGCTCTTGACAATGAAAACGACGTGACAAACAAAACGGTACTATGGCGCATTGCAAAAGAACTTGATTTCCTAACAAATGTCAAACATAGAAAAATGGGGTTCTTTAGACATATCATGAGGAATAAAAAATACCATCTACTGCAACTAATCCTGCAAGGTCACCGCAGAATGTCATGGCTAAAGAATATAAGAGCATGGACCAACTTTATTTAGAACAGCAGTAAACAGACTAAAGTGGATCAAAGTGATTGCCAACATCCATAGAAGATAGGCATTAAAAAAAAGAAGATTTTTTTTTAAACACTTCATAACTCGCTTATTTTAAAAACAATTAAAAAAAATCAAAACTAACTTTCAGCTCTCTGAAACATTTGCATTTGCAACGTTTGTTAAAGACTGGTTGTTTTGAGCACGTAATTTGGTCTTTCTTTCTTTTAAACCGATTGATTAAAAAAAAATAATAATATTTTCTTAGATCTTATGCAAACGAAGCTTTTTGAAGACTTCCCATTAAACAAAGATTTTGGTTTCAGCATGATAAAGCTCCGGCTTACACAACAAAACATTGCTAAACCGAAAATACACAAATATTTGAGTTGGGAAAAGAACCCTGTTGCGATGCCAGCTCGAAAGTCCAACCTGACTCCACAAGACCTTTTTTTTTCTGTAATCAGATAAATATTTTTGTATACAAAACAACGGTGAACACAAAATTAAGACTAGAAATTAGATTCATGGCTGCAGTAAAAGATATAAAAAAAATCATAGTAAAAATCTCGCTGTGTGTACGTTGCTGCAAATGGTTAATAATGTAATGTAAATCTAATCTTTTTTAGTTTCATTATTCAACGACGGCAAACTGCTTTGTGTAAATAGTTTTTGTTAATACTTTTAAGATTTTTTTGATAGAAATGTTTAAGACTAATGTTATAATATATATAATAATTTTATAAATGTTTTATTTTCAAAAGTGTGAGTGAAATGAGTGTTTATCAATAAATGTTAAGTAAATCAAAACCTAATTTTGATTTTGTTTTGTTTTTTTTGTTCAATAGTCCTTAAAATAAATAAAGTAGTTATGACAATTTTTTTCAAAAAAAAGAGGTAGTAATAACGTGCTCGTGATAGAATAAGAAACGTTACTCAACAAAAAAGTGTGACTTTCGTCGTGCTTATACGCATAAGAAGCGGTACAAATACAGTAAAAAAAATCACGTAAAAAACGACGTAATTTTGGTCTAAAATATTTAGACAATACATACAAGCAAGCAGACATACACAAAAGCATTTTCGTAAAAATCATAATAAAAACAATAATGTCAACAGCAGACATAATCATAAGATGTTGCAAAACAATCGAAAAAAGCTACCAAAGATAAAGCTTCTACAATATGCTCAAAAATTCTAAACGTACTTGTATGTTCTAACTGCGGAAAACAACACAAGTCTTTTGGACTAATCAGTTTTAAATTAAAAAGTCCCAAGTTTTAGGCTATAAATTGACTAATTCCGATTTTGAAAGCAATATAAAAACAAAATTATAATTCTCGACTATTCTTAGCCAGTAATTAGAAAATAAATATCCGTAATAGAATAGTTAGACTCAAGACCTAACGGAGTATTTTTAACAATTTAGTTGCAAAAAGTTGCAAATTATAAAGGTTTGGTAACATCAAAAACAAAACTTCGGTTAACGACGCCTGGAAGTCCCAGCGTTCTAAAAAAAATACTACCATAAGACCATAAAAGCGTTGACTGAGGCGCAAAAAACAATAATAAAAGTACAAGAAATAAGTATATCGTTGCTTTGCGACATATCAACAAATACTGCTCGACCATATATCACACCACAGTTTGATATTTAATAGCATCCACTAACTCTCGCATCAGGGAATAAACGCTACGGTCAAACTAATAACACAGCAATATATTTGGCTATCTATTAAGAAAGATTGCAGAGAAAAGGCTCGAGTGTCAAAAGCCAAAGTCACCCGTCATGTGGCAACAACACCAGGCACCTTCATAGCCCCATCTATAAGATTTGAGAATGTGCACTTCAATATCATTATTATGCTGAGCTCAATAAACTGCAGATATTTTCTGACCTGTGTAAACCGTTTTTCGGTAGCCAAACGCTATTCCGATGGAGAACCAGGAAACGGCAACAGAAGCACAAGCATTCTACAAACACCAAATTGCTAGATGCGGAAATGTTGTATAGCAAACCGTTCCAACTACCAGGAGAGTTGTTGGCACATACTACTCTATCGACAGACAGACAAGATTTGTCTGAATTTATGACAACTCTACAAGTATAAATAATTTCACAACTACCTTATAAAGTGCCATTTAAAATGTCTAAAACAAATAAAACCTTCATTGTAAATGTCAGGAAATGTAACATCTCCGTCGATAAGCTAAAGCCTGCTTAGAATGTAAAGTAGATTTTTAATAATTATAAAGTGTAGTATAGTGACAGGTAGTAAGAGTATTATTTAGGTAAGAAATTCTGTCTACGACTTCAAGTACAGATAAAATTATAATATATTCATTAAATAACCCTAACACTTCGTTCCTTACTTGGTGACACATTAACAACAAATAAACTACAAAAACAACAAAACTATTAATATTTATATGTATAAAATCAGAACTATAGCTAAGAATTTTTTAGTAGGAATAAAGAATAATCTCAAATTAAAATCAGAAGAATGCGTTTTCGGGACCAACAAAGAAATGCTAAAACAAAATCGGTAATTTTAAGTAAGTTGGTTGCAGATTACGGACAACGTATTGGACGTAAGGAGAAAAAAAACTATTTTGCAAAAATAGAAATGTGAAGCTAGGTAGTGCATACAAAGTAAAGCACCAGTGGATATAGCTCCCCAATGATACTCAAAAAAGACAAGACTTTTTGTGTAAATTAACAATAATTAAATACTGTGTCCGCGTCTTTCTCATATCCGCTCTCGTATATCAAGTTTAATCTTCAAACTGCATATTGAAAAATCCCGATGCAAAAACGTAAAAAAACGTTCAATCCTTAGAAAATAAAACTATTGCAACCAAATTAGAGCCGAATCTCGTTACATATCTAGACAATATTTAAATTACTGCCCTTGATTTTGCATCTCATGTGAGGGTATTAGGTAAAGTGGTTGTGTCTTCTTAGAACAAAGTTAACAATGAATCAAAGTAAATTTCGTTTCTTGGGATGTATAGTAATAGTTCTAAACTTAACGTAGCTCCAGACAATGTAATATACGCACGTCAAAATGTTTAAGAGATGCCAGAAAATATACAATATTGCGTCATAATATCGGAAATTTATTGTTAATTTTACAAAAGTTGCCAAGCCATTGAAAAGAGTTAGTGTTCATCCTCCAATGTAATGCAAGTTCCTATGGCTTGTGAGCAGTGTTGACGCAAAACTAAAATGGCAGAGAGTTTGTGATCTTCTATCTATTGAGCGCTAACTAAGTTTGTGTTACACTAAAATCTTACAAAAAAAAATGTTTGTGCGTGCTAAGAAATTTCCAGAAGCTTAGTTGTTTCCTTAAAAACATGAATAATCTCGCGCTATTCCTAATTCTTTTTGTAATTCTCCTCTGTGTAAATTAATTCTTTCATCTGTGCATGCACAAACTCTACAATTCTACAAATTAGAATCTTAATGTAGAAAAACTTCAGTAATTAATTTGATCAAAGTATAATAAATTAGTTAATTAATTAAAGCACTATTTGAACAGGTTTTTTTTAAACGCAACCAATTCAATAAAAAAAAAATTGTAAATTTATAAAATATTTCTAATATGTGTGTTATAAAAATTAGTTTTCTTTCTTTAAAATTTTAATTCCAGATGCTTACAAAAAAAAAACGACAATATGTTACTAATGACTTTTTAAATTTTCTTAATATGGACTTGATGCGTTTAAAAAAAAGCTCCTTATTTTGTCATTAAAAAACAAAACAAGCATAATTTTATTTTATATAATTTATAAAATTAACTAGAAGGTTAACTCTTCAAGATATTCAAAACTTATAAATAGCCTTTAGATTATGTAATAATATGACTATATTATTAATTTCCATAAATGCCATTAAAAATCTATTGATTTTAAATATTCCAAAATATGCTTTTAAAAGGCAATACGTACTTTCAAATAATATGCGGTTGAGCTCACTGATTTACATATAATTAACATAATTGTATACATCTATATTGATTGTGCATGTTACGAACTGCATCTTAATTATATTTAGAAGTTCATTAGAACAAAATTATAGCAATTTGTTTGAAGATGATATTAGTAACATGCATTAGATTTTACATGTATTACCACAGAAATTGCAATACCTATTACGTCTTACAAACACTAACTTCAATTTAACATTATTTAATTAGGAATTAAGAAATATATTTATTTAATTTAAAGATAATTATTCTTTATAGTGTAGGTTTATTTACTGCAACTGATTAGTTTTAAATAATTAAGTGAACATATATACTTAATTGGTAATAGCTTATACAGTAATATAAGTTACACATGAAGTACTACTATATAAAATCATAAATTTCATTACGTAATAAAATTAAGTTTAGAATAGATCTTGATGCCGTTATTGGAGTAGTACTAATGATACACTATATGTAGGAAAAAAATAAAGCAAAGAAAGGAATTTTGTGAAAGATATTCATTTGTTTATAACTGACATCGGTTGGAATGGGAATAGTACTTTCTATATGAGATTAATAATTAATATATGTACAAATGAACTTATTTTATGATATTATTGCTATAACTACAATAATTCCACTCAATTTTATTGTATGAACTATATGTTGCGTCGTAAATTTTAATTAATGGCCAAATTTAATTAAGAACTTTTTTATCTCAGTATTGAGTTTATGTAATTTTACGTAAGAACAATCAAATTTTCTATTGGCAATATATTTTAAAATAACATTGTGAAATCAAATATTAACATAATAAGAAAAGGCGTAAAAACTATTTTTATATGCTTGTTTCTAATTTGTGAAGAGTTAGTAACCCATTACGCAGCCTCATAACAAGCCCAAGAGAAATTCCCATTTAAATAAATAAATCATTACCACGGCTTAATTGAAAAGCAGGTGCTATTGTTTGAATAACTTTTTTTCTGCAAAATCATCTCGCGGTGTGAATATTTACCACTCTTTTTTCGGCTCGTTTGTCTTCTGAATGTGTGTGAGTAGTACCGCGGCGCGGTGTTGCGCGAGGCCAGTCCTACAAAAATGAAAGTGTCGGTCAATATCTCTCGAAAAATCTCCTACCATAGGAAGTGATTCGGTGTTTTTTTTTTCTTTATTATTATACTTGTCTGCTCACAACGTTCTGCGATCCGATACACACTTCGAAAGTTGATAATTGCTTTTTGGTGAGAAAGAAAGAGTTGTTAAAATAATTTTTATTATTCTCATGTGTGCTTTAACGGAAATTGGAGTTTCCGGTTTATGAAAAGGAAGAAAAGTCACCCTATAATTTACCCTAGTTTTTATAAATGCAATGGGAAACGGATGTGGCTAACGCTTTAATTTCATTTAGGGTGATTTATTAAATTGAACAGGATCTTCGGTGTTTGAAATATTTATATTAATATTATAATTAATTTCCTCTTGCAACTAGTTATAATTACAACAATCTATTCAATTATTTATTTCAGTAAATAGGAATGTACTAATAATATATATTCAGTTTCATTTCGCACTTATGGAATGCAGATAAGATTATACCTCTCAAATGCCTTGACTTAAAATTCTAGTTTCATGAAATGCTAAATTTTATTTACATATTTGCATTAGTACTATGTTCGCCAGGTACTTTCAAATTTCATAGTGTTGCAAATTATGTGGCGCCAGTTTTTATTCATGTTTACACGCTTGGTATTATAATAAAATCGTTGCATTGGTAGAAACCCACACTTTTTGAAAAATAAATATACATTACTTTGTGATATAATGATTGGAGTAAAAAACCAACACGTTTATTGCCAACTTTGTAGTTAGAGACGGATTAAACTGATCGAGTTCGAGATTTACATAAATTATTATTAGATAGAATTGTCATAATTAAATTATAGTGTGATGCAACAGGATATACACAATGCATGAGATACTAGCTTATCAATTTTAAAGTGCAGGACTACTTAATTGATATTGATTTAATATGCAATATTTAACAAATTTTAAATCGAATTGCAATATTTTACTGACAGTTCTTATTGTTGTTTTTTTACAGTTTAAAATGTACATTTTGACACTTTTAGATAGTTTTTGGCGATTGATTCGCAATGATATTTAATGACGTTTTTTTACAGTTACGTTATTTTATAAAAATAACATTCAATGATAAACAAGACTTTTCAAAAATGTAATTTTTAACAAATGGACGGTTGACAGATTTGATATTTATATTGACAGTTGTCATAAATGACAATCAATACTAATTGACAGTTGTCATAGTTGACACATGATATATTTCGATTTATATTGACAGTTGACATATAGGATTTAATGACATATCTTGATTAAAACGTGATGACAACTGATAATTGATAATTTTGCCATTAGTTTTTGACAACTTGCAATCTGATTTTTGACAGATGAATTTCAATGGCAAATGACAATGTTTTTCATATTTCAAAAATAACAAAACAATACTTATTTTTGACATATGTAATTTTTAGACAAATTCAATGACGGTTGGCAAATTTTTGAAGAGATTACTGTTACCATATTTAACATTTACTGAATGTACTAAAATGTTATAATTAACAGATTATTCTGACATTTGACAACGTTGTTATAGTTGACATGATATTTAATAAAAACTGACATTTGGCAGATGATATTCAATGTTAGTTCAAAAAGTTGAAGATAATATTACACTGTTTTGACATAATTTAATGACAAGTTATTGTTGACAGTTTACAGAATTTTGTTGACAACTTGCATCATTTGTTGATACTTTAAAATTAATTTCTGATATTTTTGTCAGTTTGCAATGTATTTTTGAAGTTTTGCAATATTAAAATTTCTTTGACAGTTTGCAACAGTTTACAACTGTTTACAGATTTATGATTTTTCAAGGTTAACATAATTATCAAATTTGACAGATATCATATCACAGATAATTGACATTGACTATAGATTGTTTTTGAAAACCTTTCATGGCTTTCCATATTATAGTAACAATTTTGACGTAATACTTTTGATAGTAAACTGTCAATGTTGGAAGTTAATAGTAAAATTCATTTTATTTAATTGATTTTTTACACTATTTTAGACATCATATAACGTTTTATTTGCACATTTGACGTTACTTTTGCAGTCAAAATGTTACTTCATACTAAAAACATATTATTGTTTGCAAATTAATTGACTTTTAATGTGTCAGTTGTTGATGTTTTACAGAAATGTCATTCTTGATAAATAAAATTACATCTGATATTTGTCAAAAATGTGACAAATAATAACTTAATTAAATTTGACAACTTTAATATGACAGTTGACGTTTAATGTCAGTCGACAAACTTGAAATAGCGGTTGTTAACAAATTCGACATTTTTAAGTTGTTTATGATTTGACATACTGAATATTGATTGAAATGACAAGTGACAGTTAACACAATATCATATTTAACTAATTCAGTAACTGATATTAATGTCAGTCAAAAAAATTTTAATGACAGATTTGTTAAAAAAAATTGTTTTGTTTAATGATTTGAAACAATTGAATTGTTTGATTTGACATACACTAAATCTTGACTAAGATGTCCACTGATAGATGATATGATATATTCTGACATGGCATTACAAGTTTATGTGTTGTGGGCTTGTAGTTTGGATTAAAGTGGCCCGCCCACCCGTTCAAGTGTTTGTAATTAAAATTCTTACTTGGGTGAGTAGACGGGAACTAAATGTAAATGTTGTGGGCTTGTGATTTGCATCGGAGTTGCCCACCCACCCGCCCAAGTGTTTGTAAACAATAAATTGAAATACAAACACATGGGCGAGTAGGCAAAAACCAAGTTTAAATGTTGTGGAATTAGAGTTGCCCTCCCACCTACCCAAGTATTTGTAATTATTATAATGTTTATACAATATTTACACAACACTTGGGTAAGTAGGCGGTAACTCAGTTTAAATAAAGTGGGCGTGTTATTTGAATTCCAGTTAACCCACCAAGTGTTTGTGTTAAAAACTAAATTTAATTGTTGTAAGCGTATGGTTTAGATAAGAGTCTGCCCACCCACCCATCCGAATGTTTGTAACACAATTTGATGTTTACAAAAACTTGAGCAGGTACCGCCCACCTGCTCAAGTTTTTGTAACCAAGATTAATTGTTGTGCGCGGGTGGATTGAATTTGAGTTGCATACCCACCCACCCAAGTGTTTGTGTTCAAGTAATTGGATCACAAACAATTAGGCAGTTGGGCGGAAAGTAATTTTAATTGTTGTGAGCTTGTGGTTTGTATTAGCCCACCCATCCACCCAAATGTTTGTGATCAAGAAATTGGATCATAAACGCGAACTAAGCTTAAATAATGTGGACGTGTGGATTGGATTGGGATTGTCCACCCACCAACCCAAGTGTTTGTGTTCAAAAAATAAGATCGCAGACACTTGGGCAGGTAGGCGAAAACTTAATGTAATTGTTGTACGCTTGTGGTTTGGATTAGAGTTGCCCACCCACCCACCCAAGTGATTGGACCACAAATAATTAAGCAGTTAAGCAAAAACTAAATTTAATTGTTGTGCGCGTGTGGTTTGTATTAAAGTTGCCCATCCTCCATCCAAATGATCAAGGAATTGGATCACAAACGCTTAGGTGAGTGAGCGGAAACAAAGTTAAATAATGTGGGCGTGTGGTTTAGATTGGAGTTGCCCACTCGCCCACCTAAGTGTTTGTGTTCAAGTAATAGAATCACAAACACTTGGGCGGGTAACCAAAAACTAAATTTAATTGTTGTACGCGTGTGGTGTAAATTATAGTTGCCCACCCAAGTGTTTGTAATTCAATTTATTGTTTACAAACACTTGAGCAGGTAGGCGGTAACCAAGTTTAATTGTTGTGCGCATGTGGTTTAGATTGGAATTGCCCTCCCACCCACCCAAGTGTTTGTGTTCAAGAAATTGGATTACAAACACTTGGACGGGTGAACAAAATGTAAATTTAATTGTTGTGTGCGTGTGGTTGAGATTAGAGTTGCCCACCCAAGTGTATGTAACTCAATGTATTGTTTACAGCGGGTGGGCGTTAACCAGTATTAATTGTTGTGGTTTGTATAAGAGTTGCCCACTCATCTACCCAAATGTTTGTGATCAAGGAATTGAATCACAAACACTTGGGCAAGTAGGCAAAAACTAAAGTTAACTGTTGTGTGCGTGTGGTTTAGATTAGAGTTGAACAACCACCCACCCAAGTGTTTGTGTTCACAAAATTAAATCACAAACAGTTTGGCTGAAAACCTACTCTTAAATAGTCTAAAATAAATAAAAGTATAAAAGGTTCAAAGATTGTATTAACGACGCGCATTATTAAATAATTTTCAAAAATAATGCTACTTAGAACTAAATGCCTTCTCCGGAGGTAGTCTGCCCTTCCGGTGCTTTCTTTGTGCTTGGCCAAGGCTAAATTCCGTAAAGTAACTATCCGCCTAGAATATGTACGTTTTTAACATTTTCATACAAGGTCCATTATAAAAGTAATGCGCATTTTCTATAAAAAATAGATTTATTGATCGTACTGATACAAACGCTTCTTCAAAATACTCTCCCCCTGCATTAATACACTTTCGGAGACGTGTTTTCTACGCCTGCAAGGCACCCTAAAACTTCTCGACAGAAATGTTTTCTAATAACCTTAGAACACACTTTTGGATGTTTTCTAAGAACTCCCAATGCTTTTCTTTCAGCTCTCTCTTCAGTCAAAAAACAAAAAAAAAAGTTGCATAGAGCCAAGCCGTTTGACTGGGGGCATTGTCATGGTAGAGCTTGTCGTTTTGATGCAAAACTTGCTTATTTGTGCTTTCTTGAAGGTGGAGGCTTGAGGATGATTTTGTGTGCCACGTGCTACTCTGCCTTTTCGCCTTTTCTGGATCGCACTTGAACATCCAGGATTCGTCTCTGGTTACGCAAGAGTTAAGAAAATCCGGCTCATTTTGAACCACATATAAAAGTGCTTGGCAAAATCACGCCGTTTTACAAAGTCGAAAAACATACTTCACGCGGAAACACGTCTTCCGCTCAAAACAGACGGAGCAAATTGGCGACAGGCTGCGTTGAAAGGGCTGATCCTCCACCACATTTCCCGACCGGTTTTACCGGGCTGCAGACAACGCAATTAGAAGTTATGAAGAAATATGCAAAGCAAAGTTTAATTATTGTGAAAATGCACTACAAAAATAAGGAAAGTTTTGCGAAAATAGTTCGCAATTTACGTACAATTTTTGGTCGCAATATTGCGCCAAATCCACAGTTTACCGTTTATTTAATAAAATAAGACAAAATTCACGTTGATAGATGAGAAGACCACTGTTCGTTGCCGTCCTGGTCAGTCCCTTAAAAACATAGTAGCAGTTAGGGTTAAGTGTAGCCGAGAGATTAGAAAAAAATCAGCACAAAATTATTGCGGATTTCTCAAAGAAAATCATTTTCTCAGATCCTCATCATTTTTATCTCAACGAGAACGTAAATAAACAATATAAACTCTTAAATTTAAATGCTGTAAATCCTTGTGTAATACTCAAACAACCAAAGCGTGACAAAGAATTGTTTGAACTGACGGAGTGCTTGGGCGTGTGGGGGTGCGGTATCGTAAAATGTTAACCAAGTTTTTGTGGCTCCAATTAGATCAAATTGATGTAGAGGACATGTTTTCCAACAAAACAGTGCGGAGCAATTTTCCAGGCCGTGTCATCTCTCGATTTGGCGGTCAAAATTGGCCACCAAGATCGTGCGACCTAACGCATACGGAGTACTTTTTTGGGGGCTACGTGAAAGAAAAGATGTATGCAAACAAACCACAAACAGTTGAACACCTTAAAGAAGAGATACGGCGCGTTATTGGCAAATTAGAACAACAGTTATGCAAAAACCTTATCCAAAATTTTAAGAAACAAATTAGAGCATTTGGCGGACGTCCAATTTCATGTTTAATTGCAATTATTCCTCTTTACGTTAAAAATAATGTTATTTGCTTAATTTAAAATAAATGTGTTTTTATGACTGAATTAAATCCGTAAAGGGTGTCTCAACAAGAACTTGTTGAGACACCCTTTACTTCTACAACTCACACTGTTAGAAGTTAATATGATTTTTTAAAACGCAAAATATTATCAACTTAAATATTTTTGTAAGAAAAACAAGCAAAGTAGTAGGAATCTAACTGCTTAGGTAAGACAGATTGCAATCCTTTTTTGGTATGCAAATAATGCTTTACCTTTTAAATTTTTTATAAAAAATCTTAGTAAGTAAAACCATAATAAAAAATGTTGATTCTGGTGCAGAACAAAGTGTCTTAGTATATCAATTTTGGGATTCTCAACAAAAAGTCTCGTAACAAGTATTTATGATGTCAAAATTATTTTCAGCAAAATTACCTGAATCCAAAAATGTAAAAACCCATGAAGTTAATACCAATCAAGTAAAGTTGTCATTTAATTGTGGGTCAGAAGTTTAAATTTCTTGGAGTTTTATCTCCTTAATGTGGTTACATGTTTAAATTTAGGTACTACATTTTCTATAATTTTTCAACTAAATCATGTATACGTTTGTACAATGTAAAAAGAAGTAGTTATTTTAAAAAATTATTTAAATCACTTTTTAGTAACACTCAAAACCCTCATTAATAATTTTGTCAAAACTCGCAGAATTTTCTGAGATCTCTTATAATTTTCTTAAAGCTGCTAAAATTGTATTAACTCTCAACAAACCCTCAAACTTAGTTGAATATGTTAGTATTAGAAAAACTTAACAGTAGCATAATAACTGTTCTATTTTAAAGATCAAATGCAATAAAATTAGTCCAAACCCAAAATATAAACTTTTTTAGTTGCCTATATTAACACACAATTCTTTCTTTTTCACTCTAAAAACTTTGTCAAATTTTGTAATCTCTTTACAATAGTTTAGCAACGCGCTTGACTGTAGCAAGCAACCGCAACATTACCTTCCTCAAAAACTTTTATTTCAAATTTGGCTACGTATTTTGTAAAATTTAAAATAAAAAGGAAAGTCAACCAGTTGCGTAAAATAATCGCATGTTGCAGCCGCGTAAGTTTAAATAAGCTTCAGATATCAGATATCAACCTTGTTGTTGTAGCCGCCTTCAAAGTTTACTCTAGAAAATATCTTGGAGTCTTCTATTTTCTAAGAAAAAGCTGGGTTTTCTAAAAGCTGTCCTGTATAAAATAACTTCTTCTTTTTCTTTTTCAGATTTTATTCTTCCAATATTGGATATAGTCCTCCCTTTTAACTTTCCATTCTTCTCTGTTCCTCGCCAGTCTTTACTATTTCCTTCATGCTACTTTCCGAACATCATCGCTCCATCTTTTAGAAAGGCGGCCTATGTTTCTCCTTCCGCATCTTGGTCTCCTTAGCAGGATTCTGTGAGACCACCTGTCATCAGTTGTTTGTCGGATATGCCCAGCCCAACTCAATTTCTGTTGCGCCGCTCTTTCCACCACATCTGTCTTCTTCCGCACCCATTCTTCCTTTTCTTGTAGCGTAACGATATACTTAACATTTTCCGTTCTTTCAAGATCGGCCAACTTATTGATGTTCTGCTAGGTAAATGTTGTGGTTTCTACGCCATATGTGAGAACCGGTGCAACACATGAATCAAATATTCTCGCTTTCAACTTTCTTGGGAGTTAGACTAAAATCCAGCTTTCCAAATACTGCCCAGCCTAGTCCTATTCTTCTTCTGGTCTCCGCATCTTGGTTTTCTTTGTCCATTTTTAGTTAATGTCTCAAGTAGATATAGCTCTCTACTCTTTCCACCGTGCCCCATCAATGACTATATTAGGCCGGTGTGGAACATCAGCCTTCATGATTTTCGTCTTGTTCATATTCATGTGAA
Organism: Tachinus rufipes; assembly: GCA_963932245.1. Taxonomy (NCBI): domain Eukaryota; kingdom Metazoa; phylum Arthropoda; class Insecta; order Coleoptera; family Staphylinidae; genus Tachinus; species Tachinus rufipes. The sequence continues at coordinate 57,507,276 of OZ010748.1, forward strand.
GAAGTTGATTTGGAGATGTTGTTTAGCTGAGTCAGCATTGTTTCAATCTCAGTCTCTTAAGTGGTCACTAAAACAATATCATCCGCAAAGCGCAAGTGCGTCAGCTTTTTGCCATCAACATTTATTCCTTTGTCTGTCCAGTCTAAGTTTTTAAAGATATTCTCTAGACCTTGTGTAAATAGTTAAGAAGACAAGGTATTTCCCTAGCGCACTCCGCGTCTGATGGGTATTTTGTCGGATAAATCTTGTAGTTTCAGCGACATAAGTCGAAAAGTCGTAGATGGTTTTAATTAGACTAGAATATCTTGAGTCAATGCGACAGTCATCCAAAGCGTCCAAAATAGGCAACATCTCGATGGTATCAAACGCCTTCTCATAGTCAACAAATGCAAAAAAAAATGGCATATTATACTCATTGCACTTTTTAATCAATGACTTCATGCATTGTAGGTTTCAATGGGCTGATATAACCCTTATAAATGTTTTGTAAAGGTGGAAGAGTTGGCTTATTGGCCGATAGTTTTTAAGTTCACTTTTATCGCCCTTCTTATGAAGCAGAATTACTACCGCATTGTTCCAGTCTTCCGGAATATTTCCCGTCTCCAGACAATTGTTGAAAAGTATTTGGAAAATTTTAAGTAATGATTCACCTCCTTTTTAGTTAGCTTATTATTCCATCTTCACCAGGTGCCCTACGATTTTTAATTTGTTTGAAAGCAAATCGTATATCATCTATTGTAATTTCAGGTGTTTCTTCATAAATGTTGATCTTGTTAAATTTCTCCGGTGTTCTTGACGTGATTCATACAGTTTACGATAAAAGTTTTCTGCAATTTTGATTATGTCCATCTTTCCTGTCGTTTCGCTTCCATTTGGCTTCCGAAGGTTAATTATGTTTCAGCTAAGCTAACTAATTATAATAAAATCAATAAAGTCTTTAGAGTGAGTTGATGATAACTAATAATAGAAACCATTAGAATTAAAGCATAATATCAACCTGTCAAGAAAAGATTCATTTGTATAGCGTGATAAGTTTTCCAAACAAATGGTAAGACGGTTTGATCATTTAACAATTCAAGTAGAATCCATTTACGTCCCTACCTATCAAACAAATAGTTTCATCATTCATATTAAACATTTATGCAATGCATATACAACTTCTTTAATATTCGTGGCAACCTGTATTAAAAAAAAAGATGATAAATCGCAACGCGTATATGCAATTAATATTTAAAAGTTTAGTAAATAAAAAATGATGCTACCAACATTATTAAGTACCAAGTAATAAACTTAAAGTGTCTGATATTTAAAAAAAACTCCTTATAATATTGCAAAAAATCAGTATCCTTCAACAATTGTAAAACATCCTGTATAATAATACAAAATTAACAATACACATAAAATAACGTATTCAACATGACATGTGTGCAGTAAAATAAGATATTCATTTAAATTTGAATGAGACAGTGACATACAGGCTACTTATTAGCATTGCAATTATTGTGACTAAAAAACTTCATTATATGTATATAATGTTGAGGGTACCATCACATTCAAGGCTAATTAATACTTCCATAATACTAATTATTAAAATTAATAATAACTTGCAATTAGTATTAATTAAGCAATACAACACACCATTGCCATCAACCGTTGCTAGCTATAATATTCCAGTAATAATCTTTGTGATGACTAAAATTTGCAAAAATATTTATAAAGAAAAATATATAATACAATCACATATTGTACAATTATATAATAAATGAATTGAGCATAGAACCTATACTAATGGCACTGTTATTTCACGGTGGTGCCGCAATAAACTGCATTAATGCCGTTAATTCATCACGATGCAACATTTAAATTTTACTATCATGTAATGTAACATTAAACAGGTGTCAATGCAATTATCGAAAAGTGCTATGGAGTACTACTTATTTAAATGTGTTTTTAATGAAGCGAATTCGAAGAAATATCACGTGTATTCTATAAGCGCGACCAGCATTTTAATTGAAAATTAATCGGCAACAGACAACCGCCGGATAGTAATCTCAAATGTATTTTTTTAGTTATTGAATCAGAAATTTATCCCAAAGGCTAGTGGTTTAACGTTCATACTTGTGAAAAATAGATATCATTACGTGTTATAATAAAAATATTGTAAATAACTTCATTAAATTTTATGAAATTATATAAAAATTTTATAGAATTTTATGAATATGTGTAACTTGCAATACCAAATCGTTTTAAAATGAAATTCTATAAATTTTTGTGAAATTTTTATAAAATTACAAAAAAAAGTTATCCAATTCCATACATATATGGCTATGTCTGAGTTAAGTATACGGAACAAAAATTTGATTTTGCTCAAACCACTGAAAATGCTTTTCTCTACATGAGTCCTGATCTTGTGAATTTCTTTAGATTTTTTCAATAAGCCATTTTCGAATAGTAAGCAATCAACATTTAAAAAAAAAAATTTTTTTTGCATTTTTTTACATTTTTTAATCGATTGTAACTTCTCAAGACTGCAAAATTGTTCAAAGAATTATTTTTTACAAAGAAATTATTTTTTCCTTAAATTTTGAAAATTTTGCAGAACTTTAATACATACTTTAATAACATTTTTTCTTAAAAAAAGATTATAGGTATTTTTTTTTTTTGATATATGAATGAAAACGTGCTTTTATATGTGCAAAAAAGATCTTACAATGTATCCACAAAATACTTAAAAATAACGAAAAAAATTTAAAAAAAAAATTTCCTTTAAAAATTGTCTAAAAAATAAGTTTTCACAGATAACATTTTTTTCTTTAAATTTTGAAATTTTTTAAATACTTTAACTAACAGTTTTTCTTATAAAAATAATGATAGAAATTTTAATTTTTTCTCAAATATGGATAAAAACGTGCTTTTATATGTAAAACACGTCATTTGAAAAAAAAATCTTTTTTTAAGAAAAACTGCCATTTAAAGTTTTGCAAAATTTTCAAAATTCAATAAAAAAAAATTGTCTGTAAAAACTAATTCTTTAGACAAATTTGAAGGAAAAAGTTCATAATAATTTTTTCCTAAAAATGCAATCCTGAGAAGTTACAAACAATCAAAACATGTAAATTTAAAATTTAAGCCTTTTTCTATTTTGAAATATTTCTGTGGATACATTGTAAGATATCTCAGAACGTAGCACACGGCATTTCCTGAAATTTTCAGGATATCTTTTGCACATATAGAACGTTTTTATAAATATTAAAAAAAAAAACGTCATCTTTTTTTTTAAGAAAAAATGTTTTTTAAAGTTTTACAAAAGTTTCAAAATTTAAGGAAAAAATAATTTTTTAAACAATTTAAACAAAAAGTTTATTACAGTTTTTTTCCTAAAATCCCTGAGAAATTACAAACAATCAAAAAATGTAAAAAAATTCAAAAAAACCAGTTTTTTCAAATTTTGATTGCTTATTACTCAAAAATGGCTTATTAAAAAATCTAAAAAAATCACAAGATCAGGGCTCATGTAGAGAAAGGCATTTTCAAAATCAAATTTTTGTTCCGTACACTTGACTCAGACATAGCCATATAACTCAAAGACTAAAATTTTGTCCAAATAGATTTGCAAAAACAAAACAAAAATAATAATTTTCCATATCATATAATCACAAATTTATGTATGTCTTTAAGCCAACTTCGGTTGAAAGACTAGTTACGGTACTAGAGGTCCGGGGTTAAAATCCCGGGTAAGGCTTGGATATTTGTTCTGTTACAAGAATTTGTAGAAATTCACATTAAATTACATAGTTGTGACTAAATGAGTGTAAATATTATTTACTTGACAAACAAACAAAAAATGTTAATATTATATGAATAAACATATTTCACAACAAAAATTAAAAAACTAACATTAACTAAAAAAAGAATTAATATTTTTATTTTATTTTTCTGATCAGTTATTGTTTATTTGACAAAAAAAAACTAAAATCATAAAAAACTAAAAAATGTTTGAGCAAAAAAAAGATTAAAAACTAAAATAAAGTAAGGTCTTACTATTTATTTTTTTAATAAATTTCTGTTTAAACAACATTTAATTTTGTAATAGATTTTTGCTTATTTGACAAAAAACTGAAAAAATCAAAGGAATTAAAAGCACAAAAATAAAAGTAATATTTGTATTTTATTTTTTAATTTCTGTTTATTCAAAAGTGAATGCGGGAAGTACGTTGCAAGTCTCTTTTAGAACTGCTCGCATACTTTTGTCAGCGTAAAAGTAAATACTTTATGTGATAAACTCAATGCTCTAGGCATACGAGAAACGGTAAAGACTTGCAAGTTATTTCTAACAGACCGAGATCAGTATGTGCAATTAAAACAACTCTCTTAAAAAAAATGTGACCTAAGCAAAATAATTGTGCAAAGTTCAACCTTAAATTCAATACTGTTCCTTTTATTTAATTATAATCTTAGTAAACCTATTCACAGATAATACATAACCAACTTTGCCATTGACACCCCAATAGTTCTATAATCTTATAACCAAGAAGACATCATCTTTTGTGTTATGCTTTTTGCAAGTTCTGCGTGCTTCTCCTTTAGTTTTCTCGGCCTTACGTTCTTTTCTGTATTTTGATGTAACTTTCTCCTTTTTTTTAAACATCAGTCATCTTGCATCTTCTCCTTCCTCTTTTTGGATTTGCATTCACCATTCCTTCAATCACTTCTTTCAATGCATGCTATTTCTTTCATTTTTAAGTGTACACTAACACCTATATGGAAAAACCGCAACATAACAAAACGGATCGAGCCTAAGCAACAACTTTCTAGAATGGTCTATAGTCAAATTCTAAAATTCTTTGGGCGTATTACAAGAAGAAATAATATGGAGAACTTGATCGTGCAGGGTAAACTAGACGGCAGGCAAAAAAAAATGATCTCCAACTCGATGGACTGACACAATCCAAAATCTCCTCCACACCAACATTGAGACTGCAATCGGAGTAGATGACGCAACACCGTAAAAAAAGTAATAGATGCTCTGAATGATGAATATAACAAGAATAAGACATACATCATGCCTTCCGCTTGATCTAATTTATCTCAATTTACGTACACGTCAATTTCTTTCGTCTCTGCAATTCTCATATGTCTTGTTTTTGTTTATACTCAGTCCAATTATTGCTTCCAATTGTTAATTTTTTTAAATAGCATTTTCAATTCTTTTACGCTTTCTGCAAACACGATAATATCATCGGCAAATCAAATAAATTATATTCATCTTCCTTCTATGCTCACTCTCTAATTTCAGAGCATTCGGACATTAAACCTCATTGCTACTCACTATACCAACTGCATCCATTGTTCTTATTCCTTTTCTGAATCAAAATTGTTTTTCTGTCATATTTTCCGCCATGATTCTTACAAGTCTTTTATTTATTACTCTCAGCAAGATCTTCGCTGAGTGTACTACTAAGCTCATTGTTCTATACACTTCGCACTTTTTTATTCGTTTAATTTTTGCCAACGGTATAATTTCTGTCTTCAAAAAACAGCTCGGTTGTTTTTCCTTTTAAGTATATCAATACAGCTCTAACAATAATCCCCCAAGCCTTTCCAATCTTCATATCGTTCATAACTGACATCACTTCCTCTATCACAATGCAATGACCTATTTTGTCTTGAGTTAAGCTTCTTCCTTTCCTACCCAACTCTTCTGGTTTTTCATTTGCTTTATAAAGATTTTCCATGTATTTTTTTAGATTGTTCTCTGATTCTATGCTGTTAGTTTTAATTTATGTCCCAGTTCATTGGATGAATTCTGTTATACACCAGATCCAATTTTTCTATCTCCCTGCACTCATTATAATTATTAAACCATTGCAATCTGGTTTTATTCGTTTCTTTTCTTAGTTCCGTATTAGAATATCTTTATTCCTTTTTTCCTTCTTTAGTGTTTTGTGTTTAAAATTTCCTTATTCCTTCAGGTTAGTTATATTTCTGCAATTTTTTTTTTAATTCCTATTTTGATTGTGTTCTTTCTACTCCTGCTCCATCTTATGCTAGAATATCTTTATTCCTTTTTTCCTTCTTTAGTGTTTTGTGTTTAAAATTTCCTATTTCCTTCAGGTTAGTTATATTACTGCATTTTTTTTAATTCCTATTTTGATTGTGTTCTTTCTACTCCTGTTCCATCTTATGCTACTTTAAGTTTACATATCTCGTTTTCTATTTTTTCCAAAGTCTTTCTTGGCGATTTCTTAAAATCCAAAGTACCGTTAATCACTGATTTCAGCAAGCGGGCGTCAAGACAACAACTCCAAAAACCACAGCAGCCACACCCGACTGTAGAAATCCAAAGAAATGATGAAAGTCAAACAATCAATCATGTTCAAGTTCAAGTTTCGACTAAAACAACTACTCCAATTTCAAAGTGGAAGTCCTGGAAACGAGATGACAATTCTCAAAACCCACATCCTGGTTCTGATGAAGGACCAGACAAAGAAAATTGTCTTCTAAAAAAAAACCCTAACCATGATGAGGATGGAATCAAAAACCAGTGTAAAATCTATCACCAGCATGACTTTCTGCTGGTAGATCCCCGAACCCAGTCCTTCCTAAAAAACTGGCAAAACACCCGTTCAAATCCGATTCCGCCTCTAAAGTCAAAGAGAGAATTGAAGTCCATCAAGACAAACAAGCAACGCCCCACTCCAAAGCCCCGCCTCCAGAAGAAGGATTAATAGTGACAATAAGCAAAAAGAAGGCAATCCCTTTTAACTTCTAAATCTAATAAGCTATCAGCAGGCCTTTCACGTCAGGAGTCTTCAAAGCCATCAAAGCTAGCAATAGTCCCCAACACGGCCGGCCAACCCTGGTGCAGATAACAGCTCGCTAGGCCCTCCAACAAGCTTCCATTTCCAGTCAGCATTCACAGAAGAGTGCTGACACACAACGCCCACCACACATTGTAATACAAAACAAAACCGTACTTCAAGGGTTAAAAGCGACATTCAAAGATCATCGATCGTGCCATAAACGTGGTATACGGTTTCTGAAATTGCATGCAGAGTGTCAAGCTGCTATTGCATATTGCTTAAGCAACAACGTGTGGCATTTCACGTTTCAGTTAAGAGTCTGAAAAAACCCTAAAATACGTCATCCGGAAGTTACCTAATGTATCAAAGCTAATGCGATGCTAAAAGAGCACCAGAACGCAACCTGTTAAGAGATCTTGTCTCTCACCAAACTATGTGAACTCACGTAAAATTTAAGCGCAAATCAATAATGCCACTGTTGCCAGCGTTATGGCCACACAGTCTGTGTCAAATGCGCCGGAGCCCACCCCAACTCCAAACACACAAAGTCAAGGCATGTAGTCAGGCCGCACACTGCAAGCTATAGAAACTGCCCAGCTTCTTCAACGGCTCAACTCAAAGCACCTGCTTCTTAAAGACAGACTTCCGCTACTACCCAAAGCTCCCAACGCACTTTGTCAGTTAAAAATCAGCTTCTCCTTCGCTTGGCTCAAACAAAGCTGATTTCAAGAAAAAATATTTACTTTTTATGCATATTTTAGCTTAAAAAGCTGACTCCAGATATAGTTGTAATACGAGGGACACCGCCAAAGTTCGTGGAAAATGTAAAGCAGAACACAAATTACGTTATGTAAATCGGTTTATTGCTTCTCAAAATATTCTCCTTTAAAATCTATACACTTTTGCATACGATAAAACCAATCTTCAAAACAATGTTGCCACTCTTATCGAGGTACCTCCAAAACAAGTGATTTAAATGCTTCAACGGCCTCTTCAGGCGTTGAAAAACGCTCGCCACGCATTTTATTTTTGATATGTCGAAATAAAAAGAAATCATTGTGCGATAAATCAGGCGAAAATGGACAATGAGTCATTAATTGGATGTTGTTACTAATCAAAAACTCTACAGTTCGTCGTGCTGTGTGAGCGCTTGCATTGTCATGATGAACAATGATTTGCCGGTTTATGTTGTTCCTTCTGATTTCAGGAATAACTTCTGGCAAACAAATTGAAGTATACCAGTCAGCATTAACTGTCCTTTGATCCTCTGCAACAGTTGCAACATGACCCGTTTTTCCAAAAAAACAAGCAATCATTCTGTTCAAAACGCTTCGTGAACGCACCACTTTTGTGGGATTAAGTTTATTTTGAAACAACCATACAGTCAATTGCTGTTTAGTTTCAGGCTCATATAAATATATCCAAGATTCGTCACCAGTTACGATGTTATATACCGAATTTGAACGACCCTCTTCAAATTTCTTTAGCATTTCCTTGCACCACTTGACGTCCCTGTTTTTGTTCTTCTTTCAAATTGTGTGGGATCCAACGACTGCAAAGCTTCCTGACATGCAAATAATCGTGCAAAATCGTATGTATATGTTTCGCTACAATGATGCATCTAACTCACTATAGGTCCCATGCCGATTTGACAAAATCATTTCACGCCCAGCATCAGTATTTTTCGTGACAACAGTGTTCCACGCTTGAATTCTGCAAACCATTTGTAAACCATAGTTTTGGATGGTGCTTCATCCCAAAATAACAAACTAAAAAATGAGCAGTTTGAAATCGAACTGTCAACTGAATTATAAGTGAAAAACGTAAAATTTTACTAATATGATAATCGCTGGCAATACAGGCAGTACATGATTCCGCAGCAAACTTTAGCAGTGCCCTTCGTACAAGTGATACAAAGCTGGCACTCTACAAACATTTTTAACATTTCCAATAAAACATTTTCAGTAAGGCAGAAAGGTCTATGCATGCGATAAAAACTTCTATGAAAGTCAAACTAAGGGATTTTAGTAGGTAGGCACCCCTAGTGGCAAATACAACACATAGTCTTTAGAAAGATTCTCCTCCTGTCAATTACAATTTATGTTTGCCAATTTTACAGAATATATTAGTAATTATGAGCAGGTTCAATTTATGAAAAAGCGCGCAATGACAATAACGAGTCGTAGCGGTGGTAAGCTCATATAAGAGGACAAAATAGACGTACTAACCCAATAGGACAAAGAAAGGAGTATCAATACCATTGCACATTGAAGAGATAGGTCAAATAGTAAATTAATGTTTAATTAATTAATAAAAGACGTAAACGCACAGTGTGGTGGATGGGAAGTTTAGCGTTTGTTGAATCAGTTTAATAAAAACAAATTTATTTAACAGTACAATATTTGCTAGTGGATCAAATCCACAGTTATCAATAACATGATGATAGTTACAATTATGTGTATATGTGTTTTCTGCTTTAATTAAGAAACAAAATTTTGAATATTATAAGTACTAGACCAATATTATTACTAATATACTTAGAGCCCGTTGCACAATTAATTACTACAAGTTACAAGTAATTTAATTATTAGTTATAATTTGCCTCGAATAAAATATTCACTAACAGAACGCGATCGCTATATAATCAATATACCAATAATGGTGATTATATCGCGATTGCGTTCTACTATTTAATTGATCAACGTAATTTTTCCAGTTTCAAGTACTAGACTATTATTATTACTAATATATTGATTGCACAACGAGCTCCAGGTGATGGATATAAAAATAAGTTTTGTGTATAAAGATAAAACATTGAAACGCAATTTTATTAAATAAAAGTTGTCATCTAGCAGTCCATCAATAATTTATAAATCACGTTATTAGTAATTAGTAACATTATTTAATTTAGCAGTAGTCCAATAATATCTTGTAAATTTTAGTAAACAAAACTGACTTAATAAACTTTGGTTACTTAAAATGGAAAAATTGTTCTGACATTATTTATTGTAATTTCTTTAATAGAAGACGGAAACATAATTAACACAATATATTGAAAATTATTCATTTCAGCTCATAACCTCAATTATGATCAAGTTTTCTTGGACTGAATTCCAGTTTAGTTAAAATGAATTTCTACAGTTCATTGAAATGTGTGGAATAATATAGTAGTAGCATGCCTTTCACCTATTATTGAAAAGTTACGTTTAATCTTGATATTCAAATATAGAGAGGTTCAATGGATTTATGTTATATTATACATCTAGTAAGTAAAAAGAAAAAAAAATGTTGAGGTGTTAGTAATCTAAATATAGTGGAACCATTAAGATGCACTCGCTGTATTAATAAATTCTTGGACGTCCCACGGGAAGCGAAAACGTATCAAGAGTCAGATCGTTTTAATATTAGCGTGCATCTCGATAGCACCTTACCGCGAGCCGAGTACAGTTAGTACCGCATTTGCAAATTGCCCATTATCCCCTTGCGCTATCCATTCAGAGCAGCGCCCATTGTCTGTCCGTACCTCCGTTCCTCCCGATTGTTTAATGCATTCGCGGCGCCGTTTGTTCGCGGACACATAATAGAGATAAGAATTTCAGGTACCGTACCGGTACCGTACGCTCTCCTCGCGCCATTCAAGTCCCAACAAAACAAACAGTTGCACCGTTTGGTACTACTTCATTTATCAAAAGATGCGCGCGATAAAAGTCGCCGAATGTATAAATCAGTAGATAAATACAGTGATCGCACTCGAGCAAAGGCAGCTGGACGCATTAATTGAGCAGAATTACTGTTAAAAGATAGAAAATATCTATTAAAAAAATTAGTATTGCGAGCGATCATAATGTGCACTGGATGGCAAATAATTGCAAAGCTAGCGGAGAGATGCGACCGACCATCATCGAGCAAACAGGAAAATGCTCATATATAAATACCAATATGAAGTATGGCGTGCTCTTTACACTCGGCTGACGAAGATATTTTATAAGGCCCCCTTTGCCCCTGTGCACCGGTTAGACACAGACACCAGAAATGCCCGGCCTTACGTAACATCATTAGAGGAACTCTGTAATAATGCTCGGATGGTTTTACTTTTAAAACGTCAAATACCAGGAAGACAAGAAAACGCTATCAATTAAATAAATATCAATCCGCTTATGTCAAAAGAGTTGAATTGTATACCGGTACCTGCAATAATTTTATTCCGGTATTATATATTAACCCAATAATAATAAATGTTCATAATATAATCAACCGGTGTTGCCTCAATATTTAATGATCCTCTTTTTGTGTGATTCCATTAACTCGTCTTACTTAATAAAAAGCAATGCCGGTGCCACCAATTTGAAATTCCAAGTGCTTTTATGTTATAAAGTGGAAGGTGATGGGGTCAGTGTTGTTTGTTCAAATATACTCAAAAAGAAATCTGACCTCCGGAAGTCACAGAGGAATACATTACATTACAGGATGACTAGTTTTAATGTACTGCTTACCAATATAAATACAAAACTAAATGTGCATTTGATTAACACACAGCTGCAGGATACATGCATGTTGAGTTAAAAAATGTATTAATTTATAATCATCAAATTGAAAGTTAAAATGCCAGTTTCAAGGATATTGTACGAGAAGCTTAAAAATGAGTATATGGTATTTGATTATTCTAGTGCTTTTATTGATGTTGAACTAATAAATTTGTTTTATACTATTTATTTGTAAAATAAAAGTATTTAGTAATAATATTACATAATACATTAACAATTAACATATCAGTCATTTTCCCTTAAAATTGAAAATGTTTATTATATTTAACCTTGAGTTAAGAACGCATATGGCCCAGTTAGTCAATAAGCGCTGGTTATTAGAATTATACATGGATTTTTTAGGATTTATTACTTAGCTAAGAAAATTTCAAAAAATAGTTGCGATTTATTATAAATTTTATTTATTCATAAAACTTAACTAAAAAAAATATTTAAAAGTCATATTACATGAGAAGGTATAACAAAGTATACAAAGCTCAATACAAATCCTGCAATGATTTCAAAATTAGTGTGAATTAAATAGAATGGAACATAGTTTAATTTAGTACACAAAAGACTAAATGCAATGATATATCATTACATCTCAAAAAGTAGACAAAAGACATTATCAGCAGACAAAATAGTTTTTGTTTATATTTTGCAGAAGGTTCATCACGTTGTGTTCACTTTTAGGACTTTTAGTTTCTAGGTTTTTAGTAGGGTAATCGTCAAAACAAAATGTGTATTAACTATTTTATCAATTTAGTTATTCCATCGCATTTTTACCTTTCAGTATAAGGCGTATCTTGGCTATCTCTTTTATTTCTTCCGTAGTGTTCCCTTTTTTTGTAACTTCTTCCTTTATTGCGCTGTTCAATTCTTTTCTAGGTCATTCTTTTTTTCTGTTATATGTTCATACCAACTCAATGTTACTACGGAATCTCATCCCTTTGCATTTTTTTGTGGTTTTCAATATTTCTTTTCAGTTGATGAAAGTGTTTTTTAATGTTAAATGTTATATATTTTTGCTGTTTTCCGATTTTGGCCTCTATCTCTTTGTCTAATTTTCCGTTGCTCTGTATTATTGTTCTTAGGCATCTGTATTATTGTTCTATTATTTTTCCTTTTATTTTGTAATTCAATTTTTCTCACGTAATTGTCATGATCTGGTAATTTCATAGTTTACTTTCTTTAGTTCCTCTTCTGCTATTTCCATGTTGTGTTGAAGCTCTTCTTCAGTCTCTGCAATCACTGTGAATCGTCTGTAAATAGTAGTTCTGCTATTTTTGTTATTTCCAATATCTTATTTTTATTTTTTCTTTGCTTGATTTGTTACCTTATCTAAAACAATTGAGAAGAGCAATGCGCTTAGCACATATCCTTGCTTTGCCCTTTTCTTCGTTAAGAATTCTTTTAATTTTTTGTTGTTCATTCTTAATATATTTCCGTTTTCTGTGTATATGTTAATTACGTTTATTATTTCCAAATCAATTCCTTTCTTTAGTTCATCTTTTTTGATCCTGTCAAATGCTTTTTCGAGTTCAACAAAGCACAAGCGCATTATTCTATTTTTTTTTTTTGTCATCTTCTCACTTAACCGTCTTATTATAAATATTAGGTCCTTTGTGCTTCTTCCTCTTCTAAATCTACATTAGCTATACTCTATTGTCGTTTTTAATTTGTCTCTCATCGTTTTTTCTATAATTCTTGTGAATATCAAGCTTAGTATGCTCGTTAGTGTGATTCCTCTGTAGTTTTCACATTTCCTTTTACATATCTCGTTTTTTATGTATAAGTACAATTATTCCTCTTTTCCATTTCCTTGGAGTTTTCCCATTTCTGATTATGTCATTTATTAGTTGCGTTATTTAAAAAATTCGCTCTTCACCCATAAATTTCATTATTTCTGCCGTTAAATTATTTGTTCTTAGTGCCTTCCCGTTCTGTTTTAATTTCTTTTATTTCTTCCGTTCTTCTGTCCTGTATCACTTTCTTCTATTTCTTGTTCTGTTAGTTCTTAGAAGTGTTGCTTCCACCTTTCCATTATCTTGTCTACTTCCGTTATTATTTTTTTTCATTTTTATCTTTTACGTTCATTATATTGTGTTCTTTTTCCTTAGATATCTTAACGTTCCGTAAAATAGTTTATGGTTCCGGTTAAAGTTCTCATTCATTTCTTTTCCAAATTTTGTCCATGATTTTATATTTTGTTCTTTTATTATTCTATGTGTTTCATTTCTATTTTCTTTGTATTTTTCATAGACTTCCTCTGTCCACCAACTGTTTTTTTTTTCTTTGGTACAGAAAAAATTGCAAAAAGTATTTTAAAACTCGTATACGTATATCCACTGTTCCTTGTTTTTATATTATGGAATGTTTGGTGTTAATAAAAAAAATGCAACTATATACAACTTACCTAATAATTTTTTTGATTAATAACACTAGAGTCACTTCAAAGCATAGCAACAAGCTAATAATTTGAAATAGAATGGCCCACCCGCCCATCAAAAAGTTGGATGACGTCTGCACAGAAGACAAACAATAATGTTTTTGATGACAAACACTTGAGCGGGTGAGTGGGCAAAGCATAGTAACGGGCAAATAGTTTAAAATGGAGTGGCCCATCCACCCACCCAAGTGTTAGTAATCAAAAGATTGTATCACGACCTTCTCTTGTGACAAAATGACTTCTGACGTCCACACAGAAGACAAACATAATTTTTTTAATAAGAAACACTTGAGCGGGTGGGTGGGTCACTCCAAAGCATAGTAACGGGTCAATAGTTTGGAATGGAGTGGCCCATCCACCCACCCAAGTGTTAGTAATCAAAAGATTGTATCACGACCTTCTCTTGTGACAAAATGACTTCTGACGTCCACACAGAAGACAAACATATTTTTTTTGATAAGAAACACTTGAGCGAGTGGGTGGGTCACTCCAAAGCATAGTAACGGGTCAATAGTTTGGAATAGAGTGGCCCAACCACCCGCCCAAGTGTTGGTTATTAAAAGGTTGGATCACGACCTCTTCTTTTAACAAAATGACTTTGGACATCCGCACAGAAAAGAAACAATAATTATTTTGATAAAAAACACTTGGACGGGTGGGTGAGTTACTCCAAATCATAGTAACGGGCCAATAATTTGGAATGGAGAAGCCCACCCACCCACACAACTGTAAATTATAAAAAAAGTTGGATCACGACTTCTTCTTGTGACAAAATGACTTCTGACGTTCGCACAGAAGACAAACAAATTATTTTTTTATGACAAACACTTGGGCAAGTGGATGGGTCACTCCAAAGCATAGTAACAAACCAATAGTTTGGAATGGAGTGGCCTACCCGCCCACCCAAATGTTAGTTATCAAATGGTTGGATTACAACCCACTCTTGTAACAAAATAACTTTTGACGCCCGCACAGAAGACAAACAATAATGTTTTTAATGACAAACACTTAAGCGGGTAGGCAGGTTACTTCAAAGCAAAGCATAGTAACAAGGCAATAGTTTAAAATGAAGTGGCCCACCCACCCACAAAAGTGCTAGTTATTAAGAGGTTGAATCACAAACTTCTCTTGTGACAAAATGACTTCTGACGTCAGGAGACAAACGATAATGTTTCTGAGTAGCACATCCTCCCATCCAAGTGTTAGTTATCAAAAGATTAAACCTCTTTTTGTGACAAAATGACCTTGGACGTCCGCACAGCAAACAAACAATAATTTTTTAATGACAAATATTTGGGTCGGTGAGTTACTCCAAAACATAGTCTGTCTAGAAATCTCTGTCTCAAGCTTCTCACTATGCCTTCAGAACATGATTACGTACAAGTAGACACCCAAAGGCATAATGCCTTTGAATTTCCTTATAAGCCCAAACAAAACAAAAAGACATTTAAACATGTAGAATGCTACCTCGCATAGCTTTAAAGATGAATAAATTATAAAGTATTCATAATTCATAAGACAACTATTTACCCAAATACTCTAAGACTAGTTAGGTCCCAAACAAGTCAACTTTATTATTCAATTAAATTCTATAATGTACTATCACAAGAAATCAAACATCTAAAGTTTAGGAAATTCATTTCATTTCAAAGAGACCAAAGCAGTAGAAAAGAGAGGGTGCGTCAAAAAACTTGCTTTAGTATTTTTTGTTTTGTTTTTATATCTTTTATTATATAAATTTTAACGTAAAAATATAATTTTCCAGTGAAATCAATCAAAAATTATCCGTCGAATCCAATTCTAGCGCTTATTTTAAGTCTATATCCTGTCAATAAGCCTTAAATTAATATTTTTTGTTCCTAGTGGGTTGGGCAAAATAATGCACTTTTGAATTTATGTGAATTTGAATGTAAATTAATTGAAAAATATAAACTTGTTTTGTGTATTTGGGGTTAAAATATGATACAAAATGCCTATTTTTCAATATTAACTCATACACGTTTAGCAGCGCTCAGAGAAACTATACATACCAAAATTTTAATTCTGCGGACAATTCTACATAAAAAATAGTCGGTGTTGTGCTCATCGGCTGTAGAAAAATCCATCGACAAAAATTTTTAAAAAGTCATCATCTTTTGTTGCTTGATCCAACGTTGGGCAATTTTAATCTTTGTTTGATAGTTTGCACTTTGTTACGGCCGCCAGGCAGCGCTGACAACCATACCACCCGCTCACTTCGCAAGCGCGCTCAACCAATCACGCGCCACCAAGCTGCATAAAAAATTCTGATTCTGGATTTCGCAGTCGGTCCAGCGGAACCAGGCAACATCGACTGTTAGAGGCAGAAATACCGCCCTAGCACCTTTAAACCTCTAAAAACTGCTTCCCGTTTCCACCACTTCAACCGGATCAAGGTCAAGTCACAGAGAAGTCTACGTACGACTGCACGTCATCCCTATATGACACATTTACACTTAAGGACATTTAGGCTGCAATACCCGTAGCGACCAATCTCAAGATACAAGGTCACCCGTCTAGCAGTTTAACATCGACTCCTGGTCCTGTTACAGTCAGGGATTTTACTCCACAACCTCCCGGGCCGGTAACAAATGAAGCCCAATTAGAGAATCAGAAGCAATGCGCTTCATCAATACTATAGTCTAAGAAGAAAAAAAAAGTAGAAGATCATGGTTCCTTCAGAACGCAACATGAGAAAACGTACACGCACAATTCGGTCTCGACGCATAAGCCCTGACAGGAATTTACAAGACACAGACAAACTTGGCCAACAACATCTAAAAATCATCTACGAGCAGACCTATCTTGAACCAAACTTCAACAGTCGGTTCCATACACCGCACGGTTGCCTGTGGTGTTATACAGTAACCACCCCCGAGCAGGTTAAACAACTGCAGGGCTGCGTTCCTAACACGGGGTGAGAGAAGAGTGACACCTCGGCAATTGTAATGTCACATGATCAAACGGAGAATAGATTTTATGAACGAGTCGGGCGAGTTTAGAGTAGGGTATAAGGTAAAGCCAACTTCATTGGGTAAGGCTATCAAAAATCAAACGTCAATGCGTAAAATATAAAAAAACATTTATTAGTTAATAGAGCTTAAGCGAATAAAAAAAATATAATATATAACTTAAGTTCCTATACTATTTAAACCCTTTGTTTTATTTTTGACCACAACTTGGTTTTCATTAATTAATTTAATTTCTCCAGTTTCCGTTCGTATATACTTATGTGAGCAAATTAAAATGTTTTAAATATCCATTTTCAAGATGTAAACTATACTACTAAACGAAGTAAACAAACCATAGATAACCTAAAACCATTGAAATGTATATGCATTTCACACTACAGTACAGTACAGTAAAAACATTTATGAACGCTGGCGAGAGTGAAATGATTCTCTTCATCTACTTTAAGAACAGCAAAGGTGATCATTTGGGTCACTCTCGATCTCGCCCAAGTACTTTAGGAACGTACTCCAGCAGGTTAATCAACGAGTCAAGACCCTTCTCGACATGCATGCTGTGAATCAAGTCAGCCCTGCACTAAGTTACAAAACTGACGTGACTAATATCATTCGCGGCCAGATGGAATGGGTTCGTGAACGGTAAGTTCAAATAGATGATCGTTTTGCAACCTGCTCCACAGACGCAAGCTAGCAAAACAACACCTAAAACTGAACAAGACCAACCCGGCGGACGGAAATTGTATCCAATATTTGTAATAATAAGAGAATCCTCGCACCAAAGTTGCTGTGGCATACAAAGTGGCAAAAGTTTTACACTTAGAAATGATAGCGGCAAAGACGGCGATTTACATCGTAGAGAACAGAAGCTGCTTCACAGCTGATGTCAACACACCAAACGTGATAGTAGAGGATATACAGAATGTGACCGAAGCAGATGTTTGTCAAGTTATTCACAACTTAGATACTGCGAGTAACACCCCGACTGAAGATATACCGTCGTTAGATGAACTCCAAGTTGTCAACACTGGTGAAATAAACATCAACGCAACCGGCAAATTCACAAAACGCAATAAACAGTTAAGTGCATTATATTGCAAGCACAAAGAACACAATAAACAATTTTGTGCGTTATATTATAATACTCGTCTCTTGTGGTGATAATATAGGCAACGATATTGTCTATTGCGCCTCCTGTGCCGATGTAATCTACTAAAATGTTCAATGCGTTTTGTCTGTCTATAACAGACAAAGAAATAATTATTTTTTATATATATAATTCTCAACAACAAAAGTTTTTATTCAAGACTTATACCAAGTTTATAAACCATTATGTATATGTACAGGATGAGTCGGGAAAAACGGACCAAACTCCAGAAGTGTATTCTACATGTGAAAATAATGTAAAAAAACTCAAATGTTTTCAAGTTATGGCATAATTAATTTTTTTTATCTAGTATGCCATGTTCGACAGTTCTAAAACATTTGATAGCTTTTTTGTTCTGATAATGTGTCAGTGTGACGGTAATTTAACGTTTATTTTGTTTGTACGATTAAAGTGTTACAAAATGCCACACACTTATTCAAATTTAGAATACGCAAATGTGGTGTTTGTTTATGGTTTTTGTAATGGGAATGCTACAGCTGCTGTTGAAAAATATCGTCAACGGTTTTCACATCAGAGACATCCTAATAAAAATGTATTTATCAGAGTTTTCAACAAACTGTGCAAGACCGGAAAGCTTCCCAAGTGTTAACATAACATCTGAACGAGCTACTCGACAAAATTTAGAAGAGGTAGAAGATATTCTGGATGTAGTAGCAGAAGATGCAATAACCAGCTCACAAAGAATTAGTATTCAATTCGGTATTCCACAAACAAGAATTAAAAACACACTCCACGAGCAAGGCTTACATTCATACCATGTACAAAGAGTACAGCACTTACAATCGGAAGATTATCCTAAACGTATGGAATTTTGTCGATGGATAAATAATAATCGTCGTGTTGCATCGCGCATACTTTTTACAGATAAAGCAACATTCACTTGTGACGGCATTAATAATAGTCACAACTGTCAGACAAAAATCCCCACGCAATAGTCGAAATTAATTTTCAACATAAGTTTTCGGTAAACGTGTGGTGTGGTATGGTCGATGGTTATTAAATTGGCCCTTTCATTTTGGAGAATCGCCTCACAGAAACCAACTACTTAATTTTTTTACAAAATAAATTACACGAACTACTAGAGGATGTTTCTTCAAACATCAGAATGCAAATGCACTACCAGAATGATGGAGCTCCTGCACATTTTGCTCGTCAGTTCAAGCAACATTTGGACGAAAGGTTTCCAAGGCGTTAGATTAGTCGCGATGGTCCTATAAGTTGGCCTCCAAGATCTCCAGACCTCACAGCATTAGATTATTGTTTATGGGGCTGGTTCAAAGATGAAGTGTACAAAGTAAAAGTGGACACTCGGGATGGACTAATTCTACGTATTAGAAATGCTGCAGCCGATCTTAAACAAAGACATGACTCCATCAGGAGAGCAACAGGCGCTCTTCGTAGACAAAGCAGAAAATGTTTAGAGGTAAATGGCGGTATTTTTGAACATTTATTATAAGAACGCTATGATAACCGAAACGTTAATGTATAAAATTTTGTTTATTTTTAATTAACATAACAACATTTGAGTTTTTTACATTATTTTCACGTGTAGAATACACTCCTGGAGTTTGGTCCGTTCCTCCCGACTCACCCGTACATATAAATCATACTTTTTCAATAAAAATTATGATAAAAAATAATAATTTCTTTGTTTTTCATAATTTTGCAAAAAAAGTTAAAAAAAAAATTGAAATAGTGTAATCAAGAAGAAATTTTTCGAAGAACGCAATTTTTATGTCCGTTTTTTTAAATTCTCTAAAAATTCTGACAAAATGCAAAAAATTAGTAAAATTACAGATAATCCGAGAAAAATCCTTTAGAAGTAACCCATTTTTAGCAATTATGTGTTATAATTTACCCTAGAGCAAGCGAATCCAATTTTTTTTATTTTTGCGATCAAAAGTACTGCTTGAGTAGTATCATATTCAAATTTCAAGTCTCCAGGTGTAGCGGAATCAAAAATATCAAATTAGCATTTTTTCCATTTTCCGCTGGAAATTTCGGAAAACCAAAGGCTGGATCGTGTTCTACAGAAAATTACCTATAAGATACAACATTTTGAATATTATTTTTGACTATATTATGCTTATTTACAGCACAAAAACTGAAAATAAGCAAAATATTCTTAAAAAATTAAAATGGCCGCCATTTACACTGTTTTACACCTAGAGATCTAGATCTAGAGAAGTCGATGTAGGGACGTTTGTCCGAACTATCGTTGAACTAACAGTAATTAGTTCAGATTTTTGGCATGTCTTAATTTATAATTTTATCTTTAATAACTGACATAAATCCCATGTACCATAAACTAGCAACTTATCATTCTATGGCACATAGAGTTACAATTCCATTATCAAGTCATTATCTTAATTTGAAACTAAATAAAATTATATCTATAGGAAATATAAATGGTTTTCCAGTCAATCTCATTCAAAATTTAATTAATAATGAATTGTATCAAAACACAATTTCTCACATTTACCCAAAGGTTTTAAATTTAAACAAAGATTCATTCACAATATTAACTTATTTTGAAAAAACCACAGCGCACATTCTTCGTAAACAAAACAAATCGCTTTTAGACCAAGTTGCAAACTATCAAATATATTATTTAATGCTAAAGATAAAATTTATCCCTTAAAAAAATCAGGTGTTTATGAAATTTCATGTTCCGAATGCAACAGTATATAAATACGTTAGGCAGACTAGACAAAGTTTTGAACACGATATACAGAACATTTTAAAACGTTTAGACTAAATCACAAGTTCATTTGCAAATCATATTATAAATTCTAATCAAACCTGCCCCAAAATTAATGAAATTAAAATGTTACACAACTGTACAAAAGACACTAAGCTTAATCTGTTAGAAGCCGCCAAGATTCACAAAAAACAATGTAATCTGCTTGTTAACCTGTTGATTGAGCAAAAGGACTTACCACAATATAAATCACCACTTTTTAAATCTCTGTAGAACATTAGTAATGTGATTTATTTTTCCCTCACTTCAATTTCTATTTTAACTTTTCTGTATAAATGTACTTTTTCTTTAGTTTATTCTCACTTGACAATGGCCTCTAAAAGTCGAAACTCGAGTCGAGAGAGAGTGGTTGTATTGATATGTATTTTTTATTTTCATATTTATATCAATAAAGTATTTGTGGTAAAAAACTCAGTTTGTGTTTTATTTTATTATTATTATGGATTACCACATAGTAAAAGTCACAACCATCCTTTATTCTAAATAAAAACTCCACTTTATAAAACTTAATTGCGGAGAAACAATATTTATTTTAAGTTTGAGGGCCTAGATTGGACTTTCTTCTATAATGTGCAAACATTTTATTCAATTAATTTTATTTTTTGCGGAGTTTGATTCTGTGAACCCTTATAATAACGCAACGATTCTCTCCCCATAATGTAATATTTATTTACAAATATGAAAGTATTAGTATTGGATTACGTTTAAACTATCTCTACCACAATCAAATTTCATAAAAAAAATATTTTGATTTAAATCTCAATCATAGTTAGCTACAATTAATCTAACCTTAAACGTGTCTGCTTGGATATAACTTGAATGGAACTTCAAGAATTAACGGAATTCCAGACTGACCACGTACTTTCACATTTAATAACATATTTTCATCTAAGTACACAGACGCATACACATTAATTTAAGAACAATTTTTTGATTCCTTCAACTGTTCAGCCGATATAATTAATAGTTTATATACATGAAAAGTAATTATTTTTTTAAATATAGTAATTTATATTGCAAAATAATATTTATGCTTGCATGATGTCACTATTTGTAATGAATGATTCGTTTAAAATTATCCAAATTTTTTATTTGTTTAATGATTTTTGTTAATTAATTTAAAAAAATGTCCTTTATATAAGATGGTGCCAAGGTACCAAGAATGTATAAAATACTTGTTAGTGGATCCATAAAATATTCAGGGCTGGCCACTTGTTAACTGATTTTGTAAATTTACATTGACATTGATATTATTTTTACGTTCAGAAGGACATTTAATGAATATTCATTACTAATTCATAATCATGGATCAATTTACGCAATTCTTTATGTTATATTTTAATAGATTAGAATGAATAAATTTCAAATATTTTAATCTAGTCTTTCAATCATTTTTTAAGTTGTTATTGTATCAAAAAAGTCAGATATTATTAATAAAAAGTTTTTTTAAACGTTTTATTTTCTACTAAAGAAATAAAGAGATAAACATAAAAAAAAATTTTAACTTCTCCTTTGTAATACAAAATTTCTAATAATTTATTACATTTTTTACTTATATTTGTCTTTAAATTGTTATGATAACTTGTAAATTAGAGACTTTATTCAAGTTTTTGCTAATTAGTTTTGAAATTAGTAAAACCTATATTTTTTTACGATACCTACATAAAGAATTAAAATCAAATTTATTGTGATTGGTCAGACGAAATCTGATTATGCAATTCAATTCATTAAAAACTCACAAATGTAAATATCATTTCAATGATTTGAATCTTTCCATTAACTTTCTATAAGTCTACGTACACATTACATTTGTAATTTTGTGCAATTCGACAAACCATTAATCTTCTAGGTCGACAAAAACATTTGCCTATATTTTAATTAAAATTACTAACTAATTTGAGCTCAATTTCCAGTTGAATATGTAATGAATTTATTGATGAAGTATTTAAATATAATTAATATTTCAATTTTATTATAAAAAAAAACACAGAAATAGGTTTATTAGATTTCTTGCGTCCCCGAATTTGTTTCAAGTAATATACATGTAATTACATATGCTTTGAGTTTTACAGTTACTTTATACATGAATTGCATTAAACTATGTTGTATATTAAAGAACTAATATTACAATATCAATGTTAATAATACGTTTTGATTTTTATGAGTACGCAGCTCCTATTTTCACATAAATTGATACACAAAGCATTCGCGTAGCTATTTCCTTGGTTAGTTACAGGGGTGGTAAAATTGTACCACATGTACAATAAGGTTAGATCATTTTGTAAATAATTGGTGAATATAATTGTATTACTACCGCCGCTTGGTGTCTATGTCCAGAAAGAATTTCTCTAAATGGAAGATCTGACATGATGTCATATTTGATGCATGTGAAAGCCCAAAGAATTCTTTTGTGGTTTTAAACGCGTCGCTGTGCATTCCTCGATTCTCTTTAGTTCAAATTGTGTTTGCAACCAATGCAATTTTACTGCATTGTCAGTTCAGTAAAATAAATTGAATAAACAAAAATTTATATTATTTTAATACAAACATGCTTTCTTGCACGCGGTAGAAAAAACTCTGTTTACCCACTAAAATATCAACATTTTTTTGGAAGCCATAAAATATTTGCTAAATGAAAATTTTGTCGAATCCTTTCGGTAGTCATTTCTTCTGTCGTGCTGTCTTGGCGCTTAGAAGAAAGTGGCTAACCTAGCGGTAAACTCTTCCAAAGATTCTCTAAAATAACGCTTCGGAATCTAGACCCATCCAAAAAGACAAAAACAAACAGAGAAAAACAAAGACCCTCGAGAAAAAATCAAAAAGACCTCCACCACCTGCAAAACTACTGCGCTGACAAGAATAACGCACCGCTAATCCTTGGATGTAACACCAACGCCCATCACGTAGCCTGGGAGAGCTAGGACATAAACCCAAAAAAAGGTAACGGGCCAATGCTTCGCAATGCGTCGCAAAGCAAGATTATTGACGTAAGATTAGCAAATTATAAAGCGAATGAAGTGATTAAAAAGTGTCGGACAAGCCTTCATGCATACATTCAATTTAATATCAAATCTGAAAAAACACTCCTTTTGGAATACAGGAACCCAAAAAAAAACTAACTAGTTAACCAAATACAAAAACAGCAAAAACTAACTAGTTAACCAAATACAAAAACAGCAAAAACATCACAAGAGCTGGACATAATGACAGACATATTTGTCAACTCCATTAAAACCGTTTTTAAAAGGAACTGTCCTGGCACTGTCAAGCACAGCTCTAACAAGATTACTTCATGGAATACGAAGCTTAACAAGGCAAAAGCGGACAGTAAACAACTGTTCAATAAAACCAAAAAGAACAGTGACTGAACCACGTATAGAACCAAGAATGGTTAATAAAGCCAGCAAAAAAACTAAAAAAAAAAATCGTAAAAAAAATAATCCCGTCTACAAAAAGCCTCAAGCATAGTCCGTACTGAAAACATTAGATCCTTGCTGACCAAAAACAAAAAAATATACAGAGTTGGACGAGAGCAGTCTGCAAAAGCAGCTGCAGACACACTTCCTGGGTTCTATGCTAACAAAATCTCTTGATCAAATAGACCTAGAATTTCTAAAAAAATGCAAACAAAAAGAACCGGAAAAAAATCAAAGACCAAAAATAATCAAGGCAACCTTAAATGAGGAATCACATTCGCACCATATAAGTCTACAGGAACTGATCAAATTTATCCCATAGTGCTACAGAAAAGATTCGCACTCTATTCAAGACCCTCAGAGCAAGCTTAACACTTTCACAAATACCAAGTAGCTAAAGAAGGTCAAGGTACAAAAACAATGGAGAACCAAGGAATAAACCCTCTTGTCCAACTATGGGTCAACTCTATGCTCAAGAACCGAACTGTAACCATAACATTATACGGAAAAACTGTAAGAAACAAAGTCAGCAGCGGAAGGTCCACAAAAAGGCATACTTTCACTCCTATTTTGGTGCTTAGTCATGGATGACTTACTACAGATATTCAACAATATGATCAACTTTACCCTAGGCTACGCAGATAATTTCACAATTCTCGCATACGGGAAGTTTGGAGCAACCGTGTCAAATATAATACAAAGTACACTAAATAAAGAGACGAAGCTGCTTAAGGAGTAAAACATCAAAGGTGTACAACAGGTCCAATAAGACCGTAGTGCAAAGGGTGTGAAGCAAACTACCTCAAGGTAAATGTTTTATTTTGGTATTGCTTTTGTATCTACTTGTATTACTCTAGTTAACACCATTTTATATGCACCCTTTTAGAAATATTTTCTTCTGTGGTTCTTCTACCAAAACTCCGTACAGGATTATCATTATACTTTTAAGCATTACCGTTTGTGGTGTCTTTAATATGCTGTTTAAAAATGCGCCAACTATTTAGCATTGTTCCTAAGTATTTAATTTGTTTGAATAGTTATTCCTTTAACCTTGTTGATGTAGAAATATGTTGGGTCTTTTTAGCATTGTTTTTGTAGTTTGCGTTTTTAACTCATGTTTTTTTACTCATCTGTAAACTCAATAGATGTATTCACTACAAACTCAAGTGATAGTCAATCTTCTACCTCCATATATATGCAAGATTGTCAGCCTATTCAATTGGGTTAGCTTAATTAATTAATTTAGTATTTTGTCATATAAAATGACCTTTCCAGAACTTTAAGGTAATATAAATAGTAACTCTGATTTACTTTTTATAAATATTAAAGACTCATAAAACGCCATTTGGTTATTTAACATTTTTGTTGATTCCCGACTTTGTATTGTACTGCAAACAATAAAACTTTCTATGTCTTTGTCAAAGTAACTAAGCTTGCAATCTATATTGAGATAAAATCAAATACATATTAAATTCTAGTATTTGACAAATTATTTGTTTTATGTGTAAGTGTTATCTAAATGATAATAAAAGTTGAGTCTAGTATTTAGAATTACTCTTAGGTACTTCACGTGCTTTTTGATTGGAAGAGTGTCGATAGGTTTGTTCCAACCGACATCGTTTGGCAGTTTGTAAACTGGTTGCAACTAATACATGAATTATTTTTGCGCAAGCGCCGACTTTGTCTAACCGAATACAAATCGTTTGTCGGTTGCAACCCGCCACAACCAAGATTTGACAAAATCCGCAAAGATTTAAAAATTAAAATCACACCTAAAATTATGTATCACATAATTTGATTACTAAGTTGCAAATAAATAAATAATTAAATAGTTAATCATGTTTAAAAAAAAAAATTCACAATTAGTCCTCATTCATTTTTTTTTTGCTACAGTTATAACTGTGTTTCAGACAAATAATTTACGGTTATTATTATTAAATTTAAATTATACTAGATAAACAAATCGTAACATAAACACAAAGAACTGTTTGTTTGAGGTATATGTTGAAAATTTTTAAAGCAAGGTTGGATCCTTGAAGAACCCCCGCCATTATATATTTTTGGTGTGAGAGTGTATTGTCTATTAAAACTTGGAATTGTCTACCGTAGAAATAATTGTGAAAGAGTTGAATAATTATTAGATAATATTGTTGTAAGTCCTATCGTCCAAACACTGTCAAAAGCTTTTGTAATGTCTAACCAAACTATGTCTGTTACTTTGTCCTTGTTAAAGTTAGTTGAAATATCGTTAGTAATTCTGGCAATTTGTTGAACTGTTTCATGTTCATATCAAAATCCAAATTGTAAATTTTTTGTCAGTTTGTCTTCTTTCATGTTTGTCTATTCTGTCTATGACAACTTTCTCAGCTATTTTACTGAAGGTCGTCAATAATGATATGAGTCATACAGACAATAGGGATGAAGGGTATTGGTGTAGTTTTTTTAAATTAGTATTATGTAGGCAAACTTCCACTATGTAGGAAAATGTGACAATTTTAGCATTGTATTAACAATATCTTCATAATTGCTTTCACCATTTTCCATATAGTGTTGTTTTTGTGTGAAAGTAATTTAATTTTGCTTTTCCACACTTTGTCTCTATGTATTTTAATGTCTTGTCTGATTTGTTTCGTCATGTCGTCCATGATAATTTTGTATGCAATATCTCTCCAAATTTTTCGTGAATTGTTTTGAAATTTTACAAAGTCTATTATTTGATAGTTTTTGATTTTGCAAATTAAGTTGTTTTTGTTATTCTGTCCACTTCAATTTTAATCAACATTTTCAGTTTTGTTATTTATATTTTTTTTTGTCCAACAGTTTTCTATACCTTGTCCAGTCTGCCGGCTTGTAATCTGATCTAGATAAGACAAGGTCTTTAAAAAGCTGTCTGTTACTATTTATAAAAATGTTGATCGGGCTATGATCTGAATTCAGTTCATTCATTCAGTTCATGGTTGGAGTTAAACCGTTAGGTAGATAATGTTTGTGATTTGCTGGGTGTAAAATTAATATGTTGTGTTCAAGTGATATAATGTATAATGATGACAATTCCAAATGTGGTGTTTTGAATTGAAATTCAGTATCAAGACACGATTTTCCATATCTATAATGTTGGTTGGCAAATTGTATACTGTTATTAACACTAGTCCGTCGCCCAATCAAATACGTGTTCAATATCTACTATCTACTCTTATGTTCAATCTGCGGTATCAAATTCAGTTTTTAATTAGAATAACTACTCAGCCAGCAGCATTGGCTCTAAAATCATTAAAATTTGCGTTTTTTTTTTAATTCAAAAACAACTAATTTAATTTTGATACAAAATCACTTTAAATTTATCCCCCTGCCCCTTACAATAAGTTAGTTTTCAATTTAATTCTTTAACCCTGAAAGTCATCCATGTTATTCTTCAGCCTAGTTGGTAATCGTTGGTATTGTTTTTGTTGTTGCTGTAGTTGACGGTATTGTTTCACCTTTGTATAAACAAATTCTGTAGCCCGGACTAATACAGACCGATCTGCTTGCTTAGTACGTTTTGGAAACTATACAAAAAGTTGATTGAAACGAAGCTAAGTGAGGAACTTAAAGACAAAGAAAGCCTCTCACCAGGGCAATACAGTTTTCAAAAAAAACTGTGTGTTTGTGACCTTTGATGTCAAGAACGCATTCAATAATTGGTCTCGAATAATCCAAAAACTAGAGGAAACTTGGAAAATCAGTGAATATCTCTTGAACTTAATTAAAAACTACCTAGAAGACCAGAAAATTAACATCTACAAAGAAGAAGTAAAGCAAATTTACTGTGATGTGCCGCAAGGTTCCATTCTGGGCCCGACGTTGTGGAACATACTGTACAACGAAGTACTAGAAAAAATTCTATGTAAACGCAGGAAAATGGGCAACATACCATTAGCACTAAAGACAGTGTGAAGTACATTAAAATACACTTAGACAAGAAAGCCAAAAAAGTTGCTTCGGAATTATACAAAATAATGCCGAACTGGGCTCTAACAAGATTGAGCCGCCAATTACTAAACGCCAGTGTCATTAACTCTATAATTCTTTATGGGGCATCCATCTGGGCAAGCGCTAAGACACAAAAAATACATGAGAATAATAACCAGCATACATAGGAAAACGGCAATCCAAATATGCTCAGGATACTGCACGATCTCGATCACGGCTGCACAAATCATATTAGCCACAATTCCAAATGACCTGCTGGCCGTAGAAACTAAAGACCTAGAAGAGAACAAAAAGATAAACAAAGAAACGGAAAGAAAGAACACTATAAATGCATGGCAGAAGAGATAAAAAACATAAAAACAAACACCTGGACTAAAACATTAATTATAGACATCAAAGAATAGATCAACAGGCAACATGAGAAGGTAAATACTACCCAGTTCCTAACAGATCATGGATGCTTCACAAAATACCTGCTAAAATAGAAAAGAAAAAGAACAGCACATGTTGGTTCTGCCTCTATGGAAGACGACGTTGAGCACAGGTTGTTCGTATGCGAGAAGTAAGAAAATAAAAGAAGGGAGATAAACCAACAAAACAATATCATCAAAGAAACGATATAATGCAAGGAGAACTGGAAGTTGATAAGTCATAGAGAACATTTTATGAAAAAGAAAAAAAGAATATAAGAGAAGACAGGAGATGGACAATAACTAGGGCGTAATAAGCAACACGTCCGGGCTGCTTACCCTAAAAGAAACGCGAAAGCAATGCCGGGGTGAGGCTACTGGAATCCAAGAAAAACAGGGGTTTTAGTGAGTGAAAGCCCCACACTATGGCTGCATGAGCGTTCCCCTAAGCCTTAGTAAAAAAAAGTCTTCTCCTTAGCATCCAAGCATTTGTTATCGGCGATGGAACATCTACGTACTTAGTAGCAGCTAGACGTCCTGACGCTGGTGTCGTTCTAGGCTCTCTTGACTGTTGCATATTTTGTAGATTTTTAATGTAAATTGAATAATTTATCGAGTTGAGTAAATGAGTCTCTGCAGTTTACAACATAGCAGCATATTTTCTTGTTTTTGTCAAGTGTGTGTAAGGTGAGCTCCAGTACACTTTAAGCAACGCTGGTTTACAAAACAATTTGTTGCAGATGACACCCTCTTGGCAGCTGTAGGACTGGCTTGAAATTTTTTTATTAACATTATATGGATGTATCTCACATTATCAGGCAGGACTGTAATTTTCAAAATATATACAGGAAATTTGGTTTCTTTCATTTTAGAACACTAAAATGTTAAAAAACTTGGATTTGATCCATAATTCAAAAATTCAATTTTTTTTTGTCAGGTCTTATGTTTTCCTAGAGTCCAATCATCACAAAACTATGCGTCTTTTTCTCTTTTTGAGTTAAAGTATGAAACTTCAGTTCCTCTACCTTAAATGTTTCTTTAAGAAGCCTATAGTCTGATACAGAGTTTGTTTGTATCTACGCACAGTTTTTGAAATTGTTTCCTTAAAAATTTGTGATTAGCGTTATTTTAAATAAAATTAAAAAAAATCTTTTAAATTGTCATGCTCTGCATGCTACTACTATAGACGGCGGTTTTAATAATATAGTTGACACTATTAGTTTTGAATCATTTACAAAATTGACAGCATTAATTAAAGTGTTGACTAATAAAGGATGAGAATTACCACTCTATCAATATCAAAGCTCATTTCAGTGAGCACCTGAAATTTGTTGAAAATTGTTAGTACATCCACGCTCATTTTTAATGTTTTAACGCTTACCGCTGCCTCAGAGGCATTTTCTGTTTCATCTCCTGTAGCCATATTACTCATAATATTTAATTTAAAGTCCAAATGATCAAAAAATCCAATTTTATTTAATTAAATTTTGAAAAAATTTATATACACGGTGTCAATAATCTACGTGTGTTCTATGGGTAAATTTTAAATGTTACAGAGTTGGTTAAATTAGCAAAGTTGGGTAGAATTTCCAGAAAAACGTAATGCCATTTTTAAATTTGTCATAGGTCTTCAACTTTTATTTAAATTTCATATAATTTCATAAAAATATCACAAAAATTTTATTGTTCCAAATTTTATAAAAGTACAAATAAATATATAAAAATTGCAATAAATATCATAAAACTTTATAAAAATTCGTATAATCTTATAACAATTTAATATAATTTCATTTTTTTATTTAATAAAATTTAATATAATTTCACAATTTGTTTTTCTAGTTTCATATAATTTCATGTATAAGTGTGTGGACACAACGGCGATACTAGCTCCGATCATCGAACAGCGCTCCGAGCTTAGAACACTAATAACTGTTCCAAGCTCGGACCCTCGCACATTGCTCTGATTTAATAACATCACATTTAAAAATGTACAAAACAACCAGATGCATCAAAATTATTAAAAGATAATTAAAAGATGAAAAAACACATAATGCTCTAGAATACCATTTAAGAAATTATGCACTAACAAACAACCGATATCAAAATAGCAAACATAACACAAAATAGAATATTCAGATCAAACAATCAATAATGCTAAAAAAAAGAAACTTTTATTTACATACTAACAGTTGACACATAACTGTCGGATATTGAGTTGACAAAAATATTGTAATACTAAAATTTGGAAATAACATCCAGTATAACAAAGTTAGAGCAACACCAAACTTAATAGAATTTTAAGACAAAAGTTAATCAGGTTTGTAATAAAGTAATAAATTGGATTTAAAAATAAAATCTAATCTAAAAAAGCTTTTTCACCTCAATGTGTTTTGTAGTCCATTAAATAAGAATTATGTACAAAAATATTACATCACATAATTTTTTGCTACCTGTTTCATATGAGAAAATAATTACAATCAATAGTTAAGGTATGAGCTTTATAATTAATATTTTCTGTCTTTATAGTGGAATAAAATTACATCCTAGATCTCTTAGATAACTAATTTAATACTATTAAATTTAAGCAAATTTTGTACAAACTCAACAATAAATTTGTAAGAATTAGAAAATATCGTATTAAAACCCCATCTCATCCATGAACTTCTCAAACCAGTAACATAAAATCAATATTATATTCATTGAAGTGTTGCAGATATTCAGAAAGAGAAACTCTATAATCTTTTAATTTCACTTATCTCTATTTAAAGGTGACTACACTGACTACCATGCCATAGGGGCTACCATATGTAAATACACTTTATAATAGATACTAGAATTATAATAAATAAGTAGCTAAAGCAGCTTGTTAAGAAAATCCATATACCAGCAGTTGCAGTAATAAGTTGTGTTACACTTGAATTTCAGGCACCAATAAGTTTCACTAGTCTCATGCTTCAGCCGGCAACTTAATTTGTTAATAAGGTCATATTGACACCCCAATTTTACAACCATTGGAATTTAATTTATTTAATATAAATATCTTTCCGGTAAATAATATTCTTATATACAAACATTTTTGTACTAGCAAGATAATATTCAATTTATTTTCAGCAGCAATTTGGAGTTAATTTTTCGGCCGGATTTTCTTGACGCTGATCATCGGAATATATTATTGTATATTAAACTTGATTCCGGAATTTCTCTGAGTGTAAATATTAATTTATATTAATCAATAAACGCCCAACATTTTATAAACTAAATAATAATCCTAGCCCAACCTAAGAATCCTCATTATGATAATCTCAGCATTATTTATTTTTTCACATCAAACATTTTCAGTTATAGGAAATCTCTCCGATGGAGCTCAATCAAATTCCCATCATTGATTACGAGAAATGGACATAAAAAATTGAGGTCGCGTGTCACAAATTAAACCCGTCTCCGAGAAGAGAGCACATCCAGTAGAAGAAATATGAAGAGAAGAAAAAACTTACCTTCTCTTAATCGGCAAATGAATTGATCAAAGTAATCCTAGTAATCCTCATTATTCACGGGCACTTATTCGGTCACTTAAAAAATCACTATCCCGATTTATATTTTATTCTATTTTCCAGGTCTTAAATGTTCAATAAAAATAAATGTTAATAGTGATTCAAAATGAGATCGGCGCGCGAGGTGTGCTGAGCGGTATTCGCGCTGTTCGAAGTAGTACTGTGTGTCTGCACCTGTTCGCTGTAGAAAGCGGCTTCGTCGACTGCGAGAGATTCTGGTGGTTCGCGCCGGCATATGCGCGACGGAGAATCACGGTATGCGGGTGGGAACGAGATAGAAAATTGTGTTCTTCCATGGGAGTACAGGTGAATGGGAACCGGGATGCGCTGCACCGACTACGGACTGCACCTGTCGCACCGGCTCGAGAGTAAAACGCACACTTGCATTGTTTATACAATTCCATGGTTTTAGCAACAATTTCAGTTAAAATAATTTCTAGAGAAATTATGCGTTACATTCACCTTAACCTCATACTAATAGATACTATTTGTAATGATTTAATCGAAAAAACCGCAGAATTTTATTATGAAAATTAAATTAAATGAGATTAACTTTTAAATACTGCTATTATACATACATAGAGGTTTAGCAAAACATTACTGTTTATAATGTTAGAGAAACTATATTACTAGAACACATATCTACGACAATGTAGTTATAGCTCTTCATTGACAATACAAATGCTCTGTTTATTACAAATCTGATATGAAAAAAAAAGTATATTATTGTATTAAAAAAATGATATGTATCATGAATAATTGCGTATTTTGAATTAAAATTGATTCATCTACATTTAATTTAAACTTTTTATTCGAATAATTTATACATATACTTCTAATATTTTCAATCTTCATTGTTAAGACCATACCGACCGCTACCTTGATTTGTAGTATTTTAACAAAAACGGCAACTTCCCCATCATCGCTGTTTCTACAAATAATTTAATAATTTTTTTACCAGTACATTTAGAAAGGTTTAAACTATGATATGTCGAAGTCTTTTTTGTGAAATTATATTTGCAAATAGCAACAAAAAGCATTCAAAAATACAGAAAAACGCATTTATTTCTATATTTGATGGGTTTTTACGGCTATTTCCTAACTATTATTTGACAAAAAGACTTCTACATTTCATAGTTTAATCCTTTCTAAATGTACTGGTAAAAAAATAAATTGATTATTAAATTATTTGTAGAAGCAGCGATGAAGGGGTAGTTGCTGTTTTTGTTAAAATACTACAAATCAAGGCAGCGGTCGGTATGCTCTTAACAGGTAACAGAATTTAGTTTATAAATCGACTGCCATTATCAAGTAAACTTAAAATATTAATATTTGAATTCAAATCAAAAATTGATCTAAAATTGGTCAATTCAAGATAAAGTTTGCTAAAAATCTGGTTTTCAAATAAAATTAATTTTTGAAATGATTATTAGTTGTATTTCTGACTATTGGCAAATAATTTTTTTTTAAATAACAATATAATTTAGCCAAATGTGATATACATTTCAAATAAACAAAAAAAAATTTATGGGCTATTTTTTTTAGTTTTTGGTGTTTAATATTAATGGCATATACTACAACAAAACTGATTTTTTAATTTGGAAAATGTTCAGTAGTAGATATTATGCCTTGTTTACATTCGCCATTGCCATTGCCACTCGCGCTGCTGTATTTATTCCCAAAATTATTTCTGTGGCCGGTGGCAGCAGCGTCAAAGACAGTGAGGGTTTTTTTTGTTTTGTTTTTTATTTTTGGAGCTAGAAGGAGAACCTTTCTAAAGACTAGCAAAGTGTCGGATTCACCCTCACGGGCGCCTACCGACTAAACTCCCCCCGACTTTGACTGCTGTAAGTTCGTCCTTTCGTGGACATTGCCTTCCTAAATGGTTGTGTGTTCAACACGGAAAATATTTACATAATGCACATATGTGCCAACCATATAGGTGATGCCTAGAATGAGTGGGATCTAGTTCTACTTCTAGGTCTGAGTTTCAGACTGACGGGTCGGGTCTGAAATTATTAGACGTCTAGTCGTCTAATAGAACATTAGAAGCTTTTAGTAGCTTGACAAAGTCATCGTTACTTGCTTGCGATAAGCGAAGTAACAGCTGATCTTTAGCTGATAGAAGAGATGCGCTAGGCGCCGATCCCGCAGCCTGTGCGAAGGATTTCTCCCCGCTTGCGTTGGGACCGCTCCGTGGAGGAGCACGAGACTGCTTACGGGGAGCAGGTGTCTTACCGATGGCCTGGCTGTTGCGGCTAGCCTTTAGTTTCTGGTAAACCAGGCAGCCCTTATAACTTGCCGTGTGGTTCCCACCACACGCGACGCATTTTGCTAAATGGCCGCCCTCTTTGGTAAGAGTGCAACCGGCGCACTTGACGCACCGATATGGTGCGTTGCACCGGGATGCCCCGTGGTCGTAACGTTGGCAACGGTGTTATTGTGCAATTTCGGGGCCTTTGCAATTGACCTCTGTGGTCACGCGAAGCCCGATCAACTTAGTTAGAGACAGGATCTCTTTGTTTTTGGCTTCCTGGAGAAGCTGGACGTACACCATTGGAAAGTATTTCCCGTTCCTTCCTAATCGTGTAGTCAATTTTGGAGTGTACCCCTGAGCGATGAGCTCAGCCTGCACTATTTCAACCTTAATGCAGGTGGGCACACTCCGAATAACATATTTTAAGGTCTTTTTGGACCATAGTTGGTAGGTTAGGTGAAAGATGTCATGCTCTGTGCAATAATCGATTTAACCTGGGCGTCCTGCTCGGTAATCCTCTTTGTCTGGCATTCCATCATTGCCATGAGTTGGGATTCCAGCGAGTGGATCTTCTTCGCCTGGTTTTCGATAGTCTTCTCGTTCTTCTCCACCACGGCATACATGAGCTCCAGTATCTCCCGGTCCGACATTCTGCCGTAGGGGTCCATGCTGGAATAAAATGTTTAATTAATTAACTATTAATTTATAATTAATTAAACAGTTGAATTAGTAGTGGATGGAAGTCTCTTTCAACTGTTGTAAAAAATATAAACTACTTTATTACAAACTTCTAGTAATCAGAACTTATCTTAAATGATTGAAATCTTAGAAACACAAATTAAAATCATTGTAAATTTAAAAACTTATTTTAGTTACTACAAATTTGAGTTTTCAAACTTCTTATGTGCGTTAGTATACAGCGTGTCCAAGTATAATAATAATGATAAAAGTAATCAAGTATGCGATGGACCTTTCTGATCCAGTGACCCTTTTGCACCCAAAATTTAATTAAAGTAAAGCATGGATTTAATAAAATCACGCGACACTACCACCCATCCGCTCCATAAACTTTAATCGCGTCCCGGTTAATGTTTCGCTTTTCAACGAACGTTCAATAGCTCTAGCGCGCGCCACTGGAAAATTCAGCTTTTCAATTTTTTTAGGTCTGCAATAAAACCGCAATCGAGGGAAAAAAGTTGAACCACATACAAAGCCACCCTATGCTCATTAAAAACCGCTCGAGGCTGACATACAATATTTGTTGTTACATCAAAGCCATTTTGATATTTCGACTAATTGGGGCGTTTAATTCTAAAAATTGCTATAAAAAATGATACATTGTTTTCTCTTAAGGGTTGATACGGATGACTCGAGGGGTTGATTAATGACAGGTGAAGTTTTTCTCCGCAACAGAATAAATATATAGATATAACAAGGTTGGAGAACAATGAGGAGCTCTCATCGTTTATTATTTTGCAAGGAATTCCGTACAGGTTGGAATAACCTTTCTCTATCTCTCATATCACATCCCTTGCTACCAAACGCCTCAGGGTATAAATAATGCAGGAGGTTACAGGAAGGAGTCGGTGACGTTGCCGATTGTGAATGCTTCCTGGTGGTAACTTTGCCCTCAGATTTCCGTTGGAATTTTTAGCGTTTAACATACCACCGGATTCACAATTAAAATGCTCTAAATCTCAATTTATATATTATACAAAATGTTGGTTTTAAGATTAGGAATTAAATGGAGATTTATATTCTATTAATCACTATTTTAAAAATATTAATTTTTAAAATATTTTTTTAAGGTTGGTATCATTGGTTTTAAATCAAAATTTGGCATATAGTTACAGAATAGTTGAATTAAATTATTTTATCAAATTTGATGCGCTGGTTTTCGAGTTATTCAGTTTTAAATATCTAAATACAAATCTATTTTTTTAAATAATTTCTTCCTAAGGTTAGTATCATTGGATTTCAATCAAACTTTGGCATATAGTTACAGTTTAATTGAAATAAATTATCAACAATTTTTATAAAATTTGAATCGCAGGTTTCCGAGTTATTCAGTTTTAAATTACTAAACACAAATCTAGTTTTTTTAAATATTTTTTTTCTAAGGTTGGTATCATTGGGTTTAAATCAAACTTTGACATATAATTACAATTTAGTTGAATTAAATCATCAACAAATTTGATCAAATTTGATACCTTGGTTTCCGAGTTATTTAGTTTTAAATAACCAAATATTAATCAATTTCTTTTTTAAATATTATTTTAAGATTGGTATCATTGAAGTTAAATCACATTTTGGCGTATAGTTACAGTTAAGTTGAAATAAATTATCAACAATTTTAAAAGTCTTTGGTACGATGGTTTCCGAGTTATTCAGTTTTAAATTACTAAACACAAATCTAATTTTTTTAAATATTTTTTTTAAGGTTGTTAATATTGGATTTAAATAAAACTATGATATGTAGTACAATTTTGTTGATTTAAATTAGCAACAAGTTTTATCAAATTCGATACGCTGGTTTCCAAGTTATTCAGTTTTAAATAACTATATATAAATCTATTTTTTTTTTATATTTTATTTCCAAAGGTTGGTATCATTGCATTTCAATCAAACTTTAGCATATAGTTACAATTTAGTTATAATAAATTATCAACAGTTTTTATAAAATTTGATACACTGGTTTCCGAGTTATTCAGTTTAAAATTTCTAAACACAAATCTAATGTTTTTAAATAATTTTTTTCTTAGTTTGGTTTCATTGGGTTTAAATCAAACTTTGACATATAGTTACAATTTAGTTGAATTAAATTATCAACAAATTTGATTAAATTTGATACGCTGGTTTTCGAATTATTTAGTTTTAAATAACCAAATATTAATCAATTTATTTTTTAAATATTTTTTTAAGGGTGGTATCATTGGAGTTAAATCAAAATTTTATTTAAAATTACAGCTTAGTTGAAATAAATTATCAACAATTTTTATAAAATACGCTGGTTTCCGAGTTATTTAGTTTTAAATTGCTAAACACAAATCTAGTTTTTTAATAATTTTTTTTCTAAGGTTGGTATCATTGGGTTTAAATCAAACTTTGACATATAATTACAATTTAGTTGAATTAAATGATTAACAAATTTGATCAAATTTGATACTCTGGTTTCCAAGTTATTTAGTTTTAAATAACCAATTATTAATCAATTTAATTTTTAAATATTTTTTAAGGGTGGTATCATTGGAGTTAAATCAAACTTTTACATAGAGTTACAGTTTAGTTGAAATAAATTATCAACAATTTTTATAAAATTTGATACGCTGGTTTCCGAGTTATTCAGTTTTAAATTACTAAACACCAATCTATTTTTTTAAATATTTTTTTTTTTAGGTTGGTATCATTGGTTTTAAATCAAACTATAGCATGTAGTTACAGTGAAGTTGATTTATTTTAGCAACAAATTTGATCAAATTCGATACGCTGGTTTCCGAGTTATTAAGTTTTAAATAACTAAATACAAATATATTTTTTTTAAATGATTTTTTCTAAGGTTGGTATTATTGAATTTAAATCAAACTTTGACATGTGGTTACAATTTAGGTGACATAAAGTATCAACAAGTTTGATCAAATTCGATACGCTGGTTTCCAAGTTATTCAGTTTTAAATAACTAAATATAAATCTATTTCTTTAAATATTTTATTCTTAAGGTTGGTATCACTGGATTTCAATCAAACTTTGGCATATAGTTACAGTTTAGTGCAATTATCCTCGATTGGATGTAATAGTCGGTGCGTCTCTTGGCTCGTTCTCGTAGTGGACTGGTCTGGTCGGCTGCTGGCAGTCGACTCTGATCATCTGTTAACAGTGAGGATTTACGTTTACATTCAGCTTTATACTTACTTCATTACTTCCCATTTTAACCCCTTACAACTAATTGTTTACGGATGCAATAATATTTATTATTAGTATTAATATCAATCTGAATAATTATGTAAGTATGTATTATTATACACTGGCGAGTAAAAATAAAGGTCACTTTAAAATTATGACTTATTTTATTTTATTTTATTTTTTTACTTGTATTTTATCGTCGACTACTAAGGTCATTAGCTATTTATTTTGTATAAATAATAATAACCTTAGGTTATAGACCTGAGGAAAACAAAACAACACATTAAAATGGTTAAATAAATAAATAAATAAATAAATACTAAATCTAATATCACAGTTGCTAAAATTTAAAACTAAATTTAAAACTAATATCACAGAACCAACTATCACAAATGACACCGAAGCTGTAAAAGGCTTCGATGCCAGACCCTAAAAACTAACGTAACTAAACCAAATATCAACAACTTAACCTAATATCACAACCTAACTTAATATCACAGATGACATCGAAGCTGTAAAATGCTTCGATGCCAGATCCTAAAAACTAACTAAACCTAATATCACAGATTGCACCGAAGTTGTAAAAGACTACGATGCTTTAAACAACTAAACAACACAAACTGATCAAAAAATAAATAATTTAACACCAAAATCATTACAAGACAACACAAAAACTTGGTTACACCTGTTTGAGGAGTCCTGCGTCTTTCAAAAACTAGACGCACCTTCCCATGGACTCCTCATTATGACTTATTATTACACTTTATGTGTTGCAAATTGTAAACCAAAATAAGTGTTTAATAATTCATTTCCTGACAAATGTTATCTATCTGTCAGTTATTATTACCGTGTTACAGACTTTTATGAAACAGCATCCATTTTGCTCTAATTGAAAACCTATATTTTGTTGTGGTTTTTTTTACTAAGTGTTGTTTTTCTCTGTAAAACTTGTCATTCACACGGTGTACTGTACTTAACAGGTCATAATGCCTTTAAGCCTTATTGCTGTAGCAAGAATTATAGCGTCGATTGAAGATTTTAATTAATGTAGCAGCAGTACTAAACTGTTAGAAAAATTAATACACGCGAGAATTTCAAATTTTACATTTTATTATACATTCACAACTACGAGCAGAACTGTAACTATTGTTATTTTAAAAAATTAACTTATAGCACAATAAAAAGTCTACTAAATTTAATGTTCAATGAAGTACAACTCTTAAAGTTTAAGCAAATATTTCGACAAAAAAAAAATACTAATTAATTTCAAAATTTAATGTACAATTAAAAGTTTTGGATTTTTATATATTTTATTAGATTGAAAATTTCATTCTCTATCCGTTGCAAAAAGTATTTTAAAAAGGAGTTAAATTGCGTGAGTTCTGCTCGTAGTTTTATATAAAGGGTATTCCAATAAGAAGTTTTATTTTGAATAGCAGGCTATTTGGGAAGCTGTCAATTTTGAAGCTATTATCTTTTCACATTTGACAAGTAACAACTACGCCATTATTAAAAATGAAATTATTAAAATTCACTACATAAATGGTAAAAAAATTTCTGTCACAGTTCGCAAAACTAAAGCACTTTTTTGGTCGTCGAAAAGCACCTTCTCGACCGGCAATAGTAAGCCTGGTGTTTTGAGCTGTTGGAACAAGTTTGTGATGTGAAGAATCGAAACCGATTGCATCGCTCAAGAACACATGAGAATATTGCTGATGTAGCCCGTAGTTTTGAAGAAAACCCAGGTTTGTCGATTCCTTGTCGATTTTTGGAATTAGACATTTCACAAACAACATTACACCGTAATTTTGCATAAAAACTTAATTCTTAAGGTTTTTAAAGTTCAGTTAATACAACAACTCAAGCCATCATCATAAACGATAATTGGGTTCTTCAAATGCATCAAAATGATCCGGAATTTTATCGAAAAATCATCTTCAGTGATGATGTCTATTTTCACGCTACGTCAATAAGCAGAATTGTCTCATTTGGGGCTCAAAAAAACCATGAATGATTGTTGAAATGTCTTTGCATCCTCAACGTGTCACTGTTTGGTGCGGCTTTTGGGCTGGCGGTGAGATTGGACCCTACTCTTTTGAAAATGAATCTGGTGCAACTGTCACGGTGAATGGATGACACTACCGAGCTATGATTAATGATTTTTTTATGGCCGGAATTGAAAGATATTGATGTGGACGACGTTTATTTTCAGCAAGACGGCGTTACGTGCCACAGAAGCAACAAAATAATTTTGCAAGAAAAGTTTCCTGACCGTGTAATTTCTTGAAAAGGTGATCACAATTGGCCACCGAGATCTTGTGATTTAATTGTAAAGTTCAGATGAAGTTTGAATTTTTGTTTCTAGGAGTAAAATGGAACAAAAAATATTAAAAAAACTTACCACTAATAACGAGTTAATGCCTGCTTAAAATTGACAAGAAACACTTTGAATTAAATGTTGATCAATATTATTCTATTTTTGCAATAACAACAGTCTTAGCTCTTGAGCAGTTCTTGGAGCAGGTGTATGCTTTCGGATACGTCGTCCCAACTCATCCCAGACATGTTCTATAGAATTCATGTCCTGGCTGAAAACTGGCTAATCAAACCGCAAAATTTCCTCTTTATCTAGATAATATCTGACAACTCTGGCTACGTGAAGTCTAGCATTATCTTGCATGAAAATGCCGCGCTTGCTTATAGTTGTCATGAATGGTATAACAAGAAGCCATTCTCTATAAAAACCAACTCTGTGCGTGCTTCAGTAAAAATTCCTAACCAAAACCATAACCGACCCACCGCCAAATAGAAGTTGCTCATCAATACAAACTAATACGTATCTCTTTCCGCGTCTTTTCCACACTTTCCAACGTCCGTCTGATCCATTGAGGCTAAAGCGTTACTCATCTGAAAACAGTACCCTGCTCCAGTTCACATTATTTTATGCCCGGTGATTTTGGGCAAAAGCCAATTTTGCAACACGATATTGGCGTTGTAAAGGTGGACCAGTAGCCATCTTTCTACATGACAATCCAGCAGCCCAAAGCCTTCTCCTAACGGTCCATTTACTAACATTCACATATCTAACTTCATAGAGTTAATTTTGTAGATAAACTGCAGTAGCTGTTCTATTTTGCAAACTTGTGGGCACCAAAAAACAGTCATCTTTGTTTGTGGTGACTTTTTTTGCCAGGATCCTAATTTTTTGGTTATCAGGCCAGTAACGCTGATAGACCTTTTGTACAGCACAAAGACTTTTACCAACAATCCCTGCAGTTTCACGTTTTCCTCGCCCATCTTTAATCGACGCTATAATTCTTGCCACAACAATAAGGTCTAAAGACATTATGACATGTTAAGTACAGTACACCATGTGAATGCAAATGTTGCAAAAAAAAGTTTGTAACACGGTGATAATAACTAACAGATAGATAACATTTGTTAGAAAATAATTTATTAAACGCCTATTTTGGTTTACAATTTGCAAACATAAAGTTAAAAGAAAAATTTCCAAAAATAAGTCATAATTTTTAAGTAACCTCTATTTTTTGCTCGTCAGTGTATATTTAGCACAACTTGAGACCAAAATTTTTGTTCTAAATTATTATGTTGGATGGAAGAGAAAACGCCTTTATCAATAGCTCCAATATTTATTTATTTATTTAATCTTGGCAACAAAAATGCAACAGCTGCTTTGGGCGTCTAAAAACTAAATATTTTTTTTGGACTGAATGTACTTAGGTTTTTAACAAAACGGAGCAGCCAAATTTTATTTCTAAAACGATTTGGTAAACACTGGGCTAAAATTTGAACCACAAAAAAAAAGTTATGGGCATTTTACCAAAACCCACTTTAAAAATTACCGAAAGTTGTGACAAAACTTGCTGCAGCAGTTTTCTTGCTTGGATAACATGTCTTAACGTAAAAACATTTTTTTTTTCAAAATTGTTTCCAAAATGTCTTTAACTAAGACTTTTTTTTTAGTTTTACTGATTTGTTAAGTACTTTATTAGAATGTAGATATACGGCCATTAAATTTAAGTAATTAATATAATAATTAATCTTATAAGAGTGTAAGATACATACTTAATTTTTACTATAAACTTCTTTTAAATACTTAATATTGTATAATAAATACCAATATTAACAAACTAATAAATACATTTTTGTTTATTAGATTGTCAAATATATTTTGATTAATTGCTACCGACACATGCAAGCGTAAAAAAAAGAATGTAAACACTCCCTTTTACTCGCGGTGCTTGTGCTTAGACAATCGCTTAAAAACCCGCCAACTAAAAGATAACCGAGTAGCGGAAGTAGCAGTGGCATGGTCAGCGCGAGTAAAGTGTTTACATACTTGTGTTAAGTTGTTCTTTAATATAACGCACTAGCCTTTATAATTACGGTTTTTTTTTTTGGTTTAATGGTTTACATAAAATAATCATCTAATGTGCCTATTAAATCAACTTCAACATGATTTGATGGAAACTTTAGAGAAAATACTCTAAACAATAACTGGTAACAAATAATAGATCTCTGCTCCCAACCCGATTTAAGAATTATGAATAGGTTTTTTTAAACACACAGACAACCACAAGTTTACTTGACAATAAAAAACTTAAATCAATGTCTATTTCATAATGAAGCAGAAAACTAATTTAAAGGTACTAGATGCAGAGCATTAAAAGGAGTAGAATGTGGAAGTGAGAATTACCTAATGATGGAAAAAATAGTTTGGCCATTTATTACAGACCAACCGCAAAATATCACAAATAATACAAATATTCTAAAGAAAATTGAGCTACTGGAGTATGATAGTGACAGGTTCTACCATCAAAGTACTGTTGATTTGTATCAGAGACGACTAAATGCATTATTATTAAAGGATGTTAAATCACAATCATTTATAGACATATTTAACAACATACATGGACAACACATTATAAATTCTTCCTCACAAAAAAAAAGACGGTTGAGACCACTAACAAATTATAAAAAAACCGAAAAACTCCGGAACCAGAGAGTATAGTGCCCAAACTATTAAAATACGATGCTAAGAAATTATATGCCCTAATAACTAAAATGTTAAAAAAATGTTTTATTAGTGACCAAATTTGTAAAGACTGGAAAACAACGTGGATTACATCACTCCACAAAAACGGAAGCAAAAAAAAATTGCAATAATTATCAAGAAATAACGGTCACAATCTTATATTTATTTCCTTTTCTCAGTTTTATTAAAAGGTTTTAGATTTCTTTATTCTTATTATTTTTGCTCCATAATGCCTAATTTTTACTCTTTGTATGCTAACAGGGTTTTTACTTAATAATTTACATGACCAAGCTTACTACCTTTTTGATACACAATATTAAAATAAAAATCCTGAAAGTAGACCTACTATCTAGCAACTCGTGGTGTAATTTTTTTTTGTAACTGTAGCTTTAATAGCATTGCAATTGTTTTAATGCTTGTACGATTACCAAAGTTTCAAGCTCATATTACTGATACTTGGATTTGCATTCTGTTGTTTGTTTGCTAAAGTATGCTACAACTTTTAGTTTTTTTCATGCACAAGAACTGCACCGTATCCAATGCTGTTTGCGTCCGTATACAATACCAAATTGGCAGATTTGGGTCATAAACAGCAAGAAGGGATCTACATATGAAACAATCTATTACATACTTTTTAGCTGTTTTTTATCTTAATTACCTTAAACTTAAACCATTTTTTTGCATTATTTAATAAAAACCAACCAGTCAATGCTTGAATATTAGACCATTCTAATTCTTTTGCAATCGTCTTAACATAGTTAACCCATTTACTAGACTCATGTACTTTTAGTTTAAGATAAAGTAAATCAACCTACTAAAAACGTTTCTCATTTTGATTATTATAAATTGTTAAAAATCCAAACAATATTTGTTATGCGGCAAGAACGTAAAGCATATTTAAATTTTAGACTTAGTCAATAAATATTAAGTCTATGTGGAAAAGTTTACAAGAATTACAAATCCATTAAAAAAAAACAAACTTGTCAATTAACTTAACAGCAAATATTGAAGCCATTAATGCCCATTTTACAGATATTCTTAAAATCTCCACAAATGTTTGTAACACAATTCAATATTACAATACTACTCAAAAATTGAACGTTAATCAAAAGCTAACTATTGTTAAAATATCAAGTTTTGAAGTAAATGAAATTGTACATAGTATAAAATCAAACGCCAAAATTGACATTAATGATATAATTGAGTCCCTTTATAATTAACATTTTAACTTCCGCATTGAAAAAAAAACGTATTTCTGAATATAAGCCTGGAAATATGTTCTTGTAACACGTTGCCAAAATGTAGTAAATCTAAAAGATTAAAAGATCTAAAATCAATAAGCATTCTTTTCACATTATCAAAAGTTTTTGAGAGAGCTGTTTAACAACAGTTACGCCAATATGTATATACATACTTATAAACTACTACCAGATTTTCAGGTTTTTGTTCTAACTATAGTTGTACTACTGCATTAACACATATTACAGATGATATTTTAGGCGGTGTAGATAAAAGCAAATTGACTGTTATGCTTGGCTTCTCAAAGGCTTTTGATC
Organism: Tachinus rufipes; assembly: GCA_963932245.1. Lineage (NCBI taxonomy): Eukaryota > Metazoa > Arthropoda > Insecta > Coleoptera > Staphylinidae > Tachinus > Tachinus rufipes. The sequence continues at coordinate 57,552,079 of OZ010748.1, forward strand.
TTATTGATCATAAAGTACTTTGCTCAATATTACGGTTTATGACCACCTTAAGTGAAATGGCTAGAGCATTGTTAACTTCATATTTAACAAATCGCTAACAAAGTGTACGTATAAAAAATGAAATATTGTCATCTGTCATAGTAAGTAAAGGGGTTACTCAGGGATCTATTTTAGGCTTTCTTCTATTCACACTCAATTATATTATTCTTTTGATAAATCGGAGTTAAATGGTGCACAAGAAATGATTAATCAATTCAATTATCAATAAATCACGGACTTAAAATTAATCCATCAAAATCTGCAGTAATAATATTTAAAAATAAAAAAATAGACAGCTTGTAGATAACAATATGATGCTGATTATTAATCAATAAATTATTACATTTTCAAAATGTTATAAAAATCTGGGATTACATATAGTCTTTTTGATTTAAAACATAAGTTTCAAAAATGATCGGAAAAGCTTATATAACACTTAACTTGATATATACTCGTCGGCATCTAATGGATGCAAAGTTGAAAACAATACTATGCGACTCTTTAGTACTCAGTCACTTCAATTATTGTTGTGTGGTATATTGCAATTGTTTTGATGATTTTGATAAAAATTGAATTAAAAAAAATGCAAAAATCTTGCTTAAAGAAACTGAAAGAAACTAATTGGTTAAATATAAGCATTAGACCTCAATTACATTCTATTTGATTTCTATCATAAAATTATTACAAGAATAACATCACAATATCTTGCCAATATATTGTTATTTTGCACTGATATTCACAATCTTAATATTTGGAATAGAAAGCTACTACTCTACGTTTCAGAACGGAAATTTTTAGGCGATCTTTTTCTTATAACGTTGTTAAAGCTACCAATTATTTTTATTAAAAAAACATTGTCATAATAACTAGTACTATTTTGTTCTGTATGTATGAATGTTTGTGTGAATTGTACGTTTTTGTTTTTTGTACTTTTTGTTAGTTTTAGTTTTAGTTATTAGTATTAGTGCCAGTAAAAGACCAAGAAACTATCTAATGGTTAACTATTGTATTTTGTTCATCTTTTTTAAGTATGTATTTTGAAGTCACAAATATTTTTTTATTATTTTTTTTTTACACAGTTTCCTAGTATTTAGACTGCCGTCGGGTACAGCGACCAAAACTGACAGCTATTTTTTTATTTATTATATAGAGAGGACTTCCCTTACGATATTTGCAGTACTTAGCAGAGTGCTTTTTTGCATTTTCTTAAAGATATTAAATTCCAAGTCTATTTTTTGTAGGTTTTCAGCTAGGTTTAGTCGTACAATCCAGTAGCTGATATAATCAGTGGGATGATGTGCACTGATTTTTGCCTCCACAGTTCTTTTGTATCAATTGCCAGATCGATATACTTATTGATCTTTTCGTCGAGCTTTCTATGCAGGTTCGAGGATTCTGGAATAGAAATATTTATCAGGTAGGTATTGCGGGTTTCCTTATCTCGTATGACGATGTCTGGTGTGTTGTGAGGGGTTCTTACATTCGTGATAATGGGTCTGTCCCTGTAGATAAGAAACCTGTCGTTTTCTTTAACTGCCCTGGGTTTGTACTTATAATATGGGATGTCGCCTTTTGCTAGTTTACAGTTCTTTAGCACTTCCTGGTGTATTATACCTGCTACAAGGTTGTGTCGTCGCATGTATTTAGTAGCAGCAAGAGCTAGGCATCTCGATATTATATGTTCGATGGTTTCCCGATGTTTATGGCATTTTCTGCATAGGTCTGATGTTATTATTATTATTATTAATATTATTATTATTAAAGTTTCTCAAGTTAACACAAAATAAACGTCTGAGTCGAGATTTGTACAATAAAAAAAAATATCTGGATCTAAGATCGGCGACAAAAGAAACTGGCCAAAATGCAACTGCACCGGAGCATATTCCGTCGATTCATGCACAACGTTGTTAAGAAAGTTAACAAACTGAAGTATAACTTTTGCCCATATATTTTGCTTGTCGTGGCAGTAGGTGCAAACAAGTCAACCTAGTTCCCGCATAATTCTTTTGACAAGGTTACTCCGGAAATGTAGAACTGACGAGAAAATAATTCTCGCTAACGGTTGGAGGTAAATTGCGTACCATGGTCACAAAGTAATCGGAACGGGTTTTCTACATTGAAAAAATAGTCCTTTGTCATGTCGTCGTAGTTTTTTTTAATAGGATACAACGTAACAAGTTTTGTAAAGACATCAAGCACAACAAAAAACCATCACAAATCACGCTTTATTGTACACCATGTTTTATAAACGCCAAAATAGCCATGAAAAAAGTGTAAATACATAATAAAATTAGCCATTAAATTCTAAGAAATACATAGATCAGAATTAACCTTGCGTCGACAGAACAACATTTGGTCATGAATAAAGAAAATATTTAGACTATTTTAAATTTTAAGCGGATATTATTTTAGAGAGCTTAGGATTGGCTTTTTAAGCATTTAGTAGTTTAACAAAAAAAGTTAAATTGTAAGCTCTATACTGTTTGCAAAAATTTAAAAAGTGCGTTCCAAATTTTGAGATAAACGTTTGCGATTAAATTTTCTTTACCCGGTATAAACTTGATTTCAAACTTATACTCTTGTATAATCGGCAAGAGTTGAGATAGGTTAACGCGCGGTAATCCGTGAGTATGACAAATGTTTGACCTAGTAACAGAACTCTCCATTTTTGCAGAGCATATACGACGTTTAGTAATTCTTTTTTAGAGGTTGAATATCTAGATTCACGATTTAACAAGAAGCTACAGTAAGCAACTACATGGTAACGTCCTTCTGTTGTTGCAGTGCACCACAAAATCGTGCATGTCACCCTATGGTAAAATAATAGCACTTTTTTGGATAATTTATCACAACATGTATAATAAAATGTGAAATTTGAAATTCCCGCGTGTATTAATTTTTTTACCAGTTTGGTACTGTTGCCACATAAATTTATGATAGTAAAGTAACATTTCTTGCAAAACTAGTTCCTTGAATTTATTAAAGGCAGTTGTCTGAACTTTGCTCCATTTTCATTTTGATTTAGATTTTAATAATTCTACCAGAGGTTCCAAAATTTTAGCAAACGTAGAACAAAACGCTCTGTCGTAATTACAAAGACCTAGAAAGCTATGTAGTTGTTTAGTTTTGCGGAAGCGAATAGTTTATTATCGACTGCACCCGACTTATATCAGGTTTTATTCTTATACTACTTAATACGTAACTAAGAAAAACCTCTGACTTAAAAAAAAAAACCTTTTTCCAAGTTTAATGGTTAATCCAGCACGACTTAATCTAATAAACACTTTGTCCAGATGTAACATATGATTTTTAAAAATCTCAAAGTGGATAAAAACGTCATATATGTACAAGACAGTAAAACTGCAAAATTCGGGGCCTAAGATCGTATCAATACACCGCGTAAAGCAAGATACCGCCATTTTTAACCCATACGGGGGTACTTTAAAATGTTAACACCGAGACCCGACCACGAATGCAGTATATCTTTTAACAATTAAATGTAATGATATCTGCCAATATGAATTTGTTAGATCCAGTGTTGACAAATATTGAACCTTACCAATATTACCCATTATATCTTCTACCAAACGCGGCAATTCGGAGTCAGACTCCATTATACTATTTAATTTGCGAGCATCTGAGCAGACTCAAACAGATCCATTTTTTTAACAGCGGTTACTAATGACAAACAATATGGAAAATTACTCTGTTTTACAAATACCGATCTGTTCCATTTTGTTCAGTTCCCTTTGCACTGCTTTGAGATAGCCAAATGGGATTGGATATGGTTTCACTCTAGTAATTTTATCCACCGGTTAACGGCTTGGATTCTGTATTTAGGGCAGTCAGGAACCTTAGAACTCATGTTGGAATTTAGTTTCTGGAATATTAAAGTTATTATCCGGCAAAGAAATCAAAGATTTTTTGGAGATTAATATTTGCATTTACAGAACGTAACCAATCTACGCCAATAATAACTGAGTATAATAGTTCTGAAATGAGTATAAACTCAAACTCAAAAACTACGTTGCTAATTTTGGGTTTTAATAGCAGTTGGTGCGTTAGGCTGCAGTCTCACTGCACCACCCACCGCCACCAATTAAAATTCGAACACGTTAAATCATATGGCGACGGTCCCACTGATTCACTATTCTCGCCGGCATCTGTCATTTAGTAACCACCGTTTCATAATTTCAAATCGGTTGGTGGTAGCGCGGCAACGGTTGATCGTCATTTGAAACATACTAACTTGATATTTTACAAATCAATTTTCGCTTTGATATTTGAGTATTTTAAAAACGGTAACATGGGAAAAACATGGGAAAAACATGGGAAAAACATGGACACCATCCGACATTGATAAACTAATTACATTAGTAAGTAAAAGGCCCGAAATATAAATATACAAATATAGCATTCTTCTACTGACATAGAAAAGAGTGGGAAATTTAAATATTTGGTTGTCACTAGTGGTTGCAGTGAGACCGTAGTACATTTTGGTGGTTAGTGGCAAACGGTGATAGTTGGTGGCGGTGGTGCAGTGAGACTGCAGCCTTATAGTACGGCGAGCGCCTCAAAATGCTGCCGTGGCTCGTACTCTACTAGCATAAAAAACCGGTATATTATTTATTTATTTTTTTTATTTGATTGAAAAAGATTTCAAAATACAACAAATTTTGCTGCCAGTGTCAATTAATGCAGGAAACTGGCTTCTATAAAAAGATTAATGGAGATGTATTTCTCTCAATTAAGTGATCAAAATTACAAGGTTCACTGGCTTATTTGTTAGATGGGTTGTTAATAAAAAAATTGGTGGATCTATTGATAACCATAATATCCAAACTACTAGGTACCATGGAAAGTAGTTTTCCGACTTGTTTTGAGAATTACTATCGGTAAATGAAACGTGTCTATAAGGGCTAAGTGATTGCGACCTATAGTTAGAAAATAGGCATTATTATTAAACCTTAGCTGATATTGTTGTCTATTACCAGAAAGTTCTAGTTTTGGTTCATAAAACTCCTGGTTTTTATTTAAACCGTTCCGCGACACACAAAAAAAATTTGTTCGACGTAATCTATCTAGAGCTTTATTATTTGTTTTTGCACCAACTAGTGCAGAAGCTATTTCAGGCGGTAGTCCATATCTAATTATGAACATAAGGTCGCATTCGGAATAAGATGGTTGTAAGTATTTATTTTTTAAAAGTCCCTTTAAAAAATAGTCTATAAACAATCCACATTTATAACGATTTGCTTCTAATTCAAAAAAATTGTTGCAAGAATGCATTCAAAAACTCAAGCATACGTCGCAAATTTATTTTACCTGTGCCTAAGGTTTTGCTTTGTTTAGCATTGCATTCTTAATATAATATTTAAACTGATTAAAATGTAAATGAGACATTGAAAGTAATGATTCAATGGTATTAATAAAATTGATAGGATGTACATTACTATAATTCTCAAATATCGGTAAAGTTTTTAGTAAATATTTAAAATCTTGATTATTTGTTTGATAATTTATTTTATGTGTGTTACAAACATTATTATAATTATATCTAGGAACATTACTGTTATTATTAGCATTATTATAATATAGATGAGGTGGGCTACAATTAGTTGTAAGAAAATAACAACTTACATTTGATTGTAAACTTGAACTATTAGGTTTAGGTGTAGCATGAGCAAATTGCATAGCATGATTGAGAATTATGTATATGTTGATTAAATTTTTTTATTGGTAGTATATAAGAACTATTTGCAGTAGGTAATGTAGCGCCTGCTAGATTATACTTAGGCTGAGGCAGTGCAGCTGCTACATCACCTAGTAAAAAACTATTCTTATCAGTATCATCACAAATAGTTTGATACTGATTGTTTAAGTTATTTTTAATTGATTCTACATTTGTAAAAGGCGAGGGTGTATTTCATAATCTGGTTTCTTTTGTTAGGACTTACATTATTATCTGAATAAGTACTTGCCAGTAATACGCATACAAAAGGTATCTCCGCAAGTCTTGCATTTGCTTCTGGTTGGGATATAGTCCGCTGAAAGTGATGGGGGTAAATTTCATTTCGGAATGACTCCGTTATTTCCAATTTTAGTTTGACTTTGGCTTATTTTTCCGATTTTTTATCACCTGTAAGACTTCTATTTACTAATCCCATCTATTTATTTTAATTTTCCAAACAAGCTCCGTGACAATCGCTACTCACTTAAGTCATATAGTGTCACATCTATTAATATTAATAAACCTGGCACATCATGGCAATAAACTAAATCACCGTCCACTTTAAAATATTGTAAAAATTTTGTTTTTTTTGTGATAGTTTGTAACTTTAGTACCTATCATTAGGCCTGAAAGCTAGCAATTTTGATCTTTTTTTAAGATTTAAATCTCTTATTGAATTATTTAGTTTGGTCTGGTTAAATTTATGAAGTGTAGATTGTGTAGAAAACCCGCATTCAAAATCCAAACCAGCATCCTGTTTGTCAATTTCATATGCAAAACCTCCCGCGTCGTCAAGTAATAGAGATGCTTTAAACACTGGCACAAGTTCTTCTTCAGAATAGGGTATTGGGTGCATTGCTGATTCTAGGTTTGGGTATGTGATTTTTTTTTACACTAGTTTTTGTTAATCAGAAATAACAGTTATCTGCGTGATTTTTAGGCTCTCGTCATATCATTGGAATGCCAGTTTTTCTCGCTTTCTTTTGCTCTACTGTTGTAAATATTTAAGACAATATTTACATACTTTATGTGGAGCCCAAGACTTGTTATTAAAGTATGCGAAGTACACCTGTTTTACAAAATCGTTAATATTTATCCACTAACTAGGCATGGTGAAGCTACCACATATATAGCAAAATGTATCTGGCAAATTCAAAAAGTTTTTTCTAGTAGCCATTTCACTTGCACACGCTTGTATATTCAAAAAACTATTTTTCAGTAAACACTTCTGAAACTTTTGATTGTAAAACAACAACTGACCATTTAAGGGGTGTTAAGGTCATGCTAATTACCTGATAGTGCAATCCCTGCAGTTTTAAACAGTTTTAAACGCTACCTGCAAGTGAAGCCTTAATAGAAAACATATTGGGCAATAAGATTTGAGTTAAAATTAAAATAGATGCAAAAATTGTTATCATTTTTGAAATCAGCGCCCCAAAATTAGTTAATAACAAGTATCAGATCTAAGTCAGCAAAAAAAAAGTTAAAATTTGTTTCCCTGCTATTTTATTAAAAAATAACAATATTAAATATGCATAGTTTCAAAGTAATAACATTTGCAAAACTATCAATTTTTGTAGACCACAAAATATTACAAACTACTACGTGTGTAATAAATTAATTTACAAGATTGACATATTTACACTATAATTAACTGCTTCAAAAGTAATAATAGTTACAGCATTAATAATATTTCCTGCAAAAATATAAATAACTAAAAACAGAAAATAAACGGATAAAATGTTGAGACAAATTATAAAATAATTCAATTTATACTACTGTTTACCACTGCCACTCAAATTTAATTAAACATATTTATTATAATAATAATTGCGTTTAATAATTAACTTAACTTAAGCTTGCTAAACCAAAAAAATTGTATTGATTGAAAATTTAGATTTATCCAATTAACTAACAATTATTCATTCTGATTGCATTATATTCATTTTTAACAAAAAAACAATTTATACATTTTTATTAACTCATTATTAATTAATATTTTTTTAATCACCGGTTGATAATCTGCTTTTAGCTTTTGAGCAAATCGTAAATACAAAACGTATATAACAAAAGAAAATACTTGATTTTGAAAATCGATTTAAAATTCAAAATAAATCTAATAGAATAAAAAAAAAACTATGTAAGTAAGCTCTTTGCTAACTACAGTTTATCAAACTCATTATAAAAATTTTAAACTACATGCTCATTTTTTGGTTTATATTATTTTAAAAAAGTTTTTCAATTTTTTGTCTTTAAATTTTGTTCTAAATTCGTTAAATAAAGCGTCAGGAATATTGATTTTTATTATTATTAAACCTGCTATAATTTATATTATTATTATACGTTGGCTTTCTTCTAATTTTGACAGACTCTTGTATTAATTTGTTGTTAATAATACTTATATTAACATTATTTTAAAATTTTAAATGAACTTGAAAGTTTTTATATAAAGTAAAATACAAACAATACTAAATAGGTCAATTGATTTCTTTTCTTGTGAATACAAATATTATCTTAAATATTATTACCTAAATGTAGAAAATGTGATTGTAAGTTTTAGTAAAAGTGTAGATGAGTTTTATTATAATTGAATAAGCAAAGTCAACAATTTCTCACGCCGCCTTCCTCATTCGGCACTAAACTTGTCGAAAGTGCACACATAGAATATTACTTTATTCCCCATTCATATCCTGCTCGTAAGTTTCTTGTTTCCACACCTGAACCAAACAATTTAAAAGCATTTTGATGTCAAGTACTTTAAGTATTAAACATGTAAATTAATTAATATGCTTCATTAAATACGTCCAATTTGATCATCACATCAATATGTGTGTATTGTATATAATTTTATGATTAAATATTACAATACTATACTTAAATTTTATTTTAATTTTATCAATGCAAATATTAGATTTTGTAAATATTATTTATTCTATTAATGCGATAATCACGTAACAAATGATAATATTTATTTTAAAAATATATTTTATAATATAGCAAATAACATTTTTTATGTAAGAGTATGAACATTTTGATTACATTTTTTTAATATCTATCTCTTAAGTAAAGAAAATGATAGAAGTTATTACAAGAGTGCGGATTTATCGCATTAGCTTATTTGTTAATAGTAAATGCAGAACAAAATCCTTTTGGATATATACGTTTTATACAAAATGCAACATTTAGAAGTTAAGACATTACTTTTATTTTGATTATTTTGCTTTATTTTGACATACGTGCTTTAAATGCTTAGTTGCTGCTTTTTTATGCGTTTTTCATGCTTTTTTTGCTTTCTTTACTATTTTTATCTTTTTGTATTTTTTAAAATTAATTTAAATATTTATTTCTGTCCTATACATTATGTTTTGTTTTTATTGTTTGTGTAAAAAGAACATATTTTAATTACATTTGAATTAAATTCAGTAATTTTCGAAACATCGATTTAAATCGACGTAGTCTTTAAAAACTTAATTGGAGTTTTTATTAAAGATTATGTAGAGTATAAGTTGCTTCTAAATATTTTCAAATTTGCATCCATTAACCCAGTAGATGTTGAGAGAAGCGTATCATCTATTTATAAAAATATTTTGTCTGACCAAAAACAAAACTTTATAATTACAAGTATAGAAAAATATATTATTGTTAGTTGCTTCAGCAACTTAGAATTAGAATAAATTATTTATTAATATGTTATGTAATATATAATATAAAGTTTACTTTGTTTACCTTTTTAATTTTCTTATTATATACAGGGTGTTTCAAAACATGTGTCGGAAAATAAAGGGTGGGAACTAGAGAACGCAGAAATGTGAAATTTTCAGGAAATGTTAATGATATAATTGTTTACAACTTTACATATTTTGTTTATTTTTTTAATGCAATATTTTACAAAATAAATAGAAATTATTTTTTTAACGATTTTAAATTTATGTCACTATATAGAGAAAAAAATCAGGAAAACAAATATATTTTTTGTTTTTTTTTTTAATTTGCATTAATAATAGAGATGAACATGCTCTTAGGTTAATAAAAATATATTTTCCAAGTCCCCACTCAGCCTTCCTATTTTTATAATATCCATGCTCTTCGACTATAACACAATGCACGTGCTACACCGCTCATCTAGCTTACCCGCTCATTAGCTGTTTCGGTATTAGGGGAATACATTAAATGCATAGAAGTGGGGCGTAGAAGTATTGCCACCTACGGCAAAATAAAACTTTACGAAAAAGTCGCCCTATTCTTAACATCGTTTCGCAAACGCACCGTTTTCGAGATAAAGGGTGTACATTTTTTTTTGTTTGACGTTATCTCAGAAACAAAAAAAAAAGTAGAAACATAATCACAAAACCTTTATTTTACAAAACTAAGCAATAACATAAGAAACAAGAAAAATCACAAAAATTGTTAAAAATTATCTCCTCCTACGGTAACGCAGGCTTCCCACCTACGTCTTAGTGACTGACGTATCCTTCCAAAAATGCCTGGAGTGTTTCGTATCGTATTGCATAATGCAATAATGCAATTTCTTAGTTTTTTATTAGTATTAACTGATGTAGTGTGAACTAAACTTTTTAAGTGACAGGAGCATCATCGTGCATGAACCACATTTCGTTTCTTAATTGAACCAGAACGTCTTTTAAAAATTTTGGCAGCTCTTCTTTAAGAAAATTACGATATGATTGACTATTTAAAAAATATGGACCTATTAAATGGTCTCCTACAACACCTGCCCAAACATTAACGAAAAATGTTTGCTGATGATGGCCTTCCATTATAGCATGTTGATTTTCGTCGGCCCATACATGATTATAATAGAAGTTCATAAACGCATCGCGAGAAAAATTTGCATTGTCCGTAAATAAAACTTGTTCTATGAATCGAGGATTTTGCGCAACTCTTTCTTGAAACCATTGACACATAGCCAATCTTTGCGAAAAATCCGCTGGTAAAAGGACTTGTACTTGCTGTATGTGATAAGGATATAACATCCAGTTTTTTATTATTCTTCACACTGTATCATAACTAAGGTTTAGGTTTAAAGCTATTCTTCTAGTGCTAGTTGATAGATCGTCTTCAATTTCTTGATTTTGCGGAGGTAGCAGGCGAGGTTTCCCATTTCCTGCAGCTCTTTTATGTACACTTCCAGTTTGATGTAGACGTTGGTGAATACAAATAAATGTTTTTTCATTTGGTACCTGTCGTTTTGGAAATTTTTCCATCAGCAACGCCATAAACAAAATGCATATTGTACATCTTGCTATCACTGTAATTATTTATTTTGTTATCACCACGCAAGCAAAATACTAAAAATGGGCATATTCATTGGGTAATAAAGATAATAAGTTCCCGCGATATGGACTCCTTTTGAAAAAAGGTTATTTAACAACTAAACGGCAATTGTCAATAACTCAAATGCATGAACGTTGACGACTAGATCAAAAACAAATGTTTTTATCAACAACAAAACATGTAGCTACTTTTTTTCATGTTTTTTATCATAAAATGCCGTATTTCTCTTAAACGATTTACGTTAGAGCATATGACTAGAAGTACCTTTTTTGTGTAGAAAATATTGGTGGTTCACAATGTGCTTTTAGAATGCCAAATTCCCAAGCATCATAGAAATTAGGGCCATAAAAACCTCACAAAACACTAAAATCTCAGTCAATAACACATAAAAAAAATTGAATTAGCGCTTAAAAAGTAGCTAATATTAATGCTAAGATGTGTACGAAAGCTGAGTTTTGTATCTAAAACGGTTCCTAAGATATCGTCAAAAAATAAAACAAAAAATATATTTTTTTACACTCTGTATCTTGAAAACGGAGCGTTTGCGAAACCATGTTAATGGGAACTTATTATTATTCTTATAATTAGCCAACCAATCTCACCATTTATTTTCCTACACATGTTTTGAAACACTCTGTATATTATTTTTATGTAAAGTTTAATTAAAACTTTAAAATTTAACATTTATATTGCCATGTCAATGTTTTTATTGCAAACAGCCTTGAAAACAAAACACCGTAACTTAAAAAAATTATTTATTAATTTATTACAAATTATTTTTGGGTTTTTAAATTGTTTAGACCGCAGAGCGTACAAAAATTACAAAATAAATGATTTCTGCATTTCTTCAACATTGTTTGCGATGTATGAACGGGAATTTAAAGATTTTTATAGCAAAAACATCATTCTTTTTTATTTAAAACCATTAAATTCAATACTTCAATACCATTGCAATTGAACTATTTGTTTATTTTTTATAGTCAATGTTTTTCAAACTTGCACAAACAAAGCTGTATTTATTCTTAACATTAAATTATAATATACTTTTTTTTTGTGTGCACTTACTTATTTTTTTCAAAAGAAAGCACCCTAAATATTTTTATTTATAAGCAATTAATTCAAACTCCTGAACTTCAAATTAAGAACAGTTTCTTACAAACGTACACATTTAATTTAACCAAAAAAAAATTTACATTATCTGACAGTATGCAAACACCAAACACATCTACCATGCAGTCAAGAAGTCAAAATGTGCATGCAATATACTTACACAAAATTTTAAATTTTATTGTACAAATAATAATAATACTTTATTCACGGTATAATCTTACCATTTACATCTACATCAAATATACATAAACAATGATGTTTTACAATACAAAAATAAAGAATATATATATACCATTCATAAAAGCGCACATATTAGACATTAGTCAGCATGACTTAGCTGACTTCTGAACGTAGATTTAGAGACACAAAATACATTAATATCAGTTGGTAAATTATTTGCAAATCTACACATTCTACCGAGTGGATTGTTGAAACCATAATTAGTAGAATGAGTAGACTCGCGAAATAAAGAAGAATGTCTGCTATGTCTATTATTAGATGCTACATGGAATGGAAGAGTACCAAGTAGCTCCGGACAATCATTCTCAGACATAATTAAATTACGCAAGAACAACAAATCAGCTCTTTTGCGGCGAATCTTCAATGGCGGTAGATTGAACAATAAAGCAATGTAGCAGTAATCATAATTTACAGATAATATGCCGGATTTATAAGACAATAAACTACAAAACTTTTTTTGAATTTGTTTAATACTACGGTTATGAATTTCATAAACAGGACTCCAAACTGACGGAGCATACTCTAAATGCGAACGCACCAAAGCACAATATAAAAGTTTAAGTGTACTGGCTGATAAATCCGCGGACATTCTATATACAAATCCTAACATTTTTATGGCACGATTGCACATGATGTTTATATGTTCAACAAATGTAAGTTTATGATCAAAAATAACGCCTAAATCTTTTATTTGTGTGACTTTGTTTAACACTTTAGTGTCAATTATATAGTTAAAAGAAATTTTACTTAAAGTTCTATGGAAACTTATTGAAAAACATTTATCAGCATTAAAAAATAATTTATTAATAAAACACCAAGTATTTATAGAATCCAAGTCCAGTTGTAAAAGATGGCAGTCATTGAGAGATGATATTCTTCTATACATTTTTAAATCATCCGCAAATAAAAGAAATGACGATGAATTGATATACTGTGGGATATCATTAATGAACAGCAAAAATAAAATTGGTCCACAATGAGATCCTTGAGGAACACCAGATGAAACAAGCTGAATAACCAGGAAGTCACATCATGATGAAATCCCAGAGCACTGAGCTTGGCAATCAAAATATTATGACTCACACGATCAAACGCCTTTGAAAAATCGGTGTAGATTGAGTCAACTTGTACTTTAGATTCAAATGCATTTAAAATATCATTTTCATAACAGAGTAAATTAGTAAGTGTGGAACGCCCTTCACGAAATCCATGCTGCTCTTCTATTGAGATGCTTTTGCACATCCATTGCAACTGACTAGTTACAATTTTATCGAACAATTTAGGTATAGCAGATTGAATGCAAATGCCTCTATAGTTAGTGATATTCTCTTTGGCTCCAGATTTAAACAAAGGCATAATATAGCTTTGTTTCCATATTTGAGGAAATTTAGTTTAATTCAATGAAGCATTGAAAAGTAAGTGCAATGGCTTTGCAATAGAATAAATGCACTTTTTTAACAGTAAAGAGGGCATACCGCAAATTGACCTCAGATTCTGTACATACTCTGGGGTTTATCGGAGACTGCACTTGACAGAACTTTAAAAACCTCTAGAAAAACAAACTTTCAAACTGGTTCTGAGTTTAGCCAAAAAAAAAAAAGGTTTTGAGTTGTGTTGCCAGATGGCCATCTTTAAACAAGCCTCTAGGTTGTTAAGAGATAGTTTTGCTCTTTAATTACTTTTAATTTATTTTACTATATTTTCAAAAATAATTGTTTTTTTGCTTGTACAAATTATTTTGTTGTCAAAACAGTTTTCTTCAACTGCAGTAATTTTTTTGATTTCATTTGTTTTCTATCAAGGCATTTTGCGCAGCTTTTGACTATCGTTAGTTAGTTAGTTTTGATTTTTGGCGTATCAGCCTAAAAAGACTATTCTTTTTTCTAACTAAAAAAGTGTAAAATAACATACTGTAAAATTTCATATTAAAAAATAAAATTAAATAAATAAATAAACAACAAAGATAAAATAAACATTCACAAACTTTAAAGACTAGCAAAAATGACTAGATAATTTCAACAGTATCTAGGGTGTAAAAGGTCCTAAACACTGCTGAATTTTACAATACACAAACATTAATCACAATAAATTAACAATTATATCCATACACTCAATTTGCTCCGTTGAATAAATTTGAGCAGACGATCGACTTCAACGATCTGATTGCCTATGAAAATCAACAAACTGGGTGATAATTCAGACGAAACTCTTTGTTCCAAATATTGCCGACAATCTAATAAGATATGACGAACAGTTAATGTAACATTACAAATATCACAAACTAGCGGCACCTCAAATGCCAACAAATGCCTGTGAGTCTATTGACAGAGACCGATGCGAAGTCGCGTGAGGATAACCTTTTCCATACGCTTTGTACTGCATGACAAACTCTACGGTGTAATAGCGTTTTTAGTACATTGCAGATTGTCTTGAATAGCAAACCACTCCGTCTGCCAGCTAGACAACATTAATTGTTGTAAAAAATTACAAACATCTCTAACACAAGTTTTGTCTGTAACATTATCAGCGCTAGTTATAGCCAATTTGGCAAGCGCATCAACTTTTTCATTGCCACTGATACCTACGTGACTGGAAATCCAGACAAAGTAAACAGTGACATTTAATTCAGACACCTGAAGCAAAAACGAGAAAATTTGCCTCAGCAAATAATGATCTGGATATTGATAATAATCAATAGCATTTAATGCACTCAACGAGTCTGTACATATAACATAAAATGTATTTGCACTTAGTTGGATGTAGAGAAGAACCTGGTATATAGCATACAGTTCTGCAGTATAAACACTGCTAACACTTGGCAAGCCAAATGTATACTGCAACTCATCAACCAAAAAAGCACAACCCACACCGTCGTTACTTTTTGAGCCATCGGTATAAATAAAAGTAGCATTTACGTGCCTTGCTTGAATTTTTGCAAATTCAGTTTGAAATTCAACTAGTAAAGTTGAAGGTTTGTTCATTCTCGATAATGCAGTATTTAACTTTGGACGTTGAAAAGTCCAAGGAGGGTCCCGACAGTAAAACAGTTGATATACATCAATGAGTTGGAAATCCAGTTCCCGAAGTATTCTGCAATTTCTTACAGCAACTGGTTTTTAGGACCGTATCCTAATGTTGTATAAATCGTCGAAACCATTATTGTACACGACAGAAAACGTCGGTTGCAAGCGTTTAGCTTTTAATTTTGCGGCGTACCTAACAGTCAAGATTTTACACTAAAGACAGAGTGATGGTTTAGCTGCCTCACACAAAACACTAGCAATAAGGCTAGTGCGGAAAGCGCCAGTTGCTAAACAAATTCCTGTATGGTGGACAGGATCCACAAAACGTAATGTGGATGGTGCTGCAGAGGCATAGATTATAGAACCATAATCTAATTTTAAACGCATCAAAGCGCGATGCAAAAGTAGCATTGTTTTCCGATCCGTTCCCCATGACTTTCCACTGAACGACCTGAGCAAGTGCCGGAACACATCTTGATCTCAGATTTTTTAAATGGGGACGCCAAGTTAACGCACGATCAAATGTGACACCAAGGATTCAAACACATTCCTGTACAGAAATGGGTTCTTCCCCAAGATATAATAAAGTGTTACCGTGTGGGGTTTGCCTTCTACAGAAATAGATAAGCAACGTTTTGCTTGTAGAAAAAGTAAATTCATTGCTATAAGCGCAGTTCAAAATGCGGTTGATAGTTAGTTGAAGTTGACGTTCCAATGTTGGTATGTTTCTCGAAGCGCAACAGATAGCTACGTCATCAACATACATACATCCGTTTACCGGATGCTTGATGAACTGACTTATGCCGTTAATAGCTATCATAAATAGCGTCACGCTTAAAATGGACCCTTGCAGAATATTATTATGTTGCTGACGTATGCCCGAGATGCTATTACCTACACGTATCTTAAACAAACGGAAAGTTAAAAAGCTTTGTATGAACAATGCCATACTTTCGCTTTATTCGTTTATAGAACATTGAATTTCCACGTCATGTCATGTTTTTGCAATGTCAAAGAATACAGGGACAAGATGTTAATTTGCACAAAAGCATTTTTAATTTCTGTATCCAGCCAAACAAGGTGATCAGTCGTAGAACGATAACGCCTTGAACCACATTGTGTATTAGCAGTTAGACTCTAATAACTTGCATAAGCAGCTAGTAAGAGAGATAAGCCTATAACTTGTCGGGAGTTTTTTTATCTTTACCAGGTTTAAGTACTGGTACGATGATAGCCAGTTTCCATGACTCAGGGCAGTACCCTGCTGACCATGCATGGTTATAAACTGCCAAAAGCTAAAGTTTGGCAGAGTGACTTAAGCATAGCATTGTGTATCAAATCGGCACCTGGAGCAGTATTGTGCGCTTTAGATAAAGCCGAGTTAAATTTCCAAACACTAAAAGGTGCATTATATATTTTATCATCGTTGGAAACGAATGACAGATGTTTCTTCTACATGTTAGTTTTAATCTCTTAAAATTTTTTATTGTAATTATCATTACTGGAAGCGTCAAAATAAACAATTTGATCACTTGACAATAACCCAACAAACAGGTACAGAGGCGGTTCGGCCAAAAGTTTTGATGACTTTTTCCCACACCTTCCCGATGGGGGTTCTCAAATTTATAGAAATAACGTAATCTGACCATGATTCTTTTTTAGCTTTTCTGCAAGTTTTTCGCGCAACAGCTTTTTACTTCAAATAAGCTAACAGGTTCTCTTCAGTTGAAGAGTGATTAAACCTTCAAAAAAAACGGCGTTTGTTTAATTTAGCTTGTTCACAATCAAAATTCTACCAAGGAAGACAGAGGAATGATAGAATCGGTGAAAGTTTCAACATCTTCGTCAATAGTGGCTTGGACACTGTCATCATAATCAATTACTTGAATAAAACTATTCCAATCAGCATCTTTTATTCTACAATTCCTATGACGGTTTTTATGAATTTTATGACCAAGAACGCAAATGAGTATTGGAAAGTAGTCACTATCATAAAGATGTTTTGAGACTTCCCAATTTAGCAATGCTGCAATACTTGGAGAACAAACAGTAACATTTTAAAAGATTTGTAATGTGCATTATATCTATTGCAGTTTCATTGTAGTTGAAGTCATTTTTAAAGCTACGTTGAAAACGTAATTTTAACTCTTTGCTTATTAGCGTTTTTTTGGTTTTTCTTTTGAATTATTATCTGGGGGAGTAGAAGAACTCCCACTATTTGACATCATTTCATCTGTCAGAGTAGGTTGTGCGGGATTAACTTCTACAGCCATCAACTCTGACGACTTGTCAATATTAGGGTCTGTGGGCGCAGGATTGCTAGAAA
The DNA here is from genome assembly GCA_963932245.1 of Tachinus rufipes. Classification (NCBI taxonomy): domain Eukaryota; kingdom Metazoa; phylum Arthropoda; class Insecta; order Coleoptera; family Staphylinidae; genus Tachinus; species Tachinus rufipes. Next base: position 57,569,840 of record OZ010748.1, read on the forward strand.
CCTGCACTCAAGTGGCGGTAGCCTGGATTGGGCTGCCGTCTTTTCAGGTTTTGACTTAAGCTAAGTCTTAGGCTTTGACTTGGAAGTTGCCACTTTAGTTGGTTTTGACCCGATACAAACCAATACCTAAAATGTTTTAGGCTTTAAATGAGCTTCCATCTTAAGTGGTTTTGGTAGAAGTCCCACTCGTTGTGACCTTGGTTCAGATTAAACCGTAGTCACGTTTGGTTTTGAGCCTGTGTGGCCCGGTTTATGACTTTTCACATTAGAGTCATAGTTCTTACTTGAAGAAGTTTTTGCATTAAAAGTAAATGTCATAAATGGTGTTTGTTGAAAAATAGGTGTTTCAGCAACTGAGGCAAACAATCCAGAAAAGGTAGGAGCCGCAATTGCTATATACTTCTTTTGAGCATCAAAGTAAGAGAGTTTGTCAGTTATTCTGATCTTGGCTATCTTCCTTTCTTCTTTTATTTTTGGGCAATCTCTGGAATAAACGGGATGCTTACCTTTGCAATTCACACATAAAGGTAAAATGTTGCATGGATCAGGGTCATGTTTCTCTTTACTGCATTTTGCACATGTTGCAACACCTGGACACCTAACTGCAGTGTGTCCAAAACGTTGGCATTGGAAACATCTCATTGGGTTAGGAATAAACGGGCGAACCGGGCGAGTAACATATGCTACCTTAACTTTATTTGGGAGCCGTTCAGAATCAAATGTTAAAATCATAGATGTTGTATCTCTGGCTTTACCATCTTCTCTACGAGTTAGTTTTTTAATATTGATAACGCTTTGCGACGCCAGTTCTTGTTTGCATTTGTCAATAGTTGTGTATAACAACTCATACTATGAAATTACTCTTTTCAAAACACTTAAGAATTTATGCGGCTCATCTGCCACCGCAATATTACCTATCGACGTGCATTCCTGCATTTTACTGCTCTGCAATTTATCCTTTACTTCACTAAGCAAGGTACCGTCTCTCAATTTTTTACATAAATTTAAAGTTCCATTAATAATATTGGAAATGGTCCTATGAATTAAGAAAGGAAAAACCTCTTTTAGACACTGGTTATTTTCAGAACATTTAACAATAAAATATCTAACAAACTTTCTACTTGTACTATTTCTTTCTTTATTAGTTCTCTCGTTTGGTTGGAGGTTTAGAATCTACCATAATAAACTCCGTCAACTTCATCGCTCAATTTCCCCATCCATCACGGAGCCACATATGGGACGCTACATCACAAACCGATGCAGTCGCCAGGGCGAATCAAGCAATATTGGTTTTATAAATGTAAATAAAAGATTTCCGCAAACACAAAGAATACTATCGGGCTCCAACCGTAGCACACTAAGAACTTTTCATCTATCACCACATAAATCATTCCTCACCCTTAAGTTAGATAACAAACCGATTGGTTAAAACTGAGTTAGGTTTAACCTCCCGTTTTACCAAAAGCTAGGGCCAAACCAGTGTGTTAGAACTAACACTTTTTTAAACCTGAGCATTAACCCCTCAACTACCAGGATCCCCTTTTCCTGACTTTTGGGTCACCGCGCACGGCAAACACGCAGGTGCGTTTTACACAAGGTGTTATGTGAAAATTGTCAAAAATAAACTTACAATTAAGTTTGACTTGTTCCTGACAAACTGGGGGTTTTTTAACAAAGTTTTTTCCTTGCTTATTGGTAGCCTTTTACAACCAGCAATGGGGCTAGCAGAAGTTTTTTTTTGCATCACCCCTCCCGCAGGGGGGAGCCTTTAACTATCACTATCTTGGCTGATATTTATGTAGAACATTTGCTAATATGTGATATCGTTGGTTTTTGTATGTAATTTGTTAGTGCTTAGCATTTTGTAGCTGGCGACCGTGTAGCCTTAATTGTTGATGTTATAATTTCAGCTTCCAGGTTGGTAGAAGTTTTGTTTTGTTTGTTTACTTTTTGTTGGCCGGTTGTTGTAGTAAAAGGTCAGCAATAGAAAAAACTTATAAAAAAATTATATTTTTTATCAAAACCTGCTAATTTATTTTGGTGCAGTTATTCCTTATACTAAAAATATATACGCCCCGCCACATTAATTGCAATTAGATTTCACTTCAAATGTGTATTATTGCATTTCATATAATCAACTTTAAAATATTTGTTTTTACTTACAAATATTATTTAATTAGTGTGCTTTGATTGCTATCAAATTAAGTAATTGGTAAATACGCTAACTATTAAGTAGCAAAAAATTAATAATACGTTTATTTTACTGGATACTGGTTTAACTAGCATATTTTATTGTTAATACTTTTGATTTTCTAAACAGCATTGAACAAATTACAATACCCATGGTTGTGTGTTTTTAGATTGTGATCTGGCTGTAGATGTTTTAATAAATATAAGCCAGTATTATTATGCATCTGTAACAGATATAATTTGTAAAATTATCTGGTCTCTTTTTAGAAGAAATAATAAAGTTTACTGGGCAATGAAATTTTGCATGGGTGCAGTCACTATGCTCTGGTTTTGGTATAAACACGAATTTTACTTTTTTCTAAGTATGTGGCAAAGTGAGCCCACAAACTGAATGTAAAAACAAGAAAACCACAATAGAAAGAGTACTTCACCCAGATATGGACAAATTAATAGAGATGATGCAAAAGGTAAAATAAGAAAAATTGCAACTAGACAAAGTAAAAGGAAAGAGAATAAATAGAAAAAAAAAACATAATAAAATGCATAAAAAGAAACAAAGAAAAACAATAGCAAGAAATAGAAGGAAAGAGGAATAAACTTGAAACAAGAAACATAAACATAAGGGGATACAAAAATAAAACTAAAGAGATTGTAAAAGAAATAAACAAACTACTCTTTTTCTTTTTATTTATTAGCTTTCTAACGTCTACTCCTGGACATAGGCCTATCTGTATAATTTTTACATCTGGCAATCTTGAGCCTTTTGAAACCAGTCTCTCTCGATGGCCGATTTAGATCGTTTGATATTAGGACAATATCATAAGCGAAACAAAGGTGATTGAGGTATGTTCCATCGATCTTAATTCCTTTTTGATTCCACAAAAGTTTTTTGAAGACGTCTTCTAAGCTTTGGTGAGATAGTATCCCCCTGACGCACTCCTCTTTTTATGTTTATTTTATTAGTGGTTAATTCTTTTTTGATCTTGAGGTCTAAACAGCACTTTTATAGATATTTTTAATGATGGCAGCATATCTTGAGTCAATTATTGCATTCCTCATAGATTTTAAGATTGCCTACGTTTCTACCGAGTCAAAGGATTTGTGAAAATTGATAAATGCCAGGTGGATAGGTACCTTATACTCGGTAGCTTTCTTTATTCCGGTGCGTAGTGTTTGTAAGTGGTGAATTGTATTAAATCCACTCTGATAAAAGTAAAATTTTTTCGTAAGCCTGTTGCATACAATTTTAGTTAATAGTTTGTATAGTTGCAATATTAAACTGATAAGACGATAGTTTTCAATGTTTGTTTTAAACTCTCGGCTGTAATACGATCTTCTCCGGAACATTTGACAAGGTCAATGTTCAAAGACTGTTCAAATCTAGTCTTTTATATAATAGTTTTAGCAAGAGTAATTTTAATCGTTGAAATTCAAAAGTATTATTTTATTGTTAACTAAAATTATAAAATTAAAAAAAAAACAAAAATGGTTTTTAAAGAAATATTTATAAAAATTGTCCAGGAGCAAACGCATTTTAGTTTGAAACATAGAAAAAATATTTTTTTTTGCATTTTTATCAAGTGTAAAGACAACTTTTAAGTGTTATTTGAAAGTTTTGATTGCCTCTTGTCATCTTTTTTTAAACTATATTTATAACTAATTTCAAACAGCAATATTTTTCTAGCCATCTAGAGATAAACACATATTTGTATAGTTGTTTAATAAAAAAAGTCCATACTATCAGTTTTTAAAATATTTATTGTTTTTACCAGAACATTATGTATATAATATACATAACACTTAAAATATTTTAGAAAACTGAACTGTTCATAATATTTAAACCTTCCAATACATATTCAAAAGTTTATATTTTAACAAGTTTGTGAAGCTGAAATGAACTGCACAGTACTAAGCTAAGGTTGCGGGTTTAGTTTTGGTGTGAGCATGACAAGACAAAAATTAATTTAATTCAATAAACATTTACATTTTAATTAAAACTTTATAAAATGTTATAAATAACATTTCCATGTCCATCTGCGTTGAAGAGGTTTTTTTAAAATACGTGGTTAGGCAGTATAGGTTTTCCTTCTCCAAAAAGTTTACAAGCATTTTGCCTTATTCTTTGTCCATAGTTTCCAACATATTCCGTGTTCGTATTAGACTTGTTTCCAATTTTTGCGTTAAAGTCACTTATAACTATTTTGAAGTGTAATTTTTCCAATTCTTTTGCTTTCGTTATATCTTTGTATACTTGTTTTACTTTTTCATCTTCAGAAGTGCTAGTTGAGGAGTAGACGTTAATAATTTGCATCAAGTATCGTTTGTTTAGTTTAACTGTGATATATTACTCGGCTGGACACAGAGTAGTATTTGGTTACATTACGTTTAATATTTTTGTTGACGAGAAATCGTACACCTTCTAAGTGCTCGTCAGTATCGGAATTTTTTTGGTATAGTACATGTCCTGACCTTTATGTGATCGTTTTTTCATTGGGTAGTCGTGTTTCGGATAATCTAATGATATCCCACTTGATGCCAGACAGTTTTCTTTCCAGTTCTAATATATGTTCTTGGAATCTCATTGTTTGTATGTTGTAGGTCGCGATAGTTAAACATTTTTTCTGGTTTTTGTGTTGGAGGTAATTTTTTTCGAATTTTTATCTTCTTCAGAATCCGTAAGGTAGACTGACTAAATCAGTGTGAGATTTTGAGTGTAACCTTCTACTCACCTGGAGTATTTTTGTTGTAGAATTCGTAATTTTTATGGTTTTGTACGGTTGTGTACGGAGGTTTTGGCAAATTAAAACGCCGCGCTTGCCTTGCGAGTTGGCGAGTCCAGTTTCCAGGTTTTAAATCAGCTGCCCATTCTGGATACAGACGCTGCGGTTGTAGCTTATCTTAGCTTTCATTTTGGCCCTACCAGGAGCATTTACTCCGGCTGGCATTGCTCTCACGATCACTGAACGTACTGAGCCCTCTCACCACGTGATAATTCCCGAAAAGGAATATATAATAAACAAACAGCATATAGAAATATTGGAAGTAACAAAAACAAAAAAAAAAAAATAAAATTGAAAGGATACATACAGTATATTGGTATATATGGTCAGGAGTCAAAATAAAAGATTGAGCAAAAAGAAGAATAGAAATAATAATATCACCGAAAAAAATTTAAAATGTCATAATGAAACAATACGACAACAAAAGAATAATGTCAATACAAATGAAACTTAATGAAGAAATATGGACACTAATAATAGCATATGAGAAAAACGACGAAAAAAAAAGAAAAAAAGACAATTTTTTTGAGGAGATTAAAAAAGAAGTTGATGAGGGAACAGAAACATAATAATTATGGAGGATACGAATAGAAAAGTAGGAAAGGAAAACAAAGAAATAAAATTTCATAGAATTAATAAAAAAAGCATTGAAAGAAATAAAAGATTGGATGAAAAAAGGACAAGAGACAAGAAATAATAACGAAGAAAGAATAATACTATAATGTGTAAAAAATAACCTGGTAATAACAAATAAAAGTTTGCCACAAAAATGTCCACAAATTCTCGAGAGCAGAACAATCTTAAAATAAAAAATCAATAACTGACTACTTTCTAGTATACAAGAACAACTGAAACAAAAATAAAAACGTAAGAACAATAAGACAAGCAGAGATAAGAACCTATCATTACGTGGAATGAAGAAAAAACAGACAAATAAAAAAATACTCAAAAATAGATAAAAACATACAAACTAAAACAAACTATAAGAGCATTATCATAAAATACTAAAAGTAAACTAAGAAAAAAAGAAAGGATACTAGATATTGAAGAAAAATGGGAATTATTCAAAAACAGTTTATAAGAAGCGGCTATAGAAACTTGCGGAACAACAAAAATAGGAAACAAAGACATAAAGAAAATCAAATGATAGTCGGAAAACATTAAAAAAAAATATCAAAGATAAAAAAGAAAAATGGAAACAATACCTTAACAAAAGTATGATAGAAACAAATTATACAATATAAAAAGAAATGAAGTAAAACAAGAAATAATAAAGCCAAACAACATCATAGGGAAATAGCAAACGCTTTTTCCTCCTTTGAAGATTGTAACCTTGCCGTGGTTATAAGGCTTGCGCGTTCCCCTTGGATGTGGCAAGTGGGTTCGAGATGGATACTTCCTTGTATCAGACAACAAGCTGCTAAACGACCAAGGAAAAAGTTTCAGACTAATTACGATCACCCCGCAACGTAGTTGTCGCGCTGAGGGTCTGTGGTATAACTACCCACGTGTTTGTGCCGTACGTGGCAACCCGTAAGGGAAGATGAAGGGGTCCTGGTGGCTGAGTCATCCTACAGATGCGTTTCTAGAGCTTGGCAACACTCCACTTTGGACTAGATTTCTTTTTAAATGGGAGGTTGAGACTAACCCACCTCAATCAATCGGCTGCGTCGTCCAGTCAAATAACCGACAGGGTGAATCCTTGGAAGTGAAGGGGTATGCAACCCACCTTTGGGGCTATATTTCTTTAGTAACCCTGGCAATCTATTGTAGACGTCCTCAAATTTGCAGGCTCTATGGCGGGTGGGGAGCCAGAGAAATGAATTTTAGTTTCTCAACTATGGAGAACCAAATTCTCAAAACCAATTTATCAGGTGAATCTTTGGATACCCTGAAAATTACAGACTCAGTGGGTGCATCTACCCCATTGACGTCTAAAACTGTTTTGCCTTTGAACCACACCGCACATACCAGTGTCAAAAAACACAAGATCTGCGGGGCTGAAACAAAAAGACAAAGAAAGACGCGTTTGGCTACTGAAAAGCAAGCAAACCCCCTTTTCGGCAAGGCAGACACTTCAAATGCTGGGCGAGCAACTGCTCACCCAAAACAGAGTGCATCAAGTCCAAACCGATGGGTCTTTCAAAAGTGACAAAGTCCAAAGCGTTTGAGCAAAGGGACACTTCCTCCAAAATCAGGAGCACAAAAAAAATGAATGGTTTTTCCACGTCTGAACCCTGACCTGGGCAACCCAGGAAGAGGGTAAAAGACTCGAGAAGGAAACTCAACATTCCTCCTACAAGAAAGAAGGGCGGACATAGCTGCAAAGAGGTTGCCCCAACGAACCTTTGCGTGGCGGTTACCAGTCTGACTCATCCCCTGCGTAAAACCACTAGTGAGCAGAGTAAAAATAATGGAAACAGATTGATTAACCTGGTCAAAACCGGGATAGAGATACTCCACTGTCCTCAAAGCTGACCGATGACGCGACACATCAATGTTATACAATGCAATCTGCATCACTGTAGAGCGGCCGTAGCGACACTATGCTGCAAACTAGAGCTGATGCAGGACACAATAGCCCTAATACAAAAACCTTGGATTGTACAAACCAGGGCTTGCGGATTGGACAAACTAAGTGGAAACGTATTTTTAAACCCAACTAACGGTAAGCTACGGACGTGTATATACATACCCAAGCACTAAACAGCATTTCTTATGCCATAGCTTGCCGACAGTGACCTCACAATCTTCAGAATCAGCTCAACAGACAAACGGAAGCAAAATACCATTGTGGCGCCGGCATACATCGCGCACGACATACCACCTCCAACAACACAGCTGGAGGACTTGGTGCACTATTGTACGAGAGGAAATGTTGACCTTATAATTGGATGTGACGCCAACTCCCATCATATTGTTTGGGGAAGTGAAGATACAAATGGCAGGGATAAGCAACTTCACAATTTCATTATTAGTACTAACCTAGAATTACTAAATTAAGGCGTTGAACCAACGTTCGTTACGTCCAGCAGCCAGACTGTGATAGATATCACACTGGAAACTCTTAGCATTTTAAGCAAAATCCACGATTGGCACGTATCTACGTCGGTCTCAAAGTCAGATCACAGGTGGATAAAATATAATGTAGAACATGAATAAAAAACAATAATTAGGCCTTACCAAAACCCGAAACTGACCGATATGGCTGCTTTTCGAGACAACCTATCGCGGAGTTTAAGTACTTGTGCCGGTTTAAGCGAACCTATTAGTGTAAAAGAAATAAAAAACTATGTAAGTAAGTTGAAAAATTCTTTAACACAAGCGTACAAGGACTCGTGCCCACTTAGGATGGTTACCAAATCCGACAACACCATACCTTGGTGGTGTGAAAAACTCGACCGGTTTAAGGAGGCTGCACGAAAATCCTTCAATAAAGCAAAAAACACAAAAAACTAAAAAAAAAACAATCAGAATACATGTTATACAAAAATGCCTAGGAGATCTTTTTCTGCTGCAAAGCTAAAAAAAATCTAATCCAAAGACTCCCAACAGCAACTAGGTTGTCTGAAACAAATAGACGGCTTATACACTGCCGCCCCTCGACATTTACGTCAAGGAGATGGCAACAATGGCAGCCTTGCGTCTAAATGCAGCTGGACTTTGGCACACTGCAGGGAGCGCTGGCAAACACTGTACTCTCCTGGAAGAGGCTGTTAAGGAAACACCTCTGTTAGGAACGCAAACAGATAACATGTCACCCTTCTTTGTGTTTCAAAGACCCTACAACGTGCGCACGCATGAACAAAAGGAGCAGAACGTGATCAATGATTCGATTAGAATCTACACGGATGGCTCAAAAACCAATAAAAGTTCTGGAGCGAGAATTTTCTTGCAAGACCTAGACCTAAAAATATCATTACCACTAGGAGGTCACACGGCTATCTTTTAAGCAGAAGTAGTCGGGATAACCTATGGGATTATGGACATTGTAAATCGCAAAATATCTGTAAATTTTAACAGATAGTAGAGCGGCTATAATTGCTATAAAAAAGCCAAGAATCACATCAAAGCTAATTTTTGAATGTCATTGTGCCCTTACTTTAGCAGCCTGTAGAAGCAGCATCGAATTGCTCTGGATAAAAGGACACTCAAACAAAGTAAATAACATTGAGGCGGACAGCTGGCGCGTAAAAGGTCAACCTTCATGGCGTGTGGTCTTGAACGCTGGACCGCGTTAACACTCAAATGTTTAAATAATTTTCTTAGAATGACATTCCGGGTTGCAGACAGGCAAAGGAAGCAATGACTGCTCCTTACGCTAAGACAGCCGATTACTACTTGCGACTGTCCAGAAAGAACTTGCAAATTATGACAGGAATCTTGATAAGACACTGCCAACTAAAGATAAACATGCACACGATTAGTATTGAAGACAATCCAACATTAGAGGATGTAAAATGGACGATGAGACAATCGGGCACGTGCATAGCGGCTCTCTCATACAATAGAGAATCCATGTTAAGGAGCTGCTGGCTTGACATAGCATACATCAGCCACATAGAGTGGTTAAATGCTTAGACAACGAAATGAAGTCACCTCTGGAGGAAGTACGAAGGGCCTAATAAAGCCTACGTGCAGTAGACTTTGGTTTATTTTTGAACTTTCAATCCAGAATCCAGAAACCAAACAAAAATTTTGAATAAAATTTGGTACAGTTATGAATGAGAACTACAGAGAAAACCAAAAGTTGTTTTATGAAACAATAAACCAACTTGAAAAAAAAAGAACATCATATGATGAATATGAAAAACAAACAAGTTAGTTAGTTTAGATTTTCGGCATATTAGCCTAATAAGGCTATTAAGAAAGACAAAAAAATATAATAACAAACAAAGAGAAAATCATGCAAAGATAGAGACAACACTTTGAAAAACTGACAAACTATACTACAGGAGATATCGAGATTAGGAAGAATAAAAAAAAACAGAAATAGTCAAAAAAATATCAGCAAAGATGATTAAATACATGGAAAAAGAAAGAATAACACAATTAAAAATGCTACTAAATAAAATAATTAAAAACAAAGAAACCCTAACAGAATGAAACATAAGATAGGGTGATAAAAAAATGCAACAACTACATTGAAATTACAATAATAACAAATTCAAAAAGAAATAACAAATGAGAGATCAACTTGAAAAAAAAAATAAAAGATAGTCAATTTGGAATCAGAAGAAGCGCGCAAGACCTGATCTTTATTCTACGACAAATATGCAAAAAACTAATAAAGAAAAAAAAAACATACACATCTGTTGAATACAACAATTAAACTAATAAAGAACATGTATTAAAAGAATTTAAACATAATGAAAACAACTAATAAGGAATTGAAAAAAATTTCTACAAAACAAGGATGGGCTCATTATTAGTTACAATAGAACAAGACAAAGCAATTAAAAAAGCAAAAAAAATAGATGAAAACACTAAAGATTGGATACTGAAAAATAAAAACAACCCAAGTTACAGAACTACTATTTGCAGACGCAGACGGTATGGCAATTGTAGCAGAATTGAAAGAAAACCTACAGTACAATATGGATTTATTATTAAAGGTACTGACAAATATAAACAAATATAAACGTCGAAAAAACAAAAAGAATAATAATGACAAAAAATAAAAACAAACAAAATTAAAATAAAAGAAAAGAAAATTAAACAAATACCTAAGAACAATAATACAGAGCAACGGTAAAATAGATAAAAAAATAGAAAACAAAATAGAAAAATCAAGGTAGTTATTTAATATGTTTAATATGTTAAAAGAAAAGCAATAGAAAAAGTTCAAAACCAGAAATTGTAAAAAGGGTAATACGGCCCACGCTAAAAAAAAAAACAAAAAACTAGAATAAACGCTAGGGAAATGATGTTTCCCAAAAAAATATAAAATAAAACCAGAAAAGGCAAAATAAAGAACAAGACACACAGAACAGACAGAACCTTTAGATTCGACCAATAAACAAACAAATAACAGAAGCACAGCTAAAATGGTTTGGACATGTATGCAGAATGAATAAAAATAGAAGCACAAGGAATATATATATATATAAGACAAAAGCAACAAGAAAAAAACAAATAAAAAGACCAAGAAAAAAAAAGGAACGATGCAATAAGAAAAGAAGCAGAAAGAAAAAAGACAAAATTTAGTTAATCATAAATTTGTAAGACTTGCTATTTTTTTTTTTGTCTAATCCGGATGTTGATAACCATCTGGGCAATTAATACTTTACTTATACCTACGCAAAAAAATTCAGTGGTAGTTATGCCAAACCAGTTTATCGGGTTTTAAACTAAAATATTTTGTTGTTGGAGGTAGAATTTAAAGTTAAAAACACTCCCAAGACAAGGCAAAGAAAATAACCAGTTGTACAAAAAAAATCTTGGATTTACGGTAGATATAAAACTGTTAAACAAAAGAAAATAGAAACATAAAATACAAAAAGCGTACTAAAAAAAATAAATATATACAGATTTTATGCCCGGTTTCACCAACGCCTAATAAATTGTCAAATAACTATTCGTCGAATAAAATTTATTCATCAAATAAGTCATTTTACGTTTCACCAAGGTATCTCAGAGATTAAATAACTATTCCGTGGTTTTTATTAAGTTGGTAATATAGCAGACAGAAAATTCGCCAAATAAGTTCAAATGAACCAGTATTTATGCATGCATAACCTCGAATTATTAATGAAGTAAGAATATATCAACACAAAATTAAAAATATTGGTTGCTATGATCGTATTACACTGCCGGTATATAATTACAGATCAAGTTTTAAACAATCAATTCAATGCACAAATTGTCATCAATTTTATTGTAGATTAAAATTTTAAGTACATTTTTTGTTTTTCTTTATAATCACACATGTGAGAAAAGAATTTATAATATAAATCCAACTATTTTGTTAAACTGCTAATGAGTACATTTTTTGCGTAATTATACTGAAAAACTTAAATATGTTCTTAAAATTACAATCTACAATAAAATTAATGATCTACTGTGAATTTTTATACTTTACATACTTTTAAATGAGATTGTTCCGCTGATTTTGAGAATCCAAATTGTAATTATTTCCAATAGTGATGAAATTTGAAATCATCATTATCAAATAAATTGAGCATGACATTCATTATTTACAATATATAAATGTCACCTAGATGTTTTGAGGTTATTTGTCGAGTTATTCGATGCATTTTGGCCGGTTAGTTTATTAGGAGATTTATTCGACGAATAACGCTATTTAACGTTGGTGAAACGTTTATTGGGCAAATAAGGCATTTATTCGACGAATAAATTTTATTAGACGTTGGTGAAACCGGGCATTAATCAGATAAATCTAGGTATATTGTACACATGGATAACTAGCTGAAAACAATAACAAAAACAGGCTAATAGACTTCTATGTTTAAAACGACGTTACAATACCAAACGTTATCTTTGCGCATAACATACAAAAATATACGAGAAATGCATACAAAAATATACAAGAGAAATAAGAAATAGAGAAGAAATGTCTAAAATAGATTACATAATAGTAAGTAAAGCAAACAGAAAAGAAATTGTGGACGTAAAAGTTAAAAGAGGCAGTCAAATCAGTTGTGATCATTATCTGGTAACAACATAAATAAAAATTGCTAGTGAATATTAGAAAAACAATCAAAAATTAAAAAAAAAACAGCAACGAACAAAAGCAACAAAAAGGTCATGTGAAACCATAAGAAATAATAACATAAAACAAATCATTTGGTGAAACAAAAATACAAAATAAGAAATAAAAAACTTAAAACAAAAATTAAGATAAAAAAGCAATAACAGAAGCTTGAAAAGTTAATGTATATAACTTTCTTAGTGGTAATTGATAAAATGTGTTTGTAGTTACAAAATTGCTTTTCTTGAAAATTTGCTACGTTTATTAAGTTTTTTAGTTTATATAAAGCTGTAAAAGTACTTTGATTGTATGTTTAACATGTCTCTGGACGATATAAGACATTTTGTCACAAGAAAAGATTGTGATCTAATCTCTTGATGATAGGTACTTAGGTGGGTAAGTAGGCTACTGCAATCCAAACTACTGACTGGTTGTTAAAGTATGGAGCGTCCCACCCACCCACCCAAACGTCCGTCATTAAAAGATTGTATGTTTGACTTCTCTGCTGACGTCAGTAGTCATTTTGTCAAAAGAAAAGGTCGTGATCCAACTTCTTGCTAAGGAACACTTGGGTGTGTGAGTGGGCTGCTGCAATCCAAACTACTGATTAGTTATTATGCTATGGAGTGTCCCACCTAAGTGTCCGTTTTCAAGGGATTGTATGTTTAACCTGTCTGCAGACGTCAGAAGTCATTTTGTCATTAGCAAAGATCGTTATCCAATCTTTTGATGGTAGATACTTGGGTAGGTAGTTGAGCTAATGCAATCTTAACTACTAACTGGTTATTATGCTATAGAATGTTTCATTTACCAACCCAAATGCTTGTCATCAAGGGATTGTATGTTTAATATGTCTACGGACGTCAGAAATCATTTTGTCATAAGAAAAGGTCGCGATCCAATTTTTTTATGATGCATACTTGGGTGAGTGGGCTACTGAAACCTAAACCAATGACTGGTTATTATGCTATATAATGCCTTACTCACCCACCCAGGTGTTTGTCATCAGGAGAATGTATGTTTTACTTCTCTGCAGACGTCAGAAATCATTTTGTCACAAAAAAAGCCGTGATCCAACTTTTTAATAAGTAACACTAAGATGGGTGGGTAGGCTATTGCAATCTAAACTACTGATTGGTTATTATGCAATGGAGTGTCCCGCCGAAGTGTCCGTCTTTAAAAGTATGTATGTTTGACCTGTCTGCGGATGTCAGAAGTAATTTTGTTAGAAGAAAAGGTCGCGATTTAATCTATCTATGATGAATACTCCTGCAATCTAAATTACTGATTAGTTATTATGCTTTGGACTGTCCCACATACCCACCAAAACGTCTGTCATCAAGAGATTGTATGTTTAACTTCTCTGCGAACGTCAGTAGCTATTTTGTCTCAAGAGAAAGTTGCAATTCAAACTAATGACTTGTTATTATGCTATGGAATGTCTTACGCAAGTGTCCGTCATCAAGATATTGTATGTTTGACCTGTCTGCGGACGTCAAAAGTCATTTTGTTACAAAAAAAGGTTGTAATTCAATCTCTTTATGATATATACTAGGGTGGGTGAGCTACAGCAATCCAAACTGTAGATTGGTTATTATGCTATGAAGTGTCTTACCCACCCACCTACTCAAGTATTCGTCATCAAAAAATTGTATGTTTGATTTCTCTGCGGACGTCAGAAGTTATTTTGTCACAAGAGAAGGTTGTGATCCAACTTCTTGATAAGGAACATTTAGATGAGTGAGTGGCCTACTGCAACTCAAACTACTGACTGGTTATTATGCTATGAAGTGTCCCACCCAAGTGTCTCGCCCAAGTATCATTAAGAGATTGTATGTTTGATTTGTCTTCGGACGTCATTTTGTCATAGAAAACGTCGTTATTAAATTTATTGCTAATGGATGCTTGGGTGGGCGGTTGGGCTACTACAATGCAAACTACTGATTGGTTATTAAACTATGAAGTGTCCTACCCACCTACCCAAGTGTCCGTCATCAAGAGTTTGTATGTTTGATCTTTCTGCGGACGTCAGATGTCACAAAAGTGGGCTAATGCAATCTAAACGACTGACTGGTTATTATGCTATGGAGTGTCCCACCCAAGTGTCCGTCATCTCGAGATTGTCTGTTTGACCTGTCTGCAAACGTTATTTTGTCACAAGAAAAGATTGTGATTCAATCTTTTTATGATGAATAGTTGGGTGGATGGAAGGTCTACTGCAATTCAAACTACTGTTTGATTATTATGCTATAGAGTTTTTGTCACAGTAGTTTGCTCTAGTCTAGCGCATCTCACTTATTCCCATTATTTTAATATTTAATATTCTTAGCATTTCCTGGATTTCGTTATAAGTTTTTTCAGGCTGTGTCATCGTTTTTACACTTTATGCACGTATTTTGATGAGTACGCTCAAAAACATATTTTCTTTTTTTTTTCTTTTGTCATATTTTTTTAAACTGTCCCTCAATCCTTAGATATTCTATTGGAAGTTTTGAAACTCCAAAATAATTTGTTTTGATTGATTGGTTTTCTAACCTCAAGACAAATAGTTGTTTTTTTACCTGTAAGCTGGTTTAATTGGAGGTGATTTTTGACATGATCGCATTATTTTATATAGTAGTTGTTTGGTTGTCAGAGCTTTTTAATTTTTTTTAGCAGGGTGCACTGTGTGCAGATGCAAGTTGACATTTGAGTTAGTATTAGGCTTGATCTACACTTTTTCACAAATTTATTGTGTTACAAAAATAATATTTTAAATGCCCTTAAATCAGTGAATTGAGTATAAGCTAATTTTATGTGCACAAACTTTTTGAAACAACATTTTTTATTTGCTGAGTTTTAAGTTTGGTATGTGTTAATTGGCGTATTGATTGTCAATTAATAAATGATTTATTTTACGCAAATTAAAAAGGCAATTTACATAAAATACATCATTTATTAATTTTAAATGATAAATTATTTTGTTTATTATTTTGATGTAGATATAAATGGTTCATTCAAGTGTTTTTGACTTTTGGGCAGAATATATGAAATTTTTATAAAAAAAAGTTATTAAAATGTTATTGCAATATAAGGAATAACTTCATTTTATATTAATTAATTATTAACCATGCTCAACACAGAGTCGACAAAACAGATTATTATTTAATAATTGATTGCAACAAGTTCAAAGCCACTTAATTATAAATTTTCATTCAAACTGTACTGTATTGCACGATTGATTGGTGCATTTTTATTTTAAATTTAGATTTATTATATCTTATCAACTTATCCTTTACCTACATCAATTTCACTCACCTTTCCTTTTAAACACTGGTTATTATATTTTTTTATAAACCATTTTTTATATTAACAAAATTATATGTTGCAATATAATTTATTATGCCAAATTCGATTAAACTACGAGGAGGTCAAAAATGCGTCGGAACAATTGAAAGTCGATATAATTGATAGCACTTTCGGTATTCGATCGACCGGATCGGAACCGTCTAATGACTAGTCATTTTAGAATAGACACGTCTTTTTAATAACTTTTTCAATAATAGCTAACTTTTTATATTAAACGTAGTGATTTAGTATAAAAAGTAATTATAATGTAAGTGAATATATTGTTTTATACATTATTCAAATAATATGTGATAATAAATAAAACTTTTACTGGCAAACAGTAAAAATATTATTATTATTATTGTAATATAATATTATTATTGTCAATATTATTCAATAAACAAGTACAGTAATATGACTGTTATGTTTCGATAATGTCATCATTATTATAAACATTAAATTTGCTAATTATAAGGTCAATTAAGCAGCGTAGATTATATGATTATGAAAACGTTAGTTATTACTTGGCAACTATTAAAATTATATACAAATATAATTTAAAAAAAATATTTATAGTTAAGAGAATTCCGACCGCTACTTTGATTTTCAGTATTGTAGTGAAAACAGCTACTTTGGCGGCATTCCTACTTCCACATATAATTTGATAATCAATTTATTTTTGCAACAGTACATTCAGAATGAATTAAATTATATTTGGTAAGAGTATTTTAGTCAAATAAAAATTGGAAATAGCCGAAAAATTTATTCAAGTATAGAAATAAATGCGTTTTTACTTTTAAATGCATTTTAATGCTATTAGCAAATATAATTTGAATAAAATAGTCTGGCAAAATATAGTTTAATTCTTTCTCAACGTACTAGTAAAAAAATTAATTATTTATTCAATTATATGTAAAAATATAAAAGACGCCAAATACTTGTTTTCACTACAATGCTTGAAATCAAGGTAGCGTGGGTATGTTCCTATCACTATATTGAATTTGTAATTTATGCTACCAGCAAACTATAATCTGTGTTGCCAAAGTCAGTCATTACTTTGCAAACGAAGCTAATTTACTGTGTTCTATCCTGCAGTTTTATCGGCAAATATACTTATTGCAGGCGTTACTTATCTACTGTTTCATTTTGTCTTCTTTCTAGTAATATTAATTCAAATTTTTATCGTTGCTGCTCGGAAGCTTTTTCAACTCTATATTGCAAGTTTGTTGTATAATAAGTTAAAACAATTTTTGCTTAGACTTAATTGACAAATAATTTATAGTTTTATAAAATGTAATGCAAGTAACACGGCTTAAAAATATTAAAGAATGTGTTAGGTAATAGCTAAAATAAAACAAAACAATTGACATTCATCTAAAACTTATTCTAGAGTTCACAACTACCACCAAGAAAGATTAGTGTTGCTGCGATTACCTCTAGTGATTCCTGCTACATTGTTCTGTAGGCCCTGCAAGTCCTTAATGAGCTTGCTCTCGTGGTTTTTTTTGTGTTTGTTTTTAAAGCGTTTTTTCATGTTTTCGCGGCGTACAATAGTTGTCCTTCTTTAATTGGCATAAGCCTACTAAGTATTCCTTTTATTTTTTTGTTCTATTTACCACCTTCTTAACTTGTTTGTTTTATCACTTTGCTTTAATTGTAACTCCGAGGCATTTAATTTTCTTTATTATGGCTATTATTTGTTTTCTTACCTGTATCTTATTAGACTTTAACTTTTTGTTTAATACTTTAATACTATATGTATATATTTATATTCTTACTTAGCAAAGCCACATCATCTGAAAATGTAATTATTTTTACTCCTTCCTATAGCCGCAACCTGAGTAGCTTATTATAGACTAGATTCCCCAGTTTAAGTCTTAGTGCAAAACCTTGTAGTACTTCTCTGGTCAGTCTAAATTTTCTATTTTTGGTCAGTACATTTTTTTCTTGAAGGTAACTTTTTATCTTGGTTGTGTTTTTTTTAACTTATTTTTGCATCTTGTTTAGTTGCTCTCATAGTATGCTATTAAAAGCATTTTGTATATCTAGCGCTATTATAACACAGTGTTGCCTTTTTCTGAGTAGTTTACTCATTACTGTTTGCTTCTTTTGTTATGTTCTATACCGTTCCAGTAGTCTCTTAAGTCGATCTTTCCTTTGTAAATTCATATTGCACCTGTTTCCGTCTCCTTCTTTTTCTTTTATTTTTTGTTTAATTTTTCTTACGATTACTTTTCCATAATGTTTGCCAATGTGTTTGTCAAGATGCTGTTATTTTGCCTGTTTTTTTTTTCTTTTTATTTAACACTAGATTTGTCTTTTTCCAGTAAGCCAAAAATGCTTCATTCTTCCGACATCAGTTTAATATTTGTGTTATTTGCCTTTAAACCTCTTAGTTTATTCATTAATATTTTGTATGACTTCTCTCACTGAAATTCGGACAATCGTTCCCACATCGATAATTCCAATTTTGCTCAAATTTTGTACACATGTTTGGGGTACCAAAAATGTCGATTCCTAATATTTTAGATCACTAGAAGCAAATGGCGGCCATTTTAATTTTTTAGGAATGTTTTGTTTATTTTTAAGTTTTTGCGCTGTAAATAAGCAAAAAATAGTCAAAATTCATATTGGTAAGGATGTATCTTATAGGAAATTTTTACCGGAAAATTGAAAAAATACTATTTTATGAAAAAATCGATTTCTTTGATTTTGCGATTTTCCTCAAATTTTCCGTAATTTTACTAATTTTCCGGCTTTTTTGAAAATTTTTCAAAAATCTGACATGAAGAAAAAAATAATTATTTTTTATCATATTTTTTTTTCAAAAAGTATAGTATATATATCTTACTTTTTCGAAAATTATGATAAAAAATTATTATTTTTTGATTTTTCATAATTTTGCAAAAAAAGGCTATAAAAAAATTAGAATAATCAAAAGGAAATTTCACTTAGAAAGTTTTTATATCCGTTTTTTTAAATTATTCTAGTGTGACGTCACACGACAGTGTGGATTATCATAACATCTATTTTATACATAGGTGGAAATACTTGTTGGATTTAATTGTGTCGTTATAAGATATTTTTTTGCAATCTAATGCACCAAAATGGATTAATATTATATTAAGACATATTTTGATGTACAATTTGTATATATTAGATGATACAATTTTAAATAAACACATATTGAAATTCGGAAATACAACATAACCTCACAAACATTGTAAATATTTAATAAATACTTTTTGAATTCAATGTTAATTATACTGTAAATTTGATCAACTGCAACAAATTATTATTAAAGTTTAAGTTTAAATATTTATTTAGCAAATTTTAATATTTCATAAATTTAGAAAAATTAATAACTAAGTAACTAAATATGTAAATATGTTAATATTAAACATAATATTAAATAATGAACCATCAAACAGTTTTTATAATTTTATAATAACATATATTTATGTTTTTAAATTTAATCATTATACGTTACATTTGTTAAAATCAATAAGTAAGCGATTTGAAAAAGCTTATCGGCTGAGATTTTTTTGCTATTTAAAATATTTAATATATATATATACATATATGTATATAATATATATACAATTATATTATTTTATATAATGAAAACAAACACAATCAATTAATTAAATTGTCTTAAGAATTTAATCGAGTAATAATTAATTTTGATTATCTATGTTCCGATTATGTGTAACGAAACTATGCATATATTGTTTTTGCAATTATATTTTATTTGATAATGCTTTTGTTTGTGTATTAACAATAAATTTTATAAATTATGTTTTATTTTACAAATATATTATAGATAATTGCTTTTGATCCTCCAATAATACAATCCGAAACTTAAATAATCAAAATTTACTCTACTAAAATCTTATTTGATTTAATAAAAAGTTTAGCTGTTTATTATAATTTCATTAATAAAGTCAATAACTAAAAAAATATAAACTGTTATATATACAATTAATTAATAAACAAATAACAAAAATATTATCTTGGATAATCGAGGCAATTCTTTGAGTAAATTCTTGAGTAAAATACTACCTATTATCATAAATTAGTTTTACTGAATATACAATACTATAGATATAATAAAATATATATTAATTAACTTCAATTTAAGAAATGTATTTTAAAATTTAATTAAAACATTTTGTGAGGTTATTTTGTAGTGAATGTTTTAATATGTGTTAATTTAAAATTGTGTTATTAATTATCTACATATTATACATAAAATATTACCTTGTTGAACAAATAATCACTGCACAAACACTGAATTGCTGAAAAATATCTTATAAGGCCACAATTAAATCCAACAAGTATTTCTACCTATGTATAAAATAGATGTTATGATAATCCACATTCGCGCCAATGGAGCCACTGTCGTGTGACGTCACTACTAATGCCCCGTATTAGTAAAATTACGGAAAATCTTTTAAAAGTAACTCATTTTTAGCAATTATGTATTATATTTTACCGTAGGGCAAGCAAATCCAGTTTTTTAATTTTTGCGATCAAAAGTACTATGTTTCAGAAGTATCATATTCAAATTTCAAATCTCCAGATGTAGCGGAATCAAAGATATCAATTTTTTTATGAAATAGTATTTTTTTTATTTTCCGCGGGAAATTTTGGAAATTCAAGGGCGGGATCGTGTTCTACGGTAAATTTCTTATAAGTTACATCTTTTCCAATATGAATTTTGACTACTTTTTGCATTTTTACAGCGCAAAAACTGAAAAAAACAAAATATTTATAAAAAAATTCAAATTTCCACCATTTACACTCTATTGCACCTAGAGTCCTAAAATTTCAGGAATCGACATATTTTGGTACCCCAAATATGTGTACCAAATTTAAACAAAATCGGAGATATTGATGTGGGACAATTGTCCGAATTTCAGTTTAGTTACCTCTTAGGAATTCCCGTATATAGACTCTAACACTTCTTTCCAGCATTTTTTTAAATGTTTTTGATTACTTTCTTCAGAGTCTCTCTGTATTTTTTATTTTTTTTTTATTTTTGTCAGAATCTTTTCTGCCTTTTCTTTGTTTTTTTTTTTTTAATTTTGTTGTTGTTTGTATTGAATTTTTTCTGTTTTTCTTAATTTTTTAGCACTAGTACGGTTTTTTTCTTTTTTTTTTTTCTCTTTACTTGGGGACTGATTTTTCCGCTGTTTTCCTTATGTTTTGTGTCATTTTCTCTGCTGCTATAGCTTTCTTTATTGTTTCTTTGTTCATCCTTTTTATGTTGCATATTTTTTTGTTTTTTTTTTGTTTGTACTATATTGTGTATACTTATAAATATACAATTTTTTGTATGTCATTGTCCAGGCTCTTACTACTCCAGCTGTTTCCCACGTTGCATATTGAAAGATTTACAGTTGTATCCTATAAAAATTTGTATGTTTTCTTAAGTTGTGTTCTAATTTTTCTATCTACTCCTGGTAATATTCTATTCCACCAATTGGGCTGATGTAACACCTGTATACTATCATACTTCTTATATCGGCTCACACTATTCCTTTTTTGGGTTTTTCCCATCATTCTACTTTATCTCTACAATTACTTTTTACTTTGATAGCCATCTTTTATCCACTCTTCACTTAATTTGTTTTTATTTGGTTCACTCACTATCAATATGTTTATTTTTCATTTCACTGCTGTTGCCACCAGTAGGTCGTGCGCCTCTCTTCCGCTGCCTATATTTGTTTGAATGATGTTATACATTTTCGTTTATGTCCTCGTTTTTGTGCTGTTTCCAATTATTTAGATTCTTGTCATCTACGTTTTTTCTTGGCCTTTTCATTTTTTTTGTGACCTCGCATCTAATTTCTCCTTTCTATGTTCTGTTAATTTACACTATACACTATTTCTTTTTATTGCAGTTGGATATCTGATGCATTTTTTTGCATGTTATGCACATCGGGGTCGGTATGGTCTTAATACCTACCTTGATATGTAGTATTTTAACAAAAAATTATGTTATCAGTACATTTAGAAAAAATTAAACTATGGTATATGTCGGAGTCTTTTTTGTCAAATTATATTTGCAAGTAGCAACAAAATGCATTTAAAATTACATAAAAACGTATTTATTTCTATATTTGATTCGTTTTTTTAATCAATTTCCAAACTATTGCTTGACAAAAATACTCCGAAATATCACAGATTGGTTTTTCCGAATATACTGATGAAAAAATAAATCAATTATCAAATTATATGTAGAAACAGCAATAAAACCAAACTTGTCGTTTTTGTTAAAATACTACAAATCAAGTTAGCGGTCGGAATGGTCTTAATGTTTACCAATTTTATACTTTTATTACAATGTTTTTTGTCAGTAATGTCAGTGGTTATGTCTTTTCTAGCAAAGGTACTCTAGAAACGAGTCTAGAAACTTAAATAAAACACTAGTTTTATGCTAAAAAGCACAGAGTTCCTATAAGAAATGTCTCTTTTACTTTAATACAAAGACATGCAAGAGTGTTTTAAAGTATCGCATAATGAACATAGTTTAACTAATCATTAGTTGCCAATTTCTGTTTTATCTAGCTTTATTAAAAAAATAGTTATTTTATAGCAAACTAAAACAACTCTAAAAAAGAAGCAAATATAACTTCAAATGACAAGCGTAAAAGATGCTGTTTTTTGATAGTCTACAGGTTTTTAAATATTAGAAAAGAACTTTTGCGTTTAAATACGCAGTAGATACAGGATTGGCCATTAATAGCTTTAAATTACCTAAGATAAAACACTAAAAACCACAATTAGATCGAACGTATTTAGTTACATTAGTAGCGGCAAAGTAAAGCTTTTTATGATTATCGTAAACAATATGAAGTGGGTATATCAGTATTTCTAATAAATTGCACACCGGAAAAGGTGAAATAAAAAAGTATAGCTCTTATTCAGAAACACCTGTAGACTAGTAAGTTACGTTTTTCAAAACGAAATGATGGTACTTCACGAGGTGTGTTTAGTTTGACAATTAAATTAGCACAGCCAATTTAGTTTACTTTTTTACATAGATTTTTAACAAAATGCTCTACAAAAAAAAATTTAAAAAAATTAATTTTTGTTCCAGAGTTGTTTCCAACAAAGAAAAATATATTGTGTGCTAAGGTCACACAAAATACGTTAGATTTTATACAAAATATATGTTTAATTGCAGTGACTAAGATGCAAAAATATTGGTCGATGGGAGTCAGTAAATAGCTCGAGTGATTTCATGATAATTACACGGCTATAAAGCTTTAAATGCCAGGTACGTATTTTATTTGAACCGCGTATTTTTGCATAATTCTTGGAGAGAATAGACAGCAAGTCATCAAATAAGCCAAAGATCGGTAGCGTATTATAAAAAACAAAAATAAAAATAAAAATAAATAAATAACAAAAATTAAATAAATTTTATTTTAATAAACTATTAAAAGCAATAGCAGAAAATGATTATATAATTCCAACAGTGTCTAAAATGTAAAACGTTTTAAACACTGCTGGATTTCACAATAATATTTATATACCCAGTCTGCCGTAGACAATCTGGGTTATAATTCAGATACAACTTTTTGTTCCAAAAACTGCCAACAATGCAATAAAATATGACAAAGAGTTAATAGAACAGTACAGGTATCACAAACTGGGACCAACCAATGCCTGTGAGTCTATCGACAGTGACCAATGCAAAGCCGCGTAAGAATAACTTTTTCTCTTTGCTGAATTTACTTCAGTAAGTAATGATCAGGATATTGGTCATCTATGGAGTTTAATGCAAACAACCAGTCTGTACATTTAGTATAATTTCTACCTGTGCTTAGTTAGTTGTAGAAAAGAACTTGCTAGATAGCAAACAGTTTTGCAGTACAAACACTGTTAATATTTGGAAAGCCAAATGTAACTGCATCTTATCTACCTAAAACCCACACCGTCAAAAATTTTTAATGGGCAAAAATTCAAGTAACATTTATATGCTTGAATTTTTGCAAATTTAATTTGATATTTATCTGGTAAAGTTGATGCTTTGCTTATTCTCGTTAGTTTAGTATTTAACCTCGGATGTTAATATGTCAAAGATAGACATCAGGAAGTTAAAAATCTAAATCATAAAGTATAAACTGAAGTATACTGCAATTTCTTACAGCAACCAGTTTTTGCGACCGTATCCTATGTTGTATAAATTATTGTGATCATTATTATGCAGGACAGAAAACGTCAGATGCAAGCGTTTAGCTTTCAGTTTTGCGGCGTATCTAACAGTTAAAATCTGACGCCAAAGACAGAGTAATGGTTCAGCCGCCTCACACAAACAGTAGCAATTGGGTTAGTGAGGAATGCACCAATTGCTAAACGGATTCCTGTATGGTAAACAGGATCAACAATACGTAATGTGGATGAAGCTGCAAAACCATAGTTTATGAAACTATAATCTAGTTTTAAACGCACCAAAGCGCAATGCAAAAGTAACATTGTTTTTCGATTTGTTACTCATGATTTTTCACTCAACGACCTAAGTAAGTTCAGTGTCGGAACACATCTTAATTTCAAATTTATTAATTGGGAACGCCAAGTCAATGCACGGTTAAATGTGACACCAAGAAATTGAACACTTTTCTGTAAATAAAATGAAGGGTCACCGTGTGAGGTTTGCCTTCTACAAAAATGAATAAACAAAGTTTTACTGGTGGAAAAAATAAATTTATTGCTTACTACTAACCCCGTTTAGAATGCGGATAATTGCTAATTGAAGTTGACGTTACAATGTTGGTATGTTTCTTGAAGCACAAAAGATAGCTACGTCATCAACATACATACATGCTTGATAAACTGACTTATGCCGTTAATAGCTATCATAAACAGTGTCACGCTTAAAATGGACTCTTAAGAAATACCATTATGTTGCTAACGTATGCCCAAGATGCTATCATTTACCTTAAATAAACGGGAATTTAAAAAACTTTGTATAAACAATTCCATGTTTCTGTAAATACCCCAAAAATGAAGCTTTCAAAGAAACATTGTACTTCCACGTCACGTCATATACTTTTGCAATATTAAAGAATACAGCAACAAAGTGTTAATCCAACAGATCAAAGTGATCAGTCATAGAACGATGACGCCTTGAACTTCTTGATTATCAGCAATTAAACCTATTAAGTTAAATACCAAGTTAGACGCTTATTAATCATTTTCTCTAGTCACTTGCATAAGGAGCTAGTTAGAGAGATAAGTGTAGTTAGACGGAAACTTTTTTTCTTTACCAGGTTTAAATACTGGTGCTATGTTAGCCAATTTGCACAACTCAGGGCAATATCTTGCTGACTATGTCCGGTTATAAACTGCCAAAACTTGAAGTTTGGCAAAGCGAGTTAAATGCATAGCATTGTGTATTAAACCGGCATTTGAAGCAGTATTATGCTTATATATTTCATCTTTGTCGGAGACAAATGACATATGTTTTTTTTTTCATGTTAATTTTGGTTTTTTGAACATTTTCATTACTGGAAGAGTCAAATTAAACATTGCCCAGAATGTTCAATATATTAAAAGGATTGTTTGTAGTTTCGTAACTTTACAATAATTCACTAATAGATACAGATGCGGTTCCACCAGAAATGTATCTGACTTTTTCTCACACTTTTCCGACGGGAAGTCTTGTTTAGGATTCAATTCATAGTACACCTTAAATCCGTTAGGATTCAAATTGAGGCCAAATATGCACGCATATGTTGCTAGGTACGTTAAATAGTGTCGTACGTGTCTTGAGAAAAAAGAACTAAAGAGTAAAATAAAAGCAATTGAAGCTAGAACAAAAAGAAAGAAAAGAGAGAAGAAACAAGTTTGTAGTAAGAGAAGTAGAGGTACAGGCAAGAAAAGAAAAAGAAACCAAAGAAAAAATGATGCAAAAAAACTTAAAAATAGAGACGGAAATAATTTCTGCTTATTTAGTTGGAAATGAAGAAAAACAAACAATAATAGCAGATACAGAATCATGAGTACAAAAACAAGATATTATGAAGAACAAAAACAAAATAAAAGGCACAAACATATACATTTAAAACGACTTGACCTTAGAAGAAAAACAAGTTTAGACAGAATTAAGAGATATAGCAAAAGACAAAAAATCAAAATTCAAAAGAGTATGGGTACGGTACAGAAAATTGGAAACAGAAAGAGAGATATATAACTGGAGTGATCAAAATCAAAGAGTTTTTAAAGAACGCAAACGCAAATCAAAGAAGTAATTAGTAGCATCAACACAAAAAAAGTAGACAACGCTTGCAAAGACCAAGGACATGACTTAAATACAGGAAATAGAAAAAAAAAATAGTAAAAAATAAAAACAATGCAAAAAAACAAACAAGCCAAATTTTGTTCTGGAAGGTAGCTGGGATAGACAACATAAATCATGAGTTCTGGGAGTACATAAAAACTTTTGACATAATTGGAATGGTAGAGACGTGGATATATGACAAGAAATGGGAAAAGTTGAAGCTCAACATACCAGCCGAATACATCTGGAAATGTCAAGAAGAAGATGAGGTTATTGAAAAGGAGAGAATACAAAAACGAAACTTTTTGAAGAAAGTAGAAAAATATAAAGCAATAACAGTATATAGTAGAAGCTTGAAAAACACTAGGCGAAAGTTAGATACGCTGATACCAGAAACTTAAGAAAGAAAATTGATTATAGGAGGGGACTTCAACGCATGAATTAGAAAGAAGGGAGAAAAAATCAAACACGAGGACACAAGAACCAGAGAATCAAAAATACCACAGAAAATAAAGAAGGAAAAAAAATGATAGAAATGATAGAAGAGAGAGGTTGGGACATTTTAAATGGAAACATCACTGGAGATAAAAAGGGAGAATTTACTTATATAGAGTTAAACGGGCAATCAGTAATAGACTACTTAGTTGTAAATGAGGAAGCGTGGGAAAAGATAGATAATTCTAAAGTAGAAATAAGAGTTGAATCTGACCACCAGCCATTAGAACTCCACTTAACTGGGGAAATTGTAAGAAAACAGAAAAATGAAGAAAAAAGTGAAGAAAGGATAATATAAACGGAAGAAAGTGTGATAAAGTACAAACAAAATCTGAGAAAAATTAGAGAAAACGGAAGAAATGTTGAAAAGGTAATAAGGAAATTAGAGGAAACAATTGAAAAAGCGGTAGTAAAAAAAACATATAGAAGAAAAAAAGGAAAAATGAAAAAGAGCAAATAGTGAAACAGCAAATGTACTAAGAAAGATGTTAAGGCACTGGAAAAACAACAAAAGCACAAAAGAAGAATATATAAAAAAACAGAAGGCATACAAAAATCAGTGTAAAAAAGCTAAAAGTAAATTTATAAAAAAAGAAATAACAGAAATTAAAAAAATAAAGACGAAGCATAAGCATGGAAATACATAAACAAAGAAATAAGAAGAAAACAAGAAGATATTGAGGAAATACTAATGAAAGCATGAAAAGAACACTTTTCAAGTTTGTTTGAAAGAGAAAAGAAAAAAGAAAAAAAATAGACAGACAAAAGCTAATCCACCAAGCGGAAGAAATTTTAGTGGAAGCAATATGGAAAAAAAACCTAAAAAAAG
Source organism: Tachinus rufipes (assembly GCA_963932245.1). Lineage (NCBI taxonomy): Eukaryota > Metazoa > Arthropoda > Insecta > Coleoptera > Staphylinidae > Tachinus > Tachinus rufipes. The sequence continues at coordinate 57,597,463 of OZ010748.1, forward strand.
CAAAGCGCCAGGTATGGATGGGATACAGAATAAAGCGTGGTTGTATGGTACGAAAGAACTGATTAAGAGATTGAGTGAGTTAATAAACAGAGTATGGAAGGGAGAAGAGTTTTCGAGTCAATGGAGAGAAGGATTTGTATGCCCTATACACAAAAGTGGACCCAAAAAGCTAGTTAATAACTACAGGAGAATAACACTACTGGATACGGCATACAAGATCTACGCTATGATATTAGAAGAAAAGTTGAATAAGGAACTTAGTATGAATGAGATAATTCCAGATGGGCAAGCCAACTTCAGGAAGGGAAAAGGTACCATGGATAACGTATATATTTTACATCATATTTTGAAAAAGGAAATAGCAGAGAAAGGGGGGAAAGTATATGCGTTATTCCTGGATCTAAAGGCGGCATTTGATAGTGTAGATAGAGAGAAACTGTGGTAGTATATTAGAGAATAAAGAATTAGCAAACACCTGGTAAAAAGAATAGAAGACGTGTATGAGGAAACAGCAAGTAGGGTATGGGTTAACGGGAAAATGAGTAAAAAATGTTGGACAACGAAAAGAGTAAGACAGGGCTGTCTATTGAATCCTACTTTATTTGCAACTTACATAGCAAATGTAAAAAAGAAATTGAAGTTGGTTCAAGCAGAAAGAGTAGTAGTTGGTAGAGAAAAAGTGTGGTTGCTAGCATATGCAGACGATATGGTAATACTAGCAAAAGAAGCAAAGGAAATGAAAAAGATGATAAAAAGTTTAGAAAAATATTTTAGAAAAAAAGTTTAGAAGTTATTGTAGAAAAAACAAATATTATGGTGTTCAGAAAGGGGGGTGGGAAAAAAAGGTAGAGGACTGGAAATGGAATTGGCAAGGTATTACGGAAGTAAAATATTTTACATATTTGGGATATGTTTTTTGTACGAGTAACACAGAAAGCGAGCACATTAAAGAGATGGCTTGAAAAGCAAATAAAGTAGTGGGACAAGTTTGGGGAATAAATGAAAGAAAATTTGAATGTATATATATTTGATAGTTTAGTTAGGAGTATAGTTTTGTATGGGGCAGAAATATGGGGATGGAAGGAACAAAAAAAATTAGAAGCAAAACATGTAAAATATTGGAGATAGGTGCTAAGTTTAAATTCAGAAACTTTAGCATAAATTGTGCTGGTAGAAGTAAAAAAAGATAAATTAAGAGTAGAAGCAGAAAAGAAAGCATTGAAATATAAAAAAAAGAATGAGACAGAGACACAAATGCAAAATCTTTCAAGAATGCATAAAAGGAAGAATGAGACCAAGAAATGAAAAGCTAGGGAAGATCAGGGAAAATTATTACAATAGAAATGGGTATGCAAGCCAAGAAATTGAAAGAATGAGAAAATCTAAGAGAGAGACATGGTACAAAATGGTGAAAGAGATAGAAATATACAAAGGCAAGAAAAGAGAATACGAGTGAAAGAATCTAGGTACAACGCAAATTATGAACATTTTATAGAAAGTGAAGTACACAGGCAGTACTTAGAGAGCGATAGATATAGTAAAGATGACAAAAAGATGATTGCAAGATTCAAACGTGATAATGAAGAACGATTGACAAGATTTTGAATGGAAAGAGAATGTTAAAATGTGCAAAATGTGCGGAAAGACTAAGGAAACTATAAAACATATGTTGAAAGCGTGTAACAAAATAAGAAAAGAACAGTTGGAAAAAATGAGATATTGAAAGGGGACGGAAAAGGGGTAGAATGGATGAGCGCAGTTAAAAAACAAAGAAAAAAATAGACAAACAGAGAAGTTTTATTATTTTGGGAAGCAAAGCGTATCAATAAATTATCTCAATTTTACAGTTATGTTCAAGAATATCTTACAAAAGCATATGATAAAAATGCAAACTATTATAATTTTTGGCGTCATAACGTAGTTTTTCATACGGGTAAAACGGTGTAGAAAAAAAAAGTATTATCAATCAGTCCCGCGTATTTTGCAGCTAAATTAGCACTTAAATTTACGGAAACACAAAAGTGGGTTCAAACACGTATGTTTTAAAAGACAAAGATAGTAATTCTATTAAAATCCGTCACTATAAAGATTTAAAACATGGTCTTTGATATAAATAAATATGATTTATTATTATATAGTAACTATGTAAAAATGTTTTTTGGTTAACTGAGAAGGGTATGTAACATGGTTACTGCCATTTACTTAAAAAGAGTTCAACAATTCAACGGACAAATATTTTTGTGGCCTATACTTTTGTTTGTCACGACCGCGCGGATTTAGACTGTGTGCTCTAGCTATAAGTGCGTATATTTGAACGGCTTACTTACTGTGGGATAATTGTATCAAGTTAATGCGAGTGCTAAAATGATATGTTTAAGCGTTTTATTGGATAACTCAATAAAGTACAGTTAATCAAAGTATTGTGACTTGGAGTTGTAAACTACCACCATCTTCAGATCCTAAGATCCACTCAAGTTGTTCAATTAATTGATTAATTAAACAAATGTTCAAACTGACTTTTTGGCAAAATATAAATTGAGCAAATTGACTGTGAGAAACACAGTTAGCACATGTAGTTGAACGGTTACTGCTTCTAATGCAATGTTGATGCGGAGTTCTTTATTTAAAACCATTTCACAAACCAATAAAACCAATTTACCCTGAGCACAATCAACATATATACCATAATTACAATAAATAATATAACCACAAAAATTAACTGAATATTTAACCTAAAAATTAGTTTCTTGTCGGAAAAAGCAGACAGATAAATTTTTGACATTATACTCGTTGCAGTTTCATTGTATAATGATTGAATTCTATTTTAAAGCTACGTTAAAACGTAATTTTATAATTTTGTTTATTAACAATTTTGTTGTTTTGTTACATTTTATTTGTAAAACTAAAAATCTCACTATTTGACATCATTTCACCTGTCATAGTAGACGGTGTGGGATTAACTTTTACTTCCATCAACTTTGAGAACAAGTCAATATAAGGTTTTTAAGCGCCAGATTGCTAGAAACCTGCACCTCAGGTGACGGAAACTTGGATTGGGCTGTCGTTTTTGTAGGCTAGGACTTAGATTGAGTTTTAACGTGTTAAGGCTTAACTCAGACTGAGCTTTAGCTTGTTAAAACTTTGATTTAGAATAAGTAGCAACCTTGATTGGTATTGGACCAATACAAACCAACACTTTACACCCGTTAATTGAGTTAGTTTGTTTTTGTTAACCAAAAAGTTCATATGTTCTTTTTGTCACGCCTGATTTCTTACAACACACAAACCAACCAAAAACCATATATGATAGAGCGTTTTGAAATTTTTAGGTAAGAATCTGTAGCATCTATATACAAAAACCTCAATATCTGAATAGGGCACTCTCATCATGGTAAATTTTATTAATTAAAAAAACTCAAATTCTTACTGTTTCAAAATCCAAATCTGTGGTATCATCAGTACCAAATACTAAGCTAAACAACAAACCTTTATTTAAATCTTCTTTAATTATAGTCTTGCATATTCTTTTCTGGGACAACCATTTTGTCGACGTAGCATTAAAAGTATGTGGAGGAGAATTGGAAACTATACTATCTCTTCTAAACTTCAAAAAAAAGTTGTTTGGATCCTAAATTGACTAATTACTAAGATATTTTACAACACAAGCGTAATGTTGCAGATCTTTGCATTTTTTATAGATATTTTAATGGACATTCTAACAAATTCTCACTGACAGTTCAAAGATGTAAACCAAAACTTTGAAAAGAAACTTTTTTAACCGTACTATCGACAAATAGAATAAACTTCCAAATTCAATATTTACCCGAGACTTATAAGCCACAAATATTCAAAGTCAGTGTTAACAGACTGCTTAAATCTAGTTTACAATGTGATAATTTCAGCAAATGTAGTTTTACTCGTTGAAATTCAAAAATATTTTTATGTTGATGTATTATGTAATTCCTAAATACCACAATTTAAAATTTAAAAAAATACTCTTTCCAAAGTTCAATATCTCCTTGTATTCTATGCAATCATAAAAATAAATTTAAAAATATTGTAGTTTTTTATTAAACAGATGTTTAGTCTTTAAATGTTCTTTTTTCTAATATTTGAATATATAAGGGGTCTATTTGCAAAATTGGACAACCGTCATTTTACTACAGGGAGTTTATAAATGAATGGGATTATGTAATCACTTTAAATGAGCCGTTTTTTTAAATTGCTCACTATACTATTTGTTTTGACAGATCAACTTTGACAGCTGTCAAGCAAACATGAAAACATATGTAGTATAGTAAACAATTTTAAAAAGGCGACATATATTATATTTTAAATAATAATCCCATTAATTTATAAACTCCCTGTATTTCGAGTAAAGCAAAAAAAAAACATTTTATTCTTAAATAATATTAAATGTAATGATTTTTTTTAACATTTATAGAATTAATATTTGACTAATTCTATTAAAAACATTATTATTACATTTGATATGATTTAGAAATGCAATGTTTTTTTTTTGCTTTACTCGAAACGCCATTTTATTATTGTTTGCCCAATTTTGCAACTAGACCCCTCATATAATCTATTGTAAAAAAGATTCATGCGCAAAACAACAATATAATATTTTATCCCATGTATAAAAACAATAAAATAAATAATTTTTAAAAGTTGATTTATTTTTAAATGAGTTGTAAAAGTATATCCTGATAAGAATGATTAATCTTTATTTTAATTAAAGTTGTAAACACCCACGTTAGAAGACGATTCAAAGAGGTAACTAACAACAACTTTTTAACAACCTGGACAGCAGAGAAAAAATATTAGTTAAGCCCAGTAACACAGCTTAAATTTGTCTGTACCATAATAATATGTCCCCAATATTAGCCTGACCTCGTCCTTTGCAGTCACTATTGTGTATGCTGTCATCATAACAAATACATAAAATATTCCATATATGATCCTATTTACTTATACAATGTGTAATCATCACATATTTACTTATCTTATAATCATCTCTATCTGAATGGACTTAATTTTATTACAGATTTAAATCAAAGGCCTTCGGTAATGCTTCGATCCCATTAAGATCTCACACGCATGGAATTGAGTAAAATTACACATTAAAACCTTGAGATACTAGTTTTTAAATTTAATTTTATACATTTAAATCTAAGCTTTCGTTTTCCCCACACCGCCCGTATATTTCTTTAATTGTGTGAGCTGTATGGGGAAAATAAAATTGTACTCTTTAATAAAATCGAAACAATGAGAAATATCAGCGGTGCTCGTTAATTATTGAACGTCCGTCCAATTAACAATGCCCCTTTGCGTGTTGTATCACTAGAAAGAATTACTTTCTCTTAATAAATAACATAGCCTAAGACGATCCAGCGAGAGAGTGTCGGTAGGAGAAAGAGACTTTACATACTAAAGGGGGAGTATAGTCTACGAAAGAAAAATAATAAACGTTCATTATTATTAGCTGGTAATGCAATAACGGCCAAATATGATTTACTTTCATCTCCATAGAATGCCTTGCATATATATCTTTCCTTGTTCTTTACATATTAAGCGAAAGGGAAATTTTAGTAAATTTAAAAGAAGTGTGTATGAATTGCAGGAAAGTAGCAGATACATGCGACATTATGAAGAATGTGTCTCAAGGTTCCATAACCCATTTGTGAAATATTTAATTGGTTCCACTTTGACCGAGTGAATGTCACAACATTGAAACGGTTTGAATGAAGAATCTATCTCTTCTTTTTTGCTCATTTTAGAGATTTTATGGTTTCTTAAACTCAACAAATGGTGAAATTAAACGTGTGTTCATGTTAGAATATAGAAAATTACTTTTTTAATATTTTAATAGTATTTTTTATTGAGCCATAAAATGCACATTGTGTATTTTATTTGCAAAGTGTTATGTTTAGAAATTGCAACGCATGTCACGATAAGACAGGAGCTTTGAATTTCATTGAACCGCATCCAAGAATTATTATCTCATAAATATTATAATTACTAAGGGGGTGGCAGGAAGCACAGTGTCGCGTGTTCGAATCTCATGGTAGTCTTGCATTGATCATACATCTCAGGAATGTAAAAAACAATATTACAATAAGCTATAACATTCTTAAAAAGAAATTGTTTAAAGTAATTGTTATCGGAAAACAGGATGGTGTTAATAAATAAATAACTTTCACTGGAAGCGAAGAATACTCGCGTGATATTTATAAAAAAACATATTTATGAATCCAATTATATATTGTAATCCTTATTATTTATATTAGTTCTCACAGTATCCATAAATATCTTGATTGTTGTCAGTGATATTTTATTTGAATAATTTTACTATTAAGATTTTATGTATTTGTGTTTTATACGTTTAACCTTATATTTTATGAAGATGAAAATAAATGTTTACTAAAAAAATGTATGTATAGTAAATTTATTTTATTGTTTTCTTACTATTATTTTATTTTTATTAAATAAATCTTTTATTACGGATGTTAAAAAAACTAAAACAAAAGCCAAATAATTTTACAACTGCAATAACACACTGTGACTTTAGTACTTTGTAAAAGAATTGTTACTCAAAAACTAAAAATGTTTTGCTTATGATTTATAATAACATGAAAATGAAAATGGTTATGATAAAAGACAAGATAATGAAAAAATAGAGGCAAAAACTATCAGAATAAGAATTAAAAAAAAAAACGAAACAAGAGAAGATGAAGGTATAAAAAAAACGAAGCAATAGAAGCAATTAAGAATTAAATAACGGGAAGGCACTAGGAACAGATGAAATAACGGCGAAAATTATAAAAATTTTGAGAAAAGGGAAACTGCACAAATAACGGAACTAATAAATAACATAATCAGAAATGAAAAAACGCCAAGAGAATGAAATAAAGGAATAATTCTACACATACATAAAAAAGAAAATAAAAGAAAATGTTAAAACTACAGAGGAATCATACTAACGAGCATACCAAGCAAGATATTAACAAGAATGATATAAATCTTATATTTACAATAAAACAGCTAAGTGAGAAGATGATATACAAACTGAATCACAAAATAAGATTAAATCGAAGAATAATATAACAAGAGATAGAGGACAAACTAGGAAAAACTGCAAAATTATATAACATATTAAACAGCAAGGAAATATCGAAAACCACAAGAACAAAAACAATTAAAATTAATCAGGCCAACATTAACATTTAGTAGCAAAACATGGACAATGACAGGAAATGAAGTAGAAAGAATAAATGTTGAGATTTCTTAAGAAAATCAAAACGAAAACAAAATAACATAAAATAAGGAACGAGACAAACAAAATAAACATACAAAACAGATGGCCAAATAAGATGGCGTGGACATATAAATAGAATAAGTAAACAAAATATATGAGACAAGAGTAACATTAAAAAAAAGTGCAATACAGGAAGAGAATACAAAAAAAGAACACAGGAAGAATAAAAAGAGATAGCCAAGTATAAAAAAATGGCGTAAATATTATACAATTAAATAATGTATGTCTCACACCAAAAGGTAAAAAGGGCATAGGAATAAATAAATATAAATTATAATAAAACAACGTAATAACAATTACAGAAACTTAAGCATTTGCTTTATTATTACAGGTCATAACCTTTTTTATTATAGCAATTTTAATATTTTAATTTAAGCTCCTTTTACGTCGTTTTTTTTTAGGAGGATTCCTTTTGCTGAAGTTTTTTAGTTTTGTTGTGTTTTTTTTTGTCTGTAACGTTATTTTTTTATTCTCTTATTTCTTTGCACTACTAATATAGTACTTTTGTCTCTGGAAATTGCTTCTGTAAAGAAATGGTCTAACTGACCTATGTGTTATTTAAATGTATATCGGGTTGCCTACCTTAGTTTTTGATTTACCTACCTGTGAGGGGGGAAGTTTCTTCATCTGATATCTGCACTTACCTGAAAAGCTAATGCTTTTTGCATCTCAACCTTCCCAGAGAGTACTTGGCCTACATTTACACAAGTGTATATCTTCCCGTGCAGTCTTTCGGGTGATGTTACTTCTCTCCTCGAGGAAACATATCCCTACGCAGGTAATTAATTTTGATAATGATCTTTAATAAAATAACTCCCATTAATTATTTAAGTGTACTTTATTTATTTATATTTTCATACTGTTCTACATTTTGGCATGGTTAATTAGGTTATAAGCACATGTTAATTTACATTTATTTTTAGGGAAATTTATATTATAGTAAGTGAAAGGATACAATTACAATTACAAATACTAACAACTGTATTTATATTATATCAAATAAACCTGGGATATTTCCATTACTCGAAGCAGATAGCGTTTTCATTCCTCGACCACCTACAAATTACACCCTGAGATAAGATTGCTTCGCCACACTTCATTTGCTGCTTTTCTGAGCATCTTTTGAATCTCTTTTCTATGTTTTGTTTTTAGAATACTTTTTATGAAGTCTGATCTCATTATCAGAATCTCTTTCTGAAGTAACATCTTTGATATGTCTAGTTTAAAAATCTCCAAATTTACATTGTATTTAGTTATCTGTGCGCTGCTTGTATTCCTACAACTACATGCAGTGGTAGTAGCAAGAACAGTATTTTTATAGCTGCTATGAAAGTTGTTCTCATTGCTCCCGTTATCAACAAACGTGCTAATCTTTGTACTTCAGTTTGTTAGCAGTTTTTTTTTAAGTAGTGTTTTATCTTATTTCAAACGCTTCGTAGGGACTGATCATTACATTAATAGCCACCTGATCATAATAGGTGTTAGTCCTTATGTATGTCTAACTATAAATTTAGTTAGAAAGGTCATCTTTGTTTTTATAGTTATTTGGTTTGTCCTCAGATACGTTCTTAGTTTTCTTAGGTCTTTGTTCAGCTTTTCATTGTATCCTTTCTCTTTTATATATAGCTTATGCAGTTACAACAGTTGTATTCTTTTGGCAGTTCAAAATTTATTAGTTTAACCTCCAGTGATATCTTTGTATATCCATCTGAGATTATTTCTTTGTATTCTTTTGTTGCCAGGTATATTCTAACCATCTCAAAAATTGCGTTATTGGTCTTGGTATGAATAATTGTCCTGTCCATCCTTATTTATTTCTTTTTGATTTTTTTGCTGTTTTTTTGTTTCTATTTTGCTTTTCTTGTTTTTATTTTTTTGTTCTATGGCTTTTATTTTGTGTTTTTGTTTCTATTGTTTTTTTTTTAATTTTCTCCCATTGTCAAACTGCTCATTATTTTTTCTTAGTACTTTTGTTGCAAAGTTTCTTTGCGCTCTTTATTTATTTTCATCTTTTAGGCATTTTTTAATGATTGTTGTTTGACACTTTGCTTCCTAGTTTATTTTTTAATTCTTTTCTATCTTTATCCCACGCTTTGCATTGTGTGTGTTCTACATTATTGTGTGCTTTTTCAAATTTTTTGAAGAACTTTTCAAAGGATATATTTGTGCTGTATAACAGCACGTCTCGGGTTTGTTCGTTACCTACTCCTTTATCTCCGAGATTAAATCTTTTGTATATTCTTCTTTTTTGTCTCTATTCCACTGTCTCTGCCATTTTTTCATTGTCTTCTCTCTTGTTCGTAACTTTGTTTTCTTTTTACTGGTTCCTTCTTTTATTTGATTTTATATTTCTACTCTTTCTTTCTCCATCATATTTGTGGGCGGTGTTGCATGTAATACCGTTCTGTAAGCCCTGCTAATCTTTAACGAGCTGGTTCTTGTAGCTTTTCTTATTTTGTTTTTATTTTTTATTTTTTATTGTCTTCATGGCTTTTTCCCTTGTTTTTAAGGCGTATAACAATGTGCTTCTTGCTGCTGTTGTTATTAGCTTTCAAGCTTCTTCTTCTGGGCTTCCGTTGTTAAGCATGAATCAACCAAGGTTTCTATTCATTTCTTTTGTCCCCATGACCGCTTCCTTAACCTGTTTATTCCATCCCTTTGCTTCAAGTGTCACTTCGAGGTATTTGATTTTTTTCTTATCACTTAGTCTTCTACCTGTATCTTACTTGTTCCTCTATTAGTCCTCTCAGTCGATAGATTTTCCATCCACAACTGTATCATATCCATTGTCAAATTTAGTCTTTCTTTTATTATTTCTATTTTTAAGTCTCTATCTACTTTTCGGCAACCTCATTTGAAGTAACTCATTATAAACAAGGTTTTTTAGGTTTGGTTTTAGTTCTGAGCCGTGGTACCCCTCAGGTAAGTTTGAATTTTTTTTTCTTAATCACTAAATGTCTACCTTGTAAGTAGCTCAATATTATCTTAATTGTTTTTTTGTTTAGTTTTTTTTTGTTGCCTCTATAATTGCTGTTAAACGCGTTCTGTATGTGTAACTCTATTATTACAATGTTGTCTTTTTCTCTACGTTCTGTTGTTTGCTTCTTTTGCTGTTGCTTTCACTTTTTCTATAGCTCTTAAGGTTATTCTTCTGTTTTTATTGCTTTCTTCATTCTTCTTACGTTCCATCTACCTTCTCTCGTGTTTTCCTATTTTTCTTTCTCCTTTGTATTATATTGTATATGTTTGTGTAAACTCAGTAAATCCTTTTCTGTCACGATTTATATATTTACTATACCTGCCATTATAGTCCAGGAAAAATAGACATTAACTCCAAAATAATTTGTTACAGGCTAAATTTTTGCACGTACCTTAGTATTGCGGCTCTCAATAATATGTGAGAGTTCCCCATCGATGTGGCTGCCGCGAGTTTTTGCGAGGTCAAAGGTTACAAAAAATAGTTTTTTGCAAATATCTGGAGAGCAATGAAATTTATCGGAAAAAATATAGAAAGCTAATTTGTAAGGCTACCTATAAAAAGTTATCTAAAAGTTTTTTTGTACGGGCAACCGAAGACAAGATAGGGCGTCCCAAAGAACAAAGAACGTAGAATAATTACTTCACACCGGCGAATATGAACAGATCTTAGGATATGATAATGGATAATTAATTTTTATTCAATAGGTATTTTGATAAGTTTTTTTTATTACAGAAGCATATGTTTTTACAGTATGGCTTTTTCAAATTTAATTTTTTTTTGTTTTGGATTCTGACTGCTCCGTCTCTAATGCTTGGATAAGGAAAGACGATGGATCTATGTTTTCCTCTTTATTGATGTCAACTTGTACTGCGTTCAAACAAGTTTGGCCATGACATTGGCTGCAAGCAACCAAACAGTTGAAATCTGCTTTTTGGCATACACAAGTTAAACCACAGCTTTTTTTGCAGTTACAGAATACCGCATTGAGTAAAACATCAGGAGCGGGTTGAAGCAGCGTTGTAATTGGCTCCAAGATATTACTTTGTAAGATCCATCCTTAGATCTCAAGATCGATTTTCTTATTTCCGAGCCATACCTGAACTTGGTAATATGTTCGATAGAAATGCTACTGAGCAGCAACAGAGGTTGGAGGAAGCGCCGACAATTGCACAGCAGCATGCAGTTTCGTATATTGTGGGAATTTCAAATATCGTAATTTATCGATGGATTTCTGTTTTTTTTTGTTGCTTTGTAAACTTGCAGTATAAAACGTAGGCCATTCTCAAAAATAATATTGGGAGAACTGTCAGCTCTTGTAAAAGCTTCAGCACAGCTCATCATATCTTTATTCTTTTCAAACTGTTTGAATATATTCAATTTGCCTTTGCGAAATAGAGCAGAAGTCGTATCACAGCCAGTAATTGCGTGGAGAAATAAAATGTGGCTCTGACATTTAGGATACGAGGCTAAGTTTTGCGAAGAATAGATTTTTGATGGGGTTTTAGATTTACCAGGCTTCTGAAGGTATAATTTTTTGCCGTGAGGAACTTATGCGATCAAAATAGCCATCAAGTCAACATCTTCGCCAACAACTACACTAGTACTTTTTTCCGACTGTTCTATCGCGGTTTCGATGATCAGAACCTTAACATCATTTTTTGCCTGCTTCACAATGATGTTAGCAGCTTGAATTCTTTCAGACAACATCAAAATGAAACTACTTTTGTTGTTTTTATTGTCAAAAAATTATTGATATATACATATATATTATTACAATGTTGTCTTTTTCTCTACGTTCTGTTGTTTGCTTCTTTTGCTGTTGCTTTCACTTTTTCTATAGCTCTTAAGGTTATTCTTCTGTTTTTATTGCTTTCTTCATTCTTCTTACGTTCCATCTACCTTCTCTCGTGTTTTCCTATTTTTCTTTCTCCTTTGTATTATATTGTATATGTTTGTGTAAACTCAGTAAATCCTTTTCTGTCACGATTTATATATTTACTATACCTGCCATTATAGTCCAGGAAAAATAGACATTAACTCCAAAATAATTTGTTACAGGCTAAATTTTTGCACGTACCTTAGTATTGCGGCTCTCAATAATATGTGAGAGTTCCCCATCGATGTGGCTGCCGCGAGTTTTTGCGAGGTCAAAGGTTACAAAAAATAGTTTTTTGCAAATATCTGGAGAGCAATGAAATTTATCGGAAAAAATATAGAAAGCTAATTTGTAAGGCTACCTATAAAAAGTTATCTAAAAGTTTTTTTGTACGGGCAACCGAAGACAAGATAGGGCGTCCCAAAGAACAAAGAACGTAGAATAATTACTTCACACCGGCGAATATGAACAGATCTTAGGATATGATAATGGATAATTAATTTTTATTCAATAGGTATTTTGATAAGTTTTTTTTATTACAGAAGCATATGTTTTTACAGTATGGCTTTTTCAAATTTAATTTTTTTTTGTTTTGGATTCTGACTGCTTCGTCTCTAATGCTTGGATAAGGAAAGACGATGGATCTATGTTTTCCTCTTTATCGATGTCAACTTGTACTGCGTTCAAACAAGTTTGGCCATGACATTGGCTGCAAGCAACCAAACAGTTGAAATCTGCTTTTTGGCATACACAAGTTAAACCACAGCTTTTTTTGCAGTTACAGAATACCGCATTGAGTAAAACATCAGGAGCGGGTTGAAGCAGCGTTGTAATTGGCTCCAAGATATTACTTTGTAAGATCCATCCTTAGATCTCAAGATCGATTTTCTTATTTCCGAGCCATACCTGAACTTGGTAATATGTTCGATAGAAATGCTACTGAGCAGCAACAGAGGTTGGAGGAAGCGCCGACAATTGCACAGCAGCATGCAGTTTCGTATATTGTGGGAATTTCAAATATCGTAATTTATCGATGGATTTCTGTTTTTTTTTGTTGCTTTGTAAACTTGCAGTATAAAACGTAGGCCATTCTCAAAAATAATATTGGGAGAACTGTCAGCTCTTGTAAAAGCTTCAGCACAGCTCATCATATCTTTATTCTTTTCAAACTGTTTGAATATATTCAATTTGCCTTTGCGAAATAGAGCAGAAGTCGTATCACAGCCAGTAATTGCGTGGAGAAATAAAATGTGGCTCTGACATTTAGGATACGAGGCTAAGTTTTGCGAAGAATAGATTTTTGATGGGGTTTTAGATTTACCAGGCTTCTGAAGGTATAATTTTTTGCCGTGAGGAACTTATGCGATCAAAATAGCCATCAAGTCAACATCTTCGCCAACAACTACACTAGTACTTTTTTCCGACTGTTCTATCGCGGTTTCGATGATCAGAACCTTAACATCATTTTTTGCCTGCTTCACAATGATGTTAGCAGCTTGAATTCTTTCAGACAACATCAAAATGAAACTACTTTTGTTGTTTTTATTGTCAAAAAATTATTGATATATACATATATATATATATATATATATATATATATATTTTGCTTGTTGATACTGTAATTGATGATGATGAAACTGTGGCACAACAACGACGCTGCTCTGAAGCTTTGATATTATTCCCATCATCATTATAAGCGTCAAATACAATTTAAACGTCTTGGCCAAAATACTTTTGTATATAAGCTATGTAGCTATCAAAAATAGTGTCGAATGTGCTGCCTCGACTCCATACAACACGATGCAGTAGATATCCTCCATCGACGATCTATTTCACATTTGTGTAATAAATGTCATCGTCTGGCTATAGTAAGTCATACAAAAAAGATTTTTTATTTTTGCGCATCCCATTCTCATCGAAAAGTGCTAGCGGGTATGGAGCTAACTCGTACTCGAAGTATTGTTGGAGATTTTCTTCAAACTGTTTGCTTATACTGATTTGCTAAACAGCAATAATGGATCAATGGCAATCTTTTCCCCATGCACTTTAACTGAGCTGTATTGTCGAATGTCAAGTTGGCCATGCTTGCTACAGAAAGTAGACTTATTTCCCGAGCTTGGTGGCAATTGATTTTCTCATCACCGATGGTTCCACTTGATATTGACATAATGTAGGGAAGCTGAGGGAAAGAATTGCGGCATGAAAACCATTCTAGAACTTTTGCAACATCAATAGATTCTCGAGCAACTCGTGAATCCCTAGCATCGACATGTTGATCGGTCGTATCCAATTTAATGTTACAAAGGTCTTCTAATTCTTCGCACACTGTATTCATGGCATGCATGCCATACACCCATTTACTTAGCACACTTTCATGAGTACTCCTTCCTCTAACCACATCCCCATCTATTTTTATGGACTTCATGAGTGATTGCTTGATGGTCATATCAGCCCAGGTTTTACAAGTATATTTATTAGATTGTTTGACGGTAAAAAATCTCTCCAGAACATTTTTTGTTCTAGAATCCCCAATTTGCATCATATCTTGGAGATGTAACTGGGCTAATTTTGCATAATTATGATGTCCTGCAGCATGAAAGTATGGTAACATCTCCTTAATACAACTCAAATGACCATACCAGTCTCCCATTTGCTGAGCTCTGATGAACTCCTTAGCAATAGATATCATTTGGAAATACTGTACACACAGCTTTGCAGTTGGACCACGATCTTCATATTCTTGAAGCTTTTTATTCAACTTGCGGAGTACAAACTCGGCGTTTTCATCACCATTATAAATATAATCATATGGTAGGGTACCATTAATTACGTTTTCAATCGTGGTTCGAAAAATATCATCAGTCTCCTCATCGACGTTGATTTCTTTTAGCATGATTTTGGCCAAAGCAAGATGTAGCAAAGTATGACCTCTAACTGCTCTGGCGTATGCATGACCGTTTAGCATTTTAATTACAGAATTGGGTGCGTAAATAACTGACAAAATTTCTTTGAGTCCACTGCCTTGCATTATGAAGCCAACAGCTATAAGGTAATACATTAATAAATGAAATCCTCCAATTATGACAATAACTTTAAATAATTCTGAGTATGGAGGTGCTGCAGCAACATTTCTCTGGCTTTGGCGAACAAGGGTTGATCTAAAATTATAATGCATATACTGTGTGCCTGACTTTTGGCTTTTTCTATGGCACACAACAAAGTCGTATAAACTGTACTGTTATTACTAGCTGGATGATTAATAAATGGCAAAATGAGGACTCGAGACATTTCGAACTGGATTTTTTTTTTATTCAAGTGTTCTATATATCCTTTCCATCCTGGGAGTTTTGGTATATTGCAGAATTTACCATACATCCATAATGCATCTATTGTTTTAAGGTATGACACATTAGTCGTCTCTTCTTATTGAAGCTCTTTGGCACTAATTGTGCTCATTCCTACTACACCGGTATTTTCATAGTTTTGTATTGGTACTGCAGCTTTACATACAAAATCCTGTGCAGAATGCCTGGTCTTGACACGAGAAATGAGCTGCTCTGCGACAACGGATTTTTCTGGAGTGACAATTTTGATAATGCGCATGATGTGCAAAGTGTTACAGCCATCTATCGTTTGCACATTTAAATCAGCATTATCGGCTACAAATTGAACGAATGTCCCCGTTTCGGGTGGTAAAATATGGGGCTGCGGGTGGTAGACTGCTGCATCATTAATATAACGTTACTTGCTGGTAAGATGCACACAAACCAAAGGATGATAAAATATCGATGAGACGTCTGTAGCTGAATCTTCTATGAATAAATATAGCGAGCCCAACTTGCAGCCGTGAAATAAATGACCTAGGGCGAACAGCCGACATAAAAGCATGACTGACGGCTGTACATGCTAGCGTCAAACGTTCGAGCTTGCATATCTTATTTTTTTAAATTAATTTCTCTAAAAAATAAGTCAAAGAACGTGGAATTTGCTCGTTTATATTATGGCACATTTGACTTAGAGGAGGATAACATTAATTATCAAGTACCACAGATGTTATATCTTCATGAATACTTGCAGCTGCTGCTTTGACTATTCTTAAGCGTTCTTCGGCCTCATTTTGTTTTCGATTATTGTACCAGGACCTGTTTTTAATATCGTGTTGTTTATTAATAAAACAAATAATAGACATATATCCCGCCTTCTCTGAAATAATTATGCGAGGTCCATATCTTTTTCTCAGCTTACTTTTAATTGTTCGATAAGTTGGAGCTGGAGATCATCACCACGTTTTTTAGCAAAGTCCAATATGCAAGTCCGAAAGGAAAATGTCGTTACATGACGTATCTGACGACGAAGCTCAATCTTTTTCATCTTTCATTCTCCTCTGTAGCTGTTTCTCCGCAAAATATGCACAAATTTTCGAATGAAAAATAGCTATCTGACCTTGTTCAAGCACGAGGTAAACTCATAGATGTGCTTGCTTCTTCAGTATCTCTTTGTCGCTTATATGAAACAATACTGCTGTTGCGAATATATTCTTTTTGGCACTCACGATGAACAGTCACAGATTGTTTGTCTTTTAAATAATCAATTTTTTCATCGTCTCTAGAAACACTTGACTCAATCAATGTTTTTATTCCACGTTCAACACTGCAAATATCACCGCCCGACAACGACTTATCACAAATAAAATAAATTCCTCCCATTATTTTTCTACCGTTTTTAATATTTGAATTTCTTCAAAATACGTCCGTGCACTGCCGATCATCGCTTGAAACTAACTACCTATGCCCTATGCCCACATTCCTCTGCTTTAACTAATACCAGCAATAGCCAAGGTAGTAAAACTAGGGGACATAACAAAAGAGTCAACGGCAGATGTTTTACAAGGTCTTTATACGAACTGGGGGCACAGCACTCCTCAACTAAATTTCTTTCGCGACTGTATTTAGTATCATCGTACATATACTCATATTTTCTTCAATCAATAAATTCTCTATCTCGTCTATAGTTGCCCGTACAAAAAATACTTCTAGATAAAAAAACTTTTTATAGGTAATTGCCTCAGCTACAAATTAGCTTTCTATATTTTTTCCGATAAATCTCATCGTTCTCCAGATATTTGCAAAAAACTGTTTTTTGCGACCTTTGACCTCGCAAAAACTCAGGTCGCGGCAGACACATCGATGGGGAACTTTCATATCTTATTGAAAGCCACCATACAAAGGTCCATGCAAAAATTTAGCCTGTAACAAATTATTTTGAGATTAGCCCCTTTTTTTGTCTATTTTTCCTGGATTATTATGTAATTTTGAGCTTTCTCTTACAAACGTCGGTTTGTCTTTTTTGTTTCAAACGGTAAGGTTTAACTCCGCTATCATCTCCTCTAAGATTTTTTTTTTAATCGTTTTTGTATATTTCCCATCTCCATCATTTTGCATTGAAATCTCTTTTTTCTACTATGATTTTTTTTGCTTTTTTGTTTTTTTCAATTGCTTTTTAATTTTTCTATCCACTCCCAATAGAATTCTAATTTATAGTTTGAACTGACATAACAGCACCTGCTACTTCTGCCCAAACTATTCCCGCTGTTGGTGTTTTCCATCTTTCCACTTTATCCCTACACTTTCCTTTAGCTAAGTTGTTGTATTTGGAAACTTGTTATCTTTCCTTTCCGCATTTTATGCATAGCGATGACCTATCTTCTTCTTTGCATTCCGTCGGTACATGTCTTTTCATCCAGCATTTGTAACATTTTTTCTTGTTTTCTGTTACTTTCTCTACTCTTAACTTTATGAGTTATATGTTTCTTTCTCTTATTATCTGTTTCGCTAATTTTTTGTCCATCTTAACTATAGCTGTTTGTTTTTTTTTTCTATACCCTTTTTTTATAGATATTATCGTACTTCCTTCTGTGTTTGCTTTGTTCATAATTTCATCCAACATATCTTCCTTGCTAGTCTTCGGACTAATATCTTTGATTACTAGTTCTGTGAGTACGTTGTTGGCTTTTCTTACATTGTAACCCTCTATTCCAATTTTTATTTCTTCCATCTTTTTTTTGGTATTATTTTCTATTGTTATTAGTAACAACTTCAATTTTTTGTTTCTTTAAATGTAGATCTTTTATTTGTAGTTTTGCTTGTCTCAGCAAGTCAGCATATATTAATCCTTGTTTGCTTACTATTATAGCTGCTGTTTCTGTTCCTGATCTTTCTTCTTCATTTGTCTCTAATACCTGTACCCGTGTTAGCACGCACAGTTTTACTATTGTACGAGTTCATTTTACTGCCATCTCTATAAATATTTTTGCTTCTCTTGGCACTATTCCAGTTAGTATTGGTATATTAATTTTATTAATATTTAATTTTTTGCTTTGTTTGCATATTTTTGATAGCCATTAAAATATTTATTTCTCTTTTTCCTGTTGTATTGACTCTCTGTTTAATAATGTGCACTTTCCCACATTTTTTCCGCTTAAATGTCTTAAAATCTCTACATATGGAGTTATATCCTCTTTTTCTTCTTCCATTAATTCTGCGTATTTTTCTTTGGCTTGAAGTAAAATACCTGATTTTTTTCCTATTTTATTATCATGTAATAATACTCCAGTATCACTCCCTTTCCCCATTATTAAGTTTATTTTTTCCACTATTTCAAATTTGTTTCTTTGTTAATAATTTTTGTATGTTGTCTTTATTAACCATGTCTATTATTTGAATGATGAAATGATTTTTGATATCTGATATATGATATGATTTCTTCCTTACTTTCTCCAGTCTCTATTGTTTGTGTCAACATTTCCCTCCCTATTTTTGATTTTCTGTGTCTAGTTCTGTTTTTTGCACTTCCTCCTTTCAGTCTTTCTATACGTATCTCCAGGAGATTTGCCACCTTTTTTATTTCCAGTTCAGTGTTTGCTCATTCAAGATCATCTAGTCTGGTCTTTGTAGTCACACTACTCAGATTAGATTAAAAAGTTAGTTTAGTATTAACCGTGAGTTTCATAGCTAAATATTTCAATTTTTTTGTGTTTTGTCGTTTTTTTTAAAGGTTCACTAACAGTAATTCTTGCTTACACCACTATTCTACGTTACTTAGTGCATTTTGCATTAAGTTGCATATAGTCTAAACTATTCTGGCAGATAAAATTATTGGCAAACACGCCCATGTTATTTAGCAGCCGCAGTAAGTTAAGACAAAACACTACGGCAAACACAATGAATAACATACTGTTCTATGAGCATACGGTAATACCAAACAAGAAGTATTGTGCATCTGTTTTTGCAGTAACAAAGTATATAAAGATAGTGACATCAAATGTTTTTTTAATTCTTAAACAGATTCTTAAAACAATTTCTTTGCAGTTTGTAGTTTTGCATCCGTTGGTCTGATTATCAATTTGCAGAATTTTTTTGATTAATATGCATATAGTTCAAGATAGGCAGCAGAGACAAAGTGGATCTGTTTTTTGCAAGTTTTCTTGCTAACAACTGCCATATTTGTGATCTATGACTTCTGAATAATAGTTTTTTAACCCTAAAATTCAAGTTATAGAACCTATAAAATACATCTCAATACATATTTTGGTAACAAAAAAAATAAGAAATATTTTCAGTAAATTTAATAATAAAATAGCGTTTAAAATAAAATATTTTATTTAACTCTAAACACCGTGCATATACACTTTTAACATCAGAGGTGTATGAGCCGACTTGTTCCACATGTAATGCACAATATACAGGGTATTATGTAACCATTTGGCAAAAACTCAATGGGTTGTTCTTTGGCTTATTCTAAGAATTTTTGTCTTAGATAAAGGGTAAACAATGTTTGCGACAACCATATTTGATATTTGTTAAAGTCATTAATGTAAATAAAAGTATGGCGTACGCTAATGAGCATATCAAGTACAAACTTGGAAAAGTTGTTTTATCTATTATGTACAAGTGGATTTTAATTGAATACGTCTTATCATTGATCGTTACATGTATCGGTTGCAGTGGTTTAGATTGAGTGACGTTTGGCTGTTTGACGTGTCTTTAATAGTTAGTGAAGTTCTCTACCATAAATCACTATACAGACGCCGAGAAGACTGACAAGCATTTTATGTATAGACTTGATGATGGCAATTCATTACAAGCTAGAGAATTGTACATTAAACGGTTTCCTGGCCATAATATTCCTGACCGAAAAATCTTTGAAAACATTCATTGATGTCTTTATGAAACAGGCACATTGAATTGAAATGGAGGCCAGAAAGAGTAATAACATTAAGAACGGTACAACTAGAACAGAATGTGCTGGACATGATAGAGGAAGATCCAAGTAGTTCTACGCAAAAAAATTGCTAATATTTTAAATGTAAGTCATTGGACAGTTTGAAAAATTCTTAAAGGCAATTTGTTCTATCGGTACCACATTCAGCGTGTTCAGGCACTAGTACCTGCTAATTTTTTTTTACGTATTGCAATATTTTAATGCCAGATAAAAACCCGTATCAGGTATGTGAAGATCGTTTTCAACATCGACGGACGACTGTCTAATTGAATCAGTATATCTGCTCTGCAGTGTAAGGAGTTCGATCATCAGGAACTCAAATGTCAACTTTACCTGCACGTGGTACACTCTGCTAGATAACAAACAAGGCTCTGGCAACCAAGTCGCTGCCGGTATAAGCAGACCTTTCCTGCACAGCCAACAGCTGCGGGTGGATGAGCCAGCAGATGGTAGGGCGCTCTTTGTCCTGGAGCTAAGAAAATAACCACAAAGGCGAAAGAACCACGACGATGGTCAACGGCATATGAATACAGAAGGCAACGGGAAACAACTGTATTAAAGGTCCACTGGGCATCCCTAATACAATTAATATGGCTTCAAATGTTCAATATAAATAACAATTTCGGAGTAATTCTCCCAATCAGATTTTCGAGCGGAAAAATATTGAAGGAAGCAAAAATAGTGCAACGGAAAAACACAGTAAAGCAATCCGCAAAGGAACAGAAGAGGCTAAAGACAAATGGCAAACCATTAAGATGTGCACTTGGAACGTAAGAAGTATGTTCCAAGCAGAAAAAAATCAACAACGCAATCCAAGTAATAGACCGTATGAATATAGGTTTAATAGGCATTAGTAAAATGAGATGAGATACCAAACAACATCAATATGGAGTAGGAATGATTATCACAAAGAATGTTGCAATATGTGTATACAACTTCATACCCGTATCCAACAGAGTGATGCTTGTACAACTAACAGCAATTCCAGTGAATATAAATTTCATACAAGTATACGCACCAACTTTTTACAGCGAGATCTTGGAAGTATTGAAGAGCACAAAAACATGAAAGTAGTATAATCATGAGCGACTTTAATGCCAAAATTGGGTCCAACAGAAGTGCGGAATGTGTGGGACCATTTGGACTGGGTAAAAGAAATGACAGAAGGGTCAGATTATGCAAGTTAAGTACTAATAAGGATTTTGTGATTCTAGTTCGAAGACTCTATACCTGGAAATTTTCAGCCAACAACTCAGAAAAGATAGTAAGAAATCAAATTGATTATATCCTAGTTAACAAAAGATACAGAAACAGTTTTAATATGATCAGAACCTATCCTGGGGCAGACATTAATTCGGATCATAATCCTGTTGTTGCTACTGTCAAAGTTTGCCTGAAAAAAAACCTGAAAACAACCTGCAGAAAGAAGCTTGACATGACTAAGTTAAAAATCAAGTCGGTAAAAGAGCAACTACAAGGATGTTTAGACAAGAAAATGCAGATAATAACAAGAACTGATAATACTGATGTTTAATCGGCCATGTCGCAACAATAAAAGAAGCAATAACCTATAGCAGCAAAAGACATCTAAAACAGAAAACAAGAATAGGACAAAAACCTTGGATAAACAAAGAGATCTTAAAGCTAATGGACCAAAGAAGGCAATTTAAGAACAACAAAATAAAGTATAAGAAAATACAGACAGAGTTACAACGCAAAATCAGAGTCGCTAAAGACATCCATCTACCTAACCAATGTGAAGAGATTGAAATCTTACAGCTTAAACATGACGCTTTTAACATGTATAGAAAGATAAAAGAGGCAGCTAGGTGCAGCAAGAAAAGAACTACGGAACGCTTAATGAACAACCAAGGGCAGCTTATAATTGAGATAGAAAATAAACTAAAAACCTAGCAAGAGTACATTACAGAACTATTCAGCGATGAAAGATCGGAAATACCTAACACATATAATGCACTATCACTAAGAAAAAGGTAAAAAAAACCATCCAGCAAACCAAAGACGGGAAAGCAGTAGGCCCAGATAATACTCACTCAAAGGTGTTAAAAGTACTAAGCGAGGAAGGTATAGACATCATGACATCATTTCTGAAACTTATATATGACAGTGGTACCATACCGCAGGATTGGCTCTACTCCACGTTTGTGACAATTCCAAAGACACAGAATGCAAAAGCATGCAGCGATTATAGAACGATCAGCTTACTGAGTCATATTTTGAAAATATTCCTAAAGATCATCCATAACAGAATATATAGACGATGTGAAGATAATATTAACCCAACGCAGTTTGGTTTTAGAAATGCACTCGGTACCAGAAAAGCCTTGTTTAGCGTCCAGGTCCTATTTCAAAGATGTCGAGACGTAAACTGTGATGTGTTTGCATGCTTTATTGATTATCAGAAAGCGTTTGATAAGGTTCAACACCCAAAACTTATCAAAATTCTACAAAATAAAAAAAACGACAAACAGGATACCGAGTACATTAACATACAACGTGGTGTACGCCAGTGGTGCATACTATTGCCAATGCTCTTCAATCTATACTCTGAGGAAATATTTAACCTTCTAGCGGGCGCGCCGCCGTAAAATTTACGGCAAACTTATTAATTTTCTAATAAAATGACTGTAAACGTGTAATTTTAAGAATAACTCTTTTCTATTCTTCAAACAATGCTTATAGATTATGTTGGTGAAGATTATTTGCTTTTGTGCAATATAATTTTGTCTACACTGAGTCATAAGTGAATAAATGTTCTGGGACTACTGGTGTAATTGTAGTATAAACGTAGTGTAAATATTGATATTTTTCAGTTGTATGTATATAATATATAATAATTATAAATTAATTAATAAATAAATTCATTTATTAATCTTAAAATATTATTTAAAATAAAAAATTTATGTTAGGCTAAATGGTTCTTTCTTTATTTGTTTTATTTTCTTTAATAGTTTTGCAATTAAAATATGTTTTAAACTCAAAAATTATTTTTCTTTAATTATTAATAATTAACCAAACTCTATGTTATCATAAAATAGTGAAAATTTGTTGTAAAAGTTAAAAAAAATTGCGCGCCCGCTTGAAGGTTAAGGAGGCGCTCCATGAGGTAAATACTAGCATTCGGTTAAACGGTGAATATATCAATAATATCTGATATGCTGATGATAGTATAGTTACCTAGGTACCACAATTAACGATCAGTGGGACCATTTGGTAGAAATAAAATGCCGCATTGAAAAAGCCAGGAGAGTTTACATAAAGATGAAAGATAACATATCTTTCATCAATATGTAAACTGTAGTCATAAATTAAATATAAAAACAAAAATGAGACTTGTCAGATGTTACGTGTACCCGGTTCTCTTATATGAAATGGAAGCATGGACCATGTCAGAAGATACCTGCAAAAAACTATCAGCCTTAGAAATTTGGATATACCCGAGAATCCAAAGAATTTCGTGGAAGGACCATATCACCAACGCAAGATTCCTTGAACGTTTCGGAAAAGAAGTGGAGGTAGTTAATACTATTAAGGCGCGCAAGTTGCAGTATTTCGGACACATTATGAGGAATGAAGAAAGATATGGAATATTACAACTGATTCTGCAAGGAAAAGTGTTCGGAAGAAGAAGTCCTGGCAGAAGGCGTATATCCTGGCTCAAGAACCTAAGACAATGGTTCGGGAGTACAACTACCAAACTCTTCCGCGCTGTTGTGAACAAAGTAAAAATAGCTATATTGATTGCCAACATTCGGTAATCGGATAGGCACCTGAAGAAAATTTCTAGCAGAAAAACCTACCGGCAAGGTGTATTGCAACTTTTTGAAACACCTGCTATCTCAGTTTCTAGATGATGTATAATTGGCAACAAGAATTGCAATGTGGGTTTTGCACGATGGTGCATTTTAGTTTGGTTGCTCGTAATTATTTAACAGCAACATACTGAGATTGCTGAATTGGTCGAGGTGGGACACACGCATAGCCTGCTCGATCCCCCCCCCTCCTCCTCTGGATTATCTTTTATGGCAATGTCTGAAGTCATACGCTACTCCAGTGGATAATTGACGACTTGCTAAATCAGATAATTGTTAGGTGTAACTCAATTAGAAACAACCCTAGTGTGCTTGAAAGAATGCGGCACTCAATGACGAGTAGATTGAATGCTTGTATCCAGGCTAAAGGAAGTCATTATGAACATTTATTGTAGATTCAACAACTTTACATGTACTTTTTGAAAATAAAATATTGTAACCGTTGCAAGTTTTGTTCACTTTGTAACTTCAAAACAAAAGAGGATTTTAGAAATTATCATAGAACAAAATATTTTTAGAATAAGCCTTTTAAGTTTTTGCCGCATATTTAAGTAAAATCCGCTAACCATCAATTTTTTCTCTACCTGCTTAAATTGTTTTTTTGAGTATTTATGTATGTAATTTATAATTATTTTCATTTATAATAATTTTTATGTATACTTCCATTTTTATGAATATTTTTATGTTTTGCTGTCGTAAATATGTTTTGTAATTTTTATTTTACTGTAAATTTTGTTGTTTACTTATTATGTTTTGTCTTTCTTTTGCATTTGTTTAAACATTGTTTCTCTACATTTTCAGAGATTTGTAAAGTTTAATTAAATTAAGTTTACTAGCTTAGTGTTAATAATTAATAAAATAGTTTTAAATTTTTTAAGTGCCATTTTCCTTCTAAAGTTTTATTCTTTATCTTTAGATTATAGACCAAATTGTAGTGTATTTTGGTTACTTCATACAAAACATATTTCTTTCAATTCTTTTTGTAAGCTTTTTACAGAACTTTTTTTTGATATCCAAAAATTTTTTTAGCCAAACTATTGATTATCAAAGATATTAGTCCGGAAACTACCAGAGAAGAAATATTAGAAAAAATTATGAACAAAGCAAACACAGAAGGAAGTACAATATTATCTATAAAGAAAGGGTATAGAGAAAAACAAACAGCTATAGAAAGGGTATAGAAAAAAAGCAGCGGAACAGATAATAAGAGAAGGAAAAATAAACATAAGACTCATCAGTTGCAGAGTAGAAAAAGTAACAGCAAACGAGAGAAAATGTTACAAATGCTAGATGAAAGGACATGTAGCGGCGGAATGCAAAGGAGAAGATAGGTCATTGCTATGCATAAAATGCGGAAAAAAGGGACATCAGGTTGCAAAATGCAAGAACAAAGAGTATTGTATAGAATGCACAACGATAGGACACAGAACGGGAGATAGAAAATGTGCGGCTACAAAGCAAAAAGAAACAAAGAAAACGAAGAAGAATATAGAGGACAACAACCCCAGTAATTCACTTTTTGCCGCTGCCACATTGGTGTTGTCCAGTTTGCCGTAATAGAGTCCGATTGCTGGTACATTTTAGTGACTTTGTTGGTCAAAGATCTAATAGCATAACCAATACTTACGTTTTCTATAACATAAGACTTAGCCAGAATAGCCGTTCTTATAGTCCTATTAAATCTTTCAGTTAAATTGACCTGAGAATAATTATTGGCGTTGTACCACAGCTTTACATGATACTTTTATCAATTTCGGCAAATTATAGCTCATTATCTATCATTATGACAACAGATACTCTATAGACTAAGAACATAGCGATTTCTATATAATATGTACAAACGTTGGCGGCGGTAGCTTTTTTTTTAATTTTATAAAACTGCATTACTGTACCAGACCGTAACAACAAGCTAAATACAATAACTTGTTTTTACCTTAACAAAGATTTAGGTCTGTCGACAATAGTTGGACTTTTTTTCTTACCCATATAGCCGGGTTTTGTTTTTGTCGGAGGCTTCTGTTCTCTACAGATCTTGCATTGCTTTTTGAATTTCCTGGCGCATTAACGGCTAATAGTATTGTCCTCTCCCCTGCTTGAGAGTTAAACAAAATCCAAATAAGCAAACTTGGGGTTATGTTGACATTCTTGAAAAATTCAAAACCAAGTACGGTTTTGAATTTTCTGAGAAATTACTGTTTTCCACTTTTTATTATTTACCGTCCTATTTTGCAAATCACCTCCAAAATTGTACAGCATACTATCCTCCACTTTCCAATCAACGTAAAACTCGGGATTACTTTTTACCATTTTCCACTGGTTTACGTACCAAATATTTTCTTCACAATCATTTACTTCTATCACCACTACCGCTTGAGAGAACGAGTTTGGTACAACGTTCAACTTTCTTTTTGGTAAAAAATTTGCATCTTAAACTGACCGAAACGCATGGCCCACCGTGCCAAACGTCTTTGCAGAGTCTTTTAAATCATGTAGCCTTAGAAGTAAACGGTGGTTAACAACTGCGGTCTTACTCCCTCTGTATACGATTAAAAAAAAAATGCCAAACAACAAACCTAAACATTCCTTCTCGGAAGTATTGTAGTTTTGCTTTGCCTTGGTGAAGGCTCTGCTTGCATATGCATAATCTCTGTTGTTATCAAAATATTGTGTAAAAACTGCTTCTATATCAGATGCGTACGTGTGAACTATAAATGTTTTGTTAAAGTCTGGACATAACTGATAGTGCGTGTTTGACAGTTTTGACTAATTTTTGTGCGTCCACCAAATAGTCAGTCTTTTTGTTTATTTTTAATCACGACAGTGCTTTAATAATTACACAGTGAAGAATGAAACGCCAGTACTATGAGCACAAGCTTATAAATCTCTTCTCCTCAGTAGCTACTCTGGGTTCCTTATCCCGTAATAAAGAACCATCGCCTTGATTTTGTCTAAGTTAGTGCAAATGCTTTAGTTAATCACAATACCTACGTAAAAATTAAACCGGTTTTCTTTAGTCGTTTTTTTACCTTTCTCAATACATCTAAGTGTTTACTGAACGCACTTGTTACAATAACTATGTCGAGAGATACATAAACATACGGCTCAAACTTTTAACCAATGGTCAAATCTACTAGTTTCTGCGGAGTTTAAGTTGCATTGGCCAGTCCAAACAAAATGACAATAAATTGAAATAGTGCCACAGGCAATATTTTTATTGATCTTGGTTTGATGTGGATATTTTCCTAAAGGCGCTTTTTAAATACAGGTTAAAGATGTAGTTAAAATCTTGCAGCTTACTTTTACTACTACAAACGTCGTTGAGTAAGAAAATAGGCGTCTTTTTTTAGTTACCTAAACGCGGAAACTAAAAAAAAACTTTTGTCCGTCAAAACAAAATCTATATTTCTTTAATGATTTCTCAACTAGCAAAATTGATGATGCTTAGGCACTTTTCAAAGAAATAGAATAGAAGGTTACCATGTAAGAAAAGCCAACAACGTACTCACAGAACTAGTGATTATCAAAAATATTAGTCCGGAGACAACCAGAGAAAAAATATTAGAAAAAATTATGAACAAAGCAAACACTGAAGGAAGTACGATAATATCCATAAAGAAAAGGTATAGAGAAAAACAAACAGCAATAGTCAAGATGGACAAAAAAACAGCAAAACAGATAATAAGAGAAGAAAGAATAAACATAGGACTCATAAGATGCAGAGTAGAAAAAGTAACAGCAAACGAGAGAAAATGTTGCAAATGCTGGATGAAAGGACATGTAGCGGCGGAATGCAAAGGAGAAGATAGGTCATTGCTATGCATAAAATGTGGAAAAGAGGGACATTAGGTTGCAGAATGCAAAAACAGAAAATATTGTATAGAATGCACAACGATAGGACACAGAACAAAGATAGAAGATGTCCGGCTACGAAGATAGAAAAAACAAAGAAAAGAAAACGAAGAAGAATATAGAGGACAACGACCCTAGTAACTGGAGACAACACGAGGAACAGATCATCAACCAAAATGTATAAGTTTATACAAACAAACATAGGGAGGGAAAGAGAGGCACACGATATACTGATAGCAACAGAGAGAGGAAATAGACCTAGTGATAGTAATTGAACCAACTAAAAACAAACTAAATGGTAAGTGGATAAGAGACAATAAAACAGATGCTGCTATTTTAGCTAGGGGAAAATGTAGGGACAAATGTGGAAAGATGGGGAACACCAAAATAGGGAATAGTGTGGGCTGAAGTAGAAAGTATGATAGTATACAGCTGATATATCAGTCCAAACTGCGGAATGCAATACTATCGGAAGTGGATAGAAGAATTAAAGAACAGTTTATAAAAACAGAATAGCAAAAAAATCATAGTAGGAGGAGATTTCAATGCAAAATCACAGAGATGGTGTATACAAGAGGGGTTTAAGAGAAACAATCTTAAAGGAGATGATAGCTGGGTTAAACCTTACCATTTGCAACAAAGGAGAAAAACCTACGTTTGTAAGAGGGAGTTCAAAATCACATATTGACATTACCATAGCAACATGGAAAATGGCAGGTATAGTAAATGAATGGAACGTAACCGAAGAGAAATTACTTAGTTTACACAAACATATACAATATAATACAAAGGAGAAAGGAAAACAAGAGTACACAAGAGAAGGTAGATGGAACGTAAGAAGAATGGACAAAGAAAAGATAAAGAGAGCCATAGAAATAGAAGAAGTTACAGAAAACAAAAACATAGAAAAAAAATGCAAAAGATACTCAGAAAAGCTGAGAAAAGCGGCAGATGAAGCAATTCAATAAAAGAATGCAGAAAAAAACTATACAAACAAGAAGGAAAGTCGAAAGACAGAAAAAAAGAGGAGAAAATACAAAAGAAACGGAGGAAAAACTAAAAAACGACAGAAAAATCTTAAAAAAAGCAATCAGGAATAGCAGAAAAAGTTGATGGAAAAAAATGATGGAATTTATAGACGGTGATCCTTGGGAAAAACAGTACAAAATACTGATAAACAAACTAGGAGGAAGAGCAAAGGGAGTCTACCTAAAAGAAGAAAAAGGAAAAGAAGTCATATATAAAAATTGTTTTCCAAGAGAGAACTGGTAGAAGAACCAGAAAATGAAGAAGAAGAAGAAGAAGAAGAAACAGTCATGGCAACTGTAGAAGAGATAAAGGAAATCATAAAAAATTGTCTAACAACAAAGCACCAGGTCCGGACGAAATAACAACAGAGATTGTTAAAGCAGTTCTAGACGGGAATTAGGTAGAAATAACTCAAATAATCAACAGATGCCTGAAAGACGGATTTTTTTCAGAGTGTTGGAAAGAAGCCACCCTAGTACTGATTGAAAAAAGAAAGAAGTAGGAAAAGCGACTTTATACAGGCCAATATGCTTAATA
Source organism: Tachinus rufipes (assembly GCA_963932245.1). Taxonomy (NCBI): domain Eukaryota; kingdom Metazoa; phylum Arthropoda; class Insecta; order Coleoptera; family Staphylinidae; genus Tachinus; species Tachinus rufipes. The sequence goes on from OZ010748.1 coordinate 57,627,165, forward strand.
AATAAACTAGCTAAAATAATGGAGAAAGTCATTGTACGGAGAATAGAACAAGAAATAGAAGAAAAAAGAGGATAGGAAAATTAACAATACGGATTTACCAGGAGATATACAACCTTAGGAGCTATAGACAAAGTAAAAGCAATAGCAAAAGAAGCAAACAGCGGAACGCAGAGGAAAAGACAACACTGTGTAATGATAGCGTTGAACATACAGAACGCGTTTAACAGCGTGTTATGGGAAGCATTTATAGAGGCGGCAAAAAAAAAGAGAACTGAAGAAGAAAACAATCAAAATCATATGGAGGGTAGAAACCTAGTGACCAAGAACGGAAGATTCAAACTTACAAGAAGGGTACCACAGGGCTCAGCAGACATGGGAACAGAGGAAATGGAGAGAAAGCTTGGTAGACTCATGCCAAACAACGGAGTTCCAGGAGAAGAAGCCAGAAGGTTAATAGCAACAGCAGCAAGAAGCAGAAACATAGGGAGAAGCCATGAAGACAAAAAAAAAACAAAAATGAAATATGAGGATCTACAAGAACCAGATTGTTAAATATCTGCAGGGCTTACAGAACGGTGCCACAAGAAGCAGTAGAGGTGATTGCGGCAATACCTCCCGCGGATATGTTGGTGAAAGAAAGAATAGAAATAAAGAAACTAATAAAAGAAGGAACCAGTAAAAAAGATGCCGAGAAATGGCCGAGACAGTAGAATAGAGGAGAAAAGGGATAACGGACAAGAGAACTAATCCCGGAGATAAAAGAGTGGATAGAGAACAAACCCGAACCGTGCTATTATACAACACAAATACTGACCGAACATGTAGCCTTTGGAAAGTTCTTGCAAAAAATTAAAAAATCTAGGAAGCAGAAAAATGTATGTTCTGTCAGGAAGAAACACACAATAATGCAGAACACACTCTAGTAGAATATGCAGCGTGGGAGAAAGATAGAAAAGAACTAGAGAAAATACTGGAAAGCAAAGTGGATAAAACAAAAATAATTAAAAAATGCCTAAGAGATGAAAATAAATGGAGGGCGCTAAGAAACTTTCCAACAAGAGTATTAAAAAAAATAAGGAGTTTGACAATGGAAGAACATAGAAAGAAAACAAACAAACAATGGAAACAAACACACAAAATAAAAGCCATAGAAGAGAAAAGAGAGAAACAAGAGAAGCAAAATGGAAACAACAAAACAGAAAAAAAAATCAAACAGAAAGAAATATGGAAGGTCAGGACAATTATGCATACCAAGAAATAGAAGAAAATAGAAGAACATTTACAGAAACTACGATACCAAACAAAATTGCAGAGTTAAGGAAAAGGAGAAAAGAAATGCTGAAGGAATGCAGGATAACAGAAATAACGAGGCAAATACCAAATGGTAGGTACGCTATCTCAAGGTTGACGGATAACGCAACTTTTAAGATGGTTAGAATATACCTGGCAACGAAAGGACACAAAGAAGTAATCCCAGATGGAGATACAAAAATATCACTGGAGGTAAAACTAACAAATTTAGGACTGCCAAAAGGAATACAGCTAATGGAACTTCATAAACTATTCATGAAGGAAAAAGGATACAATAAAGAAGAAGTGAACAAAAACCTAAAAAAAACTAAGAACGCATCTGAGGACAAACCAAATAATTAGAATAAATAACACACGGATTGGAGAAAAAAAAGAATGTAAAGCTGGATGTCAGTGCAGATAAAAAGGATTAAAAAAAATATAAAAAAGACAGAAAAAAGGTAGGGGCTATAGGGAGAGAGAAGTGCCGGGGACAGATTCTGTGTGAAAATCCGCGAGGAAATAACCAGCCTACCTCGACCTACTGCCAAATCTAGACTAGTTTGACAAAGACATATAAGAACAAGATTTACAAAGTCATTTTTAAGGGCTATTTGCTGAGGCCAACACCTCACTACGTCCAAAAAAAGGCACTTTTTAAAGGTTTTACTACGCTTATTAAACTCTTATTAAGAGCACCCAATTGAATTTTTTATAGACTAGTTTTAACATAAAGAAGGACAAACAATAGTATTTATTCGGTATTGAAAAAGGTGAGTCTGGCCTACTTTGCCTGAGCATATAATTTTTTTAAGTTTTCTAGCTTGGATATTTCTAGGTCAACAAATGTTTGTCGTTAATTGAAAATACCGCTGGACCTAAAGGCAGAGATCTTGGACTAGGCAACGTCTACGTTTGCGTGTAATTAACTGCTTTAAGTTGTCTGCTGTAGTTATTTATTGTTCTGGTACCTAACAAAGAATACACTGTATTACTTACAATTTTTACTTTAACGTAAGGACGGTTGTCGGACAAAAGAGTTGCAAAAGACACACTGATTTTGGTTAACCTTTATAAAATTGTCCTACTATTTTCAACTAAGTTGGATCACAAATGTTTGTCATCTAATTTTAATAAAGATTAGTAGTGGCCAAATGTCCCCGCTCTTTTTAATAGTTTTTTTTTTATTTACAAGTTTTAGACATTTCCCTTTAAGCTCCACACTAAAAGCAAAATTTGTCTGTTGGTTGATTGTTTGCTGAAGTGTGAATAGTTGTTATCGGCTTGCTAGAAACTGAGATTAGTGTCTTTTCAATTTTCTTAATTAGTTCAAGGTGAGCATAATCACCTTGAACTAATTAAGAAAATTGATCAAATTTAACAAAACTTAATCTTGAAATAAAAACAGATAGTAGGTCAATTTTTCTGATAAAGTCGGTTTCTCAAAATAGGTTTTTTATTTTGGCAATGAATATCGTAATTTTCTTTCCATACGTCATTTTTAAAACCGAAAACTAAGTAGTAATTTTTAATGCGGTCACCAACTCTCCCTAAGACACCGTCAATTTGATTGACGCCAAAAAAAAAAGTTAGGGAGAGTTAGGTCTACTACTACTACACCTGAGCCGCTATTTTTGCTCCCGTCGGATTCTTTTTGGGGTCCCTTGCTTTGAACTTGTTTTAGTTTTGTTATTTTTTTCCTGGCCCGCAACTTTTAAAATCTTTGCAATAGCGTATGCTTCAACCGATATACAGCAATTTTTGAACGCGGTTTTTGTTTCTCATTTGCTGCGGGGGCGATCACTAATTTGCCGCCCTTTCTAAGTCAATCAAATGGTGGTTTTTATAAATTAATAAACATAAATAAGTAATTGTAATTGAGACAATTTTTTTACCATTGGATGGAATATTTAAATTAATAATAAAAGAAGTCGTTTTTTAAAAGATATAAAAAACTTACAAAGGTCGTAGGCTTTCCACCTATAAGACAAAACATATACTCAATTTACAAAATTAAATTAGCGTTAAATATTTTTTATTTTATATGTATAAATAAATAATTTTATTTCTTCTGGATAAACAAACATATTGTACACATATGTGTATGTAAACATATTAATATATTTACTCTTCTAACTTTCATAGTAGAAACATTGTGTATAAAGCTCTCAGAATTTAAATTATTTGTAATTTCTTGTTCTATGGACAATATTGCAAAATTTTGTAGTCTTAAATTACTCATTGTGGAACGAAGATTTTTGTTATTGTGTTTGTTGTCCTCTCACGCTCTTTACTTCCACACCTATTATCTGTATTTTTGTATCTACTACAATCATTTAAAATTATTTTGAACGAATGCAATTCGAATAAAAATAAAATAATAATAATTTATTAAGAAAATATTACCTTAAACACTATAAACTAGTCGTGCAATGCATATCAGAAAATAATCCATCTAATAATTTCTATATTGTAATATCTCATCGAAGAAAGGAACTATAGAAATTGCAATCACGTATGCAAATGTATGAATCTTAATGACCTGGGAAAGAAAATAATCGCACGTGGAATGTAAACTATGTCTATTTATTTATTTAATTCAGTGCTGCATTCTTTACGTGTGTCTTGCCAAGAATTAAATTACATAATTTTATATTTATTTATATTCCTTGCGCTCTATACCGGATACATTTATTTTAAAACAACATACTTAATAATCTATTACATTAGTTACATGTACACTTCATTAATAAATCATAATACCAATCTTTATTAGGAAAAATACAATAGTTTCTTAAAGAAATAAATATTTATAAGCTTCCAATACCATTAAATTATTTTGTAAAATTCTTCTTTGATGACGGACCGGAATAAGTAAAAGCATCAAATATCTGTAACACTGTGTTTTCTCCATTTATGTTCCTTATTTTGCAGGACAGTAGGTGAAATTGAAATTGATTAGATTTGGGCCAAGTAATATCGAAAGTATTTGTCGGCTGAGAGAGTTGGTTAATGTTGGTGGTCCCCGTGGGCCACGCAAATTATTATTAAAAAAAAAAACGAGATACACGCGCTTCGAACCTACGAAAAGTAGGTCGTGACTTTGCCGAATATTATCGCTTAATTCTAGTATCAATTATTTATTAATTAAGCGATAATTGATCTAGTAAAAAATTAGAAATAATTATAATGTAATAAATTGTCGCTAATTATCCAATTATAGATATGTTGCGTTTGTGTTAACTATGCAGTATTGCAAATATTAATTAATGTCATAAATAATTTTTCATTACATTTAATAATAAAATAATATTTTAATCAATTTTAGTTTTAGAATAAAATAATATTTCTTTATAGCTATTTGGGGCTATTCTCTATGCATATGTCTAGAATTAAGCAAGATATTTATTAGCTAGCTAACAATATAAAGTGTTATTTTAACAAATCTTGTTAACAATACAAACTGTTATTTTATATATGAACTGTAAATAACTGAGAATAGTCCTGATTATGTTGTTTTGCCAGTCACATTGTTGCCCCTATTTTTTTTAATGCTCAGCTTTTTGAAGGATCTTTATGGTCATAGTTTTTTTATGATTTTAATTTTCTTTAATTTTATCTGATCTGTGCTTTTTTGTTTGTAAATATATGTACTTGTGTTTAGTTCTAGTTTTTTTTTGTAGTTGGACGCTAATGGTTTGGACAATTAGAAAATGTATGCTTCTCTGGTCTGCCACTAGATATTTTCATTTGTGCGCTTTGGCATTTGTGTCCCTCAGTATAATGCATACTTTTTTAACCCTGCAATATTTTTACATTATTAAATCTATCTTTACTTTGTAATTGTCAAGAATTATGTTTGAAAATTGGTAGCTGCAGCACAGAGTAAGTTTCTCCAGGTGTGTAATGGCTACGTTAATGACACCAAAATTGGTAAAAACATAAATGCCATACCTACTAAACTACGAAGTAAACGCCATAAATTCCTGGCCTACTACATTTGTAAGGATTTCATACAAAATGTCAAATATTGCCAGAAAAAGTGATGCTATATTAACGTTAAGTGCAATTTCAACTTATTACTTTAATTAATCTTGTAGTAATATTTAGACAGACATAATTAGGTTTCAACTATGTCAGATTTGCAAAAAAAAATAATTACCAACCAATCATCAAACTCTTTACATTCAAAAGTCTAACCACTCACTAAATTAAACAGTGATTAGATGGCGTATATGGTAAAGATTTACCTTAAGGTTTAAGATGGGTTATGAGTTGTTAGAAAATTACTTACTTTCTGGTCGACCAATTGAGGTGATCACAAAAAAACCGATTGCCTTTATTGATCTGGTCCAAAGTAATCGCCAACTAAAAATGATAAAACTATCAGCAATATTAAATCTGTCAGATACATCAATTTGCCAAATACTCCATGACCATTTAGGTATAAATAAAGTGAGTGCACAATGGTTTTAAAAACTTTTGTCTGCTGTTTAAAACAGCATCAAGTTGATCGATTTTTTAAGTTCTTTAAGGGGGAAACAAAAAGTTTTTCAATAAATTGTGACGGGAATAAAACTGTGGTTTTGTATTATGATCCTCTATCCAAAATGGAATCCATAGAATGGCTGCGAGTGATTATCACCACATTTTTTTGGGATTGTGATAGCATTTTGATGATTGATTAAAAAAAATACTATGGTTAATGGCATTTATTACCTTACTACATAAGTTGAGAGAAAATATTCAGGCAAAGCGTCGAGAAAATTTAACAAAAGAAGTCAGGTTGTTGCACGACAACGCACATGTGCACACCGCTGAGGTTGTCACCTTGTATAGTAAGTTCTACCAGTCTGAGTGTAGGGCTCTCAACCACTAAAACCCTATCTATACTTGCCGTTTAGTGTTCAGTTCTGAAATTAGCTAAAACATCATTGTATCAGAAATGGTACAATTAGCCATAATTCGTTCTTCTAACTCAATATAACTAAATAACTCTTTTATGTATTTATGTTTGAATTTTACAATATTAGTCGTTTTTTAGCATTGTGTCTATTATGTTTTTACATTTAATGCTACATTCTGCTCAAATTCCTCCGTATCATTGTCACAATAAGTACTGTTTTCTTTAATTTTAAATTTTGTTTTGTAAGTTTTAAAATAACCCATCTAATAGTTTTTTTTTTCGTGTTTTTTTCATTTCCATTGTAGTATGTCTTTAATCAAGGATGTTGTTTATCTAATTTTACTTGTGTCTTGCGTTTATTTCTTTTGACAATTATTCAGCATTTCCTTTTATACGGCGTTTTTTTTTATTTAGGTCTTTACTCCAAGTAAGCTTTTATTGTTCTACTATGTTAATAATTGAAATTACTAAAGAGATAACTAGAACTGTTTTTGTAGAAATGGTTCTTTAACCATCAAGATATCTTTAGTCTTAATTTTCTTTGCAGAAATACTAACAAATTTTTTATTTTTTTTTATTTTGACGCTTTTTTTTAATTCTTGGGCATTATACATAATTTTAAAAACAAATGAATATAAAACGAGAAAAAAGAAACAAGAGAAAAATATTATATAGATAGTCCTGAAAAAAAAATTAAAGATTTCTACAAGAGTAAACAAATATTAAAACCTCCAGAATAAAGGAATAAAGAAAAAAATAAAAGGACAGTAAAAAAAGCAATACAACAGTAAAACAACAAAAAGTATAAAAAATATAAAAAATAATGAGAAAAAAAAAGAAAAATAAATAAAACTTACAAAGAAAACTACATAGTCAATACAAATGCAGAAAACGAAATGGCAGAAATTGAAGTACAAAAGAGCATGTTTAAATAAATAATGAAAGAGGTGCAAAGAACACAAAAAAAAACTAAAAAAGAAGATTGTATAGTTAAACAAGAAAATGAAAAATAAAGAAATAAAGTGGGAACAAAAAAATACAGTTGTTACAAAAAATTAATAACTTAAAAAAATAAAAAAACTGAAAAAATAAATGACTTTATAACAGGCATAAAAAAAATTAAAACAAATAGCAAATAGAAATAAAAAAAATTCTGGAAAAAAAACAACAGTTAAAACAAGAAATGCACACCTAAAAGAAAAGAGAAACAAATATTACGGGTTAAAGCAGAAACATGGGAAACAAAGCAACAAATTATAAAAACTAAAAGAAATTTCAAAGAGACTAGAATATACATTGACAACCTGACACATGACAAAAAATGCAAACAAAATAAAATTAAAAACATTGCAAGAGAAAAATAAACAATTGGCAAAAGGGTAAAAATTAGTTAAAAAAAGTTAACAATTAAAATTAAAATGAAAGAAAAAAAAAGATACCCAACAAAACACAGCAAAAAAGTAATAAAAAAAAAATATACACGACAGCAAACAGCAAAAAATTAAACATGAATAGAAAAAAATTAAAAGTAGGTAGTAATTTTTTTTTCCTGAGGAGAAATCTTTTATAGACGACCCCACAGCTTGGAACGCATGGGAATATGGGACTCTACTATTTAAAATGTTTACCCACTAAAAAACCTCATTTTTTTGCTTTTTATTGTTTTATTCCCGATTCACCGTTTCCGATATGTCAACAGGAGCAAAACAAGCTCTTTTTATTTTTTCCTAGTTCTGTTCTTTCTTTAGCTCTTGTAAACGTTGTTGTTCTTCGGATTTTTTTCTTTTATGATGGTGATAACCATATGGTGCACGACTTTCCAGTTTTCCTTCAAATCCATCATTTTCTGTACCAGTATCTCTGGTGTTATGTCGCTACCCAGTTGTTTACTCGCAGTTTTCCTTGTTTCCACCCATCTTTGACAGGCAAAGATAACATGCTCAGGGCTATCCACTTCACCACAGTAGGCGCAGGTATCCGCAGCATTGATGCGCATTCGTTTTGTATACGTCCCAAATGATCCGTGACCAGTCAACACTTGAGTAAGCCAGTAGTCCAGATTTCTATGCTTGCATTTCATCTACTCTTTCAAGTTTGGTATGAGTCTCTTGGTCCATTGTCCCTTCTCCGTATCTGCAGACCAGCTTTCCTGCCACTCGTTTAACAAACACTCTTTCATCTTTGTCTTTGTTTTTTTTTTGTCAGATTCTAAGCACTGATGTATTTTTGACTTTTCTGCTACTAATAGTTCTATGGGAGGTTTTCCTGTGATTACATTTAGAGCCACCGTCAATGCTGTCCTGTACGCGAAAGCCACGCGCAACAACACTTTCCTTTGTACAGCGCATAGCATGTTTTTGTTTTTTTTTTTCCAGCACACTACTCCAAATCGGTGCTCCGTACAGTATAGCACTACTGTGCCTATAACTTCCCGCTTTGAGCTAGTTGGTTCTCCTGTATTTGGCAACAGTCTCACCAGGACTGCGATTTGCTGTTCTGCCTTTTTGGTAATTTCCTTGACGTAAATATCAAACATACCCCGGCTGTCTAGATATACACCTAAATCTCTAACCAATTTTGACGGTTTCATCTTGGTATCACATACTTTAAAAACTATGTCTTCTTTACCTTTTTTTCCCTTCAACATTAGTGCTTCCGTTTTTGTTAGTGACTGCTTATTGGCATTTATCCAGCGGTAGATTGTCTGCAAAAGCGATTGTTGTAGCATTCCCCATCATTTGTACTTGCAGAATTGGATCGTACAGCACGTTCCATAAGGTTGGTCCAAGGACCAATCCTTGTGAAACACCGGCACTTATGTCCATCTCTTCGGTTTTATTATACTCTAATTTTCTGTTCTTTAGGTACGCAGACAGGATATTTATCAGATAAGGTAACATATTTCTGCGCCTTAGTTTGTTTATTATTAGGCTACGTCTAGCTGTATTAAAGGCATTTTTAACGTCCAGAAGCACTAACACGCATCAATCTGCCTTGTCCCTATTTGCGACTTTGTAGATCTTTTCGATTGCTTGGATAGTCGATCTGTCTCTCCGAAAACCAAACTGATTTTCGTGCAGTCCTTTTGTTTACTCGATTTCCTAAAGAAGTCTTTTTCTTAACAGAATCTCATACAGCTTGCTTGCGGAATTTAGCAGGCTTATCGGTCTGAACGATAACTTCTCAATGCTGTTTACACCTTTCGGCAATAGAATTAATTTAGCGCATTTCCACTCCGTTGGGAACTTCACCATTCGGCCACCGTTTTACTACCTCTTTTATTACCTCTATGGGTATTCCATTTAGGCCAGGCGCTTTTTTGCCCTTCATTTTTTGTGTTGCCTCGAGTAGTAGCTCCATATTAAAAAGTGTAACCTGCTTTTCACACGGCTCCTCTATCCACTTGTCATTCGATCTTGAGAACAGATCTATTACAACTTGCTTCTTTGTTTCTGGGTCTAGTTCACATGGTAGTCTGTATTTTAAATTGCTCAAAACAGTTTTGAAGCCGCTCCCCCAGATATCATTTTTCACATAGTTTCTTTCATAGCATTTGTTTGGAAGCCCGGATTGTTATTTCTAATTCATTTCTGTTTTCTTTGAGTTTCCTACTTAGGTCGGCTGTTCCACCGTCGTCCGGAATTCGTTTCTGCAACAGTCTGAATATTTTTCTTTTGATCTTATTGCATTTGTCCCGTTTTTCTGCTATGTCCAGACTCCACCAATACGGCAACGTTTTTGTTGAGCTGTCCGTGTTTCTAACTATGCTATCCTTATAGGCTTCCTTTATCTTCTCATACATTGTTTTTTCTTCTTCCCAGCTTATTCTTATTTCAATGGATGCTCTAAACGTACTCCAATCTATGGCGGTCACTAATAAATTGTGCTTTTTGTCGTTTTTAGAATGCTTGTGTTTTATTTCAAAGCATATGTATGCACTGTGTGGCTGTCGATGTCTAGAACATCCCAATTCTTTATACTTCTAGCAATTTTCTTAGTTGTTACCGCCACGTCGATATGTGTTGCACTCATGCCTCTGACAAAGGTAGGTTTGTTTCCATGGTTACTGACAACTATGTCGCACGAGGAGAAATGGTCCATCCAGAAATGTCTTTTTACGTCTGAAATGGGAGCATCCCACGCCGGTGATTTTGCATTAATGTCTCCGGCCAGAATAGTTTTGCGCTTTGCATCTCTGATTACTTTTATGATTTTGTCAGCCTCCTTCTTATATAGTTCTAACGGAATATTGGGCAAGATGTAGCACCCTATCAAGTTAAAGACACTCTTCATGACACACACGTAACCATCTCTTCTGACTATGTCGCGTACACCTACATTTTTATTTAAAAAAGTCACTGCCACATCACTCCTCCTGTCTCTTATTCAACTTCCCCTTTCAACTAGTTTTTTGTTTGGTTTGCATATCAGTAGTATATCCACCTGCATTTGCATAGCAGCAGCATATGCAAAATCTTGCGCTATCCTCCCCCTACCTATGTTTATTTGCAGTATTTTAAGAGACATTTTTGTTGTTAATACTTTTACGTCTAACCTTAGCCTCCAACGCCTTGTTTATTTCCATTTCTTTTTTTCGGATAAGTCTCCTGAAATTTGGGCAACTGAATTGGTCCGATCTGTGGCCGCTGGTTTTATACGCTGTGCATTGTGCCGTCTTTCCGTAATTTCTTCAATTATGCCCAACTTAAAAAAATAGACAAGGAAACAGAAAACATAATTACACTAAGAGACCTAATTGGGAGAGTAGGAGACTAAAGTAACAGAATAGAAGAAGCAATAGGAAAGAAAAATAGAAATAAAAAACAACTATTATACTAAATAAAAATAAATATTTTATTTACTATCAATTAAAAAAACCAATTGATTGTATTTTCTAAATAAACATTGGAAAACAGATACAATCATAATAATTGTTAAATATACAAAATAAAACAAATAAAAAGGAAAACTATTACAATCTAAAACAACTAAAATTTAAAAAACCAAAGCAAATTAATAAAATAATTAGTATTAGAACAAAATGATACATTTAGTATTAACAATTGTATGCTTGCATTAATTGGTAAAGTGTTACTTTAAAAATAAAATTAAATGTAATTAAAAAGATTTATTGCCAGATTGCAAATTATAAATATTAATGTGTTAATTAAATTATGCTTTTAATAATTTATTTTTAGTAGAAGCTAATTATTTCAATAATGTTAGACTAATTACATTTTCAGTAAAAATTGTAAAAAAAATAATTTTTAAATAATATTAATAGTAATATATTTTGAATTATGGCAGAATAAATTTAATAAACATAAAATGCTATTAATTAATAATCAATTTAACTTTTATAGCAACCATAAATAATTTTCAGAAAGTTTTTGTGAATTTAATGTTAAATATAAAATTATATATAAGGATGCAGAATCTATTATAACAAATAATCATTATTGTAAACCATAAAACATTAGTAAAAATTCTACGTCATTGTATTTTTTTCCGGTATCAGAAGAGAAGTTTTTACTATATGTTCAAAAATTAAAGGGATCTAATTCTGCAAGAATATATAGAGTTTTTTCAAATTTAGTCACGAATCAATCTACTTTTTGTGCTATTCAAAAATACATGAAAATCTTTTTAAATAACATTGATAAAGGGAAACAATGTCATGAAATATTTCTTGATTTAAGCAAGGCTGTCCTTTATTGCTTCCTTTAAAGCCTTTCTCTTTCATTTTTCAGTTCTTCTTCAGTTTCATCAAAATCTTCTTCTCTTCTTCTTTGTTTTTTGATTTTTTTTGCTGTTTGTATTGTTTTCTTCCTGTTTTCCTTGACCTATTTGCATCACCAGTACAATCCTCTTCTTCCTCCTTCTCTGTACCTGGAAATTGATTCTTCCGCTGCTTTCCTTAACTTTTTCGAGTACCTTTTGCATCTTTCCTTTATGTTTTTGTTTTCAGTCACTTCCTCTGCTTCCATAACTTTATTTATCCTTTCTCTGTCCATCCTTTTTATGTTCCAATTTCCTTCTCTTTTGTCTTTCTATTTCCCTTTTCTGTTTGTGCTGTATTGTATGTACTTATGTAAACTCAGCAATTCTTCTTCTGTCACTGTCCAGCTCCTTACTACTCTTGCCGTTTCCCATGTTGCTATGATAATGTCAATGTATGATTTGATCTTCCTCTTACAAACGTTGGTGTGTCTCCTTGGTTGCATATTGTAAGATTTACGGTTTCTACCATCTCCTTAAGAATTTGACCTCTCCTGTCGCACTTGGTCCCTCCCTATCTTGGCGATTTTGTATCAACTATCAAACCTCCTATATTGGCCCACACTATTCTCTCTTTAGGTGTTTCCCATCATTCTACTTTTTCTCTACACTTACTTCTTGCTAGGATAGCAGCGTTTGAGTCTTTATATTTTATCCACTCTCTACTTATAGGTCTATTCTGAACATATTTTAACATCGATGTTAGCTAACATTGCTGTAGAAATTGATTTTTAACCAATCAAGTATTGAGTTTCTTAAATATAGCAACGTTTAAAAAGTTAATTAACATAAAAAAATGTTCAAAATACGGCTATAAGTTTGTTTTTATTTGGTTCACTTACTATTACTATGTCTATTTTTCCTCTTACCACTGTTGACATCATTAGGTCTTGCGCCTCTCTTCCTCTGTCTATATTTGTTTGGATGATGATATATTTTTTTGTTTGTGTCCTCATTTTCGTGTTGTGTTAAATTACTTGGATTCTTGTCTTCTACGTTCTTTCTTGGTCTTTTCATTTTTCTTTTGTATGCGAGTAAGCATCTTTTGCTCCTGTTCTGTGTTCTGTTTCTTTACACTTTATACAATATTTCCTATTACTGCATTTGGCTATCTGATGCCCTTTTTATCCGCATCTTATGCGGAACTTGAAACGGCTGTTTTATCTACTAATGTACAAGTAGATTTTAAGAAAAATATACAGTCTGCGCTGACGTTGTAGTAATAACACAAAATTACAAAAGAATGGTGAAGGTATTGAGACGAATTAAAACTTATTTGGAAAAAATGGAACTAAAGCTAAACACAGAAAAAAGCAAAAATTATGGTCACGAAAAGAAACAAAAATTTTTTTATTAGGATAATAAAAAAATTAAGGTTGTTAAAAAATTTAAACATTTGGGGTATAGCTTTGACTATAATATCACCCATAAAATCCATATAAAAACAACAACAAGAAAAGCTGAACTGGTTATGCAGAAACTTTGGAGCATGGGCAAAAGAAAACTAGAAAGACATTACCAAGCAAAAATAATTACTTTTTAACGCAGTGGTAAAAAGTATTATAACCTATGGAGCAAAAATATGGGGTTGGAAAAAAAAGACTCAGTACGAAAACTGCATAATAAATTTATTACATGGACATTAGAAGTTGATAAAAATACAACCGAGTACATTGTTATGCAAGAAGGACAAAGGGAAAAAATGGCAACATTAGAAAAGCTGTGCGTTACAAAAAAAATAAAACAAAAAACAAAAAATATACTAACACAAATAGAACAAGAACAAAAAAGAACACAAACAGAAAGCAAACAAAAATAGATGTATAAGTGAACAAATACGATGCGTAGAAAATCTGGGAATATCTAAAGAGTGGTTTGAAACATAAGAAGTAGGGGGCAAAGTATTCTACCGGAAGTTACAGATATAATAAATTGACAATCAACATACAATACTAGGTACAAGGAAAACTTCTGCAAAAAATAAAATAAACATTGCAAGATTTAGGTGTGAAAACAAAAATGCAAAAAAAAATTACGGATTGTAGTGGAGCGCAGAACATGCAAGTTATGCGGACAAAAGGGCACAATTAAACATTGGATTCAAAAATGTGGTGGAATTGCAGGAACAGTTATAGAAGGATGAAGTGTGTCCAAAATACTTAATGAAAATGGAAAAGAATAAAGTATAATTATAATTATATTAGATGAAATAAATAGGTGATAGTATAAATAAAAAGAATACATAATCGAAATTGAAAAAAGACCAGACAATCTAAATAAGAGAAATAAAGCTTTTCGTTTATCATCTACTTGAAAAACAGCATTGGCAACAACAAAATTAAAATTAAAAAAACCACTAACAGCTTCTTAACCAACAACAACTAATTTAAATACAGCACCCAAACCACAATCAGTTGCTTTACAAGTTTTGACTGTAGAAAAATCAATTATTCGACCAACTACCAGAAATCAGACAAAGAAACTTTACACTCAATAAAGTTTCTTGTAAGTTAGCTTTGACAACAAAATTAGTTTTATATATCAATGTCATATTGATATATATATATATATATATATATATATTATATTATATCAAAAATAGATAGAATAAATCTCTCCAAATGATGGCAGATAAGATTCTGCCGAAACGTCAAAATATAATAAATCGTCAAACGCAAAAAAAAACCGAACATAAATAAAAATAAAAATAATTATATTTGCGAAAATTTAAAATATAACATATGGCCATGTATGAGTGAAGTGGTACGAAAAATATTTTTTTTATGTCGCAACTTTAGGAATCGGTTCTTTAACATAAACTCTGGTTCCCTGATTTTTTTTAGATTTTTTGTGCTACCCAGTGCCGAGATATTTAAGGTACAACTTTTAAAAATGTAAATTTTTTACCTTTTTTGCAATTTTCAAACGCCTGTAACTGTTTAGGGAATTTTGTTTGCAAATTATTGAAGATAACATTTATTGCTTAAAATTGATCAAAAATTCTAAAACAAAGTGTTCGAGACATTTCAGTTAATTTTTAAAATGTTTTTATTTTATTAAAAACAGATTAAAAAAAAAATGTTGGGTATTTTTAATTTTTTGTTTAATAGGTCAAAAAAATACTTTTATATGTTATTGATATACTCTGAAATTTTTAGGATGGGCAATAATTTACAATTGGCTTCGACGTAGATGTTCCAGCGATTATGAACGCGTTAGAATAAATATAACATTAATTCAATCATTTGGCAACGCTGGATCGATGTCAAATAAAGTGAAATTCGTACAAATAATGGCATTTACAATTAAATTGAATTTTTTACTGCTTTTTCAAAAACAATATAATAAACAATTGCAACTAATATATTTAAACATTTTTACAAGATTGTAATAATAATAGAAAAGCTTAAAAAAAAAGTTTAAATAACAAAACCTAACCAAAATAAAAGTAAACGTCAAAAATTACAGTTTGCTTTTATACCCCATTGTAAAAGTTTATGTTAATTTGTTTGATTGAAATTATTATGCAACTACAATTTACTGTAAATATAACATTAATGCACGATAAATTCAATCGCGTCATCTGGCAACGCTGGATCAATGACAAATGAAGTGAAATTCGTACAAATAATGACATTTAAATTAAAGTAAACGTCAAATTTGACAGCTTTTATATCTCATTGTAAAAGTTTATGTTAATTTGTAAATTCATTTGACATTTTTTGGGTTTTTCAGTTAATAAATAATTTTTTTATTATTATGTTTAATATAAAGAAACAACGACTTTGGAACAACCATTGTTCTTATATATTTAAATTAGAAAACAAAAAGTGTGCAAAAACTAGTTTAAGAAAACCGACATTGGATATGATTAAATATTTAAATCTAGGAGATGACATGAAACTTTGCTCTGTTTGCTATAAAGATGCAAGATTAAGAACTAAAACTATAGCTGATGATATTTCAGGTACATAATTTTATAATCTGCTAACACTGTCAAATTATCAATAAATACTTAGAAGTTTCAAATTCTCAAATATCGACTACTTCAAAAAAATCAGAGTATACAGGAGAGAGTGCTACTTTAGAAATCAACAATTTTAAAACGTTAGATTCGGATGAACGTCCTTCATCATAATTTAAAAGACGTTTAAGATCACGTCGAGTTTTTTAATAATCTCAAGACAATTTTTAAAAATCCAACTACGACAAGAATTCAAAAAATACAACTTTTGACGTTAATGCCATCGCATTGGAGTACATACAAAATAACAAGTATTTATGGAGTCTCACACAGAGTTGTAGAAGCTTCTCAAAAAATTTTAGAGGAAAGTAGAATATTAGGTTCACCTAATCTAAAACCAAGTATATTATTTTGACCATCAGTCTATTTGATAAACTAAATTTGTACTTATAATCGTAGGAAAAATACTCGACGATAAAACAAAAGAGAAAGCTATTAACTTATATTTAAAAGATGATGTTAGTTCACAAATGCCTGGTAAAAATAATTTTGTCACCACTAAAAACAACGCTAAGGATAAAATAAAAAATGAAAAACGATTACTCTTGGGACCACTGAGAGAAATTTATGCTATGCTAAAAGAAGAAAAACCTGGTTTGAAAGTTGGTTTCTTGACCTTTGCCATCTTACAACCGACTCAATGTGTTTTTGTCAAGAGCGCTGCATTCATACCGTTTGCGTGTGGACTATACACCAAAACGTCAAATAATGTATATTCGGTAAAACAAATCACTCATGTGTTATTAATTACTTATCAATTTTTCAATAACAGGTGCAAATCTAAAATCTTTAACTAAAGGCAAAAAACATGAGATTGCTACAAATCAGGACTGTTTGAATTTAATTACGTGCAATATTCCAACAGAGAGTTGTTATTTTTTAAAATGTGAATTGTGTCCAGGATAAACAAAATTACGTACATATATTGAGAAACTGTTTGATTTAAATGAGGTTGATTCTGTAAGTTTTAAGCAATGGGTCAACACGCCGTACTGTACACTCGAAACAATTACAAAAGATTCAACGGAATTTATTGAATACTTTTCCGAAAAAGTCCATGTTCTTTTGACAAATGCTTACATCGCAAAACAGCAATCAATATTTTTGAGAGATTTAAAAACAAAAATATCTGAGACAGAATTTATTGTTATTATGGATTTTTCTGAAAATTATAGTTTTGTTGTACAAGAGGCTGCACAAGGATTTCATTGGAATAACAATCAAGCTACAATTTTTCCTGTTGTGGTATATTAAAAGTCCAGAGAAGGAAACCTGCATAAAAGTTATATTATTACCTCTAACAATTTAACTCACGACAATGTTGCTGTTCATACATTTATAAAGATTATAATTCAAGAATTAAAAAACAAATTTAAAATTATTAAAAAAATTCACTATTTTTCTGATGGAGCGCCGCAACAATTTAAAAATTATAAAAATATTTTAAACTTATTTAACTATAAGAAAGACTTCAAAATTGATGCAGAATGGCATTTTTTCCCAACAGCGCATGGCAAAGGACCAAGCGACGACTAAGTGGAACCGCAAAGAGAACTGCAGCAGCTGCAATTTTGCAATTACTTGCCGATAAGCAAATCTTGACGCCCCAACAACTTCATGGTTTTTTTGTGTCATCTGAACGGTTGAAAAGTATCAAGTTCTTTTTTCTCCGGCTTCTGATTATACTTTCAATGAAAAGAAACTTTTTCAACGATTTGTTAAAAAAAACGAATTAATCATATTCAGTAAAAACATCATCTAATTCCGACAGAAGATAGTATGTTTTCAAAAACTCAGTTTTCAACTAATAATTTCTTTTTTACAAAACTAAAATAGTATGCTATATAAGTTTTTACAATGTACAGTATAACAAATAAACGAATAAGTGTAATTACACAGAAGTTTTATTTTTTTTTATTATGAAAAGCTTATTTGATAAAAAAAATAAAAATAGGAGGATATAAGTATTATTTACAAATGCACAATAGCTAATCATTAAATTGAATTTTATATAAATATATCATTTGTCAATATTATTTCTGAAATTATTGTTAATTCTAAAATAATAAATGAAATAGACAGTGAGTAAAAAACAACATACTAAGTATAAAGTTGATTTTTTTGTACAGCAGTTATTTTACAGATCAATCTTTAAAAATATATAAAAACCTGTTTTATTTTTTGTAAAGTTTTTCGTATAATTTAAATAATGCATAAAAAAAATTAAATACTTAAAAAAATTTAGTCATTATTTTTGTTGTTTTCTTTTCGATATTTTTCTTGATTACAAAAACGCTGATTTCTTAGAAAGTTCTTTATTGTCCATCCTAAAAATTTCAGAGTATATCAATAACATATGAAAGTATTTTTTTGACCTATTAAACAAAAAATTAAAAATACCCAACATCATTTTTTTTTCTGTTGTTAATAGAATAAAAACATTTTAAAAATTAAAGGAAATGTCTACAATATATTTTTTTTTTATTTACATCTTCAATAATTTGCAAAAAAAATTCCCTAAAAAGTTACAGGCGTTTGAAAATTGCAAAAAGGTAAAAAATTGACATTTTTGAAAGTTGTACCCTAAATATCTCAGCACTGAGTAGCACAAAAAATCTAAAATAAATCTAAAAAAAAATCAGGGGACCAGAGTTTATGTTAAAGAACCGATTCCTAAAGTATCTATATATATATATATATATATATATATGTTATTTTTTAAATTTTCGCGGATATAATTATTTTTATTTAAATTTATTTTCGGATTATCCCGCGTTTTCTTTTTGATATATATATATAAACATATATTAGACAACTTTACAGAGTGATCTTAATGCAAAAAAAAGTAACCCATGCCAAATTACAGCTCTTAAAAATAGAAAAAACACGTGTCGCACTGCCTATGAAGTTTTAAAAGTAACCTCATTATATTACTTAAAAAAATATTATTAATGTGTTACAAATTTGACTAAATGAAAAAAATACGTACAATACGACATTTTAAAGGTTTTCAAAATAAAATAAAAAAATTATTGACCTAAGCCTCAAGTTCTAATGATTTTTGTTTACTAGTCTTATTTTATGTTCAAAATTTGAAATATAAAAAAAATATGTTGATTTAAAAAAGATTAATCAGAGTATATTGATGTAAAGTTTTATGTGTAACCTAAATTGCAAGTACTCAATTGCTTTCTTGGGGATCCAGAGAATGCATCTGACTCAAATCAGAAAGGTATGATACTTATTGAGTATATTAATTTTGAAAATTCAAAGGTAGTGCAACACGTGTTTTTTTTTTCTTAAGGGTTGAAATTTGGCATAAAATACTTATTTTCATAACGATCACTTTCTGAGAATGCACACACAAAAATTGCACCCAATTTTTTTTAAGAACCAGTATAATATATTTATAATGGTTTTAATTCATTATTATATATGTTGTGGTATTTTTTAAGTTTATATGTCGTTTTTATTTTTTAAACACTGAAGAAGACATTCAGCAGATGTCAAAACATCTGTAATACTAAATGATTTGTGATAGAATTTAAAAACAACAAATTTAAATAATTGAGTAATTTATTGTCTGAAGAAGACTGAGTAATTGTTTTATTTAATCTTGTAAATATATTAGGTTTTTGATGGATTACACACAAGTAAAAATAAGTTATTAGCCGTTAAGAATGCACTAATTCTTACAAACGTTACTTAATTAAAATCAATATTAAATATATATGGGAAATTCCATTATTTTTCGACTAATTTGAAAAAGTCGACCTTTTTGATTTTGGTCAAATTTTTAAGGATCAAAATAAAGATGAACAAAATGAGATTCCCAAAATGTTGGACCTTAGAATATTGCCTGTTTATAATGACACACATTTGAAGGTCAGAAATTTTATAATAAAAAGTCTTTTTTAGATTATTTTGTATCTCAATTTTTGGGCCTCTAGAAAAAGATAAAAAGGTCTACGGTGGCTCAAAATATTCCTTATTGCATGTACTTTAAAACCCATATTTGTATATTTAATGTTGAGTCATTTTGAAATATCAAGCTTTAAACATGATTTACAAAAAACGTAAATTTGAAAACTTGAAAAATTATGCTTTGTTTAAACCGTTCTAACTTTGTCAACTCCTAAAAAAATTTGATCCACAAGGTCTAGATTTCTTCGTGTTTAATCTTTCCTTAAAGTATTCACACTAGACTTATAGAATCAATTCATATTCACCACTATTTTGATGCAGGACATTGCACATTTTTTCGCGATCTTTAAAACTGTAATTTTTAGGTCCCGAAAAAACGCTGTCACCTTATGTCGATTTAAGTCAAAATTTCAGTAAATACTCTTTAGACCACAAGAAAAAAGGTTATTTATATTAAAAATGGTATATCAAGTATTATCATGAATTTTTTATATTCAAAAATCCTCAAATTCGGCATTGTTTTTCAGAAAATTTAAATCACAATTTAAGACTTATTTAATCTGATTAATTGAAGTTATTTTTGCAAAGTTATATTACAATATAACAAAATTAAATGATTTTTTAATAAATTAAATCACAAAATATCTGTTGATTAATAATATAAAATATACATACCAAATTTTTGTAATTTTCAATTTTCTTATCCACAATTTGCAAGAAAAATTAGATTATTGCAAACCATTCAACTTTTGGTTTGTATATATCATCAGCGTCTATACCGATATGTTAGATATTTTAATTTTTGTTATTTCTAAATTATACGTTTGGTAGATGTTTATTTTGCTCACTTTTTTTCTTTAGCGGATACACAAGTTTGTTATTTGCTGGTTGGGGATCCTATTGTGGATACAATAGGTGTGTTGAGTTCTGAATACTAGTTTTGACTTTACTAAATAACCACATAAACAATTTCTTACTGTAAAGTAATTATAACAAGTCTACTGATTAAAACTGAATTACGTTTAACCTCTCGTTTTATTAGAAGTTAGAGCTAAAGTACAGTAATCCCAGAACATCGTTGCTCATAGAATATGTTAAATGTAAGCGCAATTGAAGGATGCTAAAACAAGCAAAGCATGAGTGCAACAAAGCAATTATAACTTTTGTCTATATTAAGTTGCCTATTATACCGGCCAATCTATTCTGCGGTTACTATAGTGTGATAAAACAAACACTCTAAACATACACGCAAGTGAGTTAATTTTGTTTTTAAATAATGTTAAAAGTTAACTCACAAATTAATTTGACGTGTCCCAGTCAAACTGTTGTTTTTTTTAACGATGTTATCTCCTCGTCTATAGGTCGGTTTTTACAAGCAATAAAGAGAATAAAAATACTAATATCAATTTGATATTAATTTTTTTTTTATTTGATTATATAAATACACCTCATTTAAGTACAAAAACATTACTATCTATGTTATTAATATGAAGGTGTTGCAAAAGAGGTACTATACAAAGATTATAGACAAGTTAATAAAGTAAATTGGACACGTTATACCGATCAGATTTTAAAATATACCAAAATTACTAATATTTCTTTGTCAAGTTCTAGTTTTGGTAATAAACATGATTTAACTGAACAATATGATGATCAGTCTAGTGGTACAAATAGTAGTACGCCGCTTACGCTTTTGAGAGTATCCATTCTTGTAGAGCAATAAAGTTTAGTTGTGTATTAAATTATATACATAATTCGGTGAAAACCACCTGACAAATCAATCTTGTTAAAATAATTTGTTGATCCTTCTATTTTTTATAACCTCTTATAAAACACTCTGTGTGATACACTTTAAAACGTGATTGTTGACTATTACAAAAAAAATACTCTTTTTAATACAAATAATTGCTTGGACTAATTGGAGTTTAGTGGTTTAGTCAATTGAAACCATTTATAATTATAATAACAATGTTTAACATTATTTTGAAATTAACCTAAATGTATTCAGAATAATAATTTGTATGTTGTGTTACAATTTATTGCTTTATTAATTAAAATAATTAATATGAATAACAGGAACAATGCCCAATTATAGGCATAATTTTATAATCTTTACAATTTATATTCTTATCAATATCAACCGTATTTTAGCTGAAGGTTGCTTTAATAAATAAATATTTATATGTCCTTAATACTACTTCCTACATGAAGTGCATGTTTTATGTGAGGTTATCGAAACTTGTAAATCTCGATTCGGATCGTGCCTGACCTTCCTCGGGGGCCAATTTTAAAATTTTCACCTAAAAAAGTGTAGAAGCGCGCGCGCGTTTATTCCCTCATAAATCCTCTCTCGCAAAGCGGTTCAAACCCGGGACGAAAAACCGTACATTCAAAAAAAATCTAAACATTACAGAATCGCGGAATTGACTTTCTATCGCGACCCTGTCTCTGACCTCACGTCACAAGCCTCGCGGAGCGATTTTCCTCCTCCACCACCCGGCATCATCTCAGCGACGCTCTCGGCGTGAACAATTAGAAAAAATCAAATCTACCGCTGGAAAAATTAATCGCGAGGAAAAATCGCGCGGAATTCACTTCCGACGTGTTCGTGCCGCGGCTGAGAATTCCGATTCATATATTATTTCCCCGTGAAGAAGAAAGGAAAGGAACTCCAATTAGCCTCCACTTTATATCCCCTCAACGTCCCGGAGACGGTTCGCTTTCTCGTCTGCCATCTTATAATAACGGGTCTGTGCGAAATGCAGCCGCGGAAAAATGTGTTTTAAATAAACGCATGGCACGTTATCTAAATATTGGTATTATTAGTGTCGTCTTCATGGCAATCACTTCCCTCACGCCACACACGGAATAGAACGGACTAGTCGATTTCCTAATTTCTTGTTTACACCAGCGATCACACAAGCATGACGAATTAATCAGTGGGTTTTAATTATATAAAACTACTTCCACTTTGTACATCAAGTGATTAAAGATAGGCTAATCAAAGTAGTCTATAATTAGAAGTATTAGACAATAGATGTAAATCACTATAATATAAAAGAACTATTAAATGTTTATTAAAATCAAAATTAGAGCAATTTTGTCAAATTTGTCATAAAACATTTGAAATAAGTTAAAATTTATTATAAATTTAAGATTAGCATTAAGTTTTACTAACAATTATTTCCTTTGTAACTATTCAAAAAACAATTATCACATTAAACTCTGCTTTGAATATCAAATTAAATTTAAAAATTTGATTGTAAACTGTTAAATTGATATATAATGTGTTTTCAGACATAAAACTGCAGTACAGTAAATTATTTTATGTGCTGTAAAACGTAATAATGATATTATAAAAATACATATTTCCGGTTATATATTAGGTTTACATTACAGTAGATCCATAAAATCAAGTGATGATTCTGCAATCTTTGTTAGTGCTCATATTGATAACTACAAATAATTATCACGCAAAGGGCTCCTTGTCCTACACGAGTTGAAATAAAAACAAAGTGAAAGGTAATTTCTATCTCGTGTAATGTTACAATTAATTCTCAACCTAAAACCAATTATGCTTTTGTAATATGTGTGGTGTCGAAGAGTCAGGTTCCTACAAAGCAAAGTGACATTTTTTGGTGACAATGTGATTAATGTTTAAGACTAATTGAAGAGTCTGATGCAAGAAAAAAAATAAGACTATTTTGTTTAAATTGAGATATATCTACCACAAGGTTTTGCAAAGTATAAGCTATTAATTGGTACAAGAACGGGACAAGTGCGTACATAAACAACAAAGTTATTTTGACTTGTTACTTTTACAAGTTTGGTGCAGATTGCGATTTGAGCAATAGCTCTTGGTATATTCAACATGCAACTTACGCAGAATGCTGATAACCCTGGCGAATGTTGTGAGGTTAGTCCTTTAGTACATAGCACGTGTTTAAATGTCGGACTTGTCTGAACCATTTCAGGACTCGGAAAGTGAGTCGACAGTACATTGGACAGCTATACTATAGCAGGCTCAAGAAAGTTTTGTGAAGAAATAAGTAATAAAAACAATAACAATAATGCTAATAGAGTAAGAAAGAAGAAAAGAAATGTTAAAAATGTTGGTAGTTGAAGACAAAAAGTTGCTGCTAGACTGTTAGACTGCAAGACGAGGTTTGTTGTTTTAAAAAGACCTGTTTTAATAAGTTTACCAAGCGCGCAAGAAAATTTTTGAGTCATTTAATGCAATAGCCGATTAAAAGAAACAAGATTCATATTTGACCCGTTTAATTTCTGCTACTTCAAAACAGAAAGCATTGTTTTAACAAAATTTTACAAGAGTAATAATTGTGTGAAAAATGGAAATTTCAATTCCAAGTGATAATTTTTTATGATTTTCGATAAGGTTTAACACAGCAGAAATGTGTGGAAAAACTTAGTTTATTATTTGGGGATGAAGCACCATCCAAAACTATGGTTTACAAATGGTTCGCAGAATTCAAGCGTGGAAGACGTTTGATGACAATCTTTGCAAAGGTCGTCCACCTCTGTTGTCGCAAAAAATAATGATGCTGTGCGTGAAATGATTTTGTCAGATCGGCATGTGACACTATTTGAAAAAAAAAAAACAATCACGTGTCAAGTGGTGCAAGAAAATCTAAAGAAATTTGAAGGGGTCGTTCAAATTTGGTATATAACATCGTAACAAGTGACAAATATTGGATATATTCATATGAGCCTGACACTAAACAGCAATCGACTATATAGGTGTTTCAAAATTAACCTAAACCCACAAAAGTGGTGCGTTCACAAAGCGTTTCAAAAAGAATGATTGCTTGTTTCTTCGAAAAAACGGGTCATGTTGAAACTGTTGCGTTAGAGGATCAAAGGACAATTAATGCTAACTGGTATACTTCAATTTGTTTGCCGGAAGTTATTGCTAAAATCAGAAGAAACAACCTAAACCGGCGAATCATTGTTCATCATGACAATAAAAGCGCTCACACAGCACAACAAACTGTTGAGTTTTTGACCAGTAAGAACATCCAATTAATGACTTATTGCCCATATTTGCCTGATTTATTGCCCAATGACTTCTTTTTATATTGACATATTAAAAATAAGCGAGCGTTTTTCATTGCCTGAAGAGGCCGTTGAAGCATTTAAAAATTGGTTTCATCGGATGCAAAAGTGTAGATTTTAAAGGTCACTATATTTTGAAAAACAATAAAGCAATTTACATAACGTAATTTGTGTTCGATTTACATTTTCCGCGAATTTTGGCAGTGTCCCTCGTAATAAAAAAATTAAAATATTGCCATTACCAGCTGGTAATTTACACCGTAATAACGAAGTAATTACTTATTGAATACACCACAACTGATACACCCAAAAGTTTAAATATAGAAAAATAAAAACTAATGATCACTAATAAAAATAAGCTAATTTATATATGGAAGATTTTGAAACTAAAACTATTAATTTTGCTCCACTAAAACCAAAATTATGGCTCAGATATGCAGATGATACATTTGTAATTTAGCAACATAGTAAAAATAATTTAGATACTTTTTTAAATCATCTAAACAATATAAATAATAAAATTCAGTTTACAATTGAAATTGAAAAAGAAAATAAAATATCCTTTTTAGATATTTATTTTTATTAATTAAACAATCTAATGGTAGTTTAGAGCATACTATTCATAGAAAACCAACACATACAAACCGTTATCTTAATACACTTTCTCATCACCATCCAGCCCAAATAAATTCAGTAACAAAATCTTTATTACATACAGCTAACATTATGTGATCAAAATTACATAAAAGAAGAAATGAAACGTTAGAAAATGCTTTCTTACAAAATAGTTTCAATAAAGCATCATTGAAACTGTTATTAAACAATAAAATTACAAACAACGACAAAGAAAAATATGAAACACATAAATATGCCTTTTTACCATGTGTCAAAAGTACCACATACAAAATTTCAAATTTTTTAAAAAGATACAGCAATTTTTAATACAAATTTAAAAATAAGTGAAGTTTTAAAACGCCCAAAACATATTATCAAGTCAAGACGTGTACGAAATTCCATGTGCAGATTGTGCAAGATCTTATATTGGACAAATTAACCGCAAAATTAGCACAAGAAAAAAAGAACATATTCAAGCAGTTCAAAAAAATGAATCTACTTTATCTTTAACGGAAAAGTAAATTCATTTTTTTGAACTGCACTAATCTACTTTATCATGGAACATGTAAATTCAAGTAATCACAAAATTAATTTTGAAAGAACTAAAATTTTAGCAAAAATTAAACATTTTCATACTAGGATAACACGAGAAGCCATCGAAATTGAAAAAAGACCAGACAATCTAAATAAGAGATGATGCTTTACGTTTACCATCTACTTGGAAAACTGCATTGGCAACAAATAAATTAAAATTAAAAAAACCACTAAGAGCTTCTTTATCAACAACAACTAATTTAAATACAGTATCCAAATCACAACCAGTTCCTTTACAAGTTTTGACTGTAGAAAGATCTAATTGACCAACAACCAGAAGTTAAACAAAGAAACTTTACACTCAATAAAGTTTCTTGTAAGTTAGCATTGACAACAAAATTAGTTTTCTAAAACAATGTCATATTGATATATAGTATATATTATTTTATTTTAATATAAATCACTCCAGATGATAGCAGATGGAATTCTGCCAAAACGTTGAAGTATAATCAATCGTCAAACTCAAAACAAACCAAAAATGAATAAAAATTAAAATAATTATATTTACAAATATTTAAAATATAATATATATATATATATATATATATATATATATATATATATATATATACTTTATTATCAATTTAATGCAGCCGAAAAGAAAAAAAGTCGTTGAAAGTTTATTTGATATTAAGAAACTTATTGATGACTACCCTAGTGCTGACGCAAAAATTGCTGACAGGAGAATTCGAATTAGACTAAATCACCTAATCGGTCAAATTAAAAGACGCAGTGTGAATTGATGTTATGATGTATGAATGTGATGTTGATTGAGTTAATTCTAGTAGTATTCACAATCAGACATATTGCTGATCCAGCTTATCTTTATCAACTACACGTTTTTCTTCTAAAAAAGATACAGTGTAATTGATAAAGATTTTAAAACCTATTATACAGAGGTAGGCAATGAATGTTTACTGAATCAGGAAAATAGCAATACATCATCATGTGATGATATTGACAATGAAGCGCTGTACAGAACTCCAGTATCAATTAATTCAAATTTTCCTAGACGAGCTGCTGTAGGCCCATTTTTAAAAAGGGTGGAAAAGCTTAGAATTGCACAAAATGTTTTCTGGAAACGCATTAGCTTGGTATTGCTCAACAAGAACCAGAGTTGCTAACTGGGATACATTGGTTACTACATTAAAACAAGATTTCTTATCTCCTGATTATGAAGATAATATTTGGGACAAATTTTAAATCGACATCAACAAAGAGGCAAGAGTGTAAGTTTTTTTATAGCCATAATAGAGAACCTTTTCTATAGACTCTCGGCAATCCCAAGTGAAGTCACAAGGTTGAAATATATTCAAAAAAATTTGTTACTTGTTTATATCGCCATATTAGGCCTTGTTGAAATAAACTCAATTGCAAAATTGTCAGAATTTGTTGGCGGATTGAGTCGACTTTAACTAATTATCCTCAAAAACTATCTTCTTTGCAACCTCGAGTGGCAGTAATGGAAATGGAAAAGCTGCAAGTATCAAAACGTACCTGTTGAAATAAAATTTTGCTATCGGTGTGGTGAGAAAGACCAAATTGTTGCTATTTGCAAAAGTTGTCTTATAGTGCCATGCTAGCTAGAAGCGTCGGTACACCTATCATATGTTTGTGGTGTGCAATAATAGTTCCACACAAGCATACGGGACCTACAGTTTAACGTGGAATCCGAACCACACCACTAAAGAGGTTTACTAAGCAAATACTTTGCTGGTTTGCCATTGCCTTGCAAAGAAGACAACCGCATTAAAATATATTTGACAAATTAGATATTGTCGCTACCGGGAATTAAACCCGGGCTGCCTGCACAACAGTCCTTGCACTAGACCATTGTGCTACGGTCGCAAAAGTTTTGCAAAGTCAAAAAACAAGTAGATAAAATTTGATGTGTCGGTAATCGTATCCAAAGTAATTGTCACACCGACCGAAACAGTAATGACTGGTTATTATGGTTAAATAGACTTAAGAAAATGTTTAAACAAGTGTGTATTGTAAATCCATTGTTTGATAATGTTCAAGGTGACAATCGCCCATTTTTAAAAATACATGTTTCTGGTGTAATTTTCTATGCTCTTGTCGATACTGGCGCTATTTTTTTTAAGTTAGGAGTAAAGCATTACAATTTTAAATCCAATGCCTTTAGTAGATACTTGTATTACACATGTGAAAACGACAGATGGTGGCGAACATGTTGTAAATGGAGTAATCAAATTAAAGCCTTAATTATCAGATGTTTTGCGTATAACGGAATGTTTATTGGTTAAATCATAATCCTTAAAGCAGATTTTATTAAGAAACATTTCATAAAATTTTATTTCAGCATTAACACTTGGAATTTAGCTCAAACTAACGTTTTGGCTATATGTAGCCTAAATTCTAATTTAAACCAAGAGAAAAACTATAAAGTAAGAAAGTAAAATTCTTTGGGTAGTAGAAAACTACGACTACACATTTATACACTCATTCTAATAATATGAGTTCAGCTGAACCAATACGTCAAAAACCATTTTTTTTTCCTTTTTATAAAAAACCATCTCGATAAAGAAATAAATAAAATGTTAGATCTAAAAGTAATCCGACCTTCTTCAAGTTCACGGTGTTTACCAGTACTGTTAGTAACAAAACCTAATAAAGAGTTTAGATTTTGCTTTGACGGTCGCAAACTCAATTCAGTAACTAAACGTCTTGCCTATCCTTTACCTAGATTTGACAGCATTTTAAATAAATTTAAAGATGCACAATTTATATCCAGCGTAGACTTGAAAAGCGTCTTTTCCAAGTTCTGTTAGACAAACCGTCAAAAAAGAAAATAGCATTTGTTATTTTAGGAAAAGGCCTTTTGGACTTAATAATGCCGCTCAAGTCTAACAAAGACTGATAGGGCAGGTTTTTGGCCCGGAATTAGAACCATACGTTTTTGTATATTTTGATAATATTATTGTTATAACCTCACCATCAATCGTGAGAAGAGCAAGTTTTGTAGAGTGTTCTTTAAATACCTCGGGCATATTGTGGATAAAGAAAGACTACAAACGGATCCCGAAAAAGATAGCAGTATGGTCAGTTACCCTCCACCAAAAACTACAACCGAAGTTAAACGTTTTGTAAGACTTTGTTTATAGTATAAAATGTTTATCCCAAAATTTTCAATTATTATAGCTCCAACCAACGGCTTGATAAAAGGTAGAAAAAAAAGGGTCAAAGTATATGTTGGATTAACAAAGCGCAATCTTCTTTTGAAACTTTGAAAAAAACGCTTATTAACGCTCTTGTACTGGCGTCTCCTAATTTTAAAAACATTTTTTTATCCAAAGTGATGCGTCCAATATTGGAATCGGCAGATGTCTTCTTCAATTAGATAAGAATGGAGATGAGCACGTAATTGCGCATACTGGGCGTGTTTTAAGTCGTTCTAAACAAAATTACGACGTTATGGAACGGGAATGTTTTGTTCTTATTTACACAAATAAAAAAAATTAACTTTATGTTGAAGGGGCAAAATTTACTGCCCTAACTCATCGTCATTCTTTTCTTTGGTTGCAAAACAGAAATGATCTTGCAGAAAGATTGGCAAGATGGGCGTTAAGATTATTTCAGTTTGATATGGAATTAGTACACCAGAAGGAACCTTAAAGGTAGTACCAGACGCACTTTCACGAGTGGTGCTTTAAATCAATCAGGTAAACATAGTAACTACCAAAGAAAAAACTAAAGATGAATAGTATGATCAAAAGTACTTAGGAGTAAACCAAGATTCTGACAATAACCCTGACTGGAGAACTACCGACGGTAAATTATTTCGCTTAATGTTTATTCAACAGCAATTACCAATCCATCTTCTTAAATAGAAAATAGTTGTGCACAAAAGGGACCGAAGATCCATATTGTTAAAGTGTCATGACAATCCCTTATTAAGACATTTTGGTTTTTATAAAACTTACCGGAAAATTTTGCAGAGTTACTGCTGTCCAAACATAAAAGATGAGATACTTAGCTATATACGGGAATGTAAGGTTTATGGAGCTCAGAAAGTGCCAAATGTAGCTAGAGCTAGATTAATAAGCAAAAAAAAATGACAAATGTCATTAAAAAAAAACCCGATTAAAAAGCTGATTGTGCCAAACCATTGGTCCTTCAAAGCCGCATCGGTCGTGAAAAACCGAACAGAAGCCGACATTAGAAATCGTCTCAATTTATGCAAAAACACTATATAAAGACACTAGCACAAATTGAGGAGCAATTATATAGAATTGACAAAGAAACCAAATATATTTCAGATAAGGAATTAGATGAAAGATATTATAACGTGTAAGATAAAGTCTGAAAGTTTATATTCAAAGCTGAAGAAGAAACAAACTCTATAACATTAACTGGAAGCGAAATTACGTCGCAAATCAAATTTCTGGCATTATTTTACCCCAATTTTCTGGAGCATATGACAGATGGTTAGAATTTCATAACACCTTTGTCTCATTAATAGATGAAAACCTTAACACAAAGAAGATTGAAGAAATGCATTACCTAAATGTAGCAACTAAAATGGAAACGGCAGAGGTAATTAGTGCCTTATCATTTTTAAGTCTTCTTTAAGTTTTCCCTTTTGCCTCAGTTCTGGGCTACTTGGTACCAATTGAGTCTTGCCGTACGTTTTATGTCGTCGCTCCATCTCATTTGCGGCCGTCTCGTCCCGCGCTTCTACTGTTTCTTCATAGTATCATTATAACTGCTGACAATTATGATGTAGCTATGGGCTCTATTAAAAGAGCAATACAAAGATACTCGAGCAATAGTGCAGTGTCATGTAAATAAATTATTTAAACTCTTTTAGATGCTAATAGCTTTGCATGAGACTCTATGTTTACTGCTGCGCACCTAAGTGCACACAGCACATACATGCGTTTTGTATATTAAAGCGCCCAGTGGAGCATTGGGATGATGTGTTGACGCACCAAATAGTTCAGAAATTTGACGATAAAACAAGAAGCCAGTGGGAAGAATTGTTGGTGACATAGGATGTTTCAACATTTAATCAATGCAAATTTTTTGACAATTAAATCCAGGACGTTGCAAGCTTGCAAGAATGATACGAAGGTTCCGCAAAACAAGACGGCAAGGAATTTATTAATTACGGCTGAAACAAGAAATGTTACTTAAGCAATTGTGAAATGTTACTTATGCAATTAAGAACACCTTGTATATACATGTCCAAAATTAATTAGTAAGCATCTTAGCAGAGAGATTTAGTCTAATTACCGAGAATAAGCTGTGAATAAATTGTTTAAGATCAAATCACATCGCAAGAAACTGCAGATCATCTAAATGTAGAAAATGCAATAAACTGCATATTGATGGCAACATTAAGGAAGAAGAAAAAATAAATTCAAATACAGCAATAATCGGGTGTCTGAATCAGCAAAAACAACAAGAACCATCTCAAACTATATTGTCCGCATGTGAATTATACTTGAATGATTGCTGGGGAAACAAGCATTTGGTTAGAGCTCTATTAGATTCAGGTTCTCAAGTGCATCTTCTACAAACAGAACCGGCAAGAAAATTGAGATTAAACAGGCAAGCAACTTCTTTGCCTATATCGGGAATTAACGAGTCAACTACAAATGCCCAAAAGCAGACAACCACTACAATGTATTCAAGACATAATAAGTTCAGCGTAAAATTAAAGATATTTATTTTGAATAAAATCAACTTAAACGTACTATGTCAAACATTCAACAAATATTTGATTAAAATTCTAAGAAATATTAAATTAGCGGATTCCAAATTTAATAAATAAGACAAATAAATCTTTTCATTGGCGTGAATATATTCTAGTTATTTTGCGTAGGACAAATATGTACCACGAACAATAAGGTATTGTTTCAAAAAACATTGCTGGGATGAATTATATCAGAAACTACACCGCAACAGATGGATAATTTAAAATACCACATAAGCAGTGTAGGGTTTGATAATTGGATATCAAAATACTGGAAAATAGAAGAAGTTCCGCCAAAAAAGTTACAGTCACATGAAGAAAAAACTTGCAATGTTCAGTAATACCTATGGTTGGTTTATTGTTACACTTCTATAGAAAGAAAATCCATCAGCATTAATTTTCATCAAGCAGCTTTAAAGAGGTTCTATTCATTGGAACAGATACTAGCAAAGAATAAAGATTTAAAAACAAAGTATACTAACTTTATCTCAGAATATAAATTAATTAGCTATCTGCAACTATAGAATGTAAAAAAAAGAGATATTACCTACCCCATCATGCTGTCATAAATAAAGCTACCCATATCACCAAATTACATGTAGTATTTGACGCTTTTCTGAAAACAACAAATGGAAAATCTGTAAAGGGGGAGAATAGTTGCGTTATTATAAGAGTTCACAAAATCAAACTCAGCAAAAAAACGCCTGAATATAATTGAATAAAATTTTCACACATTGTAGAAGAAAGTCTAATCTGTGTCCTCAAATTTGTAGAAATTTAAAATAAGTCGTTTCTCCGCAATTAATTTTTAAAAAGTGGCGTTTTTAATTAGATCTTTATTAATGTTTTACTTGTTAAATATAACTTCAAATCTTTATTTGAACATATAAAAAGAGTGATGACTAAAATCTTATCGTTTTCATATTGAGTTGGTAGACGTTTTGTTCTATCAAAACCAATTTTAATTTAAAAACGGCGCTGTACGTGTCAATATTTTTCTAGAAAGAAAGATTCACCAATATTTTTGTAGATGTGATAGGATTTAATATTTTTCCATAACAATACTACTAGTGGCACACCAACAGGACGGGGCGACTAAACCCGGAAATTCTCTAGCGTTGAACAACATTTTAAGAGTTGGTCCAGCTATCCAAGATGATTTATTTAACATTCTATGTCAATTTAGAACATAAATATGTAATATCAGCTAATATACAAAAAATGTATTTACAAATAAAGGTTTAGGCAGATAATGAAACTTATCAACTAATATTATGCCAAAATAATATAAAAGAAATGGTTTAAACATATCGATTAAATACGTTAACATATGGAACCGCACCTGCATCACACCTGGCAACTAGATGCCTACAAGAATTAGATCAAGAAAACAAAGATGAATATCTTACAGCTGCACAAGTTATCAATACAGATTTTTTGACCGGATCTGAGAACATCGACAACTAAAGCAATATTAAAAAAAAAAAGTTACAATAATACTACATATGTCCAGATTTGTTGTCCATAAATTGACCTCCAACACCAAAGAAGTGCAGCTAGACGGTCTGCCAGGCAAATCAGCGGTTCTCAAGTCGGATATGGTAAAAACGTTGGGAATCCAGTGGAACATCAAAGAAGATACCTTTGATTCAAATGCGCTAAGTTTAATATAGAAAAGCAAATAACAAAAAGGGCTATTCTAGCTAAGATTTTTCAAATATTTGATTTACTTGGATTAATGAGCCCTGTGGCAAGAAAAGATTTATTAAGATAAATTTGTACCAGAGCATATACACACAGAATGGAACAATTTCCTAATACAGTTAACGAATATCTATAAAATCAGCATACCAAGGTACTTGGCAACAAATGAGACTAGCAATTTAGAAATGCATGCATTTAGAGATGCCAGTGAATTGGCATATGAATGTTGCCTTTACGTAAAATCTGTTAACCAAGCAAGAGGTAGTATAACATGCAATATCATATACGCTAAGTCAAGAATAGCACAAGTAAAAACAATAACTTTTCCTCGCCTGGAATTGTGTGCAGTTTTCTTAACTGCGCAATTATTTATTATTATTTAGATTGCACGTAATCTGCTACTTTAGGTCTCAAATTTAAGAAAATAGCAAATCATTCTGAATCATCAATAACTTTGGCCTGAATTAAATAAACGTCAAACAAGTAGAAATCCTTTATTGCCAATCGTGCCGGCAAAATTTAATTAATATCTAATCTAAAGTCAAGATTGGCACCATGTAAACACAAACAAAAACCTAGTTAATTTAATATCCCAAAAAACTATCATTAAAACACTGAAAAATTCAAACCTATGGTGGCATAGGCCTCAGTTTTTTTGTAAAACCAATCCGCCACCTCCACCCAAAGTTAACAACAAAAGCTTGGACACACCTGAAAGAAAACTATTAATATGACAAACAAATCCAAGGCTAGGCGGTTCAAAGTTGTTTGAAAAATACTTTTTATTTACCAGACTCGTCAAAATCACGGCGTGATGCCTAAAATTCATTAGCGCATACCAATCAAAAACCAAACCTAAAAATGTTGTATTGTCAACATGTCAACAGATGAGCTACGGGAAGCCATGACTCGATTGATTAAAATAATACAACAAATTGAGATTGTCAAAGAGTTACAACAATTGCAGGAAAGAAAAGCTATTAATAAGCAAAGTAATCTGTTATGTTTGAATTTATTTATTGGTGACAAAGGACTTATGCGTGTAGGAAAAAGATTAAAGCATGCTGCATTACACTATAATAAGCAATTTTTAATAGTAATACCATCAAAGCATATCTTTACAAAATAGGTTATAAGATACAAACATGAAAGATACTTGCATTCCGGGCCCCAGGTAACACTTGCTGCAATCAGAAGTCAATACTAGCCAGTAGCTACCAGAAGCACAGTAAAATGCATATTGCAAAAATGTAACAGGTGTTTCCGATTCAAGCCCACAACGTGTACTTTAATGATGGGATATTTGACAAAACAAAAAGTGATACTAACATATCCGTTACTATTGTGTGCTTATTCCAATAAAAGAAGGCAACTTGTAATCCAAAAAAATTGTAAAATGTTATGTGGTAATATTCACAAAGGCAGTACACATAGAATTGGCAACAGACCTAACCACCAAAGAGTTCTTAAGAGCCTTGAGAAGATTATTGTTCAAAAAAAGGTTATAATTTTGTAAGTGCCAATAACAAATTAGGTGAGTTGCAGCGCATATTTGCTTATTTTGTGTTAATAATTTGTTGTTGAAAACAAATTGGTAAAAGAAAGTATAAAATGGCTTTTGACAACTTGATTCTTCCTGGTGCACATCATTTTGAAAAGCTAGAAGAGACTGCAGCCAAACGGCTTTGGAGAACAATTGGAGAAACAACATTAAACTAAAAAACTGTATACACTGATGGTTAAAATAAAATACATAATAAAATCTAGGCCACTGACTCCTCTCTTAGCGGATCCAAACGATCTAGATGTTCTAACGGCGGGTTATTTTTTAATTGGATTTAATTGAATGTAGTGGCAAAACCTAATCTGCAAAAAATAAAATTGAATTGATTATCTCAATGGCAGCACTTCTCAGGGAAATACACAATCCGGTTAGGAGTGCAGTGCTGTAATGTTGCATCACCCCGGTACAGGCGTCGGTTTGTCCTGAAAGTCAAGTTATTGTTCGTTTACTTACATAGATTGTAATGTAGATGTTTCATGGTTCTAATCAAAAAGATTATGACGGTGTAACCGGTTGATGATGCTTCGTCGTTCAAAATAAGATTTAATTTATACCCCCTACTCGGGCGCTATTAGCTTATCCAAGTAGCAAGGGGGTGCAACTTAATGTTAGATATAGTCTGGTGGCGCAACAATCTCTACTATTTCTTTCGAGCGGAACAACTCCTGAAGGTTCTGCAAAGTTTGCTTTGTTTTCCGTTGGTAGTGTGATGTTTCCCTCTTCTTCTTTTGGTTGTGCCGGTTTTAAGTTGTCAACATGGATTTTTGTTGGAGAGCGGTAGAATTGATCCTCAATCTAGAAACACTAAAAACCTGCCGTAGTGATTATTTTTTTTGAGCTCATCCATTTGTTATTGAACCTTTTGGCCCAACCTTTCACCATCACCACGTCACCTAGCTGGTATTGGTTTGCCGCATTTTGTCGGCGTAGATATTTTTTTTATATGTGGATTGCCGTTGTCTGGCGCCCTATAAACTGGAAACTAGGTTTAACCTTGGTGTTTGTTTTTTGGGTTCGTTTTATTCACCTGGTTGTCGTAAGTTTTTGGCTAGTGATAAGCTTTTGCTATGGCTGCAAGGGTTTTTTCCTAATTGGGTGTCTAGCAACTTCTGAGAAGTGGTAGTTCTGTAGTACTTTTCGCTGTGCTTGTGGCGGAACTAGT
This sequence comes from Tachinus rufipes, assembly GCA_963932245.1. Lineage (NCBI taxonomy): Eukaryota > Metazoa > Arthropoda > Insecta > Coleoptera > Staphylinidae > Tachinus > Tachinus rufipes. Next base: position 57,663,518 of record OZ010748.1, read on the forward strand.
AACTGCTTCCAGCCAGTCTTTGTGCGGATTAACTCACCTTGTTCTCTTTTAGTTTACTGGAAGTCTGAAATGTGCTGTACTTCTAGTATTGTCTGATAATTTTTTGTGCCGAGGGCAGTCTCACTGGACCTTCGGACAGTCTTCGCAAGCGTTTTGGTTGCTAATAAGTTGATGCAATCGTGCAAGTTTGGTATTGTCTGCCCAAACGCTAGTACAATACATTTCAACTTGGTGAAGGCACTGCTTGTGGTAGCATAGGATCAGTGCCGTCTATTTTGTACATTACTAATTTGTCTTCATGATTCCAAAACAAAGCGTCTGGTAGTAAGTTTATGTAGCCGGGGGCATGTTCTTTGCTAAACGTATACTCCTTAACAATTATTGAATGAATTTTGTTTTTGCGGAAGGCTTCTTCTTGGTAAAGACTGGCTTTGGATGCGTTTGTTTGCAGTATGAATTGCAAGCCTGGTCGTGTAAGTTGCAAAAGTTTGTCAATGCTGTTTTTAATTTGCTGAAAAGATTTGTCGGCGGTATAATCCCACACAAAGGGTTCTTTGTTGCCTTGCATTTTTATGAGCGGTGTTGCCAACTGAGCGTAATCTGGCACGTACTCTCGTAACAACGTTCATAGTTCTAAGAAGCTGCGCAATTTGGTCTTTTTTGTTGGTTGGGCATGGTTCCTAATTAAGGTCAGATAATGCTTTAGAGGTTAGTTACCTACTAACGTGATCTTGTATCTCAAGTATTTTACTTTAGATTTGAAGGATTCTCAATTCTTAAATTTACACTTAGTCATGCTCTTGTAAACGCTTTAAAACTTTGCAGAGGTGATGTACATGGTCTTTGTTAGTGTCGGAGTAAACGAAAACATTTCCTAAGTAAACAAGTACAAACTTCCTTAGCAGGTCTGTCAACACCTTTGACACTAGTTTTTGGAACAAGGCTGAGGCGTTTTTCAGACCGAACGGCATAACCCGGAGTTGGTGTGTTCTACCGTCCGGTGCTGCAAAAGTGGTATAATAGCGGTGCTACTTTTATAAAGGAATTTGCCAATAATCCATCTTTGAACCCATTTTGGTAAATATTTTAGCTTTGCTAAAGTTTTTTAGGTTTTGTGGATTTTGGGTAATGGAGCGGCTTTGTTTTTTGTGACAGCCTTCAATTTCCTAAAATCCAAGTAGAATTGCGGAGATCTATCCTTTTTTTTTACCAGAGCTACTAAAAAGCAAGAGTCGCTAGTGCTTCTTTCTATGATACCCGTAGCAAGCATGTCTAAGGATTATTGCCTTTCTATGCACGTTTTACGTGTATTTGGGTGCACTGACTGGTGTTCGGTTATTTAACTCAATCTTTTGTGTTATTATGCGCGTAGTGATAGGTAGCACGTTATCCACAAACAAGGATAAGAAAACCCGTACTAGATTTGCCATTTCTGGTTGTTTTGACATTTCTTCAGGTAGAGTTGGATGCACTTTGGCGGCAGAAGCAGTTTTCTCCGTACGTTGCCAGAATGCTGATGCGCTCTTGAGCTTGCCAGAGTGCATACATTGTTTGGGCAGAAGATTAATGCAAAATCCTGCCAAAGCACCAGAAATCCACGGAGTAGACTCGGAGACGGAGAAGGCTAGATGGCCAGCAGTTCCCGTACAATGACCGGATGGAGAATACACTATCCGGTCAAGAGTGCAGTGCTGTAATGTTGCTGAGGTAGATGCGTAGCAGCACTCCGGTGCAGGCTTCGGTTTGTCCAAGAAGTTAGTCAAGTAGTTGGTTTGCATTGCGGTTGTTGTATTGTAGTCGTTAACTGGCGTAGGTTGTGATTTAGATTTTCTATGGTTCTATTTGAAGGGATTATAACGGTGTAACCGGTCGATAATGCTTTGTCGGTAATCTAGTTTCAACTGCCGCTTGTTCAAAAATGAATTTAATTTATACCCTCTACTCTGGCACTATTAGCTGAGCCAAGTAACGAGGAGGATTAATGTTTGATATAGTTTGGAGGGGCCGCCTAGCTTTGCAATTGTAGCATTTTGGCTTGTAAAGTTACTTTCTGCTATCTGCACAATTATGCCTCTTTACAACAGAGCTAGTTTTTTTGTTTGCTATGCTCTGATCTTGGTAAAGGCTTTATTAGTTAGTTTTAACAAATAATGACTGTAGGCGAATTGCAACGTCCGGCTCTAGCACATTTTGTAAAGAAATGTTGGTGGTATCATCAATTATTACTGACATACCCTTTTTTTCTTCTACTTTGCACAGTTGAAAAAAACAAAGTTAACTTCTTGCATAATTCTACTGTACGAAAAACGTTTTTTTAACAGCTTTTTTTATTTCTTCTAAGTGTAAGTGTACTTACTTAGGTTGTTGTACTAAGTTTTAGCTATACTTCCAAGCTTGTTAGTAATTGCGTAAATTAAAGTATCCTCCGACTATTTATTAACAATTGACAGTTGATCAATTTTTAAATTTGCCTATATGCGTTTAGAGTGAAACAATAGTTTTTTTTATATCAAAAAAGCTTCTCTACAACTTTTTTCACCCAAATCAATCGTTCATTATCCGTGATAGCACTCTCACTGATACCACGGTTTGTACTTGGCTGCAAAATCTTTGTTGATTCCTCTATAGGAGAAATGCAACATCTTAATGTACAGGTGCTGCTATCTGGTCCTAAAGAATCAGTTGTATCAGAAAGATCACGTGGCATTCTGGTATTAATTTTGATATTAACACCTAAAAAAAAAACAAATTGCTAATCGCACATAATAAAAGTATTTTGTGTCGTTTAATTATCAAAAAGAAAAAAATACTAATTATCTTGATTAATTAGTTAAGTACACTAATGTAAGTTTACATGTACTATTATACTCGTAATTTACTTTAAAAGAGATTTTCTTTTTTTCTCAATTACGGACAACAATTAATTAGTAAATTCGGTTATTTTTTATTAACCATCTTCAGAGCTATAATAAAAGGAAGTTATAAGCACTTAAACATCAATATAAATTAAAACTAAAATTAAATAAAATCACATTACAGTTATCCAACAACAAGAATGTGTAATTGATAATTGTAAATGACAAAAGAATATTTTGAGAAAGTCAATTCGGTAAGCAACATTCTTTTTGAACATGTGGCTGTTTTCAATTTCAAAATTTAGTAAACAATTGAAGGTTTTGAGTTTTTATATATATTTAATTTCATTCTCAATACGATGCAAAAAAACCATTCTGCTCGTAGTTTTATGACACTCATCAAACTGCCCCCTTAATAACAATTTTAACAAATGCGACCTGTCGAACAGATTGCTCTTGGATATGAAATTGTTGCCTATAAAAAAATAAGAAAATTACAGTATTTTTATTGAACTGGAATTATGAATTATATGTTGATGATTTAAATTTTTGTACAACAATAAATTACAATTTATTTTATATTGATATTTATATTAATTATTTTAAGCATGGCATCAATTACCGCTTAAAGATATAAATTTCAACTATAACTTTCAAAAATCTCATTTCTACAGATGTACATATTCACAAATCAGCATAATGTGATAAATTGCGTTATGCTAATTACCCTAAATCACTTTTTAAAATTTATTTGATGACTGTTTCAAGTAAATTTAAATAATTAAATAATAGTAGCTATAAATTTAAACTCAGATGTAAGCTATTAGTGAATCATTAATTACAATTTACATTATAATCAAACCACTGAAGGTCTTTGTGTATTCATCTTACCGCTTAGAAAAAAGTATAAATTAGAGAATATTTGAAAGTAACTACCAAATGCCATTTCAATATTATGTGAATAAAACTTAGTTTATAACAATTTACAAAGTAATTATTATTAATATATTAGTCATATGTAAACAAATTATAAATCAATCATATTTTATTAACTAAAATCTGAATTTATTTGGCCATTCTAATCAAATATTTTGAGTCAAGGAAAACAGGTGTCCTCTTCAGGAAGTATCACGATTGGCATTCCATTTTACTTTTTTTTGTTATTTTTTATATGTTATTGAAATATGTATTAATAAACAACGAAAACGAATTACTAAATTCCGTATGCAATTAGAAGCAACAACTGTTTTGCTATCCAATTAGCGGCTGAAGCAACTGGCTCATTAATAGCGATACTCTTCCGCATTTTCTGCAATTTCCGATCGTAAATTTTATGACGAGACAAACTTATTTATACATAAAAAGAAGCGGATTAAAATAGCGTGCAATTAAAGTCTATCCAAGTTTATAAATAAAGTGCATTAAGGAAATAATGATGGTTTGTATATACTTTCGTTGAAATGACGATTATTGCGTAATTCTACAAAATTCATTTCTAATAAAATTTAATATGTAGTAGCAAAAATTATAACCATAAAAAATAAATGTTCTTATAACTAAATTATTAAAATTTAGTTTTAAGAAGTATATTAAATACCACATATGTAAATGTAATTTTATATTTAGTCGTTTGATAAAACACTTGTTGCTTAATAAGTAACTTTAAAAATAAATTTGACTAAAATTAAAATGTAAAAAATATGTTTAACAAATAAATATAGCATACCCATTTTAAATATAAATATATAAAAATATAATTTTTTTAATTAAAATTAATTTGCCAGCATTACTATTCAATTATAGTCGATTTCTAAATTGTCTGTAATGCTTCGTTATTATTGCTGATATTCCGCAATAGTCCTATTTTGTCGTTTTTAAGAATCCACGCAAAAATTTGACTTTTAAAAAAGAAGTAATTTTCTATAATCTTTTCTGAAAATGAAATATGTTGTAGCCGGAGGTCTTGCGTTGCTTTGCAACGTGCATCCTAATCTTTGGCTAAGTTCTGACCCAACAGAAGTTTTCTCGGAGTTTTGCCAATAGCCGCGTTAGTAAAGGCGTGTTGGTTTCCTGTCTTTGTAGTGTCTATGAGGTATACAAATTAATTGCTACTTTCTTCCAGAGTCGGCCAGGAGATTGGAATTTAGCGGTGCCTTTGGTTGCAAGGTTTCTGCTTTTACATTGGCTCATATAATGCACCTTTAGGCTAGTGGTAGACTCTCCGCCTGAAATACCCCTCAGTTGGTCATGACTAGCATTGGATCTAATTTATTTTCTATATTCTTCTAGTTTGTAACTCAGGTCTATTTTTGTAGGGTTTTCTAAATTGTCTAAGCACTCTCTCTGTGCTTGCTCGACTAAGTCTGCCAAAGTTTTTCCAGTCAACAAATGTATTTTTGTTTGCTAAGTACACAACGTCCAACCGCAAGTATTTTGTTTTGTGTGAACTTCTCTACCAAGGTGGTAATGAGATTGTCGTTTCGGTTTAGACTTACTGCGTTGAGCAGAATATTTACAGCGCTAGAAGTATGTCCTACAGTAAAGTCAAATTCTTGTTGAATGAGAGACCACTTGGTGAATTTGGACTTGGCGTTTGTCGAGTTATTAAGCCAATTTGTCTTTAAGGTAGGCCCAATATTTGTCTATTGCTCACATGATAGCTATCCATTCTAGTTTATTGGAGTAGTACCTTGTACTTTGCCTAAGCTTTGCGCTGTCGTTGGTGTAAGCCTTCTTTCTGATACAAGACCTAACGACAATATTGCGTGCGTTTGTCTGAAGTACAAACGGTGGCACAGATTTTAGTCGGGAACGCATCAGAAGTTAGTCAAATGCGGTTTTGATAGGGTTTGCTCCACACAAACGCTTGTTTGTTTTCTTGTAGTACTATTAGCTAGAGTAGTCTGGAACGTATTCCCAAAGCCAAGTGCATATTATGTCTGTTTCAAAAAGGTCCGCAGTTGATTCTTGGTTTGCGGAGTATCTTGGGTTTTGATGAGCTATAAGTGGTGCAGAAAGGTTGGCTACGGGCAGGGCTGATTCAGTGTTTCAAGTATTTAACGGAATTCTTTGAGTGGCATGTAACCTGTATTGATGCAGATGTTTTACTTGTCGCAGATGGACTAAGTGCGTGGCGTGATTTTTTGAGTATACTAATGTGTCAGCCAGATAGATTAAGACGACGTTTCTTAGTTAACCTGTTCTTTAGCCCAAAAGGCTTTACAAAACTAGCATGTGCTTCCGTCTAGAGCAGCAAAGGCGGTAAAGTGTTTTTTACTAATGTTAATGGGTATCTGCCAATGCCCCGTCTTTAAGTCAATTTTGTTGTATACTTTTGTTGATTCCAAGTTTTTCATTGTTTTTTGAATCTTGGGCAAAAAAGCAGCTTTTTTTAACGTTCTGTAGTCTACGCAAAAACGCGGAAAACCGTCCATCTTTTTTAAGATGACTACAAGGGCTCTGCCAGAGGGATCTGACGCGGGGGGATTGAGTACCTTGCGGAAGGCCTTTTTGCCGGTCTCGAACCCGGGTAAAAGAGGAAAGTGTCGAGGTAAGGCTAGCTACCTGCTTCGAGTAAAAAAAACACAACGGCTCATAAGACGAAACGACAAGCCTCAGAACCAGACAGATACACGTTGACAAACTATGCGAGAAACAGGATTAGCGCTCAAAGAACAAGACAAAAACAACAACAAAATCAGCTGAGAATTTTTTGCTGGAACGTCAGATCACTTAACAGCAAAGACCAAGAAATACAACTAGAACTGAAAAAACACAAGATAGATATATTTGCTATCTATGTATATTTATTAGTTTTATTCTGTCGTCGCCTTCCGATTTCTCTTTGCCATTGCCTCCTATCCATCCACAAATCTTCTTGAATATTTTTTTCACATAGTGATCTTCGAATATCGGTGATCTATGTTTTTCTAGGGCGCCCTCTTTTCCTTCTACCTTGTGGTGTCCAGTAAAGCAGCATCCTTGAAATACGTTTGTCGTGCATCCTGTTGACATGTCCAAACCAAACAAACTGTTTACGCTTGATGACTTCTTGTATAATTTCTTCCTCTAGAACTTTCATACGGTTTAGAATTTTTATGTTTGTGATATGTTCAAGGCGCAATACTCTAGCAGATTTTCTTAGTGCATCCATTTCAACCATAGATACTTTTCTTTTGTAAGTGAGAGAGCTCTTAATCATTACATCATATATGCGTCGATTTCTTTCTTTTGTGATGTTAGTTGACCAGAGAATACCATTTAGTGCGCCAATTAGTTTTCTGGCTTTCGTTGTGCGGACCTGGATTTTGCGCGTGTCTCTTCCGTCCCTCTGAAAGGTCTTACCAAGATATTTGTATTCTTTGCAACTGAGGATTATGTCTCCGGTATTGAGTTATAAGGTCAGTACTCTCCCCTTGTATACACATATATCTGATCTTGCTGATGTTCATAGTTAATCCCCACAAGTCATATTCTTCCTTTAGTTTCCTAGACATATATTCTAGGTCATCTTTGCTTTGGGTGATGACAACCTGATCGTCGGCGAACTGCAGCGTGTAGAGAGTTTTGTGCTATCTCTGAAACTAAAAAATCAGGTAAGGGTACAACCCAGTATCCTGACTACACACTCATTTTCTCAGGCAAAAGAAAAGGGGAATGAGCAGCATCTGGCACAGAAAATTTCATTTTCAACAAACTAGTATATCTAATAAGCAATATAACATACCATAGCAACAGGGTCCTCCACATAACAATGAAGACCAACAAACCACAAAAGTTGCACTTAATTGCGGTGTATGCACCTGATGCAAGTAAACCGGGCAAAGAAGCAACATTGTTCTATAAAGAGCTGCAGGAAATGGTTAACGTCATAACAAACAAAAACATTGTAATCATCTTAGGCGACTTAAACGCCAGAGTAGGAAACTCCATTATACCAGGGGTCAAGAACCGATTTAATGAACCAACGCTAAACAGCAGAGGTGAAACACTAACTGACTTTTGTGCACACAATAAAATGCAAATATGCAATACATATTTTGAACACAAACCACAACATAAGATTACTTTTACACGAGTACGAGAAACATCAGTAATCTCTACTATATAATTACAAACAAAAACATGAGACCCGCGCAAGTTCTTGATATACGAGCTCTAACATCCCCTAACATAAGGTCAGACCACAACTTGGTCTTACGGAAGATACTGTTGGATTTTCCACAACGCACAAGATCTAAACAATGCGGAAAGATAGAAAAAATCAACATTTAATTGCTCAGAAACAAAAGTACAAAAGGTTTATATCAACGCCGACTTGCTAATAACATACAAATGAATCCCATCACACAAAATGACACAATCAATAATGCATGGGAAAAAGTAAAACAACATATAAACAAGGCTGCAAAAGAAGCTTTGAGGACAAGACAAGACATTAACAAAACATTGACCTGTAAAAGCAGTCCAAAGCCATGGTTCACAAATTAAGTCTAAATCCTAGCAATGGAAAAGAAGCAAGCCCACCTCCAATACAAATCTACAAAAGCGCCGCACAATTATGAACAATACATATAAGAAACAGAACCACAAATCGAATCCGAGACATTAAAAGAAACCATTGGGATGAATTCAGTAGAGAGATGGAGATTGACATGTATGGTACACAAAAAAGAATTTGGAAGCTCCTGAGAGGATTCAGAAAGGAAGTCAATGAAACAGCGCAGATAGGTACCATTGAGTCACAAAAACTGGTAAAATTCTTAAAGCAATTGTATTCACAAGAAGACGGTGAATTGAGACACCTTTTTTTTTTTTTTTTGTAAGGACTTAGTGAGGTTTTGGCCTCAGCAAGTGGCCCTTGAGGATAACTAACGCAGGGCAATACCTTTCGGTTTTCTTCTCTACGTTAGTTTTGTTGTCATTTTGTCCTTATCATGTCTGTCTCTAGTCTATTATTAGTTTGAGATGAGCTGGTTTTGGCCTTGTGGGATTCACACAGACTACTGCGGCAATGTCAACACCTACAGATGGCACTTGTATACTAGACCAGATCACGACGAAAGCAGTAGGAGCAGCTATGAAAAGTTTAAAAAACGGACGACCCAAATAACTACCGATGCATCACCCTACTAGACACTTCAATGAAGAAATTCACAAAACTCTTGGCGAACAATATCAAAATAAATGCAACAATGAGGGAAGAACAACAATGGTTCAGGAAGAATCGTTCAACAACGCCATCGCCATCTACATAATTTGTCAAATTGATGAAAAAGCAATCGAATTCAACAAACCTGCCGACTTTGAAAAGGCATTCAACAAAGTCCGCCTTTTTTACGTGTTGAAAGCCCTAGAAGCGGAAAACATCTATTTGAATATAATAGAGACGGTGAAACAACTAAACACAGACAATAAGACAAAACTAAGGACTGCAAACGAGGAAGAAATAGAGATTACAATCAAGGCAGGTATACGACAGGGCGACAGTCTTAGCCCACAAGTTTTTAACATGCTAATGGACAAAATAATAGAAAGCCTGGACAGAACAACCCACGGATACAAACTAAGCAGGACTGTCATAAAGATCGTGTGCTACGCTAATGATGCCATTATCATTGCAGACTCAGAAGAGGCACTGCAACGGCTGCTAAACACATTCAAAGCAGCATGCGATAGTCAGTATAAAAATTGCTACAAAAAAAAACTAAAAGCCTAGTCATTTCAAAATCACCAATTAGGTGCAAAGTGGTAGTACAAGATCAAATTATCGAACAAGTGTCCGTATTCGAATATCTTGGGGTAGAGATTAACTCGTACGGAAATCTTAAAGACAGCGTTATGAAGCAGGCCAACAAGGCGGTAAGAAGCAGACGACGTGGATAGAACAAGCACATCTTACGAATAGATAATGATTGCCTAGCAAAAACTGTAAGAGATGGCAAAACAAATACAAAAATGACTTCATGGCAGACCACCAAAGAGATGGAGAGACAGCTGGACATTGATATCTCAGGAACAGCGGAACCAGGATTGACAAAGCGTCATCACAAGCCGAACGGCTTTTGATAAGAAGAAGAAGAAGAAGAAGAAGACTACAAGGGCACAGTAACTGCAAAAACTCCTTTTAAATATTTTTTTTAATTGAAAAGCCAATATTTTAATGCTTACGCTTGTATTACTACCACACAAGTTGCTTCTGAATATGTAAAAAAAAATGGAGGCACTGTAGATACTGACAAGGCCCAGTATCTGGTCCACTCACACTCTCATACTAAATGTAATTATAGTTCAATTATGCTGTTAGTTAAGAGTTTTTCCATTTGCTTAAAAATTAAAGCTTTTGACCGTCGGCGTGATTGTTGGTTGATTACCGCCCGAAAACTGCAAACCAACTACTCAATTCTCGTAGTGTTGAAAAAGGAGTGTTTGGGTATTAGTACCTTAGATTGCGGTGTCTTTTGGGGTGCCCAATAAATGGTTGGTTGGCTGTCTTTACCATAGTATACGCGTCGTGCAAGTTTCAGTAGTAGACGTTGTAGGAAGCATTTTACAGGTCCTTGAGGGTTTTTGGCGCCTTAAACTCTAAAAATAACGCATCATTCTTTTTCTGCTATTATCTTTTCTACTGTATAGTGTACATTATCTATGGTCTTTCTTTTTTCTAACCTGGTCTGTCCGTCTAGCAATATCTCATTCATCTCTAGTTCTTTACTCAGTTTTGTTTTTTATACAATGACGTAGACCTACTCTCCACTGATTAGAAACCTTGTTTTCTTTTTATATAATGTATTACTATTTTACTCAATCTTTTAATAAGATCTTCCGTATTATACAAACTTTATTTTGTATTTTACTCAGATCTGGCCTGCGGCTCGTGCCGATTGCCGTCCGCAAAAATGCATTCGTGAGATTCCAATAAATTATCGGCAATATTCTATGCACTAGGGATATTACATATGACAATTTCTGCATTGTAAGGTGCTTATGTTTAATCTAACATTTGTTTACGTCTAGTCTTTTTTATTAAACATTTTAAGATTTTTTTTGTTAAAAGTTTTTGCTAGAGTAGAGCTTAGGAAGTGGGTTTACAGTAGTTTTTGCAAAGTCTTTTTAGACGACTCTGTTTAACTTATTTTGTTGTCAGCAACGATTTAATGTTTGCAGTGCAATATTTGTTCAGTGCATTCAGCAAGCAAAAATATGTGTGTTTGTTGTAAGCGCTCTTGTAATATCTCTTTAAAGAGTTTTTGTTTGTTTTTAGCATTGTTATATGTAAAACTGGTTTTGTTTGAAACTCTGTTACCGTTATTCTTAGCACTGTTGTACAGTCTCCTATACCAAATTCAAATCAACGGTGAACTAAAAGTAAACAAATACACAAGTTGTTTACGTGCACAGCTAAATAAATAAAATATTACTTAATAGGCTCTCGATTCAGCAGCCAAGCCCCATGCTGACGACCAATTGCATGCAGGCTTGCGTGTGTTCACGTGCTTATCACGCGGTTTTGTTTACATACTTTTAGTCCAGCGTGGATTTGATTTGATATAGTGCTTGCATTTGCTTTGTCAAAATCCTCATTTCATCACATAAACTTGTTGGTGATATGTTTGACACACAACACAACCTAGTATATAACATAAAACTGAAGGATAGTTGTATGTCTTCTTGTGGTACGAATATTGACACGGTTAGATCTAGAAAATAAATTCCTTATTCAAGAACCTTAAAAAGTTTTTGAGTCATTAATGAAAAAGTTTTTTGAAGCATTTTTCAGAAGGAAACAGCCTGCAGTGTGCCAAAGTCCGGTTGTACTCAGACGCACTGTTGCTGGTTTTGCTACTTTTTCGACTTAGATTTTGAGGTGTGGGTGACACATCATTTCTTGTTGCACCTAAGCATGTTAATTGTTTCAACTGATTTATTTGGTTTGATTCGTTCTTGGTCACTAGACTAGTGCCTTGTTGGTGAATATAAGTCTTATGACAGTGTATAACTATTGTACAATCTACATAGTTGAAGAATACTCAAAAACATAAGACTTAAAATAACTATATTTGCCATTATAATTACAATCTGGCTATAAAATGTAGCTTTCTTCGACTTTCTGTCGCAAATAGTTGGTACCTACATTAATAGATAGTTTGAGAAACATGAAACTTGGCTGTCTTTCCCACTTGACTTTGTAACATCATCCTTTCATTAAGTTACGTCAATGCAACCCAAAACATTTTACTACACGAGTTTGAAAAGGTGCCTTCTCATTTGGCTTTATTCAAATGGGTTTTTGTCCCAGTCTTGATTTGGTGGTTTTCTTTTCCGGTTTTGTCCGGGTGATTTAATTTCAACTTCTATTTTTATACTTTCTTCTTGTCGCATATTTTTTGTGGCTATTTTAATAGGTAGTTTAAGGAACATGTAGCTCAGCTGTCTTTTCTACATGACTTTGAAAATTTTCTTTTCTTATACCTATTAGAAAACACCGACTTTTTGAGTTTTTTTTTTGTGGTTCTGTTTTTTTTGGCATCTCAAGATCGTCTCAATAGCATCGGAAAAAGGTTTGCCTGCTCTGCAGCAGCTAACTACGCTTGCTTTTATCTGTTGACTTTGGCACTGCAAAGTCGCTTAAATAAACGGCATTGAGGCCTCACGTTTTAATTGTTTTTTTTTTAGTTTTTATCTTTTATGTTTGTTAGAATTATTTTTATTTTTCTGGTTCCCTACCTTTAATGTTAATACAACAATGAAAAAAATAGGAAATTAATTGTCAAGGCTACCAGAGAAGTATTGTTGCTGGAAGTAGGTTGTACACTACACAAACGGGTACTACATACAAAAACCATTAAATATGCAGCTTGTTGCGCACTAGGCCAGTTTTAATTATCCGTTTAAAAAGAAATCCATGCTAAAGTAGAGTGTTGTCGGGCCTTAGATACGTTTCAGGTGATTCAACTACCAGTTTTTTTTTTAATCTTTCTTACAGGTTTCTATGCACTGCAGAAACATTTAGCTTTTCTAGTCACTATCCAAATAATATGAAATGTTAATTTAAAATTAAACATTTTTTGTCATGAAAGTGTGGTTCAATATGTTTAATTTTTTTTAAATTATTGGTATTATGTTGTTTTTAAAAAAGTAAAATTGCGTTTTGTTAGTTTTACTGATAGTCTTTTTTTTTGCAACACTTTTTTTTAATATTTTGTACATTCTGCATTATATAAAATACAGTTGCTTAAAATTTCTTGCTTACCAGCGTAGCCTAAAGCAAAAAAAACTATGTTATTCAGTAAGACCATGGACGGTCTAGTCCATAACAAAACACTACAGTAAAGATAAGAACATGCGCTCTGTAAGCATTTGCCAGCGACTTTAGCTGTTACAGTTGTATTGTATAATGTAATTGTTACAGTTTAATGTTGTCAAATACCGTTATAATATGGACGCTTCTAAAGCAACTTTTGTAGTGTATAGTCTTTTTGCTTAGTATTGTCTTAATTATTTTAGTATAAAAGATGCTAAATTAATAGGTCTGTAGAATTAGGCCAGGGCATATGAAGATTATTTTGGATTTGTTATAAATAACTGCTTAACTTAACTGCTTTTTAGCGGTTTATATAAAAGTGGTAGGATAACTATAAAGATCTTACATAATTTTTTTTTTCAGGATTGCAAACTTTCTTTGTAACATGTTTTAGAACACCAAAATAACTAATCATTTCTACAATAAAGAAACCGTGAAAAATCAAACAAAAATTAACCAACCCAAGGAAAAAGCGTTTGCAATAAAATAGCACATTATAGGTCTATGAAAAACACGCTTACCAAGAAAAAAGTACACCACCCTAAAATCAAAGCATTTTCAATACAATAGTGAAACAAATACTTGCAACGGACTAAGTGGGGTAAGGATACTGATCTAGAAAAACATTTAACACCTAATGTGCAAAGTAAAGACTATATCAGAAAAAGTAATATATATTGTCTTACAACTAAATAAAAGGTAAAACCTACAAATTATTAAAATTTATGCTTCTACAAATAACATCAGTAAAGAAAAAGGAAAATTCTTTTATAAATCTAAGTTAACATAAAAAATGTATAAGAGAGTTCAAAGCTGGTCATATGCAAAGAAAACGACAATATACAAAACATCAGCAAATTTGAATCAGGGAAAGGAAATGACAAGGGTAATATGCTGCTTAACTAAATACAAGACTAACAATTATTTTGTATAAACAACTGTTTTGAAAAACCATTGCATAAAAGATAGACATGGCTAAGCCTAAATGGTTTGAATAAAAAAACAAAATTAGTTAAATAATATTTAATAACAAAAAAAACGATTACAGTAGTTTCTGTTCTGAATAATTTAGCAAGCTAGAATGTCTAAAAATAAAACTAATTAAAAAGAAATTATGGAAACAGTTAGACAGCTAAAAAATAGCAAAACTCAGCTCGAGAAGTTGGTTGACTCTATTGAACAACACGCACAATCTCATTCAAACTATTTACGCTCTCTCTAGAAATTAAAAAAAAAATCTTTCAAAAATACTGGTCGGGCCTCGTACTGTCCAGTAGAGTCATGTTTTTACTGACTAAAACATTAACTTTTTCTTTCTTACTTTGAGGTGGTTTGTTTAGTACTTTTTGCATTGCGGTTCTATTATACCTGTTGTACACCTCTGATAAATTACTTTTTAATGAATTCCAGTATTTTTTGCCTTTGGGTTGGGTTGTTTTTAGCACATCTGCGTTTAGGTTGTGTTAGCCAAAGATAGCTGTGCGTTGCTGTTTGTAAGTTTTGCATTCATTCAGCAAGTGTATTGAAATCTCATCTTCATTCATACACCTGCAACATACAACATTCATTCCTAATCTCATTTTACACAATTGTTTGTTGAGTTCATAAACAGGTTCTGGTCCAGTGACTAACCCCTTTGTTCTTTGTCTGGCAAGCTAAATTTGCCTTAAAATATTTGTTTATTTTCTGGTTTTTTGGTATTCATATCAGATAAACTTGGAAGGTTTTGATCATTGCTTCCAGACTGTATATACAAGTTATAACCAATTTGATTTTTATTACTGGCAATTGCAGAATTTGCAATGCTGTTTGATTATTTTACATAATAGTTATTAGTCTGTTAGACTTTAGTTCTTTACCGAACATGTTCCTAGTGCATCACTTGATGGCAGCCACTTCTGCCTAGTAAGTTAAAGTATATTTACTTAAGATTGGCAAAGTTTGCTTTTTTGGAGTTTGTTCTAGTAGATTCTAGCCAAGTGCTTTTTTTGGTTGTTAGCGCCATCTGTATACCAGATACGTTCTTTGACTATTTCTAGGTATCTAATGTTTATCTATTTGTTTTGCTGTAGTATTATTATATCAAATTTTTTACTGATGCAATAGCCTTTTATGAAGTCCGATCTTATTGTTAGAGTTTTTTTACATTTAACACATTTGTTATGTTCGACCTGTAGGTCCTAAAGCTTACAAATGTGGTTACTTATGCTTGTCTATCTTTTGCCATTACTATCAAGAACAATAATAGTACTTCCATAGCTGCTGTAGGGGTCGTTCTCATTGCCCCTGTTATCAGCAAACATGCTATCCTCTGAACTTCTAGTCTAGTGATTTGGACGTACATTTGGGAGTTTATTTTTATATACAAAGACCGTATATAATCATCTAATCATATTACGTCTTATCATAATTTTGGTTGCAAAAAAAAAACAAATAGTCTTTGTTGTTATATTAGTCAAGTTTCTGTTGTAGTTTAGCCTACTGTCAAGCATTAGTCTCAGCTATTTTACTTCTTTTGACATTGGGAGCGTGGTTTTATACATTTTTAGGTCTATGATGTTATGCCGCACCTTTCTCTGTATTATAGTTGACAATGTTGTTTCAAACTTCCTGTATGCAAATAGAATGAGATTATCTGCGTAGCCGAGGGCAAAGATGCCCATATTGTTGAGTATCTGTAGTAAGTCATCTATGACTAAGCACCACAGTAGGAATAAAAGTAAGCTTATCTGTGGCTATCCGCCGGCGACTTTGGCTCTTACAGTTTTTCTATATAATGTTACGGTTACAGTTTGGTTTTTGAATATAGAGTTGACTTATTGTTATTTCTTGGTTTTCTATTGCTTTTGCTATGGATTTGAAAATAGTATTGTCAAATGCTTCCTCAATATTCAGCTCTTAAATGTTTAAATACCCGCCGACACATTTTAATAGGAATATTGTTAATGGCTTCTCGAATGTTGTTTTTTAACTGCTCCGTAGTGGCTGGAGGATCGGTGTAGACGACACTCTTTAAATATCCCCACAAAAAGTTGTCAAGGGGCGTAAGATTTGGTGATCTTGGCGGCCAAGAGATATCCCCAAACTTCGAAATAACAGTTCCTGAAAACAATTCACGTACAGTGTCCAATGATGCTGCTGCAGTGTGTGCCGTCGCCCCATATTTAAACATTTAAGAGCAGTATTGGAGGAGTGCTATGAGAAGGATGGTCGACATTTGGACAACTTTGTGTTTAAAGAATGAAATCAGCATTTCTGTACTTTCTTAATTTAGTATTAAAATTATTCCAACACTTTTTATACTGTTATTATAACGTGTTAAAAACTGAAATCTACTCTGAGTTTTTACCGGTTTACCGTTAAAACGTTTGTCCTATTCAACATTCCAAGCTAGGTATTTATCCGGAATTTCTTAACTGTTTTTAACATTTTGTGATACCACCGATCTTGATTTGTTGGCACAATATCACTTAAACAATTTTCTTTGTTGTTTATTGCAAAAAATGCTTGAGAAATGGCATATGGTACGTGATCAAAATCTTGGTCGGTAGAATACTTTAAAGTTATATTGTTGTAATTTTAACACCCACCTAGATAATCAACTTTTTGATCAAATAACCACTATAACACCAAATGGTCGGTTACTACTATAAACGAGATTGCCTCTATATATCCTTGATACTTTTCAATAGCAAAAAGCACAGCAAGACATTCCAATTCTGTGGCATAATATTTTGTTTCTTGTTGTGTTAACAAGCGGCTTGCGTACGTTATCACCCAATTACTTTCAGGATACCGTAGGCTCAGCACGCAACTTAATTCTAATTTGCTCGCGTCATATTCTAAATGGTTTATTCCAGTCCGTTACAGCTAGTACTGGTAAAGCAGTTAGACATTGCTTTAATTCGATAGCAATTCTTGTAATGCTGCCAAACACATTTCAAACTTTGGAATAAACCGTCTGTACTAACCAGCCAGGCCAAGAAAACGCCAGACTTCTTTTGGGCATTGCGGCGTTGGAAAATTTACAATTGTCCTGACTTTCTCCGGATCGACCAGTAGTCCTGCCTGGTTATTAATAATTTATTTACGCATCAGCAAGAAAAAAATGTAGATAATTTTTTACAAGAACAAGAACTATAGTAAAAATTTCATCTACCAAAAAAATAAAACAACATATACATACTATTACAAATTACATGTTAAACATAAAAAAAATTAAAAAAATTAAATGGTATCCGTCTTAAGTTACTCTTAAAGGGCTCGTACAAAATGCCTAATTCCAAATAAATGCCAGTACATTCAGGTGATATGTGAACACTTGTTTGATTTAATTTGAATGAAACAAAATTGAAAAATTTTGAATTGATTCTAATCTGTCGATATAAGTTTTGTAAGATGAGGACTATATTACGCTACAGTACTCAAGATGTGATCTTACTAAAGAAATAAACAAGATAAGAAAAATTCAAACAATGCCAAAATTAGCGGTAGATCTCTTAAGAAAACCAAGCATTTTATTAGCTTCATTGATTATAAAATCAGTATGCAAACTAAATGATAATTTTGAGTCAAGCAATATTCCTAAATCACAAATTGAATCAACTTTTTGTAAGTAGGTATTGTATAAAGTATAATCAAACTTTACAGGAGACCTGCTTTTTGAAAATGTAATAAACTGACATTTTTAAAGATTAAGTTCTATCCCTTTTGCTACGCACCAATTATTTACCGCAGATAAATCATTCTCCATTGCCAAACAATCGTAAACTGTATTAATTTTATAAAAAGATTTAACATCATCTGCAAATAACAGATGGGGACAGTTTTATACGTTAGATATATCATTAATAAAAATAGAAAACAAAATAGGTGGAATCCTTGCGAAGCCCCTGATGTTGCTTTAAATGACTTTGACAGGTGAGTATCTATTTTAACTTGCTGAATTTGTTTACTCAAATACAAAGTTAACCATTTAAGCAGTGGATTATTGACACCGTACGCACTCAGTTTGTTAATTAACAAAGTATTATTAACAGAATCAAATGCTTTACTAAAGTCCATATAAATAGCATAACCACATAACCCAAATAGTGCAGCTTGCTTCTACCAATACAACACTTTTTGCTATTAAGTGTCAATCCCGCCGGCAGTATACGTGTCATCACTACTTCTTATATTCTGACATGTGTTTCAAAGTCTTCTGTTACTATAACAATATTATCTAGATATGTAAAAACGTATGGGTCAAATTCTGGACCCAAAATAGTATCCATTAGCTGTATGGAGGTACTTGGGCTATTATGTAAACCAAACGGGAGTTTTTTAAAATGGAATAATCCTCAACCCGGAATTGAAAAAACAGCAATTCTGTGAGCTTAACCTGCTAGTCTGCACTTTTAATGTCCTACAATGACAAGTATTTTAACGGGCGCAATCGATCAAGTACTGCGCTAACGTAAAGTAGTGCGTAAGCGTCTCCTTTTGTAACTATGTTGACATTTTCAAAATCAATACAAAAACAATATTTTCCGGACATTTTCTTAACCATCGCTACCGGCAAAGACCACGGAGATTGACTTGGCTCGATTACGTCTAACGCTTACATTTTATCTACTTCGGCATTCATAAGGTCTAACATTGCAGGAGAAACTGGGTAGTACCTTTGTTTTATAAGGATTGCGTAACCTACATCAACCTTGTGGAGTATAACCTCTGTGCAAACCAATCGATTATCCATTTTATTAAAAATAAGTTGATGCAAACTATCCGACTTGGGATCTGTTTCATTTTAATTTGCATATATGTTTATCATTTAACGCAAATACATTCTTTCTAATATTTGGTATTATCCCCAATACTTGCCAAAAATCTATTTCCAAGACCATGTTATTTTTTAGACTAGGCACAATTAAGCAGTTTACTTTATAATATATATCCTCTAACTTTATAGACACCTTCATTTTACCTAACACATCAACTAAAAGTAAGCAAAAACTCTGCGTGCATAGTTGTTGGTTGAATTGAAAGAAACTATGTTGCCGGTTTCAAAATAGAAGGGTTTAAAGTCAAACCTAGCACCAGGCAATAAAAAAAAACCGCATGCTCACAGAACCCAAAATAAGCCTTGGAACAGGAAGGAAACAAAAAAAACAACTTCAGCGCAAAAAAAGATAACAAAATTACATACAATAAGAGCACGTGGAACATTGCCTCATGAAACAAAAAATATCAGAAAACTATTCAAGAATTAGAATCCCACAAAAATTGAAATATGTGCTTTGCGTAAGACAAAAAAGAAAAGGAAAAAAAGTATATACGTAGACAAGTTTATGCTTTTATACAGTAAAGTAAGCTAAGACAAAAGAGCCCTAGCAGGTGTAGGATTGTTGATACAAAAAAAATATTTAAAACAACACCCAGGATATAAAAATACGTCAATGAAAACATGGTCACGCTTAAAATAAAAAAACGATGTACTCAATATTATCTCCGTTTATGCACCAGATATCACTAAAAGTAAGGACAAGAAAGACATCTAACAACAAATTAATTGTTATAGAAGATTTTAATGCACGTGTGGGTAACATACCAATAAGCGCAGTAAAGCAAAGATTCAACAAAGAGACACTTAATAAGAATGGAGAACATCTCATAGAAATTTGCTTAATAAACAGCAAAGATTATGTAAGAATAGGAAACAGAGTAAACCAAGAAATAGACAACATCAAGAAAGAACATTTGGAGAAATTAACAAAAGGATATGGAATACGACCTATACAACTCCCAAAAGAAAGTCTGGAAAATGGTAAAACAAAAAAAAAGGCATAAACAAGTTTATAAACATTAACAAAATTTCAGAACAACAATGGTCTGAAAATTTTACCAATTTATATGGAAAAACCGAGAAAGAAACCTAAACACAAAACAACAACAAAAAAGACAACAATAAGGAGGTGCAAATAACACAAAAAGAAGTAAACATAAGGTTGACAAAGCTTGAAAACAAAAAAGCGTCAAGAGTATCTACAATGAGCTTATAATATAAGGAGGAAAAACACTACACATATGGCTACTAAAACTTTTTTAAGAATATATTAACAATAAAAGAAATACTGGCAACATTGAAATATAGTCTGCTAGCTACAGTCAATGTTTAAAGAAAGAAGACAAAAAAAAAACGGAAATAAGGGCATTAGCTAAGTAAACAGCACTCTAAAGTTATTAACAGCAACAGTAATAAACAAATTAGAAAAACAAATAGTTATAACAGAAGAACAGCAAGATTTCAGAAGAAATCACAGTACCACAGATGCAACATTTATTGTCAGATAAATGTGATACCAATACTACTAAACAACTTAGAAATGAAAATATAAAGATCAATAAAGAACATAACACTCAGATACAAAAAAACAAATAAGAGTATTCAAGAAGAATGCAACACACAAAATGTCAACAGATGAATTAAAACAAGAAAAAAAAAATTGGGGTGACCACGTGAATAGAATGCAATTAAATAGATTGTAACAATATTTTTTATTAACAAAAAAAACTGATATTTGTTAGTTTTTGCGTTTTCTTGAAGGTCGTATTATCTTGCAGTTATAGAGGATCTTATCTAGGGGAACAATTTTGTTTAAATTTTATAGTCTAATTAATTAATTTTAAGTGCATTTGTAGTCATATAAACATCATGATATATGTACGTAATTGTTACATTTAAGGCGGACACCCGGTATATGTCTTAATTCCCGCATCTATCGAAACGCGTGGCCGCGCAGCCGTGGCTTATGCGCGAGCACTCCTGCTCTGCGGCAGGGTTTCCAACATCAACTTTCAAATTTTTAAATGTAATCAATTAGGGTTTTATCACTCCCAATACTATCTCCTGATAACTATTTAATTTTGTTGTTTTTCAAATTATCATTTTACATTTAATCTATTATTCAGAAATCTCGTATTGGGCTTAAATTGATCAATTCAGATCCCGCGTTATTTTTTTTTATTCCGCGGATTCATGTCACGAGTCCTGTGACGTAGATCCTTTTTCTAAAACGATTCAGTCGTGAATATATTGGAGCGCCATTCGGTTGTAAAGGCGCAACAATCTTAAGTCCTGCAAAAGGGACACGGTTTAGCCGGTTTATAAAATTATTGTGCTGGTGATGTTTGTCAAATTGATAGAGTGCGTATTAGTTTGATTTTGTAAAAGAACGCACGTCGCACATCAACTACCTAAAATTGTAGGATTATGATTTACAACTGGAGAGTTTAATTTTTCTATTCTCTGAATTTTTTCATCGTTAATGGTATCATTCTCATTTTAATTAGAACTTGGTCCTTGATTCCTTCACGTTGCAAAGGAAAAAGTAATATACTTCTTAGCGATTCAAGCCAACTCTCCATCTGTTGGTAAGTGTTTCGTTTTGTTAGTTAATCCCCAAAATATTTATTGATTTTAATTCGTTCAGGCTCTTTGCGTTTCCCGAGTAATTTTTGCTACATAAGATTGACCGGATGGGCGAGATAATGGACGATTAAGGTCCCCCGTCTAGTTCACGTAGCAACTACAAAGAAGCCAATCAAACCAGATAAGATAAAAACAATTAATAAATGTACCAGTTTGCTTCCTGTGTGTTATTCGCTTAATAGAATAATATATTTTTTTTATTAGTTAGTAATTATAAATTTAGCAAATGACCACGTGGAATTATTTTTATCATTGCTAAATTAATTTTAATATCAAAGCTTGAATTATTTAAAACAATATAAATTATATTTATTAATTAAGTTAAAAATTAAGTTATATTGTATTTTATTAAATTAACCACTGTTTATAATTATGTATGTACTTTGTAATTTATATTTCTTATATATTTTGTAATTAAGACTTGTCCTATGTTCAGTTTTTGAATCTTTGTGGATTAAATAAAATTATTATTATTATTATGATTATAAGTGTAAGCCTATTTGCAAGGTTATTTGTGTTAGTGGGTTTTTCTTTTTTTTAATTTAAATTTTTTGGTGTACAACGTTTCAGGGTAGGACACGTGCATGAAAACCTACACTGACACAGGACTACCGTAAGTAACATGTTTATTTATTTTTTTTAAATTCTTTTTTTTATGTTGCCCTAATCAATTGATCTTGTGCGGCCATTGAATTTGTAAATATTTTTGTTAAATCTTTATATGTTTTATAATAATTGCAAAACTGTGTTTATTGTATTTTTTTTACTTTCTTGGGACAATTATACAATTTTGTTGAAGTCAATGTTTATTACTTGTATCTATTTTTCTCTTTTTTAAGCGTTACATTCTTCTTTATTTTGCGTTTTACAGCTATTTTACATCGCCCTAGAAGACTTACGACTTGTTTGTAGAGGGTTGATAGGACCAACGGCTTATTAGGTGACTTCCGAACCACCCCGGTGGATAAAGAGCAAAGTTATTATTTTAGTCATATTCGGGGATCAAACCCAGGACTGTTAGAGTGCTACACTAACGCTCTATAACTGAGCTATCTCACCGTAATTAATGGCATTTCGTGTTTAGCCGTTCCGGTGTGGTTTAGGTGAAATAAACAAAACACGTAGAACCCCTTTTTATTTTAATAAAAAATCGTATTATACACACCCACCCCGTCTTCATTGGGTTACCGGCCACCTATTCCACGAGTTCCAAAAGATTGTATTTTTTTAAGCGTCGTAATTTGGAGCCCAACGTAGGGCTTGATAAAAAAAACTTGATTCACCTTTAAAAATTGTCATAGTTGTCCAGAAAGGATTAAAAAAGAATTTTAGGTATTATTTTTTTTATTTCTGTTTGGTCTTACAATCTGGTTGGTTTTTTTTATAGTAGTTGTTAAAATGGCCAACATAATGTATGCAAGCAAACTTACTCGCGATGCGCTGGAGTATAAACTTCGTCTTAGAGGTTTTACAGATTTTGGAAATCTAACCGAGATGCGTTCATGCTTAGCGGGTATTTTAAAAATATGAAATACTCTTCCCCTAGTAAGTCTAAAGTTAGATGCTGCTTTGGAATGGGACGTAGTAAAACGTAAAATAAAGAAACTTGAACCCAAGATTAATTTATATGAGCCGTCATTACATAAGACAAATTCAACTTACCAAAAGTTAAAAAATAAGTTAAGTCATCTCATTAATAAAGTTTCTCAAGTAGAAACAACGTTTGTTGTTAAAGACAAAGATGACAAAGACAAAAGGGTAGACATAACGCAGGACCAAAATTCCATTTTCTAGAGCCTTCTTCAATTGGGACCCAACCCTTGATATAGAACATAAATCTGGGTTAGATAAATCTTCAACACTTGCTGAATTATCACAACATCCGTCTGTTGTGCCGCGCCCATGGACCTTCTGAACTTTTCTTCTGAAGAGCTTAGCGATGACGATAATCTTCCAAGACGTTCTTCCAAACTTCGGCCGCTACACGTAAG
This sequence comes from Tachinus rufipes, assembly GCA_963932245.1. Taxonomy (NCBI): domain Eukaryota; kingdom Metazoa; phylum Arthropoda; class Insecta; order Coleoptera; family Staphylinidae; genus Tachinus; species Tachinus rufipes. The sequence goes on from OZ010748.1 coordinate 57,687,140, forward strand.
CACAATCAAGTCAACACCAGTCAAAAGATGGAATTTGAAATTTTTGGGAGACCTAAAAGGTATGTCTGCAACTTCATTTCTCTTGCAAGTCGACGAGTTGTTATTGGCCAGACACGTCGGAGTAATTGAATTATTTCATTCAGCTATCGATTTGTTTGAATATTAATCTTGAAAAACGAAATAATCGTTAGGCTTGTGCATACGCGTCTTACAAAGACGATTTGTTCGAAGGCAAAGCGTTATTGTGGTTTTGCGCTATTAAAACTTCCGTCAATAATTGGGACGAGCTAGCTAGTGCTTTGAAAGAGGAATATCTCCCTATCGACTACGATGACAAACTTGTTGACAAAATCAAACATCGTACACAAGGACGAGACTGTCCATCGGTCTCTATATTGCAATTATGTAAAGCTTTTTTAATAGATTGAGATGCCAAATTACAGAATAAGCCCAATTGAAGATTCTTATGAAAAATATTTCCTCTTTTTATCAACTTGGTCTAAGTTTTGCGGAAGTAAAGTCCATTGCGTCACTGAAATTATTTTGCAGAAAAATCGAAGAACGGAAGAAAGCTAGTGACAAGTACCATCCACCTTCTACTTCTCGTAACTGCTTAAAACCAGATCTGGCATACATAGATAACTTTTCAGTAGTTGCTTCTACGAGCCAACAAGGATTGAACCCAAGAGTAAACAAAAAAACCTTCTGCAGCTATGTATGCAAAAAACCAGGACATTTTGCAAGAAATTGTCGTCAACGATTTGACAAGGATAAGGGAAACGGTTGTGGGGGAAGCTAAATAGTCGTCTTATCCCCATTAATTTAAAACCGACTACAACAACTCACCATGAAGCAATTTTAGATTAAATCATCTCACATGTTAACAGCGATCAACGCTCTTACTTGGAAGTAGATATCTTCGAACAAAAAGTTTGTGGGTTGCTGTGCCACTCATACAATTTTAGGAGCTTCAACGTGGGAGGTACTAAAATCATTAGGGTTAAAGCTGTATTGCAATAATATAAGTTTTGTAAATGTTGCAAATGGGATGAAATGTAAATGTCTTGGCTTTGTAAATGTACCTGTTAGAGTATTAGATAGATAGAAAAGTGTTGTATTATAAAAATGTTAGTAGTTCTAACTATTGCTCATAATTTTATTTTGGGCATCGACTTTGGAAGCAACTTAAAATAGTACCAGATTTAAACAAAGATGTTTGAAAATTCTCGGAAAGTCTAGAAGTGTGTAGCATCAATAATAGTAATATAAGTGTGTTAAATAAAGATAAAAAAATTATGTTTATTAATATGATGGAATACGGAATAGGTTGCACAACGGTTGTAGAGCATGTGATTAGAACCACTTCACCGGTCATTAAGCTACGGTATTACCCTGTTTCTCCAGCTGTTCAAAAATGTATTGATGCTGAGCTGGACGAAATGATTGACAAACAAGTTGTTAAACGATCCACATCAGGATGGTCCTCCCCAGTGCTGTTATGGCACATTAAGATTTTATATCTCCGCTATCCTTGACAAATTACGCAATGCTAACTATATCTCTTCGCTAGACATTAATATCGCCTACTGGCAAGTACCGGTAGAAGAGGAATCGCGCAACTTTTTAAGTTTTACGGTACCTGGAAGAGGGTTGTTCAGATTTTGCAGGATGCTATTTGGCCTCCACAACGCCACCGCAACATGGCAAAGGGTTATTTTGGAACCTGAGCTAGAACCATTTGTCTTCGTGTATCTTGATGACATCATTGTGATAACGGATACATTTGAGAAACATTGCAAGATTTTGAAAGAAGTATTTCTAAGGTTAACCAACGCAAATTTAACTCTAAGTCGAGATAAGTGTCAATTCTGTCGGGAAGAGTTAAAGTACCTAGGGTATATTGTAAACCGAGCGGGATTGCATGTAGACCCGGAAAAAGTTAACGCAATACTAGATTTACCATTACCCAAAATCACGAAGGAAATCCGGTCTTTCTTAGGTATAGCATCGTGGTACAGACGTTTCATACCCAATTTTGCAACGGTCGCAGCTCCATTATCAAACTTGCAAAATAAAAACACAAAATTTACTTGGATTGTCAAATGTCAGAAAGCCTTTGATCTACTTAAAATTCACTTGGTAAATGCTCTCATCCTACGATGTCCAAGTTTTGCGTTTCCAATTGTCGTTCAAACGGACGTAAGCGATTTTGGAATTGGTGCTGCTTTGACTCAGTGCGAAAAAAATGGCAAACATGTTGTGTGTTACTTAAGTCAATCATTAAGTAAGGCCAAACGAAAATTCTCAACAACCGAGCAAGAATGCCTTGCAGTTATATAGTCAGTTGAAAAACTACGACCATATTTAGAAGGTTATCAATTTACTGTGATTACCGATCATCACTCGTTGGTCTGGTTAAATAACTTAAAAGACCCTAGCAGCCGTTTGACAAGATGGGCCGATCGTTTACAACAGTTTTACTTTAGAGTGATTTACTGAAAAGGAAAAGACCATGTCGTACCAGATTTTCTGTCTAGATCTCTCCATAATAGATAAATGGTATTTAAAGATGCAAGAAAACGATAAGCTCCGATTAAATAAATATTTGCAATAGAGAATAGATGATTGTAACCAACTATTCAAATACGTAAAAGTAGAATTTCCAGGCTTAGAAATAGCCTGGGATTACTGAAAATAAGTAATGCCAAAGGAAACTTGAAAATCACTCATATATCATTACCACAATTTGCCAACTGCCGCACATGTTGTAACCTTTAAAACATATCATCATATAGCCAAAAACTACTATTGGCCAAAAATGCGTCACAACGTAGCACGTTATGTTAGGAACTGCCAAGTTTGTCAACAAAACAAGCCGGAACAAAAACGGAAGGCTGGTTTTATGTTTAGCCAACCAACGGTAACACGTCCGTGGCAGATGGTCATTGTCGACCTGATGGGTCCTCTGCCCAGTTTTTCCAGTGGCTACCAGTACATACTAAATGCGGCAGACTATTTTTCTAAATATCTTTTATTGTTTTCACTTCGAACAGCAACCGCAGCCGCCGTTGTTAAAAAGGTAGAAGAAGAAGTGATCTTAATCTATGGAGCCCCTCAAATGTTACTTACCAATAATGGCAAGCAATTCACAGCTCACTTATTCAAAGATCGTTGTGAACGTTATGAAATAAAATGTCGATATAACGCCCATTATCATCCACAAGCAAATCCAACCGAGCAAATCAATCCTGTAATAAAAACCATGCTCCGGTCTATAATTGGAAATAATCAGCGTAAGTGGGATGTGGATCTTGCAAAAATAGGATGTGCTATTCAAACTGCACGTCAGGAAGCAACAGGTTACACACCATATTTTATGAATTTTTGTTGTCGTCACATATTGAAAGGAACCGATCATCGATTTAAAGGAGATACGACAGACATTAAATTCGATAGGTCTAATCTAGAAGCAAGAGCTTATAACTTTTTGATAAAGTACGAGTAAATCTAAAAGCAGCATATGAACGTAATAAGAAGTATTTTGATCTTGATAAAAGAGACATTGAATATAATGAAGGCGACTTGGTGTACCGGATGAACTTTGCCTTGTCAAATGCAGCAAAGTACATTTCCGCTAAATTAAGACCAAAATATGTTGGTTCATTTGTTATCGGAAAGAAGTTATCCTTGTATACCTACCAACTCATGAACGACAAAGGTAAAGAGTGTGGAGTTTGGCATGTAGATTGTCTTAAACCAATACATGCAGATCATGATTTATCAGAATAATAAATGTATTTGCCTTGTGGGGAGGGCATTAGAATAGAACCACCGCAGATCAAGCAAGGCGTTCAAGTCCCCTATAACTTTATAGTGCAAATGTGTGTTGTCCTGTTAGTGTTGGTACTCAGATTTCTTTTTGGTACGGTCATATCTAAATGCTAATGATTTGTTTTCTTTAGAGTTTTATATTTTACGTTTTAGATCGTATGGTTACGACTATTTAGTGAGAGAACTACTGAGTTATTAAAATATTTTTGGTTTTGTGTTTCTTTTTTTTTGTTGAATAAACTTAGAAAATTTAAGCAATTTTCTAGGAAGCAAAGAGGGAATTTGTAACAGTATTTTTTATCAACAAAAAAAACTAATATTTGTTAGTTTTTGCGTTTTCTTGAAGGTCGTATTATCTTGCAATTATCGAGGATCTTATCTAGGGGAACAATTTTGTTTAACTTTTATAGTCTAATGAATTAAATCTAAGTGCATTTGTAGTCACATAAACATCATGATATATATACGTAATTGTTACATTTAAGGCGGACACCCGGTATATGTCTTAGTTCCCGAATCTATCAAAGCGCGTGGCCGTGCTGCCGTGACTTATGCGCCAGCACTCCTTCTGCTCTGCGGCAGGGTTTCCAACATCAACTTTCGAATTTTTAAATGTAATCAATTAGGGTTTTATCACTCCCAATACTATTTCCTAATAACTATTTAATATTGTTGTTTTTCAAATTAGCATTTTACATTAATCTATTATTCAGAAATCTCGTATTAGGCTTAAATTGATCAATTCAGATCCCGCGTTATTTTTTATCTAAAACGATTCAGTCGTGAATATATTGGACCGCCATTCGGTTGTAAAGGCGCAACAATTTTAAGTCCTGCAAAAGGGACACGGTTTAGCCGGTTTATAAAATTATTGTGCTGGTGATGTTTGTCGAATTGATAGAGTGCGTATTAGTTTAATCTTGTAAAAGAACGCACGTCGCACATCAACCACCTAAAATTGTAGGATTATGATTTACAACTGGTGAGTTTAATTTTTCTATTCCCTGAATATTTTCATCTTTAATGGTATCCCTATCATTTTAATAAGAACTTGGTTAGTATTTATAAATTTAGCAAATGACCACGTGGAATTATTTTTGTCATTGCTAATTTAATTTTAATATCAAAGCTTGAATCATTTAAAACAATATAAATTATATTTATTAATTTAAAGTTAAAAATTAAGTGTAAGCCTATTTGCAAGGTTTTTTGTGTTAGTGGGTTTTTCTTTTTTTTAGTTTAAATTTTTAGGAATGTCTTTTTTTGATGTACAATGTTTCAGGCTAGGACACGTGCACGAAAACCTACACTGACACAGGACTACCGTAAGTAACATGTTTATTTTTTTTTATTCTCTTTTTTATGTTGCCCTAACCAAATGATCTTGTGCGGCCATTGAATTTGTAAATTTTTTTTTAAAATCTTTTTATGTTTTATAATAACTGCAAAACTGTGTTTATTGTATTTTTTTACTTTCTTGGGGCAATTTTACGATTTTGTTGAAGTAAATGTTTATTACTTGTATTTATTTTTCTCTTTTTTTTAAGCATTATATATTAATGGCATTTCGTGTTTAGCCGCTCCGGTGTGGTTTAGGTGAAATAAACAAAACACGAGGAGCCTCTTTTTTTTAATAAAATATCGTATTATACATACCCACCTCGTCTTTACTGGGTTACCGGCCACCTTTTCCACAAGTTCCAAAAGATAGTATTTTTTTAAGCGTCGCAAGATTACATAAAATCTGCAAGAATAACAAATCATACATCAGAAGACCAAAGAAGAGTTGGCTAGATAATCTATTAACTATAACAACAACAATAGGAACAGAATGAGAAGATGACAAACAGGAGTATATCTAGTTGACTGAAGAAAAAGAAACAACATTTAACAAAATAGTCAAAATAAGAATATACAAAAAATATAATAATAATAATAATAATAATAATAATAATAATAATAATAATAGCGTCTTTATTTCTAATATAATTATACAGAAAAAGGCGAAGTTCAGTTCTAGCCATGGTTTTAGCACTGGTCTTCCAATTAACCTTAAATTTTGACAATAATTTATTTTATAAAATTAAACTGCATCAATTTCCACATCTTATCACATTTCTTATTCCATACTAAAGATGGCCTGCTGTTATAACATTCATTGTAAACAATGTACACTTCTAATAATTATGACAAGAATCAAAAAAGATATTATATATAATCAAAATTTAATAATACTGTAATTGTTCCATGTTAAGATTCAGTTAGAAACTATTTATTAAATCAATACATAAAAATATGCTATTGTATAAAATTACAGCTCAACATATAATGATCTTTGGGAAAAATTGTGTTGATTATTTCATGTAAATAATTATCTAAATATCTTATGTATTTTATTTTATTTTATTAAAAGTATAAATAAATAATATAATAGTAGAAAGCATAACTCATGTGATATTATTAAAAAAATAAAAGAATGGATCCTATTCCAGTAAAGTTCTGTGAATAATTCACAAGCAAATATGCTGTGCCACTGTCTTAAATATGTGCCATTAAATATTAATTTTTACTTTTGTATGTTTATGTTATTACCTAAACACATCAAATAATATGACCGGTTCTTTATTGCTATGACCTTGTATTTTTTTATTAACTAAGAAAAATTGTCTTTTGTAACTTAACACTCAAATATTAATAAAGTATTGTCCAAAACAAATAAATAAATAGCAATTATTCATAAAGGTGTTTCATAAAATTAAATTATTTATGGTGATTCTATATATGATTTTCTATTTACTAAATATGTCCTAAATTTGTAAACAAGTACATAATTATTTATATAATACATAGTAATCATTGACATATTATTTATATAATTAGTAGATAGTTTATAACAAATTGAAATTTGTTAGACCGTGTCAGTAATTTTCTAAAGGAGGCGCAATGCGACACAGATTCATAACCGGTCGCCAGTAAAACTTTTCCAATTTTCACTGTCGGATTAGCTTGATTAAATGCCTCCGGTGATATATCATTGCCTCAATTTCATCACTTATTATAACAATATTATTGTTGTTATTGTATGCCGGGAAAGAAAGAGTGGGAACCTTGCGTGTCTTATATTTTATTTGAAACAAAACAAAAATACACACAAACACACATTCATAGACATTTCGAACTAGATCACTTGGACCATAAAATTTCTTTTTGATTATAATGAATTAAAATAATAATAAAATTAGTCGCTTAATTGGAAGATGTAGTGTGAGTGGAAGGAGGAGTAGGAGGAGGTGAAAAAGTTTCACTGTAATAATCTGCGAAACATGCCGCATTATGTTCCGATAGAAAACAGTGTTCATCATGTGGAGCGCCCCTCGTCCCTGCCACTGCCATTCTTCTAGATCCACTTCTCATTGTTTAATTTTATAAACGACTCGATTACGGTCGGTTATTCTGTATTATAATAATCCTATTTAATTTTATTACACATTAAGAGAAATTAGCGCCATCCAATGAGCTTCTAAATGTTTCATTTTAATGATTGCTTTAATGATGAGGAAATGCGCCTAGCCGTTTTGAAAACACAAAATACTTAATCGACTGTTATTATTTCATAACATGGCCATGTATATTAATGTTTTTAATGTTAAATTATCTTTGATTTCTTCCTTATTATTTAGAAGAAAAGTTGCACAGTTATACAAACAATCAAATTTACAAACATGATCTCAATCATAATAAAATAAAACACAAACTAAGTTTTTTACCACAAATACTTTATTGATATGAATATATATTACTAAAGAATACATATCAATACAAACAGAAGTTCACGACTCGAGCTTCGACTATTAAAGGCCATTGTTGTAAAAACAAACTAAAGAAAAAGTACATTTATACAAAAAAGTTAAAATAGAAATTGAAGTGAAATAAAAATAAATCGCATTACTGATGGTTTAGAGAGATTTATAAAGTGGTGATTTATATTGTGGTAAGTCTTTTTGCTCATTCAACAGGTTAACAAGAGGATTACATTGTTTTTTGTAAATTTCGGCAGATACTAACAGATTGAGCTTAGTGTCTTTTGTGTAACATTTTAATTTTAATAATTTTGTGAAAGGTATGATTAGAATTTATAATATGATTTGCAAATAAACTTGTATTGTGATTTAGTCTAAACGCTTTAAAATGTTCTGTATATCGTGTTTTAAAACTTCGTCCAGTCTGTCCAACATATATACTATTGCATTCGGAACATGACATTTTATAAACACCTGATTTCCTTAAGGGATTAATTTTATCTTTAGTATTAAATAATATATTTGATAATTTGCAGCTTAGTCTAATTCATTTTCATAATTCCAACAGTGTTTAGGGTGTGAAAGGTCCTAAACACTGCTACACTGATACACAATAAATTTGAGCAGATCTGATCGCCTAAGACAATCGACAAACTAGGTGATAATTCAGAAGCAACTCTATGTTCCAAAAACTGCCTACAATCCAATAAGATATGACAAACATATAATGGAACATTACAAGTATCACAAACTGGCAGCACCTCAGATGCCAACAAATGCTTGTGAGTTCATCGATAGTGACCGATGCAAAGTCGCGTGAGATTAACTTTTTTCCTACGCTTTGGTCTGCATGACAAACTCCACGGTATAATGACGCCTTTAGTACATTGCAGCTTGTTGTGTTGAATAGCAAACCACTCCGTCTGCCAGCTAGACTATATCAATTGTTGTAAAAAATTACAAACATTCTTAACACAAGCTTTGTCTGTAACATTAACAGCGTTAGTTATATACTAACGTGACTGGGAATCCAGACAAAGTAGACAGTGACATTTAATTCAGATACTGACACAACACGACAGAAAACGTTGGATGCAAGCGTTTAGCTTTTAGTTTTGCAGCGTACCTAACAGTCCATATCTTACGCCAAAGACAAAGTGATGGTTCAGCCGCCTCGCACAAAACACTAGCAATAAGACTAGTGCGGAATGCGCCAGTTCATAACCGAATTTCTGTGTTTCTTAATGCTGCAAAGGCATAGATTATGGAACCATAATCTAGTTTTGAACGCACCTAAGCGCAATGCAAAAGTAGCATTGTTTTTTGATCTGCTCTTCATGACTTTCTACTCAAAGACCTGAGCAAGTTTGATGCCGAAACACATCTTGATCTCAGACTTATTAAATAGAGACGCCAAGTTAAAGCACTGTCAAATGTGACACCAAGAAATCAATCTATCTTATACAAGAATAGGTTCTCCCCCAAAATATAATAAAGGGTCGTCGTGTAAAGTTTGCTTTCTACAAAAATGGATAAGCAACGTTTTGCTTGTAGAAAATATAAATCTATTGTTATTAACCTAGTTCAAAATGCGGTTGATAGTTATTTGAAGTTTATGTTCCAATGTTGGGATGTTTCTCAAAGCGCAATAGATAGCTACGTCATCAACATACATACATCTGCTCACCGGATGCTTGATGAACTGATTTATGCCGTTAATAGCTATCATAAATAGCGTCAGTTTAAAGTGGGCCATTGTGGAATACCAATATGTTGTTGACGTATGCCCAAAATGCTATCACCTATACGTACCTTAAACAAACGGAAAGTTTTGTATGAGCAATGCCATGCTTCCCCAAATACCCCACAAATGAAGCGTTCAAAGAACATTGTACTTTGTCATGTTATATGCTTTTGCAATGTCAAAGAATAAAGCGACAAGATGTTGATTCTGCACAAGGGCATTTGCTATATTCTGCCGAACAAGGTAATCAGTCTAATAACTTTATACGCAGCTAATTAGAGAAATAAGCCTATAACTTGTCGGGAGCTTTTTATTTTGTCAGGTTTAAGTACTAAATATGCAGCCATACATATTTCAATAAATTGCCTGAAAGTATTAGAAATCTTAATATAAAACTTTTTAAAAACAACATTAAATCTACATTACTGCAAAAATGTTACTATACATACAACGATTTTTTGAATGATGATTGGTAATGTGATATCGATGTGATACCTTATTATATAAATATATTTTTTTTTAAATATTATGTTCTATATGTACTGTTTGCTTTATGACTGACACTAGTTTTATGAAATTTTTAATTTTTAATTTGTAATTTATTTTATTTCTTTTTAATTTAAATGTTTTCTTAATTGTAAATTAATTTTTAATATAACGTGACTGTACCTATACCTTGCTAAAAGGTCAACTGGAATAAAGAATTATTATTATTATTATTATTATTATTATTATTTTTTTTTTTTTTTGTTGTGTTTTAGCGTCGACTACTAAGGTCATTAGCTATTTATTTTAATAATAATAACCTCAGGTTATAGACCTGAGGAGACAAAACAACACATTAAAATGGTTAAATAAATAAATAAATAAATAAAAACTAAATCTAATATCAACTGGAATAAAGAATTATTATTATTATTATTATTATTATTATTATTATTATTATTATTATTATTATTATTATTATTATTATTATTATTATTATTATTATTATTATTATTATTATTATTAATATTATTATTATTATTATTATTATTATTATTATTATTATTCCGGTTTTGCACGTCATTTCTGACGGTAATTAGTAGGTACGGTTTTTTCAAACAAGTTGCCTACAATTCTATTTATCAAGGTTGAGATGTGACCGGACTATTGATGTTGTGTTTAAAATAACTGTTTTTTGAAGCTGGATGTAAGTTAGAGGAGGGAGCTGTAATTTAAAAAGACTTTCATGTAGTTTCTGTGGAATTATTATTATTATTATTATTATTATTATTATTATTATTATTATTATTATTATTATTATTATTATTAATATTATTATTATTACTGGTACGATGATAACCAGGATGCAGGACTTAGTACTCTGCTGACCATGCACGGTTATAGACTGCTAAAAGCTGAAGTTTAACAAAACGACTTAAATGCTTAAGAGCATACCGACCGCTACCTAGATTTGTAGTATTTTAACAAAAACGGCAACTTCCTCTTCATCACTGTTGCTACAAATAATTTGATAATCGATTTATTTTTTTACCAGTACATTTAGAAAGGATTAAACTATGATATGTCGAAGTCTTTTTTGTAAAATTATATTTGCAAATAGCAACAAAATGCATTCAAAAATACAGAAAAACGCATTTATTTCTATATTTGATGGGTTTTTTCGGCTATTTTCTAACAATTATTTGACAAAAAGACTTCGACATTTTATAGTTTACACCTTTTTAAAAGTACTGGTAAAAAAATAATTAGATTATCAAATTATTTGTAGAAGCAGCGATGAAGGGGAAGTTGTCGTTTTTGTTAAAATACTACAAATCAAGGTAGCGGTCGGTATGCTCTTAAGCATAGCATTGTGTATTAAATTGGCACTTAAAACAGTATTGTCCGTTTTAGATACTATTATTTATTTATTTATTCAAATGCCTTTCTACTTTTTGGTGTAAGGCTGTATGGCGTATTATTAATTTATATAATATTTACGCCATTTCTTCCTATCCTTGGCTATCTCCTTTATTTCTTCTCAGCTGTTTCCTTTTTTTATGCTTTTTTTTATTGCGCTGTTCCATTCTTTTCTAGGTCTTCCTTTTTTTGTTTTCCTGTTACTCTTGTCTCATATATTTTCTTGGTGGTTCTTTCTTCACTCATTATTCTAATATGTCCATACCATTTCATTTCATTTGGCTTTCCGTTATTTTTTCTTGAATTGGTTTTATTTGTAAATTTATCCTGTATGTCTCGTTCCTTATTTTGTCTTTTTTTGTATTGTTTTTGATCTTTCTAAGAAATCTCATCTGTATTGCAATTTTTTTTTTCTTTTTGTTTTCTTGTCATGGTCTATGTTTTGCTATTAAATGTTAATGTTGGTCTAACTACTTTTTTAACTGTTTTTATTTTTGTAGTTTTTGTTATTTCTTTTCTGTTGAAGAAAGTGTTTTTTTAGCATGTAATATACTTTTGCTGTTTTTCCTATTTTGTCATCTATCTCTTTGTCAAATTTTCTGTTGCTCTGTATTATTGTTCCTAGGTATCTGTATTGTTCAACCTGTTTTATTATTTTTCTTTTTATTTTTATTTCGTGATTTAGTTTTTCTTTAGTTGCTCCTCTATTATTTCCATGTTGTGTTGTAGCTCTTCTTCTGTCTCTGAAATCACTGCCATGTCATTTGCAAATAGTAATTCTGCTATTCTTGTTATTTCCATCTTCCAATACCCTATTTTTATTGTTTTCATGTTTTACTTTGCTTGTTTCATAGCTTTATCTAAAACAATTGAAAATAGCAATGCGCTTAGCACGCAGCCTTGCATCACCCCTTTCTTTGTTATGAATTCTTTTGATTCCTCGCTGTTCATTTTTACCATGTTTTTGTTTTCTGTGTACATGTTTTTAATTACGTTTATTATTTCCTTCTCAATTCCTCTGTCTTGTAGTTTTTTTCCATATATCCCCACTTTTGATTCTGTCAAATGCTTTTTCGAGATCAACAAATCATACGTGTATTATTCTATTCTTTTTTATCATCTTCTCACTTAGCTGTATTATTATAAATATTAGGTCTTGTGTGCTTCTTCCTCTTCTAAATCTACATTGGCTGTCCTATATTGTATTTTCTAATTTATCTCTCATCCTTTTTTCTAAGATTCTTGTAAATATTTTGCTTATGCTTGTTAATGTTATTTCTTTGTAATTTTCACATGTTTTTTTTTTCTTTTTATGTATAGGTAAGATTATTCCTTTATTCTATTCCCTTGGCGTTTTCCCATTTCTGATGATGTCATTTATTAGTTCCGTTATTTGTGCAATTCCTTCTTCACCCATAAATTTTATCATTTTTGGCGTTATATCATCTGTTCCTGGTGCCTTCCCGTTCTTTAGTTTCTTAGTTGCTTTTCTTACTTTGTCTTTTTTAATTTCTTCTATTTTTCCGTTTTTCTTTCATGTATTACTCCTTCATCTTTTCTTGTTTCGTTTTCTTCTACTTCTTGTTCTGTTAAATCGTGGAAGTATTGCTTCCATCTTTCCATTATCTTGACTTTTTTCGTTATTATTTTTCCATTTTTATCTTTTATGTTTATCATATTGTGTTCTTTCTTTTTTCTTTGATGTTTTAACGTTCCGTAAAATAGTTTTTGGTTTTGGTTAAAGTTCTCATTCATTTTTTTTTACAAATTTTGTCCATGATTTTTTTTAATTTTTTTTATTATTTTCTTTATTTCATTTCTTTTTTCTTTGTATTTTTCATAGTATTTTTTGTTTGTTTGTAGGTATCTTTTCCATTTTTCTTTTTTGTTCTTTATCTCCTTTTTGACTTCCTCTGTCCACCAACTGTTTTTTTTATATCTTTGTTTACAGTTTTTGTTGTTCCACAGCTCTCTTTTGCAGCTTCTATTATGGTTTGTTTGAACGTTTCCTATTTTCTTTCTATGCACGTTCTTATTTTTTCTTTTTAAATTTTTTTTTGGTATTCCTTGGTTCTTCACTTGTATTTGTTCTTTTTTTTAATTTGTATGATTTTATCTTTATCTTGACTTTCCTTCTTCTTTTATCTGGTTTAACTTTTTCTTTCCATTTCATGTCCATTAGTAGTAAATAATAATAATAATAATAATAATAATATTAATAATAATAATAATTATAATAAGACAAAGTAATAAATACTCGAAGCTACCAAAGGTACATATTAAAAGATCCAGCTAATAAAACCGATAAATGCAGAAAATGTAATACAGACCCAGAGACGATAGAACATATTACAAACGGATGCAGAATATTAGCACCGACACAGTACGTAGAACGACACAATGCTGCAGCTAAAATTGTACATCAAGAGTTAGCCTATAAATACAAACTAATAAGTAAAAAAGAACCTTACTATAAATATGTTCCGCAATCTGTTCTTGAAAATAATATCTGTAAGTTATACTGGGACAAGACAATATTTACAAACAAAACAATAAATCATAACCGACCAGACATCACTATTACTATTAAAACATCAAATAGTACATTTTTAGTAGACATTGCAATCCCAGCTGATCATAACATTGAAACAAAATACGCAGAGAAAATAGAAAAATACTTACCTCTAGCTTCAGAAATAGAAAAACTGTGGAAACAAAAACACATTAAAATTATTCCTATAATAATATCTTCAACAGGAATAATACCATCAAAATTAAACAATTCTATAAAACAATTAGACATAGAACAATACAATATTATAAACATGCAAAAGGCGGTAATACTAAGTACATGTAACATAGTACGATCGTTTTTAAAACAACACATGTAATACATCTATGTATTAGACTTGGTAGTATGTACCCGTCTAATACAATGAAACCAGGTTAACCTGTGAAAAAAAAAAAAAAAAAAAAAAAAAAAAAAAATAATAATAATAATAAATTATTTATTTACCACATCAACAAAACAAATTTACATAATTAAAGTAAAAATAAATTATTTTACATATGTTCTTGGTGGCACATATGTACCTCGCTGTTCTGCCATTCTACCCTTAAACTATATACTAAATCAAAAATTATAATTAAACTATATACTAAAACAAAAAAATGTTTAAATCGTATACACTTTCAAACATTCAGTCTTATACATCTTTACACACTTACATATAAACATAACATAACTTAACGAAAAAAAAAAAATATATGTATTACAAACAATGTACTTTTTATTATACACGTTCCATTGCACATCTATTCATCTTTTTTGAATAGCCAGGTAAACAAAGAATCTCTAAACTTATAGGGTTTTACTGATTGTATATCAAATGGTATACTATTTAAAGTTTCACATATATTATATGAAAATCATTTTTGAAAGTAGCTCAAACGGTGTTTGGGTGGTGAAAGAGTGCTTTTAAACCTTATATTAATAGTATGCACATCAGATCTAAATGTTATTTTATTATAGAGGTAAGCCGGCTTTTTCGAGACAATTATGTTTTTATAAAAACATGATTTGTGCAGCGTTCGTCGCTGTTTCATATTATTTGATTAAGCCATTTGGAGTCTTTAAGTTTATATGATATTCTTTCTCTTTTTGCACCCGTTCTATTCTTTTGCAAGTTACTGAATCAATACAAGCATCATATAAACTATCACAGTAGTTAAAGGGCGATAATACCAGAGAATCGCATAGCATAATCTAACTTTGCTGGTTAAGACAGTCGCGTGGCGCATATAATACTTTGAGGTTATCATATGCTCTGCTAATACATTTATTTATATGCAAATAAAACTTTAGTCACTCAGCTGCACACTATCATTACCAACGGATATTGTTAAGTTATTAGAGTTCATTTTGTCAATGACACGTGTTCGATTAATTTTTGTTCCAAAGAGTATAGCCTCTGTTTTAAAGGAGTTAATCAATAATGCGTGTTCACGAGATGCTTAAACTATTGTTTTAATGTCTTTGTTAATATGGTTTATTGCAGTATGAACTTTGCTTTCTGAAAAGATAGACACATCTCTGTGTCATCAGCATATAAATGATAGTGACAGTGTTTGATACTTTTAATCATTTGACTTGTATAAATAGAATATAAAGTGGGCGATAAAATGGATCCTTGTAGTACCTCAGAAGTTATTGTTTTAGGATCAGATACTTTGTTTCCACTACTTACTGTTTGTTGTCTATTTAACAAAAAACTTTCAATTAGATTAACAGCATCATTTGTAAAACCTGTGTGTTTTAAAATAGCCAACAGAATTTGATGATTTACTGTATCAAATCCTTGAGAATAATCTAAAAGCACTAACAATAAAACAATTCCTTTGTCTGTTGCTAATATAACATCATCAATTACTGTTGTTAAAGCTGTGTTACAACTAAAACCAGACAAAAAACAAGATTGGTAGTCTGGTAGTATCTTTTTAGATGCAAGATATTCGACAAGTTGCGCGTTAAGAATTTTTTCAAATATCTTTGACATTGTTGGCAATATACTTATAGGTCTAAGATGTTTATATTCTGTAGGTTTGTTGGTTTTTGCTATTGGAATTATTTTTGTTTGTTTCCAAGTTAATGGATACTTGTGCATACTAATACAAAAATTAATTAAATGACATATATATGGCAAGATATGTGGACAGCACAAATCAATCATTTTTATGCTTATACCGTCAATGCCTATTGCTTGCGACTTAATTTGGTTAATTACTTTAATGATAACTGGTTCTTCAGTATATTTAAAATTAAAACAGTTGGTGGAATTACTTTGTGTGTTTAAACAATGAAGCTTAGTCTTGTTGCAATTTCCTATGTCTATTTTAGGGTTGTCCAGAAAAAAAATATTTCTTGAATTTGGATCAGATAGGTTAGATGGTATAGCAACGTTTTTATATTTAAGTAACCCCAGTTTTCTATAAGTATTCCATTTAGCATTGGGTTTTAAGTTTTTTAATTCAAATTCATAACAAGCTTTCTTTTCAGTTTTTATAGCTTTTGTTGTTAAATTACGTAATTCTTAATAATAGTCCCAGTGTGCAGGTAGTTTAGATTTTTTAAAACGGGTATATACGTTGTCTCTCATTTTCTGCATTTGTTTAATGGTAAATGTTATCCATGGAGGCAACTGTTTTTTATTGTAAGTGTATGACTTGACAAGAGCGTGTTGATCAAACAACGTTAAAATAATTGAATGTAAAATATTAATTTTTTTATTAACGTCGTTAGTATAAAGCATATAATTAAATGGAGCAGTTTGTAGATCTTCAAGAAATAGATAGTATCTTTCGGTTTTTGTCACTGATACACTTTTTTTTAAATTTTCACCTCTGCACTTTTTAATTCAACTTTACTTTGATTTTAGCGAAAAGTCCCGTATACGAGATAATTGTCGGCCTCAATCAAAAATACGTGTGTTCGCGTTATTACTCTACTACTCGTAGATAATGCCGAGACAAATTCCCAAACATTAAACGGAGCATCATATATTTCATCAACGTTGGAAACAAATGGCAGATGTTTCTTCTTTATGTTAGTTTTAATCTCTTGAAAATTTTCATCGTAATTATTTGAATATCCAAGACATCGATTAACACTAACGGAAACAAACTGTGAATACAGTTGTCTTAAATTTTTTAAGAAGCTTCCTCAAGATATTAAAAATTTACTTTTTGTTCACAAAAAACTATTTATTTGGAAAACATTTTTGTATATAGTTAATATTGATCCATATTCCTTAAATGAATTTTTTGATTATTAATTTTGTATTTTCTACCTTTGACTTGTTTCACACATGTTGTTGTATTTATATATTTATATATTTATATATATATATATATGTATATATTTGTATATATGTATTGTATTTGTACTGTACACGTGTCTAATGAAATAAATTATATTATTATTATTATTATTATTATTAATCATTGGAAACGTTAAAATATACATTGACCAGAATATTCGAGATATTGAAAAAATCGATAATAATTAAATCACCTGACAATAACCCACTAACGGGTACAAATGCGGTTTGGCCAGAAATTTTTCTGACTTTTTATATACCTTTTCAAACGTGGTTCTCGAATTTATAGCGGTAACGTATTCTGACCATAATTCTCTTTTAGCTTTTCTGCAAGTCCTTTGCGCAACAGCTTTAGTTAGTTCTCTTCAGTTAGAGAGTGATTAAATCTTAAAAAAGAACGGTGTTAGCTTGTTCGCAATCAAATTTTCACCAAAAAACGGGCTTTCTGCAAGGTTTCCTTAAAAACAGAGAAATACTGGTATAAGCTGCTGATATGATGGAATCGATGAAAGTTTCAACATCTTTGTCAATAGTGGCCTGGACACTGTTATCATAACCAATTATTTTAACAAAACTATTCCAATCAGCATCTTTTATTTTCCAATTCCGATGACAGTTTTTATGAATTTTATGACCAATTACGCTAATGAATATTGGAAAGTGGTTACTATCATAAAGATGTTTCAAGACTTTTTAATTCAGCAATGCTGCAGTACTTGGAAAATAAAGTTTAATAGCCGAAAACGATCTATTGGCTACAAAAAAGTAGGCATTGTTACCTTTATTTAAGATAACTAAATTTGTTTCTAAAAATAGATTGGCCAAGTTACGATCTCTGACATCGGTTCGACTTGAGCCTCACATGTTGTTATGAGCATTAAAATCACCCATAAGAAGGAATGGGGACGAAAGTTGTTCAAGTAATTGATCAATCAAACAAATGTCCAAACTGACGTTTGGCGAAATATAGATTGAACAAACAATCAGTAAAAAAAAAAATTGTAATTGAACGGCTATTGCTTTTAATGAAATATTGACACGGAGTTCTTTACTGAAAACCGTATCACAAACCAATAATGCCGCTCCACCCCAAGCATGATCAATATTTATACGATCTTTTCGATAAATAGTATAACCACAAAGATTAACTGAACTTACAACCTTAAAATTAGTTTCTTGTAAGGAAACGCAGATAGGTGAAATTTTAGCTACAAAAATATCCATTGCAGTTTCATTGTATAATGGTTAAAATTATTTTTAAAGCTACGTTGAAAACGTAATTTTAACTCTTTTCTTATAAGCGTTTATTGGTTTTTCTTTAAAAAACGTTTATAAGCAAGAATTATCATCTGGGGGAGTAGAAGAACTTTTACTATTTGACATCATTTCATCTGTCAGAGTAGGTTGTTTGGAAATAACTTCCACATCCATCAACTCTGACGACATGTCAATATTAGGGTCTGTGGGCGCAGGATTGCTAAAAACCTGCACTTCAGGTAGCGGTAGCTTAGATTGGGCTTTGCAAGCTTTGACTCAGATTGAGTCTTAACCTGTTTCTTTGACTTGGAAGTCGCCACCTTACTTGGTTTCGACCCGATACGAGCCAATACCTTACATGGTTTAGGCTCTAAATGAACTTCTATCTTAAGTGGTTTTTGTTGAAGTCCCACTTGTGGTGACCTTAGTTCAGATTAGACTGTAGTCAGTTTGGTTTTGAGTTTTTTGGGTCCGCAACCGGTTTTTGACTTTTCACATTAAAGTCTTTGTTCTAACTTAAATAAGTTTTTGCAATAGCAGTAAATGTCATAATTGGTGCTTGTTGAACAATAGGTGTTTCAACAACTGCAGCAAACGATCTAGAAAAGGTAAGAGCCGTAATTGCTCTATACTTTGTAGCATTCCAGTTTTTGCTTACTCTGCTGCCGGGGTCCCTGAAAATAATTAAAATACGTTAATTTAACGTAGGCAACCAAATGTGGCAATTTTGGAAAGTAAGTAAGTACAGTAATTAATAATTATTTTTTATATTTTGCACTACACTAACTAAGTTAGTGTAAGGGTGTTAAAGGTTAGATTTAAATATTATTTAGCTAGGTTGGGTTAGTTTTGTTAGGGAATAATTTGTGTAGTACTTACAGTTTGATTTTGACGTGTTCGGTTCATTCTCCAGTTGTCGAGTTGTAATCTAGTTCGACAGTCATTCTGTGGATCTATCCTAAAATAAAACAGGTTTAGACTGTAAGTTTGTAACTGCAGATTATGTTATTAGAGGTTTTCAGGTGTTTTAATAATTATTTTGTTTAGTTAAATGTTCGAAGGTTGTGTGATTTTTTATGAGAGCAGAGGATTAATTATCGGTTAGAAAGGTTGTGTTTAGTAATTTCTGTGTGTTATAATTGCTGGTACTTGACATTTACAATCACCGCCATTGGTTGTGAACTTGACTTAGTTGAGCTCACATAACTCACAATATTACCTACTTGATGTGAGGTGTTTGCGGTTGGCAAGCTTGGTTTCGCGTTAGCAAACGAGTCTTAGAGAGAATCTTGAGTCTTCACATTGGCATTGAGGTGCACGGTCGGTGACGCTTGATTACTACATGACTTAAAATAAAAGTTAATCCTTCGGCATCTGAGCCGGTTGTGAGTATCAAATCGCGCCGAATGTTATAATACGTCTTAATAGATGACGTGAGTCCGTTTTTGGACGTATTTTGTGTTCATATGTGTTATTACACAAAATGAGGTTTCCTAACCTCGCACCTCGTGCCAAGTGATTTGTTGTTTCCAACGCAGTGAAATAGGTATAAGCTCGGTAGAGCAGCCGCATGATATCTCAGGTTAGTAACAAGTATTTTTATTTAACAACAATTTAGTTTCATTGCTATGTGTAGTGTTGTGATCGAGGGATTATATGATTTTAGGCTGTTTCAATTAGAAGGCGTTTAATGCCAGTTATTGCTTCAATTGGGAGGCATTCAATGCCAGTTACTGCTTCAATTGTGAAGCGTTCAATGCCAGTTATTGTTTCATTGAGAGTCTTGGATACAATTTAATGCCTGGACTAAAATGTGCTTGTTCACTTAATGGGATAGTTGCTGTTGACGAAGTGGGATCGTGACTCTTTCAAAATTAATGGGTGAAGATTATTCAGTTACCATCGTTTTAGCCATCAGAAGGATTTTCCAATCCAGGTCGAGGTATACAGGATAGATCCAACAATTACCCGTGTGGAAGGAGGCCAGTCGAGCTCGTCACACCACATTCAAGCTTGAATTTAATTTTATAATTTATAATCTTTTGGGTGTAATGATAAAAACTTTTACTTGTGTTGCAATGAAACTTTCAGCTTTATTATTTGTTGTAATAAGAAGCTGTCGTTCTCAGATTTTTGTGTTGGAGAGTTGCATGTACGCTGAACATTTTCAGTTGCAACTCGGGTTTTAAGGGATTTTGATTGTGGCTATTGTGTTTAGGACGGCGAAGCCTTCAGCTTCGAGTCACCTTGCACATGTTTAATTTAGCTGTAACGAAAGTTTTATGCACCCTTTCTTTTAATTTAATAGTTGTGGCTACGGCTACGCTACTAATTATATTATTTTAAGAGTACTTATACTCAACCATTTACTTTGTTTAATCCGATTCATTCCACTTGCAATAAATTTCCTATTATAGATGTGTCTAACTTAAGCGAATCTGATGTTTTGACATCACTCAAAAAGTTGAAGAATTCAATGACGAGCGGACATGATAGCATACCCAGCTTCATTATTAAAGACTGTGCTGATATCTTTGCGTTCCATTGTGCAAAATTTTTAATATTATTCTCAACCATCATAGTTTTCCTGATGTTTGGAAAAAAGCAAAAATTTGCCCGGTTTTAAAATCTGGCGCTAGTGCTGACATTATCAATTATAGACCAATTGCCATTATTTCTAACTTTGCAAAAGTTTTTGAAATGATTCTGTATTCTAACATTTATCCTAAAGTCAAACACTTGTTATCATTAACTCAGCATGGCTTTATGGAAAAACGCTCTACAACTACTAATTTGTGCAATTTTGTTGACTTTACATCAAAGATAGTGGATAACAAGGGTCAAGTTGATTGTATATACTTTGATTTTAAAAAGGCGTTTGACACAATAGACCATTCCGTTATATTACACAAACTCGATAAATTTGGTTTTAGTAACAATCTTTTACTATTATTTAAATCATATTTAGATAACCGTAGTCAATATGTTTTTTACAATAATTGTAACTCTTCTGAATATTGTCCAACGTCAGGCGTGCCTCAAGGATCTAACCTAGGTTCATTACTGTTTTTACTATTTATTAACGATCTGTCAAATATTTTAACTTGTAAACATTTACTTTTTGCTCACGATCTCAAATTTTTTTCCGCAATTAATTCTGTTGAAGACTGTGTTAATCTTCAATACAATATTAGTTTAGTAAATAATTGGTGTAATACTAATCGCCTCTTTCTTAATGTAAGTAAATGCAAACTTGTAACATACACTAAGAAACTCAATCCAGTTGCAGCCCAATATTTATCGGATGGAGTGGCTATTGCGCGTGTTAATCAAACTACAGACTTAGGCATTATATTTGATGCTAAACTAACTTTTTCTGACCATTTAACGTCAGTAATATCTAGAGCGCATAAACTAGTTGGCTTTATTTTGCGCAACACTAAAGAATTTAATAACACTGAAGCAATAATTGTGTTATACTACACTCTAGTCAGAAGCGTTCTTGAGTATAGCTCAGTGATATGGAACCCAATTAACAGCTGCGATATTAATTCTTTTGAAGCGGTTCAACGAAATTTTTTTAAGTATGGTTTAAATCTTTCAACTATTATCCGCCTCAAGGATTTGACCATGGTGAGCTCCTTAAGGAATTTGATGCAGTTCCATTGGCAGCAAGAAGATCGGTTTTAATACTTTCTTTTTTGCATAAAATTATACACAACTCAGTTGATTCTCCTGATCTGCTATATAATATAAATTTTTTAGTACCACGTGTCAATTCCAGGACCACAAACTGTTTTTATAATCCACCTGCAAAGACGTCGGCAATGGTGAAATCTCCATATTTTTTAATGTGTTCAACGTTCAATAGTGTTTCAAATAAGTGTGATCTTTTTAATGCTAATTCAAGTGTTTTTTTAAAGTGTATTCGTGAACTTTTTTGTTGAAAAGTATGTTTTTTTTTAATTTTAATTATTTATTTGTAATTTTATTGTACCTGTATTTACTGTAGTTTTTAATATGTTGTTTTGTAATAAGGTTTTACCTGTTGGGCAATAAATTATTATTATTATTATTATTATTTGTGTGTGGCTACGGCTACGCTACTAATTATATTAATTGTGTGTGGCTACGGCTACGCTTCTAATTGTATTATTTGTGTGTGGCTACGGCTACGCTTATAATATATTATTTTGTATATGTGGAAATTGCGACAAACCGCTTGCGGCAAATCAAATTAAAATTAATCCTAATAAAGAAACCGCAAATCTCATTCGCGAATCGAGTAGCGCTACGCGACGCTAAGTTTCGGGTTCTAACCGTTTGGTCATTGGCGATTTGTGCCAACACGGTTAATTTGCTGCCTTGCGTTTTGCGGTGTTACTACCCCCTCGTTGTAATTACTAAACTATGTAAAACTAACTGTTTGACTGTTAAATATAGTGTTCCGACTAAAGTGACGTATTTATTTATTGTTTGGGTTGTGTCTTTTGTTTTCTTTAGGGGTGTTTTAACCAACTTATAGGGTTCGAGCTTTTCCCTGCGAAGGCGATATGGTAGGAGGTGAATACTAGACAATTTTAAGCTCGTGGAGCATCACATGTCACCCGCCCATCTTCACTGAGCCACCCCAAGTGATTTGGAAGGAATTGCTACAACTTCTTTTGAGCATCATAATAAAAGAGTTTGTTTTTTACTTTGACCTTAACTATCTTTCTTTCTTTTTTCATTTTTTGGCAATCTCGGAAATAAACAGGATGCTTACCCTTGCAATTCACTCATAAAGGTAAACTGTTGCATGGATCAGGGTCGTGTTTCTCCTTACTGGATTTTGCACATGTTGCAACACTTGGACACCTAACTGCAGTGTGTCCAAAACGTTGACATTGGAAACACCTCATTGGGTTATGAATAAACGGGCAAACCGGGCAAGTATTATATGCCACCTTAACTTCATCTGGGAGGCGTTTGGAATCAAATGTTAAAATCATAAATGTTGTATCTCTGACGTCACCATTCTTTTTACAAGTTAATTTTTTGATATTGATAACGCTTTGAGACGTCAACAGTTGTGTATAACAACTCGAACCATGAAATAACTCCCTTAGAAATATTTAAGGATTTATGCGGTTCAACTGTCACCGCAATGTTACCTAAGGACGTGCATTCGTGCATTTTACTGCTCTGCATTTTAGCTATTACTTTTTACATTAATTTAAAGTTCTATTAATAATATTGGAAATGGTCCTATGAATTAAAAAGGAAGAAACCTCTTTAAGCCTCTGGCCATTTTCAAAACATTTAACAATTAAATATCTAACAAACTTTCTACTTGTACTATTACTATCTTTTTTAGCTCTCTCGTCCGTAAACAAGCTAGATCGTTTGGTTGGAGGTTTACAATCTACCATAATAAACTTAGTCAATTTTATTGCTCAATCCCCACCCACCACGGAGCCATATATGCTACATCACAAACTGATGCAGTTGCCAAGGCTAATCAAACGATATAAGTTTTGTAAATGTAAATGAAAAACTTCCGCAAACACACAGATTGTTATCGGGCTCCAACCGTAGCACAGTTTGAACCTTTTATTTATCACCACATAAATAATTTCTCACTCTTAATTTAAAAAACAAGCCGATAAGTTAGGTTTAACCTCCCATTTTACAAGAAGCTAGGGCAAAAGTAGTGTGTTAGAACTAACACTTCTAAACTTGAGTATTAGCCCCTCAACTACCAGGATCCCCTTTTTCTGGCTTTCGGGTCACTGCGCACGGCAAACACGCAAGGTAAGTTTTACAAGATGTTCGGTGAATTGTGTCAAAAATTAACTCACAAATAAGTTTGACTTGTCCCAGACAATCTCCTCGCCTATTGGTCGCCTTTTACGACCAGCAAAGGGGCTAGCAAGGGGGCATTTCTGGCATGTTAGCATTGCATATATCTATCACATTTTTCATAAAAATTGCATTTTTTTCCTGAGATAGTAATGCACTTGGCTATTTTTCAATCCAGTTTGCAATAAATTTATCTTGACTTGTAATTTAATGTAATTGATTTGCTTTTAATATGATTTTATGTATCTGTATTTGTATTGGCTCAAAGTCTCGAGCACTACACGTGTCACTTTTTTATTTTGTTACTAGGCCTTCAAACATATTTTGAGATTGATGTATAATGTTAGCTCATTATTTACAAAGGTTAGTTTCTTACCGTTGCTTTGTTTAAAATCATTACTCTATTTCCAGTTATCTACTCAAATATAGTTGATGGAGTTGACCGTTACTACGTGATAATTTATAATACAAGATTAAATAAAACAATTACTATGTTTTTATATCACTATTTATTTTGTCACACTGTGACTGCAGTTCCGACCTTCTTCAGACAATACACGAATACATTAATAAAGAAACAGTACATATTTATATATAAGAAAAAACATTTTAAATTGACAAAAATATTAAAAAGACTTTAACATAATCAAATAAATGGTTTGTTAGTATATTACAAAAAAATATAAAAAATATAAAGAATTAACAATAATTTTAAAAACAAACAATGTAATTATTTATAAATTAAGCGAAGGATTAAATTAACAGGCGTATACATATGGTTAATCTGGTTGTTTAAAAGTGGTAAATTGGTTTTCTTTTTATGTTTGTGAATTTCTAAAGCTTCTAATAAGTCTATATTTTTACTTTTTTTGCGTTGCAAAATTACTAAATTGTCTAAATTTGGAAAAGTGTGATTTTCATTAATTATATGATTTGCATATGTTGATTTTGAATTACCGTGTAAATATGATTTTTAATGTTTACTAAAACGTTGTTTCAAAATTTTGACCAGTTTGACCTATATATACACTTTCACAATCAGTACATGTTACCTTATAGACTCCTGATCCCTTTAGTTTAATATTTTTTTCCTTGGCGTTATAGAGAAAATTGCTTAATTTTGTGTTTTTTTTGTGACTACTTTTAATTTTGGTTTTTTGAGAATATTTCTTATTTTTTTTTAGTCAGGTAATGGAAAATTATGTTCATTAAAAAACCACACACACAAAATTACAAGGCAATGTACAGAAAAGAATTAGGGATAAGCTGGCAGAAGACAGAGCAAGTAGTGGAGTCGTCGACAAGGATCTGGAGCTTGACAGAAAATTTGAGGAGGCTCGTCTTTCGACCGCCGCACAATCCTTGCACAAAAAAGGAAATGTGTCCGGAATAAGCAGGCTAAACTAGTCACTTACTACGTCTGGTTTTTAAGCGGAACTGAACTGGATTGCTGGTTTCTGGTTGAGCGCAGGACTAACTATCTGGATTACTGGTGTACTGACTAAGTGTAAGACTAATTATCTGGAACACTAGTGTACTGACTGAGTGCTGGACCGACTCTTACGGCTGGTCTAAACGGAACAGAACTGGGTCGAATTTACAGATTACCGAATACTGGTTTCGGCTATGGTTGCTTGACTGAGTCCAAACTCAATTGAGTCCAAGCTTGACTAAATTCAAGCTCGACTAACTGGAATGCCAGTTTGACTCCAAGCTGACTGATTAGGATGAGACCGCAGTATATATATATAGGAAAAGGAAAAGGAGAAAAGGAAAGAAGGTAGAGCAAGGATTATGATTTGTTAAGGAAAGGTGGGGGATTAGGGATGCAAAATTAAACTGTTGGGTGTATAAAAGGTAGCCTATTCATCCAAAAATTAATAACTAATTAAACTTAAAGTTAATTATATACAAACAAAACAATTATTTATCTAATTATATCCCGGTTCAATCGGCCCACTGGCTTGAACGCTATATCCAAAAGAACCAAAGTTGTACGGGTTGCCTACAGTCTAACTTAAACTTTACAATTTTAATTAACTAATTTAAAACCTAATTAACCAAAATCCAAAAGTTCTCAGTTTTTCGGCAAAAGAAATTAACTGGCAAAAACCCCATATACTACATTCAGCTCGATGTGGTAGTGCCACTTGCGCCGTGCAGGATACGGCGGTAATGTTGTAAAAAAAGTGCAGTGTTTCCTTAAAGGATTAAAATAGCCCGGGGTAAGTACTAATTAAAGTAATTGTAATTATAAGACACGTGTCCGCGGTCCCACAGGTCAACGCCGCAGCTCGCTAGTAAGGGGGTTATGGCGGCGTACACACATTTATTTAACGATGACATGTTACATTTATTTCCGGACCTTAAAACGCTGCATAACTGCCGAATAATTAATTAGAATAATTATTTGGAAATGTAGGCAACTTTCTTTACATACACATTAATTCCGTAAATAACCGGTTGGTCATAAATACATGTATACCGAGTGATATTATTATTATATTAATATTAATTTAAAATTGGGACAAAATCTGGAATTTATCAATAACAAATATTATACATCAATATAAATATCAGTTTGAAGCAATATTAAAGTGCATTTGTTATTAATAAATCCGAGGTTTGTTACAAGGTTTTCAACTATTTGAGGAGTTTTTTTAGTTGCTGCAGTAGATTTCTTTTAGCGTTTGTAAAATCTTATACTAAGTGCCATCTCACGGGTGTTTTGGAGTAGGTTCTGCTTCGTTGTCTTCACCACTTTTAGTGCCATTTTCTTCTCTTTAATTAAATAAATTGCATAATTATTTTGTACTCCTGTTTTCATGCCAAGTCGACGTTTTTCATAATGTTTTTGGATGACGATTGGGGTGTGCCCACTTACACGTATCCTTGACCGGTACTGAAGTATTGTTTCTCCGCACCTTAACCATTTGATCTTGCGTAGTGTTTTCTATTAAGAAAATTATATGGTTTTTTTATACTCCTTGGAAAGTTGCTTTTTGTCATTATGCTTTTAATAGGTTTTTTTAAACATGTCGGGCCCCCATAGTCCTATTTTGAAAAGAAAAACCTATAATGAAAAAAACAGAGCATAAGTTTAACTTGTCTCACATATTTTGACCGAATCCGTAATAAACGTACTTTCTAAACTTAACATGAAAATAGCTTTTAGGTCAACGTCAAAATTATCAAACATCTTATTTAACGCATATGAAAAAATCGGATATACGGTCAAGAGTTTTATTACTCGATACAAAGAATATAAAAAATGATTCCAAAATAATAAAATGGATTTAACGTTTGCCAATCACGTCCAGGAACATCAACATACTTTTCCAAAACTGGAAGACGTAAAAACTACATAATTTACAAAAAGAACTTAAATTTATTAAAAAACATTAGAATTTTTTAAACAAAAAAGTAATGCCGCATCGGCCCGATACTCTGCTTTAACTCATGAAGTAGCTACTAACCGTTGCTTTTGAGTATACCAAACAATGGGTCTACTGCAAATAATTAGCACTTTATTTACATATTGTTTTGATTGCTTGACCTTTCTATAGTCCAAGTTGGTATAGACATAACATTGATCGTCTCTATCCAAAATATTGTCATTTTAATTTTTTAAAGTTTGTTGTAAACCATATAGATTTTTCCTTAGTTTGCACATTTGCTTTGAACCATTATTTTTTTTCTAAGATCTTTATACAACAATACAGTACTGACATCAAAAGTTGTTATCATCCAACATTTGGGTAATGCAATAATTATTATTAGTCAAATTGACGCATGACGTCTCACAGTGCTAAAAGTGTTGGTACAGTCAATACCCTCTTTTTGCTGAACTTTTGTTGCAACAAGACAGACTTTCAAACGTTCAACTTGTATTTTACACAACACTCAACAGCAGGTCAGTAGTTTTGCATGTTTTAAAATTTTAAGTTTTTATTTTAGTTAAAGTGTTGAATTTGTCCGCTATGGCTACATACCATCTTTTAAGACGCGCCTTTTTAGCCCTTGGTATGGCTTTAGGGCTAGCCTGGACCAGCTTAGGGAAACGGGCCGGTTCGCACAACAAAACAATGAAATAGTAAAAAAATAAAAAGAACTCACCACGTGTTTTACAATATCGGTCTTCAATTAATTTTTAATAATTACATAAGTATTCTTTACGTACTTCCTTTTTAATAGTCGTCACGTTTTAAGAAAATCAATAAACCTACGCCAAAAAATAGGAAAAAAAAAAGCAAAGCGTAAGTAAATTTAATTAATAATTGCATAAATAAAATAATTTTATAGTAAAATATTTTATTATTTATAAATAAATATGTTAAATATTATTAGCACATGTCAGTTAATTCAATTATTTTATAAGATGTAGTAGTTGTTAAAAAAAAAAAGATAAATTAAAGTAACGAAAGAAATATGTAGTTCAAAATAAACGTAATGCAGAACACAAAACTGTTCTGTCAATTTACATACACTCACACTTACATTTACACATTTACTTGCCAGCAACTCCAATACAAAAATAAGAATAAATTTACATATAAAATAATAAACAATTATTGGGTTATAATGAACTAAATTATAATTCACACTTATGGCAACAACTTGTACATAGGATAGCACAGATTAACTGAGAGTACTACAAAAAAATAAAGAGATTGAATTTAAGGACTAGTCGAAATAACAAACAAATAAAAACAAAAATATGTAAACGTACTTACTTAAGTCTGAATGCTGCTCAGGGGTAAAATTATTTTTACTTGACTTATGGGGGCCAATAACATAATCCGCTCCAGTAATTAATAATTAATTATATATATAATATATTGGTCATTGCCGTATTTGCTTACGCAATGTGGTTGTGGCAAAAGGCCTTTAAGTTAGCTTCCCTTTGAGAGCAAAACTCGAAAGTCCCCCTGCGCAAGCTAGTCTCAAATAATTACATTTACATACAAAGAACAACAAATAAATGAAAAGGAATGAGGAGGATAATTAAGAACAATAATATTAATATAACCGTAAATTATCAAAGGCTTATTAAGCACTAGATCAGAATTAATTACTTAAAATTAGTCTGGCGTATTACAAAGATTAAATTGTCCAACCGGCAACACCGCTTTTAATAAAGAGCACCTCCTCTAAGCACTGAAGTGAGTGCTAGTACCAACTAGATAAAATTAAATCTTACTACTAATAATGTGAAAATGACAATAATGTGACAGTGAAGTGCTACAATTTATTATAGAAGGATTAATGAGGATTAAGCAAAGCGTAAGTAAATTTAATTAATAATTGCATAAATAAAATAATTTTATAGTAAAATATTTTATTATTTATAAATAAATATGTTAAATATTATTAGCACATGTCAGTTAATTCAATTATTTTATCAAGTTATTGGTGAGTAAGGAGTGACTGCAAAAAACACCAAAACAAATCCTTCCCAAATGGCAACCTTTCTTGCACGCGATGCTAGATAACTAACGAGGCTCTGGCAACCGAGTCATGTATAACCATTAAAAATGAGAATTAAGGAAATGTAATTCTACAAACTGAGCTTGGACTAGACACTTAGACATATTCTAAGGATGGATAGTTTGGGTACCATCATTGTAGGATAGTACTCTCAGACGGTGGCGGAAGATTAGCTTCTTCAGTGGAGACCGTCTACTACAATTCTGCAACTAAGAAGAATATGTAAAATTTAAATTACCGGATAGACGACTTTACACAAGGACGTCAACTAAACACAAACCAACACATAAAATGAGGAACCAAATAAACTATGGCCTAATTAACAAATGATTTAAAACGAGTATACAATGTGCAAAGACCTACCCAAGCGCGGACACATCCGATCCTAATCCCGTTATAGCCAAATTAAAATTAAAACTAAAATTTATACGGAAACCCCCAACCAAACGTAACATCGACACGGTAAACTCCGTGATAAAAAAATTGCAAAGGAAATACAAATAAAAATAAACAAAAAACTCAACAAGATGGAACACGGAGAAGATGATGACATAAACAAACAATGGGGTTAACTTAAAAATACTTAACAAGAAGTCATAGCAGAAAACGTAGGCACGCCCAAAAAACTAACAAAAAAAAAGTGGATAACTGTAGAGATCCTCGAGCTGATGAAAAAAAAAAGAGCATGTAAAAACGTAGATACGGAAAACTACTGGAAAGTACATGAAGATTTGAAAAAAAATAAAAACAGCCAACGAAAAGTGGTTATCAGATCAATGCAGAGAAATTGAAAAACTAGAAAAGCTTTAATCTGCACAAGAAACTTAAAGAGGCAAATGGAGTAAATAAAAAAAAACCTACAACGATTCTGACAGACGAGAACAAGAAAATAATCCTGGATAAAGAAAAACGTTTAAAAACATGAAAATGACCAAATTTTTTGCAGATAATCAAACAAACACGGAAATTACTTATGAAGTAAATGAGGCCCCTTATACTGCGAACAGAAGTTGAGTATGCAAGTAGAACTGCAAAAATAGGCAAAGCAAGCGGACCAGACGAAATTCTTGCGGAAACAATAAAACTAGTCGGACGATAATATTAATATCACCTTTGACCTCTTTAACAGAATTTATGACACTGGAAAAATACCAAATGAAAAGTTAAAATTTGCGTTTATAACAATTCCGAAAAAAGCTAATGCCAAATCATGTGAAGACTTCCGACTCATTAGCTTAATGGGCCATACCCTGAAAATATTTTTAAACATCATCAAAAAAAGAATATTTAGTAAACGTATAAACAAAAATAATGACGTGCAATTCGGATATCAAAGCAACCTTAGAACACAAGAAGCTCTTTTTGCCCTACAAATACTTGTGCAAAAATACCTTGACCATCAAAAAAAGGTCTATATATGCTTCATAGATTATCAAAAGGCATTCGACCAGGTAAGACACGACAAGTTGATAGAAAATCTGAAAAATTTAGGACTAGATGGGAAGGACATCCGCATCATCCAGAATCTATACTGGAATCAGAAAGCCATTATAACGCTTGAAAGCAAAGATACAAAAGAGATAGATATCAAACGTATGGTTTGTCAAGGGTATTTACTGTTCCTGATGCTCTTTAATGCTTACTTGGAAAAAATCTTTAAAAATGCCTAGAGGATCAAACCAAGGGCTTGAAAGTATGCAGATGATTTCTGCATATTGGCAAAAAATTAAGCAAGTTTCCAAAACACAAGTAATAAAAGTAAGCAGAGCCCCCACAAGTATTGGAGATATGGACATTAAACTCGACAGTATTAGAATCAAACAAGTCAAAAAGTTTAAACACCTAGGAACAATGTTAAATGAAAAATGGGACCCAGAGCAAGAAACAAAATCTAGAATAGTTTAGTCCAGAAATACATTAAAAAAATAGAAAAACCTACTTTGCAATAAAAGGTTAAACCTAAAATTACGTTGGCGAATGGTCAAATGCTACGTCTGGTCAGTGCTGCTATACGGAGTTGAGACATGGACCTTAAAAAGTAATATGTTAAATAAACTAGAGACCTTCGAAATGTGGTTATTTTGGAGGTTACTGAAAATATCATGGACGGAGAAGGTCCGAAATAAAACGGTACTCCAGAAAATGAAGAAAAAAAGAAAGTTCCTTTTATCAATCAAGTAAAAGAAAACTGCTTACTTGGGACACATAAACCAATAATACAAAATTTTAAGGTTGTTAATGGAAGACCGCATTAAAGGTAAAAGATTAATTGGCAGAAAAGTACTTTACTGGTTACGCAATATCCGCAACTGGACCGGCATGGAGGTGGGGCAATTGTTCTACGCGGCCGCCAAGAGGACAAATTTTAGTGAATTTGTCGCGAACTCTCAGTAATAAAAATGCACCAGAAGATGAAGAAGAAGACTAAATTATGTTCAAGAAAATAATTAGCAAAAAAACAAGATAAGATAAAAAAATACATGTAAAAAGAGGGGCAAGAGGAATTAATTGTTAAAATTCATCAGTATGATTCCCTAGACGTGGACCAGCATGTCAGGGAGTATAAGTAATATCTTAAAATCACATTTGTTATTAACTTGAACCATCATCATATTTTAGCATTTTTAACATATTTATTAAATTTTATTGTGCTTTACAGAACCAAATCCCGACACTGAACTAAAGCCATAACCGGACTTAATACACCATCAACCCGAATGACCAATCAGAAGCCAGTCTCAAAAAATAAGTACCTTAATTAACTAAAATAAATTATTACAAACAATTGTGTTGTTTTAGGTTTGAAGCAAAGTTGGACATCACACTTTGTTATTAAATGCTTCAAAAACATGATATTTTTTCCTTCTCTTATAATCGCTAAATTAGCTTGATTTTGTATTCAAACATATTTATTACAAAGTCTAAAAAACAAACAAAACGATTTAAGGTTTGACAATCACGCAAATTTAACTTGAAGTTTTGAGTACTAGTTGATTTTTGTCTGTTGTTTAGTTTGTCACGTCAATTTTTTTTATATCTTATTTCTTCTTGATTGGCGTTCAAATTCTGATTGATCTGCAAGCTACTTTTTTTAGGTTTGATTTCCTCAACAAAAATTATATTGTTTAAACATATAATGATAATTTTTCTAGTAGGTCTTCTGTTCTGACATTTTTAATTTTGGTTTAGTTGTTTGACATTAAACACTGAATTCCTTTATCAAATTAATTAAAGTTCCTCGAGTTCAACAAACTAAAACAAGTCATTACTTCCAAAACGTTATATGTGATGTAGATGCACAATCCTGATACCAGAAGTTTTCACCATTGCACCTTACATCTTGACGGCCAATGTCTAATGTTTATAGTCCATTAGTGATAAAAAATCAATTTGTGGTTAAAGTTTTTCTAATTTGGTGTTTTTTTGTCATTACAATTCAAGTTGCCTTGTGAACAGAAAAGTTATGGTTTATTTTTGTAAAATTTTTTGTCATGTTCCTTCATTTTACATTTGAAACACTTAACTAACAAAGTTTCTTGTCTTTAGTGTTTGTGGCTTTTTTGTTTGTTTAAAGCTTAAAAATTATCTTTGCAAATTTTTGAATGTGATTTTTGACTTTTTTTAGATACAGTTTTCCTAATATTTTCAATTTTGTGAGCTATTTTGCTGTCTGAATGTTTACGTTGTGTAACTATAAGTTGACATATAAATCTTTTTTTGCCCATGCATTGACAACAATACCATCTTGACCATTGGAAGGTTTTGGCTGTAGCTCTACCGCTACTTCCAATAACTCTTTTGACTTCAACGTTAGATCAACTTTAAAACACCAAGAAACGCAACTTCGTTTTTTTAGCCCATTTTCCAACAAAACTTTTAATTTGGATTTAATTATGTCTATGGCAGTACAATTTAAAATTTGACTTTGTTTACAAATATTAAAATAAATTTTTTTTAATAATTTTTAAATCAAAAATAAAGCTTAGTTAATTAATATACTACTTAAACGCTTGATGTGGTGGTTGAGTGGTTAAGCGTTTGTTATATCAATTAATTTAAAAAATAAATTCAAATATCTGGGAGTAACAATTGCAGCTAAAACAGCTGACTGTGTGACGTCACTACTGTTACGCAAATTTATTATGTTAAATTTAAATATTTTTAATAATCATGAACTCTTTTTAAATTGTGACAAACGTCTATAGCAAATTAAAAACATTAAAATGTTTGCCAAAAATATTTGAAAAACTTCAACACTTGATTGTTCCCAGTGTAAAATCTGCCAACAAAACGACTCAAAATTCAAAAAGTCACAAATTATCAAAAGATAATACTAAGTATTACAAAAAAATTCATAATCATTTAATATAAACTATACTTTGCTTATATAATTTATTCACACACTGATTATAATGGCTATGTATAATAATTAATTATCGTACTACTAATATTGCCTAGAGGTTCTATTAAGGTTTAACAGAGTTCATTCAATTATTACGTATGTAATTATAAATCAATTCAATATTAGGATAGTATATTTTATAAAAATAAATATTACTACTACGTCGTATATATAATATTAAATATAAATCAATGTTTTTTGTATTTTTTACGATAACAATTCAAATACAACATTTATGACAGTTTCCGCAATTATTAAAAATGCTACATGATCTTCCATGCATTAATATATCATATCACAAAATTTGATTTTAATTTGCAATGTAATTATTTTCCCTACAGCGCACATCAATTCCACTCCTAATTCAAATCTAGATATTTTTCTCATGATAATTAGAATGCGATTAAGCGGCGGTTCGAAACGGATGTGTGCGAAACAATTACGCAAACACACACATACACACTAGTTTTTATCTGTATTCTGTATCGAATTCGGATCTGAGCCACGGACAAGTCGGACGCCTTTTTCGGGCCGAGAGCATCGCTTCGAACGCGTTGTGAAACTCTGCACAAATACACTTTTTGCGCTCGGACATCAATCACAATCGCCAACATTTAATCTAACCTTCGCACAATAATATTCGAATTATACCGAAGATGGCAACGTAATAGATTTGCTAATATGATGAAAAATTAAAATCTTAATATGGCAGTGTTTTATTTAGGTTTCAATTTAATTGGCTATACTTTAATCAAAGTTGTACACAATTCATTCAACATTGAAACGGGATTGAATAATTATAGCAACTTCTTTAGGAAAAAACGATTAGTTAACTGCAACAAAGTGAAGGAAGCAGCATTAATTACTTTTATCGACTATAAAATTTCTGAAGGATAATCGATATATCAATTATGTCTCCAGGTGAAAGTTCATATATATGCATATAATAAGATTTTTTATGTGAATCGTCACACGTCGCAATATTATAATTCTTTAATTTGCAGTTAAGAGATACTTTATTCAATATTTAAAGTGGAAATGGATTGACCTTTAATATTAACGATAGTAATATATGCCCAGGGCAATATAAAATATCATATTAATTAGAGAAATTATTATTTAAGTGCTGAAAGTGTTGAAGGAAATTTTGGTTAGATGCTGCTTAAAAATAATTAATAAACATTTTGTAACCTACTATTTATCTGAAAAAAGAACACCATATAGAAGAGAAAATATAACTTGATTAATTACACTATAGCTTCTGTACATATACCGACAATGTCACTCAGCGGGAATAGTTAGCTGGTTTGGCTTTTGCCATTGGATTCTGCTTGTTTTATTAACAAAGTATATTTTGTTTATAGAAAACTATGACCTTTTAAAAGTTAAAATAATCACACTTAAAATTTTGCTAATAATACATTTGTTTCAATAGGTTCTTGTTCTTGCATTCCGATGGTGCAACACAAATTAAAATATATACATTTTGAACCCGACAATTTTATTAATTGTATTAATGTCAATATTGTAATTTTAAAATATCACAGATAATGCATAGTTACACTTTTTCTTATTGTTGTGGTTCTTAATTATAGAAGTGCACTAACGGACCAATCTAATGTTTTTATCTAAATATTTTCTACTTTACATTTTTAGACTGTCGATTTACCTATTATGTTTACTCACTTTTTAATTAAAACCTCTAGATCTATATAATACTGCAGCAACTATGGCTTCGCCAAACAAGCAAAACTCATCGACTTCATAGCAATCTAGAAGCGTAGAACAATAGTCGGCTGCTTTATAGCAAGTACCGCTTTTTACAAGACAACTTCCAATAGACTATAAAATGAAAGATGAAACCCGTTTGAATTAGTTCAAAAACTTCTAATATATAAGATATTTTAACCACGTGAGCCCAAAAAAGAAAAGCCCAAGACGTTAAAAACTATTGCATTCAAAAGTTGTTATACTATCAATTTTTACACATTGTAAGCATTAATTAAACCAAATATTAAATAAGAAGTGGTAAACAAACAAAAGTTTATAATATATTAAAACATCACAATATATGTAAACCTAATTACACCGAAGATGGCCTAACAGCCGAAACCGGTCTGTACATAATAAAAAGACATATAGCATATAAAAGTATATTTACAAAACACAACCAAACCTATCTAATAAAATATACGCATAAGATCAACACAACGCTTTAGAACATTTCTTATATTGATGACCCGTGTGTACTTAAAACTCCTGTATTTTGCAGTAATGTTTTTATTCATTGGTCAGCAGTTATATTAAACTTTTATTGACATAAGTCAAGAGCTAGAAGATAGTTTATAACGCGAGGCCACTAATGCTACCCGATCTGCAATGTTTTTGTTTTCTTGTTTACATTTTTTTCTTACATCGTCAACCGTACAAATTTTGGTATATTCTAAATTCTAGACAATAGAACAATAGATATAATATGGATCTAAGTTGTATTTTATTATTTGTTCTATCTCGTAATCATTTGGACGGTTTGGTTAACGTTGGAACATGTTACTCATTGACGCAAAATAAGAACCTAGGTATAGATTTATCCCTTTTCTGGTATGTATCTTTAATTTACTACCACGTAGCTAAATCATAATTACTTGACTGATATTTTTTTTTAGTATCATAATTAATTTTTGCCAGTTATACACCAGTTTTTTAATTGACCAATAGTAAACAACAACTTGACCCGTCAGAAGGTCTGTTGTTGATCTAAGTAAATCATTCTCAGATACATCTCTTGGCTCTTTTAAGTCGTTAACTTATTTGGTATAATCTGCAAATTCTAGATTGTTATTTCCCAAAAAGGTTTTGACTTTAATATTAAATACTAATTATTATTTGAATTTACCGATTCGTTGTTGAGTACTAGAAGATGGCATACTTTGCATTTGCTTATTGTTTTTATTATCATTATTCGGCAATTTTATTAGTTCTCGTAAGCAAATAAGCCATTTTAGTTTCTAATTGATAATGATGTTGAATTTTGATTTAGACTTCAGTTTTTCAATTGTGTTCATTTGGGGGCTTAAATTCTTAAATAATGATATTTAGGTTTTTTTAAATTACATTTTGCTAGAGTATTTTAGTCAAAGAATAATTAAAAATAGCCAAAACATGTATCCAAATATAGAAACAAATTGCGTTTTTAGGTACTTTTAAATGCATACTGATGCTATTTGCAAATATAGTTTGACTAAAATATCTTGGCAAAATATAGTTTAATTCTTTCTAAATGTACTGAAAAAGAAAATAAATTATTGGTCCGCACGGGACGGCACGTATTTTGGGGCGGCATTTTTTATATATGGTAATAATGACATTTATGAGTTAACAGAAATTTAGCTTTATCTTTAACATTTACGAAATGGGACGTTTTATAATTGAACAAAGATGAGAACTAATGAAAACTTACTTCTAAAGTAGTGAGTCTCTTACTCAAACGGTAAGAAATTTACAAAACAAATTTGATAAAAAAGAAGTGCCTTTAACGCAGTTTGTGGACCAATTTCTGAAGCAAGTTTACAAAACTGATTTGTTAGTGGATAAAACAACAAGTTAACGTTATTGTCCAGTGCGTTTAGCCAAAAAAATTAATGCTGTTGCTCAGAGTACGCGTGAACATGCATCAACATCAACTCATCATCGTTCTCAGTGAACATTTCTCCCACTTCTTTGAGGAAAACTTTACATAACAACCCTCGTTTGAAAGCCTACAAAGTTCAATTAGTCTAAGAAATGAAGCCTCCAATTCGTTTTCAGTTTGTCTAATGAGCTAAAGATTGTTTGGCCAAAGATGAACATTTTTATCAAAAAATTGTGTTATCCGATAAAGTTAATTTTATCTCAGAGGCTATGTCAATAAGCAAAGTTGTTGCATTTGGAGTTAAGAGAATCTACACATGAGTATTGAACAGCCTATGCATCCACAACGAGTAACCGTTTAGTGTGGTTTTTAATCCGGCGTCATTATTGGACCATTTTTCTTCAAAAATAAGCAAGGAGCTGCCGTTACTGTCAATAGTGAACGTTACAGTTCCATGCTAAACAAATTTTTGTATCCAAAAATTGAAGAGTATAAAACAGATGACTTTTGGTTTTAAAACGGGGCCACTTGCCATGCAGCCAATGTAACCATCAATCTTTTGCCTACTGTTTTTGGAAATCAAATAGTCAGCCGAAATGCTAATGTCAATTAGCCGTCTAGGAGCTGTGGTTTGACCCCTTTTATATTTTGTGGGGAGTCTTTTAGGATAAGTGTTAAGCTAACCATCTAGAGACGATTGATGCCTTAAAACACAAAATCAAAGTTTCCATTTAGGCGATTGAAGCCCAAACAATCAATAATGTACTACAAAATTTGGGTTAATCGAATAGGTTACTGTCAAGACAGCCGTGGCAATCATTTGAATGATGTGTTTCATTTTTAAATAAAAATGTCCAATCTTTTTAACAAACTCAAAATTTTAAAAAAATATTTATTATTTTTTATGGGTACACTCTCTTCAGAATAAGAGAAGGAGTTCCACACTCCGTCTATAAATGGATTTTTCACCTCCAAGAGAAATAAAAAATTATAGCCAATTCAAATTCCAAAAGTTAGATGGCCCCTTTTAGTTCTACGAATTATTTTATGACTTCAAATATTTTTACTTAATGTCAGTTCAATGTAAGGTTAAAAATAATATCTCTAAAAATATTGCTTGGATACAGACATCAATTTAAAAAAACCACTATTTGATTGACTTAGAATGGGCGGCAAATTAAAAACCGCCCCGGGCGGCAAAAGTTTTAGTACTCCACTACCTAAAGCAAAATTGAATAAATTTGCGTCGACAAGTAATGATAAAAAAATTGGTCATCTACGGCGTTTAATGCACTTAACAAGCATGTACATATAGCATAATTGATATAAAAAAGTGCCTGATTAATAGCATACAGTTCTGCAGTATAAACTCTGCTAAGTCAAATATAAACTGCAGCTCATTTACCAGAAAAGCACAACCCATACCGTCGCTATTTTTTGAGTCATCGGTATAAAGCCAAGTGACATTTATGTGCCTTGTTTGAATTTATTTTGACATTCAACCGGTAAAGTTGATGCTTTGCTTCAATATTTAACCTGAGACGTTAAAATGTCAAAGGAGGGTCTTGGCAGTAAGACAGTTGCCATTTCTTAGTTTGCCGTTTAAAATTAGTTAAGCAAAAAAAGTTGTTTTTAATTTGCCTTAAACCAGACTATGTAAATAAGGTATGTAAATCTTTAAATTGTAAACAATGTACTCAAAATCACAATACATTGTTGCCTTTTTACAACGCGAGCGCAAATTGAAATCTTCGAGTATCCTGACGGAAACTAATACATTATTTTGAAAATCACATCTTTGGCTGTTTTGATGGCTACATTAATTATTTTTATTTAAGATGACAGCGGCAAACTTTACAAAGCAAAAGCGTTGCTTGACTCTAATCTAATGACAAAATAATTTGCCAAACGCATTAAATCAAAATTTATAAAAACTACTCATCCAATTTAACAGTCCAAGTCACAATAATGTTTAAATTTGGTAAGTATTATACTCAACTAAAATTTTATTTGGTAAGCAAAATTTCAGGCAGTATGCCATCTTTCAGATTTGATCCATTACACATGGACATTCTTGATAACATTTAGCTGAGTGATCCTGCATGTAGATCTGTTGCTAGAATCGCAAGTATTTTTAAAATTATGTCTATTAAAAGCAAAGTTTATTAATTTTGCAAAACCACCAAGTTAAGCTGGGTTGTGACCAGCGGCTTAGCAACAAATTTGAATTCTTGCGTCAGCTATAATATTGTCAGCACTAAGCAATTAGATCGGGCACTAACAAAGTTTTGGGAATTATAAAAGGAAACAACCACCAATCAATATACGGCAGAAGAGCACATGATCAATTTTGATGCTTTACTAAAAATAAACGCGAGTAAGTCACTAAATGACGCAGTATTAGTCGGGCCAGTTTTTCAAAACGACTTGTTAGACATATTAATGATGGCGACGTAACTAAGATTTGAATCAAAAGTTTCGAGCCTCTATTTTTGTAGCTACATGTTTATTTAAACTAGCAGATGGCGTAGAAAAGCACTATCCAAAAATTGCAAATATATTTTATCCTGAGCAACTAATAAAAATTTGCGATGGCATAAATCAAGTTTTACTAGAGTGTAGTTTTGAGCTGCAAATATGGACGTCTAACAAATTTAGAGTTTTAGTTAATTTTTAAAACAAGTCAAAACAAACTCAAAAGCGGATTCTATAAAATACATTTTATAATACTCAAGGTCAGGCTCTATTAATAATAATATAATAATAATTGTTTATTTTTTGCTTTTTGGCCTTTTTTTTTAATTTTGTAGTAAGGTGTTGGTGTCAACAAGTGGCCTTTGAGAATAACTAACGCATGGCAATACCTTT
This sequence comes from Tachinus rufipes, assembly GCA_963932245.1. Classification (NCBI taxonomy): domain Eukaryota; kingdom Metazoa; phylum Arthropoda; class Insecta; order Coleoptera; family Staphylinidae; genus Tachinus; species Tachinus rufipes. Next base: position 57,727,782 of record OZ010748.1, read on the forward strand.
CGGTTTTCTTCTCTGCGTAAGTCGGGCTGTTAATTTGTCCTAGTTATTGTCTCTAATGTAGTATTAGTTTGAAATGGGCTGATTTTGGTCTCGCGGAATTCACGCAGTCTGCTGCGGCAACACATGCTGTCCCCGGCCCATCTCTCTTTTTACCCAATTTTTCTGCCCTACTTCCTACACTGGCATTCTCTTTTTTTTTCTCCTATTCTTGTGTTATTCAGCTTAGATATTTGCATTGTCTTTATCTTTTTAGTTTTTTTATATCTTCATTAACATCTTCCTTGTTGCAACCTTTTTTCTTTCATAAATATTTTGTGCAGCTCCATTAAATGCATCTCTTTTGGTAGTCCTACATTTGCCAGTTTAACTTCTAGTGAGATTCTTGAATCTCCAATTGGGATTAGTTCTTCGTGTCCCCTGGTTGCCAAATATACTCTGACCATTTTAAAAGTTGCATTTTTTGTCAATCTCGAGATGGCGAATCTTCTGTTTAGAAATTGTTTAGTCAATTTTGTCAATTTATTTTTATTGAGCAGTTTTTTCCTATTCCTCCTTATTTTTACAATTTCTGTTGGTACTAGGGTTTCAGTTCTTCTTTTATCTTTTTGTTTATCTTCCATTGCTTGGCATTCATAGTTGTTTTGACTTTATTTGTTTTTTTCTTCTTTATTATTTTTTTCCATATTTTTTTGCTTTTATTTAGCTTCTCGTTTCTCCTTTTTTTGTCTTCTGTGGCTTTTAATTTGAGTGCTTTCTTCCATTTTGGTTTACCTAAATCTCAAAGTTTCAAACTCCTTTATCTTTTTTTCAGCACTGTCGTTGCATAGTTTTTTAGTGTTTTCCATTTGATTTTGTCACTCAGGCATATTTTAATAATTATAGATTTGTCTACTTTGTTTTCTAATATTTTTTATAGCGTTTTCCTATCTTCCTCCCACACTTCGCACTCTACTAGCGTATGTTCTGCGTTGTCATGCGTGTCTAGACAATATATACATTTTTCCTCTTTTTCCATCTTATTTATTTTTTGTAAGTACTTTCCAAACGCTCTATGTCCGGTAAGTAGTTGGGTTGTATAGTAACACGTCTCCCATTATTATATTTCACTTTTCCATTCTCCCTTTTCTCCTTCTTTCCACTGTCTTTGCCATATTTCCTACATATTCTCTCTTGTTTCTTGCTTACTAGTTCTTTCAATTACCATTTTCTTAATACCTAATCTTTCTACCACCATCAAATCTGCGGGTAGTGTCGCCGCAATTACTTCTAGTGCCTCCTGCGACACCGTCCTGTAGGCCGTGCAGATCTTTAACGAACTTGCTCTCATAGCTCTATTTACTTTATTTCTGTTTTTTTTGTCTTCAAAGCTTCTCCTCATGTTTCTGCGACATACAATAATTTACTTTTAGCCGCAATTGCTATTAGCCTTCTTGCCCCTTCTCCTAGTCCTCCCTTGTTCGGCATAAACCTACTAAGCATTCCTTCCATTTTTTTTGTTCCTCTTACCGCTTCTTTAACTTGTTCATTCCATCTCTTTGCTTCAAGTGTTACTCCAAGGTATTTAATTTTTTTGCTTATGGTTATTATTTGTTCACCTACCTGTATATTTCCATTTCCCCTGTTTGTCCTCTTTGTTGATAACCATGCCGCTTCTGTTTTCTGTAGAGCCAGATCTAACCCTTTGTTTCTCATCCATCTCTTGATCATCTCTATTGCCAACTCTAACCTTTCATTTAGTACTTATATGTCTATATTCCTACCTACCAAAGCTACGTCATCCGCAAATGCTGTTATTGTCACTTCTTCCGGCAGCCGCATTCTGAGTAGCTGATTATAAACTAAATTCCATTTAGAACCTAGTGCAAAACTGCTGACTGTTTCCACGTATTCATTTTCCATTTTTGTTACTAGGTGCTCATGTATTTATTTTTTTCTTAATACATCTACAATTTCTCATTTTGGAAATGGCTAACTCAAAATATGCAATCAAAATTTAAAAAATCCAATTTTTGCGTTTTTCACATTTTATGATCCTCTGTAACTTTTTAGGGTTGCATTTTTGGAAAAAAGTTGTGAGAAACTTTTTTTTAAATTGTCCAAAGAATAATATTTAACAGCCAACATTTTTTTTCCTTAAATTCTTAAAATTTCCTAAAACATTAAAAAAGCAGTTTTTCTAAAAAAAATGACGATTTTTTTTTTCTTATATATAGATAAAAACGTGCTTTTATATGTACAAAAAATACCCAGAAAACTTTAGGAAATGCCGTGCACTACGCTCTAAGATATCTTACAATGTACCCACAGAAATACTTCAAATGTATATTTTTTTGTTATTTTTAAGTATTTTTGGTGAAACTTTATAAGATAACTTGGAGCGTAGTGCACAGCACTTTTTGAAACTTTCAGGGTATCTTTCGCACATATAAAAGCACATTTCCATTTCTTCATTATCGTCTTGTGGAATTTCTCTTCTTATTCTTATTATAATAGCTCATTAATAAAGTTAGATTAGTTTTTTGTTTTTTTTTTTTTCTAGTTTTTTGACACTTCTGTTCTGCTGTTTCTTTTGTTGTAACAACGTTTCTCTTCATTTACCACTATCTTCATATATTCAACAATCGCAGTCATGCCTTTTGTTTACTCTTCTTTTGCTATATTTCTCAGTTTTTTTCTGAATTTCTCTTTCACTCCTTGTGAGGTCCTTATCAATAAATATGTCGCTTCTTTTTAATACGCTTTTCTTTATCATATTTTTTTGTTTATCTTCTCAACTCTCTAATTGTATAAAAATGCTTTCCAATTTACTATTGTTTTTCAATATCACTTATATCTTTATTTAATTTCTATATAATAACATTTTATTTTTGTTTTAATTTGGCAACATCATTTTGTAAAATTTTTATTTTTGTTGTTTCCATTTCTATTGTTTAATTTTTCTTTTCTTTTCTTAATTTTGCTTCCTTTAGAATTATAGTTTGTGTTTTGTTCATTATTTGAAATTGTTTAAAAAAAAAATCTGCTACTAACTTCCGCTTGCTTCTGTTCTGTAGCAATATCCATTTTTTTAATCTTGTTCGGGTGTTTTTTAGTTTTACTACCTCTCTTAAGAGGTTTTGATGTCTGAAAGCATTATTGGTTTTATACAGGGTGTCCGGAAAATACGTGTACAACGTTTGACGACAGACTCCTGACGTCAAAATAGGTCGATCTAAGCCGACTTAGATATATCCAAAATTGTCTCGTTTAGCCGGTAGAGGGCGTCAAGATTTTGTAAAGATTTAAAAGAAATTACCTGTAACAATAATTTTTTAAGTGACCTTGTTGCTATGGCGTTTAATAATTTGACAATTATTGACAAATTGTCACCAGTCTATGAAATTTACTCAAGTATACGATCAACATTCTTAAATTACAAGTTCATTTTACCATTAAAAATGGAAAATTATACAAACTCTCAGAAAGTTGACATGCTCCTGGTATACGGGTTTTGTCAAGGAAATGGGCGTCAGAGTGTTAGGGTTTACATGGAGAGGTTTTCTAACCGTCGAATACCAAACCATCAATCATTTGCCAATATTGAGCGTCATCTTCGGGAAACGGGCAGTTTTGAGAAAAAGTTTGAAGGCAGGGGTCGTATGCGAACAACTCGAACTGTGGAAACAGAAGAGATGATTCTGGAAAAAGTTGAAGAAGAACCAAGTACCAGTACCCGTCTCTTAGAACGTGAGTTAAATGTTCCTAAAACGATTGTCAATGAGGTTTTAAGAGAACAATTGTTACATCCTTACCACATACAAAAAGTCCAGGAACTTTTACCGACTGATCCCCCCATGCGGCTTACATTTTGTCAATTTATTAGAAACAAAAGAATCCTTGTTCCAAATTTTTGTAGAAAAATTATGTTTACTGACGAGGCATGCTTTACAAGATCTGGGGTAACCAATCTGCACAACGAACATATTTATTCCGATGAAAATCCACATGCCATTAAAGTTGCACATCATCAGCATCAATTTAAAATTAATATTTGGGCAGGTATTATTGATCACTACCTTATTGGTCCCATTGTTATTCTAGACAGGTTAGATGGAAATATTTATTTAAATTTTTTGCAAGACACATTACCAATTCTTCTGGAGAATTTGCCTCTTTTACTTCGGAGGGAAATGTGGTATATGCATGATGGTGCCCCGCCTCATTTTTCCGTTGCCGTTCGGCAATACTTACATCATCAATATCCCAATCGATGGATTGGAAGAGGCAATGATGCACCAGTAAAATGGCCACCACGTTCTCCTGAGTTAAATATGTGTGACTTCTTTTTGTGGGGCGCTATTAAAACAGAAGTTTACAAGACTCCGGTAAACACACGCGATGATTTATTGCAGCGGATTTTAAATGCAGGCAACCATTTTAATAATCCCGAGACATTAGATAGGGTCCAATATCATTTTTTAAAGAGTGTTAATAAGTGTATTCAGCAAGATGGCGGTCATTTTACACATTTGCTTAAGTAATGTTTTTGTTTTACTTAGTTTCTTACAATAGATACTTTCAACTTTGTTATACTTTTGTTTTTTTGACGCCCTCTACCGGCTAAACGAGACAATTTTGAATATAACTAAGTCGGCTTAGATCGACCTATTTTGACGTCAGGAGTCTGTCGTCAAACGTTGTACACGTATTTTCCGGACACCCTGTATATTCAATATATTTATTATTTATTTAATACAAATTTTGTTCTCCGCTCAAGCCTCGATCCGTCAAGTTTTGCATTTACAGTCCACGGTTCTACTCACTCGGCTACTATGCGTTCTTTCGTATTTGTGTATTAATTTTTGTATTCAATATTTTAATAATTTTTTTTCTCTTTCAATTGTATCTTACATACGGTATGCTTATAGGTTACGTTGTTTTAGTACTTTTTAATTAGAATTTTTATCTTACCTTATTTTTTTTGCAGCACACCGCTTTATTCCTTTTAATCTCCTTCCTTGATTTTATTGTTTCTGCACTTGTGTATATTTTATTGGTTTCACTATTTGCTTTCAAAACTTTTAATGTAACTTGTCTACTATTTTTCAAGTTTTTTAGCTTCTTGGTTTATTAAGACAAACCATAGTTTTTGCAATTTTTTGAATAAATTAGAAAATATGGGCACAATTGCAATACCGCAAAAAGATCTTAATTGCAACCACACAAGTTTAGTAATGCTAGCAAGCAAGCATACGGAGATTGTATTTATTTTAAATCAATCAACAACAACTTTCAAATATCTTTGCTATGTTTAAATCTAAAGGAGCTCCTTTAAAAACTCAATCTTTACCAAAGCTCAAATTATGTGCAGCTTCAGTAAGTTATCGCATAAAAATTAAAATTGCTAAAGTTTGTCTTATTCTGATTAACCATTATATTAGCTTAGCTAAGTGACAAACTAGCCAGATGTAAAACATTTGTGACTAATTGCGTTTTTAGGTACAGAATTTGACAAACAATTGAGTCATAGCATTATATCCGCACGATTCAGAATTCCTGACATCAGACACGGATTTCGAGTTAAACGACGTTGAAACGATAGACATTCTAGAAGTAAAATCTTTGACAATTGTTGTTAGACCTACACTAGAAATTTTTTGTAAAATTTCCATGTTCTTAACATTAGTTCAGGTGATTGCTTGGTGCAAACGTACTTTTAACCATTTTTGAAAATAAAATAATCTTACTTGTAATTTTTTTACTGCTACAGAAATTATTAACGTTGAAAACAGAACAGCTCAAATTGTGCAACGCAGAAATTGTATCACTAACCAAAGGAAAATAACGACACAAATTTCGGCCAGAAAGAGATTAAAAAAAACAAAAACTGTGTATTTTTCAATCAATTCGCTGATAAGTACCCGTCTTGCGTATTACAAATAACAACTTTTGAAGACTGTAAAATTACGCGACACATCAAAACGCAATTTAAATAAAAAAACAAAATGTGTTTTCAAAGAGGACAGCCAATATCAGTTACGCTTTCCAAGTTTTGGCGGACTTTGTCACTCAAAAGCTACCACCTGCCGCCAAGGAATCCGGACCGGTCCTAGAGACAATTAACGTGGTAGCTCTTCCTAGCGGCAAACGAGGAGGAATTAGACGAGGAAGAATTAGAACAAACTCCTCTTGGCCACTGCTATTTTAGAGAAACTGGCTACTCCCCTTTCTTTCACTTCCTCAAAAACAATACCAGGAAAAGGACACAACAATAAAACCGACGCAAAGGACTTCTCCGTTGTCTAAAAAAAACCACCAAGAGGAAAAAGAATTTAAAGTGAGTCAACTCTAACTAATAATGGATCTGCAGCTGCCTCAGCCATTAGCAACTTCCTTTCAAGCAAAAGGGCTTCCGCCCCAAACGCGCCGATTTTGCTCAAAAGAGGACCCTCTTTATCAAAGTGAGTTGCCAGCTTTTTGTCGCGGACCTCATCCACACCTGCAAAGCCGATAGTATGAATAATGATGATGTCAACTTTTCCTTCTCCCAACCTTTCATAAATAGATTTTTAAAATCTCGTCCGGCATTTTTGTTCTTAAATCAGAAGGTGCAGCTTTTTATACTTGATCAACGGCCACGGAAAGACGCCTCGAGGTTGTCTCAACTTTTTCACTGTGCAAGAAGTAGGGCTTGCTTTTGAAACTCTTGATTTCTTCTCACCCACATTCATCGTATGAGGAATAAATATTTCCGCTACAAAATAGTTTTGGTTTAGCTTCCAAAAAAAGCTAAGTCTTTCAAGATTATGGTCTTAGAGGGTTAAAAGTTTTGACAGAGATTGGGACACACCACTAAGCGTTGTTTTGTTAAATCTTTTGTTTGCAGAATTTGTTTGGAGTTGCAAAAAAAAGCACACCGCCAAAATGTGCACTTTGTTCTGGTCCGCACCCCTCCAAGTATAGAGGTTGCAAAGTTTATCAAAAGATGTTAGCCTATCATCGCAAAACTAACAAAGTGGCAAGACCGGCAACCAATGTTTCTTTGGCCCCGGCCCAGTCTTCTTCTGAAACCACAGTTTTCGGCAAACCTGCAGTGGTCAAAGCAAACAAATTGTTTGCTAATGTAGTTGCGCTGCCGAATTCTTTTTAGCTATGGGAATAGAACGCATGGTTGTTCTTTTAAACAACTTTAACAATTTTTATAAAAAAATCATGTCGGTTCTTGAAAATCAGTAATGGCTAACCGAAACCAATACTTGAAATCTGATTCTAAAATTCTAACGGCATTTTAACTAAGATGGGTAAAGTGCAAAAGTTTCAAGAGAATGTCGACGTTATGTTGGTGTTTGAGTTAACCCAATCTCTCATCTAAGCGTTAAAACTTCAAAATATTTTAACGTGTTTGAGAACATCAGTAGTTAGGCCAAATCGGTGCAGTGTTTGCGATTTTTTTCCCTATAATCCTTGCTAAAGATTTCAAATATAACCAACCGGATTGAAATAGTTTACATGCAAACGCCAAAAGTCGGGCGTTGCTTGACTATGTAGAGCAAAAAAAATGCAAGTAGTGGGACCAGACAACCCACTCACCATTATGCAAGTTTTCAAGAGAATGTTCGAGTGGCTATATTTAAAAACGTCAACTTTAATTTTAGCATTCATGTAATCAACAATATGAGTTCCAATTCCAATCTGGTTTTACTAAATCTTGTCGGAAAGGAATCATCCGGGAAGGTAGGAAGATTAGTAATTTACACGGATTGACTTCTCTTCTCACAATTCTTATCTAGTAAGAACGGTGGAAGACATTGATAGAGCAGTCAAACTTTTTACGCCTCAGATCCAACAAGCTTTGAAAAAGGCTTCTAAAACCCATTAGATTTGCGTTAATAATCTTCTTAAGTTATCTCAGAAAGTGTTTATTTAATTCGTAGATGTAATGCCGCCAGGCATCTTTGGCAGCGGCACCGCAACCCAAAAGATCGTTTGACATTAATTATGGTAAAGTGAAAACAACCATAAAGTTACACAGAAATGTGCGCTGGCAAAATTCTTTAGAATCTTTTACAAATGATGACCATCTAATGTAGAGAATCTTCAAAACTTTATGGAACAGGCCGGTTTTCATTCCAGCCATTCATAGCAAAAATGAGATACAATATACTACTAAAGGAAAAACCGTAGTATTAGCTGACAGTTTCGAACTCAACCATGTAGGACACGGATATGGAGAACGTCAAAAAGGTTTACCGGGAAGTTGAAAAATTCCTGGAAATCACTGGCGATGCCGCAACGCCGCGCTGGAAAGCATTAGACCTTTTCAAATTAGAGAAATTATCAACAGATGCAAAACCCGGTCTGCTTAAAAACAAGTCTGGTCCGACGCTACAATTCCAGCTCCATCAGAAGAGGACTGGGTAGCTGCTCACCAGCTCGTTGAAGAGGTGCGTATAGCAAGGGCAATTAAAAACTTCTCTCCATATAAAGCGCCAGGATTAGATGGAGTCTTTCCTGCTCTTCTACAATGGGGCGAAGATATCATACTAACTCACCTGGCAAGAATCTATAGTGCATGCATTGCTTTTCGATACATACCTATAGCATGGAGGGAAGTAAAAGTTGTATTTATACCAAAACCAGGGCGTAACGATTACACTCTTGCAAAATCCTATCGCCCAATCAGCCTTACGTCTTTTCTCCTGAAGACATTAGAACGATTGTGCGAAAGAGCAATTCGGGAAACGGCTCTTATTACTTAGCCAATACACCCGAACCAACATGCATACACTCAAGGAAGATCTACCGAATCGGCCCTACATCTCGTAACGGACCGAATCGAAAGATCATTAAGAGACAAAATGTCTACTTTGGGCGTATTTATAGATATTGAAGGCGCTTTTGATAAAACCACCTTCAAAAAAATAGAAACTGCTCTTGCAACACATAGTGTAAACCCCACAATTAGTGGATGGATAAAACACATGTTGAAAAAAAGAGCCGTTACAGTTAATGTAGGGGATTCGACGGTCAGGAAAGTTGTTGCTATAGGATGTCCCCAGGGAGGTGTATTATCTCCACTACTATGGAATATAGTAGTCGACAGTCTTATACGCCTACTCAATGACCATGGTTTCTACACAATTGGTTATGCAGATGACATAACAATCCTACTAAGCGGTAAATTCGAAAGCATACTCTGTAACTTGATGCAAGAGGCTTTAAGAATAATCGAAAATTGGTGCGAAGACCAGGCTCTTACGGTCAACCCTTTGAAAACCGAACTGGTTCTCTTCACAAAAAAAAGGAAAATTGGAAATCTAAACTTACCAAAACTCCTAAATACCCCACTACCGCTATCAACCGAGGTAAAATATCTTGGGGTGGTCTTTAACAATAAGCTCACATGGGGACCACATCTAAATACGAGATGCAAAAAAGTTCATATGTCTTTTTGGCAATGCAGACGAGCTGTGGGGAAAACATGGGGACTGTCTCCAAAGATAGTGCTATGGCTGTACACAGCCGTCATAAGACCTATGATCACATATGGTGCACTAATATGGTGGCCAAAAGCTAGACAAAAAACGTCTGCAAGCAAACTAAATCAGCTGCAACGAATGGCATGCCTAAGTATAACAGGTGGCATGCGGACAACACCAACTGCAGCTATGGAGGCAATGTTGTGTCTGCCGCCGCTCGACATTTACGTCGAGGAGATGGCGACAATGGCATCTTTGCGTCTGAATGCAGCTGGACTTTAGCACACTGCAGGGAGGGCTGGCAAACACTGTGCTCTCCTGGAAGAGGCTGTTAAGAAAACACCTCTGTTAGGAGCGCAAACAGACAACATATCACCCTTCTTTGTGTTTCAAAGACCTTACAACATGCGCACACATGAACAAGAGAAGCAGAACGTGGTCAATGATTTGATTAAAATCTACACGGATGGTTCAAAAACTAATAAAGGTTCTGGAGCGGGAATCTTCTCGCAAGACCTGGACCTCAAAATATCATTACCACTAGGGGCTCATACGACTATCTTCCAAGCAGAAGTAGTTGGGATAACCTATGGGGTTATGGAAATTGTGAACCGCAAAATATCTGGCAAGAATGTCCAAATTCTAACGGATAGTAGAGCGGCCCTAATTGCTATAAACAAGCCTAGAATCACATCGAAGCTAATTTATGAATGTCATTGCGCCCTTACTTTAGCAGCCTGTGGAAATAACATTGAGCTGCTCTGGGTAAAAGGACACTCTAACAAAGTAGGTAACATTGAGCCGGACGAGCTGGCGCGTAAAGGGTCAACCCTCATAGCGTGTGGTCCTGAACCCTGGACCGTTTTAACACTCATAAGCTTAAATAATCTACTAAAAGTTAACACACACAATGCACTGAGACGGCGTTGGGATGATACACCGGGCTGCAGAGAGGCAAAGGAAGCAATGACTGCTCCTAACGCCAAGACGGCCAATTACTACTTGCGACTTTCCAGGAAGAATTTGCAAATTATGACAGGAATCTTGACAGGACACTGCCAACTAAAGAAACACATGCACATGATTGGTATTGGAGACAATCCAACGTGTAGAGGATGTGAAATGGACGACGAGACAATCGAGCACGTGCTATGCACATGCCCGGCCCTCTCATACGATAGAGAATCCATGTTGGGGAGCCGCTGGCTTGACATGGCCAGCATAAGGGAGACCCCTCCAAGCGTTGTACTTGCATACATCAGCCACATAGGGTGGTTAAATGCAAAGACAACGGAGTGAGGTCACCATTGGAGGAGGTACAAAGGGCCTAATGAGGCCTACGTGCAGTAGACTTTGGTTTACCCTCCAACTTTCAATCCAGAATCCAGAATCCAGAACCCGGTCTGCTTCTGGTTTTGATGAAATTCCTAATAGAACACTTAAATAGTTCTCGCATAAGGCAATAATGGCGCTCACCAACGTTCTGGTATGGTCAAAGTCTGGCATAAAGATCTTCTTTACAAAACTCAACAGACAAAACGTCCTTCTGCGTCTTATAAAGCCGATAGTCTTATACCTAAACCACAAACTCTAGTTGTTTAAATACAAAACCATATTTCTATCTTACGGCAGATCACGGGGGAAGTTTTTCAAAGTTTTATTTCTCTCTCCAACTTTGTTTAACTTCTTTGTCGTGGATTTGCTTTCAAAATAGAAGCATGGAGTTAAAATGGTACAACACGCTGACGACACAGAGTTTTTCTACTTTTTGAAATCACTAATAGTGGTCACTTTTAAACTACCAAAAGCTACCACTAATCTGGAATGCTGGTTAAATGACTGGCCTGTCAAAGTAAATTTCGAGAAATGCAAAGCTGTTCCTTACACACGGCGACTAAACACCTCTTATAAAAACGTCTGTTTTAATGACGTTTCCATACCGTAGTCCAATGCTGCTAAGTACTTGGAGATAACTTTTGTCAAGGGGCTTACGTACAAGATGCACGTACAGTCTATTCTCGATAAAGCTAGATTGGCAAAAAATCTTCTAGTTTTGATGCTACGACAAAACAGTGGTTTATTGCTCTTGAATAAAATCCGGTTGTACACGTCTATCATCAGACCCATGATGACTTATCTTGGGAACAGCTGCAAATACGCATCTTAATATCGATGTTGTAGAGTTCTTCCAAAATAGGATTTAATGATGCTCCTCAAAGCTTCATGGTTTGTCCAAAACTGTGAAATTCAAAACAGTCTCGGGATTCCACTTTTGCGCAGACATCTTAAAACTTTGGTTGCAAAGTACTTCAACAATATTGCGGTCTACTCCGGCACGACTCGTCAAGCCAGATAAGGAAAGTGGGCGTTTTCCTCGAGAAAATAAATCCGACACGTTGAGTTTTTAGAAGGTTCCACAAAACAAAACAATCAAAAAACTCTAAAGTACGGAAATTCAACTTGTTTACTGACCGATAACACAATTTTCTTCACTAGTTCAGGGTGAAACTTTACGGGTTATGAGAATTAATGTAATATTTAGTTCAGTTCAACATGCTCAAGCTAACTTTTTAGAAAGGGTAAGTTTTTCCGGGGTTATTGTTACTTTAAACACACTAGGTGGCCTTTGAAAGTACTGCAGTTGGCAAATTTTTTAAACAATGTTTTCCAAGAAACTACTGGGTACACTTTTGCTGAATTGCAATACTTGCAGTTCCATTGCGTTACCCTTTGCGCGAGACTTTTAAGGAGTTGTACAAGCTGGCCGGCCGTACAATTAATATGCACCAGGAAACTTAGTTTTATTGAGAAGTTACACGTTTTTATCAAAGTTGTCAAGAAAACCTAAGAAATCCATGTTGCTTGACCGTTTTGTATAAAAAAAGCTGGAACCTACAAACTACGTTTAGTTATTTGAGAGCAATGATAAGGAAAAGAGACTATTTTACGTTTTTTACCTGATAGGATGTCCAAGTTGTTCTAATTTCTTAAAACATCGAGCAACTTTGGGAGCAGTTTTGGCAAAACCTCTCCTTAAAAGTTTCGAAAATGTCTCCTAGGCCGGAGCACTTTGTAAGGGTTAACTTAACTGCGTAAGTCGCGTATATGCAGATTGATATCTGAGGAGAGCATTTGCAGTTTTTCCGGGATGGTGTTTTTTTGAGGTTTGTGCCACAAGTAGAAAAGCGTTATTTTTCTGGTAAACCAATTTTAATTATTAAGTTTGTAGATAAACGTAAAAGAAGTAATGTTTCTGAGAATGATAATGATAATAAATAATCATAATAAACAAAAAATACAAAAATTGTCCTGACTGTACGGGCATGAAGGATTTTTGAAAAAAAGTATGATTGACAGAATAATAATGAATGAAGAAAGGTACAAAACAAAACAAAATAAAGTCAATAAAGATTCAGAAGCAAAGCATAATAAATATAATGTATTTATTAAGTATTTAAATAATATTTATAATTATTTGTTTTGTTTTTTATATCAATGCAGTACATTAAGTGATTTTCAATTTGGTAGCGTTAAGTAATCATTAATTGCCGTTTTCTATATGTGCCTTTTCCTAATTTTACAATTAGTATATATTAAATATATTAAATTTTTTTTTTTTTTTTAAATCTATTAATTGTTTAATAAGCAAGGACTTATATTTAATATATATTTTAATAAATTATCGGAACTAATTAACACCATGATTATGACTATATTCTTCTGCCAACCTTCATACAATAAATCATTAAAATTCTTCAATAATACGCAATTCTATAATGTTTAAATCAAGCATCCGCAAAGCGTAAAATTATCAATGTTAGTTAAATGTTTGTTTTCATTGGGGAGATATTGTGTTGACATTAATACTGTTTGGAAAGATGTTAATCGCGTGATTAATATCCAAGCCAGGACTTGTCACCTCGACTCACCTTGCCTTGATATTTGCCGTGAAGGATTTTTCGATCTCGTTGACCTGACCACTGGCCGAACGCATTAAAAAAATATAAACAACCACAATTATTGAAAAAATGAATAACAAACTAATTCAGATGAACTGTAACTGATTAGTTTCTATGATTCAAGAATGGCAAACCAAAATTAAATAAAAAATTACAAAACAATTAACAAACTTATTCAAGTAGAATTGTCATTAATTAGTTTTATATAAAAAGGACCGACATAAAGTCCTTCACATTACTATTTTTACGCCAAAATCATTCTTCATTTAATTGTTGCAATTTTTATTAAAAGACTTAAAATTCATATTCCCGTTGCATAAATTTAATGTATTTTTTATCCAATTCAATTATCTTTCACTGTTATTTGTAATAGGTATTAATTTTATATCATGGTATTTTATTGTTGTGTATATACCGTTTTCTATCTTTATTTACTATGCGACTGAATATTTTCAAATGTAAATCTAATGTGTAAATCAATTTAATTGTTGATTTATGATTTGCAGAAATATTAACAGTTTAAATTTCAAACAAAATTTTGAAATACAATCAAACTTAATTACCAATAAATGATTTACATGCGGTGCTCACAATAACATTTCATTTATTGATTTCATTATCTTTAACAGTTATAAAATGTTAATCCCGTGAATTTGGTATAGGGAAATGTAATTATACAAAACGTATTATGTTTAATATTGGTCGTAATATTTTGTATTGACGGTTATTATGAATTATTGGTTTATTAAACTTTGCAAGTAGTAAATGTAATTAACATATCCTGTCCTTACCTACAATTTCCATGAAAGAATTCCGGTTCAGAAGCAATTTCTTCCGATTTCCGTTCTTATATTTATTAATTACAATTTAGAAAATAATTTTATTTATTTTATTTTATGAATATTCATAAGCAACACGTGCTTTTATTATTAAACATAGTAAAATTCCGCGAATAATATTGTCCTATCCACATTTAAAATCTCTACCAATATTTAAATAAATAAAAAATACAATGCCAACATTTAAACGCCTAGCGCACCTATATGGTAATGTTTGTACAAACGATTTAACAAACATCATCGTATTATTATAGAGAAATTCCATTTCAAACAGACCAGAGCAGGGGGAGGTAGGGGAGGGGTGCATTAAAAAATTTGCTTTAGTTTTTTTTTCAGTTTCTATAACTTATTAGTCGTCCGAGCTATGATTAATGATTTTTTTATGGCCGGAATTGGAAGATATTGATGTAGACGACGTTTATTTTCAGCAAGACGACACTTCGTGCTACACAAGCAACGAAACAATTGCAATTTTGCAAAAAAAGTTTCTTGACCGTGTTATTTCTCGAAGAGCTGATCACAATTGGCTACTGAGGTCTTGTTATTTAACACTTTTTTCTATAGGGCCACGTAAAAGATAAGGTCTATGCCAATGCTCCACAATCGATTCAAGACCTTAAAGATGGAATTTGTAAAGTTATCGAGGACATACAGCCTGAAATGTGCGAATTGGTCATGAACAATTTTATGAAAAGAATGTGGTACTGCAACCGTAACCGTGGCGGCTATTTGACTGATATCGTTTTCAAATGTTAATGGCATACCTTCCTCTTTACAATGAAATAAACATGTATTGATTTCTCTTAAAAATACCCGTTTTTTTTTTAATATCAAAATGAAACCTGTTATTGGAAAACCCTATATAATTTTTCTATTGTTAAGGAAACTATTGATGAGATTTGCAGTTTTTTATCAAGACCTATACAATAGAGCTTGTTTACAAGATTAGGAAGCACTACCCTATCAAACGCTTTAAAAACATCTATAGCTACTGCAAAATTTTCTCATTGTTTGTCTAAAGTAAAATTCCATTTGTCAAACGTTTTGATTGAAATAATGAATGAATAAAGTTATTTTGTTCTAAAAACTTGACATTTTTTAAAATTTGACAACAATGCAGTTAGTATATAATTAAAAAAAATAGATTTGTCTTCTTTTTTAAGAATAGGTTGAACATTTGGAATTTTCTAACAATTTAGAAATGTTTTATTTTTGTATGATTTAGCAAATATTTTAATCAAAATGGGAGTTAATACATTTGCAAATGTTTTAAAAATGATAGATGGAATTTTATTTATACATGATGTTTTTTGGTGTTTAATTTAAGACAATACTTGGCCTAAAATAAATTAAACCCATTGTTTTTTTTTTATTAGCCGTCATTGAAGGTACGGCTATAAAAGTATTTTTAATAGTAGAGTTAGATGCAAATTGGTTTGCAAAAGTATCTGTTCTTTCTTTATTAGTAACTAGATTGTTTTTAGAAAGACATAAGAAAGAAGTTTGAAAATGGAAGCGACAAAATATCGAAGATGTAAAATCATTCAAATATTTAGGGTATGTATTTAGTGCAAATAACAACGACAATGAGCTCATAAAAAATTTGAATGTATACAAATAAAGCAAACAGTGTTGGATAGTCTAGTTAGAAGTATGATGCTTTATAGTTCAAAAATTTGGAGTGAAAAGAACAGAATAAATTAGAAGCTATACAGACAAAATACTGAAAATGCAAAATTCTGCAAAAATATCTGAAAGAAAAAATGAATGAAAATTATGAAAAAAATAGAAGTAGAGAGAAAGAAATGTTATAATGGAAAGGAATATGACTGTAAAGAAGTAGAAAGAATGAGAAATAGTGCAAGAGTTGTTTGGAAAGAAATAACGATGCGTAATAAGGATATAGAAACTGAAAAGAGAAGAAAAAGAGTAAATGAATTAATGTACAATGAAAAATATGTAATTATTATAAAAATGATATTTCAAAATACCTTAATATTTCAAAATACACAAACACAGAAAAAAGATATTAGCAAAATTTAGATGTAAAAATAAAGAAAAAGTTTGCAATTTTTGAATGAATAAGGAAAGCAAAATGTGCAGAATATGTAGAGAAGCCAATGAAACAATAGAACATGTGTAAAAAAAATGTATTGAGATGAGAGAAGAACAAACAGAAAGAAAAGATGCGTTGAAAGAAGATGGAAGGGGAATAGTGTAGATAAAAAGCGTTATTAACAAAAGATAAAGAAATGACAAAGATTGAAGAGTTCAAGTTGTATTATAAGATACTATGTTGATTACGTAGTGTAATTTGTAGATTGTTACAAATTATGTTAACATTAAGTTTTATTAAATAAAGAATTCATTTAAGTTATGTATAAATTGTAACATGTAAATACTTTACAAAGCCAAATGGCAAGAAAATAAACTATTATTATTACTACGTTGCAATGAATTTATTGTTTTGTAATGTTTTTTATTAGTTATGGAAAGCAGAGAAATTTGATTAGTTATGTATCTGTCAATAATATCTTTTTCAAATTGTATAAGGTTGTTACAATAATTACAAGCTAACTTACAATTCTTTTTAGTTTGTTTGGAACAATTACTGATGTTTTTCTTAAATGCTTTTTGCTTCTTATTTACTGCCAGTTTTGTCTAAATTAAAAACAAATACTTTTGTAATGGTTTAATAACAGGGAAAGAACAAATTTTTCAATGACATTTTGAATAGTTTTTGTGAGATTTTCTGCTGCAATATGTGGATCATTCTAATGATCCACATATTGCAACATAGGCAACGAGTATCAAAATCAAAATTATTTAGATTTTTTTTTATTTTTACTATGTTTATCTCAGAATAATAATAGATGAAGTGCGGTTTAGGTTTAGTAGTAATAAGAAAAAAAGTTTAAACAACAGAAGTAATAAGTGATAAATGATCAGAATTTCCTAAAGCAGCCTCAACATTACTTGTTGTAATCTCTGGAATAGTTGAGAGATACAAACCTAATAATCTTGGCTCATCAAGAAATCTATTACGAAGAAAATATGAGGGTTGCTGAATACGTTGGGTAAAATAATGAGAAGCAGCAAAAACTACAGTTTGTTGTCCGGATAGTGTTGTAGAAGATGAGTGGCTTAACTATTCAGTATTATGTACATTAAAACCTCCTAACAAAATCATTTTAGCTTTTTTATTATTATTTTGAAAAAGCTTGTCAATTCTTTCAAAAAAGTTGCCTTATTTGAAGAATGGTATATGCCAATTACAAAAATAGTCTTATCGGAAAGATTAAGCTTAAGAAATATGTTATTATAACCAATGCCTTAAATTATGTGCATTGCCAGTCTAGAACATGCTTGTTGTTTGTAAATGTAGGCATAAACACCTTGTTGGTCAGCAAATAAATGTTCAAGATGTAACGCTTCCCCGTTCTAAAAACTGGAAAGCGGCACGAGTAACAAACAGTCGTGATCAACAGGGTTTGGATTTTGGGTGTTCTAAATGCCTCGGACGCCACCACATATAAATGTGGACCGGAAAAAAAAGAAAAAAAATAATTTAAAAAAGGATGTAAAACAAAAGATTTATTTATAAATTAAATATGGCCGTGTATGAGTGAAGTGGTACAAAAAATATTTTTTTTATGTCGCAACTTTAGAAATCGGTTCTTTAACATAAACTCTGGTCCCCTGATTTTTTTTAGATTTTTTGTGCCGAGAATTAAAATTGATCAAAAATTCTAAAAAAAATGTGTTAGAGACATTTTCGTTATTTTTTAAAATGTTTTTATTCTATTAAAAACATATAAAAAAAAAGATGTTGGGTATTTTTAATTTTTTGTTTAATAGGTCAAAAAAATACTTTTATATGTTATTGATATACTCTGAAATTTTTAGGATGGGCGATAAAGAACTTTCTAAGAAATCAGCGTTTTTGTAATCAAGAAAAATATCAAAAAAATAATGACTAAATTATTTTAAGTATTGTAATTTTTTTATGCAAAATTTAAATTATACGGAAAACAATTAATCTGTAAAATAACTGCTGTACAAAAAAATCAACTTTATTCTTAGTATGTTGTTTTTTACTCACTGTCTATTTCATTTATTATTTTAGAATTAACAATAATTTCAGAAATGATATTGATAAATGATATATTTAAATTAAATTTAATTTAATGATTAGCTATTGTGCATTTGTAAATAATACTTATATACTCCTATTTTTTTATTTTTACTTTTCATAATTAAAAAAAAAAAAACTTCTGTGTAATTACACTTATTCGTTTATTTATTATACTGTACATTGTAAAAACTTCTATAGCATACTATTTTAGTTTTGTAAAAAAGAAATTATTAGTTGAAGAGTGAGTTTTTGAAAACATACCATCTTCTGTCGGAATTAGATGATGTTTTTGCTGAATATAATTAATTCGTTTTTTATTAACAAATTGTTGATAAAGTTTCTTTTCATTAAAAGTATAATCAGAAGCCGGAGAAAAGAAAAACTTGATATTTTTCAACCGTTCAGATGACACAAAAAAACCATGAAGTTGTTGGGGCGTTAAGATTTGCTTATCAGCAGGTAATTGCAAACTTGCAGCTACTGCAGTTCTCTTAGCGGTTCCACCTAGTCCGTCGCTTGATTCTTTGCCATGCGCTGTTGGAAAAAAATGCCATTCTGCATCAATTTTGAAGTCTTTTTATGGTTAAATAAGTTAAAAACATTTTTATAATTTTTAAATTTGTTTTTTAATTTCTGAATTATAATCTTCATAAATGTATGAACAGCAACATTGTCGTGAGTTAAATTGTTAGAGGTAATAATATAACTTTTATGCAAAAGGTTTCCTTCTCTAGACTTGTAATATACCACGACAGGAAAAATTGTAGCTTGATTGTTATTCCAATCCTTGTGCAGCTTTTCGTACAACAAAACTATAATTTTCAGAAAAATCCATATTAACAATAAATTCTGTCTCAGATATTTTTGTTTTTAAATCTCTCAAAAATATTGATTGCTGTTTTGCGATGTAAGCATGTGTCAAAAGGACATGGACTTTTTCGGAAAAGTATTCAATAAAATTCGTTGAATCTTTTGTAATTGTTTCGAGTATACATTACGGCGTGTTGACCCATTGCTTAAAACTTACAGAATCAACCTCATTTAAATCAAACAGTTTCTCAATATATATATACGTAATTTTGTATATCCTGGACACAATTCACATTTTAAAAAATAACAACTCTCTGTTGGAGTATTGCACGTAATTAAATTCAAACAGTCTTGATATGTAGCAATCTCATGTTTTTTGTCTTGAGTTAAAGCTTTTAGATTTGCACCTGTTATTGAAAAATTGATGATTAATTAATAACACATGAGTAATTTGTTTTACCGAATATACATAATTTGACGTTTTGGTGTATAGTGCACACGCAAACGGTATGAGTGCCAGCGCTCTTGACAAAAACACATTGAATCGGTCGTAAGATGGCAAAGGTCGAGAAACCAACTTTCAAATCAGGTTTTTCTTCTTTTAGCATAGCATAAATTTCTCTCAGTGGTCCCAAGAGTAATCGTTTTTGATTTTTTATTTTAACCCCAGCATCGTTTTTAGTGGTGACAAAATCTTTTTTACCAGGCATTTGTGAACTAACATCATCTTTTAAATAGAAGTTATAAGCTTTCTCTTTTGTTTTATCGTCGAATATTTTTTTTATGATTATAAGTACAAATTTAGTTTATCAAATAAATGAAAAGTAGACTGATGGTCAAAATAATATACCTGGTTTTAGATTAGGTGAACCTAATATTCCACTCTCCTCTAAAACTTTTTGAGAAGCTTCTACAACTCTGTGTGAGACTCCAAAAATACTTGTTATTTTGTAAGTACTCTAGTGCGATGGCATTAACGTCAAAAGTTGTATTTTTTGAATTCTTGTCGTAGTTGGATTTTTAAAAATTGTCTTGAGATTATTAAAAAACTCGACATGATTTTAAACGTCTTTTAAATTAAATGATGAAGGACGCTCATCTGAATCTAACGTTTTAAAATTGTTGATTTCTAAAGTAGCACTCTCTCCTGTATACTCTGAATTTTTTGAAGTGGTCGATATTTGAGAATTTGAGACTTTTACTAAGTATTTATTGATCATTTGACAGTGTTAGCAGATTATAAAATAAAGTACATATATGAAAACTAATGATTACCTGAAATATCATCAACTATAGTTTTAGTTCTTAATCTTGCATCTTTATAGCAAACAGAGCAAAGTTTCATGTAATCTCCTAGATTTAAATATTTATTCATATCCAATGTCGGTTTTCTTAAACTAGTTTTTACACACTTTTTGTTTTCTAATTTAAATATATAAGAACAATGGTTGTTCCAAAGTCGTTCTTTCTTTATTTTAAACATTATAATAAAAAAAATTATTTATTAACTGAAGAACTCAAAAAATGTGAAATGAATTTACAAATTAACATAAACTTTCACAATGAGATATAAAAGCTGTCAAATTTGACGTTTACTTTAATTTAAATGCCATTATTTGTACGAATTTCACTTCATTCGTCATCGATCCAGCGTTGCCAGATGACGCGATTGAATTTATTGTGCATTAATGTTATATTTACGGTAGTTGCAAAATAATTTCAATTGCATATAGTAACGTATTTACAAATTAACATAAACTTTTACAATGAGGTATAAAAGCAAACTGTAATTTTTGACGTTTACTTTAATTTTGGTTAGGTTTTGTTATTTAAGCTTACTAATATTTTCATAATATAAGTGTTTCTATTATTATTACAATCTTGTAAAAATGTTTGAATATATTAGTTGCAATTGTTTATTATATTGTTTTTGAAAAAGCAATAAAAAATTCAATATAATGGGCCTATTCTGAACATATTTTAACATCGATGTTAGCTAACATCGCTGTAGAAATTGATTTTCAACCAATCAGGTATCAAGTTTTTTAAATATTGCCTAGCAACGTTCAAAATGTTAATTAACATCGCTGTAAAAAATGTTCAGAATACGGCTATAAGTGTAAATGCTATTATTTGTACGAATTTCACTTTATTTGTCATCGATACAGCGTTGCCAAATGACCCGATTGAATTAATGTTATATTTATTCTAACGCGTTCATAATCGCTGGAACATCTACGTCAAAACCGATTGTAAATACAAAACTGGTTATTTAAATTAATTAAAATAATTTAAAGCATTAGGTGTAACTCGCGACGATTGCATAATAAAGTTGTTTTTTTTGGCTGTTTACAAAAATTAAATCACTGATTTCTTGAAAAGTTCTTTATTGCCCATACTAAAAATTTCAGAGTATATCAATAACATATAAATGTATTTTTTTGACCTATTAAACAAAAAATTAAAAATACTCAACATCTTTTTAATTATCTGTTTTTAATAGAATAAAAACATTTTAAAAATTAACGGAAATGTCTCTAACACATTTTTTTCAGAATTTTTGATCAATTTTAAGCAATAAATGTTATCTTCAATAATTTACAAAAAAAATTCCCTAAAAAGTTACAGGCGTTTGAAAATTGCAACAACATTCAATGTTGTTATTCACTCGTTCTTTCTTGTTTACAATTTTTAATATTGCATGTGCATAGTTTGACTTACTGAGTGACATTTATAATTATATTGTTCCAAGGCTAACTTGCACACTAAATTCAATTAAATATAGAGGATACTTTCTTTAAAGCTCCCCCTTTTAGATAAAAAAATTTAGGTACAAAATTAATATTATATACCAATTCTTAATTCATCCATTTTTTTTTTGTTTAATCGATTACCGTTTTCAACATACATATACTAAGTCTCCGACATTGAAGTCATAATCTATCTTACTTTTATCATATAATTTTTTATTATAATTATGATACTTAATATTGTTTTTAAAGGCAGTTATCCTGTCATTTTCTAGAACATATTATATTATCTCTTATTCTCCTTAATTCGTTTGGTAATACTGAGGTAGGTGTCTTCATCATGTAATAGATATTTTGGACTGAACGTTTTCTTTAGTTTAATGAAATCATTTGTATTTTGCGTTTTTGATGTTAATATGTAGGCAAATCTTGTAAAGTGGTCTACTAGGAAATGTAAATATTTCTTTGTTGATCGTGAACTACCGAATCCACCTATCGTGTTTATCGAAGCTATTTCAAACTGTTTTCTTGCGGGATCAAGATGTGACATTAGACCAATTTTGTTTTGTCCTCTTATAAGTCAAGAGGACAAAACAAAATTGGTATTTTTATACATATTTCGCAATTTTTGCATGTTTTTCTTATATAATTAGAAATATTGTTTGCCGTATAATATGGTGATATTTTGCTTTGCAATTGTTTTATGCCAATGTGGCAAAAAAAATTGTGTACATTATCTATAAGTTTTTTTACAGAATTCTTCTGATAATACAATTTTTTGTTTTTTTTTTTAATTTTTTTATAATACAAGTTATCTTTAAAAATTAAATAATCTTTTCTATCTTTTAAATTTTTGTTTTCTTTTTGGTCTTTTATTATATTTTCTATTTTAATTAAGTTCACAATTTTTAATTCATCTTCTATATCTTCATGAGACTCTAATACTGGGTTTCTGCTTAAAAAGTCCGCTTCTAGGTTATCTTTACCTGAAAGGTATATTATTTCGAAATAATATTGTGACAAATAATAGGTGAGATCACCTAATTCCTCGTCTGTTCTTGCTTTAACATTCATTTTCTCTAGTGGCTTGTGATCTGAAAATATTTTAAATGATCTGCCTTTAAGCCAGTGTTGCCAGTATTTTACGGATTCTTTAATTGCTAAACATTCTAAATAGATAGTTTTTTTCTTTTTTGTGATTCATTTAGTTTTCTTGAGAAATACGCTACTGGTTTTTCGATTTTTTCTTTAAGTTGTGGTTGTTTTAACACAGCTCCTACACCTTGTAAACTTGCATCTGTATATATATATATACAGGGTGTCCGGAAAATACGTGTACAACGTTTGACGACAGACTCCTGACGTCAAAATAGGTCGATCTAAGCCGACTTAGTTATATCCAAAATTGTCTCGTTTAGCCGGTAGAGGGCGTCAAAAATTTGTAAATATTAAAAAAAAATTACCTGTAACAATAATTTTTTAAGTGACCTTGTTGCTATGGCGTTTAATAATTTGACAATTATTGACAAATTGTCACCAGTCTATGAAATTTACTCAAGTATACAATCAACATTCTTAAATTACAAGTTCATTTTACCATTAAAAATGGAAAATTATACAAACTCTCAGAAAGTTGACATGCTCCTGGTATACGGGTTTTGTCAAGGAAATGGGCGTCAGAGTGTTAGGGTTTACATGGAGAGGTTTCCTAACCGTCGAATACCAAACCACCAAACATTTGCCAATATTGAGCGTCATCTTCGGGAAACGGGCAGTTTTGAGAAAAAGTTTGAAGGCAGGGGTCGTATGCGAACAACTCGAACTGTGGAAACAGAAGAGATGATTCTGGAAAGAGTTGAAGAAGAACCAAGTACCAGTACCCGTCTCTTAGAACGTGAGTTAAATGTTCCTAAAACGATTGTCAATGAGGTTTTAAGAGAACAGTTGTTACATCCTTACCACATACAAAAAGTCCAGGAACTTTTACCGACTGATCCCCCATGCGGCTTACATTTTGTCAATTTATTAGAAACAAAAGAATCCTTGTTCCAAATTTTTGTAGAAAAATTATGTTTACTGACGAGGCATGCTTTACAAGATCTGGGGTAACCAATCTGCACAACGAACATATTTATTCCGATGAAAATCCACATGCCATTAAAGTTGCACATCATCAGCATCAATTTAAAATTAATATTTGGGCAGGTATTATTGATCACTACCTTATTGGTCCCATTGTTATTCCAGACAGGTTAGATGGAAATATTTATTAAAATTTTTGCAAGACACATTACCAATTCTTCTGGAGAATTTGCCCCTTTTACTTCGGAGGGAAATGTGGTATATGCATGATGGTGCATCGCCCCATTTTTCCGTTGCCGTTCGGCAATACTTACTTATCATCAATATCCCAACCGATGGATTGGAAGAGGCAATGATGCACCAGTAAAATGGCCACCACGTTCTCCTGAGTTAAATATGTGTGACTTCTTTTTGTGGGGCGCTATTAAAACAGAAGTTTACAAGACTCCGGTAAACACACGCGATGATTTATTGCAGCGGATTTTAAATGCAATCCCGAGACATTAGATAGGGTCCAATATCATTTTTTAAAGAGTGTTAATAAGTGTATTCAGCAAGATGGCGGTCATTTTACACATTTGCTCAAGTAATGTTTTTGTTTTACTTAGTTTCTTACAATAGATACTTTCAACTTTGTTATAGTTTTGTTTTTTTTGACGCCCTCTACCGGCTAAACGAGATAATTTTGGATATAACTAAGTCGGCTTAAATCGACCTATTTTGACGTCAGGAGTCTGTCGTCAAACGTTGTACACGTATTTTCCGGACACCCTGTATATATATATATATATATATATATATTTATATATATGTATTGGTAAGTCTGGGTCAAAAATAGCTAATATTGGTTGACTGCAAAGGAAATTTTTCATATATTCAAAAGCTTTCTGACAATCTTCAGATCAAATGAATATTTGCCCTTTCCTTAGTAAATTGTGTAAAGGTTCTAACTTAATAAAAAATTATTTTTTCCTAAAAATTGTCTAATATTATTTTGATTCTTTGGTACTTCCCAGTACCAGTTTTATTGAAACTAAATTAACTTTTATTGGTGATACCGAGTTGTGTTTTATAATATGGCCTAAATATTGTACAGAATCTAATGCAAATGTACATTTAGCAAGTTTTAATCTGAATCCTTCTTAGTTTCTAGTAGTTGTGATAGGTGATTTATATGTTCATCAAAAAATTTAAAAAAAATTATTATGACGTCAATGTAATTTACTGTGAATTCTGATAATTTATGTTTTCTTATTATATTACTTAATATTCTTTGGAAGATAGCAGGTGCCGTCTTTAGTCTAAATGGTCCATTGAAAATGCCCTTCTTGGGTTACAAATCCTGTTTTTCTTTTGTCTTCGATTTTTAATGGGATAGACCAAAATGCTGAGTTTAAATCTAGTTTTGAAAAATATTTGCAATTTCTTGTTTTTATTACTAAATCTTCAATTAGTGGGAATGGTTGTGATTGAGACACTATTATTTTATTTAAGTCCTTAAAATCTATGCATAATCTTGATCTTTTGTTTTCTTCTCTTTTATATGCTAATGTAACTGGAGCAGCAAAAGGACTGTATGATTCTTCTATTATATTTCTTTTGAGTAACTCTAAAGTTTGTTCCTCTATTTCTTTTTTATCTTCGATCGTGCATCGATAAGGTCTTTTGCTACAGTATTTATCCACAATGAGATCTATTCTGGCTTCGTAATCTTTCACTACCCCCAAATCGTATTTGTCTTTTGCAAATATGTTTTTGTATTTCTCTATAAGATTGTTTATTATATCTTCTTCATCTTGACTTAAGTGGTTTGTTAAGATTTCAAAATTATTTAAGTCTATGTGTTCATTAAAGTTTATTTGATATTCTTGTTTTCGTATGGTATCATTATTTTTTTTTATCTATCTCAAGTTTTTCATTTTGAATTAACTTAAATCTTTTTATACAATCTAATCCTATTCAAAAATCATATTCAAAATTTATATCATCAATAATGAATACATTTATGTATTCTTCTATATTCAATATTTTTGCTTTTATTTTTATCCATTCTTCTGTTTTATTTACACCATTAATTGTTCTTAGGTTAACTTTTTGATTTTTATTGATTTTTTTATTTATGTGTATTAGTTTTGAATTGATAAGTGAAACATTTGAGCCTGAGTCATAAATAGCTGTAACGTCTAAAGTGTCGTTTAATGTTATCTTAAGTTTAATCAATGGTGGGG
This sequence comes from Tachinus rufipes, assembly GCA_963932245.1. Classification (NCBI taxonomy): domain Eukaryota; kingdom Metazoa; phylum Arthropoda; class Insecta; order Coleoptera; family Staphylinidae; genus Tachinus; species Tachinus rufipes. Next base: position 57,754,043 of record OZ010748.1, read on the forward strand.
TAATTAGTTTTTTGGATCCTCGATATTTAGGTCTACTCTCAATGCTGAGTTATTGCCATATCTTAACTTATTGTCTTTATCTTTAAACCAGCATTCAGTTTCAAGATGGAAGCGTGAACCTTTACCTATTTGTTTACAAATTTTGCATGGTGTATTCTCTGTTTTTTCTTTGTTGTTATAATTTTTATTATATTTTTTTGTTTCAAATTTTTTTTTGTGCATTAGATGTTCTAATTTACTTATTTCGTTGTGTAAGTCTTCAGTTTTTCTCATTTTTTTTCTATCAATTCTATCAGCTACAAAAATTGGTAGACCAATTGCAATTAAATCTATTGATGTACCCTCATCAGTAGATTTTTTCACTTTTAGTAAAAGTTTTTCTTTTTTTATTGCGTATTCTAATATAGAACCTGTTTGATATCTAAATTGCAGTGCATATCTTATTGGCGACCAACCATTATTTGCAAATGTATCAACATAATTTTTCTTCCAATCTTCCCATGTTCCTTGAACAGTTAATTTCAAAAGTGTGCAGCTATACCAATCTGAAGCCCCTTTTACCAAAAATGATTTTAAAATTTCAATTTTTTTTTTCATTTGTAGTTTTTGAAACTAGTTATCCATTGATTTACATTTGAATTTTTCCTATTAAATTTTTCAATTGTAAATTCTTTAGCTATTTTACCAATATTTTTTTCTTCAGATTTTTCTTGCCTTTTTTTAAGTAATTTTTCTAGTAGTTGTATTAATGATTGATCTGAAGTGTTAAAGTTTTTATTTTCTTGAATGTTAATTTCATCTTCTAAATATATGTCATCAAATTGTAAATTTTCTCCGACATCCAAATAAATTGCTTTTAAATCTTCAGTTAGATTAATCCAAACTTTTCTTGTTTGGCCTCTTTTAGTTAATGATTTCTTTACCTTTGCATATGCTGTTGTTTCTATAAGTATTGTATGATTTTGTGTACTCATATATTCGGGCGGAACTGAATAAGTTTGGCCGTCTGGTGTGCCAATGGACGTTAAATAGATCACAGTTGTTTTTGAATCGCTCTGAGTTGGTAGCATTTTGAATGTAGTAAATGTAGTAAATTGCAGCTTATTCATCATGAATATCCAACGAGAATGTTGTTTTATAAGATGAGTCAAGAATAACACATGAATTGTTTCTGTAATTAATAAAGTTTTTATTATTTTATACAACATTTATATTATATTAACATTCATAAAGTAAATTAACAATGTACAGACAACTTAAAATAAAACTTACTGCAAAAATATTTGAAATTTATATATATTTACTGGTAAAAACAGTGTAGAATTGACCACCGCTATACACAACTAATACAACACATATACTCAAATGCTACAGCCAGTGTAAAAATGCATGCACTCACTGAAAGAATCAATATTCGCAGGGGCCAATTAATAGCTGATAAGATCACAGACACTAAATCTATGCTACTCGATCTACAACAGGCTTTCCACAAGGTAGGGCTAAAAATGAATATAACCAAGACGAAATTCATGACAAACCTTGTACTGAGCGAACATATCTCAGTAAACAACGACATCGTAGAACAGGTATATGTATATAAATACCTCGGACATGAACTACAAATCGGTCGTGATAACCAGATCTGCGAGATCAAGCGTCGAATCGGTCTCGGCAGGGCTGCATTCGGTAAACTGAAAACCATCTTAAAAAACGATTTACCAATGTGCTTGAAGCGGAAAATATATGATCAATGCGTGCTACCAGTCATCACATATGGGGCAGAGACCCTAACTCTAACAAAATCTACTGCAGAGAAATTAAGGGTAGCACAGAGATCGATGGAGCGCGCGATGTTGGGGATCTCACTTCGAGATCACATCAGAAGCGAACACATACAACAGAGAACAGGAGTATGTGATGTGATAAAAAGGATTGCTACAATCAAGTGGAAATGGGCAGGGCATCTCGCCCGATACAAAGATGGTCGTTGGACCAAAAAAACTACTGGAATGGAGACCACGAACAGACACTCGCAGCAGGGGTAGACCCCCGACCAGGTGGACAGACGACATAAAACGAATAGCACCAAATTGGGTACAAGTTGCTCAAAATAGGAAAAGTTGGACAAGTTTAGAGGAGGCTTATATCCTGCAGTGGATGCATATAGCTGGGTGATGATGATGATGACTGGTAAATTATCGGAGGATTACAAGTCTCGACAGAATCAAGATTTGTAATGCCTCCAACTATCCTCTCTACGATCCATCACTAAAATCCGTCATCCAAATAATCCTTTACATAATCCATCCAACGAGCTACTATATGACCAAATAAAAATAGTCGCATTAGACCAACGATTACAAAAACTACATTTAAAATTTAAAACTCCATCCCAATCACTTTACCAAAATATCCGATCCTTGACTAATGACATGTAAGACTGACGTTTCACTTATTTATTCATACCCCATTTTTTTTTTTTTATCATTATATCTATTATGTATTGTAGTAAAACTCGGTCGATGGCCATTTGACAAACATTTCTTTTTGTAATTGTATTATAAATATTGCTATATATATATATATATATATATATATATATTAATATATATATATATATATATATATATATATATACCTCTTGTAATGTTTGTGTTTTTGTGAATAAAAATGTTATGTATAAAATATTAACTAACTAAAAAAACCTAAAATTAATAGAAATTATATTAATAAAACTAAATACATAATATGTGGCCCCTTTTAATTGCATCAATCCGGCCTATAAATAATTTGTGAACAAATCAGCAAAATCAGCTGTTTTCAGCGGCTGATTTTCACGGTCAATCCTTAATTAAATATTGCTAAATGATATGTGTGAAGTGTTAAATGAGTGTTTGAATTAGTGAGGAGCCTGGATTAAATCAAATAAAGTATATGGGGTTGGTAGAAAACCTATTTAGTAAACACGTGGCGGCTAGGTTATGTTTAAAATATTTGGCATTTAATGCTTAAATGAAGAATATTTATTAACCGGATATTTTATATTAAATATTTTAAACATAAATAATGAATTAATTTGTTATCAATTATTGATATATAGGACCTGTCAAAATTTTAGCATATTAGCATAGTGCAATTAAAATAATTATCATAATAAAGAAAACAAACCATTCGTTCGTTACAAAGATGATAATTGAAATTTATTAGATTAAAGCGATCTGGATTTTTATTGTTTACTTTAGTTTTTGCCAAAAAGAGGATATGAAGTTTTCTATAAAACGTTTATTTCTTGCCTTTTGGCCTTGAAAATTCTACAACTTAACATAACATTTACCATATAAACTTAATTCATTTCTAATATAACATATAATTTTAATTACCCTAATCCCTGTTTTTAATTAATTATTTATTATTTTCGTTTCAATTTGTTTTCTTCTTTTTGTTACCGCCATCATCCATTTTATTCCTCTTCCGTCTTCTTTCAGTACTTCATTTCTCCTCATTTGCTCTTCTCTCATTTCATTGCATTTTAACATGTGTTCTATGTTTTCCCTCGCTTCTCCACAGATTCTACACATTTTCTTTTCTTCATCCATCCAAAATTTGCACACTTTCTCCTCATTTCCGCATCTGAATCTTGCAATCATTCTTTTTTTCTATTTTTTCATACTTTATACTTTCTAGGTACTTTGATAGTGCATCAGTTATAATATGTACATAATTTGAATTGTACCTAGATTCATTTATCCTTGTTGTACGCCCTTGCACTTGTATATCTCTATCTCTTATCATAATTTCATTCCACATACTTCTATCTATTCTCAATCAATCTAGTTCCTCACTAGCATATCCATTCTTGTTAAAATATTTTTCTCTGCAAGCTCCCATTTTTCCACATTTTCCTTTCATTTTCTCTTTCAGGTATTCTTGTAATATTTTACATTCATTTCTTTCTCTCACTCTTTCTTCATACCTCATTGCACGATTTCCTGCTTCTACTCTTAATTTGTCTATTTTAACTTCTTCCATTACAATGTACGCTGGGGTTTCTTTGTTTACTCCTAATACCCATCTCCAGTATTTTGTTTGAAGTGTCTCTAACTTTTCCTGTTTTTTCCACCCCCAAATTTCCGCTTCGTACAATAACATACTTTTTACTAAACTTTCAAACATCATTCCTTTTATTCTCATACATTCAAATTTTCGTTCACCAATTCCTCATACTTGTCCTAACGCTTTATTAGCATTTCTTGTCATATTATTTATGTGTTCATTTTTGTTGTTGTTTGTACAAAAAACATATCCTAGATATTTAAATGATTTTATTTCTTCTATTTCTGTGCCATCCCATTTCCAGTTTTCTACTCTGCGTTTTCCTCCCCCCTTTTTAAAAATTATCATTTTTGTTTTATTTACATTTACTTCCAACTCTTTTTTTCTAAAATATTTATCCATACATCTAATCATTTCATTCATTTCATTTGCTTGTTTTGCAACAATCACCATGTCGTCTGCATAAGCCAGCGACCACACTTTCTCTCTGCCCACCACCACCCTACCTGTCTGCGCCCTATATAGCTTTTCTTCTAAATCTGCAATATATGCCGCAAACAAACTAGGGTTGAGTGGGCATCCCTGTCTCACACCTTTCGTAGTCCAAAATTTATCTCTCATTTTGCCATTCATACATACCCTGCTAACTGTTTCCTTGTATACTTCTTCCATTCTTTTTACTAGTTGCTCATTTATTCCTCTTTTTCTTAAATTCATCCACAACTTCTCTCTATTCACACTGTCAAATGCTGCTTTTAGGTCCAAGAATAATGCATACACCTTTCCTCCCTTTTCTGCTATTTCCTTTTCTACTATATGGTGTAGTATGTATACATTATTCATGGTCCCTCTTCCTTTTCTAAACCCTGCCTGTCCATCTGGCAATATCCCATTCATCTCTAATTCTTCACTCAGTTTTTCTTCTAGTATCATGGCGTAGATCTTGTATGCCGTACTTAGTAACGTTATACCTCTATAATATTCTGCAAGCTCTTTATTTTCTTTTTTGTGTATCGGGCATACAAGACCTACTCTCCACTGACTAGGAATCTCACTCAGTCTCTCAATCAGATCTTCCGTACCATACATCCATGCTTCATTTTGTATTCCATCTACACCTGGCGCTTTTTGTTTATTTAGTCTTTTTATTTGCTTCCATATCATTTCTTTCGTTATATCATCTACATCTTGATTCATTTGTTGTGTTGTCATTGGTTGTCTATCGGTTTTTTTGTTCGATCCTTCATACAATTTTAAAAAGTGCATCCTCTAGTTTTCCATTGAAATTTGTTTGTTTTCTCTTTTTTTTCGTTTCCTTTCTTTGTTTATGTATTTCCATGCTTCTTCTTTAGTACGTATTTCTTTTATCTCTAATTCCTCTTTTTTATACATTGCCTTAACTTCTTTGCATTTTTCCTTGTATTTCTTTTGCGCTTTCTGATATTGTTGTTTAGTTGCTTTATCATTTTTCCAATATTGTAGTACTTTTCTAGCTTCTCTTTTTTTCTGTGTGCATTCTGTGTTCCACTATTTGCATTTTCCAAATGTTTTTTTCTGTTTGTATAAACGTTTTTGTTACTGTTGCGTCTGCGATTGTGTTTTCTAATTCTGCCATTTGCTGTTCTACGCCTTTTTCTCGGAAATGTATTTTATTTAAATTTTGCTTGTACATTTTTATGCTTTCTTGTGTCCATACTGTTTTTGTTACTATTTCCTTTTCGTTTTTTTGGTGGTTGATGATCCGACACTACTCTTTCTCCAATCTTAAATTTGTCTATCTCTTGCCACGCTTCTTCATTAACCATTGCGTAATCAATTACCGATTGTCCCTTTGTTCCTATGTATGTAAATTCTCTCTCTTCATCTCCTTCCATGTTTCCGTTTAATATGTCCCAGCCATTCTCTTCAATCATTTCCATCATTTCTTTTCCTTTTTTGTTTTCTACTTTATTTTTTGACTCTCTTTTGCTTTTGTGTCCGTTTTTTATTCTTTCTCCTTTAATTCCGGTCCTAGCGTTGAAATCTCCTCCTACTATTAGTTTTCTCTCTTTTGTTTCTTGTATTGAGTTTTCGAGCGTTAATCTAATTTTTTTTATCCCTCTGCTGTATACCGTAACCATTTTGTATTTTGTTCCACTTAGTATAAAATTTTGTTGCACTAACCCTTCCATTTCTAATTTTACATCATCTTCTTGTAGTATTTCATTTCTTATTCTTGTTATGATACCTTCTTTTGCTCTTCCCATTTTTTTTTTCTTTAATAGCTGGCTGGCGTTTCCAACTAAATTCTTTACGCGTTTGCTCCTCCATGTCTCTCCACCTCTTTTCATCTATCCACGTTTCCACCATTCCAATTAAATCAAATTTTTCTATATACTTCCAATAATCTTCATCTTTGTTATTTAATCCTGCCACATTTCAAAATACTATATTTATTTTATTGCTGGTATCTTCTATTTGTGGTCCATCATTGTTAGCTTCCAATTTGTTAATCGCTTTTTGTTCCAAATTTATCTCATTAACGCAGTTTGGTTTAGTTCTTTGTACTTCTATTCTGCCGTTTCTTTCGTTGTAACAGCGTTTCTCTCCCTTTACCACAGTCTTCATATATCCCACGATCGCCGTCTTGCCTTTTGTTTTTTCTTCTTTTGCCATATTTCTAAGTTCTTTTTGAATTACTATTTTTTTTGTGAGGTCATTATCAATAAATATATTGCTTCCCTTTAATACACTTTTTTTCTTCATAATTTTTTGTTTATCTTCCCAATTATCTAACTGTACAAAGATACTTTCTACTTTACTATTGTTTTTCAATTTATATGCTTTTTTCACATTTACACCTTCTTTTAATTTAGTTCTAGCCCAGTTTTCTACTTTATCTTTTAACGTCATTCCCTCCATTATACCTTCATTCAATCCCTGAATAATTACATTATTTTTTCTTTCATTCCTTTCTTGTTTTTCTAATTTCTGTTTTAGTTCGGCTACATCATTTTGTAAACTATCTATTTTAGTTGTTTCTATTGCGTTGATCCTATTGTTTAGTTTTTCATTTTCTTCTCTCAATTTTTCTAATTCTTTCAGAATAACAGTTTGCGTTTCATTTATTAATTGTATTTGTTTCAAGATTGTTTCACCTACTTTTTGATTTATTCCACTTCCGCTTGCTTCTTTGGTTTCCATATTTCTCTTCGTCGTTTTTCTTTTTCATCTTGTTTGGGTGTTCTCTCTGTTTTATTCCCTCTGTTGAATGCTGTATCGTCGTCTGACGGCATTATTCTATTTTATTTAAATTTATTTTTATTATTTTATTTAATAAAAATGTTTTTCTCTGCTCGAGCTCGAACCGCCAACCTTTGCGTTTGCAATCCACCTCTCTGTCCACTCGGCTACCAAGCGCTCTGTTGTATTGTAAATATTCTTGTTTAATATAGATATAAAGATTTATTTTCTCTTCAAATTCCCACAATTGATTTACATATGTTATGCTTGGAGGTTAGTTTGTTCTTATAATATTTCAATTAGGATTTTCTCTCCTACCTTGCCGTTTTGCGGCACACCGCTTTCTTCCCCTGAATCTCTTTCTTTGATTTTCTCGCTTATATATACACTATTAAATATTAGTTCACTTTTTTTTTAACTTTTAATAATAATTCGTAAATGTCAACCACTCTTCTCTGCTCTCTATCTCACTCTCATATGAAGTTTTCTACGTTTAAGATGTTAATGAACATTTTTTTTTAGATCACAAATATTTGAGAAATTAACTTTTAAGCTACAAACTAAACCAATGTCAATGTTTAGTTGATTAAATTAGTTAGTAGAACAGGCAATGCCTTTTTCCGTCAATTTAACCGTATCAATAATCCTTGTCATAACAAAGTCGTTATCAGATGGGCTCTAAAAATTTATGCTCAGCTGCCCACCATCGCATCAGCCATCCGAGGCTGTATTTTTGGTAATAACCACTAATAGAGTCGACCAGGGTACTAACCTGATCGTACCCGTCCCTACACAGTTTTTAGCTGCTGACAACAAGAGATCAAATACCGTCCCATGTTAATAATACTTTTAATGTACAATAAGCTACTGTTTGAAATGTTATAAATAAAAATTTGTCCTATTCCAATTTGAATGCTTTGGTTGGTTGGTCTTTGGATTGATTTGCATAGTCTAGAATTCACATACTGATTAAGTCATTACAAAAACCACCTCTGGTCACGTAAGACCTTCTTGTGAGAAAGTTGTCAACAAAACAATCTCTTTTAACAATTGTTGCACCGACAAGATATAAGATTATTTCAACATCGCAAAATGACTGCCAATTGCATAAATGCTGAATGATGCCAATTAATGCAAACATTTTGTATTAAATTGCACTTCTGGAGCCACAATCGTTTGTTTATTTGTTAATATCATCAGTTCTGTTTAAAACACAAAAAATTTTATTCAAATTTGTCTGTAAAATCAAAACAATAGTCTGTGGTTGACCTTGGCCGCTGTGATCGTTAGATTGAGTTTGAATAAATTATTAACTCATTTCATAACCATGTTATTAAAATAGCTTCAAAAGTATCTAGCAAACCAATATTTTTTAATATATGTAAACTGTTTTTTTGCTTTTGTACAACTTTTGCGCATATATATACAGTGTGTCTACTGATGGACTTAAATATATGTCAAAACGTTTTTACTTAAACATTTTTTTGAAAAAAAGACATTCTTCATAATGTCTCCTGCTTGTCATAATAATACAAACAACGCTTATGCTTATAAAATATAAAAATGCAATATTAAAAAACTAGTTATTTAAGAAAGAGCTTATCAGGAGATATCAACATGCCAAAATATTGTTTTTTCTACTCCCTTCTATATATTGCCACTTTTATTTACACCTAACTGAATGATTATGTATCATATATTCACTCTAGTGTGGATACGCCGTTACTAACCATAAAAACAAAAAATACAAATCACAATGTTTATTTGATTGCGTCGCTAAATACAAATGGTTTTTTTATTTGTAAAATATCAAAAATAGATTAAGAACGTCTTATTTTAATTGAGATTTTGAAAAACAGATTTAATTTTATAGTTTAAAATGAATTTTAAAAGAGAATGGAAAAATGTGTTGAATTCCAATTCAACTATGTTGAATAAAACTTTGCTGGTTGTTATTTAGCCTACATCATTATTTAAGTTAAATAAATACAATTTTTTCTCAAGGCTTTCAATAAAAAAAAACATTTTAATTTTATTTATAACTCCTATAAAAATTTTTTTTTGGATTTTCAATTTTTTATTATACCCTCATAATTTTGACGCTTAACAATTTTTTTTGCAAAATTGCATTTTTATATTTTTTGGACACTTTGTACAACAAATATAAAGTTTCTCAACGTGAATCGTATTTATATATAACAAACAGGAAAAATATTGAATTGGATATTGTTCTCAAGTATGGAGAGGAGCATCTAAAACTGAACTATCTTTTCTAAATTTTATTCAAAAGAGTTATTCAAATCATTGCCAATCTAAAATGTACTAATGAAGTTGCAAGTATTCAATGTTTACAGACTGTTTAAATCTTATCTTCAATATTATAGTAAGTGTAGTTTCACTCGTTAATACTTAAAAGTGTTTTTAAGGTATTGTGACATATTAAAGAATTCCTAAATATCTTGTTTTAAAATTTAAAAAAGTATATTTTTTTAAAATATTATTATTAATAAATAAATAAATATAAGCCTTTGTATGTAATCTTATCTCTAACTAGGTTTGTTTTCTAAAACTGAATTTACTTATAAAAAACTAGTATACGCTTTCAAATTGTTCCTTGCGTTATGACAAAAAATAATTTTTTTAATAAAGTTTTATGAATAAAACTTTTCCTCTTATTAATTAACTTTTATTTATACCGTAGCATAATTTTAATTATAACTATTAGAAAAGTCCATTTAGCAAGCACAATGACTGAACTAAAATACTCCATTTAAGTGAATCGTTATTTGATCTATTAAGAGTGCAATTTTCTAATTACATGCGACACTAAGATATGTTCCATTCTATACTTTCAATTGCATTATTGCTTTTAAGTAAAAGCACAATAGCTATACAAGTAATTGCTCTGTATATATGGACATGTTTAAAACGGTGAGAATTTTGTGCTTATTTAAAAGTACCATTGTGGTTTTAAATTTGTATATAGTATATTGTCCAAACAGAAATTAAATTTATTTTCCATAATGCATATTTGCTTATTATTCTACGTTTACAAAAGCGATATATAATTACAAATTGTTATGTTCAGACCTGTTCTGTGTATATGCTAGCCAGACTGTCTACTGATTTGATTTTATTTCTTCCTTGTGTGGATATTATATTAAAAAAAATTGTAATTACCGATGGTATTTAATTACTACCACCTGTAGATATTTACATTAAAAATTAACCTTTTCTTGTATAATATACGATTTTCTTAATTTAACCTTGACAAAACATAAGCTTAAGGCTAAAATCGTGTGGGTACTATTGAGGCAAAGTTAATAAATAATACAAAAACGGTAATAGTGGTGAGGTTATAAACTTTTAAATAGATTCATTTAGATCATGGACATTTATACAAGTTAATATTCTAAAATAAAGAAATAATATATACGCTTACATAAGAACGGATATAAAAATAGCCTGCAGAAGAATATACACTAAATTTTGTACGCACGCTCTCTTTTGCTATATCTTTCGGATAAACTTTTGCAATGTCCGTGCCATAAACGGAAATTGATTATTGAATTAACTGGTGATTTATCTGCTATCACATTATTAGAATATAATGCGATGCCATTCACTTTTAATTAGTTATTGAGAGTAAACATATTAATTCTGAAAAGTATCTTGCTAAATTTGATTATTAAATCAAATTAGATCAGATACTGTTGAAATTCAAAGACGTTGTAATAAAGTATAAGATAATAATTATCACAATTCATTGAGTTAAATATTTATGAAAATATATGATATACACTATAAAAACCTTTTAATATTAATTTAATTAAAAATAAATTAGATTGGGATGTTTTTATTTAAAATTACTTTTATCAACAACTGCGTTTATTATTTTTGCATTAGTTATTCAATGAGTAATTTACTCAAGTTTTCAGAACCGACTATAAAATGTTGTTGCATTAGACGCAAAATGTCCAGGCCTAGATCTGCAAAAAAAACCTCAAACAGTGGCAAGTAGGAGCCGCCATTTTTCTTTCCAAGTCTACTTGATTAATAATGATATAACAACCTAATATCTATCTAAATATCTGTAATTACTTATATAAGATTTTCCAGTAAGAGGTTTTATTTTAATATTAAAGAAAACGGGTATTTTTAAGAGATATCAATAAATGTTTATTTCATTGTAAAGAGGAAGGTATGCCATTAACATTTGAAAACGATATTAGTCAAATTTCCGCCACGGTTACGGTTGCAGTACCACATTCTGTTCATAAAATTTTTCATGACCAATTTGCACATTTGTGGCTGTATGTAATCGATAACTTCACGAATTCTATCTTTAAGGTCTTGAATCGATTGTGGAGCATTGGCATAGACATTATCTTTTACGTGGCCCCAAAGAAAAAAATCTAAAGGTATTAAATCACAAGATCTCGGTGGTCAATTGTGATCACCTCTTCGAGAAATAACACGGTCATTAAACTTTTTTTGCAAAATTGCGATTGTTTTGTTGCTTGTGTTGCACGTAGAGCTGTCTTGCTGAAAATAAACGTCGTCCACATCAATATCTTCCAATTCCGGCCATAAAAAATTATTAATCATAGCTTGGTAGCGCCATCCATTCACCTTAACAATTGCACCAGCTTTATTTTCATAAAAGTAGTATCCAATCACAACGCTAGCCCAAAAACCACACCAAACAGTGACACGGTTTTCTGAGCCCTAAATACAACAATTCTGCTTATTAACGTAGCCTCCGAAGTAAAAATGGGCCTCACTGAAGATGATTTTTTGGTTAAATTCCGAATCATTTTGAAGCATTTGAAGGACCCAATCAGCAAAGATACGACGTTTATGGTGATCGACCGGCTTAAGTTTTTGTGTACACTGAACTTTATAAACCTTAAGACTTAAGCTTTTAAGCAAAATACGGTGTAAGGTCGTTTGTAAAATATCTAATTCCAAAAATCGACAAATAATCAACAATTTTGAGTTTTCTTCAACACTAGCTAGAGCTACATCAGCAATATTCTCATGTGCTCTTGAGCGATGCACACGGTTTCGATTCTTCACACCACAAACTTGTCCCAATAGCTCAAACAGTTACACCAGTTTTACTATTGCCGGCCAGGAAGGTGCTTTACGACGATCAAAAAGTGCTTTAGTTTTGCAAACTGTGACTGAAAAATGTTTACAATTTTTGTAGTGAATTTCAATAATTTCAATGCGTTGTTGAAGCGTTACATTTTTAATAATGGCGTAGTTTTTGCTTGTCAAATGTCAAAAAATCTTAGCTTCAAAATTGACTGCTGCCCAAATAGCCTGCTATTCAAAATGAAACTTCTTATTGGATAACCTTTTATAATAAAAGTTAACGTTCGCGACCGAGTTTGGGGATGTTATAAATTAAACAGCGATGTAAACAATATTTATTTATTTATGAACGATTGAGAAACGTGTATTAACTTGGAAGGAAGGATATAATATGCCTACCGTGATTACGTGTATTTTGCATTTATACCATTCCTTATCAGTAACAAAAATGTGCGATATGCGCTTTTCTGGTATTGCACCTGTTGAGGGTGCTGACTCTTTTATGTTCTTGGAACTGCACGCGTGAGAGTCTTAGATGTGCTGACACATAACTCCTCCCTGCTTAGGATAAAACTTCTCCTAGAGTTCTAAATCCAATTCTTCTTTCTGCGTAGACACTTTTTTATCTATGACTTATTTACGTGCACAAATAATACATGGTATTAACACTATTACAATTAACACGAAATACAATATACCTACCACTGTGGATATGTGTTGTTGTGCGGAAATTTAATCTTTCCGTTTCTTGGGCTTTTAGATTTAACTGTTCTAATTTAGTTCTATTTTCTTTAGCAAATAATGTGTGGTTTAAATTTAGTATAAATTGAGATTTATATTCATTTATTGTTTGGACACTGTTTTGGATAATAAGTTGTTTAATTTTATATTTTCAATCATTATTTTTATTAATAATATAAGTTTCCAACAATAAATGATGCCCAACATTTGTATTACAATTTTTGATTAAAGTTTCTTGTTCGTTAACAATTAATACAAGTAAATTATTAAATTCTAAAAATACGAAGGGTTTGTAAATGGTGTCTATCGTTTTACAGTTTTTTAATAAAGATTTTACAATCACTTCACTGTTTACACTGTCTATTGTGTCTATTTTTAGATTGTTGTTCACATAGAAAATGACCCAAAACAATTTCTTTACAGTTGTTGGACATGGATAAGTATGCATTTTCGTTAATAGCTACGTAAGGGTGATTTATCTCAATATAAAATATACTATTACTAACAGTAGTTGGTATAGGATGTAATGAAAATAGTTGGTATTCTAAAGCTTTCGCAATCGGTATTTGAATTACAAAATTATATACGTTTTTATGTTGGTAAGCCTCTATTGTTAATTCAAATGAAAATTTATGCTATACATCTAAGTAAAATTGTTTCATTATTTTTATTAACACCTGTGGTTCAATTAATAATGAATGTAAGACGTTCATTTTAGCATAATTTAAAATTTCGATTATGTCACGTAATTTATTTGAAAAGGACAACAGACTCTCAATTAATAATTCCAATGCATCATTTATTTTATTTTTAGTGTCAACAGTTAGCAGATAGTTTATGTTCTTTTCTATAGTTTCAAAGTTGGCATTTATTTGTGCAGTTGTTTTATTAAGAAAAACAAAATTAGTGTTTATGTTGTTTTGATTGTTCATTAGTTGTTTAATGATAGCATCATATCTTTCTGCATCATTCGCGTCCAAATTACCTGTTATAAATTTGACTGCAGATCTTAAAACGTTAACTAATCCTGTTTTAGTATTATAATTAAGAGTGAGTACACTCATTTGTTTATCAGCATCGTAATTTAAATCTCTTATTAACAATTTTTTTATATTAAAAAGAATTAAATGATTTGCAACCCTTAATGTTGCCTTAGCATAACAAGATAGGTTCTTAAAGATATTAACTATTCTACTTAAATCTATACGGGTAAATATTTCAGCTTTACTGAAGGTATTGTAAGCTGTTCCTAATCTGGAGGTTAAGATTCCTCTTGGATTGGGGGTTTGCTTGATTGCTCCTCCATGTCTGTGAAAAGACGAGTTTTTAATTCTTTTAGATGGACAATTTTTGTTTTTAATTTTGAATTTTTATTAAAAAGTTTAATTTCAAATTTAGTATGCTCTAACTGTTTAGATATAGCATATGGACCTTGGTAAATTGTTTTGGATTTATTACCTTTCTGTTGATGTTTCCAGAAAACTTTTGTTCTTATCTCTAAAACTTTGTCTACTCTGTCCTAATTTTGTTTGTTAATTACCTTTTCTTTACTTTGTATCGTTTTTTTTTCTAATAGAATCATACAATAATCTTCTCAAAGTTTTATGAAGATTAATGTAGTCTTCACAAGGTTTTACTTCAAATGCTAGATTTGAAAAGTCTGTTGAATTAATTTTTCCAAACACAATTTCAAAAGGTGTATGTTTGTACCAGGATCAATAGTAGAATTATAGGCTAAAATTGCCCTATCTACGGCATCACAATTTATGATATCTTTATCCATTAGTTTTAAAATTCTTAAGTGTTCAATTAATGTGGAATGTAATCTTTCAATGTTAGGGTTAGATTCATGATGTCCGGTAGTTCCAAAATGTAAGTCAATTTTGTACAATTTCATCAGTTCTAGTATTACTTTATTTTTAAATTCTGTGCCATTATCAAATGCAATTTGTTTTGGTACGCTAAATTTATTAAAATGTTTTATTAAAGTCTTTGTGACTGTTATAGCTGTTCTTTTTTCTATTTTGTAAGCTTGAGCAAATTTTGAAAATTTATTGGTAATGGTCAAAAATTGACTTCTATCAAATTTGAATACATCTATTTGCAAAGTTTCTAATGGTTTACATGGTGTTTCTGTAATTTCCATTGGTGGTTTTTTAGGCCTTCTATTATACTTGGATTTTTGACAGTATTCACAATTATTGATGTAAGTTGCTACCTGTTTCTGTATATTTTTCCAATGATAATTTCTTTTTAATCTGCCTACTGTTTCGACTATACCTCTTTGATTTGAAATTTCTTCAAGACTTTTTATTATTAGTTCTAACTGTTTTTTTGCGTTTTTAATCATTTCAACTCCTCTCATACATCGAATGATTTTTAATGCGTTTCTATTAAAATTTTGTAAATAAATTTTTGATAATAAACTATAAATTTTGTCATTGCAATACGTGTGTATTATACCTTCTCCTGCATAGTCTTCAAGTAATTTTATAATTTCTTCTTCTGCTTCATATTCGTTAAAATTAGTTATTTCTACTAAGGCTTTGTTCTGATCTATATTTATTAAGGCGTTTGGTAGTTCGACACCTTTTGTTAAGATCATATGATTAATAACTTTTTCGCCATTACTTTTGCGTATTGGAATTTTTACAATTTGTCTTGCTCTAGGAGTTAATTGAATTACAGGTTTATTTAAATGAAAAGGGATTTTTGTATATCTTGTCTCTAATATTTCTTTATTATAATCTAATTTAGCTTTGAATTTTGATAATAAGTCTGAACCAATTAGTCCATCAAATATTTCATGAAAATCAACTATACTATAAGAATGTAATTGATCTGGATCACTAAGGGCCGGTCTTTCATTTTGAGTTTAAGCTAAGGTTGGAGTTTAAACTCTTTTCAAATCAGTTTAACTGAGTTTGTCATTGTAATTTGTCATAATGGATTATTTATAAATAGGTTATGTGTCATGCTTTGAGTCATAAAAAAGCGGGACATTTAAATTTAAAATAAATGTTGATAAAATTGTAATAATAGGATTGTCGCTTAAAAATGTTGTGCATTGCATGTTTTTAACTAACAATATTCTTAAAAACGTAGTAATAATGTAGTTTAAATATGTTAATTTTATCATTTCCCTGCGAACATTTTACAGAATAAAATGTCATAAATAAAATGAAGTGAGAAATAAATGATATTTCAGAGATTTTACTACTAACTTAAAATACATTTATTATATTAATCTCAGATCACAAACTGAGTTAAACAATGGATTAAACTAAGATTGAAATATCAGCCCTATATGTTTCTAAGCTAGGGATTTCAATTTTGTAATCATTTTTTGTTATGCCGTGCATAGTCTTTATTTCATAAAGTTCATAAATTAAAAAATTTAGAAAATATTTTTCAACTAATTTTGGGCATATTACTGAAGTAGAGGCACTTGTATCTATTGAAAATTACGCATTGTCTAATTCGGGTAAAATTATATAAAGTAACTTAGTATCTACTTGAACGTTTATTTCGTGGTGTGCAAAGACGAGGCTGTCTTGCAAAAATCCTGATAATAATAATTTTCTTCATTTGGAGTTTTATTTTCAACAGTTTCTTCTTTATATGTATCTTCCTCATTAGGTATGTCGTACTTGTTTGAATCTACATATTGATAATATTGACAAGTATCTGAGTCATAAAATGTATCATCGTTTGACATATCTAAATTATGATGTTCCGATCTTAATCTTTTAGGGGCAATTCGCATAGCACTCAAAGATGGGTCTATTTCCATTGGTTCTTGTTTATTTTGATTAAATAGATGTCTTTGATAACTATTATTTTCGTTTCTGTGCATTACTGGTCTAAAAATTTTACCGCTCGGGCTTGGTTGCATCGTTATATTAAAAAAAGGTTTACTAAGAAAAGGTGTTTTAACAGAAAATTTATTTTGAATTTTAGGTATTCTCACCGAAATAATTAATGGTTGTTGACCATATTTATTATTATAATTTTGATGATTAGTTTGAGAATTTGTTAAAGCTCTATCTGCGTATTTTATCATATGAGTTCCAGGTATTCTGGGTATTACTTTTGGAGAATTAGTTAAATTAATTTGTGAAGGTTTTTTACAAAGATATAACCAATTTTGTCTTTCGAGAACATAAGCCATTGCTGTTTCTAAACTTGTGGGGTTTTTATTATGAATTATATCTCCGAAATCGGAATATTGCATTAGGATTCTCAAATAAGTCTGTAAAGCTGTTTTCTTGTGGTGAGCGCTCACTGGAAATTATGATCCACGGCTCCTGTTGACTCTGGGAAATGTTATCCGCTGGTCCGGGGACTTTACAATTATTAATTTTAGTTTTCTTGCCTTGTGCGTATCTATCCTTACTTGTGCCACTAGTTAGAGTCCTTTTGTTTTGGGTTATCCACTAATAACACGTTGTTCACACAAATCGTACCAAAACTGCGCCAGTTAGCGTTTGGGGATGTTATAAATTAAACAGCGATGTTAACAATATTTATTTATTTATGAACGATTGAAAAACGTGTATTAACTTGGAAAGAAGGATATAATATGCCTACCGTAATTACGTGTATTTTGCATTTATACCATTCCTTATCAGTAACAAGAATGTGCGAAATGCGCTTTCCTGGTATTGCACCTGTTGAGGGTGCTGACTCCTTTATGTTCTTGGAACTGCACGCGTGAGAGTCTTAGATGTGCTGACACATAACTTATATATTATCAACTTATTTTATGACATCAAAAACTCATTAACACGTTTTGAATCAAGAACCATCTGTTTTTGGTCAATCTACGAATATAAATATGCAAGACAATTAGTTTTTAGGGCAGTTATATTTTGAGCATTGTAATGAGCGGTAGCTTTGAGCTTGGGTCGCAAAGTCCGAATGAAGAAATAATTATATTATAATAACGATACGATATTTTGGATATCATCTCGCCATCTTCTCTGGGGTCTAACACAGCACTTTGTTTGGTCTCTTTCGGACGCCAAGTTGTGATCTTCATTGTCCACCTGTCCAAGTCCTGACTTGCTATATGGCCAGCTCATTGCCACTTAAGCTGCGCCACCCTAATAAGTACCTCTGTCACACCGTTGTTCATTGTTGTTGTTCATAACACTATTTTTGCCTAACACTATAATTACTGAATAACTAGAATTTATCAGTTCTATTCTGTTTTAACTGTTTGTTCAAATTAAACATAAATAACTTAAAGAACTAGCTGGGAAAACATATTTCCTCAGATGTTCTACAAATTCTACAATTTTAAACAAAGCTGTTTTCTTCTCGTCGATCTTAAAATTTCTACTGTCAAGTATTAATTTCGTGGAAAAATCTTGCTAACTACAGATAGTCCTTTAAATATTTGTAGTAATTTTTTACTACTACCACTTTCAACGGCTACGTTCTTTTGGAACATCACCAAGTCATCTACTCTGATATTTGTGGACGTAGTCTGCCTCTATCAAACCAAACCTTAGTTTTTTCTTGAACTCAATTGGTTCTTTCTCTAGATTTCTTTTGTCTTCTCTTTTTTTAAATTAGAAACTACAGGTTCTATACATGTATTGTATACTATAAAAAAACTGTAACTCTGTGAAAAAGTTACTGAATTGTCAAATATATTACTACTCAAAAAGTTACAAAAACTGACAGTTAGTTGTTAGTTTACTGCCAAAAATAGTATCAAAAAATAGTTACATCTATCAAAAAGTTTTCATCAATGTTAGTATAAATTTAATAGATGATTTTATACTGTTCAAAAACTTACTGAAATCATTTAAAAAATACTAAAACTGTCAAACAATTTACAACAATGTCATAAAATGCAAACAATCTACCAGACACAATTTGATAAATTTGTCAAAAACTATTCAAAATGTCAAAAAGTGTCAAAAATGTTCAAAAAAGTACAAACATGTTAAACAGTTTACAATATTTTAGTAAAAAGATATTATATCTGTCAAATAATATTTCAAACCGTTAAACTTGTTGCACACAAGTCACTAAAACTGTCAAATAGTTTACAAAAATATAGCAAATCTTTGAAAAAAAACTAACCCAAACTGTAAAAGAGTTATTGTATTGTATAAAAGCATTATAAGTTGGCAAAAAATTTACTAGATTTGTTAAATTTACTCTCACAAAAAAGTGACTTTATTAGTTAATAAGTTTTAGTGACTTAGTAATTGTCAAAAAAATACAAATCCTATCAAATAAATCAAAGTAATGTGTATAAACATTGTAAGTTGACAACAGTTTAACAGAACTGCCAAAAAAAATTAACATTTGTTAAAAAATTACTAAAACTGACAAACAATGTTGTGCAAAAATGTTATAAGTTAACGCAAACGTACTAAGCACGTTGAATTGCATTATAAATTGTAAAACCAGTTACTATATTTAGCCAAAAATTACTAAAATTTTAAAATAGTAATGTAATTGGTCGTATTTTATATTATGTCACTAAAAACATTAAAAACAATTAATACTCTTTAAGATTGTTCATTCTAAAATTATTTTAAAATGTTTTATAAAAAAATTACGTTTTAAAACTGTGAAAATTTTAAAACAAAGTATTAAAACTATCAAACTATGTTTAAAATCTGTCAAAATATTATATTAATTTATCAAAAAATTGTCTGAAGTAACGTACAAGAAATAAATAACCAAAATCTGTCAAAGTCCACTAAACTTTTTGGACAGCTGACAAAACTTTTACTAAAACTGCCAACAAGTTTACAGTAATGCATTTATTACTAAAATCTTTAAGAATTGTAAAAAAAAAAACTTATTTGTTGCAGAGAAATTTGTTGTCGTCGACTTCTTCTTTATGTTCGATTTCTTATTTTGAATATCTCTAGTTTGAGATCTTTGGAAACAGACGCAAGCTTACAGATGTCGTAATTATCTGAGATACCAAGCAAATCCACCCTTGCAAGTAAAATAAAATAATATTATCTTGGATGTTTATTTGTAATATTAACATATATCTAATGTCACTAACGTAAGATTCATTTATACAATTCTGATCCAAAAATGACTTAACTTAAACTTATAATTATATTTTATATATATATAATATTGTGAGTGGGAAAATACACTCCACATACTGCTTACCTTGAATTAATGAATTTTAATGCAATTAATTAATTGGTAATACACTTAAATTTCTAACAATACATTTTATATTGCCTTTGATTGCTCTAACTGTTGCGGTACGAATAATTCCATCCGTTCTTAGGTGATTTTTTTCAACTCTTTCTAATTTCCATTGTAATGGAAGAATGTGCTGCTCCTTAATGCATACCAGGTTATCCTTCTTTAGTGATGCATTATAGAATGATGTCTACTTACTTCTTTCTTGCAGATAGATGAAGTACTCTTTTGACCATCGTGTCCAAGAGTCTTGTTTTATTTTAGATAATTTGGGTATTTGGCTCAGTATTGATTGTGTGAATACTGGTATAGCCCGACACCGATTTGCACACTCTTGCAGTATCTTTTTTGCTGTTTATGTTCTACCGATTGGCCAGAATTTAGAACGCAAAGTGTTTAACAGTAAATTTACCCCACTGTGTAGTGATTTAAGATAAACGTGGTTTAAGATCATCTTAGTTATGGTGTGGTTTTTTGACAAAATGATTGAATGTTGTTGATTATATGCCAGCTTTGAATGTAACAAACGTCGTCTAACTTGCAGTATGTTATTACTATCCAGAAATAAATTTAATCTAATCAATTTGCTTAATTTTTTTATTGCGGTTGATACTTTCAAATCCATAATGTCACTGGCTAGTTCGGATGTCTGTGCCAGTCGAATCAGTAAAAGTAGTGTCCTGTCTAATTTTTCAACCGATAGTGCTTTATAATTACGTTCCTCCTTGGACATAAATTTGCAGTTTGAGGCAAATCGTAGACAATAGACCATAGTGCGTTTTAGACAAAACAATGACGTTGTTTGGTTAAAAATGTATTGTGAATCAATCAATGTGTGTGTAATGTGATCCGATTTCCAACCACCAGAACAATTTATAAGTGATATATAGTTTCTATTTATTTACAACCTATTGGAAATAACACTAATTATGAATGAAATCAGCAACTCGATAGACAATCAACAACTAAATAGTCTAATTAAAGCCGACCTGGATAAGTTATCAACCGATCTAAATCAATTTAAAGCGGACATAACTTCCCAACTGGCCGAGTATCAAGAAAAGATTGTTGATCTTGAGTTGAAAAATGCTGTATTTGAAAACAAAGTTAAAGACTTATTAAAAAGAAATAGAAAAAATAACATAATTGTATTTGGTATGCAATTAAAACAAGAACGGGGATTTTCAGATACCGTATTAAAAACAATAAATAGCTATCTTACCACAACATATACACAGAAAGATGTTACTAACATATATAAATTAGGAAAAGAAAAAGATGATGGCAAGATAATACCGATTAAAATTGAGTTTTTATCGTTTTTATTAAAAAAAGGAATATATAAAAACATTCGTAATCTTAAGGATACAGGCATTTCTATAAGTGATGACCTTAGAAAATTTCGTTGCCACAAAAATTAACCCACCAAAGCAGCACAGTACTAGTACGCCAAATAACTCGCAGCGCATGACCGTATTAAAGAAGCCAGGCGGCCAATCGGGCTATTCAAATAAACAAACAGTGCCGACTCGAAATAATCCACCGCAAGGAGGTAAAAACAGTAAAAGTTAGAACGTTTTTGTGAGTTTATTTTTAAATGTATTTTAATGTTGTATTTAGTATATAGTTAGTAAATTTTATTTTATGTAACAGTTTAATTTGCTCAAACATAACTAGTAATATGAATAAGCTAAATGTGTGTCATATAAATGCTAGTTCTTTATCTAGTAACTTTAATAAACTATCTAGGGAGGTTTACACTTCAAATTATGATATAGTAGCAATAACTGAAACCTGTTTAAACGATAGTATATTAAGTGATTTAGTCTACTTACAAAATTATCAGTTCCTTAGAAGAGATCGAGGTTCACGAGGTGGTGGTGTCGGTTTATACTTAAAACGTGCATTACTTGTAGAACGTATTTATAAAGTAAATAGCGGAATAGAGCAACTGTGGGCATTTATTAAAATTAGCGACCATAGAGTAGCTGTAGGTGTTGTATATAAACCACCATCATACTCAGTCGACACATTTTTAGATGAATTTGAAACCAGTGTAATAGACATCATGCTCTCCTCGGATTTAATTATTTGTATGGGAGATTTTAATATTAATTTATTGGAACTTGATGATAACGCACTAAAAAATATACACACCTTCTGAAATAATCTAGGGCTTACACAATTGATTACCAAACCAACCAGAATAACTTTAAAGTCAATGACTTTATTAGATCACATTCATGTATCAGATAAATCATATGTTGCATCATCGGGTACTAAAAATATGGACGGATACTCTGATCATGAATTAATATACTGTGGCTTATTTTTGAATACAAAACAAAAACAGAAAAACAGAAAAACAATCGTTCTATCGTAGAAACTTTAAACATTTAAACGCTTTACAATTTCAAAGAGATTTACAGTCCATTCCGTACGACCTAACGGACATAGATAGCAAAGTAGAGTTTTTAAATACTAATTTAAATACATTACTAGATATACATGCTCCATTCCAGCATAGTAAGTAAGCCTTCAAAACAGTCATATCAGTGGTATAGCGCGAATATTAAACTATTATCAAAAAATAAAGCAAATTCTCTAAAAAAGTTTAAACATACAAAACAACAGATTCATTGGGAAGAATATAAAATAGCAAGAAATCAATGCAATTCTGCAATTGAAAAAGAAAAAAGAGCATATTTTGAGACAATTGCATATATACCGGATAAAAAAAAACTTTGGCGGTTATTAAAAAGTAACAATATCATTAAATCCAATGAAACTAATATTCCATTAGAGTTGTCCAATATAAATGAAATAAACAATTACTTTAAAACCATAGTTCATAACAAAACAAATCAACATAAAAATGATATTATAGAATTTTACAGGAATAATGTAAAACAAATTACTACAAACAAATTAGAATTTAAAAAAGTTGATAATAATTTGACACTAAAAATATTGATGTCACTAAAAACAAATGCTACAGGATGTGACGGTATAAGCCTGCAAACAATATATCTCTGCTGCCCGTTTATTGTCGAGTACATTACACACATAATGAATTATTGTATCAAATATAGCGTATTTCCAAAGCTTTGAAAACAAGCAATAGCCATACCAATTCTAAAACATAATCATCCACTTGAGTTAAAAGATCTTAGACCCATTAGTATATTGCCATGTTTGTCAAAAGTATTAGAAAAACTTTTGGATATTCAACTCCGGAAACATTTTGAATACAATAAAAATTTTCCTAACAATCAATCAGGATTTAGGCCTGGCAATAGTTGTACAACGGCTATGACATCAATTGTAAACGATATAATTGAAGCAACCGACAATGGAAAAATCACAGCACTAGTGCTTTTAGACTATAGCAAAGCTTTTGATTCTATGGACCATGACATACTATTAGTTCATGTTCATTATATATAGGAACGGAAAGTATTAAATTTTTACACGGTTTTATAACAAATAGAACACAGGCCGTTAAAATAGTTAGCAAGATATCAGTATCATGTAAATCTTTTTAAAGAGTTGCTCAAGGTTCTTGGACCTTTATTTTATTTAATATATATATATCAGTTTTTAATGACTACATAAAACACTGCAAAATTCATTATTATGCAGATGATACGCAACTCTATTGCTCAGAATTCATCGAAAACCTAGGAATCAAGTCAAAATAAATTCAGATATTCAAAACTGGTAAATGCTTCTGATAAACATGGTTTAATAATTAACTCTGATAAATTTTGTGTTATGATCTTTGGAAAAAAAGGGGAAATTCCCAAAGCAAATGCGGCTTAAATATATTTGTGCAAAATAACAAATTAAATATATCAAATGAAGCAAAAAGTCTTGGCATAATTTTAGATTCTGATTTGAAATCTTGCAAACAAATATCAAAAAACAATCAACGTGCATTTTGTGCACTTAAGACACTTTACGAAAACAGACGAATTCTTAACAAAAATACAAAGAAAATACTTTGCGACAGCATTGTACTCTCACATTATAATTATTGTGATGTGCTTTATGGACCGTGTCTGGATGAAATAGATAAGCGTAGAATACAAAAAATGCAAAACTTGTGTGTAAGAATGGTAAATGGAATACCTAGACACAAACCTGTATCAATGCACAGGAAAAGTATGGGCTGGCTAAGTATGACAGAGAGAAGGGAATGCCATCTAAAAACATTTATTCACAAAATAATATTGTTAAAAACTCCACAATATCTTTATGATAAAATTGAACATAGGACTTCTGTACACAATATTAATTTAAGGAGAAAGTCTTTAATATCTGTACCAAAACACAAAACAGAATGTTTTAAGAGGTGCTTTTCTTATCAGGCTTGTCATACTTACAATAATATACCATCGCCTTACAAAAACATGTCTATTTATGCCAAGGATGTTATACTATATACTGGATTAGCAACCAAGCCCCTTAAAGTGAGGAAAAATATCGAAATATGCAACTCGCCGTTGTGCCGCTTTAGCATCTCTTTTTATCTCACAGTCGTATACGAGGCAAGACAGACAGAATTTAAGAAAAATTGATTTAAAACAATAATTACAAACTGTATTTTACTATTTTATATATCAAATTATACTACCAAGTATTACTAATGTTTCTCATAAAAAAGTAACATAATTTCAATTATTAATGACCATAATAAGATTTAGTTAGTTAGTAATTTTTAAAAAAAGTATTAATTTTATTATATTTTATTACAAATAATTTTAAAAAAGTGCATAAACTCGAAAGTAAAGTATTAATAATAAGCTACATTGAGTCTAAATGTATTAAACATAAAGATCTACTTTATAAAATTATTACAACTACAATGATATAAATGTTAATAGAATGATCAAAAACAACAATTAATCACAATACAAAATGTTTGTTGTGAACTTTTGCATATATTTTATATATAAGATATTTAAGGGGAAGGTAATAATTATTCTAAATAAAATTAAAACACAAAACTAGCATATAAATGTATAATTATTACCCAACAATATTGTTTACTTGCATATAATATAATTTTTATATTAAACAGCATAACATATTTTAATTGCAAATGCTTACTAATGAAATTAAATTCCATTTCCTATTTGTTTCAAAGATTTACATCCAAATGCAACCCAGTATTTAACCATTATTTTGCTTGTTAATATTGCTCATTTAATCCTTATAATATGGCGTAGTAACTAGTGCGACAGAGTAAAACATACAAATTTATACGGCACAACGGCAAGTTGCCTACCCACGGATTTGGACACACTATTTCCCCATGATATTAAAACTATAGTGTTTTAGTATCATGCTATTTCCCTATGTTAATATACGGTAGTTGCCAATCCAGTATATAGTATAACATCCTTGGTTTATGCATTTTCTACACATATAAAGTTGCACTACTTAAATCTGTAATTTTTTAGTTATTTATTATTGTTGTTAGACATTTTACCAGTTCTGTGCGCAGTGTTTATTTATGTGTTTATATACTATATGTACTCCATTTTACAATAAAATCTAGTCATTAGTAAGTCTATAGAAGCTTAAGTTTTAATATGTTTTTAATTTTATTATCAAATCTAGTCATTTTAGCTAAACTAGTCTAAAGTTATTGTATTCTTTGCCAATTTTATTTTGTTTATATACGTGTTGTGTTTACTTACTCTATACTATACAACTTAATCTTATTATGTATGTAAAGTTAATTTTATAGCTGTATATGTTCTTAAAATCTTTTTGATATTTTGCGATTCTTATTTTAGTTTTTTTTTGTTCCATTTGTTTGTAGCTAGTAAATTATTGTTTTGAGCAAATTAGATTATAAGTTATAATATTATTATGTATATTGTATCGTATTAATTTTTAAACATTTATGTTAGTATGTAGTATTTAGAATAGTAAATTAGACTATTAAGTTAATATTTATATAGTCAGGTGGAAGATCAAGTAAAGTTGTGCTAGCACAACTTAAATAAACTTGAACCTGATTATTTATTTCTATCTAAATTAATTTTATTCAAAGTGTCTTAAGATGTAAGCAATAAAGAAAAATTAAAAAAAAAATCATAGTCCAAAATCAACAACCTGACTGGTGTAAACTTAAGATCTAGTAGCTTTGGTTTCTGATATAGTGATGGTAGCCATTGTTCTTAATTTTTTGTTCTGTGTTATCACAAAAAAAAGTTCTGCTGGATTCTTCAGAGATGCCACATGATGCCATTGATTTGCCAAAGTGAATGATTGTATTTTGCTAATTCTAATTGCCACTAATGTTTTATAAAATTTCGATTTAGATTTGATCCAATCTAAAACTATTGTAGAATCTGTCTAATAATATTTTTTTGAGATATTTTCATGTAGTGCATCTTTTGTAGCTGCGATAAGTTGAACTAATAACAAAGCACCGCGCAACTCAAGACGAGAAATTGACTGCACTTTTAGCGGAGCTACTCTTGATTTTAAGCAAAGCAAATGTATTTTATAGTTGCCATTTTCTGAATTTGTTCTGATGTATATACATGCTCCAAATGCTCTCTCCAAAGCGTCACTAAAGCCGTGCAATTTAATCTGGTTTTCTTCCACTGCTCTTCTTGATATCTTGATTTGATCCAGCATTTCCAATTCTTTTTCATATGTTATCTACCTTGAATGGAGGTTTATTGAAACTGATTCGTTCCAAGTTTTAATTCCCATAAGTTTTGTATGATTATCTTAGCAGTGATGATGACTAGTCCAAGTAATCTTAATGGGTCAAATATTTGCGACAATTTTGATAAAATTAGAGTTTTGTAATCTTTCCATGGTTTTTGATCACTGATGGGTAAAAAACTGAAGTATGTCTTCATTACTGTTCCATAATAATCCCAATGTTTTTAATGTTGACTTGCTATTAAAGAATTGTTTTTCATCTAATATTCTGTTTGAGTTTGAGCGCCATTTTCTTATATTATAAAATATTTTTTGAGTATAGTTTGTCCGCGTTAAGACAGCAGTGATGGGAGTGGTTTATAAAGTCAGTATCACACAACTGTAGTTGGAACATGTTCTCGTTGGTATTATAATACAGTTAACTTCCCTTTGTTTATTATATTATAATAAAATGATTTTAAATTATTTAAAAACTTTAAAGCAGAAACAATACAGTTTATTGTTTCTTAATTAAATATTAATATGTTTAATAGAAAAGTTTATTAGTCACTTTTAATACTAAAATTTAATAAAAACAATTCCTAGAAATGCATGACGTTTACTCATATTTAAGTTTTTAAGGTTACTGTACGTCAGCAACAACAAATTTTAATTTAAAGTTGAAATAATAATAATAATAATAATAATAATAATATCATTTATTTCACAATACATATAATTATTTACAAATGCGTTAACCTAGTTACAATAACACAAAAAATCAATAAATATTAAATAGTAAAAATTGTTAGCAATGTTTTAATCTGGTAAATATTCTATTGTAAACTGAGTAGGACTCTACGCCAACTAGAGCATTGTTTTCCAGTTGCCATAACAACTATTACTGCAGTCTTAACGCAAACAACTATAGTTTTTGCAACTCCTCTTGTGTTAGACTTAGCATGTCTTCAGAATTTGCTCCAGTAATGCAATCATCTAGGTAGATATCATTTTTCAAAACTTCTGAAGCTGATGATGTTCCATATGTAATGGTTGTTAGTTTGTACGTGCTTATTGCACTGGTTTTTTGTATTGCCATATGATTTTTTGATAGTTTTAATTGTCTGGATGTACCTTGATTTGACGGTACATTTTTTTATGTCTTTTGTGAATACAAATTGATGTTTTCGAAAACGCACAATAATTGCAATCAAGTCATCTTGAATGGTAGGTCTTATGTAACGTGTGTCGTTTAATGACACACCGGTAAATGTTTTTGCGGAACCGTTAAAAACGACTCTAATCTTTGTTGTACTACTGTCGGTCTTGAGAATGCAATGGTGTGGTGGATAGTATTCGTTTGTATCATTGCATTTCTTTTTTATCATGTGACCCATGTTGTTATACTACGCCATAAAATTACAATAATCGTGTTGTAACGACAGATAGTTTGTTAATTTTCTTTCAATCGACAACAGTCGGTTGGTAGCGCCCGGCCTGAAATACTCCAATTTTTGTATGTTGCTGTTAAATGGCAATTTTACAACAAAACGTTCATCCTTGTCACGGTTTATTGTATTTGTAAAATGTTTTTCACAAATTCCTTGTTTTAGTGTAAGATAGCGTTTTTGAGTCACTTGTTCTAACTCCCAAAATTGTTGTAATTGTATGTCAATTTGTAGTGTGCTGTTGTGACAGGTTGTATTATAACCGGTACAATATGTGCTGCCAGACACAATCCATCCTTATCTTGTTTTTTGTAGTGTTGGTTCTTGCCTGTTTTTTGTCAATGACAGCTGGCTAGTAGAAAGTAGTTTCTAGAATATATTTGCTCCTAATAACATGTCAATCCTTCTCAACTTATCAAAGTTTAGATCGGCTAATGGTGTATTCTTAGGAATTGTGTATTTTGATGTGTTCAATGGTATTGATGGCTCATAAGACGTAACAGTTGGTCTCTGGAGTTTATTGTTGTTGTTCTGTGCGATATGTTAGTCAAGTTGCCAATTTTGTTGAGTAGAATATTAATCGGCACTTGGTTAAGACGTAACCTTTGACACAATTGTTTGGTGATAAAGTTGGATTGTGATCTATTGTCTAGAAGTGTACAACAGATATGTTGTTTACCATTTTTGTCATTGATATAAACACTGGCTGTTGCAAGAATGACTTATTAGTCTGTCTTTTTTAATTGCAATGCATGATGTAACTGGTGCTACGCTTGCTGAGTGATTGTGAAGAAAGCTATTATGCTTCTTATTGCAAGTTTTGCAGCGTTTCAATTTGCATTGATCCAACGAGTGACCTTTTCCTAAACAGTTTATGCATAGCTTTAAGCTGTTTGCTTTTGCCTATTTATCCTCACAAGATAAATTGAGGAACGTGGTGCAGATGTAGGTTTTATGGTTTTGACTACATACATAACATTTAAAACTGGCTTAAGCTGTCAGCGTATGAGTGTATCAAGGTTTTGGCGGACGTCGTGCTTCCAACACTTGACATCGCTGATGCAAAAATTCAATCGCTTCGTTTAATGTTGAATTTTGTATTTTAATACTATGTTCTTCTCATTTATCTTTGGTCAAACAATCTAATTTGGATGTTGACAGATAGAGCAGTAATGTGTCTTTGCTTAGTTCGTTTATTGCATTTATTGCACAAATGTTTTTGGTGAACTCATTGACATGATTCTTTATTGATATCGTTGAATCTTTGTCAACCCGTTTTAATTCAAACAAAGATGGTTTTCGATAATAAGTTTTTTTTTGTATTCAGAACAATCTTTTAATTTTGATTGTGCTACTGGATAATTTGCAGATGTGGTCGGTATAGAAGCTATTTCTTGTCAAGCTTCTCCTGTTAGACATGATCGGAGATACATGAATTTTTAGATGTCACTTAATGCTTCGTTTGTGTCTACCAATAAATTGAACACATCAATAAATAAAATCTATTTTTCAACTGCGCCATTAAATTTGGCCAATGAAACTGTTGGCAATTTTACGGATGTTTTGGCTGATGAATGACTTGTGGCTATATTTGCTGATTTGAATGCTAATGCGTTTGAATATGCAATAACCATTGAACGATATGACTTCTCAAAGATTGCCATCTTTTGGCATTGGTATTCATCGAGATTGACTAACTCTTCGGTTTTGATAATTTCGATCTTGGCTTGAACTCCTTCAAATTTGTGTTATTTATTTATCTGATTATTGCACAATTTTAGGTTAGGTTAAGTTAGGTTAGGTTATCTTGAAGCGTCACAAAGTTATCCGTTTCAAAAGATCATAAAATGTTGCAGAAAAATCTGTTGTCGTCGACTTTTTCTTTATGTTTGATTTTTCATTTTGAATAGTTCTGGTTTGAGATCTTCGGAAACAGACGCAAGATTACAGATCGTAATTATCTGAGATACTATGCAAATGCACCCATGTGAATAAAATAAAATAATATTGTCTTGCATATTTATTTGTAACATTGACATATATCTAATGTAACGTAAGGTTCATTCATACACTCTAGTTCCAAAAATGACTACATAAACTTATAATTATATTCTATATATGATATTGTGAGTGGGATATTACACTCAACATTATTTGTGTACAAAAGTTAGCAACATTGTATTAAAATTGATAGTTTTTAATTTAAAACTTCTAAAAGTTATTAAGACAATAAAAAAATAAACCAAAACTGTTAGAAATGAACAAATTTAATCTGAATCTAAACCAGGAATATTATCTGGATTGCGCATCATTACATTACGTTCAATAAAGTTACATCTAATTATAGATTCTGTTTATGGGGTCATTCACGTTTTCTGAAAATTGCATCCAGGTTTTAGATAAAGCCAAATCTCCTAGCGCTGAGTAGCTTTTAAGTTTAGTAGTGATTATTTAAAATATTATTTTTTAAATATTGAATTTAAGTTAGCGTGAAGAGGTGTAGAAAGTTGGAACATAATATCGAATTTTGGCGCATAATGTTTTGAAGGTTTGAGCCCTAGCTCCGACAGAAAATTTTAAAAATGGCAGAACATATTTGATTAGTGTTCATTTAACCATAATTACATTTAATATGAAAGTGTGAGTGGACCAGATACTAGGCCTTGTTAGTATCTACAGCAACTCTATTTTCTTAATTAATGGGTGCAATACTAAATATTTGTGATTCCGAGTACATATTCAAAGACAGCTTGTTCGGTAATAACACAAGCGTAAGAACTATCTAATTGTATCTAATTCAATTTTATGTTTAATGAGTCATTAAAAGCATGAACAAAATCAAATTAAAATAAACAAGACCAAAAACATGAAGAGATTAAACATCAATTACTAAAAATTTGGTACTATTGTGTTAACAAATAATATTTGTCAAAGCAATAATTAACCAATTGTCAAAGTATAAAAAAAACTAAAATAAGTATGACAAACACCAGCATACACATATGGCATTAGATGACATGGCTATCAAAGGATGACATGTCTAAAAATGACATGTATATCAAAACAAACCGTACGACAGAATTTTTATAAAATAAATATGTGAGTTTTTGCGTCATGTTTTTTATCTCCCCGCTCGGAGTCTTTTGCGACTGCTCGCAAAACCACAGTACCTGATGGCATGTGCACAATGTAAGATCGTGTGGCCTTAACAACCCTTAACTCAAGTTGTTAATTAGGCAGATTTATGTAAGTGTTGTTATATATTTGGAGTCAACAATTCTATGTGTCATTAAATTACCTAATTTTAGTATAATATGGATGTTTCTATTGTAGATTGTGTAAATTAAGAATAAAATATTTTGTCCAACGGATGTTTCAATTACTACGGCGTCTTCCCTTTAACCCTTCTACAAACCTATACATACCCGACGAAGATATTTCGTCAAACATGCCTGTCAAATACTAATATAATTAAACTGTCATAAATATAAATGTATATAAAACTTAATAATTAATTATAAAACTTAATAAATTTTGTCAAATAAATCCACTACTGTCAAATACTGACAAAACATAGTCAAATTGTAACATGTATTTAATCAAAACCCAACACGCAACGATTGTTAAATTTGAACTCAACTAATTATTTAGCTGTCAAAAAGAGACTAATAATGACTTAAATTTTTAATTAAACTGTAAATTGAAGTATAGTTTTTAGTAGTAATTGCCACAGCACCTATTGATAACGCAACTGTCAAATAATAACAAAAAAGTCAAATATTAATTTGAATATGAATTGAACCAAAGACGCAACAGTTATGATAACTATTTGTTAAACTTGGTTTTAACTGTCAAATGATTATTTAACTGTCAAACAATGACAGATAATTACTTAACTGATACAACTGTCAATAATGAAACAGTGAAATAATTTATCTTGAAATTCGGTTTTCAGTCTTAATCGCCCCAACATTAATTAAAATGCAAATAATAACACAATTATCTAAAAATAACAAATGGAACTGTCAAAATTACAAATATTTCAATAAATATAAAACTATCAATACTTGCCGAAAAAACTTTGTTAAACAATTTAACTGACAAAAAAAATCAAATAGTAACATGTATCTGAACTGAAACCAAAACGCAATTATGATGAAAAACATTTGTCAAGTGAGTATTTAGCTGTCAAATAGTGACAAATGGTAACTTAACAGACACAACTGTCTACAATAAAACGGTAAATTAAAATTTGGTTTTTAGTATTAGTTGTCCCAATAACTAGTAAAGGGCCACGTATGGTTCTCAGTTTTTAATAGTTAAATTTAATCATTTGCACTATGGATTGACATTAAGTGTCATTCTTGCAATTCAGATTCTCATAATTTTCAAATTATTATCAGAAATTTTGTCTTTTAGGTATTAATTCTGAGACACATATTATTATCGCTGTGTTCACTAATCACAATGAAAAGATTTTTGAAATCATTCATACTTATTAATATATCTTTGTAATTACATTTTCTATAAATATCATATATGCAAGAGATATGTGCAAATTAATAAAATAATATATTGCGTATGCGTATGCTAATGTATGCTTTTAGTTATACAAGTGCGCATTAAAGTTTTCTATGTATTCAATCAATTAAAAAAAATAATAATAACTTAACACAATAAATAAAACAAAAGTATATTACAAAACGTATTCAGTAAATGCATTTTCAGGTCAGAAAATAGCAAAACAGTTTTTAAACATTTACTGTATTTATTGCTCAAGTATTCTATACTATTTTGGTACAATTATGTTTTTGTTAATAAAACAGATTATCAATTCAAATTTAAATGCAATATTAATTAAATAAAACTATTTAATGCATAGTGAAATTTAAAATAATTTAAATATCGAAAATAAAATAATGAAATGTCAAATAAAAATATATTTTTAAGTTTATTTTCCAAATTGAAATAACTGAATAATATACAACCCAAGATTAATATAAATTATTTGAATCTAAGATTATATTGACGATTGCGTAGTTTTCAACACTTGATCAAAAATTAAACAAAGAATACATTGGCCGAATGCAACTTATCCGTGAAATGATCCAGATCCAATCAACGATTAGCAAAATAAATCTCAGATTTATGAATCTAAGATCAATTTGAGATTTAATCTTAGTCTATTAGTACGGGCATAAAAGTATGATTTTTGATATATTCCTTATCTAATTTGTAATCAACTTTATGCGTAATAGACTTATTATAAACGAACGAGCTGTACGTAATAAGACGATTAAAATGACAACGTTTAAACGTATTGCAGAATAGATTAAAAATCAGTTAAACAAGTTACATTAAATTTATAACAAATTGTGCCAAAGTAAAGAAAAACGACAACTTTAGAAAAACAATATAAGAAGATTTAATCAATAAATCAGTAGTATAAAACTTAATTATAATTTAGCACTAGTTTGTAGCACCCATGCTGTTTTCGGCCGCTTTCTCCATATAGTAGTCTTTACTTTTGTCTGTTTTATTTGCTTTTGTATATTTATATCTGCACTGACATCCACTTTTGCATTTGCTACTTATTCTAATTATTTGTTATTATCTTCAGACGCGTTTTTAGTTTTCTTAGACTTTTGTTTACTTTTTCTTTGTTGTATCGCTTCCTTTTGGCAGTACTGAATTTGTAAATTTTTCTTTCAATGATATCCTTGTATTTTCATCTGGGATTAATTCTCTCCTCTCGTTGCTAGGTATATTATGACCATCTCTAACCTTGTGTTATACGTCAACCTTAAAATAACGTATTTACCATTTGGTATTTGCTTTGTTATATCTGTTATTCTGCTTTTTTTGACATTTCTTTTTCTTCTCCTTATCATTGCAATGTCGTTTGATATAGTAGTTTCGGTAAATGTTTTTCTTTTTTTATATTTTTATACAATTTTTTGGTATGCATAATTTTCTTGTCAATTCGTATTTCTTTCTTTTTGGTTTTTTTCCTTGTTTTGTTGTTTCTTTTTTCTTTTTTGGCTTTTATTTTGTGTGTTTGTTTTTATTGTTTGTTTTTCTATATTCTTCCATTGTCAAATTCTTTTTATTTAGTACTCTTATCGAAAAATTTCTTAGCGTCCTCTAAATTTGTCACAACAACATAAAAATACCTTTGAGTTTCAACAAGTAAAACCACTTTTGCTGAAAATATCACATTGAAGACTGAATTTAAGCAGTCTGTAGACATTGACCTTAAACATTTGTAGCTTTTTGAAAAGTACGCTTAAAAAAACCTTTCTTAAAAGTTTCGGTTTTACATCTCTAAACATTTGTTAGAATTCTTAGCAGGCCTTGTACTACGAGTAAATATTTTTTAAGATGGTAATATGTTTTGTATTTTCAATATCCATAGAAGAAATATCTAATAGAAAATGCAAAGATCCGCAACATAAGACCGGTGTTGTAAAGTTCTAAGTCATTAATCAATTTTGGGTTGGCGATAATCCAAATAGCTTGTTATTGAATAGAATTTAAATGAGATAGTGTAGTTTTAGATGCTCTTTCCCATACTTGAGAACAATATTCAATTCAAGGACAAATTTAAGTTTAAGAAATCTTAGTTTTTTAGATACTTTTGAAGCTATGTTAACAACATATAGATTTATTGTTTAGTTTAACAGTTGGTACTGATGAATAATGATTTTAAAACAGTAAGAAATTGAGTTTTTTTAGAGTTAAAATAAACCATGTTGGCAGTACCTTACTTAAATATTGTTTTAAGGTTTTTGTTTATTGATGCAACCGATTTTAACTTAGAAATTTTTTGTCGTTCTGCCATTTTTGTCCATATGGTCTTTAGAAAGAATAAAGTATAAAGAAAGCTATCATCTGCAAAACTATGAATAATACTTTTAGTTAGTTGAAGAAGTTCATTAATGTAAATCAAAATTTAAGTTGGCAAAAGAGCAAAAGAGCAGAACCTTGAGAAACACTTTCATTAATGATTTTGGGCTTAGAGTTAAAACCATCAATTTTAACTATAATTTTTCTATTGTCAAGAAAACTACTGATAAGATATAAAGATGACATTGTGCCAAATTGCAAACAACAACAATTGGAGAAAAGAAGCCACAAACAAAAACTATAGTGGTAAGTAAGATGGGTTCAATATAAGAAAACCTATTAAAACAGGCAAAATTTTAGATAGAAAGAACGATCT
Source organism: Tachinus rufipes (assembly GCA_963932245.1). NCBI lineage: Eukaryota > Metazoa > Arthropoda > Insecta > Coleoptera > Staphylinidae > Tachinus > Tachinus rufipes. The sequence continues at coordinate 57,789,692 of OZ010748.1, forward strand.
TTAAAGAGATAATTAAAACAAGAAAAAAAGAACTGTTACTAAGAACAAACTGGTCAGACATTGAAAAAGAAATTTATAAAGTAAGAAACAACGTGGCCCATAGACAAACTGGAAAAAATTCCGTAAAAGATAGAAATGACAACAAAGAGAGAATGATTATATCTATAAGGAAAGAGTTCAAAGATATAAAAACGGTTATAATCAGGACAAATAAGTAGACAGTGAGACAATTAATAAAAGAGGGAAGCATAAATATTATACTCATGAGATGCATGAATGAAGAGTCACATAGCGGCGGACTGCAAAAGCATAAAATGCGGAAAAGAAGAGTATCAGATAGCCAACTGCAGTAATAGGAAATATTGTATAAAATGTAAGGTAAAACGAAAAAAGCATGAAGAAGAAGATGCCCGATCACAAACAACAGAAAAATAAAAAAACCAAAAAATAACGTAAAAAACAAAAATCCAGATAATTAAAGACAACACAAGAACAAGGATATAAATAAAAATGTATAACATTATCTTAACAAATATAGGCAGAAGTTAAAATATGTTTAAACTATGAAGAACACCCAAATAAGAAATAGTGTAGGCAGATATAAGAGGTATGATAGTATACAGCGGTTACAACAGTCCAAACTAAAAAATAGAATATTATCAGGAAACGATAAAAGAATTAGAACACAGCTTTAGATAATAAAAAAGCAAACAAATTCTGATAATCGATTACAATGTAAAATTGCCAAGATGGAAAAGAACAGAGTGCGACAGGAGAAAATAAAATCCAAATCATACATTGACATTACCATAGCAACGTAGGAAACAGATAAGATAGTAGGAAGCTGGATCGCCAAGATAGGGAGAAACAGAGTGCGACAGAAAAAAATAAAATACAAATTATACATTAACATTATCATAGCAACGTGAGAAACAGCTAAGGTAGTAGAAAGCTGAACAATGACAAAAAAAATTGGTGAGCCTACATAAGTACACACAATACAAAAACAAGTGAATGACAAAGATAAAAACAGTGAAGATATAAATAAAAAGGCAATTATATTATACTCGGACATAATGAAAGAAACAAAAAAGCCCCTGAAAAAGTGTCCACAACCAGGAATTATAATTAAACCTACAATAAAACAAGACAGCGAAGACACATTAAGGCTCGTTTGCACCAACGTCGCTTAAATCTTAAACTGCACTTAAAACGTTAAGGGTGGCTTATTGCGTTGCACCACATATTTAAGGGAGTTTATGACTTTAAGGGACCCTTAACTTAAGCGGTCAATATTGTCGGCTTAAGAAAAACTTAACCTAAAAATATAATTCAACGTCAAAATTTATTTTTTTGCATTGATATTTTGGCTTATTTCGGTTACTATGCAACAATATTAATAAAAACGTCAAAATTTAATATAATCTACACTGACATACGCTATTTAAGGTTAGGTTTTATGTTATTTAAGCATTTTTATTATAGAAATAGACACAAATACCAACAGTTTTTGTAAAATAGCTAGAAATGTGCAATGTTGCCATGTGTAATCTATTTTAAACTTCAGTTTGCTAAACTACGCTTAAAACGTGTTGGTGCAATGCAATGAAAATTAAAACTACCCTTAAAATTAACTAAAGTTTAATTAAGAGTCGATTTAAGCCAACATGGTGCAAACGGGCCTAAATGATATAAAAACAAATATAAACCCAGGGCCGCTAAAAATCAGAATAGACAATATAAATAAAATAAGTAACGGAGTATTATAATAAAGCTAAATAATGAAGATGCATCTCATATCTTAAAAAACAAAATAGAAACAAAATTAGATGGTAAATATGAAATAGAAAAACTTAAATACCAAAAGCCAAGAATGAAAATTGTAGGAGCAGAAAAACAATATACAAGTAAAGAAATTAAGGAAGCGATGACTCAACAAAACTACTATATTACAGATGAAGATAAAATTAAAGTGACATACTGCAAACAAAGTAAATATAATAAATTCAATAAAACAAGTTGGAACATATCTATTGAAACAAATAGATCAACGTTCAAAAAATTAATTGATAGAGAAACAATCAATTTAGGATAGAAAACATGTAAGATATATGAAGACATAGATATTTTAAGATGCTACAACTGCAATATATATGGACACAAAACAACGGAATGCAAAAATTAAACCACTTGTCCACATTGTGGAATAAAACATGAAGGAGAATGTCAAGCCGATCAATTGAATTGCTCAAACTGTTGGTGGAGAATAAAAAAATACAAAGATAGAATTAATCCACATCATTCTGCTAATGATACATGTGGTGATACATATTTAAAACAATTACAAATAAAAAGAGATAAAATTGACTACACAAGTTAATAACATAACAAAAATTAATAAATACAAACAACAAATACAACTTAAAAAACTATATTTAAACACACATAGTATCCTTAATAAAAGAAATATATTAAACTTGAATTCTATAAATAAAAATAGTAATATAATAATTATAAGAAATCAGCTGACTAGATAATTTACAAAAACTTTTGATAAAATATTATTTAATAATCTTAACTAAAACATAAATACAAATCTAAAATGGATCTTTACCTATATTCAATTAATATGAGAAGTCAGAGAAATAAGTTTGATGAATTGCAAATAATAGCAAGTAGCAATGATAACAAACCAGATATAATTGCAATTAGTGAAGCTTGGGTATATCCAAACAAAACAGAGTATTTTCAACTCCAAAGCTACAATAGTGAGTTCTATTGCAGAAGTACCAAAGGAGGAGGAGTAGCAATTTATATACAGAAACAACATAAATACAAAGTCATAAATCACTCTTTAAATAATGTAGACTTTATCACAATCTACTTAACAAATCAAAATAAATATGTATCAATAGTATACAAACCTCCAGATGTTAATAACATTATTCTATTTAGTACAATGGAAAACATGATACTTGTAGAAAAAACCACATATTATACTTGGTGATTTTAATATAAATATAAGAAATGGAATTGACAACAGTGATACGAAACAATACAAACAAATAATACAAGAAAAAAGATATACTATTATGAATGACCTGAAGCACTAGACTAGAAAGCAAGCTATATTAGATCATGTAATATCTAATCAAGATACTGCAAACTTTGGTATAGATGTAAAACAAGTTCCCTTTACAGACCACAATGCAATAGTAACAAAGCAATCAGAAAAAATAGAACATAATTATATAAAAGTGACTAAGTATAAAATTAATTATGATAATATAAGATAAACATGGGAAGAAATGAATATGGATGAAATTGAAACTATACAAGAGTTAATAGTTAGAATTCAACAAATTGCAGATAGTGAAACAAAACCTGTGGTTATTAAAAGAAAAGAAGGAAACAACTGGGTAAATAAAGAAATAATTAATAAAATTAATGAAAGAGAAAAAACATACAACAGATACAAACAAAACCCTCAAAACCAATATCTAAAATTTGAATATTACAAAATAAAAAAAGACACAGAGAAAGCAATAATTCAACGAAAACAAAACTATTTTAAAAACAAATTAGAAAATGCACAAGGAAATGAAAGCAAAATGTGGTATAAAATTAATGAAAAACTAAATAAACAAAAAAGTTAAAAAAACGCTCACATAAATGAAATATCAACTACAAAGAAGACGGATAAAATAAACATTGCAAATCAATTCAATAAATACTTTGCAAACATTGGAAAAAATCTTGCTGAAAAAATAAAAATACCAGATTCACGCAGTAACCTGACACTTACAACAAATATTAATAAAAATTTAATATTAAAAAAAATAAATGAATGCGATATCAAAAGTATCATAAAAGAACTGAAGAAATCAACTGCACCTGGAAATGACAAAATAACAATTGAACTCATACAAGCAATAGTTGAAGAAATTGCACCATTGCAACATTGACAAAATTAATAAATAATATATTAATAGAAGGAGTGTTTCCAGACATCTTAAAAACAGCAATTTTAGTTCCAATACATAAAAAAGGAGATAACACTAAACCTGAGAACTACAGGCCCATATCACTACTATCAACGTTTGCTAAAATAGTTGAAAAGGTGATACTACAACAACTTAAAGATCACATACAAGAAAATAAACTAATATCAACATATCAGTATGCTTTCTAGGAAAATTCGGAAACAACTGGAGCGTGCAATGACTTAGTACAAGATATGTATGAGAAATTAGATGAAGGAAATTACATAATTAATATTTACATTGATATGAAAAAAGCCTTTGATACAATCTCAAAAAACCTGCTTACTAACAAACTCTGCAAAATGGGAATTAGAGGAAACGCACTAAAATTATATTACATATATTATACATACTATATATAAATGACTTCCAAGAAATAAACATAACTGGAAAACCGTACATATATGCAGATGATAAATGAATTAACTTGTGTGACCGAATGATTGATTTATTTATAATAATAAACAATTAAAAAAATTATATTTATAAAGATGTTGTTAATTTAAAATACAAAATTCGACTAAAGACTGTTTACGATAATTTCATTTTATATGAGAGCTTATCTCATGGTTTTGTTACAACACGCAAACAGTTCTTAGAACTGTTATTGTAATAGAACACAATATGCACATTCTGCATATTGTGGCTTATTACCGTTTATGTTAGTAAATTATCCAATAGGTTACACTACGTGTACTAAATCTAATTAAAATGTTATAAAAGGAAATATTAGAGAAGACAATATAACACCTCTCTTCTTTAGATTTCAAATTAATTAATAATTTAGAAAGTGGTAGCAGGTTCATCAGGTTTATTTGATTTCCTTTTATAGCATCTTTTTCTATTAAAATTGCTCAAAATAACTAAAAGTACAATATAAGTTATAACATAGACACTAATATTAGAATGAGTACGTAATTGTGTGAGAATTGTAGTTCTTCCAATTTAACTTTAGTTTTACGTAGTTCATCCTTTGTATAAATTGGTTGTAACTCTTTTACAGTTACATTCGTAAAGTTCATAAATCTAGGAATATAATCTATGAATTCAAAATTACTGCTAACATTTTTAAATAAATAATTTTGAACAACTTTGTTTTTTATGTAATATTTACAGTGATCGTCTGTATTAAGATAATAACTGCCCTTGAGGTACTTAGTTTTAATTATGTTACTACAATTTTGTGTAATTTTGATTTCATTCGGACTAATAGCAAAAATTAAGTTTTCGACATAAAATATTTCTAAATCTTTGATTTCGTAAATTTCTTTTACACAATTATCAGTTTTATATCTTATATTACTTAGCAACTTGATTTCACAAGGGGTATCGTTTTGAACTTTGTGTTCTATCAGAAATTGACAAATTGCATTACTTCTGTATTTTTTACAATTAAACGGTATAACGTATTTATCGTTATTTATGGCAATTTTATTTAAATTCATTTGAAATTTATAAAAGTTGTGGTTCTTTGTTAATATTGGAATATTATATAGTTTATAATGGGTGTAGAATGAAGTATCAATTAACGGGATTTTGATTAATAAAGTAACTTTATAATTAACAGTGTAGAATTTAATGTCCATTAAAGTTTCTAAATCATATAAATTGTCCATAGTAATGTCGAAAAGGAATTTAAAGTTATCTCATAAATTTATTGATTTTATTACTTTCAGTAGTTGAATTGGTTCAAATAATTCTGGAAATAGTATATTTTTTGAAGCCAAAGTAATTGTTGTAGTTCATTTCTAATAGAAGTTACAAACAATAACTGGTATCTGACTTTAGCTGTCTGTTCGCGTAAGTCTTGACCAAGTTTAATGAATTGATTTAAATATTTTGTTTGATCATTTAATTGACTTATGACGTCATTTAAACTTTCATTTACAACTCTAAATATCTCAATTGGAGTTTCTTTTAATACCTTTTGATTTTTGTAGAGTTCCGTTATTTGCTCCTCAATCTTTTGTCCATCTTCGAAATTTAAATTGCCTGTAATATAACTTAGTGTATCCCCTACGAAATTAAATAATCCTCGTTTGTTTCTATATTGTTTGAAAATGATTTGTAACATGGAAAATATTTTAACCTCATATTGCTTTATTATTTCTGAAGTACTTTTTAAATAGTTACTATCAAAAGCATTATCCTGTCTGGAGTGTATGTAGTCACTCCAAGTATCGATCAGCTGTGAATAATTTTTAGTAATCGCTAAGGTTACTTGTTTATTGCTGTTGAACAATATATTTTCTTTAACTGGTAGTAGAAGGATTTTATTCTCGATTTTCAAAAATTTGCCTTGCACTAGGCTTATTCCAATGAGAAAGAATCTGTAACAACAGATTTGATTGTATCAATATGGTATTCAAAATGTTTACCTTGTTTATTTTTTACTTTTATTTTGTTGTTTTGCATTATTTCTATAATCTCAAAAAGACCTTTAGATAAAGGATTAGTTTTTAAATATTTTCCCGGAAATTTAACAAAGATGCTTTGACCTACTTTCAATTCTTTATTATTTCGATTTTCATTTTGTTTATTAATATACTTTTCTTTGTGTTGCTGTTGTAAATTTGCAATTTCTTTGTTGATTGTTTGAATTTGTTCTTCATGATTATTAATTATTTCGGAATTTATATTTTCGTTCTGAATGCCCAAAATTTTCCTAAATCTTCCGTAAAATAGCTCAACTGGTTTTCTTTTTGTAATATTATTAATTGAATTATTGTAGTAGATGATGATTAAATTCATAAAATCCTCTTCCTTACTAAGTATTCTAATGTGCTCTATTAGGGTGGAATGGAGTCTTTCGATTTCTCCATTCGATTTTGGATTGTTGGGCGTAATGAAGTGGCAATTAATATTATGGAGTTTAATAAAATCTTTTATGACAGCATTATTAAATTCTTGTCCGTTATCAAACACTATATTTTCTGGTATGCCGAAATTACTAATATATTTAATTAGAGATTTCCACTGCAGTTTTGTTTCTCATTTCAATTGCTTGAGCAAACTTACTAAACGCATCGATTACTGTTAAGAATATTCTATTTTTAATTTTGAATACATCGCAATGTACCCTCTCCATAGGTTTCGTAATTTTATTTGTTACTTGTAACTGAGTGTTGACGGGATGTCTATCATATTTTTTCTTTTGACACACTTCGCACTTGTTAATATATTGAATAATATCGTTATGGTAATTATTCCAATAATAATTTCTCCGAATTGCATTGAATACTTCAGTTATTCCTCTATGATTATTTTCTTCATGATACCTTTTTATTATTGACATTTGTTCGCCCTTGTCTGTTACCACAATTACTTCTTTAACACATCTAATTAGTTGGAGACGATCATTAAGATTTTTAGAAACAATTTTACATACAATCTGGTAAATTTGATCTGAACACAATTTTCGATAATACCCCAGAATTCCCAAAAAGCTTTTTATCTGTGTTCTTGTTTCTGGTATTTTTAATTTGGTAATTGCTGCAACTTTATCCGGATCTGGTTTTATGCCGTTATTCGTAACTAAATGACCTAAATATTTAATTGATTCCTTAAAAAACTCACATTTGTCCAATAATATTTTTAAATTTGCTTCTTGTAATCTAGTAAACACTTTTCGTAATTTATCTAAATGTTCCTGTAATGATTTGGAATAGACAATTATATCATCCAGATAAACTAAACAGGTATCTTTTAATAAATCTGACAATATAAAATTCATGCATTTCTGGAAAGTTGCAGAGGCGTTTTTAAGCCCAAAAGGCATTCGAATTGTCCTTGTTCATAATTGTTCCTAGCTCAAGTCCATACGCTAGCCCTGTATCGTTAGTACCGAAAAAACTAGATCATTCGGGAATACCAAAATTTCGAATAGTAATAGATTATAGAAAGCTGAATACAAAAACGGTAGGGGATAAATTCCCAATACCTAATATTAGTGACGAGTTTATCTTATATACTCCGGAGGGCTCAATATTTTACAACATTGAACCTGGCATCAGGCTACCACCAAATCGAAATTAAAGAAACTGATAGGTCAGAAACAGCCTTTGTTAGCATTATATAGAGCAAAAAATTACTTGCAACAAGCATCCAAACACCAAATTTATAATACTTTATTTACTTCAAAAATAAATTATTTAATAAATATTTGGGAAGATACAACCCAAAAAAATATAAACCAAATCCAAAGGCAACAAAATAAAATATTAAAACTTTTGCATAACTTAAAAAGAAAAACACCTACAATTCAGTTATACAGGAAGGTACAAGAACTAAACATTAAAAATAAAATTAAAAAAGATAAATGTATTCTTATATATAAAATTCTAAACGGCAAGATAAAAACAAATATAAAATTACAAAAAAAACAAAAACATACATGGATATGACAATAGACAAAAAAGCAATATATTTACTAAAAAAAACAGAACAATTATACTTAATAAAAGCTTACTAGTAGAAGGCAGCAATGAATTTAACAAACTACCAAATAAAATTACAAAAATTGAAAATCTTAAAGAATTCAAAAAAGAAATCGGTAAATACTACAAAAATAACAAAAATAGCTGAAACTACGACAAAAATGTATTATTCATACTCATATACAAACTTATTATATTAAAATTCAGTACAAACAGAAAAGAAAAAGAAAGATGAAACATAAAAAAAATGAACAAGGAAAAGATTAAAAAAAGCTATAAAAGCAAAGAAAGTGACAGAAAAAAACATTAAAAAAAGGCGCAAAAAATACTCGGAAAAGTTGAAAAAAGCAAGAAAATAACAATACAAACAACTAAAAAGGTTGAAAAACTGATAAAAATGCTGGAAAAAAATGTTAGAATCCATAGACGCGAATCCCTGAGGAATCCATACAAAATAGTAATGAAATAATTAGAAAAAATAAAAGCAGTGGCTTAAAAAAAAGAAGTGAAGAAATTATAACTTGTTACGGTCCATTTTTCATCTGGAGATCGGCAACCAAATATACATCTTGGACCTGAAACGATTAAGGTAGTTAATAGTTTTCAACTTAATTGGAACTATTTAATTGTTAAATTAATTAATAGTTTAATTATCAGATATGTTAGGGATTAAGTGAAGTTAATTAATTAGTTGCTTACCTGTCGATATTGATGATTAATTGCTGGATTACATCTGATATCGATAGTTAGCCGATCTTGGATTCCGCTAACTTCCTTCTACCAATGTAACATCTGGAAAAATAGAATTGTTATTAGTTGATTATAATTATTATTAGTGGGAATTATAATTAGAAATTGTTTAGTGTTAATAAGTCAGATTATCAACCAATTTTGTTGTTATTATTAGTTTAGGTTATGTGAGTTATTATAAGTTCACATCTTAGTTGAATCTTAGTTATTGGGGGAATTAATTTTTATTATTGCTTAATTAATGTCTACTTACCATTATCTGATATTTAATCCGTTATTGTGCACATACACAGGCACTGTCACTTCACTGTCAGTGATGTTGTCAAACGTCATATTGATTGGGCGACGTGAAGTTGCTGGGACAGGGCGTGGTTGGCAATCCTGTGTACTGATGAAAGGGTGACAGCATTCACTTGGTTGTTGCGAATAATTTAATTGCGCATCACTTTCTCGCGAATCGTGGTCCGTTAAGCGTGGGTGTCCGTCTTCATATAGAGCAAGTGGAATAAATCCATGGCCATCCGGGCCGATTAACTGCTCTAGAAGATTTTTGTGGGTGCACAATTTATTGTGGAGGATTTGGTTTCCTACCAAATTAATATTTTTTTGAAAAGTTTGGTTAAATGCAAATGTGCAACCCAACGCTTGATGCGGATTATTGACCCCACGTGGACCACGCGCGAACACTACGAAGCCGCACAACAACTTAGGTAGGATTAAAGTTTAAGGTAAAGAGACATTAAATAATTTTAGTTTGTGGTTATAGGCTTCGAATTCACATTTATCTTCAGATTAAATGTAAAATCTGATTGCTTCATCCTCCATACTCTATACTGCTGTATGCTTGAGGGAGCTGGTCAAGCAAAAATGAATAGGAGTGGATAGGAATTATTATCCGACTTGGGAAAGAGTGTTTAGTTAGGTTAGAAAGAGTCGAGATCCAACGACTATTAATCAGGAGCTGTGACAACTGGATCCGGTTGGAAGGAGCTGTCTGTTCCTTGGATTTGTATTAAGTTATATGTGTATTTGTCTGTCGAATATCAGGTTCAATGTCAATTAAGTATTAACCAGTTAGCCAGATTTTCTTCACTATTTTACTATTGTATTAACCGTCATATTTTAACTGGCAACTGAAGGTAAATTCATTTATTTCATATTCAAATCGATGATTCAATTGAACATCGGGCAACATAAATAGTTGCTAACATCCATGTTTGTGAACCAAGGTTCACATGAACTTAAGTATAGCTTTAAGCATTTTAAAATTTTAATTCAATTTTAAAAGTAGAATTCTAAAGTACAATTTTATTGTTAAGACGTTGAAGTATCTGTGTCGGGTTAAACCATTCTATTACAGGGTCTTGTGCAGGGATAGCGCTATTCCGGACATAACGACAGTGAGTATTAACCATCTTATAATTTACTTTTATGTATACCTTTACCCAGATAATTCAAGTCTGATATTTTGCAAAATTGTGTTGTACTCAACAAATATTGATCTTGAACGGTGTATTATTTATATCGAATTTTTGTTTTGAAGCATTATTGGCATTACTTTATTGGTTTTGCCAGTGTGCTTGATTTTGGATCTTTTTTTTGCGATTCGACTATTGTTGACTATTATTATAATGTTTGTGTACGACCTCTCTAACAATATTAATGACATTTAGTCATTGACATAGATTTTTTTTTATTATCATTGAAGCGGAATCTTTCTAATAATTATATATATTTTTTAAAATTAGAGTTATAATCTCTAATAAATATACTTTTTTTTTGTATTTAAATTAGAGCTATTAATCTCTAATTAATTTACTCTGTTTTAAATTTAGAGTTATAATCTAATAAATATTAGATAACTTGGCCTTTTTTTTTTCTTTTCTTAACATCCATATATGGTATCGGGTTCTACCTATTAGGAGGTGTGATCAATAACATACAGGGTGGACTTCAAAAGAGATCCCGTGGCGCTCACTCTTTACCACCCCCGTCTACACTGAGCTACGGCGGCAAGAGAAGCCCTGTCCTTCTCCTACTCAATAAAGAAGAAAAGAAATATAGTAGGCCAAAGGGAGCGTGACAAACTGAATTTTTTTTTCTACTAAAGGAATTGTAGGAACACCAGCAAAAACAGTAGACAAAACAAAAGTAGTTCTTGCAACAGTGGAGGAGATAAAACAGGTTATAAGAAAACTAACTAATAACAAAGCATTAGGTCCGGACAAAATAACAACGAAAATAGTAAAAGCAGCGATAAAAAAAAAATGAGATAGAGATAACACAAATAATAAACAGATATGTCTGATCAATACATTAGCAAAAATTATGAAAATTGTCATTGTAAAAAAAATTTAACAAAAAATAGAAAAAAAAGGATGTGAACAGGAACAATAAAGATTTAAAAACGAAAGATCGACTTCAAAATAACAGAAAAAGACAAAACTGTGTCATAATAGTGCTAGATATACAAAATGCTTTCACTAGCATACTATGGGAAGCAATTATAGAAACAGCAAAAAAGAAAACTACAAAATAAACTAGTATGGAATTAACTTCAGGAGAGAAATCTACTAATCAAGAATGGAAATTTAGGCTGATTAAAAATGTACCTCAAAGTTTTGCACTAGGACTTAAACTATGAAATCTAGTCTATAATGAGACATAAAAGTATTAAAGTAGAGGTTAGAATTGGCAATAGAGATAATAAAAAGATAAATGAGAAATAAATTGTTAGATCTGGCTCCACAGAAAACTGAGGCGGCATGACCACAAAAAACAAAGGAAAAGGGAGCATAAAGCTAAATGGAAACAAAAAAGCAATATAGAAAAAAAAAGATCAAGACAACTATGCCTACTAAGGAATGGAAGATGAAAAGATAGAAAAGAGAAAAACATTTACTGAAACACTTGTAATACCAAAAGAAATTGCAGAGATAAGGAGAAGAAGAAAAGAACTGCTTAAGGAAAACAAACTGACGGAATTGACTAAGCAATTTTGAAACGGTAGATACGCCGTCTCTCTTGACAGACAATGCAACTTTTAAATTGAGTATATCAAACTACCAGGGAACACAAAAACCTAGCCACTAATAGAGATTCAAAAATTGGATTAGAAATAGATGTCAGTGTAAAAAAAAATATATCAAGTCATTCTCAAGGGCCACTTACTGAAGCCAACAATCTCACTACGTTAAAACACAAGGAAAGAAATAGTTCTGTTGTAAACATCAAACCACATACGTAGGCTTATTGCAAAAGTAAAATTATTACTAGAAATAGTCTAATAGGCTCTGTTAGCTAAGTGTAACAAACGTTATTTCAGTCTTTAAATTCAGAATGGTTATAAATTTACTATCTTTGTCTTATCACGTTTATAAAATTTACAACTGCAATAGCTAACCTTTTGTAGAATGAAATTTTTTAAACAATCTACTATTAAACTCACAAAATAAAACAATAACAAATCTTAATTAAAATATAAATTTTATTTAGTCACTTTAAAAACAAACCACATACAAATATTATTTATTTAATAAAAAAAGTTCAAACCCCCATTGTGTATTGGGGATACACACAATCACACTTTCACACATTCAAAATCATATTAACATTGTATTAATGTAAATTATTTAAATATTTCCAATACGTACATATAAAATATATACAGAATTACAACAGGAAGTAAATAATTAAAAAAAATGGTTAAATAATATAATCTAAATAAAAGGCACACAATTTATATAAAAGAAAATCAACAATTAATATATTTATAAAATAAAATAAAAAATTAATGTTATAAATTAAATAAAACATTTGTTTTATAAGTATTGTATACTTAATAACTCGTTGTCAATGAATTAACAGACTTTGACTAAATGTTATTAATGGATTATTGATAAATTAGTTTAAAAAATATATCCAATCAACCATTAAATTTTAACTTCGTTGTTAATAATTTCGTTTTCAAAGTCTGCTTGCACATTTGAATGTTTAGTAAATTTACAAAACAATTACCAAAAATAATAGAATTCTTAGCAATTGCTTTCTCGATGTTGTAAATACCACGGCCCACTTTAAACTAAGATGGCAGTCGTGTCGTGATAAATTCATCCCCGATACTTCATAAGTTATTAATTAAAACAAAAATCAGTTGACTTGAATATGAGCAAAAATAATCTAAATTAATATGGATGAACACTGGCTATGCCCACCCTTCCGTTATTCGAAACAGTGCTATTGGTCCTATGTAAGACCTCAAATTTCTTTCCACCTTTATCCGGCCTGTATTTAGGCTCAGCATAACTATTTCTATAACCATTTCCTTTAGGTTTTTGATTTTTTACAAATTTTGGATCGTATTTAACTTGATCCAAGTCGACTGTCGACTTGGAGAAGTTGTAATCGCGTTCCATAGTCCTATTCTCATCGTAATCGTAAAATTGCCTTTCCTTTTCATAATAATCGTCTGTGAAATTCTGCTCGAGATAAGATCTACGTTTTAACTCTTTGGCTATTTCCAAAGAATTGCGTTTGTGCTGGTCATCAGTGCTGAGATTGAACATTGAACGGCGTTTGGGATCGTACTTATCATTACGATACCTATCTAATGGTACGTCGCGTCTATTGTATCTTGAATCTTCTTGATGTGATGAGCGAGGCGCTGGTTTGGGTGGTTCCTGAAAAGTTTCCTCAAAATAACGTTCCTTTTCTGATTCATAATTGTACCTAAAAATATAGTTAAAAATAAATTTATTTATTGTAAGTTTAATTTTTATTTATTTACCTATCAAATTCTTTTCCATTCGTATAGTTTATACTATCATGTCTCTTAACAAACGGTTTCTCTTTATGGACTGGTGAAATTGGCTGTTCCATATGCCTAATATCTTTCGTTCGCTTATAATCATCTGCTCTTTTATAATCTTCTGCTCGTTTATATTCCTCGGTTCTTTTATAGTCTTCAGCCCTTTTATAATCTTCAGCTCGTTTATAATCTTCCGCTCTTTTATAATCATCTGCTCTTTTATAATCTTCCGTTCTTTTATAATCTTCCGTCCTCTTATAATCATCCTGCTTTTTATATTCATCTTTTCTTCTATAATCATCTCTATCTTGCCTTCTATATTCCTTAAATTCATCCTGCTTCTTATATTCCTCCTGCATCCTTCTATAATCTTCCTTCTCGCTTCTCTTATAATCATCAGATTCTTGATAATAATGTTTTCTTTCTTTAGCAACCGGTGCATCTTTTCTCGCTTTCATTTCTTGTTCAACACGTTCTCTTTCTAATAACAAAAATTTCTCTTTAGCATCTTTAAAACGATCCCTTGGTGACACTTTAATTTCTTCAAAATTGGGTGATGGTGAACGTTGCCTTGAAGACACCGTTCGTTTCTTTAATGTATCTTCCAAATACTCCTCCCTTTGTGCTTTATACCGTGGCTTAAAATCGATATCTTCATCATAAAATTGTTTTTCTGTATAATATTTCTGTCTTGTTTTCGGAACTGGAGGTTCGTGTCTATTATTATACTCTCTATCAAAACTATTAAATTTATCTTCTTCTTGATATCTTTCCATTCGTGAACGTTCTTGATATCTTTTAGCCGGTTTGGGGTGTTCATATCTGTCTAAAGATGTTTGACGTTCTAAATATTGGTCGACTATTTTTTCATCGGGTTTTGGTTCGTAAGACTTTTCTTGATTACGTGCGGCTAGTTTCTTTCTAATGTGTTCTTCAAGATGTTGCTTAGAAACTTTCTGGTCAAATTGGCGTGGTTGGCGCTGTTCTACTCTGTAGTCATATTTTTCTGGAACTGATCGTTCTTGACGGAGTAATGTCATTGTTGGAGCTGTGTCCATGAGGTATAAAGATGTTTCGTTATCGCCATTCCAATCATCATCTGAAACAATATATTTAAGTTAGTATTTCAATCTAATCATAAAGTAAACAATAATATTAAATACTAAATGCATAGTACACAGTTATTTTAATTATTATATATCGTCTATAGAAAGCTTTGGTAGACTCTAATAACGTGCTCAAAAGAATAATAATAGTGATAATTTGTATCTTATATTATATCATAGTAATAGTACATAAAATAGAAAAAATATCGTAAAACCAATAACTCGTTTGCTCCAGGACTTCAAATTAACAAATTTCCGATCCTTCAAAAATACAAAGCGTATTGTAGATCAAATAACGAAGCCTTGTTTGTTCGTTATCTAAACATTCTTATTCAAGCTTGTGTATTGATAGAACAAAACAAATAATTGAAGAAATACAAAACTAATAAGCAACTTCATCAGTTTTCTACTAAGATCACAAAACGCCAACCTACAAACACGTTGCAAATTGATAATTAATAAGGTAAACAAGTTCTTTCCGACAACAGCAAGTTAAGCCACAAACAAACTTAACAAGGTTAATTTATTAAAAAATAAGTATGATACAGCCTGTAATGTTGAGAGTACCGCGGTACCCAAAAACAAACCAAACACCAATAAGGTAAAAAGATGGAAAATGACCGTAAAAAGTGACAAAAAGCTCGCACTATAAGACTTAAAAAAACGGACTAAAAACCTTAAAATTAGTATAGCGATATCAATAAACAAAGAAAACTAAAAAAAACTTTGCAACAAAACAGACAACCAAACCGGAAAAGGTATATGCCAGTAGGAGTACCGACTAAATAATAAGTGTAAAGTTCTCAGTATAACCACCCTGATTTCAACCAAGAATGATGTTAAATTGCCAACAAAGGTATTGTTAATAAGACAAGACAAACTGACCAAAGCAATTAAACAAGCTAAAAAGTCTTGCTTTTTTCTTGTGTTAATATTATTATAGAACAATTTACCTACGTAATAATGGCATACAAGACCTATTGAATATAACAAAGAGCTTGCAAACTTTGCATAATAGTGGCCTTAGGCTGTATGTAAAGAAGCTTTTAACTTTTTTCATCGTCAAAAATTATTAAGGTTTTAGCAAAAGAATCGTCTTCGAGTATCTGAGTCAAATACATATAAACTACTTACTTGACTGATAACTAGTTTAAATCTACATTTATAGTGGCGGTGCAATGAAAAAATTACGACTGCGTCAAGAGACTGTATTTCCATAAAAAAATCAAAGTGGATTAAGTTATAAATAGGTTACTTCTGGCTAGAAACTAACAGGTTTCAGCTCGCTAACAATAAGACCAAGGCAATATAGCTGTCAATTGAGCAAAGCGGCTTAACAAATAGACACTTTTCTAGTTAATATAAAACTAATTCTTGCAAAACATAAGGATTGCCATACAACCTAACTGGTAGCACAACCAGTTAGTACAAACAGTTGCAAAACACGTGTCAAAAGCAGAGGCAACAGTGGCTCGCATAATACCAAATGGGGATGAGGCAAGGTAATGACTCGTCTAGGCAACTGCTGCCAAACCAAAATCAAAAATAACTAAATAAAAATAGTGAAAAGGGTAAGTAACGGCCGCAAGCAGTAGACTAAAACCCGACAAAACACCGGGTTTTGATACCAAAAGTTACCAAAGCAATAGCTAAAAATCTCGGGATGTAATCTGCAGAGTCGCAAATTACAAACAAAGTCGAGAGTATTCCCGCCCCAGTAGAAAGTCGGTAAACTTACACTGATAGAGAAACCAACCAGATTTGGAGAAACAAAGACCTACTAACCAATATACCTCCTAAACGAGATGTGCAAACTTTAAAAACAATTACTAAATAAGCAACCCCTGAAAGATATCAAAGCGTCCGGACTGACCCACAGTAATGTTATTATAAACAAGAACACCCTTTATCGGAGCAGCTGAGACAGCGTTCCAAGAACCGACCACGCGAGTGCTGATCCGGCACTCAGTTGGAATAAAACCAGATGCATGCAGCATCCTAACGCATTCATTTTTATATTGTAGTAATAATTAAATCTAAGGCCTTCAGCACATAAATATATATTAATAAAGCTCATGTATAATTATTTAATAAATGTTTTTAAAAACTAAATCAAGTAGTTATAAAACTTAATTGGCGCAGTCGGTAGGTAGAATTGCACAATTCGTGAAGAAGATCCATTCAAATAGAACCAAAGCGAATTTAGACCCCAGTCTTTAAGTGCAATTGAGAAAAGGACGTACGAAGCAAAAAACGATCACAACATAATCGTAGCAACCGTAAGTGTGAGAAATCCTAATTATTAATTCCATTCCCTGTGTACATGAGCTTTGACTCAGATTTTAATTTAAACGATTTATTCGATATAATAAATCAAATTCAATCAGAAATGCCTGATCAACCTACTATTGGATCGGCGGAAAAGATAGCCAATACAATTTCTTATTTTAATGGCAATAGCAAATATTTGGAATGTTTCATTAACGCATGCGACAAATTGTTTAATCGTTACGGAAGAACAACTGATAACAGTTTAAGTGAATATGTTTTCTCGGCAATCTTATCTAAGCTTCGCGACGCGGCATCAGCGTTTATTTTATGCAGACCTGACTTAACTACATGGCCGCAAGTAAAAGAAGTGTTACGTATTAAATTCGGAGATAGAATTGATCGCCAAACACTACTCCAAGAATTTCTTTATTTAACAAAATATCGCAACGAAAACATAATCGATTTTATTCAGCGTATGCAACAAATGAAAATAAGATTAGATTTAAAAATTAATTCAGACAGCGATTTAGACGCTAATTTAAAAACATTATTAATTCAACAAAACAACACTACCGCAATCGACGTATTATTAGGAAACGTCAGTAGCAAACTAAAAACAATATTAATGCTAAATAAACCTGCTAACCTAGATAAAGCTGTTGCAATAGTAATTAATTTTGATCATACAGAACAGAGAACTGCAAGGTTCATGAATCTACAAAATATTAAACAAAAACCAAATATTATTAATAAACCAAATAATAATAACCAATATCCACAAAAATTTAATCACTAAATTGTTGATAATAAGCAATGGAATAATTCTCAATTCCAAAACCAACACCAAAAACAATATGTACCAAATTATAATTACCAAAAACAATTTGTACCAAATTATAACCAACAACAAAAACAATTTGTACCAAATTATAACCAACAACAAAAACAATTTGTACCAAATTATAACCAACAACAATCGCAATTTGTACCTAATTATAATCAACAACAAAACCAAAATTTTCCAAGCCAACCTATACATATACAACCGCGCTCAGTTCAACAAAGAAAATATTTTACTAACGAACAAATTTTTGGAAAACCGAAAAACGCATTTGCTCCACAAAATACACCACGAGTAATGCATAAACCAGAACCAATGTCTACTACTTCTAGACTAACGTTCAAACCCAATTTAAATAGAAACTACAACCATTTCCGGAATAACAACCCGCGCAACTTTACATCAGAGGAACTATATAATGTAGAGGAACAAGTTGAACCAAACTACTACGAAGAAGAAGATATTTTTGAGAAGGATAATGAAACACCGGGCGAATTTGATTCGAATGAACATGAATATTACCAAGAGGAAAATTTTCAGGAATTAGCCTCAAACCAAACGGGAAGTTAGAATTAAATACCCAACAATTAAATTCATTACCTTATATCAAAATTTCAAACCCACCATGCAAACTTTTAATCGATACAGGATGTCACGGATCCCTGATTAGACCTTTAATTGCGGAACGATATTTTCCAGAGTTCACATACAGGAAAGATTCACCAATTACGACCTGCAATGGCGAAAGTAAAGCTGAACTTAAAGCCCATATCCCTGCATTCGATGAATTCAAATCGGATGAAACTTTAATTTTATTATATTTAATTTTCACGAATATTTCGATGGAATTATCGGCAAAAGAGATTTAATGAAATTGCAAGCAAACATAAATTTTCATAAAAATCTTTTAGAAAGCCCTAAATTTTCTATTCCAATATTTTATCGGGACGATTTTTCAACTATCACATTAGAAGTACCACCTTTATCGTACATAACAAAAAACATACCTGTACCAATAGAAAATGGAGAAATATTGATAAATCAACAACCAATAAATAATCTGATTATACCAGAGATGGTAACAACAGCAAAAAATTACTATGCAAAGATCGAGATAAGAAACCCAACCACGAAAACACAAGTGGAAATAATACCAACTGATTTATTAAAAGAAAGTCAAACACTTGATCAGTTTGAACTACACAATTTTCAAATATTTGAAAATTTAGAATCACAAAACACCTTTGATATAAAAACTTTGATCAGAACTAATCATCTTAATAAAGAAGAGTCCCAAGAGATAATAAAATTATGTCAAGAATATTCAGACATTTTTCATGATCCAGAATCTAAATTAACGTTCACAAACCAAGTGAAACACGAAATTAAAACAAGTGATGAAGATCCAATCTATACAAAAAGTTATAGATATCCTTACGTTCATCTTGAAGAAGTTCGGAAACAAATTACAAAAATGTTGGAAGACGGAATAATAAGACCTTCACAATCTCCTTGGAGCTCACCCATCTGGATAGTACCCAAGAAATTGGATGCCAGGATCGTAGTCGACTACCGAAAGGTGAACGAAAAAACCATCGATGATCGATATCCTATTCCTAACATAACTGATATTTTGGACAAATTGGGAAGATGCCAATATTTTTCAACTCTCGATTTGGCATCGGGATTTCACCAAATAGAGATGAGCGAAAAGTCTATTCCAAAAACTGCGTTAAACACAATGAATGGACATTATGAATACACCAGAATGCCGTTTGGCCTAAAAAATGCGCCGGCGACGTTCCAGCGTATCATGGATAATGTGCTAGCAGGACTTCAAAATAAGATATGCATGGTCTACATGGATGATGTAATTATTTTTTCGACGGCACTCCAAGAACACATTACCTCATTAAAAACAATCTTTCAACGGTTAAGAGAAACTAAACTAAAAATACAATTAGACAAGTCCGAATTCCTAAGAAAAGAAGTTGAATATCTTGGACACGTCATAACGCCGAATGGAATCAAACCAAATCCAACAAAAATTACAGCTATACAAAATTTTCCGATTCCAAGAACAACAAGACAAATAAAAAGTTTTCTCGGGTTACTAGGATACTATCGAAGATTTATACCTGATTTTGCAAAGATCACAAAACCATTTACCAATTGCTTAAAAAAAGGAGAAAAAATAGAACACACCTCAGAGTTTTGCAAAACGTTTGAACTTTGTAAGAAATTACTTATCAATGAACCTATACTAAAATATCCTGAATTTAATGAACCCTTCAATTTAACAACAGATGCTAGCAACGTAGCGTTAGAAGCCATCTTAAGTCAAGGACCCATCGGAAAAGATCTTCCGATAGCGTACGCTTCTCGTACACTAAACCCAGCTGAGCAGAACTACAGCACAATTGAAAAGGAGCTCTTGGCTATTGTATGGGCCACGAAGTACTTTCGTCCGTACCTATATGGAACCAAGTTTAAGATCATAACTGACCACAAGCCACTACAATGGTTGTTTTCGCTAAAAGACCCCAATTCAAAGCTTGTAAGATGGAGACTGAAACTAGAAGAGTTTGAGTACGAGGTCATATACAAAAAGGGAAAACAAAACGTCAACGCAGACGCTTTGGCCCAAATCGAAATTAATCCAATTGGAACAGATAATCAATCAATAATTGCTAATTATGGAGATTTAGACGAATTGCCTGAAATAAGTTCAGAAGAAATGACAGACTTTATAAGAACAGAGTTTCCTGACGAATATCGAGAAAAACCAAGAATAAATATTCTCGAAGATATGTTGATAAAACCAAACGTCAAAGAATCCGAAGATGAAACCGTACATTCATCAGAAGAAAACCCTATACTAGAGATTCCCACAACCGAAAAGGCAATAAACACCTTCCAACACCAAATAATGTTATCTAGTACAGATTCACAAAATATAAAAATTAACAAACAAAAAATATTTGACAAAACCAGATTATCAATTAAAGTACCACCAGATAAATTTAAAGATAATATTATTCAAATAGTAAAAGAATATTTTAAACCAAAAAAAACCTATTGTATGTATTTTGAAAATCAAGAATTAAAGATTCCATTCATAACTACGCTGCAAGAGAAATTTAAAAATAAAAGCTTCAATTTGATAATTGCAGAAAAATTTGTAACAGATATAATTGATAAAGAGGAACAAGATTTAAAAGTGACGCAGCATCACGAAAGAAAAACTTGCCTTAGAGGTATTCAAGAAACACTAGCGAGTCTAAAACAAACTTACTACTGGCCACATATGGAAGTAACTGTTAAAAATATCATAAACAGTTGTGACATTTGTCAAAGGACAAAATATGAACGACATCCAACAAAACTAAAATTTAAACCAACGCCCATAGGTAGTGAAATGTTTGATCATCTCTACATAGATACTTTTAAGATAGGAAACACTACGTTTATTACAATCGTAGACAGTTTTTCGAAATTTGGACAAGCATACTCAATAAAGTCAAAAACAAGTATTGAAATATCAGATAAAATACTTCAGTTCATTAGTCATTACGGAATTCCGCACAAAATCACATGTGACAATGGCACGGAATTTAAAAATGAAGTTGTTCAATCTTTTTGTAAATACCATCATATAGAAATACACTACGTTACTAATTATAATTCAACTAGTAATAGTCCCATAGAAAGGTTCCACTCAACTTTAATCGAAAGCATTCGTGTTCTAAATCTAGAAAAACCCAAAGAAAATATAGAAACTAAAATGGCGTATAGCATTCTAGGATACAATAACTCTATACATTCTTCCACCGGATATACACCATTCCAGATAATTAAAGGAAATTTAGACCATAAAGATCCCTTTGAGTATGATGAACATACAAAAATGACTAACTATCTACAAGATCATAACGACAACTTAAAAATTATGAATGAACTTATTCTCAATAAGCAAAAATCAAAACAAGAAAAACGTTTAGAAACTGCTAATCTAAAACGCAAGGAAACACTGATCATAAACACCGATCAACCCGTTTATTGAAAACCACATTTAAGAAAAGTCACTAAGCAAAAATTAAACAACCCTTTTGAACCCATTGATAACCCTGTAAATGTCGATGACATAAAATTTAAAATGAACAACAAAACTTATCATAAGAATTTATTAAAACCTCAACGTCTCGTTTCAGGACAAGATGCACCAACGAATGTCAATAATCCTATTGATGATTCCACTACTTCACTCGTTAGAAATTAAACCTATTAAGACTCCAATCTTAACCCTACAATTAGAACAAGCAAAAATAGTTACGTCAAAACATTCATTCGCGTATCATATCAATCTAACGCAGATTCAAAACAACATCGAAATAATTTCAAATAACATAAATCATTTTAACCAAAGCCTTTATCAAAATCAACCATGGTCTCAATCAAATACATTTAATAACACAAATGCAACACATATTAACAACACACCAAAAAACTAAACAGAAATTTGAAACTATAAACCAACACAATATACAAAAGCGAGGTTTACTAAATGTAATCGGTAAAGTAAATAAATGGTTATTCGGAACACTAGACAGCGACGACGAAGAAAAATATAATAACTACATCGAAATGTTAAACTCGAATGACAAAAAGTTGCATCATGACCTAACACAACAGTCAAGTGTTTTGAAAGAAATCACCCATTCGTACAGTGAAGCTTCCATCAGATTGGATGAAAACCAAAAACGGCTAAACATTCAAATAACAAATCTTTTTCGCGAAATAAAACGAATAAACGATCTTGAACATGCATTTTCAATTCAAGCTAGTCTTAACGCTCAACTTGTAGCAACACAAAATTTAGACGAGTTTTGACAGATATTCTACTGGCTATATCCTTTGCGCACCTCAATATATTACATAACTCAATAATAAATCTTCATCAAATAAACCAGATGATGATAGAATTACATCAAACTTATAAAGTAGAACAGATTCCAAAAGTATCAAATTTGATAAACTTTTATTTACTATTATCTGCTCAAGTAACTATAAAGCACGGATTGATCTTTTTTCATGTACATATCCCAATTGTAACCAACTCTTATAGATATTTCCAATTTTATCCAATACCTATTGACAATTTAATGATAATTCCTGAGCACCCTTACCTCTTGCTCACACCTAACGATTATTGGAACAGCGATATAAAATGCCCAGATGTTGAAGACATCCACTACTGTCAGCAAGGACTACTCTACAAAAACCAGCCATGTCTGAGCCAAATGATAACCCTTGGAACCAACACTTGTAACAGAACCAACATCAAGTATGAAACGGAACACGTAGAACAAATCAGTTCTAATCTACTGCTTGTAATCCCAAACAAGAACATCAGTGTTCTAAGCCGATGTAACACTGATGGAATATATATTGTACACCAACCAAGCCTGATTATCTTGGAAGAAAAGTGCCATGTAATCGTCAATAACAAAAGATACCAAGAAGAAACAACACTTCATGAAGAGTACGAATTTGAGTTACCTGCCGTCCAATTCGAAACATCGAAAGAATCTGGCACACCAACCCAAATACTACACAAAGTTCCATTGGAAGATATACGAAAAGTTACAAATCTAGCCAATAACCTTCGAAGACGACAACTCAATGATAAAGTCATGATACATCATTGGACCAACTTCACAGTAACAATAGTGCTACTGATTGTCGCAATATCCATATTCATATATTGGAAATATCGACAAGTGTGCAAAAAAAAGAATTGCCAAACCCAGGAAACAATCGAAACCAACGAACAACCTTCACCAACATCGTTGTTTTCTCACTTAAGAAGGGAGGAGTAATGTTATTATAAACAAGAACACCCTTTATCGGAGCAGCTGTGACAGCGTTCCAAGAACCGACCACGCGAGTGCTGATCCGGCACTCTGTTGGAATAAAACCAGATGCATGCAGCATCCTAACGCATTCATTTTTATATTGTAGTAATAATTAAATCTAAGGCCTTCAGCACATAAATATATATTAATAAAGCTCATGTATAATTATTAAATAAATGTTTTTAAAAACTAAATCAAGTAGTTATAAAACTTAATTCCCACATGCAGCTTGGGTTTCGAGAGAAACAATCAACAGTGGACGCCAAGTACGCCATATAAAGACTAGCGGCTGAAACCAACAGAAAGCGAGAGTACGTCGTGCTCGTAACTCTGGACGTACAAAATGCTTTCTCTATAAGGTAAAAAAAAAATAAAGAAGCTCACCCCATTTATGCAGAGAATCAAGGGAAGTTACCTTGAAAACTGAAAGATCTTGATCGGCAAAAGCCAAAAAATGCAAATGACGGGCGATGTACCACAGAGCTTTGTCAGATAACCAAATACGGCCTACAGCTTGCACACCATGACATTGTATACCAATACTGGTTGAAAAAAACACCCTAAAAGACGTCAAACACAGAATAATAAACGTCAAGGTGGCAAGCAAATATTCCGTTAAATACCTGGGAGTCAGTTTTTGCCGTAATATGAATTTTGACCCCCACATCGAGGCCATTATAAAAAAAACAGTCAAGATAACAAGCGCCCTAAGCAAGCTAATGCCCAACTAGGGCCAAAAAAAGGTATACAAAAAAAAGGGCATGTACTCGGGGACCAACTAAATCCTTTTGTACGCGGCACCCGTGTGTGGCAAATACACACAAGACCACCAGACATAAAAAAAAAGCTGGAACAAATACAAAAGTAAGCCGCAATACACATTGCAAAAGCATATAGAACTTTGTACACGTGGTATCTAGCACAATCCCCATCCACCTGCTGGCGGAAAAAAATATTGATAAAGGAAAAACAAAAGACATCACAGAGCGCAGCTAGAAATAAAACCCTAAGAAAAAAAACAGGAGTGAAACGAGAGAAAGCCCAGACAAAAATACTTATCCCTAAGAAAAACCATGGCTAAACAGAAAGCACGGAAGTAGTTTACTTTGTACTTCCTAAACAACTTCCTCACAGGACATGGGTATTTCAAATTTTATTTGAAAAGGATAACCATTGCGGATAACGACATCTGCATGTACTGCAAGAAAGACTGAAAACAGAAGCGCCATACTGAGCACAGGACAAGGACTGACAAATACTGGGAACGTTGTCCAGCTTATGCTCAAAAGCAAAAAGAAGTGGTACACCATTGCCAAACAAGTAAAGGCCATAAAACAGAAAAAAAGAGAAAAAAAAAGAAAACTGTTTCCTATAAACTGTGGTAATTCGTGATAAACTGTGATATTACGTGTTTATTTTGTAGGGTCCTTTTTGACTAACCCGTGTCTTTGCTTTAAACTGTGTCTTGAAATCTTTTGAACAAAACAGTGATAAACTGCAATATTACGTTTTTTTTTCGAAACGGGTATTATAAATAATATTAATTAATATAAACTGTTCTGTGTGGTTCTTTTTACAAACTCGTGTTCTTTTTTATTTCTTTGCTTTTAAATTGTTTTCTGTGTCTTTAGACCATAACAAATAGCAGCACACGCCAGGTAACAGCAAAACAATACCACAGTCTTCCTGAGAGTGAAGAGGGGTTGCTTTAGTCAATAAGCGTTTGGAGAGCCTTCCCAAACAAATCCGGCACAACGTCTTTAAATGATTATTCTTTCCTCAAAAAGTGCCAAGTAAAACCAACAATTGAAAACAAAAAAATGTGCAAAAATGTCATAAGTTTGCCAAATACTATATTTGTCAAAAGCTGTATTTTATACAGTCAAAAAATCAACATCTGTCAAAAAATACTAACTTGTTAAAAATATTACTACATTTATAAAAAAGTTACAAGTTGTCAAAAATGTTACAAAAATCTGTTAAAAAGTTACTGAAAACTTCAAAAAGTTACTAAAACAGTCAAATAGTTTTTAGCGATGTAACAAGTTGGCATACGTTAACCAAGTCTATTAAGTAAAATTCAATATGTTACTACAATTGTAAAAATGTTACTAAAAATTTCATAAAATTACTAAAACTGTCAAGCAATTTACAGCAATGTAATAAAATGCATACATTTAAATTTAATAAATGATGTATTTTAGTAAATTGCTTCTCTACCCAGTATGAGACAAGTACAGGCCATAAAACAGAAAAAAAGAGAAAAAAAAAAGAAAACTGTTTCCTTTAAACTGTGGTAATTCGTGATAAACTGTGATATTACGTGTTTTTTTTTGTAGGGTCCTTTTTGACTAGCCCGTGTCTTTTCTTTAAACTGTGTTTTAAAATCTTTTGAACAAAACAGTGATAAACTGCAATATTACGTGTCTTTTTCGAAACGGGTATTAAGATTTTTGATCAATATAAACTGTTCTGTGTGGTTCTTATTACAAACTCGTGTTCTTTTTTATTTCTTTGCTTTTAAATTGTTTTCTGTGTCTTTAGACCATAACAAATAGCAGCACACGCCAGGTGACAGCAAAACAATACTACAGTCTTCCTGAGAGTGAAGAGAGGTTGCTTTAGTCAATAGGCGTTTGGAGAGCCTTCCCAAACAAATCCGGCACAACGTCTTTGAATGATTATTCTTCCCTCAAAAAGTGCCAAGTAAAACCAACAATTGAAAACAAAAAAATGTGCAAAAATGTCATAAGTTTGCCAAATACTATATTTGTCAAAAGCTGTATTTTATACAGTCAAAAAATCAACATCTGTCAAAAAATACTAACTTGTTAAAAATATTACTACATTTATAAAAAAGTTACAAGTTGTCAAAAATGTTACAAAAATCTGTTAAAAAGTTACTGAAAACTTCAAAAAGTTACTAAAACAGTCAAATAGTTTTTAGCGATGTAACAAGTTGGCATACGTTAACCAAGTCTATTAAGTAAAATTTTAAACTGTTCAATATGTTACTACAATTGTAAAAATGTTACTAAAAATTTCATAAAATTACTAAAACTGTCAAGCAATTTACAGCAATGTAATAAAATGCATACATTTAAATTTAATAAATGATGTATTTTAGTAAATTGCTTCTCTACCCAGTATGAGACAAGTACATTAGTGTTTCAGGGTATGCACCCATCATCAGCATCTCACTGGTCAAGAAAACAATTTATATTAGGTATGTTCCAACATACGATTTGGACAGTTTGCAAACCGTTCAAACTATGCACACAAACAAATTACTGTGTATAAAAGATTGCCTAAATTAGACAAATATTTGTTTGTGTAAACAGTTTGGACGGTTTGCAAACTATCCAAATCGTATGTTGGAACAGACCTATAGAATCACTAAACATAAACTGTTTAATAGTTACAATGATTTTATGTAAATTCTCTCCGACCAGTTAGATGCTAGGCACACTGATGATGGGTGTATACCCTGAAACATTACTGTATGTGTCTCACACTGGGTGGAAAGGCAATTTACATAAAATACATTATTTATTAAATTTAAATGATAAATTTATGTCTGTGTAGAATTTAATACTACCACAGCTTTCCTTCGCACACAAACAGTTCAACGTTTTTCCTAAAAGGGGGCATTGCGTTACCACCTTAAAATGCAAACAATCTGCCAAATATGTCAAACTGTATTCTAATCTTTAAAAAACATTTGACTCACTCAGATCCTAAGTTAGCTCGTCTTGCAGAGCAAGACAAACAATCTTTCCAGTACAAAAGGCGTAACCACATGCTTGATGTATAAGGAAAACTCGTAGCTCTTCAACCGATACCCCACTTAATCAACACCTACAAGGCTAGCGCAGGATGCGCACTTCTGAAAGACCTCTCAAAAACGTCACTTATAAGACACAGTCAGATTAGAAGATTGTACACATTGATGTGTAAAACTTCTTGGTGTGAGTTTTTACACCAAAAGGGACAGGGGTTAAGTTTTTAGAAGATTCCACTCCTCAGCCAACAAAAAAAAATGTTAACATTATATTTTAAACTTTCAAAAATGTTACTACATTTGTCAATTGATAAAAAAATTAAAAAGTTACTAAAATAGCCAAAAATAAATATCTAAAGTTTTTATTGAACAAGAAATAAAAAGAAACATGCTATCAACTTTAGTTTTTCCGCCAAGGGCTTGACTTGATTTATTATATTTTAAACTGTTAACAACACGTTACAAAAATTGTCAAACAGCAATATAGTATATTGAATTGTATTTTAAACTGTCAATAATGTTACTAAATTTGTCAAAAAGTTACTAAAACTGTTAAACTTAAAATGTTACAATTTGTCAGACAAGTCAAATTTGATTCAAAATTGACAAAAAGTTACTAAAACTTTTAAACATTTTATAATAATATTATAGTTTGGCAGAAACGTATCAAATCTGTCAAATAATGTTTTAACTGTCAAACAAATAGTCTATAAAACATTATAAATTTGCAGATCTGTACAAAATTTGTAAAGTCGTATTTTAGATTATCAAAAAGTTACCACATCTGTCAAAAAACCACTACAACTATCAAATAGTTTACATGTTTAATGTATATAGTCATGTATGAGTCAAGTGTACGAAACAAAATCAGAATTCATGTAAAAAAGCCTTTTTCAGTGGTTTGAGAAAAAACAAATCATTCCGTACACTTGATTCATACATGGCCATATAAACATTGTAAGTTGTAAGCAAAAATTAAGCAAATCTATCAAAAAAAAAAAAAAAACAAAAACTGTATAAAGTCAAAGTTATATCTAAAAATATAGAAAGTTGTCACAAAATGTTTTAAATCTGTTAAATTTAATCTTAACTGTCATACAGGACAGTGACTACATCTGTCAATTGGTATTAGTAATGTAGTAACTGTCAAATAGGTCACAATATTGTGTATAAGCATTGTAAATTGCAAACAAATTATCTAACTTGTCAAAAAATAAAGTTAACATCTGTAAAAAATTACTAAAACTTTCAAACAATGTGTAAAAATATTATTATAAGTTAGCGCAGTCGTATCAAACAAGTTAAATTGCAATATCAAATTTCAAAAAAGTTACTACATTTAACCAAATGATTGTATTTTACATGATCTGATAACTGGTATCACCTATTTTTAGTACAAAAACAATATTTTTATTGATGTCAGATGATTTCTATCTTAGTGGATATGTTAACAAGCAAAACTTTTGCTACTAGGTTAAATAAAATAATCCACACCAACTTCATAATTGTAAAGTGTTTCTAAACAAATTATTAAAGTATTACCGTTAACTTTAAAGCTGAAATTATTTTTGAGCAAAATTAAGTATGCACGGCAAACTCAAATTGTGTTGCAAATTATATTTCTTGACCACTTGATTTCAAAGTTTGATAACATAACAAGGCCGTCTAATTTGCTTGAAGACAGGCGTCTTCAGACAATGCAACACCTTAAAATGCAACCAGAATTAGTGAAAAGTGATGCAAAACTTTAGACAAAGTCATTTAAATAAAGTAATTTTTAAAAACAGAAATTGCACTTAATAAAGTTGATATTTATGTCAAATTTGTTTCAATTCATTATTTTTATCCTTACAGCAAGTTTTGGAAAATAAGTGATACAAGCTGTCTTACCCTGTATAACATGAGTCTCTAAAAACATTAAAAATAAATAAAGCTCTCAAAAAAATCCAAAACTGTACATTCTTAAATTATTTCAAAACGTTTTGGGAACCATGTGCCAGAATTACTAAATTATAATTTAAAACTATCAAAACTTCAAAGCAAAGTAACAAAAACTATCAAATTACGTTCTGAATATGTTAAATTATGTTAAAATTTATCAAAAAATTGTGTTTAAATTAATGTACAAGTTATAATTAAGGTTGGGCAATGTAACGTTTGATATTTGAACTACCGTTTATTTTGTTTTTCAAAGGAATAATGACATTTATGAGTTGACAGAAACTTAGTTTCATGATTGAGATTTACAAAATGAGACGCTTTACACTTGAACAAAATTGAGAAACAAGAAAAACTTACTTCCAAAGTGGTGAGTCTTTTACTCAAACGGTAAGAAATTTACAAAACAAATTTGATAGAAAAAAAGTGCCTTCAACGCAGTTTGTGGACCAATTTGTGAAGCAAGTTTGCAAAACTAAATCATTAGTGGATAAAACAACACGTTCACGTTCTCGTCCAGTACGCTCAACCAACAAATGAAGTTTTATGACCATCTGATGCGTATTCAGTTCGCCCAATAGACTAAAGATCGTTTCTCCAAAGATGAGCATTTTTATCAAAAAGAACGTGTTTTTCGATGAAGCTCATTTTCATCTCAAAGGCTACGTCATAAGCAAAATTGTCGCATTTGGAGATTAGAGAATCCACACATGATTATTGAACAGCCTATGCATCCACAACAAGTAACCGTTTGGTGTGGTTTTTGGTACGGCAGCTTTATTGGGCCATATTTTTTCAATAATAAATAAAGAGCCTCCGTTACCGCCAATAGCAAACGTTACTTCTCCATGCTAAGCAAATTTTTGTTTCCAAAAATTAAAAAGTATAAAATGGATGCCATTCAGTTTCAACAGGCCACTTGCCATACAGCCAACCAACTGTTTTTGGAAATCAAACAATCAGCAAAATTGCTGATGTGAATTGGCCGCCCATGAGCTGTGATTTGACCCCGTTGGATTTTTTTTGTGGTTAGACCTCAAGGATAATTGTTACGCTAACCATCCACAGACGATTGATGCCTTAAAACACAAAATCTAAGTTGCCATTCATGCGATTGGAGCTCAAACAATCTAAAATGTACTAAAAAAATAGGTTAATCGGATGGGTTACTGTCAAGCGAGCCGTGGCAGTCATTTGAATGATGTTGTGTTTCATTCTTAAATAAAAATGTCCAATCTTTCTAATACTCATAATTAAAAAAAAAATATTTATCAGTTTTTTATTTATAACCGAATCAAATTAAAAAAGTTAGATGGCCCACCTCAAAAAGTAGTAAAAAAAACTGATTTGTGTACAAAAATTAGCAGCAATTGATACATTGTTGATAAATTCGAGCCTAAAACTAATAACCTACTAAAATTATCAACAA
The DNA here is from genome assembly GCA_963932245.1 of Tachinus rufipes. Classification (NCBI taxonomy): domain Eukaryota; kingdom Metazoa; phylum Arthropoda; class Insecta; order Coleoptera; family Staphylinidae; genus Tachinus; species Tachinus rufipes. The sequence goes on from OZ010748.1 coordinate 57,821,009, forward strand.
ATAAACCAAAACTGTTGAAAATAAACAGATTTAATATAAAACTAAACTAAGTTTATCACACGAGTTGCTATTTTTTATATTTTTAAAGAAATAATCCACACCTGCAAATTGCCAAGTCATTAGTCAAACCGGAAGTCAGCAAAATATTGAAGAAAGTCTATTCAAAAAGAGTTTGAAAAAAACGTACAATTTTATAATTTTTAACTTTATTTTGTAACTCTCTTCCCCTGGGGTTTGAAGACAAAAAGAACCCCCGGTGGCCTTCCGCATTGCATACAATTAAAAAAATATACAAAATGAATTAAGAAAAAAAAACTAGCATTAAAAAATAAAACAAAAATTAAGAAATTATTATAGAACAACAAATGAAACAATAAATTTAAAAATCTAAAACTTCCAAAGAAAAAATTATAAACATAAAATAATAGCAAAAATATTCCCCAATATTTAAAGCCATTAGTTAATCCTTCTTTTTTTATATAATCACCATACCATTAGTACCGCATGCTCATTACTGTAATCTTTAAAAGTCATTTTTTCTCTTAAGTTACATAGGTTAACACCGCCCCCTAACGTTGTAGGTTAGATATTTATATATATATATATATATTTAATGTTGTTGTTCATTCTTTAACTCATATAACTTATTTCATCTGTAGAAGGCTGTGGTAGAGCCAAAACTAGTAATGTATTCGTAAGAATAAATTTGTGATAATAATATTTATTAATCCAAAGATCATTAATTACATAGTATAAAACAACTCAAAACTAACAAAAAACATAGTAAATTGTTTTATTATTTCATAAATCATCACGTAGTAAAAGTCACAACTTCTATGGTCACAACCATCAATTATAATAAATCTGCCAATACGGCAATTTTGACCAAGTTATACCTAAGTTAAGAAAAAAACAACGTTAAGCATCTCAAAATTGATGGTTTCTCTAAGAATGCGCTCGGAAAAAGCTTATTCTAAATTTTATTAAATTCAAGTCTTCAACTCAATAAAATAGGTCGTTCACATAGACACTGTTTCTAACAGATCTGGAGCGTACGCGTCAAACGCGTAAGGAAAAACTATGTGTAAAAATGCGCTAACACATTACGTGCGGTTGCTCGATTTTCTTGTGGCATTTCACCCGGCATGCCGAAGTGCCAACCGGCACGTCGTTTCAAATACGGCATGTTTTGACTGTCCGTGAGAATGACCCTAATAGCAGCAAATAAAACTAGATAAACAGCGGAAAGTTATCAATTATTAGGAGAAATTAAAACTTTGTACCAAAAAAAGGTCCGCAATTCAAAATATATTAAAGTAGTACATGCGGAATTAACGTATCAGCTTCACCCACTTCAATTTGACGTTTTTGATAATTAATAAGGTAAGAAATACAATTATTAAATTTATTTTAAAAAAACTTCAATTCCTGAGAAAAAGTTAGAAAAATTAAAATTGCGTTCCATAAAAAATCTAATGCCAAATTGAATTTAAGGAAAAAAATGAGAAATACTATCAATAAATCCAAACTACGCTCCGCCAATCAATACTCATAACTCTAAAGAAACCATGATAGTCAAATCAGAAGCAGCTTTCCAAAAGATAGAAGACAAAACTGTAAGTAAAACTTACATCCTCAAAATTTTAAAAAGCAAAGAAGGTTCACAATTATCACGGAAAAAGGCAATTAGATCAATAAAAGCAAACATTGTAAATAAAAACCTAACCGTAACAAGAGCAGACAAATCAAATCCTTAAAAAAAAACCTACAAATACTTTTCAACAAGAAGTAAAACAATTTCTGGAGAAAGCAGATAAATGTATAAGTATAAAAAACTCAAATTAATTCAAATGAATCGGTTTGGTCAAAACACAGGAGGATTTACTCATTAGACCGGTAGTATTGTATATTGATTGTTCAATTAGAGAATTATCAGTTAAACTAATTTTACTCTTTCGTAAGTTTACTGATTTCCAAGCACCTCACAGCGTAAAAAATTCAGCAGAACTAACGCAACTGCTAAAAGATAAAAATATACCAAATGGTTGCAAACTAGTCTCATTTGCAGTAAGTTTTCTAATATACCTCCTTAAGTATGCCTAAATATTATAAAAAGTCTATTGTACACTGTACAAATCCGCTATAGATGTTACTAGACAGATAGAATTAGAAGATGCCTTTAAAGTATGTATTAATCAAAATTATTTTCAATTTCAAGTATTCTACAAACAAAACGCTGAACTGCCAGTAAGATCACCGCTTAGCAAACATTTTTAAGACACATTTGGAATAGAAAATACTACCATCTCGGCTAAATTACACATTAATTTTTAAAGCTTCAAAGAAACACAAAAGCAACTCTTCAACTTTTTACAATTCATAAACAGCATCCATCCCAAGATTCAATTTACGATAGAATCAGAAGTCAATGACGCAATTAACTTTTTGAATCTTGCATTAACCAAATAAATTTAATGTAAATTTTTATAGAAAACCAACATTTACAGATGGCACAATTCCTAGCAAGTCAAAGTACCTCTATAACCAAAAGATGACAGCGTATAATTCAATAATTCATAGAGCGACCACAATTCTAATGACACAAGAAGGCCAAAATATAGAATTGAAAATAATCAAAAAATTTGCACTCAACAATACTATGGAGAAGTTAATATAAGAAAATTTAAAAAAAAAAATCAAAAACGTATATCCTCAAATAAAAGAACGGCTGATTCAAAATTCACTTGTCTCGCATATTTTGGCCCATTCACCAAATACGTATCAAATATTCTTTCTAAACTTAACATAAAAATTGCTTTTAAGTCAACGTCAAAACATCTTATTTAATGCAAAAGAAAGAACGGACCAATTCAGAAAATCAAGAGTATATATATTAACATGTCAAAGACAACAGGCAGGAATTTCAATACCCGATACAAAGAATATAAAAAATCATTTCAAAATAATAAAACAGATTCAACGTTTGCCAATCACGTCCAAGAACATCAACATACTTTTCCAAAACTGGAAGACTACATAATTTACAAAAACGACTTAAAATAAATTTACTAGAAACATTGAAAGTTTTCAGAAACAATGCAGAACAAATATGAGAAGATATGATAAAAGTACAAAATAAAAGAAAGAGACCAAAAAAAAAAAAGGTAATAATATATTTAAAAGCCTAGTGGAAACCGTGGAGACAAAATAATAACGCAAAGCAGAAAAGAATTGCAAATTTTTTTACATAAGACCACTGCAAAAAAATAACCCTATGATATGCGTTGTAATATTAATATTAATGTTCTACTCTTTTTTTTGTAATAAGTCTATATTTTAACATTGTTATTGCTAATAAAACAAATACTGTTTTATACGTTTCATTGCGTACGCTTCATCCGTGCAAAACAGGCGTACTACGCATGAAGCCATAGTAAAAGTGATAGATAAGCTATACCTATATTTGTCATACTATAATTAATAAATATTCTTTTTATGTTTATTATTTAAGTATTGTGTATCGGTGTAAGAGCATAATGTAAAATCAATTTACAACTTGCACGAAGTGCACATTTTCCACACCAAGGCTCGTGTGTAACGTTCATACTAGTATAAAAAAGGACATGATACCATGCTTGTTGCACAATATACTAAATACATAATAAATCATAGAGGTAAAAATATACGTCTTGATAAGTTTGTTAAATGACTGTAACTAACTGAATAATTGCCTGCAGAAATAGTAAGTAAATTAATTGTGAACATAAAAACAAATATAACTTACTGTAATTTTTGATGAAATAGAAAGTAAGAATACACCTATGTATTTATAATAATCATTTTCATAAAAAAGTAACTTATTGCAAATCAAATTTAGAAACTTTTAATGAGCACCAATAATAATACTATTAAACCTTTAACAAATATATACTAAAATAAATTTAATTAAAAAAATATGTTTATTATTATTACACGAAATTGGCATGCAATTTAATAATTTAAAGAGACTGCTTTCTAGTAAATTTAGTATAAAATTAACGGTGCCTGTGAATCAACAAATTTTAACTACTATTTAATTAATATATACTTATGTAATTTTTATCACAAGTACACGTTTTATAAAAGTCAAGTATAGATAATAATATTAATTGGGTACTTGCAATTACTGTTATATAATTGATAAAAAATAATAGGAGTTATCAACCGATTATTATTTTACAAGCAAATTAAATCATATGCAAGTTGCAGTTTTTAACGATAGATATTCTTGATTGCACGTGTTCACTAGTGTTTCCTGGTTATTAGATCTCAACCCGTAATTTACATCGGGAAATTTTTCACTACTATTTGCGTGCAATGTCAAACACAAACATAGGAATTTAAGATTGTAAACATGTACCGTAAGTAATTAATTAATCATTTTTAGTCAACTGAGGGGCGTTAAAATACTTAAATTAAATTTTAAAAAATATATTTTTTTACAGCCGTAGTTGCATTAACATGATTTGATATCAAAATCTTATGGCTTTGTTACTGACCTTGAAATAACAAACTTAAAATTAAAAAAATGTAAGAATTGTTTAATGCAAACTATTAAAAGTTAATTATCAAAGCGTTTTTTTTTTTTTTTATTTTTTGTTTTTTTTTTCAGAATCTGCATTTTTATTAATTAATTACTGAGTTTTAATTAAGCCCAGTGTATGTTAAATCTAAAGCATGCTTATCTGAATCATATAAAAATTAGATTTTAATTTTAATTATGAAATTAACCGTGAATATTTTTTTGTGTTAGTTTTTTTTAATTCCCATATCTTATTTAAAAGTATTGCTTGTTGTGCTACAAATTATACATAATTTAAAAAATCACTAGATATATTTTTTATTATCTCACATAATACTCAAACTATAATTTTATTTTCCCAGTAACTAAAAAGAGTTGGTTTACTACATCTAATTTCAAGTATGACAAAAATATTAACAATTATAGAATACATTTTCAGCTTTAATGTGATAGTTTCAACAAGTCTTGTTTACTCGTTAATATTCAAAAACAAACATTTTTTAACTGAAAAAAAAATTAACCAACATTACCTAAGTAGTAGCCGATTAACTGCGTTGGAGCTGTACCGCAAACAATCCCTTGAGTTTTAATTAAAAACAACTATTTGAGATGCTTTGGAAAATTTCACCAGATAATTTATACAGATTTTTCCAAGGCGTCCGGCCATGTAAATCATCTTGTTAAACAAATTGCTTTCACTCGGTTATGGTATTAAAGTTGTTGAATGGTTGAGCAGTTATTTATCTAAGCGTTCTCAGAAAGTTAAGAATGTTCTGTAAATAAATCGTAAAACCGATTATCTTGATCTTTAAAATTAATAATTTATTCAAATATCAAATGCATTAAAATTACCCCACACACCTAATTAGCGATTATTCGCAAATAAACAACAAGTTGTATGCATTAATTGTATAAATTGTCCAGAGTTACTACTTTATCTTTTGATTAAAAGTATAAAATTAAAAACCACTGGTTTTTATCATCTTGATGTCAATATGTACAACACACTTTTTAAGATTAAGTTAGGTTTATACAAGATAGGTTGCAAAAAACAGTTGCTATTTGTCTTCTAATATTACCAAAGTTTGAAGACGGCCAAAATGAACTTCAAATTACTTAGGTCAGCAAAAATGTTGCTAGATAGTAAGTAAAAACCATGGATATATATATATATATATATATATAACCGGATACCTGACTCCCTATATTGATGCGTTTCTGTAGTAAAGCAAATTATTTTATGTCGGCCATTTTTAGTGTGACCTAGTAATACAAAACAAATATTAAAAACATCTTACATTCTATTATTTTTTAAGGTTTAAACATTTAATAGATACTTTGTATGTTATTAACAATAAAAAAAAATCATTTAAATAATTCGGACAAAAATGGTTAATTGGGTCCGAAGTTAAAACCAAAAATGTGTTTTTAATAAACAATGTATATCATTCAAATGGACATACCAACTTAAGCCAAATTTTTGGACAACATTATTACACGTAATGCTGACGTTTTATTATCTTAGTCAAACTTTTTTATGAGCAATAGTACAAAAATTGGCAACAATTGTAAAACAGCACAAAATATAAGCCATGTACATGGTGTAAATAAATTTTTATTTGTAAACGTTCTGTGCGTGCCATCTGCAATGGAATTAATTTTTTATATGCGCAGCATACTGAATTAAATCCTACAGTGCAAATTACCAACTAAAATAAGTTTTAAACATTGTATACATTATATGCATTACGTATATGGTAACAATGTTGAAATTCAGTGAAAATGTAAAGAAAACTGTTTGGTAAATAAAACAGTAGCGTGCAAAATAACAAAAACTGGTAATTACATTCGAAAAATTAATTGCATATTTAAAAAATAAGTTTTTGTTTATTACTGTACCGCTAAAGCCTGTGCATGTACAAAATTTAAATATAATAGTAAAACGTTAACAATACGTGTAATAATGTTGACTCAAAATTTGGTTTAAGTTGATAGGTCCGTGTAGAAGATATTAATTATTTACCACAAATGCATTTTTGATTTTAACTTCGGATCCAATTAACCAATTGTTATCCGGAACATTTTAATAGTTACTTTACAATGTAAATAGCACACAATCCTATTCTCTATGCACATTGCTAGAATGTAAGCAAAATATGTATTGCTAGCTAACAATATAAACTGTCATATTAACAAATCTTGTTTGATAACAATATAAACGGTCATCACATCAGGAGTCGTGGCAAATCTCTAGATAAAATAATAATATATATAAAAATTTATGTTAATTGACAGTTCATATTGTTAGTAATCAAGATTTGTTAAAACGACAGGTCATTTTGTTAGCAAGCAAGATTTGTTAAAATGACAGTTCATATTGTTAGCTAGCAATACACATCATGCTTACATTCTAGCGCAATATGTATAGAGAATAGCCCCAAATGAATGTTTTAAATGTTTAAAAACCAAAAATAATAAAATGTTTTTAATATATGTTTAGTATTATCAAGTCACACACAAAATGGCCGCCGTATTATAATTTGCGTCACTTTATAAACGCGAGTCGGGTATATAGATTTATCCATAGCAAAAACGTTGGCCAGCATTAATTTGCAACCTTGCAATAAACATAAAAATATTTTGTAAAAAACCAACGAATCAGTTAATTTTACATTAAAAAAATAGGAACACATACTGCGCAACTAGCTAACAACTGTAATATATCAAACCAAAAAGAAAATCTAGAAGATAATCTATAGCAAAGTTGAAAATAATATTTGGGGCCCGCCCTATAGATTGATAGCAAAGAATCGGAACCGAAAGAACATTTAGAAGATTTGCTAGAACAGACCCAGATCATCTTTTGAAACGGCAGAAATATTAAACGGTTACGGTGTTCTTAATGAAGCTGAAAAAGTGTTATAATAAAATAGTTGTAAAAAGCTGTAAAAAACCCAGATAAATTTTTAAAACTTTATTAAAAGTGCGTGTTCAAAAATACTAAAAAAATATTAAACAGCTCTTTCATCTATATAGAGCTAAAAAGCTACTCGATGAAATAATTATAGATAAAGTAAAAAATGCAGTAAAAGCAGCAGAAAATAAGCATAAAAATAGTCATGCAATATGGATATAAAAAATGTTAGACAGTTGTTGCAATAAACAAAGTTGCCAGAATTGCAAGGTTGACAAACAGACAGCAGAATATTGCATGTTGGTCCTGTTTGATGCAAAAACGCTTTTAATAATCCTTTTGACTATACTAAAAAGCTCTAAAAAATCCCATGTGCTATACGCGCATTATTAATCTGACCATCAACAGCAATAAAGATGCAAAAACCATTCAATATTAACTGACAAAAAACTCGCATGACAACAAACCGCCATCATCTTGACTCTCTTATTTCCAAAAAACTTGCATACAGCAAGTCATCGACCAAAGCTCTTTCCAAAAAATTTTAAAAAAATCTAACTAAAGTAAAAAAATAGTATTTTGACCAGGCTAGCTCAGCGGGTTTTTCAAATGCCCCATGACCAAGCGCATTTATCCAAAATTCAACAAGCCAATCAGAGCCCACCAGAAACGTGCAATGCAGTACGCAAATCACGGATCAGCAAAAATGGTTCATTATTAGAAATCCTTCATGCGTTCAAAAATTTCAGTCAAGCAGCCGCCATGACAAAACCAAAATAAAAAAAAAAAATTCATACAACTGAAAAAATTAACTTTTTTTTGTCCGACCTGACAAACTTATGTTTTAAGACTCTGAACCACAAAAATAAAAAAAATTATGCGCTAAAAAAAAATCATTATCGCCCAGGCAAAGAGCAAAACAACAAAAATCTATATTCACAAAAATAAATTTAAATAGATCCGTCTGAACAAAAAAGACTAGACTTATAAGCTTAAGGTAAACTTGACAAAAAAGTACCCGCAAACAGACAGATAAACAGACGTGCAAAGCACTTGAAAATAGTGCCAATCGCGCCTGTCTATTTCCGCCGACCCCCAAGTCAACAAAAATTCTAGCACAAGCCCTGTTAAATAGGCCCACTGAAAACCCCAATCTAACAAGACACCATCGGCAAATTTCATTTTCCCAAAAAAGAATTTTATAGAGGTAGTAACCAAAAAGTAAAAAATTAAAATAAAAAAAGAGCAGAATAATAGTTTGTACCATTAATTTTTCTACTGGCCATTAGACATAAGCCAGGTTACCTGCCATTAGCGGCTGCAATGTCATCAACCACTAATGCTAAATGGTCTTCAACCCAACCGGATTCTAAAACTGTTCTTATAATGTCATGCTCGCTACGAGCGTAGGCTCCCTTCTCCTATGTTTGTGGTGTGCGATAATAGTTCTACACAAACATACGGGACCTACTGTTTTATAGTAAAATCCAAACCACACCACTAGAGGGGTTTATTAAGCAAATACTACGCTGGTTTGCCATAGCCTTACAAAGAAGACGACCACATCAAAATATAATCGACAAACTAGACCATTGTGCTAGGGTCGCCACTTTCAAAAGCTAAAACTCAATCATGTCCGTCTTCTGTCCCATTCTCCCAACTCCTCTAATTTCTTTGTTATTCCCTGGAAATAATACTCGATGATTTCGTTTTGTTCCAGTTCAAATTGTAAAACATAAAAATCAACCATACAGTAAAAATGTTTAACAAATTCCGGATGCACCCAGCTTAGCATCTTATCCGGTTGAACTTGGTTGGCGTGTATATTGTATGAAATACAATATTTACCATTTACACTTACCAGGTTAATTCTGAGAAAGCTTAAGTGCGTCATTCAAAACATACTCGACTGTATCCAAGCTTATGTGGTGAAGGTATAAACCACATTACTGCAAAAAAACTAAAAAGAGTGCCTCACTATAATTTGCGGACTTATAATTATTGTGGAATGCAAATGTAAATTCGTATTCGTAAATATTGCTTAATACCACTGTTACCAACAATACGACCACACAGCATGTAGCTTTAACTCACGTTTTGTGTGTGTTATATGTGACCAAATGCACCGAAACAAGATACAAAAGCAGCCAAAATATAACGCAATGAACTGCTTATCAAAAACTTTTGCTTTATTCCGGAGTTCTTCTAATTCCTGCAAGAAAAAATCTTACGTGCAAAATGGCTCAAGCAAGTGATGACAATTTTAAGAAAAAATATTTATTTTCTTTTAAAATGTTAGCCAATTCTATAATTGGCTAACATTTTAATTTATTACAAGACTTCTAATTCAACAATCTAAAACCCAGACAAAAACATAGTACAAACTCAAAGTAACTCCTATATACCAAACACACTATGTCAAAAATTATTATCTCAAACCCAAAATAAACTTTAATTGCTTAAGAATGTCCATGTCACACTGTAAAATGCCAAGTCTCACTAGGAAAGTTGTTTAGTCAGTAAGCGCTCGCAAGAATAAACCCAATAATTAGCAAATCTTCAGAAAAATTTTCTCCCTCAAAAAATGTGTCTAAGCTCGAGTTTTAAATAAAGCAAACCTGCAACCGGGACAACTAAAAATCCATCAAATACTAACACCATAAACCAAAATGAAACCAATAATTAGAATATTTAACAGGAATTAATTTAACTGGCAAACCCAAAGTAAACCAAACGCTTCCAGGAAACTACCTATATGATGAGGAACCAAGTAATCCGTGTCATGTTTTTGACGTTTAAGACAAACATCTGCCTGTCGTTCAGCGCATGCGCTAAGCATTGTACTTGTGTCTGGCAAAAACCGGCAACCATTGCAATTGGGTAATCATTGCAAAAAATTTCCAACCCGCTTTAGACATTGCAGCACAACCTGAAGCTCAATGTGGCACAATATATTTGTAAACTACCCTATTGCACCCTACAAAAACCAAACATATACGCTAAGTATCAATCCTCCTTCCTCGTTATAAATGCCCATCAACCCCTGTTGACACGTGTGCACGTTGCCTTCAGCTCCTCACAAGACAACAACAAATGGCGTTCAACAAAAGGCATTAGAAAATATAGTGTCTACACTTACCTCAAAACTAATTCCAAATTAAAAAACTTAAAAAAAATAGAAAAGCCGTTAAAGTAATTCTGGCTGGCACTGCTATAATCAGAATGGCGTGCAAACAAGAATGTAACCAATAATATTATAAAATAATAATAAAACTGATACCATTAAGTACCAGTTATACAAAAAACTAGAATTATTTCAAACACAAAATAAAATTTTGCCAAATTCATATACCTCCAAAACTGGCAACAAAACTAGAAAAATGCAAATAAACTAGCTTGACTTGTTTTGCCAGTCGCCACTAAATTAAAAAAAAGTTTAAAAAAAGTTACAATTGCTCTCACGGCGCTACCTTTGCCACACTCAACAAATACTCAAAAACTAAGAAGACTCTATACCTTCGGCCAGTATAGGGAATTACATGTATACGGGAGCTAAGATAACTAATGCATCGGTTAACATAATTACAATTCAAGACCGGATTTAGAAAACTTAAACATTTATTCACGATTGGATCGAGGGGTTTTAAGAATAATGTTGTTATTACTTTGTTATGACAGATGAAGCTTGCATACTTTTTTAATTTTATTAAAGTTTATAAGATTAAGAAAGTATCCAAGCTTCATTCATCATAACAAATGAATAACAACATTATGTGCTCTTAAACTTAAAGAGAAGAGCATATATATTATTAGGGTACAAAATAGACTAAACAAATAGAATATTCAACAGCAATCCCAAAGCAAATCAAACTGTTTTTGGACAATACCTCATTGCCGAGAATTTTTGCAAATTAGAATTTTCTTATAGCCTTACTCCAAAGTTTTAATTATATAAGTTTTTCAATAAAAAATCCTATCTCAAATAGAAAAGAAAGATTTATTTATTCTTAAGTAAAATAAGTTTGTTTTATTTAAATTCAAAGTACAAACTTTGCGATAATTTATGGAAAATGATATCCAGCAATTGTCAAACTTAACGTTGTCCGCAAAAAGTCATTCTTTTAAAATAGTTTCTTTGCAATTGTTTGCAGGGCATTAGTGTAAATTCTTTTCTCCACGTAACTCTAAAGAAAAAAGTCTAGTGGAATTAAATGGTATAATCTGGCAGAATAATTTATATCCAAGTTTAGCAAAATAATGTGCTTTTGTCAGCCATCCTGCTGAAAATAAAAATTGTCTTTGCTCCAATATAGGCAAATGAAAATCAATTAACATTTTACAGTAGCAATCGGCATTGATTGTAATTTCACACCTTCGTCGACCCACAAACCGCATCAAATAGTAACTCGTTGAGGATAAAGAAGTTTCTCGACTATTGTTTTACGATTTTTGGAACACCAAATGTTGCAATTGTGTCTATTGATAAACCCACTAAGACAGAAATAGGCTTTGAGCTAAAGATGATTTTTTTAAAGTGGAAATTCCTTGCCTGCATTTCCAACATCCAAGAAACAAATGTTTGCGTTGTTTATGATCATATAAGCATGTAGGCTAAAATCTTTATTCAGTATGCAACGAAGGCTAGATTGTGATATTTAATTACTATAAACGCCTTGTGATAGACAACCTGATTTTCTGCGACATTGTTAGCGACAGCGGAAATGTATTGGAAAGGTGATTCATACCGACCAAAACACCACAAACTCTGCAAACTGTCTTGGTAAAATGTTCACCGTGTTTATAATTAATTTTCATTATTTCTTTACGTTGTTGGAGCGTGTATCTTACCTCATTCTTAAGTCGTAAAGTTTTTAAGAACAAATGTCAAGAATTCAAGATAATCAACAGATCAAAAACGCCGCCAAACTTAAAATGGGACTTTTTATTGAAAAACCATATACGTGATACACTGGAAAGATTAATAACGGTAACTATAGGTGTTAAACGGCTTATTTTCTCAATTTTGTTGTATTCTGTTCAATATTTTATTATTTTTAAGTTTATCAACAAAAAAACAACTCTCTCTTATTTACCTTACTGATTACTGACGACAACACGTTATTCTTTGTAATAATTGAACACACTGTGAAGCACTTGCTACAAATCAAGCAAACCATTATTCATTCAAAATAAAGTAAATCTATTTACCATTACCATTTTTTTGCTATTATTTTTACTTCAAGTAAATGCTTACGTTTCATTCAACAGCCAATCGATTAACGTGCAAGAAAGGTTCTAAAGCATGATAAAATAACGATAACTAATACTAACATTAAACATTAAAAACAATTAATTCAACACCAAAGCAACCAGTGCCCATAAATACTAAAATGTTTTAATTAACTTGCAACCCCTTTAACTTGTTTGCTGATTCTTATACTTTTAATTCAAATGGAAATTAATTAGTATTTAAATTACCGTATAGTATAAGTATGAAATTAGTTCATTGATGAAATGTAGGATATTTATGTTAAATATAAATATTTAATATTCCATTGTATCCGAGTCGCTGTAATAATAGTATATTATGTCCGGTCAATGCAACAAAACTGGTAGTAAAACTCAATGCTTAGACACGAACCTATATAACTGTCTCAAGAAGAACCAGCATCATAACTTTCAATACCGAGAAAGATAATTTAACAAGATTATAATATAATGGATACCTACTAGCTAGGAAACGGGATCAAAATACTACTTTCAATTATTGCAATTTTGCAATTTCACTACCAAATTCTAGAAATTTCGAAATTGTGCATTTTTTGAACAGCAGGATGTCGCCCGTCAGTGTGGTATTTATTACATTAATCGTTGATTTAATTAAGTATCTGTATGTGAAATTGGGAATGAATGAGATATCGAAATTCCTACCGGAAAAACCAGTTTGTATGGAAGAAGATTAAAAAAAAATGTGCGTGCGACTCGGTTCTCTGCGGTGATGCGAGGCGGGGCAGATTCCTGTACAGGTGAAACCCACAGGCAGTAGGACACCGCAGGAATGCGGAACATCTCATCGCGACCCCAGTCTCGATATCACAGCGCATACAGGTGTATTTATTAATAATTTGGAATTAAACAATTCAAAACATAGAGCAATCATATTTAACTGTATATAAAAACTAGTGGCCATTACTAAATGATTGCGTCTGCGGTTTTTTTTAACAGATTTCTTTTCCTCTCCTTCTCAACAGTTAAATTGATCTTGATCGATGGTTGGTGATGTAACGCTATTTCGGTGTGGGCACGTAGTGTTATGCATGTACGCTTTCTAACACCAAGCCATTTTCACCCAAAATATCGTACTGTTACATAATTCAATGTTTATATCTTCATCTCATCAATTGGATTGTGATTTTTATAGCGCGATTGTTTACGGAAACCATCATGCGATTAGAATAGAGTATTCTCGGAGATGTGCAGTTAGTTACGTTGAGGATGGGATATACACAGGAAGAAGCCAACTGTACTTGTTGACATGTGAACAACTTCGCGCTTTGTTGGCCTCGAAATTACACGTGAATTTATACGCTCGGCGGGTGTTACTTGAAACCGTTTCTTCTAGCGAATTTTTGTCTGCAAGAACAAGGACAAATATAATTTAATAGATAAATTTAAAAAAATTATTTTCGACATGGATATTATTTAGTAATGGTTCTGCCAATTTAGTTACAAAATTATGTGCATTTTTTTAACAAAAAAAAACGGTTTAAAAATCGATTAAGATGTTATTAATATTTTGAAATAATAATCACATATTAGTGGGAGCATATCAAATTACTATTCAGCAACAATATTGATTTGGAAATAGTTTAGTTTTGTAATAACAGTAACAAATTAATGCTATAATAAAATTTATGAATTTAAACAAATTAATTTTATGTGCAAATTCTCACTCATGATAATGATTTTTTTTAATTAATTTAACATACATTATTTTCATACTTATGGGAAGTACATAAAAATTACAAAAAGAAGAATTTAAACAACTATTGTTTGAATTTAAGAACAACTACAACTACAGTTAAATAGAAAAATGTTGCATGTAAATTGATCATACTAATTATCATTAAATTTAAATAGCAAATTTAGTTCATTAACTATATCCAGGTCTTCTTATAAGAACATGCAATCTTTTACTGACTTGATATTATAAAAAGTAATAAGATCGTCAGAATGCAATAAACATTTACATGTACAACGTTATTACACAAATCATGTATAAATGGTAAAAATAAAACTGATCCACAGTGTAAACCCCAGTAAAATTTTAAAGATATAATTATTTATTTATTATATCTTTATAGTTTGTGTATTATTGTAGTATTGTGCTAGGTTTTTGGCAACCACTACCTTCTATAATTGATAAGCTAAAACCGTGTTGCTTGTTAGTAATATATCGCTAACTTATCCACTTTAACGGAGTAGCAATAATGCAATTTTTTTTAATGCCGGCTGATGACAAACTGCTGAAATTGTTTATAAGATTTAAGCTATCTAATTTGTGAATCAAAACGATGTAACTTTGCTTAGACAATATACTGTTTTTCACTGATTGTACAACAATATATGCATTAGACCGGTTCTTAAATTTTTTTGTAGAATTTCTTTGTGTGCACCCTCTGAAAGTGAACTATACAAAAAAAGTAACTCATGCCAAATTTCAGTTCTTATGAAGCAAAAAACACGTGTCGTACTGTTTTTGAAGTTTTCAAAATGAATATACTTAATAAGTATCTTAGCTTCAATATTTGAGTCAGATGCATACCTTGACTCAGCAACTAAAAATCCAAAATATATTTGTTATTTTAAGTTTGTCTTTTTCATTTTATCTTTGACTTTTGTGTCAATATAGTCTAATCTTTCTATAATCTTTGCTTTAGAAAAGTAAAATCTTTTAGTAAATTTAAATTTAAAATAAGACTATTAGTTACTTTTAATGCAGAAGAACAGTCAAATATCTTTTCATTTTTCTGTAATAATTTACACACATGTATGCGTAATGAATCGTTTGAAATAACATACTTTACCGTAGCAATACCACAATAGACATATTACAGTAAGAAGAACAGTTTGATACCCAATTTTCATGAGTTGCATTATACGTGCATATTAGAACGTATAAAATAGCATAATATTCCAACCAAATACAATATTTATTTCTATATCTAGAAAGGAAAGTATATTTTTTCTTTGTGCAGGTAAAGTGTACTGCCCGACTCGCCATCGGAAAACAGTAAACACCAAGGGAGTCATATGATTATTTGCAACTGCAACTGCTTTTTTGACAAAAGTTGAAATCCCAGATTATATGCCAGTTTTCTTAGTAATGATATAAATAAATAATTAGTTGATTTATTACAAATATATCTGGTGTCACCGTAAACATTTATAAAATAAAATCAGACTGATAGCGACGGAGGTATTCAGTATTCAGTATTCAGATATTCTCAATGAGGACAGTGCAATTACTCTAAATTTTTGTTCACTTAAAATAAAAAGAAATTTAGTTTATTGAATAACTTGATGACAAAAAATAAAATTAAAATAATTATAAGATATATAGTTTGATATATTTTTCAAAGAAGTCAACAGCTGTAAAATCATCGACAATTTAGGGTAAATATTTTACAAAATAAATTAATAATTTATTCAAACTCAATCTAAAAATTCAGCGGCCAAGAGTCAAGCATAGACATTTTTTTTGTTTCTGCAAACCTGGTCAGTATGCCTTGTATGACCAAGGCATCGCATTATAGCAAAAGACAAATTTGAATAAATATTTCTGTGCTTATAAACACGATTTATAATGTAATCAAACAAAATTGCACTAGCTGGCACCACCAGTCGTTCGTTTGACTAATTAAACATTTTATGTTAAAAGCATCCCAACCGGTTACTTAATTTCCAGTAATTTAACAAAATTATCAATTTCGGCTTTATTCCTCATTCCCAAAATATATTTTGTCAAAGTATAGTTAGAAATAGCCAAAAAATTCTAAATAAAAAAATTACTGCGTTTTTGAGTACTTCTGAATGTAATTTTATGCCATTTGTAAAAATGTGATTAAAATACTTAAAAGCATAAAATGATCTTTTTTAAAAGTATTGGTAAAAAAATAAATGTGTGAAAATAAGAATAACGCCAAAGTTAACAAACCAAGGTAGCTGTCGGAATGGTCCTAAGAACAACCCTAATGATAAAAGAAAATATTTTATTATGTATCCAAAAGGCACTCAATCGAAAATAAATCCAAAAAAACAAAAACTTTTAATAGAGAAAAAATTAATTATATTTGAAGAATATAAATTAATTTGTAAAAAAAACATGTATATATAGGTACAAAATTTCTGTCTCATATAGTAATAAATTGATTAATATAAATTTACTATAAAATAATAAAACAATTTATTATGTTTTTATAACAAATTTATTCTTACAATTACATTACTAGTTTTGGCTCTACTAGAGCCTTCAACAGATGTAGTAAGTTATATGAGCTAAAGAATTAATAATATATAAATATCTAAACTACAAAGTTCCAAGCACTCCACAGCGTAAATTATTCAGCAGATCTAGCCAAGCTGCTAAAATATAAAAACATACGAAATGTTTTCTAATATACCTCCGCAAGAATGTTTAAATATCATATGGAATATACTGGACAAATTCGCTATAGATGTCACTACACAAATTAAATCAGAAAATGCGTTTAAAATGTAGATCAATCAAAATTATTTTGAACTTAACAAAATACTAAACAAATAAAATGCTAAACTGCCAGTAAGATTAGTGCTTAGCTCCCTTCTAGCAGATTTTTATGAGAAACGAATACTATCATCTTAAAAGAACAAAATAGCAACTCTCCATTATTTTTACAATTCATAAACAGCATCCATCCCAAGATTCAGTTTATGGAAGAACCAGAAGTCAATAATACAATTAACTTTTTAGAATTTATACAAAAAAGAAGAATAATATACTTAAATTTGATTTTTTTAGGAAACCAACATTTACAGATAGCACAACTCTCAACGAGTCCATTCCTATAATTATAAGATGGCGGCATAAAATTTAATGATACATACTTCAATCCCAATTCCAATGACACAAAAGACAAAAATATAAAATTAAAGACAATTAAACAAATTGCACTCAACAATGGCTACCCCATCAATACCATAAAGAAGTTAATAACAAAAAAAAAAATTTTTTAAAACGCATATCTTTAAGTTGTCTCACAAACGTTCTTTCGAAACTTATCATGAAAATTGTTTGTCAAAGTCAACGTCAAAACTATCCAATATCTTATTTATATAAATTAAGATGTGGAGGTCGCACATGCGTATACATAAGGCAAACTGGCAGAAATTTCATTACCCGGTACAAAAAACATAAAAAGGCATTTCAAAATACATAATATAATTCAACGATTGCCAATCCCGTTCAGGAACATCAACATACTTTCCCAAAACTAGAAGACGTAAAAAATCTATATAATTCACAAAAAAAACCTAAATTAAATTAACTAGAAGAATTAGAAATTTTCAGACAAAAAAATTATAATTTTATTTATTTATTTATTCCATTGCTTTCCTACTTTTCGGTGTAAGACTGTATAGCGTATTATTAATTTATATAATATTCACGTCATTTCTTCCAATCCTTGGCTATCTCCTTTATTTCTTCCCAAATGTTTTCTTTTTTTGTGGCCTCGTCTTTTATTGCGCTGTTCCATTCTTTTCTTGGTTTTCTTTTTTTTTTTGTTTTTCTGTTACTCTCGTCTCATATATTTTCTTGGTGTTTCTTTCTTCACTCATTCTTCTTATATGTCCATACGATCTCATTTGGCCTTCCGTAATTTTTTCTTGAATTGTTTTTATTTGTAAATTCATCCTGTATGTCTCGTTCCTTATTTTATCTTTTCTTGTTTTGTTTTCGATCTTCCTAAGAAATCTCATCTTCATTGTATTTATTCTTTCTATTTGTTATCTTGTCATGGTCCATGTTTCACTACTATATGTTAATGTTAGTCTGATTACTTTTTTAACTATTTCTGTTTTTGTAGTTTTCGTTATTTCCTTTCTGTTAAAGAAAGTGTTTTTTAGCACGTTATATATTTTTGCTGTTTTTCCTATTTTGTCATCTATTTCTTTGTCGATTTTTGTCAATTTTTCCGTTGCTCTGTATTATTGTTCCTAGGTATCTGTATTGTTCAACCTGTTCTATTATTCTTCCTTTTAATTTTATTTTGTTATTCAGTTTTTCTCTCGCAATGATCATGGTCTTTGTTTTTTCATAGTTTATTTTCATGTTTATTTTCTTTAGTTGCTCCTCTATTATTTCCATGTTGTATTGTAGCTCTTCTTCTGTCTCTGCAATCACTGCCATATCGTCTGCAAATAGTAGTTCTTCTATTCTTGTTATTTCCATCTTCCAATACCCTATTATCATTGTTTTTTTTTTTTCGCTTGTTTTATCGCTTTATCTAAAACAAATAAAAATAACAATGCGCTTAACACGCATCCTTGCTTCACCCCTTTTTTTGTTATGAATTATTTTGATTCCTTGTTGTTCATTCTTACTATGTTTTTGTTTTCTTTGTACATGTTTTTAATTACTTTTATTATTTCTTTCTCAATTCCTCTGTCTTCTAGTTCTTTCCATATATCCTCTCTTTTGATCCTGTCAAATGCTTTTTCAAGATTAACAAAGCATACGTGCATTATTCTGTTCTTTTTTATCATCTTCTCACTTCTCTTATTATAAATATTAGTTCTTGTGTGATTCTTCCTCTTCTAAATCCACATTGGCTGTCCTCTATTGTATTTTCTAATTTGTCTCTCATCTTTTTTTCTATAACTCTTGTAAATATTTTGCTTGGTATGCTCGTTAGTGTTATTCCTCTGTAATTTTCACATTTTCTTTTATCTCCTTTTTTATGTGTGGGTAGAATTATTCCTATATTCCATTTCTTTGGCGTTTTCACATTTCTGATAATGTCATTTATTAGTTCCGTTATTTGTGCAAATCCTTCTTCACCCATAAATTTTATCATTTCCGGCGTTATATCATCTGATCCTGGTGCCTTCCCGTTTTTTTAATTTCTTAATTGCTTCTATTACTTCTTCTTTTTTTTTAATTTCTTCTATTTCTTCCGTTCTTCTCAAGTGTATCACTCCTTCATCTTCTTTATCGTTATCTTCTATTTCTTGTTCTGTTAATTCTTGGAAGTATTGGTTCCATCTTTCCATTTCTCGTCTTTTTTCGTTATTATTTTGCCATTTTTATCTTTTATGTTCATCATATTGTATTTTTTCTTTTTTCTCAGATGTTTTAACATTCCGTAAAATAGTTTTTAGTTCCGGTTGAAGTTCTCATTTATTTCTTTTCCAAATTTTGTCCATGATTTTATCTTTTCTTCTTTTAGTATTTTCTTTGTTTCATTTCTTTTATCTTTGTATTTTTCATAGTCTTCTTTTTTTGTTTGTAAGTATCTTATCCATTTTTCTTTTTTGTCCCTTATCTCCTCCTTGACTTCCTCTGTCCACCAAATAGTTTTTTTTTATATCTTTGTTTACAATTTTTGTACCACAACTTTCCTTTGCAGCTTCTAGTATGATTCGTGTGAACGTTTCCCATTTTTCTTCTATGCACGTTCTTATTTTTTTCTCTTTAAATTTTTTTGTAGTATTTCTTGGTATTTAGCTTGTATCTGTTCTTCTTTTAGTTTGTACGTTTTTATCTTAATCTTGACTTTTCTCCTTCTTTTGTCTGGTTAACTTTTTCTTTCCATTTCATGTCCATTAGTAGTAAATGGTGGTCGCTTTCTATTTCCGCCTGTCTTGTTACTCTTACATTTTTTACTTTGTTCCAGTTCTTTCAGTTAACTAGGAAGTAGTCGATAATTGATTTCTCATTCCTGGTTGGTTGTGTTCTTGTGTATTTGTAAATTTCCCTGTGTGTAAATTTGGTGTTTGTTATTACCAGATTGGTTTCAATGCATAAATAAATTATTCTTTTTCCATTGTTATTTTTTATTTCTTCTCCTTCATTTCCCATTATCTCTTCTATTCCGTTATTTTGTTTTCCTACTCTCCCATGTAGGTCTCTTATTATCATTATGTTTTCTGTTCCCTCGTCTATTTCTTGTTGTAAATTTTTGTAAAAACTGTCTTTCACTTCTTTTTTTGCGTCTTCATTCGGTCCGTATGCTACTGTCGTGGCCCATGTTTTATTATCTTCAATTCTACTGTCATAATTCTTTCATTTATGTGTTTTTCTCTTATTGTATCTTTTATTCTTTCCGGAGCAATTATCATTCCTGCTCCTCCTTTTGCTCTTTCCTTTTCCTCTACTCATGTCTACATTAACCAGTATCCTTTATGTATTCTTACTATTCCTTGCCCTTTCTTTTTTGTTTCCGTTATTCCTAGTATTTCTATGTTTTGGTTTATCATTTCTTCCACCAGTTCAGCTTCTTTTCCCATGTATTCTCTTATATTCCATGTTCCTATTTTTTCTTCTTTATTTTTCTTTTTTTTTTCTTTCTTTTTTTTCCCTTTATGTATTTTTTCTAGTTATGTTCCTTTTATTTGCGTTAGTCTTTGTTGTGATTATCTTATTTCTTGTACCATTTCCTTGCCATGTTTTTTTCTTTTCTATTTTCTGTTTTCTTGTTAGTTTTTTGGAACTTTATTCTATCTATATTCCTCTCCGTATTATTATCTTTTGTTAACAGATTCTAACACTCTTTCCATTCGCTTTTTCTTCTTTTGCTATGTCTCTAATTTCTTTTTGTACGCATCTTTCTTCATGTGTTAGGTCATTGGCAATGCAAATCCTGGTCCCTTTCAGATTTCTTTTAGCTTTCATTATTTGTTGCTTTGTTTCCCATGTTTCGACATCTACTCTTATTATTTGTTTATCTTTATGTATTAGATGAGCTTTTCCTATTTTGATTATTATCTGAAGTTTTTCTTTCAAAAAGTTCTCCACTCCTTTTTGTTCTTCATTCTCATTTGATTTTATGTCTGTTATTGTGTACTATTATTTGTAAGACGTTTTTATTTTAATTATGTAAATTAGATATAAATTTAAATTTAAATGCGGACGCCTCTGAGTATTCTTCACTGTTGAGCGCGGCGTGCTGTTTGCGTTTCGTGCCACTCGCACCTTTCTCCTTCTAACGAGCTCTCCTCTTATATATTTGTCTCTCTTTTACAATTACAATTTTATCCGTTTGGAATTTGATAGTATCTTCCCGGTTTTTGTCACAGTTACACTTTTTTTTTTATTTACACATCTACACTTTTTAATTCAACTTTACTATACTATTATACTAATGTTCTTTGATTTAAGCGAAAAGTCCCGTAAACGAGATAATTGTCGGCCTCAATCGAAAATACGTCACGTCAGCTCGCGTTCGATGTTACTACTTATAACGAACCCTTAAATGACCAAATAAATTTTATATATATTCTCCAATATTTAAAGCCATTCATTAACTAATCTTTCTTTTTTAGATAATCACCACGTTTTTCTCTTAATCTCTTTTGTTGAAAGATTTGCAGACAAATTAATAAAAATGAAATTTAAAACTGCTAAGTAAATTATGTGTAGAAAACCTTGACTATTTAAATTGTTAAAAACTTAAATAAAATAATAAAATAATGTAGATTCTACAACTAGCAATTGAATCCACCTTATCGTTGTCTCATGGCATTAAATAATAATAACTGTTTTTCAATTTCATTAGTAATAAATAATTATTAAAAAAATATTTCCTAGAAAAGAAAAACTGGCATACAATGGAACTTCTCTAACTGACTTCGACATATCATAGTTTGATCCTTTCTAAATGTACTGGTAAAAAATAAATATCAAATTATTTGTAGAAGCAGCGATGAAGCCAAAGTTGCCGTTTTTGTTAAAATACTACAAATCAAGATAGCGGTCGGTATGCTCTTAAGAACCAAAAACAAATGAATATTTTAAATAGTTGCGTAAACAATTCTTCATGCATTTAATAATTAATAATTAAAGAGTTGAAATATGTATTTCTTTAAAGTTTAATAATTTTGGAAAAAACGTAGGAATATAAAAAAATTCAAATATTACCTTGAAAATAACTTATTTTTTTAATATGTTGCCAATAATTACCATCGCTGACAAAAATTAAGCAACGGCCAATTCGGTCACGACTTGGAGGGTGACCCCACAAAGTTTTTCCCAATATGAGTCCGTTACCTCACCCAAATATTTTCTCTGTAACTCGGTGTGTTCGACACCTCGACACCTAACGATATTAAGAAGTTATAGATTATATTATATTAAAAAAAAAAAAGGTTATTTTACATACATTAAAAAAGTTAATTTTATTGAGAAATTACACTTGTAAATATTTACTAAATAGGATCATCAAAATACAGAAATTTAGAAAATTTATTTATCGGTATTTTTTATTAGATTTTCCATTTGAACATTTGGAAATAATTCATTAACATTATAGAAACAATAAGCTTAAAACATGAAAAAAAAATTACAAATTTATTTATAATTCGAGTTTATTCAAACATAATTTTTTGTTTCTTGATTATATTGCTAATCATTGCACCGTAATTTCAAAATTGGAGTAAAGCATTTGATTTAAAATTGAGTTATTCGAATGAGTACCGATCCAAATCTAACTAACGACCTAGATGCTTTGCATAATGTTGCTGATTTTTCATTGTTTTACAAATAATTTCATAGTCATTTTTTAGTGTATTATCAGAGTTAAACAACACATTTTTAACGTGCTGATGGATTCAGATAACTAATTTGCCGTTCCAATACGTCCTACAAAGAAATTTTGTTATATTACAGAATTAAAAACTTATTCACGTAAGAATACTTTAAGTACATCAAGTTCTGATTTGACATCTCATTCCGAAAACCTAAAATACGTTTAGCCCATATCCATCTTTGATAATAATTCTTCTCGCAGTAGTAAAGTAAGTGAACGTGTTACAGATGTAAGAAAAAAGTGTGAATGTTTAACTGCAAAACTCTCAGATTTACAGAAATGTAATAACTAATAAGTTACGATACTCCCGGTTATATAATCTCAGGAAAAAAGAAATTATCATTTTCAAGTAGTGTTGTTGTCAATAATTTGATAAAATTTAAAAGTCAAGCTGTTAATACATTTGTAAATATGCAGTTATTTCACAAGCAAGACTCTAAATGGTTACAAGCTGAAAAACAACTGGCTTTTTCTTTGTATTACCAAAGTCAAGATTCATATAAGTTTATGATAGGTAACATAAAGTTATGTTTACCATCAGTTTGGACAATACAAACATGGTTGCAAATTTTTAGTTTAAAAACTGGCATAAAAACTACTTTGATGAGCAAACTTGCCATAAAAGCTCGATCAATGTTAGATAGAGAAAAATGTGTTGTTTTATTTGATAAAACTGTGCTTAAGCCTCAATTAGAATACAACAGATCTGATAATATAATTGAAGGATATAAGACTTAGAACCTCTTAAACGGCAAGAAAATTTAGTTTTTTATATTCGTAGTATTCAATATAACTGGAAAACGCCGCTGTGTTACAATATGTCAGATAACTTTGTAAAAGGAATTGAATTAAAATAGATTATAGCAGACGTTACGAGGTTTGCAAAAACTTACTTTTGTTCCAAAATTAATTGTTTGCAATCAAAGTATTAACAATAGAAGTGTAATTAAACTATTAGGTTCTACAAAAGAAAATACTTGCATAGAAATTTACAACAAAAAAGGTTTTTGCATGTTTTGATGCCTAAGAAAAAATTTAATAAAAGATAAGTTTAAATTTATTATTAATAAGAAACCAGTAGCGTAGTCTGATATTACAAAAACGTTTTATATTGATAGAAAAAGTACTACTACGAGAGCAATGTCAAAGATTGGGGACGTACACAATTTTCCAAACACGTTTCAAAAAATGAGAGTCAATTTTGCTGTTCAAATATTTTTTCACGCTGTCTCTGCGGCTATTAAAACAGTAGCAGCCAATTAAATAGTACCACTGCTTCTTATCTGCAAATATACTTAAACACGGTTTAGAGTATTTTAAAACAATTGATGTGTTTGCTAATAACAATAAACCAAGTAGTATAGACTGCATAAATAAATTGAGCAATATTGCATGCGTAGATAAGTCAAGTAGTATTCATAAACGGTTTTGAATGGACAATACGCTGCATTTTATTATTATGGGCAGAATTTAAAAAGGTAGGTGTTAAATATTTAATGACAAATTTTTTGAACCAAGATCCGCTTGAAAATTTCTTTTCGGTAATACGAAACCGTGATGGTTATAATTCTACACCTACAGCCCGACAGTGTCGCATTGCTTTTTAGCATAATATTCATATTAGGCTGCAAATTGCTGTAAGTACTAGGAATTCATTGATATGGAAAAACACTTAAGCTCGATAGTGTAAAAACTCCCAATAAAACATTATTGAACAAAATAAAGTAGAAGTTCAAGAATACTCTAATAATGAAAAACAAGCTACAAATTTAAATTTAACAGTTGAAAAACCAACTTTGAAAACATGTTCCAACATATATGTAACAGGCTATCTTGCAAACCAAACTTTAAAAAAAATTAATTGTAAAATTTGTACATCATTGTTGGTAAAACAAGATTCTGAATTGGTTTCAGAACTATGGTTGTTCAATCAACATAAGATTTTTAAAAAGACCTTCTGAAGAGTTTGGTGTTATATAGTAATGGTGATGCTTCAAGAATGTGATATATTATTTAGGAAGCATATATGTAATAATAATGTGTCAAAAAATAGAGACAGATCTTTTAAGTATTTTGTATAAACATGCTACTCGGACTAAATTTAATAGCAATGCTTCATGTAAAATTCATATGCATGCAACAATAAAGCTTTTTATTAAAATGAAGCTTTACCAAATAGGATAATTTTTGTTTTCAACAAAGCCACATCAATAAGTTAGTTTTTTTTAGAATTGTATATCTTCTTCTTCTTCATGTGTCATAGCCAATTTTGATTGTTGACTCGCAGTTTGGTTTTCATATTGACTATGATCATCTTGTTTACCGATGCTCGGAAAAGCTGGGATGATGTTTTCCCAAACTATTGGCAAATATTTTTTAGCCATGATGTTGTGCAATATCCAACGCTTCTTTATCCCGTTATTTTACATTGGATTGTTAGATGAAGCAGTTTGTAATTTTGCAAATGCCTCATTACGTGTCCAAAATACTTGTAGTTTACATTGTTTTATGATGTTTAAAATCTCATAATTTTTCTTAATTTTTTGGAATTTGTAACTCTTTGTACCCAGTTGATCCTCAAAACTCATCTATACATCCACGTTTTGAACGCGTTTAACTTTTTGATTAATGTTTCCGTTAGCGTCCAGATCTTCGCTCTATATAGTAGAACCGGGAAGATGTAGCATTGTATTGTGTATATCACAAAAAATATTAAAGTGAATAAACTTTCCAAGATCTGGTTTCATATTATTTTATTTTTAAATTACATTAACAACAACATAATGTTTTTATAATAAATTTCTACTATACATATGTATTCTATATTTAATTCACAAATTCTCATTTTGTTTTCAACCAAGTGCTATTAAAACCATTTTGACCGCTGTACTTTTGTGGTATTATAAAGAAAACATTAATTTTAGCGTCATTCCTATTTCTACATATATTTTTTTTACCTGCACATTCAGAAAAGATCAAACTATGTTTCAAGAAAATATTTTACTCAAATTATATTTTTGCAAATAATATTAAAACACATAATTCAAAAGTACCTATGAACGCATTTATTTCTATATTTGGATATACATATTTTTCGTCTATTTTCACCTATAGTTTGACTTAAATTCTTTGGCATAACATAGCTTAATCCATTCTGAATGTATGGTGAAAAATAAATTGATTATCAATTTATATGTAGAAATAGGAATTATGCTAAACTTGCTGTTTTTGTTAGTATACTGGAAATCAAAATAGCGGTCGGGACTATCTCAAATAGAAAAATTTATAAGCAATGCAAGCATTAGTTCGGCCCGCTTCCCGTATGTAAAGTTTGTTTCTAGCAAACGATCCAACAATGTTGTGGATGGTGTAGGGAGCTGGTGTGTGAATGGGACGGATATATATATATATATATATATATATATATATATATATATATATATATATATATATAGAAGAGAGGCGCACTAGAGTTCGCACACATATACAACAAACAAAAAATGCAAAGTAAAAACTAATACATTTGCTGCTATGTATTGTGTGTTGATGTTGAAAAAACTACAATCTAGTCAATACTACTACTTGCTTAAAGCTTGTAGACGTATTCATTGTGAGTGTTAAAACCACTCATTTACACCTTTTTTAATTTACCACGCAATGAAAATAATTTGCTTCTTGATTGGTTGTTACTGTATTCCAATTCTAAGCGTTCTTTCATTATTTGTCACCAACTGATCCAAAACTACCTTGTTCCCAAAAAATATTTTATTCTGTGTTTGGTGAACAGCAGGCTTGAATTGTCCATTATGAGTTTTTAGAAACTGCTGCTGTGTTCTATTGTAAACAGCTTCAGCAAGTACAAACAGCTCTATTTCAGAAGCAGACCAATTTACATTATCATAAAATAATAATAATTATTATTATTACTATAATAATGTTTATTCTACTTATAATAAATGCACAAACTACAAAAAGAAACATGGCATGGTTCAAGTTTCTTAAATACATTTAGATTGAAAAATATTTAAAAATAAAATTAAAATTAAATAAACCACAACAAATAAAATGTATAACAAATAGCAATAATAATATAGAAAGAATAAAAAAAAAGCTAGATTGGTAACTATCGGTAAGTAAAAATAAAGGTTTAATCAGTAAGATAAACGGACAGAATATGTTTGCTAAATTGAGCAACTGATAGAGATTTATTAAAGAAATAACTACGAATTTTAAAAATTAGTATTTTATGTATAAATATTTTAGTATTATATTCTCTTTGATTCATTGTTATCCAACAGGTAAGTTTTTAAAATTTTGATACAAACTGCTTTGTTTGGATCTGTTAATTAATCTAACACAGCTATTTTGTATTTTTTTAATCCGCTTTTTTTTCTTAGCCCATAGAAGATATCACAATAATTAAAATGGCTTAGAACAATGTCATAGAGTAGTTGTTTGATTTTTTTAATTTAGTACGCGACGATTATTATAAAGATTTTTAAGATTGCAAAAAGTTCGCTTACAACAAGTTGACATACGCGTGTTAAATCTTAAAGTATAATCTATTGTAAACCCAAAACTTTTTGTTTTCATTACTATAGGTATACATTGGTTATTAATATAAATATTTATTTATGTTCAGTTCTGCAATTGCAATGTTTTTGATTTCCCAAAAAATACAATTTTCGACTCTGTTTGTTTGATATATTTATAATTATAAATTGTTAATTTTATTTTCTATGTCTTTTTTGACAGACTGATATAACTGCGTGTCGTCTGCATAAAAGTGAACTTAACAATATTGTACACTATTTTGAAATAAATATATAAAATGTATGGGGGGGGGGGTAATTCCTTTACTTTTCGACTAATTTAAAAAAGTCGATCTCTTTGATTTTGATTCCCAAAATTTTGGACCTTAAAATATTGCCTGTTCAAAATGACACACATTTGAAGGTCAGAAAAAACGTCTTTTTTTAGCTTATTTTGTATCTCAGTTTTTGGGCTTCTGAAAAAGATAAAAAGGTCCACGATGACCTGAATTATTTCTTATTACATGTACTTTAAAACCCATATTTTTATGTTTAATATCGCGGCAGTCATTTTGATATACTAGGCTTCAAACATTATTCCAAAAAAAACTATAAATTTAGCAGAATCGCAAAAACTTTGCTTTCTTTAAACCGTTCTAACTTTGTCAAATCTTAACAAAATTTGACCCACAAGGTCTAAATTTCTTTGTGTTTGATCTCTTTTTAATGTGATCACACAAAACTTATAGAATCAATACGTATACACCACTGTTTTGATGCAGGAAGTTGCACATATTTTCGCGATCTTTAAAACTTGTGATTTTAAGGTCCCAAAAAAGCGCTGTCACCTTATGTCGATTTTAGTCAACATTTCAGTAAATACTCTTTAGAGCACAAGAAAAAAGGTTATCTATATGAGAAATGGTATATTGGGCATCATAAAGAATTTTTTAATATTCAAAAATTGTCAAAATTCTCAAACCGCACATTTTTGTATCTCAATTTTTGGGCCTTTAGAAAAAAATAAGTCCACGATGGCTCAAAATATTCCTTGTACTTTTAAACCCATATTTTTTTATTTAATGTTGGGGCAGTCATTTTGATATATCAAGCTTCAAACATAATTTCAAAAAAACCCAAAATTTAGCAAAACTGCAAAATTATGCTTTGATTAAACCGTTTAAACTTTGTCAAAATTTAAAAAAAATTGATCCACGAGATCTAGATTTCTTCGTGTTCAATCTTTCTTTAAAGTGATTACACAAGACTTATAGAAATAATACATATTCACCACTATTTTGATGCAGGAAGGTGCACATGTTTTTGAGATCTTCAAAACTTGTAATTTTTAGGTCCCAAAAAAACGCTGTCACCTTATGTCGATTTCAATCAAAATTTCAGTAAATACTCATTATACCACAAGAAAAATAAGCAAGATCATTTGTCATTAAAATCATCTACATTTCTACAATACTTTAACTTTTAATAATTATATTGTAACCTTGTTTTTGGTAGAGCCAAAAAGAGATCAGCGACAGATTTTATGAATTAATAGTAGTCATTAAAAGCGATAAACGTTATCAAAAAACATTGTAGAATAACTCCCCAGTATTATGTTTGTTATTGATATTAAAATTTAAGTTTTGATTTATGTAACTATAAAGTGAGCAAATTATTAAAACAAAAAATGATATTTAAATAATGTATCGAAAACAATGAGTTGCAATAACAATACAAAAAAATGTTTATAACAAAAATCGACAACAGCGTACATGATGACAAGCATAGTTTTCAAATAAAAATAATAGTAATAATAGTATAAAATTAAAATACCGTAATCGTTTCTCCAAGTTTATTTTCTGTATATTGCTACACTGATTAGTGTTTATTATGTATAACTACTTATTATTATTATTTTCTTATTTTTATTTTTAACCTATAGTTATTAAAAAAAAATCATTTTTAGTTATATAAATCTATTTAGGCATTAAATGACAAAAATTAAAAGTTAATTTTTTGTTGAAAATCAGTAATGACCAAAACAGCCAATTTATGTGTCAAATCTAAAAAAAAAATGATACAGTGAACGCAATTACGTCAATTTGGGCATTAAAAATGCAGTATAATAGATGACCAAAAACTAGCGAGTCTGTGCTTATTAAAAACACATTTTGATTCTCTAAAGCTAAAAAACTTCCACGTTCAAAAGTCTGGCTTAATTTTTAATTTTATGAAAAAAACTCTAATTGGCCAATATTATTTAACTTTATTAACAGCCTTGATAAAATATAATAAATCAGCATTTTATTCATTTGTTTCATTGACCTAACCAAAGCGTACGATTGAGTCAATAAATAGCGTAAAAAAATGTACTCAAAGATAATAACATACCCACAGAATTAGTTAACGACGTAATCGAAAAACTAAACACTAAAGCATGACGACACATATACTAGTCAATAACAACAGAACCGAAAACCTACCATATCAATAAATCGGATAATAAATAAAGTAAAAAGATCCGACTGAAAGTTTAAGACGAACAAAAAAGAGATAAAAATAGTATGCTACAAGAATGGCCTACAAAGAATGCTACATGTGTTCTATCTAGCAGCCACTCAATATAATATGAAGATTTCGACACAAAATATAAAATCATTAGTCATAGCCAAAAAACCATTTTGCAGTAAATTAGCAGTAAACAAAAGTCATGACCTTCAAATATCTCGGAGTAGAAGTAACCGCAAATCTATATCAAACATGGGTAACAAATACCAAGCCACCAAAGCGGCATAAATATCAAGAGGTCTTAGAGATATAATCTAGAATAACAAATACATAAACAGAAAAGCCAATGTACAAATATACAAAACACGGCAAAAGACCAAACAAAAACCACAAGCAGAAAAGCCATACTTAGAATAACAAAAATAGTAAGAAACATAACCAAGCATATGTTTAGAGACCAAATACCAAGTACTAAAATACAACAAAGATACAACACACAAGATAAAGTTAGAAGAAGAAGTGCATAGAATGAGCGCGTAATAAGGATAGAAGATCACCGGATAATCAAGACAGCAAAAAACAGGAGGTCAAAAACACAAAAACCATTTGTGCAAACTACCAAAAAGACGGAGAGTGCTGGACGTCAGTATAGCAGGACAACTAAGAAGTAAAGTTGAATAAAACGACCCATAGACTTAGTACGAGATAAAGAAGAAAAATGCCAAATCTCACATCTATTAATAAACTCTACAGTTTAACTTTGTCGTTATTCAGAGTGTCAACAAGCTAAAGTCTGCCGTTTTGTACCAACGGCATCAATCAGGTTTAAAACACCATATAAGACATTTAAAAACATGCACATAGTGCTTAAAAAGTTGCAGATATTGTCTGATCGGTATAGATTGATTGGCCAAAAGCCATATCTATATGGCATTACTTTTCGACCAATTTGAAAAAGACGACCTCTGATTTTGCTCAAATTTTCAGGGATCAAAATATGAATAAAAAAAATAAGATTCTCAAAATGTTTGACCTTAGAATATTGCCTGTTCAAAATGACACATATTTAAAGATCAAAAATTTCACAATAAAACGTCTTTTTTAGCTTATTTTGTATCTCAATTTTTGGGCTTCTGGAAAAAGATAAAACGATCCACAATGGCTTAAATGATTTCTTATTACATGTACTTTAAAACCCATATTTTTATGAAATGAATTAATAATTTATTCAAAATCAGTCAATCGAATCACAGCAGCAACTAGATGGCAAACCAGTCTTTCGTTTGATTATTTACCATATTTTTATGTTTAAAATTGTGGCAGTCATTTTGATATATTAATCTTCAAACATTATTCCAAAAAAAAACGTAAATTTAGCAAAATCGCAAAACTTTGCTTTCTTTAAACCGTTCCAACTTTGTCAAATCTGAACAAAGTTTGATCCGCGAGGTCTAGATTTCTTCGTGTTTAATCTCTTTTTAAAGTGATCACACAATATTTATAGAATCAATACGTATACACCATTATTTTGATGCAAGATGTTGCACATGTTTTCGCAATTTTCAAAACATAACATAAAAGATGGCGAGCCAAGACGGTTGTGAAAATGACCCTGAAAAAATATTTCTAAAATGTTGCGTCACAACAGCAATTAAAATAGTTGTGTGTGTAAATTGTGGAAGTGCCTTTCATAGGAGTTGTTTTACCAAACGTAAAGGCAACTTGATTGCTGATGAATCAAGAATTATATGTGGAAACTGTGAAAACAAGATCATAACCTCAACAGATGAAAATAATGTTTCAATTGATATATACAATCTAATAATACAACTTAATAATGAAATTGTTTCTAAAAATAAGCTATTATTAGAACAAAAAATATTACTAGACGAAAAGATTCTTAATCTTAATAATGAATTAAATAATATTCGACAAAGTAGTTTAAACGCAGTGGAGAACGAAGTTGGATTCACGGGTAGTTCAAATGAACTACCCGCCACGGTTGCCACGAAGTTAACTGATGATAAAAATAATATCGATGACAAATCAAATGAAACAATAATAAAACAGAATAACAAAACAGATAAATTTAACACAGGATTGGAAACAAATAAGAAAAGTTACAGCGGAGCACTTAAAAAAGAACTATTATTAATAAAACCAATCGATAATGTTAGCCAAGATGAAATAAGAAGACAATTGTTAGCAAAAGTCGATTTAAAACTATTTAAAGAAATAAGAGTCACAGATGATAAGAAAAATGGTGGTTTAAGAATGGAAGGCACAAATATAGAGGCTTTAAAAATAGTACAAGAAAATATAAGCAAATCTTTAGGCAAAGGATATGATATTAAAATGGCTGATAAATTATTACCTAGATTTAAAATACTCAGGGTTCGCAATGACAATGAGTTAGACGATATTAATTTCATTAATCAGATTATTACACAGAATGAGATTGATGATTGTGACGTAAGTAAATTCTGCTTTAATTTAAAATTTAAAACTAAACCAATTAATTCATTGTTTAATGTAATTGTGGAGACTGATGCATGTACATTTGCAAAAGTAATGAAAAACAAATATGTGTATGTTGGACTTCAACGTTGTAGAGTGGTTGAATCATATAGAACTATTAGATGTTTTAATTGTTCACAGTATGGACATACCGCAAATGAATGCAAAAATAAAAGTATTTGTGGCTCTTGCAGTGGTAATCATAACAGCAAAGATTGTGAAAATAAAAGTAATGAAAATTGTATAAATTGTTTAAATAAAAATAAAAAACTAGGAACTACGTTGAATACTGATCACAATGTCTGGGATATAAAATGTCCATGCTATAAAGCTGTTATTGAACTTGAACAAAAAAGAATAGATTATTCAACATAACAACTAAATAATTCAATTTATACTGTCAATATCCAAAGCATTCTTCCAAAAATAGCCGAACTTAACGAGTATATACAAAACTGCAAATTATCAATAATAAGTCTAACCGAAACACATATAACAGCTGATATTGATGACTCGGAATTATATATCAATGCTTATAATCTCTTAAGATGTAATTCCCATATACAGGAGGAATACTACTATACATACAAAATACTATCAATTATAAAACAATTATTAACGAAGTTTTAAATGACCGTTTATGGATCTTATCTCACTCTATAGATCTCCAAAATCAAACATGACTGACTTCTTTTTAAGACTAGAATCTATTATTAATAGTTTAGACGAAAAAATAGATACCATTGTTATGGCTGATTTTAACACTTATGTAAGTAAAGATACCTATTACGCAAACAAATTAATGTAATTGATGAAGGACATGGACATGAAACAAGATGTCAAGAACTATACTCGCATTACTCAGAATAGTAGCACCATGATTGACCTCGTATTTAGCAACTTTAAACAGGTAAAAACAAACATACTTCATACACCCAAACTTTCAGATCATTCAATTATTGAAATATGTATAATGCAAAACAGCAAAATTAAAAATTTGAAACCCTTTTCACTCTTCAACACAAATAAAGGTTAGGAATTACAATAAAATCAATAAAGAACAATTTCAATTTTACTTGCAACAACAACAATGGCACAAAATTGAAAAAGTTGATGTTAATAGCCTAGTTGAATTATTGTACAAAAACGTAGAAGCAATATTGGATAAACTGTCTCTTTATTACTATGTAAAAGTTGATGACAGAAACAACAAATGGTACGATAACGAAATCAGACAACTTGCTAAAGTTAGAGATATTAACTATCAAAAGGCCATGCTACTAAATGAAAAGGACTACTGGGAATTGTATAGATTAAGCAGAAATAAAGTCACACAAATAATTAAAGATAAGAAAAAGAAATATTTTATGAACAAATTAGAAGAAAATAAATACGATTCAAAAAGAATGTGGAAGATTCTAAAAGAGGGCATTGATGGTGTACAAAGTTCAATAATTACTAAAATGAAATTTAATAATGAAGTTGTTATAGATAATCAAATAATAGCTAATAATTATAATACCTTTGAGTCTGAAAGTATTGAGGATATTGTAAAAAAAATCATCTTCCGCTCATATTCAGTATAGTTTACAACATGATTTAAATAATACAACATCATTAAAATTGGAACATATAACAGTAAACGAAGTTGAATCTGTGATAAAAGGAATAAATAAAAAGTCATCAACCAATTTAATTTGTGGTCAAGTTTTGTTTATTGGAGGAACTATTCTTCTTACAAAAATAACGGAGATATTTAATAAATCGATAACATCAGGAGAATTTCCAAAACTGTGGAAACAAGCAAGAATAACACCTATACCTAAAGTTCTAAATTCCATTAATCTTAGCGATTTTAGGCCTATTAATACCATGCCATTTTTAGAAAAAGTTTTAGAATCAATTATTTATAAACAACTTCTTAACAATATTACAAAACATGATTTACTCATAGAAAATCAATCAGGATTCCGACATACGCATTCATGCGAGACGGCTTTGCAACTGGTTATATCAAGATGGAAAAAATGGATTGATACACCTTCTCATGTGGTAAGTATTGTGTTTCTAGATTTCCGAAGAGCATTTGAAACAATAAACAGAGAAATTTTAATGCAAAAATTAGAAAAGTTTAATTTAAGTCCAAGTACACTCAGGTGGTTTCAAAATTATTTATTTAATAGATCGCAAATAACTAAAATAGGAGAATCGTACTCGACAACTATAAACAACAAATATGGTGTCCCTCAAGGAACAATATTAGGACCATTATTATTTAACTTGTACATTAACGATATTGTGGAGTGTGTCAAGGACGAAGATGTTTTTCTCAATTTATTTGCTGATGATACATTAGTGGCAATAGAAGACAATAATGTGCAAAGTGCAATTTTGAGGTTAAATAAAGTGTTGGAAAAAATATCCAAATGGCTTACCGACAATGATTTGATAATAAATACTCAAAAATCAAAAGCTATGATAATTGGTGCTTGTTCGGAAGGTGCAAATCGTGTAGTGTTAGCAAATGAATATATTGAATACGTCAATGTGATAAAATACCTTGGTGTTACAATTGACAAAAGTTTAAGTTTTAAACCGCATATGGAAATAGTAATTGAAAAGGTATCAAATCGGGTTAAATACTTTCGTCGTGCTAGTCAAACATTGAACATTAACGCTAGACTTATTGTTTATAAATCACTGATAAGTCCTCATTTTTCTTATTGTCCAACTATTTTATTTTATTGTGTTCAAGGTTACCTAGATAAGTTACAAATTATTCAAAATAAAGCTATGAGAATAATACTTAAGTGTGATATTTATACAAATGTAAATAGAATGCTAGTATGTCTATGTTTTCTTCCTGTAAAACAATATTTGTTATACTGCAACATGTGCTTCATATATAAACTAAGCAATAACCTACTACCTAAGTACCTGACCAAAAATATAGTTTTAGCGTCTGATATTCATAATTATCAAACTAGATACAGTTTTAATATTTATATAAAGAAGGTGAACAAAACAGCAACAAAGAAATCATTATTTTATGATGGCATGGCACTATATAATTCTTTGCCTAAAGAAATTAAATCTGTTGCTACTCTCAATTCTTTTAAACATAATATTTGTGAACATATTAAACAGCAATTTAAATTTAATTGAATATCGTGTAATACTCTTAGAAACTATAGATGTTGTGTAAAAAGTTTTATTATTTATTTTATTATTTTTGAGTGATATTTTATGTTTGTAGTAGAGATGTTTACATTCTTACTTTTGTTATTGATCATATTATATATGTATATGTAAATATTTAAATTTCTTGTATATGTATTTCTTTACATTTAATAAACTTAAACTAAACTAAACTAAAACTTTCAGGTCACAAAAAAGCGATGTTACCCTATGTCGATTTTTGTCTAAATTTCAGTAAATACTATTTAGAACACAAGAAAAAAAGTTATCTGTATGAGAAATGGTATATCGGGCAGTATCAAAAAAAATTAATATTAAAAAAATTGTCAAAATCGGCAAACCGCACATTTTTGTATCTCAATTTTTGGGCCTCTAAAAAAAGATAAGAAGATCCACGGTGGCTTAAAATATTCCTGTACTTCAAAACCCATATTCGTATACTTAATGTTGAGGCAATCATTTTGATATATAATGCTTTAAACATTATTTAAAAAAAAGTAAATTTTGCAAAATTGCAAAATTATGGTTTGTTTAAACCGTTCTAACTTAAAGAAATTTAATCCTCGTGGATTAATTTTTTTTTAAATTTTGCAAAGTTAGAACGGTTTAAACAAAACATAACTTTGCAGTTTTGCTAAACTTACGGGTTTTTTTGAAATAATGTTTGAAGCTTGATATATCAAAATGTCTGCCCCAACGGAGAATATTTTAAGTCATCGTGGACCTTCTTTTATCTTTTTCTAAATTCCCAAAAATTAAGATACAAAAATGTGCGGTTTGCCGATTTTGACAATTTTTGAATATTTAAACATTATTGATAATGCCCGAATCAATACATTATACATTACTATTTTAATGCAGGAAGTTGCACATATTTTTGCGATTTGGGGCCGGCTTCTTGGGAAAGGCGGCTGGCTTCGCGCGTTTCGGTTTTGGCGCCTTGGGTTTCTTGGTGGGTCCGCCCTTCTTCGCCTTCGACGGCGACTTGGCCGCCTTCGGCTTGGCCGGGGACTTCTTGGGCGACGCGGCGGCGGCGGTTCCGGCCTTCTTGGCCTTGGCCGGAGCGGACTTCTTCTCCGCGGTGGCCTTCTTTGCCTTCGAAGCGGCGGCCTTCTTTGGCGACTTGGCCGCTTTGGCTCTAAAAAGTATTTACTAAAATTTTAACTAAAATCGACATAGGGTGACAAATTTTGGAGATGAGAAATATGTGCAACTTCCTGCATTAAAATAATAATGTATAAGTATTGATTCTATAAGTCTTAAGATTAAACACAAAGAAATTTAGACCTCGTGGACCAAATTTTGGTAAGATTTTGCGATTCTGCTAAATTTTAGGTTTTTTTTTTTAATAATGTTTGAAACTGAATATATCAAAATGAGTGCCACAATATTAAACATAAAAATATGGGTTTTAAGGTACATGTAATAAAGAATACTTTGA
This sequence comes from Tachinus rufipes, assembly GCA_963932245.1. Taxonomy (NCBI): domain Eukaryota; kingdom Metazoa; phylum Arthropoda; class Insecta; order Coleoptera; family Staphylinidae; genus Tachinus; species Tachinus rufipes. The sequence continues at coordinate 57,858,525 of OZ010748.1, forward strand.
GCCATCGTGGACCTTTTTATCTTTTTCCAAAAGCCCAAAAATTGAGATACAAAATAAGCTAAAAAAGACGTTTTATTGTGAAATTTCTGACCTTCAAATGTGTGTCATTTTGAACAGACACGGTCCAAACTTTTGGAAATCTCATTATTTTCATCCATATTTTGATTACTGAAATTTTGAGCAAAATCAAAGAGGTTGACTTTTTCAAATTAGTCGAAAAGTAATGGAATTACCCATATATAAAATTAAGAAGCTGCAACAATCACTCATGCTTGTTTGATACACCACTAAAACTAACTGCAGACCATGAAAAGTAATTTGAATCACACTATTTTAACCGATTACATTACTTAACAGACACGTTTCATTTCAAAACCACAACAACATCCAGCAGGCGGATTGCATGATTTTGAAAGCAATAACAAATTTTATAAAAACAATTGATTGACCTGGACCTGCTAGCTAGATTAACTACAGCCACGCTCAACCATCAGTGTCCAAAATAAAGCAAAAAATTAAAAACTAACAATAACCTTCTGTGCTGACGCATCTTTTAAAAACGCTGACTGTGTCATGATAAAAAGTGATACAAATTAGTGCAGATTTGTAACTGCTTTATCCTTTTCTTTATAAAAAGAAGTAAAAATAAAAAGTTATATTTTAGATTTGAACATATTTTTTTACTTGTGGAACGATTGAGTTGTAGTAAAACTTTTTGTGGGTGTGTTTTTTTGCCCAAAACCTCCAAACCATCTTTTTTTGTAAAGGCCAATTTACTCTGTTTATTGTTAGCAGAGATTACCAGCTAAGCCAACAAATGTGTTTGTCTGCATTGCAGCTACCAAACGCACATTTTTCCGTCATTTTTCTTAAGCACACTTTAATTAAAGACACTGCAGAAAATGTGACCATGATGCTAGTAACTATGGACAGTGTATCCAGAGTAAAACCCATCGTTTTTTTAAGAATCCTTAACTGTACCACGTGACAAACTTCTCTTAGTTTTAATACTTCATGCTCGTAAGAATGAAGTTTGCTTATTTAGTTTTCTACCCGCCATGGAGAAATGTCAACAAATCAATTGCTAACGCTACCAGAAAAGTATAGCCTTTAAAGTAGGTTTGTGATCATTAGGAATTTTAATTAAACCTAAAAAAGCGGTGGCGTCCACTTGTTTTAATGTACTTTGCAATCTTTTATTGAAAGAGACAAATAATTTGCATTAAATTTTGCTGTAGAAATGAAATAAAATTCAGCAATGTAGAAAATGTCAAATGTAGCTTTTGGCAATTCTTGTATAGATAGAACAGACGTTTTAACTCGTACGTACAAAAACAGTACTTTGAAAACTTTGAGAATCTTAGACAACAATCAACAACCGATAACAACTTCAACAAAGTAAAGACAATAATATTGGACAATAATATTTAGATCATGCCATTTTCAATTTTTTATACTTTCGCTTTAGTCGTATTATAATAATAAATGTTTTGTTTTATAATCTATTTATAATTATAATTCTAATCCACTAACCATATATAAACGATGCATTTTTTTGAGTTAGCTACTTGGTCTCAAACTACTTGTATACGTTTTAATCATATTGTAAATAAACCAATATCAACTGTGCAGTCTATTTAATTTATTTTGTCACACAGTTACAAAAATTGACTGAAACGCTTTACATAATTAACAAAAACGATTATAGAGCTTTAAATTGTATAAAAAAATAAAACTATTAAAATATTTTTATTAAGTAAATTTATGTAAATACACTGCCGAGAATAAAATGAAGGTCACTTCGTAATTTGTATTTTTTTAGAAATTTTTGATTTTTGATTTGTTTTTTTGGTTGTACCAGTTTACTAACTGATTGCATGAATTAAAAAAAAATGTTGATCAAAGTTTATTGAAAGTAATGAAAACGAACAATTGCAATTTTTATGTGCTAAGTAATAAAAATTATCAAGTTTACTTTCATATGCTTTTGTTAAAACAAACAAGCATAGTTTTTGTTTCTGTAGTAATATCTGTCTGTTGGAAATTGTTTGTGTATTGTTGTCATTGACAGTGTTTTGCAATGAGCATAAATCCGGTCAGCGCAAAACTGTGAGAGGTTGATGTAAGTCTCTCGAGTGTGCAACAAATATGGCGACCCTACGAAGAGACTGGTATGCTCACTCGAAGACCTGGTTCAGGACAAAGCAACAATGCAACAGCTAAAGATGGCCGCTTTCTCGTTTCTAGTGCTTTGAGAAACCAAACAGTCACGGCAATTTCCCTTCAAAATCATCTGCAAGAAGTGAGAAATGTAAACATAAGTGAGTGGACAGTTAGAAAGCAACTTCATGGTGCTGGATTATCTTCTCAAACTAGAGCTACTGGACAGCCGCTTTCCCGTGAACACCGGACTGCAATGTTGAATTTTGCACAAAAACACTTGGCTTAGACAATAGTAAATTGGAGTTACGTATTGTTTTCCGATGAATCGCGGCTCAGGACTCAGATAGACGTGTAAAAGTGTGGCGACGACAACGCAAGAGATATACTCAAGCATGTATTGTCAAGCGACTTCCATTTGATGAAGGATACGTTATGGCATGAGGAGGCATGTCTTTTGACACTCGCACGGAGTTAGTTTTTATCGTGAATTGAACGTTGACTGCACATAGGTATTTAAAAAACCATGTTTTACCGTTCATGGTTATTCTTGGTGACAACGCAAAATTTATGCATGATAACACACTGCTCGGATAGTTACTGAGTATCTTGACGAGTGTCAAATCAAGCGAATTGTTTGGCCTGCTTGCAGTCCAAATTTAAATCCATGTGAGCATGTTTGGAAAAAGATGGCAAAACGTTTACGGAGAAATGTGCCGGCCTCCAGAAATTATAGAGAACTTCGCAACATACTAGTGTAAGAATGGGACAATCTTCTGCAGTATGTGATCCAAAATCTGATCCAGAGCATACCTCGTTGTTTGCAAGTTGTTATCACTGCCAGAGAAGAGAATACTTAATACTGAAGTACTTAAACTTTCTTTTGTTTCAACAAACGCATATGAAAGTAAACTTGTTCATTTTTATTACTTAGCATATCAAATTAAAATTGTTCATTTTCATTACTTTCAATAAACTTTAAACAACAAAAACTTTTTTTAATTCAACCAATCAGTTAGTTAACTGTTACAACCAAAAAAATACGTAAAAAACTAAAAATTTCTAAAAAACTCAAATTACAAAGTGGCCCTAATTTTATGCTCGGCAGTGTATTTAGCAGAAATAAATATATATTGAGTAATTGCTAATTTCTTAATTAATTATCATTATATAATTTAATAGTTTTTATTTTTTATTCAAAAATTATGTTTAAAAAGTTTTTTTTTTCAAATACTACAAAAGTTTCCAAAAACTACTTTTATATTTTATCCACCCTACTTAGTAGCATATTACCGAGTGATTATATCTGTAAATATATTTTAGTTAAAAGCGTGTATACTAATACTACTAGTTCCAAATATAGACTAATTCAAATATTACAGTCAGATTAAGAAAATTGTTTTGGTAAGACTGACTAAAACAAATTGAATTTTTTTTTGCAGTAATGTTTGTTAATTCCATTTAAAGTATTGTGGATACATTTATATCTTCTATACACATTATTAATATTTATAATCTATCTTATATTCTTTCATACTGAAAAACTTTTAATTCAAATCTCTTATTATATTAAATCATATTTTTATAGTGCGTGCTATTTTTCATCAATAATTATATACATTTAAACATAATGTTCATGCAATATCAAAAATATAACCTAAAACATAAAGTATTTCACAATGTATCTCTTTGCATACAAAAATCCCATAAAAGGTCTATAATCAAGATAATAATAAAATAGCGCTATGCAATCGCTACGCCTTAAATCGTACACAACACTAGCATTAAGAGTACTAAAAAATCACTCTTGAATCTTGCTCCTGGCTACACAGAAGTAGGTACTGCCTTGAAATTTAAAGAATGCTACTACTGCTATGATTACTGAAATATGCTGGTTGATACCATTTAATTTATACATAATTAAATACACAAATTATTTTATGAAGAAAGTTACAAAAAAGTACAGAGCATGCAATTTGTAACAATATTAAAAAAAAGAAAACTGTTATTAAGTTTAAAATTTATTTAATGAATTTTTGGAATCATAGCTAATCCAAAAAATTAATTTTGCATTAAATTTTCGAATAATTTTGACAAATTCAGTGTTAGGTTGAAACAATAAAATAATCTATTACTATGATAGTAATATCTCAGTCTCCATAATATAATGCTGGTAATTATTTAATTAAATATTAATCGTTAAATATGTTGGCATATGCCTTATAATTATTACGGTACTTATATAGACACTACATGAAAATTAATTACTGCTTGGAAGTTCTTAATGTGATACATAGGTGCTATGAAACGACTACTATAGGATGTCCCTGAGTGAAATTATGAAACATTAATTTATAGTTATTGGATTTTTTATGTAATTTCTGCATTTAAAATTTACATTTGTAACGGTGTAATTTATAATTTGCTTTAAATAATTATTAAATAGTTAAATAATTAATTACATAAATTATTAAAAGAAATATGTGTGTTGACATGTTTTATTTATGCAAATTCACAAAAATTACAAAATTGGAATCTGTGTTTGAATTATTGTTTTTATATGTTTTTTTCATTTATCAATATGTAAGTTTGTATGGTTTGATTATCTATTAAATTGTTATATCAAAGGGTTAACTGCGACCCGCACAATTTGGATTTAGGGAGGCAGTCGGGAGAAGTAAAGCTCTTATTACAGAGATGCAAAGATATAAATTGTAATGTAAAAGACCATTGATAGAGTTCAACGCCAAAAGTTAATAAAAATCCTGGAAAAAACGGAAAAGACGACAAAGACCTTAAAATAATTACAAATCTATATTAGAACCATAGCGCAGACAGAGTAAGAATTTCTATGTGTAATGTGTATTATCTCCTATGCTATTCAATTACTACTCCAAATACATATTTTAAAAAGCCCTAGAGAACGCACAAGAAGGAATTCTTTTAAACGGAAAACGCTTAAACAACATCAGACATGCACATAATTACTATGTTCATTGCTGACAATATAGAAGATCTACTACACCTAATAAATAAATTAACAAGCACCAGTCATAGATATGAACTAGATATCAACATGGATAAGACCAAATTCAAGTAATAACTCACAACACCACCAACAACAACTAAAACTAAAGCATGTTACCCTATGATAGGGTACAAAAATATGTATATCTAGGCACCGTCATATAGAGACAAATATAAAGAAACTGGAAGCGTATTAAAAACTAATATCACAAAACCTACTAACTAAGCTTAACTTACTATCACAGCAGCCACCGAAGCTGTAAAATGCTTAAAAACTAACTAAACCTAATATCACAGATTGCACCAAAGTTGTAAAAAAACTATGGTGCTTTAAACGACTCAACAACACAAACTGATTAGTAAAAACAAAACAAAAGATTAACCTCAAATTCATTAAAAGACACACCTATTTAAGGAGTCCTGCGCCTTTCAAAAATTGGAAGCACTTAACCATAGACTCCTCTTTGTCTAATAAAATAGACAACACGTTGTTAAGGAGCTCGAGCCAATTACGGTAGGGTAGATAAGCTCAGCGTTCCTCCAAAATGTGCCTCATCGTTAGAGAATCGTTAGATAATTGACATGTAGGTCGTTCGTCGCCGGTCAGGAGATACAAAGAGATCAAGTTGATATGTCTTATACGACATAGGGCAACCCCTTCTTTCCTGTTGAGATCTACCGTTACAGAATACTTGATTTCCTTAAATTTGTTCTCAAAACTCTTCCATTTTTTTGCAAATCCTTGATGATTTTTAAACAAGAATTTGACGTATCTTTTAAGGTTTTACGGAAATGTTATTTGTAAGATTTGGGACATCGGCCATCTTGTTGTCCTCGTCGTCCAGACAAAGATAACTTTTTGTCCAAACTCGGTCAGGCGTAATATCATAAAGTTTGTACAAGTTGAACCAGCAAATCAAGCAAGTACATAGACTTTATACTCAAGATAGTACTCAGCAGAATAGAAATTTGTCAAAACCGACCTCAAATACCTTCGGATAGTTTACAATGAAACTCGCCTTCACCTCCTACTCTCAAACGCATACCGGCTTACTGACGGTAGGTTTGAGTCCGTATTTGCGTTGTTGCGTTTCGTTAATAATAAAAATAAGTCGGTTGTTGTGACTCTTTTTACGTACGTGAGTACAAAGCGACTGTCAACCATTATTATTAATAATTGTATCACTGATAAGTCTCCGTCTTATTATCGGCTTGGAGGCATCCCAAGAGAAAGAAATAAACTTCTTCAAAATGCGCTCTTCCACCATCATGGGGCCGTCTCGAGCAGCGTTTTGCATGCGGTCCACGCATTACTCTAAAGTTTTTCTCCACAGATCTCTCTCTGAGACCAAACTACAAAACAGCAACAAAGTAATTTTCCAAAAAAAAAATCAAAAATTTTCTGGAATTACCGTACTTTTGTGCAAAACGTCCAAAAAAACTAATCTCCCACTACAAATAAAAAAATACCTACAAGCTATCTCCATCTGCTAGCTGCAAACTTTAAAAATAACCAAAGGTCGTACAAAACCTTCAGAAAATGTTTAATCACCCAAGCGGGCGGTAAGCAAGTGCATTCGCCCAGATTAGACAAAATTTCAATAGCACAAACTCTAAAAAAAACAGCTACTACAGTACACGTAAGATCAGTTAAAGCACAAACGCTTCTTCACGCAAAGAAAACTAGCAAAATAAGCAGATAAAGTCGAGATAGAAAACCTAGCAAGACTACACAATCTTATCATCCCGGAAAAAATATGGAATACGCCCGCCAGACACCACAAAGCATGCTGAACAAGAGGCTGCACGTCATCTGCTGCCATTGTCATCATCAAGACTAAAAAAACTCGTCAAAACCTAAAAAAAAAGAGCAAATTGACCAACGATGAAAAGCACTAGGAAGAAGAAGAATAAAAAAAAAAAAACAGGTACGGCTGAAAGGCTAGTATCAACGCTATAAAGATAAACAAGCGACACACCAAGAAAAAAGCTTTTGAGCAGAAACGGTAAACCTCCAACAACCACTTCAGATAGAAGATCCTATCCCAAAACCACCGGATCCGGGATAAAGCAACCAGGAGTTCCTTGCTACATAAGCTCCACGTAAAATTGGACCACCGCGGTCCAGAAAAAGAACGACCAACCACCTTTTACACATCATCCCACTCTCCAGAACAGTACTCTAAGCTCCGCCGTGTAAATAAAAAAATGTTACTGGCCTGGACACGGGCTCATGGGTATTGCACACTTATTAGACAACACACTCGAAACGATGCTCAAGACCCACCGGATACAAAACAAACACACAAACATCCCAAAAAAGAGTCCCGCTTCCGGGTGGACACCTATCGGCCATAACCAATGCAACCACTGCATAGCTTCGTAGTCACATTAAAACTACAAAAAAAATCTCTCAAATATGAAACTTAGATAAACAGCTGGCGCATTTAAATAAATCTAAAAAATAGCTAATTCTTTCTTTTTTCCGACGGAGAACTAAGCCACACAAAAACGTCTACCATATTGACACCTAGAAAATTTTTATAGAACAAATCAGCAAAATATCTAAGTTCCTTTTAGACAAACATTTAAACTCAACGCCCAGAAAACAATAGACAAACTCAGAATGGCATTCAGTGGCAAAAATAAATTAAGAATTACACGACAATCATCTGCTCTTAACTAACTTACGTTTATACAACATAGAGTACAATAGCCACGTACTCAAAATAAAAGTATCCAAATAAAAACATTTACAAAAAAATTCAATGTACCATGAAACGCACGGAAAATCTAAATAAAATGAGACATTAAAATTCCGTTACTACAAAATCACATAAAGTGCATCACAGTCAAATTCTACAAAAAGTTTGAACAAGTCAACCCAAATCTAGTTTGGATAACTAAACCACATAAGACATTCTGAAAACACAAGAAATCAGCTAATATAATAGACGTTTAACTTTCTGCTACCCGCCAACTCACAACTCACAAAGAATGCGTTTCAAGTTGGTGCAAAATCAACTAGCAATTGCACACTTTGGGTGCAAAACTTCAAGATTAATTGTTAGACATTTTCCTTCTTATTAAAAACTAATTATATTAAAACATAAATCAAGATAATGTCCACATCTGTTTACACTAAATAATGTGTCCAAATAGGCCGCCTCCTACTTTAAAGCAAACATATACACAATTTATCATAGAAGCACAAACTCTCTGTAGCTTATTATTATCTATTTGCGCCACAGCAGCGTGAATACGAGCTACTACATCTTCAGGATTCAAAACAGGTTTGCGGTAAACTTATTCTTTCAAATAGATCCAAAAAAAGTAATCCAACGAATTCAGATCCGGAAATGTAGTAAGCCATAGTATTGGCTCACCTCACCTATGCACCATCACTTCATCAAATAATAGAACTATTAAATTTTCATTTAAAATTTGTAGTTACAAGGCTGAATTAATAGTAGACCAATTACAATATTATTCAATAACCCAACCCAAATGTTAATTGACCATCGTTTTTGATATGATCTTTAGCTTATTAATTAAAGGTTTTCATTCATCCATTAATGCAGATTATAAGTATTTATAATACTCGTTTCAGTAAATGTGGACTTATCACTACCCAGAATCTTTTCAATAAAATGTGGATCATTGTTAACGCAATGCAACAACCATCTACAAAAATTGAATCAAAGCTCCCGTCATGCAAATCTTAAACTTTTTGAGGCCTAAATGAACGCAAACCATTTCTTCTCAATAGTCTGTAAATAATGTCTTTTTAGATAGAATTTAAAAAGATACATTTCAAACGCTTGTATTTGGTTCCAAATCAACAAATTCAAGAATTTGCTCTTCTTAATAGACGATTAGTGTAGGTTGACGTCCCGCCCGATTTTTGCGAGAATTTAAATTATCTGTTTCCAGTAATCTTTGTTCTACCCGTCTCATAGTTTTGCATCGGGGTGCCGACGATTTGTAAACCTCTTCGCATAAGTCCTAACCGCAGCAGTGGCATTATCATTATATGCCCCTAATACTTTCAACATATCCACATAATCTCTATTACAGTAGTATCGTTCTATTTTAAACCCATAAACCCGAAATACTTATCAATATGACAGAACGATTCCTAAATTCTAAATAATTCAATTATGTTACACAACTAAGGGCCGCTTATACAAGTCAGATAACTTAAGCCAGGAATAAATTTATCTAAATGTATAAACCTGGTATAGCATTAGTTTTGCCATTGTTACAGTCTACATAACCTATTGAAACGTCAATAATGACTTAAAACTGACGTATAAATTATTTATACGCAAATTTGTTGTGCACGTTACTTGGTTACTATATTAGAGAAAACTACTGCTTCAAGCACCGGATAAGTTATCCCTGGTTTATTTCTTCAAAACATACAAATAAAGTTTTATGAAATTGATAGGGCTCGGGGCCATTGTAAAATTTCAATCAGCCGCACACTCGAATAGAATCTCTATTCAATGAATCCCAAATTAGAACTAGAAATAAAGACGAACCATTTAAAGGTCCCAATGATTAGGCCAATCAAGGAAATAATGCTCGACGATTATCAATTTTCTTCTGTGCAAAAATTTTTGCAACAAATCCTACTTTAACTGTAACACGTTTATGCATTTTCTAAAAAATTATTTATCACAAAGATGGCCGTTTCTGGAACTGACTTATAAATTGACGTATACGTTGTTTATAAACTAATTTGTTGTGCGCGTTACTTAGTTACTATACCAGATATAAGTTATAAGAGATTGTAAAAGCGCATTTTTATATATTCCTTAGACAGCGCTATTCCTTGTTTAACCGACAATTGTAAAAGCGGCCCTTAATGTCAAATCTGACAGTAAAGTCACTAGATTTACCAAAATAAATAAATTAAAATTGTGTTTTGAGTAGTGGTCGTAGAAAAAGTTATTTGCAAATCATTGTACAAAAATTATATTTCTGCCAACTTGTAAAGCCAGGTTCAATTTAGTGCATTTTTATGCAAAATGTACAAATAATTCCGATATATCCGATATATTTCACAGCAAAAATAAATTTAAACTATGCAATCTCTGCATTTATAGTAATTTCCATTCATATTATATGAGAAATGCATAACAAAGTAAGTAATTTATGTAATTTCCAAATGTTAAAAATCTAATAACCAATATAACCACCATTAGGATATTAATTTTGCAATGTATTAAAGCATTATAAGAGAAATTCTATCATGTCCAATTAAAGCAAAATATTCAGATCAAGTCCATTCTAATATTGTCACATTTCAGTAATGATATCTTTTAATTACTAAAATTGTCATTAATATGCAAAACGTGTTACAAATTTATCTATAATCTAAATCACGGACATTAATTACTAATAAATTTAAATATATTCATTTATTTATTCAAATTGTCATTAAATGAACTTTCAGTTTTTAATATTTTAACATTAAAAAAACTATAACAGATGGTCAATTGTCAATAAAATTAAATCTTATTATTTTTAATATATGTTAAGCTAGTTATATTTATAATCTTAACAATGTACAATAATATTTTCACAGAATTAATTTAAAAGAATTGTAATAATCGGTTAAAAAAATACACAATTTCCAACCGTTAATTATTATTACATTTGGATTATTTGCAAGGACAAGTTTAATTTCAATTATAACATATATTTAGTTGTTACAATACAACGGTGATATGGCAATAAACTACTTACTGTGAATTTAATTATAAAACTAAAAAAATCATTTTAAGAAACTAATTCAAACTCATAGCTACTGGGCCAATTCACTTATATAGAAACGGATGTGAACACCTTTAGTAGTGATTCATATTAAGCAATCAGCACCGTGTCTTTGTTAACGTGTGCAGTAGACGCAATCAGTTTTACGGACTATACGTAGATGAGTTCTGAACAAAGTATCATAATTAGTAAAAATAGAGAACAGTTCTTGAACTTTATATTAATCATTTGAAGCTATTAAGCAAGTAGACTTCCAGATGTTGTTTTGATTAAATCGATCACACGACTTATCGCTTATTAAAACATTAGAGGCTAGATAGATCAGTTGAGTATTGTTAAGCTTGGATTATTTGCAACACATTAATTCAAAGTTACATGAAACTAAACTGATATATAAAACCTGCCACTAAGAATTTATTCACGTGTATGTGGATTTGAAATTATTATTTTTCTCTATATTTTCAAAGTTTGTAATGTAAACCAGTTTTGTATAAGTTAATAGAGCATTACTGCAATAATTTCTTCTTGTTTTTATTATTTTGCGTAAATTTATTATTGTCATTATTACTTTATTGCTGTTGATAAACTTTGTACCAAACGCAAATCAGTATTATTCCAATAATTTAATTACACACTTACCCACATACCATTAGCAAACAAACCGTTCATTCTTTGGTAAAACTCACCTGCAACAAAAAAAAACATTTTTAGCTTCAAAAAATATTAACAGATTAGATAATAGAAACATATAAAATTTTTAATTGAATCCAAATTAATGATCCAATTTTTAAATGCTTATTGTCCCTCTACTCACTCAACTACTAAAAATTTACAATTCATGTGTAAACGTTGGGAAAATCAATAATTTTTGTTACACAAAAATATTGTAAACAATTTTGTAAATTCTAGTCAAAAGTTAGCGGTTCTGTCAATTATGTCAATTTTAAATTTTAGAAGTGTATTACGTCGTTCCGCTGCAAGTTCATCTAACCAAATTTTATTTTGACGTGCCTATAATCCAAATTATAGCAGAAAACCTGTAGCCACTACTTTCAGTCTCATACTTACTTTCTGTTAACTAATTGTGCTTATTCCGCCTCTTTGGTCAAGATTTATAAATTCAGACCTGACACTCAATTCTTTGGTTGAGGCCAATTAGTTTTGATTAAAGCGCACTCACTCAAATGTTTGTTTATAAAAAATAGATATTTCTTGCCTACGTCATTGTCAGTTGTCATAAATTGAAATTAAAGATAAAGGTTTATTCGCTTATTTCTTTGATTGCGAATCAGTAGTTTCAATTAAAGTGCTTTGTTTACCACGTTATCCATAAATTAAAAATATTTTTGCCTCTTCAAATGCTAGTCAATAAACTAAAAAACAAAAGGTGATGATAAACAGTCCGGTAAGTTCTTTAGCTGTAAACAAACAGTGTCTAGTTGAAACTGTCATACCATCTACCCAAATGTTAGTGATTGGGAAATTGTTTCTTATTTCTGCAAATGTCAATTATCACTAACTTGAAAGATAAACAGTCGAGTTAGTAAACAAACTAGTTAGTTTATTGATAACGAGCAAATAGATTTATTGGAGTGCTTCGTTCACTCAGCCAAGTGTTGGTCAATTGAAAAAAAGAAATTGTCAGTTTTACAAATATCAGTATTCACTAAATAAAGAAGGAGAGTGATTCAATTCCTTGATGATTGTAAACTTTTTATTTCTGCAAATGTCAATTTTCATTAAAATGAGAAAAGGGGATGAAAGTTCCAATAACTTAATTAACATTCAATTTGGTAAACAAATACTCAATTTGTAGATTGTGGCCAAATAATTTTAACTGGAGTGTCCCGGTCGCCCGCTTTAGGGCTGATCGTCTACAAAATTTCTTGACTCTGCAAGTATCAATTGTCAATAAAATGAAGAAACTAAATAACAAATTTAGTTCATTGATTGCAAGCAAGTAGTTTCAATTAAAATGACAAGCCCAACCAGTATAAGTCATCTAAAAACTAGATATTTCTTTTTTCTGCAAATGTCAGTTGTCACTAAATTAAGGAAAAAGAATGATCTATTCTCTTAATAAATTAGAGTGTCACGATTGCACTCAAATGTCATTCATTAAGAAATTAGATGTTTCTTCTTCTCTTTGTAACTGTCAACTGTCACTAAATTTAGACACATCTAATTTCTTCATAATAAATGTTCGGAAAAGTAGGCTTAGTTTACTTATTGAAACCAGCCGTTAAACTAAAGTGTACCGCGTACCCATGCATTGATCATTTAAAAATTAAATGTTTCTTGTATCTGCTAATGTCGCTAAACTATGAAAAAACAGTGACAATAGTCAGTTATAGATGTGTACTTTTAACTGTAGTGTCCCGCTCAAGCATTCAAATGTTAATCATACTAAAAATGAATGTTTTTTGTCTTTACAAATGCTAGTTCTTCTCTTCTTCATCTTGTACTAAACCTATGGCTTGTTTTCTCCAACTTTAGTTCTCAGTTGTTTTGCGATACTAACGTCCAGCGTTCTTTCCATCTCTTTAGTGGTCTTTATGTTCCTGATCTCCCGTGTCTCGCTGTTTTGACTATCCGGAGATCTTCCATCCTTGTTACGTGCTTATTCTATACTCTTTTTTTTGCCTTATCCATCTAACTACATCTTGTGTGTTGCATCTTTGTTGTATTTCAGTACTTGCACCGCACTTAAGCAACCTCCGGACATAGCGGCATCGTCATAGCCAAGTACTAGAGATCCTATATGCAAAAACCCAGAAGCTGAAGGATTAGCTAAAGATAATGTTCTCCAAGCTAAAAAGCCAATGGGCACGCAGGAAAAATACGGGTCTGTCCTCCCTAAATAATTGCAACTGTAAGCCATCAGCCAACGCCAGTTGAGTGTCCTCAGAGCCAAAAAGGCTTTTAGATACCAAAGCCAAAGAGTCTTCAACCCTGCCTGCACCTAAGGCCCAGCCGACCAACTCCGGATCTTCTAAAGAATCTTTAGACCTTCTTCCACGTCCCTCAAACCCACCGGCTCCCACAAAAGGCGCTGGCTCACGACGCCTTTCTCTCATAACCATTCGGTATAAATCTTTTTATCAAAGGCTGTTGGCAACTTTCAAATCACATAAACGTAGTCAATAATATCTGCTTGCACCCCTTTACTTATTCGGATTTGCATGCTATGATAGAGCACTGAACTACCTCCAATGTAGTGCACTTTATATACCAAACAAAGCCTAAAAAAAACTTGAAATAACGTGATGCAAGCAGAGCACATCGCTCAGAGGGTTGAACCTAAATCGACCACATGCATGAGAAAATCCTTCCCAATGCCTTACGTCTAGCTTTCCTTATGAAGCTAAAAGCAAAAAGATTTTGTCTCTCACTAAGATCTGCGGGATCCGTTGTACAGTAGAGAATAAAAAGAAAACCGCAGAAATTGCACAGTGCCATTGTTGTCAGCGTCATGGCCGCACCGCATGTGGGTGTTAAATGCGCCGGGGCTGATCCAAGCTCCAAGATCATTTTCTCCAAAGAGCAGCTACATGCGCCGGGTGAGGTGGGGCGCACACTGCTAGTTACAAAAGCTGTCCAGTTTACGTAAAACAGCGTAGTAGTCGACACGGCAAAGCCAACGGTAAGGCACCAGCTCTTTGCCAGCCCACTACCGCTCCATCCAAGAGCACAAACAAACGGCGGGTTCTACGCAAAACACACAGCTTAGTCGGTAAACGCCCGTGAAGGTGAATCCGACATTTTGCCAAGTCTTTAAAAAGATACCCTTCCTAACCTAAAAAATAAAAATTAAAAATCTGCAGTCAGTCTCGCTGCAGCAACACACGCAGTTACATTGTCGTTAGAGACTGGAAGACCGACCTAATCAATACTGTACCCCTGCAACTGCTCTAAACAAATCCTGTACAAAAAGATTACGTTGTCGCAACAAACCCTGTTGTGTTAAAGGCATTCTGGCACTAAGAGTCACACCGGTCTAAGGTTATGCTACAAACCAGTAGTGACAAGTTACAACAAGTAACAACGCCGATTGCCACGTCATCTTACATGACCCTGGTGCTCCCCAGAAATAATAGACTTTCCGATCTTACTTCTTAGCACATAAAGGCTGAAACCCTGACCTCTATCATTGAAGTCACCCGTCTAGCAACCAATACACAAACACTAAACTTGTAACAGACACCCGTTCCGGTAATAAATGGCGCTCAACAACAAAATTTATTCAATCAATTTGCAGCCTGCGCCACAGACGCAAGCAAATATAGATGAGGCAACGCAAGAACCACCTACGCAGCAAATTGTGTCATTGTCACTTATAACGTTTTTGAATTGCTGCACTACGCTTTCAAATTAACTACCGTAGATGCAGAAAAATACAAAATGACTGATGAGTTATATTTAGATGTAACGCCGACGGAGAATAAATTGCCAAAAAAAAAATTTGCTTTAAAGCTAAAGTCACGTTATTAGACGTGACTGAAGCATAGGCAGCAAACGTGAAAGAATAAAAAAATTATCAGGTTAATAAGGATAAACCTCAAAGGTTAAAAGTTTGTAAAATACACATTGACAAGTATAAAAAATAAAAAATAAAAACAATACTACACCTAGTGTTAAACCATACACAAATGAGCGGTATGCAATTTACTGGATTAAGTGCAAAACAACCGGCAAATACTTGAAACGTAACAAACAGTACAGTGTACTACATCATCGGCATAAGAAACGCAATAAACATCATAGTAAATTATATCATCAAGTTTGTACCAGCTGGTTGTCTCTAAAGCCTACACTAAAACTTAAAACTTAAGTTTCTTTATTAGCGAGAAGCTAAATGAAAGCAAAAGAACATAGAAAAAAACAATGAAAAAAAAATGAAACAAAGAAGCTAAGACAACTAATGACTACCAAAGAATAAATGATAATAGGATAGACACAAGAAGGACATTTACTGAAACATTAGTACTAACCAAAACTACAGCAACAGCAATAAAAAAAAAAGAAAAACAAAACTGCTCAAAGAAAACAAACTAACGGAATTGACTAAATAATTTCCAAACGGTAGATAGATAAGCCATCTAAAAGCTGACAGATATTGCAACTTTCAAAATGGTTAGACCTCAATTAGAGATTCAATAATCTCAGAAGTAAAACTATCAAATCTAAGACTACCAAAAGCATCTCTCTAGCATCGTATTTAGCATGTCAAGTATTTTAAGTAATTCGATGACCTCAACACCAATGTACTGTACTTTGTTTTACACACACCCAAGATCTTCATGCTTCCATGTTTAAACAACTTCAGACAATTAAATGGCAATGTACTTTGTTATCACACCACCAAAACCCACTTGATCTACCCAGGGTGTTAAAAAAAACATTTAAGGGGATGGTAGTATAAACCACAACAAACAAAAAAGTCTTACTAAACATGGATTGTCATAGCAACGGTTTTACAGATAAGGAACATTATTTATTTTTATTATTCTTTTTCCATTCATTTTTTTTATTTTGCAAAAACGTGCATTTTCTTATCATACTTGGCTGAAATAAACATTCAGTATTTGACAGTTGTTGTTAATGCACAAGTTTTCATTGATATGGCTGATTACTCTAATTCAGAACTAGCCAACATGCATTTCATCGTGCTAATGGGATTGCCACCAAAGAGCGACGTCTTTATAAAGAAGCTTATACAAATCGCCAGATTCCTTCACATCGTATGTTTAGAAGAATTCACCAAAAATTGAAAGATACCGGTTCAATTCATAAACAGTGTTATCTTTCTGGCAAGCCAAGGTCGGTATCTAGTCCTAGAACAAAACAAGGAATTATAGCATGGATAGAGCATAATCCAGAAACGAGTGTGCAGAGAATATCAGGCGAAGTAGGAATTGGTGCTACTTTTGTTTAGAGAGCCCTCCATAAGCAGCTGCTCTATCCATACCATGTACAACGAGTACAGGCCTTAAATTTAACTAATCATCAGGCACGTTTTGGTTTTTTTGTCGCTGGTTTCTACGCAAGGATGCTGAAGACCCGCAGTTTCTTGCCAAAAAAATTTTTAAAAATGAAGTCAAGTTCACACAAAATAGAGTTGTTAATTTTCATAATGCACATCGTTGGGCCGACAAAAATCTCCATGCTGTAATTGAATGTGAACATCAGACACGTTTTTCATTAAACATTTGGATGGGTATTGTAGGCAACAGGTTTCTAGGTCCTGTTGTTTTACCAAACCGATTAACAGGCGCTGCTTACCTCTACTTTCTACAGAACACAATGTATGATCCTTTGGATGACATTCCTTTGGCTCACAGGCAACAAATGTGGCTCCAGCATGATGGTGCTCCAGCTCATTTTTCGATTGCCGTTAGAAAGCATTTAGACCAAACGTTTCCATATAGGTGGGTAGAAAAAGGCGGACCAGTTTTATAGCCAGCAAGATTGCCTGATTTAAACCCTCTTAATTGTCTTCTTTAGAGATATTTAAAATCATTAGTTTATGCTACTCCTGTAAATAGCTTCGAGGAGCTGCAGTTAAAAATTAATTAAAAGTGCCAAGAAATTTGAAAATCTTCTATATCTCTAAAACCGTTGTTATGACAACCCATTTTTATTAAGACTTTTTTGTTTGTTGTGGTTTGTACTACCACCCCCTTAAAAACATTCTTTTTTGAACATTCTATGAATAACATTACTCACTCTACCTGTATGTAATATTAATAATATACAGTACATTAATTATAAATAATGCTTACAAAAACCACTGTTTACAATCAAGATCATTTTTTTTGTTAAACATTTCTATTATGTTTCTGTCAAATAATCTGTTCGATTTTAAATTACCTTATTAATCATTTAGTTCCCATATTTTGTGCACTACATCAAGTCCCTTGTCATACAAATCTGGTCCCATTTACACTAAAAACATTTTCTTACTTGTGAATAAATGCTATAAATTATAAAACTTATAACTAATTCAGCTAGTTTTATTATTGATGTAATTTACTAAGCATTCCTTCCTCTTTAATATTTATTCTCTGTACATCATTTCATAGAGTCTATATTCTAAAATAATTTATATAAAAACTAATGCTTTACTTAGCATATTTTAATTTAATCCATCATTTAGAAGCTTTTTTCAGAACAGGTGAAGCTGGTAGATAACTTTAAAAAATACAGACAGTATTTTTCCATTACTTGTCGTATTCAGAATTAATTAAACAGCAATTAACATTACCGTAAAGGTAGTATAAAATTAATTTATATAACATATAAATGTTTATTGCAAATTACATAATTACAATAAATATGTATTATTTGTATTCAATTTCACTATAGAAATAATATAATACTATAAACTCCATTTATAGATATACGAAGGCGAATATGATATAATAACAAAGCAAAAATACAAATTGCTTTAGAAATAGTCTTCCCTGAAGCCGAGTTGGCTGGTTTATATTTTATATTATTATAGAAGCAACTAATGGATCTACAACTTAATATCAAGTTTGCATTTCCTTATTGGCATTTCTGGCACCACTACTAGTATTTCACATTGCATACCACCTACACTACTATAAATCAAGTTGTAATTACTTTAGATTCACTACGGACGTCAAACGCGTTCTATGAATTGACATTTTACCCATACTTAAATTAATAATTAAATTACAATTATCAGCCAATAACTTTATAAGTGTTCTAATATATTAATATTTTTACTACATAATGAAATATGATAAATTGTTAATAATTTTAATGAAAAATTATATAAGAAAGCATGGTCGATAAATGTAATTATCATAAACATTTTAATTTGATGCAAACAATTTAAAAATAAATTATCTTGATGCTTTAAATAAAAGTTGTAAAATTAACTGCTCTTGATATTGAAGAAATTCCTGCTTCAATATTAAAAGCAGTGAATTTTATTACTTATTAAAAGTAATTAATATATTGCAGTAAATAATATTATAGTAAAATATCGGAAAGGTTATAATGAGACAATCATTTATTAATATTTTTTAACTATTGAAAAATTATTTATTTAATAAAAATAGTGTAATACCTATAAACAAAATTGAAAGCATTACTAGCTTAGATTATGAAATGCAAACCAATATAAAGTAGGTGTACATATCGGATTTTTCAATAAGAATACAATTTTGTATATAAATAAAACACAGAATAGATATCAAGCTGAAATTTATTCTAGGTGTAGCGCACATGTTACATTTAAGTATGGAATTCAATTTAGTTCATTATTCCACACATACCAGCCGAAACGTTGGCAATTTCGCGTTTGATATTGTTTCTGAGTTCTCTAACGTTGTTAGCTTGTTGGCATAAACCAATGACGACTTAACGTGACCCCATAAACAGAAATCCAACGGCGATAAATCGCATAAGCGAGGTGGCCATTCAACCGGACCATTTCTCGAGATTACACGATTGCCAAACTTTCCCATTATTAGATCAATTGTTTGACCAGCTGTGTGGCATGTGGCGCCATCTTGTTGAAACCAAATATCACTGATGTCAAGTTCATCCAATATTGGCCAAAAATAATTTTGCACTATAGCAAACTCCAATGACCGTAACATGGCAATAATTTTCATCCACAAAAAATGAGCTTCATCGCTGAAGATAATTTTTCGATAAAATTCAAGATTTTTTTCAAACATTTGCAGAGCCCAATTGGAAAAGGTTCGGCGCTTCAAATGATCAAGATACATCAGCTATTAAATTAATTTGAGCTTGTAAGCGTGTAAGCAAAGGTTTTTGCCACAATGTGGACTGAGAATTCCCTACTCCTGTAAACGGCGTGGAATCGACTACGGATGCGATATTTTTGATAGATCAACCGGTGCTGTTGTCTTACTGGCACAGAAACATTCAATAGTAAATATGTTGATACAAATTTATCCACTATAGCACATACAGCCTATTTGGTGGTACAATTGTTACGACCAAAAATTGGAATAAACGCCCTTAAACTAATAGTAATTTTAAATAATTTCCGAATGTTGCTTGTTTGTAAATTTCACCATAATAAAAATGTAAGCTTTGACTGACGTGTAGATATTGCCAGATCAGAGAAAAAGTTTAAGGTGCGTTCCGTATTTAAATTCAAAATTTATTTGAGGGTCACAAAATTGTGGTGTAAATGATAAGCTTCAATCAAACACCTAAATAATGGATAGTGTAAACGCTTGACAACAATTCATTTATCGGAAAATATACATACACCATCGTAGGTTAATGTTTAGAAAATGTTATAACTTTACAGTTTTTAACGTCATCAAACATGTCTATTATGTCGCATATATATAGAACACTGTGGAACATCATTGATAAAAATGTTGAACTGCAGAGGTCCAATGAATGACCTTTGTGGGACACCCAACATAACATCATTATTAAAATCAACAAACAGACCAATGCGCTGCTGTAACATAGTACTATCAATTTCAATAAAACGCGCTTTATAATTAGTATCTCGTGGTTTCGACTCTTAATAAATCAGTAAAAAAAAGCAGCAATCTATCAGGTTCAATACAGCGTAAAGCGTAAAATAAACGCTGATACACAACAAGACGGCATCAACTAAAATTTAAAAGTAAACCAAAATCAAGAAACAGTTTTAAAACAAGACGTGAAAGACGTTATTGCAAAGATAATATAACCAATATAAATGTTCAAAAAAAATCAAAAGACAGGAAACTGGACACTAGAATGGTTAGAGAATTAAGAAAATCATTACACCTACTAAGTGTTACAGGATAGGAAATAAAGTTTCCAATCACAATCCTGTCCTGATATAGTAAAACTAATCATAGGATCAGAGATTGCACTTAGAGACAGTCGTGCTACTTCTGCTCCCTAACCGATCATAAAAAAATCAAATATGAAATAAGCAGAATGTTGCTCTGAAAAACAGTTATACAAGCACTTAATATGATTAAAGCATACCTGAGAGGTCGGACCATAACAGTTAGATACCGTATTATTCAAATGAAGTGCGGTGTTCTGCAAGGATCAATTCTTAGCCAGACTCTATAGAACATATACTATGACTATGTACTAAGCCTTATAATATGAGGAAAGACATTGTGGTCATCGCATATGCTGACAACCTGATGGTGATAATCACTAATATAAACGCAAGAAATACATAGAAATGTTAGCAAAAAATCAAAAAATGGTTTGAAAAAAAACGTTTTTTTGCAAAAAACTAAAAAAAAAACAAAAACTTTAATCCGAAAAGCGGATACACTCTAACGGACATTACCGTAAAAGTAAAAGGCGTAAATATCAACAGTTAAAATATCATCAAATACCTAGGTGTAACTTAAACATGCGGGAACACATGGCAATTAGCAAATACCAAGACCAAAGCAGTAGGAATGAAAAAAACGTTGTACTCGGTGGTCAACTCGGTTATATTGTATAAGGTACTAGTGTAGTATAATCAATAATTTTAAAGCGTTGATGGAAAGGCCAAAGTTCTACTACCCAGAAGCAAATTAAAAAAAAATCCTAAGCCAGCAATAATCTCTTGGTACATAAAAAATAGAAAATCCAAACGCCACTACAGTCGCATAAATCAAAACTTTAATCTAAGAAGTCACACCATAGGTCACCAAAAAACATAGAAGGTAAAGTACTTTCTTAATCAGTTCCTGACAAAACATGAGTGCTTCATAAATTATTTAAAGCGCATGAACCTCAGGACTCACAACAATTGCATCTACTAAGTGGGCCACAATAGAACATAATTTAGGAAAAAAAATGCATAATACAAACGATTATAAAAAAAGAAAAAGTAAAAAAAAAGATCGGAGGTACTACCTTATGCATCTTAGGCAATAGATGGGCAAAAAAATACCGAGAGGTAGATTTCGCTCTTTCTAGCAACTCACAAGAAGAAGTTTTAGGTGGTAGACAACCAACTCTAATGCGTAGCATTGACTATCAATGTCTTAGCTAAAGATTTCCTCATTTGCGTGCTCCTTGATGTTAATAAATATTTGTTGGAGACACAATGCCTTGCTTAACGCCTTGTCTTAAAACCAGAGCAAAAACCAGCTTGCTTCCTTAGATACTACTTATACAGATGGTTAAAAACAAATAGTCTGTAGTTTGCCACTTCAAGTTTGTGAGTAACAAAATCATGAATGAACTGTTTCATTTAGAACAAAAGTTCTAGCTGTGTAAGCAAAATTTGAATAGGTCCCAAATTTGGTTTGTCAGCGATTGTCCACCAATTTGTATGGTATGTGACGAGTGCTTTGTAGTTTTTTTTAATCTTTTTAATCAAAAAATAACAAGTAGCATTCAAACAATGTGTGTGTCTGTCGGTTTTTGTATTAAAAAAAATATTAAAACCATTACGGAAAAATAATAGCACAAAACGGCACAAAACAAACTGACAAAAAACCAGATAAAAGAGGCCTATGCCCAGCAGTGGACAACTATAAGCTAAAAGAAGAAGAAAAAGATGTCGCAATATCTTTACCACTAAAATAAACGCCAGAAAAGCCGCAATAGCCTATGGGGCAATAAAAATGGTAACCCAAAATATATCTAGTAAAAAAGTAAAAACTCTAACAAACAGTAGAACAGCAATCTTAAATATTAATATGCCCAAGATTACATTTTATTAAATATCAGAATGTCATCATGCACATTAGCAGACAATATAAACTGTATCGAGTTGCGTTGAATAAAAGGTCTTTCTAAAAAAATAGACAAATTGAAAGCTAATCAAAATGTCTGAGCTTAAACCCTTCCACTAAATAACCTTAACGCCTTCTAAAAACAAACATACCCAAAGCATTTCAAGTATTATAGTACAACAACCCAAGATGTAGACAAACAATCTCCGCTAAAACTTAAAAAAAAACAGTTTTACTTGCAATTAAAAAAAAATCTGACAGTTATAAGAGACGTTTTGACAGTGCACTTTAATCTAACAAAACTCAATAGAAACAGTAAAAAACTGGGTTTTGCCCTTTCCTTCTCCTACACTGAGATTGCTGATCTAACATGACCAACAACTTAACACATCAACCAAATAGAATAGATATGAGGCTTCCGATAAAGCTGCTTTATTAGCTTTAGATTATTTAAGAAAACATGAACATATTAACAATCGTCATAAACCGAATTTGTTGAATAATGTGGCGGAAATTAAGAAGAGTAATTTGCCTGCTATTTATATAAAACCGGATGTTTTAAAGAATATGTCTAATATTATTCAGAGTTTTGAGAATGATATGGTTCCATATTTGGTTTGGATTTGAGTGTTACCGGGGATTTGAAAAATGAGTGGCCTGAAATGAATAAGATGCATATGCAAAAGTTTAGGGGGTTGCGGCATTATATGATGAAGGATGTTTCTGAATTGCCAATCACTGCTTTCAAAGACAACATTATAGAAACAGTTAAAAATAACCAAGTTGTAATAATTAAGGGAGAACCAGGCTGTGGTAAAAGTACACGTGTACCATAATACGTTCTTGAAGGTTGGGTCAGTAATGCTGAGATGCGTGGAAACGGTTGCAGAATCATTATCACGCAACCAAGGAGAATAGCAGCTATTTCTTTAGCCGATCGTGTCGCCAGTGAAAGAAGAGAAAGGGTTGGTGAAACTGTTGGTTACCAAGTCCGTTTCAAAACCAATTTTGATCGTAGATCAGGCAACATACTCTATTGCACAACCGGTATCCTATTAAGACGTCTACAAACTGATCCTAACTTAACCGACTGCAGCCAAGGATTATGTCCTTGACGAAGCGCATGAACGTGATGTAAACACCGATCTACTATTAAATCTACTACGAAGTGCAATTAAAAGAAATTCCCACTTAAAACACCTAGTCATGAGCGCCACAATTGACGCTGAAGTCTTCCAGGAATATTTCCAAGATCTAACTCAAACTTATAGTATTTATAAGAAAAGAGGCAAAACTGACAAGAATGTATAAATTTTTAAATCTTGAGACAACCAAAGGTTTTATTGTAGTGCCGTATCTAGTACAAAATTTCTGGAAAAGTAGAGAAAGGGGGTTGATAACAAAAAAAAAAAGCTTTCTACATTATTTGCAATTTTAATTACAATAAGTAGCACCACCAAATAACAAATTTACTAACCGAGAAAAGCAAAAATCAATCCTAATAACTAAATAGTATTTGCTCTTAAGTATCTGAATTTCAATAAAAGCAATCAAAAGGATTGATTTAACTTTTATATATTTTATTTTTATTATTGCGGGACATTAAAGCCGCATCGCATAAGAACTTAGAAATTTACTTTGAGCAAAAGTAACAATGGCTTTTGTTGTTAAAATAGATTCTGGTAATACCAGTAATACTAGTAGTGATGAGTTAGTACGTTGCGTGGTTTGAAAGAAATAAAAAAATAAAATCTTTGACTTATCCACAATACCGGTAATGAACAATAAAAATGTAAAGAAAAAACTGTTAATGATGTGGATAATTCTTCAAATAGTTAACCATAATTTAATTGTATTTTGTTTAATTCTTTATTTCAATTCCAACTACCCACTAAATGTTGGTAATCAAAAGATTAAATTCATGATCTTTTCTTCTGATTTAGAGACTTTTAACTTTAGCAAAAAGCACAAGTTTCTAATCTTTTAATAATACATATTTGGCGGGTGGCTGAGCAATCCAGTTTAAACAACTCGATGGTAAACATAATTTGAAGTAACTCACCAACCCGCCGAAGTATTGTTCATCAAAAAATTGAATATAACTTTTTCCTACTCTAACTAACAAACTTGTAACACTTGCAAAAAGAAAAAAATCCAATTTTTTTAACAAAAACTCAGGCAAATGAGTAGACACTTTAGTTTAAACTACTTTCTAGTAATAATAATTTGGTGTATTCTTTAGTTTAAAGTACTTGATAGTAATCATAATCTGGAATGATCTACCCACCCGCTCTAGTGATGATCATCAAAAGATTGGATATCACCTCCTCCTCTGATTAAAAAATTGGATATAACCTCCCCCTTCTTAAACAAAGACTTCTAGCGCTCACAAAATTGAAAAACTTTTTCATAATAAAGTCTTGAAAGTGGTTAATGGTAATTATTATCTCAAGTGACTCACCCACCCATCCATGTAATGGTTATCAAGGGATTGGATTCATCATCCCCTCCTCTAATATAGAAATTTTTTATGCTTGCAAAGACAAAAAACTTTACACTCTAATTCAAACTACTCAATAATAAGCATTATTTGGAGTAATACACCCATCCGCCCAAGTGTTGGTCATCAAGAAATTGGATATCACCTCGTCCTCCTCTGACTAAGAGATTTCTAACACTTGCAAAAAAAAATCATGTCTTTGATAACAACTACTCGGGCAAGTGGGTGAGCACTCAAATTTAAACTACTTCCACTACTTGCTATTCGCCAATAACCAAGATCTGAAACGACCCACAAACCCGTTCAAGTGTATGTCATCAAAAGATTGGTTAATGACCTCTATATATTTAGAAAAAGAGACTTCTAGTGCTTACAAAGCGAAGAATATATATTATATATTACAACATCCCCTATTTTAACATAAAAACTGTTACGTTTGCAAAAGAAAAAATGATTATTGTTAACAAATTCTTAGTGGCCGACCTCAGTAGCGTAGCGGTTAAAAATCTAATTACAGTACTGGAGTTCTTTAGTTCAAATCTCGGGGGGTAACGCTTGAATATTTGTTGTATTTCAAATTTGTAAAATTTAAATATAACTTGGTTGTGACTTAATAAGTGTTATGCTCAACGTCAAAATAAAAATCTAAGGTAAGTAGGTGTTCTTTCTTCGTAGCCTTCATATTTCCATTGCTGGATATAGGCGGTTACTCCACTTCAAACTACTTGATGTTGATCCATTTGCCCAAAGTGTTGGTCATAAAAAGATTAAATACCACTTTTTAATCTTTTGACTAAATAACTTCTAACACTTGCAGAGAAAAGAAACTTTGATAACAAATACTTGGGTAAGTGGGTGTGCACTCCAGTTCAAACTACTTGCTAATAATAATAATCCGGAGTGACCCACCAAAAAAACTTCTAACACTTGCAGAGAGAAGATACTTTCATTTTTTTTTAATAATAAATACTCGAGCGAGTGGGTGGGCACTCCAGTGTAAACTGTTTGCTGGTAATAGTAATCTAAAAAGATCTACCTACCCGCCCAAGTGTAGTCATCAAAAGATTGTATATCACCTCCACCTTCTTGAAGAAAAAATTTTCTAACGTTTGTAAAAAAAAGTCCAATTTCTTGATAACTTTGACGACAAACAGGAACCGCAAAGTGGGCGGAAACTCTAAAGCGTGATTACATGCAAGTAATTTAAACTGGAATTTTTGCTTACTCACCTAAGTGTCAGTCATCAAGATATTAAATATTACTTCTTCTTTTTTTCACAGTATCTACTGACGCTTGCAGAAATAAAAAACATCTATTTTTTTTTAGTTTGGAATTGATTGTATAGACAATACCAATAAGTTGGTTCATAAGTAAAATTGTTTATTAAAAACGTATTGTATAAAAAAAACTGCTACAAAAACCGTACCAAACAGTAACTCGTTAGAGATGAAGACTATTGTTCTAGAATTTTTAAATCCCAAGATGCAGCAGTTCTGTCTATTGACAAACCTACTAAGATAAAAATAAGCTTCGTTGCTAAAAATAATTTGTCTAAAAAGTCAGAATCTTTGCATATAGTTTAAGCACACTAAAGAAACTAAAGTTCGGCCTTGTTCATGATCAGTTGGCTTAAATCCTACGTTAGCTGCACTTTATAAACATATAAGCTAAGACTTATATAAAGTATACGATAAAGGCAGGATTGTGAGATCCTTAATTGTTGTAAATGTCTTGGAACAGACAAACCTGCGTTTTATGCGACACTGTTAACGACAAAGTTTTAGGCTGACCTAACAATACGAGTTTGTCCTAGCAATTTTACACAAGTAATTTGACCATTTTGTTCAAACTTTGCAATGACTTTGCAAAAAAGTAGTTCATATCGACCAAAATCAGCACAAACTCTATCATGGTAAAATTTTCACCGTGCTTATAATGAACTGCCTTTATTTTTATACGTTGTTGGAGCGTGTATCGTACCATTTTATTAAATCGTATAGTTTTTAATGACAAATGTCAAGAATTCAAGACTTGCTAATCAACAGATCACAAACGCCAAAAAATTTAAAATAGAACTTCTTATTGGAAAATCTATTATTAACAGTTCTAATAGCTATTAATTTACTGATATTAAACCATTTAAAAAACGTATGTTTTTTAGATGATTGATAAAATTTGATTTTTGTGTGATTTGTTGTACTTCATAAGAATTATCAATTAATAACCCGTTTCGCCTTTCAAAAGAGTACTCAGCCTATTAATAACAAATTATTTTAAATAAATAAAATAACAATTAAAAATAGAAAACTATACAAAACAAAACGAGGAAAGTAAAGCATGCATTTGCGTGCCACTACTAGTAAAGATACCATAGTTTGAAAATCTCTGCAGTAAATTGTTTTTTAAATTTTATAAAATTTTTATTTGTTTTGTAATAGTTCTACGTCTACAAAACCTGCATGCTGACATGTTAATGATAATTAGCTATAAACAATACCAATTTATTTTTTATTGTTGTTCCATCTGTATGTCAACACTATCATTTAGTACCACCGCCGGTTGAAGCTAATTAAGTAATTAACAGGATAATAAAATTTTACATCAAGGTAACTTGATACAAGCAACACACTAATTGTTATAAACGCAAGCTGGAAAGCATAATCGTTAAATTTAGATGCATTTCTCTATGTCTTTATAATATTATATTTGCAATCATTTATTTTTTGTGAAACATTTAATATGGTAGTAAAATTTTACATGCTTGATTTAATGTAATTATTAGAAGGTCCTTCAAAGCGTAAGTCAATACCCTCATCCTTTTTTTAATACAAATGTTAACTTTCTCTAATTACTCTAATATAAACTTCATTTGAAATTACAGACAGGTATTTGTTTACATATAATTGAGTGCTATATATGCACTATGCTAATTTAATTTCTAATGTGTTATAACATTTATTTAATAGTAATATCAATTATTAATATTAATTATACTAGTTCAATGTACCGTATAGATCATCTAGATTAACTATGTTTATAAATGTATGTCTAAATATTAATTAATTTTAAAGACAGGTTTTAATTTAAATCGTATTTTTTCAAGAACATGATATGCATTATCATATAAGAGAATGATTGACTTTAACAAAACTGTAACTTTTATGTGGGTTAAGAGTCATTCCAATATTACAGGTAATGAAAATGCTGATTAAGCAGCTAAACTGGCTGCCTTAAATGGATGGGTATATAGGGTCAGCAGCAAAAGTATTGAACACGCCGCCATTCAACCGTTAAGTTATTACAATGTATCTTAAGCAGTTATATCATATAAAAATAAATTTTAAATCATATTTCGTCAAGTGATCGTGTGTTTAAAAAAAAATGATTTCTGATTAGATTATTGGCATTCAAATACTCATGTCAGTATTTGAATATCACAGACTATATTTTAATAAAATTAAACAAATTATTATAAATTATATATTTTTTAAATTTTAAAATGTGATATTTAGGAATTACTTAACAACATAAAAATACCTTTAAATTTCATCGAGTGAAACTATCATATTGAAGACTAGATTTAAGCAGTCTGTGAACATTAACAATGAATACTTGTGGCTTATAAGTCTTGGAAAATACTGAATTTGGAGGTTTATTCTATGTGCCGATAGTACGGTTAAAAAATCTCTCTTAAAAGTTTCGGTCCTATATCTTTGAACTAGCAGTAAATATTTGTTAAAATTCTTAGCAAGACTTGTACTACAGTAAATATTTTTTTAGGTGGCAAGATGTCTTGTATTTCGTTTGAACAATGTCCTTGGAAATATTTATAGAAAATGCAAAGATATGCTTAGCTCATTTTTTGTGCAATAATTCAAACTTTGTTTAATTACTAACAGTATTAATTGGTGCACTTATCGTATAATCCCAACGGATGCTGACTGACTCAACAATAGACTATTTTCTTGAATGGAGAATGTTAATTAATAGAAGAACAAACTTATTAAGAATAACAATCATTTTAAGTAACTCCCTAGTACCGACCTTTTCATGTTATAATTAACCCTGATGGGATCAAGAGCCTTGGCATAGTAATCGATAAAAATATAAATTGCATTCACATTATATTGTAAATATGTAATCATTATTCAAAATCTTACATACTTTAATAATTTAAAACATAAATATATTGATAAAAAAATAAATAACACAATGCAAAATATAATTTTGATTTGTTTGTTTAACACTAATAAGAATACTGTAAATTATTGAGGTATTTGCAAGAAAAAAGATAATATATTCAAGATCTCAACATCTGCCATGCAAACAAACATTCCAATCCATACTCGCTTAATGAATTTCTTTGCAATTAATCAGAAAAATACAAATAGAAACAAATAAGTGTATTTATACAACTAATTAAAGGAGTCGTAAGTAATATTAAAATAGTCATCTGTAGAAAATGTACATTAATATGGATTAATAAAAACTAATGATGGATACAAATTTGTGCAATACGCACACTGGCAAAACTATGTAAATAGTATTAAATTATTTAAATATAAAGTAAAATAAGTTGAGTGAATTGTTAATCAAGAAAGTAAACTAAAGAATCACTGTTCAAAGATACTGTATAATTTAAGGAAACTGGATCAATAATAAATAGAACAAATTGTTTGCTTTAACATGATGCTGCCAGGTTATTGCTTTTCACTGTGAATGGAAGTATGACTAAAATCTGAAATCATCGATTAAACCAGTTTTACAAAAACTTTGTGAAGTTTTGAAAACTTTTGACTAGCATCAACAATTTATTAGTTAATTTCTGCAATAACATGAAGTGAATTATTAATTTTTTTAAAATTTTTGTTGAAACCAAATATAGCTCAACAAACAACGGTTTAATTAAACAACTAAATAGTTTACCCTTAAGATTATAAATATAACTGGTACAAAAAAAACTAATTTTTTTTAAGAAGATATCATTTTTAGTAGTTGGTAAAAAAATTAGATTCGTTTCCCATCATCAGTTAAAAAAATATTAATTCTTTGAAAAAAATTAATAAACAAAGTTGTGGCAACAAATTTCCATTATTTAAATAATAAGTGTAGTACGGATAAGTATTGCATCAAACCCGATTATAACGTATTTCAAATAAAAACTCAAGAAACTGTCCCGACCTTACATGACAAACATGATCTTAAACAAAAAAAAAGAATTTTTACCATTTTGCAGTCTGAAGAAGCTATTTTTAATGCACAATACCAGTACCCAGAGTACTATTTTAGAAAAGATTTAAACTAGTCCAAACTTTAACGACCTAAGCACTTTTTTTTGCGCTAGCACTATCAGTCAAAAAAACTCACAAACCATGCGTATCTCATTCCTTGTTCGTCCGTAAGTGAGATTTTGGCTGTAAATTAAATATTTCATGCACTGTAAAGAAATGCATGAAATATCATACCATTTACAAAATCTTAACCTTGAAAGTCAATCATCATGCAACAATGCGTAGACCCACTGAATGCAATAAGGGTACAATTGAGCTTTGTATGCGCCACGCTATTGAATTCAATATTATAGAAATCTGCTTTGCTTATTTGAAGAATTCTAAAATTGGTTGATCGGTATTTAAAACTAATTGTATACAAATACGGCCACCGTATTTTTCATGGTTTAACCAAAAATTTCACGTCACACGTCTACTACTACTGCTGTAAAAGATACAAAATAATGCAAATTTAAAAAACATTTGGCAGTCAGACAAAAAGTCAATGGCTCCTTGCTTGTCCGTACGCTGAAAATATGTCTATAACTCTTCATTACCATACACATCTGCCATTTTTATATAAAAAACAAACAACCTCAAACTGGACATTAATTCCCTGTTTCGAAAGTATTAACGCATTACCTTCTGTTAGGAGAAACGTTGAACTGTTTGTGTGTGAAGGAGACTGTAATACAGTTTCAGTCATCTGATTCAAATAAATCGCGCCAAAAATGCCGTTGCCTGTCCGTGTAAGGATTTAACTGTACTACAGTCTCCTTCACACACAAACAGTTTAACGTTTCTCCTAACAGGAGGCATTGCGTTAACACCTTCGACACATTAGTAAACTTAAATTGTTTAACAGCTACTGTAATTTTATAAAAATTGTCTCTTCGACCAGTGAGATGCTAGGCACACTGATGATGGGTGCATACCCTGAAACACGTGTATGTGGTTCTTACTGGATGAAAAGACAATTTGCATAAAACACATCATTTATTAATTTTAAATTCCCTGTTTATCTATTTTTAGTAGTGTTTTGGAGTATTTAATTAACAAACCTGTTACTAGAACTTACCACAACAGTCGTAAGTAACATCGTAGAAAGTATTTATTGTTTTGTCTTATTGGCTATTTTTGTTATTCATACAGAAATAATTATTTGGTAATTTTTCTTACATTTCTATAAATAGTTATGGTATAAACTAGGAAAAAAACAAGCCAACTATATTATTACAAACGGTAGTTTGATTACAATCTTACCACTATTCATTAGTAAATATTACCCATTTATTGGTAACTGTACTCACCTGTAACAAAAATAAATACTATTAAATTAATATCAACAAAATATACTACATACAATATTAAAATAATTAAATAAAACAAGGATTTAGAAAGAACAAGTCCACGATAGATGCAATATTTACCATACGCCAAATAACTGAGAAAGCTATAGAATTTAACAGACCTGCTTTCATGTGCTTCATCGACCTCACCCAAGCCTACGACATAGTGAGACTAACTTACTTTGTGCCGAAGAAAAATATACACCCCAGCATAATAACTATCATTGCCAAGCTAAACATCAATAACTACACATACATAAAGATAGCAGATAAGCTATCGGAGAAAAAACCCGTAGAAACTGGAATAAGACAGGGAGACAGTCTAAGCCCTGCCCTATTCAACATAATCATGGGCAAAGAAATCAATCAAGTTCTATGCTATGCTATGCTGACAACACCGTAATGATATCCGAGAGCAAAAACGATCTGCAACGGCTTCTTTATAAGTTCGAAAAAACCGCGTCAAAATTCAACATGCAGAAATCGACGAGCAAAACACAATGTCTAACCGTAGCTAAGGAGTCGCGCAGATGCAAACTCACTGTATACAACAATAGAGTAGAACAAGTGATAAACTTCAAATACCTGTGCGCCGATATAACAAGCAGTAGAGACT
Organism: Tachinus rufipes; assembly: GCA_963932245.1. NCBI lineage: Eukaryota > Metazoa > Arthropoda > Insecta > Coleoptera > Staphylinidae > Tachinus > Tachinus rufipes. Next base: position 57,890,936 of record OZ010748.1, read on the forward strand.
TAGTGAAAAAAGTGAAAGCATCGTTAAGATCGGAATATCTAAAGGATATAATATGCAACTTCTCAGAACAGCGGAGATAAAAACTTTGAGATGCATGACAAGGTGTAGTCTACGAGACCACATTAGATGCCACAACATCAGAACGCAGTGCGACATTCAAGATGTGGTGAGATGGGGCCGCAATAGAAAAAGAGAGTAGAGAGACCATGTCGACAGGATGGATAAGTCCAGCCTACCAAAAATTGCCTAAGAGGGACTACCAACATCAAAAAGACCTCCAGAAAGACCCCCAATACAATAGTTTGTGCTATTGTATTGGGGGTCTTTCAGCTGGATTTCGGCGTCTCAACTACGGCTGTAATCGATGAAGACAAACAGGATGCAATCCTATAACAAAGAAGAAGAAACAAAAATGAAGAAGAAATATAATATATTTTTTAGTTTTGAGTTTCCAAATATTTTTATTACATTTTTATTATTTGCAAATGCAAAAGCAGTTTATTATGTTATTACCTAGCTATAGAAACAATATACATTTTACATATTTGTTTGGTACCAATCGCTTAATATTTGTCATTTTTATATCAGTTTAAAGAAGTAAAAACTAGTGATTTGCAACTTGAACACAATTTTTTTTATTTTTTTTTATATTAAAATAAAGGCAGTAGTTTAAAGAATAAATGTGAGAGAATGGAGGCACTAGTCCTTCCTATTTTTAAGCCAAATATTGGTGCAAACAATTCAAATAAGACAGGAAATTCATTCATGATAACCCAAAGTATGAAAAACCTCTGGCACAAACTAACAAAGTTGAGGATTTGGTTTTGATTGACCAATTCAAAATTTCAATTATTGCTAAAAATATTAAATGCAAGTGTTTTAAATTCTACATAAACATTTAGGAATAAACAAAGTGTTGGCACAATAAAGTTTCAAGGTATTGAACAGCCAAACAATAAAAAAAACTGTGTAGACGACAAATTTGCAAAGAATTATTGGTAGGAACAGCAAAAGTAATAAAAATTTACAACTATTTAAAAACCTAGTGCAGGCGGTTGCGTTGATATCGGAGTTTACTGCTCACAAATGACGTTATAGATTGGATTTTTTTTGATGCAGCGGCCAATATTTTACGATTTACTCTTGTGACATATACTAGGTAGTCAAATTAAATTGTGTATTACCATATATGCCACCATTTTGGACTGGTCGAGTTGCTTTACTCCAAGTCCAAAGCAAAAACATTGTATTAGCGTTTTAGATGGTAAGCATGGAATGGGCCACGTTCAACATCAGAATTAAAAAGTACCAAAAAGTAAGTTTTTGTTGCAATGCTTTTTTTTAACTTGGTGGAACCATTCAATAACGGCAAACAAATTTTGATTATTCCTGATTGGTGGCAGAGGAAACAGTGTTTGCTTCAAGTCAACCTAAATCGATTGTTTTAAAACCAAAAACCACAATACTGAAACCAAATTCTGAACACGTTAACCTTTGGAACAAAACGGATCCAAGTAATATGCTTAGAGACATAATACGAGCAAAACAACCGGCCAAGTTTTCGCATAACGCGCTCTACTGGATTGTCTTGTAAATGTCTTACGAATAATAAAACGTACTAAAAGGAATTTTTCGGAAAAATTCTAGCCACAGTTTTTTTTTAAATTTTTTTAGGCTTCCCTGTTCCGGAAATATACCGTTTGCATAGCCGGTTGATTATCGGTGTAGAGGTAGCCCCTTTAATTGGGTATAATATCATAAATTTAGAAACAACGATCGGAAAAGAAGACCAAAAAAATTTACCAAAACAAGTTCATTAGGTTTGAATAAAATAATTAGCTCAAATTGAACGTTAAGTAAAAAAAAATGCTTATTCTGTTGCAAATATTTGCTAAGGAAGAAACGACTGGTCGGTTCAGAACCGGATTTTTTTTGTTTCTGTGTCTGGCTCAGCCGGGCATCTGAAGATTGTGCCGCCGAAAGACGCGCTAACAAAAGAAATGGCCAGAAAGTTCACCGGCAGACTAGAAAAAAATATTGTTACAAAAGTTGGAAACGTCGCATAACGGGAAAGTAAGTCAGCAATAAGATTACCAGGGACAAACTCCACCACAAAATCAAAATCCTGCATCGCCAACACCCACCGTAAAACACGGGAAAACAATAACAGCAACTTATTGAATATACCAAATCACGGTGGTTAGTGAGTACTGGAAAGCAAGAACACCCGCCATCGTTTCATACCAAAAACAACCGCTAGTAATTTCTTTTCCAAAATCAAATAGCGACATTCTCGGCCAAACAAGCATCGGCTAAATCAGCTTACTACCCGTTTGCCCTCATCGGACATCTGAAACAGAATAGCACTGCACACTGCACATAATAGTGTAAATTTAAGTTTGGGTGATATAAAAGAACTTCTTCAAAAAGTTTACGTTTTACACACAAAACAATATTTCCTAATCATGCTCCAATTCCATCAGTTTCCGTTTTGAAATAAAACACTTGCATCTATCGAACGTTTGTAGGAGCTGACAAATTACATATGGCCTGGACCCGATCGGAGTCTAGTCAAATACCATCCAAATCTACAAAACATCAAAAAAAATTCTAAAAAAAAATTAGACGTGAAATGAAAAACTTGCTTTTATCAAACTTGTGTAAAATCCGCTTCTGTATCTGGTTCAAAACAAGATCAAAGTGGCAACAGTGTTCTTCAAAACTTGATATAGAGATAATAAGATCTATCCGTATGCATGTAAAAACAAATCAAAAACAAAGCCCAAAATACGGTCCATATAGCAAGTGAACAACGAAAGCTAGTTATTAATCCAAAAGGCAGCACGTTAAACTAGTACGAATTGGTACCAACTCAAAAATTAGTAAAACATTGGTGACTCTTTTGAATTGCCAATAAGACACGGCCAATTCTAGTGAAGATAGAAAATGGGAGCCATTAAACGTGGAAATAATGTCTTCAATAGGTCAAAGAAGCTTGCAATCCAATTCAGTCATATAATTAAGACGGCAAGCGTCAAGACACAACTAAACCATATCGTTACGCTTTAATGTTGTCATAAAAAGACTGAAGTAGGGCATGTCGGATCTTTCAATTATCCCCAATAGTTCTATTTGAGACAATGTGGAAAGCAAAAATGTATCCACGACTTTTTTGTTATCCAACTCAAGTACAAGCTGAGTAGGAATTGCCTGCTGTGCTCAATTAATTGCGCAAACTCGCAAGCACATTATTTCGGAAAGCATAAGTTCGAAAAAAATCAAAATTGCTTTAATCACAATAAAATTGTATATTTTTTTGTTGCAGTGAATAAAAGCCTTAAATAGAAAAAAAAAATCTTCTCCGAGAAATATTGGGTGGGCTAAACCTGGAACAACCAGAAACTCAAACTCTACCTTAATGCTGAGTAAATTAAACGGCAAATACAGCTGATGAGTGACTGTTGACTGTCTGTAATTTGCAACCTAAGTGATTTAATAGAACTGATCGGAGTTTTAAAATTATAATGTTTGTAAAGTCACAATCACTTTCAAAAAATCATCCAATGGGTTTTGATTTAAAAAAGTAGTTCTAATTGAAACATCTACATGCATGCAATGTTTCGGGTAATAAATTCTACTGTGCGTAATTTTTACAACGCATCCCGGATGTCCACGGCGCAAACAAGCTAGGTTGCAACATGCATGGTAAAATGCTGTGCTATTAAGTGACAAGATGTTCGTCACCAAAAAAAGTATTAAAAACTGTGCCTTAACTTAAGCATATAAAAGAAATAAGTACCACATTGCCCAAAAAAAAAATTACTCAATTTCAGTCTACCGCATAACTCATGTTGCCAAACCAAACCACAAAATTATTCAAAAAACATTTTCCAAAGTTTTCCAAAGTTGCAACAAATATGTGCGATGGCACTACAGCACTATCTGAAAATAAATTATGTATAAGCAATGTTCGCAAAAAGGAATCTGGTATGTGTCCATTACACATTCTAGTTTTTAAAAAATAAAACCAAGTGCACATTTTTTGAGTTGAAAGTTGGTAAGTTTTCACATATTTTATTAAACTTAAGAATTTGTTGAACCGCATAAGTTTGTTTTAAATCAGCACAACCCATATCAATTTAGAAATGCATAGTTATTATTGAAGTAGTGGTCAAGTTAAATTGTGTTTTACCAGAAATTGTTAAAAATAAATTAGGTTCATATAATGTATATGCAAATTATTATTTTCTTTAAAAAATTTTGAAGTATTTCTAAATAATTTTGATGATGATTTATAATACGTGAACCACACCACTCACTATTGTTTTAAAAATATTGTTTTGTGCAAAATGAAGATATCTGTGTGCCCCATATATGCAATGTTAAAATGCAACTATTCCTTTAATAAACAATGTTGATTTATCAAAAATTTAATATATATTTTTATATCATTTTCTTTCTGCTAAAATGCTGTAACCCATCCACAATCAAAAGTCCAAAAGCTTAACTTCATCTATTATTTTTTCAACAATAAATCTAGATGAAATTTGTGCATTATCTTCAACTGAACGAGGAATTAAAACAAATGCTGGATTGTTTTTGTGTAATTTTTTTTAACGTTTTAAATGCAACCAGTTTCCACTTTTTTTTACTAATTACCTTGATAACATCAATGCCAATGTACTTAGTTTTGAAGATATAAATGACGTATCACACCGACAAGGAAAAACTATGCATAGACATACTTGATATAGCAAAACCAATTTAACACAAATCCAACTGAAATAGTATTACAACACTACTTTTACCTATTGTACATTTTACATAAAAATGAGCCAAAATGCCAAATTTTTAGGAAAAAATAACAACTATAAAGCAACAAATCCAAATAAAACGTTTACAAATATAAAAATTATCAAATATTAATTTTTTAGTACATATATTGGTAATTCTTTATCTTATCTTAAAACTATTTTGTATTAATTTTTTGTATTAATCAAAACCTCATGGAAAATGCTAATAAATAATGTTTATAGTTATACCTAAAAAAAAAAAATAAAAACTAGTTAAATTGATTATGTCCCATCTACTTTATATTTAGCAGCGTGAAACTGTATATAAATAACAAATAATTGTTTCAGTTTTTCTATAATATTAATGATAGTGCTATTTTTGTTGTAGTGAATAATGTTATTTTAATGAAATGTACCACAAAGTAATACATGTGACATTAAAAAAATTCAATTAACGTTGCAACTTGTAATGTTTTATGACAAGCCTAAATGGATATACATGTTATTACTTTATGATGGTATCAAATCATAAGATACATTCATCAAAAATGACGGAAAGTCAACTACTTACGGTATTACAGAAAGACAGTAAGGACATTTGCATTCCATTAGAAAAGATATTTTTGAAAATGACTAGTAGGTAAGTGGCGACACTTAAAGTAGCCATCGTTATCCACGTGCATGCGTTTAAGTGCACAGCTTTCAAGTTGAAATTGTTTGTTTAAATGAAAATGCCACAATAGCATATGCAATTCCTCAATTACCTAACAATCGGAACGATAAACGTGCTCGCTCTATTCGCGATAAACTCGGCTACAATCAATTTACCCAGTGAACTTTAACACCTGACACCGAAACCCGTCGACTCGTGGCGGACCCAAGTTTGCTCGCTTGGCTGTTGTTCTTGCACATACGCAAGTCAAGTTTATAGAAATTTTTTCATCACAACATCGCGTGCATCAATCGGGAAAATATTTGGGTCGACATCTTAGTGGGTCGCGTCGGGGCCAGATAAGTGCCCGCCGAATTTTACGGTACTGAGGTGATTGCCCCGTCGCGCCAATAATTAATCAATTCATTCTTTATTTGGATGGACCTCCAAAATCATACTAACAAAAAAAATTGACATTACCACGAATTTATAATGAGCGACAAAGCGTGCGCACATTTAACAGTAAATCGGCGTTCGTGACATCGAGGACGCGTAAGGATACTAATTGCGTTCTGGTTAATTATAAATAAATGTTGTTTAATATCTGTGTAATTTAAAGTCTCCTTACATCGAATTACTTAATCTTCCCTAATTCAAATTTAATTAACAGTGAAAAAGTTATATATAAATGACAAGTAGTAGTACCGTTGTAACATTTTTTTTATTACATAATTAAATGTTTTAAATTGCATATGCATTCATTAAAAATAACCATTTCCATAAAAGCTAAATTAATATCATGCATATTTATTATCAGTTTTTAATAATGACATTGCAATTTTAGACTTGATGAAGAAAATATGCAAAACATCAAGTACAGGTTATTACTTAAATCGAACGTTATTAATGATAAAGACTTAATTTCAATGCCATTATTTAATTGCTAAGAACCCAGAAATTTTTATATCAGTTATAAATAAAAAAATTATCATCAAAAATTATAGATTTAAATCATGCGTCCGTATGATCAAACACGGTTGCAGAGTGCGTGTTATTTTTCTTCGACAAAATGCACCAAAAAGTAAAAAAAAAATTATTACAAAACTTCAGAATCAAACACAAGAGCTATGTAGATTAAAGTCCGCCTAAAAAAATTCAAGAGTGACTTAGCGCCGCATCAAACACACTTTCACATACCACTTAGTGTAAGATCTAAAAAATCAGAAGTCAATGAAACTTAAATTTATTTTTTTTAGGAACCTAACATTTACAAATGGCACAATTTCTAGCAAGTCGAACCATCCTTATGATCATAAGATGGAGGCGTACAAATCAATGATTCATTCCTAGAGCAATCACAATTCCAATGGCACAAAAATGTACAATTAAAGATAATCAAACAAATTGCACTCAACATTGGCTATCCCATCAATACAAAAAAAAATATTCAAAAAATTTCAAAAACGTATATTCTCATACATATAAAAGAAATGGCTAATTCAAGATTCACTTGTCTCACATATTTTGGCCCAGTCACCAAATCCGTATCAAATGTTCTTTCTAAACTTAGCATAAAAATTGCTTTTAGGTCAAAACTATCCAACATCTTATTAAATGCAAATGAAATAAATAATAAGTATATAAATTAACAAGTGGAAATTGCACAAGCGTATATATAGAACAAACAGGCAGGAATTTCATTGCCCAATACAAAAAACATAAAAGATGATTTCAAAATAATAAAATAGATTCAACGTTTGCCAATCACGTTCAGGAACATCAACATACTTTTCCAAAACTCGATGACGTTAAAATTCTGCGTAATTCGCAAAAGAGACTTAAATAAAATTTACTAAAAGCATTGGAAATTTTTATACAAAAAAGTAACGTCGCACCCCTTTTTAACGACCAAATAGATTTAATACATTTTTCAGAATTAATAAAACCATTAGTCAATCTATCTTTTTTAGATAATCACGTTCATTAACCTGTTTTGTAATATAATCTGTTTACTATTAATGCCGCATGCTCATGACTGTAATCTTTAAAAGTAATTTTCAATCACCTTTGTAGCTGGGGGGGGGGGGGGGGGGGGAGGGTGCATTGAGAAACTTGCTTATGTATTTTTTTTTAGTTTTTATAACTTATTAGTAGTCCTTTGATCGGTGTATGAGGATATAAAACCCATAATAAAAATCTACAAGTTTTTTTGTCGTTTTTTAACTTAATCGCATTTTTTGTTTAAAAACCGCAATTTTAACTCAAAAGAAATAAATTTACTAATGAAATCAACAAAAAATTTTCCGTAGAATCTAAATCTGGCACCATTTCAATTCTATACCCTGACTATAAGCCGCAAAAGCCACAAAACCATGTTTTTGTTCTCAGTGGGCTGGGCAAAAAAAAGCATTTTTTATTTTATTTAGCCGCCAAAGTTGACGTATTTTGATGTAAATTTATTGGAAAATATAATTTTGTTCTGTGTATTTGGGTTTTAAGGGTCTAAAACTCAAAAAATCTGCAAAGTAGGCCTATTCTTCAACATAAACTCTTAGAAATGCTCGTTTAGCCGCGCTCAGAAAAACAATTCACCAAATATGATTAAAAATTTGAATTCTGGGGACAATTTTACATAGAAAATAGTCAGTGTTGTACTCATCGTCTATAGAAAAGTACATCTAGAAAAAAATGTTTACAAAATTTTCAGGCAAAATATGCGTTAAATTTTTTTTTTTATATTTACAAAAAATATTATAAACACACTAAGGTGTGGTTTAAAACTTTTTTTAACAAATTTTGATAAGCCCCAGGCAGATTTATGTTTGAATGCCAAAAATAATAATATTTTCAAATTTTGGCGCCAATAGATCGAGTTTAAATTTGTACCGCAAGCGCAAAAACTATCAAACAAAGAATAAAATGACCCAAAATTGATTCAAGCGACAAAAGATGTCTTTGTTAAACTTTGAAAATAAGTTTAAAAAAATATAATCCAAATAATCTTTAAGAAAAATTTAAAAAAAAAAAAAAATTAAGTAAATGTTGAACAAATTTTTTTTTTCTAGATGGTTTTTCTTTACCAAATTAGAACGACACTGACTATTTTCTATGTAGAATTGTTTGCAAAACTAATTTTTTTAATAATATTTGGTGTATAGTTTCTCTGAAAACAGCTAAATGTGCATTTGTAAAAGTTTATGTTGAAAAATAGGCTTATTTTTGCAGTTTTTTTGAGTTTTAGACCTTTAAAACCCAAATACACAAAACAAATTTATATTTTCCAATTAATTTACATCAAAACACGTCAACATTGGCAGTTAAAAAAAATAAAAATGCTTTGCCCAGCCCACTGAGAACAAAAACATGGTTTTATGGCTTTTGCGGCTTATAGACAGGGTATAGACTATAGACCAGATTTGGATTCTACGAAAAATTTCTGATTGATTTTATTAGTAAATTTATTTTTTTGAGTTAAAATTGCGGTTTTTAAACAAAAAATTCGATTAAGTTAAAAGCGACAATTAAACTGAAAAAAATCGTAAATTTTTTTATAGGTTTCATACCCTCATATACCGATCAAAGGACTACTAATAAGTTATAGAAACTAAAAATACAGATAAGCAAGTTTCTCAAGTTCTGGTCCGTTTGAAATGGAATTGCCCATATATCAACCTTATAAATTGTCTATATTAATATTTCAAAGGTTGACATTGAAGGAATTACAGAAAACATACATTTAAAATCACTTCAGCAAACTAATAACATTATGTGTTTGCATAATATGAATGTAATACTAATTATTAAATAACTATCTTTTAAAATTCATTACTAATTAGCATATGTTAGTTCTTCTTCAAAGAGCACATTAAATGTGTCTACTTTAAAAAAGACTTTTGAAGACCACCAAAGTGTGAGTTTTGTTTTTTATACAATCTCTCATTTAATTTTTTAAATGTACATCAACAAAATCTAGTTTTAAATTTAAATTACAAAAGATAAATAATGCGTTAATAACAACTGTAACATAATAAACAAGTAGTAAATATTAATAAATGCAATATATTGTTAAATGTATATTTATAAGAAAAAATAATTGCCACTAATGATAAATAAATGTAAAACATAATAAAGAAGTTGAAATTCTACAAATATATATATTAATCCATTCAGTAACCAAACTTATTGTTAAATAAATAATACTATAAATATATATTTTTATTTAACTTCTCTTATTATAAAATTAAAGTATTTATTGAGATTAATGTAGAAATGCAGCAATTAAGTATAAGTAGAAAAGATTATTGTAATTTGATTGTGAGAAACTAGTGCAATATATAGTATTGACCAATGCGCGCTTCAATTATTCTTAATTGAAATGTCGTTAAGGATTAAAATATATATAGTTAATAATAAATAAGATGGTTAGATAGTTAATCCAGTTTTGATAATTAAATATAAATGTAAACTTATTTTCTAAAAAATATAGTACATTCTATTTATCAAAATATCTTATTTTCTTATTTAAGGATACGAAAAAAGATTTTTATGTTATTTACCCAGCTTAAAAACAAAAAAATAAAACTTAATAACAGTAACTAGCCTGACACCAAAAGGTAAAAAGTCGAATAAATAAATAAAAAACCGTAACTACTATGTTTCCATACGTCCTCCAACCTAACCCAATCCTACCTAAGCAGAAATAAATAACATTATGTATTTGAATAATATCAAACTAATTGTTATAACACTCTAAAGATCATCCACAAAGCATAGCTATTCTACCATTAAATGGTCTTTTAAATTAGCGTTTTGTATACGGTTCAGCCGCGACGCGCCATATCAATCTGGGGAAAGAAGTTATTGCTAATAACCGTTAGACTGTCAATGAATTCTGATTTTTTCTTGTACAGAGTACAAAAAACTAAAATTGTTTTTGTTGTTGCTAGAAGGAACCAATAAGACTTTACTCACACCCTTTATTCGACAGTAGCAGCTGTTTTTAAAAACAAACAAAAACAAAACAAAGAAATTTATTAATTACTAATTTATATTTCTTCTAAACAAAACGGTACGCCAAGATAACGATCAGTAGACAAGTAAGAAGAAAAAGCATCAATGACTCTCACTTCAACAGGTAGCCACGTAACCCCAACAAAAAGCCTGACGTAATAAAAGAAAAAAAGCAAACGTCAATGCCAAAAAACACAATCAAATAAAAATTTCTAAACACTTCAAAAACCGTAAACCAGTACAAAACATTAAAAAACCACAACCAAAAAAGAAGTAAACAATAACATTGCCCAGAACAACGTGCTTCCCGCCCACTCTTAAACAAAAAACTCATCACTTCCAGAACCAATTTTAATAAGACACTTTTATTACACAAATACCGCAAACAATAATATCATAGTAGACATAGAAAAAAAAGATCAGCTACCTTGTATACATCATACAAAACTGTAAAAAATTGCTTAAGTACTGATAAGTAAGATAAAGTGGTTGTTGCAAGCACAAAGTCGGCGTCTATTATAAATTAAATACCACCTCTTTAGGCTAATAGTAGAAGAGCTCTGTTTTTTAGCAGAGCTCCTCGACCATTAACAAATAGCTATTTCAACCGGCGTATATATACAGTGTGTCCGCGGAAAAAAACCGTATTATTCATTTTCGACCAAAAATCATTTTTTATAAAAAATACTGCTAGTGCTAATAAATTATGAAAGTATGAAAATGCTTCAAGGTGATATAAAAATTTAATTTTTTAAAAATTATTCTACATAGCTACCTACCAACTCGACACACTTTTCCGCTAACTTAATGAACCTACCGTGCACTTTACAAATGGTCGCGGCACATTCAGATCATAGATTGCTTCTTCTATACGTTGTATTAATATTTTCCTATCATGTGGAAGATCATCTGAATAAACCTTTTGTTTGAAGGCACCCCACAAAAAGAAATGTAATGGAGAAAGATCAGGCAACCTAGCTAGGTAATGTTTGGGCCAATCCTCCTTATCCACCTTGCGCCAAAATGATCATGTAACCATTGTCTCACTAAGACTGTGCAATGTGCAGGGCTGCCGTCTTGTTGCCAAAACAAATTATTGCGTACTTCTGGCTCTAACGTATTAAGAAATGGTAAGACAAAATGTTCCAAAATGTTCAAGTACACGTGCTGGTTTAAATTTTCTTCTTTAAAATATGGGCCAATAATCCGATCGTACAAAATTCCACACCATACATTTTTGTAACATTGACTTTGTTTGTTTGACAACTATATTTTGAAGATATGTACCCGTTTGTGCAAAATGTACATTCATCGGTAAAAAAAATAAATTTATGAAATCTTTGGTATTCAAGGAAATTTTTACCTATCCATAAAAAAAATCTCTAAACTTCTTTCTTCATCACCAAGTTCAATTGTATGCCGCTTCTTTGGCTTAAACGGTTTAATTTTGTTTTCCTTAAAAATTGGGTGTGATACACTTTTGCTTAAATCCAGTGTTTCTGCACGCTTCTTTAAAGATAATTTCAGGTTATCTAAAACTGACCCTATGCTAATAATGTAGCTGCATCATTTTGATCCTATTTTTCTCTGATTTCTGTACATTCTTTGAATTTTTTTAATAATTGCAGTGCTTTTTTTTGTCACCGGCGTATTAGGAAATTTTTCATAAAAACATCAATAGCGTATTGATAAAACACATTTCTAATACCATAACATTGTATTAAATAAATACGTTCTTCTTTTGTTAACATTTTCAAAAATTCCTTTACAAAATCAGAATACTGGCACATGTAAGATTCTGTTCTGTTCTTGTTTTCAAATTTTTATTTCAAATTTTTTTATTCAGACTTTACGTTAGTTTATAAAAAACTTTGTTTTATACATTTTTTGTAAAAAATAATAAATTATGGTACTTATCTTTTAAAGCATTTTCATACTTTCTTAATGTATTAACACCCGGTATATGTGATATAAAATTTTCTTATTGTTAATTCAGTTTTTCAACAAGCAGAACTTTTTGTAAAGAATGACTTTCGGTCGTAAAATAAATAATAAAGATTTTTTCGAAAATGGGTACCCCCATCAGCGGACACACTGTATATAATACGTGCAAAACTTGTCTTTACTGAAAAGAGACCTTTTTATGTAACATAGTTAATCTATTTAGATCTCCAAAACTCCACAAAACAAATTTAAAATAAAAGTTTCAATGTACTAGGAAAACAGATATATTAGAAACAAGATTTTGCATGGAGTTTTGAAGATAAACTTTGTCTTCAATAATGAATCTTTAATTTTCTTGTTCCCAAATCAAAAATTGGGTTAGGTTGTATCCAATACTTGATTTTATTTTATTTCTTTTTTCGGGCAGAAACTTTTGTCCTAATACTAGTCACATGCGTATTTTACTTAATGTTTTTAACACCTGGGCATTATTACATCACTATTTACAAATTTAATGTCGACCATTTAATCTTTTGCTGTAGTGGAAAAACTTTGGTTAGGCCAACCTTGTAAAACATCATAACAACTTTTTTTTGTCTTAATTTGCTTGATTCTCCTGCTGACAAAATCAACCTGATATTAATGTTAAAAATATTACAGACATTGCAACAAGCTACAAAGAACAACATGTCTGCTAACAACTTCTTCGCTTAGTAGCCACCTTTTTTATAACATGAAATGGTAACAACCTTTAATTGCTTACTTGCTTTGACCCAAAACATCTTGTTTTTCTTGTTGTTTTTGCTAGAACCAATAGCTTGTGATGCTAGAATCTCCATCTTAACACCAATGCATGGTGTACCATAGTACGGTATATTCATAAAAACTATGCTAACAGCAACCTAGCAACTTCAATACCAATCTAGTTTGTTAAACACATCTACAAAGTTTCTTAAGCATAGGTGCGATTAACCGTAGACAGTTGTAAAACTCTTCAATAGTTTCATTGTTAATGCACTTTGCTATATACACCCCTAAAACCTTCTTAATCTTAGAGGTAACTACCATAAATTCCTAGCATACTACATTTTTAAAAATTTCAGACCAAAAGTCAAATATTGTCAATTTCAACCCTCTACTTTACTTAGTCTTGTAGTAGTATCCCGACTGACATCAATAGGTTTCAACTATGCCAGATTTCCAAAAAATTGAGTACCAGGCGGTCATCAAATTCGTCACATTGAAAGATTTTACTCCTTACCAAATTAAACAAAGATTGGATGTCGTATAAGGTAAAAATTCTCTTTCTTATTTCACCAAAAAAAGATGGTCCAAAAGGTTTAAAATGAACTATAAATCTTTAGAAAATGACTCACAGAAGAGTCGATCACCTTTATTGAGAACCGGTCCAAAATAAAAACAAATGTAGGGCGTTTAAACAATATTAACAGCTACTTGTATATTACAGAAAATTAATCCAAATTATCATTAAAAAAAATCAAATATCATGTCAGCACCCCAAAAAGTATAACAAGAAGAAAATGGCATTTTAATTAATGCTCCTTCTATATAACTTTCACGGTAGATTGACATTGAATTGAAATGTTTAAATCCAAATTTCCATCAAAATTATCGTCCGGGAACATATTAAAAAATGTTGATATATTATAAAACTCCTAAAAAAACGTTAATATTCGGTAATATTGTTAAAGTTATATTATTTGACTTTATTTAATATTTTTCTTAATTATTAACATTTTAACTCGTTAATATTGTTCAAATGCCCTGCATTTATTGTTATTTTAGCATTATACAATAAATGTCGGCGTATGTCACAAATTGGATCAGCAGATTATGGGGTGCTAAGTTAACGTCGCTCGGTTCCAAAATGATCGCAGACTAAAAGTAAAGGAACTATCAGCAATGACAAGACTGTCAAATACTACATGGCCATGTAGGTATGCATAAAGTGAGTGCAAGATGGGTCCCAAAACAATTGCCTGCTGTTCAAAAACAGCATGTTTTTTGAAGTTCTGTGAAGAAGAACAAAAAAAGTTTTGTTATTTATTATTACGTAGGATAAAACTATGATTTTGTATCATAACCGACTGCTAACAAGGAATCCATCGATTGGCGGCGTGTAGGTAAACCACCATAAAAAAACCAGGGTATCCTTGTAAATCAAAAAATTTGTTGCACAATTTTTTGGAATTGTAAAAACATCTTGATGAAGAAAGAAATACTACGGTGAATTGCGTTTATAATGCTTCCTTATTACATACGTTGAGTAAAAATATTTGAACAAAGCGTACACACCGCTAAAGTTGCTTGCCTTGCCATAAGAGAACGCGGCTATCAAAAAATCAATCATCATTTTATGTTACAGTCCATACTTGGCAACTAATTCCTGCTTTCAAAATAAAAAAAATCTTTAAGAGCATACCGACCGTTACCTTGATTTGTGGTATTTTAACAAAAACGGCAACTTTGGCTTTATTGCTGCTTCTACAAATACTTTGATAAACGATTTATTTTTTTACCAGTACATTTAGAGTGGATTAAACTATGATGTCGAAGTCTTTTAGTCAAATAATAATTAGGAAATAGCCGAATAATTTCACAAAAAAGACTTCGACATATCATAGGTATTTGCCTCTAAATAACTTCAATGCCAATGCATTTTCTTAACTTTTAATTATTAAATTTTAAATCCTCATTGGTCTATGTGTGAATAACTTGAGACAACTGTGAAGTTCTTGAATGACCTTTACACTTGATTTTACTCACTCCCAAGACTTTTTTGATATATGTGCTAGTAACCGCAGCAAGTAGTAAAGTATCTCAATGATCCCAGTGTCAACACACATACATACATACATATTACATACTTTCAAAACTCCTATGGTTTATATATGAATTACTTCAGACAATTATAAAATACTCCAATGATCGCAATGCTAATGTAGTTTGATATACAAACCTTTCAGACCTGATCGGTCTATATGTGTTAACCTCAGCCAATTGTGAAATATTTTAAGAACAATGCCATACGTAAGTAATAATGTACATAGTACATTTATTAGAGTAGACAATGTTAATTATTAACAAATTTGTAATAAAAATGTTAGAAGATAATTTTGGATTTAGGCTTGCAAACCTAAAGCTGTTAGGTGGTAAAACAATAAAACAGATAAAATAGTAGTCAAAAAAAGAGTGGTTTAAGTCAATAATGACCAAGATAATTGACAATTTCCTAGTATGATGGTAATATCCAATTTCTTCTCTATTAAATTATACTTTGATTGTAGATGTCAAAAGTAATTTTATAACTTATATTAAAAATTTTAAATGATATTTAAATATAAAATTTTAAACATATCAGGCTCAGCAAGCAAATAACCTTGATTCAAATTTATTAATCATTAAAAAGTATATTATATTATTTATATTGTAGGGCTACTTTGTATATGCACTGTATATATTTACTCACTTTAATTGACAGAACGCTACAAGTAATATGTGTCACACAACATGTAAATTGTGTGGTTTATCTAAATGATAAACAATAATAAGTTATAAAACGTCCCGTTGTGTTTTTTACTGCTACGTTAGTATGTCACAGCGAATATAATATTTAGAGAACGGAACTAATTAAATATTCTAACATACCTATCCATATATTTCAATAACATCTGTTAATATTATTTTGTAAGTTATTATGGAAATTCCCGATGAGCAAATTGAATTTGATTACGTTACTAGTTAATTATTTATTATTAAACAGTATCTATACATGCAGGCTAAATAACTTCAAGAAAACAATACCGCACTTATACTTAAAACAAAAAATATTAATTATAATATTTTTTGTTTTAATAATTAAGCTCACACGCAATAAATTTTAAAGAAAAAGCTTTAATTTAAAATAGTGAAAAGAAATATTTCTGATATATTTTTTAATTTTTTTAATTAGATAAAATTGCAGGTAGGTAATAATAAAAAGATTGTAATTACCAAATTATAAATGTTTTTAGTGGATTAATACTTATTAATGAAACTAGACTTTAATTTTATTATTTGCATTATAAAGGGTGTCCCAAAATTAACGCAAGATTTGAATTTGTGCAGTAAATTGTTGGCAACCCTGAAGAAAAAATGATTTGGCAGCTGAGAGTTTAGGGTTAGTAAAAATTTCAACAAGACGGTGCCACAAGCCATACAGCCCGTAAAACAATTCAATTACTGTATGAGACATTTTCTGGTCGTGTACTCTCTCGTTTTAGTGATTAGAATTAGCCCCCTAGATTGTGTAATTTAACATCATTAGATTTCTTTTTATAAGGTTGTTTGAAGTCAAAGGTCTATGTTAACAAGCTCACAACCATCCGTGCATTACACAGAAATTAAAACTGCATCAACAAAATTAAGCCACATTTATGTAGAATAGTCATGAAAAATTTCAACAAAAGAGTGAGTATGTGCCAGCAAAGCCGTAGAAGTCATTTGCTTAATTTGTTATTCTATAAATAACTCTATCCTATGTACTTTATGATTCAATAAAAAAATAACAATCTAAAGACTAAAAACAGTGTTTTCTATTTAATTCAAATCTTGCGATAATTTTGGGACACACTAGTATACTATGGTATAGTATAGTATAGGGTTTAAAAATAAAAAAACAAATTTTGACTACATAACCAGACGTTAATGCGTTTTAAGTTTTGTCGTCCTCAAATATACATATATAGTTAAAGATAGTTTTAAATTTTAACTAAAAATAAATAAAAATTGGACAAAGTTAAATATCAATCAGGAAAATTTAAAACAGATTCAACAAGGCAACAATAAAACCGGCAAGCAATAACTCGGCGACGCAAACTTGGCAATAAGCAACTTATCCACGGTAAAATCATGATGTGGACACCTATTTGCGACAAGTAGATTAAACGCTAAATACATTTCTTCAAATAAAAAAAAAATGATACAAACTACAAAGCTGCGGACAACACAAATAACCTTTGCTCTGATCATAATGTTGTACTTCGTTGCTCAATGAAGCGACCCTGCAACACTGGATTTTCAATCCTAGCATTTCATAATCACATCACATCAATTTTAAACTATTTTTTGTTAAGTCATCACAAACTTTTTTGTTATTTTTTTAGATCAAAATTCCAGTGCTCAGCAATTAAGCAAAATTATTACGCTATAGTTGGAATGAAAGTTTGTTGTGTCGCACACTTGCAGTACCATGACTTAAAGATACCTATAAAAATGCAACTAAAATAAGAGAAACTTCTACTTGACAAAGGACACTTGCACTCTTTAACAAAAGCAAAACGTCTGCACGTTTATCACCAGTAAAAACTACAATTTTCCGCACCACCGTAAATTAAATTATCAAAACAGTTTACAAATAGTAAGATTCTTACAAAACCCAAAAGACTTTACGCTGATTCTAATTCAGATAATCTAATCTTAAATGTTTGTTTGTAAATGTCATATTGACATAAAATATTTTATTCAATAAAATTATAAGAATTGGAAAGTATAGTGAAAATTATCATGTAAATCAAAATAACACCTGGATTTATAATAGTATGGAAAACATGGAGAAGCTGTAGTTGCTGCAGGAAGGAAATTAATTTAGTGTAAAATTTTTGTAAAATTTAAGGGTTAAGTGGAAGAACAGCAAATAAGCTGAACTTCGCCCTTTCATATACATGTAAAATGTAATGAATAAAGACTAATTATTATTATTATTATTATTATTAATAATAATTAACTCTACCGTAAAAATTAGTATACCAAATTAAATATGTATATACCGTCTATGTAGTAGTTTTAATCTAGATATTTCTGTTTGCTAGATCAACCTAATTCGTTATATTTCAAATCAATTGCGCATAAAAATAAAGCTCCTTTATGCGCAATTTCTAGGAATGTTCCGAGCAATCCTCTACTACCCAAAAAGTAGTCTGCTCCTTGCATTCTGATAAGAGAAAACCGATGACTAAAAACGTAGATGTAACAACAAAACACAAAAGCAATTAGGAACTCTTTGACAAACTAAAACTTGGCAAGCAAAAGTCGAACTTAGCCAACTAAGGCATGCGGAAATGCAACAAGAACACAACAGCAATATTCCACACCACCTGTACCAAACACCTTAGGTATATTAGAAACGCAAAAGCAAAACCTATCCAGTAGCAACACGCCGGAATCGCAAACACGACTGGCAAAAAAAAAGCAAAATCAATAAAAAAACTTAATAAAAACTTTAAGGGATACTCTTAAGAGTATTGCACTAGCAATAATCCCGAAAAGGTTCCCCAAATGTTACATCAAATCTGAGAAAGCAGAGACAGTAAATTCAACTACTCTGTCTAAGATTGACAAGATAGAACAAGACCTCACCTCGTTTTCAAGAATGCTCCTTTAAGGAAAAATTCCTGAAAACCATATGTATGAACAAGCCAACCAAGCAATGACTCCTTAGCACATTGGCCAAAGAAAACCTAGGCAAAAAACTTCAGATTATAGATCTGAAAAACTTATCTAAAGCAAAAAAGTAATAATATAAATATCAGAACCACAGTTTATACCAGCAACTCTCCTAAAAAGATTAGCGATGCAAAACACTTTAAACACAGAAACCTGGCAAGTGATCAACTCCAAGCCAGAACCCAAAGGGACCCAATATATCCTGCTTACAGATAAAGTCGCTTGGAAAAAAGTGGCTAACATAAAGCGCAAACTCTTTCTAGGTTTCTGGCCCCCTCCACAAAAAACAAAAACAAAATGGAAGAGACAAGGACCGTCAAAAAAACCGTGGATCAAAACCCACCCTCCCATCGCTGAAGAACAATAACAGTAAGTTTAATGTTAAACATCGTGCAAATCAATTAACATCACTAAAGAGCAGCTTCTGTAGCCCTCAGAGCGTACATTGTCAAACACAATATTGACAATCAGTCATTCAGTCATTCAGTCATCATCCAAGAATCTTGGATCTATAAGAAAAAGATAAAGTTAATCATACTGGGCGATTGGCTGCCAGCAGCACAACCCATTTGCAAATAATAATAATAATAATAATAATAATAATAATAATAATAATAATAATAATAATAATAATAATAATAATAATAATAATAATAATAATAATAATAATAATAATAATAATAATAATAATAATAATAATAATAATAATAATAATAATAATAATAATAATAATAATAATAATAATAATAATAATAATAATAATAATAATAATAATAATAATAATAATAATAATAATAATAATAATAATAATAATAATAATAATAATAATAATAATAATAATAATAATAATAATAATAATAATAATAATAATAATAATAATAATAATAATAATAATAATAATAATAATAATAATAATAATAATAATAATAATAATAATAATAATAATAATAATAATAATAATAATAATAATAATAATAATAATAATAATAATAATAATAATAATAATAATAATAATAATAATAATAATAATAATAATAATAATAATAATAATAATAATAATAATAATAATAATAATAATAATAATAATAATAATAATAATAATAATAATAATAATAATAATAATAATAATAATAATAATAATAATAATAATAATAATAATAATAATAATAATAATAATAATAATAATAATAATAATAATAATAATAATAATAATAATAATAATAATAATAATAATAATAATAATAATAATAATAATAATAATAATAATAATAATAATAATAATAATAATAATAATAATAATAATAATAATAATAATAATAATAATAATAATAATAATAATAATAATAATAATAATAATAATAATAATAATAATAATAATAATAATAATAATAATAATAATAATAATAATAATAATAATAATAATAATAATAATAATAATAATAATAATAATAATAATAATAATAATAATAATAATAATAATAATAATAATAATAATAATAATAATAATAATAATAATAATAATAATAATAATAATAATAATAATAATAATAATAATAATAATAATAATAATAATAATAATAATAATAATAATAATAATAATAATAATAATAATAATAATAATAATAATAATAATAATAATAATAATAATAATAATAATAATAATAATAATAATAATAATAATAATAATAATAATAATAATAATAATAATAATAATAATAATAATAATAATAATAATAATAATAATAATAATAATAATAATAATAATAATAATAATAATAATAATAATAATAATAATAATAATAATAATAATAATAATAATAATAATAATAATAATAATAATAATAATAATAATAATAATAATAATAATAATAATAATAATAATAATAATAATAATAATAATAATAATAATAATAATAATAATAATAATAATAATAATAATAATAATAATAATAATAATAATAATAATAATAATAATGTTTATTGATGCATTTACAAAAATGTATTACATAGGTCTAAAATATACATATTAATTGAACATATTTAAAAAGTTATGGTTTACATATTCTTCAATATTGTATGGTGCTAATTTCAACAATAACACTTTTACATAAATTAGAAAAAGTTTGAATGGTAGCATTTTTACATTAAATAGCTTTGGTCCATAGTAATTATGTAATGTTCTAGATTTAATCAATCATAAAAAATCAAGTCTGATGTTTTCTTTCTTTTTTGTATTATATTCATGAAAGCTTTGATTACTATTGAAGTTGTCTGTGTTTGTTTTCATATATTTTAAACATTCATATATATAAATTGCAAGCATTGTTAAGAAGCTAAGATTAATGAAAGCATATTTGCAATCCGCTCTATAATCTAAAGCAGATAGTATTCGGACTGCTTTACGCTGAAGCTTAGACAGTCGTTGACTAGCCGAAGAATGACTCCATACTGTAGTAGCATATGTAAGTTTTGACATGATATATCCATGGTAAACTGCAAGACTCACATTCAGCGATGTCATTTTTGCAATATTACGTAATATAAAGATATTCTTACTAACTGAGGAAGCTATGCTGTCAATATGACAATTCCACGTAAGCCCCGGATCTATTTAAACCCCAAGAAACTTTACTACCTTTACGTTTACTTCCTTGTCGACTGGTTGCAGCAAAAAGATTTTATTGACAGTCTTTGAAGCATTTAGGCTTAAGAGATTAGCCAAAAACCATTCTGAAAGCATCAATTGTGTATCCACCAGATCCCGCACTAACTCGTTCAGTATGTGGTGTTTATTTATACTAGCAGTATCGTCCGCGTAAAGTATTAACTCGGCTTTTGATATTGCGTTTGGTAAATCATTAATATTATTTATTTATTATTTATTTTATGCTTTTTACGGCTATTTTACATCGCCACAGTAAGTCTACGACTTGTTTAAAGTGGTTTGATGGGACCAACAGCTTAAAACGTGACTTCCGAACCACGCTGGTGGATAAAGAGCAAGTTATCATTTCAGTCATATTTCGGGGATCGAACCCCGGACTGCTCGCATGATATGCAAGTGCTCTACCATTGAGCTATCACACCAATATAGATCAAAAACAGGATAGGGCCCAGTAAAAAACCTTAAGGCACACTATATTCACCGCAAACTGATGCAAAGCCAACGCCCACCACGTAGCATGGGGGAGCAAGGGCATAAACCTAAGAGGTAAGAAACTCCTAGAGTTTATAATAGAATCTAACTTAATATCATAAACAAAAGTAATACGCAAACGTTTTGCAATGCGTTTCGTAGTGAAGTTATTAACCTAACATAAGGAAATTATAAAACAAATAAGGTGATTAAAAAATGGTACGTGTCAGACGAGTCCTCATTGTCTGATCATGCATATATCCAATTTAATACCAAGTCTGAAGAAACGCTCCTTTTAGAATACAAAAGCCTAAAAAAAATCAACTGGTTTGTCTAAAGACAGCAAAGACATGACAAGAGACATATTTGTCAACTCCATTAAAACCGCTTTTGAAGGAAGCTGCCCTAACGCTGTTAAGCACACCTCCATTAAGATTACTTGGTGCAACAAAAAACTTGAGAAAGCAAAGAAGGCAACGACTATACTAAAAAAATTAGATTCCTGCGGACCAAAAACGGAAAATTCACAAAGTCGACCAAGGGCACTGCAGACACTTCCCGAGCTCTATGCTGACAAAAGATCATAATCCAAAAGATTGCCAAAAAAAAGACTAGGGAAAAGCAAAATCCATAATTACTCAGGGCAACCTAAAAGAGGAATCAACACTTTTAAACCATTCAAGTCACCAGAAACCAATAAAATGTATCCCATCAAGCTACAGAAAAGGTTTGCAGTACTAAAAAAGCGTCTATGCAAGATCCTCAAAGCAAGCTTAGTAGTTTCACAAATACCAAGAGACCGGAGAGCGGTCAACATATCAAAGCAGAAAGAGCCACGTATGCCCTAGCTAAATCCTACAAACCAATCAGCTTGACATCCAAGGCGCGATTACTGCTGCAACATCAGTATGCCTACCAAATAAGTAAATCCTATAAACTAGCTATACACGAGCTAGTCATCAAGTGCAAAAATACTATCTAATGCAAAAAAATAGCTTAAGTGTTTTTCTGAATATTGAGGAAACATTCGACAATACTACCTTCAAATCCATTGCAAAAACAATAAAGATCTAAGAAATAGACCCTCTCGTCCAACAATAGATTACCTCTACGTTCAAAGACCGGACTCTAACCATAATAATGGAAAAACTACCGGAGTGGAGGGGGAGGGCGTAATATTAACAAAAAATGTGAGGTTTAGTCATAGATGACTTACTACAGATACTCGACATGAGCACATCTTTACCATAAACTACCCAGATGATCTAATTATCATTGCATACGGAAAGTTTAGAGCAACCGTGTCAAACATAATACAAAGTGTAGTAAACACCAAAAAAAAAATGTGCAAAAAAGAAACGTTATCAGTAAACACATGCAAAACTACAATTGTACTGTTCACAAGACGACAAAACACCACAGACCTAAAAAACCTAAAAATGTATGAAGCCACGCTCCAAATACCAAAGGAAGTAAAATATCTAAGACTAGCGATTGACATTAGGCTAAACTCCAACACACACCTGACTAATAACAACAAAAGCCATTTGGGTGCTACTTCAAACCAAAATTAAGATCGGATGTACATGGGGACTAACACTTAATATGACCAGATTTTTTTTTTTTTTTTTTTTAGAACGTAGTGAGTTGTTTGGCTCTTAACAAGTGGCCCTTAAGATATATAATATGACCAGATAGTTGCAGATAAATGAACACATTGTAAATCTTGGTACCCACAAACCTAACATAACAAATGTGTTGTATAAAGAAAAAAACTCTAACAAATGGATGAACAATAGATACCTGAAAACGGTCATAGAAACAATCTGCTGCACAGATAAAACCAAAGACCAAAATTGCACCAAAGCTAAAATCTACAAGAACAAAGACTAAAGAAAGCAAACTTTGCTACTTCTGGGTAAATATGAGTCGACTTTACGCCAGGGACATAATCGAGAAAGATAAATATAATGTTGAATAGTCAAGCGGGACTGTAGACCCTGCAATTGCCACAAATAAAATCGAAACTAGTTATGACCTGCATATACAGTCTGAAAGCAGTGGCCATAACCTACAAAGTTTGTCTGGTATAGATACCAAAAGACCAAGAAATAAAATGGCAAATCAACTTGCTAAACAAGAAACAAGACATAAATTCACTAAACTAGAACCCGCTTTGGAGTCCTATACAAAACCGGAAAAGAAATAATCCGCAGCAGATTTGAGTCGGATTATAGCAACCATTAAAGAGCTGTAAAGGATTTACACATTCAAGAGTGCTAAAAACAACCTTTTGGCTAAAAGTACTAAACTTCATCAAAGAGACGGAGCTGCTTAAGGAGTATAACATCAGAGGTTTAGAACAAATCCAATAGACCGCAGTGCATGGGTTACCAAGCAAACCACTTCAAAGTAAGAAAAAAAAAAAGTGAGATTTTTTGTCAGTAAAAACCTGACACTACTAGACAGTAGTCCGTACTCAGTGTCTTTTGAAGATTTCCACCTTCCTACGCAAAAAGAGTAATTTTACGACTATTTTTCTCATTTCCACCAACATTTAAAGCTATTATACAAAAAATATAATCGAAAAAATGCAAGAAATCTAATCTGTTGGAAAAAGGTCCAAGTATCTTAAGGCCTGGTTACACAATACGAGTTGCTGACCTGACAATAGACAGCTACTGCAAAAGGCAAGTAAAAACAAAAAAATGTTACTGTAACTTGGATGCTAGGTACCGACTTGCACATGACAGTAACTCGTGATGATGCGAGTAGCTGCACTGCAGTAACTAACTAGGACAGCTCGCATGCTAGCTCGCACTGTGTAATCAAGCCTTTGAACATTGTGCATACAATTTATTATCGCCAGTTTTTTTTTTAATAAAAATTTACTTAACACTCATTGTGTTTACGCCGCTGGTGATGTCCATCTAATTTTATGCGGCAAATATTTCAAATTCCTTGAAAAATATTAAGAAAACACAAAAGATTTTTATACCCTGTATATTGGAAACAATGGTGTGTGTAATAAATATATTAATAATACTCAAAACTTAAATGTAATACAATTTTAAAACAACATTAATTACACTAATTGTTAAACAATTTATAAAATAAAATAGTGAAATTGGCAACCAAATTGCTCGGTATAGATGAAAGCTTATTATATTATTGTAATAAACTGAAGAAAATTATTCCTACATGATTAAATAAACATAATGGGTACTTTAATTGTTTAAAAATCAAATACCTTTTTTTAAGATCACGCTTATATTATATGCAACATTTAAGATGAAAGCTCTCCGACTCTATAATTAAAATCGTTGTTTTCTTTCTAACTCATCACGAAAAATCATCTCTACAAAAAATCATTTGCATTTCACCGTCTACAAGATAGCCATCGAAACTTACTTTTACCTTTCTTTTTTGGAACAATGACGCCGTCGACGACAGGCCCATTAATAATTACAATTTACGTTTGGCGATTTATTTTTTTTTTTTTAAATAATATTTATTGTATTATTTCCGGGGTCACGTTCGGTAAAAGTGTTTGCTTATTTTTGCTACGTACAAAAATAAAGAAATTACCTAACAATTATCTAACCGATCGGATGTGCATGCCTGCTTGCTTCCTATATATTTAAAGGTTAAAAGGAAAGTGCGATCATACCGCAAATCACACATGTTTATGCTACGGGAAGTTAGTGTCAATTACGGTACGCGTAATTTAAATATTATTTCTGGGGGCGTTAAGTTTGTTATACATTTTGATGAAACAGCATTATTTATATTTTAAAATTAAAAAGTAGATAATAATGTAAAGATGATATTTCAAAATTCCTAAAGGAACTATTTATTGGTTCAATGATTTATTTTTTCCCTATTACGATGTTGATTTGGAAATTAATTACATTACGCTTAGGGTATTTTATATTTTATATTTTAACTTAAAACAAAAACAATATTTGTATAAGCACAATATACACATAACAGACAGTTAACATTAGAATTGTTTACTTTTATGTTTTACACAGTGATGGAAAGCGTAAGTACCATTTTTTATTGGCAGCACAGAACAATTGTAGTTTTTATGGTGTATTTGTTTCCCAAATCAAAATCATAATAAGGAAAAAATACCATAATAATTTTTTAAAACAATTTCAATTAAAGAACGTTCATCAACACACCTACAAGTATGTAACTATACATGGTGTCTCAAAATGGACGCCCGTCCTTTTAAAGTCATTGATAAAAACAGAAATTTAACATTTTAACTTTAAACTTCATTAAAAACTAATAAAATGAAAACAACAAAATATTGTCCACATCTTTACACTAAATAATATGTTCAAATAGACCGCCTCCTACTTCAAGGCAAATATTTACACAATTTATCATAAAAGCACAAACTCTCAGTAGCATAAGTGTCTATTAACGCCAAAGCAGCGTGAATACAAGCTACTACATCTTCAAGATTCAGAACAGGTTTACGGTAAATTTGTTCTTTCAAATAGCCCCAGAAAAAGTAATCCAACAGATTCAGATCCGGGGATCTAGGAGACCATGGTATTGGCCCTCCTCTTCCAATCCTGAAATTTTTGTAGGGTATTTCTCACTTGTATTCCATACTTCGTCGGTGAACCATCATGTTAAAACCAACAATTAATACAAGGCTGAATTAAGTCGGTTTGGTAAAATGCGTCGACCAATTACGTTATTATTCAATAACCCAACCTAAATGTTAATAGATCATTGTCTTTGATTATCATTGTTACCGCTATGCAACAACCATCTACAAAAATTGACTCAAAGCTCCTTATCCCATCAAGCAAAACTTGAACTTTTTGAGACCTAAATAGATGAAACCATTTGTCCTCAATAATCTGTGAATAGTGTCTTTTTGGATATGAGTTTGAGACGATACAATTAGAAGGCTTGTACTTGATTCCAAATCAACAAACTTAAAAATTTGCTCTTCTTGATAGACGCTTAGTGTTGATTGACGTCCTACCTGATTTTTGCTATGATTTAAATTACCTGTTTCCAGTAATCATTGTTCTACTCGACTCGTTTTTGCATTGGGGTGCCGATGACTTGAAAACCTCTCCACATAAGTTCTAGCCACTGCAGCACCATTGTAATTACATGCTTTTAATACTTTCAACATACCACCATAATCTCGATTACAATAGTATCGTTTCATTTTAAACCCACAAACCCGAAATACTTATCAACATGACAGGACAATTTATAAATTCTAAAATAATTAAATTATGTTACACAACTAAATGTCAAATCTGACTGAGATTAAACAAAATAAAAAAAATAAAATTGTGTTTTGAGTAGTAGTCGTGGAAAAAGTTATTATTTACATTTATATCAATAACTCTGTAACGAGAGACAAATGAATAAATTCTATTATTAATTTTTAATTTGTTTTAACCTTCTGAGTAAAATCCCATAAGCACGGGCGTCAATTTTAAGACACCCTTTATATGTTAGCATTTATAGGTAGCACTTTTAAATTTATTTTCATTTTAATATAATTTAAACATAATGATATAATAATTTATACTCTATTAACCTTATCAAACCTAATTTAAACAAACCGTGCGGCGACGGTGAAACCAGTATCAAATATTTTAATGCGGAAATTAATTCTGTTTTTTAACAAATAAATAAAAACAAGAATCTTGCATTTTTTATAAATTCCCTGCACATCCGCAAAGTGTTCCTGTTCCCATACAATTCGAACACATGCTATTATGTAATAATACGTTTAATCCTAGTTCAGTGTTAGCGTAGATTACATATATTTTAAAGCGGTAAATCTTAAACTACGCATTTATCCTACATAAAAGATATCTGAAAACGGATTAAAATTTAAAAAATTTAAATGAAAATATAGAATATAAGCTAATTATAATTATTTTTGTAAGTGTTATAATCAAAATGCACCGATAAATATTCACAAACGCATTGCTACCAGTGATTATTTAATCAACGTCTACCTACATAATTACCAACAATTTTAAACTCATGCATGGCGTATTTTTAAATACAATGTTTACATTTTTGTGTTTGTTTAATGCAATAACATTGTAAACATTTTCCAACTGTAATAATATGTTGTCTTAGGTAATGGCTCAGCAATTAGTTTATATAGAGCTAGACAAGTTAAATTGTACCTTCTTGGAAATTATTCAGGCTACCCAACTCTCTCCATATGCAATATTTCAGATGAAACTACAGGTGGTCGTCATAAGAGGAATTACTGTAGTAATATTACATGCACCGTTACAGTTCATAGGTTAGTGTTTTATATAAATACAAGATTGTTATGTAAAAACTATTATAATATTAAATGCATGCAAAGACCTACATTTTATAAATTAAGCCAAAGTAACCAATGTAACTAATGTAATGCAATTTATCGAAAAGCCGGACAATTTAATTTCAACAACATTGTAAACAAATAACACAAATCGGCAATTAGCATTTATCATTTCTGTTATTTATTTATCTACAGCTTAAATATAAAAACAATTACATAATTAAATCTTGGTTAGTTGTGGTAGATATTACTATGTAATAACTAAAAATAACAAAAAAATATTTAGTATGTAATATGTATTATAACAAAATAAATATTTTTCAAAAACTTAGCTACTTTTTAACCCTTAATATGTAATTTGTTGTTCAACTACAGGAGTTTTTTATGTTATCTATAAAAACAATATGTAATTTCAAAAAAGTCTTAAGTCAAGTTTCTGTCAAGTACCCACAGAACATTTTTTTCATTTTTAAATCAATTTAAAGATGCAAAAATAAATAATATACTTGAACACAGAAAAGTCATACATTTTTGATTAAAAGAAGATAATATCCTAAAGAATGTCTATGGGAAAATGATAGCAAGCAGTTCAAATTGGGCAGAAAATCCATTCATAACAAAGTAAAGTGTGGAAGACTGATGAAGATTGATGTTGATTGACCACCGAGTAAAAATTCAATTATAGCTAAAAAATAGAAATGTAAAAAAAGTGTTAAAACTCTACACAAAGATTAGAAAATGAGCAAGTATTGGCATAAACCTAAGTACACCACTAGGATCGTCCCACAAAACAAAAATCCAGGCAATAAGTTCATAAGGGCTTTTGACCACTCAAGAAAACAAAGACAAAATGTGATCACAGTTTTCTAAAACTCTGAACCAAAAAACATCTGTTTTTTTTAAGGAATTAAAACATCATCCTTACAGTCCAGGCCATTTGTGATTGTTATCTCTTTCCAAAACCTAAAAAATACTTAAAACTTTTATCGAGTAAATGCTGTAGAATCGTATTTTGCAGAATTACAAAAATGATCAATTGTCTTGAACGCAGAAAATAATAAATAACAAATAAATTATTTACTATTTTATACAGTTAATTAACGATTTTCTAGCAACAATGTACTATAAGCCCCAAACAATGTACTATAAGCCCCAATAATAGAAATAATTATGTTAATAGATTTGCTAAACTCTTTTCTTTTGTTTACAATACACAAATTCATTCAACTCTGTCGATTGAGTTAAAAAAAAAGTATGACACACAGCATGTTTAATTAGTTATATTTAAGGAGATTGCAAACCTTAAATGTAACTTTAACACTGCACCGGACGGCGTTCCATCTATGCTGTTAAAACAATGCGTTTTTTTTTAATTTTTACGCCATTGCATTTAATTTTTGAGACTAAATTTCTTTATGTTTGAAAACAAGCTATATTATACATGCAAAAATTGCATGTTAAAAAATAGTTTGCATCTGTTAAAAAATCTATAAACTATGTTAATAATATGTTTGATTTAGAAAAAATTGAGCAAGGTTGTAACCTCAAAAAAACAAATTGAAGAAGATTTAGATATAAATTTCGACTATAAAAGTAAGAAGCTTTGCTATATTAGTTGATTTGGTTTTTAAAAAGTATGAAAGGTAGTCTTATTTACAAAATTTAGAATTGAACTTTTGGTTAATTGAAGAAATTAATTCAAGTCAAAAGTAGAATAAGCAAAAATGCAAAACCTTGAAGAACATCAAACTGAAACTATTAATTCTAACAGTATTTTTTTGTTAGAAAGTTATTAACAAGACATACAGATTTGTGATCAAGACTTATACAATAAATATTGGTTATAAGCTTAGGGTGCCATACCCTATTAAATGCTTAGGAAATGTCAAGAGTTACTCCAAAATTTTTTTATTGTTTATTCAAAATAGAATTCGATCTGTAGGAGATCTATACAGGCCTTTTTTGCAAAGTCTAACTAATTTAGTTTGACAATTTACTTGTTTGACAGATCAGATTGAGTGGATCTAATTATTAAAATGTTCTATAATGTACATGTTGCAAAAGCTAGCTTTGTTATAAAAAGATGTTTATTTTTAACCAAAAAATCTATCTTTAATATTGTTTGCAATATTGCAATATTAAAGAATCATGCTGTATACATTTTTGTAAAACATTTGGTTCATTGCTTCATAATTTGGTAATGTTAGGATTTTTTTTCAATTTTTTTTTTTAATAACATTGTTCTAGTAGACTCTCTGACAAATGTTTGACTTTTTTTATGCATTCAACAATATTTGACCAAAGTTAACATCCGCATTATAAAGTGAGCAGCAGAAAATTCAGATTTAATCCCATTAAACGTGTTTGAAAGATTTGAAGTCGCATTCCTCTTCTTTTGCTCTTGAAGCAGTTTCAGCAGAAAAGAAAGATTATATTGCAATGCAATGTAGTAGAAATTGAAATTTTTAGGCAAAATTCCTAATTTTATGCAGTAAACAAAAAAATTGTTTTAAATGCGTTCTATATTTGGTTTATAAATGTTATAGAATGGGCACCAGACTAACGGATCGTACTCTTAATGAAAGCGTACTTAAGCACGATAAAGTAGTTTGAGTGTGCTTGGAGTGACTTGACATTTTGTAAATAAGTTTTAGCATTATTATAGCACAGCTGCATTTACAGTTTATATGCTCAACAAAAATAATTGAAAACTCTCAATTTGTGTAACATGTTCCAAAGCTTTATTATCGATAGCACAGTCATGCGATACTTTACTTAAAGTTCTATTAAAGCTTATCAAAAACCATTCATTTGCATTAATAAACAAGTTATTAATAAAGACAGAATCCAAGTTATTTTGCAAACTAAAGCAATGATCAACAAATGATATTTTTTTATAAATTTTTATATTATCAGCAAATAAAAGAAAAGACGACAAATTAATAGAACAAACAAAATTATTTATAAAAAGTCAAAAAAGAATTGGTACACAATGGAATCCTTAAAAAACCTCAGGTAAACAATAATTGGATGCAAAAAAAAGTTATTAATTATACACAAAGTAGGGTTTTCAACAACAGAACCATAAAAACCCAGAGCCCGGATCTTAACAATCAAAATTCAATAATATACACGATTAAATATTTTTTAAAAATCCGTGTAAATAGAATCAAATTAAGCTTTTGATTCAAAGATATTTAAAAAATAATTTTTGTAACAAAATAGATCCTTACAAAATTCAAGCTGTTGTTCTACTAAAATGCTTTTGCATATCTTATATTTTGCCAGTTAAAATTTGATCAAATAAAGAATAGCAGACTGAATACATATACTTTGTAGTTGTATCTTCTTTAGCTTCACATTTATGCAATTAACGGATGCAAACTATTTGTTAAGATGCAACTTTTGCAAGTATTTAAAACTTGCACACGCCTTAGTATTAAGTTTTGTTTCTAAACATAAAAAGAAACATCTAAATATTGTAGATTCAAATCTCTTCTATTTTTTTTTAAACGAGCTGTTCAAATTGTCCATCCAAAATTGTATATTTTTTTATTTATTTATTCATTTGCTTTTTTTACCTTTCGGTGTAAAGCGTTTATTAATCTTTGTTAGTCTTCCCAAGTGTTTCCTTTTCTTGTAGCCACTTCCTTTATTACGCTGTTCCATTCTTTTCTAGATTTTTCCTTTTTTTGTGTTTTTGTTACTCTTGTCTCATATATTTTTTTTATTTACTTATTGTTTTGATTTGTCCATACCATCTTATTTCCGTAATTTTGTTTAGTATTAGTTTTATTTGTAAATTCATCTATGTCTCGTTCCTTATTTTATTATTATCCCGTCTTGTTTTTGACCTTCCTAAAGAATCTTCATCTTCACTGCATTTATTCTTTCTATTTGTTTTCCTGTTCTCTTCCATGTTTTGATACAATCGTCGTTTAAAGTAACGGTTCTTTTGGAAAAAATAGAGTCATTAAGTAATCCTAATATATGGAGTACATGCGTTGAGCAATTTTTACAATAGCTTACAAACATAAAAGTCAAAAAACTTAAACAAAACAACAAAGTTTTAAATAAAACTAATAATATCTTACCATCTGTAAGATATTCCATAATAATTTACAATCCTTAAGAAATAATTATTATGATTCAGAAATATTTTTGGAACAAAATAAGCAAATATGTGCTGTAATTAATGAACATTAGTTAAATAGTACAGAAATTGATCTTATAACAATCAATAATTTTTAAGTAGGTAGTTGGTATTGCAGAAAATCCACTATACATGGAGGCTCTCTCATCCTAGTCCTAAATAATTTTAAGTGCAAATCAATAGAATGTGTCGTTAATTTATCCGTTGAAGGTATATGTGAAGTGAGCGCTGTTTGTTTGCCATTTTTAAATATTGTTATTGTATCTGTCTATCGTTCACCTCTATGTGATTTTAATAAATTTTATGTTAAACTTAATAATATTCTGTGTAGACAAGAAGTATGAAAATATTATAATAAGCGGTAACTTTAATGTAGATGTTATCAAAACAAATAATCATCAAAAAATGTTTATTGATTTGGTACAAAGTTGCAATTTTGAAATTACTAATTTTGAAATTACTAATTTTGAAATAACTAAGAAAACACCTACCTCCAAAACATGTATAGACAATTTCTTAATTAATATGGACGTACCATATAAAACAACAGTTATTGAACCTAATCTTTCAGATCATTTTGGCTTAATAATTAATACAGCAATAGATGTTAACAATACAAAAACGCATACGCAGTATAAAGGAAAGTCATTGTCTTTAAAATATCTAGATCAATTTTATGTTGCGCTACCTGAAGTTGATTGGTCTTTTGTTTATTAATCTTCAAATTCACAGGACAAACTTACAAATTTTTTTAATACTTTTTAAAATATCTTTGATCATTGTATTCCAGATAAAATTATAAATATAAACAATAATAAGAAACAAGTTTGGTATACATCAAAACTAAAGAATCAAAAAAATTATTTTAATTTACTATATGCTATTAGGAAACAAACAAATTCAACTGAACTGAGTGTATTAATAAAAAAAGAAAAAAAAAAAACAAATATAAAAAAACAAAAATTGATTATAACAGTAAATCATCATTAGACAAACCAAAAAAAGTTTGGTAAATAATTAATAAAAACACCAATAGAAAACAAGTAAATAAAATCTCTTCAACTATATCTGCTAACAAACATCAAACTTTTTTTGTTAATTCAGTTGAACAAGTTTTGTCTAATTTTGTTCATAATTATGACAGCTATTTTCTTAAACCAGTTTTGACAATGGAAATCAAACCTGTGATAGGATTCTTAAAAAATTCTAATTGTCAAATCTGTATAATCTAAATTCTAAAGTACTTAAATATGTGTCAAATGTTATTGTAGAACCTTTGAAAATTGTTATAAATGCTTGTTTTGAAGAGAGAATTTTTCCTTCTAAACTAAAGTTCTCAAAAGTCATACCAATATTTAAAAAAGGAAATATAGACCAATGTGAAAATTATCGGCCTATATCAATAACAACATTTTTTTCAAAAGTATCTAAAATAAGTTTGGATATATTTCTTCTAAATCTAGAATAAAAGCTGTAAAACAACTTGTTCTTGACATCGAACAGGCTTTTAAATGTAAGAGTGTGATGTCTGCTTTTTTCTTAGATCTAAGCAAGGCATTTGACTCAGTCAACCCAGAGAAGCTGTTGCACAAACTCGAACTCTATGGCATAAGAGGTATAGCATTAAATATTGTTAAAATCTACTTAACTGACAAAGAACAGATTGTCTTTGTTAGTAGTACTTTTTCGGATAGAAAAAAAAATGTACTACGGTGTGCCGCAGGGGTCTATTTTAGGTGCCCTGCTGTTTTTGTTGTACATAAATGATCTTGAATGTAATTTAATACTAGCAAAGCCATATCTTTATGCCAATGACACAACTTTCATTCAAAGTGTAACAGCTTCTGTGGTGGATGGGTTAAGTCTTTTAGATGAAGCAAAACAATAGTTTCATGCAAATAATCTTAAGTTAAATAAAACAAAAACAGAACATATATTCTTTTCATTATTTAATGCAAATGAGGGTGTTAATAAATTAATAAAATTTTTGAGTATTCACTTAGGCTGCAGTCTCACTGCACCACCCACCGTCACCAACTAAAATTTGAACACGTTAAGGCTGCAGTCTCACTGCACCACCCACCGCCACCAATTAAAATTCGAACACGTTAAACCATATGGCGACGGTCCGACTGATTTACTATTCTCGCCGCCATCTGTCATTTGGTAATCACTGTTTCATAATTTCAAATCGGTTGGTGGTAGCGCGGCAACAGTTGATCGTCATTTGAAACATACTAATTTGATATTTCACAAATCAAAACATAATCTGTCATTTTTGCTTTGATATTTGAGAATTTTAAAAACGGTAACAGTTTGTTATCTATGGGACATTAATAAACTAATTACATTAGTAAATAAAAGGCTCAAAATATAAATATAGCACTCTTCTACTGACACAAAAATGAGTGAGAAATTTAAATATTTGATGGTCACCAGTGGCTGCAGTGAGACCGCAGTACGTTTTGGTGGTTAGTAGCAAACGGTGATAATTGGTGGCGGTGGTGCAGTGAGACTGCAGCCTTAATAATATGGCGACGGTCCGACTGATTCACTATTCTTGCCGGCATCTGTCATTTGGTAATTACCGTTTCATAATTTCAAATCGGTTGGTGTTAGCGCGGCAACAGTTGATCGTCATTTAAAACATACTAACTTAATATTTCACAAATCAATGAGAATTTTAAAAACGGTAACATAAAAGAAACATGGACACCATCCGCCATTGATAAACTAATTACATTAGTAAATGAAAGGCCCAAAATATAAATATATAAATATAGCACTCTTCTACTGACATAGAAAAGAGTGGAAAATTTAAATATTTGGTAGTCACCAGTGGCTGCAGTGAGACCGTAGTAAATTTTGGTGGTTAGTAGCAAACGGTGATAGTTGGTGGCAGTGGTGCAGTGAAACTGCGCCTTAGACAATAAATTATCTTGGCAACAGCATGTGGAATCGTTGTCCACAAAATTAAGCAGTAATATTTATTTAATAAAATAATAGTTGAGAACACAAACTTAACGGTTACACGAATGGCTTATTTTGCATTTAATCAATCATTAATTGAGTATGAAGAGCTGCTGTGGGGTATCTTTGGTGCATGTGAGAGAAGATATAGATGCTGGAAATTACAAGTTTTAAAATGAATTGCATAATTATTGTACCAAACTAAGTAAAAATATCTGTTTGCCGTACTGCAGACTAATAAAAACATTAAATTTGTTCCATTATATGTCAGTCAAAATGTTTAATATTTTACCCCATATAATCCAAAAATTACCAGCTAAAGAATTTAAGCTATCTCTAAAAAAATATTACTAAATCATGAATCATATCAAGTTAATGATTTTTTTAATTTAAGGTTTTAAATTGTTTTGTTAATGTTCATAAGTGTTCATGTAAAAATGACGTGTACCTGACGTTTTTGTACCACATTATTTTACTATTATGTTTATGCAAATAAAGTTAATGTTGGTATGATTATTTTTTGTTTGTTAAAAAAAGTGTTTTTTAACATGTTAGATAATTTTGCTGTTTTATTGTTTTGTTCTTTATCTCTTTGTCTAATTTTCCATTGCTTGGTATTATTATTCCTAGGTATCTATCTATATTGTTCAACCTGTTACAACCTAATATAATTCCTTTTATTCTTATTTTGTGATTCAGTTTTTTTCTCGCAGTTATCATGGTCTGGTTTTTTTTTCATAGTTTATTTTCATGTTTAATTTCTTTAGTTGCTCCTCTATTATTTCCATCGTCTGCAAATAGCAGTACTGTTATTTTTGTTATTTCTATCTATTAATATCCTATATTTAACATTTTCAATTTTGCTTGTTTTATCGTCTTATCAAGAATTATTGAAAAAAGCAATGCACTTAGCAGGCATCCTTGCCTTACTTCTTTCTTGGTTTGAAATTCTTTCAATTTTTCGTCGTTCATTCTTACTATGTTTCTGTTTTCTGTGTACATGTTTTTAATTACATTCATTATTTATTTCTCAATTCTTCTCTCTTGTAGTTTTTTTTTTATATGTCTTCTCTTTTGAATCTGTTAAATGCTTTTTTGAAGTCAACAAAGCATTACTTCATTCTTTCTTTTCATCTTCTCACTTAGATCTCTTATTATAAATTCTAGGTTTTGTGTACTTCTTCCTTTTCTAAATCCTCATTGGTTGTCCTCTATTAATATTTCTAATTTGTTTCTCGTCCTTTTTTCTATAACTTTTGTTAATATCTTGCTTGATATGCTCGTTTGTGTGATTCTTCTGTAGTTTCCACATTTCCTTGTATCTTCTTTTTTATGTATTAGTAGAAGCATTCCTTTTTTTCATTCCTTTAGAGATTTTCCGTTTCTGATTATGTCATTTATTAGTTCCGTTATTTGTGCAATTTCTTCTTCTCCCATCATTTCTGGCGTTATTTCATCTATTCCTGGTGCTTTCTCTTTTTTTAATGTCTTCTATTACCTTGTCTTTTTTAATTTCTTCTATTTTTTCCATTCTTTTGATCTGTAGCACTCCTTTATCTTCTCTTGTTTTGTTTTTACTCACTTTTTGTTCGGTTAATTTTTGAAAGTATTGTCACCATCTTTTCATTATCTTGTTTTCTTGCGTTATTATTTTTTCATTTTTATCTTTTAAATTTATATGCATAATTGATTGTTGTTGTTTTTTTTTGTCCTTTTGTTCACATTGCCTCTTTTATTCCGTTGTTTTGATTTCCTACTCCCTCATTTAAGTTTCTTAGTGTCATTAAGTCTCGTCTTTTTTTTATTGAAATTTCTTTGCGTCTTCGTTCAATCCATATGCTAATCATGGTCCACGTTTTATTTTCAACTAACTTTATTTCTTTTGTCTTAACTCTTTCATTTATGTGTTTTTTTATTGTATCTGTTATCCTTTATTATCATTCCTACTCCTCTTTTGCTTTTTCCTTTTCCTCCACTCCTGTCTTACTATTCCTTGCTTTTTCTTTTTTGTTTCCTTTATTCCTAGTATAAGTATTTTTTGTTTCTTTTTTTTCCACCAGTTCTGTTTCTTTTCCTATTATTGTTTTATATTCTATGTTCCTATTCTTTCTTCTTTATTTTCCTTATTTCTCTCTTTCTTTTTTTTTCTAATTTTTTTTTCATTCATGTATTCTTTTTTTTGTAGTTAGTTGTCATGTATATCTTCTTTCTTGTGCCATTTCCTTGCCGTTTCTTGTTTGGTATCTTTTTTTTTAATATGTTTTCTTCTTAATTTTTTATTCCATCTATATTCCACTGCGTTAATTGTAAATTTTTGGTAACCTACTTTTAACCTTTTTGCCTTTTCTTTTTTTGCTATGTCTCTAATTTCTTTTTGTACGCTATTTTCTTCATGCCTTAGGTCATTATCATTGTATATTCTGGTCCCTTTCAGATTTCTTTTAGCTTTCATTTTTTTTTTTTTTTTTGGTTTTCAAGTTCTTGCTTTAAATCCTATTATTTGTTTTTCTTTAAGTATTAGGTGTGTTTCTCCTATTTCATTGTCTTCTTACTATTCCACTCCTATCAAAGGTTGGAAATTAACACCCCTATCCGGATCTTATCGATTGCTCGTCTAAAAAGTTCTGCCGACGTACATTCAAACCACTCGTTTAGATTGCAGAACCAAAAGATTCTTCTTCTGCCGACTGTTCTTTTCCTATAATTTTACCTTAAATTACAGGGTCCATTATAAATGTAATGTGCATTGTCTATGAAAAATAGATTTATTGATCGTAATGGTACAAACGTTTAAAATTCTTCGAAATATTCTCCCCTGCATCAATACACTTTTGGAGACGTGTCTGCTACGCCTGGAAGGCACCTTAAAACTCCTCAACAGAAATGTCTTTTAATATCTTTGTAATATGCATTTGGATGTTTCTTGACTCTCTAAACTTTTCTTTCAGCTCTTTCTTCAGTTGGGAAAACAAAAAAAAAATTGCACGGAGCCAAATCGGTTTTGCTTTGAGCCAGGAAGGTGGTAACAATGACTATAGGCATTGCCATAGTAAAGCTTGACCGTGTCTTTGATGCCAATCTTTACGCGCTCAATCCGGCGTTTCAATCTTTTGAGCATCTTGAGGTAAAAGGATGAGTTGACAGTTTCTCTTTGCAGTACAAACTCAAAATGAACGATTGCCTTTTTGGTTCTGGGTCATACTCAAACATCCAAAATGTCTCTGGTTACAACAGAGATAAAAAAGTTCATTTTGAATCAAATTCAAAATTTCTTGACAGCGCAAATTTGCGCCGTGTTACAAAGTCAAAAAAACACACTTCACGCGGAGACAAGTGTTCCGGTCAGAACAAAACAGAGCAGCCGGTCGCCAACTAGCTTGAATTAATCTTAAAATCAAAAAATGTAAAAATATACAATGTGTTCCATTTAAAAAAAATAATTACCAAATTTTCACAATAAAATAAACATCCTGTATATTGAAAATATTTTTAATCAATAGTTTGTTTAAAACCAAACAACTTTTGTTTGCAACTTTTTGAATTTTTTGAAGAATTATTTAGGCGTTCCGGTAATTTTGAATAACCCTGTATATAACATATTATTTTAATTAACTAATATAATGCAAATAATGTAATAATCTATATTTTCATTAAATAACTTGATAGAGGTTTTACAACAAACTATGTTCTGATTGCATTTAGAACGAATTAACTCCTCAATATACATAACATTTTTTTTTATTATTATGCTTTTTACGGCTATTTTACATCGCCACAGTAAGTCTACGACTTGTTTAAAGTGGTTTGATGGGACCAACAGCTTAATACGTGACTTCCGAACCACGCTGGTGGATAAAGAGCAAGTTATCATTTCAGTCATATTTCGGGGATCGAACCCCGGACTGCTCGCATGATATGCAAGTTCTTCTCATTGAGCTATCACACCAATAATTTACATTTGAATATATACAGGAAAAATCATCAAGGAAGTAATTGCACCGGTTTTCATGCAGACTGTTTTTAATATTTACATCTCTCACTTCCTCATTTGCCACAATTTATGCAAATTAGATGTGCAGTCATTTTAATGTGGCATAAATGTACGTCCCCAATCTTAAAGTTCAAACCACAATATTTAATATAATATAATTTATTGTCTAGTTCACGCTAGAGAAAATTATGTGTTGGAAAATTCAATATCATTCATGCATGATTGAAAGAATCAATATATGTTTTTATAGTTATTATAAAGCCACAAAATACATGAAGCATATCCTACGGGGTTTTTATGTGATATGTGGGCGTTCAATTTCACAGTTGTTAACTCAAAGTCTTCTGGTTTTTTTAATAATATGTTAATACAAAATTACTTACCACTTGTGCTATGTCCGTCGATACCATGAAACCGTTCGTTGACATCTGGAGATTCTGGTGATGGGGCATGATCCGATCCAATACCTGAACTACCTCCACTGCTCTCAATTCGTCTAGCTTTAACATTTTGTCCAACTATATTTGAATTTAAACATCTCCTTAATTCAATTCCAGTTAGATTGCCTTTTTGTCTATGTACCGTATCGTAATCTCTTGGAGGCAATAGTATTGGTACATCATTTTTATTCAATTTCGCTCGTAATTCAGCTGCTACTGAATCATATAAGGTGGCTACTCTGGTATTGTCGTTACTGAA
Organism: Tachinus rufipes; assembly: GCA_963932245.1. Classification (NCBI taxonomy): domain Eukaryota; kingdom Metazoa; phylum Arthropoda; class Insecta; order Coleoptera; family Staphylinidae; genus Tachinus; species Tachinus rufipes. The sequence continues at coordinate 57,931,122 of OZ010748.1, forward strand.
ACTAAAAGAAAACTAAATTAAAAACTATTTAATTAAATAGAAACTCGTTAGTAGCTGTCTTAATAATTATTTTAATTTAATTTAGTTGAATGTACTTGTCAGAATCGTGACACTATTTATTCAATCTCAAACGGTTTTCTAATATATCCATCTACCAATTTAGGAGTGAAACCATCAATGTATATGCAACATGCTTCATTTTAATTAATCATTTGTTCTTTATTTAATGGAAAATTTACTGTAAATAATAGCACCGGAATGTAGGAATAAAAATACCTTTGGATATTAATTATTAATGAAAAATTGCAAGTGGAACACGGCAAGAAATTTACGTTTATAGCGATTAAACCCATATAAGAATGTGGCACAAATTGCAGGATGATGTTTGATAATTTTATACATTCATTATATAAGAAAGAATTGGATACTAGATAATAATAGTTAGCGTAAAATCGACAGAGTTCTAAGCGGATATATTTTCTTTTGTATGTACTAACAAAAAAATGTTAAAAGCAATAATGGGCAATAATTTAACAACTGGATCCAATAGTTTTTATTTGTGCCTTAAATGGATAATATTTAGTATCTATTGAATAGAAAATATTTTAGTTTAAAGTAGGGAAAGCCTATAATATACATTTTTTGGTATAGTTAACCATAGTATGTTACAAAAGAAATATATAACAATACCATTGTAAATGATCTCAAATATACTAGAAAACAAATTTATTTGCCGTGTGAAAACTACTCTGCAGATAATTTGCCGACATAATAACAAGATATTGTTAATTTTAGACCATCGCACCATCGCGTACAGAGTGTGATAACATTTGGTGATTTAACATGTGTTGAATTATTCGATAGCGATGGTTTAATAGAATATTCTACCGTAACATGTTGAGTATTTTGTAACTAATTAAATTATATCAGTTGTGCGTTTTATTTTAATTCAATTTTAATTTAAAAATTTCTTTTTGATGTCTTATAAGGCAAGCAAAAAATAGAGGTCACTTTTAAATTATGATTTATTTTTGGAATTTTTTGTTTTATTTCCTGACAAATGTTATCAATCTGTCAGTTATTATCACCGTGTTACAGACTTTTATAAAACAGCATCCATTTTGATATAATTGAAAACCTACATTTTATATATATATATTAGTGTAGATTTTTCTCTGCAAAACTTTTCTCACACTCAATTGTTGTGGCAAGAATTATAGCGTCGATTGAACATGGGCAAGAAAAACGTAAAACTGCAAAAATTGTTGGTAAAAGCCTTTGAGCTGTATCAGCGTTACTTGGATACTGGCCTGATAACCAGAAGATTAGGATCCGAGAAAAAAAATCACCACAAACAGAGTTAACCGTTTTTTGGTGTCCACAAGTGTGCGGAATAGAACAGCTTCGGCAGTTTATTTACAAAATCAACTTATATAATAAAGTTAATGGTGCGTTAGGACAAGGCTTTGGGCTGTTAGATTGTCCTGTAGAAAGATGGCTACAAGTCCACTTTTACAACGCCAACATCGTGTTGCAAGATTAACCTTTAGGCAAAATCAGCGGCTATGGAATAATGAGAACTGAAGCAGAGTACTGTTTTCAGATAAGTTGCGCTTTTAACTCAATAGATCAGACGGACGTCGGAAAGTGTGGAGTAGACGCAAAGAAAGATACGTTTTAGTTTGTATTCATCAGCAACTTCCATTTGGCGGTGGGTCGGTTATGGTTTGGGCAAGAATTTTTACCGAAGCACGCACAGAGTTTATTTATTTATTTATTTTATTTATTTATTTATTTTATTATTATCCCAACAGAACATTAGTTCCAACATGGAGATAATATACAGACATAGGTAGATAGATACAAGAAAAGAAAATAATTATGATACAATAAAATAAATAGTGAAGTTATGAGATAAGAATAAACAAAAAAATATGAATGAACAAATAATAATCAAAAGTTTTATAAAAATATATAAAAAATATATAAAATGGTTAATAAAATGCTTGATTGGGAGCTACGGAGTTTACAGCATTCATTACTCTGTTCATCGGTGCATTTACTCCTAAATTACTGTGCGACCTAAAACAAGTAAATGTTGTTTGGTTTCTAGCTGCTAGTCTTGGTACATGAAAGTTCAAACTGCTTAATAGGATTAGACAATCCACATCTCCGCAAACCAGCTTAGTGGCCAGCGATATATCAGCGCATCTACGACGATATTGAAAAGAGTCAAAATCAAAACGGCTTAATAGGACGTCATAATCTATACGACCACGAGGCGGGTAGTGGCTATCTTCTCGGTAACACATATACTTTAAATAACGTTTTTGAACTTTTTCCAGAGCATAGGAATAAGTTGCGTAGTAAGGAGACCACACCGTACTACAATATTCTACCTTACTTCTGACAAAAACAAAATAGAGTACGTGCAAAGATTCTTTATTAGAGAATGGTTTTGCTGACCTAATAATAAATCTTAGCGATTTTAATGCTAAGTTGACAATATTGTCTATGTGACTATTAAATGTTAATTGACTGTCGAAAAGCACACCAAGGTCTTTGTAGGCTTTAATTGTTGATAAAAGTTGGTTGTCAATGGTATAATCAAAAACTATATTTGATTTTTTGCGAAAGTATGTCATCGTACAGTATTTTGATATATTTACTTGCAAGTAGTTCGTTTTACATCATATAGATAACATTTGAATGTCAAACTGAAGGGATATGCAATCAGTTATAGATGAAATTGTAAAAAATATTTTTAAATCGTCAACATATAGTAGACATTGATTTTTTAAGGTTTTGCAAATATCATTAATAAAAATGATAAAAATTAATGGCCCTAAGTTGGACCCTTGGAAAACACCACTAAGTGCTGGATAGTTACTGGATTTGAAGTTTAAAATCTCAACATACTGCAATCTGTCATTAAGATATGACTGTAATAGATTACAAAAAAGATTGTTATCGCATCCAACAACTTGTAGTTTATCTATTATAATCCCGTGATCTAATGTGTCAAATGCTTTACTAAAATTAGTCTACATTACATCCACTTGTTGTCGCATATCGAGCGATGTGGAATCAAATTCTGTAAAACAGTAAATTTGACGCAATAGACCTCTTCTTAACAAAACCCTGCTGGTTATCTGATATTAGACTTTTTACTCCAAAATAAAGCCGTTCTGCTATTATCCGTTCAAAAACTTTGGCAAAGTTAGTAATTAAAGCAATTGGACGATAGTTTAATAGGTCTTCTTTGTTTCCCTTTTTGAAAACTGGGCTGATACGGGCAATTTTTAATAGTTTCGGAAAAGTTGAAGTTTTTAATATTAAGTTAAACAAATCATGCAGTGGATTGGCTAAAACAGTAGTGCAGTCTTTGACTAAGAAAGAAAGAATGCCATCAGGACCTGACGTGTATTTTGCTTTTAGACGTTTAGGAGCTTGCACAACTTCATCGGATGATATGGATTTAATTCCAAATGGAGTAGTGTAATTGACAAAATTAGAATTTGATGGAAGATTTGAAGTTTTGTAAACACTACTAAAAAAATTTGCAAATGAGTTTACGATTTCTTGTTGGTTTGACATCATAATTCCATTATAAATCATAAATAATAGAATTTTTGAACTGTTTTTCAAGCAATTAATGTATGACCAAAATTGGTTTGGATCGTTTTTCAATTTTGCTTCAGCTGAAATAGTAAACATTTTTCTGTCCAATGAAATACGGCGTTTTGTTTCTGATCGAAGGTTGAAATACTTTTGCCGATGATAATTAGTTTTATGTTGACTGTATAACTTGTGGTAACGCTTTTTTTTGCCAAGAAGTTTGCATAAACCAGTGCTGAACCACCGAGGATATCTAGTCGACGATTTTCGACGAATTGACTTTGGAACATGCCTGTCTAATATTTTTGATATTGTTTAGTAAATTTTATCACAGCATACGTCAACATCTGTTTCAGCATACACTAATGACCAATCAGTATCAAGAAAAGCAGTGAACAAGCTGAATAAGTTAGCTTTTTTAAAACAATATTTGTATGTCTGTTGTGGACAAAACGGAAAATTAGTAGTTGTAGAAACTTTAATGACAAAAGCAAGAGCTGGATGATGTGTACCCTCAATTACAAATGGGGAATAACAACGTGAAAGTAAACATTTAATATCAGAGGACGTTAAAACAAGGTCAAGTGTTCTATCATTAGTATTTAGAATATTATTTTGTTGCAATAGATTGTTATAGTTTAAGAAATTTAAAAAGTTACTGCTTAACTGATCAGGAAGATGACCAGACAGTGATTGTTGAAGATTACAAATATTAAAGTCGCCTACAATAATTGTATTAGTGCTGATATCAAAGTTTTCTTCGATAAATTCATAAAATGCTTTATGTACAGTTGTTGATTAAGAGGGTGGTATATAACAAACAATTATTAAAAGAATTAGCTTGTATTTTTGAAAATGAATGGTAGCTGCGGAGAAATTTATTTCAACAATTGGACAGAACGCATTAGTAATTGGAATGCATTGTGCAGTAGCATCATCAACAGCAATTAAAACACCACCAGCTTTACATCGTGTACGATCACTCTATGCACAAAATAAGTTTCTGGAAATAGTTCCCTACTGAGCGTTCCGTTTTTTAACCAAGTTTTACTTGCTATAATATCAAAATTAGAAGAACATACGCTATCAAAGATAGTTTGTATTTTTGTGTTTAATCCTTGTGTGTTTTGATAGTAAAAGTGAGCTACTAATTCATTCTGTTTAAAAAATGTTAATTTTTTTGTACAATTATTGTAGGAGTACTATTTATATACTTAATATAAAGGTTTTTTTTGCCGTTATCAATGCGAGACTTTAAAGAAGCACAAATAATTTCGTACTCTTGTTGTTGGGGAGTTTTGTCAAAATTAATTAAAAAAATGTTATATGTAGCAGAACTACGCAACTTTTTTGCTTCTTTTAATACGTTTATAGAGTCTGTCCTGCTAGTAAAAATTACTTTAATCGGGCGTGGCTTGTTATTTAGTGGTCTTCCAAGACAGACAACTTGAGAAATTGTTGGCAGTGCAGGTACAATAGACTTTGATATCGGCAAAAGTTACAACATTGCCGTCAGATGTATTATTTTCTGGAGCATTAAATATGATAATATTTGTAGACCGCTTTTCACGTTCGTGACATTCTACAATGACTTTTTTTAGAGTTGGTCTATATAGAGAATGGCTCATTGACAACTCACAGATACATTATGGAGGTTCTTGAAAATCATGTTATGCCCGTCATAACAACTATGGGCAAGCGCGGCATTTTCATGCAAGATAATGCTAGACCTCACGTAGCCAGACTTTCAGAGATTATCTGGATAAAGAAGGAATGTAGCAATTCAGTTGGCCAGCTCTCAGCTTAGACATGAATCCCAAAGAACCTGTATAAGATGAGTTGGAACGACGTATCCAAAAGCATACACCTGCTCCAAGAACTACTCAGAAGCTAAAAAAAAAAATGTGATCCTTAATTTAATTCAAGTGTTTCTTGTCTACTTAGCAGTCATTAATGCAAGAAGGGGTAATACTTGTTATTAGTAATAAGCTTTGTTTCAAAACTAAGTCGTAATTTTAAAGTAACTTCTATTTTTTGCTTGCCTGTGTAGTTGGATGCATACTAATTTGCACTCGGAGGTAGTTTTTCGCGTGAAAAGCTAGTTAAACATACAATGCGGGTCTCAATAAAAACAAAAACAAAATAAAAAAAACAAATTTTTGTATGCATAAATTAGATTTATGGAACAACACATTCTCAATTACGGTTTGGCACAACTGTGGCTGAATTTAAGTGATTCAACCTCCTTCTTTAAGACTTCGGTAGTTGTGGTCAATAGAAAAAAAAAACGGAAAGAACAACTAAAAACAGAAAAGCAGAAAAAGGAAAACACAAAGCAAACAGAACAAATAAAAGATATAATACAGGACTTGATACATATAATGAGCCAACTAACAAACAAGAAACTCATAAAAGAGAAAGAACTACATAAACTACTTATTCATCTAAGAAAACCTTTGACAGAACAAGAAAAAAAAATATATGAAACACCTTGAAAAAAAAAAGAATAGAAAGAGAGATAAACATAATAAAGAAACTATATAAAAACAACAAAAATAAAATAGGAATAAATAGTAACAAATCAAAAAAATTCTAAACCCTATTCTAAACCCTATAGTATTCGAAACAATTGTAGCAAAACATATAATATTGCAGAATTAATTAATAGTAAAGTAAGTGTTAGGATTGATTAATGATGTATTTTGTATGTTTAATTGTTGTTAAGAATTTGTATTATTTATACTGTTTTTATTAATCTTTTGTTTGTTTTTGTATTAGGACCAATGTTTCTTTTTGTGTAATTTTTGTTTTGCATTTGTGTCATTTCATTTATTATACGCAAGCCTTACGACTGACATCTCAAAATTACTTGTAAGTAATTTAAAGTGTGATTGGTCTGTAAGTCACTCAATTATTATTGGTTTAAATTAATTATTATAATTATCCTTTTTTGTAGTGTGTAATATAAAAATAAATAATTATTTATAAAAATCAAACTTTACTCGCAACTATCAACACACTATCAAGAAAAGTAAAAAATAGCAAAAAACACGTAGGTAGGATACAGAAAAATAAAACAAATTGGAAATCAATTCCTAATAGTTAATAATAATTCTTAATAATAATTCTTTATTTGTTTACGGTATAAGTAAAACTATTTAGATCTACATAAAAATACAATGAACATAAACAATATAATACATATATAAAATAATCAATATAAAAAACAGAAGCAAAAGATCGACATAAAAAACATAATATAATATAAAATACGTAGCATTTAATCAATATGTCTCAATTAAATCTTAAACATAGATTTAGAACAAAAAAAATTCAAACTGTTTGTTAAACTGTTTGCAAATCTACAAATTCTACCAATGGGGTTGTAAAATCCATAATTAGTAGAATGTGTAAATTCTCTAAATAATGAAGTCTGTCTGGTACGTCGTTCACTAATAGGAATGTAGAATGGAAGAGATACAAGTAACTCAGGACAGTCTACTTCAGACATCACTAGACCACGCAAAAATGAGAGATCTGATCTTTTGCGCCAAAGTTTTAGTGACGGTAAATTGTATAGTAAAGAAATGGAATTGCAATCAAAATTACCGACAATATACCAGATCTATAAGACAACAGACAAAAAAATTTGTTTTGAACACGTTCAATATTCTGACTATAGATTTCATAGAAAGAGCACCAGACTGACGGAACGTACTCTAAATGAGAACGCACCAAGGCACAGTATAGTAATTTAAGAGTACTTGGAGAAAGATCAGCTGACATCCTATATACAAACCCCAGCATATTTATAGCACGATTACACATGTAGTTGATATGCTCAACAAACGTAAGTTTAAAATCAAAAATTACACCCAAGTCTTTAATTTGTGTTACTTGTTGTAGTACCTTGTTATCGATAGTATAATCGTACGAAATTTTGCTTAGCGTTCTATTAAAACTGATTGCAAAACATTTATTAACATTAAACAAAAGGTTATTAATAAGACACCAAGCATTAACAGAGTTTAAACCTTGTTGTAAAAGATTACAATCATCGATAGATAAAATACTTCTATACATTTTTAAATCATCTGCAAATAACAGAAATGATGATGAACTAATACAGTCAGAAAGATCATTAATAAAAAGTAAAAATAAAATTGGTCCGCAGGGAGATCCCTAAGGAACACCTGAAATAGGTTGCGAAAGAAAGTTATTGATTTTTACACACTGCGTTCGGTTTTTCAGAAAGCAAGATAACCAAGAAACCACTGCATTATGAAAACCCAAGGCACGAAGCTTAGCAATCAAAATATTGTGGCTCACACGATCAAAGGCCTTTGAAAAGTCGGTGTAAATAGAGTCAACTTGAGTTTTGCTTTCAAATGCGTTTAAAATGTAATTTTTGTAAGAAATTAGATTGGTAAGTGTAGATCGACTCTCACGAAACCCATGCTGTTCGTCTACTAAAATACTTTTGCACATCCAATGTATTTGACCAGTTATAATTTGATTAAATAATTTCAGGATAGCAGATTGAATGCAAATGCCTCTATAGTTTGTAATATTTTCTTTAGCACCAGATTTATGCAATGGCATAATATAAGTTTGTTTCTATACATCAAGAAATTTAGTTTCATTTAATGAAGCGTTGAAAAGTAAATGTAATGGTTTTGAAATTGAATAAATACAATTCTTTAAGAGCTTAGAAGGAATACCGGCAGGTCCAGTGCTAAGATTAGATTTAAGGCTTGTAATTCCATTAAAAATATCTAGTAAACTGACTGAAAAATTTGTATAAATTACATTTTTATCAAACTTAAACAATGGAGTTGGATGAATTTGAGAATTATAAACCAAAGAGAAAAAATCTGCAAATTTGTTTACAAGATCGTCACCATTTATACAGGTTTGATCACCATAATACATTGTAGCTGGAAAAGCATTAGTTTTCCTAGCTTCATTTACAAATCTCCAAAAATGTTTTGGATTAGACCAAATGTTATTCTCGGTGCGTAAATTGTACTGCTTGTAAAGACGTGCGTCCAGATTTTTACATGAAGTCCTAAGAGAATCAAATTCATTGTAATCAGAATAAAGTTCTGAAGATTTAAATCGTTTATGTGCAATTTTTTTTAGTTTAGTAAGTGAAATTAATTCCTTGCTAAACCAAATAGAAAAGTTGTTGTCATTCCACACTCTTTTAGGTACATAACAATCAATTGCATAATACAAAACAGAATAAAATAAATCAACACATACATTAATATCACAGTTGTTAAAAAGAACAGACCAATCAACGTTCAACAAAAAATCATTGATTGCGCTGAAGTTGGCACATTTAAAATCATTAAAAACGTAGTTACAGTTTAAAATATCACAAGAAGTATCACATTTGACATCTATTACATAGGCATTATGATGTTGACTTATATCTAATAAAACATCTACAGCATTTATCACAGTAATATTATCACAATCATTAGTAAAACACAAATCCAAAAATACATTCATACTTTTTGGTATGGTTATACATTGAACACAGTTTAAAAATCCAAATGAGTTAACAACTAAATGTCCAGGGTAGTTTTCGTTACAAGTTACTCTAGTTCCATATTCATCATTTAGCCAAGTTACTTCTGGTAAATTCTGGTAATCTCCCAGTAGAATTAATTTACTATTAGGAAAAACATCAGCAAAAGATTCAACGGAGTAGCAGTGGTCAGCATATTTATCGATAACCGAACGAGGGGGTAAATAAACTGCACCAATTATGTACGATACAAACTTAAAGTTAACAATTACAAACACATGTTCAACACTTAGATATGGCGGATGAAGTAATGTACACTTAAGATGACTTCTAACCGCAATCAATACGCCACCTCCGCTTAATTTAAGACTCGTTAAATTTGACCAATCACATCTAAATAGGTTATAGCCAGTTAGTCTTAGTTCTGAGTCAGTGATGTCTTTAGATAGCCAAGTTTTGGTTAAAACAATAATGTCATAACTTGACAAAGCTACAGCTAACAAAAGTTTTTTTTAGTTTGGTTTTTATACCTCCAACGTTTTGGTAGTAAATTAAGAGGCCGCTGGTATTCCTGGAGACTTGTCCAAACTGTTGAGTGGAGTGTCCAAAAAATCCCTGCAGGAGTTGCTGGTAAATTTTGTGGTCGGCCATAGTTAATAAATTTCTTGACGGCAATGTTTGCCGGCCAAAAGTTTTTAGAAAGAACTAAACCAGCTTGATCGGCTGGAATAGATACTTTAAAACTGCTGTAGTTTCCAGATCTTACTACCAACTCAACAACATCAATCAAAACAGATGGTAGTTTAGCTTTCATATAGTTTGCAATTTCAGTTTTATTTGTTCCACGCTTAAGTTTTGACACATGAATATATGAAGGGGGAACGTAGGTTTGTAGCTGGTCATTGTCTGGACCACATCCAAAAATCGTTGGAGTTTTGTGCTGTACTTTAGGTTTAATTGATTGTAAACTACTAGTAGTGGTAGAAGTACTGGATAGAATTGTTTTTGCCGGTGCTAATTGAATTGAATCCGTATTAATAACAGACTTAGTAGAAACAGGTTCAAGTAGACTGCATTATTTTAAGTCTAAAATTTCTATATCTTTCTGAGCTATCTTCTCATCCAAATTAGAAATTTTGTCAGTTAAAAATTTATTGTTAGAGCGAACTTCATCTAACAATACTTGACACAACATGATGTTTTTTTTGTATAGTTTGCATAGGTCAGATTCCGATTTAAAATTAAATAAAACACCACAATGACATTTCTTGTAGCGAATAGCACAGCTATTATGAAAAATAACTCCACAACCACTACAAGTAATTCCAGATTGTGCTATACTGTTACACGTGCAAAGACCAGTCATAGTAATAAATGCAAATGTAAATTTAAATGTGAATAAAATAAAATATGTAGGAAAAGGTTTAAAACAAGGAGACAAATTTCACACCGGTACGGTCTATCACCTGGTGACTGACTTTAAAACAAACACGAATAGACCACGGAAAGGTTACAGTAGAGACAACGGGATAATTAAAAACAAACTTTAAAATAAAATTATAATATAAAATCACAAATTAAAAGTCTATGTTACGCCACTGGTACGAATAGTAAGAACATATGCCGCAAACGGCGTGGATGCTGCAACAATAAATAATGGTTAATTTATTAACAACAATGCACATCAAGAATATCGCTGCTATAAGGAGTTAATAATTAGCACATATAACTACTTACACAGTCAACACAAGATGTGCCAAAATTTTTTTAACTAAATAAACTTAATAACACACAAAATCACAATAGCACCAAAATAATAACAACACAAGACACAGTGGCGTTACGTGATAGTTGCGGATGACATGATATTAATAGCAGACAACAAAGAAAAACTACAAGGACACATAAGAATATACGAAGAAGAACTAAAGAAAATAAGCAAGAAAACAAACAAACAAAACCTAAAAAACACAACATAGAATTGGAAGGAAACAAGTAAAATATTACAACTAATGGAAATAGACGCAACAATTGTAAAAGATATTCAATGCACTAAAAAATTGTTGAAGTAAAAAATAACAAAGACAATAAAAACAGAAATATACAAAAAGGTAGTAAAACCAGCCCCAATATACTCAAGCAAATCAAGGACAACAACAGAAAAAAATAAAAACAAAATAAATGCAATGGAGATGAGATTTTTAAAGAAAGTAAAAAAAAATCACAAAAAAAAACAAAGTAAAAAACTCGGAAACAAAAAGCAAACTAAACATAAAACCAATAAAAACAGTAATAAAAGAGATACAGCTAAGATGGCTAAGACACATACTCAGACTGGATAGAAACAGAATAGCAAAGAAAAATCATGATGTGAAAATACAGAGGAAAAGCAGAGTACCTATAAAGAAATAGATCAAACAGGCCCACAAAACAACAAAGAGAAGAAGAATAAAATAGAGCAAGATAACAAGAATTGCACAAGACAGAAAAAAATAGAATTTGTCAAAAATTGAGAAATTTCAACCTTTTTAACGTACACGCAACATCAAGGCAGTAATGAGACCTACTAAAGTTTCTCTTCTTATCCGAAAAAAAAAACTGACCTTCTAGATAGAAAACTCAAATCCAAGACCTCTAGAACTGAAGGTAATTTAGTTGGAAAAATCACCGTTCACTTGTTGTTGTCCAATAAACCAATTGACAAACTCTCTTTACTGTATTTAGTCAGAAAATGTAATTTGTTCAATAAGTTAAATTTTGTAGACATAACAACGCAAATTTTCCACATTAAGAATAAGAGTTGTGTACACTAACAATTGAAGGTGCTCCCAAATGAAGAAATCCAAAGAATTTAAATCGGGCAACCTAGGTGGCTACTATTGTGATCCGTCGCGCACGTTCCAACAAATAGCATAATTTTTGTTTAAACATAACACGCAACTAAACTAAAGTATAGTAGCGCAGCACTGTGCGTTAATCAAAACCGTAGTTTTTCCCTAATTGAAATGTCTTCAGGTAAGACATTTTTCAATTAAAAAAATGCTTACTATTCTAATCCAAACATTCTGATAATTGGATTTACTTGTAGCATCTGGGTTTCTTCAGCACATACGTAATTATTGTAAAAATGCATCATTTCATTTTGGGCACAGCATATTTTATCCGTAAAGATTACCTGAATTTGTTGCTAGTTTATTTTGTTACCAAGTGCAAAAAACTAATCGCTGAAGCATATCTTTAAACAAAAAAGCTAGTACATATTGAATATGGTAGGAATAAAAAATTTTAAAACTGCTGGTTTCATAAAGCCGTGCGTTGACATTAATAAAAGTTTGTGAGTTTGGCACTTGACGTTGTGTGTTTTTTGTAATACATAAGTATTAGTTATTCAAATGCCAGCAACCGACCAGTCCACAAGCAAACCAGCCAGAAATGTTAATTGCAATATTGCAAAATCAATTATTCAAACTTTGATTAATTAAATAATTAACTAATAGTGATTAATTTTATTTTTAATTTCAATGCCATTAATTGTTTAAATAATCCCCAAGCAGCCGTCCGAGTTATAAACGGCAAATAACAACAAAAAACAACAGGCAAAAAAAATCTTCAAACAAACGTGGGATTCCTTACCACAGAGTTAAGAAAAGCTCAGAATAAGCTCAGGAAGAGATTAACATTCTTTTCCTCAAAAGCCAATGAAATTAATTTCCTTCCAGTCAAATAGACTTGCCCGCCTAATTAGACAAAAATTCCAGCAACCCCGATGTCAACAAAAAAATAAATACTGACTTGGATGACCGTTTCGTCTTCTCCTTAGCTTCCAGGGCAAAAATCGCATAGATGACAAGCTGTCCAGAAACCAAAGAAAAAATTTGGCCAAAAAAAACAAAAACAATCAACAAAATTAATAAGAGTAAGATAAATTTACATAATTCTGTCGATGATATTTCTGATAACATTGTTTTGTCAACTGGCATCCTACAAAAGCCTACTTAGCAATCTTAGGTGTCAGGTTGATAAGATTTTCTTCTCGACAAACTATTAGCTCTTAAAATAGGACACTGAATTAAAGCGTCAAAACTTTGCAGTTAAAAAGTTTATTTAACCACTTGAAAAAATATATCAATGAGTTATGTAAGTTTAATCTGGACTAGAAAAGGAGTAAAGACTCCAGACTCCTAAACGTTACTTGAGATTTCCAGTATTTCCCGCATTAAACCCAAAATGCTATTGCAAATCTGTATTTTGACATATTTTGCCTCTAACTAATAGCATTTTAAAAACACAACTACTACAACTATTATTCAGTTTAGACCAGCCCTAACCTGTATTTGCCTTAAGTAAATTATATACATTGATATGACAACAACAAAACAAGTGTTAATGGTGACTCCGTACTACAAATATCTACGATTAGTACCTGAAGAGAGAAGAGTATAAAAACAAAGCAACAATGTATAAATTGATGTTTTATTTTTTAGATTATCAAATATTTATTATATTGCTAAAATAACACCGCAAAATAAATTGAAATACAAATATATGAAAATTAGTGTTAAATCATGCAACAAATGCATCTTGACTAATAAATAATCGAAGAAATAATTATGGTTTACCAAAATTGTATATAGTTTGACATTTAAACCGCAATTGAAAGTTTAGTTTCATATAATATTTAGATATAAGATTACATTATGAAATCGTGCAAGGTGTAAATATTTTTTATTGAAACGTGAGAACTCTGCGTACTAAAATTTTTATTTGATAGAATTCTTAATTTCTATAAATCATTAAAGAATGATGAAAATAATATTTCATTTTGACATAACATTTCCAATTACTAAATCACATATTTTTCAAATTATATAAGGAATTTAAATTTGTATTTTTGGTTATATGAATAATGTATGTGTTAATAAATTTAATATTACGCTACAGTCCATAAAACTTATTCGACAATAAGTTAAATTAAAAGTTGTAAACATAATAAAATTTATTAATTACATCCGTATATTTTTAAATTATTTGGCCGTGACATTATGAGCAATAGAAATATTAATCAATTGATTTGTAATGGAAAAACTACTATATTCATACTTTAAATGATTACCACATTACAAATGATTTGCGTTTAATTACGTTCTTATGGTAAGCTAAAAGAATTTATTAGAAGTCAATGTAATTCAAATTTATTCTATTACTTCCTTGACGTGATCAATTGAATTGATGTGGTAAATAATGTATCTCTTGTAAAGTCTGTTGTGCTTCAATTACATATTTAAATAATCATCGCAAATAGAATCAGTAAATCTGTAAAACATAGAAGAAATACATTGATTAGTGGTCTCATTTTATCTCGAGCAATAAAAATTATTATTATTATTAAATTGTGTATATTTATACAAGTTAATTTCTTATGTGATTAACTTACGGTTTTTGGCATCCAATTAAATAATGTCAGTGAACTTTTGTGAAATGTGATAGTATTTCCTTTGCTATATATCAGCTGTAGGCTAAAATTTAGTAACACTTTTATATAAAACGTTTAAAAAGAATTATATGAACGATAGAATCGTGAAAATTATTATAATACGTTTTCTTTTAGAAATTACATATAATAATTCTTGTCAGTATCAAATTTCAAAATCATATTTATGTTTTAGGTCAGTCGTTAATTTGTTTATTAAACTTGATAACATTGATGATGCTGTGTATACGCATTCAGTGAGAGCAAACATTGTAAACTGAGTCTTGTCATTGTAATTGACTGGGTCAACTATCATTTTTTCTGCAGTTCTATCTAGAAGGCTGCTTTTTTATACATTAACATGTTTTCTATATTTAAAATCCCCATAGCCTATGGCTCCATACCATAAACTGTTTTGAAACATTAACTTTTAGTTTGTTTAGGTTTTACAAGTAGTAATTTCTCTTGAGATTGTTTACCACGCATGATTTTTAAACAGGTACTTTTTTCACGCAAATGACGTGGGCGTCAAAGTGCCCCGCCGGAACACGGGTTTGAAGCGTATGTGTTTGGCGCATGGTGTAAACAATTATTGACAAACGCGCCGAGAGAGTACGCCAAAATTCATACAAAACTTTGAGCATACGCTTGAAAAACGTCCAAAAAAGTTTCCACGTAAATGCACCTATTAGTAAAAATATCCACAGTTACTTATTTCCTAATGTTTTCTGAAGTAGTGTATCCTTCTGTAACGTAGGAGACAAACAATTGTCACCTTATAATTTTACTTGTGTTACAAATGCAATATTCCAAAAACAATACTAGTAAAGAGGGCAATATTTTAAGAGAATGAAATTTTCAGTGGCATGATATATATGAAAATCTAATAAAACTCTATTAATCATAGATAATGATGGTTTGTCTAGCGTCCCTACACTGCGGACTCTTGGTCATATTGTACACTCTTGGTCTAGCACTACGTCGTCTCCAAATTGGAGATGTTTTAAATCAAATTTGTCAATGTGAACAACTTAAGAAATATTATGTTACCCTGACAAACTTCTCTGTTAGAATGTAAAATATCTCTTTGTATACCTTGAGTCAATTTGTGCTCTTTTAAGGCTGTTTAAAATTGCCCACGATTCTACCAACTTGAAGGCTTTATGATTACCGACAAAAACTAAAATGGTAAAAACATTATATTTGGTCTCTAATTGGTCGATTGTACCAAATCTTGTACAAAATCAACAACTTGACTGTTGTTAAAAGGTAGTTATTTGTTATTGTCTAATAGTGTAAGTATAATAAAATAACAATAAAAAGGCAGACATGCACTTTCTGTGTCGCGCATTTTTTGTTGTTGCCCGAAGAAGAGAATTTACAAAAGTTTGAATGCGTCGCTTTTTAAAAGTATGGAAGCGCCTACCAAAAACCAACTAACGGCAATTGTCCGTTTCACTAACAACTAAATGGATAAATTGACAAAATAGTTATACACTATAATTAATAGACACAGTATCACGTAAAATGCAAAAATTGGCATAACTGGTGTTGATGGAAGTAATAAAACTCTCACAACAGCCATGAAAACACTGCTATTGCTATTGCCACTGCATCTAGTTGTAATAATAAAGACAAACAATGTACCGACTACAGATAAATAAACACACTGTAAATCTTGAAGCTCGAAGATCTAAAATCACAAAAACATTATAAAAAATTACTGTAACTAATTTAAAACCATATTTAGATATCAAAAAAATAATATACAAAAAAAAAATTGAATCTGCTTTTTGAGAATCATAAAAAACCAGAAAACAAATAATTTAAAGTAAACATGCATCAAAACACAGTAACTTAAAGAAAAACTAAAAGAAATTAAATACAACAACTTATTTATAACAAAACTATAACAAAACAAAGACGTATAAAACTAATAATTACACAACGTAGCCTGAATAAACACTTGATGAAATAAAAATCCAGATTTAATTTTCCACAATTCATCACTAAGTTTGTACTTAAAAAATTGTGTTACTTAAAAATAGATAAATTCTTCTTTTGTAATTAAAATAAGACTTTTTTATTGGAAAACCTTATATTTCAATTGACTACAGAATTTAAATCTGCCAACCATGGGCCGCTCCAACATTTGCGGATTGAGTCTTGTAAAAGTCATAGTCAAAATCATTTTTTGTAACAAAAAATATTACAATTTATTGATAAAGCATATTTGTTGTAAGTAGAGTTCCAAAAACTTGTGTATCATTCAGGAGATATCTCGTGTAAAAGTTTGGTGCTATAAAAATATGATAACCAACTTTTTGTGCTCAAGATAAATAGTATGGGTATAGAAAAAAAATTTATTCATCAAAATATTGTCACCTGCTGTACAAATGGCAAAACAATATCAATATCATAGTTTAAGTTTCTTACTATGTGCAAGTTAAAAAAACAGCAACAATTGGTCACCAAGACTTTGGCACCTTTGGTGTTTTTTAAGACAAAATCTATTGGAAGCAGAATCTCATCTCTTGATAAAACCTTTTTTATAACACCATAAAAACTTTTTATTTTATTTGTAATTAAATTCAAAATTGGTGATGCAAAGTAGTTGTAGCTCCATCATGTTGCTTCAACCAAAGAAACCAAATAACATCAATAAAACAAAACTTCAGTATCACAACTGGCAACCAAATTACAATGTCTAAAGAGGTAGGCAATCAAATATAATTTAATAAAAAATAATTACTCAAATTCAAACCAATTTAAAAGTTGCCCAAAATCATGTTCTTTTCAAAAATATAATAGCGCAAATACTTCCAATGTAAAGTCTAAAAGCAAAGCTTTAGAAAGTAATAGAATTGTTGTTTTATTATAATTTAATTACCAATTGGTTTAAACAGTACACGGAAGACTCACCCTGTCTTCCGTGTACTGTTTACAAATCTTTAAATCGCTAAAAAAATGTAAAAAAAATAAATTATTTTTTATTTTTTTGTTCAAAAAAAATTAATCTATGGTGTGAAAAAAAGACAAGCAAAACATAGTAATATCACCACAAGCAAAAATAAATTCGCAGTACTTCGCTGTCATACTTTAATTTAAAATGTATTCATTGATGGGCAGATAGCCTTATTCATATTCATACTCTTTTTTACTGTACTTTTAAATATATAGTTTTTTTTTATAAAATTTTGTATGTGTGTCTATGAAATAAATTTGTTTACTACTACTATATTCATTAAATCACTTATTCCATATAATAAATAAATAAAAATAAAATCTTAAATAAAATTGTCTCTTAACTAAATGTGATACATGAGCTAGAACATTTCTACCATCAACTTCAGATTACCATCACATTGCTACCACAAGATACAGTTGATAGTAATTGAAGTTTTAAACGCAATGAAATGTAATAACCAAAAAAAATTTAAAAAAAAACACCAAAAATCCGTAGCAAAAATTCAATGTTCAAAAAGCTTTTGATTAATAACCCTTTGAGTATAAAAATTTAAAAAAAAATATTGCTACTTTTTTTAGATTAACTGTAAAGTAAGCTTACAATTTTATTGTACAAATCAGTTGAATAGTTCCTCATTACAATATAGAAATGCCCTAAGTTCGTCAGTAGAGTAATCCAGTTCGAAAAAAGAGGTTTGTCTACTGGTGGTATTGCCCAACAAATTAGTGTCAGCAAAATAGCTCAATGTTGGTGTACATGGATAAAGAGACAAGAACAATTAGCCGGAAATTACGACATGGATGCCCTAGAAACACCACAGAGCTTGTCGCTCACTAACCACGTAAGATTTCTTGGTTAGTAAGCCTTTCTTTTATTTACCCGTTACTTATCACCATAAAATATGTAAAAACAAGTTATTTTTAAGCAACAAATTGAGATTTTGTTTGTATGCCTACGATAGTTGTAAGATGGTTAGGCGTCGCGACAAAAACAATGAATTTTACAGTTTGCTGTGTAAAACCCTACTAGTCTTACATGCATAAGAAACAATATAAAATCTTCTCTCGTGTTCATTTCAGAAACATTAAACGCAAATTGCTAGATTAACGTATGGTTCTAGAACCAACATTAATGTCCTATCTGAAAAGGATAAAACTAAAACATTTTTCAACAAGATATTGCAGAACCGCATACACCTGACCTATCACATATTGAATGAATATAATCGGTAAAAAACTAGGCCATCTTCATCTTCATTTTACCTAATATTCAAATGCGTATTCAAAAAGCTTGGGATTGATTTTATTTCTCAGGATTTGATTGACAATTTGATTTATCTAGCATGCCTAGGAGGATAATTGATAATTAGTATTATGCTCATTCAAAAAAACTTTAAATGCGGCTGACGTAGGCAGAAATCAAAACCTTCTGCTTGGAAAGATAAAAATAAACCTAAAACCAAAGAAAAATACAAAAATAAATACACAGAGACAAAGCCTGGCAACACTGTAGGACAAATCAACAAAAACTAAATCAAAATGAAGATAGATAAAAATCCAATAGAAACAGGAAAAGATATTCACATTAGCTGAAACAATTTAAAAACAAATTAAAAAAAAGCTGCTACCAAAGCATCCTGAGTGTAAGAGAAACAAGCCAACCAAATAAAACATCATGGTTTTGCAAAAATGCAAACAAAAGAGTAAATAATAACAAAAAGCCTATTAAAATACAGTGGCTTTAGAATACCTAAGTCATACAAACAGTGCACAATGCAACAACAATCTTGGTGAGGTATATTAAGAATACATATTAAATTTTTTCTCCAAACAACTGGAAAGCAATTTATTCGAGACTCTAAAATCAAATATAGAAATTTATCAAAGCACAAATCTTTTCTTAAGCAAATTTACCAACTCGAACCATATAAACAAAACAATGAATGAAGAATGTCTCACAAAGATCTACGTAAAAAAAAGCACACAGTTGAAAAAAACACACTAGAAATAAGAAGCAACAATGACCTGCAAATATAAATTAAAAACGTAGAACAAACACTCAAACAACTAAATAACAGAAAAAACCCAAGCCAATATAACATTCCCAATAAATTGCTAAAAAATGGTGGACTCAAAAAGTAACACCTTAATTAATAAAATGCTTAGCTATCACAGAAAACCAAATAAATAGCAAAATAGTAGCACAAATCTTATTTTAAAAAAGACAACAAGAAATATCTGACAACTATAAAGGCTTACATTTTCTCAACACAACGCTAAAACTGGCCAAGAAAATTATAACCAACAAAATCAGCAAACACTATCATATTCATGTCAAATGAACAGCAATAAGACAAATAACTACAAAACATAACAAGCCAGCATATACAGGGTGTTAAAAAATATGTAAAATAATTAAGGGGGTAGTAGTACAAACCACAACAAACAAAAAAGTCTTAATAAACATGGGTTGTCATAGCAACGGTTTCAAAAATATGGAACATTATTTGTTTTTATATATTTTCACAAAGAACAGAGTTATAGAAGAAGTTCAAAGTGCCTTCCTTCCATTTACAAACAAACAAAACATCTTTGTCTAATGGACATTCGAACTCTTTCAAAAAACCCTTCATTAGCTCGGAGTTCTTGGAACTTTTCTAATTTTTAACTGCAGCTCCTCGAGGCTATTTACAGGCGTAGCATACACTAATAATTTCAAATATCCCCAAAAAAAAAAATTAAAAAGGGTTTAAATCAGGCAATCTTGCTCTCTAACGGCAATCGAAAAATGAGCTGGAGCACCATCATGCTAGAACCACATTTGTTGCCTGTGGGCCAAAAGAATGTCATCCAAAAAATCATACATTGTGTTCTGCAGAAAGTTATTGTAAGCACCGCCTGTTAATCGGTTTGTTAAAACAACAAGACCTAGAAACCTGTCGCCTACAATACCAATTCAAATTCAATTACAGCATGAGGATTTTCGTCAGCCAAACAATGTGCATTATAAAAATTAACAACTCCATTTCGTGTGAACCCGTCTTCATCCGTAGAAAGAATTTTGGCAAGAAACTTAAATATTTTACATTCAAGCCAGTCAGAACAAATAATAATAAAAAACTAATGTTACGTCAAAACTAAAACGTCTTTTCTCAAGACTGGTCATGTTAAATGTAGAAAGCAGTTCCGTAAAGCTGTCAGCAATGTTGCAACGCCAAAAAAAAACAAACTTTTTTTGGATTTGTTCAATTTTTTTTTTGCTGACGTCAATGTATAAAAACTGCACATTTAAGCAATACTCAAAGATGGAAGCTTACTAGAGCATTGTAATTAGAGTACGAGGGTCACAAAAATTCTTAGAGTTACGCTTGACAAATCCTAAATCTGATAAAGCTTTAGCCAAAACAGTATCAATATGTAGTGTTAATAAAACAGCAAACTCACTCACTCAATCACAATAGTGTTAACATATCGTTCATGAGAAAATAACCATATATCACCGTAGACTGTTATTAGCCAGGCATTAACTAGAAAAAAATTGTACTTCTTCAATAAGTAGTACAGCATCATCCAAAAACTAAATTTTCATACAGATTTGTATATCGCCATCAAACAATAAACAACGCGCAGTAGAAGTCTAAGATTTGACCGCTGTTAAACACACGGCGTAATACCAATATTACAAAAAACGCACTGACCATAGCGCACAAAATGAATCCACAGTAGCAAGGTGCCATTAACTCCAATACTTTGAAAAGTATTTACAAAAAATAAATAAGATGGAGAAAGAGGAAAAATGTATATTTTGTCTAGAAGACACGCATGACGACGCAGAACATACGCTAGTAGAGTGCGAAGCGTGGGAGGAAGAAAGGAAAATGCTAGAAAAGATATTAGAAAACAAAGTAGACAAATCTACAATTATTAAAATATACCTGAGTGAGGAAAACACATGGAGAGCACTAAGAAACTATGCAACAACAGTACTGAAAAAAAAAATAGAAGAGTTTGAAGCTTTGATATTTAGGTAAACCGAAATGGAAGAAAACACTCAAATTAAAAGCCACAGAAGACAAAGAAAAGAGGAACGAGAAGCTAAATGGAAGCAAAAAAAATATGAAAAAAAATAATAAAGAGGAAAGAAACAAAGAAGGTCAAAACAACTATGCCTGCCAAGCAATGGAAGATGAACAGAAATACAAGAGAAGATCATATACGGAAACCCTAGTACCAACAAAAATTGCAGAAATAAGGAGGAAAAGGAGAAAACTGCTCAAGGAAAACAAATCGACAAAATTGACTAAACAATTTCCAAACGAAAGATACGCCATCTCGAGGTTGACAGAAAATGCAACTTTTGGTCAGAGTATATCTGGCAACTAGGGGACACGAAGAACTAATCTCAAATGGAGATTCAAAAATCTCACTAGAAGTTAAACTGGCAAATGTAGGACTACCAAAAGAGATGCATTTAATGGAGCTGCACAAAATATTTATGAAAGAAAGAAAACACAACAAGGAAAAAGTTAATGAAGATATAAAAAACTAAGAAGATACCTAAGGACAATGCAAATATCTACGCTAAATAAAACAAGAATGGGAAAAAAGAGAGGAGAATGCCAGTGTGGAAAGTAGGACAGAAAAATAAGGTATAGGGAGAGATGAGCCGAGGACAGCATGTGTTGCCGCAGCAGACTGCGTTAATTCCGCGAGGCCAAAACCAACTCACCTTAAACTAGTACCACATTAGAGACAATGACTAGGACAAATTAACAGCAGGACTTAAACAGAGAAAAAAACCGAAAAGCTAACACCTCAGTACGTCCTTAAAAAAAAAAAAAAAAAAAAAAACTCCAATACAACATAGTTTTATAATTAGTATTTTGTGGTCAACGGTATCAAATGCTTTTAAAAAGTCTGTGCAAACTAAATCCACCTAAAATCTGTTTACGAGCACATCTGTTATATAAAATTCATACAACAAAAGGTTTGAAAATGCTCGTTTGCCAGTTCGAAAACTGTGTTGATTGAGAGCAATTTTTAATTAAAAAATGGCGGTCAATTGACAGATAACTAACTTTTCAAAAAGGACTATAGTTTGTTACATCATTTTAAGTACCAGACTTATAGACCGGAATAATAAAAATTTGTTTCCAGCTAGAAGAAAAAGTACCCATCACCAGAGACAAGTAAAATAAAAATAATAAAGGCGACAGAGGGCAAAAGCACATTTGTTGAAAAAAAAAACAGTTAATCTATCAGACTCCAGACAGTTGTTGGGCTTTAATACTGATAGTTCTCGTTGTGAATATCAGATATCTTTAAAACAAGATGGGTATGAATAGATGGTAGAAAATAGTGTTGTAAACTGACCCAAAAAAATTAGTAAAGTGATTTAAAATAGCACCAGTAATGTCAACCACCGTTTGTAAAAATTAATGGTATCTGATTATCCAAAAAGTTTTAGAATTAGATTTAATTAAATCTTCTACTTTCTTAATGTAATCCACAACGTTTGTGGCAAGTAATTGCCAATAATATAAACAGTGTTCCATTCACTAATTAGTTCTACACTTTTACAGTAACGTTGGTAAGAAGACATAATTAAATTAATTGAAACAACATAATTACATAATTAAAAATACAATACAAGCCAAGGTAATCAAAGAACTGACAGAAAATAGCGCACGGCAGGGAGATTCTTTAAAAGCGCTTCTTTTTAACCTGATCATAAAAAAGATGATAAAACAAGTACATAAACTAAACAAATACAAAAGGAATGTAGAAGCGGAGGTAAGACACCAAACAATAAAAGCAACAAGAACAAAAGCATGCCCGAATAACACAATATGAGGTTGAGCTATAGACTACCAGCGGGGTCACAGTAGGCAAATAGTGAACGACCCCCCAGATATAGGGGGCAGTTGCAAATACCTATATTGAATAAATACTCCCCAAGCAAATAGCGGGAACACTATCAAGATGAAAGGACTAACCCTTGAGAAAGACTCACCCATTAAATATTTCAGAAACTCAGTGACGGTATTGTAACATGGCAAGTATTGCCGCCAGTAAATAAGCATATCCTCGGACAATGAGCAGCAGTATCGCCTATACTGGGTTAAAGCAAAGAAGGAAAGAAGGAAAGCTTTGGTACGGCTTTAAAATATCGGCAGCAACAACTAAATAATAATTCTCCCGGTGTCGGTACTGAGTGAGGAAGACAAGAAGAAACCACCTCATACAACTACCTAGTACAATCATCATGACAGGCAAACAAAATAATGGCCCCGAGTATTAACGTCCCTTAGATGAGAAAGGGGTGCAAAGAATCTCCGAATCTAAAATAAAGAATACAACACCAATATAGATGAATATGTACATGGAACGCTAGAAGTGCGTTCGAAGACGGAAAATCCATAACATCATACAAGAAATAAACAGACTGAAAGTAGGAATAATGGGGATAAATGAGATGCGATGGAAAGGCTCAAGATACAGTAAAACACTAGATCATTCAGTATGCTACTCTGGAAATGACGACAACTAGTATCGAAATGAAGTAGCCATCGTAGTAACAAAATAAATTAATAAATCGATCAAAAAATGTAATCCACCACTCAGATAGAATTATAATGGTACAAATAGAAGCAATACCATTTAACATTAACATCGTGCAAGTGTATTACCCAACTGCAAATAAGGATGATACAAAAATAGAAGAGGTATATGGGCAATTGGCAAAAATTTTAAAATCTACTAAAAACAACAAAGTCACAATCGTAATAGAAGATTTCAATGTAAAAATTAGACAAGGCAAGAAAGAAAGCATAGTGAGGCAATATGGCTTGTGGACACAAAGCACACGAGGAGATAGATTTGTTCAGTTTTGCAGAAAAAAAGAAATGGCAATTATGAATACATTTTTTTAAATTTCCACCTCAACAAATATACATTTGGACATCGCCGGCACATACTGTAGGGAGAATAATCAGTAATCAGATCGTTTACTAAGTAATCATCGTTTTTGAAACAGCATAACATTAGCAAAAACCGACATAGGTTCTGATCATAACCCCCTCATGGGGGTACTTCAGACAAAACTTAAAAAAGTAAAAAACAAGCTAAACCCCCGTATACGATATGAGACAGCATTCTCAAAGAAACGGTATCCAAATCTCTAACAAAATACTTCAAGAAATAATACAGTCAAAACTCAGAAGCAGAAAAAAACTGGAAAAACTTACAAAAAAAACTTGAAACAACAATTGAGAAACACGTGCTACTAAAGAAAAAACACAAAGAATTTATGACATCTGATATTCTTAGAAAAAAGGGCAAAAGAAGAAAAATAAAAAAGAAAGACTAGAGCAGGTATACTGATCTGCAAATACAACTAAGAAACAGAGTACGAAAAGCTAAAGAAGAAGGAATGAAAGCCAAATGTCTCAAAATAGAAAACCTGCAGAAAAAGTATGACCTGTTCAATATGCACCGCAAAAAACAGATTGATAGACGCAGCCGGATATGAAATTACAGAGATAAAAAAAACTATCAACCTAGGAAGGATATATTAAAAAATTATTCAAATTCGATCACCCAGAACATCCCGGCATGAATAAGACGGATACTGGACCTCATGTTACAAAGAAAGAGGTTCAAAAAGCAGTAGACACAGCGAAGACGGGAAAGGCAGTATTTCCAGATAAAATACCAGCAGAGATCCTTAAATTATTTATCGAAGAAGGTATAAACACTCTTACCCGCCTATATAATGTGGTGTATAATACGGAAAAAATACCCATAGATTGGCTCCACTCCACTTTTGTAACAATTCCAAAAAAAAAAACAGCAAAACAATGCAAAAAACATCGGACTATAAGTATAATGAGTCATACACTCAAGATATTTCTTAAAATTATACATAATAGAATATACCAACAATGTGAACCTCACATCGAGGATGTAATTACGTCAACTGCAATGTATACCCATAATGTTTTATTGACTTCAGCAAAGCTTTTGACAGAGTAAAGCACAAAGAACTGATTAAGATACTTAAGAAAACGGGAACTACCGACAAAAACATTCGAATTATAGCAAAACTATACTGACAATAAACAGCAGAAGTAAGAGTAGAAGACCACAAAACAAAAAAAATAAAAATATGTCATTGTAGAAGTGTGCGGCAGGGGTGTGCTCTCGTCTATGCTTTTTAATATATACTTGGAAGAAATTTTCAAAAAAGCACTAGATGGAGTAGAGAAGGAAATCATAGTCAACGGTTAAACGGTCCTTAATAACATCAGATAAGCAGACGACTCCGTCATAGGCCAGTAGTGCCGAAAGACTCCAACTTATAATGGAACAGATCAAATCCACTAGCAAAAAACACGGAATCTGTTTAAATATAAAAAATACCAAATGCACGGTAGTCACCAAAAACAATCCACCACCGGTAAACCCTTGACGACATATGTACCTATCGAACAAGTTGACAAATACCCCTACTTAGGCACCTACATAAACCAACAGTGAGACCATTCTAGAGAAGTAAAATGCAGAATCAAAAAATCAAGAGCTGCATTCACACAAATAAGTAAAATATTCACCAGGTCAGATCTGACTCTGCAGCTGTACGGCGCAGAATCCTGGACACTAACAAAGGACTCGAAAAGCAGACTAGAAGCTTTCGAGTTGTGGATGTACAGACGCATACTAAAGATTACATGGATGGATCGAGTGATGAATGAGGAGGTTCTTCTAATGATGACCGTAAAAGCCAAAAAAATTAAAATACCATATTATGAGACTCAAAGAAAGGTATAGAATACTCCAACTTATTCTGGAAGAAAAAGTGCTGGAAAAAAGAGGTCCAGGGATGAAAAGAATATCCTAACTTAAAAATCTGCGCTAGTGGTTTGGAGTGACCTCAATCCAACTGTTTAGAAGATCCGTCAACAAGGTGAAAATAGCCATGATGATTGCCAATATCCACAGCAAATAAGGCTCAAAAAGAATAAGAAGAAAAAACAAACACATAGTAATCGACGCCAAAGTCAGAATATATAAGGCCGATAATAACCTACACCGCAGTGACCCGGCCCAACATTGCCAATACAAAATACTCTTAAAAACAGGTAAAGTTTTGCTAAAAAATTCCAGACAAAAAACAAAATAAAACATCAATAAATAGATGCTAAGCAAAAAACATGTATAAACAAACACTTAAACCAAATCGATGCAGTAAAAGTAAATTACCGCTGGGAAAGAGAAGTATAGAAAAACCAAAAAAACAACAAACGGAGACTAAAAGCATAAGAGACAAAGAAAAAACAAACAAATCAAATTATAAATCAAAAAAAAAATTAAATGTAGCATCTTGAATAATTTTGATAATTACTCCTAATGTTTTTATTTGTTTGTCCAAAGTTATTGGCATATATTGGCATTAAAGTATAACTAATTAAGAAATCGGTAGAAGTAGGCAATTAACAGTTGCTGTAAGTTAAGATTTGTTCAAAATTAGATTTAATTTTCTCAGTGGCTAGTTCACTGCCACTGTTGTCTTTATCTTGGGTAAAAAACTAACATAATTATTTTTAGTTTTAAAGCAATTTTTTAATCTTATGCATGCCATTTGCGATCACTTCACCATAAATTGCTAGAGAAGAAATTGGAGCTGCTATTTTGTGATACAAAATCGGCCGAGTTGTCTAACTTACATATACAAGGTTTAAAAAAATAGTATAAAATATTTAAAGAGAGTATGAATCAATATAAACTAAAAAGTCTTAATAAACATAGGTCTACAAAATAACGGTTTTGCAGATAAGAAAGTTTATTTTTTTAGCAGAAACAAAAATTACATAAGATGTCCGAAGTGCCGTCCTTTTATTTCCAAGCGGGCACGACATCTTAGTCTAAAGGGTATTCAAACTCTTTCTAAAACTCCCATTTTTTATTAACTCGTAGTTGCAGCTCCTCGAGGCTATTTACAGGAGTACCATAAAACAATGTTTTCAAATATCCTCAAAAAAGAAATCTAAGAGGTTTAAATCAGGCAACCTTTCAGGCTATAAAATAGCCCCTTATCGCCGCCCCTACCTATCTAAATAGAAAAAATTTGATGTAAATGCTCTATAACGGCAATAAAAAAATGAGTTGGAGCACCATCATGCTAGAACCACATTTGTTGCCTTTGATTAATATTGATTAATAGTAATAACAAAATACGATGTGAAGAAATCCTGGTAATTTGGATAAACTTCAACATAAAGCCGTCCGCTTAGGTTGTAATCCCATGAGCAAAACCGTACATGAAATGCTTGTCGGCTAATTCTGCGTTACAGTACACAGCCATAGCAAACAAAAATTTGTGCACTAACAACAATAATCAAATACTTATTGTTTATTTCACAATCAGCTTTGAAGAAAAAGGTAAAAAAAGAATAACATTCCATATCTCCGAAATCATTACTTTGCAAACCTATGTTTATTAAGACAATTTTTATTCATACTACTACTTCTTTAAATATTTGACAATCTTTTTTAACACATTGTATGTATACTATAATAGGGTTTAATTTTTTGTTGTTAAATTTTGATAAACGCCGTGCGTTATTATGTTTGAATACAAAAAATACATTCTTAAATTTTGATTCCAATAGATTGAGTCAAATGGTGCGGCAAGCTCAAAAACTAACAAACGAAAAGTAAAATCGCCCAGAGTTGTTTCAAGCGACAAAGCAAACATAATACAGCAAAGCTTAATTGTTAAAAAAAAATAAACGATTCAAGTTCCACCCGAATGTATACATAGTAATATTTATTATATTACTTATCCTTGCAAGTTCAATTAAAAAAGAATATGTTGAAAGATTTATTTTCAGCTTTGATCCAACCGTTGAATTATTATTAATATTATATTTTTTATAATTTCACATTTTTTACAAAGTCTAATCATAATGCATTAAAACTGCTATATTTTATATAAATAATTATAAAGATCCAATCCCTTACTACATTTATATTGATTTAGTTCATTATTTACAACAATTACTCAGTTTAAATAAACTAATGAACTGGAAATATAGTACGTTTTTAAGTTATTAGAAAAGTTGTGTATATTATTGTTCAATTTCAAACAATTATAATAAAAAAGTTATATAAAAAAAATCTAAAATTGCAATAAATTATACTACATTATTGTGGTTATTAACACTTTTTTAATATAAATTCTGTGGCAAAGCTAGCAAAGTGAAATGTTTAATACGTTATTCAATATAATTCATTAAAAAACTAATGAATAATATTTGTATAAAATATTTATCGTTATCATTAAATATTTACCTATAGGCTCTCTGATTATCAATAGTATTATTACTCACATTGAAATGATTAACATTAAATTAATATAAAAATAAAATATTTTTTTGACTTACCGTTCCTCGCTCGATTCGCTTTCCCTCGTACTTGTCCCCGTATCGCTTCCTATTGAAGAATCAAATTTCTTGTTCTCTTTCTGAGGCCTGACCAGTCGGTTCTCTATTTCACTGAACTTTTTCTGATTCTCTGGCCGTTCAACCAGCATCTGTAATTGCGCCTTCAGCAACGTTGCCGTTTCTAAGCTATCGCAACGATAAGCGTGCACATGCAGGGGACATTTCGTTACCGGATTGAACAATAACAAAATGCAGGCTATTATGTCATCCTTCTGATGTACACAAGTAATGGTGTTATGCGGGATGAAATGTTTAATGGTTTCATTTTTCGGTTTATTTTTACCAGTTTGTGAAACTATATTTTGTACAATTTTTAAACCCTTGTGAGATACTTGCAGGGTTACTTTAAATGGCTCTATATCTTTTTCGCGTTCTTCAAGATTTTCGATTACGGGAAGAACGTATTCAGTACCTCGTAATCCTTTAGATTCCTTTGCGCCGAGGAACCAGACGTAATACGAGGATTTCTTTATGTCCTTTTTAAGTTTCAAAGCCATTATGGCATTTCAAAACAGTGATTTTTGTAATTAATGGCACCAATTTAGTATTATTTTTTTGCGTTATTGGAATCTTTACATCTTGTTGCGATACTGCGAATCTGAAAAAGAAAAATAATATTACAATTTGATGTGCTTAACAATAATGAATTCAAAGAAATATCTTCTTTTATTCAAACTCATACTTGAGAATTTATGTTAACATTTGTTCCCAAGTATGGGTGTGCATAATGCAAGTTATGGGGATACGTATACGATTAAATTGAAATAAAATGAAAACATACGAAGAAAGTCTTTTGAAGCTATAATAGGAATAAAAACGAGAAAGTATATTTTATTTTGCGGTATGTTTATTTATATTAAGCGTTACTGATCCGGAAAAGTGACATTTATTAACAATTTCCTGAAGTTTCCACCAATTTATTTAATATCAACTAATAATATTAGATTAAAACTAATTTAATAAACCTGTCAAGTGAAACATTATAATTTTGAGTTTTATATTCACACAAATAGGATATTGTTATTATTTATGGATGTCGATTTTAATATTATAATTTATATATTTTCTGTTAATATATGGATATTCAAATTCATAAGTTTTATGTCTTATTTATTTGTGTTGCAAATTGAACAGATATCCTAATTTCTAAAATAAAGCAGATGGTTTATAATATTTATAATATTAATTTTCACATCAAAACGTTTCTATATATTTTTTTTAAATTTAATTTGGCTTTTCTTAATATTCTAAAAACTCTTTAACCTAATTAGAGCAATTATTTTACATGACTTAATTAATAAAATAAATAAAAAAGTTGATCTGATGAAGCAATTAATATTATTTATAGCTGACTTTGACACATTTAAATATCACATTTTATCATCCAACTTATTCAAATGCTGTACAAATAAATAAGCAGAAGTCGAATGCATCAATTTCTCATAAACAACATATGGTGTAAAGTAGAGATGTAATTTATTTCAACAAACATATTTACAATATTTTGAGTATTATTTATTTGCACGGATTAAATGTATTCATAAATTTCAAAAACAAACCAGATGGTCAGCATAATAAAGTGTGATTTATTTTAACATGTATTAATAAATTTAATATTAAATATAAATTATTATTTTGTATTTAATATACAGGCGCTAAAATTTTTCACTTTTGTAAAAGTGAAAAGGTATTTTATTAAATACTACAAAATTTATTCAGTATACAATAATCGGATTATCTGTAATTTCAAAACATCAAATCAGATTTAACTTGTTAAAATTATTACAGTGAAAATAAAAAAGCAAAACTTGTTGAAAAGTTACGGATTATAAATGTTTAGGATTATTGAATTTGAACTTTTACTTTTAAATCATTGTTAAGATTTCTAGTAGGTTTTGTACTACACTTAAAAATGTGTCTTCCTTGCAATAGACTTCTACTTATGTTGTACAACAACCATAGAGATATCTATAAAAATAGAATAATCGAGCAGTTTGTCAAATATATTATAAAAATTAAACGTTTGTTTTATTTTTTTAGTCCATTATAAAACTTTATATTGTGCGGATACTTAATAGAAAACTAATCTAATAGTTTAACTTAAAATGTGATAAAGCAAGTATTTAAAACTTTGACATTAAACCAGTAAAAAGTTGAGTTAAGAATGTCAGATCGTTTTAATGCTATTTATGTATTGAGAATAAATAACTTAATCAATGATTGAAGTGTAAAAACGTCTTTATTGTTTTTCAAAATACTCTCTTTTAAGATTTACACATTGTTGCATTCAACCAATAAAATTGGCATAGCAGGTTTTCCATTCCAAAGTACGTATCTCCTAACATGCATTAACAGCTCCTTGTGGCGTCATAAAACGTTGTCCACGTAGTTTATTCTTCACTTGAATGATCAAATAGAATTCATTGGATGCTAAATTAGGGCTATACGGCAGATGATACATCAATTATTTTGAGTGCTCAAATAATCGGTTGTTTGAGCCAATGTGTGTGAGCTTGCTTTGTCTACTACTTGTAACAAATTTGTTGTATACCATTTAGAGCTGACCACTCTAAGTTGCTCTAAAAGCATGGTTTCCATATGACCATTTATACCAAAGAAACAGTTCACCATTTGCTTCAAAATGCTGCAAACACAAACAACTTTTGTTAAATTTGGCTCATTTTGGAAGACTGATACAGTCGACTCCTGTTTAGTTTTGGGCTCATAACAATACAATAAATCTAATTCATCGACTGTGTAGATGTTATACACTACATGTGATGCACCGCGGTTGTATTATACACAAGTCTTTTTTTAATCGATTGTTAAATTGTACGAAATCCAACGCAAACAAGTTTTTTTGAAGTCTAAATGTTCATGCAATATTTTATGCATTTTGTCATACAAATGCCCAGAAATGCCTTAAACTCATAATAGGTCACATAATAATATAATATAATAATAACAACGACAGATTTTAGATGATTTTCTTTAAATTTGGCCGTCAGGAAAATAAAGCCATCAATATATTGTAGCCATAAATTGTGTTTTATCACTAAAAGTTGCAGTAAGTTAATCGGCACCAGTACTGTTAAAATAATCCACGACAAAAATCGTTAAAAATCATCGCTCAAAAATGTCCACTATTCAAATCTATTTTTTAGCCTAAATCAAATGTTCAATTCACTGTTAACAAAACAAATAGCGCCTGTATAGTAAAACGTTCTGAATACGTATTTTGTCAAAAATTTCAAATTTTGCAATAATGCAGTCAGATTGCACCTAGCAACAACAGTGTTTTCAATTCTTAACTTTTTTTTTGCAGCCCGTGCCAGGTTTTAAGGAACAAATAGAGTTAATATGGCCTACTAAGGGTCTTTAAAGGTTCCTAATATTTTTTGTTTGTTTTCTAAACTTAAATTTGATTCTGGGACATATTGTCTTACCAGTGTTTTGAATTGGGACATATATGTCCTAACAGACTTAGAATACGTTTAGGAGTAACAATAACTTTATTAAAAAAAAAAGTATCTTACAAACTAAAAATATCTAATATATGGAACGAAGTGAAACAACTTTTGCACAATAATATTTTGCACATGGTACACAAAGTCTTTGTTCAAAATTCTTTTTTCTACAGCAAACATCGGTGGCATCTTTTACGAGATGTTCCTTCTACCGGCAGATGATCGCCGACATTTAAAAGGTGTCTTGATGTAGCAGAAGGTCGTCCTAGTCCTCTCTTTCTAATCACTTTAGTGTTTTCTCTTCCTTTTTCAATCATTTCCTCCGCCAAATCAATCAGAAATGTGAGTGTAGATTGTTTCTTATGGTGAATTTCTTTGTAAAGTATGCAAGCGTTTATAATGAAAATCATGAGTAGCTTGTAATACATCTTACGCCACCATTTTCCAGATCTACGACCAAAATCGTATAGAGTGGTAAGCTGATCGGACAAATCAACTCCCCCCATATATTTGTTGTAATCAGCAACAGCTTGAAGACATTCTAAGGCAACTTTTTTGCCATTTTTCAATTTACGGTTTACTGAAGAAACATCGTTTTTATGGCAATTGCTGAAAATTACAACTTCCTTTGTATTTTGCCAGAAACAAGCTATATTCCAGATTTAGTACCAATAACTTTGCTATTTCCTTAGGCCTAATTTTCACTATAATTTGGCATATTTTTTGTAGCTGCAAATGGCAGATTATAAAGCAACTTTACTGAAGTAAAAAATCTGTCAAAACAAACAAACACGTCTTTATTACGCGGTATAAATTCCACGAGTTTTCACCACCCGCTCTCCTAGCGTAGATTCTTGAGTATATGCAGCATCCTTACCGGCATATATATCAAAGTTGTAGACAAATCCTGATTTCAAATCACAAAGTTCTCAAATTTTTATTCCCCGTTTTATGGGTTTTAGCGACAGGTATTGTTTTAGTGATGACGTGCCCTTAAATTTTACCATGGATTCGTCTATACTCTGATGCGAGCACAAACTTCGGGCAGATTGAAACCTTTGCTTCAAGCACTCGACCAACTCGTCAACATAGTAAGTCTTGCTGGGGTTTTCTGGCTTTTCGGGATTAGCAAAGTACATTTTAGAAAGCAGATATGTACAACGATTACGGCTTATTGCATCTTTGATACAATTATTTCTTAGGCTCTTCTTATTTGACCAATAATCATAAAATGATGGTAAGCAATTGTAACTCATTACCAACATATACCCTGTTACTATCATAATCTCGGACGCATTTGTTGCAACTCATTGTCTCCGATTTTTTGCATTTTCAATGGTTATTTGTTTATTTGTATTTTCAGCAATGTACAAGAATAAACTTTTCGGAAATACTTGCAAAAAGCAATCAAGTTTGGATGAACTCATATTTAGCTTTGCCAATACAATTGCATCCTAACTTGAGGCATAGTTTTTTTGAGTTAAATTTTTTTGATTTTGTCAATACCATACCAGTGTACCACATCATCGTTATTTTTGTTATTTGGTTGGGGTTCTTTATCCGAATCGGAAGATGAATTTGAAGAGTTATTTGACAAATTTTAATTTTTATCATAATTGTTGTCATTTTTTTATCATATTGCTGGAATTTCTTCTTCAGAAGGCTCAAAATCTGAGTCCGAGTCATCACTACAATGGAATGGATCCTCATCTTAGTTGAAAATATTGATGATTTCTTCTTTCAACTCTTTTTGGGTGAGATATTTTTGACCCATTCTGTATGAAAATATGAACCAACGTTCTATTTATAAGCAAAAATCATCAAAAACAAACATTTTTCAGGCAGATATTCTGCAAAGTCTCTAGTAAGGGTTAATATATAAATAGCAACCATTGTATACCAGTTATGCATAAGAGCTTTGGTTATCTAAAATATACTAAACTAAAATAAAGATACAAAACTTTTAATTTGTGACCAAGGTTAAAACCATTAGTCCAGCGTACCGCTTGCTGAACCCAAAGACCCAGGTCTCACAATCCCAGAGTTTATAACTAAAAACAACTTTGCCACTTTTAATTTATTCTTATTATATTTTACCCAACTTTGTGTCAAAACATCATGTTCATTTTTGAATAGAATAGCAACATCTACAACTGCTGTGCCATAAATATCTTTCTTCATTAAATAAATTTTGTTTATTAAATGACCACAACTATGAACAATAAACAAATGATCTCAACGCAATAATCTGATTTGTTTAAAAGTTTGAATTTATATTTTTTTACGCTATCCACGGTATCCTGCATAGCATTTAAGTCAAATGCTAGTATGGTCAAATCGTTATAAGCATAGGTTCCTTTTACGGTTGTGTGTTTGACCTCAAATCTATTACATTCTATATCGGAACGGACAACGGCTTTTATGGATATATTGAAAATAATTGGACTTAAAAGACAACCCTGATTAATTTCTGCCTCTGTTAAAATGGAGGAGTTCAACCCTTATGAACCCAAAATGGTTGGCAAAATATCTCTCTACCTACATCACAAATCTGCCATGTAATCATGACTTCCTCATGAACCCAAAAGCATTGGTAAAATATCTCCCTCCTCAGCTTTCTCCTGACGTAATCGAGAGTATTTTGTAAAATAAAACTTTAAAGCACCCCTTGCTTTTCTAAACACTTTCTATTTAAAATTCAATGCAAATTGAACAACAACATCTCAAACCACACAGATATTCGGTATGCCGGCATGAAACAAAAATTTATATACAGTAAAAGATAGAATCCAACTGACCACTAGTTCACAATGCTCCTTTTTGAATATTTATATAGTGGTTTCTTTTACAAACTGAAGCTCATAACATTGTCATTTAAAAAAACAAAAAAAATGATAATATGATTGGCAGTAGGGTACAAACAGTATATTTTATAAAGATGTCTCAATAAGTGTAAAATACTTAAACAGTCAAACAATTATGACAATAAACAATACTTTATAAATGACACAAGTTTGTCTGCTACAACTTGCAAAAGAGATTGGACAGTCAGGAAAGTCGTTGATAAAAGTTCCCAAGAAGGTGTATTATCTCCATTACCATAAAATATAGCAGTTGATAGCTTCATACAGCTATAACCTAACCTAACCTAACCCACTAGCATACCTAATGAAATTAAATAGTATTTTTTAAAAGTTAATTTTTATTTTTTTTATCTACAAAATGTTTGCAATTTTCAAAATATTTATAATTTATATTAATTTAATTATTATTATTGTTCTCTAATCTTAGAAAACTTTAACATTTCACTGCAAAAATATTAGTTTCCCTATTTTGAAATTTATGTGGGTTAGGTTAGGTTAGGTTAGGTTAGGTTCATAGCCTCATTTAATGGTCGTCGTATTTATACAATTGGTTATGCAGATAACATAACAATTACAGCTAAGCAAAATATTCGAGAACATACTCTGCAATTTGATAGAAGAGGCTTTAAAAATAATCAAAATTTGTTTCTAAAACCGAGCTCGGTTAAAACTCTGAGAACCAAACTGGTTCTTATAACAAAACAAAAGAAAAATTAAAAAACTAAAACTTACCTAAACTACTAACCATCCTACTACCGCTATCAACCAATGTAAAATATCTTAAAGTGATTTTTGACAACAAGCTTACATTGAGACTACATCTAAATATAAGCTGTGGGGAAAACATGGGGACTGGCTCCAAAAATAGTGCTATGGTTGTATGCAGCTGTCATAAGACCTATGCTCACATATGAAGCACTATGATGGCGGCCAAAAACTAAACAGAAAAGGTCTGCAAGCAAACTAGTTGC
This sequence comes from Tachinus rufipes, assembly GCA_963932245.1. Lineage (NCBI taxonomy): Eukaryota > Metazoa > Arthropoda > Insecta > Coleoptera > Staphylinidae > Tachinus > Tachinus rufipes. The sequence goes on from OZ010748.1 coordinate 57,967,519, forward strand.
AACGAATAGCTTACTTAAGTATAATAGGTAGCATGCGGACAACACCAACTGCAGCTATAGAAACAATGTTGAGTTTTCCGTTTCAAAATTTAAGTCGAAGAGATGACAATAATGGCAGTTTTGAGTCTAAAGGCAATTAGACTTTGCAGAAAAAGCTGGCAAATACTGTACCCTTCTAGAAGATGCTGTTAAGAAAACACCTCTGTTAGAAGCGCAAACAAATATCATGTCACCACTCTTTATATATTAAAGAACCTACAACGTGTGCACACATAAAAAAAGCAGCACGTGGTCAATGATTTGACTAAAATCTACACGGATGGCTCTAAAACCAATAAAGAATCTTCTCGCAAGATTTGAACCTCAAAATATCTTTACCACTGGAAATGCACACAACTATCTGCCAAGCAGAAGTAGTTAGAATAACCTATAGAGTTATGGAAATAGTGAACCGCAAAATATCTGGCAAAAATATCCGAATTTTAACGGATAGTAGAGCAGCCCTAATTGCTATAAACAAGCCAAAAATCACATCAAAACTCATTTTTGAATGTCGCCGTTTCCTTACTTTAGCAGCCCGTAGAAATAACATTAAACGGCTTTGAGTAAAAGGACATTCCAACTAAGTAGATAACATTAAGGCAGACGGGCTTCCGCGTAAAGGGTCAACCTTCATATGTGGACTTAAGCCATAAACCGCTTTATTACTTAAAAGCTTTAATAACCAACTGAAAACTAACACACACTCTGAGCTGCAGATAAATAAAATGCAAGAACTTCTTTAAACGCTTAGACAGCCAATTACTACTTGCAATTGTCCAGAAAGTACTTATAAAAGAAATTATGACAGGAACCTTGACAGAATACTGCCAACTAAGGAAACACATAAACACAATTGATATTATTACTCTAACGTATAGAAGATATGAATAAGATAACAAAACAACTGAGCAGGTACTATGTTCATGCCCGTCCCTCTCATAGGATAGAGAGTCCATGTTAAAAAGCTGCTTGTTTGACATGGTCAGTATAAGAGAAACCCTTCCAAGCGTTGTACTTGCATAAATCAGCCACATAGTAGTTAAATGCCAGAACAACGTAGTGAGGCCACCACTGGAAGACGTACAAAAAACCTAATGAGGCCTACGTGCAGTAAACTTTGGTCTACCCTCCAACACTAAACTCAAAATCAACTGTAAAAAAAATATTAAAAAAAGCAAAAACTGAATCGCTTATTAATATCGGACCATTGACACGTATTTGCCTAAGTTGTTTAGCAAAAACCTCACATTTTTAACGAATTCAAAAATATCCAATTATTTTGTGATCAAGATGTACCATTTTAAAAATCACTATGTAGCGTCTTCTCACACAAAAATGTGCGTCTTAATGTTTACAAAGTCCAACTTGATCTAATTCAAATATAGATTTGAAATTATTATGATTCTTGTCATCTATTAGGTTTTTTAAGAACTTTTGGTGTTGAACTCTATCAAAGCCTTTTTTTTAGTCTATCTACAAAACAAGTACACTCTATCAAAAGCTTTTTTGTAGTCTATCTACAAAACAAGTACATACATCACAATTCATATCTCTGCATCTCTGTACTAGTACTTGCATACTAAAGAAAACTTCCCTTGTCTTGACTGCGTCCCTAAATTTGTGTGAGTCCCAGGTGTTTTTCTACTATTTTATAAATTCTTTTATGTATAATTTTTAGAAACACTTTCAAAAGGTATCTCATTAGGCTTATTGTTCTAAAATCTTAGCGTCTTTAGCCGAAAATAGTTTTAGAAGTGTTAGAAATTTTGATTCCAGCTATTATTGTAGTAAAATACCAGTGTTGTAACTATTATTAAATAGTCTAATAGTTGATTTGTTTTATAACATATCGTACTCCGTCTGTTTCTGGCTCTTGTTGAGGTGGTTCTGTTATTTTGCCTTTGAATAATTCTTCGATGTATGTCTTTCAAGGGTTGTTGTTAACATGTTTGCTTGTTTTATTTTCTTTTTAAAATAATAAACTTGCTTTACTTTTCAGTATACGTTAAAAATGGCTTGTTTGTTCTGTACAGGTTCTATTTCTGCACACCTCTGCTTCGTTTCTTCTTATTTTGCTTCTCTTATCTTTTGTTTGATTATTGTGCATGTTTTATTTTACTGTATGTTATCTGCATTCTTGAAGCCTCTTCTTTTTTCTATTAATTGTAGAATTCCAAGTGTCATCCACAATTTTTGTTTGACGACTTTTTCTGGCTTAAGGCTTTCTCTCAATCGTTTTTATCTTATCTTCTGCGCACGTGGTATAGTTTGTTGGTGCAGATATTTCTGCTATTTTTTTCTCTACTTGTACTTTTGTGGTTGTTTCTTTTAATTTACAAATGTAGCATATTCTGCCGACATTCTTTCTCTTTTTTACTGGTTTGGACTCTCAGACGTCCTACCACTAGATTGTGGTGATTGATCTTTTATAAAATCTAATATTATTATTACTGTTTGTTCGTCATGTAACAAAATTTGTTAATTTGGGTTTGTAAGCCTTGAGATTTGTGATATGTTCATTTATTTATTGGTACAGTGTGATACCTTCATCATCACAACATTGCTGCAACAGCAGTTTTTTCATGGCTACTTTAAAACTTGTTCCCATTGCTTCCGCTAACAGCAAACGTGTTGTACTTTACCTAGCTTGTATGCCGTACTATTGGGACTCGGGACGAAAGCGTAAAAACTACCGTAGTTAATGCAACAAAAAACACCATGAAAACTACAAAAAAACTGTAAAAAAAGAAAGGATGACAGAAAAAATTTTGAGCTTCATAGACCATCGTAGAGAAATAATAAACAAAGAAATAAGATATGTAAATTGAAAAATCAAAAAACAAGTTAATCTGCCTCAATTACTCATGTACATAAATAGAACAGCTACAAAAAAAGCATGACAACTTTCATCTAAATAAAAAAACAGTAGGAATAAAAAAAAAAACAAAACCCAACTATACTTAAGGACGTCAATGAAAACATAGGGACCATAAGAACACAGAGAATGTTACCGTAACAGACAATGTAAACGCAAACTCAACCATACTAAATGCGGAAGTAGAAATAGCCATCTAACAGTCGAAAAGTAACATGACCCCAGGTCCAGTGAGTATTTAATCCACACTTCTCAAGCTACTAGATGACAAAAGTTTATATGTTCTAACAAAACTCTTAAACAAAATTTATCATGATAGTCAAACACCATTAAACTGGTTAAAATCACTATTCATAGCACTACCAAAAAAAGCTAAAAGAGTTTCATAGAGTAAATAAAGAAAGCATTGAAAAAAAGCTAAGACCAACAGGTGCAAGGACTTTATTAGTTTAATGAGCTATACCCTTAAAATTCTCTTAAAAATTTTACATAATATACTCAATAAGCAAAAGCAACATAGAAAATAAATAATTCGGATTCCAAAAAGACCTAGAAACCAAGGAAGCGTCATTTTGCATGCAGATTCTTTTACAAAAAACGTGCACATTAAAAAAAAAATAATATGTCTACTTCATAGACTATGAAAAAGCATTCGACCAAGTCCACCACTAGCTACTTTTTAAATTTCTAGACACGATAAGACGAGACAACCATGATCTAAGGCTATTAAAACAGCTGTATTATAATCAAGTAGCCAGAATCAAAGTCAATAATGTACGCATTATTTAATATCTTTTCTAAAAATATTTTTCTAAAAGTTGCAAAACGATAGAGCAGAAAGCATAAATATTGGAAAAGGAAACATTAGCAACTTAAGATTTGCCAATGATACTGCCATAATAGCCAAGACTTTAAAAGCTCTGCCAAATCTACTTAGTGCAGTTATCAAAACAAGCTCCAACAAAAGATAAAAATATAAATAAATCAACATCAAGAAAACTAAATGGATGGCAGTTAGTAAAAATTAACGTCGGGAACAGCAGGCTACTAACTGAGAAGCAACTTATTGAACAAGTGAAACATTTCAAATATCTTAGCAGTTAGATGAATGTGGAAAATCTAAATGTGTTAAATCTAATAAAAACAAACAAAAAACTGTTAAATACAAAAAAAACAAGAAAAACCGAATACGTTGGGCATATCGTCAGTGGATCCAAATATTATCTATTAATTATACAAAGAAAAGTCGAGGGAAAAAATAGATAGGACATAAAAATCATGGCTGCGCAACACAGACAAGGCACCACAAGAAAAATGTTCAACTAAAATGCTATGCTAGCTCTAAAGGTTTCACATAGCGGTTCAACTCAATTCCTAGATTCTTCTAAATTATATAAAATTTTATGTTTACAATTGATCAACATTTTCCTATTGAACAAAACCTACCAACAAAAAAACTAAAAACAGAACAGTCAACATAGATTGAAAAATTAAATAATGTTTATACTCTGAGCTTATTCAACCTAAGTTAACATACCGAAGGTCAGTAGTAGTATATTATAAATTATCAAATTAGTAATAATATGTTTTAAATAAAAAATGTTTCTAAAAAACTAAATTTAATCACTTATTGCAAATTAGGAGGTTGTAAACAACTAATCCGCAATAAAACACTAACCTATTTCAATGGAGATTAAATTTAATTAAAATGTTTGTTGTGGGCAGTTTAGTTAGACATTTCTAATTACATAAAAAACAAGTTAAACGTGTTTTAATATTTCAACACGTTAATTTTTAACACTAAGAATAAATTAAATTAAGCACTACAAATAGATATTAATTAGTTATATGAATGGCCATATATACAATAGATATAATTATAATGTAAACGGAAAACAATTTATGCTCAATTACTTGTGAATTTTGTTATCTGATTTTTATTGAAATTTAGAATAGTATAGAATGACATATAACCTTCTCATTACTAATGAATATATACTTTGTTTATGATTTGGCCATATGATAGATCAACAACACAATACCACATAACGTCCTTGTAATGTTCTTTTTCAAAACTCGTAAGGATGGAGAGGTGTGTTAAAAATCATTGAAAATATGAGCTTAATATGCCTCATAAATTTTTCGATAAGAATAATTAATGGCTATTGTTTGAAAGAGAAAGATACTCTCGACTCTCGATACGTGCGATAGATAATAAATGGAGTAAGGTCACCCCAAGCAATGAATTGTTTGTTCAATCATTATTGTTATAAAAATCCAACCGATTAAGTAATTCCCAAAAGAAAACAATTATGTAAGACTCGTTGTTTATTATTTTTATGAAGATGATCTCAGCAAGAAGAAAAAGTAAAAGGCGTTTTGCAAGTTTTTTTGTTGTTGATTGTCACGTAATTTGTTTAGTCAGAGGATTTTATAGATTTGATGCACTAACAAATAAATTAATTAAATATTTTCCTTCATTTAGAGATGGATACACTTCATGGCTGAGCTATTTCCGCGTCGTGTTTTGTATGCAAAGTCTTTTACCTCGTTTCCTCATTAAAGAATTCCACGCACAATTATAATATTACCCGGCCACATTTGCACATGACACGGATCGCGCGCGCCCGTTTCTTTGCCGTGCGAACCTCGCACGGGATCATTCAAAATCACTCTTTTTTGTGTTGTCTTATTTTCTGCAGATATTACACATCGAGATGCATAATTAATAACGGTGTCGCTGGAGACAGTTAAGCTATTCAAATGGCAGCGGATGTTTTTGCATCCTCGTTATTTTGTATGTAAATCAAAGAGATTGTGCATGAATTGGATTAATGTAATCAGATCTTTTAAGAATTCCATCTATATTTTAATAACAGTTTAGTATTATTACAATATTTCATCTTATTAAAATTTAAGCGACAAATATTCTATCGTGATGATAAAATTATCCTTCAGATATTTTATATCTATGAAGGTGATCAATGAATGTTTCGGGTAAAGGTTAATTGTATGCAGTACACTGCTCTAATGTAATTTAGAACAATCAACATGAAATTATTTAATTCACATAAGAAACATTTTACACGATTATTTTTTGCTAATAGCTTCTATATTAACATTAATAAAATTTAATAACTTAATACAAACTAATAAATGAGACTACTCAGAAAAACATTTAGCAATTATTGTTTTTCTTATCTTTATCTTAAGTGAATGAGTAATTTATACAACTTAGTAATTGCGTGTAGTGTTTTTGTTTATGAGATGATCGTTACTCGTGGTTTTATGAACTGCAATTAAGCGTTTTAATTTATTACAAACTTAAAATCGCAGTGCTTGCTATCTATATTCATAAATCATTTTTACTTCCCATCATTTAGAAAGGCTTTCCAATACAATAACCATATAAATTTAATAAAGTATTGCGCTTTAGTATTAATTTGCTAATTAATTATGTTTTCTATAGTTACGTAATCACATTTCAAAGTGTCCTGGAGAAAAAACAAAGTTGAAAAAGATATCACATCATTAACATTGTCCTAACATCACAACAAATTTGTTTACTTTGTTACATAGTTTATCTACCATCAATTTTTCCTTTTTTTATGATTTGGTTTTGGAATCTATATTTGTTGGTTTTCTTTGTTCAAACAAACACTCAATATTTAAATAATTTTGTTACCTATTTTGGAACTTCGCTTATAACTATAGATGTATAAAGTAATTTAGTCGTGATTCCAGCAGATCCCAATCCCGCATAAATATAAAGCTTTAAAAGATCAGGTTAACAGTGTCTTATAGAACAATTTAAATAAATTGAGAAAACTTTTATTTGATAGTTTGTTATTTTGTCTAATAGATATCCACGTTTAAATCTTTTCAAATTCTCTCATTTCATTATGTCTTTTTACTTTTGTTCTTATTTATTGAAAACCTTTTGTTTTCTGCTATTTCTAGTTTACTGAAAAGTAAGTCAAAGACGGCTTTATGCCAAAATCAAAATGCTTGCAAAGAGGTTGAGTAATAGAAATTGTTGTAACGCAATTCTATCAGCTGTGCCCACATCGGAATTGTGTGGACCATCGTCAACACGCATTTCTATCTTTTCGGAACAAGTAAATTTTTGATACTGCTGATAACCCCAAGAACTCTATCAACAACTTCTTCTCATCTCAGAAAACACCGTTTAATGTGCTTTGGGGGTGTAATAAAGCTGTTTTTAAAAGAGTTGCGTAATTGTTACTGTAACTTCCAACCGATACTATAATAAATTTGTACGCCTTAAAATGACAGAACACAATACAAAATCTTTTGGCTTCAACAAAAGAGCCCACGAGACTGAAAGACCCTGTAAAGTAATAGTTTTTTTAAACTACTCTAAGAAAAGCTTTATCAATATTTTGCTGTAAAGCCACAAATGTTACCTACATTATTGATTTTACTATACGTTCTACAAGTTTTTGTAGATTGCAGTTCATACCAGCTAAAGTGAGTGGTGCATCCTTATGTTCAATTAGTCTTTGATTTTTTTGAAAAAAATTATGTTGTCAGTCAAGGTTGTAAAGTAAAAGTAATTCTTTGTGATGATTTACAAACTAGATGCGCAAACTAAATAGCGCAGTTAGTAGCTAATATTTATCTTTTTATTGTTTGTTGAAAAAAATTGTGTTTAGCATAGAAATCGAAATGGCGCAGTCGGTAAGTGAAACATTTTGTCTTTAATAGAAAACATGTCTGATGTAGTTTGACCAGGTACCAAAAAAATGTTGGCCAAAACCAGTGTTTTTCCTGGTATGTTTGGCATATGCACCAAAATAAGCGCAGTCGGTAGGTAAACAGTTTTTTCGACTTTTAAGTTAGGTAGCAATTAATATTCAGTAGATAAGCCAGATGTCAGTTGTTGTGTTTTAGTTCCATAGTAAGCAGGTAATAATCCTCTTCACGACGGTTGTTTGCAGTAATCTTGGCATGTTGACGTAGTTTTGGCTTATTCTAGGTTCATTGACCTTTATGAGTATATACAATAGTTAATATTGTTTTAATCAAGTTTTGAAACTTGAAATATTTTTTTAATGATGTCAAATATGTTCCCAAGACGTCAATCATTTTTCAAATCTGTCAAAAATGTTTCCAAAACGTCAATCATGTTCTTAAACTGTCAATAAAGTTCTTGAAACATCAATTATGTTCCTATAAAGTTTCCAAACAATTCACAAAGTATGCAAAAAGTTAATGTTCTAAATAAGTTTTGAAACTACAAATAATCGTCTTATAATGTCAAAAATGTTCCCAAGACGTAAATCATGTTCCTAAACTGTCAATTATGTTTCTAAAACGTCAATTATGTTCCTAAACAGTTCTCAAAGTTTGAAAACAGTTAATAATGTTCTAAATAAGTTTTGAAACTATAAATAATTTTCTAATAATGTCAAAAATGTTCCCAAAACGTCAATCGAATTTCAAAACTGTCAAAAATGTTCCTAAAATGTCAAAACTGTCAATAATGTTTCTAAAACGTCAATCATGTTTTTAAGCTGTCAATCATGTTTTCAAACTGTTTATATCTTTAGCAAACAGTCAATAGTAATCAAAATAAATTAAGAAACTATAAATAAAGTTCAAAAATTTTTAAAATTGTTTTCAAGACGTTATTCATGTTCCTAAACCGTCAATAATGTTTCCAAACTGTTCATAATAGTCAATAGTGTTTTAAATAATTTTTAAATTTATAAATAATCCTTTATTAAAATCAAAAATGTTCCTTAAATGTTAATCATGTTCATAAATCATTTTTTTAAATTAATCCTGAAGCAAATGCTCAAGTGTAAAAGCTAAGTTATATTTGTGGGCGAGTTAGTTTTTCTACTGTCAAAGGATCTCTTATTTGTTCTATCTCTTGCGTGATTGGATTTAGATACCAAAGAATTGATAACTAACGCTTGGGTAGGTGGGTGGAAACAAAATTTAATTTGTGGGCAAGTTACTTTTTTTACTGCAACATTGGGTTCTGTTCCGAAACTAAAATCAATTCTTTTGTGAGTAAGTAAGACTTTTAGTTTTGCAATCTCTGCGCAAACATGCGTTTGCTCTTAGAACTTCCAATTGTTCCGTAAAGCAAATTCTGCACGATGAACTTCATTTGCAATCGTACAAATAGGCCACCACTGTGCAGAAACTTTCCAAACGCAATTTTAATATTCAAAAAAATGCGCGGAAAGCTGTTTTATCTTAACTTAGCTGAATATGACAATAAGCAAAATATGCACTACTAGGCTGCCAACAACTCCATCCAAAGTTTTTGCATTTACTACGTGCCATCGTTTAGTGCGCAATCTCAGCAGTTGGAATTATCGGCCCATAAATTTTCAAGAAAAATTACCAGGCTGTTTATAGAATTGTTAAAAAAAAAAATTTACACAATTTAATAAAACAGGCATTGGATTGATATATACATACTATTTAACTTAAACTACAAAAAGTTGGCCAACATGTCCCTATAACGCACTCCATTGACTGAAAGTATTGTTCCAGCACCAAACTCTCACACGTTGTGATATACAGAGTATTCCAAATTAACTAGTCATACAATGAATGCCAGAAACTACAAGCAAATTGAGAGATATTGACCTAAAAAGTTGTATATTATATTTAATAAATTCGAAGTTATAGCTCTTTAAAGTTTACAGATTTTTTTCTTATTATCAGCTTCAATTTTTAATATTTTGTAACAATTTTTTGCTTACATTAGTTTATTTCTTATTTACACAAACTGTTAAAGTTTGAATAAAAAAAGTCTTCGAAAAGATAGTTTTTTTAAATTCTTTAGATGTTTAACCTTCTGGAACTTTTTAATTTTTCTTTTTCTCCATCCACCATGACTCAGTAGTTATGCCAGGAGCAGTATATTATTACAATTAGTTGTAAACAAAGATATTTCTCAAGGATCAGTCCTAGGCCCTATTTTCTTTATAATATACACAAACAACCTGGTTGCGGATGACTTGTTGCTGTTTGCCGATGACACCTTTCTAACTGTAAATTCAAATAATATAACTAATTTGCTTACAAAAGCTGTAAACCAACTTCAAACTTAATTCAACAAAAATTATATAATGAACACACATAAATCTTTATATGTTAGATTTAGTTCACGTTCAACCAACTACGACAGAAGTTTATTGATTCGAAGTCATCAACGCAGTATAATCTCATCATGTAAAATTTCTTGGTATATTCTCTGCATACTGATCTTTTAAGCAAAAATTTGTAATCTACTAGCTACCACATTAAACAGATGCAAAGTGAGTATTGGTGTTTTAAAAACTATGTATATTCTTACGGACTAATAGCTTAGGGCACATCTAATAATGCGGATTGTGTTTTCAAAGCATCAAAAAAGAGCTATACGATATATAATGAATGTTGATTCTAGAACACACTACCAAAACTTATTCAAGCAATTAAATATTTTTACATTTATAAATCTATTTTTATAAATATTAATAAATGTTAGAAAAACTTAGATTTATTTTCACATCATAATTATTTTACCAGAATTAGGCTTACATTGCTAGAGGTACATAAACTCAAATTAAAAAAAAAAAAAATACTCTTATTACATCTGCATTAATATTCACAATAAACTACCACAGACGTTTAAATAGTTAAATAGTTTGCAATACAAAACACAAATTAAAAACAAGTTATTAGAAAAGTGTTATTATTCCTACAATAAATATACACAAGACTCAGAAATGTAGAAAACTTTTTAATAGCTTTATTTCCCAATCTGCTTTAAAGTAGTTTTAGTTTAATGTATTACTTTTTAAACTTGTTTTGTACTAATTGTATTTTTATTTCATAAAATATCATTTTTAAACCTGTTTTATAATTATTGTATTTTTATATGTGTTAACTGACCATGCCATATTGATGTAAAGCTCAAAATAAATATGATATATTATACATGTGAAAACTATATATAAAACAACACATCTGGTATATGCTCTTCTCGTCTTTGCTGGCCGTTTTTGTTTTTGACAAAAGCTTGTTTTCAGTAATACAGATTCTAATCTCTTCATTTGTGGCTTGAGAAGTCGTGTGCTCAATCACACAAACTTTTTATTTCAAAAATCACCAGAAAAAAAGTTCGTTAATGGCCTTAAATCAAACAACCTAGACAGTCAATTTTAATCACCTAAACAGGAAATTACAATACCAGAGAATGCCTAGTGCAGTAATGCCATTATTTTACCTGATGTGTGACAAACGGCATTGTCCTGTTAGAACTTTTTTTATAGATCAATACCATTCATTTGAGGTACAAGTAACAAGGATATCATTTCCTCAAACCATCCTAAAAAAAACAATGAAGGCCATTTTCAAGACGTAGCATTGGCCAAGGATAAAAAAAGACCGGAAATTTACCCAAAAGTGCATCATCTGTGCTACAATCAAAAGACTAAAAGGACAAAAAAAGCTTAATTACACTCTAACCTGACTGACAAGTCTTAGAAAAAGATTGCCATCAACTTTGAGTGACCCTACGACGTCAACAGAATAAGCATCGCTTTGCCTTGATGGTCATGAACATGTGATTTCCATTCAATGAACTAAATCCTCTCTCGTATCATTCCACCGCTACGATTATTTTCAAATTATCCTGCCTAACGACAAACCAAAATTTACTAGCCAGGTGATTGCAAAAGCCTGCAAAAGATAGTAAAAGTTCACTTTACCACTGCCACTTACCACCCCCCAAGTAAACCAGATTAAACATCAATGTGAAAAACTAAAAAAAACTTTCCTTGCATAACACCTCAGAAATGAGTGAAACAAATTAATCTCTCTAGCTTAATTTCAGTATTAACAACAACCTAACAAAAATACTAACCTGACCCTCCGCAAAAACTGGGATTAACCCTAACAAAAAAGAGAAACAGTCCAAATAAACGGAAAACACACTTCCACAGCTTTAAGCCTAGTACACACTAGTAGACATGTTGCGCGATTTTGGTCTCTAAGACGTGTCTCAAGTTGTCTACGTAGACATGACCAATCTCCGTCTTCGGATCTGTTGCAAAACTAAAAATCGCAGGTCTAAAGTCTTCCGATCAGAATGCGTTCAATTGATACAAATTATACCCAAATGTGTTAGCAACTAAAGTACCTTTAAGACAAGTGGACTATGTTTTTATAACAAATTCATCATTAATTCATAATTTTTGTGGCAAGTTGTAGTCGGCAATAGTAAAAACAGTGCTGCATTTGTTAATTAATTTTACACTTTTACAGTGACGTTGGTAAGTAGAGTAGTCTGAACTAAGTGCAATGTAAACATTACCAAAAACTATTTTAATACTGCCGATATCATACAATTCTTTATAGAAAAAGCAATGAATAAATATTTCAAAGATTGGTACCTATTGAATACGGCAATATGCACGCTTATCAGCCACGTTTCACTAAAAATAAAAATATAATGCTCCATTAATAGTATATTAGCATTTAAAGTTAACCATTTTGTCAGTAGTCGGTGCATATTTTGATAAGATATTCTTACATTTTTTAACTAGCTAGATCACATTTAAAGCACGCGCAAACGATTTTTTACGTTGGGAATATGCCGCTACATCGTTGTCGGAAGTTTGGATGTTGTTGATAAATATTAGTATTTAGTAGTTTATGTTTGTGGCGTCGATTGGTAAATAAAAGTACAGATACTTCTTTAGTTCATTTGTCTGTGTTTACAATCAATATTAGCATTGTTATCATCAGCAACTATATCAATTTAAAAAAAACAATAAATATTATTTTTTGCAACTAAAACACAGGCAAGGTCACTTATCCAGAATACTCAGTTTTACATACTTCTTGACATCTTCAACACTAGTAAAAAAAACTTCGCTTAGCAGCTTGTATGTATTGAATTTTGGCAGTCCTAGTTGATTGTGTTTGAGTTTTAGTTTTTATTATTACTGGAAGAAAACTTTGCAGTATTTATTATAACTTTGTTTGCTATAGCCGCAATAATTGGTCGAATTACGGTGGTATCATTATTAACATATGAATTATTTGACGGCAAGGCCGGATGCATCGTGTTAGTTACTATGAGCTCTAGTAAATGTTTAAAGTACAATTTAAATAAAAAATCAATTTGTTACTATCAGTAATTAACCTCTCAACAGTCACCAAGCTCGGCAATAAATTGAGATCAATTATTTTGCGCTTAAAAAACTCATTTCCACGTAACACTTAATAGATTTTTAAAAAACTTCTCACTCATTTATTATTAAATTGGGACTTAAAGAAGCATAATCATTTAACGACAAATTATAGTTGATATCGGATCGATTACAAATAGAACATATCGAAATAGTACTAATATTATTTAAAATAAAATCTCCAAAATCATTGTGGCGCTTTATGCAACTATGATACATCAAGCTACTGCAGGTTTTACACGACAATCTAGTTTGTACTACAGATACATCTATCTTCTTCTTCTTCTTCTTGTCAGCCTGTTTCTGTCCACTGCTGGACGTAGGCCTCCTTCAAACAATTCCATTTGTTGCGGTCTTGTGCAACTTGATACCACTGCTTTCCAGCAGTCTCCTTGACGTCATCTATCCATCTTTTCTGTGGTCTTCCTCTATCACGGGTGGTCATTCGTGGTCTCCATTTGTTGTTGTCATCTCTCGCTACATGACCAACCCAGCTCCACTTTAGCTCTGCTATCCGTTGAATTACATCCTTCACTCCGGTGTTTCTTTGAATGTCTTTGTTTCTTTTTCTCTCTCTTAGACTTACACCTAGCATACTACGCTCCATCGCCCGCTGGCAGATTCGTAGTCTGTCATCATTTTTTCTTGTTAGTACCATGGTTTCTAGGCAATACGTTGTAACAGGTAGTATGCACATATCGTATACCCTCCTTTTAAGATTTGTGGGTATATCCGGGTTCTTTAGTATGTGCCCAAGTCTTCCAAATGCAGCCCAGCTCTGCCTTATTCGTCGTGTAATTTCTGCGGCTTGGTTTGCCTTGCCGAGTTTGATCTGATGTCCCAGATATATGTACTCATCTACTTGTTCTATTATATGGTCTTCTATTTGGCAATGCCCTACTTCGTTACTCATGATTTTTGTTTTAGACAGGTTCATTTTTAGCCCTACCTTATTAGAGGCTATGTTCAGTTGTTCTAACATACCTTGAAGTTCTTTTAGGTCTGAACTGATTAGAACAATGTCGTCCGCAAATCTTAGGTGGTTTAGATGTATACCGTCTATGTTTATGCCTTTGCCTTCGCCTTCCCATACTATGTTTTTAAATGTGTCTTCTAGTGCTAAGGTGAAGAGCTTAGGTGATATTGTATCGCCTTGTCGTACCCCTCTGTTAATTTTGATTTTGTCCGTAACCGAGTTTTCGTCTATCTTAACTTGGAAGGTGGCATTTTGGTAAATATGGTTTATTAGACTTGTGTACCTAGAATCTATTCCAGCATTCGTCATGACAGTGAATATTGTCCATAGTTCTATCGAATCAAAGGGCTTTTCAAAATCTACTAGATGTAAAGGGTTATTGTATTCTGTGCATTTTTCGATTAATGTACGGATGGTCTGTATGTGGTCTGTCGTGCTGTACCCTTTTCGAAAGCCTGCCTGTTCTGGTGGCTGGTAAAAATCTAGCTTATTTGTCAAACGGTTTGTTATGATTTTTGTTAGTAACTTGTAAAGATGTGATAAAAGGCTTATAGGTCTATAGTTCTTAATGTTAGTGTTGTCTTCTTTCTTGTGGAGAATGATTACTTGTTCGTTTTGCCAAGTGCTGGGAATTTTTCCCTCATCGAGGCATTTATTTAGTAGTATTTTAACAGCCTTTAGTACCGCGTTTCCTCCGATGCATCTATAATAAATCATATTTAAAAATTGTGTAAACGTCAGACATGTTGCGCAACATTTTGACAGCGTGGACGGTGGACGTCACTCGGCGTCTAGAGGGAAAACACGTCCCAGAAAACACATGTGGTCTAACAAAAAAGTTTTAAAACTAATTGAAGATTACCATGCGTCTTATTATTTGTGGGATGTTACGAGTCCCGACTACAAAAACAGGATAAGAAAAAAAGTAGCCATGGAATCTCTGGCTGCAAAGCACAATGGAACAGTGGCGGAGATAGAAAAGAAAATCCATATTTTAAAAACATCATTCAACCGGGAGCAAAATCAAAAGTTCTCCATGGTAGACTGCAGAAATAAGACTGAGAAATTCACATTGTAGTGTGAACGCTAGACGAGACAAAGAACGGTGTCTCTAGACGGACGGACAAATTTACTACTTGAACCGGCTAATCATAAATCCACTCTAATGAAAGCAGCCCTTCCTTAACCCCTGTACCCTGCGTTGAATAAAATTGTTAGGTTTAAAAAATGCTCTGGCAACGTTTCGGAAAATGATGTTCTAAGGTTTCTACGCAAAGGTGTCTCAGTATATCTTGACAATATAACGGTATACTCAAACAACTAGACTATATACGTCTGCTACTCAGAAGACTCAGAAAGTATGGCCTTCTCTGCAACCTGGCAAAATGTAAATTAAAAAAAAAAGTGAAATACTTAAAATATCGCATCACATCATAATTTTAAATGAAAAAACACTTCAAATTTCCATTAATTTTGTGCATTTCCGGCAACATCTTCAAAGAAAATGAAACCAATAATGACTTCTGTTCAAAATCTAGAAAAACCAAAACATTTACACTTTTGAGATGCATTTGCTTTTTACAAAACCTGTGTGTTTTTATCACTCCAAATGCTTGTTTACAAAGCGAATAATTTATTGTTGCTCAATAAACCAATTAACATACTCTTTCTTAGACTTAAATTGTTAAGTGATTTGAATTTTGTAGGCGTAAATATTTCGTAAAAATACGTTGCATAGTACTTCTTGAAATGTTCATTTTTTTTTCTTCTGAACGGTATGGTTATACAGAGTTTTAAAAGTAACGACCATGCTTTTGAAATCTAATTTAGTAGACCAAAACAAATAAAAAATTTAAAGTAAACATTTTTCCAATTGGCCCAACAAGTAACTAAGAAAACCAGAAAACGTTTAACTTTAGAACAATACAATATAAAAGTACAAAATAATATAATAAAAACTATTGAATTGGGAGTACTGTCAATCATGTCATTTCAGTCATTAGTCGTATTAACTTCAAATAATGTAGTCTACTTATTCATTTTTGTGTTTAAAATAGAACAATTTTACAGTAATTGAGATTATGTTGATATGCTGAAAATATTAAGTGCATGTAATGCCACAAAATGTACTGAGTATAGGATAGTCAGCTTGCTAAGCCATACGCTTAAAACTTTACTACAAAAATTATCTACAACAGATTCTATAAAAGGCTAGAAAAGGACATGGGAGACACTCAGTATGTGTTCAAAAATGAGTTTGAAACAAGAGAAACCTAATACGGAATAAATGTATTGATCCAAAAATGGCTAAATATAAATGTTGACCTATGCTTTATAAATTTTGAAAAAAAAATCGATAAAGTCTATTATCAAAAATTACTCAAACTCCTTTGAAAAAAAAAACCCAAACATTAGAGACATCTGAATCATTTTAAATTTGTACTATAACCAAACAGTAAACATCAAAGTAGATAACAAAACTAGCAAAATATGCAGAAGGGTGCAACAAAGATCAAAACACTAAATAACATTTGCTATGCTAACGATACGTTTATTTTGACCACTAATATTATTATAGTATTAAAATAAACCTAAAAAAAAAAAAAAAACTTTTAGCGATCTCAAAATAACAACATCGTTGACAGCCTGAACATTTCTAACACTGACGATACAAAGAGTAGACGCCTATAAATAAAAATTGAATATTGTTGGCCGTTACTTTGTGATAGTTCATTTAAAAAAAAATAAAACACATTTACTATGTACTATATCACAATACAAACAAGTATGAATATATATTCATACTTGTTTGTACCGTCTGATGATAGCCTTGAAGGTTGAAACATGTTAGTTTCTTAAATATATTCGTGATATAGTACCTAGTAAATGTGTTTTATTTAACCTATAAATACCATAGCTCTTGCATAAGTAGCAATACAAACCAAACCAGAAAAATAAAAATAAGAAATGTTTTTACACAAATGAATACAATCTTCAATAACTAAGACCTCTTCCCTAAATCTCAGAGTAAGGATGCTTCGTTGTTGTCTTCTTGATTTTATTATACGGTATAGAAAATTATACACCAAAACAAGCTTACATGAAGATAAAGATACAGATGTTTGAGATGTGGTGCTACATACAAATATTGAGAATATCCTGGGCTGATCATGTCACAAACATTATAAAGTGCTAAAAAGAATGGAGAAGAAATCTGAAGTACTTCCTTGTATAAAGACCAGAGAACTAAGATTCTTCGGACATGTAAGTAAAGTACCATAAAACACAATTCTCCAGAAAGACATATGCGCAAATAGTTGTAAAATAGTTAGCATCCTGATGCTAAAATCAAAAAACGTGTTTATTAAAAACTGTGACATAAATCCTAGAAAAAAACTAACCCCAATGATCTTAATGTCAAACAAGAAAATCAAGTTCTTGTCATTGTTTTAAAGTGGATGCACATAAAAGCGTTCAACATATTTTAGGCCAAACTGATTTTTAAAAAGATACAATTAACAAATGTCTATTTGACTTCTATCCGTTTAGACCTTAAAAAGCTTTACATGACGCCAATATGCCGCTATAAGTCATTTTTACCAATGGCTGTTGAACAGTGCTAACAATAATCCATATTTAATTAAAAGTATTCTGTGGAATAATGAACTTATTTTTACACAAGTGAGCATAATCAATACTCATAATCTGCATAAATAGAAAGAAAAGCCCCCTTTACAATCCGTCACCAAAAAAAAATTAAACATTTAATGTAAATTATTAAATAATTGTGTGATTGGTCCACATTTTTTTCCTAGTCGACTTAATTCAGCGTTGTACCTTAGAAAATGTACCTCTATCACTGCTCGAAGAAGTTTCGATAGCAGACAGAATAAATGTTTGGTACCAACATGATAACGCACCGTCACATTAAGGTAAATAAGAAATTTTCTGAATAAAAACTATCCTATCATGTGGATTGGAAGAGGTGGACCCTCCCCATGGCCTCCTAGATCACCGCATCTGAATCCTTTAGAGTTTTTCATTTGGGACTATTTAAAAAAAAAAAATACCACAAACCTGCTGTCAAACCTAAAAATGTCATAACTTGCATTTACGCAGCAGATGCAATATTTGACAAAGACATGCTGTAGAAGATTTGTCCTTTAATGTTAAATCGTGTCAATGCTTGCCTTCAAGTAGAAGAAATATAATGTTCTAAAGTTAAATGTGTTTTCGTTTCTTGGTTACTCGTCAAAAATTGACAATTGAAAATATGTTCACTTTTAATTTTTTTTTTATTTGGTTTAGTTTTTTTAGTTGGTTTTGAAGAACACGGGCGGCATTTTTGAGACACCCTGTATATAAATGGCAAACT
This sequence comes from Tachinus rufipes, assembly GCA_963932245.1. Classification (NCBI taxonomy): domain Eukaryota; kingdom Metazoa; phylum Arthropoda; class Insecta; order Coleoptera; family Staphylinidae; genus Tachinus; species Tachinus rufipes. The sequence goes on from OZ010748.1 coordinate 57,986,013, forward strand.
GTTTATGACTAAATATGATAGAAAGCTACAACTATAAGAATTTTTTAAGTAAAAATTGCCAAACAGAAAATTACTATATGAAATATACAACATTCTAAGAAGAGGATCTATAAGAAGAAAATTGAAAAAGCAAGATACCAAACCAAGATCCGGTTAAATACGATTAGGATCAACTAACAAATCAGCAAGCCCTCATAAGCCCTTGTTCTAAAAATTAATAAAAACTAATTCAACTGTAAACGCACACGCATGCATATGCAAGATAAAGAGCATTTAAATCCAGATTCATTAACATTTAATTAAGATTCATTTATTATTATATTTGCAATTTATCCATATTTCAGTTTAATAAGTAAAAGTGAATCCAAATATTTTCATTCCACTACCGAAATCATGCGTGATTTGTTGTTGTGTTTCAATACTGAACATTCAAGTCAAAAGATTTAGATTTTTTACTTTAACTACACTAATACACATAATTTTAAATATAATATTTATTACTATCCAAATATATCATTGAAATCATATTTTTATAATGTAACATAGCTTAGTAAAATAGTGACTAGAAGATACAGTTTGCAACTAATACTTTTAATCTTCAAAGAAGAGTTCAATTATAATCTAATCCCAAAGCTCCATCCGCTAAATCATTGATCTTTTTTGTTGTTCACTTCCAAGCATAAATAATTTCCTGTTAAAAAAACGTAAAACACAACAGATCGAAATACCGTTCTAATCGACATGTAATTTGCAAACGGAATTAATGCACGCGCATAGATTTTAATTATTAATAACCCGCATGTAAGTGAACTTTGCACGATGACTATTTTTTGTATATAAATTAATTTCAATTTGTGTCTATTTTTTAGTACAATTATTAACATTATAATATTAACTTTAGTAAGTTACTAAAGATTATTTTGATTTAAATTAAAATAATAGAAAAATACTTGCAGGTAATCAAGTCTATAAATAAATTATTCATCATGCACAGAATTTAATTATTGCAAATGAAGAAGGGGTAATTGATGTTTCCTAACAACGCAACTTTTTATTTTTATGCAATTATGTATACATATAATGAAATTCATTAAATTCATCATCCGTATGGCATTTCTTTCAGTTTAAAACCACCCTTCTTCGCTTCAGTTACCACCCTTTTCTGTCTTGAAGAATATTACGTATTCACTTTATATAAATAATGAATTAAATTGCCGTATCATTGTTTGCAGATGTTATACTAAATAATAAATTGATGTTTTGATCAAGTATTGTAGTAAATTATAAATTATAAATAACGGCCGAGCATCGTATAATATTTTTTGTAAACTGAACATTTAACTATTTAAAAAGCATTTTCATATTTTGCGTTTATAATCATGTCATCGTGACATGCTATTTAGTACCAATTTGAGTTTTTTATAAAACGGGATTTTGTTATTTAACGTGTATCGTAATAAACTCGATACGAAACATTTTATTTTTAAAAATTAGTTTATATTTTTTAAGTAAGTAAATTAACTATTAAATATTATTTTGCATTTTTTATTTTAATAAATAAAAGTTACAAAATAGAAAAAATAAAAAATGTACAAATATTTCGTTTATAAAACTGAATATAAAATGTCCTCACATTACAATAAAATTCAATTTTCAAGGACTAAATAAATATTCACAGGAAATCAGATCTTCAAGTCATATAAAACAATCTAACACTAAACGTGCATGAAATTGCAATTCGTTTCTAAATCAAAGCATTTACTTGATTAATAAAAAATACATAATGTAACAAACAATTCATTTTAAATTATTAAATTTTAAAATATCACAAATGTTTATGTCATCCTCATCTTCCAAGAACAAAAAAAAAACAATTCTTTTTAAACACACGTTTTTCTTCGTTTATTTTATATAAAATCTACACTCGCGGAATATGTAATCACAAAGACAATAAAAACAATTATTTCTTTCTGTAAGGAAAGACTGTTTTGTAACAACTATAATTAAATGTAATATGACATTACTATATTTCTTTTGATTATAATAATAAATACGCGACACTTTCTAAAGTGTCTTTTTTTATCTTACTATTCATTACTCATTTACACGTATGTAATTACAACTAGTACTGTTTACATTGACGTAACTTTTGGCATCTTTCAGTAAAATTATATACATTACATATGTGCTAACGAATTGAATAATATGACCGTGTCATTTCTGACACTTTCTTTATGCATAAAATATTATTTTAAATCAATGTAATCACAAATCAATGAAAATTTAAGTAATATTGCATACAATTTAATATTTGCAATTCTAACAATAATCTAAGCATGTTATTAATAATAAAATACTACATAACTGTCCTTATTTGATATGGGTAGGTGGTCTGAAGGTCCTTAGGAAGTAAAATTACTTATGCGATTGACATTGTCACGCCATTTTATAAAGACTTCCTAGAAGGAGTAAATTAGTACTTAAGATTAAAAAATAGTTATAAATAATTAAAATAATAATAATCCTTTATTTAATATATCAGGTAAAAAGTTTATGCGATTTTGATAATAAAATATAATATAATTTAATAAACTGCCTCATACAGTGATCAAGAAAAATTGGTAATCATTTAGCAAAATGTCAGGAAAATAATGAAGCTTTATTTTTTATGTATACCAAACAAATGTTAAGACTGTATGATTCGTATTATTTAACAATTTATGTGAAGTACAAACAAATAAATTAATCTTTCACACTAAATATTTTTGAAATCTTTAAACACTTTGGACTTGAATTTGCTTTTTTATTGTTCGTGGCAACCAGTATTAAAAAAACGTCCAAACTTTTAATATACCTGATTAATTTAAATTAGTCATTAAAATAAAAAAAATAAAATAAAAAAAAATTATCATCTTCATTCTTGTATTTTTAGATTCCAAAATTTACATGATTTTGCAAAAAAACTTGCATATTAATTTAATAATAATATTTGTTTAATTTTTTTAAATTTTCTGTTAATTTACCTTAACCATGCAATGCACGTAATTACCAAATTGCACGTGTTTTTGAAACCTACAACATATTTCTGCCTAAAACCAAGATTCTAATAAAAGACTTTAAAAACCTTTTAAAAATCATAAAAAGAAAAGCTGCTAGCAGCCAAACCGACAACATCCAAAAAAACCAGCAACCCCATCAGAATAACTGTATAATTTATAGAATAATAAAAAAATCCTAGCATAACATTCAAAGCACACGTGTAGGCGCAGCAGCCCTAAACATGACCCCAACGGCTTACATATAATTAAAAAAATAAAAAATAAAATGAACAAATTCCAACCGAGGAACAGGACAAGCAAGAAGAAATCCACCTTATCCCACCAAGTCTAGGAGATGAAGCCTCAAATGAACATGGCGTCAACCATTGTCAGCCTCAACAAGGTTGATGGTGAATAAGCTCCATAGCTCCCGCCCCACAAAAAAAAAACCTAAACCAGACATCAGATACCCCAACAACAAGCAAGTCCTAAACTCCCGCTACAAAAATGAGAACAGCCCAATGATGCCAATCAGCAACCAGAACCCACTGTGAGAGGAGCCTATAGATAGACCCCGTTCAAATATAAAAGGACCAAATTTTTGGGCCGCTCAGTCATTGCTGGGGATTTCAACTGTAAACACCCGGCGTGGAATAGTTTACAGACAAACGTCAAAGGTCGGACGTTGCTCGACTTTGAAAAGCAAAGAAGGATACAAGTAGTGGGTCCAGAAGAACCCACCTTCTATCAAAGCGCAGGGTACTAAAGGGACGTTCTTGTAGTCAACGATATGAGTTCCGACCACCTCCCGGTCTTGCTAGAGCTCTTCGGAAAGGGGTTACCTGGGGAGGGAAGAAAGTCTGTCATCCGTACGGATTGGCCCCTCTTCTCACTCATCCCTCATCCCTGGAAAAGAGTATAGGACGCATGACTCCGGTGAAAACGGCCGCGAAGATCGATAGGTCCGTCAAACTTTTTACGCTCCAAATCCAGCATGCTTCGGAAAAAGCCTCTAAAACCCAACAGGTTCGCGTGGATAATCCTCTCGGACTATCTCGCGACGTGAAAGATTTAATCCGTAGACAAAATGCCGCCAGGCACCTTTGGCAGCGGTACCGCGACCTCTTAGATCGCATGACATTAAACTCTCTTTATGGTGAGGTGAGAAAAGCCATAAGGTCCCACAAAGAATTATGTTGGAGAAATACCTTGGAATCCTTCACGGAGGATGATCATCCAATATGGAGGGTCTCCAAGTCTTAAGGAACAAGCCGGTCCCCATTCCAGCTATTCATGCCAAAAATGGGGTACAATACTCGCTTGAGGGAAAGGCCGAAGCATTTGCTAACAGCCTAGAACTCCAATGCTACCCGAACAATTGTTTGGACTCGGAGCACGTCGAAAGGGTTGAAAGGGTGGTTAGGAGAGCCCTGAATGCTTATGACGACGACGCGCCGCTGCAAAGCGTGACACCGTCCCGAATACGAGAAATTATACAAAGACAAAAAATCCGGTCTGCTCCAGGCTCTGACGGAATACCTAATAAAGCGCTAAAATGGTTCTCGCACAAAGCGATAATGGTTCTCACCAATATTGCTAATAAAATCCTTCGCACTGGGCATTTTCCTACGGTTTAGCGGTTTCCTCAAAACTACCGGCCTATCAGTTTACTATGCACCTTGAGTAAGGTCATAAAAACGGCTATCTTAGATATTATTTAGGATCACGTTGATTTGAATAATTTACTTTCTTCGCATCAGCACGGTTTTCGTTAGAAGCATTCTTCGGTCCACCAGTTAAATCGGGTGACTGATTTCATTGTGGAAGGTTTTAGGTTGAAAAAGGCCACAGGGATGGTCCTTTTCGACGTGGAAAAAGCCTTTGACAAAGTCTGGCATAAGGGTCTTCTCTACAAACTTCACATTCAAAAATTTTCTCTACGTCTTATAAGGCTAATAGTCTCATATTTAAACCGTAGAACCTTGGCTGTTAGAATTCAAAAACACGTTTCTACCACGCAAAATATCACGGCAGGGGTCCCTCCATTCTCTCTCCGGTCCTTTTTAATGTTTTCGTTGCGGACATGCCTTCGGGATCAAAGCACGGGGTTAAAATGGCACAATACGCAGACGATATTGCACTTTTATACTCGTCAAGATCACCTCTGGTGATCACCTCTAGGCTACAAAATGCCACCGACGATCTAGAATGCTGGTTAGATGACTGGCTAGTAAAGATCAATCTGGAGAAAAGCAAAGCCGTTTTCTTTACTCGGCGACGGAACGCACCTCATGATAACGTCTGTCTCGACGACGATCCGATTCTGCTAAGTATCTAGGGATTACCTTTGACACGTACAAGTTGCACGTGCAGTCAATACTCAATAAGGCTAAATTAGCTAAAAATCTTCTGGTTTCGATGCTGCAGCGGAACAGTGGTCTCTCTCTCCGGAATAAAGTCCGGTTATACACGTCTACCATCAGACCCATGATGACGCACGCGTGCCCCGTCTGGGGAACCGCCGTAAATACGCACCTAGATAGGTTAGAATCGTTCCAAGGCAAAACCTTGCGGTGGCTCACTGGAGCTCTATGGTTCGTCCGAAATTGCAATATTCAAAGCGATCTCGGGATTCCACCACTACGCAGACATATCGAAGCTTTGGCCGCACAGTACTTCGACAATCTCGCTGTTCATTCTAATCCTGATCTGGCCCGACTCGCCGAGCCAGATAAGGAAGTTTCGCGACACAAGCGCCCGGTTAATCAATCGATTAACATTTCCTAAAACGGGGGGGGGGGGGGGGAGTTTAGTCGGTAGGCGCCTGCCTCTTGTAGGTGAATCCAACACTTTCAGTCTTTAGAAAATTCTCCTCCCAAGCCACAAAAAAAAGCCACTCAGTCAGTTCAGTTCAGTATGGTTCAAATTACAACGTGTACACGTCCTCAATGGAAGACTTGTTAATGACCCCGCTAGACCTTGGACACCGCCAAAACCTCACGCCATGTCCCCTGCCAAGGACTGGCTTACAAAGCAGATGATACTACACACGCCATAGCCAGCACCGCTTGCCCGCAAAGCAGCGGCTCAGCACTCACCTATCATGGTAAGAACCCAAATTCTCGGGAGTATTGCATATGTAGCAGCGTTTCTGAAACGCCACTTGGGCAGACATTGTTTCATCTCAACGCCGTTTAACCATGCAACGTCTGGTTGACGCAACTTGACCAGACAATCTATGCCACGCTAAATCAAACCGGGGATTTCCCGGCGTCACATGCCGCGACGACTGGTAACCTCACACAGGCGCCCCAAGGTAACCTCTGACCGGAAAACTCCTTCCAAGAAATTACTCAAGACCCGAACCGACACAACGCCGGGCAAATAACAAACAAATCATTTTGAGACGGCGTACCGCTCGCGAGCGGACGCCCATCGGTCGGAGCCATCGTCAGCACGTCCTACCCTCCGGGACGTCAACACCTCCTCCGTTCGCCACCAGAACGGAAGTTCAGTAACACCAAGATTTCCAGGTGCCTAATGTGGCCAGCACCGATCCTAGATCCAATTTGGCACACCAACAAGTTGCACTAAGGCTTGCCTTTATCCTTACGGCATTTCACACCCCGCCAAAGAAAATCATTCAGCACAGCCACTGTAGGTAGCTTTAAGCTCCTTCACGTCATGCAACCAAAAACGTCATCTAGGTTTTTTTAGAAACCGCAGTCTGTGTGAGTGCGTTTATGGTGACAGCGATGTGTGAATGTGTCTGTAGTAAAAAGCACTCTGAGTGAGTGTGTGCGTGAGTGCCTTTCTGTGTGAAGGTGTTTGTAGACGAAACAATTAATTCGTTTAAAAATTGCTATCCACAACCAAACCGACCCCAAGGAGCACCCTTACAAAGAGCAAAGACGTTCTCCACCTTTAACCGGCCACCTCCTCCACCCGATGCCGGTAACAAAGGAGACGGATCCAAAAAATAAAAAACTTGGGCTGAGTGCCTTCTTTTATCAAAAACTTGGCCATCAACCAACCGACGTTGTTTCCAACCCCTCACATGCAATTCTTCTAAATTCCGTCCCCCAGCATTCAAGCTTACAGATAAGCACGCATTCCAAAATTTTTGAAACATTTTAGCAACAACCAAATCTCAATTTTTACTAACCTCAAATCCATTGAGGCAAACTTCCAGACGTGGTCAACCGCCGAGAAAGAATGCCTCAAGGTAGTTATCCATTTCCCAAAATACATCACTAAGCAAAAAGTGGGTTTAGCTTTAAAATCATAGTTTTCTTGCAGCTTTTAAAGAAAGCAAATAGTGCCAAAACCATGGGTTTGACGAAGCTCCTAAACTTAAAGGTCTCCGTGTCGAGGACATTCCTTATTGCCAAAAGTGCCCGCAATTTGGGTACACCGCTCAAGTCTGTATTATGTTATGGCCTTTATCCCGTCAACTTCAATAGATGTTAGGCATACCAAAAAATGACGACCTTTAATGGAAAAGGCAAAAAGGTCAGACCGGCTACCGCTGCTTTTTTTGTCATCCAACAATAAACAATAAATCAGAAGTGTTACTTAGGATTTCTTGAATGGGTAAAGTATAAAAGTTCTTCATCCAACAGAACATCAACGTCATGCTAGTGTCTGAATCGGACCCACTCAAGTGCTGAGATTTCCAAATTTTTGGTAGTAAATTTAAAACACTAATTTTTGCAAAAAAAAATGTTTTGACTATTCCAAACTAAGTACACCCGACAAGATTGCTTCTTGCTACATCAACCCGTCTAACCGCATCAAAACGGCAAATTTTGATATGGTCCTTACAAACTCTTTCCTCATAATAACCGCTGGGAACTTCAACTCTAACCACCCAGCGTGGAACAGCTTAAAAGTAAACGCCAAAAGTCGAGCATTGCTTAAGCAAAAGAGATTTCAAGTAGTGGGACCAGACAAACTCACACATTACAGTTCTGCGGGTCACCAAAAGTACGTTTTTGACGTAGCAATAGTCAAGGTCGTCAACTACAAAATCAATGTTCATGTATTCAACGACCTCAGCCTCAGCCACAACCCAGTACTATAGTCCAAGAGCTCGAAACCAAAAAAAACCATAAAAGTATAAACGCTAGTTTTTTTTAATATACCATTCTAGTAATCGTCCATATTCACATACTACGGTCAGTCAAGCCCTTGTTGGGACAGATGCCGTTGATGTAAATATTGGAATATTAAAATAAATTTATACAAGCTCAAACTTTGGACACTGTTTAAATATTACATATAATAAAAAACTATCAGTCAGTCGTATGGATAGTCAGTCTAGCCGCAAAATATGCATAAAAAATATTTATGTCATACTTAAGACTCGACTGACCAACTCCCGTCTCTATATACACTTGACTGACTACTATAATTGTTCATTATATGTAATATTTAATCAGCGCATCATAGTTTTTTTTTTATTCGAGCTCTCCGTCTACTATTAAAACTCTCCAAAAAGGTATCAACTGAGTAAAACATTTTTTTTGTAAAACATACGGATTGGACTCTTTTCTTACGATCAGCATCAGATAAGAACAAAGAAAGAACCGTCGCATTTTTAACAAACCAAATCCACCAAACCTCAAAAAAGGTTTCTAAAACCCATGAGGTTTGCGCTGATAATCCTCATGGATCATCTCGGAATACAAAAACCAGCGGTCAGGCATCAACGAAGCGTAGTGACCACAAATAATTAAGAACAGCCATAAAGTTGCACAAAAATTTGTGCTAAAAAACACTTTAAAACCCATCACAGAAGATGACAATTTAATGTGTAGGATCTCCTAAGCCTTACGGAATAGACAAGTCCCCATTCCAACCATTCATGGCAAAAATAGGGTTCAATACACTATTAAGGGAAATGTCAAAGCATTTGGCAACAGCTTTAAACTGCAATGCTCCTCCTCAATCACCAAAAGCACTAATCTAGAGCACGTCAAAATGGTTAAGCGGTAAGTCAACAATTTCATAGAAACCGCTAACAACAACGCCCCGCTAAAAAATGTTTGACCTTCTAAAATTAGAAAAATTATCAAAACTAACAAAATACTGAACAAAGCTTTAAAATCATTCTCGTATAAAACAATAATGACGTTCACCAACATTGCTAATACAATTCTTCAAACCGAGCACTTTCCTACAAAATGAAAAAAACTCACTTGTGATAAACATCCTAAAGCCTGCACTTTAATTAAGGTAAAAACAAAGGTGATCTTGGATGTAATACAAAACCACTTTTCCCACCAACACGGGTTTAAGAAGTGTTTTTTTACGTCAAAAATCCTTCGACAAGCTCTGGCACAAAAGACTTCTTTATACTGCACAAACAGAACTTCCGTCTGCGTTTTATAAAGCCGAAAGCATCATATCTATTGCAGAACTCTTTCCTACTTATCTCAATCCCCTGACAATAAAAAACTATCATTAAAATTGCCCAAAATCAAAAAAATGATAATACTCTAACGCAAATTATATCTATCTCTCATGCAAATAAAAATTTTGCATAACAATCTTTTTTTTTTCTCCGATCTAATTCAGATTTTTCAGTATCAAACGTTAGTTTCTGATTTTATTAAAATTAAACGTCACCATTTTGGTCACTTTGAGGTGTACAAAACATGATGCGCAGTAAAATGTGATTTATGGTGAACCGGTATGCATCGTGCGGCAAAACAAATTTGTGTTTGCAGAAATTGTCAAAAAAGTTCCCGTGTTGCCATCTCAATTACCAAAACCTTTGTTAAACCAATAATTGCAACGGCTGTCAACAATTTAGTTTCTGTTTTTTGGCTTTTGCCAGTTTTCATAGCAGGTGTCCGGTATGTACAAGGTGCGGCAGGGAAACTTGCCAATTTGAATTGGGCGACAATGAACGAGACGTGGTCAGAAAGGGGTAGGGAGGGTCTCGTTTGAAAAGGGGAGTCTTGCAATTTTGTTACCGCTCAAGCCAGTTGTCGTCATGCGTTGGACAAAGAAGGATCTTGCGTTCGCTGCCAAAGCCTACTTTTCCACTGGCCATTCGGTGGTCGCCACCCAACGTGCCTTCCAAACTTGGTTCAATATTCCCACGGGTCCCGTTCCTAGCCGGTAATCGATCGTTTTGTAGGTGGGCATTCAAGGAAAGTGGCAATGTGACAAAAAATAGACCTGGAGGTCAACGGACTTCCAGAACCCCAGAAAATGTCGAGAGGAGAGAGTGAGGCTGTCGTTTTTGCACTCTCCCCGCCGTTTGGCGTGCAAACTACCAGATGCTTTAGAGATTTCTGATCGCAGTGTGAAACAAATTCTTCACTACAAACTCAAGTTTCATCTCTACAAACATGCTGTAGTGCAAGAGCTCAGTGAACGCAATTTTGTTTTTCGCCAAACTGCATGTGAAGCGCTCCTTAACTTGCCTCACGACGCCCTCGTGTTTTTCAGTGATAAGGCCCCTTTCTACCTTTCCGGCTGCGTAAACAAACAAAACAAGCGTTATTGGAGTGGTGCCAATCCCCGTGAACTTCATGAGAAGCCACTTCATTGTGAACGTGTTACTGTGTTGTGTGCATTGTCGAGAGTTGCAATAATTGGGCCTTACTTTTTCAAGTATGAAGAACACACTGTTACTGTAAATGCAGTTTGCAACGGAAAAATGATTTAGGCATTTTTTTCTCCCAAAACTTAAAGAAATGGAACTTGGGAACATATGGTTTTAGCAGGACGGAGCCACGGCACACACAGCGAGAATTTCAATAGAACTTTTGAAGAAACACTCCCACGAGCGCCTAATCTCCTTGAGAGGTGGCGTATTGTGGCCGACATCTTTTGAAGAATCATACTTAATTAAAAAGCCTAACTAAAACGTTTGAATTAACCAAACAAAGTACGTTTTATGCATGCCATTTAATACTATATTAATTCAAATCAACCGTTAACTAATTAATTATTTAAAGATTTAGTTGAATGAGTGCAAATGTCACAATGCTCGCTTCAGTATGCGCCTATATAAAATTGTATCCAGTAGTAGACTTCTCATTTAAATACCCGCCTTCAGGTAAAATTTAATATCGTTAACTACACGTGTGAGTAACCTGGTGCATGTTAACCATCTAAATGTTTGACACTATGGTAGTTCATATTTTATTAGTTAATTTAAAAAATGTTCTCAAATTTATTAAAAAAAATTAGGCCTTTTTGTATCAATATTATATCTAAATTTAATTTAATTTAAATAATTAAAATATTTGTCTAGAAAAGTTTATCCAGTAAAAGGCAAAATTATATAAAAAATTTATAAAAAAAAAAAACTTTTTGTATATGTAATATGTATCACTAATTTTATTTTTATATAAATAATAATAATATATATTTTTTGTAATATTCTATTAATTATTCTTACAACCAATCAATTTAAATTAAGTGCAATATTAATCATAGTAATTCTTAGCATCACTGCACTAACATTATTGTTTTATCCTGGATAAAATCCTGTCACAGTTGGTCGATCAGCCCACTGTGTCAGTAGGTTCAGTTTTAATTCCATTCTTTCTTCAATATGTATTTATTTTAAACGCATTGCATATTTTACTATTAACAACCTGTACTAAATGTTTCATGTTGTAGGAATAATAGGTGTTCATGCGCCGTGAATGATATATGAATATTACAACAATAGATGTATCATATTAAATTTAACACGTTATGAGCTTAATAATAATGAAAAATATATATTACCCTGTTTATAAAAGATGTACTTGATTCTTAAGAGTTGTTACCAATAAAGTTGCATACCTGTAACAAATAAAAAAATTAAATAATTAACTAGTCATAATAGCACACTGTAGAAATCAATATATAGATAGTGTATTCATAACAGATAATTTAAATCAATCTAGAATACATTTATTTGTTTCAATAATTTTTCTTTTTAGTCTAAGCTAATATTATTTGCAAATAATATTGCTTGGTAAAGACTATTCCGTCATTGATTATAGGGTATATGAACAATTAGATTTCTAATGTTGAGATGCAGAAACTTAAAAAAAACTACAGTTTTTAAATCTAATTAAATGTTTTGGGTCATTGCATTGAACAGAAGAGAAATTTTCCTATATCAACCTATTTTCCCCTCCACTATTAATTTCTTGCTGCACCTTCGTTCCCTTCTAAACTTGTGATTAGTTGATAGAAAGCGAACTCCATTTTTCCCTATCCCCATGTGGTCCTATAGTAGCATGTACAAATATAAACCCTTTCTCAACAAATAACATGCATTGTTAATAAAATAAAATTCACATAAATTAAAGTTCTTTATATATTCTTAACATTTAATTTTATAATAATATATATGAAATGCAATTATGATTAAAGTTTTTGATAGTATTTAACTATCAACTTTATAAAAGGTAAAATAAAAAAGGATGATTAAAGTTGGTGTAAAGTGAACAAATCCACAAATTATTCACTCAAACTCGGGACCCTCAGCGTAGGAGCACGTTAATGACGTAGTAAAGTATTTTATATCTTTATCCCTATGGCATTATTATTTAGTATCTTTGAAAATGCAATTTATATTTCATATAAAAAATATATGTTTAATATTAATTTGATTTATAAAATGCTGTTTAATAAGCAATTCCATTTCAAACGGACCAGAGCAGGGAAAGGGGTGCATTAAGAAATTTGCATAAGTATCTTTTTCCGTTTCTATAACTTATTAGTAGTCTTTTGATCGGTTTATGGGGGTATGAAACCCTTAAAAAAAATGTTACAATGTTTTACAAGAACCTTAGTTGACACACCAATCATTGCGGTAGACAACAACACTACAATCGACAAGGTAGTATGGATTCTGCCACGTTTGGTTAAACAGCAAACCAAAAAGCCTGCCGGACAAAACACTGATGAAAAGGCTCAAAAAGAAAAAGAAGAAATAAGACAAAAAAATATGAATAAGATGAAAAATGAAATGGAAGAAATTAGAGCAGCAAACAATGAGCTTAAAAAAGAGATTACTGAGGTAAAAACAGTGAGAGAATAGCATGCTACGAAAACAGCTGATTGCATGTGAAAAGCAAATCGCAGAAATGAGGAAAATAGAAGAACTAAGGACAAAACCCGACGTAGAAGAGGTGGATGCAGAGGAGTATGACACATGCCTAGGAAACACCTACAAAGCGTACAAAAAAATAGTGAAAAAAAAATGAAGAAAAGAAATGTACTCCCAGACGGAAATAGTGAAAAGAATACGATAATAGAAAGTGACGTGGCTATCTGGACGGAGGAACGTGAACAAAAGAAAAGACAAACCTGCAGAAAAGGTTTACTCAAAAGTACCCAAAATTTGCAGAAACTACGGATGATGTTGGCCTGATCAAAATTTTAACAAAGATAAGGAAAGGAAATGACAAAAGTTATCAGGAAAAATGAGTTATGAGATTGAGGAGAGGCAAAGATGAAGAAGAAAACTTTAACAGGCTTACCAGAACGGCAAAAGACCTGAAAGAAGGAGGGCAAAAAAACCTCGCCATACAATGCCCAAACTGGATGAGCCTGGACAAATATAAAAAAATGGCAGAATGTACCTTCTTAAACAAACAAATAAAAGTAAAAATATGCGTGATGAGAAATGACACAATAAAAGAACAGTTTAAAGATAGCCAGGGACAAACCACAACTAACTCAGAATCCGGCAAAAGAGAATGGAAAAAGCAAGAAAGACAAAAAAGAAATAACACCAAAGAAACTATAACGATAAAGCGAAAGGAAGGGAAATCGATTGCTGAGGTAGTTAGAAACCTCAAACAAAATGTTGACATAGACAAGACGGGAATTAAAATAGAAAGGCTTTTTAAAACTAAAAATGGTAATATACAGCTTGTTGTATCAGACAAAAACAAAGGGGGAAACTTCAACTTAAGAGACGAGATTAAGAAGACGATGACCGACGGAAACGTTATGGCTACGCAAACGACGATACTTGTCAAAAACATCGACAAAAGTATTACGGAAGAAGAAGTCTCAAAAATATTGACAGAAACAACAGGACTAGAAAAGGCTGACATAAAAATCAAAATGTCTAAACCAAATTCGAGGAGGATATGCTATGCAATAGCAAGAATGCCGCGTCATATTGCACACACAATAATAAATAAAAAAAGATAGGTAATATATGGGGAGCATAGAGAGTGGAGGAAATGCTTAATCTGCCAAAATGCTTCCGATGTCAAAGACACGGACACAAAGCGTACCAATGCCAGGATGAGACGCAGTCTGAAAAGAAATGCCACAAATGCGGAGAAGGGCACGAGGCAAAGGAATGCCCAAACCCTAACCAAGTCAAGTGCTATGTGTGCCAGACAGAGGGTCACCGAGCAGATAGCATGGCTTGCCCGGTCTATAACCAAACGCTTAAGGACTTGAGAGAGAAAAAAAAAACAAAGGGAAAAAACTGAATCGGAACCAGAAAAGGTGATGTCTGGAACCAAAAATGAAAATAACAATCACGCAAATTAATGTGGGAAGAGCAGTGGCTGGTTACGACATGATGAAAACCACCGCAAAAATGAGCAAAACAGATGTGCTCATAATCAGCGAACCAAACAAAAAAATAGCAAAAAAAGAAGGACCAACAATTTTTGACTCAAAACTCGACGCGGAAATCAAGATTCTAAACAAGAAACTCAAAATTCGAGACAAAAAAAAGGGCAAGGGTGCGTGTGGCTGGACGTAGAGCACATCCGGTTGTTGTCCTGCTACATATCACTCAACTGCTCTATGCTGGAGTACGAACATTTTATTAATACCCTAGAACAGGAAATTAGGCAGACTAATAAGAAGATGCTAATTGCAGGGGACTTCAACGCAAAATCGCCGGAGTGGGGCTCTAGATTGGAGGATAAAAGAGGAGAGTTACTTACCGAGTGGATGGCCCGGAACAATTGTCATCGTAAATGATGGAAAGAAGCCCACTTTTGAAAGGAACGAACAAACTTCCTTCATCGACCTCACGATGTGTTGTGTGAGAATTTAATAAGTAGAATGCAGGAATGGCAAGTAATAGATCTTGAAATCTTAAGCCTAAACAAGTACATCCGATATGAGATTGCAAGCGAGACACCAATTGTTGACAAAAACTGGGCCAAACAAGGCTGGAACATCCAAAAGCTGGATAAGACGAAATACAAAGAGGTAATAAAACAACAAACAAAGGGAACAATAGACACATCCCTTAACACCCTAAAAAGGATAATTACCAAAGCACGTGACGCGGCAATGCCCAAGAGGAACTGCGGTAACGGCAAAAAACAGGTTTTCTGGTGGAATGAAGAAATTGCTAACAGCAGGAAAGCATGCATACTAAAGAGGCGTGAGACGACAAGGATGCGGAAAAAAAAGGTAGTGATGAGGAAACATTGCAAAAAGAAAATTTATACAAATAGCCAAAAAAAACCTGAAGATACTTATTACAAAAGCCAAAGAAAAGGAATGGAAAAGGCTAACAGACGAGCTAGAAAAAAATATCTGGAAAAACGGCTACAAAATTATTGCAGGCTCAAGATTGCGCAAGACCTGCAAACGCAAATCAGAGAAAAGCGGTTCCCGGAGCAACCCAGTATTGTGTGGGATAGAAAGCTACCAGAAGACATTCTAACAACAAGAATAACAGTAGAGGAACTCAAACGAGCAGCGGGAAGGTTGAAAAATAAGAAAGCTCCAGGTCCGGATGGGATCCCGACAGAGATCATTAAACTGTCTGTCGAGGAAATACCAACAACCATCCTTACAGTACTAAACTCTGCGTGAGAAAAAGGAGAGTTTCCAACTTCGCGGAAAAAGACGGTTTTGATATTAATTTAAAAAAAAACAAATAATGAAGACGAGGACCCAAGAGCATACCGCCCAATCTGCCTTATAGATACTATAGGCAAACTATACAAAAAGATTATAGTCTAAAGACTAAAGGCGGAGCTCGAAGAAGGAGAGATCTATCAAACGCCCAGTTTGGGTTCAGAGAAAGGAGGTCAACCCTTGGACCTATTGCAGTAGTAAAGAGCATTGCAAAAACGGAAATGAAAAAAACGCTAAAGACAAGAGGACTATGCTTCCTTATTACAATCGACGTAAAGAACGCTTTCAACACAGCAGCTTGGGATAAGACAATCAAGGCTCTTCAAGGAAAAAAAATTCTGATCATCTGGTGGAGGTAATCAAAAGTTACTTCACCGATCGGAAGATAATTGACGAAAAAGGGGAGGAGCACAAGGTTACGGAAGGGGTGACACAAGGGTCGGTGCTGGGCCCCCATCTATAGAATGTGCTATACGACGACCTGCTCAGAATAGACACACCTAAACAGGTGACTCTACTGGCGTACGCCGATGAGCTGGCAATGGCAGTAGTAGAAAAAACAGCCGATAAAATTGAAGAAACTGCAAACAATACTCTCCAAAAAATTAAATGCTGGCTGACAGAGCACAAATTAGAACTGGCGTCGGAAAAAACCGAAGCAGTAATGAGGTATCCGGGGTAAGGATCACTTTATTAAATTCGGGGAGAACAAATAATCTTACTTAACTTAATTCTTTATTCAATATGGATGGAACCCATGCTGAAGATAGACTGGCTTAAATATATAAATGTTATAAAAATTAAGTATAACAAAAAATAGATCGATACAAAAAATATAGAAAATACCTATAAATAAAATATATTCATTTTAACATATAAATTTAATATAAATATTTATGAGTATATTACATCATCCCCCCCTAATTATGAAATAATTATACATTATAACAAAATAGAAAACAAACAATATATAAATTAACAAAATTCGTCTTCTTATAAATTGAAATAAAATAAACAATTATTAATGATAACTAAGACGCTTAGGCTTTTTCCTAATTCTTTTAGGTCGTTGTGCCCAAGGTACAGTTGCATCACTAGATTCAGGCAAAGTGTTGTTAACAGGGATATGATTATAAAACTTAAGCATTTGATTACTATGGCGCTTCCATACCAAATTAGCATCCCCAATAATATTAACTTTATAAACACAATGTCCAAGTTTTTCAATTACCTTAGCCTTTACCCAGTTCTTTTTGTTCTGTGAGCGATGGTCGGTAACAAAAACTAACTCGCCTAATTCAAATAATACTTTTCTGCGACCTTTATAATACTTTTTCTGTTTATTTAATTTTAAATTGACATATTCTTTCACTTCTTCTTGAACTCTACCTTCGCTATTGATTTTTTCACGCAATAAATCAAACCTTGTTTTAATATTTCTGCTAAACATTAAATATGCGGGCGCTACTCCTGTTGTTAAATGAGGCGTAGTGCGATAATCAATTAAAAAAATATTTAAAATCAAATTAATATCTGAATTTCTTTCGTCACTCAAAGCATTTTTTAATGCATTCTTTGTTGTTTTTACACTGTTTTCTGCAGCTCCGTTAGATGCTGGATTGAATGGAGGTGAAGTAATGAATTTAACGCCGTTGCTTTTCAAAAAATCTTTAAACTCATACGATTTTTGAAAAGCTGTTGCATTATCTGAAATTAATAAATCAGGAAGACCAAATCTTGCAAAACATGTACGTAACACTTGAATTGTTGTTTTTGCGTTCATGAAACTGGTTGGAAAAACCTCTAACCATTTTGAATGCGCGTCAATAATTATTAAATAATATTTGCTCGCATGTTCCATGTAGTCAATATGTATACGTGACCATGGCATTTCCGGCCATTTCCATGATTGTAATTCGGTTTTTGGGGGATTATTTTTGTTTCTTAAACAACTCTCACACGATTTGCATATTTTTTCTATGTCCTGTCCAATACCAGGCCACCAAAAATATGAACGTGCAAGACTTTTCATTTTTACTACCCCCATGTGAGATTTATGTAAATCATTTAAAATATCTTGTTGAATACTATTAGGTATGATAATGCGATTATTCCAAACCAAGCATTTATTTTCAATTGATAATTCCTGTCTATAAGGATAATATCTTTTAATGTCATTGTTTGAAATTGAGTGTTTGTTTGGCCAACCGGATTTTACATATTTCATAATTTTGATGAAATTTTGATCTTTACCAGACTCTTCCTGAATACATTTAGCATCAATTATACAATGCGGATTATTTTGAAAATAATTAATGTAATCTACATCTACTTTATTGAAATTATCTTCAGAATCATTCAATGGAAGTCTTGATAGAGAATCTGCTTGATTTTTCTCCGATTTAATATATTCTATATTGTAGGTAAATGTGCTTAAAATAATTGCCCAACGTCTGAGTCGATTGGCAGAGTATTGAGGTATTCCCTTTGTTGGATTAAATATAGTAATCAATGGCTTATTATCCGTCACCAACGTAAACATCCGACCGTACAAGTATTGATAAAATTTGCATACGCAAAATATTATGCTTAAACCTTCTCTTTCAATTTGAGAATATCGTTGTTCGGTAGCATTTAGTGTTCGGGATACAAAAGCTATTGGTTTCTCTGAACCGTCAGACATAATATGTGTTATAACACCACCTATACCATAGGGTGATGCATCCGTTGTTAACTTCAAAGGCAATTTTGGGTTATAATGTACCAAAACTTGAGATGAAATTAACATTTCTTTTACAATATTAAATGCATTTTGGTGTTTTTTGTTCCAAGTCCATTTTATATTTTTGTGTAATAAAGAATACAATGGATGTAATATTGTAGATAAATTATTTAAAAATTTAGCATAATAATTAACTAATCCTAAGAAAGATTTTAGCTGTGTTATATTAGTTGGTATTGGTGCATTTTTAACAGCAATTATCTTTTCTTCAGTTGCATGTAAACCATCCTGATCAATGCGAAAACCTAAGAAACTAATTTCTTTTACAAATAGGTTACATTTATCACTTGACAACTTAAAACCTACCTCTTGCAATTTGTTCAAAACTGATTCTAGCCTGATCATATGTTCATTAATGTCTTTCCCTGCAATTAATATATCATCTAGAAAAACTATGCAACCTGGAATATTGCTCAATAATGATTCCATTATTTTCTGAAATTTTGCTGGTGCTGATGCAATTCCAAAAGGAAGTCTATTGTAAACAAATAGTCCCTTATGCGTTGATATTGTTACCAACTCTTTTGATTTTTCATCGAGCAATAACTGTTGGTAAGCTCGCGATAAATCTAATTTTGAAAAAATCACACCTCCTTCTAACCTCGCAAATAAATCTTCAATTCGAGGTAGTGGAAATTGATCGATTTCTAAAATAGGGTTTATTGTTACTTTAAAATCACCGCATATTCTTACTGTCTGATCTTTCTTTAATATCGGTACAATTGGTGTACCCCAAGAACTAAAATCAACCGGTGATATAATGTTTAATTCTTGTAACCGTTCTAACTCGGCCTCAACTTTTTCACGCATTGCATAAGCCAAAGGTCTAGCCCTAAAAAATTTTGGAGTAACCGTATTGTCTTTAATTTTTAAATTAATTGTTCCTTTATTAAATAACCCTAAATTGTCATTAAATAGTTTTTTATATTTATTAAATATATTATTTGCATTTGCAAAATTTACCTCTGAAAATATTAATTTGAATACTTCCATAAAATCTCTCCCCAAAATAGATGTCATTGCATTTTTTATAACATACAAGTGCATCGTACATTGTTTATTATTATATTTTATTTGAACTTCTATAAATCCATTTGGTTGAATTTTATCACCATTATAAAATTGTAAAATTTTATCCGATTTATTTAATTTCAAATTATTAAAATTTTTATTATAATTATCTAACGAAATTGCAGAAATACTAGCTCCCGTGTCTAGTTGGAAATTCATATTAATATCATTTACGCAAAGATTTATTATAATAGGTTTATTATTGCTTGAATGTTCAATAGCATATTGCGTGCAAGTATCAATAGAAAATAAACAAGAATCTGATTCCAGAAAATTACATAAAGATTTATTTCTATTAAAAGAATTTGAATTGTTTTTGTTACCTTCATTGCGACACATGGGCGCAAGATGTCCTTTTCGATTACATCGATTGCAAAATTTATTGCGATAAAAACATTTATCCGCTTCATGGTTACCTCTGCCGCATACAGTACATTTGCGCGTGCTTGACTTAGCTCCTCCTGGGGGTGACTTAACGAATTTCTTACTGCCACTAGCGCCAACCTGATGAACGGGCTCCAACTTAACTCTGGATGATGATGATTGATTCGCCGCCATTTTCGCTGTTGCAATATCCACCGCTTCGGAAAATTTCACTGTCTTTTTTTCTTCTAACAATCTATCTTGTACTGGACCCTTGTCGTAACCAATAATGAAATGATCACGTAACACCATTTCCACTTCTGTAGCTTCAAATTCACAATTCGATGCAAATGATCGAAGTCTAGCCGACCATTCTTTTGCTGTTTCATGGACATTTTTTGTTGATGTATAAAATTTATACCTTGCCGAAAAAACTGAATCTTGCGGCTTAAAATGTCCTGTTAATATAGTTAACAATTCTTGGTAACTTTTTGCTTCTGGACACATTGGCATACATAGATTGTATACTAATCTATATGCTTCCTCACTCAGCACGTTTAATAAAATAGCACGTTTTTTTTCATTTTCCACAATTTCATTTGCAATAAAATAATTTTCGAGTCGTGGTTTATATAATGACCACTCCGAAATTTGCGGATCAAACTCTCTTAAATGCCCCAACGTTTCACTTTTGTTTGCTGGCATTTTTACACACGTGTTTTTCGTTTATTTAAAATCACAATTTTTATTGTTCTATTTATTATATTATTAATTTTGTAATAATATAATTACATTAATTTTCCTCGTCGCCACTGAGGTATCCGGGGTAAGGATCACTTTATTAAATTCGGGGAGAACAAATAATCTTACTTAACTTAATTCTTTATTCAATATGGATGGAACCCATGCTGAAGATAGACTGGCTTAAATATATAAATGTAATAAAAATAATGTATAACAAAAAATAGATCGATACAAAAAATATAGAAAATACCTATAAATAAAATATATTCATTTTAACATATAAATTTAATATAAATATTTATGAGTATATTACAAGTAATGATGATTGGTAGAAAAAAATGCCGGGGACTCAACTTTAAGCTGAAAATGACACAATAGTGCCACAGAAAAAAATTAATTATCTAGGAGTTACAATAGATAAAAATCTGACTTTTGGCAAGCATGTCAAATCAATGGCAGCAAAAGCAAAAAAGCAAGCGGCGGCTGTTGTCAGGATGATGCCTAGGTGATGTGGAACTAGCAAAGGAAAGAGGAGAATTCTCGCATCGGTTGTCGCGTCGGTCGTTCTATACGCAGCCCCAATATGGAAAAAGGCACTGCAGTTCAAAAAATATAGACATATTAAACAGTCTACAGCGGAACGTAGCCATAAGGGTCTGCAAGGGGTATAGGACAATTCCGACAATGAGCGCTATGATGTTGGCGCGCATGGTTCCCTACACATTGCTGGCCGAAGAAAAGAGCTACATAATAGGCAAAGGAAAGCAGGAGAAAGATCTGGCAAGAAGAAGAACCATTGAGAAATGGCAGGAGATGTGAACGCAAGACAAAAAAGGAAAGTGGACTCACGAACTTCTCCCAGATATAAGAAGATGGGTTGTAAGGAAACATGGAAACATTTCCTTCCACATGACACAATGTCTGACGGGCTATGAATCCTTGGTAAAAATCAAAAAAATTGACACAGATAACTGCACGTATTGGGGCCAACCGGATACGGCAAAGCACACGCTGCTGGAGTGCAATAGGTGGGACACAGAGAGAGAGGATACCGAGAACGTCCTCAAAATTGAATATACAGAACCTTATTGAACTAATGCTGAAAAGCAAAGACAATTGGTGCCTAATAAACAGTATGGTAGATAAAATTAAATTATGTCAAGGAAAAAAGTGGACAAAAGGGTTCAAGAAAAAAATTAATTATAAAGAGAAGAGAACAGACTAAAAAAACAAAGTAGGTAGCAACAACAAAAACCTAGCTAAATGAAGAAATGCGAAAAGCGTATGCCATGAAGCTCGGGAAGATGAAAGAGAGAAGGGTTAGTGGGTAGAGTCCCTACCGAATTAGGGAAGGAGTCCCACACACCTCTGCATTGAAGAGACGGTGCATAAAGCATTAATCCACTCACTAAAAAAAAAAAAAATGTTATGAATCTAGGATATATTCATATAAGACTGATCTCATATGATATGATCAGTCTCATTCGGTTTTCATTTTTCTCCCGGTATTGCGGTTTGCAGTTTTGTTTGTGGTTATATAGACGTTTGTTTAGGTGTTGTTTTGTTTGGCCTATATAACATTTGTCGCAATCTCCACACGGTATTTCATAACAGTCAGTAACAGGGTTCGTTCATGTATGCGTACACCTCAGTTCGATTAGTTTAACAAAGAAAGTGCCTGATAAATAATGTAAAAACAATGAAAACTCTACTTAAGTGACTAGTGATATTTAGTTAACTCCCCTCCAATCTGCGGGCGGCACCACGCACCCGCAGAAAGGACAAAGACTTATGACCCAGTTCCCGGTCACTCACCTCTCTTTGTTTAAAGCCACATCTCTCAAACAAAGAAACCAAGACATTTAAAGTGCAAGTGCTAACAAACATTTAAGTGATTAGTGATCTTACATTTACCCCTCCAACTGTGCAGCCCAGCAGATCTGGAGACCATCGCCAAGAGGGAAAATTCACAATTTACTCTAACCCAAGACAATGATGCAGACCAAAGTTTGGATGCTCTTAAAGCAAAAATTAATGAAAATCCAACTAAATTTCTCACAAACAGAGCCAACTTGGAAATTTTAAACGCTAACCTTAACATTACCAATAGTAACACGGAATCTACCAGGAATTACGTAACTGCACTAAAATCCACTCTCAATCAATTGCAAATTGACTATAAAAACATCCAAACAGACATGAACATTGGTTTCAATCAACTATCCATACTGATCTTGGCTCTAGTCGAAAAAGCCAACAACGTGAATAAAGCCCAACCATCTCACCCATAAATGAAAAATCTGGAGATGTGTCGGACAGTTCAACCAACACGGTCACTCCAAAGAGCAACTCTATGAAAAAGATATCAAAAAATAAAAAATCAATTACAAAAAAATTTTCCTCATCTATTGACAAACAACCGAAAAAGATCAAATCGGCGACTCCAACTTCTAAAATCCAAGTGGACACCTGGAGACAAGTCCCTTTTCCTCCCATACCAACTATTAACTCCAACCAAAATATGGACAACTCCGAAACAATGACAATCCTGACATCGATGATACCACACCTGAACTACCGAAAGTCAAACTTCCTCCACAAATCACAATAAATGACAAAAAAGAATGGAGAAAAATCAAAAACGACATGGACAATTTAAATATCAATTTTGATATCAAATGTTTAAAGAAGTGCATTAAAATAATGCCAAAAACGCCCTCAGACCACCGGCGGGCAAAAACATACCTTGATGTAAAAGGTCACAAGTCATTCACATACCAGCTGGAGAAAGATAAAACCATCAAAGCGGTTATGCACAACGTCCCTGAAGATGTTTCCTGCAAGGAAATGTGTGAAGCGCAGGAAGCAAAAGGTTTCGATGTTAACGCAATTTTAAGGTTGCATAACATTACCAGAACTTATGATAAGTTATATATTCAGCTAAACAAAAATAATAGAAGCGACAAAATATTTAACGTTTCAAAAATTCTCGGCCTCAAAGTCAAAGTCGAGGTTAAATTCAAATCTGGTGAACTGGCCCATTTCCACCGTTGCCAAGCCTATGGCCACACCGCATCAATGTGTACCAACGACTGGGTAAGCGTCAGGTGCGCCAAGAATCACCCTTCAGCACAATGCCACCTTACCTCTGCAGACAGGGAGAAAACTGTCTGCGCCAACTGCAGTCCTACAAAGGATGCCCGGTCAATCAAAATATCAAAACTAAAACTAAACCTAAAAGGCAACCCCCTGTCAAAGTCAACTACAAAACCCCTAAATCACAATCCACAACTAATAACGTATGCAAAAGCTGTGCAGCCACAACAACAATCAGTTTCAATCATAGAAGCAAAATCCAATTTAAAACTTGATCTTACTAATGCCATAAACAACAGCAGCAACGACCAAAATTTACTTAAATTACGCTTGGCCGTTCTTCTTAAAAACCAATAATGGCAGTTCACAATAATATATTATCAATAGGACACTAGAACACTAACTGTAGTGACAAATACCCAGAACAACTGAAACTTTTTATCTCGAAAAATGACATTGATATTATGCTATTGTCAGAAACTAGATTAAAGCCCAGAGACAACCCAAATTTCCCCACCACAGCCACAGCCATAATCATAAAAAGATCTATTGACCACTCAGAAATTGATATCCCAAACTTCACCAACCTGGAAGCGACCGGGGTTATTATCAACCTTCCCCTTATTGGCAAAATACATTTTTTCTCAGTATACCAACCTCCTTCTAAATTACTATTGGAAAACGACTTAAAAATGAGAATCGAAGACAATATCCTCACCATTATTGGGGGTGACCTTAATTCTAAACACGTGGCATGGAACTGCCGCGCCACAAACACGAAAGGCAGAATCTTAATCAAATTTATGGACCAGAACAATCTTTCCATGCATAGTCCAACTTCCCCAACATTTTACAACCACGCAGGTCACCCGCCCGATATACTCGACATCGCTGTTTCAAAAGGCATACTCAACGCCACCACTTCCGAAGTGTTTAACGAAACGGACGCGGACCATTATCCCGTTCTACTAACTATCCATGGCACTTTAGCAGGAAAACAGGATAAAATTAAAAAACAAACAAACAGGAAACAGTTTGATCAGTTTATGGAAAACGATCTCGGCATTCTTCCAAAAATCTGCTCCCCTCAGAACTTAGACGCTGCTGTTGAACACTTAATTTCATCAATCCAATCTGCTCAAGACAAAGCTTCCAGCAACATTATCATCAGAGATAATGACCCACTCGGACTCCCCCCATTTCTAAAAAGACTCATAAAGAAGAAAAACATTGCCCGACAGAAATTTCAACGCTCTAGAACTGCCCAGGACAAACATCAAAAACAGACTAGAAAACAGTGTTAAAAGGAAATAAAAGCTTTCAAAAACCAGCAGTGGGACAATCTTTTAATATAAAATATTTATTAATTTAAAATATCGCCGAAGATGAAGCAATACCATTCACAAATCCTACGGAAGTGGCTAAAGCTATTAAACATACTAACCCTAAAAAAACTCCCGGACACGACAACATATCTAATGCGGCTTTACAAAACCTTCCTAGGAAAGCCATTGTAGACCTCACCAACATCATTAATGGAATTTTAAGGCAAGGATATTTTCCCCATAAATGGAAACATGCCATTATCGTTGTTTTTTTCTAAGCCAAATAAGCCTAAATCGTTTCCACAGAACTACCGCCCGATAACCTTACTACCTACATTAAGCAAAATAGCAGAAAAAATTATTCTGATTCACCTAAACATCCCTAGTGAAACCAATCAAATAATTCCTAAACACCAGCACGGCTTTAGGAAACAACACTCATCCGTCCACCAACTGGCACGAGTAGCAAACCACATCTCTAAAGGGTTCAATAACAGAAAATCAACTGGAGCAATCTTTTTTGACATAGAAAAAGCGTTTGATAAGGTATGGCACGATGGCCTGATAGCCAAACTTTATCGTGCTAAATAGTAGTTTAGAATAGATTTTTTTAGTTTATTTTACAGCTAAGCATTTAAAGCAATTAAAGTTTTACTTTAATTAGACAAACTTCATTCATCGTTCAACAATGGTCTCAAAGCAGTACAAACTAAAAAAAAAAAAACTTCCAGCCTATTATCTAACGCATTATCCCGGGCAAAGGCAAAGTAAATCCTTAATAAAAAAATTCTAATTAAAAGCTGTAATATTCACAAACCAGCTACTATAAACCACTTAAGATAACTCACTCCTTTACAGAAAACCATTTACCAACCATCAAAAAATAAACTCAAACAAACCTCTACAAATGAGAACAATGAGTTATGCCTCCCACAAGATTAATACTGCAGACCATCTCAATGGCTGAAGTCTAAACTAACATCAAAGTTCAGATATAAATATCTATGTTTAAAAATAAAAATAAGACCCAGTTCAAAGAACTGCTTTAACATGCCCTCTTTTTTTGCCCCTCAAGGGGACATAATTGGCAACAAAGGACCTATTCTCGCGTAAAGTAGAAGCCGTATTATACATACGCAGACCGAAAATTTGCCAAATACCAAACAAATTTTCGAAAAAGTACATAAATATAAATAAATATTTTTGCCAGCTACCACTGCTATTCAGTAAAAAACAACAAAACATGGACCAACGTAAAGAAAGCAAAACAACCACAAAAAACTATAAAAATAAATAGATACACCATATGTACTTCAGTAAATACGGCTTCAACTTATATACAGTTTATAACTTTTTCCACGTTTTCTATATTGTTTTAAATGCTTTGTGTCTCTACATTTAAATTAATGTCATAAGACACAGAATAAAACTAAATAGAACTAAACCTTCAAAACTGTGCTAGTTTCACTTACAATGTTATTAATAAATTAATAAATAAATTTGAAAAAAAACTTTTACTTGAAGATATTATTTTTTATATAGAATTACTTTCAATATCAAAAACTCTACCACACAAGTAGAGTAAATATATATCACACTCAAATATAAAAAAAAAACTCCCTGATTTAATTGTATATTATTTATCAAGATTTCAACGTTAATTAAATAAATTTAATGTAATTTTAAACATTGGAATTTCAAGAAAATAACAGTAATTATTCACTTTTTAAAATTTATAAAAATTTTATCAATTATGTCTATTTAATTATTATGTATCAATTACCAACATAATATAAGACTTTCACTTCAAACGCCAAATCTAATCTTATAATTAATACTAGTAAGTAACAAACACATTTTGTCAGTTCATACTTAAAATGAATAACAGCTTTTACTAAAAACTTGTTCAAGGGCAGAAACAGAAGCTACCAATACAACCGGCGACAATTTCCAATTATATTAAATTGCCATTGAAAAAAACTTTAATTGCTAATTATGCAAATTGAACTAAATACGTGATGCGAGCGATCAGATTAAAATCAATCCCAAGGGTTTCATTAGTTTAATTGAGGTTTAAAAAATGTCCTTATTAAAGGAATTCTATGACCTGAAAATGTTTGCAAATAATTTAAATAGCAGACAATTAACGGAAGAGGATAAATTTACTTGCTTTCTAAAATACATCTCGAGACATTATAATTATTCATGTGTAGGAAGAATCAAATCTCTAATTATTATGTAAAATCATGCACGACAGATACATATTTAGTTTGCAAATAAAATTATATAGTTAATGTATGCAATAATTAAAACAGTTTTTTATTTCAATTTTTTCATATAGAGTAACTATTTTTTATGCATTATACTTTATTATTTATAAAATCATTTTCTTTATAAAGCGCATTAACGGCCACCCATGAACGGAAGTTGAAATAATTTAATAAACGCTTGAATCAAGCCAATAAAATTTTATTGTAGTTATTATCAAGCAAATCAATTTTCATTTTTATTTAAGATAAAGCAATTCAGATTTTGTAATAGGTTTACTAACCGCCACTAATTTAAACTAAAGCATTTTAAATTTTAGTGTGTCAATCATTTTTTTATTAACACATTACAATAAGTTGGGATTATCATTGCAAAGTTTATATGTAAAAAAGTTGCATCAATTATAAAGACACTTTAAATAGTAATTATTATTATTAATAATTACCAAAATAGTTTTCGTGACAATTGCAATAAATATAATATAATATAATTGTATAATTCATTGCAATAATATAGCAAATGACTGTAACATATTCACCATTTAATCATGTATTCCATACATACAATTATTACGCAAATTACACGGCTGCATTGTTGTTAAACGAATAACCAAATCAACGTACATAATTAATAGTTTATTTTTATTATATTATATTGTATTTTGTATGGTGACTGATCACTACCACGCACCGTCGATTACTAAGTGAATGAATGCATCAAAATAATGTTCAGAGTTAGAATAATCCAGATAATAAAATTAAATTATACCAATGTTTTTAGTCAATTAATAAAAAATTGTATTATGAATTAGTTAATAATGACATTATATTACAGTTGATTCAATCCAAAACTAAATTGTTTTTGTTAATAGACATCAACAGTCGCGCAAGAGAGTAACGTACCTACGTGAATGACCAAAATCAAGAATATTTATATTAGAAGTAAACCAAATTGATGTTTTTGTTTAATTAAACTTATTGTTCACTGTATGTAAATAGGGTATTAGGTAAACATGAGGGAAATTCATTAGTCTATTCTAACAATATTTTGTCCTATGATGATTTGGCTGTTTGACGTGTCTTTAATAGTTATTAAATTCCTTTACCATGAATCACTCGACAAACGCCATGATGTCTCACTGACATGCATTTCATGTATGGACTTGCTGATGACAATTCATTACAAGCTAGACGATTATACATTGAACGATTTCCTGGCCTTAATATCCCCTGTTTTTGAAGACATTCATAGACGTCTTCGTGAAACAACATTAAAACAAAATGGAGGGTCAGAAAGATCAATGACAGTAAGAACGATACAACTGAACTAGAATGTGCTGGACATGACAGAGGAAGATCTAGTTCTACGCAAAAAATTGCAAATAATTTGAATGTAAGTCATTGGACAGTTTGGAAAATTCTTAAGGGCAATTTGTTGTATGCATATCATATTCAGCGTACTGAATACGCTACTACTGCTGATTTTCCTTCACGTGTTGCGTTATGTTAATTGCTTTTCACCGATGAAGCCAATTTCTCTAGATATACAATAAGGAATTTTCATAACAACCATGTGTGAGCAGATACAAATGCGCATCAGGTATGAGAAGATCGTTTTTAACATCAGTTCTCGTTAAATGTTTGGGTTGAAATTGTGGACGACTGTCTAATTGGACCAGTATTTCTACCAAAAAAACTTACCAGCGAGGTGTATCGCAACTTTTTGGAACACATGATACCTCAGTTTCTGGATGATGTTCCATTAGCAACTAGAATTACATTGTGGTTTATGCACGATAGTGCATTTCAGTTTAGTTGCTGGTAATTATTTAACAACAACACAACACACGCATGGTCTGCTCGGTCCCCAGACTAAAACCTCCTGGATGATTTCTTATAGGGCTATCTAAAGTTTTTGAGTAGGAATCCAAAAGATGAAGAAATCTAGTAAACCAAACCGATACTCAACCACAGTAAATTAAAAACTTGTTCCTAAATTAAAACCGGTTCCTTGTGAATAAGAACGCCGGACTTACGACCATGCCATATCCACCATACCCGATCCTCACTTAGGCGACGGATTTAGACCTCGCCGGTAAAGTTCCTTTCCTATCCCCTTTTTTCAAATCTTGTTAATTTTTCTTGTACATGTGCCCACCAATTGTTTATTTTGATTTTTCTGTTTAAACAAATACTTTTTGTTTCTCTACTTTATAAATCTCCGTTTTTATTTCCACACCTCGAGTGTGGTGGCGCCCAAGACCAAAAACTCCTCCGGAACCCTGTATCACAACTGTGGCTACCCCCGTCGCTTCCGAATAAATTAAGAAACGTTACAAACTTGCAAAATCAGGTAATTGCTGGGTGTAACTCAATTAGAAACAACCCTAGTGTGCTTAAAAGAATTCGGCACTCAATGACGAGAAGATTGAATGCTTGTCTCCAGGTTGGAAAAAGTCATTTTAAACATTTATTGCAGATTCAACATCTTTACATGAACTTTTTGATAATAAAATGTTGTAACTGTGGCAAATTTTGTTTACCCTGTATCTTCAAAACAAAAGTTTTTTCAGAAATCATCATAGGACAAAATATTCTTAGAATAGGCCAAGAAGTAACACCTTGAATTTTGACGCATGTTTACCTAACATCCTGTATAGTAGTTTACCTTATACACTAAAATCATAAGTAGCGTTAGATCGGGCAACACTTAAAACCCAAGAATTTCAGGGCGCTAGGTAAACAGTAAATTAGAGTGTCCGTTTTGCGTGTGTAACTAAACATTAAGAACCAATGAGTTTTGTTTCATGACAATTCACCTTGTTAGGCACCAATTTCTGGCTATTATATAAAACTAAAAACATTCCTGTAGTTTCTCAGTCTCCTTATTTGCCTGATTTGAGTCTATGTGGTTTTTCTATTTTCCAAGATTAAATAAAAACTCACCAACCAGCTGGGAGCTATTTCAGTATCCCAAACACAAAAATCCAATAGATTAAGATCTGACAATCTTAGAAGGTCTGGTTTGGTCCCTCATAACCAATCCAACGCTGTAAATAAATTGTATTTAAGCAATCTTGAATTATTAATCCAAAATATGCCAAATAAATATCTAGTTGAAACCATTTTTTATTTCTAAAGTAACGTGGTGCGTCCGCTAGTAAATCTTTCAAGTTTTTTGTAAGAAACTTAGGCAAAAACTTAGAGGCAAAAAGAAAGCGCCTCAAATAATATCATAATATTATACCAATCCAAACATTAACAGTAAACTCATTTTAAAAAGGACGTAGTCATATTTTGTGCGGATTTTATGTGACTATACATAAATATTGTGGTAATTAACAATTCAATCTCTCGTAAATGTATCATTGTCAATCCAAAGAATTTTATGCAAAAAATTTAGATTAGCTTCGGTTTCATTTAAAAGCCGTTCACAAAAAAACTATGCATTGTTTCGAACTAAACTAAATATAAAAAAAGGTTCCTCTTTGAGAGCTGAGCTTAAGATTTAAATTAAATAAACAAAGAATGTGGTTAATATTTGTCTATTAATTTTTTTTTTGCTCAGTACTCCAATTCACACCTAATTTACTAAATTGTTGGCACACATCAATAAATACTCCGGCACTCGGAGCAAGGATGGCGCTAGGCAGAAAACGAGGTAAGCGCCACTTCGGAGTGCAATACGTCAAAGGCGCCGTGGCCCGCAATCTATCATATTTGCATTATATTTTGTAAAACATTAATAAGTTATGAGGTCACAATTTACAAAATTCTTAAAACCTTAACACGACCTACCAGATGGTGCCGTTGATACACCAAATCCGACCGATGGGTCCCAGCTTTCATGCGCAAAAACTTCTCGGATTTATTGTGTTTTATTATTCACCGGGTCTTAGGTAACTCAGTAAAGATGTCCTCCAAAAATAAGCGCAAGTGGTCCACGTTGTAATGGTAAACCGCTCTTTTAGCATCAGAATAAAGCCTTTGGTGTGGAGGTGAATTTTATTACTCTTGTTAATCAGTCTATTGGGAGGGTTGTTGTTGTAACTTAGTTTGGTTGCTGTGTTGCAGTCTTCAATTAGAACTTTGCTTAAAATTTCTTCTTCGGAGACTGACAAAGGATCCGTCTGTTATCCTCTTTTGGCATCTGCACTAGGTCAAGCTCCTAGATCCATCTGTGTGCAATGGTCAAAAGAAAAAGAAAAAGACCAAGAAAGAACGTAGAAGACAAAAATCCAGATAATTGGAAACAACACGAGAATGAGAACACACACAAACAAAAATGTATAACATCATCCAAACAAATATAGGCAGAGGAAAAGAGGCTCAAGACCAAGACCTATTGATGTCAACAGCGGATAAAGGAAAAAAAAAACATAGTAATAGTAAGTGAACCAAATAAAAACAAACTAAGTAAGGTGTAGATAAAAGATATCCTAACAAAGGGTAAGTGTAGAGATAAAGTAGAAAGATGAAGAACACCCAAGGAGAAAATTGTGTGGGCCGATATAGAAGGTCTGATAGTATACAGTTGTTACATCAGTCCAAACTGTAATATGGAATATTATCAAGAGTGGATAGAAGAACTAGAACACAGCTAAAGGAAACAAAAGAACAAACAAATTTTGATAGGAAGCTATATCAACGCAAAATCGCCAAGATGGGGAAAGACCAAGTGCAACATGAGAGGCCAAATTCTTGAGGAGATGATAGCAACTAAAATCTTACAATATGCAACCAAATTTGTAAGAGGAAGATATAATTAATCATACATTGACATTACCATAGCAACATGTGAAACGGCTAGAGTAGTAAAGGGCTGGACAGTTACAGAAAAGCTTAGTTTACA
Source organism: Tachinus rufipes (assembly GCA_963932245.1). Classification (NCBI taxonomy): domain Eukaryota; kingdom Metazoa; phylum Arthropoda; class Insecta; order Coleoptera; family Staphylinidae; genus Tachinus; species Tachinus rufipes. The sequence goes on from OZ010748.1 coordinate 58,018,421, forward strand.
TAAGTACATACAATAAAAGTACAAACGAAAAAGAATAAAAGGAAGACAAAAAAGAAGAAAAATAGAACATAAGAAAGATGAACAGAGAAAAGATTAATAAAGTTATGAAAGCAGAAAAAATGACTGAAATAGAGAACATATAGAAAAGATGCAAAAGGTACTCGAAAAAGTTGAGGAAGGCAGCGGAAGAATCAATTCCCAGATACAGAAAAAAAGACCGTACTGGTGGTGCAAAGAGGTCAAGGAAAGCAGGAAGAAAGCAATACAAACAGCAAGAAAAGTTAAAAAAAAAGAAAAAGTAGAGAATATTCTTATGAAACTGAAAGAAGAACTAAAAAATGACAAAAAGGCTTTAAAGAAAAGTAAAAAAAGATGCTGGAAAAAACTGTTAAAACCCATAGACAAGGATCCCTGGGGCAAACCATATAAAATAGTAATGAATAAATTAGGAAGAATGAAACAAGAGAAGACCAGAAAAAAGGGCAAGAAAGGTTATAGCAACTGCGGCTAAAACTATTGTATGCCGCAGAAACATGGGGAGAAGCTTTGAAAACAAACAAAAAACAGAAAAGAAGTAAGAAGAGCTATGAGAGCAAGGATCTGCAGGGCCTACAAGCCGGTGTCGCAGGAGGCACAAGTAATTGCGGCAACACTACCTGCAGATTTGATGGTCAAAGAAAGATTAGGTACAAAGAAAATGGTAAATGGAAGAACTAGTAAGCAAGATGCAAAGAGCAAGATAAAATATGATGGAAAGATGGCAAAGACAGTAGAAAAAAGGAGAAAAGAGAGAATGGACAAGAGAACTAATACCAGAAATTAAAAAATGAGTACACCACATGGAAACATGGAACCTTTGAAAAGTACTTACAAAAAATAAATAAGATAGAAAAAAAGGAAAAATTTATACTTTGTCAAAAAGACACGCATGACCACGCAGAATATACTCTAGTAGAATGCAAATCGTGGGACAAATCTATAAATCATTAAAATATGCCTGAATGACAAAAACAAATGGAGAACACTAAGAAACTATACAACGAGAGTACTGAAGAAAAAGATAGAAGAATTTAAAGCTTTGAGATTTAGTTAAAACAATATGGAAGAAAACACACAAATTAAAAGCCATAGAAGACAAAGGTAGGAAAAGCGAGAAGTTAAACGGAACAAAATAATATAGAAAAAATTAAGAAAGAGGAAAGAAACAAAGAAGGCCAAAACAGCTATGCCTGCCAAGGAATGGAAAGTGAACAAAAAGACAAGAGTAGAACATATACTAAAACATTAGTACCAACAGAAAATGCAGAAATAAAGAAGAAAAGAAGAAAACTGCTCAACGAAAATAAATTGACGGAATTGACTAAAAAATGTTCAAACGGAAGATACGCCATCTCTAGGTTGACAAAAAATGCAACTGCAAAACTACAACAACTAATTCCAAATGGAGATTCAAAAATCTCACTAAAAGTTAAAATGACAAATGTAGGACTACCAAAGAAGATGCACTTAATGGAGCTCCACAAAATATATATGAAAAAAAAGGATGCAACAAGAAAGAAGTTAATAATGATATAGAAAAACTAAGAAAATACCTAAGAACAATGCAAATATCTACGCTGAATAACACAAAAATAGGAGGAAAAAAGGAGAATGACAGTATAGCGAGAAATGGGCCGGGGACAGCATGTGTTGCCAAAACCAGCCCTCCTCAAACTAGTACCACATTAGAAACAATGACTAGGACAAATTAACAACAGGACTTACGCAGTATTGCCAAATGTTAATTATTCTCATGGGCCACTTCTTGATACCAATTCCTCACTACGTCCTTAAAAAAAATCTGTGTGCAATGGATGATAACTGCGGCGTTTTTATGTAATATTTACTTTGTTGGCAGGTAAAAAGGCTACCCTTTAAGTAAAAATTATAGACTTTTTTAAACCCGGATATTAGCTAGCTGATCCTTACTCTAGTTTAGTTGTTGTTGTTGTTACCTTGGCCGGTGGTCTGCGTCAACTGCACCAATTTTGTTTTGTAATTTTAAGAAGAATCTTCTTAAGACTGTGATAGTAATCGGTCTTCTATAAGAGCATTTATCTTTGTCTGGCTCACCAAATCTGGTCAGATCGGGGTTTTGAGTATTTTTAAGATTCACCTGGCTCTTGCCAGGGCACATACCGACTAAAATTTCCCCTTTTTCTCTGAAATCAGACATGACGGAATCACCTCTAGGCATTGCTTCATCATGCTGATTTGTTATTGTCTATATCGCTTGTTAAACTTTTTTAAATTGTACTCTTTTTTTTTCCTCTACTTTGACTTGCATGACATTTGTTACCATGTTTGCTATGGTGTTCCAATAATCTGTAGTTCGTAATATGTGCTTCAATATATTGTCCGGCGTAATTTTGTCTCTTATTTTTGTTTTTGCCAAGCTTCGTTCTTGAAATGTATGCTCCACATCTTCAAAGTCATAGCTGTATGCACAGATTGGAATCGCTTTTATTTTAAATCTGTGTAGGTATTTCTCAAAGCTCTATACTAAATAATTCTTTTTGTCCATTAGCCCACATCCTTCACCTTTTCTCATCTTTTCTGCCAATCCTCTCTGCTTCTGCTTGCTTTCTAGCTTGGTCTTTTCCATAACCTATTTTTCTTTCCTACACAAGAAAGTCTATAGGTGGCATGTTTGCTAATACTAATAATTTTTTCTTTGCAGTTTCACTAACATATTAGTGTACTTCTTAAATAGTCTTTTTCCCCAAATAAAAGCCAACAATTCAATTTTCTTACAAATATTTAAAATATGCTGCTTTATTTTTGTTTTAAATCAAAAGTTACTTCAAGGTATTTTATATCCAGTCTTGTGATCTGTCAGAGTTATTTCTTAAAGTATATTGCCTTCGCTTTTTCCGCAGCAATTTCTAGTCTGTTTTTGCTTATCTATTTTGTGATTTGCTGTATGAATATGTTAGCGGTTTCTACTAGCACATCCTCTGTTTTGGCTGTGACAACTACTGCTAAGTCGTCAGCATATCCTGCCGAAATAATAAACTCCATCATAACAAATACTACATAAAAGTGAACCTCAATCCTTGCTGAATTCCTCTTGTAATTTATATTACTGTCTGCTCACCCACTAGCAATGCTTTGAAACAGAAGTAGTTTTTAGCATTTGCAGCAAGTACAGCCAAATTTGTTTCACCTTAAGCGCTCTCACAACTCCCCATCCATAAAGCAGAGTTAAATGCGTTTTTAACATCAACCAGTAAACAGAGCTTTCTATTTTGCCATGCACCCCTCACTTGTTTTATTAACTTCATCTAACACTCTCTACATTGCATCGATGGTCAATCGGTCAGATCCGGGTTGGACTTAACCGCAAGGTTCAATGCAAAAAAGATTTGAGTTTACGCAGATTGAGTTTTCAGTTTTGAAATAATTTTTCTGATTCGAGAAGGACTAACGCTATTTAACGGTGTGTTATCATCAGTGTCTTCTAAGAAATCATTGCGGTGAACCCTTTTTACAAAGACCAGATCAGTGTCCTAAGTTATTGAAGAGAAGCATTAGAGTTCAAAGTTGCCAGCAAATGAATTGCAAATGACTGTACCGACTTGTAAAAAAAATCCATTTTTGTTCCATTTATTAGTTAAAGTTAAATACAAACTTTAAGTTTCCCAAAAATAATCTGAACCACCCTGTATAATAATAAATAAAATCAAATACATCTAAACTTGTTGTAAATCTGCGTAAGATGGTTGAATTAGTTCAGCGGCCTACGTTTGATAATAAAAAATTGCTAAACAAAAATAAACGCAATTTTAAAATAAATATAAATATTAATAGCAACAAATTATCACTATAATAATTTATGCCAATACATATATAAGTTAAATAATAACATTTTTAGCACAACAATAAAATATCAAAGATTAATTATACATATTTAAGATAGCTTTTAGAATCTTTATAAAATTTATTACCTTAACCTCAATTAATATAGTTAACACATTCGCATAATCAATTTAAATTATTACAATTTCAAAAAATTCAATAAATGCCAGTGCTATTTTTTTTTTTTCAATAATAGTATTAGTATTCATTTTATTTTGTGAGATTGTTACTAATTTTATACTCAACAAGATTTATTTTTTGTAATCAATTTATTTATATTAGTTATAAATTAACACAGAAATCGCAGCATAACAACCTATTAGTAAATTCAAAATGTTCATTTGTATTTGATAGACCAAAATGTTTTTCATCATAACTGAGATTTTAATAGCCTCTAATGCAAAATAAATCAAATTTATTATATAATATCTGTAACTTAATTCCTAAAGACCCATTAAAACTGTTACAACTAAATATTTATATTGGTAATAAAAACACACATAATAATTATTTCTCAAAATGATTGTTGAATAAAACCAACAACCTTAACCCATATAGTACTGCATATACCTGTTTTTAGATCTTTCAAAATATTGTGATGACACGTAAGCAATTTTAATATCAGCACGAATTACAATCGTTTGCCGAAGGGCAAACCGATTGGTTTATGAGCCTAAATTTAATTGAAAGTGCACACATTTGCATCGATATACTGTTGAATTCAAGGAAAACTGGCTACCAGACAATATCTCGATACAAAACAAATTTCGAATGCTTTACACATTAGATCATTGCAAAATGATGCATTAATTTAAACATTTCAATACACATCCTTAAAATATTTGAAAGGTTAAAATAATAACAAACATAATAATGAATATAATTTAGCATTTTTAAAAATGCAAACAATATCTTGTGAAATTTTAATAGTAATTTGCATATACAACCTGTTGATAATAGTTAAACCGATCATTTTCTATTTATTACGCAAATGCTTACCAACCGCTTATAAATTTTAATTGACTGTACATGATTTTATCTTATTTGAAAAATAAACAAACTAGGTATTGAGTATTACAAAACTTGGGATTATTTATCTAACGTATAAACATTATGCTGATGTGTTTACATATCTGGTATATTCGTAGTGCAATTTTTGCATATCAGATTTATTTCTGTATAAATATTATACGTGAGGATAAAAAATATTTAATGAAACCATTCAGTACAATTATAATCATAAAACAAAACTTATTTTGAAAAAGTTTTTTGTTATTATTTAAATAAAATACACCATCCTAACGATGAAATAAAACAATAACAAAATTTTTACCACAAATATTTTATTGATGAAAATACACTGGCGAGCAAAAAATAGAGGTCACTTTAAAATTATTTTTGGAATTTTCTGTTTTAACTTTATGTTTGCAAATGTAAACCAAAGTAGGCGTTAAATAATTCATTTCCTGACAAATGTTATCTATCTGTCAGTTATTATCACCGTGTTACAGACTTTTATGAAACAGCATCCATTTAGCTCTAATTGAAAACCTACATTTCGTTGTGGTTTTTTTACTTAGTGTTAATTTTGTACTTTTGTAACTTGTCATTTACACGGTGTACTGTACTTAACAGGTCATAATGTCTATTGTTGTGGCAAGAATTATACAGCTTCTGCAGTTTATCTACGAAATCAACTCCATGAAGTTTGAGATGTAAAAGTTAGTGAATAGACCGTTAGGAGAAAGCTTCGGTCTTCTGGATATTCTTCTAGAAAGATGGCTACGCCTTTACAAAGCCGACATGGTTTGAAAGATTGGCTTTTGCCCAAAACTACCGGGCATGAAATGATGAAGGCTGGAGCAGAGTACTGTTTTCAGATGAGTCGCGCTTTTGCCGCAATGGATCAGAAAACCGTCGAAAGGTGTGGAAAAAACGCTAAAAAAAATTTGCTTCAGTTTGTAGTGATAAGCGACTTCCATTTGGCGGTGAATCGGTTATGGTTTAGACAGAAATTTCTACCAAAGCACGCACAGAGACCAACTCTGATATAGAAAATGGCTCCCTGACAGCTCACAGATACATTATAAAGGTTCTCAAAGATCATGTTATGTTATTCATCACAATTAAAGGCGCGGCATTTTTATGCAAAATAATGCTAAACCTCACGTAGTCAGAGTTGTCAAAGATTATCTGGATGAAGTGGGAATTTCGCGGTTCAGTTGGCCAGATCTCAGCCCGGACATGAACCCCATAGAACATGTCTGGGATGAGTTGAGACACCGTATCCAAAAACATACAACTGCTCCAAGAACTGCTCAACCAAAATGTGATCCTTAATTTGATTCAAAGTGTTCCTCGTCGAGTTCAAGCAGTCATTAATACAAGAAGAAGTAATACTCGTTATTCGTTATTAGTGATGAGTTTTTTTTTATATTTTTTGATCCATATTAGTCCTAGGAACAAAAATTCAAACTTCGTCTGAACACTCAATTTGTAATATTACCAAAATACGCAATAAAAACAATAAATTTACGATTCAACCTTGAATTTTCAATTTAGTGTGCAAAATACATTACAATTGTTTACAATTTGCTAACATAAGGTTAAAACAAAAATATTCAAAACTAATCCAGTATATTTATTACTACAGAATATATATATATATATATATATATATATATATATATATATATATATATATATATATCAATACAAACAAAAGTTCACAACTCGAGTTTTGACTTTTGAATACCATTGTCAAACTTAACTTTTTATAAAAAATGTGTCCTGGTTTTCCGGTGAATCGCTTATCTCCTAGTGGCAGCAACACGGGCAACGCTATACTAACCTTCAAAGCAAAGTCGCTAATATTATTAGTATTACTGGCTTGTCACAATAAAACTGAGCAATAATTGCATTTGTGGTATAATGACTAAATTGGCCAACATCGGACGGTATTTGACCCTTGCCGCCAGCAGCAAATATTGTGTAAGGATGGGTACAATCATAGCTTTGTGGTCTGGCGTAGATGATTGGATGAGTGGTTGTTAAAGTGTAGGCATAATACTAAACCAAGCAACATGTAAGATACTTTCTTACATGAAATTGGTTTCGTCTAGAATCTTATGGAATCGATTAAATCAAAAAGAGTTCTAGGAAAGTATGGTGACAATAGAGTGAACAAAAATGGTAAAGAATTGGTGAGTTTGTGCGTTGAAAAGAGTTTCTTCATATCAAACACATGGTTTAAGCACAAATTCATCCACATGTATACATGACATAAAGGTGAGTCCAAAACTATGATTGACTTTGTGGTGTATAATAAAAAATTCAGAAGTTTAAATAGAGATATTCGAGCGGCACGTGGGCTTATTTAATTTGTGGTTTAGAAAACCACAGTGACAAATGATTGAAAGAATGCTGTGATTGTTCTTTTCAATAAAAGTAAAGGCTATTAGACTGAATGAAAACATTATCAATGACCGATTTATCGTTCGAACTTCTGCACAGAATCGTTATGTGACTTCAGTAGAGACCAGAAACCAACTCCGTGAAGTTTGTGGTACAGCTGTGAGTGTGTGGACAGTTCGTCAAAGGTTGCAATATAAGCTGGATTAAAATTTTATAGACCAGCAGCTAGACCAAAATTACTCCCACGTCACCGAGAGCCAGACTACATTTTTTTTGCCAACATTTGAATTAAACATTAGTACAAAAAAAGACTAGACTGTTTACTGACAAGTCTAGACTCCGCCTACATTCGCCATATAGAAAAGAACAAGTATGAAGATAAACGGGAGAACGATTTGCGGAGTGCACCTTTAAGCCCCGACTTAGCCATGGTTGAGGTTTGCTGATGCTATGAGCAGGCATATCAATAGATGCACCAAATTGATTGTCATTGATGGAGGAGCGGTATATTGAGGAGGTTTTGGAAAATTACGTAGTCCCATTTGCTCTATTTATTGGCGATGGCTTTATTCTGATACAGGATAACGCAAAACTGCATTCTGCAAGCTGCGTCACAGAATACTTAGTTACAGAGAAAGAAAATTTAACTAACCTGCGTGTACCCCAGATAGAAATCCTATAGAACATGCTTAGGACATACAAGAGTGTTAGAGGATGTGCAGTTGCGCCAACCACAATAATCGAGCTTTGTGTGGCACTTCAGAAAGAATGGCAAAATATTTCACAAAATAATATTCGTGAGCTCATTAGTGGCATGGGCAGTCGTATGCAGATAATAGTTAGGGCTCGAGAAGGCAATACAAAGGATTGAAATCTTATTCAACTAAAATTTGCATTATTAATCTCTGTTAAGTTTATTTTGCAGAACAGCATTTTCTTTCGTGTATACGTACATTATCGTCTTCGGTTATTAATGTTTATTAAATAAACTGATAAGTACCATTTGTTGTTTTTTTCTACATCTTGATGATCTCTTTGATTGTAAATCACTAAAAGTTTTATTAAAAAAAAATTACCCAGGTATTTTGCAAAAAAATACCAACGACCCGGTTTTTTGCATCTGATTGTATAATCAACAATTTAGAAAGTCTTTGTCAGTATTGTTTATAGTAATTAATGTATTATATTAATTGTTGTTTACGTTCAAGTAAAGTGCCTGAAAATGTGTTGAGATTATTTACACCTAAACTAAGTGGGTTTTGGAAATGTAACAAAGTACATTAACATTGAGGCTTGGCCTTGGCTTGTATGTTATCAACGTATTTAGTATTGAGGCTTTATACGTAACAGCCGTAAAAAACATGCACTAGCGTTTGAAGCATAACAACTGCAAAAAATTGTTAAGTTTACATTGGCTGGTTAAGCCTTGAGGGTTGTATGCAAAACGTAGTATAATAATAATAAGCAGTTATATACTCACTGATAAAAGTATTGTAACTGTGAACAAAGTTCTTATAAATACTTTAGTGTTATAATCTGTATTTAATAACTACAGTAATACTAGAACAGTGTTGCACTCATGCCTTCGCTCGTTTTAGCATATTTTTCCACGCTGTATTGGAGTTTCTATTTGTGCAGACTAATTGATAGAAAAGTACGCGGAAACAATGACAAGATGCAGCAGTAACGCGCCGATGCAAGAATGCAAAATTTACCGGACCGACTCAAAAAAAAACAATGAAACAAGTTAAAACAAAGTGAAAAAAAAGTTCCTCTTTCTCAGTAAAATACGATCGCATAAAATAGCAGCTGATGATGTTTGAAACAATGTAAAATAAACAGTATCGGTTGTTAAAATAAAAATATGCTTTAATTAATTAATATACAACGTAAACGCTCAGTGTGGTAGTTAGATGGTTAAGCATTTATTCTTATAGTGCTATACTCGCTATGAGCGTCGGCGTCCCTCTCGTATGTTTGTGATGTGCGATAATAGTTCCACACAAACATACGGGACCTACAGTTTAACGTGGAATCCAAACCACACTACTAGAGGGGTTTACTAGGTAAATACTTTTCTCGTTTGCTATTGTCTTGCAAAAGCACGACCGCATCAAAATATATTTTACATATTAGATATTGCCGCTGCCGGGAATCAAACCCGGGCTGCCTGCACAACAGTCCTCGCACTAGACCAGAGGCGCTCAAACAATCGATCGCGATCGACTGGTCAATTGCGTGAGATTTTTAATTTTTATCAAATATTTTAAAATTTCTGACATTATTGTATAAAAGTACACTAAATATTTATTTTTTAATAATTATTTTTACCTAAGTTTTATTAGGACCTTAACCTAGTCGATCGCTTACCACCTAATACTTTTATGGTAGATCGCCGATGTTCTAAGTCTGAACGCCCCTGCACTAGACCATTGTGCTAAGGTAGCCTCATTTATTACGTTAGTAAAAAAATTAATTTAACGGTAATATAGCTCAGTTATAGAGCGTTAGCTTAGTCTGGAGTTCAATCTCTAAAATATTACTAAATAATAATTTTGTTCTTTATCTACGGGAGTACTTTAAAAACTATCTAATAAACTGTTGATCTCATCAACCTCCTTCAAACAAATCAACTGAAGCGATGAAAAATAGTTGTAAAAAAATACAGAAAAAAAACAGATTTATTATTTAAAAACTTCAAACTCTTCTCATTTATTATAATAAGCTTTATTTGCAATAGATAATTTTTTTAATTATTATTTTTTGTGCTTGCCTATTTTGTATTAGTCAGTATTTTAATTAATTGTATTTACTGTTAAGAAAACTTAGTTGTTATACTAAATTTTTGTACAAAAAATACACTCTGAAGAATACTTACGATTTAAATAGTTTTTGTGTTGTAGACAAAGCTACTGGTTGATAAACAATAAAAATCCAAGATACCTAAAATGTACTTTAATCAATTTTATTGCCTTAAAAAAAATTTACCAACAATTTAAAAACGTTATCTTAAAAGAAGGTCATTTGACTGAGATGTGGTGTAAATCCTGTTAGCAAATTGGTTTCCACCAACCAATAAAACGCCAATCTTTTTATATTTATTCAATGTGTTCAAGACTATTGTGCTACAACTTGTTTACACATAAACTATTGCATTTATTTTTTCTTCATCATAAGTGTACTATTTAACAATTTTTGACTAAATATGTCAATTTTAAAATTTGACTAAATATGTCAATTTCAAAATTCTAAGGCGATAATCAAATCTGACCCACAAATGTTACGGACCAACTTCGTCGATATAGTAACGTTGCTGATAGTTATGTTTTGCAGTGCAGGTTTAATGTCAAATTGTTAATAATTGTACTTTTTTTTTCTTTTTACCATGATTTTTTACCGACAGCTTTATAGACTCTTACAAAGAATTGCTGTGATAGAGGCCAATGTGGCTAAGATGTGTTGCCTTGATCTTTTTAAATTGGCATAGCTTTAATTGATGTCTTTTTGGGCTTGACTGACTAGAATTTTCTGATTTATCGACGGGTCTTCTGCAAATACCTTGAAGGGCGTCGGTGCAAAATGGCGGAAGGTAGAGTGGCCCGTCTGCAAGTTGCGTTTATCTGAGTTTTATGTGTCTTCCAACGATGGTGCTATATTATTATTTTTTGTTGGAAACCCTTTAAAGATATTTCTCAAGTACAATAAACTTTCAAATGCAAGAAGATGATTCAACCACGTTGAGCTAGGCCGTTGAAAAATATGCTAGTGACAAGAGGTGCAACATCATCAAGCTCTTGTGACACCACTTAGGATGACTTTTTCTTTAAAGCTCTCGACGGTGTAGTAGTTTCTTTATTCTAAAACTAATAATGTATCGGCAATGCGGCATGCTAGTGTACTTCTTTCTACAGCACTGTACACTATTAGACAAACAATGCTCAGTCTATGCATTCCGATAATAACAAATTTCCTTGTAGTTATCCGTATCCACAACTCGACTTGTTGTTGAAGTTCAACTGAAAGTAAGTACAGAATTTCTCCAAGTATTTGCTTGTACTATGATGTTGACTCAACTTACTCAATGCTACAAAAAAACAATGTCGCTTTTGATTGGCCAAAATTGATGTTGTTTGGTCTACAATTTGCATAATCTGATAAGCAACTCTTGCAATTGTTAACGTGCCTTGCAAAGATGCGTATGTTTCGGGTAGCCAACACCACCTAATGACAGTAACGCAAACCCTACTATAATTAAAAAAAAGATTTTGTTGGCAGTTCGTGTACTTACTCCTGCACAGACAAATTAACAATTTATTCAAGCATCAATAGTGTAATTTAGTAGAGGCTTAGATAAACTAAGCCAATTGCCAAACACATCAAGAGGATGATCATGCCCAGTCACTCTACCCCATCCTACATACTTGGAGTTGTTCCACCAGAAACCTTGCATTTTCTATTACATTTTGTTAACCTCACCCAGAAACAAACAAACTCAAAATCCACAACTTATGTCACTTGTGGCGTTAAATCACGTCCGTGGTAAACTGTATAACAAATTTTGCAGCTTGTGGGACGTAAATTTGCCACAAGGATTTCAAGTGAAACAATGCAGCTGCAAGTCCCTAATTTTAGTTCGTTTTTTTTTGTGCTGACTAAAAAATATAGGTAATCTTTTACCAGGCGGTAACCTTTGACGTCTACCAAATCATCTCTTCAAGATTATTTCTGTTTAATGTTTTGTGGGCAATTCTTTTTTAAACGGACGAGAGCAGGAAAGGGGTGTGCATTGAGAAATTTGCTTGAGTATTTATTTTTAGTTTCTATAACTTATTAGTAGTCTTTTGATCGGTTCATGCAAGTATGAAACCCTTAAAAAATAATGTCTAGGATTTTCTTTAGTTTTTTGTCGTTTTTTAACTTAATCGTAATTTTTGTTTAAAAATCGCAAATTTAACTAAAAAAAATGATTAGTGAAATCAATCAGACATTTTCCGATGAATCTAAATCTGAAGCCATTTCAAGTCCTGTCTATAAGCCGCAAAAACCATAAAATCAAGTTTTTGTTCCAGTGGGCTGAGCAAAAACGATTTTTTTTTTAATTTTTTTTAACCGCCAAAGTTGACGTATTTTGATGTAAATTAGTTGAAAAATATAAATTTGTTTTGTGTATTTGGGTTTTAGGGGTCTAAAACTCGAAAAATCTGCAAAAAAATTTATTCTTCAACATAAACTCATACAAATATACATTTAGCCGCGCTCAGAAGAACAATACACCAAATATTATAAAAAAATTGAATTTTGGGGACAATTTTACATTTACTGCAATTTAATACTTTTAGTAATCTAGCAAAGTTAAGTAATAAATAAATTAATATAAGGTCAGAAATCATACATATAACACCAAAAAATTAAACATGAAATTTCCCATCAAATCCTATAATAACACATAAAGTTAGATAATATTAAAATGTCATTAGATGTCATCTGAAGCAAAGTCGCATATTTTGGTAATTTTAAATTTTATAGTGCGTACACATTTGCAACAATCTGCCGTATCGCAACACCGTCGCGTATCATCGTCGCGTACCATCACTCCGCAACACAACAGCGAACCGCAACATCGACGCGTAACATACTCCCGCAACACAATGCCGTTCCATTGCTGTATTGTTGCGCCCTGCCGTACTAACTTGTAAAGAGAGCTGCAACATCGTCGCGCAACGTTCCTTTGATCCGACGGCATAAAACCGACAAGCGATGGGACGCTAGAAAAGTCCCATGTTGCGAGGAAATGTTGCGCGAGGATGTTACGCGACGGTGTTGCGGTACGGCAGATTGTTGCAAGTGTGTACCGACTATTACATACAAAAATTTAAATCGACATATTGCTACAAAAAAGCATTTCCTATTTTATTTAAGTATAATGCAATGCTTATATTTCCTTCTTGATTTATAGCCCTTGTATGCAATTCTTTAATATCTTGCACATTGATATAATTTATTACTGATGTTTATGTTATATTATACTCTCTACATAAAAAGCAAAGAATCATAGGTCAGGTTTTATATTTGTTATTATTAAATACTTTTAGCATTGCCTAATAACAATCATCTTTATAAATAAAGCAATTAAAACTAAATGTTGTCCCACTGAGTTAATAATAATTTATGCATACATAACTTTGTTATTTAATGATGCATAAATAACCATCATAATAAGAAGCCGTGTGTCACCATTGTTTTGGGGTCGATAGGTAGAAAACTCATGAAGTGAATGTGCCACATATTGTTTTGTTCTATTGACATTATGATAACATTTTCCAAATAATGAATATTTATGACACATCCTATTCCTTTTAATGGAACCTCAAAACCTCTATTTCTGTATTATAAAAAACAATTTAACTTATTATAAATATTTAGTTTTCTCCGAAATTCTTTATTAATAGTAAAATTCTTAAAGGTATATCGAGTACAAATGCTTTCCAAATAAATATATTTTTAAATTTATTTTGCATTTCATTCACATAATAGTATGCTTCATTGAGTTTGGCATGTAATGTGATATAAATATCGGTTTTATTGTATTTGTAAATTGCGGGTTGCTGAGATACGTGAGCACGCGAGCCCCTCTAGGATACCACGTGTGTGGCAGATCGTTTGTAAAAACCGTGCAACTAAAGAGTATGGCTAATTAATATAATCGCTTTAAGCAAGTTCAGTTTAAGTTTGATATCCAAGGTTAAAGAAATATGTATCTATCTCATTAACTTCATCATAATTTTATAGACTATATAACTTAAAAATTAAAAATGTGGAAAAATAATTCAAGTTTTAATGTGCAATGTCAAGCAGATAAGAAATAAATTAAGATTCTATAATTTTGTAATCAATTGCATGGCATAGCTACCAAGTTGTCAACTAGTAACTTTTTATTTTTTAAATGAATTTACATAATACATACGTACCTGCATATTATGTTCACTGAGTTATTATATGTTATTACATATTTGTTTTTACAATTATAGTAATTTAATTTCATCAACTGTCAGAAGTATTTGTATTTTCTACAGCGTAATTAGCAGTGAATACACCTGCAGTCATCCAACAAAACTGCCCAGTTTAATATATAACTGCACACACACATATTTTTTTTCTATAATCCAACTAGTTTAAAATGTAGAAGTGACACAGACAAATTGAAATCTGGAGACCATTTAATAAGAAACCAAAAAAATATTAAACAATTTGTTGCATTTTTTTAAAATTTATTCCATAAGTATGAAAAGTGAACGCTAAAGTAGAATTTTCTACGATCACCAAAAAAACCGTTTGGCCTTAAGATTTCTGTTTCAAAAAAACCGTTCTTTTTTAATGCCACGTAAACACAACACCGCACTGGAGAGCACCTATCATTAGTAGTTAACGACAGAAGCGGCCGCATCCTTTGTCTTACCAAAATGTTGACATTTTTCAGTTCATAGACATAAAAATCGATTAAAAAATTGCCATTTTTAATATTTTTTTCAAAAATTAAAGATACGTTAAAAACATCAAATAAAAAGCCACATCAAAATCTTTTGGTATTAATTTATAGTTAGAAAAAGCAAATTTCTTTTAACAAAAGCAAATTGCGTTACTAAGGCAACAAACAAGAACTTATTAAAAGTGTCACTGTAAACTTTAACGTCAATTTTTTTTTAATAATTGTGCAATAAATTTTATACTGAGCAATCATTAAGTACTTGTATTTAAAAGGGTTAGCAGATTTACAAAGATATGCTTGATACACTTTGTAACAATGTCTTTTGTATACAACTGTAAAAAATCAAATTGCGTACTTTAAAAAGGTAAACTTTCCAATGAAGATGAGAAAAGTCCAGGCCGTCGATATCTGTGTCAAATCCCAAAATAATCAATGCAGTTTATGATATAATATTATCAGACCTTCAAATTAGGCTAAAGCATTTTTCATATAAACAAGTTTATCACATAGTTTATATGAATGGAAACATACAAAAAATTGCAGTTTAATAAAAACCTGAATGTTAGCTAGGAGCAAGCAAAGGTAGAATCATCAATTTGTGGTCATTTTAAAAAGAATGCTTTTTCAGCCGCATTGTTACCACAAAGCAATAATCTATAGAATAAAAGCATTCTAGTTCTCCAAAGCCAAAGAAGTTCCGCAATCAAAAATCACTGGAAAAGTTATTGATTCAATTTTTTCTTCACAAAAGTAAAGTAAAGACACAAAATGTTGGCTAAAAGTATTTTCTTGATTTTGCAAAACAATACGACAGCTCACACACTGTGTACTGCAATGAAAACAACCCATTATTCATTAAACCTAAAATTTAGAAAAAAAAACAGCCTCACCGCCCGGAAGAAGCACACCCGCAAGCCGGATAAATGCAGTTTTCACTGCATCAAGTCACGTCAAGGTTTGACTGCGTTTAATTACCAGTTATGTCAGCATCTCGTATCAAGAACCCCAAACGGCCAAATCCTGAGATTTTTTTGTACGTCTAGCTCCAGAAGCTGGAAAAACTCTTTGCAGACAAAAACTCAAAATTCATTGCACTCAAGAAAAACCTCACTTAAATTATCGAAAATGAGATCCAGAAAAACAAGATAAAACACATAAAAAAATACTACCTCGCCAAACTGCGTACAAAGTTTGCGCAAAAAATTTAAAGAAACAACGCCCCCACCACCGCTGCCATAAAAACCTTCCCTGCTAAGCTGTTCTCTCAAAACTCCCTTCCACTCACGGGACTGGAAACTTCGGCTCCGACTCCCAACGCAAAGGTTACTAAGATACCAAACTACAATTTTAACTCTTACCAAAAAACCGCGCCCCCAGAAGAGGAATTTACACTAGTAAGACAAAAGATAAAAACGGCAAAAAAAATAAAAAAAAGTAAAATAAATTATTTTTTTTGTTCCAATGAGCCATCAGAAAACCCTACAAATCAGGTGCCAAAAAAGCCTTCATACAACAAGACCAAAAAGTCCAAGACCCAGCCAGTCCATAAAGCTCGGTTGGCCAACTCTGGTCCGGCCACTAACACCCTAGGTCCTACCTCACGCCTCCACAGAGGGTGCTGACACACGACACTCATTAGTATGTGGGACAAATCTGTCTATCAAAAGCTGTTGGCAACTTTCAAGTCACTAAAAATAACCATCGACCAAGCAGTTATCCGCATGCACCTCGTTCAGCGATTCATTATTGTGTAAAAAAACAATATCATTCACTACATATACCAATTAGGGTATAAGTATGTCATCAGAAATATACCTGACTACATCACGGCTAATGTAATGCAGGCTGAGCTTGTCGCTTAGAGGTACAACCTTGTCTCTCGTTATCGTCGAGTACAAGCAAAAACAGCAGATATTGCACAATTCCACCATTACCAACGCTACGTAAAAAGGCATACCGGTGCAACGCACTATATGCGTGCGTCAAATACTCCAGTGTTCATCCAAGCTTCGCGTGCATATCCAACAAAAAGTCCAGGTATGCAGTTACACTCGCCGGGTGCGGTGGGCCGCACATTTCTAGCTACAAGGACAGCTTTGTTTACCTCAAACTAAGAACTAGCTGCAATAGCCAGGCCTACGGTAAAACACTTGCTCTTCGTCAGCAGACTCCTGCTTCACCCAAGAGCATACCCAACGCTTACAACAAGAAATCCTATGCGCAAGCAAAAAGATCAGCGCAAAGCGCACAACTTTCAGCTAAAAATCAGCTATTGCTCCGATTGTCCCAAGCGAGTGACAAAGATTTTGCAAATATTAATATACCTTCAGGCCAAGATTCTAGCCAACTAGATGGCTAAACTTTTTAGACAAATACCCGACAGTCTAAAACTCGGACATAGACGTAGTATTGTATAATTTTTCACAAAACTCTATGTAACGCCTCTAGGGTATCTAAATGCAATATATGAATAGGGGGAGAGGGTTTTTTTAGGAAGATTCCTCTCCTACAAAAATTGATAACTCAATAAATATCCACCGTAAATTAAGCCTAACTATTATGAGATCTATCGTCACCGACACCCATGCCCATAAATGAAGAACTAATCTGATGATCAAATAAAATAATAAATAATTTCCACAAATCAACAAAATCAATTAAAACAAATGACATACCTAAGTATAACAAGTGACATGTAATAAACGCTAATTGCAACCATTAAAAGCCACCTCGAGAAAGAGGCTTGCACAATACAGAAAGAGCAGACAGACTTTTCTATTGAAAGCACAAACAGATTAGTATGCCATAAAGCGCTCGTGTTAGTCATTAAATGTAGCCAATCAAAAAAAATACAATTGTAGATGACCAATATAAAAAACGGTACTTTTGTTGCAAGCACTGATGATCCAAAAAGCAGTAACTAACGTTTTGCATGGAGAACGCTCTACACTAACGCATTTATATTTTAGCGTTACTCTGAACTGAGAAGTCCTTACAGCAACATCAAGCTAAAGAGCGCCACAAAAACAGTTTTGAAGTCAATAAAAGCTAGCTACCATTAACGACAAACTTTAACCAACACTTCTGCCAAGCCGACAGCTGTTCCAAAAAACTGCCAATAAATTGGCTAAAAAACCAAATAAAAAAAGCAAGAGTTGCCCCTGCTAAGCTCACCGGTAAGACTTCAATTGAGACACTTATTCGGTAGCGTCGTCTTTTAATTAAAACCGTTTCAGGTTGCCGCCGGAGTCATTTTCTGTTAGTCTATTGTTAAACTAAGTACTTCAACTCATGCACATCATTAGAAGTAAACACGCAACGTTTTATAGTATTTGCCAGTAAAAGAAAATCATTATAAAATTTTGATTATCACTAAAATGCCTCAACCACTACCACTGACAGTGCCAAATACCAATACAAATACAGAAACAAATATGATCTTAAAAATGGAATGGTACATGTGACTGATAGAAATGCCATTAAGAAAGCAGATAGTAACCCTGAAACACGTGTATGTGTCTCTTACTGGATAAAAAGGCAATTTACATAAAATACATCATTTATTAATTTTAAATAATAAATTTGTTTTATTAGAAATAGTTGAAGAAAACGTCCTAAAGATCAAAAAAGAAAAAATCCGAAATACTTTAAAACAAATAAAGAATGGTAAAAACGCGCCAAAAATTGTTGAAAAAAAGAAACCAAACATTAGCCTCTTTCTTCTCTGCCTGCAATGCTGGTAACTTACATTATGGGTGGGCTTACATTACTGAATAGATTCCAAACCACTAAAGAGATTATTAATCTACTCCGGACCTGAGAAAAATTATAAGAAAACGTATAAACGTTTGGTTTAGTTTCCGTTGTAAGATTCAAATCCACGATTTTCGGTGCAACAGTCGGATTCCTAACCTGCTGCGCAAGATCTTAAAATACTGTTTAACAAATGCCTAAGTAAAGAAAAAACACCAAAAAAGTGAAAAACTGCAATAATCATTATAATATACAAAAAAAAACTAACACACTATACACCTATAAACAAACTCTTATAAAAATAAAAAAATACTAACAAAGCGCCTGGAAAATAAATTTGAATTATACTAGTCAAAAGTATAATCAGGTTTTAGAAAAACCTTCAGCACATTCAAACACATACATATCATAAGAATTTTAACAAAAAAAGCCACATAATACAATATCTCACTGTAGACAGCATTCATAAACTTCAAAAAAGTTTTGATACTGTCAAACTACGGACTACACACTCACTGAATAAAATCATTTTCCTTGACGCTATGCCCAAATTCTTTTCTTCAACCTGTGTAATAAAGTAGCATAATAAGCGCCATTCACCGTAGTAATTCTTTTTTTTAAACCATTCATCAAAATGCCCTCATAATCCCTAAAGATTGTGGCCATAATCTTTTTGATTGACGGGAGCACCCTGACTTTTCTTGGTGGTGGTTCACCTGCACGCCGCAATTTCATGGACTCCTTTTTGGACATATTATACAAGACCATAGTTTCATCTCCAGTAACAATAGATTGCAGAACTTCTTCTGATCCCCCTTCACAAAGCTTCAAAAAAGATCAAGCATAATTAATTCGATGCTTTTTTTGAATAGCAGATAGAAGTTTTGGGACCCATCTTGCAGTCACTTTGTTCATACCAAAATGGTTATGGAGTATTTGGCAAATTGATGTATCTGACAACCCTGACGTAGCTGATAATATTATTAAATTCCCTCACTTTTAATCGGCAATCACTTAGAACCAATTTTTTTAAATAAAAACAATCCACTCTTCTGTAATCACTTCAACTAGTCGACGAGAACGTGAGTCATCTTCTAAAAACTCATAGCTATGTTAAACTTTTTGGCCCATTTTATTACGGTGGAATAAAAAAGTAAACCTTTACAGTATACGCCATCCAATCTATGTTTAATTTGATGAGGAGTATGACCTTGGTATATAACATTTTTTGTGACCACTCAGTACTCAATTTTTTGCAAATCTGTCAGGAAAACTTAAAGAAAGAGTTTTGTAAGCAACAAAAAGATTCCCACGCCCACGTTGAAAAGACACTTAAAAATAGTGCCAAACACGCCAGTTCATTTCCGCCAACCCCCAAGTCTACAGAAGTTCTATCACATGCCTCTTTAAATAAACCAGCTGGAAACTTCAACAAAGAAGTAAAAATTAAAAACCCCATCTCAGAGAGAAGAACTTTACCAAGGTCGTATTTCAAAAATAAAGTGTTTTTCTAACAATGTTTCCAATATCAAACATAAGCCAAGTCAAGCACGTTCAGCGCCACCAAAACCATCAACCACCAAAGCTAAAGAGGCTTTAATCCAACCGGCTCCTAAAAGTAACACAACTCAATCAGGTCCGTTTTTGTCCCATTAGATCTAACAATTCCTCCAACTTTTTTGTCGTTCCTAAAAATAACACTCAATTACCTCTTCCTCTAACTATACAAAAAAAAAGTATACAAAAAGTTGTCTGCCAAGTTCAAAATATTGAACAACAAAATCAACAGCACCTTAAACGCGTTGAAAACCGGATGTATTTAGCATCTTATTTGGTTAAAACTGGTTGACGTGCATATTGTGTTAAACACAGTATTCACCATTACACCTACCAGATTCATTTTGTAAAGAAAAGTGCGTGATTTAAAACATGCAGTCGAGTGCATCCAAGCTAATGTGGTGCAGGTATGAACCACACTTCTGCAAAAAACTATAAAACTCTGTCTTAGTGAGAGTATGCGGACAATAACTGTGGAATATAAATGTAAATTTATAAATATTGCTTAAAACTGTTGCCAACAATACAACAGACAGTATCTAGTTATAACTTTCTGTGCTGAAAGAGTCAGGCTCCTAAATTTCAAGCAAACCATAACGCAAAGCAAATGCTTATTGAAAACTCTTGCTTCATTCCGGAGCTCTCCTAATTCCCGCAAAAAAATATCCTGTGCGCAAAATGACTCAAGCAAGTGATGACAATTTAAAAAAAAAATTATTTATTTTCCTTTAAAAGCCAAGCTAATACAAAACTTCTAACTCAACAGTCTAAAATTTTCAAGTATCGGAAAGTTGTTTAACTAGTAAACGCTCGTAAGAATAAACCCAACACTTTGCAAGTCTTCAGAAAAAAAATTCTCCCAGCAAATAAAAATGTTTAAGCTCAACAGCAGCAGGACAACTAAAAATCCATCAAATATTAAAACCAAAATGAAACCAA
Source organism: Tachinus rufipes (assembly GCA_963932245.1). Lineage (NCBI taxonomy): Eukaryota > Metazoa > Arthropoda > Insecta > Coleoptera > Staphylinidae > Tachinus > Tachinus rufipes. The sequence goes on from OZ010748.1 coordinate 58,039,467, forward strand.
TAATTTGAATATTTAACAAAAATTAATTTAACTGGCAATCCCAGAGTAAACTAAACGCTTCCCGAAAACTACCTAAATGCTGAGAAACGCATACGTTAGTCATGTTTTTGACGTTCAAAACAAACAACTGCCCGTCGTTCAGCGCATCCGCTAAGCATTGTACTTGTGTCTGGCAAAAACCAGCAGCCATTGCAAATGGGTAATCACTGCAAAAATCTGGGGCGCAATGTGACACAATATATTTGTAAACTACCAAATATCAATCCTCTTTCCTCGTCATAAGAGCCCATCAACCCATATTGACACGTTTGCACGTTGCCTTCAGCAACTCACAAAGCAACAAATGGTTTTCAACAAAACATAATAATGTCTGTCCGTTAATAAAACATTACATTTTACTAACAATATTTAACGTTTAGTCTAAAGTTTTTAGAAGTGTAGTAGACTAGGAATTTATAACGGTTACCTTGTAAGTAGCTTTAGAAAAATAAAATAAAAGCTCAAAGTGAACAAAAAAATACAGCTAAGCTGCGTGCGCATAGTAAGCTAAAATATGTCTTACAACCCAATATACAAATAAAATTTAAATCAAAAGTATACTACAAATGTATCTCACCAGTTAAAACCTATCGTAGAAAAAGTTAATTACTGACACAAAAAATTATAAACAACTTAAAAGTTTATCAGAGAACAAAAAAAAATAGAAACAATACATAAAGATCACTAAACCAATGAGTGGATAAGAAGTATATCAAAAGTCCAGGACACAACCAATAAACTATGCAACTTTAAGTTGAACTAGAACAGTTTGGGTTCAAGAAAAACATAAACACTAGAAACATCTGTATAATTCAAAACTAGAAAAATTAGATAAAAATAAAAACAGCAAGAAATGCCACAAATGAATACATTCTTCAATAACAGAGATCTCTCTCTAAATCTCAGAGTAAGGATGCTTCGTTGCCACATCTTTTCAATTTTATTATTTGGTATAGAAAGTTGGACCCTAAAACAAGCTCACACAAATAAGATACAACTTTTCAAAATGTGGTGGTATTGACAAATATTGAGAATATCGTAAGCTAAACATGTGACAAACATCAAAGTGCTAAAGAAGATAAAGGAATATGAAGTACTTCCTAGTATTAAGACCAAAAAACTAAGATACTTCGGACATGTAACTACTGGATCAAAACACACATTATGGTGGAAAAAATAAAATAAAAACAAAATGTAAGAAAACGAAAAACTTTGGGGCTCAGAAATTTGCACGAATAGTACATATGTAGTACAACACAACCATTTAGAACAGCAGTGAACAAAATAAAGATACTATTGATTATTTCCAATCTCCAATATGAGTGGAACAAGAAAAAAAAAATAGCCATAAAGTCTCTATGAGCACCATTTATTAGCAAATTAGCTCTTTTGGATTGCGTTCATGTTTTCTTTATTTTAGTCTCCTTTTAACAATTCAGCATGAAACCAACAGGCTGCAATGGTGCCAGGTCAGACGAAAACTAGTCATAAATGAGCAGAAATTGTCTTCAGCTACAAATACAGGTGTTATTGATGGCAATCTTTCAAACGTTTAATGGTTAGACATCCTAAAGGTCAAAGACAAAATTATATTTCTTTTACAACGTCACACGTCATTAACCGCTATTTAATAATTTGGAAGGCAATATGCTGCAAAGCGTAACGTTATATCATTGCAGTATTGTAATCTTTTTTATTTTTCCAGCAAAATAATGCACAATATAAAGCTAATAATAATTTTATAATAATATTTAATTAATACATAATTTAAATATGTTATAAAGATGCATTTTTCTTGTGAATCATAATTCATTCACATAAACAAATTAATAACTTATAATAATAGTAACATAAATAAAGCTTTTATATTTTCAACATTAACTATCAGCACGATAGCTGTTAAAACACTTCAAAATGTACTCACGAGTGAAATCAGTAGGCAGACGTAGTAGTCGATTTATTACCTGCAAATAAAACAAACAAGATAAGAATACATATACTTTGCACGCTAGTATTTATTTTTAGAATAATATACTATCACTTCAATTATATTTTAATATAAACGTTCATTTAATTAAAACAACAAGAAAATTATTTGATCAACAATTTTTATATAATAGAAATTTCATAAGAATAAAATTGTTAAATTATTATGGTTAATTTTCCATTTTATTTACTAGAAAGTAAAGATCTAAATCAACTTCAAGATATGCAATTAAGTCGTGAACGTTAAACTTGATTTAAGATGTAGCAGTACCATATCACACCGTTGAATGTGTGTGACAAGTTAATTTTACCATAAATTTTCAACCGTTCATAATGATATATAAAAATAAAGCCGTTATAACATTTCCAAGGACCATACTAAAATGGTTCGTTAAATTACTAAATTATAACATTAAAAAATAATACTTAGAGAAAATCTGTTTGCCATTTTTAGTAATGTAATTTATTGGTGGCAAAGATTGTATAATTATAACAATTCCTGTGTTAATTCTTGTATAACGAAGAAGAAATTCTGATTAGAAACCGGCACGTTTAATATTTTAATTCATTTTCATCTCTCACAATTAAACGTTTTCTAATTGTCTCTTAAAAACAGTTGTTGGAAACTTTAAAAATAACCAATTAACAAAAAATGTTATGCTGATTCTCCTGTTAAACGAGAACTGAGAAAAAGATGTAAGAGTTATTGGACTGTTAGCGGGATCTGCTACGATTAAACTTATTTTTTATTCTCGTCGACAATCTCGTGGCAAGTTCGTTCGCTCCATGTGCACATATTCCTGTTCTCGCAAAGAAATAATAAGCTCGAACATACGTTAGGTTTAATTAAAAATATATTAAGCGATTTTCTGTTGTACGAGCGAGAGAATACGATGATAGTATGGGACACATTGAGAGCACCTCCACCTCTTCTGCGAGATTGACCCGGATTTTTTCACACTAACACAAGCATCTTCTATATATGTGTGCATGCTTTACACTTCTAGTTTGCTGTAAATCTCGTTTATTAAATGATATTGGGATTGTGTGAGTATGTGGAAAGGACAACAATGCCAGAGGCTGTGTGTATGTTGCCACATTCTAAATTACATTCTAATACAATCGAACATTCTGTTATTATTTTTTCTAGCATCCAGTATTAATATTATGGTAGCTTCGAACTGCAGATGTTTATAATTGTTACAATTTCCCCTATGTATATGACATTACCAAGGTATTTATAAAATCATAATTTATTATATTGAAAATAAAAATATAATTATTCAACATTTCCTTTTATGTCTTGTGCTAAAACAGTTAAGCAACAATACAGAATTGATTTAAAAATTAATTTTGTATTATTAAAGCAGTATCATAACTAATATATTTTATTTATACATAAAAAATAGTAATCAGATTTGTGATAAAATCTTTTGAAGAAAATATTTGAAAAGCAAATGTATTTCAAGGTAAAACATATTCTCTTAGCTGGAGAAAAATCACTTACTGAATGTGTTTTTAGATATATCAATAAACACGATTTTTCTTCCAATAACTCGTCACTAGCTAAATACAATAGGTTTTTTAGTTTATTACCCCATGACTTCTCCTTCTTCCACCAATTTTGCCGGTTCTTTGAAGTTTTTCCTCTTAAGTTTAGCTTTTCTTCTAGATTCTTCACATACCTGCTCTTTCTCTCTTCCACCAGTATTTCTATAAGTGGCATATACGCAACTACACAAATTGTGTAAGTGGGAACAGTTCAGTATGAGCTGCATACGCATATTGCCATTTTTGCTGCACCTTCAGTAGCATATCCTTGTACTTCTGGTGTGTCAGGCCTTTTGGTTTAATTTTATCCGCTGCACTGGCTACCTCTTCTTCGTAAAGAATGAATGTTTACTGTGCTACAAATCCAGTTTATTTCTTGATCTTCCGAAAAAAAACATCTTTACTTCTTTAACAGCTACTTCTTCTGGGATGTTACTTCGTGGATTTATACGGAGTGAGCTGGTTGTGATTCGGTAACCTCTCTCCCGAATGTCATTTACTACTTCTTTTATAGCTTTATTCCAGACTTTCAGTTTTGTGATGTTAATCGCCTTTTTGAGCAGCGTCTTCTGTCTGAATTGTTTTTCTGCAGTTCCTTTTTTTATTGGACTGCTTGCAATATAATGATTTTTTCTTTCTGCGTATTCTAACTTCTGTTGTGCCAAACTCACCGCAAATGTCACTAAACGAATAACAATATCTAGAAAATAGCTAAAAACGTAGGTAGCAAAGTCGTCTGCGTAGAAGATAATTTCAAGAAATCTGCCTGTTGGAAGTCCAATGACCTTTTTCGGAAAAGGTTTCTGACAAAAATAAAGGTTTCAATAATAATATTGATAAAATAAATTTTAGATAACATGCAAATATCTAAAAAAGACACACATAAACACTTTTTAAGCTAAAATTATTGATAATGTCAAAAATAAATAAATATATCTCATATCATTTCTCTAAACAAACTATTATGTTTTCAAAATTCTTCCAAACGCATAAAGAAATAGCAATAAGTCTAACACTCAAAATAAAGTCCAAATATTGTTTGCTATTTCGTACGAGTACAATACTAATAGTTTTCCAACTATAAATGAATGTTTCATTTTTTTTTAAGAAAAAGGTTTTAAATACATCCACAAAATGGAGTTTGATGAAAAACAGAGCTTTCTATAACATATTGTAAAAAATATTGTCTTCTCCTATGACCTTGCTTTTTCTATTAGCAAGAAGAAAGTTAAGTTTATAAAGTTGAATTGTAATTTTAAAATCTACGATTTGTTTACAGAGGTTTGATAAAACCAACAGCTTATTAGGTGACTTCCAAACTAAAAGGATAGAACCCTGGACTGCACGCATGATATGCAAAGGCATTACTATTAGCATAGTTAAACTGTGTAGAAGAAGGTTGACAACAGCACGTATAAGTTTAGACATAAATTTATAAATTTTGCTACCATAACTTGTTTTTTAATAAAGAAATGAGTCCAAAAATTCTAGCAAACTTTTTAGTATTTAACGATACATGAGATGATAAAAAGTTTAATCAAAAAAACTGCACAAATTTTTAAAACTTACTATTTTCTTACAAAGAAGAAGTCTTTGAGCTTGAATTATGGCTCATCTTCTATTCCTTTCAGTGCTTTCTCCGTCCAGCGGACGTTGGTAATCATCATTACTATCAAAATATTGTTCACCGCAGCTCAAAAAAGTTTAACTTATGTTTTTTGTCCCATTGTCATAAATTCTTAAACCAAAATATTTGCCTTCTCGTAACTACCTTCTATTTTACTTTACTTTAATAAATGCAACAGGCTATACTTTTCATTCCGCATTATGCAACCAAATTATTTTAATATTTTAAAACAATTTGAGCGCTTCAACCTTCATTTTCCTCAGAACCTTTTCATAAGTGACATACTTCACTCAGCTCATCTTTAAAATGCAGCGATATTTTTAAATTTTTTTTTGGGGCATCAAAATGCAATTGATAATGTTGACTGCTTCTAAACATTCCTTGTCCTACCAGGAGCAAAAGCAACGCTTAGCATTTTGACAAAATAAGAGGTGTATAGAAGAAAACCATTTAATATCTTTGATAAATTAGGTCTCAAGTTGGTCATATTTTCGAAACGAGTTGTCTTCAAATCTATATTTTTACAAGTTTGTTTGGTACAAAATAAAAATAAAATGTATCTGGATAAAAAAAATCAGTTATTGTAAGGTAAAAAATAAATGTACGTGTCAAACAAAATCTTTAAATGACATCTTAGAGCAATATTGGGAAAACCAATTGATTACATTCCTAGAAATATTGATAAAATATATCCATCAAATAGAACAATAAAACCAAAAAAATAAATTAAAAACAGCCTCCAACTCTAATCCATTGCTGCTGTGGCCCCAAAGAAGCAGTGAACAATAAAATCAAAAATAAAATAAAAATATGGAAAAAATAAATATGTAGTTCTAGAAAAAAATCTGTATCCAGAGATTCCTGTTCAATAAAAAAATTTAAAAACCATTAACAAAAATTTACAAAATGTTTTACTACCCCATTAACGCTGTCAAAATAACATTATAACCAAGAAAAAACATCAAATAAGTGCCTGAGTATAAGAAGTAATAACCTAACAAAGCCAACTATGTCTGCAAATTTTTTTTTAAGGCTTAGAGAGGTGTTGACTCAGCTACCTTTTCTCTACCTATACCCTATTTTTTTCCTCCTCCTTCTTTTGTCTTCTGTGGCTTTTAATCTGTATGTTTCCTTTTGTTTTTCAGGCATATATCAATGATTGTAGATTTGTCGATTTTGTTTTCCAATATGTTTCCTAATTCTTTCTAATCTTCTTCCTACGCTTCAAACTCTGCTAGCGTATGTTCTGCATCGCCATGCATGTCTTATTGACAGAATACACGTTCTATTAATTTTTGTAAATACTTTTCAAATGCTCCATCTGGTCCGGTGAATAGTTGTGTTGTATAGAAACACGTCGCTGGTTTATTCTCTATCCATTCTTTTATTTCTGGTATTAGTTTCCATTCTCCCTTTTGTCTTTTTTTTAACTGTCTCTGCCATCTTTCCATCGTTTTCTCTTTTGCCTGGTTATTTGCTTTTTGTTTACTTGTTCCTTCATTTACCATTTTCTTTATGTGTAATCTTTCTTCTACCAATTAACTCTAATGCCTCCTGCAACACCGTCCTGTACAAATCCTTACAAATCCTTAACGAGCACACGTAACGTCTCAATTTTGTTTTATACCAAAATGTCCATCAACCAAAAGTAATAAAAAAACGTAATCCTGAAAATATAACTAAATCTTAAAACAGCAATTCTTAATATAAAAAAAACAAATATAATCAAATTTACCATATCACGCAGTATAGCAAAATTACACTCCAATAAAGTAAGTAATATATAATAGTAACCTAAACAAACTTTTTTTTTTGGCCTAAAAGAAAAATGTTTAGCACTACTAGCTCTGGCTACTTTCTACTAACTAAAACCCTCTTCTAAACGTAGTCACAACTTACGGTCGCACACTCAACTCACTCCCGCCAAATTTCTATCCGCTCTCCATCGTCTGAATACTTGATGGTAAACACCAATTCTGCAAATAAATTCACCGCATCCCACCGTCTTTTGGCTTTAGCATCTACCCCACAAAGTTTGCCGCCGTTGAAAGTTTGCCAAAAGCCTAAGTTAGTTGTATTCTGTAGTTTGCCCACCCCGCGTACATTGGAAAACGAAATCTTTGTGGCACGGCAAGTCACAGAACTGGAATTGTTCGCTTGCGCGCTTCTTAATTTGGTGCAGATACTAACAAAAACACCCGTAACTGGTGAGAAGTTGGGTGAGGTTGTTCGAGCATTCTCCATGCCGCGCACGTGCCCACCTATCCTGCCACTTCCTTATTGTTTCCACCCTTTCAGATGTGACCAATGCCGTCTTGTGAAGTTCTTGTCTAACCGCAGCATAGATCTTTTCTCGTTCCTTAAAACCTTAGGTCCTTTAGTAGTACCGCCGCCAACACTTTGACTGCGTCCGTGTTAACTGTCCGGTATGCTCGCACCACTCTGATGGCTAACCCACGCAGCGTTTTTCTTAACCTTATCGCGGTTTTTTGTACTCCTACCCCTTCTAACGTCGCCGCGGCGCAGTAAACGCACGGCAACATTGTCAACAACAACCAAGCTGCCTCAGTTTTAGGCCATTAGCGGCCAGCCTATACGACACAAGCACTATTGCCTCCTCCTTTACAAAGTACACTGTCAATAAACACGTGGCTAGCTACAACCGCAAAGTCGTCTGCAAAAGCTTTAAGTTGAATTTTCTCCGAGAGCTTAAGCCTAAGGACCTCATCATATGAAATGTTTCATAGAAGTGGCCACAGCACCAATCTCTGCAGAACCCCGCCTGTCACCTCTGCTCTTATTGAACGTTGTTATTGTCATTGTACACCAAAAACCGATTGCTTAAGTAGCTTTCTACTACGCACCTGATGCCCTCCAGTATTTCTATTTTTGCTAGCGCTTTAAGTATAACTTGAATTAAATGCATTTTTACGTCTAATCAACAATTACGCAATGTTGCCGTTTCCTTAAGAAGCCGCTATTTGCCACGTCTGAACCGCTAAAATTGCATCCACCGTTGATCTCCCTTTACGGAATCCAAACTGCCATTTGTCGTCTCCAATTCATCGTTCAGCCTGTCGGTCACTATCCTTTTCACCAATTTGCCTGCCCCATCTAGCAAGCAGGTTGGCCTATATAACGACGGCACTTTAGGTGCTTTGGCGTCTTTCTTTATAAGCTCGTTTGGCTTTCTACTAAACTAAATTCAATTTAAGCGGACGTGTGGTTTGGATTTGTGTTACCCAACCAACCCCCCAAGTGTTTATGATTAAATTTTTGGATCACAAATACTTAAGCGGAAAATAAGTTTAAATTTTGTGGGCGTATGAATTGGTGTTTATTGCATATCCGCCCAAGTGTTTGTGATCCAATTGTTTGATCATTTGGACGGGTGGGCGGAAACTAAGTTCAAACTTAGGGACGTAAGATTTGGATTTGTGTTGCTCTCCCACCCTCCCAAGTGTTTGTGATTAAATTTTTTGATCACAAACACATAAGCGGGTGGGCAAAAACTAAGTTTAAATTTAGGGGCGTGTGGTTTAGATTTGTGTTGCCCACCCACCCGCTTAAGTGTTTGTAATTAATTTTTTTAATCACAATTACTTGGGCGAAAAATAAGCAGCTAAAAAGCAGCAGTTTGGGGTCGTATAGGTATTGGCCGCCCCGGCTGTGCATTAGCGTTTGTGCGGTTGCCTTCAGTTTGGTTTCGGATGCTTTCCAACATCGCTTCGTGGACCTGGTTTTGTTGGACAAGTGTGGTATTTGGCACTCGGTCCCACATGAGAACGGGTCGGTTGTTTTACTTCCATCCGGTAATCAGTCTGCTTTTGTTCTGATGCACTGTCGTGATAGGAGGTGCATGAGGGGAGAGGGGAAGGAAACTCGAAACAAGTTGAGGCGTCGCGCTCTCTGTGAAAAGTACATGAAGCGCCAAGCACAGAATTGTTCGGAACCGTCCAGAGCAGTGAAAGGAGAGCATCTATTTAGTGTAGCTTTACGCTCCTTTACGTCCTACAACACATTTGAGTTTGTCCGAAGGTCGCACTCTGTGTGAGTGCATATGTGGTGATAGCGTTCTGTGTAAGCGTGTCAGTGTAAAGAACACTCTGGGTGAGTGCGTAAGTGTGTTCTGAGTAAAAGCGTTTGTCATTATAACTATTAAATGTTTTATAAAATGCTATCTACAACTACACCACCCCCAGAAAACACCTTTACCAAAAGCAAAAATGCTCTTAACTTTGAACCCGCCGCCTCCGACACCCACATGGAAGAGACGCAATATTTTTTTGTGATTTAAGACGTAAATCTTTTAAAAACTTAAAGTGTGGAATTCACTGTAAAGGGGACAGTCCCTACCGGCTAAACCTACCCTAATTTTTGAATACTTAGCAGTTCAAGACCATAAGGATCATATACCTTCTATTTGGACATGAATGGGAATGAATGAGGATGAAAGTAGCCCAATTAACCGGTTTATATAAGAATATACTTTCTTGTCTAGTTCAGCCAGATTAGAGTTTGATTGGTATTTGAGATTTGGGAACTGTTTTAAAAAGCCTGTTTGCTGCCTCTGCCAGTTCTTCGCTTTCGACGCGTCGCGGATTCTTGAAAGGTTTGCGTACTCGCTCTATTTTTTATTATATTCTGTGCTATTATCCTAACCTAACCTAACACAAAACAAATGATTCCTTAGAATATGTAAATCTAATTTTTTTTTACCGCACTATCACTAAAAGCCTTAGCACTCTACTAAAAGCAAACATATAGAATACATTACAAAAATGATGTTGCAATATTCCAACCAAACAAAATTCTTGACACAGCATTGTCGACTAAGAAAACCTATGCATACACTGACTTTTGTTAATACGTAAAAAATTAAAACAATCGACCTTGACTGACGCTAAAAAAGAATCTGTGTTAAAGCATTGCTAGATTGAAATAAAGCATAAAAAAACTCCACTAAATAGAAGGCACAAAACCCGTAGTAAAGACCAGCTGCAGTATTAATGATTAAACTTTCCCACTTATTATTTTTTTCAGTTGTTTTTAGCCATTTATAAAAATGTTGCATCACGTGTCATAATACATTTTGTTTGCAGCTTTGTGTGTTGTTGTATCCTGGGATAAACTTTTTTCTCAAAATTGCAATGTTATATTTTTCTAAATTAGCTCAGTAGTAGCTTAACAAACTAACAGTCTAAGATTCAATCTCCAAAACATCTCTAAATAAAAACTTGTTCTTTGTTTATGGTTTAAAAATCACTTAATTAACCGTTAATCCTATCTTTACTTTTGGAAACAATAAAACGTTTTATGCTACACTTAAATTAGCGGATCAAACAACATAACCTAGTTTGCAAACATTATAAGACTAAGTTGTCTCTACAACACTGCAACGCAACGGTTAATTGGAATTTTAAACGCAACAGTCAGTGGCGCAAATCCATCTCAAATAATCTAAACGGCAATTGCAATATTTTCATAAAGATTCTGGTGTATGGTGGCTTCCAAAACAGAACAATAACCGTAAGAATAGGTTTTTTCGTAAAACCTTAATTTTTTTATTTTATTTAGTCATAATTAGATAGTGTATCAAAAAACTATAAATTATATCAGAACCTGTGGTTTAAACAAATCAATTGTCTAAGCTTTAGATGTACTTCAAGCCATCAAAAATCTTCAACTTGTTAAAAAAATGTATTTAAAGACAAGACAAGAGGCCACTAAACATCAAACCCTACCTACAGACCGGCAACGTTTTAACAAAACTAACAATGATCATTTTTATAAAACTGAAGGAAGCTATGGTCCATTTCCCAAAAAGACAAATCCGTTCAGTAAAAAAAAACTTACATCTCCAAATATATTTTAGATCCCGGAGTTAGCTACATTTGATTTTCTCCATTTCCTTAATTCAATTCTCAAACCGAAATTTTGCAACTAATCTTTCAGCATCAGATTAACATCCAATTGCTTAATAAGTGCAAAGGCTTGCAATACCACACATCGGCACATTGCAGCAAAATAGGAGTGCTTATCTAAACTATACTCAAACGTTAAAAGTTTGTCTGAACTAATCTTAGATGTCAAAAGCCTTGTTACAAAGTATTAGTAAAAAATTATGCTTATTAATTTTATAAATAAAAGTTCTTAGAAAAATTTTGTCCATAAGAGTAACAACCATTTAATTAGACAACCCTAAAGTCAGTAGAAGCTGCTGCCTACTGAAACATAAACGATCTTTAGATGGTAAAGGTGTAAACAGCGCTTTGGACACTGGTCTAATGGTTTCTCGGTTGTAGTGCAAAACCATTAAACAACCTCAATTAAGCTGCATATTGCAAAACCTAACTAGATTGTATAACACAATTCAACAACATGGCAGCTTTTGATTCAAGAAGATGAAGAACCAAATCTCAAAAATCAAAATTTGACCGGGTTAAACACTTAATGAAAGCAGTTCTACAATTGTCGTTAAGCCACGTTCCAACAAAAAAACTCAAAATAATGAAAAAAAAAATCAAAACCAAATTTACCTATATCAACAAAAAACCTCATTCCTGAGCTGCGAAAAAATTAAAAGTCTCAACTCGAACTAACTATGTACAAACTAACGTCTATTACTAGAAGCAAACCGGGCACTAAACATAGCTAACTGAAATTTAAACCAGCTAAAAACAATTCCAGTCTCTAACAACTTAGACAATAAACCCAAACTGCTAGATAGTCCACAACAATAATGACGCTAAGAAGTAAGCGTCGATTCGGGGCGCAACATATAAGAAGACGCCGTAACCTGAAATGATCCAAAAAGTAGGTTTAATAATAATTATTTTATCATCTTAAAAGAAAGGGGTAACGTATTTGAAGTTTGGTGGCAACCGTAGCACAATGATCTAACAACTGTTGAGCAGGCAGCACGAGTTCAATTTCCGGCAGCGGTAATATCTAATTTGTCGATTATATTTTGATGCGGTCGTCTCCTTTGCAAGGCAATGGCAAACCAGCAAAGTATTTGCCTAATAAACCCCTCTAGTGTTGTTGTTCGGATTCCACGTTAAATTGTACGTCCCGCATGTTTGTGTAGAACTATTATTGCACACCACAAACATACAGAGGGGTAGTATGAAGCGGAGCCGCCAACATAAGGGTTACATTGTCAAGTTCTTCAGGAAAACGGAGCCTGATATATTTTAGACCTGCCACGTGCAAAATCATTGCTATCGCTTCAAAGACTTAATAACAACATATAAATCTACCATTTTCCAAATTGCCAACTTTATAAGTAAATAAGCAATACTTTTTTAAGCGTAAGTTCAGTATAGTTTAAAATTAATTAAATAACGTAACTATATTTCTTAAATTTAAGCAGATTGTAATAAATCTGCTGACATACGGTTACTCAAAAAAACTTCTAAGCCGCTCAGATATTTTTTCAACGATGCAATAATGTTTTTTTTTTTTTAATTTTTAATTATGTTAACAATGTTAACAATGTTATAAGCAATATGTTAAAATAATTTTACAGTTAATCAAAATTGTCGTAACTTAACATCTAATTTATACACCTCATTGTTAATAATTAAAATTTAGATCACAATAATACTAAAACTAGTTACATAATAAATATTGCAAATTGAAGATTACACGCAATTTAACACTCATTAAAATGTGTCAATAGTATACACAAACAAGTCCTCATTTATAAATAAGCAAATGTAAACCGAGAATAAATTATACTCTCTTTATATTTTTCTTTTGTTTTTATTTTAATATTATTTTCCGCATAATCTTTCACAAAAATTCATTACTTAATGTGAGTTTTTCGTAACAGACAATTAGTACGCTTGCAAATCGGTTAATTATGATCATAATTTGTTGGGGACACACGCGGGCTCGTTTTGTTACTACTGTCTGAGGCGGGGTAGCCGAGTTTTCAAGAATTTCGCAAGGCTCGCACGAAGCTCGCACGAAGCTCGCACAATTGACACCATTGGGCAATGAGAATTCGCGAAATCAACTGGAAATATTATTGTTATTACGGCACGGCTTGAAATTATCTAATCGTTTAGTAATTCTCCAGCTGCATATAACGTGCTGGAACTCGACAGATTAATTTACGTAGAGAAATGAATGACATAAATTTACGTGAGAATTCAAGCCTAAAATAATGAAATATGCATTATAAATTTATAATAAAACATCCGCCTTGAACTGTCGCCGATCGGATTGTTCTGTTTTTAGAATTGCATCTCATCGCATCGTACTCTCTGGATGTTACTCAAGGTCGTCACACTCTTCTCTGCATGTGTGTGGTTCTGCACCCACGCGTTCGAGTGCATCACTCGCGGTTCGATTTTCCACGGACAATGTTGGATTCTGTAACACTTTTGTTACGGGGTCAGAGACTACTTATTTGTATGTGTTCGAGCATATAATGTGTTTTATAGAAAACGCGCACGCATAGATCCACTCATTTCCATATTGGAAAGAAGACTGCCGCACGCGATATTCTCTCGTGTTCGTTCCCATGATGTGCACCACAAAAAAATCAGAACGCAGAAATCGCAATAGAGTACCATGTACAGGACAGTTGCATGGATCAGATATTTCAAAGTTCAAAGACTTCTTAATAGATTTAATTAAAGTATTCTGTATTTTAGCTAGAAAGAAATTCTAATTGATTAATAAACTTGAAATATCTACAAGAAAATTATTTCATTATTTGTCGAAAGTTCCTAATACTTTGAAGAAAGTAAACTTTAAATTGTTTGTAATGTTACATGATTCAACGAAATTTTGTATGACATGTAATATAATTTCTAAATAGAATAAATAATCACTTTCGGAAGGCACTTCGAGAATGCGTATGTACAATTTCAGTTGGTACAGTAATGATGATGCAAGTTTGTTTTAATGATATGTTGTGATCTCTTTAGGCACATTACATAACCGTAATCGTTACATCATTACATTATAATTAATATTTGTAAATAGTTTAAACAAATTAAAAACTAAGAATAATCACTTCAGGATTTGAGTTGCCTTGAGCGTTGCAAATGTAAGTTTATATGGTGCTAACGCATTAACTGTTTTTTAATTTATTGATAATGGTTTAAATTATATATCGATGAAACGGTGAATAATTTATGAAACAATCCCAATTATAATAAATTTAGTAGATAAATAACACTTCAACGTACCAAATTCAATAACAAAATAAAGGTCAATTTTCAAATCTTTATAATATCCGATTACAAGAAAACTATGTGGTTGGTAAGATTGTTTAATTGAAAATAGATTTGACATTTCTTATACTGATCATAATAACGTGACATTATGAATTAAGTCATTTAAACAATATTTATTACAAAAAACACAATATTCTAAAAACATATTCACCTTCTACTTCAATTCTGCTTCCCATTTACTTAGAAGAGTCAGTTAATTCTACGACCAACTGTTATCGGGTGAATTCTTCATAAGAGGTTTGAAGCATAAACTTAAAATCTCACACGCAACATGCAGGTTTCCCCTTTCAAATAAGTCGTACAATTTCTGGAGCGATGTAAAATGCACAATAAAGAAAAACTGGCTATATTTCGCCAATAACAAAAAGCCCCAAAAGATCAGAAAATGTCCTAAGATGCAATGTTATAAGTAGACAGCGCCACTGCATGATGGTCCGCGTGTAGACGAAATTGTTGTTTCTTAAGACCGTTCCGACCTCTACCTTGATTTGTAGTATTTTAACAAAAACGGCAACTTTGGCTTCATTGCTGTTTCTACATATAATTTAATAAACGATTTATTTGTTTACTAGTTCATTCAGAAAGGATTAAACTGTGATATTTCAAATATAGAAATAAATGCGTTTTTCTGTAGTATTTTTGAATGCATTTTAATTCTATTTGCAAATTTACAAAAATGACTTCAACATATTATAGTTTAATCCTTTCTGGATATACTGGTAAAAAAATAAATTGATTATCAGATTATTTGTAAAAACAATAATGACGCCAAAGTTGCCGTTTTCGTTAAAATACTACAAATCAAGGTTGCGGTCGGTATGGTCTTAACTTGAAGTCTCCTCTTCTACTTATTTTTTTTACAGTTTAAACAAAAAATGTAGCAGAGCTGGTCATATGTCGTCCGAGTGAACTTGGATTCTTTCTTTGTCCTAGTTCACCTCGTACACTCATTCTGAGAACATATCGCAAATGTGGTATAACGTTAACCATTTTGGGGCAAATGCTTTTTGTGCCTTTGTTGTGTCAGTACGTGGATGAACGTGGATGAGCCCTTATCGTAAACGGGTCATTGAGTCTTTGTCGTATAGTAGTACGTATGACTTTATGCTGTCTAATGTTTTTCAGCTTGTTTTCCTAATCATGTTGCAAAGCTGTTAGCAGTCGGCTTGTAAAGATTTTCCAATCTCAAGTGCCTAACTGGACAAAACCTCCCTTTCTTCAGGTTCGTAGCTCAAATGTCAAATCTTGTTGTTGCGCCCAAGATTTACCGTCTGCTCATGCATCCGTATTTTCAACTATTTCTTAAATTCATAGTCCATCTTTTTTGTCTGGTTGGCTTTAGGATGATAGATTGGAGACAAAGTTCAAAACAATCATTTTGTCATTTTGTAAAAAAACCCTTCACTAACATTAAAAAGATCGATAAAGTCTATGGCACTAGTAATAAATAATGCCCTGTATACTTGTAAAGATCCATTTTTGTTGGCCTTCTGTCATCCATTGTTGGATATAGACCTCTTCTAAACCTTTCCATGTTTTCCAATGTTTTTCGCATGTCGCTATTTTTTTATGTCGTCTTCCCATTGCATTTGTAACCTTCCTGTACTTTGCTGTGTTCTTTGTAGTCTCCATTCAATTGCTTTGTGTGTCCACCTTTCTGTAGTTTGTCTTGCGACGTGTCCGGCATTTCTCCAGTTCTGATTTGCAATACGCTCCTTGCGGTCTGTTACGTGAGTTTTTTTTTTCAAATTTCCGTATTCTTAATTTGATTTTTTAGAAATTATCCCACAATAGTCTTTTCCATAGACCTTTGAGTTGTTTGTAAGGTATAAGCAGTTTTCTTTGTAAAGGTCATTGTTTCTAGTCCAAAAGTGCATACTGGTACTATTCAAGTGTCGTACACTTTCCTTTTTAAGTTCATGGAAACGTTTTTTCGTTTTATAGCTTAACTTGCCAAAGGGCCCACGCTTTTAATCATCTTTATTTCCTCTATTCTTGTATAAAGTTTAAAAGTTGCATGCACCAGTCGGTGATCACTTCTGTTGTTAAATCTGTTTAGTACGGACAAATTTTCTCAGTTTTTGTTTCTTAAAAAAAAATTTAAACGGGATACTTTTTTCTATTTAAGAAATTAGTCATAGTATCCCCCTTTCGTTTCTAGTTCCTAGCCCAAAATTTTTTATGTGTTTAAAATCTTGTATCTTCCTTCCCCCTAGTTTATCAATTAAATCTCCTGTTATTATTATATATTAACATTTTGAAGCAGTTCATACGATCTATTCCCGTTCGTATTCTTTTACGTCTTTTGATACATTTGGACAATAATATCGACTCAGGATGGCTTTTTTAATTTTGTTGCGGCCAGAGGAATTTGCTTTGTTGAGTAATTGATGTAACACTAAAAAGTAGAGTTCCAGAAGTATGTAAATGTAAAGATCTAATTGTTACGTTAGTTTTAGGTTGTAAGTACCGTTCTCTTTTTCGACGTGTGCCGAGCGTTCTTTAAAGCTAAGGTAATACAACTCCCCAATCAAGGAAACAGGTCTGTGAAAAAAGTTTGATATTTCGGGTTTCCCCTCAACACGTCCAATAGTTGGCTATGTTTGCCTGGTCCCTCCTCAACATAAAGTCAAATGATTTTGAGTAAACAACCCACTTTACCAGTTTAGACCAGTAGTCTTTAAAGTTGTTTAGCTATAAAAGCTTGCAAGTCGGTTTTTATTGATCCGTTCTGGAGTTACTAATAATAGAAAAATAAGCATTTCTGCTATTTGTGATAAATCCGATTGTACTTTATATAAGCCACGGGGGGGGGGGGGTGAAGTTGCTGTAACAAATTCAACAACAGCGTCTATAGCAACCGTGGTCTATTTAAACGCTTTGATACTGGCCGTTAACCAGTTGAGCAAAACTGCTAGCATACCAAATTTTAGTATGTATATTATCATATCCAGTTAGAGATTCCTAGATAGCCTTGTAGTTGTCTACAGGTTTAAGGTTTTAACAAATTTTGCTTTTTCTAGACGGAAGCCAACATTTTGTATTCTTTTATTCTTTTAGACAAAAAAAAATATGTTATAATAATTGTTCTTTGTACAAATTGATGTAAATAATTATATTATCAAAGCATACCATTGTAGTTTTGTAAAGGTGTCCCGCAAATACCTCTTATTCGTAAGACGTTAGAATGTCTTGAGCTTAAATGACCGTCAGTTGTGCTAAAAGTGAAATATTTTAAATATTTTTTCTATCAATATCGGCCAAAAATCAGCTTATAGATACAAAGTAGTAACTACTAATGCGTTTCTCAGATCTTGTAACGCTTCCTGTATTATGGGCATCGGCAGTGGTCAAATAAATTCATTTAATCACTTAATTAATTTATATAATATTGGTCTATTTTTACTACTAGGGCTAATTACTAATGCCAGAGGTTAAGACTACCACATCCGGAAAATTTGCTGGAAATTTTGACGCAAATTTTAAAATTCCAACCTAAATTATTGAGTTCTTTAGCGTGCACGCAACATAGAAGCAGTACACAGGACCTACTAAAGATTCTCTTCTTATCCAAAAGAAGGCGTACAACAACATTTTTCTTAACCAAAAAAACTGACCCTTCAGACAGGGAACTCAAACCCGAAACCTCTGGTGTAGCAGTCGAGTACGCTAACCACGACACTGCCTGAACGGTTTGATGTAGACAGTTGTGTGCTGGTAAACGATTCTATAAATTCTTGTTAGAATAGTTCCCATACTTGATCATGTATTGGTTACTTATTAATCTTGAAAAACGAATTAATCGTTGAGCTTGTGCATACGCGTCTTACAAAGACGAAAACAAGTTACTTAGAAAATAAAAGTAGCTCGCATATTACAGTTAGTACTACTAATACTGCAACATTAAAAAAAAAAAAAATTAAAAAATGTGGTTAAAATTAAAACAATAAAAAATAAAAAAAAAAAATAAATAAAATTAAAATTAAACAAAAAAGGAGTATTTTGAAAATAAATTATAGATAAAGGGAAAAATGAATTGAAAATTAATTAATATTTAGACTATGCAACACTAGAACAAGTAAAATATGTTCGTATAAATGTACACACAGTGTCTCAAGTTTACTAAATGTAACCTGCAACAATGTCGAACAGTCTAGAAATTACAAAATGTAAATATTAAAATGGTCTAAAATCATCCATATACGCGTTTCGAAATTTATTTAAGTAAGATTTTTAATAGGAAATTTTTAATAGTTTATACGCACAATTTCTCAAAATCCAAATAAAAAATTTGCTGGATAACAATGTCCCTCTTGCCTTACTAACAGAATGTGATACCAGCACAATGAACACTGCCCCATGTTGGGCAATATGTAGTTCGGTAGCTGAACAATAATTTTAATAATATGTGACTTTGTAGAAAAAGTCCAGTGACTGATCTGACCAGAGTAGGACAAAGTGTAATCTGACTAACCCATAAAAAAATACTGATTAACGACTATTCATATTTGGTGTGACTAATGATTAATGTTTATTAGTTATCAGTTAGTAAAGAACGATTACTGATTTATTAGTCACCAATCAAAATTCGCATAGTAATGACTATCTATATAATGAATAACAACTAACCAAGGTTTGCTGAACTATTTTAAGAAAATATGAGTAAATTTAAAATTGATTAAGAAAATTTAAAGAATATTAAATAAAATTAGGAAAAATTTAAAAAAATATTTAAAAAAATTAAACTATTTTTTATAAGAAAAACTTAAAAACATTTAAGAAAATAAAATAATTTAAGAACATTTGAGAACATTTGAGAAAATTAATAGGATATTAAGAAAGTAAAAGAAGAAGTTTAATAAAACCTATTTTCTTTTTAAATAAAAAAATTTCAAAAAAAATTTAAAACATTTTTGTAAATTTACAAAAACTTAAAATAATTAAAAAGTTTAGAAAAATGTAAGAAAATAAAAATTATAAAATTAAGTTTTTTTGAAAAATATAAGAAAATTTATAATATTCTAAAAAAATTAAAAAAAGTAAAAAACCATCTGAGAACAGAAAAACCTCGGTCGATACCCCTTTTCGTATTTAACCAACCATTGTCACAATGTAATATATGTATGTATAATCATTTATCTGTATATAATATAAAATACATATATTTACTACTACTACTATCTGAGGTTATTCACACACAGGGTTGTATTAGGCGGTAAAAGATTATTATTCATACACTGGCATTTGATGCTTAGGACTGATGTGTTTACACCGTATTTAACATGTAGGTCTTCTGTTTAACATTTTTAGTAACTTTTTGACAAATGTAGTAAAGTTTTTGACAATTTTGAATAAAATTTTATCCATCTGGCATATTCGTTTTATCACATAGCTGTAAACTGTTTAACAATTTTAGTAATTTGTTGACATTTCCAATAGTTTTTTTGACAAATTTAGTAACACTGTTGACAATTTAAAATACATTTTAACATATTATACTGCTGTAAACTGTTTTTGTAACGTTTTTGCAGTTTTAGTAATAATTTAGAAAATAATTTGTCAGATCTGGTAAGTTGCTTTCAATTTATAATATATTTACACGTTACGGTAAACTGTTTGGTAGTTTTAGTAATTTTTGAAATTTTTAGTAACTTGTTGGGAAACGTAAATTTTTTAAAAGTTTAAAACACCATGTAATAATTTTTATTATTATTATTACATTGCTAAAAATGATTTGACAGTGTTAGTAACTTTTGACAGATGTAGTAATATTTTTGACAGTTTAGTAACTTTTTGACAAATGTGATTACTTTGACAATATTACTCGGAACACTATTTGACGGGTCTGCTATATTTCTGCTAACATATTTTTTTCTGTAATATAATAATAATAATTTAGAATAAAATATGATATATCAGGCAGATGGTACGCATTTTTATTACATTGCAGTAAATTGTTTGACAGTTTTAGTAACTTTCTAAAGTTTTTAGTAACTTTTTGACAGATGTAGTAATATTTATAAAAGTTTATAAAACAACTTGACTGATTAATGCCAACTTATCACATTACTAAAAACTATATTACAGTTTTTGTAATTTTTAATATATAATAGTAACATTTTTGACAATTTTTGAAAAATGCAGAATACAGGTTTTGACAGATTTAGTACCTCTGGCCTACTTATGACATTTACAGATTACTGTAAACTATTTCTGAGTTGTAATTACAACTATATAGCATACTATCTGACAGCAAAAATAAAAAAAGTCTCGTTACCTTTTTTGCAGTAAAATTATGCGGACAAATGATTTGACGGCAATGGCCGTTCTTGAAATAAATTATAAATTAGTGTTAATTAATATACAACGTAAACGTAGTGAATAGGTGAATTAGCGATTGTAGCGTCAGTTATATAAAACACAAATTTTAATTTTTGATTTTTGATTTTTAATTTTTTTGTTATTTTTATTAATTTACGTTATTTTTAACTTTATATATTTTTTATTAAATTTTATTAAATTTCATGTTTTTTTTATTTTTTTAAACAACTAAAAGCAATTTTTAATACAACAAAGAAACATAAAATTGCAGATATAATAGAACTTCTTCTTCTAGTGCTCCTCCTATCGGAGATTTGCTATCATCATGGCAATGCACACTTTGTTGACGGCAGCTCTGAACAGTTGGATGTTGGTACAGCCAAACCATTCTCTTAAGTTTTTGAGCCAACACGTTCGTCGCCTGCCGATGTTCCTTTTCCCGTTAATCTTCCCTTGTATTATCAGTTGCAGAAGTTCGTACTTGGGACCTCGCATTATATGTCCTAAGTATTGTAGTTTTCTCGTTTTAACGGTGTGAATGGATTTCGCATTCCTTTTGCATTTTGTTTAGGACATAAAGCAACGTGGAGAAAACGTAGCATCGCAGCATTCTTATTTTAAGCGCTATGTTAATATCTCGGCTTATGATATAACTTCCTCATTTTCGTAAAGGAAGATCTTGCTACCTCAATTCTCGATCTAATTTCTCTTGTTATGTCTCCCGTTTGTTCCATCCATGCCCCTAGGTATATATATGTCTGTACATTTTTTATTATGGTGTTTCCAATTCTTAAATTTAACTGGTTTTGGTTTTGTAAAGATTTTGTGACTAGCATTATTTTGGTTTTATTGTAGTTAATTTTCAGTCCATATTCGTTGCAACGATCATTTAATTTATTGACTAGTTGTTGCATGTCTGTTATATTGCTGGCTAATAGGACTGTGTCGTCAGCATATCTTATACTATTGATCGCTTCTCCATTTATAATAACTCCCGTCATTTCCTCTTCCATGGTTTCCGTAAAAATAGCTTCACTGTACAAGTTAAATAACATTGGTGATAAAATACATCCTTGTCTTACTCCTCTGCGAATCTCTATTTCCTCCGTTAGTTGATTTTCTACCTTTATGTTTGCATTTTGTCCCCAGTATAAGTTGTTAATTATTCTTACGTCTCTCAAGTCGATGTTTTTACTAATTAATATCTGTTGTAGTTTGTCGTGTCTTACTTTGTCAAATGCTTTTTCAAAGTCAATGTAACATGCCAGCACATCTTGGTTCATATCCAAGCAACGTTGGAATAGAACGTTGATCCCAAAAAGCGCTTCTCTTGTTCCGAGTCCCGCACAAAATCCAAACTGTGTGTTGCTTATGTCTTTCTCGAGTTTCTTATAGATTCTCTTATGAATTATTTTGAGAAACAATTTCAGTGTGTGGCTCATGAGCGCAATTGTTCTGTATTCTGAGCATTCTTTTGCGTTCGTTTTCTTGGGAATAAGTATAAAGGTCGAAGTTAACCATTGTTTAGAGATTTCTCCTTTATCGTAGATGATGTTGAAAAGGTCTAAGAGGATATCTATTGCTTCTTCATCAAAAAGTTTGATAAGTTCTATCGGTATCTCATCGGGACCTACCGATTTTCCAGACTTTATGGAGTTTAGGGCATGTTCTAGTTCTGTTCTAAGTATTTTTAGGTTTGTGTTGTCCACTTCTATGGTAGGCTTGGGAGATCTTACGTCATCAAATAGTTCCATCACGTATTCCTTCCATCTCTTTAATTTAACCTTTATATCAACTATTATATGTCCATTTGTATCTTTGAGTACATTACCAGTATTATTATATTTCTTGCATCCAGTCATTTCTTTTATCTTCTTATGCATGTGGAACTTGACTGGTTCTCTTTTCCATTGCTTCTATTTATGTACATTGTTCGGTCAGGTATTGTTCCCTAGCTCTTTTAATATCTTTTTGTATTAGTTTGTGTATTCTCTTATATTCTTCAACGTTGTTTTTGTTTTTCCTTCGTTTCTCCATGCTTTCCAAGATGTGTGTCGTTATCTATGGCTTTTTCTTTTTGCCACTCCTATTTACTAGCTGATCTTTAGTTATTGTTTCCAATCCTGTTTGGATCCATCTCCACTTATCCTGTATGCTGTTTTCACTTGTTGTATTGGTGGTTCTCATATACTCGTTTACCATCCCTTTAACCCTATGATGAATTTTCGGGTCCTTGAGGAGTTTTGTGTCTATATAGTTGTTTTGATATTTTGTTATCTTTTTCATCTTTATGTTGATTTTAGCTACTATCGGATTATGGTCGGAATTAATGTCAGCACTCGGATATGTTTTTGTAGACTTGATTGCGTTCTTATAACGATTGTTTATGAGAATGTAGTCTATCTGGTTTCTTACAATTTTTTCGGGTTTATCCGCTGGAGATTTCCACGTGTACAGTCTTCTCATTGTTAGTTTGAAGAGTGTGTTTGCTATTGTAAGGTCTTTATCTTGACAGAATTCTATCAAACGGTCACCTCTATCATTTCTTTCTCCCAAACCAAACCGCCAGTACATCCTACAACTATTTCATTGCCAACTTTTGCATAAAAATCACCCATTCTGATCATTATATCAGAACTTTTGATGTTTCTAGTGAGCTTTTCTAATTGCGTATAATATTCTTCTAATTCCTCATCTTCCTTATCTGCCGTTGGTGCATATGTTTGTATGATGTACATACTTCCAGTGGTTGTTTCTAGTTGGAGCATCATGTTATCTATTTTTCCTGGTGCGAGTGAGCTTCGTGCATTCCATGTTCCTATTTTCATGTTGTTTGTTCTTAACTGTTCTCCCCGGAGATCCGAGTGGAGAACTTTTTACTCCGGTATAATAATTAATATTATTAGTTCTGAACATTTCCATGATGATTGTACTAAGGATACCCTTGTGGGTCTTTAATGCAGTAGTTTCCCATTGCTTTCTGCATCTAGATGCCGTTGATCATTCTTGATTCGTCCGCCTTTGGAATTGATTTCTCTTTCCTAGGACAAGTAGGTGCCCTTACTCCTACTCGCTCTTCCACCCGAAGCTGTTGGCTTGTAGGAGGGATCTACTTATTCCGGTAGATGTTCGGTCGACATTGCCTCTTTAGTTTTCTAGCAGGGTGTACCACGTGCCGGCGAGGTTGTCATTTGGGTTTCGCTTCAATGCTAGCCCCTTACACCATCTCAACGCTAACGTAGGAAAAGGAAAGGTAGATAGATGTACTGACAAGTATAAACTTTGACAACGCAATGAAAGAGAGGACCGTCTAGTTGAGTTCTGTTAAAACAAAAAGTTTTCAACGACAATTACCTTCTTTAACTTACATAAGCGACGGTTATATACATGGCGCTCATCCAAAAACTAAAAAAAAACACATTGTGAAAAATCAAATTGATTACATACTCATTAGACAAAAATTTAAGTAACTCCATCACGTTTACAAAAACATATTCAGGAGCAGATATAGAGTAAGACCATAATCCCGTGCCTTTGTAATAGAAAATAAACCAAAAAAAAAACACACCAAAACCAAAAAATAACCGAAAAAGGACAAACTAGACAAGATTAAAAAAGAATATTAAAAAAAAAATGTCAAACAGTCAATTATAACTTAAAAGCACTGGGGACAAGAATCACAAGAAATATAAAAGTAAATAAACAATAAAAAAATATTAAAAATTAATTAGAACAAGCTAGTAAAGATGTGACATCTCCCCCAAATACAAACAAAAGTCATAGAAGACTGATAAAATATAAAACCTTATAATATACAAAATAATAAAAAAAAGAATCCCAAAAAATATATAACAATCTACGAGTATTAGTGAGAAGAAAGATAATAATCGCAAAAAAGAAATAGTTATCTCAAAATGCACGCAAATAGAAACATGCCAAGACAAACATGATAGTTTCAAAAAAGATTAAAAAATTACTGGAACGGGTAGAAGAAGGCAAATAGAAATATTGAAAAATCAAAAGATGAACAAAATACATCCAAAAACTATTTAAAGACAACCAAAAAATACTGCCAACTAATAAAAGTACACACAAGACCGATGATACACGCTATCAAACAAACCAAGGGGGCAAAGCAATAGGACCAAATGAAATGTCTATCAAATTACTCAAACTTTGCAATTAATATTTTATTACAACTTTTCAACACTATATACACCACTAGCTTTATACCCCGCAAATGGCTCCTTTTGATCTTTATAACCATACTAATAAAAGAACGCCACAAAATGCTCGGAGTATAGAATCCTCAGCTTAAAATGCTTAAAATCTTACTAAAAATTATCCACAACAAAATCTATAAAAAACTAGAAGAGAACATAGGCGACACTCAGTTCAAATTCAGATATGTCTAGATATAGATGTTATAAATTTTGAAAAAGCGTTCAATAAAATCCGCAATAAAAATTTACTCGAGCTTCTTCAAAAAAAAAAAAAACCTGAACACTGGGAACATCTGCATAATTTAAAATCTGAACAATAACCAAACAACAAACATCAGAGTAGATAACAAACCAACAATAATATTAAAATATGCAAAAGGATGCAACAAGAGTGTGTTTTGTTCCTTGTTCTGTAGCAATACAGACCAAACAAGAAAAATTAAAACAATAATAAAGATAGCAAAAAATACCATTACACAAATGAATACATTTTTCAATAACAGAAATTTCTCCCTAAACCTCAGTGTAAGGATGCTTTGTTGCTATGTTTTCTCAATTTCATTATACGGTATGAGAATGTGGTGCTACAAACAAATAAATTAAATTAAATTAAATAAATAAATAAATAAAGAGACATGTAGCTAGAAGACCAAAATACACAATTCTCCAAATGATTATGGAAAGGAAATTAAAAGGAAACAAAATACAAAACTTTGTTCCTCAGAAATTTGCGCAAATGGTACAGATTCAGTACAACAGAACTATTTTGAACAGAGGTAAACAGAGTAAAGATAACATTTCCAATCTCGGATAGAAATAGAACAAAAAGAAGCTGAGATACAAATTTTATAACTTTATATCAATACCACTTTCTATGTATATATTTATTGTTTTTTAGCGTTTTTCAACAATTTTTCAATTTCTTCCTATTGTCCAGCTCTTCCTTGTTTTTCCTCGTTTTTTTTTTCTTTGGAGGTTTCTTTAAATATTTGTTTTAGCATCACCGAGCATAAGCAAAGTAAAACAATAATTTGATAGTTAAGCTCTGTTTAGCTGATTACGATTGCTACAGTTACTTCAAGCAATCAGTAACATTAATTGTATTTAAAACAAGTAATCAAAAAACGTTAAGCCTGAGAAACAATATGGCAGCTATGACGCCACGCCTATTTTCATGATGGCAAAGAGCATTAAAAAAAGTTAAATTGAATTAGATGTGAAGTGAGATAAAGGTAGAGTCAACAGTATGTAGAGATTTCCAACACTTGCAAAGAGAAAAAATTCTCAATTCATTGATAACAAATTTTTGGACTCCAGTTTAAATACTCAATGGAAATTATGATCCAAAATGATCCAACCCCAACTTTATAAAAAATGCATTTATTTGTTGTACATGCCCATCCCAGTTTAGTTGTTTTGTTTATATTTATGTTTTAATGTTTATCATTTTATTTTATATCTTGATTTCCTTACTGTTCTTCTCCAAAAGTTCATCTGGGCTGCGTTCAGAACATTTTTTGATATGTCCTTTATTTGCCAGTATTTGTTTCCTTTACTAATCTTTATCTTTTTTATCCTCATACTTGTACTGAAAACATTCTGTTATAGTTCTGCTTTCTGTTAGCTTTACGTATTATTGTTTGCCGTTTATGCACAAATTTTTGTTTGTTTATTTTAAGTCTAAATATTCTTCTATAAACTTCCTTGTTGTATAATCTAAATCATAATAATCATTGGATAGTATAATAATAGTCCGATGAAGGGGTTAACAACCTCGCCCTGGATCTGGACGTCCCGGGTGACTACATATCGTGAAGAACGCTGTCGTTTAAGACTTTTGGAGCAACAAAAGAGTATATTGAGCTCAAAAATGGTATCAAGTTGTGCTTAGTGAAGTCTCAATTTGCCTATTTCATCACAATAAGAATTTTGTAAAAAAAATATTAAAATTGATAAACAACTTCTGTGTGTTGCGTTTTTATAAAAGTTAGTACAGTTCTTTTTTAATATTGTTGCTACATAAATAACAGTTGAGTCCGGTTCAGTTCAGACAAACAAACAGATAGTAATTCAAAAACTCTACAATATTTAGGGTCCTAATATCCAACTTCTAATAAAGCACCTAATAAACTATTAGCTGAATAACCTCACTTTTTTTCATATTCAATTAGATTTATTTTATTAACAACGCTGCGCAGCTAATAAATTATATGCTTAATATTTTTATTTGTTATAAATGTATATGTTAAACAAATATTTAATTGGATATTTATATGTTTTAATAAAATAAATTAAATTAAAAGTTAGGTTATTCAGCTAATAGTTTATTAGGTGCCTTATTAGGAGTTGGATATTACGGCCCTTAGTTTAGGACGATCTTATCTCTAACTTACTAATCAAACGCCAAACTGCTATTGAATTGCAAATATGGTCCTCACCTGAAACAAGAGATTATATTTAGGTTTTATTTTCAAATTTAGAATAATTTTTTTAATAAAAAATATTTATAAACGCAGCATTTGTGTTTTGGGTAATCATTACATAAAAATTATAAACTAGTATATAAAATTTCATTTACTCTAAGTTAGTCAGGCAGTCAACATAAAAATCTCACTCCTACCACTAAATTAAAATTAGTGTATTAAATATTTTGAAGTAAGTATATAAAAATGTTATGTATTAAAATGGAAATTGTGAGTGTCCGCTTAAAATCGGCTATGTAGTAAAAAAATTATTGTAAAATAAAATAATTTTTTTATTTCCAAAAAAGCGACATTCTGGAACTATGAATTTTCTATGATCTATATGCCGTAAGAATTTAAAGATGATTTTGTGTGTATTTTGCAAAATTAAAAATTATTGTTTTACATTACATGGTTTTCCTCCGTTATTAAAAAAAAAAGAAGAAGTTGGGTACATGACTTTCTTTTACCAGTCAGAAGATGATAAAACAATTCTTAAGTTTGTACGCGTATTTTTGTAAGCATGCATTGAGTCTGAATTTTGTCTATGAATACCGTCTTTAACGCTAGAGAATTGCCAGGTTTAGTCGCCGCGCCCTGTTAGTGTGCCGCTAGTAGTATTGTTATAAAAAAATATTAAATCCTGTCACATCTACGAGAATATCGGTGAACTTTTTTTTCTACAAACATATTAACACGTACAGCGCCGTTTTTAAATTAAAATTGGTTCTTATAAGACAAAACGCCAACCAACTCAATATCCAAACAATATGATTTCAGTCATCACTCTTTTTATATGTTGAACTACATACAATTATTATATGTCTTCATTTTTTGGGTTAAAGATTTGGAGTTATATTTAACGAGTAAAAAATTAAAGAAGAACTAAATAAAAACGACACTTTTTAAAAATTAATTGGGGAGAAACGACTTATCGCATCAGTTTTTTAAAAATTTGAGGACTCAGTTTAAACTTTCTTCTACAATGTGTGTACATTTTATTCAATTATATTCAGGCGTTTTCTTCCGAGTTTGATTCTGTGATCCATTATAATAGCGCAACTATTTTCCCCCCTACTTCAAAAATTGTTCATTTCGTTTTATTTTTTTTACAAAAAATAAATCATTTACTAATACACGATCAGTTTGCATTAAATCAAATTTATTGAAACAAATAATAAATATCACCAACTTTGTAATTAATTAAAGATATCAACGGCCTTAAATTCATCAATTATTAATCTCAAGACTACGTTCAATGGAATGTTTCATTGTTGATTGTATTTAATTTATCTATGTTATTACCGTTAATATATTGCACGGTATTTAATTAATTCCCACTTCATTTACGAACAGCATTAACATATGCATAAAGAAAGATAACTGCATTTCAATATGATCGATATCAACTCCAGATCTACACTACCCTTGAGGTAGCAATAATTTGCATGCATTAACATGAATAGTATGAATATCAAGAGTAGGTGTCATGTATGACATTTGGATGAAACAATTGAATTAAACCATAATTCGATCTGGTATTTACAATGACGAACCCTTTTTTGCACAACTTTTGCAGACAATGTTGCCTCTCATTTTTATTTCATTCTTCTTCCACAAACCATTTATAATTTCCATCCATTCTTCATTGGTGCATTAACGTAACCGTGAGGTAATACTTTAAATGTCAATCGTTCGGGTCGGTAAATGTTAAAGTAGCATTCATTGTTGCCATCGCAGGCGACTCATCTCTTTCTCTTGATTGTGGTGGTGTTGATGAGCCACGGACGCACTCATGGCCGGATCATCCGGAGGAATAAAATTCACACGGCCGGCCGAAAACAAACGACAACAGATGCCCACAACCTAAATACCTACTTCGGATTGAGCCTACTCGTTTCAAGCGATTTACATACATATATGCTGCCATGCCAATAATGAAATCGATGCTAATGGCACGCCTGGGTGTCTATGCTAATAAAACTGTTATACAATCAACCTTGATTCCGATGGAAATAAGAAAATTATCGGAATGTTTTTTATTTCTATTTATCTTTTAAAGGTTACATGATTTGAGGAAGGTGATGAAACTACTAATAGAGAGGGAGAGCAACATCCTATATCGCAAATATTGATGGTGTAATTTTATCTATATGAACGAACTAATGGTAGAATATTTTTTTAAGAATGTAAAATATTCTCATTTAATTGCTAAATACACCTACTTAATCCCCAATTAGTCTTAATTTTTACTACTAATTAAAATATTTTACAAGGCACTTAAATCTACGTTAATAGGTAAATGTTACAGAGGGCAATGTTAATAATAAAAACAATTATTTTGCATACTAATTGCACACCGCAACACCGAGTGTCCCCAAAACAAATGACAAATTCTTTGTACTGCGTGTAAAAGATGTAACAAAATTGTAAAATAATAATAATTTATATTAAATATTTTTTTAGAATTTGCTTCTCGGTGTCTAGATTATCAAAATTTGAAAGAAAAAAGGGTGATTTAAATGTTATTTATGCATTAAGTGCGAATGGTATTATCATTTAGGGCCGGTTTATTCATCTGTTCTGTAAGTTATTGATTAGTTACGTGTTCAATAAACTTATAGGTCACTTATATAAAATTTGGGTGTATTCATCCCATTTTATATGACAAGTAATTACTGAACGCTTATAATGCTTTTATACGACTAGTACAACTTAATAGAAAAAGATATCTATATACATATCTGTAAGAAAGACAGAGATAGACTTACTAAAAAGAAAACGATTGTGGTACTATTGCTTGTTGTTATTTGTTTGTGGTTACATTCATGTAAAACAAAACGGCATTTATGTTCTTTTAGTAATTTTTTTACTGACGGGCCAAAGTGATCTATATAATTTATCAGTCTTGTAAATTTAATTTGATGACAGGTTGTCACTATTGACAGATGAATAAACATTTATTCATGGCAATCTTATCAGTAATGCTACAGAGCACTTTATAGAAAGGTGAATAAATCGGCCCTTAGTAACGTTCGTTTGCAAGTAAATCTATTTTTAAAGTTAAATTTATTTTTAATAATTAATGGGGTTGAAGATGTTAACTAACAAATTTTATATTAATGAAGAAAGCGATTTTTATGAAATATCGTACAAGTTTAAAAAAAAATTTAGTCTGATTGTCAGGTTGAATTGGTTGGTTGGTTTCAAGATTTATGACAATAAATAACAAATAACAAAGTACGATTTTATTTAAATATATAAAATCCAGATAAAAAATCTTTATCCATTTAGAAAAATATACGATTTAAATAATATAAATATAAAAAACATAAGCATATTACAAGATGTCAGAAGCCGACCAGACATGTTCACCACAAAAAAGAC
Organism: Tachinus rufipes; assembly: GCA_963932245.1. Lineage (NCBI taxonomy): Eukaryota > Metazoa > Arthropoda > Insecta > Coleoptera > Staphylinidae > Tachinus > Tachinus rufipes. The sequence continues at coordinate 58,070,317 of OZ010748.1, forward strand.
CTCACATCCGCACCCGACTGAGTAACCGACAACGAAAAAACTGCTATTCTTATTGCAAATAAGTCACGGATGATTAGTTAGAGATAACCACCCAATTAACATCCAACCCTTAATTTAGTTTGATTAAATTAATTAATAATTTATGCTTATGCTTTATGCTTTTTACGGCTATTTTACATCGCCACAGTAAGTCTACGACTTGTTTAAAGTGGTTTGATGGGACCAACAGCTTAATACGTGACTTCCGAACCACGCTGGTGGATAAAGAGCAAGTTATCATTTCAGCCATATTTTGGGGATCGAACCCGGGACTGCTCGCATGATAAGCAAGTGCTCTACCATTGAGCTATCACACCATTAATTTAATGAATTAAACTTTATTCTAACTTGAACACTGACGGGAACTGTACGGAGATCTTTGATATGATGTACCGCCAAGTAGAGAAGAATAAATAACTCATAAAAAACAGGCCACCAAAATCAACTCGCTGGAATCGTACATCTTGTTCCTGGTAAAAAAAGCAACAAAAAAAGTTATATACGTCCAGCATGACAACAAAGTTACCATTAAACTCAAAACGCCGCCCCAAAGACAAGAAATTATACTGGTCAAACAAAAAATGTGCAAAAAAATTAAAGAAGTAAACAGATAATTCCACCTCAATTACTTTTACTAACAAGCCATCAGCCTGCACTTTTCGTCAGGTGTCTTCGACGCCATCTAGACAATTAGCCATCAAGACAAAAAAATCATAAACCCCGGCCAACCACTAAGGCGCAGTCATCCAACTCTAGTAAGACTACTACAAGCCCAACAAATCCGTCTGCCTTCCGCCCAACACTATGCAGAATAAATCTGTTTATCAAGAGCTGTTAGCAACGTTAAATCAATAAACATAACCATCGACCGCACAGTAAACGTAGTCAATGTTGTCCGGAAATCCGCATGCAAGTAAGGGTGTATACAATTTTCCGTACAGCGATCGATCATTATACTAAAAACAATATCTTTCAGTACATCTACCAATTAGGAGCTGAAAAGATTGTAAAATACGTTATCAAAAATGTAGCTGAGTGCATGAAGGCTAATGAGGTTGTCGCTCAAAAGTACAATCCTACTTAACTAGTCGTGTAGAAAGGAGCAGAAAAGCCTTCCCAATGCTGTATGTTCAGCTTCTAAAAGGTTTTTCTGTTGGCGCGGGTAGATTTTGGTGACCCGTGGCGGCCATTTTGTTTTTGTGACATCTATCAAATCTTTTGTTTATTATTCAGTTACTTATGCCAAATTACCATGGCAAGTTACACAATTGAACAGCACGTTCAAATAATAAAACTATTTTATCAAAATAAGTGTTCGTTAGTGCAAACGTTGCACGCATTGTGCCCATTTTACGGTAGACGTGATAGCTTTTCACAGTCGACTCTTCAACGTTTGGTGGCCAAACTTGAGACGACGCGTTCGGAAGAAGACCCCAATTTTAGCAAAATAATCATCTTTAGCTACGAGGCGCATTTTTGGAAGAATAACTATGTTAACAAGCAAAATTGCCGTATATGGGACGACACCAACCCACACGAAGTTCACTAGGTGATAATGCATCCTCAAAAAGTTACTGTTTGGTGTGGATTTAGGGCCGGCGGCAGAAAAATACTATCCGCAAAGAACGGAACCGGCGCAAAACGCACCACTTTCAGCTAAAATTCAGCTGTTGCTCCGTTTGTCCAAAGTTTTTATAAAGATATTCTTATCTTCAGCTAGTCTACTAGCCAACTAAATGGCTAATATGTTCAGACAACTGCCCAAAAGTCTAAAACCCCAACTTAGACGTTTAACAAATTCTTCACAAAACTCTAAGCAACGCCTATAAGGCGGCAATAAAAGTGCAATATGTAAATCAATTGATACTGAGCATTTCGTTAAACAGGAAGAAAACGTCACATTAGTAACCAACTCGGTAAGCGCTCGTGAGAGTGAATCCGACACTATGCAATGTCTTTTGATAGATTTCACTCTTAGCGCAAAAAAAAATTACTTAAGGTCTCAAGATAGTACTTAGTAACATTTTTACAATCAAACTGCTCGCCCACAATGTCTGGAGAATTTCTAATTTGCGTTGCACCATCCATAACTCGTAAAATATTAATAATTTACTATGATTTTTATCACAAACTTCTCTTACAAATTTATTACTAATTTTGGCACTACTAGAGCCTTGTACAGATGTAATAAGTTAAATAAATTATTAGTTTTGCATAACGGTTATAACTTATGACTTAAGACTAATTTTTGATTTATTCTAAAGATAGTTATAAAAAAATGCTATTATGCCTCATTATTTTGACAGTTCCGTACTAAAAAAGATATTGATAAGGACATGGTTATAGCAGTAACAACCCGCGTTTAAGTTAGGTATCTGAGTGCGTACCATCTTTTTCAAAGTAGAAAAAAAGCTATGACACTAACAACCTATGCTGCATAGTAATACCAGGTTTGCACCGGTTAAAAACCACTTTTCAGTACTATCTAACTACCCCTCAAAACCGTTCATGCATTATTTTATAAAGATTGATTTACTTACACCTCCGTCTACCTTTCTCTTTAATCGCGTTCTTTACAACTTAATATCCCGCTGATAAGTTAAGTTGATACTGTCCAAGAACACTTTGCTACAAAAGACTGCCAGATTTCTATGATTTACCTTCGTGACGTAGCTTGGGGTGCGTAACGTGACTAACCAATAAAACCGCTATAACTTTCCGCATCACAAGAGGTACACAATACACATCCAGCAGTCTTCTAAGTATATAGTTCTTAGACACTGTCTACGTTTATTTGTTATCACGGTCACGTCCTTTGTGAATTTCCACTCTCTCTTTGATTGACGCGCGAGATCTGCAAAAGAACTGTTTTGAACTGAATATACAGGGTGTTAGGTAAACTTGTGGCAAAAAATCAAGAAGTTATTCCTTGGCCTATTCTAAAAATATTTTGTCTAATTTTTGAAAAACCCATTTGTTTCGAAAATACAGGGTAAACAAAAGTTGCAACAACCACACTCGATATTTGTTGAAAATATTAATGTAAATAAAAGTATGGCATGCGCCAATGAGTATATCAAATACAAAATATTATTAAGATTATCAAGTACAAAAAACTGTTAACGATAACTTGGAACGACTGTTTTATTTACTAATGTAGAAGTGGATTTTATTTGAATACGTCTCGTCATTGATCATGACATGTATCGGTCGCAGTTGTTTAGATTGAATGACCTTTGGCTGTTTGACGTGTCTTTAATAGTTGTGAATTCCTCTACTATGAATCAGTATACAAACGCAGAGATGACTGACATGCATTTCATGTATGTACTTGCTGATGGCAATTCATTATAAGCTAGACAATTGTACATTGAACGGTTTCCTGACCGTAACAGACCCCGACCAAAAAATCTTTAAAACATTCATCGACGTATTCGTAAAACAAGCACATTGAAACGAAATAGAGGGATGATGAAGAGAAAGATCCAAGTAGTTCTACGCAAAAAATTGGCAATACTTTTAATGTAAGTCATTGGACAGTTTGGAAAATTCTTAAGAGCAATTTGTTGTATCCATACCACATTCAGCGTGTTCAGGCACTACTACCTGCTGGATTTTGCAAACATTAATTCTAATCCCTCAATTCCTGACACACATTCTTTTCACCAATAAAGCCAGTTTCTCAAGAAACGTAATAAGGAATTTTTATAACAACCATGTGTGGGTAAAAAAAAACCGCGTCAGGTATGTAAAGATCGTTTTCAACATCAGTTCTTCTTAAGTGTTTGGGCTGGAATTGTGAATTGCGACTGTCCAATTGGACCAGTATTGCTACCAGGAAGAATTACCAGTGAGGTGTATTGCAACTTTTTAAAACACATGCTACCTCAGTTTCTGGATGATGCACCATTGGCAACAAGAATTGCAATGTAGTTTATGCACGATAGTGCACCACCACATTTCAGTTTGGTTGCTCTTGATTATTTAACAGCAACATACAGGGATTGCTGGATTGGTCAAGATGGGCCACACGCATATCCTGCTCGATTCCCAGACTTAAACCTCCTGGATCATTTCTTATGGGTCATAAAGTCATTAGTTTACGCTACTCCAGTGGAGAATTTGAACAACTTGCAAAATCGGATAATTGCTGGGTATAACTCGATTAGAAAGAACCTTGGTGTGTTTAAAATTGTTTGGCACTCAATGACAAGAAGATTGATCCAGGCTGGAGGTTTAAACATTTATTGTAGATTCAACAACTTTGCATGTTCTTTTTGATAATAAAATGTTGTATCATCGAAACAAAGAGGTTTTTCAGAAATCATCATAGAATAAAATATTCTTCATAAGCCAAAAAATAACTCCTAAAATTTTTGCCGCGTGTTTACCTAATACCCTGTATATGTATGCTAAAATATGTCAACATCTTTGCCGTGGTTATTTGTAACTTAGCGTTAAATAATGCACCTTAAAGCATAGTTATTTTTGCTTCCAGTAAATCTGCCGATTTTGCTGTAGCGACTATAGGTAAGGTAAGGTAAAGCAATATTTCTAGCTTCTTCAAGTTCCAGGACTTTTAAATGTTATACAACCCAGACGTCAAAGACAAAACTTAAAATTGATATATAAATTATTTTATAAAATAAACTTGTTAATTGTCTACTAGGATAATATGACTTGACGCCTCTGATTTAAAACAAGTCACGTAGGTCATATGAAATGTCCAAAATAAAATTCAAACACTAAAAAGCACAAAATTGTCTATATGTTTTATATAAAACCAAACTTCTGTTCATTTGGTCAAACTGTATGTGTTTTATTTCCATTAAAAATTTAATCACTTTTAAAAACTACCCAGATAGTGAATTGGTTAGCGTGTTCAACTGCTACACCAAAGGTCTTGGGTTCAAACCCCCTAACTAAAGAGTCAGTTTTTTTGGCCAAAAAATGTAATGTGATGAGTACGCCTTCTTTCAGATAAAAAAAAAACTTTTGTAGGTCACGTTTATGTGATGTTGCATGCACGTTAAAAACCTCAATAATTTAGCTTAGAATTCCTCTTGTGTTGTAGGACAGCTGTGTCATCTGCATATTGTTATTGTTCCGTTGTTGGCGGTTGGCATATCTTCTACGTATATGTTGTATAGGATGGGGGAGAGAGCTAATCCTTGTGGGACCACTGCTGTTATGGTTCTTCTGTTTGATAGTGTTTTGTTTATTCTTATTTGAAAATGTTTTTCGTTTAGAAAGGAATTTATAGGTGTTTGTTGTAGCCTATTCTGAAGAGTTTGACAATGAGTTCTTTGTGTCATACCTTATCAAACGCTTTTTCAATGTCGAAAAATATGGCACCTGTCAATTTCCTCACGCAGTATCCTCTGCTTATATAGTCGGTTACTCTTGCCAATTGGTGAGTGGTTGAGTGGCCTTTTCGGAATCCATACTGATGTTTTGGGATTATGTTGTCATGTTCTTCGTTGTGATGATTTATTATAGATAGAATAACTCATTCGGCTATTTTGCTGAGGGAGCTGAGCAGACTTATTGGTCTGTAATTTTGCGGGAATGTTGTAGATTTCATTGGTTTTAGGAAGACTATTATTATTGCGGTCTTCCATGCTTCAAGAAAGTGTCCATTTCTAAGCATTGCATTGATGAAGTTGGTAAGGCATACGATGGCTTTTTTGGGAAAACTTTTTAGGGCTCTGTATGTTGTCTAGTCCGGGAGCTTTTTTGGCATTGACTTGTTTTATTATTTTTGCTACTTTTTTTGGTGTTGCGTGTTGTAGTGGTTGATCGATTGATTGTAAGTGATGTTCAAGTTCATCTTCTACTGCTTCCATTATATTTGTGTCGAGAATGTCGTACGCCGGACTGAATTGGTCTTACATTGTTAGTGCAATGGCTTCTGCTTTTTCCATGTCGGTGTGTGCCATGCGAGTGTGGTTGCTTCTTTTTGATATTTCCCAGATTTTGGGAATGTCGTTGGAGCTTCTTTCAAACATTTGATGCCATTGTTGATTTTTGAACATTTTGATATTTTCTTTTACATTTTGTTAGAGATGGTTGGCTTCTTTTTTGTCTTCTGCAGTTTTGGTGCGTCTAAACTTTCGTCTGGCTTTGTTTTTGATTAGATCTTTTAGGTATGATGGTAGACCTAGCAAATCTTTTTTTTAGAAGGTTGTAGTCAATTTATGCATTGCAGATTGTATTTTTGATGTTAGTGTTTGTACTGCATTATCGATGTCTTAGTTTGTTCTTAGTTCTGGAAGGGGGCCAAGTTCTTCTCGAATGTGTTTGTTAAAGTTGTTCCAATTTGTTTGTTTCCAATTGTTGAGGTTTTTTGCATTATGGACGTTTGCTAGTTGTAGTTGAACTGGTAGGTGGTCTAATTCTAGCTCATCGATAACTGTTAATGTAATGTTGTTGTTGATGTGCTTGGTTATAGTTATGTCAAGGATGTCTGGAGTATGGCCTTGAGTACTGTAGAATGTTGGTGAATCTGGACTGTGTACAATTATTTGCCTTCTTTCGATGTATTTTAGTTGTTACTTTCCTCTGACATTGTTGGTGTTGCAGTTCCAAGCCCAATGTTTGGCATTCATGTCGCCGGCTAGAACTGTTGGGATGTTTTCTTGCAGTGCTGAGTTTAGATCTGAGTGTAGGAGTGGCTTAGATGGTGATTGATATGCTGCTATGATTTTGATTTTTCCTATGGGTTCAACTTTGACAATTGCCCCAGTTGCTTCTAAGTTTGTCATTTTGAGTAGGTCAACTACTGCATGTTAGATCGATCTTTTAATTAGCATGGCAATGCTTCCTCTTTTTCGGCCCACTTTGCCATTTCTGTAAAGCTCTAAAAAAAAAAAAATTGCGTACAGTAGAATTTATCATCCGATACAGCAATATCATCTTAGACGCAACAATATGCACAAACTCAATAGTTTTCCAGAGTTAATAGAAATTGAGCAACGCCATCAAACACCAATAGCGCAGATTTATATAGATCACAATAAATCAAACCACTTTATAAGTCTTAAAATAGATTAAAAAAACCAACTATCATACTAATCAAAATCTTGAACATGTAACTATACAACAAAGATTACTTTATTTATCAATAACCATAGAATGTTTTAATTTTTCTGCTGTGGTTGATACGGACATTAGTTAACTACCAAGGTATCTGAGCAACTCTTTGTTTAGCATGCATGAATTGTAATTTTGCCAAGTTCAGAAAATTTGTGTAAAAAAAGCAGCCAATTCTCAAAATTGTCCAGTAAGCTATTATTTACTTTGTTCTAAATGACTCTAACAACACCTTTGATTTTTTTGTTGTTCCTCAACCGCCATTTCCTATTATTTTAAAGATCCATTTTCTACAACATTACTTTAATATTCAGTTACTCAATGACGTGTATCAAGTCAGCCATGAGTTTAAACAGCCTTTATCATGTATGTTTAAAATATAAGCAATCAGTCACATTTAGACAAAATGTTAACAGAAATGTTTAAACTAGAAGAAAAAACTTTAATAAATTCAGTAACTACTACTCAATATAAATGTATTAAAGAAAAAAAAAACTTAAAAGTGATTCTAAGGCACATAAAAGATCATAATACAAGCATCAAGAATTATAAACAAATCAGCTTGTTATCGCACCTATACAATCTTATAACAAAAATCATTACAAACCGGCTAACAAACAAACAGGACTTTAAGCAACCTCCAAAACAAGCTGGGTTCTGCAAAACATTTAGCACAACAGACCACACCCAGACCATCCGTACATCAATCAAAAAGTGCAAAGAATACAGCGTACACTTATACTTAGTATTTATCGACTACAAAAAGACGTTCAATTTTATTGAGATATGAGCCATTTTTTCACTATAAACAAGGCTCAATGTATACACAACTAATCAAACTAATATACCAAAATGCTACCTTCCAAGTGACAATAGACGAAGATTCGAAAACTGACAAGATCAAAATAGGTAGAGGAGTCAAGCAAAGCAATACAATATAACTCTTTCCCTAGAACATATCTTTAAAAACATGTCGTGGAAGAAAAAAGTTATTAACATAGATGGCAAATATCTAAATCACTTGCAATTTGCTGATAATATTACCCTAATAAGCTCAAATCTCTAAATACTCAAAAGCATGCTACAAGAACTAATCAATATCAGTCGGTCTTAAAATAAACCTAAGAAAAACAAATATCATGAACCAAAAAGCAAAAGATCAACCACATCAAATAGACGACAACAAAATCAAGCAATTAAACAAACACATATATCTTAGACATCAAATAAAACTGGCCAAGAGAAACCAAGCAGCAAAAATCACCAAAAGAGTAAAACAAAGCTATACAGCATTTGGAAAATTCAAAATATTCTCAAAAACTCTAGCATTGCTTAAAACGTAAAGTATACGATACGTGCATAATACCCGTTACAAACAAATTAGAAACCTGCCAAGCGATAGAACGTGCACTATTTCGCATAAGCTTAATAAATAAAATCACAAATCAAGAAACTAGACAACAAAACAAAGTTAAAGATGTGATTAAACAAATTGCAGAGTGGGACATGTAGCTAGAAAAATATCAACAAATGGACCCACTGAATACATAAATGGTATCAAATTGCAAAGAAAAAAAATACATGAAAAGTCTAAAGAAGGTCTAAAATCAGCAGTCACATTCAGAAGAATTTTTCTTTGGTCAAAAACAAAGTTTTCCCACTGCTAGACCAATATTGTTTAGTATTGTCTGATCAACCTAATCTTACATGCAAAAGAGAAATGAAAACAGGAGCACACAAGAAACGGTAAATGGAAAGTAAGAAGAATAAACAAAGAAAAGATAAAGAAAGACATGGAAACAGAAGAAGTGACAGAAAACAAAAATATTGAGAATAAATGCGAAGGTACTCAGAAAAACTGAAAAAAGCGGCGGAGGAAGCAATTCCTAAGTACAGGGAAAGCGAACGAAAAAAACCATACTGGTGGTGTGAGGAAATAAAAAAATCAAGAAAAACACAATACAAACAGGGAAGAAAGTAAAAAGGCAGAGAAGAAGAGGAGAGAACACAGAGGAAATGAAAGAAAAACTAAAAAACGACAAAAAAATCTTAAAAAAAGCAATTAGGGATAGCAGAAAAAGATGCTGGAAAGAAAATATAGAATCTATAGATCGAAGCCGTACAAAATAGTGATGAACAAATTGGGTAAAATAGCAAAAGGAATCTGCTTCAAAGAAGAGGAAGAAGAAGAAGTCATAATTAAAAAACTATTTCCCAAGGGAAAACCAGTAGAAGAACCAGAAACAAAAGAAGAAGAAGAAACAGTTATGGCAACAGTGGAAGAAATAAAAGAGATCATAAAAGAATTGCCTAACAACAAAGCACCAGGTCTAGAAGAAATAACAACAGAGATTGTTAAAGCAGCTCTAGACGAAAACGAGGTAGAAATAACTCAAATAATCAACAGGTGCCTAAAAAAAGAACTTTCCCAGGATGTTGGAAAGAATCCACTCTGGTACTGATTGAGAAAAAAAAAATTAGGAAAATAACCAATATGCTTAACCAACACACTAGCTAAAATAATGGAGAAAGTTATTGTACGGAGAAAAGAAAAAAAAATAGAAAAAAAAGAAAGATGGGAAAAAAACAATACGGATTTACCAAAAGAAAAACAACCTTAGGAGCTATAGAAGAAATGAAAGCAACAGCAAAAGAAGCAAACAGCGGAACGCAGAGGAAAAAGCAAAACTGTGTAATGATAGCGTTGGACATACAGAACGCGTTTAATAGCGTATCATAAGTAGCAATCATAGAGGCAGCAAAGAAGAAAGAATTGAACAGAAAAACAATCAAGATCACATAAAGCTACTTACAGGACAGAAACCTAGTAACCAAAAAAGGAAGATTCAAACTTACCAGAGGGGTACCGCAGGGCTCAGCACTGAGACCAAAACTGTGGAACCTTGTCTATAACAAGTTACTTCAAATGAAGATGCCAAAAGGCGTGTCAATAACAGCATTTGCAGTAGTAGGTAGAGACGTAGAAATAGAAGTACTAAAAGAAAGATTAGAGCTGGCAATTGATATGATACAAATATGGATGAGAAGTAAGAGTTTAAAACTAACAACACAAAAAACTGAGGCGGAATGGCTATCGACTAAGAGGAATAATAGAGGAACAGGTAAGATACAGATGGGAGATCAAGAGATAACCATAAAAAAATCAAATACCTCGGAGTGACACTCAAAGCAAAAGGATGGAATGAACAGGTTAAGGAAGCGGTCATTAAAACAAAAGAAATAGAGAGAAAGCTTGGTAGACTTATGCCAATCAACGGAGGTCCAGGAAAAGAAAGCAGAAGGCTAATAGCAACGGCAGCAAGAAGCAAATTGCTGTATGCCGCAGAAACATGGGGGGAAGCCATGAAAACAAAACAAAAAGAGAAATGAAGTAAGAGGAGCCACGAGAGCAAGCTCGCTAAGGATTTGTAGAGTTAACAGAACACAAGTGTCACAAAAGGCAATAGAGGTAATTGCGGCAACACCTTCCATGGATATGATAGTGTCGGAAAGAATCAAAATAAAAAAAATTGTAAAAGAAGGAACGAGTAAAAAAAAGCAAAGATAAGAACAAGAGAGAAGACTATGGAAAGATGGCAGAGAAAATGGGATACAGGAAAAAAGATAAATGGACGAGAAAACTAATCCCAGATATAAAAAAATGGGTAGAGAAGAAACCCAAGACGTGCTATTATACAACACAAATACTGACCGGCCACGGAGCATTTGGAAAATTCTTGCAAAAAAATAAAAATATAAACGAAAAGAAAGGTTCACATTTTGTCAGGAAAAAACACACAATAACGTAGAACACACTCTAGTAGAATGCGAGGCGTGAGAGGAAGATAGAAAAAAAACTAGAATATATAGTAGGAAGCAAAGTGGATAAAACAACAATCATTAACAAATGCTTAAAAGATGAAAATAAATAGAGAGCGCTAAGAAACTTCTCAAGAAGTGTACTAAAAAAAAACTGAAGAGTTTGAATAGAAGAATATAGAAAAACAAACAATGGAAACAAACACATAAACTAAAAGCCATAGAAGAAAAAGGAAAGAGATGAGAGAAGCTAAATGGAAACAAGAAAACAGAGAAAAAGATCAAAAAGAAAAAATAAGAAAGGACAGGACAACTATGCATACCAAGAAACAGAAGAAAAAAGAAGAACATTTACAGAGACTACGATACCCAACAAAATTGCAGAGATAAGGAGAAGGAGAAAAAAAATATTGAAGAAAAGCAGAATAACAGAAATAACAAGGCAAATACCAAATGGTATATATGCTATCTCGAGGCTGATTGAGAACGCAACCTTTCAGATAGTCAAAATATACCTGACAACGAGAGGACATAAAGAATTAATTCCTGATGGAGATATAAGGATATCACTAGAAGTAAAAGTTACAAATCTAAAACTGCCAAAAAGAATACAACTAATGGAACTGCATAAACTATTCATAGAAGGGGATGCAATAAAGAAGAAGCAAACAAAAACCTTAGTAAGCTAAGAGCACATCTGAGTACAAATTATATAATTAGAGTAAATAACACACGGATGGGAGAAAAAAGAGAATGCAGAGGTAGATCCCAGTGCAGATAAGAAAAGGCAAAATGACTAAAGAGACAGACAAAGGTAGGGGCTATAGGGAGAGAGGGGCCGGGGACAACATGCGTGACGCAGATGATGCGTTAAAATCCGCAAGGCAAAAACCAACCCACCTCAAACTAGCGCCAAATGTAGGTTAGTTTAGACAGAGAAACATTATAACAACAGGATTTGCAAAAAAAAGATAACCGGAAGGTATTACCATGCGTAAGTTATTCTTAAGAGCCACTTGCTGAAAGCCAAGACCTCACTACGTCCTACAAACAAAAAAAAAAACTAATCTTACAAAAAAAGTATGAACATATAATTAGTTAATTTGAAAGATAATAATCTATTTGTGATGCATCAATATTCAACACTTACCGCACATAAAACGTCGGTGCATCAGTGCAAAAAATTAATTACAAAAAATGAGATGTTGTTCAGCAGTCGTTATAAATGTGTCTAGATTCTAGATACAAAGCGTCTAAATTTGGTAATAATGTTGAAAGTCAAGCTAACCAGATCAATTGAGACTGCTAAATTAAACCTATCTATCCTTACGGTTTCTTTCTGATAAGTACTTCTTAAAGAACACTAACATACACTAAACTTAAAGTTAGTATGTCTATTTGGTTTAAAAACCACCGTCACTTCTTCCACGCAGCATTGCATTGATTATATATTAGACAACAAATTTAGACATTGTTTGCGTATTGTATTGTCAATTTATTGATTACTTCGGTTAAGTACAGTTTTCAAACGTTTGCATAACACCAGTTTCAAGCTACTATTAACAAAAAGAGAGATGTTACATAAAAAAGTCTACTTCCTCAATTATTAGTTAAGTAAAGTGATGGGTTTTTGATCAAATCCATTACAAACTCAAGCAGTATACAAATTTTCCACACAAAGTTAAAAATTTCTGAAAACAAAATCAGAAATTGTTACCATACTATTTACCTTGCTGTGTGAGGTTGCTGACATAACAGAAATTCTTGCTCCAATCATAACATTCTACTCTCAATCATCTTTTGAACATTGAAGGTTCAATGCTAGAAATATATACAAAAATTATCCTAAAAGTAAGGTCTCCTATTTTTTTAGAAATACTAAACCCCGTTTGTTATCTAAAATATTTACATCGTTTTAATATTCATGGTTTCTTAAACCTTTCAAACCGTCTCGTCTAAAATTTACGAAGATCAAAAAAGCAGAAGATGGAAGATTTTAGTATAGCGTTCAACCGCAATTTCAGTCTCAAATGCTGTCAAGCCAAAACTGAGCGTAGAATCAAAGTTCGCACATGCTTGTTTGGAAATGGGACAAGCAACAATTATAATATTGTGGTCAATAGCCACACAAACACTTTTCTCCGACCCCAACGTTTTAGGGACCTTACTTTTGAGATCACCTTTGTAAATACGAAAGATTGAAGCAATAAATTATAGTAACAAGCTAGGGTTATAACTTCAGTGTTTTAGAGTCAAAGCGCAAAAGTCAAAACGAAAAAGTCCCCGTTGTATCTGCACACTTAAAGTTCCAAATTTAATTAACACATGAAGCAAATTAAAGTTTTCAAAAAGTTGAAGAATAAACTGTCCGGAATACGCATGTAATGTTAGTGTATATAAAAAGTTGTTTTAAATTATAAAGAAGCATACACAAATCACTACGCATTATAATTGTAAGATGTTCGGTTAAGAATGCCTTTAATCCACTTCAGTAAATAAAATTGCTCAGTGTTGTTTGTGCTCTAAGAAAATTAAGATTTCATAGAAAATAACACATTTCGGTTATTATCGCCTTTACTTACATGTTGAGTATTATCATTGCAAAAGTATAAGAGAGTAGAGATAAAATCACAATAATTATTATACATTTTAAGTAATATGAAACATTGCGTTATCACCTAACGGTCTACTATCAATTTACTAGACATCTTGGTAGTTATAAAAAGTGGTGTTATATTAAACAGGCTCTAAAATTGGGCAAATGGTACAAATGCAGTTCAATAAAATTACACACCAGTGAACAGAGTAAAGATAGCACTGATAATTTCCAATCTCGGATAGAAGTAGAACAAGATGAAGAAAAGGGTAAGCGTATAATTAGTATTTTTGACTAAAAAACTCATTAGTCAAACGTTTCTTCACAAAATTATATCTAACAAATTCCGTATTCCATACTTACATACGTACGCAATAAAATCTAATTAAAAATTTTTTACCAATCTACTGTTTCTTTATGCTCAACTATGTTGTTTTGCAAATTATTCGGAGGTTAGTTTAATGTCATCAATAATTTCAAACTCAGTTCAAGCAGGGCAGGAATTCAGTTTAAGTTTTGTAGTTTGATTTAGTAAGCCACCCCCATCCACCCACCCAAAAGTTTGTGATCTAATTACTTGAAAATAAGCTCTTGGGTAGATGAACGTCTATTCAGTTTATAATTTGTGGCCGTTAGGTTTGAATTGGTTGTTCTCACAATTTTTTGATAAAAAAACACTTGGATGAGTAGGGGGCTCAAGTGTTTGTGATCTACAAACCAATGTAAACACCCGCATTTTACAAACGAAATGACCAACTCACTTAACCAAATGTTGGTAATTAAGAAATTGGTTCCTTCAACTGAACGACATTTAATTGCGAAAGAGGATATGGTTTAGTAGCTTGTCAATCCAGTATCATCTACTGTGTCCAATGAGCAAAGAAACGTCTTTTTATAAAAAACCTTTTTGTATAAAGAAACGCAATTTCCATGCCTTATCACACAATTTCTGTAAACTTACAATGATTGTTAGTACAGTAATCCATAGAAAATGACGACACAATAATAAATAATCTAAAAAAACTGTTAAAAAACTGTTAAAAAAGAGTGTACACTAAGTTATCATTTGAAAAAAATAGCTGCTACTTTAAGTATTCGAGCACATTAATATAAATAATTTTAATGATCCTACTTGCATACGTAAGTGGAATTCAATATAATATATTTATTAGTTACATAATAGTGTAACAGTAATCAATAGATTGTTGGTAATGTATTCATATCTTTTATTACAGTTATTTTTATGTAATTGTAATAATAAAGTCCCCTTAGCGTTACTTCTGATTTACCTTAAATAAATTGAAAATTGGCTAGAGACCACCAAGATTTATAGAAAACAATTCCTAATAAAGAGAACAAAAAAAAAATTCTTTAAACAGCTGAGATTACTTATACAATGACTAATATGACGTATATTCTTACCTGACCTACAATATACATTCTTAAGTTATTTATTTTAAAAAATGTGATACTTTTCCCGACTGATTTACTTCCTTTGTCTACCATTTAGTCAATTAAATAAAATTTATTGTTATTACTAGTGTAATGAAACAACTATATTTATTAAAATACTTTATTTTAATAAATAGAACATAAAATACAAATTAGTGGTGACATCTGTTTCAAGTATTGTCAACTATTATTATAGGTGGCAATACCTGGTTTTCCTCCTGCTCTTTCCCTGGATCCTTTTCCTGCTGGCTTGGTCTTTCTGCTTCATCTCCTGCTACTGGCAACATCTAAAAGCAAGAATTAGTTATATAACTTTATAATTCTGAAGCCTACAGGTACTTTAAAATACTCTTTACTCAAGGGTGGATTTAGACCCGCACAGGTTAGTAATTAATATTTATGTAATTAATGCAATGTAATGTATATGTTTAACATCTATATTAATGAATATGCATTGCTTTGCTTTCTAACCTGTATGCCGCATGGCCTGCATGCTTGCTTGGCTTATTGCTTATTATTTTATTTACAGATTTATGATTTATATTATTAATTAATGTTACTTACCTGGATTGATTTGATGTATGGAATAAAATATTATTTGCATCGGTGTTTTTATTCTGGAGCTGAAGGACTTGTGTTTCCCCGATCATCCACCCTGCAGATATTGCTTTGCCACAACTTGGAGCCCATCCGAGGGTCCTTATCTAGAATAATTACATTAATGGGAATGAAACGTACTCCTAAACATCATCGTACACAATATTTTACCCGAGCAAAAGGAAACGTAGACCTAACATCAACAGAGATGGCAACCGGGACCGATCATGCTGGACAGTCTACGTTACATGCAGATAAGACTAGTTTAATTAATTATAATTTAAGTTCAATGCCTGATGGTATATTAACATCTGGTTTTACCAGTGGCATCGTGTCAGGTGCACAAGCTTTGGGAAACATTAATAAGTCTCCGACAGATAACATAACACTAACCGATGTTAATTTACCATCAACTAAAACATCATTTATATATAATAATAGTTTAGTATCATCGGTTGATGGTATATTAACATCTTCTGTTACCAGTGGTATCGTGTCAAGCACACGAGCCCCAACATTAATTAATGTAACAACAACCGATAACATAACTGGTACCAATGTTAATTTATCATCAACGAACACTACAATTTTGTCAAATATTAGTAATTTAAATTCAAATTTACCTAATTATAATTATGTAACCCATTTGAATGCTGCTACCAGTTCAGTGCCTGTTTGTAAATCCGGAGCCATGCCAATTAGTTCCACAGGGGCAATTCCTAAAATGGTTAATAAAACTAATAAGGGGCAAAGCGAATTTAAAAATCACTTACCGGTTATCACAGCACAGAAGGCCAAAATCAATGTCATCAATAAGCTAAATAGCATGACAGATCAATTGACACTGACAGATGCTAATACAGCCACAAACGCAGTGAACAGAGCATCAAGTGCAGGTGCAGGTGCACGCCCGGTTTACACAGCTCAAACGGCAAACCCGATTTACAATGCACCAACTAAAGCGGAAAGTTGGAATGAAAATTCAAATATACATTCAATGGGTGTTAGAAATAATTCAAATATTATATATGAAATTCCATGTAGAGGAAAAGTAGTTGATTCCATTTATAAACCATATGGAGAGCAATTTATTTCAGCTAATGTAATTACTTCCGCAAATGCAAACCCTATTAGTAATCCAAATTATAATTTGTCGCAATTTAACGTAGAGTTTGATGATGATGATTCTTATACTGAACCATTACAATATGAGCACTCAACTAACGGATTGCGCGGAATTAATTACAATTTAGCTTCTACGCCAGTAAATAACAATATTAATTTTAATAACATTTGTAAGTCTATATCCACTTTTGATGGGGTTAGTACACACCCCGTTATATTTTTTAAGCAGTTAGAAAGTTGCATATCCCTTTATCAAATCCCATTCCCTCAATTAAAACTCTGGGGGCATAATTTATTTACAGGAATAGCAAATGATTGGTTTATAGCCATTTCTTTTATAAGCCAGAATTTTAATGATTTTAAAGGCCTGTTTTATGAACAGTTTTGGGGGCCGGTAAAACAACATGAAGTCCGTGGGCGGTTGGAATCAGGTCGTTTCCGATCCACAGATGGTTCACCATCAAATTATATGTTGCGGTTAATGACAGAAGCACAGTTTCTTGAGCCACCATATGACCCTGGCCATCTAGTACATTTAATTGCCCGTCATTTTCCTATACATATTTCAACATGCTTGATTGGCACTACCAACTTGAGAGAAGCATTATCGAAGCTTCGCAGCGTTGAATTTGTAACCCGAAATCGATTGTTTGACGACAATTACCGACAAGGGGTCAATTATAATGCGCCAAATAACAATCCGCGTCCTAGATTTTCGGAAAACCGCGTTCAGACAAACAGCAGTTCTAATAAGGTCAACAAGATTGCACACATTACTTTAGAACCGGAAGAGATGTTTCAAGCGTCGGAAAACTTTCAAGCCACACCTCAGTAGACTCGGGGGTGTGTGTGCTTAAGCGAGTCAACCCATTTCACAACCAAAATCCAAAGGACGACTTATTTCTTGATGATTGTGAATTTGATCATGTGAATTCGCCAATTCATTGCCCTATTATTACCATTTCCATCAGCGGGTTTGAGTTCCCCGCTTTACTTGATACAGGAAGCGAAATCACCTGCTTATCATTTGAAGTTTATCAACAAATTTTAATTACTGAAGATAAGTTAGTTTCAATTCCAGTTCAGGGAATTAAAGTCAGGGGGGCATTTAAGTCCAAGCTTAATCGTGTCACACACCAATTGATGCTGGCCTTTAAAATGAGTGACTTCTTCTCAACTTTTGAGTTTTTGGTCATCCCTAATCTTTCATACCCAGTCATTTTAGGGGTAGATTTCTTTAGATATTTCAAAGCAAATATTTGTTTTACTAATGAGCCAGTTACCTTAATGGTTTATCAAGATTCGAAACAATATAACATACCGGAAACTCCAGTATGTCATGACTATGTGCCGTTTTCTTCGAGGTTATTTATGGCATCAATTAGAGGCTCACAATTACCTATCAAACCATACGAAGAAGAAAAAATACTTATCACTGATATTGCGCCGGAAAGTGCTTTGTCAAAAGCTGAACTGGATAGCTTTAAGGAACTGCTTGGACGTTATCGCGGTCTTTTTTCGAATAAGCCGGGATTGACACAGCGCTATCATCATGACATTAATGTAGTAGACGCTACACCATTCTTTGTCAAACAGTATCCCATACCTGTGGCATACAGGACTGCCGTGCAGGATGAGATTGATAGAATGGAGCAGTGGGGAGTTATTGAGAGATCTACTACATCATTTGCCAGTCCACTACTAGTTACCTCCAAAAAGGATGGGTCAGTGCGCATTTGCCTTGATGCACGTCGATTAAATTCAGTAACCAGATCCGAGACCGAACTTCCTCGTTCGATTGAAGATCTCAAATTGAATTTGGCTAACGTAAAGTACCTATCCAGTCTAGACTTGACTTCATCTTATTGGCAGATCCCCATTAATCCCGAACACCGTCATTACACTGGTTTTAGAGTAGGCACACGTGCATACCAGTTTCGAGTTCTACCATTTGGTTTAAAAACGGCGGTAAGTTCGTTTACACGTTGTGTTGACCAAATCTTAGGACCAGACTTTGAAGGGATTGTGCATCCGTATATAGATGATTTGCTAGTCACTTCCACTACATTCCAAGAGCATATTCACCATCTGGACCTTGTCTTTTCAAGATTACACAGAGCCGGCCTCACATTGCGCATTAAGAAATGCAAATTCTTTTGTAAAGAAGTTTCGTTTTTGGGTTATGTTTTAAATTCAGTAGGGTGTACTCCTGACCCTGAAAGGGTACAAGCCGTTCGGGATTTCCCAACTCCAAAAAATTTACGCCAACTTCAAGCATTCCTTGGCCTTGTTAATTTTGACAGGGGTTTTGTTGAGCATTTTGCTTCCTTGGTTGCGCCTTTAGTTCGACTTCTCCGTAAGTCTACCCACTGGAATTGGGGTCTCGAACAGACAAAAGCGTTCGAGGAGGTAAAATCACAGCTTAGCCAAGAAATTCTTTTGTGTCACCCACAGCACCAATGTCCGTTTATTGTGCAGTGTGATGCCAGTGATGTCGGCCTTGGTGGTGTGTTATTTCAACTAGTGGATGGCCATAAGCAAGTTATCGCGTATTGCAGCCGCCTTTTATTAGACCGGGAGACCCGTTACAGTGTATGCGAGAAAGAGCTATTGAGTGTGGTGCACGCTTTGCGTAAATGGAGGGTGTTATTGTTAGGTAAACGGTTTACTATTCTAACCGACCACAGTGCATTGACCTATCTCAATTCCTGTAGATTGTTGTCTTCTCGACTTGGAAGATGGGTATTATCTCTGCAGGAATATGATTTCCAAGTTCAGCATGTGTCCGGGAAAAATAATTTGATAGCTGATATACTCTCACGCCATCCACCAATTCGACTTCCGGTTCCACAAGACAAGGAATTCCGAATCGCAACCTTAACCAGTGGTTCCCATATTTCTACTCTATTAAAAAGTTTGCCTCAAGCGCAGCGCTCCGACGAAAAATTCGGTAAAATTATAGCTCAAATTCAAGGGGGCAGTATAAATAATAAATTCTTTCTTCACAGAGATTTATTATTCCTCCGACGAGAAGCTGACACCAAAGCGTACTTATGTATCCCGTCTAGTCTCATTGATAATTTTATAACCGCCTATCATAAATTTTTTGGCCATTTTGGGGTGTATAAAACGTGGTGTGCGGTTCGCCGTGAATTATGGTGCTCAAATCTGTTCCGTTCCGTAAAGCGTATTGTCAAATGTTGCGGATTGTGTCAGCAGAGCAAACATTCTCCTCTCCCTAAACCCCCTTTTGAAGCTATAATCTCGGAAAGCCCTAACAAACTCGTCTCCGTTGATTTTTATGGTCCCCTACCTACTTCTACGGGTGGTGTAACTTACATATTTGTTTTATTAGACGTTTTTTCTAAACTGGTTACTCTTTACCCCGTTAAGCGTGCTACCTCTAAAGCCATTATCAATCGCATGGTTAAAGATTATTTTGTGAAGGTGGGTAAGCCAGAGCGAATGCTGTGTGACCAGGGTACCCAGTTTACTTCTAATGCTTGGAAAAACTTCTTAATTAATGAGTCGATTCAGTGCATCTACTCCTCTGTTAGACATCCTCAGGGCAACCCAGTAGAGCGCGTGATGAGAGAATTGGGTCGTTTGTTTAGGACCTATTGCCACAGCAAACACAGTTTGTGGGCAAAATCAGTGCCTAACTTTGTCCAGTTCTTAAACAATGTTACTCATGAATCTACAGGTTACTCTGCGGTTGAGCTTCATTTCGGTCGTTTGCCTATGTCTCCTATTAAGGATCCAACCTTTTTTCCTAATCCTCCACTTACGGACACTGGTGCTACTTTAATGCTCGCCCGCGAAACGTTAAATCGCCGGGCACAACGTCGTGTGGCTAACGGGCCTTCCGGTAATGTTAGGACGTTCTCCATTGGTGAGCTAGTCTGGTTACGTGCAAATCCGTCTTCGTCTGCTATTTCGAAGGAAACGAAGAAATTTCTACCTCTTTATGAAGGGCCATATGCCATCAAGTCATGTGTGGCTACCAAGACATACGTCCTGGCAAAACCTGGTTCCACCGTCGAGCGTGGGGTTTTCCATGTTTGTCACCTCAAACCATTTGTTCAAGATTCCGCAAGCTCCAGTTAACCCAC
Source organism: Tachinus rufipes (assembly GCA_963932245.1). Taxonomy (NCBI): domain Eukaryota; kingdom Metazoa; phylum Arthropoda; class Insecta; order Coleoptera; family Staphylinidae; genus Tachinus; species Tachinus rufipes. The sequence continues at coordinate 58,091,149 of OZ010748.1, forward strand.
TGTCGCCCGCGAGAGGGGGGCAGATGTAATGAAACAACTATATTTATTAAAATACTTTATTTTAATAAATAGAACATAAAATACAAATTAGTGGTGACATCTGTTTCAAGTATTGTCAACTATTATTATAGGTGGCAATACCTGGTTTTCCTCCTGCTCTTTCCCTGGATCCTTTTCCTGCTGGCTTGGTCTTTCTGCTTCATCTCCTGCTACTGGCAACATCTAAAAGCAAGAATTAGTTATATAACTTTATAATTCTGAAGCCTACAGGTACTTTAAAATACTCTTTACTCAAGGGTGGATTTAGACCCGCACAGGTTAGTAATTAATATTTATGTAATTAATGCAATGTAATGTATATGTTTAACATCTATATTAATGAATATGCATTGCTTTGCTTTCTAACCTGTATGCCGCATGGCCTGCATGCTTGCTTGGCTTATTGCTTATTATTTTATTTACAGATTTATGATTTATATTATTAATTAATGTTACTTACCTGGATTGATTTGATGTATGGAATAAAATATTATTTGCATCGGTGTTTTTATTCTGGAGCTGAAGGACTTGTGTTTCCCCGATCATCCACCCTGCAGATATTGCTATGCCACACTAGTGAAGGCATGCATTATGCTAATTAAACAGTTTTACAGTTAACGTAATACCAATAAATTGAGCTATGCATACTCAAGCATTAAATTTCATTTCCATTTCCAATCTCGAATCTACTTATGTTTATAGATTTTCATTGAAAATTATTACTTATAAATAAAAACGTCACATAAATTGTTGAGATGCAATTTGACTTTCAATTCAATCTGAAGATAATTTTAATCAAATACGATGTTTAAATAAAAAAATGTAAGCAAATCTTAGAATTAAAGAGAAATTCGTAGTGAGTGTGTATTTGAAAATTCTTACAACTTCCGCCAAGAAGTGATTTATATAAATCAAATCATAATGGCTATAAATTTTACTTTTACATTTGCTTTGATTTTAATATAGGAAACTATTAGGTCAATAGATATTGATCAAATTTAATCCTTTTAATTTCATTTAACGTGTATATTGAATTATAATAAAATGAGTATTTTATATATTATAATTAAATTATATTTTTTACATAAACCTTCAGTTAATTATAAAATTTGCTTTTTTTACTTAATGACTTTTTTATGATTAATCATTAGTTTTTTTTTTTAATTGTATAACTTATTGCATTCTGCATCGAACAATCATCATGGCCACGTAATATTTGATGATTCGATGGATGCGTTAGCCTTGTCCTTTAGCACGATTGAAAAGAACAATGATGTTTAAAATCTCGTTAGCGATGGGTTGCCTTCTAAATGGCATCCTCGCCACCGCTAATTTTCTGGCATTATATGTAAAACAGTCAATTATTATTGTTTTATTTTTACAGTTAGAATTTTATTTTAATTCGTTTCTGGGTGTATGCGTGTGTGTCTTGTTGTTCTTGGTGCCATTTTATTATATGTATACATTGTGTGACTCATTTGAATTACTGTAAAAATTTGCATTTATTATTTTGTGTTGTTCTAATTATACAATTCTTAACAACCCTCGCATGTTTTGTTAACAATAGAAGCTAGTGCACATATTCACGTTTTAATTTGATTATATTCATGATACCTATCTTGGTATATCTTATTACTTTAAAAAGTATAAATTATATATTAATTCATTGTATTTATTATTTTTTTGTAATTCTTTCTTAGAGAAAAAAAAATTTGTTGAATAAAATTGATATTTTAAGACTATACTCGTAATACTAAATGCTAACACAATATGTTACTAATTTGCAGTAGCTCTAGACATTTCCTAAGCATTTGATAGAGTATGGCATCCTAATCTTATCAACAAGCTCTATTGTTCAAGTCTTCATCATAAATCTGTAAATCTTATCAATAGTTTTCTTGACAATAATTTTTTTTAGCTAGAATTGATGGTTTTAACTCTGACTCCAAAATCATAAAAGCTGGAGTTTCTAAAGGTTTTGCTCATTCATCAACTTTACTTTTGATTTACATTAATGAACTTCTTCAAATAAAAATCTTATTCATAATTGTGCAGATGATAGCACCCTTCATAATTTCCAAAGGACAATTCAAAAAATATGGCAGAATGTCTTCAAAATTTCTACGTTAGAATCTGTAGCGTGTATAAGCAAAGAATTCAAAATAATATCGGAATGAGGTACTCCCAACATGGTCAATTTTAACTCTAAACTCATCATCAGTGCCAAATATTAAACTAAACAACGAATCCATATCTAAATCTTCTTCTATTTGTCTTCTAAGAATTACAACCTCTATGGTCTTCTCTGGAATAACCATGTTGTTGACATAGCTTCAAGCTTCAAAAGTATATAAAAAACTAGGATTTTTAATAGGTGTAAACAGTTTTTTTTTACTTCTGTTCAGCTTTTGCATATATATAAAACTTATATTCGTCCTTGTATTAAATATTGTTCTCAAGTATGAGGAAGAGCATCCAAAACTACACTATCTCTTCTAAATTCTATTCAAGTATTCGGATCATAGCTGACCCAAAATTTACTAAAGACTTAGATACTTTACAACACCTGTGTAATGTTGCAGATCTTTCTATAGATATTTACAAGGACAGTCTTTAAACAAAATAAAAGACATAATGCCATCTAAATAAATATTCTAACAAATATTTATTGACAGTTTAGAAATGTAGGACCAAAACTTTTAAGAGAAATTTTTTTAACCGTACGTATGTCGATAACACATGGAATAAACTTCCAAACTCAGTATTTCCTGAAACTAGCCACAAATATTTAAGGTCAATGCTCACAAACTGCTAAAATCTAGTCTTCAATGTGATAGTTTCAACAAGTGTGATTCCACTCGTTCAAATTTAAAGATATTGTTGTGACATATTAAACAATTTGTTTGTTGTCTTGTAAAAAAAAATTATTGCCATTTTGCTTGACTTTACTAATAGTTTTTTCTTCTTGTACGGCATTTGATTTATTTTGCATAATGTTTGATACAGTTAGCCCAAACTTCCCGCTTACCAAAATAGCAAGAACACCAGCGTAGGCTAAAGTAAATCCACTCATGTCATTCAGTTATTTCAGTAGGCCGTCCATAACAAAGCACCATAGTAAGTAGAAGTGGTAACACTCCGCCTTGCAACCATTAGCAAGCAACTTTAGCTTCTACGGTCTTACCGTATAATATACATATGTTTCAGTTTAATTCTTAAGCATCAAGTTTACCAAATATTGGTCAAGAAATAATATGCCTCTGTCTTTTATGTATCTAAAAAAGTTTTTACACCTTAACCAGCTGATGTATAACCAGTAGGCAAGATTTTTTTAATTGGTATGTATAATGGTATCAATTCAAGGCAGAGATTTTAATGCCCCGTCCCGTTTATACCAGTCAACTTTTTTTTAATAGTTTTACTATAAAAAATATCAAAATGATTAATCCATAAAATGTAACCAAAACACGCGTGGGTCTCCACGGATTTGGTATAAATATCTCCTTAATTATCACTCTCCAGCTAATATATTTAAACATTTAAAAGTCTTCTTAGAACAGCAACCCTTTTCAGTAAAATTCTGAGATAGATTCCGTCAGCTCCTGATGACAATCGTTAAAAAGTGCTCTATGATTTTGTTTGCTATTTTGTTAGACATTCCAAACTCCTTTTGGTTAAAAGCTTCTACCATCATAAAGTATGAGAAATTTGTCTGCAATAGGTCTTGCCTTGTCACCAAAAATCCAACATTCTTTGCTAAGCGCTTTCTGGATGCAAAAGTATATAGATTCATTCTAAATGCCTTTACAATTATTCCTCCAAGCGTCACTTTTTGCTTTTTTATAGCATCGGTTGGTTTTGTATAAACACCAGTCTTAGCATTGTTGAACATCTTCCTAATGCTTGTTCTTGCTCTGTTAAGCTCCTTATTTTACTAAGTAATCTTGTTTATAGTATGATTAAATCAATAAATAACCAAAACCGGTAATCTTTAACAAAATTTTGCATTAAATAGTAACCGTTCTCCGGAGAAGCCAAAAATCCCTGTTTCAGATGTTCAATAATACTGGACTTTAAAAATAAATACATTTTAAGTTCTGTTAAAAATTATTTTTAATTTCTATACCAATACACTGTTGGTGATGCCACCTTAAGGCTTATATACTTAAACTAATGCATAACCGCGTGTCGTGTCAACCACACTCTGCTAACAGTGTCAACTAAGAACTCAATCTGTAAGCACGTTTTAAGCCTGTTTTAATCAAATAATTACTAGTTCTAAAGCACGTGTCTTTTTGCCTAAAAACACATCCTAACCTGCGTCATTCTAACAGGTTAATTACAAAATAGTAGTGAGATTAGCGTGCCTAGTAACGTCCTTGGAATGAATCAACCGGTAAGATGAATTCAAGCCTTGCCCAGGTTGAAAATCTAAATAAAAAGAATTATGACACATAGCAGATGCAGATGAAAGCTTAATTAATAAAAACCAACAATATATGTGTCCCGTGAAATAAAGAAAGCGGAAACTGATCGTAAAGCACTCACCAAGTGGCGGAAAAACGACTGTAAAACAAAATCCGACATTATATTGTCGATTAATATGTCTGAATTAAAACAAATTAAGGGTTGTACATACTACCTCTTGCAAAGTATGGTTAAAACTAGAAAGGATTTGTCAGTCAAAAGAACCGGCTCAAAAAGCAACGCTTTTGAAGCAACTTATGCTTTCAAAAATGGAAGAAGTTGAGAATGTGCATGAACACAGATAAAATGTTCAACATTATTGATAAACTAGAGAAAATGGAAGTTAAAATATCACCTTGATGATGATATGTTGCAAGTTACAAATCTCCGCAAAAATTAGATGTCTCAAATATTACAGATAACAATTTTAAAGTTTCATTTAGTTATCATTGTGCAAAAGTGATTTTAAAAAATGGCAAAATGTGCAGGATAGTGGGCATGAATGTAATATAAGTGCTTAGCCACTTTCCAAGCTCTACAAATCTTCAATTATGGCATGTAATGACAACATCTTCAAAACAGTAAACACAACAAAACAATATTATGAATAAACTTAAAAAAATATAATGACAAGCTTAAATGTAGAATTTGTCTCCGTTTAAAAATAACAACTTCGTTCCTTAAAAAATCTGACTTACTGGAAATAGTGCATTTTGATCTGTGTCCTATGCAAATAGAATCTCTCATCAAAGCCAAATATTTTATTACTTTTATTGGTGATAGTTCACGTTGGTGCAAAGTGCAACTTTTTAAAAAAAAACAAGAATAAAACTTTTCAAGAAATATAAAGTTTTCGTAGAAAATCACCAAAAGATGAAGATAAAGTTTCTACAAACAGACAACAAAACATAATTCCTAAATAAAGAACTCAGTGAATTCTTGAAGAAAAACGGAGTTCAACAAAGATTAATAGTAGCATATAACCACTTATAACAGAATGGAACGGCTAAAAAAAAACAGAACTCTTATTGAAATAGTTAAGTACCTTTTCGTTTTCTTGTAGAGCCTATCCGATTCGAATGTTGGCGACCAACATGGCTATTCGCACTCTACTAACTGCAGCTCTAAAGAGTTCCGTAGATGTTAAGGAAAACCATTGTCTAAGATTCTGGAGCCAGGAGTTTCTTCTTTTTCTAGCGCTTCTTTTTCCATACATTTTACCCTGCAGAATGAGCTGTAATAAATCGTATCTACGTGCAATTCTTGAGATGTGACCTAAATATTCAAGTTTCCGTTGTTTTATTCTGACGGATATTTCGCATTATTTATTTAGTTTTTGCAGCAGTTCAGTGTTGGGGACATAGTCTTTCCAGGATATTCTGAATACTCGTCTATAGCACCACATCTCAAATGCTTTCAGTTTTTTCATTGATGCCTCACTCACTGTCCAAGATTCAACCCCATAGAGAAGGACAAAAAATACATAGCAACGCAATAGGCGTAGTTTTGTTGATAATGGTAGGTAATGGCTTTTGAAGAAGTTCGACATACTGGTGAATAATGCTTTCGCTTTTTGAGAAATTTGTTCTTACTAATAACTATGTACTTTGTCTTCGTTACATTGAAGTCAAGGCCATATTGTTGACTGGCATCTGCTAATTTTGTGACTAGTACTTGCAAATCTTCCAAGCTGTCTGCAAAGATGATTGTGTCGTCTGCGTATCTTATGTTGTTAAGACGTTCGCCGTTTATTAGTATTCCTTTGTGAACATCTTCCAAGGCTGTTTTTTATTATTTGTTCGGAGTAGACATTAAAGAGTATAGGTGATAACACACAGCCCTGCCTTACGCTTCGTTGTATTTGCACTTCCTCTGTCAACTCCTGCTCAACCTTCACGTTTGCCCTTTGATTAAAGTACATGTTACTGATGATTCTGAGATCTTTGTCATCTAGGTCGATATTCTTTATTATTTATATTAGTTCATCATGTTTCACTCTGCCAAACGCTTTGTTATAAGCAATAAAAATACATAAACTGAGGAGTTGACATCTCTACATCGTTGGAACAAATGTCGACTTCAGCCAGCTTAGGAGAATTTTTCCGTTGTTATAAAATTATTGAATATTGTAGTAGCCATTTTATGTCATCGTCGTTCATTACCTTTAGAAAAACCGAGTAAAAGTTGTCTGGCCCTGCTGCTTTGGTTCAATATAATTCTAGGCTAAAGCAGTTTCAGCTGAGATGTCCAACAAAATATCTGGATAGACGATCACCCTATGAAATATAGAATAACAAAGTAAAAACGTCAAATATTTCAGAAAATTTAGTCATAGTCATTGTACTAGACAGAGAACCCGAAAAAACAAAGATTGAAGAATGTGTTAAAAAAGCATTTTTCTTAGTTACAACAACAATACTTTTCTCAAAAATATGAATCCTATCAACAACTACAAAGATTTTACTCTTGAAGAAAACACGAGTCGGAAAACCAACACTAAAAATCAACAATTTAATAACAAAGAATGTGCAATTAAAATTCAACCTTAAAAACAAAATAGAATTAAAAAGCACAAGGAAAATCAAACCAAGACGTTGATAAAAATCAAAAACAATGAAAACCAGGTAGACCAAGAAAGATTCTAACCAGACAAAAAAGAAAGCCTAGGAAACAATATCAAAACAGAAGCATAAATACTCTAAATACTATTCCAGAAAAAGCTCAACTTAAAATAAAAAATGTCAGGTACTGATACAAAAAACTAGTATCAAACAATGTCGACTAAAGTAAAATCAACATCAAAGAATACTTACTACCTGGAAACTAGTGAAACGTCCTTAAAACCGTGTTATTAAAAGTCGTATGGTTTTAACAAACAAATACAATCCAGATAGAACATTACTAAAAAAAAAACTCAAATTATGACAAAGATTTGCACAACCCCCTGGAATCTACTTTAATAGAAATTTCTCTCCAGTAGCTCAATTAAGCTCCATTCGCCTTCTCATAGCACTAGAAAGTCCCTACTTAAATAGTATGATTAAAAAATAAATACACATGGAGACTCCCCATTTCTTAACAGAATCTTTAGAAAAAATAACTCAACAAGAAAGAAATAACAGCAAAATTGATATTAAGGCAAAAAATATGCTTAAAAATTCAGAAACTGAAGACAAAGAGTGTCTATTACAAAAATCTCTCTATAGACTTAAACAAACAGGAAAGAATTAGTACACAAAAATAAACAAGGTTGTAAAGAATTTTGGAGCAACATGATCATACATACCTGTAGATCCATGTGTGTAATATCTGGGCTAAAGGGAAAACGCGTTATTTATCGTCGTTTACGTAGATGATATTTTAGCTACCTTTCAAAATCTGACTCAAAAAGAAAATTTGAAAAATAAAATTTTAAAAAAATTCAAAATCAAAAATCTTGGCCGCCAAAATACTGCCTTATAATAAAATTTTCAGTAAAAAACAAAACCACCGCAAAAAATAGGAAAAATACCATTTTATTGAAAATTTGATATCTTCGCTACACCTGAATACTTAAAATTTGAATATGATACTCCTTAAACATAGTACTTTTGATCGCAAAAATAAAAAAACTAAATTCGCTTGCCCTAGAGTGAAATATAACACATAATTGCTAAAAATGAGTTACTTTTAAGAGATTTTCCGTAATTTTACAAATTTTCCGGCTTTTTTCAAGAAAATTTTAATTTTTTTTTACCTTGTGGGGACGTTTGTCCAAATTATCGTGGAATTACCCAATAAGGATTTGACAAATTATTAAATGTTAAAACATTTACTGATAATATGGAAATCGTATCAAGGAAGTGTGTTAGAAATTAGTTTTAAGTTTTAGTTTCTATGCCAATAAACTAAACTTAATGCATGACCGCGTGTCGTGTCAATCACGCTTTGCTACCAGTGTCAAATTAAGTACTCAATCTGTAAGCATGTTGTATGCCTGTTCCTACGTCATTCAAAGTTCCTTGGTCGTTAAATTTTGAAAAAATGTGACATAAATTGGCCACCAAAATTATGCCATTAAAGTTTTTTTTACGTTATTTTATGTGAATAAGCCAACAACAATTAACGCTCTCAAAACCGCAAAAATTAGAAATTAATTTAAAATGAGAAAAAAACAAACAAAACTGCAAAAAACAGCACTTAATACACTATGTACTATTGTAATTTGGATAAAGCATTATATAAAACACTTTAACATATTCTGTAAATAAAAGCTTGTAGGATAAGTCATAAAAAAGATAACAAATCTGCTATGTTTTTGTTATTAAAAGTATTTTAATACTAAATTTAAAATCCTCGTCGTTAATAGAACTTTACTTTTGATTGAGTATATAGTAAATTTTTTTTTTAGTATACAATTATACTGAATCTTACCAAATATCTTCTAAGAATTCTTAAAACTGCAACTCACCTGAAACAAGATATGTTTGTTAAATTATACATTCATTTATAATTGTAAGATTAATTAGATATACATTTTGTTAGTATTATTTTTGTTTAACAAATTAGCTTTTATACAGATAATAGATATTTTCAAATACAATATTTAAATGATATTGCTCTCAAATTCTAAGACTGGTTTTAAATTAGTTCGTAAAAACATAAAAACCAAAATCGGTGTTATATGAAGTAACTAGTCAGTAACATAATGTTAGATTTCTACTGAAAAAAATCTATATCCTAATAACCAAGTTTTCATTTTCTGTATTCATAAGAAGGTACCATATTATCTCGGTTTTACACTATTCTTCTATATTCTCTCAAATTGCTCGTTGCCGCATATCACAATGTATACAATAGTTGTCACTACTGTCACCAATGCACAATGATTAAAATTTATTTAACTTGGAAACTTCTAGGTCCAAACACAAGTTGTGCGAGTCCGTATGTCAAGTGTCTTATGACTTCTCTGCACCCATAGACTTATTATTGAAATTTATCTTTTAATCTAATGATGCTTTCTTAAAACCTCACTCTAAATCTGCAGCCATTATTTCATTACTTCATCTCTTCTATATATTATTTGCAACTATGGCTCAATCTATTATTAAAAAGTCGTCGTCAGTCTCTTGCAGGCAGTATTTCAGCCTCATCCAGCATATATAAAAAAACTTTATCAACGGACCAGACCAGAATTGGGGGGGGGGGGGTGCATTGAGAAACTTCCTTTAGTAATTTTTTTTTCAGTTTCTATAACTTAATAGTAGTCCATTGATCAGTTTATGAGGGTATAAAATTTTCCGTAGAATCTAAATCTGGCGCCATTTCAAGTCTATACCCTGTCTATAAGCCGCAAAAGCCATAAAACTATGTTTTTGTTCTCAGTAGGCTGAGCAAAAAGGAGGATTTTCAAAATTTTTATTTGGATTTTAAAGGTCTAAAACTCGAAAAAACTGCAAAAATAAGCCTATTTTTCAACATAAACTCTTACAAATGCACATTTAGCAGTTTTACACCAAATATTACCAAAAAAAAAGTTTTGCAAACAATTCTACATAGAAAATAGTTAGTGTTGTGCTTATCTAGCGTAAAAAAACACATCTACAAAAAAAAATTCGATTTGCCATCGTTCTCAGCAATTAAAACATAGCAGCAAATTTTAACTAAAAATCTGCATTTGCATGCTTACAATGTTCAGTTGACACAACTTTTAAAACCAGCAGACCATGAGTAGCGCCAAACATAACACATAATGTATCTTAAAGAAAAATCATCTTCTCGAATAAAGCGCATTTCAAACTTAATTAATGGCTAGGTCAACAAACAGAATTGTTGTACTTGAAAAGCTAAAAATCCAAAAGTGATCTTTCAACGTCCTTTGCATCCACTACGAGCCACTGTTTGGTGCGCATTTTGAGCTGGCAGGGTAATTGGACCGTTCTTTTTTGATAATGCGGCTGGCAATTTGAGTTATCTTGCTCCGCTACAATGTCAATAAGCCGCTAAGATTGAAAAACTATAATCGACGCGCTATTGATTTTCATCATTTGAGCCGGCACTATGCCAAAATGTCATCGTAAATTTTGACAAAAAACCAATAAATGCCAGCAGTCAGGAGGTGGCCATTTATCTGATATTGTGTTCCATGCATAACCTCCATGTCTACACTCTTTATAACAATAAAAACATCAGAACTTTTCAAATAAACACTGCTTTTTTATTTCAAAATAAGCGGTCTTAATGAAATACCCATTAGAACCAATCAGAAAAACACTTTCTTTTGTTTCTAAAATTTCCCTGACATTAGTCTGACTCGAAAAGAATGCAATCTGTGCAAGCTTTTTTAATAAATTTTGTAGAGCCAACGCAATTGTCTGTGGTCTGTGCTTTACTCCTTGCCTGTGTAATCATTAGATTAAGAATAAATAGTTTATTTATTTAATAATATAATCATTTTTTCATTAAAATGAATAGTAGAATTCTGTATAAAAGTTAACAATAAGCGTTAAGTGAAGTAATTTTAGAACAAAAAACAATAATAATATATTTGTGCGTTCTACTACATCCATAACCAATATATTTGTATTTTGAATACTCAAGCACAAAAAATATATATATTCACTTAACGGTATAAAGCAATAATGCAATCAAATCTAAATTAGCAAATAAACGTGCTTATTAGGGTTAATATAGTTAGCAATACTAATCAAATTCAGCACAAATTGTTCAAATATACATGAAAGCTTTTTATACACCAAAAAAATCCAATTTAATAATTAAATATAATTCAACCAAAGATAAAAATCATTTTATTAAACTAATTTGTTTAAATTATTCCCTAATAAGATAGACTATGTGATTTTCCGCTTGGTCTGATAGGAAACGTTTGTCTATTCGATCTGTACTTCCTCAATAAGCGCTAATTGGTAGTTTTTTGAATATGTGAAAGGTGCGTTGAATTGATGCGATATTAAAAAAAAACTTAATAAATCGAATACGCCCGAAATTACATTTCGTCGACACTTTCTAAAAAATCCAACATACCAGTAGCTCGCTTAAAATCGAGCAAAACGCGCCCTGAATAAATTTAAAGAATTAAATTATCGGGAAAAAATAAAATCAGATTAATGCAAGGTCGTGCATTTGTAACGAACCCTGACCTCCAGTAAAATGTACATTATTAATGTTAAAATGATAATTTGCGTTTGTTCAAAACGGGAGTGTAATTGGCTGCACCTTAATATATTTTTCGAGGTTAGCGAATTCTTTTATTATATACGCTAGTTATATTTTTTTTATATATAATTTTGTTAATGAGAGTAAAAAGTTTTGTAAAATATGTCGCACCTAACAATAAGGAAATTTGTAAAAACATATGAATTGAGCTTTTGTTGTGTTCACTTTCGTCGACTTATTGAAAAAAATAATACCAAACATTAATAGCAACATTCTCGTTTGAAAAGTGTTTAATTTTTTATTTAAAAGTACTCAATAAAAATAGATTGAATATGTGCTTATTTGGGCATTGCTGGAATTTTATATGTGACAAGTTTTTAATTATATTTACCAATTGATAGTGCACTACCCACAGAAAATAAATAAAACTAACTTAGTAAATTAGGTTTTTAGTATTGATTAATATTGGAAAACCCAAATTTAGCGAGTAATTATTTATGCAAATATTTTTTTTTTTTTATTTGTTTAAAAACTACTTAAGTGCTATTTATTGGTATTTGTTTTATGTTCTTCTGTTTAAAAATACAATTATGATGATGAAAACAAAATTATTCATAATCCTGTAGTAAATGTCATACATATTAAACTGAAAAAGTTAGTTTGTAAAACATCTAAAGAAAGTATGGATATCAGACAACTGAAAGACAATTTAGTGCAGAATTAAAATCTATAAAAATAAATAACAAAAATACAACAACAAAGGTTGAATCTGATAAAATTTAAAGCCAATATAACAATAAAGATGTGCACACCTATGTTGACCATGAATAATAATATCAAAAGTAAAATAAAATAAGCTATAGAAAAATGGCTAATAAATAAATATTCCTAAAAATAATAATATGAAAATAAGGTTTTTTAATATGTGCATGAAAATATTTAAAAAATAACTTGGAAGACAAAAAGATGTATTAATAAACAAAAATGGCAACCTGATTGTAAAGCTAAAAAATAAACTGGTAAACTGAAGCTAATATATACTAAAACTGAAATCCAGATCTGCAATGTACTGGCCCAGAAAAGCTAAGAGACAAACTTAACCATGCAATTAAAAACTAGAAAAGAAATAGAACCTGCCAAAATTCCTGCTGATTTGCTAAAGCTTATTATAAAAGCTAGAAAAAGTTATATTAAACCTGTTTTTTTATGAGACAGGCTGCAACTGGATAAAAAAAATTCTTTAGTTTTCTGTTTCTTTGTTCTTCTTCCCCACTCTTCAGATCTCTCATGATTATTATATTTTATGTTTTCGCATCAATTTCATTTTGAATTTCCTCAAAGAATTTATCTTTCTCTTCTTTTTTTGCGTCGTCATTTTCCTCATATGCCAGTATAAATTTCCAAAAAAATGAAATTGGCGTTTCTATACTTTATCAACCTCACTAACCTGATTATAGCAAGCCAAAAGTTTTTCCAAGTATAAATAATGAAATAAGGCAAAACAATTAATGTTTGTGAACTTGTTTGTCACTAAAACTATGAATTTCAAAACAGTTAAAGCGTTAAACAAATTCACAAATAATATACGGCAGAGTATGATTCGAATTCAGTACCCCCAACATAAGAGGCAAGCACCAATTCCAACTTTTCCAATTTAAAAAAGCTTTTATTAATATAAGTAATTATACAAAAAATTTACAATTTATGTGTATATGTTTGTCATATGTAGGTTCTTGTGTCAGGTAGACTAATAATACTTATGTTAGTTAGTTTACAGTTGACAATTACAGTAATTAAAACTTTGTTTCACTGACATTCACTCAGCTGTTCACACATCCATTCATACAGATACATTGTAAACATGATTCAACTAATAAACCAGTAAGAGAGGATGGTCTATTTTATGATAAGTTTTTATTTTCAATTTTGCTAGTTAAAGATAGACAAGCTTTGATAAGAAAGTCTATGTTTAAGTCTGAAGGGCTTATTATGGCTTCTGATGATATGTTGAGTTAGCGGATTGTTGCTAAGTATCCTTTGGTAAAAAGCTTCAGATAAAGCTTTGATGTATTCGCTAATAAAAAGTACTTTTGCTTTTTCGTGTAGGTCTACAATTCGGACATACCTATTCTTCCGCAGTGCCATTCGCAGACATTTGTTTTAGATCACTTGCAGTTTATTTAGATTAGTGTCGAGAGGCAAGCAATTAACCCACGCTACCGCACTAAACTTCCATATTTCTTCATTTAGTTTTATCTGTATTGACATTAGTTGCCGTATCGTTCACTTCCACTATATAAACTAATATCCTTTATGTTCTTTATCAATTTCTGTTTTTTTCTTTTTTGTTTTCGTTACTCGTTTCATCTTCTCCCGCTATCCTCCTATTGGAATTCTCTTCCTTTGTTGCTATCCATGCAATTTTATTGAAATGTTTTTTTCCTACTCATTCCATTTCCTGATTCAGTGTTAGTTTTTTGGAATTATAAAATATGTATTTTCTAAGAAAGTAACTGTTCTTTGCTCGTACTATGGATCAAAAAGTGATGCATTTTTGTCCTATAGCAGAAAAAACATTTGCAGCGTCACTAAGGTAGTAACAGAGTATCGTGTAATCGTTGTTTTGGCCTTATTGTAGGGCCAAAATATAGTTTTGATTCTCTAAAAAAGATATAATTTACCAATTTTTTTAAATTTTATTAAAATTGGTCTGATTCAAAAAATAAAATTCAATAAAAATTTCAAAAAATGTTCAAAGCTTTGGTTTTTTTATTTGTTTAATTTTAGAAAAATATTTATTTTTAATCATTTTTTTTAATTTTTTATTTACAGAAAGACAGGCAAATGTTAATAGAGATGAAATAATAAAGTCCAGTGAAATTGTAATCAAATTAATACTGAAGAATGACTTAGTTGGGTAAAGCCTAACTCAAACCTCGACGCATAATTAATCGCCTGTTCAAATCCCAGCTAATATAGCATATATTATTTAAAGTTCAATACATAATTACTGTTCATGTAACTATAAATACATTTAATATGGGAGTATGGATGGACCAAATACTAAGCCCTCAGTTAAAACCTAAAATATTGGCATTTGAAACCAAAAATATATATGGCCATGTATGAGTCAAGTGTACAAAATAAAAATATTTTTTTTGCTCAAACTACTGAAAATGCCTTTCTTTACATGAATCCTGATCATGTGTTTTTTTTTCAGTTTTTTTCAGTTAGCCATTTCCAAGCAATAAGCAATCAAAATTTGAAAAAATTACATTTTTAGTTTAGTTATTAACTTTTTTCTTTAAAATTGTTCAAAAAATAATATTTCCCAATCAACATTTTTTTTTTCTTGAATTTTGTTAAATTTCCCAAAACTTAAAAAAACAGTTTTTTTTAAGATAACGGGTATTTTTTTTTTCAAATATGAATAATAACAATCTTTTGTATGTGCAAAAAATACCCAAAAATTTCAGGAAGTGCCGTGTACTACACTCCAAGATATGTTACAATGTTTCCACAAAAATACTTGAAATTTAAACCTTTATCGCCATTTTTAAGTGAATACATTATAAGATATCTCGAAGCGTAGTGCACGGCACTTTCTGTAATTTTCAGGGTAACTTTTGCACATATAAAAGCACGTTTTTATTCATATTTGAAAAATAAAAAATATCCGTCATATTGTTTAAGAAAAACTGTTTTTAAAAGTTCTAAAAAAAACAGTTTTTCTTAAAAAAATATAACGAGTATTTTCTTTTTTTCTCAAATATTGATAAAACGTGCTTTTATATGTGCAAGAGGTACCCTAAAAAATTCAGGAAATACCGTACACTTGATTCATACATGGCCATATATTCTTAAATCTTAAACAATTTTATTTGAGTGAAAAGCGTTCTCAAATGTGAAGATCAAAAACATAACAAATACACTAAACTAAAAGAAAAAGTTTCATTGCCTACATTACAACCAAGTAGAAATTTCCCTGATTATCGATTACAATTTCTACCTGCACATATGCTCCCACTTAAATGTCAACCTATCCTCCACAAGATACAACCAGTTACTACAAACAAACCAATGGCAAGCGAGCGAGACTTCCGTGATAAAAAGTCATCTTTCTACTAAGTGCTTTGGAGAGCGGACAAGCAAGTAAAAAGTCTAGGCACATATTTGCCCTAGGGGTAAGAAGTTACCCCTTAAAACTGACAAATCCTTCGGGATCAACAGTATAAAATTGAAAACCAGAAGAAACGACTCCATTAAAAACTTTATAGTATCCCAAAAATAAGTGCCTGAGAAAGGCAAAGAACAAAACGCATAAATTCTTCTAAAAATAAGTTCCCAATTCAATTGGATCTCCGGAGGCAGTATGAGAAAAAAGCATGTAAAATAAGAAAAAAAGAAGAAGTTACAACACTAAAAATTTGGATAGTCAAAACTCTACAAAAAAAAAGCAAAGAAACTTAAATGCTAAGAAATAAACTGAACATAAGGCATAAAAGTCAGTAAAACAAAGTGAGAAACACAAAAAAAAAATTACAAGAAAGAAAAGTTCTATTTTAGTGGAAAAAGTGTGTGAGCAAAATAATATACAACTGTGATAAGATAATAGCAGTAAAAATTAATGCGGCACAAAAGAATATACTAATCATGCAAGTGAGCTAACGAGCATATATAAAAATGATGCGGTAGAAAAAGTATAAGCAGAGTAGATAAATCTTAAAAAAAAAGCCGCGGTTACTGCAATATTGTGATGGAAGACTGGAACGCCAGTGTAGGTAAAAGTAGTGGATTTGGATAAAAAAATGAAAGAGACAAAATACTGAATTCTGCAAATAAAAAAGACTCATAGTTACAAACACTTAAAACTTAAGCCTTTTTTGCTATTTTTAAGTATTTCTGTTGATACATTGTAAGATATCTCAAAGCGTAGTGCACGGTATTTCCCGAAATATTCAGGGTACCTTTCGTACATATAAAAGCACGTTTTTATAAATATTTGAGAAAAAAGGAAAATACTCGTCAATTATTAAGAAAAACTCTTTTTCCGCAACTTTAAAATTTTCAAAATTCAAGAAAAAAAATGTGAAATATTATTCTTTGAACAATTTTAAAGAAGAAAGTTCATTACAACTTTTTCTTTAAAATGCAACTCTAAAAAGTTACAAACAATCAAAAAATGTGAAAGAACGCAAATAAAATCAATTTTTTTCAAATTTAGGTTTTTTATTACTCGGAAAAACATCTAAAAAAATCACATGATCAAGATTTATGCGGAATTATCTAGAGGAATGCATTTTCAGTGGTTTGAGCCGTAAATTTGACTCATACATGGCCATTATAGTATATATAAACAAAAAGTGGCCAAGCAACAAAAAAGAGTACTAATAGCAAAACAGAAAAAAACAAAAAAATGCAAAAAATATAAAATAATTACTATTTTAGTGCAGGCAGCAAAAACTTTACTGAGGGTATTATTAATATTATTATTAAGTATGTGTTGTAAAATTTGACTATATTCGGAAGAAAAAAACTGATAAAAATTTTGAAAATAAAAGAAGTCGATTGGGAATTTAGCAGACTAAGTAGTAATTTATATATTAGACAACCATGAGATTAAATAACAAAGACCGAGTGTTTTGAAATTAGAAAAAAAAGTAAGTTTCACCAATGTTATTCAATATGTCTCAGCACCGTAGCTAAAACCCCAAAAGCCCCGCGTTGCAAGAAAACGAAAAGTTTTGATAGCCCCAAACCTCATGCAAACAAAATCTGGGGGAGTGTTAGAAAGTAAAGCAAAAATACCCGCTTTTTTCCAAACCCGACCTCCTAAAAAAACCTTTTAATATTTTACGGGGTGGTCCAAAAATCCTAACTACGTCATTGATATGTCTGCCAAAAAGATAGTAGCGGAGTGCTAGAAGCCCAACAAAAAATTGCATGTAAGAAAATGTAACATATTCAATTTGTCGATGATATGATCGTGTTTGCAAGAAGCACGGAAAAACTAAAAATGCTAGTTTTAAAAACTTGAAGAAATAGAATCAATATATAGACTATGTATAAACAAAAACAAGAACAAGAAGTTATAAAGAATTGGGAGAAGAAATAGATGTGTGCGTACCTTGGTACCAAAATTACAAAAAATTTAAAAAACAATAAAAAAACAAAGGTACACATAAGAATGTGACAAGTTAGATATAAACTATATATCGCAACAAAAAATCCAGCAAATAATACAACAAAACAAGAACATAAAGTTATTATGCAGACACTTTAATAAAGAAAAGTTAAAAACAACAAAATTAAAAACCCTTTGAATGATTTTTAGTTTTGATATTTAAACATCACAATTTAAGAGAAAATACTACGCATCGTAAAAGAATTCTATCTTAAACTGTAGAAAAATCGCCACGTAGAAGATCTGGACTCCAATACATCAACAACAACAAAAATCTATTGTTTATCAAAAATCTGAAAAAACAAACAGATATCACTATCGAAAAAATTAAACAAACCCTGTCAAAATTTAAAAAAAAAAACAGCAAACCGCCTGAAGAAGACAATATAGTCAAAAAAAAGTGTTTTTTACAATAGCACAATTCCAGATAAATGGCACAATGCAATTACTACCCTGCTCTACAAAAAAAAAAAATAAGAATGACTTGCAAAATTATCGACACCTAACACTTTTAAGCTAACTCTACAAATTGTTCAAAAGAATAATAACATCAAGACTAGAAAAAAACTAAATTTTTAGCAACCAAACAAACAAACCGGATTTCGCTCGGGATTTGGAATAAACAAACATGAACGTTCTAGTAAAAAATCAGTAGGGTACAACAGACACTGGCCCCTGCATATGTAGATTTTCATAAAGCTTTCGACACAGTTGAGTAAATACCATGGAAACCTATGACAGAATGTTGCATAAATTCAAATCTAATTAATAACATCTACCAACACGCTTCAACATCAGTGAAATTACATAAAGATCCCATTAAGTATGGAAAGCAAGTAATACAAAAGGACACTATATCTCCAAAACTGTTTATGATCGTTTTAGAGTATGCCCTCAAAATACTCAATTAAGACACAAGAAGCATCACCATAGATAGTCAAAAACTCAACCATTTTTGTTTTATAGATGACTTTGTCATAGCTAACAACCTAAGAGAAGAGTTTTAGAGTTGTTCTAAAAAAAAAATTTTTTACAAATATAATAACAAATTTGAAAATGATTAATGGTGCATTAAGTGAGAAACAATATTAATGAACATACTTTGCTTATATGTGGGTGAGTAATAGACCACCCTATTTACACTAAGTCGCGCACGCGTTATTTTCACCCCGTTCCATTTTGCGTTCTATGAAGAATGGTTTTTTTCGCCGTTAACCGTTCTCTCGTGAGCAATTTAAAGAACCTCTGCGCTTCCTGTTGCCAACTTACCACTTTATTCGAGTGTAATTCGCCTGCCAGGTACGTTAATATTATTTAAAAGACAAATTATTACAGAGAATTATTTAAACTGTAGCCACGTTGATAGCAATGACAATTTTTAACTTTCATTTAACAATAAATATATTTGATGCACCCGACCTCGTGGAATTTTATTACCCACAAACCCCCAGCAAAAGTGCTTTGCTACAAGTGGTCAGACAATTGGAATAAAAAAATGTTGCAAATAGCATGGAGAAGAGATTGTTTATTACAAGACATGATTGAAGAAATGGTGATGCCAATTCAAAATAAGAAAAACAAAATTTCAAAATAGCTGATGTTCTAAGGAAAGAAGAAAAGTGCAAAAAAAAAAAAAACGAAAAATCGAGAAAACTAAAAAACAGGCACAAATCTGCAAAAACACAGAACACCAATAATGATGATAGAATTTTGAAAACATATCACACACTTGCATTACATTTTTTTGTTAAATTTAGAAACAGTTTTTTTTTTCAATATAAAAGAATATAGACCAATTTCAATTAGAAGTGCTATAACAAAACTTTTTTAAGCAGTTATCCACAAGATAATTATTGTTTTTGTTTTAACTTTTACAAAATATGATAAGCGTGTTCAAAAAAATTATGTAGATTTCTATCAGTTGAAGATGCATCTCTAATTAATAATGGTATCAAAAATATTATAAAATGGTGTATTATTAATAAAATAAACTTAAATGCAGGAAAATAAAATTTGATATACTAAACCCACGTTAACATACAATTATAATATAAACTCTCAGATATGAAAAAAAAAATTGTTTTAAAAAACTTGATGTGTTTATGAATACCAATTTGACATTTGTTAAACACTTTAATTAATAACTAACAAAGCTTTAAAACATTAGAATTTATCAATCATCACACAAATCATTTTGAGTTGCTTACAACTCTTTGCTCGTTACTCTGTAGTCTGGTCCGTTCAATCTTAGTTCAGTAATATGGTCTCCATTTTATGGTATTTACATTAACTAAATTAAAAGACTCCAAAACAAATTTCTAAAATATTTGTTATTTAAAAAAAATATTTTACTTTTGTTCAACTAAAATGAGAAAACTAGTTCAACTCAAAACACTTCGAGATAGAACAAAAAAAATTATATTAAATATATTCTAACAATTGCAAATAATTATTGATTGTCTTAGCCTTATTGATTTAGTAAATTTTAATGTTCCTAAAAGATATACAAGAAATGTAAACATTTTATACTGAATTTAGTGTAAATCAAATTATGTCAAAAACTCTCCTCTTCGTTGCAGCTTATGTATCAATTTATAAATAAATCTGATCTCGTTTTTAATGTATAATATATACTAATATTTTGTATGTACTTGTTATTGTATTAATAATATTTACATGTTTAGCTTAAGTTGTTACAACTTAAAAACTAGGTAAATAATATTTCATAAAGTTCGTCGTATACCTGTAACATAATAACATATATCCTATTTTAGAAAGAATACAGTTACTAACACCCAAAAAACTAGAATGCTATTGCTCTAATATTGGTTTCAAACTCTAAAAGTTATATTTTATGTGGAAATTGTGAAGGTTTTGCTAAAGTAACAGAACACACAAATTCAAAGCATAATTTATTAGAAATCATTTTGAAAACGTGTGTTTGGTACATGGCTGGATAGATTTGAGATATTAGACTTAACCTAAAGTGACTTGCGCTTCTAGAACAAGCATAAAACACTTTACTCATAACTTATTTTAAGTGTTTGGATTTAAGTCTTCTTTTCAGCCTTGCTAATAAACGACCCTTGATCGCACTGCAGTAACTTAAGTAGAACCTAATAAATACCTGAAAGTGTGCAAAATTGTATCTGACTAGTTTGAGTTAAATAAAATCTACAAAGTGTGCTAAATAGCTTACAAAAATAATATCAAATTACTTATATATTTTTAAATAAATTTGATTAAAATTGCATGTCAAAAAAGTGTAAATCGATTAATTTCCTATTTCTTGTTAGTTTGGAGAGAGTTGATTTAATAAATATTTGTAAATTGTAAAATATCTTACTTACATTAAAATTTGCAAATTTCCTTTCGAATTATGTACATACAGGAAAGATAAACTTTAAGACCTGATCATAAATTTCTTGCAATTTATGCATTAATAATGTCTATTTATTTTATAAGTGAAATTATGCATAAACTAAGCATTTCGATGATTTAATTGCCGCAGATTATACAATTTCTCAAATGTGAAATTATCAATATCCGCTGTAAACACATTAAAATATTTATTTGTTGTTTCTGTCTTCGTACCAAAGTGAAAAGCGCTATTTTTCCCGTTCAGTCGGTCGGTCCCCTTTAGGCCGAAGAGGAAGTCTCTTAGAAATTGAGACACGTTTTAACGACGGCAGAGCAGAGACCTTCTAAAGCCGTTCCAATTTCCTTTTGACTTAGGGCGTTGCTGCTGAACCGTGTAGAAAGTTTACGACGAGGGATCACACCTTACACAAAAAATATATATTAAACGTAAACATTCCATTCGATCGGTGAAAACTTCGCTCGGATGAAAACGAACTGATTTTATGTAAATCTTACACGTAAAATTGCTTTTAATTGGTATAAAGTTTCGCCGAGTGAAATGTGAATTATTTGACCTTCGAGCGTGGAGCTCTAGCCTTATTTATTAAAATGATAAAACATATTTATCTCCGGCGAGATGTGAATGTGCTCAAGGCCCGTTATTATTGCCGGAGAGTTTTTAATGGGACACGAGTGCTCTTTCTGGGCAAATTCATAAAAATACATACCTACAATTATGCATCTCCTAATTATCTATTTAAAAGAATTAACGAGAGTTATAGAAATGTGTTTGTGTAGAAGCATGCAAAGTCTTTATTGCGTACTGTTATGACAGTACTGTTAATTTACAGTTTTCCTAAACAATTATTTAATTTTATTTTTATTATTCAATTATTGGCTCTGATTGAATAGTATACATAAATCAGCATATTTAATCTTTTTTATTTCAACTATTTCAAGGGCACCTATAAACACGATCAGTATTTTATACACACTTTCGTCGAAGAGTGTAACATATGGTGTGCACAAATGCCATGTTCAATTTCAGATTTATTAATGTTTTCAGTCATAATCATCTTTAAAAAACCATAAAGGTTATTAATTCTTAGTTAATTGCTATTAAAGTTTTGATAGACCGAGTATACTCGGCGCCATGTAACATTCTTACAAACCACCCAGTGTGTAAAAATGTAGAAGAAAATATCTAAGTCTTTATTATATTGAAGCAATATTTTATTGTAATTAAGCCTCTTGTAATTTCGTGCATCAACATAAATAAGGATAGTTCTAATGTTATGCATTATTTAATTTATTCCAAGAGGATTGTATAGAGCAGAGGTTCTAAATTTCTTTATAGAGGCACGCCACAAATGAGATATTTTGTTAAGTCTTAATAATATGCATCAATGTAAATTAATAGTTTTTAAATAGTCGTTAGAGGTTGCTATTTTCTAATACATTTACATTTTTGTATAATAATCCTGTTTTACCAAGTATGTGTTAATTGTTAGCTTACAATTATGAATTTAAAAAATAATTTAGTACAAACCGGGAAGATTAATCAAACCCTTAAAAATGCTCCAAGAAATGCATCACCTTTTTTGCAGCTGTAAGGTTTTAGGTTTTAAAACCCATACGTTGTCAGAGATTAGGTTTTTCTTCTTCGCATTATTCAGTTACTTATGCCAAATCAATCAACGTTTGGCCAAATTTGAGACGACGAATTCGGTAAATAATCAGGTACAGGTACAGGTGGTGATCGGCGGAGAACACCGCCGCGGTCCGTGAAAATGTACAACAGAACCCGAGACGGTCGATTCCTCGCCGTGCACAAGAACTCGGGCTTTTGCAGATTTCAATTTGACAAATTTTGCGTCAAGACTTAGGCCACCCATACAAGATCCAATTGACCCAGAAGTTCAAAGTTCATGACAATAGACAACGCTGTTTGTTTGCTGACTGGACTTCTAATCGTTTGGATAAAGACCCCAATTTTGGCAAAAAAATCATCTTTAGCGACAAGACGCATTTTTTGATAAATGACTATGTTAACAAGCAAAATTGCCGTATATGGGATAACACCAACCTACACGAGGTTCAACAAGTGATAATGTATCCTCAAAAAGTTACTGTTTGGTGTGGATTTTGGGCCGGCGGCGTCTTGGTCCTTACTTTTTCAAAACCGATGTTGGTGAGGCAATCGCCGTCAACGGCGAACGCTACAGAACAATGATAACCAATTTCTTATGGCCCAAATTGAACCATATAGACAACATGTGGTTCCAGCAAGACAACGCCACGTGCCACGCAGCTGACGCCACAATTGACATTTTGCTTAAACGTTTTGGGGGTAAGATTATCTCTCGCAGGGGTGATGTGAATTGGCCACCAAGGTCTTACAATTTGACCCCGCTAAACTTTTTCTTGTAGGGTTTCTTGAAGTCGCAGGTGTATGCAAATAAACCACAATCGATGCCCTAAAAGTGAACATATCACAGGCCACCGCTCAAATTCGGTCAAATCTATGCGGAAAAGTCAATGAAAGTTGGACCACTCGGATCCGTGCCACCATTAGAAGCCGAAGCGGGCATTAGAACAATGTTATATTTTACACTTAATGGCATACCTACATGGAGCTTTCAAGTAAAAAAAAAATTGTTAATAGCTCACACACAGCTTGTTTTATTTAATTTCAACATCTACACGCCCTTATTTAAAAACCCTTTAGAATATAAATTTATGCTATATCATTATTAGATTACAGAATAAATATGTTAAGAAATTTTGGTAATAATAATACCCCTGTAGACTCTAAATATTTACTCAAATCTCATACCAATTAAGTACTAAAGTTTCTCTGAAATACGTCACAATTAGTGCATTTTTGTATACTTAACCAAAAGCTATAAAACACTAAGTAAATAACAAAATATTACAATTGTTGAAATACCATATTTTGTAGCTGACATGTGGAATTACCGTTAAAAAAAAGACAATTTTTCAATAACTATTTGCAAGTTTTATGTGCAAAATCTTCGCATGCAAAATTTAATAAAAAATTATCTCATCTCTCTAAAAATCAACCAAAAGTTTCAACATCATAGAAGAACCAGACATTCAGCATCAAAAACAAAACATCAATTAAACCTTGAAACAGCAGCAAGTTAACGATGCATTCCATAAAAAAAATATATTTGATGATAAACCACGTTTCCACATCAATGTAGTAGTAGTTTTAATTTAGACAGTTTTAACGTTGGTTATGTTTAGTTTGTATATTCCTTCTTTCTTTCTTAATTAGTCGTCCTTAAAAGGTTTATGACGTCAACTATTGGGCAATATCAAAAACTGAGCAAGATTGCTGTTAATAGAAGTTTCTTTCTTAAACTGTGTAATTTTAATACCCCCTTGCGTATTACCAACCAACCACTCAACTTAAATCAAACATATTAAAAAGATATTACAAACCTTCATTCTACCAGAAGAAATAACATCCAGATTCGAGATGATGGCTACACATAAAATATTTATTTTTAATAATTTTTCTTATAAAAATTTCAACAAATTTCATATAAATTAAAAACTTAAATATATTTTGTAAACAAAATTAAAACTATGGTAATTTATATAAAACTACGTATATTATGTAAAACTTCATAAATTTGTAGTATTTTATCTGTAGTCGTCTTATGACCAATAAATATCCAAATTGATTTAATATAATAGCTTCCAATTATCCTCTTAAACATTAATTAGTTGACCAACAAGGTGTTTGTCTCTACATCAACAAACAATAAGCATACGATGACTTACAAAACTTACCCTTCAAAGTTCTGAATCATAATTTTTTTTGGTAATCCAATGCCCTTCCTTTTATGTGTAAGTAAAAAGTTTATACATTATGCTACATTTTAGTGGTAGTTCAAATTTTAGTAATAAACATTTATTTTTTTCTTATGTTATAGCTGCAAAGACATCAACCGTAGATAAAAATCCAATCTCTTAATCAGGTACACTTGAAAAGTTCAGCAAGCCCAATTGTTAGTTATCTAAAAATGAATTCTCTTTGCCATCTAATTTATTGATAATTATCATTCATAATTTCTTATGTTATAGCTATAGAAGCATCGACAGTGGATAAAACAATCAATCTCTTTATCACAAATACTTAGAAAAGTAACCGGGATATAATGTAATCACATTTTCACAATCATAAATTGGATGACCCGCCTCATTGTTTGTCATATAGGAACTGGTTGTATCTCCCATTTCCTCTTAGCCACACATTTCATCCGCCCAATTAAATAACAGTGGGAGAAACATCCAATCTGTTGGTACAAAAACTTGGTATGGTACGCCTACCATACCAAGTTTTAAAGTTTTGCGTATACCAATGTTTGTCATCTAGGAACTGGTTGTACCTTCCATTTCCTCTAAGTTATTAGTAAATGCCATTCATTCCTTTTTATGTTTTATCAACAAAAACAAGTGAAAATAGGGTACACTAATGTAAACAACGTGTTTACAATTATTGATTGAGTGACTCGCCACCACTACCCTATTGATTGTAATCCAGCAATTAGTTGTTTGTCCCATTTCTTATCATTTATTAACAACTGACATTTATTCTTTCTTATGTTATGGCATCAAAAGCATCAACAGTTTATAAAACAACCAATCTCTTAATCACAAACAGTTGGGAGGAAAAACGTAGTACGTAGTACACTATGTATTAAATAGACCTTACAGTGTACACACAAATGAACAACAAGAGCAAAAATTGGATAAGAACAAACTCCTACAAATCGACACTGATGACTTAAAAACTTTTCGAGGTTCTGGATCGCGAATTTATTCCCAAAATCTAGACGTCTCAATATCCTTACCACTAGAGACACATACAAATATCTTCCAGGCATAGATAACCCGAGTAACCTATGGAATGACATAGCAACCCAATAAGTATTTAGTAAAAATGTGAAAATCCTAACGGACAGCAGCACAGAAATTTTAGCTATAAAAATGCCTAAAATTACATCAAGCTCAAATAACATTGAACTGTGCTGGGTAAAACACAATAGGTGAAGAACTGTGGACCCAAACCCTGGACCGCAATACTATTAAAAAGCCTTAACACCCACAATGCATTTAAAACACAATGGTATAATAACCCGGATTCTAAACATACAAAAAAAGCAATGATTGCCCCAAATCTCAAAACATCCGACTACTACTTGAGACTGTCCAGAAAAACCTGTAAACCATAACAGGAATCTTAACAGATCACTCTCAATTAAGAAAACACATTCATAATATTGGAATTCTAAAATAACAAACAAGATGATCAAGCACGTACCATAGTACAAGATACATAGTATCTGCCCGGCACTCTCCTACGCAAGAGTCCATGTTAGAGAACTGGCTTGATATAGCCAGCATACGAGAAAACCCTTCAAGCAATGTCTTAGAGTACATCAACCACACAGCCAGTGTTAGGACGTTAAAGTAAGGTTTATCACTAAAGAGGGTACAAAAGGCCCAATAAAGCCTAAGTGCAGTGAAAATAATTTCACCCTCCCACTCAAATCCAGAATCCAGAAGCGTGATACACTAATGTAAGCTACATGTTTCAAATTATATACTAAGTGCAATTTTTTGTCAACCAGAAATTGACTGTCTCTACTATTTTTTTTTTCTGATTTAATAAACACATTTACACTCATTATTTTTTATATTATAGCTGCAAAACATAAATAGTGGAAATATCTAATCTTTTGATCAGAAACACTTGGGGTCGGTAAGCGTGCTACACTAATATAAGCCACATATTTACAATAATTATCCAACAAACTGCCCGATTGTTGTCAAAAATGTGCTCGTCTCTCCCACTTCATCTAATTTATTAAAAACTGACATTCATTATTTTTTATGTTATAATGCAAAAATATCAACAATGGATAATACAATCAACCTTTTAATCAAAACACTTGAGATAGTGGACGGGTTACATGTAAAAAAATGTAAAACTCATGTACACAACCATTAAGTAAAACACGCGATTGTTTATTATCTAGAAATTCATTCTCTTCGATTTACTTTTACTTATTGACAACTAATATTTATTTTTTATGTCATAGACGCAGGAATATCTACAATTAGTAAAACATACAATTTCTTAATTACAAACATTTGAGAGGGTGACTAATGTAAAGCATATTTTTATAATCATAAGCTAAGTGACCCGCCCACTCGTCCGATCTTAATCACAAACTCTTGAGAAGATGATCAGGGTACATCAATGTAACCCACATTTTTTAATATCATAAACTGAGTGACATGCCTACCCGCCCAATGGTTTGCTAATTAGAAATTAGTTGTCTCTCCTACATCATCTAATTTATTTACAATTAACATTTATTCTTTTTTATGTTTGCATGATCTGGGAGGCCAATTTATGTCCGAAAATAATAAGGTCAAAAAATTTCTCGTGCAGCACTGCAATTATTTCATGGCTTGTGTGACTCGTAACGCTATTCTGCTGGAAATAAATATTTTCTATGCCAAAATTGTCCAGTATAAGCCAAATAAAGTCAGTTAGCATTCTAAAGTAGTAAATTCGTATGTACTGTAGTTGTCCTCAAAAAATAAGGTCCCATGACTCCGCCAACACAAAAACCGCAACAAACCCATTGAAGGTTTTCGTCGCTAAAGGTTATTTTTCTAAAAAGTCAGAATTTCCTGACTGCATTTCCAGCACCCAAAAAACTAAAGTTTGTCGTTTCATGTCTTCCGACTTCAATTCCTGCGTCAGCTACACTTTATAAGTATTTAGACTGTGCAATCTTTAGTTTTCTAAACGTCTTAAGATAGACAAATCTGGGTTTTCTGCGACACTGTCAGCAACAGCGGCAATGTTTTGGGCTGACCTGACACAAATTTTGCTTTATAATGGCTTTGCAGAAAGGTGATTCATGTTGATCATGAACCACAAACCATTTAAACTGTTTCGGCAACATTTTCAACGTGTCTACAATAAATTTCATTTCAAAATTTCAGTGATCATTTACAAACTCTTTATCATTTTACCATCAAAATTTTAAGTATAATAAATTACCGTAAATATTTTATCAAAAATACAAAATGCCGCCACCACCGCATATGTCATGGGGTACTTTCATTAAAAAGCATTATGAGTTGTATCTTATATTCGCTACCTGCATATTCGGTCAATCAATAATGTATTTGAGTATTGTCAGAGCAGCGTTGGAAGATAATGTTTTCTTTGCCAGGCATGAAGAGAAATGGCCTTGGAATACACATGATTTGTTAAGGTACCCAAGAAATCGAAAAATTATACGTCTTAACGAAGAATACCCCCAGAACATACCACTAGATAATGTATATAAAGAAATGGAAAAGAAAGAAAAAGAAAAAATTATTTCTATACAATGTTAGAGCGTGTATTGTACCATTTTCTTAAATCGTATAATTTGTAATGGCAAATGTCGAGAATTTAAGGCATGCTATTCAACAAATTGCAAATGCCGCAAAATTAAACTTCTTATTGGAAAACCAGAGCAGGAGAAAGGGGTGCGTCGAGAAACTTACTTTAGTATTTCTTTTCCGATTCTATAACTTATTAGCAGTTTTTTGTCGTTTTTAACTTAGACATTAAAACATTTTGTTTAAAAATCGCAATTTTAACAAAAAAATTTTACTAGTAAAATCGATCAGAAATTTTCCGTAAAATCTAGTTCTTGCGTCATTATATTTTGGTCCTAGTGGTCTGGGCAAAAAAAAGCATTTTTATATTTTTTTTAACTGCGTAAGTAAATTAGTCATAAAATATAAATTTGTTCTGTGTATTTGAGTTTTGCGGGTCTAAAATTAAAAAAATAAATAAAAAATAGAGTTATTTTTTAACATAAACTCTTACAAATACACATTTAGCAGCGCTCAGAGGTACTATACACCAAATATTAATAAAAATTTGAATTCTGCAGACAATTCTAATTCTATCTAGGAAATTTTCTATGTAGAATTGTTTGCAAAACTCAAATTTTTAATAGTATTTTGTGCATAGTTTCTCTGAACGCTGCTAGATGTGTATTTGTAAGAGTTTATGTTAAAAATAGACCTATTTTTGCAATATTATTTATATTTTTCAACTAATTTACATCAAAATACGTCAACTTTGGCGATTAAAAAATCCAACAAATTGGTTTTATGTCTTTTGCGGCTCATAGACACAGTAAAGACTTAAAATGGAACCAGAATTGGATTCTACGGAAAATTTCTGATTAATTTTACTAGTAAATTTATTTTAAGCATAATTTTTAAGAATTTCATATCCTCATAAACCGGTCATAAACTCGATGCAGCCTCCCTGAAGACGCCGTTCAAATTGTTACTAATATGCGCTATCATAAACTAAGTAACGAGGTTAACTTTCAACTATTTATCATCCAAAACTAGTTAGCTCTCCAATTTTATACCATATACCACTGTAAACCACATTTATAATCATAAACTGGGTGACTACGCCACCCGCCCACATGTCTTAGTCCAGTCAAAGTAGCTGTTTACCTTTAAAAAATCCAAAAGTTTTGAAACTTTTTACACTGATTTATAGGTACCTAGTGAAGGCTATACTAAAAGTCCTGACAAGTATGGCACGAGCTCTAGCGGCAATCACCAAAAACAGGGCTTTTTTTTCGGTTTTTTGTTAATGTCTTGAGAACTGTAGGTCGGAGGTATAAGTTAACTATATACAATGAAAGCTGATAAAATTTGCAATAAAAATGATTATATATATTTTTCTAGTATTCCTAGCGGTTACAGAGTTATAGAACGCTAATGATGGCGTTTTTTTTTTTTAAAGTTAACATGGCACAATATGTAATTTATTGAAGATGCCAAAGCAATAAAAAATAAGTTTACTTTTTACCATCATTTGTTAGATACTTGTAAATCAATATTTGACAATGTTTTGCCTACACTTTTGAATACGTTGGATCATTGTGAAGGAGAGAGGAGGTTATACATTTGCGAAAAATTAGTTTGAGGACTGCCTCAGGTTTTGCTGCGTCTTGTGTAGTTACTGGGATCAACCGGCTGGCTCAAACTTCCAACCCCACTGTTCTGGAGAAAGTTCATTTCCTAGCCCAACTTGGATTTGGTGGTATACACGAAAAGCATGCTGCATTGCTGCTTTTTCTGTGAGCGACAGCGCAGAGAAGTCTGGTTTAGCAAGTTAAGGGATGTTTGTTTGTGAGGTGCATTGTACCATGCCAGGAATATTTTGTTTACAGCTTCAGCTTTATTACATCAGTAATACTTTGTAGTGTAGCTCGCTTCTTGAGCAAATTGAAACAGACAAGTTTCCTTTTTCGATATGCCGCGGAAGTCGTTACACATCCGCTGAATGCATGCACAAAAAGTATGCAATTTTTTATTCTTTCAGACGAGGTTAAAGCCATAAGAAGGACAATAAGATCAACATCTTTGCCAACTATTGTTACTTTGTCACTAGTTTAGGATTTTATTACTCCTATGCGGATGATCAATGTACCAGCAATACTAGATTCTTGTTTTGTTTTAATTCCATGGTCGTGAAAAGCAGTTAGGAGGAATAAAATAAGTCTGGATTTATTGTGTTCATTAGAAAGAATACCATGCTGTTTGACTGTGATTTGTGTTTTGTGTTCAAAGTTTATGTCAACTGACCTGTTTAGCTTGTACTTCGGTTCTATTCAACTGTCTACGTACTGGATGGTGCCGCTAAATAGCCATCAAACGCAACGGTACAGCTATGTCCGGCATAATGCTTGAGAACTAAGGCAACATAACATTAGCAAACTGTTGAGATTGCGGATTTTTGGGCCACACCACTTTGTGTAACAGTAATCCTCTATCCAAAACAATGTCAAAATCAAGAAGATTGGCTTCTTCTGGTAGTACAGGAAAAGTATTGTATAAGACGGATTTGTTTGTTTTCCGCATTCAAAAAAAAGATATAAGGTAAAAAGCAATGTTATAAATAGTTGTTTAAGTTCTCATTACTCTTGTTGTTGATAGCTATCTTTAGAAACGTCGTTAAAGAGTTGATTTACCACCTTTCTCCATGAACAAAAAAAGTAAAAGAAAGACCGCACTAACACTACAATTTGACGCGTATCCCTTGCGTATCGTGGATGCTATGTAGAAGAAAGGGCAGATAGTTGGAAGAGAAGGAGAAGACACTCAAAATGAACGGAAGATCAAACAATTGAGACCGGCTCCTTGGCTCGTAACAATACAAAAAAAAAATTCTATTATTTAGCCACTATAACTCAGTAACCGCTAAGAATACAAAAAAATGTATATAATCTTTTTTATTGCAAACTTTATCAGCTTTATATAGTCAACTTTTACGTCCTACCTACAGTTCTTGAGATATTAACAAAAAACCAAAAAAAGTGCCGTGTTTTCGGTCATTGCAGCTAAAGCTCGTGTCATATTTGTCAGGACTTTTAGTATATTCTTCATTGAGTACCTATAAATCAATGTACAAAGTTTTAAAACTTTTGGAATTTTTTAGAGGTAAGATTAATATTTAAGGAATTTGATTGTATCTCTCACTTCATCTAATTTATTGACAGTTGATATTTATTCTTTCTTATGCTATAGCTGCAGAAACATCATTGATAGATAAAATGCCCAATATCTTAGTCTTGATAAGACAACACCACTTATCTACAATTATAAAATAAGTGACTCTCCAACCTTCCTAAGTATTTATCATCCTGGAATTGGTTATCTTTCTCATTTTATCTAATTTATTGACATTCATCCTTTTGTAGGCCATCGCTTCAAGAACATCGGCAGTAGGTAAATCATCCAATCTTTTGATAACAAACAATTTAGAAAATAAGCAATCCACCAATGTTTCCAACATATTTGAGAAAAATAAATAAATAAATGTAAAAAAAAATAATTTGTATCAACTTTCAACAACGAGATCTTTGAAGAAATTATCTTCAAAAACATGTTTCATAGCTCTAACATTAAAATATCTAAAAACGACTTTTTTTGTATACAACTTAATTGTTTTAAACTTTTTCGTTGCAAAATATTTAAAAAAAAATAGCTTTAAAATTAGGTTTCTGTATTTTTGTTTCGGTGTTAAAATAATAAACATTTTTTTAGATTTTCATCATTTTTGGCAGTATTAATGTCAAAACATTGTTTTAATAAACTTTTATATCTATATTATAACTTTTACTAACTTTCAAAATAATTTAAAAAATTAGAACCAAAACCTTATTTTATATATTTTGGCTAACTAGCAAAAAATCATCAAAAGTTTATTTATTTTGTCATCCAGCTTTTGTTGTTGTTTCAAAATATATGAAATAAAAAAACCAAGATTCTGAATTATGACAGATTAATTGTCAAAATATTAAAAAACTGTACTTTAAGGTTTTTAAATTAATTGATTTCTGCAACGTGTTCTCTAACTTATATAAGTTTTGACATAATTGGAGAAACTGGCTCTAAAATCGTATTTAATCCACAACTTTCTCATATACTTTTCTGCTAACTTTAAAATATTTAGAACAAAACAATAAATCGGTTTTTAGTCGTTTAAAATATTAAAAATTAGAAATATTTAAAATTATGTAAAATTATTTGAAATTTTGTGAAATTTTATTGAAACACATTTTCTTTTAGTGGTTTATAAAATGTCTTGCGTCCAATATATAAAATTGAGTATTAAATACAATTGTAATTTATAATTAACTCAATCTATTTCAAATAATTTTGATGCAAACAATATTGCTAGTTAACAGAATAGCATTATTTCAATTACAATAATAAACTCCAGACTAAAAGCGTACCACCCAGATGGTCTACGCATAAAATTTTATAGGTAAATATTTACCATTATAACAGGTGCCAGCAAAGTCGCATCAGCACGTAAATCGTATAATAGTTAATATTAGTGAAAACTAAATAAACAAATTTATTAATTGTAAAATCAAACTTGTGATGACATAATAGATAAACCTCAGTTGGTTTGTGGATTAAGAAAGTAACATTGAATCATTGCCAAAAATATAAAATACAAACATTAAATGCAATAATCTGCTATAAACCAAAAACCTTTATTTACATCAACACACATTTCAGCGCAATAAATAGTTCCTTGATGAGAATGATTCAAATCCAATTAATATCCATCATTCAACTATTTTTAGTACAATATAATAAACAAATCACGTAAGTGGAATAATCCACAAGTTTTTTACAATATTAAAACTATGTAATAGTAAATAGTTTAGTTTGTAAATTTAGTATTCAAGTTTGTATTTATTATCAAAAATACAATAAATAAAAAATAAAATTTCAAGATTTTACACACAAATTTACAAAATTCAAGTTTCAAGACTCAATTAATATAATTGATGGTTGTGACCTCTACTACGTGATAATTCATGTTTCATCTGTACAAAGCTCTAGTAGAGCCGAAACTAGTAATGTATTCGTAAGAATAGATTTGCGATAGAAAACATAGTAAATTGTTTTATTTTTTCATAAATTCAATTACTTAAATTAAACATAACTCAAGCCATTGCAACGTTTGAATTTTGTAACGTTTAAAATTATATCAATTAGTGTTCGCTTATAGGTATATTACAATAAATGCTTTTCTATATAATAATGCAAAATTATAAAACAACAAAATCAATTTTTTATTAAACTATTGATTTAATGTAGATAATCCAAATGCTTTCTTCTTAAATATCATCAATTGTAAATTTTCACTGATTGAGAAGCACTGGTCAGCAGGAGTGCAGTATTCCAACGTGCAACCAAGCGACGAACCCAAATAATGATGCAACTGGGTGAGGAATACATAATAAAAAACTTTTTTTAATTAATATTACACAATTATCTCTAATGCTGTAAAATCTTTGATGATGTGAAATTATGACTAAAATAAAATTAAAATAAATAAAACGCTATAAAAATGAACGTACAATTAAACGATGAACGCAAAGTTTACATTACCCATAGATGGAATTTTTTTGAAATCTCTTAAAAAATCCTATTCTCACGATTATATTAATTATTTATTTTATTGGCAATTTAAATACAGTTCTGTGGCTTTATATATTTTGCGGCGTAACGGTTAAGACATTCATACGTAAATTAGTCTATAATTTTATCACTTTACCAAATCATGTTTGTTACATTTAAATGGTCGACTTCACTTCACTTTAATGCATTATTTTAACGGTTGAGCTATACATCTGACTCACGTAGTCATCCTAACCTAGCCTAACTTAATGTAGAATAGTTCCGGTAGGCATTTTATGTATATTTAAATGTATGTTCGTAAGTAATTAAAATGGTTTTAAAAATTTAGTTATTACGATAAATAAATATGAATAAGCAACGTATTTTAAACTATAATAACATAGTTAGCTTTACCTATTAAAACAATAAAAAACTTAAAAAAATCTTTTAATTTTATATTGATTGTTATGGGGTTTGTATCATATGTTCTACTTATTGAAAAATAAAACCTTACCTTAAACAAAAAACTTTGTTTAATTATAACTCTAACAAATCATTTTTCAATTTAGTAATTGAAAGACAGTATTATACCTAGCATTACGTTAATCAAAGTTTTTTTAATTTATTTGTGCGTTTCCTTTAAAATTAAATCGTTAAGATTCCGCGTTTCAAATCAAAAATAAACCATTATGAAGGAGTTGATTAAAAACTAATTATTGGAAAGTTTAGTATATGATTGAAAATTTTTAAAAGAAGTTATCTTTTTTATATTACCTGAGAGTTTATTTTCGTTTACCTTATTTATCGCACTGGTCTTTTTTAGTTTGATCCCATTGTTAAAGTCTTAAGAAATTCCACAAGTGCAAAGACAACAAATTATCGGATGCATAAGGGCGGAAAACCACACGCCAATGTAAGACAAATTAAAAGATTAGCAAAAAAAGCCTAAAAGCTTGCGATAGAAGTAGTAGACGTATCAGAGCAATACAAGAATGTTAAGATTGTCTCTAGGTAAGAGCAATTGGTCATAAAGTCTTTATGAGCACCATTTATAGGCAAATAAGCTCAGTTAAAGTGCGCTTTTATCGTTTTTATTTTTGTATTCTTTCTACAAATTTCAGCATAATGGCTGCAGAGGTCTGGGACAGACATAAATGAACATAAATAGTCTTCAGCAACAAATCCAGATTTTGTTTATGGCATTCTGATAGACGTTTAAAAATTTATACGACCTAGAAGTCAAACTAAAAAAATTAGAATTTGTTCAACATCTTCATACGGCATTAACTCAAGGTGTAATAGTTTGCGGGCAGGTACGGCGCTAAACGGTAAGCAAGGTAAGCGCCGCTTCAGCGCGCAATACATTAAGGAGGTAATAAGAGAGCAACTGCCACACAAGCCGAGAGACATTCAAGCAGCATCGTTAAATTTCGATGGCGTTAAGGCTCTTCCTGCATCTTAGAATCTCGTACAACATTTGTAACTGTTCTGCGTCATACCCGCTCACACAAAGTGCTGATCCTTTCTACCTACTCATTCACAATGCGGTTCTAATTAAAGAACAAATTTGTTTTGTGTTGCACGACGTGACGCAGCTTAAAACAAGCAACAGTGGCCGTGCGGAAATGTCCTGACAAAGTGTGCAAACACAGCACCAGTCCAGAACCATTGCAAGCCATCACCTCCAACAAAGCTAAACTTCAACGTAAAGCAAGTTGAAGTAAAGGCATTCCAACTCCACGGACCCGTCACCACAAAGATCTTCCAATACCTTCAACAAAACTTCTCCCAAAAAACAAACAGATACTTAGCCACAAATTAAAACGTCTTGTTCTACCTTACAATCTTCATCAACTTTGGATAAAATCAGCCCCTTTCTCCAAAACTAGATCTGCAAGTGCTCAATCTGATCACGTTTGATCTGATCGATCTATGCAACCCAAGAAAGCAGCCGGGAGCTAAACCCAAGCTTAGCTAAAGTCGGCCAGCACTGCCCAGTATGATTCCCTCACTTATAGAAAAAATCTGGAAATAAATATTGGCTCATAGCAGTACCAGAATGACTTTAAAAGAAAGAACCGCGGTCTCCAAACCGGCAAACGTCATCAGAAAAGACAAAATCAAAATTAAACAAATGTCAACACCGACTCCACAATAAAACACCAAAAACCTAGACCCAAGCGCGCTACTCAAGCCAGTCGCTCGCAAAGCTCTAAGGTCAAGTAATTGTGAAAATTATACTGAATCAAATCACGACCTTTCAATAGTGACAATGACAATATTAAGAATGACTCTCGGACATGACATTAAAGTGATAAACCGGAACTGAACTCATAACGTAATCTATTCCTAGACGTAAGCTTCCAAGAAGTTTGACCTTTATTATTTTCTATTATTTAGCAAAAAGTACAACCACGCGTGCCATAAAGACATACAACCTGTGATAGTCCTGTAAAAATAGGGTTGATGAAAGAGAAGATTGTTGCAAGCACAGGTGGCACTGACATCCATAAAATACACTCAGTCCGCAAAGCTCTTGACCTCTACGGAAAGATGAAGTTGTCACCACAAACCTCGATACGTCGACGGCATAGTACCGAAAGTCACAACAGTAATTTTTTTTTTAATTTAATTATTTAACGTCGGTCTATTTCTGATGCCAAGTCTAATCACCAACGCCAGAGGTTAAGACTACTACATCTCGGAATTTTGCCGCAAATTCAGGAATTCCAACGTAAATTATTGGGTTCTTTATCGTGCACGCAACATCAAGGCAGTACACGGGACCTACTACATTTTCTCTTCTTATCCGAAAGAAGGCGTACACATTACAACACCTCACAACAGTTAAAGATCACATGATACCTGGTGCTCCCCAGAAGTAATACACCTTGTGCACACCCTTGGCCACAAAGACTAGAAATCTATTACAGTAAACTACACACAGTAGTTACCCTGATCCTTACCGCCCAGTAAGCAATAACCCCGACTTGTGACGGTCGAGAAGTTCCTCAACAAAACTGCATTTCAGTAACAAATGGCGCCCAACTAGAAGAGATACAAACTATATCACACCATATAAATTGGATTTACAAGCGGATGATTGAATAAATTGTCGCAACGGTACTCAGAGACTCTAATCTCAACTGCAATTACTAGTTAACCTTCAATGCCAGGAACTACTTACGTGATGTTTTAGATATACTCCTTAAATACTTTGTCACCTCAGAAAAAACCGCAAAAATGGTAGCAGCAAACAAAAAAATCCTGAAAATTTCAAATAAAGCTCCACGGACATAAGAAAATCTATCGGCAAAGCAACGTAAAAAATATTTCAAAAAAATTTATGACAACAAAAAAAGATTTTACACAGCTGCACCACGTTTGCAAATTAACCGAAGTAGACGCAGTAGAATACAAAAGGATTGAAAAGTTATACTTGTGGTGAGAACGGAAAATGCGATTTGAATTTTCAAAGACGGAAGCTGCTTCACAGATAAAGTGGCATTGACAAAAACACACCGGACGTGAATAAAAAAAAGATTGTCAAGTTAATTACAACCAAAGTACAACAAGCTTGATTAAATACTCACCGTCACGCGTCAGTGAACAAACCTCAAATGCTGTAAGTTAGTGAAATCAACATGACAAGTATGAAAAGAAAAAGAAGAAAGACAACACAACAAATGTGTGCTATCCAAAGTAACCGACAAACACGCAGAACGCAGAAAACACTATAGTGCGTTACATCATCAACACAATAAACATTATAGTGCATTATATCATCGACGCAAAGACATGCAACCTAAAAACTAAAGTTATCGTTACTAACATTTGGTTAACGCACAATAATAGACAATAACAAATTTCGTCCGTGCGGCAAGTTTCAAAACTTTATGATACCGTAATACAAATAGTAAAACCCATTGTGAACACTTACCACTTCTGAATATTCTACATTCATGAAAAAATAGTGGCAATATGAAAAGAATAGGCCATCCTATTTTCAAGTTAAATATTGGTGCAAACAGTTAAAATAGAGCTAAAAATAATTCCCCTTCCCCAACACAAAAAAAAAGAAAGAAAGAACAAGAATAACAAGTTTTATGTCTGCGGTCGGTCAGGCCAAAATTTATTGGTTATTACAATATAAAAACATTTCATAACGTCGTAAACAAATAATTAGGGTCACCGTTAACCCCCTATGCAAGCTCCCGAAAGTAATTTTTAGTTAACACGTGGTCTACTATGATTATTACCGGAGTTGTCCGCGGCGACGAAGATGGAATGACGAAAAACAACGAAGATAAACCTGGCACAATAATAGATCATGTTATAACAAACATAAAAGGTTATAACAAAAAAATTAAAATTAAAAAACTAACATTATCGGACCATAATGCGGTAATAACAGAATTGAATATAATATATGAAAAACCAAAATATGAAAAAGTACTAAAAAAGAAAATAAACTATGAAAAAATTAAGAAAGAATTTGAAAACATAGATAAAAAAACAGTACACGATTTTGACACACTAACAACAATATTACAAAATACAATAAAACGAAATACAAAAGTAACGGAAATAAAAAGAAAAGAAAACAATGAGTGGATAAATATGGAAATAATAACAATGATACAAGATAGAAACAAAACACAAGAGAGATACATCAAAAATCCAAACAATGATGTTATTAAAAAAATATTAAAAGAAAAGAAAAAAGAAGTAGAGGACAAAATTAAGGAAAGAAAAGAAAATTACTACAAAAACAAAATAAAAAACGCAAATGGAAATCAAGCTAAACAATGGTCGGAAATAAATAGTATGCTAAATAAAACAAAGAAAAAAACAAAACAAGAAATAACTGAAATTATAACAAAACACGGACAAAAAAAACAGATAAAATTGACATAGCGGACGAACTGAACAACCACTTTGCAACAGTAGGAAAAAACTTGGCAAACAAAATTAAGAAGAAAGATGGCAGGAAAACAACAACAACTGTAAGAATAGAAGAAGAAGCTAAGTTTGACGAAACAACAGAAGAAGAGATAGAAGATATAATCAAACAACTGAAAATAAGAAGCGCGCCAGGAGAAGATCAAATAACCCATGACGTAATAAAAGCTATAAAAAAAGAAGTAGCACCAATACTGAAAAAACTAATAAATAAAATGATACAAACAGGTGAATATCCACAAATACTCAAAAAACAAATTATAAAACCAATACACAAAAAAGGAGAAAAATCAAAATCAGAAAATTATAGACCACTATCGCTTATATCAGTGTTAAGCAAAATAACAGAAAAAGCAATATATAACAGACTTATGACACACATAAACAAACATAACATAATAAACAAAAGACAATATGCATTTCAAAAAAACTCAAACACTATGGGCATAACAACTGACATAATACAACACATAGCAGGAAAGCTAGATGATAAACAGTATGTAATACCAATATTTATAGACATGAGGAAAGCCTTTGACACAATCGACAAAGACAAATTGATCAACAAAATGGAAATTCTTGGAATAAGAAACACAAACTTAAAACTACTAAAAACATATATTAAAAACAGAACACAAAAAACAAGAATAAACGACATACTTAGTACATCTACAATAGCAGAATATGGACTACCACAAGGTGGAGTACTAGCGCCAATATTGTATATATTATACATAAATGATATATATAATATAAATTTAGTTGGTGAAATATATACATATGCTGATGACACATGTATTATATATCACGGAAAAAATAAAGAAGAGATAGAGAGAAACATAAATGAAGACGTTAAGAAATTAACTAAATGGTACGACGAAAACATACAAACAATAAATGAAGAAAAAACAACGTATATGATAATAAGACAAAAGAACACAAAAGATATTAACATAAAAATTGAAATAAATAACATACCAATTACTAGAACAAAACAGACAAAATACTTAGGAATAATATTAACTGAAAAACTCACCTGGAATACACATATTAACAAATTATTAAAAGAAAGCGCAGCAACAATAGGAGCTGTGTATAGAGCTAGGGAATGCATTACAAAAGAAACTGCATTAAGTATCTACCATTCACTATTTTTAGCAAAAATTAATTATTTAATAAACATATGGGGAGAAACAACAAAAACAAACATTCAAAAAATTCAAAGGCAACAGAACAAAATTCTAAAAATAATATACAAACTACCAAAACTAACACCAACAGAAGAAGTATACAAAATAATTAACGAAACAAAGATAAACAAAAAAATAAAAATAGAAAAATGCAAACTAATATACAAAATTAAAAATAAAGAAATTAAAACCAACCTCCAAATAAAATGCAACAAAGAAATTCACGGACATAACGCAAGAAGAAGAAGCAACATACATGTACACACAACAAGGACAGAAAAAGCAAAACAAACAATACTAGGCAATGGACTTGTCACTTACAACCAACTGCCTGAAAGTATCAAGAAAATAAAGAATTATAAAGAATTCAAAATTAAAATTAAAAAACACTATATATTAATAAGATCTAATTAGAAGAAGACAGAAGCAGATAAATAGAAACATAAAATGGTGCCCCGAATACGAAGCTCTGCAGCCATCCACATGGAAACGGTGTAGAGCAGCAAGTGGGGAGAAAAAAAAAACAAATAATATAAACTGTAAATATGTAAATATTTTATAATAAAAACTAAATATTAAAAAAAAAAAAAAAATCCATTTATGATGACCAAAAATATGTTAAATCGCTATAAGCGTATTTAAAATTCTACTTTCAAATTTAGAAATGCAAAGACTCCAAAGCTGCTCAATTTCAAACAAAACTAAGTAAAGAACAAATATGCAAAAAGAATTTAATTATTTTATTCCAAGATGATGACTTCTTCTATAAAATGTTGGGTACAATACTGAGATCTTCATCATCTATTCTTAATTGAGTATATACCAAAAAAGAGCTACATACTAAAAAAGATTGCATAATTATGCAACTGCAAAACATAAAACACAAATTGTTCAAAAAATAGTTAATGGATTACAATATCCACCTTACAATCCTGACTTGGCCCCTGTGACTAGATACAAATCACTATAAAGTCGTATTTTGCAGATTTACTAAAAGATTTTTCTAGAAAAACGTTAGAAAAGCGTGTTAATTAATGGGAAGCAATATAACGTTATACAAAACAATGCTACAAAAAACTTTTCTTCTTACAAAATTGTACAAGTAGCAACAAAAAATTGTGCTATTACAGAAAAGTGTGTTTTTGTTAAATCATCTAAAGTGTATTCAAAACCCCGTAAATACATTCACCCCTGCACGCAATTGGTTGCTTGCAGGGGGCTCCAGTCAAATCCCAAAAATGTTTGTATTTCGACTCCAACGCGGCTATGCATAGGCTATAAATCTTACATTAAATTTTGTTACACTTTTTCTTCTTCAAGTTGCTTTTTCTTTTAAAACAATTCAATCTTCATCGCTATTTTTACATTAAAATAGGCGGCCCTGAATAGTTCCTAACTTCTGCATGATGACCTGAAGCAATTTGTACTTTTCTCCTCTTATGTTACCTATATAATGTATTTTTTTCTTTGTATTGTAAGTGTGATCTAGACTCACAGGTCTGTAGAGTTCTATCAAACACAAAAGCTCATTATCACTAATACGTGCAACAAATTGCCGAAAAAGTAGACCTATACAAAAAAATCAAAAAGAAAAAAAAACAAATTGATATAAATATTTATTAAAAAACAACACAAAAACTGCATAACATCATTAAAATCCTACCGTGGAGCGGACGCAGTATTAGGCCATAATCAGGTAGTTGCTGTCCACAACAAAAGGTTAAAACTTAAAAACACCAAAAATAACAAAACAATAACAAAGCTACTAAACAGACAAACTTTAAGAAACAA
Source organism: Tachinus rufipes (assembly GCA_963932245.1). NCBI lineage: Eukaryota > Metazoa > Arthropoda > Insecta > Coleoptera > Staphylinidae > Tachinus > Tachinus rufipes. The sequence goes on from OZ010748.1 coordinate 58,133,359, forward strand.
GTACAAAAAGAAGTAAAATAATAAAAACACGAAACAAAAGAAGCCTAAACAGAAAAAATCCAAAAAATTCAATCCCTCATAGAAAAACAAAAAAACCTATAAAAATAAAGTTAACCCTTATGTTTTGCTGTTAAACGTCACGTTTGACAGTTAGGGCCGCTTTTACAATTCCCAGTTAAACCATAGTTAGGGTTTGGAGGAGAATAAACCAGGGTTAACTTATCCGGTGCTCGGGGCAGAAGTTATACCTAGTATAACGCACATAACCTTGTAAGCGCGACACATGTCATATTCGTAAAAATAAATATGAAAAAAATAAGGTTTGTTGCTTCAATTTTCGTCTTTTTGTTGTCACTATCTGATTTAAACACTTTTACGTTATAGAGGAAACAATCTAAATTTGCTCATAAACAACTTACGGCACAATTGATGTTTTAATAGTTATCCTAGAGAATAAACTAACATAGAATTTGTAAAATGCATTGCGTGTTGTACCAGGTATAACTGTCGATTAGTTTATCAGACGATTGTAAAACCGGCCCTTCATCCATATGTATATCCACCTAATAAAAGTTTGACTGAGATTTAATTTTCACAAACAAACAACGTTCTGATATAACTAACAACGTTTCCACTCATTCTTACATCACTTTGCAAATAAAAAATAACGTTTTGTATTTGAAAAATTCTTAATTTGCACTATTAAACATTACCATTGACAATTAACTAATTTGATAAACCTTTTTCAAAATTAAAACATTGATAACTTTAATTAAATGACACTACTGACAGCTCAACAATGTATTTAAATTAAAAAACATTATTTTAAGACTTGACAGCTGAACAACGATTTTACTATTTGGCAGTTAACTTTTATTTTCAAAACAACAAATAAATGGCATTCTCTTTATTTGCACTATACTAAGCGTCAGTTTTGATAGTTGGTTAACAAGTAAACATAAATTTCAACTATTTTTTTGCAAAGCGCTCCTAAGCGTCCATTTTTGAATAAACAATATTTTCAAGGGCTTTTTGGATAGTTAACTCATTTCTTGACAAATACTAAAATCCTTTCTAAATGTACTGGTAAAAAATAAATCAATTATCAAATTATTTGTAATAACAGAAATGACGCCAAAGTTGCCGTTTTTGTTAAAATACTACAAATCAAGGTAGCGGTATGATCTTAAACTAAACAAAATTTCTATAAACATTTGAATATTAATACAACTATTGAACTATTAACAACACACACACTTAAAAAAAGAAACGGTTTTCATGGACAATGTCATTGTTATTCAATGTAGTATGTTAAACATCTTTATTGACAGTTAACTAAAAGCCCAACTCTTATAATATACAATAATTTTACAGGTTATACTAGGGGCACTGCTAAAATTTGCTGAATCAAGTACTGCCTGGATTGCCAGCGTTCTGCGATTGTCATATTCGTAAAATATGACGTTTTTCACCTATAATTCAGTTGACAGTTCGATTTCAAACTGCTCGGTTTCGTTTCAACAAAACTTAACAACAGTAATAATTGTGAGAAAAATGGAAATTTCGAATCGTGACTTCAGAGTGATGATTTTTTATGATTTTCGATACGGTTTAACACCGCAGCAATGTGTGGAAAAACTTAGTTCGTTATTTGGGAATGAAGCACCATTCAAAACTATGGTTTACAAATGGTTCGCAGAATTCAAGCGTGAAAGACCAACGTTTGATGACGATCTTCGCAAAGGTCGTCCATGCACCTATGTTGTCGCGAAAAATATTGATGCTGTGTGTGACTTATAGTGAGATAGAGGCATCCTTAGGCATTGCAGCAAAACAAATACATACGATTTTGCACGATCATTGCATGTCAGGAAACTTTGCAGTCGTTGGATCCCACACAATTTGAAAGAAGAATAAAAACAAGTAGTGTAAGCAAATGCTAAAGAAATTCGAAGGGAGTCGTTCAAATTCGGTATATAACATCGTAACAGGTGACGAATCTTGGATATATTTATATGAGCCTGAAACTAAACAGCAATCTGTATGGGTGTTTCAAAATGAACCTAAACCCACAAAAGTGGTGCGTTCACAAAACGTTTCGAAAAGAATGATTGCTTGTTTCTTTGGAAAAACGGGTCATGTTGCAACTGTTGCATCAAAGGATCGAAGGACAGTTAATGCTGACTGGTATACTTCAATTTGTTTGCCGGAAGTTATCGCTGAAATCAGAAGAAACAACATAAACCGGCAAATCATTGTTCATCAGGACAATGTAAACGCTCACACAGCACGACAAACTGTAGAGTTTTTGACCAGTAACAACATCTAATTAATGGCTCATTGTCCATATTCGCCTGATTTATCGCCCAATGATTTCTTCCTATTTCGACATATCAAAAATAAAATGCGTGGCAAGCGTTTTTCATTGCTTGAAGAGGCCGTTGAAGCATTTAAATCACTTGTTTTTGAGGTACCTCGCTCAGAGTGGCAAAACTGTTTTGAAGATTGGTTTCATCAAATGCAAAAGTGTATAGATTTTAAAGAAGAATATTTTGAGAAGCAATGTGTGTTTTGCTTTACATTTTCCGCAAACTTTGGCAGTGTCCCTCGTACTGTTTAACATCAATTTAAATAAATTTAAACAACAACAAAATATATTTACTAGTTAATCTAATTTATGATATCCTTTATACGTAAAAAACATTACATATGTACGCATTGTTAATTTGTGCTAAGACCAGTCATATTTAATATTTCCAGACATCTTAAATTAAAGTCATTATAACAAATGTTTAAAAAATCCTATTCTATTTTATACCAAACAATAAAAGACCAACTGCAGTAAATAAGTGGCTCACTTAAAACGTTGTACAGAATGCAACACTTAACAACAGCAGAAAACTGAATACTATAATTTGAAAAAAAATCTTTAATAATATAAAATTATCTTGTAAAAATCTGATAACAATAAAGATTATATTATTATTTGCACAGCATATAAAATACGGTATTATTATTTGATTTGAAAATAGTTAATAAGGTGCGAACAATGTGGAAGGTCATTGTAACAATATCATTGACACGCCTACGTTAAGAGAAGTACTAGTACTCGCTACTGGCTTTCTATGTAATAAAATAACTGATTGTTCTAATTACTGTAGATTTTAGTGAAAGTACTTAGTACTAACACTGGTGAGTACTACTGGTCACCAATGCAATATTAAATAAACATATACATAAAAAAACTTTAATACATAACTGTACAAATCGAGGTACAAATAGTAGTTCCTTATAATAAATATTTATTTGTGTTGTATACATAACAATCTAAATTATATAAACGTTATAAATTGTATTGCGTTTATGATGGTGTAGGTTTCCTTTTATAATATTCTTAATGCACAAATTTAAATATTTTCAAATAAATTTATAATAAAATTTTCTTTCTCAAGAAATAAATTAGCCAAGAAAAAATTTGAATTACATGAATATTGTACCGTTACTACATTTTATAAGTGTTTGACAGTTAACACAATAATAATGTGACCATGAACATTTGACACTAAATTGTGGTAGCTAATTGTTTCCGTATTATAATTTTTATTGATTGGTTTTCTACAAAATTAAAATACTGTAATGCTAATTATACACATGACAATAAAAAATATATATAAAAAGAGTATAGTTCGTCATTCAAAGTTTGTTAACATTGTATTGGTAATAAAAACTAACCGATTCTTTCAAGACATTTACAGTTTAGTAAACAAATTTGACATTATTAGATATTATATTAAAATATGACAATTTAATTGAAATTTAAAATTGTGTAAATAATTTCTTAGTTCATAATCAAATTTTATTATTTTAATGAAAAACAAAAGTTTAAAAATCAATTACTCAAACTCAATAAAACTACAAAGCGGCCAACCAAATACAACAATTGTTTCGGTTTTCACAAATCCTCATCAGTAAAAGATGAATTTGAATAACTGATTTACGTGTTCATAACACAAGTTAGATCATAATTAGTGGTGCAAAGTAGTTGTAGCTCCATCATGTTGCTTCAACCAAAGAAACCAATAAAACTTCAGTATCATAATTTGCAACCAAATTGAAATGTCTAAAGAAGTAGACAATCAAATATAGTTTAATGAAAAACAAAAGTTTAAAATCAATTACTCAAACTCAATCCAACTCCAAGTTTGAGTAATCCAACAAATCCCACCTTTTTCAATCCACATTCCGGGAAATTTTTCATTCTAGGTATTTCTCACTTGTATTCCACAATAGTGGTGCACCATCATTTTGAAACCAACAATTTAATTTACCTGAATATAACTTCATCAAGTGGAAGTGGTAAATTTTTATTTAGGAATTGTAGATACAAGGCTGAATTAAGTCGGTTTGGTAGAATGCGTAGACCAATTACATTATTATTCAATAACCCAGCCCAAATGTTAATTAACCATCGTCTAAGTAAGGGTTTTGATTCATCTATTGATGCAGATTAAGAGTATTTATAATACCTGTTTCAGTTAATGTAAACTCACACATTTTTTTCAATAAAATGTGAATCATTGTTAACGCTATGCAACAACCATTTACAAAAATTGATTCAAAGCTCCCTATCCCCGTCATGCAAAATTTGAACTTTTTGATGCTTAAATGGATGCAAGCCATTTCTCTTCAATAATCTGTAAATAATCTCTCTTTGGATATGAGTTTAAGACGATACAATTCAAACCCTTGTATTTGGTTCCAAATCAACAAATTCAAGAATTTGCTCATCTTGATAGTTGCTTAGTGTAGGTTAACGTCCTACCTGATTTTTTCAAAGATTTAAATTACCTGTTTGTTCTACCCATCTTATAATTTTTGCATTAGGGTGCCAACAATTTGTCGCATAAATCCTAGCCGAAGCAGTGGCATTATATGCCCCTAATACTTTCAACATATTGACATAATCTTGATTACAGTTGTATCGTTCCATTTTAAAACCACAAATATTTCGACCATAAGCCACAGCACAAAACAACTTGGTTCAACACACAAAAACACTCATCCACGATCGATTATATAAACTCGAATAGAGCAGTACACCCAACTCAGATAATCGATGTACGCTCCCTAGCAAATAGAAGATTGGACTACCAACTAGTTATGGCAAAACTAAAACTCAAACCACAATTGAAATAAAAACTACCGCCCAAATACGTAGACAAACTAAACATCAAACTATTTAAAGACCCCACAGTAAAAGACCTATACAAACAAAGGCTAGCCCATCCTGGAACAGACAACGTAGAAACCAGCTGGAGAAACGTAAGAACGCACACCAAGGCAGCCGCCGATGAAACACTAGAAAAGAGAAAGATAAACAAAAACTCATCCAAAATTAACACACCATGATTCACGCCGGAAATAAAACAAAAGGCAAATGAAAAACAATAAACCTACCTAAAGTATCAGAATAATAGAACACCGGAAGAATGACTACGCTACAGGAAAAGAAGAAACAGAGTAAAAACAGAAGTATGGAAAATAAAGACCGAATACCGAGAAACCTTCACGACATACATGGAACATGACTTCTATGGCAGCCTAAAGAAGATATGGGAAATGAGAGCATAGCACAAACGACAAAGATAAAAACGCTCCGTAGCATCACGGGATACACACTACGCAACAAAACACCCAACTAAGAAATAAGGCAAATGTGCAGGACGCCAGACATAGCAAGATTAACGAGACAAAGACAGCGCAAATGGAATCAACACATCAACAAAATGTCACACACAAAAATTGCAAGAAACAGCAAACAACACTCAAGAAGGCTCAGGCAGACCCCCCAAAAGATAGAAGAATAGCTGGGTGTCGACAACATCGCAATAGTTTATTAAGTACTTTATTAAAAGGTACAGTAAACCAAAAACACTGTTACCGGTCACTCCTGAGACAAAAGTGAGATGAAAGCACTAAACGACACCAATAGTAAGATCTATTTATGCACATGCAAAACCGGCGCTACCCGGCAATAAATATATTGATTATGTATAAAAGTGTTTGTCTCCAAGTGTATTGTTTCCGTTTCTCGCATTATGCATTCTTCATTCTGGCTATAAGTTTCTTTTTCTCTCATTGCGTCACCTACCACCTGCCACACTATGTTTGGTGTACTGTAGATATAACGGCCCTTAGAATGTCAGAGTGGAGCTATTTGATTAGAAAATATATAATAAGTTAGATTGTCAAAACAATATTTCAATCAGCTAACCTTAAAGTTATATGCGTGCAATATTGCATACGTCAATTACAAAACGGCAGATTTAAAAAAATAAAATATTAAGTTATGTGTATAGCTTAATAATCACTAAGCAACAGGTTAAAAATCACAATATAAATTTGTATAACGTATTAATTGCAAATCGACAAATTAAATGTAGACGTTTTTTATGTTATGAGTATACAGTAGCGCCTCCGTCCAATAAATAATAATCTCAACAAAATTTACAGTTTTATTGTCAATCCCAAAGCGTAATCTGTCTCTTAAATTAAAGTATTTTAGGTTATGTGTGTACTGTAGCATAATAAGAAGCGGCAAATTGTACGTAAACGTTTTTTAGGTAATATGCGTACCGTTGACGCATATGTCAATCGCAAGGCAAGTAGAAGTTATATATGCACCGTATAATAATCTTCAAACAAACCAAAGTAATTTGATTCAACGCCGTTTAAAAATTAAAAACTCAAAGCTGGCGTTTAGCTGAATATTATATTAATTTGGAATTATTTCCTCAGAACAACAGAGATAAAAATCCTAAGGACAATCACGGGCAGAACACTACACGATCGGGTGCAAAGAACCAATATTAGAGAAGAATGCAACACCCAAGACCTAGTCAGATGGTCCCGACAACGCCAAAGAGAATGGAACGACCACATCACACATATGGACAGCAGCAGACTCCCTAGAATCACAAGAGACGGGAAGCCCCACGGCACAAGACTAGCAGGCAGACCCCCAAAGAGATGACAGGATACCTAATTGTCAATTTCCCAAGAGAAGCAGTAACTACAGGTCCAAGACCTACATTAAGAAGAAAAAGAATTACTAATTCTTCTTATACAGGGTGTTGACAAAAAACGTACGGCTGAACAACTCCGTTAATTTTTAACCAATTTATATAATTTAAAAACCATTTTAAATAGTTTTTTTAGTATTATAAAGGCAGGTACACACATGTATGTTTTTATTTTTAGTATAGTTGCTGTAACAATTAACATTGTTTTTTTTTAATGGTAACATAAATTTTTTTTTTTAATTTTTATGATATTCTTAACACAATTATGTAAAATAATAATGTACTTTTATAACAAATTTTTTTGATAAATTTATAAAACATAATATTTGTTGTTTATTTAAAATGATCGTAATTGAATAGTTGGCATTTAAAATAACTAATGATTATTTTTTTTTTGAGTGTTTTTATGTTATTATGCATAATATAGTAATTTAAAAAATTACGTTTTTAAATTTTTTTAATTTTATTTTTTTAAATTTTAAGTACGTCAATTTTTATGTTACTATGTTGTGCATAATAACATAAAAATACCAACAAAAAATATTTATTTTTTTAATAACAAATATTCAATTACGATCATTTTAAATTAAAAAAATAAAATAAATTTTAAATTTATCAGAAAATTTTGTCATAAAAGTATATTATTATTTTACATGGTTGTATTAACAATTTCATAAAGATTAAAAAATAAATCGATTAAAACATAACTAATGAAATATAAAACACTTGTTTAGTATAAATCAATTAACATTGTCACTGAAAGTAAATATAACAAAACAATTAAATTTTGATCGTATAAAGGCATTTCATTACATTAAAAAACGCTTAAAAACGCACTCCTTTTGCTCTGTTTGACATTACCAAACACCTGAAGAGCAATTAGAGCTAAAGGAATACGTACACAAAACAACACTTTAGGTAACAACATTTTTTAGGTTATTTTATTACTGTGATGAAGTAATCAAAAATATTTTCTGTCGTAAAGCAATTGATCATAACTAAAAATCAATAAAAAAGCAATAGACTATATGCATACCGTGGCGTACTTGTGAATTGCAAAGCGACTTTATTTAAGTATGCGAGTGTAATTCAGTTTAAAAAAAAAAATTTAGAACTCTCAATTGTAAAGCAACAGACAAGATGTCAAGTTAAGTTATAGACTTTTTTCAAATTACAAGTGTGCCAAGACAAATCTATCAACTGTTATTTGACAAACTAAATTCTAAGTTGTTGTGTTATATAAAGCAATGGATTGAGTGTTGATACTTCTTAAAGCATTTTTGTTTGTTTCTTTTTATTGTGCGTTTTAAAGTTATTTTACATTTTGCGACTTATTTGAAAGAACTTCATAAAACCAACTGTTTATTAGATGACTTCTAAATCATCTCAGTTAATAAAGATCAAGTTTTTATTTAGTCGAATTTTCAGAATCAAATTCCGAACTGCTAGCGTGCTAAGCTAACGCTCTATCACTGAACTATCTCATGATCGTTCTATAATAGTGTCATTCCTTCTACAGTTGTTAAGATAATTTGTGTAGCACAACATAATAATCGTAAAACAATAAATTGAATTTAGTTGTTCTTTAAGTTGCGTTATAGCACTCATATGTCAATCGCAAAACTACTAATTATTTTTTTAGATTATGTTACCATGACATGCTAATCATAAAAAAGTCAATGGTAAAATGACAGCTACAATTTCAAGTTTTTTAGTTATGTAGCTCGTGATACTATAGCACAAAGCGACACATTGAGACTAGATTTTCTGCACAATTTTTACACAAATAATTAATGTTTTAGTATATTTCTAATAAATTTTGTATACAACAAATATAGCAAAAACTGCCATTTGTTTTGTTTTTAAACTAAAATTTCTGAACAAATTTTTGATAAATTTCACCAGTAAATTGACGTTTTTAAGCCATTTTTAACATTTTTTATACAAAAAAAAAGATTAATTGAGCACTTTTTCTGCAATAAATAAATTTTCTGCACAATTTTTAATAAATTTTCCGTAAGAAATTAGTATTCTAAGCAAATTTCAACAATTTTTTTGTATGCTGTTTCATATATAAAAAAATAATAGTTGACCGGGTTTAATATCTTAAAGTAAATAGTATATTAAGTCTCAAGAGCGGGAACGCATTGTTTGAAGCACGCCGATGTTTAGTCATCGAACGGCTGGCTGCTGCAAATGCTTTTTCGCCCGTGGTGCTTACGATTAAGACTTTTACCGCTGTAGTACAGCTGCAAATAGTTTTCCCGCCCTAGAGTCGCAATGCATCACTTTCAGATCTATAACACAGGCAAAAAAATGGTTTATGGAGTGAGCAGGCAAAAAATGTCTTTTTAAGAATTTTTCAACTAATTTCTCTAAATAAAAAATGGTTTTGTTGTAATTTAAATTTTTTTTAATACGCTATTTAATCCTAAATTTCTGCTACAAAGCCATACTACTAATACTACCATATCTAAAAAATTTGTGACAAACTCAGGGATTCCTACTTAAATTATTGGATTCTATAACGTGCACGCAATATCAGTGCACGGGACTACAGTTTCTCTTCTTATCCGTAAGAAAACGTACTCATCACAACACATTCTTCATTAAAAACCAAAAACTAGCCCTCTAAATAAAGAATTCAAACCAGAGATATTCCACTACACCACCTAGGCGGTTGTGTTTTAGATTTGCTGAGTAACATTCACGCCATACATTAGTTTCCGTCGAACTACACTAATGGTACAAAGCAGAATGTAAAACACAATAGTGGACACATCAAGTCAAATTTACTACTAATAACACATTAAACCAGATATTAAAAACTTGGGATTTTTAATATGTAGTTGCAGTTTTTTTCATAAAAATAACTTTAAAAAAATTAACTCTATTCAAATATAAAAATCTAAGCAAACGTTTGAGCTTATTGTCCAAATCGTAATTGAATACTAGACTCGCTTTTTTTAATTGGTTTCAAATAATCACAATGTGGTGGCACGTTTACTTACATAAGCGGTAAGACAATATCAATACCAGTTGTTTGTTTGTCTATAATTAGTCTGGATTCAGATTTCTGACTCATAAAAACTAATCATGCCAGACACCTCGGGTTAGAATACCGGTGTGTTGCTTTGCAGTTATATGATAAAACGTTCGGAACATAAGAGTCACTACGACTTATAAACAACAATAACCTTTAATGTGATCAAACAAGCTAAATGTTGAAAAAAAAAATTATAAACATAAAACTATAATAATATTTAAACAAAACTTTGCAATATTGCAGCCAACCATCTTTACTACTAACTTTATAAAATGTATTAAAATCAACATGGCAATTTTCACATAACCTCTAATTTAGTCACCTATTACCGCCGAATGTTGATGTGTTAAGTATTAACAAAAATATATAACCTTATAACTGTACATTGGATTTAAATAAAATTTTACAACTTTGTAGTCGAACATCATTACTCTGCAAATTTGACATAACTTATAATTTAGTAACCCGCCACCACTAAATGATAATAAAAATATAGAATGGGATTTAATAAAAAAATTGCCACAATGCAGTCAAATATCATTACTACCAACTGTATTAAATATCTAGTGGATAGTTGTGCTCCAAAACAACTCAAACTGCAACTGGTAGAAGAGTTGCGTTTGAGACGCAATATTGTGAAAAAAAAGCCAACTTTGAACCATCAAATTGTCGTCCGTTTAAAAAACCACACTTAGTTGATGCAAAAAAATACTACAAAGACAATTACGTCTTATAATTGTTGCAAACTTAATCATTTTGCCTCATCTACTGTTTTAAGTGTGGAATTAAAGTTTTTATTATTTATAGTGCAATGCAAAGTTTGGAAACAACCTCAAATGACGTTAATCAGCCAAATAGCATCTTCTGTCTTGTTGCCACTGCACTAAAGCAAACTAGTATAAAGGAAACATCAAATAAAGTTTGCAAGAAACTGTACGCCAAATACCCAACCCCGCTGTTGTGTCGTCATTAATACATAATGTCCACGAAATCAAAATTCTTCTGCAAAGAAAAAAACAAAAATATAATCCGTTCAAATTATACATTTTATTTTATCCACAGCTTAGCTACCTGTATACTTAGGTGTATTTGGACAATTTCTCTATAACGTCGATTACTTTAGCAAATTTCTATTATAGCACCAATAGCAGAAAACTACTATTTTAATAATAATTCTGTTATACAAAAATTGCTTGCTAAAATCACCAACTTAAAGCCACAAATACACTGCTCAAAATAATTAGAAATACACATATTTAAGTCTTAATTCAAGATCGGATTTTATTTGTATCCTCCTTGCGTTCTCGCACATCCACAGCCAAAGATCTTCAAATCAGGCTCAGAACAACTCATAACGTAGAGATATCGTTGAACGCCATTCTGCACAAACTATACAAAAAGTTGAAAAATGTGGTGGTGAATCTGTGTCAATCTCGTCCTAGAGAATCATGTTATACCAACCGTTTATGGTATAAGCCCAATTGTTGTGTTAATGCAAGACAACGCAAGGCTTCATACTGCGGCCATCACCAAAAACTACCTTCAACACTACAAAATTCAAACCATAGATTGGCCTACCCTAAGTCCTGATCAAAACCCCATTGAACATTTTTAGAATTTGTTAAATAGACGTATTGGGAAAGTGGCCAGATCCACCTCAGACCCTTCAACAGCTAACAAATTCTCTAATCAAAAATGGGATATATCAAAAGAACATATCCGTCCGCTCGTGGAAAGCGTAACTCGTGCTAATGGATGACGCACACGTTATTAATGAAACAAACCTTCTTAACAACTTTACGTTATACAAACAGGATACTTGCTTGCTCCACTTTGTTTCTTGTAATTTCTTTAAATTGATATTGTTATCTTAAAAGTGGTATGTAAAATTTGTTTTATTTTTGCAAATTTATTCGGACAAAATGTGAGTCTTTCAATTAAGCCTTTTTAAATTTGCGCATTGTTAAAAATAAAAAAAATTTAAGACCTAAATATGTGTTTCTGTAATTATTTTGAGCAGTGTCTTAAACCACTTCGGTAGTGGTTAGATTATAACAACAATTATGCTTCATAATTTTTTCTTTCATTATATTAGTTTTCTCAAAGTTGGGGTAGGACAAGCATAATTTTTTTATACAATAATATTTATAAAATAATTAGATTAATTATTATATAATCAATAAACAATTAAAGTGATATTCTTTGCATAATTTTATTAGCTGTTTGTAAATTGAACAATCAATCAATATCGTAATATCTCTCAAATTTAAATTGTTTAGTACAGTCGACATTTTTTTAATTCCGGTAATTGTAATTTCGAAGATCAAACCCGTATTTGCTAGGCCGCGCTAGTTATGGGAGACTATGAGCTATCTCAACGTTATAAAAAAATGTTAACTTGTTTATATACCTTTATATACCTTAGTGATAACGCATGTCGAATAATTGCAATAAATATTTATCTACTTAAGAATTATTTCATTTATAAATTTATCCAATTTACAAAATCTATCTAAAGTTGCAGAAGCAAAATTATTCTATAAACTAAAAAAAATAATGCTTTTTAAATCCTATACGGCTGTACCAAGGTTATATCCACTACATAGCATAAATTACAACTGACAACATACAACTGATATTTTTGATAGTATTATGGAACTAGGTGACTCATGTGGTTATGGTCCAGATGGTATTCCTGAGGTATTGTTGAAAAAATGTGTCTGCTTGCTAAATACTTCAATTACAATGCTGTTTCAATCATCATTACATAGCGAGTCATTTCCTAAATTCTGGAAACAGTCTTATGTCACTCCAATATTTAAATCTGGTGCAAGATCTGAAATAACTAACTATAGAGGGATTTGTAAGCAATCAGTAATCCCCAAATTATTAGATAAGATTGTTTCAAAGCAGATCAAATGGATTTCAAAAAATGCTTTTATTGAAGAGCAGCATGGATTTAGAGAAGGACGTTCTACTTCAACTAATCTATTGCTGTACCAAGATTTTATTTTAAGCTCGTTTGAAATTAATCAACAAGTAGATGCTGTCTATACAGATTTTGCGAAAGCATTTGACCGTGTTGATCATTGTATTCTTATTGCCAAGCTTACTGCCTTAGGATTTAATAACAGTATTGTAAATTGGCTAAAAAGTTACTTAGTAAACAGAACACAGTGCATTAAAATTAATAATTTTTTGTCTAAACCTATACTAGTGACATCTGGGGTACCACAGGGGTCGCATTGTGGGCCATTACTATTTAACTTGTTTATAAATGACTTACCATCAATATTTAAGTACTGTAATTCTTTATTGTTTGCAGATGACTTAAAACTATTTAAAAGAATAAAAAGTCTGAATGATTGCCATCAGATCCAATATGACCTAGATCAACTTTCGCAGTGGTTCGATAATAACAAATTACATTTAAACATTAATAAATGCAAATCAATTACGTTTTCTAGATGTAGAAACACCATTGCCCATGCATACACAATTAATAACAGTGATTTAGATAACGTAAAAGAAATATGCGATCTAGGAGTCATAATGGATCATAAACTTACTTTCAATAGTCATATTCAAAATGCATTAAACAAGTCCAGAAAAATGTTAGGTTTTGTAAAAAGATCATCAAAAGAGCTACAAACAGCAACAACAGTTTGTCTGTTTAAAATATTAGTTAGATCCATACTTGAATATGGGTCTATCATATGGAGTCCTTATTATAAAGGACAAATAAAGAACATTGAAAAAATTCAATTACATTTTTTCAAATACCTTAGGTATAAAATCAATTATAAAATGACAGTAGAACACTTATCATTAAACTTTAATTTAATTTCGTTAAAAGATAGAAGAATTGTTAGTGATTTGAGTTTTACTCATAAACTAATTAATGGCTATATTGTTTGTCCAGAGCTGTTGGCTAAATTTAATTTTAATTTTAGTCAAGTAAAAATAACTCGTAGCATTTCTCTTTTTAAAGAAAAGTTGCATAAAACAAATTATGGCTATCAGAATCCTACATCAAGACTTATGAGAGAATGTAATTTATTAAATGATAATAGTCTTTTTGATCTTTTTACATTATCTGCAAATTCATTTAAAAACAAATGTAGACAAATTAATTTTAATATGTATTTTAATGTGTAGTTTAGTTATAGTATAGTTTTGTATCATTGTTTATACATTTATACTTTTATTTTGTAATCAATTATTGTAAACCAAAGGATGTATTCCGTTAATTAACCATTATTAATATTAATAAATTTAAACAACAACTTCCTTTTTCGAATGTGTCACAATTTTGCTTAAATTGTCCTACACAGAATCTAAAGACCAAAAGAATATAACTCACAGCTTGTAACATTATTCCAAGAACACCTTTCAGTGATGATTCTCTAATAGTATGGACCAGATTTTCTTTTGATGCTCGCACGAGTCACGTCTGCTGCAACCACTTTTTATTTATACACGTTTGTATACCGTAATAATAGTAAGAAATTACCTAGAAGAGCCGAAGAGGTATGATTGGTCAGCTTGTAGCCCAGATTGTAATCACACAATTTAAATTTGTAAATATAGGAAACCATTAGTGAATAGTATAATAGTTAATGTTTTAATCAATGCAGTTTGTAAAGTTATATAGTGATTTGGATACCATATAATGTAATTATTTTTTCAAAAGGAATATTTATAAACATACTAAGGGTTAAATATAGGCATACTAGCAATTTTATTATTCTTATTATGTTTATATTGATTCAAATCTATACCATCTGGCACATTCATATTATATAATTTTATTCCAATCATTTAATAATATCTTAATAATCTTAAATATATATATTGTAATTCATATAAATAATTACAAAACGCAACATTAATAGTTTCAATAATAAAATCAAGTTTTTAATTAAATTCTAACCAATTAAGCTCAAATGAAATCAATTCTGTGTGAAAAAATACTCTTAGTTGTAAGTAGTAATCTGCAAATGGTATTATTACTGTTAGTCTTATTAAGTGTATAAGATTATAATCAACCTAATAGATGCTCGACTTTAATATACATTATGCAATATAAAAAATATCAATTGAAAATCAATTAATTCAACCACAAAATAATATATTACTCAAATTCAGTCCATAAGTAACAGTACAACCAATTATTTAAAATTACTCTCCTTAAAATCTTTTTGCGACAAACTTAAAAAAGTTAATTGTACAACAAACAATCAACCAAAAATATTTTGACATATAAGTATTACTTAATTCAGATCGATATATTATAAAAAGTTGCTTAAATACCATAATATAATACCTTTTAGGTCGTCGTCCTCAAAATAAAAACAATACGCCCAAGTGGTAATCCTCAAGAATCCAAAATAAAAATGGTTTGCACACTATCAATAACACAGCACACGCGTTCGCTTCCAGTTTATATTATTAATGCATTCACGGTTCACTCATATAATTTAATATAAATGTTTTTATATTATGTTATTAATGTAGTAGCGCGCTTGCTGTCGCACTCCCGACGAACGATCACTCTCTGAAGGAGGAGGTAAACAGACGGACAGGTAGAATGCAGGTAGAGGTGAGCGCACAGGTGAGTAGGAGAAACTGGGTACCAACCAACGGCCATCTGCGGTACTAACCAGCGGTACCAACATATGTCCATTGTATGCGACCCGGGACCGTACCAAATCGCGAAACAATGGGTCGCGTTACGTGCACTTTTGTGCACGGTATTATTTCTTTTTCTTATTATTATTATATCAATGATGTTATTACACTGAACTCCTTTAATGTACAGGGTTCGGCTCAATGAACTTCATTTGACTGTTACAGAAGCAGGCGATCATTTTTTAACCACACCGCATAGGAAGTATGAAAAAAATATCATTAACGTACTAGTCATCATTAGAAGCAATTTTCTTCAATAATAGTTATCTCAAAATTAATATTCAGTTATCTTCAACAAATGTTAATATTTGTGTAGAAAAATTGATAGATATATGATAAATACCTTTATTATGTTTTAAATAGTAGTAAAATATAATCATTTACGTTCAAGTTAATGCACGTGCTCGGGTTAAAGCGGTTTTTATAGACAAAACTTAATCTCATATTCAAGACGTGCTTTGATTTTATATTACCATCTCATAACAAATAAATTTTGGTTTCACACTTGCATCTTTCCAACTTTTAATAAAGGGAAAATTCAATAAAATCTTGCAAATTGCATATAAAATCTTAAAATTTTTTTTGTATATAAATTAATTCAATCCTAAAAGATTTGCAGTTAATGAAAAAAATCTTCGCTTTTGTTTTAGAAATATGATCATCAATAAATGCAGCAAAATCATTTTACTATAATTTTTTTATAACCTTGTTCATTGAAAGGAATCACACTAATTTCATTAGAAAACAAAACAATTTTATGCATTAACTTATATTTAACTAAAAATCTGTTTGGACTTTTTAAATTAATAACAGCAGTATTGGCGGAGTTATTATGAAACACGTCCCTAGGTTGCATGGACTTCCGGAATCAATGTCAATTTTTAACTATTACTTTTTTTTAATAATGACCAACTCAAATAATAAAATTATTGTTTTTCAAAATATTCTCCATAAAAATTAATACACTTTTGTATGCGTTTGAACCAATTTTCACTTCAAATAAAAACCTTCAAAACATGCATTTTGAACAGTTTAACCGATTCTTCAAATCTATTTTTGATGTGTAAGAATAAAAAGAAGTCATTGAGTGCCAAATCAAAACTATACAGCAGATGACCCATCAAATCGTCGAGTTATCAAAAAGTCACATGTTCAAACCAATGTGTGCAAGCTCGCATTGTGGTGTTGGTTTTTCTTACTTCTCCAAAAATTTCTGCAAAACAAATGAACATGCACTATTCAGAGTTGCCTGTTCTACGTTGCACTAATACGGTTGCAACATGCTTAATTTTTCAAAAAAAAAAACAATTGAGTATTTTATTGTTGTTATTCAGAGATGCATACATTGAGGTTATGTTGGGAAGGTAATAATATAATTTAAATACTTGTATGCTTGAGATCTTTATTATTTTCGACTAGTTTCGACTGTTTTTAGTCTAAAAACAGTCGAAACTAGTTTTTAGTCTAAAAACAGTCGAAACTAGTCGAAAATAATAAAGATCTCAAGCATACAAGTATTTAAATTATATTATTACCTTCCCAACATAATTGAGTATTTGCTTCAACGTGCGCAAACAACAACAGTCGACTCCTATTTATTTTCAGTCTCATACGTGTAGATCTACAATTTGTCACCTGTTACAATGTTTTAGACATGTTTTGAAGCACCGCAATTGTATTTTGAGAACATTTCTTTCAACCAATTGACACAAGCCTTTTTTTAATTGTGATGTGATGATTTTTTTTTTGACAGCCAAGTTTATTTTTATTTATTTATTCCATTGTCTTTTTACCTTTCGGTGTAAGGCTGTATGGCGTATAATTAATTTATATAATATTCACGCCAATTCTTCCTATCCTTGGCTATCTCCTTTATTTCTTCCCAAGTGTTTCCTTTTTTATGGCCTCTTCTTTTATTGCGCTTTTCCATTCTTTTCTGGGTCTTCCTTTTTTTGATTTAATATTACCCTTGTCTCATATATTTTCTTGGCGTTTCTTTCTTCACTCATTCTTCTGATATGTCCATACCATCTCATTTGGCCTTCATCCTGTACGTCTCGTTCCTTATCTTATCTTTTCTTATTTTGTTTTTGATCTTCCTAAGAAATCTCATTTACATTGCATTTATTCTTTCTATTTGTTTTCTTGTCATGGTCCAAGTTTCGCTACTATATGTTAATGTTAGTCTGATTACTTTTTTAACTATTTCTGTTTTTGTAGTTTACGTTATTTCCTTTCTGTTGAAGAAAGTGTTTTTTAGCATGTTATATAATTTTTGCTGTTTTTAGTATTTTGTCATCTTTGTCGAATTTTCCGTTGCTCTGTATTATTGTTCCTAGGTCGATGGTGACTCAGCACGGCTACTTTCGGGTTACTGTTGACAGAAAAAGATTAATTAAGCAATGACTAATTAAAGTTACAAGTTTGCGCTTAATCATAATCATAATCATATTTATTTCTTGTTAATACCTACAAGGTTTACAACTGTCATAATTAAAAACATCATTTAAAATAAATATACAACGGTAATATAATTCAATTATACATATAAAACATATTAAAAAAGTATACATAGACTAATAAAATCAAAAAAATAGTTATAAAATCAAAAATTATAAATAAAAGATAAAGAAGAAAACAGTAAATTATTTAAAAATGTTCAAAAAATTCATTAGTGCTATAGAAAACTTGGTTTATTAGATATTTTTTTATAGTACATTTAAATATTTTAAAATCTAAACAACGCACTTTACTTGGTAAAGCATTAAAACATTTTGGGGCGTAATAGGTTGTTCCGTTTTGCGATTTTGCCAGTCATGAAAATGTTGGACGAATATCATTATTTTTTCTTGTTTCGTAGTTGTGGAAATTTTTGTTTATTGAGTAATTGTTTGTGTTCCTTTTTACCCAAAGTAAACAATCAAAAATTGTTCAATTAGCGCGGGGTCAGTCTGAAAAGATCGATCCCGGCTGCGATCAGTAAGATCGTAGGACGTTAAACGACGCACGGGGGCTGCCAAATAAGTGGCCCTTCTGAATGTTTGCCGGTGCAATAAAACAGGGGCAAATCCTGCTATGTCCCAGGCTCGGTCGTCTATGGCGGTTGCGGCGGATCGATGACGATCGGCGGCGTCCTAGTTGACGGGGTCGGCGTGGGCGATTCTGATCAGTGGTAAGCTCAATTTCCAAGTCCAGCTGACGTGGATTTGACCTTCGAATAGGTTGGTGTTTTCAAGTTTCTCGCCGAGTTAGTCCAGACGCACGGACCGCTGACAAAACGTCGGTGAGAATTCCGCGCTGGGGCCTCGGGTGGTGAAAGCGCGTGTGCCACAGGTTGGACTTTGAGAGGCTGTAACTCGGCCGCCTTTGGAGCAACCGCCTCCGCGACAGCAACAACCTGTTCTATTATTCTTCCTTTTATTTTTATTTTGTAATTTAGCTTTTGTCTCGCAATTATCATGGTCTTTGTTTTTTTATAGTTTATTTTCATGTTTATTTTCTTTAGATGCTCCTCTATTATTTCCATGTTGTGTTGTAGCTTTTTTTCTGTCTCTGCAATAACTGACATACCGCCTGCAAATAGTAGCTCTGCTATTCTTGTTATTTCCATCTTTTAATACTCTATTTTTATTGTTTTCATATTTTTCTTTGCTTGTTTTATTGTTTTATCTAAAACAATTGAAAATAGCAATGCGCTTAGCACGCATCTTTGCTTCACCCCTTTCTTTGTTATAATTTTTTTTTATTCCTCGTTGTTCATTCTTACTATGTTTTTGCTTTATGTGTACATGTTTTTAATTACGTTTATTATTTCCTTCTCAATTCCTCTGTCTTCTAGTTTTTTCCATATATCCTCTCTTTTTATCCTGTCAAATATTTTTTTGAGATCATCAAAACATACGTGCATTATTCTATTATTTTTTATCATCTTCTCACTTAGCTGTCTTATTATAAATATTAGGTCTTGGGTGCTTCTTCCTCTTCTAAATCCACATTGGCTGTTCTCTATTGTATTTTCTAATTTGTCTCTCATCCTTTTTTCTGTGATTCTTGCTTCTTTAATTTCTTAATTGCTTTTATTACTTCGTCTTTTTAATTTCTTCTATTTTTTCTGTTCTTCTCTCTTGTATCACTCCTTCATCTTTTCTTTTTTTGTTTTCTTCTACTTCTTGTTTTGTTAGTTGTTGGAAGTATTGCTTCCATCTTTCCATTATCTCGTTTTCTTCCATTATTATTTTCTGTTTTTATCTTTTATGTTCATCATATTGTGTTCTTTCTTTTTTCTTAGATGTTTTAACGTTCCGTAAAACAGTTTTTGGTTCCGGTTGAAGTTTTCATTTATTTCTTTTCCAAATTTTGCCCATAATTTTATCTTTTCTTCTTTTATTATTCTCTTTGTTTCATTTTCATTTTTTTTTGTCCCTTATTTCCTTCTTAACTTCTTCTGTCCACCAACTGTTTTTTTTATATCTTTGTTCACAATTTTTGTTGTTCCACAGCTCTCTTTTGCAGCTTCTAGTATGATTTGTTTGAACGTTTCCCAATTTTCTTCTATGCACGTTCTTATTCCTTTCTCTTTAATTTTTTTTTGTAGTATTTTCTGGTATTTTGCTTGTATTTGTTTTTCTTTTAGTTTGTATGTTTTTATCTTGACTTTCCTCCTTCTTTTGCCTGGTTTAACTTTTTCTTTCCATTTTATTTCCATTAGTAGTAAATAATGGTCGCTTCCTATTTCCGCTTGTCTTGTTACTCTTACATTCTTTACCTTGTTCCAGCTGTGTCTGTTAACAAGGTAGTAGTTGATAATTAATTTCTCACTCCTGGTTGTTTGTGTTCTTGTGTATTTGTAAATTTCCCTGTATATATATTTGGTGTTTGTTACTACTAAATTGTTTTCAATGCATAGTTGAATCATTCTTTCTCCATTGTTATTTTTTATTTCTTCTCCTTCATATCCCATTACCTCTTCTATTTCGTTATTTTGTTTTCCTACTTTCCCATTTATGTCTCCTAGTATCTTTATGTTTTCTGTTCCCTCGTCTATTTCTTGTTGTAATTTATTATAAAAACTGTCTTTCTTTTCTTTTTTTGCGTCTTCATTTGGTCTGTAAGCTACTATCATAGTCCATGTTTCATTATCTACTAGCTTCATTTCTACTGTAATAATTCTTTCATTTATGTGTTTTTCTCTTATTGTATCTTTTATTCTTTCTGAAGCTATTTTCATTCTTACTCCTCCTTTACTTCTTTCCTTTTCCTCTACTCCTGTCCACATTAACCAGTATCTTCTATCTATCTATCTTTATTCTTACTATCCCTTGCTCTTTCTTTTTTGTTTCCGTTATTCCTAGTATTTCTATTTTTTGGTTTATCATTTCTTCCACCATTTCAGCTTCTTTTCCCATGTATCCTTTTATATTCCATGTTCCTATTCTTTATTTTTCTTTTTTCTCTCTATTTCTATTTCCGTATTTTTTCTAGTTATGTTTTTTTTGTTTGCATTGGTCTCTGTATTGTTTATCTTATTTCTTATACCATTTCCTCACCATGTCATTTTCTTTTCTTTTTTCTGTTTTCTTGTTAGTTTTTTAAAACTTCCACTTCTTCTAAACACTTTAACTCTTTATTCCATCTATATTCCTCTCCTTTAATTATTAACTTTCGGTAACCTATTCTAACCCTTTTTCCATTCGCTTTTTCTTCTTTTGCTGTGTCTCTAATTTTTTTTGTACGCATCTGTCTTCGTGTGTTAAGACGTTTTCAATGTAAATCCTGGTCCTTTTCAGATTTCTTTTGGCTTTCATTATTGGTTGCTTTGTTTCCCATGTTTCGACTTCTACTCTTATTATTTGTTTATCTATATGTATTAGATGAGCTTTTCTTATTTTGCTATTAGTTGAAGTTTTTTTTTCAAAAAGTTCTCTACTCCTTTTTATTCTTCATTCTCATTTGTTTTTATGCCTGTTATTATAATGTTATTTTTTTCTGTTTTCTTTTTTTTTCAGATTTGTTATCTAGGTTTTCAATTTTTTTGATCATTTGTATTTTGTTTTGTTCCCACTTCACTTCTTTATCTTTTATTTCCCTCTTTAGCTCTCTAATCTCTTCTTTTAATTCCTTTGTGTTTTTTTGCCATCTCATTCATTAGTTCTTTATACATGTTTTTTTTAGTTCCTCCATTTCTTTTTCTGTATTTGTATTGTCTTTATATTCTTCTCTGTAAGTTTTATCCTTGTTCTACCTTCTTCTACCTTCTCTATATTTCCTGTTGTTTTACTGTTGGATTGTTTGTCTACTTTTGTTTTCCTTTATTTCTCTAGTTTTTTTTTTGTTCTGGAGATCTTAATATTTTTTTGCTTTTTTTAAATTATTTTAATTTTTTTTAAGGCTTTCTATATCGACTTCTTCTCTCTCGTATTCTCTTTCTCGTTTTGCATTCATTAGGTTTTTTTTCTTTTTATATTCCTTATTATTAATTTTTATTTCGGGTAATTGTTGTTTAATTTTCAGTTTTTATTTTTACAATTATTTAAATTATGTCTTACTCTTACTATTATTGGTATGACGTTTTTATTTTAATTATGTAATTCTAATATAAATTTAAATGCGGACGCCTCTGAGTTTTTTCTGTGTTTTCGTTTCCTGCCTTGCACCTTTCTCCTTCTAACGCGCTCTCCATTTATATATTGGTCTTTCTTTTACTATGGCTGACAATTTTATCCGTTTGGAATTTGATGGTTTCGGTTTTTGTCACTGTTACACTTTTTTTTTTATTTACATCTCTGCACTTTATTTTACTTATGTACTTTGATTTTAACAAAAAGTTCCGTATACAAGATAATTGTCGGCCTCAATCAAAAATACGTGTACTCGCGTTCGATGTTACTCTACTATCAATCCCAATCCCACTAACAACAGCATCAATGTTTTTTCAAAACTACAACCGATTTTAGACTACCTTTATAAAATCAATTAATAAACACTAGTTTTTAATAGTGCTTCATTGCCAAAATTTATCGGTGCACTGTAGTTGTTAATCCATTTCAAAAGATGTAATAAAGAATGTTTAATTAGACTCTTGGCAACACTGTTTCTAGTGACAATCAATTTGATAGGTGACAGCTGATTTCTGCTCAGTATGTTTGAGATTAGAACAACGCTTGCAAATTGTGCAAATTTACTTCAAAAATCGTGGTTCAGTTTGCACTAGGTCCATTTTACGGTCGATATAATCGTCCATCCGAGCAAGTTATTTGGAAAACCATGAATCGTGTTCGCACTACGCATAATCTGATTGATAATGTGCATCCGCAGAAACGTCGTACAGTGCGCACTAAATAAGTTGTTGCAGCTGTGGAACGTAGTATTGAAGAAAACCAGAATGAGTCGATTCGCCATCATGAACAGCAATTGGAGCTGTGTCCACCCTCCTTATGAAAGATTTTGCAAAAAGATCTCGGTTTACGAGCTTACAAGATACAGCTCGTGCAAGAGGTGAAGCCGCATGACCATTATATGCTTCGTACGTTCAGAGAATAGGCCAAAAACAAGATTGATTTTGATCATCATTTTTACCAAAAAATTGTGTTCAGCAATAAGACTAATTTTTGGCTCAATGGCTACGTAAAGAAACAAAATTGCCGGATTTGGAGCGAGAAAAATCCAGAAGCCATTATTGAGACGCCGTTATATCCACAAAAACACAATGTTAAATGTGCTTTATGGGCTGGTGGAATCATTTGCTCATATTTATTTAAAGATGATTGCGGCCAACACGTGACATTCAATGAAGAGCGCTATCGATCCATGATTACTGACTTTTTTGTTCCCCATTTCAATGGCGTTAATGTGGAGGAGCTTTGGTTCTAACAAGACGGCGCAACATGCCACTCAGCGCGCGACACAATCAATTTATTGCAGAAAACATTTGCTGACCGCATAATCTGCCGTAACGGACCCGTGAATTAGTCTCCAAGGTCGTGTTATATCACAACTATGGACTACTTTCTGTGAAGATATATAAAGTCGCTAGTGTACGCCAATAAACCAGCAACGTTGAACCAGCTGGAAGCCAACATACGCCGCGTTATTGCCGATATACAGCCCCTGCTGCTCAAAAAAGTAGTCAAAAATTGGACTTTCAAATTGCACTTCATTTGAACCAGCCTCGGCGGCTATATGCCCCAAATCATATTTAAGCAGTAATGGCATAAAATTATATTTCTAATAAAGCCATGGCGTTAACATAATTTTTATGAGTTTCATTTCAGTTCAAAGTTCTATACCTCTAAAAAACACACTTTACATAACTGCACAAAAATGTTCACAATTTAATTCCATTTTTTGGTCATGAAAAGTTTTTCAAGTTACTGTAATTATCACAAGTAGCGCTCGTACATAAAAATACTTTATCGTGTAAATTCACCCTTGCGGAAACTATCACATTAAATACTAGATTTAAACAGTCTGTAAACATCGTTTTTTAAGTATTTGGTAGACAAACACATGGTAAAACAATATTGTAGAATTTTGTATGCAAAACAATATCTGGTGCTGTATAAATAGGTGCCGTTGTGTTGGATTGTTAGCATAGTTGAAACACTCATAAATACAAAATATTAATAAAAAAACCTTCTACGTTTTGACAAGTAATTCTTCAACGCAGGGAAGTTGGGACAGCGCAGGAAGTTAGCAAACGCGGAGGGGTTAAACCTTTTTTCTCGTAACTAGGATTCTGGTTTCAAGTAGATAGGTCCAACTTATAAAGTGTAGTGTCCTTGCGTAACTCCCTGACCCGGGTCAAAATTACCTTGTTTCTTTCATATTTTCCTACCCATGCTACTTTTCTCTCTCCTATCCCATCCTTTAATATAGAATTCCGTCGACTGCAACTTGCTAGAATAAGTATAAAATAATATAAAAAAAACTAAGCTTATGGAATATTATAATGTCAGAAGATATTCTAAACTGACGACGTACAGAATTCAAGATATTGGTTATAATACCATATTTCTTAAACTAAAGCTGAAATAACTTTGTTAGGATACTAAACGGTTAAATTACTCTTCTACAACACTATCCAAAACACAAGCTATGATTTTTTATGCTTCTCATAATCTTATCCAACTTATTCAGCCACCCACATATTTTCCTTGTAATAGACTTCTTGGTGAACCAAGATTATTAGATTTGTATTTTTCAACTATTCCAAAGATTACAACAATTATTGTTAAGGGTGGTAACGCCCCTTATTAGAAAAAAATATTAAACTGCGTAAGTGTGTAAGGAAGGCTGTAGTACAGTTTATCTTTACACGGACAGACAACAGCATTTTAGCGCGTTTTATTTGAATCAGATAACCAAAACAATTTTTTCATTTAAATTTAATAAATAGTGCATTTTATGTAAATTGTCTCTCAACTCAATATGTGAAACATACTCTAGTGTTTCAGGGTATGCACCCATCATCATTGTGCCTAATATCTCACTGATCAAAGAGACAATTTACATAAAATCACAATAACTATTATACAGTTTATGTATACAAATGTGTCCGAAATGGTAATAATAATAATAATAATAATTTATTTCCCAACAGACCTAAGGTCCAATAACAGAGAAACATCATATACAGTAACATTGGTATAAAATTTAAGAATTAAAATTAAATTTAAAATAAGAATAAAAATAATGTAAACAAGATTTAAATAAGAATAAGAATAATAAAAAAATAAAAAACTTAAGAATATATATATATACACTAATACAGTTGATAACATTGAAAAAAAAAAGGTAATATCACATTTACAGCAATTAACAAATAATTCACGCAAATTATAAATTACATACATTCTCTACATTGTTTTAAAAAACGACTAAGATTATTATCAAATATATCAGAGTTGTATTGTACTTCGTGATATTTTTTAAACATTGTAATCATTGAAGAATTTGAATGGTGTGTTGTTCTAGCAGTGTTATAAACAAATGTTTGTGGATTTCTTAATGCTGTCTGTGGTACATGGATTCCTATAGTATTAAGAGATGATGTGTTGTCATAATCAGAATGAACAATTTTATGAAGAGTTTTTAAATACATAATTTCATGGCGACTTTTAATTGATTCAACACCAAATTCTTCTAGAAGTAAATTGTAACTATAGCCTCTAATTGGATAAATGCCATTTTTTATGTAGTGTAAATGTTTCAAAAATCTTTTTTGTACTCCTTCGAGCATAGTAATATATTTATAACAAGATGGTGACCAAATGATGCAGCAATACTCTAACTTGGTTAGTATATAAGATTGATACAAAATAGTTAGAGCAGATATTGAATGAAAACTTTTACATGTTCGTAATATGAATCCCATAGTTTTATAACACTCTTTTACCAGCGTCGTAATATGATCATTGAATGTCAGATGATTATCAAATATTACTCCTAGATCTTTATATTGATTTGTACGTTCTATTGCATTATCAGAGAGGGCATAATTGTATCTTATTAAATTAGTTTTGCGTGAATATGACATAACTCGACACTTTGATACATTAATATCTAGTCCATTACTGTTGCACCATTCTTCAAATTTTGATAAATTTCTTTGTAGATTCTCGCAGTCCGTAATGTTCTTAATGGTATTGAAAATTTTCATATCGTCCGCATATATGAGAAAGTCGCAATCTATGTTGTTACATACATCATTCATATACAATATGAAAAGTAGAGGACCTAGATTAGAACCTTGCGGAACCCCGCTTACTGCTTCATAAGGAAGGGATTTGTTGTTTTCATAAACCACGTATTGTTTTCTGTTCGACAAATAAGAACCAATTACCAATACTATGTTATCATTTATATTATACTTTTGTAGGCATTTAATCAGTAACCGATGTGGAATGCGATCAAATGCCTTTGATAAGTCAGTGTATATAACATCGGTTTGGATATTATTATCAAGATTAGAGGAGATTATTTGTGTTACGTTTAGCAAGTTTGTCATTGTAGATCTTTTCTTCATAAATCCGTGCTGATGTGGAGTAATATTTGTGTACACACTGTTATATATTTGCTCAGCCAATATGCATTCAAATATTTTAGAAAAACTACTGAGAACTGCTATAGGCCTGTAATTGGCAACATCTGATTTAATTCCTTGTTTAAAAATTGGAGTTATTTTAACTTGTTTCCAAATTGTAGGAAAATGTCTAATGGACAAGATCAAATTAAATATATGGGTAAGTGGTTTTGCGATCAAAGTAGAAATGTCTTTAATAAAAAACTCTGGTATTGCATCCAATCCTGCACAGTGTTTAGATTTGAGCCGTTTTAAGTGTTTTAGTACGACATCTAAGGAAATACTAAAGTCTCCCATAACATCTGTCTTTTTAGTTGACATATCAAGCTGACATCCAAATGATGTGCTTTTTAGGTGGTATGTACTCCCAAAATATGTTGCAAAGTTATTTGTAATTTCTTGTCCAGTTTTTGCCATATTGTTATGTAAAGTCATAATACCAGGTAAACGAGTAATATTCTTTTTTTTATTAACAAAAGACCAAAATTGTTTAGGATCATCTTTGATGGCAGCTTCTGATTCATTTAAGAATGTTAATTGAGCAATTTTAGTTTTTTGTTTTAACTTGCATCGAGCATCGTTAAAAAGTTTTTTAGTTTCACAATTTTGTGAAAACTTATAAGCTTTTCTACATTTTTGCTTATATTTAATCAGTCCTATTATTTCTGGAGTGTACCAAGGAGGATAGGATCTACTATTTTTTGAGTTTGAGTATTTTGGCACATGTTTGTCAAGATGCATATATATTATAATGCAATTTGCATTAGAAAAAACGTTGAACTGCGTATGCGCCCTATTAGGAAAAACGTTGAACTGCGTAAGTATGTATGGAAAACTGTAGTACAGTTAAATCCAGGAGTGGCAAACCCGCGGCGTGCGGGCCGCATGCGGCCCGACTAGAACATTTTTGCGGCCCGTAAACTTTATAACACAAAAAATTAAGTTTGATTTTAAAATAATATTCTTGCGCATATATGACAGATATTGCTTGTTTTATTTATGAGTTTACAGTTATAAATTTGCAAAATATTATTATTATTTATTCTTAGTCATTAAGGCCCTTTTCGGGTTTTGGATTGTATTATTTTATAATTCCTTTATTCTTTTTTTTTTCAAGCTTGTCTATCTTGGGCCATTTTTGCTATCTCGCTCCACTCTATTCCTTTTTTTCTGCTGCTTTGTGAGCCTGTTTAGAATGCTTTTTGTTTTTTCCCTGTATTCTCAATTCATGTATTTTCTTTGTTATTCTAGTTCTATTCAGTCTGTGTATGTGTCCTAGCTTTTCTAGCTGTCTATCCTCTATTACCGTTTCTATAGATTTAATTTTTAGTTTATTTTATAGTTCTTAGGTATATTGTAAATACATGTTCTTTTCTTTTATATTTTACTTGCAATGTGTCAATAAATGATTTATTATTATTATTATTATTATTATTACTTCCGAGCTCTTCACTTTATCTTTTCTTGGTATTTCTTTAATTTTTATTAGAAATCTCATGTCTTTAATTTTGCTATTATTTCTTTCTATTGTTGTCCAAGATTTGCTCAAGTATATTAGGACTGCTCTTACCATCTTTAGTATTTCTGTTTTTATTGAACATATGTATTTCTTTTTAACCAAGAATGGTCTTTTAAGTGCATTGAATATTCTTCCTCCATTTCCAGTTCTTGCATCTATATTTTTTTCTATTATTGTCTTAAGGTAGTTGTAATATTTTACTTGTTCAATTATTTGTCGATTCAATTCTATCTTGTGCCTCTTAGGTTTTGTCGTTACTACCATTGTCTTTGTTTTACTTGTGCTTATTTCTATGCCTATCTTTTTTAGTTCTTTTTTGTATATTATTTTGTTTCCTTGTAGTTTATTTTCTTTGTCTGCTATTAATATCATGTCATCCGCAAACATTAGGATTTGTATACCAATTTGTTCAATTTTTCTGTATCATATCCTCGTCTCTTTGGCTCTTTTTTTACTTATCTTTATAGCCTCGTTTATTAATGTTGCAAAGAGTATAGGGCTTATAGTTTGCAGAATAATTAAATTATATTCTGTTTCAATTTTTTACTTAAAAAAAATGTCTATAGTGAGTCTAAATCTAATATATGGATATATAATTTTATATGCGGCCCGCGGAGTTATGATGCATTTCCAAAGTGGCCCGCAAGATCATTTGGGTTGGCCACCCCTGGTTAAATCCTTACTCAAACAAGCAACGACATTTTGGCAAGTTTTATTTGAATCAGAATTTAATAACTCATTTTCACAAGAATTTGATATAACTATCGACGTGTCATCAGCATACATGACTATTTTTCCCTTTCTTATGTAATTGGAGAAAGAAAATAAAACAAAAATAGGTATAGAAATGTTGACACAGACAATGGAAACTAGAGATAATAGGGAAGAAAACCGTAAAAACCAATTCATCTCGAACGAGGAGATATTAGAAGTAGTTAATGAAGAGGATATAAAAAATATTATAAATAAAGAATGGAGAGATACAGACTATAAATATGTAAACGTGGAAAAAAAGAACCCAATAATGGGAAACAAAATGGATACAGGACTTTTAATAAATAAAGATAAAATAGGCAAAGAAGGTGGTATCTTACAACAAGCAAAAATATAATACCCTGAACTAATAGAGGAAAAAGGAGAAGATGAAACACCATATATAGAAATAGTTAAAAATCTAAGCGGAAAAAATGTGGGAAAGGTGCACATTATTAAGCAGAAAATCGAAACCGCAGAGAATAAGGAGATATTAATAGCTATCAAAAAAATGCTTATCAAAACAAAAACATTAAGTATTGAAGAAATAAATATACCAATACCAACGGGAATTACGGCAAGAGATGCAAAAAAAATTATGGAAATGGCAGGAAAAAGAACAGAAGCCAACATAGGGACAGGTATCGGAGACAAACAGAGAAAGAAAACCAGGAACGGAATCAGGTGCTATAGTATTGAGCAAACAAGGTGTCACATATGCAGATTTGCTGTGACAGGCAAAAACTCAGATAAAAGGATCTACGTTCAAAGAGGTAAGAGAAACAAAAAAAAGGGAGTTGTTACTAATTACAAAAGGTAATGAGACAGAGAAAGAGATGGAAAAAATTAAAAATGGAATGGAAGGCTGCAATGTAAAAAAGCCAGCAACAAAACCACAGAACTGTGATAATCAAAGATATTAGCCCGTAAATTAAAAGGGAAAAAATACTGGAAAAAATTATGAAGTTATGAAGAAGAAGGAAGTACAATAATTTCCATAAAGAAAGGTTATAGAGAAAAACAAACCGCTATAGTCAAAATGGACAAAAAATAGCGGAACAGATGATAGGAGAAGAAAGAATAAACATAGGACTCATAAGATGCAGAGTAGAAAAAGTTAAAGCAAATGAAAGAAAATGTTATAAATGCTGGAGGAAAGGACATGCAGCGGCAGAATGCAATGGGGAAGACAGGTCTTTGCTATGTATAAAATGCGAAAAGGAGGGACATCAGGTTGCCGAATGCAGAAACAAAGAATACTGCATTGAATGCAAAGTATTAGGACACAAAACGGGAGAGAAAAGATGTCTAGCTACAAAGAAAAAAGAAATGAGGAAAACAAAAAAGAATATGGAGGACAACAACCCAGATAACTGGAGAGAACACGAGGAAGAAATAGTATCACATAATGTATAAGTTTATACAAATAAACATAGCGAGGGGAAGAGAGGCTCACGATTTACTAATAGCAACAGCGAAGAGAGAAGAAATATACCTAATGCTAGTGAGTGAACCCAATAAAAACAAACTAAATGGTAAGTGAATACGAGACAAAGAAACAGATGCAGCAATTTTAGCTAGGGGGAAGTGTAGGGACAAGGTGGAAAGATGGGGAACACCAAAAGAAGGAATAGTTTGGGCAGAAGTACAAAACATGATAGTATACAGCTGTTATATCAGCCCAAACTGCGATCTGGAATACTATCGAGAGTGAATAGAAGAATTAGAAATAAGTTTAAGAAAACAGAAAAACAAAAAAAATATTGTAGGAGGAGATTTCAACGCAAAATCACCGAAATGGGGAGGCTACAAGAACAATTTAAGAGGAAAAATCTTAGAGAAGATGATAGCAGGGTTAAATCTTACAATTTGCAACAAAGGAGACAAACCGACGTTTGTAAGAGGAAGCTCAAAATCACATATTGACATTACCATAGCATCGTGGGAAATGGCAAAAAATAATGAATGAATGGACCGTGACTGAAGAAGAATCACTGAGTCTACACAAACATACACAATACAATACAAAGGAGAAAGGAAAACAGGAGCACACGAAAGAAGGTAAATGGAACGTAAGAAGAATAAACAAAGAAAAGATAAAGAGAGACATGGAAACAAAAGAAGTGACAGAAAACGAAAATATTGAGAAAATATGCAAGAAGTACTCAGAAAAACTGAGAAAAGCGGCGGAGGAAGCAATTCCTAGGTACATGGAAGGCGGACGAAAGGGACCATACTGGTAGTGTGAGGAAATAAACATATGCAAAAAAAACATAATACAAACCGGGAGGAAAGTCAAAAGGCAAAGAAGAAGAGGAGAGAACACAGAGGAAATAGAAGGGAAACCAAAAAACGACAGAAAAATCTTAAAAAAGGCAATTAGATATAGCAGAAAAAGATGCTGGAAGGAAATGATAAAATCTATAGATGGGGATCCTTGGGGAAAGCCGTACAAAATAGTAATGGACAAATTAGGTAGAAGAACAAAAGGAATCTGCTTAAAAGAAAACGAAGAAGAAAAAGTTGTAATTAAAAAACTATTTCCCAAGAGAGAACCAGTAGAAGAACCAGAAACAAAAGAAGAAAAAGAAACAATTATGGCAACAGTGGAAGAGATAAAAGAGATCATAAAAGAATAGCCTAACAACAAAACACCAGGTCCGAACAAAATAACAACAGAGATTGTTAAAGCAGCTTTAGACGGAAACGAGATAGAAATAACTCAAATAATCAACAGATGCCTAAAAGAAGGAACTTTCCCAAGATGCTGGAAAGAAGCTACTTTGGTATTGATTGAGAAAAAGAAAGAAATAGGAAAAGCAACGTCATACAGACCAATATGCTTAATCAACACACTGGCTAAAATAATGGAAAAAGTTATTGTACGGAGAATAGAACAAGAAATAGAAGAAAAAGGAGGATGGGAAAAAGAACAAAACGGATTTACCAAAGAAAAAACAACCTTAGGAGCTATAGAAAAAGTGAAAGCAATAGCAAAAGAAGCAAACAGCGGAACGCAGAAGAAAAGGCAACACTGTGTAATGATAGCATTGGACATACAGAACGCGTTTAATAGCGTATCATGGGCAGCAATCATAGAGGCGGCAAAGAAGAAAGAACTGAACAGAAAAACAATCAAGATTATATGGAGTTACTTACAGGACAGAAACCTAGTGACCAAAAATGGAAGATTCAAACTTACCAGAGGGGTACCGCAGGGCTCAGCACTGGGACCAAAACTGTGGAACCTTGTCATATAACGAGTTACTTTGAATGAAGATGCCAAAAAGCGTGTCAATAACAGCATTTGTGGACGGCATAGCAGTAGTAGGTAGAGACGTAGAAATAGAAGTACTAAAAGGAAGATTAGAGCTGGCAATTAATATGATACAAATATGGATGCAAAGTAAAGGTTTAAAACTAGCAACACAAAAAACTGAGGCGGCAGGCTATCGACTAAGAGGAATAATAGAGGAACAGGTAAGATACAGGTGGGAGATCAAGAGATAACCATAAAAAAAATCAAGAACCTCGGAGTGACACTCGAAGCAAAAGATGGAATGAACAGGTTAAGGAAGCGGTCATTGGAACAAAGGAAATGGAGAGAAAGCTTGGTAGACTTATGCCAAACAACGGAGGTCCAGGAAAAGAAAGCAGAAGGCTAATAGCAACGGCAGCAAGAAGCAATATGCTGTATGCCGCAGAAACATGGGAGGAAGCCATGAAATAAAAAAAAAAACAAAAATGAAGTAAGAGGAGCCACAAGAGCAAACTTGCTAAGGATTTGTAGAGCTTACAGAACAGTGTCACAAGAAGCAGTAGAGCTAATTGCGGCAACACCTTCCGCGGATACAATGGTGGAAAAAAGAATAGAAATAAAAAAACTTGTAAAAGAAGGAACGAGTAAAAAAAAGCAAAGATAAAAGCAAGAGAGAAGACTATGGAAAGATGGCAAAAAAAATGGGATACAGAAGAAAAGAGGAAATGGACGAAAGAACTAATCCCAGAGATAAAAGAATGAATAGATGAGATACAAAAAAACAGAGAAAAAGATCAAAAAGAAAAAATAAGAAAAGACATGACAATTGTGCTTACCAAAAAACAGAAGAAAAAAAAGAACATTTACAGAGACTACTCCAAACAAAATTGCAGTGATAAGGAGAAGAAGAAAAAAAAATATTAAAGGAAAGCAGAATAACAGAAATAACAAGGCAAATACCAAATGGTAGATATGCTATCTCAAGGCTGACTGAGAACGCAACCTTTCAGATAGTCAAAATATACCTAGCAACGAGGGGACATGAAGAAGTAATTCCTGATGGAGATACAAGGATATCACTGGAGGTAAAACATACAAATCTAGGACTGCCAAAAGGAATACAACTAATGGAACTGCATAAATTATTCATGGAAGAGAGGGGATACGATGAAAAAGAAGCCTTAGTAAGCTAAGAGCACATCTGAGAACAAATTATACAATTAGAGTAAATAACACAAGAATGGGAGAAAAAAGAGAATGCAGAAGTAGATGCCAGTGCAGATAAGAAAAGGCAAAATGACAAAAGAGACAGACAAAAGTAGGGGCTATAGGGAGAGAGGAGCCGGTGACAGCATGCGTGCCGCAGATGATGCTTGAAAATCCGCAAGGCAAAAACCAGCCCACCTCAAACTAACGCCAAATGTAGGTTAGTCTAGACAGGGACATTATAACAACAGGATTTGCGCAGCAAAGAAAACCGGAAGGTATTACCGTGCGTAAGTTATTCTTAAGTGCCAATTGTTGAGAGCCAACAACTCACTACGTCCTAAAAAAAAATTATTGAGAAGATCATTAATAAACATCAAAAAAATAAAAAAACCTATTACAATATCGTGTGGTACACCATAATCGTTTTTATGTTCATCAATAGAACCAGAAAAAAAAAACAGAATCAAAACAAATGCATTATTCAAAGAAACAACAAACTCTGAAATTACACAAATCATAAACAAACTCAAAGATGGAAAAGCACCTGGAAAAGACAAAATAACGACAGAAGTAATTAAAATAATTAAAGAAGAAATTACACCAATTTTAACTAAGCTCATAAATAAAGCTATTAGAGTCGGTGAATATCCAGAATGTATGAAAACTACTATAATTAAACCAATATTTAAAAATGGAAATAAACAGTTACTCGAAAATTACCGGCCGATCGCATTAATATCAACAATTGCTAAAATAATAGACAACATCATATACGACAGATTACTTACACACATTGAAAATCATAAAATAATAAATGAAAAGCAATATGCGTTTCAAAAACATACTGGAACTGGATCGGCAACTATGGATTTAATTTACAACATACAAAACAATCTTGAACTGCAGAAAGAATGCCTGGTAGTTTTTATAGATATGAAAAAAGCATTCGATACAATATCAAAAACAAAACTAACAGAAAAACTAGAAAACATGGGAATAAGAGAAAAAGAATTACAATTGATAAAAACATTTTTGAAAATGCGATATCAACAAACAAGAATTGACAACACATTAAGTACCAAAATATATAGTAAATTTGGTATACCACAAGGAGACGTGCTTGCACTGCTCCTATACATATTATATATTAATGACATATTTAAAATTAAACTACATGGAAAACTATATACAGGGTGTCCTGAAAATACGTGTACAACGTTTGACGACAGACTCCTGACGTCAAAATAGGTCGATCTAAGCCGACTTAGTTATATCCAAAATTGTCTCGTTTAGCCGGTAGAGGGCGTCAAAAAAAACAAAAGTATAACACAGTTGAAAGTATCTATTGTAAGAAACTAAGTAAAACAAAAACATTACTTAAGCAAATGTGTAAAATGACCGCCATCTTGCTGAATACACTTATTAACACTCTTTAAAAAATGATATTGGACCCTATCTAATGTCTCGGGATTATTAAAATGGTTGCCTGCATTTAAAATCCGCTGCAATAAATCATCGCGTGTGTTTACCGGAGTCTTGTAAACTTCTGTTTTAATAGCGCCCCACAAAAAGAAGTCACACATATTTAACTCAGGAGAACGTGGTGGCCATTTTACTGGTGCATCATTGCCTCTTCCAATCCATCGGTTGGGATATTGATGATGTAAGTATTGCCGAACGGCAACGGAAAAATGGGGCGGAGCACCATCATGCATATACCACATTTCCCTCCGAAGTAAAAGGGGCAAATTCTCCAGAAGAATTGGTAATGTGTCTTGCAAAAAATTTAAATAAATATTTCCATCTAACCTGTCTGGAATAACAATGGGACCAATAAGGTAGTGATCAATAATACCTGTCCAAATATTAATTTTAAATTGATGCTGATGATGTGCAACTTTAATGGCATGTGGATTTTCATCGGAATAAATATGTTCGTTGTGCAGATTGGTTACCCCAGATCTTGTAAAGCATGCCTCGTCAGTAAACATAATTTTTCTACAAAAATTTGGAACAAAGATTCTTTTGTTTCTAATAAATTGACAAAATGTAAGCCGCATGGGGGGATCAGTCGGTAAAAGTTCCTGGACTTTTTGTATGTGGTAAGGATGTAACAACTGTTCTCTTAAAACCTCATTGACAATCGTTTTAGGAACATTTAACTCACGTTCTAAGAGACGGGTACTGGTACTTGGTTCTTCTTCAACTCTTTCCAGAATCATCTCTTCTGTTTCCACAGTTCGAGTTGTTCGCATACGACCCCTGCCTTCAAACTTTTTCTCAAAACTGCCCGTTTCCCGAAGATGACGCTCAATATTGGCAAATGTTTGGTGGTTTGGTATTCGACGGTTAGGAAACCTCTCCATGTAAACCCTAACACTCTGACGCCCATTTCCTTGACAAAACCCGTATACCAGGAGCATGTCAACTTTCTGAGAGTTTGTATAATTTTCCATTTTTAATGGTAAAATGAACTTGTAATTCAAGAATGTTGATCGTATACTTGAGTAAATTTCATAGACTGGTGACAATTTGTCAATAATTGTCAAATTATTAAACGCCATAGCAACAAGGTCACTTAAAAAATTATTGTTACAGGTAATTTCTTTTTAATATTTACAAATTTTTGACGCCCTCTACCGGCTAAACGAGACAATTTTGGATATAACTAAGTCGGCTTAGATCGACCTATTTTGACGTCAGGAGTCTGTCGTCAAACGTTGTACACGTATTTTCCAGACACTCTGTATATACGCTGACGACACAAGCCTAATCCACACCGAGAAAAATAAAATAAAACTGCAACAAGAGATTCAAGAAGATCTAGATAAACGAACAAAAAACCAACTACATGCTTATAACACGTCAGAAAAGAAATATAAATTTTACATTAAAGATTAATAACATAAACATAGGAGAGGTAGCTAACACAAAATATCTACGACTAACAATAAATAATCATTTAAAATGGGACAATCACATTCAAACTCTAATTAAGAAAAATACAAAGGCTATAGGCGTATTATATAAACTAAAAAATATAATCAATCTAACTACAAGAAATATGATTTATAATGCACTATTCAGCTCACAAACAAATTACTTAATAAACATATGGGCAAATACCAAACAAGGAAACATAATCAAATTGCAAAGACAACAAAACAAAGCTATAAAAACAATTTATCAACTGGAAAAACTAACACCTACTAAAGAGATACATGAACTATCTAAACAACTAACTATTAAAAACAAGATAAAACAACAAAATATAGTATTAATTCACAAGATCAAACTTGGACAAATAAAAACGGAATTTAAATTAAAAAGCAGAAAAAAATTTCACACCTACAACACTAGAAAAAAAAATGACTTCAATATTGAACTTAATAGAACAACCACAAAAAATCAAAGCTTGGCTGTTAAAGGAATCCAAGAATACAATAAAATGCCTAATGAAATAAAAAACCTTACCAGCATTCAACAATTTAAAACAAAATTAAAACAACACCTAATGACATAACAAACACAAAACTAAGACACAACAAAAACCAAAAGAAGACAGCAGAAATTTATTTCCAATACCAAGCCCCTCGAGTCTCTAACAGATGGATGGCGGTATTGCTGGAATATTATATATTTAAATACAAATTGAAAATATGTAAATAATTATAATAAACAAATAAAAAAAAAAAAAAAAAAAGTAATCAGTAATTTGTTCGTTAAATAAGTAAACATCCAAGAATACAATTCTCCTCAAATTACTAACTTGTATATTTTATCCATTATAAATTTTATATTTAAACAGTCAAAAACATTTTGAAAATCAAAAAAGACTCAATAAAATTGGTTTTTAATTGTTAATATCTTTTATCTTTTCACCTTTCTTGTAAAGTGGCAAGACATTTGAGGCCTTAAGTATATCTGGATACTATCTTAGTTTGGCAGATTTATTTATTTCTACTTAAATTAACTTTCCTATAATTTAAATAAAAGGTCTTTATAAAAATGCTTAATTAAAGTTATTGGCACTTCATCACTAACATTATTGTTCTCTAACAATTGATGTTACTTCTAAAATATCAACTGGTTTATAGTAGACATAATTTGCATTCATTCTGCAAGTTGGGAAACTATTTATGCTGTTATTAGTTATAGTGTTTTTATAGTTTAGTCCCTTCATATTAGACATTTTCCAAAGAAATTTTACCCACAGCTTAGCGACCTGTATATTTAAGTGTATTTGGACTGTCTGAAGACTATTTTCACCTAGCGCACGCATGAAAAAGAGTGGTTTTGGAGTTTTTTTTTTTTCGTTTTTTAATGGTTTTTTTGCATTTTTAGCAAAAACTATTCAAATTCATCCATAACTATATCTAATGAGCTTATGTGATGAGCCAACAAAAAATAAGAAAACCTGCATAGATTGTTGTCATTTTGGCTTTGGTTTCATTCCAAAATGTTGGTTATTTTTTTGCACAGCAAGCAATATATTAGAAACCATATTTTAAACTTCCTTCTGTTCTGTTACTTCTAAAAATATAGTTGCCGATTGCTCTGGTAGTCATTTTAGTATTATTAATATGACAACTCAATACTGGTATTATATACTTTGCTTGGGTAGAACCAGAAATGACGAGATAACTTTTGAAATGTGTTTCTTTCCTATAAAGTAAGGTAAAAAATAACTATGATACAATTATCTACTGTTATAAGTTAAGAATAGACAAAAAATATGAATAAACAAAAAATAAACAAAAGTTATACAAAAATATACACAAATTATACAAAATAATTAATAAAATGATTGATTGGGCGCTTAAGAGTTTACAGCATTCATTACTTTGTACATCGGTGCATTTAGTCCTAGTTACTGTGCAACCTAAAACAAGTAAACGTTGGTTTGTTTCTAGCTGCTAGCCTTGGTACATGGAAGTTCAAACTGCTTAATAAGATCGAACAACCCACATCTCCGCAAACCAGCTTAGTGGCCAGCAATATATCAGCGTTTCTACGACGATCTTAAAGAGAGTCAAAATCAAAACGGCTTAATAGAACATCGTTATCTGTACGATCTCGAGGCGGGTAGTGGCCATCTTCTTGGTAACATATATTCTTTAAATAACGTCTTTGAACTTTTTCCAGAGCATAAGAATAAGTTGCTTAGTATGGAGACCACACCGTACTACAATATTCTATTTTACTTCTGACAAAAGCAAAATAGAGTACGTGCAAAGATTCTTTATTAGAGAATAAATTTGCTGCCTAATAATAAATTCCAGCAATTTTAATGCTGATTTGACAATATTGTCTATGTAACTGCTAAATGTTAATTGACTGTCAAACAGCACACCAAGATCTTTTTAAGTTGTAATCTTTGATAAAAATTGGTTGTCAATGGTAAAATCATAAACTATATTTGATTTTTTGCAAGAATATGTCATCGTACAGCATTTTGTTATATTTAGTTGCAAGTAGTTTGTTTTACACCATGTAGAAAACATTTGAATATCAGATATGCAATCAATCATAGATGAAACTGTAGAAAATATTTTTAAAACGTCTGCATATAGTAGACATTAATATTTTATGGTTTTGCAAATATCATTAATAAAAATGATAAAAATTAAAGTTGGACCCTTGGAGAACACCACTATGTGCTGGATAGTTAGTAGATTTGAAGTTTAAAACCTCAACATACTGAAATCGGTCATTAAAATATGACTGTATTAGATTACAAGATTGTTATCGCATCCAACAACACGTAGTTTATATATTATAATCCAGTGATCTAATGTGTCAAAGGCCTTACTGAAATCAACAGATATCATTTAATCGCAAGTTGATGTGTTCAATTGCCATATTGTGTTTTGTGGTATCGTGAAGTTTTAGTATTGATAATAGTATGACAGATTTGATAATTTTATTAATTTGTCATTGATTTGATTGACTAATGTAGTTATATTTTTAGAATTAAAACAATTTTCAATATCAATTGATGTTAATCTCCACTTATTATTAGTTGTTGATTTGTCTTATTTATTAATATATTCTTTACTATATTATAGAATGTTGCTCCAGGTTTGATATCGCTCTTCACTAGGTAATTCTTGTCCTGATTACAATTAAAATTAGTTTAAAATAAAAAGTTCTTTTGTTTATTTTTAAAATTAGTTTGAATTTCTACATTAATTTTATTAGCTGCAGAATATTGTTTTGGTTGTTTGGCTAGAGGCGTCTTTTAAATTTTTTTATTAATATTTTAATGTATTATTAATTTTAGTTTGTGTTGAGTTATTTGTCGATTTTTTATATGGTTCTTTTTTGCTTTTAAAGTAAATGCGTCAATTATTTTAGTTTTTGCTTCCAGATCATTTCGATATTATTTCTTCTTTTAGTTTTATAATTTATTATTCTCTTCATCTGCATTGG
Organism: Tachinus rufipes; assembly: GCA_963932245.1. Taxonomy (NCBI): domain Eukaryota; kingdom Metazoa; phylum Arthropoda; class Insecta; order Coleoptera; family Staphylinidae; genus Tachinus; species Tachinus rufipes. Next base: position 58,173,430 of record OZ010748.1, read on the forward strand.
CAAATTTATTTTCCAATTCGATTAATAAAGTATCATACTCCAGGGCTTCCGCTTCATTTGTATCAACTGTGCTACCGTGATTAAAAGTTTGTTTAAAATATCATCATTATCCTTTAATGCCGATTTAAGTTGTTGACGAGTTATTGGACCCATCCTTTAAAATACAACAATAAAATATATACGTAAAATAAACTTAAAAATATATAGATTAAATACATAGAAAAGGCGGGCAGACTCAGCTTCACAGCACATGTTACTAAATAGTAACCAAAACTATGCAATAGCGGACCTAAGGCAGTTTGTGTTATTACATATTACTAACACCTTACAAAATAAATTAAATATTTCAAAACATGATGTAAATATTTCAATTCAAGGCATAGATAAGGTATTAATAAAAATACAGTATTAAATGAACAAATTCACAGCAAATTTGATATGTCTAATCATTAATAACATCACAGAAAACCTCCCAACATAGCAATATCACCTTATTTACTAAAAAGCCTGTCAACTTACCACTAGCTGATCCCTCATTTGACCAACCAAAATTGAGCTCCTGAAACATTATCCAATAATACAGAATAGTCAATTAAATTGAATACTGTCAAGTCTAATAAAACAAGCATCTCAAATTTTTTATTGTTGCTTATCTAAAACAATTGACATTCAAGACCAACTCCGACGGTTTTGGGATTTGAAAAAATGCCCAACCTCACAATTATAGTCCAAAAAAAAAGCAATTGTGTAAAGCACACTTTTTCAAAAACGTTAAGCAAGACATTACCTATTAATACATTGTTTCAATTTCCTTAGACTCAAGGTTAACAGCATTAAAACAATTGACATTCAAGACCAACTCCGACGGTATTGGGATTTAAAAAAATGCCCAACCTCACAATTATAGTCCAAAAAAAAGCAATTGTGTAAAGCACACTTTCTCAAAAACGTTAAGCAAGACATTACCTATTAATACATTGTTTCAATTTCCTTAGACTCGAGGTTAACAGCATTAAAACCATTCCATTCTCTAGAAAAACGTTTAAATTCCAATTTGACGTTTAAAGAATCATACACTAATTTCATGATTAAATATAAATCATTACAACAAATGTCAAAGATTAATAATCCAAATGTTAATGAACCACACTTTTATCTGTTTTATAATTTTCTTTTTCTTCTTCTTTTTTCTTCAGCTTGTGTTTAATAACTGCTGGACGTAGGCTTCCTTCAAAACATTCCATCGGTTTTGGTCTTGTGCGACTTGGTACCATCTCCTTTCTTCAGACTGCCTTTATGTCCTCAATCCACCTTTTCTGTGGTCTTCTTCTGTCACCGGTATTCCCAGTTATATTCTGGGCATTTTTCTATTAATGTGCGGATGGTCTGTATGTGATCTGATGTGCCATAACCTATTCGGAATCCAGCCTGCACTAATGGCTAGTAGAAATCCAACTTGTTTGTTATAATTTTTGCTAGTAGCTTGTATAAGTGTGCTAAAAGACTTATTGGTCTGTAGTTCTTGATATTTGCGTTGTCGCCTTTCTTATTTACCAAATTACATGTGCGTTCTGCCAACTTGTAGAGATGCTCCCATCAGCAAAAAATCTTCTCCAAAGGCTTTTCTATTGTTTTAATTGCTAAAGTGCTTTCTTTATTTCTGAGATGTCTATTTCTGGATCTTCTTCGTTTATTACTGTTTCATTGTTATGGTTTTGATTATTTAGTGTTGCTGAACTATACAGCTTTTCGTAAAAGTCCCTTATGACATCAGATATCTCATGTTTGTCGTGCACCATATTACCTTTGTGGTTTTTAATTTTATGGATAATTGACCTTCCTTGAGACCTGTCCGCTCTTAGCACCTTCATATTTTTGTTGTTTCCAATGATGTTTTTTTATGCGTTCGGCATTGTCTTTTCTGTGATCTTTCTTTATTTCTTTGTTAATGGTTTTGTTTAGTTGTCGGTATTTTGCGGATGTTCGACTTAGGTTGATTCTTTTGTTTATGAGCTTTGTTGTGTACTCACTCATCATTTTTCTTGTTTTAGTTTTATTCCGGTACATATTTTCTTATTTATTGTCTGCATGTCCTTTGTTATTTAGTCATTTAGCTCTTCGCTATTCATTTGTAAGAGATTGGCTTAGTTTAGTTTTGTTTCCATTTCAATTCCATATCTAACTTTGTTTTGCCTCAAATAATTGAGTATGGTGTCTTTTTGATCTTTTTGTTTTTTTTTTTTTCGATCTTTGTATTTATGCTCAAGTGTGGTAATGTTTGAAACAATAGTTTTGTCACTGGATAATTTGAAATCAATTTCGTTTTTATCATTTCCTCCTGGATGTAGCCAAGATCATCGTCTTTGTTCCAGGTTTTAAAAACCAAATTCATACAGAATAGGTGTTCGCTTTGAAGGTAGTTTAGTAAACGTTCTCCTCAAGAATTCCTTTCTCCCAGCCCATGATTACCGATATTCTGTTTATCACCGTATTCGTCTTTCCTTTTTCCAAGCTTTGAATTTAAGTCACCCATCGTTATGAGTATTTTACTTTTCCGACTTTCGTGCTGTTGTGTCATCGCAGAAAAGATCCATTTCTTCGTCGTTATGAGTGCTTGTGGGAGCATAGACCTAGATAATCTAGAATATGTATCTGTTGTTTACTTTAATGACTGTATATAACCCTGTCTGATATTGATTTTACTTTAGTAACTAGATGCTTTATGTTTTTGTTTATAAACATTCCGCCCATATGTGCTTTTATTTTGTTGTTATTCTGGTACGGCATATGTCCTGATTTTAGAATGCTGCACACCAAGGCGTGTCTTACATAACTCTAGTATGTCCCACTCTCTAGTTGTTCTAGATGTTCTGTTGATCTCATCGTACGTATGTTGTAGGTAGCTACATGAGGCGGACCGACAAGTCAGTAAGGGATTTTGAGCTCTTGGCCGTATCCACTAGGGTAATATTGTTGCAAACTCGACATCATTTGAAGGGTGGTTGGCATTGAAACGCCACGCTTGCCGAACGTGCTGGCGAGTCCTGTTTCCAGGTCATAAAACAACCGCCCATTCTGGGCAAAGGCGCTGTTTGCAGCCCCCAATCCAAGACAGACGCTGAGGTTGTAGAGGTTGTTTCAGTTTTTGTTTTTGCCTCATCATTTTCAGTTTTTGACGGGTCGTGTCCTTCTTCTTCAGGTACATCAATAAATGATCTTCAATATGTTGGTCCACGTTACAAAACAAATTATTCTGTATATTAATGATATTCAAATAATGTATAGGCAAGTATTAATAAACAAATACAATCGCAAATTTCAAAGAACTTTATGGCGACTTAAGCCATTCGGACCCATAAAAATATACTGTAACATATAGAACTGCGTCGGCACCATATCTGTCTTATACAAACGGCAAACAAGGTAGAAACAACGCATCCTGAGACAGCAAAAATGAAGAAGATTTTTATGATAACGATATGCTCTCTGGTGCCTAACCCCAAAAAAGTATCAGTACTTTTCGTTCAAGTAAAAATAATTTTAGAAGAATCTAAATATAAATTACATAAATGGGTGTAAAACGATCGTACCATTTTTGACAAAACTCACCAGAACGATGAAGCAACCAGCCATTTTTTATTGGCTCAGACAATATTACAAAAACTTTACAACTATGTTAGATTCCTTCTTGCGATACATTAAATTATAAAATTAATTTTCCTCCCATGTCAGAGAAAATATCAAATCGTCACATCTTATCTTCAAGTTAGATATTTGATCCACAAGGTGGTGTGTTAAGTGCGTGTATTGTAATAACTCTATTACAAGCTTTATGAAATAAAAACTTGAGATGGTATGAACAAGTTTTACAAAATATATCCGGCAAATAGAAGTTTCAAAAAGAATTGTCAATCTTAAATAAACTTAAAATTCCGAGACATATCTTTTGTAGTCAACCAACAAAAATTAACCTTCTCAGATGCTTCTGAGGTTGCATACAAAGCATGCATCTATGCAAAAAGCTTCAACTAGAAATATAGTAGTAAACTAAATATGTGCAAATACAAAGATAGCACCTTTAAAAAAAATAATGGTGTTCATTTATTATCTACACTTTTAAACATTGTAACAATTGCTTTGCGTTTAAAAATACACAAAATTTATCTCTGATGTAATTCAACTATTGTACTTCTGTAGATAAACACTTCACCCAGCATTTTAAAGGTATTTGTGGGCCACATAGTATCAGATACCCAGCAAAGAACAATAAATGGTACTTAGTTACATGTACCTACAGTAGATAATCTTGCTGATAATTAAACTCCTCAAACTTATGGTGGCACGGACCATCATGGCTGGCACTTGATGAAACTCAATGGCCCAGTCAAAATATTCGTTACAGTACTGACTCATTACCCGAATTAAAACGACTTGAATTAACATTAATCTCAACATTAAATGAATGTCCAAAATTTAAATCGACTACTGCAAACAATTGCTTATTGCTTCGCTAAGTTTAAATCCAGATGTTTGAAACTCGAAAATAAGGGTAATACCTTTCTTACTGATTTCTTTATTATTTTAGACAAGAGAAGGTCAATTTCTTTCCCGATAGTATAAAAGTACTTCAGTGACGTAATCAATTTGTTTTCTTTCAAAGTCAAAAACTGAAAACGGTTGAGACCATAAGTACCACTAATTTTCAATTTAAGTAAAAATTAAATATGAAGTAAAGGCATATATCAAATTTTCTTTCAAAGTTTAGCAGTTTTTTTTTATATGAAAAAACAATGATGAATTTTTTTAAATGTCAGTTTTGTGTTCCTGGCATAAAATTTAGTAAATAAAGTGATTTTAATAAAAATCAGCAAGGTTCAAAAACACAACCCACATTGTTCATCAAACTTTTTTTAGCCTTTTTGTACTAAATAAATCAAAACTTAAAAACGGTTGCTAGTAGAGACTCCAAAATCTTTTAATTAAATTTTTTTCTAATCTAATCTAATCCTTATTTTTGAAGTAATAACTGATATACAACTTATTGGCCGCCATTTTTAAACAATTAAACTTTTTTTGATTATAATTTTTGTATCCAATACAGGCTCATTAAAAGTTTTTCAACAATGTATAATAACTGAATTTTGCTCATTTAATTTTTTTTATAAATTTTCACTACTGTAGGCCAAAATTGATGATGATCTGGCATCCCTATAACATATATTATTATAAGGTATGCCCAATATTTAATATTTTTGTTTTAGACATGAGATTCTTTATTGGAAGAACAAAATAAAAAACTGTCTAAACTATTTCACATCCAACAAAATAAAGGCTTTTATGATCCGATATTTTTTCTTATACCGGGTAATAGTAAGAATACCAACATTTATATTTTTGGATTAAATACTGAGCCCTATGTTAGAAAACACTTGTCAAAAACATAAAAAACTTGATCAACTATTCCTCATCCAACAAAACAAGAACTTCTCTGACCCGATAAATATTCTTGTACCCGTTAATAGTATAGATATTTTCTCAACTATTCTACACAAAACAAATTATTTTTTTTACAAACCCCTTATTGAGGATCGCAGCTAAACGTCATTTTTGGTTTACATTAAGTTATATTAAATGTCAAGTAAACAAGATATGCGTCATTTATGTCAATAAAACTGATATGTATAAACACTATAAGTCACGTACGCACAACGTGACTTATAGCAAAATGGGCAATTCCATTTCAAACGGACCAGAGCTAGGGGGGCGTGCGTTGAGAAACTTGCTTATGTATTTTTTTTTTAGTTTCTATAACTTATTAGTAGTCCTTTGATCGATATATGAAAGTATGAAACTCATAAAAAGAAATTCTACAATTCTTTTTAGTTTCTTTGTCGTTTTTTAACTTAATCGCATTTTTTGTTAAAAAACCGCAATTTTATCTCAAAAGAAATAAATTTACTAATGAAATCAACCAAAAATTTTTCGTAGATTCCAAATCTGGCACCATTTCAAGTCTATACCTTGTCTATATGCCGCAAAAGCCATAAAACCATGTTTTTGTTCTTAGTGGGCTGTGCAAAAAGGAGCTTTTTTTAAATTTTTTTTAACCGCCATAGTTGACGTATTTTGATGTAAATTAATTGAAAAATATAAATTTGTTCTGGGTATTTGAATTTTAAGCGTTTAAAACTGAAAAAAATCTGCAAAGTAGGCCTATTCTTCAACATAAACTCTTACAAATGCACGTTTAGCCGCGCTCGGAGAAACAATACACCAAATATTATTAAAAAATTTAATTCTGGGGACAATTTTACATGGAAAATTGTCAGTGTTGTACTCATCGTCTATAGAAAAGTCCGTCTAGAAAAAAATGTTTATAAAATTTTTAAGCAAAAAATGCGTTAAAAATTAATTATTTTTTCATATTTACAAAAAATATTATAAACACACTAGGGTGTGGTTTAAAACTTTTTTTTAACAAATTTTAACAAGCGACAGGCAGATTTATGTTTGAATGCCAAAAATAATAATATTTTTAAATTTTTTTAAACAATAGACTCGGTCTAAATTTGTGCCGCAGGCGCAAAAACTATCAAACAAAGAGTAAAATGGCCAAAAATTGGTTCAAGCAACAAAAAATGTCTTTGTTAAACTTCTGAAATAAACTTAAAAAAATATAATCCAAATAATCTTTAAAAAAAAATTTAAGTAAATTTTGAACAATTTTTTTTTTCTAGATGGGTTTTTCTTTGCCAGATAAGCACGACACTGACTATTATCTATGTAAAATTGTTTGCAAAACTAAATTTTTTAATAATATTTGGTGTATAGTTTCTCTGAAAACTGTTAAATGTGCATTTGTAAAAGTTTATGTTAAAAAATAGGCTTATTTTTGCAGTTTTTTCGAGTTTTAGACCTTTAAAACCCAAACACACAAAACAAATTTATATTTTCTAATTAATTTACATCAAAACACGTCAACTTTAGCGGTTAAAAAAAAATTAAAAAATGCTCCTTTTTGCCCAGCCCACTGAGAACAAAAACATGGTTTTATGGCTTTTGCGGCTTATATACAGGGTATAAACTTAGAGTGGCGCCAGATTTGGATTCTACGAAAAATTTCTGATTGATTTCATCAGTAAATTTATTTTTTTGAGTTAAAATTGCGGATTTTAAACAAAAAATGCAATTAAGTTAAAAAACGTCAAAAAAACTTTAAAAAATCGTAGAATTTTTTTTATGGGTTTTATACCCTCATATACCGATCAAAGGACTACTAATAAGTTATACAAACTAAAAAAAAAATACATATGCAAGTTTCTCAATGCACCCCCCCTAGCTCTGGTCCGTTTGAAATGGAATTGCCCAAATGTCAAAATCGGTTTGTAGACAAATCTGCCGCCAGATAGCGTATTCCTCAGCTGCGATTCCAAATGGCAACGCAAACTATTATTATGTACTACTTCATTACATTACTAATAAATAGCATAATATAATATTTTGTTAAAGCAAATGTATCGATACAATTCTACTTGCTGTGTATAGCAAAATAATGTAAAAATATAATATGTTTTAAGAAAAACTGTATGCAACTTCATATACACAAAAACATTTACTCGTTTTTTATTCCTGCATGATATTTTTATGCATCAATGATTTTACTTTTATATTTAAGCAAACTAGTTTATTATCAAAATAACGATTTTTGTGCACACAAAAAAATTAGTACGTTGTACAAATAATAATACAATCAATAAGTTTTGAACAATGGCCTATAAGGCGACTCCTAAACAACCTCCTACATACACATCTCCAAACGGAAGGTACATGAGCCGAAAGGTCTCGAACTTCCAGGCAATTCCCAGATGGGTGGGGTTTAGTCGGTAGGCACCCTTAAAAAGGTGAATCCGACACGTCCTGGGAGCGAAGTCTTTAGAAGATTCCCCACCTACGCCTAACAAAAAAAAAAAAAAAAAAAAAAAAAAGTTTTGAACTTGTTTTAGAAAATAACCACCTATACTAGACAGTCGATATACAATTGGAAAAACAGTGTCCATGCTGTTTACGTCCGCAAAAGTCAACAACACATAAAAGTTTAAAACTACAAAATCCGCAACAAACTGTGTGGATAAACGACTAAATATAAACAAAATTAAATAGTGATGGCCGTTACTATGTAATAGTTCATTATAAAATATATAAAACAAATTTTCTATGTACTATATCACAAATATATTTAAAAAACCGTAACTAGTTCCAACCTTTACAAAACCATCATCAGACAGTAATACAAACAAAGTATAAAAATTAACAAAAAATGTACAAAGCATATATACGACAAGCAATCCACAAAGCAAACCACCCACAACGTCAAACATGGTACGATTAAATTGGTGGAAAAAGACTTCTTCCACTAACCAATTTAATCAACCAAACATTGACTTAGTTTGTGGATTAAATATAATTTCTTTCTAATATTTGTATTTGTGGTCTAAAAAAATAAATTCTGTTCAACAGCATCTTGAACATAAAAACCATGTATGCTCTTTTTGACTGAAACCAAAGTAAACAGGATAGCTTTAATCTGGAAGATTCCGATTATTTGTGCCTACATCCACAAACAACAAGCATGTTCTCTAGACAACGTACGCAATTCAGGGCATTGGTTATAATAGCATGCTTCTTAAACTCAATATTATCTCTTGTCTTCACAATAAGACTATTTTTGTAATAGGCATTTTATCGTTCTCCAAATAAGGAAACCCCAAACTTTTCTGATGACCCTTCAGAAAGTTTTGACAAACTCCTTCAAGCTAATCAAAGAAAAACTGAAATAATTTTGTTAGGAGATTTTAATGTATAATACTAAATGGTTAAGTGATCTTCTACAACACTATCCGGACAACAAGGTATGATTTTTGCTGCTTCTCATAATCTTTCTTAACTTATTGAGCAATCCACATATTTTCCTCGTAATAAATTCCTTGGTGAACCAAGACTATTCAACTATTCCAGAGATTAAAACAACTACTGATTAGACTGCTTTAGGAAATTCTAATCATTCACTTATTACTTCTGTCATCCTCTGTCTGTCTACTCTTTCTATTACTACTAAACCTAAACTGCGCCTCCACCAATCATTATTCTAAGATAAACATAGTAAAAATAAAACAATATCTTAATAACTTCTTGTTTCGGTTCTACAAACCTCGTCAGTATGCCTTGTACGACCACGGCATCGCATGATAGCAAAGACAATTTTGAATAAATATTTCTGTCCTTATGAACACAATTGATAATGTAAATAATGAAAAGAAAGACTAGTGGCAACACTAGTCTTTCGTTTCATTATTTACATTAACTTCAATTTCGATACTCAGAGACTATACTACTAAAAATAGATATCATTATTCACTGAAACCCGTACTGAATTGTATATTAACAAAAGTATGGATTAAAAGATGTAATTAATAAAAAATATTCTATTAATAAATGGTCCATAAATAATAGATTAACAAAAAATAAAAACATTAATATAATAGGTGTCTCAAAACGATCCAACAATTTCAGTTGAAAATAAAAAAAACTTAAATCTGATTGTAATTAATATTTTTTGGTACCAATACAAAGATAATAAAAGAAATTTTACTTTTTAAAAATAAGATTGTTTAAATAACAACCATCTCGTTGGCGGGACACCTTAAACATTTCACGAAGATTTAATAAAGAATATTAAAGAAAGGATCAGATTGATTTCTCGACAACTTCATTTAACTCAGTTAATTTTACATTTAGTATATCTATACATTTTTATTTTTATTTTTATTAGCTGTTTTATTAAAACTAACTTAAGTTTTTGTCTCAGACTACTAATTTTGGATAAGAGATTGTACTCGCAAACCAACACCATTGCACGATAGCCTTGTCTCAGCATTGAGACTACCAACTCTTTCTCTTCTACACTTTCCTACTATGAACTATCTACCATCCTTGAACAATACTCTTCGGTCTATTCTTGACCATCTTTTGGTTCCCGACGTTATTAGGTATCAAAGTCTAGAGACCCAAAAAACATATGTCTTCCTATGTTCTATTTTTTCTCTTCCCAAATAAACTGAAAAAATTATGACTACAACAAACCTGCCAGAAAGTATAAAATAGACGGACTTATGCAATTTGAAATATGAAAATGTCAGTAAAATAAAATAATACACCCCAGGAAGGTACAGGAAACGTTTCCGTTTCCGAACAATCTTCCATTGACACACTTTCAAAAAGAAATGCAAGCCTTGAAGAAACTAAGCAGGAATACAGGCTCATGAAGAAGCTGCTAAACTGAGGAAAGCAGAGGCTTAAAAAACTTACCGCTAGAATAAAACCAAAAGTTAAAGAAATTGCTCACAGGTTGTTTAGCTACACATCAAAGCTGTGGAGAAAGAAAGACAACTCAGGGATAGAATCAAAGAGTCTTAACTAGCAAAAATATCTATTCACAAAATGTAAACGGACAAACGCCACCTTCAGAGCATACAGTAAGGAAGACGTAGTCGTAATTGTAAGCAGTAGGAAGGACACAAAGAGCTACCTTGTAAGAATATTAACGGAGAGACACCCGGAGTTAGTAGCCGCTATGACGGAAGAACAACGAGAAACCACTAAATGGTGGTGTGGGGTCACAAGAAACTCCATCATTGCTCAGAACGGCAAAAAGAGAAGGAAAACAAAAGTCATACCTATGTAGTAAAAACCACAGTAGAAATAGAACACTGGAAAGGCTAAAAGAAATAACTAGAGCAATGCAAAAAATAAAACAAATGGCAACTAGGAAAGAAAAATCGAGACTAGCCTGTGTCACGAATGCAGAAGCAGGAATGGCCAAAAAAGTGCTGGAATACTGCCTCAACGAAGAAGGTCTCAAAATGACAATACACTGCAACATGAAAACACACAAGTAAAAAATTACATGCATAAGAAGCAAAAGAACAGACAAAAGAACACAATCCTAATTAAACCAAATGCTATGCAAAAGTAATAAAATGCATAAATAACAGAGTGGACACAGAAGAAATAATTGTAAAAATAAACAAGACAAAAGATAGCAACATTAAACTAGTGGTCAAAAGCAAAAAAGAAGAAACAACAAAAAAGTTTTAAAAAATACTGGATAAAAAATCGGTATAAGGCTTGTAGACGTAAACCTCAACAAAGACAAAGTTAAAGAAGTCATGAACAAGATACTCCTGAGAGACAACCACAGTGTTACGGTAGACACGGTAAAACTAGCAGAAAAAGTTAACCAAAATGGAGTAAGATATGTATTTGCGAGTATGCAGAAAAATGTAGCTAAACACCTCGCAGCAAAAAGAAGAATAGGCTCAGACTGAAACAGATGGAGAGTGATGGAGATCTTCTCTTCGCCAAAATGTTACAGATGCCATAGACTAGGTCACAGTGCAACGGAGTGCAAGGAAATAGATGAAAACCCTTCAAATATTGTGGGAGTACTGAGCATAAATTGAAAGATTGCACCAGCAAACAGAAGTGCTACTTGTGCAAGGTAGGTCACAAAACGGCAAACCCTGCTTTTAGAAAACTAGTGCATGAAAGAGAAAGAAAATGCTGCCAAGGCGAGACAATGAAGAGAATCTAAGTTAACATAAACAGATGTAGAAAAATAACAACTTTTCAAAAAAACGTGAGCGAGAAAGAGAATCTGAGTAACCACATAAACATACACATAGAAATCGACCCCCTGGGGGTCGATTCTGATCTCCAGTGACTTTTGTCACCGGTGGCTTTTCTCACAAAAATGACGTATTTCAATAAAATGTGACAAAATTTTGGTGAGTTTTGCCACTGGTGACAAAAATCGGTGACTTATAACATGCATAATTTAAAAGTGATAGTTCGCGTGAGTTTTCTTTAAATAATGATTTTAGTTGATTTATAAACAATTTATAAATTATTACATCATTATTATTAAGAATAGCAAGCAATATTTGCAGTAACAAGCTTATAGAATAATTTAATTACCTTTTATAACGTTAAATTCATAATAAGTAATAATAACCTAATTATTATAGGTTGACTTTAACCGCCGGTGACATTTCTCACCGATGGTTTTTCTCATCAAAATTACGTCACTTCCAGAGCATGCTATTTTAATATTTGTGAGTTTTGTCACAGAATATACAGAGTAAAAGCGTATAAAAACCGGTGACTTTAAACAGGCTCAATTAATACGGTGACTTTTATGACAGTTCGTGTGAGTTTATCTGTCATTATTAAAATTGAATAAAATTCTAATAAATATTGTGATATACTCAATTCTTTCAATAACCATTTATTTAAAATTGTGTGAATAATATACATAAATTAGTTGGCTCGCATATTGACGACACATACCGCATTATTATAGTATTAATGTACTTCGATGCATTTGCGGAATATATTATGATGCGTGCGTCTAGTGTGCAGCGGTCGTCTGCTTGTTCATTATTCACTTAATTAATATATAATATTATTTTATGTTAATGAAATTATGATAAGCATTAACTAAACTGCTCAAGCAAATTTAATAAGACTTTAGTCGAGTAAATTTTGATTATATATGTTTGGATTTAGGCAGATTGATATATGATATATTTGTAAAATAAAACAAACTTTATAAATTTTATTTTTAATATGCAAACAATAACATCATCAACTAAAATACAATTATAAAACAAATATATACATACTTTCGTTACATTTAATTTAAACATACTTAATCAAAATTAATTAATACTTAAATAAATTCTTAAGACAAAAGCAATTTAATTAATTTATTATGTTACTTATTGAGATAAGCAAATGTAACGTATAATGATATACTGATTGGTAGTGTATTATTAAATAATAATATATTTACATCAAAGATGAAAACGAAACTAATAGATTTGCTGTTATCGTATGACATAGAGCCAAAGATAGACAAACCAACACGGCTTTAAAATTGTCTAGATAACATTTGCCTTAGTAAAGTGCAGGAAATATTATAGGAAATGTCTTAGAAAACGGATTATTATAAGATCATAATAAATATAAACATAATAGAATTCAATCTTATAAAACAAATTAAAACACCGGTTAGTTATCACAAAAATTTTAACAGTGCCAGCAATACTACAAAATTTATAAATTATCTTAGTTCTCACGACTATAGTACTGCAACAATCAATAACGACCTTAAATAAAAATGTCAATTATTTTCTAAACACATTCATTTTTTGTTAGAAGCAGCGTTTCCTTTAAAGAATTTACCAATATAAACAATAGATCACAATGGAAATAACAATATCCGCAAATAGACTGAAAGATTTACACATATTACGGAGATCTGGCTTCAAAGAAGACAAGCTGTTTTATAATCGTTATAAATCCATCTATAAATAAGTCTTAATTTTGGAAATAAATGCATTTTAATCAAAAATTAAGAGAATCTAATATATGAATAAACCGCCTGGACTATCATAAATGACGTTGTTGCGTCCAACAAACCCAACAGTGTTGTTAGTTCAAGTATTAACAACAAAACTAAAACAAATTCAGAAAATATTGCCAACCATTTCAATAACTACTTAAACATATAACTGAGACTATAGCAGTAAATAGCAAACCTACCCACGGAAGTAATATTGATCTCAGTTCTAAGTAAATTTTTTTTATCCAGTGACACAAGATGTACGTGATGGAGTACAGCAACTTAAAAATACGAACTTTGCAGGGTCAGATGGAATTAGCAGCAAATTTTTTAAAAGTGCATTGACATTATTTCTAGACCATTTTACTATCAGAAAATAAATTGCTAAATCAAGGTATCTTTCCCAAACATTTTAAATTAGCAAAAGATTGTTCCCGTGTTTAAAAAGGGAGATGAAAGTAACAGCGAGCATTATCGCTCTATATCAATTTTGAGTACTTTTGCCAAAGTGTTAGAGAGTATTGTGGCTTTCAAAATAACAATTTTTTTGATCAGTGTAATCTTTTTAATAATATGTAATATGGATTTAAGGAAGGTAAATCGACTTAAGATGCCATTAAATTTAACGCAAATAGTTCAAAGCTGAAATAAGCACATCGACTATTTATTAAAAAAAACTAGGGTATCTGTGTGATGTTGCTACAAAGCTAAAAAATATTGTGGACTTTAATATTCTCAAGTTATTCTACTATGCGCACTTTGAGTCTTACATATCGTACTGTATAGTTGCTTGGGGTAATTCTAGTAAGGTTGAAAAAAAAAATTAAGTTGCAAAAACAAATAGTTTTTAAGATTAAGACAAACATTGCAGACCATTATTTCAGAGCAAAAAAATAATGACTGGGTATTGTGTATATATTTTTCAAACACCGTTATATGTTAAAAACAATTTGTCAATTTTTAAAACACAGACACAACAGAAAAGCATATAACACAAGACATAAACATACGTTAAAAGAGTTATTATTAAACAGAGCCTATTACAAAAAGAATACTTTAATGATAACTCCTTCAAATCGTAAATAATGCTAGTGATAATGATGTATATTCATTCAATTTATGTTTATTGTAATTATATAAGTTTTAACGCATTTTATTTTAAAAAATGTATGTTTATTAATGTAATATTATATTATGTGAATTGACTCAAATTATATTAATTTATATTTTTAATTATTTCAATGCACAATTGATTGTTTGAAAATATATTTAAAATAATTCACATGAATATAGCAACTTTGACAGATTTAACAAAATTACTAGGTTGCCATGTAAAAACCATCGATGAGTTTTGTCACCACAAATGTCAGAAATAAGTATCCATGGAAACATGTGAGTTTTGTCATCGGTGACAAAACTCACATAGATCAGAATCGACCCCCTGGAAGGGAAAACAAGATAGAAAAAAAACAAAGGCTGGGTCAGGCTGGGTCTTCCGTAGTGGCCAAGAGAAGAAATTCCTGCCAAACTTGGACCAAAACACAAGAGAAACAATTCGCACCGCTGACAATCTAAAAGAAACTATAATTAAAACCTTCAAAAAAACACTAAACAATAAAAGAGGAAGAGTAAATTACAAACCAATGTATTGATGGAGTGAAGATATCGCAAGCAAGAGAAGGTGCCGTATAAAAACCAACAGAACTGTGATAAGAACAAATGGCAAAACAACAAAAGAAGTCAATCTACTGCAACAAGCACAAGAAGCATATTGAAGATAGAGAGAAAAACTCTAAAAAAAATAATAGATTTTAAAAAGATGGCATGGAAGGAACTATGCAAAAAAATTAACTCGGACATGTGGGGCAAAGAGTATAAAATTGTCACTAAAAAATATACCAAGAATCCCCGATAAAAAAAGGCCAAAGCGATAAAACTATTTCCGTACCAAGGCAAAACAACATAGAAAGATACAGATGGCTGGTGGCAAAATTAAAAAGTAGAAAGCCCACGGCATAGACATCCCGCCGGAGGTAATCAGAGCGATAGCGACACAAAGACCGCAGCTTTGTGTGAATGTATTCGACACACTTATTAAGCAAACAAGTATTAATAGAGTATCCTACCAAAAGGAACAAAAGCAAGACAACTCGATCCATTTACAATATTAAAGAACTTAGGTAAAAAACTCAATTCTTTGTAACTATGATTAATTTAATCAGATTATTTTTATTAAGCACTCTATAGTAAATGATAAACCGGCAACAATACCCAATGATTTTAATACTATTTTAGATTTATGTCTTACCAATAGTGATACTATGCAAGTACCTAAATGCGCTTATATTATTCTATGCGACAGATATCATCCCTCTCTTATTATTAGTGTTGTAATCAAAAAATGTGCTGCTATTGATGATGGAACTTACTTCAAATATGATTTTAAACGTGCTAACTACGTAGAAATTAATACATTCCTAGCCCGCACTGATTGGTCTATTCATAATCTATGTGAATCCGTAAATGATGCGGTTGCTATATGTTATGATGTTATTTATTTTGTAATCGATCTGTATGTACTTAAAAACACAGTTAACAAACGTCGCTGCTTTCCACTTTGGTTTTCCAGAAAACTAATTGATTTAATTCTACCCAAAAAAAAACTGATAAAAAGTGGAAAACATCACTTTTAGCTTCCGACTATGTTGTTTTTACAAGATTGAGATCTAACTGCAAATCCGAGACTTTACTATGCTATAGGAAGTATTTGGATAATGTTGAACAGTGTATACCCGATAGTTTAAAACTATTCTGGTCTATTGTCCGGAATAAAAATAAATCCAACAGCATTCCGTCCTCAATGTGTTTACACAATAATGTGGCTACGAATGGAGCTGACATTGCCAATCTTTTTACAGACATTTTCTCATCGGTGTATAAACCTCCTACACACATTCAATCAGCGTTTGTATCCAATATTTCTGTGAACTTAACTAATATTCCAGTTAGCTTAGACTATGTGATGGAAGCATAGGCAAAACTGAAAGTTGATAGTCCTGGACCATATAACTTGCCTTCCTTGTTTCTACGGAACTGTTGCCAAACGTTATCTTACCCACTCCACCAAATTTATTCGTTTTCATTGTTATAAAAAATCTTTCCAAATTTGTGGAAACAATCTTATATTGTACCAATCTTTAAATCCGGTTCCAAATCGAATGTAACTAATTACAGGCCAATAACAATCCTGTCGGTACTGCCAAAAACTTTGAAAAATTAATACATAAACGCTTTTTTTTTCCAAAAAAATCAACTCAAACAAACTTGTTTGTATTAACTAATTATATAATTAAAGCATTGGAAAGTGTTGATGAGGTCCATGCATTCTACATGGACTTCAGTAAAGCATTTGATTCTGTTAACCATAACCTGCTAATTAACAAATTGAGTGCATATGGTGTCGGTAATCCATTGCTTAAATGGTTACGTCTTATTTAAGTGAACGTGTCCAGCAAGTTAAAATTATCACCTATCTATCTCATTCCATTAAGGTGACATCAGGTGTACCCCAATGGTCCCATTTGAGACCTGTCTTATTTTAAATTTTTATTAATGACATATCTGATATTTTAAACTGTCACCACCTGTTATTTGCAGATGATGTAAAGGTATATCGTAGAGTTAACACTATTGCTGATTGTCTTACCATGCAAAGGAATTTACTAGCGGTCAATAAATGGCGTGTTCTTAACCACATGGATCTTAATATTAAAAAATGTATGTATATATCATTTTCAAAAAGCAAAAATCCTGTTAACTTCATCTATACTTTGAACGGTACCGGTTTAGGAAAAGCTAACTTAAGGAGATTATCGTAACACCTTAGCCAATGTGTAGGAATGTATGTATGTATTTATGTATCTATTCGTTTGTTTGTCATACTTGTAATCACTGTTTGTAAACAATTTTTATGTAATTTAACATGCAAATGCAGTTGCGTTAAAAATTATTATTATTATTATATACGTTAGCACATTTTCTGAGGTTGTTACATTTTCTTCAGCGTCTTCTATAATTGAATCTGATATCTTCAATTTCATAATAATTATCATTAATTAAATTCTGAGTTTCACTGTAGCTAATAATAAATGTACATTAATATCTATTTTGCAATTAGCATTGTTTACTAAAACATGTTTTGTTGCAATTTTAGTCTAAAAGCTTTTAGAGTGGGCGTATGATTATACCAGTCTTTTAGATTTTGTATAACAAATAACGTATTCTCTATTAAACCCTGAATTATTTTAGACGTAATTACATATAACGTAGGTATCTTTGGTTTTTAATTTCATAGAGATAAATTTGATTTTATTTTCCATGCAAATTTATCAATACAATAAACATTTGTTTGTTTCTTTCCATTTTCAATAAAAGTTCACGTTTTGGAAATACTCAATAGCCAATTCTAATGTTTGTTTTTTTCTTTCTGATAAACATTTGTAAACAGGCAAGACAGATTTGTAAAGTTAATCTTGAAAAACGAAATAATCGTTGGGCTTGTGCATAGGCGTCTTACAAAGACGAAAACAAGTTACTTAGAAAATAAAAGTAACTTGCACATTACAGTTAGTACTACTAATACTGCAACATTGAAAAAATAAAATTGAAAAATGTGGTTAAAATTTACAAAAAATAAAAATAATAATAATAATAAAATTAAAATTAAACAAAAAAGAAGTATTTTGAAAATAAATTATAGATAAAGGGAAAAATGAATTGGAAATCAATTAATATCTAGACTATGCAACACTAGAACAGGTAAAACATGTTCGTATAAATGTACACACAGTGTCTCAAGTTTACTATATGTAACCTGCAACAATGTCGAACAGTCTTGAAATTACAAAATGTAAATATTAAAATGGTCTAAAATCATCCATATACGCGTTTCGAAATTTATTTCTCATCAGTATGGCTTTACTTTAGACTTAAACATAATTCTAAATTAGATAAATTAACTTACTTAGTCAACTCGGTCTCGTAGCAACGTTTAAACTAAATTTATAAAAAAGAGGGTGAACTATTTATAGTATCTGAATCATTAATGACTTCTGAGAATGAAGGATTAAGAAATCTCACATTTTTCGGACTAATTACCTAGCGATAATTACATGTAAACATTAGAACAAATGTCCATTAATGGACATTTGTTCTAATGTTTAGATTTGTAAAGATTTAGTTCTTTCACACAGCACAAGTTTAAACAATTAATAATATTTTTTACATCTCTTTTAACATTTGATGAAGCCATACATCAATTTGATCAGTTCTTTGGTATCTAATGCCGTTTTTATAACATTTTATTTGGATGCAAATGCTTTAGTCGTACTTTTTTATTCAATTACAGATTAATTGTTTGATGTTTTTCAAGGGAATTGAAAAACTTAAATGTAATTTAAACGTTGGACCCGACGGCATTCCTTCTTTACTGTAAAGAAGTGCATTTATTCTATTGCAAAGCCATTGCACTTACTTTTCAATGATTCTTTGAATGAAACTAAATTTCCTCAATTATGGAAACAAAGCTATATTACACCTTTGTTTAAATCTTGAGCCAAAGCTATCACTAACTATAGAGGCATTTGCATTCAATGTATGTAAACTGTTAAAATGCTACTTGGAACTCTTCCATTCCATATAGCACCTAATAATAGACACAGCAAACATGAGCAGTCCATTTCACGCGACCCTCTCCGATTTAGCTCAAATTTTGTAAATTTTTTTGGGTACCCAAAATATAACTTCATGCCAAATTTCAGACCTCTAAGTCACATAGTTTGCCTCGTAGAGCCAATTGAATTTTACGGCAATTTTTCAAGTTCAACTTTTTTTTTTTTTTAATTTCATTTATCTTAATAGCATTTCAGCCTGGAAAAATTTTACAGTCATAACTGATGGGAAATTCTCCAAGGAATTGAATTCAGGGGTCAGATGTTTGATAGCTCGCCGAGCATGCGCAAAAAACAAAACACAGTTATTTCACCTAATAAGCCGTTGGTCCCATCAACCCCCTTCATACAAGTTGTAAGACTTCTGGGGCGATGTAAAATAGCTGTAAAACGCGAAATAAAGAAGAAATTTTCCCACACTAGTGGTAGTTTTTGCTCTAGAACCTCTTGAACGCAAAAAAACATTTTTTAATCAAAATGTTCGCACATATTGATTAATATATACAGGGTGTTAATGAATAAGGGTAACAAACTTCTAGAGTGAGTAGGGAAGTTTATTTAAGACATTTTTTATTCATAAACTCATAGGCAACCATGTTCACCCTAGAAGCTGCACGTCAAAAACTTTTTTTTCAAGTTGGCATATTTCATGTCTTAAAATGCTTATGATTTTGACGTATAAAATAGTTGAATTTGTGTTACTTGTTACTTAAATCATGAATCAGCATGGTTTTTAAGATTATAATAATGATAATAATAAGTACATTTATTGCACATAGTACAAATATATATCTTAACGATTACATAATTAGAAAAATATATAAAAAACAAATGTTCCCGCAGTGGGTTTAAGATTAGATTGAATGTAGTAACATTCATCCAGTCTTCTTCTTGAACCTGGTCTATACTAGAATTTAAACATAAAAATTGATGTTAGTTTACGGCAAAGCACATTGTAATGGTAGACTTGCGACACCCTTGTATACAGCCCAATTTCTAAATCGTCCAATACCTTTCAATAGAGTGTTTGCAAAAGTTTATCAGCGAATGCAAAATATAGGAACTTTTGCAGTCAACATGATGAAACATTTAGCAGGGAAGGCATTAACTCTTGCAACAACCATATTTGGGCTGACAAAACCCTCATACTATTCGACAATCCAAACTCCAACACAAATTCGGAATCAAGAAATCAACGTGTGGGCTGACATTGTTGACGGTCGTTTGATTGGGCCATACCTTCTTCCACCTCGTCTCACCGGTCCCATTTACAAGATCTTTTTAGAAGAAGTCTTGCCAAAATTGTTGGAGGAAGTATCTGGGGATTTGCCGACAGAAGTGGTTGCAACATGACGGTGCGCCGGCACATCCTTTGTTTGCCCTGAGGGGTCAGTAACGTGGCCGCCACGATCCCCGGAGCTAACGCCCCTAGATTTCTTATTATGGGGTTACATGAACAGTCTGGTGTACGAGCCAGTCAAATCAGAAGATTTGTTAGCGCGTATTATGGCAGCTGCGCAGGAAATTGAAGAAATGCCTGGAAATTTCGAAAGGTTTTATGAAAATACGCTGCAAAGGTGCATTGTTTGCATCAAAGTTTGTGGTAGACATATTGAGCAATTATTGTGACCAGTTTAGATATCTCATTAAAGTTTCAAAAAATAGCATTGTTTTTCAAATTTTTGACTTTTAAGCATGATTTTTAACAAAATAACAAAAAAAATCATCCTTTGATTTATGACATGAGTACGGTTGAAGATAGATCTAGATATGCTGTTCAAAAAAGATGGACAATTTAATTGCCAATAATTTTTATATCCTTTTTTTTTTTTTATTTAGACTTTTAAGAGAGACATTCGAATATTGTATAAAAAACAAAAAAGTTTTTGAAGTGCTGTTTCTATGGTGAACATGGTTGCCTATGAGTTTATATATATGTTTATATGCAAAAAAATTGATTAAAAAATAATTTTGTGCGTTTAAGAGGCTCTAGAGCGAAAATTACCAGTAGTGTGGGAAAATTTTATTCAAGCATCTTAAAGAACATATTTTTAGCTGTCTTTTCCCAAAATTTGAAGTCTTAATCGGAGGCAACTTTTGAGAAATTAATTTTTGAAAAAACAACGCAAGCTATCAAAAATCTGACCCCTGCATTCAATTCATGGGAAATTTTCCATTGATTATGACTGTTCTAAAATTTTTACAGGCTGAAATAAAGAATAAATAAAATTTAAAAAAATTAAAGTTGAACTTGCCGTAAAATTCAATTGGCTCTACGAAGCAAACTATATGTGACTTAGTGGTCTGAAATTTAGCATGAAGTTATATTTTAGGTACCCAAAAAAGTGTACAAAATTTGAGCTAAATCGGAGAGGGTCGCGTGAAATGAACTGCTCACTTGACGTAGAATTGCCCAATTTAAAAAACTATTCTTTAAAGACTTAAGAAAGTGATGTAAATCAAAATAATGTAGAACTTGGGTTAACACTTGATTGATCAAATACTAAATCTCTTGGTTTTAAACCAATCTCATTCAAATTGTTTACAACAGCAGTTATGAAATCAACAAGAGAAGCACCATTTGCTGCTCCAGTTAACAAATAATAAGCAAACGGCATTCTTTTAAAAAATATGGTCCGTTAAGGTTGGTGTTTTACCTATATGGCTAAGACTTTGAAATAAATTTTTAACAGATTGTAAAAAATATTGTAATTTAAATTACTTTTTAATTTAATATCATCAAGCATTAAGACACATTCCATTGATTGGACTCTTTCTTTTAATGTTTATTAGGGAAATGTCTAGGCGCACGCAATCATGACAAAATCGTAGATACTCCTGTTAATGTTATTTTCAAATTACTTTGAATAAATTTTTATGCATTCGGAGCAGTAACTAATAATTTTTAATCTCACCGCAAAATATTAAGACAGTATTGAAAAAAAAACATACACGATTTTGTGCAAAATTCTATTAATAAAAAGTCAACAACAACAAAATCGGATCATAAAATATTAAAATATTTTCAGAAAGAATTAAAATCTGGCCACAAACGGTAAAAATGCATTTTTTTAATAAAATGTCAAAAATAGCAAAATCTGATCTTAAAACATAAAAATAAACCGGCTACAAACTTTATAAATTTATAAAATGTCAAAAATAGTAAAATATGGCTTTGAAACATCAAAGTATTGTTAAAAAGTAACAAAATTTGGCTATAATCTAAGTCAAATTTAACAAAATTCAGTCATAAAATTGAAAAATGTTTATGAAATTTCAAAAATAGCAAAATCCGGCCATAACATCAAAATATTGTCATAAACTATCAAAAAGTGCAAAACTCTATTCATAGAATGTCAAAAATAGCAAAAGTCAGTCCTAAAGTATAAAAATATTGTCAGAAACTACTTAAATTCACCATAAACTGATAAAAACTGGAACATTCTATTTTTGAAAAGTCACAAACGGCAAAATTTGGTTATAAAATAATAAATTATTAATAAAAACAAAATGCAACCAAAAATTGTTCGTAAAATTTCAAAAAAAGCAAAATCCGGCATTAATTTCAAGCAATTGTCAGAAACCACCACAATCCGACAATAAACTGTTTAAAAAATTGTTGAAAAAACCAAAATCCGTCATAAACTGTTGAAAGTAAAACATTTTTTTAAAGAAAAAATATCAATATATTGTTGAAAAGAACAAAAACCCATCCTTGAAACATCAAAATATTGTCAGGAAGCACCAAAATCCAGCCATACACTGTTGAAAAGTGCAAAACTTTTTCAAGAATGTCAAAAGTAGCAAAATTCGGCCATAAAGTATGAAAATATTGTCAGAAACCACCAAAATTGTGCAAAATTCTATTGATAAAATGTCAAAAATAGCTAATGCCAGTCTTGAAACATTAAAATATTGTTGAAAAGCACCAAATTTCATAATATTCCAAAAATAGATAGATAGAGAAATTCGGCTAGAAATTATCAAAATATTGACAGAAAGATTCAAAATCCTGTCATAAAGTATAAAAACATTGTCAGAAAGTACCAAAATTTTTCATACTGTTAAAAAATGAAACATTATATTTATCAAAACTCAAAAATAATAAAATTCCGTTATAAAATATTTTCAAAAGGAACCAAAATCTGGCCAAAAACATTTAAAATGTGCAAAAATCTTTTTGTAAAATGTCAAAAATATCAAAATCCTGCCATAAACTGTTAAAAAGTGAACCCATTTTTATGTCAATACCAAAATATGAGAAAATATTGTTAGAGAGAACCAAAATCTGACATAAACTGTTGAAAAGTGCAAAATCTATTATATTCAGTTATTGATTTATTTTTATGTCCATATGACACAAGCCTCAAACTCAAATATGTTCTTAAAATGTTAATCTACAATAAAATTGATGATCATTTGTGCATTTTACAGACTTTAAAGTTTTAATCTATTTTTATATATATATACAGGGTGTTAGACAAAAAAAACGTACGGCTGAATAACTTCGTTATTTTTTAACCGATTTATATGATTCAAAAACCATTTTAAATGGTTTTTTGAGTATTATAAAGGCAAGTACACACATATTTGTTTTTGTTTCTAGTATAGTTGCTATAGCAACCAACTTTGTTTTTTTAAACGGCAGCATACATTTTTTATTTTATTTTTTGAATCTTTATGGTATTCTTAACACAACTATGTAAAATAATAATATACTTTTATAACAAAATTTTTTGATAAATTTGAAAAACGTAATATTTGTTTTTTTATTTAAAAAAAATTCATTATGATTTTAATTAATGTAGCAGCAGTACCAAACTGTCACACTTTATCATACATTCACAACTTCGAGCAGAGATATAATAATTATTTTAAATAATAACTTAAAGCACAATAAAAAGTTTACTAAATTTGGAATGTAATGAAGTAATTTAATTTCGAAATTTAATAAACAATTGAAGAATTTGGATTCTCATATATTTCATGACACTGGAAGTTTCATTCTCTACACGTTGCAAAAAACCGATTTTAAATAGAAGTTAATTGTGCTCGAAGTTTTACGACACTCAAAAAACTGCTGCCTTAAAACATTTATTTATTCAAAAATCAGTTACAATAGGATAGTCTTTGTTGATTGGGTCACTTTCACATACAGGAGGTGAAACACGTTATAATTTTAGTAAACCTATTTGAAACATTAATTTCATGCAAGTAAACAAAATAGAAAACATAACCTTAGAAAAGATAATGTCACATATTTATATCAAATTTGTATCTGTAATTATGATAGAATTTATACAAATCATTATTAAATTTAAAATCACAGCTGCAATTAAACTGATACCTGCACTTATTATTAACAATTTTGATAATCGAGAGTTCATGCTGTTTTTAAAATACTGTGCACAATCATGTAGTGAAACAAATGAAAAAGTTGTTTATTCAAAAATTGTTCTGATGGACTTTAAAAACTGATTTTTGTTTCAGATTGGAATTTTAACAAATCTTGCTAGCTAACAATATGAACTGTCATGTTAACAAATCTTGTTTGCTAACAATATAAACGGTTATCACATCAGGAAGCATGGCAAACTTCTAGATAAAATAATAATATATATAAAAATTTATTTTGTTAAAGTAATCGTTCATACTGTTAGTAAACAAGATTTGTTAAAATGACAGGACGTCATATTGTTAGCTAGCAATATATCTTGCTTACATTCTAGCAATGTACATAGAGAATAGCCCCGATTGAGCTGTATTTTATCTGTTATTAAAGTGAACTTACCATTACTTCAACAAAAAATTGCAATTTGTATGCTACTTAATGATGCATAGTAATTTAAAAACTGCATGAAGCACTTAAACTACAAAGTTTAGATTTTTTGTGTAGACATGTTTAAAAAACTGTTCATATTTCCTCAAATATGCTCAGTAATGTTCTCGTAAAAAAAAATGTAGTAAAAATATTACATACTTTAAAAATTATTTTAATATTTATTAAACATTCATTTAATTTTAAAGTATTGTGAAATGTATTTGAAGACTGCATAAATTATTGTTAACATCAAGTCAAAAGAATAACTACATTTACTGAATATTATGTAATTACTTTAAAGGATACTTGGGTATACTGACCTTTATTCTTTATCAAAATAACAATTGATAAAATCAGAAATACTGACCAATACACTTCTACATTACAACTTCAGTGAAAAAAATTTATTACTACAAATGTATTTTTCTTACTTCAATAAGTCATAAAACTAAAAAAGGTCCCTTAAACAATACGACACATAATTTAATGTTATCAATGAATATCCTGCATTTATCTTCCACGGCCTGCAGGCAGGCCTTGCGCTGCCACCCCGCCCTGCCAAGAGCCTCCTCTTCCACCTCGCGAAGACGGATTAGTGCCTCTCCCTCGACCTCTCGCTGCTAAAAGAAATATGTATTAGAACACACGATATAAGTAAAACAATTGCATTTACTGTACCTTGCGCTCGAAGTATAGCACTTTTACCTCGGCCTGCCGTCCCGGCCTTCGTCTGCTTCTTAAACATCGGAGCATTCTTTAACATGTCGGGCAGTATGAGAAATCTGATTTTTGATCCACGGATATAAACATTTTCAAGTTGTGCCACTCTGCCATCACGATAGGTTACTGTGATTTGAGTCATTTGGCAATTCATATTATCTTCAGCTTCGATTAATTTTCCTCTATAAACTTCGCCGGTAATTGTTTCACAAGTTACAATATGCCCCTCGGCTTCGTGTAATACTTTGATGGGTATTCCGATAGACATCTTGCTCTAATTTGTGTACACAGATAATATAAATATTTGTTGTAAATCAGCGGATGATCGCAGATTTGTTTCGGACGCTGATTTTTCCGTTTGTTTTGTTTTGAGAAATTGAGGTTAGGAAAATCCAAACGTTTGTTTGGCGTTCGAATTGGATCAAATGTTAGTTGATGGTGGGTTAAATGTTACAGACGCGTCGACGTTGCCGGTTTTCTAAATAATCATATCATTTCTCTCTAATAGACGCAACCAAGCTCATTCTGGTTGAATCATTATTGTGATGAATAATTCAAGAGATGATTAATTTATCATTTTATATAAACGTCAATAACAGAACATTGTTGTAGCCAAAGTTTGTTTTAATATTTTTAGTAAATGCAAGCTGATTTAATTATTTTTTCTATTTATTTAAAAAAAAAAACAGTTAACAGCCATAATAAAAAAAAATTAATTATGTTTATTCCAACTAGAATAAGTACTATCAGAGCAACAAAAAACAAAAAACGTATTGAGATTTTTAAACGTACAGTGAATTGAATAAATAATGTAATAGCACTTATTTTTTTATCTTTGTTATTTAATAAATACTGTTTTCAGTTTGAGCAATCCGTTATCACAAAATAATTATCACAAATACCAAATTAATCACTGAAATGTAAAAAAAAACTTTTATCATATGCAGATTAGGTTCTGTATATTGCATTTAACATCATTTATTCAACTGGCAAGTAGTGGCATTTATATATTTGAAATGTCAAATAGATAAGAATAGCTAAAAATATCAAAAATTGCTTTATAGTATTTGTTTTTTTTGCGCTGATGTACCTAGAAATGTAAAATTTTATTTATTTATTAACATTGAGATGAGAAAATCATTTATTATTCTTTCTTACTATAATGTGTTATTGCTAAAGCAAAGTATGCTATTTTATACATTTCTTACGCACGTATAATGTGTGAAAAAATGCTTATTAAGTATGAAACCATAGGAAAAGTCAAATATAATTTTTTTTTACAATAGGTTTAGTAAAAATTGATACATAATCTAGAATAGTTTCATATCATTTTGTAAGTACTTGTTTTTATAAAAAATAAGTTTGAGGCAAAAGTTTATAAGTTGTTTGCATTGATATTACACCTAACATTATTTGTTTGACTTTATTTTTAGTTTTAAAAACACAATTATTTTACATAATTTAAGAACTTAAGTAAAAAACTGAAACACTTCTGGTAAAACATTAGCACTACAAGTGACAACCAAATTGCAAACGAGGCGATTAGTTTTATGGGACACAGAACCGACTGAAGTGCTGTCTTGAGCTAATATATCATAAAAAAATAGCTTTATTAAAATAATTTAAGTTAAAAAGTAAACAATCTTTCCATGGTTATCATGTTTGATGTTGCAAATCTTAGACCTCTAAATGCAAAGTCAGACATATTTTTAAAAATCGAGTATTGTATAATCTTTCTAGTACAAGGTGACCGGTATAATAGACAATTTAATATACACAAAAATGTTATTTGATCTGTTGCACTTATGCCTTGGCTTGTTTTAGCATTTTTTTTTTTCGCTTACAATAAGACATTCCATATTTCACACTATTACTATACAGGGTTAGTCAAAATTACCGAAACACTTAAATAATTCCCCAATAGTTGAAAATTTCAAAATAAGTGTTACACGTAGTTTTTGTTAGCATGGTTTATAATTATTATTGTACTGTATATGATGTTATTTACGTACATGTATTGTCTGAGAACCTGCGGGTTATTCACACATAGATCAAGTGGATCTTTGAGGTGTGAAAAAGTACATTGACAAGTGGTACTTCACAACTGTCTGAGGTTATTCACACATAGGCTGAGAAGAGTTTTGGAGGTGTGTAAAACGAAGTACTTTGGCATTGAAGCCATTGAGGGCACAAGGTCTTGGGGTTGTATGTTAACACCGTATTTGGCATTGAGGTCTTATGCGTAACAGTCCTTGGGGTATGCTTGTGCACTGACAATTAAGGCCTGGGGTTGCACAATAACTGCAAAAGATTGTCAAGCCTAATAAGCTCAATAATTATGAATTATGTATGTGCAGGCTTAATTTATAGAAAAGCAGCGCGGGAATAATGTTACAATGACGCGCTGACAATGAGATAGACCAAGCCGGCACGAATGGAGTGAAGTAAGGCATAGCAGCTTGGAGCTAGGGTCGGGCGTGGGACGTACAAAGGAGCTTTAGTAACTTTTGCGCAGAGAAGCGATGCGGTCAGATGATTTGACGACAATTTATTATTAAAGATATTATTGCTAAATAGTGTTAAGTTAATTAATATACGTTGTTTAAACACGGAATGGTGGTTGGGAGGATCAACGTGCGTTGCGTCAGTTATATAAAAAAAATAAACTTGTATAACTGGACGTAACATAAATAAAAGTTGTTTTGGTTTTAAGCAAAATAACTTATAAAAATATTTTTAATATACACGGTGTTCATTTTATTGTGGAAATTTAGTAAACTTTTTTTTTTTCAAATAGAACACCCAGTATATTTTTACATTTTCATTCTAACACATTTTAGTAAAAATATTTTTTTTATAAAATGCAACATTTTTAAGTTATAAGCAAACTTCTGAACATCAAGTAAAAAACATTTTTACACAAACATTCATATTTATTTTTACCAAACGGATAAAAAGAGTAATAACATTCAAAACAACTAAAAAAACAATCATAAATTGTTAAAAAATAAACACTGTATAATTTTAAAAATATACATAATGTTTAGATTTTTTTAAATAAAAAAACCCTTTATATTTTTACATTTTTTAATGATGTTTTGTTAATAGTGTTTAATGTTATTGCTTTTTTTAACCGTTTGGTTAAAATAAATGTGTATCCATTCCGCGACGATTTACAATGTAGTATACTAGCAAATAAATCGACTCTGTTCGACTTTGTTATTTGTTAATTGTTTGTGTATCCGTTCCAGTTAATAAAATGTAGTTTGAGTGTAGAGCACACACACATAATAGTTATAGCCCTGACTGGGTTGTAACTATAATTAAAATAACAACAATGAGTGCGGCTGATAAAACACCACCGGGCGATTTCATCATCGTGCCTAACGAGTTTCCAGATGGATAACGATACGGGCAGCGATTTTCAACGATCTTTCAATACAACAACAGCAATCACAACAGCAGCAGCAACAACAGCAACAGCAGCAACAACAACAGCAACAAACAACAACCAAGAACAACAACAACAACAGCAGCATCAACAACCACAAAAACAACAAATAGCAAGTAGATTTAAATTATAAAATAATAACTACAAACAAGCGTACTATCTTGAAACGTCATAACAGCTTTCACGTACTCATTTTGCGGACATATGGTGTCAGAACATAATTAATATTAGTGATATAATCTTGTCTACTAAAACAAAATATCTTATTAAGTCTAATAATAACAAAACAACTACATGGGACATGTTGCAAGAACTAAAACGTTCAAAGATTATAAAATCGTTCAAAGAAACGACACCTACAAAGCCAACAACAAACAAAATTCCAACAGCATCGTATTCGGTTGTTATTACTTCAGTCGACCAAGAAATATCCGATGAAGAAATGAGCAAAGTTCTCCAAACCAACTATTTAAACATCCGTTATTGTAAAAAAATAATTTTAAGACTAACAGGAACTCAGGCACCTTGCACCCGCACCAATACCTGTCCCATGCAGCAAATGTAATTCATTCGAACATACAACCGATAAAAGCACAGCATCATCAAAAATTAGCAATTGTGAAGGTACCCACAGAATTTCCAGCTGTACGACTGTCAACCCATCAAAATGTAGTTCATTCAAAGAAGAAGGTCACAAAGCATGGTCTCTGAAACGCAAAAACACAGACCTACTGCACCAATTGAGGGAATACCAAATATTAAAATAAAAAGGAGATTGAAAACCAAATAACAAAGACTTTAAGAATTCAAGCATCAGTCACTGTTTACCATCATATTATTGACACGTACGTACACAAAATTAACTCCCCTAAAATCACTGACAGATAACAGCTCATTCACAAACTAAAAATGAGATTTATAAAGTTATACAACATAGACACGATAGTTTCCTTTTCTAATAACCAGATGTTTATTGTAATGTTAGACCTTCTGAATCTAGATTAGCCCGCTCCTACTTTTTCCATAAGCCTCCTATGAGAAAAGTAGGAAGAGTAGGAGTACGCCTCGTACAAGTCACTATAAGTCAAACCCAAAATGTCTAGTTTAAATTTTATCTACTTCTACATAAATAGTTTTTCCCAAAAATCTCCTATCATACAAAATTCCTTTCTGTCCAACAATAATTCCTGTGGATTGTTTGTTGAAACCAAATCACTAAATCCCTCTCCGGGTGAGGGTGGTGCAAAAGAATACTTCCGCTAGCTTCTTTGCTGGTCGTAAAAAGCGACCAATAGGCGAGGAAATAACCTCGTTAAAAAACCCACAGTTCGTCTGGGACAAGTCAAACTTATTTGTGAGTTAATTTTTGACACATTTACCGATCAACTTGTAAAACTCACCTGCGTGTTTGCCGTGCGCGGTGTCCCGGAAGCCAGGAAAAGAGGATCCTGGTAGTTGTGGGGCTAATACTCGGGTTTAAAAGAATGTTAATTCTAACAAACTGCTTTGGCCTTAGCTTCTGGTAAAACGGGAGATTAAACATAACCCAGTTTTAATCAATCGGCTTGTTTTGTTTAACGTTAGGGTGAGGAATTATTTATGTGGTGGTAGATGAAAGGTTCATACTGTACTACGGTTGGAGCTCGCTAGTATTCTGTGTGTTTGCAGAAGTCTTTCATTTACATTCATAAAACTTATATCGTTTGATTACCTCTGGCGACTGCATCAGTTTGTGATGTAGCGTCCCATATGTGGCTCCGTGGTGGGTGGGGAGATTGAGCAATAAAATTGACGGAGTTTATTATGGTAGATTCTAAATCTTCAACCAAACGATCTTGTTCATTTACGGTATCTCCCTTCTTAATTCATAGGACCATTTCCAATATTATTAACAAAACCTTAAAATTGTGTAAGAAGTTAAGAGACGGTACTTTGCTTATTGAAGTAAAAGATAAAATGCAGAGCAGTAAGATGCAGAAATCCACGTTGTTAGGTAATATTGCGATGACAGTTGAGCCGAATAAATCCTTAAATATTTCTAAGGGAGTTATTTCATGATATGAGTTGTTATACACAACTGTTGACGAAAGCAAACAAGAACTGGCGTCGCAAGGCGTTAACGATATCAAAAAACTAACCCGTAGAATAGATGGTGAGGTCAGAGATACTACATTTATGATTTTAACATTCAATTTCGAACGGCTCCCAGATAAAGTTAAGGTGGCATATGTTACTTGCCCGGTTTGCCCGTTTATTACTAACCCAATGAGGTGTTTCCAATGCCAACGTTTTGGACACACTGCAGTTAGGTGTCCAGGTGTTGCAACATGTGCAAAGTGCAGTAAGGAAAAACCTGACCCCGATCCATGCAACAGTTCACCGTTATGTGTGAATTGTGGTGGTAAGCATCCTGTCTATTCCCGAGATTGTCTAAAAATAAAAGAGGAAAAGAAGATAGCCGAGATCAGAGTAACAGACAAACTTTCTTACTTTGATGCTCAAAAGAGGTAAAGAGCAATTACGGCTCCTACCTTTTCTAGATCGTTTGCTGCAATTTTTGAAACGTTTATTGTTCAACAACCACCAATTATGAAATTTACTGCTATTGCAGAAAACTTTTTTAAATAAAGACAATGACTCTATTGTGAAGAGTCAAAAAACCGGTTGCAAGCCCATCATTTTAAGCAAAACCACTCAAGATGGGGCTTATTTAACGCCTAAACCATCTAAGGTATTGGCTCGGATTGGGCCAAAACCAACTAAGGTGGCGACTTCCAAGTCAAAGCTTAAACAGGCTAAGGCTCAGTCCGAGTCAAAGCCTGCAAAGACGGCAGCTTAATCTAGGCTACCGCTACCTGAGGTGCAGGTTTCTAGCAATCCTGCGCCCACAGACTCCAATATTGACTTGTCGTTAGAGTTGATGGATGTGGAAGTTCTTCCCGAGCCATCTACTGTGAAAGTTTTTCCCGCGCCATCTACTCTGACAGATGAAATTATGCCAATTAATGGGAGATCTACTCCCCCAGATGATAGTTCAGAAGTTAAACAAAAAAACGCTAGTAAACAAAGAGTTAAAATTACGTTTGCAACATAACTCTAAAAATGGTTTCAAACATAATACAATGAAACTGCAACGGATATAATTTACACTACAAATTCTTTAACATATTATTAGCCAAAAATTTACCTATCTGCGTTTCCTTACAGGAAACAAATTTTAAGATTGAATGTTAATCTTTGTGGTTATACTATTTATAGAAAAGATTGTGCAAATGTTGATCGTGCTCAGGGTGAAACGGCTTTATTGGTTTGTGATACGGTTTTCAGTAAAGAACTCCGTGTCAACACTGCATTAGAAGCAGTAGCCGTTTAACTACATATCCCTTTCTCACTGACCATTTGCTCAATTTATGTTTTGCCAAATGTCAGTTTGGACATTCGTTTGATTGATCAATTACTTGAACAACTTCCGTCCCCATTCCTGCTAATGGGCAATTTTAATGCTCATAACACTATGTGGGGCTCAAGTCAAACTGATGTGCAAGGTCGTAACTTGGCCAATCTTTTTTTCAGAAACGGATTTAGTTGTCTTAAATAAAAGTAACAATACCTACTTTTCCGTGGTCAATAGACCATTCTCGGCTATTGACTTTACCATTTGTTCTTCAAGTATCGCAGCATTGTTGGATTGGGAAGTCTCGGAACATCTTTATGATAGTGACCACTTTTTCATATTTATTTGCGTGCTTGGTCATAAAATTAATGAAAACCGTCATCAAAATTGGAGAATAAAAGATGCCAATTGGAATATGTTTGTTCAAGTGTTTGATTACGATGACAGTGTCCAAGCCACTATTGACGAAGATATTGAAACTTATACCGACTCCATCATACAAGCAGCACATGCAAGTATTTGAATGTGAGCAAGTTAAACTGAACAAACGCCGTTTTTTTCAAAGATTCAACCACTCTCCAACAGAAGAGAACCTATAACTTTATTTGAAGTACAAAGCTGTTGCTCGAAGAACATGCAGAAAAGCTAAAAGAGAATTATGGTCAGAATATGTTACTTCTATTAATTCGAGAACCCCCCTCGGAAAGGTGTGGGAAAAAGTCAGCAATTTTTTTGGCCAAACCGCATCATTACTTATTAGTGTGTTATTGTCGGTTGATCAAATTATTATCAATTCCTTTGGCATGATATTAAAATTAACATGGAGAAAAACATTCTATCATTTATCTCTGTTGAAGATGAATTATATAACGCACCGTTTAATGTTTGGGAATTTGACTCGGCATTATCTGAAGTACAGTCGCTCTGCCAAACTTCAATTGTTGGCACTCTATAACCGGATATGGTCAGCAAGGTATTGTTCTGAGCCGTGGAAACTTGCTATCATAGTACCAGTACTTAAACCTGGTAAAGATAAAAAGCTCTCGACAAGTTATAGGCCTATCTCTCTAACTAGCTGCTTATGCAAGTTACTAGAAAAAATGATCAATAAGCGCCTTACTTGGTTATTAGATTCAAGAGGTTAAATTGCTGACATACAATGTGGTTTAAGGCATCATCGTTCTACAATTGATCACCTTGTTTGGTTGGATACAGCAATTAAAAATTCTTTTGTACAGAATCAACATCTTGTCGCTGTATTCTTTGACATTGCAAAAGTATATGACATGACTTGGAAGTACAATGTTCTACGAATGCTTCATTCATGGGATATTTGCGGAATCATGGCATTGTTTATACAAAGCATTTTAACTTCTCGTTTATTTAAGGTACGTGTAGGTGACAGCATCTTGGGCATACGTCAGCAACAGAATGGTATTCTTCAAAGGTCTATTTTAAGCGTGACACTATTTATGATATGTTAATGACGTTGCTATCTATTGTGCCTCGAAAAACATGTCAACATTAGAACTTCAATTAACAATCAATCGCATTTTGAACTGGGCTAATAACAATGGATTTACTTTTTCAACTAGTAAAACGTTGCTTATCCATTTTTGTAGAAGGCGAACTCCACACGGTGACCCTTTATTATATCTTGGAGGAGAACCTATTCCTGTGCAGAAATGTGTTTAATTTGTTGGTGTCACATTTGACCGTGCGTTAACTTGGCGTCCCCATTTAATAAATCTGAGATCAAGATGTGTTCTGGCACTAAACTTGCTCAGGTCGTTGAGTGGAAAGTCTTGGGGAGCTGATCGGAAAACAATGCTACTTTTGCATCGCGCTTTGGTGCGCTCAAAACTAGATTATGGTTCCATAATCTATGCTTCCGCAGCTTCATCCACACTACGTATTGTTGATCCTGCTCACTATACTGGAATTCGTTTAGCAACTGGCGCATTCCGCACTAGCCTTATTGCTAGTGTTTTGTGTGAGGCAGCTGAACCATCACTCTGTCTTTGGCGTAAAATTTTGACTGTTAGGTTAGGCTGTTTTTTGAATCATATAAATCGGTTAAAAAATAACGGAGATATTCAGCCGTACGTTTTTTGTCTAACACCCTGTATATATAGATTTGTTAAACCGCCTATACAGACCCAATTTGCTACATACTACCAGACCAAATCCGACGTTCTCAGGCCCGGCTTTGGGTCTGACAACGTTTTCATGTGTTTTTTGTTATTTTTTGGCATAATATAGCAGTAGACAAAACAACACCAATATTATTTTAGGACTGAAAACGTATATCAAGTATGTCAACACATACAAATTTAGTTCCCTGAATATGGCAGATGAGGGCGCGCTTGTCGTATTTGTATACAAACTGCATGGCGTTATCAGACCAGCCATGCCATACCGACATTTTTAAACCAAACATTTGCAACGTTGTAATAAGCTATAATATACTTATACATCTTAAAAACTAAAACAAGCAAATGCAATTGAATGATCAGAGCCTTGCAGCTGACTTGGCTTTGTGCCCGGCCAGAGTTTTGGGCACGCAACAAAACTTAAAAACAGCACTTATTGCAATGAAACCTGCGGGCTGGCGCGGATATAACGGAAACGAAACATGTAAGCACTGCAACTCGAGTATCTCAGGTCCGAAAACTTTTTTAAATTTTTTTTTAACCGTGCATTAAATTATTTACTTGTTAATTGTTGTTAATATGCAGTTTTAATTTTTTTTTTTTTAAACAAATGCGCTGCATTAGTGTCCAAATATCCGATCAAACACGGACACCTGTGATTGTATAGATAATATTGTTTTTTTTTTTTTAATAATGCTTGTTTTTGCGTTTTTTATTATAAGTCATAGCCGCTTTTAATTTTCTTTTTATGCAATAAATATTCTTTTGGATAGAAAGTTAAATAAAACAAGTACTGTGTTTTATTTTATTTTTTATTATAAATTATCACGTAGTAACGGTCAACTCTATTTATTTGGATGTTTATTACTTATAACTTATAATTTTAAAATAAGAGTTTGTTTTTTATTTTTATACGTTTATTAGAAACTGTTATTAATAGTTATTATACAGGGTTGGGTAAACGTATGAAAACACCCAATTTCTGACTGATTTTTTAATTTATTTCAAAAATGACCTTAATAAAAGTTTTTGTATATTTTTTAATCTATATAGTGACTTATTTTGATTTTCAATGCATGCTACAATGATATAAGGTATTATGAGTCTACGACTTATGATTTTAGAAATATTCATTAATAAAATAACACAAAATATAGTACGTTTTAAATGATTTATAGTAATAATAATAATCATATTTAATTGTAGTTGACTTTTTGCTTTAAATATTCACTTATTTTGACGTTTTTTTAAATTGTATTGAGAATAACAAAAGAACAATAATTGTTTTTACTTGTTGCTATGATAAACTGAAACGATGAAAGTGAAGTGACATGTGAAGTGAAGAACAATTTGTGCTTATAACATACAGTAGTTATTTATTATAAAGCTGTAATAGAAACTCCTGGTAAGTCCGATACCATACAGGATAGCTTGAAAGGAGTTCCGCGACAGCGTTTTATAATTAATTATTATAAAGATTATAGCAAGTAATATTTTAGGTTAGAAAATTCCAAAACTAATAATATAAACAAACAACTTTTGAGTCGAATACGCGCGGCACTGACAGCGAACAATAGAACAACAAAGGCCGCGCTGGCGTAGGGGTAAATACACTTGTCAACTAATACCTGACCAAATTATTCACAGGTTCGAGTCCCGCCCGTCACTCAAATTTTTTTACCTTTGTTTTGCAAAATTTTTATTATAAAATTATGGGATCGCAAACACGACAAGCGAAATCACGAGAAAAAAGTATTACAATTGATGAGCTTGCTGAAACAATAAGCGAGCTAAAGAACTCGATCGAATTTATGTCTTCGCAATTCGATGATTTATTAAAGCAAAATAAAGAAATAAAGGAGGATTTAAAAACTGTAAAGCAAGAAAATCAAGTCTTAAAAAACAAGATAACAATAATGGAAGTAAAAATAAATGAAATTGAACAAGACAAAATAAAAAACAATATAGTAATAAAAGGAATAGAAAAACAAGAAAACAACGAAAATATAAAGAATATTATTATAAAAGTAGCAAATGAAATTGGAATTGAAATTAAAAAGAAAGATATAAAGGACTGTTTCCGAAAAATTAATGAAAACAAATCAGGAGATATATTAAGCAATGAAGAGATAAAAAATCAAATAATAGAACAAAGAAAAGAAATCAAATCAATAAAAATTGGAGAATGTGGTTTAAAGGGAAATAAATATGAAAATATATATATAAACGAAGAACTAACAAAATATAACAGCAAATTATATTATGAAGCCAGGCAGCTACATAAATCCAAAAAATATAAATACGTTTGGACTAAACATGGGAAAATTTTTATCAGGAAAACAGATGCAGATAAAATACAACAAATCCAATGTGTAGATGATATACACAAACTAATAAAATAAATCATAGGAAAATTACACACAATTAACTAAAATGGATTTACTAACAATATATCTACATAACATAAGAAGCGTAAAACAAAAATTAACGGAACTAGAAATAATACCACAACTCTATAATATTCCATCCATAATAACAATTGCAGAGACATGGCTTTACGAAGAGCAAGAACAGTACTATCAATTAAAAAACTATAACTGTATACACAATTCAAGAAAAACGAGAGGAGGAGGTATAAACACATATATATAAAAGAAAACCTAAAATATAAAATAATCTCAAATAAAACCATCAACTCAATTGAACTTATTACATTTTATTTAACAGAATACAAAACATACATAACTTCAATATACAAACCACCTGAAATAACAAATGCCGATCTGCTAACCGTATTGGAAAACAATGTACTTAATACAAATAAAACACACATCGTTATAGGTGATCTAAACGTAAACATAGCAGAAAATTCAAACAAAACAAGAGACTACAAAACGTTAATAACAGAACAAGGATATAAAATAATGAACAAGAATGAAAGCACAAGAATAAACAAACAAAAAATAATAAAGTTTTGATTCTCGATCATGTAATTACTAACCAACCTCTATTAATGAAAAAAATCCAATTAGAATATACACCTTATTCTGATCATAAAGCCTTAATAACCACTTGGAATATCAAAGTTAAAAAATATGCATATACAACAACAACAAAATATAAAACAAATTATGATCAAATAAAACATGCATTTAAAAATGAAATAAATCATACTGAAATAAATACTATTGAAAAATTAACACAGACACTAACAAAACTAATAGAATCCAATACAAAAGTAACGACGTTGAAATATAAAGAAGGAAATAACTGGATATATACAGAATTAATAGAGGACATAAAAAGACGAAATGATTTATATAAGCGATATCAACAAAACAAAGTAAATAATTTAGTAAAACAGAACTATTATAAAACAAAAAAAGAAGTAAAAAAGAAGATTGAAGATAGAAAGAAACTTTACTACCAACGCAAATTTGAACGAGCACAAGAAAATTCCAAAAAGACTTGGCAGGAAATAAATCAAATAATAAAAAAAAAGCAAGAGAGAAGATGTCACCGAAATAATGAAAGATGATGGAACACTATTTACAAATCCGGAAGATATAGCCAATGAAATAAACAACTATTTTTCAAACATAGGAAAAGCGCTTGCACAAAAAAAACACAACAACGCAAGACCAACAATAAATATACTCAAAACCAGAATCGAAACAAATGCATTATTCAAAAAAACAACAAACTCTAAAATTACACAAATCATAAACAAACTCAAAGATGGAAAAGCACCCGGAAAAAACAAAATAACGACAGAAGTAATTAAAATAATTAAAGAAGAAATTACACCAATTTTAACTAAGCTCATAAATAAAGCTATTAGAGTCGGTGAATATCCAGAATGTATGAAAACTACTATAATTAAACCAAAATTTAAAAATGGAAATAAACAGTTACCCGAAAATTACCGGCCGATCGCATTAATATCAACAATTGCTAAAATAATAGACAACATCATATACGACAGACTACTTACACACATTGAAAATCATAAAATAATAAATGAAAGGCAATATGCGTTTCAAAAACATACTTGAACTGGATCGGCAACTATGGATTTAATTTATAACATACAAAACAATCTTGAACTGCAGAAGGAATGCCTGGTAGTTTTTATAGATATGAAAAAAGCATTCGATACAATATCAAAAACAAAATTAACAGAAAAACTAGAAAACATGGGAATAAGAGGAAAAGAATTACAATTAATAAAAACATTTTTGAAAATGCGATATCAACAAACAAGAATTGACAACACACTAAGTACCAAAACATATAGTGAATTTGGTATACCACAAGGAGACGTGCTTGCACCGCTCCTATACATATTATATATTAATGACATATTTAAAATTAAACTACATGGAAAACTATATATATACGCTGACGACACAAGCCTAATCCACACCGAGAAAAATAAAATAAAACTGCAACAAGAGATTCAAGAAGATCTAGATAAAATTAACGAATGGTATTGCAACAACTTACTTACGATAAACAAACAAAAAAACAACTACATGCTTATAACACGTAAGAAAAGAAATATAAATGTTACATTAAAGATTATTAACATAAACATAGGAGAGGTAGCTAACACAAAATATCTAGGACTAACAATAAATAATAATCTAAAATGGGACAATCACATTCAATCTCTAATTAAAAAAAATACAAAGGCTATAGGCGCATTATATAAACTAAAAAATATAATCAATCTAACTACAAGAAATATGATTTATAATGCACTATTCAGCTCACAAACAAATTACTTAATGAACATATGGGCAAATACCAAACAAGGAAACATAATCAAATTGCAAAGACAACAAAACAAAGCTATAAAAACAATTTATCAATTGGAAAAACTAACACCTACTAAAGAGATACATGAACTATCTAAACAACTAACTATTAAAAACAAGATAAAACAACAAAATATCGTATTAATTCACAAGATCAAACTCGGACAAATAAAAACGGAATTTAAATTAAAAAGCAGAAAAGAATTTCACACCTACAACACTAGAAAAAAAAAATGACTTCAATATTGATCTTAATAGAACAATCACAAAAAATCAAAGCTTGGCTGTTAAAGGAATCCAAGAATACAATAAAATGCCTAATGAAATAAAAAACCTTACCAGCATTCAACAATTTAAAACAAAATTAAAACAACACTTAATGACAGAACAAACATTAAACTAAAACACAAAAAAAACCAAAAGAAGACAGCAGAAATTTATTTCCAATACCAGGCCCCTCGAGTCTTTAACAGATGGATGGCGGCACTGCTGGAATATTATATATTTAAATACAAATTGTAAATATGTAAATAATTATAATAAATAAATTAAAAAAAGTCGTAGACCCATAAAACCTTATATCATTGTAATTGTTGAAATTTTTTTTTTTTTAAATATAAGAAAATACAGAGTGTTCTATACAGGGCTTGTATTAAAAATTAAAATACATCACTATGTAGATTAAAATTTCTACAAAAATTGTTATTAAAGTCATTTTTTACATAAATTATAAATGCAGCCAATAATCGGGTGTTTCCATAGATTTACCCAACCCTGTATATTTTATTAATATACTTAGCTTCGAGCCGCCCGAGCTGGGATTTGAGCCAGGCCCAGATTTTAAGCCTGACATTGGGCTGAATCGGGTTTTAATAAAATATTTTATTAATAATAACTTAGCTTGAGGTCGGGTCGTGTTGGGCGTTGGGCTGAGTTTTAGACCAGGCCGGACTTTGACAAAATTGAAAACGCCGACTTCTAATCTGATCTGAACACTGATGCTTTTTATATATTTTATGCAATATACATACTTTAAATTAGCATTCCGAGTGACACGGAAGCAAGACTGCCGTTTGATTTTTGTACCGTGCATAATATTACTTACTCAATTTAATCGTTGATAATAATCTAAATTTCTTTAATAGAACACATGCTCTGCATTGGTGCCTAAATATCCGATCAAACAAGGAACATCTGTGATTGTATAGAAAATATTGTTCTTACTTCAATAGTTCTAGTTTTTGCATTTTTTATTTTGTCTAGCTTAGATGTTTTTATTTAAAACTTTTAAAACATTTGTTTATTTTTTAGTTTAATCTATATGCTTATTAGGAACTGTTATTAGAAACTGTTATTATATATTTCATTAATAATATACTTGTTGAAACGCCAATAACTTATATAAAACTATAAAAAAAACATGTAGTTTAAGTTTGAAAATTGCATTTGACAAATTGCTACATGTTTTACTGTACAATGTCAGCATTAGGCAGCAGATAACCAATAAAAAAGCTCAAAAACTAATAAGTTAAAAAGTTTAAAACGTTTTTAAAGTATTACAAAAAATATTAGCCAATAAATTATTAAATATTAATTAACGGCAATTTATTTAAATCTGTCTGATCAGATTAATAAAATGTTTATTAAATTTATTAATTTTTGTTTTTCATTTATTACATGTATATAAAATCTTTAATTTTATCAATATTTGACTGAATTAAGTGACATAACATATATTATGTAAATGTTTTAATATTTTGCTTAATTTTTTTGGTTTGTTGACAAGCAGTAATTAAAAATTAAAGTTTGCTAGTAAAATAGAAAAAAACTTTAACAAGAGAATAAATAAATACAAAACTGAAATAAAATTGCATATATGTAAATTTCAAAATTTCTTAAATTTAAAACGTATTTATTACATGCAATAGATACATACAAAATAAACATACACAAAGAATATGTGCTACATACCTATCTAGGCCACAAAACATGGTAACACTGCTGGGTTTATAACCGTCAGTTCTACTGTCTGGGACTAACAGAGATTGCCAGACATCAACTTTAAGTTTTATTAATAATTGTGTACCCATGTTAAACATAGCGGGTTTAAAAACGACGATTGGATTTATATATATATTATAATTCAACGTTTTGGCAGAATCTCATTTATATATATAAATGTGTATGTTTGTGGGAAAATGTTCAATTGGCATTTTATTAAAAAAATATTATTACAAAAAATACTCAAAATTAATCGTAGAATCAAAAAATCTAAAAATTTACAAAGTAATCTATTTAAAAAAAAAAGTTTTTTAAATTTTTACATTAAAATAAACACCTTGTATATTAAAAATATTTTTATAAATTAGTTTGTTTAAAACCAAAAAAACTTTTTTTAAAATTTTTAACGATTAGATAATTATTTAGGTGTTTCGGTAATTTTGACTGACCCTGTATATTATTTTGTTTGTTTTTACTTTATTTTTTAGCAAATGCTGACAATATCAATAATATATATGGTATAAAAAATTAAACCTAAGTGCAAAAACTGGTTTGTCAAAACCCTGATTAAATTTTGCAAAAAAAAAGAAATTTATAGCTACAAACACATGGTTTACAAACCACAAAAAAAAACTGTATACTTAGAAGGAACCTAGAGGCAAATACAGAAAACAAATAAAATTTAAATATATTGAAGAGAGGTTTAGGAATACAGTAAAAAGATCATGTAGATTACCAAAGACAAATATAAACAGTGCCATTATACCTGTGATGACATAGTTATATTTAAAACTAAAAAGAGTAAAAAAAGCACCAGTAATAAAAAAGTGGTACTTGGAAAATCTAAAAGGAATAAGAAAATAAGATAGGTAAAATTAAGGTAGCACAAGACGGAGCAAAAATAAAAGGTAAAACGCAATTCAAAAATTTATTAGATCTATAAAAGCAAAGAAAGAAAATAAACCATAATAAGCCACTTACCATACCTTTCTGGAATCAAAGCAGACTTACTGCAACCTATTCGATGTTTTTTATTTGAGCGCTTCATGCACCTGGCGCGTTAGAAGTTGAGTGCGATTATTTTCGATATACATTTGAATGAAATTGTATATTTTGTTATTAATATTCTAACCATTTTCAGATTTATCTTCTATATTCAACAAATTAGACATTGTAGTTATTTTATTAATTTTAATAGTTTTGATTAAAACTTAATTTAAAATTAACCTCAAACTTCAATTCACTCAAATCTTAACTGTTTTTTGATCATTTTTACTTTTACTTATAACTGAGTCCAATTGTCTAAAGAAACTCAAGCTAACTAAGACAGTTTCTTCTCAAAAGTTTTTGTGGCGGTTATAAAAAAAGCGAGTTGTCAGCCAAACACAAAAACATGCACCGAAGACACCCCAGATGCACCGGACGCACTCCAGATGCACCGAAGGCACCCCAGATGCACAATAAGAACAAAAACTCGCTGTGCAGACGTACTACTACAAGAAAAAAAACTTTTTAAATTATTTATAATTTTAATACAGATTATTATACTAATTAGAGATAAGATAAGATTAATATATCAAAATGTTAAACCAAATTTAAAGAAACATTGGGCCATACAATAGATTCAATCCAATTAATGTGATGCGAAATTCTATAGCAAACATAATTTATCTGTTTCATGGCTCTTTTACTAAAATCCACAATACCAACTAATTTATATCCATAAATTGGATCAAATGTTTGTAATGGATCACCGGATTCTAACTGAAATAAAAATTATAGTTATTAAAACTAAAACATTGTAATTTTTTTGTGGTTGCTCCTCTTTTGCATATTACATTAAATTAACAAAAAGTATAAACACTCAATTACCTCAGTTAAATTATTATTCAGATTTTTAACGCATATATGTTCATTTTTCGCAATACCATTTACAAGATTGGAACTGTTTTTATACAATAATTTGCATTCATTATAAGCAGACTCGGTGTAATTCCATTTTGCCAATTTTCTCGGATCTTTATTACCTATATGAGATCTTAAAAACAATTGATAACTAGCAACTGTTAATGATGAGTATAATTTCTTATCATTGTCTAAACAAATCGGTCTGACATAATCAGTAATTTTAATTTCTTTTTCCAATTCAATCAGAGCAATGTCATTGTACACGCTATCTTTTTGAAAATCTGGATGTTGAATTAATTTAGCTGCTTTCATAGATTGAACGTTTTGATCTGTATTGTTACTATCAAGATTGTTACTTCCCAACCAGATTTCATTAATA
Source organism: Tachinus rufipes (assembly GCA_963932245.1). Classification (NCBI taxonomy): domain Eukaryota; kingdom Metazoa; phylum Arthropoda; class Insecta; order Coleoptera; family Staphylinidae; genus Tachinus; species Tachinus rufipes. The sequence goes on from OZ010748.1 coordinate 58,217,268, forward strand.
AATCCACTGAAAATTATATAATAATTTAATTGTAATAAGCAACAAATAGCAATAATATAAAATATAACTATATACTTCTCATAGTCAAAAAACTGCATGCAGTGTGCTGTTGTTAATACATATTTCTCAGTAATAAGCACACCAGCACAACGCCAATGGGATATAGTCCTATTAAAAAAATCAATGGTACATTTAATAGCAGCCTAAAATATTAATGCATATATCAAAATAGTATACAAAAATCTTATATAGTTTACCATGTGAGGAAATTCTTCAATTAATGAAGAATTATTGTACATATTTGCTGGATAGTTAATGTTCAAGTTTGAACAATCTAATAATAAATTTAAATTAAACATTTTGAAACATTAGAAATTTTTACTTACATTGTTCGCTTTTTGACGCTTCATTTCCTAGAATTTATAAATTTATATAATATATTAATATGGTTAATAATTCTAACATACCATCAATTTTATTAATATTAAATATTCCAATATACAAAATTACTACTACTAGTTTTATCGCCATCATTGCTTTTGATCTACTGGTTGGATTTAAATTAAGTTTTTACCATAGTAACATTATTGAATCACGTAATGACAATAATGTTGTAAACTTATTTTTATTCTGTTAAATTTCCGAATACTTCCGTTCATTATTATTAACATTTATGTATAACCATATTTTACACGGCAACTAATATATAAAATGAATATGTAATAATACCAAGGCCAATCAAATTGATAAACATTTTTGAAATGTGTATGTGCTACTCCTAGGCAATAAACAATGATATTTTAATCAGAAATCCCATATTTACTGCACTGCAGTCGTTTTGTACCTTCTCCAGTTTTATACCTAATTAGTTGAAATTAACGTGTATATATATATATATATATATATATATATATATATATATATATATATATATATATATATGTTACAATGTTTTTTTTTATGTCTATCTTATCACGTTGCGTTTTGTAAGCCTTGCACTTGATGCAGATGTGGAGTTTTTTTGTCTTTCAGACGTTCGCGGTATAAGAAATTTTTTTGGGTTCTCATTGTATATATGCGTTTCTGAGTTTCCTTCTATACTCTGATCGATTAGTATTTAAATCAGACGTACCCTGTAGTTTGTAGCTAATGCCTTCAGATTGGTTACGCAATTTACCACCAGTTTGTGTTTTATTACTAGCAAGCTTATTGCTGTTTAGTTGTTTAACATTATGGTTATCGGTTTGTTTTTTTTTTTTAATTCACTACTACATCTGAGAATTTTGCCGCAAATTCAGGACCAACCTAAATTATTGGGTTTTTTAACGTGCATGCAACATCAAAGCAGTACACGGAACCTACTAAAGTTTCTCTTCTTATCCGAAAAAAAGCAGATTCATTACAACACATTTTTTCTTAACCAGAAAAACTGACTCTCTAGACCCTTAGTATAGCAGTCGAGCACGCTAACCACTACACCACATGAGCGGTTCTATCGGTTTGTTAAATTTATTAAAGGCAGCTATTTCCTCTTAAAAAATAAAACATGTTTGCCGAGAGGTAACAAATTTTACGTCTCTTGGATATTGTCGGACCAAATTCGTTAGTAAATGAGAACGCTTTTGGGTTTTGTGTGGGCAAGATGCTTTAGATGTTTTCTGTGTAATAAAGAGTAGTCAGTAGCAAGGTTAAAATTACTTCAAGTAGTGTCGCTTAAAGTTTGCATGTTGAGGCCGCAAGAAGACGGTTGAAATCCAGTCTAGTTTTGTAGACGTTTGCAGTTCAGTAAAGAGTGACATTTGTTTTTTTTTAAGCTAGGAAAGAGGCGTTTGCAGACTAAACCTCTTTCTAAAATAAATGGCTATAGAAGTTTGACGCTTGTTAAGCGAAATGACCTTCCCAACTAACTAAGAAATTAACTGCGGGTTTGAATTACGTAATGGACCTAGTGTGCCTGCTGCCTTATAGGCGTTGCTCAAATAGTTCTTGCACAAGGCGATAATGGTTTTCACCAATATTGCCAATGTAATTTTTTGTACCGGGCATTTTCTTACAGTTTGGAAAAACTCAATCGTTATTAACACCCTAAAACATGGAAAAGATCGGCGGTTTTTTTTTAATTACTGACCAATTAGCTTACTATGCACTTTGAGTAAGGTCATAAAAAAGGTTATATTAGACATAATTTAAGATCACTTTATTTCTAACAATCTACTTTCTTCTCACCAGCACAGATTTTGATGAAAACATTTAGAGGTTTACTAGCTTAATCAAGTTACAGACATTATTGTTGAAGGCATTAGGTTAAAAAAGGCTACAGGGATAGTCCTTTTTGGCGTGGAAAAGGCCTTTCACAAAGTCTGGCATGAGGATATTTTTGACAATCTCGCGATTTACTTCAATCTTGATCTGGCCCGATTTGCCGAGCCAGACAAAAAAGTATCGCGGCATAAGCGTCTGGTTAATCAACTGATTAACATCTTTTGATTATCTACTTATTCTTCTGTCAACCTATAGAACGCATCTGTCTTTTCTTTTGACACTGGTTTTTGTTTTTCTTATCTATCCAACGAAAGGTTTATGAGTATAACGGTCTCAAACTTTTATGCAGTTTACCAGAAAAAGTATAGTTGATAGACACCTTTCTCGTGAGAGTGCCACTTTAAGTTTTTAGAAAATTCTCTTTTTAAGCCAGAAAAAAAATTCCAGCAGTCAAGACCCAAAAGCCAACAAACACACATCAAGACCTAATCTAGCAAAAGGACTAAGCACATAAACTAAATTTACTGTCTGCTACTACTACTAATGTTACCACCGTCTCAAGCTGCTGCTTCCTCTACGCTTGCGACGCAACCATCCGTTTGTGGGAAGCAATCCGGTTACTGTCGTTGCAACTACAGTTCTGAGGTCTTAAAATTTATACCGGACATACCTAAACTTTACCAAGTATTTGTCAACGAAGTCGAAGCCAACCTAGTGCAACAACTTATAACTACACCAGAGGTCCACGTTGCCGAAATGATCAACAACGACTGCTACAAAGAATTAGAATGCTTTGGCTTGGAACTAACGGTAGTTGTTACTATCTGCAAAACAACAAAAAAAAAAGAAGAAAACGCTTCTGACGGCTTTTGGTTTGGACTAAAACCAAACTGTTTTGCTTCAAACCTGGAACTTTAAGACGTCGCAATAATCTACACCGCAGATCTCATCCCGTCCGTACAATAGTGTCAAAACAAATCAACGTTACCAAGATGCCATCACCAAACAGCAAAGTAAAAACCGGAAGCTCAGCCATAAAAGTGGGAGAAATTGATGCCGCGAGTAGGCGGTACCAAGCTCCACTAATAGCGTTACACCTTGTCTCCTTCTTCTCTTAAATCCAATTTTTAAATTTTTTAGCAGTTGAGATCCAGAAGCCAACAAACACACATTAGAACAGGACTTAGCATTAAAACTAAGCACATAGACTAGATTTACCGTCTGCTACTACTACTAGTGTCACCATCGTCCCAAGCTGCAGCTTCTTCTTTTTTTTTTCATTTTTTTAGCAGTCAAGACCCAGATGTCAACAAACACACATTAGGACCAGACCTAGCACTAAGACTAAGCACATAAACAGGATTCACCGTTAGCTACTACTACTTGCCTCCAACGCAGTCAGTTGCGGAGTGCAGCCGGTAACAAATGGTGTCCAACGTGAGGCAATAAATGGCATAGTGCCTTTACGGTCTCAACAACACCAATCTGAAAAGAGACCCAAAAAAAAGCTTGGCGACAAACACGCCGCAAACAAAAAGAAAAAGAAGAAGAGGAAAAGAAACAGTTGCTTAAAAAATACTCTGCTGACTTTGAGCGATATGATATTGAAGTTTTTACTTGCAAGTATCAACTTGCAAATCACACTACCGACTCAAACCCAACATAATCTACTAAATGGCAACTAGCCTAGAAACGCTAAACCGTGACCTAGAAATGTCGTTTGCTGGTGCACTCAATCGAGATTAAATTTAGCTTTTGATTGATGCTGCGTCACCAAATTAAAAAGGATTTATTCCGGCAATTACTATGTAGACAAACCAATTGCTCGCAGTGCAACCCTCCGTCTGTGGGAATCAATTTGGTTACTGTTGTTGCAACTACAACTCTGTCGAGCAATCATTTGCAATACTACGGTGAAATTTAAAGAGGTTTTTGAATTTATACCGGACATACCTAAACTTTGCCAAATAATCGTAAACGAGGTTGAGGCCAACCTAGTGCAATAACTTATAACTACACCGGAGGTTCACGTTGCCAAAATGATCCACAGCGAGTACTACAAAAAAGCAGTATGCTTTGGCTCGAAACTAATTGCAGTCGCTACCATCTGCAACACAACGGAAGGAAAAAAAGAAGACGCCCCTGACGGAAACTGCTTTACGGCCGACGTCCACACCCTGAACGTAACAACAAAAAGAATTGCAATTAAAAGACACCGAAAGAGGTTTGGATTAGAACTGAACCGTTTTGCTTCAAACCAAAACCTCAAAACGTTGCAACAATCCACATCGCAGATCTTGCAGCTGTGCCAGGCTTAGCACTCTGCACAATACACGTAGCTCACACGAATATTCTCAACGTTGTCAACACCGTCACAACCGCTGACGGAGACTATGTTACGCAAGAACCGCCAGAACAGAAAGCCAACAAAAGCAAAACACCGTGACAAACTATTGCACAGTTGGTTTGCAAACATCCGCGCAAAAGAAAAAAAAAGTTTGCCAAAAACGGCTTATCCGGGTGAACTTTGTGCGCCTCCGCAACGCTGTGCCGCAAATGAAACAAATGCTCGCAAAGCAAAAAAACTTTTAAGCAAATGCTTTTGCTAGACAGTGAGCCGTGAAAACTTCCGCTTGAGTCCGAACCGTGTCCGGTTTAGATCAGTTTGTGCTTCGAGTGCTTCAAACTTTTTCAAAACAGCGCGTCACCCAAATTCTGTGAAATCTTTGTAGACACTTTTTAACAATGGACTCATTCCGTTTGTGTACAATAGTGTCAGAACAAATTGACGTTACCAAGATGCCATCTTCAAACAGCAAAATGAAAACTGGAAGCTCAGCTATAAAAAAGAAGAAATTGATGCACACGTTAGGACTAGACTTATCTATCTATCTATCTATCTATCTATCTATCTATTCACTGTCAGCTACTACTATTACCTCTACAACGTTTGATCACTAAAGATTCCGGGGCAAACTCTAACAACGTACTATGTGCTTGCACATCTCGCCAGAGTTTTTAGACGGCCACTGCTAGTTGATTCATGCAGTACCACGTTGTGTTTGTGTGAGTGCGTATGTATATATACCTTGTGTATAGGTGTTTTGTGTGAACATCTCCGTCGCACAATTTATAACTTGTTATAAAAAAGCTTTCCAACCACCGGAAAATCATTACCAAAAGTAGCCGCGCCTCCTCCGGACTTGGACTTGCCATCTCTTCAACCTGTTGCGGAATGCAACTGGTAACATTTAGAAGTTTTCAGTTAGTTTATTGCTACTTTTGCAATCATACAGTATTTTTGAACTGGAAATATACCGTCACATTTACTGAAAGCCAAGATAATAAATTGTCATTTTGACAAGCCGTTCATCAATAATTACTTAATGCGGACGTTTGCTATGTCTCATGAACGCTATTCTGGAACCTCAATGACAACCTACGCTATGCTATACGCACCCTCTACTGAGACGATGCCGACCCACGCTATGACCCATGGCTATTCTTACAATACCGTACAATGACGACCCGCGCACTGCCTCCGGTTTACGATAATGTATCAACCTTGTTTAGTTTGACAACACCAGGAGCACTAGAATTGCTCCAGGCTCTTCACCAATACAAGACGGTGACATTTACTTTGCATCTCCGTGTATACCTATGTAGAAGTCTGGAGAATATGATTATTTACTACATGCCTTCATGACCACACATGGGGAATCCCCAAACCCTGGGGGATTTGCATTAACACCTGGTGTTGGTAATGTTGAGACAGCAATACCAGCATCAAACAATCAATACTATAATTGGCAACCTGCGTCACAAACATTGTCCGCCCTTCTTTTCTTCTCTACCGTTTAACAAAACCCGCAGATCTTAGTAAAAAATTTTTTTTCTGATTTTAACTTCTTGAGGAAGCTGGACGTACAACGTTGGAAAAGATTTTCTGTTATTTCCCATGCGTGTAGTTGATTTAGGTTCAAACTCTCAAGCGATAAGCTTGGCTTGCACCACGATTGTTGTGCGCAATTAAACATGTTTTTAATGACCTACTTCAAAGTCTTTTCAGTCTTTGTTTAGTATATGTAGTGCACTACGTTATAGGTAGTGCAATGCTCAATCAGAGCACAAAAATCCGAATGCGTAAGAGAGTGCAAAAGGATAACATCGACTACGTTTACCCTTGAAAAAAAAAATGTTTCACAAATAGTTATGGGATAAAATCAATCAATCAGCGCTGTGGGAGCCGGCGGATTAGCGTGACGTAGAAGAGTGTTTAAGGATTCATTAGCCGGACAAGAGTTGGTCGGTTGTTCCTTAGGGACAAACCGGGTTAAAAACCTTTTGGTTTTGGTGACTGAAGGCTTTTTTGGAGAGTTGCAAGTATTGAGAAAAGACTCACCCGTGTTTTTTTAGCGCTTACTCAACTTTTTCTTATTCTCCATCTTCTAGAATCTATTTTCTGAGAACGGAGTTTTTGTGTATGCTGCAACATTGTTCTCCAGCTGAGAATCTATTCAATTCTTGGCCAATTTTTTAAAAGAAGCCTGGACTTGATTCTCTGGGGCCTTGGTGAAGAGTGGCTTGGCGAGCACAGGTGGTTTTGCAACTTTTTTGGGAGAGACCTGGATTGGGGCTTCCACGGGTAATTTGGCAAAAATCTGCTTTAACAGCAAATTTTTGACCACAATAGAAGCGTGTTTTCTTTGCCTCAACTTGAACTTTTTTTTGGGCTAGTTGAGGATTTCCGAGAGAAATGTCAGACGTAATCTCCGTCTTGAGATAATAGACGTCAAGGGGCGACGGTGTCTAAACAAAACTTTTTGTTGCCCATCTGCCGCTAGTATATATTGCCCATTTTATTCAACTTGGCAAATAACTTCTCCAGCTTCTGGGTTTTTACGTACAAGATCCCCAATACTTGGCTATTGGACAGTTTGAGCGCGGGGCCTTTGCTGGACAATGCAGCCATGTCCAGAGGTTGCTTATTTGCAGTGCAACTTTGCTTTGTTGAAGTTTAATACTTATAGGTAAGGGGACCGTGATGGTGCGTTTAAATTAGTCTTTGATGCTCCAACTTCTTAGACGGAGTTTTGTTAAAGTCACAAGGCAACGCCACTTGCCTTAACATACGCTTATTTAAAAATATGAGACAGTCATAGAGATTCAAGTTGGTAGTATAAGTTATTCCTAAATTTACAGTCAGTCGACCCACGCTATGATTCATGACTATTCTTACAATACCACTTTCGTTAATAGTCTTATTAGGCTGATACGCCAAAAATCTAAATACAATACCACTTTTGCACAATGACAACTTTCGCACCGCCTTTGGCTTACGGTAGTGTATCAATTTCGTTTACTTTGTAGGCACTAGAAGCACTAGCACCGCTTCCGGCTCTTTACCGACACAAAACAATAACTACTTACTTTGTACCTTTATGTATATTTATGGAGAAGCTGGTGTTAGAGACGTTAAGACAGCTATACCGACATCAAATAATTAATACTATAATTGGCAACCCACGTAACAAATATTGTCCGCCTCTATTTTTTTCTACTTTGAGAAGGAAACCGATGATTTTATCCCCTAGTGTTGGTTTTAGATTTTCCGCAAGTAGCGTTAAACGTAAGTAGTTAAGATGGAATTTGACGGATGGCCTGTAGGAGATATCTTGCACTCAGTAACAGTTGATCCTGGCCGTGGTGATCACCCGTTTAGAGGTTAGCCATTTGTTGGTCAGTATATTTGTTCATTTTTGCACCATTGTTAGGTCTCTTTATAGATATTCCTTTTTCTAGTATGCGGTTTGTTATTGCCAGGCTTGTTGAAGCTAGAGGTTTTAGTCTGGAAGGGCTTTGCAAGGTGCGTCCCAACCTCCGGATTTAGCCAAATTTTTCCCAGCAGAAATTTGCTGAAGGTTTTGCTTGTAGTTACGTTTATCCGGAAAATGCAATGATTGACCATTAGTGGTAGAAGTTTGTCTCACTGTTTGGGGAGTTGATGTACTTGCAAAGCCTTTATACTCTTCTTGAGTTCAGCATAATTTGCGTTTTACTAGGTTGGTTTAGGAGTAATACGTTACTGTCGTATGGTGTTTTTAATTTCCATTGTTGTACAATCTTTTGAAAGTGTTGGCGTGCCGTTATCTGAAAGAACCACTATCCAGCTGGTGCGCGTGTCCATCATTGTGAGAGTGCATCAATTTCACGCTTTTGTAGTGTCTATGGCTTACAAAATTAATGGTTACTATTTTCCAGGCTCAATCAGGAGAGAGGGAAAGGATTTTAACGGTGCCTTTGGTAGTAAGCTTTCTGCTTTCACTTTGACGCAGATTATGCACCGTTTGATAGAAATGCGTACGTTTTTGCGCACGTTTGGCCAGTGGTAGATTCTCAAGACGGCAATTGTAGTCTTTGTCTGAATGACCGGCTGTGTTTGTCGAGTGAATTGTTTGATCACTTCTTGCTAGACACTTAGCGGTACCGCTAATTGGTTATGGCCATTGTTAGTTTTGATTGATTGTACTCCCTGAGCCAAGTGCACAAATCCAAGAAACTCCGCAGTTGTTTTTTGTTCCGCGGAATGTCTTGGTTTCTGATAAGTTTTAGGTAGCGATTCCTTTCAGCGTTAATTCTGTGTTCCAAATATTTGACGGAGTCGGTTTCAAAATCACATTTCTTGAGATAACAACGTAACTTGTATTTTTGTAGACGTTTGAGTACTTGTTGCACATAGACTAAGTGCGTAGCGTGATCTGTTTTAAGTATACTAATATGTTGTTCAGATAAACAAGAATGATGCTTGCTATTAGTAAGCCTAGCTGCTAGCACCTGCGACATTAGTTTTTGTAACGTTGCCGATGCGTTTTTTAACCTAAAGGGCATTACACAGAATTGGTATATGCCTCCGTCTAGGTCAACAAGACAGGTAAAGTATTCTGTCTTTAAGTCAATTTTCTGGACAATTGAGTAGCGCTAAAAGTGTTCAGTGTTTTCTGGATGTTGGCAGAAGAGTAGCTTTCTTCCGGGTTACTTCGTTGAGTGACGCAGAAACGTAGGAAACCGTTTATCTTTTTTACAATAATTTTAGGGGCACATAGTTGTTCAAATTCTTTTCAATTACGCCGTTAGCCAAAAATCCATTTGATCAAAAATTAAAGCTTTCCTGTTTGCGTTGCATTTGTTTAATACCGTAAGAAAATGACAAACCAGCTGCTTAAATTTTGTAGTATTTGAAAACGAGTGTTTGGGTAACTGCACTGGTTTGTGTGCTTTGGCTGACGGTGTTTTCTAGAGTGCTTGACAACTGGCTGTTTTTGCCGTAATTAACAAAGGTAGTTCAAGCTTGCTTGTTGTTTGTATACCCATGAGCTACTCAATATCATTTTTTTCCTTAAGTTTGGCACAACCAGTAGAGTAACCGTGTGTTGTTTGTACCTAACGATCATTTTAACAGTGGTTTCTCCAATTGTATCAAGAAAGGTAGATGGGTCAAATTTTACACTAGCAGCTTGAAATTTGCTGCTGAGCAAAGTGGTTCTGCAATTTGGCAAAAAACCGATGTGAGTTTTTGTGTGGTTTGCCTTCTAAACAAGTTTAGTTTAGCTTAGTACAAGCTGTGATTGCGGTGCCTGTAGGCAAGCGCATTTGCATAGTGTATTGCTTTTTAGGAGACGGCGTTGGTTTTCTAGCCGTTTTGCCTTGTATGCTTGGTGGTTTGTGGGTGCAGGTTGGGCCTAGATGTAGTTGAGTTACTTCTAGAGCATTTGTTGGTATATGTTGGCATCTAAAAAGCATCCAAAGCATAGCAGAAATTGTCGTAAAAAAATAATGTAGTGTATTTCTAATGCTGAAGATACACGTCATATCTCCAAGAGTTTTATAAGAGTGGTCAGGAGTTAAAATTACTTTGAGTAATATTGTTTCAGGTTTTAAGGAACGTCGTTTAACTACAAAACTTTTGATTGCAACTGGAAGTATTTAAATCCAAGGAAGTTTGACCAGCAGGTTCTTACTATAAACCGGGCAGGGGCATTCCCCTATTGTACTTGATGCTAGAAAACCAAACGCAATTATCTTAAGGTTTTTTTACATTTAGAGTACCTTTTTAGAAAGTTGCCTAAAACTTTATGCTTATCTGCTTCTTTGTTTTGCGTTTTACAGCTATTTTACATCGCCCCAGAAGTTTTACGACTTGTATGAAGGAGGTTGATGGGACCAACGGCTTATTAGGTGATTTCCGAATTACCCCGGTGGATAAAAAGCAAAGTTATTATTTTAGTCATACTCGAGGGTCAAACCCCGGACTGTTAGCGTGCTACGCTAACGCTCTATAACTGAGCTATCTCACCGTTATCTTTTTTCTCCAACGTCGAGCAAACAAAGGCATGCTGCTTCTACAATCTTAAACACTATCCTTAAAGAAATAGAAGACACCAAGAAAAAGATTCACAATGTTACTCAAAGTAACAACAAAAAAAATAGAGAATAGAAAAAAAAAAAAAAAAAAAGGTTAAAAATATTAAACGTCAAACATGCTCACGTAAGAACAATTTATGAAAAAACAGACTAATGACCTGGTTAAGTTTGCAAGTTTATTACAAGCCCTATCCAGCCATCAAACGTGCTAGAATCATCTGTCCAAACCACTATACTTTAATAGAAAGTTTTATAAAGATCTGGAATCATTCTTTAAGGCTATTGAATATATTTCTAAGATCAGAAAACTCCACAAACGACCCATCACAAAGTGCTGACTCAACAACATAGAGAAACAGTCAAAAACGTCAAAACCGCCATCAAAATGGAAACCAATTTGGCCTAGTCTACAATAACCAACTACGGCAAACACTCTCATCAACTTCGTACCGCCGGAAAACTAGTAAAAAATTGGATCAAAAAACGCAAATTGCACAATTTGTCCCAACAACAACAAACTTTGCCAGAGAAAAACAAGGTCATTCTCTTCTTCATCACACTCAGTTTTGGGAAGAAATGATACTGGATTAACTAAATTAAAAAATTAAAAAGTTAATATCGACTATTCTCGCCAATGCTTGCATTACAAAAAGAAACGCATTTTGGTTGCAACAATAATTAAAATCAATTATAAAAAAAATTAAAGTTTTTACCAATTTGTTACCAAATTAGGCCCAATTAACAGAACTAATCTAGGATTTTACATAGTGTTCAACGATAGCATTTTAACGGCCAATAAGACTATTACTAATCAAATTAATCTTGTAGAGAAAACTTTATTACAAACTCCTAGTTACCCTCACAAGTTTTTTAGATTTTCAAACAAATCCTCTGGTTACTCACTAACAGAATAATTGAAAACAGCAGCAGTTATTGCGCTCTGGTGGTATTAATAAACAAAAAAGATGTCAAGCTGCGCTTCTGCATAGACTATAGGAAGTTAAATAATGTCATCAAAACTGAATTTGCTCTACTTTCAAAAAGTTTTTACTAAGCTTAACTTGACTATAGGCTACTGGCAGGTATCGATGAAAGATAGCCACAAACCATACACCTTTATTGCGGCACCGTTTAGAGGCACTTATCAATTTACCGTGATGCCATTTTTATAGAAATCTGTACTTAGCTTCGGAAATACGTCAATTTTGTTTATAACTAATTCTTTTATGGAACTGAAAGAAACTAAAAAAAACTTTTGTTTGGACTAAAGCCAAAGAGCTGGGTTTGAAGCAGTAAACGCAATACTGGCCTATCCTTTCCAACTGACTAGACTCCAACCAGGATCATCGTTTGTTTTTCAAACTGACGCATATTATGTATTATACCAATAAGAAAACAACCAGAAACATGTTTTGTTGTATGTCAGTGTTAAATTTACTAAAACCCTAAAAAATTTTACCCAAATAAATGGACGTGTATAATAGTTGTGTAGACGGTGAAAAAGTTTTGAGTCTATTTAGAAGATGAGCTCTTTACGTTGAGAACTGACAATAGAAACCATTTCTGGATAAATAATATTATTGGCGCTAAGGCAAACTAACTCTGTGGTTGTTACTCTTGCAGGAGTTCAATTTTACTGTCAAACACACAAAAAACTAAAATATTTTAAACAATGTTCTATCCATGAACCGGAAAAATAAAATAGTCAATTTCGTTATAGAAACCAACGACCGGCTTTTACCATCCAAAAATGACAACGGACAACCAACATTCAGCTGCTTGAGGCTAAGATGCTCCAACCAAAAAACTATCCAACCTAGACCAACAACTCTAATTAGCACAACAACGCCAGGCTATTTACCAAAAAGAACGCTATCCAAGACAGGTAAAAGTCCGCCCAAGACGACCAAAGTATAATGCGCAGAAAAAATATGCTGCTTTTAATTCACTTGGATGAACCTAGTGCCCAATTACTTAATATCAATATATTTATATTAATATTTTGATCACAATAGTTGAGCGGGTGTCACCTAAACGCTTGTGATCTAGACATTGGTAACATTTCTTCTGTAGTTTGATGACAAATAACATTTCTTATCTTTAACCTCATAGTTGTGCTTTTAATTCACTTGGATGAACCTAGTGCCCATTTACTTAATATCAATATATTTATATTAATATTTTGATCACAATAGTTAAGCGGGTGTCACCTAAACGCTTGTGATCCAGACATTGGTAACATTTCTTCTGTAGTTTGATGACAAATAACATTTCTTATCTTTAACCTCATAGTTGTAGTAACATCAACAGTAAATAAAATATCAATTTGTTTGATTGCAAACACTGGGCGGGTAGTCGGGGTACACTAATGCAAAGCGATAACTGGTAAAATTTAAGGTTAGAAAAAGAGTTGGACCATCAGCCATTAGAAATGTGAATAAATATGAATGAAAGCATAAAATAGAACCAATAAAAGAAAATACAGGGAGTTTATAAATGAATGAGATTATGTAATCGCTTTAAATGTGCCGTTTTTTTTTTAATTGTCTATTATATTATTTGTTTTGACAGATCAACTTTGACAGCTGTCAAGCAAACATATGAAAACATGTATAGTAAACAATTTTAAAAAGGCGGCATTTTTAAAGTGATTACATAATCCTATTCATTTATAAACTCCCTGTAGTAACAAAAATAGTATGAACACAATGGGTGCGTTTTTAAAAACGCGAACAGCGGTTCGAGCACTCGAACAATAAAATGGGCGTTTTTAAATACAACCCGAACAAGTGTTTGAACAACATTTGCACGCACCTAGTCAAGAGGTGGTGCATGACGGGCATGTACAGTGTTGCCACAAAGCAAAAATAAAATAATATATTTATCATGGTTATATCAGAACATGGGTACGGTTTTATATACATTATAAAAATATAAGGTATACAAGAAATATGCGCTCATACAAAATATGTGTGAATCTAGAATAATAAGATTTTAAATATTTTACTTGATGCAGATTTGAATTGTATTAATTTACAACACTGGGCATGTAAGCAAAACAAACAACATAACCTTAGAAAACATGTTTTTGACGTTTGAGTGCTATATGCTGTTTTTAAATTACCCTGCACGAACAAACAAAAAAGTTGTTCGTGCAAAAACTGTTCGAACAGCAAGAGCACTTTAAAAACGCACCCAATACAGCGTAGAAATGTACAAGCAATATTGATATAAAAGACATTTTGGGTACTACTAAGCTTGGGCAAAACTTCAATGTCAATCCAAGCTCGGATTCATGCTTCAAAATGTTCTTGTTGCAAAGTGTTTGTGTTTGCCGCCATTCAACAGTCTTATTAAAGCAATCTTGGACTATCTATTTACAAGAAACTATTAACGTAAAAAAACTCAAACAAACGTGAATAAACAATACATAACCGTACTTCAAAGTTATGTTACCAAAAAATCTTATGACTTAGTAGTATTTTTATTTTGTTGCCACCGTAAATTTGAGAAATAAACTATTATCTGATATAACTTGTCAGTTTTATTCTTGTCAAATCTGTTTTATAAACTGTCAACTGTTAATTTGATTAAACAATTGTTAACTATTTTACAAAACTGTCAACTATGAATAACAAATGTGAAACACGGTAAGATAGCTCAATTATAGAGCGCCGAGGTTTGACCCTCAAAATATGACTGAAATAATATCTTGCTCTTTATCTACCGGGGTGATTTGGAAGTCACCTAATAAGCCGTTGGTCCCATCAAACCCTTTCACACAAGACTTTTGGGGCGATGTAAAAAGCCGTAAAACGCCCAATAATAAAAAAATGTTTTGCAAATTTGTCAAATATACTGCCAAATGTCAACTCAACTTTGACAAAATTTTATTATGTCTACGGCAAATTTGAATGATTTTTTTTAATTTATATAAACTTTTAACTATCAATTTAACTGTTTTACAAATTTATTGGATAAAATTGATAGATTTTATTCTTGGCAATCTGTCACACAAATTTGCTGTACAAGCTATATATTATATTAACTGTCAACTATCAATTTAACAAAACAACCGTTTAGTTATGTGGATTGTTCAAAATATGACTGTCAACTTTTATTTTTGACAAATTTTTCATATAAACTGTTTATTTGAAAAGTACCTGTCAACTGTTTCAAAAATTAGTTAAACAAATTGTCAAATGTAAACTTGACAAAGCAACAGCCAATTGTTTTACAAATCTGTTACATAAACTATCAATTTGACTTTTTTACAAATCTGTCATATGAACTGCAAACTTGAATCTAGGCAAATTTGTCATATAAACTGCTAACTGTCAATATGTAAACACAACTGTCTATTTTACATTAACTGTTAGTTTGACAAAACATAGTTGTTTTGTTCACAAATCTTTTAGATAAAATGTCAACTTTTAATTTGATAAAGCAACGGTCGACTGTTATTTTTTTTACATTATTTTTGTAAAATCAGTCATACACGTTTTTAATTTAAGAATGCATTTGATAACAACAAATTTGTCAACTTTTTTGTCAACAACACACATATGAACTGCCTTATAATAAATTGTCAATTTCCTTTACAACAAATTTGTTATATGAACTGTCAACTGTTAACTTAACAAATAAACTGCGTCACATAAATTTGAACTGTTTTTACAAATTTGTTGTATGAACTTGTCTACTGTCAGTTTGACAAAACAACTGTCAACTTTCTAGAAACCGTGTAGCAGTCTGACATTTAAAAACTTTACATATAAATTTTAAACTTCTTTCTCAACAAATTTATTGTACTGCCAACTGTCAGTTTCACAAATCAATTGTGATCGTTAGACTGAGTTTGAATAAATTATTAATTTATTTTATAACTTTTTTCTTGTCAAATCTTTGGTATAACCTGTCAATTTCATAAATTATTTGTCCACTTTATAAGAAAGTGAATAACCGTATAATATTAAAGTTTTTTTGATTATACATATATTACATTTAAATAGTCACTAGGTGTTGATGGGCATAACATAGCCAGACTGAACTAGCAGTATGACTGTGCTGTATTTATCATCGGTGTCTTTAAAGATATTGAAATGAACTTGATGTTAAATAAGATTACCCTGCATTTTACAATTAAAAAAAAACTCAAAAGTTAAGCA
This sequence comes from Tachinus rufipes, assembly GCA_963932245.1. NCBI lineage: Eukaryota > Metazoa > Arthropoda > Insecta > Coleoptera > Staphylinidae > Tachinus > Tachinus rufipes. The sequence goes on from OZ010748.1 coordinate 58,233,119, forward strand.
AGTTATATGAAATACATTCTAAAGAACTTAATTAATACTTAATTATATTTAGTTATAGATACATTTTTACGTTTGTATAGTATCAGTACTTTTTAAAGGTTGGTTAGAAACCAAGTAAGTAATTATTGACTATTAATTATACTGCAAGTTATTTATTTACTCAACAAAATAAATAATGTGCTCATCACGATTATCATCACAATAACGATTTTAGAAGAACGGCAACGTTGCGAATTGGGCCAAATGTTAGTAGGGGAGACGTCAAATTAAAAATTCCCCCAAAAAGTATACGCTTGGTGATTTTTGTTATTTTTTGGTTCCACCCCAGAAATCGATGTTGGTAGCCGTTGCGTTGCATGACGGGTAAACTCGCAGTTTGTTTTATACAAATGGCGGCATCCCGTCTGCACATAGTTCGTCCGTCTCGTTACTAAATCGAAAATATGCCGCGCTCTAAGCGTCTAGTAAGTGCAGAATTAGCGTGAAGTGTCCAGTGAGGATCCTACCGAGCATTAGTTGCGAAGACTGCCCTTTAGTTGCCGTATTTTTGCATGAAATAGCACTTAGAAAAAAACGAAATGGTAAATTTGATTTTTTTTTCGATACCGCGACATCGCGCATTTTTGCACATTGCGGGGCCTCTGATGGGCCTAACACTGTTCTAAATCGGCTCCGCAATCATCTGGGAAGCTGTTTACAGAAAAATCGGTGAAAATCACCGCATTTTTCCACAAAAAAATCGCCTGTTAAAACATTAAAAATTCATAACCAACAAAAAAAATAAAACAACTTCAATCTGTGTTGTAACCTCAAATCTCTTCAACCCTATTTTGGAATTGTGATTTTGAGACTTCTCTGGCGTTATTAGGGCGTTGGTTGCGCCATGTTTGATCATTTTTTTTTTCAAATTCACCCTAGAACCAGAATCAACCCTTCATTAATTATTCACTCGGACACTCGATACCTTCATTTATTATTAAAACAGGGTAATGTTACATGTTTTTTGAAGAAATAAATTGGAATCAACTTGTGTTGAGTTATTTTAGATGAATAGATATAGTTTCGGTGCATGCCAGTGCTGTCGTTGCATGTTTTTGCCGTTTTCTTATATGACTTATGTAACTGATAATGAAATTTTGTTTATATAATGTTTTTTTGTTGTTTTTTTTACAGTCAAAGAAGACTATGATGGATGATGATATTGATGAATCTTCTGGATCTGAGTTTGACGAAGATGACGACCCTGATAAGATATTGGTGCCTGGTCAGTATCCGAATAATTTTTATTTTATTTTAAAATTATTATTTTGTTAAAAATTGAAGGATTAAATAAAATATTTCTTAGATAATACTTTAAATTGCTAAATGTTAAACATCTTTGAAATATACATTGCAGTATTCAATAACATTTTTATATCAGTAGTAATAGCGATTGGTATTGATGTTTTTTATTTATAATTACTTAAAAATTATGTAATATAAAATGAAATAAGAATATTTTTAGCTGTTTTATTTACTGAATAGGCCTGCAATCGATTATTCTGTTGAAATTGCATTGAATCGATTTATTATTCTAGTGTTAAGCGTTTTCTAATATTTTGATTTGTTTGTTTGTCATCTTGACATCTATAATATAATTGGAAGCATAATGTTTGGAAATAAAATAAATTCTTTAAATACAACTTGAGCAATAAGCAATTATCTCCAAAATTTGTTTTGGAACAGTCAAGAAGATAAGAATATCAAAGAATTAAACTTCTCAAGATTTGGCTTTGTGAAGTTATATTTCCTGATTAAAAAAAATTGCATTTAAAGTTAATTTTTATGAATAAAAGTTGAAACTTTGAGCAGATAGAACTTTAATATTGTTTAAGGAATCATAATTTCATTTACTTTTTACATTTTACCTGATTTGCAATTTTTTTATATATTCTAGTTGACATTGATGATGATCTATCTAGCTATAAAAACAATATACTACCACAAAATAAAAATTCCTTTGACATTTTATAGTGTCATCTCTAAGTTTGGTTTCAATTGCTTAACATTTGTCATTTTTATATCAGTTTAAAAAGGCAAAAATTAGTTTTTGCAACTTGAACACAAAAACGTCGTGAAATTATTATTGAAACAAGGCAGTAATTTAAAGAATATTCATGTCGAGAAAATAGCTTGTTTTTTAAGTCAAATATTAGTTTCTCTACTTTTGTTAATTTAGTAGTAATCTGCCCCAGGGCAATAAACTATTGGTGTAACAGTTTGCTTGCCAAACTAGCGTGCGGATGAAGATCTTCATTAAAGTCCTAACTAATTTAATTGATTGCTAGTTGTTATCTGTTTCTTATGTTGGAAGAGGTTAACAGCATACGCATTGGGATGATATTTAAGCCGAGATAAGAATTTGCTGCTAGCGCTCTTGGTATCTTGTTGCATATTAGAGGTGTTCAGATTTTTGTAGAAGGGTTCATGGGAAAATCATAGAGTGTCAGTCATTTTTTGTTAGAAGCACTAAACACTTAATATGCATTCTAAGGTGCTTTGCGTTGGTAGATTGTGGTACTTGTTTGCCGTTTAGGTAGACACACTCTTCAGCAAGTCTCTCTCAGGAGAGTGGTCATACGGAGATTTAGTTTGATTGGCCTCGATTCAAGTTCTAAGCTAATCTTGGATATTTCTTACTGCTTGGATGCCTGTCAACACCTTCACTGACTCTTAGAGGTCTGCTTAAAAGTAAATAGTTCTAGTCTAAGAATCCTTTCCTGTGGTATGCCTGATTTGATGGGGTGTAAGTCCAGGTACATCTTCTTGATGTTTAACCATAAAAAAATGAATTGATCAGGTATGATCCCTTATACCAGAGTTTTGTTAAAAGCCTGTGTGATGTCCAGAAAAGCAGCCAAACAGAATTTTTTTCATAGATGTTGTTAATTTGTTTTACTACTCTGGGAACATGCTCTGTAGTAGCGTGTTTATTAAGCCAAATTGGTGATCTGGAATTAGATAGAGTGCTTCTAGTTTCAGTCTTTTTAGAAACATATTTTCTAAGATACAACTTAAGGCGATACGAAAATGTCTCTGTTGCAGGTTTTCCAAGTTTTGATATCAAAATAATTTGTGACTTCTGTTAGTGGAAGTTTTTTTTAAATAGTTTTATATATTTTAGTTTCTTTTTCCTCTAAAAAGGAAGCTTTTGGTCGGTGGTATCAAGTTTTGTCTTGTGGATTTCTATTGGCATCCATATTTTTCTCAGCATTTTCTTCACTAGTAGTGCTTATTTAGTTACTTTTGAACAGTTTTGTAGCTTGTTTGTGGACTGGATTCCTAAGGTGCTTTTTAAATAATTTTAGTAATATTTTTCAATATCTGTTTTAAGCAAGACCATATTTTTGGAATTGGTTCCAGTTAGTTTTTTTATTGTTTAAAGGAGCTGGTTTTGGTTTATTGATTATGTCTAAGCTTAAGTGGATTAGAACAGGAAAATAGTCTAAAGAGAGGTGAAATTTTTTTTCTACTTGCAGATAATTTAAGGGGATCTTTGAGAACACAAAAGTTAAAGACATGTGGTATCTTTTTATGTCACTTGGTCAGTATGTTAGTTCACTGGTAGATAATGTGTTCAGGTTACAAGGGGAAAAGTACCTAAGAAATGCATAACCTCTCAAGTGCTTTTCTCCTAGGCGTTACCAGACTAAAGCCGTATCTGTGGTGTATGGCATTGTAATTGCTTCTTACCAGGAATCTTTTGCCAAGGGTAGCAAATAATTTAGTAAAAAAGTTGCCAAGACACGTTTTACCATGTTGAATTTTTACAGTTTACTTTGTAGTTTTATAGTGTTTTATTCTGTTATTAATTATGGCGGCAGTTTCTCTGTGTACTGTTCCATCTGGGTAATTTGTACTATAGATCTTGTAGTCATTTAATCAAAGAAAAATAAGTTTTTGTATGTAAATTGAGTTTCTGAGACGAGCATTATGTTGATGCTAAATGTCTTCATAAATGTAAAGAGTATGAGGTTATGTTGTCTAGTTCACACATGTGACATGGATTTGAACCTTTTAGCGCATTGGAGCGTCATAACATACTCTGCACTTTGACATGACATTATTCCAGTGATCGTAAATAAATGTGACAAAATAGTGAAATCAATACAATAATAACAAATGAAAATAAATATATCAGTTTAAATGGGGCAGGGAATCTATTTATGATTGCCCTAAGTGTGGAAATTCTCTGAAAACACTAATTGACAAAATAATCAACAAAGTTAAAGATTTAGTGTAGAAAGTTTCAGTTAATGTCAGAAAAATACTTGTTTTTGATAACAAGTATTTTTAGAGAGTATAGAGTTAATGTTGGAAAAAATAGGTGTATCAAAAACAAGTATTTTTAAAATTCTACATGAAGATTTGCAAATACATGCAATTAGTTCATAAGGGCTTTCCAACATACAAGAAGACAAAGATGTAATTATCTGTGCAAAAAGTGACGGTTACAGTTTTCTGTGGCACTGAGGTAATTCTCTTAATTAAGTATATGTTAAAAGAGATTATACACAATTAAAACTTGAACAGAAAAAAACCACTCATGTAAAAAATAACCTTAATAAAAGTTTTTGTAGAAGTTTTTATCTATATAGTGAAGTATTTTGATTTTTAATAGAAGTCCTGTTTCAGGAGATATGACGTCATCATCAGTTTTTTTAAATGGAACATTTTTAATTGTTGAAAAATTCTTTTTCTAAAAATAAAAAAATACAGGGTGTCCTATTTAAAAAAAACTGATGATGTCATATACCTCAAACAGGGCTTGTATTGAAAATCAAAATACATTACTATGTAGATTAAAATTTCTACAAAAACTTTTATTGAGGTCATTTTTTACATAAACCAAAAATGCAGCCAATAATCGGGTGTTTCCATACATTTACCTAACGCTGTATAATAAAAATAATAACTGGCGAAGGATAGATCCTTGAGGAAAACCATACTTTATATACATTTTGTTAGATTGTTTATTATTTATTGTAATCAGCTGTTGTCTTTCATCTAAATATGAGCTTATCAGCCGAGAACTACTAAGATGAAAGTTATAGAAATACAATTTATGTATGAGAAGTTTATGACAAATGTCTTACTTAGGTCCAGGAAAGATGCCACAGTATGCATTCTTGTTTCATACCACTGAATAATTTTCTCAGTAAGAGCAACTACTGCATCAGTCTTCGATCTTTCCTTATGAAAACCATATTGTGTTGATGATAACATATTCTGGCTTTCTAGAAAATCTATCATTTGCTTGAATAATATTTTCTCTAACACTTTAGATATTACCGGGAGTATGGATATTGGCCTGTAATTGTTAACGTAGCTAAACATCTCATGGTGCTCAAAACATTTAGATATGGCTGTCAATTTTAGTTTTTACTCTAAAAATGAAGGTTAAAATTGTTTTAACAAATATCTGACAGCAATTATATGCTTCAGAAGATTATGCAATTTGTCTGAAGTTTTTACTACCAACGGTTCTCAATATTTTAGTGCAAACATAGGGTGTCCATACGTCCCAAGTTTCCCGCAAATAATGAACTATAGTGGCGTTTTTTTAATATTTTTTTTGTCTCGTTTGTGTTCTGTAAAAATGTGGTCACTCTATGTATTATATGCAAAAATTGTTAAGGGTCACATTTCTGACTAATCTATTTTTGAATAAGGCTAAGTGCAAACCTCTATTTCAAAAACTGTGTGAGTAGGCTTTTGCGCGACACTACTTATAGCCTACAATCGCGTTTTTTTTTTCACGATCTGCCAATCACAAATTGTTCAAATTTCCAAAAATTAAATCGATAATAATTTGTAGACAAAGAATGGTTTTTTCATTTAAGACTAAGCTCAATTTTTTACGTGAAGATATGAGAAAGAACATTATAAGAGAAACATTTTGTCTTCCACCCTTCTACGTTTTTTTGGAAGAAAAGCCGGCACTGATTTTTTTTTTAAATGCTAGCTAAAGAGCGGTAGAATCTAAAAATCTGTATGCTCTATTCTGAATCTTCTACAGGGAAAAGTACAGAGTAGCGTAACATGGATCATTTTTGAGGTTCCTCGGAGTAAAATTTAGAAAAAGTAAGTTAAGTGGTTAATAATAAATAAATGATTAGTCAGTTGAAAAATGCAAAATTCTTCTTGTAAAATATCAAAATTGGCAAAATCTCATCTGGAAACATCAAAATAATTTTAAAAGCACCAAAATCTGGTCATAAACTGTTATAAATGTCAAAAGTAACAAAAAATATTATAACAATGTCAGAAAAAACAAAGATTGGCCAAAAACAGTTGAAAAGTGAAAATTCTTTGAATAAAAATAAATTGTCTAAAAATTCAAAGTTTTATAAATAAATTGTCAAAAATATCAAAATCCGGTCTTGAAACATAAAAATTTGACTAAAAGAACCATAATTTGGTTTTAACACATTAATTGCCATGAAAACCTACTATGGTTTTCAATTTAATATGATCATGCGGTCCTAATGCCCGGCTTTTGGGTTTTATGTAGTTTATTTGCCTGTGAACCAGCTAGCAATTCTTGCATTGCTGCTTATGGGGAATATAAATATGATGCCTGGAGAGCCAAAAACTATTTTTTTCAACTTTTTACTTGGAAATGGCTTAATAAGTGTTAAGAGTTCTTTTTACTTAGAAATAAATGTAAACAAATAAGTGTAAGAACTGGTTCATAGCATTTTTATTAGACAATGACATTAAGAATTACAAAAATGTGTTTTTATGTACCAGCTATTTTTAACATTTAAAAAAAAGTTACTATTTAACCCCGGGAGACGAAAAAAATGGTTTCCATTTGGTCAAAGTGTTAAACTGTTTAAAATGCAAATTCATAAAACATTTAAATATTTTCAGATAGAATCAAAATCTGTCAAAAATCAGTGTAAAATTTTATTCATAAAATAACAAAAATAGCAAAATTAACAATAAAAATATTGTTATAAAACTTGGTGTCACAAACTTAAAAAAGTGTAAAATCGAAAATTTTAAAACTGGCAAAATGTGGCCATAAAATATCAAATATAGTTAGAAATAGAAACATTTGGTCAAAAGTTGTTAAAAAGTGTTAATCTCAATTTATAAAATGTCAAAAAATTACAAATTTAAATTTAAAATAAAAAAATTATGTCAGAAAGAAACAAAATCTGGTCATAAATTTTTAAAAAGTTTAAAATTTTCATATACAGGGTTAGTCAAAATGTTATAAATTTTTTAATGTTTTAATAATTGTTTTGTTATTTGTTGTGGCTATTATGAGAAAATATTATAGGATATATATATGTAATTGCGAGACATTTGGAGCTAGACGCAGTTGATATCAAGTCTAACTTTAATGTGAGAACAAAATAGCTATGGTCTGTATAAATAATACATTAAGCCCATATTATTTTTATTGATAATAAAATTGTTTGCCAAAAATCAGAGATTATAATATTCTATTCTTTCAGGTGGTGGAAAAGATTTGGCAGCTGCCGCCGGCATTCTCGAACCCCGTGAAGTGAAACAAGAAATGAAGATGCCCCCACTAACAACACCAACTAATCCCAAAATGCAACAACAAAATATGGCAGGAATGTATGACATGATGCGTGCCCCTCAAAGTAAGTGAACATAAATATAAGATAAATTATTTTCTATTTTACAATCATAATTTTAAATTACAAGAGATTAAAAAAAAAATTGTTTCTAAAATATCTTACTATTTTAAAACTCATGTAATTTCACTAATTATTTCATTTAAATAAAAGCAGGTGTTCTATCTATCTAAATTATTCTATTCATTCATTTGTCGTCGTTCATTTTTTTTTACAGTGGCTAGCCCATACGGCATGGGCAGTATGTCTGCAATGGCGAGCATGTTGAGCAGCCTAGGGGGCCCGTTGCCTAACTTGGGAAACATGTTTCCACAAGGCGGTGGCGCCTCTGGGGGCTTCAATGCTGCACAGTTTTTGCAGCAGAGTAAGTCCAGTTTGAAAAATTGTGAGTTCGCATCTGCATGGCTGTTTTTTTTTTCAAACATTTTTTCCTCGATTTCTCGCTCGCCAATTAACCAATTTAATTGAATGTTTTCTATCTACCACTTTATTATCTTCTCAGACACGTAGATTAATCTTGGAGCTGCAAAAATAAGATATTTAAAATATTACCAAATAAGTAATTAGTATTAACTCACTTCATTAATTTTATATGGTTTGGTAGTTTTATATTTTATTAGCATTATTTTATAGCATGTGTATTTATTTATCTAAATGTGCATGTCAATGTTAATATAAACAAATTATAATATTGACATATGTGCAGTGGAGATGGCAACTTTGGGTATGAACAGTCAATTCATGCAGAATCCGTTTATGCAAAACTTATCTTCATTGCTGTATTCAAACCCGAATGCACAAGGGCAACCATGGGGGAACCAATTGAGCAGCAAAGCAGTTGCATCAATGTGGATGAACGCTGATGCAAAAATGGGACAACCTCATGAAGAAGAAGAGGTAATAATTTGCTATTTAATAATAAATATTATATATTTGCTTAGTTTATTTTGTAATACTCATTTTTATTTATTGTATATTAATATCAATTACATTGATAATGATATTAGTATACATATATCAAGGTCTGTAAAACTTTGTTTGTTTTTGAATCAATACAGAAAAAGTAAAATCATTTATATTTTATTTAAAAATATGAATAATTACATTTTTAAATTAATTAATTGATTATTTTTTAAGTGATAATTTAAGATGAAAATAGACATTGTTAAAAAAATTAAATAAATGTATAATTGCACATGTCTTCTTCCCCGAAAGGGAACAGCGTGATTAGGTATTTATTTATTTGCTTTGTTTTGTTTGTACAAATTTAGGTTGATGATGAAGAAATGGGTGTAGCGGAGACATATGAAGACTACATGCCTTCTAAATTGAAATTAGGAAAGAAACATCCTGATCCAGTAGTGGAAACTGCTTCACTTTCATCAGTCGCACCTGCAGATGTCTGGTAAGTTTTATAAATTATTTATTCACGTACATAGTAGAACCCAATCATTGTAATTACTAGTAAATTAATTATTAAAAACATTGTAGATCTGTGCAATTGTATTTAATATGAGAAGGGACTATGTAGTTTAAAATTTGGTCTAACACAATCAAACTAGTTCAAGATTTATTGTATGCTATTAACGTTGTAAAGTAACTATTAAAATGTTCTGGACAACAATTAGTTGATTTGATCTGAAGTTAAGACTAAAAATGCGTTTATGATAAACAATTAATATCTTTGTATATGCAGTGGTTTTTGTGGTACATTTTTTTGCATAAAGATAACTTTCTGAGGGTGCACACAAAAAAGTTTTACAATTATTTTTTTTAAACCAGTAATTTACATATATCTAAATAATAAAATTTGCACCATCTATATTTCACTAATAATATTCTTGAATTTATTTTGTATTCTTATTTATTATACTTTAATTATGCATTGCTTAGGTGATAACTCATATTCTAAATTATTTTAGGTACAAATTATCAATACCTGAAGAGACAATTAAAGGGGGCCATCTTTCTGCTTTGCAATTAGAAAGTATAACATATGCATCTCAAGCACACGAACATATATTACCTGATGGAAGCAGAGCTGGTTTTCTTGTTGGTAAGTATTTATTTTAATCTTTGTATGATTTCTAAAACATTAATTTAATTTTAATCCATAAGAATGCCTAAATGATTTTTGTTTTCTAAATTGTTTTGCATCAAAAAAGTTGCAAAATTTCATTATAATAATTTTAAGGTGATGGTGCTGGTGTTGGCAAAGGTCGTACCATTGCTGGAATAATCTTAGAAAATTATATGAAAGGTCGCAAACGTGCAATATGGGTATCAGTATCAAACGATTTAAAATATGATGCCGAACGTGATTTGAAAGACATAGGTGCTGGTAAAGTGGATGTACATCCTTTAAACAAATTTAAATATGCAAAGATATCATCAGCAATTAACGGCAATGTAAAGAAAGGTGTTGTGTTTTCAACTTATTCTGCCCTAATTGGTGAATCAAATTCAGCAGGTGGTAAATATAAAAGCAGATTAAAGCAACTGTTGCAATGGTGTGGACCGGACTTTGATGGACTTATTATATTTGATGAATGTCATCGGGCGAAAAATCTTTGTCCTGTTGGATCATCGAAACCAACAAAAACAGGTAATTTTGAACAATAACTAATCAATTTTTTTATTAATAAATCAATCATTTGATAAATAGGTTTGACGGTACTCGAAATACAAAATAAACTCCCTAAGTCTAGGGTAGTTTATGCGTCGGCGACGGGTGCTTCCGAACCACGTAATATGGCTTACATGGTGAGATTAGGTATGTGGGGCGAAGGATCGCCATTCAAGGAGTTTAACGATTTTATTTCGGCCGTGGAAAAACGCGGCGTTGGTGCTATGGAAATTGTGGCTATGGATATGAAACTGAGAGGCATGTACATTGCTCGTCAATTGAGTTTCCATGGAGTGGCTTTCAAAATAGAGGAGGTACCTTTATCAAAGGATTTTGAAAAGGTATACGATGCTAGTGTTAAATTATGGGTGGAAGCAATGCAAAAGTTCCATGAAGCAGCAGAGTTAATTGATGCTGAAAATCGTATGAGAAAAACAATGTGGGGACAATTTTGGTCGTCACATCAGCGGTTTTTCAAATATCTGTGTATTGCTGCTAAAGTACCACATGCTGTTGGAACAGCACATGAAGCTATTAAAATGGGTATGATACTAGTTACTAATATTTTTTTCTGTAGTATAAAATATTGTTTATTAATTCAATTTATAGGTAAATGTGTTGTCATTGGTTTACAAAGTACTGGTGAAGCTAGAACATTGGAACAATTGGAAAGAGATGATGGTGAACTTTCTGATTTTGTTTCTACTGCAAAAGGTGTATTCCAAACTCTAGTTGAAAAACATTTTCCAGCCCCGGACAGGAACCGTATTCACAGATTACTTGGATTAGAACCACCTGGCAAACATGGCAAGACAAATGGCAATGACGAAGGACATAGTTCATCTGGAAAACGAAAGCCCAGTAAGTGATAATTTATTCCTTCTAAATTTTTTTTTTTAATGTAATAATTGTATCAATAGTGAGACAAGCTGCAGCTCGTGCAGTCAAACGGAATAAATGGTCAACGTCAGACAGTGATAAAAGTGATTCGGAACGTAGCTCTGCTGGTTCAGAGTTCAAAATGTCTGATGGAGAATCAGAGATATCCGAAGAACGTTCAGACTCGGCACAAAGTAGTGACTTCAATCCCTTCAATAGTGACTCAGATTCAGATAACGACCCATGGAGTAGGAATAAGAAAAAAGGCAAAAAGACAAAGAAAGTTAAAAAGAAACGGCCATCCACACAGGACAAGATTGGAATGCTATTAGCACAAAAAACACATAAAAGTGAGATATTTTAAATATACTAATGTTAGTTTGTTTGTAATGTATTGCTTTTATAGGTAAGAGTAATGGGGGTCATACTAATAGCACGCCTGGGTATGCTCCTCCGAGAGACGCAATCGAGAGGGCGTGCAATATGAAGGAGGAGTTGTTACATGCAATTGAAAGGTTAGGGGAGAAACTCCCACCAAACACATTGGATCAATTGATTGATGAGTTGGGCGGACCTGAAAATGTTGCAGAAATGACTGGACGTAAAGGTAAATTTTTCTTTTTTAATTTGTGTATAATACATGCATTGAGGGCGCGCTCTAAAGCCACTTTGATAAAAAAATTAATGCATACACTCTTACACAGTTATTTATTATTATTTTAGGCCGAGTTGTACAAACAGAAGATGGTATTCAATATGAAAGCCGATCTGAAAATGATGTTCCATTAGAAACACTGAATCTCACAGAGAAACAACGTTTCATGGATGGTGAAAAGGATGTCGCCATTATATCAGAGGCGGCATCCAGTGGTATCTCTCTACAAAGTGATAGAAGGGTGCGGAATCAGAGACGAAGGGTACATATAACCCTTGAGTTACCTTGGTCCGCCGACAGAGCTATCCAACAGTTTGGTAGAACGCACAGAAGTAATCAAGTTAACGCACCTGAATACATATTTCTCATATCCGATTTGGCTGGTGAGAGGAGATTTGCTTCAATTGTTGCCAAACGTTTGGAGAGTTTAGGTAAGTTGACTTGTTTATATTTATTCTCTTAATAATTAATCTCTAATAATTTTATTAGGGGCCTTAACACATGGTGATCGTCGTGCAACTGAGACTCGTGACTTGAGCCAGTTCAATATTGATAATAAATATGGTCGATCTGCTCTGGAGGCAACCATGAAAACAATTATGGGTTACGAGTCCCCATTAGTACCTCCACCACAAGATTACAAAGGTGACTTCTTCAAAGATGTTGCTGCAGCTTTGGTTGGTGTTGGTATCATAGTCAACAGCGAGTCAATGCCCGGTGTTCTGTCCTTGGACAAGGACTATAATAATATGTCAAAGTTCCTAAACCGAATTCTCGGCATGCCTGTCGATTTACAAAATCGTTTATTTAGGTATAATTTATTAATTTTGATTTTCAATAGAGTTTTAACTGATTTATTTTATTATAGATATTTTACGGATACATTAGCGGAGATTATCACACAAGCGAAGCGATCAGGTCGATTTGATTTGGGCATCCTTGATTTGGGTGCTGGAGGTGAAAATGTGAAGAGGGTGAAAATTGTTACGTTCCTTAGAAAACATGCTACAGGCACAGCGCCAACAGAATTGCACACTGTTCATGTTGAAAGAGGTTAGTTGATTTGATAATTTTATAGTTTTTCTAATTGTTATTGATCTGTTATTTCAGGAATGTCTTGGGATGAGGCAATGGAAAAATGGGCTGATCTTACTGGAGCCAAAGAAGGTTTCTATTTGTCTCATCAAATTAGAAACAGCAAACACACAGCAATTCTGGCTATTGCTGCAGATGCTGGAACCAAGAAGAAATCTGAAAGCAAAAAGGAGCAAATGTACTATGTGCATCGGCCCAACACTGGTCTGCAGTTCCGGCAGGAGAGTCTTGCGGAATTGGAGAAAAAATATAAAAAAGTATGTACAGATACACTTTTATTAATATCAGAAAAAAATATTGCAACATTAAAATACAAAGAATAAAACGAGTTTTATTATTCAGGGTGTTCAAGAATGACACAATTTTTGAGCAGTGTTATGTTATCAATCATCAAGATGTACTGCTACCTTACATCTACATTAGAGTAGCATGTCACCTATTATCTATCTAATACATTGAACATGGTGTTATATGGGACAGTGTCTATGTTTCGCAATGCTCCTTGAAGCTAGTTTTCCTAAACAGACCAAAAAAATCAAAAACAAAACATAAATATTACAATTCTGTTATTAAAGCTTGTAAAAATGTACTTGATGTTTTATGTGTTAAGTAGTCACGATATTTCTTACGAAACATGGTATACTACAATAAATTGTTGAAAGATGTAAAAGCTGAGTACTTTGAAAATCAAATACATGATGCAGATAGTAAATGTAAAGATTTGCCAAGAAGTTCAGGTAATGATAGTATTCTACCATTTATCATAAAATGTTAATGTAGAACAAAACCTATTACACATTATAAATACGTTGTTTACCAGTAGTATATTTTCAAATTGATTTAAATTAGTATAAGTTCATTCAGACCCACACAACAAAGAGAATTACAGGCTAAGTTTGCTACCTTCTTTCTTAAAGCTGTCTGAAAAGGCAATGTGTATATGCCTCATTGTTGAAACAAAGTACGGATATAAAGTTAAGCACAAAATTAAATCAAATATGCTATAGTTTTAAAATTGTTAAACATATGCAATATGAAACAATACAAACTGTATACTTTGCAAATTTTTACTCTATGACATCCAATATTGGGGAAACGGTTCTGAAATTAACAAAAAAATTATAATCTAAAAACGAGTGATCAGGTTGATGCAAAATCTAAATTACATGGACAGGGGATTTTTAAATCAACCAACCTACTAACATAGACACACTGGCATTCATATATATGAATGTGACAGGTATTCATTTATATGAATGTCTAATATACAACTTTAAACACAACCACAAATTTTCAAATTGTTTAAACAGAAAAAAGTTTTTATAACCTCTCAAAGCACCGGTTGACATTTCTTTTTTGTTATTTAATATTTATGTATTTAGAGCCGTCTTTCCTCTTACCGCTTTTGTTTTTATAATGAGATTGTTGTCTACATTAGATAGGTTTCAGTTAAGTACCTGTTATCTTTGTATTTCTCTTTTTTTTAATCTCTGGTTTGTTAATGTTCTTTACATTAGTTGCCAATTTTTTATATTCTATTAATCCAAAATCTATTCTGTCGTGTTTTTTCAGCTTTGCTGGTTTGTATACCATCTCTTTGATTTCTTTTCTTGTTTTTATGTTATCTGCTGCCAGATTCCTCTATTTTCTTCTTTGATTTTTTCTATTATTATTTTGATTTCCATTTTCATTCTTTTCATTACCAAGTTCTATTTTTACAAATATCGCTCACCGGCTCAGTTTTTGTACATATTGTAATTCAGTATATAAAATAAAAATCAAATTCAAATTTTATCTTTAAATAGTTCATGTTGAACTGAGCGATATATCATAGCCGCTGAAAGGGTTATTAATGAAGAATAACAATATTTTTATATTTTCAGGTACAGTCTGATGAAGCAGAGGAGGCATGGAAATCACAATATGAATCATCTGTGACCACTTGCTCACATGCCTACTGGAGAGGCAACTGCCGTAACGTTAATTTAGGACATGACTGTGAAGTAGGTTTGCGACGTAGAACATATAATGTTGTATCTGGTTCTGTACTATCGGTATGGAGCAGAGTCGAAGGTGTACTTGCAAGTAAAAATGGAAGTCACAACAACAAAATGCAGGTTATCCGACTGCGGACTGATGATGGCCTTAAAATAGTCGGTAAGTTATAAATAAAATGATATTGTCATGTTTTTTCTATAAATATTATAATTTACAGGTACTCTTATTCCGAAGAATTGTGTAGACAACCTTATAGAAGCCCTTTCTTCAGATGCCGAAAAAGTAGAGGAGAAAACATTCTAAAAAAAACGAATTGCGTTTTTTAAATAGTGTTATAAAAAGTGTGTGTAAGGTTGTGTGCACGTACGTATACAGGGTGTCCGGTCACAGTATTATACCCCGCCAGTAGGGAGCATTTCATAATTTCTGTTCTCTATCTCTCAATATTCTCGGAAAAGGTCGCACCCCTTCGGCCCAAACGAATAAAGCAGTTTCGTTGCGTGGAACGCACCTATTTTATTTTAGTAACCAAGAATAAGTAATGTATATACTAACTTCTTAATAATTTATTTCGACAAAATTGATCGGGGTAAGAAAAAAAATGAAAAAAATAAAATTATTAGCGTGTGTTCTGTATGTAATCAATTTATTTTTTGGCCATTTTCCAGTGATTCTCTTTGTAGATAGATTTGTATTTTTTTAAGTCCCCTATTGTTCCTCTTTCCTGGTCCCCTCCCCATACTTTAAGCCACTTGTGTTTAGGTACAAAATGTTATCAATAATTTTTTTATTAGAAGACTGCTAGGTTTCAATTGTAAATTGACCAAAGTCATTTTTTTTTTTAATTATTTTGGCTATATAATATTGCCCCATGCCCTCCACCCCTATTTTTTGTTCCATACAAAAAAATGTTGTTTTTATTTCTTGTAAATCACGTATATATAGAATACTTTTAAATATACCTCACTTGTGTTTTATTTATTATCCTATAAGTGTCAATAATATTTTAAAAATTGTAACTATATAGAGTTTAAAGAAAAAAAATATATATATATAGCTATATTTGGGGAGTAGATGAAGAACAAAAATGGAAAAAGAATATTGGAGCTCTGCATAGCAAAGGACCTTGTGATTGCTAATATTATTTTGATGCATAATTATACGCCATTGTTTGAAGCTAACGTTTAATTGACTTTTGTCATAATATAATTCTTTAATAGGGTTAGTTAATTAAAATGCGCATTGAAAACCATGGCACATTAAGGAAGGGGGAGCCGCCGAGTCATTTTGCGATTTCGACTCTTTTTCGGCAAAGGAACGAATAGCGAAAAGGATTGCCGAGTTTGTTCGCTTCGAAGATGGTAATACCAGTTTAGATGACAAGTCAGGATCGATTTTAATTACCAGGCCTATCTGGTGACTGTGGAAGAGGACAAAAGTTGCACCACCAGGACACTGTTTGAGAACTTCATCACCAATCAGTCTACTTACTAAAAGATGACAAAACCAAAAATATAGAGTTATAGGCAAGAAAAAAAAATGCTGAAATTTACCAAATAAAACGTTAAGAAAAGTAGATGGTGAAGTAAAGAAATAAAAAGAGAAGTAAAGTGCAAAAAAATAAAAGGAATAGAGACAAGCAGAAAACATGGACATGCAATAAAAGAAATAAAATAATAGAGTAATGGAAAACATGCTTGTTTCACAAAGCCACAGTAGGCAATATCATAAAAAAGTAAGTGAATAATGCTTATCTTTGTCCACAATACATTTACATGCCACAAGAAGAAATGCAGATAGTGTATTAGGACTTTATAGAATTGCTCGATTTCCAAAATGCATTGGTGCATTAAACTACACGCATATAAAGATTCAGTTGCCAGATGGAGTAGATTCTGAGACGTACAGGAATAGGAAAGGATATTTTTTGATAAATACTCTAGTTGTATGCGACTCGCAAGGCAAGGATCAGCACAAGACTTGATCATTTGTTTAACAAAAGTTAAATAAGAACAAGAAACAAATTTCCAATTTTATCTAAAGGCATTCAGGTACATACATAAAGTTGAAGCAATTATTATTGGATGTACTGTAATATATTACAGTGTCTGTGATATGAAAGATGTTTTACCAGACGTTGCAGAAATAGAACAAAATTGATATTGTTTTGCAAGAATGGTGCAGTAAATAACTCTACAAGATATATACACAATTACTTTATTATTGTAAATTTGTGTAGATATTTTATTTTTAATAATCTGGAAAGGAAATAAAAAGTATATTTAAACAAATAACAATTTGTCACAAAACATTTTTATTTTAAATAAATTTAAAGGTTATATTTATTTATTTGCCCATTTGAGCATTTTTTAATAATTGAAGTTTTAATTCTTTCTCTGCTTTTAATATTTTCATATGCATCATGTGTGTTTTATCTTTGCGGCACATGTCTTTATTATGTGCTTCCTGCATAATTTTTAATTTTAATGCATGCTTTTCGGCCATTTGAACTCGCAATGATGTAGCACTAGCTATCTTTAAGTCGCACAGCCGACCGACTCTATTATATAAATCGTTTCGTAATTGTGCTTTTGATCCTACAAATTGAATTAAATAAGCATAAATTGTAAGTGTAAAATTATTATATATATATAAACATGAGTAATTTAGACTTCTGATAAGTGTAAGTATACATTTTTGAATTATAGTAGTTAAAATTAATAAATCTGTAAGAATATCTTGCTTTATAATAAATACCTATAGTTTGTGCAGCTAACTTCTAACCTTTCTATAAATAAAAAAAGTGTAAAGGCAGTATTAGATTGGAAGTTTACACATGTTATTATATTACCACTCATAATGAAAATGTACAATGAAAAAAAATATAAAATGTAAAAATTGCTTGTAATATTTATTATTAATTAGCAGCTACACTGCACATATTATACTTCTTACCTTCAGTATGTTCGGGTGAAGCAGTATGTTTTAGAGTAAATTTAAATGCTAGAAAGTGAAATTGTTTTTTTTTTTTAATATACTAATGTGTATTACAAAAAATATAATCAACTTACCGTCATCATCATAAGTACTTTCTCTACCTATAATATCAATTATTGATTTTTTATTATGTATATTTGGACCTCTCTCAGTTCCCATTCTACAATCTTTCTCTTCCGCAAAGACTGAATGGTCCCTGTGTTGCTCCCCAGATAAAGATTTAAATACATCTGCAAGTTGAATCCCTTTTTCAGTTTTCTGCTTATTTGCAACATGATCTGTTTCTTTACATTCTAATGTATCCTTTCTTTTCGCGACCAGGGTAGTTAAGAGGCTTTCCTCTTTTTTAGAAAAATTTGTCATTTTGCACTTCTTATTGCTTTCCATATTTATTGATTTACAATTTTTTTGAAACGCAATGTATAAAATAAAACGTTTTTACGTCAATATATTATTTTGTTGACATAAGATTTAGTACCAACCCACCGAATCACAGTCAGTTAACTAAACGTAAGTTTACCGACGATTGTAATACGCGTTCCCACTAAGTAGCGATTAAATTTTAAATTGCAGATAATTAACTTGCAGTTTAAACCACCCTAGGGGAGAAGACATAGAGCATAAGATGAATATAAACAAATTACGTAATTTCAGAATTGATAATGCTAAATTCTTTTAAATTTTTTACCTGAACGGATTATGAATTCCAAATTTCTGTTAGGAATCTATAATCCGTTGGTGCAAACTTAAAATTGCTGCAACCTTTGAGTAAACTTTGTTGATTTTGATTTTTGAGAAAAAAATACTTACTTCTAAAAATTAGAAGTACAAAACTTGTATCTTAAAATAAAATTTTCACGCAACTGGTTTAAAAACTATGCATTGGAAAAATAACCTATAACTATGTCAATATTTTTCGGTAACCGATGATATCGGTGGTAAAACAAACTACATTGGCAGAGTTAGTAAAGGCCCTGCAATCGCAGAGGAACGTAGCAAGTGGTCAGGTTAATTTACTTTATTTTAGACCAGAAGTACATGAGTCTAGTAAGTGGGTTAACCATGTTAAGACGATTGCAAATGAATTCGGATGGTCTGATATTTAAGCATTGGCTAAGATTAGTCGATTTTTATTAAATGATGCAAAAAAGTGGTTTGAACGCTGGAATCCGGATAACAGAGACTGGGCCGACTGGGCTACATTTTGCAACAAATTTATTGAAGCATTAGCCAAGCTTTCAAATCACATTGAAACTTGCGATTTTTGTGTAAAACGAGGCCACAAAATATCTGATTGTTTTACCAAAGCAGCAATTGAAAATAATTGAAAAATATATTTTGAATTGAAAAACCGTTTGGTGCTACCCAAGTTTTTATAGATGGGCATCCGTTTTGAGCGTCAATTGATACAAGAGCAGACCAGTCATTAATTTCTGACAAATTCCTTAATTTATTTAAAAATAAAATTGTTTTTTGCAGGAAATTATGCTAAAAATAATGAGTTTTACTAATAAGTTTAATAGTATACGTCGTGAGCTGCCGGGAGTCAACAAAATCTTTTGCAAGTGGAACTAGAGTAAGAATGATAAAAAATATAACCATGCAAATAAAATTAAAAAAAGATGTTATAATCAATCGTTCTCCATATCGGTTAGCCGTTAATAAACAAAAAGCAGTTTGAGAAAATATTGCTGATTTACTTTTAAACGAGATCATCTTGTTACTACTAAGGATAGATACACACTGCCACTAATTAAAAACCAGTTAGACAGGCTGGGTAAAAGATGTTAATTTACGAATCTTAATTTCCATGAAATCAGTTAGTACTTTTGAAACACGTGACAAATTGCAGAGTGTTTTAGCATTGTTTGGGACTAATAAGAAAGTTGTTATAGACGCTGAAACGTCGTTAAAAAATATCACATTTTCAAAAATCTTGAAGAAAAAATATTGAGCAACCTCTTGTAACGCCTGATATTTATCGCGGCAATGAGCAAGTCAAAAAGTATATGAGAACTATCATAACATGGTGAAAGTTGAAACCCAAATAAAATCAGAATGGCCAAGTGGGCTTTGGAAAATTCAGTTAGTATTAAATTACAACAGTTCATAAGATAATCAACACAAGGCCCTTGCAACTTCTGTTAAAAATACAAAGTTCAACACCATTAATACAAGCTGTGTTAAAAAGCATGATCTGACTCCAATTGGTAATTGTAAAGTGGATAGACAATGGGTAGCAGAAAGATTGGCTACAACGACTAATTTTGAAGGTGTCAATAAAAAACGCAGAAACAATCTTCAGTTTTAACTTGGCGATTTTGTTTGATGCATCGTGACTCTCAGATACACATAAGCAAATGTGCTTACAAATATTTAGGACCCTAATAATAAAGTACGAAAATGGACGATACAACATTAAAAAAGTTGGCACAAATGTTGTCACTATAGCAACCAAGGAGCAGTTAAGAAAATTGCCTTCTCAGTGGTCAACATCCTGTGATATGGAAGCAATGGCTGCGTTCAGGACGACTCATCGCTGTCAATTATTCAAACTGAACGGGCGGCGGGAATCATCGTTTGCTGGCAGCGCTTGTCATTTGACTCATCATACATTTAGGTATGCTTTTATGCTGACAAAGCAACTTATTAGCCACCAGCGTTTAATCGGCAAATATATTTAAAAAAAATAAATTATTGCTTATCTCCAATTGATGAGTCAGCGCTGGCAACTGATGAGTTGTACTGAACGCAACCATTGTTAGAGTTTTTAGAAACAAACAAAAAGTGAAAGGTGAATAATGGCACTTAAAGTAAGTAATAGTTTTTTAAACCATTTATTATAGTAAATTAAAATCTACTCAATGTACTTCTTCATTATTATTTTTATAGCACCTTATTTAAATATCATTAGGTTAATCAAAATATGTATAGACATATAATTATTGCTTAAACTGTTTGAATTGCGATCTAAATAAAGTCGTTACTGACCTGTGTTAACATTGTCCGGTGTTTCCGCGAGAGTGCGCACATATGTGTATTGTGTCGTGGCCACGCAGGCCACGTGACAATAACATCCGGTGCCGGTTCATTATCCACATTCCACAAGTGCCGGCCATTACCATTTCTGTTCAAGATTTGCTAGTTGCTACTTGCTGTTGCTACTTGCTGTTAGCTTGCATACTTATATGTTTTCAAAATAATCTGTGATGGTATTTTCCACGTATTTTCTATTCTCCGTCATGAGTATCAGGGTGAGTTTGCAACTATCAATAATATTTATGTACACGAAATAATAAAATCACAACTTCAAAATTATTAAATGTAAACAAGCATGAAACCGTTAGGAATTTTTTAGGAATTTTATGCATTTTACTAATTTTCCATAATTGTTTAATAACAATACAATAAACAACTGAATTAATATTCAGTTATTTATTTTAACCTGGAGAGTGTGTACTACAAACCACTTTTTGTGCTTATTCAAAAAACCTTATTTTTTTATATCCTTTTTTTCGATAAAGCTACAAAATATAATTAAATATACTAACTTCAATATAAAGCCACTTATGTTTGTCTGTAAAATGCTAAATAGGTTATCAATTTTATTGTATATTGAAACTTTAAGAACATTTTTAACTCTTAACCACAGACATTTTTTTTTGCCTTTTTGTGTGCTCTATTTTTATTTATCCAACCTAAATAGTTATGAAAAAGTAAGAAATAACAAAATAAACAAATAAAATTGATATTTGTAAAATTAAAACGTAAATAAGTATTATTTAATAAAAAATAACAATTTTACAAATACAAAAAAAATTTGCAGACGTTTTACATTGTGCATATTTTGTATGATTTTTTTATAGTACGTCTCTATTTCTATGGTACTTTCTAAACTATGATCGTTTAAAATATTTTTTTAAATTATTACTAACATTGCTTTCAGCTTCATTGGTTGCGTTTTTAAATGACTCAAACAGCGGTTCGAGCACTCGAACAATAAAATGGGCGTTTTTAAATACTTCCCGAACAAACATGACATGCGTTTGTAACAAAAGTTGCCTAATAATGTGTCAAAATTGTATTTTTAATTGTTGTTTAAAATTGTTTAACAAAGAGAGCGAGGCACACATATAGAACATAAAAAAAAATATTTTGTTAAAATCGGTGAACCGGGACTATAGTAAACTTTTTCCGACGTAAGTGCGTTCTGTGCTGTTTTTAAATAACTGTTCGATCAAGTTGTTAGAACGAACAAAGGTTTGTTCGGAACAAAAACTGTTTGAACAGCCGGTACAGTTTAAAAACGCACCCATTATATCAATTTATATATATAATATATATTTCATTCAAACTTTAACAGTTTGTGTAAATAAGAAATAAACTAATGTAACCAAAAAATGGTTACAAAATATTAAAAATTATAAAGTAGTTAATTAAAAAAAATCAAAAATTTCTGTATAATTTATAGAGCTATAACTCCGAATTTATTATAAATAATATACTACTTTATTAGGTTAATATTACTCAATTTGCTTGTAGTTTCTGGCATTCTTCATTTTATGACTAGTTAATTTGGGACACATTGTTATATATTTAAAATTTTGGGCTTGAATGATTTTTTGTTTCTTTCTTACAAAAGCTAGAAGTCTAAGAAACTTTGCGACTCTAATATCTCAGTAATAAAAAATGCAAGGAGTTTGCCACTTTGACATATTAAAGCATACTTAATTATATTAAGGTACTGGGCATCTCAACATGTAAATGAATTTAAGGAGGAGTTTCTCAGACTCACGTCTGTGGTTAAGGATTAAGTTTTTCTGTATAATCAACGCAAAAATGTACACATTATTAGTTTTAACAAAATAGTTAGTTTTTATTACAAATGCTATTGCTCACATTTTATTAATCAGTTATTAAGAAAAATTAAAACATCTTAACTTTTCAATGTACAAAATTGATTATCATTGACGTATTGAGCCTTGTTATTGTTTTCTTTATTGCAATAGTCTGTTAAATATTGTCCTATGTAGAGTGATGTCATTAAAAGTTATATGATAATATGTCATCTCTGAAATAATGAAATATGTGATAAATATTGCAGAATAAGGTTGTTGCGCTAAATTTAATATTTTGGTGGTTGCCATTTGTTTCAGTGAGAACATTGAACTTTTATTTAAAGTAATAACGGTGGCGAGTTATGAGTTTAGTATCAGTTTGTAACGGAACTGTAGCTTGACAAAATTTGCTAAATGCTAATTTTGATGATAAATTAAATAACCAGTTTTACAGCTTTTTGTATTCTTAATTTTGTAAATTCTATTAAAAGTGTTGCTATATACTTACAGGATGTTTAGTGAATAACTAAAAATTAAAGAATACAATAGTCTGTAATGCATAGTTGGTCGGATGAGACGTTAAATTGTAGGTCCCGTGTGCTGTCTAGAAGTTGCGTGCACGATAAAGAACTCTTCTGATAAGCAATAAATTGACCGAAATAATGACAAGTTAATTAATAATGAATTAATCAATTTTAACAATACTTCATTTTTAAACCGAACCAATCCTTACTCATCCTTCCGTCTTCTCAAAACTCCTTTAATAATACTTTAACTTACCAGACTGAATTTTAATATTCAGTAAGAACTTATTTTTCTTAAAAAGATAAGGGATGTTGATAAGGTTAAATGAAACACAAAGGATTCGTCAGTTCTAAAATCACGTTTTTGGGGTTAAATTCAATTTTTGTACTGATTTACATTACATTGCGTATGTAATTAAATCTATATAAAGTCCCCTATATATATTTATTTATATGTGTATGTTTTTCTTTCAGGTTTTTATTTCAGGTTAAATTAACTTCATTCAATTAATTTTTTTTTCAATTTTTAAATTAATTTAAATAATTTTTTATTCAAATTTAATTATTAAATTTTTAATATTTAAAATCATCACTTTGAAATTTAAGAACTTTTAAAGATTCAATTTTCAAATACATTAAATACTGCATGCTTAGATTATAAGATATATTGACATATTTGTGTATTTTTTTTTCAGCTATTTTGTTTCAGGAGTCCAAAAATTAAAACAGAACCTTTAAAAACGCTTCATTATTAATTAACCTTAAATCATATTTTGGTTGATTATGTTATTATTTTTTAAAAATGTAGTATTTATTGTAATTTTTAATGATTTATTACAGAATTAAATTCAAACAATTTTGGAAACTAAAACAAAAATTTTGTAACATATAATAATCCTGTTGGGGATGTCAGGGTTATTATGTTTAGGATAGATTAGAAATTGATCAGATGATCAAATTGTTAAGTTAAGCTTGTCTTAAGATAACAATTTATGGGATATTGGGGCTGGAATAATAATTGATAAATTGTAAAAGATTTTTTAAGGTTTATCAAAATTTAGTGGTAGAATAATTAATTTTAATTTATAAGATTAGAGTTGCAGAATTAATACTTCTAGTTTGTATACATCTTGTTTATTATGAATCTTACATGCTGAAACACTGTGGTTTGTATCAGGAATTATGTTAACAATTATAGGAGTATGTAAGCATCTATATTATATTTTCAAAATGGGGCAGTGTTTCAAAGTGTGCTTGTGTATAGTAGGTTCTCAATCATTTACATTGTAACTTGGAGTGAATTATGATTGCTTGTGGTGGACTGAATTGTTGCAAGATGAGTGATGGTTCTGTATTGCAAACAGATTCTAAATTTTATTTATTAAAATTAATTCTTCAATAAATTCATAGTTTTTTATTAATATATTTATTAAAAATTATTATTGGATGTGGAGGTGGGCGGGCAATACATCCCAAACTACATTTTGTAATTTGATTTAAAAGTATTACAAAATCTGCAATGGATATTCAATATATGTGGAGGTGGGTGGGCAAAACATCCCAAATTACATATTGCAGTTTGTCTTCAAATGTATTTAATTTAATTCAATTTATTTAACATGTTAATATAATACAGTTTTAGGTATAATAACAAAAGTATATAAAATAAATAAGTAGATATTGGTATAAATTGTCATTATAATAAAAATACACTTCTACTATAAAATAAATAAGAAAGACAAGACAAAACACTTTTAAAAAAACTATTTAAAAAAAAATAATTATTAGTCTAGGTCTTGAAGTAAAAATATATAAAAGAAACTATAAATAGGAGACTATACAATACATTTTAAATAAGGTCTACAAAATCATTATTTAAAAAGTTTTCATAATTAAAATGTTTTACTAATCAAACAATTGTTTTAATTTTTTCTTTAAAGTATTAATATAGTTATTATATCAGGTGTTTTGAGTTGAGGTAAAGTGTTAAAAATGTAATTGAAAAAAGTGCAGTACTGTTTTGAGATTTTTTTTAAATTGCATTGGCAAATATATTATTTCTAATTGCCAAATGACCTTAAACAACCAGTTCATAAAATAATTGTGAATGAAAAAGTGCATACTAGGCAGCCAAAAATACTTTTTAAGTAAAAATATGCTTTTAGCAAGTTTTCTGGCTAACTTATTATCATGTGTTTGCCATTGTAGCACTGAATTTTGCAAATGGTGCTGTGTTTACATTTGGATGTTCTCTTAAGGTAAGAACAAGCTTTACCGTTATTCCCTGGTTCAAGCATAGTCTGTTGTCATTATAGCAAACAATACCACCTTTGTAGTGTCTATTGCATTTGGAAAATTGTTAATAAATATTAAAAACAGCAGTGGCCTAAGAATAGTTAATAATAATATAGTTTAGTGACTCGATGATTTATCATCATTTTATTATGACAAACTATAACTTTGCAAGATTGTATTGTATTGTATTATTGTATATATCAATATTCTTTCTTGGATATACTCATAACATCGCAAATTATTAAATTATTATTTGTTTTTACATATTTCAAACAAATAATATATGGAATGTTTACAGACAAGTGTAAATTAGTTTAGTTTCATGTGAACAGTGTACCATTTTGGCCAACATATAATATTGTAGAAAAATAAACTGGGCTGGCTGCTTTACTCAGTGATGTAGTAATATATGTGTAATCATACTTATATTGTATATATATGCTATATGTATTATCTACAAATGAACAATTATTGAAACATTCAAAGAATTATTTTATCTTCTATTATAACCAATTTTAACATATGGTGGTTGAACAAATTGCTTATGAAGATTGTGTTCAGGAAAATTGATGTTTTAAACTGCTTGATAGAGATCTGTTATAACTCAATGATTTCAAATTATTTTTATTTTTTTCAGGTAGAGTCTGATGAAGCAGAAGAAGCATTAAAATCATAATCATGAATCATCTGTAAACACTTCTTTGCAAGTCTACTAGCGAACCATTGTACTATGAAGTTGTATTTGCCATTGACTGAATGCAGCTAACAAAAACAAAATGCAAGTTACCTAACTAGACTCATGATGGCTTTAAAAATAGTTGGTAAGTTCAATTAAATATTAATTTTTTAAATTTTATGATTAACAATGGAGTTGGTGTTTTTATCAGTTTTTTAATAATTTTTTTAATTTTTTGTAAAAAATTACATGTTCCTGATTTTTTTATACAAATGCTATACAAGCTGAATAAATTATAATTACAAAAATATAAGTGACACTAGACTCAAAAATGGTTGTCTTGTGATGATAAAATAGTAAAAGCATATGTACTGAATCATTTTTATTTGAATTTATACATGAATTAAAAAATTTAAAGGTTTGATGAAATAATATTGTAATTAAGTTTGTATTTTAATTCTGCAGTTTTACATTTTGTATATCCCATCCATGCAACGAAGACCAAAAAATTGTAGTTTTGATTTAATATACTTTATCTTTATTTTTCTTCATGCTTTTCTTTGTGGAAGATTATAATAACTTAACTATGAAAGCTGAAATAATGGCCATGCTGTTGTTCTTAGCAAGTATTAAAAAGCTTTATAACAAATAGAACACCGGCTATTAAAATAAGCAACAAAATATCAGGCTACAAAACTTTTTAAAGGGGGTTGCTGTGGGTTCAGTTCTAAGACCTTTAGTTTATTTTATATTTACATCAGTAATAAATGTTTATATAAAACATTCATTACTATGCAGATAATATGCATCTCTATTGTTTCATCAAAAACCAGCAACACTTGAAAATCAGAAGAAATTCAGATATTCATAACTTACTAAAAGGCTCTGATAAACATGGATTAATAATTTTTATTAAATGGGCAAAACTGGTAGGAGAAGTATATTTAAAAAAAGAGTAGTTGTTTTTTGAGTATTAGTAACAGGCATAGTCGGTCGGATGAGACGTTAAATTGTAGGTCCCGTGTGCTGTCTAGAAGTTGCGTGCACGATAAAGAACTCATCTGATTAATTTATTTTCCAGATTATAATAGAAAATAAATTGTTTCAGAAATTGCATTCTATATTACAAACGTAATTTAACACCAATAAATTGACCGAAATAATGACAAGTTAATTAATAATGAATTAATCAATTTTAACAATACTTCATTTTTAAACCGAACCAATCCTTACTCATCCTTCCGTCTCCTCAAAACTCCTTTAATAATACTTTAACTTACCAGACTGAATTTTAATATTCAGTAAGAACTTATTTTTCTTAAAAAGATGAGGGATGTTGATAAGGTTAAATGAAACACAAAGGATTCGTCAGTTCTAAAATCACGTTTTTGGGGTTAAATTCAATTTTTGTGCTGATTTACATTACATTGCGTATGTAATTAAATCTATATAAAGTCCCCCATATATATTTATTTATATTTGTGTATGTTTTTTTTCAGGTTTTTATTTCAGGTTTAAATTAACTTCATTCAATTAATTTATTTTTCAATTTTCAAATTTATTTAAATAATTTTTTATTCAAATTTAATTATTAAATTCTTAATATTTAAAATCATCACTTTGAAATTTAAGAACTTTTAAAGATTCAATTTTTAAATATGTTAAATACTGCATGCTTAGATTATAAGATATATTGACATATTTGTGTATTTTTTTTTCAGCTATTTTATTTCAGGAGTCCAAAAATTAAAACAACCTTTAAAAAAGCTTCATTATTAATTAACCGTTGATCATATTTCAGTCAATTATGTTATTGTTTTTTATTAAATGTAGTATTAAATGTAATTTTGAATAATTTATTACAGAATTAAATTCATACAATTTTGGAAACTAAAACAAAATTTTTGCAACATATAATAATCCTGTTGGGGATGTCAGGGTTATTATTATGTTTAGGATAGATTAGAAATTGATCAGATGATTAAATTGTTAAGTTAAGCTTGTCTTAACATAACAATTTATGGGATATTGGGGCTGGAATAATAATTGATAATTTGTAAAAGATTTTTTGATGATTATCAAAATTTAGTGATAGAATAATTAATTTTAATTTATAAGATTAGAGTTGCAGAATTAATTTTTCTAGTTTGTTTACATCTTGTTTATTATGAATCTTGCATTCTGAAACACTGTGGTTTGTGTCAGGAAATGTCTGGGGATGATTTTAACAATCATAGTAGTATGTAAGTTTCTATTTTATATTTTCAAAATGAGGCAGTGTTTCAAAGTGTGCTTGTGTTATACAGGGAGTTTATAAATGAATGGGATTATGTAATCATTTTAAATATGCCGCCTTTTTAGAATCGTCCACTATACTACATATGTTTTCATATGTTTGCTTGACAGCTGTCAAAGTTGATCTGTCAAAACAAATAGTTTAGTGAACAATTTAACAAAAGCGGCACATTTAAAGTGATTACATAATCCCATTCATTTATAAACTCCCGGTAGTAGGTTGTTAATCATTTAATATTGTAACCTGGAGTGAATTATGATTGCTTGTAGTGGACTGAATTGTTGCAAGATGAGTGATGGTTCTGTATTGCAAACAGATTCTAAATTTCATTTATTAAAATTAATTATTCAAAAAATTCATAGTTTTGTATTAACATATTTAATAAAAATTATTATTGGATGTGGAGGTGGGCGGGCAATACATCCCAAACTACATTTTGTAGTTTGATTTAAAAGTATTACAAAATCTGCAATGGATATTCAATAGAAACAATCAATAAATCAATAATAAATAAAATGGATGTGGAGGTGGGTGGGCAAAACATCCCAAATTACATACTGCAGTTTGTCTTCAAATGTATTTAATTTAATTCAATTTATTTAACATGTTAATATAATACAGTTTTACGTATAATAACAAAAGTATATAAAATAAATAAGTAGATATTGGTCTAAATTGTCCTTATAATAAAAATACACTAAAATACTTTAAAAAAACTATTAAAAAAAAAATCAGACTAGGACTTAAAGTAAAAATATATAAAAGAAACTATAAATAGGAGACTACAATACATTTTAAATAAGGTCTACAAAATCATTATTTAATGTCTTCATAATTAAAATATTTTACTAATCAAATAGTAGTTTTAATTTTTTCTTTAAATTATTAATATAATTATTATATCAAGTGTTTTGAGTTGAGGTAAAGTGTTACAAATTTAATTGTAAAAAGTCTAGTACTGTTTTGAGATTTTCTAATTTGAGATGAACATATTTCATGTTTTGATCTTATATCATACTGTAAAGCTCCGCTAATCAGATTCGTTTTAATCCGGATGTCCTTGTAGTTCGGACAAAATTAAAAAATGTAAATTTTACATTATGTACCTTGTAACCCGGACCAGCGGACCGAATACGGCTCCCCTGCCTAGCTCGCCGGGAATCTCCCGACCAACGAAAAAGAAAAAAGAAAATCCCAGAATTTTTAGATTATTTCAACATATTACGAAAACGGCCACACAAAACATTAACTCTAGTCAAAAAACAAGAAATAATACAAGTTACGCAATGGAGGTTAAGCAAGGTTGCATTTGCCACACAAAATTATCGGAGTTTTTCTTAAGAAGTTTCATTTTTTCTTAAAATTTTGGCTTTTGTTTAATCATTTTATTATTATATCCAGTAATCCTTATTGTTCAATAATTCGGATCAAGCCATGTTTTAATTGATCCGGATAAGCGGAACTTTACTGTAGTTGTGAAAAAAAAATCATTATTTAGATATAGATATCTGATTTGCTTTACCAACATAAGACATTCAACTACATACATATATGGCAAGATTAGAAATTTAAGCAGTGATTATTTTTGGTATAACCAACTCCAGGTATAACTCGAATTGCTCTCTGCTGCAATGCAAATATCTTATTTCTAATTGCCGAATGAAATTAAACAACCAGTTCATAAGAAAAGAGTGAATGAAAGAGTGCATAGGCAGCCAAAAGTACTTCTTTTGGAAACAGATTTTTAAGTAAAAATATATTTTTAACAAGTTTTCTGGCTAACTTATCATTACCATTGTAGCACTTGATTTTGCAAATGGTGCAGTGTTTACATTTGGATGTTCTCTTAAAGTAAGAACCGTTTTTCCCTGGTTCAAGCACAGTCTGTTTTCATTATAGCAAACAATACACTTTTGTAGTGCATTGCATTTGGAAAATTGTTAATAATATTAAAAACAGCAGTTGCCCAAGAATAGTTGCAGTTAATAATAATCTAGTTTGGTGACTCGACGATTTGTCATCATTTTATTATGACAAATTTTATAACTTTGCAACATTGTATTGTATATATCAACATTCTTTCTTGGATATATTTATAACATCACAAATTATTAAATTATTATTTGTTTTTACACATTTCAAATTAAATAATATATGGAATGTTCACAGACAAGTGTAAATTAGTTTAGTTTCATGTGAACAGTGCATCATCATGGTTAACATATAATATTGTAGAAAAATAAACTATGCTGGCTGGCTTACTTATGATGTAATATGTGTGTAAACATACTTGTATTGTTACAGTAAAGCTCTGCTAATCCGGATCAATTAAAACATGGCTTGATTCGAATTATTGAACAATTTGGATTACAGGATCAATAATAAAATAAGTAATAAAGCTTTTATTATAATGACAATAGAACAAATTTTCAAGAAAAAATTAAACCTTTTAAGAAAAACTCTGATATTTTAGTCTGGCGAATGCAACATTGCTTAACCTCCATTGCGCAACTTTTGAATTATTTCTTGTTTTTTGACTAAAGTTAATATTTTGTGTGCTATGTTGAAATAAACTAAAAATTCTGGAATTTTCTTTTTTGTTTGTCGGGAGATTCTTGGCATGATAGATTGGGAAACCATGGTCGGTCCGCCAATTCGGATTAAATCGGTTCGTATTACAAGGTACATAATGTAAAAGTTACATTTTTTAATTTTGCCCGAACTATAAGGACATCCGGTTTAAAGCGATTTGGATTAGCGGAGCTTTACTGTATTTGTATTATGTATATCATATATGTACAAATATATGAAACAACTAATCTACAAATGAACAATTATTGAAACATTCAAAACAATTATTTTATCTTCTATTATAACCAAATTGAACATAAGGTGGTTGCACAAATTGCTTATGAAGATTGTGTTCAGGAAAATTGATGTTTTAAACTGCTTGATAGAGATCTGTTATATCTCAATGATTTCCATTAAATATTTTATGTGATAAATGTGATAATAAAATTTTATCAATATGAATAAAAAAAAAAATTGATTTTTTTTCAGATACAGTCTGATGAGGCAGAGGAGGCATTAAAATCATAACAGGAATTATCTGTAAACACTTCCTTGCAAGTCTACTAGAGAACTTTTGAACTATGAAGTTGTATTTGCCGCTGACTGTTAGTATGAAGCTAACAACAGAAACAAAGAGCAGATTGCCTAACTAGACTCATGATGCCCTTAAAAATAGGTAAGTTAAATTAAATATTAATATTTTTTATTTTATAATAAACGGAGTTGGTGTTTTTATCAGTTTTTTTATTATTTTTTTTGTAAAAGAATTACTTGTTACTGATTTTTTTATACAAATGCTATATAAACTGAATAAATTATAATTACAAAAATATAAGTGACTCATAAATGGTAGTTCTGTGATGGGAAAATAGTAAAAGCATTTGTACTGAATCATTTTTATTTGAATTTATATATGATTTAAAAAAAGGTTTGATGAAATAATATTTTAATTAAATTTGTATTTTAATTCCGCAGTTTTATATTTTGTATAGGGTTTTTCAATAAGAAGTTTTATTTTGATATTTACAAAAAACGGGTATTTTTTAAGAGAAATCAATAAATGTTTATTTCATTGTAAAGAGGAAGGTATGCCATTAACATTTGAAAACGATATCAGTGAAATGGTCGCCACGGTTACGGTTGCAGTACTACATTCTTTTCATGAAATTTTCTATGACCAATTTGCACATTTGCGGCTGTATGTCCTCGATAACTTCACGAATTCCATCTTTAAGGTCTTGAATCGATTGTGGAGCATTGGCATAGACCTTATCTTTTACGTGGCCCCAAAGAAGAAAGTCTGAAGGTGTTAAATCACAAGATCTCGGTGGCCAATTGTGATCACCTTTGGGAAATAACACGATCAGGAAACTTTTCTTGCAAAATTGTGATTGTTTCGTTGCTTGTGTGGCACGTATCTTCCAATTTCGACCATAAAAAATTGTTAATCATAGCTTGGCCATTTATTCATCGTAACAGTTGCACCAGCCTCATTTTCGAAAAATTATGGTCCAATCGCAATGTTAGCCCAAAAATCGCTCTAAACAATGACACGTTGAGGATCCCATGACTTTTCATCAATCATTCTTGGATTTTCTGAGCCCCAAATGCGACAATTCTGCTTATTAATGTAGCCTCCGAGGTGAAAATGGGTCTCATCACCGAAGATGATTTTTTGATGAAATTCCGGATCATTTTGATGCATTTGAAGGACCCAATCAGCGAAGATACGACGTTTATGGTGATCGACCGGCTATAGTTCTTGGGTTAACTAAACTTTAAAAGACTTAAGTCTTTATGCAAAATTTGGAGTAATGTCGTTTGTGGAATGTCTAATTCCAAAGATTGACTCGGAATTGACAAACCTGGGTTTTCTTCAACACTACGGGCTACATCAGCAATATTCTCATGTGTTCTTGAGCGATGCACATGGTTTCGATTCTTCACATCACAAACTTGTCCCAGCAGCTCAAATTTTTCCACCAGGTTTACTATTGCCGGTTGAGAAGGTGCTTTACGACTACCAAAAAGTGCTTTAGTTATCGTTCTATTTTTAATAATGCCGTAGTTTTTACTTGTCAAATGTCAAAAGATTATAGCTGCAAAATTGACAGTTGCCCAAATAGCCTGCTATTCAAAACGAAACTTCTTATTGGAAAACCCTTTATGTCCCATCAATGCAACGAAGACCAAATAATTGTAGTTTTGATTTAATATACTTTATCTTCATTTTTCTTCATGCTT
The DNA here is from genome assembly GCA_963932245.1 of Tachinus rufipes. Classification (NCBI taxonomy): domain Eukaryota; kingdom Metazoa; phylum Arthropoda; class Insecta; order Coleoptera; family Staphylinidae; genus Tachinus; species Tachinus rufipes. The sequence goes on from OZ010748.1 coordinate 58,266,468, forward strand.
TTTTTTGTGGAAGATTATAATAACTTAACTATGAAAGCTGTAATAATGGCCATGCGTTATTCTTAGCAAACTTTATTGTTTGTTAAAATACAACAACCTAATAAATACCAACAAAATTTTAGGTTCCATCAGATTTGAGCAATGTAAATGATATAGGCAATTACTTAAAAATAATACTTTCTAATAAACAAACCAACATAAAAATAATATAAAATATATCACTGAAAACAAATGCTACTGGATGTAACGGTTTAAACTTGCAAGAAATATATTTCTGATCTTTGTTTATTGTCGAATATAGTATGCACATAATAAATTATTGAATGCAATATAACGTGTATCTTTAAAGCTTTGGAAACAAGCTTTTGTTGTTCCGATTCTAAATCATAATCATTCACTTAAACTAAAAGATCTTAGGCCTACTAGTATATAGTACAGTTATATTTGTCTAAAACATGAGAAAATTAATTGAACGAATTGAATATAATAAAATCCTTACAAAGAATAAATCAGAATCTAGGCCTGGCTATAGTTGCACAACAGCTATGACATCAAGACGATATAATTAATGCAACTGATGGAAAATTCACAGCGTTAGTACTTTTAGAGTGTAGCAAAGCTTTTGATTCTATTGGCCATGACATTAACTTGTAAGTAATAAGTATTAAAAAGCTTTATAGCAAATAGAACACCGGCTATTAAAATAGGCAACAAAATATCAGGATACAAAACTTTTTAAAGGGGGTTGCTGTAGGTTCAATTCTAAGACCTTTAGTTTATTTTATATTTACATCAGTTTTAAAAGTTTATATAAAACATTCATTACTATGCAGATGATATGCATCTCTATTGTTCCATCAAAAACCAGCAACACTTGAAAATCAAAAGAAATTCAGATATTCAAAACTTACTAAAAGGCTTATCAGAGCCTTTTAGTAATGGATTAATAATTTTTATTAAATGGGCAAAACTGGTAGCAGAAGTTTATTTAAAAAAGAGTAGTTGTTTTTTGAGTATTAGTAACAGGCATAGTCGGTCGGATGAGACGTTAAATTGTAGGTCCCGTGTGCTGCTTAGATGTTGCGTGCACGTTAATGAACTCATCTGATTAATTTATTTTCCAGATTATAATAGAAAATAAATTGTTTCAGAAATTGCATTCTATATTACAAACGAAATTTAACACCAATAAATTGACTGAAATAATGACAAGTTAATTAATAATGAATTAATCAATTTTAACAATACTTCATTTTTAAACCTAACCAATCCTTACTCATCCTTCCGTCTCCTCAAAACTCCTTTAATAATACTTTAACTTACCAGACTGAATTTTAATATTCAGTAAGAACTTATTTTTCTTAAAAAGATAAGGGATGTTGATAAGGTTAAATGAAACACAAAAGGATTCGTCAGTTCTAAAATCACGTTTTTGGGGTTAAATTCAATTTTTGTGCTGATTTACATTACATTGCGTATGTAATTAAATCTATATAAAGTCCCCCATATATATTTATTTATATTTGTGTATGTTTTTCTTTCAGGTTTTTATTTCAGGTTAAATTAACTTCATTCAATTAATTTTTTTTTCTATTTTTAAATTAATTTAAATAAATTTTTATTCAAATTTAATTATTAAGTTCTTAATATTTAAAATCATCACTTTAAAATTTAAGAACTTTTAAAGATTCAATTTTTAAATACGTTAAATACTGCATGCTTAGATTATAAGATATATTGACATATTTGTGTATTTTTTTTTCAGCTATTTTATTTCAGGAGTCCAAAAATTAAAACCGAACCTTTAATAATGCTTCATTATTAATTAACCTTAAATCATATTTCAGTCGATTATGTTATTATTTTTTATTAAATGTAGTATTAAATGTAATTTTGAATAATTTATTACAGAATTAAATTCATACAATTTTGGAAACCAAATCAAAATTTTTGCAACAAATAATAATCCTGTTGGGGATGTCAGAGTTTTATTATTATGTTTAGGATAGATTAGAAATTGATCAGATGATTAAATTGTTAAGTTAAGCTTGTCTTAACATAACAATTTATGGGATATTGGGGCTGGAATAATAATTGATAATTTGTAAAAGATTTTTTGAGGTTTATCAAAATTTAGTGATAGAATAATTAATTTTAATTTATAAGATTAGAGTTGCAGAATTAATTTTTCTAGTATGTTTACATCTTGTTTATTATGAATCTTGCATTCTGAAACACTGTGGTTTGTGTCAGGAAATGTCTGGGGATGATTTTAATAATCATGGTAGTATGTAAGTTTCTATTTTATATTTTCAAAATGAGGCAGTGTTTCAAAGTGTGCTTGTGTTATAGTAGGTTGTTAATCATTTAATATTGTAACCTGGAGTGAATTATGGTTGCTTGTAGTGGACTGAATTGTTGCAAGATGAGTGATGGTTCTGTATTGCAAACAGATTCTAAATTTTATTTATTAAAATTAATTATTCAATAAATTCATAGTTTTGTATTAACATATTTATTAAAAATTATTATTGGATGTGGAGGTGGGCGGGCAATACATCCCAAACTACATTTTGTAGTTTGCTTTAAAATTATTTCAAAATCTGCAATGGGTATTCAATATAAACAATCAATAAATCAATAATAAATAAAATGGATGTGGAGGTGGGTGGGCAAAACATCCCAAATTACATATAAATTCAATTTATTTAACATGTTAATATAATACTGTTTTAGGTATAATAACAAAAGTATATAAAATAAATAAGTAGATATTGGTCTAAATTGTCTTTGTAATAAAAATACACTACTACTATAATATAAATAAGAAAGACAATACAAAACACTTTAAAAAACTATTAAAAAAAAAAAATTATCAGTAGATAGATTACTTGAAGTAAAAATATATAAAAGAAACTATAAATAGGAGACTATACAATACATTTTAAATAAGGTCTAAAAAAATAATTTAAAAAGTCTTCATAATTAAAATGTTTTACTAATCAAACAATTGTTTTAATTTTTTCTTTAAAGTATTAATATAGTAATTATATCAAGTGTTTTGAGTTGAGGTAAAGTGTTAAAAATTTAATTGAAAAAAGTGCAGTACTGTTTTGAGATTTTTTTTTTAATTACATTGGCAAATATCTTATTTCTAATTGCCAAATGACCTTAAACAACCAGTTCATAAGATAAGTGTGAACGAAAGAGTGCATACTAGGCAGCCAAAAATACTTTTTAAGTAAAAATATGCTTTTAGCAAGTTTTCTGGCTAACTTATCATCATGTGTTTGCCATTGTAGCACTGGGTTTTGCAAACGGTGCTGTGTTTACATTTGGATGTTCTCTTAAAGTAAGATCAAGCTTTACCGTTTTTCCCTGGTTCAAGCATAGTCTGTTGTCATTATAGCAAACAATACCACCTTTGTAGTGTATTGCATTTGGAAAATTGTTAATAAATATTAAAAACAGCAGTGGTCTAAGAATAGTTATAGTTAATAATAATATAGTTTAGTGACTCGATGATTTGTCATCATTTTATTATGACAAACTTTATAACTTTGCAAGATCTTTCTTGGATATACTCGTAACATCACAAATTATTAAATTATTATTTGTTTTTACATATTTCAAACAAATAATATATGTAATGTTCACAGACAAGTGTAAATTAGTTTAGTTTCATGTGAACAGTGCACCATTTTGGCTGCTTTACTTAGTGATGTAGTAATATTTGTGTAAACATACTTGTATTGTTATTTGTATTATGTATATCATATATGTACCAATATATGAAACAACTAAGTTATGCATTATCTACAAATAAACAATTATTGAAACATTCAAAACAATTATTTTATCTTCTATTATAACCAAATTAAACATAAGGTGGTTGAACAAATTGCTTATGAAGATTGTGTTCAGGAAAATTGATGTTTTAAACTGCTTGATAGAGATCTGTTATATCTCAATGATTTCCATTAAATATTTTATGTGATAAATGTGATAATAAAATTTTATCAATATGAATAATAAAATGATTTGATTTTTTTTTCAGATACAGTCTGATGAGGCAGAGGAGGCATTAAAATCATAACAGGAATCATCTGTAAACACTTCCTTGCAAGTCTACTAGAGAACTTTTGAACTATGAAGGTGTATTTGCCGCTGACTGTTAGTATGGAGCTAACAACAAAAACAAAAAACAGGTTGCCTAACTACTAGACTCATGATGCCCTTAAAAATAGGTAAGTTAAATTAACTATTAATATTTTTTATTTTATAATAAACAGAGTTGGTGTTTTTATCAGTTTTTTTATTATTACTGACTTTTTTATACAAATGCTATATAAACTGAATAAATTATAATTACAAAAATATACTTGACTCATAAATGGTAGTTCTGTGATGGGAAAATAGTAAAAGCATATGTACTGAATCATTTTTATTTGAATTTATATAAATCAAATATAGAAATTGATACTGAAAAAATTATTCAAGAAATTATCGAAAGAGACAAACGTAAGTGCAACTTGATTATTTACAGATTGTCTGAAGATGTATCCGATTCACCCGTTGCACGTTCCAACAGCGACACTAATAATGTACGTGAAATTATGTCGATATTGAAAATTAATCAGAACGAAATAAATTCAGATTAGGCAAGTACGACTCGACAAGAAGTAATAATCGTCCTGTCCCTAAAATTAACACTAACTAGTGAAGCTTCTGTGTCAAATGCATTTCATAGCATACAAAATTTAAAAAATTATGAGAAATTTAAATCTGTCCGTATTGTACGTGATCAAACCCCAGTACAATCTGCTTTTTATAGAAATGTAAAAGCTGAATTACAAAAAAGAATTGATGAAGGTGCATCTGATATCTATATCAAGCATAAGTACTTGTCATACAAAGCAGATGGTGTATATCCCGAACGACATTTTGATTAGTGTCAATTATTATCTAGACATAATTTCTCATCTATGTCATTACGTGTTGACAAAAGTAGTGCTTTATTTATGTATAAATTAATCAATAATGTTGTTGACTGTCCCGAATTATTAAATGCAGTTAATTTTCGTATTCCAAGAATCTCTTCCAGGAACAATAATACTTTTGTAGTAAATATTGCCAAAACTAATATACTAAGGAAAGCACCTTTGAGTCATATGTGTCGGAATGGAGACAAGTTCTATTGTGACATATTTACTGGCTACAGGAATGTATAACTTATTATCACATTAAGAACTATTATTATTTTTTCATTGTGTGAGGGTGTGTATGTATGTGTACGTGTGTGAGAATGTATATATATATATATATATAGACTCACAAAACACATAACAATAAGATATACCAGCCAAACTAATTACAGCTAACAAAAGTAATCCTCATATTAAGGGGATCTATTTGTTATTTTATTTGTACATTGTGCTGTCCATATATACCTACATGTTAGTTCAGTCTATTGACAAACTATTTTAAAATGCTGTAATGTCTATATATATTAAAAAAAAAACATGTGGAAGGAAGAATATGAATGCGGATGTGCATATGTCCCTAACAACAAAAATCGCAATATGTAATTGACTAAAGCTCAGAAGATGTATAAATGTATTATAAGAAACATCAGCTATTAAAAAATGTCAACATGATGAACATAACTTTGTTTTATTGCTGTTTGCTTTAATTATACAGCAAACATTTAATTGGACTTTTCCTATTATTTTAATACTCAATATACCACAGTCCGTGAATGGTGCCAACTATATATATATATATATATATATATATATATATATATATATAAATATTTAGTTAAGTTAATTATTTTAATTAAAATTTTATTTACATTAATTATTTCAAATTGTAGATATTATGTATAATTTCCCTGTAATGGATTTTTTTCCGTTGGGCAATAAAGTTATTATTATTATTATGATTTAAAAAAAGGTTTAATGAAATAATATTTTAATTAAATTTGTATTTTAGTTCTGCAGTTTTATATTTTGTATAGGGTTTTCCAATAAGAGGTTTCATTTTGGTATTTAAAAAAACGGGTATTTTTTAAGAGAAATCAATAAATGTTTATTTCATTGCAAAGAGGAAGGTATGCCATTAACATTTGAAAACGATATCAGTGAAATGGTCGCCACGGTTACGGTTGCAGTACTACATTCTTTTCATGAAATTTTCTATGACACATTTGCGGCTGTATGTCCTGGATAACTTCACGAATTCCATCTTTAAGGTCTTGAATCAATTGTGGAGCATTGGCATAGACCTTATCTTTCACGTGGCCCCAAAGAAAAAAGTTTAAAGGTGTTAAATCACCAGATCTCGGTGGTCAATTGTGATCACCTTTTGGGAAATAACACGATCAGGAAACTTTTCTTGCAAAATTGTGATTGTTTCGTTGCTTGTGTGGCACGTATCTTCCAATTCCGGCCATAAAAAATTATTAATCATAGCTCGGCCATTTATTCACCGTAACAGTTGCACCAGCCTCATTTTCGAAAAAGTATGGTCCAATTACACCGTTAGCTCAAAAATTGCACTAAACAATTACACGTTGAGGATGCAAAGACTTTTCAAGAATCATTCTTGGATTTTCTGAGCCCCAAATGCGACAATTCTGCTTATTAATGTAGCCTCCGAGGTGAAAATGGGCCTCATCACCGAAGATGATTTTTTGATGAAATTCTGGATCATTTTGATGCAGGACCCAATCAGTGAAGATATGACGTTTATGGTGATCGACCGGCTTGAGTTCTTGTGTTAACTAAACTTTAAAAGACTTAAGTCTTTATGCAAAATTCAGTGTAATGTCGTTTGTGGAATGTCTAATTCCAAAGATAGACAAACCTGGGATTTTTTCAACACTACAGGCTTCATCAGCAATATTCTCACGTGTTCTTGAGCGATGCACAAATTTTCTTCAAGCTTTTTTTTTTGTAACTTAACTATGAAAGCTGTAATAATGGCCATGCGTTATTCTTAGCAAACATTATTGTTTGTTAAAATACAACAACCTAATAAATACCAACAAAACTTTAGGTTTTATCAGATTTGAGCAATAAACAAAATAAAAATAAAAATAATATAAAATTTATCACTGAAAACAAATGCTACTGGATGTGCAAGAAATATATCTCTGATCTTTGTTTATTGTCGAATATAGTATGCACATAATAAATTATTGTATGCAATATAACGTGTGCCTTTAAAGCTTTGGAACTAAAAGATCTTAGGCCTATTAGTATATAGTACAGTTATATTTGTCTAAAACATGAGAAAATTAGTTGAAATAAATAATACTTCGCAAAACATAGCAATAATATAGATATGAATAATAATTCATTTTACTTCACTCCCATCACTGGATATGAAGTACGAGAATGCGTAGCTAATCTTAAAAACACAAATTCTGCTGGAAAGGACCATTTAAGCCCTAATTTATTAAAACAATGCATAACATCACTTTACGAACCTCTAACATTTATTGCAAATGAATCGCTTAGTCAAGGAATATTCCCAGATATGTTAAAAATTGCCAAAATTGTACCTTTGTTAAAAAAGGGTGCTGCATGTGATGTACAAAACTACCGGCCAATTTCAGTCTTAAATACTTTTGCAAAGATCATTGAAACTTTGGTTGCAAAAAGACTAACGTGTTTTTTTAATCATTTCAATTTATTTAATCAAATCAATTTGGTTTTAGAAATGGTCGTTCAACATCACATGCAGTTGTAACTTTTTTGAGATATGTATTAAATAACTTGGAGCTAGGTAAACATTGCTTGGGAGTATTTCTTGACTTAAGCAAAGCATTTGACTTAGTAAATCATGATATTTTGTTACAAAAACTGGAGAGGTATGGCATACGTGGAATAGCACTGAATTGGTTTCAGAGTTACCTTCAGAGTAGATATCATTATGTTAAAATAGGAAACTTTGATTCATCTCCATTAAATATGAAGAGAGGTGTGCCACAAGGTTCTGTACTTGGGCCACTTCTCTTTATTATATACTCAAATGATTTTAACTTTAAAAATTCTATAATGTATGCAGATGATACCTCTTTCCTGGTGACTTCCAACCAAGGTATACAACATCTGGTATCATCGGCAAACAACTCATTAGAAATGAAACAATGGTTTAAAAAAAATAATCTTGTATAAATACTAATAAGACCGTTTGTCTTAGATTCTTTGCCAATAATTTGCAACATGATCATAGCTTGTTTATAAAATGTGATCGTCAATCAGTAGTAGAAGCTAACCACATTTCCTTTCTGGCAATTAAAATAGATTCAAATTGTTATTTTAATTTTCATGTTGACTATCTTTGTAATAAACTATCATCTTATTGTTTTGTAATGTGCAACTTAAAACATCAGGTAAATCGAGACTTATTAATTTTATTTTATAACAGCCATGTGCAATCGATACTATCATATGGTATAATTATTTGGGGAACATCTAGCCAGTTAAATAGAGTATTCATATTGCAAAAAAGAATCGTACGATCAATTCTAGGACTACATCCTCGCATATCATGCAGACAATCATTTCAAAATCTAAATATTTTAACGGTACCTTCTTTGTTTATATTTCAAGTATTGATATATGTTAAAAATAATATTCATCAATTCACTTTTTTAAGTAGTTACCATAATAACAACACAAGAAATCAGAACATATTAGAAAGTGTAAATTAAAAATTACAAAAAGAAGCATAGACACAGTAGGTGTCAAATGGTTTAATCATCTACCCGAAGTTATCAAGAAGTGTTCAATAAATATTTACAAACAAAAGATAAAAAAGCTTCTTGTTAAAAAGCTTATTATTCAATACATGAGTATGTAAATGAAATGTGGCAATAGCATCTGTATCTAGTTGAGTCTAATTCTGTTTTTAATTTGTTTTTTTTTTATCAGTTATATTTTATAATTTACTTTTCACATACAGTTTTATACTTTTAAATGTTTATATTGTTCTATATTTTAATATGTTTTTATAATTTTATTTATTGTATTTTATACCTGTGTGTGTGTAAACTATTATTTGACTTTTCATATCCTTTTTGTATATTTGGCTACATGAATAAACGTATTATTATTATTATTGAACGAATTGAATATAATAAAATCCTTACAAAGAATAAATCAGAATCTAGGCCTGGCTATAGTTGCACAACAGCTATGACATCAAGACGATATAATTAATGCAACTGATGGAAAATTCACAGCATTAGTACTTTTAGAGTATAGCAAAGCTTTTGATTCTATTGGCCATGACATTAACTTGTAAGTAATAAGTATTAAAAAGCTTTATAATAAATAGAACACCAGCTATTAAAATAGGCAACAAAATATCAGCCTACAAAACTTTTTAAAGGGGGTTGCTGTAGGTTCAGTTCTAAGACCTTTAGTTTATTTTATATTTACATCAGTTTTAAATGTTTATATAAAACATTCATTACTATGCAGATGATATGCATCTCTATTGTTCCATCAAAAACCAGCAACACTTGAAAATCAAAAGAAATTTAGATATTCAAAACTTACTAAAAGGCTCTGATAAACATGGATTAATAATTTTTATTAAATGGGCAAAACTGGTAGCAGAAGTATATTTAAAAAAGAGTAGTTGTTTTTTGAGCATTAGTAACAGGCATAGTCGGTCGGATGAGACGTTAAATTGTAGGTCCCGTGTGCTGCTTAGATGTTGCGTGCACGTTAATGAACTCATCTGATTAATTTATTTTCCAGATTATAATAGAAAATAAATTGTTTCAGAAATTGCATTCTATATTACAAACGAAATTTAACACCAATAAATTGACTGAAATAATGACAAGTTAATTAATAATGAATTAATCAATTTTAACAATACTTCATTTTTAAACCTAACCAATCCTTACTCATCCTTCCGTCTCCTCAAAACTCCTTTAATAATACTTTAACTTACCAGACTGAATTTTAATATTCAGTAAGAACTTATTTTTCTTAAAAAGATAAGGGATGTTGATAAGGTTAAATGAAACACAAAGGATTCGTCAGTTCTAAAATCACGTTTTTGGGGTTAAATTCAATTTTTGTGCTGATTTACATTACATTGCGTATGTAATTAAATCTATATAAAGTCCCCCATATATATTTATTTATATTTGTGTATGTTTTTCTTTCAGGTTTTTATTTCAGGTTAAATTAACTTCATTCAATTAATTTAAATAAATTTTTATTCAAATTTAATATTTAAAATCATCACTTTGAAATTTAAGAACTTTTAAAGATTCAATTTTCAAATACGTTAAATACTGCATGCTTAGATTATAAGATATGTTGACATATTTATGTATTTCTTTTTCAGCTTTTTTTTTCCAGGAGTCCAAAAATTAAAACCGAACCTTTAAAAATGCTTCATTATTAATTAACCTTAAATCATATTTCAGTCGATTATGTTATTATTTTTTATTAAATGTAATTTTGAATAATTTATTACAGAATTAAATTCCTACAATTTTGGAAACTAAAACAAAATTTTTGCAACATATAATAATCCTGTTGGGGATGTCAGGGTTATTATAATGTTTAGGATAGATTAGAAATTGATCAGATGATTAAATTGTTAAGTTAAGCTTGTCTTAACATAACAATTTATGGGATATTGGGGCTGGAATAATAATTGATAATTTGTAAAAGATTTTTTGAGGATTATCAAAATTTAGTGATAGAATAATTAATTTTAATTTATAAGATTAGAGTTGCAGAATTAATACTTCTAGTTTGTTTACATCTTGTTTATTATGAATCTTGCTTCTTGAAACACTGTGGTTTGTGTCAGGAAATGTCTGGGGAATTATTTTAACAATCGTGGGAGTATGTAAGTTTCTATTTTATATTTTCAAAATGAGGCAGTGTTTCAAAGTGTGCTTGTGTATAGTAGGTTGTCAATCATATACATTGTAACTTGGAGTGAATTATGATTGCTTGTGGTAGACTGAATTGTTGAAAGTTGAGTGATGGTTCTGTATTGCAAACAGATTCTGAGTTTTATTTATTAAAATTAGTTATTCAATGAATTCATAGTTTTGTATTAACATATTTATTAAAAATTATAATTGGATGTGGAGGTGGGCGGGCAATCATCCCAAAATACATTTTGTAGTTTGATTTAAAAGTATTACAAAATCTGCAATGTGTATTCAATAGAAACAATCAATAATAAATAAAATGGATGTGGAGGTGGGTGGGCAAAACATCCAAAATTACATACTGCAGTTTGTCTTCAAATGTATTTAATTTAATTCAATTTATTTAACATGTTAATATAATACAGTTTTAGGTATAATAACAAAAGTATATAAAATAAATAAGTAGATATTGGTCTAAATTGTCCTTATAATAAAAATACACTACTACTATAATATAAATAAGAAAGACTACAAAAAAATACCAAAAAAAAACTATTAAAAAAAAAAAATTATCAGTCTAGGACTTAAAGTAAAAATATATAAAAGAATCTATAAATAGGAGACTACAATACATTTTAAATAAGGTCTACAAAATCATTATTTAATGTCTTCATAATTAAAATATTTTACTAATCAAATAGTAGTTTTAATTTTTTCTTTAAATTATTAATATAATTATTATATCAAGTGTTTTGAGTTGAGGTAAAGTGTTACAAATTTAATTGTAAAAAGTCTAGTACTGTTTTGAGATTTTCTAATTTGAGATGAACATATTTCATGTTTTGATCTTATATCATACTGTAAAGCTCCGCTAATCCGATTTGCTTTAATCCGGATGTCCTTGTAGTTTGGACAAAATTAAAAAATGTAAATTTTACATTATGTACCTTGTAATCCGGACCGATTTAATCCGGACCAACGAAAAAAAAAAAGAAAATCCCAGAATTTTTAGTTTATTTCAACATATCACGAAATCGGCAACACAAAACATGAACTCTAGTCAAAAAACAAGAAATAATACAAGTTGCGCAATGGAGCTTAAGCAAGGTTGCATTTGCCAGACAAAATTATCGGAGTTTTTCTTAAGAAGTTTCACTTTTTCTTAAAATTTTGGCTTTTGTTTAATCATTTTATTATTGTTCCAGTAATCCTTATTGTTCAATAATTCGGATCAAGCCATGTTTTAATTGATCCGGATCAGCGGAACTTTACTGAAGTTGTGAAAAAAAATCATTATTTAGATATAGATATCTGTTTTGCTTTACCAACATAAGACATTCAACTACATACATATATGGCAAGATTAGAAATTTAAGCAGTGATTATTTTTGGTATAACTAACTCCAGGTATAACTCGAATTGCTCTCTGCTGCAATGCAAATATCTTATTTCTAATTGCCGAATGAAATTAAACAACCAGTTCATAAGAAAAGTGTGAATGAAAGAGTGCATAGGCAGCCAAAAGTACTTCTTTTGGAAACAGATTTTTAAGTAAAAATATATTTTTAACAAGTTTTCTGGCTAACTTATCATTACCATTGTAGCACTTGATTTTGCAAATGGTGCAGTGTTTACATTTGGATGTTCTCTTAAAGTAAGAACCGTTTTTCCCTGGTTCAAGCACAGTCTGTTTTCATTATAGCAAACAATACCACTTTTGTAGTGCAATGCATTTGGAAAATTGTTAATAATATTAAAAACAGCAGTTGCCCAAGATTAGTTGCAGTTAATAATAATCTAGTTTGGTGACTCGACGATTTGTCATCATTTTATTATGACAAATTTTATAACTTTGCAACATTGTATTGTACATATCAACATTCTTTCTTGGATATACTTATAACATCACAAATTATTAAATTTATTTGTTTTTACACATTTCAAATTAAATAATATATGGAATGTTCACAGACAAGTGTAAATTAGTTTAGTTTCATGTGAACAGTGCACCATCATGGTTAACATATAATATTGTAGAAAAATAAACTATGCTGGCTGGCTTACTTATGATGTAATATGTGTGTAAACATACTTGTATTGTTACAGTAAAGCTCTGCTAATCCGGATCAATTAAAACATGGCTTGATCCAAATTATTGAACAATTCGGATTACTGGATCAATAATAAAATAAGTAATAAAGCTTTTATTATAATGACAGAAAAACTCTGATATTTTAGTCTGGCGAATGCAACATTGCTTAACCTCCATTGCGCAACTTTTGAATTACTTCTTGTTTTTTGACTAAAGTTAATATTTTGTGTGCTATGTTGAAATAAACTAAAAATTCTGGAATTTTCTTTTTTGTTTGTCGGGAGATTCTTGGCATGATAGATAGGGAAACCATGGTCGGTCCGCCAATTCGGATTATGTTGGTTCGTATTACAAGGTACATAATGTAAAAGTTACATTTTTTTATTTTGCCCGAACTATAAGGACATCTGGTTTAAAGCGATTTGGATTAGCGGAGCTTTACTGTATTTGTATTATGTATATCATATATGTACAAATATATGAAACAACTAATCTACAAATGAACAATTATTGAAACATTCAAAACAATTATTTTATCTTCTATTATAGCCAAATTGAACATAAGGTGGTTGCACAAATTGCTTATGAAGATTGTGTTCAGGAAAATTGATGTTTTAAACTGCTTGATAGAGATCTGTTATATCTCAATGATTTCCATTAAATATTTTATGTGATAAATGTGATAATAAAATTTTATCAATATGAATAAAAAAATGATTTGATTTTTTTTCAGATACAGTCTGTGAGGCAGAGGAGGCATTAAAATCATAACAGGAATTATCTGTAAACACTTCCTTGCAAGTCTACTAGAGAACTTTTGAACTATGAAGTTGTATTTGCCGCTGACTGTTAGTATGGAGCTAACAACAGAAATAAAAAGCAGATTGCCTAACTAGACTCATGATGCCCTTAAAAATAGGTAAGTTAAATTAAATATTAATATTTTTTATTTTATAATAAACGGAGTTGGTGTTTTTATCAGTTTTTTTATTATTTTTTTGTAAAATAATTACATGTTACTGAATTTTTTATACAAGTGCTATATAAACTGAATAAATTATAATTACAAAAATATAAGTGACTCATAAATGGTAGTTCTGTGATGGGAAAATAGTAAAAGCATTTGTACTGAATCATTTTTATTTGAATTTATATATGATTTAAAAAAAGGTTTGATGAAATAATATTTTAATTAAATTTGTATTTTAATTCCGCGGTTTTATATTTTGTATAGGGTTTTTCAATAAGAAGTTTCATTTTGATATTTAAAAAAAACGGGTATTTTTTAAGAGAAATCAATAAATGTTTATTTCATTGTAAAGAGGAAGGTATGCCATTAACATTTGAAAACGATATCAGTGAAATGGTTGCCACGGTTACGGTTGCAGTACTACATTCTTTTCATGAAATTTTCTATGACCAATTTGCACATTTGCGGCTGCATGTCCTCGATAACTTCACGAATTCCATCTTTAAGGTCTTGAATCGATTGTGGAGCATTGGCATAGACCTTATCTTTTACGTGGCCCCAAAGAAAAAAGTCTGAAGGTGTTAAATCACAAGATCTCGGTGGCCAATTGTGATCACCTTTGGGAAACAACACGATCAGGAAACTTTTCTGGCAAAATTGTGATTGTTTCGTTGCTTGTGTGGCACTATCTTCCAATTCCGGCCATAAAAAATTGTTAATCATAGCTCGGCCATTTATTCATCGTAACAGTTGCACCAGCCTCATTTTCGAAAAATTATAGTCCAATCACACCGTTATCCCAAAAATCGCACTAAACAATGACACGTTGAGGATGCAAAGACTTTTCAACAATCATTCTTGGATTTTCTGAGCCCCAAATGCGACAATTCTGCTTATTAATGTAGCCTCCGAGGTGAAAATGGGTCTCATCACAGAAGATGATTTTTTGATGAAATTACGGATCATTTTGATGCATTAGAAGGACCCAATCAGCGAAGATACGACGTTTATGGTGATCGACCGGCTTGAGTTCTTGGGTTAACTAAACTTTAAAAGACTTAAGTCTTTATGCAAAATTTGGAGTAATGTTGTTTGTGGAATGTCTAATTCCAAAGATCGACTCGGAATCGACAAACCTGGGTTTTCTTCAACACTACGGGCTACATCAGCAATATTCTCATGTGTTCTTGAGCGATGCACATGGTTTCGATTCTTCACATCACAAACTTGTCCCAGCAGCTCAAATTTTTCCACCAGGTTTACTATTGCCGGTTGAGAAGGTGCTTTACGACTACCAAAAAGTGCTTTAGTTATCGTTCTATTTTTAATAATGCCGTAGTTTTTACTTGTCAAATGTTAAATCTGAAGTAATATTCAATGCTTTATCAGATCATAGCGCACAATTTGTTAGTTTAGAATACACAACATTAAAATCAACATTAAAATCAAATAATATAAAACCAGTTTGTAAACGAGATTTTAGAAAACCTGAAAGTTTAATATACTTTAATAATGTTCTAACTAATGAATCATGGAATCAATTACAACATGCGATAGATCTAAATGAAATGTATGATTTATTCTATAAGATAATGTACTATCATTTAGACACTTCTTTTCCAAAAAAATATTTTAAGGAAACCACTCACAATAGACAAAATCATTGGATCACATCTGGTATAAAAAAATCTTCTCAGTCACTAAAGGAGATCTATAAACTGTCCATGACTGGTACAATCGAAATTAAAAAATATTACCATCAATATAAAAGTGTATATACAAAAGTTGTTAATGCAGCAAAACAAATGTACTGTAACAATCAATGTTTAAAAAGTAACAATTTGTCTAAAACGGCGTGGTGTATTATAAGAGAGAATACTAACAATAGTAAGAACACATAGTATTAATTGTTTAAAAATAAATAATGAAATTGTAAACGACACTGGTCACATTGCGAAACATTTTAACATATACTTCAATACAATTGGAAATCAACTATCACAGGAAAATATAAACAAAAACATTAATGACAGTATTCATAATCCAAACTCGATTTATTTCCTTCCAGTCGATAGAAATGAAGTAAAAAATATTATAAAATCGTTAAAATCATCTTGGTCATCAGGACCAGATGAACTTAGTTCAACATTAATAAAACATTGTGAAGAACAGTTACTTGATATTTTGGTATACATTATAAATAAATCCTTGAGTGAAGGAATATTTCCTAATAAATTAAAAATTTGTAAAATTAAACCTTTGTATAAAACCGGTTCAAAAAATGATATCAGCAATTATAGACCAATCTATTTATGCAATACAGTATCGAAAATTATAGAAAAGGCAGTTGCAAATCGAATTACAGAATTTATGAATAAATCTAAATTATTTAATAAAAACCAGTTTGGATTTTCCAAAGGCAAATCAACAACGTCAGCTATAATTGAATTTGTAGACACCCTACACGAGTTTAGCGATCAACATGAACAATGCGCAGGAGTATTTATTGATTTATCAAAAGCGTTTGATCTTGTAAATCACGAGCTGCTACTAGACAAACTAGAAAAGTATGGAATGCGAGGTTTGGCATTGACTACGCAGCTATTTAGAGGGACGATTGCACTATGTTGAAATTGATGGTGTAGAGTCTGACATGCTACCAATGAGCAGAGGTGTGCCTCAAGGGTCAGTGTTGGGTCCACTTTTGTTTATAATATATATTAACGAAATACCAAGCGAAAATACATTCTTATTTGCAGATGATGCCTCCCTATTAATAAATGCCAAAACTCAATCTGATGTGGTAAAAAAATCTAATATGCAACTACAAACGCTATATAAATGGTTTCAGTGCAATGGTTTAATTGTAAATAACAAAAAATCAGTTATGATAAATTTTAATATTAGAACACATGAAGTAAATAGGAGTAGTTTGCTCATCAAATACAACGGCACAAGTCTTCAACAACAATATGAAACAAAGTTTTTGGGGGTACATATTGATAGACATTGTAAATGGGACATACATGTCGATTATTTATGCAAGAAAGCTTCATCATTATGTTTTGTAATAAGACAACTATCAAAAATTGTATCGACCAACGTCGTTAAAATGTTTTATTTTGCTAGGTTTCACTCTTTACTAAAATATGGAATCTTAGCATGGGGAGTTGCTTCAAACTTAGAAAACCTATTTAAATTGCAAAAACGGGCAATTCGTTATATTTGTAATGAAACAACGTTAGCTCATTGTAAAGAACTATTTCGTAAAAACAAAATAATGACATTACCTTGCGTTTATATATTTGATATATTAATATATGCCAAAAATAATTTATCCAAATTCAAAATATTAAATCAATATCACCAATATAATACACGACATGGTAATGTTTTAGAAGTTCCAAAACATTCTACAACGCGTTATGAGAAATCTCCTAAATACATGGCAATTGTTCTATTTAATAAACTACCAAAGTCATTAACCCTTTTAAAAAATTTATGCTTTAAAAATGCAATAAAAGCATTTCTCTTAAATAAAGCATACTATACAATTGATGAATTTTTAACAGATGATCTATAGTTGCTTTTTTTATTTTTATAAAATACATGTGTTTTTATTTTGTTTAATGTATCTTGCAATTTAAATTTTGTATTCTGTATTTTGTGACTTAGTTTAATTTTATTTTTTTTTAATATGTTTTTTTTAATATGTTTATTTATGATTCTATTTTATCTATATGTTGACCCTTCCTATATCTGTAAAAGATCTATTGGAATAAAGTGATTATTATTATTATTATTATTATTAAAAGATTATAGCTGCAAAATTGACAGTTGCCCAAAAGCCTGCTATTCAAAATGAAACTTCTTATTGGAAAACCCTTTATATCCCATTCATGCAAAGAAGACCAAAAAATTGTAGTTTTGATTTAATATACTTTATCTTCATTTTTCTTCATGCTTTTTTTTGTGGAAGATTATAATAACTTAACTATGAAAGCTGTAATAATGGTCATGCGTTATTCTTAGCAAACATTATTGTTTGTTAAAATACAACAACCTAATAAATACCACAAAACTTTAGGTTCCATCAGATTTGAGCAATGTAAATGATATAAGCAATTACTTAAAAATAATACTTTCTAATAAACAAACCAACATTAAAATAATATAAAATATATCACTGAAAACAAATGCTACTGGATGTAACGGTTTAAACTTGCAAGAAATATATCTCTGATTTTTGTTTATTGTCGAATATAGTATGCGCATAATAAATTATTGTATGCAATATAACGTGTGTCTTTAAAGCTTTGGAAACAAGCTTTTGTTATTCCGATTCTAAATCATAATCATTCACTTAAACTTAAAGATCTTAGGCCTACTAGTATACAGGGTGTAGATTAATTGGCGGATAAACGCCAGGTAACTTTATAGATCGTGCCAAAAGAAAACGAAAATCTTAATTCCAAAATGCTGAAAAACTTTTCGTTTGGCTTCACGAGGTCCTCAAAGTTTTGTTACGCTTGGCAACCTTGCAAACTTTTTAAATTTAAACCTATAATGTAGGCAACTTAATACACATAAAATAGGCAATTTAATACACACATCAAATTTTATTTTTTATTATAAACTACAAATGTTCAAATTGGCCACCGTTTACTTCTAAACACTTTACAGCACGTATCGATATCGAATTTATGACGTTCTCAAGCATCGCCGGCGTTAAATGTTAAATCTGTCAGAGTTGCTATATTCATTTCAATTATTTTAAATATATTTTCAAACAATCAATTGTGCATTGAAATAATTAATATTTTTATTTATGACAGAATCTAATAATTTATAATAGTTGTATCAGCTGCTATGTATAAATTGTTCAATAATTCAATAATAATTATAGTACCTATTTGCTGGATTCACACATTTATTTTGAAAACGCATTTTAGCTGCATGGTGAAACGACAAAAGTCACCTATGGTTTTTGTCAAGGGTGGTCACAGGATTGACATGGCAACGTAGTAGTTGTTAATCCGAATCAGACATAAGGCAGACCGCCGCATACCACCGCATACTTGACGAACGCAACATAATATATTTCGCAAATGCATCAAAACACCATTCATAATTTAATAATGCGGTATGTGTCGTCAATGTGCAACCTCACATAATTTTAAATTAATGATTATTAAAAGAATAAAGTATATCATAATATTTAAATTGAATTTTATTTGAATTTAAAAGTCACCGGAGATCTGAGGTGCGATTCCGATAGAACGGTGCTAAAATTGTAGCAAGTTTGTTCAAATAAGCTTAAATTCAGAGAAAAAAGCGACAAAAAATGTTAAATCAATGTGTAAGAATATATACGACGATTTAGCAACTATTAGCAAGTGTGAGAGAGATGCTTCAAATGCCGTAAAAATTGGTAGTGGGGGAAGCGAAAATTTAGTCAATTCATCTAAATCGTGATTTACTTTTTGATGACATTAATTATTTTTAGGTTATCTACTTGTCAAAGTGACTTTTGTGTTGTGTACAAACTAAAGTGTTGTGGATGTTGTGTTGAATCTATTGTGTTAATGTAATGCTAGTGTTAAATGTGAATTCTGCTTGTAATACATAAATATTTTATATTAATTGTATATTTTGCTTATGTGAATATATTTATTATTAATAAGTAATCTATAGTTTATTTTTTATTACTATTTATTTAGGTTTATAATTTATCAAGATAAGTAGAAAAGGTTTGTTCTTATTGTACAATATTACAATTTAAATGAAGCCCCATTGGAAAAATTAAAATTTTGTGATGCTTGACAAACTATTTCAAACGCAATTAACGCTTGTTAATGTAATAATATTTGCAAGTTGGAAAAATATCTGCAAGATAAATTTGAGACAGTTTTACAAAGTAAAGAGAGGAAAAGTTTCATAAATTTGTAATAGAAGCCAAAGCAGTTTCTAAGAAACACCCATATCTTCATCGATGCTGTTTACCGTACATAGCATAGCATTCTTATTATTATTATTGCTTAGTTTAACATAGTTTATTATAATTATTATTACTGTTACCGATATGTTCTAGGCATTTATTAGTTAAAAAATATGATTTTATATTTTTTAATCGTTCCAGTATATTTATACTGTTTTTGATTTATTTTATAGCAAGAATCTATTATTTTGACCTAGCATTTACTAGTTTTATTAAACGATTCATATTTTTAACAAGCATTTTCACTTTTTATCGAACAATTACTTTTTTTATCAAACGTTTATAAATTTTATCAAGCGTATCTTATTTTTATAACTATATTTACCCAGCGTTTGAAATAAGTTATGTCTATTTATGATTATTAGCATTTATCTTTTCTGTGCAAGTTATATTTTTATCGAGCATTTTGAATAAAACAAAAACAGTATAAATATACTGGATGAACGATTAAAAAATATAAAATCATATTTTCTAACTAATAAATGCCTAGAACATATCGGTAACAGTAATAATAATTGTAAAAAATTTATTAAAGAACTATGTTAAACTAAGCAATAATAATAAGAATGCTATGCTATGTACGGTAAACAGCATTGATAAATTAATTGGTGTTTCTAAGGCTTCTAGTGCAAATTTATCTAGCTGCTATTTTTCTACTATATTATTAAAATAATAACTTGCCATTTAAATAACAAACATTTGAATTCTTAGATTTCATGTTGTTTTTAAGCTACAAAATATTTATCGATTTGTACGATACATTATTTCGATTAAAAATTGTAATTGCAGATTATTAAATGGTTATTAAAATTAAATTTTAGTTAAAAATGTTTGCCTGCAAAAAAGAAACTAATAGTCTTAAATGGTTCATAAATGATTTTAAATGCTAAGTAACTGTTAATGCGTTTTAAAAATAAGGAACGCTTGATAAAATTTATAAACATTTGATACATATTATACTTTATATGTTTCATAGAAAGAGTAAATGTTCAATAAAAAATGCAAAAACTAAATGAAAACATAAAACGTATAAAAAAATCAGTAAAATGTTGGTAAAAATCATAGGTTCTTGCTACAAAATAAATATATTTAATAAACTATTAAAAAAAAATCATTTTTTTCTCACTAATAAAAACCTAGAATATAATAACAATATTTATAATAAATATATTAAAGAATGTACTATGTTAAACTAAACAATAAGAATAACCACAAGATTGCTATGAACGGTAGACAGCATCAATGAATATATTGGTGTTTCTTTGAAACTGTTTTGGCTTCTATTACAAATTTATGAAGCTTTTCCTCTCTTTACTCTGCAAAACTGACTCAAATTTATCTGGCAGATATTTTTCCAACATGCTAATATTATTACATTAACAAGCGTTAATTGCGTTTGAAATATGTAGTTTGTCGAGCATCACAAAATTTTAATTTTTCCAAATTGGGCTTCATTAAAATTGTAATATTATACAATAAGAACAAACCTTTTCTACTTATCTTAATTTTTCTTTTAATAAATTATAAACCTAAATAAATAGTAATAAAAAATAAACTATAGATTACTTATTAATAATAAATATATTCAAATAAGCAAAATATACAATTAATATAAAATATTTATGTATTACAAACACAATTCACATTTAACACTAGCATTACATTTAACACAATAGATACAACACAACATCCACAACACTTTAATTGGTACACAACACAAAAGTCACTTTGACAAGTAGATAACCTAAAAATAATTAATGTCATCAAAAAGTAAATCACGATTTAGATGAATTGACGACTAAATTTTCGCTTCCCCCACCACCAATTTTTACGGCATTTAAAGTGATTTAAAGCATCTCTCTCTCGCACTTCCTAAATCGTCGTATATATTCTTACACATTGGTTTAACATTTTTTGTCGCTTTTTTCTCTGAATTTAAGCTTATTTGAACAAACTTGCTACAATTTTAGCACCGTTCTATCAGAATCGCACCTCAGAATTGACCCCCTGACATTTATTGCATTGCCTACTTTATAATTTGAATTTTATTAAAAATGTTGCTACGTTGCCAAGCGTATTTTTAATTTAAATTTGATTTATTCTTCAAAAGTAATTTGCACATTTTTCAATATTTTTTATTATTAAGTTTCAATAAATCTCGTAATTTTTATTATACTAAAAAAGAAAGCAAGTTGGTACATAATATACGCAATTAAAACAATATTTGTATTGACAAAATTGAAACTTTAAGGACCTCGTGAGGCCAAACGAAGAGTTTTTCAGCATTTTGGAATTAAGATTTTCGTTTTTTTTTGGCACGATCTATAAAGTTACCTGGCGTTTATCCGCCAATTAATCTACACCCTGTATAGTACAGTTATATTTGTCTAAAACATGAGAAAATTAATTGAACGAATTGAATATAATAAAATCCTTACAAAGAATAAATCAGAATCTAGGCCTGGCTATAGTTGCACAACAGCTATGACATCAAGACGATATAATTAATGCAACTGATGGAAAATTCACAGCGTTAGTACTTTTAGAGTATAGCAAAGCTTTTGATTCTATTGGCCATGACATTAACTTGTAAGTAATAAGTATTAAAAAGCTTTATAGCAAATAGAACACCGGCTATTAAAATAGGCAACAAAATATCAGGATACAAAACTTTTTAAAGGGGGTTGCTGTAGGTTCAATTCTAAGACCTTTAGTTTATTTTACATTTACATCAGTTTTAAATGTGTATATAAAACATTCATTACTATGCAGATGATATGCATCTCTATTGTTCCATCAAAAACCAGCAACACTTGAAAATCAAAAGAAATTCAGATATTCAAAACTTACTAAAAGGCTTATCAGAGCCTTTTAGTAATGGATTAATAATTTTTATTAAATGGGCAAAACTGGTAGCAGAGTAGTTGTTTTTTGAGTATTAGTAACAGGCGTAGTCGGTCGGATGAGACGTTAAATTGTAGGTCCCGTGTGCTGCTTAGATGTTGCGTGCACGTTAATGAACTCATCTGATTAATTTATTTTCCAGATTATAATAGAAAATAAATTGTTTTAGGAATTGCATTCTATATTACAAATGAAATTCAACACCAATAAATTGACTGAAATAATGACAAATTAATTAATAATGAATTAATCAATTTTAACAATACTTCATTTTTAAACCGAACCAATCCTTATTCATCCTTCTGTCTCCTTAAAACTCCTTTAATAATACTTTAACTTACCAGACTGAATTTTAATATTCAGTAAGAACTTATTTTTCTTAAAAAGATAAGGGATGTTGATAAGGTTAAATGATACACAAAGGATTCGTCAGTTCTAAAATCACGTTTTTGGGGTTAAATTCAATTTTTGTGCTGATTTACATTACATTGCGTATGTAATTAAATCTATATAAAGTCCTCCATATATATTTATTTATATTTCTGTATGTTTTTCTTTCAGGTTTTTATTTCAGGTTAAATTAACTTCATTCAATTAATTTTTTTTTCTATTTTTAAATTAATTTAAATAAATTTTTATTCAAATTTAATTATTAAGTTCTTAATATTTAAAATCATCACTTTAAAATTTAAGAACTTTTAAAGATTTAATTTTCAAATACGTTAAATACTGCATGCTTAGATTATAAGATATGTTGACATATTTGTGTATTTCTTTTTCAGCTTTTTTTTTTTCCAGGAGTCCAAAAATTAAAACCGAACCTTTAAAAATGCTTCATTATTAATTAACCTTAAATCATATTTCAGTCGATTATGTTATTATTTTTTATTAAATGTAGTATTAAATGTAATTTTGAATAATTTATTACAGAATTAAATTCATACAATTTTGGAAACCAAATCAAAATTTTTGCAACAAATAATAATCCTGTTGGGGATGTCAGAGTTATTATTATGTTTAGGATAGATTAGAAATTGATCAGATGATTAAATTGTTAAGTTAAGCATGTCTTAACATAACAATTTATGGGATATTGGGGCTGGAATAATAATTGATAATTTGTAAAAGATTTTTTGAGGTTTATCAAAATTTAGTGATAGAATAATTAATTTTAATTTATAAGATTAGAGTTGCAGAATTAATTTTTCTAGTTTGTTTACATCTTGTTTATTATGAATCTTGCATTCTGAAACACTGTGGTTTGTGTCAGGAAATGTCTGGGGATGATTTTAATAATCATGGTAGTATGTAAGTTTCTATTTTATATTATTATATTTTTTTCAAAATGAGGCAGTGTTTCAAAGTGTGCTTGTGTTATAGTAGGTTGTTAATCATTTAATATTGTAACCTGGAGTGAATTATGGTTGCTTGTAGTGGACTGAATTGTTGCAAGATGAGTGATGGTTCTGTATTGCAAACAGATTCTAAATTTTATTTATTAAAATTAATTATTCAATAAATTCATAGTTTTGTATTAACATATTTATTAAAAATTATTATTGGATGTGGAGGTGGGCGGGCAATACATCCCAAACTACATTTTGTAGTTTGCTTTAAAATTATTTCAAAATCTGCAATGGATATTCAATATAAACAATCAATAAATCAATAATAAATAAAATGGATGTGGAGGTGGGTGGGCAAAACATCCCAAATTACATATAAATTCAATTTATTTAACATGTTAATATAATACAGTTTTAGGTATAATAACAAAAGTATATAAAATAAATAAGTAGATATTGGTCTAAATTGTCTTTGTAATAAAAAAGTACACTACTACTATAATATAAATAAGAAAGACAATACAAAACACTTTAAAAAACTATTAAAAAAAAAAATTATCAGTAGATAGATTACTTGAAGTAAAAATATATAAAAGAAACTATAAATAGGAGACTATACAATACATTTTAAATAAGGTCTAAAAAAAATCATTTAAAAAGTCTTCATAATTAAAATGTTTTACTAATCAAACAATTGTTTTAATTTTTTCTTTAAAGTATTAATATAGTAATTATATCAAGTGTTTTGAGTTGAGGTAAAGTGTTAAAAATTTAATTGAAAAAAGTGCAGTACTGTTTTGAGATTTTTTTTTTAATTACATTGGCAAATATCTTATTTCTTATTGCCAAATGACCTTAAACAACCAGTTCATAAGATAAGTGTGAACGAAAGAGTGCATACTAGGCAGCCAAAAATACTTTTTAAGTAAAAATATGCTTTTAGCAAGTTTTCCGGCTAACTTATCATCATGTGTTTGCCATTGTAGCACTGGGTTTTGCAAACGGTGCTGTGTTTACATTTGGATGTTCTCTTAAAGTAAGATCAAGCTTTACCGTTTTTCCCTGGTTCAAGCATAGTCTGTTGTCATTATAGCAAACAATACCACCTTTGTAGTGTATTGCATTTGGAAAATTGTTAATAAATATTAAAAACAGCAATGGTCTAAGAATAGTTATAGTTAATAATAATATAGTTTAGTGACTCGATGATTTGTCATCATTTTATTATGACAAACTTTATAACTTTGCAAGATCTTTCTTGGATATACTCGTAACATCACAAATTATTAAATTATTATTTGTTTTTACATATTTCAAACAAATAATATATGTAATGTTCACAGACAAGTGTAAATTAGTTTAGTTTCATGTGAACAGTGCACCATTTTGGCCAACATATAATATTGTAGAAAAATAAACTGGGTTGGCTGCTTTACTTAGTGATGTAGTAATATATGTGTAAACATACTTGTATTGTTATTTGTATTATGTATATCAGGGGTGGCCAACTTCTTTATTTATATGATCGACTATTTTTCTTGAAAATGTGTCGCGATCTACCTACTAAAGTCTTGATATATATAACACATTAAACATGCGGCTGCTGTACTAATGAGTGATGACGGGGAAGGAGGTATTAAACTAACATAATATATATTTAATAATATTTATTAATTGAAAAGTAATCATTTTATTTTCAAGTTTTATTATTAATGAGAAGTCTGTGTCTGCATGTCTCCAGCCAAGCGTTCAAAATTTGGTGTGTATCCAGATAAAGATAATGCTAATGTATCTTGAGTATGGGAATCTGTAAGTAAGGAACGATGTTTAGTTTTTGTTAACTTTAAATATGAAAAGGCCGATTCACATAAGTATGTGAATCCAAAACAAGAATAGATGTATTCGCTACATTTGGTGATATTGGGATACTTTTCTTGATTGACGTGTTTCCAAAAATCTTCCTCAAGTTCTTTGGCTTGTAAAATTAAATCAGTTTGTAGAGTTATAGATTCATTTTCTAATTAGCTAATAGTTTATTAGGTGCCTTATTAGGAGTTGGATATTACGGCCCTAAATGAAATTTAATTGCTAGGTACAGCCAGACACGAATAGAGTGACCTCTATAATAGGCAACTTAGTATACAGAAAAATTATGTTGAATGTGGTTAAACTTTTGCCTCTGCCCGTTTTAGCATCTTTCAATCCCAGAACAACGTCGCCCATGGAATGTTTAAAATTTAAGCGCAAATGAAAAATGCCAAAACGGGCAAAGGCATTAGTTTAACCACATTTAACAAATTTTTTGTGTATACTAAGTTGCCTATTATTGAGGCCACACTATTCGTGTCTGGCTGTATAATTCTAATTCAGCAATTGACGCTCTTTAAAATAGATTAAGTAATTGTTAGATCGGTTTTTTGAGCGCAAACTTTTTAAGGAAATTGTGTTTTAACATGTTAGGGAATATGACAACTTACTTTTATAATAACACTTTCATTAAAGAATTAAACTATTCTTCACTACACAAGTAAACAAGTGAAATATTAACGCTTGCTTAAAATATTCCCGAATTCAGCGCCGGGGAATCACACGATAAGCGCCTGGGAATCTCACGAGCACACGTTTGCACGCATACTAAAATATTTATAGTTCCAATCATCTAAAAAATCATTTATTTCTTAGTTAAAACTTTTTTTTATTATTTTATAAAAAATCTGACAAATCAAAAAATAAAATTATACAAATTATTTAATAATTTTTTTTCGCTCTTTTTAATTTTGTCTCTTGTCAGCTATGATCGACCAAAAATTGCTTCGCGATCGACCGGTCGATCGCGATCGACCTGTTGGCCATCCCTGATGTATATCATATATGTACCAATATATGAAACAACTAAGTTATGCATTATCTACAAATAAACAATTATTGAAACATTCAAAACAATTATTTTATCTTCTATTATAACCAAATTAAACATAAGGTGGTTGAACAAATTGCTTATGAAGATTGTGTTCAGGAAAATTGATGTTATAAACTGCTTGATAGAGATCTGTTATATCTCAATGATTTCCATTAAATATTTTATGTGATAAATGTGATAATAAAATTTTATCAATATGAATAAAAAAATGATTGATTTTTTTTTCAGATACAGTCTGATGAGGCAGAGGAGGCATTAAAATCATAACAGGAATCATCTGTAAACACTTCCTTGCAAGTCTACTAGAGAACTTTTGAACTATGAAGGTGTATTTGCCGCTGACTGTTAGTATGGAGCTAACAACAAAAACAAAAAACAAGTTGCCTAACTACTAGACTCATGATGCCCTTAAAAATAGGTAAGTTAAATTAACTATTAATATTTTTTATTTTATAATAAACAGAGTTGGTGTTTTTATCAGTTTTTTTTATTATTTTTTTGTAAAAGACATGTTACTGACTTTTTTATACAAATGCTATATAAACTAAATAAATTATAATTACAAAAATATACTTGACTCATAAATGGTAGTTCTGTGATGGGAAAATAGTAAAAGCATATGTACTGAATCATTTTTATTTGAATTTATATAAATCAAATATAGAAATTGATACTGAAAAAATTATTCAAGAAATTATCGAAAGAGACAAACGTAAGTGCAACTTGATTATTTACAGATTGTCTGAAGATGTATTCGATTCACCTGTTGCACGTTCCAACAGCGACACTAATGATGTACGTGAAATTATGTCGATATTGAAAATTAATCAGAACGAAATAAATTCAGATTAGGCAAGTACGACTCGACAAGAAATAATAATCGTCCTGGCCCTAAAATTAACACTAACTAGTGAAGCTTCTGTGTCAAATGCATTTCATAGCATACAAAATTTAAAAAATAAAGAGAAATTTAAATCTGTCCGTATTGTACGTGATCAAACCCCAGTACAATCTGCTTTTTATAGAAATGTAAAAGCTGAATTACAAAAAAGAATTGATGAAGGTGCATTTGATATCTATATCAAGCATAAGTACTTGTCATACAAAGCAGATGGTGTATATCCCGAACGACATTTTGATTAGTGTCAATTATTATCTAGACATAATTTCTCATCTATGTCATTACGTGTTGACGAAATTAGTGCTTTATTTATGTATAAATTAATCAATAATGTTGTTGACTGTCCCGAATTATTAAATGCAGTTAATTTTCGTATTCCAAGAATCTCTTCCAGGAACAATAATACTTTTGTAGTAAATATTGCCAAAACTAATATACTAAGGAAAGCACCTTTGAGTCATATGTGTCGGAATGGAGACAAGTTCTATTGTGGGCGACAGGAATGTATAACTTATTATCACATTAAGAACTATTATTATTTTTTCATTGTGTGAGGGTGTGTATGTATGTGTACGTGTGTGAGAATGTATATATATATATATATATATATAGACTCACAAAACACATGGCAATAAGATATACCAGCCAAACTAATTACAAAAGTAATCCTCATATTAAGGGGATCTATTTGTTATTTTATTTATACATTGTGCTGTCCATATATACCTACATGTTAGTTCAGTCTATTGACAAACTATTTTAAAATGTTGTAATGTCTATATATATTAAAAAAAAAACATGTGGAAGGAAGAATACGAATGCGGATGTGCATATGTCCCTATCAACAAAAATCGCAATATGTAATTGCTCAGAAGATGTATAAATGTATTATAAGAAACATCAACTATTAAAAAATGTCAACATGATGAACATAACTTTGTTTTATTGCTGTTTGCTTTAATTATACAGCAAACATTTAATTGGACTTTTCCTATTATTTTAATACTCAATATACCACAGTCCGTGAATGGTGCCAACTATATATATATATATATATATATATATAAATATTTAGTTAAGTTAATTATTTTAATTATTTTTCTTTTCTTAATTATTTCAAATTGTAGATATTATGTATAATTTCCCTGTAATGGATTTTTTTCCGTTGGGCAATAAAGTTATTATTATTATTATTATTATTATGATTTAAAAAAAGGTTTAATGAAATAATATTTTAATTAAATTTGTATTTTAGTTCTTCAGTTTTATATTTTGTATTGGGTTTTCCAATAAGAGGTTTCATTTTGGTATTTAAAAAAACGGGTATTTTTTAAGAGAAATCAATAAATGTTTATTTCATTGCAAAGAGGAAGGTATGCCATTAACATTTGAAAACGATATCAGTGAAATGGTCGCCACGGTTACGGTTGCAGTACTACATTCTTTTCATGAAATTTTTTATGACACATTTGCGGCTGTATGTCCTGGATAACTTCACAAATTCCATCTTTAAGATCTTGAATCAATTGTGGAGCATTGGCATAGATCTTATCTTTCACGTGGCCCCAAAGAAAAAAGTTTAAAGGTGTTAAATCACCAGATCTCGGTGGCCAATTGTGATCACCTTTTGGGAAATAACACGATCAGGAAACTTTTCTTGCAAAATTGTGATTGTTTCGTTGCTTGTGTGGCACGTATCTTCCAATTTCGGCCATAAAAAATTATTAATCATAGCTCAGCCATTTATTCACCGTAACAGTTGCACCAGCCTCATTTTCGAAAAAGTATGGTCCAATCACACCGTTAGCTCAAAAATCGCACTAAACAATGACACGTTGAGGATGCAATGACTTTTCAACAATCATTCTTGGATTTTCTGAGCCCCAAATGCGAGAATTCTGCTTATTAATGTAGCCTCCGAGGTGAAAATGGGTCTCATCACCGAAGATGATTTTTTGATGAAGTTCCGGATCATTTTGATGCAGGACCCAATCAGTGAAGATACGACGTTTATGGTGATCGACCGGCTTGAGTTCTTGTGTTAACTAAACTTTAAAAGACTTAAAGTCTTTATGCAAAATTCAGTGTAATGTCGTTTGTGGAATGTCTAATTCCAAAGATCGACAAACCTGGGTTTTCTTCAACACTACAGGCTTCATCAGCAATATTCTCACGTGTTCTTGAGCGATGCACAAATTTTCTTCATGCTTTTTTTTTGTGGAAGATTATAATAACTATGAAAGCAGTAATAATGGCCATGCGTTATTCTTAGCAAACATTATTGTTTGTTAAAATACAACAACCTAATAAATACCAACAAAACTTTAGGTTTTATCAGATTTGAGCAATGTAAATGATATAAGCAATTACTTAAAAATAATACTTTCTAATAAACAAAACCAACATAAAAATAATATAAAATTTATCACTGAAAACAAATGCTACTGGATGAAACTTGCAAGAAATATATCTCTGATCTTTGTTTATTGTCGAATATAGTATGCACATAATAAATTATTGTATGCAATATAACGTGTGTCTTTAAAGCTTTGGAAACAAGCTTTTGTTGTTCTGATTCTAAATCATAATCATTCACTTGAACTAAAAGATCTTAGGCCTATTAGTATATAGTACAGTTATATTTGTCTAAAACATGAGAAAATTAGTTGAACGAATTGAATATAATAAAATCCTCCAGAATCTAGGCCTGGCTATAGTTGCACAACAGCTATGACATCAAGACGATATAATTAATGCTACTGATGGAAAATTCACAGCATTTGTACTTTTAGAGTATAGCAAAGCTTTTGATTCTATTGGCCATGACATTAACTTGTAAGTAATAAGTATTAAAAAGTTTTGTAATAAATAGAACACCAGCTATTAAAATAGGCAACAAAATATCAGCCTACAAAACTTTTTAAAGGGGGTTGCTGTAGGTTCAGTTCTAAGACCTTTAGTTTATTTTATATTTACATCAGTTTTAAATGTTTATATAAAACATTCATTACTATGTAGATGATATGCATCTCTATTGTTCCATCAAAAACCAGCAACACTTGAAAATCAAAAGAAATTTAGATATTCAAAACTTACTAAAAGGCTCTGATAAACATGGATTAATAATTTTTATTAAATGGGCAAAACTGGTAGCAGAAGTATATTTAAAAAAGAGTAGTTGTTTATTGAGCATTAGTAACAGGCATAGTCGGTCGGATGAGACGTTAAATTGTAGGTCCCGTGTGCTGCTTAGATGTTGCGTGCACGTTAATGAACTCATCTGATTAATTTATTTTCCAGATTATAATAGAAAATAAATTGTTTCAGAAATTGCATTCTATATTACAAACGAAATTTAACACCATTAAATTGACTGAAATAATGACAAGTTAATTAATAATGAATTAATCAATTTTAACAATACTTCATTTTTAAACCGAACCAATCCTTACTCATCCTCCCGTCTCCTCAAAACTCCTTTAATAATACTTTAACTTACCAGACTGAATTTTAATATTCAGTAAGAACTTATTTTTCTTAAAAAGATAAGGGATGTTGATAAGGTTAAATGAAACACAAAAGGATTCGTCAGTTCTAAAATCACGTTTTTGGGGTTAAATTCAATTTTTGTGCTGATTTACATTACATTGCGTATGTAATTAAATCTATATAAAGTCTACTATATATTTATTTATATTTGTGTATGTTTTTCTTTCAGGTTTTTATTTCAGGTTAAATTAACTTCATTCAATTAATTTTTTTTTCAATTTTTAAATTAATTTATATAAATTTTTATTCAAATTTAATATTTAAAATCATCACTTTGAAATTTAAGAACTTTTAAAGATTCAATTTTCAAATACGTTAAATACTGCATGCTTAGATTATAAGATATGTTGACATATTTATGTATTTCTTTTTCAGCTTTTTTTTTTCCAGGAGTCCAAAAATTAAAACCGAACCTTTAAAAATGCTTCATTATTAATTAACCTTAAATCATATTTCAGTCGATTATGTCATTATTTTTTATGTAGTATTAAATGTAATTTTGAATAATTTATTACAGAATTAAATTCCTACAATTTTGGAAACTAAAACTAAATTTTTGCAACATATAATAATCCTGTTGGGGATGTCAGGGTTATTATTATGTTTAGGATAGATTAGAAATTGATCAGATGATTAAATTGTTAAGTTAAGCTTGTCTTAACATAACAATTTATGGGATATTGGGGCTGGAATAATAATTGATAATTTGTAAAAGATTTTTTGAGGATTATCAAAATTTAGTGATAGAATAATTAATTTTAATTTATAAAATTAGAGTTGCAGAATTAATACTTCTAGTTTGTTTACATCTTGTTTATTATGAAACATA
Organism: Tachinus rufipes; assembly: GCA_963932245.1. NCBI lineage: Eukaryota > Metazoa > Arthropoda > Insecta > Coleoptera > Staphylinidae > Tachinus > Tachinus rufipes. Next base: position 58,298,898 of record OZ010748.1, read on the forward strand.
TTCAAAATTTTATTTATTAAAATTAATTATTCAATAAATTCATTGTTTTGTATTAATATATTTATTAAACTTTATTATTGGATGTGGAGGTGGGCGGGCAATATATCCCAAACTACATATTGTGGTTTGATTTAAAATCTATCATGTTTAAACTTATTTAATATTAAAAGTTTCAATTCAAATGGATGTGGAGGTGGGTGGGCAAAACATCCCAAACTACATTTTGTAGTTTGCTATAAAATCTAAACATTATTTATTTATAGTTTTTACTGATAGCTATTATATTTATATATTAAGTATTGGGGGTTCATCCTATTGCTTAAATAAAAAATCACACAATTATGTAATAATGATCACTAAAGAAGGAAATTATACATATATTATACATATTTATTTTTATTTAATTGACCGAACTATTGATACTTAATATACAATTATTAGGCTATCAATATATTAATAATAAAATGAATTTGGAGGCAAGAAGGAAAAACATTCCAAACTAAATTTTATAATTTGTTAAAATATTCATAATTTCAACATTAAAGCGAATGTATGATGTTAAATTTTAATTTACACTCTCAAATAAATTATTAAATAAAATGGGTGTGGTGCTGTTTGTAGTAAATAAAATTATAAATTAACTAGGCGGATAGCAGGTTGAAAAAAAATTAAGGAAATATTATTATAATCTTAATATTTTCAGGTATCATCGAATTAAGAGGAGGCATGGAATTCTCAAGATGAATTATCTATAATCAGTTACACATCGTTATTGTAGAAGCAATTTTTGTGGTGTTAATTATGTACATGAGTGTGAAAAAGGTTTGAAAGGAATGAGACGAAGAAGCTGTAATGTTCTATCTTGCCGTGTACTATCAGTATGATGCTCATAATGCAGGGAATCTTACTGTATACCAATGAGGGTAAGTTGTAAGCAAAATAATTTTATCGTGTTTCTTATTTTATATTATAATTTGCAGATACTCTTATTTTGAAGAATTTTGGAGATAAACTTATTAGCCTCTTATTATGCATGATGATGTAAAAGTTGTGGATATAATATAACATTAAAATCGTATTGCGTTTTTTAAATAGTGTTGTATATTTATCTTGTTCAGTCACAGTCTTATAAATAAAATACCTATGAAATACACTTTAATTGCGTTTTAATTACTTATGCCCGTTTTCACCAACGTCTAATAAAATTAATTTGACTAATAAAATTTATTCGCCGAATAAATGCCTTATTTGCCAACGTTAAGTAGCGTTATTTGTTGAATAATAGTGGAATAGTAATTTAATCACTGATTTACCTTGGTGAAACGTAAATTTACTTATTTGATGAATAAATTTTATTCGACCAATAGTTATTTGACAATTTATTAGACTTTAGGGAAGCCGGGCGTTACTCATCCTTCTCACTTGTGAATAAAGTTTTAAATATAAATGTTATGGTTTTTTTTAGAACATATTTAAATATTTATACAAATTTATGCCTTTAAATAGTTCTCATTGTTTTTTGTGGGTAAGTAAAAAGCTTTCACAGGATATTAAGGTGCTTTAACAGTGTAGCTGATAGATGAAGTACTCGGACTGCTCCAAGTTTGAATTCAACAACAAGGTGAGAGCTGTAAATAATGCACAGTTACATTGCAAATATGGTGGACTGTTGTGGGTTTTTTGTTTTACCAGAAGCTGAGACTGATGTGTCAAAATTCTCAACCAGATAGACGTGGTTGAAATTGGCTAGATTTTCTATTTTGTTTTTAAATATGTATATTTTTTTATTTTTTTTTTCTAATAAGTTATAATTTTTAGCAACATGAAAGAGCGTAGAAAAATGTTTTTTTTTTTTTAACTTTATACATTCAGTAGGCTGAGATAGGTCTTTGATCATTAGCAGTGGTGTGCCAAAAATTGCGTTTAAAATTACTTTATGAAAGTGCGTCACTGGATAACCCGGGCACGTTCGACACTGCTTAGTTCTTAATGAAAATCATCTTTTGTCTACAAATTAATTTTAGTTTTTTAAATGTTTGTACAAATAAACCAGTGTAGTCCAGTCAAAGTAGCTTTTCACTTCTAGAAAAATCCAAAAGTTTTGAAACTGTTTACACTGATTTATAGGTACCTAGTGAAGGATATACTAAAACTACTGACGAATATGACACGAGCTCTAGCGGCAATAACTAAAAATAGGGCACTTTTTTCGGTTTTCTGTTAATATCTCGAGAACTGTAGGTCGGAGGTAAAAGTTAAGTATATTCACAATGAAAGCTGATAAATTAGCAATAAAAATGATTGTATACATTTTTCTAGTATTCCTAGCGGTTACAGAGTTAAAGAGCGCTAATGATTGCGTTTAAAAAAAAAAGTTAGCACGGCACAATATGTAATTTATTGAAGATGCCAAAGCCAGAAAAAATAAGTACTTTTTACTATCATTTGTTAGATACTTGTAAATCAATATTTGACAATGTTTTGCCTACACTGTTGGATGCATTTGCGAGAAATTAGATTGAGGACTGCCTCAGGTTCTGCTGCGTCTTCTGTAGTTACTGGGATTAACCGGCTGGCTCAAACTTCCAACCCCACTGTTCTGGAGGAAGCTCATTTCCTAGCCCAACTTTGATTTGGTGGTATACACGAAAAGCATGCTGGATTGCTGCTCCTTTTTTGGGCGACAGCGCAGAGAAGTCTGGTTTAGCATTCAAAACTGATTTCGTAAAAGCCTTGTAACAATGCATGTTAAGGGAAGTTTGCTTGTGAGGTGGATTGTACCATGCCAGGAATATTTTGTTTACAGCTTCAGCTTTATTACATCAGTAATACTTTGCAGTGTAGCTCGCTTCTTGAACAAATTGAAACAGACAAGTTTCCTTTTCCAATATGCAGCGAAAGTCGTATCACATCCGCTGAATGCAATGCACAAGAAGTATGCAATTGCTGACTCGAATGTACTTTCTTTTCTAATCTGCCGTGGCTTATTTTAACAAATAATATCCGTCTTTCAGATGGGGATAAAGTAATGAGGAGTACAATAAGATCAACACCTTTGCCAACTATTGCTACTTTGTCACTAGTTTAGGATTTTATGACTCCTGTGCGGATGATAAATTTACCAGCGTTACTAGATTTTTGTTTTGTTTTAATTTCATGATCGTAAAGAGCAGTTAAGAGGAATGAAATAAGTCTGGATTTATTGTGTTCATTAGAAAGAAAATTGTCCTGTTTGACTGTGTTTTGTGTTCAAAGTTTATGTCAACTGACCTGTTTAGCTTGTACTTTGGCTTTATTCAGCTGTCTACGTACTGGATGGTGCCGCTGAATAGCCATCAAATGCAACGGTACAGCTCTTGCCGGCATAATGTTTGAGAACATTGGCAAATTGTTGAGATTGAGGTTTTTGGGCCACACCATCTTGTGTAACAGTACTCCTCTATCCAAAACGATGTCAAAATCGAGGAGATTGGCTTCTTCTTGTAGTACAGGAAAGTATCTTATAAGACGGATTTGTTTGTTTTCCGCATTCCAGTTTCTTCAAATAAAGATAAAGGGAAGAAGCAAGCTTATGTTATAAGTAGTTTAAGTCCTCATTACTCTGCTTGTTGATAGCTATCTTTAGAAACATCGTTAAAGGGTTGATTACCACATTTCTCCATGAACAAAGAAGGTAAAAGAGAGACCGCACTAACACTACAATTTTACGCGTATGCCCCTATCGTGAACGCTATGTGGAAGGAAGGGCAGGTAGTTGGGGGAGAGGGGGAGGACAGTCAAAATGAACGGAGAACTAAACAAAAGAGACCGGTTTCTTGGCTCGTAACAATACAAAAAACTTTTTTCTATTTTTTAGCGCCCTATAACTCTGTAACCGCTGGGAATACAAAATATATATTATCATTTTTATTGCAAATTTTATCAGCTTTCATTATGTATATAGTCAACTTTTACCTCCTACCTACAGTTCTTGAGATATTAACGAAAAACCGAAATAAGTGCTCTGTTTTCGGTCATTACCGCTAAAGCTCGTGTCATATTTGTTAGGACTTTTAGTATATTCTTCATTAGGTGCCTATAAATCAATGTACAAAGTTTTAAAACTTTTGGAATTTTTTAGAGGTAAGATCAATATTTAAGCATATTTGACTGGACTAGTGACGGTTTGTCAAAGTTTGAAAAAACGCTACTAAAAGTTCTTTGCGCGAACGAATAGAAGTGTTCAGGATTTTAACTTGGAAGATTGGACTTAGTCTCAAAAGAGGAAGAATTAATGCTCAAAAGAATACTTGTGATTATTCTGGATTCTTTGTATGTTTGGAAGCTCTTGGAGAAATTTCCTGCTTCTTCTTACGATCTTTTTGTCTATTTCTACTAGGTATGACCTTGGTTTGCTTCCGTGTTGTGCCTTCCTTTGCAGGTCCCTGACCCAAACTCTTTGGCCTGGTTCCAGCTTGGGAAGGTTTTTTACTCTGTGTCTTCGGTCATAATATGTGTTTTGATTAGCTCTTTCCAACCGCATTTCTTCCATTATTCCCTTATGATCCGGTGTGTGGTTTCACGTATGCACTCGTTATTGATAATATGTTCCTTAACCTTCTCCACATTAACAGCTTAGACGGTGATGATCCGCATTTCAAGGAGGTGTTCCAGTAGATCAACAATCCTAAATATGAATCCCCATTCTTTTTTAGGATGTTCTTTATTATATGCATTCCTTTTTCAATTAATCCATTGGATTGCGCGTAGTATGGGCTGCTTGTTATTTGTTTGAAATTGTATTTTTTTTTATTCATTGTATTCGGCATAGACGAATTGCCTGCCATTATCGGAGTGTAGCTCCTGGGGGATTACATGTTCCGAGAATGTCTCCTTCATTTTTCTGATTATTTCCTTACTGGAGTTGTTCTTTAGTTTGTGTATATCCAGGTACTTTGAATATGCATCTTGGATGACCAAATACTGTCTCCCCTTGTATTCCGCTATATCCCTACCTACGACTCGGAATCTCCTTTGGCTTCAATGGTTCCGTTTCTTCATTCTTTTATATTATACATTTTTCACATTTCTTTATTTTATCTTCTATCTGTCCCATTTCTGGTCACTATGTTGTCTCTTTCGCTCTGTCTTGGCATTTCTTTAGGCCTAAATGACCCTCGTGTATTTTCTTCAAGTATGTTTTTCTCTAGTCTTTAGACCATATTTTTGATTATTTCTATCTTTTGCCTGTGCTTGTAGTACGCCTATTTCTTCTGGGCACTTCTTCTCCGGCTATCCCTTTGCCATCATTTCTTTGTTTCTGTTCTAAGACCCCCTATTCCGTAGGTACTTGCGTAGAGATGATTCTGGTTTTCTTTTCTATTTTGTATGGTGCTAATATTGGTGCACTCATATTGGGGCTGTTGCCATGTAAATATTTAATCTTTTCTCAGTAGCTGTTATAATACTTTTGTCTTCCCGGATACATTATCGATAAACTTGGATAAATAGTTTATCATGCCTAGGAATCTCTGGAATTTTTTCATATTCTTTGGCTTAGCGAATTCTGTAATGGTCTTTATTTTATCGTTATCTGCTGCTATTCCATTTTCCCTTATTACGTGTTCTAGGAATTTGATTTCCTTCAGTTTAAATTCGCATTTCTGTTTATTAAGTGTTATTTCTTTATCTTTAAGTTTCTCTAGCAGTGCCGTTAAATTTTGTTCAGGTTTCGTTTCGTCCTTCTCAAATACAATTACGTCATCGATTTGTACTTTTACTCCTTAGTTCTATGTTTTGTTTCTTTATTTCTTCTGATTGTTTTATTTTTTCTATTGCTTTTTTGAAGGAAAATGTCTTGTCCAATTGCAGTACCTCTGAAAGCCGTGCGTCTCTAATCCCGATTACCAATTGATCTCGGATAAGCTCTTCTTCCATGTTCCCATATTTGCATGATTTCCCGAGTTCCATTAATACATCTATGTACTCTTCTATGCTCTCATTCTCTGTCTGGACTCTCTTATTGAACTTTGCTCGTTCGTATATTACATTGGTTTTGCTTTTTTTTTTTTTTTTTATATTTATTATAATTATTTACATATTTACAATTTGTATTTAAATATATAATATTCCAGCAGTGCCGCCATCCATCTGTTAAAGACTCGAGGGCCTGGTATTGGAAATAAATTTCTGCTGTCTTCTTTTGTTTTTTGTTTGTGTCTTAGTTTTGTGTTTGTTCTATCATTAGGTGTTGTTTTAATTTTGTTTTAAATTGTTGAATGCTGGTAAGGTTTTTTATTTCATTAGGCATTTTATTGTATTCTTGGATTCCTTTAACAGCCAAGCTTTGATTTTTTGTGGTTGTTCTATTAAGTTCAATATGGAAGTCATTTTTTTTTCTAGTGTTGTAGGTGTGAAATTCTTTTCTGCTTTTTAATTTAAATTCCGTTTTTATTTGTCCGAGTTTGATCTTGTGAATTAATACTATATTTTGTTGTTTTATCTTGTTTTTAATAGTTAGTTGTTTAGATAGTTCATGTATCTCTTTAGTAGGTGTTAGTTTTTCTAGTTGATAAATTGTTTTTATAGCTTTGTTTTGTTGTCTTTGCAATTTGTTTATGTTTCCTTGTTTGGTATTTGCCCATATGTTCATTAAGTAATTTGTTTGTGAGCTGAATAGTGCATTATAAATCATATTTCTTGTAGTTAGATTGATTATATTTTTTAGTTTATATAATGCGCCTATAGCCTTTGTATTTTTCTTAATTAGAGTTTGAATGTGATTGTCCCATTTTAGATTATTATTTATTGTTAGTCCTAGATATTTTGTGTTAGCTACCTCTCCTATGTTTATGTTATTAATCTTTAATGTAAAATTTATATTTCTTTTCTTACGTGTTATAAGCATAAATATAAATAAATAACGAAATAGTCCTCTAAAGTGGTGATTGTTTCTGTGTATGTTGTTAAATCTTCCACTTTTTTCTGCGCTGTATTTAATATTTTGCTCACCTCCATACTCATATATCGTAGTAAATTGTTGATTTGTGTTTGATCATCACATTTATTTAGCTCTACTGCCACTCTGTACCGTTCATAAGTCTTTCTTCAGTTTCGAAAATTTTCTTTGTTGTAATTAAATTTATCTGGTTGTGGTACTGTGTTATGGGCTCTTGATATATTCTGCATTGGATCTTATTGCACTTGCATGCTCACTAATAATCTCAATTATTCACTTGATCTTTCAATTGTTCGATTTCTTCCGCTATTTTCTTATTTTTACTTAATTCTGTCAGCCATTTCTCGAATTGCTAGGTTCTTTTATTTGGGGAGAAGTAACAGTGATACATAACTGAATTGTTCACCATTTCCTGATTTTGTTGCCTGAAATTTTGTATTGTCTGAGATGTATATTGCCACGTCTTTCTGCTTGTATATGATCTATTTTTTCCATTTTCTTATTTGGTTTTGAGCCTAAGGCAATATCTGCTCCTGTTCTTTGGCAATTCTATTCTAGTAGGTATATTGCCGCTTTACATCTGTTTAGGTTAACCTGGATTCCTTTCATTGTTTGGCTCTGGCAGCCTTCTATTTCTCCTTCCGTCAGTGCACTAGTTTCCTAAGCATTTTATGCTTTCCGTTTTGTGACCCTATACTTTGCACAAGTAGCACTCCTGTTTACTGGTGATTTTTTTCAATTTATGCCTAGTATAGTCTGTTTAAGAATCTAGCTTGTAAAAGCTAGTTGTAAAATAAAATCCTCAATTACTTAATGAGGATTAAGAACGAAGCTGAACGTTTTATGACTATTGTAAATAAATGCAGGTATATTCAGTGGTTAGGCAGGAACGCAGGGGTTGAAACGTATATTATTTTATTTTATTAATTTTGTGAAAATTATTTATATATTTTAATAAAATTTTTGCAGTGTATTGTCATTTTGAGCCTTTCTCGTTGAGGTTTTATTTGCGTTTGTATTTTTTTGACATTCTTTTTATGTGTAGGCATTCTTTGATCCTATTTCTGAGTTGTCTTTCCTCTTCTTCCGTTTACTCAGCTTTATCAGCAAAGCCACATTTGCTGGTCTATATCTTTTGAGCTATCTTTCTAATTTCCGGTTTCATTCTAGCGCTAAGTTTCGTAAACTTTTGCTCGTTTCAGTTATTCACCGTAGCAGCTTTTTTATGAGCCTGTAGTCCTGCCTAGTTTCTTTAAAGTTTGCAACTTCTTTTGAGGGTGTGTTAGCTTTTCTCATTCTTTTGTTTCTTTGAAATTGAAGTGCCTCAGCATTTTTTCCTGCTTCCTCCTTAGTTGATGTAGCAGGATCATCACTTTGCTTCTCCACAACCTTGGATTTGCTTTTGCAGCCATCTTCTGGGCCTCTGGTGTTCTTATTTTCTTTATCTCTGAAGGGGATTTTGTAGTGATCTCTTGTCCTCTTTTAAATGTTGTTGCCTGCTTGTCGTATGACCTTTTGCTGGTTGTCAGATCGTTGCTCTTCCAGAAACCGTTGAGCAGCCTGGCTTAGCAGTAGAGGATTGTGCAAAATCGCAAACGTGGAGTATTAATTTTGCTTTTCTGACAAGTCTATTTTATACCTCTTGGCAGGTTTGTTGATGTTATAGTTTCTCCAGTTCAGTTGGGAAAAAGAATAGAGAGAAAAAAGAACATAGGAAGACACCTTTAGAAGAGAAAGAGTTGGTAGTCTCATTGCCGAGGCAAGGATACCTTGCAATGATGTTGGTCTGCGAGTGCAATCCCCTGTCTGCCACCTGAGGTTTGCTTGGAAGCGGTTAGCAACACCCTCTACTTTTAAAATTAGGGGTCCGAGTAGTTAAAGTTAACCGTTTAAAGAAGTAGAATAAAGAACTTAAAAAGAGCGCTAGTTGGTACAATTATAAAAAGAAATAAAGGATGATGCATGCGAAGAAGAAGAGATTGTTTATTGAAGGTTGTGATGTAAAGATTGGTGAATGGATATCTAAAAAGAGAAATCAGAAGATGACTTATCTTCTAAGAGAACGAAAAATAAAGAGTGAAATGAACCTGCAAAAAGCAGAACACTATTGATGAACCGTTTAATAGATATAAGCAATGATTTAGGTTTTTAGTCACAATAACTATAAATCTATATTATGAATAAAAATTATATTATGGACTTGCTGTAAAAATGATTTCTTTTTTAAAGTAAATATTTATTTAATTTATAAGTACCTACATATGTACATAGTTCTAAATATAATAGTATCAAATAATATTTAATTCATTTGGTGTCATTTTAATCATCCTGCAACATTTTTTCCAAACAATCTTTCTTAATTCACCAACATTTATATTTTCAGGCATGACATCAATCTCTTCACAATCTCTATAAAATTTTCCTGATTTCTCGCCTACTTGTTCAGACAATGCACAATAGATTGTATTTTGAGCACTATCTTCAGGATCCTGGAAATATATAATTTAAAATATTAAAGAATTTAAAATGCAAACTACTTACAGCATAAAGAAAGAAGAAGCATAAGGTTTTCTGTAAAAATCTAATAAAATCAGGCCAATTTTCATAAATTTGTAATTGTGTAGTACAAGCTCTAGGAATAGAAAAATGAATAGATACGTTAGTATTTCGCAATCGTTCACTCAGTTCAAGCATTAAAAGACTTTGACATTTTTTACTGTTTGCATAGTTTGTGGCGTACGCAAAAAGACCATCTTTTTTGTCAATAAATTCATCAAGTATATCACCAAATTTTAATCCATGCATGTCATTTAGATTGATTACCCTACTTCGTTCTGTTGATTTTAGGAGATCTACAAGAATAAATTTAGTAGTAATCATGGCAATTGTTTTGATTAATAATTACTTACCTAGTAATAAAAGTGTGAATAAATACGGGCCCAATGCATTAACTTGTAGTGTAGGATGTAAACCATCCTCGGTTAAAGAGTTTGGTTTTCGTATCCCTGCGTTGTTTACTAATATGTCTAGACGGTTTTCAGTACGGAGCAGTTCATAAGCCACCGCTCTAATTGATTTAAATGAACCTAAGTTAAGGACTTTTACTATTACATCATTGTTGTTTGTTGCTTTAATAATGTTTTGTTTAATTTCTTCTGCTTTGTCTTTTTTTCTACATGCTAATATGACTCGGGCTCCTCTTTTTGCAAAGTCCAGTGCAATGTAATATCCCATACCTAGAATATTAAAAATCATTGTTATAAAAACTTTTTTTTAATTTAGTGGTTATCTCAAATATTTGTAAATATTTCATGTCAAATTCTTAGAGCAAATAAAGACATTATCATTCACGCGTTTAAAGGGCAAAGTATTCTAATCTTATTAACAAGCTTGATTATATAGGTTTTGATTACAAACCAGTTCTTTCGTTAGTTTCTTTTTTTTAGCAGAAAAATATATGAGTAATGAGAAGAATGGTTGTGGCTTCATCTAGAGCAGTGGGTAAGGTTTTGTACTTTTACCTACTCAATTTTTGATTTACATTAATGATGTTTTCAAATAATAAAAAGTTTTACAACAAGTGCTGTAAAGAATAGAATATCAGATCTCTTCCTAAAAAGGAAGGAGTGACAAATCGGCATTTGCGGATGACGTTGTTGTGGTAGGTAGGAATATAGACATTAAAGAAAAAGTTAGAGTTGGCAATAGAGATGATAAAGAGGTGGATGAGAAATAAAAAGTTGGATCTGACTCCGCAGAAAACTGAGGTGGCATGGATATCGACAAAGAGGACTAATAGGGGAAATGGGAAAATACAGGTAGGGGAACAAATAATAACTATAGGGAAGAAAATTAAATATCTTTGAGTAACACTTGAAGCAAAGGGATGGAGCAAACAGGTTAAGGAAACGTTAAGACAAACAAAGAAAATGGAAGGAATGCTTAGTAGGCTTATGCCAAACAAAGGAGGATCAGGAGAAGGGACAAGAAGGCTAATAGCAACGGCGACTAGAAGTAAACTATTGTACGCTGCAGAAACATTGGGAGACGCCTTGAAGACAAAAAAACAGAAAAGAAATAAGAAGAGTCACGAGAGCAAGCTCGTTAAGGATATGCAGTTCCTAAGGACGGTGTCACAGGAGGCACTAGAGGTAATCGCTGCAACCCTACCCGCAGATTTGTTGGTATATGAAAGATTAGACATAAAAAATGGTAAATGAAGGGACTAATAAACAAGAAGCAAAAAGACGGGCACGAAAAAGAATGGCAATGACAGTGGAGAGAAGAGAGAATAGACAAGGAAACTAATACCAGAAATAAAAAAAAATGAGTAGAGAATAAACCAGCAGCGTGTTACTATACAACACAACTACTTACCGGACATAGAGCCTTTGGTAAGTATTTACAAAAAATAAAGAAAAGAAAAAGAAAGAAAAAAGAAAGCAAGATAGGAAAGAGTTAGAAAAGGTATTGGAAAACAAAATCAACAAATCCACAATCAAAAATATATTCCTGAGTGATAAAAACAAATGGGGAGCACTAAAAAACTATGTAACGACAGTACTGAGGAAAAGATAGAGGAGTTTGAAGCTTCAAGGTTTAAACAAACCAAAATGGAAGGAAACACACACATCAAAAGCCACAGAAGAAATAAAACAAAGAAGGCCAAGACAACTAATCTTGTCAAGGAATGGACGGTGAAAGGATAGACAAAAGAAGAACATTTACTGATACAAAGTTGCAGAGATAAGGAGAAGAAGAAAAGAACGGCTCAAACAAACTGAATGAATTATTGAGTAAGCAATTTCCATACGGTAGATACGCCATCTCGAGGTTGATTTGGCAACCAGGGGACAAGAAGAACTAATCCCAAATAGAGATTCTAAAATCTCACTAGTAGTAAAACTGGGAAATTTAGGACTACCAAAGGGGATACAACTTAATGAAGCTACACAAAATATTTATGAAAGAAAAAGGATACGACGAGAAAGAAGTTAATGAAGATATAGAAAAACTAAGAAGATACCTGGACTAAGCAAATATCTTGGCTGAATAACGCAAGAATTGGAGAAAGGAGAGACGGATATCAGTGTAGGAAGTAGAACAGAAAAAGCAGCAAACTGTGAATTCCGCGAGGCTGAAACTAGCCCACCTTAAACTAGTGCCACATTAGGACAAATAAACAGTAGGACCAACGCAAAGAAGAAAACCAAAAGTTATTGCCATGCGCTCTCAAGGGCCACTTGTTGAGGCCTACATCTACGTCTAAAAAATGAAATATTTTTTCTAGTATTTTTCTATCTTTCTCCCACGCTTTGCATTCTACTAGAGGGTGTTTTGCATTATCGTGTGTTTTTTCCTGGCAGAATATATATCTTTCGTCTTCCTTGATTTTTTAAATTTTTTGCAAAAACTTTTCAAAGGTTCTATGTTCGGTTAGTAATTGTGTTGTATAATAGCACGTTTCGGGTTTGTTCTTTACCTACTTTTTTATCTCCGCGATTAGTTCTCTTGTTCATTCCCTCTTTTCTCCTCTATTCCACTGTCTCTGCCATTTTTCCATTGTCTTCTCTCTTGCTTAACTTAACTTCCTTTTTACTGGTTCCTTCTTTTATTAGTTTCTTTATTTTTATCCTTTCTTCCACCATCATATCCGCGGGAGGTGTTTCCGCAATCACTTCTACTGCCTCTTGTGACACCGCCCTGCTGATCATTAACGAACTGGCTCTTGTAGCTCTTCTTATTTCATTCTTGTTTTTTTGTCTTCATGGCTTCTCCCCATGTTTCTGCGGCGTATAACAATTTGCTTCTTGCAGCTGTTGGTATTAGCCTTCTGGCTTCTTCTCCTGGACCTGCGTTATTTGGCGTGAGTACCAAGCTTTCTCTCCATTTCTTTTGTTTTGTGACCGCTTCCTTAACCTGTTCATTCTATCCCTTTGCTTCAAGTGTCACCCCGAGGTATTTGATTTTTTTTCCTATTGTCATCACTTGGTCTCCTACTTGTATTTTACCTGTTCCTCTATTAGTCCTTTTAGTCTAGTCAATAGCCAGGGCTGCTATTCTCGAAGTTACACGCACATGTTAGTGCAGGAATCGGTTCGAGTAAAAAGTTTAGCATGAGAACAATGCGCCACACGTTTTGGTATTCTTGAACACCCGTAGAATCTCATGAACATAATTTGTGTGCGTTGCTTTATTACTATGTGGCAACACGGCATTATTCTGTCATTTCGGTTTGTTTACTCATTTTTGCACATATTTAAGGGTTATGTTTGAGGTTATATTAATTAATTTAATTTTTATTTGCTTTTTATAAAAAGCATCTTAAATTAATGAATGTTACCTCAAACATAATTATACAGTCAAATACGTCTGTTATTTTCTGGATTCACCGACTAACTGAAGGCTGACAATGTCATGTTTATACATTTATACTTTGACTAATATTTATTTGGTAACTTTCAGATGCAAAATTTGCTTTTGGTATCCAACAATGTAATTAAAATTAAATATATTAAGGATCGCAATATATGATATTCTAATACACAATATAATAAATATGTCGTGTGCGTAATACATATTGATAAATATGTTTATTTTTTGCTATTCCTTTTCTTGAAATATCTAAATCATATACTCTGCATGGCAATATATTCTTGTAGTAAATCTATTAATTCCTTTACTATATATTTTTTTAATGACGTATTCAGTATAAAATAATAGGATTAAATTAATGTGTTTGTAAATTTACAAAGAATTCCAAAAACAAAAAATGGTACGCAAATATGGCGGATTCGAGTGCAAAACTCGTTCGTCTAACTTCGAGAATAGCAGCTCAGGCCGCTTTTGTTTTTTGTTACTAATTTTAAACTCTTATTTTTCATCTATAACTGTATCATATCTATTGATAGCTCTAGTCTTTTAGTACTTCCTATTAGTGCTACGTCGTCTGCAAATGCCGTTATTGTCATGCCTTTCGGCAACATCATTCAAAGTAACTCATTATAAACAAGGTTCCATAGTTTTGGTTTGGGCTCTGTGGTACCCTTCTGGTAAGTTTAAATCTTCCTTTCTTGGTCACTAGATATCTATTCTGTAAGTAGCTTCATATGATTTTGATCGTTTTCCTGTTCAGTTCTTTTTTCTTTGCCGTTTCTATAATTGCTTCTTATAACACGCTGTTCTGTATGTCCAACGCTATCATTACACAGTGTGATGCTTTGTTGTTAGGCAGTTTTTTTAAGATCTCCTTTATTTCTTTCACTGTTGCCTTGACTGTTTCTTCTTCTTTTTCTGGATCTTCTACCGGTTCTCCCTTGGGAAACAATTTTTTAATTATGACTTCTTCTTTTTTGTTTTTTTTTTTAGGTAGACTCTCTTTGCGCTTTATTCAGCTTCAGAGTATTTTTCGCATCTCTTCTCTATGTTTTTGTTTTTTTGTAACTTCTTCTAATTCCATGGCTTTCTTTATCTTCTTTTTGTCCATTCTCCTTATGTTCCATGTACCTTCTCTTGTGTACTTTTGTTTTTACTATACCTGTCATTTCCTATGTTGTTATAGTAATGTCAATATGTGATTTTGAGCTTTCTCTTACGAACGTAGGTTTGTCTCCTTTGTCGCAAATAGCAAGGTTTAACCCAGCTATCCTCTCTAAGATTTTTCCTCTTAAATCCCTCTTGTATCCTTCATCTCGGCGATTTTGCTTTTCTGTTTTCTTAAACTGCTTTCTAATTCTGCTATCCACTCTCGATAGTATTCCATTCCGCAATTTAGACTTACATAACGCTGTATACTATCATACTTTTTACTTCAGCCTACACCATTCTTTCTTTTGGTGTTTCCTATCTCTCCACTTTGTCCCTACACTTTTCCCTAGCTAAAATAGCCCCATTTGTTTTATTGTCTCTTATCCACTTACCATTTAGTTTGTTTTTATTTGGTTCACTCACTATTACTAGGTCTATTTCCTCTCTCTCTCTCTGCTGTTGCTATCAGTATATTCAGTATATCGTGCGCCTCTCTTCCTCTCCCTATGTTTGTTGTATAAACTTATGCATTTTTTGTTTATTATCTGCTCCTTGTATTGTCTCCAGTTATTGGGTTTGTAGTCCTCTATATTCTTCTTTGTTCTCTTTTTTTCTTTTTTTTTTGTAGCATGTCCTTTCATCCAGCATTTGTAACATTTTTTTTGTTTGCTGTTACTTTCTCTACTCTGCATCTTATAAGTCCTATGTTTATTCTTCCTACTTTTATTATCCGTTTTGCTGCTTTTTTGTCCACTTTGACTATAGCTTTTGTTTTTTTATATACCCTTTCTTTATGGATATTATGGTATTTCCTTTTGTGTTTGCGTTGTTCATAATTTTTTCAAATATTTCTCCCGTGGTAGTCTCCGGACTAATATCTTTGATAATCAATGGTTCTGTGAGTACGTTGTTGGCTTTTTTTAGATTGTAACCTTCTATTCTATTTCTTATTTTTTCTTTTTGGTTTTATTTACCTTTGTTATTAGTAACAACTCCCCTTTTTTTGTTTCTCTTATCTCCTTGAATGTAGATTCTTTTATCTGTAGTTTTGCCTGTCTCAGCAAGTCTGCATATGTTACGCCCTGTTTACTTACTATTATAGCTCCAGTTTCTGTTCCTGGTCTTCTTTCTCTATTTGTCTTTAATAACTGTACCTGTGTTGGTGGCACGCACAGTCTTACTTTTGTATGAGTTTTTTTTTGCCATCTCCATAATTTTTTTTGCTTTTCTTGGCGCTATTCCAGTTGGTATTGGTAAATTTATTTCATTAATATTCAATACTGTTGCTTTGTTAAGAATTTTGTCTATAGCCATTAGAATATTTATCTCCTTTATTTCCTTGCTGTTTCGACTCTCTGTTTAATAATGTATACTTTTTTCACATTATTTCCCGCAAATTTTTTTTTAAATTTCTACATATGGAGTTACTTTCTCTCCTTCTTCTTCCATTAATTCTGGGTATTTTACTTTGACTTGTAGTAGAATACCCGAGAGAGACAATAGCTACAAACAACAAGTACACGTGATCTGGATACCAAAAGATATAGTATAGAAGGTAACCTTAAAGCGGACCACCTCTCAAGAAGGAATTTTTTTAAAGAAAAAAATCGTAAAAATTTATGATCCAAAAATGTCCGAAAAATGTAAAAAGACGACACCGATTAATCTAAGTTTGAAGTTCAGTTCAAGTGCTCTGCTCAAGTGTTTATTGTCAAAGGATTGGATCACTATCTCTTTTTCTAACATATCTTTTATAACAAACACTTGAGCAAATGAGTATAGTACTGTTTAAACTAATCATTGGTGTGCACCGACCACCCGCTCACGTGTTATTTAACAAGGGATTGGATATCACCGATTTTTCTCTAACATAGTAATTACTGACGTTTGCAGAGACAATCTTATGATAAAATTATTTGGCCAGTCCGTTAATGATAAACAATCGGCCGGGTGGGTGGGTACTTCAGAGAAAAAAATGTTTTTGATCTGTTTTGAGGACAGACTTTGATTTACTGTTTATGTTTTTGTTACTCTTTTCAAAGTTCTTTTTTATCTCTTTTTTCCCGTTGTAACGGGCGATGCACCGTTTACATCTTTATTATTATTATTATTAATATATATTATTCAAATGTTGGGGATAAATGGTACGAAACCAACTAACTGATTTACAAATGAGTGTAATGAGAACGGCATACATTAATCCTTATTTTTGTGGTATAGTTTTTGTGTTAATAAAAAAGGAATATAAATTTCTTTATATTGCTTGGCGAATATTTACTGTAAAGAGCATAAGTTTTCTACTGTTTTCGTTAAGACAAACGAATAGCGGTTATTAAACAAAAAAAGTATAATATTTGATCAGACTTTTTACTGGCGCCTACACTCCTTTTTCAGCACCGCCAAATACCAAGAGAAGCCGCTGAATAGCTGCCAGCCGACGTAAGTACTCCGTAAAGGCTCACACCGTTTTGTAGGATCCTTTGGTATACTCAAATATTACCAATGTTTGCTCTGCTTCGCATTTTTCTTTGAGAGAATAACACAGATAGCAATAACTCAAGCATATTTTATTTCAACAAACTCACAAATCTACCAACATACATATGTCTTTAAAGTGGCGTCATCATTTTCTGCGATTTTGTTTACAACCTTTCGACTAATAGCTAATTTCTGAGATAATAGTGGTATACATTTTTTTGAAAAAAAGCCGTGATGCTCTCAAATAAAAGATTTATCCTAGATTTACAAATAATTGTTCTTTTAATTTTTGGATGTAAGCATAAACCGCTTTGTAGTTTGTCAAACGTAAAAAATACTATTTTTGAGTTTTAGTTGTTTTTTGGGAAAGTCTACATCTACTACAGTTTCAGAAAAAAAAGAATTAGGCTTGGTATTGTTTGAAAGTTTTTTGTTTACAAAAAAATAAAAATTTGTTCATACAATTTTTAAAAAACTCTTAAGTTGTTGTTTTTATAACAAATTTGGCCCTGCAAAAAAAAATCTACTTATTTTACAATTACTCCGTGCAGATTGTTTTAACACGTTACCTGCCACAATGTTGGAAAAAATGTCTCCCTGTGTCTAGTCGCTTTTTCATCTAATATTACTTGTAATTGTGAAATAAAATCAGGCATTAATCGGAAATAGTGTTATTTTATTTTTTGATGAGACACGCCTTGACTGGCCATCTAATTTAGATATACGCACGGAAATCTGAGACACGCCATACGTGTTAAGAGTTTGGAATTCAAAGATAATCTAATAGGAATCAAACTTACTATAGCAACGTGGGAAACGGCTGTAATAGTATGGGCTTGGACAGTGACAGAAGAATCGCTAAGCCTACATACATACAATACAGTAGAAACAGAAAAAGGAATCCAAATAAAAGGAAGATGAAACATAAGAAGGATGGACAGAGAAATGATGATACTATGGGAAGCAATTATAAAAGCAGCAACAAACAAAAAAACTAACAAATAAAACTATCAAGATAACATGGGAAAAATCTACTGACTAAGAATGAAAAATTAAATATCTCGGAATTACACTTGAAGCAAACATATGAAACGAACAGGTTAAGAAAGCGGTTAGAAGAACAAAGAAATTAAAAGGAATGCTTAGTAGGCTTATGCTAAACAAGGAAAGACCAGGGGAAGGGGCAAAGAGGCTAATAGCGTTGAATGATAACTCTAACAAGAAGCGTAGCGTCAATGTATTTTAGTGTACCCGTACCATGCCGCTGGACGAACGCGCCATCTGGCTTATTTAGCGGTATATCTTGAAACTAAACTTTATGATTTGTGCGTCTGGCTAATTTGACTTGCTATTTTGTGAGTTAGTAAAAAATATTATATTTGCGCTAGCGGAGGAAAAAAAAATATATTTATTATTTGGTATTTAATAATGTATTTTGAAAAATATCTATATGTAATATTTATTAAAGTATTTCTTTTTTAGTTTAAATTTCTTTTATATTATCATTGACTGATCAATAATTTTTTTTGTAAATAAATTAAATAATAGACAAATTAATTTAAAAAAATGTTATTGACTAATATAAAAAAATGTTTGAAGAGCTAAAAAATAAAACATGTAATAAAATAAAATTTAATATGTAACTAAATAACAATAAAAAATACTACTCTAGTTCCTGGACTAAAATAAATGTTTATTAGTTACTTGCATATAAAAACATAAAAAAAATAAAAATAAATATATAACAGAGATGAAATAGACTATCACAAACTAGGCTACCTATATCCATACAGTGTCTAGTGTGTAGAAGGTCCTAAACACTGCTACATTTTACAATACCTAAACATTTATTAAACACAAAATAAATGTATATGTTATTATGTATTTAACTTTCTCGACAAATTTTTGTATCAAATTTGTATTTACTCTAGTTTCCAAGCCTGTAACTTGCAACCATGACTGAATTGTACGAATGAATGACAAAACAAATTCTAAATTGTACAGCATAAATTTGTACCTACTTGGAGATTTATAATACGATATGGCCAATTGTTTTTCATGTAATGTTCAACTAGTTTGTTTTTACGGTAGCATTGCATATTAATAAAAACATTGACGGCATTGCTAAATGACTAAATATTGATATTGTTTAGCCTTCAATTTTTTTTGCAGCTCACAAAGCTTATAACTAAGTACAATATATTAGCAGATGAACAACACGGCTTTAGGACATGTAGATCTACTGAAACGGCTACAACTGAGTTAATCCAGCATATTCATGATAAAATGAACGATAAAGAACTTATAGTTGGAATTTTTTTTGATTTAACTAATGACTTTGATTCTCTCAAATATGAATCTATTTTATCAAAGCTGTATAACCTGGGCATGCGTGGAGAAATGAATAACTGGGTAAAAAGTTACTTACAAGGTAGAAAACTCGCGGTATCAGTCATGGGAAATAAATCGGATGAATTCAATGTTGACATTGGTGTTCCTCAAGGAAGTGTAGCTGGACCCTTGTTGTTTTAGTTTTTATCAATGATTTACTGTGTACACAATGAAAGAATTGCCTCAACCGGGTATAAACTAAATAGTGAAATAATTAATTTAAGTGGTTCAGTAAAGTTTCTTGGTACCATTGTAGATGAAAATCTTAACTGGAAAAATCAGATTGATGTTGTGAAATTTTATAAATGTATACTACTCCTTGGCCTATTCGGCAATGAGTTACAATATCTTGGCGTGGGGACAATCTGTCGACATAAACAGAGTTTTTATAATACAAAAACGACTTATAAGGCTTATTTTTAATCTAAATTACATAGAAACATGCCGTAATATATTTAAATCAAAAAAACTTATTAACTGTCACATCTATTTATTTGTATAAATTACTATGCTATGTGTTTAAAAATAAAAGCAAGTATCAATTAAGAAATCAAAATAATATACAATTACCTAAATTTAAGCTCACATCTTACAAAAAATCACCAAAATATGCAGGTGGATACCTTTTTAATATTTTACCAGAAAATATCAAAACAATCAAATCGCCGCAAATATTTAAGAGCTGTTTAAATAAATTTTTAATTGATGGATGCTTTTATTCAATAAACGAATTTATTTTATAGATCAATGTGAAATGTTATTTATTTATTTATTTTTTAATATTATTTTGTAATGTTTTTAATGTTTTTAATCTGTTGGTTCTGCAAATTTTGCAGTGACTTGTAACATTTTAATATGTATTTATGTATTGTATTTATTTAACGTATCCTATCTATGATTTTGGCCTAAAGGATGAATAAAAATTATTATTAATATTATTATTATTATTATATGTTAATTTGTTGAAATTTGGAAATAATCGGTTTTTGACAGGTTCCATGCTCATAATCCTGTTGCTGCATAGTCTATTAAAATTCAATTTGATTCTTCCATTTCATTAACGGATAACATTTGAAAACCTTCAAATGTCAATAAGCACTTATGTATCTTTATTTCTGGAAATGCTTATTGACTTTTTTTTTTAACTTATTTGTATGTTTTTAAAGGCATTTTGGTACTATCAAATTGTTGTCAAACAATATCTTTTTAAATTTAATACCAGAAAGGCATAAAATTTCACCTATTATTCTCAAAACATTTGCAAATGAATTAGCTCCCATAAAATAATACTTTTCCAAATTGTTGGAAAATTGCAAATGTTCAACCTATACCTAAAAAGAAAGACAAGTTTGATTTTTCAAATTAGACTAATTGCATTATTGTTCAGTTTGACAAACAAATTTGAAAAGTATATTAGTTTTTACATTTTTAAGTTTTTACTTTATCTCAGATACTCAATATGGATTTTGATAATAACGTTTAACAACAGATCTTCTGACTCTTGTTAGTCACAAATGGAATTCTACTGTAGACAAGCTTTTGATAGGGTATGACATCCTAATTTTGTCAACAAGCTCCAAAAAAGATGTACGGAAGCAGAGGAAGTGACTGAAAACAAGAACACAGAGGAAAAATGCAAAAGGTACTCGGAAAAGTTGAGGAAGGCAGCAGAAGAATTCTCAAGTACAGAGAAGGAGGAAAAAGAAAACGTACTGGTGGTGCAAAGAGATCAAGGAAAACAGAAAGAAAGCAATACAAACAGCAAGGAAGGTCAAAAGACAGAGAAGAAGGGGAAAAGATTCTGACGAAGCTGAAGAAGAACTAAAAAAGAACAGAGAGACTTTAAAGGAAGCAATCAGGGTCAGTAAGAAAATATGCTGGAAAGGAATGTTAGAATCTATAGATGGGGATTCCTGGAAAAAGCCATACATACTAATGAATAAATTAGGAGGAATGAAGGAAGTTTGCTTAAAGGAAGAAGAGAGTGAAAAAGTAATAATTGAGAAATTGTTTCCCACTGGAGGAATTGTAGAAGAATCAACAGAAATAGTTGACAAAACAGATTATAAGAGAACTACCTAATAACAAAGCACGAGGACCGGACAAGATAACAACGGAGTTAGTGAAAGCAGCGTTAGAAGAAATGAAATAGAAATAAATAGATGTCTGAAGGAAGGAACATTTTCGGCCTGCTGGAAGAAGGCAAACCTAGTGTTAATTGAGAAGAAGGAAGCAGGCAAATCAAAGGCATATAGACCGATATGCCTGATCAACACATTAGCAAAAATTATGGTGAGGAGAATTGAACAAGAAATAGAAGAAAATGGAGAATGGGAAACAAGAGCAATATGGATTTAAAAAGGAAAATAGCAAAATAAGCAAACAGTAGACCACACAGAAAAAGACAACACTGTGTTATAATAGTGCTAGATATACAAAATGCTTTCAATAGCTTACTATGAGAAGCAGCAAAAAAAAGTAGGACTTACAAATAAAACTATCAAGATAATATGGAGTTACCTTCAAGGAAGAAATCTATAGTCTATAATAAGCTACTCAGGATGAGGCTGCCGGAAGGAGTGACAATAACGGCATTTGCGGATGACCTGACTGTGGTAGGTAGGAGTATAGATATAGAATACTTCTAGGTAGGTAGGTAGGAGTATAGATACAGAAGTATTAAAGGAAAAGTTAAAGTTGGCAATAAGTACGATAAAGAGCTGGATGAGAAATAAAGAGCAAGATCTGGCTCCGCAGAAAACTGAGACCGCATGGCTATCGACAAAAAAGACTAATAGGAGAAACGGGAAAATACAGGTAGGTGAACAAATAATGACCACAGGGAAGAAAATTAAATACCTTGGAGTTATACTTAAAACAAAGAGATGGAACAAACAGGTTAAGAAAGCGGTAAGAGGAACAAAGAAAATAAAAGGAATGCTTAGTAGGCTTATGCCAAACAAGGGAGGACCAGGAGAAGGAACAAGGAGGATAATAGCAACGGCAAGTAGAAGTACATTATTGTACGCCTCAGAAACATGGAGAAACGAGTTGAAGACAAAAAAAAAACAGAAAAGAATTAATAGGAGCTATGAGAGCGTTAAGGATATGCAGGGCCTACAGGACGGTGTCACAGGAAGCACTAGAAGTAATTGCGGCAACACTACCCGCAGATTTGATGGTAGAAGAAAGATTAGACATAAAGAAATTGGTAAATAAAGGAACTAGTAAACAAAAATCAAAGAAGAAAGAAAAACGGCAGAACCAGTGGAAAAAAGGAGAAAAAAATAAATGGAAAAGAAAATTAATACCAGAAATAAAAAATGGGAAAAGAATAAACCAGCAACGTGTTACTATACAAAACACAATTACTCATCGGACATGAAGTCTTTGGTAAGTATTTACAAAAAATAAATAAGATGGATGACACAGAACGTACGTTAGTAGAGCGAAGCGTGGTAGGAAGATATGAAAAAGTTAAAAAAGTTATTGGAAAACAAAATCAACAAATCCACGATCATTAATATATGCCTGAGCGACGAAAATAAATGGAGAACACTAAGAAACTATGCAACGACAGTACTGAGGAAAAAGATAGGGCAGTTTGAAGCTTTAAGATTTAGATAAACCAAAATGGAAGTAAAAACACAGATCAAAAGCCACAGAAGACAAAGAGAAGCTAAATGGAAGCAAAAAAACAAAGAAGGCCAAGACAATTCTGCCCACCAAGGAATGGGCAAGAAAATGATAGACAAGAGAAGTACATTTATTTGAAACATTAGTACCAACCATAATTGTAGAGATAAGAAGAAAAAGAAAAGAACTGCCTAAGGAAAGCAAACTGAATAAATTAACTAAGCAATTTTTATACGGTAGATATGCCATCTCGAGGTTGACAGACAATGCAACTTTCGAAATGGTTAGAGTATATCTGGCAACCAGGGGACACGAAGAAGTAATTCTAAACGGAGGTTCTAGAACCTCACTAGAAGTCAATCTGGCAAATCTAGGACTACCAAAGGGAGCTACACAAAATATTTATGGAAGAAAGAGAATACGACGAGGAAAAAGTTAATGAAGATATAGAAAAAACTAAGAAGATACTTAAGGACAAAGCAAATATCTAGGCTAAAGAAAGCAAGAATGGGAGAAATGAGAGATGGATGTCAGTGTAAGAAGTAGGACAGAAAAAGAGGGTATAGGTTAAGTATTGTCTATTAATTTTTATTTGAATTAGTTTTGTAAAAGGTTTTTAAATTTAGATACACTCAGTTTCAAATGAAATTACCCAGTGAAGAAAAATAATGCTTAATCAATTATGAATTGATCTAAGTCTTACTAAAAAAAAATAATTAATACACAAAAATACACTTACCATCCTTTTATCCTGGACTACACATCTATAATTTTCCTAAATTCTAACAATTCAAACACTCAATAACTTATACGAAGAATAAAGACTATTTCTTCGTTCTATACCAAAGTCCGACAGTCTAACAACCCTCTTCAGAATTGTCCTAAAAAGCTCTTTTATTTACTATAAATGAACTCCACTCTCCGAGCGATTTTATATATTTCAGAACAAATTTGAAAAAAAATCGTATAATCCAGCAGTTTTAACTCTAGAGAATTTTCGGGTTTAGTTGCCGCGTCCTGATAGGCTGCCGCTAGTAGTATTGTTATAGAAAAAAATTATTAGCAAATATTAAATACTGAAATCCTATTACATCTAAGCCTTTTGTTGAGACGTACAGCGCTGTTTTTAAATTAACATTGGTTCTTATGGGAGAAATTTTCTAACAACTTTAAACGATAAGTTTTTTAATCAACTGTTATTTTAAAATATAAAGTGCATACAACCGTCTATGCATTAATACTTTTGAGCAAAAATTAAAAGTTATATTT
Source organism: Tachinus rufipes (assembly GCA_963932245.1). NCBI lineage: Eukaryota > Metazoa > Arthropoda > Insecta > Coleoptera > Staphylinidae > Tachinus > Tachinus rufipes. The sequence goes on from OZ010748.1 coordinate 58,323,136, forward strand.
AACTCGCAAATAAATAATTTAACCGAACAAAAGTTCTAGGTTTTTAAAAATTAATTACATTAAAACTAATCCTCATAGAAAATTAAAAAAAAAGTATTAATGTATAGCTGAAACGTTCTTTTATAATGTTTCAAAATTTGGATTAATAATTTTTAGCCGTTTTCTCGGTGGACTGTTTTTAGCGAAGCGCTATAAAATGTCATACATTTTCCAGCCTTAAATAGTTTATTTATTACTAGAGACCAATTACTATACCAACAAATACGGACTCTTATTAATAACAACGCCAGATGATTTACTGACTGACGATATTATACATCATTTTATACTATATTGATCGTTTTTTTGTTTGTATTTGAACAATTTAAATTTGATTTCTCTGGCTGAAAATGGAATATTGTATCTTTTAACTTTTTTTGTAACTATTATCTTATGTATATATTTTTTTGTTAAATATGTGATGTATATATAATAATAATGAACTAAAAATTGAATATTAACTCACTCTTCGAAAGCATTATTGAAATATGTTATATATATATATATGTGAACTGCTAATAATATCCGGAGACTTGAAAAACTATTTATGAAAAATATACTTTTCAAATCCCATTTATCCTATTATACCACAAAAATACTACGTTTTTATTTAAATTTTGTTATACTAAAACGTTATTATTTTGTATAGAAAACTGCAGAATTAAATATTGGTTTTTAAAGTTCTTACAAGATGGCACTACGTGTTGCATTTTCAAATAGGTTTGTTGATCATAAAATGCTACTGGTACGTTGTAGGTAAAAATAGTGGTATAAAATGAATGTTCATATTGCTGTAAATAAAAAACCGAATAATGATCGGAAAACCGGTAGATATTAGTATATCTGGCAACCAAATTGCAACTTAAAGTAGGCAAAATATATAATTAAGAATGGGTATTATATATATAGTTTTAATTTGAGTCTTTTTTTAATTACAGATAAAGTTTTTTAAATTCACTTGTTTTAACTCATATCATATCCGTATGCGTGTATTTTGACATCAAATAGTTTTATATGCACAAAATATTAATGCATTTTTTTTTAAATTTAGGTTGCGTTGAATATTAAAGAAGTTGTGGAGGTAAATTTCAGCACAACGTGCTTGCAGAAATATTCAATGTGAGTGATGAAACCATTTGTTTGCATCTTTATCAGATAGGGAAGACGTGATAGTTAAAGGCGAAATATTTTGACTCATAAAACTTCCAGCACAACTCGCTCAATTTAACTCCTTTTTAAAATATTTTTTTGCAACGTGTAGAGAATGAAATTTCCAGTGACATGAAATATATGAGTATCAAAAATTTACAATTGTTTATTAAATTTTGTCTTAACTAAGAGTTTCACTTTATTGCGCCTCAAATTTAGTAGACTTTTGATTGTACTATTAGTTATTGTTTTTAAATAACAATTATTATAGTTCTGCTCGAAGCATAAACTTTTTTTGATTACCTGAATAATATTGTTATTGAAGTATGAACATGATGCACATAATAATCTGATTCATAAAATTCGATGAAAGGTGATTTGTAATAATAACTCAATTACATATTACATTAATTGTTAATTAATTGCACTTTAATTGATAATAGTCATGCGCAATAATAACAATTACGCATCGTATTATTTATAAATAAAAAAGAAGTAGATTCATCAATCAAATTTCAATAATATTGTCGTAAATGATTTGCGATTCAGTAAGAAACTGTGTATCTTACATAAACCAAAAATTGTTTTAAAAAGTAAAATCTCATGCTTATTGTTGATTAGGTTTTGCAAGATTTTATATTAGCTTTATCAAAGTGTGAGGGCGAGTTTGAATTTCATCTCATTAAGAAAACATTTACAGACAGCATTTAATTTGAAGACAAAAATATTTAATTGTCTTGTTCGTATCACCTGAGAGTTTAATTATGTTTGCCATAATTTACAGTTTTTTCTTGTTTCTTGACTTTTAAGGAGAAGTGCAATTCGAGATCCGCCAGAATCAAAACAAGTGTAATAAAATGGGTAATAACAATGACTACATAGACGCAGTGAAAAAGCAGTACGTTCTGCAAGAGGAATCACCAAAGAAATCTGTAGCCAACTATCCCAGCAAATCAAATTAATCTGATAAAAATGTTATTCACATTGAAAAATGACTGGTCATTGAAGAACACTACGATAGATTGTGATTTGTCGTTTCTGAAAAAAAAAACCGTAGTCTTGAACGAAAGTTATTTATTAACGCGATAACCACTAACAGGTGCAATCTCAACAATCACAGTTGGCGAATGCTTCTACCAGCAATGTGTTACCGGCTTCCCGCCCCTGAGGTGATAAGAGCGGGGATCGGTAGTTGTTTAGAAGCCGGCGTTGCCTTTCTCGTTGTAGTTGGTTTGTTGTTGAGGCCATAGGCCTCGGTTTTTTACCTGGATTAGTGGTGCTGTGGTTCCCAATGGTGGTAGGTAGAATGTTACCGTGTTTGCCAGGGGGTTGCATGTGAGACACAACCCCGGGTTTACCTGGTGGAGGTGATTGACATGTTGCGTTTCTTTAGGAGTCAAGGATACGCGGGTTTGCCTGGGGGTAGTATGAGACGGTGGTGTGGTATTCAGGTGTCCTACAAAATTTATTGCAATCCTTTTCCAGGTGCCTTTGGTAGTAGTTGTGATTGTTGAGTGATGTTGTTTTATTAGTTCCTGTTGGGTGCTTGGTGGTACTGCTAATTGGTCGTGCCATGCTCTTGTTTGAATTAGTTTCCCGCGTTTGCCCAGTGTGTACACTAGGTTCATCTTCATTAAATTTTCCGGGTTATCTAGCATCTCCTGAAATTGGCGTATAATTAGTTGTACTTGCTCGCAGTCTTTTTAAATCCGCAGGGGTTTGTCGGTTGCTTTAGATCTTCAGGCGGTAGCAAAGGATTTCTATTGTAGTAGGTTTATTGCACCAGGTGTGTGTTCTGTGGTGAAATTAAACTCCTGTAGTATAAGTAACCACCTGGTAAATTTGGCCTTGGCGTCCGTTGATCCGTTGAGTTTTTAAGCCAGACTAGAGCTTGGTTATCCGTCTTCAATATAAACGGTTTGTCTTCGAGGTAGGTTCTGTATTTATTAATTGCTCACATGATAGCAGTTTTGCACTGTCGTAGGACAACACGCGTCAGTGTCCGATACACCTCAAAAAGCCAGATAACACCTGCGACATAAGTTTCTGGAATGTCGCGGGCGCATTCTTCAAGCCGAACGGCATCACCCGAAATTGAAATGTGCGAGTTGTCGAGCATTAAGCTCGTTAATCGATACAGAAGCGTGGTGATTCGTCTTTCTTTTTCACGATGACCACTGGTGCACATTAGCTTGTTGGGGTATTTGTGGGTATTACATCTTCATTAAAGACAGTGGGGAAGTCGCGAAATAGTTGATTGAAATCTTTTGCATTGGTTTGTGTGCTTTGATTGGCGGCGTCTTCTAGGGTACCCAATAAATGGTTAATCTGTTTTCTTTGCTAAAATGTATATATTGGCGTAAGTATTCTAGGCTGACTTGATGTTTTTTTAGCCATAGACCACTCAAGATTATTTCTTCTCCCAGTTTTGGGGCGACCATGTAGTTGGTTTCTCCAACCGTATCAAGCGTGGTGGATGGGTCCACTTGCATGGCGGAGATCGCCGGTGGCTTTGCGTTGCCCAACTTTAATCGGGTGAAATTATGGCTTGCTCCCAAGTCAATAAGGGCTTCCATAGTCTTTCCGTTGATGGTTACTGTTATCCTGGGTAGGTGGCCGTTTCCCACCGCGCCTATTGTGGTTTGGTGGAGTGTTCTGTTTTTTTCTTCTTATTATGCTTGTTTTGGGCTGGTGCGGATTTACTTTTTTTGCAGGCCGATCCTCTATTTTAGTACTACGTCGCAGAGCAATGTTAGTTTTGACCTTGTTAGCCGTGTATACGAGTTGATGGAACGATTGAAAATCAATAATGACAAGCTATTGTTAAATTTTCTGATGAGCCGGTTTGCGTACGACGGCGATGGTTTTTTATCGTGTTTTTTATCAAAAGCGAGTGCGTTGCCTTTAAGATTTTGTACTAGCAATCAGTGGTAAGCTGTGGTTGGAATCTGCTGTTGTGCAAAGCGGTTCTCAAGGTAGGCAAAAAATAGATGGAGAAAGTGATTGAAATAACAAGGAAAATGCACAAAAACATGAAAAAGTTAAGTAAGTTATTAAAAACATCAACCCATGAATAGAAATAAAAGAAATATCATCAAAGCAGCTATTGACAGCATCCATAAAAATGAGAATAAACGGCTGATACAAACTATACTAATAAGACTATGTTGACATTATAAAAAACAGGTTATTGTTCGAAAAATCAAAATGTTTTACAAAAGGAGAAATAAGAAAGTTTTTAAATGAAGCCTCTGATGAGATATATTTGTTAATGAAGGTAACATGTGATTAAATTAAGATTGCTAATTGCCATATGAAAAATTATCTAGTTTGACAAAAGAGATTTGATAACTATTAATTTACTAAACACAAAAAACAAATATTCCTCAAACGTTTACAATTCTGAATGAACTATAATATTTTTATTTATCGTTGGCGTCAACAATGTAGGTAAGTACAGAATAGAACACGATTGTGCACAACATATAATGCAAACGCTAGACAATTAGACTCAGTCCAAGGATCTGATGAAGTTCTCGCGTTAGTAGTATTTTTGATGATTTGTTTTAAATCTACGGCCTCTGCCCGCACATCCGGATGGGAGGCTGTTTTACGTGCGGAATAATTAAGCCATCATAATATAATACTACGGTCTATACGTATGTAAGTAAGTTTTTAAAAGAATGGGTCAGGGAATTTGGGTACGCTAGGTCACCAGTCCTCAAAAGCCGGGCTACAGGAGTTTGGTTACGCGAAGACACCATTCCTTGAAAACTGGATCTGTCTATTCAAAGCTAGAAACCTGGCTATGAATGTCAGAATTCCGGCTCCGAATGACACCTTGATACTATCGACCGCATCATGGGCAATATGTTACCCAACATGTTCGGCCTCGGCTTCACCAATCTGCGATCTATCGACAAGTTGCTCAAGCAGGCCATAAAAATAGAATTAAATTTTTTTGTATACAAACAGTTTAGAAGCAAATCTCAGCACCTTCAACCGGGCCACTGCAAGTCGAAAAACGCTCATCGGGACAGCAACTAATAGATCAAAAATCACCTTTCCAAACTTTATGATGCTGTCAAAAGCCGTTGTAGTCAACAGTCAACTTAGAACAGCACTAATTGATAACGGAACAAGCTGCAACTTTACAATAGTAAAACTTTCCAATACCTGCAAGGACTTAGTGGTCCAAGCAAAACAAAAAAAATAAGGAAAAACTTTGCGTCTCCAATGATTATTGGAGACTCTTTAAAAAGACTACTAAAACAAAATCGCACAGTTCCTCTAAATAAAAGAAACCCTAAAAATTTGGGAAGAAGGGTCTTTACTGAATCTGCGTGCCGAGTGAAGATTTTATTATAATTTTACATAATGCCACTAGGGCTAAAAAATGTCGCTCGACTATATTGACTTGCAATCTTTCAAAACGTTATACTACGTCAATTTAATCAAACAACATAGCGTCTTTACTATCTAAGGATCATAAGCAACAAAGAGGAGTACACCAATGCAAACTATCCTGTCACAACCACGACTCGACCCATTTACCCGCCCAAGTGTTTGTTTTCTATAAACTAATTTTCTAACAATTCTTGTATGGGCAATTCCATTTCAAACGAACCAGAGCGTTTTTATAACTTATTAGTAGTCTTTTGATTGGTTTATGAAGGTATAAAACTCTTAAAAAAATTCTCCGTTTTTTTAGTTTTTTTTGGCGTTTTTTAACTTATTTGCATTTTATGTTTAAAAATCGCAAATTTAACTTAAAAAAAAAAATTACTAGTGAAATCAATTAAATTTTTTTCGTAGAATCCAAATCTAGCGTCATTTTAAGTCTATACCTTCAAAGCAAAGAAGCATTTTTTAGATTATTTTTAACTGTCAAAGTTGACGTATTTTGATGTAAATTAGTTAAAAAATATAAATTTGTTCTGTGTATTTGAAAAAAATTGCAAAAATAGTCTGATTTTTCAACATAAATTCTTACAAATAGACATATAGCAGCGTTCAGAGGAACTATACATCAAATATTATTAAAAATTTGAGTTTTTCAAACAATTTTACTAGAAAATAGTCAGTGTTGTGCTTATCTGGCGTAGAAAAGCCAATTTAGAAAAAAAATTACATTTTTCTTTACTTAAAAAATATTTTTTTTTAAATTTTTTAAAAGATTATTTGGCTTAAATTTTTTTAAGTTTATTTTAGAAGTTTAACAAAGACATCTTTTGTCGGTTGAACCATGCAGTTTTGCGCGATTTTACCCTTTGTATGATTGTTTTTGCGCTTGCGGCACAAATTTAGATTCCGCCGATAGATTTGGCGCCAATATTTGAGAATATTATTAAATTTGATAAAAAAAAGTTTTAAACCATACTCTATTGTATAATATTTTTTGTGAATAAAAAAACAATTAATTTTTTGACTAAAAGTTTTAAAAAATACTACTATTCTGAATATTTTTATTGTAGAATGGTTCTCAGAATTCTAATTTTTAATAATATTTGCAGTATTTTTTCTCTGATCGCGGCTAAACGTGTATTTGTAAGAGTTTATGTTGAAAAATAGGCATACTTTTGCAGATTTTTTGAGTTTTAGACCCCTAAAACCAAAATACACAGAACAAATTTATATTTTCTAACTAATTTACATCAAAATAATCATCTTCAACGGTTAAAAAAAATCTAAAAATGCTCCTTTTTGATCAGCCCACGAAGAACAAAAAAATGGTTTTATTACTTTTAGGCTTATAGAAAAGATATAGACTACGGAAAATTTTTGATTTATTTTACTAGAAAAATTATTTTTTTTTGAGTTAAATTTGCAATTAAGTTAAGAAACGACAAAAAACTAAAAAAAATGTAAATTTTTTTATTAAGCGTTTTATACCTTCATGAACTAATCAAAAGACTACTAATAAATTATTACAAAAAAAAAAAAAAAACTAGAGTTAAGTTTTTCGACCCTCCCCTGCTCTAGTCCGTTTGAAATAGAATTGGCCTTATAGTTTAATGACAACTGGCATCATTATTTTGAAAATCAGAAACATTAAGTATCCATTATTTTGATTACAAACATCTTAGTAAGTGAGCGGTGTACTACAATGCAAATTATTTGCGTAAAACCATAATCTGAACTTGGCAGTTTCTGAATTGAAACTTCGGCAGATTGCAGTTGACAAAATAAAGATGGAGCAGCAATGAAACTATCTAGTAAACTTCTAGAAACAGTGGCGGAGCTAGGATTTTTAGGCCCCACAGCAAAACATTAAAAAGGGCCCATAGACATAAACAAATTTTGAAAAAAAAGTACAGTTTTGTTATTTATAACTTTTATTTTGTAAATTTTAAATTTTGAGGGCCCCAGGTTTTAAAATAATCGTCGGAGGGCCCCCTATGCTTGTGGGCTCTTCCGCATTGCAGACCCCTGCTTACAGGTAGCTCCGCTCCTGTTTAGAAAGAACAAAGAACTTGCAGACTTGACAACACTGCAACTTATAACATTCGACCAAAAAAATTCTGTGCATCTTCTATAGATTGGAGAAAATCTCCAGACAATCTGACCCAAAATTAAAACCTGCCTTGGCAGTCCCTGAAATGGAAGAGCTTAAATGATGGAATGGAGCAGCAAGAGAACCATCTAGTAAACTTCTAGAAAAATTGAAAAATTTGCAAGCTTGACAACACTCTTATCCTTATAGAATAAGACCAGCCAAAAACCTTGTACATCTCTCATACATTGAAAAAAAATCTAAAGCAACCTGATCTATAGCCCATAAGGAATAGAGATAGAGCAGCAGGAAAACAACTTAGTAAACTTCCAGAAAGTACATGTCCCGGAAAATAAACCAGTACCTACCAAACCAATTCCTAAAAACCTACTTTACGATAGCAAATGGTGATAAGAGTAGAAAAAGTTGACCTAGACTGCTTGAGTACAGTTTCAAAGCCAATTATGCAAAACCAGCAACCGCTTAGTATCTCCCGATACAACGCTTTGAGAAAGCAATTAACAATTGACTTGCAACTTAATTTACGCTTAAAAAAACATGAAACCTGAAAGCAACCACACTACTGAAATAGACTAGCAACGCTTGAAGCCCCAATCGAAAAACAGCAATCTTCACGTAATTTCAGGACTATTGGTAAAATCAATGTTAAACTATATCTCAACAACATTGTCTTGATTTTCTTGACTACACCTCAGGAAAGGAATGTGGTCTAAAGCTTCAAATAGCACAAACTAAAGTACAGACAGGTGTAGAATGCCACGGCATCTTTTCTATAATTTGGAATGTGTTGGATACATATTCCAAATAAATACTTCAAAACATTTATGGGCACTTGTATGTGCTTGCGGGAGTATATATCCTATTTGCGGATTTGCCCCTACTCACGGACATATAGTGCAACAAGAAAATTGTTCTACAATGAATCAACCCAAAAGCTGAAGCGACGGAATGTTAGTGATTTAGGTTTGTAAACCGGCCTATTGCAGAAAGTTGACTAAAAAAGACAAGTTTCGTGATATGCCATACGCTTCGCAACGTTTACATTCTATCAAAAAATATACTTGCAGAACAAAACTCTTTGTTCAGAGAATTGGAAAATCTGGTCTGGTTGCACAAATCTACTTTTAAAGAAGAAAAATTTTCAGTTAAGACACAGTAATGAGTTTCTACCAGCTAAAAACCACCTGTGGATTAGAGTGTTTAGTTACACCTCTGTCTTTCTATTTACTCGCGTTTTTTACAACTTACTATCCCGCTGATAAGTTTAGCTATTATTATCCACTTTTGTTTTATCTATAACATGTTTGCCACTAAGTTGTTGTGTGTCAGTGGTAGACCAAGACGCAGTTCCGCGTCGTGTCTTGCCTACAAGTAACGTATGATGGGCTGTTCACTTTTCCGCAGTACTAGCGCTTGTGTCTGTTTTTTTTTAACTTTTAGGATTGTTATAGCCTAAGGCACACCAACACAATCTAAACTTTTTTTTTAAATGTAAAAAAAAAACTACATCCACGTTTTTGGGACATACTCAATACTGCAAACTACAAAAACTTTATTTCTAGGAATATTTGTAACTGGCAAACTCATGCAGCTCACGTTTGCAAAATAAATAGCTCCTTTCTGTTATGTTATGTCACAGCTTTGGCAGTATCATAGCATATGGTCTTATAGTATGGGGTAGCTCGACACAAACCGAACGTGTATTTAAAATGTAAATTATTTATTGAACATAAAATATTAAGTGTATATAAGTTTGTTTATTTATAAACAACTTGTTAATGTTAAAAAAATAAATGTAATTACCACAAAACTAAACATCGTACTACCACACTTGAGATTTCAAACTATCGATTAGTACAACTACAAGATATATGTCAATAAAATGCTACAATGTTTTATCGGTTACCATAAAAGAACAACGATTAAATAGATTTAAAATAATTTTTAAAGGTTTGTTAATTTCTAATGCGTACTATTCAGTGAAGGAATACTTAGATGACAACTTCAAAGTTTTAATTTGTAAATCATTATTAAATAGCCTTGTAAATGATTATTTTGTAATACTTTGTATTATGTATAAATTTTAATTCAGTTTTAATTTTAATTTTAAATATTTTTCATACCTAAACTGTATTTTTGGCAAAATGAATAAACATTATTATTATTATAAGAAAATAATAATTGTATAATATCAGGTCGCATGTACTATAGCAAAAACAATTAACGTTTAATTAATTTTTCAAAAAAAAATTATTTTTTACTTCAACCTTGATATGATATAACAAATATGTAATTTAATAAATATTAACAGTTATAAAATCAGTATTTGCTACACTATAAAACGCTTAAACAATTGAAGAAATATTTTTTTTTTCATAGTAGTAAAATCAAACTATTTTTATTGTAATATAATTATTTTAATTCTAAATTGATATAAGTACCTTGATTGGCTCCTGTAATTAACACAGTTTTTCTAACCATGCACAAATGGTTCCTCGGATATCTGGTGCACAAAATAACATACATTTTTGCACTAAATGCAATTATTAAAAACACTAACACAATTAGAAAAATATACTGCCACATTTTCACGTGTTACCACAATCAGTTTTATTTATAGAGTGTGTACAAATTGAGTTCAAACATGTTTATCGAGTTTTCAATGACTATATAAATAACGTAAGTTAAAAGTTGTGTCTTCGATTTTTTTGCATGTTTATTGAATCATACATTCATAAAAAAGTAGTAGTGATTATTATCATGCAATGTTGTGTTTTTATATTATGCAAATTGTTTTTCTATTACGCAATTTAAAATTATTGTTAACTGTGTAATTAAATTATGAAAAGGCAATTAAGAATATGTTAGAGTAGTTTAGGCGACATGCTTAAACTTCATATGCTTGCACATAACACGAATACAAAATCAAACTATATTTATGAAATTATAATGTTTTTATGTTGCTACTAATGATTAAATCGAATTTTATACGTTTTATAAAATAACTAATTTCTTCTTCAATAGGAAGAAATGTTGGGAAGAAAGTACCTAACTATCAATTTAAATTTGAATGAAATGTTAATGTATTATATTGTTATTTACGTAAAGATGTTTGAGAGTATGTTAGTTATTCACTTCACACATAGATTCAGTTAGTCTTAAGGGTATGACAAAGCATATTATTGATATTGAAGTCATTAAGGTACTTAATAGCTGTTTGAGTTTATTTACATATATACCAAGAGATTTTTCAACACATTCTCCACACATTCTGCACAATTTGCTTTCATCATTCATCAAAAATTTGCAAACTTTTTCTTTATTTCCACATCTAAATCTTGCAAGTAACTTTTTTTTTCTTTTTGTGTATTTTGAATTATTATGGTATTTTGGAATATTATTTTCCATAATCATTGCATATTTCTCATTGTACCTTGATTTATTCACTCTTGTTTTTCTCTTTTGCATTTCTATATCCCTATCACGCATCGTTATTTTTTTCCACACAACTCTTCCACTATTTCTCATTCTTTCTACTTCTTTACAGTCATATCTCTTTCCATTGTAATATTTCTTTCTTTCTACTCCTATTCTATCATACCTTTTATTCATTTTTTCTTTCAGACATTTTTGCAAAATTTTGCATTCAGTTTTTTCTCTCAATCTTTTTTCATATCTTACTGCTTGTTTTTCTGCTTTCACTTTTATTTTATCTCTTTTTACTTCCTCTAATACAATGTATGCTGGGGTTTTTCTATTTAATCCTAGTACCCATCTCCAGTATTTTGCATGTATAGCTTCTAATTTGTTCTGTTCTTTCTACCCCTAAATTTCCGACCCATAAAACATCATATTTCTAACTAGACTATCAAACATTGTCCCCTTTATTTTCATACATTCAAATTTTCTTTCACCTATTCCCCACATCTGTCCTACAACTTTGTTTGATTTTCTTGTTAAATTTTGTATGTGCTTTTGCTGTTATTTGCACTAAATACATACCTTAAAAATTTGAATGATTTTACCTCTTCAATATCTTGTTCCTCCCATTTCCAAACTTTTTTCTTATGTCTTCCTCCCCCTTTTCTAAACATTATAATTTTTGTTTTACCAACATTCACTCTTAACCCTTTCTTTTTGAAGTATCTAATCATTTCTTTTGTTTCTTTTGCCACAATCACCATGTCATCTGCGTATGCTAACGACCTTACTTTCACTCTACCCACTACGGCTCCACCTGCTTGTGCAAGGCTTAGTTTTTCTTCTATATCTGCAATATAAGCAGCAAACAGACTAGGACTAAGTGGGCATCCCTGTCTCACACCTTTTGTTGTCCAGAAATTTTTACTCATTCTCCCTTTTCTAAACCCTGCCTGCCCATCCGGCAATATTCCTTTCATTTCCAATTCCTTATTCAGTTTTTCCTCTAGCGTCATGGCGTATATCTTGTATGCCGTATTAACTAATGTTATTCCTTGATAGTTTTTAACTAGTTCTTTTTTTTGTTTTTTGTATACTGGGCATACAATACCCACTTTCTATTTGCTAGGAAATCCTTTTCCTTTCCATACTCTATTTATTATCTCTTTCAATCTTTCAATCAATTCTTTCGTTCCATACATCCATGCTTCATTCTTGAGAATAACTAACGCATGGAAATTTTTGGTTTTCTTTTCTGCGTAAGTCCTGCTGTTAATTTGTCTTAGTTATTGTTTCTAATGTGGTACTAGTTTGAGGTGGGCTGGTTTCGGCTTTGCGGAATTCACGCAGTCTGCTGCGGCAACACATGCTGTTCTCGGCCCATCTTTGCCTATACCTTATTTTTTGCCTTATTTCCTACACTGGCATTCTCCTCTCTTTTCTCCTATTTTTGTGTTATTCTGCCTAGAAATTTGCATTGTTCTTAGGTATCTTCTTAGTTTTCTATATCTTCATTAACTTCTTCTTCGTTGTATTCTTTTTCTTTTATAAATATTCTGTGCAGTTCTATTAAGTGCATCCCCTTTGGTAGTCCTACATTTGCCAGTTTAACTTCTATTAGTTCTTTGTGTCCCTTGGTTGCCAGATATATTCTGACTATTTTGAAAGTTGCATTTTCTGTCAACCTCGAGATGGCGTATCTCCTTTTCTACCTTATTTCTGCAATTTTTGTTGGTACTAATGTTTTAGTATTTGTTCTTTTCTTGTCTTTTTGTTCACCGTTCATTGCTTGGCAGGCATAGTTGTTTTGATCTTCTTTGTTTATTTTCTTTTTATTACTTTTTTCCATATTTTTTTGCTTCCAGTTAGCTTATCGTTCCTTCTTTATTTGTCTTCTGTGGCTTTTAATTTGTGTTTTTTTCCATTTTGGTTTATTTAAATCTCAACGCTTCAAACTCCTTTATCTTTTTCTTCAGTACTGTCGTTGCATAGTTTTTCAGTGTTCTCCATTTTTTTTTTGTCATTCAGGCATATTTAAATGATTGTAGATTTGTCTACTTTGTTTTCTAATACCTTTTCTAGCGTTTTTTTATCTTCCTCCCACGTTTTGCACTCTACTAGCGTATGTTCTGCGTCATTATGCGAGTCTTTTTGACAAAATATACATTTTTCCTTTTTCCCTATCTTATTTATTTTTTGTAAGTAGTTTTCAAAAGCTCTATGCCCGGTAAGTAGTTGTGTTGTATAGTAACACAACTTTTTTTTCTACCTATTTTTTTATTTCTGGTATTAGTTCCCTTATCCATTTTCTCTTTTCTCCTTCTTTCCAATGTTTTTGCCATTTTTCCATCATATTTTCTCTCGCTTGTCTATTTGCTTCTTGCTTACTAGTTCTTTCATTTACCATTTTTTTTATACCTAATCTTTCTCTCACCATCAAATCTGCGGGTAGTGTTGCCGCAATTACTTCTAGTGCTTCTTGCGATACCGTCCGGTAGGCCCTGCAGGTTCTTAACAAACTTGCTCTCATAGTTCCTTTTACTTATTTTTTGTTTTTTTTTTGTCTTAAAAGCCTCTAGCCGCAGTTGCTATTAGCCTTCTTGCCTCTTCTCCTGGTCCTTCCTTGTTCGACATAAGCCTACTAAGCATTTCTGTCATTTTTTTGTTCTTCTTATCGCTTCCTTAACCTGTTCATTCCATCCCTTTGCTTCAAGTGTAACTCCAAGGTATATAATTTTTTTCCCTGTGGTTATTATTTGTTCATCTACCTGTATTTTTTTTTTCTCCTGTTTGTTCTCTTTGTCAATAGCCATGCCGCCTCGGTTTTCTGCGTAGCCAGATCTAGCCCATTATTTCTCATCCATTTCTTTATCATTTCTATTGCCAGCTCTAACCTTTCATTTAGTACTTCTATGTCTATATCTCTACCTACCAGAGCCACATCATCCGCAAATGCCGTTAATGTCACACCTTTCGGCAGCCGCATCTTAAGTAGTTGATTATAAACTAAATTCCATAGTTCGGACCTAGTGCAGATGCTTGTGGTACTAATCTAATCAGCCTAAATTTTTAGTCAGTAGATTTCTCTCCTGAAGGTAGCTCCATATTATCTTGGTAGTTTTATTTGTTAGTTATTTTTCTTTGCCGCTTCAATAATTGTTTCCCATAGTATGCTGTTGAACGCATTTTGTATATCTAGCGCTATTATGACACAGTGTTGTCTTTTTCTGTATGGTCCACTGTTTGTTTCTTTTGCTATGGCTTTTAACTTTTCAATGGTTTCTAAAATCGTTTTTTTTTTTGTAAATCTATATTGTTTCTGTTCCCATCCTTCTTTTGCTTCAATTTCTTGTTCAATTCTCCTCACAATAACTTTTTCCATAAATTTTGCTAATGTGTTAATCAGTCATATCGGTCTATACGTCGTTGTTTTGCCTGCGTCCTTTTTTTCTCAATTAGTACTAGGTTTGCATCCTTCCAGCAAGCCGGAAAAGTTCTTTTCTTCAGACATTTGTTTTATTATTTGTGTTTTTCTATCTCATTTCCCTCTAGCGCTGCCTTCACTATCTCCGTTGTTATCTCGTCTGGACCTGGTGCTTTATTATTATTTATTTCCCTTATAATATGTTTTATCTCCTTCACTATTGCAGAGACTGCTTCTGTTTTGTCAGCTTTTCCTGTTGGTTCTTCTACCATTCCTCCAGTGGAAAGCAATTTTTAAATAATTACTATTTCATTTTCTTCTTACTTTAAACACACCTTTATTTCTCCTAATTTATTCATTACTATTTTGTATGGTTTGCCCCAGGGATCCCTGTCTATGAATTTTAACATTTCTTTCCAGCATATTTTCTTACTGTTCTTGATCGCTTTCTTTAAAGCCTTTCTGTCATTTTTTGGTTCTTTTCTTGCTGTTTGTATTGCTTTCTTCCTGCTTTCTTCCTGCTTTTCTTCGCACCACCAGCATGAGAAGTGGGTTGCTAGAAGTATCTTTATTATTTGGACATCTTAGCTTTGTATGAACCGCCAATTTGTCTTAAGTAACCCAATTGCTGCTTAGGTTCTTTGCTTAAAAAAATTTCAGCTTTGCAGCAGTTGAGGTTTTTTCAACATCCTCACAAAAAGATCTCTAAGTTTCCCGTGGACGTTGATCTTTTTTAATTTTTTTGAACATTTTTGTAAAACATCCAGTCTGATTGCTTTTTTGAGTTTATTGCTCTGTTGAAAGATATTTGAGCATTCTCTTTAAGCCAGTCGAGTTGTTTGTACCAGCAAGATATGGTGTGTCAGATTTGGTATCCAGCCTAAGTGGGCACAATTTTTGGTCAGCTTTGGGTTTTGGTAGGGTTTGATTTTTGTTTTGTGTTTATGTTGTAAATTGAATTTTATCTGTGATATGATATTGAAGCCGACATAGATACGTGCCTGTTGTGGTTTTTGCTTGAAATGCTAAGAGTTGCCAGTGTGATATACCACAGTCTGGCTGCAGGACGTAACGAACGTTGGTTCAACGCTTTGGTTTAGTATTTCTAGGTTAGTACTGTTAAAAAAATTCTAAAGTTGCTTACCCCTGACATTTGTGTCTTTATTTTTCCAGACAATATAATGGGAGTTCCAACTATGAGATCAACATTTTTTTGCGTAAATAGTGTACCAAATCCTCCACTTGTCTGCCGATCTGATCCTGTTTATTAGACTCAAGAAGTCTAATTGCTGATATACGATGTGGTTCAAGGAGTCATCGTTCTACGACTGATTACCTTGTTCGGCTGAAAACAGCTTTTAAAAATGCTTTGTACAGAATCAATATCTTGTTGCTGTATTCTTTGAGATCGCAAAAGTATATGACATGACGTGGAAGTACAATGTTCCACGAACGCTTCATTTGTGGGTTATTTGCGGAAGCATGGCATTGTTTATACAAAGTTTTTTAACTTCCCGTTCATTTAAGGTACGTGTAGGTGACAACATTTTGGGCATACTTCAGCAACAGAATGGTATTTCTTAAGGGTCCATTTTAAGCGTGACACTAATTTTGATAGCAATTAACGGCATAAATCTGTTCATTAAGCATTCGGTAAGCAGATGTATGTATGTTAATGACGTAGCTATCGAGAAACAAGCCAACATTGAAACGTCAACTTCAGTTAACAATCAACCACATTTTGAACTGGGCTAATAACAATGGGTTCACTTTTACTTCTAGTAAATCGTTGCTTATCTATTTTTGTAGAAGGAAAACCTCACAGAGTGACGTTTTATTATATCTTGGAGGAGAACCTATTCCTGTACAGGAATGTGTTCAATTTCTTGGTGTCACATTAGACCGTGCGTTGACTTGGCGTCTTCATTTAATAAATCTGAGATATAGATGTGTTCCGGCACTAAACTTGCTCAGGTCGTTGAGTGGAAAGTCATGGAGAGTAAATTGAAAAACAATACTACTTTTGCATCACGCTTTGGTGCGTTCAAAACTAGATTATGGTTCCATAGTTTATGCTTCCACAGCTCCATCTACATTACGTATTGTTGATCCTGTCCACCATACAAGAATTTGTTTAGCAACTAGTGCATTCCCTACTAGCTCTATTGCTAGTGTTTCGTGTGAGGCAGCTGGACCATCACTCTGTCTTTGGCGTAAAATCTTGACTGTTAGACACGCCGCAAAATTAAAAGCTAAACTAAAGCTAAAGTTGTGTACAATAATGGTGTTGACAATCTATACAACATCAGGATACGGTTCTAAAAACCGGTTGCTGTAAGAAATTGCAGTATACTTTCTTCTTTTTTTTTTAGTGCATCTTCATTACTGGAGGTTCGCGACCACTTCTTTAAACGAATCTCTGTCCGCAGCTTTCCGACACAGTTGGCCTACATTTAGTCCCGTCCAATTTCTGATATTCTTCAGCCATGACAGCGATCTTCTGCCGATTCCACGCTTTCCTTCAATGCGGCCTTCTATGATGAGTCTCAGCAAGTTATATTTGCTGTTGCGGATAATATGTCCAAGATAGGCAGTTTTCTGTTGTTTTATCGGTCGCAGTAATTCTCTATCTCGGTTCATGATCTCTAAGATTTTTGTGTTCCGCACCTTCTTAACCCATGAAATTCTGAGCATTCTCCGATAGACCCACATCTCAAACGCTTCAATCCTTCGTAGTGATTATAGCATTTTACTTCTCGGTATCGTGTTGTTAGGTTTAGGTTTCGGTTGCATAGCAATTTCTTCCACTTTGAAAATGTGTTCTTAACATGTTCGATCCTACATCTGATTTCTTGAGCTGGATCTTATTTTTTGTTCAGCATGGTGCCTATATACTTAAATGTTTTGACTTGCTCAATAACCTCAGTTCCAGTAGTAATTCTTACTATCTTTTCGAGCTTGCTGACTGCCATAGTTTTCGTTTTTTTTGCATTGATCTTAAGCCCTATTGCCTCACTTTTGTCTTGCACCTTGTTGAATAATTGCTGAAGGTTTTCCTCATTTTCTGCTAGTATTACAGAGTCGTCTGCGAATCTTATATTATTCACATATTTGCCATTGATCTTTATACCTATATCTTTCCCGTCCCGTGGTACGTCTTTCTTTTCTGTTCTTCTATCATCAAAATTTTTTTTTATAAATTCTTCCCATGTTTTCGTTATTCCTTGCTTTTAAGTATTACTTTATTGTTTCCATCAGTTAGAACAGGTATTGGCATTTTCTTGTATATGCCTGCAGTTTCCTTTAGTTTCCGATGTAGGTGTAATGTGTCATGCTTCTTCTCCAATCTTCGATTTCTTTACATTTTTCCTCAAGCCATTTTTCTTTAGCGGCGTTTATAGATTTCGTATTTCTTTTTGGATGCTTCTATATCTTCCAGGATCTGTATTTTTGCATTTTCTTCTGTGGTTTATGAGCTTAAGTATTTCATCTGTCATCCATTTTGTTTTGGATCTTCTTTTTACTGTCCCTATTCTTTGTTTTGCAATTTTTACAATACTTTGCTTTAATGCCTTCCACATATTGTCTGTGTTGTTGTTTTTTGTGTTTTTTAATGTTTTGTTAAGTTCAGTTGCAACTTCCGTTCTAAATGTAGTGTCTTTTAGTCGTTTGATGTCTATTTTTGCATTGGGTCGTGGTCTTTTTATTGCCTTGAGTTTAAGTCTAAAGTTTACGACAACTGGGTTGTGGTCTGAATGTGCATCTGCACCAGGGTAAGTTGTAGCACTCTGTATTCCCGTCTTGAACATTTTATTGATTAAAACAAAGTCTATTTGGTTTCTAACTAACTAATTCGATATTTGTTGTCTTGTGGTGATTTCCACGTATAAAGGCGTCTAGGTGGTAATTTGAACCAAGTATTGCAGACTGCACATTCTTCTTTACTGCAGAATTGAACCAGTCGATCACCTCTTTCATTCCGCGTACCAAGTCTATAGGAGGAGATACTATGTTGTGTACTTTTCCTTCGCCGATCTTAGCATTAAAGTCGACGATAATAAGGTTAACATGATGGGGTTTTGTAGCTGAAGTAATTTCTTTAATTTCTGTCTAAAATGATTCTGCTTCTTCCTCGTCTTTGTCAGCCGTGGGTGCATAAACCTGTATAATGTTTATATCGGTCTTGTCGCCTTTTAGTTGAATAAGTGCAACTCTTTCTGAATATGGTGTGAAGTTCAATATACTCTAACTAAGGTTCTTTTGAATGACAATGGCCATTCCGTATATTTGAGGTTTGTTACTATACCATCAGAATAGAATACGATGTAATCATCTATCTCCATCTTTCCGTTCCCAGGCCATTTAACGTATAATATAATATCAATATCGAGTCTCTTCATTTCTTGGATAATGTTTTGTATTTTTCCATGTACCGATTCTTAATGTTTTTAAAGTTTTTAAAGTTTTTATTGTTGAAATCACGGTGATTTTTTGCACCCCTGCTCCATTTAACGAGCGCCGGAACTCGGGGCCATTTGTATTGTTGTTTGTCATAGTTTAGTTTAAGTGGTTTTTTTGGGAAAGATAATTCAGGTAGTTTCTCGTGGCTTTCCTGAGTTTGCAGTGATCCTAACTAACTAAGGATTGTAGATGTCGCCGTTGACTTGATGGTTTTTCCGCCTCCATCTTAAGGTGCTACCCTGCGATAGTATCACCTAGCTCGACCTGCCCTGCCTCTGGTAATGTCAAGGCAGTATACTTTGAGAACTGGATTTCCAACTCCCTGATGTATATCAACTGTCTTAATGTCGCAACCCTCCTTGAACATTTTAACGTTTAAGGTTAAATACTGCATTATCGAGAATAAGCAAAGCTTCAACTTTACCAGTTGAATATCAAACTGAATTTGCAAAAAAATGCTACTTAGATTTATATTGATAGCTCAAAAAGTAACGACGGTGTGGGTTGTGCTTTTCTGGTAGATGAGCTGCAGTTTAATTTGGCTTGCTAAGTGTTAGCAGCGCTTATACTGCAGAACTGTATGCTATCTATTAAGCTCTTCTCTACATCCAACTAAGCGGAGATACAAATTATGCTATATGTACAGACTCGTTTGCTATTCAAGACAACAAACTGCGATGTACCAAAAGCGAGAACGCGGCTTCGCATCGGTCGATGGACCCACAGGCATTTGTTGGCATCTGAGGTTTGTGATATTTGTATCGTCCCATTAACTGTTCGACATATCTTATTGGATTGTCGGCAGTTTTTGAAACAAAGAATGCGTTTGAATTATCACCCAATTTGTCGATTGTCTTTGGCGATCAAATGGCTGATGTCGATCGGTTGCTCGAATTTGTTCGACGGAGCAGACTGGGTATATGGATATGATTGTTTATTTATTGTGATTAATGTTTGTGTATCCTAAAATCCAGCAGTGTTTAGGACCCGTTACACTCTATACACTGTTGGAGTTATCTAGTAATTTTTGGCTATTGGTTTAATAGTTTGTGAAAGTTTATTTTATCTTTGTTTTTTATTTATTTATTTATTTATTTTAATTTTTTAATATGACATTTTAAAAATTATTTTACACTTTTTTATAGTTAATTATTAAATTGCACTGTCAATGCAATTATGATCGCCATAATTAGATTTTCTTAACGTGCATGCAACGCTAGGTACAGGAGACAAAATATATATACCACTTGCGCAACCGAAACAAAATATAATAAATAAATTATTTTGTATATGTAATTTATTATTGCTTTTAAAAATAGAATTATACTTAATTAACATATGAATACAATACACAAGTAGATTTTATAAGTTGGTGTACTAATAAACATATGAAAAACATTTTACTATAAAAACCACGGTTTTATCAAAGTTGTTGTTATTATTAGTAAATGAAACTGTTTAATAATTAGTCATTCTAAATTATATCATTACTGGTACGTAATTAGAAGTTTTGCGCAAGGAAATTTAGGAAATGTTGCAACACTTTTTTGCAAGCTCACTAACCCAATAGTTTCACAATCCAATTAATCGATCAAATTGATTGCACTTTTACTAATCGTGACGTATCGAAAACGTCTCCACACAATAGAAAAAAAATATGCATAACATAAACCGATTGAAATGTATTTTTCCTTTCGCCGTTAGCCATCGATCATGCAAACGGATAGATAGATCTTGCGGTTTTTCGCTCGCCACACACACAAAACAAGCAGGATATTCGATTCCGAACATTTTCACTTGTCGCATACTGAGCGTCCCTCAATGGAAATAACTTTCTTCTCTCTTCGCGCTTCTCGATTTTGCTATTGAGTGCCAATTGTCAGATATCAGATTGACACACCGCGAGCTCTATTATGTAAAAGCTATCGTTGAAAGTAGAAATACCATATTTTTTAATGTTGCTGACAACAATAAAGCAAAAATAAACTCGCTGGAAGAAAAATGTAGATATAAATATCACTTCCGAGTAACTCAATAGAAGGAAACTATTATTATAATTAAAATTTATATATATATATTATCGGTACGCCTTATTACCTTTCGGTGTAGGCTATTAAAATTTATAATAAATATAAAATTAAATTAAATCTTTTGCTAATTTTAATTATTTATTAATTATTAATGTTGGAATTATGGATTGACGATAAAAAAAAAGCTTACGGCCGCTTCTCTTCATAATATAAGAACATATATTAAGGTAAAAAACAAAACAATAAATATCACTAACATAACTTGTAAAGTTTTTTTCTATTATATCGCGGGTTTCTCTAAATGGAAAATTGATCGTATCTCGTGAGATTAATAATATCACGTTAGCTTATATTTAATAGTTTTATTTACATCTAATTCTTGCTTGTTTTACGTTTTACGCATTTTTTTCATAATGTTAAAAATCTATTTATGCTGATTCATAATGATGTTCGATTGTTGCGTATTCATTAATTAAAACTTCCTTTTTGCCACTTTAATATTTGTTTATTATAATAATAATTATATATTTTTTTTTTACTTGGATCTTGCGGCACAAGCTCAAAGTTACCGCTTTTTACAATATTTTTTGTGTGTTTGGAATCTTCAAAAACTTAACGTAGATTTACTTACCAAAAATTTGGCTAGTGCGAGTGAACATCCGGGAGTTTCAAATTTTTCTGTTTATTATTTTTCAATCAGATTATGACTTATATCTGACTTTTTTGAAAGGTCATTAGAAGTGCGTATCCTGCACTAGGCTTTTTTACAGCAATTATGTTAATTGATCTTTTGTAATTAGAAATCTGATTGTTTTGTTTTGCGAGAGAAGATATCTTTGATTACAAATTTTGTCGAAAAAGTGTTTTGCTATCATCAACCAGCATCAGCTCATCAGTTGAGTGTTACAAATGTAGTAAAGTGTATTGAAAATCTTTCTTAGAGTCTTACTTTAAAATTATTTTATTTTGTTATCAGTGAAAAAGGATTGAAACAACCTGGAGCTGATTAAGAACATCAATCCGTTTGTTATAAAGTCTAAACTAAAAAGGTCTCCTCACAGAGTCGGACCTAAATGAGCCAGATGGCATACAAACATTGACGTCGGAAGAATTTAAAAAAGACTGACCTAGACTCTACTCTCTCGAGTGAGAAAGCTGAAATAGTTAATCCCAACAAGAAGAAGGCTGTGGATTTGCCTGAATACGTTGACCTCAGCGCAAGAAGCAGTTGCTAGAGCTAAGGCCGAGCTTGAGAAACCCTACAAAACTTGCCTTATTACAGTACCGCAAATAGAAATGTTCACAAGGATGTAAAAGAACTGGCTAAGAAATTCATCAGGCTTTAGGCACAAAACAACAAAACCAACAAAATAAGCAGAACAAAGATAAAGTCAACACAAGAGTAGCTGCGTAAAGAGATGCAAAGCCTCAGTGCACAACTGAGTAGCTGCTTAAAACAAGAAGAAATTGCAAGGTTAATAGAAAAAATAACCGCCCTCAAAGCAATGCTGACCGAAGTAAATGATAACCGTGCATTAAGTAACTAAAACTGAAAAGGACGTGCAGACGGAAAGGTTGGAAGAGGCAACCAAACAATCTTTTGCACTTTCAGAAAAAAACTTTCTAATACAAAGAGTTTAAGGAAGCTGAACATGAAACATAGAGCAGTGTTAACTATAAATGCTCTGAAATAAGCGAAGATAATTCCCTAAACGCCCCAAGTCTCCGGTCTGGCGTTGTGAGTTAACACAAATAACCCAGTGTTTGGAATTCAAACCGTTTACTGCAAGATTCCCAGATAGAAAGCAAATTGATGGTGGTACAGGACATATAGTAATCTCTACTTCACAGTGAAAATGTGTTGTGCCGGTTGATGCAGATGGCGGTTGGTGCAAGTCACTTGCACCGTTGTAATACAGGAATTGGTTTGGTACCGCCAATTCCACATCACGTTGTGAATACATGTTTATTATCATTATCATTATTTCTCCCAGGGTTTGGGGCAATTCAGCGGGTGTTTGTAGACTTGAACATACTTCCCCTTGTTCCATCCCGCGCTAGTAACGTTCCAGCACAGTGGGTAAAGGCAATGTCTTGTAACAGCTGGTTGTTTTTAATGTAATAGTTACCTGAAAAGGCCGAGTGCGGGGGTGGTGTCAATGTCCAGTTGCATATTCCCTGTTCAATGCGGGGGTGGTTGTCATAAAGTTTCCAGAGAAGGCGGCTGTGGTCGTTGTAAAGTTTCCAGAGAAGGCCGAGTGCGGAGGTAGTGCATTCATTATCCCTAATTGAATTACAGTAAAAAAAGGTTTGGTGACTGGTATGACATGGTTTGGCTTCTTTTAGGACGAAGTATCCAGTTTTTCCAGGGAAGTTGCACTAGTCGAAGTTCTAGATGGAATGCCGGAATGACGGATTGCAGTTCCTTTTACAACTTCCGCTTAGCTGTGATTGTTTGACACGTTTCTCAAGAAAGGCGTGTTTACGGGTAGTCAGCGCCGCCTGGTTGCCGTAACAATTACTTACCATTTTTGTCGACAGAAATTTGCTTTTGCATTTTGTGCTGGAGATGTTATTAATTGGGGGTTTTATGTCGTCTACATGCAGTTTTGCCGGCAGTCTGTATATGGAATCAGTGTCTGCCTGACATTGTGATTAACCTCTTTGGGCCTAACGATTTGTTGGCTAATCCTTGGACTCTTCCTCTAACTATTACCATGTTCTCTGGCCGGTATACCCGTACCGCGTTTTCTTGGCGCGGGTATTGGCGTTGTTGGTACGTCTTTATAGTCTTTTGTTCTTTTGGGGTTATCCCATTTGCTGGGTTGCTGGATATTCTATATGCTTGGGTTTTGACCAGTAGCTGCATTATGGCGTCTGTTATTGTGAAAAACCGCGAGACTCATGAGTTCATCTCACTGCTTCTGCGGGTTTTGTTCTAAAAGGTTTTGGAGGCCTTTCTTAATCTTTGCAATGCGTCGCTACACCGGATTAGTCTAAGAATGGTAGGTAACCGTCGTCTGGTTTATACACTTCTACCTTGTCACTGCTCTTTTGAAGTGTTGGCTGATAAACTGCGAGCCATTGTTGGACAGTATTACCCTGGGGTAACCGTATTTATGGAAGATTTTCTCCTCTAGTATCTTTGTTGTTATGTTGTTTGTGGCAGCCGAGACAGGTATTTCCTTGACCTACCTGGTGCTCATGTTTATTACTGCCAAGGCAAGTTTATTCCTATTTAGTGTAACGTCTAAAGACCCAATTTAATCAATGGCGATCCTTTCCCATGACTTACTGTTTGGGTGCGATAGCAGCTGGGTTCCCGCTCCGTCGAGTCCCGTTTTGGTTTGGAAACACGAAACACCCTTGTACGAGTGTAAGAACATCTTTCTTAATCAGAGGCCAGTGGAACGCTTTGAGGATTGCAGTTAAAGTTTTGTATCGGCAAGGGTACCCGTCAGTGTCATTGGAGTGGTGGTATTTCAGCACTTCTTGTTGGGCGTAACCAGTAACCAGATTTTAAGAAAAATTTAGTAAACACTTGTGCGGCGTCAAAGTCTTTTAATGTCTCATGGATTTTAGACAACTTCCTGCTTTGTTTCATGTTAGTGCGTTGAGCAGTCGATAATCAACACAGAACCGCGGCGTCTCGTTTTTTTTTTAACAATCACAATCAATGCACAATAGTCATTTGTGCTTGGTTCGATTATACCGGACGCGAGAAGTTCTTCCATCTATTGGTATATCGCGATCTTCTTTCTGGCGTTGTATGAGATATCGCGGGGCGCGTGCGATAGTTAATTCTTTTAAAGCTATTTTGTGTGTTACTGTTTGCGTGGTCGGGAAAGTAGGATCCTCTGCGATAGTTTGGGAACGCGTGTGATGTCACTGGCACTTCCGTCGGTGTTGTTGCTATTTTTCTAGGAGTAATGTCCAATAAATGATAGCATGGCGGTGGCGACCGAAATGTAAGCATTCCTTGGTGTAATCTATGTTAACATCATTTTCTAATATGGTCACTATAAAAAGCATCACAAAGACGGGAACAAGGATCAGACTCAAACAACACTGAACAAGAAATTAGCGTTTACGGCAGAAATCTTGTCATAGCAAGAGGTTATATTACCTTGTTTGATTTGGATGTTGAGACAATAGAGCAAGACGTGGAAAACGTTAATTGCAGCATTTAAGAATCTTGTCACAGATATGGCAAAACCGATCACAGGATTAGAGATTGCACCCAGCAGCAGTTGCTACGTCTGCTCTGTAACCGGTCATAAAACAAAGTTGATGATTGTCCCAAACACAAGGATCTGGTCGAGAAAACCACACAAGAAAAAAACACAAAATTAAAATGACCTAAGTCAACTTGAACAGGTGCAAAACGGCTATAGACCTAGACAAGCATATCTGCTCGGTGAAGGGTAAACACTTGTTTATAGTCTCAGAACCGAATAAAAACATGACCAAACGCGGCCAAAACTGGATTACTGCCCAAAACAGGTATGCTGCTATATACGTCTCAGCTTTGCTCTACACGATAAAGGGCATGGAAAAGGTTTTGTATGGGTAGATTTGAAAAACAACTTTAACTTATGTTGTGTATTGCCAAATATTACTATGGTCGACTTTGACATTTTTTTAACAAAACTGGGTGAAGATATAAAGCAGAAGAGTAAGCGGTTGCTGATCGGTGGAGACTTTAATTAGCGGTTTGGATCTGGTAGTACAACACGGATGCAATGGTAAGAGGTGGACATCACAAAATACTCACTTAATACAGCAGCAAATGTGCAAGGCTGGTGAGCGGTGAGCGTCAAAGTAAGCGACTACAAAAACATTGTAATGACCATCACGGAAAACGGAAAAAAAACCAAGTCTACGAGTTGGTACACTAGCAAAATCAAGATGGAGAACCTGTAAAAAAACTGAAACAAATTGTCTAGCAATGCGTAAGTAACGATGCTACCGACTTTACCGATAACATAATTAAAGTTTGCGACAAAATCGGTTTAGGCTGAACCAAAATTCTGCCTTTTGATGGAACGAGCAAATTGCCGGACTTACTTATTGACAAAATGAAAAGTGACCAAGGCAAGTAGACGCGACGACCTGGACGAAGACTGTATTAAGGAACTAAGCCTTTCAAGGCAAAAAAAGTGTGTTTCCTGAAGCTTTGTGGCCAAACTGATGCGGATATATGAGGTTTAAGTTATAAAATTGTTACAAACAAACTGGGCACCCAGAGTTCCGTCAAGATCCCGACAGAAAAGCAGTACAAGACGGTACAAGATTTGTCATTGTTGAAGAAAAAATAATCTGCTTTGTACTGTGAAAGAAATCAAACCAGAAGGGTTTAAAATTAAAGTTGGGAAAGCGGCATGCCCGGATCAAATTCCTCTAGAGGTGGTTAAAGCTTGTGTAGAGGATATCCCGATAAAACAAAACTAATGTTCAATCAGCTGCTAAAGACAAGCACCTTTTCTAATGTTTAAAAAACGACCAAGCTACTCTTAATTGAAAAAACAAAAAGTATAACTGTGACTCGGCTTATAGACCAATATATTTGGTCAATACGCTGCGGAAACTTCTGGAACATATCTTAAATAACAGGTTTCTAAAGGAAATAGAAAAAAAAGTAGCTTTTGCAAGCGCAAATCTACGGTAAACGCAATAAATCGAGTGAAAAAAATCGCAAGAGAAGCCAAAAATAATATGTAATGTGCAGCGCTAGTCACGGTCGATGTGAAAAAGCACTCTCAGGTATGATTTAATCATTAACATGATTAAGGCATAACTGAGAGATCGGACCATAACAGTCGGGAATCGTATTATGCCAATGACGTGCGATGTTCCACAGGTATCGATTCTAGGTTTGACTCTGTGGAACATTTACTATGAAGGTGTATTAAGGCTTAATATGGGGAAAGGTATTGTGATTATTTCATCCGCTGATGACCTGGCGATGGTAATATTTGGTAAATGCAAGATTGATATAAAAATGCTAGCGAAATAGACGCTCAGAAGGATTGCGAAATGGTTGGACAGGAAAGACCTAACGCTGGAAAATAATATCTTATCTTAAAGAACATTTTCTTAAGAATGAAAGGCGTAAACATTGACAACCGAAAAGCCATGAAATATCTTGGAATAACGTTAGGCCATAACTTAAATATGTGAGAACACAAGACAAGAACGGAGGCCAAAGTAGTGGGCTGATAAACGCGCTAAGCCGTCTAATGACCAACATTGGAGGCGCAGGACCAGATAAACAAAGAGCGTTGTGCTTGATGAAAGTGGCAATTAAGGTAGTTAGCGCTTACTGAACAGTCTCAACACGGGTTATACAGGTGTTGGCAGGAATTTTCTTGCCAGGAAAAAGTCTTACGCCCTAGGAGCAAACAAAAAAGAAGAAAAAGCCAAGACCAGGCAGGCTATCTGGGAGATGAAATGGAAGGGCTCGAATGCCATTAAAGCTGCGTGGGCCAGGACCTTAATCAATTAAGGCCGTTATGTGCGTTTTGACAGTAAAACCTTTAACTAATTTGGTTCAGATATTTTGTACTAGCTGATGGAATTGGAGTGAGGCAGATGTATTTGTGTGAAGTTAGCAACTAACTCCTGTAAGTAGATTTAGTTTTTTTGAGATTAATTTTTATTTTCTAGTAGCTTAGCCAAGTGGCTTACGAGCCTCTTAAAGCCTTTGCGTGATAAATTTTGGGTGTTGTGAAGTGTACAACAGTGCCGTATTGTCAGCATACTAAATGATTTTGTTACTAATATAATTTATGGTATGTCTAAGATATTATATTGCTCAAACTGAAACAATAGAGTTTGAAGAGTAAACTTTTTGGAGTTTGTGCCTGATTTAATCTATAATATAAAACCAGTTTTTATTTGGTTAGTAACTCTAAAGCCATGCTGATAATAAAAAATTACAAAACAAAAACCTGAATTTTAAAGTTTTTTTCTTAACTGTTACGACAAAAATAAAGATTGGACAAAATCAAAAATCTAGACTAGATACATTTTGAACAAAACCCAATTATCCAACAACTGAAAAGTAAGATTGTGATTTACTTTACTAAGTCAAATACGACTTTTCTAAACGTGGTAAAGCATGTTGACTGCAAAAAATTATTTTATTGAATTATAAAAAACTGTCTGGCACATGTATCAACTGCAGATCACATTAGAATCTATTGTTTTTTACATTTACTATTTTAATGTATGGTCTCACTTCAATGTCAATACAACAATATGACTTAATTATACCCTGCGAATTTCTATAAAGAATTAGAAAACTGAGTTGATGTCAATAAGTGCAAACCAAAACCAAAACATTGCCACACCATCACTGCAAGGACCAGTTTGAAACAAAACTGCGTGGCGACGCACTGCAAACGGATTAACATTGTGGGCAAAATGGTTTTTAGGTGTTTGATTTTTATGCCAAATCTTCAAACATTAAAAACAAAAAAACTTACTATAAGAGAATAGCTAAGCAAGCTAGATGTAGATGTATCAATAAAATTAAAAGATGGACAAAAGGAAAACCTAATTGATTATTAATACATTTACATAAATATTAAACAGTTAAAAACAAACACAAAACACCCAATTTAACTCCGGCTCTGTGTAGAGGTTTTTAGAAATTGCTTGATTTTATAAAACTACTTAGTAGAGTTGTTTGTTCAAAAAGGATCATGACAATAAGATAGTTGTTACACATCAGTAACTTGAAAATCTACTTCTTAAAGTATACTGCAATTTTGTAAAACAACTTGTTTTTGCAACTTTATTCTAATGTTTTGGAAAACGTCAAAACGATTACGGCAGAAAAACGTTGGATGAACGCGTTTTAATTTTGTGTTGTACTAATGGTTAGTGCGGAAAACGCCAGTTGCTAATCAAATTTTTATATAGTTTGTTAATAAAGCTTAGATTATAAAGCCATAATCTAATAATCTTGTAATGTAAGTCGCTAGCATTACGAGCAGTGAAGTAGTTAAATGCCAGCTTTAGCTATATTTTTTAAAACACTTTTATCAGTCGTAGAACGTTTTGAATTGCTTTTTATAAAAAGTTTCTATAATCTAACCTATATTTTTTTTTACTAACTAGCATGACAAGCTTTGACGGCGTTGTTGTTGTTTGTGGAATAACTACATCGTGATTGTGCTGTGCGTAAAAGTCCGTAAAGAAGAATGAGCGTTTCTTATAACTGACACCTTAATCAATTAGCCACGTTGTTTAGTTAAATGGTCAACAGGGTAAGTTTTTGACTGTGGCAAGAATTCTTGCAACATCAAACAGCGTTGAAGTAAATACATTACCTTTTGGTACCGTCCACAAAGGGTTGCGGGGCCAGCTGGTCTAAGTCTGGGACCGGCGCGGGGAAGATTCTTTGATGAAAAGTAAGTTGCATACAGCAGCTATTAATAGTAAAACTCTGGCGGGGTGTGCAAGCATAGAGTATTAACGGTTGCCCTCGAATCTCCAGAGGTCAAATGTAGTGGAGATCGACGGCAGTAGGTATTGACGGTCTAAGGTTGCTTGAGTGTATTTCTTGTCCGATGTTAACTGATTGACATCAGGCTCTTGAAATAGAACATTTTAATTGTTATAGTAGCGGGGAATAACAAGGTGAGACGTTATTGGTGGAGCTTGGCTTTGTTTACTTGCGGTATCAATTCTTCTTACTTTCTGAAGCTGAGCTTTTTTTCCATCTCGATGTTTGGCGATGGGATCTAGGTGACGTCAACTTAGTTCTTGACACTATTGCACGGGAACGGGAGTAGTCTATTGTAATAAAAATGTTTACAGGGGTTTTACTAAGTCTGGGTGGCGCGGTGATTTGGTAAGTTTAAGGCACTTGCAAGGTCCAGGTTTATATAGAAAAGTTTTTTCGTTTTGCGCACAACTATTGTACTTGCCTTTTGGTGTCGCGGGTTTGCACAGAATCCACACGGGTGGATGGTTGTTGCTTTTCGACTTTTTTTTTTCTGTTGATGTTGTTGTTCCACGTCCACGATGCAAACCAAGTATGCGATGTTTTGTCAATGTTCTTTGGTAGGGTTGGGCTTTTGTTTCGGCGGTTTATGTTTAACATTGTCAACGTCAACGGGAGTCACAGTTGTGACAATGTCGGGGGTACGGGTGTGAACCACGCGTATCATGCTGAAGGTTAGGCCGGGCTCAGCTGCAAGATTTGGGATATGGTTGCTTGTTACGTCTTCTTAATAATAATAATAATAAATTAAAATAATAATAACTTTATTTACGGTATAATCTTACCATTTACATCTACATCAAATATACATAAACAATGATGTTCTACAATACAAAAATAAAGAGTACAAAAAATAACATACATAAAAGAGCACATATTAAACGTCAGCATGACTTAGCTGACTTCAAAACTTAGATTTAGAAACACAAAATACATTAATATCAGTTGGTAAATTATATAATAAATTCTTGGGCGTTCGGTATGAAAGGAGACGGTTCTGTTCTAGTCTAGACCACTTCCGGTTTCTCTTGCGTGCAACACATTATAATTGCTTCTTTTGTTACGTTTGGTGTTTGGATGTTAACGGTCAAGAGCGTCTTGTTTGGGTATGTTGTTGATGGTAGCGACTGCAGTTAGTTGACGATTTTGGCAATGTGAACCTTTTGTGCGGTTATGAGAGGTTGTACTAAATGGTCCTCGACCTCTTCGAAGACTACGTGGTAAATTTCAGGAGTGTTTGGTTTAAATTTCAGTACTTTTTTGAAGTTTTTAGTAGTAGATCTGCAATTGCCATGACAGTAACTTGATTGCATTCCACAGGCGGATGGTTGCGCTGTAAGCAATCTGTCGTTCTACATAGTAGTTGCCAGAGTTTATTGTGTTCAACTGCGCCGACGTTGTGTCGATCATAAGGTGAACTTGATCTCGAATGAATACACCAGCAAAGGACAGTTTCAGTTCACGATCTAGTGTTTTCAAACTACTTGTGATGTATTCTGTGACATCTTTGAGTTGCCGGGGGTTTGGGTTGGTAACGTGACACAAGTGACCTGTTGCTTGATGGTTGACGGTGAGTACCCCAATTTGGCCAATTGGCTTGCTTGGTGGTATCTCAATTCAATGTGATAGTTTTAGTAAGTATGATTTTACTTGTTAAAATTTAAAGATATTTTTATGTTGTGGTGACATGTTAAGTTGTTTCTACTAATATCACATTTTAAAATAAAAAAAAAAAAATCGTAGCTCGAAGTTGGCAAGATTTTCGTCAAGCAACTCTTTCTCATCCTTATCACCGAGTTTTTTTCTGGGGTCTCTGCTCAGGTTTGATTTCATATGGACGTGAAGGCATGGTGCATTTATTGCCCTACGTTTATTTATTTATTTTATTTATTTATTTATTTATTTATTTATTTATTAAATTATTATCCCAACAGAACTAATAGTTCCAACATGGAGATAATATACAGACATAGGTAAATAGATACAATGAAAGAAAATAATTATGATACAATAAAATTAAATAAAGAAGTTATGATATAAGACTAAACAAAAAAAAAATATGAATGAACAAAAAATAAACAAAAGTTTTACAGAAATATACAAAAATTATATAAAATAAAATGGTTAAAAAAATGCTTGATTGGGCGCTACGGAGTTTACAGCATTCATTACTCTGTTTATCGGTGCATTTAGTCCTAAATTACTGTGCGACCTAAAACAAGTAAATGTTGGTTGGTTTCTAGCTGCTAGCCTTGGTACATGGAAGTTCAAACTGCTTAATAGAATTGGACAATCCACATCTCCGCAAACCAGCTTAGTGGCCAGCGATATATCAGCTCTTTTACGACGATCTCGAAGAGAGTCAAAATCAAAACGGCTTAATAGGGCGTTATAATCTGTACGACCACGAGGCGGGTAGTGGCCATCTTCTCGGTAACACATATACTTTAAATAACGTCTTTGAACTTTTTCCAGAGCATAGGAATAGGTTGCGTAGTAAGGAGACCACACCGTACTACAATACTCTAATTTACTTCTGACAAAAGCAAAATAGAGTACGTGCAAAGATTCTTTGTTAGAGAATGGTTTTGCTGACCTAATAATAAATCCTAGCGATTTTAATGCTGAGTTGACAATATTGTCTATGTGACTATTAAATGTTAATTGATTGTCGAACAGCACACCAAGGTCTTTGTAGGTTGTAATTGTTGATAAAGGTTGGTTGTCAATGGCATAATCAAAAACTATATTTGATTTTTTGCGAGAGTATGTCATCTTACAGCATTTTGATATACTTAGTTGCAAGTAGTTCGTTTTACACCACATAGATAACATTTGAATGTCAGATTAAAGGGATATGCAATCTGCCATAGATGAAATTGTAGAAAATATTTTTAAATCGTCAGCATATAGTACACATTGATTTTTTAAGGTTTTGCAAATATCATTAATAAAAATGATAAAAATTAATGGCCCTACGTTAGACGCTATTTGTTGCCGGTTTGCGTTTACAAGGAGTTGCAGGGGTGGCTGATCGCATATTTAAACAAAATTAATTGTTTCAACACACATGTTTACTAAGAACGCCAAGAACTCCCATGCGCATTCAGCGCGTTCTCACACGCAATCACTAAAAATGCTTACTCAGAAGTAGGTGGTTTTAATTTGGAGCGACGTGAAAATGCATACAGCGGTTATTAGTCGTTATACTGAAATTCAAGCGGGGTGTGCAAGCACAGAATATTAGGTTTGGAGTTTGCTCCGGAATCTCTAGGGGTCGAACATAGTAGAGGTCAATGGCACCGTGGATGGTCGTTGAGAAAGCAGCAGCTTGGAGACGGTGGTGACACTAGGTGTTCTTTGATAAAATTGCTAATCAGTCAGGTTCTGAGTTATCTTGTCTCGCTGTACAATACAAACGGACTATCAAATACAAGCAATCAATTGAGATACTTTCTGTATAAGAAAAATTTGTAGTTCTTTAACCGTCACCACACTAAATCAAAACGTACAAATCTGGCGCAGGATGCGCACTTCTAATAATCTCTCCTAAGGGACCTAAATAGTGAGAACCATAAAACCATGATGTCACTTTAGTCATTTTTGTTTTTGACCTATTTGCTTTTATTTGCGTATACAAGAACTAGATTACAACTGGCAGAACACCAGTCAATTCTTGGAGCCGAACTTTAAACAAATATTTATTTTACAATCTGACAACTTAAAACCAACCCCAATGGAGCCGACTTAAAACCAGAAGCCAGCTTTAGAAAACCTCTAGAAAACCTTGGACGTTAGCCCTAGATAGCCCTAATTGATGAAAAGGTAAGATAAATTTTTTTTAAATAATTTTAGAAAATAAACAAAACAAAAGAAATACCACTCTTAACCAAGCTGTTCCGATTGCTTGGTACTAGCAGCAACTTGTTTTTTTTTTTACTAAAAACGTCCAAATAGCAATGAAAGACTAACAAAGAAGAAGAGAAGATAGTATTCATAAAACGTTGCAACTCCTACCTTGGCACATAGCCACGTGCTAACCAAACTCTACAGCAATCAATTACAAATTGCTGGTAAGAAAGTATTGCAAAGACAAAAAGAAATACAGGCTAACAAACCTTGGAAAAAAAAAGAAAAAAAATGCAACCTAAGTAAATTACTAGCACTAGCAAGTGAGTTCAAATATCTGGCAAACATGGTTGTTTGTAAAAGCAGCAAATTAACATTGAAAAGAAAAGAAAGTATAGATATGATGAGAAAGTTTAAGGAATTTCTACAGAAACAAAAGTCAACATCAACAACTACACAGATGAACGTGCCATTTACCAGAAAAAAATCTTTTAGCCAACTTAGGAAAAAGCAGAAGTTGCTTGCTGAGTCAATCTTTTCAGACCGATAACAAAGTATTGATGTTTCATTAGCGTGTGACAGCATCAACTACGTAGGTCTCTTAAAATATTTGAAAAGTGCTGGTATAGACAATAAGATTACAAGAATAATCTAGAGTCTGTACTGGTAACAGTCAATGTCAAGATTAATAACTAAACCCGACAAAAGAACTTGAAATAAAAAAAGGGGTAAGGCAACGGTGCATTTTGTCACTTATGCTTAATCTTAACGTCAACCAAATATTCTCAAAAGCTTTCGATGATTTGGATGTTAGCATAAAGACGAACAAAACCAGAATCAACAATATTAGACACGCGGACAACACTAATTATAGCGAGCAATCAGCAAGACTTACAACTGCTAATGAACAACAAGAAACTAGACTAAAAATAAGCAGAGCTACAAAAATTCATGGTTATAAGTCTTAACAATCAAGTAGGAGTTTCTATTGCAATAGGAGGAAAGACGATTGAAATATCTGAGAGCACGAGATACCTAGGCACACTGGTGAACAACAGATGGAATTCTCAACAAGAGATCAAAAGTGAAGTGGAACAAGCCAGACAAACGTTCAACAAATTACGTCCTCTGTTATGTGACAAGCTTAGAAATTTGCCTGGTTAAATGGTTAAATGCTACGTTTTGTCAGTTTTATTGTATGAGCCAAAACCTGAACAATAAAAGCAGCATCCATCAACAAAATTAAGGCCCTGAAAATGTAGACCTTGAGAAGAATGTTTTAAATTTTGTAGGTTAACCATATTAGCAATAAAAAAGTGCTAAGAAGTAGGTATGCAGGTGGACAGATCTCCTATTCAACCACATAAAACAACGTGAAATCAGCTACCTGGTACTATATGTAAAGAGGGTTGAGATACCAAATACCCTAGCTAATCCTTGCAAAGAAAATACAAGGCAGAAAAATCATCGGCTGTAAATAGCTCTTATGGCTCCGGAATAAAAAACATTAGAGAATTACATTAAGCAGCAACAAACAGAAAAAAAAACCTTGATGAATAATTATCCAGTAGAAGCAATATGCCAATGCACATTGGTGTATGGCAACAAAAAAAAAAAGAACAAAGTACTGCACGCAAAATGTTGAATATTGCAATATGTAAAAAAAAATGACAACATTCACCCCCGCATTAGCAATTTGGAAAACCTAGAACAAACACATTAAGATCTTAATCAGGTGTAAACCTGCAAAAATACAAGTCCGGCAACTAGTATCAAATATTTTTAGTAGGATGTTACAAAAACAATATTTTTGTTATTGACAATTTTGTTGTCAGATACGTGTGTGCGTTAATTTATACAGTTTAATAGATTATGGATAAGTTTTTATATAATCAACGCCTATACGTTTGTTTAAAGCTTCATACAAAGTTAATCAGTTGTAAATACTCAAAAGCAATTTGGATCCGAGTTAAATGTTTAAAGACACGAACTGTTTCCAATACTACAAATAATAATGAGGTAGGTACAAGGCGTACGCCGTGTACGTACAGTAAAAACACCCAAACATATTGAGCGCGGCAGATAAGCTGTAGGAAGAAGTCTGAGACGTTTGGCAACAAGACAATTACGTAATTGCATTGCAAATTTAGAAAACACGTGGTGTTTGGCTTACAGATTAGGCGGTAGGGCTCCACTTCTTCAGAGGTTAGAGGAAGAAGACTCCATAAGACATTTAATACGTTCACTTTATTTTATTGACTGACTTTACAAGATATACTTATTAAATCTACTTAGCCCAATTGACATGTATATTTTCGGGTCTCTTGCAGTCTGTCCGCTTTTTGTCTGCTTTTTGTCCGCTTCGGACCTAGAGAGTTTTTTTTCTTAACATTTACTATTCTCACTATTGTCAAAAGAGGGCGATTCTGAGTTTATTGTATGTATATATATACCGAGTGTTTATTTTCAACGTTACAAACCCTCCTCCTTCCCGAAAAAAAAAAAGATATGATACCAACTGTTTTTTTTTTAATTGTTGCAATTAATACTATTTGTATCACTCATTTGGATGGGGTTTCAAATCCATTACATGATATACCGCGATACATTTTTTTCCATTTTTGGACTCTAAATTATAAACGTTTGCGGAAATTTTCTTTCAAATTCTGCATAAGGAATACGCGTCTGCTAATTTAGCATTGAAATATTTACCGGCATTTGATAGTTGATAATTTTTTTTCCAAACTAATTAGCCCTTCTTAAATTCCAAAGGCCCGCGTCGTAAGTTGTAATGGTATGCATTTTTTTCATAGGCTTTTTTAATGTTGTGTTTGACTTATACATAAAACTCTGGCAGTTTAGTAAGTCTGTCGGCTAGTGATTTTCTATCCACTTTGTCAAGCGGTTTATTCTCCCTTAGTGGTCCAAATTGATTACCTGTTAATGGCAATTCTCTTCCAAAGGTTAAAAACGCAGGAGTAAATTCTGTTGTTTTATTTGTGCTTGTGCGTAACGCATATCCAAATTTAGCCAGGTTCTCATCCCACAATCTGTGGTTATTGTGAATAAACGATGCAATCATTGATTTCAATACCCGGTTATACCTTTCGGTTGGGTTTGCTTGAGCGTGGTAATTTGGTGTGTGACTTATTTGTACTTTGTAATTTTCACATAATTGTTTAAAATGATTTGAAACGTATTGTCTCCCGTTATTACAATTAACAACTTGAGGTACACCAAACACTAGAAAAATCTTATTTTCTATTATTTCTACAATCTTAGTAGCAGTTGCTTTACGTAAAGCCAATAAAAAGGTATTTTTAGTAAATAAATCGCACACTACTAAAACAAATCTATTTTGTTTTTGTGATAATGGAAATGGTCTCATTAAATCGGTGGTTAACGCTTGATATGGTCGGTCAACGGCATATGTGTCTAATTTTCCTCATCTCTTATCTTGTACAGGTTTATGAGCTAGATATATTCTACAGTTTCTACAATAACGTGCAATATCTGTAAACATGCACGGCCAGAAATACACCTGACTAATTTGTGTGTATGTTTTAAACATCCCTAAATGACCCGCAGTTACGGTATTATGGTTTTCCGTTAAAACGTTTGCCCTATTTGACTTTGGGACTACCACTTTCCAAAGATCTGAGTTTAACAAGGATCACTTAAAATTTCGGTTTTTTTTATACAAAATGTCTTGTTTAACATACCAAGTTGGGTATTTATCTGGATGATCCTTGACTGCTTCTAACATTTTGTGATACCACCAATCCCGATTTGTAGACACAATGTCAATTAAACAATTTTTGTTGTTGTTTGTTGCAATAAATGCTCGAGATAAGACGTCTGGTACGTGGTGTTTTGATCCTGGTTGGTGGATTACTGCAAAGTTATATTGTTGTAATTTTAACACCCACTTAGGTAATCGACTTGGAGGGTCTTTCTGATCAAATAACCACTTCAACGCCGAATGGTCAGTTACTACTATAAACGAAAAAGCACAGCAAGACATTCCAATTCCGTGGCATGATATTTTGTTTCTTGTGGTGTTAACGAGCGGCTTGCGTACGCTATCACCCGATCATCTTCAGGATATCGTTGACTCAGCACGCAACCTAATCCTAACTTGCTTGTGTCACATTCTAAAAAAACGGTTTATTCCAGTCCGGTACAGCTAGTACTGGTGAAACAGTTAGACATTGCTTCAATTCGATAAATGGTTTTTCTTGTCTATCTGCCCACTCCCACCGTCTTTTCTTTTGCAGTAGTTCTCGTAATGCTGCCGAACACATTGCAAACTTTGGGATAAACTGTCTGAACCAACCAGCCAGGCCGAGAAAACGCCGGACTTTTTTTTGGGCATCGCGGTGTTGGAAAATTTACAATTGTCCTGACTTTCTCCGGATCGACCAGTAGTCTTGCTTGATTAACCACATAACCCAAATAGTGCAGCTCGCTTCTACCAATACAACACTTTTCGCTATTAAATGTCAACCCCGCCGCCAGTATACGTTTTATCACTTCTTTTAATATTCTGACATGTGTTTTAAAGTCCTTTAAATTGTTACTATAATAATATCGTCCAGGTATGTAAAAACATATGGTTTAAGTTCTGGACCCAAAATAGTATCCATTAGCCGTTGGAAGGTACTTGGGCTATTATATAAACTAAAAGGGAGCTTTTTAAAATGGAATAACCCTTGATCCGGGATTGAAAAAGCTGTAATCTCTTTGCTTTCATCTGTAAGCTTAACCTGCCAATATGCACTTTTAATGTCTAACGATGACAAGTATTTTGCCGAGCGCAATCGATCAAGTACTGCGCTAACGTAAAGTAGTGCGTAAGCGTCTCTTTTTGTAACTTTGTTGACTTTTCGAAAGTCAATACAAAATTAGTATTCTCCGGACTTTTTCTTAACCATCACTACCGGCAAAGACCACGGGGATTGACTAGGCTCGATTACGTCCAACGCTAACATTTTATCTACTTTAGTATTCATCAGGTCTAACATTGCAGGTGAAACTGGGTAGTACCTTTGTTTTATAGGGATTGCGTTACCTACATCAATCTTGTGGAGTATAACATCTGTGCAACCCAATCAATTATCCATTTTATTAAAATAGGTTGCTGTTAACTCTTGCAAGCTATCCGACTCTGATTTTGTTATTTGTTCCATTTTAATTATGCATATATTATATGTTTATCATTTAACGCATATACATTTTTTCTAATATTTGGTATTATCCTCGATAGTTGTCAAAGATCTATTCCCAAAACCATATTATTCTTTAGACTGGGATCAACTAAGCAAATTATTTTATAATATCTGTCTTCTAACTTTATAGACACTTTCATTTTACTTAACACTTCAACTGATTTTCCGCTAGCTACGCTTATAAAATTGATTGGTGTAGTACTCAGACAATAAGCGGCATGATGCAGTTTCTCATATAAGTGTTGTCCAATACACGACTGTGTACAACCGCTATCCAATAAAGCTCTTACTGATACCTTTCCTAGTTCTAAATTTAAATAAGGCCGCAAATCTCCGGGCACCCTCGCTAAAATATAATCCATTTTAGTTTTAAATGTTGTGGCTGTAGGTATAATTACGCGAGAACTATGGCAACCTTTCATTTTCTCGCTGGACCGTTTCCCGATTTATTACAAGACGGACAGTCGCGTTTTATTACTTCATTTCTACCGCACTGGTAGCAGTATCAAACATATCTTTTAAATAAAATGTATTATAGAATTCAAGATTATATAAACGAATCGTGGTTATATATCATGTTGTACCTGACGAATCTAATATGTATTATCTGCAATTGTATATGCTTGTAATCATCTATAGACAATAAATATTATTATTATTATTATTATAGTATATAGATCGTGGTCTGGGGCAGTCTCGTTGGGTTTGACTTAAGTTGTTGCAATTATAGCATTTTATATATGACTGTTTGGGGTAACGTTCGAAACTTGGTTCTGAATTTAATCTTTGGTTCCAAAGAGTTTTTAGGAGCCACCCATTTTGCCTTTTCAACTAATAACTTTGTGGTTTCAATTTGTTTACAACGTTGTCTTAGTTTCTCGACGGAACTTAGATCATCATATCCCAATTTATCTATAAAGTAAGGAGTCAAGTATCTCTTCAAAGTGTAAACTTGTTCTAATTCCGGTATTGTATGCGGTAATTGATTGTATAAAGCAACCACGCAAGAAAAATATTCACTTATTGTTTCACTTGCTAATTGCTTACGATTTTCAATATCTCTTTTTAATTCATACGCATAGTCCGCTGGCAAATATTTAGTTTGTAAAAGTGTCCTAAATTCATTCCAATTTGTAAAGGTAGCCCGGTATACTCTGAACCACGTTAATGCCTTTCCTCCAAGTAGTTCAGGTATATGTAAATATAGTTCTTGATTCGGAATAACATTAATGCGTTTGAGTTCCTTTATTCGTTCAAAAAAATTGCAAATTTTCATTTAGCTCAAAATTCCCGAGAATTTAATATCCCACACCAATACATGTTTTTTCTTGCTATGCAAATAAGTTACTATAGTATTATCCACAACCCCTGTAGCAGAACTGTTATGAGATTCTAACTGCGCTTTAAAAGGAACATAAGAATTGCACCTATCTTCAATTTGTTGTTTGTAACTATCTAATTTATTTTGATATTGCTGAATAACTGACTATACTGTTTTAGGTATCCCGGTGACGTAACCCCGAAATTTTAGTAGCCCCGCGTACTTTTAACTAGTAAATACATTCATCTTTTGATAATCTTAGTACCCCCATTTTGACAAATAGTTTACACTTATTTTCGAATTACAATAATTGATAAAATTATATATATAATCGCTATAAACTAATAAAATAATAATAAACTTCATAATTTACTTCTAGAACACCTCTAAAAAGCAACCAACAACAAAAAATTACAATTTATTTTATTTGAAACAATAAATTATTAAATTTTTATTCACTTTTTTTTAAATACCAATTGTTTTAAAACGTACTTTTCTGACCTTATCAGATCCAGATTACTTTCTTAGCACAACTTAGCACTCTTTCTTATTCATATCTTATCTTTCTATCTTTCTAGGACGTCGTGCTCTCTGCTACTGATGTCTGGTTTAATCTGCTTTTTCCAATTCTTTTTCCTTTTTTTTCTGTTTTCTAATTTGCGTGATGGAATGCCCAATATAAGTTTGATATCTTAATTAATATCATTTAGACTCACGTTGATGCTCAATTTATGACACTAAAACCTAGGCACGAGGTGTAGATCGCATGGGTGCCGGCTTGATCGGGAAACACGTGGTGTTCGGCTCACAGATTATTCGGTAGGGCTCCACTTCTTCAGGGGTTGGAAGAAGAAGACTCCATAAGACTTTATTTTATAGACTCACTTTACAAAATATACTTATTAAATCTACTTAGCCCGATCGACATGTATATTCTCGGGTCTCTCGCAGTCTGTCCGCTTTCTGTTCGCTTCGAACCCAGAGAGTTTCCCCTCTTAACATTTACTATTCTTACTATTGACATATCATAGTTTAATCCTTTCTAAATGTACTGGCAAAAAAAATAAATCGATTATCAAATTATTTGTAGAAGCAGCGATGAAGGAGAATTTGCCGTTTTTGTTAAAATACTACAAATCAAGGTAGCGGTCGGTATGCTCTTAAGACCACACCAACCGCTGCCTTGATTTTTCGTATTGTAGTGAAAACAGCTACTTTGGCGTCATTCTTATTTCCACATATAATTTGATAATTAATTTATTTTTGCACCAGTACATCAGAAGGGATCAAACTATATTTTCCCAGAATATTTTAGTAAAATTATATTTGCAAATAGCATTAAAATGCATTTAAAAGTACCTAAAAACGCATTTATTTAAATATTTGGATTCATTTTTTCGGTTATTTCCAATTATTATTTGACTAAAATATTTTGACCAAATATAATTTAATCCTTTCTGATTGTACCAGTGAAAAAATTAATTGATTATCAAATTATATGTGGAAATCGCAATGACTCCAAAGTAGCTGTTTTCACTAAAATACTGGAAATTAAGGTAGCATCAGTGGCGTAATTATACATGATTCTTATAGGAGGCAGTTGTGTGCAATGCACAAAGGCCCCAACGACCAAGTTTGTTTTGCAATTATGTAGAAATAAGTTTATGTTCCCGGACGTGATAGGCAAATGTTAAATCTGATTTACTTTTTTAAATGATTTTGTATGTTTTTTGTACTGAGCTATAAAATTTTGAGTTGTCTGTCCTATGTATATAGTGAGATAATAACTCGATAAATATTAGGATTGCCAAATTCTTTGTAAAATATATGAACTTTGGAATACATTAAGAACATAAAAGTCATTTTTCTAAACAAAAGCGTTTGTGGTATGGAAAGCTAAAACATACTTAGTATAACTAATGCTTTGAAAAATTTCCCAAAATTACGATAAAAACAATTTAATTTTAGTATTTATTCAAATTCTGAAAAAGTTTTTTTTAAATAAAAATAAATAACAAAAGTTATAAAATAATATTATATTTCTACAAATTAAAAAAAAAATCTTATCATAAAAAAATAGTAGGGGATAGAAGCCTAGATCAGTTTCTTGCACAAGGGCCCATCGATCCCGAGCTCCGCTAGTAAATGATATAAATTAAACATCTGCAATGAATGCATTACATAATAGTTAGAGAATGACTGAACAACTAATTAAATATATTTCTAATTAAATCAAATTTTCAAATCCTATTACTGCAGACGAGTTGCCGGCAAATTATTCATATTATAATTTAATATCATTGGATACATCTATAACATAATTACATCCAATTTATAAAAATATGATAAAAACGTCGAATGAGTAGCCATTCACTCTCCAATATTAGAATTCTGCAAAAAAGTTCTATCAGACCGCATCGAGCGAATGCAAGTTGCAGGTGGCTTGTCCACCTTTTTTTTCATCCGAAAAGATTATTACACCATCAAACAAATGATGATTTTATTGTGCTTTAGAAAAATTGAGGAGGTGACGTTTCGTAATTGGATTTTTTCTAAGAAAGAGAAATAAATATTAAAATGAGACCGCAGAGACATTTACATATAATTGTGCTAATTAATTTAATTAAAATTTGTAAAATAATAAATAGACTTATTAAATATTTTTTATAAGTGCGTTCAATTTAATTTTATATAGTATGTATTGTAAAAACACATATAAAGTTTAATTAGTTAAATATACATATTTAAAGTTTGCGATAAATGTCTACTGTGTAGCATTACTTTTTTATATAAATGAACTTTATACAAAGTGTGTTAAATAGAAACAGTTAAGTTTGATTTACTATAGGTGTTTTCTATTTAAACATTTTTGTATAATCTAAAAATATACAGCATTTCAAAAATTATTATTATTATTATTACTTTTACATGTCACTTGTCTCTTCATAACCAAAAATTGAAAAAAAAAACAAAAATTATTTTATTCTAATAACATGGTTTGCATTTCAATTAAAACCACTACAATCATATTACATTTAAAATAT
This sequence comes from Tachinus rufipes, assembly GCA_963932245.1. NCBI lineage: Eukaryota > Metazoa > Arthropoda > Insecta > Coleoptera > Staphylinidae > Tachinus > Tachinus rufipes. Next base: position 58,366,127 of record OZ010748.1, read on the forward strand.
TAGTTTTCGTTAATAATGAACAGTAACGGCGCTGCACGGTATTTTCGATTTTTAATTGACATATGACACGGAGGCTATAATATTTCAACTTAAGACCATTCCGATCGGTACTTCAATTTGTAATAATATTACGCAAATACGCATAATAAAATAAAATGTAGATAGGGCACCGAATAGCAGCAACTATAGTTGCTAGATCAGCTATGTTATGCTTGAAAATCTTACTAGTGCGTTAATAGAGTTTTTATAGAAACTCTAGACATGTAGTTTAGTAAAAATCAGGAAATTCCATCTCTACATACAGTGTGTCTACGGATAGACTTAACTACACATTAACACAGGGTGCTTAAATAATATAAAAATGCAATATTGAAAAACAAAAATTTTGTAAATTCAATTTTTTTTAAGCGTTATAAGACAGAAAGAAATGCACATGCTAAAATATTTTGTTTTCATGAGAGTTATTGTTAGGTTAGGTTTGATATTAAGAATAAAATCTTATTTTGTAATTGGAAGTCAAGATTGTTGCTGTCAAGTAATGCTTATGTAACATCACTACAATTATTTGTTAATATTTGAACTTTAGGCAAAGCAAAGCAAAGCTTTAGGGCAATAGAAAATTCACACTTTAGTCAAACTGACCAGACATACTCTTTTTTAGTAACATATACTCTTTTTGAAGTTACAATACTCTTTACTTTTTTTAACTCAAAATAACAAAAAATATACTCTTTTTTTTCAGTTGAGTCTTAATAATTCTAATTGTTTATCAATAAAAGTTTTTTGTTTTTAAGTACCAACTTATTAAATTTTACTGTATTTACGATATTGGGAAGTATTTTTTGTTTGTCTTTGCAGGACAAGTTTGTTTCAGTTGACTAATTGGATGCATTTATAATATTAATTAAGATTACCGCAACCTATTTCATCTCTACGCCATTATTAACACGGTTTTAGAAAAAAAAAAGAGTACACAGTTTTGTTATTTTTTTTATCTTATTATTAAAGCACTTTTCAAATCCGCTCATAAAATATAAATAATTTTCAAAAATAATCTGGATAAAAACAGTTGAAAAGTGTAAAATTCATATATATAATTTTTTTTAAATCTAGTCTTGAAACATTGAAATATTATCAAAAGGCACCAAAATCTGACCATAAACTGTTGAAAAGTATACAATTCTGTTTATTACATTTCAAAAATAGCAAAATCCGACCTTTAAACATGAAAATATTGTTAAAAAGTAACATAATCAGGTTATAAACTGTTTAAAACATGTTTTTTTAATTAAAAATTCAATTAACAAAATGTCAAAAACAGCAGAAGCTGTTAAAAGATGCAAAATTTTATTTATGAAATTACAAAATCTGGCCATAAAGTTTCAAAATATTGTCAGAAAGTATTAAAATCCGGCCTTAAACTGTTACAATATTTAAAAATCTATTCATGAAATGTCAAAAATAGCAAAATGTGATCATAAAGTTTAGAAAACATTAATTTTTTGTTCATAAAATAACAAAAATACCAACACTCCGCTATAATCTGTTAAAAAATGCAAAAATTTTATTCATTAAATGTAAGTTGTAGGTTTTGTTTAAATTAAATACAAAATGCGGCTAAAGAGGATTAAAATTTGGCTACAAAGTATGTTGGTCAAAAACTTTGATAATTTAAAATTAATCAAATTTGGATTCTTAGAATAATATCCAAAATCCAGCCTATGAAAATTAAAATCCGGCCAACAAGTATAAAAATCCGTCAAAAAGCTTAAAATTTGGACATAATTTAAGTTATTAAAGACAAAATTTGGCATAAGAAAATTATAATTCAACCATAAATACTAAAATTTGATCTAAAGTTGCAGTATTTAAAAAATAATAATTGCTAAAATACGGATATAACGTCAAAAATGTACAAAATTCGACAAATAAAAACTACGGCGGATTTTAGTAATTAAGAAAAGTAATTAAATCCGGCCAGAAACTTTAATAATGACATAATCTTAAAAATCTGATCAGTAAAAACAAAATCCGGCTTAAAAATTAATATTATTATTAAAACCTAACCTAAGTATAAACATCCGGACAAAAATTATAATATTGTTTTATAAAAACTGATAAAATACAGACATAATCTCAAAAATTTGGCCATAAATACAAATATTGACAAAAAAAATTATATCCGGCTAAAAACTTTAATAACCTACTTAAAATTGGTAAAATTTGTACTCAATATCAATATTAAAGACAAAATCCGATTTTAGACTATTGAAATTTGCTTATAAAGTAATCAAATGCGGCAAAATCTATAATAATCTGCTTTATGAAAAAATAAACATAATTTTAAAAATAAGCCATAAAATACAAATTTCTGTCTAAAAAAATTAAAGTCCGGTCATAAAGTATTAAAATCCGAAAAAAAAAATAAAAATCTTTTTAAAATTGGTCATACTCTTAAAACTCTAGTCATAAAATACAAAATCCGACCATAAAGTAATTAAGTCTGACCAAAACAATAGTAGTCAGCTTAAAACTGGTAAAATACAAACATAATTTTAAAAATTCGGTCATAAAATATTAAAGTATTTTGAAGTGTAAAATTCTCTTTGTAATATGTTAAAAACTTCAAAACTCGGTAATGAAATATCAAAAAATTGTATAATATCACTAAAATCCGGCCATAAACGGTTGAAAAGTGCAAAATTATATTCACAAAATGTTAAAAATAGCAAAATATTGCTAGAAATTAACAGAATCTTATATAACCTATAAACTGTTTAAAGTGCAAGGTTTTATTCTTAAAATGTAAAAAGTATCAAAATCCAGTCATTAATGGTCGAGTCTTTTAATAAAAAATGAAAAATATTCACATCCGGCCATAAAATATCAATATATTGTCATAAAACACCAAAATCCGACTATTAAAGATTGAAAAGTACAAAATGTTACAAATGAAAAATATCTAAATTTGAACATAAACTGTTTGTGCAAGATTTGAATAATAAAAATTAAAAAATAGCAAAATTCAGCTATGAAATATCAAAATATTACCAGAAAACGCTAAAATCCCTCTATAAAGTGTTTAAAAGTGTAAAATTCTATTCATGAAATGTTAAAAATAGCAAAATTCGGCCATAAATTGTTGAAAAGTAAAAAAAAATTTTTATAAAAGTTGAAAAAAATTAAAATCCACAGAAAACACAAAAATTTGGTCATCATACGATAAAAAGTGCAAATTCTACTCATAAAATGTCAAAAATAGCAAAATTTGGCTATGAACTATTGAAAAGTGAAAAATGCTCTTCATAAAAAGTAAAAAACATTAAAATCCGGCCATGAAATATTGAAATATTGCCATAGAATACTAAAAACCGGACATTAGGGATTGAAAATTGCAAAATTTTACTCTTGAAATATCAAAAATAGAAAAAAACCGGCTATAATTTCAAATGTTTTTTTTTAAATAAAGTGAAATTATTAAAATGTCAATAATAACAAAATCTTGTTATGAAATAATAATATTTTCAGAAACAATTAAAATCTTGTCATAAATTGTTGAAAAGTGCAAAAATTCTGTTCATGAAATAATAAAAATAGCAAAAACTACAATATTTTATTCATAAAATATTAAAAACAGCAAAATTCGGTCATAAAGTATAAAAATATTGTCAGAAAGTACCAAAATTTACCATAAACTGTTCAAAAATTTTAAAATTCTATCATAAAATATTTAAATATTTTCAAGAAAAACCAAAATTTGTCTAAAAACTGTAAAGTGCAAAATTCACATTACAGATTAAGTATTTTTTTAGTTAATCATCTTTTATTACTTATATTTTGACAGCTGTTATGTAAGATATTAAAGTTATAGACGTATTAGATCAAATAAGATCATTTTTGACAGTAGATCATTTTAGATCGTGTATTTTTTGACAGCTGCTATTTAAGGTTTGGTAATTTTTGACATGTTAGATCAAAAACATTATTTTTAACAAATGCCACTTGTTAAAGTACTCGTGTATCCGTCGCAAATATGTAGTTAAAAACTACTCGGTGGTAAAAAAATTAATGAAAACGAACAAGCATTTATTTTAGTTTAAATATATGTTTTTAATATTTTTTTAAAATAATAACATTAAAGATGCTGGGTGTGGTATCAAAAAGTACAACTTTTTAACCTTACACGCCAATATAGTTAGCCAGATGTTGAAGTGCAGTTTTTCTTTAGTATAGAAGCCTTAATGATTGAAGGGAAGAAGGGTTAAAAACATCTTATACTCTTTTTTACTTGTAAAAATCTGGTCACCCTGCTTTAGTATTTAACAGTTAGTTAGGTTAACAATAAAGTAGTTTGTCCATTTCGAAATTTAAAAGTAATATGATATTCTACTAGGATGGCTGCTTAGCGCATAGTGACTTGATTGTTACAAATTAGCTTAATAATTTTTTTTTTAAATTGGATGGGTCGCAATGGACCGATACACTGGCCAGCTTGGTCTCCAGACCTAACTACAATAGATTATTTTCTGTGAGGTTATCTTAAGTATATAGTGTATGCCACGGGCATGCAAGATACTATTGAGATTTTGAAAAACAGAATTACTGATGCTATTGCTACATTGACACTAGAGATTATTCACAATGTTTATAATGAATTTCAAAAGAGGATGGTAAAATGTGTTGAAGTAAGAGGATTCCATGTTGAATAAAACTTTGCTGGTTGTTATTTAGCCTACATCATTAATTAAATTAAAAAAAAAATTACGACATTTAATTTAATTTTTTTTTATTTTATCATAGTATTTATAACTTTCAAGAATTTTCGTTTGTTTATTATAAGCTCATAATTTTTGACACTTAACAAATATTTGATTAATAAAATTTTTTTTGCAAAACTATATTTTTATACGTTTCTCAACGTGAATCGTATTTATATAACAAGCAAGAGAAATGTTTAAGAATGACTTTTTTTTAAATGTTTATACACGTATAGTTAAGTCTATCCGTGGACACACTGTATAGTTAAATAATCGATTTATTTTTTACTTACAAAGTAATTGATTTTTTGAGTTACTCATTGATACTCTTAATCAAACTTTCATGAACTAAAAATACAGCGGCTTGATACTCCGCTTCAGCTGATTAAGTAGCTACCAACCAACCGTTGTCCCGACTGCTAATTTTGTTTATAGTTTAAGTTGGTAAAGACACAAAGTTGACCATTGAAGAAAGTTTCGAATTTTTTTGTTATATATAATAGCAAAAGATTGGTTCAATTATTTTCTAATTATTATTCATTGGTTTACTGCAGAAACTAGAAAGTAGTTTAATGCAAAACTGATGTTTTGGCAAGAAATTTTTGTCAATACAGTAGACTACCAATTGTTTCATGATAAGGAATATATTTGTCTAAAGTCTTGTTGTTCAAAAGGATTTCTTTGTTGGTCACCAATCCTTTTTTAATAGGAGTTAATGTATTATAGTACTAAAATGTTGAATTATCTTCTTGGCGTACTTGGGTTAGCCGACGAAAACTTTTTATGGCTTAATGTTAATTTGGATTCTAAGATAATAAAAAATGCTCAAATTATCATCTATGTTAACAAAAATTAATGTATTTAAGAAATTTTTTTTTTTAAATTTTTGAAGTTTGTTTTAGACCATAGAGACCTTTTTTCAGTTTGCTTTGAGCCACTATAGAAACCTTCAGACTGATTCATATAAATTTCTTTTCTAAGATCTCTATACAACAAAGCAGTTCTGACATCAAAAACTGTGTTGGTATAGTCGATATCCTTTTTTGCTCAAATCTTCTTGCAACAAATGAGATTAAACGACCATCGTATTTTTCACGCAACACCCAAAGAAAGGTCAGTGGTTTTGCGTGTTTTAGAATTTTGACAAGTTTCTATGTTTTCATTTTGGTCAAAGAGTTGAGTTTGTTTGCCATCCTGCATACCATTTTTTGTTTTTCAGTGCTTTTGGAACGAGGACATCTTTTTTGTTTTTTTTTTTTTAATTACTAATTAAGCTATTAATTCTAGTTTGTCTTCCGGTTTTTTACTTACAGAAGATGATTGCGCAGATATACTCTATTTTCCCTTTTTATTCAATGTACCGTAAGTTTTAGGTTCATCTAAGTTATTTTTTTTTTACTTTCTTAACAAAAATTACATTGTTTATCTTGCCTTGTTTGTGGTCAGAGATGAATACATAACCAGGGGCGGAGCTACCTGTAAGCAAGGGTCTTCAATGCGGAAGGGACCGCATAGCGGGCCCTCCGACAATTATTTCAAAACCTTGGAGCTCCCCAACTTTTACAAAATAAAAGTTAAATAAATCAGAAAACTACTTTTTTTAAAATTGTTTATGATTGGGTCCTTTTAAATGTTTTGCGGTGAGGCCCAAAAATTCTAGCTCCGCCACTGTACATAACAATCACATCTAAGCTTCTCAATTTGTAAAATTTCAGTTTTTGTCAAAACCAAAGTTCAGCTGTTATCTAACCCTTGATTGAGCTACTTTCTGTTTGATTCAATGCAAACATTAAATAATACACAGCTTCAGCTTATAAATTTTCTTTAAAACTTTGCGTATGTATAATGATTTGTGCTACCTCTACAACTATTTGCATTTTACTTTTTCAATCTTACTATTTTGTTGAAATGTATATGAGTTAGACTTGATGTAAAAAACCAGGTTTTTTTCAGTAGGTTTTGTGTTATAACATTTTTGATTTTAATGACGTTGGCATTAAGCACTTAATTCCTTTATCCTATTTATTCCTAAATTGATTCTCCACCATTTTCAAGAAGATGTTTAAACTTGATACGGCTTCATCTTTGGTTTTTAAAAATAGACAGTACAAAAGTGTGAAAAATGATTTCTGAAAAGTAAAATATACTTGGCCTTCTTCTAGTGACGGTGCTTTTCAGCTATTTTTTTATTGTAGGCAACATGAGAATTTTGATGTTGCTTTCTATATACACATCTTTCACACACATAGTTTTCTCAATTATCTGTGTACTAAATGCAATTCCATATTTTTGACATACTTAAAATTTTGATGTGCAAGTTTTTTATGCCAAATTTTAATCAATGTCAACAGCAGACATTTTTTAGACTCAAAACAACTTTCCGTTTTGCTTGGCCGTGGCAATTACTTTCTTTTGTCAAGAATCTTAAAAATTTACACTTGCGCATCTGCAGACTGTACGTATATTTTGTCATTTGTTTAACATTTGTGTCACTGAAAATTAAAAAAATCAGTTTTAGTGCATATAAATTTTTTTTTGAGGTTGTTCAATCTTAATTCTATCTATTGAAAGCTTTTAGGTTTACATTGCCTACACTAATTTTATTAACTTTGCGTGCAAGGTATTCTCTTCAAAACGTCATATATGATGTGGTTGCACACTTCTTATACTTGAAATCCTTTTTACTGTGTCTAACATTTTGACGGTTGATGTCCAATGTTAATAGTTTAATGGTTTAATGGTAATAAAAGATGTTTTTCTGATCCGGTTTTTTAGTGTTATCACAATTTGAGTTGCTTTGCGAACTGTTTGTGGTGAAATAACATTTTTGTTTGCAAATATTACAACCGTAGTTCTTTTTGCAATAAGTACATATTTACCACTTGGCTTATTTTAGCAAAGTTTTTGACATGTTCTTTCATTCCGTTTTTTTTAATAATAATAATATATATTTTATTAATAAATATTCATATAATACAATACTGTACATAAAATATATAATAAATAATAATAAAATAGTTTCTTCCCTCTATCATCACTTGAGGTTTGCGGGTTCATTCCCATCTCAAGTTATCGGTATTGAGGGCTCGTGGTTGTTGTTTTTGTTTATTTTTTTATATACAAACATGTAGTAACTAGTAACATATGTTTAATTTTTAATTTAAATGGTACATAACTTAAAGTTTTTATGTATGTTGGTAGGCTGTTGTATTGTTTTATTGTTTCTTGGTATCTGGCTGCACTTGGCTGTTGAATAGTTTGTTGTTCTTATGTGTGATTTTGTTCTTGTTTGGTGATTGTGTATTTCTTTGTTGGACTGTATTGTTATATTGCTTTTTATCATTTTGTTGTTTATTATATATAACATTAATATGTTGTTTAATGTTATGATTTTTTTTGTTTATATTTAGCTTTTCTTTGTATAGTTCGGTTGTTGGCGAGGTTGTTGGTGTTCTTCTATTCATTGCGTATAAAATGTTTATAAGTTTGTTTTGTTGTCTTTGTAGTTTATTAATGTTTTTTTGCTTGTGTTTCCTCATAAAAGGATTAAGTATGTATTATATGATGTAAATAATGCATCATATACAGATATTTTTAATTGTTTTAGGAGATATTTTTTTATTTTCTATACTGTTGCTATAGTTGCAGAATTTTGTTTAACAAGTTTATTTATGTGTGTATCCCATTTCAAGTTATCTTGGATTGTTAATCCTAGATAGTTAACTTCTTTAATTTGTTTAATCTTTTTGCTATTTATTTTTATTGTGATTGGAATTTCTTCTTGTTTGTTATTAAATATCATGAATTCTGTTTTTGTTTCGTTAATAGTGAGTAGGTTATTATAATACCATGTTTCTAATTGTATTATGTTTTCTTTGATAAGTTTTTCTATTTTTTTGTTTTCTTTTCCTGAGTATATAATACAGGTGTCATCGGCATACATGCAAGGTGTACCATGTAGTTTTAGTTCTAGTATGTCATTTGTATATAGTATGTATAATGTCGGCGGTAGAATTCCTCCCTGTGGTATTCCGTATTCAGCTTGCATCGGTTCGCTTTCTATAAAGTTAATTTTTGTTTTTTGTGGTCTGTCTTTGAAGTACGTTTTTATTAGGTTCATTTCGTTGCCTTTTATTCCTATCTCGTCTAGTTTTTTATAAGCTTTGATTTTGATACAGTATCAAAAGCTTTTTTCATGTCGATGAAAATTGCTACTACGGTTTCTTTCTGATCTACTTTGTTATTTATGTAATCTACAAAATCATAAGCTGCTGTTGTTGTTCCCGAGTATTGTTGTTTGTAAATTATACCGTTTTTGTTTATATGTTCTGTTAGTCTAATAAGGATTACTTTTTCTAATATTTTATTTAATTTTGATAGTAGGGAAATTGGTCTATTGTTTTTTGATTTTGTTTTATCTTCTTTTTTATGTAAAGGCACTATTATTGTTTCCTTCATGTAATTTGGATATATACCTGTGTCAATGACTTTACTTATTATGTGTACTATAACTGGTGTTCGTGTTGTTTTATTTTATTAAGTTGTTTATAATTCTGTCAAAGCCGTGTGTTTTGTTTTCTTTCAGTTTTATTATTATTTTCTGGATTTCTTTTTGTAATGTGTGTTCAAAATGGATGTCGGTAATTTTCTTTTTCATTGTGGTTGTATGTGTTTTGTTGCTCGTTCCTGTGATTTGTTATTCTCCTTGAGTTTTTTCAATATTTGTAAAGTATTCATTTATTTTGTTTGCTATTTCTATCGGTTCTTTAGTTCTTGTTCCATCTTGTTTTACCATTTCTTCAATGTTGTTTTGTTTTGGAGTTTGTTTGTTAAGTTGTTTATTTATTGTTTCCCATATTTTTGTGGGGTTATTTTTATTAGTTAGGAGTTTTCTTTTATAGTATAACATTTTAGTATTCTTTATGATGTTTGTAGTTTTTTTCTTCTGTTTGTAATATTTTTTGTTGTTTCATTATTTGGATATTTAAGGTGATTTCTTTTTTCAATATTGTTTGTTGATCGATGGGCTTTTTTCTGTTTGTTTGATTCTTATTTTGGTTTGGTTGTTTTCTATAATTGCTTGCAGTTTTTGAAAATGATTTATATCTTTTGTGTCCATGTTATTGATATTTTTTGTTATTTTTGGATAATCTGTGCTCAAAGTACTAATATATTTGTTTGGTTTTTTGTTTTCTTTATAATTTAATTATTAATTCACAGTGATCTGATATGATTGAAGGTAATATTTTTAAATCTTCTATTTTCTGTTTGTTGTCTGATAGATTTTTTTTTCTATTTGGATCTGGATTCTTTCTTGTGTAGTATGTTATAGATGTTTTATTTACTATTTTAGATCCATTTTGTAATAACATGTTCTTGTATTCTTTTGTTGTATTATCATTTTCTGCAATGTTGACGTTTAAATTGCCTATTATTATTTGTGGTTTCTTTCTGTTGATTATATTGTTTTTTAGTGTAGTTTTAAATTTTTTTTATTCTAGGTGGTTTATATATTAGCAGTATTTTCCTCTTTTAGTTGTATCGTTAATATTTGTAAGTCTTTGATTGTTTTACTAGTTATTAATTTATATTCTGTACCTTCTGTACCTTCTGTACCTCTACATAACGTAATTTTCTAGAATATACAGTACTTGGTTATATGGTTTAACCAAGTTTCCATTACAGCTATTATTGTTATTTGAAACATTCAACTGACAAAGTTTTTTGAAAACTTTGAGAACTTGGCTTTGATGCTGTAGGATTTTTTGTTTGTTGTCTCAAACTGACAGCATTCTGGGTACTTTAAATTGTAGGCGTTCGACGATTTGGAAAAAGACTTCCCGGCACCAGCAGTTTTGGAAGTAATAATCCCAGGATTTTTTAGAGTATTTAGCTATTCTTGATGTTTTTGCTTTGCAACTGCACTCAATTCTTCACAGCTTATTCTGTAGTGTCATATTGAAATACTGTGAGTTCTGACTTTTTTCATATAACAGACAAAGTTTTTCTAATATCAATTACAAATCATATAGAGGTAAGTCTCTATAGGCCACCTAGTGGTAATATAATTATTTTCTTAAACAATTTCACAGAAGTTTTAAATATTTTATATAACTTACATGAATTTGTAATAATTACAGGAGATTTTAATGTCAAATTTAATCTTAAAAATGATAATGATACCATAAATGTAACAACTTTACTTCTTTCATTTGGATTGCATGGACACGTAAATAAACCTACAAGGAAAAACAACGTATTAGATAATATATTTACAACGTTTTCAATAAATCAACACAAATGTGAAGTTTTCAATTTAGGGATTGGAGATCATCTTGCCATAAGTCTTCATCTAAATATTACGTTACCTGAAAATGTTACTAAACGCATAAATTTCAGACCAATGTCCTCGGAAGGGTTTATACATTTGTATAAAACAGTCCAGCAATTAGATTTTCAGTTTATTAAACACTCAAATCTATCAGTTGAAACAAAGTTTAAAACTTTTATTAATAAAATTGTGTAGGCTGTTGAACTTGCATTTCCCGAAAAAAGTAAAGTTGTCACAAAATTTAAATCGAATCATGTAAGCTGGTTTAATCATGAATTACATCAAATGCAATCAACTTTACAATTCTTGACAGAATGTAATAACTAATAACTATGCACCATCTGATTATCTCATTTATTTCAAAAACTCGTCAGCGTGAGAGGACGTGAATTTTATTACTCCACTTAAAGTGTGTTTTAAAGTGTTTTTAATTAGTTATTGTGTGTTTAAAAACTATTTATTGTTCATTATATAGTGCGGAAAAAGTGAATAAAAATATATCATTAACACATAAGGTATTTAAAACCCTTCTAGTAGCTATCAGTAGAAAATTTTTCCACTATATTTTATTATTATTGACGTCACAGCCACATTCCGCGACAATTTTTGCGTACTCTTGACTTAGCAAACATACCAGTATAGCTAAAAGCGCTAGTTGCCCGTCTCTAAATCGAAGGGTCTGTGGTTCAAATCCTCACATTATTACAAATTTTTTATTTATTTATTTATGTTTTTTTTAACCTATTTCATATCTAAATCGTTTTTCGTTGTTTTTTTGTCAAATTATAACATTATATCGCCTAACTAACATCCTTTCCGAGGTCTTCAATTGTTTGTTATAATTATTAGTCACCACAATAGACCCTGTGGTGTGAAGCAGAGTCTCCCTGTCTTTTTGTGTAATTAAATTTAAATTTTTTTTTTTAAGTGTATCTCTGGTTTATGTCACTTGTTTGTTGTATTTTAAATAATGAATGATGGGTGCCATAACTCGTCAACAAACTAAATCAACATTATTGGATAATGATATTTTAAACCAAACTTTCAATAACGGTAGCATAGATAATACAAACGAAGAAAAAAATGATTCTACATTATCTGAATTAGAAAATACTGTTGATAATAGTGATGAAGAGAATAATAAATTACATGACACAATTCTTAAGTTAAAAGAAGAAATTCAATTGCTTAAAATTGAACTTGAAGCCAAGAATAAAATAATTGATGCATTAAAACCAAATCAAGGTCAAGTAAAGAAATTGACAATCAAAAATACTAAACAAAAAAATGTAAAAAACGTTTCCAGCCAGACAGAAGATTATCAAACAACAAATAGAACTAAAGTAGTACTTCAGACTAATTTTAAGAATAAAGAAAACAACGTTTTAATTCAAACTAATCCAATTATAATTAAAACATCTACAGTGCACACCCAGACTGGCAATATAAGCAAAAACTATACAAATATAATAAATTCCCACCTTCTCAACAATCTTAGTCAGGGAATATTAAACAATGATGTAATAAAAAACAAAAGTACAATTAAATTTTGCAACAATAAAATAAGAGAGATTCACATAATTGGAGATAACTACGCAAAAAACATATCGCCGTTACTGTCAACTAATCTCCCAGATAAAAAAGTTTCTGGATATGTGAAATCTGGTGCAAAATTCCATGAAATTGCAAAATGTTTTCCTATTAACAAAAAGTGTATAGCATCAGCAAATAAATGTATAGTACTAATAGGTGGATCCAATGACATACAAGATTGTTACAACTCCGTAAATATTTGTAACTTGATTAACAACATTAAAAGCAACATAAGTAAACTGTCAAGCTTACACATAATAATAACTTCCATACCGCTTCGATATGACCGTCCAGATTATAATAGTATCATCAAACATATAAATAATCGCATTAAACTTATGTGTGAAAAATTTAGTAATACTTTTTATGCTGATATTAATAAAATTTTAGATAGTGAACACTTTAACAGAGACGCTTTAAATAAACAAGGGAAAAGAACACTGTCAACATATTTACTTTCAATTGTTAACTTTGAAAAAAATAATAATTGTCCATTATGTAACATAGATGTACCAGGAACATCAAAAGAATCATGCATTTGTTTTACAAAGTTTAAAAGAAATCAAGTTATTAAGAAATATCCGATATTAAAATCTAATCAAATCTGTAAATCAACTTTATCAAGACAACACGTAAACCTAATCAACTATCAAATCCAATGTTTCAACAAATCGATTCGAACACCACAAAATCGTATTAATGAAGAACAAAATTTTCGTTTACCGAAAATTCATTGGAAACACTACCGATAGCATTTCTTCAACACACAGATTATTTTAAGCATTTTCAACACATCATGACAAATAATAATTCTAAATCAAATAACTATACATTAATGAATATTTTACATATAAATATTAGATCTTCTTTTAATAAAATAAATCGTATAGAATTGTTGTGCAATGAATGTAATTTTAGTATTTTATGTTTATCTGAAGCATGGTTAAATGAAACTCAATTAGATAGTTTTAAGATAGATGGCTACAGTATGATGGCAAGCTTTTACAGAAAAAATAATTCTCGAGGAGGGACCGCAATATTGGTCAAGAATAATTTAGTAGAACAATGCAAGTCAATAAATATTATAGAGAATTTATCTGTTGAAGACGTTATTGAATGCTGTGGAATATCAATTAATAAGTCAACTTGTATAGTTACTATGTATAGGCCACCTAATAACGATAATTATACAACTGAGTTATTTTTTAATCAATGTAACCGCATATTAGATGTTATAAGTAATCAATTTGAAAACATTATTATGTGCGGAGATCTAAACATTGACGAATTGAAAACCGACAAATTGACTAATTCGTTGAATGACATAATATGTGCGCATAATATGCATTCATTAATAAAAGACGCAACTAGAATACAGAAACGTCCAAATTCAGACAAAATTTCTAAAACATCTATAGACTATATAATAGTAAATAATCTGGATTCTGTGCAGTATAAACTTAACTTTGAACCCGGTTTGTCAGATCATTGTGCACAAGCTGTAATTATAAAAATAAAAAAACATTGTAGTAATTTGGTCACCTATGTCAACAAACGTCAATTTTCTGAAAAAAACTTAAATGAATTTAGGCAATGTTTTATTAAAAATAATGTGTTTGAGTTATGGCCAAATGATACGGATATTGATCTCATGTTTAATTATTTTTATAAAGAATTCAAATGGTGTTTTGACGTAGCTTTCCCAATAAAAAAAGTAAGACAATCGACTAGTTACTCAAACCAAAATAGAATAGTTTTTTCAAATAATTTGCGAAGTTGGTATAAGGAGACAAAAGATTTAAATGTTTTAGTTAAACTAACGGGTCGAGAAGACTTATTATTATTATATAAAAATAAAAATAAAACTCTTAATGACATGATAATTTTTGAAAAAAAGCAACATGCTGCAATCAGCATAGATAAAGCAAAAAATAAAAATAAAGCTTTATGGAACTTAGTCCAATATAAAAATAAGAAAAGAAAAAATATCGAAACTACTAAAAATAATACGGAAGTTGCCAACGAGTTTGCGAATTTATTTGAAAGCACTCTAAAAAATCTTTTAACAAATGATAATAATAATAATTATATATCAAATATGTGTATGTTTAATACTTTTTCTTTTATTCCTGTATGTGAGAATGAAATTATTGAAACAATATCAATTTTACATAATACTCAATCTACAGGTATTGATGATGTCCCAATACAGTTGATAAAAGCAAATGCAGACATTATTGCTCCGTACATCACTAATATTATTAATGCTTCTGTAACGCAAGGTAAATACCCGACCGTTTTAAAAAAATCTTATGTTATTCCAGTTCCTAAAAAAGGTGATGTTGTAATATCAAATCATAGACCAATTTGTATATTGAGTATTTTTTCAAAAATCATAGAAAAAACAATTTGTTGTCGATTGTTTTCTTTTTTAAACAAATTTAATATTTTAAATAATAAACAATATGGATTCCGAGCCGGTAGATCGACAGAAACTGCCACACTAAATTTAATACAAAGTAGTTTAACCAATTTGGAATTAAAAAAGGAATGTTTTATTGTTATGTTTGACCTAAAAAAAGCTTTTGATACTATCAATATTGATATACTAAGTATCAAATTATACAATATGGGCTTTCGCGGCTTTATAAATAGCTGGATTATATCATACCTACGAGATAGAAAATATTTGGTCAAATACAAAGATTCTTTTTCTGAAGAATATTCTCTTGATATGGGTACACCTCAAGGTAGCAACCTAGGTCCATTAATTTTTTTAATGTATGCCAACGATCTACCTCATCATATCACTGAAGGAGATGTCTTTATGTATGCAGATGATACTGCAGTCCTAATTTCAGCAAATACATTAGATGAAGCTAAATATAAGGTCACAACTATTATATCACAATTTAATAAATGGTGTAAACAAAACAAATTAATAGTAAATGTTGATAAAACAGTAATAATGCATATGTCTAACGTCTACAACAAGCATAACCAAATAACTTTTAATTTTAATAATACCGACTTAAAAACTGTAGCTCATACAACATATCTAGGCGTAGTTATAGATCAACATCTTCAATGGAATAAACATATAGAATACATTTGTTCTAAAGTTAATAAATCTTATTATTTAATCTCAAGAATCAAGAATCAATTCCACCAAGATTCTATTATTAACATTTATTATGCCGTAGTATATTCATACTTATCTTACAATATTTGTCTGTGGGGTCTTTCTACGGACTTCAACAGGTTGTTTATATTACAAAAAAGAATTATTCGGTTAATGTTCAATTTGAAATATACAGAAACATGTAAACCAAAATTTATTCAACATAAATTATTAACACTTCCATGCATTTACATTTTAAATATTTTATGCTACATTCAATCAAATAAATCTATATTTCAAAAGCATTGCGACATTCATAAGTATGAAACTCGAAACAAAGAAAAGTTAGTCACGTTTAAACACAAACATACATTTTTTCAAAAATCTCCACATTACTCTGGAATTGTGTTGTATAATAAACTACCACATTCAATAACAGTACTGACAATTGATAAATTTAAACATAAGCTTAAGTCATTTTTATCATTAAACGCATTTTACAGTACAAATGATTTTATGAACTGTTCCTTAACTTAAGGTCATCAAAAGTGTTTCTTTACTTTATTTATTTTTTTTGACTGTTTTGTTTGTTATTTTTAATCTGTTTGTATATTATAAGTTGTAATATCTATGTTTGTTTTATCATAGTTTGTAATATTTATGTTTAACTTTTAGTGTACATATATTTTGACCTGTTTAATATTGTAAAAACAATGTGCTGAATCAATAAATTTCTTATCTTATCTTATCTTATCTGAAAGATGCAATTTGCAGGCATAGGATACACTATAATAAAGAAATTATTAAACATAAACAAAATGCGCACGAAAATTATATAAATTTTTCGTCAAATCCTATAAAAGCTGTGTGGAACATAATCAAGTCACAAACACTGTCTTCTGAACATCCTACAAACAAGTTTACAGCTGTAGAATATAATAACTATTTTTTAAAGACTCTACGGGAATTAGTGGAAAAACTTCCAGAAAGTACAAAAAATTTTAACGAGTATATATTAAATTTAAACATGTCTGCGTCTTTTGCGTTTAGGGAAATAACGTTTATAGAAGTTTGAGATATTATAGAATAGAATAGAATAGAATAATTTGGTCAAAAATAGTCTCTTTCGAGTGACAATATATATACAATATTAAAAGCAGTAATAGTAAAGACTATTACATTTTAAATGTTAAAATTGTAAAATCATTAGTAAATCTGTTATTATATCCACTAACAAATCTAATAAACATGTGTATCACCTACCGAATATTTCCAAACGCTTTAAAGATATCAAGAGTAGTTCCAGTATTTAAAAAGGGTGAAAACACACTTTACAATTACGGACCTATTTCTATTATACCCATATTTGTAATTTTTTTGAAAAAAGTCTTGCTTTACAAATGCAAACATTTTTTGAAAACTACAATATTTTAAGTACATCTCAGTATGGTTTTAGGAGTAATCTTAATACATCTATGGCAATCACAGAACTTACAGATGTAATACAAATGGGTTTTGACAAAAAACATTACACACACGCAATGTTCTGCGACTTGACGCGAGCATTTGATTGTGTGTCTCATTCAATATTAATCAGTAAACTTAAATCATTAAATTTTGCTAATGATAGTATTGAGTTACTTAAATTATATCTATATTTAAAACAGCAATATGATGTGGCAAGTACAACATCTACAAAAAAAATAGTAACAATGGGGTGCCACAAGGATCAGTCCTTGGCCCTCTATTGTTTCTGGTATACATTAATGATCTACCAAACTGTTACAAAAACGCAAACTTTGTATTGTTTGCTGATGATACGACCATAATAACAACAAGTAATGACTTACATACATTGCGTGATTAAATAGATATCAGTCATTATATGGCCGATGAATGGTTTCTGGCTAATTCTCTTACCTTAAATGATAGCAAAACAAATAATGTTATGTTTTCTTTAAAAAAAGATTCAACAAATCTCACAGATAATGTTAAGTTTCTTGGTGTTAACATTGATTCTAAACACCAACAAGATTACTATTGTCTCTTTAATTTGCGCACATACACTCTACTATGGTTTATTGTATATTTAATTGGGGACATTCCGCAACGGCGCAAAATGTATTTAAAATGCAACGACGTTGCATGCGAATTATTTCTGGCCTAAATTTTAGAGACCCCTGTAGAACTGAATTCACTAAATTAGGAGTCCTGACACTACCATCTGAATACATTAAACAGTGTCTGATATATATAAAAAACAACGATGCTGACTATACTTTGCATTCCTCTGTGCATACATACTCTACACGACATGCATCAAACATATTACCAGACTATCAACGAATAAATAAGTCAAGATGCGGTAAAAACTAATACGCCATCCTTTTTTATAATAAGCTACCTCAGTGCATTAGAATGTTGCCTCCAAAAAAGTATATGACTAATGTAAAATCTTTGTTACTAGCCAATGCTTTTTACTCTGTAGATGAGTTTTTAAATTTATTTTTATTTCTTAATTGTTTTGTTATTATGTATATTATATTTTATCTCTTATTTTATATTGCTATACATTATATTTTTCTTCTTTGACGTGTGTAAATGCAGAACTGCATATTGACATCAATAAATATTATTATTATTATTATTATTATAATATTTGACTTGAAAAATTACAGTTTGCAATTTTGTGCGCTATTTTGCCGTCAACATTCAGTCGTTTTATGGTTTAAGCATCTACATTTTTTTTACCCTTGCCTTGGCAACAGCATCATCTTCATCACATTTTTGACTTCAACGTTAAATCAACTTTCTAACGCCAAGAAACACAGTTCACTTTCTTTTGCGCATTTTTTGACAAAATTTCTAATTAGAACATTATTATGTCTATGGGAACACAATTTAAAATTTGACTTTACTGTATTTACAAATATGAAAAAGATTTTATTGTAATTTTTTTAATAAATAGCTAATCTGACTAGCATCAAGTTTGTTGACATTTCCAATCAATTTAAACACAAAGGCAGATTTGTTGTTGCAAGATTTTTTTGTGCAAAAAAGTCTGGGCCTATTATTTTGTTAACCAACTAACGTTATTTTATGTTTTTAAATATGCCTTATATTTAAAAACATAAAACCACATAAAATATATAAAAATATGTGTAAACACAAACTAAGTATTCTAACGGCAAAATTTAATTATAATTTAACACTAGTTAAAAACTTTTTAATGCATTCTAATGCTATATGCAAATATACATAATTTGATTAAATTACTTTGACAAAATATAGTTTGATCTTGTCTGAATTTAAAAAAAATAATTGGTTATAAAATTAATTATATGTAGAAAATGGAATGACAGTAAAGTTGTTCTTTTGATATAATACTACAAATTGATATAGCGGTCGACAGCAACATTTTTTGCAAACATTGAATGTTTTGGATTTTTTTTTTTAAGTTGGTGCCAAATTGGTTTACGCATTTTGACGCACAAGAGCCTAGTTACATTTCGGCCAAATCCAAACTCCCAATTTTTGCTTTTTTGGCTTTTTTGGACAATATTTGTACGATCGGATTGCTGGCAAAAAGTTACAAGCAAAAAATCAAAAATTATTTTTTTTTTAAATTCTTGTTATACGTTATTTTTATCCCAATTTTTAAAATCAATAAAAATTGATAATTAAAAATATGTATTGCTATATTTAAAAACGTTATCACATACTTTATATTCAGTTACTATATCCGAAAAATAAATGCAAATGAATAAAAGCGCCATTTTTTTATATTGTGTAAATATATATATTAGAAAAGCTTAACCCCAAGTTGTAGTCCGTCAGCTTACAAAGAACAAAAAAAGTTAGACCATTTTATGTTGCAAAACATCTCTTTTTAGCATTTCAAGCAGTTGTTTCGAGCATTTTTGAACAACCGTACGTATTACAAATCTAAAAAAGAAAAAAAAATTATGAAAAAAATTATATAAAAAAACTGGACTGAAATAATTAGTATATACTCAGTGGGAAAAGAAGAAAAATAGACTATAATAGCTGAAACAAAGTCTTGATCCCAAAAACAAACTCACAAATATATACATTGAAAATGATTTGACTTTGGAAGAAAGAAGAATTCAAAAGATATTAAGAGATATAGCGAGGGAAGAGAAGTCAAAAGGCAGAAGAGTATGGTTAAGGTACAGCAAGTTAGAAATAGATGGAGAGATATACAACTGGAGTGATAAAAATTACGGAACATTAAAAAAGACTAAACGCAAAGCAAAAAAATCACTAGTATCATAAATACAAAATAGTAGAAAACGCGTGCAGGGACCAAGAATATGACATAAATACACAAGATAAAAAAACAAACAAAAAAATGAAAAAGAAATGCAGTGAAAAAAAAACAGACAAGCAGAATTTTGTTGTGGAACGTGGCTGAGATCGGAAACAAAGACTATGAGTTCTGGGAGTACATAAAAACTTTTAATATAATTAAAATGGTAGAGACGTGGATAGATAACAAGAATTGGGGAAAGTTGAAGCCCGACATGCCGACCAAATACATTTGTAAATGTTTACCGGTTATAAAAAATTAAAAAAAAAGAAGAATCAAAGAAGACATAATTACTAGTATAAAAATGAAATTAAGTCAAAAAAAAAAAAACGATGGGGTTATAGAAAATAAGGAAATACAAGATAGAATCTTTTTGTAACAATTAAAACACAGATGGTTTTGAGTATTAAAGATTTATTTGAAAAACTGCTACATGTTTTACCACACAGTGGCATTATTGAGCAGATGATTAAGCAATTTTTGTAGGGATGAGAAAAACATAAAGCAATAACAGTGTACAACAGAGATATAAAAAATACTAAGCAATAGTTAGAAACTAATACAAGAAGAAAAAAATTTGATTATAGGGGAGATTTTTACGCAAGGATTGAAAAAAAAAAAAAAAGAACCAAACAAGATGCTCACATCAGAAACAAAGAATCAAAGGATATTATAGAAAATAGAGAAGGAAAAAAACTGCTAAAAATGATAGAAGAAAAGGGTTGAGACTTTTTTTTAAATAAAAACTTAATAATAATCCGTAATAGACTACGTAGTTGTGAATAAGACAGCGTAGGAAGAAGTAGACAAATTAAATAAAGTAAAAATAAGAGTAGAATCAAATCATCAACCATTAGAACTGAGCATAACTAGAGAAACAGTAAGATAACAGGAAAATTAAAAAAAAGTAACATAACAGAATCTATGAAAAATTTTAGATATGAAAATGCAGAATGTAGAAAAAACAATCTGGTTATTAATTACCGCAATTTAAATTGTAAGAAAATTAAACACAAATAATCTTTGCCTAAAATAGATGAGATTTTCGACAATTTAGGTAGTTGTATTTATTTTACTTGCCTTGATCTTGCACAAAGTTTTTACTAAATCCTTTACCATAAAGGTTCAATCCAATAAACGGCATTTTCTGTTAATAATAATACGATTATTTCTTGTCTTTTGGCCTTGAAAATTACATTTACAAATACATTTACAATTTTCCAAAATAATAAAACTACTTAATTTTTATAAAATTAACACAATTAAAAAAAATTCTTCTCTATTTGTCTACTTTTTTTCTTTGTTTTTCAACTGCCCTCATCCATTCTACCCCTCTTCCATCCTCTTTCAATATCTCATTTTGTCCCATCTGTTCTTCTCTCATTTCGTTACACTCTTTCTATAGTTTCCTAAGTTTCTCCGCACATTCTGCACATTTTCAAATCCTCTTCTATCCAAAATCTTGTCACTCGCTCTTCATTACCACATCTGAATCTTTCAATCATTTTTTTATCATCTTTACTATATCTATTGCTCTTTAAGTACATTGGCAATTCACTTTCTATAATATGTTCATAGTTTGCGCTGCACCTAGACTTTTTCATTTGCATTCTCCTTTCTTGCCTTTGTATATCTCTATCTCTTTCCATAATTTTGTACCATGTCTTTCTCCCAGATTTTCTCATTCTTTCAATTTCTTGGCTTGCATACCCATTTGTATTGTAATCATTTTCCTTGATCTCTCCTAGATTTTCATTTCTTACTCTCATTTTCTTTTTTATGCATTCTTGTAAGATTTTACATTCGTGTCTCTGTCTCATTCTTTCTTCATACTTCTCTTTTGCTCTTTTTCCTGCTTCTACTCTTAACTTATCTTTTTTGACTTTCTCCAGCACAATATATGCTGAAGATTCTCTATTTAAACGTAGCTCCCATCTCCATTATTTTACATGTATTGCTTCTAATTTTTCTTGATCTTTCCATCCCCATATTTCTGACCCATACAATATCATACTCCTAAGGGTGCAGTCTCACTGCACCACCGCCATCAACTATCACCGTTTGCCACTAACCACCAAAATGTACTACGGTCTCACTGCAGCCACTGGTGACCACCAAATATTTAAATTTCCCACTCTTTTCTATGTCAGTGGAAGAATGCTATATTTATATATTTATATTTTGGGCCATTTATTTACTAATGTAAATAGTTTATCAATTTTGGATGGTGTCCATGTTTCTCCCATGTTACCGTTTTTAAAATTCTCAAATATCAAAGCGAAAATGACAGATTATGTTTTGATTTGTAAAATATCAAGTAAGTATGTTTCAAATGACGATCAACCGTTGCCGCGCTACCACCAACCGATTTGAAATTATGAAACGGTGGTTACCAAATGACAGATGCCGGCGAGAATAGTGAATCAGTGGGACCGTCGCCATATGATTTAACGTGTTCGATTTTTAGTTGGTGGTGGTGGGTGGTGCAGTGAGACTGCAGCCTAACTAAACTATCAAACATAAGTCCTTTTATTCTCATACATTCAAATTTTTTTTCACTTATTCCCCAAACTTGTCCCACTACTTTATTTGCTTTTTGAGCCATCTCTTTAATGTGTTTGCTCTCGGTGTTACTCGTACAAAAAAACATATCTCAAATATTTAAAAAAATTTACTTCCGTAATACCTTGTCTATTCCATTTCCAGTCCTCCATTTTTTTCTCCCACCCTTCTTTCTGAACACCATAATTTTTGTTTTTTTTACATTAACTTCTAAACTTTTTTTTTCTAAAATATTTTTCTAACCTTTTTATCATCTCTTTCATTTGCTTTGGTTCTTTTGCTAGTATTACCATGTTGTCTGCATATTCTAGCGACTACACTTTATCTCTACCAACTACTGCTTGAACCAACTTTAATTTTTTTTTACATCTGCTATGTAGGTTGCAAATAAAGTAGGACTCAATAAACAGCCTTGTTTTACTCCTTTCGTTGTCCAAAATCTTTCACTTATTTTCCCGTTAACTCATACCCTACTTGCTGTTGCCTCATACACGTCTTCCATTCTTCTTACCAGGTGCTCGCTAATTTCTGTTTTTCTCATACACTTCCACAGTTTCTCTCTATCCACACTATCAAATGCCACCTTTAGATCCAAGAATAACGCATATGACGCATACTTTCCCCCCTTTCTTTGCTATTTCCATTTCTACAACATGGTGTAAAATATATACGTTATCCATGGTACCTCTTCCTTTCCCGAAGCCGACTTGCCCATCTGGAATTATCTCATTCATACTTAGTTCCTCATTCAACTTTTCTTCTAATATCATGGCGTAGATTTTCTATGCCGTATCCAGTAGTTATTTACTAGCTTTTTGGTTTCACTTTTGTGTATAGGGCATACAAGACCTTCTCTCCATTTACTTGGAAACCCTTCTCCCTTCTATACTCAGTTTATTAATTTACTCAATCTCTCAATCAGCTCTTCCGTACCATACCACTACGCTTCTGTATCCCATCCATACCTGGCGCTTTCCTTTTTTTTTAATTTTTTATTTTCTTCCATATTACTTTCTTTGAAATTTTTTCCGCTTGGTGGATTGGCTCTTATCTGTTTAGTTTTTTTTTTTTTTTCTTTTCTGTTTCAAACAAACTTGAAAAGTGTTCCTTCCACGCTTCTATTGGTATTGCTTCATTATCTCCCTGTTTTCTTTTTATTTCTTTGTTTATGCATTTTCATGCTTCTGTTTCTGTCTTTATTTTTTTAATTTCTATTTCTTCTTTTTTTTAAATTCACTTTTAGCTTTTTTACACTGATTTTTGTATGCCTTCTGTTTTTTCATAGGTTCTTTTTTCTTTTGTGTTTTTGTTGTTTCTCCAGTGTCTTAACATCTTTCTGTCTTCTAATTTTTTCTTAGTACATTCGCTGTTCCACCATTTGCTCTTTTTATTTTTTTTCTTCTTTTTTTTTATGTTTTTTTTTATTACCGCTTCTCCGATTGTTTTCTTTAATTCCTTCATTATCTCTTCGACATTTCTTTCGTTTTCTCTAATTTTTCTCAGATTTTTTTTGTCCTATCACACTTTCTTCCGTCCATATTATCTTTTCTTCACTTCTTGTCTTCTCACAGTTTTCCCAGTTAAGTTGAGTTCTAATGGCTGGTAGTTTGATTCAATTCCTATTCCTACTTTAAAATTGTTTATCTCTTCTCACGCCTCCTTATTTACAACTAAGTAGTCTATTACTGATTGCCTGTTTGTCTCTATATAAGTAAATTTTCCCTATTCATCTCCTGTGATGTTTCTATTTTAAATGTCCCAACTTCTCTCTTCTATCATTTCTTTTCTTTTTCTATTTTCTGTGGTACCTTTTGATTCTCTGTTTCTTGTGTCCTCGTGTTTGATTTTTTCTGCATTCTTTCCAATTCTTGCGTTGAAGTCCCATTTTCTGTTAATAATGGTCATTTGAACTCAAAAATGCTCCATTTACGTTTTAACAAATGATGGACAAAATTCTTTAAAAAAAAATTTTGCAAGCAATATTTTGTGTATTTATCATCGATCTATATCAATAAATAAAAGTAAAATTATTTTTTAATTGCTTTCGTAAAATAAAATTAAAAATACAACTTGAAAAATCAAAATTCTTAACAAAAAAAGTATAATTTCTAAGCTATATTGTCATTTATAATGGTCTTAAACCAAATCCATAAAAAGATATTATTCGTAATCTAAAAATGTTTTTTGAAAGACTGTAAAAAAAATAAAATCGTTTCAAGGATTACTTAGATACTATAAAAGATTGGTCCTTTTTTTATACACTTTTAAATACACAAGAAAAAACAAAACAAATGATATAAATGAATCTAACTACAAACTTTTCAAAAATACAAACTTCTGATCACCCATTTTTCTATACACCCAATTTTTTTGTGTAACCACAAATGCTTCAGATATAGTAATTGGTCCTGTACTTACCCAGGAAAACAAACCAGTCTCATATTACTAAAGAGTTTTGTTTTGTTAGCCAGTACGGTAAATGATGTTGAAAAAATTCCTGAATTAGGTAAAGGTACTATCTATTCACAATCTGATAATACTTTTGCCAAAATAACTTATTAACGGATTCAACCTACAAATCTTTGTAAATATCTCTGCAATAAAGACACAGTTTTTTGCCGCAAGAATATTTATAGTATTTATTTCTTGAAAAAAATTTCAATACCTTAATTTCTATACCATTAAAACTCTTATCTTATGTAAAAATAAGATAGTAGGTATAACAGACAAAGACAATCAGTTAAATATACAAAATAAAACAATTTATTAATCTATTACAATCTATTACAATCTAAAACAAATAAAATTAAAAAACTTCTGTTTCTGTTTCTTTATTTTCAATTAATGACATAAAATGACAAAAACTAAAAATGCTAAAAATACTAACAAAAAAGAAGATTCAAGTGAAAGCGAAAAACAAACATCAAATAAAGATATTATGGAAACCTTAAAAGACCTCAAAAAATTGTTGGAATACATGAGCAATAAATTCGATGAAGTTTTGAAAGAAAATAAAGAAATAACGAAACAATTAAAAAAAAATTAAATGAAGAATTAAAAGAATGAGTCAAAATTTTAGAAATATAACATTAGAAAAAACAGAAAAAGAAAAAATAAAAAACAATGTCATAATAGTTGGAGTTGACAAACAAGAAATTAAAAAAAAAAAACGGAAAAAGTTGTGATAAAGATAATAAAAGGATTAAACACAAACATAAAGAAGGAACAGATGAAATCAGCCTGTAGAAAAGATACTTTGAATGAAAAATGCTTAATAATAGTTGCATTCAAAAACAAAAAAGATAAAAAAAATATACTAAAAACTCGAAAAACAATTGGATCAATCACTACTACTACTAGAATGCGAACTAAAAGGAAAAGCTAATAATATATATTTATATATATATATATATATATATATATATATATATATAAACAAACAACTAATAACACAAGCAAATAACCTGTTTTATAAAGCAAGAGAACAAGAAAAAGAGCTTAAATATAAACACCTATGGACTTAAGATGGAAAGATATACATAAGAAATACAGAAGCAAGTATAAAAATTAAAATTAAAAACCTTTCCGATATAGAAAGTTTAGAGTAAAAAAATCCAATTTAAAACTAAATAAATAAACACAAAACTGAAATGTATACTATATATCTGCACAACGCAAGAAGTGTAAAAAACAAATATTACAAAATTGAACTAATACCTACCATACACAATAATCCTACAATAATCGGAAACTTGGTTTAAACCATATAACCAAGAACTGTATACTCTAGAAAATTACAATGTAGAATACAACTCTAGAAACACAAAAGAAGCAGGAATTGCAATGCACATTAAAAAACGTAGAGAATATAAATTAATAACTAGTAAAACAATCAAAAATATACAAATATTAACAATACAACTTAAAAAGGAAAATACTGCAATAACTCTAATACACAAACCATCTAGAATAAATTTTAAAGATCTTAAAACTACACTCAAAAACAATATAATCAACATAAAGAAACCACAAATAATAATAGGCGATTTAAATCAACATTGCAGAAAATGATAATACAACAAAAGAATACAAGAACATGTTATTAGAAAATGGAAGAATAGTAAATAAAACATCTATAAAATACTACACAAGAAAGAATCCAGATCCAAATGGAAAAAACTCCATATTAGATCACGTTATTACAAACAATAAACAGGAAATAGAAGATTTAAAAATATTACCTTCAAACATATCCGATCACTGTAAATTGATAACCAAAATAAAAAGAAAACAAAAAACCAAACAAATATATCAGTACTTTGAGCACACACTCACATTATCAAAAAATAACAAAAGATAACATGGACACAAAAAATATAAATCATTTTCATGAACTAGAAAAAAAAAACTGCAAGCAATTATTGAAAACAACCAAACCAAAATAAGAACCAAACAAACAGATAAAAGCCGATGAATCAACAAAAAAGTGTTGAACAATATTAAAAAAAAACAAACTACAAAAAAATGACATATTATATGTAATAGAAATAATAAAAGATATTTAATCCAAATTATGAAACAACAAAAAATGAATATTACAAACAGAAGAAAAAAACTACAGACATAATAAAGAATACAATGTTATAATATAAATGAAATTTCCTGACTAATAAAAATAAAAATAAACAACTTAACAAAAAAACTTCAAAACATAACAACATTGAACAAATAGTAAAACAAGATGGAACAAGAACTAAAAAACCGATAGAAATAGCAAACAAAATAAATGAATACTTTACAAATATTGGCAAGAAAACACATCACAAGAACAAGCAACAAAACACATACAACCACAATAAAAAAGAAAATAACCGACATCCATTTTGAACACACATCAGAAGAAGAAATCCACAAAATAATAATAAAACTGAAAGAAAACAAAACACCCGGCTTTGACAAAATTACAGAAAACCTAATAAAACAAAATAAAACAACACTAACACCAGTTTTAGTACACATAATAAATAAAGTCATTGACACAGGTATATATCCAAATTACATGAAGAAAACAATAATAGTGCCTATTCATAAAAACGAAGATAAATCAAAACCAGAAAACTATTGACCAATTTCTCTACTATCAACATTAAATAAAATATTAGAAAAAGTAATCCATATTAGACTAACAGAACATATAAACAAAAACAGTATAATATACAAACAACAATATGCTTTACAACAATATTCGGAAACAACAACAACAGCTTATGATCTTGTAGATCACATTAAAAAAAAGTAGATCAGAAAGAAACCGTAGTAGCAATTTTTATCGACATAAAAAAAGCTTTTGATACTGTATCAAAATCAAAGCTTATAGAAAAACTAAACGCAATAGGAATAAAAGGCAACGAACTGAACCTAATAGACAAAGACAAACCACAAAAAAACAAAAATAAACTCTATAGAAAGCGAACCGATGCAAGCTGAATACGGAATACCACAAGGAGGAATTCTACCTCCAAAATTATACATACTATATACAATTGACATACTAGAACTAAAACTACACGGTACACCTTACATATATGCCGACGACACCTGTATTATATACTTAGGAAAAGAAAACAAAAAAAGAGAAAAACTTATCGATGAAGACAATAAAATTAGAAACATGGTATTATAATAGCCTACTCACTATTAACAAAACAAAAACATAATTTATGTTTTTTAATAACAAACAAGAAAAAATTACAATCACAATAAAAATAAGTAGCGAAAAGATTAAACAAATTAAAGAAGTTAACTATCTAGGAATAACAATTCAAGATACTTACTTTGTTAGGATTACATTATCAGACGGTTAAATGGATTTCTAGCTATATAACAGGCCGCACACAAAGTGTAAAAATTAAAAATTTTATGTCTAATCAAATTAATGTTACGTCCGGGGTTCCTCAAGGTTCTCATTGTGGACCAGTTTTATTTCTTTTATTTGTTAATGATTTGTGTAATGTTATCCAAAACTGTCAATACTTGTTATATGCAGACGATTTAAAATTGTTTTCTAAAGTTGGTTCAATATATGACTGCAATAATATTCAACAAGATTTAAATAACTTAAATGAATGGTGTAATAATAATAAACTTTTGTTGAATATGTCCAAATGTAATGTAATTTCGTTTGTTAGATCAAATACATGTATAGTTAACAATTATAACCTTGACGGATGTCAATTAACTCGTTTAGATGAAATTAAAGATTTGGGTGTTATATTTGATCAAAAGTTAACTTTTTCTAAACACATCTCCAATATTTGCACAAGAGCACGACAAATGTTGGGTTTAATTAATAGATCGGCATATGAATTAAATGTCAATGCACTTATTTCCTTATACATATCACTGGTAAGATCAATATTAGAGTACGGATCAGTTGTTTGGTCACCATACCAAATAGGCCACCAACGTCAAATAGAAACCGTCCAACACAAATTTTTTAAATTATTATCTTTTAAAACTAGATTGCCTATTGATGTGTTTGGTTATGATTTTTTTTCCCAAAATTTTAAATTACAACATCTTGGTGAACGAAGAATTATTATCGATCTTTGTTTTATTAATAAATTAATTAATAGTCAAATAAATTGTATTGATCTTTTATCATCCCTAAACTTTAATTTTTGTCAAGATCGATATACAAGAAATTCATATCTATTCCGGTGCAAACTCTATAGAACCAATTATTTGCATAATTCTCCAATATCTCGGTTAATGAATGAAGTTAACCATTTCTCATCTATTCAAAGATTAAATGTATTTGATCACAATCATAAAAGATTCAAAAAAGTTTGTTATAGATTAAATAATTTAATGCTATTTTATAGTACAATGTAAATTTATAGCGTTATACACATATGTATTATCAATTGTTTGTATTTTTTTTTATTGTAATGGCGATTGCCGTAAATAAAGATATTATTATTATATTATTAAGATAACTTGAAATGGAATACACACATAAATAAACTTGTTAAACAAAATTTAGCAACTATAGCTGCAGTATGGAAAATAAAAAATTATCTTCAAAACAATTAAAAATATCTGTATATTATGCATTATTTACATTATATAATACATACTTAAACCATATATGGGGAAACACAAGCAAAAAAAAAACATTAATAATCTACAAAGACAACAAAACAAACTTATAAAAAATTTATACGCAATGGATAGAAGAACACCAACAACCGAACTATACAAAGAAAAGCTAAATATAAACAATCTGAAAACTTTAAAAAACATATTAATGATATAAAAAATAATCACAAAATGATAAAACGTAGTGATGCCGCCGGAACCGGATCCAGATCCGGTATCCGGCGGATTCGGCCAATATTTCAAAGATTCGGTTCCGGCCGTATCTTGATAACTATCCGGTCGGATTCGGCCAGATCCGGCCGGATCCAATTTTTTTTAAATATATGAAACTAATGAAAGTAGAATAAAAATTTATTAATAAAATGTAAAAAAAAAAATATAAAATATAAAAATCATAATAATGAAAATAAATATAATATAATAATATTAATAAATAATAATTAAAATATTATATTAATCAATATTATCAATAATATTTAAATTATAATGTAAGAATATTATATTATATAATATGTTTTTTTTTATAGACATCGCCAGCTTGAGAAAATAGTCTTTCGCTGAAGACGCTGGATGCCGGCGCTGATAAATATTTATTATTTTTTTATGTTTTTATGGATCCGGCCGGATTCGGTTGCATCCGGTCTTGGATTCGGTTCCGATTTATTTTGTAGGTGATGGTTCCGGTATCCGGTTAAGGCCAAAAAGTGGATCCGGCGGCATCACTAATAAAAAGCAATATAACCATACAGTCCTACAAAAAATACACAATCACAAAACAAGAAGAATATCACACATAAGAACAGCAAAGTATTCAACAGTCAAGTGCAGCCAGATACTAACAACAGAAACAATAAAACTATACAACAGCCTACCAACATACATAAAAACAACAACAACCACGATTTTCAATACCGATAACTTGAGATGAGAATGAACCTGCAAACTTCAAGTGATGATAGAGGGAAGAAATTATTTTATTATTATTTATTATATATTTTATGTACAGTATTGTATATGAATATTTATTAATAAAATATATATAATTATTATTATTATATCGGTACTAACAAAACATATGCTTAACTTATACTAAAGTATTATTGGCTTAATTTAAAAAAAATCGATAGTAAATTACATCAGTAAATGTGAACCATGTCTTACAATCAAATATGATAGAAATAGTTATAAGATTCCATTTCAAAAATCAGTGTTACCAACACAACCATTTAAAACTCTTTATGCAAAATTAACGTACCAAAGATCATCCTCAAATGCTACCCAAATAACGATTATTTTTAAGATGCCATTGGTAACAAACAAGAATTAGACTATTATCATCAAATCTTATTTACATCTGATAAAAAAATATAATATCCAATTAGAAAAACAAATTATCATTCTATTTACAATCATATGGTTAATGAAACTATTCGAAATCTTCATACATTGATGCCTCAACGCTTCAATCAATCTGCAATAAAATTAGTAACCGGAAATAATTCTCAACTAAACAATCAAAATATGCACATTATATCAGATACTATCAAAAATTCAGTTTATAAAACAAATTAAAATCCATTGCAAATCAAACACAAGAGCGTTTTAAAACATTTATTACTAGCTTTAACGATAACATCAAAATTCTTTTAACATTTTATAAAACAGAAACATAACTTTAAGCTTTCTTTCATAATCGATATGCAAGGCAAAATTTTGCAAATAAAATTCATTCCTTCTTAGTCTTATTTGAACCAATTATGCAAGAATTGAACTAACATTTCACTGTCAGAAATAATTAACATTGAAAAAGAACTATTAAAATACTACAAATTAAATCAACTTGTCCTTTTGGAGAAACAACCTTAGAAATGATTACAATACAGTAAATTTATAATTATTTTCAACATTAAGAATGATTGTTATGCTTAAAATTCCCATTTTAAAACGAAAGTCATTTTTTTTGTTCAAAATATTACCTATCTAATGCTGACAAACTAATGATAATACCACCTGTTCCATATTGGTCCAATAAATTATGATTTACAAAATGTATAAAACATCAACCTGGAAAATAATGTTAGAATCAGACTCAATCTAGATGTATGATTTTAAGACATCAGCTACCATTTACAAAATAATTTTGTCGTTGCCAGTTCTAACCATTTAAAAGTCATCAATCACTGCACTAAAGATAAAATATGTTCTCTGGAAATCAATGGGAAATTGTACAATGTCAATAAAACCATCAAAATTAAAGTTTCAGACGTATTTTTACCATATAGTCGATATAAGTACATCCTGCTATTTCATACATCAACTGGACAATGGTTCTAATTTTAGTTATCTTAATTAATTAACTTCAGCAGTTTTTGTAGTAATTAAAAAGAAAAAACGTGTCTACCACTTTTAGCTGAAAAATATTAAGAATAATATGCAAAACTGTTGCATAATCTGGTATAACTTGTAGCAATTGCGGCGTTATCTTTCATAACAGTTGCGCTATACGCTATAAGAAATGCAATTTCGGTACTCTATTTAAATTGGATGATTCCGAACTTCCAAAACTTTATAAAGAAATGTTTTATGTGATGAATAGCGGTCGAGAATAAATTACTCTTAGATAAAATTGCCTATCTTGAAGAGAAGATTGCCGAAAAAGATAAAACTATTTAGTACGAAGCTCGCAGTGATCAACTAACTGTTCCTACTACTGCGTCGCTCACTAATAAAACGGTGCAATTGATTTAGCCTGTAGTTTTTCCTTCTTTAGCAAGCTCTGTTATTAAGGGAAAAACTAATCTTTTCAAAAAGTCAAACTATCTTTGGTTGTGGCCCAACTATTGACAAACTGCAAGCTTATGTGCTTACTTCCTACGTACATGTTTCTAAAATTAGACGTGGAACTAAAAAAACTGATATAGTAAATCATATATATTAAATTTAAATTTCCCGTTTGCTAAAAACGTGCGACATTGTCGCATCTCCAGCTACCTGCTGACTGCGTCAGCACACATTTTGTATAAAAGCTTTATGATATTTTATTCTAGTGTTAGTTAGATATAACTCACTGTCTAAAGTCGAGTGATTCTATGTTTTATTATGTTTCAATAAATAATGATAAATTCATTATTGTGTAAAATCCATTATTTGCGCGCTTCTCTATAAATTGAACTTACACCAATATCAATACATTCTGTAAAATTAGCAAACATAAAATCTTTCTCTAGTATAAAACCCAATAGGTTGTGATGCTAGATTTCTTATCATAACATAAATAAATAGTATACTATAATATTACTTATTTAACACAACTCCAAAGTATACTCTAATACCAGTGTGTTCATAACTGCTATTACTAATGTGCTTTGCATACAACCTCAAAATTCAAATAGTCTGTGAAAACTTGATAATCTTTTGCAGTTATTGTGTAACCCCAAACCTCAACTGCCAGTGAACAACATGCTTTTGACTATTACATATAAAGCCTAACTACCAGATAAGGACTTAACTGTCAGTGTGTGAATAGCAATCTTTTGAAGCCCCCAAGCCAGCTACAGCTGTCAATACCTCGATGACCTTACTGCTAATGTATTTTGTGTTACTTTGGTATCTGTGTAAATCATTTTAGACATCTGAATTATACCCTTAAAATCACCCGATTGTATAATTAAACCTTTTTCTTTTGAAACTTGTAAGATTCCAATAATTTCTATAAAAAAATATTATAACAATGTATATAATTCATTAACTATTGTAAACAATGCCAACAAATAACACTGTTAACACTTCTCAAATGCGCAGTTACGTGTGTGGCAGCCAAAAGGGTAAAGATATCAAAACATCATTCTTGCGAGTAGACTCCAGCCGTTGAGAGGTAACAACACAAAGAAAATTTAGATATAGATTGTTGTTAATATAAATCACATTTAATTTAACATAAATTTTAAGTATGCTAAGCTACAGCAATTTTAAAATTAAAAAATTAAAAATATAAAACTATCGAAAGCGTTGATATGAGATATATTTTTTTTATTTATCTGAATAACAAATAAATTTAACAGACCAACTCAAAAAACACATATAAAGAAAGGTAGCTATTTCCTACACCAACTTTGAAGTCTAAGCGCTACTTTTTCGATGATATTGACTTATTTAATTTATATTATTAGAAAACAGATTCGATACCAAATTCCTAATAATCACGATTACAAATTCCCCAACATTCTAACTTTTTTAAATTAAATTAATTGTTTTTTCATCACCGATGAAATTTCTTGATTTGATCGCACGATTTGAAAATACAAATAAAACGTGTTCCGTTTTGACTCAGTTCAGTTTTTTGAGCGCAGATCGATCGTTTCGTGGGAACGTCCCAGGCGAAGAAAGGACGACCGTAAAAACGAAGGCAAGAGAAAATGAAGCGAAAAAATAAAGTACATGATGAGCGCGATTGCAGCGCGAATGATAAAATCGATTAAGACGTAATAAAACCTGTCGAGCGAACATTTAAAAGCGCCGATGAAGAAATTGCATAAAAATCGTGGAAATGGTTTGCCAATTTGTCGCACTTTTGCCCCGCCAATGTTCAAGTTCATGATTCATTTAATCGCAAAGAGAGCAGATTGCATCGAAAAAAAGTTAATTATGCGCGATGCATACTGTGAATTGATTGAAATATATATTGTGTCAGAAGATTATAGATGACAGGAAAATGAAATTGATGTACAATTTCTAATACTTTAATCAAAGCTGATGCTGAAATGCATGGACATTGAACAAATTGTGTGTCATCTTCACTGTCAAATTTACAGTAAAGATATCAAATAAAAATAATATCTTATAAATACAAAAATTTAAACATTTAATTGTTTAATAAAAAAAAGGAACTGTTAATTGAATCAACGGCAAATTTCACTGGAGTGAATCTCTTTCTTTAGGAGATAAATTGTCCAGTCATCTGATGGCATAAAAAAATAAAATTGACGACCACACACACTCACACCCGGCAGCATAGGAACGGGGGCACGCACCGAAATTTCCATTCGACCACTTAAAAAACGAAACAAAATGACGGAGATTATGGGATTAATTCATGTTAAGAGATTTCCGGAACGAATCATGAATTAGACAATGAGCAATTGGTGATTAAAGTCTTGTGGGAGGCGGCGACCGGAGAGGGAGAAAGCAAAAACAAAGCAATTAGCTGGGTATGTAGCGCGGGATCACTTCTTATCTGAATATCTGGTGTAACAAACTGAAAATCCACACGAATATAAATAGCCGGAATAGATGTAAGCGATAGACTACACTTAGCGATGCTTGAGAGCCGCCCGCGATCATTATGTAGTTGGTTGGGACAGGCGAAACTAAACTAATTACTGATTAATTACCGTTGAGAGAACCACCCGTACTTCAACAGAGGAAGAATATTAATGAATTGGTACGAGCGTGTGTAGCTAAGGAGTTAAACTATATTTTGTATAATTATTAAACAATTTTATTTAAATGTATAAAAAACAGTTATACAGAAATATTTAAAAGACCAATTAGATATGCATATATATAAAAAATGCTATCAACGGATGTCTTTATACTCATATTTTTCATAGATACAAAAACTTTTATATAACCAATTTTATAGTCAGCAAATTTTTATTCAAACACCATTTTCAAATTTTATTTTATTTAAAAGTATAAAATTTCTATGTAAATCTGATTTTGATTTTGCAACGTAAAGAAGCTGTGATTCCCAACCTTTTTTGTGTGAATGTACCCTAATACAAAATATATAATATAATTTGCACAATTACATGACATAATTATAAATATACTATTGCTATATTATGTAGATACCAGTAGGTTTACAGCCTGTTTAAACACATGCATGTTTATATAAATATGTATTATACTTACATTTTATCACATTACAGAAAGGTAACAATAAGTAATAAAAAATATTGGTTTTAATAGTAGTTTTTTATGAGTTTTTAAAAGTTAATAATGTTATTTGTTTAGTTTATGTTCTCTGGAATTCTATACTATTATACAGCCGTAAACGATATTGTGCTTTTATTTGTTGGCTACAATAGAAGGATTGAAAATGTCATGTTTTTATAGTTTCAATATTGATCTTACAAAGTTTAGTTTTTTGGTTTTAATAATGTTTTTAAATTTCAGTCTATTTTTATATGTATTTTCTAGTATGTACGTTAAGTTTATCAGATACTGAGATGTGTTTAACCAAAAAGCAAGTACGTTATGTTAGGTATTATCACATTGTTATTGATAAAATTAGTTATTTTACTACATCAATAAAAATATCACTTTTATTGGTATTAGGTATGTATTTAGTTTTTGCTATGGACTAGAACAGAGGTGGCCAACCCCCGGCCCACTTTGAATATTTTTCTGGCCCGCGAAATTTATCACACTTTTAAAAAATATTTTTTTGGCAAAAGTAGTGAAAACAAATTTATTAAAAAATACATATTCAAAAAATGACTGAAGAAATTAAGAAAAATTTGATTTTAAAATAATATTCTTGCGCATATATGTCAGATATTGCCTGTTTTATTTATGACTTTACAGTTATAAGTTTGCAGCCTAATTAGTTTATATTCTATGTTTCAAATTTTCACTCCAAAAAACGTCTATAGTGGGTATATAGATATATAATTTTATATGCGGCCTGCGGATTTATGATGCATTTCCAAAGTGACCCGCAAGATCATTTGAGTTGGCCACCCCTGGACTGAACATAGTGAATTTTTATCATTTTATCATTAACAGTCCTATATTTGACAGTTTATATAACAGATTTGTCAATTAAAAGGTTATACAGTTATACGCTTTGTTAGACAGTTGACAATTGATTTGTGAAACTGACTGTTGACAGTTCACACATCCGATTTGTGGAAAAAGTTTAAGCAGTTTCATTGTTAAACTAATAGTTTGACAGTTCATATAATAGAATTGTTGTAAACTAAATTGACAATTTATTTGTATGGCAGTTCATATGTATAAGTCAGTTAAAAGTTATATTAAAAGTTTGTTGACCAAAAAGTTGACAGACTGTTTGTTGACAGATGCATTTTGAAATTAAAAATTTACATAACAGATTTATCAAGAATAATGTTGAGCCCCCTCGTGGGTACTACCTTGTCGTGATGAGGGGGTGAGTAACTTCTGCTTGAGCTATGCCGGCGGGAGTTTAAACTCTTGGCAGGGCTACCCATGCCGGATGGGTTAATGAGCAGAAACTAAACCAAATGTGCCCAAAGCCATTCTTGGCTACTTTTCCCTATTTTCCTGTCATTTACATCTCAACCTCTTACCTTCTTCTCCTTTTTTTCCCAACTTGGCGGTAGGTAAAACGCAACTTAATTTTTATTATGTCAATTAATAAATCACGCCCCCAGTCTGTGCCATCAGTTGAATCTGACAGGAGCTTCAAAATCAGCACGGATTTGGCAACTACCGCAGTGGGAGAACAATGCTCCGGTAGCGCAGTAGCTAATTGTTCGGAAGTTGGTGCAAGTAATCAGATTGTGCCAATGGATAATGCTACCCGATTCTCGTTTGATGACAAATTGGACCCCCAGCTTCTTCTTTGACAAAAGGAAAAAAGTCTGGCAAAGTTATTTTGTCAAACAGTGCCGGTGATGAGAAGCAACTTTGACAAAATTAGCCCCTTCTTAATTAGTAGAGCATTGTATGGACTGATTGGTGACACCAAATCTATCAAGAAGGTCAGAGATGACTTTCTTGTGGAAACAGTTTCAGCCGCTCAGTCTATAAAATTTTTAAAATGTACTTGTATTGCAGAAATGAATGTGAATGTCTCAGCCCATAAAACTTTAAACTCCTGTAAGGGCATTGTTTACTGTAGGGATTTTTTAAACTGCATGTTGGAGGAAATTGTTGAGAACATGAGTGGTCAAGAGGTAATTAAAGCGCGTCGCATCTCTAGCATGCGAGACGGAAAACGCGAAGAAACCCCTAACCATATACTGACGTTTAACCTTCCACAACTTCCCACCACCGTGAAAGGGGTTTTTTATAGCCTTCCAGTCAGGGCATATAAGCGTTGCTTCAAATGTCAGAGGTTTGGACACACAGCTGCTCGTTGCTCCAAAGAGCAGATTTGCACTTGTGGAAAACCTCTGCATGACGGTAGCGAATGTCAACAGCCAATTACGTGTATCAATTGCAAAGGAGAACACTCTGCAAGATCACGTATTTGTCCAAAATATAAATAAGAATTTGCTATCAAAGAAATCATGACCAAGAATAAATTATCGTATTTTGAAGCACGTAAATTGATATCAATCTCCAATACCGGTCATTAAGACCAACATGGCCACACTTAATCCTCCGGGACAACAACGGTTGAGGAGAAATGTAGTCTCCTTAACCAAAAACTTGAGGGAAGCACCCCCCACACATTTTCAGGTTAGTCTTAAAACCGACCTGACCAAACTTGTTTTGGCAGATACGCCAAAACAAATTGATAAGGATCAGTCTGATCCGGATAAACGGAAGAGGGATGAACCTTCTTCCAGCAACGGTGACGACAAATCCAGTTCAGCATCAGAACTTTTTGTTGTCGACAGTGGAAGTAACCGAGGTAGAAGAAGAAGGAAATCTGGCTGGAAAAAGGGCAGATCACGCTCCCAGCTGTAGGCCTTCTATTATGTTTTTTAATTAAGTGTTATTTTGTATCGGCACTGCAGTCCTTTACAACTGCGGTGTCATTTGTGTACTTGTATTGTCTTTTCCATTTTAAGGTTCTGGCATTAAAGAATTTTTTGTCATCGATGTCATCTGTGATATTAGTTTTAAGTTTTATTTGTTTTATGGTTTTGGCATCGGAGTCTTTTACAACTTTGATGTCATCTGTGATATTAGTTTTAAGAATGTATCTTTTGTCTTGTCTATCGTCCATTAGGAAAACATTATCGCTTTCAAGAAGAAGCAGAATTCTTGAAAGCAAGCAAGGATCATGGGAGAACTACGTGTCGACAATCACACCGACTGGCGAAGTGTGGAAAAAGATAGGAGCCGTATCAGGAAAGAAATTTCTCTCTGTGGCTCCCATTCTAATTGTCGACGGACGCAAAATCACCAAAGCGGCCAAAATTGCAGACGCATTGGCAACTCAATTTGCGTCTGCCAGTAGCTCTCAAAGTTATAGTGAAGAGTCCCAACGTCAAAAAGAACAATTAGAAACTCCGTTAAATTTTTTTTCCCCGGATTCCTTGCACTACAACTCTTTTTTTACCTCAAAAGAGGCAATTAACGGTATGGATACTTCCTCCGCATCAGGACCAGACAACGTGCCTTATCAGGTTATCCGGCAGCTTCCCTCCCGCATGACGGAGCGGTTGCTGGAAATCTACAACCTGATATGGGAAAGCGGCGTCTACCCGGATTGTTGGAGAAAGGCCATTATCTTGGCGTTGTCTCAGTAAAATTTTAGAAAAAATGGTCAACAATCGTTTGGTGTGGATGCTGGAAAGCAAGGGTCTTTTAGCTAAATACCAGGCGGGTTTTAGACAAAATCACAGTACCGTTGATCATTTAATATGTCTAGAAAATTCTATCCAAGACGCTTTCCTAGCAAGAAATAACCTCGTAGCGGTGTTTTTTGACTTGGAGAAAATGATTGGATCTTATCTTTTCAAGCACATATTGATGAATTGGTTAAAAATTGCAAAAAAGCCTTGAACGTGATCAAGTGCTTGGCCAACATCAACTAAGGTACGCGGAGAGAGGTACTGTTGCGGTTGTACAAGGGTCTGGTTTTATCTAGGGTCGACTACGGTTGCGCGGTATACTCACCCGCCAGAAAATTCCGGTTGAAAGCCCTAGACGCAGTCCACAACGCAGGGATTACATACGCCACGGGAGCATTCCGGACAAGTTCTGCACCGAGTCTTTGCTGCAAGTCGAGTGTATCTTCTCTAGTCGCTCGTACTCACATACGCCGCGAGCAAAGAGGGGTCACAACAACCGACTCATATTTACCGCCAACAAAACGCAGCAACGCAAATACAGACTCAGGCCTACCGTCAGTAGGCCGGTGTGCGTCCGAGCGTAGAAGCTAGAGGAGAATCTGAATGTAAATTATCCAATGGTATTCGAGGTCGGCTCTGGCGAGTTTCTACCTTGGCTGATGCCGAGGGTTTTAGTTCGTCTTGATCTGACCTCCCAGAGCAAACGAGAAACTTGCTCCGACGTTTTGAGAAGCAAGTTTCTTGAAATTGTTGCCGAATACCCAGACTCTCCGCGGTTGTATACAGACGGTTTGAAAACGGATTGAGGGGTGGAAAGTGCCTTTGTTTTAGACGGTACGGCCCATTTATGGTTTCTCACCGCAGAATTACATGCTTTGCATAAAGCCCTGCTAAATTGTGAGAAGTAATTTCTCAGTTTGTTTCTCCTTTGTTCCGACTCGCT
Organism: Tachinus rufipes; assembly: GCA_963932245.1. NCBI lineage: Eukaryota > Metazoa > Arthropoda > Insecta > Coleoptera > Staphylinidae > Tachinus > Tachinus rufipes. Next base: position 58,406,440 of record OZ010748.1, read on the forward strand.
GAGTGCCATCCTGAGTATATAGTCTATGTACTTGGTCGATCCGCTAGTCCAGCTCGTACAAACTTTGATATTCCGCCTGGTTGGGTTCGAACAGAAAGCTATCTTTGTCTGGACACCGGGTTATGTGGGTATCGAGAGCAACGAGCTGGCCGATAAAGCCGCCCGTCAGGCGGCTGACGCGGATTCTACGGACAACATTCCCGTAAGACCCGATGATCTCAAAGGATACATCATATCGAAGGTCATCGAGGATTGGCAAAGAGTATGGAACGGCTTTGAGAGCAAATTAAAGGAAATCAAGCTCTCCGTGACGGCATGGAAGTCGCCGGTAGATCTTAACAGGAGAGAGGAGGTTGCTCTATGTCGCTTGCGCATAGGTCATAAAAAACTTGACTTCTTCGTATCTCCTGACCGGCGACGAACAACCAGCATGCCAAACATGTCACGACCCTCTAACGGTGAAGCACATTTTGGAGGAATTCCGAGACTACTTTCCCCACCGTAATCGGTTCGAGCTCCCTAACAACGTGGCGCCTATTTCATCAAATAAAGAGGAGTTTGTGGGAAAGTGCGTCCAGTTTTTGAAAGACTCCTCAAACAGTACACCTGTTTGAGGAGTCCTACCAAGTTTTTGAGTTGTTTGAAGCATCGTAGTCTTTTACAACTTTGGTGCAATCTGTGATATTAGGTTTAGTTAGTTTTTAGGGTCTGGCATTGTAGCATTTTACAGCTTCGATGTCATTTGTGATATTAGGTTAGGTTGTGATATTAGGTTTAGTTAGTTTTTAGGGTCTGACATTGAAGCATTTTACAGCTGCGGTGTCATCTATGTTATTAGGTTAGGTTAATGTATAGGTACTGGCATCAAAGTCTTTTATCAGGATATTGGTCATCTATGGAGTTTAATACATTCAACGAGTTTGTACATATAACATAAAAAGTACCTGCACTTAGATGGATGTAGAAATGAGCCTGATAAATAGCATACAGTTTTGCAGTATAAACACTGCGTATACAAGCCAAATGTAAATTTTAGATCATCTACCAGAGAAGCACAACTCACCCACCCACATTGGTAAACAATATGGCATTTACAAATCTTGAATTTTTGCAAATTTAATTCTTGTAATAAACTATCCAAAAAGAATTAAACCAACTAAAATTCGAGAAAAAAGTTTGATATTTTTGAGAAAACTCTTCTGCATGTATACTTATAAATATATTTGTGAAATTATTCCATTTCTCTTTCACATTGGTAGAACTATTTACAAAATTCCAGTAAATATGATTTGAGAGTTTTGTGTCTGCAAAAGAAGTATAGATAGACTATTGTTCAAGATTGGTTAATATGTTGTCTATACAATTGTTAAGGCGCGTATTACATTTTATATTGACACATAAGTTAAACATATTTAATAAATCCAATTTTTTTTCTTCAAATTGACTGTTATTTATAATATTTAAATAAAATTTAATGTTAAAATTTATCAGCATTCCTAGAATTATAAGAAAGAATAACATGTTTATTACATAAAATGTGCAATTAGCAAAATAATGCATAACAAGATCTTCATATTACACCTCCATCGTTAAGTTCGATACTCCGGAGAGATTAAATCTTGAAACTTGCCAGTCGTTGAAGGGCAATGGGTTGTTGATTTCTTGAATCTTCATCGGGATGTTTTTGTCGGTCTCTGTTCTTCTTGAAGACTTTGATGACTAAAGCACATCCTAATAGTGATAGTATTAAATACATCAGGATTGTTCCCGATAAATGCCATGGATTAGCATTATTATTTTCTTCTAATAATTGTATTGGGTGCAATTGGTGATTTAGTTTTGCCAATTGTAGTATTTTAGTTAAAGCTTTGGAAGATGATTCTTCATTGATGTGGTTAAATCCAGTTGAAAAGTTTCTAGTAGGAGGGGTTGTCCTCTGGTGGTATCATTAAAGATTAACTGGTGGGTACCAATAAAGTGTTGACAATGTAGGTTTTTGCCAAACAGAAAAATGCCATGTATGGTTTGTGTGGTCCATACTTCTTTGCAGTTTGATTTTAATATAGTTGATATTGGAAAAGCTCCCAAATATTGGTTAATTTCGGGAATGAAATATAAAATATTTTGTTTTCGTAATTAAATGTGAAAGCAGTGTTCGAATTTATTATTCGTTAATATATCTATTTTGCATGAAATATTTTCATATGTTTGTTTTTCTCGTGAACAATGGTATTGGTTTTCACAATCATCAGAAAACGAAAGTAGTCAGTTTTTTCAAATAATGGAATACTGAGCGTATAAATAATCTCAGATTTTTTATAAAGCATGAAGATTTAATTAGGTTTTTGAAATTATAAATTGTCTGTAAAGAAACTTCAAAAGGTAAATTGGATTTATAGAAAGGGAATATTTTCTGTAATTCAAACAATAGTTCCTCATCAGTAATAATGCTTGGATGTAATTGTTTTAAATGACAGAACGTCAGTGAACTTTCAATGTCTTGTGCAACATTTAAAATAATATTCAATAAGTGAATAATTTGATTTAGAACATGTCCACAGCAACATTTTAATAATGTTTCTAATTGATTAATTCTTGTAAGAAGAATTAATTCATTATGTTTTATATTTTTAATAGTTTCATTAAACCTTTGCATAATTTTATTGTTAACTGAATATTGGTTATTAATTTGATAATCTAAATTTTTTTTTTCTTTTTATTATATCAAATGTATTTTTTATATCTCGGTCATCGTTTGCATCAAGATTTTCAGTTACTTGTTTAATAACTGACCCAAAAATGTCAATGAGACCGCGTTTGTTTCGTGACGATTTTCGAAATGGTTTTAACTTTTCATCAATTTGGTTTGTTACATAGTTACAAATTTTGTAATAATTACTTAATTCTTTTGTGAATCTTGTATTTATTTGAGTCGCATTCGATATATTTTTATATTGTTGTAAAATACTTTCATATTCATTTAAAAAAGTTGTTTGTAGTCTTGCATGTCCTAAGTTTACAGGAAGTATGCCAGGGTTAGATGTTATATTTTGTTGGGCCATAATTATTGTGGAAGACCACAAGATGAGAAAGTACCTGGAATTGGAGACTAATTATTTGTTTTACTAGGCATAAAAGCACAAGATTTAATGCCGCGGCTGGTGTTTCATAGCCGAGCGTAGCGAGAGACCAGGCGCGAGATGTGGAATTTAACCTATTACCGGATAAATCAAGAACTGTATATGAACTCACATACAGCAGATTCATGGAATATAGACAGAAGAAAAATATAGGATCTTTCTCTGAAAATGTGCTGATTGTCTATTTTTCCGATCTTTCAAAGAAAATGAAGCCTTCAACGTTATGGTCTACCTATTCGATGTTGAAAGCTACCCTGAACATAAAAAATAACATTGATTTGGCAAAATACATGAAGTTACGGGCTTTTTTGAAACGCCAGTCAGACGGTTTCCATGCAAAAATATCCCGAGTTTTTCAAAGAGAAGAAATCGAGAAATTTTTATCAGATGCCCCAGATGAACTGTATTTGTGTACGAAGGTAGGAATATATTGAAAATGATCTATTATGGATTAAAGAACTAATTTTCAATTTATATTTTAGGTTGTACTTATTGTTGCAGTCGCTGGGGCTTGCAGATTTGATGAGCTTTTGCAAATGAAAACAGATGATATAAATGATATTGGCAACAAATTGCTAATTATGCTACCAAATACTAAAACCAAAAGATCAAGATCTTTTGTAGTAACGGAATATTTAAGCGTTTACAGAAAATATGCAGCCTCTAGACCCTCGAATTTAAATAATCGGCGTCTCTTCTATAAATATGCGATCGGTAAAGCACATCATCAATTCATTGGCATCCACAAATTCGGTAAAATGCCAGAAGAAATTGCTACTTTTCTGGGACTATCCCATGCAAAAGAGTATACCGGGCACTGCTTTCGCAGAACTTCGGCCACGTTGCTGGTGCATTCTGGTAGGGACATAACAATGTTGAAGCAACATGGAGGATGGAAGTCTTCCGCTGTCGCGATATTGAGGACTTGCTAGCCAATAAGTCGAACATCGGCAATAAAATATTTTCTGGCGTTTCCGGAGTAACAAGTGTGGATACTAAAGTTGTTAACTTTACTGGAAAGGAGGGAAGTGGACAGAGTTCAATTGTATTAAATAATTGTTCAAAATTCACCATAAATATATCTAATAAATAAAAATTTCGTGTTGTAGTTTGTAGTTTTAATGCAATAAAACCAGTTTATTATCATCAGCATCATTTTGAGTTTTCTTAATGTCATTGTCAATTTTAATAACCAGTTTGATTTAAATTATTACTTGGAAGGTTGCCTAGCAACAAACTTTTTCTGCCTAGGCAGTAAAAGTGGACTTTTTCTGCCTAGGCATTAAAAGTACAACTTCTAAGCTTGCCAAGTGTCATTAAAAGACCGCTTTTAATGTCATTTGGGGAAAATAATTTATTAGGACGTTTGATGTTATCGATGTGTAATTTTTTAAATTTTCGACCGGTTTTAGCTTTGACTATCTCTGGTTCTATTGTTTTTCGATTAGCATCTATTTTTAAAACTTTTTTTTTATATCGGTTTCTCTTTTTTGATCTAAAATTACTTCTTACATACACTTTTTCTGGTATTTTTGGTAATTCTTCTCTTTTTTCATTTATTTTTGAAATAGTTTTAATTTTATTTTCCATTAATCGATCATTTATTAATTTATGCATTATCTGAAGTTTTTCTTTATGTGTCTGGATATAATTATTTAGGATTAAGGGAATTAGTGAATATAGTATTTTTGAAACAATTGAATCTTTTTTAAATTCTTCTCGATTGTTTAATAAATTTAAATGATCTGGAAAGGTTGAGTGAAATTTCTCAATTAATCCGTTACTAGCCGGATGATGTGGACTAAAAAAATGTATTTCAACTTTATGTAGGTTGAGAATATCTGTTATCAAGTTGTTATCAAATTCTGGTCCATTATCACAGATAATTAAATCTGGAACTGAATGATGTGAAAAGTAATGAATTATATTTTATATTTTCTATATTTATTTTATAAAATCGTTTTATTTTATTCATATTATTTAAATTAATGATTTTATTTAAATATTTATTTTATTTATTTAAAATACATACATGTTTCGATAAATACTTATCATTTTCAATGTATTAATGTATATATTATTTCAAACTGATTAGTTATTAATAACTAATCAATTTGAATTTGAATAAATATTTAAATAAAATCATTAATTTAAGTAATGAAGTAAATTTTTTAATATTTCAATCTTGCATATTCAAAAGTAGATACACTTGAGCGTATTTGCTAAACGCGTCGATGATGGTAAGAAATTTATGTTTTTCATATTTTAGAATATCGATATGGACTATTTTAAAAGATTTAGTTGGGGTTGGAGTTATATTATATTTTAACTTTAATGGTTTTCGATTATATTTAACGAGTTTACAAGTTTCACAATTATTTATAAAGTTTTGAATACTTTCATGTATTTTAGGCCAATAATATTCAGAACTTAATTTTTGAATTGTGTCAGTAATTACATCTTTGATGATAATTTCTAATTTTTTCATGTTGGTCATCAAGAGTTTCAATATCTTTTAATATTTTTGAAACTTGATTTTATTTGAAAATTTTTGATTTAGAATTAAATTACATTGTTTATAAAATTCTTCTGTTTTGAAATAACAAGAATATAAGACATTAGATACAACATAATTTCTTATAAAGTTTGAAAAGTCTTGTTCAAAGTAACATTCAGAAATTTGTACTATCAGGCGTTGCTTAGAATTTTGAAATAAATGTTTTGCCTTAGTCTCGAATGGGTGAGTTTTAATACTTATAAAATGTATTTGATTTTTTGAGGTATTTAAAGAATCTTCAGAAATTGAAATAGAGCAAATTGGGTTTTCTAAAGCAGTATGAATGGTAATATCGTCGTCTGAAATTTCTTCTCTGTCGATATCAGATATATCTGGAGTTTCTACAATAAGTGAACTTACTTCTTCGTTATTAATAGATGTTTTTGAAGCAAATTTAGCATTAAATTTATCCATATAATCAAAAATAATTTTATCTTTTTCATCAGATTCGATTGCGTTTAAGTTTGGGGGACGAGATAAAGCATCTGCGTTGCTGTTTAATTTACCTTTTTTGTAATATATTTCATAATCAAATTCTTTGAGAGGTAGTCTCCATCTGACTAATATTGAGTTGGGATCTTTAAGGAAAAAAAACCATTGAAGTGGTTTATGATCTGTTATAATTTTAAATTTATTTCCATACAGATAGAGACGGAAATACTTAGTAGACCATATTATAGCAAGTAGTTTCTTTTCGATAGTAGATTAGTTTATTTCATGTTCATTTAATGTTTGTGATGCATAGGCTATAGGAAGATCTTAGCCGATAATAATAATATAATAATATTAGCCATTATTCAATCCTGCTAGGATGTAGGCCTCCAACTCTGCACGTAATGCTGGCAACTTACATTACGAGGGACCTACAGTTTTAAGTGGATTCCGAACCACTGGAGAGATTTCATCACTCCATCAGAGAGGGTTATTAGCCGTAAAACCCCACGCTGGCAAGGCGGGTTGGGGAGTGGGAGAGCGTATAAGCATGTGAAAAGTATTTCACGGTGTGTGGGGATCGAACCCACGATCTTCGGTACAGCGATCGGATGCCTAGACCACTGTGCCACGCTCTCTCGATAATACCTTGCGATAAAACAGCTCCTATCGCATAATTGCTAGCATTGGTCGTTAAAATGAATGGTTCTTCAAAATTCGGATATTGCAAGATTGGGTTATTGGTTAATAATTTCTTACAGAATTTAAAACAGTTTTTGTATTCGGAATTATCAGCGTCAATTGTATTATCCTTCTTTAATCTGCTTTTCTATAATAACCCAAAAGTCCGAGAAATCCTTTCAATTCTTTTTGAGTTTTTGGTATTGAATAATCAAGAATAGCATTAATTTTTTCTGGGTTAGGTTTAATTCCAGCGGGTGTAATAATATGTCCAAGGTAACTTACTTCTTTTTGCAGAAATTCACTTTTATTTAATTGAATTTTGAAGTTAAATTTACGCAAGCGTTCAAAAACTGTTGTCAATCTTTCAATGTGTTCTTGAAGGAAAGTTGAAAATTTAATGATGTTGTCTAAATAAACTATACAGGATTGATTTTGTATTCCAAGAAGAACGTTATCCATAACCCGTTGAAAGGTTGATGGGGCGTTTTTCAAGCCAAACGGCATACAAACAAATTCGTAGTGGCCATTTTTTACTGAAAATGGAGTTTTGGACATATCGTCAGGATTCATTTCTATTTGGTGGAATCCTGAAGCAAAATCTAAATTGGAAAAATATTGGTTTCTGCCAAGTTTATCTAAAATGTCCGTAATATTTGGCAACGGATACCGGTTACCTATTGTCTGTTCATTTAATTTTTGATAGTCTATGGCTATTCTCCATTTACGTTTGCCAGACGCATTAAGTTTCTTTGGTACTACCCATATAGGAGCAGACCAGGGTGATTGTGATGGTCGAATGATACCTTGATTTAACATATCCTTAATCTGATTTTGTACTTCAGATTTATGAACGTAAGGGTATCTATTTGTCTTAACATGTATAGCCGTATTATCTTTTAATTTTGTGTTATGTTGTACAGCGTTAGTAAAAGTTAAGGGTTGGTTTTCATAATGGAAAATGTCAACGTATTTGTTGAATAATTTAGTTAATTTTTGCCTTTCATCCGTATTGCAATGGTTGATTCTTACTTTGGAAAAATCAATGTGTTGTTTATTGTTATTGTGACAAAAATTATTATTTAAATTTGGAATTTCAAATTTTTTCTCAGAGATGACATTAAAAGGATTTGATAAGTTTATAGATGTATATTTATCAGTGGGGTTCAATATTGATGTGTATGCTAAATTGTTTTCTACTTTAATTAAGCTTTCAGGAATTTTAAGGTCGGAAATTTTTTGATGGGGTAATATTGCAACTCCTTCATTTATATTTGCAATTTTGAGTTAAAATTGCGGTTTTTAAACAAAAAAATGAGGCTAAGTTAAAAAACAACAAAAAAACATGTAGAATTTTTTTTTATGTGTTACATACTCTCATATACCGATCAAAGGACTACTAATAAGTTATAAAAACTAAAAAAAACTACATAAGCAAGTTTCTCAATGCACCTCCCCCCCCTCAGCTCTGGTCCGTTTGAAATGGAATTGCCCTTATCTGAAAAGTATTTTTTTGCTATTTCGGGGTTTATAAATGATTTGGTTGAACCAGTATCTATTAAACATTTAAGATTAAAATTTTGAAATAGAATATTTATAAATAGTAATTGAGATGAATTTTGGTCTATATTTAAGAGTTCAGCGTATTGTTTCTTTTCCGAGGCAACTTGACAAAAAAAAAGTTTCATCTGAATCTTCAAGTCGTTCAGGTTCAAAATTAAAATTTTGCATTAGATCATCGTTGATTTCATCAATTAATTCGAAATTTTGTTCTTTGTCATTATTTTTAAGTTCCTCAAACGTCCAATTACGTTGAAGATCATAATGAGACTGATTAGGTATATTGAGGTTTATTTTGGAAAACTGTGTTTTTGGTCATCAAACTCATCGGAGTTGGTTTAGGTGAAATATAATTTTTATTTGGTCTAAATACATTGCTTGATGTTGATGGTCTTTGTTTAAATTGCTTTTGTTAGAAGTTCTGTTGCGCAAATTGTTTATTAACAAAATTATAATTTTGAGGCATTTGATAAAATGACATTTTATTTGGAGCAACATTAGTTTTGGGTTTCATTAGTTGAGAATTTTTATTCATTTCGTTTACATTAAAGCCATTTGTTAGAATTAGAAGGGCAGCATTAAGTGAATCAGGATTTCTTGTACTCAAATAATTTCTCAAGGGGTTGTTTAGGTTTATTAATAGAACCCGCAAAGCTAACTTTTGAGAAAAATTTATCAAATACTGTGCATCTCTTACATCAGCTATTGTAGTTGCTATATAGCTTACTTGAAGGTTAAGATTATTCTGAATTTTTGTAAAAAATTCTAAAGGTTTAAGGAAACCTTGTTTCATGCTACACAACTGTAGAATGATTGTAAATGTTTGGTGATCGCGTATATATTAATTTTATTTTTTATTGATTTTAATAATAAAACGTTTTGAAAGTCATCAACGTTTTGTCTATTATAACAGTGATTTATTAATTGTTCACTGAAAGAAAGAAAATCTGCTAATATCCCAGGATTACCTTTCAAAATCCGGAATTATGTTCAAATATTCTTTTCTAAACTGAGCCATATTATTTATATCAATTTTATTTTTAATATTATAATTATTAATGAAGATTTAGATTTATTACAAAGTAATATTTTTTCTTAAATCTGAATCATAGCTATGGGTTAACTGACATTTATGCCTTACCAATAGATTGTTTTCATTTGAAGCCGTCCACTAATATTTTATAGGAAAGTCGTCCTTTCCTGAGTTGCTTATTCAAATGAATCCAGGCGTCTACCGTCTTCAGCGGGAGAAGTCGTCTTTTTCAAATGGGTTGTGAAACATTTAATTTATTTATAACCCAACTGTGATTATTTGCACTTATATTTTTTGTGTTCGATTGCCGGTTAAAGTGTTGAAACACACCGAATTAATTACGATAAAAGACACTAATTTCAAGAAATCACTTTATTTGTGTTTATCGATTCAATCAATTCGTTATTGCGATCCTACCGACTGCGCCAGAAATATAATTGATTTTCAATTATTGATTTTAAAAATAATAAGTTTTTATTATTAAATGTTATTTCTACAAGTTTAGACATAAGAATGAGTAATAATTATGTTTACATATGTTTTTATATTAAAATAAGAGCTTATCAGCATTCTTAGAATTATAAGAAAGAATAACATGTTTATTACATAAAATGTGCAATTAGCAAAATGATGCATAACAAGATCTTCATATTACTTGTATATATTGATACTTCTCCGTAATTAATGTTATATTTTGTAACAAATGCTGCCTGTAGAAAGTATACAATTTTTTGTGCTATTTATTTATAACTTTTTGACCACGTTTTACTAACATGAAAATTAATATCTAAAACTTCTAAGCACAACTCAATTTTGCTAATTTTTGGATTTAATGATCGTACATTCTAATGGAATATATTTAGAATTAAGAGTTTATTTTATACTTTACCAGCCAAAAAAAAGCAGATTAAACCCAGACACCTAATGACCAGAAAGAGGATTTTTTTAATTTTTTTAATGTTATTGGATGTATCTGATATTTAAAAACATGAATATTTTATTGGGTGATTAGAAACTTTTTTGAAACTTTCTTCTCACGTTTTACCAAAATATTTAGAAAAATTCCTTTTGGTTCTGTGAGCAATGTGTGGTTTTTTCCTCCAGGCAGGGTGCTAGTCTAACCTGGGAACCTTCATCACTTCTCCGGGCTTAGGACCGGCTGAGATTTTACTGAATTATTCAATCAACCTAGTTTTCTTACAGGCAGCTAAAGTCACAATCAAAAAATATAACATTGAATTATTATCCGACAACAGTACACGGCACCTGTACCAAAACAGACTATCCAGTAAACTTAAAGAAATTGATATAGCAGAACTAAATGTTGTTCTAAAAAAATCAAAAATTGCATACTGAATGCAGCCGAAGAAGCCTTTGGTAAAATGATGGAACATAAACGCAAAAAATAACACAAAGCCATGGTTCTGCGCAGAAGTAAAAGAGCTATTACAACAAAAAAAAAAGAGTTACTTAGCATACAAAAGCAGTACAACTCAAGTCAAACCAAATCAAATCATTTATTAATGTTAATAGTATAATATAATACTTTACACAGGTCACAATAAAAATAGTACAGAAATAGATAAAACTATACATACAAATTAAAATTTAAAATTTTACAAAGTCATCAAATGTATAAAAAGCGTGTGATACTAGAAAAGTTTTGAATTTCCACTTAAAAGTTAAAATTTTTTTGTATCTATCCGCAATATTATTATAAAATATTGGTGCATAGTAGTTTGTAGCATTTCTACTAGTGTTTAACCTGAGGTAAGAGTTTCTTAAATTAAGTTTTATTCTTGTATCATGACTATGATAGTGCTGGTGTTGACAGTAAGAATGTAAATTTTCGTTAATATGAACAACGCAGTTAAAAATATATAAACAGGGAAGAGTTAATATGTGGAACTCAATAAATTTTTGCTTTACATCATCTCTGAAACCTAAACCAGAAATTATGCGTAAGACTTTCGCTGTAGTCCAAATAGTCGAGCAATGTGAGGAATGCTTCCAATTGAGAATAGCGTAGTTGAATTGAGATTGAAAAAGGCTATAGTATGCTGTTAAAATGACTTCCCTACTAACTAATCTTTTAAGATTTCTAATGAAATATACAATTTTAGCAAGCTTATTAAGAACATAGTTTATATGGCATTCCCAAGACAGTGATGGACTTAAGCATACTCCTAAGAGTTTAACATATGGAGGATTTTCGTATGATATGTTACGTAAGCCAAATAAAACTTTAACTGTTTTTGCTTCATTCATTTGTAGTTTGTTTACTTGAAACCAATTTAAAGCATTCGACTGAGAATTCTTCATACTTTCAAGTACTACATCATGTTTTATACTAGAATTTATCAAAGTAGTGTATCAGCAAACAAAACAGTATGCGAATCAGGTAAAGAAGATGGAAAGTCATTTATGTAGATTAGAAATAAAATTGGCCTCAGTACTAATCCTTGTGGGATCCCATGCTTTACATCCATAATTCCTGAACTATTGTTTTGAAAAGATACTATTTTTTTCCGGTTACTAAAATAACACTTGACTAAATCACAACTGTCGTTGGAAAAGTTGTAAAACTTTAGTTTGTTTATAAGTATGGAGTGGGACACGCAGTCGAATGCTTTAGAAAGATCACAAAAAACTGAACTCACATAGGCTCCATTTTCAAAACCATCAACAATATGGTTAATCAATTCTTGAATAGCCATAGATGTATTTTTCATTGTTCTAAAACCAAACTGACACTTGTTAAGTAATTTATTTAATTCAAGATATTGACATATTTGATTTTTTAATGCCATTTTAAATTTTTTTCCGAGAATTGGTATTAACGATATTGGCCGATAGTTAGTCATTTCTTTTGAGGATCTGGAAAACATCTCATTTTAATACATTCATTTAGAAGTTTAGTGATCGGTACAATAAGGATATCTTTTAAAACCTTAATTACTTCACTCACTATTTAGCTCATAGTAATCTATAAAACGCTTTGATTTTCTCATTGATTATGTCACGCATTTGATTAAAGGTAATCTCCTTAAACTGCATAGGATACGGTGTCTGTTGTAGCTGCTTATTATTATTTAAATAATCTGTACTTTCAACACTTGTAATATTTAGAAGATTATCAATAATTGATTGTGCTACATTTATAAAATATTTGTTAAAATCAGTGGAGGATAATGAAGTCTCTGGTTCCTGCAAATTTACTTGTCTCGCATCATTGATGACATCCCACATTGCTTTTGGACTATTTTGGGCACGATCAATGAACGCATCATTTGCTTATTTTTTTGCTTTATTTATTTCAGACTTATATATACGCCTTTTGCTATTTAGCACCGTTTTTAATTCGTCAGTTTGATTACGTTAATACATTAACCAAGCTAACTGCATTTCATTTCTTAGTGTATATAATTTTTGATTGTACCAACTTACTTTTGAGCTATCTCTTACTAAATACTTTTTAAGTGGAAATACAGAACACATAAACATAGTTAATGTATTGATTAACATAGTGACTTTGGAGTTTAAGTCAATATTATTTCGATAAATAAGATCAAAATTTTCTTTTTCCATCAAATTATACAGTTTGAATAAACCTATGTCTGTAATTGGTCTCACTAGTTTAGTAGTATTTTTTTACAATTAAAAATGTTAGGCAGTACAAGTGTAGCAAAAACAGCAGAGTGTTCTGAGAGAAACGGATTTTCAACATAACACTTATACGTCACCCCATATTGTAAAATTATATTGCCAAGAATTGCACGCCAAGTATGTAGCAACTAGAAACCGAGTTAACTCTAAAATAAGATCAATAAAGAAAAAACACTGAATCAAGTTTACTAGCAATATGGATTACGACATATATGGAGCACAACGAAGGGTTTGAAAGATGCTTAAGAACAGGAAAAAATCTGTAAAATAATTTATACAAACTAAAGAAATTGACATACTGACATGGGAAAACTACTTATAACAACTATATAGTGCCCCAGAGACTCCAAACACAAAGAGCTATAAAACATCTCATCAGGCTACAACAACTAAAGAGGACATACAGAAAGGAATCAAAAAACTAAAAAAACATTAGCAACAAACTCCTAAAATACGCCGGCCCCGAACTCGTAACAAAGATGACAACATTATATGAAAAGATACTTGATACATCAGAAATCCAAAGCATTCGAAACGTTTCCTTGCACAACTACAAGCTAGCATTACTTGAATTGAGATTTTGTTGTCATTTTTACCTCTAAATAAGTCATCAATCAATCAAGGCAATCAGGTAACAGATTATATAGCTCTATATGTTTTTTAATTGTAATTCTATAACTTTTTCAAAAACCTTAGACAGTGCTGACAGAATGCTAATTGGTCTAAGATTGTTAATATTATTGACGTTGCTTGTTTTTGCAAGTGGTATAACCATAGAAACTTTCCACATGTTGGTTAAAATATTATCTTTTATGCAGGCATTAATAATGTGCGTTATATATGGTAATAAAAACGGACAACAAAGTTTAATAAATTTAATTGACAATTTATCATAACCTTTAGCGTTACATTTAATATTGTTGATTATTTTAAAAACTTCAAATTCATTTACTTTGTAAAAACTTAAAAGATTGACAACTTTTTTATTCAATGAGTTATTATAGGTGTTTAAAACATCAACATTGATACTTGACTGGTACAGAATAAACAAAATGGCTATTAACCTTGTTTGGGTCAAGTGCATAGGGATGTCTATTAGGTCATTTAGTAACACCTAATCTTGACAAAGTCTTTCATGTAAAACTTGGACTACTTTGCATAGCAACTTTTAAGTAATTAAATTTTTCTTGCCTAATAGTTTGAGTAGTAAGATTACGTAGCATTTTGTAAGTGTTCCAGTGATTATTTAACTTGGTGCATTTGAATTTTGCTAGTGCTGCATTCCTGTCTTTAATGAGTAATTTAATGTTATTTGTTATCCATGGTTTATGAGGTATAAAATAAAAGACAATCAAACAAATTGCACTTAACAATGGCTATCCCATCAATATCATAGAGAAGATAATAACTAAAAAAACTAAAAAAGAAACTTTCCAAAACGTATATCTTTAAATAAAAAAACAGTTCATTGAAGATTCACTAATCTCACATATTTTGGCCCAGTCACCGAATCCGTATCAAATGTGCTTTCTAAACTTAACATGAAAATTGCTTTTAGGTCAACGTCAAAATTATCAATCATTTTATTTAACGCAAAGGAAAAAACGGACAAGTTTAGAAAATCAGGAGTATATAAATTAGCATGTGAAGATTGCGCAAGCGTATATATAAGACAAACAGACAGGAATTTTATTACCCGGTACAAAGAACATAAAAGATCATTTCCAAATAATAAAACAGATTCAACGTTTGCCATTTACTATTAGTACTGCTGTAGTCTTTAAAAGTCACTTTTTCTTAATCACCTTTTGTAACTCCCCCTTCTAACTTTGTATTTTAGATATTTATATATAATGTTATTGTTTATTTTTTATCTCATATAACTCATTTCATCTGTAGAAGGCTCTAGTAGAGCCGAAACTAGTAATGTATTTGTAAGAATAAATTTGTGATAAAAAACATAGTAAATTGTTTTATTCTTTCATAAACATGAATTATGACCTAGTAGAGGTCACAACTATCAATTATACAAAAACATTTGGTTAGGTTGAGTAATGTTTTAGAAAAAAATTGCACAATGTTGCCTACATTGAAGTAGAAACACTATAAATATACATTCAAAAAATGCAATTAACATCAAAATCTAATGAACATAAAACTTAATTTCAAAACATCAAAGAAAACCTACAAAATTGTACGAAGAAAAGAAATGGTAAAAATTTATAAACAGTCAAGAGATCGCTAAAATTACAAAAACGAGTAGGCTGTTACAATATGGAAGTTAACCTAAAAAACTTTTCTTAACAGATAATTACACCTGCAAAGAAAACTGCTACTTATTGTAGAAAATCTGTATCAGTATCTGCAGATAACTCGTAAAAACAAAAATCCGGATCCGTATCTTTTAAGGCGGATCTGAAACTAATCTTTCATAAATAACTTAAAATTATTTTGTACTTAAATTCAAAAACATAAATTTTACGTCATTTAATAGAATGACGCTAGAGAATTGCCAGGTTTAGTCGCCGGTTCCAGAAGCAAACCGAAGAAACAAGCAAATAGCAGAAACAATTTTAAAAGAATTACAAATAATAAACAAAACACAAACTGCAATCTTCCAAAAACTAGCAAAATTAAGAGAAGAAAATAAAAAATTAAACAAAAGAAACAGCTTGTTTTAGAATAGAGTTTAGTAGAGATAGTGTAGTTTCCGATGCTCCTCCTTATACTTGAGAACAATATTTAATACAAGGACAAATATAAGTTTTGTATATATGCAAAAGTTGATCAGAAGTAAATTTTTTTTTACATCTATTAAGAAATCCTAGTTTTCTAGATATTTTCCAAGCTATGTCAACAACATTGTCGTTCCAGAAAAGATTATGCGAGATTTGGTTAGAAGAAAAATTGAAGAAGATTTAGATATAGATTCGATGTTTAGTTTAATATTTGGTAGTGATGATACCTCATATTTTGAAACAGTTAGAAGTTGAGTTTTTTTAAAGTTAAAATTGTCCATGTTGAGAGTGCCCCATTCAGATATATTGTTTTGAGGTTTTTGTTTAAAGATGCTACAAATTCTAATCTAGAAGATTCAAGACGTTTTGCCATATTTGTCGATATAGTCTTTAGAAAGTCTTTTTCTTCTTCTTTAGCCTGTTTTTATCCACTCCTGGATGTAGACTTCTTCTAACGTTTTCCATGTTTCTCTGGATTGGGCTGTTTGGATCCAGTTTTTTCCTGCTATTTTTTGTATATCATCTTGCCATCTTGTTGCCGGCCGGCCCACGCTCCTTTTTGTTGTCCTTGGGCGCCATTCTATGATTCTTTTGGTCCATTTGGTTCCATCTTGTCTTGCCAGGTGGCCTGCCCATCTCCACTTCAATTCTGATATTCTCCTGGTGACGTTTTTTACTTTTGTTCTGCTTTTGATTTCTTCGTTTTTGACGCGGTCTTTGAGGCTGATACCTAGCATCGCTTTTCATGGATCTTTGCGTTAAGATGAGTCGGTTTGCGTTTCCTAGCGTCAGGGTTGCGGTTTCCATTCCGTAGGTTGTGACAGGAAGTATGCAGCTGTTGTATACCTTTCTTTTAAGATTGATTGGAAATGGTTCTAGACTTTAAAATGTAATCTACTTTACTGAATGCAGCCCAGCTCATCTTTATTTTTCTAGTTATTTGTTCTGATTCTGCTTTAAGTTCTTCTAGCATAGATTTTAATTTGTCGTTATCATTGCTGATCAGCACGATGTCGTCTGTGAAGCAAAGGTTGTTTAGTGGAGTTCTGTTTATATTTATTCCTTTGGTTTCCTAGGCTAGGTTTTTAAATATGTCTTCTAGGGCTGTTTGTTCCTTTCTGGATCTTTATCTTATCAGTTACTATGTCTTCGTCTATGGTTATGTGCATTGTAGCTTTGTCGTATATGTGTTCCATGATCCTTAAATATCGTAAATTCATTCTTGCACCATTCATTGCTTTTATTATCGCCCATGTCTCCACCGAGTCAAAAGCCTTCTCATAGTCCACAAACGCTAATTTTATTGGGACATTGTACTCTGTGCACTTTTCTATCAGACTACGTATTGTCTTTAGGTAGTCGTTTGTGTCAAATCCTTTTTAAAACCCTGCCTGCTCGCATGGTTGGTATTGGTCGAGCTTAGTCGTCAGGCGGTTTGTTATTATCTTGGATAGCAGTTTGTACATGTGATTTAGAAGACTAATTGGTCGGTAGTTGCCGATGTTGTTGGTGTTGCCTTTCTTGAAGATCAAAATTACTTCCGCGTTCAGCCAGTTTATAGGAACTTTTTCTTTGTTTAAGCATTTGTGCAGATGGCTTGTTCTAATGTTGCCCCTCCAGTTTTTAGCATTTCTGCAGTAACTCGGTTTTCTCCTGGGACTTTCCTGTGTTTTATTTGTATTAGCGTGGCCCGTAATTCTGTTCTCGTAA
Source organism: Tachinus rufipes (assembly GCA_963932245.1). Taxonomy (NCBI): domain Eukaryota; kingdom Metazoa; phylum Arthropoda; class Insecta; order Coleoptera; family Staphylinidae; genus Tachinus; species Tachinus rufipes. The sequence goes on from OZ010748.1 coordinate 58,423,957, forward strand.
TCTCTGGTATTTCTTCCGAGCCTACGTTACGGATTGTATATCTACTCTTGTTTAGTTTTGCTATGTGTGAGGTGTAAAGGTCTTGGTAAAAATTTTGGATGACGTTTATAGTTATTTGTTTATTTGCGGTGATTTCTCCGTGTTTGTTTTTGATTCTGTACAATTTCTTCTTTCCTATTGATCTGTTTCTTCTTAGTATTTTCATGTTTGCATTGTCTTTAATAACCTTCTGTATAAGTTGGGTGTTATATGTTCTTATGTCTCTTTGCGTTTCTTTGCTTATTATTTTACTTAGGACCTTGTATAGGCAACCTTTTCTGTCTTTGTTTCTTCTTTGTTCTAGTAATTTTAGGGTGTTGGAGCTGAGCTTTACTGTTTTGGGACCTTTCCTGTAATTGATTTTTTTTACTGCGGTTCTTATGCTGTTTGTTATGTTTTCTGATAGATGGTTTATGTCTATTTGTTCTAGGTCTCTTACTTTTAGTAGGGTTTTCTTCACGCTGTTTTGATATTCGATCTCATTTTCTTTTAGGGTTTTTGTTGTTGGGAATTTCTTGTTTTGGATCATCTTGTTTCTTTTCAACTTGGTGTTGATGGTAATAGTTGCCCGAACTAGTTTGTGATTGCTGCCTGTGAATTGGTTTAGTACTGTTACATCGCTGCATATTTTTTGCCTATTTGAGATTATGTAGTCGATCTCATCTTTAGTGTGGCCATCTGGGCTCCTCCAAGTCCATTTCCTTTGACGGACTTTCTTAAAGAAGGTGTTATGGCAGTACATACCTTGTTTTTGCAGGTAATCTACGAGCATTTTTACTCTTGCGTTTTTGTTTCGCAGTCCGAAAATCCCTATATTTTGTGGATCGTCTTTCAGTTTTTTCCCAATTTTGACGTTGAAGTCTCCTATTACAATTTGGAATTTGGCTTTTCCTAGTTCTTGAGCTTTTGTTATGTCTTAGTACAAGTTTACAATGGCCAGGTCTTCTGAGTATCTCTTGTTTAGTTGTATGACGATGTATATTACTTTTGTTACTTGATGTTTTAGTTTTTTGTTGATAAGAATTGCCACCCCTCCGTTGTGGTGGTTCGTATCGGCATTTTTCTGGTATAGGAGGTGGCCTGATTTGAGGGTGGTTGCCTGTTCTCTAGCTAGTCTTGTCTCGCATAGACCAAGAATATCCCATTTTATGTTGCTTAGCTTGTTCTCCAAGATTCCAAGCTGGCCATCTGGCTTCATGGTTCTTACATTATATGATGCTACTCTGATTTTTGAATGTTTTGTGGCAGGTTTCACTCCATTGTTGCTTAAGTTTTTGCCCCCCCCCCTCCAGAATGCATGAGGCTGACCGATCTGGCGATGCAAAATTTTGAGTGTCTTCTACTCGCCTGGGGTATTTTCTTTATAAATCTTAACATTTCTTGGATTTTAAGGTTTTGGCACTTTTTAAAAGCCACGCTAGCCGAACGTGTTGTCCAGTTTGGGTAGAAATTAAACTTTCTTAATTTCCGTTAGAACGGTTATTCCGCCGTGTCTCGGTCGCCAGAGCCTCGTTCGTTTTCTAGCAAGGTGCACCACGTGCAGGTGAGGATGACTTTTAAGTTGATAAGCTGTTGGTTCAACCCCTTACAGAAAGTATGAAGTATAAAAGGTGCTATTATCTACAAAAGTATGAATAGGACTTTTAGTTATTTGAAGAAGTTTATTAATGTAAATCTAAAATAAAGTTGGCAAAAGAGTGGAACTTTGAGGAACACCATCATTTATAATTTTGGGGTTAAAATTAAAACCATCAATTCTAACTATATTGTTTCTATTGTCAAGAAAACTATTGATAAGATTTACAGACTTATGAAAGACCTATACAATAGGACTTGTTGATAAAGTCATAATGGAAATAAAAGGAAAACACCACAAGAAGATAATGAAGAATTGAAAATAGAAGGGATAGTACAGCAGCATTTTATACTAGAATGAACAAAATACAAAATAGTTACGTTGTATAGCAGAGGGATGACATAAATTAGAATAAAACTAGAAAACTCAAGACAAGAAACAGAACAGTAAAAACTAATAGTAGGAGGAGATTTTAACGCTAAGACTGGACTAAAAAGCGAAAGAATAAAAAATGAACAGAAAAACAAAAAATAGTCAAAAGAAAAACTAGAAAATAAAAAAAATAAAAAAAAGATGAAAATATGGAAGAAAATGAAGTGGCAGAATATATCTACATAGAAACAAAGGAACAATTGGTAATTGGCTACGTAATGGTAAATAGAGAAACGTGATAAAAGATAAACAAATTTAAATTTGGAGAAAGAGTAGAGTCGGACTACCAGCCACTAGAAGTGTATATAAAGAAAACCAAAAAAAAAGTTACAAACACAAGAAAGAGTAGAAATGTACAGGCAAAAATGATATAAAAAACATTTTGAAGAGAAAAGCGTATAACAAAAATGACAGAACTAAAAAACATAATTGCAGACGCAACAACAAAAAATAACATTTTTTACAAACAGAAAAAACATTTCGAAAAAATTAATGGTGGAACACAGAAAAATTTCGAAATAAAAAAAAAGTTAAAAAAAGTACTCCAAAGTTGGAAAAATGACAAAGCGACCAAACAACAACATCATCAGATTGCTCAAAAAGTATACAAAAATAAATGCAAAGAAGTTAAAACAATATATTAAAAAAAAAGAAATAGAGATAAAAGAAATACGTTTGGATAAATAAGCAGAAAAATACATAAACAGAGAGAAAAAAACTAACCAATTTTGATAGGACATTAGAGGATACACTTCTTAAAACTATATGACGGGTAGGACAGAAAAACCGATAGACAGCCAATGACAACACTAAAACAAGTTGGAGCAGAAGATCTGATTGAGAGACTGAGTGAGATAATAAATAAAGTATTGATAAAAGGTTTCTTAATCAGTAGGTTTTGTATGTCAATACACAAAAAAGCTTGCAGAAAATTACAGAGGTATAACGTTATTAAGTACAGCATACAAGATCTACGCCATGGTACTAGAAGAAAAATTGAATCAAAAACTAGAGATGAATAATGTTAGACAAACAAGCCGGGTTTAGAAAAGAAAGAGGGACCATTTTTTTTCAGGTGCCTATCCAATTACCGAATGTTGGCGATCAATATAGCTATTTTTACTTTGTTTACAGCAGCGCGGAAGAGTTTGGTAGTTGTACTCCCAAACCACTGTCTTTGGTTCTTGAGCCAGGATATACGCTTTCTGCCAGGACCTCTTCTTCCAAACACTTTTCCCTGCAGAATCAGTTGTAATAATCCATATCTTTTTTTATAATATGTCCAAAATACTTCAACTTGCGCGTCTTAATAGTATTAACTACCTCTAGTTTTTTTCCGAAACGTTCAAGGACCCTTGCGTTGGTGATATGGTTCTTCAACGAAATTCTTAGAATTTTCCGGTATATCCACATTTTGAAAGCTGATAGTTTTTTGCAGGTATCTTCAGACATAGTCCATGCTTTCATTCCATATAAGAGAACCGGGTACACGTAACATCTGACAAGTCTCATTTTTGTTTTTATATTTAAGTCAAAACTACGGAACACATCTTTCATTTTTATGTAAGCTCCCTTGGCTTTTTTAATGCGGCATTTTATTTATACCGAATGGTCCCACTGATTGTTAATTGTGGTACCTAGGTAAGTATACTTTGAGACCTTCTGTTTTGAGCTAGATGTTTTGAATTGACACTTTGCTGATGACCATATACTTTGCTTTTTTTTAATTCAGGGTCAATCCGTAGTCTTTACTTGCGTCCACGACATTGTTCATAAGTTCTTGCAGTTCCTCTATGCTATCCGCACACATCACAGTATCATCAGCATATCTGATATTATTGATATATTCACCGTTTAACCGAATGCCAGTATTTACTTCATGGAGCGCCTCCTTAAATATTTCCTCAAAGTATAAATTGAAGAGCATTGGCGATAGTATGCACTTCTGGCGTACACCACGTTGTATGTTAATGTACTCGGTATCCTGTTCGTCGACTTTTACTTTTACGAAATGATGTCCTGATGTCTATACCTTCCTCGGTTAGTACTTTTAACACCTTTGAGTGAGTATTATCTGGGCCTACTGTTTTCCCGTTTTTGGTTTGCTGGATGGCTTTTCTTACCTTCTCCTTGGTGATAGTGAGACCCGATTTTGCATTATTTGTGTTAGGTAATTCTGGTCTTTCATCGCTGAATAGTTCTGTAATGTACTCTTGCCAGGTTTTTAGTTTATCTTGTATCTCATTTATAAGCTGCCCTTGGTTGTTCATTAAGCGTCCCGTAGTTGTTATCCTGCTGCACCCAGCTGCCTTCTTTATCTTCTTATTGATTAGTTAGATGGATGTCTTTAGCGACCCTAATTTTGCGCAGTAACTTTGTCTGTATTTTCTTATACCTTTTGTTGGTCCATTAGCTTCAAGATCTTTTTGTTCATCCAAGATTTTTGTCCTATTTTTGTTTCCTGTTTTAGATGTTTTTTGCTGCTATAGGTTATTGCTTCTTTTATTGTTTGCCATGTAGCTTGAACATCAGTATTATTAGTTCTTGTTATTATTTGCATTTTCTCGTCTAGACATTCTCGTACTTGCTCATTTACCGACTTAATTTTTAACTTAGTACTTGCAGGTTGTTTTCAGGCTTTTTCTCAGGCAAACTTTGACAGTAGCAACAACAGGATTATGATCTGAATTAATGTCTGCCCCAGGATAGGTTTTGATCATATTAAAACTGTTTCTGTATCTTTTGTTAACTAGGATATAATCAATTTGATTTTTTACTATCTTTCTGAGTTGTCAGCTGGAGATTTTCAGGTATAGAGTCTATAAGCTGGAAGTTTGAAAAATGTGTTTAGTATCACAAAATCCTTATTAGTACTAAACTCGCATAATCTGTCCCCTCTGTCATTTCTTTCATCCAGTCCAAATGGTTCCACACATTCCGCACTTTTGTTGGACCCAATTTTGGCATTAAAGTCGCCCATGATTATAGTAATTTTATCTCATTTTACTATTGCTCATTAAACCTATGTTGATACGGTCCATTTCTTGGATTGCGTCGTTGATTTTTCCTGCTTGGAACATACTTCTTACGTTCCAAGTGCTCATCTTGATGGTTGAGCCATTTGTCTTTAGCCTCCTCTGTTTCTTTGCGGATTGCTTTACTGTGTTTTTCCGTTGCACTATCTTTGCTTCCTTTAATATCTCCCCCCCCCCCCCCCCCCCTCCGTTATTTAACATTTGAAGCCATATTGATTGTACTAGGGATGTCCAGTGGACTTTAAATACTGTGGTTTCCCGTTGTCTTCTGTATTCGTATGTCGTTGACCATCGTCGTGGTTCTTTTGCTTTTATAGCTAATTTCTTAACCCCAAGACAAATAGTGCCCTACCTCCTGCTGGCTCATCCACCCGCAGCTATTGTCTGTGCAGGAGGGGTCTGCTTATACCGGCAGATACTCGGTCGCCAGAGCCTCGTTTGTTATCTAGCAGAGTATACCACGTGCAGGTGAGGTTGACATTTGAGTTTCTGATGATCGAACTCCTTACACCATGGGACCGTGGATTATTCTACACTATATATTAGAAAAGCAAATAGCAGAATAGAAAATAAAGTAATTTATGCGTTATTCTTGGACTTAAAAGCGGCATTTGACAGTGTGAGTAGAGAGAAAAAGAGGAATTAATGAAAACTTTGTAAAAAAAAATAATAGAAGAATTATAAGTGGAAACAGTTTTCAAGGTCTGTATGAATGGCAAAGTGTGAGACAGGGATGCTCACTCAGCTCTAGTTTGTTTGAGCATTTATTACATATGTAGAAGAGATACTATAAAAGGTGCAGACGGGTGGGGTGGTGATGAGCAAAGAGAAACAGTGGTTGCTGGCTTATGCAGACGACATAGTGATTATAGCAAAACAGGCAAATAAAATAAAAAAAAAATGATTAGATACTTAGATAAGTATTTTAGAAAAAGTTGAAAGTGAATGTAAATAAAACAAAAAGAGTAGAGTATAGTAGAAAACTGAAAATAGAATAAAAAAGAAATTAAAGAAGTTAAAACATTTAAATACCTAGGATATGTATAATATAATAATAAAATTGAACAAATAAAAAATGACAAGAAAGACAAATAAAGGAATGGTATTTAGTAAAAAGTATGTTATTGTACGTAGCGGAAATTTGGGGATGGAAAGAAGCAGAAAAAATAGATTCTATTTAAACAACATACTGATGATGGGTATTAGGGGTAAACAAAAAGACTCCAGCATACATTGTAATGGAAGAAGTTAAAATAGATAAGTTAAAAGTAAAAGCAGGAAAGCGTGCAATGGGGTATAAGAAAAAAATGAGAGAAAGGAATAAATGTAAAATATTACAAGAGCGCCCAAAGGAGAAGATGAAGGGAAAATGCGGAAAAATGAAAACATGCAGAGAAAAATATTTTAACAGGAATGGATATTCTAGTAAGAATGTAGAAAGATTGAGAATAGATAGAAGTATGTAGCAAGAAATTATGATGAGAGATAGAAATATACAAGTGCAAGAGCAAAAAACACGAATAAATGAATCTAGGTACAATTCAAATTATGTACATATCATAACGGATGCACTACTACTACTACTAGTAAAGACATAGAAAGTGTAAATGATGGAAAAATGAAAGAAATGAAAAATGAAAGAAATGAAAAATAAAAAAAAAAAAAATTGCAAGATTTAGATGTGGAAATGAGGAGAAAGTGTGCAAATTTTGGATGGAAGAGAAAAAGAATATGTGTAGGATGTGTGGAGAAGTTAGGGAAAGCATAGAACACATGCTAAAATGCAATGAGATGAGAGAAGAGCAAATGAAAAGAAATGATGTACTGAAAAAAGATGGAAGAGGAATGAAGAATGAAACGGATGATGGAGGAAAGAAGAAATAATATTGAAACAGAATTAATAAATAATTAATTAAAAACAGGGTTTAAGGTTATTAAATTATATATTATATTAGTAGTAAATTAAGTTATATGGTAAATGTTATGTTATGTTAAGTTATAAATAAAAACTCGGATCTGTATCTTTCAAGGTGGATCTGAAACGGATCTCTAATAGATAACTTAATATTATTCTGCACTTAAATTGGATTCAAAATAATAAGTTTTACGTTATTTAATAGAAAAATTAACAATTAGGTTTATGTCGCCGAATTTCTAAAGAGAAGAATAGAAAAATAGTTTATTATAAAATGTTAACTTATTAGAACAGGTGGATTTGCTGACAATAAACCTGTTTAATAAAAAGAATAAAGCACAAAATGGCAAGTTAAAAAAAACCGTCGTGTTATGTTATGAGAAATATTAAGCTAACTAAAGGTAAGAAACACGACTCTACAGCTGATGAGAACCATATGCATATATTATACCTATAAGAAAAACTTCTAGATGTGAATTGAAACACTGCAAAATATAAGCTAAGATTGAGCCTACAAAAAAGAAATGTTTCAAAGAATTTTTAAAGTGATTTGATAAAATAATTATTGTCTGCTGAAGTGGATAAGAGGATGGTTGGTACAACTGTGTAAAACACCACGTAGAGTTAATCCGCAATACAAAATTGAAAATTAATTTAATAAAGTCAAGTAAGTTAATTTCTATGTTTGAAGGAGAATCGCAGAATTTTGATGTGCCAATTAACAGCTTATTTATAATTATCACTTTAAATGTAAATTAATAATTAAGAATATTACAATAAATTATATTATATATCATTTCAGTAATTCTCCTACTGCTAGTTTGTAGCAGGTTTTGATCTGCGTTTTTGGCATTTTTCCAGCAGGAACTCATTGGCTATGGCATTTAATTAAATCTCTTGATTTACACATATAATAGTGACATAATTGATAACGCGATCCATTTCAATTTTCTGCATTAAACTAACATGATTCTAAATATCGCTTAAAACCAAACATATTGCATTATACAAAGCAAACAATATATTTTTAACTTGCTCATAAAATTAAATGTAACATATGAAATATTAACTCACAGCTGCTTTTACTGGAAGTAAACATAAATCCAATTAACATATCGAGTTCGCAAGATTTATAAATTGAAAAAAATATTTTTATAAATATAGTTTGTTATTATAATTATGTAGCAATAACACGATCTAGTCCTGCTAAAGATTTTGTCACGTTTTAATTAATGAATTGAAACAATCCAGTTACCTCTCCTTCTTCTTCCACACGTCGTTTGCGTTGGCATCGTGTTCGCATGCATGTGTACTAGACGAGCGGTCTCGAAATGTATGTGAAATGACCCTTGACATAATAAATATCAGGACGAAACGTACACCAACGGAACATGTTTCGGTGTTAAAGGGAACGGAACATAAAAACATAAATTTTGTAATGTGATCTAGTTGTAGGCGAATTGCCATTTTGCCGACGGTCGCCCCAACTCGACCACTCACCTTCAAACGGCTCGCGTGCACCTATAATAAATAATCAATATCAATAAAACAAGCTTTAAAATCCCACTCGTATAAACAACATATGAAAAATAAGAAACCGAAGAGAAATATGAGTTATTGCGTCCGCACACACCGGTCACAAGTCTTTAATTTCCCCTTTAGTGTTTGTAAATATATCAACGTTTACATGGTTTTGCTGTTGAAAATATTAGATTTTCATTTATTGTATATTAAAATAATAAATGCAATATATAATTTGATTTTGTCGTTGAAGTTTGTCGTGTAAAGATTAGGATGAAGTATGTTTGATATATTTTAAGCAATTGGTGATTTTTAATTATTTTTTTAAAATGAAAATAAATGTTTTTTTAATTTTCTTAAGGCAGAAAGATTTTGGTAGTTTTTTATATTCATGTGAGAATTAATGTTCAATATTTGGTAAATAATTGTAATATGCGACTGAGTAGACTAGTTGTTAGCACTAGGTAATCTTTGAGGATCTTGAAATTGATTACTCTGCTGCTTTCTGGCATTATGGTTTTATCAACAAATAAATTTACAAATATCATCTCTCCTAACGTTTTGAAACCAGATTTCCGCAATGTTTTTCATCTGCGACTCAAGTTTTGTCAAAATTAAATATTCTTTTTTCTTTTTGCTAAGCACTCAAAAATTGTTTGCTCTACTTTACCATGCATGTTTTTTATAAAAAAATAATTTGTTTGTTTTTTGTTTGTCATTTGAGACATTCCAGTGATAAACAATAAAAACAGCTCTAGGAGCTTTCTACAAAAAAAGAAACGTTTGTTTAAGTTGCATATAGCTTTTATAAAAAAAAAATAAACCTTGTTTTTTGCTACAAACTTTTTGATAGTTTTTTGTATTCTAGCAGTGACGTTTCAAACACTGCATTTAATGGCACTTTATTGGATTACGGGTAAACGTAAAACCATGCTTAGAACAACAGATGCAGAAATGCGGATGCTAAAAAACATACGCTGAGGGACCAAATACCAAGCACTGAAATACAACAACAATGCAACACACAAAATATAGTTAAATAAATAAGGCAAAAAAAGCATGGAATGACTGATAGAAGATTACCGAATAGTCAAGATAGCAAGAGGCAGAAGATCAGGAATACAAAGACTACTCGACAGACTACCAAAGAGATGAAGAGAGTGCTGGACGTCAGTATTACAGGACAACTGAGAGGTGTAGTTGGAGAAAACAAACCATAGGCTTAGTACTAGATAAAGAAGAAGCGGAAAAAAATTATAATTTATGGATATTTTTTTTAGTAAAAACAAATAAATGCGTAAAAGTTTATTTATTTAAAGGAATAATAAAACAAATTATTGATTAAAAAACTTACTGCGGTTTTTAATTAAAAAATATAAAAATATAACACAACAGTACTTTTGAACGACTAGTTTTGGGTTTTCTTGGTTTTCAGAAGAGCATCTTTGCCAGGAATAGCGGTTTTTACTAGAAAGTTTATTTTTATTTTTAAAATGTACGCGGCAATTTATATTAAAATAAATTTAGTAAGGAACAACATATTGTTTAATGACACTGGTTTAGTTTTGCTTGTTCACAATCAAAATTTTACCAAAAAACGGGTTCTTTGCGAGATTTTTTTGCGGGCAGCAAAATACTTGTCATGTCCTGCTTGTATGATGTAATTGGTAAAAATCAATATTTTTGTCAATATTGGCTTGAACACTGTCATCAATCGTATTTTATTCTCCAATTCTAATGACGGTTTTTATGAATTCCATGACCAAACACTCAAATGAATATTGGAAGTGTTCCATCAATTTTCAGCTTTACTTAAAAAATAAATTATAAGAAACCGTAGACGACCGGTAAAGTTTTATGAAATTTTTGTTCTATTGACTCTGACAACATGTTAATATTAGGTAAGGGTCTGTAGGCGTATTACTAAATCCGTTGCAAGAACTTATTAACTCACTTGAAAAGGGAGAGAAAGTAACCACTAGTTTCTTAGACCTAAGCAAAGCCTTTGACTGTGTAAACCATAGCATTTTATTTAAAAAACTGTATATGTACAATGTGTCACCAAAAAGCTGTAGAATTTTTATGTCGTATTTGTTAAACCAAACGCAACAGGTAAAGCTTGATAAAGAAAAATCGGAATTTCTTCATGTAGGTACTGGTGTGCCACAGAGGTCCATACTTAAACCTTTGCTGTTCCTAATCTACATTAATGATCTTCCGGACATAATACCAGAAGAAAATGTAATTTTATATGCTGATGATACTACAGTTACTAATGTAGCTAATACAGTTGAAGAAGCCGCTGAACAACATACAACATCATTATCCTCTGTCTTTAAGTGGTTTATAAGCAACCGGCTCAACTTAAATGACACTAGAACTGTCGACATAACTTATAATCTAAGATCCAGTAATGACACTGTGATTTGCACAAAATACTTAGATTTACACATTGATATCGCCTTGAGATGGCATGTTCATGGACAAGCTACCATAAAGAAATTGGCAAGTGATGTGTTTGTTTTAAGAAGTTTAAAGGACTCCATAAACTTTGGCCTATTAAGACAAACTTACCTTGCCATCTTTCAAAGTAGACTTATCTATGGCATTCTATGGGGACATTCCCCCGCACGTCATGGACTTTTCTCAATACAGAGACGAGCAATTAAAGCAATAAGTGGACTTGGATTCAAAGATTGTAAGCAACAATTTGTTAAACATCAATTTATGACGCTTCCATCTTTATATATTTTTGAGTGTTTAAGATATATAAAGAAAAATTTACATTTATTTGAAACTCAAAAATCTGTTCATAGTTACAATACTCGAAACCAAAACAAAATTTGCTCTAAATTGCTACAATTGGAAACATGTAGGAATTTTAAAAACTATTTTTGTGTTAAATTCTACAACTCTCTCCCTACAAACCTAACAGAACTGCCTATTAAACCGTTTTTGATTAAAATTAAAGAATTGCTTATAATAAATGCATTCTATAGTTGGGATGAGTTTTTACTATATTTTAATTGATTTTACAAGTTGTTTTTATTTTTATTTTTTATTTCAATTAAAAAAAATTTTAAACTGTATATTTTACTGTTATTTTAATTTTACATCTGCTGTCATAAATACTACTATTGTAATTATTTTACCCAATTTTATTTTTTTAATTTTTAATTTGTATGATATGTATTGACTTGTGTAAGGTTTTATTAGCAATAGCACCAATAAACTATATACCTATACAACTTTATAACATCCTTTCTGTGGGTTAACTTTTTGCAATCATTAACGCCTAACAACGCTAGTTTATGTTTGCATTCTTCATGAGTGGTGTATAACAACTGATACCATAAAATAACTTTTTTTAAATACTTGATTTATGCAGTTCAACTATTATCGCAATGATTCCTACTATCGTGCGTTTCTGCATTTTACTACTCTACATTCTATCCTTAACTTCAATAAATAATGTCCCATCTATTAACTTCTTTCATGATTTTAATGTTCTACTAATGATGTTGGAAATGGTCTTGTGAATTAAGAAAAAAAAACCTTTTTGCCAACATTTAACTATCACAAACTTCATTAGTTTTTTGTCAATAAACAAGTGAGATCGTTTGGTTGGAGGTTAAAAACGGAGCCAAATACAAGACGCTACATCACAAACGGATGCAGTTGCCATGTCTAATCGAGTGATATAGGTTTTATAAATGTAAATAAAATACTTTTGCAAATACAAAAAAATATTATCGGACTATAAACCGTAACACACTGTAAACCTTTTTAAAAAGTTAATCATAACAAACCGATTGATTAAAACTAGGTTGAATTTAACCTTCTATTTTACCAAAAGCTAGTGCCTAGAACTAACACTACCAAACATGAGTATTAGTCTCTAAACTACCAAAATCTGCGTTTCGGATCACTTGTGAATAATGTCAATAGTGAACTTACAAATAATTTTGACTGGTTTCAAACAAAATATGGGTGTTTTAACAAGGTTATATATTTGTCTATAGGTCGCCTTTTACGACTAGCAATGGGGCTAGCGGGTATTCCAAAATAAGATTTACATTAAATACCCTGTTTATTAACTTTGTTTCTACTATGAGAGATGTTTAATATTTAAACTAATTAAATTTAAAACAATAATTTGTGTGTGCACTAAAACATTCCTGAACTTTTTTTGCGGATTTAACGGGTGTCTCTGCAATGTCAAAAACTCCAACATACTACACACTAATAGTTGGAGATTTAAATGCAAAGTTGGTTAAGAAACAAGATGACAGCAAACTCCACCTGGGGCAATATGGGATAAGAGAAAAAAATGACAAAAAAAACACCTTACTACAATCTTTCTTTTTTTTTTAATGACGTGAGTTGAGTGAGGTGTTGGTCTCAACAAGTGGCTTTTGAGAATAACTAACGCATGGCAATACCTTTCGGTTTTTTTCTCAGCGCAAGTTTTGCTGTTAATTTGTCTTAGTCATTGTCTCTAATGTAATACTAGTTTGAGGTAGGCTGGTTTCGGTCACGCAGAATTCACGCATTCTGCTGCGGCAACACATGCTGTCCCCAGCCCGTCTCTCCCTATACTCTATTTTTCTGCCCTAATTCCTGGCATGCTTGTCTCCTTTCTCCTATTTTTGTGTTAATCAGCCTAGATGTTTGCATTGTTCTTAGGCATCTTCTTAGTGTTTTTGTTTTTTTTTCATTTTGGTTTACCTAAATTTCAACGCTGCTATCTTTTTCTTTAGTACTGTTGTTGCATAGTTTCTTAGTGTTCTCCATTTGTTTTTGTCACTCAGGCATATTTTAATGATTGTAGATTTGTCTACTTTGTTTTCTAATACCTTTTCTAACGTTTTCCTATCTTCCTCTCACGCTTCGCACTCTACTAGCGTATGTTCTGCGTCGTCGTGCGTGTCTTTTTAACAAAATATACATTTTTTTCTCTTTTATCATTTTATTTATTCTTTAATATCTGGTATTAGTTCCCTTGTCCATTCTCTCTTTTCTCCTTCTTTCCACTGTTTTTGCCATCTTTTCATCATATTATTTCTCGCTTGTCTTTTTGCTTTTTGCATACTAGTTCTTTCATTTACCATTTTCTTTATACCTAATCTTTTTTCCACCATCAAATCTGCGGGTAGTGTTGCCGCAATTACGTCTAGTGCCTTCTGCGACACTGTCCGGTAACTATGCAACAACAGTACTTGTTCTCATAGCTACTCTTACTTCTTTTTTTTTCTTGGTCTTCAAAGCTTCTCATCATGTTTCTGCGGCATACAATAGTTTACTTCTAGCCGCAGTTGCTATTAGCCTTCTTGCCCCTTCTCCTAGTCCTCCCTGGTTCGGCATAAGCCAACTAAGCATTCCTTCAAATTTTTTGTTTATCTTACAGATTCCCAACCTGTTCATTCTATCCCTTTGCTTTAAGTGTAACTCCCAGGTATTTTTTTTTTCTTATGGTTATTATTTGCATTTTTGCATTTTTCCACTTTCCCTGGTTGTCCTCTTTGTCGATAGACATGCCGCCTCGGTTTTCTGCGGAGCCAGATCCAACCCTTTATTTTTTTATTATATCTATTGCCAACTCTAACCTTTCATTTAGTACTTCTATGTCTATATCCCTACCTATCAGAGCCACGTCATCCGCAAATGCAGTTATTGTCACTTCTTCCGGCAGCCGCATCCTGAAAAGCTAATTATAAACTAAATTCCATAGTTTAGGATCTAGTGCAGAACCTTGTGGTATTTCTGTAGTCAGCCTAAATTTTCCATTTTTGGTCAGTAGATTTCTCTTCTGAAGATTGTTCCATATTATCTTGGTAGTTTTATTTGTTAGTTCTCTTTTTTTTTTGCTGCTTCTATAATTGCTTCCCATAGTATGCTGTTGAACACATTTTGTATATCTACCGCTATTATGACATAGTGTCTTGTCTTTTCTGTATGGACCACTATTTGCTTCTTTTGCTATGGTTTTTATCTTTTCAATGGCTCCTAGATTCGTTCTTCCTTTTGTAAATCTATATTGTTCCTGTTCTCTTCCTCTTTTTTCTTCTATTTGTTCATTTCTTTTCACGATAACTTTTTCCTTAATTTTTTCTAATGTGTTGATCAGGCATATCGGTCTATACGTCGTTGTTTTGCCTGCTTTTTTCTTTTTCTCAGTTAGTTCTAGGTTTGCATCCTTCCAGCAAGCCTGAAAAATTCCTTCCTTCAGACATCTGTTTATTATTTGTGTTATTTCTATCTCATTTCTCTCTAGCGCTGCCTTCACTATCTCCGTTGTTATCTCATCTGGACCTGGTGCCTTATTATTAGGTAGTTTTCTTATAATCTGTTTTATCTCCTCCACTGTTGCAGGGACTGCTTCTGTTTCGTCAGTTGTTTCTGCTAGTTCTTTTACCATTCCTCTAGTATGAAACAATTTTTCAATGATTACTACTTCATTTTCTTCTTCCTTTAAGCACACTGCATTCATTTTTTCTAATTTATTCATTACTATTTTGTAAGGTTTGCCCCAGGGATTCTTGTCTATGGGTTCTAACATTTCTTTTCAGCATATTTTCTTACTGTCCTTGATCGATTCCTTTAAAGCTTTTCTGTAATTTTTCAGTTCTTCTTCAGTTTCATCATAATCTTCTCTCTTTTTCTTTGTCTTTTGACTTTTTTTGCTGTTTGTATTGCCTTATTCCACCTTTTTTTTACCTCTTTGCACCACCAGTACGGTCCTTTTCTTCCTTCTTCTCTGTATCTAGGAATTGATTTTTCTGCTGCCTTCCTCAATTGTTCCGAGTACCTTTTGCATATTTTCTCTATGTTTTTGTTTTCAGTCACTTCCTCTTATTCTATAACTCTATTTATTCTTTCTCTGTCCTTTCTTTTTATGTTTCTAATTTCTTTCTCATTTGTCTTCCTTATCCCGTTTTTCGTTTGTGCTGTATTGTATGCACTTATGTAAACTAAGCAATTCTTCTTCTGTCAATTTTTCTTAGAACAACAGAAATAGATGTGAGCAAGTTCTGACGGAAATACATAAAACAAAATAGGTTGTATCATTACGGATAAGAAACGAATTGTGTAGAATGTCACAGTACTCAATTGGGTGTCAGGGGGTAGCGGGCACAGGAGCAAAGTGGTGCTACGATTGAAATAGGAGAAAAGACTATTTACCGCAACAAGTAGGAAAAAACAAATCACAGCGAACAACAACAAGGAGTACAAGCAAACTATAGCAGAAAGACTAGGAAGCAGTAACATTGACGAAAATTGGGTTACAAAAACTAAAAAAGAGAACAGAAACATGAAAGTATTTAGACAGAAAATAACACCTGGAAAAGCAGAACGGCCAAATTATTAGGAACAAAGAAGAGATTCTAGAAGCTGTAAAACGCTTCTATTAAAATCTGTATAACGTTCACGAAACAACACAGGCAGAATATACACCTACCCCAAATTCTAAACCACGGATCGGAACATCTACCGGAGATAACCAAATAGGAAATCTCAAAACCAATAACAGAAATGAAACAACAAGACGCCCGGGGAGGATGATATTGAGATCGAAGAGATAAAGAAAAGGGGAGAAAAGCTATTAGAAGCCATAAAGACCCTATTCAATAAGTTTCTTTTGGAAAAAGTAACACCAACAGCATAGGAAAATACAACCATAGTTATTATGCCCAAAAAGGGTAACACGGATGACCTAAACAACTATAGATCAATAAACCTGCTTTTGCACCTCTATAAACTCTTCACTAAGGTCATAACTAGACGTCTCACAACCGAACTTGACTTTTAGCAACCGCCCGAACAAGCAGGATTTAGAGCCGGATACGGAACAAACGACCACCTGCAAACTATCAAAGCCCTAATTGAGAAATGTGTCTAGTACAATAAGCTACTTGACCTGGTTTTGTGGAGGCATTTGACTCCATCAACCACAAAATGTTTAAGGCACTTGCAAATTTCAGAATAGACCATAAGTACTCGGCCACTCTACAACTTATATACAGCATAACCACAGATAAACTTAACAACACGTGTAAACATTTTGATTAAACGTTTTTCGAAAAAAAGTATTTTTTTATAATGTAATGCTTGTCATAATAATACAAACTAAGTTGACAAACTTAGATTTTGTTAATCAGGCTTAAAAAATATAAAAAGCAATACTGAAAAACAAAAATGTTGTAAATCCAAATTTTTTTAAATATTGTTAGGGAATTTTATTTGATATTAAGAGTAAAATCTCATTTTGTAATTGGAAATCAAGATTGTTGCTGTCGAGTAATACTTATGTAACATTACTACAATTATTTGTTAATTGTAATTTTAGTTGCTGCCCAACCACCCAAGTGTTAGTAATAAAAAAATTGTATCACAAACACTCGGGCGGGTAGGTGGGGAACACATATCTAAACCACACGGTCATTAGTTATAAATTTGATTTCTGCTCACCCACCCAAGTGTTAGTAATCAAAACATTAGACACGAGCACTTGGGCGGGTGGATGGGAAACACGAATCTAATCCACGCGCTCACTAGTTATAAACTTAATTGTCATTTTGACAAAAGACAATTGTTTTTGACAGATAATTAAACAATTTTTTTTAACATTTAAAAAATACAACATGTGATTTTGACAGTTAGCGTTTTCTATCAGTTGACAATTGTCATTTTAAAAGATAAAAGATGCCATTTTGACAACAAAAAAACTGTTTAACCGTTTTTGACAGTTAATTGATTTTATTTTGACAAATAACAAATATTTTTTACAAAAAAATTTGTCATTTTGGTAAAATCTGTTTTATCAGTAGACAACTGTCACTTTTAAAAATAAAATATAAAAAAATACAACTGTTTTGACAAAAAAACAATTGTTATTTTGAAATAACAATTTTTATCAATTGACAATTAACATTCTAAAAGATAAAAGATGACATTTTAACAAAAAGCAGCTGTTTTCACAAACCACAGTTGATTTTGATTTTATTTTGACAATTAACAAATATTTTTGACAAAAAACAATTTTTATTTTGACAAAACAGTTTTTTAACAGTTAACAATTGACATTTTGACAAATTAAAGATGACATTTTATCAAAAAAACAGGTATTTTAACAAACCACAGCTGTTTTTGATCTTTAAATATTTTCAACAAAAAACAGTTTTTTAATATGTGACAATTGACATTTTAAAACATGAAAGCTTTTTGACAAGTTTCAGCCGTTTTTAACAGTTGACTAATTTTATTTTTGATATTTTGGCAAAAATTAAAGTTTAACAAATGTCAACTTTATGTCACTTTATAAACTTTGAAAATTTCACAAGCGCCGACTGCGCCATTTTTGTGTACATTCTCAAAACACTTAAAAAAAAATTATTTATTTTATTTTATTGAGTTTGGGCGTTTTCAGTTAACTGTTTATAAATATTAAATTATTTTATTCATACCGACTGCGCTATTTTTGTGTACATTTGTAGAACATCTAAGATTGCCTCAGTTTTTATTAATTTTAATTTAAATATTTTTTTTAATAGAACATCTAAAAATCTTTCAATTTATATTTTATTTTATTAAGTTTAAGTATCTTCTGTTAATTTACATAAAATATATTTTTTTTATTTAATTGAAATTATTTATTACATACCGACTGCGCTATTTCTGTGACCTTTTGTAACACATTTAAAAATTATTCAATTTATATTTTATTTTGTTAAGTTTCGTGTATTATATTTTATTTTATTAAGCATTTTTTGTTTTTATTTTAATAAAATATTTTTTAAAAATTATTTGTTAACGACTGCGCCATATATGCGTAATTCAAAGTCATCTTTGTGTCTATTTGTTGGCCAATTACAACAAAATTTTAGTCAACACATAATTATTAATACCAATACTCACAATTTCTTTCAGGTTAGAAAGAGGTGAAGAATATTACAAGGATATTGTAAGAAAAACAAAGGGGTAAGCAATGCTACAAGCAATCCCAAAATATCTCAAAACTTACAAATTTCAGATTTCTATTTCCTGGAGGTGCTGCTCAATTTAATGTTAGTATGGGCTACAGAGATGCTGCCCTTTTATTGTACAACGCTGCTGTTGAGAAAAATAAAGAAGGAAAATATTATCTAATTTTTGGAACTTGTCTTGGCATGGAGATTATAATGCAGGCGTCTATCGATGGACATGAAATTAGAGCGGGATGTAAAGCTAGAAATGTTTCATTGCCACTTGAATTTGCTGAAAGTAAAGAACTAATAAACACACACAACACACATTTACTTGATTAAAGAAATTTGGTACATCATTTCGATGTTTTATGGTGATGTTGAAAACATGAAAAAAAAACAAAATAGACTTATTATAAAAATGATGCTGCAACAATTTTAGTGTTAGAACCACTTAACAATAATTACTGACTTACTTTGAGAGCAAAAGCAAATGGGTGGTATAGCTCAAAGTCTATGTAATATTCTGTCTACAAATAAATTTCACGCATTCAAACCAACCTTTATTCATAAACTTTAAGAAGGCAATGATTCATTTCGACTAGAATTCTTTTTATTAATTGGTGAACGCATACTTAATCACCGTAATTTTTATGGGTTACTCTCTAGTCAAAATTGTCGCTTTTGGGCAAAAGAAAATTTACACTTTAGTGGTTGTCTAAATTGTCAGAAATTTAAGAGGTAAACCAACATTACCTCTTAAATTTCTGACTGGTTGGTTCGTTAACATACAATAAAGTAACTGGTCCATTTTTCTGGAAGGAAGGCTGAACGTAAATTATTATTTTTAAAAACCGAATTACTAATGCTATTGCTATAGTGATACTAGAGATTATTCACAAAATCTTTATTCAATACATTTTATTTATATGAAAGCGCAAAGTTCAGCTTACTTGCTGCTCTTCCACTTAACCCATACATTTTACAAGAAATAAATAGTTCATCCGTGGACACACTGTATAAAATTGCTACCACATGAGTGAAACTACACGGTAAACCAGATTCAGAGTTCAACGAGATGACACCATCTCATCTAAACTATTTACTACCTTCACGGAGTACATGTTCAAGACCGTAGAACTAGAAGATAAACATTAATGGCAGAACCCTCAATCTTCTATAGTTTGCAGACAACATTGTGCTAATTTTGGATAGTCTAGATAAGATGGAAAAATGCTTAAAAATCGGAATTTATGATCAACTTAATCTTTGTCCAAAACTTTATAATAAAAAAGAATGAGATCCGGCAAGTCACCTCTTACAAGTATTTAGGAGACAAGATCAAAATTGGTAGAGACAACCAGACACACAAAATTGAAATGAGGCTGAGACTAACATGGACGGCCTACGGAAAACTTAAACACATTTTTAAATCCGACATCTTCAACTGCCTAAAACGCAAGATGTTTGACCAATGCATCCTACCAGTTCTAACATACGGAACATCAAACTATTCAAATGCCGCAAAAAATGCATATTAACTTTTTAGCTCTAAAGGAGTAATTTTTCAATAACCTGCTCTAACGATATGAAGTTAATGGATTTAAATAAAATTGACATGCTTATTAACTTTATTATGTGCAAATTTAGATCCTAAAAAATACTTTGCAGTACTGCAATCTTTGTTGTTGTGCATCACTTTTCTCAACAATTCTAATCTAATACTCTTTATTTCTCTTGAAATATACGTTTTAAAGTTTTGTATTGTTTGAAGACGCCTTTCATAGACTTTTTGCTTCAGATATCCTCACAGAAAAAAATCAGAAACTGTCAAATTTGGGTAAAATTGGACGACCATGTTATGTCACCAAACCTTGAAATCAAATGACCAGAAGTATGTGTAATACGTATTTTCAGCATATAAATGTAACGTTCAGAATTAATGATAACCTTTGATCATTCTCATATATTAATATGGATGCGATTTCAAAAATTAAAACACTGCACTAAACGATAACTTTACGACCTTGAAGCTGGTGTAAAGATAGAAATGAACTTCATCTGAACTTAATAAAAAAATAATTTTAGCTTCATAATTTTCTAAAATATGCAAAAACCACATCCAAAAAACCGCACAAACTAGTTTATTGGGATCTTTTAGCTGTTCACAACTTGAATTTTATATGGTTGAACGTGCAAATCAGAATGGACAATTTTTAGTAAGCTTTTTTCGTAAATTTGCAATGCAATATGAATACCTTTGGCCGAGCATATCAGACTTCTTCCTACAGTTTGTCTAACGCGTTCGATATTTTCGGGTGTTCTTACTGTACGTACGCCTCCAGTAAATTTTGCGCGTTTCCTTTAATTTTAAAGTCTTGCACTCCCCTCATTATTGTTTGTCGTGTTAGAAATCGTTTGTGTTTTCCAACATTAAACTAGCGACAAAACTGCTGTTGAGTGTTGAAGCTTTTAACTACATATACGAGTGGATTGATTGAAAACTTATTCATAAACTATTAAGCTGCATTAATTAACAAATCTGACAATAGAATTGTTAATAACATAATTTGTTTTTGTAACCGCTTACTAAAAATAAGTGATACAAGTTTCTTGTAGTAGAATGTTGTAATTAGCTCGGTATATAAATAAAATGCTTTATTTTTCAATAACTGTAAATTAATATTCAGAATTCAAAATTGTTTAGCATTATTTTTTATGTGTACATAATTTTTGAGCATAATAAAAAGTAAAAAAAAACATATCTTATATAAATAAAAATGGCTCATGTATATTAAATTTAACGGAGTATAATTTTGTGCACATCAACTTCCGGCTAATAGATTAAATTAGCTAAATTAAAATAATCTTCCTGTTTTTTGTGTTTTCTTTAATGAACGTTATTAATATATTATATAAAATGCTGCCCTGTCATGCGTCAGTCATAATAATAGTCGGTCTTAATTGAACATTTGATGGGCATAATGATATTAATTATAGTTAGTATCATCATTACTTATACAGATTTTATTGTATTAATTGTCTTATTTAAAACAAACTGTCTCCTGTTTTTAATTAATATAAAGCGTATAATATAAGTATAACGAACATTATTTGTCGGTGTTTATGAAAGATGGTATTATTTCTCATTGTCGCATGGGAGAGTAAAGTTCTTTATGTTATAGACATAACATTTACGGTATTTGGTGCATTGTTAGTTATTAATATCCCATACAAGAATTCTGACGAAAAACAAATTACATAAATTAATTTGTGTTGACGTTTTTGTTTTCTTTTAAGAAGTAATTTAGATAGACGCATTTTTTGATATTTAAAAAAAAAACTAATATTTACGTATATATTTTAGAGTATGCAATTATTGGCCTAAAATCTAGTCATGGGAATGATGTTAATACATTACAAGATTTTTATGCGCTTGTATCTGATGAAACGGACGCCATTGGAATGTGTATAATATTTTGATTTATCTTGAAAAGATTGAAAAATACCAAACTATTGCTCTAGAAAACATTCCCATGAAAAAAGAACTTAACTAATCATAAAATTTGTAGTTTTTGAATTTTTTGAGTCAAATATGCTTATTATAGTTGTAGATATTTATTTCTTTACAAGAAACAATTCCCAATTACAAGACAACATACAAAAAGTGCTATATACAAGCAAGATAATATAATAAAAAATAAAAATAAACAATTTAAAATAAAAATTAACATTTACAAAAAAATAAATTAAGATTATTAAAATTCTACAAATAATATTAACTGGTGAGTCCGTAATTAGATATTTTAGTCGGTTTACTAAACTCTGCCTGAGTTATCCGTTGGGTGAATTGAGTAGCTCATCGGGTATGTCGCTGTCAAGCCGGGATAAAGGAGGTCTTTTAGGTAAGGTTAGCTACCTAACTGGACTAAAAACTTACACTGGCTCACAGAACTGAAGACATTGCTTTGCACACCGGAAAGAATCAGACGACAACACAGGCTCGGGCAACAAAAAACGAATTGACAAACAAAAATGTAAATTCCGCATCAGACGAATCGCCTACTGCAACGTAACATCGTGAAATGACAAAAATCAAGAAAAATTGACATCTGCGAAATCTGAGACAAGAAAAAGAAACAAAAAAACATCAAAATACGGAGAATTTATACTAATATCAGTGGGATAGCTGAACAAGAAAGAGTAAGCTTTGAGCGGTCGTAGCAACACTATGCCGCAAACTAAAGGTGATGCAGAACACAACAGCCTTAATCCAAAAACCATGGATTGTAAAAACCAAATTGGGCATACTAAGTAAAAATATGTTTTCAAACCTAACTAACGGTAAGCTAAGGACGTGTATTTACATACCGAAGCACATATTAGCGTTTCTTATAACATATCTTTCTGACAGTGACCTCACATTTGTCAGGATTAGCTCGGCAAATAAACAGAAGACAGACATCATCACGACATACCACTTTCAACAATACAACTGGAGGATTTGGTGCAGTATTGTACGCAAAAACAAAAAAAATGCTAACCTTATACACTGGCGAGTAAAAAATAGTAAAAAATAAAGGTCACTTTAAAGTTATGACTTATTTTTGGAATTTTTTGTTTTAACTTTATGTTAAACAAAAAAATATAAAACTAAGTCATTATTTTAATGTGTCTTCTATTTTTTGCTTGGCAATGTAGTTAGATGTGACGCCAACTTTTCCATAATATTTTTTGGAAAAGTGAAAACACAAATGACAAGTTTAAGAAATTTTACGATTATCAGTACTAACCTAAAATTTCTAAACTAAGGCGTTAAACCAACGTTCGTTATGTCTTGCAGCCAGACTGATAGATATCACACTAAGTAAGTAAGGTTACTCTAAGCATTTTTTAACAAAATCCACAATTGCTGCAAGATTGAAAAATATTTTATCCAAAGGCTCCCAACAGCAACTGGATTGCTTGAAACAAATCGACATCTCATACACATCCAATCTATTGGAAGCAACGGAGATACTTAAAAAAAAAGGCAGTTTCTAGGTTGTATTGCTTTGCCACAAATTTGGTTTTACGCTGCAACCTCAACATTGTCAGAGGAGGACTAGAAAGGTGCTTGCTACTTTGTTAAAGAATTGCGTGTAATTTCTGCAATGATTACCTTGCAAAATCTTATATGCCAATTAGTTTTACGTTTTTTTTCTTAAAGACATTAAGACATTAGAGCAATTTTATTGTGCAAAAGCTTAATTTGGGAAACGGCTCTCATCACTAAGCTAATTTACTTGAACCAACATACATACACCCAAAGAAGATCTAGCGAATCGGCACTACATCTTGTAACGGACCAAATAAAAAATTACTAAGAGACAAAATGTCTACCTTGGGCGTGTTTATAGATATTGAAGGAGTTTTGCTCTCGCAATACATGGTGTAAACTTTACAATTAGTGGATGAATAAATCATAAGTTGAAAAAAAGAGCCATTACTGTTACTGTAGGGGATTTGACGGTCAGGAAAGTTCTTGTTAAAGGTTGTCTCCAGAGAGGTGTATTATTGCCACTACTATAGAATATAGTAGTTGAGAGCCTTATATGGCACTCAATGATATAATTAGTTATGCAAACGACATAACGATCTTACAAGCGGTAAATTTGATGGCATTCTCTGCAGTTTAATGCAATACGCTTTAAGAATAATCAAAAATTAATGCAAAGACTAGGCTTTTACAATTTCTCTTTTAAAAACTTGGTAGACTAAAAAAATAAAAATTGGAAAACTAAATCTACCAAAACTCCTAAATACCCCACTACCGCTATTAACCGAGGTAAAATATCATGGATTCATTTTTGATAACAAACTTACATGGGGACCACATTTAAATATAACATGTAAACAAGTTTATGTCTTTTTGAAAATGCAGGCAAAAAGAGTACTATAGCTGTACACAGCCGGTTACATACGGAAGACTAATATGGTAGCCAAACTAATTTAGTTGCAACAAATGGCATGTCTAAGTTTAACAGATGCCATGCGGACAACATCAACTGCAGCTATAGAAGCAATTTTGTATCTATCCCCTTTGACATTTACGTTGAAGAGATGGCGAGAATAGCAGTTTTGCATCTGAACGCTGTTGAACTTGGCATACTACAGAACGGGCTATGAAACATTGTACTCTTTTAAAAAAAGACACATTAAAACTCCAAACTTCTATATTCTTCTGGACTTGCGGAGCTACCGTTGTAGTCTTATTTTACAAGTCTAAGATACTATTTTTGGATTTCAAGTCTTATACTCTTCTTTTCTTCTTTTGTTGCCATTATTTTGTTATGCTTTTATCAATGGCTATCTTGCTTACACTTTTACCATAAGTGGGGTCAGATTTCTAATGGTTACCTTTTTCCTACCATAATTTTGTATCTTCATTCTAATATTCTTCTAGCAAAAACATTTCAACAGTGTATGCTTTGGGTTATTTGTTTCACCATAGTATGGGCAGCCGTCATACACATTTTGTTTAGGTATGACCCAAAGCATCCATGTCCTGTAAGGATTTGTGTAAAATGGTAATTTAGTTTTTTATGTTTTTGTTTACCCATGCTGTCACCAAGATTCTACGTTTATTTGGCAACATCTTCCTAAATCTGTCATTTTTTTTCTTATTTTTTTATCGTCTTTATTTTATTGTCGGATTGCTCTTGGAAAAAGAGGTTTATATGAATTATTCCTGTTATTGCCTGTATAGTCTTAGTCAAGACTGTTCTGTAGGCACTTGCTATTCTGATTTCCCTTTTGGGCCTCTCACGTTTGGTTCATTTTTTTTAATTTACTTTTTAATCATATAGGACGCTCATTTTGTGCTATTATCTATTTTTTTATGCTATTTCCTTTAATCACCATGGGAAGATTGTTTGCGTAGGTTATTGTAGTAATTCCGTGTAGCATCTGTACTTTTAATAAACCGTCATACTAAATGTTTCACAGAGCGGGACCCAACACGAAGCCCTGTCGCACCCCACAAGTCATATGCAGAGTTTCTCTAAAGCTGCACACTATAATTATGTTTTGTAGATAAGAGCATATTACCTTTTTTACATCATAGGTGATTAGTATGGCGTATTTTTGTGTAGGATTTGCAGTAACTTGACAGGCGGCTTTTTTGACATGCCTAATAGCATCAAGTGTAGAGTGACTTCCTCTAATCCCGTGTTGGTTCTTGCTAAGATTTACATTTCTATATATGAGTCTCTTGTTGAGGATGCGTTCATAAATTTTTTATAGTGAGTACATTAGGCAAATGGGTCGATATGTCTCGCTTTTGTCTGTTTCTCCATGAACACTAGTTTTTCCTTTTTACAGCCCATGGAAAAAATGCCTTGTTTGATAGTTTTGTTAAATATTTTTACACAGAATTGCAGTCTTTGTTTTGTTATTGGTTGATTATGAATTTGCCACCTGCCATCTGTATTTCTTATTCTGTGCATTCTGGTATCATAAACACGTCTCTTAACTTTTTCCATGTTAATTTGCTTTGGTTTGGAAATAATTTCATCAAAGTTCTTGGACTGTTCTCTGATGTTTTGCAACCATGACATTTTCTTGCGTCCAATTTCTCTTTTCCGTTCTATTTTGCCCTACAGGATAAATTGTAATATGTGGTACTTCGGGTTTCGCATGACATGGCCAAAATATGCCGTCATTTGACAATTAATGCAAGTTAGAAATTTTCGTTCACTTTGTACGCGGGTCAGTTTTTCTTCATTACTAATTCTGTCTGTTCATGGAGTTATATAAATTGTATTCTCAGTTCTAAGTTGTATTCACAATATGTCAGTATTTTTTTGTATTTTATCAAAGCGCTTCTCTCATTTTCAATTCTACACTTTATCTTTTTAGCTGAGGGGCTCATTATGTAGCCATACTCCTAAATATTTGAATTTTGTTATTCTCTCTATAGATAAATTGTTGATTTTAAGACTAATATTTTGAGTTTCTGGTTATTACCATATATTTAGTCTTGTTTATATTTATTCTAAGTCCCTTCTCATTACTATAAATATTTAATTGGTTAACTACGGTTTGTAGGTCGTTGATGTTGTCAGCTATAATGATTGTGTCGTCTGCAAAACGGATATTGATAATCTTTTTTCCATTTACTTGAATACCCATTTTTAAATTTTCCAATGCAGCCTGGAAAATTTCTTTTGAATACAGCAGGGGAACAGAATGCATTTCTGGCGTACGCCGCGGCATATTTTTACTTCTTCTGTTACTTCTTCATCTACTCTTAATCTCGTAGACTGATTCCAATACAAACTATTAATGCATCTTATGTCTTTCTGGTTTAAGCTAATTTTTCTCAGGATGTCAATTAGTTTAAGTTAGTCATGGCAGTTCTGGACAAGCACCTGGATTGCAGTTAGTGTTTTTCTGATTCCTAGACCCTCTCTAAAGCCAAATTTTGTTTTTCCAATGACGCTTTTGCATTTCTTAAACTGTCTTTGGTGTAGCACCTTAAGAAAGATTTTTAGGGTGTGGGTGCTAATGAATTTATATTTACTGCATCTTTTGGCGTTGTTCTTCTTTGGTAGTGGTATGAAGGTTGATTTTAACCAGTTGTTAGGGTTGCAGTAGGTTAACGTCTCTTGTTTTTTGCCATTTATTTTGTCACAGTTTTTTTGGCTTTTATACAGCTTTTTTTCTTGCTTGCAATACCTTTACTCTACCAATACATTGGTTTGTAAATTATCTTTTATTGTTTAGTATCCTTTTGAAAGTTTTAATTATAGTTTCCTTAGACTGTTGGCGGTGTGAATTGTTTCTCTTCTAAGTTTTCTTTTTTTGACCACTGCGAAAGACCCAGATTTTGTTTTCTTTTGTTTTCTTTTGTGTTCATGCATTTACTCAATTTTTTTTTTATGTTCACGTGCCACATTCTAATTTTTGTTACCATTTTAGTCGAGCACAAAGTAACATCTATGTATGGTTCTATTTCGTTTTTTTAAGTTGATACTCCCTTTTATTTAGAATGCAAAGTTCATTTTTGTTTGCTCATTTTGTTAGCATGTCTCTTCTTTGTTTGTCTTTGAGCCTCGTATGCCATTTTTTTAACTGATTTTAAGACAAAGTCTGCTCTTGTTTTTGTTAACTTAGATTGCGTTTATTGTCTGGCTCTTGCAAGGCATTTTATGCTTTTTGTTTTGTGACCTTGCACAAGTAACACTGTTTCCTGGTGCTTTTTTTAATTTATGCCCAGTACCCGCACATTTACTGCAAGGTCATCTGTTTCCTTGCACTCAGTTGCCTTGTGATCTAGTCTATGGCATCTGTAAAACATTTAGTGGAAAAAGAAACCTCTTTTACTTTCTATCTGTTCTAGCCTGAGCTTTTTTCTGCATGCTCACAAAAATATATCTTACTCCATTTTGGATAGCCTTTTCTGTTCTATGTCTACTTTGACACTGAAATTATCTATATATATATATATTTTGTGGCTTAGGAGGAGAATTTTTTAAAAACTTAAAGTGTCGGATTCACTCTCACGAAGAAAGTGCCTACCAACTAAACTTTCCCTGGTGAATTGCCCGGAAGTTTGAGACCGTTGGCTTATGATGCGCCCTATAGGCTAAGAGAAGAATAAGTTGGTAATTAGGAGATGTTAAACAGTTAATTAACTAGGCGCTTGTGTTGCAGTACTTTCTTGTCTGGCTCGGCAAGTCAAACCAGATCAGGATTGGAGTAAACCGCAAGATTGTCAAAGTACTTTGCGGCCAATGCTTTGATGTGTCTGCGCAAAAAAAGAATCTCGAGATTGCATTGAATTTCACAATTTTGGGCAAACTATGGACCTCCGAGAAGCATCCGTAAGGTCATTTAACCAGCATTCCAGATTGGTGGTAGCTTTTTGTAGCTTAAAGGTAATTACCATTGGTGATCTTGACGAGTAGAAAAGCGCTGTGTTGTCGGCGTATTGTGCCATTTTAACTCAGTGCTTCCATCGCAAAGGCCCGGTTTTTTTTAATCTAAACGTTGCGGATAACGCAATATTGGTGAGAACTATTGCCGCCTTGTGCGAGAACCGCTTGTGCGCTCTATTGGGAATTTTGTCAAAACTAGAATCGGACTGGATTTTTCGTCTTTAGATAGTCTCTAGTAATTGAGTCATTGTTCCTCTGTTTCTTAAGATTTTGGAGATCCTCCACATTGTATGCTCATTTTCCGTGAAAGATTCCAAAGTATTTTCTAGCACAAATTTATGTGTGACCTTATGGCTTTTCTCATTTCATTATGAGAGAGTGTAATGTCAGGCAATCTATGGGGTCGCGGTGTTGCTATCTAAGATGCCTGGCGGCATTGCGTTTGCGATTAGGTCTTTCACGTCTCGAGATAACTCAAGAGGGTTATCGGCGCAAACCTGATGAATTTTAGAGGTTTCTTTCTAAACTTGTTGGATTTGGCACTTGGGCCCATGCAACCAATGCCCACTTTCAACGTTCAAGAGAAAAGAGGCTAATTTGTGTGAATGACATATTTTTCTCACTCCCCAGGTGATCCTTTTGCAAAGAATTCCATCAAGACCGGGAGGTGTTTGGAGCTTAATTCGTTGACTGATGGTGTAGTCAAAGTTGACGTTTTTGAAAACAGCCACATTAAGAAAGTTCTTTTGATGCCCTGCGTTATGATAAAAGGCGGATTTCTCTGGTTCCACCACTTGTAACTCTTTTTGCTCTACACAGTCGAGCAACGCCCGACCTTTATCATTTGTCTGTTTTACGCCGGGTGTTTATAATTAAATTTCCCAGCAATGATTGTGGGAGAGAGCACATTAACCATTAGATTCAAAAGACACTAGCTCAGAGTGGTCCAATGATCTTTTTGCAAAAGTCAAAGTTCCATGCCTTAGCCTAACCCCCAACGACCCCAAATACGTAAAGGTATAGGGTAGTCTCAACAATTGGGTAAGAAAGTGGTTTGTCCAGAGCCTTAGGGCAGGCTATCAACTGATGGGGCCAGGAACAGATTCTACATACCAAAATCTTAAAAAAACAACGTTTGTCCGTAGAGGGAAAGTATCCCAATTTAGCTAGAGCCAGACCCACGTCTTGTTTGGTGTAGAATTCTAAGACATGCCGGATAACAATTTCTATACACCTCTCCTTGGCGGTCGAGCATGTGTGGAAATCTACACTCTCCGATTTGAGGTAGGCCGTAGTCTTTCTGTGGCAACAAGTCGGAACCTCACATAAGCAAAAGAGGTCTTCTTTTGGGAGGAAAAAGCCGCTAATAGCTTAATCTCTTTGGGTTTTTTTGCAGCGGCTGAAGACGGCTGTAAACGGACTGAAGGTTTATTGGTAATTAAATAGGACTTACCCTGAGTCTTTTTTCTTTTTGGTCCGGGTCTCGGTGAATCCGTTCGCGTCCGTCTTTATTATCTGTTTAGTCCCCGGTTCGTGCAAAAAAGGCGTGGCTCCCTTTCTAGATGTCTATGGTTTGAATTCTGATTTCACCTCTAAAGAGGAGGAGTTGAGGCTGTGTTTGCCGTGATGGCCCCCACGTCCATTTCTTCTTCTAGGTCTTGGGAGACTTGTTCCAGGGGGTGGGGGTGGGAAAGACCTTCTTCATTACAAAATCTGCCAGAACTTAAAAGGCAGCCCCGATTTCCTTGATCCTTCTGGAGAAGGTGGCACTGGTGGAGGCCATGGATGACATCTGGATCTTCATGGCTCCCACTTGGTGTGACCTAGCCCTGTTTTTTTTTTAATTTTTGGGCCCTCCAACAGGTCCTGGATGAATCCTTGCATTGCTGCGTTTGCTTTTTTGCTGGTAATGGTCAAAGGCTGCTGCTCTGGCACGGATGCCATTGCAGCAGCTATTTCTTACTGAAAATGAAAGTTTATTTTATTGTATACAAGTATACAACAAAATAAGATTAACGTATGCTTGTAGCTGGATTTCAATTAAAATTGCTTATACTGCTGTTCTGCTACTGCTAGGAGACGTCCTTCTGTGTCGGCTGCTGGCAGTCGACTGAAAAGTTGACAAATTTAAATAATTATTTTTGTGCTAATAAACTCAATTGATGATGTAAATAATCAAACGAATGACTGTGGCTTCAGCTAGTGCAATTTACGTTTAGTGTTAAATTGTACTAACTGGAGCCACAGTATATATGAGAATAGAAGGGCTTATGTTTAATAGGTTAGTTAGGAGTATGATATTGAATAGGTCAGATATATGGAGAAGAAACAAGAAAAATTAGAAACAATACAAGTAAAATATTGAAGATGGGTGCTGGGTTTAAATAAAAAAACTCCAGCATATATCGTGTTGAATAAAGTCAAAAAAGATAAGTTAATAGTAGAAGCAGAAAAAAGAGCAACATGATATGAGGAAAGAGTGAGACAGAAACACAAATGTAAAATTTTACAAGAATGCATGAAAAAGAAAATGAGAGCAAAAAATAGAAAATAAAGGAAGATTAATAAAAATAATTACAACAGAAATAGTTATGTTAGACAAGAAATTGAAAAAATGAAAGAAACTGGGAAAGAGACATGGAAGAAAATTGTGTAAAGAGATAGAGATATACTTTTGCAATAGAGAAGAAAAATAGTGAAAGAGTCTAGATACAATGCAAATTATGAACATTATTACAGAAAGTGAAGATGATTGCAAGATTCAGATGTGATAATGAAGAGCAAATGACAAGATTTTAGAAAAAAGAGGATTTGAAAATGTGCAGAATGTGCAAAAAGACTAAGAAAACTATGGAACATATGTTAAAAGAGTATAACGAAATGAGAGAAGAGCAGATGGAATAATGTGAGATATTGAAAGAAGACGAAAGAGGAATTGAATAAAAGTTAAAAAACAAAGAAAAGAAGTAGACGAATATTTTAAATTTGTTAATTTATAAGAATTTAACTTATTAGTTTGGGGAATTATAGATATATTTGTAAATGAGATGTAATTTTCAAAATCCAAAGGCAAGAAATAACCGTATTATATAACTTAACATTTACAAACCACATATAAACACGCTACCTAAACTAACAATAATATTCTTTGACAAAAGACACCGGCAATGGCCTAACCGCCGAAGCAGTCCGTTAAAAATAAATATTAAAAAAACAACAAATATAGTTAATTCTACATAACCTCAAACAATTATTGTGCAATTTATGTAAATCTCATGAAATTGTGATCAAACATAACAAAAATACTTAAACTCAAACATAACTTGCTTATTCAAAAAAGTGTTAACAAATTCTTGTCTAGCAATTGAAGCGTTTTATTGAGCCTATTATATGTGACCAATCAACATTATAAATATACTATTTATTGAGTTTTTATTCGGAAATTATAATTTCATTTTTAAATAAAAATATAAATATAAACCACATTATTATCCCCTTTGATCATTTGCATTGTATTTTATGCATGCAGATACAGTTACGATTCATTATACTGTTAACAACTGGAACAATTTGAAAGGGAAAAACGTAAAATTTTCATTGATGAATAGTTTTAAATATCATTCTATTTATAGATAGGTACATTGATTATGCAATAATAGCAAAAAATACATTGTCGAGTTTACACGAAAGCATGAAATTTGCTTTAGAAAGTTCATTCAGAGAGATAGAATTAAAAAAAAAGAGCTGTTATATACTAATAACACCCAAAAATCGACAGCCAATCAATCATCCCGTGTGGCACATATGTGACAGAAGAGCATGTGTAATAATTAGTGGACACGGGCCCGTGCTAAAATCCTCACTTAATTTTCGGGCTCGTCCCCAACAATTAGTCTGCACGACATTTGTGCGTAATTAAAGCAATTAAACGAGGGGAGACATTCTTGACCTCACACACTCACTTCACGCTGCCATCTTCTATTTCCAAAAGTGTAACTAATCAGCGCTTTTTAACCTACACTCTTGCCTAGTTATTTTCAGGATAATATACTCTTAATTTGTAGTATTTCCGGGGCTGACTGTTGTTTTTTTTTTCTATTAGCCTGTTTTACACAGAACTTTCTTTACTAATTAATATAAGAAAATTAAGGTAATTGTCCGGGGAATGACATGGCCCGGGTCGGTTAAGATTTATGGCTCGTCGAAATTAATTAATTTCATGTTGGAATTGTTAGTTTTTATTGTAGCTTCTGTTATGTTTGTGATTTTTTTCTTTTTCTATTCATTTAAAGAAGGAAGTTATTAAAACTATATATTTATAATAAGTTCAATATAATGAAGTAAACATACGAAGATTTATTCCTTTGTATTAAATTATTTATTGGGAGATTGGTTATCTAGATATCATTAGCATTTTTGTTATAATTTAAGGCTTATCACCAACATTCTATCATAACGCAAACTTTACATAATTCATAGATGTCTACTTCAAATAATTGATGCAAGAAACAGT
Source organism: Tachinus rufipes (assembly GCA_963932245.1). Lineage (NCBI taxonomy): Eukaryota > Metazoa > Arthropoda > Insecta > Coleoptera > Staphylinidae > Tachinus > Tachinus rufipes. Next base: position 58,456,870 of record OZ010748.1, read on the forward strand.
GCAATTTATCATATTGCAACCACAAATTGCATCAGTAAATTTAATATCATTAACATTTTTATAATATTAAATCATTAATTATTATGCTTAATAAACCTTCAGATATTTGCTATTGCTATTTCATAATACCCTGCAATTGTGCATAAGCGGTTTTTAATTTATTCTTATTTTACCTATCAATGGAAGTTGCCATATGCAAGCCACATGTTTCAAGTAATGATTAAAGCGTAGAAAAATTCAGAGCATGTATTTTTACCTTTCATCTAAATCAAGTGTGAAAAGAAAGAAAAGGTCTATGTTTACAAATAATATTTCGTTTAAAATGTTTTATCTTTTAAGTATACGTATTGTATATTAAGCGTAAGCTGACACAGGTTTAAATTTGTTTGTAAAGCTAGTAAATTTGCTATAGCGTATTAAATGTGTTTGTAAATAAGTACATAGTTTAAAAAATACGATTGCGCTTTGTTTGATGATTTATACATTTGAGAACAGTGCTAATAACTTGCACTATATACATTGTTATTTACGTACAAATGAAGACATTAAAGAAAAGATTAATGACAAACAAAAATAGAAATGATTTCTGAACACAAATAAGATAAAGGATTACAAAGAATACTTGTTTAGTTTTTTTATTAATTAACGGAAGTCATTACAAAATAAGTATATACCTACAACTAGAAATTATACAAATTAAACATAAAACAACTAATACTAAAAATAAAATAAAAAACAAAATAATAATAAGGTCACGTATGAGTAACAATTGCACGTAGCGGGGTATTAAAAGAATCCTTCAAAAAACCCATTTTAACTTAACGTTGGCATCCCGCAAAACACGTGTAGAGGCAGAGTGCTGTGTATAATCCGTACAATTATACGGTATATGAAATAAATAGTCATTGCGTAAAACTCGAGCTGGGACATGAATACCAATTGAGCTGAGCAAATCAAGACAGTCAATAATCCCACAAAGCACTTTAAATACTAGTGTTACGTCAAAATTAAAACGTTTTTTTTCAAGACTGGTCATATTAAATGTAGAGAGCAGTTCTGTGTAGCTGCCAGCAATGTTGCATTTATACGATATTCTAGATTCTGGATTCTGGATTGAAAGTTGGAAAGTAAACCAAAGTCTACTGCACGTAATCTTCATTAGGCTCTTTGTACTTCCTCCAGTGGTGACCTCACTCCGTTGTCTTTGCATTTAACTACCCTATGTGGCTGATGTATGTAAGTACAACGCTTGAAAGGGTCTCCCTTATGCTGGCCATGGCCATGGCTCTATTGTATGAGAGGGCCGGGCATGTGCATAGCACGTGCTTGATTGTCTCATCGTCCATTTCACATCCTCTACACCTTGGATTGTCTTCAATACCAATCGTGTGCATGTGTTTCTTTAGCTGGCAGTGTCCTGTCAAGATTCCTGTCATAATTTGCAAGTTCTTTCTGGACAGTCGTAAGTAGTAATCGGCTGTCTTGGCGTTTGGAGCACTCATTGCTTCCTTTGCCTGTCTGTAGCCCTAGAGTATCATCCCAACGCTGTCTCAGTGCATTGTGTGTGTTAATTTTTATTAGATTATTTAAGCTATTGAGTATTAAAACGGTCTAAGGTTCAGGACTACACGCCTTGAGGGTTGACCCTGTACGCACCAGCTCGTTCTCTTAATGTTACCTACTTTGTTGGAGTGTATTTTTACCCAGAAAAGCTTGATGCTATTTCCACAAACTGCTAAAGTAAGGGCACAATGACATTCAATTAGCTTTGATGTGATTCTAGGCTTGTTTATAGTCATTAGGGCCGCTCTACTATCCGTTAGAATTTAGACATTCTTGCCAGATATTTTGCGGTTCACAATTTTCATAACCCCATTGGTTATCCCAACTACTTTTGCTTGGAAGATAGTCGTATGAGCTCCTAATGGTAATGATATTTTGAAGCCCAGGTCTTGCGAGAAGATTTCCGCTCCAGAACCATTATTAGTTTTTGAGCCATCCGTGTAGATTCTAATCGAATCATTGACCACGTTCTGCTCTTCGTGACATGTTATCTGTTTGCGCTCCTAACAGAAGTGTTTTTTTTAACAGCTTCTTCTAGGAGAGTACAGTGTTTGCCAGCCCTCCCTGCATTGTGCCAAAGTCGAGCTACATTCAGACGCTAAGCTGCCATTGTCGCCATCTCCTCGACGTAAATATCGAGGGGCGGCAGACAGAACATTGCTTTCATGGTGTGTTAGTGTTGACTACATGCCTCCTGTTATATTTAGACGTGCTATTTGTTGCAACTGATTTAGTTTGCTTGCAGACGTTTTTTGTCTAGCTTTTGGCCAACATATTAGTGCCCCATATGTGATCATAGGTTTTATTACGGCTGTGTACAGCCATAGCACTATCTTTGAAGACAGTCCCCATGTTTTCCCCACAGCTCGTCTGCATTGCCAAAAAGATATATGAACTTTTTTGCGTCTTATATTTAGATATGGTCCCCATGTGAGCTTATTGTCAAAAACCACCCCAAGATATTTTACCTTGGTTGATAGCGGTAGTGGGGTATTTAGGAGTTTTGGTAAGTTTAGATTTCCAATTTTTCTTTTTTTTGTGAAGAGAACCAGTTTGGTTTTCAGAGGGTTGACCGTAAGAGAGTCTTTGCACCAATTTTCAATTATTCTTAAAGCCTCTTGCATCAAGTTTCAGAGTATGCTTTCAAATTTACCGCTCCAAACCATGATCATTGAGTTGCCGTAAAAGGCTGTTGACTACTATATCCTATAGTAGTGGAGATAATACACCTCCCTGGTGACATTCTTTAGCAACGACTTTCTTGACCGTTAAATCCCTTACATTAACAGTAACGGCTTTTTTCTCCAACTTGTGTTTTATCCATCCATCAATTGTGGGGTTTACACCATGTGTTGCAAAAACAGTTTCAATTTTATTGAAGGTGGTTTTATCGAAAGCGCCTTCAATATTTATAAATACGCCCAAAGTAGACATTGATTGGCTGTGTATGAGCCGTCAATTTGTTTCAAGCAACCCAGTTGCTGTTGGGAGTCTTTGGATAAGATTTTTTTTAACCTTGCAGCAGTTGAGGTGTTTTCAACATCCTCACAAAAAGATCTCCAAGTTTCTCGTTGATGTTGACGTATGCGTCTTTTATAATCTTTCTAGGCATTTTTGTATAACATCCAGTCTGATTGGTTTCTTGAGTTTTTGCTCTGTTGAAAGATCTCCATGCAGCTTCCTTAAGCCGGTCAAGTTCCTAACACCACCAAGGTATGGTGTTGTCGGATTCGGTAGCCAGCCTAAGTGGGCAAGAGTCCTTGTACGCTCGAGTTAAAGAATTTTCCAATTTACTTACATAGATTTCTATTTCTTCTACATTAATAGGTTTAATTAAATCTGCACAAGTACCTAAACTCCGCGATAGGTTGTCTCGAAAAGCAGCCTTGGTCAGCCTCGGGTTTCGGTAGGGCTAATTATTGTTGATTGACATTGAGACCGACGTAGATACGTGCCAGTCGTGGATTTTGCTTGAAATGCTAAAAATTGCCAGTGTGATATCTATCACAGTCTGGCTGCGGGACGTAACGAACGTTGGTTCAACGCCTCGATTTAGTATTTCTAGGTTAGTGCTGATAATAAAATCGTGAAGTTGCTTACCCTTGCTATTTGTGTCTTCACTTCACCAGACAATATGATGGGAGTTGGCGTCACATCCAACTATGAGGTCAACATTTCCTTTCGTACAGTAATGCACCAAGTCCTCCAGCTGTGTTGTTGGAGGTGGTATGTCGTGCGCGAGGTATGCCGACGCCACATTGATGTCTGGCTTCCGTTTGTCTGCCTAGCGGAGGTGTTTTGCCTGAGGTGGATAAGGTATTATTTAGCTCCCGGAAAAGAACATCCTTAATCAAATTACCCTGCTCACTAGTGGTTTTACCCAGAAGATGAATCAGGCTGGTAACCGCCACGCAAAGATGCGATGAGGCAACCTCTTTGTAGCTAGGTTCCCCCTTCTTTCTTATAGGATGGATCTTGGGTTTTCCTCTCGTGTCTTTCACCTTTTTCCGGGGTGGTCTAGGTGAGGGTTCAGACGTAGAGGAGCGTATCCTCTTATTTGGTGCTCTCTGTTTTAGAGGAAGTGTGGGCAAAGGCCAAAGGCTTTGGACCTTGCCACTTTTGAGGCGGTTTTTGGTTCGGCTTTGACGCATTCTGTTTTGGGTTAGTAGTTGCTCGCCTAACACTTGAGGTGTTTGCCTTGCCGGAAAGGGGGTTTGTTTGCTTTTCAGCAGCCAAACGCGCCTTTCTTCGTCTTTTTGTTCAGCCCCGCAAAACTTGTGTTTTCTGACACCGGTCTGTGGGTGTGGTTTAAAAGCGGAACAGTTTTGGACGTTGATGAGGTATCCGTAGATGCACCCACCGAGTCTGTAATTTTTAGGGTATCCGAAGATTCACCTGATAGATTGGTTTTAAAATTTTGGTTCTCTATAGTTGAGAGACTAAAATTTATTTCTCTGGCTCCCCACCCGCCATGGAGCGCGCAAATTTGGGGACGTCTACAATAGATCGCCAGGGTTACCAGAGAAATATTGCCCCGAAGGTGGGTTGTATACGAACAAGTGACGCACATCAAACCAATAAGTGCGCGTTTCACAATAATTAAACTTCTTCATAATTTCTAATTGCAAACAAAATGGTGGCAAATTCAAATTTAGCGCTTTTGTTGAGATACCATTTACTTGCTTACAAGCATCTTTAGTAAGTGTCTAGGTTTCTACTCCGTATAAGAAAATTAAAAATTGTAACATTTAAGAATGCGCATTCTGATGTCAATTCTCAGAGATAAATTGCACAGTACACTTTGCATTTTGTTAAATACAGTTTTTGCTATTTCCACTCGACGTCTAATTTCTTGCAAATAGTTTTGAGTTATTGTTTAACATGCCTCCTAAGTAAGTGATTTTGTCGGTTTTTGATAGGGTTATTTTGCCGTTGATCTACTACTCTCTTACACTTTATGTAGGGCTTTTTTAGACAATATTATACGCGTTAAATAGGATGGGTAATAGTATACAACTTTGACAGACTTCTTTTTTTACTCAAAATTCTTCTGACATTTGATTTTCTACACGAACAGAAGCATATTGCTTAAGGTTATTATGTTGACGTCTTTGTTGTCTGTTTCTGCTTTTGTAGTATTTCCACCAAAAATTTTAAATGTTGGATGTTGACGTCGTGTAATTGCTGAGTTAAAATTTGAATGCTAAATAAAGCCTCTATTGTGCGAAAGCCGTTTCTTTGTATATACGTGTATGGATTATATTAAGAAGTATTTTTAGAACATGGTTTATTAGGCTGATAACTTGGTGGTCGGAGCATTTGGTCACGTTTGTCTTTTTTGGGATTTGTATGAAGGTTGATGTCAGCAAACCTTTTGGTAAGTGATTACTTGTATAGATATTGTTAAAAAGGTTTGTTAATATACTTGTTTGGCTGGGCTCTAGTATTTTCAATAGTTTTTTGTGGATTTGGTTTGGGCCCTATGTTTTGTTGCTCATTAGCCGCTTTATTGCCATATTTGTAGGGCAGGTAAGATTGTTTCCTTATCTTCAAAAAACTTTTTTATGTATTTGTAAGTTTTCCGTCAGTTTCACTTACCGGGTTATGATTAGAGTCTAAGATTTTGTTACTCTTTTTGAAGTTAGAATACTCTTTACTCTTTTTAGTTCAAAATAACAAAAAATATACTTTTTTTCAGTTGAGTCCTAATCATTCTAATTGTTTCAACAAACATATTTAAATATTATTTTTTTATTAAAAAAAGTATTATTTAATAATTTGCTTTTCAAAGTGTCAAGCTTTACTGCCAAATTCTTTATTTGGCTTCTAAATCATTAATCAGGTCTTTAAAATTATAAATCAGGCTTTTACAACTGGAAATCTAGTAATCAACGTAATAAAATTTATTGTCAAACTAATAATCCAATCTTTAAATTATAAATCCGCTCTTTAAAACTGTAAATCCGTCTTTGAAAGTGTAAATCAGGCATATTAAATGTATTAGCTAAACAGTAAATCCGATTTTAGAATTATAAATCCGGTAACTAACATGTTAAACTATGTTGATAAACTGTTGATCCGGCTTTCAAATTATATAAATCCGGCCTTTAAACTATCTTTTAAAAGAATAAAAACCGTTTTTAAAAAATTATTTAATTCTACTATCAACTGTTAACTCAGTTTTGAAATTATAAATTTGGCATTTAAAACTATAAATCTGATTCTAAAACCATAAATCCGGTTTTTGTAGTGTTAAATTTTACTGCCAAATTGTTAATACGACCTTAAAATTATAAATTTAATCTTTAAAATTGTAAAACTGGCCACCAACGTGTTTAAATTTGTACTGTCAATCCAGCCAATACAACTGTAAATCCGACATTTAAAAGTATAAATTTGGCATTAAAAACTGACAACTTAGTTAACAATAATTTGGCTCTAATAAAACAAAGTAAAAAAACGTTAAATTATGACCAAAATATCCGGCCATTATTGTATTTACTTTAATGCTAAAACGTTAATCCGGCCTCTAAATTATAAATACAGCCTTTGAACCTGTAAATCAAAATTTAGAAAAAGTATCTGGATAAAAACGGTTAAAAAGTGTAAAATTCTATTTAAAAAATGTTAAATATAACAAAATACTGTCTTGAAACATTAAAATATTGTCAGAAAGCACCAAAATACGACCTTACACGGTTAAAAAGTAAAATTCTATTTTTTATATTTCAAAAATAGCAAAGTTTGGCGTTTAAACATAAAAATATTGTTAGAAAGTAATACAATCAGGCTATAAACTGTCAAAAAGTTAAAAAAAATTTTGTTATGAAATATTAAAAATAGCAAAAATTGGGCATAAACTTTTAATAATTGCAAGAAGATTTGATTAATAATAAGTAAAAAATAACAAAATATTCTTGGAAAAACGGCAAATAAATTGTTGAAAAGAACGATTTTTTTTTTGTAAACTGTCAAAAGTGCAAGATTCTATTCATAAAATGACAAAAACTGCTAAAAGGTGCAACATTTTATTTATTAGATTATAAAATCCGGCCATAAAATATTAAAATATTGTCAGAAAGCATTAAAATCTGGTCTTAAACTGTTAAATGTTTAAAAATCTATTTACAAAATGTCAAAAATAGCAAAATTTTACCATAAACTGTCTAAAAGTGCAAATTCTTTATTTCAAAACGCAAAATAATGCCATAAAGTATCAGTAACAACATGTTAGAAATAATCAAAATTTCTCATACAAAATTTTGTTTATAGAAAGTCTAAAAAGCAAAATTTTGCAATAAACTTTCAAAAGCAGTAAATTTCTTTTCATAAAATAAAAAAACACCAATATTTGGCCATATCCTGTTAAAAAGTCCAAAACTCTATTAATTAAATGTCAATAAAAGCAAAATAAATTATCAAGAAGTGCAAAATTTTGTTCACAAGACGTCAAAAATCACAAAACTCAACTATGAAGTATCGAAAAAAACATAATCTCTTAAAATATGCGAAATTCTATTCATAAAATGTCAAATGCTAAAATTTGGCGATAAAATATCAAAATATAGTCTGAAAGCACTAAAAGTAAAAAAAATCTATTTATGAGAAGTCAAAAATCCAAAATTCAATCAAAAACTGTTTAAAAGTAAGATTCTATTCATAAAGTGTCAAAAACAGCAAAATTTGGCTAGATGTTGTTAAAATCTGGCCATAAACTGTCGAAAAGTGCTATAAAATGTCAATTTTTTTTCCAATAATTTAGCCATAAACTGTTAAATGCAGCCATAAAATATTAAAATTCAACCCATTCTTCCACTTTGTGTACTAAATGTTACCCTGGCACGAAAAACGCACGGAAATAGTCGTTGCAGAGTAAGTGATTTTTCAAAGTAAACTGAGAGTAAAGTAAAGCTTTGTCGATTTCGCAATTGCGGACAGGCGGAGATTTTACTGAGTTTATATAAAATGTTGTAAATCTTTATTTAATCCAAGTGTTAATTTCAACTTCTTCAACCTCCATTTTTTTTTTTAAATTTTAGTCGAAAATTAAATACTGGTTTTATCTTAAATATTATAACTATCTCCAGGCTGCTTGTGTGCAAAACATAAATATGCCGCTTTTTATAGCATATAAAGTAAAGCTCATGTATGTTGCTAAGATGATTTAAAATTATTTTGGAACTTTTGAGACTCACCTCAAAGTATTCAAATAGAATTCCATCAGTGCTTTATCTTTTTTTGCACAAAATCACATTTTTATTAATTTTAGTCTAAAGACAGCATTTTTTTGAAAATTTTAATTCAAATTTGCTTTTATTGTTTAAATGTTAGTCTTAACAGTATCTTTTAGTGTATTTTCTTTCTTTTTTAACTTTTTGTTTTAAAAGCATTTTTTGTTATTAAATATTTTGTCAAAATCAGCATTTTTTAACAACTTTTAAACTCATAAAAATACTGTTTCAGTATTTTTATAAGTTTTTTGTAACTTTTTTGCACAAAATTACATTTTTTTATTACTTTTTGTTCTAAAATGCAGTTTTTATTAAGTTTTTAATCAAAAACATCATTTTTCTTACAAGTTTTAGTTAAAGATTGAATTTTTTGTTTAATTTTTATTTTTTTTTAATGTTTTTTATAACTTTTTTTCTACAAAATCAGATTTTTTTATTACTTGTTGGTCTAAAGAGCGTTTGTTATTAAGTTTTTAATCAGAAACAGCATGTTCTGAACATTTTAATGTATTATTTTTTTAATTTATAGTTCAAAACAGTATTTTTTATAAGTTTTCTTGTACAAAATTACATTGTTTATTATTTTTTGGGCTAGAAAGCATTTTCTGTAAAATGTTTACTTAAAAACAACGTTTTCTAAAAACTTTTGTTTAAAATTGCTTCTTTTGTTTAATTTTTAGTTTAAAACATTATTTCTGCTAAGCTTTTTTAACTTTCTAGCTCATTATTTCATTAATTTTTGATTTAGAAAGCATGTTCTATTAAGTTTTTAGTCAAAAACAAAGTTTTCTACACACTTTAGTCCAAAAAATTTTTTTTATTAATTTTGAGTTCAAAACAGTATTTTCAAAATGAATTTTTTGTACTTTTTTTGTATAAAATCACATTTTTTAATTACTTTTTGGTCTAAAAGGCATTTTTTATTAAATTTGGAGTCAAAAACAACGTTTTCTAAAAAATTAATATAAAGTTGCATCTTTTGTTTAATTTTGATTTCAAAACAGTATTTTCTATTGAGTTTTCTTTAACTTCCTTGTATAAAATCACATTATTTTATTAATTTTTGGTCTAAAAGCATGTTATATAAAGTTTTTAGTCAAAAATGTAAATCTTTTAAAATTGTTTTTTTTTTCTTGAAGTGGTACGTCTAACGTCCCTGCACTGCATTAACTTTTTTCTATTGTGCATTTTTGATTGGTATTCTTTTGGTAGATGCATTACTATAGTTACATTCAGGTTCAGGTTCATTAAGCATTTCTGTGATTTTTATTTGCTAGTCCACTTTAAGGTTAACTTTTTCTTCTTCTTGTTTGCAATTAAGAACTAAGTGCTGTAATCTGCCTTCTAGCTTTCTATTGACGTCCAGCTCTCTATCTATCTTTTAGGTAGCCTGCCTGGAGGTTTTCTACTTTGGGATTTTTGGTCTTTACGAAAGATGCAAACATTTCGACACAACATTTTCAAATGCCATAAATTATAAAATTAATTTTTCTACCTTCTGCAAAAATTTCACAAAAATCTATTGTCAGATTTGAGATCTAACTTTTTTTTAGTTTAAACATGTTGACATTAAAGCTGCTGGTGAGAGATCAAAAAGTACAACAAGTCAGTTGTTGGAATGCAATTTTTCTGAAACTTATTTAGTATAGATGGATTACAAATTTAAGAGTAGAACAGTTAAAAACATCTGATACTCTATTTTAATTGTAATAATCTGGTCACCCTGTCTTAAGCCGGCATTTTCCTAACATGAATTTTTTTCCTAGGAAAGCGGCGGACAGATGCATTGTACGTCTTGTTGTCCATTTTAAATTCTTTCCGTGTTTTTCTTAATTGAGAATGCCCCGTCATGATTCTTGTTATGATTTGCTGTTTTTTTCTAGAAAATTGCAAGTAGTAGTTGATCGTTTTGTGATTTTAAACTATCATGGCAGCATTTGCCTGTTCTGTAGACTAGGGTTGTTTTTACTTTCTTTTATGCTGTCGGCATGTGACTCATACATTTTCACCAGATGAACTAGAATGATATCTTTGCCTCATTGCAAAAAAGCCGGGAAAATTCTGCCCAGTCCTGGTGCTTTGTATGGTTAGAAATTTGTGATTGCAATTATTTTATTTGTATTAAGGTAGTACAGTCTGGAAAGTGAGTTTCTAAAAGTATTTCTGTTACTTTTGATAGGTTAGCTGCGTATCTGTCATCCGAACGTTTCAGTAATCTTGTTATTGTTGGAAGTCTTTTAATAAGATTTTTTTCTTTAATTATTTATGTTTTCTTTTGTCGTTGACGAATAAGTTTTTGTAATCTTTTTGAATATCTTTATAAGACATTTGATTGGCGTGATGTTTTGCTCAGTTACAAGTTTTCCTTGTGGCCGTTTTGAGTTGTTTTAATTTTGTTGCAACAACAAAGCATGGTACTGTCAGAACCAAACACCAACTTTAGTAGACAAAATTTTTTTCAAAATTTTTGTTTATGTTTTAAGGTGAATTTTATCCGTATGTAGTCTGACATGGTTTTACTTGAAATACCTCTAGTTGCCAATATAATACTTATTACAGACTGACAACAAAATTCAACAAACGTTGGTTTAATAATTTTAGGTTAGTACTGATAATAAAATTTTATAAAAGCTTACTTTTATTATTTGTGTTCTTTATACAATGTGGCGGGTGGGTTGCTACTTATGCAATACTGTACCAAATCTTTAATAACTTTGATTGAAAGTGGTGCATCTTGGTTTAGATATGCAAACGGTTTTTGACTTGATTGGGATTTTTTCTGTGTAGTTAGCAGTGTTTGCTATCCCAGCAAAAAGTGAGTCCATCTTGTCTAGAAGGAGATTTGCCAACCGCGTATTCTTTTAAATTTTGACTTCAGCACTGCAGAGTTGCTTCTTAAAAGGGCTTTGTGAAGCCTGCATCTCGGACGTTTTGAGTGCCCACGCGCCCATACTGCTTTTAACAGTTGAGACAAGAAATCCGAAACGCACGCAAAAAGTAATTTTGGCCAAAGCATAGTGCCAAGTTCTAAAAACACGTTTTTAGGATGATTCAGCTACCAGGTTCTTTTCATTCTTCTCTACTGGTTTTCATGCAAGTCACAAACATGTGGGTAGTCTTCCCCGGAGTATTGTAATTAGTCTGGAACCTTGCCTCCTACCGCTTAACAGCCATTGGTTACGGTCTGAGGACTTATTGGAACACGTAAGCCCTATAACCACGGCAAGATTACATTTGCTGACAAAAAAATAAAATTAGGAAATACTACCATTTTTTTTATGGGGAAACCTTTAAGATATATACAATAAAGTAGATTATTGAACGTTTATATTGAGGTAACTATAAACGCAATGCGACACAAGGAGAGAAGAACGGACTGTTGTCATTGCTAATCTAGTTTTGTAAAAAAAAAATGTCATTGGCTGGGTTCTTGTAGATGGTAAGGGTGCTGCCGTATGTCTCTCTGAGAAACGGTTTGTATACTCCAAGGCAAAGAATGCTCAACAGCGGTTTTTGGGTTTATTTTGGGGATGTATTTCTTTAATATTGGTTCTATGTGTTGGCGGGGTGTGCAAACACAGAGTATGTGGTTGTAGAAGTTTTGCAATTTTTGGAGAACGTCTACTACTTGGTGGTTGACAAGAACAGGCTGGTGTTTGTGTAGAAACTGCAGTTAGTAGTGTGATTAAGCTCACCTGGTAGTACTAGACCAAATTCCCCGTCTGTACGTACGAACGTTTAAGGGTTTCTAAAAATTTTTTTTTAAAGAAGTTAAGTTTTGCTGTCAAGATTTTTGGCAGTTGATGTTGATTAATAATTTACAACATCTTTACAGATGGTGTAGATTATTATCTCAAAGATTTGATTGACGTGAAATCTGCTTGCGGAATGAACGATTTGTCTTGCTTGACTTGCTCCATCTACATAAAAGAGAAATTGCTTTCAATGTATTGAAATCTTGGATTGTAGAGTTATTGTGCCTTTTATCAGGTTTTTATGTGCTGTATCTTAGCTGTCATTTAAAAACATCTGCTTCCAGCAACAATTTTTCCTACTTTTATAGCAGAGCTTTAAGTTGAGTTTAGAGGTTGGATTATGTTTTAAGGTAGTAGGTCGTTTTTGCTGAATGTCAAAAGTCATTATTTTATTATTTAGATTTTGGTTAGTTGTTTTTAATGCAATAACAATTTTCTTAGCGGTAGTGGTGTAGTTTGGTGCTAATCCCATTGTTCTGCCTTTTACTAGGTCTTTTCTAGGTGTTTTTTTGTTGCTAAAAATATCTTTTGTTCCTATTAGTATTCTGGCGATTTCTTAATAACATTGTATTTTTGTTGTTAGTTAACATTTTCACCTTGAAACACTGAAGCTTTGATTCTAGCTGGTATCCTTGCTCATCGCTCTAAGCTTTAAGCAAGGGTGCTAAGTTAAGATTGAAGTTTCAGTGTTTTAAGATTAATGCGCTGAGGATCAAAATTTTAGTGTTCTAAGGTTGCACTGAGCAATGAGCAAAAGTATGATGCTTTGGTCAAAGGTCTTTTTATTTTTTTGCTTGCCTCTACTGAAAGCATCTGTTTCGGCCGTAAAATGCGGACCAAAAATTGTTTTTTGGGCCCTTGAGTTTCTAAACTATTTGCGGTATTTGATTGGCTGTGAATCACAATTTTATATGATGACGTCATATCTTAAAATCTGACAGTAGTGACAAATTATAATAAACATTGAAAACAATGTTTTTAATTGGGACAGGCATAAAAATATTGAGTGTAACTCATGCCAAAAGGCGTTAGCAGCCTTCACTCGCTTGGCTCGTTCGTGGTAAAGCCTATTTTCGGCACTTGGTTCACTATATACTATTTGTTGTTCCAGGTGAATTAAGGTTTATTTCTAGTAGAGATAAAATAGGATATTAATTTGTTCTATTTTTTTGTGGGTTTTCTGCACGAAAGATCTGTAGGATCTTCTTTATATTCAATGCCTTTACTCCGGAATTGCAAAGCAAGTTATAAGTTGTAGTGGTATAATTAAAGCATTTTTACCGCTTGGCAAAGTGATTGTTTAAGTGGAGTCTGTTAATTGACAGTATAATAAAAGTGGAGGGACAATAAAAATTTGTTTGCAGTCTAGTCTTGCAGATCCCAAGGTTTATTAATGTGGCGGATGGTACTGGGAATGCACAAAAGTTGCTTTATCAGGTTATTTTGTGTGGGCCTACGCAACTGTTGATAATATTATTTCAGGATTTGTTTGCTAAATAAGTGTGGAAGTAGACCTTTTCTTGCGTTATTTATCTCTTGACTTAATTTTTTTATATTTTTCTGTGCTGCTGACTTCACTGTCAAGTTTTCTCATAGTTTTCTTTATACCGGGCGTGCGACTACTTTTCTTGGTAATTCCGTATGATGTTTTGCTGCATGGCCGGAGGTTCTGTAGTTGGTTTTGTTTTTAAGAATTGATCAAGTTGACGTGATGTGCCGCTAAAACACGCAATTATATTGCCCACGTATCGATACCAGAATGATATATAAGCAATTCCATTGGTATGAAACCATTTACACAATTTTACGGTTTTTTAGGTTTTTTGTCGTTTTTAACTTAATCGTATTTTTTGTTTAAAAATCAAAAATTTAACTCAGAAAAAAAAATTGCTTATGAAATCAATCAGAAATTTTCCTTAGGACCTAAATCTGGCGTCATTTCAAGTCTATACCTTGTCTATAAGCCGCAAAAGCCATAAAACCATGTTTGTGTTCTCAGTGGGCTGGACAAAAAGAAACATTTTTTAATATATGAATAGTATATATTTTGGGCAGACTGGACGAAGTTTTGAAAAACATTATACCGAACATTTTAAAGCGTTTAGATTAACTTACGATACAAGTTTATTTGCAAATCATATATAAATTAAAATGTTACACAATTGTACAAAGAGCACTAAGGTTAATATGTTAGAAGCCGTCGAAATTCACCAAAAACAATGTAATCTCTTAATCTTAATCTGTCGAATGAGCAAAAGGACTTACCACAATACAAATCACCACTTTTTAAATCTCTCTAGACCATCAGTAATGCGATTTATTTTTCACTCACTTCAATTTCTATTTTAACTTGTCTGTATAAATGTATTTTTTTTAGTTTGTTTTCACTTGACAATGGCCTTTAAAAATCGAAACTCGAGTCGTGAACTTTTGTTTGTATTGATATGTATTCTTTAGTAATATATATATTTATATCAATTAAGTATTTGTGGTAAAATACTTTGTCAGTGTTGAAAATCTTGAACATAAAAACCCCATATTTAATCAAACAAAAGTTTTTATTAAAACCAAATTAAATAATAAAATACATACCGGTTCATCTAACATTCGTTTGTAAATTAACAGGGTAGAGTGTTTGTGCTTACATCTTCAAACAACAAGCATATTCTAGATTGACAACTTTTGACAAGCTTCTTTAAAGTAATCATAGAAAATCTGAACTAATTTTGTTAGGAGATAATAATGTACATAATACTGAATTGTTAAGTCACTTGCTGCTTATCACAATTTTACTCAACTTATTCAACAATCCACATATTTTTGTTGCTTCATTTCTTTGGTGACATTTGCTGCTTTACCGAACTGGTACATACTTTGCACATGCTATGTTTTGATGATTTTATCTGAGTTATATTTTACAGGACTTTTGTTGGATGACTACCCGGTGGCCCTGTCCTTTTTTATTTTTGCCGGATCTTGGCTTTCAAAGTCCATGATCAGTATGTTTTGTTGTATTATCATTATTAGCTTTCTAAATTCTGGATTTGAGTGTGAGGTTGAAACTATTTTTACTGCATTTAAGCCTCATTACGCTCTTTGTACCTCCTTTAGTGGTAAACTTTAGTCCTTCGTCCCAACACACAGCCCACCTATGTGGTTGATGTATGCAAAAACATTGCTTGTAGAAGTTTCCTTTATGCTGGCCATGTCAAACAAGCAATTGGACATGGACTTTCTTGCAAGGAAAGCATCGGGCAGGTCATACATAGTACATGCTCGGCTGTCTCGTCTTTCATTTTACATCTTTTACATATTGGGTTGTTTACAATGCTCATAGTGTGCATGTGTTTTTTTTAGTTGAGAATGTCCTGTCAAGATTTTTGTTATGACGATTTTAAGATTTAGGGCAACCATTGCCTCTTTGTTTGTCTACAACTTGGGTTGTTATACCATCGTGCTTTAAATGCATAGTGTATATTTGCTTTTAGTATGCTGTTTAGGATTTTTACTAGTACCGCGATCCACACATTTTGAGGGACTACAGTTTAATGTGAAGGTTTTATGGCCAAAACGGCATACACAGCTTTTTACATCTCATGTTTAGGTTGGATCTCTATATGAATTTGATGTTAAAAATCACATACGGGTATTTTACCTTAGTTGGCAGCGCTAATAGATTGTGTTTGGTAGATAGAACCAGTTCGATTTTTTGTGGGCTAACCGTGAAAATTTAGTTTTTGCATTAATTTTCTATTATTTTTAAGGCTTCTTGCATTAAGCTGCAGAGCATGCTTTTAAATTTGCCACTTAGCAGCATGGTTATATCATCTGCGCATCAATTTTTGTAGAAACCACATTTATTGAATCGTTGAATTAGGGTGTTGTTTACTACTATATTCAATCACATTTCCCACGGTTGCCTACAGTATTGTTACGAATTTTTTCTCTAGCATGTGTTTTAATTTTATGGAAGGTAGTTTTGTAAAATGCACTTTCAATGCCTATGAACACTCTTAAGGTAGACATCTTGTCATGTCATTCAAAAACTACTTTGCATTGACAAAGAGTTTATTTGATAAATCAGTTAAAATGTTGCGGTCAAATAGAGGAGGTGAATATATCGGCATTAAGTTCCAAAAATATTTTAAATGGCATTACAAAGCAACTTACTGTACCTTACAATCCTGAACAAAACGGAATAGCGGAACGCAAAAACCGCTACTTAGTAGAGATGATAAAATGTTTATCAATAGATTCAGGCTTAGATGATAGCTTCTGGGGAGAAGCAGCAATAACTTACTTTATTCAAAATTGTTTACTTTCAAGAAGTATCGAGAACAAAACACCTTTTGCACAAAAAAAAACAATATTTGATACAAAATGTTATGTAAAAATTCTACAAATAAGACAAAAAAAATTAGACCCAAAGGCAGAAGATGCAATATTGCTTGGCTTTAACATGGAATCGAAAGCGTATAGGTGCCTTGTTCCAAGTCGAAGTAAGGTCGTAATTTCAAGAGACGTTGTGTTTACAAACAGTGTAAACAAACAACATCATGGGCCAATGGAAGACGATATTAACAACCATATACATTTTCCGTCAATTCAGGAAGAGCCTGATGTCATCAACCAAAATGAAGACAACAAAGATGATAACAGCGAAGTCAACATTGCCCGAAAAGACAGCAACAACGAGAACATCAATACAAGTTCAACAAGTGAATGAAGTAAATTAAATTTGGGTGGCAAAAGTACAGGTTAAGATTGTGATAAAAGCAGAGCTAGTGTATGTAATGAACTGCCACAAAAAGATACTACAACAAAAGTGACAACTAGAAGCTCATCACAATTATTAAAAAGCATCCCACCAAAGAAAATGGAAGATTACTACAGATTCCTAATATCAAATGCAGAACCATAAACTTACAACCAAGCTGTGCCATGTAAAGATAAAGACAAGTGGATTACTGCAATACAACAAAAACTGCATTATAGCAATAAAACATTTTCAATTGTTCTTGGATGTAAATGGATATTCAAAATCAAGACTTATGCCGCTGGAAATAAAAAATATAAGGCAAGATTGGTTGCACAGGGATTTAAGCAAAGTTTGGAATCAATTATGATAAAATGTTTTGCCAGTGGGAAAACAAACAACTTTCAAAATAATGCTTAGCATTGCCGCCGGAACAGGCATGAAAGTGAACTATTTTGACGCAAAAACAGCATTTCTTTATGAACTAACCTAACCTAACCTAACCTAACCTAACCTAACTGAAAAGATCTACATGAAAATACCACCAGGTTTGGAGAAAAAAGAAAACAAGGTATGTTTACTAAACAAAAGCCTTTATGGCCTGAACCAGTCAGAAAAAGTATGGAATGATGCTTTAAATAATGTATTAATTGCTATAGGTTTGAAACAAAGTAATCATAATCCTTGCTTGTATACTATGAAAATTGATGATATAATCTCTTATATTTTAATCTACGTAGATGATATTTTAATTTGTACAAAAGCTTTGAAACTAAATTTTACTATCAACAATTTAGATGAAATTAAAAATTATTTAGGCATAAATGTCTAAAAAGATAATAAATTATACGATCCAGATCAAGAAAAATATATAGAAAAAGTAATACTTGAATTTCAATTATAAAACGCAAAAGTAAGCAATGTACTAAGTCCAAAAAAGAAAATGAAGAATATATTCCTAACAATAAACATCGCAAGGCAATAGGACATTTACTATACATATCAATAAACACAAGGGCAGATATCTCTGCAGCTGTTGCTATTTTAGCACAAAAGGGAAAATTATGTTGAAAACATAGAACCTAATAATATACAAAATGTATTGCAAAATGTGGGTAATGAAAATACATATTTTAACTAATACATTTTTCAATTAATATACTTTTTAATCCTACTTTTTTTATTTGCCGGTCCAATTTTACATTTTTTTAAACTTTTTTTTTGATAATTTGTAAAATTTCAATTTTTTTTTTTTTAATTTGACTTTTTCAATTTAGTTTTTTTTAATTCTGCATTTTCTTGTTTTGATGTTATTTTGCTTTCTTCCATTTTGTATTTTTTTTGCAACAATATAGTTAAAAATCTATAATAAAAAGTAAAATCTTAATTTTAAAAGTGGGCATAATAATATTATAAATATTTATATTCAATAAAATTATCCAGATAAACAGTAATTATATTTTAAAAAAATGTACGGCAGAACATATAATAAATATAACATAACAGTTAATATTAATTAATTCTAAATAAAAATATACCGATTAGATAAAACTAAACTTTACTCACAACAGGTGTTGCTTCAATTTCAACGGACATTGTTTTGATTTCCTTTGAATCATAGTTATTTGAGAACCCAGAAAACTTTATAAAGGAAACAATCAGTTTGTTTTCCTGAGTTGTGTGTTTTTCTTGCGTTCCACATATTTCAGAATATATATTAATTGAGTTTTTATATCTAACTGTTGGTACCGTATTTAGAAAATATTTAAAAGCAACAATATAACACACCGTCCTTGTTTTTTTGTTCATCCCATCTTATGATAAAAGTTGCAGATGAGATGAATGCACTCCGTTAAATTTACTAGCAGTTTCTTCCCATGTTCGTTTTTTTATACTGTAGCACTATCAGTCTTCTTATTCTCAATTATTTTAATGAATTGGCTAGTTAAATCGAGCAATTTTTTGTATCTTTTTCTTTTATTCTTATTATTATCTAGTTCTTCGATTTTATCAACAATTATTATTACACAAATAATACTATATTTTTAATTGTGTTCAGTCAACTCTGTGTTTATAGTGGTTTATTTGACGCATTTTTTGTCAATTATATTACGGAATAGTTATTTAATTACCAAGTTACCTTGTTAAAACGTAAAATTACTTATTTGATAAACACATTTTATTTGAAGAATAGTTATTTGACAATTTATTAGACGATGGTGAAACCAGGCTTCACTTAATTTAGTTGTAATGCAACAGCAACTAACAGAACAGCGTGGCCTATGGAATATGTGAAATGTAAGCGCAAATGAAGGATGGTAAAATGGGCATTGTGCATTTGTGTATGTTAATATTATACCAACCAATTTATTTTTGGCTTATACTTTATTATAATTTATTATAATTTTAAACGGATAAATTGGTTTGGCATTACCGGAATAAAACAATATTTAAGTGTAGTTTATAAACTGCAAAAACACATCTATACAACTACATAAAATTGTTAATTAAATTTGTTGTTAAATAAACAACCCAATAATAACCAGCCTGACTTGCTGTTTAAATAAAAATAAAATGTTACAACTTTTTGACGTCTTTCTTTTCTACGTGTTGGTCAAGAAGACAACTTTTTGGGTCCTGCTTCTCGTTGATATAGAAGACATTCCAGCTCTTTACATTGAGTTTCTGCTTCTGCCTCTCCAGGCAACTCAAGGCCGTCTCAATGGCACCCGAAGTTCCCGGAAGCCAGAAAGTGGGTTTTGTCTGCCTGAAGACAATGCTGGAGATTGTTTTCTTTAGCCACCCTAAAGATGTGTCAAGTGATCTTAAAGATTGCTTTTGTGTGTGACCACTCTCCAAAGGTAGAAGGTGATTTCTTGGGGGTGAACAGGGTTTTATCTAGTTCTTGAATTGAGGGCAGTTTTGATTAACTTTGCCTGTGTTTTAGTGGTTTTGCTTGAATGATAGGGCAGGTTGGTAACAGTTACTTAAAGGTCTTTGAGTATAATCTCTTTTGTAGCTGATTCTTAAAACAGGGGTAGTTTTTAGACTTGGCTCAAATTTCTTTACATTTACTTTTCTTTTTTTTTGCTTTCTTTGTTTGTTTTATTGCCCGGAAGCATAAAACCTTCTTTCTTCTGAGGAGGTTTTTTACTTAACTGAAGCTCTATTTGTAAAGGGTTAGCAAAATTGTTATCCCACAAAAAGTGTCTGCCTGGCCTGAAAAAAGATTTATCTGCTCTACAGCCAACCGCGCTTTTTTTGTCTTTTGCTTGCACCGCCTGTATTGCTTTCAGCAGTTTTTAAAATGATTTGTTTTGGTTTTTATTCTTTATGTTTGTGAGAATTATTTTCATTTCTTCCCTCTCTCAATGGAGCCCACAATAGCAGGAATGTCAAAAATTGATCGAAAAAAATATTTGGGCTAAAGTAGATTGTTGCCAGGCCTTAGAAACGTGCTTTAGGGTGACTCAGGTTTCTTTCATTTCTTCATTGTGTGGGCGCATAAATTATGTTTACATCTATATTGTACAATGTGCTAAAAGTTGTATAAATTTTTTTAAATATATTTTCATTTTGTTATTGTTATTATCTTTTGCCCAAATAGTATAATGTCGCTTCTTCCTTTGCACATACGTTATTTCCTAGCCATCTTATTTTGCTTATGCCTTGTACTTTTTAACAAAAGACTGTTGTCTAAATAAACACAACGTATGTAACGCCAGTGTGTCGTGTGTTGTTATTATTTTGGTGCTATTGTGATTTTGTGTGTTATTAAGTTTATTTAATTAAAAATTTCTTGGCACATCTTGTGTTGACTGTGTAAGTAGTTATATATGCTAATTAATAACTCCTTATAGCAGCGATATTCTTAATGTGCATTGTTGTTAATAAATTAACCTTTAATTATTGTTGCAACATCCACGCCGTTTGCGACATATTTTCGTACTATTCGTACCAGTGGCGTAACATAGAGTATTACTTTGTGATTTTATATTATAATTTTATTTTAAAGTTTGTTTTAAATTATCCCGTTGTCTCTACTGTAACCTTTCCGTGGTGTATTCGTGTTCACCAGGTGATAGACCGTACCGGTGTGAAATTTGTCTCCTTGTTTTAAACCTTTTCCTACATATTTTATTTTATTCACATTTATATTTACATTTGCATTTTTTACTATGACTGGCCTTTGCAAGTGTAACAGTATAGCACAATCTGGAATTACTTGTAGTGGTTGTGGACTTATTTTTCATAATAGCTGTGCTATTCGCTACAAAAAATGTCATTGTGGTGTTTTATTTGATTTTAAATCGGAATCTGGTTTATGCAAACTATACAAAAAAAACATCATGTTGTATCAAGTATTGCTAGATAAAGTTTGCTCTAACAATAAACTTTTAACTGACAAAATTTCTTATTTGGAGGAGAAGATAGCTCTGAAAGATATAGACATTTTAGACTTAAAATCTTGCCGTCTACTTGAACCTGCTTCTATTAGGTCTGTTATTCATACGGATTCAATTAAATTGCCACCGGCAAAAACAATTCTATCCAGTACTTCTACCACTACTAGTAGTTCACAATCAATTAAACCTAGAGTACAGCACAAAACTCCAACGATTTTTGGATGTGGTCCAGACAATGACCAGCTACAAGCCTACGTTCCCTCTTCATATATTCATGTGTCAAAACTTAAGCGTGGAACAAATAAAACTGAAATTGCAAACTATATGAAAGCTAAACTACCATCTGTTTTGATTGATGTTGTTGAGTTGGTAGTGAGATCTGGAAACTACAGCAGCTTTAAAGTATCTATTCCAGCCGATCAAGCTGGTTTAGTTCTTTCTAAAAACTTTTTGCCGGCAAACATTGCCGTCAAGAAATATATTAACTATGGCCGACCACAAAATTTACCAGCAACTCCTGCAGGGGATTTTCGGACTTTAAATCCGCTCAACAGTTTGGACCCGTCTCTAGGAATACCAACGGCATCTTAATTTACTACTAAAACGTTGGAGGTATAAAAACCAAACTAAAAAAACTTTAAATTTTTGTTAGCTGTAGCTTTGTCAAGTTATGACATTATTGTTTTAACCAAAACTTGGCTATCTGAAGACATCACTGACTCAGAACTAAGACTAACTGGCTATAACTTATTTAGATGTGATCGGTCTAATTTAACTAGCCCTAAATTAAGCGGAGGTGGCGTATTGATTGCGGTTAAAAGTCATCTAAAGTGTACATTACTACATCCGCCATATCTAAGTGTTGAACATGTGTTTGTAATTGTCAACTTTAAGTTTGTATCGTACATAATTGGTGCATTTTATTTACCCCCTCGTTCGGTTATCGATAAATATGCTGACCACTGCTACTCCGTTGAATCTTTTGCTGATGTCTTTCCTAATAGTAAATTAATTCTACTGGGAGATTACAATTTACCAGAAGCAACGTGGCTAAATGATGAATTTGGAACAGGAGTTACTTGTAACGAAAACTACCCTGGACATTTAGTTGCTAACTCATTTGGATTTTTAAACTGTGTTCTATGTATAACCATACCAAATTGTATGGATGTATTTTTGGATTTGTGTTTTACTAATGATTGTGATAATATTACTGTGATAAATGCTGTAGATGTTTTATTAGATATAAGTCAACATCATAATGCCTATGTGATAGATGTTAAATGTGATATTTCTTGTGATATTTTAAACTGTAACTACGTTTTTAATGATTTTAAATCTGCCAACTTTAGCACAATCAATGATTTTTTGTTTAACGTTGATTGGTCTGTTCTTTTTAACAACTGTGATATTAATGTATGTGTTGGTTTATTTTATTCTGTTTTGTATTTTGCAATTGATTGTTATGTACCTAAAAGAGTGTGGCATGTCAACAACTTTCCTATTTGGTTTAGCAAGAAATTAATTTCACTTACTAAACTAAAAAAAATAGCACATAAACGATTTAAATCTTCAGAACTTCTTTCTGATTACAATGAATTTGATTCTCTTCGGACTTCATGTAAAAATCTGAACGCACGTCTTTACAAACAGTACATTTTACGCACCGAGAATAACATTTGGTCTAATCCAAAACATTTTTGGAGATTTGTAAATAAAGCTAGGAAAACTAATGCTTTTCCAGCTACAATGTATTATGGTGATCAAACCTGTAATAATAGTGACGATTTTGTAAATAAATTTGCAGATTTTTTCTCTTTCGTTTATAATTCTCAAATTCATCCAACTCCATTGTTTAAGTTTGATAAAAATGTAATTCATACAAATTTCTCAGTCAGTTTACTAGATATTTTTAATGGAATTACAAGTCTTAAATCTAATCTTAGCACTGGACCTGACGGTATTCCTTTTATGTTATTAAAGAATTGTATTTATTCAATTTCAAAACCATTACATTTACTTTTTAACGCTTCATTAAATGAAACTAAATTTCCTGATGTATGGAAACAAACTTTTATTATGCCTTTGCATAAATCTGGTGCTAAAGAAAATATTACAAACTATAGAGGCATTTGCATTCAATCTGCTATCCCGAAGTTATTTGATCAAATTATAACTGGTCAAATACATTGGATGTGCAAAAGTGTTTTGGTAGATGAACAGCATTGGTTTCGTGAGGGTCGATCTACACTTACCAATCTACTTTCTTACGAAAATTACATTTTATACGTATTTGAATGCAAAACTCAAGTTGACTCTATTTACACCGACTTTTCAAAGGCCTTTGATCGTGTGAGCCATAATATTTTGATTGCTAAGCTTTGTGCCTTGGGTTTTCATAATGCAGTGGTTTCTTGGTTATCTTGCTTTTTGGAAAACCGAAGGCAGTGTGTAAAAATCAATTACTTTCTTTCACAACCTATTTTAGTTGCGTCAGGTGTTCCTCAGGGATCTCACTGCGGACCAATTTTATTTTTACTTTATATCAATGATCTTTCTGACTGTATTAGTTCATCATCATTTCTGTTATTTGCAGATGATTTAAAAATTTATAGAAGTATTTTATCTATCAATGATTGTAATCTTTTACAACAAGATTTAGACTCTGTTAATGCTTGGTGTCTTATTAATAACCTTTTGTTTAATGTTAATAAATGTTTTGCAATCAGTTTTAATAGAACGCTAAGCAAAATTTCGTACGATTATATTATCAATAACAAGGCGTTACAACAAGTGACACAAATTAAAGACTTGGGTGTAATTTTTGATTTTAAACTTACGTTTGTTGAGCATATCAGCTACATGTGTAATCGTGCTATAAAAATGCTGGGGTTTGTATATAGGATGTCAGCTGATCTTTTTCTAAGTACTCTTAAATTACTATACTGTGCCTTGGTGCGTTTTCATTTTGAGTACGTTCCGTCAGTCTGGTGCCCTTTCTATAAAATCCATAGTCAGAATATTGAACGTGTTCAAAACAAACTTTTTTGTCTGTTGTCCTATAGATCTGGTATATTGTCGGTTAATTTTGATCGCAATTACATTTCTTCACTATAAAATTTACCGTCACTAAAACTTCGGCGCAAAAGATCAGATCTCTCATTTTTGCGTGGTCTAGGTGATGTCTGAAGTAGACTGTCCTGAGTTACTTGTATCTCTTCCATTCTACATTCCTATTAGTGAACGACGTACCAGACAGATTTTATTATTTAGAGAATTTACACATTCTACTAATTATGGATTTCACAACCCCATTGGTAGAATTTGTAGATTTGCAAACTGTTTAACAAACAATTTAAATTTTTTTTGTTCTAAATTTATGTTTAAGATTGAATTGAGTCATATTGATTAAATGTTATGTAAATTATATTATATTATGTTTTTTATGTCGATCTTTTGCTTTTGTTTTTTATATTGATTATTTTATATATGTATTATATTGTTTATATTTATTGTATTTTTATGTAGATGTAAATGGTTTTACTTATACTGTAAATAAAGAATTATTATTATTATTATTATTATTATTATTATTATTATTATTATTATTATTATTATTATTATTCCTAAATAAGATTAGCAGAAATATTGGGCCCGCGTGTGTGTGTGTGTGTAATGAAAACTGCAGTACAGTTCAAAACATGCAGTTCAAAGTTTCTACTAATAAGAGACATTGTGTTACCACCTCTCACATGTTTCTATACATAAAATGCAACACTAGTATATGTATCTCACACTAGATGGAGAAACAATTTGCATAAAATACAAGATTTATTAAATTTATATGATAAATTTGTTTGGGTTATCTGATTCAAACAAAACACGCTATAACGTCGTTGCCTATCCGTGTATGAGTTTATCTGTTCTGCAGCGCAGTTTAACGTTTCTCCTAATAGGAGGCATTGCGAGATCAGTGTTATCATATTACAAATAAACTATATTACATTTTTTGAGTAAATGTGAGGCTACAATATGCAACGCACAGCTCTAGAACAGAGTTGAAGATAATTTTTGACAAAAGTTAATCATTTTTATTGAAATAATAGAATAATGCTTGCAGTGCAAAGACACTAGACACCTATCTTAGGAAAATATTATTAAAAATAAGTAAAATCAAGATTAACTATACATTCTTTGTCTAGACCAAAAGGAAATATAAATCAAATATGCACACAAAACTAACACTTTGTGGAAAATGAATTTACTTTAAAAAGCACACTAGATATCAACAGTCGATTTATATTAATTAAAACCAGTTTTACAAATTTGACAAATTGGATCTACAAGCTGTTTTGATCATTTAACCATCACTAAATTGACAGATATACTAACTGTTAGTATGTGTGCTATTGTCATATACATCCTATGACTCTTTACCTTGTGCTCTTTGCTAACAGATAAATTAAGAAATAGAAAACCCCACACAAAGATAAAACTGTAAACCAATTCTAGGCGTCAATCTTCATCTTTATGGCGGTGCAAAATCTACCACAGGTGAATAACTATAAAAAGCTTCTTTGTCCTTTAATGTATGTACGTGCCGCAACATCATTCTGCTATGCTATGCTCCTGTGTGTTGATATGTAATCATATTTAGTTTATATCCTTTTTGTATTCATTTATTTTAATAGTATGTAATCGTAACTGAATAGTCGTAATTTAAATCTATAGTATTCTAATTTATATATTCATATTTTATAACAATAATTTGGAAAAGATTGTTATACTATTGTTCATAGATTATGGTAATTACAAAATATTTTTATTCTTATTTAACTAATTGAAATGATCTTGAGTATAATAAAATTGAATGCAAGTAAAATTGTAATTCAACATCTCAAGGATGTTACATCTATTATAATATTACAAAGGACCCTTCGGCGCTAAGACTAGGATGGCAATTTCATTTGTTTCATTCATAGTTTTTCTTATATAATTTAATTGAAACGGTTTTAAGAATTGATGTAAGAAATGAAAAAAAAGTGCCAAGGGCCAGGACAAATTAATAGATCCACATTTAAAAAATAATAATACAAAAAAGATAGACGGATACATGACGTACACATACAACCATCATACGAAATTAATTTGAAAAAGGCCGGTAGCTACCTGAAATTCCTGAACAAATTAATGATGTAAAAGCTGAATGAAAACACGAGATAATAAAATATATAATATAAAAAAACTAAATCAAAAATGTAATTTACCCATCTTTTTGAATAGCGGCCTCTGAAAAGGACTTCAGTGCCGACCAGATTAGTCGACGGTATGAGGATCGAGGAGCGTTATATTGGTCGGCCACTGTTTGGTTGGGCGGCGGTATAAAAGTAATTTACTCGAAAAGATGTTGTTTTTTGTTATTCAACACACACCAACGCCCGTCGATGACAAAAAGTTGCTATCAAATGACCGGAAGCTGATCAAAAAGTAATTATTTTTTCGAGGCGTTAAAAATACACCCGGATGGGGGAAATTAATAGGTACAGTCGTCGGGGGTTGTAGAAAAAAAATTGCATTTGAAAATAAAATAATTTTATTCAAAATTTTTGAAAAAAATGTAGATAAATATTTGAAACTGAAATTGACAATTTGATACAGCTGCAGAACTTTAGATTAGAACGTATTTATTTTTTAATCTAAATTAATTTCTAAGGTATAATATAATAATTAGTATAGAATTAATTATTTTTAGAAGGTTATTTGTTAATTAATAGTTATTTGGTGTATAAATGGTATGCACGCTTTAATACAGAAATAATTTAAATAAATGATTGATAAATCAATTCGCATAATTTCCCATTGAACATGAATTAACTAACCATCATTAATCGGTGTATTTATAAAGTCGTGAAATTCCGCAGCAGATGCTCCTGCTGCTGCCACTGCTGTTCCTGTCTGCTGTAAAGTATGCAGTGTTATATAAAGATAGACTAATTCCTTCATGCTTCAATTTAAAAGTGCTACTGGGTATACACGGCATGGAGGCCGAAAAAAAATATCAAATTAAAATATAGCTGTATCATGTCCATTGTGTTACGATCGGATGGAATTTATATGGAGCGGCAACATCGGTGTTGAAAAGAGCCGCGCGACGGTAGCGCGGCCAGTAGCCATCATCATCGAGGTGAAGGAAAGTGAAACGAGAAGTTTTCTCGTTCGCTACCGTTATGTTTGTTGTTATATGGTACAATCGATATCACGAGGCGGTAGATTGATTTATAGATTTATAGTAGAAGCATTAAAGTAACTCTTTACATTAATATTAACAAGAAAATGTGTACCACAAAGTTGCATGAAATTGACAAATCTATTCTATGCATATTTTATTTAATTTAGCATTTACATTTGAAATAATATAAAAGAAGTTTTTTGTTTTTGTTATACACATGATAATATATTCTAGAACAAATTTATATAATTAGATTTAACCCTCATGCCAATAAAATTGATATGTTTATGTTCAAACTACGAAGTTTGTTTTCGAATATATGCATTATTTTGTAATTTATAACGCAAAATTAACGTGTTACAAGTTTTTAATCTTAAGTCACCTTTTTGAATTTAAATGCAACAATTTATAGTTGTATAATGAGATTACATTAAAAAACATTGATCATTAATAGTATATTCTAATATGTAATTAGATTTTACAAAATGATTTTTGGATGCATCAATGAAATAATTGTTATTTTATCTTTATTTATTTATTTATTTATTAACCAATTTTTAATTAAATTGCTAATATTAAAAAACTAACAAACCGACATGCAACAAAGAGTTAGTTTATTTTAATTTTGATTTGTTTTATCAGCCTAAAAAGACTATTGATTCTAACTATAAAAAAGTCTAAACTAATATGATGTAATATGGCATATTAAAAAAATAAAAATAAATAACATAAATAACAAGATAAAATAAACTTTCACAAACAATAGAAAAAAATGACTAGATGATTCCAACCGTGTCTAGGGTATTAAACATTGCTGGATTTTACGAAATATAAATATATATTAATTACAATAAATAAAAAATTATATTCATATACCCAGTTTGCTCTGTCAAACAAATTCAAGCAATTATTGCCAACTTGGCAGGTGCAGCAGCTTTTTTATTACCACATATATACGTGACTGGAGATCCAGACAAAGTATACAGTAACATTTATTTTAGACTTTAGACACCTGGTCATCTATGGCAATTAATGCACTCAACGAATCTGTACATACAGCATAATATGTACCTGCACTTAGTTGAATGTAGAAAAGAGCCTGCTCGATAGCATGTAGTTCTGCAGTATAAACACTGCTAACAAAGCAAATCAAATGTAATCTGCAGCTCATCCACCAGAAAAGCACAACCCACACCGTTGCTACCTTCCTTGAATTTTTGCAAATTAAGTTTGATATTTAACTGGTAAAAGTTAATGAATGAGTAAATTCTTATTAATTCAGTATTTAACCGTGGATGTTGAAACAGAGTAGCTAACGTAGAAGTATTTTCTACTTTCATCGACTTTGACGATATATCAATATTTGACTCAGATTAAATCTTAGGACGAAACTTCAGGAGTGTATTGTATACATGAAAATAATATAAAAAAACTCAAATGTTGTTATTTGATTTTCATTTGTTTTTAAGTTTTAGTCTCGGTTTTAGCGTAATTAAAATAAATAAAATTTTTACATTAACGTTTTGGTAATCATAACCTTCTTATAACAAATGTTCAAAAACGCCATAATTTACCTCTAAACATTTTCTGCTTTGTCTACAAAGGGCGCCTGTTGCTCTTCTGATTGAATTATATCTTTGTTTAAGATTGACTGCAACATTTTTAATGCGTTCTATTAGAGCATCTCGAGTGTCTGCTTTTATTGTGTACACTTCATCTTTAAACAATAATTTAGTGCTAAAATGTCTGGAGACATTAGAGACCAAGTAATAAGACCACTGCAACCAATCTTACTCTTTAAAAAGTTTTTGTGGCATACTAGATAAACATTTTTAATTACACTATAACTTGAAAACAAATGAAAATCGAATAACAACATTTAAGTTTTTTTACATTATTTTTACGTGTACAATACACTCCTCCCAACTCACCCTGTATATACATTGACTGACTTATGTGTTAATTATTTAGTAATATTTTATCAAAAAAATTAGGACCTGTTTTAATTTCTTGCTTTAAAGCTTGCTAAATATTTGAAAAATTGACGCGCAAAATTATTGAACAGACATTTGTACTAAAATCAGTCTCGTGTCAGACGGCTCTTAAACTATCAAGGTTTTGACTTAAAATGAGTCAAGGATACAATTTTTTTTTTTTAGTTTTAAAATGTGATATTTAAGAATTACTTAATATGTCACAACAACATAAAAATACCTTTGAATTTTAACGGGTGAAACCACTCTCGCTGAAACTATCACATTGAAGACTAGATTTAAGCAGTCTGTGAACATTGACTTTGAATATTTGTGGTTTATAAGTCTTAGGAAATACAGAATTTGGAAGTTTATTCCATGTGTCAATAAAACGGTTAAAAAAATCTCTCTTAAAAGTTTCTCTTCTACATCTTTGAACTGTCAGTGAATATTTGTTCAAATTCTTAGCAAGCCTTGTACTACAAGTAAATAGTTGTTTAGATGGCAATATGTCTTTTATTTTGTTTGAACAATATCCATGAAAATATCTATCAAAAATGCAAAGATCAGCAACATTACGCCTTTTTTTTGGACGGAGTGAGGTTGGCCTTAACAAGTGGCACTTAAGAATGACTTACGCATGGCAATACATTCCGATTTTTTTTTCTGCGTAAATTCTGTTATATGTCTTTGTCAAACTAGTCTAGATTTGGCAGTAGTTTGAAATGAGCTGGTTATTGCCTCGCGGATTTTCACACAGAATCTGTGGCACGCATGCTGTCCCTAGCCTCTTTTTCCCTATAGCCTCTACCTTTTTTCTGTATCTTTTGTATTTTTTTTTTAACTTTTTTTTTATCTGCATTGACATCAGCTTTACATTCTCTTCTTTCTCCAATCCGTGTGTTATTTATTTTATTTATTTGGTTTATCCTCAGATGCGTTCTTAGTTTTCTTAGGTCTTTGTTCACTTCTTTTTCATTGTACCCTCTTTCCTTCATGAATAGTTTATGCAGTTCCATTAGCTGTATTCCTTTTGGCAGTCTTAAATTTGTTAGTTTTACCTCCAGTAATATCTTTATATCTCTATCTGGGATTACTTCTTTGTGTCCTCTCTTGCAAGGTATATTCTGACCATCTCAAAAGTTGCGTTATCCATCAACCTCAAGATAGCGTATCTACCATTTGGTATTTGCCTTGTTTTTTTTGTTATTCTGTATTTCTTTAACATTTCTTTTTTTCCTTTTTCTTATCTCTACAATTTTGTTTGGTATTGTAGTCTCTGTAAATGTTCTTCAATTTTTTTCAATTTTTTTCTATTTTTTAGTGTGCATAATAGTCCTGACCTTTCATATTTTTTTCTTTTTGAACTTTGTCTCTGTTTTGTTGTTTCCATTTTGCTTCTCTCGTTTCTTTTCTTTCTTTTCTATGACTTTTATTTTGTGTGTGTTTTTTCTATTGTTTGTTTTTTTTTATATTCTTCCATTGTCAAATTCCTCATTTTTTCTTCTTAGTACTTTTGTTGCAAAGATTCTTAGCGCCCACTATTTGTTTTCATTTCTTAGGCATTTCTTAATGATTGTTGTTTTATCCACTTTGCTTTCCAGTATTTTTTCTAGTTCTTTTCTATTTTCTTTCTACGCTTCGCATTCTACTAGAGTGTGTTCTGCATTATCGTGTGTTTTTTTTAACAGAATATACATCTTTTGTCTTCCTTGGTTTTTTAAATTTTTTGAAGGCTCCATGTTCGGTCAGTATGTGTGTTGTATAATAGCACGTCTTGGGTTTGTTCTCTATCCATTCTTTTATATCCGGGATTAGTTTTCTAGTCCATTTTCTTTTTTCTCCTCTATTCCACTATCTCTGCTATATTTCATTGTCTTTTATCTTGCTTTTAACTAAGCTTCTTTTTTATTGGTTCTTTCTTTTTTCTTTTATTAGTTTCTTTATTTCTTAAGTTAAAAGAAGAAATTCAATTGCTTAAAATTGAACTTGAAGCCAAGGATAAAATAATGGATGCATTAAAACCAAATCAAAATCAAGTAAAGAAATTGACAATCAAAAATACTAAACAAAAAAATGTAAAAAACGTTTCCAGCCAGACAGAAGATTATCAAACAACAAATAGAACTATAGTAGCACTTCAGACTAATTTTAAGAATAAAGAAAACAACGTTTTAATTCAAACTAATCCAATTATAATTAAAACATCTACAGTGCACACCCAGACTGGCAATATAAGCAAAAACTATACAAATATAATAAATTCCCACCTTCTCAACAATCTTAGTCAGGGAATATTAAACAATGATGTAATAAAAAACAAAAGTACAATTAAATTTTGCAACAATAAAATAAGAGAGATTCACATAATTGGAGATAACTACGCAAAAAACATATCGCCGTTACTGTCAACTAATCTCCCAAATAAAAAAGTTTCTGGATATGTGAAATCTGGTGCAAAATTCCATGAAATTGCAAAATGTTTTCCTATTAACAAAAAGTGTATAGCATCAGCAAATAAATGTATAGTACTAATAGGTGGATCCAATGACATACAAGATTGTTACAACTCCGTAAATATTTGTAACTTGATTAACAACATTAAAAGCAACATAAGTAAACTGTCAAGCTTACACATAATAATAACTTCCATACCGCTTCGATATGACCGTCCAGATTATAATAGTATCATCAAACATATAAATAATCGCATTAAACTTATATGTGAAAAATTTAGTAATACTTTTTATGCTGATATTAATAAAATTTTAGATAGTGAACACTTTAACAGAGACACTTTAAATAAACAAGGAAAAAGAACACTGTCAACATATTTACTTTCAATTGTTAACTTTGAAAAAAATAATAATTGTCCATTATGTAACATAGATGTACCAGGAACATCAAAAGAATCATGCATTTGTTTTACAAAGTTTAAAAGAAATCAAGTTATTAAGAAATATCCGATATTAAAATCTAATCAAATCTGTAAATCAACTTTATCAAGACAACACGTAAACTTAACTTAACTATCAAATCCAATGTTTCAACGAATCGATTCGAACACCACAAAAACGCATTAATGAAGAACAAAATTTTCGTTTACCGAAAATTCATTGGAAACACTACCGATAGCATTTCTTTAACACACAGATTATTTTAAGCATTTTCAACACATCATGACAAATAATAATTCTAAATCAAATAACTATACATTAATGAATATTTTACATATAAATATTAGATCTTCTTTCAATAAAATAAATCGTATAGAATTGTTGTGTAATGAATGTAATTTTAGTATTTTATGTTTATCTGAAGCATGGTTAAATGAAACTCAATTAGATAGTTTTAAGATAAATGGTTACAGTATGATGGCAAGCTTTTACAGAAAAAATAATTCTCGAGGAGGGACCGCAATATTGGTCAAGAATAATTTAGTAGAACAATGCAAGTCAATAAATATTATAAAGAATTTATCTATTGAAGACGTTATTGAATGCTGTGGAATATCAATTAATAAGTCAACTTGTATAGTTACTATGTATAGGCCACCTAATAACGATAATTATACAACTGAGTTATTTTTTAATCAATGTAACCGCGTATTAGATGTTTTAAGTAATCAATTTGAAAACATTATTATGTGCGGAGATCTAAACATTGACGAATTGAAAACTGACAAATTGACTAATTCGTTGAATGACATAATATGTGCGCATAATATGCATTCATTAATAAAAGACGCAACTAGAATACAGAAACGTCCAAATTCAGACAATATTTCTAAAACATCTATAGACTATATAATAGTAAATAATCTGGATTCTGTGTAGTATAAACTTAACTTTGAACCCGGTTTGTCAGATCATTGTGCACAAGCTGTAATTATAAAAATAAAAAAACATTGTAGTAATTTGGTCACCTATGTCAACAAACGTCAATTTTCTGAAAAAAACTTAAATGAATTTAGGCAATGTTTTATTAAAAATAATGTGTTTGAGTTATGGCCAAATGATACGGATATTGATCTCATGTTTAATTATTTTTATAAAGAATTCAAATGGTGTTTTGACGCAGCTTTCCCAATAAAAAAAGTAAGACAATCGACTAGTTACTCAAACCAAAATAGAATAGTCTTTTCAAATAATTTGCGAAGTTGGTATAAGGAGACAAAAGATTTAAATGTTTTAGTTAAACTAACGGGTCGAGATGACTTATTATTATTATATAAAAATAAAAATAAAACTCTTAATGACATGATAATTTTTGAAAAAAAGCAACATGCTGCAATCAGCATAGATAAAGCAAAAAATAAAAATAAAGCTTTATGGAACTTAGTCCAATATAAAAATAAGAAAAGAAAAAATATCGAAACTACTAAAAATAATACGGAAGTTGCCAACGAGTTTGCGAATTTATTTGAAAGCACTCTAAAAAATCTTTTAACAAATGATAATAATAATAATTATATATCAAATATGTGTATGTCTAATACTTTTTCTTTTATTCCTGTGTGTGAGAATGAAATTATTGAAACAATATCAATTTTACATAATACCCAATCTACAGGTAATGATGATGTCCCAATACAGTTGATAAAAGCAATTGCAGACATTATTGCTCCGTACATCACTAATATTATTAATGCTTCTGTAACGCAAGGTAAATACCCGACCGTTTTAAAAAAAATCTTATGTTATTCCAGTTCCTAAAAAAGGTGATGTTGTAATATCAAATCATAGACCAATTTGTATATTGAGTATTTTTTCAAAAATTATAGAAAAAACAATTTGTTGTCGATTATTTTCTTTTTTAAACAAATTTAATATTTTAAATGATAAACAATATGGATTCCGAGCCGGTAGATCGACAGAAACTGTCACACTAAATTTAATACAAAGTAGTTTAACCAATTTGGAATTAAAAAAGGAATGTTTTATTGTTATGTTTGACCTAAAAAAAAGCTTTTGATACTATCAATATTGATATACTAAGTATCAAATTATACAATATGGGCTTTCGCGGCTTTATAAATAACTGGATTATATCATACCTTCGAGATAGAAAATATATGGTCAAATACAAAGATTCTTTTTCTAAAGAATATTCTCTTGATATGGGTACACCTCAAGGTAGCAACCTAGGTCCATTAATTTTTTTAATGTATGCCAACGATCTACCACATCATATCACTGAAGGAGATGTCTTTATGTATGCAGATGATACTGCAGTCATAATTTCAGCAAATACATTAGATGAAGCTAAATATAAGGTCACAACTATTATATCACAATTTAATAAATGATGTAAACAAAACAAATTAATAGTAAATGTTGATAAAACAGTAATAATGCATATGTCTAACGTCTACAACAAGCATAACCAATTAACTTTTAATTTTAATAATACTGACTTAAAAACTGTAGCTCATACAACATATCTAGGCGTAATTATAGATCAACATCTTCAATGGAATAAACATATAGAATACATTTGTTCTAAAGTTAATAAATCTTATTATTTAATTTCAAGAATCAAGAATCAATTCCACCAAGATTCTATTATTAACGTTTATTATGAAATATACAGAAACATGTAAACCAAAATTTATTCAACATAAATTATTAACACTTCCATGCATTTACATTTTAAATATTTTATGCTACATTCAATCAAATAAATCTATATTTCAAAAGCATTGCGACATTCATAAGTATCAAACTCGAAACAAAGAAAAATTAGTCACGTTTAAACACAAACATACATTTTTTCAAAAATCTCCACATTACTCTGGAATTGTGTTGTATAATAAACTACCACATTCAATAACAGTACTGACAATTGATAAATTTAAACATAAGCTTAAGTCATTTTTATCATTAAACGCATTTTACAGTACAAATGATTTTATGAACTGTTACCTAACTTAAGATCATCAAAAGTGTTTCTTAACCTTATTTTTTTGACTGTTTTGTTTGTTATTTTTAATCTGTTTGTATATTATAAGTTGTAATATCTATGTTTGTTTTATCATAGTTTGTAATATTTATGTTTAACTTTTAGTGTACATATATTTTGACCTGTTTAATATTGTAAAAACAATGTGCTGAATCAATAAATTTCTTATCTTATCTTATCTTATCTATCCTTTCTTCCATCATCATATTTGCGGGAAGTGTTGCTGCAATCACTTCTACTGCCTCTTGTGACACCATTCTGTAAGCCTTGCAGATCCTTAAAGAACTGGCTCTTGTAGCTCCTCTTATTACATTTTTGTTTTTTTTTGTCATTATGGCTTTTCTCCATGTTTCTGCAGCGTATAACAATTTGCTTCTTGCTGCTATTGCTATTAGCCTTTTGGCTTTTTATCCAGGACCTCCGTTGTTTGGCATGAGTCTACCGAGCTTTTTCTCTATTTCTTTTGTTCCCAAGACCGCTTTCTTAACCTGTTCATTCCATCCCTTTCCTTTAAGTGTCACCCCGAGGTATTTGTTTTTTTTCCTTATGGTTATCACTTGGTCTCCTACCTGTATCTTACTTGTTCTTTTATTAATTCTTCTTCTGTTTTTTGTGTTGCTAATTTTAAACCCTTATTTTTCATCCATAACTGTATCATATCTATTGCTAGCTCTAGTCTTCCTTTTAGTATATCCATTTCTACGTCCCTATCTACTAGTTCTACGTCGTCAGCAAATGCCGTTATTGTCACGCCTTTCGGCAAACTCATTTGACGTAACTCATTATAAACAAAGTTCCATAGTTTTGGTTCTAGTGCTGAGCCCTGTGGTACCCCTCTCGTAAGATTGAATCTTCCGTTCTTGGTCACTAGGTTTCTATCCTGTAAGTAGCTGCATATGATCTTATTAGTTTTGTTGTTTAGTTCTTTTTTTGTCGTTTCTATAATTGCTTCCCATAACACGCTGTTAAATGCATTCTGTATGTCTTTTCTTCTGCGTTCCGCTGTTTGCTTCTTTTGATATTGCTTTTACTTTGTCTATAGCTCCTAAGGTTGTTCTTTCCTTAGTAAAGCCGTATTGTTCTTTTTCTATTCTCCTTTTCTTCTATTTCTTTGAACAATAACTTTTTTTATTATGTGTTTATTAAGCATATTGGCCTGTATAAAGTCGTTTTTCCTACTTTTTTCTTTTTTTCAATCAGTACTAAAGTGGCTTCTTTCCATCATTCTTGAAAAATTCTGTCTTTCAGGCATCTGTTGATTATTTGAGTTATTTCTACCTCGTTCTCGTCTAGAGCTGCTTTAACAATCTCTGTTGTTATTTTTCACTGTTGCCATAACTGTTTATTCTTCTTCATTTTCTGGTTCTTCTTCCGGTTTTTCTTTGAAAAACAATTTTTTAATTATGATTTCTTCTTCTTCGTCTTCTTTTAAGTAGACTCCCATTGCTTTTCCTTTCAGTTTGTTCATCATTATTTTGTATGGTTTTTCCCAAGGATCACCGTCTATAGATTCTATCATTTCTTTCCAGCATGTTCTTCTGTTATCCTTGATTGTTCTTTAAAAAAAAATCTGGCGTTTTTTTAGTTTCTCCTCCGTTTCTTTTAAATTGTTTCGTCTTTTTCTTTGTTTTTTGACTTTCCTCCCTGTTTGTATTCTTTTCTTTCTTCATTTTTTTATTTCCTCGCACCACCAGTATGGTACTTTTTGCTCCCCTTCTATGTACCTGAGAATTCCTTCATCCGTCGCTTTTTTCAGCTTTTTTTAGTGTCTTTCACATCTCTTTTTTATGTTTTCGTTTTCTGTAACTTCTTCTGTTTTCATGGCTCTCTTTATCTTCTCTTTGTCCATTCTTCTTACGTTTCATCTACTTTTTTTCGTGTACTCTTGTTTTCCTTTCTCCTTTGTATTATATTGTATATGTTTGTGTAAACTCAGTGATTCATCTTCTGTCACGTTTCATTCATTCACTATACCTGCAATTTTCCATGTTGCTATGGTAATATCAATATGTAATTTTGAGATTCCTCTTACGAACGTAGGTTTGTCTCCCTTGTTGCAAATGATAAGGTTTAACCTAGCTATCATCTCCTTTAAAATGTTTTCTCTTAAATCCCTCTTGTATTCTCCCCATCTTAGTGATTTTGCATTGAAATCTCCACATACTATGATTTTTTTGCTTTTCTGTTTTCTTAAACTGTTTTCTAATTCTCCTATCCACTCACGATAGTATTCCATTCAGCAGTTTGGACTGTTATAACAACTGTATACTATCATACTTTCTACTTCAGCCCGCACTATTCCCTTTTTTGTCGTTTCCCATCTTTCCAATTTGTCCCTACACTTTCCCCTAGCTAAGATAGCAGCATCTGTTTTAATATCTCTTATCCACTTACCATTTAATTTGTTTTTATTTGGTTCCCTCACTATCACTAGGTCTATTTCCTCTCTCTCTTTGCTGTTGCTATCAGTATATCGTGCGCCTCTCTTCCCCTTCCTATGTTTGTTTGTATAAACTTATACATTTTGGTTTATAATCTGATTCTTGTGTTGTCTAAAGTTACTGGGCTCGTTGCTCTCTATATTCTTCTTTGTTTTATTTGTTTCTTTTTTCTTTGTAGCCAGACATCTTCTATCTCTCGTTCAGTGTCCTATTGTTCTGCATTCTATGCATTATTCACTGTTTTTGCATTCGGCAACATGGTGTCCTTTTTTTCCGCATTTTATGCATAGCAATGATCTATCTTCTTCTTTGCATTCTCTCGGTACATGTTCTTTCATCCAGCATTTGTAACGTTTTCTCTCGTTTGCTGTTACTTTTTCTACACTGCATCTTATGAGTCCTATGTTTATTTTTCCTTCTCTTATTATCTGTTCCCCTGTTTTTTTGTCCACCTTGATTATAGCTGTGTTTTTCTTTATACCCTTTCTTTATTGATATTATTGTACTTCCTTCTGTGTTTGCTTTGTTCATAATTTTTTCCAATATTTCTTCTCTGGTAGTCTCCGGACTAATATCTTTGATAATCACTAGTTCTGTGAGTACGTTGTTGGCTTTTCTTACATTGTAACCCTCCATTTTATTTCTTATTTCTTCCATCTCTTTTTAGGTCTCACTTCCCTTGGTTATTACCCAGTAAACACAAGTTTAGATAATATAAGTTTATTACACGTATATATGGTGTAAAAAGCGTATATGGTATATGTGTATTCGTATAATATACATTTCTTTTACACGTAAGATATGTATATCTGTATATTATACGTTAATATTTTCCTTTTTTTCTACCGTTGATTAATATACGTATATTATCCATTAGAATATATCTACAGGGAGTTTATAAATGAATGGGATTATGTAATCACTTTAAATATGCCGCCTTTTTAAAATCGTCCACTATACTACATATGTTTTCATATGTTTGCTTGACAGCTGTCAAAGTTGATCTGTCAAAACAAATAGTTTAGTGAACAATTTAAAAAAAGCGGCACATTTAAAGTGATTACATAATCCCATTCATTTATAAACTCCCTGTATAAATAACCAGCATAATATATCTACGTATATTTAACGTTTATTATTTCTGGGTTAAGTTTGCCGATCAATGTTGTCTTGGATATTCGTACGTCCGAGGCTACCCGAGCGCGTGAATATAGTTTGCAAAGTGTATGTTGAGATGCATGATTCATCTTTTTTTTAAATTTTTTATCAATCATAATGTGCACTTGCTATTAGTTGCAATATCCGATACAGTTTTAAGTTGTTTGTTGTTACACAACAGTGCTGAAGTGTTGTTTAATTGAACTGGAAGCGCAGGTTTAAGAGTACTAATATGAAATACCTAATTTGTGCTAAGTCTGAAAATATGCAATGACATTTTTGGTTCAAATAACTTGTTTTTATAGCCATTACAGTAACATTAATATCAATTCATCGATTTTTTTTTTAATTTAAATTTAATATTATTAATTGCTATTGTTATATGTAGTATTATAAATACAAATAGCAAACTAGTCAAGCTATTTAAAATAAAGATTACCATATGTGTGTCATATGAGGTTGTGGAAATACACACAGTATATTTTTCAGATGTCGCCAAAAGACTGGTTGAAAAATCAAAATGAATCTTTAATTTAATTGTAATGTTCTTTAATATCTATGTTAAATATTATAATGTTTTATTTATTTAGATGTAATACTTTGTATTGTATGTTAAAATGATATACATATTTTATATTATTATATATCCGAGAAAGTAGGCAGTACGGCAGAGAGGGCATGTACAAATACCAGCGTTAACAAAAGTTAAGCAACGTCCGCTCCGGTCACGACTTGGATGGGTGACCCAATTCTTCCCAATATGAGTCCGTTATCTCGTATAGGCATCCAAACATACACATGTCTACTCGCCGGATAAAGTTTAACCTATAATACACGTGTATTTCAATTGAAAAAATATACAATTATATTTATTATATTTTAACGCATTTTTTACGTTGATAATACGTGTAAATTACACGTTTAAAATACATATAACCCTTACGTATATGACACACTAAATATACGAGATATATCCGTTTAGTCGCCGGACATTTTTCCGAATAATATACTTAACAAATAAACAAATATTACACTTAGGTGTAATACCAAAAATAAACGTATCTTAAACGTAACTGTGTTTACTGGGTAGTAACAACTCCCCTTTTTTTGTTTCTCTTATCTCCATGAATGTAGATATTTTTATCTGTAGCTTTGTCTGTCTCAGCAAGTCTGCATATGTTACGCTCTGTTTGCTCACTATTATAGCTCCTGTTTCTGTTCCTGGTCTTCTTTCACCATTTGATTCTAATACCTGTGTTGGCACGCACAGTCTTACTTTTGTATGAGTTCTTCTTCCTGCCGTCTTCATATTTTTTTTTTGCTTTTTGGCGCTATTCCAGTTGGTATTGGTATACTTATTTTATTCAATACTTTTGCTTAGTTGAGAATTTTTTCTATAGCCATTAGAATATTGATTTCCCTTTTTCCTGTTATTTCGACTCTCTGTTGTATAATGAGTACTTTTCCCACATTTTTCCCGCTTAAATTTCTTAAAATTTCTACATATAGAGTTTCTTCCTCTCCGTCTTCCTCCATTTGTTCTAGGTATTTTACTTTGGCTTGTAGAAGAATACCCGGTTTTTTTCTTATTTTATCATCGTTTATTAATACTCCAGTATCACTCTCTTTTCTTACTATTGGATTTTTTTTTTCACTATTTCAAATTTATAGTCCGTTTTTCTCCATTCTTTGTTAATAATTTTTTAATGTCGTCTTCATTAACCATTTCAATTATCTCTTGGTCCAAGATGAAATGGGTTTGGATATTTTCTTTCTTATTATCTCCAGTCTCTACTGTTTGTGTCGACATTTCTTTTCCTATTTTTATTTTATTTTTTGTCTCTTGTTCTGTTTTTTTAATTTCTTCAAACTTCAGTCTCTCCATATTTATCTTTAGGAGATTTGCCACTTTTTTTATTTCCACTTTAGTTTTGAACACTCATTGGTTAAATCTCTAAGTTCCTTTATTAATTCCCCCATTATTTCATATGTAAGGTTAGGTTAGGTTAGGTTAGGT
Source organism: Tachinus rufipes (assembly GCA_963932245.1). NCBI lineage: Eukaryota > Metazoa > Arthropoda > Insecta > Coleoptera > Staphylinidae > Tachinus > Tachinus rufipes. Next base: position 58,497,860 of record OZ010748.1, read on the forward strand.
TAGGTTAGTTAGTTACTCTTTTCGCCTCATTGGTATTGCCTGGCGAGTTTACATCTCTTCCCCTTTTTGTGGTTTGACCTGGGTTCATGATTTTTTTTAATCTCCGGCAGTGTTCTTTGCAACTTCTCGCTTTTCAAAAATGCATCCATGGCGCGTTTTTTGACCTTTCCGTCTTAGCTTAGTTTCACCTTATGCATTTTCACAAAACTTTTCTTGCACTTCTTATCACTGTTTGTATTAATTCACAATTTCTATTTTTTTTTTAATTTCTTATATAATCATATGCTAATTACTAGTTAAATCACCGTTAAGCACTTTTGCGAACACGTCCGTTCTCCGTCGGCCGTTAACCGCAACTTTTGATTACGCCTGTGTTGTAAAGTATTTAAGTCATTAGTCAATTTTGAATCGGCAATGATGCTCGATTTTGAATAGAGTTTAGAAGAAATAGTGTAGTTTCCAATGCTCCTCCTCACACTTGAGTACAATATTTAATACAGGATAAACATAAATTTTGTATAAACGTTGAACAGAAGTAAAAAACGTTTAACATCTATTAAGAAATCCTAGTTTTCTAGATACTTTCAAAGCTATGTCAGCAACATGGCTCTAGAAAAGATTCTGCAAGATTGTAACCCTTAGAAGACAAATTGAAGAAGATTTAGATATGAATTTGTTGTTTAGTTTAATATTTAGTATTAATGATACCTCATATTTTGATTTTGGAACAGTTAGAAGTTGAGTTTTTTTAGAGTTAAAATTGAGGTCTTTGTTAATAGATTATATCCTAGAAGATTCAAGACGCTCTGCTATATTTGTCCATATGGTCTTTGGAAAGTATGAAGTATGAAGGGTGCTATCATCTGCAAAACTATAAATAGGACTTTTAGTTATTTGAAGTTCAATAATGTAAATCAAAAATTAAGTTGGCGCAAAAGAGCAGCACCTTGAGAAACACCAGCATTTATAATTTTAGGGTCAGAGTTAAACCATCAATTCTAACTATAGTTTTTTTATTGTCAAGAAAACTATTGATAAGATTAACAGACTTTTGATCAAGACTTATACAATAGAGCTTGTTGATAAGTTTAGGATGCCATACCCTACCAAAAGCTGTAGAAATGTCTAGAACTGCTGCAAGATTTTTTCCATGTTTGTCTAAAGAAGAATTCGATTTGTGACTAATATAAGTCAAAAGATCTGTTGCTGAACGTTTTGATCAAAATTTGTATTGAATATCTGAGATGAAGTTATTTTGTTCTAAGAACTTGATAATGTAAAAATTAATATGTTTTTCAAATTTTTTTGACATACTGGGCAATAATGCAATAGGTCTATAATTTGACAAATCAGACTTTCTCCTTTTTTAGGTATAGGTTGAAGATTTGCAATTTTACAACAATTTGAGAATGTTTCTTTTTTGTATGATACGGCAAATATTTTAGTCAGAATAAAAGCTAATTCTTTTGCAAATGTTTTAAAATTAATCGGTAGAGTTTCATCTATACCTGATGCCTTTTTGGTATTTAATTTAAAACGATAATTTTTGACAACCCGTTGCTTAAAATGAATTGGACCAAGTATTTTACCACTAGCCGGCTTAGTAGACTTAGATGCAAATTAGTTTGCAAAAATGTCTGTTTTTTCTTTTGGATTAGTAACTAGAATGATTTGATCATTTTGCAAAGGAAGTATAGAAGATTTTGTACTACTTTGCAATAAATTTATGGTTTTAAAGAAATTTTTGTTGTTTATAGAAAGCTGAAAAATTTGCTTAACTTTGTTTCGATCAGTTCTATCTTTTTCAGATTGTATTAGATTGACACAATGTTTACGAGTTTTCTTATATTCCTGTTTAGTCTATTCAGAACAATTACTGACTTGTTTTCTAAATGCTTTTTGCTTCTTATTAACGTTTGTTTTGCCTAAATTGAAAACAAGTACTTTTGTTTTGGTTTAATAACAGATAACGGAACTAATTTTTTGATGACATTTTTTGTGAGATTTTCTGCTGCAATATGTGGATCCTTAAAAATAAACAATGAGTATCAAAATCGAAATTATTAAAAAAATCTTTCTTTTTTACTATGTTCATCTTAGAATAATAATCGATAAAATGCGGTTTAGGTTTGGCAGTAATAGGAAAAAAAGCTTTAACAGCCGAAGTGAATGTTCAGAATTTCCTAAAGCAGCTTCAACAGTAGTTGTTGTAATCTCTAGAATAGTTGGAAGATACATATCTAATAATCTTGGTTAACCAAAAAGTCTATCATGCGGAAAATATGTGGGTTGTTGAATAAATTGGGTAAGATTATCAGAAGCTGCAAAATTTAAAGTTTGTTGTCCGGACAGTGTTGTAAAAGATGAGCGACTTAACAATTCAGTATTATGTACATTAAAAGTTCTTAACAAAATTATTTTGGCCTTTTATGTTTACCTTATAAAAGGTATATGCCTATTACAAAAATAGTCTTATCAAGAAAATTTAGTTTAAGAAATACGCTATTGTAACCAATGCCTTGAATTTTGTACGTCGTCAGTCTGGAATATGCGTGTTGTTTGTGGATGTAGACACACACACCCTGTTAGCAAATGAATGTTCAAGACAATAATCGGAATCTACTAAATTAAAGCAATCTGGATCTTTATTATTTACTTTGGTTTCAGTCAAAAAGAGGATATGGGGATTTCTATGTTCAAGATACTGATAAACCAAATTTAAATTATTTTTTAGCCCACAAATATTTAAAAAAATTACTTTTAAGCCACATACTAAATCAGTGTTTTATTGATTAACTTTGTTAGTGAAACAGGCAAAGCCTTGTTCCGCCAATTTAATCGTATCGTTATCTTTCTTTGTCGATCATCTTTTTTGTTGATTTTCTTCTTTGTCGTTCTGTTTCTTTTTCTTTTTCTTGCGTTAGTAGTACTTTTGATGACTTGTTCCAAATCTACAGCCCATGCCAGCACAGCCAAATGAAGGGCAAAATAATTAGATTTCTATCATAATATAATCTGACGGTTTATACCTACCGCCAGGTCGGGGTTAGTAGTTATTGTTAGTAGTCAGGTTAAGAAACAAGTTTTTTTTTAGAATGAAATAGGATGGTGCCGGGACAGGGAGTTTGGGTACGCAAGATCACCCATCCTCGAAAGCTAGATTTAACTGCGTATGATGGAGCATTATTTAGTTTTGGCTTAATACGAGCCAACACTTTAGTTGGTTTTACCTTAAGATTAACTCTCATCTTAAGTGGTTTTGGTTGAAATCTCATTTGTGACCTTGGTCTAAATTAGATTGTAGTCAGTTTTGGTTTTGAGCCTGACAAAACCACATTAATTTTTGACTAGTTATATTAGAGTTCTTATTGGTAGTTTCTGCAATAGCAGTAGTTTTTATATTGAACAATATTATTTCAATAACTGCAACAAAGAATCAAAGAGTTGTCTAACAACAAAGCACCAGGTCAGGACGAAATAACAACGGAGATTGTTAAAGCAGCTCTAGACGAGAACGAGGTAGAAATAACTCAAATAATTAATAGATTCCTAAAAGACGGAATTTTTCAAGAATGTTGGAAATAGGCCACCTTAGTACTGATTGAGAAATAGAAAAAAGTAGGAAAAGCAACGTCATACAAGCCAATATGTTTAATAAACACACTAGCCGAAATAATGGAAAAAGTCATTGTACAGAGAGTAGAAGAAAAAAGAGGACAAAAAAGAACAATACGGATTTAACAAGAGAAGAACAACCTTAAGAGCTATAGACAAAGTAAAAGCAATAGCAAAAGAAGCAAACAACGGAACGCAGAGGAAAAGACAACACTGTGTAATGATAGCGTTGGACATAGAGTACGCGTTTAACAGCGTGTTATGAAAAGCAATTATTGAGACGGCAAAGAGAAAAAAATTTAACAAAAAAAACGATCAAGATTATATGGAGCTACTTACAGAATAGAAACCTAGTGACCAAAAAAAGAAGATTTAAACTTACGAAAGCGGTACCACAAGGCTCAGCAATAGAATCAAAATTATGAAACCTTGTTTATAATGAGTTACTTTAAATAAGGTTGCCGGAAAGCATTACAATAACGGCATTTGCAGACAACGTAGCATTAGTAGGTAGGGACGTAAAAATTGAAGTACTAATAGGAAGACTAGAACTGTTAATAGATATGATACAGTTATGGATAAAAATTAAGGGTTTAAAATTAACAACACAAAAAACAGAAGCGGCATGGCTACCGACTAAGTGGACTAATAGAGGAGCAGATAAGATACAGGTAGAAGACTAAGTAATAAACATAAAAAAAAAAAAATACTTTGGGGTGACACTTGAAGCAAAGGGATGGAATGAACAAGTTAAAGAAGCGGTCATGGGAAATGAAGAGAAAGCTTGGTAGACTCATGCCAAACAAAGTAAAAAAGAAGAAAAAATAGAAGCCGTGACTTTTTTTGAACATCAAAGTAAAAGAGTTTATCTGTTATTCTGATCTTGGCTATTTTCCTTACCTTTTATTAAGAATTAATCATGTTAAGATCATTGTTGTTGTATTCTTGACCTCACTATCTTTTCTGAGGGTTAACTTTTAGAAATCAATAACGCCAGTTCTTGTTTACATATTTTTAACAGTGGTGTATTGATGTTGGAAATGGTTTTGTGAATTAATAATAGAAAAACGTCCCGTCGGCCATTTTCTAAACATTTAACTACCCAACAAACATAAATATTTGCACTACCACAAACTTTATTAGCTCTTTTAGTGGTTTGAAATCTAGTATAATATACTTAACTTCATTGTTTAATTTCCCCATCTACCACAAAGCAACATATGAGACACTTTTTTACCAACTAATGCTGTCGGTAGGGCTAATATAGTGATATTATAAGCTTCTTAAATGTAAATAAAAGACTTCCGCAAACACAAAAAATTCAATCGGGCTTTATACCACTTTAGCACAGTGTGAACTTTTCATTTATTACTACATAAATAATTTCACACCTGTAAGTTAAATATAACAAACAGATTGATTAAAATTGAGTTAAGTTTAACCTCCCGTTTTACCAGAAGCCAAAGTAGTGTGTTGGAACTAACACTCTTTCAAATATCATTGCCGATTTAAAATTGGCTAATGACACTCCACTTTACAACATCGGCGTAATGCAGATCTTTTCATTTTCTATAGATATTTTGATAGATAATGTTTAAAAAAAATACAAGACATATTGCCATCTAAACAAATATTTACTTGATGTACAAGGCTTGCTAAGAATTCTAACAAATATTGACAAACAGAGTAAACTTTCAAGGTCAATATTTGCAGACTGTTTCAATCTAGTCTTTGTGATAGTTTCACTTGTTGAAATTCAAAGGTATTTTTATGATGTTGTGACATATAAAGTAATTCTTAAATATACCATTATAAATTAAAAAAAAAAGTTATTTATTTAGTAGTTTTTTTTTTTAAACATTCAATTCGTTTTTCCTCCAAAAAGTTTTTTAGAATACATTTTATTTTACTTATATATTATAATTTTAATAACAATGTTTGTTAAAACTGTACTTATTTTTAAAAATGGTTATTTTTATTTTATGAACTACCTCATTAAAACAGTTGTTTAAACAAAGTTTTCAGTTTTCAGTTTTCATCATTCACTTTGATGGCATTTCTTTTTCCTTGTCCTAGTTTGATACAAGGTTTAAAAATTTTGAGATTGACAATAGAAAAGTTAAAAAAGAACTTACATCCTCAATACAAAGAAATTCTAGGTGGTGATCGGATCTCTAATAATCCACGTCCAATTAAAGATGTGTTTGATATTTCTGCTATTTTAACTAAAATACTACAAAACTTGAATTAAAAAAATAAAAACCTTTAAAAATGTTTCTCAAGTGGAAAGCATGATACTAATTTATATTAAATACATTAATGACCAACCAAAAAAGTAAAAGAATTAACTATTCACTATCAATGCAAGTGGAAAAAAGCACTTAGTTATATAATTTATAATAAAAATAATAATTAAAACGTAGCTTACCAAAAATGTACAAAATTTTAAAGTTGACTAAAAAAAGTATGTATAAAACTGACCGTTCTCTCAAATCGAGCACTAAATGTTGTGGTATTGATTGCAATAAAAAACTTTTATGATTTTTTTATTACTAAGATATCCAAAGCAAATAAACATGTATTTATTAAACTACACACTAGTCATCAGTTTTACGTTACTGGATGTGTTCATATTTATGTACCTTCTTCTATTGACAAACACCTAATTCATTGTAATGATAATATTAATAATACGTTTATTTTTTGCCTTTTGACGTGGAAAAAAATAATTACATTACATTTACAAATATATTTGTAATTCCTTAAAATTATAAATAACATAATTTAAAAAAAAAATCTTGGTTTGTCTACATTTTTTGTTTTGTTTTTTAATTGCTCTCATCCATTCTATTCTACTTCCGTCTCCTTTCAATATCTCATTCTTTTTCATCTATTCTTTTTTTTTATTTTATTACACATATGTTTCATAGTTTTTTTAGTCTCTCCGCACATTCTGCACATTTTCAAATCTTGTCACTCACTCTTCATTACCACATCTGAATTTAGCAATCATCTTTTTATCATCTTTATTATGTCTATCGCTTTCTAGGTACATTGGCAATTCATTTTCTATGATCAAAATTTGCGTTATACGCTTTCACTCACCAGATTTTTTCATTCATATGCTAGCAACCACACTTTTTCTCTACTAACTACTATCCCCTTGCTTGAACTAACCTCAGTTTTTCTTCTACATCTGATTCTTCCGTTAACATACACCCGACTTGCTGTTTTCTCATACACTTCTTCTATTCTTCTTACTAGGTCTTTGCTAATTCCGTTTTTTTCTTATACACTTCTACAGTTTTTCTCAATCTACACTATCAATTGCCGCTTTTATGTCTCTGCTATTTCTTTTTTGATCATATGATGTAGAATATATACGTTATCTATAGTACTCTTCCTTTCCTAATCCCCGCTTGCCCGTTTGAAATTATCTCATTCATACCCAGTTCTTTATTCAATTTTTTTTCTAATATCATGGCGTAGATCTTGTATGCCAAACCCAGTAGTGTTATTCTTTTGTAGTTACTTATTAGATTTTTGCTTCCACTCTTGTGTATCGGGCATACAAGACTTTTTTTCTATTCACTCGGAAACTTTTCTTCCTTTCATACTCTATTTATTAACTTACTCAATCTCTTAATCAACTTTTCCGTACCATACAAATACAACCACGTTTCATTCTGTATCTCATCCATGCTTGGCGCTTTCATTTTTTTTAATACTGTTATCTTTTCCTATATTACTTTCTTTACTGTCTGGTTTTTCTGTCTTTTTCTTTTCAATTCTAAACAAACTCAAAAAGTGTTTCTTCTACGCCTCCATCAGAATTGCTTCAATATCTCCTTTTTTTATTCTTTATTTGTTTATGTATTTCTATGTGCTTTAAATTTTTGTTTTTTTTTTTGTAAATTCATTTTTAGCTTTTTTACATTGAATTTTGTATATTTTCTGTCTTTATCTGTGCTTTAACATCTTTTGGGCTTCTCGCTTTTCACAGTACATTCGCAGTTCTATCTTTTGCTTTTTTTTTGTTTTTTTTGTCTTCTTTTCTTCTATATGTCTTTTTTACTACCGCATTCCTGATTGTTTCCTCCAATTAAGAACCACAAAATTCAAAAGTGGCAATGGCTGTTGATGTTCTGTTGAACACAAGCCAACATCACTATGCTTATGTAATAGATGTTAAATGTGATACCAACTGTGATATTTTAAAGTGTAACTATGTTTTTAATGATTTTAAATTTGCAGACTTTAGCGCTATCAATGGTTTTTTTATTGAGTGTTGATTGGTCTTTACCTTTTTACTGTGATATTAATGTATGTGTTGATTTATTTTATTCTGTTTTGTATTATGCAATTGATTGTTACGTACCTAAAAAGCTGTGGCGTGAAAACAACTTTTCTATTTGGTTTAGCAAGAAACTGATTTCACTTACTAAATTGAAAAAAGTTGTTCATAAACGTTTTAAATCTTTAGAACTTCTATCTGATTATAATGAGTTTGAATCTATTTGCACTTTACGTAAAAATTTTAAAGGTCGCCTTTACAAGCATTATATTGCACGTACCAAGAATTCTATTCAAACAAATCCAAAGCATTTCTGGAAATTTGTCAACAAAACCAAAAAATCTAATGGCTTTCCGTCTACAATGTACTATGGAGATCTAATCTGCACTAATGGAGATGATTATGTCAACAAATTTGCAGAATTTTTTTATCTGTTTACGATTCTGAAGTTTACACAGCTCCAACGTTTGTGTTTCAAAACAACGTAATACATTTCAAATTAGTTTGTTTGATGTTTTTAAAGTATTGAATACCTTCAAAGTAATCTTAGCACTGGCTCAGACGGCATCCCTTCTATAATGTTGAAAGAATGCATTTAATCCATTTCTACGCCGATACATCTACTTTTAAATGCTTCCTTAAGCAAATCTAAATTTCCTGATATGTTGAAACAAAGCTACATTATGCCTTTATTTAAATCAGGGGCTAAGGAAGAATAACTAACTATAGAGGTATATGCATTTAATCTGCCATTTCTAAATTATTTGATCAACTTGTAACTGAACAAATACAATGGATGTGCAAAAGTATTATAATTAATTAACAGCAAGGTTTTTGTGAAATTCGTTGCACACTTACTAACAAAAATTATATTTTGAAGGCTTTTGAATCAAAAGTACAAATTGGTTTTATTTACACCGATTTTTGAATGGCTTTTGGTCGTATGAGCCACAGTATTTTGTCAGCTAAGCTTTATCATTTAGGTTTTCATCATGCTGTGGTTTCATGGTTATCTAGTTTTTTGGAAAATTGTACTCAATAGGTAAAAATTAATAATTTTCTTTCACAGCCAATTCTTATTTTCAGGTATTCCCCAGGGATCACACTGCGGTCCATTTCTGTTCCTGCTTTTTATCAATGTTATTTCTCAGTGTATTCATTCATAGTTTTTTCTTTTATTTGCTAATGATTTAAAACTTTACAGTAAAATATCATCTGTTAATGATTGTCATTTGTTACAACGAGATTTAGATTCCGTAAATGCTTGGTGTCATAATAATTTTCTTTTTCTTAACGTTAACAAATGTTTTTCAATTAGTTTTAATAGAACACTGAATAAAATACCTTACGGTTATGATATTAATCATAAACTGTTGAAACAAGTTTCTCAAATAAAAGACTTGAGCGTTATCTTTGATTACAAACTCACATTTGTCGAGCATATTAACTATATGTGTAACCGGGCTATGAAAATGCTAGATATTGTTTACAGAATGTCAGCAGATTTATCCCCAAGTACGCTCAAATTACTTTATTTTTCATTGGTGCGCTCTCATTTAGAATATGCTCGGCCAGTCTGGTGTCCGTCTTACGAAATTCATATTCAAAGTATTGAACGAATTCAAAATAAGTTTGCTAGATTATTATCTTATAAATCGGGGATTTTAGCGGTTTATTTTGATCGCAATTACATTACATCTTTGTACAATTTGCCACCACTAAAACTTCGTCGCAGAAAGGCTGATCTTTTGTTTTTGCGTAGATTAGTGATGTCTGAAGTAGACTGTCCTGTGCTTCTTGCACCTCTACCATTCAGTATTCTTCTTAGCGATTGACGTACCAGGCAGATGCTATTGTTTAGAGAATTTACACATTCTTCAAATTACGGGTGCAACAATCCACTTGTTAGGATGTGTAAACCGGCAAATTGTTTGCCAAGTAATTTTTATTGGTTTTGTACCAAATTGCAGTTTAGGTCGTAATTAAATCGTATTGATTGAATTGTGTACTTAAATTGTATTTTAGATAAAATTTGTTTTTATGTTTTTTTTGTATTTTTTGTATTTTATGTATAATATTTTAGTTTATGTAATATTTTTATTTACATATTATATTGTAGATGTAAATAGTTTAACTTTTACCGTAAATAAAAAATTATTAATATTATTATTATTATTCACGGACTGCTTAAATCTAGTCTTCAATGTGATATGTTGTTGTGGCATATTATGTATTATATTTTTTTTTTTTTTACATCTGTTCTACATTTCTTTATCCATTTTTTCAATTTTTTCTTAGATTTTTGTTTGTTTTTTTGCACACTTTTTTTCGTCCATGTTATCTTTTCTTATTTTTTTTTATTTTTTTTGTTTTTTTACAGTTTTTCCAGTTAAACTGGTAGTCTGATTCACCTCTTGTTCTTACTTTAAATTTCTCTACTCATTCCCACGCCGCCTCATTTACAACTACGTAGTTATTACTGGTTAACCTTTTGACTCTATATAAGTAAATTCTCCCTCTTTATCTCCTGTAAAGTTTAAAATGTCCCAATCCCTCTCTTCTATCATTTCTATCAGTTCCTTTCTTTCTCTATTTTTTGTGGTATTCTTTGATTTTCTGTTTCTTGTGTGGTCATCTTGTTTGATTTTTTTTCGTAATCGGGATTAGAAACACACGTCTTTCAGAGATGCTGCAATTGGACGAGACTCAATAAAAAAAATAAAACAATCAGAGAAAATAAAGAAACAAAACATGAAACTAAAGAGAAAAGAAGAAAACCTAGATAAGGTAAACGAAAAACTTGAAAAACGGAATCGAAACAACAATACAAGAGAGAAGCAATCCCAGAAAAGGAGATATAAAAACAACAAGACAAAAAGAAAAAATAAGTGCGGGAGGTGCGGTAAAACACCATGGTACCCATATAATGTCCAGCGAAAAAAATCGAATGCAGGAAGTGCGGAATCAGAGGACATTATATAAGACTCTGTAGAAGCGTCTGCGAGGTAGAATAGGGAAACTCTAGCAGTAGCAAAGAGTTGTTAAAAATAAAACAAATTGGAAGAGTTCAAGAGTACAAAGTTGGACCCTGGTACGTACAATTACCAATCCTATGTAAAACGATGAAGTTCAAAATATCACGTAACAGTGATATCCAAAAAAACTACAAGGAAATTGAAAACGAAGTGAAACTGAAGAAAACAAAGAATCTGCAAAGACCTAGAGGTCAGAAACTCAAGATAAAAAGGATATACTCGTACCGGTGGAACAACAAGGGAAAAGGAAAAAGACAATAAAAATCTGCAAAATAAATTCAATCAATTGTTCAAACGAGAAAGACAAAATAATATTATCATCTTTGGTTTCAAAGGCAGTCACAACAATAATTTAGTTGACGTTATAACTAAAACACTTAACGAAAAACTAAAAACAACTATCACACCTAATAACATTAATAATGCTTATACATTAGGAAAATTATCAAATAACAAAAAAATTGTTCCTATTAATGTTGAATTTGCATCAAACTTAACTAAGAGAGCTATTTTTAAAAACATTCGAAATTTGAAAGGGAGTGGTTTATCGATTAGAGACGATTTAACTCCACAAAAACGAGAAGAGCAGAAGTTATTGAGGTTTTATTTAAAAAAGGCAAGAGATAAACATCTAAATGCAGCTTTAAAAGACAATTCTTCAATTATTAACGGTGATGCTTATACTGTCCATAATCTAAATTCTTCCACCGTTAGCGACCAGGAATTAATTACAAACTACCAAACTTTATCTCCGTCTAAGTCTGAAAATATACCAACGCAGCAGTTAGATAAAAAACAGGAAAAAGTTTATCCACAGATAGTACCGGAATCTAATATAAATCTTTCTAATCGAACTCAAACTCCAATTCAAACTCCTAAAATTATATCCAATTTACAGAAAAATAGCACTCCAAAAATCATTAATGAGACAAGTAAAGTAGTTAAATCTACAGTGCAACAAAATGTTCTTACTCGAGAGAAACGGCCGAGAAATGTAAAAGGAACCAATGCATAACAACTCAGTTATTGCTATCACGTATTATAGACTAGATTTGATTTAATTATTTTACCGCTTTGTTTTATTTATTATTGATTTTTAATGAAGAAACTTGGGTATGACGTTTAATTTAATTTTGTTTTGTTAGTTTTTTTTTTTAAATTAGTTTTTAAAATGGAACCTGCAAATTTTAACATGTGTCACATGAATGTTTGTTCAATTACTTGTAATTTTGACTTATTTGAAACTGCTGTTACTCAATGTGATTACAATGTTATTGCTGTAACTGAAACATGGCTAAACCCTACTGATTCAAATAATTTGGTTTCTTTAGTGGACTATAACTTAGTTCGTCTGGATAGACCTGAACGTGCTGGTGGTGTAGCATTCTACATAAAAAAAGACTATGACTTTGATGTGGTATATTCAGAGTTGACGCTATCTATAGAACAATTATGGATTAAACTGAAAGTAGCAAGACAAATTGTATGCGTAGGAGTAGTTTACAGGCCACATAAAGGAAGTTTTCAAGAATTTTTGACTAGCTTTGAAAACGCCGTATATGATTTCAATTTGAATGACAACTTTTTAGTATGTATGGGAGATTTTAACATCGATTTGTTAAAATTATATAACAAAGCTTCTCGTGAGTTTCATTTTCTGCTAGATTCATTTATGCTTGTACCAGATTATTACTGAAGCTACAAGAATTACTGAAAGAACTGCTACACTTTTGGATTTGATTATTATAAATGATTCAAATTTTTTAATTAAATCAGGAGTTATAAATGGATTAACTGATCACTGTCTTGTTTATGGTACGTTCTCACTGAATTTAAATAAAATTGAGGCTCAACTTATCAAATCGCGCGATTACAAACATTTTAAGTATGAAGATTTTATATCTGATTTATATCAAATCCCATGGTTTTATTTATATATATATATATATGATTTGAACAGTGTAGACGAACAAGTCAACTTTTTTGATAATAACATAATTACTTTATTTAATAATCATGCTCCCATTAAACTGTTTAAAACATCAAAACGTCCTGCTCCATGGCTAACTTATAACATCAAAGAAATGATGAAAATTAGAGATAAAGCTCAAAAACGTTTTAAACAAACCAAAGTTACTGAACGTTTTAATTTCTATAAAGAAATGAGAAATTTAACAACAAAAGCTATTCGTGCGGAACAGAAAGCTTACTTAGAATTTAAATGTCGGAATAGTAGTGGCAATAAATCAAAATTATGGACAGAACTTAAAAAACTTAAAATATGTAATAAAAAACCTTTTTTAGTACCAAAACATTTAATGGATGTAAATTCTATAAACCAACACTTTGTAAACTATGCAAGCAATACACCAAAACTGACTATACTGGATTATTATAATAACAATTCTAAACAAGACTTTTTAACCAAATTCAAATTCCAACCCACTACTGAGATTGAAATACTTCGCATCTTGAGCCAAATCAAATCCAATGCAACTGCCGACAGTATTAATCTTAAAATGATAAATATTTTTTCAAACCACCTTATTGAATATATTACTTATATAATAAATACATGCATACTAACATCTGCAGTTCCTAATTGTTGGAAAAAAGCTATTGTTATTCCTATAGCTAAGACAAGTAATCCCACATCTTATAACGACTTAAGACCTATCAGCATTTTTCCTACAATGTCTAAAGTACTTGAGAAGGTGTTGGAAACGCAGCTAAGAGAACATCTAGAGCAATATAACATTCTTCCTAAAGTACAATCCGGATTTAGGCAAGGCTAAAGCTGCTGTACAGCACTTGCTCATGTAGTAGATGACATAATTAGGGCGACCGATAAAAAAAAGTTACAGTGTTAATTTTACTGGACTACAACAAGGCTATTGATAAAATTTGTCATACGCTTTTAAAATCAATTCTTGACTTTATTGGTCTTGACTCAACTACAAGTGATTTAATAATGTCATATCTAAAAGATCGTAACCAAACAGTTTGTTTAAATAACATAAGTTCGACCCCGGTATATGTAAAGTCAGGTGTACCGCAGGGATTTATTCTTGGTCCTCTGCTATAAGCTATATATACGAGTAATTTACAAAGAGTAATTTGTAATTGTAAGTACCACTTATACGCTGACGACACACAATTGTATCATTCTTTTGATGTTAAGGATTTGCAGCGGGCTCAGGATATAATCAACGACGATATACAAAAATTAATAAAACATTCAGAGCTTCACTCATTACAAATCAATGCGTCTAAATCAACGGCAATAGTTTTTGGATCTAATCAATTTAAAACCCTGGTTAAAACACAAATGAAAATTAAAATAGGTAATGAGTTGTTAAATTTTACAGATTGCGCCAGAAACCTTGGTGTTATAATTGATAGTGACCTCCGATTTAAGAAAAACATTTCTCTTTTAATAAAAAAAGCATATTGTGCACTAAAGTCGATTTTTACAAATCGTCACTTTATGAACAAGACCGTTAAAACTATTTTGTGTGAGTCACTTGTTTTGTCTAATTTTAATTTTTGTAATATTGTCTATGATGCAGTCATTGATCAAACTGATGTTCGTCGAATTCAAAAAATGCAGAATTCTTGCTTGAGACTAATATTTGGCATAAAGAAAAAGCAGAAAATCTCTCATAAATTAAAAGAAATCAAATGGTTATTTATGACAAATCGCCGAAAGCTACACTCGGGCTGTTTCTTTTACAAAATTATTAATAATAAAACCCCTCCATACCTTTTTTGAAAACTTACATTTAGGTCTACTGTCCATAACATTAATGTTAGAAGTAGGGGACTTTTGAGTATACCGCATCATAGATTAGAACTATTCAAAAGATCTTTTTCATATAACGCGTCAAATGCTACAACTCCCTGAATATGAGCCAACAAAGTGTATCATTATTTAAATCGTATTACAAGTCAATTCTTTCTGTGTGATAATATTATGTAACGTTTTTTTTTATTATTGTATGTAATTATATTTCTGTATTGTTGTATTTCTTTTTTTAAATTTTTATTAATCTTACTATTATTATTGTAATTTTTTAATTCTATTTATATTATATTTTAATTTATTTTTGTAAGTTCTGGAGGAAGAACAGTTTAACAGATCATTTTTGATCTATTGACCTGATCCAGAACTTTTTGGTCATGTAATTTATGTATTCTTTATGACCAATAAATGCGTTATTATTATTATTATTATTAAATACTTAAAATTAAAAGGTGTAAAATTGTGAATTACATATATGTTATGAATATAAAATTTTATATTCATAACATCACATATATGTAATTCACAATTTTACACCGACGATGGCCTAACAGCCAAAACCGGTCTGAACAATAAACAACTCACAGCATATAAAAGTATTTTATTACACCTACATAACCTTTATAATAAAATATATGCACAAGATCAACTCAACTATTAAAAATGTATGTAGCAAAAACCAAGGAAAATCTGTTGGGACGCTCAAAAATGGTGAATCTCGTATTGATAGACTTCAAATAGAAAGGAGGAAACATTCAATTTAAAGGAATTTTAAAAGAAGCAAGGATTTAACAAATACATGAAGAAACATACAAAGAACTCATCTTAAAAAAATACCCAAAAGCAATCAGTAATCCAAAAAGAATACCTTTTGCCTTAATGAAGGAAATAGAAGCCGTGTTAAAGGCTCTAGTTGAAAAAGTAGTAATCAAAAAAATAACTAAACCAACAGAATTCTGCGCCTCACTAGTGGTCACTATAAAGAAAAAAAGACAAAAGGATAAAATTGAAATCTGTACAGACTTCACCAAAATAAACAAATAAATAATACGAGAAAGACTACAACTACCATCAGTGGATGAAACACTGTCGCATCTTTAAGAAGCAAAAATATTCTCCAAGCTGGACGTAAAAGACGGATTCTATCAAGTACAACTAAGCCCGGAGTCAAAGAAGTACACATGATTCATCACATCCTTTGGAAGATATGCTTATAGATAACTTCCTTAAGTTGATGATTTTATTTATATATTTATTTTATTTATATACGATTTTATAAAATAAATATGGAAAATATAAAAAACTTCGTTAAGGATTAACTTTTTCACCGGAAGTTTACCAGACAACTATTTTAGAGATAATTTGAGACTTGAGAGTAGTAAAAGTAGACATCGATGAGTAGTTGTGTTTGGGAAATACAAAACAGAACATGAACAAAATTTAAGAGCATTTATAGAGAAACTTAGAGATAAAGAAATAGCATTTAATAAATAGAAATAAAAATTTAAATTGAAGGAAATCAAATTCCTAAGACACGTAATAGAGAAAAATGGAACAGCAGCAGGTAACAATAGAATAAAAGCTATTACAGAGTTTGCTAAGCCAAAAAATATGATAGAACTCTATAAATTCCTAGCCATGATAAACTATTTATAGCATTAAGGTAGCAACTGAGGAAAGATAAAATATTTACATGGCAACAGCCCCAAGATGAGTGCTTCTCAAAATTAAAAGCAATTTTAGCAGAAGCACCAATGTTAACACCATACGAAATAGAAAAGAAAACCAGAGTGTCAGCAGACGCGAGTAGCTGCGGAATAGGAGTCTTAAAACAGAAACAAGAGAACGGACAATGGAAACCAGTATGCTTTAAAGTCACTAAGCGACACAGAAATGATATACACGCAAACCAAAAAAGAATGCCTTGCGCTAACTTGGGCAAGTGAAAGATTTGATCAATACATCGTAGGTAAAAGATCGTACTAAGAACAGACCATAAGCTACTACTGGCGGTACTAAAAACAAAAAGATTCTATAAACTAAATCCCAGTCTAAAGCAATTTAGAATAAGGATAATGAATTTTGAATATGAGATAGAGTATGTAAGTGGATTGGAATCTCACATCGCAGATACACTATCGAGAAACCCCATAGAAGAAGAAAGAGAGGATAAGGATGTCCTGTTGGTGAGGAGTGAGACTTACGTAGATTATCTCGAATATGACTCAGACCTAGAAATAAAAGGGATGCAGGAGAAAGACAAAGGTTTACAGATAATCAAAGTAATGATGGCAAAGAGATAGCCAAAAAAGAAAAAATTCCCAGAAGAAATAGGCGTGTACTACAAGCACAGTCAGGAGACTGGAATAACCGACGATATGGTCACATATAACTAAAGTATATAATTCCCAAAGACTGAAGGAAAACATATCTGAAAAAAATACACAAGTGCAATTTGAACCTAAAGAAATGCCAGGATAGAGTGAGAGAGACAATATGGTATCCAAGAATGGGAAGGTAGCTAGAAAATAAAATAAAACAATGCAAGAAATGTATAATATATAAGAATAAACAAACGGAACCATTACAGCCAAAGGAGATCACAGATACCTGGGAGGTTGTAGGTGGGGACATAGTGGAATACAAGGGGGACCGGTATTTTGTCATCCAAGATAAATATTCAAAGTACCTGGAGATACTCAAACTATAGAACATATCCGGTCAAGAAATAATCCGAAAAATGAAAGAGACATTCTCAAGGAATGGAATCCCCTAAGAGCTACACTCCGATAATGGAAAGCAATTTGTCTCTGCCAAATTCAATAAATTTAAAAACAAATACAATTTCAAACAAATAACAAGCAGCTCATACTACGCGCAATCCAATGGATTAATTGAAAAAAAAGTGTGCAGATAATAAAAAAAAACATCCTAAAAAGAACGAAGATCCATATTTAGGATTGTTGATCTACAGGAACACCCCCTTGAAATGCGGATCATCACCGTCTCAGCTGTTAATTGGATGAAGGTTAAAAGACCTATTACCAATAACGAGTGTATACGTGGAATCATGTCACACAGCGGATTATAGGAAAATAAGGAAAGAAATGCGGTTGGAAAAGACAAATCAAAAAACATATTATGACCGAAGGCACAGGGTAAAAAACCTTCCTAAGCTGGAACCAAGCCAAAAAAGTCAGGGACCTACAGAAGGAAGGCACAATATGAAAGCAAACTAAAGAACCAAGGTCATACTTCAATTGTAAGAAGGAACAGGAATTTTATTTGAGGGCTTCCAAACATACAAAGATTTGATGTTTAGGATGCAAGCCGGTCTGATGCAGCAAAAGAACACCAAAGCCAAAGAAGATCTTATCCCTATGAAAGATGTTGAGAAAAAAGATAGAGGTGGTTGCCAACGCTAAGAAAGTGGTTGGCAACACTGGAGAGTGAGTGAGATATTGTAATGTATAACCAAAACTTCTATGTAAATTGTAAGAGTGAAATAAATGAATAAGTATATTCAATAGTGATGTTATTTCCATCCAGCATTACACTTTTTAATAGAGCTTTTCTGTCTAACTTGACCATTTTACTAAAAACTTTATGTTTTATCAGAGTCTGTTAGTTTTGTATTTGGTTTGAAATTTTTTTGTTTATTTTGTTTTTCCTTTAAGACAATTATTGTCTTATCTACAAACCCAGATCAACGTGAAAAGAAAGTGAAGGGCTTCTTAATCAATTTGATTGATTCACCTGGGCACGTAGATTTCTCATCTGAAGTAACAGCTGCTCTCCGTGTAACTGATGGAGCTTTTGTTGTAGTAGATTGCGTCTCAGGTGTGTGCGTACAAACTGAAACCGTACTTCGTCAAGCTATTGCTGAACGTATCAAGCCTATTTTGTTCATGAACAAAATGGACCGTGCACTTCTTGAACTCCAACTTTATTGACACACCACAGATGTTACCACCACACATCTACATTAAAATAAAAAAATTATACCTGAAGATGACTAAAAAAAGTCAAAACTAGTCGAAAATAATAAAGAACTTAAGCATACAAGTATATAAATTATATTATTACTTTCCCAACACAATTATTGTTGTTGAGAGTTGAAATGTTTGACTTTAACAAGGTTTTATAAAAATGTGTGTGACTTTATAAATTTTCAAATTATCTGTGAGGAACAGTAAGGCATATTTTTAGAAATGACAAAACTGTGAAACTGATTATAAATACCAAGTCAGAAGACTAAACAAAAAAGAAACAAAATTAAATTGGACTATACACAAGTCACATAAGTTAGGATGCAAGCTAATTGGCAAGTACAAAAAGTGAATTTAACGTTAATTTTTGTTCAACCAAATTAGAAAGATCCAACTTAAGAAACATCATTTTGAACTGCATTACTAAAAGAATTTTCTAGGCAGATACTTTGCTGGTTTGCGATTAGTGATCTTCGCATTAAACCACTACACATCTGACTGTATCAGTTAAATCTATTGAGTAATCTTTCATTTATTTAATTGACTAATTAATTAAACTTATTGTTATAAACTTGTATACACAGCTAACAATTTTTGAGGAATTATTAACACAACCAAATGCAATTTGTTGCTACAATTGTTGCAGTCAAATTATTGCAAATTCTGCATAAAAGCTTGGACCTAATGAACTACCCTACAAGTATGCATGAATAAATCCTACTACAACTCTAGATCGCGTTTGATACACAATGGCAGATATAACACAGTTATTCCACAATATTGAGTCACTTCACATAAATTATTAAATAATATTAATAATAAACTGTTTCTACTTCTTACTCTAATGTGTCAGTCATTTATAAAAATCTTGTTGCCAATGAAACGTAAGCTATACGTTTTATTACGCATGATTAAGCTGTGCGAAATGTTCATATTAAACACAAAATCTATGAAAATTTACAGGAAAACCTAAATATATCTCATCAAATTATTATCTGAAATAATTAGTATTATTAAATAAAAAATAAAAATAATTTTGTATTACAAGTTAACAGTAAAGAAATATAAATCTTATGTATAATAATAATTCTTATCATTTTAAAAACGTATTTACACATATCACAAGCACGCGATAAAATTTAGCCCTGCCCAATAAAATGTATATATAATTATGGGTGTAATATAAAGAACCATTTTATTACATTATAAACTCAGTAAATTATATTTTGTCCGCTCTAGTGTAATGGTATGCCGTCCAGTGCATCATTCAAAAAATAAATTGGATTTTTTCTAAACATATACACACACATACACACTCTCATGCAAGAGGCCACGCCGTCTATCTGATCGTCCCTGTGTTGAAAATGGTTAAAGGCCAGAATCCAGTCCTGGAATAAGTGCTACCTCATTTTTCATTGAGTCAACCCGATATATACAACGCTGCAGAAAACAAAGTAAAAGAACAATTGGAGAATGCCGACTTAAGTATCGCCTCTCTAAGACCTGACACTTCTTGTAATAATCCTCCGGTTCGGCCGGATCAAAAGATACTCTTCACACCTTCATTCTAATCGTACCATGTAATTATTTCCCACACATGGATGTAAATATTTATCATCTATCGACATCTGATACCTATTTCAAACAAATAAGTTTACACGAATATAATTAGATGAATACAAAATTATATAACGTGAATGGAAATACTAAATGTACTTTGTTAAATCTGTAATAGTAATCCGAAGTAATAGTATTTAATTGATCTGGCATGCTTAAAAATGACATGAACAAACAATTTGATCAAATTGCATCGAAAGTCTGCATTAATAAAGTCTTATAAGAGCGATGCGTGAAATATAAAATAGTTGAGCATGAAAATATCAATCTAGATATATAGTTTTTATCTGTCATGGTCTCTTGCATGTATTTCATAGAAATCCCGTTTAGTGTGTTAAATTATAAATTATTTTATAAACAAAACATAAATCACGTTTACATCTAATTATTTTATATATTATATTTATCTATCTGTACTACCGTCAGCTCAAAAAACCATTAAATATTGAAACAAATAACGGTTTTTAATATATTTCGTGATGTTAATTTATTTTGGCTTAGCAATTTATTTTTATATTAAAAAGTGTTTAAAAATGTCTATTAAAGTAATCCTAATACTATTTTTGATAGTAACACTGTTTAATACACAATTTTTTGGTCATGACTATAATATTATTAAGATATATAAGAACTGTACAAATAAAATAAAAATTTGAAGAGAAATTGTGAAGCTTTTTATTTCAAAAAGTGATATTTAAGAACTTCATTATGCATGGTGTCCTATGACATAATGGCTATAGTTTACGGCTGTTCTCAAGGCAATTTCATGTCAAACATATGCCCTAAACTTAATAACTAAGCTACGGTGATATTAAATTTTAATTAATATTAGATAAAATCTTTTTTGGTTCTGCTACAAGGTTAATTAGCGACGTCAGTTAGTTAAGACTTTCACATCTAAAAATTTTGCCGCAAATTTAAAAATTGCAACCTAAACTAATGGCTTTTTTACATGCAACATTAAGACCGTACACAACATGAAGTTTCTCTTCTTATCTGAAAGAAAGCGTAATCATCACATTTTTTTTAACCAAAAAAAACTGATCTTTCAAATTGATACCAGCGTTTATCAGCGATTATACTAGACTGCAGGAAGAAAAATAAGAAAGAAAACACAGCAAATCAGGATAGAATTTTCTGGGGTAATAACATCTAAAACACTCAAATAAAATAATGAGTTTTTCAACAGAATGGAAATGTAGCTGAATAAAGCTGATTCACTTTTAACGGAAAGTCACACCACCAAAGTACAAGCATTTTGCTATCAATTTGCTTTATGTAAACGTGTTTTTGTTTTAGATTAAGACAACATTTAATAAAAAAAAAAAAACGTTCACATTGACGTTCCGTATAATGCAAATTGAGTTAATAAAAAATAAGACTGAAATAGAAAAACTTATCTTATTTCCTATATTTGCTAAGTATTTTTTTAAGTAAGTTATAGAAACAAACAATAAGCAGACTGTGAATACAATACAACTTTTCACATTTAACAAAAAAATTCTAACTGCAATAACTGCATTTTTTAAGCGCTACAAATCAGTAAATATAACACTATTGAATATTTAATGCTGAAATAATAAAAACAAAAACAAAATTTAAAAAAAGTTATTACATTAGAAATTACCACACGTTGGTTGTTGATGTAATATCAAAAAATATAAAACAAAAACAAAGAAAATACAAAAGAGTAAAAACCAAAAAAATTAAAATTAAAGAAAACATAAAAAAGGTTATAACAGATGAAAAGAAAATTAATTAAAACAAAATTAATGAAATAAAGTTTAGTCTATTATAGATTATGTGGGGTTTGAGGCACGCATTTGAAATCGTACACTCAATATGCTTGTAAAAATAACTATTATTTAGAATATGTAAAATGGTTTTTTATTTGCCACATACATTTGTTTCATAACAATATCAAAATTACGCACTGACAGTGGCAACCAAACGTAATTAATAATATTAACAATGACAATAATAATAATAATAATACTTTATTCACGATATAATCTTACCATTTACATCTACATCAAATATACATAAACAATGATGTTTTACAATACAAAAATAAAGAATACAAAAAATAACATTCATAAAAGTGCACATATTAAACATTAGTCAGCATGACATAGCTGACTTCTGAACGTAGATTTAGAGACACAAAATACATTAATATCAGTTGGTAAATTATTTGCAAATCTACACATTCTACCGAGTGGATTGTTGAAACCATAATTAGTAGAATGGGTAGACTCGCGAAATAAAGAAGAATGTCTGCTATGTCTATTATTAGGTGCTACATGGAATGGAAGAGTACCAAGTAGCTCCGGACAATCAATCTCAGACATAATTAAATTACGCAAGAACGACAAATCAGCTCGTTTGCGGCAAATCTTCAATGGCGGTAGGTTGTACAATGAAGCAATGTAGCAGTAATCATAATTTACAGATAATATGCCGGATTTATAAGACAATAAACGACAAAACTTTTATTTGAATTTGTTCAATACTACGGTTATGAATTTCATAAACAGGACTCCAAACTGACGGAGCATACTCTATATGCGAACGGTGCGTTCAATAGCACAATATAAAAGTTTTAGTGTACTGGCTGATAAATCCGCGGAGATTCTATATACAAATCCTAACATTTTTATGGCACGATTGCACATGATGTTTATATGTTCAACAAATGTAAGTTTATGATCAAAAATAACGCCTAAATCTTTTATTTGTCTGACTTTGTTTGACACTTTAGTGTCAATTTTATAGTTAAAAGAAATTTACTTAAAGTTTTATGGAAACTTATTGAAAAACATTTATCAGCATTAAAAAATAATTTATTAATAATAAACCAAGTATTTATAGAATCTAAGTCCAGTTGTAAAAGATGGCAGTCATTGAGAGATGATATTCTTCTATACATTTTTAAATCATCCGCAAATAAAAGAAATGAGGATGAATTGATATATTGTGGGATATCATTAATAAAAAGCAAAAATAAAATTGGTCCACAATGAGATCCTTGAGGAACACGAAAACATGAAAGAAGAATGGGCTGTGACAAAAAGTTATTAATTTTTACACACTGCGTGCGATTTTTCAAAAAGCTGAATAACCAGGAAGTCACATCATGATGAAATCCCAGAGCACTGGGCTTGGCAATCAAAATATTATGACTCACACGATCAAACGCCTTTGATAAATTGGTGTAGATTGAGTCAACTTGATCATTAGATTCAAATGCATTTAAAATATCATTTTCATAACAGAGTAAATTAGTAAGTGTGGAAATCCATGCAGCTCTTCTATTAAGATGCTTTTGCACATCCATTGCAACCAGTTACAATTTTATCAAACAATTTAGGTATAGCAGATTGAATGCAAATGCTTCTATAGTTAGTGATATTTTGAATGTATTACGTTATTAAAATTAAACAATGGAGCTGGATGAGTTTCGTTATCATAGACTGAAGAAAAAAAATCTACAAAATTAGCTACAAAGTCGTTCCCATTATTACAAGTTTGATCTTTGTAATGCATTGTGGCTGGAAAACCATTAGTTATTTTGTTCTCATTAACAAATTTCTAAAAATGTTTTGGATTTTTTTGAATTTTACTTTCAGTTTGTAAAATATATTGCTCGTATTGATGTGCACTGAGATTTTTGCACGTAGTACGAATAGATTGGAATTCATTATAGTCCGACAATAGTTTTAAAGATTTATAACGTTTGTGTACAATTTTCTTGAGTTTAGTAAGTGATATATCAATTCATGTTAAACCAAATAGGAAAATTGCTTTCACGCCACAGTTTTTTTAGGGACAAAACAATCAATAACATAATCGATTACACAGTAAAATACATCAAGACACATATCAATATTACAGTTATAAAATAGTGCAGTCCAATCAACATTCAACAAATAATTATTGATTGCGTTGTAGTCGGCAAGTTTAAAATCATTAAAAACATAATTACAATTTAAAATATCACAGGTAGTATCACATTTTATAGTTAACAAGTACGCAGTATGGAGTTGGCTTAAATTTAACAAAACATCTACAGCTTCTATCACAATGACCAATGCAATCATATAAACGAGCAATTCTGGTCACAGAACCACTTCTATGCATTATACAATATGTAAATAAACCATACTTTTTTAAGATGATAGCAAACACAATTTTAAAAATGTAATTCAAGCAAATACTAATGTGGTTACGAAAATCTATTTACTTATCTAATAAATAACACCAAATACTTTTAATTCAGTTAAATTATTTTTGAGCATGTTGCAGTTATTATTTTATATATTCTGCGTTTAAAAAAATAACTATCCTGAAGGAACTGATGTAGAAATAGTTAATATATGTTGACATACAATTGATCAAACTTTAAAAACCACTTCTAAAAGAATTTATTTCTATCTCTTTCATATCATTGGAATTTTATTTTTAATTTCATGCATTAGTTTGCAACTTTTTCTTGATTAATCTAATTGTTAGTGTTTTAAAGAATGTGCAAATTTTCACTAAATTAATAATAATAATAATAATAATAAAAATACTTTATTGGCCCAAAGATCATATTGCAATGATATTGTACAAGTTCATAATAAATGTTTACAATTTAAAAAAGTTGTCATTAAAATATTCATCTATATTATAATAAGCTATGGATACAACTATTTCCTTTATTTTTATACAGTTTGGCAATTTGTTGTATAACTTGATGCCCATATGATTTGGACTTTTTCAAACAACTGCAGATTATGATTTGGGATACTCAGCAGTGAATGTCCATGCCTGGTATTATAAACCGTTCTGTTACAATTGACCCTATTAAACGCAGATAAGTTATTTTTTACATATAATAATGTTCTATATATATGGCCATGTATGACTGAAGTGCTACGAAAAATATGTTTTTATGTTGCAAACTTTGGGGATCGGTTCTTTAACATAACCTCTGGTCCTCTGATTTTTTTTAGACTTTTTGTTTATCTTTTTGACCTATTAAACAAAAAATTAAAACTACCCGACATCTTTTTTTTTAATTGTTTTTAATAGAATAAAAACATTTTAAAAATTGACGGAAGTATCTTTAACACATTTTTTTAGAATTTTTGACCAATTTTAAGCAATAAATGTTATCTTCAATAATTTGCAAAAAAAAATACCTAAAAAGTTACAGGCGTTTGAAATATGCAAGAAAAGGTAAAAAATTGACATTTTTGAAAGTTGTACTTTAAAAATCTTGGCATTGGGTAGCACAAAAAATCTAAAAAAAATCAGGGGACCAGAGTTTATGTTAAAGAACCGATTCCTAAAGTTGCGACATAAAAAAAATATTTTTCGTACCACTTCACTCATGGCCGAGATATTTAAGGTACAATTTTTTGCAATTTTCAAACGTCTGTAACTTTTTAGGGAATTTTTTTGCAAATTAAAGAAGATAACATTTATTGCTTAAAATTGATTGAAAATTCTAAAAAAAATGTGTTGAAGACATTTCCGTTAATTTTTAAAATGTTTTTATTCTATTAATAACAGATAAAAAAAAAAGATGTTGGGTATTTTTAATTTTTTGTTTAATAGGTCTAAAAAAAATACTTTTATATGTTTTTGATATACTCTGAAATTTTTAGAATGGGCGATAAAAAACTTTCTAAGAAATCAGCGTTTTTGTAATCAAGAAAAATATCGAAAAAAAAAAACAACCAAAATAATGACTAAATTATTTTAAGTATTGTAATTTTTTTAAATTATACGAAAAATTTTACATAAATTAAAACAGGTTTCTATATATTTTTAGAGATTGATCTGTAAAATAACTGCTGTACAAAAAAATCAACTTTATTCTTAGTATGTTGTTTTTTACTCACTGTCTACTTCATTTATTATTTTAGAATTATCAATAATTTCTGAAATGATATTGATAAATGATATATTTAAATACAATTCAATTTAATGATTAGCTATTGTGCATTAGTAAATAATACTTATATCTTAATATTTTTTATTTTTATTATCAATTAAGCTTTTCATAATAAAAAAAAAATAAAACTTCTGTGTAATTACACTTATTCGTTTATTTATTATACTGTACATTGTAAAAACTTCTATAGCATACTATTTTAGTTTTGTAAAAAAGAAATTATTAGTTGAAGAGTGAGTTTTTGAAAACATACTATCTTCTGTCGGAATTAGATGATGATTTTGCTGAATATGATTAATTTGTTTTTTATTAACAAATCGTTGAAAAAGTTTCTTTTCATTGTAAGTATAATCAGAAGCCGGAGAAAAAAAAACTTGATATTTTTCAACCGTTCAGATGACACAAAAAAAACATGAAGTTGTTGGGGCGTTAAGATTTGCTTATCGGCAGGTAATTGCAAACTTGCAGCTGCTGCAGTTCTCTTAGCGGTTCCACCTAGTCCGTCGCTTGGTCCTTTGCCATGCGCTGTTGGAAAAATTGCCATTCTGCATCAGTTTTAAAGTCTTTTTTATGGTTAAATAAGTTAAAAACATTTTTATAATTTTTAAATTGTTGCAGCGCTCCATCAGAAAAATAGTGAATTTTTTTAATAATTTTAAATTTGTTTTTAATTCTTGAATTATAATCTTCATAAATGTATGAACAGCAACATTGTCGTGAGTTAAATTGTTAGAGGTAATAATATAACTTTTATGCAAAAGGTTTCCTTCTCTGGTCTTGTTATTCCAATGAAATCCTTATGCAGCCTCTTGTACAACAAAACTATAATTTTCAGAAAAATCCATAATAACAATAAATTCTGTCTCAGATATTTTTGTTTTTAAATCTCTCAAAAATATTGATTGCTGTTTTGCGATGTAAGCATGTGTCAAAAGGACATGGACTTTTTCGAAAACGTATTCAATAAATTCCGTTGAATCTTTTGTAATTGTTTTGAGTGTACAGTACGGCGTGTTGACCCATTGCTTAAAACTTACAGAATCAACCTCATTTAAATCAAACAGTTTTTCAATATATGTACGTAATTTTGTATATCCTGGACACAATTCACATTTTAAAAAATAACAACTCTCTGCTGGAATATTGCACGTAATTAAATTCAAACAGTCTTGATATGTAGCAATCTCATGTTTTTTGCCTTGAGTTAAAACTTTTAGATTTGCACCTGTTATTGAAAAAATGATAATTAATTAATAACACAAGAGTGATTTGTTTTACCTAATATACATAATTTGACGTTTTGGTGTATAGTGTACACGCAAACGGTATGAGTGCCAGCGCTCTTGACAAAAACACATTGAATCGGTCGTAAGATGGCAAAGATCGAGAAACCAACTTTCAAATCAGGTTTTTCTTCTTTTAGCATAGCATAAATTTCTTTCAGTGGTCCCAAGAGTAATTGTTTTTGATTTTTTATTTTATCCCCAGCATCGTTTTTAGTAGTGACAAAATCTTTTTTACCAGGCGTTTGTGAACTAACATCATCTTTTAAATAGAAGTTAATAACTTTCTATTTTGTTTCATCGTCGAGTATTTTTCCTATGATTATAAGTACAAATTTAGTTTATCAAATAAATGACAAGTAGACTGATGGTCAAAATAATATACCTGGTTTTAGATTAGGTGAACCTAATATTCCACTCTCCTCTAAAACTTTTTGAGAAACTTCTACAACTCTGTGTGAGACTCCAAAAATACTTGTTATTTTGTAAGTACTCCAGTGCGATGGCATTAACGTCAAAAGTTGTATTTTTTGAATTCTTGTCGTAGTTCGATTTTTAAAAATTGTCTTGAAATTATTAAAAAACTCGACGTAATCTTGAACGTCTTTTAAATTAAATGATGAAGGACGTTCATCCGAATCTAACGTTTTAAAATTGTTGATTTCTAAAGTAGCACTCTCTCCTGTATACACTGAATTTTTTGAAGTAGTCGATATTTGATAATTTGAGACTTCTCCTAAGTATTTATTGATAAATTGACAGTGTTAGCAGATTATAAAACTATGTACATATATGAAAACTAATGATTACCTGAAATATCATCAACTATAGTTTTAATTCTTAATCTTGCATCTTTATAGCAAACAGAGCAAAGTTTCATGTCATCTCCTAGATTTAAATATTTAATCATATTCAATGTCGGTTTTCTTAAACTAGTTTTTGCACACTTTTTGATTTCCAATTTAAATATATAAGAACAATGGTTGTTCCAAAGTCGTTCTTTCTTTATTTTAAACATTATAATAAAAAAAATATTTATTAACTAAAGAACTCAAAAAATGTCAAATGAATTTACAAATTAACATAAACTTTCACAATGAGATATAAAAGCTGTCAAATTTGACGTTTACTTTAATTTAAATGCCATTATTTGTACAAATTTTACTTCATTCGTCATCGATCCAGCGTTGCCAGATGACGCGATTGAACTGTAATTTTTGACGTATACTTTTATTTTGGTTAGGTTTTGTTATTTAAGCTCACAAATTTTTTTTTTAAGTGTTTTTATTATTATTATTATAATGGGTGCGTACAGGAACATAAGAGCGGACCGCTCTTTTAGAGCTGTACTTGTTGCTCCCGGAAATAAACAACAAAATGACAGCTCACCGTTGTTGACTTGTGACAGAAGGTCGCCATTTTGAAGAGCTTCCGTTTTTTGCGGTCGATTAGAAGCGGCGGGAATTTGATGTTAATTTAAAATTGACAACAGTAATTGTCATTCATATTTGTTTGTTATGAGTTTTTATTACTTAACTTTTATAATAAAGATATTTAATACACAACTTACACAAATCACATAAACAACATAACAAATATGTTATAATTACTGATTATAATCAAACGTCAGGTTTTGGAGTTTTATGTTTATGTAGTTGGTGATTGATTACATGGTTGGTAACTACTGCTACCTAAAAACCGGAAACTGCACATAAAACCGCTCTTTAAGAGCAGTCCGCTCACAATATCCTGTACGCGTTCAATATTGTAAAAATGTTTGAATATATTAGTTGCAATTGTTTATTATATTGTTTTTGAAAAAGCAGTAAAAAATTTAATTTAAGTGTAAATGCCATTATTTGTACAAATTTCACTTTATTTGACATCGATCTAGCGTTGCCAAATGACCCGATTGAATTAATGTTATATTTATTCTAACGCATTCATAATCGCTGAAACATCTACGTCAAAGCCGATTGTAAATACAAAATTGGTTATTTAAATTAACTAAAATAATTTAAAGCATTAGGTGTAAATCGCGACGATTGCATAATAAAGTTGTTTTTTGGCTGTTTACAAAAATTAAATCGCTGATTTCTTGGAAAATTCTTTATCGCCCATCCTAAAAATTTTAGAGTATATCAATATTATATAAAAGTATCTTTTGGACCTATTAAACAAAAAATTAAAAATATTCGACATCTTTTTTTTATGTGTTTTTAATAGAATAAAAACATTTTAAAAATTGACGGAAATATCTCTAACACATTTTTTTTAGAAGGTTTGACCAATTTTAAGCAATAAATGTTATCTTCAATAATTTGCAAAAAAAATCCTTAAAAAGTTACAGGCGTTTGAAAATTGCAAGAAAAGGTAAAAAATTGACATTTTTGAAAGTTGTACTCTAAAAATCTCGGCACTGGCTAGCACAAAAAACATGAAAAAAAATCAAAGAACCAGAGTTTATGTTAAAAAACCAATCCCCAGAGTTTGCAACAAAAAAAAAATTGTTCGTACCACTTCACTCATACATGGCCATATATACAATACACTGTAAATACTCTTTCTTTCTGAAATAACGGTCTACAATGTTCATCTATTGATTTGTGTAACATGATCCAAAGCATAAGTTTTTAAAAACTCGACTTATTTTACTCGACTTGCCCCATGCAACAATACATGATTTGCATGCTTTAAAGTGAGCATAATAAAATAGCTTAAGTATCTTAAATATTTCTAACGAAACCGTGATAAATCAATCAGAAAACTCAGGTGAATTAATTGTCACAGATCTGATCAAAGAAAATGATCAATTAATATCAGAAAATAAACTTTTATATAAATTAGTTAGTGAAATGGAAGAGAAAAATGAACTGCTTCTTTTTAAAATTAATGTGTTGGAAAGAGATGCAAATCAATTGTTAAATTCACAATAACACATATCCTTTAAACAAAATCAAGGACACCGTATTGAAAATAAAAAGATGAACACAAAAAAATCTAAACAAATACAATACAATAAAATCGACAAAAACGATGCACAATTTTAACAATAATAAACAAATTGAAACAGAAAATGCTACAGTAATTAGTAAAATACCATCTTCAGCAAAAAAACAACCTAATGCGTCTGTAACTGGACCAGTATTTAATGCTTCTAGCACTTCAGGGGCTTCCTCAAAGTCTTCGAAGTCACCATTAAGAACTAACAGCACTATTATAAGAGGAACTGGTGAAGATGATACATTTATGGCTGCTAAGAAAAAGATATGGATGTACGTGGGACGTGGGGGATAAAAATAATAAAATAAAACAAACATTTTTATTTTATTTTATTATTTTTATCTTAATGTTTTTTTTCAAAGAATATGATTTATAATAATATTTGAGACCATGCGATTTTATATTTATATAGACAGTTGAAAGGTTTAGTTCCTTCACTGCATTTTAATTTATAATTGTGTTGTTTTTATTTATAACTGGTAAGTTTGTTTGTATTTATATATTATTAGTGTGAATTTGCATGTATAATTGGGTAGCTTGTATATTTATTGTTATTTTCTGTATAGCTTGAAAATGAATCGATGGACGATTCGAAACATGTCGCAACAATAAAAATAAAAATAATTTTTATCAAACCATTGGAGAAGAGGATTTTATTTACCTATTTATATATTTAAAAATTATGTAGACATTAACCTAAACAATTTGTATAAAAGTAAAAAAAAAAGATTATAATAAACTTATTTCTGAAACTAAAGCTAAATATTACAGGAATAATATCAATAATGCACATAATAAACAAAAAAAATATTGCAAATAATTAATAATGAAACTGGAAAAACAAAACAACATAATAGTATCCTATTAAACATTAACAATAATAAAATATCTACCTCAGAAGACTTAGCTGACAAATTTGTAACACATTTTGCTAATGTCACTGAAATACATTTAAATCAAGCTTTTGGACAAATTTGTTCTACAAATTGTTTAAAACCATCAATTTGTGTCAATTCTTGCTACTTTGCAGATATCACAGAAAAAGAAGTTTTAGACCTTATTAACAGTATGCAAAACACAAACAACGCGGGAACCATTGATTTATCAATCAAAATTATTAAAAAAATTGCAAAAATAATAATAAAACCATTAGTACATCTAATTAACAAATGTTTTGCATCAGGTGATTACCCTTCTATACTAAAAACTGCTCTCGTTATTCCTATTCACAAAAAAGAGAATAAAAAGGATATTAATAATTATAGACCAATTTCTATACTAAGTCCTCTGTCTAAACTTATTGAAAAACTTATTTCTCAACGAATGATTAACTTTATTGACAAATTCAATTTGTTAATTGAAGCTCAACATGGTTATCGAGCAGGCAGATCTACAGAAACAGCTGTACACAAATATTCTGAAAAAATCTTTAAAGGTCTTGATTCTCAATTGTTAACAGTAGGTTTATACTTTGACCTGTCACGTGCATTTGATTGTCTTGATGTGAAATTTCTTTTAGAGAAACTTGAAAGAATGGGTTTCAGAGGTAATGTTCTAAAACTAATATCAAGTTATATGAGCTACAGAAAAATGTGTGTTAAGATTGTTAACACGGTCTCTTCTTCTCACGACATTTTGTTTGGTGTTCAACAGGGATCAGTTTTGGGCCCATTGCTTTTTATTCTCTATATTAATGATATAGCTATTAGTGTTATATGTGGTTTTTTAACTCTTTATGTTGATGATATTTCTGTAATTCTATATGCAAAAACTTTAGATAATATTAAAATAAAAATTAATAAAACATTGAATGATGTCAAAAACTGGTGTTACAGCAATGATTTAATTCTCAATGAAAATATAACTATCTGTATTCGGTACAGTTTAAACCAATGTGAAGAATTTGTGGTGGACTCTATTAAATGTCAAAACAAAGTTAAATTTCTTGGTCTATATATGGACAACTTTTTACAATGAGACGTGCATATTGATTATATTGCAAAATTGCTAAATAGAGCATATTATACCATTACTAAAATCAAAAAAACAATTAATCAAAATGGTTTGCTATCCATGTATTATAATCTTGTGTATAGCCATTTATCGTACCATCTGTCTGTCTCTTTGGGGCAATGCTTCAAGCGCTAACCGTATATTTATCATTCAAAAAAGAATTATAAGATTAATTTTTAATATTCAGTATGGCAATTCTTGTAGAGAAACGTTTATTAATCAAAATATATTAACGTTACTGTGTATATATATACTTAAAACTATATTAATTATTAAAAAAAATGAAGTATTTTATGTTAAGAATAGTGATATCCATAATCACAATACAAGACATAGTAGTTTCTATGTGCTTGAATCGCACAGCAAAATATGAAAAATCAATTAATTATGCAGGAGTAAAAATGTTTAATTCTCTGCCAGCATGTTTAAAGTCATTAAACTATAACATGTTAAAGAAACAACTTAAATTCCTACTATGTCGTAAAGATTATTATAATATTAATATGTTTTTTAATGATAATTTGTTGTAAACTGTGGTTGTATGAGTGTTATTTTTTGTTTGTTTTTATTCTATATATTTGTATTTTTCCGATATTTGTAATGTTCTATTTATTGACGTGTATATCCATATGTAATATGGCAGTGATACTAATAAAATATTATTATTATTATTATTATTAAAATCTACAATTTGCCTAAGTTTTAAAGCTACATAACATAAAGATCCTAATTTTTGTGATACATAATTTATATGTTCATACTAATTGCAACGTTGATCAATTATAACTCCTAGAAATTTTGTACAAAGTTTTTGTTCTATTGATACATTCTTCCACTTTATTAAAACCAAGCTGTTGTCTACATTGTTGGTACAAAATTAAATAACAGTTGATTTGTTTGAGTTTACGTACAAGTGCATCATAACATGTATTTAAATTTTTAGTTGTTTTATTTGATTCTAACAAGGCATTTTATAGACGATTTCATGCGACAAACAACGATATATTGTCTGCAAACATTACACCTTTTCCTTGCAATTGTATGTCATTAATATAAATAATAAATAAAAGAGGCCCAAAAACCGAACCTTGCGGTATTTTACTTTTTAGTTTTAAATTTGTAGATCTAATATTTTGTATTTGCACGTCTTTCTAAATAGTCTTTAAACCAATTTAGAGCAGTGTTTCTTATACCGTATCTATATAATTTGTCTAACAATATTTTATGGTTCACTAGATCAAAGGCTTTAGTAAGATCTAAGAATATGCCCAAATACTGCTTTTCTTTATCTAACTCTGCATAAATATATTTCAGGTATTTTAAAATAGCATCTGTGATTGACCTGTTTTTCTTAAAACTATATTGCCTCTCATTAAATAACTATTGATTAAAAAAAACTGATTAATCTATACGCCATAATTGTTTCAAGAACTTTTGTAAATGTGCTTAAAATAGGTATAGAGCGGCAGTTTTCTTTTGTTTGATTATTTCCATTTTTGAGTAATGGAATTATTTTTGCGTTTTTAAGATTATCGGGAAAAATGCCTTGGTTTAAAGAATCGTTTATGATAGATGTGAATGGCTTCTTAAATTGATTTATAAACATTTTTAAAAGTTTGCTACTAATTCCATCAGAACCCGAAACCAGAAACCATTTAAAAACGGATTCTATAAAATTGACAGACTTGTATTCAACTACAACTAGAATTTGAAGAGATTGACAGAAAAATAGCCTAAAAGTTTGTTGTAATAGCAGTGGACATCCCAGAGTAACTCATAAACATAAAGATCGATTCATAAGGTAAAATGCAATTTGAGATTTGGCAGAACCAACACAAGCAATTGTAAATTAGGTAAAAGCAATTTGTCATAAAGTTTTGTCATATCTGTATCATATCATTGCCATTTAGTATTCTTTTTACGTCTTTCCCTACTGGTACTACGTTGTCCGAAAATGCAGTTATTGTCACGCTTTCCGGCAGCTTCATTCGAAATAACTCTTTATAAACTAGGTTTCACAGTTTTAATCTTCTAGTGCTAAGCCCTGGGGTGCCTTTCTGGCAAGTTTGAATTTTTTTTAAGTTGTTTTTATCTTGGCAACTCCGTATTGTTCCTTTTGCCACTTTTTTTTTCTTTTATGTTTTATTCTATTCTCCGCACAATCACTTTTTTTTAATTATTTTAGCTAGTGTG
This sequence comes from Tachinus rufipes, assembly GCA_963932245.1. Taxonomy (NCBI): domain Eukaryota; kingdom Metazoa; phylum Arthropoda; class Insecta; order Coleoptera; family Staphylinidae; genus Tachinus; species Tachinus rufipes. Next base: position 58,532,648 of record OZ010748.1, read on the forward strand.
TTTATTAAGTATAATTGACCTGTATGTTGTTGCTGAAAGAAGCAGGAAACTTCTTTCTTCTTCTCAATCAGTAGTAGAGTGACCTATTTCAACCTCCCTGAAAAGATTCTTATTTTAGCCATCTGTTAATTATTTGTGTTATTTCTACCTCGTTTCCGTCTAGAGCTGCTTTTACAATTTCTGTTGTTATATCGTCCGGGTCTGGTGATATGTTGTTGGACAATTTTTTTGTGATTCTATTTTTGTTTCTGGTTCTTCTACCGGTTCTCCCTTGGGAAACAATTTTTTAATTATGACTTTTTCTCCTTTGTCTTCTTTTAAGTAGACTTCCTTTGCTCTTCTTGCCAATTTTTTAATCATTATCTTGTATGGTTTCCTCTTCTATTTTTGTTGTGTTTTTTCCACTTTTTCTCTGTTTTTTTTTTAATTTTTCTCTCTGTTTGTATTGTTTTTTTTTCTGCATTTTTTTTATTTCTTTGCACTACTAGTAAAGTCTTTTTTGTTCTTCTTTTCTGTACTTGACAATTGTTTCATCTACCGCTTTTTTCAACTTTTTTAGTAGTATCTATTCTCTATGCTTTTGTTTTGTCACTTTTTCTGTTTTAGTGCCTTAAAGCTAGTGCAATCCCGTACAGCAAAAACTTGCCAAAAAGAAGTTATTTTAAACCTAATCAGAAATAGTCTTTCTACTAAGGTATAAAGAATTTTTAATTGTGTGTTTGATGAATAAAAATTTGAACACAATTTTGGTTTGTATTTATTTAAATCATATATAATTATGGTGTGATAGCTCAATGGTAGAGCCCTTGTATATTATGCTAGCAGTCCAAGGTTTGATCCCCAAAAAAATGACTAAAACTATAACTTGATCTTTATCCACCAGGGTGGTTCGGAAGTCACCTAAAACTGTTGGTTCCATCAAATCTTTTTAAGCAAGTTGTAGACTTACTACTGTGGCGATGTAAAATAGCCGTCAAATGCACAATAAATAAAAAATCTGCCTAAAATTTATAACCTGCAGACAGAGTGTTGTTTTTTGTTGTTGTTGATTACACACTAACAACTTTGTGGACAAGTTTTGTTTACATCATCAATATTCATTTTATTATTATAAGTTTTTTTACAATGGTTAATTCATGTATTTTGGCTTGTTTACTGAGTAACCCATTCTAAATTTGCATCATATAACAAATACCTAAACCATATCTAGGGAAACACAACCAAAAAAACATAAACAAATTACAAAAACATCAAAATAAATTTATCAACATTTTATATAAACTGGACAGAAAACAACCTACAACTGAACTATACAAGAAAGAATTAAATATAAATAAGATAATAACATTGAACAACATACTAATGCTATATAATAGTTTTAAAAACACATGAAAACGTTAGTCTATTTAAATAATAATAATAAACCAGAGATGATATAATTTAAAATTTGATGACTGGAATTGCAGCTGCATCCATACAAAATAACTAAGATACTCTTCAGACAGTTATGTTATTAAAGAACAAAATTGTGTTGTAATATTTTGAACCAAAACTTAATTGTAGTAGTAAAAAAAATTAAAATGTTATTTAATAAAACATTACATTACTTTATTCAACATGCTTTCTACTTTATTCTCCACGTTCTCTTAAACTTAATATTGTCAATAACTATTAAGTCTTGAACAAACGTGTAAAATGCATTTTTGACTTAAAAATGCCCAAATAATACGCTCATATAGTTATATACAACCATGTATTGTATATTTTTTCCAAGTACGAAAAAAAGCATTTTAAACACAACTATCTCTTTACAATTTTATTCAAAAACAAGCTATTTAAATCATTGCTGATCTAAAGTTGGGCACTTTACAACATTGGCGTAATGTTACAGATTTTTGCATTTTTTATAGATATTTTAATGAACATTGTTTAAACAAAATACAAGACTTCTAGAAGAATTCTAGAAGAATTCTAACAAATATTCACTGATTCCCTAAACAGTTTAAATATGTAAGACCAAAACTCCTAAGAATTTTTTTTTAAATAATCTATTGACACATAAAGTAAGCTTCTATATTAAGTATTTTTCAAAATTATATATAATTTGCAAATAGTCAAGGTCATTGTTCAATGTAATACTTATATTTTATTTATTTATTTATTTTATCTTGTCACAACAACAATTAGTAATTTTCAGTTTTATATTTGTTACAATCAACAATTGTATGTTTTGGTAAGTTAGCAGTACCAACAATCTGCAATTGACTTAAGACCACACTTTTTGAGGTAGACACTAAAGCACCGATAGCCACTTAAGAATTGGGTGAGGTAATATTCAGTTTCTCTGCACCTTATTTTGTTTTTTAATTAAAATATCTATAGATTTAATGCTTGTTATCATCTAAATTTTGTTCAACAAAACAAATATGCACTACCTACTATATAGCTAACCTTTTCTGCAATTTATCATAATTCTTGTTGGTTTGCTCTCCATAAGGTACTTAAGTTAATGCTGCATACAATATAACTGAGCTTGTCACTAACTCAAATATCTTGCGTTTGCTTGTTAATGGTACTCAAACATAATTAACGCTATACATTTTTTTAGGTTTTGCTAACATGATGTTGTATAGTACGCCTAGATAATAGTAAGTTTTTAAATTCTATTGGATATTTGCTTACTGTCACTAATTTAATTTAATATTACAACTTTTCTATACTGTACATTGTTTGATAAATACCGTCGTTAGTTTTGCAATATTACTTATGTATATACAAAAAAAACATTTAATGCTTTCTAAACAACCAAATTGTTTTTTAGTAAACCATGTTATAATAAAATCAAGTATAAATTAAAAGTTAAACAAATAATTAGTATTTTGTCTCTCCTGAAAAAAAATCTGTACACATAGGAAGTACTAATTTACTAATTTTCCTGATACATTGACTTTTTCTGATAGTATGTTTTGAAGTTTTTTATTTGTCATTGCAGTTCTTTTTTAAATTAATTATGTTTAATTACGTTTACCATCTATAACTATATATTTTTGCTTAAAATATAAAAGATAAAACCAAGACAAGAAAAAAAAAACTAATATAATACATATGAAAATTTTTGGATCCCCAGTGATGGTTCATATTCCACATCAAAACAAATTAAAGTTAGACAAAAAATTTAAAAAAAAATGCTGTTCATGGGTTACAGTGAAAAAACCAAAGGATAAAGATGTATTGATCCAGCCACAAAAAAAAATTGAAACCAGTAGAGATGTAATATTCATGGAAGCCTAGTTAGCAACTAAAGATTACGTTGCAGCAGAAACTTAATGGAAAATATAGATTCAGAAGATAAAAATGATCACAAAGATACAAGTGACAACACATTTACATCTTCAAAAGAAGAAGAAACAGAAGAAGTTAAAAAATCTTTACAAACACGTAAGCTAAACAGGTTGAAGGATTTTGTATATAAAACAGAGGCCTGCCAACCAAAAGAGGATTCCACAACTATTGAAGAAGCATTTTTACTCTAGCAAATGGAAATCGGCAGTAAAAAAAGAGATAAAGTCATTAAAAGAAAACCAGACCTGGAGCATAGTAAAATTACGTAAAGGTAAGAAAGCAATTAAATTCAAATAGGTTTTCAAACAAAAACCAATAAAAAGGGTGTAATTTTGAGATACAAAACAAGACTGGTTGCAAAAAAGTGCTTCCAGAGGCATGGGGTAGATTATACATAAACGTACTCACCGTAGTTCGATATATTTCAATTAGGTATTTGTTGGCATTAGCAGCAAAACACAACTTAACAATTTACCAAATGGATGCAGTAACGGGGTTCTTACAAGGTGAATTAAGAAAGGAAATATGGAACAACCCGATATGTACAATGACGGAAGTAATCAAGTACTCAAGCTAAATAAGGCAATTTATGGATTAAAACAAAGTAAAAGAGAATGGAATTTAAAGCTATGTTATTTCTTAAATTTAATTGCTCTAAAAACAATCCAAAATTGATCCATGCATATTTAAAAGTGAAGATAGTAAATTAATTATAACTATATAAGTCGATGACTTGCTAATATTTTGAAACGATGCTAAAATTTGGGACAAGTTGAAACTAGAACCAAGTAGCGAGTTCAAAATGAAAGATCTAGAAACCGCAAAGAATAAAGTTAGTTTAAACATCAACTATGAACTTGATGAAATAACATTAAATCGAAGTACATAAATTAAATACTGTCAAGATTTGGTATGAAGAACTGTAAACCAGTTGCCACACTCAAGTGATCCTAAGCAGAAATTATCAATTGAAATGGCTCAAACAAACATCTTAGTTAGTAAGGTACTATATCAAGAGGCAGTAAGCAGCTTAATATATTTAGCCTAAGGTACACGGCCTTGAAGAAGCTCTTTGGACAGCAGTTACACGTCTTTTCCGTTACTTGAAAGACACAAGTAAGTACAAGTTGCATTACTCAAAATCTCAAAGTCGTGTGATTCCGGGTTTTTAGACCATATTGGTATACATGTTACTATTAAAACTAATACAATAAAACACAAATTTCCTAAACAAATTATTAGGCCAATTACACAACAACGTAAATTCTTATTCTATTCGTCATTGCAATCAATAAATTGAAGTTTCATTGACAGTTGCTACACCCCTAAAATTAAATTTAATATGTTTGTAAAGATTTTAAAAGATTCATATCTCAAATCTATCTTAGAAAAAAAAAATCTGTGCAGAATAACAAATGCGTAACATAGTTCAATAACGATTTGCAAAATATGCGAAAAACGCTCTTGCTTATTAAAGAGGCTTGTTATTGTAACTCACTGTTAAAAAAATCATTATAACAAATACAAATGCACTTACAATATAGCACTAAAAATGCAAAATTATCTGCAAACACAGATTTTATTTGAAATTCTAACAATAATGCTAAAGCAATGTGGTCAATTGTAAATTCTAGTCAAAAACCATAACAATGTGATACAATCTGTGATATTAGCCCTAATAAAGTCAATGTATTTTTTTTACCAGCTTTGCTGAAAATCTAGTCAATAATCTACCTGCTTGTACAAACAATTCTCTAAATTTTATGTTTAATATTAATAGTAATAATTGTACAATTTATTTTAAATTTAATGAAACTACTTTTAACTAAGTTAGAGATGTACTGATTAACTTAAAAAACTCTGCATGTAGAGATATTTATAGGTTAACTTCTAATTTACTAAAGAGTGTAATCAACATTATTTTAATACCTTTGACAAAATTAATAAATCTTTGCATTTCAAATGGCATGTTTCCAAGTTCTCTAAAAATAGCTTTAGTAATTCCTGTTTTCAAAAAAAGAAATACTGATGACGTTAACAATTACAGGCCAATATCCATAATAGATTTTCTAGAAAATCGAAATATGTTATCATCAACCCAATATGGTTTTTGTAAGAGAAGATTGACGACGGATGCGGTAGTTGCATTTACTGAGGAAATTATTCAGGAGTATGAAACAGGCATGCATACTGTGGCATTTTTCCTAGACCTAAGTAAGGCATTTGACTGCATTTGTCATAAACTTCTCATACAAAAACTATATTTCTATAACTTTTATCCTAGTAGTTGTCGGTTAATAAGCTCATATTTACAGGAAAGACAACATCTAATTACAATAAAAAATAAACAATCTAGTAAAATGTATATAAAATATGGTGTTCCTCAAGGATCTATCTTTGGGCCATTATTATTTTTATTATATATAAATGATCTTCCTCTAATATCTACAGATACACAGTTTTTTTTTATTTGCCGACAATACCACGTTTACTAATAAATTCACAAATCTTGCAACAGCATTAAACGCAAATAATAACTGTTAGTCAACTGCTAATAAATGGTTTGCAGCCAATAAGCTAACATTAAATACAAATAAAACAGTCCATCTCACATTTTCAATCAAACATGTTGATGACAATGTTTGTAACCCAACTTTTTTGGAAATGTGCTTAGATGTTGTTTTGCTAAAAAAATCGATCTATATTTTTACTGCGACAACTTAAAAACAAACTTTCTGACAGATATATACGTACTGTTTACTTTGCAGTATGTCAATCGCATTTAACGTACGGCATTTTTGCATGGGGACATTCTGCCATAATAAATCGACTCTTTGGACTATAACGTCGTGCTGTAAGAGTAATATCCAGCTTAGAGTATAAAAAAGATTGTAGAATAGAGTTTAAATAACAGAACATACTAGTATTAACCTTACAGTCACTATATGTATTGGAATGTTTGTTGCATGTTTGAAAAAACATTTCCTGTTCATAATAGTATTCACAGTCATTATACCAGACGTAATACTAATATTTGAATTAAATCTTTACGTCTACTAAAAGCAAGAAATAGAGTAAACTAAAATGATCCTAAAAAATTTAATTTACTACCAGAATCAGTTATAAAATTAGATACTGAACAGTTTAAAAAAACTGTTAAAAGCTATTTTAATTAATGAAATGCTTATCAGACAGTTACTCTATTTTATAAGTGCTAGTTAATGGTATTAATCTATTTATTGTAATAAATTTTATAAATTTTAATTTTAAAAGTCTTGTGTTTACCTCATATGTTTATCTTATTTTAATATTAATATGTTTTTGTAATGTGTATTATTCACAAACTGGACGTGTGTAAAGAATTCTATTAACACTAATAAACTATTATTATTAATAGTGTTTGTATCTGACTATTGCACAATTTATTAATATTTAAGGTTAGGTAATTTAATGTAAATTTAATATACTTTAATGTGCTGTTTTTTTTTGTTTTTATTTATTAAGACCGGTTTTGGCTGTTAGGCCATCATCAGTTTTTTTTTCACAGATGTTGTTGTGTATTGCGGGTGGTGTGAATTTGTTGTGGTTACTGTAACCACAACAAATTCACACCACCCGCAATACATAACAACATCTGTAAAAAAATATTATTCTTAACTATTATTATTGTGATGCTGACTAAGTATCTGATATAGTCAAAAAACAATTATGTACCGGATATGTTTTCCAGCTCTCAATTGGAGCCATATCATGAGATTCTAAACGACAACCAACTGTAGCTTCATCCACAGTTGAGGCAGAATATATGGCGTTAGCGTTAACCACACAAAAAGCAATGTGGCTGAAACAACTTAACGAAGAACTAAATTCCCCAATGAGCAAATCATATATAAAGACAAAAACCTATGAGAATATACTGAATAATGAACACATATAAACAATTTATTTATTAAGTGAGAATGTTGGAGTATTTATTAGTTGTAAGGTAGATTTCTATACATTGTTAACGTTTGTTAGTTAATATAAAAATATACAAGAGTGTAGATGTAATGTGTACAATCTGTCATTCAAGTAAAGTTTATTAACATTAGTGAATATATTGAATTATTACTTTAAACTACACACAGCTGTCCCTATAAAATCCCAACATTTTTGTTTTTTAATTCCCATTTTTTACAGGCAATTTGTATCCTAATATCTTCATTTAGTTGCTTTTCTAAATATAGCATTTTAATGTAAATATAGTGTTGGTTGCAGCTTTACATACTTTACTATCAATCATTATTTTGTTTTGTTTGTGTGGCTTAAATTGCTTTGAATAAATTTACAGAATTATACAAATTAGTAGGCAAAATTGTGCAGAAGAAGACAACAGGTTTTTTTATATTATTTTAGTTTCTTGGTCAATTCCAAACAACAAACAAATTTTGAAAACCTTTACATTTGACAGGTTGTATAACTTCTTCTTGTTGTACTTCTGGGTAATTTTGATAATTTAATAAATAAGATTTAGCATAGCCCAAATTTTTGTTAATGTCATTATCAGGGTGCTCTTACATTTGGTTAAAAGTTCTATTTTATATTTAATTAGTATCTGTAAAAACATGTTTCCATTTGGTTGCTTTTGTCAATGAGTTGATTTCTTTTACTCTGTTAGCTACAAAAATGTTTCATTCTTTATCAGCCTTTATCCAGTTCAATACGATAGTAGAGTCCGTCCAACAATACGTTTAACTGTTTTCCAAGTTGAGAGATTGCTTCAGTTGGTGCACAAGTTGCACATAACTAATTAACAGCTTTTTTTCAGTATTGTTGGTTGTTTAGATGTATATGCAGGCACCATATCCCTGTTTGCATCTGCAAATGCGTGTAACTTTATTTGAATTAAGTTTAAGTTTTTCCAGTAGACAACTTTCCTTGAGATTGTTGTAGCACTTATATTACATATATCAGTTAAATAATTGAGACCATTGAGTGTAAACGGACATGGGTAGAGATTTGTCCTAACCTATTTTTAGTTTACACAAATGCTGCATTATAATTTTTGCCTTTATATTTACAAATCCGATGAGTCCCAATGGATCAAATATGCTTGCGAACTTCATTCTTTTTTACAGTCATTCTATTACACGTTTCATGTTATTTCATATTTGGTATTTGAAACCGCTTTTTTTAAGAGCAATGGTATTTCCTTACGTATTGTACTGGCTTCTTCATATGTTTTGACTCCGGTAATGAAATCATCAACGTAAACATTTCTACGCGTTATTATCGATCCCGTTGGAAAGGTTTCAGGCTCTTGTTTGGCCAATTTGTTTAAACATTTTATAGCAACAAAAGATTTTTAAACTTGTGGTTGTATTGCTCCTCCATAGAATCCTTTGTACGTGCATTTGTGAAAGTTCTACTTTAATCTGGCAATACATTTTTTGAATGACCGCTGTGATTACAAATTCAAATGTCCTAAATCTTGTCGTTATTGTGAAAAGATCCTGTTGTATTGTCGGTCCGGTATGCAAAATGTCATTTAATGATACTTCGGTTAACGTTTTGCAGGACGCATCAAAAACCACTAGTACCTCTGTTATCAAACTATTTTTTTTTTATCAAGGGGTAATGTGGTAGATAATATGGCGTGGTTGATGTGTTTGCTTTCTGCATTTCCTTCATAAGACTAAGTTTTATATATTCTTCCATAAAAGCGTTGTACTGGATTTTAAGGTTTTTATCAGCACCAAGTTTTCTTTTTAAGTGTTTAAAACGTTTTACGGCAATGTCATACGAATCACTAAGGGCTGGACCATAATCTTTAATGAGCATATTTACAATAAATCTTCTCGATATATCTTGCCTGGTAATTTCTTGGTAGTGATCTTTGCATATTTTTTGGTTTTTAGTTTAATACTTGTTGGACATACAGAACGCGTTTAATAGGCGGCAAACAAGAAAGAATTGAACAGAAAAACAATCAAGATTATATGGAGCTACTTACAAGACATAAACCTAGTGACCAAAAAGGGAAGATTCAAACTTACCAGAGGGGTACCGCAGGGCTCAGCACTGGGACCAAAACTGTGGAACCTTGTCTATAACGAGTTACTTCGAATGAAGATGCCGGAAAGCGTGTCAATAACAGTATTTGCGGACGACATAGCAGTAGTAGGTAAAGACTTAGAAATAGAAGTACTAAAAGGAAGATAAGAGGTGGAAATTGATATGATACAAATATGGATGTAAGATACAGGTGGGAGATCAAGAGATAACCATAGGAAAAAAATCAAATACCTTGGAGTGACACTTAAAGCAAAGGGATGGAATGAACAGGTTAAGGAAGCGGTCATTGGAACAAATGAAATGGAGAGAAAGCTTGGTAGACTTATGCCAAACAACGGAGGTCCAGGAGAAGAAAGCAGAAGGCTAATAGCAACGGCAGCAAAAAGCAAATTGCTGTATGCCGCAAAAACATGAGGGGAAGCCATGAAATAAAAAAAAAACAGAAATGACGTAAGAGGAGCCACAAGAGCAAGCTCGCTAAGGATTTGTAAAGCTTATAGAACAGTGTCACAAGAAGCAGTAGAGGTAATTGCGGCAACACCTCCGGCGGATATGATGGTGGAGAAAGAAATAGAAATAAAAAAAACTTGTAAAAGAAGGAACGAGTAAAAAAGAAGCAAAGATAAAAGCAAGAGAGAAGACTATGGAAAGATGGCAGAAAAAATGGGATACAGGAGAAAAAGAGAAATGGACGAGAGAACTAATCCCAGAGATAAAGAATGGGTAGAGAAGAAACCCGAGACGTGCTATTATACAACACAAATACTGACCATGCTCCGTATTTGGAAAATTTATGCATAAAATTTAAAAAATAAAGGAAGAAGAAAGGTACATTTTGCCAGGAAGAAACACACGATAACGCAGAACGCACTCTAATAGAATGCGAGGCGTGGGAGGAAGATAGAAAAAAAACTAGAATATATACTAGGAAGCAAAGTGGATAAAACAACAATCATTAACAAATGCTTAAAAAATGAAAACAAATGGAGAGCGCTAAGAAACTTCGCAACAAGTGTACTTAAAAAAAAATTGAAGAGTTTGACAATAGAAGAATATAGAAAAACAAACAATGGAAACAAACACACAAACTAAATGCCATAGAAGAGAAGAGAAAGAGATGAGAAAAGCTAAATGGAAACAAGAAAACAGAGAAAAAAAATCAAAAAGAAAAAAATAAGAAAGGACATGACAATTGTGCATACCAAGAAACAGAAGAAAAAAAAGATTATTTACAGAGACTGCAATACCAAACAAAATTGCATAGATAAGGAGAAAGAGAAAAGAAATATTGAAGGAAAGCAGAATAACAGAAATAACAAGGCAAATACCAAATGGTAGATATGCTATCTCAAAGCTGACTGAGAATGCAACTTTTCAGATAGTCAGAATATACCTGGCAACGAGAGGACATAAAGAAGTAATTCCTGATGGAGATACAAGGATATTACTGGAGGTAAAACTTACAAATCTAGGACTGCCAAAAGGAATACAACTAATGGAACTGCATCAATTATTCATGGAGGAGAGGGGATACAATGAAGAAGAAGTGAACAAAGACCTTAGTAAACTGAGAGCACATCTGAGTACAAATTATATAATTAGAGTAAATAACACAAGGATGGGAAAAATAGGAGAATGCAGAGGTAGATGTCAGTGCAGATAAGAAAAGGCAAAATGACAAAAGAGACAGACAAAGATAGGGGCTATAGGGAGAGAGGGGCCGGGGACAGCATGCGTGCCGCAGATGATGCGTGAAAATCCGCAAGGCAAAAACCAGCCCACTTCAAACTAGCGCCAAATGTATTACCATGCGTAAGTTATTCTTAAAGGCCATTTGTTGAGAACCAACAACTCACTACGTCATTTTCTAAAACTTTTCTATTTTTTTATCCAGTTTTAAGTTGATGTGGCAAAATGTTATTGAATTTTCTGTGATTTGTGTCAATGGTCCGGACATTGTCCAACCCAGTTTTGTCTTTTGGTTGTACAACCTACGTGATTTTACTTGTTCCACCATTAGATCCCAAAATATGGGCGCGCCTAGTATAGCATTGTACTTAGAGTCTGCTAGTTTTATAGGGTGTTTTAATGTCTCTTTTCTTATACGACTTTATTTTAAGATTTTCCGTCAACTTGTCAAGTATCAAGAACGTAATTTTTCAACTATCGTTGTTTGTTTGAGAGTAAATTCTAGCATTTGTTTTCCATTTTACATCTTAGCTAGATGATGCTACTCCGCTGATTGCAATGTTAATATTTTTTCTTGGTAGCCTAAATTTCTTTGTTTATTATTAAAGCATCATATTTGTTAATCCAAAGTTCGGTTGTGTTTTGCAATGCTGTTTCTTAGATTAGAAAGATTATCTAATATTTTGCGCCAGGATTCAGGGATGTCCAGAATAGCGCAGACATGTTCCCGCACAAACAGACGCTTATTGTTGTAGCGTTTTTTAACAGCTGCCAAGATATATTGTAGTTTTCGGAAGTTACTTCAAGAGAAGCAATTATTTTAGCCACCAATTGGCTAAAAAAGTTTTGCAATCCGTACTATTCTTTAAGATTTTCGCTGAATTTGAGTAACGTATTGGTGGTAATTTTATAATTGCTGTTAGAAACAACAGACGTAGGCCCTTTTGTTAATGCAAGTTTGTAAAACTCGTAGTTCTGCTTATTGCGACATTGTAGCTTGATTAAAAACTTGCCATTTCTTTATCAAAATTGGCTTCTTTCTCTTCTAACCAAATTGCGCAATTAATGTTGCAAAAGTCAACGTATATGCTGTTGATCATCTGTTTGCCAGTAATAAGGTCTTCCGCGTCATCGGTGTCTACAAACTAGTTGAGAAATCCGATAAAACATGTAACCTTTGATTTTATCATTTTTTGCTTGATACGTAACTCCTTCAGCTTCATATTTGCTTCAGAAATAATTTAAAATGCTTGTGGATTTTTGATTAAATCCGGTTCGAAGGACCAATGTTTTGTGCCGATGCGTCGGTTAACGGTTTGGCAGTGGAAATATTGAATCAAGTCGTAAATCATTTGCTTCTAATTAAGCAATGTAATGTAATTGGTTGATACAACATTGTAAATAAAACGTGAAAATACTGTTGTTGCTCACGTGCATGTAGCAGGTCGGCCTTTTGTAACCAATAAAAAACTATTTCAAGTCAACTTTTATTTTAGACAAATTTATCATTTAACTGTCAGTTTCACAATACAACTATTTTGCAGGTTTGTCAAATATCAATTTAACAAAGTAACTGACAACTGTTTTACAAATCTGTTATATAAATTGTCAATTTAACAACTATCAATAGACTTACAAATTTGCATTATAATATGGTAACTGATTTTTTATAATTATTTACTCTATAGCCATCAGACTCATAAGTAGAAGAAAAGTTTGCTTAATTGCTTTTTTTGTTTTCATTACCATATCTATTATTTAAATTTATTAAAAAGACAATAGACTTAAAAAATAATATTATTATTTTATTTAAATTAAAAATTAAAATTATTATACTAAATTCAGAAAGTGAACCAACAATAAAGAGAGTAAATAAATGCATCCATATAATAAAATTTCCCTTCCCTCAATTTGAGTATCCTATGCAACAATTGGTGTTGTTAGTATTATTATATCCATCGTTTCAATTTTTCAAACAATGGACTCCATTTTTATTTCAACGCTATTTGGGTCCGAGACGCGACGCTAGTGAAAGCCCTCGCTCTGCCATTATTCAGCCAATTTCAATATTCACGCTTCACGAATTTCCGACCGAATTGTGAAATTTGTACAGCAAATTTCTCACACACAAAAATTAGAAAAGAGAATTATTATTATAACCGACAGTAAAATGAGTAAAACTTACATCAATTATAGCAGGAAAGAATGAAGCAAAATTATGTATAATTAATTTTATTAAACAAACAATATGAAAACATGTTAATTTTATTGAAATAGAATACGTAATTTTTATTGTACTATGTCCATGCTAATCGTTTGAAAAATTAAATTTCTAATTATTAATTTCAGTTTTGTCTAGAATTGTGTCATTATCAAACACCTGCAATATTTATTTAATCAAAACTTACGAGTGATGTGTTATTAAATTTATACTTTATAACAATAAATAATTATTACTTTTAGATGATTCTTTTAAGCAAGGTTTAGTTTTAGTTTGAGAATGAATAACTAAAATAATGATTGGGGTTTAGAAACTTCTTTTTTTAAATATTTTCTTAAGATCTACACATTTATGCATTTGATTAAACTAATTTCATAGCAATTTTTTCACTCCAAAGTAAGAATCATGCTTTTTGAATGCATTAATTAACAGTTTCTTGTGGCGTCGAAAAGCGTCGTTGCCGTAGTTTGTTTTTTACTTGAGGGAACAAATAGAAATCATTAGGTGCTAAATCAGAACTGTACGGAAAATTTGAGTGCTCAAATAGCTGGTTGTTTGAGCCGATATGTGTGAGCTTGGCGGTTCGTTTATTTTATTTCACTGACGACTTCTGGCAAACAAATAGATATTTCTCAAATTCATATACCGAAAAACCGGCCACCATTTGCTTTAAAGTGCTCCGAGCACGCACAACCTATGTTGGATTTCGCTAATTTTGAAAGACCCACACAGTCGTTTTTTGTTTAGATTAGAACTCATAACAATAAATCTAAAATTTGTCACTTGTGTAGATGTTATACATTGCATTTGATGCACTGCAGTTGTAATTTGTAATCATTTCGTTGCACCAATTCACACAACTTCTTTTTATCGATTGTTAAAGTGTGCGGAATTCAACGCAAACATATCTTTTTGACAGCTAAATGTTCATGCAATATCTTGCATTATCAGTTCGTACACAGCATCAATATTCCTAGCATAACGACCAATTTTGAACAACTTTCTTTAAATTTGTCAGCCAGGAAAATACGGCCACTTTTGAATTCACTGAACCATTGATATATTGTGGCTTGGGATAGTGTTTTATCACCAAAAGTGGCAGTAAGTCAATCAGCACACTGCTGTTGAGATAATTCATCTTACATAAACGGCAACCTTTGTAACTATATCTTGTATAGTACCAACATCTGGGTGTGCTTGAAACGTGATGCTGGTAATTGCCCGTTTAAAGATTTATTAAGTTAAAATCAGCTTATACAAATGTATACATAGTTTAATTTTTAATTTTAATATCTAAAGTTTTTAGATTATGGTTATTGTGTTTTGCATTTTTGCCAGTCATGTATGTTGGTTATTTTTTTAGTTGTCAAAAGCAAGTTTTATAATATAAATTTAAAACTTCTAAAAAAAATTGGTTACATTTGTAAAAATGTGATTATAATTCCGGGCAAATAGATTGGGTGAGTCAGAAGAGTTTTTTCTTTTAATTATTCTTTGATTTGTCTATGAGTAGATACAAATATCTAAACCAAAAAGTTGAGATAATGGTCAAATGCATCAATATAATATATTTATACAAGAGTCCACACAACGTACAAGAATTTTTTATTTCACATCATGAACGGGTTGAAATAGTGGAAATGCAAAACAATTACGTATTTGTCCATGTTTGCTCGGTCAGTCATTACAATAATTACTAGACTTCTAAATTTAGATTTTGTATTAAAAAAATGTTTTCCTTGGTATATTTCTTTATTAAAAATTATCTTGAAATTGCTTTCAAATGAACACCCAAGTCAGTTGAAAGCTGGGTGGGGTATCAATATGGCTATGGATATGGCCACAAGTAACTTACAAACTACACTGATGCTCAGGACAAAAACAGTGGCTCGAATATAGTTTTGTTTAATTTTTGTCAAGGTCAAACAGCTGTTAATTGATACCTACAATGCATGCATACCATGAATAAGTACACAACCTATTCGCGTATGATTCGATGTGTCCATGATATGTAGTTAATATTGTTATTAGTTTAGTTTTAATTTAAGTGTTAAGTGCAAACTCTTAAGCTATGCAGTTACGTAAAAACATTAAAGTTGGTTCTTCTGATAATAATAAAATGAACACAATTTTCATTATTTAAACTTTAAATAAAATTTAGTCAAATTGCATTATTATGTTTTTATATGTATTTTATTAATTTTAAAGAATTTTTATTTATTTGCAACCGCTTTGCAAACTTAATATTTATACCCAGGAGCCAAGAAATGGCGCAACATTTTGAGGCAATTACTGAGAATTAACTCATTTACTAAAGCGTAAAAGATTTAGATGTAACATTTAACCAGAAGTTCATTCTATTTTTTTTTTCAACCTGGATCTGTCCACAGCTGAACGTTGGTTTTCTTTATACTATTCCATGTATTTCTTTCCTTTGCAACAATGGTATAACCATTTATTTCCTGCGATTTGTTTTATGTCATCAAGTCATCTTTTTTACGGCCTGTTGACTTAACTTAAGTTCGGCAATTTGTTCAATCACATCTTTAGCTTTAGTTTGTCAATTAGTGCACGTTCTATTGATCGTTAGCGGGTTCTTAATTTGTTTGCGCAATTTGCTGTCCATAACATTGTATTGAGACCTATGTTGTAACGGGTGATACGCACGTATACTTTACGTTTTAAGCAATGTGGCAATAGTCAAGGTTTTTGAGGGTGTACTTAAGTTTTCTAAATGCGGCCCAGCTCTGTCTTACGCTTCTGGTGATCTCAGCTGCTTGGTAGTCCGTGGCTAGTTTTATTTAATGACCAAAGTATATGTGTTTGTTTACTAGTTTGATTTTGTGGCCGTCCATTTGATGTGGTTCACTTTTTTTCTTAGTTCAAGATTTTTGTCTTTTTTAGGTTCATTTTGAAACCGACTGATTGTGATGCCTTGTTTAGTTTTTCTAACATGGCTTTGAGTTCTTGGAAATCTTATCTTATTAGGATAATGTCATCAGTAAATCGCAAGTAATTTATACATTTGCCATTTATGTTAATATCTTTTTTTTTCTCACGACATGTTTTTAAAGACATCTTTTAGAGAAAGAGTGAATAACTTAAGTGATAATGTGTCTCCTTGTATGACTCCTCTAATTATTTTGATCATGTCAGTGCTCAAATCTTCGTCTATTGTCACTTGGAAAATAGCATTTTGGTATTTCTGTTTGATTAGTTGTGTATACCTTGAGTCAATTGTAGCCTAGCAAAAAAACGGTATTCTTTCTAGTTTTAACATTTCTCTTGATATTTTGTTTTTACCTGGTGAGCTGTTTAAGAGTTTTTTAAATTTTTGGAATGTCTATTTCAGGTAAATCTTTAAATTGATGTTCTGCGCTAACATTATTACTATTTACTGTATTTGGTATGTAAAATCTGTAAAAGGTTGCATTATAGCTCTCTTTCTGATTTTGTGGATTTTTGTTCTTTCATTTGATATTCCGGTTCTAAATTTTTTTATATTTTTGTGGTTTTCAATTGTATTTTTATGCGTTCTGAGTTTTGTTTTTTATTTTTCTTCTTAATTTCCTTGCTAATTGTTTTATTTATTTGTCTGTATTTGATTCGATTTAAGTTGGTTCTTTGTTTTATTAACTTCATTTTTGTTAATATTTTTATTTTCCGAAGTTTTGTTTTGGTGCATATTTTTTTAATGATTGTTTGTATGCCCTTGACGATTGTTTCATTTAGTGTATTGATATTCAGTGCCATGAAATTTGTTTGATTCATTTTAGTTTCCATTTTTTTTATGTATAGTTCAAGGTTTTGTTTCAGTTAGATTATAGTTGAAAAGGGTTTTTTAAGCAATTTTTTTTGCATTATTTTTGTATTAATTTTAGTATAGATCTTAGTAGTCTGTGATCACTGCTTTAGCACAGATACGTTTGTAATTATTGCCTTAAGTAGTTTGTCTTATTTGCTTAACTTTATTAAAGAAGCTGATCAATCAAAAAAGGTATTCATTTTGCAGGTAACTTAGGGCATTTCTTTCTCCCAGTCTAAAGTTTCCGATGTTTAGTATATTTTCATTTTTTTAGGCCCAACTTGGAATTGAAATCTTTTATAACTACTGAGTTTTATTAAAAACAGTGAAAATGTACAACGCGTCGATTTATTATTTTATCTATTTTTTCCATGTCAATGTCAATCTTCCTGTTTTTTTTTACATCTGCCTACTACGTTGTAATACTACAAATTGTAATCCAGTAATAACAGCTTAATAAGCACTCGATCCATTCGTACTCGCCTAGCTCAGAGAATTCTGCCACATCGATTCCCGCCTCACATATATCTTCAAGGGACAGCAAATGATGATTGCTAACACGGCCAAACCTGATGGAAGCTTCGCTCTCGAAGCCGCACTAGGCGTCCGTATGGCTGGATCCTGCTTTAAAATACTAAAGCATTAATTACAACTCACTCGCCCAAAATGCAGGTAAGGCCGCAACCACACCTCGACTCTTCCTCACAGGAACAGAGATCGTCAAACAACCTTTGACACATGTGGGACCGCAACCACCACCTGGACTCTTCCTCTCAGGGACAGAGATTGGCAAACAAACATAACACATGTGAGACCGCAGCCATCACCTCGACTCTTCCTCTCATGGACAGAGATCGGCAAACAAACATAACACATGTGAGAACGCAGCCATCACCTCGACTCTTCCTCTCAGGGACAGAGATCGGCAAACAAACATAACACATGTGAGACCGCAGCCATCACCTCGACTCTTCCTCTCAGGGACAAAGATCGGCAAACAAACACAAAACTATTCAACTTGCTAACATGGCAGTTAACACAACTCACCTCTATCGGGCAACTCGTCAGTTTCTCTTGACTCAAAACACTCCAACAAATAATCTGTATCACAATTCAACGACCAATCTGCAGGCCATAGTCTCAACTGCTGCTTAGCAGCTTTACTGACAATATTCGTGTCAACTTTCTTAATCTCATAACGGTTACCATCAAGACAACTTAAAATCTCATAATGACCCATAAACTCATAATCGCTCTTACTGATATGCATCTTGGAATCACGATGCATAAGCACAAAGTCTCCTTTTGAATACTTAATCGTATTTCGACGCTTACGATTTATATCACCAAAATCTGTCACAGTATCTAACTGCTGTCTCACTCGAGCTCGATCAAGCTGTCGATTACGAATCGGTCTCAGATCACTTGAAATATTATTCAACAACCCTTGTATTAATGGTGTAGAACTTTCTATACCAAGAAGGAGTTGCAGCGATGTTGCTTTCATAGTCTTCTGCATAGTGGTATTAAGCACCAGTTGAATCTTCTACAAACTGCTCGACCATTCTGACTTCACTTTAGCTTAAATTCGAATAATATTTATTATGGTTTTCATATATCTCTCGTCCTGACCATTACCACGATGCACATCCGGTGTAATATAATGGTGCTCAATCTGCCACGATTCCAAGTATTTGGGAAACGTAGTGTTCTTAAAATTCGAACCAGCGTCCATTACCATTCTTTTCGGTGTCCCAAATAAACCAATTATCACCTGGAATTGCTCTTTTGTTTCTTGAGTCGTTACAGACTTCAACGGAAGTAGTAAACGCATCTACAACCACCAATATGTGCTTGTAATCATCCGCTGTAATAGGCAATGGACCAAGACAATCCGCATGGAGAGTATCAAATGGCTGAGAAGGTTTTTTCATGGGGTAAATAAAATCTTGCAAGGGCCCTGTTCTCGTTTTCTTCACAGCACACACCAGACAATGACCAACATAGTTCTTCACAAAGTTCCGCAAACGAGGGAACCAAAAATGTTCAGTTATCGAAAAAATCGTCTTATCTGTTCCAACATGACATTGCTCATCATGAAAAATTCTGAGAAGTTCTAGTCGACTTTGACGAGGCACAAACCATTGGTAACCGACAGTACCATTCGCGTTGTTACGTTTATGATACAAAAATCCGTCCTTTTCCTCATATTGATTACTGTCCAAAGTTGACATGAGGTAACATAAGGTAACGCACTACCTTTTCTGTAAGTAGGCCACGACACGTTTATCACCCTCATGGTACTGCATTAGAATAACGCCATAGCCCAGACTACTTGCATCCGTATGCAGTTCTGTTCGCAATTCTGGATTATAAATTGCAAGAAGCGGTCTTGACGTCAAGTGAGAAATGACGTATTCACGAGCTGCAGTTTGCTCTTCTCCCCAAATAAACACTTCATCTTTCTTTGTAAGTTTCGTAATACTGGCAGTACGAGATGCAAACTCCGAAATAAATTTTCGAAAATATCCTGCTAATCCCATAAACTGTCGAACTTGTTTGACATTCGTGGGAACTGGTGAATTTATCAGCGCATCAATCTTCCTTTTCCCTGGTCGAATTCCTTCTGCTGAGGTTTCTCGTCCCAAAAATTCAATCGATGTTTGAAGAAATTGGCATTTATTAATGTTGAGAGAAAACCCGGCTAATTCCAGTGCATCAAGCACGTGGCAAAGAAAATCTAGACTTTCCTCCGGAGTCTCAGAGGGGATTAGAATGTCATCGATGTAAACTACCGCAATCTTGTTCTTTTTCCAAGAGCATCATTAATTGCTCACTGAAACACAGCTGGCGCATTTGGCAAACTAAACGGCATTTTCAAGTACTCGTACTGTCCTTCAGGTGTCACAAAACTTGTCTTGCAGATAGACTCCTCACATACTGGGATCTGATGAAACCCCAATGTCATATCGAGAGACGTAAAATATTTGCCTTTTCCTAGCCGATCTAACTGGTCATCAATCAGTAGTAAAGGGTACCTCAATTTAACCGTATGACTGTTCAATTCACGAAAATCGACGCACATGCGATAAGATCCTTCCTTCTTTTTTACAAGAATAACTGAACTTGCAAACGGAGAGTCGCTTTCTCGTATGATGTTGTTCTTAAGTAAATCTACTATAATCTTACGTACAGCAGCTTTCTCAATTGCAGCTAATCGATAAGGAGCACGATTAACAATAATGTCCTTATCTAAACGAATTTCAAAACTTGCATTCTTTACGGTACCAACTTTATTACCCGATGTTATTATTCCAGCATACTTTAGCAATATGTCAAGTATCATCAACGATGTTCCTCAGGTACAATCACATCGTGTTCTTCAGTAGACTCCATTACTCGTCGTATTCCAGGCAATTGTCGTCGAACCACTCTCGAACCTTCATGATCTGTTATTGTTGCCAGCGAGGTATCTTTATAAAGATCTCGTCCAATAAACACATCGTAATCAAGAGCAAAATCAGGTACTATCAAATAGTTGATAGTCGTACTCTGTCCAGTAAGTTCCGTAAATCCAGTAAATGTTTTCATCGTTAACAGACTACCAGGTACGATTCCCTTCAATGACATACTGCATGGTTTAATTTTGTGTTCAAACAATGAAACAAATCTATCCGAAATGAGCGATACGTCAGACCCAGTATCAATCAGTCCACGGAAACAATTACCATCTATTGTAACTTCTGTCGCATCCATTGGATAACCAGACTCACAAAAGTTCACACTTTTTCGTTTATCGATAGCAGCCTTTGTAAAGCAATTCAAAACCGTATGTCCTCGTTTTCCACAAAAGGTACAATTCGCTTCCCTAGAAGAAGTTCCCACACCCGATGAAGCAGCAGTTTGTTGTTTGGTGTCTCTGTAACACGTACTAGGGCTTGACTCCGGTGGTCTTCTCGCTTTACTACAATTTGCACGAATGTGTCCTAACTTGCCACAACCAAAACATTTAGGTGCTGAACGTTGCTGTTCTTCACAGCTTGGATACAAATGCTTACGTGAAAAAAAGTTCGAATTATCACGTTCAGTGGAAAACGAACCAGCAAATTCAGGTGCAACCCTTTTTATAAAAGGAGTTAAATGAATCAACAACTCCAATACAGTCTTACAGTTACGATTGGCAGCTGAATTACGCACATCAATTTCAAATATGCCATGAACTACCAGCTCAACCACATCAGCTTCACTCCAAGATGCACGTAAATTTTTTAATAACAAAACTTTTTCGTGTACATACATTTCGTACGTGTTGAAAGGTGTGCTATTTAAAGCAGCGGCTTTTTCCAACAACATGCCAAGATTTCTTTTAGGCGGAAACGCTTCCACAAAATCTCGACAAAATGTCATCCAATTTCTATCGTCGGGCGATCATAATTCGTACCAGCGTTTAGCGTTACGCATTAGAAACCGACCAATCCTCACAAGAACTTGTAAATCAGACCACTTAAATTCGTTCTTGATCTTCTCCACATAACTAATCCATTTTGTAGCATCATCAGTTTCCGGTTTGAACAATGGCAGATTCACCTGTTCGGGAGCCGTTCTAGAGTTTTGCAATGCTCGCACTAAATCAACTAACACAGATTGCTGTGCGTCCGCCATTTTCACTGTTCTTACAACACAAATGCATCACAGTCAGGTTTAAACACACCACGGGTCACCGGCACTTGAGCGAATCCCACTTCTTATATTAGAAACAGTGAAAATGTACAACGCGTCGATTTATTATTTTATCTATTTTTCCCATGTCAATGTCAATCTTTCTGTTTTTTTTACATCCGCCTACTATGTTGTAATACAACAAATTGTAATCCAGTAATAACAGCTTAATAAGCACTCGATCCATTCGTACTCGCCTAGCTCAGTGAATTCTGCCACATCGTTTCCCGCCTCACATATATCTTCAAGGGACAGCAAATGATGATTGCTAACAGTATTGTGTTTTTTCAGATCTTCGAGCATTTGTGATAACTTTGTATAATCCATTTCTTCTTCACTAGAATTACTTGTGGGGGATAATGTTTGAATTACTTGGAGCTTGTATATACTTATAGTGTGAGAATTGAATTTAAAATAATAAAAGTAACCAACAACCCAAAAAAAATTTAAAATCACTACAATTCAGAACTTGAATTGTCGCTCAGTTAATTGTTGCTTGTTTTTGTCATTGCTGAACACAAACAGATTACACTACAACGACATGTTTTCTACAAAATATATTGAATTTCTTTATACCGATGCTGTTGCTGTTACCAACTGCTGCCAGCTGTTATAGTCTTGACAACAACATTATTGCTCCAAAGTCAGACGCAAGATAGACAGATAGCTAGATCTGGCATTCAATGCCAGGACTTTGACTTTGGGTAGACAGATCTAGTTTTTGAAGAGTAGTGTTAATGCTTACCCAAACTAAATTTAACTATTGAGGACTGGTGACTGACTGTGCGTGCCTAAATTTTCTGCTTAGAGTTATAATAAATATTGTGCTTTATAATACTTACTCCCTAACCGCTTACTAACAATAACTACTAATCCTAATCTGGCGGTAGGTATAAAACACAGTATTATATTATGATGTCATGATGGTGATAATTTTGCACCTAAAGCACACAATTTGGTGATACATCAACATGATAATATTCTACAAATCTAAATAAATTTATAAACTCATTTTATTAACCCACATATAGGTGGTCATTTTACAATTAGCAAGTGCTGTCTCTAAAAAAAGCTGGTTAATAATAACTCAATATGCCAATTATTGAAAATGCATACAACAATTTTATCAACTCAAACTTTGCAGATATTGATGACCCAGATGTACATGCAACTCGGTTAACAAACTATTATCAACTAAATGTTTCAACAAAAAAATTATTTCATAAAAATGGTTCATTGATAAACTTGTAGCCAAGAAAGATTATCTAAGCTTTTTATGGTATTATATTTGCAATTTCCCAAAACTTATGTCTTGGGAAATAGTGAATTTAGAAGTTTATTCCATGTGTCAATAGTACATTTAAAAAATTTCTCTTAAAAGTTTTGATTTTACATCCCTGAACTGTCCGTCAGAAAATATTTGTAAGAATTAATGGCAAGCCTTGTGTTCAAGTAAATATTTGTTTAGATATGTGAGTGGTATAGATGCAAAACCGGCATTCTTCACTTTAGCATTTTTTTCAGGAGACACAAATTTTTAATAACTCCAGAAATAAACAAGATAGCTAAATGATTTTTATTTCAATCTGAAGTGTACTTTATATAACTTAGAATGCAAAAAAACGTAATAAAGATTAGAGATTGTTGGTTTTGCACCCAACATGTAGAGATTTGTGGAAATATAGTCAGATTAAAAGATAAAGTAAAATATTTATATATTTACTAGCACTATAAAAATAATATTAAGGTATGTGTATATTAAATAACTAAATTTTAAGTTTTATCAGAAACATTCTTTTTCCCTCTATTTTTTTCACTGTTTTATTTTTATTTGTTTGTTGTCGGTTTTAAACCAATTTTAAATAAAACCGTAGATCTGCATCAATCACGTGTAAAACAGAATCTGTGATTAGTCAAACTGGAGATTGCCATGTTTGCAATGGAGATTGTTTCAAATTAAGATTATTAGCAAAATGCAGAGTTTATGAACCTAACCCGTTTTATTACTCCATCTGCAGTTTTTAATGTAGCCGCTCTGGTAATTCTATCCTTTCCCTGATGCAATTCCTAAATTCTGGCCAATTTCTATTGTAGTGAGTGACTGCTGTTCTCTTGGATGATTGCTTTTTTTTTGGCCCATTTTTGGGATTGTACTCTTGTTATCATCCACTTTGTCTTCTTTTGTAATTCTGATAAATATTCCTATTTCCAACAATTCCAAAAGCGTTGTTGCATTCTTTGATGCTGCCATCAAGATAATTGATTCAATTTTATTTCTTGCTGATCAGGTTCTGCTACTACATTTAATAGTCTTTCAATTAAAAAATGACATAACGTTAAAAAATCTTGAATGTTTGAATCCGCTGAGAGAGGAGTCAACGGCCTAGAGTTTATTATAAATTTGACTTGAGACATCAGTGTATACAGTTCCTCATAGTTTAATGCTGTTTTTCCAATTGTTTTCTTTAGAAACTGCTTGGCTGATTTAACTGCATCCTTTCATAGAGGTGTACCGGGAGAAATAAACTACCATTTTATACTTTCTCTTATCAATTTGTTTTTTTAACAGCAAATTATTAACACAAACTCACCTAATTTGTTATTGGCATTTCTTCAATTAGCCGCCCTTTTCTGAACACGAATCTTCTCTAGGCTCCTAAAAACGCTTTGGTGGTTAGGTCTGTTGCTAATTTTATGTGTACTGCCTTTATGACCATGCAAATTAATATTACCACATGACATTTTACGATTTTTTTGGTTCGCAGGTTGCCCTTTTTTATTAGAATGAGCATACAATAGTCCACTTCTGTTTTAAGAAACGGATATGTAGTTATCACTCTTTGTTTTGGCAAATCTTCCATTATTGGCGTACTTGTCGCGGGCTTATGTAGAAGACACCTGGTACATTTTTGCAATATGCTTCTAACTGTACTTTATGCATCTAATGGTCAGTATTGACTTCTGATTGCAGCAAGTATTCCCTGGGGCCCGGAATGCGAGTTTTTTTCATGTCCGTATTTTATGACCAATTTTGTAAAGATGTGCTTTGATGGTATAAATATTGAAAAATGCTTATCATAACGCATAAGCCCTTTGTCATCAATTCTTCTTCTAAGGGTACCTTCTTCTAGCGGAGGTTGGTTACTATAATGGCAATTCTTATCCTAGATACTGCTGATCTAAATAAGTCCATAGAGGAGCAGTTAAACCACTCCCTCAAATTCTTAAGCCAGGATGTCCGTCGTCTTCCCTGGCTTCTCTTTCCTGATATTTTACCCTGCATAATCAGTTTTAGCAGTTCGTATCGATCTCCTCGCATGACATAGCCCAGATATTGCAGTTTTCTTGTTTTTATTGTCTTAATGAGTTCTCTTTCTTTGTTCATCTGGATTAAAACTGCTTCATTTGTTTTCCTCTCTGTCCATGCTATTCTTAGCATACGTCTGTACACCCATAGTTCAAACGCTTGAATTTTATCTGTATCTTGTTTTTTGAGCGTCCATGCCTCCATTCCGTAAAGAAGAATTGTGAAGACGTAGCATCTTACGAGTCTGATTCGGATGTCCATGTTTAAGTCTCTGTTGCATGCAAGATTTTTGATTTTTGTAAACGCAGCCCTCGCCATTTCTATTCGGGACCGTATCTCTTGTGTTTGGTTGTTCTTTTCATTTATTATTATAAGAGCTGACTCTTTCGATATTGATGTTGTTTATTGTTAGATTCGCTATGGTTGGTCTTTTGGAAATAATCATGAATCTCGTTTTTTTGAAGTTTATTTTCAGGTCGTATTTTTGGCTAGTGGTGTTTAAACGTTCCATGATTTGCTGTAGGTCCGTGATGTTATCAGCCATCATTATAGTATCATCCGCATATCGAATATTGTTTATAGGTTTGTCGTTGACTGTTATGCCGGCTGTTTCTTCCTCTAAGGTTTCTTCAAAGATGGCTTCGGAGTATAAGTTGAATAACAAGGGTGATAGTACGCACCCCTATCTCACTCCTTTTTGTATCTCGATATCTTCTGTTGTTTCATTTTCCACCTTAATTACCGCGTTTTGGTTCCAATATAAGTTTTCTATTATTCGAATGTCGTAATCGTAGATTCCTTTACTTCTAGTCAACTAGGCACATGAATACGTCTTTGTTCATGTCCAAGCATCTTTGTAATAGGACATTTATTCCGAATAACGCGTCTCTAGTTCCTAGACCGTTCGTAAACCCGAATTGCGTGTTGCTAAATTTCAGTCTCTGCTTTCCCGCTTATACGCTTATGTATAATTTTTAAGAAGATTTTGAGTGTATGGCTCATGATGCTTATAGATCTATACTCAGAACAGTCCTTCGCGTTGTGTTTCTTTGGCATTACTGTGAATGTCGATTTCAGCCATTCTTGAGGTATTTTGCCTGTTGTATATATTGCGTTGTATAGATCAATCAATTGTTGTAAGTCATCTTCTTCGATTAGTTTTATGATTTCGGTGAAAACTTCATCTGGTCCGGCTGCTTTGCCAGTTTTGGCGTTCTTAATTGCGTATTTTACCACTTCTTTAGTTATTTTTAGTGCAGGTGCTTTGATATTTATATCTTGCAACTCTGCTCTATTGGATCTGTACAGTTCTTTTAAATACTCTTCCCATCTCTTTATTTTAAGTTTGGGGTCCAGAATGATCTTACCGTCTTTGTCTCTCAATAGGCCATGTTGCCTCTTTCTCCCAATTGCTGTTAGCTCCTTGACCTTCTTGTGCAAGTTAAATGTATCATAGTTTGCCTGCAGTGCTTCTATTTCATTGCACCTATCCATCATGTATTTCTCCTTTGCTTCTCTGATCCTTTTTCTAATCAGTATGTGTATTTCTTTATATTTTGAAATATTGTTGTTCTTATGTTGACGACGTGTATCCATTAGTCCGAGTATTTCTGGTGTCATCCATTCTTGCTTTTTCTTTACTTGTCTGACATTAAGTTTATCGTTTGCTTTGTGCATTAGTGCTTTCTTGATCTTTCCCCACTTGACATTTACATCATTGTTGGTATCATTTATTTTGACTTGAATCTCGTGTAGTTTTTCCTGGATATCTTGTTTCATCTCACTTACAATGAAATTATCCTTTAGTAGTTCTCGATATAATGTGCGATTATTGTTTTTCTTTATAGTTCTTTTTAGTCTTGTATTAAACTTTGCCACTATCGGGTTGTGGTCTGACCCGACATCCGCACCCGGATACGTCTTGGCAGAGATAATTGAGTTTCTGTATCGATTATTAATTAATATATAGTCTATTTGGTTTCTGACTGTTTGATCTTTGCTGTGTTTGGGAGATGTCCATGTGTATAGTCTGCGTTCAGGTAGCTTAAAGTAAGTGTTGGCAATTATAAATCCTTTAGTTTGACAGAATTCTACTAGTCTTTCTCCTCTGTCATTAGTTTGGCCCAGTCCGTATTGTCCTACGCAATTATCAACACTTCTCTTGCCAACCTTCGCATTAAAGTCGCCAAGTACAATTGTGATATCGTGCTTTTTCGTTATTCTTAGCACATCGTTTAGGTCTGCGTAGAATTGTTCTATTTCATCTTCTGTCTTATCTGCTGTTGGGGCATATATTTGGATAATGTTTACTTTACCTGCCTGTGATTCTAATTGTATGAGTATTATTTGTTCATTGTATTGTATGACGTTTGTAACGGATTTGTTTGTTTCTTTCGTTACTAGGATAGCTACTCCATATAGATTTTGTGGGTTGTTTGTTCCAGAATAGTACATGGTTCCGTTGTTGATTGCACATTGTCCACTTCCTGGCCATCTGAGGTCTGCTACTCCTAAAATATCCAACCCTAATCTTTCCATTTCTAATACTACGTTATGCATCTTGCCTGATTGGAACATGCTTCTCACATTCCATGTAGCTATTTTTCTTATAGGTGTTAGTTTTGTTCTTTTAGCTATTTTCAATGCATTCCTCCCCGGAGATCCGATCGGAGGAATATAAACTCCGGAATATTTTGTATTGATTTTTATGATATGTATACTAGGGATATCTACTTGAGATCTTTAATGTTGTCGTTTCCCGTTGCGTTCAACATTCTATGCCGTTGACCAGTTTTTGGTTCATTCGTCTTTAGCTCCGCTTTCGCAAACCATGGGCAAGAGAGTGCCCTAGCAGTGTTCGCTCATCCACCCCATTAGGCTGTTGGCAAGACACCGGAGACCGCTTATCCCGGCGGTGATCCGGTGTGCTAGTTTTGGTCCGCCCCGAGTATTTTATTTCCCCGGTACCCGTCATATCTGACGAGCCTTCCCCTATCCGCCACCTGGGGAGGCGCCCGATGGGGGACTAGCAACCCCACACGGGTTCATCAATAAACGGGTTCAAATATAACAGCTTACTTTGTTCATTAATATTCTCTTTTTTTTTCTTAGATGTGCTGATAAATTAGGTATGCGCTGATAAATTTTAGACACTACGGCGTGGTTCTGACAAGCCTAGTAAATGAATAGTTAACAGATTTTACGTAAATACAGCATCCATATGCCGATTCACAGGCATCTCCAAATGCATGCATTTCTAAATTGCTAGTCTCATTTGTTGCCAAGTGCATTGGTATGCTGATTTCATAAACATCCGTTAAGTGTATATGCTCCAGGAGTCAACCTTATGAATCTTTTCCTGCCACAGTCTTTGCATAAGTATTTTTGCTTTTATTATTATAGAGCTCATTAATCGAAATAGGTCAAATATTTGGGATATCCTAGATAGAATAACCCGTTTTGTTGTTTGCTTTTTTATATTAAACTTAGCGCATTTGTACCCAAAAGTATTCTCTTTGGTTTTCTACTGGATTTGCCTATATATATAAAGTACAATCCGGGCTTTATTTAGTATTATTGTGACTTTCTTTTTAATCTTGCTTAAGTCGTCGATGTTTTCCGTTCCGGTGATCATGTCATCCATTAATAACTCGTGCAGCTGTGGGATATTTATCGCTGTTTTCTTGAGCTAATTCTTGTAGGCGTCTAGTTTCCAGGTATGATGCAAGTGCGGTTCCGTATGTTAACGTATTTAATGGATATGTTTGAAACATTTCCTTTATATTGTTTTGACATAATATTCGTTGATAAGTTCATTATCTTCCCGAACCTTATTTGTTGATACATTTTCTGTATATCTGCTGATATTACATATTTATGTGTTCTAAATCAACATAGAAAATTAAATGTGTTCAATGTGATATTTTCAACGAGTGTGGTTCCACCCGTTGAAATTTAAAGGTATTTTTATGTTATGACATATTAAGTGATTTATAAAAAAAATGTTAATACAAAAAAAACATTTCGGATCGCTGGACCAACTTTTAAAGTATTGTTTAAAGATATTCCATTTGTTGTTAGAAGCGTCAAAGTATTTGGTGGTTTGGCTAGCTCCATTTATGAACACATGATGGGGTGGGTAAAATTCCTTTTTTTAATTCTATTGATTTCATTAGTTGAATATGGCCAAATGATTCATATTTTGAGATAAAATTGGTATACTTTGTTTTTAAGTTGTCATCCCTTGCTAGTTTCCGTTCCAATGAATAAAATCTCATTAAAGCTAATTGATGAAAATTGCCTAATGTTGATAAATCCTCTTTCCATGAAAGTGTAACAATAAACCGACCATCTGGTGTATGCTGATGGGTTTTACTGAATTTGACTTTGCAAGTTTTTTCTTCATGTGAGCGTAGCTATTTTGGCAAAAGATTTTCCAATTACCAGAATTTTGATATCTGATTGTCAAACTTTACATTGCCTATGTGGTATTTTAAATTATTTATCAGTTGCAGTGTGGTTTCTGATATAATCCATCTTAGCAATGTTTTTTGAAACAGTACCTTATCGTTTGTGGTACTAATTTGTCCAATGCATTATAGCTTGTAGAATATATCCATGTCAATGAAAAGATCTATTTGCTTCAATTCGTTAAACTTGGGATCCGCTAATTAAATATTTTTTGGAATATCAATTGAATATTTGATAAATGTTTGACATAATACGTTCATGGTGATTTTATCCAAAATAATTTAAATTATTATGTTTTGAATACATTGTTGTAAATGTCTGCATCTGGGAATTTGTAGTTGACTCGCTAATCCCCGATAAGAGTAAAAAAGCTGCTGTCTCTTTAATCCCAATTTTTTTGCCACTTGTGTTTGTAGAAGATGCACTTGAGAACCTGAATCTAACCAAATGCTTGTTTTCCCAGCAATAATCCAAACATACCTCACATGTTGTTTACATAACTTGAGCTGATTCTTGTCGTTTTTGCTGATTCAGACATTTGATTACCACTGTATTTGAATTTGGTTCTTTTTCTTCCTATCAATATGCAATAGCGTATAATGCAATTTGCTGCATTTTCTACATTTAGATGTCTTGCAGTTTCTTGCGATGTGATTTAATCTCAAGCAATTTAGGCAGAGCTTCGTCTTGGTTATTAGGCTTAATCTCTCTGCAGGATGCTTATTAATTAATTTTTAACATGTATATACAAGGTGTTCTTGTTTGCATAGGCAACCGTAATTGATAAATTTCCTTTATATTCTCATTGTAAGCTTGCAGAGTCCTGCATTTAATTGTCAGAAATTCTTGCAATTGATTAAATGTTAGAACATCCTTTGTCACCAACGATTCTTTCCATATGCTTCTTGTTTTATCGTCCAATTGCTGAACTATTAGGTGTGTCAACACGTCATCCCATGCTCTACTGGGCGTTTTAATATAAGAAACACATGTATATGCTGTGTGCGTTTATCCAGCAGTTAACAAAGCTCGTATTGCTCTTTTAATAGGGCCCACGCTACATCATAATTGTCAGCAGTTATTGATAAGGTACTAATTATCTCCGCCGCTTCCATTTTATTTGCTGCCTTTAGGTAATGCATTTTTTCGATTTTCTTGATGTTAGGGTTTTCATCAACCAATGAGCCAAAGGTGTTGTGAAATTCTAATCATCTGCCATCAGAAATTGGGGTAAAATTAAAGCCGGGAATTTGATTTGCGACTTAACTCCGCTTCCAGTTAATGTCATAGAGTTTGTTTCTACTTCAGTTTTGGATATAAATTTTCAAGCTTCATCTTGCACGTTATGATATCTTGCATATAATTTCTTATCTAAAATATATTTGGTTTCTTTGTCAATTCAATATAATTGCTCTTCAAGTTGTGCTAGTGTTTTTATAAATCGAGACGATTTCTAATGCTTTGTGCTGTCGGCTTCAGATCTGCTTTGAGCGTATTTGAAAAACGCTTCAATTCCTGTTTTAATTGCTTACTTGTTTCTTTCAAATAGGATTATTTAAGCCAAGTTTTTTATTGTTGACCGAATTAATAAGAACAAATTAAATGCAGCTGCGTACTTGAGCTACTAGTTGATCAATTCTGTTCGGTTCTTCACGGCCGATGCGGCTTCAAAGGACCAATGTTTTTGCACGATGAGCCTTTTGATTGTGGCTTTTATTATTTATTTTGATTTTTTTTTTTTTATATTGTCAAGCTTTTTGTTTGTGTTTGTGATTGTGTTTATTGATGTCTAATTTTTTTTTTATCAATTGGAAAAAATGATATCGGCCAAGTGGCCGCCGCCAGAATTGATGACCATACGGGCTCTATTTATGGCATTTTCCATCACTCTTGCCAGAACATCCGGCGATAGATTCCCGCATTCTTGACGGATATTCTCTTTAAGGAATTCAAGAGTCTGAGGCTTGTTGACATAGACGCGGGACTTTAAAAAATCTCCAAAAAAAGTCTAGAACTGTTAAATCAGGCAATCTTGCCGGCCAATGCAAATCACCAAATCAACAAATTAGGCAACCCAAAAATGCAGCCCTCAGAATTTTGGTTGTGGGTTGTGCAGTATGCAACGTTGCTCCATCCTGTTAGAACCACATGTTCTCCAGACCCAATTTGTCTGGAGGTAGAAGAAAATTGTTGAGCATGGCTCTGTAGCGCTCGCCGTTCACAGTAGTCGTTTAGCCCGCGGAGTTTTCGAAAAAGTAAGGCCCGATGACGAATCCAGCTTAAACACCACACTATACAGTAACTTTAAGCGGGTGTAATGGCTCTTTGTGTGTTATACGCGGATTTTTGGTATCCCAGAAGCGATAATTCTGCTTATTCACGTATCCACAGAGATGGAAATTAGTCGCTTATAATAATTTTTGATAAAAAGTTGTCTTTTTTGTGGTCGAGATTTAGGATGGCTTGAACGTAGGTTACTAGCGCTTGGCGGTCAACGGTTAGCAGCGGATGCACTGTATGCACTTTGTAAGGAAAGATCTTTAAGTCTTTCACCATAATTCTCTGTAAAGACCGCTGATTGATGCCCAATTGCGTAGCACGTCGTCTGGTCGATACTCCGGGGTCCTCTGCGACATCATCAGCCACAGCCGCAATATTCTCAGCCGACCGTCTGCTCTGAGGCCGCCCAGATCTGACAACATCTCTTGTTGACCTATACTCTTCTAGGCGAGCAGCTAAACGCTGTAGAGTTTGCCCAGTTGGTGTCAAACGACCGGGAAATCTACGTCTTAATTCACGCAGCGCCAACACCAACGACAAATTATTACGCAAAAAAATTGATACAATTAATCCGCGTTCTTGAGGAGTATAGCAATTTATCTCTTGTTGACGTGTATTTTGTATATGTTTATTTCACGAATATCAAAGCAAAACTGTCATTTACCGCCATTTTCAAAAATTATAGCATTATAAACGGTATAAAGTGAGAATCATCTATTCACTGTGCTGTAACAAACTTACAGTGTGAAACATCTATTTTATTTTTAATTTTAAAATGTGATATTTAGGAATTACATAATATGCAACAACAACATACAAATACCTTTGAATTTTAACGTGTTTCCCTCGTTAAAATTCAAAGGTATTTGTTAATAATTTAATAAATAAATAAATAAACATTGATAGCGCAATTGACTATTGCCAAGGTAAATTATTTTCCGATAATACTCTTTCATATTTCTCTAAAAATAAATATTGATCTTGTATTGCTATCTAAATGGTTAACTATCAATAAAGTATGTCTAAATGTAATTAAAACAAAAGCAATGATATTTAAATTGATAAATCAGACTGCAAAATATAACTTAAAAATGAACAAATACAAACTGATGTGGGTCAACAATATTAAATATTTATGTAATTTAATCGATAACAAATTCAAATTTAATTAGTTTATCAATTAAAAAAACAAACAAAAATGCTAACTAACTATATTTCAATTTATATCAGAATACTAAAATACAGCTTTAAGGCCTGAATGAATTTCATTAATTTGATTTATTTTAAAGTAATCAGGAAACATTTCAGATTTGGTTTTAAAAATAAATACCACTCTATACAATTGAATAGTTTCACAAATTGTCGGCCAATTTACAGTGTTAATAAGCGCATTGTAAATAGTGGTATACATTTCAAAATGGCTCTGTTTTGTAACATATCAGATTTTATTCTGTACACTATTCAGCAATATACAAGATTGTCATACAAATGATTGATGTCAAACAATTTAATGTATTGTACATTTATATTAAAAATATCCAACATTGCAGAATTTAAAAAAGTTTTTAGAAATATGTCATTAATAATAGGCATTTGAACATTTGCTTGCGGTATTACGATTGAGTTCTACATTATACATACCTACATATTTACTTAATTTTTATTTAACATACATAATTTAAATATAGCGTCAATAAAGCATAATTATTAAAGAAACAAAATAAATACCTAATAGCAAATATATTTTATTATATAATGGTTATGTAAATTGTTATAAACCAATTGTTTTTATAATAAAAGTATAAACTGATTTCGTAATTATTTAAATTAGTATTGGTTTGTCAAAAACCTCAATCAACTGTTTGTTAATTACTAATTACTAATTACTAAGATATTAATTAAGATGTGTATTGTTAACAAAATAGTTGTAATTATATATAATAATGCATTCTAAATATAATCACAATCACATTGCAAATATGTATTTAATCAATAAACAAGTTACTGTAAATCACTTCCAATTTTAGGAGTATTATTTACAACTCCTTTATACCTTTTATAAAACCAATTTGCCCTAAGAAGCTCAAAACGTTATTGACTATAGGGTTAAAATTTAAAATTACAACCTGCATAAAAAATACTTTTTGTAGCTAGAAGTTTATAGTATTAATATACTTTTCCTTTCAAGGGGAAAGTCTAATAAAAAAAATTACATTTAGTTTACTAATGTTTACAAGTTACTAAATAGGAGTTAGGAGACTTTTATTTAGTATAGTTATTCAAATAAAATTCCATATTATTTACAGTGAAACAATACAATTGCATTCTTCAAAAACCATTAAAGCGTCTATCTATAATAACATACTTAAATTTTACTCCTCCATTTATAATTCTATCCGGTTACACATCTTCCGTCCCACTCCGATGCAAACACAAAATACATAAAATGGATGCATTCACTGAAAAAAAAAACTCCATCCGTAAACTGTAAATTGCTCGATTAATACACGTAAAAATTGACCGACCTCGTGTTCTTAAACTGTAAAAAATAAAAATTAAGACCCCCAAAAATGTAACGGTAATGTTACCATTTTTTTTCGGCTCGGTCAACCGAAATCCGGCGGTCACCAGAAGCGTATGAAATTCACTTTAATATGTATTTATTTTTTCTTCCTCATTTTAAAAGGAAAACTTTATTGCTTTATTGGTCCTGGATACCTAGGATATAAGGTATACACTTTCCTGGTAAACCATAAAAGCATCATGAGAGTCGTAATACGATAAAATTTTATTATCGGTCCCTTTCACGACATTGGAAAGTCAATTTTTATATTGCCTGGACAAGAGCGCACGCTGCAAGGTTGCGCAAAAATTATTTACTATTTTGAAGACAACCTTGAAAATTTTAATTAATTTTCGTAATATTAATAATAAAATATGGGCGGTTCTAATATTTCAAGACTCCCACCTCTATAACTAGTAATATTTGCTGTATCTATAAAATCTATATAATATAATTTAAGAAAACAATTATTTAATTTAATTTTCCCATGACAATGCATACAAATCAATTTTATTTTAGAAATCACCATCAATTTGATTTGCTCTAAAAGACTGATATCTGAACGTTTCAATTTGTAAGTTCTATGTGAATTCTAACAAATTCGATGCATGATCATTTTAATTAAATTGGCAATTGATACATACTGTTTGTTGAAATTAGTTACAGTTCACAATAAAATTGTTGTATTTACGTTTGCAATTTACAGTTATTTTACTACACAAACATCAATAATACATAAAATTAAAGACCTCGGGCGATAATGCTTATCGGATATATTATCATTTAACATAAGATATGCAATCACCGGATCACATAATAAACTTGTTTGATATTTAAATAAAACTATTTTAAATTTATTTATATAATAAATTTTCAGAGTTCAGTACATCAAATTTAGGTAAATCTATTCTGTACGTGTCATTTATGACATTTCAATGTGCTTAATGCTTATTAAGAAAGGAGACATCGGAAGTGACAAATTTCCCAGTAAATGTTATACTGCGTACACACTTGCAACAATGTGCCGCAACACAAGAACCTTGCGTAACATCACTCCGCAACACGGAATCAAACTCCTTTGATCCGACGGCATAAAACAGACAAGCGATGAGACTTTGTTGCGCGAGTATGTTACGCGACGGTGTTGTGTTGCGGCAGTTTGTTGCAAGTGTGTACGCAGTATTACAGGTATATTATGACATATCGCAAGCTGTTCATATTTGCGCAAAATAGGTACAGTCCGTACAGTTTTTGTTGCATAATTCTATTAGTAAACAACATAATTATCGATTATTGTAAATTGTTAAATTATGGAGAAGTTGACAATATCAATAAATTTCAACCATAAAATGTGTAAAACTTATAACGTGACAAATCTTAATCTAATTTCTTCATGCATAGTGTCAATCATTTATTAATAATTACTGATAATAGTAAAATCAATGAAACAAGCGCAAATACACAAAAATATCCAAACACACCACAAGACTCAAATCTGAGTGTTACGAGAAGACTTTTTTATGTTATCTACTTAGGTACAAAAACAATATGCATGTAATAGCTTAAATTTGCCATTTTTATATTAGTTTAGAAAGGCAAAAATGAGTGATTTGCAACTTTAATACAGCAGTGTAATACAGTTTTTGGTGGCATTAAACGCAAAAAAAATAACCTGTTCAATTTTTAAGTCAAATATTGGTGCAAACAGTTTAAATGGGTCGGAGAATACATTTATGATGACTCAAAATGTGAAAGATCTCTGAGAGCATAAACTGACAAAGTTGGAGGTTTGGTGTTATATAGACGCCAAGTAAAAGTTTTGATAAAAAACAGAAATATTTAAAAAAAAGTATTTTTAAAATTTTACATAAAGATTTGGGAATAAACAAAGTGTCGGCACAATAGATTTTAAAACTCCTCAATCTTGAACAAAAACTTTACAGATAACTCAAGAAACACTTGAAAGAACGATTTTATCGAATGGCAACCTGTGAAGTTGTATTTTGCAGAATTACCAAAACATTTTTTTTTTATTATAGCTTTACCATAAAAAAACGTTAGAATAAGTAGGTTAGTTTTTACTTTGAAAAATAAATGTTTAACATAACAAAACTTTTCTGAAACAAAATGAAAATAAAAATTGTACAACACTTTCAATATACATACCTGTGAATAAAAAATATAAACTTCTAATCATGTTGAAAACTTTTACGTGTTATGTCTTGTTAGTAAATCAATGTCTTGTGCTATAAGTACGTATATATACAGAATAAATCAACTTGGAAAACACAGTGGCACACCGATTTTTGACAAAACTTGTGTTTACAACGCAATACTGTATTATTTTCTTGCACCAACTCGTTTAAATAAATATAGCGCCAGCTTTAACACGCCGCAGCCAATTCAGTTGCGGATATACAAAATTGCAAGATAGTTTATTGGCAAAAAAAACAAATCTTTTGTTCAAAACAAAAAACTTTCACAAACATTTTAACAGAAAGAAATTAAAAAGTTTCAGAGGCACCACCACCAAAATATTGACTACGCAATTTTAGAAGAAAACAAAAGCTTCTTATAAAAGTATTTAAAACTACGCAAACATTAAAAATTTGTTTATTATTTAGTTGATAATTACGACAACGTTTGCAGGGTTCTTAAGTTAAGTTAAAAGATAATTTTAACGTGTTTGTTTAGTTAGTTTTACCATGATTGTTCATTTTTTGTTTTAATTTGTTGATAATACAGCACCACACTATATTATTAAAGTAAACTATTTTTTTATAAAATCAAGCTTTAACAAATTTCTTAATTTATATCAAAAGCTTTTTATCAAAAAAGTTTTGCTAGCGCTAGCTTTTTGAGGATTGAAAGAAGTTACAACAAATTGTGATTATCTTCTACCAATTTTGTATAAATAAACCAGAACAATAATATCTTTTGGCTCCTTTCAAGTTTACGTGATTAAAAAGATAACAATTACAAAAAATAAAATAAAAAAGCAATAAATGAGAATGTATTTTGACTATTTCCAAAAATATTTCAATCCTTAACCTTGTAACAGAAAACAATGTTTGGAACAGAAAACAATGTTTGGTA
The DNA here is from genome assembly GCA_963932245.1 of Tachinus rufipes. Taxonomy (NCBI): domain Eukaryota; kingdom Metazoa; phylum Arthropoda; class Insecta; order Coleoptera; family Staphylinidae; genus Tachinus; species Tachinus rufipes. The sequence continues at coordinate 58,570,194 of OZ010748.1, forward strand.
AAAACAAGGCGGTTTGACGCAAATATAAAAAATATTGTTTAAGCACTGTATATCTGCCGTATCTCAACTAATTTTCAGTTTGTTGCTACAATTTATGCGGCATTCATAAGTTTTGCCAAAAGTTTGCATAAAAAACAATTTTTGGCTTTAAAGTTCAATTTAAGTAACTCCACCAGACAAACATGTTAATACTCCAATTATACTTCAATGATCAATATTGATAACATTTTTAAAGTAAAAGGTAAAATCATCATCTACAAGACTGTAAATCTACGTTCTATCTTCAAAAAGTCAACGCTTCTTCATTGCCAAAAAACGCGTTTTAAAAAAATTGAGTATATATCTCATCAATTTTGAATAACGTTTGTTTTTATGAATCCAAGATAAAGATTGCATTATATTATAAAATGAGCTATTGACTTTGGTTTTTTTTTGTTTGAGTAGAAATGCCTACATAATCTGTGTTTAGTGAGCACAGATTTGTAGGCTGCATTGGAGCCGCCGTACCTCGGTAACGAATTTCCAATTTTTAGGTAAGACCGTGTTTAAAAATTTAGAGAAATATTTTAGTGCATTTCTCGCAAGTTCAAAAATTTAAACGGTAAAATTTAACAACATTTTTCAAACCTCAATCAAAATATTTGAAAAATTAAAGGCTTTCTCATGGTCAATTTTATGAGTCAATAGGGATCACAATAAATTACTGCCTCACATTTTTCTTAATTATTTATCACTACCAAAATTACACACATTGTAAAATTATTTATGCAGTTTTGTTAGTGATAGTTTTCAACATTTTTCTGCATTTAATGTACATACATATTCAATTTAATTGATACAAAAATTAACGATTTTAGGTAGATCATAAACAGTGCCGGCAATGATGTTAAAACTGATTTGTACTTGCCAAAGATTAAATAACTCAAAGATTTTAATAACATACATAACTTATTTATTTACAACTATAGCCCAAAACTCAATAAACAATTATATGCCCGTTCACTGTTCGAGAGCAGAAGTGTCTGAGCCCATGCGCCTTAAATAGTTTGTCCCAACGTGGCACTTGGTTCACCTCTTACTATGACGCTATCAGTTCTCAGCTTCTCTCTCATAGCTAGCACAAAGTGTCCTGCTTCACTTACAACTTAAATACTTACGTACGTACTTACCTCTTCTTCTAAAAATCAAAGCTTGAAAAATATAATTATTCAACTTAATTTATACAAATATTTTAACCAAATTCAGAGACTGCAAAATGGTTTGTTCAGTTTTTAGCAAACTTAATAACTGCAATTTAAGTTGACAAGATTTGGTTTTCTCACTCAATAATGTAAAAACTGTTTTGGTTTGAAATGTATAAACTCAGGTACCACAATTTGACTCTGAGGGATCCTTTTCATATAGTTCTTGCGTAATTGTATTAGTACTTTTTTATTTCATATAGGCCTTAATAATGAACGCATGCATTTTTTGTTATTCTGTGAGTCAACACATTCTACTAATTATGGTTTCAATCAAGGACGGCGCTAGGCGGTAAACATCGCTTTGGGGTATATGTCAAACATATATATTTTTAATAATTTACACTACCACATATGTTTAATCCTTGCTTAAAAATATAACGTAATATAAAAAAAAATATATTGTAATTGTGCTATACCCGCTCACAAAAATTGTGGGTTGTTCTATCTACTCACTCAAAATGCACTCAACTGATTAGTTCTTCTCGGTTTATCTATCGAAAGGTCTGGTAGTGGAATTAACGGCACCAGAGAGATGGTCGTCTATTAAAAGCTGCAACGTCGTATCGGAGTTGTGACTCAAGGTGGCAAGAGACGGTAAACCCAGTCAATGGTGTACATTTCTTTTTAAGTTGATATGCCAAACATCTAAAATTACTAGTCTATGATGTGGCTTAGGGTGTTATCGGTGTAATGTATGGTTTGGCCCCACGACTTGATTGACTAAGAAAAAATGAATATTTATAGAAGTAAAAAATCTACCGGCCGAGACTTTATAATACTTTGGAGATACAACCACCGCAACCGTTTTCACTTCCAGAGAAAAACAACGATTAGAAACCCCGCACAAACTTTAGAATAATAAACCTATTTTTAGGCATTAGCATCAACCGCACAATGGCCCATTTTACAAAAAACGCGAAATAAAATCAAAAAAATAAAGTTTGTAATTTCATGTTTAGCACTCCGTAATCTAGTAATAAGACAAAATGGCTCGTCGTAAATAAAACTAGCGTAAATAACCAGCTGAATCTAAGAGTTGGAAATGAGGTGGTGGAACGCGTCAACTCCTATAAGTACCTTGGCTGTAACGTAAACGACAAATGGGACATGACATCGGAAATTAGAAGCCGCATCGAACAGGCAAGAGGAGCTTTCACCAGAATGAAGAAAGTGCTGAACAACAGGCACTTGGAAATCCCCCTCAGAATCAGATTGTTAAGGTGTTATGTGTTTAGTATCCTGTACTACGGCGTCGAGGCTTGGACACTTACGGAGGCTATGTGTAAGAAGGTGGAGGCTTTTGAGATGTAGACTTACCGTAGAGTGCTGAGAATTTCTTGGGAGGATCGAATTACTAACGTCGAGGTTTTGCAAAGAGTCAATAAGCAAACAGAAGTTCTCAACACAATAAAGAGAAAAAACTGGAATACTTTGGTCATGTTATCCGAAATGATAAGTACAAGTTACAGCAGACAATAATACAGGGTAAAATACAAGGTACGCGCAGTCCAGGCCACCGTAGAACATCATGGCTCAAGAACCTTCGTCAATGGTTTGGACAAAGTACAAGATCTCTATTTCGAAAAGCTGCAGATAAAATTCAAATAATGAAATTGGTCGTCAACGCCCTTGGAGGGCATGACACATGAAGAAGAAGAAGAAGAAGAATCTAGTAGAAGGTGGGCCACTGTATATTGGGTGCGGGTCCATAATGAGTTGGGCCCTGCATCTTTATGCATTTTATATGTTGTTAAGTGTAATTAACATTTATAACGCGCGTAAACATTCATGTCAAATCAGGGGCGGAGCTACCTGTAAAAGGTCTGCAATGCGGCTTACAAGCATAGAGGGCTCCCTGACGTTTATTTCAAAACCTGCCCCCCCCCCCCCCAGAATTTACAAAATAATGGTTAAATAAACGACAAAATTGTTTTTTTTTTCCAAACCGTCTCTGAGTCTCCGCCACTTTGACGCAGTGGCGGAGACTCAGACTCATATCGATTTTTATCAATGAAACATTTTGTTTAATTATAAAAATAGTAGCGAGATCAATCAAAATTAACGGACTCCTTTTATTTAAAAGAAAGATTAGAATATTATCTATTAATTTCATTCAAGATCTCCTGCCACGAGATGCTTCTTCTGCAGTTTCTGAGTCAGTTTGTACGTCCGCGTGTAACCAAAAGTAGGAACCGTTGCAAGATTGGGAAACGCAGTTTTCAAAAACCATCTATATGTTAGATTCAATGTCACCGTTAAATTACTGAATAACTAAAACTTACCAAATAACTAAAATTACCGGAATTTTCAATATGTATTAATTTTTGATTGTTTCAGCAAATATGTGGAATCTGCTACAAAGGTTGAGGCACCTGCAAGCGGAAAATCCAAAATTTGTCGACCATTAAAAGACTTTGAGAGTTGTCAGACAGAACAAAGAGGCGGAGGTGAGAAAATCTACTGAAAACACATAGCTCGGCGGAATTGACTTTTGCAACCTGCATGAGCCTTCGTGCGTTCGGAGCTGCCGATACTGCTGCTGTTAACAAGGACGTTCCAACTAAGTCCTCGTCTGAAGCTGCTAAATACAAGAGACCAGTTAATCTACTGAAGGTTCTCTTTGTACAGAAATTTTTGGTAATCTTGCACTTTCCAATCTTGTTGAAGGGAAAATGACAAGGAAGACGTATTGGTTGATAAGAAAAAGAGAACCGGAGAATAGCTTCCGTGTGTATCAATCATATCATAGAGTTGCAAAGGCAAAAACTCGTTGTTGTCCGCCAGGTATTAAGGTTACTGAGACTACAGCAAAAGTTCTATTACAATCTTTGTTGGATCACAGAACAAGCAGAATTCTTTCAACACAAAACACCGTAATTAAAACTTTATTTCCAGAAATAGTAGCAAATTTGCTTTTGATTGTAAAATATGGATTCGACAGTTTTTTCGGTCAAAGTGAATACAAACAAAAATTTGATTCAAGTATGCTATTAACATCGCTTGTACCGTTACGATTAACAAACAGTGAAGATCTAGACCTATAGCTTTGACCAAATTCAAAACCTTTTTCTACGCAATTTTGCACTTTGATACAAATAGAGTATATTCGCGAAAACGTTATCTCAATCTTGCAGGAAAATAAATTTATTGGTGATCAAATAGCTAAGCTTGTTCCATTTGAATCGATTATAGACGGAAAAGATATTACAGTGACATACAAATTACTGTTTATAATGATTGACGGAAAAGATAGAAACACAATTACAATTACAAAATCAAACATGAGATTTACTTGTGTGGAGCCACGTCGAAACAATTTAACAAATTTGAGGAAGTCAACTCATTTCAAGTAGATAAAACAAAATTTTAGTTTGGTTTAGCCATATTACATGCGTCTATACATTTTATGGAGTATTTAGTACACTTAGGATATAAACTAAACATTAAAAAATGGCAGGCGCGATCCGAGGAGGACAAAAAAAAGTGTGCAAATGCGGAAAAGTTTCAAGTTCCGACTTATTATTGACACTCCAAAAGTAGGCGGATTTGGAAATAGTAACGATGCGCGATGGTAACATAACTAGGCGATTTTTTGTGTCCGCCAAAATTCTGGGTTAAGACGTAGAATGTCGCTCACATTATAATGGAGGTCTTGTCATGCGGTTTTGGTGTAAATGTGTCTTTTTTTTCAACATTATTGCAAAGAAACTGCAAAAATAATTGTCGACAAGTTTCCGTGGTACTGCATACCTAAGTCAATTTACGAGGTGCTAATACATAGTCCTCATATTGTCGAATGGGCAACATTACCCATCGGAAAACTTTCTGAGAAAGTTCAAGAATCGTAAAATAAAAATATCAAAAACTACTAAAAAAAATATTTTCGAAAATCATCTAGGGAAAACACAATGACGGATGTAATGCATTGGTTGCTTGTCTCGTCAGATCCGCTGATTTTGAGCTTACGACTAACACCGCCAAAGAAAAGCGACTCATTATCACACGAAGCAATTTGCCTTTTGCTCCTGGCGTATGCAAAGATGACAGAAAATTTAGACCAATCGCAATCCGACGACAGCTTTGACATGACTAACAATTTGTATATGAATGACGAAATGATTGTATGAATTTTATATTTAAGTTTTGTACATTCATTGCTCAAATAAAAAACTGCCATTTTATGTTTTGAAAAATAATAAGATTCCTAATTTTGAATTAACCAATTATTGTTTTAATCAGACTATTTTTAAATTGTTGACCGTTTTAATTAAAATAAAATAAAATCAGATTCATAATTTATTTTTATGTATGCTGATGACACCACAATTCTTGTTGAGAGTAACACAATGCTTGAGTTAAATAAAAAAATTGAATCTGTAGTAAATGACTTCTCAAACTGGTGCAAGAGAAATCAATTAATGATTAATACAACTAAGACAACCAGCATACTTTTTTGTAAAAATCAAGAAAACCTTTTAAACACTGAAATTGGATTAACGAACTCTACTAAATTGCTAGGCGTGACAATTGATTCACAGTTGCAATGGAGCACTCATATCGATTCAGTGTGCTCAAAACTTGGTAAAGCCACATTTGCCATATTAAATTTAAAGAAAGAACTTGTCACTGAGCAACTTATGACGGTATATTACGCGCTAGCATACTCAGTAATTAAGTATAATATCCAAGTTTGGGGACAAGCCGTTGATGTGCAGAGAGTGTTTATTATGCAAAAACGAATTGTTAGGGTCATTTATAACATTCCATATAGAGAAACTTGCCGTGATACATTTCGTAGCAAAAATATTCTAACTGTTTGTTCTATATACATTTATAGTATATTACTAAACATTTTTCAGAACAGAAAAGTACTAAACGTTGATAAAGAAAACCATGATCATAATACTAGGAATGCTAAACAGATTTATATTCCACATTATAATTCATCTAGGTACAAAAAATCTCCTACTTGTGCAGGTAGCTATATTTATAACAATCTGCCAGATACAATTAAAAATATTAAAAATTATAATCAATTCAAAAACAGCATTAAAAAGTATTTAATTGATAAAACATATTACTCAATGGACGAATTTTATAATAGTTCATAAACTATCTAGAAATTTATGTATGTAATTTTTATAATAATAATTATTTTTTTTTTTTTTATTATATATATATATATTTTTATACTGACATATCAAACATTGTTCTAATGTATTTATTTGATGCAATAAAATATTATTATATTATTATTATTATTATTATTATTAGTGACCTTGAAAACCTTTATATACTAGCTTTGTTTTAATCGAAAGTTGTTTCAATTGGAATGATTTTTGACTTTTATCCGCGTTTTTTGGAAAATGGGCCACTATGGCTGCTAGCTACTATTTCCGCCAAAGCGAGAAACGAACGATACTTAGGGGCGCTTCTCCAAAATTGGATGGAATTTTAGCCAAAAACTACATTGTCGCCTTCCACCCTACCGAAATGACTAAACGCTATTAACATTTAAGAAACGGAAATTCTTAAAGCAAAAAAAATCTATACCCATAAAAAATGTACTGGCAATCCCCATCAGCTTTGGATAAGACCAGCAACGTCAGCTCTCTAAAACCAGATCTGCAAACGTTCAATCTAATTACGATTTATTTGAAAAACCTAGACAACTCAGGAGAGCTGAACCCAAACTTAGCTAAAGTTAGCCACCACCACTGGAAAACAACATGATTCCTTTACGCCTAAACGCGGATCTGAAACCCTATAAGATAATATTTATGAACGACCTTACATTGTCCAAGGCTCAGATGCCCTCGTCTAAAAGAAACACCAACTCTACAATGAAGCAGCATCCAAAACAACCAAGCGCGCTACGCAAACCAGACGCCCGCAAAGCTTTAAGGCCCAGTGATTGTAAACCGAAAGCAAACCATAGTAAGTCAAACTACAACTATTGTAAAAGTAAAGGGGGGGGGAGGTTATTAAAAGCACAGGTTCCGCAAGAGGCACAGATTTAAAATCAACAAAACTGTTACAACCGGCGCTGATATTTCCTTCAGATACACGCTTGACCAACTACGCGCGACTATTAAAAGTCACACCGGTCCAAAGTAAAGAAGTTGCAAGTATCAATGTCGACTGCCAGTTACATCTAATGTATTCCAAAAATAATATACCTGGTAAACACCTTAAAGCTATCTTCTAGCTAGAAATCAATAACAGTAAGTTGCATACAGTAGCAACTCTAACCTCTATCCAGCGTGCAATCACACCGATTCCTAAATTTGTGATAGTCGGGATCTTTTTCAACAAAGCCTCGTTTTGGTAACAATTTGCGCCCAATTAGAAAGCAAAATTTGTAGCAGTTGCGTTTCAAAACCACGTACTCTCTGAAAAGAAAAAAAAAGAAAAAACATCATAGCTTCAAAACGTAACAAAAAGAGATGTTTACGTACAATATAATTACGACGGGAAAGTTCTGACATAGACGTGTACATAACATACTACGATAATCCGCAACTGCAAATAATATACGACCCAAGATATCCAGAAACGAATTGTGACAGCCAGTTTGATTCACCGCACTTTGGCCCGACATAACAAAAACCATGATGATTAAATTAAAACCCAGTTTGGTAAACGCACATCTAGTGATCATTGTTTTGCAAAAGAGATATAAAGTAACGGTACTCAAAAACCTTTACTTCTATTGGTTCCATAAACTATTTAAGTGATGCTTTAAAAATACTCATTGAATACTCTGCCACACCGGAGAAAACTTAGATATTTCGGATCAATTTGCAATCTACCCCACGGTCGCAAGCAATTTTATGGGCAAAACATCACAAGAAAATATGCACTACCAGACCACCTTTCTGGCGGATTGTGTCATAAAGATTTATGATAACAAAGAAGACTTTGTACTACGCTTGCAAACTAACTGACTTCTGCAATAAAATGCATAGCGACTGAAGAGTTATATTTGAAAATGACAACCACAGAGAATACAATTTACATTGTCAAAGACGGAAACTGCCAAAGTCACACTATCAAACGCAACAGAGGTTTAAATACCGTACATCAATAAAAAACAAGATTGTTAGATTAATCACAACCAATTCAAGCAACATTCCAACTGGACACTCACTTACCGTCGGTAGACAAACAACAAATGCTGAAAGTTAGTAAAATAGACATTGACAAGTATAATAGAAAAAAAAACAACACAAGACTTAGAGCTGGAATTTGCACATTTGCGCACTAGCCAATTAACTAGATTAAGTGCAAAACAACCGGCAAACACGTCAACACAAAAACGCGGCAAATATAGTGCATTACATTATTGGTACAAAAGACGTGCATAATAAAGTTATTGCTAAAAAAAATTGGTTAACGCGCGATGATATACAGTAACAAACTTGTGCAAATTAATTATGTATACTACTTGGGGAACGATTGCTTTTAAAGCATCCGCCAAAAATATAAATAAATGCTCATGCCGCGAGTTTTAAGATTTTATGATACCGGGACACAAAAAACACTTAATGCGCAATTAAGGTGCACAAAAAAAATTTGTTCCAAAATTCTGCAATAGGTTTAGCTGCAGCAACATACGCAGTCACATTGTTGTTAATAGACTGAAAATTCGTTCTAACCGGCGCGGTACCTCTGCAGCAACTGCTCCCAGCAAATTCTCTACGGAAAGACAACGTTGTCACGACAAACGTTGCTACGTTGGCAGCACCAAGACAGCACACACTTGGTGAGCACATTTGATACTATTTTCTAACACATAGAGGCTGAAAATCAATTGCAGTAATCTGAATACCGTAGAAATTCTTCTCTCTATCATTGATGTCAACCATCTAGCAACCAATCACAGCGACTCCTAGACTTGTGACGGTTGGAATCTTTCTCAGTAAAACCCATTCCGGTAACAAAATTTTGCAGATTTTTAAAGTCAGTTCCACCGCCAGCTTCAAAACCACAACATTCAACTCTGCGTCACCAGTGAATCACTAAAAAAATCTTTACAAAACGATGAGCTTAGACTACTCATTTCAAAACACTGTCTAAAAAACTAATTAAATGATTTGATCAAAATCCATGTTAAGTATCTGAGATCAAATAATTCTGATCTAAAAATTTGACAATGTGGAAATTAATATATTTCTAATTTTTTGATAGATTTATATGTTAGGTGTAGGTTGAACATTTGCAATTTTTCAACCGTTTATGAATGCAGAGACAATACGGACTTTTCAAGCAAGTCGTTCCGACGCCGAGCAAACCAGAAAACTTCTCAACAAATTTCATTAAAAAATAGCGTTGATACAGTAAGCCCAAATCTAAAATTAACTGTATTTTATGAGCGAATTTTCGTTTTGTTGTTGCTCGGACTCAACGTGGTCTTCTAAATATTATTATGATTTTGCGCTTTTAGAGTAAACTTGTTTGCAAAGTTTCTTGGAAAAAATGTTGAAAAAAACATTTTGCCGCGATGTTCAAAATTATGCTTGGCACCACAAATCTAATTGTCCAAAATATATTTTAGGGCAGCAAAATGTCAAAAAAAAATGACAATTTACTTCTGAAGACGACACCTAGTTTGAGTAAAAACAAATTAACTAAAACAAAACTACTCAAATTTTGTGCGGTGCGGAAAACTGAAATCAATGCGCAATTTGCTCTTGAAAAATGTTACCGTTTTTGGCCTCTTAGAACAAACGCCGCTGGTAGTTATTAATCAACTCGCGCAACTCATTCCTAGTAACTAGCTTTGGTTGCGGTCAAACGCGTTAGATTGCAATATAAAGATTTACTTGTATTTTCCAAAGCGGACGCACGCCGGTTCTGCTCCCCACGCTCAAATAGGTAGCGGATTAGGACAACTGTAAACCAAAACGATTAAGTTCAAAAACTATGTTAGGACTCGTTATTCGTTTTTTGTTAGAAAACCTTTCAAAACGTCGTAAGCTACTTAAAAAAATGTTTAAAGATTAAGAATATTGATGTTATTTAAGAACAGTAATATAATGTCAATGTTGTCTACATGATTTGTCTATTAACTTAATATGTAAATAAGTGTTTATTAGTAAAATATTAGATTTTCAATTAAATTTCAATTGAACTTATTGCATATTATTGTGCAGCTTCTATAGACGATCATAGCTGAATAATTAATTAGTTCATAACTTACCTTCAAGAGCGATTCAATCTACCGCCACATTCCATAAAAATGTAGAACAAAGCATCAAAGGGCTTTGCAGCCCATCATAATTAGTCAGCTTTAATATACTACATTCTTGCAACGTAATAAATTTAAAAAATTATATATAGAACTAATGTTTTACAACTCACAACTATTAGTTGAATTGCAATTGACAACGAAAGAGGGTATAATTATCGCAATTCACACTTTAATGAACAATATATTTCTACTTCACAGTTAATTAATTACGACATCATATTTAATACAGATAATAAAGTGCCAATTGTTTTTATATAGCTTTCACACTTCTTGCTTCAAATTGTTATCACTAATCAGTCTTAGTAAATCTGATAAAATCCAATACAGAACATAATTATACTAACAAAGTTTGTGTGCATGACTCCCTTATATCCGAAGAACTTATATATTTTTCTTTCCTAAAAAATTAATGGTACAAGTGGATATAATGAGGGTCGGAACAATGCGGCCCAAACAATACCGTCTAGAATTATGAATGGTCTCCGAACGAACAACTATAAAAAAACACGTATAAATATATATAAGGCTGAGTTCGATGTTAATTAATCATAAAATTATCGCGTCTCGATTTGTAATCTATCAGTTCTGCTCGAATGAGATGTCTGCTCGGTCTCTTGTATCGGCTGTCATTTGATCACAATATCCGGTGTTTTGCCCGGAATAATTGTTGCACTCCTTCCGGTCGCCGTTTTTTATCCATTCTATCATTTTCTCTGTCTAATTCCACCAATCGACACCATTTTTTTTATAATTTCGTTCGGTGAAACGGCAACATTTATTTTCGTCATTGTATATCGTTTTTGATGGTAGGGAAATCGCTCTCGTGTTGTGTGAATAAAAGTCGCGGCGGCGCGAATGGATTGCATAATGCGGTCTGTGTTTATTATTGCCCCGTGATTGATGATTTTATATATAGACAGGTCTCGCGGGATAAATCGACCGTTATATTTGCATAACTCACGGTCGGTCGCCATGATTTTTCGACTGTTGACGAAAGACAATGGTATATTAAATCGGGTTGAAATATTGCATGTAATTTTCATTGCTCATGCAATGTTAATTTTAAATTGAACTAGACTTCTTGCATGCTACATGTTCTTGATACATTTAGTTTACATTTTTGCAAATTGCACTCTCTTGGCCAGGCAAATAAAGTAGTAGGTTACTACGTATAATTTGCTATCAATAAAAAGTTACACAAGCTTAGTTTTCGTTAACCAAACCAAATCCTTGCGTAGGATTATTTGTAATGACATTGTTATCAAAAGCCTACAGCGTATCACTATTTAGAATACTTTGCGCAATTGATTTTGGTACTGGATCATTGAAGTTTGTAATTTCTGCAAAAGTTAAACAATTCATAATCAATCATTATTATATCATTATAATATGCGTTTAAAATCATATAAAACTGTGAAAGTACATTCATAGTATTTTGTTTTTCATATTGAAGCTCTTAAATAATAGCATTGTTGGTGTTTATCAATTACTTATCTAAGCTTATTTAAACATAGTTGGTCAACAGATTTTTGTATAAACTAAACAATCAATTACATTTACTGCTGCTATAATAAAATGCATTTAATAATTGTTTATAAAGGGTTTTCCAATAAGAAGTTTTATTTTGAATAGCAGGCTATTTGGGCAGTTGTCAATTTTGAAGCTATAATCTTTTGACATTTGACAAGTAAAAACTACGCCATTATTAAAAATAGAACGATGCACGCTTCAACAACGCATTGAAATTATTAAAATTCACTACAAAAATGGTGAACAATTTTCAGTCACAGTTCTCAAAACTAAAGCACTTTTTAGTCGTCGTAAAGCACCATCTCGGCCGGCAATAGTAAACCTGGTGGAAAAAATGGAGCTGTTGAGACAAGTTTGTGATGTGAAGAATCAAAACCATGTGCATCGCTTAAAAACACATGAGAATATTGCTGATGTAGCACGTAGTGTTGAAGAAAACCCAGGTTTGTCAATTCCTTGTTGATTTTTGGAATTAGACAATCCACAAACGACATTACACCATATTTAACATAAAGACTTAAGTCTTAAGGCTTTTAAAAGCCTTAACACAAGAACTCAAGTCAGTCGATCACTATAAACGTCGTATCTTCGCTGATTGGGTCCTTCAAATGCATCAAAATGATCCGGAATTTCATCAAAAAATTATCTTCAGTGATGAGGCCCATTTTCACCTTGGAGGCTACGTTAATAAGCATTGTTGCATTTGAGGCTCAGAAAATTCAAGAATGATTGTTGAAAAGTCTTTGCATCTTCAACGTGTCACTGTTTGGTGCGGTTTTTGAGCTGGCGGTGTGATTAGACCCTACTTTTCCGAAAATGAGGCTGGTGCAACTGTTACAGTAAATGGATGGCGCTACTGAGCTATGATTAATAATTTTTTATGGCCGGAATTGGAAGATATTGATGTGGACGACATTTATTTTCAGCAAGACGGCGCTACGTGCCACACAAGCAACAAAACAATCGTAATTTTGCAAGAAAAGTTTCCTGACCGTGTTATTTCTTAAAGAAGTGATCACAATTGGCCACCGAGATCTTGTGATTTAACAACTTTAGACTTTTTTCTTTGGGACTACGTGAAAGAGAAGGTCTATGCCAATTCTCCACATTCGATTCAAGACCTTAAATGATGGAGTTTGTAAAGTTATCGAGGACATACAGCCGCAAATGCTGCTACAATTGTGGTTGTACTAGGCTAAACAAGAAGGCATCATCAACATATGGGGAAGACGAGGACATGGCCATAATTATAAGAGCAAGCGAGGACTTAAATAACTAAATCAAAGAAAAGAAATTGGCAATGTACCTCACTTAAAAAGCGTGCTCAATAATAATGACTTAAAAACAGTAAGTTTATATGCTCCGTGACCAAAAACGCTTTCTTAACAAAGAACGGTGAGCCGTAGAACACTGCGATAAATTACATCTAAATCATCCCGGTCAGCAAAGAAAATAACAAGTTTGGGGAGGATATGCGCAGCATATACGATGCAACAAGTAAGTCTAGAGACAGACTTTAAAGAACGGCAGGGAAAAGACAGCATTTATTTTCACCACCGATGTGGAAAGGGAGAACTCACTGTACATACCAAAAACGACAAACAGACAAACAGGAAAGGAAACACTAAGTTCCGCAAACTAAGGGTCAACGAAAGAGAAACTTTCATAATAAGATCAAAACAAGAAAATGCATACGCAGACATTGCGGAATATGAAAGCAAACGTTGCGCTTGGCATTAACATAAATAGCATTAGCAGGACAAATAAAGAGGACATTTTGTTCAAAATCAAAGGTAGCAAGGCAGAGAAAAGAAATACATCCAGAGGAACAATATGCAGTAAGCTATACAATATAGCAGAGATGGTTGCTCGGCAGCAAAACAGTCACGAATGTTGACGGACCTAGATTCAACGACAGCAGAGGTAAAAATGTCGTAGATAAGGTGGTGGCAAAAAAAAGTTTACAAACAATTAAAAACTACATCATAATATTAAAAAAAAACAGATAGAAAGAATAGCTGTTACCTGTGCAAGGTAAAAGGCCACAGAACTAAAACAATGCGGTGTCCAACATACAGGAAGTTAGTAAAAGAGCTAAAATCATAATACTGCGTACATACTTGCAACAATCTGCCGTACCGCAACACCTTCGCGTAACATCGTCGCGTACCATCACTCCGCAACATAACTGCGTACTGCAACATCGTCTCGTAACATTTTCTTTGATCCGACAGCAGAAAACCGACAAGCGATGAGACGCTGTTGCGGGGTGATGTTGCGCGAGGATGTTACGCGACGGTGTTGCGGTACGGCAGATTGTTGCAAGTGTGTACGCAGTATAAGAGTTTTATAAACAGAGATAAAAGAGCAATAGACTTGCTTAAACATACCTGCTACACCAAAGTTATCAACCTGGCGCTTATCTTTTCTTCTTCTTGGCGTGCTTTATCCGCTCCGGATATTAGCGATCATTATCACAATCTTCTCCTTGTCCACTGCACTGCAAAAAAGTTGCAACCACTGGCGTAGATTTTTAAGCCATAAAATTTGGCGTTTTTCAGGGCCTTTTCTTCCCATCACTTTTTCTTCCAAAATCAGTTGGAGTATTCTGTATCTATTACTATGCCTCATTACGTGTCCGAGATATTCCAATTTCCTAATCTTTACAGTTTTCAATATTTCCTGTTCCTTGTCTATTCTCTGCAGAACCTCTTCATTACTAATGTGCTCTTTCCATGAGATATTCAGGATACGACGATATGTTCATAGTTCAAAAGCTTCCAATTTTTTTTTTATCCTTTGATAGAGTCCAAGATTCGACGCCGTACATTAGTGTTGAGAAAACGTAGCAGCGCAACATTTTGATCATATTTTGCATGTTCAAGTCTGGGCTGTTGAAAACTTTTCTCATCTGGATAAATGTCGTTCTTGCTTTTTCTATCCTACATTTGATTTCTACTAAATGATCCCAGAATTTATTCACGCATGTGCTTAGATATGTGTATTTGTCCACTTGATCTATGGTTTTGTTGTTGAGAAGTATAGTCTGCCGTGATGGATTATATTTACTGACCAGCATATATTTGTTTTTTTTTTTTTAGATTGAGATCGATTCCGTATTTCTTTTTGACTAGTTTGATCTTATGCATCATCAGCTGAAGTCTTTGAGTTGTACTCGCCAATATAACAGAGTCGTCTGCATACCTTAAATTGTTAATTATTTTGCCGTTGATCGATACTCCTTCCTCCACTCCATCCAGCGCCTTCTTAAATATTTCTTCAAGTATATGTTAAACAAGGTTGGCAAAAGCACACAACTGCAAATTTAGATATTTTCCGTGTTTTGGTCTTCAACTCGTATTTTTGCCAATAGAAGTTTCTTATTATGCGGATGTTCTTATCGTCGGCTCCGGTGATTTTGAGTATCTTAAGCAATTCTTTGTGTTTTACTTGATCAAACGCTTTGCAGAAATTTATAAAACACAAATGTACTTGCAGTTAACGTCTTTTCATCTCTGGATTATTACATTAAGCGCAAATAGTGCCTCCCTGGTACTCAACGCATTCCTGAAACCAAATTGCGTTTCTTCAATATGGTCTTCGCATTGTCGGTATATACGGCGGTGTATAATTTTTTGAGAAATATATTAAGAGCATGGCTCATTATGCTTAAAGTACGATATACGTCGCACTGCTTTGATGTTGGTTTTTTCGGAATAGTAATAAATGTGGATTTGAGCCATTCTTCGGGTATCTTTCTTTATATAGTTGAATAAGCGTATTTAATTTTCGTTAAAAAGCTTGATTATTTCAGTTGGGATTTTATCTGGGCCTATCGCTTTGCTATTTTTTTATGTGTTTATTGCACTTCTAACTTTTTTTCTTTGTTATTTGAGGTACAGGTAGGCGTTTTTTATACCATGATTCTCTGGACAAGAATCTTTAAAAAACTTGTAGAAATAGTGTTTCCACATCAATATTTTCTTTTTGGTGTCTGTAATTTCAATTCCACTTTTGTCAACAAGTCTTCCCTGTACTCTTTTCCTACCAGTACCCGAGGCCTCTTTTATCTTTCAATGCATATTGAAGTGATCATGTTTCTTTTGTAGTTCTTCTATTTTTAGACATTCAGCTCTCATCAATTCTTTCTTAGCATTCCTGATTTTTTTTTATTTGTTTATTTAGTTTGTTTGTAATTTTCTTGGTCTTTACTTTAAGCATCCTTCTATCATTTATCATTTTCAAAATGTCACTCCTAATGTTTTTTGCGTCTCTTTTTTGGTACATGTTTTTTTAATTATAGCACCAAGTACGTTTCTGATGTTTTCACATTCCTGCTTTACGCTTAGATCTCCTGCGTTTACTGTTTCAAAACTTTTGATTATTGAGTTGGTTATAACTGTTCTGAGATTAACTTCTTCTTTCACCTTCCTTAAGTCGTATATTGGGTCTGGTGATTGCTGTTTTTTTTTTATCTTTTTAAGTCTAGTCTTTAATGATGCCACAAGAGGGTTGTGATCAGAGTTTGCATCTGTTTCCGGATATTATTTTGCAGATTTTATGCTGTTTCAAAATCTCTGGTTGATAGTTATATAGTAAATTTGGTTTTTGACTACTTTTTGAGTTGTATTTGCTGGTGATGTCCAAGTATATAGGCATTGGACAAGACTGTTCCTTCTATCATTCCCTGACCCAAGTCCATAAGGTTCGACTATATTGTAATCCTTTTCTTGTCCAACCTTAGCATTGAAATCTCCCTTTACTAGTGTAACCTTGTTTTTCTTGGTTGATTTTAAGACATATTCTATCTGTTCATATAGTTTTTCTACCTTTGTGTCATCCATGTCTGTAGTTGGAAAGTATACTTGTTCGATGTTTATGTTAAATGGCTTTGCTTCCAGTTGAACCATTATGACTCTATCTGAATAAAATATTACATTTTTTACAGAGCTTTTGAAATCACGGGTTACTATGATGGCTATCCCATTTTAATGTTGTTTGTCTGCAAAGTATATGCAATGGTTAAGTACTGTATTACATCCCAAGCCCTTCTAACGCATCTCACTTATGCCCATAATTTTCATCTTCATCCTATACATTTCTTGCACAATGTTGTGAATCTTTCCATCTTCATATGCATTCCGCACATTCCACGTGCCTACTTTTATTAGTTTGGTCTTTTTTATTGCGTTTTTGCGCTATAGTGTATTGTTCTTCTCTATTCTGGACTCGGAGATTCTTTGAACCCCTGTCCCATTTAAGAGACGCCGATACTCGGGGCCGTTTTTAGTTTTGTCCGTCATAATGATAATTGTACTAGGGATGTCTTAGAGACCTTTAATGCAGTAATTTCCCGTTCCCTTTTCGCATTACCAAGCTGCTGACCAATTTGTCGGTTCATCCGCCTTTGGAAGTGATTTCTCACTTCTGGGGCAAGAAATTGCCCCACTCCTGCCAGCACCTCCACCCGAAGCTGTTGGCTGGCAAAAAGATGCTGCTTATACCGGCAGCAACTCGGTTAATGCAATAAATAAGTTTAATGGAAAAAATTTACAGCTATTTTAAGATTACAAAATATTGAGTCTACATATTTCCAAATTCCAACTTGGCTCAATTTGAGAGATTTCTGCACAAACTGGGTCTGGATATCAGAAGCGGCAACATAGCCATCGTACTTGGTAGCAACTTTAACGCCAAATCACCTCTCTGGGGTTTGGCAAAAAAGATCAAGCGCAAAAATGTTTTAAGTGAGTGGCTAGGTGAAGTTGATCTACTTGTCCTAAACAGGGACAACAAACCCACCTACGAGAAGTTTAGTAAAACACCTTGCATAGATATTACCTTGTGTTCTGCAGGTCTTGTGAATATAGTTAACGGCTAGAAGGTTAGTTAAAATCTGAGCGACCACAATAATATTTATGTGTGAACCTGCTCCAAATCTTTCCATAAAAAACACAAAAGGCTGTTTTTTTGCACCGGACAAAGCAGCGTAACTAGCAAATCTGGTTAAACAAAAAATAGAGAAACAAACAAACTGCAGTACCAATAACGTAGGAGGCTCACAAGAGAAATGGCCAAAAGGACAAGTCTAACTTAGAAGAGCTCAAATTAACCAACAAGAAACACAAAGTTAGCCTAAAACATGCAATAAATGCTGCCTGACGCGTTCTATTGAACAAAATAGAAAAAGATTTGTTAGAAAAATGCTACAAAATAGTGACCGGTAAACTCGGTGTTTACAGCTCAATTTCGCTCACAAACGAATAACAGATGAAAGTGACAAGAGTTGTTTCTGCACTACAAAGAAACAAAGTAGAAAAAAAAGACGACAAACCAAGAAAGTTCTTGGTTGCACTGCAGAGGAAGTGAGGAAAGCAGAAAAAACTGCATGCCCCGACGCTATTCCGCCAGAAGTAGTCAAGGTCTTGGTCAAACAAAACGTAAAGCTACTGTCCAAGACGGCACTTCTCCAGACGAGTGAGAAGGTAGCTAAGCTAGCTCTTTTGGAGAAACCAAAAAAAGCCGTAAACAATCTGCTGGCATATAGACCTCTGTGTCTCATAAATACAATGGAAAAAAACTCTTTAAGCATGTGCTGAACAGCAGGTTTGTAGAAAAACTCCAGAAATGGCGGGTTATCTTACCATTACTTTGAATTTAGAACAAAAAAGTCAATCATAGACGCAATTTAATTGGCTAAAAACGCAGTCAAAAAAGCCAAAAAAAAAGAAACGTGCCATCCTGGTTACTCTGGATGTCAAAAACGCTTTTAACTCTGTACCGTAGCCAAGAATCAAAAAAAGTTGAGAAAAGTATCTTGCAATACCTTATCTACCTCATTTGCTTGTATCTACAGATCAGGAGGATCTTAGTAGGCTACAACTTCTTTCTTAGTATGACCTGTGGTGTACCACAGGGATTGGTTCTAAGACCGACTCTGTAAAATATATACTACTACAACATGCTCAGGATGAAACTACTAGAAAACTAGGGCAAACAGCAGAAGAACAATGTGCTCCGTAGTGAACTTTATAATGTTACACTGGGCACTGTACAAATACAAGAAGATGCGTATTAGACGGTGTCGACGAGTGCAATACAGGTAATTGCGGGAGTAATCCCGTTGCACTTGTTGGCCAAGAAGAGAACTTATACGTCTGGAACAAAGCAATAATTCAAAATCAATATTTGCAAATCATATAATTAATGAAAATTACACTTTTCCAAATTTATACAATTTAGTAAATTTGCTTAGCGGCAACAAAAATTAGACTTATTAGAAGCTTTAGAAATTTACAACAAAACAAAAAGAAAACCAATTCACCATTTTTGAACGACCAGTTGTACAAAATATTAGATTTTACTTTAGAAAACGGTTTGTTCAAAGATATCTTCTTAAATCAAATACTGAAAATGCATTAAGTATAGATGAATTTTTGTCTATAATATAATTTTATATAAAAAAATATCGAAATTGTTGAAATATTGCAAATATACCTTTAACCTATACCTAAGAAGAAAGACAAGTCTGATTCTTAAGAAATAATAGATTAATTTTTACAAAATCACAACAGAATAATATCTCAAATACTTAATATAGATTTTTATCAAAACAGTCAACAACAGATAGGAAAATCTTGCAGTAGCTGTTAAACATTGTGGAAGCTAATATATGGTATCCTATAGTCTTATTTATAGTTTTGCAACCGATGGCACTTTTCATATTTCATACTTTATTAATGAAAACTTAGGAATGACCAAATTTCAGATTAATATTGCATTATCAAACGGTGATCAACTACTAGTAATAATATAGCTAACTATAGACCAATTTTTGCGTTATCAACATTATCAAAGGTTTAAAAAAAATATATAAATTTACAAATAATAGTCTTTTTAAACAAATATAATATTCTCTCAACGTGACAACATGGTTTTTGTAAAAATAAATCTGTTAAAACTGCTGCACTATAATTAATTAAATTTGTTATTTGCAAAAATAATCAAAATAAATATGTCATTATGTCATAATATTAATTTTTTTTTTTAATTTGTATTTTACGTTTGACAGTGTAAATATAGATTATTTGATCGTTAAACTACACAGTTTAGTTTTAGAGGTTCTGCAGCAATTTTTAAAGTTTCTTACCTTACGGATCGTAATATGTTGTAAAAATAATATTTCATCAAAACAAATAAAATTAGAAATGGCAGTTCCATAAGGCTCTATACTTGGTCTCTTGTTATTTTTAATGTTTATAGATAATCTACCAGAGTTTGTAACAGAAAGATCAGTAATAATGTACGCTGATGATACCACAGTTTTAATATCTGCGAAAAATCCAACTTATAGTTTAAAAAATAACTATATATGCAAATTGTGTTTTTGCAAAAGTTGCAGCAAACTTATTTTACTATAATTTTTTTGCCCTATGACGATTTTAAGCGGGAACACACAATTTTTATTAGAAAACATAAACGTTTTATACATTAACCTTAAAAAAATATCCAATGCATTAATTTTATTCCAAGAGTAAAGTTATACTACATTACAGCAAACTGCATGCAATTTCTTCTTCACTGTTATCCAAACGAAGTTTTGTAGTTTTAATTTCATCTCATAATAAACTTACAATTGATAAGTTATCATTTTTTTTTGTAAAAATTGGCTTGTAAATATACTTGCTGTAATGAAAATAGTTTATTTTGGCTTCTTTTAATTAATTTGACAAATTTAATTTAAGTATTTTATTTAAAATTTATCTGTCAAAATTTTAAGTCTTAATTGCAACACTTTTTTACCAAGCTCAAAATTTTAATTATTATTACCATAATAATTGGTTTAATCTGCAAAATTATAATTTTTTTACATTATGAATATCGATCTCAATGCGTTTCTTTTGAAACCAAACACAATACTCTACTTCAACTAGAACCGGAATTAAAGTTTCAGTGGGACCTTCCGTAGACAATTTTTAGAAGGTATTAAAATACTTTTCTTTTGCTGTCAATATTTTCGTTTTTATTACATCAAGAAGTAAAATTTAAAAAAAGACTAGGTGACTCATGTGGTTATGGTCCAGATGGTATTCCTAAGGTATTGTTGAAAAAATGTGTCTGCTTGCTAACCACTCCAATTACAATGCTGTTTCAATCATCATTACATAGCGAGTCATAAATTCTGGAAACAGTCTTATGTCACTCCAATATTTAAATCTGGTGTAAGATCTGAAATAACTAACTATAGAGGGATTTGTAAGCAATCAGTAATCTCCAAATTATTAGATAAGATTGTTTCAAAGCAGATCAAATAGATTTCAAAAAATGCTTTTATTGAAGAGCAGCATGGATTTAGAGAAGGACGTTCTACTTCAACTAATCTATTGCTGTACCAAGATTTTATTTTAAGTTCGTTTGAAATTAATCAACAAGTAGATGCTGTCTATACGGATTTTGCGAAAGCATTTGACCGTGTTGATCATTGTATTCTTATTGCCAAGCTTACTGCCTTAGGATTTAATAACAGTATTGTAAATTGGCTAAAAAGTTACTTAGTAAACAGAACACAGTGCATTAAAATTAATAATTTTTTGTCTAAACCTATACTGGTGACATCTGGGGAACCACAGGGGTCGCATTGTGGGCCATTACTATTTAACTTGTTTATAAATGACTTACCATCAATATTTAAGTACTGTAATTCTTTATTGTTTGCAGATGACTTAAAACTATTTAAAAGAATAAAAAATCTGAATGATTGCCATCAGATCCAATATGACCTAGATCAACTTTCGCTGTGGTGCGATAATAACAAATTTCATTTAAACATTAATAAATGCAAATCAATTACGTTTTCTAGATGTAGAAACACAATTGCCCATGCATACACAATTAATAACAGTGATTTAGATAACGTAAAAGAAATATGCGATCTAAGAGTCATGATGGATCATAAACTTACTTTCAATAGTCATATTCAAAATGCATTAAACAAGTCCAGAAAAATGTTAGGTTTTGTAAAAAGATCATCAAAAGAGCTACAAACAGCAACAACAGTTTGTCTGTTTAAAACATTGGTTAGATCCATACTTGAATATGGGTCTATCATATGGAGTCCTTATTATAAAGGACAAATAAAGAACATTGAAAAAATTCAATTACATTTTTTCAAATACCTTAGGTATAAAACCAATTATAAAATGACAGTAGAACACTTATCATTAAACTTTAATTTGATTTCGTTAAAAGATAGAAGAATTGTTAGTGATTCCTGTTTTACTCATAAACTAATTAATGGCTATATTGTTTGTTCAGAGCTGTTGGCTAAATTTAATTTTAATTTTAGTCAAGTAAAAATAACTCGTAGCATTTCTCTTTTTAAAGAAAAGTTGCATAAAACAAATTATGGCTATCAGAATCCTACATCAAGACTTATGAGAGAATGTAATTTATTAAATGATAATAGTCTTTTTGATCTTTTTACATTATCTGCAAATTCATTTAAAAACAAATGTAGACAAATTAATTTTAATATGTATTTTAATGTGTAATTTAGTTATAGTATAGTTTTGTATCATTGTTTATACATTTATACTTTTATTTTGTAATCAATTATTGTAAACCAAAGGATGTATTCCGTTAATAAACCATTATTATTAACTACTAGTAAAGAAGAATTGAGAATTTTGACTTAGTTTAGGTAGGTAAATATTTATTTGCGTATTAATAATTATGTCATTTGATGTTTTGTTTTTAATTTTAAAATTCTTTTAAAAAAAATTACTACTATAATTTTTATCTTTTTGTTATGCTATTATTATTTTATTACACGTTTATTGAAATGCTGGAAACAATAATATTGTTTATAATACAGCAATAATTTATGACATTATTTATTAATCTCATAAATAATTTTGATTAATTGCATATTTAACAATGTCACTGATGTTTTATTTTTGCTATAAATTGTTTTGTAGTATTTGTTATAATTGAATCTTTTATGTTCAATTTAAAATATATTACAAATAAAAGTCAATATGTAATATGGGCAATTCCATTTCAAACGGAGCAGAGCAAGAGGGGTGCATTGAGAAATTTGCTTTAGTATTTTTTTTCAGTTTCTATAACTTGTTAGTAGTCATTTAATCGGTTCATAAAGATATAAAACCTTTTAAAAAAAATCTACGATATTTTTAATTTTTTTGTCGTTTTTTAACTTAATCGAATTTTTTGTTTAAAAATCGCATATTTAAATTAAAAAAAAATATTAGTGAAATCAATCAGAAATTTTTCGTAGAATGCACATCTGGCGCCATTTCAATTCTATAATCCACAAAAGCCATAAAACCATGTTTTTGTTCTCAGTGGGCTGGGCAAAAAGGAGCATTTTTTAATTTTTTTTTAAACCGCTAAAGTTGACGTGTTTTGATGTAAATTAATTAGAAAATATAAATTTGTCTTGTGTATTTGGGTTTTAAGGGTCTAAAACTCAAAAAACTGCAAAAATTAGGCCTATATTTTTTTCAACATAAACTCTTCCAAATACACAAATGCAGTTTTCAGAGGAACTATACATCAAGTATTGTTAAAAATTTGAGTTTTGCAACCAATTTTACATGGAAAATAGTCAGTGTCGTGCTTATCTGGCGTAAAAAATCCTATCTAAACATTTTTTTTCTTTACTTAACTTTTTTTTTTTAATTTTTATTAAAGATTATTTAGCTTATATTTTTTTAAACTCATTTAAGAAGTTCAACAAAGACGTCTTTTGTCGCTTGAACCAATTTTGAGCCATTTTACTTTTTGTTTGATAGTTTTTGCGCTTGCTGCACAAATTTAGACTCGATTTATCGGCACCAAAATTTGAGAATATTATTATTTTTGGCGTTCATAAATAAATCCGCCCGGCGCTTATCAAAATTTAATAAAAAAAAGTTTTAAACCACACCCTAGTGTGTTTATAGTATTTTTTGTAAATATGAATAAATAATTTTTAACACATATTTTGTCTGAAAATTTTGTAAACAGTTTTTTCTAGATGGACTTTTCTTTGGCCGATAAGTACAACACTAACTATTTTCTTTGTAAAATTGTCCCCAAAATTCAAATTTTTAATAATATTTAGCATATTGTTTCTCTGAGCGCAGCTAAACGTGTATTTGTAAGAGTTTATGTTGCCTACTATGCAGGTTTTTTGAGTTTTAAACCCTTAAACCTCAAATACACAGAACAAATTTATATTTTCCAATTAATTTACATGAAAATACTTCAATTTTAGCGGTTATATTTTATTTATAAACTCTCCTTTTTACCCAGCCTACTGAAAACGAAAACATGGTTTTATAGCTTTTGCGGCTTATAGACAGAGTATAAATTTAAAATGGCTCCAGATTTAGATTTTACAAAAAAATTCTGATTGGTTTTACTAGTAAATTTATTTTTTTAAGTTAAATTTGCGTTTTTTAAACAAAAAATGCGATTAAGTTAAAAAACGACAAAAAAAAAGTTTAAAAAATTGTAGAATTTTTTTTTTAAGTTTCATACCTTCATAAACCAATCGAAAGACTACTAATAAATTATAAAAACTTAAAAAAAAACACTAAAGCAAATTTCTAAATAAAACAACATAATTTTAAAAACTAGTAATATAACAAAATCAGTTTGCACCTTGCATTTTTTTAATTTATACCTTTCATAGTACAAGTATAATAATATATTTTTGTATTATTTTACTCTTCAATGTAATTACATCTTTGAAAAAGAAAAATTGTCTTCTCTAATATGTATATAAAATTTGGTTACTAATAATAATACTTTATTGACAGTATAACGAACCATATACAACTGCAGTACATATGTATACAAAAATTATACTAATTTTAAAAATAATTACACAAAAAACATTTTAAAAAACTACAATAAGCAAAAACATAACATAAAAAGTTTACGCCTTTTGAGTTCTACAGTTATTTTTAGAACAAAAAAGATTAAAGTTAATTTCAAATGACGCATTATTAACATATCTCCACATTCTAGAAAGTGAATGTGTAAGTAGTTTAGAGAAATAGTGGCGTTTGTCTAGTACGCCTATCGTTTGTCTAGTACGCCTATCATTTGAGGAAATATAATGGTTACGTTTTTAGAAGATTTCCCGACATTTTTGTAGCACAATTAAACATAAAGTGTATATGATCGATGGAAGTTTTTGGTAAAAAATTACACATAAATATTTTATCTGATTGACACCAGTTTAAGTCATTCTGCAAAAGATGACAATACTAAGTTTTTATCAATTTTAAAATCGTCCGCAAATAACATAAATAAAGATACATGAAAACAACATAAAAGGTTATTGATAAAAAGGAAGAAATGTATTGGCCCACAATAGGATCCTTGAGGCACACCAGATGGTAAAGTAAAAAAAACAAAAGTTATTAATTTTTACGCACTGTATACGATTTTCCAAATAGCTTGTTAACCAACAAATCACAGTGTCAGGAAAACCAACTGCATAAAGTTTATCAAATAAAACACTATGGCTTACATGGTCATATACATCAGTGTAAATTTGCAGCTTTGAATCAAAGGCATTGATTAAATCGTTTTCATATCAGACCAGATTTGTCACAAAAACTATGTTGCTCTTCTACTAAAATATTTTTGAACATCCATTGACTAGTACAAATACTTATATAGTTTTTAATATCTTTCTTATGTCCAGTTTTATGAAATGACGTGATGTAGCTTTTTTCTACAAGAACCGTCCCTTCATTTAGAAACATATTAAAAAGAAACACTACAGTTTTGAAATTGAATAAATGCAATTCTTTAATAGCAATGAAAGAACCTTATTGAGTCCAGTATGAGGTTTTCGATCCCATTAAAAACACCCAATAAACTTATTAAAAGTTTTCTATAGAGTACTAGTTTGTTGTATTTATACATAAGTGCAACATAAGTATCCAAATCATAAACAGAACAAAAAAAATAGCAAACGTTTTAACATAGTCATCTCCATTATTACTCGTCCACTCGCACTAATGCATGGTAGTAGGAAAACCATTTTATTTTCTAGATTTGTTAACACACCTCCAAAAATGTTTTGGGTTGGCTTCAATGTCATTCTCAGTACATAAAATGTATTGACTATAAAGACGTTCATTTAGATTTTTACAAGGTTTTTACATCTGTTTTACTATATTTTTTTAAATTATTTTAGCAGCTGTTATTAATTTAACCAAAGTGAATGTTAATTTTTGATAGCAGGTTTTTACATGTTATACGGGTCAACAGCAGAATTTTTTTAAAGCTTTTTACTGTTGAACAAATTTCTAAAATTGTTAGGTTTAAGAAACATTGTTTTTGAGTATTTATATTTAGATTTTTAGTATTCTTAATTTGACTATTTGATAGTTTATTTTGAAATTGTGTTGAATTGGTGGCAAATTCCATTTCATTTTTTATAATAGTAGTATATAACATACATACATTTTTTTTTATAGTTTGGTAATGTTATCATTTATCCAAGTTATATTTCTGTACCGCCCTATTTTTATTATTGTGGTTTGCAATTTTGCTTTGTTTATAATATTTATTAGTTCCTGACAGTTTCTTTCTAGGATCTGTGTATTAACAATGTTTCTGAACCTGTTTTCATTAGTAACTGTTAGTTTTTTAGAAGCAATTATTACTGAAATCCAAATTTTAATTCACAGTTTTTACTTTTTTTTGGTTTTCTAATTAATTAACCTTTTTGACAAATTATTGTATATTGCTGTACAACAAACATTGAAAATAAACAAATGTGTCAGTTAAATCATTTGCCACTCTTTGACTGCTAAATAATCATTTGACAATTGAGTTTTTTTTTTTTGACGTAGTGAAGTGTTTGGTTTTCTTCTCTGCGTAAGTCCTGCTGTTAATTTGTCCTAGTCATTGTCTATAATGTGGTACTAGATTGAGGTGAGCTGGTTTCGGCCTAGCGGAATTCTCGCAGTCTGCTGCGGCAACACATGCTGTCTCCGGCCCATCTCTCCCTATACCCTATTTTTCTGTTCTACTTTCTACACTGGCATTCTCCTCTCTTTTCTCCCATTCTTGTGTTATTCAGCTTAGATATTTGCATTGTTCTTAGGTATTTTCTTAGTTTTTCTATATCTTCATTAACTTCTTCCTTGTTCTATCCTCTTTCTTTCATAAATATTTTGTGCTGCTCAATTAAATGCATCCCTTTTGGTAGTCCTATATTTGCCAGTTCTTTGTGTCCCTTAGTTGCCAGATATACTCTGACCATTTCAAAAGTTGCATTTTCTGTCAACCTCGAGATGGCGTATCTTCCGTTTAAAAATTGTTTAGTCAATTCCTTCAATTTATTTTCCTTGAGCAGTTCTCTCCTTTTCCTCCTTATTTCTGCTATTTCTGTTGGTACTAGGGTTTCAGTATATGTTCTTCTCTTGTCTTTCTGTTCATCTTCCATTGCTTGGCAAGCATAGTTGTTTTGATCTTCTTTGTTTCTTTCCTCTTTATTATTTTTTTCCATATTCTTTTGCTTCCATTTAGCTTCTTGCTTCTCCTTCCTTTGTCTTCTGTGGTTTTTAATTTGAGTGTTTTCTTTTATTTTGGTTTACCTACATCTCAAAGCTTCTAACTCCTCTATCTTAAGTTTAAGTTTTACAATATTTTATCATCACAGTTGCGTTTTTGGTTTAGTTCACATACACATGTTTGGCTTTTATGTCATCATTTAACAGTTTTGATTAGTTCGGACAGCATTGTTTGACAATGTTTTATTTATTAATTTTTTTGTAATATTACAATAACTTTTGACAGTTTAATTACGTTATTATTTACCTACTGTATCATTATTGAACAGTTACGTTTTTGTTTGACAGTTTTGTTCATGTTTGAATGTTGCTTGTCATAGTTATTTTATTTTATTGTCTTTTGGTTATTTGTTGTTTTGATATATGTTAATTTTAGATAGTTATCATAGTCATCATTTGACAGTTGCATTTTGACTATAGTTTTTTATGGTCTTACAATTACTATTAGAACGATTAAAACTGAATTTTAAAATAGATTATTACTCTGTTTCATTGTTGACAGTTGTATCAATTAAATCATTATCTGTTAATGTTTTACAGTTAAATAATCAATTGGCGATTGAATTCAAGTTTGACAAATGTTTATTATTGCGTTTTGAATTCAGTTTAGATACATGTTGATATATGACTTTTGTTTATTTTAATTTACTGTTTTATTAAAAACAGTTTTTCAATTAAGTCATTATCTGTTACTGTTTGATAGCTAAATAATCATTTGACAGTTGAGTCCAAATTTAACAAACGTTGCGTTTTGGGTTTAGTTTACATACATGTTATTATTTGACTATTTACCTATGTTCCAAAAATGTTCTTCAAATGTTAAAACAATTGTAAAAAATTGTCCACAAGCCACAGTCGCAAATGTTCCATATTATTATAAATGTTCCGCAGATATCAAAAAAGTAAGTATGATTAACAAAGCTTTTAACGTTCTAAAAATATTTGAAAACTGTCAAAAATGTTCCACAAATGTAAGAACTGATTGGTATATGTTAAATACATTTTTAAAATGTGTATGTTCCACAATGGTTAAAAATGTTCCACGATTGTAAAAATTTCCCAGCTGTCAAATATATTCTACAAACAAATAAATCTGATAACCAAATGTCAAAAAAATTTCAATTGTTAAAAATACAAAAGTTGTCAAAAACCTTTTATAATGATCAAAAATTCGTCAAATACAACAGATTGTTTAAAAATTGTAAAAAAAAATTGGAACATTTTCAAAAATGATCCTTAAGTCTGTTGATATATTTTTAAAATGTCAAAAAAACCCAAAATTGTTAAGTATGATTTCTCAAGTCTGATAATAAATTCAAAAATGTTCTAAAACTGTCACTATTACGAAATCTTCAAAAATGTTTTAAAAGTGAAAAAAATCTAAAGTTATCAAAAAGTTCCTCGAATAGGTTATGTCAATTTGAGCGTATCGATACTTTTTTATTTTTAAAAACAGATGATAATTTTTTTTGATACATCAAATAATTTTTTCCAGAAATTTTATCCAAATTACTGTAACTCAATTAACAATTTTTGTTGACAATTACTAAGTTAATAAGACTTATTGACAGATGTAATCACTTTTTGTATGACAGTTTACAATAAATTTATCAGATCTAATACTTTTTTGCCATCTTATAATATTTGTATACATTACTATAACTCTTTTACGGTTTTTGTTACTTTTCTGACAGTTTTTATCAATTAATAATGTTTATATACATTAAACATGTCAAAACTGGGTGCGCCACTGAGTAAATGTTGTTTGTTAAATTTTGTGTTAGTGTAATTTTGCGTGTGATATATATATATATATATATATATATATATGTATATTTATATATATATATATTATATATATGGGTAATTTCATTACTTTTTGACTAATTTGAAAAAGTTGACCTCATTGATTTTGCTCAAATTTTCAGTGATCAAAATATGGATGAAAAAAATGAGATTCCTAAAATTTTGGACCTTAGAATATTGCCTGTTCAAAATGACACACATTTGAAGGTCAGAAATTACACGATAAAAAGTGTTTTTTAGCTTATTTTGTATCTCATTTTTGGGCTTCCGCAAAAAGATAAAAAGGTCCACTATGGCTCAAATTATTCCTTATTACATGTACTTTAAAACCCATATTTTTATGTGTAATATTGTAACAGTCATTTTGACATAATAAGCTTCAAACATTATTCCAAAAAAAACCGTAAATTTTGCAAAATTGCAGAATTTTGCTTTCTTTAAACCGTTCTAACTTTGTCAAATCTTAACAAAATTTGATCCACAAAATCTTGATTTCTTCGTGTTTAATGTCTTTTTAAAGTAATCACACAAGACTTATGGAATCAATACGTATACACCACTATTTTGGTGCAGGATGTTGCACATGTTTTTACGATCTTCAAAACTTGTAATATTCAGATCCCGAAAAAACGCTGTCACCCTATGTCGATTTTAGTGAAAATTTCAGTAAATATTCTTTAGAACACAAGAAAAAAGGTTATCTATATGAGAAATGGTATATCGGGCATTATCAAAAAAATTTTAATATTAAAAAAAATTCAAAATCGGCAAATCGAACATTTTTGCATCTCAATTTTTAGACCTCTTGAAAAAGATAAAATGGTCCACAAAGGCTCAAATTATTCTTTATTACATGTACTTTAAAACCCATAATTGTATATTTAATGTTGGTCAGTTTGATAAATCAAGCTTTAAACATTATTAAAAAAAAAAAAAACGTAAATTTAGCAAAATTGCAAAGTTATGCTTTGTTTATACCGTTCTAACTTTGTCAAATCTTAAAGAAATTTGATCCAAGAGGTCTAGATTTCTTTGTGTTTGGATCCATTTTCATACAGTTTTTCCTACTGTTACCAAAACGTTGGAGGCATGAAAACTAAAGGTGTATTTTTAGACTTATGTTTTACCAATGACCGTGATATATCAGAGATAAATGTAAAATGTGATACTTGCTGTGATAATTTAGTATGTAATAACGTTTTTTTATGATTTTAAATTTTATGATTTGCATACTCATGTTGCACTTATGTATAAATACAACAAACAAGTGCTTTATAGAAAACTTTTATTAAGTCTATTGGTCTCACAGGTAACCTCGCCACTGGACTCTATGGAATACCTTTATTACTATTAAAGAATTGCATTTATTCAATTTCAAAACTATTATGTATTTTTTTTAATTTTGTTTTTAAATGAAAGGTTGTTCCCTAACATATGAAAACAAAACTACACCACGCCATTGCATAAAACAGAACCTAAGAAAGACATTAAAAACCATAATGGTTATTGTATTCAATCTGCCATACTAGTCAAATACAATAGATGTCCAATAATATCTTAGTAAAAGAGCAACATGGTTTTTGTAAGAGATGGTCTATATTGACAAACCTGCTTTATAGTCGGAGAGCTCGCGTCAAAAAATGCAAGAGTTTTTGGAAGCTTGATATTTTGAATTGGGTTTTATTTCAATCATGAAAAGCCAGCCTAGAGTCAGCAGGTCTGCCGTCGGGACACCTGGCGCTGAGACGCTCGCAAAGATGTAAAATTAATTAACACCTCCAAATTGTTTTCAAAAAGCTCAAAATTTGTATATCATTATTTCATTATTTTCTAAAAGATTTATATTTATGTCTCCTATAATTTTTTTTCTCAAACCAAATACTTAAAAATAGCGCATATAAAAGCACGTTATTATTTATATTTAAAAAAAAAAAGAAAATACTTGCATCTTTTTTTTTTTTAAACTTGTTTTTAAGTTCTGGGAAATTTTCAAAATTCAAGAAAAAAATGTTTGGCTACGAAATATTATTCTTTGAACAAATTAAAAAAAATAAGTTTCTTACAACTTTTTCTAAAAATGCAACCCTGAAAAAAATCATTTTTTTTTCAAATTTTGATTGCTTATTACTTGGAAATTGCTAACTGAAAAAATCTGAAAAAGTTCACATGATCAGGATTTATGTAAAGAAAAACATTTTCAATGGTTTGAGCAAAAAAAAATTTTAATTCCGTACACTTGACTCATACATGGCCATATGCTATCTTGTAGTCTGTAAATAGCCAATATTCTTATATTTAGTTTTAAGTTATTTATTTTAACTTCTATATATCTACAGTTATCGTGAGTTACTAATAGTATAGTCATACTCTTTTTTTAATAATATAGTTACACCATCAAAACTGTATTGATTCTTGTTTAGCCATGTTTAGTTATTAATTCAATGTAATGTCGCTATTTTCTTTGTTAAATAAAATTCTCAGATCTGTAATGTCTATTAGTTTTTCATTAAATTTAGTTGAATTATTTATAGTTATATTATTAGTATTTTGTGTGTAAAATGAATCCATGATTTAAAGAAAAAATATAAAATAGTTGGAAAAATTGATAAGATAAGTAAAATACTAAATATCTATTTGTAAACTATTACGAATAATTAGTGCGCTCCGACAATGTAGAATCAATTTTTCAAGGACACCGCACTTAATTTCATCGACAGCTGTAGATCTATTTTCATTGTATTTGTTGTTGATATGATTACAGTTTATGCATTTTTTTTAATTTGTGAAGAGCTTTTATTTTGTTTATGATTATATCCACAGAACTTACATGTAATTTTACCTGTGCATGATTTTGTTTTAGAGCCATATTCATAACATTTAAAGCATCTTTTTATCTTGATTTGTTGAACTTATAATAAATTTAGTTTTTACTGCATATATTTATTTGTAATTTTAATATTCAGTTAAAAGAAATGATTCTAGGAAATCATTATATTATATTAATAATCCAATATGCCGAAGGTAATTTAACAATAAAATATATTTGTAGTTCTGTATTTGAAAAATTGTTATTTTATATTATACAATGTGTGTATCTACAAACCTTGATACCAACTATGCTATACAAAACATAATATTAAGTCTTTTCTTTAAGTAGAATTCAATTATTTAAACATTGATAATTAATAACTGTCGGTTATTTCACATCTATACAGCAAACATTTATAAACGATAAACTTTATATTTAGAGATATGCATACAAATGTAAAAAAAAATCATTCATTAATTAAATTAAATGGTAGTTTACATTTAATATAAATATTCACCTGATCATAGGCAAAACGTATTTATATATTCATAAAAAAAAGTTATGATCCCTTGTAAATTATATAAAAACCCAGATATTCTAGGATAATAAATAGTTGCCCCAGTTTTTTGCAAGCTCACTTTCAGAGCTATAAAAAGGAAACCAATAACCATTTCCAAGTCTTGACTTATGTGATAATCAAAATAATTATTTACAACCATGGTCCGTCCCTATATAAATAATACACATTTTGCAAGCACATTTTTTTGTTATCTTTCTCCCAGTCAATTCTAATTGTAACTTTCTAACGCTACTGCAATATAATATTTATTGGTATACCCCAGCGTGCGCCGTCCATACAAACCTAGCCGTAATAAAATATTTTCCAAAAATGTTAAATTGCCCGTGATAAAATTTTACGATGCCACATCATCGGTCAGATTATGGTCGAAAAATTTGAAATTTAAGAAGTCAAAACGAATGTAATTGCATTAATGTATTTATTTAGGGTTTCCGCGAATCGCATAATGTATTGTATCGTAATGCGCGAAGGTTAATGCGGAAAGGAAGAAGAAACGAGAAAAGGGGAAACCGAGAGATATAGCCCCTGCGTATTGTGCGCAGAGTCTCCGCCCATGAGAGAGGATTTTATTGGCGGCTCCGTTTCCAATGGGTATCTGGAGATAAAACGTGTAATTATTTTTTTATGGTACCGCGAGATCGTCGCGGAATGTAACAAGGGAGTTTACTAAGTTTCGGTGTTATTTAATACTTGCAAGAAACTATTTTTGTTTTAACATATCCCTGGTTCATTTATATTGAAATATATTATTAATTTTGTAAGTATTAATTAAATATGCCAAAAACTATAATTGAATATTGTATTAAACAAAAACAAAGAAAATCAAAACACTAACCTAATTACCGAACTATATAAAACAAATGATAAATCAATTTCATTATACTTCAATCATAAACAAAATTTGTAATATGAATATGAAAGAAACTTTTAAATATTTGAGTACTTTCTATTATAAAATTAAAACCTATCAAACGTGTATTGATTATGTTTATCATCAATATTTGGGATAAGATTAATAGCTTGATATTTTATTTCTTAAAAAATGCTTTAATACATAATACTTTTAGTTTTAGTTCTGATGAAAAGAAGAGATTTGGCTTCCAAAACGTTTGCTGGTATTATATTATATTAAATTTAAAATCTTATAATAAATTATTTAAAAATAGTTACCGAACGTAAGTCCAACATTCATTAAACGCTTTATATCAATGAGAGAAAATATTTTAATAATGTATAAAGCTTATTCAAATTTAGTAACAATAATCGTACTAACTG
Organism: Tachinus rufipes; assembly: GCA_963932245.1. Taxonomy (NCBI): domain Eukaryota; kingdom Metazoa; phylum Arthropoda; class Insecta; order Coleoptera; family Staphylinidae; genus Tachinus; species Tachinus rufipes. Next base: position 58,604,293 of record OZ010748.1, read on the forward strand.
CAAACAAATTAAAACAAAATACAATTCAACAGCAATAAAAAATATATATATTTGTATTTAAGTCGACAAAGTCCTCCACAATGTTTGATATTGGGGATACTGCTATATTATTTTTGAAAAGAATTTTTGATTTAGTAACGATAATATTAATAGACATGGATCATTAAGCCAAACAATTGCTGAATACAAATTAGTTTTAACTAAAGCTAAACCAAAAACATATTCTAACTTAAAACGATATGTGAAAAGAAAAACATATATTTTATGCATGAAATTTTGTAACGGTGTTTTGTTGCCAAATGTTTGTTTTGAAAAGCTAGCATACTTATGAAACAGTTCTCTTTAATATCAAACAAAGGCAGTAAGAATAGTTGCCGGAATTAATTTTATTTAAAACATGACTGCAGAGAAAGTTTTTATAAATCTAAATGTGTTTTGATTCCACGAATGAAACAGAATTCATTAAAATATAATTCCAATAAAATCTACTTATAATACCAGAAATAAGTAACATTGAAAACCAATATATTAAAATGCTATGTTGTAATGGCATTGAACTATACGATTTGTTTTTTTATTAGAATTATATTAAGAACTTAAATTTAAATTTAAAAAAATACTGTAATAGGTAAACGAAAAATGAAATCTATTTAATATGCTTTTGATGTATGTAAGCAAACTCACAACTTTAGTCGTTATGGCAAGAATTAACTATTATTACGAGTTTTTATTTTACATTAAGAAAGACGTTTGTAACAGACTTTAGTATGAGTACATGATTTAGTTTTTAGTCAATTAATCTTATGCAAACAATGAAGCATGGTCTATTTTAGGTCCTTTTGAAAGAATTTTGTTGATATGTATAGAAAATAATAAATAAATTTGTTTTGCAAAATTATGCTCGACAAATTATTGCAAATGAAAGAATGTAATGCTTGTTATTTTAATAATATTTGCATGGTAAAAAAATAACTGAATAAATTAATCAGTTTTGCATAGTAAAGAGTAAACGCTCTATAAACTTGCGCATAGTAAAATACCTGTAATCACATTGTTGGAGCAGCCATACAGGTCACAGCATTAGAAGCCATCTATCATACATATAGCAATTTAAAAGTATACCCACATGCTTTTATAATTATTACTGTTAGAGCCGGTCTTTTATTTTCCTCTTAAGCTAAAAGTCGAGTTTAAGCTCGGTTTAAATCAGTTTTGGGTACTTAAATTAAAAACCTGAGTGACTTTGTCTATATAATCCGTCGTTATGCATTATTTGTAAATTATGTATCATTCATTGTTGATTTTGCCATTTTGTAGCACGGCAATTTCATTTCAAACGGATCAGAGCAGAAGGGGAGGGGGAGTGCTCTGAGAAATTTGCTTTAGTATTTTTTTCAGTTTCTATAACTTATTTGTAGTCTTTTGATTTGATCTGTTTATGAGAGTATGAAACTATTTAAAAAAATCTACTTTTTTTTTTAGTTTTTTTTTTTAACTTAATTGCAGTTTTTGTTTAAAAATCGCAAATTTATCTAAAAAAAATATATATATATATATAAATATGAAAAGCCCGTTAAGGGGGCAGTTTGATAAGTGTCATAAAACTACGAGCAGAACTCACGTAATTTAACTCCTTTTTAAAATCGTTTTTTTTTTGCAACGTGTAGAGAATGAAATTTTCAATCTAATGAAATATATAAAAATCTAAAACCTTCAATTGTTTATAAAATTTTAAAATTAATTTGTAATTTTGTTGTTGAAATATTTGCTTAAACTTTAATAGTTATACTTCATTGAACATTAAACTTAGTAGTCTTTTTGTTGTGCTATAAGCTATTTTTCTTAAATAACAAATAACAATTGTTACAGTTCTGCTCGTAGTTGTGAATGTATGATAAAATGTAAAATTTGAAATGCCTGTATTAATTTTTCTAACAGTTTGGTACTGCTGCCACATTAATTAAGGGGGGAGAATAGTTGCGCTATTATAAAGGTTTACAGCATCCAACTCAGCAAGAAAACGCCTGAATATAATTCAATTGAAACTTGTAGAAATTTGATGCAAAAAGTCATTTCTTTGCAATTAATTTTTAAAAAGTGACGTATTTAATCAGTTCTTTATTAATTTTTTACTCGTTAAATGTAACTTTAAATCTTTAACCAAAAACACGAAGACATAGAATATTGTATGTAGTTCAACATATAAAAAGAGTGATGACTAAAATCTTATCGTTTGGATATTGAGTTGGTTGGCGTTTTGTCGTATAAGAACCAATATTATTTTAAAAACGGCGCTGTACGTGTCAATATTGTTCTAGAGAGAAAGGTTCACCGATATTCTCGTAGATGTGATGGGATTTAATATTTTTCCATAACAATAATACTAGTGGCACTACAACAGGACTGAGCGACTAAACCAGCAATTCTCTACCGTTAAAATCATAATGAATGAATATAGTCATATTATAAATTAACAGATTATGGCAGACGATAAATTGATATTATTGTAATCACAATTATATTATATTGTCAAACCACCATCTGCTATAACCTATAAATTTATAATATGACATTTATTATGATTTTAATTAATGTGGCAGCAGTAGCAAACTGTTAAAAATACTTATACACGCGGGAATTTCAAATTTCACATTTTTTCATACATTCAAAACTACGAGCAGAACTATAACAATTGTTATTTTAGAAAAATAACTTATAGCACAATAAAAAGTCTACTAAGTTTAATGTTCAATGAAATATAATTCTTAAAATTTAAGCAAATAATTCGACAAAAAAATTAAAGATTAATTTCAAAATTTAATAAACAATTGAAGATTTTGAATTTTTATATATTTCATTAGATTGGAAATTTCATTCTCAATACGTTACAAAAAACCGATTTTAAAAACAAGTTAAATTGCGTGAGTTCTGCTCGTAGTTTTATGACACTCATCAAACTGCCCCCTTAATTCACTTTGTTTAATTTAATTTACTTAAATTATACAGGGTATAAATTATTCTGAAATATTGTACGTTATTTAATTTTATATCATTTTTTTTTTTTTTAATATGCGTGATAAGTTCTGTTGTTATTGAGATAAAGGGTGTCAATTTTTATTATTGTAATAATTTTCTTGATCAAACCACTGGCTATTGATAAAATGAATAAGAAAATACATATTTACTCAGTGTGGTTTTTAGAATTCTGGCAATTAATTATTCATTAATGTGTCAAACTGCAGAAAAAATACTGCATTTGTGTTTTGTTATCACTTTTATATGATGTCTACAATTACTAATGCTGAATTTATTTTATACAAATTAACAACTGGAATGCCAATACGTATATACAAGGTATTAAAAAACATGTAAAATTGACTTATTTTTGGAATTTTTTGTTTTAACTTTATGTTTGCAAACTGTAAACCAAAGTAGGCGTTTAATAATTCACTTCCTGACAAATGTTATCTATCTGTCAGTTATTATCACCATGTTACAGACTTTTATCGAACAGCATCCATTTTGCTCTAATTGAAAACCTACTTTTCGTTGTAGTTTTTTTACTTAGTGTTGATTTTTCTCTGCAAAACTTGTCATTCGAACGGTGTATTGTACTTAACAGGTCATAATGCCTTAAGACCTAATTGTTGTAGCAAGAAATATAGCGTCGATTGAAGATGGGCGAGGAAAACGTGAAACTGCAAGGATTGTTAGTGAAAACCTTTGTATTGTACAAAAGGTGTATCAGCGTTACTTGGATACTGGTCTGATAACCAGAAGATCAGGATCCAAGCAAAAACCGTTTTTATGTGTCCACAAGTTTGCAAAATAGAACAGCTTCTGCAGTTTATCTACGAAATCAACTCCATAAAGTTAGAGATGTAAATGTTAGTAAATGGACCGTTAGGAGAAGGCTTCGAGCTGCTGGATTGTCTTGTAGAAAGATGGCTTCAGGTCCACCTTTACAACGCCGACATCGTGTTGCAAGATTGGCTTTTGCCCGAAATCACTGGGCATGGAATAATGAAGACTGGAGCAGGGTACTGTTTTCAGATGAGTCGCGTTTTTGCTTTAATGAATCAGACGGACGTCGGAAAGTGTGGAGAAGACGCGGAAAAAGATATGCTTCAGTTTGTATTGATAAGCGATTATTATATGGCGGTTGGTCGGTTATGGTTTGTGCAGAAACTTCTACCGAAGCATGCACAAAGTTGATCTTTATAGAGAATGGCTTCCTGACAGCTCACAGATACATTATAAAGGTTCTCGAAAATCATGTTGTGCCCTTCATGACAACTATGGGCAAGTGCATTTTCATGCAAGATAATGCTAGACCTCACGTAGCCAGAGTTGTCAGAAATTATCTAGATGAAGTGGAAATTTTGTGGTTTGATTGGCCAACTTTCATCCCGAATATGAATCCCATAGGACATATCTGGGATAAGTAGGAATAGGAATAGAATAATATTGACCAAAATGTGATTTAAGAATTAATTCAAAGTGTTTCTTGTCGACTTCTAGCAATCATTAATGCAAGAGGGGGTAATACTTGTTATTAGTAATAAGTTTATTTTCATATTTTTTGTTCCATATTAGTCCTAGGAACAAAAACTGAAACTTTTGTCTGAACTGTAAATTTATGATATTTCCAAAATACGCAATGAAAACAATAAATATGCTTTACGATTCAACATTAAATTTTTAATTTAGTGTGCAAAATGCAGTACAATTGTTTACAATTTGCTAACAAAAAGTTAAAACAAAAAAATCCAAAACTAAGTCATAATTTTAAAGTGACCTCTATTTTTTTGCTTGCCAGTGTATTTAAAAAGGTAAAAGTAGTATGAACTAAAAAAACAAAAAGTTATAATAAACATGGGTCCGCAAAGTAACGGTTTTGGAGATAATATAGTTTATTCTTTTTTTTTTTTTTAACAAAAACAAAAAACAAAGTTACATAAGATGCCACCTTTCCATTTTCAAGTAGGCACAACATCTTAGTTTGAAGTATATTTGAACATTTTCTATGCTTCTATGCACTATTTGCCAAATGAACCAGTATCACGCAATCTTTGGTAAATTCTTCCAAACATACAATGTAAAAGAACTTGGTAAATTGGATAAACTTCAAACATAGCATAACAATAAAAATAATATGTACAAGTTTATTGGTTGTACAACGAGATAAAGCTATAACCAATTTGCACCAAATAAAAATAACGTTTCTAATATTATCGCAAATGTTATTGGTGAAAAAATGGATGTATGTACTTCTGGAAGTTGCCCTTGAGTCGATAAACAAAAATGTTAATTTTTCAAACAATACAAACTGTATATTTCATATTCATTTTTAGTCAAAAAAATGGTTAATTAAATATTAATAGAAATAAATTACATTTATGTAATGTAAAACTTTTAATGGCATAATTATAAATACATTGCTAATAATAATAATCAAATAATAAATAAACTTAAAAAACAAAAATAAAAATTTAAAAGTTTATCCTGTTGAATTTACTTTGCCTTCTTTAATCTTTTTAATGATTTTCACCTCTTTTGTATTCTCATTTAAACATTTTTTTTTTATTTTCTTGTCTGCATTAGCTCATCCATCCAATGATTTCAGGTCCCTACTGCATTGTTACAAATCTCACACTTTTTATATTCTTTGTTTATCAATATTTATTGCCATTCTCTTCACTGCCACACTTAAACTTTGCAATCAACTGTTGAGCATCTTCTAATTGGTTTTTCTGCAAGTGACCAGTAGTTTACTATATTTTTATACATTTATATTTGGCATTGTATCTGCTATCATAATTTTTTTCTTGCTTATCTTGTAGTTATACCTCTTTTACTTATTCTTCTTTCACTGACATTCCACCTCATTCATACAATTTCTTTCTTTTTATACCAAAATTTGTCACACGTACACTTCCATTTTCTTCTAATCCTACTAACTTTATATTTCCTTTACTAAGCTTTCATTGCTTTTTAAAAAACACATCACATAACACTTCTAATACATGCGTTCCAAATTACCATTTTTATTTAAAACAATTTTTTTTTCTATATATTCATAAATCTTTCAGCTGCTACCCATGCTTTTTTACTTACATATTGTACATGCTTTCTATTAGACCCATCACTACCAAACATAAATCTTTAATACTTAAACACTTTCTACCTGTTCAATCAGTTCATTCATCTTAAATTCTTCTGTTGTGTTTTTTTTCTTTCTTTTCTTCATTGCTCATTTGCTTTTATCAACATTTATTTCTAATTTCTTTTGTTCAAAACTTTCTTATTCTTTTAATCATTTCTTTTATGCTAATACTTGTTAGTACTAGAATTACGACATCATCAGCGTATGCTAGCGATCACACGTTTTTGCCCAATTACTACTCCACCAGCTTGGTCCATCTTTAATACACTTTCCAGACTTCCCTATCGTTTTCCTCAAGTTTTCTTATATATTTCTTTTACTGATTTTATTGCATGCTTTGATACACTCTTTTTTTTTCAAACGTTTCATAACGATATATTTTGACGCCATAAGATTCTGGAATAATCTGCTTTTAGTCTACTTTTAAATGGAGCATTTTCCCTACAATTTTTGCAAATACTTTGTAGAAAGCATAACATCAACTTTATAGTTTGCCGTATCTTTTTTTTTTATATATATATATATAGTTACATCCCTTAACTTCTAGCTTTCTGACACATGTTTTGTTTCTTGCCATATTTGGTTGCATTTGCTGTATAATATGTTCTTCACTACAGCAGGTGCGTATTACCAAGCATTATTTGGTATGCCGTCCGGATTTTCCGCTTTTTCTTTCTCTGTGTTTTGCTCTGTTATATTTTTTATATTTTACTTGTCATCAGATTCTACTCTATGTCCCAGCTTCATACATTGTACCGTTACTCTAGCTTCTTTGTTTACTATCCCTTTTAATTGAGTCGCTTAGTATATATCCTTTTTTTTTTCATCTATCCATTGTAAGACATAGAATTATGAATATTTTCAATATAATTTTGGTCTTGTAATAATTTTGTCGGTGAAACAACTTCTAGCCAAAAATTGCGTTTTTTTTGCCTACGACCTAATTAATTAACAAGCAGAAAAGAGGCTATACGTCAGCACTGGCGTGCATACAGCTAAAGAAAGAGACAGCGACTAGCATTTCACATCTGCATTGAATCTATTCACCCAGACTAACCACAAAAAACAATTTTGTTAGCCAACAGTGGTGTGCATACGAGTAAAAAGTCTGCACTTTATTTATTGACTTAGATCTAGCGCGAATTTGGAGAAATAAAGTAATTCAAAACAAGTAATTCCGCGTGCAAAAATTGAGGTTTTGGTCACATGTTGGCTAAATTTCAATCTTCAATGTTAAACTACTGAACAATCACAAGAGAAAAAGTGCAAACAAAAAACCTGTGCTGTTCTTCTAATAGGAGCGCCTTTTCCAAAAATTTATTAAAAATTGATATGAAAGTGCTAAATAGCACTGTTTTGAAGTTGTATAGTATTGACACAGTTTTTTTAAGCCATTTTTGGCTTCTGATCATTATTTTTTTTTTCGAATTTGTCAAAATGGTTGTCATCGTCTTCAGAAGAGAAAAGAACGTATTAAGATAAACATTTTGGCGCATCTCCAGTAGTCTAAAGTGACAAAACTAGAAATTTTGTTTAAAATTTTTGGATTGGATCGATAGCAAACGCCAAAATCAAAAACTGGCTTATCTTAAACACTGTTTTAGAGTTTTTTTTTACCAACGTTACAAATTTTATTAATAATTGTAATTTTTGAAATGAAAATCTAAAAATTTACCATCGCGAAGAATACGTATGTTAAAAAATCGTAAACCAATGCAATTTTGCACATATAATAGCACGTTTTTATCTATATTTAAAAAAAAAACACCCGTCATCTTTTTAAGAAAAACTATTTTTTAAAGTTTTGGAAAAATTTTAAAATTCAAGGAAAAAAAATGTTGTCTGTGAAATATTTGTTTTGAACAATTTTAAAGTAAAAAGATTCTTACAACTTTTTCCTAAGAATGCAACCCTAAAAAGTTAAAAAAATCACACAATCAGGATTCATATAAAGAAAGGCAATTTCAGTAGATTAAGCAAAAAAAAATTCATTCCATACACTTGACTCATAAATGACCATATATAAATATTTATTTGTAAACCCCCCGAATATTTTTTCTTGATACGGCCCTGATACTCAATATGGATTTTGATCAAAACGTTTAACAACTAAAATTCTTACTAACATAGTCAAAAACGCAATTTTTCTTTAGACATTTATGGCATCCTAATCTTATTAAGAACTTCATTCCATCCACTTTTCATATTTTCCAAAAACCATATTCGAATGGGATACGCCCAACTTGGTCAATTTTAATTCTGAAAAACTTAACTTCTTCTTGTTTCAAAATCAAAAACCGTGATATCATCAGTACCAAATATTAAACTAAACAACAAATCTAAATTCTTACATAATCTTCTTTGGAACGACCGTGTTGTTCATATAGCTTTCAAAGTATCTAGAAAACTAAGATTTCATTATAGTTGCAAACAGTTTTATTTTACTTTAGTACAACTTTATACAGGGTTAGTCAAAATTACCTGAACACCTAAATAATTCGTCAACCTTAAAAAAATTTAAAAAAAGTTTCAAACAAAAGATGTTTAGTTTTAAACAAACTATTGATAAAAAAATTTCAATTAACAGGGTGTTCATTTTATTGCGCCAATTTAATAAACTTTTTTTTTAAATAGAACACATTGTATATTTTTACATTGTTTGATTTTAAGATTAATTTTGAATATTTTTTGTAAAAATAATTTTTTTATGCAAACTCTTGAACTTCAAATAAAAAACATTTTCTCACAAAACATTTATTTTAACCAAACAAATAAAAAAACAATAACATTAAAAACAAATAACAAAACAATCATTAAAAAAAGTAAAAATATACTGGGTGTTCTATTATAAAAATACAACACACCAAACAAACCAAACACATTGTATATTTTTACATTTTTTAATACTTAGAATTAATCTTAAAACTTATCTTATTTTTTTAATTTTTTTAATGGATAACACCTTGTATATTATTACATTTTTAATGATTGTTTTGTTATTTGTTCTTAATATTATTGTTTTTTTTTATTTGTTTAGTTGAAATAAATGTGTATGTTTGTGGGAAAATGTTTTATATTTTAAGTTCAAGAGTTTGCTTATAACTCAAAAATTATGCACTTTATAAAAAAATATTTTCACAAAAAGTACTCAAAATTAATCTTAAAATCAAAAATATAAAAATATACAGGGTGTTCAATTTAAAAAAAAAGTTTAAGTTTTTGCAAAAAACCCGGGTAATTTTATTAATAAAACTTTTAGTGTTTTACAATAAAAGAATTGAACATTAATAATCAAAAACGATAATGTACGTATACACAAAAGATAATGCATTTCTGCAAAATAAACTTAACAGTACTGTTGATTTTAAGTGAATAAAATTTTAATACTTCGTATTGCCTCCTCGAGCCCTAACTATTGCTTGCATATGGCAGCCCAGACCACTAATGAGCTCACAAATATTATTTTGTAGAATATTCTGCCAATCTTCCTGAAGTGTCACCCAAAGCTCGTTTATTGTGATTGGTGCAACTGCATGTCTTCTAACACGCCTGCCCAGTATATCCCAAACATGTTCTATAAGATTTCTATCTGGAATACATGCAGGTCAGTTGAATTTTCTTATTCCAACTGCAACCAAGTATTCTGTGAGGCACTTCGCAGAATGCGGTCTCGCGTTATCTTGCATCAGAATAAAGCCATCGCCGATAAATGGAGCAAATAGGACTACGTAATTTTCCAAAGCCTCCTCAATATACCGCTGTGAATTCAGCAATCCTTCACCAATGGCAATCAATTTGGTGTAGGCATCTATTAATATTCCTGCTCATACCATCAGGGAACCTCCACCATGGCTAAGCCAGTGCTTAAAAGTGCACTCCGCAAATCGTTCTCCCGTTCGTCTCCATACTTGTTCTTTTCCATCTAGTGAATGTAGACAAAATCTAGACTTGTCAGTAAACAATACAAACCTTCATTGTGCAATGTCCAATTCAAATGTTTGCGAGAAAATTGGAGTCTGGCTGCTCGGTGACGTGGGAGTAATTTTGGTCCAACTGCTGGTCTACAAGAGTTTAAGCTTTTGCAACCTTCGACGAACTGTCCACACACTCACAGTTGTACCACAAACCTCACGAAGTTGGTTTCTGTTCTCCACTGAAGTCACATGACGATTCCGTTGAGTAGTACGAACCATAAATTGGTAATTATTAGCAGTCGTTTTTTGTTTCCTGCCAGATCCCGGCCTCCAAGTATTTCTGCCGGTCTTCCTAAACCGCTCAAGTGATCTTTGGACGGTAGAAAAACTGACATAAAGGAATCTGGACACATACCCCTGGTTTCTTCCATCTGCCACAAAAGCAACAGATTTTGCACAATCTTCAGCACTTAGAACCATAATCAACACACCAATCTACCCTGAAAATGACAGTTAATCAAAAACAAACAAGTCAACCCAGTAGCCACCTTGATTCTCTGTGCATAATGTCAAATGAGCAATAGGTAGTAAAGAACGCATACCTTTAAATTTGATGTTTGCTTATTAATGTTTATTAAATAAACTGATAAGTACCACATGTTGTGTTTTTTTCTACATCCTGATGGTTTCTTCATTGTAAAACACTTAACGTTTTATAAAAAAAAAAATACCCGGGTTGTTTGCAAAAAATTACTTAATGACTCGGTTTTTTGTATCTGAGTGTAGTTTTGAAAGCAATTTCCAGCGCAACGTACGTAGCTTGCAAAAATGTTTAATGTACCATTTGTTTGAATTTTTGCCAGATTAGGAAGAAATTAAACCGTTTTACCATTTGTTTGTCAAACTTATCACGCAATGAAAATAAATTTCTTGTTAATCGGTTGTTAACTTGCAACAAAAAATGAATACTGTACTCCAATTTTAAGCGTTTTTATCATTAGTTGTTACCAACTAATCTAGTATCACACACTCTAAAGCAAGCGCGGCGTTACCTACTATAGCGCTCTCTCGCAAATTTCAAATATGTCGCCTTTGTATTTTAATGTGTAAACATAAATATTATGTATTAAAAAACTATTACACTTTTAAATTAATCTTATAGTAAAAGAAACTTTATATTAAAATTGTAAATGCACTCAGTGAGCGTGTCAGCAAAGAAACGAGAAAATAGTTGAGATTACATACCATCTCTATTTTTTGCAATTGTATCACCCCATCAACGAGATAGAGTTTTCCTCAGTCGTTGCAGTCATTTGTTAATAGCTTCAAAATTTAATGCTCCCCCTCAATGATGGAGGACACTGATCTAGAGCACGTCAAAAGGGTCCACTAAGAAATTAATGACTTCTTAGAAGTCCGTAACGACACACCGTTACAGAAAAATAATCTTAAAACTAAAAACTCGATCTGCTACTGGCCATAACAGAATTTCAAACAAAACATTCAAATCTTTCTTGCATAAAGCAATAATAATTTTCATCAATATTGCTAATGCAAATTCTTGGCATTTTTCAAAAGCTTGGTAAAGCTTTCACCTCATAAACATGTCAGAGTGCTAAAAAAAACAACAACACACCAAGTCACAGCAACCAAACTGAATCACAATAACGTCCCCTGCAATGGAATGGCTAACAAGAGTAATGGAAACCTGCACACCAACCACTTGGACTACACGCGCTAGCGGCATTACACACACCACCCTTGTAATTTAGGCGACCACTTGGACGGACCTAGGTCGTCTGAACCTCAGGTTGCATGTAGAAATCCCTGAAACAAAAAGCAACCATAACAACTCCAAAGGTTTTCCATACTTGAAGGTCATCTCTAGAAAGTTGCCCAAGACTCGGTGAACAACATAACACCAAAAGTCTTAGAAGTCTCCGCTCATCAAAATTGGGATTTATTGGTTACATTTGATGTATCAATTACCCCATTTTTGAGGTGTTTCTCCTTTAGCGGCTTGTTTTTAGAACCCAAAAATAGTAACAAAGTAAATGTTAATCTTATATCTTATTAGTTATTGTAATTACGATCTTTATATTTTCAAAAGCAAACTAAACATTTTTTTAACTCTGCAATAACTGCAGAAAGTTACAGAAAATGATTTAAAAAAAATGTTTTACAATAATCTAATGCAAACATAAATCATCGCGAGCATCTGGCGTATTACGCCCTAAAGCGGCGCTCACCTTGTTTCATGCTCCAAAGACTTTCCTGCGCTCAAATAAAATTTTATTGTATGTTTGGTAGACCAATCAGTATTATTATTACAAGTTTTTAAAAATTGGTCAAACAATCAGTGATGTGTTCTAGTATAAACAGTTTTAGCAAATACAAGCAGCACTTATCCAGAAACAGCCTACAGAATAATATACAATAGGTCATTTATTTAATTATAATTATTTTGATGAATAGTAATGTTTTATTTTTCTTCTTCTTTGGCCATTTTGATTATATTATTGTCATATAGTTTGTATAACTTTGTGTTAGTTTTTTGTCGTTTTTTTAACGTAATCACATTTTTCGTTTAAAAACCGCATTTTTAACTCAAAAGAAATAAATTTACTAATGAAATCAACCAGAAATTTTTCGTAGGTTCCAAATCTGGCACCATTTTAAGTCTATACCTTGTTTATAAGCCGCAAAAGCCATAAAACCATGTTTTTGTTCTCAGTGGGCTGGGCAAAAAGGAACATTTAAAAAAAAAATTAACCGCTAAAGTTGACGTGTTTTGATGTAAATTAATTAGATAATATAAATTTCTTTTGTGTATTTGGGTTTTAAAGGTCTAAAACTCGAAAAAACTGCAAAAATAAGCTTATTTTTCAACATAAACTTTCACAAATGCACATTTAACAGTTTTCAGAGAAACTATACACTAAATATTATTAAAAAATTTAGTTTTGCAAACAATTCTACATAGAAAATAGTCAGTGTCGTGCTTATCTGGCAAAGAAAAACCCATCTAGAAAAAAAAATTTGTTCAAAATTTACTTAAATTTTTTTTTTTTTTTTTTAAAGATTATTTAGATTATATTTTTTTAAGTTTATTTCAGAAATTTAACAAAGACATTTTTTGTCGCTTGAACCAATTTTCGGCAATTTTACTCGTTGTTTGATAATTTTTGCGCCTGCGGCACAAATTTAGACTCGATCTGTCGGCGCAAAAATTTAAAAATATTATTATTTTTGGCATTCAAATATAAATCTACCTGACGCTTGTTAAAATTTGTTAAAAAAAAGTTTTAAACCACACCCTAGTGTGTTTATATTATTTTTTGTAAATATAAAAAAATAATTAATTTTTAACGCATTTTTTGCTTAAAAATTTTGTAAACATTTTTTTCGAGATGGACTTTTCTATAGACGATGAGTACAACACTGACAATTTTCCATGTAAAGTTGTCCTCAGAATTCAAATTTTTAATAATATTTGGTGTATTGTTCCTCTGAGCGCGGCTAAACGTGCATTTGTAAAAGTTTATGTTGAAGAATAGGCCTACTTTGCAGATTTTTTGAGTTTTAGACGCTTAAAACCCAAATACACAGAACAAATTTATATTTTTCAATTAATTTACATCAAAATACGTCAACTATGGCGGTTAAAAAAAAAATTAAAAATGCTTCTTTTTGCACAGCCCACTAAGAACAAAAACATGGTTTTATGGCTTTTGCGGCTTATAGACAAGGTATAGACTTAAAATGGTGCCAGATTTGGAACCTATAAAAAATTTCTGGTTGATTTCATTAGTAAATTTATTTCTTTTGAGTTAAAAATGCGGTTTTTAAACAAAAAATGTGATTACGTTAAAAAACGACAAAAAACTTAAAAAAATCGAAGAATTTTTTTTTATGGGTTTCATACTCTCATATATCGATCAAAGGACTACTAATAAATTATAAAAAAATACATAAGCAAGTTTCTCAACGCACCCCCTCCCCCTAGCTCTGGTCCGTTTGAAATGGAATTGCCCATAACTATTATTGTAAATTAAAATGATTGTAGTTATTTATATACATATATATCTGTACCACGGAGAAGAAAGACTGCATGTTATTTTATTGTGAAATATAGCCCCATGTCCTTGATGTACATTTTTTGCTTTATATAGTACTATAAATATAAGTTACAGTTTTGTAAAGCAATTCACATTAGTTATGAAGAAACAAAAGTTTGAAAAAATCGAAAACTTGCTTTCCTGAAAACTTACTTTTTTATGACATTATGTTGTTTACCTCTGAGATACAGATATATACTGTATACTGTATGTATAGTAATTAAATTCATACTGTGTGTAATTTTATTACATTGTTATCAAAATATTGTACTATTGAATTTTTTTACAAGCAATTAAATCAATTAAAAATATGTTATATGAATTTATTTCAAACTCATATAAAATATAGAATAAATAGACTTTTGAATTAATACTGTAGAATTGTTGGACTATCAAAGCAGTTACATGTAACGTTTAAAAATTCATAAATAAATATAAGAATTCTCATATTTTGATTTTGTACTTCCTTGCACTTCACATAGAATTATAAATTATTACCAAAGATTGAATGTTATTACTATAAATTAACCAAAAAAGAAGCACAGCTAGCTATTATATTTTAAAAAAATCATCAAATATTTGAATCAGTGCAATCTGATAAAACATTGTAGCTGTAATTATTGCAGCGTATGTAAAAATTATAAAACATATTTTCAAAATAGAATTTAAGATTATGTTCAAAGAAATAAGTTATTGTATTAATAAAAATGTATCAAGGTGCAGCTAAATTATCACCTATTAGTTTCAACTAAAAGTAAATGAATCATATCATTTTATACATCAGAATCTGCAGAGGAAATTAATTAAATATTAAGTGTAATAAATATAGCACTAGACACCAGTTGTGTAAAATATATGAATTTCTTCCTAGCAGTAGTATTTTATTTACTATCTATTTATCATACTAAACATTTAGTATAATAATAATAAAATTCTTATTAGTATATGTAACAGTAATAAATATTTAAAAAAATAGTTTTAATAAATTATTTAATTACATTTCATAATAATAAATATTACATATACCAATAATTTTGTTATTAAAATTCCATACACTTGAATTAATCAAATGCAATAAAACAGTAATAAAAATATGAAAATGATTGATACAATTAATCAATAATTTAATTAAATAATCTATCATGCAAATGTAGACCTAAAAGACTAATAATTATTATATGAAATAGTTTGAATAGAAAAATCTAAACGGGTTCCTGCAAACTGAACTAATAATCATCCCGAATGATGGTAACGCATTGAATGCACTAATTTGAAATTCATTTTTTGTTGTGTCCATCTTCTTCTGACTGACTGCAATTTTCGAGATTTATGGGCGAAACGAGGTGATCGTGAAAGGGACACAGCGTGAGATATACAGTAGGAGCATAAACGTTGACAGGCCTGACGAAAATATTGCCCCAATATAAGGACATCGTAAAACTTTTGACGGATCTATTTAGTGTAAATTATCTTATGCAGAATAGGACTCGTTGAGGAATTCCGCGTATACGAGAAAAATGGTTCGACACGGACGAGGACAATGAGTACCAAAAGAGCCATTTCGGTAGCAATAGTTAGAGTTACGCAAATTAAACTGTGTTTGTTGACTTGTTTTCTGCTTCACGGATCGATTTCTTTTTTCGCTCCTACTTGTAATTCTTGCAGGCGGGCTTTGGACAAATTGTTTGGAAACACGCAGAGACGTCTTCCACGAGAAGGCTTCTGTTTAATGAGGGTCGTCTAGTTTTCTATAGGAAATATGTATAAAAAAGAAAAGCGGAATCTACACTGACAGCGTTACGAATACAATGTGATTGTTTATGTGCTCAGAACAGTCTAAACAGGATGATATCTATAGTATGCAAATATAGCCGACAAGAAAAAAAAAATATAATTTATTTTTTTAAATTATTTTATACTGCACATAAAATTAAAACTTAATAATTCTTAATAATATTTTATTATTCAAAAAATTTATTAATTTTATCATTTTTTTTTAATTATGATTATATTTTAATTAAAATGTTTATAAAAAATATATAAAATAAATAGTTTAAGTGACTATCAAGTTTATTAAATATATTTTTTACAACTCTGTATTAAAATAGTAGATAAATATTTGAATGGGCTTGAAAGTGAGGTGACTTTAATATTAATTTGTTGGATGTTAAATACTCATTTACAAAAATGTATAATGAGTTATTAGAAATATTAAGCATTGAACAAATAATAGAAGAACCAACACTAATTACTTTAAAATCAGCAACTCCGATTGATCATATTGTTGTTTTATATATAATTTCAGAGAGACTTGCAATCCATCCCATGGCGTAATATTTATGATTTAGTAGATGTGGATAGTAAAGAAGTTAGTTTTATAAGCGATAACATAACCATGTTGTTAGATTTTTTACGCACCATATAAAAAGATAAGAAATACAAAAAAGAAACCACCTTGGTATACAGACAACATTATTTTATTAACTAAACATAAAAACAATGCTCTAATAAAATATAAAAAATCATACTTGCCGGAACACTGGCAATATTACAAAAACTTGAGAAATCAATCAAATGCTCCTGATGAAAGGAAAGGCTTATTTTGAATTTATATCTTCTCATACCAATAAGAATTTGTGAAAATAATATATTTGAAGAGGTGAAAACTGCTATTCCATCTGAGATTAACAATTCCATGGATATAAATAATTATTTTGTTAAAAGTGCTCTCAACGTTACAAATACTTACAAAGCTAGCTTGATTGATTTCTACAATTCACACAAAAAGTATGACAATAATTTTGTTTCTCATAAAATTAATAGTTGACCGCCCGGGTGGTGTAGTGGTTAGCGTACTCGACTGATATACCAGAGGTCTTGGGTTCGAGCCTCAAGCCCCCTATCTGGAGTGTCAGTTTTTCTGGTTAACAAAAAATGTGTTGTGATAAGTACGCCTTCTTTCGGATAAGAAGAAAAAATTTAGTAGGTCCCGTGTACTGCCTTGATGTTGCGTGCACGATAAAGAACCCAATAATTTAAGTTGGAATTCCTGAATTTGCGGCAAATTTCCCAGATGTAGTAGTCTTAACCTCTGGCGTCGGTGATTAGACTTGGCATCAGAAATAGACCGACGTTAAATGATTAAATTTAAAAAAAAATGTATGTATGTTGTAAATTGCTGCATTGAGTCTACTATTTTTTCAACTATATGGAAAAAGCTATAGTTGTTCCTTTACCAAAGACAAACTTACCAAAAGAATACAAAGACTTAAGACTAATTAGTATTTTACCATGTCCATCTAAAATATTAAAAAAGGCACATAATATTTAGTTAAGAAGTTATTTAGATCATACAACATTTTATCATTAAATTAATCTGGTTTCAGACTTGGGTATAGCTGCACAACTGCAATGACCTCAATTAATAATTTG
Organism: Tachinus rufipes; assembly: GCA_963932245.1. NCBI lineage: Eukaryota > Metazoa > Arthropoda > Insecta > Coleoptera > Staphylinidae > Tachinus > Tachinus rufipes. The sequence continues at coordinate 58,621,923 of OZ010748.1, forward strand.
AGCTACAGATAAATGCAAAATTACTGGACTAATACTTTTTGACTATAGTAAAGCTTTTAATATGATGAACCATGATATTTTGTTAGCTGTTATATTGAAATATCAGTAAAAAGTATAAGCTTACATTATAATCACTTCAAGGTACTTTGCCGTATGTGTAAAACTCTAATAACATCTTTGTATGAAGAATACACTCATCGTGCTAGTCATAACATCTGTGATAATCCAAAATACTTTTGGAATTTTGTAAAAGAGAAAAAGAAGACTAATGGATTTCCAAAACAAATGCAATACTGTGATATTATATGTGATGATGAACAATGTTGTGTGGATTTGTTTGGTGACTTCTTTTCGTCAGTTTATGTGAATGATAAATGTGTTGTACCAAATTTTAACTTGTTAGAAAATGTTTATGTATCACCATTATAAGTCAACATAAAAAATATCTTTGAGACTATCAACAACTTAGATGACTCAATTAGTTATGGTCCAGATGGAATACCTAATAAGTTCATAAAGAATTGTATATGTACTCTATCAAAGCCACTACATATATTGTTTGAACAATTGGTGAGAAACGGTATATTTCCAGAGCACTAGAAAAAAAGTTATGTTGTTCCAATTCACAAATCAGACAGCAGGAATTTATAAACAATTATCGTAGAATTTGTAAACAGTCGGCTATTCCAAAAAATTTTGGCTGCATTATTGTTTCCCAGTTAAAGTGGATGTGTAAACATTATAAACAACAAATCTTTTAGCCTACCAATACAAAATCATAGAAGCTTTTAAAAGTAAAACTCAATTAGATGCTATTTATACAGATTTTGCCACGGCATTTGATCGAGTCAACCATAAAGTATTAATTGCCAAATTAAAAGCAATGGGTTTTCATTCAAAATAAAAAACCATATGTCTAAAATTGTAAATGTAACATCAGGGGTGCCACAAAGTTCACATTGCGGACCAATTTTATTTTTACTGTTCATAAATGATCTGTGCAATAATGTTGTATACTGTGAATGCTTATTGTACGCAGATAATCTTAAGAATTTTTATAATGTTAAATCAGTAAATGATTGCGTGTTAATACAGGAAGACCTAAATAGTATTAACTTATGGTGTAGAGATAATTTGCTGTTTTTAAATTTATCTAAATGCTATTCCATTTCTTTTACCAGAATAACAAATCCAATTAAATTTGAATATGTTATAAAAAATACGCAATTGAAATCAGTAAACGAAATAATGGATTTAGGAATAACATTTGATTATAAACTTAATTTTATAGAGCACCTAGATAACATTTGTAATAGAAGTAGGAAAATGTTAGGCTTTATAACACGCATATCAAAAAATCTAAGTCCACGGGCAATTGTAACTTTATATTATACTTTAATACGATCGATCTTAGACTACGGTAGTATTATTTGGTTTCCACATCAGCTATGCAATATAGAACGTATTGAAAAAGTTCAAAAAAAGTTTATTAGATCGTATTCATTTAAATGTATCAATTATATAGATGGCAATATACAAACTTTTAGAACTTTAAGAGAAAGGAGAATAATAATTGATCTTTAATTTGTTCATAAATTAGTCAATGGTTATATTAATTCGGCTGATTCGGCAATACTAGTCAATAGACTAAATTTTAATTTTTATTCAAGAAAGATACACTCGATATTCTAACCTATTTAGAGTAAAGTTGCATCGCAACAATTATGAATTTTATAGTCTCTTTTCGCGAATGATGCGAGAATGTAATGCTGTTCAACTCAATGCAAATTTCAATCTATTTGTTTTGTCTTATCAAATGTTTAAATGTTGTTGTAACCGTATTAATTTAAATGTATGTTTTAATTTACTTATTTAGTTTTATGGAGATGTACACTATTGTAGTTTTTAGAAATGTATTGAAATATGTACATATTTTTCTTCAAGGCGTTTGCCGTCAATAAACTTATTATTATTATTACTAAAGCAGGGAATTATATGCACTCAAAAGGTTAAAACTATGCGCATATATATGCACGTAATTTTCCCAAAATATGCACTAAATATGCTAAATATGAAAAAAATATGCACTTATTATTAATATAATATACGTAAAAAAGTGCATTATGTGCATGTTTTTTTAATGTTTTTTAATTGAAAAAAACCCTTAAAACAAGCAAGAAAACGTTGGAAAAATAAACAACTAAGTATATTTGTAGAACCAAAATATTTTAATAACATAAAATAATATATAAAAAAAATAAATGCTTTACGCAAAAAAAACAAGACATAATCATAAAAGTTACAGTAGAAACCCAACATTAATTAAACTAAATTTGTCTATATTTTGTTAATTAACTGTAAACACCAACAATTAAATGTTTTTCTAAATTATCTATTAAAAATGATTGCCTGCGGTCCGACAATATCTGTTTAAATGCAGAAAAACTTCTTTCTACATCAACAGATGTAATAGGAGCATATTTAAACTTGCAGGCAATTGAAGGCTTTATTTGAAGAGTTTCTTCGTTGTTCCCTTCCAACACGCTGGAGATATTTTTTGTAGTAATTCAAAGCCTTCATTTTTTTCTAAAATATTTTTTAGTTTGATTTTTATGCGCTCTCCAACAGAATTATTGACCTTGTTGATTTTGTGTTTAAAACTTTGGATTAATGCTACAGACTCAGTGAGTTCAAGACCCTGTTTTTCTAGTTTTGTTAGGGTTTCGCTTATAGAACCATAATTAGCAGTAATAAAAGCCAACTCTTGGTTCAATTTCGGTTTATTTAATATATTTTTGCAATCATTAATAGCTACCGAATCGTTTGAAAAAGAAAGCACTAACTCTTTTATTGCTTCAAAATGATCCGTATAAAATATAACTGCATCAAGCCATGTTCCCCACCTTGTAATAACGGGTTGAGGTGGAAGAGGTATACCAGGCACTTTTTCTTTATAAAATTGGATTCGAAGTGGGGCTTTGATAAATAATTTTTTTACAGAATTGACCAAACTATTTATATCTGATAATTCCATACGTATTGCTTCTGCTATTCTGTTAACTCCATGTGCCAAACATGTGACATAAATCAAATTTTTATAAAAAAAAATTAAATTTGTTGCCGATTTTACCATATATGCTGCAGCGTCCGACAACATCAACAACACTTTTTCACTTGGAAGAGTATTTGGCAGATAGAACTTTGTTAAACAATCATTTACAAACCTTGAGATTGTGACATTATTTGTTTGCTCTAACTCTTGTGAGCCAATTAAATAAGACTTTCCAACACAATTTTCATTTAAAATGCCAATTAACAAGTTTTCAATATATCGCCCACGAGTATCTGTCGTTTCATCCACTACAAAGTAAATGTAATTGTTACCTATTGCTTTTTTAATTTTAGTTATTGTTTCCAGATATACTAGATCTATGTATTTTTTTTTCTAATAGTACTGCGATCGGGTACTGATTGTTTTGTATATTTTTTTTAAAAAGATTTAAATTCTGGATTGTCTAGTTTGGCTAGAGGTATATTTGCCCTGAGTAATGTATTGCATAATTCAAACCGAAAAGATTCTTGTTCTTTATTTTTAGATGTTGAAGCAAAAGATTCATTTAAAGTGACTTGTGTTGAGTTTTTAAATTTTATGGAATTGCTTTTATGCTTATTTGTGCTAACATGCTGTGCTATTTGAAATTTTTTATCACATGCAACCTAAAATATTTAATTTTGTTTAGTATAAAATAAGATGAAAAAAAAAATTAAACAATTTGACTGCAATATTTGCAAAACACGCAATTCTGGATAATCCTTTATCCAGATCGACACTAAAGCATTGGTTTTTGGCATTTTTAATATTGTAATATCTACGGTAACTTCCACGAAAATGAGTACAATCTCTTGTGAGCTGCGTATTAATATACTAAATATTTTACTAATACAAAAAGGCAGAGCTTGTTTTTAATGTTTCATTGAATTATTTTTTGCGCAAAAAATCGTTACTCCACAGTGTACGAAATACACACGCATTCTTGTGTTGTTTACGTATGTTTTTGTCGGTCTTTTTTTGTCTCACAGAGAACAAAAACATTTGCACGTGTGGTGTGTAACATATAAAACCAATATATTTTTACAAGTTTAACGCTCACTTAAAAATAATTTAAAATTATTGCAATTTGTACTAGTAGAATTATACAAATATGCATCAAATATGCAAATATGCACCAAAAATGCATCAAATATGCACCGATATGCGGCTTTTATGTAAATATGCTCAAAAACTCAAAAATATGCAAAATATGCAAACAAAATATTGGTTAATATCAGTTGTTTTTATCTAATTCGTGTAGATACGAAATTATTTAATTGTCATATAAATATTATAGAATATGCAAATGCATAAAATCCCAGCTTTAATTATTACTATTAAGCCTTTTTCGCAGTTTCTTGACAGAACGATCGCAGTCTATAAGAATAAACAATCAGTCCAGTTTTATTTACCTTACAAAAATCCTTAAAGGACAAATCTAGGCCCTCTTTTATATATTGTTTTTACTTCATTATTTCAAAAATCGGTAAAAAGTTGTAAAGTTCACTTTTATTCAGATGATAACCAGATGCATAAGTCTGAATCCCTGCAAAATGTAAATACTCTAGCATATCAAATTAACTTTGATTTGCAGAATATCATAGAAATATCTTATAAACATGGTTTAACAATAAATCCCTAGGTCTAAGGTAATTTTTTTTTGGAAAACAACTAGACATTGAAGTAACAGAGCACAATCTTAGTATTTACATACAAAATCAACAAGTTCCTATTGTAAAAGAAGCAAAAAGTCTTAGACTGACAATTGACCGCATTTTAAGATTTCGTAAGCATGTTGTTGCAATCTAATCGTTGTCAGCGGGTTTTTTGTATTCTTAAAGCTTTATATTGCAATTGTCGTGTTTTAAATAAAAACTCAAAAAGCTGCTTTGTAATTGTTTTGTCTTATTTTAACTATTGTGATGTTCTATAATGTCCTTGTCTAGATTGCAAAGATGTACAAAGAATAGAAAAAAAAAACTGCTGTATAAGAATCATACATGGCATACAAAAAAATCTACCAGTTTCAAAATTTAGAAAATTGATGGGATGGATAACAATGGCACAAAGACGTGAATATCATTTAAAAGTATTTATTCATAAAATAATGATTTTTAAGAACATACCGACCGCAAACTTTATTTGTAGTATTTTAACGAAATCGTCAACTTTGGCGTCATTGCTGTTTCTACAAATAATTTGATAATCAATTTATTTTTTTACCAGTGCGTTCAAAAAAGATTAAACTATGATATGTCAAAATCTTTTTTGTAAAATTATATTTGCAAATCGCAATAAAATGCAATCAAAAATACAGAAAAACACATTTAATTCTATATTTAATGAGTTTTTTTTGGCTATTTCTTAACTATTATTTGACTACAATACTTCGACATATCACAGTTTGATCATTTCTGAATGTACTAGTAAAAAAAATAAATCGGTTATCAAATTATATGTAGAAACAGCAATGACGCCAAAGTTGCCGTTTTTGTTAAAATAAAAATTCTCTTTAAATTTGGCAGTAGTTCAAGGTAGGCTAGTTATTGCTTTGCGGATTTTCACACAGAATCTGCGGTACGCATGATGTCCCTGGCTTCTCTTTCCCTACAGCCGCTATCTTTTATCTGTCTCTATTGTCTTTTGTATCTTTTTTTATCTGCATTGACATCCACCTTAACATTCTCTTCTTTTTCCAATCCGTGTGTAATTTATTCTAATTATTTGGTTTGTATTTAGATGCGTTCTTAGTTTTCTTAGGTCTTTGTTTACTTCTTCTTCATTGTATCCTCTCTCCTTCATGAATAATTTATGCAGTTCCATTAGTTGCACTCTTTTTGGCAGTCTTAAATTTGTTAGTTTTATCTCCAGTGATATTCTTGTATCTGCATCAGGAATTACTTCTTCGTGTCCTCTCGGGAACAGAAGGTATATTCTGACCATCTCAAAAGTTGCGTTATCCATCAACTTTGAGATAGCGTATTTAACATTTGGTATTTGCTTCGTAATTTCTGTTATTTTGCATTCCTTTAACATTTCTTTTCTCCTTCTTCTTATCTCTGCAATTTTGTTTGGAGTTGTAGTCTTGGTAAATGTTCTTCTATTTTTTTCTATTTCTTAATATGCATAATTGTCTTGTCATTCCTTATTTTTTTTTTCTTTGTTTCTGTTTTTTTTTTTCATTTTGCTTCTCTCTCTTTTCTCTTCTTTTTTTTTTCTTTTGTGTGTTTGTTTCCATTGTTTGTTTTTTTTTATAATCTCTCATTAGCAAACTCTTCTTTTTTTTGTATTTTTGTTGCAAAGTTTTTTAGCACCCTTCATTTATTTTTATCTTTTAGGCATTTCTTAATGATTATTGTTTTATCCACTTAGCTTTCCAGTATGTTTTATAGTTCTTTTCTATGTTCCTCCCTTAATGTTGTTCTTCCCTTAGTAAATCCGTATTGTTCCTTTTTCCATCCTCTTTTTTCTTCTATTTCTTGTTCTATTCTCCGCACAATGACTTTTTTCCACTATTTTAGCTGTGTACTTATTAAGCTTGTTGGCATGTATGACGTTGCTTTTCCTACTTTTTTCTTCTTTTCAATCAGTATTAGGGTAGCTTTTTTCCAACATTCTGGAAAAATACCGTCTAGAGCTGCTTTAACAATCTCTGTTAGTAGAGGAACTAAGCGGGAACGAAGCCAATTTCTTATGGGCATTTACAAGGGGTCCAAAATCCAACGGCGGCCGCCATCTTGGATTTCTGACATCCGGTTGGGCACGGCCATCTGGGCGCGTCAAAGGAAGTGGGCGCTGGGTTGACCTTGGGATTTGGGTATCCGGTCGGGGCCGGCCATCTGGGCATGTGAAAGAGGGCGCCGCCTGTGGCGCCCTTCTGTGTGCAAAGTGTGCAGTACCGCCATAAGAGTGTGTGAGTGCGAGGGGTGTGCGAAAACTCGGAAAGAGTGGGATGGAGAATGAGTGCACGTCAGCGCCGCGGTGGCAGAAAAAGTAAGTTGGGATGGATGACGTAATAGAAATTTTGCGTGTCGAGACATGTTAAAAATTTTAATTGTGATGAGTCATCGATGAAAGATAAGAGTTGTGTACCGGAAGTAGCAAGTGCGATAAGGATTAATGTACCGGAAGTGCATCCGGTGTGATAATGGGTGTGTGCTTAATTGGAAAGATAAGGATGAATGTACCGGAAGTGCATCCTGTTGAAAAGTCGAGCTTGTTGAGACTTGTCTAAAATGCTAATTGGGATGACGTAATATAAAAGTGTGGGAAAATGTCCAATTAAAAAATATTATTGGGATGACGTCATGCAGACAAGAGCGTAAGTAGTTTATTGAAATTGAGCGTGTTGAGACTTGTCGAAAAATGCTAATTGGGGTGACGTAATTTAAAATTATTAACGAAAATTTTAATCGTGAAATAATTAGAAGAAAAGGATTTAGGAGCATTTTGATTGGAGGAAACAAGTCACGTGACGTTTTGCAATTTATAATTTAGTATAAAAACAAGGATCGGAGGGTTCAAAATCAGTCTAGTACAACCCTCGAGAGTACATTACTACTTTATCATCATGGCTACAATTTCAAACCTTGCTGACGGTATGGTCCGAATAATGGAAGAATTTATGGCGCGAAAGGAGACTGATATGGGTGTGATAGAAGAATGGATCAAGCACTGTTCTAAACAAATTCGTATTTTAAATACGGCGTTAAAGGCGGAGACGTCTATGGGAGTACAGCAAAAGATATTGGCGACAATCAGTAAAATGATGACATACAGGACTTTGTTGAGAGTACCTGCAAGAGCCGGAGGCAGCATCTCTATTAACGGGCAGACTCACGCTAATTGGGCTAGTGAGGCGGTAAAGTGGGAAGATTCAAAAGCTGCGTTTGACGGAAGAATTAGAACGGGAGTTTTAACCAACATAAAACACAGGGAGCCAACAGCATATTTTAAAGATTGTGAAATTTTGTTTGTAAGAAGGATAAGACTAGCGTTGAAGAAGGAGCCGTTTTATAAAATAAATACGGTATTTTGTGGTAAATTTGTGAAAACCAGTCAAGACGGAATCGTGGAAGATTTCAAGTACATAAACACAAAAAATGCTGTGGTTGATCGAGACTGTGAATTAAATGGATGGTTTGAAGAGAATATATCTGCCGTGCTGTTGCGTAAGTTGGAAGAATTTCAAGAGCGAGACAGCGGGTGGGCATTGTCGGCGATTATTAATTTGTGCATCAATATTAATAAATATAATCCGTTGCGAGGTTCATCATACTTGGATTTACCCCCGCAAATTAAATTGAAACACGCGTGCATTAATGTAAAAAATAAAGATGACGCATGCTTTGCGTGGGCAGTAACATCTGCATTACACCCGGTTGTAATTGATTCAGATCGAACGTCTTCTTACCCGCATTATTCGCAAGTTTTAAAGTTGGACGGCATTAGTTTTCCAATAAGGCGTGAGGATATATCAAAATTCGAACAATTAAATAACATTTCTGTGAATGTGTATATTATTAATAAAAAAGGAAAAAAGTATGTAGTCAGTCCGAGCAGAATAGCAAAACAAAAGAGAGACAGACACGTGAACTTATTGCTTGTGCAAGATAAATATTGTACGGAGGAGGAAGACGATACGGATTTATCCGAACCGAAATACCATTACGTATGGATAAAAAATTTGTCGAGGCTGGTTAGCGCACAATTGACTAAGCACAAGGGAAAAACATTTATTTGCGATCGGTGCTTGCATTGCTTCCAAACCGAGAGTAAACTGAAAACGCATATTGAGGACTGCGAGCAGAACAATGAATATAAGGTGAGTTTTGTAAAAGATGGCAAAATTAAATTTAACAACTATAAAAACAAGGAGCGATGTCCGTTTATTGTGTATGCGGACTTTGAATGTATATTAAATCAGGTGAATATCCGCATGGGCGACAAAAGCGTCAAGTATCAGCAGCACGAGGCTTATAGCGGAGGATATTATTTTAAGTGTGCTTATGACGATACCCTATCCTTCTACCGCAGTTACCGAGGTCCTAATTGCGCCGAATGGTTTGCGGAGCAGTTAAAGCAGCTTGCCGAAGACGTCGAAACAGTATATTTATGCGAAATGCCAATGGAAATTAGTCCGAATGAAGAACGTCAGTTTAGACGGGCATCATTGTGCCATATATGCGAAAAACCTCTGGAGTCTGATCGCGTGAGAGACCACTGTCATTTGACGGGGAAATATCGAGGAGCTGCACATACAAGTTGTAATATTGAATACCAAGACAGCCGCACCATCCCGGTGGTTTTCCATAATTGGAGCGGATACGATTCGCATATTATACTGAAAGATGTGGCATTAAAAATAAACGGGAACGTAAATCTGATCCCAAGCAACACCGAAAATTTTATCGCCATGATAAAAAATATTTCAGAAAGCGAAGTGAAATTTAAATTCATAGATTCATTCCGATTCATGACATCTTCCCTGGATAAATTAAGCTCAAACTTGGACGATAAACCAATTTTAAAATCTCAGTTTGGTCATATTGACGATGGGCTGTTTAAACTGCTGACGCGCAAGGGGGTTTTCCCATACGATCATATAAAATCTGGGGAAAATCTGAACGAAAAAGTGCTGCCAACGTATAATCAATTTTATTCAAAGCTGACAGAGTCCAATATAAGTTTTGAAGACTACGAACACGCGCAAAAAGTATGGAATGAATTCCGAATACAAACGTTGGGAGAGTACAGCGATCTGTACTTAAAAACGGACGTGTTGTTGCTGGCAGACGTTTTTGAGAGTTTTAGAGATGTATGTCTGAAACACTATCGGTTGGATCCCGCTCATTATTTCACCGCTCCGGGCCTTAGTTGGGACGCCATGCTAAAATGCACCAAACAGGAGCTCGATTTCATCAACGACATCGACATTTTAATGTTTATTGAGAAAGGGGTACGTGGAGGTCTCGCCCAATGCTCAAAAAGACATTCGAAGGCAAATAATAAATACATGCCCGACTACAACCCGGGCATACCTCAAAAATATCTAATGTATTATGATATTAACGCGATGTATGCCTGGGCAATGTCGCAATATTTGCCGCAAGGCAATCTCAAGTGGGTGGAAGGAGACGTGTCCGCATTTAATTATCAGGTATCCGATGAAGTATCTATAGGGTATATACTGGAGGTAGACTTGGAGTATCCCGAGAGCATCCACGACAGACAAAAAGATTTACCAATGGCCCCAGAGAAAGGATGCCCTCCAGACTCGAAGCAACCGAAAATGTTGGCGACTGTTTGCGATAAGAAAAAATATGTCGTTCATTATCGTAATTTAAAGCAGTATGTGTCGGAAGGTCTGGTTGTGAGGAAAATCCATAGAGTGCTTCAGTTTCGCCAGTCTCCGTGGCTAAAAAAATATATAGATCTAAATGCCGAGCTGCGCAGAAAATCGTCAAATGACTTTGAGAAAGATTTTTTCAAACTGATGAGTAACGCTGTGTTTGGAAAAACCATGGAGAATGTGCGGAACAGACGAGCGATTAAATTAATAACTAGATGGGATGGAAGATACGGCGCAGAAGCTCGAATTGCGAGTCCGTGTTTCCACAGCTGTAAAATAATGGAAGAAAATATGGTGTTGATAGAAATGCTGAAAAACGACGTATTGTTTACTAAACCGATTTACGTGGGTATGGCTATCTTGGACATTTCAAAGACTTTGTTGTACGAGTTCCACTACAAGTACATAAAAAACAAGTACGGAGACAATGCTCGACTCTGTTACACCGACACCGACTCCCTTATTTACGAGCTTGAAACGGATGATGTATACAGCGACATCAAGCAGGACATTCATCGCTTTGATACTTCTGAATACGCGCGGAAGAACGCTTATGGGATTCCTTTATTGAACAAGAAGATTCCGGGGCTAATGAAGGATGAAAACCACGGTCAAATCATGACGGAGTTTGTAGGACTTAGAGCTAAAATGTACGCATGTATGGTACCATCGGCCGACAACCCCGTCACAAAGAAGGCTAAAGATATAAAATCATACGTGGTGAAATCTCACATTACGTTTGACGATTACCTGAGGTGTTTGAACGGAGGTATAGAAATGGCTCATCAACAGCATTCCATCAGGTCGATGAACCATACTATATATACTATAAATCAGAAAAAAATATCTCTAAGTCCACACGATAACAAAAGATATTTGATTCCGGGAAGCCCCGAGACTTTGCCTTGGGGACATTACGCAATAATGGAAAGTTAAAGTAAGAGAAAAATATGGTGGGGATAAGTAAAAATAATAAAAAAAATAGTGGGGATGAGAGTAAGATGAGGAGAATTAAAATCCGGGTGTGTGTAGCCATAACTCGTCTAGTGCTTGAAGTAGAAACAAGTGAAATAATAAGAAGAAGAAGAAATACCTGAAATGGCAGAAGAATTTGTGGATCCCCTCGACGAGATGTTTAGAAACTTGGACGCCAGAATCAAGAAGGAAGCAGTCATGTTGGGAGGATCTACTTACCCCTTAAATATGTCGATGACGAAATATGTGTCAGTCGGCATCAGTCCTGCATTGGGCTTTCAGCCCGCCGTAAAAATCTGGGGTGCTCGAGGCCAGCTGGTGATGTCCGTCGAAGAATGGGGCGAGTTTCTAAATATCGATCCTACAAGTATGGAAATTGGCCGTCCTGTGATGTTTGGAGCGGATACTAACATCACGAGGAATCAGTACAAGGATTTCGAGGTGTTTAACGTGGAATGCAGAAATTTCAAAGTAATTTTATCTCAGGCCACATTATACAACTTGAGCCAGTTGAGACAGGTGATTGGTTGCAAGCTGGATCTTGTGAAAAACTTAAAGTTTAAGGAGTATTATGATGGTATGCTGCGTTCATGCCTGAAGATGAAGGGGGATTTGTATTCCAACATAACATCATTAATGTACGCAAATCAGAGTACAGAATTAATATTATTAATGAACGAATTTTTGTATTTCCATTATAAGCAGATGAGTTACGATTTCGAAGTAATGAAAATATTGTAATAAATATAAAAACTATATTAATTTTAATAAATAAGTTATTAGCATAATCTCGTGTTTGTTTCCCCCCACCACTTTAGTAGTGTTTACCTGGGTCATATAAAGGATTAGAGCGAGCGGCTTAGTAGAGAGAGATGAGAGGTATCGTCAACGTCACACCGGCATCAAAAAATTTAAGAAAAACTTAGCGCATAGTCGTTTGAAGAAGTTGTATGAGAGATATAGCATCGAACTAGAAGAAAAGAACAAGGCTATCGTTGCTGCGAAAAAGGAGTTGGAGTATTACAAGTCGGTGATAGAGCTTTGCAATCTGTTTACAAAATTAGAAATATAAGATGAACGCGACATTCATTTTATTGCATGTCTTGGCAAAAGACATTTTATTTATCACAAAACCGAAAAATTCGAGATACTGCTACATATCCGGCGAGATCAAGGACGACGGCAATCCTCTGCAGTGGGAAGCCATGGATCTAAGGAACGACACCAGCCCGAGAACGTTTCAAATCAATAAAACTCTTATTCCCGGAGTAGAGTCGAATTTAATGAATCTGACATTTATGTTCCTGGATAAGAATCGAAGAGCTCAAAATATATCTCGGGCATTAATAATCGAGGACGCTGCTTTTGTTGTAGAATCGCTTTCAAATTTTTTTACATTTTTAATTATAATATTTATTTTGTTGCTTATATTAACAGCTTATGTAATATATAAATTGTGGATTAAATATTATAAAAAGTAATTATATGGTATTATTTAATCTAGGCAACCAACATAGCATGCATGCTGAATATCGTGCGAGTGATAATACCCCGAAACAGAAAAGTTATGTAATTGCCCGCTGGTCTAGTTGGCTACGCATCGCCTTTAAACCAACGATTATCTGAGAGGTTTGAACTAGGATATAGAAATGGCTCATCAACAGCATTTTATCAGGCCGAAGAATCATACTATATATTATTTAATAAATAAAAAAAATTAAAAAAAATTACTCTAAGCCCCCATGATAATAAAAGATATATGATTCCGGGAAGCCTCGAGACTCAGCCTTGGGGACATTATACAATAATGGAAAGTTAAAGTGGAGATAAAAAAAAATGGTGGGGATAAGAAAAAATTGTGGGGATAAGAAGAAATGGTTCAGTAGAGAAAGATGAGACGTACCGTTAACATTGCAGAAGAACCAAGAAATAACGTACAGCAATTTAAATATAAGAAGACGAACCGAACGCAGAGTTGTTTAAAAAAGTTGCATCAAAAATACAGCATCGAACTAGAAGAAAAGAACAAGGCTATCGTTGATGCGAAAAAAGAGTTGGAACATTACAAGTCGGTGATAGAGCTCTGCAGTCTTTTTACAAAAATAAAAATATAAAATAGAAGCAACAACGTTTATTAATTTCTAAGACAATAAAATTGAGATACTGCAACGTATCCGGCTAGACCAAGGACGTCACCGATACGCTACACTAGAAAACCATGGATCTAAAAACGACACCAGCTCGAGAACGTTTCAAATAAAACTCTTATTTCCGAAGGGGCGTTGAATTTAATGTTCCTGGACAAGAACCGAAAAAACTAGATATATCTCAAGTATTAATACTTGAAGACGCGGATTTTGTTTTAGAATTACATTCTAACTTTTATATGTCTAATTATTATATTTTGTTGGCTATATCAACAAGTTATGTAATCTATAAAATGCGACTTCAATATTATCAAAAATAATTAAAATTTATTGTTTTATTTTATTCCCAGAAAAATACATTAAAAACCTTATATGTAAACAATTATAATTGGAGAGAAGATCTCTAGTAGCAAATCTGCTATGTACACATGTGACACGTAATTGACCGTATTCTGTATATTTTTAACAACGATTTCAGAAAATATATTGTTAATGAACAAGTATTTATATTTCCGTTTTAATTAGATGAATTATGATTTTGAAGTAACGAAAATACCTTATTAATTTTAAAAATAAATTATTTCTATAATTTTGGGTTTGTAGCATCTACAAACACTACTTTATATATATAACCAGGGGCTTAGCATGCGTAGTAGCATGCGGGGTTGAAGGTTAGCACGCGTGTTCGGGGGCAGGTAGGCTGGCCGGCTGGCTGGCCGGCTGGCCGGCGGGCTGGCCGGCTGGCGGGCTGGCCGGCGGGCTGGCCGGCTGGCGGGCTGGCTGGCCGGCTGGCGGGCTGGCCGGCGGGCTGGCCGGCTGGCCGGCGGGCTGGCCGGCTGGCGGGCTGGCCGGCGGGCTGGCCGGCTGGCTGGCCGGCTGGCCGGCTGGCCGGCTGGCTGGCGGGCTGGCTGGCCGGCTGGCCGGCTGGCTGGCCGGCTGGCGGGCTGGCCGGCGGGCTGGCCGGCTGGCGGGCTGGCCGGCTGGCCGGCTGGCGGGCTGGCCGGCTGGCGGGCTGGCCGGCTGGCCGGCTGGCGGGCTGGCCGGCTGGCGGGCTGGCCGGCCAGCCGGCCAGCCAGCCCGCCGGCCAGCCCGCCAGCCGGCCAGCCAGCCGGCCAGCCGGCCAGCCAGCCCGCCAGCCAGCCGGCCAGCCGGCCAGCCGGCCAGCCTACCTGCCCCCGAACACGCGTGCTAACCTTCAACCCCGCATGCTACTACGCATGCTAAGCCCCTGGTTATATATATAAAGTAGTGTTTGTAGATGCTACAAACCCAAAATTATAGAAATAATTTATTTTTAAAATTAATAAGGTATTTTCGTTACTTCAAAATCATAATTCATCTAATTAAAACGGAAATATAAATACTTGTTCATTAACAATATATTTTCTGAAATCGTTGTTAAAAATATACAGAATACGGTCAATTACGTGTCACATGTGTACATAGCAGATTTGCTACTAGAGATCTTCTCTCCAATTATAATTGTTTACATATAAGGTTTTTAATGTATTTTTCTGGGAATAAAATAAAACAATAAATTTTAATTATTTTTGATAATATTGAAGTCGCATTTTATAGATTACATAACTTGTTGATATAGCCAACAAAATATAATAATTAGACATATAAAAGTTAGAATGTAATTCTAAAACAAAATCCGCGTCTTCAAGTATTAATACTTGAGATATATCTAGTTTTTTCGGTTCTTGTCCAGGAACATTAAATTCAACGCCCCTTCGGAAATAAGAGTTTTATTTGAAACGTTCTCGAGCTGGTGTCGTTTTTAGATCCATGGTTTTCTAGTGTAGCGTATCGGTGACGTCCTTGGTCTAGCCGGATACGTTGCAGTATCTCAATTTTATTGTCTTAGAAATTAATAAACGTTGTTGCTTCTATTTTATATTTTTATTTTTGTAAAAAGACTGCAGAGCTCTATCACCGACTTGTAATGTTCCAACTCTTTTTTCGCATCAACGATAGCCTTGTTCTTTTCTTCTAGTTCGATGCTGTATTTTTGATGCAACTTTTTTAAACAACTCTGCGTTCGGTTCGTCTTCTTATATTTAAATTGCTGTACGTTATTTCTTGGTTCTTCTGCAATGTTAACGGTACGTCTCATCTTTCTCTACTGAACCATTTCTTCTTATCCCCACAATTTTTTCTTATCCCCACCATTTTTTTTTATCTCCACTTTAACTTTCCATTATTGTATAATGTCCCCAAGGCTGAGTCTCGAGGCTTCCCGGAATCATATATCTTTTATTATCATGGGGGCTTAGAGTAATTTTTTTTAATTTTTTTTATTTATTAAATAATATATAGTATGATTCTTCGGCCTGATAAAATGCTGTTGATGAGCCATTTCTATATCCTAGTTCAAACCTCTCAGATAATCGTTGGTTTAAAGGCGATGCGTAGCCAACTAGACCAGCGGGCAATTACATAACTTTTCTGTTTCGGGGTATTATCACTCGCACGATATTCAGCATGCATGCTATGTTGGTTGCCTAGATTAAATAATACCATATAATTACTTTTTATAATATTTAATCCACAATTTATATATTACATAAGCTGTTAATATAAGCAACAAAATAAATATTATAATTAAAAATGTAAAAAAATTTGAAAGCGATTCTACAACAAAAGCAGCGTCCTCGATTATTAATGCCCGAGATATATTTTGAGCTCTTCGATTCTTATCCAGGAACATAAATGTCAGATTCATTAAATTCGACTCTACTCCGGGAATAAGAGTTTTATTGATTTGAAACGTTCTCGGGCTGGTGTCGTTCCTTAGATCCATGGCTTCCCACTGCAGAGGATTGCCGTCGTCCTTGATCTCGCCGGATATGTAGCAGTATCTCGAATTTTTCGGTTTTGTGATAAATAAAATGTCTTTTGCCAAGACATGCAATAAAATGAATGTCGCGTTCATCTTATATTTCTAATTTTGTAAACAGATTGCAAAGCTCTATCACCGACTTGTAATACTCCAACTCCTTTTTCGCAGCAACGATAGCCTTGTTCTTTTCTTCTAGTTCGATGCTATATCTCTCATACAACTTCTTCAAACGACTATGCGCTAAGTTTTTCTTAAATTTTTTGATGCCGGTGTGACGTTGACGATACCTCTCATCTCTCTCTACTAAGCCGCTCGCTCTAATCCTTTATATGACCCAGGTAAACACTACTAAAGTGGTGGGGGGAAACAAACACGAGATTATGCTAATAACTTATTTATTAAAATTAATATAGTTTTTATATTTATTACAATATTTTCATTACTTCGAAATCGTAACTCATCTGCTTATAATGGAAATACAAAAATTCGTTCATTAATAATATTAATTCTGTACTCTGATTTGCGTACATTAATGATGTTATGTTGGAATACAAATCCCCCTTCATCTTCAGGCATGAACGCAGCATACCATCATAATACTCCTTAAACTTTAAGTTTTTCACAAGATCCAGCTTGCAACCAATCACCTGTCTCAACTGGCTCAAGTTGTATAATGTGGCCTGAGATAAAATTACTTTGAAATTTCTGCATTCCACGTTAAACACCTCGAAATCCTTGTACTGATTCCTCGTGATGTTAGTATCCGCTCCAAACATCACAGGACGGCCAATTTCCATACTTGTAGGATCGATATTTAGAAACTCGCCCCATTCTTCGACGGACATCACCAGCTGGCCTCGAGCACCCCAGATTTTTACGGCGGGCTGAAAGCCCAATGCAGGACTGATGCCGACTGACACATATTTCGTCATCGACATATTTAAGGGGTAAGTAGATCCTCCCAACATGACTGCTTCCTTCTTGATTCTGGCGTCCAAGTTTCTAAACATCTCGTCGAGGGGATCCACAAATTCTTCTGCCATTTCAGGTATTTCTTCTTCTTCTTATTATTTCACTTGTTTCTACTTCAAGCACTAGACGAGTTATGGCTACACACACCCGGATTTTAATTCTCCTCATCTTACTCTCATCCCCACTATTTTTTTTATTATTTTTACTTATCCCCACCATATTTTTCTCTTACTTTAACTTTCCATTATTGCGTAATGTCCCCAAGGCAAAGTCTCGGGGCTTCCCGGAATCAAATATCTTTTGTTATCGTGTGGACTTAGAGATATTTTTTTCTGATTTATAGTATATATAGTATGGTTCATCGACCTGATGGAATGCTGTTGATGAGCCATTTCTATACCTCCGTTCAAACACCTCAGGTAATCGTCAAACGTAATGTGAGATTTCACCACGTATGATTTTATATCTTTAGCCTTCTTTGTGACGGGGTTGTCGGCCGATGGTACCATACATGCGTACATTTTAGCTCTAAGTCCTACAAACTCCGTCATGATTTGACCGTGGTTTTCATCCTTCATTAGCCCCGGAATCTTCTTGTTCAATAAAGGAATCCCATAAGCGTTCTTCCGCGCGTATTCAGAAGTATCAAAGCGATGAATGTCCTGCTTGATGTCGCTGTATACATCATCCGTTTCAAGCTCGTAAATAAGGGAGTCGGTGTCGGTGTAACAGAGTCGAGCATTGTCTCCGTACTTGTTTTTTATGTACTTGTAGTGGAACTCGTACAACAAAGTCTTTGAAATGTCCAAGATAGCCATACCCACGTAAATCGGTTTAGTAAACAATACGTCGTTTTTCAGCATTTCTATCAACACCATATTTTCTTCCATTATTTTACAGCTGTGGAAACACGGACTCGCAATTCGAGCTTCTGCGCCGTATCTTCCATCCCATCTAGTTATTAATTTAATCGCTCGTCTGTTCCGCACATTCTCCATGGTTTTTCCAAACACAGCGTTACTCATCAGTTTGAAAAAATCTTTCTCAAAGTCATTTGACGATTTTCTGCGCAGCTCGGCATTTAGATCTATATATTTTTTTAGCCACGGAGACTGGCGAAACTGAAGCACTCTATGGATTTTCCTCACAACCAGACCTTCCGACACATACTGCTTTAAATTACGATAATGAACGACATATTTTTTCTTATCGCAAACAGTCGCCAACATTTTCGGTTGCTTCGAGTCTGGAGGGCATCCTTTCTCTGGGGCCATTGGTAAATCTTTTTGTCTGTCGTGGATGCTCTCGGGATACTCCAAGTCTACCTCCAGTATATACCCTATAGATACTTCATCGGATACCTGATAATTAAATGCGGACACGTCTCCTTCCACCCACTTGAGATTGCCTTGCGGCAAATATTGCGACATTGCCCAGGCATACATCGCGTTAATATCATAATACATTAGATATTTTTGAGGTATGCCCGGGTTGTAGTCGGGCATGTATTTATTATTTGCCTTCGAATGTCTTTTTGAGCATTGGGCGAGACCTCCACGTACCCCTTTCTCAATAAACATTAAAATGTCGATGTCGTTGATGAAATCGAGCTCCTGTTTGGTGCATTTTAGCATGGCGTCCCAACTAAGGCCCGGAGCGGTGAAATAATGAGCGGGATCCAACCGATAGTGTTTCAGACATACATCTCTAAAACTCTCAAAAACGTCTGCCAGCAACAACACGTCCGTTTTTAAGTACAGATCGCTGTACTCTCCCAACGTTTGTATTCGGAATTCATTCCATACTTTTTGCGCGTGTTCGTAGTCTTCAAAACTTATATTGGACTCTGTCAGCTTTGAATAAAATTGATTATACGTTGGCAGCACTTTTTCGTTCAGATTTTCCCCAGATTTTATATGATCGTATGGGAAAACCCCCTTGCGCGTCAGCAGTTTAAACAGCCCATCGTCAATATGACCAAACTGAGATTTTAAAATTGGTTTATCGTCCAAGTTTGAGCTTAATTTATCCAGGGAAGATGTCATGAATCGGAATGAATCTATGAATTTAAATTTCACTTCGCTTTCTGAAATATTTTTTATCATGGCGATAAAATTTTCGGTGTTGCTTGGGATCAGATTTACGTTCCCGTTTATTTTTAATGCCACATCTTTCAGTATAATATGCGAATCGTATCCGCTCCAATTATGGAAAACCACCGGGATGGTGCGGCTGTCTTGGTATTCAATATTACAACTTGTATGTGCAGCTCCTCGATATTTCCCCGTCAAATGACAGTGGTCTCTCACGCGATCAGACTCCAGAGGTTTTTCGCATATATGGCACAATGATGCCCGTCTAAACTGACGTTCTTCATTCGGACTAATTTCCATTGGCATTTCGCATAAATATACTGTTTCGACGTCTTCGGCAAGCTGCTTTAACTGCTCCGCAAACCATTCGGCGCAATTAGGACCTCGGTAACTGCGGTAGAAGGATAGGGTATCGTCATAAGCACACTTAAAATAATATCCTCCGCTATAAGCCTCGTGCTGCTGATACTTGACGCTTTTGTCGCCCATGCGGATATTCACCTGATTTAATATACATTCAAAGTCCGCATACACAATAAACGGACATCGCTCCTTGTTTTTATAGTTGTTAAATTTAATTTTGCCATCTTTTACAAAACTCACCTTATATTCATTGTTCTGCTCGCAGTCCTCAATATGCGTTTTCAGTTTACTCTCGGTTTGGAAGCAATGCAAGCACCGATCGCAAATAAATGTTTTTCCCTTGTGCTTAGTCAATTGTGCGCTAACCAGCCTCGACAAATTTTTTATCCATACGTAATGGTATTTCGGTTCGGATAAATCCGTATCGTCTTCCTCCTCCGTACAATATTTATCTTGCACAAGCAATAAGTTCACGTGTCTGTCTCTCTTTTGTTTTGCTATTCTGCTCGGACTGACTACATACTTTTTTCCTTTTTTATTAATAATATACACATTCACAGAAATGTTATTTAATTGTTCGAATTTTGATATATCCTCACGCCTTATTGGAAAACTAATGCCGTCCAACTTTAAAACTTGCGAATAATGCGGGTAAGAAGACGTTCGATCTGAATCAATTACAACCGGGTGTAATGCAGATGTTACTGCCCACGCAAAGCATGCGTCATCTTTATTTTTTACATTAATGCACGCGTGTTTCAATTTAATTTGCGGGGGTAAATCCAAGTATGATGAACCTCGCAACGGATTATATTTATTAATATTGATGCACAAATTAATAATCGCCGACAATGCCCACCCGCTGTCTCGCTCTTGAAATTCTTCCAACTTACGCAACAGCACGGCAGATATATTCTCTTCAAACCATCCATTTAATTCACAGTCTCGATCAACCACAGCATTTTTTGTGTTTATGTACTTGAAATCTTCCACGATTCCGTCTTGACTGGTTTTCACAAATTTACCACAAAATACCGTATTTATTTTATAAAACGGCTCCTTCTTCAACGCTAGTCTTATCCTTCTTACAAACAAAATTTCACAATCTTTAAAATATGCTGTTGGCTCCCTGTGTTTTATGTTGGTTAAAACTCCCGTTCTAATTCTTCCGTCAAACGCAGCTTTTGAATCTTCCCACTTTACCGCCTCACTAGCCCAATTAGCGTGAGTCTGCCCGTTAATAGAGATGCTGCCTCCGGCTCTTGCAGGTACTCTCAACAAAGTCCTGTATGTCATCATTTTACTGATTGTCGCCAATATCTTTTGCTGTACTCCCATAGACGTCTCCGCCTTTAACGCCGTATTTAAAATACGAATTTGTTTAGAACAGTGCTTGATCCATTCTTCTATCACACCCATATCAGTCTCCTTTCGCGCCATAAATTCTTCCATTATTCGGACCATACCGTCAGCAAGGTTTGAAATTGTAGCCATGATGATAAAGTAGTAATGTACTCTCGAGGGTTGTACTAGACTGATTTTGAACCCTCCGATCCTTGTTTTTATACTAAATTATAAATTGCAAAACGTCACGTGACTTGTTTCCTCCAATCAAAATGCTCCTAAATCCTTTTCTTCTAATTATTTCACGATTAAAATTTTCGTTAATAATTTTAAATTACGTCACCCCAATTAGCATTTTTCGACAAGTCTCAACACGCTCAATTTCAATAAACTACTTACGCTCTTGTCTGCATGACGTCATCCCAATAATATTTTTTAATTGGACATTTTCCCACACTTTTATATTACGTCATCCCAATTAGCATTTTAGACAAGTCTCAACAAGCTCGACTTTTCAACAGGATGCACTTCCGGTACATTCATCCTTATCTTTCCAATTAAGCACACACCCATTATCACACCGGATGCACTTCCGGTACATTAATCCTTATCGCACTTGCTACTTCCGGTACACAACTCTTATCTTTCATCGATGACTCATCACAATTAAAATTTTTAACATGTCTCGACACGCAAAATTTCTATTACGTCATCCATCCCAACTTACTTTTTCTGCCACCGCGGCGCTGACGTGCACTCATTCTCCATCCCACTCTTTCCGAGTTTTCGCACACCCCTCGCACTCACACACTCTTATGGCGGTACTGCACACTTTGCACACAGAAGGGCGCCACAGGCGGCGCCCTCTTTCACATGCCCAGATGGCCGGCCCCGACCGGATACCCAAATCCCAAGGTCAACCCAGCGCCCACTTCCTTTGACGCGCCCAGATGGCCGTGCCCAACCGGATGTCAGAAATCCAAGATGGCGGCCGCCGTTGGATTTTGGACCCCTTGTAAATGCCCATAAGAAATTGGCTTCGTTCCCGCTTAGTTCCTCTACTTCTGTTGTTATTTTGTCAGGTCCTGGTGCTTTGTTGTTAAGCAATTTTTTTTTATAATTTCCTTTATCTCTTCCACTGTTGCTATGACAGTTTCTTCTTATTTTTCTTTTTTTTTTTAACTTTTCCTGGTTCTCTATTAAAAATCAATTTTTTAATTATAACTTCTTCTTTTTCGTCTTCTTTTAGGTAGACTCTCTATCACTATTTTGTACGGTTCTCTAGGATCACCGTCTATAGATTTCATCATTTCTTTCCAGCATCTTCTTCTACTATCCCTAATTGCCTTTTTTAAGATTTTTTTGTCGTTTTTTAGTTCCTCCTACGTTTCCTCTTTTTCTTACTCTTTTAACTTTTCTCCCTATTTGTATTGTTTCTGCATTATTTTATTTTCTTGCACTACGAGTATGGTCCTTTTCGGCCCCCTTTTTTGTACCTGGGAATTGCTTCATCCGCCGCTTTTCTCAGCTTTTCTGAGTATCTTTTGCATCTCTTCTCTATGTTTTCATTTTCTGTTACTTCTTCTGTTTCCATGGCTCTTTTTATCTTTTTTTGTCCATTCTTCTTATGTTCCATCTACCTTTTCTTGTGTATTTCTGTTTTTTTTTCATCTTTGTATTATATTGTATATGTTTGTGTAAATTCAGTTATCCTCTTCTGTCACGGTTCATTCATTCACTATACCTGCCATTTCCATGTTGCTATGATAATGTCAATATGTGATTTCCTCCTCTTACTAACGTAGGTTTGTCTCCTTTGTTGCAAATGGTAAGGTTTAACCCAGCTATTATCTCCTCTAAGAATTTTCTTCTTAAATCCCTCTTGTACCCTCACCGTCTAGGTGATTTTGCATTGAAATCTTTTCCTACTATGATTTGTTTGCTTTTCTGTTTTCTTAAACTGCTTTCTAATTCTTCTATCTACTCCCGTTAGTATTCTATTCCGCTTGGATTGACATATCAGCTGTATACTATCATACTTTCTACTTCAGTCCACACTATTCCCTCTTTTGGTGTTACCTATCTTTCCACTTTGTCCCTACACTTTCTCTTACCTAAAATAGCCGTATCTGTTTTATTGTCTCTTATCCGCTTACCATTTAGTTTGTTCTCACTACCTCTAGGTCTATTTCCTCTCTTTCTGCTAGATTTTGCGTAAATGCAATATCCATATGCCGATTCACTGGCATCTCCAAATGCATACATTTTCAAATTGCAAGTCTCATTTGTTGCCAAGTATGCTGATTTCATATGTTAACTGTATCAGGAAATTGTTCCATTCTGTGTGTATATGCGCTAGTACGTACTCATCCCAATAAATTCTTTTCTGCAGCAGTCTTTGCATAAGTATTTTTGTATTTATTATCATAAAGTTCATTAATTCAAGTGGGTCATATATTTGAGATATCCTTACTCAGCGGTTTTCAGAGTGTGGTCCGCGGTCTTTTCAAGGACCGCAAAGCAGTTTTGGTAGAGCCGCAAAACACTGTTACAGTCTAATAAACTCTGAAAAAGATAAGATTGTAAAGTTAGAGAATAAGAATTTTGATTTATTTCCCCAGCTGAACACATGTATTGATGAAAATAAGGTTGAAGTCGATGGCGATATCTTTGGGGTGATGAAACAGCATGTATTTGTTTTTAGTAAAGACATTTTTTACTGTTTTCCTGATCTACAAGAATTTAATAAACACTTTTTTATCACTAACCTATTTGAATTTTCCATTAGTGATCTGCCTTTGGACCAATTAACTCAGGAACAGTTTATTTACATGTTTTCCGTAAAACCTTTTTTAGTAATTTTTGGATTAAAAAAGCACAGTCTTATCCTAATGTTTTAAAGATTGCTCTAAAAGTCCTGATTCCATTTGCAACCACCTATAAGTATGAGTCGGATTTTTCTACACTACTTACTATCAAGACAAAAAGTTGAAATAGATTATACGCGACAAATGACATTAGAGTCCAAAACAAAGCCAAACATGGAAGAACTTGTTCAGGCAATGGACATGCTTCTTTCCCGTTAAAATTGTTATTTAAATTTAACGATTACATAACATGTAATATTTTTTAAATACATAATTGTTTGTAAAGAAAATGTTTTAATCACTACACTTTTTTTTTTATTAAAGGGGTCCGCAAGTTATCAAACAACTAAAAAAATACCTACGCAAAAAGTTTGAGAACCGCTGTCTTAGTTACAACAACCTTTTTGTTGTTTGCTTTTTTCAACACTAAACTAGAAGTCCATTTATGTAGTACTAGTCTGGCCGTATTTAGTATTATTGTAACTTTAGTTTTAATCTTGCTTAAGTTGTCAATATTCTTGGCTTCGGTGATTATGTCGACCATATAGAAATACTCATTAATTACTTGTGCAACTGTGGAATATTTTGTCAACCTTTTTTTGCATTCTATTGATGGATTTTCCTTACATGGAAATGTAACAATATACCGACCGTTTAGTGTACGATAATGAGTAGTATTTTGCAAGTTTTTTCTTCTTGTGAGAGTAGCTTTCTTCCGATCCGATTGTCCAACCTTACATTCCTTATGCAGCATTTTACATTATCCATATGTTGTGGTGTGTTTGCTGATACAATCCATTGTCCTACGCGTAATAACTTAAATATATCCACAATTTCAATCAAATATTTGTTGAATATCTGATATGGTACATTTGAGGCAATTTTATTCAAAATAAATACCTTTAATTTTGTGCTAAAATTATTATTATAGTCTTAAATACGTTGTTGTGGTTGTCTGCATCTGGAAATTTGTAATTTACTCGCTAATCGCTGGTGATTACCAATATAGGTAAAAAAGTTGTTTGCCTGTTTAATCCCAATTTCCTTGCAACTTTTGATTGTAGAAGGTGCACTTGAGAGCCTAAATCTAATAGAACTCTAACCAAATGCTTGTTTCTCCAGCAATTTTTGAAATATACCTCACACGTGGATAATATGAGCTGGTTTTTGTCGTTTTTGCTGGTTCAGACATCCGGTTATTGCTGTATTTGAGTTTGATTTTTGTTCTTCTTTAATGTCGTCATCAATATGCAATAGCGCATTATGTAATTTATTGTATTTTCTACATTTAGATTACTTGCAGTTTCTTGCGTTGTGATTTGATTTCATGCAACGTATGCACAGTCTCGTCTTGGTTATTAGGCTCAGTCTCTCCCCGATGTTTATTAATTAGTTTTCAACTTGATCTGAGAATTAAGCGAGGAATGCATTGGTCGATTGCGACTAATGATATCCGTGAATTGACTTACTTTTTTTTTTCTTTTTTTTTTATATAATTATTTAACGTCGGTCTATTTCTGATGCCAAAGCAAATTACCGACGCCAGAGGTTAGGACTACCACATCTGGAAATTTTGCCGCAAATTCAGGAATTCCAACCTAAACACGCAACATCAAAGCAGTACATAGGAAACCCCATTTCCTCTTTAGTTTGAAAACCTGTATTTTCGTTAACTTTTCTAAGTAAATATAAGTTTTTATTAATTTGTTTGCTTAGATAATCTACCTGCATCTCCCAGTTGAGTTTGGGTTGGAAATGAACTCCCAAGAACCTAATATGTTTTTCAGCTTCATGTGTAGTCATAGCAAAAGACAAAAACTCAGTTTTACCACTATTAACTACTAGGCCATTAGCTTCAAACCAAGTCTCTGCTTCACCTAAAGCTGCATAAATATCTGAGTTAATGTCATCTATGTTTTGAACAACAGTAATATCGTCCGCAAACATGTACACATTACTTGCTTGCAGATTTACTTCCAAATCATTAATGTATACAAGGAACAACAAAATAGACCCTTGTAACACTTCATATGTTAACTTAGCAATTTCTGATATTTTACCAATAAATGACACCACTTGTTGTCTTTCTGTAAGATATGATTTAAACAAATTTAAAGTATAGCCTCTAACTCCATAATAATGCAGTTTATCTAACAGTTTTTTGTGGCATACACAATCAAAAGCTTTGCTTAGATCAATATATGCTGTACTCAGTTCGATCTCGCGTTCAAAAGCTTGATTTATAGTTTCAATCAACTCGCACATAAGACCTATTGTAGATTTGCCTTTTTTATATCCAAATTGGGCATTGCTTAGCTTTGGGTCTATAAAAGAATACAACCTTTTGTAGATTACTGCTTCAAATATTTTTGAAAAATATGGTATTATAGAGATTGGTCTGTAGTTCTTTGGATAATTTTTTTCACCTTTTTTATGTATTAGTGTTACTTTGGATATTTTTAATTGACTTGAAAATACCTGTCTCTAAACACAAATTTATTATATAAGCAAGATGAGTGGTAATTTGGTGTGTTATAATTTTTCCTAGAGATGCAATAATATCATAGAATTTTTAAATATTTTTACAATACTATCTAATTTTTCAGCATTAGTTGGTGTCATAAATAATGAGTTATTAGATGCAACATTTTTGTTTTGTAATAATGTTACATAGCTATTATTGTAAGACTGTGAATTTACCAAACTATTTACAACTTCTATAAAGTATTGCTGAAAATCATTTGGCAATAAGTCGACTGTGTGAGTTTGTTCACAAGAATTCTCATTATTAAAACCTTTGACTACTTTCCATACCTCTCTGATTTTATTTACATGTGAAGCTATTTTAGCACTATTATAAGGTTTTTGTACTTTTAAGATATTGTCATGGTAATCTATTTTAAGATTTTTTGAACAGACTCTTACTATCTCCTGAATACTCAACTTTGTTAATCAATGTGTCATGAAACATAGTGTAACATTGTTGAGGATCATTACAAGCGTATATAGGAGACCAGTCGGTTTTAGTTAAAGATTTATTTAATAAATTTAAATTTTTATTGGAAAATAGTCGTAAGCGTAAACATGGAAGAATGTTTGTTGTAGTTTTAGAACATTTGAATGTCATACGTATACCATACTGGTCAGACAAGTATGGCTCAACAACATCGACTTAGTACTCTTACTGTTTGTTAATGAGTATGTTATCAATACAAGTTGCAGATGTATTGATTACTCTTGTATTAAAAATAACTGTATAGTTAAAATTAAAACAATTAAAAATATCACAAAATGTTTTCTTATTGGCGTTATTTATATTAAAATCTATATTGAAATCACCCGAAGTTATCACAGATTTGTTATATTCATCTACCTCGCTAAGTATATTGTATAAAATATCAAAATACTGTTGGACATTTCTCTACATCCACAAACAACAAACATATTCTAGACTGGCAACGTACAAAATTTAAGGCATTGGTTATAATAGCATATTTCTTAAAATAAATCTTCTCGATAAGACTATTTTTGTAATTAGCATATACAGTTCTCCAAATAAAACAACTTCAAACTTTTTGATGACCTTTCTGAAAGTATTGACAGAGTTCTTCAAGGTAATCACAAAAAGCTGAAATAGTTTTGTTAGAAGATTTTAATATACAAAATACTGAATGGTTAAGCCAGTCATTTTTTACAACACTATCCGAACAACAAGCTATGATTGTTGCTGTTTTTATAATTTTACTTAACTTATTCAGCAACCCACATATTTTCCTCATTGCTTATATCTTAATGATCCACATATTGCAGCAGAAAATCTCACAAAAAGTATTCAAAATGTCATCAAAAAATTTGTTTCGTTGCTTGTTAAACCAAAACAAAAGTAGTTGATTTCAATTCGGACAAAACAGGCAGTAAATATGCAACAAAAAGCGTTTAAGAAACATCAGTAATCGTTCCGAACAAACTAAAAAGGATTATAAGTTAGCTCGTAATTATTGTGGCAATCTAATACAATCTGAAAAAGGTAGGATTGACAGAAACATTTATAAAACCATAAATTTATTGCAAGGTAATACAAAATTTTCAATACCCCCTCTTCAACATGATCAAAACAATCTAGTTCCTAATCCAAAAGAAAAAGCAGATATTTTTGCAAAACAATTTGCATCTAACTCTAGTATTATAAATCCTCCCATTGCTGTACCTACAATGCTGGCTAGTGGAAAAGTAATAAATCTAATTCATTTTAAGCAATCGGTTGTTTAAAGATATCTCCTTAAATTAAATACCAGAAAGGCATATAAATGGTGATAAAATTCTATCTATTGTTTTAACAATTGCAAATGAATTAGCTTCCAAAAGTGAAACACTCCCAAACTGTTTAAAAATTACACATGTTCAACCTATTCCTAAAAAGGGAAACAAGTCTGATTCTTTAAATTATATACCATTTGCAGTACTGTTCAATCTGTCAAAAAAATTT
The DNA here is from genome assembly GCA_963932245.1 of Tachinus rufipes. Lineage (NCBI taxonomy): Eukaryota > Metazoa > Arthropoda > Insecta > Coleoptera > Staphylinidae > Tachinus > Tachinus rufipes. The sequence goes on from OZ010748.1 coordinate 58,650,457, forward strand.
AAAAAATTTGATTAACCTAGGTCAACAACATGGTCGTTTAAAAGTATTAAAAAAACTAGGATTACTTAATAGATCTAATTTTTTTTACTTCTATTCAATGTTTGCATATAATATATCATTTGTTCTTGTATCGAATATTGTTTCCAAGTGTGGGGAGGATCATCAAAAACTACACTATCTTTTAAAACTCTGTTCAGAAACAAGCTATTCGGATCATTGCTGATCAAAAATTGACCAATGACTTAGATACTTTAAAACACTACATTTTTTGTGTTTTTACATGATTTTTTATTACTTTATCAAAAGTTTAAGCTAAATAAGCATCAATTAAACTTATTTATTTAAAATAAAGAATTTTTTTGTACTTCATCAAAATCCAAAAACGTTGTTGTAACTATAGTTAACTTCAGAAATAATATCCGCCGCGATTTATTTTGGAAATGAGGACTTTCCGGGCCAAATTAAAAACATATGGCGGGCCAGAGTTGGCCCGCGGCTACATAAACATTTTTTAATTAAAAATTGAAAATATTATCTGGACTTGAACTCTTTATTGGGCAATTCCATTTCAAACGGACCAGAGCTGGGGGGGGGGGGGGGGTGCATTGAGAAACTTGCTCATGTATTTTTTTTTAGTTTCTATAACTTATTAGTAGTTTTTTGATCGGTATATGAAGGTATGAAACCCATAAAAAAAAATTCTACAGTTTTTTTAAGTTTTTTTGTCGTTTTTTAACTTGAAAGACTTGAAATGGCGCCAGATTTGAATTCTACGAAAAATTTTTGATTGATTTCATTAGTAAATTTATTTATTTTGAGTTAAAATTGCGGTTTTTAAACAAATAATGCGATTAAGTTAAAAAATAACAAAAAAACTTAAAAAAATTGTAGATAGAATTTTTTTTTTATGTGTTACATACTCTCATATACCGATCAAAGGACTACTAATAAGTTATAGAAACTAAAAAAAAAACATAAGCAAGTTTCTCAATGCACCCCCCCCCCAGTTCTGGTCCGTTTGAAATGAAATTTGAAATTGCCTTATTATCAATCAATACTGTCTAGATTTTCTAAAATTTCAGAAATTTTGATGAAAAAATACACAGCCATAAATGTAATAACTACAATTATCACCGTTGTGCTCATCAGGTAGATTGTAAACAGATGCAAATTGTTTAACAAATAAGAGATTCAGTCACTAGTCATTGCGCTCTTGTCATTTAAATGCATAATTGAAGAGATCTTAGTTTATATTTTCTTGTCTAAGTGCCGCTTTTACAATTGTCAGATAACTTATACCAGGAATAAATTGATCTAAATGTATATACCTGGTATAGCATTAGTTTTGCCCTTGTTACAGTCTAGATAACCTATTGAAACGTCAATAATGACTTATAAACTGACGTATAAATTATTTATACGCAAATTTGTAGTGCGCGTTACTTGATTACTATATTAGAGATAACTACTGCTCCAAGCACCGGATAAGTTATCCCTGATTTATTCTTTTCGAAACATACAAATAAAGTTTTATGAAATTGCTAGGACTCCTAAAGTAATCCGGGCCGTTGTAAAATTTCAATCACCCGCACACTCGAGTAGAATCTCTATTCAATGAATCCCAAATTAGAACTTGAAATAAAGACGAACTACCTGAAGGTCCCAATGATAGGTCAATCAAGGAAATAATGCTCGACAATTATCAATTTTCTTCTGTGCAAAAATTTTAGCAATAAATCCTACTTTAGCTGTAACACGATTATGCATTTTCTAAAAAATCATTTATCACGAAGATGGCCGTTTCTGGAACTGACTTATAAATTAAAGTATACGTTGTTTATACACTAATTTGTTGTGCGCGTTACTTAGTTACTATACTAGATATAAGTTATAAGAGATTGTAAAAGCGCATTTTTATATATTCCTTAGATAGCGCTATTCCTTGTTTAACCGACGATTGTAAAAGCGGCCCTAAGTCTATATTATCTACTATTTTAGGATTAGTGAAATGTTTCATCGTAGAAAAAGTTAAGTTAGTTAAGGATAGGCTAAATTATGCAATGTTTTACTTATTAGATGTGAGTTTTATCGTGTAAATATCTGGCGATACGATAAATGAACCTGAAACTGAAATTTCAAAACTCAGTTTCAATATGTTATTAGTAAAGTATTTTATTAATAATTAGTGCAGTATACATATACAAAATTCTTATCAGATTCATTTTGCGGTATGAATTCAATTGATATAATAAATTGCTAACTCATAATCACAGTGGCAAAACGGCACAGTTAATTTAAAATTATATTAAATAAAATTCCATTTTCATTAAATACAATTAAATTTGTTCATTACGTAAACTTTTAAAATTTAATTATCTAAACCATGCTATTCCAAATTCTTCAAATCATGGAGCCATGGAAATTTAAAATCATTAATAACGAACGTAACTATCTAAAACCGCCTCTGAATTATATGCACGCCCTGGGAACATTCATTTCAGTAATAATTTTTTAAAGATAAAAACCACTTATGCTCTAATAACAATTAAATTCCATAACCGGTCGTGCCGCAATTTACAAAGCGAGAAACCATTTTTTCCACCTAAACAACAAATTCTCACGTTCTATTCAAATATTCCGTGTGCCTTCGATTACCAACTTTTTTATTCATTGGTATTACTCGCTTTCAATAATTTGTATTATTAATCTCCGATGTAAACATTAATTCAGTTCAATTCACACGTTTTTTTTTTTAAGCTTAAAATTATTTAAAATTTTTGAATAATTAAGCAGTAGTACTTTGTACCTCCCATCCATCCCCAAAAATTACTTAATGAGATAATCCTCATGTAATCCTGCCCAGTTGACTCTTTAATCTCTCAATAAAAGCCGCATTGCGTCTGTGAATCGGACAATTATAGTCAATATTTTGGGGATGCTTTAGAATATTATCTCTTTATTGTATGTATATAAATCTTCCACCGCTTAGGCCGACCTCTTCCAAGAACGATTGGGTGCGAATGCTTCTTGTTGCGGCATCATCGGTACGATTCGAAACGGTTTTTGGTCGCTTCTAAAAATTATATTGCTTCTCGATAATTACATTGAGGGGTTTATTACATTTCCGAGTCATATTGCACATGAATTACGACATCTTTTTGGGTATAATAATTATGGGATAATAAATGGATAATAAAATTTTCAATGTTAAACTAAAGCAATTATTAGGAAATTGTATTAACACATTAACAGTGTATGAAAGTCAATGTTTTGTTTAGTTGTAAACTATTTTGTTGGCTATTTAAAATTTATTCGGTATCACCTGTTACTCTTGATATACGAATGTGGTTCAATAATTAATTTGTAATTTGCAAAATTAATGTTACAGTATTTTTATTTATAATTAGCAAAGAATGTTCAATTCAAACACAAGGTTAACACATTGAAATAGAACAATGGAGCAGATCTTCAAGTCCTTGAAATTTACGGCACTGTTGGAATTCAATAATGAAATTATAATTAAATGTCGTTGTTGTGCAATAAAACACGGAATGATACTCATTTTGCAAGTATTAAATTCAAGTTATCAGCTTATTTTGCATGCGTAATGAAATATATAAAACCTCATACGATTCCATATTATTTATGGATTTATTTCAAAGTTTTATTATAACTATTTGTTATACTATATTTATTTCAATTATACATTCTTATAGTATCAATATTTTATAGACAATGTTATTTACACATTGTAAATCATAGGAATTTATATTGCTTTATTTTATATATTATTTTATGTTAGTTGTATATTATTGTAAATAGTTCGTTAAGTAAAGTTTATTATAATTGGTGAAAACAAATGAATATTTTTAATGGCTGGTTTGTTTCTTTCAATTAGTAATGCACGGCAAAATTATTTTATTCATTATGTACAAGGTGTCTATTTTTAAATTGGTAGGTACAACGTTTATTTTTGACAAAGGCTAATGATTAAATTGTTAGTTGAAATTGATAAACAAATTGAAATTGAATATTAAACCAAAAAAACCTATTCACAGATCGACCGGAATCTACCATTTTTCTTGTATTGTAATTTAGGTACGTAATCAGCAGTGGCGGATTTAGACTAACCGACGGGTCTGGCGGTTGAAAAAAACAAAGTTCTAAAATTTAATATTGATAAACGACAAAATATTTTATTACTCGCAAAACAACACGTTAAAGCCCGGTTCTTGATATCTGAGTAAAGTAGCAACTAGCGGTACTTGACGGATTAGCAAACTATAATGTTTTTTCACCTACAAGTAAAATTAACCTGCACTGGCAAGTAACTATATCTTATTTGGCCATAAATTTACTGGCTGCACAAAGTACCATATAAAGTCCAAGTAATAATTGTGCCAAATGTTTTTTTTTTTTTAGTTTTTGTTTCTAAACAAATTTTTGTTTGTAAAAGATTAATATACACTCAGATGCAAAAAAACCAGGGTATTTTTTTTATAAAACTTTTAGTTTTTGATTCCATTTTCTATAATCAAAAAGGCCATCAGGATGTAGAAAAAAATAATATATGGCACTTATCAGTTTATTTAATAAACATTAATAAGCAAAAATAAAATTTAATGGTATGAGTTTTTCACTACCTATTGCTCATTCCACATTATGCACAGAAGATCAAGATGGTTACTGGGATGACTTGTTTGGTTTCGATTAACTGTCATTCTTAGGGCAGATTGATGTGTTGATTATGCTCTTAAGTGCTGAAGATTGTGCAAAAGTTGTTGCTCTTGTGGCAGATAGAAAAAGCCAACGATATGTGTTCAGATTTTTTCATGTCAGTCTTTCTACCATCCAAAAAGCACTTGAGCGGTTTAGGGAAACCGGCAAAAATACTCAAAAGCCGGGATCTGACAGGAAACAAAAAACGACTGCTATCGATGACCGATTTATCGTTCGTACTACTCTACGGAATCGCCATGTGACTTCAGTGGAGACCAGAAACCAATTCCGTGAGGTTTGTGGTACAGCCGTGAGTGTGTGGACAATTTGTCAAAGGTTGCAAGAAACTGGTTTAAAATCTTGTAAATTAACAGCTAGACCAAAATTACTTCCAAGTCACCGAGTAGCCAGGCTCTAATTTTCTCGCAAACATTTGAATTGAACATTGGTACAATGGAGGACTGTACTGTTTACTGACAAGTTTAGATTCTGCTTACATGGAAGACAACAAGTACTGGAGACGAACGGGAGAACAATTTGCAAAGTGCTTCTTTAAGCCTCGGCTTAGCCCTGATAGTATGAGCAGAAATATCAATAAATGCCTGCACCACATTGATTGCCATTGATTACGTAGTCCCATTTGCTCCATTTATCGGCGATGGCTTTATTCTGATGCAGGATAACGCAAACCGCATTCTGCGAAGTGCGTCACAGAATACTTGGTTACAGTTGAAATTTACATTTCTTTTAATGAACGGATGTTGCTCCACTTAATAAAATCAACAATGTAAAAATCTGGTTATAAAATAGCAGCAGTAAATAAAACACAAAACTTAAAAATTATTTAATAATCACTGAAATCCAAAAATATTAAATTCCTGTCAAAAATATTTAATTTAATTATAAAAATATAAAAATGAATCTAATAAATAAAAAAAAATAAAAATTACAATTTTAAATTGGATTTTTATTTTACCAAAATCTGATCATTCTGTCATACATTTTAGAAAATACGCAAAAAATACTAAAATTCGGTTAAAAAATGTTAAAATAAACTAAATTGGATTATAAAAAGCCAAAATTTAATAATAAAATATATTCATAAAATTTAAAAAAGTACCAAATTTGGCAAAAAATGTTAGAAACACAAATATAAAACGTAAAAAATATTGAAATGTAGCTATAAAATGTCAACATCTAATAATAAAACATCAAAAATTCAACTAGAAAATTCAAAACCTGTAAAAAAATACAAAATCCGGCCATAAGATGTCAAAATTCCAAAATCCGGCTAAAAAATGTTATTAGCTATAAAATGGAAAAATTTTAGAAAAATCGGTCAGAGAACTTAAAAACTAAAAACCAGAGCGGGGGGGGGGGGGGTGTATTGAAAAACTTGCTCATGTATTTTTTTTTCAGTTTCTATAACTTATTAGTAGTTCTGTGTTCGGTTCATGAGGGTATGAAATCCTTAGTTATTGTGTCGTTTTTAACTTTATCGTATTTTTTGGTTAAAAACCACATTTTTATCTAAAAAAAAAAATGACTAATGAAATCAATCAGAAATTTTTCGTAGAATCCAAATCTGGCGCTATTTTAAGTTTATATCCTGTCTATAAGCCGCAAAATCTATAAAACCATGTTTTTGTTCTCAGTGCGCTGGGCAAAAAAGAGCATTTTTTAATTTTTTTAACCGCCAAAATTGACGTATTTTGATGTAAATTAATTGGAAAAAAATAAATTTGTTTTGTGTATTTGGGTTTTAAAAGTCTAAACCAAAAAAAACTGCAAAACTAGGCCTATTTTTCAACATTAATTCTTACAAATGCAAATTTAGCAGTTTTCAGAAGAACTGTACACCAAATATTATTAAAAATTTGAGTTTTTCAATCAATTCTAAATAGAAAATAATCAGTGTCGTGCTTATCTGGCGTAGACAACACCATCTAGAAAAAAAATTTGTTCAACATTTACTTAAAATTTTTATTTTTTTATTTTTCTTATTTGGATTAAATTTTTTTAAGTTTATTTCAAAAGTTTAACAAAGACATCTTTTGTTGCTTGAACCAATTTTGAGCCATTTTACTCTTTGTTTGATAGTTCTCGATCTATCGGCGCCAAAATTTGAGAATATTATTATTTTTGGCATTCAAACATAAATCCGTTTGGCGTTTATCAAAATTTGTTAAAAAAAGTTTTAAACCACACCCTAGTGTGTTTATAATATTTTTTGTAAATATAAAAAAATAATTAATTTTTAACGCATCTTTTGCCTGAAAGTTTTGTAAACATATTTTTCTAAATAGACTTTTTTATAGACGATGAGTACAACACTGACTATTTTCCATGTAAAATTGTCCCCAGAGTTAAATTTTTTGATAATATTTGCTGTATTGTTCCTCTGAGCGTCGCTAAACGTGCATAGAGTTTATGTTGAAGAATAGGCCTACTCTGCAGATTTTTAGAGTTTTAGACTTTTAAAACCCAAATACACAGAACAAATTCATATTTTCCAATTAATTTACCTCAAAATAAGTCAACTTCGGAGGTTAAAAAAAATTTAAAAAATGCTCCTTGTACTAAGAACAAAAACATGGTCTTATGACTATTTTTGGCTGAAAGTTGTTTCACCGACATAATTATTACTAGACCAAAATTTTATTAAAAAATAAAAGCGCGTAAAACTTGAAATAAAGTTATATTCTTAAACCTTTTTTTTGTTGCATTTTTTAAGTATTTTTTTAATTGATATATTTAAATTAATATTAATTTAAAATTTTACATGTTTTCACATAATGACTTTTAACGCTGCAAAAATAAGTAACTTTCAATTTCTAATTGCAGGTAGGTATGTACTCTAGTTTAAACTACTCGATGGTAATCATGGAGTAACCTACCCACCCAAGTGTTAGTCATTGGGAGATTGGTATAACCATCGCCTCTTCTGACATAGTGTTTACCGCTTGCAGAGAGGAGTAGCTACCACAGTTTAAACTGCTCACCCATTAAGTGTCATTCATCAAGAGATTCGATGTTACCAACTTCCAAATTTTTGATAACTAACACTTGGGCAGGAACACTAGTTCTAACCATTCTTCCGTACCTACTCATGTTCTAGAGTGACCTACCCACCCAAACAAACAAATGTTTGTCATCAAAAAATTAAATACCACTATCATCTTCTCTAATATACTAACAACAAATGCAAAGATAACAACTATCTCAAAAACGGTGCGTCGGAGAGATAAACGACTTTATGCACTCCTTGCCATTGCGGCTTTTAAAAGTAGTTTATCTTTTTTTGTTGTAGAAATCAGTATATTTGCATTCTATTATTATGTATCCATATTTTATAATTTAATCAATCAATAATCTCATTTCTGCCGTTTAAAAGTTAGTGGATTTATAACAATCTATCTTGAAAACTTAACTTTTATACTACATAATGAAAGGTAGGTCTAGGATCTAACTTTTGGAATTTGAATCGACTATAAATAAAAAACAAATAAATATTTTTTCAAAATTATGTGTTTATTAGAAAGATTGGACATTTTCATTTAAAAATGAAACACAACATCATTCAAATGACTGCCACGGCTGGCTTGACAGTAACCCATCCGATTAAACAATTTTTTAGTACATTTTCGATTGTTTGAGCTCCAATTGCATGAATGGCAACTTTAATTTCGTGTTTCAAGCCACCGATCGGCTCAATCGGCTCTGGATAGTTAGCGTAACACTTAATCTTAAGGTCCCCACAAAAAAACGGTTACTTGTTGTAGATACAATAGTCATGTGTGGATTCTCTAATTCTCAAATTCGACAATTTTGCTTATTGACATAACCGAGTTGAAAATGAGCTTCATTATAAAACACATTTTTTTATAAAAATGCTCATCTTTGGCCATACCATCTTTAGCCCATTGAGAAAACTGAAAACCGCATCGGATAGTCATAAGGCTTCATTTCTTGGACTAATTGAACTTTGTAAGGCTTCAAACCGAGGTCTTTATGCAACATTCTCCTCAGAGAAGAGCGAAAAATGTTCAGTTCCTGAGAACAATGACGAGATAATGTTGATGTATGTTCACGCACACTCTGAGCAAAAGCATTATTTTTTTTGGCTGAGCGCACTGGACGAAAACGTGAACGTGTTGTTTTATCCACTAACGATCCGTTTGAGTAGAAAACTCACCACTTTGGAAGTAAGTTTTTATTATTTCCCAACTTTGTTGGTGAAAAGCGTCAAATTTTGTAAATATCAAACATAAAACTAAATTTCTTTCAACTCATAAATGTCATTATACCTTTGAATAACAAAATAATCGGTAGTTCAAATTCCAAACTTTACATGGCCCACCCTTTACTTTATTAATATATTAACGTACGTTTGTAAGAAAACAGATTAAAATAATATGAAAAGGGCTGAAAGACTAAGGTCGATGGCCATTTCAAAACAGAATGTTTATTGATGTAGACAACATGTACATTTTATTTTATTCTCTGTACTGTTCTCTTTTGAATAATGATGTTATAAATACAATATTAAAAAAAAATTAACAATGACAACAACATAACCTAAACTTCTGTTATGGTTTTGCCAGGAACAAGTCACCCGCAACAAAACTTGTACTGACCAAACTAAAAATATTGTTTTAAGTAAAAACTTGTTTCCATTAATTACTTGATAGAAAAAAGCACCTGAAAAAACAGAGGTTCTAAGTAAAGTCTCAAGTTAACCTAATCGAGTACTTACTTTTCAGTACACTTTGAGATAAAAAAACCTGATTTAAATTATTATTTTTTACATAACAAATGTCAATTAAAAAACATGTTAAACATTTTTTGCAAACGTTTTAAAAGTTGTCATTTGTCAAAAGATATCTTCTTAATGTAATACCTGAAAAGCATAAGGTATAGATGAAATTCCACCTATCATTATTAAAACATTTGCAAATAAATTAGCTCCCATTTTGACTAAAATATATGCCTTATTATACAAAAATAAAACATTCCCAAATTGTTGGAAAATTGCAAATGTTCAACCTATCTGTCAAAAATACTAAAACTTCTAAATTACTAAAACTGTCAATAAATTTACTGAAATTTAAAAATATTGTCAAATAATTGCCAAAACATAAAAATGCAAACAAATTAACAAAACTGTCAAAAGATTCATAGAATGCAATAAAATTAATAATCTGTCAAAAAAGAAAACAAAAAAACTAAAAATAACCTCAAGTTGATAAAATCTTTAAAAAAATACAAAGCTGTAAAACTGTGAAAAAATAAATTAAATCTCAAAAAATCTTCTAAACTATAAAGAAATATTTTAAATTTTAAATTGTATAATTAAAAAAAAAATATATACTTTTATATGCTATATTTTTTATTATTTTTTATATAAACAGGTTTTGCCGTTTAAGGCATCGTCAGTAACTATAAATATAATTATAATTGTATTAAATTAAAATTAAAATATTATATAAATAATAATAACTTACGTGTATATATATATATAAAAAAAATATTTTTGACATTAATATGATTGACAAATATAATGTTTATGTTTATGTAATATTGATTATTAAAAATTTTTAAGTGTTATTTTTTGTTTTTAAAAAATAAAGCATATAAAAGTATAAACATTTTTTTAATTATACAATTTAAAATATAAATACTATATGCAAAAGTAATTTACAACTACAACTATAAAGAAATAGTTAAAACTGTGAACAAATTAACAAATCTATAAAAAAAAAATTAATGAAACCGTTAAAAAGTTGTGGAAACTGTCAATTAAAATCACTAAAGCATCCAAAAAACTAACAAAACTGTCAAAAATCATTCCTCTAAAACTATAAAAAATCTCCAAAAATAACTTAAATTGTCAAAAAAAATCATAAATGTCAAAAATATTTTTTTATTAAAATTAAAAAATCTGTAAAAAAATCACTAAATCCCAAACTTTCCTCTGATCTATAAAAAAATCACCCAGGCAATAAAAACACTGTCTAAAAAATAATACTGTCAAAAACGGTCAATATAATGACTCTAAAAAACTCTTAATAAATTAGAAAAACTGTCAAAAATCACTAAAACTGTTTTGATAGTTTTAGTGATTTTTAAAAATAAATAAAATTACTAAAATTACAAAAAAACGTTGATACTGTAAAAAAATAAATCTCTTCAAAAATTAATAACAGTGTAAAAAAACACTAAAACCTAAAACTGTGAAAAAATTAAAAAATCTATAAAAAATACAGTAAAATGAATAACTGATACTGTAAAAAAATTATGAAAACTAATCAACAAATTTAACAAAAAACTTTCAAAAAATTGTGGATTCTGTCAAAAAAATTATTAAACATATTAAAAATCATTTAACTTAAAAATCTAAAGCTATAAAAACATTGCTAAGTTATTAAATTAAAAAAACTGAAGTTGTAAAATAATTGTGAAAACTGTCAATAAAATCAGTAAAATTACCAATAAATTATTAAAACTGTCAGAAAATCACTAAAACAAAAAATGCTTTAAAACTAAAACAAAAAAATTGCCAAAAAATTAACAAAACTAATAAAAACTTAAATAAAAATGATGAAATTATCACACAAGTTTAAAAACCCTCAAAAATTGTAAGATAATCACAAATATATAAATGTCAAAAAATCCTTAAAACTGTCAAAATAATTGCCAAAAATCAGACTGTCAATAAATCACTATAACAGTCAAAAAGCCAATAAAACAATTTAAAAACAAAATTGAACAGATAATCGGTCCGACTAGTTGGTTCAAGACGCAGTTTTTGCTCCAACAACATATAGAAATAATAAAAATTTATTTTTTGCTTGTTTCTACTAAAACTATTAGTGTTGACCCTAAAATGCGGAATAAAATAACAATTTAGAGGCTCACGATTACATTAAAATCTGACAGTTGTGACAGGTTTCAATAAAATTTTGCCAAAACAGTTTGCAGAGTTTGTGGTGTTTTTGGTCGATATGAATCACCTTCTTGCAAAGCCATTGTAAAGCTAACCGCAAAGATTAAAGAAAATGGTCAAGTTACTGATGTAAAATTGCCAACTCAAACTCGTACTGTCATGTCAGCCCAAAACATTGCCGCTGTTGGTATCATTGTCGCAAAAAACTCAGGTTTGACTATGCACAGCAATTAAAGATCTGACAGCCCAGCCTTGAACGCATACTACATATCTTAGCCTACATGATTATAAAGTGCAGCTAACGCTGGTTGATGATAGAAAACGTCAAACTTTTTGTTTGTTGGGTGCTAAAAATGCAAAAAAAGAATTCTGACTTTTTTGGGTTTGTTAATAGTCAGAACTGCTGCATCTGAGACCTTACTTCTTTAAGAACAACAAATGTGCTGCAATTACAATTAATACAAATTGCTACGATAAAATGCTAACTATTTTCTTTGGCCTATATTGGACAACTTGGACATAAAACATTTTTATTTCCTGAAGGTTTTGCGCTACGAGCCACACTAGCAGTAAAACAAATGCAGTGCTGACCGAGAAATATTCTGAGCGCATTATTTTGCAAACCTTGGACATAAATTGACCCCAAGATCATGCAATTTAACTCCGCTAAACTTTTATATGGTGCTACATGAAGCAAACAATTCTAGCCTTCAAAGACAATATTCAAGCTGTTAGTCGCTAGATAGTTGTACAAGAATGTTTTGCAAAACTTCCTCAAAAGAATGACCCTTTGCAGACAGAGTTAAAGTGGGCATTTCCTGGATAACATTTTCCACAAGTAATTGCAAAGTTTGTACTATGAATTTAAATATTTTTAAATTTAAACTCCAGTTATAGTTTTAGAAAAATTACGTAAGAAAATGTGCTTTTTGTTCAAACAATTAAAATTATTAGGCTACTATTTTGAATTAAAAAGAGTAAAAAGTTTTTTTAATATTAAAAAAATATCATTTTAATAATTTTTTTAGCTATATGATAAGATATATTTCTATAAATCTATTATATCTAACTTTACCACAGTACTAAACTCAAAAGAAACTCTAAAGTTTGCACTCTTTGATAGAAGAATCTATTTTCTCAAACATTGCACAAAACTGGACTTAAAAAAAACAAGCTGTTTTTTTTTGTTAACTTTTAAAAAAGTAATCAAATCTCATAACCAATATAATAACATTACACTTTAAGACTGCACCAAACTAAGTCATTTAATTCATCTTTACCCAATTTATTTTTGAAACAAAGACAGAAACCGCAAAACAATCAAGGATTAGATTAGTCAAACAAAGGTTTGCCTGTCTTTTGTATGATATCTCTGATTAAACTGCCATTGCATTGTCAACGGTTTAAATCTAAGATTAAATTTACCGCTTGCGCACTCAGCACTAAATAACAACTCCCCAATTTGAAACTCAATAACTTTATTAAGTTTTGCTAAACCTCTATCAACATAGGTTTAAAATTAACGCACTCTTGGTTTTTTTCTCATTAAAGCCAAATTTAATTTTTATTTCAATTTAATTACTTACTACATGATTTACAGTTTTTAAGGCCAAGTTTACAATTTAGAGGTCCGATTAATGGTTTGATAGATAAACCTGTTAAAACACTTTGGAAGCCAAATTTCAAGTTTCTTTACTTTACAAAAACCGTATTTTAAGTTCTAAGGGCTGGATTTGCAGTTATCAAGGTGTGATTTATACATTCAATAAGCAAATTTATAGTTTTAAATGCTGTATTTACAATTTAGAAACAATACAACTAAGTTTGTTGAAAAACGTTAATAGGTAGATTTACAGTTTTAAAAAACAAATTAACTGTTTGGCATCCAAACGTAACACGTTGGTAGCCGGATTTTGAAAACCGGGTTTACATTTTTAAGCGTCAAATTTACACTTTCATTAGTTGAATAGCATAAAACATAATCCAAATTTTATTTGGGCGTGTAACAAATTATTCAACCCTTGATGGCCGGATTTTAAAAATCGTATTAGTCCATTTAATATTAGAATTAAGTAACTTACAGTTGAATGCCCACTCTAAAAAATAACATAATTTTTTGATTAAAAAAAAAAAACAGAGAATGAATACTTTTGAATATATTTGCAAAGATAATTTGACTAAATTACTATGACAAAATATGCATAGTATAATTTTTTCTAAATATACTAGTACTTTCTAATTATAATACTGCAAATTAAGGTTTTTTATACTAAAATTTACAACGTAAAACAGCATGTTTTAAATTTTTAACATTATTTCATACTTACAATACAGTTTTTCACAATTAATAATTTATTCAAACTCAATCTAACGATCACAGCGGCCAAGGGCCAAGCACAGACAATAGTTTTGGTTTTACAAACTTGTATGACCACAGCATTGCATAATAGCAAAAGACAAATTTAAATAAAATTATTATTTCATACCTTATATTTTCTGTAATAGAAAAATAAAAATAGTTGCTTAATCAAAAAAGTAATAAATAACTTCTATCTGTAATATTATGACATTTAATATTTTTTATATACGTTATAAGTACTACCGTAGAGTGAAGAAGAAAAAACAAATCTCATTCGATTCAAAGATATTAGATATTTGCTAGCTTGTGTGACATTTATAAGAGCGGCATACACGAGTGCAACGGTATTAGTTAAAACGTTTTAGTAAATAGTGTCCTAAACTTTTAAATTATTTGTATTGTAAACACCGTGTATATAAATAACATAAAGTTATTGTTAAGTAACTCATGCAAAAATAATGTCAATATTTTATAGTTAAAATTAAATATAAAACTCGCATGATTCTTTTTGATGCCTTAATAACTTTTCATCTGATTTTCCAGTTTAATTCAGACACTACTTTCGTTCTACACTATATATTTTGATTGCTAATTGCAAAACTTTTATATTCTTTCCCAAACTTCTCTGCTTTTTGTTGCTTCATACATATATAAATTTTATGTTTCACTAACATGCGTATCGCTAATTTTGAATAAACTGTAAATGTTAATATAAATATTTATATGTCATAAATAAACTACAGTTTAATTATTATCAATCTATATTAAAATTTATTATACACATTTTTTAATGTGTTACAAATTGAAGTTATGTAGTCAAGTTGTTAACAATAAATGTTTACTATAGCTAATAAAAAAATGTGAACTTTATTTTAATAAATAAATTATCTATACATTTGTGCATACAAAATGCATACAAGTTTTAAGTACTCAAAATGGTATAATAGTACTTTAATAAAATTAATAAAACAAAAGAAAATTGATCATCTCACAATAAACCAAGCAGACAAAAAAATTTTTTTTGCTTACTTTGATTTGCTTAGATTACAGTGCAATCAATTAAGTAATAACTTATATGACGCATATTTGATAAGTGTAAAAAATAATGTTTCTATTTCTTATTGTTCTTAATGTGTTCATTATGAAACTGGTATTGATAAAAAACAGTATGTTATTTTATACGTTCCATTACGCACAGATTTAAGACAATTTAATATATGACGTTATAAGTATTAATTACGACAGTAAGAAAAGGCATAGTGTGCAACTCGCACTGAATTGCATCACTCACATAGGCTTGTGTACAACGTTCACACTGGTGAAAAATGAACATCAAACCGTGCTTGTTGCATTTGTGACTAACATATGTCAGGAGATCTGTTGTCGAACGTTTTGATTGAAATGCATATTGACTATCTGAGATGAAGTTATTTTGTTCTAAGTACAAAAGTGGCAGATAATCTATACATCTCATTTAAGTCGTAGAAAAAGCATAGTGTATTATAGATTGGAAATTGATGCATTGCATCTTTAGGGCATAAAATCTTTTGCAGCGACCCTAGAGCGGTAAAATCCTTTGCAGCCCTCTAAACAAATATTTATTTTTTATTTTATTAATGCTACTCTCAACAATGATTTTCTGCCCTTGTTACGCCTAAGTGATAAAAAAACTATAAATAAAAAAATTATTTGAAACAGTTTAGATTATTCTAAAAAAGCATAGTTAAGCATTATGTTAATGTAATAGCGTTGATTGATAAATGTACTAAGATACACATTCTGGGATAAAATACCGTTCATGAGATATAGATGGCACTGACACATAATCGTTTATATTATTTAGATTCCGTTCAGAATCGCAACAATATTATAGTAATAAATTTGCAAATATGTACAAGTAACAATTTTGTTAATAATTTTATTAAATCTTAGTATATTTGACAATCAACGGTAATAGATTGCTAAGCCTAGAAAAACGCATATACCTAGTTAAATGTTATATTTAAAAAACAAGTATCTAAATGTATATGGCCCATATATGAGTCAAGAACAAGAAATACCCAACAACAAAAACCCTAAAGAAAAATGAGATCGAATATCAAGACAGCGTGAAGAAAACCTTACCAAAAGTAAGAGACCTAGAACAAATGAACATAGACCATATATCAGAAAACATAACAAACAGCATAAGAACCGCAGTAAAAAAAATCAATTACAGGAAAGGTCCCAAAACAGAAAAGCTCAACTCCAACACCTTGAAATTACTAGAATAAGAAGAAACACAGACAGAGAAAGTTGCCAATACATGGTCCTAAGTAAAATAATAAACAAGGAAACGCAAAAAAACGTAAGAACATATAACACCCAACTTATACAGAAGGTTATTGAAGACAACGCAAACATGAAAATACTAAGAAGAAACAGATCAAAAGGAAAAAAGACATTGTACAAGATCAAAAACCAACACGGAGATGTCACCGCAAATAAACAAGAAACTATAAACGTCATCCAAAACTTTTACCAAGACCTTTACAATTCACACATAGCAAAACCAAACGAGGGTAAATATACAATCCGTAACGTAGGCTCGGAAGAAATACCAGAGATTACGAGAACAGAATTACGGGCCACACTAAAACAAATGAAAAACAGGAAAGCCCCAGGAGAAGACCGAGTTACTGCAGAAATGCTTAAAATGGGAAGGGCAACATTAGAACAAGCCATCTGCACCCTACTAAACAAATGTTTAAGCGAGGGAAAAGTTCCTAAAGCCTGGCTGAACGCGGAAATAATTCTGATCTTCAAGAAAGGCGACACCAACAACATCGGCAACTACCGACCAATAAGCCTTCTAAATCACATGTACAAACTGCTATCCAAGATAATAACAAATCGCCTGACGACTAAGCTCGACCAATACCAACCATGCAAGCAGTCAGGGTTCCGAAAAGGATTCGGCACAAACGACCACCTCCAGACGATACGTAGTCTGATAGAAAAGTGCACAAAGTACAATGTTTTTATAAAATTAGCCTTTGTGGACTGTGAGAAGGCTTTTGACTTGGTGGAGACATGGGCAATAATAAAAACAATGAATGGTGCAAGAATCGATTCACGATACACAAGGACCATGAAACACATATACGACAAAGATTGTAGCTTTGTCGTATATGTGCACATAACAAATAAGATAAAGATCCGGAAAGGAGTAAAACAGGGCGATGTCATATCACCAAAATTCTTCACAGCGACCCTAGAAAACATATTTAAAAGCCTAGACTGAGAAACCAAAGGATAAATATAAACGGAACTCGACTAAACAACCTCCTCTTCGCAGACAAATGCTAGAAGAACTTAAAACAGAATCAGAACAAATCGGACTAAAAATGAACGTAACAAAAACAATAACAAATGAGGACGCTAGAATAACCATTAATGGAGAATCAGTAGAGGCGGTAGAAGAATACATATATCTAGGCCACAATATCAAACTGAGAAAAAACCAAATCAAACAGCGGAAATAACTAAAAGAATAAAGATGAGCTGGGCTGCATTCAGCAAACTAGATTACATTCTAAAGTCTAGAACCATTCCAATCAACCTTAAAAGAAAGGTATACAACAGCTGCATACTACCTGTCACAACCTACGGAATTGAAACCGCAACCCTGATGCTACGAAGCGTAAACCGACTCATCGTAACAAAGATCCATGGAAAGAGCGATGCTAGGTATCAGCCTCAAAGACCGCGTCAAAAACAAAGAAATCAGAAGCAGAACAAAAATCAAAGACGTCACCAGCAGAATAGCAGAATTAAAGTGGAGATGGGCAGGCCACCTGGCAAGACAAGATGGAACCAAATGGACCAAAAGAATCATAGATTAGCACCCAAGAACAACAAAAAGAAGCATAGGCCGGCAGAGAAACATTGAAAACGTTAGAAGAGGCCTACATCCAAGAGAGAATAAAAACAGGCTAAAGAAGAAGAAGAGATGAGTCAAGTGTACGGAATGAAAATTTGTTTTTGATCAAACCACTGAAAATGCCTTCCTCTACATGAATCCTAATTATGTAAATTTTTTCAGATTTTTTCAGTGAGCTATTTCCGAGTAATAAGCAATCAAAATTTGAAAAAATCGACGTTTTTGAGTTTTTTTATATTTTTTGATCAATTTTAACTTCGCAGGATTGCATTTTTAAGAAAAGATTATGAAAAACATTTTTTTTCAGAACTGTCCAAAGAATAAATTTTATATTTTTTGAACTTTAAAAGACAGTTTTTCTTAAAAAAAAGTTTTTTTTTTTCAAATATAGATAAGAACATGCTTTTATATGTGCAAAAGATACTTTAAAAATTTTAGAAAGTTTGTGTGCTACGTTCCGAAATATCTTACAATCGACAGAAATACTTAAAAGTAACAAAAAACTTTTCACAGGCAAATTTTTTATTTTTTTTTTGTTTTGAAAATTTTGCAGAATTTTAAATGATTTTTTTTTTTAAGATGTAAGATATTTTCGTTTTTTTTTCAAATATAATGCAAAATTTTTAAAATTCAAATTAAATTTTTTTTTTTGTGAAAATTTATTCTTTAGACAATTTTAAAGAAAAAAGTTTTTTATAATTTTTTTCTAAAAATGCATCCTGAGAAGTTACAATCAAAACATGTAAAAAAACTCAAAAACTTTACATGGCCATATATAATTCGTAGTGCAGTAAGTAAACTGATTAAAAAAAATGACACAACAGAAGATGTAAAAAATTAGAAACAAAAATCGGTCCCAGCTCATGCAGATTATTTTAAAAAATTGTGACATTTATTAATTCAAAACATTATTCCAATACATGATAAGCCTGATCAGTATCTACATTCTCTCAATTAACAAGTTGGATAGTATACAGGGTGTTTCAAAACATGTGTCAAAAAATAAAGAGTGGGATTGGTTGGCTAATTATAAGAAAACAAGTTCCATTCCCAATAACATGATTCCGCAAACGCACCGTTTTCAAAATACAGGGTGTACATTTTTATTAATTTTTTAATTTTTTGGCAATATCTTAGGAACAGTTTGAGATACAAAACTCAACTTTTGTATACATCTTAGCATTAATATTAGCTACTATTTAAGCGCTTAAATCATTTTTTTCATGTGCCATTGACGGAGATTTTAGGGTTGCGTGAGGTTTTTATGGCTCTAATTTCTATGACACTTGGGAAATTAGCATTCTGAAAGCACATTGTAAACCACCAATATTTTCTACACAAAAAAAGTACTCCTAGTCAAAAGCTGTAACGTAAACCGTTTTAGAGAAATACATTTTATGATAGAAAACTTGAAAAAAAGAATCAACATGTTTTGTTGTTGATAAAAACATTTGTTTTTGATCGTCGTCAGCGTTCATGCATTTGTTTCATGCATTTCAGTTATTGACAATTGTCGTTTAGTTGTAAAATAACCTTTTTTTCAAAAGGAATCAATATGGCGGGAACTAATTATCTTTATTACCTAATTAATTTGCCTATTCTTAGTATTTTGCTTGCGTGGTGATAGCAAAATTAATAATTACAGTGATAGCGAGATGTGCGATATGCATTTTGTTTATGGCGTTGCCGATGGAAATGCAGCAAAAGCTTGTCAAATTTATCAAGAAAGGTTTCCAAACCGACAGGTACCAAATAAAAGAACATTCATTTCTATTCACGAACGTCTACATCAAACTGGAAGTGTACATAAAAGAGCTGCAGAAAATGGGAGACCTTGCTTGCTACCTCCGCAAATTGAAGAAGATGTTCTTCAAAAAATCGAAAACAATCCATCAACTAGCCCTAAAAGAATAGCTTTAAACTTAAACCTTAGTCAAGTTACAGTGTGGAGGATAATAAATAAGCCAGATGTTATATCTTTATCACATACAGCAAGTACAAGCCCTTTTACCAGCGGATTTTCCGCAAAGATTGGCTATGTGTCAATGGTTTCAAGAAAGAATTGCGCAAAATCCTCAATTCTTTGAACAAGTTTTATTTACGAACAAAGCAAATTTTTCTTGCGATGCTATTATGAACTTCCATAATAATCATGTATGGGCCGACAAAAATCCTCATGCCATAATAAAAGACCATCATCAGCAAACATTTTCCGTTAATGTTTGAGCAGGTGTTGTAGGAGACCATTTAATAGGTCCATATTTTTTGCCATTTAGGCTAAATGGTCAATCATATCGTAATTTTCTTGAAGAATAGCTGCCAGGACTTTTAGAGGACGTTCCGGTTCAATTAAGAAACAAAATGTGGTTCATGCACGATGGTGCTCCTGCACATTTTAGTTTAGTAGCACGTCAATTCTTAAATGAACAGTATAGGAACCGTTGGATAGGTCAAGGAGGCCCACAAGCTTGGTCTCCTCGGTCTCCAGATCTAAATGTTTTGGATTTTTTTTGTGGGGTCACTTCAAAAGTTTAGTTTACACTACATCAGTTAATACTGATGAAGAACTAAGAAATCGCATTATTGCATTCTGCAATACAATACGAAACACTTCAGGCATTTTCAAACGGGTACGTCAGTCACTAAGACGTATGTTGAAAGCCTGCGTTACCGTAGAAGGAAGTCATTTTCAACAATTTTTGTATTTTTTCTTGTTTTTATGTTATTGTTTAGTTTTGTAAAATAAAGGTTTTGTGATCATGTTGCTAATTTTTCTTTCCGTTCCTGAGATATCGTCAAAAAATAAAAAAAAAAAATTTTTACACCCTGTATCTCAAAAACGGTGCGTTTTCGGAACCATGTTAATAGAATTTTTTTTCTTATGTTTTGTGTTCTTATATTTTGAAACACCCTGTATATCTGTGTTTAATTCCAGACCAGGTACGTATTCAAAGGCAGCTGTGAAGTAATAACACAAACGTAGGCCTTAAAACTTTGGCCCTTGCACAAAAAATAAATAATTTGAGAGATTTTTTGCATTACGGATCTTTCTTATTTTCGTTTTAAAAAAGTAGGACACTTAAAAGTTTATTAATACACTTATACTTGTTTATATGAACCATCTTCCAAGAGACTAAAATGAATTTGTATGCTACAATGTAAAGTATGAATCGATTCAATTTTGCGCAAATATAGAACTAACTAAATTAAGTTAAGAATTAGTCCGTCTGCAGTTTGTAACATTGAAAATTTAAGTTGTTTTATAAATTTGCTTGAGTCATAATTTAACCCAAGTAGTGCAACTGAGTTCAAATTTGTGGTAAAATGATCCCTACCCAAACCACATTTCTCTGGAGCTTACTCTTTGCTGCTGTAAGGACATAAACAATCTTCCAGATCTCTAATCATGTCAATGGCATATTCCACTTCAATATTATGTGCTCTTTGCAATCGTTTCAAATTCTTAATATTTATTTTATTTTGTTGTTAATGTTGATGTCAACACTCGTTTTCAGGAGGTAAAATGCTTGCCGTAGCTGTAGCCAATTCCATTTCTTGTTGTTTCTGTCTTATGCATTCACTTATAGTAGTTTGTATAAATTGCTGCATCTTAATGTTTTACGTCTTCTGTTTTTTTTTTGTGCAATCGTCCAAAGATGACCGGCACCGTGCACAGCTTTACTACCTTTTCTAAAGTTGATAGAAAAATTATGCCTTTTTTTTCCATTTGTGGTAGTTTTGTTTATAAAATTGATTTGAAATCCAATAATAAATTTCAGATACAGTTAATTCTCCTTTTTCCACAAGAGCAAGTTCTCTAAGTTTAGTATAAATAAATAGTGATTTTATTAGCCTAGAATATATGTACGTATTTGATTGCTGCTGTAGTTTTTCTTGTTGGTTTATTGGAGATTGTTGTAAGTGCACTATTCTATCAGCTCGGTGAGATTGTCGTGATGATTTATGGTAGAGTTTATGATCAGATATTTTAAATTCTTGGTAATCTGTAGTAGGGTTTAGTTGGTTTGTAAATATATGCTTCGATGTATTCTATGTTGACGTTGAATGATCAAAAAATGAAGAATTAGGTGCTGGAGACAGTTAATTAATTTTGTAGTTGATCACTCAAGATAAATTTCCAACGGAGCTGTCTCTCTCGATGCCACTGTCAGAACCATAAGGTTTAGAGTGTCAAGTATGAATGAAGTATTCCAGTTTTAGAAACCCCACTTCAGTACTGCTACTTCTCAAGAAATTGTTGTCCTTTCTCTTGATTACAATCTGGGAGAGGCTACTCTTTGTAGTAGTTACCCGTCAACATTTTTAGTTGAATTCGAGCTGATACAATGTTCACACATTGCTATAGTTTATTTAGATTTTGGTCAAGTAGATTTAATTTATGGCTTTATTTTGATAAAAAAAATGATTTATTTAAACATAATAAAATTGCACACTAGCAATAGCGTAGCTATCTATAAGCAAGAGTCTGCTATGCGGAAGATTCCACAAGCATAAAAGACCTTGAAAGTAGAAAAAAAATTATTTTTGATATTTTGGTTCTTTAAAAAAATCATAATTGATTGATTGATTGATTTTATATTGCAATTTCATGAAGATATTACACTTTTAAAAAATTTATAGGCCAGTTATAGTGTTCTAACAAATCCTAATATTTGATCTGTTAAATGTTTCCTGACAATATTTTCATACTTTGTATTCAGAATTTGCTATTTTTGACATTCTATGAATAGTTGTTTGCACATTTGAACAGTTTATGGTCGTATTTAGTTAGAATCCTTAATTTTCTTTTACTAATTAAGCTACTAAATATTTTATTATTTAAAGGAAATAAATGGTCCCATTTATGAAATCATAAAATTAATGCATGGAACCCCAACTTCGCTAAAAATGTATTTTAATATTAGTAGTCGTTTTGTTTTTCTGTTATTTAATTTAATATTTTTTTAATATTTTATAGCTGGACTTTTCTATTTTGAGAATTTAATAAAAGTTTTATTTAAATTTTCAACAGTTTATGGCCAGATTTTGGTGCTTTCTGACAATATTGTAACACTTTATAACTGGGATTTGCTATTTTTGACTTTTTATAAATAGAATTTTAACGGTTTAGCTGTTTATCACCAAAATTTGCTATTTTATGAGCGCGTTTTGCTATTTTTAATATTTCATAAACATTTTTACACTTTTCAACAGTTTATCGCAAAATTTTGCTATTTTTGACAATTTAAAAATAGAACTTTGCACTTTTAAACAGTTTATGCAAAATTTTGGTTTTTTTAACAATACCTTGACATTTTATAGCCAAAATTTGCTGTTTTTTACTTTTTATGAATAGAATATTACATTTTTCAACGATTTATAGCCGAATTTTTGTGTTTTCTGATAATAAGATTTTTTTGTTAATAGAACTCTTTTTTTTTGCTATTTCTAACATTATTTTGTAATATCATAGCCGGGCTTAGCTGTTTTTGTTTTTTTTTTTAATTTTTCATCAATATATAGCTATTTTTGATGTTTTATAAAAAAAACTTTTCCGATTTTGGAGCTATTTTACAATATTTTGATAACCGTATTTTGTTACTTACTGACAATATTTTGATGTTTAGTGCCAGAATTTCCTATTTTTGACATTTTATAAATATAATTTTACTTTTTTGAACAGTTTTATTGCTAGATTTTGGTGCTTTCTAATATTATTTTGATATTTCAGTAAAATTTTGCAGTTTTTGAAATATTATTGTAAATGCTTACACATGTTTCAAGAGCGGATATTGCTATTGTTGACATTGTTTAAGAAGAAATTGCACTTTTAGCCTGATTTTGGTGTTTTCTGATAATATTTTAATGTTTCAAAGACAAAATGAGTTTTGTTTTTTGGCATTTTATAAATAAACTTTTGCATGTTTGTATTTTAATTAAATTTGTTTAACATTTTATGACCAAATTTTGTTTTTTTGACCACAAAACGACCTTGTATAGGATGTTTTAACATAGTTTTAAATAATCTGTGCACGTATAATGTGTAAATTACGTAAAAAGCTATTTTTTACGTAAAACCATTCCACATTTTTGTATACTTTAATATTATTAATTATATTTTTAGTACCGGATTAATAAAATTATTATTATTAAATTTATATAAATAGGTCTTATTTTATTATTAACAAAACTGCAGAAAAGGCTATTTACATTGCGCCAAAAATATATTTATAGCATAAAACCTATAAAAAATTGTGTATAACAACCACTTTTTGCATAAATTTAATCAAAAAATGTATTAAAGTATTCAGACAATTTATGCAAAGTAATACAGAAAAATAATCTCCTAATAAACCCATTTACTGCATAAATAAAAAATTGCCCAAATTTACCAAAAAATTGTCAAAAACTTATTTATTAGAACTTGTTAAAAAAGCCATTAAAATACATCAAAACCCCAAAAAATGTTATTGACAATTTTACCAAAACTGCAAATTGACATATATACAAATTAGCATCCGTTTTAGCTACAGATTTAGTTTGAAAAATTAATTTTGTTTATTTGTTATAAATATTTCTAACTCAATATTCGATTCTAATACATTTTTGGCTGCTTCATTTATTTTGCCGCCGTGTCCGTTGCACCCACCACACAATAAGTCTCAACGGTTCTATGTACTGTTATTGTGTATGTATAAATAAAATAAAGGTTTTTTTATTATTAAAAACAATAATTTGCAAGTCATAATAAATAATAAATAAACAATAATGACCCTAGAATCGAGTCTCGCAATACATCGCAGCTGATACCAGCAAGTTTTTTCGATTTTTTATCAAATTTTACTGTACAGCAGATACAACAATAATATTCTACAACAGGTTAGGCTAAGATTATAAATATAATTTTTTTTAATTTTATTTTATTTACAAAAATATAACAAAAATACATACAATAACCAAAGAAACAAGTCAAACAATTGATAAACTTTGATACAAAAAATAATAATAAGTTCATACATATACAATAAGTACGTACATATATTAAGGGGACAGTTTTTTAAGTGTCATAAAAGTTTGAGAACAACTCGCGCAATTAATTCCTTTTTTAAAACCGGTTTTTTGCAACATGTAGAGAATGAAGTTTCCAGTGTCATGAAATATATTAGAACCCAAAATTCAATTGTTTATTAATTTTGAAATTAAAATGTAAATTTTTTGTCATAATATTTGCGTAAACAAGAGTATTACTTCATTACACGTCAAATTTAGTAGACTTTTTATTGTGCCATAAGTTAATTTAAGTAAGTAATATTCTTAAAGTTTAACACATATATTTGAAACTAACAAACATCAAAAAAAAACCTGCATGTTCTATGGCTCTAACTGAATTAACATTTTCTTCAGTGACTGTTTTAATTCGGGCCCTAATATCCAACTCCTAATAAGGCACCTAATAAACTATTAGCTGAATAACCCAACTTTTAATTTAATTTACTTTATTAAAACCTATAGATAGCCAATTAAATATATGCTTAACATATACATTTATAACATATAAAAACATTAAGCATATAATTTATTAGCCGCTCAGAGGTGTTAATAAAATAAAACAAATTAAATTTAAAAAAAAAGTTAGGTTATTCAGCTAAAAGTTTATTAGGTGTTTTATTAGGAATTGGATATTATGGCCCTAATTAAAACACTCACTAAAGGAAATGTTAATTCAGTTAGAGCCATACAACATGCCGGTTTTACTTTAATGTTTTTTAATTTTTTTATTCATTTTTTTTGCAAATAATTTTTTTTTTTTTTTTTTAAGTTTAATAAATGAGATAGGTACATACATTTCTTGCCGGTGGTTATGCATACTATGAAGTTTATGATGATTAAAAGAATGTTTGTGAACCCATAATTAAAAAAAAAATAATAATATGGTTTACAAGGTAATATACTTTTGTGAAGTCAATAAATATTAGTAATGGCTAGCAACCCTCTTTAAACGCTTTTGTTGTTTGTTCAATCAAATTAAGTACAGCATCAGTAGTAGACCGTTTTTTAGAACCCAAATTGCATATTGTCGTGCTCTAGATTAAATACTGAAAATTTTTAAGAGCTGATATTGGCAATAGATTTATATGTTAGTTTGTGGGCTCGTCGGTCTCTTTTTTTTATAATTCTAATAATACACTTTTATGCAATTTGAAAACACATAAACTGTTTCTTATACACGTATTAAATAATTTAGTAAGAAGAGTAGTAATTAATTTAATTCAATTTTAGTGTATTGAATTGATCTAACATCATTTATAGTTATTAATCGTTACCTCGCCAAATTTGAATAGAAAATTCACACAATTGACAACACAACAATTAAACAATTTAAATGAATTGGATCAATATTAAATTCAGAACAATACTTTTATTAAAATAATAAGTTAAATTGGTTTTAAGCTTAATAAAGCTGATGAGCGTTTTTGTATTTATTTATGAACTTATTTTCTCTACTATAAATCACAATACAAACGCCGAGATGACTGAAATGCATTTCATGTATGGACTTGCTGATGGCAATTCATTACAAGCTAGATGATTGTACATTGAACAGTTTTCTGGCCGTAATATCCCTGACCAAAAAATCTTCGAAAACATTCATCGACGTCTTCGCGAAACAGACACATTGAAACAAAATGAAGAGCCAGAAAGATCAATGACAGACAAAACGGTACAACTGGAACAGAATGTGCTGGATATGATCAAGGAAGATACAAGTAATTTGATGTATCCATACCACATTCAACGTGTTCAGACACTACTATCTCCTGATTTTCTTTTACGTATTGCGTTATGACAATAGTTTTTGCAAACATTATTTCTGATCCCTCAATTCCTGACACATATTCTTTTCACCAATGAAGCCAGTTTCTCAAGAAATGTAATGATAAATTTTCATAATATGTGAAGATTGTTGTCAACAATTTTTTATTACTGGACGTTGCTGGTTTTGTGATTTTATGAAGATTTTTTTTTTAGTTCTCTCTAACAATATTTTTGTATATCAAAAAATAAACTGAATTTTTCTATTTTTGAGAATTATAAAAATCACTTTTTAAAAACTTAAGAATGGAATTTGATTCTTTCTGACAATTGTTTAAAATTTCAAAGTCAGAAATTGTATTTTTTTGAAATTATTTTAGTATTTTATGACCGGAATGTTCTATGGCAAAAATTTTATACTTTGTATTCAGATTTTCTTATTTTTGACATTCTATGAATAGAAGTTTGCACTTTTCGACAATTTATGGACGGAGTTAGTTATTTCTAACAATATATTTGATTTTTATTTTAACGCCAAATTTTGCTATTTTGGCAATATGATAACACTTTATAACTGAATTTTGCTATTTTTGACTTTTATAAATATAATTTAAATAACTTTTTAACAGTTTATCATCAAATTTTCTATTTCTAACAATATTTTAAAACTTCATGGGCGAATTTTGCTAGTTTTAATATTTTTAACAAAATTTTGACTTTTCAACAGTTTATGGCAAAATATTTTGATGTTCAAAGACCAGATTTTGCTATTTTTGACATTTTAAAAATAGAATTTTATGAATTGCATTTTTTAGCAGTTTACGGCCGGATTTTTGTGTTTTCTCATAATAAGATTTTTGTGTTAATAGAATTTTGCACTTTTCAATAGATTTTTGCTATTTTAACATTATTTTTTAATTTCATAGCCGAACTTTTTTTTTTACAAAAAGCTTTTGCTATTTTTGACGTTTTATAAAAAAACATTTTTCAACAGTTTATTTTTTGGGATTCAATTTAGATTGAATTTTCTACATGTTTCAAAAACTTTCTTAATATTTGCCAAATGATGATTTTGAAAACAACCAATTACTAAACCACTGAAAGCGATAGACATCATTTTCTGAAAACGATTTAGACTGATTTTTAAACCAAATGGTAACCTGGTGAATCAGTAAGATCACTCGTGAGTTTTTTCTAATAAAATCTGATGATATAAAGGATGGTTGCGACCTTTACTATATGGTAATCTATAATAATAATAAAATAAAACACAAACCAATTTTCTTTACCACAAATACTTTATTGATATAAATATATATTACTAAATAATACATATCAATACAAACAAAAGTTCACAACTTGAGTTTCGACTTTTAAAGATCATTGGCAAGTAAAAATAAACTAAAAAAAAGTACTTTTATACAGAAAAGTTAAATTAGAAATTAAAGTGAGAGAAAAATAAATCGCATTACTGATGGTCTAGAGAGATTTAAAAAGTGGTGATTTATATTGTGGTAAGTCCTTTTGCTCATTCAACAGGTTAACAAGAAGATTACATTGTTTTTTGTGAATCTCGGCGGTTTCTAACAGATTAAGCTTAGCCTTTTGTACAGTTGTGTAACATTTTAATTTTATTAATTTCGAGTAAAGTATGATTAGAATTTATAATATGATTTGCAAATTAACTTGTATTGTGTTTTAGTCTAAACGCTTTAAAATGTTCTGTTTCAAAACTTCGTCCAGTCTGCCCAACATATTTACTATTGCATTCGAAACATGAAATTTCATAAACACCTGATTTCCTTAAGAGATTAATTTTATGTTTAGCATTAAATAATATTTGATAATTTGCAACTTGGTCTAAAAGCGATTTGTTGATTTTGTTTTCGAAGAGTATGCGCTCTTCTTCTTTGTTTAAATTTAATACCTTTGGGTAAATATGCGAAATTATGTTTTGATATAATTTATTATTGAATTTTAAATAAGATTCACTGGAAAACCATTAATATTTCCTATAAATATAATTTTATTTAGTTCTAAATACAGATAATGACTTGATAATGGAATTGTAAGTGCTCTATGTGCCTTAGAATAATAAGCTGCTAGCTTATGTGACATGGGATGGTTAAATTTAAACTGAATTGTAGTATTGACGGTGGTTGGTTTTCTAAATATATTGAATTTATTTTTGTTATTGCTGTGAATTAAAGTTAAGTCTAAGAAATTAATTTGATTATTTTGTTCTGATTCTAATGTAAATTTAATTTTGGGATGATTGTTATTAACTTTATTTAGGAATTGATCAAGTTGACGTGAGGTGCAGCTAAACACAGAATTATATCGTCCACATATCGATACTAGAATGATATATGTTTTTTGATAAAGTCTAAATTGAATATTTTATCTTCGATAATTGACATGAGTATATCTGCTAGCATAGGGCTTAACGGAGAGCCCATTGCTAGACCTGTAGTTTGCTGATAAAATTGATTGTTAAATTGAAAATAATTTTGAGTTAAACAAGTTTTAAATGCATTATAAAGTTCTGAATAAGTAATAGGGTCTTTAACTGATTTATCTAATATATACTGAATAATGTCAAGACATTCATCTGTTGGGATATTTAAAAACATACTCGCGACGTTAAAGGATACAAATTTTGAGTTTTTTGAAGTGGTTATTGATTTTAAATGCTGCGATAGGAGAAGTAAATTTTTTACAGCGTATTTTGAAGTAAAATTTGTATAGTTTTTAAAAAGAATATTTAATTTAATTGCTAGAGTTTGCGAAAAACTATTAATATAATATATGAAACTACCGGCCCAATAGAGATTTATGATTTATGCGTTTTTATTAAGCAGTAAAGTTTTATAGCCCGAGGGTTTATATTTTTAATTTGATATTTATCAGATTTTGAAAAAATAATATGTGAACTATTAGAAATAGTTCTTTAATTTTTGATTGAAATAACGTTGTTGGATTTTTCTTTAAGAGTAGTAAATTTTCTGTTGTAATAAAAGTATTTACTTTGTTATTATATTCAATATTTTTTATAATGACTATTGAGTTGGATTTATCTGCTTTTGTGACAGTTAGTTAATTATTTAAAATTTTACTCTTAATTGATTTTATAATTGCAAAAACATGTTGAGAGTGTGACTTTAACATTTTTGAAATAAATGCTTGTGGGAAAAAAAGTTCTTGAATTTTTCTTAACGCGATTTCTGATTTTACTACTATTATCGTTTTGTCGGCTTTATTATTAATATACGTACTGTAATCCAGGTTTTGGGATAAAAAGGATTCTTGGAATGCACTAAATGTTGTATCTAAAAGATTAATGAACGTTGAAATTGAGTTTTCCGAATTTGTTGAATTTACTGAATTTACTTGTGTATCTATTTCAATAATTAGTACAACTTTTTCTTCTGAATATTATATTGTTTATGAATAACTTTACTATATTTTCCTAACAAAATCGTCAATGAAATCTGATGAAATTCAGATGTTAAAACTAATATAGAAAACCATTTTGCTTGTTCAAGTTGATGCAAAATGTTATCAATGCTAGGCAAAAGAAATTTATCTGCTACAAGGTTTTTATTTACTTGTCTATAGTCGATTACTAAACGCCACTTCTTCTGGCCATTGGTTGATTATTTTTTAGGTACTAGTAGTATAAGATTTTTATAGTCCGACATAGATGGCTCCATTACTCCGTCGTTTAGCATCTTACTTACTTGGTTGTCAATTTATAGTTATTTAGTATTTTGTTTGTAGAAGATATGTGTAGTTAATTTATTTCTTTTAAGACTAAAAATCTCTGTAAAATCTTCACACATATTAACCATTTAATTTCTTAGGCATTCTGGTATATCCTTATCTAGTTGTTTGTGCAGGGCAGATTTTCTATTTTTGTTATTTGGTTCTATACTATATAAATATTTTGGAGCTTTTTACAATATTCTGATATTTCATAGTGAATTTTTTTTATTATATGAAAAAAATGCACTTTTTAACAGTTTATGGCTAAATTTTAGTGTTTTCTGACAATATTTCAATTTTATAACCGGATTTTACCATTTTTAATATTTTATAAATAAAATTTTACTTTGTTTAACAGTTTTATAGCTAGATTTCGGTGCTTTGTAATATTATTTTAATATTTCATAGTCAAATTTTGCAGTTAAAATTTTATTGTGAATGTTTACACGACCTGATATTGCTATTTTTGACATTGTTTAAAAAGAAATTGCACTTTTTAGACAAAAAAATGTGTGCATTTTATAAATAAAGTTTTGTCCTATGTAAATTTTAGTTCCGCAATTAAAATCCATTTATTAAACTAAATTGCAGAAAAAGCCATTAACATTGCGCCTAAAATATATTTATAACAGAAAATCTATAAAAAATTGCACATAACACCCACTTTTTGCATCAATTTGATCAAAAAGTGTATTAAAGTATTCAGACAATTTATGCAAAAGAAACCAATTTGCTGCATGAATTAAAAATGGCCCAAATTTATCAAAAATTTGTAAAAAACTTATTCATATCAAAACTTGTTAAAAAAGCCATTAAAAATACATCAATACCCTATTGACAATTTTACCAAAACTGCAAATTCTCATATATACAAATTAGCATCCGTTTTAGCTACAGATTTAAATTGAAAAATTAATTTTGTTTATAAATATTTCTAACTCAATATTCAATTTTAATACATTTTTGGCTGCTTCATTTATTTGGCCTATGTACTGTTATTGTGTATGTATGAATAAATAAAATAAATATTTTTTATTATTAAAAACAATAATTTGCAAGTCCTTATCAAATTTTACTGTACAGCAGGTACAACAATATTATTCTACAACAGGTTAGGCTATGATTATAAATATAATTTTTTTAACTTTATTTTATTTACAAAAATATAATAAAAATACATACAATAACAAAAGAAACAAGTCAAACAATTGATAAACTTTGATACAAAAAATAATAATAAGTTCATACATATACAATAAGTACATACATATAATAAGGGGACAGTTTTTTAAGTGTCATAAAAGTTTGAGAACAACTCGCGCAATTGATTCCTTTTTTAAAACCGGTTTTTTGCAACGTGCAGAGAATGAAGTTTCCAGTGTCATGAAATATATTAGAACCCAAAATCTTCAATTGTTTATGAATTTTGAAATTAAATTGTAAAATTTTTGTCATAATATTTGCGTAAACAAGAGTATTACTTCATTACACGTCAAATTTAGTAGAGTTTTTATTGTGCCATAAGTTAATTTAAGTAAGTAATATTCTTAAAGCTTAACACATATATTTGAAACTAACAAAGACCTGCATGTTCTATGGCTCTAACTGAATTAACATTTCCTTTAGTGACTGTTTTAATTAGGGCCCTAATATCCAACTCCTAATAAAGCACCTAATAAACTATTAGCTGAATAACCCAACTTTTAATTTAATTTACTTTATTAAAACCTATAGATAGCCAATTAAATAGATGCTTAACATATACATTTATAACAAATAAAAACATTAAGCATATAATTTATTAGCCGCTCAGAGGTGTTAATAAAATAAAACAAATTGAATTTAAAAAATATAATTAGGTTATTCAGCTAATAGTTTATTAGGTGTTTTATTAGGAATTGGGTATTATGGCTCTAATTAAAACAGTCACTAAAGAAAATGTTAATTCAGTTAGAGCCATACAACATGCCGGTTTTACTTTCATGTTTTTTTATTCTTGTATTCTTTTTTTTTCGCAAATGATATTATTTTTCTTTTTCAAAAAAAGTTTAATCAATGAGATGGGCACATATATTTCTTTCCGTGTGTTATGCATACTATGAAGTTTATTATGATTAAAAAGGTGTTTGTAAACTCATAATTTTCAAAGAAAAATAATATGGTTTACAAGGTAATATACTTTTGTGAAGTCAATAAATATTAGTAATGTGAAGCAACCCTCTTTAAACGCTTTTGTTGTTTGTTCAATCAAATTAAGTACAGCATCAGTAGATCAGTAAATCGTTTTTTTAGAACCCAAATTGCATATTGTTGTGCTCTAGATTATATATTTTGTGAAAATTTTAAATATTTTTTTAAGAACTGATATTCGCAATAAATTTATATGTTAGTTTGTGAGCTTGTCGGTCTCTTTTTTTATAATTCTAATAATAAACTTTTATGCAATTTGAAAACACAAACTATTTCTTATACACGTATTAAATAATTTTGTAAGGGTTGTAGTAATTAATTTAATTAGATTTTAGTGTATTGAATGTAGATCTAACATGATTTATAGTTACCTCGCTAAATTTGAATAGAAAATTCACACAATTGACGCACAACAAGTTAAATAAATTTGATCAATATTAAATCCAAAACAATACTTTTATTAAAATAATAAGTTAAATTGATTTAAGCTTAATAAAACTGATGAGCATTTCTGTGTTTATTTATGAACTTAATTAATAGATGCTTGATTTTTTTAAATTCTTTATTGATTAGTTTCTTACATTATTTGTTAATAAGATACAGTTTTTCTTATCTCTTCTAAATTATGTAAACCATGTAATTTGAAGTTTGCTTGAATCAGCATGCGTAATTATAAAACATAATTTATTTATTAGTTTGAAATATTTCTTTTATATGCAATTATTTTTTTTAGAGATTGTTTAATAAATTTAAGTTTGGAATAAAATATTTTAAATCACATAAACCATATCTTCCCCTAATTTTAAAACAGTGAATAAGGCACGAAGGTTAAATATAAAAAAATCTACAAGGAAATAAAAATTTCATGCCTACATTTTTAAAGGAAATATCAAATGATTAACTTTTTTTAAGAATTTTTTTATAGCTTCTTTACTTATTCAACTATAACCTCGCCAAGGCACCATAACAAAACTTAATAAACATAACAGAGCATAATTAAAAATCCCAATTCCCAACAAATTTAATCGGTGTTAATACCCCGAGATCATAATCGCTACAAACAAAAACCAACGAAACCTAATTTAAGCAAACAAATGAACGTGTCAAGATAACAATCTAACACAAAACAATATTTTTTTGATTTTTTTAATAATATGAAAAATTATCGTCAGGGGGCGCACCGGGTGTCACGATGAAGGCGTGCCTAGAATATCCGCGGGAGAGGCGTGGTCGTCCATCCAAACCCGACTTTCAAGTCAAAATATTTTCAGTGCATCCAAGTTGGCCGTGCAGTAAGCAACGCAACGACTTAAATCTGTGGTGCGTGCGCGTATTTTCTGCCGTCGGCTTTGTGATATAATTACCATATTTTTCAAAATAAATTACAAGTGCGTGAGTTCTGTTAAAATATTTTGAGTTTGTGAAGGGACTGTGTGCGTAACGATTGCGATGACCGTTACCGGAAGTTTGGGAATTATGCATAGGCCCTGTTTTTCCGGATATCCATTTCAAGGTATATTATATTAAATAGATTAATAATAAAAGCTTTATTACATATGCCATTATTTATGCAATGTTTGCTATAGTTAATTTAAAAATATGTTATTTGATTTCAAATTTCAACTAATACCTTCAAATTATTCATTACAATTATATGAAATATTTGGGTTACTCAATATCTGTCCTGGTTTTAGCAGATCAACATTTTGCATTTTTTTTTTTAAATTATTAAAAAATTGCACTCTTCGGAAGTTGTTCTTGGTAGTAATATAGAAAGACCTCGGCGAGATCAACCATTTTTATACTCATTTCACTCTAAATATGTATATAAATGTTTAAATTTTGATACTAAAGCCAAATTTTGAAAATCTTGATTGAATGTTACTTTTACAAACTAACTTATCGACCTTACCCAAAATTAAATTTGAGGTTAAATAGGTGATAAAATCCTATTTTATATTGAATAGATATTGTAGATAGCTATAAAACTAACTAATATATCTTGCAGCCACCGTCGCTACTACATATTTTAATAATCTGATATCAATTCTTAATTTATTACTTTATTTGCAATTGTTATCTTTTTGTGTCAATCATGAAATTATATTTTGTAACAATCTATAAATGAAAACGAAATATTTATAGAAAACATTAAATTTCAATCCTACTGGTTTGTTAGTTAATTGTTTTCAATACACATTCAACACTTTTATGGTTTGGATAATAGGCTACTTGATTTATAGCTTATTTTATTATAAGTAGTATGTTGTTTATTTATAACTCTATGCACTCAAAGGTTTGTTTCAAGATTTTAAAAAGTAGTGGGCTGTAAGAACTTACTTCTTAATTGATGTTTTCACTCAATAAACTAATCAAATTAAATCATTTTATTAATTAAATTTCTTCCATTGTGCATAGTGCATATTTTAATCAATTGATTTTTTTAAATCAAATAAATATTTTAATCATATTTTGTAAAATTAAGGTAGAATATATAAAATAATCTATTTTGTTTCCATTTCCTGAAAACAAAGCACATAAGCCTACTGCCACTTAACTTTATAGCGGCATTTCCCTTTCAATTTCTCCGATTTATTTACAAAATAGTATGTTCGATTTTATAACCGTAATTAATATCGCTTATCGTTGGTTGATGCCGTGAAATCTCCATCGATTTGATACGCAAACGACACCCACACAAGTCGCATAAGCAGCCAACAAAAGTTAAATAAAAAACAACATTGAAACACGATGCCCCCAGTCGCCCGATGGCAATAAAAGCACAAAATTATTATTTAATTCAGTTTAAAAATCACATTTACAGGTCTGGTAGTAAATGCTTCGAACGCTTGACTTAAGCCATAAATCAGAAGCATTTCGAAAAATTTCACGGTTTATGATGGGGTGGTATAATAAAACTTCCACTTTTACCCCTCGGGATTAACCTAGATGTAATCTAACAATAATTTTTATGTCGGGTTGTAATAATTGTAAAAACTTTCTAAACATTTTACGTGGAAAGAAAAAAAAATTGGGTCGCAATGAAAATATTTTATTTTAATTTCAATTTTCTGTTGCAGGACAGGGACGTGTGAATCAATTAGGGGGTGTTTTCATCAATGGTCGACCCTTGCCTAATCATATCCGTTTGAAGATTGTTGAAATGGCGGCCGCCGGTGTTAGGCCCTGCGTCATTTCCAGGCAATTGCGTGTCTCGCATGGATGTGTTAGCAAAATTTTAAATAGATATCAGGTGAGTTCAAGGATTAATCCTTACAAAAATAACAATAATCAATCTACCAAAACGTACTTCAAACTTAATTGATTTTATAAAAACCCATAAATTCAATCAATATTTTTACATATTAAGATAGTCTTAAATAAATTAAAAGTGTATATAATTAGTTCAGCTAGGATGATATCACATAATTATATGTTATATAGACAATTAATAACTTGGGGTGAGTCTATGCAGTAGTTTGGAAGAGAAAGGATTTCTAATCCGTAATACCTATATTTTAAAAATTCATATCGAAAGACATATTTAATACATAAATCTTAGTATTTTACAGTAAGTATATATACTTGTCGGTGGGTGTCCGTAATATTTAACGGAACTAGTGATTAAATCAAATACCCTACAATTTGACATCTAACAACCTATTATTAGTTCCGGCAAGTTTACATTTTATTATACTATTACTACGGATTGGATTACTTTTATGGTAGAAGAAAAACATGTATTATTTGCTCTAAAATTCAGTTTTTCTGCTTGTATTGTGGGTCGGAAAGTGATGCTTTGCAGCCCTAGGGCGGAAAAATTCTTTGCAACTTGTTAAAATAATAATATTTAAAAAAATTAAGTATTTTGTTTTTAAAAAAAAATTATAAAATATTTTTTTTAAATTTTGTTTGGTTTGAAAAAAAAAATATTTTTCTTATAATTTTACACTACAAAATGGCAAGACAAAATAGTTGCAAGGCCACAGCCAAAAAAACATTTGCAACACTTTGCCAGCCAAACATCGGCGTGCTGCAAACAATGCTTTCCTACCCTTAATAATATACTATAGTAAACCCTGTGATAAACGTGATATTAATTATATTAGTAGAGTTTCAAACACGACCTTCTAGTATAAACTTTTCTTTTATTATGGACCTTCAGAGTTCAAACACAAAATCTTTAATTTGTTGACGCTTGATTAACTAATTGCATCGGCAAGGGATAAAAGTTGATTTATATTGATGTATTTATACTATGTCCACCTTGCCCAAAAACTGGTCAAACTAAAAGAGTGTAATCATCATGAGGCAAGAGTATGTGCAATTGATTTTTCTATTACCGTTGTAAAGAATGTAAGGTAGTTACAAAGATGTCCACCGGTAAATGAAATTCAAATGTTACAATGCTTGAATATTACAGAACCGCGTTTGTGTTTATAAGTACGTTTTCATTATGTGTTGTATGCGTTGGAAACAAAGCCAACTAGATTCCAATACCTGATGGTTGGCAAGGTTTTTCTTTTTCCATCCATGTCAACCAGAATTAAATCTGGCTTAACAGCATATTTAAGCAATGAAATTGTCCAAAACTGCAAAATTTTGATCAAATTTAAAATCTGTCTGGATAAATTTAATGCGTTAATTGAGCATTAAACGCGTTTTTTGTAGATTTATACCATACCATAGTATTAATTTACTAAAAATGACTTTAAAACCCATAAATCGTATAGTAGTAGTGTACTGAGTAGCTTTTATGCTAAATATTGTTGAATATTTCAACAATTTCGTTAGATAAAACGGTTTAAGATTTATAATAACAACAATTTAAAAATATCTCTAAACAACGTTAACGATAGTTATTGCTTTTTTCCTAAACACAACAGCAAAATATTGTTTCTATTGTTCTATAAATGTTTTTTTTACCCAATTTTTACGTATTCTTTGCAATTAATAAAAAGGTCAATACTACTCGTTTTATAGTGATTACGTAGACCAACCAATACTTGGTAGTTCTGTTAACTTTTTAGTTTGTTTTTCTTCAACCGTCAACAATTAAATTAAAGACGGAGTTGACGCCTACCAACTTAGTGCAAAATCAGAGGCACTTTTTCTTTTCTGTTACTGAATGTGAAACTTCTTGCCAACACCTTTCTTGTGGAGCATCTGTATTTTAAAGTTAATGTTAATGCTGCAGCACGTTTTGCTTTTCACCATTGTTTAACTGCGTTGCTGTTTCCATAATCCTTCAAAAGTTGTCTGTGTCCGCAAGTACATACAACATACTTCCATCTTGTCAAAAAATGCTTATAGTCATAATGATCTGGCTGGTGCTGATAGTACACAAGTTCTCTATTCTGATCTCGGTAACTTTTGCCATCCGTAAATTTTGTCATAGAAATGACGTAATTTTACTAAATTTAAGTAGCATTTTGACTCATTTTAGTGATATTACGTCGTTTTAATGAGAAAAGTTACCGGTGGCAAAAACCATTATAATTGACCCCCAAATAACTCCTGCAGATATTTTTCTTAATATTTTATGCAAGTTACATATGTCAATCGCCTTAAATGCTTGCACAATTTGTTTAAAAATTCAGTTTTCAAAAGGGTTTTTTATAAGCTTGTTCTCTTGCACAAATGTGAATCTAGGTCCAAACTAATCCGTCCGTAAAACCATTGCTTCACTAGTAGTCATTTCTGTTAGTTCCGGAGTAACAATAACTGCAGCAAATGCATTTTTGAGGTAAGCTGCGTTGACACAGATTGTTTAAATGTTGTTTTCAACTTTCAAATTATTGTTATGGCTTTTTGAGCAGCTAGTGAATGGTCCTCAATTGTAGTTCCCACTAAATTGTTGAGCTTAAAAATCAATTTGTTTTGCATTTTGCGTAATAACATTATTTTAGAAATCCTCAGTGTTCTTGAGTTCTTTTACCACTCTATGCTTCTTTGAATTGGCTTAAGCCTAAGGGTAGCTATTTGATCGTGTCCCGTTGCAATACTAATAATTCTAAGATAACCAAACTTATAAATTTATAAACACATAGAGTATACATTACGAAAGAGCAAAAACTACGTTTTTGAAAAAAACAGAATAGAATTGTTACCTATATTGTCAAAAATTGTTATTAATTTTTTTATTTATAACGTTCTTAAGTTTTTTTTAACTTTGCGTAATCTGTCTTTAACTGGCTTATGGGTAATTATTTCATTGTGTCCTTTTTCTGTGGTTTTTTATAAAAGATAATAATTCTAGAATAACTAAACCTATAAGTTTAAAAGCACATGAAGGTGACATCTGCCTGCATTACGCAAAAAGAACCTTAACTACTACCAACGTAGTTTTTAATGAATAAACCTAACCTAACCGCAACAAATTATGCAACGAGATTCAAGGTATAAGTTTGTCTAAAGTCTAGTACTCACTAGTAAACCATGTTGCGCGATTTGTCTATAGACCGTCTAGAGACACAGTCCATAAACCGTCTAAAGACACCATTTTATGTCTCGTCTAGCGTCCACACTACAATGTAAATTTCTCAGTCTCTTCTTTGCAGTCCACTAAAGAGGACATTGTTTTGTGTGAAATATGTTCTTGCTTAGCGCTAATTACAAATGAAAGAATGCAAAAACGTAAACGTTGGGGGATGCGCGCAGTGCTTGCAGAAGTTTGGTAATATATATGGTTTTCCAATAAAAGGTTTCATTTTGATATTTAAAAAAAAACGGGTATTTTTTAAGAGAAATCAATAAATGTTTATTTCATTGTAAAGAGGAAGCTATGCGATTAACATTTGAAAACGATATCAGTCAAATGGCCGCCATGAAATTTTCCATGACCAATTTGCACATTTGCGGCTGTATGTCCTCAAAATTCCATCTTTAAGGTCTTGAATCGATTGTGAAGCATTGGCATAGACCTTTCTTTCACGTGGCCCCGAAAAAAAAAATGTAAAGGTGTTAAATCATAAGATCTCGGTGGTCAATTGTGATCACCTCTTTGAGAAATAACGCGGTCAGGAAATTTTTCTTGCAAAATTGTGATTGTTTCGTTGCTTGTGTGGCACGTAGCGCCAATGCTGAAAATAAACGTCGTCCAATTTCGGCCATAAAAAATCATTAATCATAGTTCGGTAGCGCCATCCACCAGCCTTATTTTCGAAAAAGTAGGGTCCAATCTGAACTGTGACTGAAACATTTCTACCATTTTTGTAGTAAATTTTAATAATTTCAATGCGTTGTTGAAGCGTGTATCGTTTTATTTTTAATAATGGCGTAGTTTTTACTTGTCCAATGTCAAAAGATAATAGCTTCAAAATTGACAGCTGCCCAAATAGCCTGCTATTCAAAATGAAACTTTTTATTGGAAAACCTTTTATTATTAAATAAATTAAGACTAGAAAAAACTATGGATTTTTGGAATTTCACCCGGCTGACGCCTACTGATTTTGAAGATTTGCTTTTGATGATTGTTTCCACTCTGTGTATCATCCAAATCTGTGTTTCGGCTGCCCTTTGACTTGTTTGCTAGTAGCAGAAATTGCAAATACTTGTAAGCAAACCATGTAGATTTTTTGAAAGAGCTCCCACTTGTCGGAGTATTTTTTTTGCTCCCGGTTGAATGATGTTTTTAAATTATAATTTTTCTTTTCTATCTCCGCCAATGTCACATTGTGTTTTGCTGCCAGAAATTCCATGGCCACTTTCTTTTTATCCGGATTTTGTAGTTGAGACTCGACTATCCCACAAACAATAAGATGGTAATCTTCAATTAAAACTTTCTCGTTAGACAATATGTTTTCAAAAAAACTGTAAAACTTTGGAAAATAACTGTAAACAGCCTACCCACACCAATCGGAGCTGGAGACAAACTGAGACGTGTATTGCCTGTAGACGCCAAGCGACGTCCACACTGTCAAAATATTGCGCTACATGTCTTAACGTTGTATGCGGTCTCCCATTCCAATCGAGAGACTTTAGACCTGCAATTTTTGGTCTTGCAACAGGCTTTAAACGGGGATAGACATGTCTACGTAAACAATCTGAGACACGTCTCAGAAACCAAAATCGCGCAACATGCCTACTAGTTTGTAATAGGCTTAAAGAACATTTATTAGGTTTAATGTGCTGCTCGCAAGTTTTTTTCTTGAATTATGCAAACGAAATACTAAAATGTTGATCTAAAATTTATGTATAGCAACACACCTAATAAATTATTTCATCAACATTGCTAACACATGCGTTGCTTTACAAAATTTTCATTCACGGTTTGGTATAATTGTGGCTGAACTTCAGTAATACAGCTTCAAATCTCCTACTTCAAAACTTGCATAGTCTTGATCGTGGGCGTGTTGATACACTTTTGAGTTTAAAAAACCCAAAGAAAGAAAACCACAAAGCCGGTAAATTGCACATTCATTGCTGTTAATTCAGATCGCCCAAACGACCCAAATGCGACAGTTTTGCTTGTTTACAAAACCATTAATATAAAAATCATTCCTAAAGATGATTTTGATGGAAAATTCACCGTTTACTTGTTGATGTTAAATAAGCCAAGTAACAAACTTTCTTGCTATGTATGGTCCGCAAACTTGAGTTCTGGAGTACTTTAGATTTTGTAGGTATGAAGACGCAAATCTTTCGTGAGAGTACAAAGCTTAGTGTTTCTTGAAGTTCTCAATTATTGAACATATGTAAAATAGATTTTGGTCACATTTTGACAAACAGCTAATTTTTGTGCTAAACGACTTAGACAAATAAGTATATCAGTAATGAATCCAGTCTCCTCAACATATTGATTACCAAAACTTAAATAAAATAAATTTAGTATTATAAGTTTTATGTACATGCACCCACCTGCTCAGTTAGTGATTTTTTTT
Source organism: Tachinus rufipes (assembly GCA_963932245.1). NCBI lineage: Eukaryota > Metazoa > Arthropoda > Insecta > Coleoptera > Staphylinidae > Tachinus > Tachinus rufipes. The sequence continues at coordinate 58,692,054 of OZ010748.1, forward strand.
TTAAATTGTTTAAATTAGGTTTGGCTGTGGCGGCCACTCAAATTGTGATGTGATTGCTTGGTGGACGCGTTTTAGTTTACACTGATAATTATTACTTTATTATTTATATTAAATATAAATTTTTATTTTTAAAAAATTCCATTTATAGAGATGGTGTTGCCCGTGTCGGTCGCCTCGTAATTACGTCATTGTTTTACCAACCTACACGAATTCATATCTTAGTAGCCATAGTATCATGAATATCGTCCATGTGTTGTGTGTAGTACCCAGTAGTTGCCACTCAGATTGCGCCAATGTGTGGATATCTTTATGCTATTCTTCAAAATCCAGTGGCAGAATTTCTTCCTGTCTACGCCACTGGCATGCAAAATATAACATTAACTTTTAAAAAATGCCCATAAATAAACTTTATAGAACACTAATTTATTGTCTGCAAAAATAAATGAACAAAAACTGCCCATTTTCTGCCTAGAATAACATTACAAATAGCTCCAAACAAAGTGCGCATTTAGATACAGAAAAATATTAAAAGTTGCAAAGAAAACAAAAATGTTTTGAGGTCAACAAAGAACCGCTTCTAGAAAATAATGTTAGAGGAGTTAATTTTGGGTGTCTACTGAAATTATCTGTTTTGACAACAAAATACAGATTAAAAAACAATTTAGCCAAAAAATTAATATGGATGGTATTTCAGTAAGTTGTAATATTTTTGACAGATTTTTTATCTATCAAAAATATTACAAATGTATGGCCTATTTAGGTAATATTTTCAAACACAGAAAGATCAAAACCGTACTATAGTAGACATAAGCAAAAACAACAATATTAGGCATGTCTGTTTTTTAGAATATTTAAAAAACTTTGAAAATAACAGAAAAATACATTCCGCAAAATGTCCATATCGACCAATAACCTAACTAAGAAACCCATTTAAAGTAGATCTACTTCAAATTGGTTTCCTAGTTAGGTTAGGTTAGGTTGAAAATGATTTAAATAGATTACAAAAAAATTTGCTCAAAATGCAATTGTGAAACTCTACAAGTATACTAGGTCTTAACGTCTATTTTAAAACCGGTGTGGCCGAATTTTGCCATTTTTGGTATTGTGTAAACAAAATTTGGCAATTTAAAGCAGGATTTTGGTTAATTTAACAATATGTTTTATGTTTTATAGCTGGATTTTACTGTTTTTAAGGTCTCATAAGATCATAAGATTTTTACACTTTTTAAGAGACTATTGCCAGATTTTGATGCTTTCTGACAATTGTTAAAATTGTATGCTTTAATTTTGCATTTTTCAATAGTTTATGACTGATTTTAGTTCTTTCTAACAATATTTATAATATATTAAAGTTAGATTTTGCTGTTTTTACGATTTTATAACAATGTTCACATTTTCTAAAAGTTTTTAGTCGATTTCTGACTTTTTTAAATTTCAAAACAGGATTTTACTATTTTGGCATTTTATGAACAGAGTTTTGCAGTTTTTAGCTAAACCTTTTTAAAAATATTTTAATATTTTATGACTTTTTATAAATAGAATTTAGCACTTTACAAATGTTTTTAGAGAGATTTTGGTTTTTAATAATTTTAATATTTTATATAACATTTTATGACATTTTAAAAATATAATTTTGCACCTTTTAACAGTTTATGGCCGGATTTTGATTTTTTCTGACAATATTGTAATATTTTATAATCGGATTTTGCTACAGTTTATGACAAAATGTTACTATTTCTAATAAAATTATAATATTTTATGGCCGGATTTTGCTAGTTTTGGGATTTCATAAATTTGTTTACATTTTTTAAGAGTTTATGACCAAATTTTTGTACTTTATAACAATATCTTGGTGTTTAAAGACGGAATTTTGCTATTTTTGACGTTTTATAAATAAAATTTGGCACTTTTAAACTGTTTTTTGCAGGATTTTTATTCCATATGAAAATATTTTAATGTTTTATTACCGGATTTAGTTATTTTTGACTTTTTATGAATAGAAATTTGCATTTTTGTAATTTAGAATTAAATTTTTGTTTTTGACAATATTTTGCTATTATTAAAATTTTATTTATTAATAATAGCCGGATTTTGGTGCTTTTCAACAATATTTTAATGTTTAAAAGCCGAATTCTGCTAATTTTTACATTTTTCAACAGTGAAATGGCCGGATTTTAGTCAATTTTTACAATACTTTGATATTTTATGATTGTTTTTGTACTTTTAGCACAACAGTTTATGATTATGATTTTGTTTTTTGACAATATTTTGATATTTTATAGCCGGATTTTGCTATTTTTGACATTTTATGAATAGTATTTTACATTTTTAAACATTTTTTTATGACCGGATTTTGGTATTTTCTAACAATTCTTAATATTTCATAGCTGGATGTTGCAGTTTTTAAGATTTTGCATCTTTTAACAATTTGCCAGATTTTGATTTTTTCTGACAATATTGTAATGTTTTATAACCGAATTTTGCTACAATTTATGACCAATTGTTACTATTTCTAATAAATTTTTGATAATTGATGGCCGGATTTTGTTAGTTTTGAAACTTCAAAAATTTGTTTACATTTATTAACAGTTTATAGTCAAATTTCTGTACAACAATATTTTCATGTTTAAAGACGAGATTTTGCTATTTTTTACATTTTATAAATATAGTTTGGCACTTTTAAATGAAAATATTTTAACGTTTTATTACCAAATTTAGTTATTTTTTAGTTTTGATTAATAAAATATTGTATTTTTAACAGTTTAAAATAAAATTTTATTTTTTGTCAATATTTTGCTATTATTAATATTTTATAAATAAAGTTTACACTTCTGAACAGTCTATTGTTGTGATTTTGGTTCCTTAAAACATTAAAATCTTGTTAGAAAAGATTTTAATGTTTTAAGGCCGGATTTTGCTCATTTTGACATTTTATGAGTAGAATTTTACATTTTTCAACAGTGAAATGTCCGGATTTTAGTACATTTTCACAATATTTTAATATTTTATGATTGTATTTGCACTTTTCAGCAGTTTATGATTATGATTTAGGTTTTTTAACAATATTTTGATATTATATGGCCGGATTTTGCTATTTTTGACATTTTATAAATAGTTTTTTACATTTCTCAACAGTTTTATGGCCGAACTTTGGTGTTTTCTAACAATACTTGATATTTCATAGCTCAATGTTGCTATTTTTGAGATTTCATAAACATTTTTACACTTTTTAACAGTTTGTGGCCGGATTTTTTATGCTTTATTTATATATTAATTTTTCAAGGCTGGATTTTGTTATTTTATAAATAAATTTTGCAATTTTTCAACGTTTTTGGCCGGATTTTGATTATATTTTATTACTAATCTAAATTTTTATTTCGGGGTAGGAGGTTTGCCATTTTTCTTATAAAACAGTAGAAAATGGCAATTTAAATCATTCTGGGATAGTGTAAACCCCTCTCCCTTGCTTACGGCCCGATTAGCCAAAGATTTAATTCGAGTTTGAAAGTAATGAAATTTTTTTTTTGTAAATTCCGCTCGCACAATTATACTAAGAAAAAAGGATCTAATCAATGGTCGAAATTTAAGGAGTAAATTCAAAGTGCAGTATAATTATGTATCTTTATTCAAGCTTTCCTCTCAAGTATTAATTCTAAATTTTGGTTCGCAAATGTTATAATTTTAGAGAACGAATTGAGAATAAATTATTAATGGTGCTCCAAAATATTTACAATTTTTTTTTTAATACGAAAGTGCGATGTCCACCTTAGCGCGGATTTTGGTAATCAACCTCCGAGATGGTCCTGCGTAAATAATACAAAAAAAACTCTGCTTTTTTTATGATTAAACATTGTATGCGCTAGATTTTGTATAATATTTTATATTTTTTTAATATTATAATTGTATTGATATTTAAATATTAACTATGTCATCTGGAGCATCAATTTGCTTTAAAATCACAATTTTAATTCCATAAAATCGATTAGCCTCAAATACATTATCCATAACTTTCAAAATTTGAATAAATATTATTTGTATTAACAGTGTGAGTAATAGTATTTAATAAAACTGCTTCTCTTAATCGTTTTTCTGCTAAATAGCACAACAGAAATGTAATAAAAATCATCATTTGGACATTTTCTTGAATCAAAATAACAATTATTATTAATATTACTGTTTATAGTTACTGTCGCTTGTTATTTTGTGTTGATTTGAAGTTGTGAAACTAATTTATTGAATGTATTAATTACAATTAAAAAAAAAATGAAAAACTATAACACAATTATGACTGGGTATAGGTGATACTCAATAGAACCAGCTGTTTGAGCTTCAAATTACACACAATTTTATAGCCAACAACCTATACTTAGTTACGGCTATAGCTCAACCCAGCTTACCTTATTTATCATACCTACTATTATAAATTATAATTTTGTATTGTTTAAAATATTAATTAATAAGCTGAAAGTATTTCACATTTTTTAGGTTTCCTAAATGAAATTTAATATAAAAACTTTTTATTTTTATCAACTAAATGACATAATTCGATTACAGCAACTTATTCATTATGTAGCGAAACATATATTATACAACTCTTGATTAATTGTATGATATTTGATATAACTTTACGCCATCTTGATTATTTCTTACTTTCAAGTTTCTTCAACTTAATGTCACAAGCGGAAGCCATTTTATTATAAACTAATTAAATATTCTCTCGACTTTCCTTTGTCCACTTGAATTATTTAGTGCACTACATCGACGCCATCTTGTTCTATTCGAAGTAAATAAAACCATCGCACAATGTTAATTGACAAAATCCAATCGCGCCTACTCGATTCTATTATTTTTAATATGATTTCTTGTATAATAATTCCTTTGGTAATACTTCAATTGCTCTAGCAAAGCTTTATGACCGGTGCGTCACATTTTAACGGTCATGAATCAGCGGTAATTTTGATAATAAAACGGAATTCGACTCGGCTTATCAAAATAAATCGTAAAATTTATCTCAGGAATAAATTAACACGGAAAATGGGACGTGGTACGTCGCAAATTGCCACTGAAACAAATCGACGAGGGCATTACATAGAAAGAAATGATATTAAAAAACATTTCTTTGTTTTTTTGAAAGAAACCTATTACATCTAACACTGTTTTTAGTTTATTGTTGTTTTTAAAATTAAATATTTTCACGCTGTTAATGAAACAATTATTTTAGCCAAATATCATTTTTTTAATATATTTGAAATAAAATCATTTTTGCACAATAATTGAGAACCAGTAACTCCTTTGTTTGGTTCAAAACTTTTTCCATAGATCTAGTTTTTGTTAATTAAGCTACTTTATTGTTAATTTATTACTTTACAACCTAACCTAAATAAAAAAAGTTTGGTTATGTCAATATTAGTTTAATAATAATAATAAAGTAATATAAAAATAAACCAATAAATGTTAAGAGCGCGGTTTAAGGAAGTCATACAACTACAAGCTGAACTCTTTTTTAAAATTGGATTTTTGCAAGTAGAGAATGAAATTTTCAGTCTAATAAAATATATGAAAATCCAAAACCTTCAATTGTCTATTAAATTTTGAAAATAATTTTTTTTTGTCGAAATATTTGCTTAAACTTTATTCATCAAATTTAGTAAACTTTTTATTGTGCTATAAGTTATTTTTGTAAAATAACAATTGTTATAGTTCTGCTTGTAGTTGTGAATGTATGATAAAATGTAAAATTTGAAATTCCTGCTAATACATTAATTAAAATCGATTTAAAAAAAAAGTTAAATTGCGTGAGTTCTACTTGTAGTTTTATGACACTCCTTAAACCGCGCCCTTAACACATTCAATATCGACCATTTTACACAATAATGTGCTGATAACTGCCCGGATAAAACCAACTAGCGTGGTATAAAGTCATACTTACAACTTTACTTTACACTTTACAATAATTGTCGGTAGACTAAATTATCTCATAATTGACATTATAGATGAAAACTGATCGTACTTCCTTTTGTAATTTTAAATTAATTTCTGTTGCAGGAAACCGGTTCAATTAGGCCAGGAGTGATCGGCGGTTCGAAACCTAGAGTAGCAACACCTGAAGTGGAATCGAGAATTGAACAATACAAACGAGAAAACCCATCAATTTTCAGTTGGGAAATTAGAGATAGACTTGTAAAAGAGGGAATATGTGATAGAAGCACAGCACCTAGTGTCTCGGCTATATCTAGATTATTAAGAGGACGTGGAGGAGAATGTGATGGTGAGTAATTTGTTTACAATAAAAAAAAGTTATTTTACTTTGACAAATAATTTTCGGACAACTAAATATGAACATCATCCATCATCCAGATACCGTTTTTCATACCGAAATTAACGTTTTTCTTTATTATAATGCGCACACAATTGTTTTATGCAACTCCAACTGTTTAATAATTAATTTAATTGTCGGGAACCAACCGGTATAAATTGTGAAGTAATTTGAAAGAATATTTTTTAATAACTGTATTAAAAAAATGTTTTAAATTAGAATGGATTTTAATGTTGACAATGATGAACTGTTACAACTACCATGACGAAATAATAATTTTTAAGCAACCCCAAAAAAAGAGTGTTGTGAGAAATATCACGACCCACCTTGACTTTGCGAATAGGTTATTAGGATTTGTATTGTTTCTCTCCTTTTTTTCTTTGGTTTTGGCGTTAATGATTGTTTGCCCTGATTTATTAACTCGAAACAAAATTCCGGTAGTAAATTAGTAACCTGACACCCCGGGGGAGGTTGTGGAGTGCCCTATTCAAACAGGGGCGTCGGCCCGATTGATATCCTTTGCGCCAGTGGAGCGGTGCGCTTTGCGGCCAAGCTAGTCCACGCCAGGTGGTCTTTGTTCGATTCTAGCACCCCGACCGACCCGAAACGCAAAAACGTGATTAATATCGAAATCTCCCATAAATTACCAAACGAAATAGGATTTAATTTTTTCTTAATGTTCTAACCGACAAAGTTATTTTCTTTTTAATTCACCCTCTTTTGAGAAATCTTATTTTAATTTAGATGTAATTGCCACCTATCAATCTATTCTTTTGTTTTCATCAAAATCATTTGTTTTTTATTTTGTTGTAATTGTTTATAATTTTTTATGCAAACTCATCACAGTAGCTGTATTAATTTTCACTTCACAGCCGTCGGCTTTTGTTTCTGTATCCCAAAAAAGGAGGCGCGCGTATATTGTTACGTCATCCGGCGTCAATTAAGAAAAGAAACATTTTGAAAATGCCGAAATTGGAAACTCGATACGTGGTTTGATCTCGTCCCGACGCCTTTGAAGCGACCGCATTTTGTAACACCCTTACCTAGTTAGAACACAATAAAAAACAATAGAACTTGAAGTGCATGTAAAATGAGATTTACCACAGCAGTTAAAGTAACTAAAATATTTCACAATTTGCTGTACATCATTAACGTCTTAACTACATGGATCGAGGGTTACAATTATATTTTATAAAATTCGCCAATATGATTTACTAAAAATAATTTGGCTCAATCGATAAGACAAAAAAGCATTAACGTTTCAGCTGCTACTCGCCGCCACCTTCAAGCTCATCCTTGACACATTTCATTTCTACCGGCACAAATTAGATATTGTGTCGACACTATCTCCTCCAAAGATCGACAATGAAACGGAACGGAATTAAAAAAATAATAAGAAAGAGAGAGAAACAATATATAAACCATAAAACAAGAACACACGCGTCTAATTATTCTAATATTAATCTTCTATTCTCGCGATGGATGATGATGATGGCGCGATAATCGTGGGGATTAATTACCATATTCCCATTAATTTCCATTCCACTTAATTATCGCCGCTTTTTTATACATTCCTTTGTTTCGATGCTAATCATTTGTTTGTTTAGCGTGGACTAACCGATTATGATGTGATTTGTTAATTAAACGCGCGGGAAATTCAAACTCAATAATTAAAATATTTTTTATGAAAGTTGAAAATTAGGGGAAACCGATACGGGGCATTCATTTTACGCGCTGGTTACCGCGGATAGTAAGCAATCCTGCCATTTTGTGTGTGAACGGCCATCTTTAAACAAACAAACGCGCAGCTAGCGTGACGGGTCTATTGTGTGTGGGTCGCGCAATTGTATTGAAATATATTTTGGACACATCCACCCTAATTCTATCCAATAGGAAATAAGCACCGCGGGGGCATTCTACCCCTATTCAATCAATTTGTCACGTCGCATTATACTTATTGGTTTCTATATTATTATTTTCAGATAAGTCATCCGATAACGAAGGGGGTTCGGATTGTGAGAGCGAACCTGGAATTCCGTTGAAGCGGAAGCAAAGGCGTTCAAGAACCACCTTCACGGCTCACCAATTAGATGAACTTGAAAAGGCATTCGAAAGGACGCAATATCCCGACATATATACACGAGAAGAATTAGCACAAAGAACTAAATTGACTGAGGCTAGAATACAGGTGAGAAAAGCAGCCAAATTACCCATTAAAATAATTATATCTAGATTATAAGAATAGATTTTTAATTATATATTTTTATAGGTTTGGTTCAGTAACAGGCGTGCAAGATTAAGGAAACAGCTGGCCTCGACTTCTTCATCGTACACACCTTTAGGAGTGGTTTCAAACCCATATACTACTCCCAGCACTCCTTATTCTAGTATACCTCAAGGTATCAGCGACTCTTCGTATGTACCAAGCACTACAACATCAAGCTCTTCACAAAGTAAGTTTTATAACAAATTTTAATAACTTCAAAACTAATTAATTTTTCTATTTATAGTGACCGAGCTATACCAAAACCATCCGCATGGACATTCCACATCACCAAATCTACCATTATCATCGCACAATATTGGACAACATAATGCATACCCATCACATCCAATGTATCCAACATCTTCAAACATGTCCACTTTGATGCCAATAGGCCAACCAATGACTACAAGCGTAGCAACCCATACTTCTGTTTCTCCAGCCCAACAAATGGCTCTACACAACATCGGAAACCTTGCATTCAAAGAAAGCGGTGAAGAAGCTAACAACTCCGCTAGTCCTGGTCTACATGGCAACAATGTCTATACACCAAATTTACCACCAACACCAAATAGTATGGTCACCATATTAGGACCAAACAGTGGTAAGCAATTATTTATTTTAAATCTAGCTACAAATACTAACATAACTATTCTTATAGCTAATAGCAACAGCAACGATGCTACATGCCACCAAGAAGCCAACACTAACAACATGCAACATTTGGGTAGCCAATGGAATGTTGGCCAATTACGAAACCCAAGTCCAAACAATCTTGGCCAACAATTAGGATCTATGTCCTCTTTTGGGCAAAACGGATTGCACAATCCTGGTCTTCATGGATACCCGACGCACAATGCACCAAAAACTTTTGGACACCAACCATTCTACGGATGGTATTGACCCACCAAATATGAAAATAGCCTGAAGAAAGCTGGTTTCATTCAAATTTAAGGCATACAAAAAAATTATTAACAAACCAGTGATCGAAACTACCAAAAATGTATATAAAACCCAAATGCCTTATTAGTATTATTAATCTTTTATTTTGTATATAGTAAATATTGGGGTTCTTCTTTTCGATTAGCATTATATTGTTATTTTCCTATAAACATTTAGTGCAATTGTTAATATTTTTGTTTAACCCAGTGATTGATCGAAAGGTGAACCCTTAAATTAATATGAACAGACCAATCAGTTTCCTTCTTTTTTTGTAAATACTTTATCATTTTATAACATATTTTAGTTGTGTAAGTTTTGTTTCTGCACTGATGTACTTTTTTATGTAATCACTTCAAGCACTCACGAGTTTAGTTTGATTTAAGATTCCTACATTTATATAAATATTGTGTATATTAAAATATATTAAAAAAATAAATATATAAAAAAATATGATTTATATTATATCCGGTCTGCTATCTCCTTTCGTCCAGTCCACTTAGCAAAAAGCAGCAAAACAAAGAACAATATGACAATGCAAGCTGAGTAAATCAAAATACATTGGATCTCAAATACAACATCGTTCTACAAAAGCCGATAAGACCCGACCATAAACGATTTGTAGCATAAAGGCAAAATATCGCCAGTTCGTTACCAGAATGCACATTTAGTCATTATTTATATTATTTGTTTATTGGCACTGTCAATATGCAATTTTTATATTGTAATTTATAGGGTTTTGTCAGTTGCCTCTATGGGTGCCTCCCGTAGCAATCAAAAAGCTCTCCTTCGGCTTGCCGGAAGAAATCAAAAAAATAAAATACCCGGCGTGAGGCAAAAACTGACCGGACTGATACTACGATGACGATACATATATCACGCCTGCCAGGAAGTTAAAAATAAATAAACTAAAGATTGGAATACTACTATGGACAAGTCAAGGAATTTAACATATCACAGCTAGCCTTTACTATCCAAAAAGTAGTCTGCTTCTCGGATTCTGAGGAGACAAACCCAAATTCAGCAAGATCAAAACCTCAAAACGTAAGCTTTCAAGGACGGCCAGACGGAAGCCCCAAAGACAAAAAGATGCACAGGGAGCTCAGGCAACTCAGCCAATTAAGGCATCCGTTAATGCAACAAATACAGCAGCAATACTATACACTACATGCACCAAAAACATATCCAGCAGCAGCACGCCGGAATTGCAAAAACTTTTTTTCTAAGAGATTTACGGAGAGATTCAATTCTTCCCAAGGCTTCTCGTGTAGGATTAGCGTTGCCCAGACGTAGGGTTTGCCGGACTACACTAAACCCCTTCTATTCTCTTTTGCCGGCGTAACGTGATCGCTATAGAATTACTTCATTACGCCTGCCTTGTATTGTTTACTTCTTTGTTAACTACCGAGTTGCGTTGTTTCGTTGGTTGTCTCTTTCTTCTCTTTTTCCTTAATAATATGTGTAAATTTTTTGTCAGTCTGACTCTTCTTTCTTTTTATAGTCCGCTGCTTTTAAGGTTCCATTTATTCTGGACTCTTTTTGGCTTCCAAGCATGTTACAATTTCTCCATTCCACCAGTAAACTTAAACTCTTTGTTTTTACTAGCGTCTATTTTCCATCCCCCTTTATATATATATATTACCTCAAAATAAATGTTTTGGTGAAAAATTAGATTAATCTCGTCGTTCATTTTCCAGTTTTTGATTTGGTCCAACATATTGGCAGACGTTATTGTAATGTCGATAAACAATCTGCTTGTCCCAGCTTTGCTGTCCATTCTAGTACAAGGATTCCTCTTTTATCCTCTTTTGATAGATCCCAGACCAAGAATTTGCTGATCAAGTCAATAAGAATATTTTTGTTGTACCGTTTAAAACTGTCTCCCAGGTTTTTTAAGTATCTTTCAAAGTCCTTAATGGGTATGTTGGGAAAACGTAGCAGAAGTAGATTACAGTGTCACCTAGCGCTTTAAAAGTAAAGCTTTTATTGCTCGTGTTCTATTCGTAGATTTTTAGGTTTTTGTTAAAGGCAACTATAAAAGCGTCTTTTAACGCGTCTGTGGGTCATGTTGCTTTAACCCAAGATTTGCATGGCTCCGATATTAACACAACGTCCGCTTTATTTTCCTTTACGTTTTGGATCAGTAAGTCTATTGTCGCTCTGACTCTATTAAAATTTGCTTGAAAAACTTTTAATTCTGGTCATTAGAAGCTGTTTCTTGGTTTGTCTATAATTTTACTGCGGCGCAATAACTTGAGTACGCTATTTTATCGGCATTATGGCGTTCCTTCTTGCAGATGTAACAATGTTTTTGTTTACTGCACTCCTCTACGGTATGCCCTGATTTGTCACATTAAAAGCAGTCTTTGGCTTTGTGTCCAAACGTGAAGCATTTTAGATATCTCACAACGTGCGCTACCTATTATATTCTCCATATTGCCCATCCTGTATCAATCTTCTTGCTATTGATTTACTCCTTCTTTAGAAGGTATGGAAACCAGGACGTACTAAAGCCAATCGGCGTTAGCTATTTTTGACATTCTGATATCAATGTCTTGAGTCTATCTTCTGATGTTGATGATTACTTTGACCACGTCCTCTTTGATGATAGTAAAGTTTTGTCAATGTTTTTGATAAAAACTGACACTTTTCTTGTTGTTAAGTTCCAGTTTTCTCTTTTATTTTGATTCTAAAGTGATTGTTTCCCACAGAGCTTTCAGTAACTTTTAGTCGTACGTACGACAGAACTGATTTTGACTCCTCATTTTTTGGCGTCAATGCAGTTTGTTAATTCCCACACTATTAGCGAAATTTGACTTAAGAGGATATTGCTCTTTGCCGATGCATATCCGTCTATTCTACAATAAAAAGAGCACTCCAGTGAGCACCCCAGTGCATAAAATGTGACACAGCCGAAAACGCCATATATCTGCATATGATTTGCCGCTCGATTAGTTGACGGTTACAACTTCTTTGCTTTTTTAGGGTTTCCTTCTCGTCTGTGTGAGTGCTTTTTCCCGTAGATGTTTAATCTTGATCCTGTGTCTTTAAATGTGTATTCATGCATGTTCTTAAATTTTTTGCTGTTCATCGCGTTTGATTTTTGGATTGCAACGACTTCAATACCATTTTTAACTGCATCGTTTCTTATTTTGATAATCTTTTCATACATTTTTGCGTCGTCGTCTGTGGTCTCAAGTCTCACGATTGTTCTGTTATTGCAGCTTGTCACGTTGTCGTCCAGGTTTTTGTTAATTGTGATTTTATCATCTCCGTGTTTAATACTTCTGGCAAATCTTTGCAACCCAAGTCGTCATTTTCTAACCATAGTACTATATAACAAAATGATTTTATTGCAAACAGATTTCCTGTTTTAGTGGATGTGTTTTTGTACAGGGTGATTATAAATGTTTGGGATTATGTAACCATCTAATGTACATTTGTGTACATTAGGATTCAATAATAAAAATATTTTCATATGTTTACATGTTTATATCAGTTGTAAACTCTCGAACACAATCCGGAATAGAATAGAGCCATTTCCCATTATCAAACCGCCCATTCCTAGGTATTCAATAATAAAAATATTCTCTTCATTTGTATACATTCTTATAACCTTGCTTGCTTGACAGCTGTCAAAGTTGAACTGTCGAAACAAATAGTATAGTGGACAATTTTAAAAAGACGGCATATTTAAAGTGATTACTTAATCTCATTCATTTATAAACTCCCTACTTATCCTATTCCATACATTTTGTTACTCTGATTACCTCTTCTGAGATATCTCCGCGTAGCCAGTTAGTAAGTTTGTACTTTGGTCCGTTTCATTTTTGTTTTCTTTGTTATCTCTAGTAAGTTATTTTAAATTTTAGTTTTTCCCTGAAGCTGTCTATTTCCGTTCTCAGTTGACTACCTCATTGTCAGTGGAAACCAGCTTGAATACTTCTCTTTCTGTATTTTTTTTATTTAAGCGTCCAATTTATTCTTGCAAGTTTTTGACACACCTTGTTAGAGCCAGTAAAGATTGTTTTGGTCCCACAAACAGTGTCGGTAGGCTATTGTGTTGCCTAGACGTCTTCTTCTCTAACTCATTTTTTACTTTTCTTGCTTGCTTTCTCATTTATTGTGTTCCGTATTTCCTGCCTCATTTAGGTCTTTGATTGACCGTGCTCCAATACCACCGCAACAGCTACCGTGTCTACTGCTTATAAGACGTCATCCGCCAGGCTTCTTTTCTTTTCAGGATCTTCCCGAGTCCGCTTTTTTTAAAGGGGTGTTGTTTCCTTTCGTTATCGCGTCAAGTTCCATTCTCATTGTCCGGTTTATTGCTTGTGTGTGTCATTAGATAAGTTTACGTTGCTCCACTCAGATTCCACGGAGCAGCCTGCTAGGTACTATTTTTGACTAAACTATCTTTCATTTTTCCATTTTAGGCTCATTCCCATTTTCTGACTATCTGTTGGGTTTCGCTGTAAGAAACAGATTTCAAAGCTGTTTAGGTTAACATACCCTCAATACTTAATAGCGTTGAAAACCAGAAAGTAGGTCAAGACAGACCAAAAGATTGTCAAAGCGCTTCAAAAATAAAAAAAAAAGCAGAAAATTATAGTCTCATTATCGAGGCTACCTTGCAATGGTGTTGGTCCGCTTGTCAATTCCACTATTTGCCACCTAGAAACGCGCATGGTAGTAGTTACACCTTTTCCTGCAGATAGGGACACTCTTAAGAGCATTGCACTACCAATAATCCCAAAAAAGTTCCCCGACTGTTACCTCAACTCTGAGGAAGCGGAAACAGTAAAGTCAATTATTCTGTGTAGGATTGACAAAATAAAAAAAAACAGGCATTACCCTGTTTTCAGAAAGGCTCGTATAAGAAGAGATTCTTGAAAAACATGTATGGATAAGCCAACCAAACAACGGCTCCTCAGCACATCGGTTAAAGAAAACCTATTGGAGAGCAAAGAACTAGATCTGAGATCTGAAAGACTTACCTGAACCAAAAAAAAGCATGACACGGGTACCGGGACCACAATTGAAACCGGTAACTCTCCTAAAAAAGTTAACGGTGCACTTTAAACACCAAGACATAGCAAGTGGTCAACTTCAAACCAAAACCAAAGAAGACCCAACACATCCTACTTTTGCATAAAGGCGCATAAAAAAATGTTGCTAACCTAGGAGGTAAACTCTTTCTAGGTTTCTCTAAAATAACGCTTCGAGCTCTTCAAAATTGATGGAAACAAACCAAAAGAGACAAAGACCATTGAAAAAGTTGTGGATCAAAACCGACCGCCGCCGGTTGCTAAAAAACAATAACGGTAAGATCAATGCAGAGCAATTCCTGCAACCCACAGTGCGTATATTGCCAAACACGGTACTGACATCGTCTTATCTAAAAACCTTAAATTGATAAGAGAAAGATAAAAGGGTTAAGCATACCGGGCAGATGACTGCTAGCAGCACGTCCCATATGCAAGACTTATACAGATCTTAAACATCAGCTACCAACAAAAAAAAGAATTCTGACGTTGCCAGTTCTAATCATGTAGAAGTCATCAATCACTGCACCAACGATAAAATGTTTCTTAAATGTAAAACAGCAATATTCACCAACATATGTTCTTTAGAAATCAATAGGAAATTCTACAACGTCAATGAAACCATTAAAATTCAAGTTCGAGACGTATTTTTACAACTCTTAAGACCAACCTATCATCCATGCGTAGAGATTATAAAGTTCCCAAATGATATCGATCTCACTCCTATAGAGTCGATACACTTACATCCTGCTATCTCATACACCAACTGAACAACCGTTCAAATTCTGGTTACCCTGTTAACTCCAGCAGTTTACGTAGTATTTATAAAAAGGAAACGTGTCCACCATTTCTTATTTCAACCAAATTTACCGCTAAAAAAATTTAAAAAAATGTTAAATTCATTGTTTTTATTACGCTAGCAAACCCATAACTATCATGTCTAACAGCCAAACGGCACTATAGCCGATAAGCTCGCAAGTCATAAAATCCAAACTGCTAATAGACTGCATAACCAATCTGGAAGCATTAGCTAAGAACAGCAGGGTACGCTTTATGTAGACACCAAGAAATGGAACAAACCTTAAGGCATTAACTCGCCAAAAACAAAATAACAAAGTCTTTCATTGAACCGGAACGTGCTTTCGGAACTCCATACGAGACGGGCAAACAAATAATCCGTAGATTAGTTAAAACAAAACACAGCAACTTGGGGCAAAGATGTCAAAGAATAAAACACACAACTATTTCTAACAAAACCATCATACTTTACCGAAACTATTATAAAGCAAATGAGCCAAACAAAACTGCAAAAACTTATTGGACTGATACCTGAACTGGACTGTGGCTTAAACAAATGCATGTATAGAATGGGCATCAAAAAGAATCCCCTAAACCGCATTTGTCTGAAAAATGAGAAGACATCTGATACTTAAAACAAAAAACTTGGTAATCTTGCTTACAAAAAATGTGTCATGATCGGTTTACACCTTTCCTTTTTTTTTTCGAGTTCTGTGAACTTTGACTAGTTTCTATTCTCTTAGTAATAGTACTGGCCCGCAGCTTTTGTAAGTAACCTAGCTTTACCAGAAATCCTTTGTTGATCGCTGGTCCAGCTTAGTCAAACCTTCCGTTTTTTCTGTTTTGTTAATTAGTGATTGCTCTCTAGACGCTCTAGACGCTTGAACGTGTTAAACAATAGAATTACTTTAGTCGGGATCGGATTCGCTTCTTTTACTGAGTCTCGTTTGGTGTCTTCTTTAAAAAGAACACAAGCTAACTAAAGAAAAGCTCAATCCCATGTTAAAAGAGTATGTACTTCATTAAAGAAACAGAACTAACAAAGAAGAAACAACTAGAAATTTGCACAATAGGACCAGCAAAACCAATTTGAAAAAAAAAGAAAAAAGTAGGGTTTTTAGTCAGTAAAAACCTTGCATTACTAAACAATATAGCAGCCCGCCCAGTGTCTTTAAAGATTCCTCTTTTCACGCAAAACCCACAATTCCAACCACAACCAATAACCATGATGACCGCTTTGCAGGATGGCACATTAAAAGCTATAAAAACTAATATTATAAAAAAACTATAAAAGCTCCCATCAACCCATGTTTGCCCCCAAATAAAAAAACGTTAGCAGATCTAAAAAACGCAATCGTATTTACCACTTTAGATCTAAAGAGTTCAGCAAATAACAATAAAAAAAGAGATAAAAAATACCGCACACCTGACAAAAACCACTATTAATTCACAATTACAATTTGATAGAAGAAACTCAACGAGCAGTAATAGTAAGTTCAATGTTGAATGTCGTACAAATCAATCTACATCATTGTAAAGTAGTCTTTGCAGCTCTTAGTACATATATAGCCAAACACAACACTTATTGTTGCGGTTATACAAAGCTCTTATTTTCTTCAAGATCAACTACGGTTACGTGGTGTATTCATCTACTAAAAAAATCCCGGCCCTTGCAAGCTTTTTCTCTGAAGTGTATTAGTCATTGGCAACACCACCCATCCCTGGTCTCTTCCTAAAAGAACTCCATGTATACCGTAGAGCTATATGCATAACATTAAAGCTCTACTTTATCTTACAGCTTGTAACTCATAAGTTTAAACTAGTTGAGTGCCATTTTGAAAAACTGGTAGTAGATCTCGGCAAGAAAAAAGTTGACTTATGTTGTTTGCGGATAGGACATACTAGTTTAACTTCCTCGTATCTCCTAACCGGCAACAAATAGTCTCCATGCCAAATATGTCAGAACCTCTAACGGTAAAGCATTTTTTAGATGAATTAGTTTGAGTTTTCAACGTGGCGTTCATTTTAATAAATAAAGAAGAGTCTATGAGAAGATGCGTACAGTTTTTACAAAACTCCAATGCTACTAATCTGTGATATTAAGTATAGACTTTTAAGGTTTACCATCAAAGTGTTTTACAACTTTAGTATCATCTGTGATTTAAGTTATGTTTATGTTTAAGTATTAGCACCAACATGATTAGAACTTCTTTGTCTTGTAATATTAGGTTAGGTTAAGTTAGATTAGGTTCAGTCGCGGTTAACGTCCGACGGAGAACTTTTGCGAAAGTGCTTAACGGTGATTTAAATATTGATTAGCAGATGATTATCTAGGAAATTTAAAAAGTAGAGAACTGTGAATTAATACAAACAGTGATAAGAAGTGCAAGAAAAGTTTTGTAAAAATGCAAAAGGTGTAACAACTGTGATAGGGGAGACACATTAAAAAAGATGCGGTCGTGTTTTAAAAACACACTCGTGTCGTGACGTGCGAAACGTTTAGTGTTTACGCAATAGAACATTTACCGCGGGAACAGCAAATTAATGGATGCATTTTTAAAAAGCGGGAAGTTGCAAAGAACACCGCCGGAGATTAAAAAAAATTATGAACCCGGGTCAAACCACAAAAAGGGGAAGAGATGTAAACTCGCCAGGTAATACCAATGAGGCGAAAAGAGTAAATAATCCTACAACAATTGAAATAATGGGGGAATTAATAAGGGAGCTTAAAGATTTAACCAGTGAGTGTTCAAACACTAAAGTGGAAATTAAAAAGATGGCAAATCTCCTAGAGATGAATATGGAGGAACTGGAGTTTGAAGAAATTCAGAAAACAGAACAAGAGACAAAAAATAAAATAAAAATAGAGAAAGAAATGTCGATACAAACAGTAGAGACTGGAGATAATAAGGAAGAAAATATCCAAACCCATTTCATCTCGGACCAAGAGATAATTGAAATGGTTAATAAAGACATTAAAAAAGTGAAGAGAAACGGACTACAAATTTGTAATAGTGGAAAAAAATAATAAAATAATAGGAAAAGAGAGTGATACTGGAGTATTAATAAATGATGATAAAATAGGAAAAGAATCGGGTATTCTACTACAAGCCAAAGTAAAATACCCAGAATTAATGGAGGAAGACAGAGAGGAAGAAACTCCATATGAAGAAATTTAAAAAAAAATTAAGCGGGAAAAATGTGGAAAAAGTACACATTATTAGACAGAGAGTCGAAACAGCAGGAAAAAGGGAGATAAATATTTTAACGGCTATAGAAAAAATTCTCAACAAAGTAAAAGTATTGAATATCAGTGAAATAAGTATACCAATACCAACTGGAATAGCGCCAAGAGAGGCAAACAAATTTATGGAGATGGCAGAAAAAAGAACTCATACAAAAGTAACACTCTGCGTGCCAACACAGGTACAAGTATTAGAGACAACAGAAAAAAAGACCAAAAACAGAAACAGAAGCTATAATAGTGAGCAAACAGGGCGTAACATATGCAGACTTGTTGAGACAGGCAAAACTACAGATAAAAGGATCTACATTCAAGGAGATAAGAGAAACAAAAAAAGGAGAGTTATTACTAATCACAAAGAGAAAGGAGACCAAAAAAGAGATAAAAAAAATAAGAAATGGAATGGAGGGTTACCATGTAAGAAAAGCCAACAACGTACTCACAGAACTAGTGATTATCAAAGATATTAGTCCAGAGACTACCAGAGAAGAAATATTGGAAGAAATTATGAACAAAGCAAACACAGAAAGAAGTATGATAATATCCATAAAGAAAGGGTATAGAGAAAAACAAACAGCTATAGTCAAGATGGACAAAACAGCATCGGAACAGATAATAAAAAAAGAAAGAATAAACATAGGACTCATAAGATGCAGAGTAGAAAAAGTAACAGCAAACGAAAGAAAATGTTACAAATGCTGGATGAAAGGACATTTAGCGGCGGAATGCAAAGGAGAAGATAGGTCATTGCTATGCATAAAATGCGGAAAAGGGGGACATCAGGTTGCAGAATGCAAAAACAGAGAATATTGTATAAAATGCACAACAATAGGACACAGAACGGGAGATAGAAGATGTCCGGCTACAAAGAAAAAAGAAACAAAGAAAACGAGGAAGAATATAGAGGACAACGACTCCAGTAACTGGAGACAACACGAAGAGCAGATCATAAACCAAAATGTATAAGTTTATACAAACAAACATAGGGAAGGGAAGAGAGGCACACGATAAACTGATAGCAACAGCAGAGAGAGGAAATAGACCTAGTGGTAGTGAGTAAACCAAATAAAAACAAACTAAATAGTAAGTGGATAAGAGACAATAAAACAGGTGCTGCTATTTTAGCTAGGGAAAATGTAAGGACAAAGTAGAAAGATGGGGAACGTCAAAAGAGGGAATAGTGTGGGCTAAAGTAGAAAGTATGATAGTATACAACTGTTATATCAGTCCAAACTGTGAAATGGAATACTATCGGAAGTGGATAGATAAATTATAGAACAGTTTAAGAAAACAAAAAAGCAAAAAAATCATAGTAGGAGAAGATTTCAATGAAAAATCATGGAAATGGGGAGAATACAAGAGAGATTTAAGAACAAAAATATTAGTGGAGATGATAGCTGGGTTAAACCTTACCACTTGCAACAAAGGAAACAAACCTACGTTCGTAAGAGGAAGTTCAAAATCACATATTGACATTACCATAGCAACATGGGAAATAGCAGGTATAGTAAATGAATGGAACGTGACAGAAGAAAAATCACTGAGTTTACACAAACATATACAATATAATACAAAAGAGGAGTACAAGAGAGAAAGTAGATGGAACGTAAGAAGAATGGACAAAGAGAACCATGGAAACAGAAGAAGTTACAGAAAACGAAACCATAGAGAAAATATGCAAAAGATACTCAGAAAAACTGAGAAAAGCGGCGGATAAAGTAATTCCAAGGTACAGAGAAGGAGAGCAAAAAGGACCATACTGGTGGTGCGCAGGAAATAAAAGAATGCAGAAAAAAAAACAATACAAACAGGAAGGAAAGTCAAAAGACAGAGAAAAAAGAAAAAAATACAGAGAAAACAAAGAAAGAACTAAAAAACGACAAAAAAATCTTAAAAAAAGCAATCAGGGATAGCAGAAAAAGATGCTAGAAAAAAATGATGGAATCTATAGACGGTGATCCTTGGGGAAAACCGTAGAAAATAGTGATAAACAAACTGGAAAGAAGAGCAAAGGGAGTCTACCTAAAAAAGAAGAAGGAAAAAAATCATAATTAAAAAATTGTTTCCCAAGGGAGAACCGGTAGAAAAACCAGAAAATTACGAAGAAGAAGAAACAGTCATGGCAACAGTGGAAGAGATAAAGGAAATCATAAAAGAATTGTCTAACAACAAAGCCCAGGTCCGGACAAAATAACAACAAAGATTGTTAAAGCAGCTATAGACGGGAATAAGGTAGAAATAACTCAAATAATCAACAGATGCCTGAAAAACGGAATTTTTCCAGAATGTTAGAAAAAAGCCACTCTAGTACTGATTGAGAAAAAGAAAAAAGTAGGAAAAGTGAGTAGGAAGTAGGAATAATGGAGAAAGTTATTGTACGGAGAATAGAACAAGAAATAGAAGAAAAAAGAAGATGGAAAAAGGAACAATACGGATTTACCAAGGGAAGAACAACCTTAGGAGCTATAGACAAAGTGATAGCAATAGCAAAAGAAGCAAACAGCGGAACGCAGAGGAAAAGACAACATTGTGTAATGATAGCGTTGGACATACAGAACGCGTTTAACAGCGTGTTATGGGAAGCAATTATATAGGCGGCAAAGAAAATGGAACTGAAGAAGAAAACAATCAAGATCATATGGAGCTACTTACATGGTAAAAACCTAGTGACCAAGAACGGAAGATTCAAACTTACAAGAGAGGTACCACAGGGCTCAGCACTAGGACCAAAACTATGGAACCTTGTTTATAATGAGTTACTTCGAATGAGGTTGCCGGAAGGCGTGACAATAACGGCATTTGCGGACGAAGTAGCACTAGTAGGTAGGGACGTAGAAATGGATATACTAAAAGGAAGACTAGAGCTGGCAATAGATATGATACAGTTATGGATGAGAAATAAGAGTTTAAAATTAACAACACAAAAAACAGAAGCGGCCTGGCTATCGACTAAGAGTACTAATAGAGGAACAGGTATGTTACAGGTAGGAGACCAAGTGATAACTATAGGGAAAAAAACAAATACCTCGGAGTGACACTTGAAGCAAAGGGATGGAATGAACAGGTTAAGAAAGCAGTCATGGGAACAAAGGAAATGGAGAGAAAGCTCGGTAGACTCATGCCAAACAACGCAGGTCCAGGAAAAGAAACCAGAAGGTTAATAGCAACAGCAGCAAGAAGCAAATTGTTATACGCCGCAGAAACATGAGGAAAAGCCACAAAGACAAAAAAAAAACAGAAATGAAATAAGAGGAGCTACAAGAGCCAGTTCGTTAAGGATCTGCAGGGCTTACAGAATGGTGTCACAGAAGGCAGTGGAGGTGATTGCGGCAACACCTCCCGCAGATATAATTGTGGAAACAAGAATAAAAACTAAGAGACTAATAAAAGAAAAAGGAACCAGTAAAAAGGATGCTAAGCTAAAAGCAACAAAAAAGACAATGGAAAGATGGCAGAGACAGTGGATTAGAGGAAAAAGGGAGAATGGACAAGAGAACTAATCCCGGAGATAAAAGAGTGGGTAGAGAACAAACCTGAAACGTGCTATTATACAACACAAATACTGACCGGACATGGAGCCTTTGAAAAGTTCTTGCAAAAAATCAAGAAAGAGGAAAGTTGTATAATCTGTCAGGAAGCAACACACGATAATGCAGAACACACTCTAATAGAATGCGAAGCGTGGGAAGAAGATAAAAAAAGAACTAGAAAAAATACTGGAAAGCAAGGTTGATAACACAACAATCATTAAGAAATGCCTAAAAGATGAAATTAAATGGAGAGCGCTAAGATACTTTGCAACAAGAGTACTAAGAAAAAAATGAGGAGTTTGACAATGGAAGAATATAAAAAAAAAACAAACAAACAATGGAAACAAACACACAAAATAAAAGCCATAGAAGAGAAAGGAGAGAAACAAAAGAAGCAAAATGGAAACAACAAAACAGAGAAAAAGATCAAACAGAAAGAAATAAAAAAGGTCAGGACAATTATACAAACCAAGAAATAGAAGAAAATAGAAGAACATTTACAGAAACTACGATACCAAACAAAACTGCAGAGATAAGAAGAAAAAAAAAGAAATGCTGAAAGAATGCAGAATAACATAAATAACGTGGCAAATACCAAATGGTTGGTACGCTATATCGAGGTTGACAGATAACGCAACTTTTGTGATGGTTTGAATGGCAACGAGAGGAAAGAAGTAATCCCAGATGGAGATACAAGGATATCACTGGAGGTAAAACTAACAAATTTAAGACTGCCAAAAGGAATACAGCTAATGGAACTTCATAAACTATTCATGAAAGAAAGAGGATACAATGAAGAAGAAGTGAACGAAAACCTAAGAAAACTAAGAACGCATCTGAGGACAAAACAAATAATTAAAATAAATAACACACGGATTGGAGAAAGAAGAGAATGTAAAGCTGGATGTCAGTGCATATAAAAAGGATTAAAGAAAAAAAAAACAAAAGAGACAGAAGAAAGGTAGGAGCTATAGGGAGAGACAAGGGCCGGGGACAGCATGCGTGCCACAGATTCTGTGTGAAAATCGCGTGGCAATAACGAGCCTACCTCGAACTACTGCCAAATCTAGACTAGTTTAACAAGGACATATAACAACAGGATTTACGCAGAGAAGAAAACCGGAAAGTATTGCTATGCGTAAGTCGTTCTTAAGGACCACTTGTTAAAGCCAACAACATACTACATTAAAAAAAAAAAAGTTAGATTAGGTTAGGATTTTCAATCAAAAAGTGCAACTGCTTAAAGAAAGAAGACAGCACAAGAGCTTTGCCTGCGCGGAAATAGAAAACTTCATTATCGTAATGTGCTATATTTCCCCAAACATTATAATACACCAACCAATTTCTAGAATTCCTTTAGCGCGTAAAAACCTAGATTAAAAAAACAAATAAAAAATTACTAATCGCCAGTGACTTCAAGCAAAGTCAAAACTGTGAGAAAAAAATAAAAAATATAGAGAGGAAATTTTTTTTGTAGAATGAGCATACAACATAAACTCCTCCTGCACCACAAAATCAATGTCCCAACACTCCGAGGTCATTGATAGCCAACTAAACTATGAATTAGGAAATCAAATTGGAGGAAAATTTTAGTATGCATGAGAATATATACTACCAGGTAACCTGCGATCCAGCAAATAAGCAAGATTCAACAGACGAAAACTGTAGCAAAAATTATGAGTTTATTAGAGAGGTTGGTCCTTTTCATTTAAGAATGAAACACATCATTCAAATGACTGCCACGGCTGGCTTGACAGTAACCCATCCGATTAACCCAATTTTTTAGTACATTTTCGATTGTTTGGGCTCCAATCGCATGAATGGCAATTTCAATTTCGTGTTTCAAGACATCAATCGCCTCTGGTTAGCGTAACACTTCTCCTTAAGATCTCCCCACAAAAACAAATCCAACGAGATCAAATCACAGCTCCTAGGCGGCCAATTGACATTAGTATTTTAGCTGATTATTCGATTTCTAAAAACAATGCGCAAAAAATCGATGTTTACATTGGCTGTATGACAAGTGGCCCCGCCCCGTCTTGTTGAAATTAAATGTCATCCATTTCATACTCTTCAATTTTTGAAAACAAAAATTCGTTTAGCATGACACAGTAACGTTCGCTATTGACGGTAACGGTGGCTCCTTGCTCATTTTCAAAGAAAAATGGCCCAATAATGCCGCCGGACAAATAGCCACACTAATCGGTTACTTGTTGTGGATGCATAAGCTTTTCAATAGTCATGTGTGAATTCTCTGATCCCCAGATGCAACAATTTTGCTTATTGACATAGCCTCCAAGATAAAAATGAGCTTTGGTCGAACGATCTTTAACCCATTTGGCAAACTGAAAAAGCATCGGATGGTTTTGAAACTTCATTTCTTGGACTAATTAAACTTTGTAGGCTTTCAAACCGAGGTCTTTATGCAAAATTCTTCTCAGAAAAGTGCGGAAAATGTTCAGTTCCTGAGAACAATGACAAGTTGACGTTGATGTTGATGCATGTTCACGCACACTCTGAGCAACAGCATTATTTTTTTCGGCTGAACGCACAAGACAAGAACGTGAACGTGTTGTTTTATCCACTAACAATCCAATTTCGCAAACTCGCTTTACAAATTGGTTCACAAACTGCAATGAAGGAATTTGTTTTCTATAAAATTTGTTTCGTAAATTTCAACACGCAATCGACCTAAGTAAACAAAAAAAATTGAACTCCAACTAGCTACTCAAAAAACAGAAATATTAATCCTATATGAAAGAGAAAAACTGAAAAAAGTAAACCTCAAGGTAAAGCAAAGAAACATTACATCAAAAAAAAAGTAAGATATCATAGATATAAAACGCCAATATATAACAGAAGCAGAAAAAAGGCAACAGCACTTGCTGCTCAACTCTAAAAAGCCAAAACAGTCAACAAGAAAACTTCTATATGCAGTAATCTACTCGACAATTCTCAATAGTAGCCCAGTCTGACAGACAGATAAGCAAAACAAGAAATACACAAAAATTAAAAAAAAAATCCCAAGCGTACTGAGCCCTGTCTACCAAAGCAAAAAGCCAATAACATTGACCAAAAAAAGAATGAACCAAACCCATATACAAAAACAAAAACAGTAGTAAACACCATAAAAATCTGGGAAATAGAGTGGGATACAGATACTAGCAATACCGCATGGACCAAAAAATAAGTAGATTACTTTCTATAGCAGTTCCTTGAAGAGCACGGCACTTTTGGAACATATCTCTTTACATTTAAGCTAAAGAAAAATGACGAATGCAATTGTGATAAGAAAAACACAACACGCAAAACTTAACACCGGAAAATATAATTGCGCACATGTTGAGTCAAAATGAAGAATAATACCCCAATGGCTAAAGAGTTAAATCAAGGAGAAAAAATAAATAGCAGAAAGTTAATGCAAAAAAATACTCACTACTTTCGTCTTGGCGTCATCTCTTGTAGAACCTACCTCATGTGCAGTTGATGAACCTGTACAACTCCATAGCGCTAAAGTTGAAGTAGACGTTCTTTGAAGAACTGCTGTGCTTTTTCATTCCATATCCACAGCCAAAGACCTAATCACTTTACTTTACTTGATTTAAAAACACCGAAAAATTAAATAACTGAAAATATTCGTTGATAGTTGAAAATAAATAATTTCAAATTATATGCATAGAATACTAAAAAGTTATTATTTGTATAATTTAACTAATAAAAAAATCAAATTACATACAACACGGCCATTTTGATATAGCTTTGTCACGTCAGAGCACACAAATTAATTCTTTATTTTTTAATTCAAAATGTGGTTTTAAGAATAACTTAATTTGTCACAACTACATAAAAATATCTTTGAATGTCAACGACTAAAACCACACTTGCTGAAATTATCCCATTAAAGACTAGATTTAAGCAGTATGCTGAATTTGAAAGTTTATTCTATGTGTCAATAGTACTGTTAACAAAATCTCACTTAAAAGTTTCGGTCCTATATCTCTGAACTATCAGTGAATATTTGATAAAATTTCTATCAAGCCTTGTACTACAAGTAAATATTTGTTTAGATAGCAATAGTCTTGTATTTATAACTTGCACATATTATGTTGCATCTAATTAAAAAATTTAAACACAAGTAATAAATAGTTAATAGATTTTTACTTTAAATTTTGTTAGCACCGCACTACACTTCACTAATGATTTTAGTTCATTTATAAGATCACTAATTGTCCGGCACTTCAGTTGTCACATACGCTAGGGTGCGTTCGAAAAACCGGAGCAGAGCGTAGGTAAAGAGCGCACTCTTTATCGTTCGAAAAATCGGAGTGTCGCACTGGGTGTGAAAACAAGCGTTCGAAATAGAGAGGGTTGTACCGAGAGCGAGCTCTTGTCTAACCAAATCTAGAGATGGGTGGATTTTACTCTGACATTTACGCACAAAATGTGTTCAAAAACGGGAGTAAAAATAAAAACTCAAAATATTCAAAATAGACAAGTCTAAACAATACATTTAATTAACAGACATGACAAGTAAAACTAGTAATTTTAATTTAAAATATTTGGACAAGACAAAACCGCCCACACTTTTTCTAAAACATAAAAAAATAAAATAAAACAAAAAGTCTTAAACGGCCTTGTTTATTCAATAAAATTTAAAGAACATATCCGATGATTTGCAGCGCAATTTGATTACTTTCAAGCGTTGCAAATCCATTAAATACAAGCAAACATTTACTCAACCTAAAACTTTACAGATTACTGAAATGGGAGCCAACGTACATTCAACGCCTTTCTTTTGAATACAGTTGCCAATAGTTGCGTTTCCTAAACAATCAAGTTTTATAGGCGATGCGTATTACATATTGCGTAAAAGTGACCAAGAAGCGACATCAACCTTATTGAACTTATTTTCTTCAGAGTAAAATTAATTAATTTAAAATAGAAATAAATATAAATGCATCTAATATTACAAACTATAAAAATAATTATATACATTTGCACAATAATATGTGGGCCTCCTCGACCTATCCAACGGTTCCTATGCTGTTCATTTAAGAATTGGCGCGCAACTAAACTAAAATGTGCAGGAGCATCATAGTGCATGAACAAAATTTCGTTTCTTAATTGAACCGGAACGTCCTCTAAAAGTCCTGGCAGCTCTTCTTCAAGAAAATTACGATATGATTGACAAAATGTTTTCTGATGATAGCCTTCCATTATGGCATGTAGATTTTTGTCGGCCCATACATGATTATTATGGAAGTTTATAATCGCATTGCGAGAAAAATTTGCTTCGTCCGTAAATAAAACTTGTTCTAAGAATCGAGGATTTTGCGCAATTCTTTCTTGAAACCATTGACACATAGCCAATCTTTGCGGAAATCCGCTGGTGAAAAGGCTTGTACTCGCTGTATATGATAAGGATATAACATCTGGCTTTTTATTATCCTCCACACTGTAACGTGACTAAGGTTTAGGTTTAAAGATATTCTTCTAGTGCTACTTGATAAATCGTCTTTGATTTCTTGAAGAACATCTTCAATTTGCGGAGATAGCAAGCGAGGTCTACCATTTCCTTATGTACACTTTCAGTTTGATGTAGACGTTCGTGAATACAAATAAATGTTTTTTCATTTGGTACCTGTCGGTTTGGAAACCTTTCTTGATAAACAAAATGCATATCGCACATCTCGCTATCACTGTAATTATTCATTTTGCTATCACCACGCAAGCAAAATACTAAGAATGGGCAAATTAATTGGGTAATAAAGATAATAAGTTCCCGCAATATTGACTCCTTTTGAGAAAAGGTTATTTAACAACTAAACGACAATTGTCAATAACTCAAATGCATGAAACAATTGCATGAACGCTGACGACTAGATCAAAAACAAATGCTTTTATCAACAACAAAATATGTAGCTACTTTTTTTCATGTTTTCCATCATAAAATGCCGTATTTCTCTAAAACAGTTTCCGTTAGAGCTTTTGACTAAGAGAACCCTTTTTGTGTAGAAAATATTAGTGGTTGACAATGTGCTTTCAAAATACCAATTTCCAAAGTGTCATAGAAATTAGAGCCATAAAAACCTCACGAAACCCTAAAATCTCAATGACACATGAAAGTTTTTTTTTTCAATAAAATATTTCAATATTTACGATTGTTTTTCTTGCACAATTCATAATTTTTTTAAAAATATTTCCGCCTACAAATAAATAAAAAAAAAACACTGCTGTATGAAGAATTTCACCCTGAATCAAAATATGTAAAAATATACTGGGTGTTCCATTTAAAGTAACGATGATGGATATCGTTACTCAAAACAGGTAAAATATATTTACAAACTGAGAACGTCAAAAGATAGCTTATTTCTTGCCATTTAAGAATATATATATATATATATATAGTTTGTTAGGTCTAAAATTTAAAATAAGAAAACATAACAAAACTTTTTAGTTTGAAAAAACAGTTACATGCTAAAATGTCAACGTCACAAAATTTAGAAGTTATATGCGACAGATACTTCAAGCAAATGAATCTTAAAGATATTCTTAAAAGTGTTTGCTTGGTGGCCTCAAAACTGCGGTCACTTCGAACGGACCCCTAAGGTTACTGCCGTTGCCAACCTACCAACCAACCTAAATTCCGACTAAAAAATGTTATTGGTTTAATTAAACAATATTATTAATTGGATCAAATTATGTTTAGTACAAATCAAATAATTTTTAAATAAATAAATGTAAAAATGAATTTGTGACGTTACAACACATTACAAGTAATTTGCATTTTTTTAACAATATCGTAATGTTTTTTTTTTTTTTTTGGGCTAGGCGGTAAAATCTTCTATAAGACTGGCAAGTGTCGAATTCATTTCCTCAGGTTGAAATGCCTACCGACTAAAAACCGCCCAATAATGAATGCCAAATGGAAGTTCGAGACCTTACGGCTCATGTACCTTCCTTTAATTAGATAGTTAGATAAGTTAGATTTAAGCTCTATATCGTAATGTGTCAAAAAGCAAAAGTGACAATGTAGATTTTGGTCATACGCAACTCCTCACACACGTGTTGGAAATACAAAAACCACCAGTGCAGGATTTACGTATAACCTACACAAGCTATAGCTTAGGGCCCTTACTTTCTTGGGCGGGACCCCCAAAATTGTCATTTTGTCATATATACTTACTTAAATATATTGCAGCATTATCTGTCCCAATGCCGCACGTCCGGAACGTCCCATACTGTTCACCCAATTTTTTTAAGCACTTTGTGCCTTGGGTTTGCATTACCGATAACCGGTTTACCGGTAAATATGACTACCAAAATTACTGATAAATTTCGACAGCAAATGCCGTAATTTCGGTAATATTTAAAATTATTTCATTATTATTTTATATTAAAAATGAAACGTGTAAATAAAGCATATAATTTCTTTTACTGTAAACACGGGGATTCCTTGTGTTGCTCCGCTACACTCGAGCATGCGCTGACCTTTGTAATTCGAGTGGGTCGGCAGACGTTTATGACCATTTATTTAGTATTTACAGTGTGTTTCTTTGATAATTTGATTGTTGACATTATTTTGAAAAGTGTTTTTTGTGTGTCCTTACTGGAGCTACATTTCAGGTAAGTAGATTTTATAAAAGTACATACTTAACCTAACTAACACAAGAATATTTTCTACCTCATTTAATTGTTTTTACAATATTTTGATAAATAGTTGTAGATTAACAAGTATGCTAGGTATATTCCATGTGTTAGTCATTCCCTAAATCTTGTTGTTGTTAGAACAGCAGTTGACTGTTGTTTAGATGCAGTAAACTTTTTTGGAATTGTTTAAAAAATATATAATTTCTTTTCTTCATCTGCACACAATGATTCAAAAGTTTCAAAATATTTGTCAAAGGCCAAATGAGTAGCACATTCAATGGCTGCAAATGCAATACTTGATAGTTATGACTTACATCAGCTTTTTCAAACTTTTTACAGTTTAATAATATGAGTCAACATAATAATATCTTAAATCATAAATCTAAACTATTGGATGTTGTTGTATCGTCCGAAAATCTATTATGTACTGTTGATCGTAGTGATGACAGACTAGTTAAAGAAGACTTGTACCATCCTGCCCTTCATATTGATATTACTATAGATGCTGGCCATAAAGAAAAACCATTTGAATTTGGAATAGAAAAATATGATTTTAAAAAAACTAATTTTCTTGGATTATACCAGGCTATGTTGGAAGTAGATTGGAGTGACATATATAGTGAATCTGATCTTAATGTATGCTGCACTCTTTTCTATAAACACATATATTCTCTTTTTGACATATATGTACCAAAAAAATTTACTAGGAAAAGTAGTAGTCAATATCCGGTGTGGTTTAGCAAATACACAATAAAATTAATACGTACAAAAAATGATTATTTAAAATTATACAGTAGAAATAAATATCAATTCTACCGTGAACGTTTAAGTCAGCTTCGCAGAAATATTAAAATCAACGTGAGAGAAGACCATAAAAGTTATATATATAATACGCAAACTAGCATTAAAAATGATCCTAGTTCATTCTGGTCTTATATTAATAAGAAAAAAACTTTACTAGCATACCGGGAACTTTAGTATACAACGATGTAGAGTTAACAAACCCAAAAGAGATTATAAATGCATTTGCAAACTATTTTTCTAGTGTATATGTCTCTAAAGATTTAGACTTAAGTTTGAATTTAATTTCTAACGAAAATGTGAATGATCTGAGAATAACATACATATCTGATGAAGAAATCATTACTGCAGCAAAAAAGCTTAAGTCAAACCTTACTGCCGGACCTGATCACATACCAGCTCTTATAGTTAAAGATTGCATGCAAGCCTTAGTGTCACCTTTGAGTTATTTATATAACAAAATTATCACTGCATCAACATTTCCTATAATTTGGAAACTAGCCAAAATTACCCCAGTTTTTAAAAATGTTAAATCATCAAACATCTCAAACTACAGACCAATTTCAATCTTAAACAATTTTTCAAAAATGTTTTTATCTGTGCTTGCCAACATTTCAAACCATGTAAAAAATTTCCTAATGGATGCACAACATGGTTTTACTAAAGGAAGATCTACTACGTCAAACTTGATTAATTTTAGACATTATGTGTCGTGTTCTTTAGATAGTAGATTGCAAGTGGATGTAGTATACACTGATTTTAGCAAAGCGTTTGACCGAATACAACATAGTGTAGTGCTATACAAACTTAAAAAATTTGGACTACATGATAATCTCATAACACTATTGCAGTCTTACTTATTTGAAAGAAAACAGTTTGTAGAATATAAAGGTGCTAAATCAAATATCTTTGTGGCTTCCAGTGGCATTGTTCAGGGTTCAAATCTTGGTCCATTATTATTTTCTATGTTTGTAAATGATGTCACAAATTGTATTAGTTCAGAGTGTTTATTGTATGCTGATGACCTTAAAATTTTTCGTGCAATAAAATGTGTGTCAGGCTGTGAATCTCTTCAACGTGATATTAATGCACTAGTGGAACGGTGTAACTTAAACAAGCTTTATTTAAATGTTGATAAATGTTATACAATGTGTTACAGCTGTAAAAGGTCTGCTTTTTCTTTTGAATACGTTAAATAATACTATTTTAGTTAAATGTGATAAAGTATGTGATTTAGGTGTGATATTTGATTGTAAATTGTCTTTTGTACCTCATGTTGATAGTGTTATTAATTCTTGTCATAAACTTTTAGGATTTATTGTTAGATCATGTAAAAACTTTACTTTAATTGAAGCACTAGTGTTATTATATAATGCGTTTATTAGAAGTAAATTGGAATATTGCAGTATTGTATGGTCTCCACATTATGCTAACCATATTAATACACTTGAACAAGTGCAAAAAAAAATTCTAAAATATTTGTATTTTAAAAAACATAATGTATATCCAGATCGTGATACTGTTTCATATAAAGATTTACTTTTAATGTTGACACCTTGCAGTCTCGACGATGTGTAAGTTCTATTATTTATTTGTATAAATGAAATTAAGTTTGTTATACCACGTACATGTTCAAGAAATCATTTGTCTTTTTCGTATAGTAGAACAAACACAAATCAACACATGAACAGCGCTTTGTATGTTATGTTAAGATTGTATAATCAAATCAATCATTCAGTTGACGTATTTGGAGATAATTACTCATATTTTGTTAAGGTTGTCAAGAGTGTTATGTAAATATTATTTTGGTTTTTAGTGTATTTTTCATTGTTTTTTTTTTCTTTTAAATTTATGTTTATGTTTACATTTGTTATGTTATATAATTAATAGTAATATACTATTATTGATATATTTTTATCCTGTAATTGGACAATTATGTATGTCTGTTGGGTAAATAAATAAATGATGAAATGATTTTTCCATTGCATCAACTGTATATTGATACTGCACAAAAAGGCAAAACAAGAAATTAAGCCATAAACATTTTGAATAAAATAGAAACATTTAAATTTATGGTAATGTTATATTTGTGGAGTTACTTGGTGGATGAATCTTACCAAACTAGTCAATCATTGCAAGACCCCCAAATTAGTGTAGATGTATGTATGTATGTAGAAAATTTGTATGCTTCACTTTCAGATTTTTTTTAAAGTTCCAGGGATATTTGATTATTTTGAAGAAAAAGCCAAGGAAAAATTGCCTGATGTTGATTACAAGAATGATGCTTTAGAGAACCTTGAACCAAGTTCAGAACCAAAACATTTATACCTGTGATGGATGCATTAGAGACAAGTCTGGCACAGAGGGCCTCAGTTACAATAATGCTGCAAAAAAGTTTTTATTCTTAACAAAAGAAGCTACAGAAAAAGAGATTTGTGAAGGAGTTAGTTTTTTATGGCAAACATCCTGAAAATGTGTTGTTTAAAATCTGTATTTGCAATATATTATATTAAAAGCTTTAGAAGATGTTATTTTTTGAATAGTTGTGAAACGCTTGATAAAAATTATGTTTGCCCAAAAATATGAATTATCAGTGCTAAATGTTCTAATAACAATAAATGGTTCATAAACATAATACCGGATAAGCATTGTTAACGCATGATAAAAATAAGAAATGCTTGTTAAAATTTATGAATGATTGAAAAAAAAGTATGTTTGATAAAAAGGGTAATGTTCAATAAAATATACATAAGTTCAATAAAAATACGAAACGTATGATCAAATCAGTAAATCCTTAGTAAAAATAATAGATTCTTGCTACCAAATAATAAAGAAATTAATAAATGTAAAAAAGAAAGAAGAATAAATATATTAAGAATAATCACAAGATTGGATGAATAGAATTATGCAAATTTATTGAGCATTCTTTCTTTTACCTTGCAAATATTAAAATAACAAGCATTACATTGCTGCATTTGAAATAATTTGTCAAGCATTACAAAATTTACAATTATCAAAACATTATATTCCTACCCTAAAAATAACTTGAAAACTATAACAGAAAAATTTCATACTAATTAACTATCTAAACTATTATAATACTTGTACTTGTTTATACGGTTAATAAAGTTCTATTATTATTATTAAAGCTGCTCGTATTGTGTAACAAACTTTTGCATAATTCAAAAAACTTTTTTAATTCTTGAGAAATATAATGTATGGCCGGAAAATACTGAAACACATAAATAAAAGAAATTTTAACACTCATAATACATACCTGTTGTTTTGAAAATCGTCTAGATATACTAAAAAAACGAATATTATAAATAGTATGGGATTAATATAAAAAACATTGATTTACAATCATATTTATTTATGATTTGAGATAGTTTGTACAATATATAGACTTATATTTATTAGTTTAATAAATACTTCTCACTGTTTTTTTATCCTTAAGTTATTAGTATATTTCTAAAATATTGCATTTTTATATTTTTAAACTATTTACTTTTATATTACTAGAAATAAAAAAAGAATCCAGTTTACACAACCAGAAACTTTCCCTTTTTTGTATTTGTTGTTTATTTCATTTGTGTCATCTAAATACTTTCTTGCTTTCAAATTTGAACACTATTCTCATTTTCTTTGTCCAGGGTAAACCAATTCGATACAAATTTTTGCTCGTCTATCACAAAAAATTTGGCTTACAATATAATAGGGCTCGCGCGTACTTACATACTAAATTTCATTTTTTTTTTACTTAGAAGATGCTTCTGTTTTAAAGAAAAAAAAATTTTCATTTGTATAGTCGAGACTTGTTAAATATTAAAACGATTTTTACTTCATTTAAACTATAAAAATATTATTTATTACTTTCCCAAGTAAGTTATCAATCAATATTTTTAGTTAACATTAAAAATTGATGATTAGAATATTATTTAATGAAAATTTATAAAGTTTGACAAATTTTAATTAATTTTATTGTAAAATCATAGTTTAAATATATCGCAAGTCCCTAGAAACATCTTCCAGTCTACAATATTTTTGTATATACTACCTAGCTACATATTTTACTTCCTAAAAGTTTATATGCACAACCGTTTTTTAGAGCATTTCCGTTTTTTTGTCTTCCTAAAATTTTAGCGATTTTCACTTATGTATTTACAAACCAAATTGACTTATTTAATATTGCTCTTTAAATAATTGTTATGTTTTCTCATACAGGTTTTATTTTCTTTATAAATATTTTCTTTCGTACCACTACATTACTAAAATCTAAAAATTCGACCAAAATGTTTATTTTTGTTGAGTGAAATTGAACAAATCGATAGGCCGAAGTAGAACATTTTGGCCGAACATTTTCCTATAAACTATTTACTTATAATTACAACTACAATCTAATTTTATTTAATAATAAATTACTATGATTTTTAATTGAAATATTAAATATAATAACGTAATAATAATAAACAACACCTAAATTATCTTTGGAACTCATATTTTTCATAACCTAAGTGTATTTTTTTGAACATAGAAAATTGACAATCGTGAAAAACATGTCACGTTTCAATAGGTTGAGAATACAATCTCGATTTGTAACTACAAATATGACGTTTTAAATCACCCAAAATCTTGATTGGTATGTATCTCAAGTTATTAAAACGTGTCACTTTTGTATTGAGAAACAGTTAGGCTTCCGGAAACACGTCAACAATTTTGCTCTTCACTATTATAAAAACAAATTGGATTTGAATTATTTCCAGCATAGAAACAATTCAAAGCACAACAATATTTTTTGATTGCATGCTTACTTTCACATTATCAACGATTTTTTTTTATATAAAATTTGTTTTTTTTTAACAACATTGTAAACAACTGTCACAGCCTAAAAATTGAAAAAACATCAACCACTTGTAAGAAAATACAAAAACATTTATATCATCATCCGCGATATATATCTAAAACAAACAAATAATAACTAACGGGATCAAAATTTTGATTCGCTTATTACAAGCATGCAAACAGTACTTTTTTTGTTTTTGCCTAATTTTTAAATCTTACAAAATGAATACACGCTGAATACACGCTAATAGTCGGGGATAACAAATATTTAAATATAAATGGCAGCTCTGAGCAAAAAATCTCACTTTTTAAAGTCATTTGTTAAGACTGTAACAATTAATTTTCAATTTTTCACCGAGAAGAACGAAACAAAAAATAATCTAACCTAATTAATTTCTTTTTTTTGTTTTCCTTATGCAAATTTTAATGTTGACTGAAATACTAATTCAGTTTATAGAATTAATATCATAACCAACATGATTTTGTTTTGTACCAAGTCATTAAAAATGTACCTTAAACATTAAATAACAATACAATATTTTTTAAATATTTCATATAATATACTCTTAATAGGTACTTCTTATTCGCTAAATAACTTAAATACTAGAAATTTTAACGAAATCATCGAAATGAAAAATGGCATCTCACAGTGTTTTTCTTTTTTTATAGTAAATATTGTCATTCGTTTAAATAATATTGCAACCAGTATGTACAAGCAGAAAAAAAAACAATAATACTTTAAATTTACAATAAATATATTACTATTTATTTATATTAAACCCCTTTCTTAAGTATGCGATTTCTATAAATATTTTTTATTAATATAACATTCTTGTACCAATGATATTCACAGTCTTTTTACTATTTCGCCTGTCGTTTTTCAAGTTTAATTAAACCGAGGTTTGCAACAAACCCTCTACTAATTTAATACAGCCTAAAAATGTGTTTTAGTACGTATGGGCACAATTTCAAAAAGGTCAGCATAACAGCTTGTTTGGTAAAATTGAGACACCTTCGTAACTTTAGGGCTCAATGAGATTCCTAGAGAAAATTTTGGAGCTGCTTTTTTAAATGTAATTTCCTTAATGATAAAAATGAAAAAACGACAGCTATTTTTTATATTCACAAAATGTGACAAATCACAATTTGAGGCTGTCCAGCTTGTTGCAAGTCTCTGAAACTTCGGCATTGGAGAGAGGCAAGGGTGCATCCCCAGCCCCAATTTCACTGAGCGCAGAGGAGCCACTCCGTCTGACTGTCCTGCGATTGCGTCGTATTGGGGGAACAAAGTGCTGATTGCCATTGCCACCATGCATCTGGGGAACAGGAGAAATGGGAGGGTTAGCAAAAGAGTTGGTATAGGAATATGCTTGCGTCGTTTGTGGCGGCTTTTGGTTAGGATCCTTAAGCCGCATATAATTATAGTCTCTATTTGCGCTAGAATGATTATATTTAGGATTAAAATTATTTCTCCGCAACTCATTGCTATTGCCCCTATTGGGCCGCACATTAGTATTTTGGAAGTTGCGGGTGTTGTATTTGTTATAGTTATTAAAGGTAGTAAGTGGTGGTGATGATGTAGAGTGGTATTGTGATTTTTCCTCATTACGATTCTCATCCACTACACTAGCAGATGAATTCGAGTCTGTCCTTATACTAGACATACTTGATGTTTCAGCACTACGTCTATTATCATAATTCCGTCCTTTCCTCGGCAAACTATTTACAAATGTTTTATCAAAACCATTTGTGACTTGTTGTAAATGAGACGGAGGATTAGGCTGAGCAAATTGGAAACTGAAATTGGCTGCGCACGTTGGCCCCGTTGGGTAACCACCATAGCTGGACGAGTTGTAGTTTGCAAAAGAGGCAGAATAACCATTTGGTGCACTAGCATAGTGATGTTGTGTGTGACTCGGAGGATTGTTTGGTATTGTTTTTCTACGTCTACCACTTTGCATAGAAACCAAGTCTTTTTCTTGATGTTGATCAAGACTAAGAACCGAAATTACAGGGGTGTTTGATTGGCGATGTGTTTCAGTTTGTGGCATGTCCATCATTTTGCCACCATCTATAGAAGCATCCTTGTGGTGGATGGCGTTGTTAACTTGATTGTTGTTTGTGGGTGGTGGTTGGGATATTTCACATGTGGCATCTTGAGGATGGTATGAGTCCTATATTTAAATAAAAACAATAATTATTTACAATAATAATGTTTAGCCTTGTAATAGAAATTTGTAAAAAAATTCCTATTTAAAACTTTTGAACTGTACTTACACATGATTGTTTAATGTGGTAATGGTTTTCTATTACATTTTTTAACCATAAACAAAAAAAACAACATAAGATCAATCTAAACTTATCAAAAAAACGCTTTAAAGCAATCTGCAAATAACCCAAAATAAGTTGCATTTGGCTATCCTACTTGTGTCACTCTTTTCACTCTACAACCATAGTCCCTTCAAATTTGTTTTATTTTTGTCCAATGACAAAATGTAATGTTCTTGATTGGATTGAGCCATTTAAATAGTCCTTTCAAATTAGAAAAAAAATCGACGTTTTAGACAAATTTTACCCACAGGTTAACGACTTGTATACTTAAGTGTATTTGGACTGTCTGAAGACTATTTTCACCTAGCGCACTCATGAAAAATGGTGGTTTTGGAATAATAGACTATTAGAGACATTATAAGTTGTAGAGTGGAAAATTTTCAATCGATCTAGGTCATTTATTATTCCTTATTAATTATAATTACTTGAATCAAAACAATATTCAAAAAGTTCCATTGGATAATTTCTAATCAATATAGGTCATTTAAATTTTCCTATAATTTTCCGTTTTTCCGCTAGAAGACATTGTCCCATTAATGACATTAATGGTCCAATAAAGTGTAACCATAACGTAACTTATTTATTATTTCTTATTAATTATATTTAATTTAATCAAAACAATATTGTAATAAACAGTTAAAAAATGTTCTGTACCACCAAATCCGACAATATGCAAAAAGTTCCATCACCAAATATTATAATACAGCTAGATAGATTTCATATTTAAGTAAGTTATATTAATGATCTTACCTCAGGGAGGGCACCGTTGGACATGGACATGTCCACGGCTGTTGGGTCTGCATACATTGCCCCGTCAACTGGCCCATATATCGGCATGTTGTAGTACATGGTTTCATTGGGATTAGAATAGGGTAGTTGTTGTGCATAGCAAGCAGGTCGGGGGGGACTGTTTGGTCGCTGCTGGATCGCTGTGATCTGTGACTGTGGCCCACTCTGGCCCCCCACCATGTACTGTGCTCCTCCATTGGGGTAGTAATTGTATTCGTACTGAAAACATGTAACAAATCAATTAATAAAGCAATCTAAACTAAGACTATTATGAAAATTAATAATGCCATGCATATTATAACAGACTAACCCACAAAATTTGTGCTTATCATTAACTTTTTGTGTAAGTTTGCCTAAATGCCATTAGTTACAACTGAAAACTAAAAAAATGTTGTTACTCTTCTGCTCTGCACATCCCTATTTATGCAAACGTTTAGTTATAACAAAAATAATAAAACACATAACACAAAAATAAATAATATCTGATTTAAATAAATCACATATAACATTCAAGGATATAAATCATAGGAGCTTTGTTCTGTTAGATTCTACAGATCAGAAATAGTACATGAATCACTTTTAATGGGATGCTCTGCATTAAAAGGCTGTCTATTTGCTAACAAATAATAAATTATGCAAGCAAAAATGAACACAAAATGTCGTGCAAAAAACCACATCTATAAATCACATATATATAAACCTTAAGTAGGGGGCAGAGCGGGGTAACGGGGGCCCTCAGTACTGCAGGCCGTCCAGCAACACGTAGGCAGGTTGGGACACAGGGTACAGTCCCTCCGATATGTAGTTGCTGGACTAAACATACACCGTCAAATTAAATAAGAGAAAACGGTTATGCTTCACATAAAAGAACACATATATTGGAAAGTGATATTAAGTTATCAATTAAATGGGTGACAAACATGCTAAATCATTCAATAACATCAATAACAAAAATGTTTGGAATGTGCACAATTTTAATTGCGTAATGAAATTGATTTCGTTTTGATGGATGAACTTACACTTTACAAAATGTCCCAGAACTTGAAAATTTTGTTTCCATTGTTAGAGAACTAAACTAAATATGTTGACCAAAGAATATAAATTGTTATGAAATTAAATTGGGCAAGAATGTGTCAAATGTTGTAACGCTAATTAATAATTAGCATAGTTAATTGTAAACAATTATTTTAAATAATTCTAAACTTAATCTGTAAGGTCAGAAATATAATTTTAAGTAGATACATCTTATTTTTTATTAAAAAAAATTTTGTCATGCCAGAATAAACCATTTCTCAAACAGTATGATCTCTATTTACAAAGTTTTGTGTAGTGTTTAGTCTATATTGTAGTAAGTTTGTTGTAATTAATAAATGTCTAAATTCAATTTTAACTTAAGTTCACGATTGTACAGCTGAATAATTATTAATTTGACTAATAGTTGCCCATAAATTCTTAGTGTTTTGATTTCCATTCAAAGCATTATAAATAAATATTCACAAGATGAACGTTAAATGTTTTTCGTTCATAAATGTTATTTAAACAACTCATTCAAGGTCATTCAAGTTTCTCTTTTCAACATCAATAAGAAACAACCAGGCAAATAGAAAATGTTAAAATAAAAACAACAAACAGTTTTTACTTAGCCACACATACATTTAACGCCAAAATAAAGGAAAGTAATGTCAGACAATGTGGAACATTTTTCATAAAATTTGCACTAAACATTTAATTCAATTATAACAAAACAAATAATATTTTGTTAACATCATTGTTTAAGGTAGAGTAATCTGACTCAGAGAAGAAGGTTTTATTAATTCATAATATTGCCTAACAGGTGTATCTACAATAAATAGAGTAACAGGAACAATGACTAGAGTTACACCATGAATGGTTAGTAATTATTAGTATTCAAATTACAAGACCCATTACTGTCTTTACCTTTAACTTAACACCATTTGGCATAAATTGGCATAATACCAAAAGCAATGAGAAATACTCATCAAGAGTTTAATTTCTAGGCTCTCTTATATGGTTTGTTATTGAGTGCACAAGAGAACAAACTCAATATTAAATTAAATAAAAAAAGTAGCCATTGTTTTTTGTAGTTGAATTAGTAATCACTTTTACTATACTGAATCAATGTTTTGTAAAAAAATCATCAAAAATGGTCCACATGTTCTTTTATTTTAGCCATTATCGCTAACAGCGTTTATTCATATCAACTAACTTTAATAGTTTGTTTTTTTAATATTATTTAAACTTATGTACATATATTATAAATCTTCATTAGTTTGAGCAATGGTTATTTATTAGCCAGTATGTATTTAATATAGATTTTAATAATTAATTTGTTAGAATATAATTTACAGTTCTAGTAACACTAATGATTACTTACCGGCATGGGCATCGGATACTGCTGTGGCATGTAGATAGGTTGAGCAGGAAACATTACGGGAGGGTAAGCTGCAGTTTGTGGTGGTGCTGATGGCTGGGAGTACACAGATGGAGCTAAAAAAATGAATAAACATTAGAAAACAGTAAAAATAATTGTAATTTGTAATTTGGCTATAGACTATTTCAAATTTATACAATATAAGCAGTTTTATTACTATATTTTAAATGTAATCAAACTCATAAAAATGTTGGCAACACTTCTTAAGGTTGTAAAATCTCAATTCGTTTTATCAATCTACAGATGAGATTGATTATGAGCTTTAGTAAAGTTGTAAGTTAACTTATGTGAAGTAAAAAAATTACTTGTGGTTTGACAGGGTACACTGTGATAAAATGAACAACCAAAATATATTATATTTTTATACTTACGTTGATAGACCGTTGGTTGCTGTGTGGTAGGATCTGCAGATGCTGTAGGTGGTTGTGGATAGTAAGCAACACCTCCTTGGAAATACGGCATGGCTCCAGGCTGGAAGAAATATTGAGCAGGATTGCCAGGAGCAACGGCAGGTGGACTAGATGCATCAAAGGCCCTACTAAACGGCTGTAAAGACTGTAAAACATTATAAAATTAGCGCAAAATAAAAAAATAACTTTATTAACTTACTTGTTTCTTAATGGCTGGTGCAATGTTTAGTTTCCGTTCTCGGAGTACTATATTATCAGCTTCTCGTTGTAAGCGTTTGGCATCATCTTCGCTCTCAAATGTTATAAATCCATATCCTTTTGATACACCAGCTCTATCTTGAATAATCTTTGCAGCCTTTACTGTACCATAATTGCTAAAGAGTTGAAGCAATTCTCCTTCTGTTGTGTTCGCTGAGATTCCACCAACAAATATGCGGTTTGGCACTAATGTACCTAAAAACATATTTAAAATCAATAAACTATAGTTTATTATCAATATAATAATTATAAAAGTACAGATAATTTCAAATGACAAGTACAAGAAAAATAACTGAGTTTATTTATTTTAAACTATCTTCCAAATTAAAGAATGTATACCCAATCAATCTTGTTACCTGCCATTATTTATTGTTAAAGTTTTTTATCTATATTATTATCAAAAAGTTCCTTAGAAAACATAATTCTAAAATGCAAACAATAATAATATATTGTGTGTTATTGTTAGATAGTTAATCTAACTTAAAACATAGATAAAATGATGTCATTTTACTAGGTATATCACGTAAATCTATTTAAAGAACCAATGTCATGTTCATTGTTTAAGACAAATGCAGTAAATTTAATTCTATTTTTAAATAAATATATAAGATCGTTGACATGTGTGCTAATGTCGAAATATGTATGTATGTAGCCAAATAAAAAATACACTAAATGGTGTAGCAATGCAATGTTATTTAGTAATAATAGTAATCAATGAAACATAATTTTGATTTGGTAAAGCTAAAGTGGTATTTTGCAAGAAATGTCAATGCCAGAAGAATTTTTTTTTATCTTTTACAATTTATTGATAAGTTCGCAACCAGTTGCTTGAGACATAAATTAAATATCTAAATGCAGTCTCTAAGAGATTATTTCTTTATATTTAATAAAATTTAAATTGAAAATGGATATTAACCATTTTCAATTTAGATTTTTAAAAATGTATATATGTTTGTACAAAATAAAAATATTATATGAACTTAAAATTTCTGGCTATAAACAAACACATTTTTCATCAATTTTATTAATTAACATTATTCAAACTCAAACTTGAATTCTAGTATCATTGTCTGACTAAAACCATCACACATCTCTTAATTAAATAAATGTTAGCATGATAACTCTAGATTAATCAAATTTGAATGAATTTATGAATTATAATTTATTCATAAACTTAACATTAGTAACAATCTAAAATCGTTAGTTTTAACAATGAATCAATTATCATAATAAAACTGTCAATAGCTAAAATTGTTTTATTTTATTGATTAATGCCCGGTTTCACCGTCTAATAAAATTTATTTGT
Organism: Tachinus rufipes; assembly: GCA_963932245.1. Classification (NCBI taxonomy): domain Eukaryota; kingdom Metazoa; phylum Arthropoda; class Insecta; order Coleoptera; family Staphylinidae; genus Tachinus; species Tachinus rufipes. The sequence goes on from OZ010748.1 coordinate 58,735,025, forward strand.
CGAATAAATGCCTTATTCGCCAAATAAACGTTTCACGTTCATCGAATAAATCTCCTATTAAACTAACCGGCCAAAATGCATCGAATAACTCGACAAATAACCTCAAAACATCTAGGTGTGACATTTATATATTGTAAATATTGAATGTCATGTTCAATTCATTTGATGTTGATTTCAAAAATCGTTTTTGATTAAACAAAGAATCTACGCAATCATTATTGGAAATAATTACAATTTGGATTCTCAAAATCAGCGGAACAATCTCAATTAAAAGTATGTAAAATTCACAGTAGATCATCAATTTTATTGTAGATTGTAATTTTAAGAACATATGTAAGTTTTTCTGTATAATTACGCAAAAAATGTACTCATTAGCAGTTTAACAAAATAGTTGAGTTTATATTATAAATTCTTTTCTCACATGTAGAAAAGTAAAAAAAAAACAAAAAATGTACTTAAAATTTCAATCTACAATAAAATTGATGACAATTTGTGCATTGACTTTTAAAGTTTTATCTATAATTATATACCGCCAGTGTAATATCTAACGTGTTAGGGATTAAGAGTATAAGTCAATTTTATTGCAATTTTAGTATAAGTCAGAAATCGATTGCATAATATGTATTCTACGTGGTATTAAGAGTATAAGTCAAGATTTAGTGTTATTTTATAGTTATTTTATTTTTGAATTTAATAAGTTAACTTCAGCGAGTTACATTTTAACTAGGGAGTAATAATATAAGTCAACTTATACTCTTAGGTTCAGAAGTGATCATGATACCGGCTACTGTCATACGCATGTCATACGTGACTTATACTATTAAGATCAGCTAAAAAGTGAGGTTAAGTTTTGTTTTCGAGTATTTCGTTTTTCTTCTTCAGAAAGTGTTTTGTCCTTTCAACCTGAATCTACGAAAATAAAACATGGAAAAATCTAAAGTTTATAATAAAAGTATTAATCAATCTGATAGATCCAAGAAAATTATGCAGCTTTTGTATGAACAAGAAGTAAAGTTAAATGGAACGACATCTTCAACTACTAGTTCAAGTAAGTTCATTGTTGTAAAGGTAATAGGTTTTTGGTTTTATTGTTACCATGTTATTTAGGTTATTTTAGACAATGATGTTGAAATGAAAAATATTGATACAGACATTACTCTGTTGAACCATAATTTATTGGATGTGGAAATAGAGACCAATGTTTTGGATGAAGTAAATCAGTGTGATTTAGAAAATAATATACCATATGAGACTATCCAAGGAAATACAATCTTTGAAACCACCCAACAAACAATTATAATTGAAGCGGAGGAAGAAAATGTTATTACATTTGATACCGATCAAGTATTTACAATCCAATCATTGACTGAAACGGAGCTGGTGGATATCTGTAGCAATGATATTAATAATAATGATAACATTCTTGCTTCAACTGAAAAGGAAAATGTTGGTAACTCAGACCATGCTTATATTCGCAAACTTGATGAAAATGAACTTTTATCACACGGTAAGATATTATAATTTCAAATGTTTCTAGGTATACTTACTAAGGCCCGGTTTTTCAATAGTCGGTTAACAGCCGGTTAGACTAATCATGGTTAATTTGCTTTGTTGAAACAATCGTTTCCTAGGAAAACTGACATTGATTAGCGAAATCAGACACTAACCAGCAATTGAAAAACCGGGCCTAAATGTAATAATAATTGTTTTTAGATGGAACAGATAACCATGATAATGAGTACATTCCCACTCCAAGTGAACATGAACTTTCGTCTGATGATGAAATTGACGTTTTTCATCAGATAAATGCTCGGGAAAAACGCACCCAAAAAACAGCAAAATTAGATTTACCTACAAATGAAGATAATAAAGGGAAATTTTCACTCAAAAGGCGAGAGCTACTCTACGTTGGATGGCAAGGTAAAGCGAGCACGAAAAATGAAAGAACTTGACCTTTGTCGTGAGAAATGTAGAACTAAATTACCGGAGGAAGTGCGTAAAAAAAATTTCAGTGAGTATTGGGCTCTGGGAAGTAGGGACAGAAGAGTGACCTTTGTTTCAAGCCTTATAGAAACAAGGGAGCCCAAAACAAAAAGAAGGCGTACCGAGGATCCTGATAAACAAAAATTTAAAATGGTTTCCCACACATTCCATTTTAAAGTAAATGGGGTGCTTACCAAAGTATGCAAGGGTTGCTTTATGAAAGTTTTAGATGAGACTAATATGTTTATAACATTAGCCGTAAAAAAACAGCACAAGCAGCTCTACTTCGGGCATACCTACTACTGACAATAGAGGAAAAGATCCACCTGCAAATAAGACATCTCCTGAGAAGCTTAATGAGATTCGGAGGCACATTGAGTCATTTCCTGCTTACGAATCTCATTATACCAGAAGGAAAAATGAAAAAAAAAAAATATTTACCTGCCTTTTTGAATCTAGGAATCATGTACTCTCTCTATAAAGAGTCTGTAACTAACCCTGTTTGTCGCAGTATTTACGAAAAACAATTTCACCAAATGAACATTTCATTTAAAACCCCAAAAGTGGACACATGCCACAAATGTGATACCATGGCAATGACATTAAAAGTAACAGCATGTGAAGAAGAAAAACAGACAATAAAGGCAGCAATAGATAAGCATCATAAGGAAGCTGATTGTGCTTACTTAACTAAAGATGCTGACAAAAAGAAGGCAAAGGAAGATAACACCAAGAGGTGTTACACTTTTGACCTGCAGCAGTGTCTGCCAACACCATTTGTCAACTTTTCGGTTTCTTTTTACAAGAGACAATTGTGGACTTTCAATTTAACTATGCACGAAACTGGCTCAGGAAGTGTTAGATGCTACATGTGGCACGAGGCCGAGGGTGGTCGAGGCGCAAATCAAATAGCAACATGCTTGTACAAAGAGCTTTCTGGCCTCCCTGAAGATGTTAAATCTATTACACTATATTCAGATACATGTGGAGGCCAGAACAGAAACTCGCATGTAGCGGCTATGTTTTTAACGATCATGCAAAACACGAATGAATTAGATATAATCGACCATAAATTTATGGTAAGTGGGCATAGCCACTTAGAATGTGACGTCGATCATGGAATGATAGAAAAACAAAAGAAAAAGTTACAGATCTCTATTTCGCATCCGCATGACTGGTATAGCTGGTCCGCACAGTCGGAAAAAAAAGAAAGACTCTGAAGGAAACGCATTCAAATGGACCGATATAAGGTGGTTTCGCTTCACCCATGAAAAAGCAACAATTTATTTTAAATACACCCTAGAGAAAGATGCACCTTTTAGGTGTTTAAAACTTGTTAAGCGAAACTCATTGGCAGCAGAAAACTTACTGCCTATGCCATGTTATGATGCCACCCTTCCCATCACGCATGAGAAGAAAAAAGATATTTTGGAGCTTCTGCCACTCATCAATCCGACCTTCCATGATTTTCCCGGACATTGAAGAGTTTAGCGAGAACTAATAATTAAAATTTTTCCTGTTATGCAATTTTTCAACATTTTTACCATTAAAAAGAATTGTTATTTTCCTAAAATGTTTTCTTTTGTAAACCGAAACCTTTTTGCAAATATTTCTCATACCCGTATTTTCAGAAAATTTCCCAATTTCCTAAGTATTTCCCAGGAAATTAGCCGCTCGTTAACTAGGTACAAAATAAATACTATAAGTATGTATTTTCGTATATCTAATAGAAAAAATTTGGACTGAATAGTACAAGTCTTGGTCCTAAGAGTATAAGTCAACTGTACTTAGCAAACCAAATAAGATAAGTCAAGTAACTTTAAAATTAATCTTTAATTTCAATTTTTTAAATATTCTATACGTTATTAAAGTCTTTATAGTAATATATGCATGTGATGATTTGCAAAAAAACAAACCATCAAAACAGCACCAAACTTCAAAATCTTTGAACCACGCTACTGAAAAATGTAATTTTTTGACTTATACTCTTAATCCCTAACACGTTAGATATGATCATAGCAACAAATATTTTTAATTTTGTGTTAATATATTCTTACTTCACGAATAATTCGAGGTTATGCATGCATAAATACTGGTTCATTTGAACTTATTTGGCGAATTTTCTGTCTACTATATTACCAACTTGATAAAAATCACGGAATAGTTATTTAATCTCTGAGATACCTTGGTGAAACGTAAAATGACTTATTTGATGAATAAATTTTATTCGACGAATAGTTATTTGACAATTTATTAGACGTTGGTGAAACCGGGAATAAACCAACCATATCAAACTAAAGGATGTAATATCCAACTCCTAATAAACTATTAGCTGATTAACCTAACTTTTTTATTTTATTAAAATCTATGAACAACCAATTAAATAAATGCTTAACATACACATTTATAACAAATAAAAACATTAAGCATATAATTTATTAACCGCTCAAAGGGTGTAACAAAAATAAATCAAATTAAAATTTAAAAAAAGTTAGGTTATTCAGCTAACAGTTTATTAGGTGTTTGATATTACGGCCCTAAATATAATAGATCCTTATAATACTTCATAGTTATTTATGGTTTTAAGTAAGTAAAAATAGATTTAATCTAGTGTAAGTTTAGCACACATTATTTACTTTCTCAAATAGCAATATACATTTAAAAAATTATATCTGGTGTGAATGTAACGTGAATAAAGTAGTTTGTAATACTTTATGTAGATATTTATATATTAAGTTTATTATATTACAAATAAGTCAGGAGAGTTTAAGCAGCAAGTAGAGTAGTTGAAGAAATCTTGAATATTTTTTATAAAAAAAAGATTTTGGAAGAAAAATTATATAATGTAGATTCAACTTTTATTCAGTTATTTAGTATAAGTCATAAAACCATGTATTAATCTAGAGAAAATGAATCAAATACTATTTGTTTTGTTATTTATGTTTAAATTCTAGTATAGATGAATGTTACTACTACTACAATCAATCTAATCTTGAACCCAGTGCCCCAACATTTGTTTTTTATGTATTTTTGTAAATAAGTAATCGTTAAGATATACAGGGCGTTTCCTAACTGGAGGCAAAAAATGAAACTTCAAGTGCATTTTTGAATTTGAAACAGAAAATCTAACCTGAACTACCATCTCACACAGATCCTAACAGGCCATGGATGTTTTGGGTCATATCTAAAAAAAATGAGCCTAGCAGAACAGGACAAATGCCCCTACTGTGGAGAGAAAGATACCCCTGAACACACACTGGTGAAGTGCTCTTGCTGGAGAAGCACCAGAGAAGAGATGCAGCTTAAAGTCGGTAAAGAGATAACTGTAAACACCCTGACCTCACTTATGCTTGAAAGTGCATACAACTGGAGGGCCATTGATAAAGGCATACCACAACTGTAAACCCGCAAGGCCTGGAGGGCTTAAAGGTTCTAGAGTTTTTAGTAGGTATACAGGTAACCGGAAGCCCCACACAAAGTGAGTAAGGCATTTTCCCCCTCAATAAAAAAAACAGAAAATCTAAATAACTTTTTTGTCTATCACGCTTTGTTTTTAAGATAATCAAAAAATACACATTTAGAAAACTTTTTATTTAACAAAATTTAAGTAAAAAAAATATTTGTAAAAATGGTAACAACAAACAAAACAATATTACTTTAACAAGTTCTCAAAATGACCACCATGAGCGTTAATGCAAGCAAGCTTGACTATGCACTAAAAAAGAATGATAATCTGTTGTTTTGAATGTGCAATACAGCATTTGCAATTCTCTATTGTAGCTGCTCCATGTTGTTTATTGGCTCCACATAAACCAATTATTTCATGTGTCCCCACACATAAAAAGTTCAATCAATTTAGATCAGGAGATCTTGCAGGCCAGTTCACTGAACCTCTTCTACCAATCCACCTATCATTATCGTTGAGCCACCAAACTACATATCAGCCAACATGAGGCGGTGCTCCATCGTGCTGATACCACATTCTGTTATGTAAGGCAATTGTTATCTACCAAATTTTCCATCTGATTTTCGAGAAATTCTGAGTATAAACCAGTATTTAAACGAGGTGATAAGATTTGAATTGGCAGTAGTTACCCATTAAAAACCATGTGAAAATCTTTGTTGATAAGCTCGTACCCTAACTGCGTACGGATTTCCTAATGCCATCTCTCGTGAACATAGATTCATCGATCCATAATATTGAACTAAAGAAGTTAAGATCTTGATGATGTCATTCAAGAAGCCTTCGAAATGCGTTCTAAAATACGCGACGAGAAGGTTGCCGGGAAATCTTAATTGATACTTGAGACATGCAGCTAAGGCAACAAAAATTATATCTGCATATTCTCCATTGTTTTTTTAAATACATTACAAATTTGATTTTTCAATAAATAAATAATAAACAGATTTCAACATATCATTATACTTTTCCGCAATCTCTCCCTTCAGCAAACAATTTATCATTTAAAAAACTTTTTTCAATTCTGATTTCAAGCTGATGTTAGTCTATAATAAAAACCAGAAATTTTATTTTTAATACATTACTATGAGTTATAGTGATTGAAACATGGGTAAGACAAGGATGGCGTCCTCTCCCCTACATTTTTCCTTATTGGGATGGATTACATAACAAGCAAAGTAACAGAAACCAAAACTCAAAACTGGTATTAATTAGAAATTCAAGGAAAGACTGAGATACATAGAGTTTGCAAACAATGTACGCTCTTAATAGAGCAAAACATGATAGATCTACTAAAGAAAATGCTTAAGTAGATAGCACACAAAAAGTAGAATTAAATATTAACATAAACAAATGCAAAACATTAATTGTGAAATGAAATATAATAAGTATATCAATTTTGCTACCTTTAGAAGCAAAATAAGTGAAAATGAAGAGAGTGAAGAAGTATTAAGAATGTGTAAAGTCTAAAAGAATTCTTGAATATATTATCCTAAAATCATCTCCAACAAAGACATTTAGAAGATATGTAGCACAGAACCAATACAAACCACAATTAAAAAGAGAAAGTGAAAATGTGTGCCCCCGTTAAGAAAAGAAATTACAGATATAGCAATGACAGCTCTAGAATACAACAAAAGAAGAAGAAAAAAAAAAAGAAGACGAAAATACATGGTAAAAACAAGTACAGTATGTTATGTTCATAGTATATAGAAATATACAAAATACATGGAATGACGTAAAAATACAGGCAAAAACAAAAAGAATTGGAAGGAAACAGTGCAAAAAATAAGTAAAAAAAAAAACAAAAAGCCTTAGAAAAAAGTGCCTAGAAAAACCCTGTGGATGCCACACACTCCGAGAGGAGCTAAAAGAATTAATAATAATAATTATTATTAGAATTTCTTCAATTTTAACACTTTTTGAGACATATGTATGTATGTATACCCAACGCAACATTCTAATTTTCCAAATATATCCATTCAAGTTATCAAATGTGTATAGGTCTGTTCCAACATACGATTTGGACAGTTTGCAAACCGTTCAAACTATGCACACAAACAAATTACTGTGTATAAAAGATTGCCTATTGCAAATATTTGTTTGTGTGCACAGTTTGGACGGTTTGCAAACTGTTCAAATCATATGTTGGAACAGACCTATAATCTATTCGAGTTAAAAAGAAAAGTTAAAATAACCATTATAAAAAAATGATGAAAAAATGATAAAACTACAGGGTCTTAGGTAAACAAAATATTCTTAGAATAGGCCAAGGAATTTTGGCAATAAATTCTTGCAATGAAGGTTTGTTTATATTATTCTAAGGGCAGGTATTTCAATCAAAGCTTAACCCTATGTTTAACTGAGTTTATTTCTCAGATTAAAACAATAAATGTATTTTAGATAAGTAGTAACAATCTCTGAAATTTTAATCATTTTAATTATGACATTTTATTCTGTAAAATAACAAAATAAACATATTAATGCCCGTGTTCATAAAACGTAATTAATGGTGGAATAAACTGTCAAAATTGTTTTTATTAATTCAATATAAATACTTGATATTTACTTTGCATTATTATTATCAAATATTATTTTCTTTTTAGTTCTGGTAGTTACATATTGTGTAAAACTTGCCTTTGTGGTAGCATTACTATAAATAGTTTTGCGGTTGTCAAATTTAATCAACTGTTAATTTAACTGGCTTTCATGAATTCCAGCATAAATATATAATGATTTGTTAAAAATATAAGGAAACGTTTAATCAAATTTTCGTATTCATAAACACTCATTAGCAATAATATTCATTAAATTTAACGCACTATTTTTGTCCATTAAAACAAAACAAATCATTAAATTGACACATCTGTTTGATTTAAAAATGTCTAATTATCTGTATTAATTCACACTATTTGAGGTTATATTGTATAGGTTAACATATTAATAACTTATAAAAAACAAAAGTAACTAAAAAGTTACTAAAAAATTTAACTAATGACAATTTATTTATGAATATCATTATATTTTTAATGTTCATTAAATTATAATGATTTGTTTGATAATGAATCGTTACAAAAATGTTTTATGAATACAGGCATTAAACTGCATTATTACTAATGCCCGTATTACAATGTCAATAATTATATCTTGAATTATATATATAAAAATATTTAAATCTTAAAAAGTTTGTAAAATGCACAAAATATCATCAATCTTATTGTAGATTGAAATTTTATGAATATTTTTAGGTTTTCTTTATAATTAACACATAACATGTGAGTAATAGCATTTATAATATAACCTAACTATTTTTTAAAAACTGTTAATTCGTACATTTTTTGTGTTAATTCTAAAGAAAAACTAAAAATATTCTTAAAATTTCAATCTACAATAAGATTGATGATTATTTGTGCATTTTACAGACTTTTTAAGATTTAAATATTTTTATATATATAATTCAATAAAGAATTATAGATCAGTGTCATACGGGCATAAGTCACAATCTTAAATTTAAATGGACATTTTACTGCCTCAGAGCATAATACATAAGGTTTGTTCCAACCGACATCGCTCGGCAGTTTGCAAACTGGTTGCGACTAATACATGGATTATTTTTGCGCAAGCGCCGACTTTGTACTGACCCCAAACTGAACACAAATTGCTTGCCGGTTGGAACGCGCCACAACCAAGTTTTTGACTAAATTCAAACATGAATTAATAAAACAATTTACTACGTTTTTTTATCACAAATTTGTGATAAATCGTTTTATTATTTCATTAACATGAATTATCACGTAGTAGAGGTCGCAACCATCAATTATATTAAATTCAAACAGTTTTAAAAAGTGAGGTTATGTAATGTAAACAAATATTAAAAACTAAAATTGTTTAACATATCACACCTGACGTTGTGTATCACATTATTCTATTACTATTTTTATACAAATAAATATATAGTTAAACAGTTACTCATCTTTAAAAAACTATTTTACAATGAACTTTATTCCTTTGTTTTTCACTAAAACTATAAATAAGTTTCAGATAAATAAATTACTGTTATTATCATTAAATTTAAATTCTACTAATTAAATTAATTCTGGTAGACGCTGCAGGAGGTATTTCAATTTCAATAATTTCAATAGCGGCAACATTTTTACTCTCTGCGCAACACGGTTTCCCATATGTACCTAGCATGCAGGGGAAGCCCCGACCAACAAAAAAAAAAGGGAAATCCCAGAGTTTTTAGTTTAATTCAACAGGGCACCAAAACAGCCACACAAAACATTAACTCTAGTCGAAAAACAAGAAATAATACAAAAGATGCGCAATGGAGGTTAAGCAAGGTTGCAATCACAAAGTTTTTCTTAAGAGGTTTAATTTTTTCTTGAAAATTTGTTCTATTGTCATTATAATAAAAGCTTTATTATATAATGTGGCTTTTGCTTAATTATTTTATTATTGTTCCAGTAATCCGGATTGTTCAATAAGTCGGATCAAGCCATGTTTTAATCGATCCAAATTAGCAGATCAATTTTTATCTTGTAAAAGATGTCTCAACAATTTAAATTTGCTACCATTTTTGATGTTGTGCTTATGACAAATTCAATGGTAGACAGTCCCCCATTATTAAAAATGAATTGCTATTTAACACATCACATTCTCTTTGTTAAACATAATTTTGAAAATTGCGAACAATTTTTATTCCTTCACCCCATAAGTCTTACGTTTTGTTTGAAGGGGATTGGACAAGGACTGTTATTTTGAATCTTCGCTTGTGTTACTACCTCACAGCTGCCTTTAAATATGTACCTCAATTAAACACAAATATATCCTATCGTACCTGTTAATTGAAAGAATCGAGACACTGTAGATACTGACAAGGCCTAGTATCTGATCCACCCACAGTCTCATATTATAATATAATTATGATTACATGGAAGAGAGCGTGGCGCAGTGGTCTAGGCATCCAGCCACTGTACCGAAGATCGTGGGTTCGATTCCCATATATCGTGATATACTTTTCACTTTCTATACGCTCTCCCACTCCCCAAGCCGCCTTGCCAGCATGGTGTTTTACGGCTAAAACCTTCTCTGAAGAAGTGATGAATTCTCTCCAGTGGTTCGGAATCCACTTAAAACTGTAGGTCCCTTGTAATGTAAGTTGCCAGCATTACAAGCAGAGAAGAGGCTAAGACGCCAGCAGTGGCGTATGAATAGCTGACGAAGAAGAAGAAGAAGACATGGACATTAATCATGTATTAGAACCATCTGATGCATGACTTTTAATATTACATTTAATATTTAATGATGCAAGCGCTTTTTTGCTTCATCCAATAAATTAGAACACTATTTACTTGCATCAAAACTTACTTAACTCGGCGTGAGCACCATTTAATATTAAATGTAATATTAAAATCAGTCTCGTGTCAGATGGATCTTAGACTAATTCTGCCAGAGCTGAGGCCCAAACCTGCGATAAGATTAAAGTTGGGCGCTTCACCCAATGAGCCACTTGCTACACATCATGTGAAACAATTGCATTATTACATAAGACATTCACTAGTCATGTAATCTCACTTTGGGCAACCAGAATTGGCCACCTAGATCGTGTGACAACCTCCCAACACTTGAAGAAGGAGATCTTGAAACACCCATTATAAGATAAACCATTAAGTGCAAAATTTTGTATAAGAGCCGTCTGACACAAGACTAATTTCAGTGCTTATTTCCGTACAACTGTTTTGCGTGCCAATTATTAAAAAAACATAATTTATAATCTAGTGTTCTTGGCGACAATATATACACTGACGAATTGATGTGTCAATTATTTATTAAGATTTCATCCAAGAAATTAGAACCTGTTTTAATTTCTTGCTTAAGCTTGCTAAATATTTGAAAAATTGGCGCGCAAAATTATTGTACGAATATATGTAAGTATTGTAATCAGTCACATACAATATTAAGTCAAATTCAAAATTATTCCTACTACTTTCCATGATTTACAAATCTCCAAATAGGCTAATGCCCGTCTGACAACTATGCATTTTTCTGTATAACTTTTTATATAGTCGATTGTACAAATTGACCTTGAGTAGTTTCTATATAATTTTGTATACAGTTAATATTTTTCTGTATGATACTATGCAGTTTATTGTAGCAAAAATGAATGAAAGATGGCATTCTATTGGCTGCTTTCTGCGGATCGCGTCAGCTGTTCGAGATTGTTATGTTTATTTACCTATTTACGTCAACATCGCTTTTAATCGAGTTGACATAACCTTTCAAAATAACCCTTACAAAATTATATTTTGCTTTAATTTTGGTTATTGTTGTGGATGATTCGTAAGTCTCCTCTAATATTCGTTCTAATGCCTCATTCTTAGCATGCTTATTTTTATATTAAGCAGAACTAATAATTAAAATTAAAATCAGCTGACTACATGCACCGCCATTATTGTTTACATATGTGAATTTGTGTTCTGTGCAGAAACTATACAATTAAATGATGTTACCATATATTTCTGTATAACAAACTATATAGAAAATTGTATTCGTGTATGACACTATACCTTTTTGGATTGTACAGACAACTATATAGAAAGTTATACAGAAAAATGCACAGTATCAGACAGGCTTTATATGCAAACTGCATACCAACTAAAGCAAAAATACGCAACTTAAACCTCTCTTATTTGTTTTATAGAAAAGAAACATCAAATATATATTGTCAGTTAAATAGGTAAATCTACCTATGTAAACATTTAAGTTTAACTTGAGAAATATTAGTATATAGCCCTGTATGATTCCGCACAGGTTTTGAATACAAAACACGGCATTAATCGCTACACTACTATAGGCTTAACTTTGCTAAAGTTAAAAAGCCTTTATATGGCAGCAAAACTGTTTATCTCAAATAATGTTTTAGCAAGCTTTTATTAAAACTAGAAGATCTAGCATTGCTTTTAACACTCATATTAATCTTAAAACTTTGATAAAATATTATGTGGTTTGTTCCCACTGTCATTTATTTTGAACTGTCCTCAAACCATACAAACTAGTTACACAAACCAAATAATATAAAACATTATTTTGATGGCTGCATGGATTTGCATAGTTCAAGAGCCATTCCAAGCGTTAATTAATAGTAATTGCTGTGAATTATAAAACTCTGCATGTCCTATATTTTACAGAATTCAATTTGAAAAATATCAGTTTCAAAATTGTCGCACAAACAGCATATATTAACAAATGAAAAGCCAGCACTGTAGCACCCATGAGTGTTGAACATGCCACAAGTTAACTGCACTGCAATGCGTGAAACCACGGTATATACTAAATTTGGTTTATACCCACACAAAAATATTAATATATTTTTCAGTAATAATTAACTATTTACTAGTACTAAACAAATAATATTAAACTATTTTGTGACGCCTGTAATATTCAATTGTAAATAAATAATTTATAAAAAACAAGTCACAATTACTATCAACCAAATGATAAATTTTAATTGTAATTTTATTATCATTTATATTAATACCCTATATATCTACTATAGAAAGATAGTTTGAATAGCTCTAATGCTTATAAATGTTGCTTGTCAATTGAAATGTAATCATATGCAATGTCATTAATTAATAGCTAATAATAAATAAATAACTTACCATATTTTGGAGCATTGTTGTTAGGTGGAGGACTAGTCTGTGTAGTTGTCTGGCCATTAGCCATCGTTGTTACTGGTGTGCTGGCTGGAGTGTTCACCATCGAGCTGTTGCTACTTCCACTCTTCTTAGTATTATTCTGATTACTGCCCGACATGATCACGTCACTTTCTTCGTCAGCCTCAGAACAACTTTCCACTGGACCTACAATGGAAAACCAGACTTGGTTTGGATTAACCCTTGGCACAATCAGCGGTTCCTCCCATTGGAATACATTTTCCCCAGATTGCCCTCTTTTCGTTTGACTTTTATTATGATGTACAGACTTTTTATATGGGAAATGTTTGTTGATTGTTGCTGTGTAATGTGTTGTAGTTTTATTTATTGTAAAGGCCAAATGGGAATGAGATCTCTGGCGTCGTTTTTTTTTTTTAATTATATTTTACCTAGAGTTTGCGTTTCGAGCTGCTGCTGCCGTCCTCTGCAACAAGCAAAACGGCCGTGTAATGTAATGCGGCAGGTGTCTTTCAATTTGGAATTGTTTACTTGTCAGTTAGTTAAGTTTGGGAGATAAAAATACAAACAAAAGTGGCAATCATCACTGTTGCCAATATAATGTGATATAAAAACCCCGCTTAAGTCAGGCATCCCCACTACGTTTCACAGCATCAGAGAAGGTCATATTAAAGCTCTAGCGACGTTGAACGATCTACGCATTAATCCGTAAATCGGGTTGAAGAAATAAAGTTTAATTTTTACAATTTCAATCAATACGCGCGCACTCATTCGAATGATAATAATCATTTATTTTTCAAAACATATTAATTATTTTATATTAATAATTGTAAGGAAATATCAGGTACATTAATATAATTTTACTGTTAAAATTTAATCTAATAAAATTTGTATATGTATTTAATTTCGGAGCATGAATTCGGAATTAGCACCATATAATGGTCGAAAATCGCTTAAACTTATATTACATTTTTGAGTTGATTGTTATATCCCTTGTAAACCGCTGCCAAAGTTTAATATATGTTAAATTGTCTTCTTGCAAAATTATTTAACCAAACATTCGGGGCTATTCTTTATGCACATTGCTAGAAGTATTATTATTGCTTAACTAACAATATGAATTTTATATCAAAAAATCTTGCTTGCTAGCAATATGAACTGTTAATTTAACCAATCTTGATTTCTAACAATATGAACTGGGACTAGCAATATAAATTTTTATATATTTTATTATTATTATATCTAGAGAATTGTCAGATTTGTCACGCTTTCTGATGAAATATCCGTTTATATTGTTAACAAACAAGATTTCTTAAAATGACAGTTTATATTGTTAGCAAGCAAGAATTGCTAAAATAACAGTTCATATTATTAGCAATATGTATATTGCTTACTTCTAGCAATGTTCATAGAGAATATAAATAGCCCCGATTTTCTATTATAAGAATAATTATTTAGTATTTCACTGAATCAAAATCTGCCTTTTCACTCGCAATTATCAAAAATATTTTCTAATTTAGTGCGTTTATAAAGTGAGGCATGTTAAGGCTAATTACTTATTGCCTAGAAGTATATAAGAGCCATCTGACACTAATGCGCGCGCTTCTTGGTTTGTCCAAGAAATTAGAACATGTTCTATTTTCTTGCATCAAAACTTAGCCTAACTCGGCGCGCGCATCATTTAATATTAAATGTAATATTACAATCTATCTCATCGTGTCAGACGGTTCTTATAACTACAATACAGTGGCAATAAGAAGTTTAGAAACATTTGCAAAAAAATCATAATTCGCCTATACTATGAAAAAGTAAAGTTTAAATAACTACATACATCTAATATTATTACCTTGCTTTTTTTATCAAGATGTCAGTAAAAAACATTTTACAACAAAATGTTTGCTTTTTTCCTAAAATTGGTATTAATTATTATTAACTATGCAATCTTAAGTTCATGTTTTTAAAAATTATATTTTTTTTAATAATAAACAACATGGCCACCCGTAAAGTAATTTGCCTAATTATCAATACGCCCAGAGATAGTCAGGTTCCAATAATAAACTCTTCATTATCAAAATCATAAAATCAAAAAATTTAAGAAGAAATTCGAATTGTTAACTATCAATGAATCAATTATGCGTCATTATATTTTAATAGTTTTATATAACTACAACCATGCAACCACGCAAAATACAAGTTTGGCTTGAAATATACAAACTATTATTCCTTAATTTATAACTAAATATAATTCTGGCAATTCAACTCATTGTGCTGTAAAACATGACAACACATTCACCGCGGTAAATATAGTCGCTGCCATAAATAAATAAACACACATTAATTAAACGTTTATACATTTAATCGTACTTTCAAGAAAAGTCTTCTCAAAACGATAAAAAAATTTGCAAAATAATATTGATAAATGAAGTTGCCATTGGCAATAAAATAAAAGTATATTGTTCAAAGAGCGGGCAATCATAGTATTTATTCACGAGGGTAAAGTTTGCGAGCAATAAAGTGTCGTAACCACTCACGTAAATAGAACACTATATTCTATTCTATGATTATTTTATAATAATATGTACCAGTTGACACCTTAATAGATTGCAATAAAGGAAAAGGAAATTACTCATTAACCTTACAAAACAAAAAACAAGCGTTTTCTTGGTCGTAGACAATTCACGGCATACGTACTGGTCATAAACGGATTATTAATTTAGTAAAATATTTAATTAAAATATTAATTCCTTTATAATTAAAGGTAATTTCCACTAATTCTTTTCATTATAATTCTTGGCAGATCATATTTTATAGGTTATCACACTTATCACATATGATATATGATATTTAAACATACCAAACCGCATACTACAATGAATCGAACCGCGGTTAAAAACTTGGTTACCGGGGTATATTCGGTGTAAAAATCGCAACTACGCAACGGTTTGAAAACATTCGCTGCCACAACAACGTTAATTTGCAACAAATTGCAGATGACTGACCGTGTGCACCGCGTACTACGATAAATAAATTTCATTGTAGTCATTGCATTACTCCATCAAACGACTTTTTATTAGTATTGTTTCACTATATAGGCATTATTCAATTGATTTTAATAGAATAATTTATCTATTATTTAAGAGTAATAAATAAAGTATAATATTCTACTCGCGTGTAATGATGAATTCACTCAGATAGTAAACCATTAATACTCGTGAACAATAACCACTATTACCCACTAGCTGAACAATATGTACTATTATAAAAAAATACAACGTTCTAATATTTTCATACAAGTTTGCACAGCACAAGATTTATCTAGCTGTTTCGTATGTGATATACATATTTTTGTTCATTATTTTTAAGATTGAATTAAATAATTTACTCGGATGATATTATTACGTTAGATAGCTTTTACTAGAAAAAAAAAACGATTTGTTGATAAAACTAAGCATAATAAATAATATTAATATAAGAACTGAATCATTTTATAAAAGACAAATAGTTGTTTACATCTGTAAGTTATTTTAACGACACCTTTTATTAGATTGGGAAGTTGCGTAGCATAGTCAACAATTTTCTATCAAAACCAATTCATACCTAACTTGCAAATCGCAAAATAAACATATGACAATTTAATTTGTATGTTATTCAATATGTTTATTTTACGTTTCTAAATATTTCTTTTTTACGGAACGTAATAAATATACATAAGTAACAATTTATACATTATTTTAAATATACCTTCCTACCCCATTACAATTCCAGAATTCAAATGTCAAAATATTCCTTATAGATAAACTGAATAAAATAAGAAATGTTCAGTAGCCTATTTATCTAAGTAATCAATAAGAAATCAGATAACTAGTAGACAATTAATTTGTTCGACACATGAGAGTCGGGTTTTATGATGTGCATCTGGCATTTTTAATAAGAAGCATTACGTTACGGTGACCATGTCCATTATTACTAAAAAATATGATACATAGAAAATATGTTGTATTTATTTTATAATGAACTATCATAATGTAACGGCAAGAGCTTCATTCAATTGCTAAAAAATATTATAATTAAAAATGCGGTGTGTATTTTGTTTAATTTTTTATCATATTTCCCAATTACTCACGGTGCAAATAAGCAATTGAAACTAACCGTATAGTATTGGTTAGTTTAGAGAGATTCGACGAACGCAACTGTTGTAAGCGCCGAGTGAATTTACGAGAAAATTTTAGGTTGTTATAGACGTTATAGTGATAAATGTTTCCAAACCGTCAAGATTATTTTTTAAATGCTTGTTTTGTTTATAAAAAGTCTTCCAATAGAACGCACAAAATTTATAAGGTTATAGCAGCCATGTTATTACAGCAACATCTGTCGAATTTGTGATGAATTGTTTAGTAGTGTATGGTAAATCACCATAAAATGATATAGCGTTGAACAACGTGCGCAAATCTTTAAATTTTATTATCAAAATAGTGCTCCGTTCAAAAAACGTTCCGCGCATTAGGTGATTTTTTCCTCGCCGCAACCGTCCTGCCGAGTCGACTATTCGTCGTTTGGTGGCCAAATTCGAGTAACCCGATTCTATTAATTAATAAGCAGCCAACACCTGTACGTCACAGAAACGCAAGGTCTGCTGAGAACATAGCTGCTGTGCGTGAGAGTGTATGAGAAAACCCAACAAGTCAACTTCGTTCGATCACAAAAACTTGGCCTTTCTGCGACTTCAATTTGGCGAATTTTGTGTCCGGACTTAGGTCTGCACCCGTATGAAATCCAACTGACCCAAGAACTTGAGTAAACGACCATACCAACGCCATATATTCGCTGAGTGAGTTCTGAAGCAGTTAAAGTTGAGCAAAAATTCGCCAAAAAAATCATCAATCCGTACTACAACCATAACGTCGTGCACTACACATCGATGATAGGCAACTTCTTGTGGCCTAAACTTGATGATATGGATAATAACATAGCGCATGCTACGTTGGACATTCTACACGTCATGGTTATCTCGCGCGGTGAAAACGTGAATTGGCCACCAAGCTCGTGCGATTTAACGCTTTTAGACTTTTCCTTTAGAGTTATTTTAAATCAAGTCTATGCAAATAAACCGCAAACAACTAAGCCCTCAAAGTCAACATAACAAACGCCATTCAGCTAATTCCATTTTCATACTTAATACCATAAAATATTTTTATTTATATTTTAAAATTGAGCGTCCTTATTGGAAGACCCTTTACTTTTTTTTTACATTTTCACAACTAAAATCCGGTTGTACCATATGTTGTTTACTCCCTAGTTAGTTGAATTGGCCAGTTAACTTTGACTATGATTCAACGCCGCACAGATTGTACCATAAGTCGTTTAACTAACTATTTCTTTTTTTCACAAAAATGTTAATTTTATATAGTGCGCTAAAATTTTTTACGCCTACTTCAGTGACACGTAAAAAATCATTGTAATTAAAAATTTAATTGCGCTATATGAATATATTGAATCATATTTCAAACAAAAATTACATTTAAATTAATGTATCGCAAAAATCACTGCAACTATAATAATGAATATTGAAAGTAACAAGTGAGAAAATAGTCTACAAATTTCATTAATTCGGGTAGTTCGTATAATTGTTATTAATTGTAGTAGAAAGTTCAAATGCAATACTTTTAAGGTTTTAAACCAAAATCTAAGATGTTTCAAATAGTTAATATATTTTCATCCCCCATCTTAAAAACGCAACATAAGTATCTAGTATGACCGTGACACGTATTTTGAAAGAGCACAACATTAAAAAACCATAAACAATATGCATCAACAGTTTTCAAGAAATATGTTTATTCAAATCAATATCGTAAACTTGAAATATATTTTAATGAAAAATTTCAGGAGTCATATTAGCAATATTGTGAAATTTTCAAATTATTACAATTATTTAAAAAAATATTAGATAACTCCGATTGACATTTTCACTATCTGGGCTCGTGACAACTATCAACCTGTTGGCTCCCACCACCACCGCACCCAAACCTACCGCCAATAAGAAAATAAACTTCAAAAATAGGGAGAAAAGATCGAGCCAAACACTCCTCCTCAAAGGACGAGAGCGACTCCATCCTCTAACACTAGGTGCAGAGGACGCCAACGAGGACATCCAGGTCTCCCCCGCAACAAACAAGACGGAAGTATACATCACAGTCCATCGTAAACAATTAAAGTCTCAGGGTGAGTTTCTAACCACAATGAACTCTAATAGATCATCAGCCAACCCCCGGTAGCCCCCTTCAATGACTGCTATCAAACAACCGGCAGCGGTTAATCCTGTCCGCCCTTCAGTCCAAAGAGCACAAGAGCAGCCTCCGCAAACAAAAATAGCAAAAAATGTATAGAAGTCAGGTTCAACCCCGCGACTCTAAACCTAGGCCCCGTCGGTGAAGGCAACCTTAACCAACCCCGCCGGCCCTCATCAAGCCAATTATCAGAGATGTAAGGTATTTACTAAAATGATGGTCGCCTAAATCAATAACAAGAAAAGCGCGACACCGGCGCCAAGGAGAGTTCCCTCAAACCCGCCACCAGCGCCAAAAAACACCAAAATAACTACTAATCTTTTAACGGAAAATCATGGCCAAAATCCTCACTACCATACGATGGATACACCAGAAGTATTATTAACAGCAAACCGCATTCCAGATAAAATAAGCAAAGTAGAAGAGTTCTTCTTCGACCAGAAAAGATACATCGAAGTCATGAATCACAGAATCCAGACATGCTCTGAAAATTTCAAATACTTTCACGTATTCAGGAAAGTCGGAGCTGCACCGGCGGCGTGGGACAGTGATCGTCACAAGAAGATCGCTGGACCATTCCGAAATAAACACTCCCGACACTCTCTCGCAGGAATCAAATGCTGGGCACCTTCAAGGTCGCATCTGGGTATATCAACCCAGTCAAAACGGCAAAGTTCAAATTCAAAACGGTTTTCACTGATAACCGTAAGATTATCCGCACACAAAAAACATTGATTCGCAGAAGAAATGCCGCCAAACATCCATTGCAAAAGCACCGTGACCCTAGAAACCGTAAAATCCTAAACGCACTTCATAAGAAAGTCAAAACAGCAATAAAGTTGCACAAAAACCAGTGTTGGTAAAACCCTTTGAAATCAACCACAGAAGATAAAAATCTAATGTAAAAATCTCCAACAACTTGCGCAATAAAAGAGTCCCCATTCCAATTATTCATGACAAGAATAGACTTCAATACTCCATCAAGGGAAAGGCCAAAGCCGAAGACACTGACGACAACACACCGCTGAACAAAAAAAATATATCAAGATTCTAAGCTCGCTTTGCGCCAGGCCCTTGCAAAATTCCTAACAGAGCTCTGAAATCAATAATGGCGCTAAAAAATATTGCTAACGCAACCAGACACAAAGTACTTTCCAAAAGATTCGAAAAACTCGCACGTAATCAACATCCCAAAACCTAGAAAGAACCGAAATCATAGAAAGAGTAATCTTGGAGACAATTCAAAAACGTAACGGTAACAGATCGCATTACCAAAGGGTTCAGAATGAGAAAAACCACAGAGTTGATCTAATTCGATTTCAAAAAAGCGTTCGATAAGGTCTGGCACTACGGTTTACTATTAAAACTGTACAGGCATTTCCTCTGCGACTTATAAAGCTGATAGCTTCATATCTAAAACGCAGAGCTCTGACAGTTAAACTCCTAAACCAAGTTTCTACCCCAGCAGTACCTCAATGCTCTATTCTTTCGCAGATGCTATTTAACCTATACGTAGCCGACATTCCTTCAGGCTAAAAGCACGGGGTTTAGAATGCGCAATATGCTGATGACCCAGCACTACTATACAGCTCAAGGTCACCAAAGGTAATCATAATAAAACTTCGAAAAGCTATCAGTCAAGGTTATCTTCAAGATTGGGTAATCAACAGGCAAGTTAAAATGATCACAGAAAAAAGCTGTTCTCTTCCCACGACGACGCACCACACCTTAAGAAAACTTCCTTTTAGTCCAATTCTACAAAGTTTCTAGGAATCGCCTTTGATAAAGGACTTACGTACCAATTGCACGTACAATTCATTTTAGATAAAGCCAAATAGACAAAAAACTTGCTCGTTCCAAATGCTCAATCGGAACAGCTAGATGTCGTTCCTTAGCAAAATCCGTATGTTCACAAGACTATCAACAGACACCAAATCACGTTTGCATCTCCATTCTAAATATAGTCTTTAGAAAGTATGAAGTATAAAGGATGCTATCATCTGCAAAACTGTAAATAAGACTTTTGAATATTTAAAGAAGTTGATTAATGTAAATCAAAAATAATGTCGGCAAAAAAGCAAAACTGTGAGAAACACATTTATGAATTTTAGAGTTAAAGCCTTCTGCCGGGAAATCTTAATTAATACTCGAGACATGCAGCTAGGGCATTACCATTACAGAGTCAGTACACAAAAATGATATCTGCGTATTCTCAGTTGTTGAACAGCATTTTTATCAAATTTTACTAACCAAAATCAAAAGCTTGCATCAACGCACACTTGTAAAAGTAATGTTGTTTTGATTTTTTTTTTGCTAAATAAAAAGTTTTCTAAATACATAATGTGTATTTTTTGATTATCTCGAAAACGAAACAAGATAGATGAAAAAGTTATTTAGATTTTCTGTTTGAAATTAAAAAGTTTCATGTTTCGCCTCAAGTTAAGAAACACCCTGTATATCTATAAAATAAATAAATTCACAAGATGACGCAAGTTATGTTATATATTATATTTTTATTTTGTTTTAAAAACTTTATATTGAAGATGGCACGCATAATAAAACTTGTTCGCACGGTGACTGAACATGGGATCCAAACGTAGGGACCAAATTAAAAATATTTTCTTTAATAATTTATGACAGAAAATTTTATGCAAAATTTTTACACAACAATATTGCAGCAATTTCTACTTTCAATATTCAACATTACAGCTTTAAACTCTAGCGCGTAGTTTGCATCACTCTTTTCTTTTAAAGTTTATAAATATAAATATTACCGATTCCCAATTCTTATTTATAACTATAATCTATTAGTAGTAGTAATTAACAAAAAAACGCACTTTCAGTATTTTAATGAAAAACATTGCAGTGCCTTACTTTTAATTATTCTACATCCTTTAATACAGATAAGGGTAAGAACTGGATCAATATTTTAGTAGTCTCTTGCCAAGGCAGCCTTTGAATTTGCAGCTTTTTTTCGTAGTGAACCGTAATCGGCAACATTATAAATAACATTACTTTCTTTTATTTTAAAATATTTCAGAAAGCGCTTCCTCTAAATCAATAAATTCTAAAAATCGGTTTTATAAGCAAATGCACTATCTGGCAATAATGCAACAAAATTATTTTTTGTAATAACAATAAAACCGTTCACAATAGCCACCCATATATGCACAATCTTATCGTATAATTTACATCTGATACAGAATTAGTAGTTGGCTGTTAATTTCAACGCAACGCTATAGATTACGGTTGGACAGTTGGATATTTTTTTTATACCATAACTCATACGGTTATCAACAATCACATCTGCCGCCATAGCCATATATTGCGATGGCATTACAGATGGTCTCAACATTAAAATTCGCAAAACTGAATTCGATCGTAAAAACTTTTATGATCAAATTGTTACAGTTTCTTACTTGTAATTGGAATTAGTTGGTTGTATGACAAAAAACAATACTATTGTTTTAAAATCAATAAAATTAAAATTTATTGTGTTTTGTAGGTCTTATATAAAGGAATATGATTGTGAAATATGGATTTATTTACCAATATCTTGTATTGGCAGATGACATTTTGGTTTGATTTATTACAGTTAAAAGTCTGGGAACCCTATACGTTTCTATTAATTACTTGTATCACGACAAAAACTTTTAGTATAAAATCAATTTGAAATAATCCATATAAGATTATATAATTTTTTTTATATTGACACCATTGATAAGAACAATGAGTTCATTCTCCTTCCTTTACATAAGAATGGAAGGGCGTCGAAACTTGGGCTTTTTATAGCAGCCTATCTCCGAATATTGCGACACTAAATTATAGGCTGGACAACTTCCATTGATTTTCGTCCCGTAAAAGGTTTCCGCGTCTCTGTTTCAGCGTATTTTCCACAAACAAATAATCCGTACGTAATATTTAAAAGTTTTCTAGTTAAAACTCCTGTCCGTAATTGTAACTTATAAATCCTTGGAGAACCGGATATTATATCAATCCTGCCTGAACATTAGTATTGCGAATAAATTCTATTGTTACACAGATGTATTTGGTTTTGTAAACTCTTTACTATAGATAAATATAACAAAGAACGACATAGTTTGATTAAAAAAAATTTTTATAAAAAACTTGTTGTCTTTCAAAAAATAAAATGAAATTCAGAAAATTCAGAACAAAAATGTGATTTAAAAATTGTTGTGTATAGATTTTTTTACAAATCAATGCTAAGCTAAGTTCACTAAAAAATTTTTAATGTGTGTTATAATAAAAGTAACATATATTTTATCACTACCTAACCTTTTTTATAACTTAATTTTGTTCTTTTTTATTTTTTTATTTAGATAACAATTCATATACCGGGTGTTTATAGTTAAGTGTAACAAATAAAAAAAAACAATATTTTTTACGTTTTAAAAAAACGTTTTGCATGTAAACTTTTTTTGCTTATTTAAAAATCACATTTGGCAATATAAAAGTCAATTTCACAAAATGTTCAAAAAATTTAAAACAAATGAAACGATTTTTTTAGATAAAGACTAAATTATGCGTAAATTTTAATCCAAAACAACACACAAAGTGTTCTATTAGGTTTGTTCCAACCGACACCAAACGCGGTTTGGGACCGTCAGGATTGTGCGCAGTTGAACTTTCGCGTTCCAACCGTACACAAACCATGACTCTGACTAGAAGTCGGGCGTTCCAACCTGACCTCAAATCGTCCACAACCAAGTTGTGGGCCGTCAGAAACAGTCAGCGATCAGAAGCATGTACTAAAAATCCGGAACCGCCCCAGTCATGCGCAAAGAGTAAAAATGTTGCCGCTATTGAAATTAATGAAATTGAAATCATTCCTGCCGCATCTACCGCAATTTATTTAATTAGTAGAATTTAAATTTAATGATAATAAAACAGTAATTTATTTATCTGAAACTTACTTATAGTTTTAGTGAAAAATAAAGGAATAAAGTTCATTGCAAAATAGTTTTTTAAAGATTAGTAACTGTTTAATTATATATTTATTTTGTATAAAAATAGTAATAGAATAATGTGATACACAACGTCACGGTGTGATATGTTAAACAATTTTAGTTTTTAATATTTGTTTACATTACATAACCTCACTTTTTAAAACTGTTTGAATTTAATATAATTGATGGTTGTGACCTCTACTACGTGATAACTCATGTTAATGAAATAATAAAACAATTTACTACGTTTTTTATCAAAAATTTGTGATAAAAAACGTAGTAAATTGTTTTATTATTTCATGTTTAAATTTAGTCAAAAACTTGGTTGTGGCGCGTTCCAACCGACAAGCAATTTGTATTCAGTCGGGGACCAGTACAAAGTCGGCGCTTGCGCAAAAATAATCCATGTATTAGTCGCAACCAGTTTGCAAACTGCCGAGCGATGTCGGTTGGAACAAACCTATTAAGTAAAGAATAAACAAGTACGTCTTAGTAGTAAACAACCAAAAAACACACAAATGTGTCTTCATTTAATAAACAAAACAAAGTATAAACATTTTCATTCATAGGAAGAAGTTTAAAACAGATATAAGGTTTGTTCCAACCGACACCAAACACGGTTTGGGACCGTCAGGATTGTGCGCAGTTGAACTTTCGCGTTCCAACCTTACACAAACCATGACTCTGACTAGAAGTCGTGCGTTCCAACCTGACCCCAAATCGTCCGCAACCAAGTTGTGGACCGTCAGAAACAGTCAGCGATCAGAAGCATGTATTAAAAATCCGAAACCGCCCCAGTCATGCGCAGAGAGTAAAAATGTTGCCGCTATTGAAATTAATGAAATTGAAATACCTCCTGCAACATCTACCGCAATTAATTTAATTAGTAGAATTTAAATTTAATGATAATAACAGTAATTTATTTATCTGAAACTTAATTATAGTTTTAGTGAAAAATAAAGGAATAAAGTTCATTGTAAAATAGTTTTTTAAAGATGAGTAATTGTTTAACTACATATTTATTTGTATAAAAATAGTAATAGAATAATGTGATACACAACGTAAGGTGTGATATGTTAAACAATTTTAGTTTTTAATATTTGTTTACATTACATAACCTCACTTTTTAAAACTGTTTGAATTTAATATAATTGATGGTTGCGACCTCTACTACGTGATAATTCATGTTAATGAAATAATAAAACAATTTACTACGTTTTTTATCACAAATTTGTGAACTGTTTTATTATTTCATGTTTGAATTTTGTCAAAAACTTGGTTGTGGCGCGTTCCAACCGATAAGCAATTTGTATTCAGTTTGGGGTCAGTACAAAGTCGGCGCTTGCGCAAAAATAATCCATGTATTAGTCGCAACCAGTTTGCAAACTGCCGAGCGATGTCGGTTGGAACAAACCTATAGTCTTCTATTCTTTACTTATTGAAACACCCTGTATGTTTCTTTTAGTTGTATTGTAGTATATTATAAATAAATTAGTCTCAAGCTATCATTTTTCAAACCTCAAAAATGAACAAACTTTAAAAATAAATTGTTTACTAGTAATCAGTTATCGCTACATATACAAGGTGGGGCATAATAGAGGGGCGTTTTTAAAGCGGCTAATACACGGTAGAGGGCCGCGGTTGACATCGTTCGATTCAGGCAAGCTTACCGTTTGTTAGTCACAATGGTCCAAATAGGACAAGAGAATATCGCGCGTTCGCAGTTGAGGAGTATTTAAAATCCGGCGAGTCCGTTATTGTTGTGCAGCGGCTCTTTCGTCGACGCCTTAATATTGGTCGTAACGGTTCAGTTCCTAAACGTGACACAATCAACAGGGGTACAGAATTTTAGAACGACGGCATCAGCAATTAATCCAAAACCTAAAGGCCGTCCCCAAAGTGTAAGGACACCAGCTGCCGTAAAAAAGGTGAGACAAGCAGTAATTCAAAGTCCACAGCGTTCTGTCCAAAAACGGGCTGCAGCAGTTCGAATGAGTAGTCGAACACTTCGCAGAATTTTACACAAAGACCTTCACTTTCACCCCTATAAGCTAATGGTTGTCCAACAACTGAATGAAGGAGATTTTGCTCAAAGCCAGCTATTCGCTGAAAGAATGCTAATGATTTTTTCGGATGAAAATGAACCTGTAATAATGATGAGCGATGAGGCTCATTTTTATTTGTGCGGTTCGGTTAACAAGCAGAACTGCCGATATTGGGCGGAACTTTGAGGATAGACTACAGCAGTGCATTGCCGAAAACGGTCGTCATCTGCCTGACATTATTTTCAAAACATAATTTCACATTTTAGTTGTTAAATGGTAATATGTATACTTCATTTTTTTTTTAAATAATTTTTTTTTAAATTCAAAAACAGCGGACTTATTGATATTTTAAAATCGCCCCTCCATTATGCCCCACCCTGTATATTTCGATCTAACAGCATTTGCGCTAAACGCCGTTACTATGTGAAGCAATCAGTCGGTACTGCGTGGTTAGCGTACTGAAATATTATACCAAAAGTAGACAAAAACACGAAGGCACAGACCGAGTTAATTAAAGCTAATGTTAAAAAATCCTTAAGATCACCTGTGATGATGACACATCCTTGGGGTGGCTAGAGAAAACAATCATCGGCATAGAACCACTGTGGCGGCCAAAGTCAAAACTAAGCGTCGTGATCACCTCTCCAGGCAAAAAAAAACATTCTCTGGCTTCCGGATACCATTGAGACGGTCTTGAGTCGCCTAGAGAGACAAAACCAGAAAATCGACGTGAAGAACTAGAATGTTTTCCATACCACCGAGAAGAAAAACCAGAAAGATCGGCTATTGTCATAGGTATAGAGAAGGAAGACGTCATAAAGTTAAGTAGCAAGGACAGCCGAGTAAGACACATGTTCAAACCACCCATTAAAGTAGCCACCAAAGATATGCAACTAGAAGAAAGCTTTGAGGTGAAAAAGGAAGCCAATCCACTAAAAAAAAACTTGAAAGGAAAACCAACCGGTTAAAGCCTGGACGAAAATCCACGAGGACAAATCCGGGAAGGGAAGACACCTCTTCAAAACCCTACAGAAGGTTCCGGGTCGCATTGATGTAATTCATTGCAACATCACTTTCGAGCAGCCGTGGCAAAACTATGCCGCAAACTAGAAGTGATGCAGAATACAATAGCCATAGTTCAAGAACCATAAATAACAAAACACAAACTTAGAAGGGAATGTTTTTGCAAACCCTACAAACGGTACCTCCTATCACAGCCACGGATAAGTTGGTACATTATTGCAACATAAACCTAGTCATCAATGTGATGCAAATTCCCACCACATCGCATAGAGAAGCAAAAACACTGTTGACAATGTTTGTACACGATTTTATTATCAGTACTAACTTAGAAATATTAAACCAAGGCGTTGAACCAACTTTCGTTACAACTTGCAACCATACTGTAGTAGATATTACACTGGAAAATATAAGTATTTCAAGTATATTCCAAAACTGGTATGTATCTACTTCGGCCACAATGTAAGATCACAGATGGATAAAATTCAGCTTAGAGCATATACACAAAATAAAACATAGATCCTACCTTTCGAGAAAACCTATCGCAGTGCTTATAATGTTTTAAGTGAACCTAAGTGTTAAAAAAAATTAAAATTACGTAGTTTAGTTGGAAAACTCTTTAACACAGGCATACAAGAACTCCTGCCCACTAAAGTCGGCGACTGGTACCATACCCTAGTAGTGTGACAAACTTGAACGACTCAAAGCGGCCGCAAAAAAATCTTTCAACAAAGCAAAAAAACTCAAAACCCCAATCAGCCTAGATGTCTTATAAAGATGTCCAAAAAGATTACAAAAACTTATTCGTCAACGACAAAGAAAATTTTATTGTGAGAATGTTGAAAACACCTCTACTGCCACAAGGCTAAAAAAAATCTTATCAAAAAAACCCAACAACTCGGTTGTCTAAAACGCTCGGTTGACACATACTCAGCCTACCTATCAAAAGCAACCGAGATACTTTTGAAAACCCACTTCATAGGCTGTAGTACCCCGACCTTGTAGAAGATACGCGTATAACCTGGGCATCAGAAACTTCTCAACACACTAGGCACCAAGACTGGACAAAATATATCATTTTAGCCCACCTCGTGTGAATCTATAGCAAGGTTGGTAGAAAAATGTATATAGAAGGTTGCCTGGTTTTGCCTCTAAATGATATAGGTGCGGGTAATGGTGCGGAGTAAAATTGTATGATGACGTAGAGGGAGACCAATGTCTCATTTTAGATATGTTCTTTTTACATAAATTGTTGTTCTAAATTAAGTTAAGCTTAATGAATTGCGCATTATCTTTAATTTATTTGTAGTTATATAATTCCACCATTGCCCGGAAATATCCGCTAATTTAATATATGAAATATGTGTAAATAATAATTTATTAATTTAATTACATTTTTATATTTAAAGAACGCATATAATATTTAATAGCAATACTTGTTTACTGTAACCAAGTAGCATATTGTTTGATTGTGTAAATAGGAGACCCATGCAAACGACTACACCCCTTTGCTAAAACCAGGCAACCTTCTAAATACATATTTTCTACTAACCTTGAATCTATAGTACATATATCGCCTTCCGCTACATCCTCATAACAGAGAAAAAAAAACCAGGAGGCTGTGATTACACTCTAGCAAAATCCTATCGCCCTATAAGTCTTACGTCTTTCCTTCTAAAGACTGTGCAAAAGATCAATTCCGGAAAAAACATTTATTACTACGCCGATACACTCAAACCAACATACCCTCAGGGAAGATCTACGAAACCGACGTAAAACATCAAATCAAAAAACCTTTTCAAGACACCCTAGACATCAAAGGTGCATTTGCCAAAACCAGCTTCCATAAAATAAAAACACACACATGGTGTTAATCCATCGGTGGATGGATAAAACACAAGCTAGAGAAGAGTCATAAATCACTGTAGGCAACACAATAGGGGTTGACAAGAGGCTGTTCTCAGGGTAGAGTACTATCACCAGTACTATTGAATATACGAGGGCGGGTCAATTTGTCCGTGACTTTTTGAACTTCCCGCCTCTTAACTGAAACGGCAACAATCCTACCAAGAAGCATCTGTCAGCTGACTCCTGTCAAAATTTTAATAAGCTGCGCCATTTAGTTTGTGTTTGACAGCCATTGATAGCAGACTACCACTTGATTTGAGGAGAAAATGTAAAAAAAAAGTAATTTCGTGTGCTCATTAAGGGGGGAGAATTATTGCGCTATTATAAGGGTTTACAGCATCCAACTCAGCAAGAAAACGCCTGAATATAATTGAATAAAATTTTCACACATTGTAGAAGAAAGTCCAATCTGTGTCCTCAAACTTGTAGAAATTTGATGCAATAAGTCGTTTCTTTGCAATTAATTTTTAAAAAGTGACGTTTTTAATTAGTTTTTTGTTATTTTTTTACTCTTTAAATATAACTTCAAATCTTTATCTAAAAACTTGAAGACATAGAATATTGTATGTAGTTCAACATATAAAAAAAGTAATGACTAAAATCTTATTGTTTGGATATTGAGTTGGTTGGCGTTTTGTCCTATAAGAACTAATTTTAATTTAAAAACGGCGCTGTACGTGTTAATATTTTTCTAGAGAGAAAAGTTTACTGATATTCTCGTAGATGTGATAAGATTTAATATTTTTCCATAACAATACTACTAGTGGCACCACAACAGGACGGGGCGACTAACTCGGCAATTCTCTAGCGTTAAGCATTATTTTTTGCGGAAAAAAACAATCACCCAGACAAAGGCTAAGCTTGGTAAATACTATATGTACTCTGCACCATCAATTTCAATGGTAAAAAAGTAATTTACTGAATTTCGTTGTGGCAGTACAAGCACGAAAGATGTCGAACGTTCTGGACGCCCAGTTGAGGTCTCTACACCCAAAACAATTAAAAAAATTCACGATATGGTGTTGGCCGATCAAAGATTGAAACTGCAAAAGATTGTGGAAGCCATAAGCATCTCACATGACTCAGTGGTTTCAATTTTGAATAATCAATTGGGTGTGACAAAGCTTTCCGCAAGATGGGTGCCGCGTTTGCTCAGAATCGACCACAAACGTAATCGTGTGACAAGAAGTGTTTAGCATTGTTCAACCGCAATATGAACGAGTTTTTGCGCCGTTTCGTAACCGTGGACAAAACGTAGATTCACCACAACACAACAGAGACCAAACAGCAGTCAAAACAATAGGTTTCTTGGAATGCAACGACGCCAAAGAAACTTATTGACCCGCGCGCCGTCGTAGTAAGTAGTAGAGACCAAATTCAACAACTCAATGACCGCGGTTTCTACACAATTGGATACGTAGATGATATAATAATTCTGCAAATTTGAGTGCAGTATCTGCAGCCTAATAAAAGAAGCCCTAAAAATAATACAAAATTAGTGCAAAAACCAGACTTTTACGTATAATTCACAAAAAAACAAACTGGTTCTCTTCAAAAAGAAAAATAAAAACTGGCCAACTAAATCTATCAAAACTCCTGAACCCCATTAACGCTGTAAACTGAGATAAAAATCACAGCCAAGTGATTTTTAACTCCAAGCTCACATGGGGGCCACACCTAAACATAAAATGTAAAAAAAGTGTATATGTCGTTCTGGCAATGTAGACGCCCATTCGTAAAACGTGCAGCGGGGCAGTGATGTTAGCTATAAAAAAGCCTAAAATCACATCAAGGCTAATATACTAAAATGCCATTAAGCCTTCACAGTGGCAGTGAGATTCAGTTCATATTTGAACACAGTTTTATAATAAATTATTATAATATCATTAGGTAAGGAAATTATAATTCAGTAATATGCCGCCCCCTGAGAAATGATTAAAAAATTATTATTCTAGAAAGTTATAAAAATAAATCAATTCAAAATCTGAACAAATTACAAAAAGATAGCATATTTATCGATAACGTCCATGCGATAAGAGATAAAACATTCGAGTTTATTTTTTACATAACAAATATCTGCATTTATTATTTCCAATGCGGATCCACTCCGGTCTAATTATTCATTTCAGTACAGTGCCAAATTAAATTAAGTATACGTGCTTTACCATAGCTCTTCATTTATATCAATTTTCGCACACAGTAAACGTGTGACTACACGTCATGCATAACAATAATTTCAATTTTAATAACAAAATATGTTCAGAAAACTGTATAAAAAGTGAAAGCTGACATTGAAAAATGATTGCAAGTAGTTGCTATGTTCCAGCAGTAAGTTCTGATTCAGAATTTGAACACTACTGGCGCATAGACGTTAAAATTCTGTATTGAATTAGTTCAAAATTGTTAGTGCTGGAACGTTATTTAGACAATTAAAAGTTTTATTTTATTTTTTGAGTTACTGTGATAAATCCATTGATAATTGTTATGTAGATTATGTTCATTGTTATGATTTTTCACATTTGCGTTGCATTCTGTGGACTGTGTTTAGGTCTATGTAGATTTAAATAAATTCATTGTAAAACCCGTTTAGTAATATCTTGAATTATACAGTGTGATTCAAAACTCTCTTCTTGAACTTGTTATTTAAGAAGAAAAGTTTATATTAACATGTACTTTAAAATGTATTGTTAAGTAGGCGGTTTTTTGAGTGTCATAAAACTTCAAGCACAACTCGCGCAATTTAACTTCTTTTTAAAATCTGATTTGGCAATCACTGATTTTGATCAAATTAAAATTCTTTTATTCGGACAAAGATAAATTTTAGTTGTATCCAAAATAAAAAACCAAATCTTCAAAGCAATAATAAATATTAAGGTATTTCAAAAAGTGTCGTTGATAATTCATTGCAACTTTCTACTTTAATTTCAATTTCGTTTTGTTTTGTTTGGAATATTGCCATCCAATTTTATATAGCTATCTTCTAAAATTATGTTTAATTTTAGATAATAATGCCTTGCATTGTAAATAAAATTTGCTACTTACATTTACTTTTTTTAAATGTTCTCCTCTAATTAAGTAAAATAAATATAAACAATCAAATATTATTGTGAAACATGATGGAATCATAATAGATTTTTTTTAAATTAAATTTTAAAATGTGATATTTTCAAATTACTTAATATGCCACAACATAAAATTACCTTTAAATTTCAACGAATAAAACAACACTGGCTGAAACTATCACATTGAAGGCTTAAGCAGTCTGTGAATATTGACCTTGAATATTTGTGACTCGGGAAATACTGAGTTTGAAAGTTTATTCCATGAGTCAATAGTACGGTTAAAATCTTTCTTAAAAGTTTCAGTCCTACATCTCTAAACTGTCAGTGAATATTTGTTAGAGTTTCTAGCAAGCCTTGTACTACGAGTAAATATTTGTTTAGATGGCAATATGTCTTGTATTTCGTTTTATAGAAAATGCAAAAATCTGCAACATTACCCATGTGTTGTAAAATATCTAAGTCATTAGTCAGTTTTGGATCGGCAATGATCCGAACAGCTCGTTTTTGAATAGAGTTTAGAAGAGATAGTGTAGTTTCCGATGCTCCTCCCCATACTTGGAAACAATATTCAATACAGAGACGAATATAAGTTTTATATACAAGGTGTTAGGTAAACATGCAGCAAAAATTTAAAGAGTTATTCCTATTCTAAGAATATTTTGTCCTACGATGATTTCTGCAAAACCCCTTTGTTTCGAAGATAATTTAGGTATACCCAGCAATTATCCGATTTCGGAAGTCGTCCAAATTCTTCACTGGAGTAGCGTAAACTAATGACTACAGATAGTCCCATAAAAAATAATCCAGGGGGTTTAAGTCAGGGGATCGAGCATGCGTGTGGCCCACCTCGACCAATCCAGCGATATTTGTATGTTGATGTTAAATAATTACGAGCAACCAAACTGAAACGTCGTGGTGCATAAACCACATTGCAATTCTTGTTGTCAATGGTACTCATCCAGAAACTGAGGTAGCATGTGTTCCAAAAAGTTGCGATACACCTCGCCGGTAAGTCTTCCTGGTAGAAATACAGGTCCAATTAGACAGTCGCCCACAATTCCAACCCAAACATTCAAGAAGAACTCATTTTGAAAACGATCTTCACATACCTGATGCAGATTTTCATCTACCCACACATGGTTCTTATAAAAATTCTTTATAGCATTTCTTGAAAAACTGGCTTCATCAGTGAAAAGAATATATGTCAGGAATTAAGGGATTAGAACTAATATTTGAAAAGCCATTGACATAACGCAATACGTGAAGGAAAATCACCAGGTAGTAGTGCCCAAACACTCTGAACGTGGTACGGATACAACAAATTGCCCATAAGAATTTTCCAAACTGTCCAATAACTTACATTCAAAGTATTGGCAATTTTTCGCGTAGAACTACTTGGGTATTCCTCTATCATGTCCAGCACATTCTGTTCCAGTTGTACCGTTCTTACTGTCATTGATCTTCCTGGCCCTTAATTTCCTCGGTCGATGTTATTATGGCCAGGAAACTGTTCAATGTACAATCGTCTAGCTTGTAATGAAATGCCATCAGCAAGTCCATACATGATTCATGGTAGAGGAATACTAACTATTAAAGACACGTCAAAGAGTCAAACGTCACTCAATCTAAACAACTGCGACCTATACATGTGATGATCGAAATAACGAGAGGTATTCAAATAAAATCCACTTGTACATTAGTAGATAAAACAGCCGTTCCAAGTTATCGTTAACATTTTTTTGTACTTGATAAACTCATTAATTTGTTGTACTTGATATACTCATTGGCATACGCCATACTTTTATTTACATTAATGATTTCAACAAATATCGAATATAGTTGTCGCAAACTTTCTTCACCCTGTATCTTCTAAACAAAAAAGGTTTTCAGAAATCATCATAGAACAAAATATTCTTAGAATAGGTCAAGGAATAACCTAATATACAGGTTATAAGAAAAAATTGAACAAAAGTAAACAACTTTTTACATCTATTATAAAATCCTAGTTTTCTAGCTACTTTCGAAGCTAAGTCAACAACGTAGTCGTTCCTGAAGAGATTATGTCAGATTGTAACCCCTAAAATACAAACTGAAGAGAATTTAGATATAGATTCGTTGTTTAGTTTAATATTTGGAACAGTTGACACCTTAGATTTTAATTTAATAAAACAATAAGAAAAGTTAAATTTGACCACGTTGGAAGTGTCCCATTTAGATAATATTGTTTTGAAGTCTTTGTTTATAGATGCTACAGATTCTAACCTAGAAATTTCAAGACGCTCTGCCATATTTGTCGATATGGTCTTTGGAATGTATGAAGTATGAAGGGTTCTATTATCATCTGTAAAACTATGAATAAGACTTTTAGTTATTTGAAGAAGCTCATTAATGTAAATCAAAAATAAAGTTGACAAAAAAGCAGAACCTTAAGGGACACCAGCATTTACGATTTTAGGGTCAGAGTTAAAACCATCAATTCTAACTATAATTTTTCTATTGTCAAGAAAACTATTGATAAGATTTACAAATTTATGATGAAAACCTATACAATGGAACTTGGTGATAAGATTAGTATACAATTCACTATCAACTGTTTTAGAAAAGTCTAGAGCTACTGCAAGATTTTGTCCATGTTTGTCTAAAGTAGAATTCCATTTGTGACTAACATAAGTCATAAAATCTGTTGAATTGACCAAAATCCATATTGAGTATCTGAGATGAAGTTATTTTGTTCTAAAAACTTAACAATGTCAAAAACTACCGTTTATTTTGTTTTTCAAAGATATAATAAAATTTATGAGTTGACAGAAATTTAGTTTTATGTTTGACATTTGCAAAATGGAACGCTTTACACTTGAACAAAGTTGGGAAATAAAAAAAAACTTACTTCCAAAGTGGTGAGTCTTCTACTCAAACGGTAAGAAATTTACGAAACAAATTTGATAGAAAAGAAGTGCCTTCAACGCAGTTTGTGAACCAATTTGTTAGTGGATAAAACAACGCCTTTACGTTCAGTGCGCTCAGCCGAAAAAATTAATGCTGTTGCTTAGAGTGTGCGTGAACATGCATCAACATCAACTCGTCATTGTTCTCAGTAAAATTTTGCATAAAGACCTCTCGGTTTGAAAAGTTCAATTAGTCCAAGAAATGAAGCCTCATGACCATCCGATGCGTTTTCAGTTCGCCCAATGAGGTAAAAATCATTTGGCCAAAGATGAGCCTAAAAATCGTGTTTTCCGATGAAGCTCATTTTCATCTCGGAGGCTTGTCAATAAGCAAAATTGTCGCATTTGGAAATCAGAAATTCCACACATGACTATTGAATAGTCTATGCATCCACAATGAGTAACCGTTTGGTGTGGTTTTTGGTCCAGCTGCTACCAAAGCTGTAAAATGCTTCGATGCCAAACCCTAAAAACTAACTTGACTTAGTATCGCAACCTAACGTAACCTATTATCACAAATGACACCAAAGCTGTAATAAGTTTTGATGCCAGACCCTAAAAACTAACTAAACTTAACACCACAGATTGCACTAAAGGTGTAACTACGGTTCTTTAAACGACTCAACGACACAAATTGATCAGTAAAAATTAATTAACTAATTTACTTCAAAATCATTAAAAAACAACACAAAAACTTGGTTACACATGTTTAAGGAATCCTGAGCTTTTCAAAAATTTAATGTACTTTCCCATAATTCCTCTTTGTTTGGTAACATAGATGACACGTCGTTAGGAAGCTCGAGCCAAGTACAGTACGAAAGGTAGGGTCAGCATTTTTCCAAAATGTGTTTTACCGTTAAAAGGTCGTGACATATTTGGTCAAGTTAGTATGTTCTATACAACATAGGGTAACCTCTTCTCTCCTGTTGAGATCTACCGGCAACTTCCATACCGTCACGGAAAGGGCTTCCTTAAATTTGTTCTCAAAGCCGTTTCAAACTCTTTGCCAATCCTTGATGACTTTTAAAAGGACGTATCCTTTGAAGTCATTGGATTTTACGGGAACGTTGTCCGTAGAATCCGAATCAGCCGTCTGACAAGCTAACTATTGTTCTCGATACCCACATGACCCGGCGACCAGACAAAGAACACTTTTTGTACAAACCCAGTCAGACAAAATAACAAAGTTTGTACTAGCTGAGCCAGCAAATCAAGCGAATACATAGACTTATACTCAAAATGGCACTCAGCAAGTCGGAACATAGGAGAAACAAACTGTGAAACGTCAACAGAGCTTTATGCACTGCATATAATTCCGTGGTGTCCGGTCAGGAAACACAAAGAGTTAGTATGTCTTATACGACATAGGATAACCCTTTCTCTCCTGTTGAGATCTACCGTCACGGAGTGCTTGGTTTACTTGAATTTATTCTCAAAGCACTTCCATACTCTTTGCCAATCCTTGATGACTTTTAAAATAACGCATCCTTTAAGGTCATTGAGTTTTACGGAAATGTTGTATGTAAGAACTGGGTCAGCCACCTAATGGACGGCTTTATCAGCCATCTCAATGCCCTCGATTCGCACATAACCCGGCGTCCAGACAAAAATAACTTTTTTGTCCAAACCCGGTCAGGCGGAATACAAAGTTGGTACATAGATTTTATACTCAGGATGGTACTCAGTAAGTCGGAACAAAAGAAAAATAAGCTGTGAGATTGCGTCTCACGCTTTAGCAAGGCTTTATGCAATGCATATCATTCTGTGGTTTATACAAATGCCTCTTCAGGAAGATACCATGAATGGGGTAACATCTAAAACAAAGACAATTCTCACTTCCCAATCTCTTTTCAAACCGTCCGTATACAATCGCAGAAAGTCTGGATATTTGTCAATAATTTTGAGTAACTTGCTTCTCAATGCGTCGGAGCAAGTTTCTCATTTCTCTGAGAATGTTTACCCCTAGTATAAGCCAAGATGGAAACTTGCCAGAGCTAACCTTGAATACCTTTGGATAATTTACGTTCATTAAAACTCTCTTCCAACTCCTGCCCTCTGATGCACATTGACCTACTGACGGTAGGCTTAAGTTTCTATTTGCGTTAGTGCGTTTTGTTAAATGTAAATTCGAGTCGCTTGTTGTTACCCCTTTGCCACATCGCCACGACGTACGTGAGTAAACTGTCAACCACTATTATTAATAATTCTATTTCAAACAACATAGCTTTCAATAACCTTGCATCCGCAATTTACCTCTTTAGAAAATACACCAACCGCCCTCTAACAAATAATCAGCCAAAATGCTGATGTCAATTGGCCGCCTAGGAGCTGTGATTTGACCCCGATTTTTTTTGTGGAGAGATCTTAAGGATAAGTGTTAAGCTAACCATCCAGACACGATTGATACCTTGAAACATAAAATCAAAGTTGCCATTCATGCGATTGAAGCCCAAACAATCAAAAATGTACTAAACAATTGGGTTAATCGGATGGGTTACTGTCAAGCCAGCCGAGGCAGTCATTTAAGGACAGAATTGTCAGGAATGGTTCCGTGGTAAACCACCGAGAGCGCTTCACTCGCACTGCAGTAACATACCGCCCATGGCGCCAATCACCCAATAAAATCAAACTACCAATTGTGTAATAAAAGCAGTACCGAACATAATGGGCGGAGCCATCGGTGGGCTTATTGTTTATACCCAAAAGTATCCTCATCTTCGGTGCTACTTTTAAAGCAAACAAATAATCATTTTGTGATAATTTTTGCGGCATAATTTTTTTATATAAATATCATTAATTAATATGAACTAAGTTTGAAATAAATTGAACAATTTTTACTACTAAACTTTTTTATTTATTAATATATTTTTACCAAAATAGCTTATTCAAATGTTGTTATTATACTCATAATAATGCCGAAAACGAAAATGAATTATCTTAATTAACTTCCGAGAAAAGCTGCACGATAGTTTTATGGGACAATTTTCCCTCCTTAAATGATGTTGTGTTTCATTCTTAAATAAAATGTCCAATCTTTCTAATAAACTCATAAATTTGAAAAAAATATTCATTAGTTTTTTATTTATAGCCGATTCAAATCCAAAAGTTAGATGGCCCACCCTTTATAATAAGGCAAATATTTTAGTTAAAATGGAAGCTAATTCATTTGCAAATGTTTTTAGAATATTAAGTGGAATTTTATCTATACCTGATGCCTTTTTGGTATTTAATTTAAGAAGATATCTTTTGGCAACACGTTTCCTAAAATGAATTGAACCCATTATTTTACCACTAACCGGCATTGTAGGTATATCAATAGAAAGATTTAGAAGAATAGTACATTTAGATGCAAATTGGTTTGCAAATATATCTGCTTACTCTTTTCAATTAGTAACTAGATGCTTTGATAATTTCGAAAAAAGGGGTATTGATAAAGACTTTTGTTGTTTATAAAAAGCTGAGAAATTCGATTAGCTTTGTTTCTGTCAATTTTATCTTTTTCAGATTGTATTAGAATGTCACAATGTTTACAAGCTTTCTTATAATCCTATTTAGTTTGTTCTGAATTATGCGTTTCTTAAATGCCTTTCACTTCTTATTAACTGCCTGTTTTGTCTGAATCTAAAACAAGTACTTTTGTTTTAGTTTAATAACAGAGAATGGAAAAAAAAATTCGATAACATTCTGGAACTAACTTGAAACCAGCTGTTCGCCTATTTAATCAATACAGCTTTAACTATTTGCTAAAAATCTCAATAAGTGTGGTATTTTGTCTCACTCTTCGAGATTTAAATTGTATTCTTTCCAAACTTTTCTTAAAAGTACTTCGATAATCTTCCTGGATGTGATACGTATCTTTTTAATTTCAATAAAACTTTTATTTTTACTATTGTATTAATTATTAATTAAGTCAATTTATTATTCAATTTTAATGACCTATTTAATCTCATTAATCGACTTAATTGTTGCATCTTAAATATTATAATAAATATAAATAAATTGACGGATTATGACAATTTAATCTAACTGGGACTTCCAAGGTCAGTAAGTAAGTCCTTAAACTTGAACAATAAATTGACAAATGTAAAGACAGCTTTAGACGGCATAATCCGCCACTTATTATTTTATAATTAAATTACTACAAAACTACTAATTTTTTATAAGATTGTTATTATGTAAAATACTATTTCTTAAGCAATTTGTGAGTTATGTTTTTGATAAGTTTTGTACATAATTTTTTGTTCAGACGGTATCTTTCTCTTCAGATTAAAAGTTTTAAAATGAAATTAAGCCGAACTGAAACTCCCAACGTGATGTTAATACAAAAAGATCATTAGTAGCAGATTAAACTTTAAAATCTTAATAAGAGATATTATAAAAAATAAACCGCAAAAGGTTACTGGTTTAACTTTTATAATACAAGGAATAAATACCAACGCTCGACATTATAAAAAGGATTGTTCAATTAACTTATTTTAGAAATTTAATTAGCTCTAGCATAACAGTTCGGCTATAAAATATGCAATAAAGTCCGTACATCAGAGAAACTATTGATATATCAGTGCACATTGATACAATTAGTATTGCTTAGATATTTTACAGTAGATTAATAATAGTAAAAAAGAGACGTAATACATTTGATGTCGTAACGATATGTCGCCTCTTGGTTGATTTATTCTCATAGTTATTTCATCGGCAGGTGATCAATTATAACATAACATGTAACATTTCTTTGTCAATATTGATTTATTTAAGAGGTATCAATTGCTAGACACTGTGGATTTTTATGTCAAATTATCTACGACATTGAACAGTGGTTCGGTAACGTGCTTCTGTGATCATTCTACAAAAATAATAACTGCAGTTCTGCGCTATATATCAATAATCAAAACTCATTGAAATAGTAAAAATCAGTAGAAAAACAACCGTTGCACATCCCGTAGGAGTCAGAATAGTACAAAATTGATAATAAAATCATAACAAAAAAAAAGAATTCACTATAATAATAATTTTTCGAATGAAGGAATTATTTTAATGGAGCGGCGGTGTCATAAAACTTCGAAGATAATTTGCGCAATCGGTTTTTTGCAACGTGTAGTTAATGAAATTTCAAGTGTCATGAAATGTACGAGAATCCAAAATCTTCAATTGTTTATTAAATTTTGAAATTAAAATATAATTTTTTTGTCAAAATATTTATTTAAATTTAAAGAATATTACTTCATTACACCCAAAAATTTAGTAGACTTTCATTGTGCTATAAGTTATTTTTCCAAAATAACAATTGTTATAGTTCTGCTCAAAGTTGCGAATAAATAAAATGTAAAACTTAAAATAACTCAGAACATGAGCATCTATTTCCAGATTTAAACATGCAACTCTTTAAATGTTTCCAAGAAAAGTACCCAAAAAGCCTTGTTACCTATAGATTCTACGCCAAAATATTTGATGAATTCCAACGCTAAAATGAAAGCGCGTCCCACTGTAGACGCGTGTCAAAAATGTTATCAGTTAAAAATTGAAGAACCTACCAGTAGTGTTAAAGATAAGAAGGAAGCTAAACAGAACCTCAAACTATACCACAGAAATCTCGAAAAGTCACAAAAATACATAATAGAAGATTTTACAATAGGTTGCAGGGACCATTATGAAAGTAATGCGCTAATTTTCTGAAAAATAGATTTATGATCGTGCTGGTACAAGCGCTTAAAATTCTTTGAAATACTCTCCCCCCCTGAATCAATACACTTTTGGAGACATGTCTGCCACACCTGGAAATTTCTGAGTGATCAAAAAACACCGTAAAGAATGCAGCATACTGCAAAAGTAAACAATCCATTCCAAGTCGAGACCATAAAAAACGGACAACTTGCAAAGCTTGCAAGTCAATACATTGATACTCAGGCACTACAAATATGTAAAGTAACATGCATCTACAAGCTTTGGCCTTGAAGTGGGTGGTTTTCCTATCTGGATAAAAAGAACATAACTTTTGAGTAGCTACTAGCTTCCTGGTTGAGAAGAGCTGCCAAAGATCAAAGATTCAATTTGTGCAAAAGATTAGCGTCAAAAACAGTAAAGATCTACTTGGAATGTTAGACTATATAAAGAACCTGAAGACAAGCCTAGTACCGCCATCAAAATAAAGCCCTTGATAAAGCAAATGTAGTAACCCCTGAGATAGTAAATGAAGTTTCCACCAAGGAAAAAAATGTGATTCCTCTCAACAAAAAAAAATGCAGTTACAGTTGAAGAAAAAAACGCAACACCACTTGCCAAGAAAATTAGGGGAAGAAAACCCCGTCTCCGCAAGTAAGAATGTAGATGTTTGTCACCAATACAATAAAAGTGCTTACTTGCATCTTTTTTCAGGTACTCAGGCCTCCCCCTTCTATCTTCAAATATAAAATAAGTTTTATATATCTTTCAGCCTTTTAAAAACATGTATTATGAACTTTCATCTTTATAAAACACTTCCTGCTACTTACACCATTCATCAGATTGTTAGTTAGAGAACTTACACCGTTATCCACAAATTTTCTTTATAATAGCTAAAGAATATGAATAATAAGACTATTAATTCAGGACGTTAGTCTAATATATGATTAGTGTCCATAATTACATTTAATATTAGTGTGGGTGGACCAGGTACTAGGCCTCGTCAGTATCTACAGCGCATCCATTCTCTCAATTAACTGGTGCTATAGTATATATTTGAGTGTTTAACTTCTAGGTATATATTCAAAGGCAGTTTGTGTAATAGTAGCATAAACGTAAGCAACAAAAGATAAATATCATGCAAGACGTAAAATGCTTTTCTACACTTTTGATAAATTGAGAAATAAAAATTGCGCTTAAAATGTTTTATTCAATTTCTGAACATTTTAGTTACTTGCCTCAATCCATATACAGGGTGAATCGAGAAGATCAGATCAAACTCCAGGAGAGTATTGTACACGTGAAAATAATCTAAAAAACTCAAATGTTGTTGCCCTTTTTTTATTTGCTTTTAAGTTATAGCATCATTCAAAATATTGATCTAATATGCCACGAAAGGTATCCAAGGCGTTGAATTGGTCGCGGTGATCCTATTAGTTCTATTGGCCTCCAAGATCTCTAGACCTCACATCACTATATTATTATTTCTATAAATAAACCCTATAGTTGGTTCAAAGATAAAATGTACAAAGTAAAAGTAGACACTCAGAATACAGTAATTCATTCAACGCATTAGAAATGCTGCAGCCGATCTTAAACAAAGACATGACTCAATCAGGAGATCAACTGCTGCCTTTTGTAGACAAAGCAAAAAACGTTAAAGAAGTGAATGGTGGTATTTTAGAACATTTATTATACAAAAGCTATGATGACCAAAACGTTAATGCATAAAACTTTGCTTATTTAACTAAAATACAAATCAAAATTAGATAACATTTGAGTTTTTTTACATATTTATGTATTTACAATACACTTCTAGAGTTTGGTCCGTTCATCCCGACTTACCCTGTATATATAAAATATTTGTAAAATCAAAATAAAAAATCAAATGTGCACTGAACAAGAGGTAGAAAAATAGCACTTTGTTAACTGCTTATTGGGTCAAAAATTGACAAATTACTAACCAATTGTATTTTTTTTGTATTTTGTTTAAGTAAAATAAATTTAATTGTGCAGATCGATTTATTAGTTCTGCATTTCGCTAA
Source organism: Tachinus rufipes (assembly GCA_963932245.1). NCBI lineage: Eukaryota > Metazoa > Arthropoda > Insecta > Coleoptera > Staphylinidae > Tachinus > Tachinus rufipes. Next base: position 58,778,078 of record OZ010748.1, read on the forward strand.
AGAATGCCTCGTAATCTGACTGATTATGAACATAGTAGAGTAACCAAACTCATATATAGAAAGAAGTTTATCAATTTGTAATATAAGCCAACATATGGTTAGAAGTGTATCTACATTCAGTACCCCAATGTTGACGTAGATAAACAAATGAACAAAAACTGGACGATAGAAATCTTAGAAACACAACATAACGCAAAGATCGTGCTCGTCGACTTAACAATCTCCAGCATGGGTTCTCAACAACAAGAAAAATAGAAAAGTTTATACAAAAAATTACTTAATTTATATTTAACTCGACACCATCAAACGTGTAGTGCAATCAAAAGCTAAAATAAAATCAAGAATAAATTATCTTTATGCAAACATCAAGATTTTGTTTGTGTCAATAATAAACGCCAAGAAAAAATTGCAGTTTGTTGTGGAACGGCACCCCATCATGTTAACTCAATATTTTTAAAGACTAAACCATATTTTCCAGCAAGATAATACAAGTAAACTTTCTAAAACAAAACAATATTGATCTGCTCCCGTAACATTCCCATTTTTCAAACTTGTCACCATTACAACATATGTGGGATATAATCGGCAGAAGAATGGGTCTTTTTCAGCCACCTACATGTTACTTTAGATGCAAGAAATTTTGGCTACAAATGCACAGATCCAGTTTTTGAGAAGTAGTGTCCTCGCATACCCGAACTCATGTGTCCCCCTTTCCAAAACACATTATTCTCATTAATTTTTAACACAAAAGAGTTAAATCCTCCTTTCTGCTGACCTGGCAAATCAAAACTCCCTGCCCGGCACCATAACACCTTGTCTTTTATAAAAGTATCTAGAAAACTAGAATTTCTCAACAGATGCAAAAAAGCAAAAACAGAAAATTTAAAATTAGTGCCATTTCTCCTAAGAAATGGGAAAGAAAATTTTGTGTAAGTTGACCCATTTCACAAAATAATGGAAACGCCAGGGTCTGTCAGAACGTAATAGAAAAGCAGCAGGACTGTTCAATTTAGACAAATCGCCATTAATAAAAATAAAATGCGTTGAATTTGTAAAATAAGATAGAAGAGCAGAAACAACGTAGATTAGTATTTTTGCTGTCAATTTGTAAATATATATAGAAGAAGGTGTCGAAGAAGAAGTCATAGCAAAGTCTGCTCTACGGTGTCAAAAAGACGTTAGACGTTAATTCAAACGTCTAACGTCGCTTGAAATTTCAAGTTCGATTTTTTTCGAGTTTACTTGCTGTCAACTTTAAACAATGTCTTCAAGCGTCCCAACAAACTCAAAAATGTCATGGGCAGCAAATATGACTGGTAGAGACCGGATTTCTGCTAAAATCAAAAAAACGGTCCAGGGCGCAGAGATTACAAAAAGTTTTCAATACGTAATTCTAGATGTAGCTTAAACATAGTTTTTATGAAATCAAAATATTGCATATTAATCCTTTCGGCAACAAAAAAAATTGCTGTCAATAGTATTATAACTTTATAAAATCAATGTTTAAGTTGTATATAAAACTTGGTAGCAACATTTTTTCGTAAACCCTCCGAGTCCTAAACAGTTTTTTATGGATTTAGCAAAAAATCCAGCCTCCACACCGAATACGACAGCCATATATTTGCTGTCCATAGCATTTTTGAATTTGTTGGGATGCCTGAACATAGTTGACAGCAAAAAAACTAGACAAAAACCGCACTTGAAAATTCAATTTTAATTCAAACATCCCCCCCAATACCGCAGAGTACAACCCGTTATGTCTCATTCTTCAACCTTTTTTTGCACCTACTTACAAACTAACAGCAAAAAAATCCATCCACGTCGTCTCTTGCTCTCCTATCTTAGACTATAAAAAAAATAATCAAAAAAACTGAAAAGCAAAAAACATAACGGCTATTTGTCTAAAGAGAGCCCGGAAACATCCATTCAGCAACGTGCTCAAGAATAGAACTTTTCAAGAAGTACTATGCAGTAGTGATCTGCCGTTCACGACCGATAGTCAGTGCCTGCAGACCATACACAGTAAAAAGAGTTCACTTCACCCACTGGCTCATTAAATTAGGTGAACGGTGACAAAACAAAATTATCTTCAGCGATGAGATTCATTTTCACTATCATGGCTTCGTAAACAAAACAAAATTGCCGCATTTAGAGCGAGTAGAAAATGCATCCAAAACATGAACAAACAAACAGTCAATAGCAAACAAAATAATAAACCAGTTTTTTGTGTCAAGTTAGATGTATTGAATTTAGAAGAAGTGATTCTAACAAAACGGTGCCACTTGCGACACATCACGTAGCCGCCTAGATCGTGCATTTTAACTTTCAGCACCTTTGAGCTCTGAAAGTATTTAAAGTCAAATCAAGTTTATATCAACGTGCTCAAGACCACTCAAAATTTGAAAAAGAAGATTGAACTCCGTATCACTGAAATCTAGCCACAGTTATGCTGAATCGGGATTAAAAATGTGTCAGCAAAGCCGAGAACAGCGTTTATCAAATCTGTTTCATACATAATTCTCACATGCTTACTTTATGATCAAATCAAAATTTCGATATTTTTTCAACAAAAACTAATTACTATAAAAAAACTATATACACCCTTGTATTATTGTTTCCAAGTATGAGAAGAAGCATATGAAACTGCACTATCTATTCTAAATTAAAATAAAAAATCAAGGTATTCAAGCGTCCAAATTCATTACTTCCCGAGAATCATAATCTGCAACTATTTAAGGTCAATGTGTGTTGACTGTTTTAATCTCGTTATGACATCAAGTAATTACATATCAAATTTAAAATTAAAAATAAAACCTTTAGATGACCTATTTATCATAGAAACTTAAAAAAAGCTTGGCTGACCCGACCACTTATTTTTTAGCATGCCTAGACATATTACTGAGTGCCTTAGAATTAACAAAAGATCAACTCAGGTATTAAATTTAAAAATAAGTAACATTATTTTTAGTTACAATTATAATCAATAAATTAAATGTATTGTCAAAATTAAGAATACACAAATTGACAATTTTCAAAAAGATCTAAACGCCATATGCGTATATTGTAATACTCGTTTAATCAGTTTTTCAAATCATGAAAACCGTTTTGATCGGAATTTCGAACAAAAATTCAGTATACTAATTTTGTTGTTTTTTATATTACGATTAATGACTCAATTATCATATTAAATGCAATGACTATGATCATTGAAATGAGTGAAATAATAGCAATCGAGTCAACTCTCCATTGTATTATTCCATCGATACCAAGTATACATATATGTATAGAATACATAACTGCAAACTATAGTGCAGTGTAAAATAATTGCCACCTGCACAAGTCACAAGTTTTTTTAAGTTAAAGAATATTTTACACATTGCAATAATATTATTAAAATCTATGAAGATACAATGAAAGTTGTTACAATGAAAGTCATCGCGAACAACTGGGTACCATAAACAATCGCATTGAACAATATACCAATATTTCCTATTGAATAAAAAACCGTGCTACGGGTAATTACGTTATATTTTATATATTCAATAAATAAAATGCATTTTTTAATTCGACTATGTCCAAATTTACAGAAATCAATTAACAGTGTTTCTAAAATAAAACGATACTTTTTTTACGCAGTAAATTATTTAGGTCGAATTTATTTTTCATATTTCAAATTTCATAAACATTGTTCTTCTAAATTTGGATGACAAAACAAGTTTTAATCATAAAAAATTCTCTTTTTGTTATAATGAAAATAAAATATTATATTATGTACATATTTTCCGAGATAAATAGGAGTATCACAGCGTGAGAATTAAAGATTATGTTTTCATTGTTGAAATTGCGTACATCTATTATACTCCAACAGGAACCCTAGGCAGGTTAAATAATGTGTTGGATTATCTTAGAATTAGAAGTTTAACAGTGAGTAAGAGTCGAGCTGCTGTAACAACAACCCTACAATTAAAATGATCGACATTTGATTGCAAGGATTTGCCATACATTTTATAAACATGTTTTCATTTAAATATAATATTACTTACCAATAATAGATTAAGTTTATAATCATGTTTGTTTAGAAAAAAAATATGTTGATATGTTTAAAAATTGAACAATATAAAATTACTTTGTTTGTCGCGTAAAAAAATATATATTTCCGCATTTACCGGATGTGCACTTATAATCCAAGCTATGTCCGATTTAGTTATAAAATAAATGCGACTGTCCGTCCATAAATAATACAAAGGATTTTGTTATATTATGATAAAATACATTATTTCCCGAATATCAGCAAGATAGAAAGAATAGAAAATGGCAACACGGCATTCAAGAATCAACTTACGTTACAGTGTGTGTGACCGAGTAGTGGGGCATCGGAGCTCTGGGGTGAGGAATTTAGTGGGAAACCGGCAAATTCCCTAAACCGATGACCTACTTTCCGGGCCCTATATATTTTGCAACTTTCACAGATCCCTCCCCCTCCCGCGCACAACCACCACATGCACCGCACCGGGACGACGCAGCGGCCGAAAAAAAATCAATGACATTAAAAAATAAATTTTTGTAAAAAATATTGAAATTGTAAAATAAAACCCTTTACAGAAAACAACCACCGACTTGTTTATAATAAACAATATAACCAATGACAGCTTATAGAAAGGTTAATTTCTTTTTGAAAAATAAATAAATGTACATTTACATTTGCAATGTTGCTGTGAATATAGTGGGAAATTTTACATTTTGTTCATCTCACCGCCAATAAACATAGCTGAGGGGTCTCTTTTGATGACTTGAAGCTAAACTCGGTCGTGGTTAATAGAAGGCAAGTCACTCACTGCAAACACACAATCACTTACTCGGTGTGCCGATGGGTACAAACGTTTCAGACTCATTAGTGATACTTAAGAAATTAATACACAAAACTGTAAAAAACTAAAGACGTTTTCACTACGAAACGGAACCATCGATAAAATGGCGTCGGCCAATCGCAGGGCTCGGTTGGAGTGAGTGCGCGAACACGTGACGTAAGTCTATGCTCGGGCCGGTCGCGCACACACCAGGCGAAAACAAAAACGAGGAAGTCCGATGACGACACGAAGGAAGAAGGGTTGCGCACACGCGGAAGGGGGAGCGGAGGGCGAAAGGCCGACTTTTCAATTCCGGGTCGGGAAAACTGGATCGTGTGGGGCCATCGGATTTTGTCTACTATCACCGTTTTCTCTCTCTGTCGCATGTTCCACTCTCCTTTAATCCTATGCCGCAGCGTACTTATCAATGTGCGCCAAAGACAAAGGGGGATCCCCCGCGCTTGTCTATGACGCTCTTTGTGAACAATTAAAAATGCTCGACATACTAGACGCAGCTACATTTTTAGATTCACACGGGTAGACCCCGACGCGGAACAAAACGCCAGCCAGTTTGGTGTTTATTTATAAAAAGTGTGGAGGAATTTTGCAATGCGGTAGCGCGTGTAGTTGGTTGCATATCCATTCATATTTATTGGCTCTATTATGAGACGACATTCAATGCCAACTGCCAAATCCAGTGAATCGATAATCATTTCATTGATACATATTCACCTTCATACATTGTATAAGTGATTGAGCATACAAAAATAAATATTAAATTTTATTTATTAAAGTATTAGAATATTTGTGAAAAAATTGTAATAAAATATATGACATGATCAATTTTGGCAAGAAAGCAACTATGTACATACTAAATACAACGCAGAATGTAGACAAATAATATACGTTGTCTTATAATTCTAAGTCCTATATATTATAATTCTAAGTCCTATATAGTATTAAATTATACAGTGTGTCGTACGGTGTTACTTTCTTGTGTATGTTGTTTAACCATTTTTTAAATTTATTATACAACCATAATGAAACGTATAAATAGCATGTTTCTTTAAATGACATAATATTTGTCTAAAATTTAAAAAAAAAAATCATATTCTGTACTACATAGTTTTGAATAAATGGTTTTAAAAGGCTTGATATTTACCAATTTGATTTTAGTATCTGCATCATACCAGTTTGTTTGGAAAAAGATGTCATTGTACACAAACATATTTTTTACTTTAGAACCAGCACAGCGATATAAAGGGTGATTCATTTCGAGGTACTTAAGTCATTTTTATCGGTAATCTTTATGATCATACAAAAAACCATTTTGTACATTTATTTTTTTAAAGATAATTTTTTCAAATGTTGGCTCCAACTACGGCTAACAGTCTATTCAGAAGTTTCAATTTTCGTTCTAGCAATAAAGACATAATTTCACGGGCTTATTAGAACCAAATGTCGTCATGATTACCGGTTTCAATTTTAGGCAGCAAATAGTCTTATTATTATGCAATAACGGGCGCCATTCACAGTTACGTTCCGGCCGGCCTTGCAGCACACCCAACCGTTATTTTGTTGAATGTAATAGCAGCTCTTGATTTTTTTCTGGTTGCTCTTTAGCTCAAATACGGCAGTTTTGCCTATTATCGTAGCCATTAAGCCAGAAATGAGCCTTATCGCTGAATAAAATTATTGTCGAAAACAATAGATCTTTTGAAGCTTACCAAGAGCTCAAAGCTTAAAACGGTGACAATTCGGAAAGTCAGCCGGCTTCAATTCTTGCATAAGTTAAATTTTGTATTCTTTTAAACCAAGATTCTTACGTAAAATACGCCAAATCGTTCTATACGACAAGCCAAACAATTGAGAATTACTCCAAATTGATTCTTCGCGTACACTCTCGGCTACCGCCGCTATATTTTCTTCACTATGTGCTGGATGTGGTCTATTTGATTTCGTATTATCTAACAATAAAAATTAAGTTATAAATTTTTTAATGGTACAAGGAATTGTGCGTTTGGTAGGCCTATTATGTAAACCATAAGTTGCTCTAAACATGCAAAACACTTTCCTCATAGACGGATGATTTTCGTAATACAGCTGAATAATCAGTAGACGCTGTGCCGGGCTAATTCTTTGATGAAATGTCAAACATTACTGAACAAAAATATAACAGTTTGACTCAGCGCACGCTTTATCTAAAAACCACTACTGAAAAAAATACCTCTAAATGAAACACTCATTATAAACATGTTTTATGTAAAAAAAAATAATTTTAGGGTATAACTTTCAAACTATGTAGGTGCCAATTAACAATGAAAAGCTATTAATTGTTGCAATTTAGCCAACATACTAAAATCAGTGGCATAGATACAACACAGATTTTAAGAATGTTCTTTATTTTATTTTTTTCATCAGATTATTTTTATTGCATATTTTTTAAATACTCACTGAAGGTCTCTCAATATTGTGTATTTTATAAATCCAAAAATAACAAAAAAGTTTAAGCGTTTACACTAAGCTTTTTTATCACACTCGTGCCGTGCTGTTTGCATTGTAATCGAATCACAATGTCGTCCATGTGACTTTGCGTTGCTATGCTACACTACATGAAAGGAATAGTAACGATACGATCGGTATGGCAAATTGTCAGCCGCCTTGCAGCTGACACCAAAGTGATGCAACCAATATTCGTTCCGTATAATATCAACCAGAGTAACCGGTGAACAGTGGGGTCAGTTACCCTAAAAGCTGGTATTAATTCACAAATTAAAGTGCAATAAACATATTTGTCTTTATGGCCTAGTGTAGCCAACACTTGGGCCTGAAAAAATGCGCGTGTCTCAGAACCGATAACGCCTTTCTTGGTCTTTGCTGTAGTTTTGAAAAAATAAGTTTTGAGATAAGATCGCGTTTAGCATTGTATTCAGAACAATTTGTCAAATGAATTTTGAAGACTGCGTTTTTTCTTAAATCAACCTAAATTAAACTTTTTTTGTCATGGAGCTGTCAACCTTAGATATGTGTTATATTTTCAGTACTTTTTGTTTTGTGAAAAAGTAGTAACACTTAAATAAAACGTTTAGAAGTTATCATTGTATATCGTTCTGCAAAATAGTGTGTTTGCAGAGATAGGTAATCTTTTAGTTGTGTATTGAGCACTTTTGTTTGCATTGTTAAAATGCGCAGTCATAGTAAAATTAGGGCACATTTTAAAATTTTGCAAATTTTTGCGATTTTAGTTTTAAAGACAGAATTGTCAGGAATGGTTCCGTAGTAAACCACCGGGAGCGCTTCACTCGCACTGGAGTAAAATACCGCCCATGGCGCCGATCACCCAATAAAATTAAACTACCAATTGTGTTTACACCCAAAAGTATCCTCATCTTCGGTGCTACTTTTAAAGCAAACAAATAATCATTTTGTGATCATTTTTGCGGCATAATTTTTTTTACATAAATATCATTAATATGAACTAAGTTTGAAATAAATTGAACAATTTTTATCACTAAACTTTTTTATTTATTAATATATTTTTACCAAAATAGCTTATTCAAATGTTGTTATATACTCATAATAATGTCGTAAACAGAAATGAGTATGAGTAATCTTAATTAACTTCCAAAAAAAGCTAAACGATAGTTTTATGGGACAATTTTCCCACCTTAACAGTTAAGAGCATACTGACCGCTGCCTTGATTTGTAACATTTTAACAAAAACGGCAACTTTGTTGTCATTGCTGTTTATACATATTAGATAATCGATTTATTTTTTCACCAGTACATTCAGAAAGGATCAAACTATAATATGCCGGAGTATTTTTTGTCAAAATATATTTGCAAATAGCAACAAAATGCTATTAAAAGTACATAAAAGCGTATTTATTTCTATACTTGATGACTTTTTTCGGCTATTTCTTAACTGTTATTTGACTAAAATAATACTCCGACATATTACTGTTTAATCTTTTCTGAATGTACTGATAAAAAAATATATCGATTATCTAATAATATGCAGAAACAGCAATGACGCCAAAGTTGCCGCTTTTGTTAAAATACTATAAATCAATTTAATTTTACAAATTATAATTCTTTTGGTTCCAACGACTTCTGGTAATAAGTTCATAACTTAAAATAAATTTATGAATGTTTTTGAGAAGTTCCGGAAAAATTTAAATTGAATATCAGTTAATTTATTAACAAACCAAATTTAAGAAATGTCAATGTGTTTTGAAGAATGATCTAAATACCAAATATACCTCTTTAAGGGCCGCTTTTACAATTGTCAGATAACTTAAACCAGGAATAAATTTATCTAAATGTATAAACCTGGTATAGCATTAGTTTTGCCCTTGTTACAGTCTACATAACCTATTGAAACGTCAATAATGACTTATAAACTGACGTATAAATTATTTATACGCAAATTTGTTGTGCGCGTTACTTGGTTACTATACTAGAGAAAACTACTGCTTCAAGCACCGGATAAGTTAGCCTTGGTTTATTTCTTCGAAACATACAAATAAAGTTTTATGAAAATGCTAGGACTCGGGGCCATTGTAAAATTTCAATCACCCGCACACTCGAGTAGAATCTCTATTCAATGAATCCCAAATTAGAACTAGAAATAAAGACGAACCACTTGAAGGTCCCATCGATTAGGCCAATCAAGGAAATAATGCTCGACGTTTATCAATTTTCTTATATGCAAATTTTTTTGCAACAAATCCTACTTTAACTGTAACACGTTTATGCATTTTCTAAAAAAATATTTATCACGAAGATGGCCGTTTCTGGAACTGACTTATAAATTGACGTATACGTTGTTTATAAACTAATTTGTTGTGCGCGTTACTTAGTTACTATACCAGATATAAGTTATAAGAGATTGTAAAAGCGCATTTTTATATATTCCTTAGATAGCGCTATTCCTTGTTTAACCGACAATTGTAAAAGCGGCCCTAAAAGTCTAAATTCAAGTCAGGATAAATGAATAAGATCAAAAGCTACATTTGTAATGAAATATAGTAATTGGCTAAAAACATGGAAAGAACGGTGCTTTTATCAAAAAGGTAATGAGCGCACTAAGCTTATAAAGACGAAATGTTGTAGGATTTTCATTATGTTTTTTCTCTATTTTATCTAAAAGATTTTTTTCACTATTTTTTCGTTAAATTGTAGGTCAAAGTCTATACGAATCCAAAGTTTAAAAATTTTATTAAGTCATTTCTACTTCCATCCCTTAAAAACTATTCCAATTTATTAATAAAAAAATTTAATTATTTTTTTCGTAATCACAAGCTTAATTTGGACAAGTTTTATAAGTTTGCCAAAAAAAAATGGTTGCTCTGCCCCACTGTGCGGTGGTTAGTTTGCTGAAAAGTTTTGTTCATTGATTGGAATATAAAAACGTCAATTTCAGGTGACTCCTAACTTATAATGAAAAACATCATGCGGTCGCAACTATTTGTAACCAATATCAGGTAACCGCGTTCCGTATATTAACTAACGTATTTCATTCGCTTTATTTCATAAACGAAATAATAATATGCAAATGAAGGTTTTAAACCTGCAAAAGCGCAAACGTGTAAATAAAAGTTGGTTTGAAAATAGAATGCGCGTTAAGCAAGTGTCAGGCCACATATGCAAAAAAATAATAGATACGTAGACGACCAAAAGCAAACTCTTAGCATACGCGCCAAAAAGTTACACAACTTTAAAAAAAATTTAACACTCAGTAGAGAACTATTTCCAGAAACATAATTTGTTAAACTGGTAGTGTTTTAATTGCCTTTTGATGATACTACTGCACAATGGATTCCAATTACTAATGCATATTGTCCAATTGTTGAAATAGATTTTTTTGCAGCTACCTGAAGCATTTTATAAATTTATTGAAAATAACTTCAACTAATATCAGCACTAATACGAATAATATTGTAGGCGACTTTAATATTTGTAATCTTCAACAATCATTGTCTGGCCAACACCCTAATCTGTTAATTAATTTTAAATTTCTTAAATTATAACAATCTTTTACAACATAATACTATTCTAAAGGCCAGTAATACAACACTTGACCTTGTTTTAACGTCTTCTGATACTACCTCCCTTTTTCTTTATTATCTCCCATTTGTAACCAAACCAAAGATATTTATCAACCAGCTCTCGATTTTGAGAAACCATTTTAGGTCGACTGGTTTGTGGATATTTTCCATTCTTATTGACGATAGACTAGGAGCGGTTGCGTATACCTGTGCGCATCCCTCTTGTTCAAGTGAAAATTGAGCATTTTCGAAACTTTTTCAAAACATTTTAAGATAAAAAAAAAATCATAATTTTTTATGACACAACAATTTAAAATGTCTGGCAATTTAATATACATATTGTAATTTCATGACAAAAGAATATACTGTTAGTTTGCCAGACAGAAATTCGATTGTTTAATAAGCGAATTGATAATCCAGGAAAGAATAAGCGAGTTAGAAGAGCGGGTGCAATACAGATATAACAACCGATTTTTTTCTGGCAAATTAACAGTATTTATATAAATATATAATTTTCACCTCTTCAGAGAGATTGCGCTTCCAGGTATACGCAACCGCTCCCAGCTGCCAGACGCGGCGCGTCCTTACCTATCGCCAATAACTAGCCATAGACAAACACATTTCTCGGTAGTTTGCATGCGGCGAGAAAAGTGGCACATTTACTTGTGGCGAGCATTTTTACGACCTGCATCATAAACATCCACGCCAATCAAATGATTTATCTATCGTCCTGGTCTGTCACAAGTAAATCGGCCTATTTATGGACGTTTCTAACGATTTACTTGACAGATTAGCGTGGCTTTTGGCTCTCTGAAAATTTCAAAAGGCCACAAGCCGTGCCAACTTGCTCGTCGCATGCAAATGTGCCGAGAAATGTGTTTGTCTATGACTAGCTAAAACTTTTAAACCATGTGGCGTGCAAGTTGAGATATGTTGCCTTATATGCATGGCTCGTAATGTGGCGCGCTGAATCGGCTGAAACGGATTTTTCATCACTTTGGCTCGCAGCATGCAAATGTGCCGAGAAATGTGTCCGTCTATGGCTAGCTAATAAAGATGGAAAATATTCAAAAACTAGTCGACCTGAAATAAATTTTTTCGCGACGTTGCTAGCTTTTATACTATATAATTTGCCGTTTTATCCACAGCAGACATACACATAATGTTTTAAAAAAGTTCATTTATCTGGCTTGCACACTGCTTTTCTTGACACTAATTGGTCACTAGTCTAAGCTGAAACAGATGTTGACGTATGCGGTGATAAATTTGATCAAACAATATCAAACATTTTAGACAGAACTGTTCCAAAGCCAATTTCACGTAAGTCGTAGTCTAGATATCTTCGGTGGTTCAGCACTGATTTAAACAAAAAACTTAGAAAAAAAAAAATGTTTACTACTGCCGCTGAGGCAAAACTCAAAAGCGATCCAAATAAATTTTGGTCATACATTAATTGTTTAAAAACCAGTTCAAGAACTCCATCAATGATGACTTTTAATGGAATTATGAAATCAGACCAACAAGAAATTCTGATAATGTTTTTAATAGTGTTTACAAAACTTTAAATTTATCAAAAAAATCTAATAATACTATTCCTAGAATCAAACCTATATTATCCGATAAAGTTGTGCAATCTTCTAAACGTCTAAATGCAAAATACACGTGAGGTCCTGATGACATTCTTTCTTTCTTAGTTAAAGACTGCGCTGCTGTTTTAGCAGAACCACTACATTATTTGTTAAACTTAATATTAAAAACTTCATTTCCAAAACTATTGAACATTGCTCGTATTAGAACAACTTTCAAAAAAGGAAACAGAGAAGACATATTAAACTATCGTCCAATTGCTTTAATTAACAATTTTGCTAAAGTTTTTGAACGGATAATAGCAGAACGGTTTTATTTTGATGTAAAAAGTCTAACATCAGATAACCAGCAGCACGGTTTTGTCAAGTAAAGGTCTACTGCTATGTTTTGTTAGTTTCTTTGAATTGTTATTGTTATGTTAAAAGTGATATGTAAAATTTGTTTTGTTTTCAAATTTATTCGAACAAAATCTGATTAATGGCCGATCTCAATTGCTAAGTTTGGTTTATATTATAAACGCGGACCTACTGCTTAACTATTGACAAAGACAAAACTAGCGGCTTATATTTAACCAATAGTTAAGCATTATGTCTGTTTATATTGTCTAACTTTGCAATTTAACTCGGGCTTAAATTTTAAGATGTGATTGTTTATCAATTTTAAGCATTTTGCCGTAAGAAACCGTTGACGTTGTGGTATCAAACAGTTTTAAACCGTTGCGATGTCGCGAGTTACCGGTTGGCGGTTATTTACTGTTGACTCCAAACGTACCAACCAGCGAGGTGAATTTAAAACCGTTGTTGGAAGCAGTTTAATATGTCCGGTATGTCAAAATTAAATATGATACCCTATAATGAGATGAATTGTCAAGAATAATTATGAAAATAATTAGTAAAAATTGCTATTAAGTATAAAACATGAATATTTTATGTCAGTAAATATTTATATTGCAAATATTTTACTAAATTAATAATAATCATAAAAAAAATTAAAAAATAGAGAGAGATGAAAATACAGGGAGTTTATAAATGAATGGGATTATGTAATCACTTTAAATGTGCCGCTTTTTTTAAATTGTCCACTATATTATTTGACATTGATATTTTGACAGATCAACTTTGACAGCTGTCAAGCAAACATATGAAAACATATGTAGTATAGTGAACAACTTTAAAAAGGCGGCATATTTAAAGTGATTACATAATCCCATTCATTTATAAACTCCCTGTATAACCGCTGTTTGATCACTAGTACGGTACGTACGGTTTCTCACGGCAAAACGCCTATTATTTATTACAAAATAGAACAGGTTATGTTGTCAAATGTCATAATGCCAATTGTCAATATTGTCATAATTAATAACTGCCACACTAAATTGTATGATAAATAATGAACTATATTTTTTATTGTACTATTGATCCTTTAACATTATAAATTCTTCTTTATTTTGTTCCTTTATATGAAATTTTCCGTTCTTCAGCAGCAATATGATCCCAGGATATCCACTAACAAAAGGCTTTCCATACGATACTGTTGTTCTGACTGGAGTCGTAGTTGGACAGAATACATATTAGGAAACGGAAACGTATGCGCAGGATAATGATCCGCAAGTGTATGAATATCCATCACAGTACATTTTATTTTATATATTAAATAAAATAAAAAAATTTGATGTTTCAAATGGATCAAAAAATACTTTTTGTCACACTTCTTTTTTTAAATACAAAATTGGTCTGCTTACCGTTTAGATCAGGGGTTGGCAAACAACGGCCTGCGAGCCAAATCTGGCCCGCCATATGTTTTTAATTCAACCCGCAAAATCCTCATTTCCAAAAAAAAAATTGCGGCGGATAAATTTTCTAAATTTAAACTATACTTTTATTTTTATTTTAATGCAAGTCCGTTTCAAAATAAGTTTGCTAATCCCTGGTTTAGATTACCAAACACTAATAAACAATCAAAAGGCGTTTTGCCATAAAAAAACCGTACATGCTATTAATCAAACAGTGGTTATATTTCCATCTTTCTCTATTTTTGGTTGATCGCGGAAATCTCACGAAAACACGGGTCGTAAACAGTTACAGCTGTTATTCATTTTCTTATGATTATAATTAATTTAACTAAATCCAAGAATTAAGCAAGGAGTACATTACGTAATCACGACCACAATTACCATCACGATATCCGTGAGTTGGCTCAATCAAAGATTAGCGCTATATATTTCATAAATTCGAACGATGTTAAAATTTGTAATATCTGACTTATGCGCCATCTAGTGATGTTAACACTAGGGAAGCTTAAGTGACGCTCTCTTAAGCGTCCTTCATCTTGTTTGTGACGCTGTACGTAACAGACGTGTTTTTCCTTTGCCCCAACAATATACTATTAATTCACACAAGTGTTTGATTACGTTAATCCGAATATCCAACAGGTTATGGGCCCAGTGCGCGTGTTAATTAGTAGTGCGGTTTAGTAATCGAGATCTTAAGACTTTTACCGGTCGATCGTCGCGAACAACCACGTGTTTGGTGTGAGGTTAAAGATGTCGGGAAGTTACTTAGTGAATGTGCCGAGGCTGAAGGGTCGTGAAAACTATGATGATTGGGCCTTCGCGGTGGAGAATTTCTTGGTTCTCGAAGGACTTCATGGATGCATCATAGAAGACGAAGCTGGCAGACAAACTGAAGCTAAGGTGGCTGAGTGCAAAGCCAAATTGATATTAACGATCGATACTTCGTTATATGTCCACATCAAGAATGCAAAGACAGCAAAAGAGTTGTGGAAATGCTTGAAAGGAATGTTTGATGACAAAGGGTCGACAAGGAAAATAACACTGCTGCGAACATTAATTTCCACAAGATTAGATAACTGTGATAGCATGCTGGCGTATGTTAGACAGATTGTGGAAACGGCCCAACGGCTGAAGAGCACAGGTTTCGAAATTTCCGATGAATGGGTTGGATCTCTCCTACTGGCAGGTTTGCCGGAGAAATATTCGCCGATGATAATGGCGATTGAGCATAGTGGAATCGCCATAACGGCCGACAACATCAAATCGAAGCTGCTCGACATGGAAGATACTGACAGTGCAGGTAGCGCATTCAGCGCTAGATGGCGTGGACAGGCAGGCAACTGTAATGGGAAAGGCGTCCGGGGTGCCAGTGAGGTCACTGACAAGGACAAGAAGAAGCAATTGTCAAACGTCAAATGCTACCATTGTAAACAGTTTGGTCACTACAAGAACAAGTGCCCACAGCAGAAAGACAGCGATAACAGAAATGGAAGTGCACGGAAGAACTTTGGACTAAGTGCCGTGTTCCTATCGGGTGAATTTAACAAAGATGATTGGTACGTTGATTCAGGTGCCAGCGCTCACTTCGTTGCTGACGAAAAGTGGCTGCAGAGCACGTCCAATAGTGAATTTGTTAAAGAAATTATCGCTGCAAACAAAGAAACAATGACTGTGTCGTGCAAGGGTATCGTCAAGCTTCATACGCGTGTGAACAATGCGGTGAATGACGTCACCATCAGAGATGTATTTTGTGTACCCAAGTTATCCACAAATTTACTTTCAGTTAGCCAGATGATAAAGGCAGGGAATAAAGTGAAATTTGATGAGGATGGTTGCTCTATCTACACGCAAGATAATCAACTAGTGGGAACAGCTACACAGACGAACAATGTTTACAAGTTAAACACAGCTGATGATGAAGCATGTTTGCTTGCAACTAACACATGGCATAGAAAGTTTGGTCATGCAAACAGTTCAACACTAAATCAAATGTCGAAGAAAGAAAGTGTCATTGGTATGAAAATGGATGGAGAAGTCGTTGAATCCAAAAGAAGCTGTATGGTATGTTGTGAAGGAAAACAGACTCGAGCACAGTTTCCTAAGAAAGGAAATAGAGCAGAGAGCATTTTGGAGCTCATTCACATGGATGTGTGTGGGCCAATCGAAACGAAATCGTTTGGTGGCTCTAGGTATTTCCTCATAATAGTTGATGACTACAGTAAGATGGCTTTTGGTTATTTCCTGAAAACGAAAGATGAAGTTTTCAACCAGTTTAAACAGTTTGCTGCGATGGCGGAGAATCAAACAAATTGTTCCATAAAGATAGTGAGATCAGACAACGGTGGTGAGTTTTGTAATAAGCAGTTTAAAGCTTTTATGAGTCAAAAAGGCATCATTCACCAGATGACCACTCCTTACACGCCCGAGCAGAATGGCTCAGCTGAGCGGATGAACAGGACGGTGGTGGAAAAGGCTAAATGTCTCATGTTTGATGCAAAACTGGACAAACGTTTTTGGGCTGAAGCCGTTAATCACGCTATCTATTTGAGAAATAGACTTCCGGTAGCAGGAAGGGGTGAAAAAACACCGACTGAAATTTGGACAGGCCGTAAGCCAGATGTGAGCCATCTTTGCATCTTTGGCAGCAAGGCAATGGTGCATGTGCCAAAGGAGAAGCGGCTGAAATTCGACAAGAAAGCCAAACAAATGATTTTTGTCGGCTTTAGTGACAATACAAAGGGGTATAGGCTATATGATCCTGCAGAGAGCAAAATAATCGTGAGCCGAGACGTCATAATCCTTGAAGAAGATGACTTGTTGACCATTAATGTAGATCACAGCCTGGATGAAGATCAACACATTGGTGTTGAGGCAACTGATTCAGTGGGGGCAGCAAGTGAAGACGATGGTGAAGAGACTCCAGTGTCATCGGATGAGTCCATTGCACCGTCGGAAATAGTCAACAGCAGTGGAGACTCATATGTCCCAGATGACTGCAGCGCATCAGGCAGCGAGGGACATGGTGACTACATCGAACAAGAAGTAAGAAAGTCATCCAGAACTCCGAAGCCGAAGATACTTCACGATTATGTGACTTATGCAACCTACGCGGGAATTGACAATGACATCGACGTGCAAGAAGACCCCTCCAGTGTGGAACAGGCGTTGGCTCGTCCAGACCACGAGAAATGGAGATGCGCGATGGACCACGAGCTCAGCTGTTTTGAGAAGAACCGTGCGTGGGAAATCGTCGACGTCCCAACGAAAGGGACGATTGTGAAGTGCAAGTGGGTTTTCAAGCGCAAGTGTGACGGTCTTGAAGTGCGGTATCGTGCGCGTTTGGTGGCTAAGGGATTCAGTCAACAGCCAGGAGTAGATTATAACGAAATATTTGCGCCTGTTGTACGTCACTCGACCTTAAGATTGTTGTTCGCTCTATCAGTAAGGTTAAAGTTAAAAATGTATCATTTAGATGTACCAACTGCTTTTTTGAATGGGGATTTAGATGAGGAAGTTTTTATGATGATGCCTGAAGGTTTCAATGTGCAAGACAATGTTAACAAGGTACTTAAATTGAACAAAGCCATTTATGGTTTAAAGCAGGCATCTCGGGCATGGAATAAGAAGGTGAATGTTGTCATGAATGAATTGAACTACCAGAATTCTAAACATGAACCTTGCTTGTACACCAAGAAGAATGGTGATCGTTTGACTATAGTGGCATTATACGTAGATGATTTCTTTGTTTTTTCAAATTGTGTAGAAGAAATCAAATGCTTGAAAAATGTACTTATAAATAAGTTTAAGATCAAAGATCTTGGTGAGCTAAGGCACTGTCTCGGAATGGATATCGAGTCAGGAAATGGAGAAATTACTTTGAGTCAAGAAAAGTACATAGAGCAATTGTTAACTAAGTTCTCAATGGAAGATTGTAAGACTATAAAGACTCCTATGTCACGAGATAACGCCGTAGAGCTAGCCAAAGAAGTTGATGTGCCATACCAACAGTTAGTTGGAAGCTTGATGTATTTAGCGGTATTGACGAGGCCTGATATATCTTATTCTGTAAGTTTTTTAAGCCAATTTAATAATTGTTATAATTCAACCCATTGGTCTTGGGCAAAGAGAGTGCTTAGATACCTAAAACTAACCAAAGGCTTAAAACTGAAATATGTACAAGGTAAAGAAACTTTGGAGGGTTTTACGGATGCCGATTGGGCGGGAAACCCAGCTGATCGCAAATCAGTCACAGGGTTTTGCTTCAAGCTATCAGGCGCCACAATATCGTGGGAAAGTAGAAAGCAAACTACCGTTGCATTAAGTAGCACTGAAGCAGAATATATGGCTTTATCTGAAGCCACTAAAGAGGCCATTTATTTGAGAAATCTAATCAGTGAACTCGTGGATGAAGATAAATGCGTGACTGTTTACAGTGATAACCAAAGTGCTATTAAGTTGTCAGCAAACCCGGTGTTTCATAAGCGTTCAAAGCACATAGATGTAAGACACCACTTTGTAAGAGACGCTGTAAACGCGAAACATGTGGAAGTAAAGTATTTGTCCACACATGAGATGCCCTCGGATGTGCTTACAAAGGCATTGTGTACAGAAAAGCACAATAAGTTCGTGAGAGAGATGGGACTCACTCAATAAATGTTAAATGTAGCGCAATTATCAGATCTAGTGGGGGTGTTAAAATTTGTAATATCTGACTTATGCGCCATCTAGTGATGTTAACACTAGGGAAGCTTAAGTGACGCTCTCTTAAGCGTCCTTCATCTTGTTTGTGACGCTGTACGTAACAGACGTGTTTTTCCTTTGCCCCAACAATATACTATTAATTCACACAAGTGTTTGATTACGTTAATCCGAATATCCAACAAACGAATCCGTAAATTGATCTCAGAGTATTAGTACGAGCACAAATTTGTGTGCTAGTAAATGTCATAAAAGATGATGTAATTGTGCATCTGTAAAAATAACAGTAAAAACAGATGTAAACATTATTGTACTATTGGCTTGTTCTAGCAGCACTTTTTAGAACACATTCCATCAGTACTGGACCTTACACGATCAATAATACTGTCAATATTTTAGAATATTGACAGTATTATTGATCGCGTAAGATGCCTTTTTGTGGTAGCATTACTATTTACTATAAATAGTTTTGCGGTTGTCAAATTTAATCAACCGTTACTTTAACTGGCTCTCATGAATTCCAGCGTAACACTTCTAGAAATTACGTAAAAGTAATTATTATGCGCGTTCGTTTCGCCAATATCACTGAAATTTTGATCACATGGTGATGATAAATTAAACAAATTCGGTGACATAAATTTAAAAATATGACGAGTAATGAATAAAACAATTTGAGATAAGGTAAAATTGGTCGTTCTTTGTTATGTATCACGTTAAACAATAATTCAGTAATATTTTAGGTCATCACCAAGTGATCAAAATTTCAGTGATATTGGCGAAACGAACGCGCCTATACGGGGCATTAGTGTGACGTCACACGACAGTGGCGCTATTGGCGCCAACGCGGATTATCAAAACATCTACTTTATACATAGGTAGAAATACTTGTTGGATTTAATTGTGTCGTTATAAGATATTTTTTTGCAATCTAATGCACCAAAATGGATTAATATTATATTAAGACATATTTTGATGTACAATTTGTATATATTAGATGATACAATTTTAAATAAACACATATTGAAATTCGGAAATACAACATAACCTCACAAACATTGTAAATATTTAATAAATACTTTTTGAATTCAATGTTAATTATACTGTAAATTTGATCAACTGCAACAAATTATTATTAAAGTTTAAGTTTAAATATTTATTTAGCAAATTTTAATATTTCATAAATTTAGAAAAATTATTAACTAAGTAACTAAATATGTAAATATGTTAATATTAAACATAATATTAAATAATGAACCATCAAACAGTTTTTATAATTTTATAATAACATATATTTATGTTTTTAAATTTAATCATTATACGTTACATTTGTTAAAATCAATAAGTAAGCGATTTGAAAAAGCTTATCGGCTGAGATTTTTTTGCTATTTAAAATATTTAATATATATACAGGGTGTAGATTAAATGGCGGATAAACGCCAGGTAACTTTATAGATCGTGCCAAAAGAAAACGAAAATCTTAATTCCAAAATGCTGAAAAACTTTTCGTTTGGCCTCACGAGGTCCTCAAAGTTTTGTTACGCTTGGCAACGTTGCAAACTTTCTAAATTCAAACCTATAATGTAGGCAACTTAATACACATAAAATAGGCAATTTAATACACACATCAAATTTTATTTTTTATTAAAAACTACAAATGTTCAAATTGGCCATCGTTTACTTCTAAACACTTTACAGCACGTATCGATATCGAATTTATGACGTTCTCAAGCATCGCCGGCGTTAAGCCTCGTTCATACTCATCCGATTTTTTCATTTTTTTTGCGATTAAAAATGGCCGCCTGTCGAAAACAAAAATTGCGATTATTTTAACTTTTTGCGATTTTTTTAAGAATTGACCTAACTTCATGCCATTGAATTTTTATTAATAATGTAATTAAATGAATTGTAATTAAATATTATTGTTAAAATAACTGTAATTGAAAGTTTCGCTAAATTTATCAGATTTTACAGTTATTAAATCAAACGCCAGTTCTGTAATGAAACAGATCAGATTGTGGTTATGTTTGTATTTGTAACTTCACTTCATTATACTTTTTGTTGAACCGACGTTTCGCGCGCTGTTGCCAAACTTACGTACAATAATTTAATGCTAAAAACAATTTATTTATTAAATACTAACAATCTCCAATGTTAATTATTAATTAAAACATCAAATAAAATAAAATAATTCAACTCCAACAATATAACAAAAATATTTTTAAAAAATGACGCGTTTTGTAACATATCTACATTTGTTTATGTGTTCTCGAGGTTAACTTTGATAAAATTTATTTTTTTAAATTGTATTTTCGAAAGTCATTTTTGATGATATTTTGTATTTTTATCAATCGGACAAAGTTGAATCAGTTTGAACATTGTGCGATTTTATTTTTAATAAAAATGCCTAACTTCATTTCATTTAAAGGTTGATATGTCATATAGGTTATGTATTTAAAAAAATAATAATTTTACTGATTATTACAAATTACATAAAACTATGTTTACAAAAATAATTAGTTTTAAATATGTGGTGAAAATTGGTTCATATAAATACTAAAAATAAATAATTTTACTTTTAAACTTTAAATAATGTTTAAATACAATAAAATAATTATTGTTTAAAACAAATATAATTAAATTAAAACATATTTTTAAGTTTTGAAAGGTATTATAGATCTAATTTTTAAATAAAATATTAGTATAAATATAAAAGTTACTAAAATAAAAACAAAATGTCACTAGAAAAAATCGCAATAAAAAAATCGGATCAGTATGAACGAGATTTTGCGAGAAATATTTTGTTACAATAAAAAAAATCGCATATCGCAAATCGGATGAGTATGAACGAGGCTTTAAATGTTAAATCTGTCAGAGTTGCTATATTCATGTCAATTATTTTAAATATATTTTCAAACAATCAATTGTGAATTGAAATAATTAATATTTTTATTTATGACAGAATCTAATAATTTATAATAGTTGTATCAGCTGCAATGTATAAATTGTTCTATAATTGAATAATAATTATAGTACCTATTTGCTGGATTCACACATTTATTTTGAAAACGCATTTTAGCCGCATGGTGAAACCACAAAAGTCACCGATGGTTTTTGTCAAGGGTGGTCACGGGATTGACATGGCAACGTAGTAGTTGTTAATCCAAGACAGACATAAGGCAGACCGCCGCATACTAGACGAACGCAACATAATATATTTCGCAAATGCATCAAAACACCATTCATAATTTAATAATGCGGTATGTGTCGTCAATGTGCAACCTCACACAATTTTAAATTAATGATTATCAAAAGAATAAAGTATATCATAATATTTAAATTGAATTTTATTTGAATTTAAAAGTCACTGGAGATCAGAATTGACCCCCTGACATTTATTGCATTGCCTACTTTATAATTTAAATTTTATTAAAAATTTTGCTCCGTTGCCAAGCGTGTTTTTAATTTAAATTTGATTTATTCTTCAAAAGTAATTTGCACATTTTTCAATGTTTTTTATTATTAAGTTTCAATAAACCTCGTAATTTTTATTATACTAAAAAAGAAAGCAAATTGGTACATAATATACGCAATTAAAACAATATTTGTATTGACAAAATTGAAACTTTGAGGACCTCGTGAAGCCAAACAAAGAGTTTTTCAGCATTTTGGAATTAAGATTTTCGTTTTCTTTTGGCACGATCTATAAAGTTACCTGGCGTTTATCCGCCAATTAATCTACACCCTGTATACATATATGTATATAATATATATATATACAATTATATTATTTTACATAATGAAAACAAACATAATAAATTAATTAAATTGTCTTAAGAATTTAATCGAGTAATATCTAATTTTGATTATCTATGTTCCGATTATGTGTAACGAAACTATGCATATATTGTTTTTGCAATTATATTTTATTTGATAATGCTTTTGTTTGTGTATTAACAATAAATTTTATAAATTATGTTTTATTTTACAAATATATTATAGATAATTGCTTTTGATCTGCCAATAATACAATCCGAAACTTAAATAATCAAAATTTACTCGACTAAAATCTTATATGATTTAATAAAAAGTTTAGCTGTTTATTATAATTTCATTAATAAAGTCAATAACTAAAAAAATATAAACTTTATATATATACAATTAATTAATAAACAAATAACAAAAATATTATCTTGGATAATCGAGGCAATTCTTTGAGTCAATTCTTGAGTAAAATACTACCTATTATCATAAATTAGTTTTACTGAATATAAAATACTATAGATATAATAAAAAATATATTAATTAACTTCAATTTAAGAAATGTATTTTAAAATTTAATTAAAACATTTTGTGAGGTTATATTGTAGTGAATGTTTTAATATGTGTTAATTTAAAATTGTGTTATTAATTATCTACATATTATACATAAAATATTACCTTGTTGAACAAATAATCACTGCACACACACTGAATTGCTGAAAAATATCTTATAAGGCCACAATTAAATCCAACAAGTATTTCCACCTATGTATAAAATAGATGTTATGATAATCCACATTCGCGCCAATGGAGCCACTGTCGTGTGACGTCACTACTAATGCCCCGTATTGTAGAAATTTGCAATAAAATATAATATAATTTATCTACGCCTATACGTCATCAGTCTTGTACAGCACACTTTTTTGATTACTTATTTGCAGAAACTATTACAAAAATTATTATTACATAGTTTTGTGCAATAACAGTACTCAGAAACATCAAAATTAAATCATATTTTTAATATTCGACATTGAAATGACATTTCTAAATATTATCAATAAAACGACAGATTTTACAATTTATTTAATTTTAAATTTGCAAAGATAAAATATTGTTCCAATTCATGTGTAGTAGCTCATTATTAAAATACTAAGCTCCTACAGAACTCGCATCACCAACCAGGTCGCTCTTGCAAACGCATACAAATTTTAAAATTAAGTTTGCATCTACTCAATTTGTATTGAAAATATTTATTACCGCCGAATAAACCTAACATAATCGACTAATGTTATCCTATAATAAATTAAAAATAAATATTAATTACCATTAAAAACTACTAACTTGTTATGGTTTTCTTCATTTAAATGTCTTAACAATGTCTTATTTATAAAAATAAAATATTACATTCTATTCTACTTTTATACAACCCAATTATTTGAAAAACTATTGCAAACCGTTCAAACTATGCACACAAATAAATTACTGTGTATAAAAGATTGCATAAGGATGACAAATATTTGTTTGTGTGCACAGTTTGGACGGTTTGCAAACTGTCCAAATCGTATGTTGGAACAGACCTAAAATAATTGCAAAAAAGGCTTGAAAATTCTGCATTTATGTATTTTCTCGTAAAATTAATAAACAGCGTACTATTTATTCAATGTTATGTAATTCCTTAAGTTTAATTTTTTGTGCCACACACACAATGCAATAAAACCCAACGGTTGCATGGCAATGACTAACAAATAAGTAGGCTTAGGATAAAAAAAAATTGACAATTCTTCAATTAAATATTTTTATAAAATGACTCACCTGTTTAGACGTTCCTCGAGTTGAATATGCGACAGCAAAGCAAAAAAGAATGATTTTATGTATTGCTATTAAATATAAATGTATGTATTTCTTCTATTTTATGTGTATATTTTCTATCTAGAATAACTTAAAAACACTGATGCTCGGCTATAGCACTAAAAGCATTTTGGGTGTAATCTAAAAAAATATATACAACTCGAAAACACTAAACACAAATTCAACACAAACTGCAAACGCGTCAAATAAACATCAACAAAAAATGTCTTTTGTCACGGACGCACGAGATGTGAAGTGTCGATTTTGTTTGTTTAAGTAGATTCATGGGCGACGTGATGTTTTTATTGTGTTCGAATGAATTGTATTTACTTTCTTCATTTCAAATTGTTTGTTTACAAATATTATAAAGTAAATGATGGATAGAGCCGGCGGCTAATACAGTGACAGATTTTGTTATTGAAAATATTTTATTATACACAATTTACACAAAGCTATTAATTACAAAGTTGAATGAAAAAATATGATTCACAGTGGAAACTATTTATACCGTACAGTTTTATCGCCGATTTATTTATGAATTATTAATGGTTGTATAATAGAAACGTCACATTTATTGAGTTATGTAGTAAATTATTTTACTTGTTTTTATTAATATGAAATAAACTACTTCATCCGAAATTATGTTGTATGTTGATACAAACAGCAAAAGCTATCAGAAATCAGAACATTTAAAAAACTTTTTTTCTGTATTATGTAGATCAGCCGTTATGGGATAGACTTTTAGGTGATACGCTGAACAAAATATTAAAAATATAGCTTTAAAAATCAATAATAACGCAATGTTAACATGGTGTTTATTACCAATTATTTTATCTGTTAAATTAATCATATTGAGTAAGCTACACGCAATCCTACTAATATTACTGTATGTAAGGTTTATTCACTGTCAACTACAGATACTTTATTCTAAATTTTTAACTGATTATCAAAACTGTGGATTTGAACTAAACAACATGTCATCTAAAACATTTTGATTTATAAAATTAGGAACTGCAGTTTAACTGATAATTAAATAACATAGTATTCCAATGTCCAAAGCAAGCTGCTATACAACTAATTATGCAAGCAAAATTTAAGTATTACAGTATCAATGGCAACAGCTTTACAATGATTATTTCCAACATCTGTTAACAAGCAATTTTGACTTTTTATTATTATACAATTTGGAGATATAGGTCAGAAGAAGTTAAATATTCTTTCCTTTTTCTAATAACTGGCATTGTGTAGAATTACTTTTTTATCTGAACAGGCTTTCCCAGGGCACTCCACCAACTCCCTACCTGTCACTGTTTAATTTAATTACTGTAATACAATTAATTAGAAAAAAAGTAACAATACAAATTTATGATAAAAGTACTAAATTTATTTAATAAGTTTAAAAAAATATAAATGTTTATACAGCTTAAATCTAAACTCTAAACATTTTTTAACAATAAATGTTAATAGGAATGAATCACTTACTACTAGAAGAATAAATGAATATATTCACAGGGAAAATATGCGTTCAATTTGTGATGATATTATATATTAATAAAGATAAAGTCATCTTATTATAAGAAGGCACAAGATTCATATAAAACACTTAAATACTAACATGGAAATGTACAAATGCAACAAATGCACGTGTAGTATGTACGGTTAAAAAATATACAAAGGAAATCACAGGGTAAAAGTTAAGTAAATTTATAGTTTATAAAAAAGTGTGATCACAACAATAGCCTCTTGAGATTCTTTTTGCTAGCCTTTGAACCAGCAATACATTTAATCTTTGGCGGACTAGAAGGCTCAACGAGGTCAATTGATCGAGTTATTTTCATCGGTACCACTGAAACCGTTTTATTGCGAAGTGGAGTTTTCAGAATGGATTTTGGTGATTCTTGATTATTAATGCTTAATACAGATCTTCTAGTTCTACTAGATGTAGAATTTATGCTAGATGAAGCACTAGTTTCACTAGAGTAACTAGACATATTCAATTTGTTTGGAGTAGAAAATAAAAACGTTGGAAGACTGTCATTTTTAATTGGACTATCGTAGTAAAGAGGTGATTTTGTGGGTCGTTTTTCGATTAGCAGACTCGATTGCATGCAAGCATCTTTAAAATTTTCTGGGCCCGTTGTTGAAAAGGAATTGCACATTTGACAGTAGATGTAGCCGCAGTTGTCGTTCTGACATTGGCCAATATTACTGTCGATTATTGTTACGTGTAAACAGCTAGGACATTTATCTAATCTTTGACCATCTCTCAAGGTTTTTCCATACTGCAAATAAAAATACATAAAATTAGAAAGTGTAATTAATAAATTTCTCTTGTTGTGTTAAATAGCTTCAAGGTATATATTACAAACATAATTGCTTTTCTGAAGCAATTGGTAATGATACAATCTGCCGAGATAATTCAAGCTAATGTCGTAAAGACACTATATCTATGGCTATACTATAACACACAAGAAAAACTTTATTTTTTTGAAATTTAGTTTTGAACTTACTTATTTTAAGCAAAAACTAATTACCTTATAAAATATGCCCATACTGGTAGTCTTCATGGGAGAATTATTACACATAATTGCAGTAGCATCTTCTTTCTGTTCCACAAAACAATTTTCTTTATTCACCATCTTCTTCTGTATGTAAGCATTAAGTCTGGTGCTAGCTTTCCTATCCGCAGATACAACTCTTGACCATAATTTACTAACCATCTTACATCTATATAAATCGGCATCAGATAAATACGAGAATATTTCTTCAATAATAAAGAAACATCTTCTATCAGCTAAAACACTAATAGGATCTATCTTGAATCCATTAAACAACCTTTTTTTAACTGCAGTCGTCCTTTTAAAACTAACATCAAATTTAGGTGAGTGAATTTTAGAAATGGAATTTGATTTTAATTCTCCATAAAGAATTTTATTCCGTTCTGGAGAACCCAGCTTCTGTAAAGAAACACATTTTGTAGGCGTTTTCTGTACATAGCCAGTGTGTTTTTTGTAAAAGTCGGTTGTTTGAGATTGACTCGGTGAAGGTACTGAAGTGGTATCGATGAATGTAGATTGTTCGGTGTAGAGATTAGATGTTACCGAACTAATGTTGCATAGTTCCAGATGTTTGGAGATTACTGATTCGTTCAAAGTACTAGATGCGGAAGGTTTCCGGTCAATTAATTTGGGGGTAAATTTGTCAAAACATGGCTGAGTAACTAAACGTTTTCGTTTCCTGGAGGTATTAAGGAGCGATTCAACTTTTGGTGTTGATTCGTAGATGATGTCAGATATGCTGGTAGAAGCTGAAGCAAAACCGGAATCGTCCGAATGAAGACTGTTTTGAGTATTTTTCTCCATCTGTAAACAAGAAAGAAGCAAATTATTTATCATGGTTAATATTTTAAAGAAATAAATAGTATTAACCATATTTAAATTATGTATAGTGTACAATAAACATTGAAGATTTTTAATACTTTCAAGTTTCAACAAAAGAAAACCAAGTTTACCATAGATGTATGTTTGTGTATTTAACATAGTACATTGTGAATTGTGCTTATAAATTTGCAAAGTTTATTGAGACTGTAATGTGAATTGTGCAAACTGATTTCTTTCTATAGAATTGTGATTTTTTTTATTTGTGAAGTTTCTCACAATTTTTTTGTTAGCTGACAACAAAAAACTCTTATATGAACAAACAGAATATTATTAAACTGTCAAAAGTTACCATAAAAAAACATGTTTGGGCTTATTTTTTCATCTAAAATGAGCTAATTTTTTGCGCTCCTATTGTGCTTGCAAACATAGTTTGAATTTGATAGCTAACGAGCTATTGTAGCGTCTATTAGAAATATTTGCGGTGTCAGACACTGCCGTTTCTACTTGCAATCTAGTTTTGTGTGATTGTTTACAATGAAAGTTTTCTTTTTTAATTGTAAATCAATTTATACTTACATTAAGCTATGCAAGTATTTTTGAGGGTCTGTATGTTATACCTACATTTCAATTTTAGTTTTTTGTAAGGTATTATTATTTGAACATTTTCTTTTAATAATAAAACTAAGAACAGAAAGACAAGGTTTTCCTGCTTCAACTGCAGAAAGTATATGTGTTTGAGGCATTTAACTGTACCTGCAAAAATTGCAAGAAAACTTATATCCATACTAAATAATTAATTTTCATTTATACAGGGTGATTCATTAAAATATATTAAAGTGAATGAAAATTTGAAAATACGCTACGCTCCATAGAAGCATTTCTTTTTAGTTCAGTAATATATAGAATAATTTTAGATGATTTTAAAACAACATTTTCTTAAAAAATGTGTCTTTTTAACCAAGCTTTCTCAGTAGAGTTTAGCAATAAATTAAGAACAATGTGGAGAAGGTATTCTCCACACAGAGCAGCCATATAATCAATTCAAAAATAATTTTAAAATGCTCTAAAAAAGACAAAATCGGCAGCAAACAACAAATATATTAAACCAAATCCAAATAATGATCAAGCCTTGTGGAATCTAATTAAAAAATTAAATCTTACGGTACTAACTCTAACTGTGAAGCTTGAGCTTTGAAGGTTGAATATTTGGCCCATCCCAAAAAAACTGCATATTTCTGGGTTTACAATCATTATAATCGTTGAGTATCATATAGAAATTTGTTTCATAAACATAAAATGTTAATACACCATTTTTAACCTCTACAAAGCATAAAAAAGTCAACTACTCGCATAAAGTCTTAAAAAGACTGGTTTTTGATAATTGAGAGATGCATAAACAAATTTTCTTATAAAATTCATCAAAAATTACCATTTTTATATTAAATTTGTATAAAATTGCTCTGAAAAGGTAATTGTTGCATAAAATCTGCCAAAAAAACATATATTTTTTTTTAATGTTAATACATTGTGTGTGCAAATATATAACAATTAGATTTCTGAGCAATTGTATACAAATTAAGCAAGTTCTGTTAAAATTTATCAACAACTTTCGTTTTTATACCAAATTTGCATGTTTTTTATAGTTACTCATAAAATTTATTAAAAATTTGCGTTTTTATACTAAATTTGTATAAAATCGCTCAGAATAGCTAATTCTTGCATAATGTTTGAACAAAAAATTACCAAAAATTTTTTTAAAATTGCTAATTGTTGCACAAATTTGCACAAAATTTATTTTCTTTAATATCATAATTGCTCAGAAAGCCAATTCTTATTTGAAATTTACACAAAAAAGCT
Source organism: Tachinus rufipes (assembly GCA_963932245.1). Taxonomy (NCBI): domain Eukaryota; kingdom Metazoa; phylum Arthropoda; class Insecta; order Coleoptera; family Staphylinidae; genus Tachinus; species Tachinus rufipes. Next base: position 58,807,896 of record OZ010748.1, read on the forward strand.
AATTGTTGAATGAAATCAGCACAAAAACATACTTTCCTCTAAAATTTATCAAAAAAATAATATAATTACTAATAATTGTCAAATAATTATTACAAATTGTAAAATCGCTCTAAAAACCCTATTGTTATAATTTTTTTTCTAAAATGACATTAAAAGGTCCCATTTTTGCATGAAATTTACAACAAAAAACATTTTTGCTAAATTTTTATAAAATTCATAAAAAATGAAACAGAATGACAGTTTTTACAATAAAATTAATTGCTTAAAACTAAATTGATGCATAAATTATGCGACAAAGTGACCAAAAAATTCATTTTTTGCATAAAAAATGCACAAAATTCATATACTCTCATATAATTAATCAAAAATTGCACAAAGTGGTCTATTTAACCCTCCAGAACACGCATACGCAGTCGAAAGCACTGCACTTTTAACAAATCTTCTTTGAGTTTGTAATCTTTAAGTAAGCGGCTTGCATATTTAGATATACCTCACTACTGATTGTAGCAAACCAATAGTATCAAAGTTGCAATCCTACATATTGAATAGGCAGTAACAAATCAAGCATAGTACTAGATAGGTCAATTCAACCAAAGCGCATGTACTGGTGTAGTATTTTAATTATTGCTTTATCAAAAGGTATGCTGATGATTCAAATGGTCCTCGAAGATGAGGATAATTGTGAAAATAAAATTATGACAAAAATATCGTACTCTGATATTTCAGAATTTAGGGATACAGACAAAATCACTGACAGTAAATGTGAAATGAGCAAACATCAGCAAAAGGCCACTACGTAGAAAAAGAAAGAGTGTAAAAATTTATGTCAAAAAGCAAAAATATACAATTTTTCAAAAAATATTCTTCCTGAATCTAAAAATAAAATAAAAAAATTGAATTTATTACTCATCATTGTTATTTCTGTGCGTGTGCTGACGTTAAAATTATCAGAGTGTGTTCAGGAGGGTTAAGAAAAAAAAATTAAGTTGAAAACACCAGTTTTTATCATCCAAGAAAATGGGGTCGCCCTGTCTGACTCTGTATTATGCACTTGCGTTAATATGATTTTGTGTATATTCAATACAATCCTTTTGATGAACTTTATTTTTTTAAATGGCAACATAGTTTTTTTTAAGTCTTCATGACATTCTAAATACAACTATGTAAAATAATAATTTACTTTTATAATAATATTTTAAGATAAAGGGTCCCCCCGGTTTACATAGGTGAAATGCCCCCCATCACAAATATCTAAATTAACTCAAAAATTATTTTCCTAGCATCAAAAAAACATGTTTGATAGGATTTTATAGAAAATAGCATTTTTTGGATTTATTTTTTTTCTCCGCATCTATTGAATGAAAAATTCTAAAAGAAATCATGGAAGTAGGGTTTTAGATAATCTTCAAACACAATTTTTTACAACAAATTCTAAATACAACCCTTAAAAAAATTCCAGAAGGGATGAAATTTACTTTTGGTTATCTAAACTTTCGATTGCATGGAATTTTATTTTTTAACTTTATAAGTAATTGAAAAATCTACATCCATGATTTTTTTGGAATTTTTGCGAGTAGTGCGCCACTATTTAAAATCGATTTTTTCACTTTTTTGCCATTTATACTGGTTTTTTTTCCGTTTCTGTGACTCTGCAATGCATTTATAGCTTTCAAAATAATGAAATTTGGATTCTACGGAAAATTTTACATCGAGTAGGTATCCTGGGTAAAATATTTTCATCAATTTGCAATGATTTGACAGCTCAAAACACGATTTATCGTATTTTTTACGAGACAAAAACAAATGAAGTAATTTTTTTTCAAATTTTTAAATGTCTGATTCGTATTCCCGGCATCAAAATTAGTCAATAAACTAATAAAACTAACGGTTAGTAATAGAGACACTGGACAAACTCCATCATCTTCAGAATGATGAAATCTATCAAATTAATCACAACAATTAATATTATACAATAATATTGAAAGATTGATTGTAAAATCTAACCTAAAAGTATTTATTCCTTTTTTTAACCATTCCTTCATCCATCGTGCCTTTTTTCTCCTTCTTTTTTAAAGCTATAAGTAAAGCAATGACCACACAACTTGCTTTATTTTATTTCACATGTTGACTGCAGAAGTGTCAGTAACTAACAAAAAGTTTGCGTAATTATATTGCAACATCTAGGTGATAGATTGTTTAATATTATTGATGATAATATTGATTGTCTAGTGGCACCTTTACCTTTTTAATCAATGCATCGATTTCAACACAAAGATCATAAGGTGTTTTGTGGGTCAAAGTGACTTCCAGTTTACTCCCTCACACAAAATCAAAATATAAGTTTAAATTTAATTTTTGATAAAATTCAAACTCTAATTTTAATTTGTAATTGCATTTCTTTTGACAAAAAAAAAACTCAACCCCAACAAGAACCAATTTTTTTTTTGTGAAACACTATTCTTTTTTTTTTTACAATATTAAAAATAATAATAATAATAACAATATAAATATAAAAAGAATCATAAGGCGATATTCAGCATTGGGTACTAACCCTGCTGTTCTATCATCCAAACCTTAAATGAATAATAATCAAATATAAACACTGAACTACTTAAAATCTAAAAGCAAATCGCTGGTGAAACTGTAATACCAGCTATCTGGTTTTAGATGAATTTCACAGGAGTAACAAATAACTTCACAATTAACTAAAACTTATGCATCTTATTTATATTTTGGTAGACTTCTCAATTAACATAATTTACGCCATTTTATAACATTACTTTTATTTATTTTATTTTAGTATAATAATTAGTGCAGATAGCCAATTTTGCCATTAACTCATTTGATGAAAAAATGTCAGATAGCTGGTATTACAGTTTCACCGGCGAAATATAAACAAAAAGTGAACATAAATAATTAAAAAAATATATATATAACATTTCGAAAATAATAAATTTTAATGGTTAGATATATAGATTTGATTAACACTAGATCATTTTCTTTCCCTCGAGTATTAAAATATTCAAATGGATTTTTTAATTTCAAGATAAAAAAAGTTTTTTGACAAATCAATTTATATCAACAAAAAAATAAATAAACATCTGCTCCAGAGACCTCATTAATACTTTGCTTAACTAAAACAAATTTTTGATTTAGGATTATATTTTCAAGCAGTGGCGCCCCAAAATTAGCATTTAAAAGTACTTTTTGAGAGTGCACTGGTCAACCCAGATACATACAATACTGTGCTTAGTCTCTAATGAAAAATTCCATCCATTGTTCACAAATTTCAATTGAAAAGATTACTAAAACTAATTTATTTGTACAGATAATTATCTGTTCAAATAAATCAGTGACAGTTCGTCAAAAGTGAAGATTTTTAGCTAAAAGTAGTGTTAAAATTTTTGTTCACAATCCGTTTTATGGCTATACAAAGTGGAGCAATTTTTTATTTAAAAAAAAGTGATTAATTGTTTTTTATTTTTCTAAATACTAGATGCATGTTCTAGGCATTAAAATTAGTCACTAAAGTGATTTTCATCACAAGCAGTGAAGATCAAAAATCAAACTACTTTTTGCACTAACAAAATCAAAACTTAAATGGGTTGGTAGTATATACCGGACAAATTCAATCATATTCAGAAGTTTGTAATCTATTTAATAAGGAGGTTTAATTTTTGTTTAATTCTATTAAAAACTAAAATTTTGTCAATTGGCAGTATATTGAAAAACATAACAAGAACCAAAATATCGTCTCAACTATTGACACTATTATCAAGTATTGCACATCCAACCAAATAAGAGCTTTCCTGACAAAATAAAAAAATTTATGAATGAATGCCAATCAGGCCTATTCTGTAACTTTTCTAGTTAAAGATATTGTTCAGTAACAACATCGTTATGGTGAAACTCGTAACGATTTTCTTAACTACAAGGTTCAGTATTCCTATTCACTAAGGACAACATCGTTAATTATTTCCGTAACAATTTATCTTTATATGAACTGCATGAAGCTAGCATTCGATCACTGCTTTGCAAGCGTGCGATTGGTGCGTGCATGCATCTGTCGCATTTCGACGATGTTTCTCTCTTTAATGTTTACAAATTCTTAACGTGTTCCTAACCTTATAAAAATATCAGCTAAATATAAAATTCATATAGAAATTAAATAATAAAAATACTTAGAAGTTACAGACGCTGGATACATGAGTGAATTAGTGAATTAAAATAGTTGTAATAAAATTATTAAAATAATTAAATGTAGAAATTATTTTCCTTAAAGTAATAAATTGCATAAAGTCAGATATGTAAAATTATTTAACAATTATGTTTATATTAATTTAATAATTATATTACAAGTTTAATTATATGTAAAATCAAACACAAATTTTATTAGATTTGATTGAAAGTATTAATTTTATTTCGTAATATTTTTTTACTGATTTACAACACGAGAAAATATTAATATAAGCAGGTTTCCTACTTGAAATATATAAAATATATTATAATAATTCTTATTTTGAACATTTATAGAAGTAAATTGTTAGGTTAAGAATATCTTTAAGGCTTAACAACCACAGTGAGCGTGGTTGTTAACTTAAAGACTATCCATAACCACAAATCTTTAATTTGACAATCAAAATATTTAGCGGACGCGTTACTGAATACGAATTCTTTTCGATGTTGTTAACTTAACAATTGTCCTTGAGTTAACAACTTCATACATCTTTAACTCTTAAAGATTTGCTTACTGAATAGGCATGAATATCTATATTTTTAGTTTAACACGTTCACCGCAGCAGCAAAATTCATACTTTGGCTGCCCCCGAGGGTATGTATATGGTTATTCCTCATGTGCAGTACTTACCCTCAAGGGCTATTAAATATTTTAAATATTTTTATGATTAAGTTCTTATATAGAAAAATTTACTTAAATTTTTTAGATTTTTTTGATAGAATATGTGAATGTAAGATGTGTATCAATATATCACGTATAAGATGAAGCAAATAGAATAAACTTTAAATTGCTACATGTTACTTTTAAATATACTAAAAAAATCTATATTTTAAAGCAATTGTAGCAGTTTTAAACATATCACTGCCGCACACAAGTCATACGCGATACTAGCCCCCGAGAGTATGAAAAGCAGTTAAATAAACGTGTTAAATACAGAAGTTCCTATTGAATCTGCATAAGACAAACAGATATTAGAAATTATCCACTATGTGAAGTGAGAATTTAGATTTATTTGAATATCTCAAAATTAGTAAAGATAAAAAGAATGAACCATTATTGAACAATCAAATAAATATAGCACCTTCCTTCCTTTGTAATGCCCTATAATCTTCATAATCTCATTATTCATATTTTTTACTGCTGTTATCTGTAATCCCTTAAACCTCCCAAGTCATTAGTCTTAATGGCCTTTGTAAGTATCATATTACTCAATTTCCAATTTCATTTATTGAGAATTTATTATAGGTTTTTCATAATAAATTATAATAAGAAATAAGAAAACTTAAAAACATTGATTATAAATGTTTAAAAACTGAATATATAGATGTATACGATTCATTAATATAAAAACATTGCTATATTAATTTGACTTAAAAATATATGCAATTCTTGGAAGTTCAGCTTTTTATAAAAAAAAATTATTATGATCCAACTCTTAGACTGAAATAACAGAAAATTCGTTCATTAAATGTAATGAGCAAGTATTAAATAGAATAAATTATCATTTATTTGTATCTTATTGTTTATAATACCTAACAGAAGTAAATGACCAAAACCAATTAATGTTACAAATGTGTTTAGAATTAATATTAGAGCACAAGCTAAACCTAATAACCGTGTGACAATATGATAATTGAATTTAATTCAGTAAACCAATAGTTTTCGTATCTTCAGTAACACAATTTAAATTCAATATTCTCATGACTTCTTTTAAGAGATTTGAGATAAATGCACCGAAACAGTTTAGATTGTATGCAAGGTGCTTTTACTTATTTATATCCTTCTAATTTTTATTGTTGTTGCATGTTAAAGTAATCAAATTAAAGATTGAAACCAACCATTAAAATTAATTTATTTTGAACATTATTGTATAATATAAATTCTCACAGATTCAGAGTTTCACAATTCCCTCTTAACATGTTTTTATTCCGCATGACCTGGTTGTTTAATTAAACATGCCTAAAGATTATTTTGAAGGACAATAGTTTCTTAAACTTCAACTCGAAAGTCAATAACCTATGAAATTTAATTCAAACATAAATTTGTAAATTTTTAAGATTAATATAAAAAGAATTATAAAGAGCCCCTTAAAATATTATTATATATTGTATCAAGAAGCTCTAGCATTATTTAGATTAATAATTAAAATATTATCCCTACTTTCTTAACACTGTCCAAATGAGCAATCATCAACAATTATTTTAAAATACTGTTAACTATTATACAATATTATTTAAATCAAATATAAATAATACTTACATTTATAGGTTAACTAATGTTGACAGTGAAAACAAATATGCTGCCAATCAGTAGAAAATGGCGGACTAGTTTTTTTATAAAGGAAGGCGCGAGTTTTCTTGTATACTTTTACAACACACTTGTGATTTTCAAGAAAACTAAAAGCCGCCCGTAATGTTTATCAAAGCACCATCACTTCCAAAATAAAATATAGCGCTTTTATGCACGAAAAGTCCATTATTTCTAAAGAAATATAAAATAAAACATGCTCAACACACAAGACTAAACACTAACACATGGAACAACACAAGCTGCTGCGTTGCCGGTTGTACTCGTGACCACTCAACAGGAACATCTGTTTGCGGGCGAAGAATCTTGCCCGCGAAAGAAGACCCTTTTTCACCTGCCTTGTCCCCACTACGTGATTTTAAGGGTTTACCCAAAAGGGACGTTAGCATTTTTGAATTATTCATATAAGGTCGGTTTTCTTTTACCATTTACTTACTCAGTAAATAAGACTAATGGTAGCGCTGATCTTATCATAATTACCCCTTTCTTTCTATTAAGGGTGATTAAAGTTTAAATATCATGTTTGTCTGATTAGATTACTTATTAGACTTTTAGAAATTTCTAATGTTTCAAATGGTATTCTTTTAGCAAATAAGTTTAATAATTTTATTCAAATAAACATCAATGACGTTTTACTAGGCTAATTCATAGGCGCCACAGTTTCAGAGGCGCCAGATTTTAGGCGCAAATTAAAAGAAAACACTCAAATGCCTTTCTATATTTTTAATTAATTTTAACTGTCTTTCTTTTGAAGCGGTTTTTCCCGCGAAGAGAGGTGTTGTTATACAAGCCGGTAGCGAAGAATTTATTTCGCTAAATCAATTTGTTAATTTATCAAACGCGATGTCGGAATTCTTTCATTTGCGTTTCAGCAATTTACGAATAACCAACAAATACTTGTTGTAAAATAATATGAGTTTATTGCTAATTGGCAGCCGGTAAGTTTAGTGGCGGATATAATGTAAAAAAAATCATACAGAAACGATGCAGCGGTACTTCATTCAATAAAAAAAAAAAAAAAACAAACTTTAAAATTAGGTAATAAAGCTAAACGTTTGGATTTTTGTTTGTAGCAGATTTTAGCAGAAAGAGATTTATACTAGAGAATTATACTTCTCAATAAATCAACATTTTCTACAAATAGGTGCTACTATCTTAACATTATAGATACAAACTTTACAAATGTCAATCAAAATATATAATATTTATTTTCCAAACGTTAATGTGTGGATTGCGTTATTCTATACATAAGATTATTATGCGGCATTTTTTTGTATTTATTTTTTGGCTTTAAAATGTGGTATTTAATCAAACGTGTTGTTATAGTCCAGTTTTGGATATCTTAGGTCGTATATTATCCGCAGTTGCGGGCAACCAAGATAACCGTAGTACGGTGTGTACACGTCTATGTCAAAGCTTGCTTGTTGCTACAGTATCGTACGTGAACAAATCTTTATGTTGCGTCTAGGAACCATGATGCACAATTGCTTCAAATTATGCGTTCTAATTGCGCGCCATTTGTTACCGGAACAAAGTTTTTTTAAAGAAGATCCCGATTATCACAAGTCTAGGATTCGGTGTGATTGCTCGTTGCATGATTGAATCAGTGATAAAGATCATAGTTGCTACTGTATGCGGCTTATTGCAATTGATTGTGTGCACTAGGTATATACTACATTCGGGGAATATTAGAAATCATGTAAGATGAGGTGTAGGGATATGCTGCAGAGGTAGTACCTTTACCAGTGGTCGGTCACATCAAGTGATATTGTTAGGAAGTGGACTACTGGGACTGGTCCTTACAGAACACCTAACTCTAACTTACCCCGGGCATTAAAAAGATATAGAAGAATTCTACAGAACCTTAATCTAGAAAATACCAAATAAAGAAGTGTTATTACTTTTGGAGAACTACAATGAAAAAGTCGTAACACGTTTAAAGATGATCATAACCGCTTTGTAGTTGGAAAGAATGGGTTAGGGATACGAAACTATAGAGGCAAGCGACTAATTCAGTTTAGCATAGATAACTTCTTGGCCATTACAAATACTATGTACAACCATCACAAACAAAGACTCTACATGGAAATCACCATGTGGAAGTAGTTAAAATGCGTAAAGTTGCCTATCTTAGGATTCAATAATAAAAATATTTTTATATGTTTACATGTTTATAATTATCAGTTGTTAACTTTCAAACACAATCCGGAATAGAATAGAGCCATTCCTCATTATTAACCGCCCATTTCTAAAGTGGGATTCAATAATAAAAATATTCTCTTTATTTGTATACATTCTTCTAACCTTGCTTGCTTGACAGCTGTCAAAATTGAACTGTCAAAACAAATAGTGTAGTAGACAATTTTAAAAAGAAGGCATATTTAAAGTGATTACATAATCCCATTCATTTATATACTTCCTGTATTTTCTGTCTTTACGCATGCTTTTAAGACATGGATCATTAAAGCTGCCAATAGGCAAATCGATGCTTTTGAGATGTGGGCGTTGTGTATGGTGTTGAAGATACCCTGAACAGCCAGACGCACAAATATCTCGGTTCTGGCCAAAATTAAATCAAAGCAGCGACTTACAAGTATGACGTATGCGCATATCCTAAAATTCTTTGAACATATCACACGCCACGACAACATAAAAAAACCTATTATACAAGGCAAACCCGAAGGCAAACGTAAACGCAAGCGCTCCCCCACTTGATGAACCGATATATAGTATTACAAGTGACGGACCTGAACTTGGAGACAGCAACCGGTAGAGCAAACAACCGACAAAACTGGCGCGGTACTATAAAGAAAGTCATGCACAACTTAGAAGAGGTTTAGTCAATACAACCACTACACATTGTACACAATTTTAGACAAAAAAGAAGAAGATGAGGTTGCAGTCAACGTTAATACTGAAGGTGTGATTTTAGCAGAGTTAGTTATGACAACGTTGTCTTTCCATAGAAGATTTGCTGGGAGCGATTGCAACTGTACTGCGTTAGTTAGAACGGCACAATTTTAAAACAAATTGTATGCACCTTGTAGGCGCATGGTTGCGCAAAGTGGTCGTATGTTACGGATGTCAGCGGTTTAGCTTTGTTGTCCACAAAAAGTGGAAACTGTTGTAGGGTGACTATTCCTGAAGTTAAGTTTTAAAGATAAAGATAGCGGTAATTGCCAAAGTATCACAAAATTGCGGCCTATTGCGGCTAGTATATTTCTCATTGTTATAAATATTTATTCATTTTTTCCTTAACAGACATTTGAATTTTGTGCTCAAAGCAGATACCACACGTACAACACCAAATGTTACATTATAAACTGTTAGTTTTAGATTTTTTGTATATTTTGACTCATGCAAGAAAATATGTTTCTCAATAATAAAATGCAAATGTGGATCATCGTGTGGCTTATCTCGTTTTACCGTCTCTGATTACTTTGGTGTTTAGTGTATTTTTGAGCAAAGAAGACTTATACAAAGTATTAAGATTATAAAAATTGCATGCAATGCTGAGAACACAAAAAACAAATTCACACCATCCGCAACACACAACAACACCTGTGAAAAGAAAAGTAAGTTTTGTTAATAAAATCATCTATGTAACATATATATTTATAATTTATGTAATATTTTTATAACTGATGATGGCCTAACAGCCGAAACCGGTCTTAATAAAAATTAAAATTAAAATCAGCACAATAAAGTATATATAAATTTTATCAAAACACCCTAACCTCTAATAGTTGAGTATAGTTTATTAGGAATTTCTGACCAACTTTTTGTATGAAGTTGCGTAGTTAAAATTTTACCCAAAACACTGAAAAGGTTCCCTTATAATTTTGAAAAAAGCGTACACAATTTTGTCATTTTAGTCCGGCAACAAACTATTCAAAAGTGCAAAATTAAAATATTTTTAGAAATAACCAAAATCCGGCAAAAAAAACGGTGAAAAAGTGTAAAACATTAAAATCCAGAGATAAACTGTTCTATTTATAAAATGTCAAAAATAACAAAACCCTGTCAAAAACTATTGAAATTATGCCACCAACTAAAACTGCCAAAAAAAAAACACTTAAAACGAAATCTGGCCATAAATTATTAAAAAGTGCAAATATCCATTCATAAAAGTCAAAAATAACTAAATCTGATTGTAAAACATCAAAATATTTTCAAGTAGAATCAAAATTTGAAAAAAAACGAATTAAAAGCGCAAAATTTTATTTATAAAATGTCATGTTTTTGAGATCAAAACATTGTTATACAAGAGACACTGCCAAAATTTGCGAAAAATGTAAACAAAACACAAATTACGTTATGTAAATCGCTTTATTGCTTCTCAAAGTATTTTCCTTTATCGTTTATACACTTTTGCATTCGATGAAACCAATCTTCAAAACAACTTTGCCACTCTGAGCGAGGTACCTAAAAAAAAGTGATTTAAATGCTTCTACGGCCTCTTCAGGCGATGAAAAACGCTCGCCACGCATTTTATTTTTGATATGTCAAAATAGGAAGAAGTCATTGAGCAATAAATCAGGCGAATATGAGCAATGAGTCATTAATTGGATGTTGTTACTGGTCAAAAACTCTACAGTTCGTCGTGCTGTGTGAGCGCTTGCATTGTCATAATGAACAATGATTCGCCGGTATTTGTTTTGCTGCAATGTCTAAAGATGCCTCTATCTCACTATAGGTCACATGCCAATCTGACAAAATCATTTCACGCACAGCATTAATATTTTTTGCAACAACAGAGCTGCATGGACGACCTTTGCGAAGATTGTCATCAAACGTTGGTCTTCCACGCTTGAATTCTGCAAACCATTTGTAAACTATAGTTTTGGATGGTGCTTTATCCCCAAATAACAAACTAAGATTTCTACACATTGCTGCGGTGTTAAACCGTATCGAAAATCATAAAAAATCATCAATCAGTCACGATTCGAAATTTTCATTTTTTACACAATTATTTCTCTCGTAAAATTTTATTGAAACAAAAATGAGCAGTTTAAAATCAAACTGTCAACTGAATTAGAAGTGAAAAACGTCAAATTTTCCGAATACGACAATTGCAGAACGCTGGCGATACAGGCAGTACTTGATTCCGCAAACTTTAGCAGTGCCCCACGTAGTACTAACATTTTTAAAAAGTAAAAAAAAATACATTAAACGTAGAAAAATCCGGCTATACAATATTGTAAATAATAGCAAAACTTGGTCATAAACTGTTAAAGAAAGCAAAATTTTATTTATAAAAAGTCAAAAATATTGAAAGATTACATAAAAATTATTGTGATTAAAAATGATTATGCATTACATACAAAACAAAACAAAAAATAAGTAGGTGGAGAAAGGATTAATATTACGCGGTTTTTACTTAAAGATGATTATGACAACATTTCGCAAATGGGGAGGATTAAATTCAAAAGAGATTTATACAAGTCGGTTTGGCCATTAAGTAAGTTTACGGAGAGATTATTTTTTGATTTAGTAATTTCAAGAGCTTCTAACAGATTAATTTTTAGCTTTTATAACAGTTGTGAATGATTTTAAGTTTATTAATATCTGGGAATGTGACTATTTTCTAAAAGATTTGCCAAGGTTCTATATGAATGACATATTTTGAAAGAGCGGTAATGTTCTTTAAATCTAGTTTTAAAATATCTTCCTGTTTGTTTTATATTACATGTGGAACAACTTAACTGGTGCACTCCTTATGTTTTTTTTTTGCAGAGAATTTGGTGTTAATGGGAGGCTGCAAATTTTTGACTCTTAAGCCTGTATATTAATATTAATGAGAAGTTATTTTTATAATTTATTTTGAGTTTTTGTTTCTACTGTAAACTTAATATTGGGATGAATACTATTGATGTAAGTTAGATAAATAATATCTAATTGGCGTAGGGTTTCTTTGAAACAAGCTAAGATCCTTCTTCAGGGCTGTAATTTATGTTTTAAATATTGTTGATTGTAAATATTAAAATATTTTAAAATGTCAATAAGATAAAATAAATAATATTGTTTTATCGTCTTATTTATTTATAAATTATTTATTTTGTCTTATTGAAATTTTAAAATATTTTAATATGTAAAATCAAAAATATTTAAAACATGAATTATATATTATTTACTAACATTGTATAAATCAAAAACGATCCGAAATATTGGCTAATTTTAAAAGATTATTTAATAAATAATAATTTAAAAATTTTTACCACTCCCCCAATATTATTCTTTTATCATATTATTTTATCTATAATGAATAAAATTTACTTGAACGTAGTGAACATTAAATAAAATAATAAAATTGCTTTGGTAAACAAGAGTACTGAAAGAAATTCATTATGAATTAATGTTTGATGGCAATACTCGGAATTTTTCTGTTTCGGAACCCCCTTCGATTTTTGCTTTAAAAATGCTTTGAGCGTAGCGTAATTTAAAATATCTCTCAGAAAATAATTTTACCTAGTTGTCATTTTCTCCAAATCTTAAACTATTTGGAGACAAATTCATATCTTTGTAACGATTTATCCGGTAAAATATTATTAAAAACGGAGTTTAAAGTTTCAGCTCGGAGGTGTGCCTGGATTACTGATTTCAATTTCGGAAATCATAATATTACAATAGCTTGGAAATTTAAATCAAACTGTCACATTCTTTTCATATAAAAGATTTAATAAAAAATCGTACATTTGACAAAAATGTAAACAAAACTTTAAATTATATTTAAATTAGGTACTTATGATTTAAATATTGATTAAATGTTATTTTTGAACAGTTATTTAAAACTATGAGGTTTTCAGAATTAAACTATTTATGTATTAAAGTAGACAATGCTATATCGGTTCTGTTATTTCAGATAAAGATGCGCCGTAATTGGATCTTTTATATACAAAATAAAGATTGTAAAATTTTGGCCTAAATTTTATTTTTATTGCTACTTGATTCATCAATATATCTCTTTGCAACGTTACTAGATTTCCAATTGATGTTGATGTGACGTTTTAGTTAAAGCAGTTCCTGCATCTACTAGTAGCCTAGCAAAAGCTACCGGTATATTGTTAAAGAAAAAACAAATTTAAATACTGAGATATTTCTAACAATGTAAACCTCAACAAAATTTTGAATTAATTTGATACATATTTAGTGAACAAATGTTCATATACAGGGTGTTTCAAAACATGTGTCGGAAAATATAGGGTGGGATTGGTTGGCTAATTATAAGAAAAAAAGTTCCTGTTAACATGGTTCCGCAAACGCATCGTTTTCAAGATACAGGGTGTAAAAAAAATATTTTTTTAATTTTTTTTTACGATATCTCAGGAACCGTTTGAAATACAAAACTCATCTTTTGTACACATCTTAGCATTAATATTAGCTACTTTTTAAGCGCTTATTCAATTTTTTTCATGTGCCGTTGACGGAGATTTTAGGGTTGCGTTTTAGTTTTATGACTCTAATTTCTATGACACTTGGGAAATTGAGAACCACCAATATTTTCTACACAAAAAAGGTACTCCTAGTCAAAAGCTGTAACTTAAACCGTTTTAGAGAAATACGGCATTTTACGATGGAAAACATGAAAAAAAGTAGCAACATGTTTTGTTGTTGATAAAAACATTTGGTTTTTGATCTAGTCGTCAGCGTTCATGCATTTGATTCATGCATTTGATTCATGCATTTGATTCATGTATTTGATTCATGCATTTGAGTTATTGACAATTGTCGTTAAATAACCTTTTTCAAAAGGAGTCAATATCGCGGGAACTTATTATCTTTATTACCCAATTAATTTGCTCATTTTTAGTATTTTGCTTGCGTGGTGATAGCAAAATGAATAATTACAGTGATAGCGAGATGTGCGATATGCATTTTGTTTATGGCGTTGCCGATGGAAATGCAGCAAAAGCTTGTCGAATTGATCAAGAAAGGTTTCCAAACCGACAGGTACCAAATGAAAAAACATTCATTCGTGTTCACGAATTTGCCTGCTACCTCCGCAAATTGAAGAACATGTTCTTCAAGAAATTGAAGACGATGCATCAACTAGCACTAGATGAATAGCTTTAAACCTAAACCTTAGTCACGTTACAGTGTGGAGAATAATTAAAAGGCAGATGTTATATCCTTATCACATACAGCAAGTAAAAGCCCTTTTACCAGCGGATTTTCTACAAAGATTGGCTATGTGTCAATGGTTTCAAGAAAGAATTGCGCAAAATCCTCGATTCTTAGAAAAAGTTTTATTTACGCATGGGTCAACAAAAATCCACATGCTATAATGGAAGGCCATCATCAGCAAACATTTTCCGTTAATGTTTGGGCAGGTGTTGTAGGAGACTATTTAATAGGTCCATATTTTTTGCCATTTAAGCTAAATGGTCAATCATATTGTAATTTTTTTGAAGAAGAGCTGCCAGGACTTTTAGAAGACTTTCCGGTTCAATTAAGAAACGAAATGTGGTTCATGCACGATGGTGCTTTTGCACATTTTAGTTTAGTTGCGCGTCAATTCTTAAATGAACAGTATAGGAACCGTTGGATAAGCCGAGGAGGCTTACAGGCTTGGTCTTCTTGGTCTCCAGATCTAAATGTTTTGGATTTTTTTTGTGGGTCATTTAAAAAGTTTAGTTTACACTACATCAGTTAATACTGATAAAGAACTAATAAATTGCATTATTGCATCTTGCAATACAATACGAAACAGTCCAGGCATTTTTAAATGGGTACGTCAGTCACTAAGACGTAGGTTGGAAGCCTGCGTTACTGTAAGAGGAGGTGATTTTCAACAATTTTTGTGATTTTTCTTCTTTTTTATGTTATTGCTTAGTTTTGTAAAATAAAGGTTTTGTGATCATGTTGCTACTTTTTCTTTCCGTTCCTGAGATATTGTCAAAAAATAAAAACATAAAAAACTTTACACCCTGTATCTCGAAAACGTTGCGTTTGCGGAACCATGTTAATAAGAACTTTTTTTCTTATAATTAGCCAACCAATCCCACCTTTTATTTTCCGACACATGTTTTGAAACACCCAGTATATCTTAGACATTTTATAAAATATTCAGAAGTATGAAACAAACGTAATACCTTTGTCATTGCGTTAGGTATTTTAACAAGAAGTGTACTTCCAGAATCCTTTAACTCATTTACTGTCAAATCTTTTAATTTGTGGCAGCGCCAAAAATTCCAAAAATTTTAAAAATTCCAAAAATTATTAACAAATAACAAAATTAACAAAATATAATTACTTTATTTTAAAAATTTAGTATTTTATTCGAGTGCATTCGTTAAGAACGTGTTTATTTTTTTATCAAAGAAAGGTTGATATTATAGGGCTTTTGCTTGTGTTACTACCTTACAGCTGCCTTTGAATATGTACTTATATAATAAAAGGTTTTCCAATAAAAAGTTTTATTTTGAATAGCAGGCTATTTGGGCAGCTGTTAATTTTGAAGCTATTATCTTTTGACATTTGACAAGTAAAAACTACGCCGTTATTAAGAATGGAACGATACACGCTTAAACAACGCAGTGAAATTATTAAAATTCACTACAAAAATGGTGAAAATTTTTCAGTCACAGTTCGCAAAACTAAAGCACTTTTTGGTTGTCGTAAAGCACCTTTTCGGCCGGCAATAGTAAACCAGGTGATAAAATTTGAGTTGTGTGCATCGCTCAAGAACACATGAGAATTTTGCTGATGTAGCCCGTAGTGTTGAAGAAAACTCATGTTTGTCGATTCCTCGTCGATCTTTAGAATTAGACATTCCACAAACAACATTACACCGTATTTTGCACAAAGACTTAAGTCTTAAGGATTTTAATGATCAGTTAACACAAGAACTCAAGCTGATCGATCACCATAAACGTCGTATCTTTGCTGATTGGGTCCTTCAAACGCATCAAAATGATCCGAAATTTCATCGAAAAATCATCTTCAGTGATGAGGCCCATTTTTAAAGTCTGTGCATCCTCAACGTGTCACCGTTTGGTGCGGTTTTTGGACTGGCGGTGTGATTGGACCTTACTTTTTTTTTAAATGAAACTGATGCAACTGATACGGTGAATGGATGGCGCTACCGAGCTATGATTAATGATTTTTGATGGCCGGAATCGGAAGATATTGATGTGGACAACGTTTATTTTCAGTAAGAAAAGTTTCCTGACCATGTTATTTCTCAAAGAGGTAATTACAATTGGCCACCGAGGTCTTGTGATTTAACACCTTTAGACTTTTTTCTTTGGGGTCACGTGAAAGTTTATGCCAATGCTTCACAATCGATTTAAGATTTTAAAGATGGAATTCGTGAAATTTTCGAGGACATACAGCCGCAAATGTGCAAATTGGTCATGGAAAATTTTATGAAAAGAATGTGGTACTGCAAACCGTAACCGTGGCGGCCATTTGACTGATATCGTTTTCAAATGTTAATAGCATACCTACCTTTTTACAATGAAATAAACATTTATTGATTTCTTTTAAAAAATAATAAGTTTGCAAAATATGCATTCTGCACAGTTTTTAAGTATGAATTTACGTGATTATCAGCTTCTCGTTCCATGAATTTTGCATAGATTTTTTCAGACTTCTTTTCTTTATTTTTTTGACAATAAGCCCGCAGACGTTTTTTAGCTTGGTTTACATACTATTTTTGGTGGAGTATTAGGAAGATCTAAATCAATTTCTGAATTAGAAATCATAAAACTACAAACAACACAAACTGACAGGATTTAACAATGACGCGGTACATCGACAGCAGGCAACTAGACCGAGGTGAAAACTAGTAGGTATTTTTGTCTTTGTGAACAAAAGTTAACGTTATTCTTTCACTAGTGACAAAAATCAAATTTTTGTTGGAGTATTTGGTGACAAAAATGTCTTCTTACAAAAGGTCTTAGAAAAACATATTTTCATCTCTAAACAAAACAACATTTTTTTGTTGAGTTGGGGTTTGTATTGACTTTTAGTTAGCAAAGAACTTTTTCTTCTTATGACAATCAAAGAAAAACAATCAAAATTTTTTTATTCATTGATATTGAGAACATACGTTAAGTAGATATTGAAGTAATAATGCAGTATCTGATTGCAGCAAAATAATTTTAAACTTCACCAAACCGCAAGACATTTCAACATTTTTAGGTTTTGATTCGTAAGTTAGCATAAAAACCTTGTTGATCTGAAACAACAATACTTTTAACATAAATTGAATATAAAATAACTGAATTAATAATAAATATTTTTTAAACGTTTTGTATATTTTTACCGTCACAGACAGCGAATAATTTGTGGTAAAAATATATATAAAACGTTCCTAGAAAAACATCCTCAAATAAAAAATTAGCAAAAGGAAATGGCATAGATAAGCCAGATTGTTAGAAATAAACTATTCTTTTCATTACGTAATATTATTATAACAAAATAAAAAAAACTATTTCCCGGAAAAGCACCGCCTCGTCAAATATGTTCTATTTATGACAAACGTTTATAAAAAACAATATTGTTTGTAGTGTTTTTTTTTTTTTAATTTAGATACTACTTATAAATTTTATTTTGCCTAGCGCCAAGCAAAAGTATTGCATCTTTTAACATTTCTATATAGCACTTAATAATAGACGCAGCAGGCATTTTTCCTTATTCCGTGAGTCTACCCATTCTACTAATTATGGTTTCAATAATCCTCTAAGTAGAATGTGTAGATTTGCAAATACTTTACTAACTAACTTTAATTTATTTTGTGTCTCTAAGTCTACGTTTAAAAGTCAGCTGAGTCATGCTGACTAATGTTTTGTTTTAATATGTACAGTAATTTTTGCAACATAGACCTAAAACTTAACAATTTGGTGTTTAGAAGCATTTGATGAATATTAGTGGATCAGTCATTTCAGGTCAAAATTCTGGCTTTTGAAGCCAGAACAGTAAACAGATCTAGTTTTTAAGAAGTAGTGTCTTTGCGTGCCCAAACTCCCTGTCCCTGTCCCGGGACCATCCTATTTTATCTTTTATATAACCTAACCTAACCTTTTTTTTTAGAGGAAGGAAAATATTCAGCTAAGACACCGGCAGCCAATGCTGCACGGTAGTGCCGGGTTTCTACCGGCTAAAAAACCTCCTCAGATCTCTGCAACATAACCGGAATCACCTAAAAGACATTTTTTTAGTCATGGCACTGCTTTTTTACTATTCACCACTTTTTTGCAGGTTAAGTTCATATTTTTTTTTTTAACAGTTGTTCTTCACTTTCTAGCATTTTTTTACTATTTTTTCTGGTGTGACCTTATTGTTAAGTTTATCTTTGGTTTCTTTCCTCATCTGTTCCCATTATTGGCACTCGAACAGCGTGTGTTCTGCCGAGTCTACTGGGTTGTTACAGTAGTTGCACTTGACGTCATTCGTAACTTGGAACCTCTTTAGATACTGGTTGAAGCAACCATGTCTAATTAGCGCTTGAGACAGATGAAAATCGATGCCACCGTGCTTTCTACTCAGATCTGGTAGCAGTCGGTGCAGCCAGACACTTTTCACGTCTTCATCCTATTTTTTTTGCCATGCTCTTATGGTTTCTCCTCTTTCCGTTTTTTTTTTCTGTTGCATTTTTTCTCTTGTTCTTATTTTTTCCTCCACGAGTAGTGTAAGCGGCACTGTTCTGGCTAGCACCAAGTTGCTACCTGTAGATGTTGTGCTGTAGGCCTTTATAATTTTCAGCGTCAGTTTTCTCTGGGCATTGTGTATTTTTTTTGTTTTTTTCTAATTGCAAGCCGTTTTTCTATATGGATGAGGCATACATGATGGTTGATTGAACTGCCGAGGTGAGTATCTTTCTTTTAGATTCTCCAGTACCGCCTATTCTGGGTAAAATTCTACCTAGGTGGGTAGCTATTTCCGCTGCTCTTGCAGTTACTTTATCTATGTTCTGTTCTAACGTTAAGTTTTTGTCTAGCTCTACACCTAGATACTTTATTGCCAACTTTAGCTTGATTACTTCTCCGTCTACTACAAATTCAATCACGTCTTTTACCCTTTTTCTTCCGATTAGCAATACTGTTTCTATTTTTTTTTTGTTCTAATAGAGGCCGTTTTTTGTTAGCCAAATGGTAATTTTTTAAGCACCTTGTTAACTGTTAACACCAGGTCTTTTTCTAATTTTTCAACGACTACGATTGCCAGGTTGTCCGCATAGGCAATTAAGGTGACTCTTTTCCCTACTTCAATTTTTAGCACTCCGTCATACAACACATTCCAAAGAAGGGAAGTTACTTTTGTCTTTTCTCCGTTGTCGCTTACTATACTTCTTTCCGATAGATAGCTTTTTATAATGTCTGCAATGCCTGTAGATATTTTTCGGCTTTCCAATTTGTTTATTATTTTCTCCCATGAAGCGCTGTTAAAGGCGTTCTTTGATATCGACAGTAACCATTGGTTTTCCGTGCTTTTCCCTTCTCAAAATCCGAATTGGTTATTAGACAGATCTGCTTTTTTTAAAATTCTTTTCTAAGCCTAACAGCTATTACCTGTTCTAATAGTTTGCTCATTGTGTTCAGCAACTATATTTGACGACATCCTCTAGGGTCTAACTCTTCTTATCAGTATTAGCTTCCCTTTTTTCCATTCTCTTGGGAACTCTCTAAATTTTAGTGCATTGTTTATTGCCTCTCTTACCGCTTCTGGGAAGTGTTCCACCACTATCTTTACGACCTCCGTCGGTATAAAGTCAAGGCCCGGTGCTTTTTTGTTCTTCATTTTTCGGGTAGCTTTTTGTACTTCTCTTGTTGTAATTTTTTCTTTTTTGTCTCGTTTTGCGGCATCTCTTATTGGCCATTTTATTTTCTTATGATTTGGAAATAACTCTTTGATAACTTCTTGTTGGATTGCTTTTGGCGTCTTCAGTGCCTTAGGTTTTAGTTTTTTCCTAACAATCTTGTATCTTGTTCCCCAGAAGTCTTCCTCTACTTCCTCCGTTACTTCTTTTCATTTTGTATCTTTACTTTTTCTTCTCTTCTATGTCTATGATTGTTTTGTCAATGTTTTTCTTTCTTTGTTTAGTATTTTTTTTTTAATTTTAAGACAAATTTTCCGCTGGTCCGCAATGCTTTTTGTCCACCAATATTTTTTTCTCTATGCAGTTTTTCCCGTCATTTTTGGAGCGCCTAGGTCGCATGCCTCAGTTATGGTTTCTATCAAATACGTACAGGTTAATGTTCCTGTCTTTCCTTCAAATTTTTTGTCAAGATGTTGTGTGAAATTGTTCATGTTCAGTTTGTTTGTATTCCACCCTCTGTGGTACTCATTTTCATTTTTGTCGTTTTTTAGCTTAGGTTCTATTTCAAAATAAATATGTTGACGTAAGCTAAGCGACTCTTTGTCCAGAACTGCCCAGTTTTCTATCTTTGTTTTTTCTAAGGAAAATGTTTACGTGTAAGAATTGCTTGCGTCTTACAAACGTTGGCTTTTTCCTTTTATTTTATATTATCATCTGGTTTTTGGTAAGCTATTCACCAAGTTTTTCTCTTCTTTTATTTTCTTTAATACCTCCCCATTCTGGGGATTTGGAATTGAAGTCTCCAGCTACTACTATTTTTCCTTTAGTTTTTTTAATAATTTTTCCTAGTTCTTCAAGGAATTTTTGGAACTTTTCTAGTAGGCAGTTTGGTGAGATGTAACAGCTGAAGACCCACACTTCACTTATTTGTATGTACACATACCCGTTTCCTTTTGCGCTGTCACCCCTATCTCAAGCTCTTGATTATAGATCTTTATTGCCGCATCTGTTTTTTTATCAGTTTTCCATGCTCCCGTTTGCGGCGGAGTTTTTTGTTTGGTTCACTTATTATAGACAAATCAATTTTGCGTGTGAATGCCAGCTCGTTCATGGAGTTATGGCATTCTCTCTTTCTTTCTGTGTTTATTTGGAGGATTCTTAACATTGTGTTTCTGATTCTGAATTACTTCCGATTTTTCCCTCTCTTTTTTTTTGTGTTTGTCCAAACGTTTTTTTTTTGTCTCGGGTTATTTTTACGGCCTCTTTGTACGCATTGCATCTCATTGAGTTCATGGCATGGTCGTCCATTTTGCATACGGAATAGAACTTTCCTCTTTCTTTTGGGGTAATTTTTTCAATCATTCTGCTCGTGGTCTATCCTACTCTTAATTTCCCTATTTTGTGTAATGATTCCACATCTGCTGCTGGGGTTTTAAAAGTCGCGTTATATTTTTTGTTCTTGTTGCACCATATTTTTTCAACATCTTTTATTTTTATGTTTGTTCCTACCTTTTTTAAAGCTTTCACTACTTTCTTTCTGGTGTTTGTTTTATCCAGGTTGGTCAAGATAATCCGTCTTTTGCTTTTTGTCCAGTCAATTTCAATTTTTTTTTTACATTTTTGGTTTCTTCCTGAGTACTTATCACAATTTTCAAATCTCTTTTTTTTGTTTTAATGAGTTTTTTAACCGTAATGCCCAACTCCTTTATGTTTATCTTTTTTTTCAGTTCAGTCACCATTTCTGCGTACGATTTCTTTTGACCGTCTGCAGCAATGCCTTTTATTAGAAGCACCTCATTCTCATTTCTTCTTTTTTTTTCTATCCAGTGTTTTTCTTTTTCCTCTTCTTGGTTGTTTATGTTTAGGTTGTTTTTTTTTATTCACGTAGATTGTGACAGTTGTTTTATTTTGAAGAAAAGCACACTCAGTCATTTTCCTATAATTGCCGTGGTCTACTCCATCTGGTAGATTTATAGCCAGCGTTTTACGATTTCTTTTCGAGAGTTCTTGTGCTAGATTTTTAAGGTTGCTAAACAATTCTTCTTCAGTTTGTTTAGCGGCAAGTTTTGCTATCCATTTTTTATTTCTTATTTTATTTTGACCTTTCCGGATAGAGGTCAGTATCTCGATGATACCGATGTCCTCTTCCGTTTGTGATAATTTTGGGTATTAAGCATCTTTCCAATACCCTTTCCTTCTTCTTTTGTTTCCAACTTTTCGGTTCATACCGCTACGTCCGAGTCTGCATCATTTAAAGGATTTCATGTTTTGATGCCAGTTTTTTTATAGTCCACTGTTGGATAACTTGTTTTCTTTTTGGCGGGTTGTTGTTCTGTTTCCTTTTTGGCTTGAGTTTTTATTTTGTCCATTGCTATTAAGAGTTCTTTGTAAGACTTATTTCCATTTTTTGAGCTGATTTATTTTTCTCGATTTTTTCTTTGTATCGGGCTTCTTCTTTAATTTTTTTTATTTCCTCGTTCCTTTTACTTGTTCCGTCTGCTGTACTGCAAGTTTTTTTGCTTGTGACGCGGCAGCTAGTGGTAAGAACTGGGCAACTTCTTTGACTTCCCTCTTTAGCTCTACCTTGGTGTTTGTTGTTACTTGTTTTTGAAGGTTTTTCACGCTTATGGCTAAGGTTGTCATGGTTACCTTTGAATTTCATGGCATTGCTCCTAAGCTATTGTGTCTTTTTTCGGGTTTGTGCACGGTGTCGTCTTCCCTTTGTCTTTTCTTTTCTTCCGCATCTTCCGTGTCTTCCTCTTTTTTCTTTTTTTGAGTTTCTTGCAAATTTGCCGGACCTGCTCTGTTTGTTTTTGTTTCTTTTTCGTGCTAACTTGCGATCGAAGATTTTTTATTGGGTGACCTCCCAATACGTTTTCGTCTGCTGTGGGCTTGTAGCAACTTGCATTCTTCCTGCGTTAGATCATTTTCTCTGGCTGATCCAAGTTTAGGCTTGCTCAGCAGAGTGCCATCAATATTCATAGTCCGTGTGCTTTGTCCATTTCCATTGCCGTTGTCGTTATCGTTAAAGTTTAGTGTGCCACACCGAGAATCCATGGGGCAGCCCGACTGTACAGCCGAGGAGGGATTACCCTCCTGAGTATTTTTCTCATCTAAACTATTTTCCATTTTTAGGCTAATGGCAGTCGTTGTTCCATTTTTTGACTCCTGAAAAGTTTTGCACCCTTATAGTTGTTTAAAGTGTTGGGTTCTACTGTAAGAAAATATTAGAAAACTGTTTTGATTACCAAGCTTTCAAAACCTAATAGCGTTGGTAACCAGAAAGTAGGTCAACAAAGACCGAAGAATTGTTCTAAGGCAAACGATAGTTCAAAAAGGAAAGAGAAGAAGGGAAAAGGTAGTCTCATCGCCGTAGCGAGGCCACCGTGCAATGGTGTTGGTCCGCGTGTACAATTCCCTATCCGCCACTCGGGGACGCGCCTGGAATGGGTTTTACCTTCCCTTGCCCCCAAAATCTGAAGTCCAGGAACCTAACCTAACCTAACTACTAACAATAACTACTAATCCAGACGTGGCGGTAACTATAAAACGCAATATTATTACAGTGGCTTCTTATTTTGCTTCTTTTTTTTTTCTTGTTTTTACAACTCTGGTTTCCCACACTATTTTTGTCTGTCTATCATTTGACATTTTTATCATGAGTTTTTTTTTTCAATTTCCATGTGGTTGCTTCTTACTTCTAGTTTCCAGCGTATTTTTTATGCGGGTCTGTAAATCGTCTTGAATAAAGTAGTTTCTTTTCTTTTTTTTTATTTGTTTCTTTACAAGTATTGTATTAGTTGCGTGGTAATTTTTGTATGTATGTTTGTATTTTTGTTTTCTCTACATTTATTTTTATATTATGTTTGTTTAGAGTTTTGTTTCAAATATTGATGTTTCTTTCGTTTCTGCTAGTATTTGGTAAAGCACACACTTTAACCTCAGTTTTCTTCATATTTAGTTATCATATTTGTATCTTTTTTGTTTTGTTCTTTATTTTTTTATGATGCTGTTTAAAAATATACTTGCTCAGTGGCGGAGCTAGGATTTTTGGGCCCCACCACAAAACATTGAAAAGGGCTCACTCGTAGACAATTTTGAAAAAAACTACAGTTTTGTCATTTATTTAACTTTTATTTAATTTAATTTGGCGGGGGGAGGTGATTTTGAAATAATCGTCGGAGGACCCCTATGCTTGTGGGCCTTTTCGCATTGCAGACCTTTGCTTACAGGTAGCTCCGCCCCTGGACTTGCTACTTCTACCTGTCTTAAACGGTATGTTGTTTTTTCAAATTTCAAATTTCAAATATGTCTTGTTTCTAGTCCTTGTGTAGTTTGATGTAGTGTTGCACACACTTTTTAATGTTCTCAGTAGTTTTTCCTTTCCTGCTTTTAATAAATTTAATTTAAGTAATTTTTGTGAATTATGTAAAATTTGTACGTCCTCCATTTTTGAAAAATTATGTTGATGTTCCTGAACGTGATTGGCAAACGTTGAATCTGTTTTATTATTTTGAAATGATCTTTTATGTTCTTTGTACCGGGTAATGAAATTCCTGCTTGTTTGTTCTATATATACGCTTGTGCAATCTCCACATATTAATTTGAATAGTTCTGATTTTCTAAATTCTTCTTTTGCGTTAAATAAAATGTTTGATAATTTTGACGTTGACCTAAAAGCAATTGCTCGAAAGAAGCTCATTCCATTGATTTTAATTAATGTGGCAGCAGTACCAAACTGTTAGAAAAATTAATACACGCGGGAATTTCAAATTTCACATTTTATTATACATTCACAACTACGAGCAGAACTGTAACAATTGTTATTTAAGAAAAATAAAAACAATAAAAAGACTACTAAGTTTAATGTTCAATGAAGTATAACTCTTAAAGTTTAAGCAAGTATTTCAACAAAAAAATTACAAATTAATTTCAAAATTTAATAAACAATTGAAGGTTTTGGATTTTTATATATTTCATTAAATTGGAAATTTCATTCTCTACACGTTGCAAAAAACCGATTTTAAAAAGAAGGTAAATTACGTGAGTTCTGCTCGTAGTTTTATGACACTCATCAAACTGCCCCCTATATCAGCTTCACTCACTTGAGTTTGATATTTTTGATGATAGGGTAAGAGATACAATAAGTAAAATTATTTTAAAAAAAATACAGGTTCAGACAAAGAAGTTAGAAAAATTAAAATTGCGTTCTACACTGACAATAATAATAATACTAATGCCACAATTACTGTTTAAGCAACGAATGGTAAACTTGTCCCAAGCAGAACTTACGGAAGAAAAACTAGATATACTATTAAAAAGTCTGCCGATCAATACCCAAAACGCTAAAGAAACCATAATAGTCGTGTCAAAAGCAGCTCTCCAAAAGATCGAAGACAAAACTATAAGTAGAGCTCACATCCTCAACATTTTAAAAAGCCAAGATTGTTTACAAATATCTCGGGAAAAAAGAAAGGTCAATAAAATCTATTAAAGCAAAGATTTCAAATGAAAAACTAACCGTGACAAGAGCAGATAAACCCAATGCAATAGTAATTCTTGAGAAAGAAAAGTACACAAAAAAACTCAATAATTTTATCAACTCCGAAGAATTAGAAGTACTTAAAAAAACTCTACAAGTACTTTTCAACATCAATTAAAACAATTTCTAGAGAAAGCAGATAGTCTCTTCAAGACTAAATATAAAAAACGCAAATTAATTGAAATAAATCCAGTTGATGAAGAGAAATTTGTTGTCGTCGACTTCTTCTTTTGGCTCGATTTCTTATTTTGAATTTCTCTGTTTTGAGATCTTCGGGAACAGACATAAGCACACAGATGTTGTAATTATCTGCGATACCATGCAAATGCACCCTTGTAATTGAAACTAATAATACTCTTGAATGTTTATTTTTAATAATGACCTGTATTTTAATATGACTGACGTAAGATTGATTCCTACAATCTTAATCCAGAAATAAATAACTTAAACTAATAATTATATTCTATACAGAATATTGTGAGTGGGAAAATATACTCAACATACTGCCTACCTTAAAATAATGAATTTTAATGCAATTAATTAATTGGTAATTCACATAAGTGCGAATAATTTCATCCGCTCCTGGGTGAACTTCCTCAATTTTTCCTAGTTTCCATTGTAATGGAGGAATGTGCTGCTCTTAGATGCATACCAAGTTATCCTTCTTCAGTGGTGCGTTATGGGATGATGTCCATTTACAAAAAATGATCGAGATGCCGTTATTTTTTCTTTGGGTAATTGGCCTATTATTGGTTGTGCGAATATTGGTTTAGCCCGGCAACATTTTACACACTCTCGCAGTTTCTTGTTTGATGTTGATCTTCCACCTATTGGCTAGAATTTAGAACGCAAAGTGTATAACAGTAAGTTTACCCCCACCGTGTAGTTGTTCAAGATGAGCGTGGTTTATAATCATCTTAGTTATGGTGTGGTTTTTTGGCAAAATTATTGGATGTTGTTAATTATATGCCAGCTCTGAATGTAACATACATCCTCGAACTCGCAATATGTTACTATTATCTAAAAATGGATTTAATCTAATCAATTTGCTTGATTTTTTTATTGTGGTTGATGCTTTCAAATCCATGATATCACTGGCAAATTCGGATGTTTGTGCCAGTTGAATCAGTTGAAGTAGTGCCCTTTCTAATTCTTAAATCGATAATGATTCATAATTACGTTCTTCCTTGGATTTAAATTTGCAGTTTGAGACAAAACGTAGACAATAGGCCATAGTGCGTTTTAGACAAATCAATGACGTTGTTTGGTTAAAAATATATTGTGAATCATTGTCCAAAATCAACAAACTGACTGTTGTAAATTTAAGATGTGGTAGTTTTGGTTTCTGATATAGTGATAAAGGCCATTGTTCTTCATTTTTTGTTAAAAATTCTGGTTCGTGCCACTACAAAGAGAGAGAGAAGTTAGTTGAATTGGATTTGTCCCTCTTGAGATTGCATTTGCTGGATTGTTCAGAGATGCCACATGATGCCATTGATTTGCTAAAGTTAATTATTGTATTTTGCTAATTCTATTTGCAATAAATGTTTTATAAAGTTTTGATTGAGATTTGATCCAATCTAAAACTATTGTAGAATCTGTCCAATAATATTCCTTTGTGATATTTTTATGTAGTGCATCTTTTGTAGCAGCGATAAGTTGAACTAATAACAAGGTACCGCATAGCTCAAGACGAGGAATTGACTGCACTTTTATTGGAGCTACTTTTGTATTCGAACAGAGTAAATGTATTTTGTAGTCTCCATTTTTTTACTTTGTTCTGATGTACAGGAAGTTTATAAATGAATGGGATTATGTAATCACTTTAAATATGCCGCTTTTTTTTAAACTGTCCACTATACTATTTGTTTTGACAAATCAACTTTGACAGCTGTCAAGCAAATATATGAAAACATATGTAGTATAGTGCACAATTTAAAAAAAGCGGCATATTTAAAATGATTACATAATCCCATTCATTTATAAACTCCCTGTATATACATGCTCCATATGCCCTCTCCGAAGCGTCACAAAAGCCGTGCAATTCAATCTGGTTTCTTTCTACTGTTCTTCTTGGTATCTTGATTTGATCTAGCATTTCTAAATCTTTTTCATATGTTATCCATCTTGAATTGAGATTCATCGGAACTGATTCGTCCCGTTCAAGTTTTAACTCCCATAAATTTTGTATGATTATCTTAGCAGTGATGATGACAGGTCCAAGTAATTCAAATGGGTCAAATATTTGCGACGATTTTGATAAAATTACACGTTTTGTAATCTTTCCATTGTTTTTGATCATTAGTGGGTGAGAAAACTGAAGTGTGTCTTCATTACTGTTCTATAATAATCCCAATGTTTTTAATGTTGACTTGTTATTGAACAACAATTTTTCGTCTTTTGGAGCATTCTTTGAAGCGCCATTTTCTTAAATGAAATCCACCCTTTTAAGAAGTTGTTGTAACTCCTCTTGTATTAGACCTAGCATGTCTTCAGAATTTGCTACAGTAATGCAATCTCATCTACGTAGAAATATTTTTTTTAAATTTCCCTTGCATATGAATATTTCTTCTTCAGAATTTGATAATTGATGTAAACATCTGATAGCTTAGAACGGAGTTGATAATGTTCCATATGTTATGGTTGTTAGTTTCATTGAATCGCCATAAGATTTTTTGATAATTTTATTTGTCTGGGTGCACCTTGATTTGACGGTACATTTTTTCGATGTTTCCAGTGAGTACAAATTGGTGCTTTCAAAATCGCACAATTATTGCAAACAGGTCATCCTGGATGGTAAGTCCGTCAAAAACGACTCTAATCTTCGTTGTACTACTGTCGGTCTTGAGAATGCAATGGTGTGGTAGATAGTATCCGTTTGTATTATTGCATTCCATTTTTTCCATGTGATTAATGTTTTCATACTCCGCCATAAAATTACGATAATCTTGTTGTAACAACAAATTGTTTCATAATTTTCTCTCAATTGACAACAGTCGGTTGGTAGCGGCCTGCTTCGAGGATCCCAATTTTTGTATGTTGCTGTTAAATGGCAATCTTACAATAAAACGTTCATCCTTGTCACGGTTTATTGTATTTGAAAAATGTTTTTCACAAATTCTTTGTTCTGGTGTAAGGCAGCGTTTTTGAGTCACTTGTTCTAACTGCCAAAAATGTTGTAACCCTTTGTCAATTTGTAGTGTGCTGACGTGACAGGTTGTATTATGATTAGTACCATATGTGCTGCCAGACACAATCCATCCTAGTCTTGTTTTTTTGTAGTATTGGCCCTTGCCTGTTCTTTGTTAATGACAGTTGGCCAATGGAAAGTAGTTCCCAAAATATATTTGCTCCTAATAACATGTCAATCCTTTCCGACTTGTCAAAGTTTGGATCGGCTGATGGAGTATTCTTGGGAATTGTGTATTTTGATGTGTCTAATAGTATTGATGATGGATCAGACGTAATAGTGGATATTACAAGAAATTCCAGTTTTTTAGAAAATGATTGGTCTCTGGAGTTCATTGTTGTTGTTGTTCTGTGCAATATGTTAGTCGTCGAGTTGCCAATTCCGTTGACTAGAATATTGATAGACACTTGATTAAGACGTAACCTTTGACACAATTGTTTGGTGATAAAGTTGGATTGTGATCCATTGTCTAGAAGTGTACGACAGATATGTTGTTTGCCTTTTTTGTCATTGATATAAACACTGGCTGTTGCAAGAATGACGTATTTGTGCCTGTCTTCTTTAATTGCAGCTCATGATGTAACTGGTGCTACGCTTGCTGAGCGATTGTGAAGAAGGCTATTGTGCTTTTCATTGCAAGTTTTGCAGTGTCTTGATTTGCATTGATCCAACGAGTGACCCTTTCCTGGACAGTTTATGCATAGCTTTAAGCTGTTTGCTTTTGCCAATTTATTTTCACAAGATAAACTGAGAAACGTGGTGCAGTTGTAGATGTCATGGTTTTGACTGCATACATAGCATTTAAAACTGGTTTGCGTTGCCAACGTATGAGTACGTATCGAGGTTTTGGCGGTCACAAAGATGTAGGTCGTGCTTCCAACACCTGATGCAGAAATTCAATCGCGTCGTTTAATGTTGGCTTTTGTATTTTAATGTTATGTTCTTTCCATTTATCTTTGGTCAAACAATCTAATTTGGATGTTGACAGATAGAGCAGTAATATGTCTTTGCTTGGTTCGTCTATTGCACTTAATGCACGAATGTTTTTGGTGAGTTCATTTACCTGATTCCTTATTGATATTGCTGAATCTTTGTCAACCCTTTTCAATTCAAACAGCCTCCGAAGATAATTTTCGCCAATAAGTTTTTTGTTTTCAAAACGATTTTTTAATTGTGATTGTGCTACTGGATAATTTGCGGATGTGGTTGATATAGAAGCTATTACTTCTTGAGCTTCTCCTGTCAGACATGATCGGAGATACATGAATTTTTGGATGTCACTTAATGCCTCGTTTGTGTCCACCAATGAATTGAACACATCGATAAATGAAATCCATTCTTCAACTGCGCCATTAAAAACAAAAACATACAAACGGTTGCAAACTAGTCTCTTTTGACGTTTGCAGTATGTTTTCTAATATACCTCCACAAGAATGCCTAAATATTATAAGAGATATACTAGACAAGTTTGCTATAGATGTCACTACACAGATGGAGTTATGAGATGCATTTAAAATGTGTATTAATTAAAATGATTTTTAATTTAACGGAATATTTTACAAGCAAAACGCTGGACTGCCAATGGGATCACCGCTTAGCCACCTTCTAGCCAACATTTTTATGACTTACTTGGAGGAAAAAATACTATCATCTCGGCTGGCCCAATCACACATTCATTTTTGGTATAGAAATGTAGATGATAGATGATTAGCTTACTTCAAAAGCACACAAAGACAACTTTCCAATCTTTTACAGTTTATAAACAGCATCCATCCCAAAATTCAATTTACAGTAGAATCAGAAGTTATTGAAGCAATTAACTTTTTAGATCTTACTCTAACTAAAAAAAATAATAAACTTAAATTTAATTTTTTTATGAAACCAACGTTTACAGATGGTACAATTCCTAACGAGTCAAACTACCCCTATAATTATAATATATATAATATAATTCAATGATTCATAAAGCAATCTCGTTCATATATTTTGGTTACAGTACAAATTAGCAATATACTTTTCTAGTTGACACAGTTTCTTGTGTCTTTTTTTTGTATTATATACAATTTTCCAATAACAATTTTTCTCCTTCTGTATCTATGTGTTTAGTTATTGTGCCTAGGTGCTTTCCCGTTTCTTATCTTCCCCAAAACTTGTTTTATACCGTTTTGTGTTTTGTTCGTTTTTTGTCAATTTTTTAAATTCTGTGTTAACTACTTCTTTTCTCACTTAGAATGTTACCTTGCTTACCTCTTAGTTGTCTTAGATCTGTTTGTTTTTATTTTATGCATTTTTTATTGTTCTTAAAGTTTTTAAAATCTTTCCAAGCTTCTTTTGCTTTTTAAACTGTTTCATTAGCCATTTTTCTCAGCAATTAGTACTTCTTGCTAGTACTGAGGTATTTTTTCTATTTTATTTTTTATTTGTGTTTTTGTTTTTGTTTTCTTTTGTTTTTTTCATGGTTCCACTTGCCTGTTTAGTTGCTTCTGTTCTTATGTATTTAAAACTTTTCCACAGTTTTTCTATGTTGTTCTTTCTTATATTTGGTCGTTTTTCTAATATTTTTCTTAGTACTTTGGTATTTGTATTTTGTTTGTCTGTCTTTTAATTTATTTACTCTTAGTTTTAATCTTTCTGTGTTTTTTTGTGTTTGCGTTTGGTGTTCTGGGTTTACTTGCATTTCCTGCAATGTTTGTTTTTGTTGTTACTAGAAAGTGATCACTACCAATTTTAAAGCCTCTTTTAACTTTTACATCTATAACTTTTTTTTCAGTTTGCTTTATTTACTAGTATGTAATTTATTATTAACTTTTCTTTTGTATTTCTTATTTCTCTCCTATATTTGTTGTCTTTGTGTGCAAATATAGTGTTTAGTATTGTAACTTCATTTCCCACATTTTTTTTTAGTATATCGTTTCTTTGTAAATTTTTCTTTTTGTCTTTAAATACCTTTTATTGTTATGCTGTACTTCTTTTTTGCTTCTTCCTATTTTTAGCTTTTTGTTTTCCAGATTTTCTATTCTCTTGGTTAGTTTTTTTTTTTGTATTACTTAATCTTCTTTATTTTTTATATTTGGTCTTGTATTGAATATTGTTTCCAAATATGAGGAGGAGTATCTAAAACTACTTCTACTCTGTTCTAAATTTTATTAAAAAACGAGCTATTTGGATCGATCCAAAATTAAGATACTTTACAACATCGGCGTAATGTTGCAACAAACAAATATATAAAAATGAATAAAATTGTAACCAACAACAAATAAATTTAAAAAAAGAACAAATATTTATAAGCTTAAATAAGTATTTTGACTTACCTTGGCTTATCTCACTTGGCAAAAGGAAAGCATCTACTATCTATAATTATATCTTAAATTATACATACGGGTAATACAGATACAGATTGTTGATAGAAAACTTAAACAGTGTATTTAACCCAACATGTATCTTTAAATGCCTCTTAAATATTATATATAAATATGCTTTTTTTGTTTAACTGTTAAAGTAAATTGTGGAGAAATAAGTTAATAACGCAACTGTCAATAATACACATTTGTGTAGTCAGTGAAAATTTGTTACATGGTTTGACACGTGTATTGTACTACGCCAAAACAGTTTACTAATGAAGAATATGCAAACATTATTTTATTTATGGATTTTGCGACGGCAATGCTGCAGCTTCAGTGCGTGAGTACAAAAGATGTTTTCTAAATAGGAGATTCCCAAGTGCCTAAGTATTTATTGATGTGCTCCAACGTTTTTGTGAATTGAACTGGAATAGTGAACCAAGCCGAAATGAAAATACATAACAGTTTTATCTGAAATTTTTATATAAAATTCTGTGACCGGACAAATTGATAAGTTGAATACACTGTATAAGTTTTTCAATAACAATCTGAATCACCTTGAATAATTATAGATAAAACTTTAAAAGTTTGTAAAATGCAGAAACAATGAACAATTTTATTGTAGATTGAATTTTTAATAACATGTTTAAGTTTTTCTGTATAATCGACGCAAAAATGTACTCATTAGTAGTTTTAACAATACATTTGGGTTATATTTAGAGTGTCTACATTTTTCCAGAGTCTAACCGGCACAAACAACCAAAAAAAAAAAGATCTTTCCATATACTTCAAATATTTTAATATATTTCAGTTCTTACAATAGAATAAGTAATAAAAACAAAACACATAACACATATTTATTTTTATATTAATAATAGCATAGCAGAAAACTTAAAATTTTGGGATACCGAGACCAGATTGTTAAAACCGGGACAAATCCTGGAAAACCGGTACGTATGGACACCCTAGTTATACTATAAATAATGTTTCTCACATTTTATGCATTAACTATAAAGAAAAACTAATACATGTTTTTAAAATTTTAATCTACAATAAAATTGATGATCATTTCTGCGTTTTACAGACTTTCAAAGTTTTATCTATTATTATATATATAGTTTAAAATATAATTATAGACAGGTATATTTGTTATTCTACTATTTTATAATATTTTAAATTGCTCGCCGCTTACCTGGAAATGGGTAAATTTTATCTTATTTACCTATCTCCGAGGCACGGTCAGAGTATTTATATTCAAGCGTCTTTCTTTTGTATTTACGAAAGGTTAAATGTTTGAGCAAACGTCCTACATTTATGAACCATTGGAGTAAAATAATAACTTCCGGGCACATTTCTCTTCTAAATTCAAAACACTTCCCTGCAAAAAAAATATTTTTGAACTGTAAATTTATGCGTCAAATATTAGAATATTACATTTATTACTTGTTGAAAATATTTGTCTTAACATTAAAAAAAAATACCTGGTGTAGCAACTTACAATGCAAATATGGATAATTTTTTAAACTACAACTGCACTAGAAAGACCCAAATGGTTATCAGCAATAAATAAATTACAAAATTGTTGGTTACAGTTACAGTATATAAATTAACTTGTAAGTGTAAAGTTAACGGACAATTTATAGAATTTTTAGTTGGTGAAAGTAGTCAAAATAAATTATAAATTTTCAAATCTTAAAAACTATTACAAATATTTCTCTACTTTCAACAAATTAAAACTTTGCACTTAAAACGCTTACAACGGTTGCGTTTGCTAAACGCACCTAACGTTAAAATTGACTGTGGTTTAAGCCTACAAAATTTTAGAACAATCCGGATCATAAATTATGTTTTTCTTTTATTTGTATTTTTTTTCTTTAAACAAAATAAAATTTGAGCATCTAAAACACTTATAATAGTTGCGTTTGCTAAACAATTCAAATGTCATTAAAAAAATTGTGGTTTGCACCTACAAAGTTGTAGAATAATTTGGATTATACATATATTATAATGTTTTTGTTTCAAAATTTTTGAGTTAAAACTCTTGTCTGTACAAAATGTAAAATTAAGTAAA
The DNA here is from genome assembly GCA_963932245.1 of Tachinus rufipes. Lineage (NCBI taxonomy): Eukaryota > Metazoa > Arthropoda > Insecta > Coleoptera > Staphylinidae > Tachinus > Tachinus rufipes. Next base: position 58,842,346 of record OZ010748.1, read on the forward strand.
TCGGAATGAAAGCCAAGAGACACTTTATTTTTAGTTTTAAAAAAATATACTTAATGTTGTAGAAATGTACTTAAATTGAGGTCGTCAAAAAAAGTTATTATTGATTAAAAAATGTGCTGTTTTTTTGTGAATAATATAATTTAATAAATCATAGCACATTACGCAAAAAATAATTTTAAGAGTAGTGGTAGGGTTTGCAAGCGAGCGTCATTTCATAAGTAATCATGTCACTTAAATTCTGACTAGTTAGGCAAGATGCTCAAAGAAATGACACAGCACAATATAATTATATGGTATTAGGTTAGAAAAATATCTAATACCAAATATTTTACAAAGTATGCAAAAGCTCAAGATGCTCTTTACATCGCAGCCTAATTTGTCAATATGTTAAAATTACCAAAAATGTTAGAATAAACGTGTCAAAATTGAAAATTGCATTTGGAAGCTTTTAGATTAAATCCTGGCATTGAGCCTATATGATTAAACCAGTCGAGATTGCGTTAGAAAACTTATAACTTCTTTATTGCGACAACAAAAACGATTATTAAATTTAATAACCATTAACACCATTTGAATGATTGTATAATCAAACCCGTTTACAGCGTAGATATATAATATTATAAATCATCCATTTACCATATATTATTTGTTTATCATCAAATAGAATAAAAGAACCATAAAATATGCAGTTGACCTTTATCCTATAATTGCATACTGAACAATTAACTCCGACAACGTTGCAATTAATCTTGACAGCTGTCGACGAACTGTCATGCTTGCGTCACTGCTACCAACCGCGAGAACTCGCACAGAACCGTTTTGCGAGCCATAGACATTTGCGAAATGGCCGCCGTTTCTGAATGTTTCACATTAGGAAGTACAGTTTGGTGTCGAACATGTTATAATCAAGAAATTGAGGGCGACGTCCTGGCCTTCGATCCACAGACAAAAGTCCTCATATTGAGTATCCTTTTATTTAATGAAAAAACGCCGCCAGGAAATGGCGCGGCGTGAAGGTTGGGTTAGATAGGCTCATGGGACTGGTGCATGTTTTTATCAGTTGTATGTATTTGGTATGTAATTTAGGATAATATTTGAAAAGCCCCAGTAGTGCCATGTACTGGAAGGGTATTGGCAGCTCGGGTTGTTTATGTTTACATTTTTTACGAATAGTAGGGTTAGTTGAAATTAAGTGCATGATCTCTGTTATTATTATTTTTAATTCAACTTAAATGTTGCTTAGTAGTATTACGTATTAATTTACTAAGTATTCTGCGAATGTAATGCAGAACTTTTATGATAATTGAATAATTACTGTTTACTTTAAAATGGTGTAATATAGAAAAGTTTTTGATGGTGATATTCAAGTCTATTATGCAATTCATATTAAGTTTTATTTATAATTAAGAGAATTATGAAATGTTTACATTTTAAAACTTGTATTACGATTAAGCTGTAATCATTAATATATCATTTTATGTTTTGAATAAATTTATATCTATAGCAAAATTATAAACGTGACAATGTCTATTTTATATGTAAACATTCGATTTTATTTGAAAACTGTAGAACTGGCTGACTAATTAAATATTAAAATTAGTGACAGCTTATGTATTATTTTGGCAAATGGGTACATTTTTGAATGAAATCATTATTTCTTTTAATGTGCAGAAAAGCATATACAATATAAAATCTTAAAAAATTACCCTAGGAATTATTTGAAAGAATTTCGAATCTATTTTAATGGGTTTAAAGTTTACCGGTTGATACATTGCAGTTGAGTGTAGTTCAATTATTTATTTACACAAGATGTAGACACTGTCGCTTTTGGCACAATAATAGAAAATTGTTTTTATTTTTATGTTTGTTTATTATATTTAAAGAGCAGTTTTAGAACAGACAATTTGTATAATATTACAATCATTTATTTGATTGATCTTATTTTTTTACTAATTTAAGCTATTCTAATGGCTGCTATTGTTCTGTATCTTCTACATTTTGTTTGTTCAAAATTGAATACTTTTTTTTACTATTAATAGAAAACATGGCAAAACATTCTGTTTGAGATCTTAGAATTGCGGTTTCAAAAACAATAAATAAAAATTATACTGATAAAGTTTTTATTATTTTATATAACTATTTTTTTATGCAATTTAAGTTTATTTTGTAACTATCAATCAAATAAGAAATATGGGTCAAAAATGAATAAAGTATTTTATTTTAACTGAATTAGGATTTAACATAATTACAATCTTTAAAAAAAACTAAATATAAATTGTAAATATCGGTTTTAATTTGTTTTATTATATTATTACTTTTTATTAAAAATATTTACAGTAATGAATATTTGCTATTGAAATAGTTACAAATTCCAGAGAGATAATGTGGAAATTTATTCAAAAATATTTAATATAATTATAAAGATAAAAATGTCTATGTATTATTTTTATTATCAGTCTTATGTAGTTTACATTTTTAGTTCAGTATTGTTTATAAGAAAATCATCTTATTTGTATAATTTAAGTTTGTAAATGGTTGCAAGTAGGATTAATACCCAAAATTGAATGAATCATTTTACTTTTGAAATAAATTACATAAAAGCTTAATTCTGAAGGTTTAGTTTTTATAGAAAAATTAAATCCCATCTAAATATTAACTTTTTTATGAACTGATAAAGGTGGGTGGTTGAAACACCAACAAAATAATGGAGTATTCACACGTTCTGTCATTTTTGGCCTTAGAGGTTACAGGTTACGTTATCTAAGCACACACTGATTTATATAAAAAAAGATGTTCTGCTCTTATTATAATGTTGTAAAAATGTTTGCATAAATACAAAAACAATTGTTAAAATGCAATAATAACATATGTATTAGTTCAGTATTTGTCGGCTACATCCTTATACTGTTTCTAAAATGTTGGTAAATATTTATTTTTTTGTCTACATGCTATTATTTGTATAAAAATGAATGAAAAGTTGATGTAACAAATGGTTTTAAACCATTACTTTGATTGATTTACCGGTTTAGTTACTTTTTACTTTGAAACCAACTGTGGATGTGAATTTGTAATTGCTGTTGGAAACAGTTTAACTAGTGGTATGTCAAATGCAATAACCTATACTAAAATTTACAAGATGAATCTTGGCAATTCAATAATTAGGAGAAACGAAAATAATTGGTAGAAATTATCATTAAGTATATAATTATAATTGCTTGTTGGTATGTACAGTTTCTCACAGCAACACGCCTAGTATGAGAATAAAATTCAGTCCATCTGTTTCGATCCAGTGTTTCCAGATGACGCATTGAAATTACTGTGCATTAATGATATATGTAATTATGGTACATTATAGATTGAAGTTGCTTAAGTGGTACTGGTTAATGTGTAAGAATAAGTACAGTTAGTTTGGTCATACTTTTTTACTTATGTTGATGTAAAATTGACCAAAAATGTTTCCAAGTACGAAATCTTGTTTAATAATTTTGAGTTTTTTACAATCTTTAGTATTGCTAGACTCTATTAAACTTTCTAAGGCACTCCTAGTTGCTTATCTAAATCCTGAAGATTAGTGTAGCTATCTTAGACTTACCAATGCTTTTTTAGATTTATAAAACTCTATTTAACTTTTGACACTTTCTTATGGCTTATTAGGTATTTCTAGAACCGACTAGGTTTTCATAGACTCTCATTTTAATAAACCTATTAGGTCAATTGTTGAGTTCTTAATTACTAATAAGAGTTTGATTGGCTTATTCCGCTAGGTTGACTTAGCATACATCTAGAAAGGCAAATGTTGACTCATTATGATCTGATCTACGTTATACTTTTTATGATTATCTTCTTCTACAGAAGCTCACCCTCACTCACTCAAATGTTCAACGCACTTACATATAGGCTTATAGCAGCACAATTAATTTCTAAGACTTTGTTTGTTGTAACAATAAAATGATGATGAATGTCAGAAATGATAATTTGACTACAATCTTACTCAAGTTTAAGTAAGCCACTAAGAAATAATAAGTGGTATAGTATATAATGTAAAAAAGTTATATATTTATTGCACTTAACCTTCTAGTAGTCATGCACGGTCTCTGAATCCGGGCCAATACAATTTTTTATATCATCTATTTGCAAAGTGTGGAAACAAAGTGCTTTATCAACAGACAATTGATTACATAATACGTTTATTTATTTATTAGGTTCCAATTACCAGAAAAACTTTTTTATTTTTTTTTGTTTTTTACTAAAGTAAATAATTGGTTTAAACAAATTTAGATTTTTTTATGTAGAGCTTAAATAATAATTTAAAAAAGTTTATATTTTACAAGTTGGTAGTTTATTTATTAACCTATCTTTTATTAATTAAGTTTGTTGTTTTTTGTTTATTTTACTTAAAAAAAAAACAACTGGTCTGTGAGATTGTAGCGACTACTAACGTTACTACAAATTATAGTGCTACTACTGGAAGGTTAAAAAACTTAGTTTTCAGGTTATTTGATTATTTGGAAAATTCATAAACAGCTACAAAAACAGCATTAATAGTTTTTTTAGGCTGATATGCCATAAATCTAAACTAACCAGCAACAGCTGCAAGTTGTTTATTCTTAAGCCTTGTTCATACTCATCTGATTTGCTACTTTTTATTGTAACAAAATATTTAACACAAAATCTCGTTCATACTGATCCTATTTTTTCTAGTGATACAGTGAAGCTCCGCTAATCCGGATCAATTAAAACATGGTTTGATCCGAATTATTGAACAATTTGGATTACTGGAACAATAATAAAATAATTAAGCAAAAGCCACATTAAATAATAATGCTTTTATTATAATGACAATAGAACAAATTTTCAAGAATCTCTAAGAAAAACTTGGATATTTTTGTCTGGCGAATGCTTGCGATACTTTTGTATTATTTCTTGTTTTTCGTGCTATGTTGAAACTAAAAATTCTGAGATTTTCTTTTTCTTTGGGCGGGCGATCCCCGGCTTGATAGGTTTGCCAATCCTGATTAAATCGTTCCGGATTACAGGGTACATAATGTAAAATTTACATTTTTTAATTTTGTCCGAACTTTAGCTTTACTTTTTATTTTGGTGATTTTTATATTTGTACTAATACTTTATTTAAAAATTAGATCTGTAATACCTTACAAAACTTTTTAATTTATTTATACTTTTTTCAACAATAATTATTTCATTTATAAAAAAACACAAATTTAGTGTGAAGGCTCAAAAAAGGTTTATTGTAATACTACAATTGTTTCAATACGCAGTGGCTTCATCAGGTATAATGAACAATGAATAAATAATATAAATAAATAAATCTTTTTCACACTATATTTGTGTTTTTTTATAAATGTTATAATGGAGTTCAAACATCAGCCTCAACCATGCAATAATTATTTCATTGTACTTAAACATTAATTAAAGCTTAGATCCATCTTACACGATGCTTATTTTAATATTAAATGATGCGCACGCCGAGTTAATATGTTTTGATGCAAGAAAATAGAACCTGTTCTAATTTCAAAGTATGACTTTATATTCGTGGGCATGAAGAGCACGTATCGATATATTTATATTTGTTACCTTTGCTTGTTTGGTTTTATCTATCGATTTGTTCTGTTAATATGTTTTGTTCTTTTCTGTTGATTTGTTAATTTTATTTGTTATTACGTTATTAGCAAGTGACTAATTATGTCTACAGAAATATATTTGTCAAATTCCTTTACTTAACCTAAAATTAATTAATTATATTTAAATATTATTATACTACTTTTAATATTATTACATAAATTTTAAAATTAAATTTATTATTTAATCTTTCGTCACTGGCACTTGATCCTTGCTACACAGTTACTGGCAGCGGACTGAGGAGTGTTTTTTCTGCGGTTTTGTAATATAAAATTGGTATTGATATGGGTAAAATTCATAAAAATAAACAAAACATATTTATCATTTTAAATAAAAATATAAACCTTCAGGTACAAGATTAAACACTAATTAGAATCTCAAAACTGCATGGAATTTCCAGTGTTCTTAGAATATAAAATTACATCAAATATAAATCAAGAATACACTAATCTTAAAGATTATTTTAGTTCAAAATGTGAGAACATGTGTATTAATTTGTAAAATATTTAATAATTGCAAAAAAGTGTTATATCTAATGGAGTTTCAGAGTTTAAAGATATTAAAAAAATAAAATCTGTGCAGAGTGAGAGACCCCGCCAGTGACGGAAGGTTAAATAAATAAATTAAAATTTAAAAAAAATAATTATAACAAACTATATGATAAAAATTTATAATCCTACATTTTTTTTAATGAAAATAACTTTTAATAATCTAATTCTAAGCTTATGGTCAAAAGTACAAGTTTAATTACTAATTGACATGTATAAAACACACTCGTGCTTATACGCAGTGAAGAACGTCGATTATAAAAATAAGCATGCTAGAAATAGTGCTTTAACTAAAATATTATGAGGTTATTTCAGATATTTGACACTTCACTTTCATTGAAAGGTTATTTCAATGCGCATGCTCACGTACTTATTTTATAAACTTTTGTGTTATATAGTGACTTCCAAAAAATTCTAAATTCTTATTGTAAAGTAGCGCGTGCATCATTCAATATAAAATTTAATATTAAAATAAGCATTGTGTAAGACGGCTCTTATAAGTAAGTAAGTAAAATATTTTTTTTAGTATTTATATGAACTAATTTTGATCACTTTGTGTAAACATAAAGTGTTTTGCCATGAGATACCGTTGATGTTGTGGTATCAAATGGTTTTAAACCGTTTCGTTGTTGTTGAATTTAAAACCGAGTTGAAAGCAGTTTAGCTAGCGGTATGTTTTGGTATGTCAAATGAACGTCATCAAACAAGCAAATCAAAACAACTTATAACCTCAAACTTGTTATTAAACCTGCATATTAATTATTAGACATGTGTGAAGAAGAGGTGGACATGGTGGACATTAGTTTAAGTTATAAAGGAGTAGATGTCCAAGTTAGAGTTTACCTCTCTACTGTCAATATTTTATTAAATATTAAGTAGTATATTACATTTACTTTTATTAATTTTAATCTAAGATTTTGATTATGTAATCACTTCTGAATCCCTCATATAATTGATTAATAAACATCAATCAACAAAAATATGTATATTTTATAAACTTTTAGGTTAAAATATTTAAAATTGACCATTTTGACAGATCCTACCACAACAGTTTATAACCGATACGTTTTCGTGACTTTCAGCATACAACCAAAACTAGAGAAAGATGGAAATATAACCGCTAGTTGATCGCTGGTATGTACGGGTTTCTCACGGAAAAATGCTTATAGTTTTATGTAATTTGTAATAATCATGACATATACCTTTTAATGAAATGAAGTTTTACCACTTTTATTAAAAAAGAAATTGCACAATGTTCAAATAATTTTTCTGTTTGACAAAAATATCATCAAACTTAACATGAGACAATAAATACAATGAAAAAAATAAATTTTATCAAAGTTAACCATCAACATCATGTAATATTGTTGGAGTTCGATTATTTTACTTTATTTGTTGTTTTAATTAATAATTAACATCAGAGATTGTCAGTACTGAATAAATAAATTGTTTTTAGCTTTAAATTATTGTACTTAAGTTTGGCAACAACGCGCGTATCGTCGGTTAAACAAAGAGTATAATGAATGAAAGTTGTTAAGCGTTCCCTAGACGTTCAATATTATAGTCAATATATTGCACAATAATTCATATTATACAATAATATTGACCGTCTGTAGATCATATTGAAAGATTGCACAATATATTGAGTCAATTTATTTTATTATACAATCTAACCTAAAAGTATTTATTTCATTTTTTTAACCATACCTTCATTCATAGATAACTTTCATCAATCTGCGTCTTTTTTCTCTTTCTTTCTTAAAGCTATAACTAAGGCAATGGTTGTTCAACTTTCTTTATTTTATTTTACTTGTTGACTGCAAAAGTGTCAGTAATTAACAAAAACTTTGCACAATTATATTGCAACGTCTAGGTGGGTCACACAACTTGCTTTATTTTATTCCACTTGTTGACTGCAAAAGTGTCAGTAATTAACAACAAGTTTGCGCAATTATATTGCAATGTCTAGGTGGTCCAGCAATATATTGTGCAATATATATATCAATATTATTGATGATAATAAACGTAAACAAAACATGGCGGTTTCTAACCTTGAAATCTGTTGCAAGTTTGAAGTTTTAGGAATGGATATAAATTTTATTAATAAACTAGTGTAGTATTAATTAATTATTATAGTACTTCAATAATAATTACATTAGGGCCGATTTCATAAGTTCGACGTTAATATGACCATTCATTTAATGGAAGTTTTAAAAGTTCTTTTAAAGTAGGCGATTTCATAATACTATTTTGATGTGTTTTTAGTAATGCTCTTTAAATAAAAATAGATTAGGTTGGCACTATGATTAAATCATTTTCTGTGCTTTTTGCAGTGTAAACCTGGCGGTTTCTAACTTTCAAAGATCAAATCTGTCACAAGTTTGAAGTTTCAATAATGCATATAAGTTTTATCAATAATCAGTACATGTTATTAAGTTATTATTGACTTAACTCTTTTATCTATACTTGAAGTATGAAGTTTTTATTGCATCTTATAATTTTTGTAAACGTACATACGAGGTTTTGCACTTTTGGCGATAATTAAATCATTTTCTGTGTTTTTTGCAGTGTAAACATGGCGGTTTATAACTTTGAAATATCAAATCTGTCGCAAGTTTGAAGTTTCAAGAATGGATGTAAATTTTATCAAAAATCAATACATCATGTAATTAATTAATATAATTATTGACTTTTTAAATTGCAAAATTTATTGTAGTATTAATTAATTATTATAGTACTTCAATAATAATTACATTAGAAGAAGAATTAATAATATTATAAATTATTACAATTTTGTATTCAAGTGTTTCTAGCAACATTTTACGTTTTATTAATGGGATTACTTTTTAAGTTGTTAGCGCTACTCTGGTTGGAATGATAACTATTGTATGTGCCGGCGTTGTCATTCATATGACAGTTTTCTGGATTTTAAGTAATTTTTGTTTACATTATGTTATATTAAATGTCAAGTAAACAAAATATGCGCCATTCATATGTCAATAAAATTGATAATATGTATGAACACTTTTCAACATTGGCTTGTTGACAAATCTGCTGAAAGATATCGTATTCCTGAGCTGCAATCTCCAATAGAAAATACTAATTAAACCAAAAAACTAGGTTATGTTTACACTTAATGGCACCGTTCATTGAATGGACAAACATGACACATTAAAATTATTCCTCCATTATGCCGGGAATACATATGCCTGCTACTTACACAATTTCATACTACCTTCTTGCACATGCCTCTTGCTAGCATGCAAGTCGATTGCACTAAATCAAAAAGATTTGATTTTTTGGCATGCAATGTGCAAGTAAGATGGTTGGGGGCTGCAAAAGCCATGCTATAAGGCATGTATAAAAGCACTTGACAGGTAATGGCATGCCAGTAAACAGTAGCTGACCAGCTGACACGGAGGTGAGAATTTGTATTTTTGTTTCTACATTATTTTTTTTAAATGAGTCGATGAGGAGATGAAAAAACTATTAAGTTTATTAGTTTATATAAAAAATTTGAATTGTTTTGGAATTCGAGAAATTCAAATCTATATAAAAATAAAATAGTTGTAACAATGCTTAGAAAAAATATTAGCCTTTTCAATTCTCAATCTCCTACCCTGTGTCTACCAACATCTCATATCAACTAGCTGACCTACTAGAACTTGCTGAATTAAACTCAGTAAATACAGAACAAATCACAGGTTTGTTTGCAAGAGCTTTTAAAACTTCTAAAATTTTTCTAGTATTATTAAGTCTAATCTTTGTACTTTAATAAAAAAATTAATTGTTTACTTACTCTAATAAATTTTTTTAATGCAGTAGCTATTTCATCACAAACCATTAGAACAAATTGTAAAACAGTAGTACTCTATACAATGCTTCTAGAACTACATATGAATCACATAGTTCTTGCTGTGATTTAATTTTGCATATGGGTATTTTTTTTTTAAATTTTGTTCCAAATTTTTGCATACATTTTATCAAATTTTTTTGGAAGCGTTCTTAAATGCTTCTTTCAATCTTTCTCCCAAATATGTCTTTTTTTTTGTTTTGTTGAATTATTTTACGTACATATTTTGTTGCAAGTAACAACATAACATTATTTAATTCAATTCGAATTTTTTCTATGTTCTTTGCCAGTTGTGAAAACTTGAAAAACTTTTAAAAATATGCTATTATGTAACTAAAAAAAGATTGACAAACAAATGGCATATGTATTACTGCTTGCTTGCTACTTGCCTTAGTAGCACATGTGACAGTGCCATTAATTGGCACATACTATTTTTGGGCATGCAATCTTACTACTAAATTTTATGGCATGTGTATTCCCGGCTATATTTGCTAATATTACATTGATTTCATAATGAAAATATCATTATGAAATCAGTTTTTTTGCAAGCTATTCTATTAAGTTTCAATGTAGCATTAAGATTGTTTACGGAATTGGCTCTAAAAGTACAGTGAGATCAAAAATGACTGACCTGTCTCCTCTCATCAAACGGAGTTTTAGTAAAATTTTGCTATATACACACAACGGTGTACACTACTATAATGTAGCTAACCTCACTTATGTTTTCATTATTGACAGATTTGTAGGGATATGGTCAAAACCAAGTAAAGTTAGGTACACTATACGAGACCGTAGGAACAAGGCGCCACATACCCTGTTCGATAAGAGCCGAAAGGTCAATCATTTTTGCTCTCACTATTTAATAAATAATGTTATAAATCATAAATTGCAATTTTATGTTCAAGCATTTCTAAATATCTAATTAAAACAAAAAACTAGGTTATGTTCACACTTAATGGCACCATTAATGTCATTGATGGAACAAACATGACACATTAAATTATTGACAAAATTTAAAAAGGCGTTTTGCCGTGAGAAGTCGTACATACCAGAGATCAAACACCGGTTATATTTCCATCTCACTCTATTTTTGAGAGATTGCGGAAATCTCTCGAAAACGTACCGGTTGTAAAGGGTTACACCTGTCATTTATTTTCTTATGATTATTAATTTAGTAAAATATTTGCTATATAAACATTTACTTACATAGAATATTTATTTTTTATATTTAATAGAAATTTTTCCTAATTATTTTCATAATCATTCTTGACAAATCATCTCATTATAGGTTTTCATATTTACATACCAGACATATTAAACTGCTTCCAACAGCGGTTTTAAATTCATCTTGCTGGTTGGTACATTTGGAGTCAAAAGTAAATAACCGATAAATTGCGACAATGCAATGGTTTAAAACCATTTGATACCACAACATCAACGGTATCTCACAGTAAAATGCTTAATGTACTAGTTATAAACTTTTAAATCTGTTATTAATTTTCTTATGATTGGCCACCAAATCTTTTTTCAAGAAATCTATGTTACTAAAACTTTTATAATGTATCAGGCAGTAACGTTGTTACTGTATAATGACATTTACCTAAAAGAAGTTTTTTAAACTTTACCGATTTAGTTTTTTGTTTAGTCAGGAAGTTTATTATAGTATGTAATTGCCAAGTACTTAGAAGATTTCTCATAGAGTGATAGATTGTGAGTATATTATTGGAACTTGAAATAGTTGTTTCCTGGACATCTGTGGAACTTACTAAAAGAGATGTGTCATCTGCAAATATTATTGCGTTTAGTAGTGGTATATCATTCATATTATAATAAACAATAGCGGACCCAGAACTGATCTTTGAGCAAGTTTTGCAAATTTCAAATACCGGGTTCTAGCTTCCAGGTAGCTCTTAACCCACTAACGCTATGTCTCTAAAACCATAACAGTATAGTTTATTTAGTAATATTTTATAATTAAGAAGATCTATTCAAATCAAGGAAAATTTTCACACAAGTTTTACTGTTATCCAATTGCATCTAATGTAGAACAATCTTTTTTAATACCAAATTGTGCATTATTGAATAGTTTGTTAAAGAAAGAAATTATGTGATTTGCTGCAAGTAAGTGTTTCTATGATTTTTGATATTGTGCACAATACAGATTTGGAATCTTTATTATGGATTGGAATGATTTTAGATGTTTTAAAGCAGTCTGAGCAGTAAATTATTTTGTTTATGATTTTATTTAAAATATTGGTTGGACAGGTTGGATATAGAATGGTGGTTACTGCCTGCTCATTTACAATTAATGAAATATCTTGTTGTTTGTGACTGTTAGAAACATTGTAGTTAATAATTTTTCATGCAGTTTTTGTTTTATTGAATTTAATAATAGTGAATCATTATATATTTTTTAGCACATAGAGAGGTAGATTTTTATAATACTCAATAGTAAGATTATCAACAGTTAATGTTTGTGCTGATACAAATCTTTTAAGTTTTGAACTGTCGCTTTAGGCCAGTAGTTATCTAACCATTCTTCAAGTTTTTATTTTTTACTTTAACTATTGGGAAATTACTATTGTATATAATAAAATAATATTTAACATTTGAGATTTATCATTTATGTTTTCAGAGTTTATAACATCAACCAATCTTCTTGAACTATTTTTTTAAATTACTAATATTTGCTTTTGTTTAAAAATTGTATTCTTAGTCTTATTTCCCCTATCGGCACAATTGGTGAATATTTTCTGCGAGTTTTGGTCGGAAGTGCCATAATTTATAACATTGTTACTGTGTTTACTAATAAGTCTATTAATACAAATGTTGTCTAAACAGTTTTCTAGACTTTTGGAACATTAACAGTTGGAGTTATACAGAAGGAATTTAATAAATTTATAAGATTATTTTATTGAGTTGTGGGTGTTAGAAATAAGTGTGTAATAGTGTAAAATCTTCACAAATGATTTGATGTTTATTTTGAATTATTAAAATATATAATATTTCATTTAATTTTTGCAAAAAAATATTCAGGTTTCTATATAAACATAATATTATTAATTTTTGATTGTTAAGGTGACATTTAATTGCTTCAAAGTGTTTCTCAATTGACATTTCTTTTGATCCTAATATGTTTGATTTTAAATTATTTTTAATAAATACCTTGTTTACTCATGGTTCTAACATCACATTTACTAATATAATATCCATTAATAAAAGTTGACTCAATTTGATTTGTATTAAACCAATGCTCAGAAACACATAACACATGACAATAAAATTGTAATAAAGTAACATTTTCAATTCATCTAGCCTTGAAAATTTTGATGAATTACGTTTATGCTCAATGTCTAATGTCTTATCTCCAATCGTCATAGAAGTTTGTTTATCTCTCAAAATTATTTTTCCATTATTAGAAGAACCATTTTTTGCATATAAAATTGCATTATATATATGTTAATTGCATCGATATTAAATTTACAACAGTTGTTCAGAATAACACCATTAGTGGAAATTTAATGAATATCAGTTTCATTTGAATGATTTAGTTAAACTTTTTTGAAATTTTTGTTTGAAATATTAATTATATTATGTAAAATGTTAATAAAATAAAATACTTATTAACAGCAGTTCCCATTGCAATAATGAATTGTATTTTTAAATTTAGGTTGTGTAATCATGTGTGAGTTACAAAAATTGATTGTGTTCTCAGTAAAAATATTATACTTTATGTAAATACAATAATTGTTGAATTCCTTAACCAATAAACTTAGAATGTGCTTCTTCAAGTGGTATCCAAAAATTAAATGATGTACAATTTATCAACCTCGGTCTGGTCAGCGAATTACAGGTGAAAAATGAAGTTACGACAGTACCAGAGGTTCCACAATCATTAAACTTACAAAGGGTAATAAGTAATAATGACAAAAAATTATGAGATTATAATTTTATCTAAATTTTTCAGTTAAATAATCGTATTAAGGTGCAAGTGGACGAGAAGAAAAGGCTGCTCACCGCAATGTCATCAAACGTAACACCTGAAGGTCAACGACTCTTCTTAGCCATCTCAAAGACTATTAAAGAAGTACGGTGGAAGAATTCCGACATTGTCGTATGGAATGAACAGGTCTTCATAACTCCCCCATATCAGTTAGAGAATGTTCGGGGGAATATTGGCAGCCCAGAATTCAATTATGTAAAAAAAGTGGTATGTATTTTTTTTTTATTAATTAATGTTGATGATGAAAATGAAAGGATAACTTGCATAAAACAACATTTTTATTGATTGCATTCAAGTTTAAATAATAGAAAGTAAAGAAATTATTTATAAAATGATAGCAATCAAATCCAATCAGTTTTATCGAACGTATCAAGAAATTGCTTATTGATTATATACAAATAATTTAAATATAAAATTTATTGAATATATCATTATCATCTCTATATACTACTATAAAACTTACTTGGACAATAAAATTTATTATACAAATGAGAAAGTTTTTGACTACCTACTGGATATAGGATTCCATTTCTAGAAATTATTTGATCTTAAAATTGATAATTCACAGCATGATATTTACACACTTTTGAGTATCTCTTTGTAGTTTAAAGCTTAACTTAATCCCTATAAGAAGATTACAGTTAAAATCTTTAAAGAACTTCAAAATTATCTTTGAAATGCAAATTTTTAAGATGTTAAGATAAACAAAATAAACAATGCCAATTGTTATTTTCATGGAAAGATGAAATGGTTGTGCTATCTATGTAAGCTTTGTAGATTTTAGTAAGGGTGTAATTTAATTGGATATATAGTCAGGTGCATAATATTTTAATCTGGGCATCCCAGTTTTATCACCTGCATCAGGTATACTTAATTTTAATAGGTAGGTAATGAAGTGTGATGATTGAAGGATTATGAAAAAAATTAAATAATCTTTTAAAAAGCTTTCTGAAACTGTTGCTTTGTTTGAATATTTGTTGGGATTCAATGATTTAAATAAATAACTTAATAGCAGTAGCCTATAATTTCTCTTACTTAATTTTTTGTTTATACAGTGTTCAGTTTGAGCAATCAGTTATAATAAAGTATTACTAATAATAATAATCTGTGATTCAAATATTTGCAGAAAACTTTCATAAGATTAAAAACATTGAAAATTACTTCATAGACTTGTATTCATATTTTGGCCAATTGCGAGATTTAGAGAAATTAAAACAATATTTTTATTGCAATAGTTTTTTCTTTAATAAAATATAAATTTTATTTTCTATTTATTATATTCTTTGCTTACAGACTAATTTTGATATATTAAAAAAAACTATGCTGGCTGGAGTCTTTACCTATGTAGAATTACCTGTTGAACTAAAATTTTATTTTTTTTTTAATTTTAACAGGTTGTTTATGCAATGGTCTGCTATTAATAATTTTTTGTGCGGCAAATGATTTTCCTCAGAAATGTATTATAAAACTAAATTAACTATTCGTAAAATAAGGAATTGCAACGCCGCATTTATATGTTATTTTAATATTGTAGTTATTGATGTGTTGTATTGTAGCCTTTGTTATATTACAATAATCCCCTACAACATTTTGAAAGTCAGTTGCATAACATCGTAGAGCAATCAAAAGTTGATTTTCAACAGAAACTGCTCCACATTAAAATAACCTAAGAAACATGACATGTGTCAAGTTATTCATTGAATAAATTTTAATCCCTAGATTTTGGATGATTTATTTATTCCATAGATTTAGTTACCTACTTTTATTATTTGAAGTTTATAATACCAAAATCAGCCAAGTAAAATAATTTACTTGGTTAGTAAATAAAATCTACAGATTTTAATGGTTTATAATACCGGCCCTTAATGATTTTTTAGAATGATTTTGACTTTTTAATATATAAAAAAATTATACCCAATACTAATTATATCAGTATTTCTGTAAACAAATCAAAAGCATAATGATAAAATCAATATTCATTATATAATCATTAATGATCTGTTAAAGATAACAAATGTATTTAATGAGTTTATTGCAAATTGTGCTCTTAATATAAGAATACCATTTGTTGAATATAATTTTCCTGAAGAATTAAAAATAAATAACACTATCTACCTAAACCCATTAGATTAATACATTTATACATCAATTGAACTTTTAAAATTGAAACACTCGGTAAACTTTTTCTTAGCGAATGGTATTTATTTTTAAATTTTAGGAACAATAAATTTAAATAAATAAACTTAAACTTTAATAATAAATAAGTTTAAGAACTAGCATAAATATGAAGATATATTATTGTAGGCAGTAATTTCATATACATAAATACAAAAAATCTGTTGCAAAATGCAATACGAGTATTTAATAAAATATGTGAATAGAAAGTAGTATTTTGTAACTTTTCTCTTCTGATTTTCTTATGTACTAAAAATATTACATTGTTATCACACAATATTGAAATTACAAATAGTTATTCACCTAAATAGTTTAAGGTTTTGAGTATATTCAAAATGTTTTTGTTTTTCTAAAAACTTAAATAATACATATTTTTATAATAAAAGCTATATCAACTAAACATAATGCTTGCAAATTTATTTTTATCATAAAAGTTAAAGTTAGCTGGGATTTTTGGGCCTTATCTTAAAATATTGAAAGACCCTATCACGGTTTAAAAAAAAACACAATTTTAACTTTTTTTTAGTTCAGTCATAAACTATTATCAAAACTTCAGCCAAAAACGGTTAAAAAGTGCAAATCTATTTCAAAATGTCAAAAATAACAATATGCAGCCTTGAAATATCAAAAGTTGCAAAATTTGGTTTCGAAATATCAAAATATTGTTAGAAACCACCAAAATTCAGTCATAAACTGTTAAGCATTGAGTTCTATTTATAAAATGTAAAAAATAACAAAATTCAGTTATAAAATATTAAAATTATGTCGGAAAGAACCAAAAAGAGTTGAATTTGTTTCATAAAATGTAAAAATCAAAATCCGATTTTTAAACATCAAAATATTGTAATAAATCACCAAAATTTGCCCATAAACTGTGAAAAATATAAATAAAATATGAAATCTTAAAAGTAGCAAAATGGCAAAAATAACATATTTTGATGAAAAATATTAAAATTATGTCAGAAAAAACCAAAATCTGGCTTAAAACAGTGATACCATAACTTGGTGAAAAATCTAAACAAAATTATGAAATTCCAAAAATAGCAAAGTTCAGCTATGAAATATCAAAATACAGTAAAGCTTTGCTAATCCGAATCGCTTTAACCCGGACCTTTAGTCCTTGTAGTTCGGACAAAATTAAAAAATGTAAATTTTACATTATGTACCTTGTAATCCGGACCGATTTAATCCGGATTGGCCGACTGACCACGGTTCCCCGTACCTAGCATGCCGATCAACGAAAAAGAAAAAGAGAAACCCTGAATTTTTAGTTTATTTCAACATGACACCAAAACGGCCACACAAAACTCTAGTCGAAAAACAAGAAATAATACAAAAGTTGCGCTATGGAGGTTAAGCAAGGGGTTGCATTCACCAGACTAAAATATCAGAGGTTTTCTTAAAAGGTTTAATTTTTTCTTTAAAATTTGTTCTATTGTCATAATAATAGCTTTATTATATAATGTGGCTTTTGCTTAATTATTTTATTATTGTTCCAGTAATCTGGATTGTTCAATAATTCGGATCAAGCCATGTTTTAATTGATCCGGATTAGCGGAGCTTTACTGTATTGTTAGAAATAGCAACATCCGGTCATACTCTGTCAAAAGGTGCAAAATTCTATTTAGAAGAAAATGTCAAAAATAACAAAATCCGGTCGATTGAAAATTACAAAATTCTGTTTACAACATCATAACAGCAAAAACTAGTTTTAAATAGTTGTCAGAAACTAATTTTTTTTATAAATTCTAAAAATAGCAAAATCCAGCTTTGAAAAATATATGTTGAAATTAATTAACATCTAGACTATGCAACACTAGAACAAGTAAAAACATGTTTACATAAATGTACACACAGTATCTCAAGTATACTAAATGTAACCTGCAACAATGTCAAACAGTCTAGAAATTACAAAACGTAAATATATAATAAAAGTTTTCAATTCATTTTTATCTATATTTTATTTTTAAGTTCCCTCTTTTTGTTTAATTTTAATTTTCCTTTCAATTTTTTAAGTTTTAACAACATTTTTCAATTTTATTTTTTCAATGTAGCAGTATTAGTAGTACTAACTGCAATGTTCAAGTTACTCTTATTTTCTAAGTAACTTGTTTTCGTCTTTGTAAGACGTCTATGCACAAGCCTAACGATAAATTCATTTTTCAAGATTAGTATTTATGAAAGACGATAGCCAGTCTGATATATTCTCTTTCTGTATGTAATTCTTTGTTGAATAAATATGATATGATATATATTTAATCACTTGTGTCATGTATTAAAACTCGTTTGACACTGTCTATAATTATGTCTTGAATTATATATATATATAATTTTTATTAGAATATGTGCAATAATTCCATATATAATATTTTTATCCTGTATGACACTATATGATTCTTTATATAATTATAAAAACAATTAATCTGTTTTGGCACCTTCAAATTTGTTTTTGGGTAATGCTTGTAGGACATCTGAATGTAGATGTCACTACTAATAATTAAGTCATCAACATTTACACCTGGTTTCTACAATGTCACTTGAGACGAGGCATGACCAAGTTCAGCTGAAACTCAGTTTATGGTATTTATATAACGGCATCTTGGTTCAAAACCGAATAAATTTGTCAAAATCACCAATACTTGCATTGCTTTAATTCACTGACATTTATTTATCTCAATAAAAGTGTGTGAATAATTTTGATTTTTAATGTGTGCCATGTAAGTGATCAATCAGAATGGAACACCTTGTATTTTCTTTTATTTTAAGAGTTGATAATGGGTTTGTTCGTGCAGGGTAATTTAAAAACAGCATATAGCACTCAAACGTCAAAAACATGTTTTCTAAGGTTATGTTGTTTGTTTTGCTTACATGCCCAGTGTTGTCAATTAATACAATTCAAATCTGCATCAAGTAAAATATTTAAAATCTTATTATTCTAGATTCACACATATTTTGTATGAGCGCATATTTCTTGTATACCTTATATTTTTATAATGTATATAAAACCGTACCCATGTTCTGATATAACCATGATAAATATATTATTTTATTTTTGCTATGTGGCAACACTGTACATGCCCGTCATGCACCACCTCTTGACTAGGTGCGTGCAAATGTTGTTCGAACACTTGTTCGGGTTGTATTTAAAAACGCCCATTTTATTGTTCGAGTGCTCGAACCGCTGTTCGCGTCATTTAAAAACGCACCCAGTACCATATTATGGTAACTTAAACATAACCTACTACGTTTTGTTTTATTATTTTCATAACAAATTTATTTTTTAATTTTATTATTGCTATAATCGTTTTATGTTAATAAAAATACACTTTGTGGTCAACCCACCACCAAGTTTTTTCAAATATTATAGAGCAACATTTAAAATGTTATTAACATTGTATGTGATTTATCATTCATTATCTGATATGTATGTTTTTTACTAAATTTTCTTTTTTTTTTTCAGGTAGAAAAGCATATGAAGGATACAACAGCATTATTAAGTCAAACATCTGTGAACCAGGTGGTGCAACACAATGCAAACATGCAATAATACAAAATCGATTGTTGACTATCGTGTTTCTTTTAGAAAATTTTTCAATTAATTTTCAATTTTTACCTTCGGCATACGGAGAGCCGCCCGTCACCTAACCGGTTAAATAGTTACAATTTTTTTACAGTGTTACTATATTAAGTTATTACGAGATACAAAAAAAATAATAAGAAATAAAACATCGAACTTAATCGGGGACTCATTTATCTGTCAGTTTTCGCCTTCCTCTTTATTTATTGTTTTGTTTTTATATAATTTTTTGTATACTTCGCATTTCTTCAAAGGTGTCGATAATGTGTCCCCGGCCAAGTTTGGTCTTTTTATATGAATATATTTTCCTCTCTATCCCTCAATCCCAATACCATCTTCAATTTTTCTTTGATATCCATACATAATCGTGAAATGATTTATGATTTATAAAGATTTTATTTTGTTTTTTCTTTATTGGTTATAAAAAACCTCATTTGTTAGTTGGTGTATGAAGTATCATTTTTTTTCAGTAAAAAATATATATAAAATGTACTATAAAAAACAATAAAACCACATTTTTTAAAAATCATCAAATCCTTTACTCAGTAATTAATATTTTAATCCACGATCTTTAAAGTGTAGTCAATTTAACTTCAGGATGGTACAATCTGTAATGTAGCACAGCAGTAATTAATCCGTGCTAATGATGAATTATTTTAGGAGCATTATTCACATTATTGATCTAATTAACTTATCTTACTTTGCCTTGACTTTGGATTGGACTTAAAGGAGATGAGAGCTGTGTAAAACCTATGATACAAGTAATAATTTATGTTCCTTATTTATTTTTAATTCTTTCTCGTGTCTACAAATGATAACATTTAGCAAGTCAGAAAAAAATTTACTGACTTAATTGTTGTTTCAATACCAACATGGTTTTTGAATTTCTAGTACCAGCAATTGTTTACATTTAAACTTATCTACAAATGTTTTGTTGGCATTAGAAGAAAGTCTAATTTGCTTAAAATTTAAGTGTGTTCTCTTAAAAAATACAAATTTGAAATGTAAACTTTTGTCGGCACTAGAAGGAATTAAGTTAGGAGGATGATCAATATGTTAGTGTTATTTTTCATGAAAATTACTTATTTTTTTCAAATGTCAGCACAGGGATGAATGTCCAACTTTTAAAAGCATTTTAAACCGTAAGTATAACTTAAGATATAAATTTTTCAAAGGATTTGACGGGATGAAGTCTTGTACTATCACTATTCTAAGGCCCTTTTAGCAAAAATTGAACCAAAAAACATCAAAATCTATTATCTAAAAAACATACGCAGCGCCACTACTTTTTGAGAAAATTGTGCGACAAAACGTTGAACTAAAAAAAACGATTGTGGCGACACAAATTTTATTTAAAGTTTGCGGCAAATAGATGAACTGTAACGATTGCGACTTCATAACTTTCAGAAAAATGTGCTCAAAACGATCGTAGAACCAGAACTTTCATTAAAAATTTGCGGCAGATTGTTAAACTAAAAACAAAGCAATCTTTAAAACAAATTTAATATATGCATTATAATTTTTTAGTTTACATTTTGCCGCAATTTTAATGGTTGTGGCGCTGCGATTGCAGTATGGTTCAACATTTTGCCCTCAATTTTTAAGTAATGGCGCTGTAATCGGTTTTTAGTTCTTCGATTGTTTTTTAATTCAACGATTTTCCGCACATTTATAGTAAAACTTGTGGTGCTGCAATCGATTTTTTAAGTTCAATATTTTCACTCAAACTTAAGTGATATTGTCGCTGCGAACTTTATTTACTTCATTGATTTGCGGTCAAACTAAAATGTGAATGATGAACTCGCTCTCATTATATAATACAAAAAATATTAATTACTTGATGAAGCTATGTCTTACATGTATATACAATGTAACTTTTTCTCACATTTTTCATTTCAGCCAAAACGTATTTTCTTCTATTAATATAATATTAATCTTAAGAAAATGATGTTAGACACGCATAGAGCTGTAAACTGGATATGGTGGTGATTTCAATGACAACAACAAATAAAACTAAATATAAATTTATTTATTATTACATTTATGTCAAAATTAATACTGATAAAAACTGTACATTAAATTAAAATTATTCACTACACAGTAGGAAATAGTATTTATAACTAATATAACATAAATTTATAACCAAGGATGCCAGGCAGGATCCATCCTACAAAGATTGTCATGACTGTTTGCAGCGGCCACCAATGTGCTCACCTAAATTTAAATATATTAATAAAAAATTAAAATAAGAAATGTTTGTATACTCACTTTACTATCCAATCCATCAAAATGTGCAAGGCTATTCAGTCTAGTGGTTATAGCTGTAACAGCCTTATTAACCATGTTTATTAACAACTCGCTCTCTGATAACTTTTCATTTTTTTCATCAATACTAGTGAGATCATCAGGCTTCTTAATTTTTGATAAGACCATTTCATCCCTTAAAATAGGTTTTAAAATGGCCGCCACCTTAAAGTTTGGATATACAAAGCATCTAGCAGCAGCAATCATAGATGCAGTCAATGGACCACTGATACCAATAGAAGAAATATATTCAATTATATTTGGTGTTAACCTAAATGGCACAGGTCTTGTAATATCTAATTCACCAGTGCTATCATCAACATCAAACTTAAAGTACGAAATATTAACTAATCCAGAATCTTGGTGCAGGTACATCATGTCGGGGTTCAAACGTGTTAAATGGAGGACATATTCAGCAAAACATGCCAATGATAATTGCAATGTAAACTAAAAATTAACATAATTAAAGTTTATTATGGTTATTATTAAGTATAATTACCATTTTTCGGAACTGCCAGTAATCAGTAGCTGATGGGAATGTTTGCAAGGCCCATTGTCTTAACATGGTGCGAGGTACCATGTTGGATTGAACTCCTTTAAGAATATCTCTGTAAACTTGATGACTGGCTTTTATACCCCTTCCTTGTACATTTGCTAATCGCTCATAGTAGTAGTTTATGGGAGCATCATGTTCAATTGCTAAAAAATATTGTTAATTTTTAAACTTGTCCAACTTTACTATTTCATAATGAAAAAATTGTTGATAGTTTAACGATATACTTACTTAATTTTGCACATCCCTTCTTGAAAATATCCAATAAAGAAATAGAAGCAACATTATCCTCAACAAGTCTAATCTGTTGTGAAACAGCTACTACTCTTGGGACTGTGAAGTGCAAAAATCTCCTTGAAGTTTCCTTCTGTTTCCCCAAATAATGATTCATCATTCGTAATAGTTGCAAAACTCTTTCTTCCCTTCTTGCATCAGCAAGGCCCGAGTCATTTACAACTAGGTAAGGATAAATTTTACCATTGTGTCCACGAATGTACAACCTTCTAGCAGCTGTATTATGTTTTTGAACAACATCAACACGTGGCATAAATCGTGTAATTCTAACAAAATAGTGAGTATGTTTTGGTAAGAGAAATTCACCCGGTAACTCTACTTCAGCTGTTTTTAATGTGAAGTTTGATAAGAAACGGCATTTTTCTTCAATCAAGAATGATCTGAAAAATAAAAGTTATAAAAAATTCAATTATAATGGTATTATAATATTTACTGTAATAATAATTTTGATCTATTATCTAAAATTTTTATCCATTTCTTCAATTTAAATATCAAAGCTCTTAAACGCATTGCATTCAATAGTGAGAATTCAAAATCTTTTGTGAACTCTATTTTCATCTCTTTGAAAACAGGATCCTGGTAGGTAGCTTCTGCTCTTCTGGCTAAACTTTCTGATGCAGCTGAATGGAATTTTGCTGTACTATTTATATTTTCCACACCAATACCAAATGTTGAGACTAGCTTTTTCATAAAATTAAGAATGTGTGGGGTTATTTTGGCATCATTTACATTTTCACGGTTCTCAAAAGCAATAGCATAGCACTTTGTTAGACCTTGACGTAGATGTCGTACTACTTCTTCATACCAGTTTTCTCTAAACCACTCCATCTAAAGATAAAATGTTTTAATTAGATTTATATAATGTAACATCTGAATAGTGCTATCACTAGCTTCTTCCCATAACATACAATGATGAAGTCAGATTGTAAAAATTCCTTGTTTAAAAAAATTAATTATAGAAAAAATGTTTTTTTGACTAACCTGGTCTGCAATTCCTTCCAAACTGCTTAAAACTGTTGTGTGTATATCACGTTGCATTTTCATAATTTTCGAACATCTTACCATAGGTGGAGATGCCTTTATCGCTGCTTCAACAGTTGTGGTACTAGTATTGCTGGTATTGCTAGTATTATCTTGACCCTGTTGCTGATCACTTTGATTGTCCTGGTTTGCCTGCTGAACTGTATTTGTTTTCCTTGCAGTTGCCGTTCTCAGTGTTAAATATAAAGTTCGAATTGGAAAGTAAACAGCTTGTGGGAACATTTTTCCAACCTAATATAATGAATATACATTAATATCGGGTAATTTAAAAATTAATACTAATTTACCTGTAACAGCAAGTTAAGTATGACATTCCCTTCGTAAAGTACTAAACAATTCAATAATTGTGGTGTCCATGGTAGCCATAACATTAACGGAACTCCAACTGAATACTTATCTAAAGCTTCCATCAAACTAAAATATTAAATAGTCAATTACTTAATATAAATTATTATAGCTGCGTACCTTTTTTTCTCATCATCATAACTGAGAAGCCATAACACTTTAGCCAAATACTTTCTTGCTTTCGATTCGTTTTGATGTCTGCATGCATGTAAGAAGCAAGTGATAGCATTTACTCCCAAACTAATCTGTCTTGGATCTCTTGTAAACACTTGTTCCAAATAGTCTCCATATAAAGCCCATGCTTTTATCGACGCGTCATTCATTTGCACAGCCGCTGAGAATGCCTTATTGGCCTCATCAGATTTACCTGAAAAAATTAAATTAAATAAAACACAAAATCACAAAATATATTTGAAACCAAACTAGTTTTAAACCAAAATAAGTGCTTACTGCTTAGATGATACAGCATTCCCTTTAATGCATAAAATTCAGCATTCATTTCTTTAGTAAAGCAATTGACATTAGCATTATCTATAACTTTTAGACCATCCTGATGCTCATTCTTATTACTAATGGATGCTTGTTGTAGGAAACATTTAATTTGTTGCCTGATTTTTTGGAAACAATCGACAATTGGAACGGAAGGCATGGTGTATATTCGATCAAGCGATTCCATTGAAACATTTGTCAGTTTATGTTTTCTTGCAATTTTACCAAAATGTATAATAGACTGTGCGGATGCATGCACGCCCAACATTGATTGACTTGCATGATGTCCAGGTTGTTGATCCATCAAATTCTTTTCATAGTGTTTAATAATGTATTCATAGTGATGTTGCCTCCATGTGAAAATATCATTCCAATGTGATAAATCATCAGCAATCACTGGTAATCTATTCCTCCAAGTTTTCACAATTGCTTTCATATCATGCAGAGAATTCTGATGACCTTGTTGAAGTCCTTTACGAATTTGATATGCTTCTTGTAATTCCATTATCTACAATTTATTTTCATAAGTTTCATTCAATATTCAAATTAAAAAAATAATTTAAATATACCTGTTGTGCTGCTTGTAAATATGGTAAATGTATGTGACTGACAATATGAGGAAGTCTCCTCCATTCTTGCAAACACATAGAACTTGCAGTTTCAACATATCTTTCTGCCAATTTTAATGACTTATCTTCTGGATGACAAATTAATAAGAAACCACCATATAGAGTAACTTTCCATTGTAACTCTTTAGGACAATTATATTCAACATTGCTGAGGGCTTCTTTGGTTAGTATCCAGTTAGGTATTCTCCATGCACTCTCGAGCATTAAGTAAGCGTCAAATACACCGTTTTTGCTATACTCTAGTAGAACGTCCCATTGTTTTAATTCCTTTGCAGATCTGTAATAGAATAATAGTTAAAATAATTAAACATTTATGAAAGATTAACATACTTCTAAAGCAACCTTTTCAGTTATAAAATAGAATATATGTCAAATTGGCCATTTACTAGATTTAAACCTGGAAAATTCATTCCAGCATTTGTTATGATTCGTCGGCAGGTTGAAATGACTATTATTTTTGAGTAAATATTAGTAAGAGGGGCAACGTGCATTGAGCGGGGGCATGCCAGGAAATCGTTTAATACTAGCATCGTGTGTGTTCCTTTCCGTGTAATCGCGTGTTTTCTGATCCTGCGCTCTTATCGTGGAATTTATTAGACTATAGCGTAAAATTAACAGTAATTCTTTTATTTAAAATAAATTGCTCATATATAAAATACTCTACTAATAAGGTTTGTGTATTATAACTTATAGCAAGCTGTCAGTATCCAGCAAAGTTCAAAACAATTGCTGCAAGAATGTAACTAGAAGGATCAAGTGAACATCCAGCTTTGTAGATTATGGTATAATTCACGCGCTATGGATAAATTCTGATCCACTGTTTATCGTAGCTAGTTATGTGTAAATTGCGGGTATTTCTGTTTTTGCTCTCTATCGTGAAAATGAATAGACTTTATTGTTTTGTTTAATCATTTCTGCACAAATGTGGTAATCCCGGACCTATATGAACAGACTTTAGTAACTTTGGTTCATATAAACCTTATTAGTTTAGTTACTAGAATAAGTTATTGAAGTTTCCAAAAAACAAATTGAATTGTCTGTCAAAGTGATTTGAAAATCCCACGCACAAATTTGTTATTAGATATTAAAAGTATAATCAATTAATTCTATACTAACCTTATCCAATGATCTGTCCACAAATGAACTTCCCTCTGTGTATGTGTAGGAACAGGACCCATTGTATTATCCTGTTTATGTTTAGCCATCGCATTTTCATAAGCAGTTTGAGCTTGTTCAAAGAAACCATGCTGTTCGTATGCAATGGCAACACTGGTTTCCCTATAATGAGCATGCCTTTGCCATAATCCAGCCCACATATCCTCTTCACAAAGCAATGAGTAAAGTTCTCCTAATGAATCCAATATTTCCTATACAAATAAAACAAAATCAACCAATATAAAATTATTTTATCAATAATAATTACATTTTTAGGTGTTTGATCAGGTTCAAAATCATAGCATGCTGCAGCAGTAGATGACTTGGGTGTTATTGTCGGATCAAATGCCATCTGCTCCAAACCCAATGCCATTCGATGCCATAAATTATGAGATTTACCTATATATTTCATTAATGGACTGAAATAAAAATAACATAAAAAAATTAAATTGGATTAATTAAAATAAATACTTACGGACAAATTTGTACCGGTGGAGTACATCTAGCTAAAGCTTCAACAAAAGTATTAATAGCACTCGGGTGACAATCTTTTTGTATTATATGTGCACCAGATGTAATAAATGGCAAGATTTCTTGTATAAGCGTCTGAAATAATCAAATAAATTAATCAACATTGATTAAATAAATAACTTACATTTCTTTGTTGATCATCGAGTATGCTCCAAAATTTAGGAAACATTGCAAGCCAAACTTGTTCAGCTAGATTGGTATCCATATGACATAACTGAGCAGCAGCTACCAAAAACCTATAGGATGTTGTGCTTCTACAAACTTCAATAAATTCAAAATGCTTTGAAATGACTTTCGAAATATTTTCAGCTCGATTAGCTGGTTTTTCCTCAACTGACGGATTAGCCTCAACATTTGATAAATCCATATCAACAACTTCCTCATTAGTTTCCATGTTGGTGAATATCTCAGTGTTTTCATGTTTTGTCAATGAAAATTCTTCACGTTTAATAGCATCTGCTAAATTAATTACTGAAGATATGTTCGGTAAAATGCTGCTTTCATGTGACATCTTAATTTTTGTATCTTAAATAAACAATGAATTAAAAATTGTATATATTTTAAATTAGCTTGTAATACCTGGTGATGCAGTAACTATTAGTAATTCAATGCATTGTTTGATCCAATAATGTGCTCCAATAGCATCCCAATTTTGTGTTGAAGTTATGTATAACAATCGATCATGCAAACGTTTCCTCATTGAATCATCAAATACTTTGAAGAATTTGGCTCGGATTTGTGGTTGCGAACATCGTAATCCGCATAAGAACGCCGGTTCCAATTTTGCTGATAATTCGGTTTGTTTTAATTGCTCATCACTGTAAAATTGTATGTTTTGGAAATGTTTCATAACAATAAATTTAATTACTTACGTATATACATAATTAATTAATTCTAAAAATTGTGCAGTTAAATCAGCATCATCGGGGAAGCGTTTCTCGACATATTGCATCAACTTTACTAACAATATTGATTTCTCCCGTAAGCTTGGGGCTTGTGATAATGTTACCACATTTTTGTTTTTCATCCATTCTTCAAGCATCTTTACTATGGCTTTCATTACTTTAAGATCTTGGGTTTTTTCAATGAGACCAACTAATATGGAACCGATGAACGTTTTTCTCATTTCTACACCCATTACTACCACTCGAGTCTTTACCAAGTCCAAACTTAAGATTAACAACTCACTTGTTACTGAAATTAAACATCCTTATAACATTTTATGAATATGATTACTACTTGATGCAATTTTATTAACTAATTAATTCATGCTACAAACATAAACCTATCTACATCTAATATTAGCAAAATTGGTAGTACTCAATATCAAAACATGCATTTTATTTCATGTACCAAAAATCATAATTTGCTACAGACAAAAACACTAAATAACTAAGGTAAATCCTTTAAATTTTATTATTGATTCATTGATACCATATCAGTACACCCTTTACCAATATATTATACAGCGTCTTTATAAATATCTGGGATTATGTAACCACTTTAAATATGCCGTCTTTTTAAAATTGTGCACCAAACTATTTACTTTGTTTTGACAGTTCAACTTTAACTGTCAACAATATCCCTGACAACACCAAAATTTCTACTCTACTCTAGATATATTGTTTAAATTGTAATGCATAATCCCCTTTCTTTAAAAGTATTATTTTTTTGTATGATTCAAACACAATTTGTAGTTTGTTCATAGTTATTATTATTATTATTATAAACTAAATGCACAAGCTACTTTACATACAAAGCTCTTGTCATTTTCATATAATATGACATTAAATAGAATGGTTTAAAAAGAAAGGAGCTATTAATGACTCATAGCAGATAAAATTTGAAGATACTAAAGCAATTTTCTTTACGATTACTACGAGCGTAATCCTGTTACTAGTAACACCACTTGGGATCTGCAATAAGACACTCAATTGCAAGTATATTTTTCTATCGCTAGAACATTAAATTCGATAGGCCAAGCCAGAAAATGACGGATCAAGAGAGATGTCACCAAATAGAGACAGGCTCTTACACCCTTGGTGACCCGTGGGGAATATGGAAACCAAAATTACTATCTTTGAGAGATGTCTTTACAGGACATGGATGCTTTGATGCCTCTGAAACTTTTGAATAAGTTTTGTTTTACAATTTTAAAGTCAGATTCTTTGACATTCATTCAATAATATGTTTAGGCTAGATACATAAAAAAATGTGTCGTGGCATAAAATATTAGCAAATTATTTTACAAATTATAAAATAATATTATTACAAATAATTTTCAATGCTTTTAAGATGCTATTGTATGTGTCTACATTTATTGTTAGCTACTTGAATCGAAATTTGCGTATTTTAATACTAAGGTTTAATTGGAACAACAAAATCTAACTGCAACTGTTTATAAAACTTCCTTAGTCAGTCAATACATAAATTGATTTAATATAATTTTTTTAAATAATACAAATATAGTGACCGCCAATTTTTATAAAAATTTCAGATATGTAAATTATTCATAAGAAATGATTAAAATTTAAACATCTTTCTTTTATTTCTATAGAGTTGCCACTCCACGATTTCTGAAGCACTCAGCAACTCTAGATATGCTAGAAATCAAATTATCAATCTCAGCCTGAAGGATTAAATCTCAAGCTTCCTTAATAAGCATCTGAATATCAGGTAAAGTGTGTGAGGCTGAAGATGGCACAGACTTCTACCAATTGTATCCCACATGCGTTCAATAGGTGATGGCTCTGAAGAACGAGAAGGCTATGGAAGTAAATTAACATAAGCTAGTTCTAGAAATTCCATAGTAATAAAATGGGTTTTTCCTACCTTCTCAAAAGGGTCATTAATATTGGTTCTAGAATCGTATTAATGTAATGATTTGCGTTTAATGTTCCTAGAATGAACCCTAGAAGAGGAGGCTTACTTCCATAACAATTATTGGTAATACAGTGATAATAAAATTTTGTTGCTTAAAAATATTGTGCATTACATATTATTTTAATCTGAGATCACAATATAAAATAAACAGAGTTAAACCAGTCCCAACTTTAAATTGATTTATTGTCAAATAATGTTATATTATCAGTATAGAATTCAATTAGAGTATATAAATCAAATTATTGTTCAATTTAGAACCAACTATATAACAAAATGGAACGTTGGAGTGGCAAGATCGCAATCGTAACAGGAGCCAGTGCAGGAATTGGAGCAGCAATTGCTGAGAGATTAGTAAAAGCTGGAGTCATTGTAAGTTCTTCATAATAAAGTTAGCTATTGCAACTAAAATACATTTATTTTTATTTAATTTAAGGTTGTTGGTTTTGCTAGAAGAGTAGAACGTATTGAGGACAATGCAAAAAAGTTATCCAACAAACCTGGCAAGCTCCATGCCATTAAAGTCGATATGACTAGAGAAGATGAAATCATTAAAGGCATTAAATGGGCAGCTGAAAAACTAGGTCCAATCCACATCTTAGTGAATAAAGGTGTAAATAAAGGTTTATTAGATGGAGATACAAATGATTGGAGACAAGTTTTTGACACCAATATACTTGGTCTATGCATTGCCACTAAGGAAGCAACAAAAAACATGATGGAAAACAAAATTGATGGTCATATAGTACACATTAACAGCATTGCTGGACATAAAGCTATGGGTAGGACTGTATATTCTGCTTCCAAATTTGCCGTTACTAACTTAACAGAAGTCTTAAGACAAGAACTGAACACGGCCAAAACTAAGATAAAATATCAGTAAGTATAAATTATTAATTATCAGTTTTAAAATAAAATTAATAATATTGCAGAGTGTCAGTCCAGGGTATGTAAAAACTGAATTTACTGATAAACTCGAAATAAAAGGTGTATTTGATAAACTGCCAGTCTTGATGTCAGAAGATGTTGCTGATGCTGTGATGTATGTGATTGGTACACCCCCACATGTGCAGGTAAAGTAATCATGTGATAACTAATTTTATAATTATTATAATTACTGTATTAATTAAATTACTTTATGTTACAGATTCATGAACTGATGATCAAACCTGTTAATGAACCATTTTGAAGTAATAATATATAATATGTAAAAATATTAATTAAAAGAATAATAGTAATCAGTGTAGTTATTAATTAATAATAAGTGTTCCATAAATTCCTAACTAAGAAGGTTGACCACAAACTTGTTACAAGTAACATAAATAAAAAGTTGGGCCATACACACTCTAAAGGCCGTAATATTCAACTCTTATAAACTATTAGCTAAATAACCTATCTTTCGTTTAAACTTTAATTTGATTTATTTCTGTTACACCTCTGAGCAGCTTATAAATTAAATGCTTAATATTTATATTTGTTATAAATGTATAATAATAGTTATAATTTTATTCCAAGCGATCCATTTGGACATAGGAAAAGTCACAGAAAAATCAAATAAAATCAAATGTTAGATGATGTCATTTAAAAAATCTGTTAACCTGTAATAAGCTTTTTGTAGCAGTATTTCTTTAACGTTTTTTTTTAATGTGTAAGTGACAGTGATTTTATTCTATTGGGCAATTTGTTGAAGCATTTAATTCCAACATATTTGGAACATTGTTCATATTTGACTGTTGTGTGTTTAGGTAATTCCAAAGTGTCTCCATGCCTGGTACTATAATTATGACCATCATTTAAGCACTTAAATTTATGTGTATTTAAGCATATATTTAATTGACTGTTCCTAGGTTTTAACAAAATGAATAAAATTAAAAGTTAGGTTATTCAGCTAATAGTTTATTAGATGCTTTATTAGGAGTTGGATATTACAGCCCTAAGACAAATTTAAAGTGACAAGCAAGTGACTTTAAGATGTCTACCTTACATTATTAAATATTTATAGGTCTGTTCCAACATACAATTTGGACAGTTTGCAAACCGTTCAAACTGTGCACACAAACAAATATTTGTCATCCTTAAGCAATCTTTTATACACAGTAATTTGTTTGTGTGCATAGTTTGAACGGTTTGCAAACCGTCCAAATCGTATGTTGGAACAGACCTTATAAAGTTCACAAAATTATAAAAAAAAATGATTTATTGCTGCAACTCAAAATATGTTACGTTGAATGAGTATTATACCATTTATATTTTTATATACAAGTACAAGTAAAGTTTAAAATTCAATCTATAATCGAATTTAATGAAATTGAATTGTCAAAGGCAATATATCAAGAGGTCAGATTATTATCAAAAATCAAAACGCATTTTATTACCAACGACGAAAATACGCCAAATGCAAATTATTGAATAACAATATTGATAATCAGTCCACAATTTATATTTAGGAAGAAATTATTTAATACAAATAGCTCTTATAACGCCACGTAATATTTGAACTATTATATTCTCACAATTTTAGATAGGTTATTTACTACTTACAAACATTAACTTTTTTAAACAAAAAAATTCTTTTGGTTTAAAAAACCTTTTTCTTTTTTGATTTTAAAGGTTTTAACCAAATAATAAAGGTTGAAAACCACTGTTCTAACGCAACAGAAATTTTCGAATCAATAAATCTACTGCGTGAACATATCAACATAATTTAAATAACATTCTGAAAGTTATAACAAAATGCTTCTGTAGATTTTAAATAATTGATTGCTATGTGGTGCGAGGTCAGCTTAATTAATTTATTGATACTAATACTATAAATTTTATTGATTTTTGGATTTTATTACTCCCAAACCTGCATAGTAATTATATTGTTAAAATTACTACTGTGTTGATTGAAGAACCATAATGCAATTCTAAACTTTAGTAGTGTCATAAATGAAAATTATTTCAGAATTAAACAACATAATTTTGATGCAAAATTAACATGGTCAGCTAATGAATCATATCTATTTAATAATCTTTAATTCATAGATCCATCAATAATAAAATTGATAGATAATATTAAACTTGTTACATGACTATGCATATAAACTTTAAATTGATTGATTGGCAATAATGTTATCTTATCAGTATAGAATTCAATTAGAGAATATAAATCAAATCCATTTCAAATCATTGTTCAATTTAAAACCAACTATATATCAAAATGGAACGTTGGAGTGGTAAGGTCGCAATCGTAACAGGAGCCAGTGCAGGAATTGGAGCAGCAATTGCTGAGAGATTAGTAAAAGCTGGAGTAATTGTAAGTTCTTCATAATAAAGTAAGCTATTGTAGCTGAAAAATACATTTATTTTTATTTAATTTAAGGTTGTTGGTTTTGCGAGAAGAGTTGAACGTATTGAAGAAAATGCAAAAAAGTTGTCCAACAAACCTGGCAAGCTCCATGCCGTTAAAGTCGATATGACCAAAGAAGATGAAATCATTAAAGGCATTAAATGGGCAGCTGAAAAACTAGGTCCAATCCACATCTTAGTGAATAATGCTGGAGTGGGTGTCAATAAAGGTTTAATAGATGGAGATACAAATGATTGGAGAAAAGTTTTCGACACCAATATACTAGGTCTATGCATTGCCACTAAGGAAGCAACAAAAAACATGATGGAAAACAAAATTGATGGTCATATAGTACACATTAACAGTATTGCTGGACATAAAGCTATGGGTTTTAACGTCTATTCTGCTTCCAAATTTGCCGTTACTAACTTAACAGAAGTCTTAAGACAAGAACTGAATACGGCCAAAACTAAGATAAAGATATCTGTAAGTATGAAATTATTATTATCAACTTTAAAATAAAACTAATAAAATTGTAGAGTGTCAGTCCAGGATATGTAAAAACTGAGTTTGCTGATAAACTTGAATCAAAAAGTATGCTTGATAAACTGCCAGCCTTGATGTCAGAAGATGTTGCTGATGCTGTGTTGTATGTGATTGGTACACCTCCACATGTGCAGGTAAAGTAATCTTGAAATGTGTTAACTAAATTTATAATTATTATAATAATTAATGTATTAATTAAATTACTTTATGTTACAGATTCATGAATTGATGATCAAACCTGTTAATGAACCATTTTGAAGTAATAATATATATGTAAAAATATCAATTAAAAAAAATAATAGTAATCAGTGTAGTTATTAATCAACAATAAATGTTCCATAAATTCATGATTAAGTAGGTTGATGCACAAATTTGTTACAAGTAACATAAATAAAAACTTTAACAATACACACTTTAAGACAAATTTGAAGTGACAAGCAGGTGACTTTAAGATGTCATAAAAACCTTACATTATTTAATATTTATATTTAAGGTATGAGAAACCGTACATACCAGCGAGCAACTAGCGGTTATATTTTCATCTCTCTATTTTTGATTGCTCAAGAAAATCTCAAAAAAACGTACCAGTCGTAAACAATTACATCTGCCATTAATTTTGATTATTATTATTTCACAAAATTATAAAAAAAATATTTATAGCTGCTACTTACAATGTGTTATGTAATGAGCATTATATCTTTTATATTTCACCCTACAGCTGGAAGGGTAGAAAATTATTCATTGCTGAAACTCAAAATATGTTTTGTTAGAATGAGCATTATACCCTTTATATTTTCATATGCAGGTAGAACAAGTGAAGTTTCAAATTCAATCTATAATCAAATTTAATGAAATTGGTCAAGGGCAATTTATCAAGTGGTTAGATTATTATCAAAAATCACATTACCAACTATTAATATGTAAATAACAAGTAAATGTTTGCCTCTGATTGGCTCATACAACCTCTCGTAATAAAGGGTTTTCCAATAAGAAGTTTCATTTTGGGCAGCTGTCAATTTTGAAGCTATTATCTTTTGACATTTGACAAGTAAAAACTACGCCATTATTAAAAATGGAACGATACACGCTTCAACAACGCATTGAAATTATTAAAATTTGCTACAAAAATGGTGAACATTTTTGGTCGTCGCTTTACGACCTTCTCGGCCGGCAATAGTAAACCTGGTGGAAAAATTTGAGCTGTTGGGACAAGTTTGTGATGTGAAGAATCGAAACCGTGTCCATCGCTCAAGAACACATAAGAATATTGCTGATGTAGCCCATAGTGTTGAAGAAAATCCAGGTTTGTCAACTCCTCGTCGATCTTTGGAATTAGACATTCCACAAACAAAATTACACCATATTTTGCATAAAGACTTAAGTCTTAAAGCTTTTAAAGTTCAGTTAACACAAGAACTCAAGCCGGTCGATCACCATAAACGTCGTATCTTTGCTGATTGGGTCCTTCAAATGCATCAAAATGATCCGGAATTTCATCGAAAAATCATCTTCAGTGATGAGGCCCATTTTCACCTCGGAGGCTACATTAATAAGCAAAATTGTCGCATTTGGGGCTCAGAAAATCCAAGAATGATTGTTGAAAAGTCTTTGCATCTTCAACGTGTCACTGTTTGGTGCAGTTTTTGGGCTGGCGGTGTAATTGGACCTTACTTTTTCAAAAATGAAGCTGGTGCAACTGTTACGGTGAATGGATGGCGCACCGAGCTATGATTAATGATTTTTTATGGCCGGAATTGGAAGATATTGATGTGGACGACCTTTATTTTCAGCAAGACGGCGCTACGTGCCACACAAGCATCAAAACAATCGCAATTTTTTTTCTCAAAAAGGTGATCACAATTGGCCACCGAGATCTTGTGATTTAACAGCTTTAGACTTTTTTCTTTGGGGCCACGTGAAAGGTAATCGATTCAAGACCTTAAAGATGGAATTCGTGAAGTTATTGAGAACATACAGCCGCAAATATGCGAATTGGTCATGGAAAATTTTATGAAAAGAATGTGGTACTGCAACCGTAACCGTGGCGGCTTTTTGACCGATATCGTTTTCAAATGTTAATGACATACCTTCCTCTTTAAATAGAAATAAACATTTATTGATTTCTCTTAAAAAATACCCGTTTTTTTTTTAAATCAAAATGAAACCTCTTATTGGAAAACCCTATACATGAATTTTATTCGCAATAATAGGTGCTTTCCTTTTGCCACTATTCTCAGTTTCTCAGTTATTCTTACTTCACCTTACTTTATCTTACTTAATAGCTTGTTCAATTTGTAAAATAGCAAATAAGCCAAAAAAAGAATTTTACTTCTTCCCCCCCTGCGCAGGTCACTGGACGAAAATTAATTAAGCAATCTTTTAAAAATGTATAAAATTGTAACCAACAACAAGAAAATTTTAATTAAAAAAAGAACAAATTCTTGTGAGGTATTATATTATATAAGTGAGTATTTTAGCTTATCTTGGTTTACCTCACCTGGCCAAAGGAAAGCACCGAATATACAGGATTTACAAATGAGAGAAAAAAAATTGTGCATTATAAAAAAATAAAAACTTTGTTATCAGAAAATTTAAAAGTTTGATATTGTTCAAAAAGTTAAAAAAATAATACGTAAAAGCAAAAACAAATGGTTTAATGTGGCCTGGTATTTATTACTTCTTTTACCCCATTTTTAATTCACATTTAATAAAGAACAAAATAATAATAAAAAATCAATGATTCAAATTAGTCAATATTAAATAATGCCATACTACCATGATACACTGACAAAGATTTGAGAAAACATTTGTGTTGGTTTAAAAATAGTGACAAATAGTGTGTACACTACTTATAAACTTTGAAAGTTGCATTTTTAAACAATTTGGCCTGCAAGCTGGATCTAGCCTGCACAATAAACTTATCTAACCTAAGGTTAAATTACAAAATGTTACGCAATTAGGGCCGCTTTTACAATCGTCGGTTAAACAAGGAGTAGCGCTATCTAAGGAATATATAAAAATACGCTTTTACAATCCCTTATAACTTATCTCTAGTGTAGTAACTAAGTAACGCGCACAACAAATTAGCGTATGAACAACGTATACGTCAATTTATAAGTCAGTTCCAGAAACGGCCATCTTTGTAATAAATAATTTTTTAGAAAATGCAAAAACGCGTTACAACTAAAGTAGGACTTGTTGCTAAAATTTTTGCACAGAAGAAAATTGATAATTGTCGCATTATTTCCTTGATTGACCTAATCATTGGGATCTTCAAGGGGTTTGTCTTTATTTTTAGTTTTAATTTGGGATTCATTGAGTAGAGATTCTACTTGAGTATGTGGGTGATTGAAATTTTACAATGGCTCCGATCACTTTAGGAGTCCTGGCAATTTTATAAAATTTTAATTGTATGTTTTAAGGAAAATAAACCAGAGATAACTTATCCGGTGCTTGGAGCAGTAGTTATCTTTAGTGTAGTAACCAAGTAACGCGCACAACAAATTTGTGTATAAATAATTTATACGTCAGTTTATAAGTCATCATTGACGTTTTAATAGGTTATCTAGACTGCAACAAAGGCATAACTAATGCTACACCAGGTTTAAACTGTAGATAAATTTATTCTTGATTTAAGTTATCTGACAATTGTAAAAGCGGCCCTAAGTCAATATATTATATTGATAAACATTGTTATGTACAAAATGAGGTATATGAATAAGAAAAAACTTAAATTGTCACTTGTGTAGGGTTGCCAAAGTCTTCCATTACAAGTACAGGGTGCATAAAACATGTTCATTAAACAAGTGTCAAATATAAAATCCAGCAGTTTAGTAGTCATTGGGTGCGTTTTTAAATGACGCGAACAGCGGTTCGAGCACTCGAACAATAAAATGGGCGTTTTTAAATACAACCCGAATAAGTGTTCGAACAACATTTGCACGCACCTAGTCAAGAGGTGGTGCATGACGGGCATGTACAGTGTTGCCACAAATAAAATAATATATTTATCATGGTTATATCAGAACATGGGTACGGTTTTATATACATTATAAAAATATAAGGTATACAAGAAATATGCGCTCATACAAAATATGTGTGAATCTAGAATAATAAGATTTTAAATATTTTACTTGATGCAGATTTGAATTGTATTAATTGACAACACTGGTCATGTAAGCAAAACAAACAACATAACCTTAGAAAACATGTTTTTGACGTTTGAGTGCTATATGCTGTTTTTAAATTACCCTGCACGAACAAACAAAAAAGTTGTTCGTGCAAAAATTGTTCGAACAGCAAGAGCACTTTAAAAACGCACCCAATATGCAAATTTAAATTTAATATTCAAATCAAAAAAACATACAAGGTGTCCCAATATTAGAGAGTGAAAGATGACGACCAAAATCTTAATAGTTAAAAAACTTTCAAACAAAGGTTTCCAAACAAACAAAACTTGGCTTTTATATAGCGTTTTAAATTATTTTTAATGTTACAGTTATCCATTAATATATATAATTAATCTAATCTTTTTTATAAAACATGTAAATAGTTGTTTATGCAATGTTACAACATAAAAATGATTTTTGTAAGAGTAAAAAATCACAATTCTCTGAGAAAACCATAAAATTAAGAAATAAATGTTGACAAATTATTAGTTTAATTTATGTAAAAACATACTATTTCAACATTAGTAAAAAATAGTACATATGTAATTATGACATTAGTCATGAAAAATAAATATTTCATCTCATATAAAATCCAAACACATCCCAGTATTGAAAAAAAAAATCACTAATCAATGTGGTTTTGGTGAGATAAATTTAACTAATAGTATAATTAGCTTTAAAACTATTAAAATACTTAAACTACAGGCCCTAAATTTAAAACCTATTTAGCAAACAAATAACAGTTTAATAGTAGTATTAGTATGAGCCATATAAAATTATTAACATTTTACATAGAATAGGTATATAAATAAAATAAAAGGCCAGAAATAGGAAGACTTAGGACATAAATGAAAAAGATCAAGGGCAATAGATCAAAAATTATGGTTTACCTAGTTCTTGTTCAGGAATTTTAGGATTCATGGGTGTACTTTCTCCAGTTTCAGGAAAACCTAAAAGATACAATGAAAACACTATACTCATAAGTAGAGAGCAGATTCCTAGCTATTATGCTTACGCTAAATAGTTAAAGCATCAAAAATATGTTTAAATATATGCACGAATTGTGAAGAATGTAATCATTTGGCACTAAGTTTTTTACGCTTTTTTGCTTTTTTTAGTATTTTTTTGAATTTGGTGCATATTTCAAGATTTTGTGCTTATTTATAAGCTTTTTCTTCAGTTTTGGTGCATTTTTTTTGATAAATCAGTTTTTTGTGAAATTTAGTGGATAAAATGTACATAAAAAAACGCAAATTATTTTATTCTTTAGAAAACGTAAAGCAAAATTTACGTATCAAGATCTTGCATATTTTATAATATTATTTAGACAAGTTTAATATAATTCTGTAAATCCCGACTGAGCTCATAGCTTATTTTAGTGCCACTTCTTCAAGCAAATCAAATTACTGTATTTTCTAATTCTCAAAATAATCGGTAGGTTGGAGATATTCTCAATTTAGAAAATTTTAAAAACGTTGTAATACTGTTTTTGGATCTTGCAAATAAGTCAGTAAAAACCTGCCAAGCAGTTCTAAAAAATAAAGAACTTCAAAATAATTTAGCTTTCTTAAAAGATAATTACGGTGTTGTGAGTCTTGCCATAAAATTGCTAGAAAAACAGGAAAATACGTTAACTGAAAGTCTAAGAATAATTAAAGA
This sequence comes from Tachinus rufipes, assembly GCA_963932245.1. NCBI lineage: Eukaryota > Metazoa > Arthropoda > Insecta > Coleoptera > Staphylinidae > Tachinus > Tachinus rufipes. The sequence continues at coordinate 58,882,068 of OZ010748.1, forward strand.
TTTCAAAGATGCAATTTTAAAAGTACTAGGCTATATTGGGTACACAGTGAAATCAAAATCCGAAGACGTATTTTTGAAAAATTGAGGTTTATCTACATTAAATAAAATAAACTTTCGATATGAATCCAGTTTTTAAAGCAAAATTTAAACATGCACCAGTAACAAATGTGTGTAAAAAATATCATCACTCAAACTGTTGTAATTATAAATGATATAAAACCTTTATTAAAATATTTTATAGTTTTGAATTTTTTAGTTTTATTATTTTTTTTCAATTGTGTCATGCCTTTTTAATGCTTTTTTACATGTTTGGTGCTTTTTTAATGCTTTTTTAGTAACATTTTCATGCCTTTTTAAGCGCTTTTTTTCGTAATTTTAATGCTTTTTAATCCGGCCTCTACTCATAAGTACTTGTTATATTTCTTTATCATATTTCGATATACGAGTCCTAAGAACTTAGCTCAGATGATACCATTTTTTATTATTACTTACAGATTTTTTTTTCTTAAAATTGCCACACTTGCTACTTAGTAAATTTGATTTCAAAAAAAAAATCTACTCATGCCAAAAATAAACATTATTTGTCTCTATTTACCTTTAAGTGAAAGGAAAAATAATAAAAGAACAATGCTTTGCTTTGTAATCAATATTTGTCTGCATTTTTGTTTTGTTTCTAATGGTTAAAACTCTTAAAATACCAGTTATTAATATAATAAGAGTAGATTTACTGGTTTAGTTTATTTATGTTTGTAAAAATGAGTCATGGTAAAGCTGCCTTAGAGAATATTCGTAAAATAGTATCATAAAGGAACAAACATGTCAATAGAATTTGATTTTTTTTCTGTTTCTTGTTATAGAATAAATAATTTTTAACAAAAGTGGCCCTTTTGTTATTAACATATAATCACATTTTAAAGTTAATGCAATTTTAATCTTTTTATCATCTGAAGCCTGATTTAAAAACAATTACTCAACTTTTGAGTACCACTTAAAATGATTGTTGTTTAAATAGAACACATTGTTAATTTTAATAACATCTAATTAATTATGAAAAGTAAAATCAGCATACTCAAAATATATTACCTACTCATAGATTACAAGTTTAATCAACTTAAACATTTCAAACTAATGCTGACAATGCATCTCATGATCATTCCTATTTTTTGCTAAAATGATGATTGATTTTTGTTGTGACTGTTGTTCAATTTTTTTAATCTAAAGTTTGATAAAGATTTTTGTAATTATGTTATTGAAATAAATAATTAAGGCTGGCGAATTTCTGCCTTAAACTGGGGGCATGTTCATTAGGAAAACTACTGAACGCAGAAATGTGAAATTTTCAGGAATTGTTAATGATATAATTGTTTATAACTTGACATATTCTGTTTATTTTTTTAAGCAATATTTTACGAAATAAATGTAAATTATTTTTTTACCGATTTTAAATCTAATATTGGCTGTTTCGTCTAAATGAGGGGTAGTAGGGGAATACATTGAAACGCATGAAACTACCGCCACCTATGGCAAAATAAAACTTTACTAAAAAGTCACCCCATCCTTAAACAAATTATCATATTCTTCTCATAGCTAACAATTGAGACAATTGTTTCTATTTCATTATAAATAAAATGTAACACTGAGAAACATTTAGTAATTTAAACATTTTAATAAAATGATGAACAAATAGAAATACATCAATAAGCCAGAAAGTAACCATTTATTTTAATTGTTGAAATTAAGTAAATGGATAACTTTAATTATTTGTTTAAATAATAAATGAATAACATTACAAACATAAAGATGATTATTATCTCTTTGAAATATTTTGTAAAATAAAAATTGTTAAACTGCAATAGTTCTTTGCTTCTTCTGCAAAGTTTATATAAACAAACTTGCCTCCTTTTTGCACTGGTTCAAATATATTTCAAGCAATAAATTGGTTTTCTATATAATTTGAAGAATATAGGTTTCCTGAAGGATTTTTGATCAATAATTTCTCATAATAAATTGGTTTTCAGTGCAAATTTGTTCCGTTTTGAAATAAACAGATGTGTATTAATTTCATGCAATAATATGGTTTTCTGTGCTATATTAAATAAGTATCATATAATACAAACACTCTCAAGAAAATCAATAGTGGTTTATATTATATTAACCACACCCAATCAACTCTGAAGCAGACTAAAAGTCCTTCAGAGTGTGTATGAAATTAATTAACTAATTAAACAACTGAACCAATCACACAAACAATCAGTGCACACGCTGTATAAAATAAAATAAAATAATAAAATAACATTATATAAATTGAGAAGGTATCATAAAACGCCAAAAAATCAATAAACACTTATAAAAATGAGCTAATTCATAGCCCACTTGATAGATTAATAATAATAATTGAGTTTTTATGCAATGATTTTTTTTTTATTTACCATGACAATATAATTATCTTATCACTGAGTAATTTTTATTATCTGAATTATGGGTAGTATATAATTAGATAGTTTTAAAATTTTTGTTAGTACACCAAAGTCAATCAAGCAAAATGGAACGTTGGAGTGGAAAAGTTGCAATCGTAACAGGAGCCAGTGCGGGAATTGGAGCTGCAATTGCCGAAAGATTGGTTGAAGCTGGAGTAATTGTAAGTTCTTTAAAATTGTATACTAGTAAGTTAATAATAGTAATAATTTATAAACACCTCGACACCTAACGGTATTAAGAGGTTATTGAATATATATATAATTTATAAATATAAGTTTAAATCTAATTTACAACAAAAAATATTATATTTTATGAACAAGTGTAAGAAGAAAGAAATGTTTATTATTGAATTTTGAAACAAAAAAAATGCGATTTTTTAAAATATTAGAAAAGAGCTGATTAATAATTTTTATAATTAATCACATTTCAAATAAAAAAAAGTGACAAGCTAGTTTTAGCATTACAAAAAGATTCTTCTTCTTTGATAAATGAAACAATGTAAAGTCATTATTATTTATATTATCATTTGACTTTTTCAAAAAAGTTACTCTATAAAATAACCACTTATTCTAAAACCGCCAATAAACATAATCTTTATTGAAAATTCATTTACATCATCTTGTATAAATTAAAAAAAACCTAATCTGATTTTTTTTTTATAACTATTAAAACTTGCTGCAGTCTTTCACACTCCTTTTATTAAAACACCCAGTATGCTTTTTTGGTTTAAAATATGGTTATGTATATAAATTGTATGTAAAATTTAAATATGATTTGTCTATCAGCAATCATATTTTTTAGACAAGCAATTTAAACAACAATAAATTTTTTCATTCATGTTATACTTAACCTTAAATACCCTATATACACAAGTATGTTATTTTTCCACAATTCTATCAATTGTAAATAAATAAGATAGTTTAAACATAATATATCTTTTTTTAAATATGTTAGTGCCGTGATACGCTCATCACATACAATTTTTCCACAACAATCATAAAGCGACAAAATAGATTTAAAAATTTTATGTGAGTCTTGACACAATAAATGCAGTGATGTTAATTTTATTCACAAATAGATTATGCAATTTTGTGTGACACCGCAAACACATTTTTAGGATTATGTGTGTACCATGACACAACTGTCAATTGCAAAGTTACAAATATAATAATTAAAGTATCATGAAACACTGTTATAAAAAAAAATATTATCATTATTTAATTTTAAGGTTGTTGGTTTGGCTAGAAGAATTGAACGCATTGAGGAACATGCCAAAAAATTATCAAACAAATCCGGAAAACTACATGCTTTCAAAGTAGACATGACAAAAGAAGATGAAATCATAAAAGCCATCAAGTGGGCATCTGAAAAACTAGGTCCAATCCATATTTTGGTCAACAATGCAGGAATGGGTGTCAACAAAGGTTTATTGGATGGAGCTACAAGTGATTGGAAGAGAGTTTTTGACACCAATGTCATTGGATTATGTATAGCAACCAGAGAAGCAACCAAAAATATGATTGCAAATAAAGTTGATGGACATGTAGTACACATTAACAGCATCGTTGGACACAAAGCGATAGTTGGACAGAATGTTTACGGAGCTTCCAAATATGCAGTCACTAATCTAACTGAGGTTTTAAGATTGGAACTAAATGATGCCAAAACCAAGATTAAGATAAGCGTAGGTATTAATTATTTTTCTAAATCTTTAATTAATTATAACTGAATTACAGAGTGTCAGTCCAGGTTGTGTAAGAACAGAATTTATTGAAGACCTTGATATGAAGAGTATCTTCAATGAATTACCTATGTTGAAATCAGAGGATGTAGCTGATGCCGTTATGTATGTTATTGGAACACCTCCACATGTTCAGGTAAGCTTCAAATCTTAGTTAGATATTGTCCCAACATAACATTATCATAACATAACTAAAGCCTCCATTGCTTTATATTTAATTTTTTTATGTTATAGATACACGAACTGATGATTAAACCAATTAATGAACCAATTTAATCAACCAGTGAAGACAAATATTAGATGTAAATTCAACCATCATCTCACGACTGTTTGGAGAATAAACAAAATAAAAAGATCCTTGTAGTGTTCACTAATAGTTTTCAAAATCAAATAAATCCGACTTAATTTATTAAGAATTAAACATTGTTTTTATCTCTGACTATACTTGTTTCATCCCACTTTTCTTTATCCTTAATGTGATCTACTTTTTCTGTTTTCCTCATTTTGTAGCGACAAGATAATGCTCGAATTGTATCAATCATGTTTACACTAATTAAAATAATGTTACCTTTTGTAGAAAACCATACAACTTGTTTGTATTTGTTAATAAAAATTCATGCACTAATACGATATTAGATGATACAACAATTAATTATATTTTATACACAAAGTACTTACTTTGACCTAATTCACCTGTAGTTGGAGACAAATGTTCCTTGGCAATCCTATGTAGCACCCTCATAAACGGAGTAATCAACAAATCAATGTAACTGTTGTTATTCATGCAGGCGGCTTTCAAAATCATTATTGTTCCATACAACGTCGACGAAGTGGCTTGTAAATTCTTTTCATAACTTGATAATCCTTCAAAAATAACCTTGCCAACTGTCGTGTACAATATTTCCAATTCCTCATATTTGCATGACATTGTCGTATTGGTTCGTTCAGTTGGAAACAATCCCATCAATTTATGCAACAATGTATGCACCAAACGTATAATTTTATTGTTGCTTGAATTCAAACAAATACCAATACCACGTTGAAGTGGTTTGAAGTTTGCAAGAATTTGTTCTTTCTTCATTACAGACAATAAAAAGGTTAAAAGTTCCAATGCTGTGCAAATACTTGCAATATTTGGATTGGGTTGATCCACACTAAGAAGGATCTTTTCAAAGAATGTTAGTTTTAGGTCAATTGGTTGTGGCCATACGTCTGGTTTTAAGGCAGTTTTTAGTAAGGCAACACATCTTCTGGATAGGATTTCTCCGGGATTGCTGCCAGTTGGATTTGCTGGATTTTGTGTCGGCTGATCATTGACCTAGAAATGTAATAATAAATTCAAAAAAATCAAGTTATGCAACAAGATATTGAAGATGTTGCAGAGTTATGTGTATTATAAGAAAAAAATATACATTGTGTCCAGATTGAATCTTACTAGATATACCGTAAACTCAATTTGCACTTCAAATCAGATATTATAATAATCATCTTGAAGACTAGTCACTTTAAATAATTGCAAAATTTAATAATAAAAAATAAAATTGAATATCAAAATAATATACAGTGATAAAATAATAACAAATTGTGTTAATAGAAGTACAAGTCATTTCAGACAAAATTTAAAATGTAATCACAAGAATTGATATTTAATTTGTAATTTAATCTGGCAAGAAATATGAGCGTACAAGATTGCTAAAAACGAACTAATACTGGACTAACTACAAAAAAATAAATTAAATTATTGTATTTATTTAGCCACCATTTTGTGTTGTAGTGTAATAATTCTTAATTGCTATAGATATTCAATTCAACTTTACCTGACATGCCAAACGCAGCAAGAAATTGAGCACAGCATCCGTATGAACCCTATCAATTGGTTTATTAGCTCTCGGTTCAACTCTTATAGGTGTTGGACCTGCACTAGTACCAGCTTCTTGATAAGCCAACCTCTTTCTTTGCTGCTCCATATTATCATCATAAGCAGGTCTCTTCACACCAATATCCACACTAGTTTCAGCCTCACAATCTTCCCAAACCCCATGCAATTCCCATTTAATCACAACTTCTGATAACTCAACAGCTAGTTTACGATGTTCAAATGTTGGAGTCGGATTGAATCCCAACCGTTGTATAGAATTTACCATGTACTGAACCAAATTGTGTCTTACTGGATAATATACTTTATAATGTTTAACAACTAATTGAAGTATGTGGAATAATTGTTGCATTGAATGACCTTCATCAACGATTATTTTCTTTGTCCAGTGTGTTAACATTTTATTCCCTTCTTCCATTCTGAGTGGCATAGATGGAGTTAGGATTTCTAAAGCTTGTCTTACAACGTTACGTGCTTCCAATCCATGCGCTTTTAATAAACTGTGAAAAACTAAAAGAAAAAAACTAGATCAAGTTATTTTAAATTAATAAGTTCTTACCTTGTAATACAATTTTACGATGGATTGCAAATTTATCTATAATGTGAGATAGCAACAAATGCCCATGGTATCGTGTAGCTGCATCTACACAATTCTTTCCCAGTAGACACGGCCATGCAAATGTCATTAATCTTCGCAATTTAAAACCTTGCGCTTTATTATTTGCATCATGATCGTGAATGTGTGGACTAGCTTGTTCAACCAATAAACAAGAAAATTGTAACAATGATATTCTTACACAATCGGCAAATGGGAATGGATTATCTGGATCAATTAACTAAAACAAAAATATTGCAAATCACAAAGGTAAATGAATCATATATTATTAAACATACCTTGTTAATGAATACAGAAACAATATTTTTTGGGTTATCCTGATAAGGTGCTGGAAGTGTTCCAATTAATTTGTTAGTTTCCTTCCGCTCAAAACTAACAGCAAAACATGGTATTAGAACCAGCTGAAGTACTTTTGCTTTTAGTTCTTGTGACATGCTGTGAGATGTAAATTGTTCAACAAATAAGAAGAATGCAGAACGTTTCCATTCAACTGTATAATCTTGAGCTACAGTATTTTCCAAGAAATCACGGAAAAACTAAAAGATAACAATAAGAAGTTAAGAATTTTGATGATTGTAAAGTATATTTACTTGAAATTCTGGTATAAATCTGTCACAAAGAGCCCTCAATAGTTGGAAAAGTAAATCAATATTATTGGTGTGATGTTGGAAGTAGTGAAGAAGAATTTTCACCAACATTTTTGGTTCACGCCAATGATTATATTCTAACGTGTCTACTGCTTTATGTCGATTCTAAAATATTTTAATAAAATTAGTACAAAATAGTAGTAATTAAATAAAAATTACTAACCTGATATTCATCGTTACACCAGATTAATTTCAGAGCTTCAACCAATTCCAGTTGTGTAGATAACCATTGTTCATCTTTTCTAATTAGAAGATAAATTATTCGGATAGATTGGTACTGCAATTCGTACTGGTCGGCTTGACTGAGTAATTGATTGACGTTTGATAGGGCCAAAGATATCAATCGTTTGACCATGTTGTTTTGTATATGATCTCTAAATGGACTACCATCACTGTGAGTGATTAAAAACTCTAAATATCTACTGTATTGTTGATCCTACAAATAAAAAGAACAAATTAGAGAAATGATGTACAAAAAATAAATATAAGTAATAGTTATATATAATCAAATAAATTAAAAAATTTACAATAAACAGAAGCTAAGCTATATATATCTATTAGAACAGCCTATAATATACAGAAGTTTAGTTCATTTTTGTTACACAAAAAGACAAACTTATTTTTATGTATGTATGTTAAAATTAACAAAATAGAAATCATGATTTTTGAGATAAATAACTTTTTTTTATGTGCTACGGTTTAATCCGCCTATTGCCTGTAGTAAAAATACATAGTTTCAGAAAACCAGTTACATTTTTTTTTTAATTCTCATGTAGTAAGGCCTGTATAACTGAATAACATAACTTTTAATTTAATTTATTTTCTCAAAAATTAGGTTATTCAGCTAATAGTTTATTAGGTATTTTATTAGTTGGGTATTACAACCCTAAGGGCACTTTTGAGCTCCACAGGTAAAAGATATTAATATATTTAAAGAATATTTTCTGTTTTTTTTTGGCAATTACGGACAATTTAATTTTTTTAAATTTGTATCAGAGCTATAATAAAACAAAGTTATAAACACTTAATCATCAATATAAATTAAAACTAAAATAAATTTGAACATGTGGTTGTTTTTGTTAGGTTATGTGATGCCATAATTAATTTGTTGACATGATTTTTATAATAATTGTTGTCACGTTATATACATTTAGTGATTGTAATGTGATTTTATTTTAACTTCGTTTTATTATAGCTCTGAAGATGGTTAATAAAAAATAACCAAAACCGGTCAGCGTACAATACAAATAAAAAATATTTACTAATTAATTGTTGCCAAAAAAAAAGAAAATCCAATTTAAAGTAAATTATAATTGAAATTTGGACAGTGTTAGAAATTTAGAAGGATATTGATATATATATATATATGTATATCAAACTAGAAGTAATAGTTTACAAATTACTCACCTTAATGTGTGTATCATCCATAAACATATCTAAAGTTTCCACTGGATATCTAAGCAAAAACTTCATCAATGTTTCCCTAAATGGTGAACTGGCTTCAATCAAAAGCGCATGCTCCGATTGTAAAATTAATGAACATAACTGCTTAATAAATTTGGAAGAAGCAGATGGTGTTTGATAAAATATGCTTATTACAGTAACAATTGTCTGCTCCTCCTCACCTTTTTTAGAAATTCCAGTAGATGCTAAAAAAAATATAATAATAAAATAAACAGGATTAGCAATTATCAAAAAACTTACTTTTATTATGAGCAACCAAATTTTTTAACATTTCTTTCAAGATATCAATTAACTGTTCACACAAATTCTCATTGAAAAATTTAGGGAATAACTGTGTTAAATATGATAACATTTTAACACTATTCAAAGTTAATTTATTAACATCTCCCAAAGTTAACAATAAAGGACGCATCGTTTTATAGACCTAAAAAATAACATTTTAATATCGCACAATATAAAACATTATAATACCAACCAATTCCTTTTCCACTTGATAACCAGCAATAAAACCCTTCATGCATTCAAACGAAGTTTGTTGCAATTCAGCATTGGGTTTCTCTAATGTTTTATAAAGCACTTCAAAAATATCTTCACGAATATCCGCTTCCAAATAATGACAGGCAGCTAATACTCGAAGGGCACTCATACGAAGTGGTGTGAAATTTGTTATGTTTTTGTAACATGATGAATTTGTTAATTTCGCATCTTCAGTGTTACATAAAGAAATTAAATCTAAGATAAAGAGATTGTCTTCTTTTATGCTCATATCTACAATACAAAAAAATGCTAGAGAAGGCTTGTGTGAAATATAATAAATTTACCAAATGTAAACAATCTGGGGGATAAAGTGGTGCAAAACATGTTCCCATCCATCAATCCCATTTGAGCAATTGCAGGTTGATGTTTTAGAAGGTGTTTTTTAGGTGGTACCATGTCAGCCAAAACTTCACGGAATGGCTCCATAACAGCAGTCACTGTTTTATTTTGTTTTTCAGCCAAGAGACGCAATGATTGCATTGACTAAAGAACACATAATTTAAAAAAAAATCGTAATTTGAAATTAACAAGCTTACCTGTTCCCTAACCATAGTGTGCGGACTAGTAACTTGTCTAACAAGTTCATGAGTCACTTTACAAAGTGCTTTTCGTTGAACATCTCTTGTTAATCTGTCAGCATTATCAGGTGGTGGTTTTACTAATACAATCAACATCTTTTCTAGATTAGTTTTGGCCATATCTAAGGCTCCACTTGAAACTTCTCCGGTGAGATCCATCATGACAAATAGTAATGCTTTCAAGAATGTATACATATGTTCATACACCCATTTTAATGCACAATGTTCAAACATTAATTTTATTGCATGACAACCACCCAATTTTGCATACCACGCTCTTTCGTAGCAGAGAGCACACATTTTTTCGGAAATATATTCTATTAGAGGTAACCTACAGGCCTGTAGTTAAAACAATAAGAAAAGATTAAGTTATCTAATGCATTCAATTTATTCTTTTCAAATTTTCTTACCAAATCTTTGCTTCCCAATAAACTTGTAGCAGTGTTTATCATTATCACCAATGCAACATGACCTGGTTTAATTAATTCTTTTTCTTCATGACCCATAATTACAGCTAATGCGTCAACTAATACTAGAGGATCCAATGAAACTTGTTCATTTGGTCTGTAATAAAAATATCATTTTATTCAAATTATCAATTTAGGATATTTAATTCCCTTACTTTGGATTCATTGCAAAAGCTCCAGCCTGTTGAGCTACTCCCACCATAGTGTAATGACGTACTATATTTATCAGAGTACTAAAAACAGGTTGTCTAAGTTCTTTGATTGCAGCCGCAACAAACATTCCTTCAAAAAATAAAAACTTGTTATAAATACTACTACTCATATTAATTTATAATTACCAATTAGAGCAGTCTGATGAGTCTCCCTCGCTTGTTTATAAATACTCTTATAAGAACATCCTTTAACTTGTGGAATATTTGCACCATCCACAAAACTATGATGCATAAACAAATTAAGCAATGTCTTCTTATCATCTTTATCGTTATTTAAATTTAAAGATGCCGTCAAATAGCAATGAATAACCTCCCACGCCTGTTTTCTGTAGAATGAATCTGTCGTGCTTTGCTTCAGAGCATTAAACGCAGTTTCAATAACCTTTTCCACTGGAAATTCTACTGGTTGCAGTTGGTCATTGAAATGTGCCAAAATAGCTGGTGGATCGTAATCACTTGATATGTAATCTAGTTTCTGTGGCTCAATCATCATTTTACGATTGCCTCCTCCAAATTTACCAAGTACTTTAAAGGCAACTTGTGCTACTTGATCATTATTACGCAGAGTTCTCCATAATGCTTGCATTAGGTCAGCACGTACAGGTTGAATGTGTTCGTAAAGAAAATCATGTTGTAGATTATCAACACATAATTCCAGAGTACGCAAGCCCTAAAATTAGTCAATTACATAAATTTTAATTAAACATTGTTTTGTTTAAATTACCTGACTGATCAAAACATGAGATCCATTCAGCGCTGATACTAGAGGATCCATCAACATGGGGAGGTATGGTAATAAAGAACTGAGACGTACTGGCACTGTAAGGCACAATTCTACAAAGAGGTCTTTCATGTGTTGTTTATGTAAACCACTTTGAAGGCGATTCAAACCTTCTAAAAGGTTTGGGAGTAAAGGTAAAAATTCTTGGTATAATAGATCGTGACTACCACCACCAATTGATCTAAATAATGCTCTGAGAAGAAGAAAGTAATTGTAGGGTTCCTTAGCACTCATAGCCAACTCCATGGATCTGAAATAAAAGTGTTTTTCAGTATTTATGGTGAAATTCATAAAAGCTGATTAACGTTAATCAGTGTTAAATGTGACAACCTAACCTCAACATTCGATAAACTGTCAACATTATTTTTGTTAATTCAATATAAATACATAATATTTGCGTTAGTATCAAACATTATTTTCTTTTTATTTCCGATAGTTATATATTGTGTCAAACTGCCGTTGTAGTAGCATTACTGTAAATAGTTTTGCAGTTGTCAAATTTAATCAACCGATACTTTAACTGGTTTTCATTTCTAATGCTGGAAATGAGAAAAGTTTACAACATAATAGAAAACTTTTTCCTTTAAACTGGTGCAAAAATTATTGTTGTATAAATGAAATGTGATTATAAAATTTAAAAAAATATTGGTCTGTATTTATTTTTAGTTAAATTTGATACAAGAACTGATCAAATTTTATCTTTTTAGCAAAATTTTTTGTTTTGTCATGATATCTTCATCAAATTTAAGTTAGCATAAATTATTCGCTTTAGGATTTAAAAACTAATTAGAAGATACGAAGTACCAAATAGTGTTATGATGAGTACACTGTAAGTAATCTCAAAATCAAGGTTGATTTTAGTAAAAGTTGAAAGTTATGCCCGTATGACATATAGAATTATATATATAATTATGGATGAATCTGTAAAATGCATAAATAATCATCAATTTTATTGCAGATTGAAATTTTAAAAATATTTTTAGTTTTTCTTTATAATTGACGCAAAAAATGTACGAATTAACAGTTTTAAAAAATAATTAGGTTATATTATAAATGTTATTTCTCACATTTTATGTGTTAATTACAAATTAAACCTAAAAATATTCTTAAAATTTCAATCTACAATAAGGATGATATTTTGTGCATTTTACAGACTTTTTAAGATTTAAATGTTTTTATATATATAATTCAAGATATAATTATTGACAGTATAATATGGGCATAAGTAGTAAATTTTCAAATGATGAAAGCAATGTTTAGCTTTACTTCACAAAGCTGTTTATGGTAGAGCTAAGATAATGTCGTAAAAAATCTAATTTTTGGAAGATATCCTTGGCATCAAAATGAATTTATAAACAATCTTCAGGCTTGTTTTAGACAGCAGGAAATTGGTACAAAACATTGGACTGTTGACATCTTCTATGCGTATCCCAATTAAAACAATAAAAACCAATTAAATAGGTTAGAAGTTAAAACTGACAAAAACAGCACAGCTAACAAAATATTTTTAAAACTATTTAGTATCGCATTGAGGTCTTATTCGTAATTACGTAGTAGCAGTTGAGAGTATAATTTGTGCACTGTGATTTAGGGTTGTACCAGGGGCTACCTGCAAGCAAAGATCTGCAATGCGAAAGACGTTCATTTCAAAACCAGGAAGTGTTACAAAATAAAGTACAAAGAATTACAAAATTTTACGCTTTTTTTCCAAAACCGGTAGGGCTTAAAATTCCTAGCTTCGCCACTGCGTTACAAATAGTTTGACAGTTTAAAATATTATTTGACAGATCTGATACGTTTCTGCCAAATTATAATATTATTGTAAACTGTTTTTACAATTTTAAATAAAATTTTACACATCTGGCAGATTGTATTTTATCATATTGCTATAAACTGTTTGACAATTTTAGTAACTTTTTTATATTTTGAATAGTTTTTTGACAGATTTAGTTATCAATTTAAAATACATATTAACATATTATATTGCTGTAAACTGTTTTTGTAATGTTTTGACAGTTTTAGTAACAATTTAGAACACAATTTGTCAGATCTGTTGCTTTCAACTTATGGTATATGTACACATTGATGTAAATTGTTTGGCAGTTTTAGTATTTTTTTGAAATTTTTTGTAACTTGCTGAGAAATGCAGTAAAATTTTTGAAAGAAGACAGATTGTATGTAAAAAATTATTACTGTAAATTGTTTTTTTTAATCCTTAGTTACTGTTGGACAGATGTAGTAACATTTTTGGCAAGCCAGAATAAACTTTGATATATCAGGCAGATGGTACGCATTTTATTACATTGTTGTAAATTGTTTGACAGTTTCAGTAGCTTTGACAGATGTAGTAATATTTTTGACAGTTTAATAACTTTTGAGAAATGTGATTACTTTTTGACAGTATTTTTGGCAGTTTAGAACACTATTTGACAGGTCTGCGCTATATTTCTGCTAACATAAATTATTACTGTAAATTGTTTGATAAATATATTTTTTTAATTCTTAGTCATTTTTTCACATATATAGTAACATTTTTGACAGTTTAAAAAACAATTTGACTGATTCATGCCAACTTATCACAATACTAAAAACTATATGACTGTTTTTGTAACTTTTTGAGACATAATATTTTTGACATTTTAGTAACGTTTTGACAAATGTACTACATTTTTTGACAGATGTAGCAACTTTTGGCCTACTTAAGTAATTTGTCAATATACAAATTACTGTAAACTATTTCCGAGTTGTAACTTTTTGTTGACAGTTTAAAACTCTATTTGACAGATCTGCTATATTTTTGTTCATAATTTAGTATACAATTTGACTGATTGCTACAGACTTACTAATCTATAAGATTTTTACACACATCTGTAAACTACAACATTGAGGGTTGTACAATAACTGTAAAAGATTGTCAAGATTACACTGGCCGGTTAAGCTTTGGGGTTGTATGAAAGCCAAATTACGCACGTGAAAAAGTTAGCGGGTTGTAATATGCTGATGCGAGAGGATAATATAGACATTACTAACTTAAGCGCGGGGCAGTGAAGCAAAAGTAACTTGAAACGAAACAAAGAAAGAAGTCTCGTTAACTTATCCTCAGTAGAATGATGCGGTCAAATAATTTTACAGAAACTCTTGAAACAAATTTGTGTTAATTAATATACAACGTAAACGTTGTTAATTCAAAACTGAACCACAAAAAGACCCAAACACAAAGAAGGTGGTCGACTCAAGGGTGCAAACTGCTCCTGGATTTGTCCACAATAACCATTCGGGCCCTGTCCCTTCCTAACATAACAAGAACCGTCGAGGAAGCTATGGATCAGAATCCCATTGCCGGTCGCGGTCGCCGAGGAACTGTAGCATCTGCAGCATTAATATCACCCTTATTCAGAAACCTTGAATTTCACATGAAATAGATAGAATGATTAAAGCATATAGGGCAGCATGAATACATTACGTGTAATCTAATTGGCAAATGATGTTTTATGATGTTTTACATGGACTGTCATAATATACGTTTATTCAATTACAATATGGGCAATTCCATTTCAAACGGACCAGAGCAGGGGAGGGGGGGGGTTTGGTGCATTGAGAAACTTGCTTAAGTATTTTTTTTTCAGTTTTACGATTCTACGATTTTTTAAAGTTTTTTTGTTGTTTTTTAACTTAATAAAATTGCATATTTTTTTTAATAATCAAAAATTTAACTAAAAAAAAATAAATTTACTAGTGAAATCAATCAGAATTTTTTTGTAAAATCTAAATCAGGTGCCATTTCAAGTCGTATACCCTGTCTATAAGCCGCAAAAGCCGTAAAACTATGTTTTGTTTTCAGTGGGCTGGGCAAAAAAAACATTTTTTTAATTTTTTTTAACCGCCAAAGTTTAAATTGATTAAAAAATATAAATTTGTTTTATGTATTTGGGTTTTAAGGGTCTAAAACTCGAAAAATCTGCAAAGTAGGCCTATTCAACAAACTCTTACAAATGCACGTTTAGCCGCACACAAATTTTATATGAAAAATAGTCAGTGTTGTACTAATTGTCTATAAAAAAGTCCATCTAGAAAGAAATTTTACAAAATTTTCAGGCAAAAAATGCGTTAAAAATTAATTATTTTTTTATATTTACAAAAAATATTATAAACACACTAGGGTGTGGTTTAAAACTTTTTTTTTTTTCAAATTTTGATAAGCGCCAGGCGGATTTATGTTTAAAAGCCAAAAATAATAATATTCTAAACTTTTGGCGCCGATAGATCGAGTCTAAATTTGTGCCGCAAGCGCAAAAACTATCAAACAAAGAGTAAAATAGCCTAAAATTAGCTCAAGCGACAAAATATGTCTTCTAAAATAAGCTTAAAAAAATATAATCCAAATAATCTTTTTTTTTTAGATGAGTTTTTCATTAGCAAATTTATTTTTTTGAGTTAAATTTGCAATTTTTAAACAAAAAATTCGATTAAGTTAAAAATGACAAAAAAACTAAAAAAAAATCGTAATTTTTTTTTAAGATTTCATACCTTCATGATCCGATCAAAAGACTACTAATAAGTTATAGAAACTGAAAAAAAATCTAAAGCAAATTTCTCAATGCACCCCCTGGCTCTGGTCCGTTTGAAATGGAATTGCCCATATACAAAAATATAAACATTTCAATACAATAATTAAAATAACATTCTATATATAAAATTGGTAAAACAATAACATACACTAACAAGAAAATAGATTAAACGTTCTAATATTCCCAATATTATTTTTTAATCATTAAATATCATATTATGTTACAATAAGCTTTAGTATAATTTTATCTTAGCTTAAAAACACAATAGATACCCGCAAATATTAAAAAAAATGCAATTTCTTGAGTTTTTTGTTCAATACTTATTGTTTATGTATTAATCAAAAATAACTTAATTGTAAAACTGCAATTTTTATTCGACACTGTTTCAATACAAACTGCACATAAATTAATTTAATAAAATATTTTAAAAGAAATATACATAATATATTTAATTATAAAAACAATAATAAAAGTTCAATAATAATAAATATTTTATGCGCGCCCCTGATGCAAATCTATATATGTAAATACGTAATTTCATAAATTATTTTATAAACATACGAATTGTTTTTGTACCAGGGTGGGGTACGGGGTGATAAGTCTATAAATAAGTATTTGATCGGCGACGATACGTGCTATACCCGGAATGATGATGTCATATGTGCGTACAACCTTATTTCAGCTATTTACCATCAGGAGCCAGCACATGTCAAGCAAATATGATTTTGCTTGATTTTCGCGCGTCAATCGTGCCCTTAAGTGAGAATTTTGGCTTACTTTACTGACAAAAGGAATGTACCTATTATCTCCATATTATAAATAAAGGTAATGAGCCAACGTTGCGCAATCCGTCGCGTAGTTATCGACGAAGCAAAACAGCGATTGCACTTGCAAAAAATGGCGAAACACAACAGAACTACTTGAGGATGTATGGAGGAGCTATAGTCCCAAATGTCCCGATGACAAAGAAGTAAAATATCTGAGACTTACGCTTGACACAAGCTAAACTTCCCACACTCATCTGGATAATATAACCACAAAGGCTATTCTGGTGCTAATATGACCAAATGTCTATATATACTATGTAAGACTCATCATTACATATGGAGCGCAAAAAACCGTCCTTAAAAGTACAGCCAACAAACTAAGTAAAGTTCAGAGAGCAATGAAAACGACTCCTACAGCAGCTATTGAAATACTACTATCGTTACAGCTACTTCACTTGATTGTAATGGAGTCCAACATGTCAAATAATCAAGAAACATTGCAATCACCAGTAATAAAACCCAAACTGATTATGGCCTGCATAAACGATCTGGAAGCATTAGCTACAATCAGCAGACTTCGCCTGGATACCAAAAGACCAGGCAATAAAAGAAAACTTCATCAAAAATCAGCTCAACAAAGAGGAAGCAAAAAGGACATTTACTGGACCCAAACCTGCATTCAGGATCGCATAAAAGAGCAAAAATAAATCTAGTACCAAACTTGATGCAGAACACAGAAACAACAATCTGTGGAAAAAAGAATAATACTCAAGACTTCTTAACAGGACCATCACATAATACAGAACACAAATGAGTCAAAGACTCATAAGACTGGTCTTAACAAGCACATGCATAGAATGGGAATAAAAATAAATCCCCAAGGCTGTAAGTGTATAGAAGAAGAAAAATCTCTGCTACACTTGTTGAGCAAATGCAAAAAGCTTATAATCTGCCTTCATTTACAACCGGTACGTTTTCGTGAGATTTCCGCGATCACCCAAACAGAGAGAGATGGAAATATAACCGCTGTTTGATCTTTGGTATGTACGGTTGCTCACACCAATTTAGAAATATTTTTTCACTTTAACAACCAAAAGTTGTATTGTGTATGCTATAACACCTAAAAACTATAAATTAATATTAATACCTATCATAATATGACAGCACAGACACAGAGTGTTCATATAAAAGACAAATATTTGTCACTAACTGTAGATGCAAACCCAACTTTACTGTGTTCCAACATCATCAACAATTTGTTACTAAAACACTTTAAAATAGTCTTAAGGCCTGGTCCTGACAGGGCAGAATCTATTTATTTCTAGTCTATAATTCAATTGATAAATTACTTACCGATTGACAATTTGATGTAAATGTGGTCTCAACATGTTCTCATTCTCTTGTGGGAAAAGACTCACACTTCCAAAAACTAACTTAAATAATTTCAAATACAAATTACTGCGATCTTGATTAGAACCCATTTCCTCCATACGTTCCAAAAGATACTCAACCAACACAGTCGCAAATATAGGACTCGTAGTTGGATTGGCAAGAAGTGTATTTGGCACAATTTGCAAAGTCGAATTTTTATAAACTCGTTCCACAACATACTCAATTGTCGTTGAGAAAATTTCATGAAATGTTTGCGGATGCATCATTGAAAACTATAAAGAGATTAAATTATTATTAAAAGTTTTTAGATTAGTATTAAAAATAGTACTTACCACACTGCTGAAATGTTCGAGTGCCTCTTTCTCTTCTTTGTTTCGAATGTTTTGTTGATTTATACGAGCTTGACCAGCAAGTGGTGGACCAAATGTTAATGTGTAAATATCTAATGCTTTTAAAGCCCATTTTACAAGTCGGATGAAAACTAATGTTTCAGCTGGTTGGAACTGTTTTGATCCAATGGGTGGTTCATTTAATACTGGCTGAAATTAAAAAAAAATTATTGTAATTTTGATACAAAAACTAATATAAGCAATATTTTACCTTGCATGAAGCACATCCCCATGTAATAGTTTTAACACCAAACACCAATGTCTTAACAAGACTTCTATAATCAGTTACACTGTAGTTTTGTGCTTGTGGGAAGCCGAATTTCGACTTTTCTTCTTTTTGAGAATTTAAAACACTGTCTAATTCTTCTGGAGTCTTCACATCAGATTCTGTCTTCATTGCATTTTGTCCCGCAGTATTTTG
Source organism: Tachinus rufipes (assembly GCA_963932245.1). Taxonomy (NCBI): domain Eukaryota; kingdom Metazoa; phylum Arthropoda; class Insecta; order Coleoptera; family Staphylinidae; genus Tachinus; species Tachinus rufipes. The sequence continues at coordinate 58,901,002 of OZ010748.1, forward strand.
AGCAGATTGTAAAGCTGCTGCTTGTTGCTTGCTATAAATTAAAAGTAAAAAGTTATTTGTTTTATTAATAATTTTGTAATAATAAACAAACCATTTTTCGGTCATCTTAGGTAGCTGTATTTTAGCTATTGTCTTAAATTTGAGTACAAAAACTTCAAGCATACGCATTAACAGTCCTCTTCCTTCAGTACTGTTCTCTACTTCGGCCCTCTTACGGATGCATTCCACAAGATTGAGTAGTAACTTACAACTCATAGTTTGTATCCTAAAATTGAGAACTAATGTATTTACGAGACATTATTCAATTATTCAAAAAATTTAGAGATTCTCGAGTCATTAAATTAAACATCTTGAGTCATTGAGGTCATAATACATTTGATTTATTGCCAAATCAAGCTATTTCCAATTTGAAAATAAATGAAGAATTAAGAAAATCAAGAAATGTATTGCATCCATCGAGATTCAAGAGGTACAAAACCTCTGTTTATACGATAAAATCATGTTTAATTATAAATTGTTGGAAATTGAAAAGTTATTAAAAAAAATAGTATTCGAGTAGGGTATTATTGATTATATACAGGGAGTTTATAAATGAATGGGATTATGTAATCACTTTAAATATGCCGCTTCTTTAAAATTGTCCACTATACTATTTGTTTTGACAGTTCAACTTTGACAGCTGTCAAGCAAGCAAGGTTATAAGAATGTATACAAGTAGACTAGAGCGGCACAAACGTACATTAGATGGTTACATAATCCCAAACATTTATAATCACCCTGTATTATGAATATTAAATATTATTTCATAGTATAAAAAAATTGTTTTTATATGAAATAAACCTCTTACATACTATTATTAATAAATGATCAGTTATCTTATGACACTATTGCATTAGTAATGAATCTCATGTATAGTATGCCCTTAGATAGTTTCTTTACGACATGGTCTTAAATTATCTCAGCGGATTACTTCATTACTAATCGCTTTGGGGAGACAATTATGTTTGTGTTATATACTATAAATAGCTTATAACACCTCAATGTTTAACACAATCACTGCGTTACCAGTCTGAGAGGTCTGGTACAGTGTGTTTCATTTTGGGGGCGAACATTTTCCCTAATTTCACTCCACGTCCAAGTGCTATATACCTACCTACATTAACCCCAAAACGCAAACTATCATATAATTCAAAAAAACGGCACCAGATGTCGGCACCTGGTAACGCACTAGATGAAAAAAAAAGTGTTTGTATGGGGCACCAGTCGTATGTATCTGGTAAAGCACATGGTCGTAAAAATTACGCAATCAAGCTATTTTTTTTTATTTATGAGTGCTTACATTTTTACTTTAAATAATATTTTATACTTTGAAGTAATGATGTGTTTTTTTTTTACACCGTAAAATGTGAATCCATAGTACTTTATATACTCAATTCTTACCCTGCTATTGTAAAATGTTAATATGTATATGTATCTATAATGTAAATTCAAAGAAATAATTTCAATATATAAAGTAAATAATTAGTTATTATTAATTAATCACTATACAAGATATATTAGACTGGTTTCGTGCAGTAAGAAACTTAGCTCACCAGTCTCAGTAGTCTGGTATATAGGTTAGTGGCTAATAGGTACCGCAGTGAACGTGTTAAGGGTAAAAATATTATATAAGTATACAATATTTTTACACTTGAAAATTACTTGGGGTTCCAGGTATATAATACAATCATAATTGGTTGCTAATGAAATAAACCGTTGAGATAAATTAAGCCTATGTCGTAAAGACACTATATCTATGGGCATACTATACAGGGTGTAGATTAATTGGCAGACAAACGCCAGGTAACTTTGTAGACCGTGCCAAAGAAAACGAAAATTTAAATCCCAAAATGCTGAGAAACTCTTCGTTTGGCCTCACAAGACCCTCAAAGCTTTGTTACGCTTGGCAACGTAGCAAATTTTTATTTCTCTATTCAAACCTATAATGTAGGCAACTTAATACACAGATCAAATGTTATTATTTATTATAAACTACAAATGTTCATATTGGCCACCGTTTACTTCCAAACACTATATGGTATTGAATTCATTCTCAAGCAATTTGCATATTCATTCAAAGTAAAAGTCATAATAAAATAGAAATATCAACTGACATTCATTGCATAGCATACGTTATAATTTGATATTTATTTCTATTTCTATATTCAAACCTATAATATAGGCAACTTTATACACACATCAAAAGTTATTATTTATTATAAACTACATTAACTACAACTGTTCATATTGGCCACCGTTTACTTCTAAACACTATATGGTATCGAATTCATGACATTCTCAAGCATCACCGTCGTAACTTGCATATTCATTCAAAGTAAAAGTCATAATAAAATAGAAATATCAACTGACATTTATTGCATAGCCTACGTTATAATTTGTATTTTATTAAAAAATTTGCTACGTTGCCAAGTGTATTTTTAGTTTAAATTTGATTTATTCTTGGAAAGTAATTTGCACATTTTACAATATTTTTTTATTATTAATTTTTAATAAACCTCGTAACTTTTATTATACTAAAAAAGAAGATACTTGGTACATAAAATACGCAATTAAAACAATATTTGTATTGACAAAATTGAAACTTTGAGGACCTTGTGAGGCCAAACAGAGAGTTTCTCATCATTTTGAAATTAAGATTTTCGTTTTCTTTTGGCACAATCTACAAAGTTACCTGGCGTTTGTCCTCCAATTAATCTACACCCTGTATACTTTGATTTAATTTTTCATAAAAAAAAAAAAACAAAAAATGTTCATTAATCTCATACTTCAAAAGTCATAACACATAAAATGCTTTGTATAAAAACTGTAACACATTGTAAACGTGCAAATTTGTTATTCTCAACAATATATTTTATTTTATTAGGTTGACTTAGTATAGTTTATAAATAGCCTAGATTGGTGGAATGAAAGCACAGGTTAAAATATAAAGTAAATAATTTGACTTTTATCGATAATAAAACGTTATATTTTTAACATTAAAAATGAATATATACTGACTTAATAATCAATTATTAAATTAATCAAATACTAGTTAATTGATTATTAAAATAATAGATTATGACCACTAATAATTGATGATTAAAAATTGTAACAAATTACTTACGTTGTAGCTAATGTATCATCATGGACATTTTTACTAAATAAATGTACAGCTCTGGCTATATTAGAAAGGGTAAGCTGTGTTCGAACGTGATGTACTAAATCCGCCAAAGTAGAATATGCTAAAGGCCTGAGAGACTCATGCGTAGTCCATCCACGACCTAACAAAACTTCTTCATCAAATAACCGTTCCATTTGAGGAACAAATTCTAAAAAACAAAATATTAAAATAATCCATTTAGTTTTTGTTTTAATTAAACTTACTATTTCTCAAATCTGTGGCTAATATGTGCCTTGATGCTATTAACAATTCCCTTCTTAAATGTGCAACTTCCATTGGGCATAATGTCAACAAACCTAACATACCCTGTACTAACATAGTTGAATGTTTTGATACAGTTTCCTGATATATTTTTATAATATAAGCCAGAAATGATAATGTTTTTATTTGTGCTCCCATAAAATCAACAAATATTTCTTTGTTAAATGTCTCAGCTTTCCTAAAAAATAAAATCCAGATTTCCAGTAATCAAAATTACAAAATCTATTTACCTTTGCTGTACAGTTGGTTGCAAAACAATAGTATCCATAATTAATGGAATGAAAGCACTAACATCCTGATGAACACTTTGTTTGTACAATTGATACATCAAGACGACAATTATTGGTAATTCCTGTATCACTTTTAGTGACAACACTGCTTTCGGAATTAAATTATACTAAAATTTAAAATAGTTACACAATAAATTTAAAACATCATTATGATAACCTACAGTAATTAATGTTTGATCATTATTCCTTTTTTCGGTTTGTATTGTGGTTATTGTAAATGTTTCATTTAATAATTCCTCCATATTTAATTCACTCAGATCTTTAACTTTAATTGGAGCACGTGGTTCAAATATTTTATTCATGTGACTCCTCAAATCGGAGTATATAGATTTTACAAATTGAAGAAATTGTTGTATCTTAAAATAGTCAAATTGAATGATTTATTCATTAATATTTTGTCATTAGTAGTGAAATAATATTACCATTGTACTTACGTCTTCATTAAAATTAGGTCTGTATTGTTTATGCAATTCAATTATAATTTTCAGACAGACAAGAACGTTCTCTTCATTGTCAATTTCTAGTAGTTTTAATGTCAATGATAACATCGGCATTACAAATGGTTTTAGAAGGTCATTTGTTGGCAGTCTGTGAAGTATTTCTAATATTAATTTTCGAACCTGTAAATAATATAAATTATTATTATAATTAAATAAAATTATGAAATTAAAATCTATTCAAATTATTTTTCCAAAAATACGTAATCTGAATTAAATGTCAATTGTACATTAAATGCCCAATAGATTTTCAATTAGCTCAATAAAAGCAATTACAGTGAAACTTCTCTAACTCGAATTATTCCATAGATCAAATATTTTACTCAAACTAATATTTATGCGTAGCTAGACCTAATTTGAATATTTTAGAAAATTCCTACAAAGATTCACCAAATTTCTTCAACAATAGAAAAAAAACTTGTAGGGCATTGCTGGAATTGCAGTTTCTGTGCAGTGTAAAATGATCAAAATGGTATCATGGTATGTTTTTCTATAACTTTCCCCTAACTCAAATTTTGTTTAGTGCCATTCAAAAGAACAAGTATCATACTGCCTTTGTAATTACAAAGGTAAGAAGTTACATACAAAGTGGCCCCCCCCAGTTAACATAGGTGAAATGCCCCCATCACAAATATCCAAATTACCTCAATAAATCTACACTTAAAAATCAATGTTTCTACTTTTTTGTAATTTTTCACAGTTTTGGGTGAACTAGAAGAGTTGAAATTAATTTTAGATTATCTAAACCTCCGATTGCATAGAATATGCTGTTTTATCTCTCATCATTAGAAAGTTTTTGATAAACCCTACACAATAAAAAAATAAAAATTGAAAAAGTTAAATTAAATTTCATGTTTTTTTCTAAAAAAAGGTTAAATTAAAAAAAAAAAATTAAACCGATTAATTTGATAGATTTCATCCTTCTGAAGATGATGGAGTTTGTCCAGTGTTTCTATTACTAACCGTTTTTGAGTTTTGATTTTTTAGTGCAAAAAATCTAAAAAACTGAAAAAAGTTTGATAGGGGTGGTTTTTTTGACCTTTACCGATTTTGATGAAAATTAGTTTACTGACTAATTTAGATGCCAGAAATACAAATCTGACATTTAAAAATTTGAAAATAGTGGCGCACTACTTGCAAAAATTCCAAAAAAATCATAGATGTAGATTTTTCAATTACTTATAAAGTTTAAAAATAAAATTCTATGCAATCGAAGGTTGCCAATAACCAAAAGTTAATTTCAACCCTTTTGGAATTTTTTTAAGGGTTGTATACAGGGTTTGAAGGGCTGAAAAAAATTGTGTTTGAAGAAAACCCTACTTCTATGATTTTTTTCCATTCAATAGGTGCAAAAAAACCAAGAAAAAGCTATTTTTTGTCCCATATGGGGGTAAGTAAGTAAAAGATAAGTATAGTATTTTGTATAACGAGTGGATAGTATGCCCATATCGCACAAAGACAAATTTGGAACACGACGCTGCAGGCGAAGTGCTCCAAATGTCTAAGTGCAATATGGGCATTCCACTCAAGTTGTACAGCTTACATTTTCTACAACTGATAAAAATCTAAAAATTATTTTAAAAGTTTTCAATTAATTATTTAACATTATTTTATATTGAAATAAATTCAGGTTATGTTTGACATCTGACGTTTCGCATAATTATCAAATTCAGAACTACCTATAATTTTGGTTAAATTATGCTGTTAAAATATTTAATTAAAAATGTTTATAAAATTTTATTGTATAATAACAGTTAATAAATAAGATTTTTAATCTATTTTTGACATTTTACAAATAAAAACCATTTGTATTTAGCGACGTAATCAAATAAACATTGTGATTTGTATTTTTTGTTTTTATGGTTAATACAGCATATCATATCCACACTAGAGTAAATATATATGATACATATCCATTCAGTTAGGCGTGAATAAAAGTGACAATATATAAAAGGGAGTAGAAAAAAGTAGTTTTTGAGGTAATTTAGATTTTTTAATACAATACATCATTTAAAGAAAAGACTGTTGTCTGAATTTTCAGACAAATTATAAACCTACCTCAAAACCTAATGATTTTTGTATACAAGTTTGGTTTTAGACTCAAAATATAAAATATGATAAAAACATGTTAATTTTTCAAAAAACTTCAATAAAGTATATTTATGTAAACTTTTCTGTAGAATCTTATTAGCAAGTTCTCTCATTTACTTTCTTGAGGATCCAGGGTATGCACCTGACTCAAATCTGAAAGCTATGATACATATTAAATATTATATTTGTAACTTCAAAGGCAGTGCAACACGTGTTCTTTTGAATCTTAAGGACTAAAATTTAGCATGGCTTACTTACACAAAAAAAAAATTAAGAATCAGTCTAATATGTACATATACTATAGCACCATTATCAATCATAAAAAGACAAGTCAGATGTAACATTTTTGGTGTATGTATGTATATGTAACCAACGCCTACTGTGTGCGGGAAACCCCAAACCTCATGCAAAAGAAGCCCGCTACGTGTTTATCAAAATCTGAGAGGGAGTTGAAAGTAAAATAAAAATACTCTCACGCTTTTTTTCAAACCCGACTAATAGGCACCTTACACAATCAATAATACTGTCAATATTCTAAAATGGTGACAGTATTATTGATCGTGTAAGGTCTAGTACTGATGGAATGATGAAAATACTGAAGTATTTTCGGATATTCCGTAATCCAAGCATCAGTATTTCAATATCATGGCCACGCCTACAAAGTGGTAGGAATACTGACAGTTATACTGATAGTGTAAGGTCATTTTACATCAGTATTTTAGTACAAGGATGCAATTTCGATGCAATCATTGCTGAATTTAGTAATGTTTGTTCAAATAATCTTAACTCAGAAAAAAAGCAACAGAAGATGCTACATCAATGCGTGTAAGAATATATAAGCACTTTTAATTTTTAATATTAACCATATTTATCTAGCATTTGAAATAAATTATGAGTTATTTATGATTATTAGCATTTATCTTTTTTTGTGCAAACAATACTTTCATCGAGTATTTAAAATTGTTATCTAAAATTAGTTATTTTATCTAGCGTTTAATATAATATTCTGCAATTATAGTGTGCGAGTGTCAAGCTTCTGCAACCAATCTTTCATCCATTGCTTGAGCACTATCCTGCGTTTTGTACTAAAAGCGAGAATTATTGCAGACACGTTTTTTTTTTTTTCGATTATCCATACTGAAATACTGATTCAGTATTTTGTGGTACTGTCAATATTTTGGACTGTCAGTATTATTGATTGTGTAAGGTGCCTTTAAGGATCTCTTTCAATATTTTGCTTGGAGCCCAAAAATCCTAGCTACGCCACAGTATGTAACGCAATTGTCGGTTGTGGAATACCCTGTATTCTCGGAGAGTTTTAGTGCTCCCTGATTGTCATTGTGTATTAGTATATGTCCTTAAACCACACCAATTTCAAGCATTAGGTTTCGGAGATATATGACCTCCTTGTTTGCTTCGGACATGGCCATGTATTCAGCTTCGTTTGAGCTTAGCGCCACCGTACGTTGCTTCTTGGATTCCCATGATATTGGAGAAAAAACCGGTGAACGATTTTCTGTCCGTTGAGTCGCTCCCCCAGTCAGCGACCACAAAACCTTTCACTTCTGTATTTGCTGGACTATAGCAGACTGAAGTCGGCGGTACCTTTTAGGTATCGCTCCCCGATTGTCATTGTGTATTAGTATATGTCCTTAAACCACACCAATTTCAAGCATTAGGTTTCGGAGATATATGGCCTCCTAGTTTGCTTCGGACATGGCCATGTATTCAGCTTCGTTTGAGCTTAGCGCCACCGTACGTTGTTCTTGGATTCCCATGATATTGGAGAAAAAACCGGTGAACGATTTTCTGTCCGTTGAGTCGCTCCCCCAGTCAGCGTCCACAAAACCTTTCACTTCTGTATTTGCTGGACCTTAGCAAAAACTGATGTCGGCGGTACCGTTTATATAGGTATAGCAAGACACCTTTCGCAGCTAGCCCATGTTCCTTTTTGTAACAGTGACTAAACTGCCCCAGGTAGCCGACAGCATGACAAATACCAGGTCTCGTTGATGTAGATAGGTAAATCAGCGCACTAACCAGTTCACAAAATGAATATTTCGTTTCTAAAGCGTTTTCGCCTTTCGTTAGCTTCGTGTTCGGGTCGAGTGAAGTCAGTACGGGCTTGCAGTCCGAGATATTGAAACGTTTCAGTAGCTGTCACAAACCCTTGTTGATTCAGTCGTATTCGGTCGCCTTCAATGATGAATTCAATTCCCAGACAATACTTGGCATCGCCCAAATCATTGACTTCAAATTCCGTTTGCCACTTATATAGTAGCTGCGTTGCCGTTTCATCGCTTCTTGATCATCCACGTAGATTATTCGGCGCAAGAAGGTGTTCAATTTTTCGTTCCACTGTCTTCCGGCCGTACAATCCTCTGTCCAGGAGACAGACACAGTTGCCTTTCTTAAGCTTGTATAACATTTCTTCGGCCGCTGTACTTAGGTCAGTTTTCTCTTCTACTATAACTTGTATTAGTTCAACTAAATTTATAGGTTAGCTTTCATAAACATTTCTTCGTTCAGGTTCCCGTTTAAATTTGCGGTTGACACGTCGAATTGATGAATTTTCATTTTCTGTTGTGCTGCTGATGCCACAACAGTCCTTATGGAGCCGATTCCAGCAAAAGTTTCATTGAAGTGCACACCTGGTGTCTTGGAGAATCCTTGAGCAACCAAGCGGACTTTTTTCTTTTCAAGAGTTCCGTCAGCTTTGAATTTTTCACGTAAGATCATTCGTCTTCCGATTATCAACTTATTTGTTGATCTGTTTACTAATTTCCAGGTATTATGGCGGAGATTAATTTCATCTCGTTTACCATCGCCTTGTTCCATTCTGTTGCTTCTGGAGACGACATCGTGATTTTGATTGGGACTTCGGCTAAATGGCAGAATTCAGTCTTCACACAGTTTGCTTCACCTTCGTGTTCTTCAATTTTATAGAAATCATGTTGTAAACCTTTCTCGGTGAGCCTCTGTTTTTTTCGTTCTAGCCTTGGTCTGAAAAGACTTCTTTTAAATTCAAGTTGCCATTCATTTTCAACCGCCGGTTCCGTTGGATTTTCAATTTTCACTTCATTTACTTAATGTTCATCAACGTGTTCTTGGTTTCTAACGTTATCTTCGATGATGATTTCTATCTAGTTCTGGTCGTTTTTTTGATGTTACTCGTCATTGGTTTTCCACGAAATTCTGTCTTTATCTTTCACAAATTTCACGTCGTGGAAAACTTCCAACTTCTTTTAGTCCACGAGCCAGATTCGACAGCCTTTCTGATTTTCGAGATAACCGAGAAAAATTCCAGGTCTTCCACGAATGTCTAACTTGCCTCTCTTCGGGCTTCGATTTAGGCAATATACTTGGCCCCGAATTCTTTCAATTCGTTCGCGTTTAGAATTTGTTCGCACCATAATTCGAATGGTGTCTTTCCATTTAAACTACTTGATGAGCAGCGATTTTTAATGTAGCAAGCTGTGTTCACCGCCTCTGCCCAGAAGGATTAAGAAAGTTTGGATTGCATTAAAAAATACCTTGCTGGTTCCAAGAGTGTCCTGTTGGTTCGTTCGGAGATGCCATTTTGTTCCGGTGTGTAGGCGATTGTCAATCTTCTTCCAATACCTTTCATCTTTAGGTACTCGTCGAATGACTTCTCTGATTGAAAATATTTCACTCGTTTTCCAGTTTGATTCTCGACACTGTTCACGTATTCTATAAATTTTGAAAGTACTTGGTCCTTTGACCGTAAAAATTTCACTTCCCTCCAACCTGTAGCATCATCGGTGAAGGTTACAAAGTATTTCATTTTTCCTTGAGATTCCATTCTCATTGGGCCGAAAACGTCCGAGTGAACAATTTCAAGCATTTCAGTTGATCGTTCGGAAGCTTTCTGAAAACTGGAACGCGTCATTTTCGCTCTCGCACACACGTTGCATTCAAAATCTTCAAATTTTACTTCCGCTGCATGCAGATTCTTGCTTGTTAAGGCGTCCTTTAAGCTGCGCAAGTTTAAGTGGCCTATTATTTAGTGATATTCGCAAAAACTATGGTTCAATTTCGCTAAGCATGCTACGTCATTGGATATGTCGTTGCTTTCGGATACTATATACAGTAAGTACAATTTCATTTTGGTTGTTCCACGTAAATAGCACTGTGTGTGCGTGTAGTACGTTCGTCAATGTCACGTTTGCTACACTTACCGTCATTTTCAGCCCCAAAATCTACCTTGCCAATTGCCGATATGTTTGTTGCATCCCCGTTAGCTAAACTTAACTTTCCGATTCAATTCTTGTCAATAGTTTCGAAATGTTCGATGTCTTTGCAGTTTGACGAGGCACCACTGTTTGTGAATATTGTCATTTACATTAAAACATGCGTTTGTTGTCTCATTTCTTGCTTTGTTTGGGCAATTTTTGGACATCTACTCGTCTGCATTTGTGGCACTTGTACTTAAATTCTTTTGTTGGTTCAGCTTGCTTGGATTTCTCACTTTGTTTCCGGTATTGCTTCTTGGGTTCCTTGGCCCACACGGCCGATTTGTTCTCCTTTTATTGCATCGCTTTCTTCCATTATTTTCACCCGTGGAACTTCTGGAGTCGGCAACTCGTCGCGTAATTCGATTGCGCACCGAAAATTTTCGTAACTGCCGGGTAGACTGTGTAAAAGCAAAATGGATAATAGGTCGTTGTTTATTCCCACGTTCATGCTATCTAGCTTGTCTACGGCGTCAAAAAAACGGTCTAAGTGCTCGCGTATATCATCGCCGTTCGCCAATTTTTGTTGAGTCAGCCTTTTTAACAGCGTCGTCTTTCGTGCTGGTCCTCTGGATTGATAGATGTTTTCATGTTTTTTCCAAATTTCCCTTGACGTTTCACACCCTTTCACTTGCTTAATTCGTTTGGGCTTAATATCAATAACCGGACTTAGTTTTTCTATAACCGGACTTAGTTTTTCTATCATTTTTTATCCATTTGACAATGGCTGCTGCGTTTGCGTTTCCTGCTTGTGTAACAATATCTCCGTTCGCATAACATAAGTATTTTTTCTTCAATCGTTTTTGTAATAATAATATCATGAAATGTTAAACAATAATTATAGTTTTTAATTATTTGTTTACACCAGATAACCTTACTTTTTAACTTACTTACTGTTTAAATTTTGTCCAAATGTTGGTTGTGTCAGTGTGCATTGAATTATATACTATGGTAACTGGAAAGTAGTCAACATGCTTCCAGATGAAGCAAAAAGAGTGGGCATTATTAAAATACCTGTGTAGGATACTCTCTTTATTCCACTCGCGCGTTCTTATGGAACAATTTGCAAAAAAAAGGTGGGCAATAATAATTCATGCATTAGTCTCAACCAGTTTGCAAACTGGCGATTGATGTTGGTTGAACCAACCTATTATATATTGGCCGCTATTTTTATGAACATTTCATAGAAAAATATTCACACTAAAAAAATTCAGATATGTAAATTATTCACACTAAGAAATGATAAGAATCTTAACAAAAAATCATAAGTTTTCTTTATTTCAATTCAATAATGAGTTGTACCTCCACAATTTGTGCATCACCCAGAGCATGCTAGAAATCAAATTATCAATCTCAGCCTGAAGGATTATATCCCACTCATGTTCAATAGGTGATAATTCTGGAGAACAAGAAAACCATAGAAGTAAATCAACAGTAACTAGTTCCTAGAATTCCATAATAACACTAGCTGTATGCAGCTTTGCATTATCCTGTTGGAAAATAAATCGTGTTAATGTAGCAATTTGCGTTGCATAGAGATGATTTACTTCCCCGCGTGTAAGAGCTGTCGTTCAACAGCAAACTGTAAATTTCTTCGTTCTCCTCGGCGACGTCTAACCATCTTACGACCATCGTGAACATACAAACAAAATTGGTCATTAACAGGTTGACTTCGTTACCGGTCTTCTTCGACCAGTATTGCCGTGGTGCGATGGCAAAAATACTAAATCTTTCCACCAGTACGGTATCTGTAATTTTGTTAGTTTTTTCCTTATATCAATTTTAAAAATACCCTGGCGGGCTAAAGTTTTTATCTCTATTTTTTACTGAAATTTTTTGTTTTAATTTTATGTTTGCAAATTGTAAACTAAAGTAGGCATTTAATAATTCATTTCCTGACAAAGTTATCTATCTGTCAGTTATTATCACCGTGTTACAGACTTTTATGAAACAGAATCCATTTCGCTCTAATTGAAAGCCTACATTCCGATGTGGTTTTTTTTCTTACTGTTGATTTTTCTCTGCAAAACTTGTCATTCACACGGTGTACTGTACTTAACAGGTCATAATGCCTTTAGGCAAGAATTATAGCGTCGATTGAAGATGGGCGAGGAAAACGTAAAACAGCAAGGATTGTTGGTAAAAGCCTTTGTGCTGTACAAAAGATGTATCAGCGTTACTTGAATGCTAGTCTGATAACCAGAAGATCAAAATCTGGACGAAAAAAGTTACCACAAACAGAGATGACCGTTTTTTGGTGTCCACAAGTTTGCGGAATAGAACAGCTTCTGCAGTTTATCTACAAAATCAAGTTAGAGATGTAAATGTTAGTAAATAGACCGTTAGGAAAAGGCTTCGGGATGCTAGATTGTCTTGTAGAAATATGGCTACATGTCCATCTTTACAATGCCAACATCGTGTTGCAAGATTGGCTTTTGCCTGAAATCATCAGGCATGGAATTATAAAAACTGAAGCAGGGTAATGTTTTCAGACAAGTTGCGCTTTTGCCTCTCAGACAAGTTGCGCTTTGGCCTCAATGGATCAGAAGGACGTCAGAAAATGTAGAAAAGACGCGAAGAAAGATAAGCTTCAGTTTGTATTGATAAGTGACTTCTAATTGGCGGTAGGTCGGTTATGGTTTGAGCAGGAATTTCTACCAAAGCAAGCACACAGTTGGTCTTTATAGAGAATGGCTCCCGGACAGCTCACAGATAGATTATGGAGGTTCTCAAAGATCATGATGCATGACAACTATGAGCTCGCAGGGCATTTTCATCCAAGATAATGCTAGACGTCACGTAGCCGGAGTTGTCAGAGATTATCTAGATGAATTTGGAATTTTGAGGTTCAATTAGCCAGTTCTTAGCCCGGTACATGAATCCCATAGAACATGTCTGAGATCAGTTGGGACGACGTATCCGAAAGCATACACCTGCTCCAAGAACTGCTCAGGAATGAAATAATATCAACCAAAATGTGATCCTTAATTTAATTCAAAGTGTTCCTCGTTAACTTCAAGCAGTCATTAATGCAAATACTCGTTATTAGTGATAAGTTTTTTTTCATATTTTTTGTTCCATATTAGTTAGAACAAAAATTCGAACTTCGTCTAAACTGTAAATTTGTGATATTTCCAAAATAAAATAAATAAATATGCTTTACAATAAAAAAAATGAAAAATGAGACATTATCGGTACTCACGAGTGACTGTTTGCTTATTATTAAACGGATGAATAAGCAACCTGTTTTAATGTTGACCATAAGACAATAATAGATTACAAAAAGACAAATAGAGAGATTTTAGCAATCAAATGTCGTCCATTGTATGATGCATGATTGGATCAATAGTATTATTCCTTTCAAATTGTCCATAACCGAATTCAAAAGACAATTGACGCAAAAACTGGTTTCATCCGCAATTCTGGAAGCTAATACTCCAAAAAGAGTGGCACATACATTTATAAAACCGATTGGAAAAGTAACAAAGAGGCAATAACAGTGTCAAGGCTGCTATAATGAATTACAAGTAAATCATTCCTGCAAAGAAGCCAATAACTCAGTAACAAAAGTTATTAGTTATTGTAATGGGTGCGTTTTTAAAGTGCTCTTGCTGTTCAAACAATTTTTGCACAAACAACTTTTTTGTTTGTTCGTGCAGGGTAATTTAAAAACAGCATATAGCACTCAAACGTCAAAAACATGTTTTCTAAGGTTATGTTGTTTGTTTTGCTTACATGCCCAGTGTTGTCAATTAATACAATTCAAATCTGCATCAAGTAAAATATTTAAAATCTTATTATTCTAGATTCACACATATTTTGTATGAGCGCATATTTCTTGTATACCTTATATTTTTATAATAGGCGTTTTGCCGTGAGAAACCGTACATACCAGCGATCAAACATCGGTTTTATTTCTATCTCTCTCTATTTTTGGGTGATCGCGGAAATCTCACGAAAACGTACTGGTTATAAACGGTTACACCTGTCATTAATTTTCTTATGATTATTATTAATTTAGTAAAATATTTGCTATATATACATTTACTTACAAAGAATATTTATTTTATTTATACTTAATAGCAATTTTTACTAATTATTTTCATCATTCTTGACAATTCATCTCATTTATAGGTTATCATATTTAAATTTGACATACCGGACTTATTAAACTGCTTCCAACAAGAGTTTTAAATTCACCTCGCTGGTTGGTACATTAGGAGTCAAAAGTAAATAACCGGTAACTCGCGACAACGCAACGGTTTAAAACTATTTCATACCACAACGTCAACGGTATCTCACGGCAAAATGCTTAATGTACAGGAAGTTTATAAATGAATGGGATTATGTAATCACTTTAAATGTGCCGCTTTTTTTAAATTGTTTACTATACTATTTGTTTTGACAGATCAACTTTGACAGCTGTCAAGCAAACATATGAAAACATATGTAGTATAGTAAACAGTTGTAAAGAGGCGGCATATTTAAAGTGATTACATAATCCCATTCATTTATAAACTCCCTGTATATAAAACCATACCAATGTTCTGATATAACCATGATAAATATATTATTTTATTTTTGCTATGTGGCAACACTGTACATGCCCGTCATGCACCACCTCTTGACTAGGTGCGTGCAAATGTTGTTCGAACACTTGTTCGGGTTGTATTTAAAAACGCCCATTTTATTGTTCGAGTGCTCGAACTGCTGTTCGCGTCATTTAAAAACGCACCCAATGTTTGTCCTTAGCAACCAAAAATGTTTTAACATAAAACATAAACTTGTATAAAATTGAAATTTTGCAATTAATACCAAAATTCTTGTTTTCTTTATTATCAACAGTTTTATGGCTGCATTTCTAGCAATATTTTGATATTTTAAGGATTTTGTTATTTTTGACATTTTATTTAGATATTTCACGAGTGAAATTTATATTTTTTCAATACAAAATAATATTATTAATTTAGTAAAATATTTGCAACATAAACATTTACTTTACATAGAATCTTTATTTTTACCAATTATTTTCATAACCATTCTTGACATTATTCATCTTATTATACATAATCATATTTAAATTTAACACACCGAACAAAACTATTTGATACCACATCAACAGTATCTCACGACAAAATGCTTTTGATGTTATACATTTACTTTCTAATAAAACAATCGGTCAATGGGTTAGTTTATATACTTGCCAACTATAACCATACAAACATATGATAATAAATTTCAGTGGATCATTAAATAAACAAACAATTATTATTAGTTTTTATTACATATATAGAAAATACAATACAAATTTTAATTTATTATCCAATAAAATTCATAACTACAATATGTAGAATTACATGTGCAAACATAAAATCTGCAAATCCTCTTTCCGGACTAATTCCGTAGAATTGTGAACTGTTCTCAGGATTTACTTGTAGTCTCAAACAAACTCCCAACACAAAGCAGCTTACAGTAGATATAAATCCACTAAGGAAAGAATTAAAGGGGAATGTGCCCACCAATAAACAATATATAAACTGCACAATGCCAGTAAGTAAGATGTAAAACAGGTAAGAATCCACTATTTTTAACTTCTTTGGAGTTTTAGAGTTGTATTCATTGTAGAATTTGGTTAAAACGGTTCCAATTTGCGACATAATTAGTTTTATATTGTCACTTTATACAAAATAATGGTATTTAATTCAATCGACCCAATATTTTCTTGTGCGGCTTTTAGTATTTTATTCTTGATAACAAATTATTGCAATGCCACACATTAACCTGAAGTTGACAAATATAATATCGATACAGCGTTGCCAGATAACGAAATAGTTAATCGTGCATTGTCAACTTCATGAATAGATCGTACCGCATACTATAGTATTTGTGAAGTTAACACAATTTATTCATTTTGAATATAATTACTTAATTTAACAAATTAGTGTTTCAAAATAAATTAAAATTTCAAAAGTTACGAGCTAAATTAGAGTAAATCTAACGCAATTACGGTGTACCTTGCAACGTTGCTATCGATTTGACGTTTACGACCTTTAAATAAATTACCGACTTGAAGTTCGCCATGGCGCTAAATTCAAATATTTTTTTTAATTCAACCATATTCTGGCGTTTCTATAGGTCTGTTCCAACCTACGATTTGGACAATTTTCAAACCGTTCAAACTAGACACACAAACAAATTACTGTGTATAAAATACATATTGCCTAGGAATGACAAATATTTGTTTGTGTGCACAGTTTGGTTGGAACAGACCTTATACAGGGTCTCCATAAATGTCTGGGATTATGTGCTGCCTTTTTAAAATGTTCACCTAGCTATTTACTTTGTTTTGACAGTTCAACTTCAACCGTGTTTACGCACACCGAACTATTTCACTAGAGTGGCACAAACGTACATTAGATGGTTACATAATCCCAAACTTTTATAATGAACCTGTATCATTATCAATGTATAGTTAAGTCATCGAAACTAGTTTGTATAAAAATACAAAACATAATATTAAAATAAAATAAAATCATCTATCATTTAAAATGTCTACAATTAACAGATTTTATAAAATATAAAATATTTTTCATTTTTTAAAGCTGGATTTTGCAATTTTAAGATTTCATGATGATTTTGACACTTTTTAAGAGTTTATGATGCTTTTTGATAATTGTTTAGAATTACATGGTCAGATTTTGCACCTTTCAACAGTCTTTGATTTTTCTAACAATATATTTGATATTTCTTAACTGAATTTTGCTATTTTTAAAATTTCATAAAAGTTTTTACACTTTTTAAAAGTTAATGGCCAGATTGTGCTGTTTTAACATTTTTTGAACAAAATTTTGAAGTTTTCAATAATTTTTGGCCAAATATTTATTCTTTTTAAAACTATTTTAATATTTCATGACCAGATTGACTACTTTTGACTTTTTATTAATAAAATTTTGCACTTTTCAACAGTTTATAGCGGGATCTTAGTGCTTTCTAAAAATAAAATTAAATTTGATTTTTTATGAAATGAATTTTTAACTGTTTTTGTCCATATTTTGGTTCTTTTTGACATAATTTTACTATTTTGTAACCAGATTAACAGTTTATGGCCGGATTTTAATGCTTTCTAACAATATTTTGATGTTTGTATTTTTACATTTTATGAACACAATATTTTGATATTTTCTTACTAAACTTTGCTATTTTTGATTTTTTGCACTTTTTAACAGTTTATTTTGGTGCATTCCGACAATATTTAATTTTTATAACCAAATTTTACTATAGTCGACGTTAAACAGAATTTTGAAAAATTAACAATTTATAGCCAAATATTGATACTTTTTAGATTTTATTAATAGAACTTTACATATTAACAGTTTTATAGCAGGATTTTATAGAAAAACTTTACTATTATTGAGATTTCATAAAAAAAATTACACTTTTTAACAGTCGTGTACATTACACCAATGTTCACAAATTTGGAATTGATACATGAGCTCAATAACAGATCATTTTTCTATTATGTCTAGTATTATTTCTTTAATATTTGTCATTATACCCTGTTGTGCGTGTGATGTGATGGCTGTATTTAACATGTGCATTTTTTAATTTCAAAATAAACGAAATAATATATTGACAGTTGAAAATGACCAAAAAAGTTTTAGGTTACATCAAATTCTGATGTAACCTAAAACTTTTTTGGTCATCATCATAATAAAACCAAACATTTTCATGACAATTATTCATTATGTCAATAATTCATTAATTTATTTCTGATAATAATTTCTATAATTTTAGCCAATATGTGCACTCTTATTTAACCCAAAAGTTACTAACTACAACTCACCTGTTGAATATTATATTCGGCAATAAAGTGCGGTTCACCATCTTGTAAGATATTCAGAAATATCTTAACCGAATGCTCCAGAAAACTTGGATATAAACTCGATGAAAGTATTGTCTAAAAAAAAACATAACATTAAAACAAATGTTAATCGAAGTAAAACTGAACCCAACCTCAAAATTTTCACTAATTTCCTGTGTTGCCTTCAACTTAATGTCGTCCTTACAACCAGGATCGATTAACATATTCACATAACTTCGAAATTTATTCATTTGGGCTAAGGATGGATCAACCCCGCTTGCCACACTCGAGGAAGCCATCTGCATACTTGTTTTTAACATATTAGTTTGTTTAATTTATATTACAAAACAAATATAAACAATAAAAAGCCTGAAAGAAAATAATTCAAACTATATGGACTAGTCAGTCACTTCAATCATTCACTTGTTTTTATATTTTGTAAACTTAACAAAGCATTAATATTATTATAATTACAAATATAGTTAATGTTTAATAATTCTTAAATGTTTAATTAGATTCAGTGCATAGTTAATTTCTATTTAAATATTATTGTTTTTACTTTTTAAGGTTATATATTAAGTGTGGAATTTTTGTAATAATATTTGTTGACAATATTATATTTTATTTAACTTACATTTTCTTCGCAAATTAATTTACTGCTGAATTATCATCGTTGATAAATACTGTTTGCTATTGAATTTCTAATTCATATTTGTTTTCAAACACAAACTTGTTAACATGTAGTGTAGTGTGACTGAATGACTAAAGCTTTGTGCGGATTACTGCGGATTTTGCGGCCAACTTCAGCCAGCACTTTACTGCGTTGTGTTGACTAAACGTTGCCAACTTTACATTCACGGTGAATGTTGTTAAATTAATTATAAATCTAATCAAAACTAATATTGCAAATTAATTAAACTTTAAAAGTAGTTCAATCATGCTTTTAATGTTATTTCCGTGGATATCATAATGAAAAGAAAAGTTCTCCCACGATTCCGCGATATATAAATAATGTAAATGAATGTGTACAGGGTGACTCAAAACTAGAGATATGAGATATTAGTAAAAATTTTAAATATTGTTTTGTTTTTTTTTATGTTTTTATGTATGGTTTGCATAAGTATTTCAACACTTTAAAAAAAAAACTCGACTGTAGTTAGAGTAGAGTATCGCGTTTGGTCTCAAAGAGAAACGTATTGACTACCATAAAACCATATTTTTGAAGTTTGGTCAAGAAAAAAAAGTTATTTTAATTAAGAGTTAATATTTAAACATTATCTGGGCACACAGGTTTTAAATAAAACAATGAAAACCGGATGTAGCTGCAACCTCTATGTTGAATTTGTCAAACTAACCCTAGAAAAATAACCATTCGTAAATTTTACGAACGCCATTAAAAATTGTGCTGGTATTTTTTTTTGGCACGCTCCATAAAACCAGGATTTGCAGTAGTTTCATCATTTGCTCATAGTATGTGGTTGACATCAACAGAAACTCTCAACCTAATTGCAGCAAAAAGAGTGCTCAAAGCTAAAGGCTTGGACAATACCTTTAGCCTATCTCAATACAACGCGTTCAGCCACAACATCCAAACCAACTCCAGACAAGACAAGAATGCTTACTACATGAATATATGTATTGAACTGCAAGGATATGCTAAAAGTAATAACACAAAAAATATATTCTCAAAGATTTGGTGTATAGCTTGCAAGCCCCAAAACTGGGCTATTAGAGACACAAAGAACAACTTTGTTACGGAGCTGGACAGCTAACGTATGGAGAGACTACTGTAAATCTCTATATGCCAATGATACGGAAATTGAAACCACGCATACTGACAACAATAAGGAAAAACCGAGCATTCTATTTGACAAAGTAGAGGCGGCAACCAAAAGAATGAAGGAAGAAAAAGCAGCAGAAATTGATAGTATAACAACGGAAATCATCAAAGCCTTAAACCAAAGGGGACACAAACTGGTGCTTAAACTGTGCCAAAATGTATGAAAGTTGTGCACATGGTCCGAGGACTGGTCTACTTCTGTAATAGTACCCTTACACAAAAAAGGATCAACCAGCATATGCGACAGCTACCGTCTAATAGCTCTCACGTCACACACGAGCAAGATAATGCTGTACATCCAACAAGCACGACTGAACGCATTTCTATCACATCAAATCGCTCCAGAGCAGGCTGGTTTTGTTGTTGTTGCTTTGTAGATTACGCCAAAGCATTCGATAATGTACAATGGGCAAAACTATGGCTCCTTCTAAGAAAAATGGGACTACCAATGCACCTAACTAACCTAATTCGAGCACTATACGAAAAGAGTTCAGTCGTTGTGAAGATTGATAACGTCGATTTAAAAAAATAAAAAACTTAAAAAAGTGTACGACAAGGCAGTATACTGTCTCCACTCTGGATACCTTATTGATAGCCAATACCGCTAAAGAACTTACCGCCTTACTCAATAGACTCAAAGCAGGGAATATGGGTTGGACATAAATTACAACAAAACTAAGGTCATGGTTGTCGATCAAGAAACAGAACATCTGCAACAGCCTATTTTTAATTTTTTTAATTTTTTTTTAAATTTTTTAAGAACGTAGTGAGGTGTTGGCCTTAACAAGTACCCCTTGAGAATAACTAACGCATGGCAATACCTTTCGGTTTTCTTTTCTGCGTAAGTCCTGCTGTTAATTTGTCCTAGTCATTGTCTCTAATGTGGTACTAGTTTGAGGTGAGCTGGTCTCGGCCTCGCGGAATTCACGCACGTCTGCTGCAGGCTGTTGCTCAAGTTAAGAACTGCGAGATCGTGGAGAGATTTATATATTTTGGCGCAACAATCCTCCACAGATTTGGCTCCTGCAAGTTTGAAATAACAATTAAAATTGCATGCTTTGCAATGACTCAATTTACCGAGCTATGGAAAGACCAGAATATAACCAAAACATCCAAAATTGCGCTAACAAGAACTCTAGTATTTCCTGTCTTTACGTATGCTTCCAAAACATGGGTCATTAAAGCTGCCGATAGACGGCAAATCAATGCCTTTAAGATGTGGGTGTAGCGTAGGATGCTGAGGATACCCTGGACAGCCAGACACACAATTATTTTGCTTCTGGTCAAAATTAAAAAAAAAGCAGCGACTTTTAAGTATGACGTATACGCATGTTCTGAAATTCTTTGGACATATCACACGTCACGACAACATAAAAAAGCTCATCATTCAAGGCATCCCAAAGGCAAACGTAAGCGCGGGAGCTCCCCTACTCGATGGACCAATATAAGTTACAAGTGATCTTGAACTTGAGGACAGCAACCCGCAGAGCAAACAACCGACAAAACTGGCGCGGTACCATAGAGTCATGCACAACGTGGAAGAGGATTAGTTAATATAACCACTACACATCGGACACGATGTTAGACGAAGAAGAAGATTTAGAAATGACGTCTTTGGTATGATTTATTATAAAATATAAATGTCAACAATTCTTACATTAGGGTTATCTATGTGTCACATAAATATAATTTTTAAAGAAAACAACAATTAAAATATTTTAAAGCTAGTTATACTGTAATTTATTAAATTTTAAAATCAAAATTAATATGCATTACAGTATACAAAATTAAGTAATAATAAACAATTGTTTAGAGCTTATATAAAATAATATCGATGACAGTCATTGCAATATTAAGGTTAGGTTTTGGAGCTTAAACTTTCAAAAACGGCATCTTATATTTGAGTTCTAAGACGCAGCTTAAGATCTAGTTAGATCTCAAACTATGCTGAAAGCATTTCCGGAAAAAAGAGTAATGAACTATAATAATCCGAAAATAAATTTAAAAAAAGTATTATCAAAGACCAAATTAAAATAACTTGTTTTTAATATTTATATCTAATAACAACCATAAAATATTTCTTTTTAATAAAAACAATGTAATAAATATGTTGTAATTAATAAGAATGCTGTATGCATTGAAAATATTGTATGTAATTAAAAAAAGAGTTACAAATAAAAAAATGGCAACACATAAAAATAGGTTAGAGACCAAAGCAAGCAACACAAATATACGTTCCAGCAACGTCAGAATACGTTTAACAGCATAAGCTTTTTATGTAAAGCCTTATTACATACACATCATACACTGTAAAACTACAACTGTTGATTGTCAAATATAAATAATATTATGTTCATGACATGTAGATGGCGTATACACGTCAAAATATTAATCAAATTATTAATGAAACTGTAATAGCATTAAATTTTTAATTAATTTGTAATTATTATAAATATTTTACTTATACATATCTCCAAACGTTTACAAATTATTGTGTGCCATCTCTATC
The DNA here is from genome assembly GCA_963932245.1 of Tachinus rufipes. NCBI lineage: Eukaryota > Metazoa > Arthropoda > Insecta > Coleoptera > Staphylinidae > Tachinus > Tachinus rufipes. The sequence goes on from OZ010748.1 coordinate 58,923,824, forward strand.
TCGTGAACGGTATTTTATCTCAAGTTGTTTTACTTGTCTATGAATGTATTAAAGTAATAGTTTTAATAGTTTTACTTACATTAGTGCAATGAAAATTTTCTTTTGATCGAGTGTAGTGTAAATTGGAAGCACATATTTACACTACTGACAGATGACATATTACGTACTTATTTGAATTGTCAAATAGGCAGGTTTACATAAAGCGTTTTTTCGTAAAAGAAAAGCTGTTGTTTATGACATGTAGATAGCGTATACACGTCAAAATATTAATCAAATTATTAATAAAACTGTGATAACATTTTACTTATTGTGATTGTGAACAGAATTTACGTACTATAATTACAAAATTACAAAAATTACGTTTATTAATTCTCATAAACTTTATTTTATCACAGGTTGCGTATCTTAAGCGGCCCCTAGACGTTTAATATTATAGTCAATATATTGCTCAATCATTGATATTATACGATAAAATTAACCTGTAAATCATATTAAAAGATTGCTCAATATATTGAATCAATCAGAAAGAGTTTGATTTTTATTGTACAATGAAACAATCTGATCTAAAAGATTTTTTTTAACCATTTCTTTATTTATCTGCACTTTTTTCTTCTCCTTTTTTAAAGTTATAACTAAAGTAATGGTCACACAACTTGCTTTAACAAAAAGTTTGCGCAATTATATTGCAATATGTAGGTGGTCTTATGCTGGGTTGCACCAACATCAGTCGGTCCGAACCACAGAATATCCAATATAGCGTTTTGAGTTTTTTGCTCTACTGAAGGATTTCCTTGTGGCCGCTTTTGAGTAGTTCGAGTTTGTCGCACTGTACTAGTACTGTCAAAACCAAATCCTACTTTAGTGAGCAGAAATCTTTGTATACCCATTTTCAAAAGTTTCCCAACTTATCTACGTAGTTTTCAAGTCCCACCAGCCACTCAACACCGACTCCACTACTAACAAAACATCGTCCAGAAGCCAAAACTGATGAGATGCATCTACTGACCGCAATGAGCCTGAACTAAGATAGCCCATTCCTTGGAGAGTGACTCTGACAACCTCCGCCAAATCCCAGCAATATACTTTAAACTATAGGTCGTAATAGAACTTAGATAGTTTATTCACAGTAATAGCCAAAAGGACATCTTCGTCAACCTCCACCAAAAACTTGAGGTACCCTAAAGGGTCACTCTGTGCCATCTCTAGAACGTACCGCCCTAAACGGGCAGCCCCATAGAATCGTTCCACTCCCTGAACGGCACTTAACCCATTATTTTACTAAATCGCTAAGTAACTAACACACCACCAGCCAAGTGTACAACAAAAACAAGACCGTAACTTGACACCGAAAAACTCCCACCACCAGAAATAGTTTTCTCAAAGAATTGAATTTTTATCCCATAATTCAACCATCTAGTGCCACTACACCGGAACGACTTCCGGACACCCCTACCATCTAAGAGTCGTCCCCAAAAGTCTCAACCTGATTGTAAAACTTGGTTCGCCATTCAAACCAAACAACAAATAAAAAATAATTATTTAACTACTAACCATGGCTTACTCGACATCCAGACACCAAAACCAAGTCTTGTAGGGAGAAGTCGGTCAAAATTTTGATCCGGGGAAAAATCCCTGGAAGATTATCCGAAAAAAAAAATCTTAGCTGGAAAGTTTAGAATCCTACCTTCAAAAGCTGAAAAAGTGTGCAACTGGCTAACAATGCCGAGCACTTCCCAATCCGAGTTCCAAACCAACATTGCACCCTGTTGGCCAGACACCAACTTGGACAAAGAAGATTTCAACAAAAAATATCACTCTAATGTCTACCAGCTGTACGTGCAAATATTAGTAGGTCATCCAGGACGAATCTCGGACGTGACAACAACTACTAGAAGTGTCACTTGAATATAAGAATAGAAGAAAACTGGGCTCACCATACCGTGAACTTAACCTAAATGTACATCCCTAAAAAGATCGATATTTTTACTTATTTCCAAAGAAACGACTTTAGAGTGTACCCTAAACAGTGCACAACCTTTCGCAAACCCTCAATGATGGCAGCAATGCCGAAAAGTGGAAAAGATTGTTGCAATCACGTAACCTCCGAGTTAACCAAAGCCCACTTGCTAGCCAGTTTCATCGCAAGCTTCAAGACCTCATCGACTCTGCTACCAACAAAACATCACCCAGAATCCAGAACTACTGAGATGCATCTACTGGCCGCGATAAGACGAGTCATTTGAGCCAAGAAAACCCATTTTCTAGAAGGTGACTCCGACAGTATACTTATTCCATTAAGCCTTAGATAATTTAGTCCCGGTAATAGCTTCATGAACCTCCACCAACAACTCGTGATACCGTGGAGAGTTATTCTGTGCCATCTTAAAGATATAATTTCCTGGACAAGCAGCCCCATAGCATTGTTTACTTCCTGAGACATTTCCCAGGGAGAACAAAGCCCAATATACTCCAGTTGTGTAGTAAAGAAGATCTTCAAGTAAAAGACAGCACTTTTCCAGACAAATGAAAGGTAGCTAAGCTAGCTCTTTAGGAGAAACCAATAAAAGCCGTGAACAGAACGCCGGCATATAGACAACTTTGCCTCATAAATACAATGGAAAAACTCTTTAGGCATGTGCTGAACAGAAGAGGTTAGTAGAAAAACTCCAGAAGTATAGCGGGCTATCCAACCATCAGTTTGGATTTAAAATAGAAAGGTCAACCGTAGACGCAATCCAATTGGCTAAAAACGTTGTCAAAGAAGCAAAAAGAAGAAAGAAACGTACCTTCCTGGTTACTCAAGATGTCTAAAACGACCTAGCGCTGCTGGTATGAGGAAATGAAGAAGCCATCGGCAGAATGGAAGAATGACTAGAGCTGAAAAGACTGCAACTCGAACCGCGGATAACAAAAATGCTGATAGTAGCTGGCAAAGACATAGGTCAGATCACGTTAATGGCGGGCAACAAAATGATAAAAAACCAGCAGACTCTGAAGTATCAAAGTATTACGATAGACAAGAATTTTAACCTGAGACCCCACATTGTAGAATCATCTAAGAAGACTAAAAGGTCAGTAATCGCACTCAGTAGATATATAATGCGGTACAAAGCACCTATATGGTCTGACTGTACTCAGGGAAGCAACTACAAAAAGATGTTCGCAAAAGCGCAGAGAAAGGCTGCAATCAGAGTAACGTTTGCGTAGAGGACGGTGTCGACGCGTGCAATACAGGTAATTGCGGAAGTAATCCCAATGCATTTGTTAGGCAAGGAAAGATCTTCTATGTCTGAATCCAATAAAAAGAAAGCAACGAGCGCAGCAAGAGAAGACAGCTTGACAGCATGAGAAAGAGCGTAGAACAAACCTAGTCGAACAGGCAAATAGACGAGGAGATTAATTAAAAACCTCTAACTAGTAGAGTCTCTTACTACGTAACACAGCTCTTGACTGTTTTGGGAGGGACATACCTGAAACGTAGCAAAATAGATAACCCCGAACACACCCTGCTCGGCAGCGGAAGGTTCCTGGCTGTGAGGGAAAAAGCAGCTCAAATCGAAAGTAAATAATAAAAATGTGTAGCTGGCGGGTGTAGTAATGTCAAAAGGTCATACACGGAGGAGTGGTTTAATTAATTTTTATCATAAAAGTTAGTCTACATGCTACTTGCAAAAAAGCAACAGTTATTTCACGTTTTATTTACAATTCTTTATCACCCAACTTACATCGCTTAATTGGAAGCAAGTGATTTACAAGCACTTAAAAAAAATAATATAAATGCTTAACTAATTTCAAGCAATTGTTTCATACTGCGGATCAAATAACACTAGTCACATACTCACGCAAATCAACTCATCCAATAAATACACTCCACAGCAGTAAAACAATAGTACATGAAAAACTTCCTACTACTCACTTGACAGAGCTTAAGTCCTAACTCTTGCACTTTATTTATTCATTATTATTATTATTCTCGATACTATAATAAATTCGTGTAGTAAATTAAATAAATTATAGACATCTATCTGCTCATATTAAGTAACTAATAGAATCCTCTTCATCATAATTACTAAAACATGGACCTCTAACATGTTCATTTCTATTAGTGTGTCTTTAAATTCTATTTCCAAAATAAATATAACTCCAAATAATGCTTCTATGGCAAGTCCAACACTTGACTTGACTTGTTTGATTTTCATTTCCGTTTTTCAGAATACAAAATATTTAAATTTGTCATTCTCTCAATATTTTATTCATTGTCGCAGTTTTTCAAATCAATCTTTAAAACCCAAATCCACCTTTGTTTTAATTATTAATATTTTAACATAATGTTAGGAGTATCACCTGTGTTTTCCGTCATGGTCACCAAAAGCTTTCTTACAATATTTACTTCCAAAATTGAACAACATTTCTGCCATCTCATCAGCAGAGCATCATAGCTTCCAAATCTTATTTCTCGTCAAAGTTTCTAAATTGTTTTAAACAGAGTAGGCCATAAAATTTAGTTAAGACTTAAAAACTTATTATAACTTACTGTGAAGTCGCAAATTGATTAAAGCTTCAATAATTTTCAAACTTGACACTGACATTTTTATTAAGTTTGTCATTCTATATACATTTTTAATCATAATACAAAAATAATCATTTTAAAACAATGAGACGATGTAAAGAAGTGTTTTCTGATCTAGGATTTATATTCAAATTCGTCGAATTAATAATATGTGTAGTATTAATGATGTGGGTATTAATGTGCCAGCACGTGTTCAAAGATGATGACGCTTGCGGAAACGACCATGGACCAAGCGCAATGTTCCCGTTGGTTTGCTATGGATCATACACAATTGTGTGTTCTGCCTTCGTAATTATCCTCATCGAAGATGAAAATAATTTTCAATTGTACAATATAATTATCATGTGTATTGGTGGAATCATATTTTTGGCAGCCGGACTGATGCGCTTTCTAGACAAAGGTGGTCTCGTTGTGATAATTTTGTTGTTTAGTTGTGGAGGTATCATGCTGGCAGATTTTATTATAGAATTAATACAAAAAGTAAGGAAATAGACTGATTTTTAAAGAGATGTACTATAAAATTTACGATAGTGATTAAACACACAAAATAAATATGATCATCAAGATCAAAAGTTGTATTGCTTATTTTTTGCTTAGTTTATTTTGGTTGATTTGTTCAAACTTAATATAATAAAAACTGTTTTATAATTAATCTACGTCTGCAGAATGTTGACAACTTAAGATTGATTCTTGTACTAGTGTAAAGTTTAGTAGATCTTCACTCAAATGCTGGTGGAATAAACAAGATGAACACAACACTTATGCTGGGTTGCACCAACATCAGTCGGTCCGAACCGTCCGTTAATTTTTTTTTATAAAGTTGTTTGTTTCGTGGTGTAGTGGGTATCATACCCGCTTAGCACACGAAAGGTCCCCGGTTCGATACCAGGCAAAATAAAACTTTTTTTTTTAATTATTATTTATTTTAACTTTAAGTGATTATCTCGTATTTATTTAAAATTTTATAATTTTATATATATTTTTAGATTGTAATTTTGATATGTTTTTCAACTTTTCGGATGTGTAGATTGCCCGTCGCGACCGAGTGTTTGCACCAACGCGATCCCGATGTTCTACGATGTATGCGCCGAAGCGATTGACATTTCAAATTTAATTGTCCAAATAAATAATATAACATATAATAATATTTTCTCATATTTAACATATGTATTATATCATCTAAACCACCTGAAGTAGATGAACTAGAACTTGATGAATCCATTTTCAAATGTAAACAAATTCATTAATTCACAATTTTGAGGTTAGAAACACACCGTAATTCAAACAACCGTCCGAAATTCGGTCGGTTCAAATCAGTCGATTTTTAGGTGTTAAATAACGGAGGATTCCGATCGATGAATGTTGGTGTAACAGAAAACGGTCAATAATCGGATCAAATTCGCCGTTCTGAACGACTGTGGTTAATGGAACCAATCATAAACGTTTTCATTGTTCTTTTTATTGTATTTCATTTTGTGTATAAAAATTCCATTATAGTATCCAGTATTAACTGATTTTCAAATTATTGTTTCGTGGTGTAGTGGATATCAGACCCAAGCGGAAGGTGGGTCCTTGGTTCGATCCTAGAGCAAAACCAACTTTTTTAAAAATTTATATTTATAATTTTTTTAAATTATGAGTACTTTACTTTACTTTATTCTGAATAGATTGTTTTTGTTCTATAAAGTTTTAATTTTTTATATTTTATATAAATTAATTGAATTAAAAAATGATTATTTGTTAGATATTTGTTTAAAATATAAATATATAATTGAATATAATAAATGATGTAACCTAACAAACACAAAACAAATTAAAACAAGGAATAACGTTACATCTTAATTTAATTCAATTAATTTGCAATCAAAACATTCCGAACAGTTGAATATAGGTATATGATGAATATATTATAAATATTGAAATTATCTGAAAATATATATAAAAATATAAAATTTGAGGTAAATGAGTGATAATCACTTAAAATTAAAATAAATAATAAATAAAAACCATAATTTAAAAAAAAAAGTTTTATTTTGCCTGGTATCGAACCGGGGACCTTTCGTGTGCTAAGCGGGTATGATACCCACTACACCACGAAACAAGCAACTTTATAAAAAAAAATTAACGGACGGTTCGGACCGACTGATGTTGGTGCAACCCAGCATTAGCAACATATTGTGCAATAGATTGTTCAATATTATTGATGATATTATTGATCATCTAAGGGCACCTTTAAGGTGTTCTTAGACGATCATATAGAAGATTAAATATTGTGGTGTTTGATAAATAAATTTGCTTATATGTTATAAGCAAATTTATTTATCAAACACCAAACCCCTGAGCATTTTTTATGCCACACACCTAAACGCGTGACGTATTCTTTTAGCAAAACACCGTGTGCTGCACTGGCTGCTCTAAACAAGAGACAAAAGGTAGCGTCAAATAAAATGGCGTAATTGTTGCAAATTCATGTGTGCGCTAAAAAAATTAAATTTATGAAAAAACTATCCTAAACTAAAAACATCTATTGCTTTACAACTGTCTCATTAGAGGACATTGCTTCTCTTCTTTATATATTTTATCATGTGTGCGCATTTGTTAGATTTGTTCGCAACCATCAAACGCACAAACCGTGCCGCAACTCTTGCAGACGCGTGACAAACAAACTTTTAAGCGGCAAACTTTTTTTTTTCTTGTGAGCGGGAAATGCATTACGCACATTGTGTGGGGCTTCCGGTTTCCCGTATACCCACTAAAACCCTGAACCTCTTTATCCTCCTTAGCTTGCGGATTTACAGTTGTGGTATTACTTCACAAGTCCAAGACACTTTCTATTTTTGTCTTATCCTGTTCTCTTCTTCTTTTCTTGTCATTATTTTTTTTATTTCTTCATCAATAGCCTTTCTGTTGCTTGTACTTTTTACCATAAGTGGGGTCAGATTGCTGATGCTTATCTCCTTTTCCACTTTATTCTGTACCTCCATTCTGATGACCTTCCAGCGAGAGCATTTCACAAGTGTGTGTTTTGGGTTATTCGTTTCCCCACAGTAGGGGCAACCGTCCTGCCCTTAAGTACGACCCAAATCATCCGTGTCCTGTTAGGATCTGTGTGAGATGGTAGTTTAGATTTTTATGTTTCCGGTTTACTCAAGGTGTCACCACGGGTATAAGAGTCTGCGTCCATTTGGCTACATCTCCCTTACTCTGTCATTTTTCTTTCCATTTTTCTATTGTCTTTATTCTATTGGTTTTTTTGATCTTTTAGTTGTTTCCCTATGTTATTGTCTCACTCTTGGACAAGGAGATGTATGGAGGTTGTTCCTGTTATTGCCTGTATAGCTTTAGACTGTTCTGTAGCACTTGCTATTCTTATTGCCATTTTCCTTTCGGCTTTTTCTAGGGTTAACCTGTGTTTTTTAGTCTTGCAGCTTTCTTTCCATATAGGCGCAACGTATAGCAGTATCTAGTCTACAGTTGCTCCAATTACTTTGCGTTTTTCCGCTCTTGGACCTCTCACATTTGGCATGATTTATGTCAGAGTCATAACTAGTTTTTCTGCTTTTTGTTTGACCTCAGTTATGTGGAGTTCTATGTTCCTATTCTCATCTCTAGGTATTTAATACTATCTTGGGATTTGATTGTGGTGTCCTCTAGATTAATCTCGACTATGATGTTCTTTCTTCTTTCCACCAAGACTACGGCTTTTGTGTTGCCAACACTGAGCCCATCTTCTTGATCCCTTATGTTATTGCCCCTGACCACCATGGCAAGATTGTCCGCGTAGGTTATGTGACATCTGTACTCTCAATAGACCGTCATAGCAAATGTTCCACAGGGTGGGGCCTAGAACGGAGCCCTGTGGCACCCTACAAGTCATATCCATAGTTTCTCCAGAGCTATAGTTCTATCCTGTAGATATTATCTTCCAAACTTATGTTGATATTCTCCTCTCCAGTTCTTCTATTAACCCTCTCATGGCACCGAGTTGAAGGCGTTTTTTATATCACAGGTGATCAATATGTGTAGGGTGCGCAGCTACTTGACCAGCGTCCTCTTCTGATCCCGTGTTAGTTCTCATTGAGTCCTCCATAACAATCTAATTCCTCTGTGAGTCTTTTGTTGAGGATGTGCTCATAGAGCTTTCCTGGCGTGTTCAGTAGGCAAATGGGTCGGTATGTCTTTTCTCAATTAATACTAGTTTTGCCTCTTTTCATTTTGTAAGAAATATGTCTTGCTTGATCAGTTTGTTAAAAACTTTTACACAGAGCTGCGGTCTTTGTGTCGCTATCGCTCTGATGACCTCCGGCGGTATCATGTCTGTGCCGTGGGCTTTCTTATATTATTTTTTTTTACTTGTTATTCGTATTTCTTCTTCTGTGCATTCCAGTATCATAGTCACGTCTACTTTTAGATCTTCCTATAGTTGTTTTGTCTTGGTTAGAAAATAGTTTCCTGCCTTCAGCCATTACTTTCTCTCTTGTCAAAGTTAGGGAGGATCTTCTGTCTATTTTATCAGTGACAATTTTGTACTTTTTGCTGTACATGTCCAAGTTTAATTCTTCGCATAAATTTTTCCATGTCATTCTTTTGGAGTCTATTATTGCCTTTTTTAAAGTTTTTCTTTTTTTTGCATATGTTTCTTGTGACTGTTGCAGTAGATTGGCGTTTTTTGTTATTTTGCCATTTATTCTTGTCATCGTCCATTAGCTTTTATATTTTATACAGCATCTCTTGTCTGCAATGTCTTCACTCTACCAATACATTGGTTTGGAATTTACCTTTCCTTCTTTTTTGCAAGTTTTAATTATAGTTTCTTTCAGCTTGTCAGCGGTGTGAATCGATTCTTTTGTGTTTTGGTCCAGGTCTTCCAGGAATTTCATCTCTTGACCACTGCAGAAAGCCCATCCATTGTTTTCTCTTTTTTCTTTTTCCTTTTCTGGACGCAATTTCTATGTGTAAGTTTATGTGGTCACTCTTTTTTGCCCACGTGCCAGTTTTTATTTTTTTTTACCATCTTAGTCAAGCACAAGGTGACTTCTATCTTCCATCCCGTTTTTTTGAAAAGTTGGTAGTTCTCCTCTATTTGGAATGCAGAGATCGTTTTTGTTTGCCCATTTTGCTAGCATGTCTCCTTTCCGACCGTTATTGAGTGAGCCTTATATACCAGACTTGGCATTGAAATCCCTTCTAATAATAAGAGTTTTCCTGTGTTTTTTCTGGTCTTTGTCTAGTTCTACTAGCCATTTTTTAAATTACTCGGTGCATTTGTTTGGGGAGAAGTAACAGAAGTACATAACTGCATCCTGTGACTTCATCCAGATGAAACCCTCACCGCTTCCTGAATTTGTTGTTCAAGCAAACTAGCGTTGCGGTAACTTTTTGTTAGTTTGAAGACACTAATTTAATATCTTAACATCCGTTATTCTAATACCAAGATATTATTACTGCCCCCAGATAAATAATAATCTAGGAGCATGACCACGTCACTGACAGTTTGTTTACTATAGCACAGACTACATACTGTTATTCCATTCTAGAACGGTAAAAGTTAGCTTGCGTATGAATGGAATTCCTTTCACACGTGGATTTGGTATCCACGTCTAAAAAGTCTTATTTAACGTATAGAACGTATATGTTACCGGAACCCGAAATTCTGAATATAAGATTTTGAATGTACGTGTGAAAGGGACCTAAAGACGCTGTATTTTTATTTTTCAAAAAAATGCTTTTACGTGCAAGAACATCAGTGCAACAAAGTAAACAATACTTTGGTCACTCTTTTTTGCCCACGTGCCAGTTTTTAATTTTTTTTACCATCTTAGTCAAGCACAAGGTGACTTCTATGTATGATTCCATCCCGTTTTTTTGAAAAGTTGGTAGTTCTTCTCTATTTGGGATGCAGAAATTGTTTTTGTTTGCTCATTTTGCTAGCATGTCTCCTTTCCGATCGTTTTTGGGTGAGCCTTATATACCAGACTTGGCATTGAAATCCCTTCTAATAATAAAAGTTTTCCTGTGTTTTTTCTTGTCTTTGTTCAGTTCTGCTAGCCATTTTTTAAATTACTTGGTGCTTTTGTTTGGGGAGAAGTAACAGAAGTACATAACTGCATCCCGTGACTCTACCCAGATAAATCCCTCACCGCTTCCTGAATTTGTTGTTCAAGCAAACTAGCATTGGGGTAACTTTTTGTTAGTTTGAAGACACTAATTTAACATCCGTTATTCTAATACCAAGATATTATTACTGCCCCCAGATAAATAATAATCTAGGAGCATGACCACGTCACTGACAGTTTGTTTACTATCGCACAGACTACATACTGTAATTCTATTCCAAAAGGGTAGAAGTTAGCTTGCGTATGAATAGAATCCTATGCACACGTGGATTCGGTATACACGTCTAAAAAGTCTTATATAACGTATATGTTACCGGAACCCGAGATTCTGAATCTAAGATTTTGAATCTACGTGTGAAAGGGACCTAAAGGCGTTGTTTACAATTTTCAAAAAAATGCTTTTACGCGCAAGAACATCAGTGCAACAAAGTATACAATATTTTGTGTGTGTTTAAGTTGCCCAGAATAGCGGCTAAGTTAAAGTAATTTCACTATAGTGTATTTTTTAATAGTTTTGAATATTGTCTTATAGCAAGTCAAGAATAGATTGGCCGGTATAATAAGCAATTTAATATACACAAAAATTATGTTTTCTCTGTTGTTGTTTGTTTTAGCATCCTTTATTTGCGCTTACATTTCACATATTTTATGGGTCACAATATTCTGAGATTTCTGTAGAAGAGTATAGAATAAACTAATTAAAAAAAAAACATTATTATTGACCTAAAGGTCATACCACACCGAGCAAACAAAGTGGTGCTACTCGGGCTTGTGTTTCCACTCTAGTTGGTTAAAAGCACGATTGGTAAGTGGAAAATAAACATTTATTCATTCTAACTACATTTTTCACGTTATGCTCCGCAAAATATATTTTTTTTACACAATATAACAACAAACATAAGCAATACCATTACCGAGTATCTTTAAAACTATTCTCAAAGTCAAATACATAAACTCACTAATTTGAAACCTGCAGGATTACTCCAAACACCCGCATTTGAAGTACTCGTTTTTTATTTATTTGAACTACTAGCAACTTCAAGTGATAAAAAATAATAATATTTATTGCAGAAGATGTGACTTCCCAATGAGTTGAGTTATTTCTATTAAAAAGATCCACCGGCAAAACTTGTGCCAAAGTCTCACAAATAAAATTTTCTTACACTATGAATTATCACGTAAACTACAATGGTACACAACTTGTCAGTTATGCAACAAGTAATGCATTGTCTACACATCAACCACTCTATTAAACCTAAATCTAACCCACTACACCTTGCTATTTTGGTTGGCTACAATTACATTGCATTGTTCCAAAAAATTTCTGCAATTTGAGTCTTGTTAAACTTACCAAGAAACAAACTACTGGTTACACGTTAGACTACAAGAAAAGAGTTACAAAGCTTAGATGACGTATCCAAAGACTTAACAGCAGTCATTCAATCAAAAAACTTTGTGGAAAAAAATACCTTATATCTACTCAGATTTGCTAATATCTTAAAAGAATCAAGAATACCAAAATGTTACCCAAGATGCTTGCAAAAAGATTACTGATAGCCACCGTCAACCAGATCTAACTTATCAGCATAGTGATCATGTATTAGTTGCCACGCATGTACTTTCAATTCATCTAAAGTTATTAGTGCAAAATTGGCTCTAAAAAGAGATGGACCCTATATCATCATCAGAAAACATAGATCAACATCGTATGAAATAGCTTCTAAAAAAAATCCAGTTAAGTTTTTAGAAATACATCACACTTCTATACTAACTACTTATTATAGTCCTACTACGTACCACTAGTAATGCCTATTGTAAGAAGAGGACGACCGCGTGAAAAAATCTTTTAAATGTGAAACACCTAAAGCTTTCCAAAAAATAAGTCTTTTTTTGCCTGGTTTATTCAGAATTGTAAACATTCGGAAAATATTTTTGTGTTTAGTAAATTAATAGTTATAACTTTTCTTTTGTCTTAGTTATTTTTATGCTCCGTCTAGACAGTTCTTACTTAGGCAGACAGCAGCAATCCTAACTATCATTACTATCTAAAAATAATTGCTTATAGAAATTTTAAAATTAAAGTAAATTGACAATTATTGAAATTACTATTATTGACAAATACATCTCATCAGGAGCTTCTTTTAAAAATCTTCTCATTTCTTTTTTTTTGTAAAAAGTTTTTTTTTTTAACGGTAGTCTGGGTTTTTTTTTATAGCGATAACTTTTGCAAATTTAGAAATATCTATTAATTAATTATAGTCTTTACTATTAAAGATTTTGACCATAAATTTGCTGGAAATTTCAACGTTGCACTGCGAAGAACAATATATATCAATAGATTTTTTTTTAATTAATTAGGACAGTTTTGTTGGCTTGTCTATATAGTTTTTATTGCACTCACTCATTTTAGCTGTTATTTACACTAATCTATTTCAACTGAATTAATATTTGCCAATTTCAATTAATTTGACGTTTGAATTTTATTTACGTATCGTTACTAAGGCAACGCGTTCTACAAAATGTTCACAGCAACTAGATCATTTTGAACAAACGTTAAACATATTTCTTTTTTGTTGCAACTGTGTTAAAACTGTTGTGCAAAAAATAGTATGAAATACTCGAATCGTTAAGTGCTTGTTTGACAAATCGAGAAATGTTAGAAAAACAAGACCCGCAGTCGAGTTTTTCCAATTTTTGAGTTGCCTACCTTGTATCGCAATACTATTGTGAAAAGTATTTTTCCTCTCAAAAATTAATTCTTTATTTCAGTATAGTTTTGAAAAGCTTATTGCAAAAAGACTTTTTTATTGCACTTCAATACTAAAAAATAGTATATTACGTTACGTACGCAGTAAGTTACATTTACATAAAAATAAAATACCGGCTCTTGCAACCGAAAAAAAAAAACTAAAGAAAATAAAAATAAATATCAAAATTAAAAATGTTTTTTTAATTTAATTAGGTATTGCCATTTGCAAAGTATAACCTATTACAGTTTAAAACTTCTATTTCTTAATAATTTATTACGTTTTCTCCATTTATTTTATGTATCTTTCTACTCGCAGTACTTTTTGCTAACAATTAATTGAATCGTATATTTCATAAAGGGGTTAACTAACATATTTGGTTGTTTTGAGTTAGAAACGGTTTATTATAGTAAATTTCAAGACCTAACGTTTGATGCATAAATGGGTTAACTGCGATACATCTAAATGCTTGAAATAAATAGAAGCTTACAATCGTTTGGTGCATAAAGGAATTAACTACGTGAGTTAATACCTTTATGCACTATACGCCACCATCCGCCACTGAACAAAACTAACCGAGAAATGTCAAAGGCATAATTCATAACCTCAACATTCACACAACAGTTAAGTGATTTTGCTCCAATTTTGTTAATAATTCCGCTCAAATAAAAATAATGAATAATAGTAGTAGTAGTGATGTTAGTGTACAGTCATGTGGTAATAATGAAAATTCAAGTAATGAGAAAGTTTAAAAAATAAAAAGAAAAAGAGGTGTGACAAATGTTGAACAGTACACACGAAATGTTGTAAAGAAGGCAAGAGTTAAAGGCGTAGCTTATAAAAGCTTTAAAGGAAAGGACTAAATCTGTTCTGATTTTTTTTTTAAGATGCCCTATGAAATGTTTTATCAAGTTAAATGAGACTAGTAGAATGGACGTATTTAAAAAATTTTACTCTTTTAAAACCAAGGATGAACAGGACATCTATTTACAAACACTAATAGAGATGCATGAAGTAAATCGTAAGACCAAAGTTGCTGCTGCCACAAGAAAGAGAAGTTGCTCATACCATCATTATATGCAACAAATATCTTGAAAAGGCTAGCACGCATCAAGCTTTTGCTCCAGCAAAATGTAACATCTTGCGATAAGAGGGGCAAAAGTAAAAGAGGGAATGCAATACCTGTAGAACAAAATTTTATGATACAGGAGCATATAGAAAATTTTAATGTGAAGGAAACCCATTACTTCAACAATACGTATCACTACCTTGATGCAAAACTTAATATCAAAATAATGTATAATCTGTTCAAGATTAAGCAACCACTCTCAAAAATTTGCTATAGCTATTATGTCAAATATTTTCACGACCATTTTAATTTACATTTTGGCCGTCCTCAGGTGGATACTTGCTGCAAATGTGAAGAGCTGAACGTTAAAATAAAAAGTCCGTCACTTGAAGACAATACTAAACGAGCTGCTGAACTATTAGTTCATAAAAGACGTGCTAAAAAAATTTTCAACTCAATAAAAGTATCCACAGATTTATGCAAAAATAGGGAAGATTTAGCTGTGCTAACTTTTGATTACATGCAGAATGTCCATTTACCAGAAATTCCTGTTCAGGAGTTATTCTATTTGACTCAGCTGACTGTTAATATTTTTGGCATACATAACTGCAAGACTGGAAAAAGTTATTTTTATATCTATCATGAGGGTGTTGCTAACAAAGGACCTAATGAAATTTGTTCTTTTTTGTGGCATTACATACAAAATGAAATTCCCGAATCAGTGAGTGAATTGCGTCTGTATAGTGACAACTGTCCAAGACAAAACAAAAATCATACAATGATACGCATGTGCATGGCATTAGTGGAAAGTAAGAGATTTACAAAGGTGGAGCAATTATTTTCTGTCAGAGGCCATTCTTTTCTTTTCAATGATCGTGATTTTGGAGTCATTAAAAAGAAGTTGAAAAAACACGATCGTATATTCTCTGTACATGAATATACTAAACTCATTATCAAATCTAGTAATCTTCTTAATTTTACTGTGAATAAAGTTGAAACCAAAGATATATTCGATTTTAAATCTTGGTGGCCAATGTACTACAAAAAAACGTCAATATCTTTGAAAACACTGAAACAACCGAGAGCGAACAGAATGTCATTTTCCGTTTCAAAATATCATTATTTTAAACATGATAGTACTAAGTCTGGATGCGTTATTGCTTCAGAGTATATTGATAGTTTTTTTAGTAATACTTTCTTGCTTAATATGCCAAAAACTACTGAAAAATTGATAATGCCAACAAAAAGAGCATATGCTGCTAAAGTGCCAATCTTAGTGACAAAAGTTGAGCATTTAAATAAATTGATCCCACACATTGAAGAATGTTATTTAGATTTTTATAATGCTATACTTAACTGGCCTACCTAAGCAAAAAATATCAAACCGGCAGCTAATTGTAACGAAATAGAAGAAGCAGAATAAACATTATGTGTTAAGTTGAACCTGTAATATTTTTTTGAACATTAAATGTTTTTTTTTAAGTTTTTGCTTTTATTTTACAAGTTTAGCAAGACATTACATTGTATCCACCAAGTTTATTTGATAAAGGGGTTAAGTGCATTTTGTTCATTTTGGCATAACTTTTTATAACAAGATATTAAATTTTATTTTTAACTCTAAAAAAGTTTGCAAGTGGCTAGTGTAACAAACTAGAAAGTAAAAAACATGAACTTCCTACTACATTTTATGGAAAACAGTTTTCTTCGGTTTTCTCGAAAAGAGTAAAATGTTACTTAATCCCTTTATGAAATAAACGATTCAATTAATGTTTTCGTATCGCACATGTGCGATACCGCCGATACGTAAATATTACGTTATTGGATGTTTGTGTATTTTCTGTTGTCATGAATACATAATAGTTTAGTAGAATTCACCAGTTTTATAACAAAAACGTCTGTAAGTAACGTAAAAAACATTATCATACAAAAAGAATGTAATTTTGACAATAATATTGACAAATAAAATGCACAAAATTACAAAAAATATATTGTTAAAAAATCAAAATGCAAGATTTGCATTTTGCAGGAAACCTTTTTATAAATTAGTAGCATATTATAGTGGTGGCCGTGGTGGGAGAACTTTTCCCTCCACGGCAAAACTCCTGTTACCAACATTAGAAATACTTCAAAATCCTCCATTTGTTGTTGTCGAATTTCATTCAACATTTTCTAATTATTTTTTTAATACTTTATTCTACAAATTAATCTACAATGTTTTCATGGCGAGATTTGTTGGATGAAAGCCCGCAGAAATCGGGGTCGGGTTTAAAAATTGTCGAGTTGACTGAATCAAATACTTGTAAAATGTAAGTATTTTAGGTTAAGATAACAATTGAATGTTTTTCTATGTAATTTGTGAAAATTTTAATATTGTTGCAGTTGTGATAATGCATTGGGAAAATATTCCTGTCCGAGATGTAATTTGTTGTATTGCTCATTACCATGTTACCAATCTGAAAAACATCTCGAATGTTCAGAATCTTTTTATAAGGATTCTGTTATGGAGAATTTGGATAAGAACGATGAGAATGGAAGGAAGAAGATGATGGAGATATTGGAACGGTTTCATGAGAAAAACAAAGTTGATGGTAAATATAGATGAGAAACAATAATTTAATTAATGTTCTTCCTACCCAGTGGTTGGTACAAGGGTTTCTTTTACATTGTTGGGTAATTTAATGTTATTGTTACAGCGAAATTCCTCTTGAGCGAGATGTTCTTTAAAAGCACTTATAGTACTATATCTAAGCCGATATAGTTGTTATATGGATAATTTCTTGAACTGTCGAAAAAATTAATAATTAATTAAAAATATAAGAATAAATTAAAATAGAGATTAGAATAGAACACATTCTAAAATTTTGGTTGGTACCATGGGAGTTATTAGAATATTTCAAGGTTTCTTCAGAATGTAATGCATGCAATGGCATAAAACATAAGGATAAGTTTTGAAGCAAGCGAAAAACAAAATAATGGTTCATTAGTCTCTTAATTTCAATTGAGTGCTTGCATTTAAGTTGCTTGGGTTTCTACTGAAATTTTGGCTTGGACATCCAAATCGGATAGAAATAAACAGGATATTTTCAACTGTTGACATTTGTTTTAACCTTAAATAATTATATGGTTGAGGCATCAACGCTTGCAAATGATTCATCATTCATTTATATTGTTTATTATTTTAAATAATATTAAATGTTAGGTACAAAAACTAAGTTCTAAAAAAAGCATACACTTTAAGTATGTTATTTTACACTATCTTTATTTTAATGTATTGCTATTTTTTATACCAACATCAATCGGATTTTGCCGACAGTATAAACATAGTTATTGACTTTATTTTAACGTGTTGTCATAAAGCACAGTACATCTGTTTGGTAAAAGACAAATGGAAAATGCAAGAATTAATAAAAAAATAGATGAAATGACAGCGGAGAAGAGGTAAATAAAAAGCACAGAGAGAGTAAAGAAGACTTGGAAAAGATGAAGAATGAATTTCAAAAACCAAAGTGCGATTGGAACAACCAGCGAAGGAATGGAATCAAGAGAGGAAAGTGTTAGAGAAGAGAATAATTTATATAAAAGAGAAGTTAGAAAAACAAGAAAGATAAGAAACAACATAGTAATATCAGGAACAGGCATACAAGAAGGAAACAAAACCGGAAGTAGCTGTTCAAAAACAAACTAAGCATAGAAGTTGAAGTAAAGGAGAGACACTAGATAAGGAATAAAGATGAGAAATAGAAGATATGAAATCAAGAAGAAAATAATGGAGTAGAGCAGCCTAAAAGGATCCCTAGTGTACATTGATAATGATGAAACATATGAAAAAAGAAAAATCCGAAGCAAAATAAGAGATAGAGCGGGATAAGAAAGAAAAAGAAAGAAATTACAATGACAAAAAGAAGAAAGTGGAAATGACATGGCAAACAAGAAAAAGCATAAAATATGGAAAATAGGAACATGGAACATCAGAGGGATAGCTGGAAAGAAGAAAGAGCTACAAGAAGAATTTGAGATGATAAGTTGGCGAAAAAGAAATATAAAGGAAGCGAAGGGAGTAATATACATAACAGGCGACTTCAAGTAGGGTAGGGGTGAGAGGTGAAGAATACAAGAAAGCAACATGAAAATATGTAGAAAAGATAAGAAATAATAATGGGAGAAAAATTCTGATAACCAATTCATTCTTTCAGCACAAAGAAATACATGAATATACCAGAGAATTAAGAAGCAGAATAGAGAAATTGATAATTGACTACACACTAGTGGAACGTGATAATAGAAGAGTAGTAATGGATACGGTGATAAAGAGAGGTACAGAAATAGGAAATGACTGCTATGCACTAGTGAGCAAGATAATAGGGAAAATTATAAAGAAGGAAGAGACTAAAGGGAAAATTGGAGTTTGAGACAATAAAAACATATTGGTTAAGGAACAGGAACAGGAAAACAGCAGAAAAATATAAAGAAGGACTGGAGCAGAAATTAGAGAGTATAGAAAACAACAGAGAAGAAGGGTAATATTTTACTTTATTTTATTTTTGATTTTATTTTAAACATTTTTATATATTTTTAATTTGTTTAACATTATAGTTATTTTGTAATTTACTTAGGCTAAGTTATTTATAAGTTATGGTATGGTGAAAGAACAAGTAGTATTGTAAAATTCAAGAAACTTGAACCATGCCATTTCTCCTCTTGTAATCTGTATTTATTATAAGGAGAATCAATTATAAGGAAAATGAAGACATAATAAACATGGATGAACTGAAAGAAATGATCATTCATCAAAGCAGCGGGAAGTGACAAAATAACAGGAGAGATGGGACAAAGAGGAAAAGAGATGCTGTGCATAATATTCAACCAGGAAGAAAAGAAGTTAAGGTACTGAAGGAATGGAAGACAGCCTTTATAGTGCCAATTCACAAGGAAGGAGATAAGAAAGACTGTAAAAATTACACGGATATCAACCTAATGAAAATGTACAAGCAAATATTGGATGGAAAAATAAGAAAACAGATAGCAAATCAGTGCAAGGAGACACAGAGTGGCTTTAGAGAAGGAAGGAATATACAAGACCATATATTTAAGATAAAGCAGATGACGCTTAAAGCAACACAGGAAGAAAGAAAAATATATAAAGTGTCGGGAAGAATAATGTGGAAAATCTTAAGGAAAACAGGAATCGACAAGAAAATTATAAAAGAGGTAACGGAAATATATAAAAATAATAAAAACTTATAGTGTATGGTAACAAACGGCAGAACAATTCACAACATGCAATGTACTTAGACAAGGAGAGATAATCAGCCTAGGATTGTTCATTACAGTGAAACTTCCCTAACTCGAATCTCCAAGGGGCACGAAATAAAATTCGAATTATACAAAAATATGCCTAATTTAAGTCTTAAAGTTTATTACATAATAAATATTACAAATTAAACAAAACATTTAATTTTATAGTATTTTTATGAAATGAATACATATACAGTGAGGATATAATGTCTAAAAACAACCAAATAAAAAAGTAAAAAAATTTCAATGCTTTGCAAATTTTAGAAAAACTCAATTTATATATTTTTTAATGTAATGAAACACTAAAGAAATATTGAATGAAAATTAACAAAAGTAATGGTGATAGGAGAAAAACAAGAGAAAATAGAGATCAGAATAGATAATGAAAGGGTAGAACAAGTAGAGGTTTTTAAATACCTGGGAGTATATATAGAGGTTTTATGCAATAAACAAATGAATAAATTATAAGAAAGTTTGAAGAGATTCTAAAATTAAAATATATAAGACTATAATGAGGCAATACTAACGTTTGGATGTGAGAAATGGACATTAAGCAATAGGCAAATGAGAAAAATACTAGCGGCTAAAATGAGTTCATAAGAAGAGTTAGAGGAGTGACTCCAACAATACAATACATAGAAGAAAGGCAAATAAGATTGTGGGTAGACATGACTAAGATGGCATGAACAAGACCAGTCAAGAGGGTATGGAATGCGAAAATCAAGAACAAAAAGAGAGAAAGGCCAAGACAAAAATGGGACGAAGTAATATTGGATGTATTGAGAAGGAAGGAAAAGGATGGAATGAAGCAAAGGGTCTTGCAGGCAATAGAAAAGAATGGAAGAAGTTTATAAAGTAGTAAAAAATATTAAACCCTACACCATAATTCTATTACTTTTTGAAGACATACTTAAAAACTGAGTATCTTCAAATTTGCTGAAAATTAACTATGTGATAGTATGTACCAAAAAACATGTTTCTCAAATTTTCAGCTCTTTAAGTCATTTTTTTTCTCAGCGTAGGAACATTGTAAAATAGTCTACAAAATCTCATTATTTTCGTAATTTCTTGTACATTAACTTGAATTTTGTTTTATTTAGCCATCCTTAATTTATGGGAGCGTGGGTTGTTTAGAAAATACTCTAAAAATCTCAAAAAATCTTGTTTTGAATTGCTCTTTAAAGTTTTGCAAAGTTTTTTTCTATTAAACATCTAAATTGTGAGATACCACTTTTGAAAGATTGTTATTTTGGTGAAAAATGCTTATTTTTGTATAGATTGAAGTGTTTTTTTTACTGAAATTTAGAAAGCATCTTTATAAATACATACTTGAGAAACTCCTGAAAGTTTGATTCTTGGGAATAATATTGACACCGAGCTACAGTACTTTCAAATTTTTTTTAAAAATTACAATTTTTACTACCAAAAAACCTATTTTCCACATGTTCAGCTTTTGATCTCATGTTCTTAATTTTTGGAGTTATTGAAAACGCTAAAAATTAAATTTCTTCAGTAATTTTTAACATTTTTTTTCTCAGCGTAGGAAGGAACATTGGAAAAAAAGGGTTACAAGCACTAATTTTTTTGTGGCTCAATAAATAAATAAATCGAAGTTGCAGCGGTATAACGGAACACACGTGCCCGCTCAACAGTATGAGATAAGTTGTAATAAAGTGCAGTTAAAGTGTTAAAGAAAGTTAACAAACGGCGTGAAAACCAAGATAAACGGAAAGAGCAGGAAACGGTATCCAAACAAAGTGAGGGAAGAACGAGCAAGCCAACAGGGCTACGTTCCTAAACATGATCAAAATGAACGAATTCGAGCGAGGGTATAGGGTAGACTGTCAAAAATCAAACGTAAAAAGATATATACAACAATATAAATAAAAACTTAATGTTAAAATAAAGATAATAATATTAGTAATCCATTATAACATTTATTATTTAATATGTCATACAAATTACAAAAATGACAAAGGAAAAAAATGCTTCCATTGACAAATAAAGTAAAAGAAATATTTATTTCATCATTGCCATTAATAGATCATTTGCATGAAGATAATAAAACATAATTGCAAAATTTAGCAATAGACAATTTCAAATTCGGTCGGGTGTGATATTTACTCCGCTCATACACAGGACGGTAACAAGGGTACGGTATGGGTGTCGATAAAGTTGTTTATGAACTGCGGCGAGAGTGAAATGTTTCCTTTTACTCCTACTTTTGGAACGGAAAGAGTGATCATTTGTACTTTAGGAATGTACTCCAGCTGATAGCGCCACTACGGTGAGTGAAAAAAGTGCGGGATATTCCAATCAAACCCGGACCTCGTGTATAGAGGAAAGACAAAGAACAAGTTTAAAGGAGCTGAGGAAGAACCAGAAGATTTTGAAAAATGGGAGAAAGAACAAATAGATATACAAATAAGGAAAAAAGAAAGCGAAACGAAGGAGTAGGACTAATAGTAAGCTCAGATAAAACTTTGTAGTAAACGAAAATTACGGAAACAGAAGAACTTTAAGAGTAGAAGTGTTAACGGAAGAGAAAAACATATGGAATTTAATAGTGGCATATGCTCCAAACGAAAACGACAAAAAAGAAGAAAAATATCAATTCTATGAGTTACAGAAAAAAATAGATGAAGGAAGAGACAACACAATAGTGATGGGTGACATTAACGGAAGAGTTGGAGACGACAATAGAGGTAAGGAGAAATATATGGAAACATATGGAGAGAAAACAAAGAACAAAAACTGAAAAAGAATAATAGAACTTTGCATTGCAAATAACTTGGTGATAGCAAATACAAAGTTCAAACACAAGAACATACACAAATACACTAGAGAAGTCAGATCAAGAAAAGAGAAATTCATAATAGATTATTTCCTAGTAAGAATGGAAAAATGAAGAAAAGTAAAAGATGTTAAGGTATTAAGACAAGCAGAAGTAGGAAGTGATTATTATTTAGTGAAAATGGAAATCAACACGGAAGCAGAAGTCAAGAAGAACGGAAAAATAAGAAAGAAGATAACAGAATAGATAAAGAGCTATAAACTAAGTGAAGAAACAACCAAACGATTATATCAGAAAAATATTGAGAGAAGATATAGGAAAGAAAACGAAGAAGGTGTAGAAGAGAAATGGAGAGAATTTAAAGAATCTTAAAGGATGCGGCAAAGGAGAGCTGCGGAATAAGTAAAATAACAAACAAAACCACAAAGAAAAGTAGATGGTGGAACGAAGAGATAAAAATTGAAGTAAAACATAAGAAAGATAAATGGAAAAAATATATTGATACAGGAAAAGAACAATATTACAAAGAATACAGCAAAGCAAGAAGAAAAGTAAAGTACAATAAAAAAAGCAAAACAGACATTTGGAAATAAAATGGAAGAAAACTTCTACGAGAATCAAAAGATGTTCTACAGCACAATAAAACAAATCAGGAACAAGATGAACACAAAGCAAACAAACGTAAAAGACAAGAACGGAAAGATACTGACAGAAGAAAAGGAAATAATGGAGAGATGGAAAGAGAGTACAAGAAGAGGAAGATGAACAGGACGAAAATAAAACGATAGAGAAAACAGAGAAATAACCAGAGAAGGATTGGAGAAAGTAATTAAAAAGACAAAAATAGGCAAAGCCCCAGGAGCAGATGATATAACAACAGAAATGATGAAGTGCATGAGAGTAAAAGGAGAAGAAATTTTCCTAGAAATAATAAACAACATAATGGAAACAAAAGAAATACCATAGGGTTGGAATAGAGGGATAATCTTACCCATACATAAAAAAGGAGACACAAAGAAATGTGACAATTACAGAGGGATTACATTATCAAGTATACTAGGTAAAATATTCACAAGAATAATAGAAGAAAGGATAAAAGAAATACTAGAACCTCAACCAGGAGAAGAACAACATGGATTCAGGAAAAACAGAAGCACGAAGGACTTGATTCCCATAATGAGACAACTAACAGACAAGACACTCGGAAAATGGAAAGAGCTACACATGTTTTATCCATCTAAAAAAGGCTTTTGACAGAGTAAGAAGAAAAGACCTATGGAACCCACTGGAAAAAAGAGGTATTGAAAGAGAGATAATAAAGGAACTATATAGAAACAACAAAAATAACGTAATAGGAAGCAACGAATCAAAGGAATTCAAAACAAAAATAGGACTGAAGCAAGACTGTATTCTAAGCCCTATATTCTTTGCAACGTTAATAGATGCTATAAATAAAAGTCAAAAAGCCAAAGACACGAGCCAATGCTCATGTCTTTGGCTTTATCCAATGATACAGAAAAATGGAACAAGTTGGAATTGCAAATCTTATTGTTTGCAGATGACATGATATTAATAGCAGACAAAGAAGAGAAACAACAAGGAAACATAGGAATATACGAAGAAGAACTGAAGAAGATTGGCATGGAAATAAACACAAGCAAAACAAAGACGATGGTAATAGCGGCAAAACCTAAGAGAATTTCTGTCTGGCAAATTAACAGTATATTCTTTTATCATGGAGTTACAATATATTAAATAGCCAGACATTTTAAATTATTTTAAAATTATTATTTTTTAATTATTTAAATTGTGTCGGGCACAATGTTAACAATGGCAAAACTGTCTGGCAAGATAAATTTATAATGGTAAAGTGACATAGAAAATTTCGAAAAGAAAATTTTTGTATTAATATGTATTTAGAAAACGTTTAAAAAATGCTGCGCACAGGTATACGCAACCGTTCCCAGTTGCCAGACGTGGCGCGTCTCTACCTATCGTCAATAAGGATGGAAAATATCCACAAATCTGTCGACCTAAAATGGTTTCTCAAAAACGTTGCTAGCTCTCGTACTATATAGAAACAGTAATAGAGGAGAGACAGCTAGGATGGCTAGGACACATACAGAGACTGGATGGAAACAGAATAACAAAGAAAATACATGAATTGAGAGTACAGGGGAAAAACAAAATAGGACGACCTAAAAAGAGCTGAAGAGGAATTGAGTGGAGTGAGATAGCAAAAATGCCCCAGATAGACAAGCTTGAAAAAAAAAGAATAAAAGAGCAATAAAATAATACAGTCCGACATTCGAAAGGAGTATCAAAAACTAAAAATAAATAATAATAAACAAATAAGGCTAAATAAATTGTTTTGAGCGTGAGCTGTTTTGAAAAAAGCCTAAAAATCACAAAGCAGTTCTTTATTGAAAATGCCTTGACAATGTAAAATTTCAACAAAATTAAGTTTAATTCAGCTTAATATTTGTGTTTTAAATTGCTCTTTGAAATTTTGCTCAATTGTATTTTCACTGCCAATAATTTTAAATAGAAAACTAATAACATGTTTTTAAATTAATGTAAAATATTGTTATAAAAGTATATAATTAGTATGTAGTAGTGAATATACATGTTTCTTTCATATTATATAGACAAATGATTTTATATATTGCCGGTGAAAGTGCAAAACCTCGTATATACATTTTCAAAAAAATTTCATGAGACGATAAAACCTTCATATTTCAAGTATAGATAAAAGAGTTTTATGTTCTATCTTCCTGAATTATTATGAATCTTAATATGATAATTAGAATAAACTAAACGATTCGATTCGATTTTTCACAAAAATGCTAACGAGGTCTTGCACTTTCACCGACGATATATTACACTGTGACAATGGTTGGTTAAATATGAAAAGGGTATCGACCGCGGTCTTTCTGCTCATAAAAATAATATATTTTGATGCATTATGATGTTTATAAATAAAAAATTAAATACACTTAAGCAATAAGCAATTATCATTAAAAAAATTGTCTTTAGGCATTTAAGTATCTTGTCTTGGGCAAAAAAGTAATTATTTCTTATCAAGTTTTCTGTTTTTCATCAGTAGTTATCAAGTTTTTAACAAGGACTGTGTTACATCCAGTTTATAAAGTTTGTTTTTTTATATAACTGACGCAATGCACGCTAAACCTCTCAACCACCACAAGGGCCTTGAACGTCGTATCTTAATTAACTCTAATTCGTCAAACAATCAATTAACGGCCATTGACGTCATCATTTTACTGCGCAAAAGTTAGGGTTCTCTTTACTTCGTTCTGCAGACTATTCAAACTCCACTGCATTGCGATCCATTTGTGCCGAACCGGTCCATCTGGTCTTCTTGCTATAGCTCGCTAATGCTACGGCCCGCTATTGTTTCCGTGTACTTTTCTATAAATTGAACCTGATCATAATTATTAATATAATCTGTGCAATTAAGAAATATATAATTTCTCTTTTGCATAAGACTGTTAGAAATTCCTATATTTATATCATAGTATACTATATTACCAATTACATAGTTAACACA
The DNA here is from genome assembly GCA_963932245.1 of Tachinus rufipes. Lineage (NCBI taxonomy): Eukaryota > Metazoa > Arthropoda > Insecta > Coleoptera > Staphylinidae > Tachinus > Tachinus rufipes. Next base: position 58,949,983 of record OZ010748.1, read on the forward strand.
TTACCAAGGTGTACTCTAATACCAGTGTACTCCTTACTTATGTAATGTGCCCTGCATACAATCTCAAGGCATAAATGGGCTTGACAATCTTTTGCAGTTGTTGTGCAACGTGAACGACTCAAATCCTAGTGCACAAGCATACTCTTCAACGGCTGTGTGCATGCCAGTGTATAAATAACCATCTTCTACAGCTTAGTACAACCTCAACTCTAGCAGCGTACCTATGCTAAGCTACAACTGTCAAGTACATCAATGACCCCAATGCCAATGTACTTTTTTTTACACCCTCCTTGGCCTATGTGTGAATAACCTCAGACAGTTATAAAGTACCTCAATGGCCTCTTGCCAATATACTTTTTCACACTCTGAAGACCCACTTGATCTATGTGTGAATAACCCACAGGTTCTCAAACACTACCTGTACATAAATAGCATCATTACAGTATATTAATTATTATAAACAATGCTATACAAAAACCACTGTTAATTAATTAATAATTACATAGATGAAGCAAACACAAGTAAAGAAAGTGATGACAGCAGCTATTTTCTTGATGATGAATATGAAGATATAGAAGACGATGACGAGTATGAAACTGAATCTGTTGACTCTGATGATGATGATCTAACTGAGATGTTTATGAATATTGGGGAACGTTTAGCTGGTATAGATTTGGACGACAGTGAAGAGGTCTGGGATAAATTGAACGATGTCGAAAGGAAGGATTTTGAAGCATTCTTAATGTAACTTAATTAAAATATTATTAAATAAAATATATTTGATTATATTTTGCCATCTAGGTCTGGTGATGTTGGTAAATTTATAACAATGTGGAGTCCATGGTGGGCGTTCCGATGTGAGAAACGATGCATTGAATTAACAGAATTAGATGAACAAAAATCAAAATGTCCAAAAATTAAGGAGAACATTAAACCATTTTCAGAAATTAGTGTAAGTTAATATAAATTATGATAAGTATCTAATATTACTATAAATTTTTTTAGAAAAAGCCACCTGCGTCATGTGTAGAGCACAATTTAATGAATGTAGTTGCTGCTTATGCATTTGCTTTACGTTACTTTAATGGTGATCACACAGATTTCTCTAGAGAAACAGCCAGTTGCATCTTTCATCTTTCATTGAATTTAAAAAAGAACCACAATTTTGATTCGTTTAATGTGGCGGTGAAATCTGTGACAATGGAATGCTCAAATGTAGGTTAAATTAATTTAATGAATTAGTTTTTTACTGAAATAATTTTACTTTTAGGGTGAATTGGGAATAGTTACTGATGCAGAAAATATTGAACTTGTAAAATCTGATGTACAAATGATTGTTAGTGGTCCTCATGCTACCGAAAAGAAGTATTATTTGCTTTGTGCCCTTTCCGATTTACTCGATTTATTTAATAATGCTGTTAATGTAGGTGATACTAAACCTGAAGGAAACTTTTATAAGAAATTTACAGAGAACCAATTTGCATCTTTGAATCTAATTACTAGTGAAGATTTAAAAAAATCAATTAAGAAAATAGAATATTTCCTCTCTTTTGCTAAACATTGTTATAATATTTAAACAATTGTTGTATTTGTTTGGTTATTTTACATTCATATATTTATATCATGGAAATTTCATAATAAATGAATTGTCTTTATTTTATTAGCAAAAATGAGTTTATGTTATTATTAGAATATTTTCCTGAAACTACAGAAATTTTGTCAAAATAAATTTCTGTATTCCATCCACAATGCTAATATGATAATTCCCAGGGATGTATTTGAAAAATACCTTCAAAAGCTTTCTGCTGATGAGGGATATAATGTTGAGTTGAGGTTGACTCCGCACGAGTCTTGAGAAACAGAATAGTAGGAATAGTACGCATCGTAGCGAACAGCAAAGGCCAGATTATAAAAAGGTGCTTTACCATGGGCATAGTTGCGGCTTGCTCTCAGTTTGTGATAAACTGGACAGCTCTTGTAACTTGCGGTGTGCGGCTTACCGCAAGGGGCACAGTATCCCAGAACAGCGTGGCTCATGGAATATGTGAAATGTAAGCGCAAATGAAGGATGCTAAAACGGGCACAAGTGCAACAAAGAAAACATAATTTTTGTGAATATTAAGTTGCCTATTATACCGGCCAATCTATTCTTGGCTTGCTATAGCTTCTTCTTTATTTCGCGTTTCTTCAGCTATTTTACATCGCCCCAGAAGTCTTACGATTTGTATGAAGGGGGTTGATGGAACGGCTTATTCGGTGACTTCCGAATCTCTCCGGTGGATAAAGAGCAAAGTTATTATTTTAGTCATACTCGAGGATTGAACCCCGGACTGTTAGAGTGCTACGCTAACGCTCTATAACTGAGCTATCTCACCGTTACGAGCTACATGCCAGAACTCTTTGTTGTTTGCATGCGGAGCTTAGATGTTGCACTGGAATGTCTTGTGGCCGTAGCGTTCGCAACGGTGGCATTGTGCTATCTCAGCGGATTGCGTTTGTATTCCATAGTGACGCAAATCGCGTTTATCTCGGTGAGAGACATGATCTCTCTACTTTTAACTTTCTATGTAAGCTGAACACTCAAAAGGTGTCATTCTCATGTGTGTTGTAGAGGATGGTTTATACCTCAGAACAATACGCCCCTACTTGATAAGTGTAGTGATGCACATCATTGGTTTTGCAATGTGCGACCACTGCTTGTAAATAAGCATATGAAAGAGGTTGGTTGCGTGTGGATATCATCGACCACATTTACTGCGTGATGAATGGTCCAAGTTCCTCTCGTGGATGCTAACAAATTTACTGAGCTTGAAGGAGGGTCTAGGGAGCTAATAGTCTGACCGGAGTTAGTCGACTGCGCCTTAGTGGCTGCCCGGGTCGAGGACCCATTGGCCTTGGTGGCTGATGGCTTGTTTGAAAGAGTAACTGGAGAGGACTTACCCAATGTTTCCTTCAGTTTTTTGGACTTTTTTTAGGGCTCACTAAGGTGAATCTTTTTTTTAGGGCGGGGCTTTGACGTTGCTGTCCTGGTGAACATCCATTTCTTTCTCCTTTGAGGATGCGGTTTGTCCGTGGCGGCAGGTAGTCTGAATCGTGGTGGTCTTCAAAGAAGGGGGCATGTTTGGAGATGACAAAGTTGAACATTGCCTAGCATTAAAAAAAATAAGAGTTGTGATGAAAAGAAGATGAGAAATAACTTGTGCTACCACAAAGGTGGTAAACGACTGTTGCAAGAAACATGGCAGAATACGCCTTCGGAATGGAAAACACTGAAATACGCATGTATAGCAGGAGAACCGGAAGACAAGTCAGTAAGGTGGCTGAAAAAGAAGACTAACAAGAAACAACAATTAGGGTCAGGAAGCATAAGCGAACACTAACACAATAACGATAAAGCTCACAGAAGGGTCTGTCTTCATACGCCAAAAATCATTAATAATATGAGAGAACAAGTTGACGCCACAGAAGTGATTGTAAGCAAGCAACAAGACGGAAGCGTTTAGCTTAACATTAAAGAAAAAAGGACGCAACAAAGACTTTTAAAGAAATCTTTACAAGAAAACTGGAGGCTATAGCGAGAGTGGAAACACGGCAAAACAATCGAACTCTCATCATACTAGAGGTAGAGAATATGACAAAACAAGCCTTCAGAACGGTCTTGCACAAGAAGCTATGCGAGGAGGCGGAGATGCACAAAACGGACACTATAAAGTTCAATCAAAGAGTAAACAGAAGCGGAGCTAAACATGCCTTTGTGACAATAAACATTGGCAGAAGCTGGAATAGGTGGAGGGTCAAAAACATGGCCTACTGCTAACGCGTGCAAAGAGAGGGAAACAAACAGAGGTCTGCTACAACTGCAACACATCGGGGTATATAATCAGAAAATGCCAAAATGATCGCATTCGCGCGTGCTATCTTTGTAATGAAAGCGGCCACCGGACCAAGTCAATTATTATTATTATTATTAGAGCCATGGAACAACTATAAGCCAATGAAAAACATAGGTAAGGAACAACAGAATGGGGCCAACGGACGAAAATTGTGGTGCGTTCATATACGTGGCAAACACGCAGGAGAAGATCCACAAAACGGGAAAGGCTTTGTCTGGGTAGTACCATCTATTCCTGCTACATATCACCAAACAGCACCCTACCACAAATGGAACACTACCTGACGGAGCTAGGAAATAGCATAAACGCTACACCGTAGTCGGAGGGAATTTCAATGCCAAAGCGCACGCATGGGGATCCCCAATCGAGGACCACAGAGGTAGCGCTTTTTTGGAATGGGCAGCAGAACAAGACTTGTGCGTAATGAATGTAGGGTATACGCCAATGTACGAGAGGAGGGGATGCCGTTCGTATATTGACGTCAGCTTGTGTTGAGCAAATTTGATAAGACAGGTTGCAAGTGGAAGAGGAGGTAAATCTCAGCGACCATGAAATTGTATATATTGAGATCACCAGCAAACAAACAAACAAAGACAAAACAAAAACCAAAACTCAAAAATGGGCCAATCTTCAAAAAATAAATGGATGCAAAATTAACGTTCAAAGTCAAACTGAAGACAGAAATAAAAAAAGGCGTCTTCACTCTTATCAAAAATAATAAAAATGCATGCGGCGACATGTACAAAAAAGGCCACTTTTAAGTTTGCCAAGTCTACAAACATTAAAATTTGCTCAACAGTTATACAGTTTACTGGTTTTGCTTAAGGAATGGAACAGGTTGGTGACAGCTACATGAAAGTGTTTGAGTACAGTCTTTTTGTAGCTGACTCTTACCTTTTTTGTTAAAGAAGGATTAGTTTTTAGGCTTAACTCAGACTTATTTGCTTTCTTCTTTAAGGGCTTGGAAGTAAATAAGTAAAATTTTTTTTTTGCTTTACCCGTTCTGAAGAAGTTTTTTTGTCCGTTGTTTTTTGACTTCAACACCGCAAAGTCGCGTTTTAAAGCGGTCAGGTAGGGCCACATTGCAGACATAAAAAAGGTTTCCAACTTGGACGCGTCCGTCGCTATTTTTTTGAAGTATCCAATTATGCAGCTAGTTGTGCACTTTTCCACTACCAAGGGTTTACCCTGTCAACCATCTGACTGCACGGCGCGCTGATTGATCAAAGTAGGTTAGTCTTAACCAGCTGTTAAAAAAACTTGGGTCAAAGTAAAGTGTTGCCAAGCCCGACAGACGCACCTCTAGAGTGACTCAGCTACCAGGTTTTTTATTTTTCTTTGTGAGTTTTTACGCACCACACAAAAACGTGGGTAGTTTTTCCACAGACTTGCAACGCAACTAGTTTAAAGTTCAAATACGGGGATGTCACCGGTCACAAACGCAAGGTGTGGCCACAACTGGCTTGGGGAATGTGATCCGCAAAGTTGCAAATCACATGAAAATCGAAAGTATTTTTGCCCTAATGGAAAGTCAGTAAACTTACACTGATGTAGAAACCGATCGGAGAAACAAAAGTCTACCGACCAATATGCCTCCTAAACGTAATGGGCAAACTTTTAGAACAATTACTAAGTAGCGACTCCTGAAAGAGATCGAAGAAGATGGCGGACTTTCTGACATGAAGTTTACGTTTTGATAAGAACAATCAACGGTGAACGACATGCAGGTCATACAACGGCTAGCGGCTGAAGCTGACAGGATTATCCTACTGTCACTTTAGGAGTGAGAGGTTGTTATAGTCGGTAGGCGTTTGGACAGCTTTTTCAAACGACACAACGTTTTTAGAAAACTTTTTCCTTATCCACTGTAAAAAAAAATGTAAAATAACATACTTAAAGCAAGAAATTAGTCCCCCTACGTTATCAAAAAGAAAAATTTTTGCACTACCCCCCGCACTTACATCGTTTAGAAGCAGAACCAGGCAAGCTTTTATATACGTTGTTTTACCAATCTTGGGAGAGGGGGCTGGATGAACAACCCGGTTTTTGCGCTGGCTTGGTCCAGCTTAAATTTGTCCTCGTGGGTGTTGAGTTTGGTCTTCCACCAGGGACAAGATGTAGACTTCCGGCGTTGATCTTAGTCGCTACTGTTCTGATCAGCTTCTCGTTCTTTTCTAGCTGCAGGTATATTATCTAAAAAAACAAGCAAATGATAGGTAGTAATTGCAGTTGGTGGCACTAATTCAATGAGTGAGACTTGTTCCATTTGTCAAAGAGTCTTTTTTATTTTTTATGTGTTTTTTTAGGTAGAAAGCGCCAAACGTCAACTGTTTTCTGGTGCGTTTGTCAAGTATGAGACGCTCTTGCCAGCAAAACTGAAAAATGACAGGTAAGTTATAAATTAAGTTTTAATCAAGTTATTAAAGTTAATAAAATAACTACGATGTCGAACTTATTAAATATAGAAGATAAAAAAATTTCAAAAATAACTGCTAGTATTATTTAAAGCATTAAATTTCATCATCTTAATGAAAACTTATATATTTAAGATATGATAAGCAGACTAATAGATAAAGCTCTCTAAAAATTAAGAATAAAATGTACAATTTAAGAATTTAACCTCTAACGCACCGGATGCATGAAACGTTCAAATGCAGAACATATATGTACACGCATCTTGCATTTCGGGGTGTTCCAGTAAGGAGAGGATCTATTAATATTTTAGTTGACTTTTCAGGCGTGAGAAAGACACTTGATTAAGTCGAATGACGACAATACTGCACCAAAAAGGTTAGATGGAAAAGAAGGAATAGGGATTGATTGGCAAAGCAAAATCAAAGTCAAAACGACTCGGTTGCATGAGTTGCCATTGCCACTCATCCCTAAAAAAACTATTAAAAATATTAAACAGTTTGACCTTATCTTTTGGCAGAATTGGTCTAAGCATGCCAAACCAAACGGTGGGATATTCGAATACCCAATTTTTCAAGCGCAACAACCCATGCTTTGAACGTGAATTGAGAACCGTAATCACTTTTTAATTTGATAATACAAATTAGACAAAAAAACTTTATTTAGCTTGTTTGACCCTGCTTAAGTTGTGGCTTTTTTTAAGTAGATATATACTATTTATGAATACATCCAACACCACACACAAAAAGGTGATTTTGCCAACAGAAGAAAGCAGTAAACCTTATAAATTTAAGGCAATTAGTTTAGTATTTTGGGTGTATTTGAAAAAAGCAGTACTTTTTTTGGCATACCGCGGATATTAGTTTTTTACGTCTCTTTGTTGGTATTTTCACTATAATTTTTGTCGAAAGATCAGGTAGTTAACTTCAATTTAATAGAGCATGGTTGCCTACATACTAAACTTTAGCATTTTTGGTCACTTTGTACTTTAACGCTTCAATTTTATTACATTTTTTTCTAATTAACTAGAGTTGGTTTATTTGTTTTAAAATATTAAGCTTATAATGAAAAAGATTAAAAAATATTTATTTCTGTGATATTTGAAATAGTTTCAATAAAGCAAAAAAAACATATATATTTTAAATTTCCCGCCACATTAAATTAATTGATCTTCTTCTCTCTGGTTGGCGCTGACTGGCTGACACTTGCTGGTTGTAGAGGTGGGCTAAACTATTAAATTTCAATAATAGGTTCCGACGTTCCAGTTCCAACTGTGTAATAGGTTCCACATACCTATTAATTTTGGAACCGGTTCCAGACAGTTCCGATTTCCAACACTAGGGCATAGAATTCAAAATTCCAATTTCTAAACAGTTCCAGGGGCGTTACAGAGACACAGTTTTTTGAGTTCATACAGTTGCATACGCAATCGTGTTAAACGCATAGTAAATTATACTAATATAGTAGTAGTATACAAAAGTATGCGTGCGTACGCTTGCAATTCTTAAATAAGTCTAAAAAGAATAATTAATATCGTAACAAATACACTGTTTATAAGCAATATATTCTTGTGCTGCTTTTGAGTAGAACGGGTTGTCTAGTTTAGACTTGCTGTATAAAGAGTTGCCTGGATTGTTACAATTTAGTGGTTTGGTAAGTGTACCACCCAATGAAGTAGAGTAAGGTAGAAGGGGCATTCAGCTGCGCGAACTATTCACACATGAACGCTGCCATTTTAGCTCATAAAAACGCTTTGTTTACATTTGGTATCACGAATTAGGCAACTAACAATACTCGGTTCATAGCACGACATCTATCATTGCATTTAATTTAAAAATAAAGGAGCGCTATATTTAAATTAAAACTATAAAAGTGATTGAATGATATAAGTTTATGCAATTTTTGTCTAGTTTATATTCGTTATTTTTTAGTAAAATTTAATTTACGTTTATATAAGTTTACAATTATAATTTTGCAATATAAATCACAGTATTTTTATATAAAAAAACACATTTGACAGTGTTCCTGCTTTATTATAGTTTTCTAATTTAAGAAACAATCTATAATAATTTTATTGTAGATTGTAGATTACTTAAACAACACAGGTATATTTTATTAATTACATAGTAATCGCATTACACATTATTACAGATAATATTCTACTAATTGGATTACTTGGAAATTCCAAAGATTTACGCCCTTAATTATGTTATAATCTTTTTGAAATGTACCTGCATAATTATTTTCTACTCGCAGACTAATATATAAGCAAGTTTGTTGTAAATAATTATCATTTATCTCTAGTTAGTCTGTGAGTAATATACGTAAACGTTTCGTAAATATATTATTATAAATTTGTGGTTGTGGTAGTGAATGGTTTAATTTGTTCAATATGCCGATTACATGTGCAGCATTAGGTTGTAACAACATATCAAACAGAATAGCGGGAATATCTTTGCATACGTAAAGATATGCAAACGAACAGAGATGCTAATACGACAAGTAATGATGGTCACAAATAACAAAATGCCACCAGAAAAAGATTTTTTGCAACCAATTATTGTTTCTATATTAAATAAATTTGTACACCATTCCATGTTATTTCCCGAATTAGAAAATCATTATTATGAAGCAGAATTTGAATCAAATCATATATTCCTTTTGATTAAAATAATTTCTGCTTCATATTGCAAAATTAGATTTTTTAACTTATCTAAATTACATACTGAAAAAATTACAGATGGAAATATTGGCCAAAAACTACATAAACTTATATTATTTAACCACCAATAAAAATTTTACTTAAATATGCCGTTCTTTTATTTCTACGCCCTTAATTATTTTATAATCTCTTTGAAATGTACCTGCATAGATATTTTCTACTCGCAGACTAATATATAAGCAAGTTTATTGTAAATAATTATCATTTATCTCTAGTTAGTCTATGAGTAATATACGTAAACGTTTCGTAAATAAAAATTTTACTTAAATATGCCGCGCATTTATTTTTATAGTTAGGTAACCCTCTTAAATTACATGCAAAGATAAAAGTCGTACCTGTGTACCGAGTATTGTTAGTTGCCTAATTCGTGATACCAAATGTAAACAAACGAGTTTTTATGAACTAAAATGGCAGTAACCAAACGCGGATCGAGGTTTAGGGTGCGCAGTCGTCGTTGCCCCTTCTACCTTACTCTACTTCATTGGTACCACCTCATAAGTCATGGTGGCAGGTTCGTCCCCCTTGGTCTTTGCCAATATTAAAAATTGCAATGCCATTTGATGGGTTTTGAATAAATCTCTAATAAACGTTTTGTATTTATTTGAATACTTTATTAGTTCTTTTAATATTTGATATGAAAATAACATTTCATTCCATAAAATAAAAATATGGTATTATAATTAAACTAATTATGTATTAATTGAAAGTCCCATTACTGCCCGACTAACAGTGGTTGTTATTACCCTTGGGCCACCAGCACCCGCCCCATTCTAATAGCAATAATAAAAAATGCATTACTAATTAAATCTTTTAATGATTAAAAATAGGAAATCAGAATCATAATTTTATTCTATAAAATATAGAATGGATTAGCTATAATAATATATGTAATTAAATTAATGTAAATATCAAATAAAAAATAAATATTCCGGTTCAATTCTTATTTGTATTTCATAAAAAACACATTATAAATCGTTTGCGGAGTGTATTATTGCATCCGAAATGCGGAATGGAACTGTATCGAACGACTTCAAATATTAATACGTTTGTGGAACTGAAACTGTTTGGCTGTGTGGAACCGTTTGAAATATGCGTAATTCCAAACAGTTCCACACGTTTCAGTTCCAAACGCATAAATATTTAAAACGTTCCAGCCGTTCCAGACAGTTCCATTCCGTATCGTACTTCAACCAGTTCCAAAATTAATAGGGTAATATCTGGAACCGATTACACGCCGTACCTATTACACAGCCGTACCTATTACATGTACCTATTACGTTACATTCCGCCCGTCTCTAGCTGGTTGCATATTTGTCAAATTATTTGTTAAATTATCAATTTGATGGGCGACTTTATTGCATTTAAATAATAATTAAAAAATCCTTCCTACAACAATACAGTTTTAAACTCACAATGGTAATCGAAATCAAGAAAATTCATTTTTAATTTTATTACTGAGTAATTTTTTTTATAGTTGGTCTTGGTTCTGGGTGATTTACACATTCCACATAGATGCAGTAATTTGCCTGCAAAATTCAAGAAGTTGTTGGTGCCTGGAAGGATACAACATATATTATGCACAGGAAACCTATGTACGAAAGATTCCTACGATTATTTAAAAACATTAGCTAGCGATGTTCATGTTGTTAGGGGAGATTTTGATGATGTAAGTAACTGTTTTTGTTATTAAATTGAATGATAATTATTTTTAACATTACAGAATTTAAATTATCCAGAACAGAAAGTAGTTACTGTCGGACAATTTCGTATAGGTCTTTCTCACGGACATCAAGTAGTTCCATGGGGTGATCCGGAATCGTTGGCTTTAATTCAAAGGCAACTCGATGTTGATATTTTAATATCAGGCCATACACATAAATTTGAAGCTTACGAGCTTGAAAATAAATTTTATATCAATCCTGGCAGTGCAACGGGAGCCTATAATGCATTAGATAAGTACGTATATTTTTTATTTCAATTTATTTATGATGACATAACCTCATTTTTATTACAGCTCAATTATTCCGTCATTTGTTTTAATGGATATACAAAACACAACGGTTGTTACGTATGTCTATCAATTAGTTGGAGATGAAGTTAAAGTGGAGCGGATAGAATATAAAAAAAACTAATGAATTAATCTTGGTAAAATTGTAACTGGGATTTTAATTTTATATTTTTTATTTCAGCTAATTTCAAAATTAAATAAGAAAGTTGATAAAATCTCATTAATCAAGAATTTATACAAATATATTAATGTGTAATTGAAGGAGGTGATGTAATGTGTTTGATAGAACTTTTGTCACTGTTTATTAGCTGTCTTCTAATAGCATTCCGTAACATGATACAAAATTTATTTTGTTTATTAATATTTGATAGTTTAGCATAACAAAAGCTTTGCTCATTATATAAAATAATTTAGTTTTGAAACTAGTAAAATAGTACCTGCAATAGACACATCTCTTCAATTACACAACGTGCAATTTAATCCTATTTTGAACAATTTTGTCCTAGGTAAATCGGCATGGTCAGTATCCAGGTTTAGTTGGGTTTGCTGTTTATGCAGTTACAGTGTGACATATGATCCTAGTTTACAAACTAAAATTGAACCTGTGTAGGAATCAAGCTAACCTGGATATATGGACCTTGGTTTTTACGTACTACAAAAGGATTATAATTATGATTACATTTTAATTATCATAAGATCAATTCATAATTTTTTGTATTTTATTATGTAAGCTTAAACTGTATTAAGTTATTCCCAATTTATTTTGTATACTTATGTAATAAGTAAGATGTATATAATAATTTGTTTGAAAGAATTTTATTAGTATCACTTTATTTGTCATTGTATAGTACCTACTAAAAATCTAATATTTGAGATTTAAATAAGGTGGTCTTTAAAATATGTTAATGTAAAATATATATATGTTTATAAATTATACAGTAGTTATTTAATCCTAAGTGAAATTGAACTAAAAAACTGAACAGAAGTTTTATTGTTAGATTACTAAAATAAATCCCTAGTTAAGTATAGTTAATTGATACACTTATCTAGGCCTGACACAAATGGGATAACAAATTCTATCAAACTTGATTAATTGAATACTTTGCAACGAAAGAAGCCAGAAAAGTGTATTATCTTATGTAATCATGTGCTTATAATCATGTTTGTACTACAGATGGGTTTCGAACCTCATCTGAAATGCTTTATTATAATCTCTATTCTTACTGTTATGGTTTATATGAAGGAAAATAGAAACTTTGTCAAATTTTGCCTTCAAACAAATCGGAAATTGGAAGCTTTGAAAAATAGGTGGGATGGTTTTGTTGGTGCCTTTTGTTAGATTGTTGGCGGTTTCGGCCTAAAATGGTTCTGAGGAGTGCTCTATCTTTCTCAATTTTGTATTTGCATTTTCTGGAAACCCACTCTTGGCAGGCTTTGTACTTTGACTATTTTCTACGTATTTGGGGCTTGCTATTGCAAAAAAGGTCTTAAACAAATGTTTTTGCCAATAGAGTATTCTATATGGTTTAAGCAGAATCTTTGCAAGAGCTTGGATGATGGTAAGTTTTTCTTTGGCTTTGGTAGAATTCTGTGACTACATTATTAGCCCAGCGTTTGAACTTATTACTTTGATAATAGAGTTGAATTTTATTCTTTTGAGGTTGATCTGCGAGACCAATCGTAACCCTGATGTCTTCAAATGCGAATTCTGTAGCTTTTCTTTACTCAAAGATTCTCTTGGTAGCGTCGTCGCTAAATTTGTAGTCACATGCACAGTCTACGGAAACTAAGTTGCTTCTCTGTAGTGGATCGTAGGTATTTTCGACCTGCCAAGGATGATGTTTTAAGAGTTTGTTACTTTGAGACGTGACTTTGTGCCCTACGTATTCAATGTGCTCTTGCGTAAACTTGCTTTTATTTTGTCGGCTCTTAAGCCATACTCTGAACTGGAATGGTGCAAGGCGGTAAGCGTCTTGATCTGCGGTGGTCTACATTTGCATTACAAAATATTTTTTTTAAATAATTTCTGTAGTAATCCAGTACAGCATGGCCCATGAAATGTGTGAAATGTAAGCACAAGAAAAGGATGCTAAAACGGACGAAACATAAAATATAACAAATTATAATATTACTATGACTAGTAAGATATGAGATCACGATTCACATTGTTATCGGCAGGGCTTCAAAGATGTCACTGGAAGCTGCTGGTCCGTCACCAGGTTTGTGGTCGTTACCGGGAAGCCTCAGCGTAAGGTGTGGAGATAACACAAGGTGGCTGCTAACAGACCAATCTTACAGTCAGCAGCAAAACCCTGAGTTGTCCTATCAGTCACACCACACAACAGCGTGTTGACTTAATAGCTGAAATATTCTCTACTAAAAAAAGCGATGCAACATAACTACTACTAACATGCCCCAAATTTGAAAGAGCACAAAAGATTTATGGGGTATCTGAATCACCTACCTAGGTTTGTCGTAACTATTGACGGTCGTTAATCTACTCAGACGCCAGCCAAAGACCAGCAATGCAATTAAAAACAGCAACAGACTAGGCGGACCTTTTTGATAACCACCTGCCACGCACACGTACCACTCACCGTAGGTAATAAATAAGCACCGTTCATATTCTAATAGCATCCAAATTATGTAAAACGATTATATTGGGGCATCCCTAGGTAAGTGACGTCGGTCTAGATTACACTAGGAAGTGCATACATGTTGGCAAACACAGGAGCGCCTAGAAGAGGCAAGATATAACCGCACAACCTGTTGAGGTACACCCTACCTCACCAGTAGAGTACTCAAAGCAACCGGAAATGGCTCAATTAGTACGATCCTTCACATTTGTATTTGCCAATATCAACCTTATAGAATTGGAAATCTATAAGAAGACGGTGATCATGTGTCAAGTGAAAGAAATGTTGGCAACCGGTATTATAGAGAAGAGCACCAATGACTGCTCACTCGTAGCACTAGTTACAATAAAACGCCGCGCTTCTGCATGAATTTATGCTGGTTAAGACTTAAGACAAAACTCTCTCTCGCCTGTCAAAAATCCACGAAACTCTAAAAAACTTTAGTGGAGCCAAAATCTTCTACAAAAATAGACCTAAAGATACCATTAATGAAACAACACCGAGTCCGTAAAAAAAAAGACATTTATTGAAATGTAAGCTACGCAAATGCAACTTGCCAAGTCAAAGATAAAATACCTAGGCTAAAATAACAACTAAATTACAGCCAGAAACACGTCAGACTAACAAATAAAACACAAACTTTTAAAACTGGCCCGCTCCAAGTCAGGCTTACAGTATGTCTTGCAGACTGACGCAACAAAGGCGGGGGTTTAAAAAAAGGGTTGAAAACGCATAAAAAATGTCGGCCAAATCTTGAAGATTTACGTTGTGCACAAATAACACAGCCTTAGTTTGGCTGAAAAACTCTCTTAATTCTTGGGGCGTGCCGGTAACATATATGAAGACGTAGTTATGTAACGGGGAACACGATCGCATGGAATGAGAGAAGAAACGCGCGCGCACCGACTGGAAAAACAGACAATGACGACATATTAGAAATTTGCAGGCAAGCGCCAAAGTAAGTAGCGCTGCCTCTGTTCCAGAAGTTATTCCATGTGTTGGTTATGCAAGTACACAATGATATTGTCGACTAAGACAGTCTCCCTGTCATCTTGCTAACCTTTTAGCCCTTAACTTCTGGAAGGTTGCTGGCACGTTATTTATCCTGATTTTTAAGTAATACTAAAGAAGGGTTTTTTAGTTTATTAAAGCTTGATTTCAAGTTTTGCAGAACCAATAATAACTTAAAGAGCTTTGGTTGCTGAGTAGGCAGTTGTAAGTCATGTCATAGCTAGTGGTAACTACTTCCGTGTTTGGTTACATTCTCCGGCTAGGTTTAACAAGTAGCAAAGGTTTGAAGTTGACAGATAGTATTTGTTTTTAACTTAGTAGTTCACTTTGAATAGATTTTGGTAGAAGTGTCTGAGTCGTAGCTGGTCAGTTACTATCCGGGAGTTTGGCCAGAAACTGCAGATTTACAGGTGCCAATGGTTTTTTTCATTAGTTTTCATTTTTTTAATGTTGGTTTTATTGGTCAAGAGTTTGTTTTCCGAAGAGTAGTAAGTTAGTCTTAAGTGTAGTAAAAAGTGTCTACTTTTAAAGGTGTCTTAGTGGAGTGTGCTCTTGTATTGCTTGGGAAAAGGAAAACCTTTAGAATACATTATGCCTTGCTGGTTAGTAGTATTTGATTATCAACACCTAACTTTTTATTTACGTATTTGAGTGAAACCGCCTTGCGGTCTTAGGTTGCTCAAATGTTTTTTTTTATCTTATGGCAACATATCATTCCTCTCTTTTCAAATTTTTTGCTGCTTATCATGGTATTTACAAACGTTGTTACCAAATACTACATTTTACTTACTTTACTTCTAAGATCATTATAATTACAATCTCTGCTGCCACTTTGCCATTGTTACCTGTCTTCTCTATTTTTTTCTTCCAGTCTCCCATTGTCCTCTCTTCTACTAAGAAGTTTGATTCTTCTTTCAAGGTACAAAAAATTACTTTATCCTAATGACCTAATGAACGGTTTAAAAAGATCTACGTGTAGCATGTCGTTGACGTTTTTATGGCCTCCGGTGTAATGTCGTCTGGACTGGGTATTTTTGCCTTAATTTTTGCAGCAAGTAACAACTTTTTTCTGAACTTTTATTTAATGTGTTGATGTGATGTGGAAATAAGGTGCTTGCCACTTTTAGTTAGATTTCTATCTTGCTTGCTTTTAGCCGCCCACCTGCGTTGTAGACATTTTTGTTGCTTTTAAAGTATTCTACCACTAGGTTTTCTTTCTCTGCCACTACCAGGCACTTTCTTTGGAATTTGCTTAAAATTTTTTCTAATTCCCAATTTTTTGCAGGTTTACTTTTTACCTTTAGAATTTGTTTTTTGCTTAGAAATCAGTTTTTTGTAGATAGTCGTACCTTATATACTGATAATAACCCCTGTCTTTTAAAGTGTTAAAAACAAAATATTACTAAAAAAATATTACATTATTAAAGTAGTAAAAAAAAGTTCATATTAAAATTTTAAATGCGCTTCAACAAAGACAATGAAATAAGAGTCGAGTTTACATATATAGACGGCTTCATTCTATGCGGTCGGTGGCAACACCCTTACGCACCTTATCAGACCTATGTTTGAGCTGCAGGTTGAACATTAAAATTAGTCAATCAACGAGGTGGAAGCTATAAAAAGACAATTTTTACCAGTCAGTGCAGACATGCTATGCCTCAAACTCTTATGTTCCCCCTCAATGACTTTGGACACTGATTTGGAACACGTCGAAAGGGTCTACCAAGAAGTCAATGATTTAGGAATCACTGACAACATCGCTAAATAACGTTCCACCTTCTCAAACCAGAGAAATTATCTCAAAATTGAAAACTTGATCTACTCCTAGCTCCGACAGAACTCTGAACAGAGCACTTAACTCTTTTGCTCATAAACCAATAATGACTTTTCCAAAAGCTTGGAATGGCTATTACGTCACAGACATTCCAAAACCTGGAAAGAAAATTTTAAATTTCCTCAAAATTAACGGCCAATCAGTCTTCTTTGCACTCTAAGTAAAGTCATAGAGAGGGTGATCTTGGACATAATTCTAGACCTCAAAAAATCTAATAATCTTTTCCCCGTCCAACCAACATGGGTTTCGAAGGGACTATTCTACAGTCCACCAAATAAATCGAGTGAATGACCACATTGTTTGTTAGTTAGTTACCAGAGCTAATCAGCGACGCCAGAAGTTAAGACTACCACATCTGGATATTTGCAAAGGAACTTGACGAAAAAGAACTCGATGCACTCAGTAAGATAAAATGGCACAAAGAGGCCCATATCAGATGCCGTCTAGCTAAGAAAAAGATCTGACTGGACTACCACCTGACCCAGTTCCTGAACGGCTACGGCTGTTTTAGAAAACACCTGCATAGGTTCAAGCGGAAAATCGATTCAAACTGCCCAACGTGTGGGATGGACAACACACCCAAACACACGGTCATAGCCTGCGCTAGGTGGTTAGAAGAGAGGAGCAGCTGGACAGCTGTACTCGGCAAGATCACTGCAGACAACATTGTGGGACACATGCTAGACAGCAAGCCTAAGTAGAGGTGTGTCCAAACCAGCATAGAAAACATATTGAGGCAAAAGGAGCAGGATGAAAGAGTAGAAGCCTTCTCGTAAGCTTGTAAGTTAGTAACTAACAAATAGCTGTTGCCAGTAAAGCAATGCCGGAAGGCAGTCCCGCTATTTAACACCAGTACACGAGAGATGGTTTTAGTGGATAAGGTTATAATAGCCAGTCCCACACTCCTATGTAGAATAGGGCCAGTGCATAAAGCATTTCCACTTCTCACTAAAAAAAAGCTTATAGTGCGTCATATTCAACTTTCTTTTAAAATACAATCTCCAAACAAAAAGCATGTGAGCCTTTTGGTTTCAAACTTCCAGGTATGACGCAAAAGGAGTTAGTCTGTAGGCACTCACCTTCAGAGGGCAAATCAGACATTAAAATTCTCCTGCCAAATCACAACATAAAAGTTGGTGCTGTCAAAGCAGACCACCAGTCAAGGTAACAACAACACCAAACCAGAATGAAGACCAGCTAATATCCGGGTACAGAAAAATTTGTCACCAATGTACATATTGGTCGCACTGGTAGGTAAACTCTATGGTAGCCCTTTCACCTGCTAACCTGCTAATTGGAACAAGCAATATCTGCTCTGCAGCTTAGTGAATTCAAGATGTGCCTGCGGAAATATTTCACAAAAACGACGCAAGTATCTTTCATTCACACAGATAGATCCAAAAGAATGGCTTAGTGCAGATGAAATTGTAAACAAAGTTCCAATTGAATATCAAGACTAAATTGTGAAAAAAACAAAGTCCGCAACACAGCAGCCAAACAGAATTACTACAACAAATTTTGCAATAAAGTGGCTAACAAGAGCAATGAAAACTATCTGCACACTAACAAATACTCCACTCTTACGCTGAAATAGCGGAAATGATTAATTGTTTTACAACAATATAATGCAAATGTGAATCATTGCAGCCTTTGACGTATTGCGCTTATCGCTTAACGCCGTCCTTTTTACAATAACTTGCAAATTTTATGGTTTTTTTCTACACTGCGCGTCAGAGAAAATGGGCCACCCAAAAAATTCACTTAGTTATAAATTTTTTTAAATATTTCTTTTTTTTTATTAAATAAATCATCCATGTAAACAGTAGAAACAAATTCACGAAACAACAAATTGTGAAATGCTCTTTACAACACGTTTGTTGAAATTGATATTTTGACAAGCTTTATGCTTGTGTGTAGATAAGTAATAAATTTTAAACATATCTTAATACTACACAGGCTTTCGTAGAATACAGTGTAGTCCGTAATAATGGATGTAAAATATCAAAGAGCTGTGCAGATAGTGACATTACTGGAATTGGAGTAAGTCAACGGGCTGTGTAAGACAACTAAATGTTAGTCGTTCAACTGTGCAAAGAACACACCAACGGTTTCTTGCAACTGGCTCTTATCATCGATGGCCCGGTACGGATGCTAAAAGAAAAACAACAGCCAGAGCTGATTGCTTTGTTATCATTTCTGCATTGCGAGATTGAACGCAAAACGCTAGAATGCTTCAAAGCAGCCTTTGCCAAGCTCAAGAAACAGCAGTAAACGATTTAACAGCTTGCAGTCCAGCTACAAGACTCTTGCTTACTACAGCTCACAAAAGACGTAGACTTGCTTTTGCCCGAGAACTCATTAATTGGACAGTAGACGACTAAAAACACGTTTTGTTTACAGATAAGTGCAGAATCTGTCTTTATGGCAAAGATGGTCAAATTAAAGTATACAGAGGAGCTGGCAAAAGTTTAGGCTGACTGTAGTCGGTCAGATCAAGTTGTTTTTGGGGGTGGCTCAGTAATGTTTTGCAGGCAAGAATTTCTTTTGAGGCACACACGGATTTTCCAATAGACAGAGGCGCATTAACCGCATGAAAATACATAGCAGAGATTATAAAAGAGCATATGATGCCTTATGCTAAATTTGTTGGCAATGGTTTCCTGTTTATGCAAGATATTGCACAACCACACACGGCAAAGATTGTATTACAGTGAAGAAGTCATATTCCAAAAATGAACTGGCCTGCTCAAAGTCCGGATCTTAATCCTATTGAGCATATTTGGGACCAGCTCAAAAGGCGTGTAAAAGGTTGCGTACCTGCTGCAACAACACGTAAAGAGCTCCTATTGGCTCTTATTGAGGAATGAAGCATTTTTCCTCAAGCAGGCATACAGGACGTGCTGCTCTCTATGCCAAATCAAATGAGGAGTGTAATCTAGAATAGAGGTGGCAATATGCCGTATTAACAACTGATTTTCATCAATTCTTGTCTCTTCAGTTCAATTTGTTATAATGTAAACTACAAGTGTATTTTCTCAACAAATTAAAAAACTTTCTGATTTTTGCTTAGTTGCCGCTTATATCTCATAAAAACGTCAGACGGTATGCTAGAAGAATTGTTGAATCAATATACAATAGATTTATTACAATAAAAATAAGCAATATTTAAAAAAGTGGATAATTACGTCAACTTTTCGGGTGGCTTGTTTTCTCTGACGCGCAGTGTATATTAGAGGGCATAAATCTTCTTCTTTTATTGTAATATTGAAGTCTGTCCATACTCCAAGATACTTAATACTGCTTTTGATTAGATTAGTGAGTTTTTCATTTTGAAGATAATTTTTCTCAGTTTTCTCCTTTTTTCTTTTTTATGCGTTAAAGTCGATCAGTTTTTTATACTATCATTGCCGTGTCGTCTGAAAAGCAGATTACCTTAACTTCTGGTAGTTTGACTTCTAGAATGTCATTGTAGTACATGATCTATAGTAGTGAGCCAAGCATGGATCCTTGTGGTACATCACAAGTTAGTATAACCTTTCCGTTCTTTTGTACAAAGAGTTTTTTGTTTTTGAGGTAGCACTTTTCTAATATTTTAACTAATTTTTCTTCTTTTAAACATTTCTAGAAATTTCTTCTAAGGTACCGTGTTAAAGGCGTTGTTAGTATACAGTATTTTTTGATTTGTATTGCAAAAACTTTAGCCGTTGTCATCGCTTTTTTAATATTTTTCAGTTCCATAAATCTATACTGGTTGCTAAAGATTATTTCCTTCATTTTGTTTCTTAGTCGCCTAATCAGTTGTGTATATATTTTGCCCATTGAATTTACTAGCCTGTATTTTGTATTTGCTTTACTTGTTTTCTTGGGTTTCTCTGTCAAAACTAATCTTTCTTCTTTTTATTCGTCTGAAAAATTTCCTTGTTTATATTTGTTATTTACAATTTCAAGTATTATTAACTTTTGTTTTGCCAATTATCTTAACAATTTCTGTGGGTATGTATATAGTGAAATGAACTATTGTACTTGCCTCTATGTTTTCCCCTTTGTTAGTTTGGGCTAGTGGAGAATAGTTCTTGTGCTACCTTTATTTGCTCTTTGTCGTTTAGTGTCGTTTGATGTGCAAGGTTTAATTTCTTAGTTACAATTATAATAATTTTGGAATATTTGTCACTTAGCTGCTTTTTTGTGTCTGCATCGTGTTTGTGATTGTTGTTTGCCATGGCCAAGGTTTGACTACCTTGTTTGCATTTTTTATTGGCTTTCTCAAGTTCTTCAGACCACCACCATTCTTTGACTTGGATTTTTTTTTTGTTGAAAGTTTTGTTTATAGCTTTTTTGATAAATTGTATTAATGTTTTAGTGCTCTTTTGTTGCCACCATCGCATTTTCTTTAATAAACTGTTTTATAAGTTTGGTTTTGACCTTCCACTCTTTTTTATGCTTTCTGTGCGTTACTCTGGTATTTTGACGTTAAGTTATTGCATAAGCTTTAGTTTTTCTCTTACAATATTTGCCAGTTTTGTATTTTCCTAGTTATATCCTCTGAACATAATCTCTTTCTTCTGACAAATGTTGGATTTTTTCTATCATTGATGACAGTACAACTTTATTCAGCTAGCCATTATTTTAACATTGTTCCTTCCTTGCCATCTTTTGTCTCTCCCTACACAGCCTTGATTTAGAGTTGAAGTTTTTTGCAACGATTATGGGATTATTATGTTTTAGTACTTTCTCCAAGTTCATGTAAGTATGTTTCGTATTCCTTAGTATTTTTATTAAGAGACCAGTAGTAGGTGTATATTATTATACTATCTTCGTTTGCCCAGGCAAATCCTTTGCTGGTTTATTCGCATTTTTTTGCAGGAATTTTTTTTAATATATTTTAGTGTTTGTTTTTATATATTATTTATTTATGTTCTATTGCAAATCTAAACAATTTGAATGAAATACTGAAAATTTGATAATAGGCACAAATTAATTTTAATATTTTGACTGTTAATTAATGTTTTAAATTATTTACTCTATTATAATTATGTATTAACTTATGTATTAATTTATACGTGACTCTCAGCATGTAGAGCAAGATATGCATCTGTTCTATTTGTGCATACAGTAAGTAACACCTCTCTAAAATAAAAAGGAATCATACCTGGATTTTGGATTGGAAAATCCAGTAATTACTATTTATAGTATCAGTTAAATGGTTTTATGATAATAATAAAATGCAGGTATATTACTTTTGTAAATCTGCTTAATTTGTCCTTTTAAGAAATCTGTAAATATAATCTTTCAGTATTAAGTTTTCTTAGAATTATGATATAAGAATTATCTAATTCTCTAATCAAATCTATTGACACCACCACGGTGCCAATCGTGAAGTGTTGTTTATCAGCGACTCCAAAATTTTAATTTCTTTTTTTTTAATAAGAGAAGCAGCATGTTTTATTGCTAAAAGAAAATGAGCTTTTTTTTAGACGGCTGCGTATAGACCTGTATTTAATGTAACTATTGATTATTACAAAATATTAAAAAAAATAAACAAAAAATTATCTAACTGCGTATATAATTAAAAAATTAAATATAGAAATAAGAGTTTGGCAAAAATATTCAATCACTCAATTTTTTTTTTAATAGTATTAGCAGAAAGTTTTGTTTAGCATTAGAATTATTATTAAAGTTATAACATTTTGCTACTACTGCACAAACATAGCAACTATAAGCTATTTTTCGCCTGCTTCTACCGAAAGCCAGTATTCTTTGTTGCGCTACGAGCGTGTTTCTGTACTTGTACAGATTTGGGCACCATACAGCATAATAGAATAGGCCATCTTAGCTAAGATTTTTTTTTTGCCGATAATAATCATTGTGTCTATGACATGATTTTCACCAGTTTGATATGTTCTTTCATACTAATGTTATGGTCAAACTATACTCCAAGATATGCTGCTAGTGCTACTTTCTTTAGTTTTCTAGCTCAGTATAATACTACTGTCTCGGTCTTACTTTCTTTAAACACCATCTTTAATTCGACTATTTTATCTCATTTTTGGCTTTTTCTAGTTCTTGAGCTTTTGTTATGTCTTTGTACAAGTTTTCAATAGCCAGGTCTTCTGATGCGCTTGTTGGGGCGTATATTTGCGTTATTTGTACGGAGTATCTCTTGTTTAGTTGTATGACGATGTATATTACTCTGTTTGAAATAGCTTCCATTTTTGTTACTTGATGTTTTAGTTTTTTGTTGATAAGAATTGCCACCTCTCCGTTGTGGTGGTTTGTATTGACATTTTTCTAGTAGCCTGATTTGAGGGTGGTTGCCTGTTCTCCAGCTAGTCTTGTCTCGCATAGACCAAGAATATCCTATTTTATGTTGCTTAGCTCGTTCTCTAGGATTTCAAGCTGGCCATCTGGCTTCATGGTTCTTATATTATATGTTGCTACTCTGATTTTTGTATGTTTTGTGCAGGTTTCACTCCCTTGTTGGTTAATCCGGAGATTTCAACGCCAAAGTTGGGGGAAAACTGAGAGACAATCCACAAAATATAGGGACATTCGGACTGGGAAACAGAAACGAAAGAGTTGAAATGCTCGTAGATTACCTGCAAAAACAAGGTATGTATTGTCATAACACCTTGGCCACACTAAAAATGAGATTGACTACATAATCTCAAATAGGCGAGAAATATGCAGCGAAGTAACAGTACTAAACCGATTCAGCACAGGCAGCGATCACAGACTAGTTCGGGCAACTATTACTATCAACACCAAGTTGGAAAGAAACAAGATGATCCAAAACAAAAAATACCCAACAAGAGAAACCCTAAAGGAAAATGAGATCAAATATCAAGACAGCGTAAAGAAAACCCTACCAAAAGTAAGAGACCTAGAACAAATGGACATAGACCATCTACCAGAAAACATAACAAACAGCATAAGAACCGCAGTAAAGAAAATCAATTACAGGAAAGGTCCCAAAACAGGAAAGCTCAAGGAAACGCGAAGAGATATAAGAACATATAACACCCAACTTATACAGAAGGTTATTGAAGACAACGCAAACATGAAAACACTAAGAAGAAACAGATCAAAAGGAAAAAAGAAATTGTACAGGATCAAAAACCAACACGTAGAAGTCACCGCAAATAAACAAGAAACTATAAACGTCATCCAACATTTTTACCAAGACCTTTACACCTCACATATAGCAAAACCAAACGAGGGTAGATATACAATCCGTAACGTAAGCTTGGAAGAAATACCAAAGATTACAAGCACAAGTCGGTTCTGACCACTTTTCCTGCTACTTCCTTTTTGTTGTTACTCTTTTGGATGTAGCCGATGCTGTCCTGGGATGTTCTTGCTTAACCGCTGTGTAGATTCTTCTACGTTTCTCTACACTAAAGTCTCCCAGTAATACCGCCACCAACACATCTACCGCGTCCGTGCTGACTGTCTAGTAAGCTTGCACTACCCCGATAGCAAACTCACGCATTGCTTTTCTCAACTTATGGCGGTTTCTTTCTATTCCAACTTTTGCTGCCCACGTTGATGCGGCAGAGAGCCTAGATCTGGCCACGCTCGCCATTAATTGCCGGCTTGCCTGATTTGGCATTAGTTGGAACACCGCTACTATTGCTTTTGACGCACTCGCGACTGCCGCCGCAACCTACCGACTGTGCTATCTGTTTGATTTCACGATAACTACCAAGTATTTAAAATGCTTGCAATCGGCACGGGTTTACTTTCTACCATCCCTTTAGCTGGTTTGCTTGGTAGACAGGTAGCTGTGCTGTCTCTGTTTTGTGGGCCGCCAGTTTTAAGCCGTTGACTGCCAGCCAACCGGCAACTACCTCTTCTGAGTTGTTACCAAAACGTTACAAAAACTGTCAAATAAAAAAAAGTAAAAGATTCATACAAAGTCTATAAGTTGTAAACACAGCAGTTTTGTTGAAAGATAAGGACAATTTTCAACACAACAAACAATAATGAGTTGATTGATTTTGAAATTAGATGGAAGATTGGCTTAAATTTGACTAGAGGCGTACGTACATTAAGCACACCCAAAAATATCGAACGCGTCAGACAAGCTGTAAGAAAAAGATCAAGATCAACAATCGACAATAAACTCATTAAATTGCATTGCAAGTTTTCGAAAAAAACTTATATTAAATTTTTGCATTGTGATTTACATTTCCACAAACTAAAAGATTTCAATAAACCAGTTTCTGTGTTTTTTTGCAGGCGGATTTTGAAAATTTTGGAAAATGACTTCAGAGGAAACAGATTTTCATCTTAGTAAATATGTTAACAAGCAAAACTTTTGCTACTGGCTTAAAAAAAATTTACACCAGCTTCATAAATAACCACCTTATGATAGTTAAGTCACCGTTTGGTGCGATGATTTGATATTTTTTCAAACCATTAATTCTGAACGTTACGTTCATATGCTGGAATTATTTTTAATGCCTTGAATATGAACGTCAAGAACTTCTTGTGCTAGTGAGTCTTTCCGCATTGCAGTCCTTTGCTTACAGGTAGCTACGCCCCTGAGTGTGAGCACGCAACAGTGACCTTTGAATATTGCTCCAATTTATATACATATATATTACATTGGTTTACACCTAACATGGACTTCTTCGTCTAAAGATACTTACTATTTTTTCTCAAACTTTGTATACCTTACTCTAAATTGGTCATGTTTGAGTTATTTATTTTAAAATAAACTTATTTACTCAGATTTTAAGATTGGTTTTTTTAATGTGATAAAATCACTAACACGACCAAACGTTATTAATGAACAACATGCGTGTTTTCCATTGTACAAATTACTGCTTGACATCTTTGAGGCATGCTTTATACAAACTGACAGATGTTTTCTTGTGGTATATTCTCCCATTTTTTTATTAGGGCATTTGTTAGCCATTGAAGAGTTTGAAAATGTTCAATGAAGTTTTGATCAAGATTTAGGGAAAGCCACTCATGATTTAATACCGTGGTGCTAAAGGTAGTTTATGGTGATGGCCGCAGTACAAACCCTTGCGTTGTTTTGCATAAATACAAAATTTGGGTCTATACTATAAGCGGCTAGTATAATATAATTCTCCATGATGTACTGTTCAGCGTTTAATCTTCCTGGAACTGGTACAAGCTATGTTCTTTCATCAAGACTAGTTTTGTCCCAAACCATCACAGATCCACTACCATATTTTTTAATTTCTTGTATGATTTGTGCAGAATGGCGTTTATACAGAGTGATTCTTAACTTATGAGCATAAACTTGAAGAATTATAGTTTAAAATCAATATTATTGATAAATGTTAAAAAAAATGTAATAAAAGTTTTATAATAAGCGAGATAATGAATTATAAAGTTTCTGGAAAATTAAAATTTATTACTTGAAAAAAATCGGTGTGCCATGCCAAAAACAATAGAGACGATAACATCTACGCTAGCATAAAGCTAGCGTCCAGGCAAGTACTTCTAAAGATATGCTTGCAGTTCCAGGATTACAAATACGTCGCCAAGTGGAAGAGAGTCCTTAAACCACAATATAAAAGGTTAGGTTAGGTTAGGTTAGGTTTTCTTAATTATCAAATCTGATCATGTTCGGCTTTTCAGGTTAGAGAATAGTGCTGAAGTTTTTTTTTTCTAAAAAGAATTTTTTTTAAGGCATCTTGTGTGAGATTGGGATTGCCCAGAAGAAGGGTTTGCCGCACTAAAATAATTGTTTTCCTTTGCATTGTTTTGTTGGTTGTCTCTTTCTTTCTTTTTTTTTTTGATAATGTTGTGATGAAGAGAAATCTGTTGTCGTCGACTTCTTTTTTTAGCTCGATTTCTTATTTTGAATTTCTCTGTTTTGAGATTTTCGGAAACAGACACAAGCTCACAGATGTTGTAATTATCTGCGATACCATGCAAATGCACCCTTGTAATTGAAAGTAATAATACTCTTGAATGTTTATTTTTAATAATGACATGTATTTTAATATGACTGATTTCCACAATCCAGAAATAAATAATAATTATATTCTATACAGAATATTGTGAGTGAAAAAATACACTCAACATACTGCCTACCTTGAAATAATGAATTTCAATGCAATTAATTAATTGGTAACACACATACATTTTTAACAATACATTTTATGTTGCCCTTGATTGTTCTCACTGTTGCGGTGCAAATAATTCCATCCGCTCCTAGGCGAACTTCTTCAATTCTTCCTAGTTTCCATTGTAATGGAGGAATGTGCTGCTCCTTGATGCATACCAAGTTATCCTTCTTCAGTGGTGCGTTATGGGATGATGTCCTTGCGTTAGTGTTATGTTTTAGGGTGGTTTGATAAATAATGCATCACTACAATTATCGACTGTATTATACACTTTTAATATACATGGTAATTTGGATATACAATATTAACTATTACAAAACTATAATTAGGTTGAGTTGGTTTGGTGGACTCTGGACGACTGCCCGTTCTCCTGGAACGTCCGCCGCGTTCCTTGTGCCATGTTGCCAACACACTACCTTGTGCCATGTTGCCAACACATTACACCTCCCTTCTATTTTGAAAACACATTCCAAAATATGCATAATACTAATTATATTCAATATTTACTAGCTGTTCCAATTTTAACAAACATAAATTAATCTAAACTTATATCTAATATTTACTTGCTGTTCCAATATCAACAAATACATTTTAATCTAAACTTATAACCTGTGCTTATAACTATAATACATATCCATTTCACATTATATTTTTACTTTTATTTACATGTACTCCTCAAATTTTGTAGGTCTTTTTCTTGCTCTACTTGTTCTACGTACCATAGTATCTTGACTCGCAGTAGGAAGAGGGTTCACATTTACATTGTCTAATGCATTACAAACCTCATCTGTTGCATAAGTCAAAGTTACTAGTTTACTATTTGTTTCGTCAATATCATTGGTTAATTCTTTGTTATAGGGATTAGGAATTGGGTAAATGGATTCACTTGAGCTACTCTTATCGGATTCTTTTCTCGTCTTACGAGTTGGTCTATATGTCGTCTCCATTTTCGACCGTCCGGTAATTTACAAAGATATGTTTTGCTTCCTATATTCTCCTCCACTGTAGCTTCTTCCCACTGATCGTTGTTAGGATCGTTGTAGGATCTTGCCATTACCTTATCTCCGGGTGAGAATTGTTCTTTTCTAGTTCCTTTAACATTTTCGATTTGTTTTTCTTGTTGTAATAACCTATGGTAATTGTTGTCAGGTCTTATTAAGTCTAAACGTGTTCTGATCATTCTTCCTAACATCAGTATAGCTGGCGTTTCTCCTGTAGTAGAATGAGGAGCGTTACGGTGGTGTATCAGATATCTTTCTATCAACGTTTCAATGTTTTTGTGTTGTTTATGTTTATCGTTCAAGGAAGATATTAAACACTTTTTGAACGATTTTACCGCATTTTCCGCCGCACCATTGGTAGCAGGATGCCCTGGTGTAGTTAGTTTGTGCTGTACTCCATTTTTTATTAAGAATTCTTCTGTCTGCTGTGATACTAGTTGTGATCCGTTGTCACTAACCAATACTTTCGGTATTCCAAATCTAGCAAAAGTTCGTCTTAGAGCATTTACTGTTGTCTGACTAGTAATACTTTTCATAATATCGACTTCTGCCCATTTTGAAAATGCGTCTAAAACTATTAGAAACATGTGTCCTTTTATTGGGCCACATAAATCGATATGAATTCGCTCGAAAGGACCTGCTGGTATTTCCCAAGGTGTTAGTCTGGTTTTTTGTGGGCTGGATCTGAGCTTTAAACACGGAATACATGCTTTAATCATTACCTCAATTTCGTTATCCAGTCGAGGCCACCAAAAATATGTTCTAGCAGTAGCTTTCGTTTTCACAATGCCCATGTGCGTGCTATGCACTTCATTTAATAGGTTGTGCCTCAATTTTTCTGGTATAATTACACGGTACCCCCACATGAGAATTCCTCTCTCGCATGTTATTTCTTCCTTTCTTATGAAATATGGTTTGAAACTTTCCTCAGTTACAACTGCTGGCCATCCATGAAGTACCCAGTGTAGTACTTTTGCTAAAACCGGATCTCTTCTTGTTTCTATCTCAACTCGCTTTGAGTCGATTGGCAATTCTTTCTCTACAATATCCAAATAATTTATTTGTTTGCTTGTATTTTCAGATTCTGATGGTACTGCTAATCTAGACATAGCGTCGGCTACTACATTGTTGCTGCCTTTTTGATATTCTATATCAAAATTGAAATTCATCAGGAATACAGCCCAGCGCTGCAGTCTTGACGCTGCCATCATCGGTATCCCTTTTTTCGATCCAAAAATAGCAGTCAGCGGTTTGTGGTCGGTCATTACTGTGAATTTTCGCCCCCACAAATATTGTTGAAATTTCTTCACCACTGTGAATATGGCCAATGCTTCTCTGTCGATGACAGAATAATTTGCTTCCGCTTCTGACAGCGTTCTTGATGTAAATGCTATTGGACGAAAACTACCGCCTTCCAATTTATGTTGCATTACACCTCCAACTCCCGATATTGATGCGTCACACTCTACAACTATGGGTAATGTCGGATTGAAGTGTACCAATATTCGGTCTGATATTATTTCAGCTTTAATTTTTGCCATGGCTTCTTCCCGAGCTTTTCCCCATATAAATGTGACACCGTCTTTTAAAAGGTCGTATATCGGTTTCATTATCTGGGACGCTCCAGGAATAAATTTACCGTAGAAATTTACAAGTCCAGCAAAAGCCTTTATTTGTGTTTTTGTTTGCGGAGTTGGTGCGTCTACTATGGCTCTTATCTTTTCTGTGGATTTACTCAATCCTTCACTTGATATGGTATGTCCTAGATACTCTATTTTTTCTTTGAAGAATTCGCACTTGCTAAGTTCAGCTTTTAATCCCGCTTCATCTAGCCTTTTACAAACTGCTTCCAAAGTTTCTAAATGTTCTGCTTGGTTGTTCCCTGTTATCAATATGTCGTCCAAGAAACAAATAACATTTTTTATTCCACTGAAAAGCTGATCCATAGTTCTTTGGAATAGGCCACTAGCTACTGATATTCCAAATGGCAGTCTGTTTACCTTAAACACTCCCTTATGTGTCGACCATGCACATAACACAGATGATTTTTCATCTAATTGCAGTTGGTTATAAGCTCTGCTTAGATCTATTTTGGAGAATTGTTTACCTTTTCCCAATGTAGTGAATAATTCTTCTATTCTGGGTAATGGGTATTTTACTTCCTCCACTGCTTTGTTTAGCGTTATTTTATAATCTCCACAAAGACGTATCTGCCCGTTAGATTTGAGTACCGGTACTAATGGTGTACCCCAGCTGCTGCTCAATATGGGTGAAATTACTCCTAATTTCTCTAGTTTATCTAACTCATTTTCAACTGCAAGCTTGTACGCTAAAGGAATAGGACGCGGTTTACAAAAAATAGGACTAATGTTTTTGTTAACCTTGATATTGAACTTAGTTATTCTGAATAGACCTAATTCTCTATTAAATACATTGTTGTATTTGCTAATTATATGTTTTACATCATTTGACGTTCCTATATAATTTATATTTGTATTTAATTTAATAAATATTCCGAATTCTTTCATGAATTTACGCCCTAATAAATTTGGTCCGCCATTTTTAACCACAAAAAATCTCACAGATTTTACAATATTATTGAAATTAATTACCTTATCAAAATATCCTATACAATTAATCGGTTCCCCAGTATATCCTCGGAAAGAACATCCTTTCAATAATGTCTGTTCTTTATAATACCTTATATAGGTGATATCTGAAATAAAACACTCTGCGGTTCCACTGTCCAATTCGAACTCAGTTGTTGTATTTCCCATTTGAATCTTGATTTTGATTGGTTCATAACTTCGATTTTTTGATGAATCCCTGATGTTGAAAATGACTTGTTCTTCTTCGGGGCTATTGAAGACGTTTCCCACAGTCTCTTCGCTGTTTATGTATTTAACTGCTGTTCTGCATGCTGCTGCCAGATGTCCCACTTTATCACACCTATTGCACTTGTATGATTTGTATTTACATACTTGTCCCTGCTGGTGTTCCTTATTACAGGCACTGCATCTCCGCTGCTTGTTATCATAATTTTGAAATGTGGGTGCTGTTACTGTTCTTCCTGGTCGTCCACCATATTGTTGATTGGAGCGACGTTGCTGTTTATTGCCGTTGTAGAAACTGCGCCGCGTACCGTGCTGCTGTCCCGTAGATTCACTCCGGTCATGCGAGTTTATTCCTCCAACGTTGCCACGTCTCACCCATTTCACATCCTCACCAATCCTCTCTTTCATGCTAGCTTCCTTTTGTATCGCTCTTTTTAATGCATCCTCCATTTTTATGTCGCCATTTTCCTCGCATAAACGGTCTCTAATTTTTCCTTGACGCATTGCACATATAAATTTATTTTTAATAACATCTTCAAGTTCCTTGAATTGGCAATGAATAGATAACTTACGTATTCGGGTGTACCATTCCAAAATTGTTTCATTTTCGCTCTGAGCGGCTTCTTCGAATTTGATTCTTTCAGCAAATATTGCGTATAAAATGCCATAACGTGATCTTAGCGTTTCACATAATGTTTTAAATGGTGCTTCACCCATTTTCATTGGGTAGAGTAAACTTTTTATTACTGTGTATGTGTCTAAATTCAATAATTGTAATAAAATACCGGCCTTTTTTTCATCCTCAATAATTTTAGATATATTAAAAAAATGTTCCAATCTTTCCTCGTATATATCCCATTCATTTTTTTCTCCACAGAATTGAGTAAATTGAACTGCTTTAAGCTGTTGAATTACTGAAGCATCCGAATTTTCTACAATCGCCATTTTGCAAATTTATCACTTTCACTTTTCTTTTTATCCCGTCTCGTCGCCAATGTTATGTTTTAGGGTGGTTTGATAAATAATGCATCACTACAATTATCGACTGTATTATACACTTTTAATATACATGGTAATTTGGATATACAATATTAACTATTACAAAACTATAATTAGGTTGAGTTGGTTTGGTGGACTCTGGACGACTGCCCGTTCTCCTGGAACGTCCGCCGCGTTCCTTGTGCCATGTTGCCAACACACTACCTTGTGCCATGTTGCCAATACATTACAGTTAGCAATGTCTCAAATTTTTCATAACTAAAGAGATTATTGCCAGCCACTTGTTTTAAGTGGTGTTTGATACTCTTAACAGCAGCTTCTCACAAGCCGCCAAAGTGTGGAGATTTTGGTGGAATAAATTTCCATTGTATTCTATCTTGGGCTGTCTGAGTCTCAACTGCCAATTGTTTTATTTGTTCCGACAAAATTAGTCCTGTTGTCAGAGTATATGGAATGCGGTTTTCCTCTTCGTACAGTGAATCTCTTTAAACAGTTTAAAAATGCTAGTGACCGTTTCAAGATGTACGGCCTTCGTACAAAAACATATGAATACTGCTATGTACCCTTTTTGTTTACGGGATCCCTTTGTTCGATAAGGTTTTATGTTGAATGGCCCACAAAAATTAACACCGCAATGGAAAATAGTGGAGATGCCGTTATTCTTTTTTGGGTAATTGGCCCATTATTGGTTGTGCGAGTATTGGTTTAGCCCGGCAACATTTTACACACTCTCGCAGTATCTTTTTTGTTGTTGATCTCCCACCTATTGGCCAGAATTTAGAACGCAAAGTGTTTAACAGTAAGTTTACCCCACCGTGTAGTTGTTCAAGACGAGCGTGGTTTATAATTACCTTAGTTATGGTGTGGTTTTTTGGCAAAATGATTGGATGTTGTTGATTATATGCCAGCTCTGAATGTAACAAACGTCCTCCAACTCGCAATATGTTACAATTATCCAGAAATGGATTTAATCTAATCAATTTGCTTGATTTTTTTATTGTGGTTGATGCTTTCAAATCCATGATGTCACTGGCAAATTTGGATGTTCGTGCCAGTCGAATCAGTTGAAGTAGTGCCCTTTCTAATTCTTCAACTGATAGTGATCCATAATTACGTTTCTCTTTGGACTTAAATTTGCAGTTTGAGACAAATCGTAGACAATAGGCCATAGTGCGTTTTAGACTTTGACGTTGTTTGGTTAAAAATTTATTGTAAATCATTGTCCAAAATCAACAAACTGACTGTTGTAAATTTAAGATCTGGTGGTTTTGGTTTCTGTAATAGTGATAATGGCCATTGTTCTTCCTTTTTTGTTAAAAATTTTGGTCCGTGCTACCACAAAGAGAGAGAAGTTAGTTGAATTGTATTTGTCCCTCTTGAGATTGCATCTGCTGGATTGTTAAGAGATGCCACATGATGCCATTGATTTGCTAAAGTTAATGATTGTATTTCGCTAATTCTATTTGCAACAAATGTTTTATAAGGTTTTGATTGAGATTTGGTCCAATCTACAACTATTGTAGAATCTGTCCAATTGTGATATTTTTATGTAGTGCATCTTTTGTAGCCGCGATAAGTTGAACTAGTAACAAGGCACCGCACAGCTCAAGACGAGGAATTGACTGCACCTTTATTAGAGCTACTCTCAATTTCAAACAGAGTAAATGTATTTTGTAGTCTCCATTTTTTGACTTTGTTTTGATGTATCTACATGCTCCATATGCCCTCTCCGAAGCGTCACAAAAGCCGTGCAATTTAATCTAATTTTCTTTCACTGTTCTTCTTGGTATCTTGATTTGATCTAGCGTTTCTAATTCTTTTTCATATGTTATCCATCTTGAATAGAGATTCATCGGAACTGATTCGTCCCAATCAAGTTTTAACTCCCATAAATTTTGTATGATTATCTTAGCAGTGATGATGACAGGTTCAAGTAATTCTAATGGGTCAAATATTTGCGACGATTTTGATAAAATTACACGTTTTGTAATCTTTACATGGTTTTTGATCATTATTGGGTGAGAAAACTGAAATGTGTCTTCATTACTGTTCCATAATAATCCCAATGTTTTTAATGTTGACTTGTTATTAAACAACAATTTTTCGTTTTTTGGAGCATTCTTTGAAGTGTCATCCAATATTTTACTTGAATTTGAGCGTCATTTTCTTAATTGAAATCCACCCTTTTTGAGTAGTTGTTACAACTCCTCTTGTGTTAGACCTAGCATGTCTTCAGAATTTGCTTCAGTAATGCAATCATCAACGTAGAATTTTTTTTTCAAAATTTCCTTTGCATATAAATATTTGTCTTCTCCAGAATTTGATAATTGATGTAATTCTGATGGCTTGGAAAGGAGCTGATGTTGTTCCATATATAATGGATGTTAGTTTGTACGTGCTTATAATTTTGATTGTTTGGATGCACCTTGGTTTGACAACATTTTACATTTTTTTTATGTCTCCCGTGAGTACAAATTGATGCTTTCGAAATCGCACAATTATTGCGTCATCCTGAATGGTAGGTCCTATGTAAAGTGTGTCGTTTAATGACACACCGGTGGATGTTCTTGCAGAACCGTCAAAAACGACTCTAATCTTTGTTGTACTACTGTCGGTCTTGAGAATGCAATGATGTGGTAGATAGTATCCGTTTGTATTGCATTCCATTTTTTCCATGTGACCCATGTTCTCATACTCCGCCATAAAATTACGATAATCTTGATGTAACGACAAATTGTTTTTTAATTTTTTCTCAATTGACAACAGTCGGCTGGTAGTGGCCTGCTTTGAAGATTTCAATTTTTGTATGTTGCTGTTAAATGACAATCTTACAATAAAACGTCCATCCTTGTCACAGTTTATTGTATTTGTGAAATGTTCTTCACAAATTCTTTGTTCTGGTGTAAGATAGCGTTTTTGAGTCACTTGTTCTAACTCCCAAAATTGTTGTAACCGTTTGTCGATTTGTAGTGTGCTGACGTGACAGGTTGTATTATGATCGGTACCATATGTGCTGCCAGAGACAATCCATACTAATCTTGTTTTTTGTAGTATTGGCTTTTGTTTGTTCTTTGTTAATGACAGCTAGCCAATGGAAAGTAGTTCCCAAAATATATTTGCTTCTAATAACATGTCAATCCTTCCAGACTTGTCAAAGTTTGGATTGGCTAATGGAGTATTCTTGGGAATTGTGTATTTTGATGTGTCTAATAGTATTGATGGTTGTTCAGACGTAATAGTGGATATTACAAGAAATACACTTGGTTAAGACGTAACCTTTGACACAATTGTTTGGTGATGAAGTTGGATTGTGATCCATTGTCTAGAAGTGTACGTCAGATATGTTGTTTGCCGTTTTTGTCATTGATATAAACACTGGATGTTGCAAGAATGACGTATTGGTGCCTGTCTTCTTTAGTTGCAGCGCATGATGTAACTAGTGATTGTGGAAAAAGGCTATTGTGCTTTTCATTGCAAGTTTTGCAGCGTCTCGATTTGCATTGATCCAACGAGTGACCCTTTCCTAGACAGTTTATGCATAGCTTTAAGCTGTTTGCTTTTGCCAATTTATCTTTACAAAATAAATTGTGGAAAGTGGTGCAGTTGTAGATGCCATGGTTTTAACTGCATACATAGCATTTAAAACTGGTTTGCGTTGCCAACGTATGAGTGTATCGAGGTTTTGGCGGTTTCAAAGATGCAGGTCGTGCTTTCAACAGCTAACATCGCTGATCCAGAAATTCAATTGCGTCGTTTAATGTTGGCTTTTGTATTTTAATGCTATGTTCTTCTCATTTATCTTTGGTCAAACGATCTAATTTGGATGTTGACAGATAGAGCAGTAATGTGTCTTTGCTTGGTTTGTCTATTGCACTTAACGCACACATGTTTTTGGTGAATTCATTGACATGATTCCTTATTGATATCGCTGAATCTTTGTCAACCCTTTTCAATTCAAACAGCCGCCGAAGATGATTTTCGACAATAATTTTTTTGTTTTTAAAACGAACTTTTAATTGTGATCGTGCTACTGGATAATTTGCGGATGTGGTCAATATAAAAGCTATTATTTGTTGAGCTTCTCCTGTCAGACATGATCGGAAATACTTGAATTTTTGGATGTCACTCAACGCCTCGTTTGTGTCCATCAATGAATTGAACACATCGATAAATGAACTGCGCCATTAAATTTGGGCAGTGAGATTGTTGGCAATCGGATTTTTCGACTGATAAAAGACTTGTGGGTCCATTCGCTGATTTGCGTGCTAATGCCTTTGAAAATGCAGTAGCCATTGAACAATATAATTTTTCAAAGTTAGCCATCTCTTGGCATTGGTATTCATCGAGATTGACTAACTCTTCTGTTTCGATCATTTTGATCTCGGCTTAAATTGCTTCAAATTTGATTGCTGTGTTTTTCTTCTTGTCAACTTTTAACTGAATTATATTCTATACAGAATATTGTAAGTGGGAAAATACACTCAACAGTGTGTAATCATTTTGTCAATCTGGCTTCACGAGTTTTGGTTTTCCAGCATTGTTTTAACCATGTTGCCTATTAGTACTTTTTGTCCGACGTTCTTTTCAGTTTCATCTCTGATGTGGATAAAGTAGATGCATTTTTTTGTGGCGTGCGTGACCATGTCTGAAAATAAAGTTGTTGTTTGTTATGTAATTTTATAGCTGGATTAATTGAGTTGGATTTGAACTCATGGCTTTTTTGAACTTTGCCAATGCTAATAAAATTTTATAGCCGAGTCGAATCTAGTTTTTCGAACTAGTTTTAGATTTGTTCAAAGCGCTACTGTTTCTATTGGGGGCTGAGCCGGACATTTAAACACCTTCAATGTTTTAGTAGATAGCCTATATTAATTTTGGAGCTGGTTTTATTTGGTTGCTATTTTCATGAACATTGACATAGCTCTCTTCAGAAGATTTTGAAGAATTGTATACATAGTTTATTTATTTGCAATGTTGACGTGTGGTATTGTGCATTTGTTAAATAAAAGGATGGTAGTCTGTTGTTGAAAAATTAGTTGCAGTATGTCATCGCAATTTGAAATGTGCAGCTCACAATGTAACCAAATTTGAAAGTTTTTTAGATGGGTGTACTAGTAACTGACTCAAACTAAGGAGGAAATTGAGAAAAGAAAGACCTTAAGTGCTTAAGCTAATGTTTCAAAATTCCGGTTTATGAATTGTGTGAAGGAAATAAAGGAAATCAAAGTTAGCCAACCCGTAGACTTACGGATAAAAGAAAATAAACTTAAAAACGCTCTTTCTCATACGAGTCTCTCTTTGGGAAATAGATCAGTAACTTCCTTAGTATTATAGATACTACCAACGCCAATTTTATTAAAGTGCTCGTTACCTGTAAGTAGAATATGAAGTTTGAAAGTCACTAGGTCAAAATATCTACAAATGTATTTCTCCTGAACTTTGAATGATTTGCCAAACATGGAAATCCCAATTGTTTGTTGTAGAGATTGACTTGTGTGAAGAACAAGTTTTGTTATCATTTAGAGTTTGTTGACTGATATGACTTATTTGTTTATATGGTAACCATAAAAAAGTCATCAAACTACAGATTGTTCTTATAATTATAAACTATTTTATTTGTTGCAACAAACTGAACAGTGTTGCAAAGGTTTATACGCTCTCTCACTCTCCTAGCAAGGTGCCACGGTTAGATTTTTTGGCTAAACTAAAATCCATTTCTGGTTCAGAGTAGAAAAACATTAAATATCAATTTTTAATAACAGCGGCAATACTCTATATACAGCTTTAAATGCTCAAATTGTTTATTATTCTTTTTAGAAAACTTCTAATATTAACAAAACTGCAAGATGCAAAGTTTAGTCAAAGTTTGCTCTAGTATTTATTTTTGCTTATTGAATATGTGAGGGTCTATACACATGTGGAGTTTGAGGGAATTGTCTGGCATAAATCCCCAATTGTAAGTGCATCGACATGTCGGTAAATCAGTCGACCATAAATATGTTAAAACATTTGAACTAAATTTGAAAACAATAGCGGTCAATTATCTTTTACACAAAACAAAAATAACATGTAAATTGTTAAACTTAAAAACTAAATGCAAGATACTTTATAAGAAAATTTAGAATTTTAACATTACCATTGTAAATATAAATTAACATAGCATAAGAAACGTTTTATTCGAGAAGAATAGCTATAAGCTCATTGTATTTTTAGCTCATAACAATTCTTCACTTAAATTTCATATAAAACATGTTAAAAGTAGAGATGACGATTGATTTACAAACTTATATTAAAATAATGTGGGACCGGGTACTAGAATCGAAAAATTACGGAAACGTGTTACAGGCCTTGCTTAGCGCCAGTTCACATCGTAGCAATACTAATAAGAACCCAAATTTATACAATTTTGTCATGATGTCTGCTCCGGCACGAACTCAATTTATTAAATCGTTTGAGCACATTCTGGTTACGTGTTAACAATTTTGTCGTAGCACATTATCTCTTTATGAAATGAAAAATTATTATCACCGTGTTGTCTGATAAAACACATTCGTCCTATTTAAATTCAATTGGATATTAAACATACAGTCACGGTTCCATTGGTTAAGCCATTATGGTAGGGTGCTTAAGTAATAAGAACAGGAGCGAGAAAGACGGAAAGTTGACGACAACCTTTCAGGTCAGAGGATTAAAAAGGGAACCGCTTCTCACACCAGCAAGTATAAACGAGATAGATATAGCCAGAGTGGCATTAAATGTGCATCGGTGTCTGCAGAAGGAAGGCTGGTCGGCTGGTTTAGTTACGAAAGAACCGTGGAGTAGTTGTGTACACGTTTTATTAAGTATTCGTACAAAATGTTCGCATCGATTTTTCGCACTGGTGGCAGAAGTGCAATTAATTTGGAAAGGCAGATTGCTGCAAATGGAAAACTTACAAAGAGTATGGATGCGGGTCGTAGCGTGGTAAGTGCATTGACACCGATTTTCTATTGATAAACAAAACGTGCAAGGTCACATGCAACAGATTGTTGGATAAATATAACTTTCATATGGGTTGCGTTAATTTGTAATTAACATTAATGCAATTCTATTTTTAGAACAAATTAGTTTAATTTAAATATGTAGAATCTCTTCATAATCATTAAATATTGCAATATCATTTATAAAATTGAAACGTTTATAATAAATTATAATATATTTCTTCTATACCAAATTGGGAGCGTGAAAGGAATATTTATATTGTTTGTTGTGAAAACAATATAACAAAATAAATTAACTGATTTAATTTTTTTTATATTAATATTAAACAGGTTTAAAGTTCAGTAAAGCTGCAGCGATTTAGTTTTCATTTTGCGAGGATTGTTGTAAATGTTTTATACCTGTTTGTTTATACCTGAGTGCAATAATTGGATGATTTTGTACTACAACAGATTATTTTTCATTTAGAATTGTCGTTATTATTTTAGCGATTTATAAATGTTAAACATTTACCTTTTATAACTGATTTTTTTGAATTGTACAATATAATTATTTTATGATAATAAATGCATTTTCTGCTTGAGTAAAAATGTGTAATAAATAACTACTGTTGAGAGAATGTGTTTTTTGCTTTGAATGGAAATTCTTAACAATTTTATGCTATAAATTGATATAATATGGGTTTTTAGCCATTTATTTGCTTTACTTTGGTTTTTGACAAACGTACACATAATTTGCCGTTTGAATATATTCTAAGATTTTTGAAATTACAAGTGAATAAGAGATAGAGATAAGAGATTGTGTTTTATGTACAGATAAATTGTATTTTTTTACTTTCAAATTGTTAATCCGGCTTTCAAAATTATAAATCTAACTGCAAACCCGGTTTTTAAAACTGCAAACTTGGTTTTAATAGTGTGCATCAGGCTTTTAAATTTAAAATCCGGCTTTTTAAAGTATAAATCCAGTTTTAAATTTAACTTCCAAATTATTAATCCGGATTTAAATCTAGGATTTAAAACTAAATATTTGGTAGCATATTAAATTTGACTGCCAAACTGTTATCCGGCCTCATTTCAAATTTGGCCGTTAAATCAGTAAATCAGGCTTTGAAAAGTGTAAATGCAGCATTCAAAAATAAAAACCCGGCCATCAACTTGTTCAATTCCACTGCCAAAGTATTATCAAGCTTTTAAAACTGTACATACGGCTTTTAAAGTGTAAAACTTTAGTGCTAAATTGTTAATTTGGCTTCTGAATTATAAATCTGACCTCTAAACTGTAATCTGGTTGTTAAAAATATATAAAAACGTAATTTCGACCACCAGCCTCCAAGTTATAAATTCAGTTTTTGTAAGTTTAGCTTTCAGAACTGAAAACTCAATATTTGGTTTTAATAAAAAAAGTGAGGATACACAAATTTATTATTGAATTGAATTTCTACTTTTAAAACTGTAAATTTGCTTTTCAAAGTGTTAAATTTTACTATCAAACTTTTAATCCGTTTTCTAAATTATCAACGGTCTTTAAAACTATAAAGTGTTTAAAACTATTTTTAAAGTGTAAATCCGGCCTTTAAACTGTTAAATTTATTTGCTAACAGTTAATTTAACTTCTAAATTTTAAATCTGGCAACTAACACTTTAAATTGTTAATCCGGATTTTAAATTATAAATCCGACCTTTAAAAATGTAAATAAAGCTTTTCAAATTTTTTAAAATCTTTAGTATTTTTTCAGTTTCTATAACTTATTACTAGTCTTTTGATCGGTTTATGAAGGTATCAAATACTTCAAATTTTTAATAATGTATGGGGTTTATGGTACTTCTGAGAGCTGCTAAACGTGTATTTGTAAGAGTTAATGTTAAAAATAAGCATTTTTACCATATTTTGCAGTTTTTTAACTTTTAGACTTCTAAAACTCAAATACACAAAACAAATTTATACTTTCCAACTAACTTACATCAAGATACGTCAACTTTGGCGGTTGTCCAAAAATGCTCCTTTTTACCCAGCCCACTGAGAACAAAAAACATGGTTTTACTGCTTTTGCTGCTTGTAGACAAGACATAAACTTAAAATTCTGATCAATTTTTGTTTGCGTTTAAAATTGCGATTTTTAAACAAAAATGCAATGTTTCAAAAATAAAGTTAAAAAACGTAGAATTTTAAGTGTTTCATATCTTCAAGAACCATCAAAAGACTAAGATATTAAAAAAAACTGAAGCGTTTTTGACGCCCCCCTTGCCTTGTCAAGTTCTACTGTTAAATTGTCAATTCGGCCTTTAAAACAGTAAATTCGGCTTTTAAAGTGTTGAATTTTACTGTCAAACTAATAATCCGGCTTTTAAATTATAAATCCAACTTTGAAATCTGTAGAGCCGGTTTTTAAAAGTATAAATTACATAATAAATACGTTGTTTAAAATGTAATTAGTGCTTTTAAAATGCCAAACTGTAAATCCGCCATACAAACTTTAATTCCAGTCTTCAAAGTGTTAAATTTAAATTTAACCGTCAAATTGTTAATCCGATCTTTAAATTATAATTCCACCATTTAAATCTGTAAATCCGGCTTTTAAAAGTGCAAATGAGTCTTGAAAAATTAAAATTTGGCTACCAACGAGTCTAATCTACTGCTAATCGGTATTCAGGTTTTTGACAGGACAGGCAAATTCTTGCGAGGTTAGTTTGTTGGGGTAAGAAAGAGTGATGCGTCCGGCGTCATTTTTTTAAATCCTGTCATTAACTGTTTAATATATTAAAATATTTTCAAAAAGAACTAAAAACTTTTTAAAAGTGTAAAATTTTATTTACATCAAAATATTGTCAGAAAGCAGAAAGTCCGGTAATAAACTGTTTAAAATTTTTATTAATTAAATATCATAAATAATAAAATCCGGCCTTGAAACATAAAAATATTGTTAGAAAGTAACAAAATCCGGCCACAAACTGTTAAAAAAGTGTCATTTTGTTTATAAAATCCGGCTAAAAAGTATAAAAATATTGTCACAAAGTACAAAAATTTACCACAAACTGTTGAAAACTGCAACATTCTATTTAACAAAAAATTCTGCCATAAAATATTTTATTTATAAGCTTTTGTCTTCTTCTTCTTTTTCTTCTTCTTCTTCTTCTTCATCATCCTTGTATTATCCAATGCTGGATATAAGCCTCTTCTAGTCTCTTTTATGATTCCCTACCTTGGGCTTTCCTCATCGACATTTTTCCACCTATTTCCATCACATCATTTAGCCATCTCATTTGTGGTCTTCCTCTACTTCTCTTGGTTTCCCGTGGTCTTGCTGTATGTCCAACCCATCTCCATTTGAGACTCGCGATGTTTCATCACATCTGTTATTTTCGTTTTATTTTGGGTTTCGATGTTTCGTATTCGATCTCTTAGAGATACCCCCAGGATAGCACGCTCCATCGCTCTTTACGTGACTCTCAGTTTTACTGTCACCTTTTTTATAATGACCATGTTTCTTTTCTTCTCCATTTGTTTTATTGTCTCCGGTGTTAGTTTTGTTTCTCCATTTTTCCTTACTTTGCTACAGATCTTCTTTGTTGCTACTTGAATGTTGTTTGTTATCTTTTCTGTCATATGGTCTATGTTCATATTTTGTGATTTTATTAATGGGTTAAAAGTTTTTTCTCCAGTTCTTTTTGATACTCTTTTTGGTTTAGCAGCAGAGCGTCTGAAGTTGGAAAAATATGGTTGGTCATTATTCTTGTTCTTTTCATCTTTGTATTTGTTTTAATAGTTTCTCTGACCAATCTATGGTTGCTTTCAGTATTGAATTTGTTAAGTATAAATAAGTTTCTACAAATGCTTTTGTCGCTAGATAGTATGTAATCTATTTCGTTTTTTGTTTGGCCATCCGGGTGGTGCCAGATCCATCTTCTTTGCTTCTGTTTCTCGTAGAATGTGTTTAGGCAGAATAGTTTTTGCTGGTAGTTTTGAGGTAGTTTCTATCTTCTATCTCCTCTTTCATTTCTTTCTCCTAGTCCGAAATTTCTAACGTATTTCCTATCATGTATGTTTCTTCTTCCTAGTTTAGCATTTAGATCTCCGGTTATTATAGTATGACTGGTTCTTTCCTGGTTTCTTGCCTGTGTGATGTCCTCGTATAGCTGTTCTATAAGTTCGTCGTCGGCGGTAGCGGTTGGTGCATAGCAATTTATTAGTTTAATACTGCATCTGTTGTTTAGTCTTAATATGGTGTAAATGACTCTTTCTGACATTGAGCCATATTTGCTTACTAAATGTTTTTTTTGGTTTATCATTAGTGCTACGCCATTTGTATAGTCAGTTTCCGATTTTTTCTGGTATAATGTGTCCGGACTTAAGGGTAGTTCTCGCCTTGGAGTCTCGTTTCGCATATCCCTATAACGCTTCACTTTATGTTATTTAACTTTTGTTCGAGTTCTCTTAGGTGATTTTCTGTTCTCATTGTTTTGATGTTATATGTTGTGATATAGAATGTATGTTCAGTAGTTGTTATCGTCTTTTTGTTTCTCCCAGAATTCTTGAAGCTACCCGAGTGGGATTTTGAATCTCACCCAGCTGGGGTATTTGAGTTTTAAAATTGGACACGGCAGACGCCGTGTGCAGCCGCCCAATTTGGGTATAGACGCTGCTTTATTAGTTTTGTTCCGCCTCGAGTATTTAATTTCCCCGGTACCACCTATATCTAGAAGGCATTCCCCTATCCGCCACCTGGGGAGGCGCCCAGTAGGAGTTCTAATAAACCACGCTGGAAAAAAAAATGTCAATAAGTATCAAATTTTACTATAAAATGTTAAAAAACTGCAACACTATTTATAAAAAGTCAAAAATTCTGTCATATAAAATACTAAATCAAAAAACAAAATCCGGCCAAAAACGGTTGAAAACTGCTAATTTTTTTTTCTTAAAATGTCAAAAATAGCTAAATCTTCCCTTTAAATTTTAAACAAGTGTCAGAAAACACTAAAATCCGGCTATAAACTGTTAAAAAGTGTACAAACTTTAATGGAATCTTGAAAATCCTAAAATTCATCTATAAAATATAAAATATATTTTTACAAAAAACCAAATTTTGGCATAAACTGTTGAAAAGTGCAAAATTCTTTTAATGAAATGTCAAAATAGCAAAATCCTGCCTAGAAATTTTAAACAATTGTCAGAAATCAACAATATTCGGCTATAAACTGTTAAAAAGTGTACAAATAATAAAAATCAACTATAAAATATTAATGATATTTTTAGAAAAAAACCAAATTTTGACACAAACTGTTGAAAAATACAAAATTGTTTTAATAAAATGTTAAAAAAAAACCAAAAGCCGGTCTTGAAATTTTGATATTTGTCAGAAAGCACCAAATCCGGTCATAATTTATTTTAAATAAAAATTTTAATATAGGTATTAGATGATCAATGCATGATTGGATTGAGTCATATTTAACACACAGATCTAATTATGTGACATTGAATGGTGTTTTGTCTAGTACGTTTAAAAATGATACAGGTGTTGGCCAGGGATCAGTACTAGGTCCTTTGTTGTTTGTCTTATTTGTTAACGACCTGCCAAATTTTATATTAAATGGTAAAGTATTTATGTATGCAGACGATACGTCTGTTTTAGTAAATGCTGCAACCTCAAACGAACTTGAAATTAAAATAAATACAATTTTCTCTGAGTTTCAAGAATGGTGTACACGGAACACCTTAGTAATTAATATGGACAAAACCCAAACAATTTTATTTAAAAATAGAAATGATGTTAATATTAGGTTAAACCAAACTGAATTTAGCAATACCGCAAAAATTCTAGGTGTCACGTTTGATGAAAATTTGAACTGGACTTATCATATTGATTATGTCTGTTCAAAGCTAGCAAAAGCTACTTTTGCTATCATAAATTTAAAAAAAGAACTGCCTATATCACATCTTATGTCAGCATATTATGCACTTGTTTACAGCGCAATTAATTATAATATTATAGTATGGGGTCAATCAAAGGACTTGCATAGAATATTTGTTATGCAAAAACGCATTTTACGCATTATTTACAACATACCTCAAAGCGAATCATGCCGTGATGTATTTCGAAACAATAAAATGTTAACTGCTGTCAGTATATACTTATTTAAAATATGCATTTATGCTTTAAAAAATAAAGAAAATTTTCCACAAGAACCAGTTCATAATTACGAAACAAGGAATTCAACAAACATATACATTCCAAAATATAGACTATCAAAATTTAAAAAATCGCCAATTTGTGCTGCTAGTTATATCTATAATAA
Organism: Tachinus rufipes; assembly: GCA_963932245.1. Taxonomy (NCBI): domain Eukaryota; kingdom Metazoa; phylum Arthropoda; class Insecta; order Coleoptera; family Staphylinidae; genus Tachinus; species Tachinus rufipes. The sequence goes on from OZ010748.1 coordinate 58,994,710, forward strand.
ACTACCTACTCAAATAAAAATACAACCAAATCTTAATAGCTTTAAAAAATTGTTAAAGGATTTTCTAATTTTAAAATGTTTTTATTCTTTAAATGAATTTTATAATTGAATTTTGTAAAAAATATTTTAATCTACTTGTATTTTATTGTATAAAAATGTTTTTAATATGTTAATTTATATTTAATGTTTGTGACGAGCCATTCTATGTATCTCTTTGGCAATAAACGTATCTATCTATCTATCTATCTATCTATCTAAATTCCAGCATTTAAATCTGTAAATCCGGCTTTTAAAAGTGCAAATGAGGTTTTGAAAAATAAAAATTTGGCTACAAGCGTGTCTAATCTACTGCTAAGCGGTATTCAAGTTTTCGACAGGACAGGCAAATCCTTGCGAGGTTAGTTTGCTGGGGTAAGAAAGAGTGATGCGTCCGGCGTCATTTTTTTTAATCCTGTCATTAACTTTTTAATATATTAAAATATTTTCAAAAAGAACTAAAAACGGTTTAAAAGTGTAAAATTTTATTTACATCAAAATATTGTCAGAAAGCACTAAAGTTTGGTAATAAACTGTTTAAAAATTCTATTAATTAAATATCATAAATTATAAAATCCGGCCTTGAAACATAAAAATATTGTTAGAAAGTAACAAAATCCGGCCACAAACTGTTAAAAAAGTGTCATTTTGTTTATAAAATCCGGCCAAAAAGTATAAAAATATTGTCAAAAAGTACAAAAATTTACCACAAACTGTTGAAAACTGCAACATTCTATTTATCAAAAAATTCTGCCATAAAATATTTTATTTATAAGCTTTTGTCTTCTTCTTCTTCTTCTTCTTCTTTTTCTTCTTCTTCTTCTTCTTCTTCTTCTTCTTCATCATCCTTGTATTATCCAATGCTGGATATAAGCCTCTTCTAGTCTCTTTTATGATTCCCTACCTTGGGCTTTCCTCATCGACATTTTTTCACCTATTTCCATCACATCATTTAGCCATCTCATTTGTGGTCTTCCTCTACTTCTCTTGGTTTCCCGTGGTCTTGCTGTATGTCCAACCCATCTCCATTTGAGACTCGCGATGTTTCATCACATCTGTTATTTTCGTTTTATTTTGGGTTTCGATGTTTCGTATTCGATCTCTTAGAGATACCCCCAGGATAGCACGCTCCATCGCTCTTTACGTGACTCTCAGTTTTACTGTCACCTTTTTTATAATGACCATGGTTTCCAGTTCATATGTGAGCACCGGAAGTATGCAGCCGTCATATACCTTCCGTTTCATGCTCTTCGGAATGTTTTTATATTTTAGTATAAAGCTTAGTTTGTTGAAAGCAGCCCATCCTAGTTGGATTCTACGTGCCACTTCAGCGGTTTGGTTTTCTTTTCCAGTTTTAATTTTATGGCCGAGGTAGATATAGTGTGGACCCTTTTCTATTATTCTGTTATCAATGGTTATGTTTTGGAGGTCAGTAGATAGTATTTTGGTTTTGTTTAGATTCGTTTTTAATCCAATCCGTTTTGAGTTTTCGGTTAACTCTGTTAGGATGGAGTGTAGTTCTTGGGCATCAGTACTTACTAACATTATGTCGTCCGCAAATCTCAAGTGGTTAAGGTATGTTCCATCAATGTTAACGTTTTTAGTGTTTTTAAAGACGTTCTCCAATGCCATTGTAAATAATTTTGGCGATATAGTATCTCTTTGTCTGACGTCTTTACCAAGAGGTATTTTATCAGTCTTTAGTTTTTCGAGTATTTTTATGTAAAAGGTTGCGTCTTTGTATATATCTTTAATAATTGCGGAGTACTTAGAGTCGATCCTGGCATCATTCATTGCAGAGAGGAACGCCCAGGTTTTGATGTTGTCAAAGGCTTTATGGTAGTCTATAAATGCAATGTGTATTGGTATATTATATTTTGTTGTTTTTTTTTATCAGAGTTTTAATGGTTTGCAGGTGGTCGAGAATGCCAAAAATTTTCCGATACCCTGCTTGTTTCACTGGATGGTATAGATAGCTTGTACAAGTGAGACAGTAGTTTCCCATATTGGTGGTGTCTCCTTTATTGTGTATTAATATCACTTCTGCGTTCTTCCAGGATTGAGGCACTTTGCCTTCTAGAAGGCATTTGTTTAATAATTGTCTTATAGCTTCGTCCTCCCATTTTCAGCATTTCTGTTGTTATTTGATCTTAACTGGGTTCTTTTTTGCTTTTCATTTTTTGGAGAGCATGTTTTATTTCAGGTAGGGTTATTTTAGGCAGATCTTCTGATCTTACATTTAGAATAGTCTTAGGTTGCTGTTCGAGTTGATTGGGGCTAGGTATAACCGATGTGTATATTCGTTCGTAAAAAGATTTGATTTTTGTAGCAACTTTTGTTTTGTCTGATGTAATATTTCCCTGCTTGATTTTGAAGATCTTTTGTTTTCCTTTTGAGAGCTTTGATTTTAGAACTTTTGAGTTTTTGTTGTTCTCAATTATTATTGTTTTTAGAATTTGTTTGGTTTTGCATGGTTTTAAGTCAGTTTGTATTTTCTTTTTTACTAGGTTATTAATATCTCTATACTTTGGTGCGTCCCGGTCGGTGTTTCTTCTCTTTTCTATTTGTTTTGTTGTCTCCGGTGTTAGTTTTGTTTCTCCATTTGTCCTTACTTTGCTACAGATCTTCTTTGTTGCTACTTGAATGTCGTTTGTTATCTCATTTGGTCTATGCTCATATTTTGTGATTTTATTAATGGGTTCAGTTTCTTCTCCAGTTCTTTTTGATACTCTTTTTGGTTCAGCAGCAGAGCGAGCGTCTGAAGTTGGAAAAATATGGTTGGTCATCATTCTTGTTCTTTTTATCTTTGTATTTGTTTTAATGGTTGCTTGGACCAATCTATAGTTGCTCCCAGTACTTAATTAAGTATAGATAAGTCTCTACAAATACTTTTGTTGCTAGATAGTATGTAATCTATTTCGTTTTTTGTTCGGCCATCCAAGTGGCGCCAGGTCTATCTTCTTTGTCTCTGTTTCTCGTAGATTGTGTTTAGGCAGAATAGTTTTTTGCTGCTAAGGTAGTTTATAATCCTATTTCCTCTTTCATTTCTTTCTCCTAGTCCGAAATATCATGTATGTTTCTTCTTCCTAGTTTAGCGTTTAGATCTCCGGTTATTATAGTATGACTGGTTCTTTCCTGGTTTCTTGCCTATGTGATGTCCTCCTATAGCTGTTCTATAAGTTCGTCGTCGGCGGTAGCAGTTGGTGCATAACAATTTATTAGTTTAATACTGCATCTGTTGTTTAGTCTTAATATGATGTAAATGACTCTTTCTGAGATTGAGCCATATTTGCTTACTAAATGTTTTTTTTTTCGGTTTATCATTAGTGCTACGCCATTTGTATAGTCAGTTTCCGAATTTTTCTGGTATAATGTGTCCGGACTTAAGGGTAGTTCTTGCCTTGGAGTTTCGTTTTGCATATCCCTATAACGCTCCACTTTATGTTATTTAACTCTTGTTTGAGTTCTCTTAGGTGATTTTCTGTTCTCATTGTTCTGATGTTATATGTTGCGATATAGAATGTATGCAAGTTATTTTGACTATGTTCAGTAGTTGTTATCGTCTTTCTGTTTCTCCCAGAATTCTTGAAGCTACCCGAGTTTTCTTTGGAGTGGGATTTTGAATATCACCCACCTGGGGTATTTGAGTTTTAAAATTGGACATTTTTATGATATTTGTATAGGTTTTGGCTGTTGAAATGCCGCGCTTGCCGTGCGAGTTGGCGAGTTTTCTTTCGGTCGATACTCTGGATGCAGACGCCGTGTGCAGCCACCCAATCTGGGACGCTGCTTTATTAGTTTTGGCCCGCCTCGGGTATTTGATTTCCCCGGTACCACCTATATCTAGAAGGCATTTCCCTATCCGCCACCAGGGGAGGCGCCCGGTAGGGGTTCTAATAAACCCCGCTGGAAAAAAAATTGTCAATAAGTATCAAATTTTACTATAAAATGTTAAAAAACTGCAAAACTATTTATAAAAAGTCAAAAATTCTGTCATAAAATAATAAATCAAAAAACAAAATCCGGCCAAAAACGGTTGAAAACTGCTACTTTTTTTTTCTTAGAATCAAAAATAGCTAAATTTGCCCTATACATTTTAAACTATTGTCAGAAAACACTAAAATCCGGCTATAAACTGTTAAAAAGTGTACAAATTTTAATGGAATCTTAAAAATCCCAAAATTCAGCTATAAAATATAAAAGATTTTTACAAAAAATGTTTGGCATAAACTGTTGAAAAGTGCAAAATTCTTTTAATGAAATGTCAAAATAGCAAAATCCGGCCTAGAAATTTTAAACAATTGTCAGAAATCAACAATATTCGGCTATAAACTGTTAAAAAGTGTACAAATAATAAAAATCAACTATAAAATATTAATGATATTTTTAGAAAAAACCAAATTTTGACACAAACTGTTGAAAAATACAAAATTGTTTTAATAAAATGTTAAAAATAGCAATATTCAATCATGAAATATCAACAAATTGTTAAAAAAAACAAAAGCCGGTCTTGAAATTTTGATATTTGTCAGAAAGCACCAAATCCGGTCATAATCTATTAAAATTGCACTTTTTAACATGCTTATGAAATCCTAAAAATACCAATTTTTAACAAATGACATACATGTTAAAGTACTCATGTATCTGTCGCAAATAGTGAGTGTTTCGGTAAGACGCGGGTGCAGGAGCAAATAGTGCAACTTTTCACTCTTCCGCACCACTTTCTGAACTTATATCATTTAAAGTTTGAGGTGTAGCTTTTAAATCTTTTTTTATCAACTTTTCTGGCATTAATTAAAAACCCCCTTAATAATTATTATACAGTACTCCTCCTCCCAGCGCTTTAAGTCACGAGAAACCTATCTGCTAACGGGCCGGAAAGTGTACACGTCTACCTGAGCGCGTGTGCTGTTGGTTTGTAGATTGGCGGGTGGTTTCCGTCAATGCCTCTGTTGTGGTACTGCTTTCTGCTCCCGATCCAGCATCTTTGTCTTTGATGTTAGAATGTCCGTTATTACATATGCAGGTTTCAGCCTGTCTATAGAGACGGTGACATTGCGTCTCCTGATGTCTACAATAAAAGTTTTTTTGTTTTAAATGGATTTTTTTTTACAAAAACCCGTTTGGCAGTGGAGAGGTCTTTAAACACAAAAGTGGATTTTTCTCTATGCCAAAACCCGTAGGTCGGCCAAAGGTATGTTCTCGAAGAGTTGTCACAAATTCTAACTCACATTGTCCGCCTGTCGATGAGGATGCCTGTGTCAACATTTCTCCTGACAGTCGGATACCTAGCACAACAGTCGGCAGTATGTCGGTTTATTGATTGCTTTTATGGCATTTGATTGCTGCCGTTAATTGCCGATGAAATCTTTCCACAATACCATTTGCTGCCAGCTGGTAAGCCGTGGTTCTAAAGTGAGACGTACATGTTAAGTGGTTCAATTGTCTAAATAAGTGCGACTTCCTTGCCTTCCTTGGTCCGTAATCAGTCGTAATAGTACCCCAAACGTAGCAATCCAACACTTTAGGGCGTAGCTTTTAAATCTTTTTTTATCAACTTTTCTGACACTAATTAAAAATTTCCTTAATAATTATTATATTTCTATAGTAACCAAAAATCAAAACTTGATCATATTAAATTCTTTTAGAATTTGGTTGTGGCCAACGGAGGTCTGGCAGATAAAACTTGGTCAAGCTCATCTAAAACCTTTTGGTCGGGGTCTTATTTTGTTTGTTTAGATATTTTTTGGGTGTAGTGGGAGTGGGGTGGTGGTTTATTTTTGGCGTAGGGTTATGAAATCATGCTCCAACATTAGGTGACAATTGCTACTACCATTGCCTAACTTCTAGCGCATTGGTTGCTCGAAAATTGTCGTTCGATAATGATTTTTTAAAGGGTTTTCCAATAAAAAGTTTCTTTTTGAACAGCAGGCTATTTGGACAGCTGTCAATTTTGAAGCTATTATCTTTTGACATTTTATAAATAAAAATTACGCCATTATTAAAAATGGAAAGATACACGCTTCAACAACGCATTGAAATGATTAAAATTCACTACAAAAATAGTGACAAATTTTCAGTTACAGTTCGCAAAACTAAAACACTTTTTGGTCGTCGTAAAGCACCTTCTCGACCGGCAATAGTAAACCTGGTGGAAAAATTTGAGCTGTCGGGACAAGTTTGTGATGTGAAGAATCGAAACCGTGTGCATCGCTCAAGAACACATGAGAATATTGTTGATGTAGCCCGTAGTGTTGAAGAAAACCCAGGTTTGTCGATTCCTCGTCGATCTTTGGAATTAGACATTCCACAAACGACATTACACCGTATTTTGCATAAAGACTTAAGTCTTAAGGTTTTTAAAGTTCAGTTAATACAAGAACTCATGCCGGTCGATCACCATAAACGTCGTATCTTCGCTGATTGGGTCCTTCAAATGCATCAAAATGATGATGTCGCATTTGGGGCTCAGAAAATCCAAGAATGATTGTTGAATAGTCTTTGCATCTTTGACGTATCACTATTTTGTGCGGTTTTTGGGCTGGCGGTGTGATTGGACCTTACTTTTTAAAAATGAGGCTGGTGCAACTGTTACGGTGAATGGATGGCGCTACCGAGCTATGATTAATGATTTTTTATGGCCGGAATTGGAAGATATTGATGTGGACGACGTTTATTTTCAGCAAGACGGTGCTACGTGCCACACAAGCAACGAAACAATCGCAATTTTGCAAGAGAAGTTTCCTGACCGTGTTATTTCTTGAAGAGGTGATCACTATTAGCCACCGAGATCTTGTGATTTAACACTTTTAGACTTTTTTCTTTGAGGCCTCGTGAAAGATAAGGTCTATGCCAATGCTCGACAATTGATTCAAGACCTTAAAGATAGAATTCGTGAAGTTATCGAGGTCGTACAGCCGCAAATGTGCGAATTGGTGATGGAAAATTTCATGAAAAAAATGTGGTAATGCAACCATAACCGTGGCAGTCATTTGACTGATATCGTTTTCAAATGTTAATGGCATACCTTCCTTTTTACAATGAAATAAACATTGATTGATTTATCTTAAAAAATACCTGTTTTTTTTTAAATATCAAAATGAAACCTCTTATTGGAAAACTCTATACAATGGTAGAGTTTGGAGAAATTGGTAGCATGTAGGCTATGGCTATCCGCAAACGTTTAAACTACAATTACAATACAAATATTGCCTCAGATAATGTATTAACAGAATTGAGAGTTGTCCTAGATTTATTTGTATATCTGTACTATACAAGTTGCAAATTTAATCACCTGTACCTTCAGTAATCCAAATCACTGATCATAAAATTGTAAACGCAAGCCAAGTCACAAGTTTTGACTTCAATTTTAATAGTGCACAGTCTGATGCCATACGGACCGATTGTTTTTACACTTAGCGTTACAGAAACACTGACGCTCGTTGTAGCTTTACAAGATTTATTAGGCAAATTTGAATTTGGGGAAATTATCATAGATTATTATACATTGTCTCAGTTAATATTTGCTGTATCTGTTTTTTTTTTAGTCTGAGAGAGAAATTTTTCTAAAGATTTTGGCATTGTGTCGAATTCACTCTCACGAGCGCTTACCAATTGAATGCGAAAAATTTGTCACCTTAGTTTGTATTGGTTATAGGATTAAATAATAAGTAAGATTTAATAATATGTATATATTTATTATAAGTACGTTACTCAACGAGAGCCAGACTAATACTAAAATACATTTACATGGTTGGTTCGTATAGCTGGTTGGTCCTTTGTTAAGAAAAGGTTAAACATAAATAGGGGAATTCCCTATTGTATTTATTTTGGTACGAGCATCTCATATAACAATATACAATACTCCCCCTCAAAATAAATCAATTTTACAAAAAAAAATAAAATATTCTCAACTTTACAAAAAAAAAAATTCTCAACTTTACAAAAAAAAATATTCTCAACTTTACAAAAAAAAAAATATTCTCAACGTCTATTATTAGTTTTAATATTTCGTGAGTAAACATAGGGGTACATTAATATTAATATGATTCAACATTTGTTGCTAGGATTTAGGAAAAACCCCTTTCTTTTTAAAAACCTAAACCAAATCATTATTACAGTGTTAAATATAATTATCTATTGATAATTAAATATACAAAGACAATAAACAAAATACAATAAAATTGAAACATGAGAAAAAAAAAAAAAACTTCATTTTTTCAGACCAAGTTTGAAGCAGAATTCCTGGAATCTTGGACCTGGTACTTGCTTGGTGAACATATCTGCCAATTGTTGATCTGTTGGCATATATTTAAGAATTATTACTTGTTTATCAACTTGTTCTCTGGTGAAATGGTACTTTATATCGATATGTTTGGAACGTTTATGATCTACAGGATTATTAGCCAACGAAATACAACCATTGTTATCTTCATACATGGTTATTGGTTTTTTTATTTCTATATTAATGCTTGATAATAGAGATCTTAGCCATAATACTTCTCTGACCCCTTCAAACATAGCCATATATTCAGCTTCAGTTGATAATACTGCTACTGAATTTTGCCTTTTTCTATTCCAACAGATCAAATTTCCAAATAATTTAAAAATATAGCCTGTGGTGCTCTTTCGATCAGCTTCATTACTACCCCAATCGGCATCCACAAAACCAATTAATATTTCTTTATTTTCTGTTCTTTTATAAATTAACTTAAAATTAATTGTTCCGTTAATATATCTCAATACTCTCTTTAGGCACTGCCACAGTTCTTTATTATTTTTATTCTGATATCTACTTAGAAAATTAACAGCTGTACATAAATCTGGTCTTGTGCATAGCATGGTATACATTAGACACCCTATAAGATTCCTACAAGGTTTATTATGGCTTTCATCTGAATTCAAAGCCACGTAATCTAACTTGATTGGAAGTGGTGTACTAACAGCATTGCAATCAGTCATATTGAATTTAATCAAAATATTATTTAAATAATTAATTTGACTAATAGATATTTGATTCTCGTTTCTTTCTATCTCAATACCCAAAAAGAGCTTAACCTCATTCAAATCTATCATTTTGAATGTATTCATTAAATATTCTTTTAAATTTGACATTGTATCCATTTTACCAGTGACTATTAATAAATCATCAACATACAAAACTACATAAATATTTTCGTATATATGACCTTTATCTAATAAGTACAAACATCGGTCACTTGAAGAATTTTTAAAACCGTGTGCTTTTAACACTTCATCAAAACGTTCAAACCAGCATCTAGCTGACTGTTTTAAACCATACAAAGCTTTATGTAATTTACAAACTAAATTTTTGTTTTCAGTTTTTATACCATCAGGTACACGCATATAGATTTCTTCTTTTAAACAACCATTTAAAAATGCTGTTTTGACATCCATTTGATGTATTAATAAATTATGTTGGTTAGCAAAAACTATCAGTATTCGAAAAGTAGCAATCCGGGCTACTGGTGCAAATGTCTCATTGTAATCTGATAAATATTGTTGACTGAAACCTCTGGCAACTAGTCGCGCTTTATACCTTGATGGTATTCCATTAATGTTATTTTTAATTGTAAATACCCATTTACAATCTACAATATTTTTGTTTGGTTGCTTTGTAACTAAAGACCATGTGTTATTTTCTCTGAGAGAACTAATTTCATTATTAATCGCTTCTTCCCATTTATCTTTATCATCCCTTTTATTTATTTCATCATGTGTTTTAGGAATTTCATTTAATAAAGATTGTAAACATATGAGAATTTCAGTATCACTTTCATTGAATGATATTTTATTGCGATTTTTTAATCTTTCACTTCTTCTGGGTTCAATATTCTCAGACTTATTACTGGTGTTTAACTGATTTGTATTATCGGTTTCACTGACAGTTTTATTATTATCTGTCATTTTGTGTATATCCTTATTTATATTTGAGGAATCTGTTACCGATTTATTATCAGATTTTAAATTAATAACACCATCTGAGTTTTTATTTGGAATCCCTTCTTCAAGTTTCAATATTGGTTTTGATGTTTTTGAATTATTATTTTTGTTCTTGTCACTGAACAGATTGCTATTTTGTTTAACAATTTTAATTCTTTGGTAGTTTTTATATTCAACTCCTTCATCAATTTCCAATAATGGTCTTGAATTTTTGAAATCTGTCTCGTCAAAAATAACATCACGAGCTGTGATAAATTTATTATTTTCTGGATTAAAAATTTTATATCCATTTGGTACATATCCAAACAGTATACCTTTAAAAGATTTTTTATCAAATTTTGTTTTTCGGTTTTTATCATGTATATACACAGTAGAACCGAATATTCTTAAATGGTCTATTTTTGGCTTTTTATTATGCCATAGTTCATAAGGTGTTTTACCTTTTTTATTTGATTTTGTGGGGCTTATATTTATTAATTGTGTAGCAGTTAAAATTGCTTCACCCCAAAAATGTTTTTCTACATTTGCTCCATGGATCATTGCACGAGCCTTTTCTGTCAACGTTCTATTCATACGCTCCGCAACTGAATTTTGTTGCGGTGTGTATGGTACGGTTACATGAAAACTTATACCTTTATTCATGCAAAAGGTTTTTAATTCATTTGACATATATTCACGCCCATTGTCACAATATAAATTAACAATTTTCAAATTGAAATGGTTTTCACTTTTAATTACAAAATCTTGAAAATTTTTGGTAACATCTGATTTATAAGTTAGAAGATATGTTACAGTATAATGAGTATATTCGTCAATGAATGTTAGAAAATAATTTTTATTGTCGATTGTTGTTGGAGTAATCGGCCCGCAAACATCTGTGTGAACTATAAATAAGGGCCTCTGAACATGTGTTTTATCTTTAGCTTTAGAAAAAGGTAGTTTTGTTTGCTTTCCATATATGCAAGCTTCACATAATTCATTTGAGGGATAAATATTTTTTAATTTAGTAATATTACTTGCCATTTCTTTACTTTTTAATTCCAAAAATTTATTTTTACTTATATGGCCTAACCGTTCGTGCCAGATTTTATAGCTCTCATTATTAATATTAATATTGTTAATTTGGTGAAAATGCTTTTCAACTTTCTTATTAATTTTGAATTTTATTTTTATTAGATGGTTTAAACACTCACCTTTTACAATCACCTTACCACCATTTTTAATCGTTACTCCGCCATTTTTCTTAAATATAATTGTCATACCAGCCTCTTGCATTCGGCGTACCGAAAGCAAATTATACGGTACATCAGGAACGTACAACACATTTTGTAAAGATCCTTTGATTCACATATTCGAGGTAACATCTATGGTTCCTTTACTTATAGCCATAACTGTAGTATTGTTTTTAGCTACTGATATTTTTAAAGGTGTATTCAATTTCTCATATGTTGTAAAGTAGTCTGAATTATTAATTATATGATCCGTTGCGCCAGAATCTAGTAAGAACATAATTTCATTTAGTTTATTCAACTTTGTTAACGTGCCATTATGGAGCATAAACGCAAAACTTTGTTCACTGGTTGAGCATGTTGAAACAGTTTGTGCTTGTCTGTCTTTGTGTGAATTAACAATTTTCTTTTTATAATAAAAACAATCCCTTTTTACGTGATTTTTTTCTTCCACAATAGTCACATTTTAAAACACGCCGGTTGTCAAATTTTTTATTACTTTTAAAATGAGGAGCCCTTTGTTTCTGTTTATAATTTCCATTATATTTCCAATTTTTCTTTGTTGCCATATTTCTGTTGTAAACCACTTCCGTTTGTAGAATTTTACCACTTGTATCTCCACTTTCATTTCTTAATTTTATTTCATGATCTAGCAGCCTAGTTTTCACAAACGCCAGATTTAAATTATCTTCGTTTAATGTTTGTATAGCTGTAGCAATTCCATCATAAGCCGGGGGTAATGTTAATAAAATGTGGGCAATTTTTCCCATTTCATTTAGAGGGGCTCCAGCTGCTGTTAATTCTATGAGCATATTGTCGAATTCGTTGAAATGGTTTATAAGTGAAGTTTCTCCTTTCAATTTAAAACTTAACAGTTTCTTTTGTATTGAAAGTTGCGTAGCCAAACTCTTGCGTTCATAAATTGCATCAAACTTTTTCAATATGTCCCTCGCCGTCGCATCTTCGGTGACAATGCTAATTAATGTATCGCTCAAATGTTCTATGATACATCCTTTAGCGGACGTCTCTTGTTTCCGCCATTCATTGTTAACTATATCAGGGGGGTCTTGAGTTAGAACCCGAAGAGCACCTTCCTCGTCAATTAACGCCTTTAATCGCAATTTCCAGATACTATAATTTTCTCCATTAAACGGTTTAATATTACGTTTAACCTTTTGATTGTTCGACATTTTCACTCTTATTTCATTTATATTTATTAATCACTCTTAGTTTATAATTAGTTTATTTATAGAAAGAACTTTGTTATTAGTCACTTTACACATGCACACAAATAACGTTCTGGGCCCATAACCTATTGGTTATAGGATTAAATAATAAGTAAGATTTAATAATATGTATATATTTATTATAAGTACGTTACTCAACGAGAGCCAGACTAATACTAAAATACATTTACATGGTTGGTTCGTATAGCTGGTTGGTCCTTTGTTAAGAAAAGGTTAAACATAAATAGGGGAATTCCCTATTGTATTTATTTTGGTACGAGCATCTCATATAACAATATACAATAGTTTGTGACATGGACCTTCCCATCTAACTAATAAGTGCCGATTTATAGGCGTTGCATAGGATTTTTGTGAAAAGCTTATACCACGTCTTTGTCTAAGATTCAGACTGCCGAGCAATAATGTGATAATAGCCAACTAGTTGGCTAGAAGCTTTGCTGAAGAGATAAAAATATCTCCATAAAATTCTAGAGAAGTAGCATCTGATTTTTAACTGTTAGAACTGCATTTTGCGCCTTTACCGTCACTTTTGCATAGAATTGCTCTTTGTGGGCACTGGAACGACTCCGAGATGGAGCGGAAGTCTGCTTTTAAGAAGCGGGCATTTTACTATGGGTTTGACTTCAGTTTTGAGATAAACTGTGCAGCTTTTGTAGCTTGCGGTGTGCAGCCTCATTACACGCGGCACATGTTGCAACATACCCTGATTAGTTGATTTGCATTTGGAGCTCGGATGTGCTGCGGCCCATTTAACGCACACATAAAGCAAGTTACACATGGATGCCGTGTGGCCGTAGCGTTAGTAACGATAGTGTTATGCAATTTCAGCGGTCTTGCGTTTGTGTTTAACAGTAACACAGAGCCCATCTCCTGCGGAAGCTGAACGTAAAACATTGGAAAGGGTTTTCCGTTTCTTTCTATGTGCGTTACTGAAGTTGGATTATACCCCAGTGCGATAAGCACTTTTTCTACCCCATCAGTTTTGATGCAGCCGGGTATATTTCGAACAACGTATTGACTTGATATTTGTAGTAAAACATGTTATTGTTTTCACAATGTTTAATTACACTTAGGAAATCTGAATGAGATTTTGGATGCGTTTGGACGCCATTGACTTAAACAGTCTGGAGAACTCTTAGAATACGCTTTTATTGCTTATTGTAATAGGAGAATGCCGACTTAATATTAAAGACTCTTTGGCCTTGGTGGCAGATCTCCTTGTTGGCATTGAGGGTGCCTGATTTAAGGCAACTGATGGCCTGCTAGTTTTAGATAAAAGATTGTCTTCATCATCTTATTAACCACTTTCTTTACAGGAGCGGTTTTGTGGTTAGACTTGTTGATGCGTTCCTTCTAGTCATAAATCACTTTTTCTTTGTTGGAGATTAGATCCCGGGTTTCAGCGGCGACAAGAAGAGCCGGATCTTCCGGTGACGTGGTTGGCGGTGTGCTTGGCGACGAGTGAAATTTCTTCACTCTTTCTTATTTTCTGCCTTACGCAAGACGAGGAGAGTCTTTTGAAGATTCAACTTGTTCTGCTTGATGACGTCTGCAACGATGTCAATCCTTTCCGCATATTCCTTGATTAGCCTGACGGCTTGCCTCTCAAGACCGTTGATCTTTTTGTCCATTTTCTTCAGCTGTTTCTCGAACTTCTGATGGTGAACGTATAAGAACCCCAAGATCTGATTAACACTTCTAGTATCTATTTCTTTTGCATAATCTGACGCCATCTGACATGCTGAAGAATTCAATATTTTGGTCTAAAGATTTACCAGCCAATATTGGAGAACTACGACAACTGCACTAACCCCTTTTTATAAATATGTTCCATAATCTGCAACATTGTTTAGAAGCTTTTAATAAAAATACATTTTTTTAGCTAAATATTGATCTAATGGTGTTAAATCACATAATTTTGACGACCAATTCAGATCAATTTCTTGTGAAATAACATGACCTTTATATTTTTGCGTATTTTTAACTAAAGCATTCTTGTTTTTACTCTCACAAAATTAAACTAGCAGTAAACCAAATGCGTAAAAATGGTTGTGATTTTTTAAAATTTTTGTTTTGTTCGATTTTATTAATCACGTTTTTTCCTCAGAATTTTAGTTTAACAAGTTTAGATAGAATAATTACGATCATCAATTTTTTAATAGATTTTTGCTCATTAAAATGATTTACTGAATTTCCAAATTTATTATAATACACAAAATGTATGTACATAAATATTTAAAAAATATAATTAAATTACCATTCAAGGTTATACGAACTTAATTCTTTAACTCATTTGAATTGTAATGGTTTTTTTGTTGTATGCAATGTGCCCTGATTAAAAAATTTAAATATATAAATAATGATAATATAAGAAATTTATACTTTACGTATGCTTACGTTAATTTAATAGTGAATATTTCTTAATTAACTCGCTATATGTTATGTGTACACAATTAAGAACGGTTAATTAAGTATCTAATAGACTGCATGTATATATTAGTTCCGGAAATTCAAATGTAGAAAGAAGATAACAGAATAACAGGATTATTATTATTGTTATTTACCAAACTCGATATTGTTTTATTTACAAATAATTTTGCAGTATTGTTATGTCTATTGTCATTTTTAAATCATTCATTATAATGCTCAAATCCGAAAGGTCATTCAGATAAGTATCGTGTATTTATATTTATTGAATTCATGTTAGTAAATAAAATTTCGTTGAAAATTTTGTTTACATAAAATTAGGGTCAATATCAGAGATATAAATATGAGTGTGAGAAATGGTGGGTGTGATTAACCCAACTGACTAACTACTGGCAAGTCTGCACGTACACCATACAGAATAATAACCTCTGTCGCAATATTTTATGCATGCAATTCTGACTGGGAAACGAATAAAATTAATACTTCTTCTTCATAAACATTACAAAAGTATAAAGTTATCATATGTGCTGCAATTGAATTGATTTTGGACTCCGGAAAATGGCTAAAATGATAAATGTATTGTTTAAATATAATAGAAATACAAAACTATTAATGAATATCTATCCTACATTCACCATAATATTAAAATAAAGGGGTTCAAATGAATTATCTTAATTTTGCAGTTTACACTCTTAGCTGATACGAATGCAATTTTAATTTAAAATATTGTAAAAAGAAATTGCAAATTTGGACCTCTAGTAGGTGAGATACACATAATTAAAAATAATGTGTTATAATAAATATATTTATTAAAAAAATTATAATTAAACAACTTATTTTGATAACCAGCGACAGTAATTATGTAGTACATAGTTTGATTCTTATAAATATAAATAATAATTTTCAAGACGTTTACAAATTGAACTGTTATCGTGTTTTTTTTAAATTATTATTAAATGTTGCATATGTAATTAACATAATGTGAATTCTATATTGTCCAAACGGTACGCAATAGTAGACACGTACTGCATGAACAGATAGGAATCATAAAACAGACTTTTTGAATGATCAAATTACAGTAAACTGTTATCATTTTTAAACATTAAACAATCACTTATCAAAGTTCTAAAAATAATATTTGTATTTGTTTATATTTTCGTTAGACATATTATTTTTAATGTGAAGATAAGCAATGATAAACTTTAACTGTAAAGACCGCAGATATTTATTTGAATTTGATTAATTTTTATTAATATTATAATCATTTATTATGTTAGATATGATTTTACTAATTTAAAAATTACTCATCCAACTGGTTTATCTGGGGTTACATAAAAATGTATGTGGAACACATGTAAGTTTTCAACTTCTGTTAATAATCTGTTAACAGATTATCATAGATTTTTTTCAATTTGTTTTACAGATTTAAAAATTTGTGATCAATACAGGTTTAATATTTAAGACTTCTAAAATTGTGTTGTTATTGCTATATTAATTTTTCTATTGTGATTTTCAATATATAGCTATGCTTTTATTAGCTATAGGAATTATGACCGTTGTTATATTTAGTATAGCCATAGATATAGTGTATTTACGACATGGGCTTAAATTATCTCAGCAGATCAATTATATTTGTATTACATACCCAAAGTAGTATTCAAGAATGAAAATATTGTTTATTTATATATAAATTGTATTGATTAATATCAATTTTGTTTACATTTAAATGAAATAGATAATAAAAAATACCATTAAAATTTAATAAATATCAATATGGTTCAGCTTCTACCTAAACCATCTTTATTGAAAAACACTATATACAGTCTTCATGAAGAGTTTGATCCTGGTACCAGATGTTTGTATTTATTTATAAAAAGACAAGTGCAAGTTAACGTGTAATATCGTTTAGCCAATCTTAAACAATGTCGATCAGGTTTAATTTTGTTGCCGGTATTGGCTTCTAGTTTTTTTTCAACTTTATAGTATTTTGAACACCAAACCCATTTGGTTTTTGTTCTTTTCAAAAAATTTCACACAGCCTTTATAACCAACAAGCATTTCATTTTTTTTAAATATCTTTGTATTTTAATTTTCATACAGCTCTTTTAACACAATACCATGTAAAAGGTAAAAGTTTGAAAAGCTCTTACTACCTGTTTAACCATTTTTAATTTATGTAAAATTGCAATATCAAATGTCTGTCATTTTCAAAGATTTGTTGTAATAAGCCATTAGTTACATTTTATTGCTATAATCCAAAAAAAGGTTTTATAAGAGACTTTAAACGTAAACAAGGAAGTTATTTAATACAATACT
The DNA here is from genome assembly GCA_963932245.1 of Tachinus rufipes. Lineage (NCBI taxonomy): Eukaryota > Metazoa > Arthropoda > Insecta > Coleoptera > Staphylinidae > Tachinus > Tachinus rufipes. The sequence goes on from OZ010748.1 coordinate 59,011,928, forward strand.
TAAGTCTGTTCCAGAAAGATACAATTTATTATGGTAATTTTTTTCTAAAAAGAGTTCCACACAATTAATAAAAGATCAAAATTGCTTGTCCAATTTTTATTTATAGTATAGTAATAGTTCTGTTGTACTGAATTTGTGCAAATTTCCGAGCCATAAAATTTTGCGTCTTCTTACATTTTGTTTCTCATTTATTTTCTTCTCCATAATGATCTGAAGAATTATGTATTTTGGTCCTCTAGCTACATTTTTTGTCTTAATACTAGGAAGCACTTCACATTCCTTCCTTATTCTTCTTAGCACTCCGATGTTTGTCACATAATCAACCCAGGATATCCTCAATATTTGTTTGTAGCACCACATCTCGAAAGTCTGTAGAATTCATGTGAGCTTGTTTTAGTGTCCAATTTTCCATACCGTAAAATAAAATCGAAAAGACGAAACGAAGCATCTTTAATCTGAGATTTAAGGAGAGATCTTTGTTATCGAAGAATGTAATCATTTGTTAAAGGCATTTATTGCTATCTCTATTTTTGTTCTTATTTCTCTGATTTGGTCTGTATCGCTATTTATCCAAGTGCCGAGGTATTTATAGGTGTCTACTCTTTCAATATTGGTGTTAGAAATTCTCAGGTTGTCAACAATGTTGTTTTTTGAGATCGCTATAAATTTTGTTTTCTTTAGGTTCATTTTAATACCCCTTTTTGTTGCCACGAATAACCGGCGATTTCTCGGATGTCGTCTCTCCACTTTTTTTGGGGTCTTCCCACACTTCTTTGAGAGGTCCGTGGTCTCTACTCGATAACCTGTATCGTTCACTTCGCTGGGTCCTGCCTTGCAACATGGCCTGCCCAGCTCTACTTAAGATTTGCAACTTGTGTGATAACATCTTCAACACCTGTTTGTTTGCGGATTTTGGTGTTTCGAATGTGATCCCTTAAGCTTACACCTAACAAGGCCCTTTTCATTGCCCTTTGGCAAGTTCGCAGCTTGTCTGCTGATCTGTTGGTAAAGGTAGTTGTTTCAAGACCATACGTAGTTACGGGGAGGATGCACCTTCCTTTTTAGTTCATATGGGATGATCTGATCTATCAGTATGTAACTCAGTTTACCGAATGCTGCCTAACTCATTCTAATTCTGCGTTTTACTTCGGCGCACTGGTTTTCTTTTCCAAGTCTGATCACATGACTCAGGTACACATACTACGTTATCCACCACATTTTGTTTTATGGAGATGGGAATAATGTTGGTCTTCTTGAGGTTTATTTTGAGTCCGACTTCTTTGGATGCTAAGTTTAGTTGTGTGAACATGCTTTGCCCCCTTGGTTTGTTTGATAGCGTGTAGTACTTTTTTTTCAGTATGTTTGATCTGGTGACTTTGTATTTATTAGTTGGCAGTGTTTTTCGCTTGTCTCTAAATAGTTCTTGGATGTATTCCGTTTGACTTTCTATCTTCTTCTGTAGAAATTTTTCAATACATCTATTTGCCTTTTACCCGTTTCAGTATTTTTTTAAATATTTTTGTACATGTTGAAACTATAATTCTTGTTTTGGTATGTTTCTATTTCTGTACATTTTCAGCTCTTTTGCGATTCTAATCTTTTTTCTTACTATTATTTGTATCTCCATATTTCTCGCCTTTCTTGTCCCCAATGCCTTTATTATTAGTTATTATTGACTAATTGGCAAACTTTTTTTCAAATATACTTTTCTTTTAGTCTTGTCCAGTCTGTTAAGTGTATTTTATTTTGTTATAAACTTATATAGCGTCATCTTTTGACATATTTTTGTTATCTTGTGGCTATCTAATGTATAGACACTATTTTGTTGTATTTGAAACATAACGTCTGTTGCATACTATAGTATATTATTTAACCTAATACTTTATTTTAGAAAGTATGCACAAATGATTAATCAAAACAATAATACTCATAAGTCATAAGCTTTAGTTAACTATTTCAACAAAATATTTACAATCTAATTTCGAAATTTAATAATCAATTGAAGATTTTGGATTTTCATATATTTTTAGACACAATTTTAATAACTAGTTGTATAACACTCAATATAGACTTTTCTTCCCTACTCAAGGTAATACGCCTAAAGTCACTGCACGGGTTTTTGGTTTTATTATGCATTTCTAGTTGTTACTTTGTTTCTTCAATAAAACCCAGAATCTTTTGCCAACTGACTATTCTTTGGTTAGCTTCTACGTTACGTATAGTAAGCCTCGCACTTACTCAGCAGATGTATAGTGGTTTTTAATTCTCCAGATATCCGCATACATAGTGAATCCAGTTATAATAATCTTGTAACCTATTTCGGTTATGTTTAGTTCATTTGCATTACCATAGTTTAAGCAATGTGTTATGGCTCTGTTAGTAATTGTCTTTATTTCCTAACAGTTTTTTTATATGTTGCTGTGTTTTGTTTACTACGGAATATTTTTTACCGGTGTTGTATGGCTTCCCGAAATCAAGTTTAGTTCTAATAAACGTCTTTGTGGTTACCTTTTAGACTAGGTCATCTGTCTTAAGGTTTCTATGTCTTAATTCTTTAAAATCCAGATGTTGTTGGCTAATGCCTCCAGACTGTTTATCCAGTTTGGATTTTATTACTGGCAGGCGTATTAAACTGTTACAGTATTGCTTGTAATGCTTGTTGGCAGTCAAACATGGCCACTATCGATCTTTTAAAGTGTTGTCCCAATTCAATGTTTATAACGCATTATTCAATGCAGAGACGGCGCTACCTATTATGGTGCTTAATGTTTGCGGGAGAGGCTGTCGTTCCAAGGAATTGCGTCCTGGAGATGGGAAAACGGTTACCTTCTAAGGGACCATTAGATCTTGGCGGAGATTGTTGGAGATATTCTTCAGGGTTAGGCGTGTTGTTGAAGATTTTTCTTAGTGGTTGATTAATGATGCAGAATTGAATGTTTTGACTTTTCCCTCGTTTTTTACTTATGCTACCTTATTTGACCATCAAAGGTATTAAGGGTCGTCTTCAATTTTTCCGCTAAATAATAGAAAATAGTAAAAGTCAATCCTCCTGGAAACCTACTTACAAAAATCACGTGACCGTGATGAACTCAGTTCTGGTTAATTACATTAATCTTATGTCCGAGAGTCGTTGGCTGTGTTGGCACTATTGGTTGGTCGTAACCCACTATATTTTGCAATTGGTTCACAATCAAAAGGCGGGTGTCTGGCTTCGGTCCAGGTTTTGGGTGCTGCGTTGCTGTGAAATTGGTGTTGGTGACTGCTTAGTTTTACCTCGGTTTTTGTCGACAACGTTTGCCGGTTTGAAAAAACGATAAAGCTTTAGTCATCCTGATGCTGCCCTATAAGTATTGTCTCACAGGATTTCAAAGAACTATTTTGGCCATTAGTGGTGGTTGACTTTAGCTAATTTTGGGTTCAGTTCCCGGGTATTATTTTGGGTTGTCTACAGATCCGGTGTTAAAACGAGAGCGTTGCTGGTTTTATCCAGAACTGGTGAGGATTGACAAAATAATTTGTATAGGTATAGATATGTTTTGTCAATCAAGAATTGTACAGTATAAGTTAATCTTTGATTGTTATTGAACCAAGATGTACAATTTGATAGTTGTTAACTTCTGAAAACGTATATAGTAAGAGCATATGGTAGTCGATCCGGTTGAATTGTTGGTAAAAACCCGTCCCGATTCTTGGAAAAGCTTGCTAAGTATCGGCGGTTTCTTGTGGTAATAGGTCCGTGAGGTTGGAGCGCCTTAGTCCGAATTGGTTGTCAATTGTTGCAGTCTACCTTTGTTTGAGGTGGTGGCTAGCGACAGATCTACTGTTAATGCCAGAGAAGGTAGGGATTAATGTGGAGTTGTCTGGGACTTCTGGCTGGTTGTTTCTTCCTGTAAATTGAGTGGAACCGATTACGGGGTGGCAGTTCATCTAGGAAATTGCAACCTGAAGATGGAAGCAACGGTTACTCTTCAGGGTATTATAGGGTCACATTATAGACTGGATTCACCGTCTCGTGCTACCTTGAGTTACAATCCCGATACGACGTGTTGTTGGCTCTATCACCAGTTCAAACCTTATGATAAATAAACCAAGAAGAACTAAGCATTCAACCTTGCTGACCCTGTCCTGCACACCTTGTTAGGGCATTTCTGCACGGATAGCGGTAATTCGTAGTACCACACAAAACACATATTTTCTTTACAACTTTCTGTAAGTGCGTATGACGCAAAATAACTACAAACGTAAAAGATTACAAGATTAAAAAACGTGGAAGGCTGCTTCAGGTCGTGTCATGGTCGTCTATTGCCACCTCTAGTTAATAAACTGGTAATAAAACTTGTTCGGAAATTGTGATCTCATATCTTACTAGTCATAGTAATATTATGACTCGTTATACTTTTAAAAGTGGGTTAAACATATTTTTTGAACTGTATATTATTAAAAAAAAATATATGATGCAAATGTGGATCATAGTGGGTCACGGCGCCCTCCAACGTACTGCTCCCCGAAGCCAAGCTTACCTCACTTACCATCCAGCGTCATTTCTGATTCAATGGCAGCTAAATTTCTCTTAGAAAATTAAAGTATGTTTGCTCAGGGATGACTTAATCGACTTCCGGTTTTTCTCTTCATATATCACGACTCCGGTGTGGTTGTGATGTGAACCAATTGGTATACATATGGGACCAATATGTATACCAATTGGTTCTTTTAGTTGTTCCTGGGTGTTTTTATTTGTCCATTTGTTTTACGAACGGTGTTATCACTAATCTCATTTTTAATGTCACTTATTTGTTATCTCAGTCTGTGAGTCTTGAGATTTACAGTGTGATTATTTACGTGTAGTTGGTACTTGCTTGCTTGTCTTTCCTACATCATCACAACTAAGTGCAATGGTGGTAGCGAGAACTGTGTTTCCTTGACTGTCGTGGGAGTTGTTCTCATTGTTCTCGTTATCAGCAAATTCTATTTTATCTAATTTGGTTGCCGTATTATTGAAGGTGGGGTTATCACTTCTTACGAGCGCTCCGTACGTAATCAATCAGGTTACAAAAAGCACTTTGATAGTTTTCGTAGTTCCATTATCCAGATATTTATTTTGGTATCAAGCGTAAGACCCAGATACTTCCTTTGTTATCTATACATTTCCAGGTTTTATAAGTTTTTAGAGTTTGGTCGACTTGTAAAAGAGATGATTGCCGTTTTGCTTGGTTTTACTGATAGTCCCTTATTGTTGCATCACCATTCTACGGCGCTTACAGCATTTTGCATCATTTTAGATAGCCTCAAGTGGAGGTACACTAAATTAGAGGATATGTCAAAACTGTAGTGTGTAGGCCTTTAATCTTAGAACTACATAAAATTTGATTAGAAATTAAATCAAATACATATTTATATTTATTATTAACATTACATTTTATAATTTCAGATGTTTTGCAAATGCGCCAGCACATTCCGACCACCAACCAATACAAAAAAGTACAGCAAGCAAGCGAAGACTGGACATAAATATAAAGAATATTCCTCATCTGACAGCGAGTTTGAAACATTAGGTCATCGTGTAAGTATAATTTTATTTTAATAAAATGTTTTAAGCCAATGTATGTTTCTTATTTTATTCATGACATAGTGTGACCACTTTAGCTTGACCGCCATAATAGGCAATTTAATATGCATAATAATATCGTTTGATTCATTACACTCCTGTTCATTTTACCATAACTTTTTTACATTCCATAGGCCAAGCTAAAGTGGCTGTACCTCGTCAGTGCATGTTTGGTTCCCTGAACTTGTGTCCACTGGTGCCTATAAAATTTGACGTCAGATAAAAAGAGAAAAAAATAATAACAAACAAGTTTATTAGTTTACTATATTGTCCATTTTAGACATTAATATTGTAATAATTACAGGGTGAATCGCAATTCTGGAGGAGAAAAATGCGTACATTCCATGGTATCCTGGACGTCAACAAGGATGGCGTAATCTCCTACGATGATTTCAAACTTTTAATTGACCGTTTTGTCAATTTGGGACACTTAAGTGAAACCCATACTGAAGAATTTAAGAAAGTCATTCAGGTAAATTGATAGTTAAAACACATTTTAAACAAAATCTAATTTAAAATTTATTATAGAAAATGTGGGAAGCCCAATGGGGTCAAATTACACCATACAATCTGGTCACAGTGGAACAATATTTAGAAGACATGCATCATGTTCTTAACGATAAGTCACGACTTAAAAATGCGCATGCGTTTTTACCGTATCTATTTAAAGTAAGTATACAGAATTTACTTGATTAATTCAAATTACTATCTATGACATGTTTTAGGCTGTGGATAAAGATAGTGATGGAGAAATCACTCTTGATGAGTTTAAACTATTCTTCAAATCATTAGGATTGAAAAATGAAGATGCAACTGTAGCTTTTCTTTCAATTGATGGCAATGATGATGGCAAGATTAACATCAAAGAGTTTATTAAACATGGTCGTGATTTCTTCCTTACTGAAGATGAAGAAAGAATCAGTAAACATTTCTGGGGTCCACTTGTAGACCATTAAAGAAATCTTTTCAAAACAGCTTTTATATTAAAAGTGATATTTTTTATATTCAAAAATAGCTTTAAAATACACAAAAAAGAAAATAAAAAATATAAATTGACAAAAAAATATGGTTGGGAGTGTTTATGGTTCGAATAATAACCTTGAATTCTGAAGAATGAAATTTTACTATTGATGCATATAAGGTTTTCTTTTAGGATAATAATATTTTATAGATTAGAAAAAACTTGACAACATATTTTTATATGGCTTATTTGATAAATTGGAATTAGGAAAAGAAAAGATAAAAAATATGGAGAGTAAGAGTAAATTTTATAGATAATTAAAATTAAAGAACTGACAACACATTTTATGTGGCTTATTAAAAAAATGAATTATGTAAAGAAAATAACAAAAAAAATAAAAACTAACTTTCATTTTTAATGAAGTAAAATAAACTTGTCAATACATGTTTATGAAGCTTACTTAATAAATTAAAATGATAAAAAGAAAAGACAATAAATAGGATTAAATTTCTGTTGAAGAAAATTAGGACTAAATACTTTGACAACACATATTGTGGCTTATTTAAAAATATTATGATGTAAAGAAAATGACAAAAAATAAATTTGTATGTGCCTTACTTAATAAATTGATATAAGATATAGAAAAAAAATGACAAAAAAATAATAGTTTTATCAAAAACAAATATAAAATTTTTAATTTAAATTAGGAAATACATACAATATTTTTTTGGTGTTTTTTGAGTACAATAACGAACTAACTAAAATTTGTAAACATTGAAACATTTTTCTGGATTTTTTTAAATGTTTACAAGTATTTTGATAACACATTCCATGTGACTTATTTGATAAATTTAAATGATGAATGATGAAAAAAGTTATTTGCATCAATAAACTATGTTCTTTTGAAATGATATGAGGTTATTATTATAAATAAAATTAGGTGATTAGGTCGAATAATAAAAGGAGATACAAGAATTGCAATTTGTTTGTAATTCCATATTTACAATCTTTTTATTGGATTTATATTGTAAAAGCTTTTATACAAATAGAATAAGTTGCACTTTGTATATTCTTTATACAGTTTTGTAATTAAGTTGTACCGACATTTCTTAAATAAAAAAATGTAAATTATTTTTTGTTTTAATGCTTTCTAATTCAGTTTAAAAAATAAAGGAACAACATACAACAGACCAAAGATAAAAATAATAAAAACATTGTATTCCAATCAACCACAATGACCTGCAACAACCAAAGAAAAAAAATTGAGTGATTTTAACTATCATGGCACTACATACAACTATAACAAGACAAGGTGCATATGGGAAAAAGCTACTTTGAAAAAACTGGTCCACAACCTTAAACTACAACATTAAAGTGAAGGTGGAGCAAGTTGTACAGCACAGACGCCTTGATCACCGACTACACCTCCAACAACAAGTTGGAGAACCACCACCAAAAACACATATTAGTTGGCCTATAAATATAAAATAATAAAGATAAAACCAGCATAAGTTTATAGCAGATACAATCGTAGTATCGCTCCAGAACGTTCTTATAAAAACATCCAGATGAAGTTATTGAATGCAGTAAAAACGTACTGCGACTTTCAATACATTACAATCTACTAGATCAACTTTGCATGAAATAAAAACGTTGTTCAAAAATACTGTTTAAAAAATTCGGTATTTTCCAACAAATCAATCAATCAACCGTAAATCGCTTACCCAGATTGCAAACAACAACAAAATTAAATATAAATATAAAACTACAGCAAAATATTAAAAATAAGAACAACTAAATTAGCACGTCCTTTCTCTACGGAAAAACTAACTGCGACTACACATTAGCAAACAGCAAAAGGCGGATATATTTTCTGAACTACAGTTACAACAGCATTTTTCGGATCTTGATGCAAGTGTAAAAAAACCACATTTCAAACCTTTAGTTAGAAAATTCTGACATTCAAGTTACAGATGCACATTGCATCAACTTGTATTACATCAATGTGATCGGTACTGTAGGGGCATACCTGGCCTGTAGAGCCTACAATTTTTACAATCTGGTCCATTCCAAAAAAAGACTCCTGGTCTAGATTTAAAAACACCACAAACTGTATGTCAAAAATATACTTGAACAGAACATCTCAGAATACAGACAACCTGCCGATTTCAGAGCAAACACGGTTCAAACCAAGAAAACAAGACAGTTTCCAAATTCAAAATTTGACGGAACACAGTATATGGAAATAATCGTAAATAAATAACAGGTGCAACCACCGGAAACTAATAGCAAAGGTACACAATATGGAGCAGAGCAGAGTTGTTGTCCCTGTACCAAAGAAAGTTGAAAATAAGTCAACAAGCTCCTTAAAAGAATGGCAGTTTGCACTGACAAGAACCAAATACTGACCGTTGTATAATAAAATACTCAACCACAGGTAATATGTACCTGTGCTAGTTCTGTGAATATCAATAGCTAAAAACGTCGCATAAGTTAATCAAACTGCTCTTTCAAAGTTGTTGTAGCTATAAATAAAACCTGTTGCATTGCATTAGGTTTTTTTAAGCTGTTTTATATGTAGTTTCAGGATAGCTTTACTGGCCTGTGGAACTAAGAATTCCACTTGTTCTAAAATCCACCAAACCTTTTTATTAAAAACCCAAACCTGCATTCTGCGCCCCCAAATCTTACTTGATAAGGAATTGAATCTATGTAAGTAGACGTTAAAGCAACCGTGTCAAATTGGGTAAGTTTGGTAATCCACTATACTTTGTTTTCAACCTAGCCATTGGCCTGTATCTTTTTCCCATATACATTGCCACTTTGCTACAATTTCTTCGTAAATCTCATTTTTTTTGTTTTAAATTTTTATTCTGCAAAAGTCATCTGCAGTCCAGCATAAGGTCTATTGGCATCATCACCAAAATCACTAATATACTTTGTATACCTTAACTTAACGCCCATATTTGGGCCCCATAAAAAATTATTGAAAAAGCTATTAAACATTGAACTTATCGATTATTAAGAAAATATGTATTAATCCTAGGCATTAGACACACTAATGCAGTTATATTTTCAGTAATCTTTTTGACAATTTTACCTTGATCATTGCGGTTATCGTAGATAGAACCAAACCTGGTTTTGCGAAAGCTTGCTCCCGACTTTTTCTTGTCTATTTGCAATTAAGTGCTCAAAAAGCTTGTCAAAACTATTTGTCAGACACAAAAGCTTGCATCTAATAGATTCATCTCTTTTTATGAGTTTTTATAACAGATCTGCACACTCTAGTTTTTTATTTTATTATCCTACTTCCAAACCATATTAATCAAAAAAATTAAAAAGGATATAACAAAAAAATCCTAATTAAGGGATAGTTGATGGAAATAAATTTAGTTATTATTTGCACAGTCAACTATATATACATATATATTGCCTTAGCTTTTTGAGTATTAATTTCTGGTCCATAGTCTAGGTTGATACTCTCTAGTCTTTTCGTTAAGGCTACTAATTCAACTTCGCTTAATCCAAGTAGTAGTGTATCATCTACAAATCTTAGATTGGAAAACTTTATTTCCTCAATTGTGATACCAGATCCCATGCGTGCATCACGCCTTTCCTGATTTTACATTCACCCAAACCTAACAGATACTTTTCAAATTCTGGTAGCATCTTACTTAGAGACCATAAACAGGAATAAGTTATTATTTCCTTGAGATCAAGCCATTTTTATTATACAGGGTGTTAGGTAAAAATTAGGCAAAAATTCAAGGGGTTATTTCTTGACCTGTTCTAAGAATATTTGTCCTATAATGATTTCTGAAAAACCCCTTTGTTTCGAAGATACAGAGTAAACAAAGTTTGTGTTTTTATGGAATAAATCTACTGCCACGCTACCTATACCAACGTTAGTAATATCATTTCTACTTATCTGGACCACCCTGCTTTATGCCAATTCACCTTGCAATTATAGTATTTGGCTTCATTTACACACATTTTACCGTAACTTACTTTGCCACACTTATAGTATACGCTCTCTCTTCTGTCTGCTCTACAGTTCTTTGCATTATTCCCAAAGTTGAAGCAGTTAAAATTTTATTATTATTTTAATCCATCCTACTCAAATGTTTTCATTTTTGATTAATTTGTTTGTAATTTCTATAGGCAGATTAACCACCAAAACCTTACTTAATTGTATATTTTTCTAGGGATACATCCTCGTTCAGCTTTGATTTTAAGAACTCCATAATTTCTATCTCATCTGTTATTTTGTGTAAGCCCAGAATAATTTTACGATTTCCTCCTTTTAACCACGTTTTCCGCACATTTACATCAACTTCCTTAAAAAAATGAGCCCTCCGTCAGTTAAAATTACACAACTTTTGACTTTTCCATCGTTTGTTTGAATTATATTTCTTATTTTAATACCCATCTTCGAGATCGTTAGATTCTCACATCTCAGCGTTGGTTTTATAATTATCGTATTGACTCTATTTTTATTACTTTGCCTTTGCCATTCCTGTTCAGTGGTACCCTAGACATTTCTTTTTTTAATTTCGCTTTTTAGTACATAGTGAATAAGAGTTCCAAACTCCTTGTTTAGAACATTTGATCTGGAAATGCATCTTTGCTTTATTCTCGTATACTTTCTCAATTGTACTTTCCTGTATTATATAATTTATTCCTATAATGTAGACTTCCTTACGGTTTGGCGTATTTAAATGTATGCCTACCAGTCCATAATGCTATACGCCCCACCTATATGGTATGACTGTACTCAAGGAGACAAGTACGAGAAGATGCTAGCAAAAGGGCTAAGAAAAGCTGCAACCAAAATAGCGTCCGCGTATCGAACGGTGTCGTGCAATTTAGGTAGTTGCAGCAGTAATCCCGACGTACTTGTTGGCCATGGAGAGATCTTATACGCCCGGAGCCAATAAGAAAGAAGCAAAAACCAAGCAAGGAGATACACTTTGGCAGCATGGAAAAGAGCGTGGAGCAAACCTGGTGGAACATCAAATAAACCATAAAGAGATTAGTTAAAGATTTTAAACTACGTTATAAATACGGTGAAGTCTCTTATTACGTAACATAGTTCCTGACAGGCCATGGCTGTTTTGGGACATACCTGAAACGTATAAATCTGTCTAACAGCAATGAATGCAGTGCAGCAAAATAGATAGCTCCGAACACAACCTGCTCAACTGCAGGCTGTGAGGGAAAGTACATATTAGGAGCTGGGTAACGTACTAACGCTGGATAATCTAATTAACAACATGATAGAGAACGCAACAAAATAGTCTGGTCTAAAAAAATGATGCACAATATCCTAAATGAAAAGGAGCGTGATGAAAGGACAGCTCAAGCCGGAAGTAAACAATAAAAGAGTGTAGCTGGCGGATGTAGTAATGCCGAAAGAGTGTCGGCTAGGTCACATACAGAGAAGTGCTTTTCGGAACTACGACTTTTGAAGATTTTTCTCTTCTCCACAAAAAAAAAATGTATGCCAGCCACCTGCGGTGTACCATATATTTCTGAGCACAATTTGGCGATCTATTTTTAACGATGGTTTTCAATTGGGGATTACTCTCCGCAACAAGAATAAACCTTCATCCACTTCCCACAGTTCTGTCATTTGCTCATAAAATCTTTTTCGAGCCATTTCATGTTTGTGCATTCTTTTAGTTGGTTTATTATATTTATATATTTTTCTTTTATTTAATATTTTTTCTTCATCAAAACTTTCAGTTATCGTTTTAGATAAAACGATTTCATTCCTATGTTTCAAGCCTTTTACCACTTCCGTAGCAATTTTCGATTTGATTCATTTTAATTTTTACCTAATGGCTGTTAAGCAAATTTGTTGCTTTTTTGATTTTAGTTTTGCTTCCTCACCAGAATTGATTAATGTTAAGCTCTTTTTTTCAGATACAAGCAATTATCTCAAACATTTTAGATCCTATCTATCTTTTTTTGTTATTTTATCGGCTTCATCCGTTACCAACGGACTCATGCTCTTCCTCTTACTATTTTTTCTTTCCCATCACCTTGGGTTTCTTTGTATCTGAGATCGTTGATTTTATTATCCCCCTTTCCAAGTCAGTCACGTTCCCTGTGGAATCACTTCTGTTTCTTATTGAGTTACTTTTTGTCTTTTGAACCGATTTAGTAATCAAATCAAATTCTTTGAAGTGTTCATTCTTTATCTATTTTATTATATACTAGTTCCGTTCCCCGTACCTGTGGAAAAACTCCTAAGTATTTTCCTTTTTATCGAATTCAACAGTTATAACGTACCAAAACTGAGTTACTAATTCTAAACAAAAACAGTAATTAATAAAATTAAAAATAATTAAAGTTGTTTATACTCTCTTCGCGTGTCGAGCCTGATCATCTCAGACAGTCGAACAAACACCCGGTATCACCAAGAACGCAAACAATAAGATAATGATAAACTAAAAAAACAATTGGCGACAAACACAAAAAAATACTTTTGAATTGATTAGTCACCCTTATTTTACTTGCTCTGCCCATTCCTATTTGTGACAAATAATCAGTAAAAACCCAACTTACAGCTTAGTAGCTACCGGGACCTGTATGTTGTAATGAATATCTTCAACAGTAGCTAAGCCCAGAATCAAATAAATAGTTACAAGTTCTAGTTCGTAATTGTCCTCTTTCGAAATTTCTTCATCTTCATCGCCACCACTTCTATCCTCGGTTTTATATTATTCATCACTGAGGGTGACCAACTAGGATTCCTTGTCTAGCACGGGTCTCGACATGTTTATTCCTACTGAAAGGATTCTCGTCAATGGTAATCTTTTTTGGGAACGGAAATAAGGATTTTGGAATGAAAGAAAGAAAAGCGGGGTTTTTAAAAAGATTTTGCCTCTCTGTGCAATTCTGTCGGTCCATAGCATAGTATCTATTTTAATTTACTCCACCACCATGCGCCTGGGGTCACAGGTATTCTTGCAAGGATTGACCTAAGCTAACAAAATTTGCTAAAATATGCACCTTTATAAGGAAAGTGGAGTTTAAGCATCCGAATGCTTTACAAAAGATGGCAAAAACTTACTTTTAAACGTTTGTACGCTCTTCCACTCCCCAACCCACTTTGCCAAAGTGGGGTTCCATGGTTAAGAATCTTTTCTGGTCCGGAGTAGATGAATAACCTTTGTGACACAGGTAGCTAAAAGGTTATACGTCAACAGTCTTCTTCTTCAGTCTTTATTCATCCACTCCCGGATGGGCCTCTTTCATATATTTCCATGTGTCTTATCTATAGCAACTTGGTGCCAGTTTCTGTCCGTAATTTGTTTTATATCATCAAACCATCTCTTTTGAGGTCTTCAAACGTTTTGTTTTAATATTCGAGAGCGCCACTTATTGAGGTTTTGCCTTACTATGTGTTCAACCCCTTGCCACTTTAGTTTGTCCACACGCTCGATTATGTCTTTCACCTTTGTCCGCTCTCTTATTTCTGTATTACGTAACTTCTCACACAAGCTCAATCCGAGCAAGTATATTTTGCTTGCTCTTTGTGATATTCTGTAGCGTTTTTTACTTTTCTTTGTTAACGTTGCAGTCTCTAAGTCATTAGTAGCTACGGATAAAACACGTATCATATACCTTCCGTTTGAGATTATTTGGAATAGTCTCATCTTTTAGGATATATTTCCCGTTGGTGCTCAACTCATTTGAATCCACCTGGTAATCTCAGCAGTTTGATTTTCCTTGCCCAGCTCGATAGAATGACCGAGATAAACTACTCTGTTGCCGTGTCAAAGACATCGATTGTTACATGTAGTTCTACGTTGCTCATAACTTTAGTCTTACTTAAGTTAATTTTTTTGTTAGAGTTGGGATGATGACAAATGTTGTAAATTGTTAGGATCGCTGATTTTCAAGACGACATCGTCAGCAAAGCGTCAATATTTATACCTTTTGTTTCCCAGGATAGTCTTTTAAGTCTTAGCCTGTGTTAATAGTTTTAGGGAGATCGTATCTCTTTGATGAACGCTTTAGCAGTAGCATGATGAAAATAAAATAAATAACCCTCTTTCAAATCAGAGTTGGTCCCAAAATGTAAAATAAACAACTAGTCAGACTTACGAAAGAAAGAACTTTCTGAATACTAGTAAAGCAACCAACAGAAACGTCAGGCTTCATCGTAAAAAGAGAACCAGCAAACAAATTTGATCTGCCATACGCAACGTAAAAGACTTAACCGTCTAAGAACAGGGTATCAAACTCAGCATAATTGTAGATTACCGCAGATTGACACCTGATAGTCTGCACCAACCTGAAGGAAACAGACAATTATGAAGGTCATAATAGCAAAGAAAAAAGGTACCCAGATGACTGAACATTAGAGACGTACAATCTAAACAATCTCTAAACTCTTTACTCAAGACAATGTTTTTCCAGACACTGAAATGAAATGTAATGTAACCCCTACTATCCCATATTACTAAAAAATCCAGCATATAGAGCATCAATGCCAAGGTCTACAGTAGCAGTATAAATTGCTTAATGACCAATGTATCTTTGGTGTAGTGCACTTAAAAATTGTATAACCCGCCAGTTGTAATTTTATCCGCCTTCTAAAAAAGCAACCACTTTGAGTGGCGGTGTCTCAGTCAGGACTGCCATATGCCACCTCTAATCAAATTTTGACTTCTTATAGTAATTTATTTGGCAATATTCGTTAACAGTAGGTTTTTGAGTTTAAATAACACCTCAACATATCTAGGAAATCGATGCCTTCATTTTGCTTTTAAGCAACACATTATAAGTAAGAAGAAGTTGTTATATACCTATATATACCTGCATTATAGTTATAAGTGTACCTGATAGTAATGTCTTGAGATTGAAAGATTTTAGAAAGTTAAAAACTAGGCACGAATGGCATCCAATCCAACTATCCTATAGACTCTCAGGAGACTCAGATGATCTAGTAAAGTAATCTCCAAGTTGTTTATTGCTCCTTCTAAAACCAGTTATCTTTCTTGGATTCATGTATATTGCTACAAATCAATTGATTCCAATAAAGTCGTATTCCTGATATGGTAAAATATTTGCGTTATTTAATTTAACTTTTATAGTTAACTGTTCTAATGATTTACAACAAACTTTTGTTTTAAAATAAATCTTGTAACTTTTATTAAAGTTAGGAATTAAAGTAGTACAAACATCTTTTCAAAGCATTAATATATCTGATATCTTAAATAGCGTTTGCTAGCATTAGTTCTTTAGATATTAAAACAACCAAAACCTCCGTTTCTGAATCTAGCCACCCTTTACAAATCTCGATTGGGCCCTGGTTAATCAAGCATTGCAGGTTTTCTCTAATCACTCTTCAACTATTAGTAATGGGTTACCTCTTAAAAATATAGTTTATAACTGTTTCTATCTCCAGATTAGTGATTAGTCTTTTTAGAAAACTTCATCTCTTGATCTCAATTTGCTTACTAAAACTAAAACTTTTCGGGTAAAGCTAATGACAACATTGCTTTTGTTTATTAAAATTATACTTTATTTTTCATCACATTACTAAACATAAGAAACAAAAAAATCAAACAAAAAGTTTGAATAACATTAAGCGTTTACAAAAATTTCAGTTACATTATACAAAAATTCAATACGATACATAATACATTATTAGATTTAAGCAATGTTAAGTTGTCGTTTATATTCATTAATTTCTTTTACCATAGCGCTGATCTTATTAGTCCTAAAATACAAAATTAAAGATAAATTAAAGTTTTAAGCAATGTATTAATATACTTACGAATCCTGCAGATTAGTTTTAATTGCAGAAGCATGTTCTGATCCCAATCCTAAAGTCTTCTTGTTGTGATTAGTCCAATTTTTCATCTAAAATATAATATTAAAAAAAAACTGATAGTTTTATTGCTTTAAATTTTTTACCTGAACATCTTGGTACATAATCTTCTTCTTTAATTTTCCAATGCAATCTATATACTTCTCAGATTTCTTCTCATAATCTTTCAATTGCTGGTGATATTGTTTCTCAGCGTTAGAAGGCACTGAATGCATCTTTGAAATCAATATAAGTAATTTCTCACATCTAAAATATAATAAATTATTGAATAAATAAATTTATTAATGAAATGTTTATCTTTCGTTTAAACCAACATCCGCAACACAACCACAGCAATAAGTTTGAATTCCTAACAATTCTGTGCGCCATGAAAAAGCTGAGAACCTAACCTAACCTAATAGTTGTATGCGCTATCAAAAAGCGAATAACCTATCCTAACAGTTGTGTGCGCCAACAAAGAACAAACCGATAAAAAAGCTTGCTAAAAATGTAACACTGGTAATACCATAGAACGATGGCCATCGAAAGTGATCGCAAACATTAACCAAGTTTATGCCAATATAGTACCGGAAGTAAAAACCCTCGTGAGACGAGCCCAAAAAAATGATCTCTGTGTCCCTTTGCAATCATCAAGAAAACAAGCAAGAAAAAGTGAGTGAAAAAAGATCTCAATCAACTAAGTAAAACCATGCGACATCACAAAAGGTAAAACTACTTTGCACTAACGTTAATCGATATGTGAATTTAATTAACAGATTCTTTCCGTATTGGATACCCGCATCATACTCTTCAAGAACGAAACCCAATTTAGCATTTTGAGGAAGTTTGCAAAAGATAAAAAATATCTCCATCATACCATAGCTACATGTCACCAACGGCAGATTTTGCCGTCGACAACAAACCAATAAAACCACCCAATAAACATTCAGCAAAGCAAATTTAATCACACCGGGTATTTGGGATAATTCCACAGAGAAAGAAAAGAAAAAACCGACTAAACACATACCAAAAATGACAAACCCCAGCAGAGGAACGGCCTATTAAATAAATGAGGACAGTGCCTCTACAATTCCACTCATCAAAGTTGTAGGTGGTCTATATGGAATAGACAAACACTTCGACATACAAAACCACAGCAACCATTCCGCAAGCAGAGTTCATACCAGTGGACCTAACATCTAAAATTAGACAAGAAGAGACGCAATGTCCTCAAATGAGACAGTTGTCTCATTTGAGGACATTGCGTCTCTTCTTTATATATTTTATATATGTTCTGATATACACGAAATTGTATAATAGTAATTATAATTTATGCAAAAAAAATTTATTCTATTTTTAATTTTCAAATTTCCATTTTAATTCTTTCATGTCATTACCATCAGCTAAATATCCCGAATTAATTAGTTTCTTAGAATGCTATTAACCATAGCCATTAAATAAAGTCATTAAGTCAGTTAGTATAAATAGTCAATACACCCTTTAAAATATTCACTTTGAATTGTGGTGGTGAACAATGTTGACGAAGTAAGTTAAAAATCAATTATTAAGTTTAAATAAATAAAGCCATACTGATGAGAGGTAAACCTCGAAACGCGTCTATGGATGTATTTAGTTTAGAATATTTTTTCATAAATTAAATTTTTTAATGTTAAAATTAGACATTTTTTTCTTTTTTCACTCTAACTCGGCTACTAGCATACGAAAAATAGTACAAAGCTTTACGGTCACGACTACAAAAGACTGCAGAATTCACCACTGTATAATTGCACAATTAAATTTAATTTAAATCTATAGATCTGTTAGCTTATGCCTGCATAAAAAATTTGGCTAAAGAAAATGACACCATCAAGATTCAAGACGAATCTTCATTAAATTCATTAAAAACTCAAAAATAACTAACTCACTTCTTCAAAGAAAGAGAGGTATGTGATGTGACATAGCCAACGGTGCACCGACTTTACTATAAAGAAAAACAAAGAAAATATACCCTATTTCCAATGTTATCTCTTATATTACAACTCACCAACAATTGTTGTCAACAGCCAACACTAAGAAAATATCTTAAAATATACCTTTTAGTCAATTCTTCTTGGTTCTCCTTCATATCTTCGTACTTCTCTGCTAAATTTTCAGCATTTTCTTGCAAAATTGCCTTTTCAGCAGTCATCCTATCAACTTCCTTAATTTGAAAATCTTTCAGCATTTTTAAAGCTTTCACCCTTTTCTCAATTTCTTCCCTTGCCTTATCGTAATGCTTAAAGTGTTCATCGCGAAATACTTGAGTGGCCCTTTGGAGAAGCTAAAAAAATTCATAATTATTATTGAAATCAAAACTAAATTATTAATTTTTACCTCATAACATTCCTGTTGAGTTTTTTCTCCATTGCTGGATAATTTTAAGATAGGTTGAGTACTGGCCTGGCGAAGAATTCTTTGTATTTGTGCATCAAATGGATTGCTTAAAATCTAAAAGAAATTTTTGATTATTTACGCATATTTAATATTTGATTAAATTTTACCGATTTTAATGGTGAATTCATGTTTTCTAAATTTTCGCCGTTGGTGTACTCGTGTGGCGGTAATTGCATTGTGATCATAGCAAGTGTAACGAGTTGGCCGTTACCTAATAACACTACAATACTTTGGGGATCATGATAGGTATCAAAGCCGATGACGGGATTGATTTCTTCAATGGTTGTAGTCTTGGTGCAAAGTAAGTATTCTACTGTGCTGACTTCGTCGACAATTTCTTGTAAGACTTGATCATCTGTAATTACATAAAACGTATATTATTAAAAATAATGTTAGTAGACTAGTACACATTTAAACACAATATGATATACATACAGAAAACTTCAGCTTCCTAAACAATCAAAACTCACGAGTAGTTCGTTGTTTTAGCTGTTTACACACCACTACTAGCGAATAAGTCTCTTCTCTGCCCGTAATGCTGGAAACTTGCGTTACGGGTAAACCTACAGTTTTGAGTAGATTCCAAATCACGGAAGAGATTATTAATCTACTCCGGACCAAAGAAGGATCTTATTCTTTAAGCACCTCGCTGGCAAGACGAGTTAAGGAGTGGGAGAGCGTATGTACGTTTGAAATAATTTCAGTTGTGAGGTTCGATCCACGATCTTTGATGCAGCAGTCGGATTGCGTTGCTATGCTACTGTATGAATGGAATGCAAGCAAAGAAGTTGTAATCTGTGCGCGGACAAGAATAAAAATACGACGTTTTTCAACATCGGTAAGCGTGCGGAGCTCCACCATACGGCGTTCTGGCCCCCATCCCGCCAACTTCAAGGGATGTAAGACATACCTTAAAATGATAGCCTCGCAAAGCAAAAAAGACGCCAGACCGGCAAACAAACTTGCGCCGGTTCCGGTCTCGTCTACGTCTTCATCACAAAGTGCAGGTCCACGCAAACCTGCCGCAACTACAGCAAACAAACCGTTTGAAAACGCCGCCGCGCCGTCTCTCCACCGGCATCAAATCCGGCATTGGCAAACGAAAAGATAGACGTTCTTTTCAACGACTTCAACAATTTTCATCGGAAAATCATGACTGCTGTACTTGACAAACAATAATGGATAATACACTTGAAGTAATACTCCGGGTGAAGTGAAAGAGTACTTAAGAACGTCGGTGGTAAAGCGGAGAATTTCACACTGATCTTTTCAAAAAGATCTTTGGACCATTCCGAAATGGATACCCCTGCACGATCACGATTGAATTAAATGTGATCGTAATAAACATGCCTGGGTTAGGCGCAACCACAATCAAATCAAACCCCACCACATTAATTGCTGGGGACTTAAATTCTAAGCACCCGGCGTGGAACAGCTTAAGAGCCAATGCCAAGGTCGAGCGTAGCTGGACTACGTAGTGCAAAAGGATTTTCAAGTAGTGGGTCCAGATAAACCCACAAATTACAGCTCTGCGGGTTACCAACGTTCTTGACGTAGCAATACTCAAGAACGCCAACGTTCAAATAATCAATGACCTTAGCTCCGATAACAACCCAATACTATTGGAGCTCTACAGAAGGGGATCGACGGGAGAGGAAGGAAAATATTTGTAACACATACGGATTGGATTCTCTTCTCATCTCAATAAACCAAGCCATAAAAAAGGCTTCTAAAACCCATCTGGTTTGCGCCGATAACCTTCTTGGATTATCCCGGAACACAAAAGCATTAATCCGCAGAAGATCTTAAATTCGCTTCACAAAAAAGTGAGAAAGACCATAAAGTTGCCCAAAAATTTGTGCGGAAAAAACATTTTTTTTTAAAATCTATAATAGAGGATAATAATCCAATGTGGAAGATCTTCAAAGCTTTACGAAACAGACGGGTCCCCATTGCAACCATTCATGACAAAAATGGGGTTCAATATCGAGAAAGAGACCAAAGCATTTGCCGACAGCCTCGAACTCCAATTCCTCTTCAACAACCAAGAACACTGATCTGCAGCACGTCAAGAGGGTCCACCAGGAAGTTGAACGACTTCCTGGAAGACGCTGAAGCGTTCGAACTTCTCAAAGAAAAGAAATTATTAAAAAACTAAAGACTCAATCTGCTCCCGGCCCAGATAAAATACCTGACAGAGCGTTAAAGTCATTCTCGCATAAAACAATAATGGCACTCACCTATATGTGATTCTACGCCCCGGGCACTTTCCTAGATTGGAAAAGCTCACTAGTAATAAACATTCCAAAATCTGGTAAAGACCGAAAGTCTTCTACCTTAAGTAAGGTCATAGAGCAGGTGATCTTGGACATAATCTAAGACCACATAAAAGCTAATATTCTTCTCCCCGCCCACCAACATATGTTCAGATGGGACTAATAGCTGTCCATCAACTAAACCGCGTGACGGATTAATCGACCAGAACGCGGACATCTACGTACCACACACTCACAGCAAGGTTTACAAGACGGACAGTGCAAAGGGGTACATGGGTGGAGAACAAACATACCGTTCTCGACTCATGCTACTTCTCACATACAAACCCAAGCAAAAAACTTCTGTAACATCCGACTAGCTCCCGGCAAGGATCTAAAGAAGCACACACAAGCAATTTCAATCTCAGTGTTGGGACTTCCCAACCAAGAACCGCAAAGGTAACAAACTTGCAGAATAGGCTGGCAAACTCGACCTGGATGTTCTAACCAAAGGCAACAAACCGACCTTTAAAAAGGTCCTACATTGACGTGACTATGTGCACATCAAACCTGGCAAAGTTTATACAGAAGTGAGAGTTAAGCAAGGAGAAAAACCTCAATTTCCACAACATAATAAACGTAGAGATCAACACCCGAACAAAAACGACAAAAACCGCACTATCAGTAAGAGAGGCTGGTACTTTAAAGCTGAACAAGCGGATAAACTGATAAGCAATTTTGCCGAAGCAACCAAGCAGAAGTCTTTCACACATACAGTTCTTCACCTGATGACGCCCTTAGTAAAAACCCGCAACAGCGTATATGCAAGAAAAATAGAGAACAACAGGCAAGCGGTTTACTGGTGGAACATGAATATCGCTAACTTGAGAAGCAAATGTAATCACGCAAACTCGCAGAAAATGTAGCCTAAACCAAAAGGGAGTAGACTCACTGACGGAAACCGACTAGTAGAGTTGTAGGGAGATAAAGACCGCAAAAGCAAATGCCAAAAATAATGCAAACAAACAAAGTGGAGAAATAGTAAAAAAACTTTTCCCCAGCACCCAAAAGAAGAGGACATTAAAAAAGCAGGCCGAAAAGTTAAAACGCGGAAAGCAGCGGGGCCGAATAAAGTTATCAAAGTGATTACCAAAAGGTGCACAGAAGCCCCACAGACCACACTCAACAGTCTCCTGAAAAACTATAACTTCCTAACACAGTGGAAAGAAGCTAGGTTAACCTTAGATTGGGGATCCTTAACAAAATAGGCAAGCTCTTTGAGCAGATACTAAACAGCCGTCTACTGGATGAACTTGAGAGGAAAGGCGGCTTGTCGGACAGGCAATAAGGTTTCGGGATGAGACGTTACACTATCAACGCCGTACAAAAAGTCCCAGAAATGGCAAAAAAATATAGAACCAATAAAAAATTTGTGTTGTTTGTTACATTCGACATTAAAAATGTATTCAATTCCGTACGCTGGGGCAACATAGTGGAATCACTACTGGGTTTTGAGAACTCAAACTACCTGATAAGCAACCATTATAAAATAGAAGTGACCGTTGGGTTCCCACAAGGATCAGTTAAAGGCCCTTTGGAACTTCAACTATAACGGGGTCTTAAGGCTAAGAGCCATCTGACACGAGACTAATTTAAATTTTATGTATAATATTAAATGATGCACGCGCCGAGTTAGAGTAGGTTTTGATGCAAGATAATAGAACATGTTCGAATTTCTTTAACAAACCAAGCAGCGCGCGCATCATTTAATACTAAATGTAATATTAAAACCAGTCTCGGGTCAGATAGCACTAAAGATGCCTAGTAAAATCTGGCTCATAGCGCAGAAGAGCTGGTAGAAGATGCCAAATGGGCAGCTAAAGACTGATAAGATGGCTGCTCAAGAAAAAACTCAAACTTGCACCTCACAAAACCAAAACTGTTATTCTAGCAGGCAGAAAAAGCTTAAAGACCTTTTCCTTTAGAGTTGACGCCGTTACAGTAACAAGCCAAAACTGCATAAAATACATAAGTATCACCTTAACATAAATATGAGCCCTCATAATGCAAAGGCTGCGGAAAAAGCAGACAAAACAGCTGCGTCACTAGGTAGGTTGATGCCCAACATAGGCGGACCTAAAGAAAGCAAAAAAAGGCGCTGACTAGAGTTGTCTCTTCTATAGCCCTATACGGGGCACGTTCGCAAAAAAAGGTAACAATACGCATAGCGTCCGCGTATCGTTTTTACTAAAGCAATTCAAAAAAATAATGAAACTATCCCGCTGCACCGGTTGACTGTGGAATGCTCTTACAAATCCCGCAATCGGCAAAAAAGTTGACAATTAGAAAATGGAAAGAAGAGTGGCAGAAGAACAGCTTTATTGCAAACTGGAGCAAAGCTCTCATTCCAAACATAACACCCTAGATAACCAGGAAGTCCGAGAGAGTAAACTATTACCTCACCCAATTTGTAAAGGGATACGGATGCTTTTCGACGTACCAAAATCGTAAAATTCGGAACAATCTCGTGATTCCCTCGCTACGCCAACATATCAAAATTTTGGCTAAAAAATACTTCAATAATGTGCAGTTCACTCCAAACCCGATCTGACTCGCTAAGCCAGACAAGGAAGTTTTCGCCTATAATCGGCCGGTTAACCAATTGCCTAACCTAAAGTGGCAAACACCACATCCCAATTTAACCATCTCCTAAATTACTTATCTCCAAACGGAAGGTCCATAGCCACATGGTATTAAACTTCGAGGTATTCAACGCAAGAAAAAAGGTTTAGTCAGTAAGTAAATTGACTTTGTACAGTTCTAAAGCAGAACCATTCCTCCATCAATATTTTATGTTAAACTAAATAGTCGCATAGAAAACAAATGTTAAAAAAAATAGAAATCCAAATTGTAGCTCTGAGACAGATAAATATAACCGGTCGATAGAAAACGAGCCCAATATAAAAGTAGACGATTTAATAGTTTTTTTTTGTTCCATTAGACCGCTATAGCATACTACGTCTTTCAATAAAACATATCCTCTCAAAATGATCAAAAGAGCAAACAAATCTATGTATTCTGGAAGTATTACTACTTACTAATTCGTGGTTACAGACTTATTTACTTTTAAGCTATTTTAAAATTTAAAGAAATCTTATGAATGATTTCTTTCATATATCTATACTATACTGCACACTACATAAGTATTTTGATAATTGAAATTAACATATGTATTTCAATTCAAATAATTATTTATTACGAAATAATTAAAATATCATTCTTACCATTTTCAGTATACAAAAACTTTTGAAGCAAGTCCACACATCCTACAGATACAAAATGCACTCCGGTTTCATGAGTTGCAAAGTAATTGCCCATTTTAGATTGATCACGGTGTAGATAAATAGGACAAGAATATTCAGTTGAAATATGCGTGGTATTCAATCCCAGTTCCAACTCCATAGTTTCCAAAAGCAGCAGTGTCTTATCTTGCCTTTGCAAATAGGATACATCATCATTGCTCTAAATAAAATTAACAAAATAATAATTAGGCACAAATTAGTTATTAAACTACAAGCCCATTTACTTACAATAATTTCATTTGTCGTTGAATCGGATTGATCGGGTAATACTAATACATGAAAAACCTTGCCTGAATGATTAGCCATTGCTAATACCGGTGGAGTACTAGGAATGCAAATAATAGAACAAAAATCAACACCCTTAGGTTTAGGTGAAATCAAATGAGGGCCTTTTAATCCAGGATGATTTCTGCAAATAAAATATATTAGTATTAAATTAAAATAAATTATAGTTACTTACTGATTAGCCAAATTAATAGTTATAGTATATATCTCGCCATCGCCATATAAGAAAAATATAGGCCATATTAAACCTGGTTTTTTATCTTTCTTGTTATCATCATCATCAATCTTTAATGAGCTAATTGCATTTTGTAGAGCTGGAAATATATATTATGTATTTTAGATTTCTATTCGATTTAATGCAAGCTTACATGTATTAGCCGTGTAAGTAGATAAGCTGGTGTTAGTGAAAGACGTGTTCAGTTGTGGTTTCTCAGGGGATTCCAATTCAGGAGGGGCGAAATCAAAATCAACGGCTGTTTCACCTAATGCTTCAATCATTGATATTTTAGAGGACGGCATATTGGCGCCTGGTTTTTGTCCGACACCATAAATACCTGTGCATATCGCTCCGGAACTTTTAATGTTGTAGACTCTAAAGATAAAAATTGTTATTAAATTGTATTTTAAAAACATATATTTTTTCCTAAAATATTGTATCACATCTACGAACAGTAAACTGGTTCCGTGCAAAATTAATGTTGAATTTAAACTGATTTTACATTTTTTCTTTTTAATTAAGTTTGAAAAAAAAAGACTATTAATGAGTTTATTTCTTATGCTAATTTGTTACTAGTATAATAATGGTATTTTGTTACAAGTAACATAAAGTTATTAATACACAAAAATGCCTCATTAATTTAAAATCCATTATAAAAATATATATAACAAAAAGACACATTGGAAAAGTGAGCCAATCGTTAGCGTGCTTAGCTCTCATACTTGAGATCCAAAGCTTCATGTACCTGTATGTATAAACACAACTTAAAAAAAAAAACAGTCAGTCATTAACGACCTAATCTCAGACAACAGCCCCGTAGTTTTAGATCTCTATAAGAGGTGTGAGGAAAACCGGTCTTCAAGACTGTCCTTTTTTCACATATCCTAGAAGAAAGCATCAGATTACTACGTGACCTTCAAACGGCTCAGAGTTGTTGATTTTACTTGCTTAGTCTCGCTAGCAATAGAAAAGTCTACCAAGACATTGACAAAAATTAAAACAAATCGATTGGATCTCAATAGAGAGACTAGAAAGCTCATCCGATCATAAAAAACGACATATCTGGCAAAGGTCAACATCATCTGTTCTTGAGTCCTCCAACAAAAATGATAATCTGATGTGAAGAATAGCTTAAAATAAGGGTACACCGCGTCCTTTCATTAACGGAAAAAGAGCGCCTTGAATATACCTCAGAAAGCAAGGCCGAAGCAATTGCTGACAGCCGTGAACTCCAATGCACGCCAAACATGACAAAAATCCACAAGGAAGTAAAACAGGTTACTGGCTTCATATTCTTCAACGTTAAAAAAGCCTTTGATAAGGTATGGCACCAAGGTCTACTCCAAAAACTCCAACGTCTCAGATTCAATCCAAAATTAATAAAACTTTTATTGCTTCCTATCTGAAAGGAAATACACTGGCCGAAAAGCTGTTTGGGCACGTGACACGTGTCATCCTCGCACAATTGTGGCAGGGGTTCCTCAAGGTTCAGTATTATCTCCAATGATCTTCAACTTGTATGTAGTAGACATACCATGCTTCACGCCTGGCGTCAAACTTGCACAGTTAGACTTAACTTTCAGATTGTACATAACAGCCATATTGAGTAAGCACAAGTAACACACACACAAAAACCAACCGGCAAACTGCTAGCCGATGCCCGGCGCAGTAATATTTCTTTGTAGATTTACGCAAAACACCCAAACAAGATCCGTAAGTTAAAAAGAAAAATATTAAAAATAAACCCTGATTTAACCAACCTCCATTAAACGCATGAAGATCTCGTCCGCCACCAGCAGCCGCATCATCTCTTCCAAAACGACATTTCAAGAGAGCAAGTAAGTAATAAAAAGTCCCCGGGGATCGTCGCTACTCCTACGCGCTAGCATAGCTATGTACTCTCCAAAATTTAAACCCAGACCAAGCACTAAAAGTAGTGAGAAAAACGTCGTCAAGGCCAAGCTAATCTTAAAGACAATACAACCGGTCACTGGCAAACTAATTCGCTTGCAAACGCCGAAAGAAAGCATTCCAGAAGAAACGGAGAAACCCTAACTAAAAAAAACACCAACACCGTCCAGGTGCCCTAAGCAATAAGCAAGAAAACCTACTTGACTTTTCTAAAAAAGTGTACTAGCAAAATCTCATTCAGGCCATTTATTTGGCAACATCCGGGCGTCGTTTGACGCCCTCGAACTTAAATCTTTCCAGATCGCGTCCAGATTTAAACTTTTTTGGCAATGCAGCAATTTGCGCCACAACCCAACCTGCTTCTTGGAGAACCGCCCCCAAAAACTTAATTTTCTCTTTAAACTTAAAACTTTAAATCGTACCAAAACACACATCTCCCAAGAAACACTCCAGTATTCAGTCAACATAACCTGCAATAAATTCATTCGCATATTTCACAACCGGCAACAACCAGTGGCCAGTCATCACAAGACAGACTAGATGCCGATCTTTACAACACAAGTAACACAAGAAAAAATGTAATAAATAATACAGAAAATCCAAAAAACCCAACTGATCAACTACGCCGCAGCCGCTACTATCAAAAAGTCAACATGCTCTGATAACGCCGCAACCAAAAAAATAAACAAGCCAAAAATGGATCCAGATGACGAGAAACAAGAAACCAAGACAACACCCTTTCTATCCCCATTACAACTCCACTGCAACAATAGAAGCACTAGAACTACGTATTCAAAAACTACACAAAACCACTAAAAAAACAAAGAAAAAACTTGATCTACAACCGGCAAACCACGATAACTCTCGCACTAATATTTGCATTAAAAGTTTACTTGCAACACCACAAATAATCGCAAACGACAAACAAAGCAAAATCATTCTAGCCATGAGCACTTGCCAAAAAGTGTAGAAAATTTCAAGACAACCCAAACAACCCATTCAAAAGTTGTGCAAGATAACCCTCTAGAAAACTTCAAAGAAGAAAAAAACTTCTAAACTATTTTAAGAACAACACCAAAGAAGAAGCTTCTCAATCAAGGCAAAGCTGGTCAGACCATCCAATACCAGCCCCACAAAAAAAAATTCAATTCTTTTATAGACTAGAGAGGAGCAAAACTGTCTGTCTTTAATGGACAACTTCATTCTCACAACATAGAATAAACCCGCCGCATACCAAACAAAACAACAAGTATCTACAAGTCACAAGTTACTGTTGAACTATGGAGCAAGTATATTACACAAAGATGAACAAAATATGACCCAGTCCCTCCAATAAGTGCTCCTAACCCACTACTCAAAAAGCTATACTTAGTGTAAACTTATTTACAATGAAAAAACTGGTTGAGGCAACGGAGAGTCAAAAAACAACACACAACCAATAAAACCCGTCTACATAACTATTCAACAATTTGATTTGTTTTTTCTGTTAAGTAAAATCGAAATAAATTCAGAACAATAATGAAAAAATGTA
The DNA here is from genome assembly GCA_963932245.1 of Tachinus rufipes. Lineage (NCBI taxonomy): Eukaryota > Metazoa > Arthropoda > Insecta > Coleoptera > Staphylinidae > Tachinus > Tachinus rufipes. The sequence goes on from OZ010748.1 coordinate 59,040,314, forward strand.
GAAAACAGGCACAACCGATAGATCCCGTCTACACCAATTACACCACAACAAAAAATAAATAAAGACAAAGACAGACCTATATGGTAAAACACAATCAGGTTAAAACCTCCGGCATTACAATTGCAACCCTAACACCGATACCCATAACCGGCACTTGCAGCAGTCCAAATAGACCGCAGAGAACAAGCAAAGAGAAACCATTGCCAAAAAGTAGAAGAAATCACCAGGAGTTGTAAAACAACACTGTAAATAATGACAACAAACTTAAAAGAGAAAACAAAACAGCTTAGTTATAACCAACCCCGATTAACCCCATCTCCAACAAATGACTGAAGATTCCAAAGACGCTGCGACGTCCGCATAGCAACAAAAGTTTGTATTTCATAGACAGCACCGAACAAAACACCAAAGAAGTAGCAAAAAAACTTCCAAACCCCGATCCAGAAAAGATAGCAAGGTCTCTTCCAATAACATGACACTTCAGTATAACAATCAACTAATGAATTAAAAGAAAGGAAAGTTCCCAAAAAATCCTACGCCAGCAAGTAATTACGTACGTATCTTCTATATAGACCCTGCTCAAGTCCCAAAGACAATAAAAAAGCCAAAATACGTTGTCAACGCCAGAAAAAAAATGTTAATAGACCAAATTAAGCTAGTGACCAATCACAGATCCCTAGCAAACTAAGCCGCTTAGAAACGCCATAAGAAAACATCAAGAGAAAGTCCAGGTAAGGAAACTACGACTTAAAAAAAAAGAAGTTTACACCGTTCAAGTAAATCGCACAGTTCACAAAAAAAAGTTTTTTAGACAAAATAAACAGGAGAAGCAAGGCTGGCCTCTGCTAAAGTGCATCAGAAAGTCTTAATTCAAAATACTTATTTGGCATCAATTAACGCCCTCAAACTTGGATCTTTATAGGTCGCTTCTGAATTTGATTTTTTTCAATTAAAAAAGCCAGAGGTACTTAACTTTAAGGTTTTCTACAGATTAATTAGTGTTAATATCATACATAAATGTACAAAAGTCAATCAAATTCACCCACTCCCACTGAAAACTAGAGACTTGAAAGGGGTAATTACTTCATTATCTCCAAAAGTGAATAGAGTTCCTAACCTACCTGCCTTTTGGAGTACCGCCCAAATTTTTTTACCAAACTAAAACTCGAAATAAATAAAAAACTGCAAGAAGCACAAAAAAAGTCCAAAACCAAGCGTCGCACTAAATATTCCCTTACATATATGTTTACAGCACACGAATAACTGCAAACAATCAGTAGAGAAAATTCATCTAAGCCATGCGCATCTGTAAAAAAGTAGAGAAAATCCCCACCCAGGTAATCCAAACCAATTTAGAAGTTGGAAGAGGACGCTCTAGAAAACTATACAAAACAAGACCAGGAAAATAAGTTAAAACCAACCCCAATTAAGCAAATCTCCTGGTCAGATCATCTATCAGGTGCGTAGTCTCTCCCAAGACAACGCATTAAGAATACGTTCAACAACCAACAAATCAGAAAAAAAGCCCCTGAAAACCAAAGCAACTTCTACGCTAACATGTAGCTAGCTACGTACCACCAAACATTAATAATATAGTGAAAAATAAATTAAAAAAACGTCGTCATAAACAACAACATCTTAAACGCAGAAGAAAAAAAAAGATGCTAACCGACTTAAGTCAACCAGCAATCGATCACAGATCTCTGGGTATAAAAAAAAGTCCGGAAGGCGTCAACACAGTCCAGATCGACATGCAAGCCGCTAGAAAATAAAGTAAATGAGCAAGAAGTACTTAACTGTAACTTGTTTTACTCACAGATCACCAAGCAAGAACAAACAATCATCCCCGCCAAGCCTCGCTCTAATCTTTTCGTTGCAGGTTAACTTGTAGCACCCCCATATACTGCAGACGCCAAGCAGAACAAAACCATTCAAGCTTATGAGCACGTATCAAGAAGTAGAAGAAATCCCCAACCAACTCCCAATTCAATTTTACAGCTGGTAGACAACCCTCTAAAGTGTTTCTAAATCAGTTTCTTGTTTGTATTCTCTTTATCGAATAATCAAATTGTTATGCTTTAAATATGTGCTGACAAAGTTAATAATATTTTGTCAATAAAATTTTACATGGGAATGTGCCCTACTTGGCTTTTAATTTAAATAACTAAAGTAAATCAATATTTAGTTTGTATAAGAATATATGTACTTACCTCAATATGTTATCATTAGTGAGAAATACAATGTGATTATCATTCGGACTTCCGGGATGAAACCTGACCTGACGAACCTCGATCTTCGTGCTGAAAGCCAACGTACGCTCGTGTAAACTATGAGTCCTGAAAAAAAAAAGAACAAAAATTAAAATTACACCCTGCAATATGAACGTGTATGTAATTATTGCGGTTTTAAAACGCGCGTCCGGCAAAATTTGTTGAATATTATTATATTTTTCATTGTTGTTGCGGCGTTGTTCGTCCACTTCCTCCTTTTCAGATGCAATTACGCGAGCCGTCGGCGAGGACGCGACGGAAGCGATCCGCGAAAAATAAACGCTTACATGTAGTGGTGGAAAGGGTGGGTGGCCTGCATCCAGCGAAACGGGAAGCGCTAATATTAAAAAATTACACATGTGAGATTAAACAAAGAGGGAGATGAGCCGGATGGATTATACGGGCCAGTTATCGCAGGAAGTCCGCGACGAAGAGAATGGGGCGGTAGAGATTTATACGTGGCGGTAGGCGTTGGACAAAATCTAAGTATTTCAAGATTTATAATAGAATAAAATAAATATTTTTTATTCTAAAAGTAATTGATGTAGCGCAATTGGTATCAGATCTAAATATACACTCCACTCTTATCTATATAGAGTATAAATACATTTTAGTATAAAATTCAGTTTTATTTTTTTAATTGTTTAAAAGAATCAATAAGTTTTTAATTTGATAAAATTCCTCGGTGTTCAAGAGTAAAAATATGAAATAGATATACAATATGTTCACCCTTGAATACTACCTAGGGTTAAATACCTTCCAGGTTTATAATATAGTCATAATTGCACGCTCAAAGCGGTTGGTAATGAAATAATCTGCTGAGATAATTTAAGCCCATGTTGTAAAGACACTATATCTATGGCTGCACTACACAAAAAACGACTTATTTTTTAACAACCATTGTGAAGAATATTGCAAAGATTATAGAAAACTTTATGAGCTACTATGATAAAAAAAAACTGTTATTAAAAGACTTACTTTAACTTACTTTAACCGAGTACTCAAGCTTATTTTAATTGCTGATAATATTTCATTTTCTTTTCTTATTCCTATTCTCATCAACACCTCTTTGCTACTAACTATGTGTTCCGTATTTCTATGTAGGTCTTCTACATTACTAGCCATCAACACGGTATCATAGGCATAGTGAATGTTATTTCCCGGGTTACCATACACTATAATACCTAAATAGCTTATACGTACGCCAGATCTTGTTTGATTAAAGTAAAACAGTTGTTTCCTCCTAACTTCTTTGCATCAATTTAGCATTTAAAACGCAACAAATTGTTATAATCTCAGATAATCCAAACTGTAACTGTCTATTTAATAGCTTCTAAAACAGAATAACTCAACCGGAAAAACAAGTTTACCATGGTTGTCATATAAGTACCCATTTCTATGCAAAATCTTTGTTTAGACGTTTTATTTTGTCTTACAAACAGATGACGTCTGAACCTGTACCCAAGTATTCTTTACACAAAAAACAAAAGTCGGACCAGTCAGAAACCAATTATCTACAAGGCTTAAACCATAAGAAAACCTGTCCTTCAAATAAGTCAATTCCCAAAACAAACAAGTAGATGTACTGCAAACTCGTCAACGAACTTCTACAAATCAAAAGAATGTACTTACGGATATTTTGGCCAAACGAAAACTAAAATTTCATGTTCCACTTTCACAAAACTGGCGTTAGTAGTCTCATAATACCAAAAGATTTGACTTTCTCTATTTCCTTCATAAGATTCTTAAACTACAATTTTGCAACATAGACCTAAAAACTAGATTGCCTCCTTTTCTCAATTTTTTTCTCAATATGCGCAAGTTTACTAATTCACGCATCTAATCTCATCTCTAAAAAAAAATTATATATATATATATATATATAGTCACAAGTCACAAACAGCCAACCTAGATTCGTCATCACATGCTACAGCTCATCTTATTGCAATCGACTCAATTGTCGGAAGCTCTGAACTAGGTTAATACGTCAAAAGCATTGTCAACAAGTATTGAAAAAAGATGCATACCAATCATCCTATAAAAATTCTGAGGAGAGCTATGCCAATAACCATAGAGTATCAACTAACTAAAACATATCCCAAAATATAATTTGGATGCCAATAACGGTGAAGTCTTCAATAAATTGTATAGAAAACATTTTAGACGTAAATATTCAACTGCCAAAAGAAAACTTACATCATGCAAAGCTACTCCGTCCGTCTTTGAACATATCGGCTGAGATGCACATATTTAGTACTACAACGGTTCTCCGTTCTTATATTTAATTCTGCCTCTTCGCAATTGATTATTGTGATCAGGGGTAACGCTACCTACTAAGGTTTTCTCTGCAAGTTACAAATATGTCGCTTTCGTCCATTTAGATGTTAAAAAACATAAAACTACTAAAAAAAATTATATGCACGCGCTTACATCAACAAAAAAAAGAGTCAAGATTACATATATTTCTGAACGTGAGAGAAGAATAGGTGACGTCCTTTCGCTCTAGGTTAGGTCTGAGAAAGTAGAAATTAATGTCGGGTTTCTGGCTATTGTTTCTCGTTGAAATGCAACAGTGAGTGAAAACGGTTGCGAGAGTGGCTGTACCTTCAACAAATTGCTTAAGACTTTTTCAGTTGTTTACTGTTTCTGGCACAGCGGGGTTTTGTTACCAAAACGAGGTTTTGTTGAGTTATAATGTTCCCCGCATTTCTTGTGCTGATGATGTAATGCGTTTTGCGTGTTTGCTGGTTGCTCTGCACTTAATCCGGCGAATTGAATAGAGCGCATTTGTGTGTTCAGCATAAAGTGTTCCTCTTTCCATACTTCAACGTTTATTTCACTAACTTTTATTTTGTCGATCGTTGTGCCATGATTGTAATTAACCTGACAATCTTCTTCTTCATTTACGTCCGGTATCTCTGCCTCTGTCACTTTCGGTAGAATGACTTCAGCTGTGAAAATGGCTTCCGTCTTTGACAATGCAAATCTCATTCTCCGTCGTCGACATTTCCAAATATAAATGTATATGAGACAATCCGCAGAGTAGGTAGTCTAGTGGTCCATACTTTCTTGCGTTGCTTCGCCCATAGATTTGCTAGCTTCGTTGGGGCAAGTTGCAAATAGATATTTTTGTTTGCTGTTTCTATTTCTAAGGCTTTCTCCAATGTGGCAGGATATTGAAGAAGTATAACTACAGCATAATCAGTTCCTGCCATCGAAAGCTAACTAGTAAATAGCAAATTAGAGTCTCTTGAGTGCCGTTGCAACTCATCATCCAATCGTAAAACCAATTCATATGGTGTAAAATGGTTTTTATTATGTTTGTTTGAGTTTGCTCGTCGTGACTGTACGTAAACGTATTTTCTTGTTACTTCTAAAGCCATGATGTTCTTTTTAGAGGTGCACCAGGTATATTACTTCTAACAGCAGATGTTATGTAAGATGACGTTAATACTTAGAGCGACTTGTCTATGGCGTGACATTGGACCAATGAAACTCTAAGTATCAAGATGCCGTTGACGTAACGGAGTAAATCGTAATGTTATCCATCCGTAGAAGATTTGCTGGGAATAGAACTAGCTTCAAAATTCTGGAACAAATTCCTTGTATGCGCCTTGACCAAGCGCGTCGCGGAATTGGCGTTTTATGGATATCAGCAGCGCTCTGGCGGCCGTAACAGTTTTGTTGACTTTAAAGCTATGCCCCTTACGGAACCTGTGCTTGCAACAACCCTCATCCCCCCTTTAGTGACTCACCAACTAAGATATCATGGGTCGTGCGCCTTTAGGCACGCACTAATGTCTTGCACTTTCCAGTAAATAATAAAAAATTGTAAAATTCAATTTCCTGAAATCTTATGTCCAAAAATAAATTACAAACATTAATGTCATGTGCGATAGTCATTTTTGGTATTCAGCTTTCGGGTGCTTTTTTGGGTTGTCTTGGGTTGTCTGAGTCAATCAAATCAAACGTTATCATATCGAGCAAATGCAAATCCAATTTTGAAGAAGGATTAGTTTTATCCAAAACTGATGGAAGGAACAGTATAGATTTTGTTGTTTGAGAGTTCTCTCTTAGCGTTTAAAGTCATTCCGGTAAGGTAAAACAAGACAGTTTAATTTTTGGCTAAAAACCCATCCAATTCCTTGGAGAAGCTTCCCTAGGTAAATCGAAAGTTCCTCGTGATGACAATTTCGTGAAGTTGGAGCGCGTTTACTCAAAACGACCTATGTTGGGCGCCAATTGTTGCAATTTAGCTTTGTCGGAGGTAGTGAATAGCGACAGTTTGGACCGATGTTGATGCCTGAAAATAGCTTTATTATTCTAGGGTTTGTGCGGGGTTTCTAACTATTGTTTCTCTATGTCTGGAAATTGCCACAAAAACTACAAACGGTTGCAGGGGTAGCTATCCCTCCATGGAATTACGTCCTAAAGACGGAAGTAGCGATTACCCGGGTATCACAAAGTAATGGCCTATCGCAGCCGGTAGGTTTCCCATTGCTATAAATATCCAAACAGTAAATCGAGTACTGGGGCCAAAACTGACATCGCACGGACAACACCCAATACCACATCATAGACTAACAGTCTAGTTTTAGGTTTTTAGCCCATTAACCTAAAAAGACTATTAATATACATCATAGTTTTGTGCCACATTGAGTCACAATCCCGATACGACGTTGCAGCTTTCAATATACCACCATCAGCCTGGTGCCGTCGATTCCACTATCAGTTCGTATAGATAAACCGAGAAGAACTAAGTACTCAAGTCCTTGTGCTTGCACACCCCGTCAGGACATTTCCGCACGACTACTTTTGTTCGTTTGAAGTGGCACCATGTGCAACACAAATCATATCTGTTTTTTAATAAGAACTCTGAGTAAGCAAAACAATTACAAACGTTGTACAAGATTCTAAAATTCGGCTCGTGCGACGTCGCTCCCTTACTACCTCCAGATTGATCTCATATCTAGCCAGAGTAATATTAGGTTACATTTTTAAGCAAGGATTAAACAATTTTTTCAACTCTGCAATAATTCCAATAAAGTAGTAAATTATTAAATTATTATTGCACCCCGAAGCGGCGCTTAACTAGCCTAGAGTCGTTCCTGTTTGCGATTAACCTACAGCGGCGCCAAAATAACCTAAAAAAATAATTTCTGCATAACAACTTTTTAAAATTATTACGTCACAAAATACACATAACCAAAAAATATTGACAATTACATTAACACGTCTTAATTCATAGTTATGGAAAACTCGCCTAACCCACAAAATGTCTAATTGGTCGCTTTGCAATTGACAAATGAGTCACTACGCACATAACAGTAAAATATTGATACTCAATATATGCTTTTGCAATTGATAATTGTGAAAAGATAACATATTTTCGACTAATGTGGCATGGCACTCACATAACTTAAAAAACGTCTCTGTTGCTTCGAGATTAAAAGATACGTTTCGACATAATCTATGAAATTTCAAAACTAAACGTGAAGTGATTAATCTGTAATGACACACATGTAACCTAAAAATATTGATATTCAATCTGTTGCTAAAAACTTATATATTAAAGAGTGTGTAACAGCCCCTAAAGAAATTGTTAATATAAAACCGCTTTGTAATTGAGAAATGCGTCACAGCTATAACCTAAAAATATAATAATTAATTGTATCACGGCACACATAACCTAAAAAAAATATAGATTTCTAATCACGATGTGAAAACTCATAACAACATAACATAACCTTAAAAACATTGAAATATACAGCAACTATTATAGTATTCGTACATAACCTAAAATGTCTTCATATTTAATCTGTCACTTTCAATTGACACAGCGCATTAACATTTAACTAAACTTTGTTAACAAAATTTAAAAGCATTAATTTCAATAATTGACAGTTTATATATTATAAACTAATTCCAAGTTGGCAAATATTTTGCTGTTATGTTTATTTTAAATAATTATTTGCGTTAAAGATACAAAAGCTTTTATGATTTTCGACACTTATTTTAATCCCTAAAATTAAAACTGTGTGGGAAAAATTAAAGGATCATCATAAAAGAGCATCGCAATGCTTTTAATCAGATATAGTGCCTCTTTGCGTTGAAGAAATGTTTGGTATATATGTGTGTGGCAGCTGGTGAAATGTGCTACTCTTCTACCTGTGTATGTTTTCGGCTGGGACATTAAATGCGCCATAAGATTTAATTATGTCTAATAAAGTCGCCCAGAAGTGTGGCTCGACATAAAAGGTGAGTAATGGCCCAGGTTTTTGTGTCGGTGCTCGCGGCCTACAAATAACGCCATCCGATATTTCGCGGTGTCCGTGCGGTGCAGAACCTGTGATACGGGGGCGGCGCGGCGACGTTAACTCGCATATTAATTATGCGAACCTAACCTCCTAATAAATGTCTCCGGGACTTATAATGAAAAGAAATTCTAATTAGGAAAATAAGAGCCGCGGCGCGTAAACTCGTCGGATTTATGATTTTTATGATATCCGAGGTGAGCGGTGCGCTGGAGGGAGAGAGAGGCGCAGGAGGAAATGGTAATGCGACATGTTTTTACATCAACCGTAATGGATAAGTTAGGTCGAGTGTCTCGCAAACTCTCGCAGATATTATGCCGATAAATAAAACTCCACGGTGCCCGGGCGAGAACCCGCTGATTAAGGAGGGCAAACTATGGAGATATGTTTTATTACGTGCGACTGTAAAAGAGGTGTCATCGGCGGAAGCGCGACATCCTACCACCCTCGCACAGTCACCCACCCACCAACAGCATGATGCAAAGTGCCATCAGCTCTCCTTCAACTTATTTGTAATGAGCTCGAATCAGTGCCACGTTCTTGTGAAAAGATTCACGCGCCGTGCCTTCATATACACTCATCAACAACTTACGCCTTAATTTGATCGCAAGGTGATCAGGACGTTTCGCCGCCGTGTGGAACTAATTGGCATCAAACATCATCTAATGCATATAAGTGCACAAATGAGAAGAGTATTAACATTTTAAAATGGCATATAAGATCATTTATTAAAAAAAAATCTCATTAAAAATTGAATACACAAGTTTTACCTCTTGATTTTTAAAATCACCTTCAGGTACATTTCAATATGTGGACTAAGAGTAATTTTCAACAAACTCTAAGAGTTTCAGAGCCAATACATAATTGATTAAATGCAAATTAAATTAATTTTATGCTTCGTTCTTTTGTATTATTTTGTTGTTTAGTTGACTAAATCTATCATAACATTAGTAGATTAGAAATACAATACACAAAATAAATTGGAAGGCTGTAAAGAGTAATTCCACGATAGTTCGGACAAACGTCCCCACATCGACATACTTTTTATATGATATATTCAATATTCAATAAAATGATATTTTTCCCATTATCCACGTAAAATTTCGGAAAACCAAGGGCAGGATCGTACTCTACAAAAAATTTCCTATAAGATACACCCTTAAGAATATGATTTTTGATTATTTTTTGCTTATTTACAGCACAAAAACTGAAAGGAGACAAAATGTTTACAAAACTTGAGCAAAATCGGAGATATCGATGTGAGGACGTTTGTCTGAACTATCGTGGAATTGCCCTATAGTCAGTTCAAAAACTTTTTGGCAAAGTCGGTGTCAAGATTGGTGTGCAAACTTCAAACCTAAAGAAACAAGTTAAAAGAATAAATTCAAAACAAATTGATTATCAAATTTTGACAAACAACCAAACTCTTAACAATTGTAAAAAAAAAACAAAAGTATGATCACCAATGATGCTAGCTGAAAACAAAGCAATATCGGTCAGTGCACGATCGTCCGTTTTCTCAAAAAACTCGATAATGTGTAGATATTAACCAAATGGATTCAGTATGTATAAGCTCTCAGATAACAAATGAGCAACACTCCTTTCTTAATAAAACCGTTACAAAAACGAGCCTTAGCTCCGTATTTCAACAAAAAAGTTTAAGTGTCAGCTAGCTAAAGAGCATCCCAAAAATTGTACACTGCATTAGTGTAGCATTGTGGCAATGAGTGTGACTGATTAACGGGAGCGGAATAACATACACAAAAATAATCCTCAACGGCTAATGCTACTGGTGGAAAAATAATAAGATCAGGAACGACCAAAAACAAAACAACATCAACAACAAAGTAAAAAACAAACAAAAAATAGTTTACATCAACCCAATAATTATTTGTTTGTAATCAAATAAATTCAAGTCTGCAAAGAAAAATTACGATACCAACAATCTATTGGCCACTATAGTAAAGGCGTTTATGCCAAATTGATCTTACAACAAGAAAAAAAAAAGTATGTTATGTGCTCAAAAATTCTGTACTCAGCCTCCCTCGGTACATGGTGACAACAACTCTTAATCCACGAGGTCGTGTCGTCTCTTCAAACATCTCCAGGCAAAAGAAACGTTGCTAGTCCGGACAAACACAAGCGACTAAGCCAACATTGTGGCGTTTTTGTGTTTAGCAGCAGTTTATCTGGGTTTCTTTATGGGCTGTCCAGCAATTGGATCCAGTAGCAGACGTATATTGTTAAATTGTAGTTTCACATTTGGCTCGCCTTGTGCCAAGGTAGACCCCAGTTACCTTCTGAGCTTGGTGTAATAATACTGCCTGCTCCCATAAGCAGTAAAACAACATTCAAATTGTTTGTACTTTCTCCGTAATTAGTCTGGGTTCAGACTTTAGATTCCCCTCTCGTTCATCAAACCTGATCATGTCTTGATTCTCAGTTTGAAGTACCGGTTTGCTACAGCCCTGAAATAAAGTTGTTGCACATTTAGTGTTGTCATAGCTAGTCTTCCCATTAAGTCAGGTTTGTGTTCTATTTTAAACTTTGTCAAAACTGATTGTGTCTAGAACCTCAAGTTCTGATGTTAGAACTTTGTGGGGTCGTAGTTTACGTCAGTTGAAAATAGTGGTAAAATTGTTTTTTGAGATTTCTTAGCCGTAGTTGATATCGCTTTCCGAGGTAGATTTAGTTTTTTTCAAAGTGCTGCTCACATCTTACATTAAAAGCTGAGCCGGTATTAACGTCCAAATACCGTCAATGTTGTAGTGAACAATAGTCTTCAAAGGTTCTGGAGTTGGTTCTATTTAGTTGATATTCCCATAGTCATTAGCATCCTTCTCTTCCAAACTTATATAAGATTAATATACATGATTTAACTATTTGCCAATGCTTTTGACATTTGAGTATGTGCGATGCCAACGTGTGATCAAAAATTGGATGTTAGTCGGTTGCTTAAAGACAAGTTTCAGTAAGTGGCCAAATGTACAAGTCTCATAGAGACATAAATGCGTGTATTAATAAACTAGCTCAAACTTAGGAAAAAATTGAGCAAAAAAAAACTATCCAATTTCAAGGTAAATGTCTCAAAATTCCTTTTATAGAATCGGGTTGGTCTCTTTGTAGAGGTAGCACCTTTGGTTGGACATGGCCACATTTAATATCAACAGGAATAGTGCACAACCACTGGTCTTCACCAAGAAACTAAACTCACTCTTATAGCTCCATGCGCAATCAACCGGTCAACGGACTTGGCCAACCGGTTAAACTAAGTGTGGGGGCCTGAAACTAGCCAGTTGGACATATTCTGATGATGAGTAGTTGAAGTCAATTGTTATCACTGTAGGATAACAGTTCAAAAGAGTTACTAGTAGCCAACGACGGCGTCCAAAGTCTTCAGTAAGACAGGATTACTACAGATCTAGAAAAGCAAGTAGAAACTATCTGGGTTTAAACTTCCCAAGAAAACCACTTCATTATGACAGAAAAAAATCAATAATGACTCAGGCGTCCCATGGTGTAAAGATTAACCGGTCTTGTCACAATAGAATAATAATAATAATAATAAATTGCATTTATTTACAGAACGTAACAGTAACAAAGTAACACTTCTATAAATTAAAAATAATAATAATAATAATAATAATAGATTGTACTGTAAGTACTGTAAATAGGAAAAATTCAGATCCCAACTAATGGAATCTGTTCTACCATTTGCCTTTATAATTTGTTCATAACTATAAAATACAATTCTAATTTAATTATTTTAAGATACAATTCCAAAGTTTTATTTAATTTAAAATACACACACATGCAAACAATAATATAGATGATATGATATATAAACAAATAAGTAAGAATTCCAGAAAGTTATACCATCAGAACGGTTTTGAATTTTTTCTTTAAAATTTGATGCCGGCAAATATTTAAATTGAGAGGGTACCGAGTTATACGATTTAGTATTTGGTATGAAAAACATTCTTTTAAAAATTCTATCTTATGAGTTGGTAGAGTGAGAGTGCCTTTTTTCTTCGTAGGGTTTCGAAAGTTGGCTATTATCAAGACAATTTTTATTTTGGATGTTGCTATTCTGAACAGATCTATCGTTGTGCATTGGAACTATTCTCAGAGAGTCTTCAGCCATGAGATTCTCCTCCTTCCTATTAAGCGCTTTCCATTGGATTATCAGTTGTAAAATCTCATATTTCGCTCCAAGTGAAGATCAGTTTTTCCGTTTTCAATTCTCTGTATTACTTCTTTGTTAGTGGCTGTCCATGGGATTTTAAAAATGTGTCTGTATATCCACATTTCAAAGATTCAAATTTTATTCATGTTTTCTTTCTTTAGAATCCACGTCTCTACTCCATATAGTAGAATTAGATTTTCTGTGTTAGTAGTGGTTTCATTTTTACGAACACAGATCTTGTGATTTCAATTCTTTTATTTATCTCTGTTGTGTAATTGTTATCGTCATTTATGATCGTGCCTAGGTATTGGTATCTTGAGACTTGTTCTATTATTGTGTTGTCAATTGTCAGTGTATGTTAGCCCTTATCTTGTGCTTTGATGATGTACATAAATTTTGTTTTTTTTTAAGTTTATGTTGATTCCGTTTTCATTGCTAACGGTGTTGATCCGTTCCATCATCGTTTGCAGGTTATTTATGCTGCTTGCTATAATTACTGTCATCATCTGCGCATAATTTTGTTTTCTATGCCCTTGCTCTTCAGTATAGAGATTAGTTTTTCATATCTGTCAAAAACCTTATCATAGTCTATGAAGCACAACTGTAAGTCAACATTTACGTCCTGGCATCGTTGTATTAGGATGATAATTGCAAAGAGTACCTCTCTAGTTCCCATACCATTGCCAAACCCAAATTGAGTTTCGCCAATGTTTTCTTCTAGTTGTTTAAATATCCTATTGTGTATTATTTTAAGGAGTACATTTAGCTTGTGGCTCATATGACTCTGTAACTCAGTGTTAGATGTTCTAAACATTCCCTTGTCTTTTCGTTTCTTTGGGATTACTATAAAAGTAGATCGGAACCATTCTTCTGGTATGATGCCTGTGTCGTAAATAGTCTTGTGTACGTAAACCAATATATATATATATATATATATATAGGTTTGTTCTTCTAAAAGTTTCAGTAGTTCTATTGGTATTAGATAGTGGCCAACTGCTTTGTTCTGTTTGGAGTTTTTAATCAAATAATTCCCTTTTGCAATTGTTATCTTTTGTCCTGATAGTGTTTCTTTGCTTCTTTCATCATTAAATAGCTCTTTGATGTATTCCTCTGATCCATTTTTATCCGTTAGTCTTTGAGGTTTCTGTTTGCCCATTCCCGTGATTTCTTTTATTTTCTTCTGTGTATTAATCATACCTTCTTCTATTTCTTTGCATTGCTGTTCCATGTATATATCTTTTGTCTCTTTAATCTTTTTCCCGATATTTTTATAAATGATGTTATACTTTAGCATACGATATTCTTTTTGTTTCCTTCTTTCCTCCATAAAACTGAGAACTTCATCCATTCCTTCTTAGCATTTTGAGTACTTTGTTTTAGTTTTTCCTGTCGCGCATATAGCATTGCTTCTTTTATGTTTTTCCATTTGTCATTAACGTCTTCGTTGTTTTTAGTTGTTTCATTGTTTAGCTTTTTATTTTTTTTTTGTATTCGTTCTTTCTTTTTAAGTTTTTTCAGTTTTATGTTTACTGTCGTTACCAGCGGATTGTAGTCTTATCCTACATCAGCCCCAGGGTATGTCTTTGCTGACGTAATAGAATTTCAGTATCATGATTTATCAATACGTAATTGATTTGGTTTCGTATTGTAATTCTTTCTTTATGTGCAAGGTGTTAGTGAATCACCACCTTTCTTTCTTTCTCCTAGCCCATGACTTCCCACTAAGTTATCCATTGCGCTTTCTTCTACTTTGGCGTTATAATCTCCTAATATTATCACATCACATCTCTGTTTATTGTTTGTTTTTCTTTAACTGTTGGTAGAATGTCAGCTGTTGGGACGTAGACTTATATTAGATTAACTTCATATGATTGTGCCTTCAGTTTAATAAACATGATTCTTTCCAAAATTTGTGCTAAGCTGACGTTTTGATTGTTTTTCTTATTTGAGTCGTTCCCACATGAATAGTAGATGTACCCATTTTTAACTCTCCTTTCTCCAGTATCCGTCCAATGCACATCGCCGATGCACAGAATATCTACATCTAGTCTTTCCATTTCCATTTCTACTACTATGTTTTGTAGTTTTACTGTTTGAAGTAGGCTTCTAGCATTCCAGATTGCTATTCTCATCAGTTGTGTTTTGTACGAATCTTTTGTTTTTGCTCTTGCAACTAGCATTCCCTTTAACAAATCGTGACCTTCTATCTTAAAATAAATGTCTTTGAACCTTTTTTATTAAGCAATAAAAGGGTCCTTGCAATTCCTTCACAGTTATTTCGCCAAACTGTCTTTTAGAGTAAATTAGTAAGTACTCATCTCAGGGTAAAATTATTGAATACACCTTTGAATAATCAAACTCAAAATACTTTAATCCGCCCACTCTTATTATTCCAGTGTTATCATAAAACAGAGAAAAAGCTCAAAGCTTGCTAGAAAGTTTAACTTTAGTTTAGTAGTACCTTTAACAAATCGTGACATATTTTGAAATATTGTCTTTAATTTTTTTAATTAAATTTATTGCTTTCAACTCCTTGACAGTTAACTGAATTTTGGTTTACGTTAACTCTCCGATACTCTTAAATCTAAAACTGTAGGGTATAACATGTTGTAACCTTAACCTTACAAAATTTTGTTAAGCCATTATAATCAGAAATAATCGTAGCAAATATTATTGCTATCTTTCATCTTTCAGCCTAAACATGGCTCAGTAGTTTATCAAAATTTTTGGAAGCCTAAAAAGACTATTCTTTGCTGTCAATGAGCCATTTTATTCAGACGGCTGTGCATGAAATTTTGGATCGTTACACCACAGTTTATTGCTCTGCAAAGCTTTAGTTTCAATTCCTCTTGAGAAAAGATTAGCTGAATTTTCGTGAGTGCATACGATAAACTGGCCTTACTTTGAATTCAAATATTCTTTTTAATATAAAAGTTTCGTACCGCTACGATAAGATAGTTGAATCTACGATAAGAAACACCCATCGGGTCAGTATTCCACTTTAGGGTAACAAATAAACTAGAAGTATCAAACATTATATCATCGATCAAGAGTCAAGCAGTGGGTCATGATGGTTTAAATATCAATTTATTAAAACTTTGTTGTCCATATATCACACCTCACATTACATATCTAATTATTGTTATAAATATCTGCGACCTATTAGCCTACTACCAGTTACATAAAAAATTATTGAAAAAATTGTCGATAAACAATTAAGGAAATATGTGAACACCAATCATATACTACCATCTAAACAATCAGGATTTCGCCGTGGTTACAGCTGCAAAACTGCTTTACATTCAGTAATTGATGACATTGTTATCAAAACAGATAAAGGTCAAATAACGGCACTAGTGTTATTAGATTTTACAAAAGCGTTTGATACACTCAACCACGATATACTACAAGTAATCTTAAAACATATTGGCCTTGATAAAACAGCTTTACAATTTTTTGACAACTACTTAACAAATAGAGCTCAAAGAACAAAGTGAGAAAATAATGAATCTTCATAAGCTTTACTCAGATCTGGTATACCACAAGGATCAATCATGGGACATTTGCTGTATAGTATATACACAAGTTTTTAAGAAAAAATATTATTTATTGCAATTATCACTGTTACGCAGATGATACTCAAATGTACTATTCCTTTCATCATAATGAAGTAGATGTTGCAATAAATAAAATTAATGCTGATATACAAAATATTGAAAACTTTTGTGAATTAAACTGTCTGCAACTTAATGCCGCAAAAACTGAGTTAATATTATTTAGACCTTCTAAATCAAAAAAATACATACTAAATTCCAAATGGTTTGAATTAATAATCAGCAATAGTGTCATTAAACCAAAAAATTGTGTAAAAAGTCTTGGAATGTATATCGATACTGACTTAAAATTTAAAAAATATGTGAGTGTACTGACCCAAAAAGCTTAGGGAAATAAAATGGTTAAATACGTGTCAACGTAGAATGCTACATAGTGTCTGTTTATTTCATAAAATTGTTACAACCCACAAACCAGCTTATTTGTATAGCAGGTTAACTTTCCGCACAGATGTTCATAATCTGAATATTGGATTCAAAGGCACTCTCACTCCACCAACTCATAAGAAAGAATTTTTTTAAAATGTTTTTCAGATCAAATAACTAAAGCGTATAACTCGGTACCCTCTCAATTTAAATATTTGCCGGCATCAAATTTTAAAGAAAAAATGAAAACCGTACTGATGGTATAACTTTCTGGGATTCTTACTTCTTCGTTTATATATCATATCATCTATATTATTGTTTACATGTGTGTGTATTTTAAATTAAATAAAACTTTAGAATTGTACCTTAAGTTAACTAAATTAGAATTGTATGTTATAGCTATAAACAAATTATAAGGGCAAATGGTAGAACAGATTCCATTAGTTTGGATCTGAATTTGTCCTATTTACAGTACTTGCAGTACAATCTATTATTATTATTATTATTATTATTATTATTATTTTTAATTTATAGATGTGTTACTTTGTTACTGTTACGTTCTGTAAATAAATGCAATTTATTATTATTTATTATAGTAGAAAAATCAGTGCAGTAAAATATCTGATAAAACTGCATCTGTATAGCCTTAATACTATTTTCAGATATTCGAGCGAGTAGTAAAGCTGCGCGTAATTCTAGTCTCAAGATAGTTGTACTGGTGCAGATTTTGCAAATTAACTCAATAAGTACTTCTCAAATACAGTGCAGTCGTCCATACGCTACATTCAGAGACGTCAAAAAAATAAATTAATGTGATATTCATAGACAAATCTCAGTTTCAGGCTCAATGCGGCCTCACAAAGATGAGCGTACAGATAAACTTAGTTATTATCATTTAGGTGATACTTAGGAGTCATATATCCAACCTTTCAAAGCTCTTGCTAAGTGAGAAGTTTTAATTCCACACCCACATCTATTGTTACTTCTGTTTTGTTTAAAACAAAGAATTACGTTTTGACCATCATTATGTGTTTTGTCTATTTGCAAACTGTAAAATAACAAATAATTTTTTGGAAAAACAATACACTAATGTTGTGCTTATAATAAAAAACTGCATTATCAGCTCAGAAATCATAAAAAAAATCGCAAACTAAAATTCTTCACGTTCTTAGGTGTAGTAAATTAAATTAAAGAATATTAAAGAAAATTTCTTATAAATAATATCATAATTTTTTGAATGCCGTAAACTCAAAATAAAGCAGCAGTAAATGAAGATGAATGATCGCTTAATGTATCCGATACTCAAACATTTTTTGAATAATTAATGAAATGATATATTTTTCCTTTTCAACACCGTACAACGTATCCGGACAAAAAAGTCCCACCATATTTTCTAATTCAGTCCGTCGTTAAAATTAATTTCGCTCACAGAAAAATATTTCGCAGCTAATGAACCCCCCGGTTACAATATTTTTTTGTATGTGTCCGAATAAGAATGTCGACGAGTTGGTCCGCCCGCTCGCGCTCTCCTGCTAATATTCCCGACGCGTGAAATACAGTTTGATTTACGTAATGTCCTTAAATTAATCCTTGCGCGCTTCGAAAATCGCGCGGATCACGTACGGGTCCGCACCTAACGAGTAATATTAAAATTCATTGTACACATATATGATGTGATATATGGGTGAGGAGGGTCGCAAAAATATGGGGTAATTAAGAATCGGAGGGAAAATTCGGGGAGAAAAAATAGTAATGTGTCGCGAGGCCGATTGTCCTTTATGGGTTGAAGCGAGAGAGAAACGGGGATGCGTCACGGTTAAGGACGCGTATTAGATGTGTACCAGTCATTTTTATCATTTACCCTGTTCCTGGACTCCCACTGGGATGCGCGGCTTTTTATTTTTTCCTGTCGAGGGAGGACGGCCGCATTAATATCTCTCATACACTTTTTTTTGGCCAAACAGATGTTTTGTTGTCCTATTTATTAATGTATCGCAATTTTTTGTGACTTTTAAATGGCCACTCAGGACTTGCAAAAATTACCTAATGGCATGGCATAGTAATGTACAGAAGTCATTGTAGGGAAATCATAACGGATAAAATATTTGTAAACTGGGACTTTTTAATATAGCATATGTATATTGCCCCAATTTTAAACTAATTTAATATTTTTTATTGTTAGTCGGGTTAAAAATTCATTGTATTATTTTAAATATTTTTAATTAAAATTTACGTTTAGTATTTTCAAATTAATTCAATAACAGTAAGTATTAAACATAAATGATATATAATTGAAAACTAAGAATAATTTGTGTAAGTAGAAATATAGGGTAAGAATAACTATTTTTTTAAATTGCTTGTGAAAAAACACCTCAAATAATGGTAATTTACTAGTTATTATCTTAAGAGTTGTAGAAATCTCAGAAGAGAAAAAGTAAAAAACAGCACAAAGTAGTGTGAGAGAATTAACTACAACGCCAATCATAATTGTATAGAAAATAAAAAAAGGCTGCCCAAAATCTATGTTTTTCTCAAAAGTTCCGAGATTGCAAGAAAAAAATGACCATTAAAATAGTCAAACCATTACGGCTAACCTAAGTATCTAGACCAACCCACCAATCACAAAAAACGCAATAAAAATGATTCTAGTATGATTTTTCATCTGAACGGTGTTCTCCCAACAAAAAAGAAAATTTAAAATTTGGCACTATTTGATGTTGTGCTTTGACAGTCGAACCATTAACAGTTCAATAGTAAACAGTCCGCTAATATTGATAATCACAGCAATTAATGATCAATATTGATAATTATAGTAATTAATTATCAATATTAGCGGACTGTTTACTATTGAACTGTTAATGGTTCGACTGTCAAAGCACAACAACAAATAGTATTTTTAAGCAACATAATATGCATATTTGGGCAAACAAAAATCCGCATGAAACTATCGATAAACATCACTAATATGGATTTTAGTTTAAATGTTTGGGTAGAAATTGTGGACAATTGTTTAATAGATCGATCCGGTCTTTTTTCCTCCGCGTTTAAATGCAAAAAATTATTTGCGTTTTTTAAATAAAGATCTACCGGTTTTATTAGAGGAGGTACTTCTTGTTACATGTGGTATTTACACGATGGTGCACCGCCACACTATGCGCGCGTCCTTAGAAATTGGCCAACAATGAATTATTCCCGAAGGTGAACTGGAAGAGGTGATGATGCATTTGTAGCTTGGCCACCTTGTTCTCCAGACCTAAATCCAATTGACTTTTATTTTTGGGAACCTTTAAAACAATAAGTATATACTACCCCTATAAACACAATCAAAGAATTGGAAGAAAGAATAATACAATATTCTAATGAAATTAAAAATTCAGCTGAAGTGTTTCCAAAGGTGCAAAAACAAATAAAAAAATGCATAAATCAAAATGACGGGCACTTTGAACAAATATTAAAATAAACGTTTTTCAAGTTGATGATTACACAATATTTCTTTTTTTTTTTCTATTTTCTTTATATTCTTAATAATTTAATCCTACAAAATGGGCAATAGCCTAATACTATTCTGGAGTCACTAATTTAATTCCAAAAACAATTTGCTGCTGCATTTTTTAAACACTCCAAGAACTAGATGCATATTACTCATCTCGGTGTTACTGTACCGATACATTTACAAAAAAAAAAAACAAAAAATTAAAGAAAGCACAATTACACTCAAACAATTTGTGACATTCGTTATATTTTTAATATTTTTAAGAAATAATGACCTCTGGTTTTACTTGATTTTCTCAAAAACCGTGTATCTGATCAAAACTTCATCAAGAAACAGACAAATATTCAAATTAAATTTTCCACAAAGAGAGATAACCAAAAAAATAGATTTACCTAAAAATTAAAAAGTTACAAAAGGTTAAACATCTAAAGAATCTTAAAAAACTATCTTCCCGAAGACTTTTTTTAAATTCAAACAGTTTGTGTAAATAAGAAATAAACTAATGTAAACAAAAAATTGTTACAAAATATTAAAAATTAAAGCAGTTAATTAAATAAAATCAAAAATTTCTGTAAACTTTAAAGAGCTATAACTCTAATTTATTAAATTTAATATACTACTTTATTAGGTCAATATTACTCAATTTGCTTGTAGTTTCTAGCATTCACACCTTGTATATTATTTCAAAAATGATGAAAGTTTGACTCCACAATTCGCAAATTGCGTTCCAATTGCATCATTTGTAAAGCAAACAATAAAAAAAATTGAAAAGACTGGGTAGATTACTGATTGGCCCATAATTTGAAGAATCAGACTTGTTTCCCTTTTTAGGTATAGGTTAAACATTTGCAATTTTCTAACAATTTGGGAATGTCTCTTATGAATGAATTTTAGTTATACAGATGTCATGACCTACAAAGTGAAACCGTGTATAAATAAAACTCCGTAACAAAACCCAAAGTATTGGGCAAGAACGAGCAATATATAAATAAGATAAAGCAGAATAATCAAAACATAAAGAGCACCAGAGGT
The DNA here is from genome assembly GCA_963932245.1 of Tachinus rufipes. NCBI lineage: Eukaryota > Metazoa > Arthropoda > Insecta > Coleoptera > Staphylinidae > Tachinus > Tachinus rufipes. The sequence continues at coordinate 59,061,586 of OZ010748.1, forward strand.
AGGTGAAACATAAAACAAAACAGAGACAGGAGATGTTACAACCTCGGAGGCGTAGACAAGGCGTGAATAGATACGTAGGCAACACAACAAACATAAGACAGAGTCGGACTAAACAATAAGTGTAAATAAAAAATGGCAACAGTAGAGAAGAGAAGACTTGAAGCGGAAACAAGAGACAATAAATATAAAAAAAAGAATAGTTTTAGATAAGCTATTTAGCAGAAACAAATAAACAGAGATCATTTATCAAAAAAGAAAAAAAAAAAAAGAAAACAAAAAACACCAAAAAGATAATAATAAGATGGAAGACATAAAACAAATTAGCAAAAAGCAAAATGAAAAATAAAAAACAAATAAAAAAATTAAATAAACAGAATAACATTAAAATAGTAGCAACAATGATAGAAACAGAAAATGATAAAACAGTAAAAGTAGAGTTAGAGAACTAAAAATAAAGATAAAAAAACAGATGAAAAAACCTGCGTTAGCAAAACAGAAAACTTTACAGACAAAATGAAGATATTATGTAATTACAAATTACAAAAAGCTAGTTTATATCAAATCAGACTTTGCAAAAAAAGAAGTAAAAGTGCACGCCAAAATAAGAAAAATAGCAAAAGAAAAAGAAAAGAAAGCAAAAGTAGAATATAAAAAAGTGATCACAAATCGAATAATCTGGAATAAGATAAAAAACAAAGGAAGAGAAACAACATTAAAGCCAAAAACTCAGATAAAAAAAGCAATTAAAAAAAAAACACAAAAAATAAGAATGAAATTACGCAGCATAAAAGATAAAGAAAAAAAATTTATGAAAAAAATGATAAAACTTAAAACAAAAATACTAGAAATCACAAAAAAAAAAGTTTTTAAAAAATACATAAATATTACTGGTTGTTCTGGTCAGGAGTATATAAAGAATTTTTTAATAATAAAAAAAAAACTTAAAAACGTAAAAACTGATATAGTAAAAAGGTAATAAGACAATAATGTACTCCAGAAAACATGAACATTATCACAAAAATATAAAACGAGAATAAATGTAAAAGAAATAAAATTCTTATGAAAGATTAAAAATATAACAAAAAAATACAAAATAAAGCACCCAGACCATACCTACAGAGAAAGAAATGTATCAAATGAAATAACATTAAAACAAAAACCATACACCAAAAGATAGAATGGTTTATGATTAAATCAATAAATAAAAAAGTTATACAAGAAAAAATTTAGAAGAGCTGCTGTGATGACAAATGAGAACATCTGCGGATTTTTATTGTTTTGATGTTAGTCGCTTCCTGCGATATTAGGTCAATTTTTGTTTGGTACCAAAATATCATCTTAAATAGCAACAACTTACTCTTTATAGTTATATTGAGACATTCTGCCTATACAAAGTTGTTTAATTAAATTAAACATTGCCAATAAATCGTCCAGGCTTTTTTAAACTTTCAGGCGCATGCGTTACTGAATGTATTGCTTTTTATGAAAATACGTTTTTATATATGGGCAATTCCATTTGAACCGGACCAGAGGCGTCGATAAACTGCTTAGTATTTTTTTCCGTTCCTATAACATATTAGTATTCTATTTATCAGTTTATGACAATATAAAAACTCTCAAAAAAAAAATTCTACAATATTTTAAAGTTTTTTTGACGTTTTTTAACTTATTTTTTGTTTAAAAATCGCAATTCAAACGCAAAAAAAATTTATATTGAAATCAATCAAAAATTTTCCGTAAAATCCAATTCTGGCGTCATGTTGTCTCTTTATTCGCTACAAAACCCAAAAAAAAAACTATATTTTGGTCCTAGTAGTCTGGACAAAAAAAGAGTATTTTTGTATTTTTTTTTTAACAGCTGCAAGCAAGCAAGTTGTCGTTTATTGATGTAAATTGGTTAGAAAATATAAATTTGTTCTGTGTATTCAAGTTTTAAGGGTGTAAAACTCAAAAAAAAAAATGCCTTTTTTAACGTTTACTCTTACAAATACATGTTTCGCACCGCTCCAAAAATTTGAATTCTGAAGACAATTCTACATGCAAAATAGCCAGTGTCGGTCGTAGAAAAGTCCATCTAGAAAGGAATTATTAGAAAATTTTCAGGCAAAAAATTCGTTCAAAATTAATTATTTTTTCATATTCACAAAAAATATTATAAACATACTAGGGTGGGGCTTAATATTTTTTTGACAAATTTATGTTCGAATGCCAAAAATAATTATAATCTCAAATTCTGGCGCCGATAGATTGTGTCTAAATTTGTGCCGCAAGCGCAAAAACTATCAAACAAAGAGTAAAATCGCCCAAAATTGGTTCAAGCGACAAAAGGTTTATTTGTTAAGCTTCTGAAATAAGCTTAAAAAAATATAAACAAAATAATCTTATAAAAAAATTTAAAGTAAAAGAAATTGATTTTTTTTTCTAGATAGATTTTACTATGCCCGATAAGCACGACACTGACCATTTTCAATGTAAAATTATTTGCAAAATTCAATCCTTTTACAATATTTGATGTTTAGTTCCTCTGAACGCTGCTAAATGTGTATTTGTAAAAGTATATGATTTTTTTTAACTTAAAAATGTGATTTTTCAAGTTTTATAAATAGCGTAAATTGAATGGTTCTTCAATCTGCAATGTCTATTGCCCTGTTCAACAGACTTTGTAATTTAATCGGGTAGCAAGTGCAAAGAATAAAAGTTGATGTTATTATCTACACACTACTTGCTACTGACTACCAAACTAAAGAATTAGCTGAGTGTACATAAAGCTTAAGCTTCAATCCACACTGGCACCGATATTACAGTTTGAGATACATGAGATACATATAGATCATCAGTGCACACATACTTCAACTTCAGCGTAACACAATGTTCAGTAGACATGACGTTAAAAATGTTTTTACGCAGATGTTCTTGATTGTCTATTATTTTGGTTCAACACTGCGACGTTTCTTAAAAAGTCTTTTTTGATACCCCGATTATTAAATTTTGTCTGCTTCATTTCTCTCTCTCTCTATTTAATAGCGGTTAATAAATAAATAATTCTGACATATAATGGGTGACCTAACAAGTGAAGACTTACTGTCTACTGTCAAACTGTCATAATGGTTTGACTAACAAAGCACAATAACAAACATGACAATAAAATTAAATTTTCCGCCTTTTATTTGTAGTAAATGAAATATTAGTCATAAATAAACAACCAGAAAACGTTGTTGTAGATCTCAATACTTTGCTGCTTGTAGCTATCATAATTGTAAATTTTAATAGTTTCCTCAACAAAGTTTTGCATTATCTTTATTTTTTATTTACATAGCGTGATAGAAGTCTAAATTAAAATAAAACACATACAATTTGACGAAATAAACAAAATTCTGGCTTTATTTATTGTTTCACGCTCTGTATGTCATGTAGTGTTGCCCTGTTAGAACTACATCTTTTCCACATTCGTGCCACCCAGTTGGAGTACAAATTAGTAGTTTTTCATAACTTTATAACGTTAGGAATATTGACAATAACACGCTTGCTTAACTTTTATGTTGCAGTCCAATAACACTTTATAGAGAACACCAAACTGCAATGTAATGGCTTTTGAAGTATCGCTTGTAGATTTTTTTAACTGTTGATATAGTTATTAAGCAAAAAATAAGCCTCTTTACCAAACCACTTTATTTGATATTCAGCCCGTTCGCCAATCAGACGACGCTAACGGTGGTCAGGCGACTCCAATTCTTGTATCTTGTCCAAATTTTGTAAGTTCTTAAAATAAGATTTTGCCTTTTTCATAAAATGACACACCGAGATCCAATTGCAGCACATATATCCAAATCGAGTTCGTTGAATCTTTTTCGATACTTTACAAAGTAGTGGCAATATTTTCTACAGTGCACAACCCATTTTCGACTCACAAGGTTAGCTACATCAAGAAAAAAGTTTGGCAGATGACAATACATTCCATATTTTTATTAAACTATATCAACAATTTCTTGATATTGCTCTGATAACTTTTATAAAGAAGAAAACTTCTTTTCAAACTTAATTTCAAAATCTGAATTATTAAAATTAAGTTAAATAACAAATCTAACAAATATTTATATATATATATAATTATTTTGTTCATTTAGTATAGCACAAATTATTATTATGCTATGGAATTTTCTTAAATAATCCTATTTAAACCGTCTCTTAATTATTTAATGTATTTAAATATTACAATGGATATTCATAATTTGCAGCAATAAAAATAATTTAGCGAGAAGAAAATGGTTAAATTAATCGTCTCCGCGGGCCCATGCATGTGTATGTTTATAAAGTGAGGGGAAATTCGGGAGGGGGCGCTCGTTATTTAAGTGTGTACGCCTCGTGTTACCCATATAATACAGACTGTAACAGTTGTAGGTTCTAATATATTCCATTAATTTCTATCTACATCACCCCATTAAAGTTATAATTCATTTTATTTCTGAACACATTCGTATGAAATATTAAGCTTTACATTGTAATACTTTATCCGGGAGTATCCATCGCGGAGTATTAGCCTTTGTCATGAATACAAAGTGGCCATTCGGACCCGATGCTGAGCTCCGTCCTCCTCTTTACGGCGGACGGTCTGCATCCGTCCGTCTCTGTCGGCACGTCCGTCCCCGAAGAAAACAAATTAGCGACCCTCTGCCGCGACTCTTTATTTTAAAAACCGCCCGCATAATATATTGGCTGCGACCCGGAATATGCTGATTACGCTCGACGTGTGTATGTGTATATGTGAGTATGTGTGCTTTTTTTAATTGTCCTCCCTTTTAACTTCCACCTTTGTATTTTATCCTCGGATTGTAATTGATGTCGCGTAGACATATTCGCATTACGTGAACACAACTCCCTTTAGTGGTATAATTTTTAATTATTTTTTTTAATGTCTCCTAACAAAATAAAAATACCTACACATTTCATTATATATACCATCATATACGTCAAATATGTTTAAAAGTTAATTGTATGTTTAATTAAATATATTAAATCTTTTTATATAATTAAAAATTTGTTTGAATATTAACATGTCACATCAAGAATGACATCAATAAGAAAAAAAGTTATATTATTAATATTAATTTTTTTAAAGTCCAGTCATCACTTGTACATAATATTTTTTTGATATAATAAGATTGTAGCAAGGTAAAGTTGATAGCATTGCATACTGTTACCGTGACCAACATTACAGCTATTACTCTGCGGCATCGCTGCGTGGCCGTAATTAACGCTAATATGCATTTCAAAGTCAGTACCAATAAACGTCCATATAAAAATGTGTCACAAATTAAGTTTTAACATCATGTTTTACATCAACCTCTAGTATGTACACTGATCCATCTGATCTCATGTATTTCAAATTGCAATTGCGGGGCCGGTGTTGACCAAACCTTATGCTTTTTGTACTTTCTTAGCACTCGCTACCCGACTAAACTATTAAAATCATGTTTGAACAGGACATTAAAGATCGAATAACACGTTTTTTATCCAATATGCAACCTTTGAACTACTTCGAGCTCACGGAGTCCGCTATTTATAAAACTTAACGACAAATTATTGAAGACTTATTTATAAAGGGTGTCCCAAAATTAACGAAAGATTCGAATTATATAGAGAACACAGTTTTAGTCTATATATCGTTATTGTTTTATTGAATCATAAAGTACATAGGAATTATTTATCCTCCACGGCTTTGCTGGTACATACGCACTCTTGTCAAAATTTTCCATGACCATTCTGCATAAATCTGGCTGAATTTCGTTGATGCAGCGTTTCATTTCCTCCTGCAATGCATGGGTGGTTGTGTGCTTGTTGACAGATCTTTGACTTCAAATAACCCCATAAAAAGAAATCTAATGGTGTTAAATCACACCATCTAGGGTCCAATTCTGAACACCAAAACGAGAGAATACACGACCAGGAAATGTCTCATGCAATAATTGAATTGTTTCACGGGCACCGTCTTGTTAAAACCACGTATTGGCCACATCAATATGATCCATAATTTCGGCAGAAAAAACTATGTTATCATAACGCAATATCGAACATCAATAACAGTCACTGCTTGACCAGCCCCGTTTTCAAAAAAGTATGGTCCATTGATGCCTCCAGCCCAAAATCCACACCAAGCAGTGACACGTTGTGGATGCATTTGTTTTTCAACAATCACATGTGGGTTCGAAATTTGTAATTCATGTCCACGACGCTGAATTGATGTTCCGGGATTTTCACCAACACTCTCACGCACTGCTTCGATATTGACATTTGAATGGCTTGTTTTTAGACGACCACTGTGTTTAGCGTCTCTAACTGATCCAGTCTCCCTAAATTTTTCACATTTGACAAAATTAAAATATTACCGACCATATTTTGTATAAAATTTTTACTAACCCTAAACTCTCTTCCTCAGAAACGGATTTGAAAAAACGTACAATTTTGTAATGTTTTTTGTCATTTCATTTAATTTTAAAAAGGAGCACGGATAAACAACAGACATTAGTAATCACCACTCTCACTTCTATACACCACTGAAACTAAACTGAGATCATATTTAAAGATCCATGCAGCATCATCTTTCCATAAAACCAGAAGAATAGCTTGGATAAACACATCCTCTATGAAAACAATAAAAATGTATTGATTTGCAATTTCAGCGCGATATTTATAATAATCGTTACCATAGGGTACACCAAAGGCTTGATAATATTCCACGAGTAGCCATAAGAAAGAACTAATAAGATAGTCTCAAATATCTAGATTGAAACGATCTTTCTTGTGTATGAGGATACACCGGCGCTAAATGTTCCTACCAACAAATAAGACTTCCACTCATTATCGGTTAATACCACTATTTTTAACTCTTATTTAACTTACAAAATGATATAGAAACAACGTTAAACAAAAACAACACATACCAACTGCACAAGTTGGTGTTTTCCAAGAATTTCCCAGATATTTCCTTCTAAAAAGACATCAGCTTAAACGTTCTAGAATGCAACATTGTGCTAGTATTGGGTAAAATTTCCAACAACAATCAATAGTTTTTGAACTCAGCTAAACTGCGTAATGATCAATCACCACTTTCCAACACACTTAACTTACAAAAGTGACACAAAAGTCTTTTTATTGAAAACGCCGTTAAACTCCAAGTCAAACAAAAACACCACCTACCAACTGTGCCAACGTGGTTTCTTCTAAAAACTAACCAGCTTAAATGTAACAGAATGCAACATTTTGTGTCAGTATCGACTTGCATAAAAAATGCAATTGAACAACGGCAATCAAAATAATGCCCACGGATGTGTTCATTCGACAAATCTAAACCGCGCAGTGATCAACTGTAACAACCCTTCTTTAATTTGAACTTTAAAATGTCATGGAAACAGTTTCTTCGACAATGCCGTTAGCCTCCAAGTTAAACAAGAATACTATCTACCGACTGCGCTGATTTGGTGTCTTATAAATAAAAAATTGCTGAATATTTTCTTCAAAGACAACATTAGTTTTAACGTAACGTAACAAAATAATGCCAGTAAACTGTTCATCAAAGATATAATTAAACAATCGCAATTGACCATCCCAGACAAACTAACGGATGCTACCCAATTACCAAAAAAAATTGCAACCTTCCAAAACATCTACTGGACAGCCACCCTTTGTGAAGAGATAACCCAAAGCAATGTCCAAAAAAATAAAAAAACAAAATCCATTCCAATCCTCAAAATTCCCGTCGACAGATATTGTAAAGGAAGTATTATTACGTGTTCACTAAGGAACCAAGACATAACAATTGACTCAGGCTATCAAGGGTAAAATTATAGGATACTCCTTGCTACCTAAACCAAATACCAAAGAAAAACTTAGCACATACCGACTGCGTCATTTTGGTGCATATGCCAAACATATAAAAAAAAAACACTAGTTTCAGCCAACATTATTTCGGTACTTGACCAAACTGCATCAGACATGATATTCATATAACACAATTTCATTTACCATAAAAATTTCCATTGGCAATATTTTAATCAAACAACATTATATAGACAGTGTGTCTATATAATTATAAAAAGTCAGCTGCCGTTAGTTTAGATGGCAACTCTTGGTAGCAATTAAATATTGCAAGAAGCATCCGCCGCAAAACCAATAACTACGCATCCGCAAACTTACATCTTCATTTGTCTCCACAGTAGCTTTTCTAAAAGATAACATTCTTTTTCACACTCTTAAACTTTTTATAACAAAGATGTGGTATTCTAATAAGAGTGTACCATGTAATGCTGACTAATTGTAGTAGCAATTAAATTTGAGCTATCTATCTTATTAAATAACTAAATTAGTCTTTTTTTTAGTGTTCAATAATTCATCTTCGGATAACAAAGATAGACCAACTCTATGATTTCTAATTAATTAAGGATTTAAATTTGTTCGCGATTCCCCTTTTACTACGAAATAGATGTACGGACAGAATATATTTTTTATTGCCAAAAAACAACAAAATTTGGTTAAAAATGTAAAAAAAATTCTATTAAAAAAAAATTAATAAATTGTTAAAAAAACAAACACAAAATGGCTAAAAACTGCAAAAAATCCATTCATAAAATGACAAAAATTGCACCAAAATCCAGCTATAAACTTTTAAAAAGTATAAAATTTTTAATAAAATCTTCAAAACAGCAAAATGTAAAAAATATTGTAAAAAAAAACAAATTCTATTATAGCATAATCCGTTTCTCTAAAGTTTCAAAATAGTCGAGAAAGCTATCTGGGTTTACCTCTAAGTATCTCCAATTACTTGCAGTAATCGTAATTGCTGAAAATGTGTTGTTCAGAAAATTGAATCCTGGGGCCTGGTATTGGATTTTTTTTTCTCATCGTGTGGTGTTATGATGTGTGTTAGTAGTTTTAACTTTTATATTCGTTTTTTCATCAGATATTCTTTTAGTTTCATTTTAAAATTATTTATGTTGCATATATTTTTAATTTCTTCTGGTATATTATTGAATTCTTTAATGCCTTTGACAGTTATACTTTGATCTTTTGATGTTGTTCGGTTTACTTCCATGTTTAAGTGTCCTTTTCTTCGTGTGTTGGGTGTATGAATTTCTTTTCAAGTTGTTAGTTTTAATTCTGTTTTAGTTAGACCAAGTTGTATCTTTTTTATTAAGATAATACATTGTTAGGAGATTTTGTTTTTTATTGTAAGTGGGTTTGTTTTTTTGTGAATTTCATTTGTAGGTGTTAGTTTGTCCATTTGATATAGTGTTCTTATTGCCTTGTTTTGTTGTCGTTGTAGCTTGTCTATGTTTCTTATGTTGGTTTGTGACCATACGGTCACCATGTAATTAGTTTGTGAGCTAAAGATAGCATTATAGATAATGTTTCTTGTTTGTTGTGTAGTTAGGTTGCTCAGTTTGTATAGGGCTCCTATAGCTATTGTGTTTTTTCTTATAAGGTTTTGTATGTGTTTGTTCCACTTTTAGTTATTGGTAATTGTAATTCCAAGATATTTTGTATGTGAGACTTCGCATAATTGTTTGTTATTTATAGATAGCAAGATGTTGTTATTTCTTTTTTTTGTGATAATAACATAAAATTTGTTTTATGTTCATTAATTGTTAACAGGTTTTTATTATACCAGTCATTAATTTTATTTAAGTCTTCTTGTACTTCGTGTTGCAGTTTTGTTTTGTTTATTTCTGTATGTACTAGAGTTGTGTCGTCTGCGTATATATATAGTTTTCCGTTTAGCTTTAACTCAAATATGTCGTTAATATATAAAATATATAGAAGTAGTGCAAGCACACCACCTTGTGGTATACCGTATTAGTTTTTAATAATAAAGCAATCAAATTTTTCTCAAAATTTGTCGTCTAAACTGTGTTTTTGTTTGGGATCAATCAACACCAATTCTTCAACTTTGTTGATGGATTAATCAGTTTGTGCTTCCAGAATTCTTCATCATCATGATTGAATTCCCTGCTCCATTTGAACTGTTTACACCAATAAATGACTTGCAAAATATACGTCCTATTTTCTTCATTCTCTCATAGATTTCGATAAAAAATGTATTACGCTTCTCTGTTCAAGTTGCAAATCAGCCTTGTAATTGCATATTGTATTCATATGTAAGTAATATAAAAGTTTTGACCCAAAATATTACTGCAAAAATTAGTTAGATTAGTTATATGTGTATTATCATATCATCTTGTAATGATTACTATCAGATTAAAAAAAATATTAGTTTTAGTAAAACGCAGATGTTTCCCGGCGCATCCACCATAAATGGATAAAGGTAAAATGAAATATTTTAGATATAAGTTGATTATAATTTGTCATTATTTATTTCTATTAGATGAAAAGCACACACACATAGTAGTGTGCGGCATCCGTAACAGGATAACCGGGGACATAGTGTTGCATGTCTGTGGACGATTCTCCCGGATGATCTGATGCAGTTCCCGTTTTACGAGCAGCACACATATCCTGAACGTGACGAATTACCGGCTGAATATTTCACCACTCTATACATACACATACAATATACATACATACATATGAACCATCGAACAACAACAGCGGTGCCGTGCCGCTGCTCGATTTGCACCTTTATAACACGCTGCTCACTTATTGATACCTATGAACGGAGGGGGTGTTCCATCACTTATTGAGAGCTCCCATATACACATATACATACATACGAATGCGACATCCACCTCCCTGCTCTTCATATCACCACCGAAAACCGTTTCGTGTATGATGAGCCGAATGACCCATCTATTATTCATCAATGTTTTCGATATGGGGAAAGCAGTCACACGAGAATGAATATCTTATATATAACTTACTATTACGATCGCAAATAAACTCGTGAAACTTTAATGGGTTAAATATTTAACAGTAATCTGATATACCTATAAGCTGACATAATATACAACATACGGTTTCAAAGTAAATTATTAACGTGTATAAAATGTTTCGAGTTTTATTGAAAGAGAAAATATAATAAAAATTTGATTTAAAATTTATCATCTTTAAATAATGTGGATGATATTTTCGCGGCATGAACAACAGAGTAAAATCGCAAAATCTAGAGTAGTAGCAAGCATTAATTCAAAATAATTTAAATAATTTGAGTTATGTTTGTTCTGTCCGTACACAAGTTTGTAAACCAAAATGTACTAAAATAGTTGTATTTATTGTTTCTCATCGAAATATTCAAGTTTTGTACACATTATCGTGTTGAAGATTTCGAGTCTATGCATCGCAATAATTTTCCATGAACAACTCAGTATTCAGTGCATTGACTTCTTACAGATTCGTTATTGTCCATGCTATATCACTACAAGAATACTGAACGCATCCATGCAGACAAATGTGAAGTAAATATCGCGTTATATAGTTGTGTAAAACAGAAGTTATGCGTCAAGATATTAGTAAAATTCTTATCTTAATCAATCATTAATTTGATTTTTTTGAATTTTGATTAAACTCATAAGGCTTCTCCTGCAATTAAACTTAGTTCGTGTAACTCTCTTCCAGGATAGTAGTGAAAAAATAATATAATATTTTAGGATGTAAATGTATAATTTCATAGACTATGACTTTCATTTTTTGTCCGTTTAAGGAAAAATGTCTCAACCAATTCCTTGCATGCTCCTCCTTTTTTCTGAACTAAACATAAAATAGCAATTATTGTGTGTCTATCAAGATAAATAATCGGTTTGTAGTACTAATGCTAATCAATCATACTGTTCATAGCAAATTGATTTACTGCTCAATGTGTCAAATTTTTTTGAAAAATATATTAAGTTTCGTTTTGAAGTTCTTAGAACAAAATAACTTTATCTCAAATACTCAATATAGATTTCAATCAAAACAGATCTTCGGATTTGTTAGTCACAAGTAGAATTTTACTCTAGACAAACATGAAAAAAATCATGCAGTAGCTGTAGACATTTCCAAAGCATGTAATAGGGTATGGCATCTTAATCTTATTAACAAGCTCCATTGTATAGGTCTTAATCACAAATCTGCAAGTAAACAACTAATAACCATAGGAAAGAAAATTAAATACCTCGGAATAACACTTGAAGCAAAGAAATGAAACAAACAAATTAAAAAAACGGTAGAAAAAAAAATAGAAGAAATGTTTAGTAGGCTTATGCCAAGCAAGAAAAGACCAAGAGAAAAGGCAAGAAGGCTAATAGCAACGGCAGCTAGAAGTAAACTATTGTACGACAGATCTTTGTAATCGCTCTTTTTGTAATTCCGGTTGACATTTATATTGCTGCAACTTTGAGGACTTCATCAACTTCTAGAACTATTTCCACAATACGTCTTAGCTTCCATTGAAAAGAGAGTAGATTGTCATTGCGTATAATAACCATATTGCCTGTTTTTATCAAGATTTTTGTAGATTGCTTCCATTTGCTTCTGATTGTAATTTAGATAAATGCTTTTTAGACCAGCTTTTCCAGAAACGCTGTTGCATATGTTGAATAAAGATCAAGTTCATTTGATGCTTTTTCTTGACATAGTATTTGTTATATGCTCTTGTTCTTCATTCATAAAGAATAACAATTTACTAAACTCCTTGTTGGCGCTTACAAAATTAGTAGTATTGTCAGACATCATTTCTTGGTGTTTGTCTTTTTGCGCAACAAATCTTCTTAATACTACAATAAATGATTCCGAAGTGAGATCTGTCACCAATTCTATGGGAACTAGAAGTGATTGCGGCAACACTACCCGCAGATTTGGTGGTAAAAGAAAGATTAAACATTAAAAAATTGGAAAATGAAGAAACTAGTCAAAAAGAAACAAGAAGAGACGGGCAAGAGAAAATACAATAGAAAAATGGAAAGAAAGAGAAAAGAAAGAATGGACAAAAGAACTAATACCAGAATTAAAAAAATGAGTAGAGAATAAACCAACGACGTGTTATTATACAATACAACTACTCACCAAACATAGAGCCTTTGGTAAGTATTTATAAAAAATAAAAAAAATAGAGAAAGTAGACAGATGTATATTCTGTTCAGAAAACACGCATGGGAACGCAGAACAATCATTCATATCTGCTTAAGTGACAAAATCAAATAAAAAGCACTAAGAAACTACGCAACAACAGTACTGAAGAAAAAAATAGAAGAGTTTGAAGCTTTAAGATTTAGAGAAACCAAAATGGGTGGAAACAAACACACAGACCTAAAGCCACAGAAGACAAAGAAAAGAGGTGCAAAAAGCTAAATAAAAGCAAAAAAAACAAACAATGCCAAGACAATTATGCCTAGCAAGGAATGGACAGTAAAAGGATAGACAAGAAAAGAACATTTACTGAAACATTAGTACCAACCAAAAAGATAAAGAGAAGAAAAATGAACTGCTCAAGGAAAGCAAAGTAAATGAATTGATTAAGCATTTTCAATACGGCAGATACATCATCTCAAGGTTGATGACAGACAATGCAACTTTTGAAAAAATGGTCAGAGTATATCTGGCAACTAGGAAACACAAAGAACTAATTCCAAACGGAGATTCTAGAATCTCACAAACTGGCAAATCTAGAACTACCAAAAGGGATACATTTAAAGAAGCTACACAAAATATTTATGAAAGAAAAAGGATACGACAAGGTCCGAACAACAAAAAAACTTTTATGTCATAAAAACCCAACAAAAAACTCACTTTCAGCATAAAATTTGATCGGAAATAACGTTTATCACATCAAATTGATTAAAATTGGTAAAAAAACTCATTTACAGTAAAAGATATGCTTATAAACTTTTAAAATTGCATAGAAAAATCTATATACCATATAAACAGCGTGGAAAACTCATTTCTAGCAAAAAAATTACTTAAATAATATTAAAATTGTAAAGAAAAAACGTTCATAACTTAAAAATTAAACAGAAACTTGCTTCCAGCATAAAATTTGCTTAAAAGTCACGGTTACTACAAGAAATATATCAAGATTTGCAGAAAAAACTCATTAATAGCATAAATTTTGCTTAAAAAACATTTAAATTGCGCAAGAAAAATATTGATAACATAAAAACCGCGCAGAAATTTATTTATATTTATACCATAAAACTTAAAACTGCACAAAAAAAACATTAAACATAAAAACCGTAAAGAAAAACTTATTTTCAATATAAAATTTGATTGAAAATCACGTTTATTTTATTATAAAAATTGACACAATATCCATTTATATCAAATTGTCTTTTTATTGAAATAGCGCAAAAAAAAAGTTTATAACAAAAAAGAAAACTCGCTCCAGCATAATATTCGCTCGGATATTATGTTTTGCTTAGAAACCCTTTTAATTGCACATGCATATAATTTGCTCAAAAATTACTTTATAACATGGAATTAATTAAAATTAAAACAGAAATCACATTTATGGCTTAAGATTTGCTTATAAAACATTAAAATTGCATATAAGACATTGGTAGAGCTGCGTTACTTTATTGTTGATTCCAAAGCAACAGAAAAAGTTGCAAAACAACAAACTATAAATTTGTAATCAATTGCAAAGAGATAAACTGTCGCAGACCTCAAAAATATTATAGAATAATTTCAAATTCTCACAAAATGACACTAAACTGTCATAAAGTATTTTTGAAGTATTAAAAAATGCTTTTGAATAGTTACGGATGTTATAGAATGACCGCCAACTAGCACTAAAGATGTCAAAATGCCGCAAATACCACAAAAAGGTTTCTAAACGCTTATAAAATACTCTTCGAGTTGTCACAATTATCCAGTATACCTTATTCCTATCTATTCTAAATGCAAAAATACTAGATATATCTTCCGAAAACTAGTAACTTCGCGTACCCAAAAATAATGCCCCAAGACAATAATACTTTGTCCTTTATAAAACTCACTCCCTACTTACTTTCCGACTCATGCTATCTTTTCTCTCCCCTTCCTCATCATTTGACATAGAACCACGATGAAATAATATAATAAACAACCAAATAAAATCAAACAAAATCTCACAAGAAACAACATAACGACATTCAATATTAACAATAACATAAACACCCAATGCACAAATTGAACAAAATCTAAAAAAAAATTCTACCTTCTTTATATCATATATCATCAATAGATCGCTTGAAAATTGTACAAAACAATTATCAATAACTACAGAAAAATGCAAAATTGATTTTCTTGCCTGTCGCAGCTCTAGAAGTCTGAAAATCAAATACATGCCCTCAATATTATAAATTTTAACTCGGCATCATACTTAATGCCCATGAAGGAGCTGATATTTACTGCAAGAAAAGAATAATATATAGCTGTACTAAAAAAGCGTATACTATACCAGTATTCGGTTCTTTAACCATCTTCCACCTAAACTTAAGTCTGGACCCAGTTCGTTCTTGCGCGCTTCTCCATAAATTAAACCTGCACATACTTACTAATATATTCTGTAAAATTAGCAAACAAAATTTCTTTATAGCATAAGATCCAATAAGTCGTAATGCCAGAATCCTCACCATAACATCAATACATAATACACCACAATCTTCTTCTTCTTCTTCTTCTCAGCCCATAGTTGTCCACTTCTGGACGTAGGCCTCCCCTAGTATCTGCCATAACTTCCTATCTTGCGCTATTTGGTGCCATTTCCTTCCCGATATCTCCTTTATATCATCTAACCATCGTTTCTGTGGTATACCTTTTCCTCTTTTAGTTGATCTTGGGCGCCATTGTGTTATGCGAGTTGTCCACCTGGATGGGTCTTGTCTAGCGACATGTCCAACCCAGCTCCATTTAAGTTCGGAGATGCGTTTGGCGACATCGGCCACTCCGGTTCTTTTACGAATCTCTGTATTTTGTATATGTTCTCTTAAACTTACGCCTAACATTGCCCGTTCCATTGCACGTTGAGTTGTTCGTAATTTATCCATACTGCGAACCGTGAGCGTCATAGTTTCGAGTCCGTATGTGATTACTGGTAGGACGCACATATCAAAAACTTTCCGTTTAAGGCCATTTGGGACCTCTCTAGATTTCAGCACGTGACCCAGTTTTCCAAATGCGGCCCAGCTCATTCTGACTCTTCTGGATATTTCGGCTGTTTGATTTTCTTTGCCTAGTCTTATAATGTGGCCAAGGTATACATATTCTTGTACGTGCTCTATTTCGTGGTTGTCAATGGTTATTACTGTGTCGTCGTTGCTCATGATTTTTGTCTTTGATAAGTTCATTTGAAAACCGGCTTCTTTCGATGCTGTATTAAATTCTGTCAGCATACCTCTTAGTTCTTCGACGTCATTACTAAACAGTACAATATCGTCCGCGAAACGTAAGTTATTGAGATATTTCCCATCGATATTTATACCCTTAAATTTCCAAGAGAGTTTTTTGAAAATATCTTCCAATGCTAATGTAAACAGCTTAGGGGATATTGTGTCCCCTTGTCTTACTCCACGTTTTATAGGTATTTTATTTGTTTTTGTATCTTCGTCGATCTCTACTAGCATTGTTGCATTTTTATAGATATGTCTGAGAAGGTTTGTGTACCTTGAATGAATCCGAGCGTTATCCATGCCCTGGAATATAGTGTGTAGTTCTACAGAGTCAAAAGCTTTTTGATAATCAATAAATGCCAGATGTAAGGGCACATTGTATTCAGTGCTTTTCTCTATTAAGCTTCTGACTGTTTGCATGTGGTCTGCCGTGCTATATCCCTTTCTAAAACCAGCTTGTTTGGCGGGCTGGTAGAAATCCAGCTTTTTTGTCAAGCGGTTCGTGATTATTTTTGTCATCAATTTAAACAAGTGCGATAATAAACTAATTGGGCGGTAATTTTCAATTTTACTTGTGTCTCCTTTTTTATGCAGTATGATCACTTTAGCGTTTTGCCATGTTAGCGGTATCATGCCTTCGGAGAGGCATTTATTTAAAAGGATTTTCAGTGATTTTAGTAAGTCTTCTCCGGGGGCCTTGCAATTTTTCATTTGTTTTAATGCCATTTCGATTTCTGGAATGTCTATGTCTGGCATATCTTCGAAGTTGACGTTTGTTATAGTGCGCTTGTGCGCTTGTTGTGTTGATGCAGGTTGTTGTTTTGTGAAGAGTATAGCTCCGTATAGAATTGCTGAACTACTTCTGTTATTTTTTGTTTATCCGTTACCACTACTCCATTTTAGTTCTTCATTTTTGTGATTTTAGTACGGCCAGTTGAGAGTGTTTTCTTTAGTACTTTCATGTTCTTATTATTCTCGATGATGGAGTTTATTTTGTTTGTATTGTATGTTCTTATATCGTTTCGGACTTTCCTACTTATTTCCTTGTTTAGTTTTTTATATTCCAATGAGTTTCGGTTCGTGTTTCTTCTCTTTTCCATCAACCTTATAGTGTCTTGGTTTATTTTGTTATTTTTCTGTGGTTTCTGACTTGAATGAACTTTTTTGTTGACGGTTTTTATGTCATTAACAATTTTTTCTGATAGTGTGTCTATATCCAAGCACATCTGTTCTTGAGTGTTTGCTAATTTTAGAGCCAGTTCATTTTGGTATTTGTCTTTGTTTTGCTCTAGTTGTTGGATGTCTGGGATATTTTCTGGATTCATTATGATTTTTTCTCTTTCCGACCTCGTATTTATTACTACTGTGGATCTAACTATTCTATGGTCGCTTCCTGTACTAAATCTGTTTAGAACCGAAACATTTGTGACGATATACTTCTTGTTCGTTATGATGTAGTCGATTTCGTTCTTGGCTTGTAGGTTTGGGCTTTGCCAAGTCCAACGTCTTTGTTCCGGTTTCTGGAAGAAGGTGTTCATGCAGAAGAGATTTTCGTTCTGCAGGTAATTTATGAGGCGTTCGCCTCGGTCGTTTCTAGTGCCTAGCCCGAAGTTACCAATGCATTCTGCTTGGTCGTTGTAGCTCTTCCCGAGTTTAGCGTTGAAATCGCCCATAATGATAGAAAATTGAGTTTTTTCCATGCCTTTTGCTCTAGTTATGTCGTCATAGAATTTTTCTACTTCTATGTCTTCCGCGGTTGTTGTAGGCGCGTAGACTTGGATGATTTGGAGGTTGTAGCGTTCTGAAAGTTTTATGATAATATAGATGACTCTGTTTGATATAGCTTGCATTTTAATAACTTGGTGTCTCAGTTTCTTGTTTACAAGGATTGCGACGCCACCAATATGTGATTTAGTATCAGAATTGTTCTGATAGAGCATATTTCCTGACGTGAGGATCGTACATTTCTCACCGGGCAGTCTTGTTTCGCATAGTCCTACGTAATCCCACTTTATTTGCGCTAGTTCTTCATCCAGTTCTAGCAAGCGTTATCGTGACATTTCTTATTATTCGTGAGTTTTGATTTGAGCGAATTTTTGCCTCCCCCAGAATCCTGGAGGCAACCTGAATTTTCAGTGTGAGATTCGGCATTTCCTGCTCTACCCACCTGGGGTAGTTTCGTTTTAGAATTCGTCATTTTATTTAAAAAGGGGGTGTTTGGCTTATGACTCATCCGCGAGCCCTGCGTGTTGATGAGTTAGTGATAGTCTGCTCTAACTGAGACTGTGTATGCAACCGGTGTCTCGGAATGAGATTGTTCGCTACCATACTCTCGACGCAATCCCACATTCAATCGCATCTTGTCGCTGTAGTGCCACCGTACAAATGTTCTACATACCCGCTGGCACGTGATCTACCTACCATATTTTCAGTCACAATACTAGTCATTTAATTAACACAACCATAAGGTATACTCTAACACCAAAGTATTTATTTTATAACTGCTCCTTACTAATCTGATGTGTCCTGCATATAACCTCAATGCCCAACTGGCCTTTGTAAGCTTAAGAAATTAAACAACCCCAAAGCCTCAATTGCCTAACGGCAAAAACAAAAGTCACCAAGACAAATGAACGCGATCTGAACGGATTAAGGAACTAAGGCAGACCTTCAAAACCTGGGCACTAAGGCGGCAAAAAAATAATGCTAGCTAAAGCTCTGTGGCCAAATTGGCACGGACATATGAAGCTCAAGTTATAAAATTGTTACAAATAAGCTGGATACCAGGAGCCCATCAAGATCCCGACGGTGCACTGTGGAAAAAATCAAAATAGCAGAGTCCAAAATTAAAGTTGGGAAAGCGGCAGGCCCGAACCAGATCACTTCAGCGGAAGTTAAAGCTTGTGTAGAAAAGATTAAAAAAAAAAATAAAACTCAACGAGCTGTTGTGACACTTTTCCCAATATCTAAAAAACCAATATCAGGCTTTTGGAAGAAATAGAAGAAAATGAAGGCCTGTCGAGAAAACAATATTGCAAGCACAAATCTACGGTCACGGTCAATGTGAAAAATGCTTTTAACTCTGTTCACTGGAAAAGTGTTATAAAGGGTGGGCCATGTTTTAGTTGAACTTTAAATCGCATATTTCTACCGACGCTGTCAATTTTTGCGTCACAATTACATAAGAAAAGTGTGATTAGATACCTCCGTAGACAGAAGATACACTTTTACTTAGGAGCAACGTTTTAAAATACCTAAAATTTATTTTAAAAATTGGTCTCATTTGTCTGCAACTTCGCAAAAATTGCGTACGTTGATTGGAAGAAATGAAGCGCCATCGATCGATCAAGCATGCTCATCCAAAGCATTTGCAAAAAATTGTCGCTTCTATGGCTCGAAGTGTACGCGAGCACCCAAGAACATCAACTCGGCGCAGAAGTCAGCAACTCGATATTTGGCAAACCACTTTAAGGCGGATTCTTCACAAAGACCTCGGTATGTTTGCATAAAGAGTTCAACTCGTTCAAGAAATTAAAATAGCCGACCTTGGTGCCCGTTTTTGCTTCACTCAGTGGGCTTTAAACAAATTGAATGTTGACTCAAATTTTAACAAAAAATCATCTTTTCGGACGAGGCTCATTTCTATCTTGAAGGTTATGTAAACAAACAAAACTGCCGTATTTGGGGAACAGAAAATACACATGCCATAGTTGAGAAACCAATGCATCCATTGCGAGATCACTGATTTTTTGTGGCCCAAATTGGAAGAACTTGATCGTTTCAACAAGATGGGACAACATCCCATACTGCACATTCCACGATCAATCTTTTGCGCACCAAATTCAACAATCGCGTTATTAGCCGTTTCTGTGATGTAAACTGACCACCTCGCAGCTGCGATTTGACACCGCTGGATTTTTTGTATGGCGCATTAAAAGAAAAGCTGTAATCTGACAGTCCACAGACAATTGACCACTTAAAGCAGAACTTTCGCAAAGCTATCGCCAAAATATAGGTAGAAACAGTGGTGCAAATACTCAATAATTGGTCCTCGAGAATGGCCTACTGCCATGCCTGCAGCGACGGCCATCTAAATAAAATCATATTTTATACTTAATCGGAATATACATTCTCTGAAATAAAATAAAAATAATCTAAAAATAAGCCGTTTGTTCTTTATCCTATATCATTAAAATTTCAACTTAAATATGACCCAACCTTTACAAGCACTCAAAGAAAAAGATATGTCTTCCTATCTCATTAACATAATTAAGGCAAACCCGAGAGATCAGACTATAACAGTCGGGAATCGTATTACACCAATGACGTGCGGTTTTCAATAATGATCAATTCTATGCCCGACTGTGTGGAACATTTATTATGACAAATATACTAAAGCTTAATATAGAAAAAGAAATTGTGGTTATTGCATACGCTGATGACTAGAAAGTAAGTGAAAAATATAGAAATACTACCGGAATGAGAGCTCAAAAAATAGTTAAGACAAGAATAAAACAAAAGCTCTCATTTTGACAAGCAAATATACCCTAAAGAACATTACAGTAAGAGTGGGAGGCGTAAACATCAACAACCAAAAAGCCATCAAACACCTCGGAATAACGTTAGGCCAAAACTTAAATATGTGGAAACACATAGAATGGAGAACACATACCAAAGCATGGAGGCAATGAACAGGCTAAGCCGTCTAATGCCCAACATAGAAGGCGCAGAACTAGATAAAAGAAGAACGTTGTGCTCGGTGGTCAACTGATTATATGTGATATCAGTGTGGTATAATCGAGTAGCCAATAAAAACTTTAGAGCGTTGATAAAAAAGCCACAGAGAAAACAAGCAATTAAGGTAGCAGCAGTTAGTAGCAGGAATTATACCAATTCATCTGCTCACCAGGAAAAGGTCATATGCCATAGGAGCAAAAACCCAAGACCAGACTAAAGATTTCCCCCCTAACAAAAAAAACCTTAACTGCCAGTGTACAACATGCTTTTGCCAATGTACTTTGAATTACACACCTCCAAAACCCATTTGTTTTAACGCAAAAAAAAAACTGCTTAACACGTGTCACCTAAAAACACTGCTCGTGCTGCCCTACACCGCATCTCAATTTGTGCGCCTACTACTAATCACTGCACTATGCTACTAGTACGGGAGCTAGCGTTACATTTGGGTAAGTCATTTTATACCGGCTGATAATCTTACCAACGCTAGTTTTTGTTCTACTGATAATATATCCGACCGTCAGCTGCACCAGTAGTAGTAGGTGTGGTAATTAGAGACTACTAAAAAAAAAATTTTTCTAACAGTTTGGTACTGCTGCTACATTAATTAAACAAATTTACTAATTTGGAGGCGCAATGAAGTATGACTCTTAAAGTTTAAGCAAATATTTTGAAAAAAAAAAAAAACAATTTAATTCTAAAATTTAATAAACAATTGAAGGTTTTGGATTTTTATATATTTGATTACATAAATTTACGAGAGAAGAACCGACTAGAAACAAAAAATCAATAATAGACTACGTTATAGTAAGCAAACAAAAATGGAAAAATGTTATAAATGTAAAAGTATCAAGAGAGGCAGAAATCGGAAGCGACCATTACCTGGTAAAAATGGACTTGAGAAAAATGGAAGAAAAAACAGATTAGAGAAGAAAGAAGGTAAACGAGAAAATAAAAAGCTACAAACTGAAAAAAAAAGAATACAGATAGATTCCAAGAGATAGTAAAAAAGAAATGTAGTAAAATTAGAAAAACAAAGAAAGTAGAAGAAAAATGGAAAAATTACATTAGTACAAAAAAAGAAGAAAACTATAAAGAATACAAAATTAAAATAAAAGGAAGTAAATAATGAGGTCCAAATAGCTAAAAAAGAATCATGGAATCAATTCGGTGAAAAGATGGCGGGAAACTATAGAAACAACCAAAAACTATTCTATGGAACACTAAAACAGATGAAAAAGAAGAAAGAATATAATATGATAAACATAAAAGACAAAAAAGAAAATATAATCACAGAAGAGGATAAAATAATAGAAAAGTGGAGAGAATATTTTAAAGAACTGACAGAAGCAGAAAACCTAAACCCGGAGGAACATGAAGAAGATAATACTGACATGCCAGAAATTGAGAAAATACAAGAAGAGGAAGTTATAGACGCCATAAAGAAACTAAAAATAGGAAAAGCACTAGGCATAGACAACATAACACCGGAAATGATCAAATACATGGGTAAGGAAAGAATAGAACAATTAACAGAACTACTCAATGACATAGCTAAAAACACAAAAATACCAGCAGAATGGAACATAGGAATAATACTACCCATATACAAGAAAAGAGATAAAAGAACCTGCAATAACTACAGAGGAATCACGATCAGTAGTGTACCGGGAAAAATTCTAGCAAGAATCATAGAAAAAAGAATAAGAAATAAGATTGAAGATACCACAGAAGACACACAATGCGGATTCAGAAGAGAAAGAAGCATTCAAGATCTTATATTCACAATAAGACAATTAAGCGAGAAATTTTTAAATAAGAAAAGAGATATCCATATCTGCTTCATCCATCTAGAGAAGGCATTTGACCGGATAAAAAGAGAATATATATGGAAAATACTTCAAAAGCAAGGCAAAGACGGAAAAAACTATAGAACTATTAAAAGCTTTATACAAAGAAAATAAGAACATCGTTAGAACCAACAATAAAAAATCTCAAGAGTTTGAAACCAAGATCCGGCCAAAACAAGGATGTGTACTGAGTCCAATACTATTTACAATAGTGATAGATGAAGCCATAAAAAAAGCAAAAAAAAGTATGAGGACCCCAAAAGTAAGATATCGGAAGATGGAAGCAACAATGATCATGGAATTACTATTTGCAGACGATGTGGCAATAATGGCGGAAACGGATGAAGATTTACAACACAACATCAACATAATAGACATGGACTTAACAAAAATAAACATGAAGATAATCATAGACAAATCCAAAACAATGATAATATCAAGAAAAAAGAAAACCCATAGAATAACACTACACGGAAAAAGAATGAACAGGTGGAAAACTTTAAGTACTTAGGAACAATAATTAACAATAAAAGAAAGATAGACAACGAGATAAATGAAAGAATGGGAAAAACCGGGAAAATATGATGAAAAATACATTTTTTGGAAGAAAAGAAATACCAAAGAACATAAAAACAGATATAGTAAAGAAAGTAATAAGACCAACAATAATGTACTCCAGCAAAACATAGACATTGTCAAAAAAACACAAAACAAAAATAAATGCAACAGAAATGAGATTCCTAAGAAAGATAGAAAATAAAACAAGAAGAGACAGAATACAAAAACGATGTACACAGACAACACCTACAAATAGAACCCATAAATAAAAAAAATAATGGAGGAACAACTAAGACGGTTTGGACATGTATGCCAATTGAAAGATACGCGAATAACAAACAAAATATATGAAACAAGAAAAACGAAAAAAAAAAAAACGAAAAAGACCGAGAAAAACCTGGAACGACAATGTAAAAGAAGAACATTCACGATAACTACATAGATCTGTGTTTTGTTTACATTTAAAAATGGTAATTTGATGTAACTGGTTGCGTATTAATTATTTGCACATTTGAATTAAATTAGAGTACATGTTTGATAATTTATCCTTGTCAGTCCTTGATTTTATGTTTTTTTTTTGTCTTTTGTTATGTTAATATATACTACTTCAATTATTAGTCATTTCGTGTACGTTAATTCCCTGTCTAGTATCGTTGTGTTGCAAAAGTTACAAACATAATTTTCGTTAAAACAATGTTTTGCCAACGCTGTTTTTCCTTTTTTTTTAATGTACACCGGTTTGCAGTTTTGCTTATAGTTGTATAATCTTTTGCTGAGATGTTGTTTTGTTTGTACAATGTAGACTTGATCACAATCACTACAAGGCATTGAGTACACCAGATTTGCTTTTACTTCTTTGGCATCTTGTGTTTTAGTTTTGTAAAGATGTTACCTACCGTTATTATGTGGTTATTGTCCCGCAACATTTTTATAATATTGCTTGTAGTATAGTGAATGTTACCTCCATTTAACAAGAATCGCGACTATTTAAAGTTATAGTGGCTAAATTTTATCAATTTACATGTAAAACTTTCATTTTAATTGTGTAATAAGTAACTTTGTAATTGATTTTTAATATATAAAAGCAAGACTGTTATTAATTTATCCTGCTTCCAAAGTAATTCAATTCAAATATGTTTTATTTTAATATCTTATAAATAATAAGATTTTAAATCTGCTTAGTAAAATTGACACAATTTCGTCCCCAAGAGAAAATGTGTATCGACCACACTAACACATACACACAAAGAAAACAAAATCCTATTACATCACTCTTGCTCGTTTCTTTAGTAACAAGAATTCTACAGGTTAAATCTCCTTAATCTGGCAAAAGGCTAGGATGGTAGTGGTGGCAGATAGGGATGCAATCGACGTTACTTTAGGGGGTCTTGTCGGGTGGCGGTAGTAAAACTTGCTGCTCATCCCGATGAACGACAAATCGGCGTCCAAGGAGCCACGAAACCGACACGCCATAAATGTTTGACGGGCGAGCACAAACACCGGCGCGAATAATAAAGGCGAAAAAGAAAATTAATTAAAAACATAAGGGGATAGGGATGTTCAAGCAGGGATGGCACCAAAGGGAATTATTCAATATTGTATTTTTAAATTAGAGTGAATAATAATTAAATTATTATTGCCCCGCATGAAAGAATTTTTTTATTGTTTTCTTTTTGAATCCCTAAATTTTTTGAATGGGATGTACATCAGAAAACGCAAAGATAGGACCGTCCGAGTTCATCGAAACGTTGTCGCAATTTTTGAGTTATGTCCAGCACGCTAGATTTGAGAGGGCGGTTTTAAATTTGGACTCCGCTAGAATTTTCATCACCCTTTGGTTTTCATATTTACTGCATGCCAACCCCAACCACACAAAAAAAGTGCAATTGAGGGAACCTAAAAATTATCTTTTAATATAGCAAAAGATTTTATTTTTAAGTTAAAAGCGTTAAATATTGGAAATTTACGATTGGCTGGGGTGTTACCTGTTAAATGGTAAACATAACACGGATCCCGGGGCGTGTGTATATAACAGATAAGTCTCCGGCGGTTTCCACCGGAATTGGAGAAGTTGTTCCGGGGGATTACTCGAGCAGCGCCTCCAACTGCAATTATCGGGATTATGATATTGTTTTAATGTGACTGCGGTACATTAAAAGAAGTGCAAGAGGACTTAGCGAGACTTAACGCCCGACCGACTCAAAAATTTAACTAACAGAGATTCGTGTAGGGCGGTGGTAGGAACACCCCCTTGAGAACCGCATCTAAACAATACAATTTCGAGGATTCTGTTAAATGCCCCATCAAATAAAATGTGTAAACGCACTTTCTAACTTTGCGGTATTCATTTGCAATTTTAAGATATTAAATAAAACTATAACTTTTTCTATAAATTTTCACAAAATATAAAAATTATGCACTGCTTCGTAGCAATTTGGAAAATTATTCACTAATCAGTATATTTAATAATTTAATAATAATATTGTTAGACGCAATTTAATTTCACAAATAAATAAATAATATAGACAGATTTATTAAGCAATTACTATCACTCAAACTTCTTTATATACTACATAACTTAGATGAATTAATTTATTATAGTTTCTAAACTTATTATGAAGTAAAATACAAATTTTGTAATCAGTTTCTTGATAGTTATTTACAATATTATACCGGTAGCTGTCATGCAGATAGTATACAAGACCATTGGGACAAAACATGTGAAATGCAGCTAACGGTAGAAATATTTTTTTATTCGCTGAACATTTAACTATTTAAAAAAACCTTTTATTAATTTAAAATAATTTATTTAAACAGTTAACAGCGACCTTAATATCGCCCGGTAGTTTTCGTCACAAATGACTTCAAATTTAAAATCAATTAAATGTGTCTTTCACTATTATTAAATTAATTGTTTTAAATAAAATAAACGCTTTTTAAATAGTTAAATTATAAAAAAAATATAACACACGGCCGTTAGCTGTATTTATGGCCTCGCTAGTTCACGTATCTCTTGACGCTATGTACTATCTCCACCATAAACGCTTTGCTACTGATTTAATATCATAATCAATCGTCGAGTCATATTTGAGTAAATCAAGTTTATTTGTTACACATATAACATAGTAGTCCTGACAACAAATAACTGGCATTGCCACGATTTCTTCCGACATGTCTACGTCTGCCCGTCATTGTTCGCTACACAATGTTCAGCAGTAGACGGTATTTCTCGTCTCAGATTTTCTTTTTATAGATCTTATCTGTCGCAGATAAATCGTGTGTGTGTAGAATCTAACCGCTGTACACCTCTGCGCAAAGCCCGACTGGTCTAGTTCGTATAAAACGGTAAAAAAATGTAAAAATAATAGCAATTTACTCCTTCAAATCTATTTACCAGCTTAAAGAATAGTCCGTCAAGTACGTCTTTGACTGCGACGCAAAGAGCTTCTGTTTAAATCCAAACCAAACTGTTCTGATCGGAAAACAATTTTGAAATGAATCCAAAATTTAACGGCAAAGAAATCAGAAAATCACAAAAAAGCCTGCTGGGCTGTGCGTGAATAGAGCAGTCTCCTACGCGTACTGCTCAGAAACAAGCCTCTACACTTCGGATATCAGCTCAAACAATGAGCCAAATTTTATATACTGGCTTTAATTTTACACCTTTATCAGATTATAACCATAAATTAAGTTCAACAGATTGGGTAACCCGTAGAGGTTGCTGTAGTGCAATCCTTACAGTTGTGTCTCCCAATAGTATTGAGTGAACAAGCGACAAAACACTTTTGCATCTTTACGTGAGAGTAAACAAGCAGAATTTTCGATACTAGGCTGTTATAACCATTAAGAACCCTACCAATAACCTCTTCACAGCCCAAACGTCAGTAGCTTGTCCTCTGTGAGCATCGTAAAACCATTTTTTTCTAAGATGGCGGCGTTACTGTTACTGTGAATACTAACAAATGTTCAAAATAACAGAATACAATACAAAACCTTCACCAGCACGAAGCAACAGCTCATATGACCCGTCGCTCCACTTGACCAAGAAAAGTTTCCCGACCAACTGATCTCATTAAGCCGTTCAATGTTCCCCTCACTTCAAACTTCAAAGAACGGTGCTACATGTGCATTGCCTGTTAACTTTTAGACAATACATATTTTTAAAACCTAACCAAAAAATCTTTGTTACATCCTATTTTGTTATATCTATCTTGTACCGCTTTTTTAGAACTCACTCGGACATGTCAAACTCCATTATACCCCACCCTGTTCATCATCATCACATGATGGGGCGCGGCTATGTCCACACTTCTGCAGAAAAAGTCAAAATTTCTGATGTGCTCATGCCATTTTATGTTACACAATTAATCTTAGACAACTGAAGCAGAATTGGTTTATTTTGGCAAAGTGCCGTCTATAAGTGCACCAGCTTTCAGCACCATACAGTAGTGACAGACTTGAATTTTAATTTTGGTAAATACATCATGCGTCTTTTTTGTTGGCACAAACTTCCATAGGTTATTGATGCTTATGCTACAAGCCTGTTTCTTGATACATTTTGTTATCCGTTTGGTTTAAGCTGTTGACTTATTTGAGCTGAGTGTCATTTATTTGTATATTTGTAAGCCTGATAGGCTTGTCAGAAGGTATTTGTAGCATGACTTTCATCGGTATTTTATGTAAATAGCATCAATCAAGTCTTTAGAAGCTTGCCTTACGACAACCCTGAAGTAGAGTGTTAACAAAGTTGGTGCCTCCACCTTCTTTGTAGATCTCCAAGAGTAGCCAATCACTTCAAGTTGCTTTCCCATTCCTACTGTTTCATCTGTGAGTTTTCCTCCTTTAAAAACCTTGTCTTGCTCAGTGCCACCACGTCTATGCAGTATTTAGTTCACGTGGTACAATTGCTGTTTTTTCTTCTTAGCTTTACCACTAGAAAGCACTAGATGCATGAGCAACCAAAATTGCCACTCAATTATTGTGGTTTTTGAAACAGCTTTTCTAGACCCTACTTCTGAACATGAGTGCTGCGCCCTCTCCCATAACCTTTTTGCCTTTGTGTAGTCATTTTGCTTGACCCATCGTTTTTTGACTCTCGCCAAAGGCTTCTTTAGAAATTATACGTCTACAAAGATATCTCGGCAATTCAGATAATAATTACCAATTGTTTCTACTGTAAAATTCTTAGTGGTAGCTTTCTTAGGTGGCAATACACAAGCTTGCTAATAATTTTAGAAATTTGCAGTTGTGTTATTACACAATAAAACCACTAAATTTTAAAGTCCAGCAAATTCTTAGAGCAGTATTTATAACTCTGTCTCTTATTGCGCCCTTCCATTAAATTGATTGTTTAGTTCTTTTACAATAACCCTTGAAGCATCTGCATGCGTACCATCGTGTTGATACTACATCACGTGCAAATGCAAATGAACCAAAAAACGTACACAATTTTGTAATTTTTTTAAAAATCATAATCTATTAAACAATGCAAAAATCTGTTCATAAAAAAACAAAAACAACCAGTCCGGTTATAAACTATTGAAATATTAAAAAAAAAACGTCAAAAAAACGGTAAAAAAGTGCAAAATTCGATTCATAAAATGTCAAAAATAACAGTATCCGGCTTCGAAACAACAAAATATTGTCAGAAAACAACAAAACTCCAGCCATTTCTATTAAAAAGTAAACCAGATTTCATAAACTTTTAAAAATATCAAAATTCGGTCTTAAAACTTCAAACAATTAAATTTTGTGGACATGTAGTTTAGATTGAAATTTCTAACCACCAGCCGAGTGTTTGTGATCAAATTTCTTGACTACAAACACTTTGATGGGAAGAAGAAAACTAAGTTTAAATTAATTAAGCGTGTTTGTTATCCAATTACTTAAGTACAAACACTTGGATGGATGTCAAAAACTGAATTTTATTTTTTTGTGTGATTTGGATTAGTGAACCCTGCCCAAGTGTTTGTGCTCTAATTTATTCACAAACACTTGAGTGGGTGGCCGAGGACTAAGTTTAAAATTTGTAGACGTGTGGTTTGAAATGATGTTGTCCGCCCAAGTGAGTGTGAACCAATTTCTAAATCACAAACACTTGGGTGAGTGAGCAAAAACTAAGTTAAATCTTTTTTTGGCGTGTATTTTAGATTAGTATTCAGAAAAGCACCAAAATTACTTACTGTCGAAAGCAAAACCTAGACATAAAATATAAAAATATTGTCAAAAAACACCAAAATTTATTTATAAAAAAACAAAAACAGTAAAATCCTATAAAAAACATTTGAAAAAACAAAAATTCAACCAAAAACAGTTGGAAAGTTGATAAAATCTGTTATAAAATGTCAAAATGACCAAAATCCTGCTTTAAAATATTAAATAATTGTCAAAAAGCACCAAAATCCGGCCACAAACTGTTAATAATTGTAAACAAATTCATAAAATCTCAAAAGTAACAAAAACTACCTTTGAAATACTAAAAATGTTGTTAGAAAAAGCAAAAATCAGGTATAAATAATTTAAAAAAAATCCAGCTATAAAACTTTAAACAATTGTCAGAAAACACGAAAAATCCAACCGCAAACTCTTAAAAAAATAAAAATCTGCCATAAACTGTCAAAAAATGCCAAACGGAATGTCAAAAATAGCAAAATTCAGCCCCATAGATTTTGAAATAGATGTAAAGACAGCACTGTATGCTTCCGCACTGAAAACCCTTGTTTAGATATAGCTACACTACTGCTAATAACTCGTGTAAGCAATTATCCAACAATTCCAAGTAGGACGCATTGTTAATAAAAAAATCTATGTTGATAACAATGTCTTCTAAATCCGATTTTGTACGGATCAAACCATTCATGCTCATTGTAACAGTTATTCAAACCGTCTCTGGTAAAAGTAGCTTCGTCGGACCACAAAATTTAAATAAACTTTATTTATTACGTAGTAGTCCTGATGAAAAATCACTGATACTGACTAAAGCCACGATTTCTTCCGTCAAGTCTACGTCTGCCCGATATTTTTTTATAATGTTCAGTAATAGATGGAATTTCTTGTCTCATTAACGGATCATATACGGATTCTTTTATGGATCTTATCTGTCGCAGATAAATGAACAAAGAATTTAAATCTAACCGATGTACACCTCTGTACAAAGCCAGGCGGGTCTGGTACAAGAAATCTGACCCCCCAACAGATCTAATCCACAAAAATAAAAAAAAATAAAAAAAAGCGTCAAAATTATATCAATTTAGTCCTTCGCATTCAAATCTTGGTCCGGTAAGTACGTCTTTACGGTCTAGGCCGGCAAGTAACAGCTTTTGGCAACATCCGGTAAGTAATTACTAGTCAAATTGTAGATTTATGTCACTTTTACAACAAATTACGCCAAAATAACGTGCTCGACCCGTAATGCCCTAGATCTGTTATAAACGCTTTGTTGTGTGTGAGGTTGTTTATAGTACAAAATAGTACACCAAACTGCATTACATTAAGTGGATTTTACTTCCAATGCGCTTTTTAAAGCTTACGCTGCAAATCTTGAGTAAATTATCATTATTCTTACAGTTAATGTTTGACTTCAATAATATAAATTATCCATCCTCCATTATGGCCCAATCCGTACAAGGTATACGTCTACAAACCCTTTCAGAAAATATGCTAGACCCGTGGTAATATTTCAAGGCACTTCAAAATTTTAAATAAAATTTCAATTTAAATGTAAATTTTTAAGAGAAACGTTGAACTTTTTGTGTGTGAAGATAAGCTGTAATACAGTTAAATCCTACATGGACAGGCAACGGCATTTTTGGTGCATTTTATTTGAATCAGATGCCCGAAACTAAATGATAAATTTGTTTTAATAAATAATAAAATTACTACATTTATAGTAAATAACCTATTGTGTTTTACAGTTTTCAATAAAATGTTTTGTTATTAATTTAATATTGAAAAATGGTGCTGTAAAAAAAATACGTGAGTTATGAAGCTCTTAACTCACGCAAAATCAGTGAGTTAAGAGCTTCTTAACTCACCGGCGTAGATAAACTATGTTATAATACACAATAAAACTTGATAAATAAAAAAAAAATTATAAATATTTACTTACGTTATATTGGAAATCGTCATTATTTATTCAATTTAAATTTGAGGAACATACCTGAAATAAAAATATTACATTATTAATACTATGTATAAAGTTTATAATAAGTATAATCATTTCAAGAAAGTATTTCAATCTAATACGACACATGCCTTGAGAAAGTAAACGTCAGTTTTCAATGTTATTATTCAGTACAAACTTTTAAACCGTGACGTGTCTCAAGCCTGCCGTATCTGAGGAGGTAGGAGCATCAAACATCCTTAAAATGTTTAAAAATCCTAACATGAAGTATACAAAAAAATAAGCTCCAAAATGTGCAATTTAATAGAAATTTGCGTTCATATAACAGTTTTATCTACCCAGTATGTATTGGGTAATACATTTAGAGGTACTTTCAATAAGAATTTTATGACAAACCGAGTAAAACTGTCAGGGTATTTAATACCAAAAAAATTGAAACACAATTTTCAGTATTGGATAATACCACGCGATAGCTAGTTGAGTGTACACGATTACCGTGATAAAACGATGCCGTTCTTAAGAGTTTGGTTTGTCGTATAGAACAACATCAAATATCAGCTTGTGCAAAACCCAAAGCCAGTCGACCTTCCTATCGTCACCGTTTTAATCTTTGGGTTCTTAAAAAGCTTGAAGATCTTGATTTCGACCAAAATTTTGTTTAGCAATAAGATTTATTTCTCGTTTAATGACTACGTCAACTGGCAATGCCGTATTTGGGCAAAAGATCAACCAAAACAAGTTTAATCCAGGTAATTTATAATTTTAAAAATAAAGCCAACCGGAACATAACATTGAATAGCACCCGTTATCGGCCGATGATAACAAGCTATATGCTACCTAAAATTAAAGCCCGTAATCTCGACGACATTTAGTTCCAACAGGACGCGCCGCCACACATGTGAAACCATAGCTTTATTGCAAGAACAGTTCGGTGAACAGCTAATTTCATGCTTCAGGCCGTTAAATTGGCCGCTTAGATTACGTGATATCGTGATATCACCCCTAGACTTTTCCTTTGTGGCTACGTTAAGTCTAAAGTCTACATAAAAAAGCCGACTACAATTGAGAAATTGAAAGCCAACATTACTCGCATAATACCACTTAAAATTCGAATACGTCATCAAAAATTGGAACTTCAAAATTAACCATGTTAACCGCATTTACGGCCAACAAAACAAATGTAAAAAATAGTTCTGTATGACCAAAGAAGTAAAAATTGTGTTTTTCTGAAACAAGCTTATAGCAAGTCCAAGGTATTTTTGAAAGATTGAATTGAAAAGTGATAATGCATATAAAATAAAATTTTTGGTTTAATCTACAAAAAAATAAAATTAAATAAAAGAATAAAATAATTCAATTGTAAAGGCGACAAAGAAAAAAGAGCTGAACAAGAAAACGATCAAAATCATATGGAGCTACTAACAGGGTAAATACCTAGTAACTAAGAAAGGAAAATTCAAACTAACCAGAAGTAGTACCCCTAAGCTTAGCAATAGGACCAAAACTGTGGAACCTAGTTTATAATGAGCTATTATATAAAGACGAAAAGAAAGAAAACCCATAAGTAACAGAAATACATAAAGAAAAGCAACGAGAGCAAGCTTGTTAAGGATTAGCAAGACTTATAGAATAGTGTCACAGAAAGCAGTTGAAGTGATTGTGACAACACCTCCCGCGGATATAATGCTGAAAGAAAAAATAGAAATTAAAAAAAAACTAGTAAAAGAAAAAACCAGTAAACAGGAAACAAAGATAAGATAAAAAAAAGACAATGAAAAGATGATAAGATAGATAGAGAAGCAAATTGGAAATGGACAATAGAACTAATCGCGGAGATAAAAAAATAAGTAAAAAATAAACCCAAGACACGCTATTATACACAAATTCTGACAAGGCACAGAGCATTTAAAAAGTAAAAACTCAAAATAATGCAAAATAATGCAAAACTCCTCTATTAGAATGCAAGGCACAGGAGGAAAGATCAAAAACATACTGGAAAGCAAAGTGGATAAAAAAACACTCATTAAAAAATCCTTGAGAGATAAAACTAAATTAAGAGCGCTAAGAAACTTTGCAACATTAACACTAAGAAAAAAAATGAGGAATTTGACAATGGAAGAATATAGAAAAACAAACAATGGAAACAAACAAACAAAATAAAAGCCACAGAAGTAAAAAGAAAGAGACGAGAGAAGCAAAATGAAAACAAAATAAAAGGAAAAAAAAAACAAAAAGAAAGAAATAAGAAAAGACTAATATAAATGAATAATTATGCATACCAAGAAAAAAAAAGACATTTACACAGAATACAATACTAAACAAATTTTCAGAGATAAACAGAAAGAGAAAAGAAATATTGAAGGAATAACAAGGTACATACCAAATGATACGCCATCTCAAGGTTGACGAATAAAGCAAACTTTAATATAGTCAGAATATACCTGACAACAAGAGGACACAAAGAAGAAATCCCAGATAAAGATACAAAGATGTCACTGGCAAAACTAGCAAATCTAAGACTGCCAGAAGAAATATAACTATTGAAACTACATAAACTATGGTCAGAATATAACTAGCAACAAGAGAACACAAAAAAGTAATCCCAGATAAAGGTACAAGAATGTCACTAGCAAAACAATAGCGACAAATATCCGTGGTCTGATTGATGCTGTTCTCAACCACTACTGTAGTAGTTTTGTCTTCTTTAACAGCCGCAAAAATCGCCTGCCTAGTCACCAAAATCAAAACAATAATTGATTGATAGGGTTAGAATAAAAAAGGTAGATAATTATTTATGTAGCAAGACCATTGCTAGATGTATATGTAGATGTTTTAAGATTAGGTTAAACAAGCTAAATCATAAAGAGACACAGTATTAGAGATGCTCAAGTCTTCTTCAATTGCATTATTGCACAAAATTAAAACCTTCATTCCCGTAACCAAAAAATTATAGTTCTCTTAAATAAGTTCAACTGACAATGTTGCGCGTTCTTAAAATACACTTGGAGTAGAATAAAACAATATAATAAAAAAACTGCAAACAACTTATAAAATCATCTAATTATCTATAGGAAAAGCTATGTATTACTCAAGCTTGGTTGATAATCTCCACCACATTCTTAATATTGCATTGTCCAAGTAAGTATTACAATACGAAGTAATATAGTAAAACCCGTATGACACTGTCCATAATTATGTCTTGAATTATATATATATATATAATTATAGATCAGACCATTTAATTGTGTAAAACACACAAATTATCAAGGTCACAATTATATCTTAAAAAATTAGAACATGTTCTTTTTTCCCATCTATAATCGACGCGAACTTCTATTGCGCATTACATTTGGTTTTTACTTATTTCTTTTTTAAATTTTACCACTGCAGCTCCACATATAGCAACTGCTACTACTTTTTTAATTTGTTCTGCTTCCATTTTTGATTATTTTCATTAATTATATAAATAACTGTAGCATTAATCAATTCAAAACAAATTACATAACCTGCAAAATGTAGTAAACATTGAAACTTAATTTGACTGAGCATAGATAAAGCGCATGCGTGGTTTTATAATTATATAAAGAATTATATACAATGTCATACAGGATATAAATTTTATATATAGAATTATTGCACAAATTCTAATAAAAATTATATATATAATTCAAGACATAATTATAGACAGTGTCAAACGAGTTTAAGTATGGTACTGAATTCTGTTACAAATATCAACATATCTTCAGACAGATGACAAAAAATATTAATTATAAGTAACTAAATATATTCTAGACACAAACACATTAAAAAAACCTAAGAGGTTTGCCAATCTCTGATTACTCCTACACACACAAAGACAAAAGAACCGACAATAAAAACATAACAATTGTTATCAACCACATCCAGCTAGAAGAACGCCTGTGTTGCAACCTCGTAACCGCGTTGAGACCCAAGTCAACAAGCAAAAAACTGTGAACAACGTCAGTCTTGCAACACTGACTTTGTCGCCCTAACCCAAGTTTAATTTTTTATTTCTTTTACTTTACTTTTTTTTACGGAGAATTTTGAGTTTAAATACCGCCCGCCCACCCAAGTGTTTGTGATCCAATTTCTTGATTACACTTAAGTTCAATAATTGCAAAACAATTGTTTCAACATTAGTTCCCGCCCACCCACCCAAGTGTTTATGATCAAAAAATTAAATCACAAACGCTTGGATAGGTAAAGCACTAAGTTCAATGATTGCGGAACAGTAGTTTTGACATTAGTTCCTGCGGACCTGCACATGTTTGTGAATCATTGATTCCGGGACAGTAGTTTTGACTTTAGTCCCGCCCGCCCTCCCAAATGTTTGTAATGCAATTTCTTGATCACAAACACTGGGGTAGGCAAGTGGGGCACTAGTTCATTGATTCTGAGACAATAGTTTCGACTAAAGTTCCCTCCCACCCGCCCAAGTGTTTGTGATGCAATTTCTTAATCACAAACACTTGGGTCGGTAAGTGGTTTACTAAGTTCATTGATTCCAGAACAGTAGTTTCGACTTTAGTTCTCACCCACCCGCCCAAGTGTTTGTAATGCAATTTCTTGATCACAAACTCTAGAGCGGTTGGGTGGGGCACTAAGTTCATTAATTCTAGGACAGTAGTTTCAACTTTAGTACCGCCTAAGTGTTTGTGATGCAATTTTTGATCACAAACACTTGGGTAGGTGAGTGGGTAGGGCACTTAGTTTATTGATTTTGGGACAGTAGTATCAACTTTAGTTCACGCCCACCCGCACAAGTGTATCTTATGCAATTTCTTGATCACAAACTCTAGAGCGTGTGGGTAGGGCACTAAGTTCATTAATTCTGGGACAGTAGTTTTAACTTTAGTACCGCCCAAGTGATTGTGATTCAATTTTTTGATCACAAACACTTGGGTGGGGCACTAAGTTTAATGATTTTGGAACAGTAGTATCAACTTTAGTTCCCGCCCACCCGCCTAAGGGTTTGTGATGCAACTTTTTGATCACAAACACTTGGGTGGGTGGGCGGGGTACTAAGGACAGTAATTTCGACTTTAATTCTCACTCACCCGCCCAAGTGTTTGTGATGCAATTTCTTGATAACAAACACTGGGGTGGGTAGGTGGGGCACTAAGTTCATTGATTTTAGAACAGTAGTTTTGACTTTCGTTCCTTTTTAAGTGTTTGTGATGCAATTTCTTAATCACAAACACTTGGTTAGGTCGGTGGGGTACTAAGTTCATTGATTCTAAGACAGTAGTTTCGACTTTAGTCCTGCCCACCTGCCCAAGTGTTTGTGATGCAATTTCTTGATCATAAACACTTGGGTAGGTAAGTGTGGTACTAAGTTCAATAATTGAGGGCAGTAGTTTCTACTTTAATTCCCGCCCATCCGCCCAAATGTTTGTGATGCAAATTATTTATCACAAACATTTAAGTGGGTAGAGGGAAAGCACTAAATTTATTAATTCTGAGACAGTAGTTTTGACTTTAGTTCCCAATCGCCCACCCAAAAGTTTGTAATCCAATTTTTCGATCACAAACACTTGGGTGAGTGAGTGGGGTACTAAGCTCATTAATTGCAAGTCAGTAGTTTCGACTTTAGTTCCCGTCCGCACAACCAAATGTCTGTGATTCAATTTCTAAAATCACAAACATTTGGGTAAGTTCGGCACTAAGTTCATTAATTCTGGTACAGTAGTTTCGACTTTAATTCCCACCCGCCCTTGTTTGTAATCGATCCAGTTTTTTAATCACAAACACGTGAGTAGGTGGGTGGGGTACTAAGTTCATTGATTGCAAAATAGTAGTTTCAACTTTAGTTCCCACCCGCCCACCTAAATGTTTGTGATCCAATTTCTTGATCACAAACACTTGTGTGGGTAGGTTAAGCACTAAGTTCATTAATACTGGGACATTAATTTTGATTTTAGTTCCCGCCAACCAGCTCAAGCGTTTGTGATGCAATTTCAGAACCACAAACACTTGGGTAAATAGGTTGGGCACTAAGTTCATTAATTCTGGGATATTAGTTTTGACTTTAGTTTACTCTGTAATTGAGTATTTATACCTGATTGAGTATTATTAAAAAAATAATAAATAATAATTACTACTGTACGCTTAGCATACGCACCTATGCTAGTATCTACCTGCTTGACGCCTGCGCAAACTTAGGTGTGTAAGTAAATTATAATATAAATCAGACGTAAAAAAAGTCGCCATAGAATATAAACAAAACTTGCTTTGCCTGTTCCGACAAGCACATCTACAAAGCTAAACAAGTAACCTCAACCAACCAGAACATGCCAACAAACAAATAATTTTAATGCAACTTAACTAAGCCCCAACAACAAACACTAACGTTACCAATTTCAGTACACCGACTAGACTGGTTCTACAACAACATGATCAAAATAAACACAACTTAGCCAACCAATACCAATAGCTTTCCTACCTGCTTGATGCCTGCATGCACACTGAAAATAGGAAACATGCATAAAAAATCTTCAACACTTGCATTGCTTATTCCGACACATCTACAAAACTAAGCAAGTGACCACAACTATCAATGTTATTTGTAAAAAAAAACAAGCATTCTGTCCAACTTAGCACAAATAGAACAAATATGGAGATTCATTGACAAATAAAGACTGATAACAAAACCAAAAGAGTAAGAATAAATCAACTCGACTTGACTTGCCTGATGCCACAAAATAACAAAATCACTAATCCAAATTATTTTTTCAGATTTCACACCAGACAATTATCCAAAACTAAATTGACAAGCATCCAAAAAAACAACCCAAACATCTTAAGAAAATGAACAAGACGCAAAGTACTGATCTCCGACATCTATACAAACAGCAGGTTTTGTAGAATAAGTTTGTTACAATCCGCTATAGAGAAACCAGTAACAACTCATCTAACCAACAAAGTTTAGATAAAACCGCACCACTCCCGCTACGCACCCGGACAACTCTTCATGAACATGAAATGCTACACCGACACAGCGCTAGATGGCTCTGCACTTCCACTCCCCACCACCACCAAGCTTCTGTGCGGCCACTTAAGTAGCCTTCAGCGGACCTCATATAAAATCAATTCAAATATAAATAAACAGTCAGATAAGTCATAAAATATACCGTCTGCTTGTGTGGACGTCATCAACGTCACGACCAAAGATGCCGCCTGCAACAGTAACAGCACACTACTGTGTAATCAAGACATAATATTAGCACAACTAAACTAAGAGTAGTATTCCATTAGTCAGCTAAAACCTCATCTAACACCTCATTACACTCAAACACACTCAAAGTAAATCGCAACATATAAGATAACCTAAGAGAGTCATGGGCGCTGAGTGCAATAATAAAAAATATATATTGAGATACAACGAATCAAGAAGAACTAAAACATACTTACCAGAAATTATGTGATATAATGTATTTCGTGAGAAAGTAGCAAATAAATGACTAAAAAGCAATACTAGCCAAACCAATAAATAATTATTCGACAAAAACATTGCATTAGAAAGTACCCAAGATTATCTAACATTGCAAAAATCATACATTCTTCAAGTTAAAAAAAAAAAATAATAATAAACTAATAAAGCAAAGACATCCGGAATGCATTAAAAGCACCAAGCATCAACTCAAATAAATAGCTGGAAGCTTAATAAAATTGATTGAAAAATATTTAAATCAATAGTCCGAGTTAAAGCTACAAAAGAAAGTTGTGTAATTAAGCTTAAACGCTGGATATAATAATATTCCTGAAACGTAAAATTAATTTACATCAAAAAATGTAATCACAATTGATGGACATCTACAAAACATTTGCTGCGTGCATTTAAAAAAATTATATAACAATAACTTATAACGTTGTTCAGATTTAATAATTTAAAAACTGTTTTAAACTATACAGAAATTAATAAGTAAACAAATAACACATTTCTTCGTATCCATTCAATACATTTCAATTTGGGAAACCTTCACATTCTTGATTGGAATGACACATTTTTATATTAAATTTTTGCCTTCGAGTATACATTCTACATGAATGATAAAACCAAAGCGCAAAAAAGTAACTCGGAAAGTAATTAGAATTATAGTAGCGGCTTGTTTAATGGCGTGTGGGACAGCTTCCGTTTCGTGGTCTTCGCTTCGACGCCGCGCTCGCGGATTCAGCGATTATGCTGCTGCAAATTGATTAAAAAAGAAAAAAAAGGAGATCCCAACAACAAACCGCTTCTCATAAAAATCTCCATCCGCATCACCGCGTTTAAATATTATGTAAAAAGCATATAAAAGCAAACATTATATAAATTGACACAATAAATATGAAAATGTTCGAACCATCTGCGATGCGAATGATAGCGCAATGAAAAAAATATAGCCGAATTGAAAAGCGCAGTGATTTGTGCGATCGGTCGCAATCAGAGCAAATAATGTCGCGTGCAATAATTCACGATAAAATAATAATAGTCGAAAATTTGTTTGCCCCGGATGTCAGCGTTGTTCTGGTCAAATAAAATGTAAAAATTAAAATGGCGTTCGGGTGTGCGGCAGCGGTCGTTATCGACTACATATATTCAAACATAATAATTCACAGCAAGATATCGCCCCGACCGATGGCCGAAAGACGGAAAATACACGTTCAGCACTGGCCGGCACTGATAAAAAATCAGAGGGCGTCGCGTCGCCGGTTTTAATAATCGTGTGTACTTTTCGAAACTGTCCCCTCTCGTTGTCGTCCGTAACCGATGATAATAAAAATGCTGATTGTGTCCCTTCTACCAATAATTATCAAAATTTGTTAAGTCGGCTATACTCAACATATTAAGATAATAATCTTCGTAGATAAATAAATTTACTGCAAAAAGTTTTCAAGTATCGACATCCTTAAAGTCAGTCTGTTAAGTCTTAATTTTATTAAATATTTTTTGTTGTAGTAACTGTAAAGAATAAAGGGGTGAATTTATACGGTCCATAACTTGTGGTCTAAATGGCGTTGAAAAAAATACATCAAAAAGTTTTCGATGATGCCCGCATACACCGTCGCGATTCTTTTTAATTAGAGTCGCACATAAAATCCGCACCAATTTCGTTTGGGCTTTAATAAGGAAGCCGCGCAGAGGTTGTGAAGGGTTGAAGACCAACGGGTGGACTATCCACCCCCTAACAGGGTGACACCTGCATAAAAATTTCCTTATTCCCGGCGCGTAAACTTTTTAAAGCATGCACACGGTTCTAGCGGGCCATCAAGCCTAATTATTTTTCCGTTGACAAGACGAAGAGGGCGCGGGCTCGCTCCCGGGGATAGGTGTATAATAAGAGGGCAGGGGGTGTAAAGGGGCGACGGGCGAACACTTAATTTCTTTAAAAGTGTAGCAACACCTGTCCGGGACTTTTCAAACTTCCATTAGCCGTGTCATACGAATGTCGGCCCATTATAATTTAACTAATATATATTCCAGGCTCGGGCATTAAATTAAACTTCTTCGCAATTTACCCCCTTATTTATGTGTGCCTCGCGCTCTCGTCGGTGAACTATCCTTAAACAAGTGTACGGGTGGAACCCTCGACTTTTGTCGAATTAAAATAGTAAGATTAATTTCGGGATACCCATCGAACGGTCAACTATAATACGTACCCCATAATGTAATAGTCAACATTTAAGAGTATACTGCTGCTCCAAATACATTTGAACTAAAATAACGTTCCCCATTAGAAAGACGTAAATTTGTAACACCTTCGTTGGGCTTACGTACTTTTATTTCTCAATTGCACAACCTCCTAGTCTTAGCAATTGAAATTATTTTGATCAAATAGATTTTGGCTGAATTTGATCCATTATTAAAAAAACATAAAAACTCAAGAAAAGATTTTTTACTTATTTAATTAATACATTCTGGAGCAAATTATAGATTCAGCATTAACTTAATTCCTAATATTAATCTTATTTAGCAGTTGATATTTATGAACAGTTTCGTACAAAAAGATGAAAAAGAAGTAGATTTTTTTTTAATTTTTTTAATTAAATAGCTGTATATAACATGCTTGTTTAATATTGTACTGAGATTAACTTGGCAACACCTCTAAGACAACAGCACAAAACACATAAAAAAAATCTAACAGCCTAACCAATAAAAAAATTAAAAAAAATCAAGGTAGACATCCCAGAGATAGGTATCATTTTATGAATTAGCGCAGCCTCACAGACCCAAACCTAAAAACTTATGAATATCAAATATCAACGTATATAGTAAAAAAACTTACAAGGATAGAACTGGTGCTTCAAACCTGATTTGTACATCAGTACATACATATTTGTACATCACATCAATCTACAATTTTGCATCCCAGCAATATGGAAAAAACTATAATGATAAAGAAAAAAACAGTTACCAAGGCTTTTTTCACACAATTAAAAAATCTCTTCATTTCATTTGACAAAGATGTTTTTTACTAAGAATTGAGAGAGCTCGTAAACTATTTAAACAAATTGAAAAAATTCAAGCAAGTATCAAA
The DNA here is from genome assembly GCA_963932245.1 of Tachinus rufipes. NCBI lineage: Eukaryota > Metazoa > Arthropoda > Insecta > Coleoptera > Staphylinidae > Tachinus > Tachinus rufipes. The sequence goes on from OZ010748.1 coordinate 59,103,680, forward strand.
GAAGTAGATGAAGGGCTGTCCAAAGTACAAAAGCTTAAATTAAACAACAACAAAACCTGAAGAGATTAGGAACAACTATAGAAGATACCAAACTAAAAAAAACAGTTTTTGTCCACAAGATTACTAGAAACGTTAGTATCAGGATAGCATAAATACTGACAAGTTGGAACCATGCGGAGCAATGATTGTGGTATTTAAAAAAATACTCCAGGTGTAGATCAACAAATTTTTTTTCCATCTATAAGTTCAAAGCAAGTCTTCTTTTTAAAAATTGATGTGATGGTTCACACAGAACCTAATATTTCCAGCACCAGTGTACACGTTAGTGCCTGCAGCCATCATAGAAACATCATAAATCACATCTTGCTGTCAACGGCAATAATATTGATTAAAAAAACCAATACGGCAAATACCACAAGACAACTACCCGGACAATTAATTGATTAAAACCTACTCAAAATATCCAATAATTTTAAAAAATCCAATTTTCTATCAATCTAGAAAAATTAATCTACTAATTTAAACCGAGTCATATTTGATATTGTACAGGCCAGATTAAGTCCGGTACAAAACAAGACAATTGTAAATTTGCCATTTAAAGATGACTATTCACAGGTGCAGAAACCATAAAATCTTCCAAAACTAAATTACCAAGTTGCTACAATCGGTGAGATTCCAATTGAACAAATAAAAGTCAAACAAAAGTCTTATATTAAAAAACATGGACCAATCCAATCAAAAGCTGCAATCTTGTTCCTGGATAAAGACAGAACACTGAAAACGCTAAGAATATATTGGAACACCAAAACGACATAATTCAATAAATGATGAATTCCATTGGGACTAATGACACCTGTTTAACTATTATCGCAAGAATCTTCATACAAAGACTTTAGGAGGCAAAAACCAATTTGGACAAATCAGTGAATCAGCAAAACCACACAAAATGGCAGCAGTATTGCAAAGAGTTACAACTATTAAACAACATGCAAATCGAAAAAAAATTAACAAAGCATCTAAAAAAGTCGATAGAACTCTTTGGATTTTCCGACAACACCAGTTAGCATATGGCGCTGCAGTATACATTAAGAATGAAAATAAATATCCGCTAGTACAATAAAATTACCTTCCGCAAAAGGTAGAGTATGACCCATACAACAAGTATCACTTTCAAGATTAGAGCTGAGTGCCCTGGTACTAACTGGTTACAAAAATACATACGGCCCTGGAAGTGAATATATCAAAATTCACCTATTTACAGATTCGACCACCACATACAATCGGATAGCAAAAAATTGAAAACTTTTGTAGCTGATAGAGGTATAAGAGATACATTCTTTGACCAATCAAAATCAGTGATGGCATGTACAACACACAAAAATCCGAAAAATCTGTGTTCCAGAAAATGAACCACTGGTAAATTAGTAAACAATGAATTATGGTGGCACGGTCTAAAATAGATACTTACCAATCAACGTTTCTTAAAAAGCGCACCAAAATGCAATTTTCCAAAATAATAAAAACCACAAACTTGCTGGCGATGCAAGTGCAGAAAGAAGCATTTAATAATATCAGCCAACTTCTTTGCTTGAATCCATTTTTGAATAACAATGACATAAAACGAGTTAGTGGGAGACTACAAAAAGCTTTGGTACCGTTGGAACTAAAGCACCACAGTATGTTACCCAGCCAATTGGCCAGGAGCATAAATTACAACTACATGCAAAAATTCCATCAAAATTAGCATCACTACAAGGAAGGTATTAGATTCTAGTAGCCCAAAGCACGGTAAGAAGAATGCTCAGAAAATGCATTACGTGCTGCAAGCATAACCCAAAAAAGTTACAAAAACTATGAAAAACCTTCCAAAATCCAGATTAACATCATCACGACCGTTTCTAATAACCAGTGCCGACTACTGTAGAAAATTTTGAATAAAGGATAATCAAACAAAAAGTAAAAAATAAAAATTAAATAAATGTTCCAATACTTGTGTGCTTGCAAATATAGACACACATAAAAGTGGTGACAGATTTTTCGTCAAAGACATTCATCGCAGCACTAGAAAGATTTGTAACAATACAAGAAAAGCTACAGGAAATGATCTCGGACATCAAAACCAATTTTATAGGTGCTAGCCGAAAGTTGCTAATTTTCTATTTTTCAGGAGTAAAGATCACATAAAGGATTTAAATAGATCTTTCAAGCATAATTTTAAAAGAGTAACCGGTGATGCAAAAATGAACACCCTAGTGTGCAAAAGCAATTTTGAGCGCTTGTCACCAATGTCCAAGGATCCACACAATCTACATTTTTTAATATCATTTCCTTATCAGGGATGATCTAACAAGCATTCCAAAACCAAGTCTATTAAACCTAAAAGTAAACCGACTAACACGGTAGCAACCCTTTCAACAAATAAAACAACATTTTTGGAAGAGGTGGTCCAAGGAATACCTAAGCAAACTGCAAACCAAAAAAAACGAAAAACTTCAACCACAAGACTAGAAGAAGCCATGACCAGAAAAGATGGTACTCATAAAGTTATGCTAAACTATAAAAACATTCCCAGGAGTGGATGGTGTTCCTAGAATTGCATCAGTGCAATTAGAAAGAGGCAACTTTCAAGACGGACGATATGTTCAGTACCCTTCACAAAGTATTTCTAATGTTGAGTTTTTTTGTAATTAATTTAATTGCTTAAAAAAATTACAACAAACGTATATGGGATTATTGCCCTGTAGCTCCATAATTAGTTTTATTAGGGTAGCGCCCAAAAACGGATTATTGTACACTTATTACCCATTTTTAATTTTTATTTTGTACATATATTTGTAAAATCTATTAGTTAATTATATTTCTACATGCAAATAAATAAATAGAACCAAAAATAAATAAAGTTTTAGTTCGTGAACATCAAATATCCACGTACCAAAAAATCTTGCTAGATCATACACCATTGTTAAGAAATGCATAAGCCTTAAAACTCCCATAAACCAAAAGGCATCCGATTTGTTAAGTTAGGAAGCATTTGATCTACCCCTCGACTCGGGGAATAAGCTAATTCATGCGGACTATAGCCAAAATAATACTGCCAGCAATCAGCAAGAACACAAGATAGATAAAAAGCAACTATAAAAAAAACTAAACATTCTAGCTCCAGAAAATTAAAAATCCCGACTTCATCATTCATCATTTAGAAAGAAACCTGCACTATTTACACGTCCAGATGGCGTTAAATAACAGTTGAAGTAATAAAATTCCTGGACATGCACTACTTCATAGACAACGCCGGCAGAATCAAAACAAAACTGTAAACAAGAAAAAAAAGTCGCAACCCAAAAAACCACAACTTCAAAAAAGAAATCACTCCATCAAACCACAAAGACGCAAAAACCACTGGCCGATAACAACTCAGATTCAATGGATTGCCGCAGTGTTTCAAACAAAATTCAACTAAACAACCTAAAACCTCAGCAAAGTAGCAAATTTTGTACAAGCCCCAGCTAGATAAAGACTTAATATTAGTGCACCAATTGCTGCAGCACCAATGTATTACTTTGAGTTACAAAGAACACTTTGGATTACAAGCAACACTTATTGCACTTTTAGCAACAGTCGTGCTAAAATCTGGTGTTGCCACAGCACGCTTGATAAGACGTCGCCGGGTTTAAAACCCTAGTGTTCAGTAAAGGCAAAACCTTTCTACCACTAGATTAAACTGGTAGATAAAACAGCGGCGTCGTGAACATGATTCTACTCCTTTTTCATTTACTGTACCTATATAATAAAATAAAGACCTACTAATACTAATACAATCCAACCAAAAAAAAAACATCATTTACCAACAAGTGAAAAAGATGTTATGTTATTCGCCGGAATGATTAAAGCTGCGTACAGCAACTACTGTGCTGCGGTAGTACTTGTAAAACAAATAAAAAATTACTCAAAACAAAGTGGCCCCATTCCCAAAAACACAGAAGATATTAAAAAAAAATGAGCCAAAGAGCAACACAAGATACGTAAGATATTTATGTATCCAAAAAAAACGGGTAAACTTAAGGCATTGCCACAAGAAATCACTCACTAAAACTATCAGCTTCGTGGTGTGACCCTGTAACAATTCGTTTAAAACGACTTTAAGTAGCTATAAGCCGTAACCAGAGTTCTTTTTTTATCTGGTTGCTTCAAGCGCCACCGAGGTGTGATAAAAATAAAAATTAAAAAAATAAAATGTATTTTCAGTTTAAATAAATAAGTAAAAATACGTGAAATTTCCACAAAAAATAATACAGAAAACACAAAATAAGACAAAAAACGCATTGAACAAATACTTTATCATGCATCAAGAACTCATCTTCAAGAGTGGCTTCACAACTTGAGGATAAACAGAAAAAAACTTACAACATTTTTGGCAAGATGCGACTGGTACCAAAAAAATTAAGCCTTCTCTTTATGACAGAATGAGGCAGAATAGACTCCCTGATTTATCGGATGAATTGTGAGCAAACGGTAATAATTTCTTTTTTCCTAAAAAAATTCATACTACGCCATTTTTTCGTTTTTTTCGTTATGTTTTAAAAATTATGCCGTCCAAGTGGTGGTCTTGGCAGGCAACACAGATGTTAAAGCGTTTCACAAAGTTTTCAAATACTCTCGCCATATCTTGATTGATTAAATAGACGCTCTAACTGCCGCAATATTTTCGAATGTTCTCACACTCTTGAGTTGCCCGACTGGTATAAACAAAGTGCAGATCCCGTGTCCGTTGCATTACTAATCCATTTCAGAATGGTTTTAGGGCCAGGAACTCTGTTGTGACAAGCTAGACTACCACATTTTCCACGTTTTTTTAACAAATGTCTCTACAACAAAGCTGCGTTGCTCTTTCGGCCACGGCATAATCACTACTGAAATTGTTGTTGCCCAACAACCACTTTGGCTTCCACTAGATTTCTAAAAACATTCCAACATTTGAATGAATTTACATACATAACGCAAACTGGTAAATCAAATTGTACTAAAAGCAAAGTTAATGATGATTCCCAAATAAAACAAGAAAATAAAAATGACGCCACTATACCAAACTCAAATCCACGCTGGACTAAAAATATGTAAACAAAACCGAGTGATAAGCACGTGAAGCCACGCAAGCCTGCATACGATTGATCGTAAGCATGGGGCTTGGCTGTTCAATCCAGACCCCATTAAATGAGATTTTATTTATTTAGCTGTGCACGTGAACAACGCATGTATTTGTTTACTTTAAGTCCAGAGTGGTGTTGATTTTACTATAGAAATGAACAAGCTAAATGAGCAAATAGCAAGATAAGAAAACCTCAGTTAATCTACTTAAAGTGTATTACAAAAGTATATAAATTGTCCACGGATTTCTAGCGATAAAGAAAAGCGTGATAAAAATGAAGAACAAGGAAACACTGTATGTTCCTATAGCCAGTAATCAAGCAAGCTATAACAAATCAGCATGTAGATAGGTAGCTACCTCTGTTAACAGTGACTTATATACCCAACAAACAGCGCAGTACAAAAGATAAAGTAACAGTAGTGTTATCCGGAGATCAGTATTTAAACCTAATCTATAGAATCTAACCTAAGATAATGTCCTTAATCCAAAACAATATCATCCCAGTGTGTGCAATAACACAAAAAACCTTGTATTTAACAAGTATTCTTCTTTCCAAAATCATCTTGCCATTTCTTGAAAGCTTTGGTAAAAGCCTTCTTCTTGCACTTTTATCAGGTTTTGTAAAAACGCCCACAACAATCTTCAGAAAAATAGATGATGGAGTTTCAAAGATGTTTACAGGTTCAACAATTTCCATCTTGTAAATCTTTAATAAAGAACAATAAACACAAGTCTTACCAGCTTGTAGCCAATAAAAGCAGTCAAATGTACAAGACTGCTGGCATCATCTTAACCTTACCACGATGTCTCTGCAATGGAAAATAGACCATAACACAACCGGTAGACTAAAACTCCCTTCTCTTTTACCATAACCTATTTGAACAGTTGCCAGTAGTGATTGCCACAGATTCATGGTGCATCTAAAATTGATACTTGGTGCAACAAATCAACCGATCCTTAAATTATACTAAACTCAATACAGCAAATTATTGATCACGCATAAAAGCTTATCTCCGAAAGTTGCGTCAACGCTTTCGGACTTGTGATAACCAACTCTGTATTATCTTCAAAACGCGTGCGGGTAACATTCCCAATAGTAAATATATATAAAAAAAACATTCTTTGCAAACCGCGTTACTACATCGACTGGTAGTAGCCATAGAAGTATGGTGTATTGAAGAAAAGATAGGTTTCTCCTATAATAAACGGTATGCAAACAACGCCGACTGCAGCAATGATCTATGTCAAAAAAGTAGCAACATCAGCAGCACTGGGCCTAAATGAAACCGGACTTTGATATACTGCAGGGAAGGCCGGCAAACACTGTTCCCTCCTGAAGAAGATGCTGTAAAAAACAACTCTACTAAGATCGTAAACAGATAACATGCCACCCTACTTTGTATTTAAAAGACCCTACAGTGTATACTCACACAAACAACAAAAGCAAAAAGTAAATTAAGACAAACACTATTAAATTTACACTGATGGCTCAAAAACTCTTTGAGGATCTGAAGAATTTACTCCCAAGATCTAGACGACTCAATGTCCTTACCACTAAGAACAAAGCAGAGCAGCAATTTAAGCTATAAAAAAGCATAAAACTAAAATGCTACAAAGCCCTCAAATTTGCAGCTCGATCAAATAACAATGAGCTGTGCTTAGTAAAAAGGCACTCCAACACAATAGGTAACGTTAAAGCTGATGAATTAGAACGCACTACCACTAAAAAGCCTTAACACCATACTAAAAGTAAATACACAATGCATTTAAAGCACAATGGTACAACAACCCGGATTGTAGACAGGCAAAGAAAGCAATGATTGTCCCAAATCCCAAAACGGCTAACTACTACTTGATACTGTCCAGAAAAAATCATGACAAAAATCATTAAGAAAACACATGAATACTATGAGCATTGTTGACAGCCCGACATGCAAAAAATGTGAAATAGAAAACGAGACAACCGAGCATGTACTATGTACCTGCCCGACGCTCTCCTACGCAAGAGAGTCCATGTTAGAGAGTTACTGGCTTAACATGGCCAGCATAAGAAAACCCCCTCCAAGAGAAAAGTTTATCACTGGAAGAGGCGTAAGTGCAGTAAAAATAGTTTAAATAGTCAGAAAGTCTAAAGTGACATATTCAATGCAATGGTCTTGCTCGTCTGTCATTGAGAATTCAAATTTCCTCGTAGCAAATTGAAACGCCCCTCTTGATCAAGCATTCGTGTGCAAAACAAAAGTTACATATCCGTACAAAGTGGCTGTAGATTCAATAGTATAACAGTAAAAACATACAAAATTATGTTAATATTAAAATGTTTTTTTTTTTTACTTTGACAACAATGCAAAAATATGTTTGAAAGCTCAATAAATAAACCCTCTTGTTGCAAAATTTTATAAAGTTAGCAATTTCTGTTTTAAAATTCATTAATGATATAACAAATAATTTGAAGACAATCTTTTAAACTACACCTAGAAGTTAATCAAAAACATAACTAAAAAAATCAAACAATTTTATTTAAAAAATCAAGTTTTTGAAATCACATGTAGAGTTTCAACATTCTTAGTACTTATAATTTTTAATAGAAAGGTGCCACTAACAGCTTCAAGTAAATATAATATAATTATATAATATAATTATATTTACCAGAAAAATAAATCAAAAACAAAAGAATGTAAGAATCAATTTAGAAAATAACCCATTATTATCGCAATACCCATCATATAAATAGAATGCGATCAAAAAAGTAAAGCTTCTATTTGACACCACCGAATTTTTCATTAGGGTTTCGTTTTTTACGACCACCAAATGAATTTCTCAGGTGTTTTTAGGACTGGCAAGCTTTACGACCCGACTCACTTTAACTAATTCACCGTTGATATTATGTTAGTTCACCGTCCCTGGTTTACTACTTCCACGACTGGACAATTTCCGCGTTGAATGGTCGAAGTAGAACGGGGTGAGTTGAGAAGGGGTCGTAAGGTGAGAAAATCCCTGCTAAGATTGGCGCTTCCATCGAAGGGTACACAGTAAAGAAGAAGTAAAATGATGTTGCCCAACTTTTCGACCGTCAGTGTCGCAGCGCGGGCAATAAATAACCCGTAATGAGTATATAGTGGGCGGATGTGTATATAATAAAAGATTAGAATTGCAAAGCGTGACTATTTTAGGTGGGTCTGTTAATCCGGTGTTATATTGCCAAAGTTTTCTCTGCCAGGGATACATTACGCGTCCTCGCCTCGCCAACGTGTGCAAGAGGGGGGCGGGCGGGTCTGCATGGAGGAGACTGTGGCATTATTTAAAGTTGCCCGTATAGAAATATTTTATAATTTATTGTGAGTAAACGTTTGCTCCTAATTGCAGTTTCGAAGTTGGTGCCGCGCGCGTCTTCCCTGTTATACACCTTATTTGTAACCTGCGGCATTAATAATGCCCCCAGTTACCCCATACTTATATATACTTTATGCGACACACAAGGTGCAAACAGGAATACACTTAAAACGATCTAAACAACATTATGTAAAAATATAGAAGATTTATAGGCAATGTAATGACAGAGTAAAATTTTATAAGTTTCGGATGCTCGTCAGGGTGAATGAGCAATTTAATTTTAAGTACATACTACATTATTTCTAACATCAGTTATATTAAATATAAATAAGAAAAGAAAGTAACAATGATAGATTGCTTTTTATGTAATCATAAAAAAATCAATTAAGTAGTTTTAGAATAAGCTCACTACTAAAATATTTTGCTGGCTTATTTTATCTAAACCACTGTTAAAATTATAAATTCACCGAGAACACTTTAAAATTTGCATGTGAATTGTGAACGCATCCGCACTGATCAACATCTCGGCCAGACAAATCACTCGCTCCAGCTAGTGATATATGAAAAAGTTTCGTATAAAAACTACAACAACATTAACATGTGTATAATTTGTATACGGTATGTCTGAAACTGATTTTAATTGAGACTAAAATATCTCAACTTTTAATTAATAATCAACTAGTTTTGCATCTCTTTTATTTACGCAGGATATATTGTCCATGTTATAATTTTTTAGAAGCTTTTATTTAGAAAATAATTGAGAGTTAGCATTCTGATATAATTAACATAATAATATATCCTCTTAGATTATTACATCAAATACTAAGGTTAATAAATTAAATAAATTTGAGTTTTTAACTTAAAAAAAAACGTACATCAATCAATTAGACAAAAATAAATAAAAACATATTTATATTATTTGACGTTAATGAATGAATAAAACTATATTAAACATTATATCTATCATAATAAAAAAAAATTATAAAGTTTGTGAACATTATAAAACTAACTCATAGCAAAACTAGATGACAATGACATGCAATTTTAATCTGTTTCGAGTTTGAATATAAACTTAGTTTCAAGCATTTTCTCAATGTAAATTTCTAACTTAGTGCCTATACGGTTTCAACAAGTTGTCACCAACCCAACCACTGACGAATTTGCCTTTTTCGCAATATATCAACCAATAGAACAATAACATCCAAACCATGTTTCCCTGGAAAATGCAAGTGGAAAATCTACAAACAATCTGCCGACTTCGGTGGCGCAACGGTTGGGAGACTAGTTACAGTACTGGAGGTCCTGGGTTCGGCATGGATATTTGTTCTGTTACGAGAATTTGCAAAAATTCACATTTAATACATAGTTGTGACTTGATGAGTGTAATGCTCGAGGTAAAAAAAACAACAACCTACCTGACCCGGTCTATAGTCTACCAGTAAAACCCTGGCAGTTTCAAAGACGACACTTCAACAAGACAAAGTCGACAAAATAAAGATAAAATAAGACAAAACTGTTAGGATAAACAAGGTCCGGAAGACGCCGCTGAAATGAAATCATTGGCAAGAAAGCATGTAAAGTTCAATGAGCTTCTCGAGATTCCATTTCAAGAAAACGTAGACCATAGGGCAGATAAAGCAGAAACAAAAAGGTGCCTAATAAAAACATCAAAAAAAAAAAAAATAAGTAAAAGACTTTCCATTTCCAAACAATCTGGTACAATCATCAAAACTTATCAGCTGTCTGGATATTCCGAGAAAACACTTCAAAAAGCATACTAAAGAGAAAATATGCTATCCAATCACACCAGACAAACAATCGAGACAGAGAATGACCACTAATCTTAAATAAGCATAACAACTAAGAAAACAAAACTCAAAAAGACGCCTACACCATCCAAGTGCCAACTGCTAGAGAAATATCTTTTATATAGAAAAATCACAACCCCCAGCACATACGAGGCAGGTAAAGCAAAAAAAAGTACCGCCTAGATTGTTTCAGTACTGCGCCTGATAAAGACAACAAAGAAGAGAAAAAAGTAAAAGACTTTTCATTCAGAACCAATCTATTTCGATCAACAGAACCAATAAACTGCTTGTATATCCAAAAAAGCGATTTAAGGAAGCTAAAAAAAAGATTCATCAACAATCGAACCACTGTGGCCACATAGAAAGAAAGACGATAAGCCAACTTCCTGACGTCAAAGCTTAGCCGCGCAAAAAAAACCCTCAAAAGCTGCCTGATAGATAATTATTAATTGTTCAAGAAACGCTGCTGCTCCTCCCTCTCGAAGACCAATTCGTTAGCGGTAGAAGAACAACTCTAACAAGATTTACAAGCTGACCATCGGCCGAGGCAATGATTCAACCCTGCAAGCAAGACTACTTGCTTGATAGCCTCATAAAGTCATTCAAAATCTCTGTCGCTGCGGAGGCAATCTTTTTAGAGCAATCTATCCCCAGGTACTGGAATTTAGCCGTATACTTCTCACCGTCTACTAGGAAGCCGACGACAGACGCTATCCACAGCAAAAAAGATTAGCTCTGCTGACATCATTCGTCGTCCTACAAATTAAGACTTTTTCAGGTTGCACCAATTCCAAAGCACATATACAAGCTAAGACATATTTTAACAGATCTGTAACAAACTTGTCAGAATTGAGTTAAAAAAGCTTTTCTTATCAGTCAATGATGTCAACTAACATTTGTATAATTTGTATAAATAGATCTGCCAATAACGTTATTATCAATTACAAACAGATTCCTAATTAACTCACACGTCTTGTTATAGCTGCTCCTGAGGTGTTATAGCTTCGAGTTTTTTTAATTAAATTATGCATTGGTGATAATGCTTTCATTATCATCAATATTCAAGTTGTCTTAAAGTTTCATGATTGTAGATATTTTGGCATTATAACCTAAATGTTTGCTAATTGTACAAAATATTTCTTTAGAAGTATGTATATGTTTAATTAAAAAGCACTCGGAAACGATGGCAAGCCGTAGTAGTAACGCGCAAAATCAACCGGGACCAGCCAAACGGAGAGAGTTAAAGCAAATGGAAAAAACAGTTCCTCTTCCGAAGTAAAATGATACAATCACATAAATTGGCAGCAGACTACAACGTTCATCAAATTTGGAAACAAGCGACAATGGTCGTAAAAAGTGAATTAGTACAACAACTACAAACAGTCAAGAAAAAACAATAGCACAAATAAAGACCACGGATGCACATAACAAGATATATATGACAAATTGACCAAACTGAAAAAAAAAATCAAGAAAAAAATGGGTGTAAAAACTCAGCCTTATAAATGTGTAACGAGCTAAATGTCAGCAAATTCTGTAAGATGCTAAAATACATATACAAAAAAACGTGTTAATTGAAGTTGCAACGACAAAAGACGGTAGCGTCGCTTAGAGGCAAGAGATCATAGACCAAACAAGTGCAGTTGTACAAACACCAACAAAAACGCTGCCTCTCTTGATTAAAAACATCGACAAAATTACAACCAAAGAAGAATTAGTGCAATCGCAAATAAAACAATAACTACATAAGCGTAGAAGTGAAAATGTTAAAAAGGACCAACAACCATGAAGGCCTCCAGTACCAACAGAGAAAAGAAGAAAGATTTGCAACCGAGGTACTATCAAAACCAAATTGACAAAATGGCGCACAGAGGAAGTTATTCAGCTCAAATGCATTAACTTTGGTCATAAGCAAGCGAGTGCAACCAGAAAGAAGTGCAAACAAAACTTTATTTTAATTACATTGCTAAAGACTGCCAGAAAAAAACTAGAATTAAATATCTGTAATCAAGAGAATCACAAAGCCGATGACATGGCGTGCCCAAAGTATAGAAGAACGGAAATGGAAATTACAAGGCAAAAATAAAAAACTCTCCTCAAAACCACCAAGAAAATCCTACAGGTAAACGTCAACAGGTGCAGAGCAACCATAGACCTCCACAGGTAAACATGAAGGAAGAGCGTATAAACCTGTCCATGGTCTCCAAACTCAATCAAAAGATAGCAAAGCAAAAATTCCAAAACAAAGGTTTTGTTTTTGCAATAGCAAGTAACACAACTTTTTACTCATGCTACTTGCCACCTAACACATCATCAACCAAAAAATTCAAAGAATTACTGCTTGATCTGAGCATGGATATCAAAGCCAATAGGCCCAACACTATCATATATGGCATTTAAATGCTAAATCTGGGAATCAATGGTTGAGGAAAGGAGAGACCAAATATTAATAGAGTAGATCTTGCAAAGCTTAACTCACTTACAAAATAAACAACAAAAAACCTCACGTCTGCACACAAAATCAACAAAGAAAGGTATCCTCATTATTGCGCTTTTTACAGTTATTTTACATCGCCCCAGAAGTCTTACGACTTGTTTGAAGGGGTTGATGGAACCAACGGCTTTTTAGGTGACCTCCAAATCACCCCGGTGGATAAAGAGCAAGTTATTATTTTTAGTCATATTCGGGGATCAAACTCCGGACTGTTAGCGTGCTACGCTAACGCTCTATAACTGAGCCATCTCACCGATTGTATAAGGATGGCACGTAAGTAAGTCAAAAAACATTTACATGGTTATCGACAACAGAACAAAAATAAAGATCCAAAAAACCGATACCACTAAAGAATCTCACTTCAAAAAGAAATTGAACACCGTATTCACAAAACACACAAAGAAAAACGTCAAGGTCGAAAGAAAACCAGTATTTTCGTGGACTAAAAACGCCTACCTCAAATCTGCATCCTAGCAAGACAAAGCTCAACGAGGCTAAATAGAGTAACAACCAAACTTGGGACAATATACAAATCAAAAAAGAAAAAGCTTCAAAAACAAACTGTTAATCAAAACTGTGTGAAAAAATGAACCGAAATATCTGAGGTACAAGTTGTGACATAGCCAAACAACCTTTTCCTTGCCTTAAAATCCAAATGACAATACAGCCCCACAAGCACTGAAGACATTTCTATCTGTACTGTTAAGAATGTGAGCAGCTGGCAAAAAATCAGACTAGGAAAAGCCGCCGGGCCGGTCGGTATTTCCCTAGAGATTCTAAAAACTGTAGCAAAACAGATAGTTGTAGACGAAGTCAACAGACTGCTCAGATAAAAAAACCTTTCCGTCTGTCTAAAAGACAACCAAGTTGGTATTGCTAAAAAAAACTATTTGAGCACATTATAAACCAAAAACTATAAGATAAAAGCAAAGAGCGTACTCTCAAGCAATCAATACTAGTTCCTCAAACAGCGTTCCACTATAGACGCCCTACGTCAAGTTAGGCGGCTAGTCAAAACCGCTAGAAACCTTCACACTAGGCGTAAAAAACGGCTTTAATTCCGTTCCATAAAAAAACACAATACAAGTGTTTAGAATAAGGCTCAATTCGCAACCCAACGTTGTGAAACCTGTACTATGACGACGTGCTAAAACTGGACTTGAGCAAAGACGTTTTTAGTCTACCAACTGCGTCTGGCAGTTATACATACAGCGTCCCAGATAAATCCGGCACAGCAACGTCTATAAAAACAATTCCACCCTTACTAAAAAAAAAAAAACTACCTATCAATATACTGGTAAATCTACTACCAGAAATCAATAACAGAATAAGGCTAGAGTGCTAGTCTTCAGACAAAACTCTCTCATCTTTAAATCAAACATTCCAAGTATATTGCCTGTCCTAACGTAGCAAAACCTGGACAATAAATGCACAAATAACCCAAAAAATCCAAAAAGTCGTACAACGTAATATAGAACGATGCATGTTCGTTATCACAAAAAAAAACAGTAAAAGAAATAAATCCGCCAAAAAAAAAAACAAATCTATTTGACATCATTGAGAAAGTAAATTCCCTAAAATGGCAATGAGCGAGACACGTAGCCCGATTGACAGACAAATCATGGTCTAGTAGTATATATCTTTTTTTTTTTTTCAAGTGCAAAGGAGAATATTTTAGGACTTACGCTTGTAACTAATGTCCTGAATTAATAAATGCCACAATTTCTTAAAATGCTCTGCCAGAGCAAGGGTTAAAACCAGCAACAATTTATGCGCCAAGTCTTGAGTTAGGCGCTTCACCAAACTGAGCCACTCTCCAAGACCAAGAAAGCGACCTCTAAACAAATGAGATAAATAGAATAAACTAGGAAATTTCATTGTAAAACAAAATATTGATGTAACTGCGATTGATAATGATGTATTATACATAAGCACTTCTCCTATTCATTTAGCCAAACAAAATCAAAATATACCACAATGCAATTATCCGCCATTATTTATTACTAAAACTCAGCCTCAACATTGTAATCAACCACGTTATATTTCACAAAATATAATCACCGTAATTTTAGTAATAACACATTTGTACCTCAACAACAATCATATTCATTTACTCATATTGTGAACAGATACCTCTACTTCTAAATGTATACCCAGAAAACGGTTAACAACCGTCGCAATTTACTGAAACGCTTGAATCTACGATACTTATGGAATAGGCTACCTGCTACGGTAATCAGCTTAGTCTTTTTTGTAGATAAAACTTAAGTTTGGTTTAATGCTGCAGTTAATATATAATATAATTTATTGACAAATATTAAAGCGTAACGCATAGCTTGATTGAAATGACTAGTTATAAATTTTATTCATTCATTCACAACCTATTTTCATAATTTGTATGCACAGACGTACTCATTATTTGCTGAAACTCGCTACTAAAATCACATCAAGGCTAATACTAGAATGTCATAGAGCCCTCACATTAGCAGCTTGAACATTAAACTGTGCTGTGTTAAAGGGCACTCCAACACAATGGGCAACAATCAACCCTTAAGATGTGTGGACTTAAACCTTAGACCGCACTACCACTAAAAACCCTTAACACCATACTAAAAGCAAATACACACAATGCATTTAAAGCACGATGTTATAACAACCCGGATTGTAGACAGACAAAGAAGGCAATGACTGCAAATCCCAAAATACAAAATACCATCAATTAAAAAAACACATGCATAATATAAGAATTGTAGACATTATGTACTATGTTCTGCTACATGGCTAGCATAAAAAAACCTCCAAGCGATATCTTAGCATACATCAACCATAGAGGTTGGCTGTGTGTTGAGACGGAAGAGTAAGGTTTACTACTAGAGGAGTAAGGTTTACTACTAGAAGAGTAGAAAAGAAAGGAAGAAAATGGTTTCACACTCCCTCAAATCCAAAATCCTGAACTAGTCATAACTTGCCTAAAAAACCAAAATAAAACTTTTAAGAAAACCCAGTAAAACTATGAAAAAAAAATGTACGCCAAAAACAATACAGAGCAAAATCAGTATTTAAAAATATACTTTAAACGTAAAACGTATTGTGACACGTAATATATATTAGATCCACAACTAATATTTTAGAGCCGTTCGACACAAGACTTATTTTAATGTTAATGTTAGTACAACTTTTTTTCATTTTCATATATAATTTAAAAACTTGATGAACGTATGTGTCAATTAATTAAAAAACTTAATAAAACATTAAGATATATCTATTTATAATTAAGATATAATAATATCTACATAAAATATATAAAAAATGTAAAGAACGAGTCGCCCTTTTTTGTTAATTGCAATAGGCAAATAAAAACGGAACATAATAAATTATTAATTTTAAATTTTTAAATTTATTAAATCCTCAAATATAACATTATTAAAACCTCGTAAATATCGAAACAATCTCTAAAATATAAATAATCCGCATGAAAACCCATAACGAGAACGATAAAACTTCTGCTATTGATGCTGCGGCTTTATTAACAGCACAACGAAAAGTCCGAGCGAACACAAAAGAGTCCGGGATGTGGGGGTGTAGGGTTTGGCGGCAGCGGGTTGACTTTACCCCCAGGTCGGTGTGCTCCCGCCGAGTCAACTCACCCCCTTTTGTGAAAAATCACGTCCGTGTGTGGACCGGGATGCAAATTTAATACCCCATAATTCTGCACTCATACATGTGTACTGGGAGATCGCGCTGAAACCGCCCACACGATCACAGCAGTCCATCTCGATTCCACCCAAACCATGCATAGCTTTCCATCCCTCAACTGACCGATGCATATTTATTTAAGAAATACACTTTTTAATCCAACGTCGGTGGTTGGTCTCGCTCCCTCACCCCACCTATATTTTTATTTTCCGGCTGGCGCGTTTCCGGAAAGAAACGATTTTTGATAGGAGAGCCGCGAGATTTATTAACTCTACATGTGTATGAAAACAAAGGGGACGACACTTTTATTTTTTTAAATATATATAAACTGCGTGATAAAATCGATACGGGAGAGGGGGCTGAGCACATAAAAAGGGTTAGGGAGTTTTATGCATTTTTCGGGAAGAAATTTATGTCGCTGCCGTAAATGTTATTTTTTGCGGTCGCTCCGCAACCCGGAGTACATTGTTTGGATAATCTATCAGATAGATATGTACACCCCCCTGATTTATCGCTGTGTGAACCCTTTTTTAAATTATCAGCTACCCTTACGCTCGAATACAAGCGACGTGCCGTTCGACGTTCATTAAATAATTAAAGAACTGTGAGGGATTTCTTTTTACCAATTCTTGCATAATTTATAAATACAATATTAAAAAACTAAGAAGACAATGCCGGTTGGCATTGAACTATTATAAGAAATTAATAATTTGCCATAGACAATCTAATTCCAATTATATTAAATAAGATAACTATTTTTTCACGTGAGTGATAGTTAAGATAATTCCGACCGCTACTAAGATTTCCAATATTCTATAACAGTAACTTTGGCGATAGTTTTACCTCTACATACAATTTGTTTATTATTATTTTAAATTCATTTATTTAACATTTGTCTATTTCAGCTGGCAAGGCTAATCACCGACGCCAGAGGTTAAGACTACCACATCTGAGAATTTTAGCAGCAAATTAAAAAATTCCAACCTAAATTATCGAGTACTAGGCAGTACACGGGACATACTAAAATTTCATTTCATCACAATATATTTTTTCTTAATCAGAAAAACTGATCCTCCAGATAAGAGACTCAAACCCGAGAGACTCCTGGTGTAGCAGTCGAGTACGCAAACCACTACACCACCTGGGCGGTTTTGTTTATTATTATTATTCTTTTAATAGTATATCTAGAAAAGATCAAACTATTTTATTCACCTACTTTTATCAAAACCAAAACGACAATTCAGAGACCCAAAGACCAACAATATTTTTGCGTTATTTGATTCATTGTATTTGATTTTATCGAAATGATAAAGTCTACTTATGACCCTTGATGCACTACTAGTTACAGTAATTTAGTTAAATTTGGAGTTCTGTGTTACACCGTATTTGGCATTGATGCCTTAACGACGTAATAATCATTGAGAGCATGCTGTGTGCACTGCCGGGTGAAGCCTTGTGGTTGTATGCAAAACACAGTACAATAGTAATGATTAAAGCGTACCTATACATTTGTATTAATTAGATGATTGATAACAAAGTTCTCTCAAACACATATGGTATACCATGTATCGGTTATGTAGTAAAATTATCTTGTATTTATTATTTATGTGCAAATATAATTGATGGAAAAGCGAGACTAAAAAAGAAAAATATCCGAGAAAAAGTCAAATTATTAAACTTCATGAAAGAACGGCGAGACAATAAAACAAAAAATCCCAAAACATATAACAAACTACAAATATTAGTAAAAAGAAAGATAAGAATCGCAAAAGAAGAATGATTAGCTGAATAATGCACAATAATATAAACATACCAAAACATGCATGATAGTTTCAAAATACACAAAAATATCAAAGAAATGACTGGAACGGGTAGAAAAAGGCAAATAGAAATAATAAAAAATCATGATGGTAAACTAATACTAATACACCCAACTATTGAAAGACAGATCATACTAAAAGAGATAGTATTAGACGCTACCAAACAAACCAAAAGGAGTAAATAAACAAGACCAGATGAGATTCCTATCAAATTATTCAAACATTTAGATAAAAATGCAATTATTACTTTATTGTTATTCCTCAACACTATAAACACCAATTCATACTCCAAGAATAGCTTTCTTTTCTAGATATGAATGCTGACCTTTACATATGCTTTATAGATTTTCAAAAAGCGTTCGATAACGTACGCATCAAAAACTACTCAAACTCTTAAAAAAAAACATGAACACTAGGAACATCGGCATGATTCAAAATCTGTAGTATAACCAAATAGCAAACATCAGAGAAGATAACGAAACCAGCAATAATATCAAAATATGCAAAGAAGTGCAACAAGGATATGTCTTGTTCACACTGTTATTTAACTTATACAGCGAGGAGATCTTACCGAGTAGTCATAAATGGCAAAATACTAAATAACATTCGCTATATCAACAATACGGTTATTTTGACCACTAACATAGGAAACCTCCAACAACTCCTAAAATGTACCAATACAGTTTGCAATAAATGAGATATTCAAACAAACCTAAAAAAAAAAAAAAACTTATGGCAATCTCAAAAAATACAAACATCGTTAACACCGATATTGAAAGAGTAGACACCTAAAAATACCTCGGCACTTGGATAAGTAGCAATACAGACCAAACCAGAAAAATAACAACAAGAAATGCTTTCTTCCTAATTCTCAGAGTAAAGATGCTTCGTTGCTATATCTTCTCTATATTATTATACGGTATAGAAAGTTGGGCACCAAAACAAGCTCTCATAAATAAGATACAGGGCTACGAGATGTGGTGCTACAAACAAATATTGAAGATATCCTAGGCTGATCATGTGACAAACATCAAGGTGCTAAGGAGAATAGAAAAGAAATGTAAAATACTTTCTAGTATTAATAGCAGGAAACTAAATTACTTCGGACATGTAGCTAGAGAACCAAAATACACAACTCTTCAGATCATTATGAGAAAAAGATAAAATAGAAACAAAATGTATGAAGACGCAAAACTTCGTGGATCGGAAATTTGCGCAAATAGTACAGATGCAGTACAACAGAACTATTTAGAACAGCAGCAAAGAGAGTGCAGATAGCATTAATAATTTCCGTTCTATCTCCAATAGGAATGGAACAAGAAAAAAAAGAAGAAGAAGATATGCCATAGTTATCCATAATTTTTTTTTATAAGGATTATTAAATTTTTTTTTGCAATTAACAATCATCCAGGTACAAACATCACAGTAAGTATAAAAAGGCCTGCTAATCTATTCTTGGTAAACTCTCAAGATTAATTTGCAAGTGAGTGTACTTTAGTAGTACACAAAGCTTTAACAAGATCAAAAGTATTATCTCAGTTGTGGCGTTTACATTTCTAAAGGGTTTTCCAATAAGAAGTTTCTTTTTGAATAACAGGCTATTTGGGCAGCTGTCAATTTTGAAGCTATTATCTTTTGACATTTGACAAGTAAAAACTACGCCATTATTAAAAATGAAACGATACACACTTCAACAACGCATTGTAATTATTAAAATTCACTACAAAAATGGTAAAAAAAATTCAGTCACAGTTTGGAAAACTAAAGCACTTTTTGGTCGTCGTAAAGCACCTTCTCGGCCGGCAATAGTAAACCTGGTGGAAAAAATTGAGCTGTTGGGACAAGTTTGTGATGTGAAGAATCAAAACCATGTGCATCGCTCAAGAACACATAAGAATATTGCTAATGTAGCAATAGTGTTAAAGTTTGTCGATTCCTCGTCGATCTTTGGAATTAGACTTTCCACAAACAACATTACACCGTATTTTGCATAAAGACTTAAGTCTTAAGGCTTTTAAAGTTCAGTTAACACAAGAACTCAAGCCGGTCGATCACCATAAACGTCGTATCATCGCTGATTGAGTCCTTCAAATGCATCAAAATGACCCGAAATTTCATAAAAAATTCATCTTCAGTGATGAGGCCCATTTTCACTTCGGAGGCTACGTTATAATTGTATTGTATAAGCAGAATTGTCGCATTTGGGGCTTAGAAAATCCAAGAATGATTGATGAAAAGTCTTTGCATCCTCAACGTGTCACTGTTTGGTGCGGTTTTTGGGTGGGCTGGCGGTGTGATTGGACCTTACTTTTTCGAAAATGAGGCTGATGCAACTGTTACAGTAAATGGATGGCGCTACCGAGCTATGATTAATGATTTTTTATGGCCGGAATTAGAAGATATTGATGTGAACCACGTTTATTTTCAGCAAGACGGCGCTACGTACCACACAAGCAACAAAACAATCGCAATTTTGCAAGAAAAGTTTCCTGACCGTGTTATTTCTCAAAGAGAAAATCACAATTGGCCACCAAGATCTTGTGATTTAACACCTTTAGACTTTTTTCTTTGGGGCCACGTGAAAGATAAGGTCTATGCCAATGCTCCACAATTGATTCAAGACCTTAAAGATGAAATTCGTGAAGTTATCGAGGACATAAAGCCGCAAATGTGCGAATTGGTCATAGAAAATTTCATAAAAAGAATGTGGTATTGCAACCGTAACCGTGTATATAGTATAGTAGTAGTAAAAAACTTCAAAATTAAAAACAAATAAAAGTTTAAACAAAATTCAACTTAATTTGTATCCAATAAATAAACCCATTTATAATGCAAGATCACTGATAACAGTACAATATAACTTTTTACTCACAGTACATAGCATTCACACCAGCATTTGTTGTGGACTACTCACCTGAAATTAAAAAAAAGTACATATTAGTTAATATATTTTAAAAATTGAGAGACAGTGTGACAGTAAGCATATACAAAAAAATGATTTAGTTAATAAAAACATATTATAGAAACGCAACTTTATCAATTTATTTATTTTCCATCATATTCTAAAGACTGTTTCCTAAATTTTAATTGAATATTGTTGTTGGTAAATCCTAGAACTTCACAATCATGTAAGATAGATCAATTAATCCTTATTTTTAGAGTGATATACCTAAATAGTAATCTAAAAAATATTTTAAAAAAAGGATCCTCAAAAGAAATGACTAACGATCGGCCTATATCGTTATTACTAATTCTCAGAATTTTTTTTGAAATGGCATAAAAAAATCAAATATGTAAATATCTTGAATTAAATAAATTACTTAACAAGAGCCAGTTTGGTTTAAGAACAATGAAAAATACATCTATGGTTATTCAAGAATTAATTAACCATATCGTTGATGGTTTTGAAAATGGAGCCTATGTGAGTTCAGTTTTTTGTGATCTTTCTCACACTCGACTGCGTGTCCCACTCCATACTTATAAACAAACTAAAGTTATATAACTTTTCCAACAACAAGTTGTGATTTAATCAAGTGTTATCTTAGTAACCAGAAACAAATAGTATCTTTTCAAAACAATAGTACAGGAATTATG
The DNA here is from genome assembly GCA_963932245.1 of Tachinus rufipes. Lineage (NCBI taxonomy): Eukaryota > Metazoa > Arthropoda > Insecta > Coleoptera > Staphylinidae > Tachinus > Tachinus rufipes. The sequence continues at coordinate 59,125,571 of OZ010748.1, forward strand.
GATGTAAAGCATGAGGCCACACAAGGACCAGTACTGGGGCCAATTTAATTTCTAATCTACACAAATGACTTCCATATTCTTTACCTGATTCGCATACTGTTTTGTTTGCTGACGACACTACATTGATAAATTCTAGTATAAAACATAATGTAGTACTTGAAAGTATGGAGAATTCTCAGTCAAATGCTTTAAATTAGTTTCAAGTAAACAAACTACAAATGAATAAAGCAAAAACAGTTAAAGTTTTTCCTTCATATGTTAAATTCTTGAAAGTATGCTTAAGTCCATCACTGTCTTGGGAAAGCCATATAAACTATGTTCTAAATAAGCTTGCTAAAATTGTAAATCTCATTAGAAATCTTAATTCGTAAAAGATCGGTTAGTAGGGAAGTCATTTCAACAGCATATTATATACTTTTTCAATCTCAATTAAACTACGCTATTCTCAATTAGAGGCATTCCTCACATTGCTCTCGACTATTTGAAATATAGCGCAAAGTCCTACGCAAAATTTCTGGTTAGGTTTCAAAGATGATGTAAAGCAAAAATGTATTGAGTTCCAGATATTAACTCTTCCCTTTTTATATATTTTTAACTGCGTTGTTCATATTAAGAAAAATGTACATTCTTACTGTCAACACCAGCACTATCATAATAATGATACAAGAATAAAACTTAATCTAAGAAACTCTTACCTCAGGTTAAACACTAGTAGAAATGCTACAATCTACTATGCACCAAAAAAATATTTCTTTTAAGCTTTTTAAGTGAAAATTCAAAACTTTTCTAGTATCACACGTTTTTTATACATTCGATGACTTTTTAAATTTTAAATTTTAATTTGTATGTATAGTTTTATCAATTTCTGTACTATTTTTATTGTGACCTGTGTAAAGTATTATATTATATTATTAACATTAATAAATGATTTGATTTGATTTGATTAGCTATAAACTAGCTCAAGATTACACCAAAGCTAATTTTAAAATATGTGTGAAACAACACACCAAACAGTAAGCAACATTAAGGCTAATGAGCATCAAAACACCATAATGTGCTAGTCATACAAAAAGTAATTATTATTTTAATTTTACTTAAATACCAAAATTTTAAACCAATTTGTCTTGAAATTTGTACTCATCAAAACTTGTATACTATCCAAAGTGAAAGTCAATTCCAAAAAATTAGTAAAATATAAACGATGCCACACATGCGCGGAAAAATTAACAGAATTTTAGTCCCAAAAACATTAAGTTCTTTTTACCATAAAACTTTTGTCTAAAACATATTATTGTCACGTAAATCCAACGCGTGTATTTAAAATTACAACCATAGATAAAGCTAAAATTTCAAAATGGTTTAACAAATGAGAGAAGTACAGCACATTTTTTCACTACAGAAGAGCTAGAAAACGCCCTAAAAAAAAAAACAAAGCGCCTAGGCCAGATGACATTCTTACAAAGATTATTAAACTGATTGCAGAGTTAAATCTCAAAGTAAATAACAAATTTTAACAAAGAAACTTTCCGACTGAATGGAAAGAAGCAAAGTTAGTCCTAATAGAAAAGCCTAAAAAAGACAACTAAAACCAATACAAAGTACAGGCCACTATGTTTACTAAATTCGATAGGCAATATATATAAACAATTAATAGCTGAGCGACTAAGGAATAAAATGCTGGAAATAATCTCTAGCAACAAGTATGAGTTTAATAGAGATATTGTATTCTAACAACCATTGATATCAAAAACGCTTTTAACACAGTATCTTGGAAAGAACTATTGGAAATGCTAAAACAAAACAAAATCAGCAAACACATGAGAAGAAGAAAAGGATCTGATCAACCTTGTCAACCATGCAATCCGGCGTATAAAATAGAAAATTAAGGAACTAAAGCTACAAATCAAAGACAGCAAAACAGAAGTGGTTATTCTATATAGAAGGAGGAAGCTGAGAGAGATTACTTTCAACATTGGAAACATACAAATCCAATAAAAAACGACTATAAAATATCTTGGAGTGTGGATAGATTACAACATGACCATAAAAAACATAAAACAAACAGCCACAAAAGCGGAAAAATCAGTGTTGGCATTAACAAGGCTTATGCCCAGAATTGTAGCGCTAAAAGAAAAGCACGGTGTCTCACTCAATAATGTTGTACGGTGTCCCAATATGGGAAGAGATAATGAGACTGGCAAGTTATCGCAAAATGCTAGAAGCACACCAGCAAACTCTTGCAATAAGAATAGCTAGCGAGTACCGCACTGTTTCAAAAGAGGCGATAAGGGTAAGAGCAAGAACAAACAAAAAAGCAAACAGGAAAAAGATGACATAAAAAAAATGCTTGACAAATGGCAAGTGAGCTGAAGCAAGAAAACTGGCAAAGCAGTTTGAACAAAATACCTAACTAAAAATCTGGACAGAAAGCATGGAAATATAGATTATTACAAACAATTTCTGAGTGGTCATGGATGCTTTAGGACCTACCTTAAGCGGTTCAAAATAAAAGTTAACAATCAGTGCATGTTTTGCAACGAAGAAGACACTCCGCAACATACGTTTTATACATGGCAAAGATGACAAACCAAAAGACTTAAAGAAATAGGCTTGAAACTAACATCTGGCAATACTGTCGAGACAATGCTCAAATAAAAAAAGGGATGAGAAGCCATAAAAAAATACATCCAAGTAAGTAATGAAGGATAAAGAGTCTGAAGAAAGAAATCGTTAAAAGACAATCTAACATCTCTGGTAAGCTAATCAGGACGATCCACCCTGAAGATAATAATAATTCAAGGGTAGAAATCCGCATGGTCAAGTAGATCAGAGGTTTAGTAGATGAGAGCTTTAAACTACGCCTGACAGAAATTCCCCCAACCACACAAAAAAAAAACAAGAGTGTGCAATGCAAAAGAACCTAGAGACATACTGGGCTTTCTCGATATTTATTTCAAACCCTGGATAGCCGTATTTTGCTATGTTTGACACTCCGTCAATAAAATTTGGCATTTTTTAACAGTTTAAGGTCAATTTTTTCTATATTTTTCAATTGTTTAAAATTTCAAGAAAATTGCACTTTTTATTATGCCGGATCTTTAATTTTTATAACAATACGTTTGATATTTCAAAGCTAAGCTTTTAAGTTTATGGTTAGATTTTGTTGTTTTGACATTTTATGAACAGATTTTTGCAGTTTTCAATCGTGTTTGTCCAAATTCTTATGTTTGTAACCAAATGTTGCTGCTTATCTAAAATAACTTTATACTTTATGGCCGGATTTTGCTATTTTTGACAATATTTTGATATTTTATAGTTAGACTTGCAATTTTTAGAATTTCATAATATTTTATGGCCCAAATTTGGTCTTTTCTGACATTATTTCAATGTTTCAAAGCCAGATTTTGCTATTTTTAACTTATTTTTTTTAACTGTAATAGACAAATTTTAGTTTTTCCCAAATTTTGCAATTTTGGACACAAATTAAATTTTACTCATTTCAACAGGTTTTGATCAAATGTTATTATTTCTCACAAAGTTTTGATATTTTATGGTCAGATTTTGATAGTTTTGGAATTTGCAGTTTTACATTTTTTAACAATTTATGACCAAATTTACGTGCTTTTTAACAATATTTTGAAAATAAAAACCAAATTTTGCTACTTTTAACATTTTATAAATAAAATGTTGCATTTTTGAACAGTTTTTGGCCGGATTTTGATTCTATCTAAAAATATTTTAATGCTTTATGACCGGATTTAGTTATTTTTGACTTTTTATAAAAAAACAATTTGTATTTTTATTAGTTATTAATTAAAGACTACAATTTGGTTAACGCTTTTTGACAATATTTCAATCAAGACCGGATTTTAGAAGTTTTATGAATAGAACTTTTTAACAGTTTTTTACTTTTGTTTATTTCTAAGATTGATTTATTTTATTATTTTATCCCAGAAGTGTCATCAGTTAAACTGCTGTAGAAATTGCAAATAATAATAATAATAATAATATATCTTTATTTTATGTAAACACATTACAAACTAGTATACATTTTGCATAATACATAAAATAGGGTCAAAAATAGTGCATAAAAATTAAGTTGACAGATCAATATAATCGCCAATTGAATATGGCTCAAAATTACACAATAAGTTGAAGATCTTTCTTTTGAATATAATGAAGTCGTTTTCAAGTTTTATGTCGTTAGTTGATTATTGTGTAATTTTAAGCACATGTATTGAAGTCCTTTTTGTGAACTTGTATATTTTACAATCGGATATCTTAAGCTACTTTTGTGCCTAGTTTTATAATCATTATTGAGACGAAACATTTGAAAGTCATTTTTATTTATAAACATGTATATCAAGCATTTTTGGATGTATATTGCCGGGACTGTTAATAAATTATTTTGTTTAAATAAGGTTTTACATAAATCAAATTGACGCAACTTAAACATTATTTCTTACTGCTCGCTTTTGCATAATAAATATTCGATTAATGTCTGTTGATATTCCCCAGTGCACAATACCAAATCTTAACAAAGAATCAAAGTTTGCATAATACGCTATCTTTACCATATGTGTATAAATATTATCTGATAAAACACGAAGCATATAGCATACTCTACCCAGTTTTATAGACAGTTCATCAATGTGTTCTTTCCATTTCAAGTTTTGGTCTACATTATCTGGTAAACATTTTTAGTAAGTCCATCAGTCAGCAAAACTTCTGCTGTGCAGCAAAACTTATTCCAAGTAGTCAAAACACAAATGTGATTCTGCAATTAATGTCATAAGCCTTTAAAGCAATTAACGGCCAAACATTCACAATTGTTGGTTCACAGGATGAACAGTTTATTCATAGCTTGAATCCAAGACCGCGGACACTTGCTTCGGCAAACGTTAGGTCACCATTGCATTTCTTACACTTCACTGCAGAAATGGCCAAGAAGACACTAAAAAAGTTAATGAACTTATATGCAAACAAAGCATCCACTGCATCGTCAACGTGTCCAATGCTCAAAGCTTTTTTGCTAAACTGCTAGCGGTCTTTCAGCTAGTTAGAGATCCACTTATTTGTCTGCACTTTTTTAGAGATTTTATATCTTTACTACCTACGGTACAGACTAATTTTCAATTGCAAAACTGGTTTTATCAAAATAAACTAATATTAGCGCCATCTTGTAAGGATTAGTTTGCTACTCAAAACAACCGATAAATAAGTTTCCTATAACTTCTGTTCATTAAATACTACAAGCGTAACAAAGAAAAAATGTGACTTTTTATAAAAAAACAATTTGTATTTTTATTAGTTATTAATTAAAGACTACAATTTGGTTAACGCTTTTTGACAATATTTCAATCAAGACCGGATTTTAGAAGTTTTATGAATAGAACTTTTTAACAGTTTTTTACTTTTGTTTATTTCTAAGATTGATTTATTTTATTATTTTATCCCAGAAGTGTCATCAGTTAAACTGCTGTAGAAATTGCAAATAATAATAATAATAATAATATATCTTTATTTTATGTAAACACATTACAAACTAGTATACATTTTGCATAATACATAAAATAGGGTCAAAAATAGTGCATAAAAATTAAGTTGACAGATCAATATAATCGCCAATTGAATATGGCTCAAAATTACACAATAAGTTGAAGATCTTTCTTTTGAATATAATGAAGTCGTTTTCAAGTTTTATGTCGTTAGTTGATTATTGTGTAATTTTAAGCACATGTATTGAAGTCCTTTTTGTGAACTTGTATATTTTACAATCGGATATCTTAAGCTACTTTTGTGCCTAGTTTTATAATCATTATTGAGACGAAACATTTGAAAGTCATTTTTATTTATAAACATGTATATCAAGCATTTTTGGATGTATATTGCCGGGACTGTTAATAAATTATTTTGTTTAAATAAGGTTTTACATAAATCAAATTGACGCAACTTAAACATTATTTCTTACTGCTCGCTTTTGCATAATAAATATTCGATTAATGTCTGTTGATATTCCCCAGTGCACAATACCAAATCTTAACAAAGAATCAAAGTTTGCATAATACGCTATCTTTACCATATGTGTATAAATATTATCTGATAAAACACGAAGCATATAGCATACTCTACCCAGTTTTATAGACAGTTCATCAATGTGTTCTTTCCATTTCAAGTTTTGGTCTACAATAACTCCAAGAAATTTTGTAGATAGGACAAAATTATAAAGTCTATAATTAAGAAGTATGTTGTTTGGAGTTTCAATTGTGTTATTTAATTTAAACACACACTGAGTTTTTTCTTTACTTAACATAAGTTTGTTGCTTGTAAACCAAATTTCCAGCTGTTTTATATGCACACTGGCATTACTGCATAGTTGCATAAAATCATGTCCATGCAATATCAAGTTTGTATCGTCTGCATAATTAATTATATGTTGTCTAATTTCAACAGAGCTTGTAAACATATCATTTATATAAATGTTAAATAATAAAGGACCCATTACACTACCTTGAAGAACCCCTAATATTGTCTCAAGTTTAGTTGACTTGTATGTTTTGTTATCAACTACTACTTGGACAAACTGCTTTCTACCATTTAGATAGGTTTCAAACCAGCTGTTTGCAACTCCTCTTACGCCATATTTGTTGAGTTTAAAAAGTAAACGTTTGTGGTCGATACTATCAAAAGCTTTTGATAGATCAAGAAACACACCACAAATTAATTCACCCTCTTCTATAAAGTTTATTACATTATTAGTAAACTGAAAGATAGCTGTGTTGATGTTTTTTCCTTTTGTAAAACCATGTTGTGAATTATGTAAAAGTGTATTTTTGTTAAAAAAATCAGTAATTCTGTTAGCCATTGCTGTTTCAAATACTTTTGAAAAAGATGATAAAATGCTAATAGGTCTATAATTGTTATAGTCATCAGCGTTACCTTTTTGGTGAAATGGTTTTATTAGGGATAGTTTCAAACGGAGGAAATTTGTCTTGGATAAAAGATGAGTTTATAATGTTACATAGAGGCGTTGAAATGTTATTTATTATGTTTTTAATTAAATTCATGGAGATTTCATCGTAACCTGCACTTTTGCTGTTTTTTAATTTCTTTACAATTTGAGATAGTTCAATTTCATTTATTGGAAACAAATATATTGATTTAGAATTATATTCTATGCAGACAGCAGTGTTATCTAAATTATTTTCTGTAATTGGAATTAGGTTTGAAGCAACATTAGCAAAAATATCATTCAGATTGTTTACAATTTGTACTGGGTTTGATGATGGAAGTTTAGGTTTATGCGGATTTGATGAAAGATTTTTTATGATTGACCAACATGTTTTTGATTTATTATCCGATTGAGATATCAGCCTCAAGTAGTGTTGCTATTTGATTTTGTAATTGACAACTGTGTTTTTGCTTATAAGTTTTTAAAATATCTTTAAAACTGGGAATGTATGTTGCCAATGTTTCAAAAAGTAGAATTTTCTTTTTCAGCTCAAAAAGCTTTAGTGTGTTAAATCTAATTTTATTTTTAGAAAGAATGTTAAATTTTTGAAGTGGAAAATATGTATTAAACAACTTGTTAAAAATTAACATAAATTCATTGAATTGGTTATTGGTATCTTGCATCCTAAGTACATTTTCCCATGACACATCTTGCAATGCCTTATTAAACAAACTAATCGAATTTTCATTAAAAACGCGCTTATTTATAACAGTGTTTAATTTAACTTCGTCAACTTCAAATGTCAAAAGCTGTCCAAAATGATCAGATATACATGTTTTTAAGACAATGCATTTAGAATCAAAATAATTTGTGATTATAATATCTAGACATGTTGATGAATGTGAAGTGAACACAAGTAGGTTCATTGATTTGCAATGAGCAGTTATATGATGATATTATGTCTTTGAACATCTGAGATTCTTTAGAATTGATTAAAGTGTCAATGTTAAAATCACCCAGTATAAAAAATATTCCATTACTTATGCGCAAAATTTCAAGCAGCATATTTAGTTTAGTAAAAAATACTTCAGTGTCGGCTTTAGGTGTTCGATATATAACTGCAATTACAAAATCAATACCTTCTCTTATTGTAATTTTAACTGCCGTACACTCAAATACATAAATTACTGATAGATTAGCAATATTTTCAAGGCATGATATTTTTTCTTCACCTGTTGTATATATAGCGACTCCTCCATGAGTGTTATATGGACGGCAGTAACTAGCTTGTAATGTATAGTTTGGTATAACCAAGCTTTGTAGTTGTTCTGCTGATTGCCAGTGTTCAGAGATACAAAGTAAGTTGACTTGATTTTCTTGTCAACAGCAGCTGACTTCATTGGTTGCATTTGATAATGACGATACATTTTGATGAAAAACGTTAATATGATTGATAGTCTTTTTAGCAGATATTTTTTGTATATTGTTTACTGTATTGTCTTTAGGTTTTAGATAAGTTATTTTTTTTATCTGATTTCTCAGGGGATCCTGAAAAAAATTATATCAACTTACAAGTATTCCGCACTCCCATGCGTTTGGATTAGTAAGTGTATCAAGTAAAGTCCAGTCTGCACCAATTCTAAAACTAGCAAATGTTGGTTTTGAATGTTTACTTTTAATTTGTTCCACAGTAAAATCATTTCTATTGTAAGTTTTATTTAATTTATCTCTTAGTTTATTTTCTGTAATTGTAAAAGAATATTTTGATACATGAAATCAAGCCTTCTTTTGTTTTACGACAGCTTTAAATTCATTACTTGCAGTAGCAGTTCCAGTAACTACGGTTTTATTGTTTTCTGATAAAGCTTTGCTATTGTTTTGTTTTTTTATATGTTACAGTAATAAAATTATCATTGTTGTTTTTGGATTTTATTTTATTTGAGTTTATTTTTTTAGGGTTATCTTGTTTCATTTCTTGTGATGATGAATTTCGTTCTTTTGTGACCTCGCAATCCTTTATTTTAGAAGATTCCTCTAGTTTATGTTCTTTATTTATATTAACTATTTCTCCGTCCAGTAAGATGTCACCAGTGGTATTATTTTCTATTATTTTAGTTTGTTTTGATTTTTGCTGTTTTTTTCTACTAATTTACTTAAGTGATTTATTTTTTCACTGTGTGTTGTGATAATGTTATTGTGGGTGTTCAGTGTATGCTCCAGCTTTCAGAATAACTTGAAAAAAGACTGACCTTCATTAAATGGTTGACAGCATGGAGGGCACAGCCACATTAGTGAGTTTTTTCCGTTCAACAGTCGAATTTCATTGTTGTTTAATTCTGAACAGCTTCCATGGTATATCTGGCTGCACAATCCACTACTCTTTATAATTACATCATTGCTTATAATAGTTTTTTTGCAACTTTTGCACAGACTATCTTCATTGTCCGCCATTGCTACTAATATAAGTCAATAGAATGTTTGCCACAAAATTGGTTTGGGAGCAATCGACCGGATATTAAAGTTTAAACTTCTGTTGTTTTGATTAAAACCTAGCAATGCATCTGCTAAAAGATTTTGGTCTTCAAAGTTTTGGATTCCTTAACTTTCATATACAAGTACTAAGAGCTATCACACTAATCATGTTGCGGATATTTGTCGGTAGAAATCTTATAAAAAAATGTTGCCCAAATTGCCGACTTCATTTTCCCCCGTCCTCCAAATCCTTTGATCTGCTTCTTTATGATTCTTAATAGTTGTTGCGGCAATCAATTTCGCAATTCTTTCCAGCACGTATGCTCAGAAGTTTTAGATAATTTGTTTTATGTTTCGCAATCCTTGCAGTAGGACAATTTTACCGCTACGTTGATAATTATGCGCTTCAAAATCCAATCAAAAATCTGTGCTACCCGCATTCAGTTCGATTTCTTCCTTAGCTACATTTTCCATTGATTTATCGCTGCTTGTTAAGTGTTAGCACAGATTATCTGGTAAACATTTTTAGTAAGTCCATCAGTCAGCAAAACTTCTGCTGTGCAGCAAAACTTATTCCAAGTAGTCAAAACACAAATGTGATTCTGCAATTAATGTCATAAGCCTTTAAAGCAATTAACGGCCAAACATTCACAATTGTTGGTTCACAGGATGAACAGTTTATTCATAGCTTGAATCCAAGACCGCGGACACTTGCTTCGGCAAACGTTAGGTCACCATTGCATTTCTTACACTTCACTGCAGAAATGGCCAAGAAGACACTAAAAAAGTTAATGAACTTATATGCAAACAAAGCATCCACTGCATCGTCAACGTGTCCAATGCTCAAAGCTTTTTTGCTAAACTGCTAGCGGTCTTTCAGCTAGTTAGAGATCCACTTATTTGTCTGCACTTTTTTAGAGATTTTATATCTTTACTACCTACGGTACAGACTAATTTTCAATTGCAAAACTGGTTTTATCAAAATAAACTAATATTAGCGCCATCTTGTAAGGATTAGTTTGCTACTCAAAACAACCGATAAATAAGTTTCCTATAACTTCTGTTCATTAAATACTACAAGCGTAACAAAGAAAAAATGTAACTTTTCATAATCTGGCAGAACCACGTTAATACCTGTCCAGAAATGAATTTTTGCCACAACATTCTAGAGGGTATAAAGATACTAAAACTGCAAAAAATGTTTTAGATTTTTTTAAATCCTCAAGGGAGTGTCCGCAATTAACAAGTTGAACGCCATTGATTTGTAGTTCGATAATGGCCTTGTAAAAGCAAATTTTCAAATATATTCGTAATAGAGTACATAGTCAATATGTTTTATTTATTGACTAGAGTAGAGTATATTCATATTAATGTGTTTACTATTTTCAGTGAATACACATCTTATTACGAGCATATTTTAGGTTTCGCTGTTAGAAAATATTAATAGCTATTAGTATAAATAATAACATTTATTTAGATCGCAAACCAATCTACTGTTGATCTAATCTTATAAAAGCTTAAAATTATTGACTTAAGATCGCACAACTGAAGCCAAGAAATACAATCTAAAATTAATGTAGAGCATAGAAGATAGTCTTTCCTTATATTTTAGTATGAACAAAGTTATTTTATGGCTTCCCAGAAATGCAATTTATTGTTATAAACCCGTATGTACAAACTGCAAAGTTTATTTACATACAAAAATACCACTACATAATTTCTCGAAAGTTGAATAATGAAGTGGGTAAAGTGTAAAAATAATATCCTGGTGTTTGATCTAATTTGAAAAGTTGAGGAAACCGCAACGGCAATAAAGCGCGGCCCATCACAGAGGTGCCAGTACTTGATACATAATAAAACAGCCTGAAATATGCCCTTCCTCTGGGGCGCAAACGCTCTCTGAACATCCACCTATATCTTATAATCAAACCCGCACACCGCACACTCCATCATTTATTCATTAATTAATCTATCCTCGCGCAATTTTACTGCGAAAATGAGCGGAGGAGGATTTATTAAAAATATGCAATATTGCCCAAAATTTCAAAAAAACCAGAGATAGTTCTTATTGTGCGGATTTCATATGGGACACGTAAAGTTAGAAATAAGAATTAACCGGGAGCAAGTTTTATTTCGCGGAATAATTCCGTTTAAATCCGGTACGTGGCTGGCGCTGCTCGCACTGCCAAAACTTAATCCGACAATAATTTTATCGCTTTTTTATGCAAATACGGAAATCTTAAAGCCAGCCTTCCAGAGCATATAATTCTACATTATAACCTATGTATTCTTAATTGCGAATATAGTGCTAAATGAATATTCATACTTATATATACTATATATTTTAGTTGAGCCTGCTAAATAGCTACCCTATTTACATACACTTAAAAATATTACATGCTGATGCAAATATAATCATCGATTTTTTTAATGTGCCTCTAAATTATAGGCAGTGTTTAGCATTATTACTTCCAACAAGTTAATGTGATGAAATGTAAATCAGGTATTGATTATTTTAATAGGTAAACATATAAATAATCTTTAATTACGTGCCAGTTTGCAAAAAGATATGATTTTAGTGTTTTATCAATATTTATTAAAAAAAATACTTTGATATTTTGTTAACTACCATACGCTATAACACTAATGCTGTAACAATAGTAATAATGTAATCTTAAAGTATACATTAAGAATACATACTAAAATGATGTAAGGACAAATTTAATTTAAACTCGTTCTAAATAACTGGTATTGTAAATGTGACAATTTAAAAAATATAATAATCAATATTCTTTGAAGACATTTACAATATACAAACATGCACACATTCATTTATTATTTAAATTCATATATCACAGAATAGCGTTACTAAATACAATTATTATTCCATATTATATATATAGTTCTATTTTAACAATATAATTAAACTTTGCTGTGCAAAAATGTTTAAATATTTGATTAAATTTAATTTTTTTGGTAAGAAATTCAACAGTTTCACGAAATAGTTTCAAAAAACATTAATTTATGGGTAGTATAACAATATTTTGCTATGTAAAATTTAGTTTGAAGAATGATTCACGACATAGTTTCATTACTTGCAATACAAACAGTGGCGCAGCTACCTGTAAGCAAAAGTAAAGTAAAAACGTACTCTGAGAAAAGCCCTCTCAATATTTTGAGTAATCCAAAAACCTTAGCTACTAGTTTTACCAACCGCTCTACAAGTTTTTGTAGATCACATTTTAATTAATTCCGCCTTAGTTAGTATTATAAAAGAAGAGTTTGGCCAAGTACAAGCTGAAGCCATTGTTGTATTTTAATCTTTAAATAAGTCTTTAATTTTTGTGAGCCATATTCTTTGTGATGACTCACAAACTGATATTTTGCTTTATTGTGGCGCTCCTGAGGAAATCTCTCTTAACCAAGGTTGCCTATGATCTCAAGCTGGTTGTCTAGTCAACAGTCCTGAACACCGATAAGATTGCATTTGTTGATAAAGGTGGTATTATTTGTATCTGTGACCAAGTTATGTCCGTCATTCCGTTATGTTCCTGTGGCATGATAGTCGCTTTATCAAAATATTACTTATGCCATTTTAGGCTTGTTGCAATGAAGATAGCATTCTCCTTATTGGCACCACACTATTGGCTTTAATAGTCTTTTAGGCTGATATGTCAAAAATTTAAATTAATTAATTTGGCTCAATAGTGGTTAAACTTTGTTTCTGGTTTCTTGCTTGATGTAAAAAATCGTAATCAAACATTTCAATATCGTTCTTAAGACTGTGATATAGTAAGTTTCTGCAAACTGTCGCTACTGTTCTTCTTGGTCTCATTTTACTTGATAATCTGATCACTAACTACACTTTTTAAGTTTATCGAGATATGCTACTTTTGCTTCTTGCTGTTCATTTCAGTCTTCAATGAACATCAAGTCTGCTACAGGTTAGATAGATACACGCATTAAATTATATAAAGACAAATTGCGCAAAAGTATGATTGTTCCATTTTGATTTGTTATTTGAAGAAAATTACATAGAAGGCACAGTCTGTAGGTGGAAACTTAATTCAACTATAAAAATCTTGGTTGGTACATATTGGTCAAAAATTATGTTGCCGTCCTAGCATGTTCAAGCATTCTTCAATTTGTTTATTAAAAGAAATTGTGTTCGGCATAGGAATCAAAATAGCGCAGTCAATAGGTAGAATATTTTGTTTTTGTTGGAGTTTGGTCAGAAGCCAAAATAATGTTGAACCAGTAAAACCAGATTTCCTAGTGTATTCAAAATGTGGACCAAAATGGCACAGTCGGTAGACACACGGCTTTTTTTTTGGCGATTAGTTTGAGTAGCAAAAAGTATGTTAAGGTCAATTGTTGTGTCTCGTTTCGTAATATTCTTCACGAAGGTTGTTTGCAGTAATCTTGACATGTTGGCGTAGTATTGGCTTGTACCAGGTTCACTGACCTTTGTAAGTATATACGTTAATGCAATCGATATCAACAACAAGCATATCGGCTCGTTGCGGTAGATCCTGAAAAAACACTTTCATGTACTCATCAAACCTGTTATATTGTCTTTGATATCTTCTTTGATAGAAATTCTTGTAAGACACCAAATTAACGCTCTACTGTGGAATTGAATAAAGTATAGTAATGTTGTATTCTGTTTTACAATAAGTGTCAATTAAAGTTTCAAAGATTAAAATGGATTTGTCTTTCATTTCCTCAGAGAATGCTTCGAGTTATCTCTTCACAAAGAGTGGCTGTCCAGTAGATAATAATGAAGTTTACAGTTTATCATAGTGCTAAGGTAGCGTGTTTTGATGAAAGCGGTTGCTTTGTCTCTGATGGGTCTGGCATTGAAAAATCTGAAGTAGAGTGATCACTTTGCTGCCTGGCACTAGTTATTTTGCGGTATGACATCGGAGATTAATTTTTGCCTCTTTAGAGACTCTCGTAGCAGTAAAGCTCTTGTTTTCAGATCGATGCTGCCTAGGTATCGTTACAGGTCTCTTGTTAGTTCTTTTTGATGGTTTTTCTCGTAGGATATTAACAAGCGCGTGGTATATGATATGAAAGATATGAAAGTCAGCAGCACGTGGTTTCGACGTACACGTGGAGAGCCCCAACAGACCCGCCGCACAATATAGTTCAAAATCAAATAGATTTCATACTAATCAATAAAAGATTTGGCTCATCCATCACAAAGGCATGTACATACCCGAAGGCGGATGTGCCATCAGACCACAAACTACTTGTGGCAAATATTAAAATCAAGCTTTCAAAGCCAGCCAGACCACCTCCTCAACGCAAAATAGATCTTGAAAAACTCAAAGACGAAGAACTGAGAACGGCGGTAATAACCAATATTAGCAGAAATCTCAAACATACCTACAAACGTAGAAGAGAAAGAAATTACCGGTTTATGGGACAAAGTGTCAAATATCCTGAAAAGCAGCACAGAGAATAAGTTGGGATTCAAAGCAAAAACCCGAAAAAAAAACATGAATGACGAACGAGATTCTAATGTTAATGGATGAAAGACGCAAACTCAAAAACAAGACGGCGACGGAAGCAGCTACAAAAATACCCAAATAATAATAAAAAATAAAATAAGAAGAGCAAAGAACGAATAGCTAACGCGGGAGTGTAAAAAAATCGAACAAAAGAAACAGCTGGGGTTTTCCAAAATAAAACTTCTCCATGTTAACGAATCAGAAAAATGAAATAATCCTAGATCTTGAGGAAAAAAAAGTCCCAGTAGAAATAATAAACTCCTACATGAAAAAAGGCATAGCAATATCTTCAATAAAGTGTATACCGGTCAGTTTCCCAACCAGTGGCTCTCATCAATGTTCATTCCTCTGCCTAAAAAAAAACTCCAAAAAATGCGAAGACCACAAGCTCATTAGTCTTATAAATCACACCTTAAAATTCTTACTCGGATTAATTCACCAAAGGATATATCAAAAATATAAAAAAAACAATTGGCGACACGTAGTTTAGATTCAGGAATAAACTAGGAACAAGAAAGACAATTGTTGCAATACAAGTACTAGTACAAAATTGTTACAACCAAAGAAAGCCCGTGTATCTTTGTTTTATAGATTACTAGGCTTTTGACAAAGTGCAACACCACAAAATTATTGATATCCTAAAACATATACTGAAACCAGGTAGCCCATGTAAAAATAGAAAACGAGAAAAACAGTGAAATCCAAGATTTGCAGAGGAATGAGACAAGGATGTGTTATGTCACCTCTATAGTTCAACATATATTCTGAAAACATATTTCTGGAAAAACTCACAAACTTAAAGAAAAGCATAAAGGTCCACGGAATATAGTTAAACAATATACGTTATGCAGACAACACAATACTAATCGCCGATAACTTAGAAAACCTCCAAGAACTGGTCAACAAAGTAAGAAATCAGAGCCAGTCCCATGGACTAAACATAAACATAACAAAAACAAAGTTTATGGTTATATCCCGCGACCCAAATATCTAACAAGAAACGCGGTGGAAAGGGTCAACAAGTTCAAGTATTTGGAAACATGGCTAACAGAAGACTGGTCATCGGACACCAAAATCAGGTGCCAAATTGAGTGCGCATGCAATGTATTTATAAAATTCAGATAAGTCCTTACTAACACCAAATTTGATCTGAACCTCCGAATAAGAATTGTCAGATGCTATATATATAGTATGTGCTCCTCTACGGTACTGAAAAGTGGACAATGAAAGTAACATGTTCAAAATCCTATGGACCGCGTAAATAACCAACAAAAAAGTCCTGCGACGAACAAACAGAGGTGTTGACTACTACGATAAAAAGAATCATAAGAAAAACATAAATCGGAAGAAAAAAGATGTGGCTGAGAAACATAAGACAATGGACGAGACTGAGGACCATCGGAAGTCTGATCCACACAGCCAGAAACCGCAAATAGATGAACTTTATTGTCGATAACATCCATTAATAGATAATAGCATAAGAAGAAGAAGAAGACTGTTTGTTTGCGCCTTTAGAAAGTCTTAAAATATGATCTCAGTTCAGCTTTTTCGAACTTCGGTGGGTAGAAAATTTTAAAGCATGCTGTAAGAGATTTAATATACATATAACATTACAGTATGCGCGTGAAAATCGTCGTGACTCGTTTCATCGATGCAAGAAAAAGTAAAAACTGCATAAAACGTTTGACTAAAATTGCAAACCAAACTTGTTATGTTCAACAAATTTAACTAAGATTTTGTATACATACTGGTAATCAAATCTTTGAACATGTGCGTTTGTCTATAAGCACCTATAAGATTTTTAGATCCTCTATATGAATAGTATAGCCAATTCTTTAGTACTCTACCTTAGAATTGAATATATTATCAATACTGTCCCCCTTGAGAAAACCAAAAAATTCTTAAGGTGTATAGAAGTAAGAGAATAATGCAGCAATAGAATTTTCCACGCAACCATCGCCATGGCTGTTGTTTATCTGTGCCCCTTTTTAAAATTAAATATACTATAGTGAGCATCTTTTCTTAAATAACATACTCACACACAAGAAAAAACAATAAAGCTTTTTCTAAATTTATTTATGATCCCCTCTTTCTCAATGTCTTCCCGTGAGGCCCAAAAACCCTAGCTCCCGCACTGAATATATACATAATTATTATTATTTGTCTTTGTAAGACAAATAATTCAGACATATCAAAATTTTGATCCCAGCATATTGTAAATCTTAAATTTGTATTTTGTATAGTTCGCAATATGATTTAATCTAAAGATTTTCTAAATATTTCATTGACCGTCTTGCATGTTGCCCTACTTAATTTAGTGACAATTAACTACAAAAGTATAAAACAAATCAAATCAATAAATATCGTATTATGATTTAAAATACTCCACAAGAAGTACATAAGTAAATACATCAAAACAACCCCAACCCAGAATAAAAATTTGAAAGATTTACATGTTATTGTCACTTTTTCGATAGATCCCTACGTAATAGGCAGTTTTCGTACGCATTATTGGTGCGTAGAAAAACAAAGAAAATAACATACTTTTACTCACTATATATTGAACACATTATAAGAAACAATAAAACAACAGTAATGTGAAAAAAATAAAGCAAACATGCCTTCAAACAAATACTACTAGAGCAAACAGCAAAACGCAAACTGACAAAAAAAAAGAAAGTGACAATACAAAAGCATAAAGATTTCCTCTTAAAGTGGTTCGCCCAACATCTCTGAACTGCGGTTTCTTGTGTACCTCTAGTTGTTACTCCTCTAGTAGTTCCGTTTCTTCGATGACATCCTTTAACTTTTGCCAAGGGATCGTCTTGAGCTATTCTTTAGTTAACTTGTGTTTTCTCCAGACATCCGCTTTATAAAAAATCATTTAGGATTCCTACTCTATACATCTGTTTATTCAAGCTTGTAACCTTTCGCAGTTTTGTTCTTCTTGTTTGTATTAACATAGTTTAAGTAGTATATTATAGTGCTGTTAGGAATGACCTAGTGTGCTTCATTTCTGGACAGGTTTGCCAAAGGTTGCTGTGTTCCGATTCTAGTTTTCTACAAATTCGTTGTTTTCCGGTCTCGTATAGAATCCCAAAAGCAGGTTCCGGTCCAATAAACGTCTCTGTATTTCCCTTTTTGGAAAGTTAGTCCGCTTTAAAGTTCCCTTCTTAGCTAAGCTTCCAGACCGGTTATGCAGTTCATCACCAGTTTAAATTTTATGACTGGCAAGAGTATTGCCTGTAGTGCCATTTAACTATCGGATTTGTTAGTTATTGGTTTGCTAGCGTTTTGTTCCAATTCAATAGCAAAAAACTAAAGCATGTTTGATCAGAAGCAACGTAAGTGTCTATCCACTCTTCTCGAGACAGTAATATATCATCAAACAAATTCTGTATGCAATAATCTTTCATAAAATCTAATCTCGTCCTTAGTGTCTTCTTTTCATGTAACATATTTGTTATTTCCATTCTCACTCCGAGACATAAAGTATGTTCGTTAATGTGTAGTCGGTACGCTGCTGCTTGTCTCTCCTCCATTATCACAACTAACTGCAGTAGTGGTAGTGATAGCACTTATAGCAGTGGGAATGGTTTGTTTGTTGACCTGTTAATCTTTGTACTTTACCTAGTTTAGTTGCCGTACTTTTAAGGGTAGTCAATTCACCCCCATACAAGTGCTCCGTACGTGGACAGAATTAATCATCACAGTGTGTTCTTTAGCATAGAATTTACCCAATATCAAACGAGAAGTGTTATTTCTTTGTTCTCCATTGCTATGGCAATAAGTGCAAAGATAATGCTGCAGCTAGCAATGGTTCCTTCAATGTCTAAAAGTGTATAGTCTTTTCACAACTGCTAACTAGCTGATGAATAACCAACTCGCAAGATTTTCCTGACTAGTATGCATATTGGTGTCAGTGCAGAGACTAAACCTTAAATGCTCCTTCCCGTATATACTTGACCACTTTTTTTTATAGTAGTTTACTTTTAACATAAATGATGTCAGACATTGGTATATAATATTTAACCAGGGCATAAGTGGGTCGCCCTGGCTTTAGCACTTACCTTAACTACTCTCCTTAAGAATAAAGATAATAAAAAAAGAGCGTATAAGACAACAGAAAACAAAATATGCAGCATAAAATACAAACTCATGATAAAAAAAACAACTCTACGCCCATTATTAGCTATTACAAGTAAGAAACAAAACAGAACCGTGGCTCCAGATAAAAATAAACTAGAAAAGCAATGACATCATAGCAGCTAGAAACAGAAATTTAGCCAAGATGCACCGAACCCAAACATCATCAGCAACTATCTGAATGTACAAACTGATACAAATGAGAAATTTTCAACCGAATGTAAAAAATAATCGTAAAAAAAAAATTTACAACTTTTCTTTCTCGTGTTTAAAAAAATTAACAAAACTTAACTTTATCTTTAGCAAAAGCAAACCGAAAATTATTCAAAACTTCGATTAAATATCTTGAGTACAGAGTTAACATTTACGGTACCCGGCCGCTCGCCAAGTACATGGCGCAGATTTAAGATTACCCGGTACCTCAAACCTATAACTAGATACGACAATACATACCAAAATTTGCCATGCTGGCATCTGTGCTTGACGAGTTAACGGCCAGTACCAGAGCATTTAAAAGGACCACTGCCGCCACAGCATCCAGCATCAATATAAGATATTCGACAAGCAATCTGACTTTATAAAGTGCAGTTGCTCGGATCAGAAATAAAAAACGCCGCGGTAATCTATCAAGTGACTCAAAAAAAAACAAACAAAAAATCAGTTTCAACATTAAACGTGACTACCGCAACAAGCAAGAATGCCTTAAACTAGTATAGACCTTGAAGTGATACCAAACGCTACCCATCATTTTACAAACAAAACCAACTCGCAAGCTCGCAAATAGCAAATCAACTTCAAGAACCAACTGTCTAAACTTATAAAGTAAGCTCTATTCTTGCAATCAACTATTTAATTTCACCATTAAGACCATACTGACCGCTACCTTGATTTGTAGTTTTTTAAGAAAACCGGCAACTCATCGCTGCTTCTACAAACAATTTGATAATCGATTATTTTTTTTACTAATACATTTAGAAAGAATTAAACTATGATATGTCAAAGTCTTTTTTGTAAAATTATATTTGCAAATAGCAACAAAATGCATTCAAAAATACAGAAAAACGTATATATTTCAATATTTGATGAGTTTTTTCGGCTATTTCCTAACTATTATTTGACTAAAAGACTTCGACATACCATAGTTTAATCCTTTCAGTCGGTATGCTCTTAACTGCCCAGAAAAACATAACCAACTAGTTGTCAAAATTAAAATGACCATACGCATCCAATATTACTATCAGAATGTATCAAAAAATGTAAAAAATCATTACAAAAATGCATCTTATAGACCAAAGCATTTGTAATCAGAAAAGCTAAAACCAGAAATATCACCCGCATCATAGAAAAGCTCACGTTTCATCGCTTCAGACACCCGGATACCAACAACGGTATCAACTAGCAAACTTTAAAAAATTCTCAAAATTTAACGTAAGCGGCCAATACCATAGCAAAAAGCAAAAATGCCTTACACTGCTATAGACCTGGATGCAATACCAACCGCTAATTGTCATTTTACAACCAACACCGACTCGCAAGCTCTCACTTGAGCAAGAAACTTCAAAGACCAGTCCGGTGAGCTGATAAAATGAGCTCTATTCTTACAATCAATCATTTAACATCACCATCAACTGACCGAAAAAACATAACCAACTACCCGCCATATTAAGCAAAAACCCAAAAGACCAACCAACCAGTCTTAGAATTGTTCCCGGTTAAGAAAATCAAATTATGCAAATCAAAACGCTTCCCAAATCACAAGCATTCTCCAAGAACCGGATCATAACTTCAAAGAATACACGGCACACGTCAAAGAAGTAAATGGTACCTTATACCTCAAACCAACAAAACCATTGTTTTTACATCCCCGCGGATACTAATTATATAACAAGACATCTCGCCCCGGTCACAACTAAAACAAAATGGCTATCTGGAGCCAATATTGCGGACAAGACATATCAAAAGACGTAAAAGTACGTATAAAAACGCATCTTTTAAATTAAAGCATTTGTAATAAGAGAAGCTAAAACCAGAGTTATCACTTGCATCATAGAAAAACATATGTTTTATCACTTCAGATATCCGGATACCAACAACGGCCCCAATTCAGATCTGACACATCGTGAAAAAAAAACGCTACAAACCCAGTCAGGCTCTCATAAAATTCAACCTAACGCGCTCTGGATAATAGAAGAAACCCACTACCCAATCGCCAGTAGCTTCTCAATATAAAGATTGAGAAAACAAGAGGGAAGACAACGGACAGCACCAGCTCAGATAAATCCCACAACCCGGCCGTGATAAAAACCTACCCACGTACCAACAAACAAGGTCACTCACAATGTGTTTTCAAGTCAAGTGTACACATTGAACCACGGCGGAGAACAAACACAAAAAACACGCGGACGACGTACAACTAGCCACAGCTGCAGATACAAAATGACCAGTTTTATATAATTGCATTGGTCATTGTCATTGCTTATATAATTATCGTTGTCACTGTGTGTCAATAATTTTGATAATATCACTCTAACCTAAACAAACTTATAAAAGATTGACATTCTCCTCTATGCCAAAATCAACGCAGAGGTTGTAAAAACTACACCAACAATCACTCTGGCGCAGTTTTCTAGATTACCAACGGCTGTGCCAAACTTATTTCTTGCATACTGCATAAAACTCTTCCAATCGTCAATCTGAAACAATCTCATTCAAACAAAAATGTAGACCAATCTGTAATGGAAGTTACCAGCATTAAAAGCAGAACATCATCAACAACAACAATAGAGCAATCAAAAAACGTTCCTTTAATAGTTAGAATAATAGAACGCTTGGACATCTTATATTTACAAAAGCAACGGTTCCTAGGTTTAAGTTTAAATTTTAGATATAGAATAAAACGTCTGTATAAGAAATGTGTACGAGTAGCAATAAATCAAATCTGAACAGTCTCATCACAGTTGTAAGATGCGTGCTGTAAACTATTTCTTCAACCAAAAAAACACAAAAGTCGTTAAAACATTAAAAGTGTTGCGCATGACATTGTGGCCAATGTTCAACAAGTCAAACTTCTTACAATACTGAAAGAAGGTCAACCTCAGATGTTTCGGAGAAATTATGCGTTCTTTCACGTATAAGTAGCTTGAATTCAATTATTGAATATATTGACGATATCTCAATATGTACATTTTCAATGTTACTGGGAAAATAACTAAACCCATTCTTGCTTAAAACTAATACTTATTATTTACTGTTTGAATAATCTTCATAAACTATTAATACGTCGCATAGCTAAAGATATTTATATTAGTTAATATAATTATAAAAGCATCAAGTAATCTTCCAAGCGAGATGTCTAAAGTCTATGGAGCTCAACCCTTACATTTTCGTCGCATTAAAATGCAACTCTAAATATGATCCTAAATAAAACTAACAAAGCAAACATTTCTATCCAACAATCCCTGTTGTATGCATATAGTGAGGGCGATGGAATTCTGCGGAGGTGGTTGGCTGGGTCGGTTGGCACGGCAGCGGCATCACCACTCCGCACCGCACTAAATAATCATTCCGGCGGTGTTAATTCTAATGCCTGTCTCCTGTTCGCGTCTTTCCATTAACGCCCGTGCGCCCGCCTAACTTTTTAATGTCCTTCCTTCGCCAATTATACATCAACACTATATACGAAATAACGCATTCATATTCATTTGCGGCGAAAAATTATCACGAATCCGCGTCGCGCACTAAACTTTTGTACGCCGCGGACCGTTAGCTACGTTGGCATGGGGGCGTCAGGGGGGTAGGTATTTAAGTCGCCACTTTATTATCGCATCAACTCGAAGCGAGATTAGGAGCAACCCGAGCTAATTAGACCAGATTAAAATTTAACGCACGCGAAAACGTCCGCAGAATATACCGATTCAGGGGTATTCTTTTTTAGGAAATTAAAGTTTTACATTTATTATTATTATTATGAATTGCCCTTTGCTCTTAACGCTTGATAATTATAACACAATAAAACTTAATTAAGTGTGGCGGTTATGGTTAAGGGATGGGCCGCATATATTCATTTACAAGAAAATTGTCTGACGTTACGTTTGCTTCCAACACTTCGTTCAGAATCACTAACCATTGCATAATAGATTTCCATATTATTTATTTTTATTCTTTGCAACCACAATCCGACCATTCACACAAATGTAAGTAAGTATAGTAAACCAAAAGATATTGTTTTTATTTAAGTAACTATTCATTTTTAACATTCTAACTAAGACTTCTACTACGTGATAATTCATGTTTATGAAATAATAAAACAATTTACTATGTTCATGCTATCACAAATTTATTCTTACAAATACATTATTAGTTTCGGCTCTACTAGAGCCTTCTACAGATGAAATAAGTTACAATGTAACACGGTCGCCAATAACCCTAACCAACAAACAGCAAAAAAAACTCTAAAACTATTCCCCAACCACAAATCCAAGGTGCAGTCACAATTAAAGATAGACCCCGAAGCAATACCCACCTGCACTTTAGAGGAAATAACAACCGCAGGTACTACCTGAAACATAGCAAAGCACCGGACCCTGACGACATCCCACCGGAGGTCGCCAAAAATCTCAAGGATGTAATCTGCAGAGTCGCAAATCACATGACAAAGTCGAGAATATTTCCGCCTCAGTAAAAAATCGGCAAACTTACATTGATAGAGAAGCCAACTAGATCCAGAGAAACAAATGCCTACCAACAAATATGTATCCTAAACGTAATGGACAAACTTTAAGAACAATTACTAAATAAGCAACTCCTGAAAGAGATCAAAGATAAAGGAGGGCAAACTGCATGACGGTCAGACATGTAGTTTGGGTTTAAAGAAGGACAATCAACAGTGGACGCCATGAAGGCCATACAAAGACTAGCGGCTGAAGTCGGCAGAATTCAACCATGGAAAGTTACCTGCAAGACAGAGAAATCCTAATCTCTCAGAAAGAACTCATATCGTATGATGCGCGGATGATCTGGTAATGGTGGATTGTGGTAAAGAAAGAGAAGCCATAGAAGACAATATTGAATACGCGGCATCCAAAATAGAAGCCATAGAAGACAATATTGAATACGCGGCATCCAAAATAGAAACCTGGATTTCCAGAAAGGGCATAGAGCTTGCACACCATAAAACTGAGGTGGCAATACTGGTCAAGAAAAACACACTAAAAAGCGTCGAGGCCAGAATAGGCCTCACAGGAAATGGGTGTTTCGGAACCTATTTGAAGAAGATGGCCATTGCGGAAAGCAATAACTGCATGTACTGCGGGGATTCAAACACGCCTTTTACACCATCTTCCAGTGCCCAAGATAGACTGAAGATAGAGGCCATTATTAAGCACGACACAAGAACTGATAAATACTGGAAACAATATCCAGCATATGCTCAAAAGCAAGAAAAAGTAGGTCATCGCCAAATAAATGAAAGCCATTATACAGAATGCAAAAAAAAACTAAAAAGAAAGTTACAAAAAAAGCTAAAAAATAAAAGAAGAAACTTTTTCCTTTAAACTGTGATATTACGTGTCTTTTTCTAAACAGTTAGTGAGATCTTTGATCAATATACCATTTTTAAACTGTTTTTGCGAGGTCGTTTTTGACCAACCCGTGTCTTTTCTTTAAACTGTGTAGTCGTGGTCTTTTGAATAAAACTGTGATAAACTGTAATATTACGTGTCTTGTTCAAAACAGGTAGTAAAATCTTTGATCAATGTAAACTGTTATGTGTGGAATTATTTCTTTTTACCAACACATATTCTTCTCTTATTTTTTCTGTTTCGTGGGTCTTTGGACAATAACACATAGCAGCACAGGCCAGGTGACAGCAAAAAAATACTGCCTGGGAGTGGGGAAAGGAAAATTGTTTTAGTCAGTCCCCTTCTGCCAAAAAATATTGGTCCTAAAACCACAAATCATGTCTATTTTAAGGTTGTCGCCATCATGCACTCCCTATTACTCTAGATAAAAACATATCAACTTTATTTTTATTATTTATAGATATTCCGGTATACCCATCTCTCCTAGTGTTCTTAAGATGCCCGCCAACTGCGTCAAACGCGTTCTTCTCGTCCAAAGTCACCAAGATAGCATACCTTACTGATGGTCAGATAATCCTCCGCACTTCTCTATCTCCACAATTAGCCTACTGCTCAGTCAGTATCTGTTCGTATAGTGTTTATAAAACTTAACGGTCTATACGTAACTAACTGAGTACCTTCCATTCGTCGTTTGAGGCCTTGATTAGCTGCTTAAGTCTTGTCCTAAGTACCTTATAGGTTCGCCTGTAATTACCTGGTAAGCTGTCTTTCTCGCAATATCGTTATTCCACCAGTAAACTGTTCTACTATCTGGCTTCGTGGCCTTCCTGCAGAAAGCTCTGTCGTATGCCTTGACAATGATCTACATTCAATCACTTAAACCACATTTTGCGTTACTGCCAGCTTCTAGTTTTCTAGTTCGTTAAGTTAGAATACACTCAAGATTGAAGCACAAGGTTTTTCTGGTGTTTTTTGACCGATGCGCATTTACATATCTTAAGTTTCTGTGACATTTTATAGTGTCATCTGCAAGTTTGATTCCAATCGCTTAACATTTGTCATTTTTATATCAATTTAAAAAAGCAGGGATACCACTAGGATTGTCCCACCAAACAAAACTCCATGCAACAAGTTCGTAAGAGCTCTCCACAATCCAAGAACGCAAAAACGCAAATAGTTATGATCACAGTTATCTAAACGCTGAAGGGATTCTCTTAATTGAGTATACGTTAAAAATAACAACAATAATGAATGTCTACAAAGACATAGTTGAACGCTGCTATACACATAAAAAAATCCTACAATTATGCTAAAAAACTCTGCTTCTGCACAACTGCAAAGTACATAAAGCTCAAATTGTTCAAAAAGTAGTCAGTAAATGTGGCTTTAAGAAATTAGAACCTTCTCACAGTTCCGAGATATGACTCCTCCTCCTGTGACTAATATCTCTTTCAAAAAAATATTTTTTTTTTTTTAGTCAAATGATAACTTGGAAAACAGTTTAGAGTAATATATTTCAAAATTACCATAAGGATTTTCAAAGTGTGTTAGTGTTAATAGTTCTTACATTAAAAAATAAAATTAAGTTTGTTCTGTAACTCCTTGTTTTCATAACTAAATAACAAGACCGTTGGCGGAATCGTTTAAGTACTATTGTAAGGATAGACTTAGAACAGGAACAAAGTTGTGCAAATCCCAATCCTATTTAAGATTGCATAACAATCGCTTGCTTACAAGATTAGTCGGTCTTACAAAAAACAACATTTTCAATATTTTTAATGTCTATTGTAAATGAACTATAAACATATTAAACTTTCTAGAAATGTTTAATCTCCGTTTTTGTATACTCTGCATAATATAATTTAAAGTAAAACTTTCCAGGAACTTTTATAACAATCTAATTATTAACCAACCAATCCCAACACATCTCACACTATTCAAATAGGTATATATTTGTAAATTGTTAATTTTAAGTTAGTAACAAAGAGAGCTTTTGTGTATAATACCTGCAAATAATTTCTACCTTATTAAAAACACATTTTGTGTAAGATATCAATCTAACTGGTCCTTCGACATTTTCATCGGCCAGAAAAATAGTGCGTGTTTTAATCCAAAATACCATAAACATTTTGGTCCTTCGAAACTGATCCTAAACCGTTACAGACGCAGATTCATTATATAGTCAAAGTGTATCAAGCAATCAGTGCATTCACAGTTAACTGAAGATGCCAAAAACCAAAATAACAGCATTAACCCTAAATCGTAAGACATTTAAAACTCGCCCAACACAAATGAAACATATTTTAACAAGTTTATCGACAATTCATGACGGCATAATAGGCAGTTGTTTAGTATCATTGGCGTATTTAGACTTCAATAAAATTAAATTCAATCAAGAATAGAAAAGCCAGGTGACACAGAAGATCAAGCTAAAAATCAACAAACGTTTGAGGAACAATATTTCGTATTAACAGAAGATGCATTGAGTAGCCAATCAATAAATAGAATAGAGACACCAGCTCTATCAGTCAGTTCAGATTTATAACAAGTGCAACTGCCAAAACTAACATTGCCCACATTCCCCGGTACTCTAAAAGATTGGTTAACATTCTACAACACATTCGATTTATTAATCAATGAAAACGGTTCTCTTAACAATGTGCAAGCATCAAATACAATTCAAGCATTATAAATCCCCGACGCAAACTATGACAAGTTTAGAAAATTCTATGCAGCCGTTATAATTAAAAACTAATCATAGAAAACAATATAAATAAAATATTTCAACTGCCTATGGTTAAGAAAGACTACCACCTCAGTTAGATATCACATCGGCACATTCTTAAAGCACGTAAATGCATTAGACCTGTTAGGTAAAGACCAACAAGGGATACTTTATTGCTACATCTCAGTCTCAAAAGACACAAATACAACAAATGCTCCAAAACCCTTGATCATCATCAAGGACACTCAGTCGCTTCATATACTAGCACTCAATCAAAATGCAAAATTTGTCATCCGCAACAACATAAGCTATACCGATGCAATGCATTCCACAATCTTAGTATTGTGGAGCAAACTTCAAAAGTTAAAAAACAGAAACTTTGCATTAATTGCTTTAAACCAAACCACGGAGCAAATTCCAATCCAGACACTGCACAAAGTGCGTAAAAAAATATATGGTACAGCGTCAGCACCATATGTTGCTACTCAAAGTTTCAAGCAATTAGCAATTGAAAAGCAAATCCAGTATCCACATCCCTCCACTGTTGTACTGTATAACAAGAACTGATTCAACCGCAAAAGCTAAGGAGCCTTAACACCAATTAAGCTAGATGTTGATAAAAGAGGCATTTTATTTGCATATATAGAGATCAAATAACGGTATATAAATAACAAATCTTGCGCAATTAACATTACCCATGAACATAACAACAGTGATCAAAACATAAAGACTGCTGTAGAATTCAACCATTTATTCACTGCAATATTCAGTGAAACGCAACACCCAACCTACAAGTATCACAAAACAAAATATCTGATCGGAGATAGCACAATAATTTCATCCAATAGGTTTGGTTGAACCAATCAAAATAAAGACAAAAATACTAATGCTGTTTGGCAGCTAAAAATCAATTAGGACGCAGCCCTTCCAATCGATATACATTCGCTTTAGCACCAAAACAAAGATAATTTCACATCCATCAATTCAAATACCACGTCACATACACAAACACCAGACTTACACCAACTTAGAATTACATGGTTTAAAATGCACCTCAGATGGCCTATCGTTGTTGCATATATATATATATATATATATATATATATATATATATATATATATATATATATATATATATATATATAAGATGTAGGACTCCAATTGGCACATTTAAAACCAATCTGTTTTGTGCAAAGTCCAAAGTAGCACTATTGCAAACAATATCATTGCCTCGATTGGAATTGAGCGCAACGATTATTCTTGCGTGCTTAGCAAAAAAGGTAAAAAAAGTTGAACTTTCGCAACAAATTCTACTGGTCAGATTCAACCATAGCTCTTGTGTAAATCCGTAGTAGTAGCGTTTACTTCAGATACACTCACAACTCTCAAAAGAAAACAAAAATCACTGGTCCATTGACTATATCAGAAATAAACAAAGCTACATCGGCACTTCTTCAAATTGCAGTCAGAAAAATTTCAAGGTGATATATACTACGTAAAACATAATTTTCTGATCAACAAATCAAGTATATTGCTAAAATTAAGCCCTTTTATCAACAAAGACGGACTACTTAAAGTGGGTAGAATGTTAATGTAAGCAAAACTATCATGTAATCAACGTAATCCAATAATATTTTCACGTAACCACCCTTTATCTGAGCTCATTAAAAACTACGAACACTTAAAACTGATTCACGGAGGCACCCAAAAGCAACATATTGGCCAATAGCTAGCAGAAAAAGAATCTTGCGTAAGTGGTACGTTTTTGTAGAGTCAATCCTAGACAATTGCAACCAGTAATGAGTCACGCATTCAGTAGTAGATTTCTGTAGTTTTTTTCAAATAAAGTTACAACATTCTAAAGAAAGCCGTATAACCAAGAGTATTGTCATTGTCTTAGTATGTTTCGCAACAAAAACAGCATATATGGAGTTAATAAGTAGCGTATTCAAGAAAGCAGTTATAAATGCACTAAAGCAAGGCATCAAACCTTTATTCAGATTCGCAAAATACAAGAGTTATTAAATTCAAACACACATAGATAAGATAAACAATGCACTATTAGAAGATAACATCAATTTATTCCACCTAGATCTCCGTATTGTGGAAGTCAATGGAAAAGCGTGTTAAAATCAACCAAGAGCCAACCAAAACAAATAGCTAGGTTAACTCCCCTGACATATGAAATTAATACTTTATTAACACAAATAGAAGTATGTTTAAACCTTTAGTGCCATTAACCAGACACCCAGAAAATTTTGCAACCCTCGCCCTCACTCATTCCTAATTGTAAAAGCTTTCAGCATGCTTCAAGAACCAAATATCATGCATGCACCTAATAAAAAATAGTTTATAACATTGGCTAAGGATACAAAAAATGACACAACAGTTTTGGACAAGGTGGTGCACAAAATATTTTTGCCAATTACAACAAAGATCAAAATGAAATAGACCAGTAACAACAGAGAATGCACAAGTTGGGAATCTCATGACAATCAAAAGTCAACATATTCCTCCACTAAAATAACAGCTGGGACACATCGCGGAACCACAACTGGACAAAAATAACATAGCCAAAAGAGCCTCAGTAATAAGAATCACTAAGATTGCAGTAATCAAATTAGGGCTACCTATTATTATACTACCCATAGAAAATTGGCTTCTTTCGAAGGCCGACAAAATCTTCGGATTTTATACGATCCGAGTAATAAAATAGATAATAGCCGTCGATTTCCAGATCTTTGTTGCCATTACCAAGAGTCTCAATAGCTATATATTTTTCAAGTTTTCGTTCGAAAGCGCAACCCGCGGTCCACACGGCTTCTAGCATTAATTTTTTTTCTTCATCATTGCTACCTTAAAATGCTTGAGAACGATAACAGCAAGCGGATAAACTGACCGTTACGTTTACGTTTTAAAAATTCGTTGGGCTTTTAGCACCCGTCGTACGAATTGTCGGGTTGCAACATCGAGCCCGGATTTGCATGACTCCGTTTTTTTCAAAGCTAATAAATAATTATTTATTTTTATTTTTTAATGGTCTTGAAAAGTCAATAATAGATTTGGTTATTGCACCAGAGCTTTCTTGAAAACTATCGCTGCCCCTGTCTGCTGTTACTAATTAACTTCAAATACCACAAAACAAAGCTGTAAAAAAACACTTAAGTTTATCTATCTAAGTTGTATAGCATACTTTTATGGTATGGTGAACTACTTTTTATCTACCATATAATTGATACAATTGCAAATGTTAAAAAAAATCTAAGGTAATAAAATAATTATTTCATTTATAAAACCTTAACGTATGTTTCCTCTTTATAGAATATGTAGTAATTACGGATTAACCATATGATAGCTATAGCTTTTAATCTGAAAATAACTGCCCCGCTAAAAGTTATATCAACACATTCACAAGCTCGCAGAGTAGCCGTTTCATTTTAAACTTTTCTGACGAGCCCCCGTTTAAAACAATCCCGGCGTAAATCCTAATTCGCATTATGCCTGCCCTCAAGGTGTAAATACTAATTTCATTTAATGCATATCAAAACTACAATAATAGTAAAATAATGGAAAAGTTGGTAATTGGCATGATGCGAGGGTAAGGTCAGCCCGTGGTCGTGGCGGATGTATCTGTGTGTGTACGCAAACGAGCGTCCCGACGCCGGGCATAATCGTAAAGCGGCCGGAAAAACGGAGAGACATCCACCAATTAAAACTTTCTTTTCACAAACCGCCGTTTTTAGAATAAACTGAGTGAAATCGCACGGGGGCGGTGTGAGGGTTCAATATGTGCCTTGCACCCGCGGGATTGCCGATATTACCCGCAACCCTTTTACGAAATAAACCCTTTTGGTTTCACATGTGGGATTTTAGATTCCTTTCTAAATTACATCAAGAATAATGCCAATTTTCCATATATGCAAATCGTCGGAGGTTTTCTAATTGGAAAGGATGATTCGTGAAAAATGCCCTGCCAGTAGGGTGAGGGTCGGATTCGAAGCGTTAGATAACGTCTGGCCCGTAGGAATTATTAAAAGTCGGACTCAACCCTTTACCCCATCCACATGCATAACTCTTTTCGAATGTCGAGGTGGGAGGTATGGGTAGCCTCGGCGCACTGGCGGTGGTTAACCTATCATGCATTCAAAATCGCACATCACGCGTAGAAAAGGGACCGCTTCAGTACCGCACACCTTATCAATAATTTATTTAGCTGGCACGATAAAAGACCAGGGGAAAGGTAATAATTCCACCAGGAAAATAATGATTAAAAATATGAAGAAAAAATAATGGTTTTGCTTGGGTTTGCTTAATTGTAATTTGCGTGAACTGGAATCATTTTAATAATTCAAGCGAAATATCTAACGGCCGTTAGCTCAGATATTTCATACTGGATGAACATTAATAGACTTGAATTTTTGAATAAACTTTAGAAGAATTATTGATGCTTTTTATACGCAAATTTAGATATTTACTGTATTTGAAATTTCTAGATTACTGAATAAAAAATAATAATAATAATAAAGTAATTAAAAATGCAAATTAATAATTGTCTTAAATGACCAATCAAGCATTATAACAATCAATATCAATTTCATGACATTGCACTTACACCAGGTTTCTTTAGTCAGGCGTCCTGAAATATAGGCCTCTATCACATGTAGGTTTGCAAGATAGCCATACTCCGTATGCAAGAAGACGCTAGATACGAATACAAGTCATCTTCCTTTTTATCTATATAAAGAAGTTGTTGCTTCATCGTTTTTAAACTATCTTGAAATATGTACGTCCAGATTAATATAATAATTTTGTTGTTGTTTCTGAACCATTTTTAAAATAAAAAGATAATATTAAAAAATAAATTATATCCGTGCTGTAGGTCAATCGTCAATTGATTATAAACAAATTAGAGGTACATTTACTATTTTATTTTTTGTGCAGTTGATGCAACTTTTCTAGGTTAGGTTAGGTTAGTGCCAAACAAGCTCTTTTGGAGAAACCAAAACAAGCCGTGAACGATCCACCGGCATATATACCACTATGCCTCATAATGGAAAAACTCTTTGAGCATGTGCTAAACAGCAGGTTAGTAGAGGAACTCCAAAAGTGTGCCCATCATCAGTTTGGATTTAAAACAGGAAGATCAACTTCAGACACAATTCAATTTGAGTAAATACGCCCGCAAACAAAGATAGAGGCGCGTCCTTTTCGTGTACCGCGGCAAATAGAAACATAGTGGATAAGGTAGTCAATATAGGGACAGCAAAACCTGCAGAAATAGAGGACCCGCCTAAAAGAGGAGTAACCTCTTGCCCAGGAACTCCTGACCGAAAGAAGTTTATCCTGGAAATGAAAAAAAGAAGGACAGAGAAGCAGGGGCAAACCTTACAATATCCCCCAAGGAAATAAAAGAAAGCAAGAAAAAAAGGAAAAGACTGGTTGCTCAAGAAAAGAATAAAACCCAAGAAGTCCCCACGGAAGATGTCCTGGCAGTAAACACCTTTAAAACCGTGATAGGAAGCATATGCAAATATATTAACAACATGGATAAAACCTTAAAGGAAATGTACAAGCCCAAAACAGAGTTAGTTGAGGCCACAAATATGCTGCGTATAGAAAGCGAACAATTACAAAGCCAGGAACTAATAAAATGGCTAGACGGTAAAATTAGAAAACCCCAAGAAGATAACCAAAACCTGGAAATAGAACCGTGCAAGATGATAAAAAACACAAGATCATTAAGTACGCAAACTATCAATGACACACAATGCGAAGGGC
This sequence comes from Tachinus rufipes, assembly GCA_963932245.1. Taxonomy (NCBI): domain Eukaryota; kingdom Metazoa; phylum Arthropoda; class Insecta; order Coleoptera; family Staphylinidae; genus Tachinus; species Tachinus rufipes. Next base: position 59,158,739 of record OZ010748.1, read on the forward strand.
CAGATAACGAAAGAGAAATTGAACGGAAAGAAGAAGAGGTGGCTACTGAAATTAACCGAAGACTGTCAAATATAAGTAACGACGCGAGAGTTTTTGGACCTATTGAATGAACCCTGGCCAGAAAAAGTGTTTCGGGTAACTGACCTGAAAATAGGCAACCCGCTAGTGGACCAGGAATGAGACCTAGCCGTATATACAGAAAACACAAAAATAGAAAAGAGCATAGAACAAAAGTTCAAAGAAAGATTCCCGGAATTGTGCAAACTGCTTGCAACAGAGGGCCAAAATAAGCAGCACACGGCATTCATAAAGCTTACAACTGAAGTCCCAGCGAATGACGGGTACAAAAAAAAAAGAAAGATACATATTCGGACTAACGACACAGACAGAGACTGAAGAAACAAGCCGGATAGCAAATCTCATAAAAGCGATGGAAACACTGAAAAAAGCCGCACACAAAAAACAAAGACGGAAAATTAATATACCAGCACCGGAAAATATTAGCGGAGAAACAACGAGGAAAGTGGTAGTACATGTATTTAGAGGATCCGACACAAAACTCATAATACGTGTACAAAAGATAAGCCAAACGAAGACGAAGACACTAGAGAAGGCAAGGAAGGTACCCAGAAATCCGGCAGATATGGGAACTGCGATAGTCAAAACAGCAGGACAAGAGTACGGTGACATTCTTAAAATCGTAAAAGGTAAAATCGTAAAAACAAACTACGAAGTAAAGATGTTGAAAAAAAGTAACAAAGGCGACCTCGTAATGTCAGTGGAAGGAAGAGAAAAAGCTGCTAAAAGAGTAAGAGAACTTATCACAAAAGAAGTACAAGACACGAAAGTGAAAATAGAAGATGGGCAGCGAAAGAAAACCCTTCACACCATGGAGATAGATGGAGTAACGACACAGAAAGAAGTTATGCATGCGATTACACTGACCGGAGTTGAAAGTCACAAAGCAATTGTAAAATCTATGAGACCGGCGCACGGCGAGAACCAGAATGCCACAGTTGAGCTAGGTGAAGATGCAGCACGGACCCTGCTCAAAGCCAAAAAAATTAAAATTGGATGGATGAATTGCCGAGTCGGTAACACCAACTAAATGTTACAAATGCCAAGAATACGGGCATTGGGCGCGAGATTGCCAGGGACTAGAAATTGATGAAAGATGCCTGAAGTGTGGGAAGACAGGACACAAAGCAAAATAATGTCAAAAAAAGGAATACTGCCCAAGTTGCAAAAAAGAAAGCCATAGAATAGATAGCATGAAATGCCCAACCTATAGAAAGTAAGTGGAACAGGAAAGGCAAAAATACAGTAGGCGGAGGACTCCAAATAAAGATGCACGGAACTAAATCCTAAGAAATATATGCTGGAGCAGAGCATTAAAGTCCTCCAGGTAAATCTAAATCGGCGCAGGACAGCACATGACCTGTTGTATAAAACTATCGAAGAAAAGGAAATAGACCTAATGATTCTAAGCGAGCCAAATAAAGACATTGCCACAAAACGAAACTGGTATGTCAAGGAAAACCTTGATGCAGCTATAGCCATCGTCAACAAACAGTGCAAAGTGTACGAAACAAGAGCGGGAAGTGGATAAGTATGGATAGAGCTGAGGGATGAAACTATATACAGCTGCTACATATCCCCAAATGTAACCATCGAGTACTTCGAAGATTTTATACACCAGCTGAAGTCCAGCATTAGGATACAAAAGAAAAAATGCATTATAGAAGGAGATTTTAATGCCAAATCGACGCTGTGGGGCTCGGCAAAAAATGATCGGATAGGAGATATACTGGCCAAATGAGCATCAGAAATAGATCTTGTAGTGGCAAATACAGGCGGTATTCCTACTTTTTGCAGAGAGAAAAGTGAATCATACTTAGATGTCACCTTTGTCGCAAACACCATAGCAAACAAAATAATGGATTGGAAGGTGTTGGAAGAAGAAAATTTTTCAGACCATAGAAATATAACTTTTAGGATCAGGTTTCAGCAACGTCCAGAAACATCAGCGGGCGAAGCAAGAAAGCGAAAAGGATGGAAACTATCTAGCGTAAAAATGGAAGCTATAGAAATTAGGCTAAGGCAGAATGTCCGGGAATGCAGCGTGCAGCCTAAAACACCACAAGAACTGTTAAAACTTATCAGTGACACCTGCTATGAGCTTGACACTAGAAAAGTCAGAGTACGCGGAAATAGAACCCCAATATATTGGTGGACATCAAAAATTGCGAAAAGCTGGAAAAAAGATTTGTCCAAAAAAAGAATTAGGACACGTACAAACAAACGCGCAAGCAGTACGGAAGAAGACAAAGAAACCGCAGAAAAACAATACAGACAGCAGAAGACGCAGCTCAAAAAGGCAATAAACATCGCAAAACGAGAAGCCTGGAATAAAGTCATAGAAGAAGTGGAAAAGAATATCGACTCGCAACCAGCTCACTCCGCATAAGTCCTCAAAGTAACATACCAGAAGAAGTAACTATTAAAGAAGCGAAAGATCTTTTTCCGGAAAACCCGGAAATTAATTGGATTCGAAGCACAGTAAACAGTCAGGAAATTCCCCTCTTTACGGAAGAAGAGGTTACAAACGCGACAAATAAAATCAAGCCAAAAAAAGTACCCGGACCTGATGGAATACCTCCCGAGGTTGTAAAAATGGTGGCTAAATCATTAACAGGAGAGTTCCTGCAAGTGATGAACGAACTGTTACAGACCGGCAAGTTTCGACAAATTTGAAAAACTGCCAGATTAGTACTAATTAAAAAACAGCGCAAACAAAGGCAAGATAAGCCAACTTACAGACCACTAATCCTCCTAGACTGTATGGGAAAGCTACTAAAGCAGCTGCTAAAAGGCAGGATACTAGAAGAGCTGAAGAACACTGGAGGTCTAGCTAAGTCCCAGTATGGCTTTGTAAAGGGCAAGTCTACGGTGGATGCGATGGAAAAAGTGCTAGAAGAAGTAGACAAAGCAAGAAATGGAAGGAGGCGACATAGGAAGCTCTGTCTGCTGGTCACAATAGATGTTAAAAATGCTTTCAACTCGGCGCCTTGGAAGGGTATTGTCAGGTCTCTAAGAGAAAGAAACATCCCACCATACCTGCTGCAAATGGTAAAAAGCTATTTCTCTCAAAAACATTGCTAGTGGGGGAGCAGACGCTCCAAAAAGTCACGTGCGGTGTCCCGCAGGGATCGATTTTAGGTCCACTGCTATGGAACGATTACTACGACGGGGTTCTGCAACTGAAAACGCTACCAAACGTCACAACCATGGGATATGCAGACGACCTAGCAATTGTAGTCACTGCAAAGACCAAGGAAAACCTAATAGCATCGGCAAACTGGGCAATACAGCAAATCACTAGCTGGATGAAGGAAAATAGACTGGATATAGTTGCGGAAAAAACAGAAGCAGTACTCTTGAGCGACAGTAAAAAGGTCAAAGAAGTTACCGTAGAAGTGTTAAGCAAAAATATCACCACCACTCGCGAGATAAATTAGAGAGAAGAGGCACATAATAAACACCAGCAAGAAGGCAAAAACATCTGTCAGGATGCTTGTTTGTCTTATGCCAAATATACAGGGTCCCACAGCACGAAAAAGGAGGCTGTTATGCGCAGTATCGCATTCCATAATCCTATATGCCGCCCCTATCTGGGCAAGGGGCCTGACACACCAGAAATACAAAGACATGCTACTGAAAGTGCAGCAGAAGATGGCCATACGCGTATGCAGCGCATACCGAACTGTCTCTACTAACGCAAGCCTTGTAGTTGCCGACATGCCACCCATAGACCTTTTGGTGAAAGAGAGAAAAAACGGATATGGGAAAAATCCAGCAGAAAAGCTGACCTTAAGGGGCGATACTTTAAAGAACTGGCAAAACCGGTGGGAGAAAACAAAAAATGTAGGCCAATGAACAAAGAAGGTTATCCTAAACATAGAAAAATGGGTAAGGAGAAGGCATGGGGTAACAAACTACTTCTTGACGCAGATGTTGACTGGGCATGGGTGTTTTGAGACGTACTTCCACAAATTCAAGACCCCAATATGTGCATATTGCCAGGATACGGACGATGTGGAACACACGTTCTTCAAATGCCCGCGATAGAACGACGAACGGAGAACGGCTGAAACCCAAGTCGGAGCCGCGTTGACTCCGAAAAACATCATGGCATACATGCTGAACACTATTGATTGTTGGAACATTATATCTACGATGGTAGGAGATATAATGAAGACTAAGGAAAACGAAAAAAAAAAAGAACAAACGAGGAAATAGCCCAACAAAAAGAAATGTAAGAGACAACCGAAAACGTGGACCAAACGATAACAACTAGGATCTGCAGAAATGCAGGTCCGGGCAAACTCCCCCGAAGTAATGCCAGATGGCGATTCCGGGGCTAGGTTTACATGAACGCCAAGTGGAATAGGGGTTAAGCGGATGAGAGCTTCGCACGCAGGCTGGTAGAGCTTCCCCCAGCCACAAAAAAAAAGACACAACTAACTAAAAAGACTAAAAACGCAGTCAAAGAAAAAAAAAAAAAAAAACGTGCCATCCTGGTTACTCTGGATGTCAAAAACGCTATCAAGTCGAATCAAGAACGAATAAAAAAACGCTGGTTAAGAAAAGTATCCTAATATACCATATCAACCTCATTTGCTAGTACCTGCGGAACAGGAGGATCCTAGTGGAAACAACCTCTTTGTTACAATGACCTGTGGTGTATCATAGGGTTCGGCCCTAGGACCGACTGAGTAGAATATATACTAAGACAACGTGTTCGAGATAGAGCTAGCAGAAGACATGCTTCTAATAGGATATGGAGACGATCTAACGTTGCTAGTATGCAAAACCATCGAACACATAGTGGAAGATACAAAAGTTGCCATTAGCAGAACAGAGGAATAGCTAGAGCAGAAAGAACTACAACTCAAGCTCCAGAAGACGGAAGCACTGATAGAAGGTGGATCCCTGAAGTATCTAGGTATTACGATAAGCAAGAATTTTAACCTAGAACCCCACATTGTGGAATCATCTAAGAAGGCTGAAAGGTCAGTAACTGCACACACTTCATTATGCTATACCGGCCACCTATATGGTATGACTATACTCACGGAAACAAGTACGAGAAGATGCTCCAAAAAGCCCAGAGTAAGGCTGCAATCAGGGTAGCGTCCACGTATCGGACAGTGTCGACGCGTGCAATTCATGTAGTTGCGGAAGTAATCCGGATGCAATTGTTGGCCAAGAAAAAACCTTATATGCCTGAAAGCATAAACCGCAGCAAGAAAAGACACTTTGGCAGCAGAGGAAATAGCGTGGAGCAAACCTGGTGAAATAGGCAAATAGACCAAGAAGTTAATTAAAGATATTGAAGTATGGCTAAGTCGTAAACACGGTCTCTTACTACGTAACTGAGTTCTTGACAGGCCATGGCTGTATTGGGAGTTACCTGAAACGTATAAATCTGTCTAACAGCAATGAATGCATGTACTGTAGTAAAATAGATAGCCCCTAACACACCCTGCTCGACTGCGGTGGTCTCACTGTCGGCTAAGTCAAATACTGAAGAATGGTTTTTTAGTCAGTAGGCATCTGTCGCCTAGATAGCGTCTCAGATAAATCCCTCACTATATCTTTTAAAGATTTACCTCTCCATAACCAATAAAAATCTCAGAATTGCAATAAAGAAAAGAAGTAAAAAACCGTTTGGATAGACATTGAAGACATCAGAATTGTGCCCTGTTACATCTCGCCCAACTGCCTCTTTGCAGTCTTTAAAGAGTTCAACTTTGCACTGGATAGAGAAACCAAGCAGACAAATAACAAGTGCTAATCGCAAGCGATTTTAATGCAAAGTCACCGGAATGGGAATTCAGAAACAAGGAAAAAAAAGGTGAAGTCCTCACAGAATTGCAGGGAAAAAAATAACCTTAATAAACAATGGCAAAAAACCCATATTTGAAAGAGAATCAAAAATCTCGTATATTGTCCTAACCATGTGCACCGAGACTCTTACAAGCGGAATAATTAACTGCCATGTCATGGAAACAGACATTAAGTCTGCATAAATACTTATAATTCAGCCTCGAAAGGCAACACCAGCAGCAGTAGTAACAAACACAGATCAAGTGAGCAAAAACAAGACTGGAAAAAAATCTAATTACAAATGTAACAGCAAAAAACTCCGAACTGCCGCAAGTAAGATGAAAGCAAAGAAAGTCACACATGACCCCGAATAAAATTTTAAAGATATCAATTGAAGAAATCCCGGAACAATTATTAGCAACTCTAAACACGATGTAGACAAAAGAAAAGTTCCCGACCCGGTGAAAGGCTAAAAAAAAAACTGGAAGAAAAAGAGGACTTAGCAGACTTTCAATTAGGAAAAAAAGTCCTCACTATGCCCCATAGAAATTGATAATTTCCATGGGACATATCTAGGGCAAAAAAATTTAAAAAAACACTCACGATTATAAAACTGTGTGCCCTAATCACGATCGACGTCAAAAGCTCTAGAGAAGAAAAACATTTCTGAACACCTCACAAGTGTTCTTCACAAATAGATTAATCGTGAATGAAAAAGAAGAGGAGCACGAGGTAATGGGAAAAGTACCACAAGACTCGGTATTGGACCCGCACTACTGAAACGTCTTGTATGACAACCTACTAAAGATAGACGTCCCCAGATATGTGACCTTCTTGGCATACGCAGACGACCTGGCAAAGCTAATTATAGAAAAAACCGCGGACGTAATAGAGACGACGGCAAACAACAACTTAAAAAAAATTAACCAGTAAGTGGCTGACCATAAGCTTAAGCTGGCAACCAAAAAAACAGAAGCAATTATGATTATCGACAGACAGAAGTAGGTTTGAAACTGGAAACAGATATAATTATCCCCAAAACCGGTTTAATTTACGTAGGCATAATAACCAACAAATTTCTTAAATTTGGACAACATATTAAGAGAGCAAAAAGCAAAAAAATATAGATTCGGCGTTCCTGGGTAGAACGCAGCCAAGATGCGGAGGTATTAGTAAAAAGAAAAAAAAAATCTTGTCATCGGTGGTTACATCTCTCGTTATGTATGTTAATAACAAGACAAGTTTGTGCTAGCCAGAATAATACCATACATGCTGTTGACAGAAGAGGGGCGTATTACTTGAGACATGAGCAAAAAAGATAAAGTAGAAGCAAGACAAAGCAGAAATGGCAAACAATGTAGAAAGCCCACAAAAGTCCTAAACATCGTCAGCTGGTTTAAAAGAAATAACATTCAGATATGATACTCCCTCGCCTAATCCCTAACTGAGCATAGGTATTTTAAAGCCTATCTGAAAATATAATAGACAGCGTCAAATGCGTGTACTGCAAGGAAATAGACACAAAGCAACTCACGCTGCTGGCCTGAGCAAAATGAAAAGCGGAAAGAAGAGAGACAGATGCCCTATGCACAGAGCCCAGGGCTGACAACATAATCAACTTTACGCTAGATAGCAGCCTGAGACATCAAAAAAAATTGTTGGTTAAAGTGACAGTTCATATTGATTCAACTCTCAAAAAAATCACTCAGTGTTGTCATAAAAATGACATTTCGTTTCTTGTCTCCACGCATTACTAGGTGAATACTAGTTGCAAAAATATGATATTTGTATCCAGTACATTCTGAGCAAATAGAACTTTGTAACTGACGTTTTTCACGTTTTCATGCAATTGTGAGACACAAAAAATTATTAATGAACCTAAATAACTTATTAGATAAAAAAAAACATGCGCATTATCCAAGACCTTTACTGAAATCAAAAGACAATTCTATAACTGAAAGAACTAGAAACAGAAAAACTAAAAATAAAACAAAAGTCCGCCAAGAGTGTATTTTGTTGCCCATACTCTTTACGGTATACTCAGAAAGTATGTCCAAGAATGCCAAAGAAGACGTAGAAATAGAGATAATAATAAATAACAGATAAATAAGTAACATAAGCTTCTTCAATGACTCATGTACCATCTCCAAAAATAAAGCAAACCGACAAAACATGCTAAAACTGTCGCAAATTACATTAATTAAACATTTTAAAACTTCTAAGAAGTATTTAGGCAAACTAAACCCATTTTATAAAATGCATGTGCAGTAGACTCAATGGCGTAACAAATCTCCAAAGTTGAGTCAGTTTCAAGACATATCAAGGAATCTGGAAACAATGACTGCAGTGATAACAAAAGTTTTAAGTACATTTTCATATAAATATTGTCCATTTCAAGAAGCATGGTTATCAGTAAGAGAAACTAAACAGGCGCTACCAAACTTAACTGCAAGACTAGTTAACAACAAAAATTATTTAAACAATTAATGGCAACAAACTCAAATGTTCAAAGAATAAAGACATTTAAAAACCATTTCAAAAAATCAATAATCAATAACTTTAACAATCATTAGAAATTTAAGGATTCATAAATAATATGGTATGATAGTGATATGTACAATGACGTTCCTAGTTTTCAAAGAAATTTATTCTCTGACAAAAAAGACTTCAAAATAATAAAGAAAAGCTGTAAAAATCCACAACATATATTTTTTTTTTAATTTCGCGTTTTACAGCTATTTTACATCGCCCCAGAAGTCTTACGACTTGTATGAAGGGGGTTGATGGGACCAACGGCTTATTAGGTGACTTCCGAATCACCCCGGTAGATAAAGAGCAAAGTTATTATTTTAGCCATATTCGAGGATCAAACAACCCCGAACTGTTAGCGTACTACGCTAACGCTCTATAACTGAGCTATCTCATCGTTATAAAAAATAAACCGGCAAGAAACCAACACTTAACCATGTCAAAATTTTTGAATCATAAGCATTTCTTCAAGTTCCAGACAGCCTACGCCAAAACCTTTAAATAAAATAAAAAAAACAATCTGGTAGAATACGATAGCAACCAACAAACTGCAGGCTCTAAATCCAAACAGATACAAGTGAAAGTTTTCAAAAACGTCATTCAATAAAAAGAAGTCACACAGTTCATATTCAAATCTCATTTAAAGGTTTGAGATACCATATTTCTAAAGAAACCCCATCTAAAATTAAAATAAAAAAACCTGTCAAGAGAAGCTAAATGACGCAACACTGACAATACAAATAATCAAAATGTTCCAACAACCTAAAGATATAACCTAAGACAACGCGCAAATTCTTTATCACTTCTGTACTGTATTAGCTGAACTTCAAGAAAGAATTGAATCTAACTAAAGAAATTTCAAACAGCTATAAAAAATGAAAATCCGTTGTTAAAAAAGAGCTGAATGTTCACAAAGTAAATAATATGTAGGAGGTCTCAAAGCCTAAACAAGCTTAAAAACAAAATAGATGTTTCGTGCCAAACCTTCAATTCAAAGAGATATGATACAATGAGAACAGTTCTAGCAAAAATAATCAAATATCTGAAAGAAACAAATCAAAAGTTTCCTTTGCAGCAAGGTATTTCAGGTTCTGATTTCGCTGATGATCTATTTCCAGAAAGTCTACTGCAAGTTATGCATTCATAATTAACAAATCAGCAGTATCATGGCCTAGTCAAAGCACCGTCAACCTATCAACATCTAAAGCAAAATACGTTGCAACTTTTAGTGCGTGCAAAGAAGTAATTTGGTTACAGACTTTGATAATTACACTATGTTAACAATCAAAGTGCAATCAAGTGCCACTTTATTTGTAAAAAATATATATGTTATAAAATAAAAGTCAAATTTCTACTTTTTTTTTTCTGTCTATGCTCTCAAAACCAGATAACAACATAACCAAACACGAGCTTCGTCCTATACGGCAAAGACACAAAAAATGGTTTAAATGATTTGACTCGGAAATACGGTATTTTACTAATGATATGTATCGCCAAATCCAAATAACCCCACGGCAAAATTTAGGGATCTTTTAACAAAACTGGGTAAGATATAAAGCATAAAAGTAAGCCGTTGCTGATCTTTTGTGCCTAGTCCCCCATATGGGGCTCTGCCAAAGAGGACATACGTAGTACAATCCTGACAAAATGGTTTAGGCCAAACCAAAATTCTGTCTTTTGATAGAACAAAATAATTGCTGGACTGCAAAAATACTGCCTATCGGTTGTAAAGAATGCTGGTTGAAACACTGTAGTTAAACTAACGCGGATATAAGGCATAGATTATAAAATTGTTACAAATGAGCACTCTGAGTCACATCAAGATTCCAGAAAAAAAGCAGTACAAGATCTGTTCCCGAGCCACCTAATGCTTGATTCAATGTCTGATGTGGTAAAAAAATATTCCGATTTGCACTGTAAAAAAATCAAAATGATAAAATTCAAAAGTTAAAAGCTAAAAAAGCGGCAGGCCTGGACCAGGTCCCTCTAGAGATGGTTAAAGCTTGTATATATCTAAAAAAACCGCTATGCATCACCTAGTTAAAAAACCAAAAAAAGGATAACTGCATATAAACCAATATGCCTGATAAATACGCTGAAGAAACTTCTTAAACATATCCTACATAAATATAGATACACGGTAGTCACAATCAATATGCCATTAACTAAGAAAGTATCCTTCCCTACCTCATTAATATAATTGAGGTGTACCTGAGAGATCGTGGCGCAATGGTCTAGGCATCCGATTGCTGTACCAAAGATTGTGGGTTCGATTCCCAAATACCGTGATAAACTTTTCACATGTCTATGCGCTCTCCCACTCTCCAACCCGCCTTGACAGCGTAGGGTTTTACGGCTAAAACCTTCTCTGATAGAGTGATGACATCTCTCCAGTGGATCAGAATCCACTTAAAACTGTAGGTTCCTTCTAATGTAAGTTGCCAATATTATAAGCAGAGAAGAGGCTATGCGTCAGCTATGGCGTATCAATGGCTGACGACACCTGAGAGATCGGACCATAAAAGTCGGGAACCCTATTATTTATGCAAATAACGTGCTGTGTTCCGCAAAGATTGACTCTAGTCCTGACTCTGTAAAACATATACTTTGACGGTGTAAAGAGACTTAATATAAATAAAAGTATGTTGGCCATTGCAAAAGCTGATACTTTAGAGTCGTAATAACTGGTAAGCGCAAGAAAGATGCTAGCAAAATAGATCGGAAAATAGACAAAAAAACCTGTCGCTACAAAACAAAAGCACTAATCCTAACAAGCTAAACAACATCACAATAAGAGTGAGAGGCGTAAACTTCGACAACCAAAGAACCACCAAATACCTGGGTGTACCGCTGGGGCATAAGTTCCTACATATTTAATGTAGAAACACAATGCGAAGACCAAAACCAAAGCAGTGGATGTAATAATGCCCAACATAAGAAAAGCAGGACACAATAAATAAAAAACTTTGTACTCGGTGGTCAACTCAATTATATTATATGGGACAACAGTGTGTCAAGTAGTAAACAAAAAATTTAGGACGTTGATGAATAGGATCCCAGAGAAATTAAGGCAATTGCGGTAGCTAGTGCTTACCAAAACGTCACTACACGAGCTGGTGGCAGGAGTCATTCGAATACATCTGCTCGCCAAGAAAAGATCCTACTCTCCAGCAAACAAGAAAAAAAGAGCCAGAAATCACTCGCTGTATGAGAGATAAAATTAAAAGTTCCATATGAAACTGCAACCGCACGAACCAGGTCCTTAATAAAAGAGGTAGAGTAATTTCTCACCAAACTCCTGAAAAGACACGGTTGCTTTAAAAACTATAAGTGCATAAGCATCAGGACTCACAACAATTGCACACACTGCTAAGATACCCCGGAACACATAATCCTAAAATGCGATAAGAACACTCAAAAAAGAAGATGCATACGCTAAGTGTCAGCAGCATCATTGACAAGATATTCAGCGACAAAGACCCATGTAACTCTATCTCAAACGTAATACAAAAGGTTATGAAGAGTAAAAAAAAAAAGAGAAAAGACGGGTAAAGCAATGCCAAGAGCTGGATCTCGCTCTTCCTAGCAATAGACAAGATACGGTTTTAGATGGTAAAAACCCGGCACTACTGTATAGCATTGGCTACCAATGTCTTAACAATATTCAACTTAACCGGATAAAACTATTGCTTGGAATGATATTTAATTACAGATGTTCAATTTGAGGTTTAATTTAAAAAAAGTTTTTTTTTTAATATTGTGCTTGTACTTAAAATAAGATTCTGAAATTTAATGGTACTGCCAAAACCAAAGTGTTTTAAAAGTTTATAAAAAAAAAACTTTGCAAATTATAATTCTAACAAAAGAATAAATATAAATCCTATTCTGTTGAAATCAGTGAATAAATGTTATAAGTGTTATAATCCAGTCTAGTAAAACATTGTTTAGATGGCAAAATGATCACAAAAATATCTGTAGAAAATGTAAAAATCTGCATACGCAGATGCTTATTTTATTGTCAATGTTTAAATAGAATTTAGAAGAAATAATGATTCAGATTATGTAGGTTTTGTAAATGCACGCATACAGAAATGGAAATATAATATAATCATAAATATGTAAACACAAGAATAAATGACCTAAAGCCTTAGTAAGACCAATAAAAATTATTAAATATGAAAACTTACCTGCAATATATCATTTCCTTATTGCTACTGAAGCATCCATATGGTGGGCATCTCTCTGGAAGCTCAAAAACTATAACACCATTCGAACCAGAAACCGCCAACAGATTGTTGCTATTGTTTACAATCATATTTTCCGGTATGAAAAACGGAGGCGACATGGGAAGAAGAGTCTAGAACAAATAAAAACAAATTAACACTTTAAATAAATATATTTAAAACATAATAAAAGAAAAGTAACAAATAAAAGTCGATAACTAGTTTTAATCAACTTATTTAATCATCATTTAATAAGACATATTTTATTAAGTTAATTAATTCCATTATTCAATTAATTCAAAATCACGTGTCACTATACATCACAAGAAAAACTAATGATTATAAAGATTTTTATGGGTGTGTAGACAATTATCTAACATTTGTACAAAAGTCAGATAAAATCTCACGTGACAATTGTCGCACCTTATTCAATTACTAAATTACCCACAGGTGTTGAACGCGAATTTATCTACACACCTAATTTTTCAACATCCATAAAAAAAGCTACGTGAGACCTCTTGATTAATTCACCTGGAAATATTATTCGAAGGAAGGAATAATAAAATACTAACATTTCACCCGGAAAATTAACCGAACCTCTTTAATATTTTATACAGTTTGAGCTGAACTGTTGGATGGAAAGTATGACAGACTGGCAATGGCTTAAATTGACGTTCCTGCATTTTTTTATTATTTATTTTTAATTGAATGTCTCGGTCCCACGGCGATCGCCTTCTTACGTCTACGTGGAGGATTTCTTCGCGGTATACATTAATGAAAGAATCTTCGTGGAAAATAATCCTGACGATGTTAATAAAATATTTTTCGATTATAATTTTTAATTGCATAAGGTAATACAGATTGTAACTTCGTTGCCTATACAATTTAAAATTGCATGTTAACAGACGTTATATTTTGTCAAAAAATTACAAAAATAATTGTAAAAAATTATATAATTATTTTATTTGACAACATACAGTAAGGTATGGTTTATAATAATTCCATAGTATTAATTTTAAAGTTACAGTTTGTGACTAAGTGTTACAGTCAGTTACTGAATACTATTGATTATTTATTTTCTTCTTTTTACTGCAAGATCACAATCCAAATGTTACAAAAACATGCAATAATTTTCAGCAGTAGAACTTGAGACTTACTTGAAAAATTGTCTTGTGACAAAGTGTTTTATCGCTAAAACAATCAAGATTACTAAACGCAGATCATAATCACTTAATAGGAATCATTAAATGCACAAAACAAGCAATAATGACTAAATGCGCTCTCGCATCTTTAGCGCATTTTAGAAATAAAATTTTGACTAAGTGTTCATTAACAGACAATTTGTAAGCAACATTACTAATGTTAAAGATGTTTCTTCACAGCCCACCATAATCATTGCAATTTTAACAATTTTATTATTTAATTGCCAACTAAATGCTGCAACGTATTTAAATTATCAACTTCAAACAATGATGTCATTAAAAAAATATTAAAAGAAAAAAAAAAGGAAGCAGAGAACATAATTAAGGAAAGAAAAGAAAATTACTACAAAAACAAAATAAAAAATGCAAATGGAAATCAAGCTAAACAATGGTCGGAAATAAATAGTATGTTAAACAAAACAAAGAAAAAAACAAAACAAGAAATAACAGAAATTATAACAAAACACGGACAAAAAATACAGATAAAATTGACATAACAAACGAACTGAATAACTACTTTGCAACAGTGGGAAAAAACTTGGCAAACAAAATTAAGAAGAATAATGACAGAGAAATAATAACAACTGTAAGAATAGAAGAAGAAGCTACGTTTGACAAAACAACAGAAGAAGAGATAGAAAATATAATCAAACAACTAAAAATAAGAAGCGCCCCAGGAGAAGATCAAATAACCCATGACGTAATAAAAGTTATAAAAAAAGAAATAGCACCAATACTGAAAAAAATAATAAATAAAATGATACAAACAGGTGAATACCCACAAATGCTTAAAAAACAAACTATAAAACCAATACACAAAAAAGGAGAAAAATCAAAATTAGAAAATTATAGACCGCTATCGCTTATATCAGTGTTAAGCAAAATAACAGAAAAAGCAATATATAACAGATTAATGACACACATAAACAAACATAACATAATAAACAAAAGACAATAGGCATTTCAAAAAAATTCAAACACAATGGGTATAACAACTGACATAATACAACACATAGCACAAAAGCTGGATGAAAAACAATATGTAATACCAATATTTATAGACATGAGAAAAGCTTTTGACACCATCGACAAAGACAAATTGATCAAGAAAATTGAAACTCTTGGAATAAGAAACACAAATTTAAAATTACTAAAAACATATATTAAAAACAGAACACAAAGAACAAGAATAAACGACATACTTAGTACATCAACAATAGCAGAATATGGGCTACCACAAGGTTTAGTACTAGCACCAATATTGTATATATTATACATAAATGATATATATGAGATAAACTTGACTGGAGAAATATATGCATATATGCTGACGACACATGTATTATATATCACGGAAAAAACAAAGAAGCAATAGAAAGAAACATAAATGAAGACGTTAAGAAATTAACTAAATGGTACGACGAAAACATACAAACAATAAATGAAGAAAAAACGACGTATATGGTAATAAGACAAAAAAAACAAAAGATATTGACATAAAAATTGAAATAAATAACATACCAATTACCAGAACAAAACAGACAAAATACTTGGGAATAATAATAACAGAGAAACTAACATGGGATACACAAATAAACAAAATATTAAAAGAAAGTGCAGCAACAATAGGAGCTGTCTATATTTATCAAAAATTAACTATTTAATAAATATATGGGGTGAGACAACAAAAACAAATATACAAAAAATACAAAGACAACAAAACAAAATACTTAAAATAATACATAAACTACCAAAGCTAACACCAACAGAAGAAGTATACAAAATAATCAACGAAACAAACATTAACGAAAAAATAAAAATAGAAAAATGCAAACTAATATATAAAATTAAAAATAAAGAAATTAAAACAAATCTACAAATAATATTAAACAAAGAAATTCACGGACATAACACGAGAAGAAGAAGTAATATACATGTACACACAACAAGGACAGAAAAGGCGAAAAAAACAATACTAAGCAATGGACTAATCACATACAATGAACTACCTGAAAATATTAAAAAAACGAAAACTTATAAAGAATTTAAAACAAAAATAAAAGAACACTACATAATAACAAGACCAAAACAAACAAATAAATAAACAAACATGATAATACACACAAAATAAGATAAATGGAAAGAGAAAATAAAAATGGTGCCCCGAATACGAAGCTTTGCAGCCTACCATATATGGAAACGGTGCAAAGCAGCAAGTGGGGAGAAAAAAAATATAATGTTGTAAATATGTAAATATATTATAATAAATTTAGTTAATAAAAAAAAAAAAAAAAAAAGTTTTTATTTAACAACTGTTCAATCTAATAAATGCAAGAAATATAATTTATCGTCGTCATTAATCTACCTAAATCCTGCAATAATATAACTTTGATCAATAATATTAAAAACTAAGTCAGCAAACTTGTTATCATTCCTGACTCAATTTGAGTATTTGTGGCATTAAGACTAAAATATTGATTAGTAATTTTTTTGACTAAGTGCTTCAAAATTCAGATTGACAAAGTATGTCAGCTTATAATTTAAGATGACTGAAATATTTTGAATAATATAGACTGAAAATAACTTCAAGTAAGTGCTTAGATTAATAGTGACTATGTGCTCTATAGTTTTTCATATGAGCTGCAGCTTACTTAATTGACCCAAATTGAAAAAATTTCAGTACTTATAATTACAAATAATTATGAAAAAAATCGCTAAAAAGTGACTAAGTGCATTATTGTAGGTAGTTTATGCATTTTTTGACTAAGTGCTGCTTCAAATAACCAAAGTATAATTAGTTTATGACTAAAAATACCTGAAGGTAATTCAATAATTTAGATTAATAATCGCATCGCTGAGATTTCACGTAAGTGCTTAAATGTATATAGTGACTAAGTGCTATTCAACTTTTTATATAAGTTTTAAACATACTTAGATAAACCAAATTAAATATATTCTAAGTACTTCAAATATTCTTAAAAAAACTACTAAGTGTATTATTGTGAATAATGTTATTTTTCTAATAAAAAAAGAGTATTTTAGTTATTTCTCAATTAAATATTGTGTAGTGTAGTTATTTTTTTTTTAAGAAAGTGTAATTTAGTTATTTCTTTACTAATAATTGTGTAATTTCGTTATTTTTCTACTTAATAAATTGTATTTTAGTTATTTTTTATTAAATAAAGTGTATTTTAGTTAATTTTCTATCAAAATAAGTGTATTTGAGTTAATTTTCTATTGAATGTATTTTAGTTATTTCTTTAATAAATATTGTATATTTTAGTTATTTTACTATTAAATAAAATGTATATTAGTTACTTTTTTATTTAATAAAGTGTATTCTAGTTATTTCTCAATTAAATAACGGTTTTTTAGTTATTTTTGTATTAAATAAAATGTATTTTAATTAATTCTCTATTAACTCTTTTGACTAAATGCTGTTTCAAAATTTATTAGATTAGATTAACAAAGTGCCAATTTATAATTCAAAATTTAAATAATTTAGACTAAAAATCACTTCAGTTAAATGAGAAAAAAACTAATTGCTTAACATTTATAGTGACATTTTTGATTAAGTGCTGTTTAATAGTTTGTCAGATTGACAAAGTATGTCAATTTATGACTTAAGATGACTAAAGTTAATTTAGACTAAGAATCACTTTCCAAAGTAAAAAAAGTTATAACTTACTTCATTGACCAACCCTACCGCTCAAGTGGTAGTCATCAAAATATTAAATATCACCTCCACCTGCTCTAAATAAAAGACTTCTAACACTTGCAAAAAAAACATTCAATTCTTTGATAACAAACACTCAGGCAAGTGGGCGGGTATTCCAGACCAAACTATTGTT
The DNA here is from genome assembly GCA_963932245.1 of Tachinus rufipes. Taxonomy (NCBI): domain Eukaryota; kingdom Metazoa; phylum Arthropoda; class Insecta; order Coleoptera; family Staphylinidae; genus Tachinus; species Tachinus rufipes. The sequence goes on from OZ010748.1 coordinate 59,176,433, forward strand.
TGGTAATCATAATCTGGAGTGACCAACAGTATCGCTCAAGTGGTGGTCTCTAAAGATTAAATATTACCTCCAACCGCTCTAACTTTAAGAACTTCTAACACTTGCAAGAAAGAAAAAAATATCACCTCCACCTACTCTGATTAAAAGACTTCTAACACTTGCTAAGAGATAAAATTTTTAATTCTTTAATAACAAAAACTTGGGCGGGTGAGGGCACTCCAGTTTACACTACTGATTGGTAATCATAATCTCGAGTAATCGGCCAAGTGTTGATCATCAATAAATTTAATATCACCTCCACCTTCTCTGACTAAGGAACTTCTAACACTTGCAAAAAAATAAAATTTTAAATTCTTTGATAACAAAACACCTGGGCGGGTTGGTGAGCACTCCAGTTCAAACTACTAGGTAGTAATCATAATCTGGAGTAATCTGCCGAAGTGGTGGTCATCAAAAGATAAAATATCACCTCCACTTGCTCTAAATAAAAAACTTCTAACACTTGCAAGAAGAAAAAAAAATCAATTCTTTGATAACAAACACTTAGGCAGTTGGGTGGGAACTCCAGTTAAAACTACTGGCTTGCAATCATAATCTAGAGTGATCCACCCACCCGCCCAAGTGTTGGTCATAAAAAGAGTATATATCACCTCCACCTGCTCTGACTAAGGGACTTCCAACAAATGCTAAAAGATGAAATTTTCAATTCTTTCATAACAAACACCTGAGCTGATGGGTGAGCCTCCAGTTCAAACTACTGGCCGGTAATCATAATCTGCAATGACCCACCCATCCGCCTAAATGTTGGCCATCAAAAAATTAAATATCACCTCCACTTGCTCTAACTAAAATACTTTTAAAACTTGCAAGAAAAAAAAAATCAATTCTTTAAAAACAAACACTTGGGCGGGTGGGTAAGCACTCCAGTTCAAACTACTGGGTGGTAATCATAATCTGGAATAACTCGCTCAATTGGTGATCATCAAAAGATTAAACATCACCTCTACCTGATCTGACTAAGAAACTTCTAACACTTGCAAGAACAATTCTTTGATAACAAACACTTGATAGGGTGGGTAGGCACTCCAGTTCAAACTACTGGCTGGTAAACATGATCTGGAGTGACCCAGCTACCCGCCCAAGTGTTGGACATCAAAAGATTAAATATCACCTCCACCTGCTTAGACTAAAAGACTTCTAACACTTGAAAAAAGATAAAATTTTCAATTCTTTGATAACTAACACCTAGTCGGGTGAGTGGGCACTCCAGTTCAAACTACTGGCTGGTAATCATAATCAAAAGTAAACCACTCGGCCTCCCAAGTGGTGATCATCAGATTAAATATCAACTTCACCTGCTTTAACTAAAAGACTCCTAACAGTTGCAAAAAAAAACAAATTTTCATTTCTTCAATAACAAATACTTAGGCGGGTGGGTAAACACTCCAGTTCAAACTACTGGCTAGTAATCATGATCTGGAATACCCCACCCACCCGCCCAAATGTTGGTCATCAAAAGATTAAATATCACCTTCACCTGCTGTAACTAAAAGACTTTTAACACTTGCAAAAAAAAAGAAATTTTCAATTCTTTGATAACAAACACTTTGGCAGGTGGGTGGGCACTCCAGTTCAAACTACTAGCTGGTAATCATGATCTAGAGTGACATATCCACCCGCCCAAGTCTTGTTCATCAACATATTAAATATCACCTCCACATGCTCTGATTAAAAGACTTCTAACACTTGCAAGGAGAAAAAAATATCAACTCTTTGATAACAAACACTTTGGCGAGTGGGTTGGCACTCCAGTTCAAACTAATGGCTGGTAATCATGTTCTGAAGTAACACAGCCACTCGCCCAAGTGTTGGTCATCAAAAGATTAAATATCACCTCCATCTACTCTGACTAAAGGACTTGTAACACTAGCAAAAGAAAAAAAAAATCAATTCTTTGATAACAAATACTTGGGCCAGTGGGTGGGCACTCCAGTTCAAACTACTGACTGATAATCATGATCTAAAGTGACCCACCCACCCGCCCAAGTGTTGGTCGTCAAAAGATTAAATATCGCCTCCACTAAGAGACTTGCAACACTTGCAAGAAAAAGAAATTTTCAATTCTTTGATACAAACTACTCTGGTTAGTCATCACAAAATTTAATATCACCTCCACCTGCTCTGACTAAGGGACTTTTAACACTTGCAAGAAAAAAAAAATTTCAATTCTTTGATAATAAACACTTGTGGGTGGGCACTCCAGTTCAAACTACTAGGTGGCAATCATAATCCGAAGTAACCCGCCCAAGTGGTGGTCATCAAAAGATTAAATATCACCTTCACCTGCTCCGACTTAGGGAGTTCTAACACTTGCAAAAAAATAATATTTTTAATTCTTTGATTACAAACTCCTGAGCGGGTGGGTGGGCACTTCAGTTCAAACTACTGGCTAGTAATAATGATCTGGAGTGACCCATCCACCCGCCCAACTTTTAGTCATCAAAAGATTAAATATCACCTCCATCTGCTCTGACTAAAGGGCTTCAAACAATTGCAAAGAGATGACATTTTCAATTCTTTGATAACAAACGCCTGGGCGGGTGGGTAGGCACTCCAGTTCAAACTACTGACTAGTAATCATGATCTGGATTGACCAACCCTACCGCTCAAGTGGTGGTCAGCAAAAGATTAATTATCACCTCTATCTGCTCTGACTAAAGGACTTGTAACACTTGCAAGGAAAAGAAATTTTTAATTCTTTGTTAACAAACACTTGGGCGGGTGGGTAGTCACTCCAGTTCAAACTACTGGCTAGTAATCATACTCTGGAGTAACCCAACCACCCGCCCAAGTGTTGATCATCAAGAGATTAAATATCACATCCACCTGCACTAATTAAGGGACTATTAGCACTCGCAAAAATAACAAATTTTCAATTCTTTGATAAAACTAGGGTAGGTTTTTCTAATTCTTCATGGTATGCATGTCATTCCATCATAGAACATTTGACTTGGAGGAAGGAGTATAACCTTGATTATCAAGTACTGCAAATATTATATCTTCATAAATTATTCCAGCTGCTGCTTTAACTATTCATAAACTTTTCTTCATTGTCATTTTCTTTCACTTCGCCCATGTTGATCACAAGCCCTAATGAAAAAAAAATAGAGTGATCAAGAAGTATCACCTTCCTAAAAAAAAACATGAGTTCAGCTAGCTACGGCTGATAGCACTCATTAAAAAAGGCCCCTGCCTGGGTTACAGATAAAAACAGCCAAAATGCTGATGTCAATTGACCGCCTAGAAGCTGTGATTTGACCCAGTTCGATTTTTTTTGTGGAACCTTAAGGATAAGTGTTACGCTAACCATCCAGAGACGATTGACAAAATCAAAAATGCCATTCATACGATTGAAGCCCAAACAACCAAAAATGTACTAAAAAATTGAGTTAATCGGATGGGTTACAGTCAAGCCAGCCGTGCCGTCATTTGAAAGATGTGTTTCATTCTTAAATAAAAATGTCTAATCATTCAAACAAACCCATAATTTAAAAAAAAAAATTATTAGTTTTTTATTTATAACCGATTCAAACTCCAAAAGTTAGATGACCCACCCTTTACTTAACATTTATCGACTACAAAAACACGTTTGATTCTATTGAGCTATGATCAATTTTTTTCGATATAAAGAGTTATTCACTATTTCCCTAGAGAATGTCATTAAAAACATGTCGTGGGAGAAAAAAGTATTAAGATGGCAAATATTTAAACCACTTGCAATTCAATGATGAAATTATCCAAATAAGCTCTCCAAGAACTCAAAAGCATGCTAGAAAAACTAAGTCGTCTCAAAATATACCAAGAAGCAAAAGATCAACCACATCAAATGGACGGTCACAAAATCAAACAAATAGACAAATACAAATATCTTGAACATCAAATAAAACTGAGCAAGAACAATAAAGCAGCAAAAATCACCAGAAAAGTGAGACAGAGCTAAGCTGCATTTGAAAAACTCAAGTATATCCCCAAAAACCCTGACATACCGTACTGCTTGAAACGTAAAATATATAACAAGTGCATACTACCCGTTACAACATACGGCCTCAAAACGATGTCATAGACAGTAAAAAGCACAATCAAATTAAGAACCTGCCGACAAGCAATGAAACCTGTACACAAAGTAAGAAATCAAAAAACAAACTAAAGTTAAAAATGTGATTGGACAAACTGCACAACTGAAGTAGAGCTAGGTAGAACATATAGCTAGGGAAAATACCAACAAATAAACCCACCAAGTCACACATTGGAAGCCAAAAACCAGTAAACAAAGCATTTAAAGCAAAAAAGATGGCTTGATGGCATAAAACACATCCCAGAAAATAGTATTAAGTCGAAAAAAAAAAAAGAAATACTTAAAATACTTAACATTAAAAAATTAAATTTATGAAAAAAAAAAAATTCTAAACTAAAATCATCCATAGACGCGTTTCGAGGTTTACCTCTCATCAGTATGGCTTTATTTATTTAAACTTAATAATTGATTTTTAACTTACTTCGTCAACATTGTTCACCAAATACTTAAAATACTCTAAAAGAGGCCTATCTTCAGCAGCAAACAGTTACAGACTAAAAAGAAAAAGAGGGAAAGTACCAGAGCTCAAAATATCATCATTTAAACAAATAATTGCAAAATTTCTTCATATCTTTCCTTCAGCTAATTTTTAATTTTTTGATCTGTTGCAGGCTCAACTTGACACGCATCTCTGAACTCATTGACAGTAACTTGACATCCCTCATTATTTTCAATATAGAAGAGTAAATTTTCCATAATATCATTTTCTGGACGGCTTCTCGTACCCTCCTACCTTTAATTGTGTAATATGCTTATTTTTTTCTTTTAATTCCATATAAAAATCAATCTATAGCAGACAAATTACCAATTACATAATAACTTTACAAAAAAATTATAAATAATTAAGCTCAAAACCGGGTTACACACAACTTGGACCAGAATTACTTGTAGGCTACTATATTGTCAAGGTGACCATCATGATCATGTCGCTTGGAGTTAACAACAATGTCCTCAGGTTATTTGCTTGTAAAGCGAGAAATAAAGTTGTTTTTTAGTTACCAAACTATCAATCGCGATGTGCAGAAACAACGCAATAAATAGCAATTTATCAAATCGGTTGTTCATTTGAGCTTCATTCCATAAATAAATTTGAATAAAACAATTTAGTTTAACAATTAATTATTAATGCAACAGGTAATGAATAAACGGTATTTTGGAAATAATTTTACTAATTTTGATAAATCAGTATATTCGACAAGTCACAATATTATATTTTTGTAAAATAAAAAAAAGCTAAATTATATATTTTGAAAGAAAGTTCCGAACATCATCATATTCGATAAAAAAATACATTATGTGCAACACAACGTAAAAAATGTCTAAATCCCTTGACAGCATAATTAAAAATAAAAAGGAAGCGTTTCTCATGAAAATATATTTAAATGTAATCCCTAATCCCGCATAAAAATCACTCAATATTTAAGCCGAGTCGAGTGGAAGACATGGAGCACACTTTTTTCTCTCTGTTCAGTATCTCCCAAAGAGCACTTATTAGCCTTGCACATTGTTACCAAATTGTAATACACAACGTCGTTAATAAGCGCCAGGATGAGAGGCAAATGGGGGGTAGGAGAGGGTGTAGGTGGCAAGATTTTTCCTCCTTTTCCAAACCATTGAGAAGCGGCAACGGTCAGCCCCCATATACGAAAAGAGAGAGCAAGATATTATGCAAATAATTCGAGCGTGCCAAATAAAAAGTGGCAGTTTACATTTGCAGACTTTAAAAGTCGTTGACTAATTCATGCCGACTTATTCGCGAGAGTCCCGATGGGGGTGGCGGTCGGCCATACTCCTCCCGCCGATCCCGAGAACCATCTTTCGAGATTAACAATAAAAACTGTTGTCGCATTAAGAGAAAAATGCACACAGTTGTTCGATTAATATATTCAGGACCCTTAAAGCGTCGTCTCATCTCACTCGTGTACACGCTATTCATCTCGCTTCTAAAACGTTATGCTTCTGGTTTTTAATTTTTTATCCTTGGAAATATTCCGCAGAGATTAATAAGGCCTGAAACGCGATGGCCGCCTTCGGCCCGAATTAAAATACAGGAAAAAAGGGGGAGAACGATATCTGTTGTGCGTTATTATATAGGGGGTGGGAGGGTTAGCGCGCAAAAAAATGTCCGCCTTATTTACGACTATTTACCTGATTATTTATTCCTTTGTCTGTGTTAAATATTAAAATGCGTCTGACTAATTAAACATTCACATTTACAAAGCGACCTTTCTTTTTTTATTTCCCCCTCTGGAACTCTTGTAGGTTTTAATTTTTTTTATTAAACCACCTCCATCGATTGACATTAAACGTCATGCTACATTTATTATTTAAATTTATTATCAAATTCTAGTTCTAAATGTAAATATTGCCATCGATAAACTAAGTGATTATTTAAAAGTAAACATAATATAAATCATTTTTCATCCCTTAGCAAAATCACATTTTCACTTTCCTCTCAATTAAATTTAAAAACCGTAATAAATCTCCAAAGGAAAAATTTTATGCGGCTCTGGAGGCAATAAAAAATTCCGTATCGCGTTATAATTTTCCCGATCACTATAAAATAAATGGGCGCCGTGTCGCTGCCGGAAATAGCCTTGCCCGGTTAATATCGAAAAAAATAATAACGTCTCTCCAGATTGCTGAGTCCCCTTTTAATCCAGGTTATTGCCTAATTTAAATCGGCTCGCGGTGTGAGGCGAATGAAGGAACGAAAGCGCGAGCTATATAAATTATTGAAATTATTATATTAAAAAATCCATCTAAGAAGTCAAAGAGGCCCATTATCCGGTAGCCCATTTTAACTAATGGTCTCCCCACAGTATTTTTCCACTCTCCTTGCTGTGTTCGAGAAGCCTGAGGCAACGGCATGCAATTAGGACGATCAATTTGTCTTATAGATTACGTAGCAAGGGAAAAAAGTTGCACATTATATCAATGTATGAGGTTGGAAAAATAACGGTTGTGGTATTTTGCATAATTAAGCTATCAGCTTGGCTCAGAGTTATGATTAAGAAAACCCAAAAATATAAGCACATAACAAACGATACCATAAATATTTACTAATAATATAACTAATAATACTAAATAGGGTCCAACAAAAAATATAAAAGATTGATATTTTTGCAAAAGCATTATTTCTAAGAGTTTTAAGATAATAATAACAAAATTGTAAATAGACTATATTCTAACACGTATGAACTATTATTATATTATTACAAAGAGTTTATAAATGAATGAGATTATGTAATCACTTTAAATATGCCGCCTTTTTAAAATTGTCCACTATACTATTTGTTTTGACAGTTCAACTTTGACAGCTGTCAAGCAAGCAAGGTTATAAAAATATATATAAATAGACTAGAGCGGCACAAATGTACATTAGATGGTAACATAATCCCAAACATTTATAATCACCCTGTATATAGGTGATAAACCAAAAACCTACGGCTGAATAACTCTGTTATTTTTTAACCGATTTGAATTCAAAAATCATTTTAAATGGTTAATAAAAATCGGAAAACAAAATATAAGTTGTTTTACATTATTATCACGTGTACAACACACTCCTAGAGTTTGGTCTCTTCCTAAGAGAAAAAAAAACCTTTAACGGGGAAATTCAATTCTTCAAAAGGCTTCTAGTGTGGAATTAGGGTTACCCATATGTAGGGTTTGCCCGACCACACTAAAAACCGCTTCTGTTTGTCAGCAAAACGGGATCGCAATAGCATTACTTCATTACGCCTGCCTTGTGTTGTTTGTTTGGTTGTCTCTTTCTTTCTTCTTTTTTTCTTTGATAACGTGTGTAATCATTTTGTCAATCTTTCTCCACGAGTATTAGTTTTCCAGCATTGTTTCAATCAATGTTAATCCACATTTTCCGATCAGTGGTTTAGTCCAGCTAGCTTTACCGCCCTAGCCTTTTTGCCATCTATTTCCCCATTTTTTCTGCAGATTTCTTTCTAAATTAACTGCTCTTTTCCCGCTTTATCTACATCTTCGATCTTTCCTCTACAAGGATGACAGATATTATCCCTGCACCGCTTCCAAGAAGATAGTACGAATGGCACTAAATCATATGAAAAACAGAAAATCTTCGGGTACTGATAGAACAACTAGCAAAATCCTGAAAATGGGAAGAGATACCTTAATAGAGACTGTGCGAATTCTACTAAATGAATGTTTGAAAGAAGGGAAAATACCAACAGAATAGCAAGATACTCAGATTACCCTAATTTACAAAAGAAAAACAACACAAACATTGAAAACTATCGCCCAATCAGCATACTCTCACATCAGTATAAATTACTCACAAAAGTTATAACAAACCGCCTAACAAACAAATTCGACTTCTACCAGCCCCCTCGAGCAGGCAGGTTTTCGAAAGAGATTTAGTAAAGTAGGCCACTTCCACACCATTCGATCGCTAATCAAAAAATCTGTCAAATACAACATCCCTTTACACCTAGCCTTTGAAGATTATAAGAAAGCGTTCGACTCGATCGAGATATGGGCAGTATTAAATGCAATGACCAACGCACGTATTGACTCCAGATACTCTAACCTACTAAACTACATCTATAAAAATGCAACACTCTAAATTAAGCTGGACGATGACACTATTACTAACAAGGTTCCTATTAGAAGAGGAGTAAGGCAAGATGATACCATCTCACCAAAACTCTTCACGCTGAAAATGGAGGATGTCTTTAAACGCTTGGACTGGGAGAAGAACAGTGTAAACATCTATGGGATACATCTGAACCATTTGCGTTTTGCCGACAACATCGTTCTTATTAGCTCGGACATCAGAGAGTTAAAAAGCTTGCTCACACAACTAAATTTAGCATCCAAAGAAGTCGGACTCGAGATGAACCTCAAGAAGACCAAAATTATGAGTGATTCTAAAATTCCCATCTACATAAAACAAAATGTGGTGGAAAACGTGGCAGTGTATGTGTACCTGAGTCATGGAATCAGACTTGTACCAAAGTAAAACGCAGAATTTGAATGAGTTGGGCAGCATTCAGTAAGTTGAGTTACATACTGAAATATTAAAATATCCCATACAGACTAAAAAAGGAGGTGTACAATAAGTGCATCCTCCCCGTAACTACGTATGGTCTTAAAACAACTACCCTTACCAACAGATCAGCAGACAAGCTGCAAACTTGCCAAAGGGCAATGGAAAGGGCCATCTTAGCCTAAATTCAAAACACCGAAATCCGCAAGCAAACAGGTGTCGAGAATGTTATCACATGAATCGCAAACCTTAAGTGAAACTGGGCAGGCCATGTTGCAAGACAGGACCCAGCAAAGTGGACAATACGGCCTATGCAGTAGAGACCCCGGACCTCTAAGAGAAGTGCGGAAAAACCCCAAAAAGTTAAAAGAAGGCCTATGTCCAGAATTGGATGGATACAGGCTAAAGAAGAAAAGAAGAAGAAAAAGAAGTACGGTATACACTGCATACGCTTAGTCCAACTCTTCTTTGAATTGCAGCAAGCATTTGAAGTTTTCTCTTCTCTTAGATTGCATAGCAACATATACAAGCTGCGTACAGGATTATAAAGTTTAGAACCGAGCAAAGTAGTCACCTTTTGCTGGATGTAGGACCGTCTCTTTTAGGCATTAGCCCCGCTAGCGCTATTAGTGCTTTTTCTGCATTTGCGCCTGCCGTTTTCAGGTGCTCTACCTAGTTGTTGTTCCAGCTGAATATAACTCCTATGTATTGGATGCTTAGTATTGAGGTAATTCTTTTCCCTTAAACATCAATTTCCCCACCTATGAGCCGCCCTCCGTATAGGACTACCACTTATGTTGTTTTATTAGCCAGTTCAAGTCAACAACATAATAAAACAAAATAAAGCAACACTAACACCAGTTTTAGTACACATAATAAATAAAGTCATTGACACAGGTATATATCCAAACTACATGAAGAAAACAATAATAGTGCCTATACATAAAAAAGAAGATAAAACAAAACCAGAAAACTATCGACCAATTTCTCTGCTATCAACATTAAATAAAATATTAGAAAAAGTAATCCATATTAGACTAACAGAACATATAAATCAAAATAATATAATATACAAACAACAATATGCTTTTCAACAATACTCGGGAACAACAACAGCAGCCTATGATCTTGTAGATCACATAAAAAACAAACTAGATCAAAAAGAAACCGTAGTAGCAATTTTCATCGACATGAAAAAAGCTTTTGATACTGTATCAAAATCAAAGCTTATAGAAAAATTAGACGCGATAGGAATAAAAGGCAACGAATTGAACCTAATAAACACATACCTCAAAGACAGACCACAAAAAACAAAAATAAACTCTATAGAAAGCGAACCGATGCAAGCTGAATACGGAATTCCACAAGGAGGAATCCTTCCGCCGACATTATACATACTATATACAAATGACATATTAGAACTAAAACTACACGGTACACTTTACATATATGCCGACGACACCTGCATTATATACTCAGGAAAAGAAAACAAAAAAATAGAAAAACTTATCGAAGAAGACATAATAAAATTAGAAACATGGTATTATAATAACCTACTCACTATTAACGAAACAAAAACAGAATTCATGATCTTTAATAACAAACAAGAAGAAATTCCAATCACAATAAAAATAAATAACGAAAAGATTAAACAAATTAAAGAAGTTAACTATCTAGGATTAACAATCCAAGATAACTTAAAATGGGATACTCACATAAATAAACTTGTTAAACGAAATTCAGCAACTATAGCAGCAGTATGGAAAATAAAAAATTATCTCCCAAAACAATTAAAAATATCTATATACCATGCATTATTTACATCATATAATACATATTTAAACCATATATGGGGAAACACAAGCAAAAAAAACATTAATAAACTACAAAGACAACAAAACAAACTTATCAAAATTTTATACACAATGGATAGAAGAACACCAACAACCGAACTATACAAAGAAAAGCTAAATATTAACAAAATGATAACTTTAAACAACATTTTAATGATATATAAAATAAACAACAAAATGATAAAAAGCAATATAACGTTACAGTCCAACAAAGAAATACACAATCACCAAACAAGAAGAAAATCACACATAAGAACAACAAAGTATTCAACAGTCAAGTGCAACCAGATACTAACAACAGAAACAATAAAACAATATAACAGCCTACCAACATACATAAAAACTTTAAATTATGTACCATTTAAATTAAAAATAAAACATATGTTATTACATGACAAAATATAAAAAATAAACAAAAACAACAACAACCACGAGCCCTCAATACCGATAACTTGAGATGGGATTGAACCCTCAAACCTCAAGTGATGATAGAGGGAAGAATCTATTTTTATTTCTATTATTATTTATTATACATTCAGTATTTGTTTTGTATTATATAAATTTTATTAATAAATATATTATTATTATTATTATTAAAAAAGTCCAAAGCTTGTGGTTACCCTAGATATATTCTCAATGGTTTGGTTTATTTTGTACTCAATTTAGTTTTTTTGTTTTTCCGCTTGCCGTGTCGTCTGCAAAACCAAAAATCTCTACTCCTTTTTCTGGATTTAATTCATAGTGCTTGGTTATATGATATTCCAGAGAACCGGGCCTAAAAATAAAGCTTGCGGTACACCCCAGCTAACTTTTACTTCTTTTCCATCAATTAATATTAAACTTTCACCGAGGTAATTAATTAGCAAGTTAAGAAGGTAATCGTACTTTCATTTTTGCAAACTACTTGTTTAATGCGTTTTTAATGTCAAGAAGCTTACTTGCCTTTCTGAAGCCGTATTATTGGTTAAAGAGCTTTTTTTGGGTTTCCTTGTCCAGTCGGGTTTTCTTTAATTGTTCTAGCAACTTACCTATAGCATCTAGTAGACATAGTAGTCTGTATTGCTTTTGGCCTATTCCCTCTTTTTCCCTTTCTCAATAAAGATTAGTTTTGCTTGTTTCCAGCTTTTTGAAAAGTTGTAGCTAGTTAGGCATCAATTCATGAGCTCCAAAATCTTTTGCGGTCATGCCGCCACCGTGATCTTAATTAACTTTAGGGGAATGTTGTCAGGGCCAAGTGCAGTATTGTCTTTTATCTTTGCGCTCTCCTCAAGTTCAGCTGTGTGTTCTCCTTATCTACTCTGATGGAGGATATAAAAACAATGTTGCCTTTAGGAAACAATTTTTGGGAAATGTGTTGGTGGTTTAGATTTTTTTGGTTGCAATTCTGTAACCATCTCCATAGACATTGTTTTAATCTCTCTGCGGAGGTTGATCCAGGCTTTTCTCTTGGCTGTTTTTATAAGATTGGTAAGCAATTTTTTTTGGCTCTGTATTGATCGAGCGCTTCTTTTTTTTCATAGTCCGCCGCTTATGAGTTTTCGATTAATTTTTCCTTTTAGCTGCCTAACATGTTTTTCTTTGGGTTGTGATTTCTTCATTCCACCAGTAAACTGCTTTCTGCCTCTTGTTTTCCTTTTAAAAGTTTGTTCAGCAGCTACGTCCATTGTCTTTGTTATTGTAGTGTCGCTTATAACCCACGTTATGTTAATTAGATTGGAAACTTTAGTTTTAAACTTTTTGTTTTTACTAGCGTCCATATTCCATCCCCATTTTCGATATTTTGTCCTTTAATGTTTTCAGTTAATACCTTAAAATAAATGTTTTAATGAGGGCTTAGATTAATCTCGTTGCTCACTTTCCAGTTTTTTATTTGATCTGACATATTAGCAGACGTTATTATAATGTCGATAACCGATCTGCTTTGGCTACCCAGGTGTCGTAACTACAGGGCAAATACAGATAGAATTGACAAACAGTGTACCTGCCCAAGAAGACTGGCATACGCCAAACAAATACAATTGAAGGCGATAATCCAGGATCTACTGAATCAGAAAATAATCCGAAAAAGCTTGTCACCATACGCTAGTCCAATCGTCTTAGCTTAAAATAAGAATAGATCAATTCAACTCTGCTTCGATTATAAGGAAATCAACAAGAAGGCAGTTCGATATCAATATCCGCTACCCAACTTACGTGTTCAATTAGATGTATTTGGCAAAACTATTTATTTCACGACCATCGATATGAAAGCTGGCTTCCACCAAATCAGCATAGAAAAAGACTCAAAGAAAGACACCGTCAGACAGGCATTTCGAGTATAACCGTGTGCCATTTCAAATCGTAAAAGCAATGCAGCATTCTCGTGTTTATCTGTATGTTTACATTGGACAAAAATAATGAAACCCAGATGAAATGTTTTGTGCCACTAGCATCAAGACTAATGAACATGAAAACCTACAATGAAGATGCAGGTTAGAACAATGCCATAACCAGAATAAGAAAAGAGTTATACTGACCTGTAATGGGACAAACCTTCAAAAAATTGATCAAAAACTGCAGATCATGTACTATTGGAAAATTGCGCACAGGACCCAAAGTCCATTAGAAATATGGCATATTGATCATGCTGGACCATTCCAATAACTGATCCTGGTAACTATCAATGCATTTTCTAAATACTGCAAAACAAAACTACAGAATCTTCTGTACCAGGACTTGGTAAACTTTTTACACATATTGATACACCTAAAAAAATCGTAGTGGACAGAGCACAAACATTCACATCTTTAAAATTCAAAAATTATTTGGAGAAGCAAGAGGTCAAATTACATCTTATAGCTACAGGAGTTCCGAGAGCAATGACCAAGTAATAAGGTTGAATAGAACACTATTCAATCTTATGCGCAGCATTTTAAATATCAAAAAAGAGGCAAGATGGACAACAATATTACCACAAATTGAAGCCGTGTTTAACAAAACAGCATCTACTTCTACAGGCTACACACCAAATGCAGTTCGGAACCAAAAAAAGATTGCCTGCAGAAGAAAAGTTATTGAAGGGAATAGAAGCTCGATCCAACACAAATAATAAGAGCTAAGACAAACAAAAGCTTATACCAGAGTAGAATAAAGCAACAAAATTTCTACAACAAGATGAGACGTGAGGCCGTGCTTTTCAAAATTGTAGACTAAGTTGTTGTAGAAGACACTCAGAAAGCAGATTCTGCTAAATTAGGCAAAAACTCTTTTGGCAATTTGAGATTTGGAATCTGATAGAAAATAAACGCTATGTAATAAGAAAAGCAAATAAGAAAACAAAAGTAACTAGAGTCGCGCTGCAAACGAATAGCCGAGACGTTGATCCAAAAGTAAAAATGCAATAAAAAACGATTAATTTTCAACAATTTCATTTTGAACATTGAAAGGTTAATAATTGCATTTTAGACCTTAAATGGTCGATAATTTTATTTTGAACCTTAAATGGTCAATAAATTCATTTTAGACCTTGAATAGTCGATAATTTCATTTCAGACCTTGAATGGTCAATAATTTCATTTTGAACCTTCGATGGTCAACTAATTTATTTGTTCTGAACACAGTATAAATATGGTCGGAGATAGCGCGAGGTCACACCAAATGCTGAATTATCCGCCGTGTTATCATTGTTATATTGGCGAGCCGTCCATTTATTAATAAATAAATAACAGATAATCTAGAACGTGTTGCCGCTTGTTATTGTTCTATTTACCATACAACCATGTAACAAAATCAAAATTTATAAAAAGTATTTAGAACCAGATTTAGTAACGTCTTTTCGCCAAAAGAATCAAACAGTATGTATTCAGACAAAGAAAGAAATAATTTCACAACCTGTACTAAAACCATACCAAACAAAAAACAAATACCAATATCAAACTATTGACTATAGTTTGCTGAATTTGCAAAGGCAATAAACATGTTTTTTTTTAATTGCAAAAGTAAGAAGACACAATTTTGATATAAATGCGGGAAACCCAATTGTACAGTTCAAACCTGGCAGTAATGTAATCCAAAAAAATTAAATCGTGTGCAAATCAGGTAAAAATAAAAAATAATATTGCCGCTAAACATAAAACTATTTACGTTGTAAACAGTAATCGTAAAACAGTGATAATGTTTAGCAGAAAGTTGAAATAAGTCAGTCCAAACTTAAACAGCAAGGCTTAAAGGTAATTCTAACTTAAATAAATCCAAATTAAAAAATAAAAAACTAGAGAGTAAAGTAAAAGCCAGTTATTTTGATAAGTAAAGTTAGAAAAAGTGGTTAACGACCGTGAAAGATTTTTCTAAGCGACCTACCGTACAAATCATAAAGTTTAATGCCTATCAATAGACGATGGAACTTAAAAACAGTAAAAAAATCAATTTGGTGACCTAAAAACAGATCCAGATCAAGTAAAAGCTATGATATACTATCCTATACCGCAAACAAATGCGTTTTGTAGACATGCGATCTTGGTATAAGCTATTTATTTCTAATTATTTCCACTCTTATGTCGCCAAAATACGATCTTACTAAAGGCTGACAGAAAAAACAATAATTACGTAAAACAAATATGCAAAAAAATTTTTTGTAACATATAACTGGCCATAGTCCAGCATTCTTGAACTTGTATTCTACCAGTATCAGGCAACTTTTATTAAAACGTTACTTCGACCAAAGATATATGACCAAAACCACTTAGTGGAGGATCTAAGTCACCTCAAAGTTATTTTTAGGCGCGGGTGGTGTAATAACGTTCAAATATTACACAGAATTTAGTCAAAAATCCCGAAACACCTAAATAATTCTTCAACCGTAAAAAATTTCAAAAAATATTCAAACAAAAGTTTCTTTGTTTTAAGCAAGCTATCGTTTAAATATATTTTTAATATACAGAGTGTTCATTTTATTATGAAAATTTGAGAAACTTCTTTTTTCAAATAGAACAAGCTGTATATTTTTACATTTTGTTCGGTCAAAATCCATATTGAGTATCTGAGATAAAGTTATTTTGTTCGAAGAACTTGATAATGTAGAAATTAATATATTCTTTATTTTTTTTGACAGATTGGACAATAGTGCAATTGGTTTATAATTTCAGATTTATCTGCCTTTTTAATTATAGTTTGAACATTTGCAATCTTCAAACAACTCGGGAATAATTCTTTTTTGTAATTTGCAAATATTTAATTATTATTATAATTCAATATAATTTTCTTTATTGTTGTAAAAATTTCCATTTATTTATTTCACTTTGCAGAATGTCGCCGTAGCTATATCGGCAGTAGGCGCCATTAGCAAGTGCACAATTAAAAAATGGCACATTATAACCAATCAAATTGTACATGAATCTATTGCCTTAAACTTTGATTGTCAAAATCGTGCAAAATTGTTTTTGAAGCACAAAATAATATAAAATTATTGATGTCAACAACAGACTAGCTCAAAAAAGTGCAAATGAATTTTTAAAAATAAATTTATAGACAACAAAAGTTTGATAAATCAGCCTTGAACGTTTGGCGGTTTAACAATAGATCACATAAATCGTTCGTCACATGTTTGAAGTAACTGTAACTAATCATTATAAACACAAAATAAAGCTATAAAAATGATGTATAACTATCATTCCGTCACCTCCACTAATACTCTCTACAAAGTAAGAGATAAACTTAATCTTAATGAATTAATTAAAACTGCCAATTGCAATCTGAATTATATAAAAAAAACAATAATTAAAGAAAAAATAATAAACATTAGTCTTGCAAAACAATTTATTACCAAAGATATGGCACGAAAACGTGTGGTTTTTTTAATTACTACAAATAACACTGGCAAAAATGTTTATCTTACAAATGTGCAATTTATTATAATAAACTACATTTAAGAAAAAAAAATTAAAATTTTATTAATTTATCATAATAATAATATGTTATTAGTTAGTAAACATTAGAAATATAAAGAAAATACAAATATATAATAAAAAAAAAACAAAACAAAACTAACACAATAAATTTTTATTATTAACATATTAATAATTTAATAAAATTTGCGACAAAGTAAGAACTTATGTTCTTTTTAACATATTGTACGTCAAATAATTAAACATTTTGACTCCTGCACAGTTAATTGACTTTTCATAATTTGATATGCGGTGTTTTTCAACCTCAAAGATGATGCTATGGATGCAAAGCATTCAGGCCACGCTCCCAAACAAGTCAAAGTGTACATTTTAGTATTAATTGTGCAAAGCTCAACGTTTCTAAAAAGTCGTTTCCAAATGTTCTTCGTGCAAGTCCAAAAAAGAGCAAAAAGTACGAAAATCATGTAGCTCATAGAGCTCCTAATCTTACGATAAAAAAACAGCGGTAGCATAGCCCAATGTCAAAAATGCCAACTTTACGAGCATACTACCTAGAGATGCTTCAAAGTAACTCTGATAAGCAGTATCTGTTTTGGCCAATCAGTGTCATGTCAAAAAAATGCTCTTTTTTCCGGCCCTCATCTCGCCAACTCCAGAGATGTAAGAATGCAAACAGCATTCCAGACAAAATAGGCAAAGTAGAAGTATTCTTTTTGTGTGTGTGAGTCAGACCCAGACATGCGCTGAGCATCCCAAATATGTTCACGTATTTAGAGACGATAGAAGTAAACCAAAAACGTGAACAGTAATCTTTGCAAAAAGATCTCTGGATCATTCCAAAGTGAATATCCATGAGAATCTCTCGCTGACATCAAATGCAATCGCCAAAAGGTGCCTTCAAACTTGCACCAACTCAATTAACCTTAACAAAAAGGCCCACCATAATTGCTAAAAATTTCAATTCCAAGCACCCGGCATGTCACAACCAACGTCAAAGCATTGCAAGACTTTGCTTTGAGTTAAAAAACCATAAGTATTAGGTAAACCCACTCATTACAGTTTTACTGATCACCGAGTAAACGTCTTTGACGTAGCAATACTCAAGAACGTTAACTCGCAAGTCAAGATTAGAACAATCAATGACCTAACCTAAGCTCAGACCACAACCCAATATTACTGAAATTCTACGGTATTAGACTCTCTTCTCAAGATATCGGTAAGAGAGCAAATTAGCCCCATCAAGAACAGTTGCAAACATCAAAACAGCCGCCAATCTTTTAATTAATCAGATTCACAAAACCACAGAAAAAAGCTTTTAAAACCCATAAAGTTCGCGTTGATAACTACAACTACAAAAAATAAAAATCTAATTTAAAAAAAACCTTGCACAATAAAAGAATTCCCATTCCAGTCAAAGTATTTGCTGATAGCCTCAAACTCCAATGCTCCCCCTCTATGACAGAGAACACTGATCTGGAGCACGTCGAGAGAATCCACAAAGAAATCAATAATTTCTTAGAGAACACTGACCACGATTCACAGCTGAACAGCGTTCGACCTTCTCAAGTCAAAAAAATTATATCAAAGATCCCGGCCACAACAAATTTCCTAATAGAGCTCTAAAATACTTCTCGTACAAAGCAATATGGCTCTCACCAATATTGCTAATGCAATCTTACGTACAAAACACTTTCCAAAAGCTTAAAAAAGCTCGCACGTTATCAACATTCCAAAACCTGGAAAGAACCAAAAGTTTACCCAAAACTATCGGCCAAAGTCATAGAAATAATTAAAAATAATACAAAAATACGCGGAAGTAAACTCTCTTCTACATGCCCATTAACATAGGTAAATATTCTGTTGTCCATCAGTTAAATCGCATGACAAACCACATTGTCGAAAATTTCAAACTAAAGAAGATCTCCAAAACATTACAAAACAGACAAGTTCCCATTTCAGCCATTAATAGAAATTGGGAGTTCAATATTCAATTAAAAAAAAAAAAAAAATCTTTGCTGACAAGCATCAAACTCTAATGGTCCCCTTCCATGACTGAGCACATGAAACTAAATACGTCAAAAAGGACGCTAAAGACAACACACCGCTGAAAAGCGTACGACCTTCTCAAATAAAAAAAAATCATTAAAAAAATATTAAAAATCAATCTGCTCCAAGCCCCAAAAAATAACAAAACAGAGCTTTAAAAAAATTTTCTCACAAAACAATTATGGCCCTTAACAATACTGCTAATGCGATTCTTCAAACTGGACACTTTCCTAAAGCTTGGTAGGCTTGCTTACAATAAATATTCCAAAATATGGTCTTCTATGCACCTTAAGTAAAGTGATAAAAAAAAGTAATCTCTGTAGTTCATTAACAAAACTGTTAAACATTTCTACCTCTTGACAGATTACGGCATAAGTTCCTCAAAGCTCCATCCTTTCGCCTCTGCTATTCAACCTGTTTGTCGCCAACGTGTCTAGAAGCACATGGATGAAATGACACAACATGCTGTGACGACACAACATTAATCTACACTTAAAAATGACCCAAAATAGAGTTTTTAAAGGTACAAAGCGCTAACAGTGATATTAAAGACTGGCTATATGACTGGCGCGTCAAAGTGAACACAGAGAAAAGCAAAGCTGTTCTCTTTAGACTCTTCTTAAATAACAAACTCGTCGACAACGATAACAACATATTAATAACAGAAATAACAGAAACGCAATAAACACCTGGAAGACATATATCGACCAACTATTCAAAGACAAAAAGACCAGAACCATCTCAATAGAGCCAGAAACAAGCCCAAGCATTCTGAAAAACAAAGCACAAAATGCCATAAAATAAATAAGAAACGGCAAAACCCCAGCCTTATTGTACTGCAATAAATATTCTGGCATAATACATGTATAGATGCTCCGAGCGTAATAGCCTCATATAGGACCAACAATTTTATAAAAAAATAATTACAGTAAAGAGTATCCATAAATATTTTAAATTACTATAAATAATATTAGAAATAAAAAGCAGAATATAAAAAAAAAATTAAGTCAAACTGCAATATCACATAAAAATATTAATCGTATATCAAGAAAGAACCATTGAAATAATAATAAATAATTAAACATAAAAAATACTTTTAAATAAAGAATATTGCAAACTGTTTTAATTTAACCTCCCACCTAATACTTTCTACTTTTTTTTTAAATATGAAGACTGGGGGAAATTTCAAAGTAAATTCCGCTCCCGAAAGGTGAACGATTATAAAAATGGTGCACGATTTTTCTCGAGTTTTTAAGTTGAGCTCCGTAATTATTTCCGAGTCCCCCGGGGACGAGAAATACTGGCAAGTTCTGTATCCACCGACCCCACATTCCCATCGTCATCATCTCGCCTGACGGTTGAGAACGAGACGGAGAAGCTGTAGGCACGCGAATTCTCAGACAATGTTTTACACGGGGCTAATGGTAATGTCTCCCCGTAGATGTATCGGGGCGGAATTATATTTTAGCGAGTGCCCTCTATTTGTATTTACTAATTTCTTTTTATTTGTCCCCTTCATACTTCGACGATGAGTATTTAGGGGATGGCTCAAATGACGCTTGTTTTTTTAACAAGTTTCATAATTTATTAGCGAGATGCGTTCGTTTAAAAAGTTTTATGTTTTGCATCTTAATAATTAAAATGAGGGTAGATTAAAGCTTAATAGTAATCATATATTGGAAGCAATAGAAAAGTTGGATAATTTTTTTTTTAATTTCAAAATGTGATATTTAGTAATTATACGTCACAACAATATAAAAATACTTTTGAATTTCAACGAATAAAACCACACTAACGTTAAACACAAGATTTAAGCATTCTGTGAGCATTGACCTTGACCATTTGCAAATTACAACTCTCAGGATATACTAAATTTAGAAGCTTATTTCATGTGTCGATAGTCCGATTAAATAAATCTCTTAATAGTTCCCGTCCTTGTCTTATGAGTAAACATTTGTTTAGATAGCAATATGTCTTGTATTTCTTTATATTATATCACTACTCAGTAGGTTGTCTAAGATTTTAGAAAAAAATGCTTTCTACGCAATTGTCAGTTTTTTTAAACAAACATGATATTTTAAAAAGAAATCAATTTGGTTTTAGAAAAGGAAAATCTACAACCGATGCTATTTTTGCTTTTATTGACAAAACAAGTGACATTATTAATCGAGAAGAAATCAGTGCAGGAATATGTTTAGACCTTAGCAAGGCTTTTCATCTTTTGAGTTTGAAAAACCTTAACTTCAAATAGAAAGGTGCCTCAAGGATCTGTTTTAGGGCATCTGATCTTCATCGTGTACATTAACGACATAAACATTAATAAGACAAATTCATTTCTGTTTGCTGAAAATACCTCTCGTCTTGTTTCTGCAATGAACACTTGTTAAACAAACAACACGTTTTTTTCCCAATAGCATGATTGGTTTATTACAAATAACTTGTTTTTAAATATAAAAAAAAATTGTTTTATCAAACTAAATACCATAATAGCCACCATAACTGTGCGTCAGATTCTCGTTAACAAGCCGTCTCCTCCATTTTTGCTTCTGCAAATTTCCCTAGCTCTCCTGTTATTTTTCCGTGTCTCTCTCCTAATTCCTCAACTATGTTGTTCAGTCTTTCTGGGTCTTCCTAGTTACCTCTTTACTTCCATGTTATTTTATTAATTTATGATTAATTTTTTTTTGCATTCTTACATATGTTGGCTATTTCTGTGTATCTATTAGTCCGTCGTTGCTAATAATCGTTCCTAAGTAGTTGTAGTTAGTAACCATCTTTAATATTTTTCATTTCATGAATATTCTGCGTTGTCTTTTTTGCACCTTTTTACTTACATTATTTTTGTTTTGTACTTGTTTATGCTCATGCCCATTTTGTCTATATCTTCTATCCATATGTCTATTAGTTGTTGCATCTTTTCCGGTCTATCCGTTATTATGTTACATCGTCTGCATAAATTAGTGCCTTGATTAAAATTGTTTTTAGTTGCAGTTTTTGTATATTGTGTCTATGTATATAATAAAAAGTAGGAGCCTTAGTGAGTCTCCTTGTTGTACACTTCTATTAATTTCAAATTTCTTTAATTTTATGCCGTTTATTTGTACTATTTCTCTTACTCTTGTGTATAAACTTTAGATTGCTTTTAGTAGTCTTGGTATTACTTGTAGCTGTCGTAGAAAGTTCCACAGTATTGGTCTGTTCATATTGTCAAAGGCTCCTTTTAGATCAATAAAGGTAGTATAAAGTTCTGCATTCCTCTTTTGATTAAATTGTTTTCCAAAGTACGCTTATGTGATCTGTAGTTTGTCTTTTGCTCTTAAAGCCCTCTTGTTCTTTGTTGTCTTCATCTCCTTTCTAAAATTTTACTGTACACTTTTTTAGCCATTATAGTTTTCGCGTTCTGTAAAGCTTCCTTCATTTGTATTGCCACCAGCGCGTTTGTTTCCCAACCAGTTGTTGCTTCTTTCCATGCCATGTTGCACATATTTTTCATCCATTCGTTTGGTTTTTGACATCCATACTTGATTAGTTTTGACGTGATTACGTCTGGTCACGCTATTGTGCCGTGTCTTCGCTTTTCCATGCTCCCTTTTATTCTGTTTAATTTTGTGTTTTACTTTGTTGTTCCACCATTTTGTTTTCTTGCTGTTGCTTGTTATTTTATTTTCTCTGCATATCTTTGTTGCCATATCTATCACGGTATTTTCTAATCTACTTTTGGTTTAATGTGAGGATTTGGTTTTCTTTTATTTTTTTAGTTTATGTTTTTTCCTAACATTTTCTTCCTTTAATCTTTTACCAACATTTATCTTCTTGTGCACTTTTACAAGCTTTATTGTTTGTAGTTGTTAGTATTAGTTTGTCATCCGTACTTTGTTTTGTTTCTTTACTTATTTTTACCAATTGTACTAAATTTGCCATCTTCTGAGTATATGTTTAAGTAATTTATCATGTTTCTGGCATTCCTTTCTATATCTTGATAGTGTAGTAGATGTTTTATTCAAAAAATGTATTTCTAATTATTAAGCCTGTGTTATAAGCGGACTGGGAGAAGAACATGAAGCTGACATTGCTGTGTCAAAATTGGCAGAGAATCTTAAGCTTAATTTGAATGTGAAAGAAGTATTCAGACTGGGTAAGAAAATAAAAGAAAAAAAAGGCCAATATTGGTTAGGTTAAATTCTATGAATAAAAAAAAGAAGTTATTGGAAAAGAAGAGCATTTTGAGATCAACAAAAAGCAATATATACATAGATGATGACTTAACAAGAGATAAAATGCAATATACAAACAAAAATACGCAAATGGGCTTACAAAGAAAGAAGCAAAAGAAAAAAAAAACAATTGTCAGATACCAAAAAGCGTGTATCGGCAGCAAATGGTGGATTTGAAATAAAAAAAGGATATTTTCGAAAAGGTTGAAAGTGGTCCAAAAAACCAATAAAAAGAAGATGTAAGGAGGCAGAAACAACAATGGCAATTCTATTCTGGAACGTAGCAGGACTAAGCAATATAGAAGAAAACTTTTGGGATTACATTAGAACGTTTGACTTAATTGGAATAGTGAACAAAGAAAAGTGGATAAAAATAAAAGAAAATATGCCAAACAAGTATAGACAAATTTGTCAACCAGCAGTCAAAGAAAAAAAAATGGTAGGGCAAAAGGTAGAATAATTACGGGAATACGGAAGAAAAAAATAAACGGGTTATTACAACAAAACTTTTCGTTAAAAAATAAAAAATTTAAGATGATTACTTTGTATAGTATAGATTGTATAGTCAAGAAAATAAAGAACAAAAAATAATTTTAAAACTGGTAAAAGAAAAGTGATAAGACGTGTTAAATAAAAATAAAGCAGGAGATGAACAAGGGGAATATACATATATAGGAGCAAACGGCCAATCGGTAATTGACTACGTGGTAGTAAACAAACAAGCGTGGCAGGAAATAGAAAATTTTAAAGTAAGAGAAAGAGAAGAATCAGATCATCAGCCATTAGAAGTACATTTAATAAATGATTCAATAAATAAAACAAACAAAAATAAGGAAACAATAACAAAAGTAATATGGTCGAAAGAAAACATAAAAAGTTACAAAAAGAATTTGGAAAAAATTAATTTTATAGAAAACGACGTAGAAAGCATAATGGAAAAATTATACAAGGAGCAACAGTGAAAAAATTATATTTACACACAAAAAAAATATCTAAAAGCAGATAGTGAGATAAAGAATGCATGCAGAAGAAAAGAGAGGCAAGAAAGATGCGACGCAAATAGAAAAACAACAAAGCAACCAAACAAGACTACCAAAAAACGTTAAAATCATATAAAAACCAATGCAAAGAGAATAAAATAACATACTTACAGACAGAAAGAAGAAATAGATTTAAAAACAATCCGATCAGAAGAAGAAGTATGGAAGTTCATAAACAAAGAAAGAAAACAGCATAAAACAAGACTAAACCAAACAATTACAATGAAAGAATGTCAAGAACATTTTTCAACACTATTTGATAGAACCGACAGAAAAAATGAAGATCAGAACAAAAACTTCAAAAACTAACTTTACAGCCACTTGAAATTACAAAGGAAACAATACAAAGGCAAAAAACTAAAAAAATCAAAGACACCAGGTGTGGATGAAATAAAAAATAAAGCATAGATGTATGGAGTGAAAAAATTGATTGAAAGATTGAGAGTGGTAATAAATAGAGTATGGAAGGGAGAAAAATTTCCAAGCAAATAGAAAGTGGATCTTGTATGCCGAGTCTACAAAAAAGGAAAAAAAAAAGGATCTAATAAAAAACTATAGAGAAATAACATTAATTAATACGACATACAAGATATACGCCATGACGCTAGAGGAAAAACTGAATAAACAATTAGAGATAAAAGAAATTTTGCCGGATGGTCACGCTGAGTTTAGAAAAGGAAAAGGTATTATAGACAACGTATATATACTTAGGGCCGATTTATTCACCTTTCTATAAAGTGCTCTGTAGCATTACTGATAAGATTGCCATGAATTAATGTTTATTCATCTGTCAATAGTGACAACCTGTCATTATATTAAATTTACAAGACAGATAAATTATATAGATCACTTTGGCCCGTTTGTAAAAAAAATACTAAAAGAACATAACCTTATGCCATTTTGTTTCACATGAATGTAACCACAAACAAATAACAACACGCAGTAGTACCACACTCTTTCTTTTTAGTAAGTCTATCTCTGTCTTTCTCACAGATATGTATATAGATATCTTTTTCTATTAAGTTGTACTAGCCGTATAAAAACTTTATAAGCGTTCAGTAATTATTTGTTATATAAAATGGGATGAATACACCCAAATTTTATATAAGTGACCTATAAGTTTATTGAACACGTAACTAATCAATAACTTACAGAACAGATGAATAAACCGGCCATAAATCATATAGTTGAAAAAAAGTTAGCTGTAAAAAAAAGGAAAAATATATGCATTGTTTATAGACCTTAAAGCGGCTTTTTATAGTATGGATAGAAGAAAATTATGGTTATGTCTGAGAGAAAAAGGTATTAGCAAGCATCTGGTAAGAAAAATAGAAAAATTATATGCAGAAACGGTGAGCAGAGTATGTGTAAATGGTAGAATGAGTGAAAATTTTTGGACTACAAAAGGTGTAAGACAGGGATGCCCACTCAGTCCACGATTGTTTTTTGCATATATTGAAAACATAGAAGAAAAGCTAAGTAAGGTCGTTAGCATACGCAGATATGATGATTATGGCAAAAGAAGCAAACAAAAATTAAAGAAATTATTAGATGTTGGGAAAGATATTTCAGAAAAAAAGGGTTAAGAGTGAATGTTGATAAAACAAAAACTTGAATGTTTAGGAAAAGAAGAGGAAAACAGAAGAAAGAAAATTGAAAATGGAAGGGAAAAAACATCAAAGAAGTAAAATCATTTAAATATTTAGGATACGTATTTAGTGTAAATAACGGTGAGAACGAGCACATTAAAGAATTAGCAATAAAGACAAAGAAAATGGTAGGACAAATATGGGGAATAAGTGAAAGAAAGTTTGAATGTATAAAAATAAAGAGGACAATGTTGGATAGTGTAGTTAAAAGTATGATGCTTTATGAGCCGAAAATTTAAGGGTAGAAAAAACAAAACAAATTAGAAGCAATACAGGGAAAATACTGGAGATGGGTACTGATGTTAAATAGAGAAACTCCAGCATACATTGTATTAGAGGAAGTAAAAAAAGATAAAATAAAATTAGAAGCAGGAAAAAAAGCTGTAAGATATGAAAAAAGATTGAAAGAAAGAAATGAATGCAAAATTTTGCAAGAATGTCTGAAGGAAAGATGAATAAAAGATACAAAAGAATAAGAGTAGAAAAAAAAAATTATAATAGAAAAGGATATGACTGTAAAGAAGTAGAAAGAATGAGAAATAGTGGAAGAGTTGAAACAACAATGCGTGATAGAGATATAAAAATGCAAGAAAGAAAAACTAAAGTGAATGAATCAAGGTACAATGAGAAGTATGCAATTATTATGGAAAATAATATCCCAAATACCTTAATGGAAATGGAAATAAAGAAAAAGTTTGTAAATTTTAGATAAATGAAGAAAACAAATTGTGTAGAATGTGTGGAGAAGCATATGTTAAAAAAACGTGTTGAGATGAGAAAAGAATAAATGGAAAGAAAGAATGTGTTGAAAGAAGATAGAAAAGGAATAGTTTGAATGAGAAACGTTATTAAAAGAAGACAAGGATTGTATAATGTAAATTGTAATTATATTAAGTTAATTGTGTAGTGTAAATGTAGATAGTTATAAATTATGATATGTTAAGTTTTATCGAATATTGATTTTGTTTAAGTGATGTATAAATTGTAAAATGTAAAAACTTTTCAAGGCCAAATAGCAAGAAATTAAACTATTATTATTATTATTATATCCTGTGCAAAAATTTATCATTCTGGTTCCATTACTCTTTCTATGTCGCTTCCCAACTTCTTTGTAATTTCCAGTATTTCCTGTAGTTATGTATAGAATTCATCTAGTTCTTTTTCTTTTTGGGCTTTAAATTTGCACAATTGATAGATTTTCTCCAACCTGGTTCTAGCAGACCAAAGATTCTTCCGAGTATGAGAGATAAAATGAGATGAAACCATGCATGCCAAAACGGTTAAAGCGGTGAACAAATTCACAAATAATATACGACAGGGTAAGATTTGAACTCGGAATCTCCAGCATGAGAGGCAAGCATCTAAGCAACTAAGCCACGCTGCCGCTTTTCTGCCACTATTATTCCAGCTCCTTCTTTATAGTGTTGGTTTCTTCGAGTAGTATAGTGTATATCCGGCTATTTCTGTCCGTTTCAATTTTTCTTTGTTTCTATATTATGTGTATATTTCTTCTCCTCTACAATTTCATTTTCTTTTCCGTTGATTGTTTTGATGTTTCATGTCACTATTTCGTGTTTTTGTTTGCCTGTTTTCTCGTTTCTTTGTCCATTGCAATTGTCGTCGTCGGTTGATTCATTGTGTACTTTTTTTGACTTTTCTTGTCTCTTCTTTCCCTAGTCTTTCAAGGTGGCTAGAAGGCTTTGAACTATATTTAAAGTTTTGGGATTTTTTAAAGTCTCGTTTAATGGTTGTCTTCCATGTTATTTCTTTTATTAGAGTTTCTCTGCTTTTCTTCTATTTCTCCCTCTCTTTATTACTATTGTCTTTTCCTTCTCTTCATTTGCTTCTTCCAAGTACGTTCTTCCATTGTTTTCTTTCCTTGTCCGTATAGAGACATTGGTTTGGTTTTCTCTTTGTGGATTCTCCTTCTATTTTCAAATTAACGTATTTTCTGTTCCGTTCCATTATGCTTCTAATAGTATTAATTAGAGAGTCTTTCTCTACTATTTCTTTGGGGGTACTCTTCTCGCATGTATAGCTAGTTTTATTTAGATTTGTTCTATTCTTTAGTATCGCAAAACTAAAAGTGTAAACACACACTCATCAAACGAAACAAAATTTCCTAAAAAGTGTATCATTAAATGCTTTTTAAACTGATGCTTGTATGTTTAAGTGTTAAAGTAAAAAAACATAGTTTGGCACGTGTACGTGTACCTTGCCAAGACAGTTAACTATAAAGAATATGCAAACATTCATTATATTTATGGATTTAGCAGCAATGCCGCTTCAATGCGTGAGTACAAAAGCCGTTTTCAAAATAGAAAGCTCTCAAGTGCCCAAGTATTCATTAATGTGCACTAATGTTTTTAGGTTTGAATTAAAATACTGAGCCAAACAGAAATTAAAAATCAATTCAAAGAAAAAATAATAACTGCATTTTTCGTTTATTCGATTTAAATCCTTGGCTCAGCTCCTGGAGAACAGCTCAAGAACATCAACTATCAAAATTGCGTACATTACATAAAAATAGAAGAAAAGCTAACCATTTGCAACATACTTAAGATTTGCATCTAGAGATAAAAAAAAGAAGGTTTTGTGAATAGCATCTAATCCAGATTAATTTGCATACAATGCTGTAGATGGACAAAGATACATTCACAAGAACTGGAATTGTTAATTACGACAATCTTTATGTTTAGTTAAATGGAAATTAGCAAAAAACATAATCAAGTTCATTTCAAAATGCTAATGTTTAGATTTGTATAATACATAATATTTGTGGCCCTTTCTATTTGCCTCCAATATTAAATGCAGTTCTATTTCATGAGTTTCTTACAAATAACTTAAAATAATTACCAGTAAACTCTTTTGTTTAGAAAAAAAAACTAGTTTCAACTTAATGGTGCTGCGGCACATTTTAGGCTCTAGTTATAATAATACAATAAATTCTGTTAGTTAAACTTTCAGTATTAAAACTTTACCATGCAACATCTTCATTAGAAAGCATTTAAAAATGCATGTTTATAGAAACTAAAAGTTCCATTGAAGGTTTTCCAAAATTTGAAAAAAAGCCAAATTTGATCAAAATTGGACATTGTCCCGGCATTTTCAAACAGACTACATTCATGGGGATAAAGAATTAAAAAAAAGTGCTTCTATACCATTTTTCAATCAAAATAATAAAAAGTTATAATTTTTTTAAATATTATTAAAAAAATCTATTAAATATATTAATTATCAATGCTTTTAATTAAATATATCAGTTTACTTAAATTAGCTATATTTTAACAATACCTACTTTCTGGTCACACCAGATTTTTACTAATTTGATTAGATACGATAAAAACATGTTTATTATATTTACGTGGCCAATTTTGTAATAATAAATACTTTAAGCACGTATTATTGAAAGATTTGCGATAAAATTTGTATATATAAGTGTATATTTTTTAACATGTATTATAGCATCAACCATGTTTGCTTTACATTGTCTTTTGTGGGTTTCAACAAATTTGATTCTAATTTCTGGTAAGTAATAATTTATTATTAAAATTTAATTACAATAATTCTAACGTGTTAGGGATTAAGAGTATAAGTCAAAAAATGACATTTTTCAGTAGCGTGGTTCAAAGATTTTAAAGTTTGGTGCTGTTTTGATGGTTTGTTTTTTTGCAAATCATCACATGCATATATTACTATAAAGACTTTAATAACGTATAGAATATTAAAAAAATTGAAATTAAAGATTAATTTTAAAGTTACTTGACTTATCTTATTTGGTTTGCTAAGTACAGTTGACTTATACTCTTAGGACCAAGACTTGTACTATTCAGTCCAAATTTTTTCTATTAGATATACGAAAATACATACTTATAGTATTTGTACCTAGTTAACGAGCGGTTAGTTTCCTGGGAAATACTTAGGAAATTGGGAAATTTTCTGGAAATACGGGTATGAGAAATATTTGCAAAAAGGTTTCGGTTTACAAAAGAAAACATTTTAGGAAAATAACAATTCTTTTTAATGGTAAAAATGTTGAAAAATTGCATAACAGGAAAAATTTTAATTATTAGTTCTCGCAAAACTCTTCAATGTCCGGGAAAGCTGATTTTTTTTTCGGATTTGAGTGGGTTTTTAAATTTGTATAAAAATCATGAAAGATCGGATTGATGAGTGGCAGAAGCTCCAAAATATCTTTTTTCTTCTCATGCGTGATGGGAAGGGTGGCATCATAACATGGCATAGGCAGTAAGTTTTCTGCTGCCAATGAGTTTCGCTTAACAAGTTTTAAACACCTAAAAGATGCATCTTCCTCTAGGGTGTATTTAAAATAAATTGTTGCTTTTTCATGGGTGTAGCGAAACCACCTTATATCGGTCCATTTGAATGCGTTTCCTTCAGAGTCTTTTTTATTCAGGTAGAGACTATTTTTATACAAATCCGCAAAGTTTAGAAAATCTTTATGGTTTAATTCTACAACATCGAATTTCTTTTTTTTTCCTACTGTGCGGACCAGCTGGTACCAGTCATGCGGATGCGAAATAGAGATCTGTAACTTTTTCTTTTGTTTTTCTATCATTCCGTGATCGACGTCACATTCTAAGTGGCTATGCCCACTTACCATAAATTTATGGTCGATTATATCTAATTCATTCGTGTTTTGCATGATCGTTAAAAACATAGCCGCTACATGCGAGTTTCTGTTCTGGCCTCCACATGTATCTGAATATAGTGTAATAGATTTAACATCTTCAGGGAGGCCAGAAAGCTCTTTGTACAAGCATGTTGCTATTTGATTTGCGCCTCGACCACCCTCGGCCTCGTGCCACATGTAGCATCTAACACTTCCTGAGCCAGTTTCGTGCATAGTTAGATTGAAAGTCCACAATTGTCTCTTGTAAAAAGAAACCGAAGAGTTGACAAATGGTGTTGGCAGACACTGCTGCAGGTCAAAAGTGTAACACCTCTTGGTGTTATCTTCCTTTGCCTTCTTTTTGTCAGCATCTTTAGTTAAGTAAGCACAATCAGCTTCCTTATGATGCTTATCTATTGCTGCCTTTATTGTCTGTTTTTCTTCTTCACATGCTGTTACTTTTAATGTCATTGCCATGGTATCACATTTGTGGCATGTGTCCACTTTTGGGGTTTTAAATGAAATGTTCATTTGGTGAAATTGTTTTTCGTAAATGCTGCGACAAACAGGGTTAGTTACAGACTCTTTATAGAGAGAGTACATGATTCCCAGATTCAAAAAGGCAGGTAAATATTTTTTTTCATTTTTCCTTCTGGTATAATGAGATTCGTAGGCAGGAAATGACTCAATGTGCCTCCGAATCTCATTAAGCTTCTCAGGAGATGTCTTATTTGCAGGTGGATCTTTTCCTCTATTGTCAGTAGTAGGTATGCCCGAAGTAGAGCTGCTTGTGCTGTTTTTTACGGCTAATGTTATAAACATATTAGTCTCATCTAAAACTTTCATAAAGCAACCCTTGCATACTTTGGTAAGCACCCCATTTACTTTAAAATGGAATTTGTGGGAAACCATTCTAAATTTTTGTTTATCAGGATCCTCGGTACGCCTTCTTTTTGTTTTGGGCTCCCTTGTTTCTATAAGGCTTGAAACAAAAGTCACTCTTCTGTCCCTATTTCCCAGAGCCCAATACTCACTGAAAATTTTTTTACGCACTTCCTCCGGTAATTTAGTTCTACATTTCTCACGACAAAGGTCAAGTTCTTTCATTTTTCGTGCTCGCTTTACCTTGCCATCCAACGTAGAGTAGCTCTCGCCTGCATTTCTCGCTTTATATTTTTCTACTTTTCTTTTGCGTGAAAATTTCTCTTTATTATCTTCATTTGTAGGTAAATCTAATTTTGCTGCTTTTTGGGTGCGTTTTTCCCGAGCATTTATCTGATGAAAAACGTCAATTTCATCATCAGACGAAAGTTCATGTTCACTTGGAGTGGGAATGTACTCATTATCATGGTTATCTGTTCCATCTAAAAACAATTATTATTACATTTAGGCCCGGTTTTTCAATTGCTGGTAAGTGTCTGATTACGCTAATCAATGTCAGTTTTCCTAGGAAACGATTGTTTCAACAAAGCAAATTAACCATGATTAGTCTAACCGGCTGTTAACCGACTATTGAAAAACCGGGCCTTAGTAAGTATACCTAGAAACATTTGAAATTATAATATCTTACCGTGTGATAAAAGTTCATTTTCATCAAGTTTGCGAATATAAGCATGGTCTGAGTTACTAACATTTTCCTTTTCAGTTGAAGCAAGAATGTTATCATTATTATTAATATCATTGCTACAGATATCCACCAGCTCCGTTTCAGTCAATGATTGGATTGTAAATACTTGATCGGTATCAAATGTAATAACATTTTCTTTCTCCGCTTCAATTATAATTGTTTGTTGGGTGGTTTCAAAGATTGTATTTCCTTGGATAGTCTCATATGGTATATTATTTTCTAAATCACACTGATTTACTTTATCCAAAACATTGGTCTCTATTTCCACATCCAATAAATTATGGTTCAACAGAGTAATGTCTGTATCAATATTTTTCATTTCAACATCATTGTCTAAAATAACCGAAATAACATGGTAACAATAAAACCAAAAACCTATTACCTTTACAACAATGAACTTACTTGAACTAGTAGTTGAAGATGTTGTTCCATTTAACTTTACTTCTTGTTCATACAAAAGCTGCATAATTTTCTTGGATCTATCAGATTGATTAATAATTTTATTATAAACTTTATATTTTTCCATGTTTTATTTTCGTAGATTCAGGTTGAAAGGACAAAACACTTTCTGAAGAAGAAACACGAAATACTCGAAAACAAAACTTAACCTCACTTTTTAGCTGATCTTAGTAGTATAAGTCACGTATGACATGCGTATGACAGCAGCCGGTATCATGATCACTTCTGAACCTAAGAGTATAAGTTGACTTATATTATTACTCCCTAGTTAAAACGTACCTCGCTGAAGTTAACTTATTAAATTCAAAAATAAAATAACTATAAAAAAACACTAAATCTTGACTTATACTCTTAATACCACGTAGAATACATATCATGCAATCGATTTCTGACTTAAACTAAAATTGCAATAAAATTGACTTATACTCTTAATCCCTAACACGTTAGAATTATAAATTAAAAACAAAATAATATACTACTAATCAAAATTAATAATATAACTTTCAAATTTTATATTTAATAAATTATTTGCAAATTGTATTCAAGTATTAGCCTTTCTTATAAGGAAATCTATTTTATTTTTATTAATTCTATTGTAATGTATATTACATTTTATTCTTCATTATATTATATTTATATACAGAGTTAGTTAAATTTTTTAACAAATTATCGTTTAAATATATTTTTAATGTACAAGGTAAGGTACACTAATAATAAAAGTCAAAAAAGTCAAAAAATTCCATAATAAAATAACCATCCTGTATATGTATAAATTTTTTAAATTTTAAGATAAAAAATAGTTTTTTTAAATAAAAAAAAGAGTAAAAATAAATGTTTAAATTGCCATCACTGAGCGGATTCGCAATGAGCAATAGTAGACAAATTTGAAAAGGCAGCATACTTAAAGTGATTACATAATACCATTCATTTATAAACTCCCTGTAGTTAAACACTTCAATGACTGAAAACAAAACTGATAAATGAAACAAAAGAGTACGATTTGTACAATTAATTAAAAAACGCATCTACCGTTTTGGTTTTAAATAAAGCAATGTTTGGCTGTTGTGCAAAGATAAAACTTGCTTTATCATTCATACCTCAAAATGAGAAACTGAGCAATTCACCAACTACAGAAAATGATAAAATTCCATTCAGTTAGCAAGAGCTACCACCAAGCCACAGGTAACAGTCACTATTGAGCCTAGGCGGAAAATTTACCGATAGCAGATAATCTTTCTAGTTAAAAAATTACAAAATAATGTACTTTTTATCTAATATTCAATGCATTGCAAAATGCATAACGATCAGCTGTTAGTATGTGAAAACATTCTATAAAAAACCGTTATAAATAAATATCTTGAAAAAACTCCTTTTGAAGTGTTATGAATGTTCATTAATTCATCAACACATTTTAAAATTTAAAAAAAATCTTAGAAAAAATTGATATTTGCTAATCCTCTCATTTCATCTACTTTACAAAAACGTTGTTATGTTTAAAATTATACATTTGTTGCAGGTACAAAATGTCCAGCAAATCAGTATTTAGCCGAAAAACCAACCAATTGCAGCGTTTATCTCAACGGAAAATTCAGTACTAAACTGTTTAATGCAAATGATTGCATTTGTATTTCTGGTTATTCATTTGTTGGTAATACCAAAGAATGTGCAAAAACATCAGATTGTCATGAAAATAATGGTAACTAAATTAACATTTAAAAATTATATTTAATCTTTTATGCATAATGTACGATCAAATATATGTTAACAATCAAAAAATTTCAATACTTAAAAAAACTACAAAAAACTTTATGCTATTTAATATAGTCTATAGTTTAAAAAGACATTATTTCATAGACTTTCTATTAATATCGTAGAATTATGTATGAAAGCATAAATAATGCAAATGATTGTAAAAAAATATATATTTATCGATTATAAACGTAAAAGTTCAAATACAATTACAACTAACCACTTTCAGATGAGAAATGCCCACCAGGCCAACATTACCAAAAAGTAGAAATATTATGTAAAGTATATGATAATGGAAAGTTGAATGATGAAAAGATTTCCGGATGTGTATGTGACAATAAATCATTAGTTTACAATAAACAAACTAAAAAATGTGATAAATTAGAAGATTGTACACCAACTTGTCCGCCGGACCAACATTATGAAATAAAACAGGAAAAACACAAAATATATGATGGCAAAATTGTTACCGTAAAAAGTGGAAACGCGGGTTGTGTATGCAACGACAAAAATTTAATTTTGAATAAGAAAACTAATAAATGTGTAAAAGAAGAAAACTGTTTTAAATGTCCAAAAAATCAACATTATGAACCAATATCAACTACTTACACAGTATGTTGTAACGGACAAATTTCAACGTTAAAAGGCAAATCGGGATGTTACTGCGATAAAGAAGTTAAACATTACAATAACGTAACCAAAACTTGTGTTGCAACATGTTCACCACCTTGTACTTCTGAACAAACTTACGTATCATCAGCAACTCAAATTCAAATATGTACAGCAGGAGCAACTACAACAACAACTGCTAGTGCTAACACATGCATATGCAACTATGGAACAATTTACAGCACAGATTTAAAGAAATGCATCCAACCAAGTCAATGTACAAATTGTACTTCTGAACAGACTTATATAACATCAGCAACACAAATTCAAATATGTACAAAAGGTGTAATTACAACAACAACTGCTAAAGCTTGCACATGCATATGTAAGAATGGAACAATTTACAGCACAGATTTAAATAAATGCATCCTACTTAGTCAATGCCCAGGTTGTACTCCTGAACAAACTTATATACCAGCAGGAACAAAATATGACGTATGTTCAAAAGGTGTAATTATATCAACAACTGCTAGTGGTTGCTCATGCATATGCAACAATGGAACAATTTACAGCACAGATTTAAAGAAATGCATCCAACCAAGTCAATGTACAAATTGTACGTCTGAACAGACTTATATAACATCAGCAACACAAATTCAAATATGTACAAAAGGTGTAATTACAACAACAACTGCTGGTGCTTGCACATGCATATGTAAGAATGGAACAATTTACAGCACAGATTTAAATAAATGCATCCTACTTAGTCAATGTCCAGGTTGTACTCCTGAACAAACTCATATATCATCAGCAACACAAATTCAAATATGTACAGCAGGAGTAACTACAACAACAACTGCTAGTGCTAACACATGCATATGCAACTATGGAACAATTTACAGCACAGATTTAAAAAAATGCATCCAACCAAGTCAATGTACAAATTGTACTTCTGAACAGACTTATATAACATCAGCAACACAAATTCAAATATGTACAAAAGGTGTCATTACAACAACAACTGCTGGTGCTTGCACATGCATATGTAAGAATGGAACAATTTACAGCACAGATTTAAATAAATGCATCCTACTTAGTCAATGTCCAGGTTGTACTCCTGAACAAACTCATATATCATCAGCAACACAAATTCAAATATGTAGCGCAGGAGTAACTACAACAACAACTGCTAGTGCTAACACATGCATATGCAACTATGGAACAATTTACAGCACAGATTTAAAAAAATGCATCCAACCAAGTCAATGTACAAATTGTACTTCTGAACAGACTTATATAACATCAGCAACACAAATTCAAATATGTACAAAAGGTGTCATTACAACAACAACTGCTGGTGCTTGCACATGCATATGTAAGAATGGAACAATTTACAGCACAGATTTAAATAAATGCATCCTACTTAGTCAATGTCCAGGTTGTACTCCTGAACAAACTCATATATCATCAGCAACACAAATTCAAATATGTACAGCAGGAGTAACTACAACAACAACTGCTAGTGCTAACACATGCATATGCAACTATGGAACAATTTACAGCACAGATTTAAAAAAATGCATCCAACCAAGTCAATGTACAAATTGTACTTCTGAACAGACTTATATAACATCAGCAACACAAATTCAAATATGTACAAAAGGTGTCATTACAACAACAACTGCTGGTGCTTGCACATGCATATGTAAGAATGGAACAATTTACAGCACAGATTTAAATAAATGCATCCTACTTAGTCAATGTCCAGGTTGTACTCCTGAACAAACTCATATATCATCAGCAACACAAATTCAAATATGTACAGCAGGAGTAACTACAACAACAACTGCTAGTGCTAACACATGCATATGCAACTATGGAACAATTTACAGCACAGATTTAAAAAAATGCATCCAACCAAGTCAATGTACAAATTGTACTTCTGAACAGACTTATATAACATCAGCAACACAAATTCAAATATGTACAAAAGGTGTAATTACAACAACAACTGCTGGTGCTTGCACATGCATATGTAAGAATGGAACAATTTACAGCACAGATTTAAATAAATGCATCCTACTTAGTCAATGTCCAGGTTGTACTCCTGAACAAACTCATATATCATC
This sequence comes from Tachinus rufipes, assembly GCA_963932245.1. NCBI lineage: Eukaryota > Metazoa > Arthropoda > Insecta > Coleoptera > Staphylinidae > Tachinus > Tachinus rufipes. The sequence continues at coordinate 59,213,481 of OZ010748.1, forward strand.
AGCAACACAAATTCAAATATGTACAGCAGGAGTAACTACAACAACAACTGCTAGTGCTAACACATGCATATGCAACTATGGAACAATTTACAGCACAGATTTAAAGAAATGCATCCAACCAAGTCAATGTACAAATTGTACGTCTGAACAGACTTATATAACATCAGCAACACAAATTCAAATATGTACAAAAGGTGTAATTACAACAACAACTGCTGGTGCTTGCACATGCATATGTAAGAATGGAACAATTTACAGCACAGATTTAAATAAATGCATCCTACTTAGTCAATGTCCAGGTTGTACTCCTGAACAAACTCATATATCATCAGCAACACAAATTCAAATATGTACAGCAGGAGTAACTACAACAACAACTGCTAGTGCTAACACATGCATATGCAACTATGGAACAATTTACAGCACAGATTTAAAAAAATGCATCCAACCAAGTCAATGTACAAATTGTACTTCTGAACAGACTTATATAACATCAGCAACACAAATTCAAATATGTACAAAAGGTGTAATTACAACAACAACTGCTGGTGCTTGCACATGCATATGTAAGAATGGAACAATTTACAGCACAGATTTAAATAAATGCATCCTACTTAGTCAATGTCCAGGTTGTACTCCTGAACAAACTCATATATCATCAGCAACACAAATTCAAATATGTACAGCAGGAGTTACTACAACAACAACTGCTAGTCCTAACACATGCATATGCAACTATGGAACAATTTACAGCACAGATTTAAAAAAATGCATCCAACCAAGTCAATGTACAAATTGTACTTCTGAACAGACTTATATAACATCAGCAACACAAATTCAAATATGTACAAAAGGTGTAATTACAACAACAACTGCTGGTGCTTGCACATGCATATGTAAGAATGGAACAATTTACAGCACAGATTTAAATAAATGCATCCTACTTAGTCAATGTCCAGGTTGTACTCCTGAACAAACTCATATATCATCAGCAACACAAATTCAAATATGTACAGCAGGAGTAACTACAACAACAACTGCTAGTGCTAACACATGCATATGCAACTATGGAACAATTTACAGCACAGATTTAAAGAAATGCATCCAACCAAGTCAATGTACAAATTGTACTTCTGAACAGACTTATATAACATCAGCAACACAAATTCAAATATGTTCAAAAGGTATGCTTACAACAACAACTGCTAGTGCTTGCACATGCATATGCAACAATGGAACAATTTTCAGCACAGATTTAAATAAATGCATCCTACTTAGTCAATGTCCAGGTTGTACTACTGAACAAACTTATATACCAGCAGGAACAAAATATGACGTATGTTCAAAAGGTGTAATTATATCAACAACTGCTAGTGGTTGCTCATGCATATGCAACAATGGAACAATTTACAGCACAGATTTAAAGAAATGCATCCAACCAAGTCAATGTACAAATTGTACTTCTGAACAGACTTATATAACATCAGCAACACAAATTCAAATATGTTCAAAAGGTATGATTACAACAACAACTGCTAGAGCTTGCACATGCATATGCAACAATGGAACAATATTCAGCACAGATTTAAATAAATGCATCCTACTTAGTCAATGTCCAGGTTGTACTACTGAACAAACTTATATACCAGCAGGAACAAAATATGACGTATGTTCAAAAGGTGTAATTATATCAACAACTGCTAGTGGTTGCTCATGCATATGCAACAATGGAACAATTTACAGCACAGATTTAAAGAAATGCATCCAACCAAGTCAATGTACAAATTGTACTTCTGAACAGACTTATATAACATCAGCAACACAAATTCAAATATGTTCAAAAGGTATGCTTACAACAACAACTGCTAGTGCTTGCACATGCATATGCAACAATGGAACAATTTTCAGCACAGATTTAAATAAATGCATCCTACTTAGTCAATGTCCAGGTTGTACTACTGAACAAACTTATATACCAGCAGGAACAAAATATGACGTATGTTCAAAAGGTGTAATTATATCAACAACTGCTAGTGGTTGCTCATGCATATGCAACAATGGAACAATTTACAGCACAGATTTAAAGAAATGCATCCAACCAAGTCAATGTACAAATTGTACTTCTGAACAGACTTATATAACATCAGCAACACAAATTCAAATATGTTCAAAAGGTATGATTACAACAACAACTGCTAGAGCTTGCACATGCATATGCAACAATGGAACAATATTCAGCACAGATTTAAATAAATGCATCCTACTTAGTCAATGTCCAGGTTGTACTACTGAACAAACTTATATACCAGCAGGAACAAAATATGACGTATGTTCAAAAGGTGTAATTACGTCAACAACTGCTAGTGGTTGCACATGCATATGCAAAACCGGTACAATTTTAAGCACAGATTTAAATAAGTGCATTCTACCAAGTCAATGCTGTTAATAGTAATTCTGGAAAATGCGTCATACTTGCACAATGTAGATATGTTGTCATTTATTTGACGATTGCTGGATTACAATGAATAAAAAATAAACTTTATTTCAAAATCAATTTTGGTGTTTTTACCTAATAAAAGGTTTTCCCTATAAAAGATCCATCCCGTGTAGCGTGGCATCAAATAAATAACAAATAAAGAGATCAAAATCATCAGAATAGTTTAATACTGTTAAGGAAAGCCAACTCCTATCAAAACATTGAGTAAAATTAGTCATAAAAAAGATTCTGACCTTATTATATATTGTTTTGGTTATTTATTTTATGCATACTTTAAATACATATTATTTAAATTAAAAATAAAACAAAACAAAAAATTGTACTTTCAGCATGCATCGCCAGTTTATATTAAAAATCATTTTTTTAATATTTTTACAGTTAACACTCTAAAAATCAAATTGCTTCGCTACACAAAAAAAAATAGCAAAACTAATTTTACAAAAACTCCTAAATACCTTACTTCCGCTATAACCTAGTCAAATTATCTTAGAGTGCATTTTGACAACAAGCTTACATGGGATCCACATCTAAATATGAGATGTAAAAAAGTTCATACGTCTTTTTGGCAGACTAGCTGAGGAAAAAAACATACAAACTGGATCCACATACGGGGCACTAATAAGGTGGCCAAAATCTAGACAGAAAACGGCTTCCAACAAATTAAATTAGTTGCAACAAATGGCAAGCCTATATATAACAGGTGGCATGCAGACAACACTAACTGCAGCTATAAAGGCAATGTTGTGTCTGCCGCCCCTCAACATTTACATCAAAGAGATTACAACAATGCCAGTGTAAGTTAGGAGTGCAAACAGATAACATGTCATCCTTTTTTATATTTTAAAGACTCTACAGCGTGTGGACACATAAGCAAGACAAGCCAAATGTTGTGAATGATTAGATTAGAATATACAAGAATAGCTCAAAAACCAATAAAGATTCTAGAGCGGGAATCTTTTCGCAGGACCTGGACCTCAAAGAAAAGCACACGACTATCTTCCAAGCAGAAGTAGCTGGTTATAAAAATAGTGGACAAAAAAAACTGTAAAAAAAGTTCCAAATTCTAACCGATAGTAGAGCAGTCCTAACTGTTATAAACAAGTCTAAAACCAAATCAAAGCTAATTTTTGAATGTCACCGTGCAGCCTGTAAACATATCATAAAACTGCTCTAGGTGAAAGAATATTCCAACAAAGTGGAAAACATTCAGGCGAACGGGCTGGCGCGTAAAGAGTCAACCCTCAAGGCGTATAGACCTGAACCCTAACCGCTTTACTATTCAAAAACTTAAATAAATAATAAAGCTTACGTGCAGTAAACTTCAATTTACCCTCCAATTCTAAATTCATTTATCTTAATTGCATTTCAGCCTGGAAATTTTTTAAAATAGTTATAATCGATGGGAAATTTTTCAAAAAATCGAATGCAGGGGTCAGATTTTTGATACCTTGTCGCGCATGTCAAAAAATTGAAAAAAAAAATAGTATTCGAAATTAAAGGCCATTCGATTGCGCTTCTTTCACCTAAAAACATGTTTCAATGTAGCTCCAACCGATTGTGTGCTATTAAAAAAAAATTTCAAAAGGAACATTTTTTTAAACTTTAATGACCAACATTGCACCTTCGCAGAATATTTTTATAAACCCTCTCAAAATTTCCAGGCATTTCTTAATCTTCTTTAGACACCACAAAAAAAAATTAGGAGCGTTAGGTCTGGGGATCGTGGTGGAAACGATACTGGCCCCTCTCGCCCAATTCATCTATCCTCAAACTGTTTGTTGAGGTAGTCTCGAACAGCAAGCAAAAAATGTGCCGGCACACTGTCATGTTGCACTCACATCTGTCGGCAAACTCCCATTAGTACAACAAATCTGGCAAGACTCATTCTAAAAAGATCTTGTAAATGGTACCGGTGAGACAAGGTAAAAAAAAGGTATGGCCCAATCAAACAACCGTCAACAATGCCATCCCACACGATTCCAAACTTTTGATGGAATTTGGGTTGTCAAATAGTATGAAGGTTTTTGTCAGCCCAAATATGGTTGTTACGAGAGTTAAGAATGCCTTCTCATTTAAATGTTGTTTCATCAGTAAAAAGAACATACCGTGTAAATTAAAGCTGTAAGCAACAGCGATTTACGATCCAACGAGAAAAGTTATTACGTGGTGGAAAACCGATTGGACTTAAAGCTTGAATTCCGCAATTTACCTTGTTGGCTGCAAAAGCTCCCGTATCTCGCAATCGCTAATAAACTTTTGCAAACACTCTATTGAAAGGTATTACAATTACACATACAATTATAATAAACAATTTAGAAATCGGGGAGTATACAAGCGTGTCGCAAGTCTGCCATTACAATGTGCTTCGCCGTCAACTAAGACCAATTTTTATGTTTAAATTCTAGTACAGACCAGGTTCAAGAAGAAGAAAACTAGATGAATGTTACTACATTCAATTTAACCCATTGCCCAAACATTTGTTTTTTTACATATTTTTGAAATTATGTAATTGTTAATTGGTACTATGGGTAATAAATGTATTTATTATTATTATTATTATAATCTTGAAAAGTATGTTAATTTATGATTTAAGTAACAAGTAACACAAATTCAACTATTTCATACGACAAAATCATAAGCAATTTAAGACATGAAATTCAAGCCAACTTGAAGCCAAGTTTTTGACGTGCAGCTTCTAGGGTGAACATGGTAGCATATGAGTTTATAAATAAAAAGTGTCTCAAATGTATCTCCCAACCCACCCTAAAAATTTGTTACCCCTATTCATTAACACCCTGTTTTGATTAAAAAATGGTTTTGTGCGTTCAAGAAGCTCTAGAGCAAAAACTACCACTAGTGTGGGAAAATTTTATTCAAGCATCTTAAAGTACATACTTTTGGTTATCTATGCTCAAAATTTGGAGTCTTAATCGGTGGCAACTTTTGAGAAATAAAAAAATTTCTGCGCAGGCGCGACAATATACCAAAAATCTGACCCTTGCATTCGATTCCTTGGGAAATTTCCCATCGATTATGACTGTTTTAAAAAATTTCCGCGCTGAAATGCAACTAAGATAAATTAAATTAAAAAAAATTAAAGTTGAAAAAATGCCGTAAAATTCAATTTGCTCTACAAGGCAAACTATGTGACTTAGAGGTCTGAAATTTGGCATAAAGTCATACTTTGGGTACCCAAAAAAGTGTACAAAATTTGAGCTAAATCGGAGAGAGTCGCGTGAAATGGACTGCTCACTTGACGTGGAATTGCCCAAATCTAAAATGTTACTTTAATACAGCTTTTACATATATTAAAACTTAAGATAATTTACAACATCGGCGTAATATTGATGATGTCTCCATGAACCAACGCGGCGTTACAGATATGATTAGAGACGTCATTGTTCATGGCAAATATCTTTTTAAAATCCCCCAAAACGTCTATAAAAGAAAGAACACATCATAAAAAAACCAAATTGACTACATATTCCTGAGCCACAACCTTAAGAAATTCATACCTCAGTAAAAACCTACCCTAAAGCAAATATCAATTCAGATTACGTTCCAGTTGTTGTCGATTTTAAACTTCATCGCTTTAAAATAGTCAAGAAAAAAATGCCAGATAGAAAAAGCTCTCAAAGCACCAAAACATAAAATGCCTGATAACAGAGATAAAAATTACTTAGGACGGATTTCATCAATCATCATCAAGTTTGACGTTAATGTTACATTATCTTTATCATTAATTTAATGGAAGTTTTAAAAGTCCTTTTAAAGTAGACAATTTCATAATACTATTTTGAAGTGTTTTTAACTAATGCTTCCATTAGTAGAAATTACATTAGGTACTACAACTTAATAATTTGTATTATTTTTTTCTATATTAACACTAACCTCAATTTACAAACATATTATATGTGTAATTTTGTAAATAATTGAAGAAGAAAAAAAAAACGTGGTCGTGGCTCAAATTTTTCCAAAGGAAGAAGAATTGTATAAAATACATATGTCGTTGTGGCATTCGTATAAATTTACCTATTTAACTAGGCTTTATTCGAAATTATTGCTTTTACAACTGTCTCATTTGAGGACATTGCGTCTCTTCTTTATATATTTTATATATGTTCTGATATACACGAAATTGTATAATAGTAATTATAATTTATGCAAAAAATTTATTCTATTTTTAATTTTCAAATTTCTGTTTTAATTCTTTCATGTCATTACCATCAGCTTAATATCCCGAAATAATTAGTTTATTTGTTCATTCTCAGAATGCTATTAACCATAGCCATTAAATAAAGTCATTAAGTCAGTTAGTATAAATAGTCAATACACCCTTTAAAATATTCACTTTGAATTGTGGTGGTGAACAATGTTGACGAAGTAAGTTAAAAATCAATTAGTTTAAATAAATAAAGCCATACTGATGAGAGGTAAACCTCGAAACGCGTCTATGGATGTTTTTTAGTTTAGAATATTTTTTCATAAATTTAATTTTTTAAGAAGAATTGTTGTTACAATCAGAAATTGAAATTTACAATAAATCTGGCTATTAAATAACGAGACTGCTTATAAAAAAGAGTTTTGTTTTAAAAATTATTCTATAACCGAATGCTCCCCTTTAATGTACTTCTCTTCCCTCCCCACACACCGTTCCATTGGTTTTTTCCATTGATCAGAGCAATGCTGGAAGTGTTCTTTTGTAACAGCATGTAGGAGCTCCGCCGATTTTAGTTTCACCTCTTCCATCGACTCAAACCGGGTTCTTTTTAAGGCAGACTTGATCTTCAAAATAAAAAAAATCACAGGGTGCTAAATCAGACGAGTACGATGCGTCTTCAAGCACTGCAATGCCTTTACTGGCTAAATAACGCATCACAGACAAAGCGTTTTTCAACAACTCCGGCCATTTCTTACAAACTCGCTCTCGCAGAGTTGCCAAAACTTTCAAATAGTAAGTTTGGTTTACAGTTTCACCCTCTGGAACCCATTCAGTCATCACAATTGATTTTGGTCACTGTTTGCAGAATTAAAACAGAGACAGGTCAACCTGGCGTTGGTCATCTTCAGTGCTCTCTCGGCCTTCAGAAAACCGTTCATACCATTGGAAAACACGATCACAAAATAGAGAATTCTCACCATAGAACTCTTTTTAGCACTCAGTCGGAGTTTTTTTTAATTTAACGAGAAATTTCACATTGACCCGTGGCTCGTGTTTTTCGTCAAATATTGTTATCGGCACGAGAAAAAAAACACGTTTGTTTCTAACCTCTATAGAAAAAATACTACTACAGGGACAAAAACGTGTTTTCGTACTGGTATAGTAGACACTTCCAGCTATCCAACGCTGCATTTGTTTTTCCCCCCACCCCACTTCCCCTCTAGCACGCCTTCTACAATCGCAGACTCGTTATTTAATAGTCTGGCTATTATGGAATGTAAAATAATCGACAAAATAAATTTGTCAAAAAATGTAAAAAAACTGCATAATTTCTTTTTTAGCATTATTACTTTATAATTAATATTGCAGATTAAAACTTGGAAAGTCATTGCCGATGCATTTAATTAAAAAAATACCAGTTATCACAGCATCGAACAAATAAAAATTGAATTTAAATTTAAAACGCAAAACTACGAAGTTATATGCCGCCAACAAATTTTCATAAAAAAAAAACTGGTAATGGTTCTGGGAAATTTGATCGAGTTATTAAAGCTGTTCTTAGAATTATAAATAAAACATCGATCATATTTGCGCTGTTGATGATAAAATTGCTAAACCAGAAGAATCAATGCTATATGAAGAAGAAAATAATTTAAATTTAATAAAAATTGAAACAGAAAAATCTCCAAAACCAAATGTTGCAACATATACAGCTGAAACACTATCCCAGAATAATGTAGACGCTCAAATAAACATGAGATGTGGACCCAATATACACTCCGGATGTTACAAACACCAATCACCAAAAAATTAAGAAGGACAGTATTTGATCCTATCAAAGATGAATATATGGACAAAGAAATTAAAAGATGTAAGATGTAAGATGCAGCAGAAAAATATTAAGAAAAACGAACAAGATATAAATGAACACAAAAAAAAATTATTTGTTAAATTTAGAAATTGAATTAAAAGAATAAACACATCTATTGAAATGTTCATTAATTATTATTAATCGCTTAACATTTAGTGCGTTTTGATTAACTTCAGGTGCACTATCGTTTTCCAAATTGTTTTCATCATCAACCCCTTTCTTCCGGTATTTCTTCACCTTCTTTAAATGCTATATTATGCAGCACAGCAGTTGCTACAATTATGGATAGCGCCGTTTCAATTTTAAGGCGCATTCCAAGTTGTAGTATTGAAAAACGTCTTTTCCATACGCCATATTGTCTTTCGATAGCGTTTCTGGTTCTTATTAATGATTCAATTGTATAAATTTTCAGCACGAGTATTAGTGATTTGTAACTTGGTCATTAGATATGGTAAAAATCAGTATCAGAAACTGTTTGCATATATATGTCAAAAAATTGCTTCCGAGTTCCATAAATTTCAGCTTCTTCTCCACCAGGTGATTGCATTTTTATTCACGTGCAATCAATTAAACCAATTACACGTGGAAATCGTGCTATTTGATCATTTTTTTCTGCGCTTCTTTCCATTTCTTTTGCACTGTCATACATATTAATGTACTCTGGTCTTAGTGAAACAATTGCATTTGAAACTTTACAAATATTCTACATGCAGATGATATTAACACTGCAAAATCTGCAATACATCCAAATGCATAAAACCGAAGAGTTAAAAGTAATTAGGTCAAAAGTTTTATACTTTCACCTCTAATTAAAACTTGTAAGAATTTTGTATAGGGTTTTCCAATAAGAGATTTCATTTTGATATTAAAGAAAACGGGTATTTTTTAAGAGAAATCAATAAATGTTTATTTCATTGTAAAGAGGAAGGTTGCCATTAACATTTAAAAACGATATCAGTCAAATGGCCGCCACGGTTACGGTTGCAGTACCACATTCTATTTATGAAATTTTCCATGACCAATTCGCACATTTGCGGCTGTATGTCCTCGATAACTTTACGAATTCCATCTTTAAGGTCTTGAATCGATTGTGGAGCATTGGCATAAACCTTATCTTTTACGTGGCCCCAAAGAAAAAAGTCTAATGCCCGTATTCATATAAGCTGATTAAATTTAATGACTATTGAATGTGACAACATAACCTCACAATTTGATAAAACGTCAAAACTATTTATATAAATTTGATAGAAATACATGTTATTGATTTTGCTTTATTATTAAATATTATTATTCATTAATTTCTGATAGTTATTTATTATGCCAAACTTGTTTTTATGCTAGAATAAGTATAAATAATTTTGCGATTGTCAAATTTAACGATCCGTTACTGTAACTGACTTTTATGAATACGGGCATAAAGGTGTCCAGATCTCGGTGACCACCTCTTTAAGAAATAACACGGTCAGGAAACTTTTCTTGCAAAATTGTGATTGTTTCGTTGCTTGTGTGGCACGTAACGCCGTCTTGCTGAAAATTAACGTCGTCCACATCAATCTTCCAATTCCGGCCATAAAAAAATCATTAATCATAGCTCGGTAGCGAAATCCATTCACCGTAACAGTTGCAACAGCCTCATTTTCGAAAAAGTAGGGTTTAATCACACGGCCATCCCAAAAACCGCACCAAACAGTGACACGTTAAGGATGCAAAGATTTTTCAACAATCATTATTGGATTTTCTGAGCCCCAAATACGACAATCCGTATTATTAACATAGCCTCCGAGTTGAAAATGAGCCTCATCACTGAAGATGATTTTTTGATGTCATTCCGGATCAATTTGGTGCATTTAAAGGACCAAATCAGCGAAGATACGACGTTTATGGTGTACGACCGGTTCTTGTAATAACTGAACTTTAAAATACGATGTAATGTCGTTTGTGAAATGCCAAATTCCAAAGATCGACGAGAAAGCGACAAACCTGGGTTTTCTTCAACACTACGGGATACATCAGCAATATTCTCATGTGTTCTTGAGCGATGCACACGGTTTCGATTCTTTACAACACAAACTTGTCCCAACAGCTCAAATTTTTCTACCAGGTTTACTATTGCCCGCCGAGAAGGTGCTTAATAATGACATAGTTTTTACTTGTCAAATGTCAAAAAATAATAGCTTCAAAATTGACAGCAGCTTAAATAACCTGCTATTCAAAAGGAAACTTCTTATTGAAAAACCCTTTATTTGAGAGATAGAATACTAACCTATTGGTTGGATTTTTAATTTCATTTTCAATTTTTCTTAGAAGTGCTTGAAATGTTTCTTTAGTAATGGATAACTTTTGAAAAAAAAAAACAATTTCATCAAACTTTTCCAAATAATTTGTTCGTATTTGATATTGTTGAGGTCGTCTTTGTTAATACCATTCATCATCTAATAATGGAGATGATGATGATGATAAACTGATCATATTCATTATTCTTTATATTTTTCACAAACACACAAAGTGAATTATACAAAGAATTAAGTTATGTTTACACTTAATGGTACCATTAATGTCATTAATAGGACAATCATGGCACAATAAAATTAGTTCTACATTAGTGGCTAATGTTACATTATTTTTATTATGAAATCATTTTTTTTTAATGATTCCATTAAATTTTAATGTAGCATTAAGTTTGATTATGAAATCGGCCCTTAGAATACTATCGAAACAACACTAAACGACATCCAAGTAAACCAAATAGTTATGGTAAATTTAATTTGCTGCGATTTTTGCAAAAACACAATTACCGAAGATTTCATTATTAAATTGAAATCTTCGAGATTGAATTGCTCTTTATGCTGTAAGAGTTTCAACATAATTCTATATGTACTTGATTTATTTTTTTACATTATATTAAATTTCTCCGTTATTAAAGGAAAAAAAGATGTGAGTAGTATAAATACAAAACTTATCTTTTGCCAAAAGCTTTGAAAAAATATATGAGTTGGATGCATGACTTTTTTTTCAGACAGAAGATGCTAATACAAAACTAAGTCTGAGACGAAAATCTATAAATACCACCCTAAGAGGATAGCTTTTAAGCGTTAATTTTCTAATATTTCTCGATTATTCACTTCTTAATATGTTCTTTCTTATTTGTTTAATTTACATAAAATTTTATTAAAGCTATGCTTGTATTTGCTTCTTAGAAAGTTGTTACTGTTTATATTTTCTCTTAGTTTTTCTATTTTTGTATCTTACCTTTTGCACGTCTGAAAGGTCAGAAACTGGGTTATGTTCCTTTGTAGGTATTTACTTAATGTGCTACTTTGAGAATAAATTTCACCAGAGTTTCGGACGTTAGTTCGTTTTTCTCCAGTCGCTCCAAAGTCGCTGATGAAGCAGCCGTCAAGGTGGTGGCTTTAAAGTTTCGGTAGAAATTGCCAAAAGAGTTTAGTCGCAGTAAGGTTTTGTTGAAATTGAAAGTCACGCTTTTTGCAAAGCGAGCGCTCGCAACAATCACTTTTGCGACGCTAATTCTAGCAAAGAGAGTATCACAAAAAAATCGTACGCACTTAAAGGTGCGCACTAATGTTTTATTTTTGCACACCAAATTAAAATAATAGTCAATCCTTAATATTATACTTTATAAAACTTACTCCCTAACCTAACTACAAGTCCCAAATTAGCGGTAGGTATAAAACGTAATATTATATCATGATGGCTTGCTCTGGATTTAACTATTTTGCGTAATACAATCTCTCATTCGGATGTGCGAACAGATAATAGCACCGTTCATACTTCATATTATCCAATGACCATTTCGACAAATACGGTAGAGCGTCTTAAAATTTCTAGGTTAGAATGTGTAGCATCTAGAAATGAAAACCTCAAAACCATATCTAAAAAGTGTACTACCAACTTAGTCAAATTTAACTCTAAAAACTCCACTGCTTATCAAATATTAAACTAAGCAACAAAACCATATCTAAATCTTCTTTAATTTGTCCGCCATAAACTTTTTTGAAACGACTATGTTGTTGTAATCTCGGGAATGGTTAAAAAATACAGATCCAATAATCTCAAAAAGTCAATCATAAAAGAAATATGTAGATTTCTGAATAAATTGAGTAAAATTATAAAAAAACAGCAAAAATCATAGCCAAATAGTGTTGTAGAAGATGAGTGACTTAACCATTCAATACTATGTAAATTAAAATCTCCTATCAAAATTATTTCAGTTTTTCTACGAATACCTTAAAGAAGCTTCTCAAAACATTCAGAAAGGTCATCAAAAAGTTTGGAGTTAGCTCATTTGAAATACGGTATATGTCTATTACAAAAATGGCCTTATCGAGAAGATTGAGTTAAAAAATATGTTATTTAATCAATGCCCTAAACTTCGTACGTTTTTGTCTATAATATGCATGTTGTTTGTGATGTTCAAGATAATAACTATTAAATCTACTACATTAAAGCTAGATCTTTATTGTTTACTTTGGTTTTAGTCAAAAAGAAGATGCTGATACACAAAATTTAATTCTATTTTAAACCACAAATATTAGAGAAATTAACTGTTAAGCCTAAACTAAGTCAACGTTTGGTTGATTAAATTAATTAGTAGAAGTAGCAATCCCTTGTTCCGCCAATTTAATCATAAAATTCACTTCCACATATATACTGGTATAGTACATGCCCCCCGATGCTGCTACACCGAGAAGACAAAGTATGGAATTTTTGCCATGGATGTACAAATACTGACCAAGAGAAAAGGCAAAAGTATGTTACAACCAGTGAAATGCATAACAAGTGGAATTATCACGCCCATATATAAATTCCGGTCTTGCTTGTAGAAGAGAGAAGAGGTTCCGTGTGTGCGTGTATGATGACTTTTATTAACTCGTGCATTAGAAAGAGTCAGATGTTGCGGCGTGTATATTTTGCCGTTCTAAATCAAGACCGAAGTCGAACGCAAACTTTCACTTGCGTGCGCGTTCCAGTTGTTATACATTTCACTGGTTACAACTTTTACAACTTAGTGTTGTTATGTAAAGAAAAATTTTGTATAAGTAAATTAAAAAAAATGATAAAAACAATTTGTTTCAATAAAATTATTTTGTTATTATAATTTTATTTAGGTATGAATTTTAGTTTGTTTACTTATAGTAGTCCAGTCAAAGTAGCTTTTCATTTCTAAACAAATTCAAAAGTTTTGAAACTTTTTACACTGATTTATAGGTACATAGTGAAAAATATACTAAAAGTCTCGACGAATATGACACGAGCTCTAGCGGCAATGACCAAAAACAGGGCACTTTTTTCGGTTTTTTGTTAATATCTTGAGAATTGTAGGTCGGAAGTGACTATATACATATTGAAAGCTGATCAAATTTACAATAAAAATGATCATATACTTGTATTCCCAGCGGTTACAGAGCTATAGAACTTTAAAGATTCCGTTTATCCAAAAAATAAAGTTAGCACGTCACAATATGTTATTTATTGAAGATGCCAAAGCAAGAAAAAAAGTGTACTTTTTACCATCATTTGATAGATACCCGTAAATAAATATTTGACAATGTTTTATCTATAGTTTTAGATACGTTGGATCATTGTGGAGACAAACTTTACAACTTGGTAAAAGAAAATGAAATCAACTTTATTATATAATAATGAATTTTTGAAGAATACATAAAATATGAAAATTCTGAAGAATATAAAAATCATCAGCATAATCACTCAACTTTCGATCGCTTGTGTTTAAAAAGCCCTGCAATCCGTACATCTACTTGATTTGTGACACTTGCTTTATGAAACACAGTAAGAACAGGTAGGTGTGAACAAATTGTAGGAGAGAACCGTTAAACAAATATGAACTCTATACAATATATATAACAAGAAGTAAGCAAGCAGTAAAACAATGTATGAACATTACTGATTACCACTGCTAAGCTGAACGTAATCAGTGAATAATAAGAAAGTGCATTCTTACATGATTTCTGGTTATGGTAAACTCAGCATTTTGATCCTCATTTACAAGTCTATTTACTGATTTCTCTGTTTCTTCTAGAAGCATGAAGAAATCTAGATCATCAGAATCAACAAAGTTTTCTTCGGGGGTTGAAGTAATGCCATTCAAACATTCTCCATGGCAGGTGTGGCAAATGTTTGTGCTGCTGCGTCTTCTGAAATTACTGGAATCAACCAACCGCTTTCAAACTTCCAACCTTACTGTTCTGGAGAAAGTTCATTCCCTAGTCAAATTTGGATTTGCTGGTATACACGAAAAACATGCTGCATTGCTGCTCTTTCTGTGGTCGGCAGCGCAAAAAGGTCTGGTTTAGCATTCGAAACTGATTTGGTAAAAACATTGTAACAATGCATGTTAATTTTTTTTAATTTTGTTTTGAGCTTCAGCCGCAGACTCATGGGATAAACTTGAGCTATTGAATACATCAATAATAGTTTGCAGTGTAACTCGCTTCTTGAATAAATTAAAACACACAAGTTTCCCATTCGATATGCAGCTGAAGTAGTATCACATCCGCTGCATGCATGCACAAAAGTGCCGTGGCTTGGTTTAACAAATAATATCTGTCTTTCAGATGGGGTTAAAGCCATGAGGAGGACAATAAGATCAACATCTTCGTCAACTATTGCTACTTTTAATTCCATTCAAGAAGAGCAGTTAAGAGAAATTAAATAAGTCTGGATTTACTGTGTTCATTAGAAAGGAAATCATCCTGTTTGACTGTGATTTGTGTTTTGTGTTCAAAGTTTATGTTAACTGACCTCTGAAGCTTGTACCTTTGATTCTGTTCAGTTCTCTTTGTACTAGATGATGCCGCTGAATAACCATCAAACACAACGGTACAGTTCTTGCCGGCATAATGCTTAAGAACATAGGCAACATAATATTGCCAAATTGTTAAGATTGAGGAATTTTTGGGCCAAACTACCTTGTGTAACAGTAATCCTCCATCCAAAACAATGTCAAAAATGAGGAGATTGGCTTCTTATTATAGTACAGAAAAAGTATCGTGTAAATAAAGAATAAAGATAAAAAGTAAAGAACAAGCTTATGATATATGTAGTTGTTTAAGTCCTCATCATTCTGTTTGTTGATAGCTATCTTTAAAAACATCGTAAAAAGGTTGATTATCACCTTTCTCCATAAACAAAAAATGTAAAAGAGAGACCGCACTAACACTACAATTTGACGCGTAACCCACGGAGAGAGAGGAAAGACCGTAAAAATGAAAAGAGGACCAAACAAAAGAGATCAGCTCTTTGGCTCGTAACAATACAAAAGTTTCTTTTCTCTTCTTTAGCGCTGGGAATACAAAAAAATGTATTTGATCATTTTAAATGCAAATTTTATCAGCTTTCATTATACAGGGTGTCCGGAAAATACGTGTACAACGTTTGACGACAGACTCCTGACGTCAAAATAGGTCGATCTAAGCCGACTTAGTTATATCCAAAATTGTCTCGTTTAGCCGGTAGAGGGCGTCAAAAATTTGTAAATATTAAAAAGAAATTACCTGTAACAATAATTTTGTAAGTGACCTTGTTGCTATGGCGTTTAATAATTTGACAATTATTGACACAAATTGTCACCAGTCTATGAAATTTACTCAAGTATACGATCAACATTCTTGAATTACAAGTTCATTTTACCATTAAAAATGGAAAATTATACAAACTCTCAGAAAGTTGACATGCTCCTGGTATACGGGTTTTGTCAAGAAAATGGGCGCCAGAGTGTTAGGGTTTACATGGAGAGGTTTCCTAACCGTCGAATACCAAACCATCAAACATTACTTGGCTTGCACATAATCAGCATCAATTTAAAATTAATATTTGGGCAGGTATTATTGATCACTACCTTATTGGTCCCATTGTTATTCCAGACAGGTTAGATGGAAATATTTATTTAAATTTTTTGCAAGACACATTACGAATTCTTCTGGAGAATTTGCCCCTTTTACTTCGGAGGGAAATGTGGTATATGCATGATGGTGCCCCGCCCCATTTTTCCGTTGCCGTTCGGCAATACTTACATCATCAATATCCCAACCGATGGATTGGAAGAGGCAATGATGCACCAGTAAAATGGCCACCACGTTCTCCTGAGTTAAATATGTGTGACTTCTTTTTGTGGGGCGCTATTAAAACAGAAGTTTACAAGACTCCGGTAAACACACGCGATGATTAATTGCAGCGGATTTTAAATGCAGGCAACCATTTTAATAATCCCGAGACATTAGATAGGGTCCAATATCATTTTTTAAAGAGTGTTAATAAGTGTATTCAGCAAGATGGCGGTCATTTTACACATTTGCTTAAGTAATGTTTTTGTTTTACTTAGTTTCTTACAATAGATACTTTCAACTTTGTTATACTTTTGTTTTTTTTTGACGCCCTCTACCGGCTAAACGAGACAATTTTGGATATAACTAAGTCGGCTTAGATCGACCTATTTTGACGTCAGGAGTCTGTCGTCAAACGTTGTACACGTATTTTCCGGACACCCTGTATATATAGTCAACTTTTATCTTCAACCTACACTTTATGTACCTATAAATCAGTATACAAAACTTCAAAACTTTTGAATTTTTTTAGAAATTAGATCAATATTTGAGCATATTTGACTAGACTATAGGTATGTATTGTGAAAAAAAGTTTTACTAATATTTATTTTAAAAAAAATATGCCTTTTGTTCTATGTATTGTGTTATTTGTAGGTATACATTTTAAAGTATATTAAAATTCAATATAATCCTTATTGCTTTTTGACTTCATGTGTTATATAAAACATTAAGTTTTAGTTTTGCAACAGAAGAAATATATTTTTTAAAATAATGATAATTCTAATCGTGCTAATGTATAAAATTTGATTTTAGAGTATCAAACTGTGTTGTCTCTTCTCTAAACGTTTTGACTGACATATAAAAAAAGTGTTTATATTGTAAAAGATAATTATATATGTACCAAGGAGTCCAATTTCTTCTTTGGTACATATATAATTATCAAGCTTAGAGAGACTAATTTTCTTAGCAAACGTAAAATAAAAATCCAATTCAAAGAAAAAATAATAACCGCATTCTTCATTTATTCGACTTAACCCTTGGCTCAGATCTCAAAAAGACTCAACCTATTCAAGATTTGCATCTAGAGATCCGGAAAAAATAAAAAGTTTTTATGAATGGCTTTTGAATAAATCTGAAGCTAATCCAGCATCAAATTCTGTAGACAAACAAAGCTACGTTTACAAGAGCTAGAATTGTTAATTAGCATAATCCTTATAGTTGAGTACATGAAAATCCGCACAAAACACAAAAAAAGTATTAGTGGCCCTCTCTTTTTGCCTGTAATTGTAAACGCAGTTTTATTTCATGACGTTTTTACAAATAACTTAGATTTACACTAACGGACTATTTATTTTAGAAAAAGAAACTTAATAGTGCTTCGGCACATTTTGGATTAATAGTTCGAGAATAGTTAAATAGTCGTGTAGAACTAATAGTTTGACCTCCAAGACCGCCAGATTTTACAACCATTGAATTTTTATGTCGGGGAAACTCTTAAAGATAAAGTAGATGTAATGCCAGTTAATACAAAAAACCAATTAATTTTAAAGATTAAAAAGGCATGAGATGAGAATAAATCAAATAAAAATATCAAACGCAATTGATGCGTTGATTCGACGTTGCAAAAAATGTAATGATGTCGGATTTCAATCTGAACATTTGATGAAATAGTTTTTTATGTAATTAATAATTAATTTGCTAACGCTAGTACTGATAATAAAATAATACAATAAATCCTGTTAGTTGGACTTTCGTTACTTAAACTTTACCATGCAACATCTTCGTTAAGAAGCATTTAAAAATACATGTTTATAGAAACATTTTTGTTCCATTTTATAAGTTGAATGCACTGTTTAAGTTTTACAAAAACAATCTAAACCACCCTATACAGATAAAAAATAATCTTCTCTAAAAACTTGAGCATAAAATATTTACATAGTTATAGCAAAGGTATACAAACAGTTAGGACAAAAATATAAACCTTTGATCGAAAAAAAAACTATTAAAGACAAATTAAAAAAAAAAAATAAGTAAAATTAAACCTAATTTTATCAAAATCAATTGTCCCGCGGCATTTTCAATATAAGGCTGTTTTTGCAATTTTTAAGCTATGTTCTAAACGGCCCACGTACCTGGGAATTAGAAATAACCAAATAAAAAAGTGCTTGCAGACCTTTTTCCAATGATTTTAAGTTTAGAAAAAAGATTGAAAATTACTCAAAAATTGAGATCAACTTCAAGATAGAAAATTTAAGAAAAATTTTTGTTTAGTACCTAATATCACATATAAAATCAAATCAAAATATCATTATACATGGTGTTTCAAAACATGTGTCGGAAAATAAAGGATGGAATTGGTTGGCTAATTATAAGAAGAAAAAAAAAACCCATTAACATGGATCCTCAAACGCACCGTTTTCAAGATACCAGATGTAAATTTTTTTTTTTTTAATTTTTTTACAATATCTCAGGAACCGTTTGAGATACAAAACTCAGCTTTTGTACACATCTTAGCATTAATATTAGCTACTTTTTATAAGCGCTTAATAAATTTTTTGAATGTGCCATTGACGGAGATTTTAGAGTTGCGTTAGGTTTTTATGGCTCTAATTTCTATGACACTTGGGAAATTGGAATTCTGAAAGCACATTGTAAACCACCAATATTTTCTACACAAAAAAAGGTCCTCTTAGTCATAAGTTCTAACGTAAACCGTTTTAGAGAAATACGGCATTTTATGATGGAATACATGAAAAAAGTAACAACATGTTTTGTTGTTAATAAAAACATCTGTTTTTGATCTAGTCGTCAGCGTTCATGTATTTGCTTCTTGCATTTGAGTTATTGCCAATTGTCGTTTAGTTGTTAAACAACAAATAACCTTTTTTCAAAAAGAGCCAACAATATCGCGGGAACTTATTATCTTAACTTATTATCTTTATTACCCAATTAAAATGCCCATTCTTAGTATTTTGCTTGCGTGGTGATAGCAAAATGAATAATTACAGTGATAATTGCACATATGCATTTTGTTTATGGCGTTGCCGATGGAAATGCCACAAAATTTATCAAGAATTGTTTCCAAACCAAAAGGTGCCAAATAAAAGAACATTCATTCGTATTCACGAACGTCTACATCAAACTGAAAGTACATAAAAGAGCTGCAGGAAATGGGAGACCTCGCCTGCTACCTCCGCAAATTTAAGAAGAAGTTCTTGAAGAAATCGAAGGCAATCCATCAACTAGCACTAGAAGAATAGCTGTAAACCTAAACCTTAGTCACGTTACAGTGTGGAAAATAATAAAAAGCCAGATTTTATATCCTTATCACATACAGCGAGTACAAGCCCTTTTACCAGCGGATTTTCCGCAAAGATTGGCTATGTGTCAATGGTTTCAAAAAAGAATTTAGCAAAATCCTCAATTCTTAGAACAAGTTTTATTTACGGACGAAGCAAATTTTTCTCGCGATGCGATTATGAACTTCCATATTAATCTAAAGCTGGGAATTATATGCACTCAAAAGGTTAAAAATATGCGCATATATATGTACGTAATTTTCCCAAAACATGCACTAAACATGCTAAATATGAAAAAAATATGCAAACATATTATTAATATAATATACTTAAAAAAGTGCAGTATGTGCATGTTTTTTTAATGTTTTTTAATTGAAAAAAACTCTTAAAACAAGCAAGAAAAAAGGAAAAATAAACAACTAAGTATATTTGTAGAACCAAAATATTTTAATAACATAAAATAAAATATAAGAAAAATAAATGCTTTACGCAAAAGAACAAGACATAATCATAAAAGTTACAGTAGAAACCCAACATTAATTAAACTAAATTTGTCTATATTTTGTTAATTAACTGTAAACACCAACAATTAAATGTTTTTCTAAATTATCTATTAAAAATGATTGCATGCAGTCCGACAATATCTGTTTGTATGCAGAAAAGCTTATTTCTACATCAACAGATGTAATAGGAGCATATTTAAACTTACAGGCAATTAAAGGGTTTATTTGAAGAGTTTCTTCGTTGTTCCCTTCCAACACGCTGGAGATTTTTTGTAGTAATTCAAAGACTTCATTTTTTTCTAAAATATTTTTTAGTTTGATTTTTATGCGCTCTCCAACAGAATTATTGACCTTATTGATTTTGTGTTTAAAACTTTGGATTAATGCTACAGATTCAGTGAGTTCCCCGTTTTTCTAGTTTTGTTAAGGTTTCGCTTATAAAACCATAATTAGCAGTAATAAAAGCCAACTCTTGGTTCAGTTGCGGTTTATTTAATATATTTTTGCAATCATTAATAGCTACCGAATCGTTTGAAAAGAAAAGCACTAACTCTTTTATTGCTTCAAAATGCTCCGTATAAAATATAACTGCATCAAGGCATGTTCCCCACAATGTAATAACGGGTTGAGGCGGAAGAGGTATTCCAGGCAGTTTTTCTTTATAAAATTGGATTCGAAGTGAGGCTTTGATAAATATTTTTTTTACAGAATTAACGAAACTATTTATATCTGAAAATTCCATACGTATCGCTTCTGCTGTTCTGTTAACTCCATGTGATAAACATGTGACATGAATCAAATTTTTATAAAAAACTTTTAAATTTGTTTCTGATTTTACCATATATGATTACTTGGAAAGATATTTGGCAGATAGAACTAAGTTAAACAATCATTTACAAACCTTGAGATTGTGACATTATTTGTTCACTCTAACTCTTGTGAGCCAATTAAATAAGATTTTCCAACACAATTTTCATTTAAAATGCCAATTAACAAGTTTTCAATATATCGCCCACGAGTATCTGTCGTTTCATCCACTACAAAGTAAATGTAATTGTTACCTATTGCTTTATTAATTTTAGTTATTGTTTCCAGATATACTAGATCTATGTATTTTTTTCTAATAGTACTGCGATAGGGTACTGATTGTTTTATATATTTTTCTAAAAAAGATTTAAATTCTAGATTGTCTAGTTTGGCTAGAGGTATATTTGCCCTGAGTAATGTATTGCATAAACAAATCGAAAAGATTCTTGTTCTTTATTTTTAGATGTTGAAGCAAAAGATTCATTTAAAGTGACTTGTGTTGAGTTTTTAAATTTTATGGAATTGCTTTTATGCTTATTTGTGCCAACATGCTGTGCTATTTGAAATTTTTTATCTTATGCAATCTAAAATATTTAATTTTGTTTAGTATGTAATAAGATGAAAAAAAAATTAAACTTATAATTTTACTGCAATATTTGCAAAACACGCTTCCGCTATCCAAATACAATTCTGGATAATCCTTTATCCAGATCGACACTAAAGCATTGGTTTTTGGCATTTTTAATATTGTAATTTCTACGGTAACTTCCACAAAAATTAGTACAATCTCTTGTGAGCTGCGTATTAATATACTAAATATTTTACTAATACAAAAAGGCAGTGCTTGTTTTTAATGTTTCATTGAATTATTTTTTGCGCAAAAAATCGTTACTCCACAGTGTACGAAATACACACGCATTCTTGTGTTGTTTACGTATGTTTTTGTCGGTCTTTTTTTGTCTCACAGAGAACAAAAACATTTGCACGTGTGGTGTGTTACATATAAAACCAAAACATTTTTACAAGTTTAACGCTCGCTTAAAAATAATTTAAAGTTATTGCAATTTGTACTAGTAGAATTATACAAATATGCATCAAGTATGCAAATATGCACCAAAAATGCATCAAATATGCACCGATATGCTGCTTTTAAGTAAATAAAAACTCAAAAATATGCAAAATATGCAAAAAAAATATTGGTTTATATCAGTTGTTTTTATCTAATTCGTGTAGATACGGAATTATTAAATTGTCATTATGCAAATGCATAAAATCCCAGCTTTAAATTAATCATGTATGGGCCGACAAAAATCCACATGCCATAATAGAAGGCCATTATCAGCAAACATTTTCCGTTAATGTTTGGGCAGGTGGTGTAGGAGACCATTTAATAGGTCCATATTTTTTGCCGTTTAGGCTAAATGGTCAATCATATCGTAATTTTCTTAAAGAAGACCTGCCAGGACTTTTAGAGGACGTTCCGGTTCAATTAAGAAACAAAATGTGGTTCATGCACGATGGTGCTCCTGCACATTTTAGTTTAGTTGCGCGTTAATTCTTAAATTAACAGTATAGGAACCGTTGGATAGGTCGAGGAGGCCCACTTGCATGGTCTCCTTGGTCTCCAGATCTAAATGTTTTGGATTTTTTTTAGTGGGGTCACTTAAAATGTTTAGTTTACACTACATCAGTTAATACTGATGAAGAACTAAGAAATCGCATTATGGCGTCCTGCAATACGATACGAAACACTTCAGGCATTTTTGAACGGGTACGTCAGTCACTAAGACGTAGGTTGGAAACTTGCCTTACCGTAATAGGAAGTCATTTTCAACAAATTGTGTAATTTTTCTTGTTTTTTTATGTTATTGCTTAGTTTTGTAAAATAAAGGTTTTGTGATCATGTTGCTACTTTTTCTTTTCGTTCCTGAGATATCGTCAAAAAATAAAAAATAAATAATTATTTTTACACCCTGTATCTCAAAAACGGTGTGTTTGCGGAACCATGTTAATAGGAACATTTTTTCTTATAATTAGCCAAGAAATCCCACTCTTTATTTTCCGACACATGTTTTGAAACACCCTGTATATTTTTTTAAATTATTCAAAAATCTATTACATACAGTAATTAATAATTAAAACATTATATATTGGTTTACTTAAATTAGCTATATTTTAACAATACCTACTTTGAAAATTGCCACACCAGATTTTCACTAATTTGATTAGATACGACAAAAACATGTTTATTATATTTACGTGGCCAATTTTATAATAATAAATACATTAAGCACAAATTATTAAAAAAATTGCGATAAAATTTGTATATATATAAGAGCATATTTTTTAACATGTATTATAGCAAAAACCATGTTTGCTTTACATTGTCTTTTGTGGGTTTCAACCAATTTAATTCTAATTTCTGGTAAGTAATAATTTACTATTGAAATATAATTACACTTATAAATTAAAAACAAAATAGTATACAACTAATCAAAATTAATAATATAATTTAGTCATTTATCGTTATTTTATAAATTATTTGCAAAACTGGTTTCAAATATAAGCCTATCTTATAA
This sequence comes from Tachinus rufipes, assembly GCA_963932245.1. Classification (NCBI taxonomy): domain Eukaryota; kingdom Metazoa; phylum Arthropoda; class Insecta; order Coleoptera; family Staphylinidae; genus Tachinus; species Tachinus rufipes. The sequence goes on from OZ010748.1 coordinate 59,237,279, forward strand.
GGAAATCTATTTTATTTTTATTATTATTTCTATTGTAATGTTGTAATGTATATTACATTTTAATCTTCATTTTGTTTTATTTATATACTGGTTTAGTTATTTTTTTTCTTAACAAATTATCGTTCAAATATATTCTTAATGTACAAGCTGCACTAATCTTAAAATTAAAAAAATGTAAGAACATACAGTGTTCTATTCAAAAAAATTAAAAAGTTAAAATTTCCATAACATTAAACATCCTGTATACGTTTACAGTTTTTAATTTTAAAATTAGTTCTAAGATTTTTTTATAAAAATCATTTTTTTGCAAAAGAGTAAAAATAAATGTTTAAATTGCCATCACTGAGTGGCATCGCAATGTGCAACCTCTAAACAACTTTATGAAACAATTGATAAATTGTAATTGAAATAAATGTTTTAAAGTTGTTGCTCTTTATATTCGTTTGGTTAAAATAAATGTGAATGTTTGTGAAAATTTTTCTTAATTTGAAGTTCAGAATTTTAGATTAATTGCTTATAAATCAAATATTTGATTAAAAAAAAAAAAAAAAACAAAAAAAGCAAGTATTAAAAAAAAAGTTTACCACATTTCCATAATAACATGTACCACATTTCCATAAAACATATTTAACCGATAGCTTGTTTAAAACAAAAAAACTTTTCTATAAAACATTTTTGTTTTTTTTTATCAAAAAATTATTTAAGTATTTCGGTAATTTTGACTAACCCTGTATAATCAATCAACTGCAAATAAAACTTCATTATTTTAAATTAATCAAAAACCATTTTAAATTTTCAAGTAGTATAAATTGTTTATTAGATTTATGGAAAAAGATTGATATGTAAGTGCTATACACCGTTGAAAAAAGATTTCAAATAATGACAAAAAAATGTTGAAATTTATGGATCTAAAGTTAGATGTGATTGCAAGTGTATTATTAACAACAATATATAGATAATGTGCACATTAACGGGAATAATCAGTTAATTTAAAAATGATTATGTTTTTCTAATATTACCTAGATAATCTGCATGTTACCGTAAAGCTGTTTGTTAAAGTGCAGAAATACATTTAGAAATAAATCATGCCACCCGCATATTGCTTACCCTTGCAGGATGTAACGTTTCAGTGCTCAATACAAGTAAAGCCAAATCAGACGTGCTTCTCGTTGTTTTTACTACTTGCAGAATATAATTACTTGTGAGTACTAACGCAAGAAATGACTGGTACAATGCAATCAAACCAAAAAAATAACAACAACAAACTTTTAGACAAGATGCTAAATATAAGTTGTTGTATCTAAGAACAATTGGATGTAAACAAATTATTGAGTCAATTGGTCATAGTGGAAGAGATAAAATGGTAAAATAATTTTAATACAAGTTACAAGAATATTACTCAAGCTCAGATTAAAAAAAAATGGATTTATGCAAGTCTTGTAAAAACAAAAACAAAATAGTATTGAGGTAAAACCAATAATCACTTCATTTTAATAACAGTTGCCAAGTCGATCTTATTGAATATCTACCTCAACCTGGCAGAACATTAATTTTTTTTCTTATTCACCAAGTCAATTTAACAAATTTTGTTATTTTAAAGACTTTAACGTCTAAACAAGCAAAGTACCCTATCAAATACAAATTTTGTTTCTGACAATAAACGTAAAGTTTGCAATTAAGAATAAAAATCATAATGGAAATATGGCCAGAATAAAAAAAATAGTTCATAGTAAGCCAAGACAGTCAAAGCAGTGTGGAAGCAAATCAAAACAGTGCAAATAGTTAAACACTTAAATGACTGAAAACAAAACTGATAAATGAAACAAAAGAGTACGATTTGTACAATTTATTAAGAATCGCGTCTACCGTTCTGTTATTAAATGAAGCAATGTTTGGCTGTTCTGATAAAACTTGCTTTATCATTGATACCTCAAAATGTTAAACTGAGCAATTCACCAACTACAGAAGATGATAAAATTCCATCCAATTAGCAAGAGCTTCCACCAAGCCAAAAAACAGTCAGTATTGAGCCTAAGCAAATAATCTTTCTTGTATTATTTGTTCAAAAAAGACATTGGGTGCTGGCAGGTGCTATGAATGTAACATGTTAGTAAAAGTTATTTGTAAAGTGGCCTAGTCTGAGAAAAAGGTTTTGGTAAAAACTTTACTGTGTATAATTTGCAAAAAACAGTACTTTTTTTACTCCAAACTGCAACAAACCAATCTCATAATTCAGGTCAAATTTGTCAAAATGTGACCATAAAGCAATATGCTCCACAAAAAGTGCGCTCGTCGTAAAAACAATTTACAAAACAACTCCAAATAGATATTTTTGTAATCATTATGAGCGTGAACATAGTTTAAAATTTTGATTTTGTTTTGTTTAATACTTGCTGTGCAGTACATTGTTTAATTAAATTATAGTTGCATGAAAAGCCTAAATACGAAAGCGGAGTGAAAAGTCTAGTAAAATTGCAACTGATGAAGTTACAATCGGAAATCTGAGATGATATTTGTCAATACCATCTATCACTAGGCCACATTAAATATATTATATCATTCAGTTCAGTTTTGACAGCCATTGAAAGCAAATAACCCAATGTATTTTGCAAACATAAAAAAAATAAATAAGTGGTAACCAAACGTTATATTTGCTTGAAAAAATTATTACGCAAAACAAAGCTTAATAAAAATTATTTTCATCATCGATTAAAATGATTCACAAGTGGTTTACTGATTTTCGTTATGATCGTACAAGTACAACTGATTCCGAATAACACCCAAATAAAGTCACAATACCTGAAATAATTAACAAAACTCATTGCATCGTATTGCAAACATTTAAAGATAAAAAACGATCAGCGCAATCAACCAAAAACCGCAAATGTGACAACTTCAGATGCACATTTGGCAATATTCAAGCGCAATAAAAAAAAAAAATTGCGTAATTTTATAACTGTGAACAAAACATAAATGAGTCTTAACAGTAGTTTTCTACTGACAAACCTGCACTAAAGAAGGTTAAAACAGTTTAATGGCCAAAATTTAATTGGGATAAGGCAGGATAATCCACATCAATTATCTTCAAAATAAATAAAAACAATCAACCAAAAACATTATTGCAACTTATTAGACAATTTCAACAACGTTTTGAAAGAAAAACGACCGCAGTTGGCAAACAAAAAAGTGCAATACGTGTGCGGTTGCCATTGCCAAAATGCTTCCATCATATTCGCCAGACTTAGCCAAATGCAACTATTTTCTGTTTCCAAACTTAACAAAATTACTCAACAAAAAAGATTAAAATCTAATAAAGAGATCATCGATGCAACAAATGCCTATTTATGAATAGTTGGAGATATCATCATATTCGGGAAAAGATAAAAAGAAAAAGAAAGAAGAAGAAAAATGTTAAAAAATTAGAATTTTATTTTTTTATTATTTAATTTTTGATACATAATGAGACTAAAAAACCTGTGTTGATTATAAACAAAGTGTAATTTCTTAATTTTTTCTTAATTTTTAAAACTAGAAATTTTGATTGTAAAACATAATTTATTTCATTAATGTAAAGTGCATACATTAATGAAATAAATTACCAAACCAAACTTCAGAACTACTTAGATAATGTGCGCACTGACAGTTTATCGAACTTATGCACATTATCGGTAACATGTATATTTAAATGACTTTAAAATCATTCAAACTACACTGGCCAGCAAAATTAACGAACCACTACTATTTTTTGAAAAATATTTATTTCATATATTGATCAAATATTTTTATGTCTTAATGAAGTATATTCTTTTTCTAACTTAATAAGGGTATTAACAAAAGATAAAATTTCAAAAGAAGGTAAGAAAAAATTAAAAAAAAATAACAAGAAAATTCAAAAAATAAAAAAAATTATTAACTTTAGTTTAAAATAATTAATAATTCCTCTTTTATATTAAATAACAGCACAGCAGCGATTATTCATGCTTAAAATTACGAGCTTTATCTTGTTTTTATCCAAATTATTCCATATTTGGACAATATCTCCAGTAAGCCCATGTAAAGTGTTAGGAGAGTTAGGAAAACGACGGTAGATCATGTCCCAAAAATTCTCAATTGAGTTAAGATCAGGACTGTGTGCTGGCCAATCTATAGTTTCAATTTCAACCTTATTAAAATAATTTTGCACAATCTGAGCAACATGCGGTCTAGCATTATCTTGCTGAAACAAAATTATTTTACCAATGTAAGGGCCAAATGGTATCACATGTTCTTGCAGGATCTCCCATATGTACCTATCTGCTGTTAAACTGTCATTATTAATAACCACAAAGTCAGTACGAGCAGTTATAGAGATTTCTCCCCAAAACATAACTGACCATGCACCAAATAATCTGGTGTTTTGGAAGTTACATTGGGCATATCTTTCATTTGGTTTTCGATAAACTCTTATACGTCTATCTAAGTTGTAGAGACAAAATCTGCTTTCATCTGACCAAAAAACTCTTTCCCAATCTTCATCAACCCGATCTGTGTGTACTCTAGCAAATTTTAACCTTGCTCTACGATGCTCTGGGGTCAAAGCTGGTCCTCGCGCTGAGATTCTTGATCTCAGATCAGAATCAGCTAAGCGTCGACGAGCAGTATTAGTTGAAATTCTGAGTCTATCTGTTTCTTGTAGCTGTGTCAGCAGCAATCTTCCTGTCACAAACAGTTGTCTTAAAGCAAAGACTCTTAAAAAACTTAAACTTGCGTAGCTATGCGATGTCTGCCTTGACCAGGTGCTGACCTGTCTGAAAACGGATGTATCCCATAAACCAAATCTCTGTCCAATTCTTCAAAAGCTCCATCTCTCTTCCAGTAAAATAACTGGCCAAGCACACTCTTTGGCGGTCAAATTTCTAGATTGGCGTTCCATAATAAACACTTTACTTCACTGTATGAAAATTATAAACTAAATATCTGAATTCTAGCAAAATAAAGATAAGATAAACAGACTTCGATAAAAAAAACTGCATAAATTTAGAATTTGTGTACTATGGCAGTTTAAAATAAAAATAAATATTTTCATTTTTATATGAATTTCCAAAAAAAATTCAAATAGCACTTGCTATAAAACTTTATTAATCTCATAAAAGAACTTGTTAATCAATCATTTTCTGTTTGACTACGATCCTGGTATAAAAAAAAATGATATATCATCTCATTTCATCTTTTTTCCAAAAATGTGTTTAAAATTATCTTTGTTGTAGGTACAAAATGTCCAGCAAATCAGTATTTAGCCGAAAAACCAACCAATTGCAGCGTTTATCACGACGGAAGATTCAGTACTAAACTTTTTAATGCATTAGATTGCATTTGTAACGTAGGACATTCATTTATTGGTACTAGCAAAGTCTGTGTGAAAACATCAGAGTGTCATGAGAGTAACGGTAACTAAATTAAAATTTACAAGTCATATTTAATCGTTTTTGCATATTGTACGAGGGGAATTCCATTTCAAACGGACCAGAGCTGGGGGGGGGGGGGGGGGGTGCGTTGAGAAACTTGCTTATGTATTTTTTTTTAGTTTCTATTAGTAGTCCTTTAATCGATATATGAAAGTATAAAACCCATTAAAAAAAAATCTACGATTTTTTTAGTTTTTTTGTCGTTTTTTAACTTAATCGCATTTTTTGTTTAAAAACCACAATTTTAACTCAAAAGAAATAAATTTACTAATAAAATCAACCAGAAATTTTCCGTAGAATCCAAATCTGGCGCCATCAAGTCTATACCCTGTCTATAAGCCGCAAAAGCCATAAAACCATGTTTTTGTTCTTAGAAGGCTGGGCAAAAAGGAGCATTTTTAAAATTTTTTTTAACCGCCAAAATTGACGTATTTTGATGTAAATTAATTGGAAAATATAAATTTGTTTTGTGTATTTGGGTTTTAAGCGTCTAAAACTCAAAAAATCTGCAAAGTAGGCCTTTTCTTCAACATAAACTCTTACAAATGCACGTTTAGCCGCGTTCAGAGCAACAATACACCAAATATTATTAAAAATTTGAATTCTGGGGACAATTTTACATAGAAAATTGTCAGTGTTGTACTCATCGTCTATAGAAAAGTCCAACTAGAAAAAAATGTTTACTACATTTTTAAGCAAAAAATGCGTTAAAAATTAATAATTGTTTAATATTTACATAAAATATTATAAACACACTAGGGCGTGGTTTAAAACTTCTTTTTAACAAATTTTTACAAGCGACAGGCAGATTTATGTTTGAATGCCAAAAATAATAATATTTTTAAATTTTGGCGCCGATAGATCGAGTCTAAATTTGTGCCGCAGGCGCAAAAACTATCAAACAAAGAGTAAAATGGCCGAAAATTGGTTCAAGCAACAAAAAATGTCTTTGTTAATCTTCTGAAATAAACTTAAAAAAATATAATTCAAATAATCTTTAAAAAAAATTTGAAAAGAAAAATTTTTAAGTAAATTTTGAACAAATTTTTTTTTCTAGATGGGTTTTTCTTTGTTAGATAAGCACGACACTGACTATTTTCTATGTGGAATTGTTTGCTAAACTAAATTTTTTAATAATATTTGGTGTATAGTTTCTCTGAGAACGGTTAAATGTGCATTTGTAAAAGTTTATGTTGAAAAATTGGCTTATTTTTGCAGTTTTTTCGAGTTGTAGACCTTTAAAACCCAAATACACAAAACAAATTTATATTTTCTAATTAATTTACATCAAAACACTTCAACTTTAGCGGTTAACATTTTTTTTTTAAAATGCTCCTTTTTGCCCAGCCCAATGAGAACAAAAACATGGTTTTATGGCTTTTGCGGCTTATAGACAGGGTATAGACTTGAAATGGCAGATTTGGATTCTACTTAAAATTTCTGATTGATTTCATTAGTAAATTTATTTTTTTGAGTTAAAATTGCGGTTTTTAAACAAAAAATGCGAATAAGTTAAAAAAACTTAAAAAAACCGTAGAATTTTTTTTAATGGGTTTTATACCCTCATATACCGAAGGACTACTAATAAGTTATAGAAACTAAAAAAAAATACATAAGTAAGTTTCTCAATGCACCCCCCCCCCCCAGCTCTGGTCCGTTTGAAATGGAATTGCCCACGGTCAGATATACATTAACTATCTATAAAACTTTAATGATCGATAATGTTAGTCAAGCATTCTCTGTTCGATTAGTTTCCTAGATAGCTCAGTTTTATTTAGCTACTTAATCATTTCATCTTCTTTCCAAAAATGTTGATGTATTTAAAATGATCTTACATTTGTTGTAGGTACAAAATGTCCAGCGAATCAGTATTTAGCCGGAAAACCAACCAATTGTAGCGTTTATTTCGACAGAAAATTCAGTACTAAACTTTTTACAGCATTAGATTGCATTTGTAACCCTGGTTATTCATTTGTTGGTAATAGCAAAGTCTGTGCAAAAACATCAGATTGTCATGAAGATAATGGTAATTAAATTAACGTTTTAAAATCATATTTAATCTTTTATGCATATTGTACGATCAAAAATATGTTAACAATCATACAATTTCTATACTAAAAAGAGATATGTTTAATACAAATAATTTTATGCTATTTAATATAGTAACTATAGTTTGAAAAGACATTATTCTATATACCTTCTATTAATATAATAAAATTATGTATGAAAGCATAAATAATGCAAATGATTGTGAAACAAATATATATTTATCGATTATAAGCGTAAAAGTTTAAATACAATTACAACTAACCACTTTCAGATGAGAAATGCCCACCAGGCCAACATTACCAAAAAGTAGAAACATTATGTAAAGTATATAATAATGGAACGTTGATTGATGAAAAGATATCCGGATGTGTATGTGATAATATATCATTAGTTTACAATAAACAAACTAAGAAATGTGATAAATTAGAAGATTGCACACCAACTTGTCCGTCGGACCAACATTATGAATTAAAACAGGAAAAACACAAAATATATGATAACAGCAAACTTGTCACAGTGAAAAGTGGAAACGCGGGTTGTGTATGCAACGACAAAAATTTAATTTTAAATAAAAAAACTAATAAATGTGTTAAAGAAGAAGATTGTTTTAAATGTCAAAAAAATCAACATTATGAACCAATATCAACAAATTACACATTATGTTATAACGGAAAAATTTCAACGTTAAAAGGTAGAGCAGGATGTTACTGCAATAAAGAATTTAAACATTACGATAACGTAACCAAAACTTGTGTTGCAACATGTTCACCAACTTGTACTTCTGAACAAACTTTAATAGAATCAGCAACAAATATTCAAATATGTTCAAAAGGTGCAATTACAACAACAACTGCTAGTGCTTCCACATGCATATGCAAGAATGGAACAATTTTGAGCACGGATTTAAATAAGTGCATTGAACCAAGTCAATGTCCAGGTTGTACTTCTGAACAAACTTATATATCAGCAGGAACGAAATATGAAGTATGTTCAAAAGGTGTAATAACATCAACAACTGCTAGTGGTTGCACATGCATATGCAAGACAGGAACAATTTTAAGCATAGATTTAAATAAGTGCATTCAACCTAGTCAATGTACAAATTGTACTTCTGAACAAACTTATATATCATCAGCAACAAGTATTCAAATATGTTCAAAAGGTGTAATTACAACAACAACTGCTAGTGCTTGCACATGCATATGCAAAAGTGGGACAATTTTAAGCACAGATTTAAATAAGTGCATTGAACCTAGTCAATGTCCAGGTTGTACTTCTGAACAAACTTATATATCAGCAGGAACGAAATATGAAGTATGTTCAAAAGGTGTAATAACATCAACAACTGCTAGTGGTTGCACATGCATATGCAAGACAGGAACAATTTTAAGCATAGATTTAAATAAGTGCATTCAACCTAGTCAATGTACAAATTGTACTTCTGAACAAACTTATATATCATCAGCAACAAGTATTCAAATATGTTCAAAAGGTGTAATTACAACAACAACTGCTAGTGCTTGCACATGCATATGCAAAAGTGGGACAATTTTAAGCACAGATTTAAATAAGTGCATTGAACCTAGTCAATGTCCAGGTTGTACTTCTGAACAAACTTATATATCAGCAGGAACGAAATATGAAGTATGTTCAAAAGGTGTAATAACATCAACAACTGCTAGTGGTTGCACATGCATATGCAAGACAGGAACAATTCTCAGCTTAGATTTAAATAAGTGCATTAAACCAAGTCAATGTCCAGGTTGTACTTCTGAACAAACTTATATATCAGCAGGAACAAAATATGAAGTATGTTCAAAAGGTGTAATTACAAACACAACTGCTAGTGATAGCATATGCATATGCAAAAATGGAAAAATTTTAAGTACAGATTTAAATAAGTGCATTCAACCAAGTCATTGTACAGGTTGTACTTCTGAACAAACTTATATATCATCAGCAACAAAAATTGAAGTATGTTCAAAAGGTGTAATTACAACAACAACTGCTAGTGCTCGCACATGCATATGCAACAATGGAACAATTTTAAGCATAGATTTAAATAAGTGCATTCAACCTAGTCAATGTACAAATTGTACTTCTGAACAAACTTATATATCATCAGCAACAAGTATTCAAATATGTTCAAAAGGTGTAATTACAAACACAACTGCTAGTGCTTGCACATGCATATGTAAGAATGGAACAATTTTAAGCACAGATTTAAATAAGTGCATTGAACCAAGTCAATGTCCAGGTTGTACTTCTGAACAAACTTATATATCAGCAGGAACAAAATATGACGTATGTTCAAAAGGTGTAATTACATCAACAACTGCTAGTGGTTGCACATGCATATGCAAGACCGGAACAATTTTAAGCACAGATTTAAATAAGTGCATTCTACCTAGTCAATGCTGTTAATAGTAGTCCTGGAAATTGCGTCATACCTGCACAATGTTGATATATTGTAATACTGCAATAAATAAAAAATAAGCTTTATTTCAAAATCAATTTTGATGTTTTTATTTAATAAAAAGTTTTTCTTACATAAGACCCATCCCGTGTAGCGTAGCAACAAATAAAAAGGTGTTAAAACATTAAAAAACACACCTTTTGCAAAATCATAAGAATAGTTTAATACTGTTAAGGAAAGTCCGCTCCTATCAAAACATCGAGAAAAATTATTCATAAAAAAAGATTCTGACCATATTATTTATTGTTTTGGTTATTCATTATGCATACTTTAAATACTTATTATACAACTAAAAACTAAAAAAAACAAAAAAAATAAAAAAATTCTACATTTCAGCATAAACCGCCAATTTTTATTAAATAGGCCATATTAAAAGACCTATTACACAAATATTACTATAATAGTTTAAAATATCATCTTCACGTTAATACACTAATAATGAAAGTTAAATAAATAAAAAATAAATCATAAATAACATTTTTTAGAAAATATTTCGCAAACTTCCAAATTCAGTATTTCCCAAAGCTCATAAGCCGTAAATATTCTAGGCCAATGTTCACAGACTACTTAAATATCGTCTTCAATGTGATAGTTTCAGTAAGTGTAGTTTCATTTGTTAAAATTCAACACCTCAAATAAATTAATTCATTTCCTTCACCCTGTAATGTAAGCAGCTTATCTAAGGTTGGAAAACTAGCAAACGTAGAAGACAAAATAAACAGATATCAGCATACTCAGTCAGGTGGCTTGGCAAGGAACGGCAAAAAGCAAACCACAAATATTTATATTATTCTAGGAGATCGGATACCAAACACCAATACGGCGCTGCAGTTATGATTAGAGACGTCATTGTGCATAGCCAATATATTTTAAAACACCGCCCAAAACGTCTATACTTATAAGTCTCCTAGGCCAAAACAAAAGAACACATCATGAAAAAACCAAATTGACAACATACTCCTAAGCCACAACCTTAAGAAATACACACCTCACCTACCCTGAAGCAAATGTCAATTCTGATTACGTGCCAGTTGTTGTCGATATTGAACTTCATCGCTTTAAAATAGTCAAGAAAGACGCCTCTTAAAAAGAACAGTCTGACGACTTTAATACAAAATGCCAGATAAAAAGCTCTTAAAGCAAGATTTGGAAAACATAAAATGCCCGGTAACAGAGATCAAAACAACACTGAACGACATCCAAGTAAACCAAATAGCTATGGTAAATTTAATTTGCTGCAATTTTTGCAAAAACACAATTAGCAAAGATAATATTTCGGGGGTGTAAGGAGTGATGGTCATGAGACCAGCTCAAATGACAACCTCGCTTGCACGCGGTGCACCCTGCTTGAGAACCAAAGAGGCGGGTGGATGAGCGAGCAAGAGTACGGGCACTCACTTGCCCAAGGAACAAGAAATCGTTCCTGAAAGCGGAAGAACCAAAATATGGTCAACGGTATGAGGATGCAGAAGGCAAAGGGAGACCACTGCATTAAAAACCGTAATGGTATCCTTAGTACAATCATCAACAAACAAACACAACAATCATGGCAAGTTTCAAAACGAAATATTCCAGAGTAAAAAGTTCCCCAATCGGATCTCCGGGGGGAACAGTGGCGAACAAGACAGTGAAATTATCAACAAACAATATCAAGATCGGATCATGGAATGCAAGAAGCCTTTTCGCACCAGGAAAACTGGACAACATCGTAAAGGAAATGATGCGGCTAAATGTAAACATACTAGGAGTAAGTGATGTGAGATGGATAAGAAACAGCAGTTGCACAACAACTAACGGCACATTCTATTACTCGGGGAACAACGACTCGAGACATCTAAATAGAGTGGGGGTGATTCTGGACAAGAGTATTACAGGGTCAGTTCTCAGCTTCACACCATACTCAGACAGAGTTATGATGCTTCAACTGAAAACACGCACAGGTAATATGAATATCATAGCAACATACGCACCAACAGCAGAGAAGGAAGAGAACAAAAAGGAAAAATTCTATGCAGAACTAGACGATATACTTAAAAGCATCAAAAACAATGATATCACTGTAATGAGAGACTTTAATGCTAAAGTAGGCTAAATAAAGGTTGAACCACAAACGGGAGGTTTCGGTTTAGGAGAAAGGAATGAAAGCGGTAATAGACTAATAGAGTTCTGCCAGGACAAAAATCTTACGATAACAAATACCTTCTTCAAACTTCCCGCTCGTAGATTGTATACATGGAAATCTCCTGCGGATAAACCAGATAATACAGTAAGAAACCAAATAGACAATAACTCCGATCACAGCCCCGTAATAGCTAAACTCAGTATAAAAATGAAGAAGATAACAAAACGACAACATGACTTCATAGATACAAATCTCCTTAAAGACCCTGCATTCAACAGTGCAATAAAACAAGAGATAAACGAATACATAAAGAACAATAATATACAAAACGAAGGCAGTGTGGATGAACAGAGGGAGAAGATACAAACAGGGTTAGAAGCAATAGCTAAAGAACACCTAAAAAGCAAAAGAACCAAGACGAAGCCCTGGATAACTACAGAAATCCTGGATCTTATGGACGACAGGAAAATCAGCAAAAGTAACGGGAGTGAATATAGAATGCAACACAAAATAACACAAAAGAAAGTTAAAGAAGCCAAAGAAGTCTATTTAACGGCCCAATGTGAAGAAATAGAGATCTGACCACTTCCACATGCACAAAAGGATAAAGGAAATGGCCGGCTGCTATAAAAACAAAGCAACAGTGAGCATCATTAAGGACTCAAAAGGGTGTAAAATAACTGACGTGAAGGACAAACTAAAGAGATGGAAAGCTTACCTCTCGGAACTCTTTGCGGACGAAAGACCCAGAAAACCAAACTTTGAAGCAAACAACAGTAACTTAAAAACACTAAGAACAGAAATAGAGTATGCTCTAAAAACTATGAAGCCCGGTAAAGCAGTTGGCCCAAACCAAATACCTATAGAATTTATCAAAATGTTTGATAACAATGTAGTTGATATTCTTTTGGACGTATTCAATAATATCTACAAAAAAGGGAAAATCCCTAAACTGTGGCTATTATCCACCTTTGTGCTTATTCTCAAGAAACCGAATCCAAGAGAGTGCAAAGATTATCGAACCATCGCACTCATGAGTCACGCCCTGAAGCTCTTCCTGAAGATAGTACACAAAAGAATATACAGAAAGCTTGAAGAAGACATAAGCAGCACACAGTTTGGGTTCCGCGAAGGACTCGGGACAAGAGAGGCTCTCTTTGGAGTTAATGTTCTTTTCCAACGTTGCCTGGATATAAATCAGGACGTGTTTGCATGTTACATTGATTTTCAGAAGGCCTTCGATAAAGTAAAACATGTTAAACTACATCAGCTACTCCTTAGCAAAGGCATTGACTCGGACGACGTTAGAATAATCAGTAATTTGTACTGGGGCAAAAGGGCTAACACAAAAATTGAAAATCAAGTAACAGGAGAAATGGAGATCCGTCGTGGCGAAAGGCAAGGATGTATTCTATCGCCCCTGCTATTTAACCTGTACAGCGAAACGATTTTTAACAAGGTACTGGAAGAGAAACCGGTGAAAATAATTATAAATAGTGTACCTGTTAATAACCTCAGGTATGCAGATGACACCGTCAAGTTAGCAAGTAATCTCAAAGATATACAACACCTACTAGAAAAACTAAATGATCGATGTAACAAATACGGCCTAAAGATTAACTTTAATAAAACTAAGCTAATGGTAATTACAAAGTCACCACAGAATCAGAACCAGTTACCTTTGGCAATAGCAAATACCATAATAGAAAAGATGCAAACATATAAACACCTAAGAACCTGGATAGAGCAGACAGGAGAACAAACAACAAATATAAGAACAAGAATAGAAATTGCTCGAGCAGAATTTATAAAAATGAAGAAGATATTCACCAGTCGTGATATTAATATAAATCTCAGGATGAAGATGCTACGTTGCTACGTATTCTCCACGCTCCTGTACAGGGTTGAAACGAACGTGGACCCATAAGAAGAACCACACCGACAAATTACAAGCATTCGAAATGTGGTGCTATCGCAGAATGTGGCGTAATCCCTGGACAGACAGAATCACGAACATTGAAGTACTAAATAAAATGCAAAAGAAATATGAAATTATTAACAACATGAAAAAGAAAAAGCTTCAATATTTAGGCCACTTAATGAGAGGCCCCGAATACAAAATTCTCGAACTGAAAGTACAGAGAAAAATTAATGGAAAGATATATTGGCAGACGTAGAGCATCGTGGCTGAAAACCTAAGGGACTGGTTTGATTGTAGCAACACTCAACTATTCCGAGCCGCAGTCGATAAGGTCCGAATAGCTATGATGATAGCAAACCTCCGATAGGAAACGCACTCAAAGAAGAAGAAGTTATATTTCCGATACAAAAGAAACGACTTACCATTATGAAATTGAGAATCCCCTAAGATTGAATTGCTCTATATGCTGGAAGAGTTTCAACATAATTTTATATGTACTTTGCAAAATAATAAAGATTATTTTTTTACATTATATTGATTTTCTTCGTTATTAAAAAAAAAAAAAATTTAGGTATTAATCCAAAACTTATCTTTTAGCAAGAGCTTTGAAAAATATATGAGTTGGATGCATGACTATTTCCTATTAGCCAGAAGATCCTCATACAAATCAAAGTTTATCTGCAGGCGTATTTTTGTGAAACCGCGTTGAGTCTGATATTGAGATTTCTCGATTATCCACTCCTTAATATGTTCTTATTTGTTTCAATTTACTTAAAAAAATTTTAAAACTATGCTTGCATTTGCTTCTTAAGAAGTTGTTACTGTTTATAATTTCTTTTAGTTTTTTTATTTTTGTATCCTACCTTTTGCACGTCTAAAACGTGTTCAATCAGAAACTGGGTTATGTCCTATTGTACCACAGTTTTATTGTTGGAGTGAGCCTTTTAGTCCACTGAAAGGTGTTTACTTAGTGTGCTACTTGGGAAATAAATTTCGCCAGAGTTTGGGAGGTTCTATCTTAAAGTTGTTCCATCCAGAGAATGAAAACAGTAGTTTTTCTCCAGTAGCATCCAAAGTCGCTGGTGAAGCAGCCGTCCAGGTGGTGGCTTCGAAGTTGCGGTAGGAATTGCCTAGGGAGTTTAGTAGCAGTAGGATTTTGTTGAATTTGAAAGTCAATCTTTTGCAAAGAGAGCGCTTGCAACAATCACTTTTGCGATGCTAATTTTGGTAAAATCACAAAAAAACCGTACACACTGAAAGATGCGTACTAATGCTTTATTTTTGCACACCGAAAACGGTCAAAGGCATGAGTAAAACCACAGTCAACATAATTTTTGTGTAAATTAAGTTGCATATTCTGCCGGCCAAACTATTCGTGTCTAGCTGTAATAATGTACGACAGCAGTGGCCCATATCGCAACCATGTAACAGTGAAGTAGGTGTCCCATTTATATGTAAACTTCAGGCAAAAACTTACGAAAAAGATAAGTCATATTCAAGTAACAGATTATCCAGATAATTTATATAAAAAAAGTTATTAAATCATAATATAGAACAACTGCAAACTAAAGATGCCAATCCAGATTATTATGTGCCAGGCAATGAATAGCTCTAATTTACCTAATTTGCAAGAACAAATAAGCAATTTAAATAGTAACAGCAATCAATGTACCTGCAAAGAATTATTCTTTTTCCGCCGCAAACTTAATAGCTATGCCTGCACAAAATAGTCGTACAATGTATTTGCCTAAACATACCAAACAACATAGTATAGGCATTACAATAATCCAATCAAGAACAACCCCCCTCAGGGATGTTATAATAAATATTCTTCATGTAATGTACCTCCTCAGCACAATTTTGCTAATGTTACATTTGACAATGCGATCACCTCTCGCCCAGTAAACTATATTGAAAACTTTGAGTCAGTGTTAGCCTTATCAGATATCCCATTTCCAATATTAAAATGTTATTTATCTGAAACTTTGGGTAAAGTTCTCCGAGCTTGGGCAAACGCCTTTGTTAGTGGATTTAAAAATTTCGGGATGGGTTTCTTAAATAATTTTGAAACCCGTTTTGACCTAAAAACGAGTAGATCTAAAAATGGTTCATATGTCAAATATTTTTTAAATGCACTATCTATCAAAGGCTAAATATCTACAACCCACCTACCCTAAAGCTGTACTGGTTGTCTTAATTAATCGGGTTATCCACTTAAAACAGCATCCTCGTTAATAAGCGCATCCAATATAAACCAAGTGCTAGACAGACTCCATCTAGTTGATTTTTACCGAGCTACGTCTTCACATAATTCACGAGTTTCACAATAATGACGCGCGTTAGTGACCGATCTAATTTCCAATCACAAAGCCCAAATTAAAAATTCGACAATAAACGGAACGCCAGTCCACACACAGTTTCATTCAAAAACTCGGGAAACTAAAATCGGTGGTCCATGATAGCCCGCAGGTCACGGTTATAACAAAAGAGGCTATTTTCCAAAATAATAACCCTCGTGATGACTTAACACAAGCCATGTGCCAATACGATTACACCGTTGAATCTCACGCGCCTATTATTCTGCTAAATCTGCACGGATTAGAATTTCCAGCACTGATCGACACGGACAGTGAGATTTGCTGTCTGTCTAGTTCAGTATGGGACCAAATATCAGAGTTTGATAAAGACATCCCAATCTTCCCCGTCTCTAGAGTTCGTGTCTCCGGCGCATTTCGTGGTGGTAAACGTACAATTTTACATCACTAGCATATCCCATAACTATACGTGTAGACTGGTTAGAGTCAGTAAAGGCTCGGCTGGAACTAGACAAATCCGCTTTAATTTTACCTGATCATAATTTGACAATCCCCGAAATCAAATTAGACCATAAATTTGCTGCAATAGAAGCTGATTCAAAACTATCTCAGCCAGTCGAAGAAATAGTACGTAACCTAGAAAAAAATAAATTTATTTATACCCTAGATTTAACTAGCTCGTACTGGCAAATTCCTCTTAACCCAGAAATAAAGCAATACACCGCTTTTGTTGCCGCTACGGGTTGTTATCAGTTTACTGTATTACCTTTTAGCATAAAAACCGCAGTGTCTTCCTTTACACGGTGTAATTGACACGCTGTTAGGTGCAGAGTTTAGAAGATTTACCACTGCTTATATTGACGACCTGATAATACATTCGGCGTCGTACGTAGATCACCTTCGGCATTTAGGTTTAGTATTGTCGCGCCTACAAGACCCAGGTTTCACCTTCAAGCTAAACACATTTTTAAAAACAAAAGCTATGTTCCTATGGTACGTGTTAGGCCAAAAAGAAACCGTCTTGCGCACAAGTAATTACACGCGTTTTTAAGCTTGTGCAACTATGACTGTGCTTTTTGCCAAAACTTTGCATGTGTATCTGAACCACTTGTACAGCTATTACGTCAAATAGAGTTGTTGCAAATCAAACCTAATTTTATCACCAACCTATCCGGTACATTTTTCTTAAACTGATGCATATGACTATAGACTAGATGCTTCTTTGTGGCAGTATAACGGGACAAATAAGCAAATAATTGCATACGCCAGCCGTTTATTGTTAGATAGAGAAGGCAATTACAACGTATCAGAAAAATAAGCCATTTCCATTGTCTGGGAGCAAAATAAGTGGAGGCTCTATCTTCTGAGTAGACATTTTGTTATTATAAGTAATCACAGATCACTCTCCAATCATGTCGCCAGGAAAACCCGGTGAGTGTAATCCTTACAAGAGTTAAATTTTGAGATTCGTTATATCCCGGAGAAGGACAACGTAATACCGCATATTGTCTCGCGCCACCCATCGTCTCGCTTTTCAACCCCTATCGATAAATCCTTTTTTATTGCAATGCGTTTTAAAAAACAAGACCCTCATAATAAGCAATCACTGGAAGTACATTATACATTAATCGCGGCAAGTTCCAATCTAAATATGTGTGTATCTCAAAGTGTTCTGTGTCGCAAAAGTAACCTTGTTCCATGCCACGATTTGGTCATTTTGGAGTGTACAAAACTTGGGAACTTTGCATTCCGAATATGTAAAGCACATCCGAAAGTCTTGTGATATATGCCAGCGAGCAAAGTCGGTTTCATCCCCATAACCTTCGCTTATGCCAATTATGCCCGATAAGCCAAACGACCTACTACATTTATACGGGCATTTGCCGCAATCCACAGGTGGTAAATTTTTTTTGAGGTCCTAGATTTGTTTACTAAATATGTGGCCTTGTACCCTCTGAAACGTGCAACTACAAAAGCAGTTTTACGTCGCCTTAAGGCCGAGTACTTTCCGCATTCGGGTATCCTAAGAGAATTCTCGAAGACTACGGGTCTAAGTTAACGTCAAATACTTGGAGACGTCAGTTAACCTCTTTAGAAACCAAAGTTGAAAATAAAATATAATTAAAAACTATTTTATTATTTATTGAATGTTATCCCGATCCCAGGAATTTACGAACCCACGTGCAGACTTCAGTTCTGCTACATATGTAGCATCTATAAATAAAAGCTTCAAAACCATATCTGAGTGTACTACCAACTTTTGACTGTTTCAAAATCAAAATTCGATGTATTATCAGTACTAAATATTAAATTAAGCAACAAATCCATACCTAAATCTTCTTTAATTTGTCTGCTATAATCTTTTTTGAAACGACTATGTTGTAGTAATCTCTAGAATGGTTGAAAAATACTGATCCAATAATCTTGGTTTACCAAGAAGTCAATCACAATAAAAATATGTGGGTTGCTAAATAAATTGAGCAAAATTATAAGAAGCAGCAAAAATCATAGCCTGTTAACCGAATAAAGTTGTAGAAGATAAGTGACTTAACCATTCAAAATAGGTAAGGGCAAGGGTATTTAAAGGAAGAGACTCATATATGATAGGAAGAATTAGCAGGTGGGTACAGATAGTGCTAATGGAAATAAATTGGGTTATTAGGATAAGTAATCCGGATGTTGAAAATTAAAAAAACATTAGTACCCTAATCATAGACAATACAATACAAAAATAAAATAATAACTGCAAATCTATGCAGCTGTTGTCTAAGAATTTGTATAATCTGATACAGATGATAAAAATAACACCTATGCTATTTAACCAATCCTGAATTTCGGTATCGGTTTGGAGTATGCTTGTTGTTAGTGACGTTATACTTTTGTTTCAGTCAAAAAGAAGATATGAAGTTTTATATGTTCGAGATGTTGATAAACATAATTTAAATTCTTCTTTTAAACCACAAATGTTAAAGAAATTAACTTTTAAGCCAAAAACTAAGTCAATGTTTGGTTGATTAAACTAGTTAGTAGAAGTAGCAATCCCTTGTTCCGCCTTCACCGAAAGTAATCACCCCTATTGGTATAGTCTATGTCTGATCGTACCCGCCACCCAGACAGTTTTTTTGTTAACGGTAAGGCTGCAACACCGTCCGATGTTGGCACAATTTAGACAAAAACCACAAATGCAATCATTGCTGAGTCTTACCGTGTCGAGCAAGCTTGCACTATTCCAAAAAAGCCAGTATCACTAATAATATTAGCAACTTTCGACTTCAAAATGTAAAAAAAGTAATAGATTGCATAATTAGTCTATTAAAAGTAGACGGAAAAGGTAAACAATTCGCCATGTATGTTTAAATATTGATCAAAGTAAAAAAAAAATAAAAAAAACATGTCACAACTTAGTGACTTAGTGTAAAGTAAGACTTGTAAAAGTAAATAAAAAAATTGATAATAAAATAAAAATGTTCCAATATAATACTTTGTTATTATAAATGTATTTAGGTATAAGTTTTAGTTTGTTTACTTATAGAGATGTTTGTCAACTCCATCAAAACAGCCTTTGAAGGAAGCTGCACTAGCACTGTCAAACATACCTCCAACAAGATTACTTGGTAGAACAAGGGGCTGGACAAGGCAAGGCCGTCTACTAGAAGACTGTTTAACAAAGCCAAGAAGAACGGTGACTGGGCCGCATATAAAACCAGTCTTATGGCATATAATAATAATAATAATAATAATTTAATAGTTAACCTTGAAAAGACAGCGTGTGTATTATTTAAAACCAAAATTCATTCTAACGTGACAATGAAAAATATTACCGTCAGTAATACAGCTAAAGTTTTGGGTGTATCAATTGATTCTGAATTAAATTGGTGTAGTCAGATTGATCTTGTATGCTCAAAACTAGCAAAGTCAACTTTTGCAATACTAAACCTAAAACACCAATTACCACTGCAAAATATAATGTCTGCGTACTATGCACTCGTATATTCCCATTTGAGCAATAACATTATTCTTTGGGGTTAAAGCAAAGAAATTGAAAGAGTGTTTGTTATGCAAAAAAGAATTCTGAGAATTATATATAATTTAGGACCAAGAGAAACTTGTAAAGACACCTTTATTAAATATAAAATTCTCACAATTTATGGAATTTATATTTAAAAGTTATGTTTGTTTGTATATAAAAACAACCATTTATTTGATACTACTGAGAGTATGACTAATCATCAATATCCACTTCGTTCTTCTCAAAACATTTTTATTGGTACTTACAAAACTAGTAGATACATCAAATCTCCCAAATGTGCAGCAAGCTATATATACAACCAATTGCCCGTACGGATTAAATCAATAAAATCAATACCATCATTTAAAAAACATTTAAAACAGTTTTTAATAACTGGTTGTTTTTATAAGCTTGAAGACTATTATAAAGTTTGTATTTAAATTAGTAATGTTATGTACTGTACTATTGTTTTTATATTATTATTATTATTATTATTGTAATTTTTAGTTTTGACGTAGTCGGCTTGTAAAACTTTTTATGACAATAAAGTATTATTATTATTATTATTATTAATAAAACCATAAAGAAAACAAAAAGAGAATCGTAGAGAAGATACTGTGAAGACGTTCAAAACGGTCCCACATGCTCAAAAAGCCCTAAGCAAAGATCAAACTGGAAACATTGTTACTTGCAGACCAAAAACGAGAAACACACAGAGTCGGTCGAAAGCTTTCTGCAGGAGTTGCTGCGGACACACTTTCCGGGATCTGTGCTGACAAAATTCCCAAACCAAAAAACCCTAGAACTGCCAAACAAAGAAGCAGACAAAAAAGACTAGAAAAAAACTAAGACCATAACCAATCAGAGCAACTTAAAATGAAAAATCAACACATGCAAACCGTTTTTTAAGTCAGGAGCCGATGAAATCTATCTTATCATGCTACAGAAAAGGTGCGCAGTGTTAAAGGAGCCTCTATGCGAGATTCTCAGAGCAGGCTTAGCACAAATACCAAATAGCTGGAGAGCAGTAAAGGTGGTATTTATACCAAAACCGGGAAGACCCAAGTATTCCTTAGCTAAGTCCTACAGATCAATCAGCTTGACATCTGTTATATAAACACGATTGGAAAAAATAGTCGGCAGGACATAAGAGACGGTGTACTTAAGGCCCGACCACTGCATCAACATCAGTATGCCTACCAAACGGGTAAATCTTGCGAGCTAGCTATACACCAGTTAGTCAGCAAATGCGAAAACACTATACAATGCAAAGAAATTGGTTTGGGTGCTTTTCTAGATATTGAAGGAGGATATAACAATACTACCTTCAAATCCATAGCAAATGAAATAAAGAGACAAGGAGTAGATCCAATCATCCATAAATGAGTCAACTCCATGCTCATGAACCAGACTGCAACTATAAGAAAACGTGGAAACCAATGCCGCCGGAGGGTGTCCATATAAAGGCGTAATTTCACTCCTACTGTCGTGCCTAGTCATGGATGTTGAGTATCTGTAGTAAACAGATACTCAACAACATAGGCATTTTTGCCTTAGGCTACGCAGACAATCATACTATCCTTGCATACGGAAATTTTGGAAAAACCGTGTCCAACATGATACAGAGTGCACTAAATATCGTAGAAAAGTAGTGCAGAAAAGAAGGGTTATCAGTAAATCCAAGCAAAACGACGGTTGTACCGTTTACAAAACGACAAAAAATCACAGACCAAAAAAACCTTAGAAAGTATGGAGCCACGCTCCCGATATCAAAAGAAGTGATATATCTGGGACTAACACTTGACACTAGGCTAAACTTCAACTACAAATATAACAGCAAAAGCCATTCGGGTGCGTTAAGCAACCAAACTCATGGTCGGACGTACAGCCAGACACGAATAGAGTGGCCCCTATATAGGCAACTTAGTATACAACAAAATTATGTGGTTAAACTTTTGCTTTTGCCCGTTTTAGCATCTTTCAATAACAGAACAACGTCGCCCGTGGAATGTTTAAAATGTAAGCGTAAATGAAAAATGCTAAAACGGGCAAATTAGTTTAACCACATTCAACATAATTTTGGTGTATACTAAGTTGCCTATATAAGGGCCACTCTATTCGTGTCTGGCTGTACATAGGAATAACACCTAATATGACCAGATGGTTATACACGGTGGTAGTAAGACCCATTATCACATATGGGGAGATTGTATAATAATAATTTTTTATTTAATGAAATGAATTAATAATTTATTCAAAATCAGTCAATCGAATCACAGCGGCCAAGGGTCAAGCATAGACAATTGTTTCGGTTCTACAAACCTCGTCAGTATGCCTTGTACGACCACGGCATCGCATGATAGCGAAGACAATTTTGAATAAATATTTCTGTGCTTATGAACACAATTGATATTATAAATAATCAAACGAAAGACTGGTTTGCCATCTAAACAATTGTCTATGCTTGACCCTTGGCCGCTGTGATTCGATTGACTGATTTTGAATAAATTATTAATTCATTTCATAATTTATTGGCGATTCAAAATCGTTATAGCCGCGAAATGACTGCCAATTGCATAAATGCAAAAATGATACCGATTAATGCGGACATTTTAGTATTAAAAATTGCAATTAGATGGCAAACCAGTCTTTCGTTTGATTATTTTTTATTTAATGTTAAACACAAATGTACATTTGTTTACACACGCCATACAACATAATTAAAAATAAGCAATAATATCAATGTTATAAAAAACACACATTGATAAAACATCTAATTAATACATATGTTACACTTTAAAATTCATCGAATGAATAAAATGCGTTCAGCAGTAAAATATTTTTCGTTTTAATTTTAAATTGATTAAGAGTCAACGTTTGGATTTCTGTTGGCAGCTTATTATAAAATATAGGTCCGTAATAGCTACCTGCCCATCTTTTGTTTATGCGGCCATATTTAATTTCTATATTGTTTTTAGTTCGAGTATTATAGTCGTGAATAGTTGTACGTTCTAAATAAACTGTCAAATTCTTTTTAACTAATAATACACATCGATAAATATACTGCAAAGGCAGTGATAAAATATTATTATTTTTAAAATGTTCTTTTACATCTATTCTGTAACGTAATCCTAACATATATCGTAGCGCTTTTCGTTGCAGGCCAAATAATTTACTAGCATGTGAAGAATGGCCCCATGAAAAAATTCCATAGACTAATTTTGCATTAAATAGTCCGTGACAAGCTTGTAATGCAACATTTAAAAGAACAACTGCAGCTAAGTTTCTGATTAAAAAAATAACTTTTGACAATTGGTTTGCAGTAGTAGTTATATAGGTTTCCCACCTTAATTTTTGATCCAACTGTATACCTAAAAATGGTATGGCAAGAGAATTTGAATCATATTTTCTGTCCTTTCCTGGTTTAAACTGAGTTTGTTTGCTAAGAACCATTGTCCTATTTCTGACATTGTGACTCTCATAGCATTTTCAAGATCCTCCACTTCACAATGTGTGTTGATAATGCTGGTATTATCTGCATATAAAATAATAGAGTTTTTGGGCCACTTATGAATATCATTGACATAAATCACAAATAGAAGTGGTCCTAATATTGAACCTTGAGGAATCCCGTGAGAGACGGGTTGCAAACTGGATGAATTGTTATTATGACATACCATTTGTGATCTATTTTTTAAGTATAGTGTATGGTAGAAAAAAACCCTATCAAGTGTACAGCCAAAAAAACTAGACAAAGTTCAGAGGCTAGCATGTCTGCTGATAACAGAGGCATTGAGAATGACGCCCACGGCAGGTATGGAAGTACTACTATCGTTACCGCCACTTCACCTAATGGTAATGGCGGAAGCTAGACAAGCAGTAACAGTATTCAAAAAAACAAACACATGTAAACCTTGAGACCCACAGACCTAACATAACAAATGTGTTGCATGAAGAAAAAACTCTAACGATGAGAACAGTCAAAAAAATTATTTGGTACACAGATGGGTAAAGACCAAATGGGTGCCGGGGCTAGAATCTACAAGAAAAAACATGCCTCAACTTTCCAAGCAAAGGTGGCTGCCATTGAGTGAAGCGCCAAGGACATGATCGGGAAGAGACTAAAACTGGACAAACTGATAACTATGTCAAACAGTCAAGCGGCATTGCAAGCCATGCAATCGCCAGTAATAAAATCCAAACTGATTATGACCTGCATATACAGTCTGGAAACAGTGGCCACAATCTGCAAAGTTCGCCTGGTATGGATACCAAAAGACCAGAGAACAAAAGGAAACCTCATAGCAAATCAGCTTGCCAATTTAAAAGCAAAAAAGACATCACTAAACCAGAGATCCCGGATTCCAGACAAAACCGGTAACGATATAATCCGCAGCAAACTTGAGGCAAAACACAGCAACCGGTAGAAGAGCAGTAAAGGATTGACACAATCAAAAATATTCGAAACAAGACCATCGCATGACATTAAAACAGTGGTAACACAATATATACAATAAGTCGCATCAAACTGCAAAGGCTCACAAGACTGATAACCGGACATTATGTACTCGACAAGCACTTGCATAGAATGAGAATAAGAAAGGACCCTCTATGTCGCGGATGTATAGAAGAAGACAAAACTCTAATACAATTAAAAAATGCAAAGCTTTTAAACAGCAAACGCATAGCCATCTATGACAAACACAACCCAACCGCAGATATGTTAACAACCCATTGGCATAGTATATTTCTAGACGTTATTAAAGAGACAAAGCTGCTAAAGAAGTACAACAGTAGAAATGTTCAACAAGCCTAATAGAACCGCAGAGCAAGGGGCGCCAGGCAAACCACCTCAAAGTAAAGAAGGAAAAAGTGGGTTTTTTAGTCAGTAAAAACATGACACTACTGAACAGTAGGTGCTGCCCAGTCACTTTTGAAAAAAATTTCCTTTCCAACGCAAAATAAATATAGGGATGTTTTGCAAAAGAATGTTTTACTATTAATTTTTTTTTGGAAAAATATGTATTATGTTCTAGGTATTGTGTTATTTGTAGGTACACATTTTAAAGTATTTCAAAGTTCAATATAATCCTAATTGCTTTTTGACTTCATGTGTTATATGAAATATTAAGTTTTAGTTTTGCAACAGTAAAAATAATGACGATTCTAATCGGGCTAATGTATAAAATTTTGGAGTATCATACTGTGTTGTCTCTAATAAACGTTTTGACTGAGATGTGAGTCTTCTTCAGGAGAACTGAAACTTTTCTAGGTTTGCTATAAATATAATAAAATTATGTTATTTTTCAATTTATTATTTATACTTAAAATTATAAATAATCCAACAAACCCCTATTTATAAAAAAAGAGTGTTTATATTGTAATAGATAATTATACATGTACCAAAGAGTCCGAGTTCCTCCTTGGTACATATATAATTATTAAGCTTAGAGAAACTAATTTTCTTTTCAAACGTTAAAAAAAAAATCCAATTCAAAGAACGAATATTAACCGCATTCTTCGTTTATTCAACTTAAATCCTTGGCTTAGCTTTCAAAGGGCAGCTCAACAGCTTCAAGTATCAAAATCTAAGCTACATTACAAAGAGATAGAAGAAAAACTTACTAGTTGCAACCTATTTAATAATTTTTGTAAAAGGCTTTTGAATAAATTTTAAACTAATCCAGATTTGTTGCATAAAATTCTAAAGCCGGACAAAGGCTACATTTACAAGAGCTAGAATTGTTAATTAGCATAATCCTTATAGTTGAGTACATAAAAATCCGCACAAAACACAAAAAAGTATTAGTGGCCCTCTCTTTTTGCCTGTAATTGTAAACGCAGTTTTATTTCATTTTTTACTAATAACTTAGAAGATTTACACTAGCGGACTATTTATTTTAGAAAAAGAAACTTAATAGTGCTTCGGCACATTTTGGATTAATAGTTCGAGAATGGTTAAATAGTCGTGTAGAACTAGTAGTTTGACCTCCAAGACCGCCAGATTTTTAAACCATTGAATTTTTATGTCGGGGAAACTCTAAAAGATAAAGTAGATGTAATGCCAGTTAATACAAAAAACCAATTAATTTTAAAGATTAAAAAGGCATGAGATGAGAATAAATCAAATAAAAATATCAAACGCAATTGATGCATTGATTCGGCGTTGCAAAAAACATAATGACGTCGGATTTCAATCTGAACATTTGCTGAAATAGTTTTTTTATGTAGTTAATAATTAATTTGCTAATTTTAGTACTGATAATAAAATAATACAATAAATCCTGTTAGTTGGACTTTCAGTACTAAAACTTTACCATGCAACATTTTCGTTAAGAAGCATATAAAGATACACGTTTATAGGAACAATTTTGTTACATTTAATAAGTTGAAAGCACTGTTTACAAAAACAATCTAAACCACCATATATAGATAAAAAATCTTCTATAAGAATTGAGAAAAAAATGTTTACATAGTTATAGCAAGAGTATACAAACAGTTTGGACAAAAGTATAAATCTTTGATCGAAAAAAACGTTTGAAAACCATTTAATAAAAATAAAGCCAAACTAAATCTTAGTTTATCAAAATTAAATATCATTGTGCCGGCATTTTCAATATGAGGATGTTTTTGTAATTTTTAGGCTATTTTCTAAACGGTCCACGTTCCTGGGAATTAAAATGGCCAAATAAAAAATAAGTGCTTGTAGACCATTTTCCTAAGTTAAAAAAAAAAAATGAAAATTACTCAATGAGATCATAACTTCAAAAAAATATTTGTTTAGTACCTACTATCACATATAAAATCAAATTAAAATAATATTATATTTTTTTATTAATTATTGAAAAAAAATTATTAAATATAGTTATTAATAATAATTTTAATTAACCATATCGGTTTACTTAAATTAATTATATTTTAACAATACTTACTTAAAAAATTGTCACACCAGATTTCTACTAATTTGATTAGAAACAACAAAAACATGTTTATTATATTCTAATTAATTTTGTAATAATAAATACTTTAAGCACGTATTATAGAAAGATATGTGATAAAATTTGTGTATATAAGTGCATATTTTATATTTATTTTATATATAATAGCATAAACTATGTTTGCTTTACATTGTCTTTTGTGGGTTTCAACCAATTTGATTCTAATTGCGTGTAAGTAAAAAAAATATTATTAAATTTAATATAAATTAAAAACAAAGTAGTCAAAGTAAATAATTTAATTTTAAAATTTTATATTAGATAAACTAAGTTATTTTATAAATTATTTGCAAGATTGGTTTCAAATATAAGCCTTTCTTATAAAAAAATTATATTTATATACAGGGTTAGTCAAAAAAAGTTTCAAACAAGTTTTTTTTTAGTTATAACAAGCTATCGTTTAAATATATTTATATCATACAAGGTGTTTATTTTATTATGGTAATTTAGTTAACTTCTTTTTTCAAACGGAACACTTTGTATCAAGGTCGTTTCCAGACAACTAATCTAGGGGGGGGGGGGGGTAATTAAAAAAAAGTTAAATATATAATTTATTTTATAACTACATTTAACAAACAACATAGAAAACGACCTTTTCTAACCTTTTAAAGCGTTGAAAAAATTTACCGGTTATGTTATTTTTTTTAAATATGGAATATTGGTAATTTTTAACAATAAAAATTGATAAACAAAAAAGTCTTAGGGTCTTACCCAAAAAAATTTAAATTTCCATAACAAAATAAACATCCTGTATATTTTTACATTTTTTAACTTTAAGATTAGTTTGAAAATTTTTTTTAATAAAAAAAAAGTTAAAATAAATGTTTAAACTGCCTT
This sequence comes from Tachinus rufipes, assembly GCA_963932245.1. Lineage (NCBI taxonomy): Eukaryota > Metazoa > Arthropoda > Insecta > Coleoptera > Staphylinidae > Tachinus > Tachinus rufipes. Next base: position 59,265,447 of record OZ010748.1, read on the forward strand.
CACACATTTTTTTTACATAAAATTAAAAAAATAAAAATAAACAAGATGGAATATTTAAAAAAAAAATAAGTTTTTTCCATAATAAAATGTACAGTCTGTATATTAAAAATATATTTAAACGCTAGCTTTTTGTTTTCTTTACGGTCGAAAAATTATTTAGGTGTTTCGATAATTTTGACTAACCCGATGTAAATCAACTGCAAACAGACTTCATTATTTTAAATAAATCCAAAACCATTTTAAACTTTCAAGTAGTATAAATTGATTATTAGATTTATGAAAAAATATTGATATGTAAGTATTATACATAGTTGGATTCAAAATAACATAAAGATTTCAAATAAAAACAAGAAAATCTAAAGGTGGTTGTGATTGCAAATGTATAAAAACAACAATATATCTATATGTTACCGTTATAGCGCGGAAACCTATAATGTTAAACAGCATCTAGATAATGTGGACATTGACAAAAATAAACTCAGTTAATTTAAAAATGATTATGTTTTTCTAATAATACCTAGATAATCTGCACGTTACCGTAAAGCTGTTTGTTAAAGTGCGAAAATAAATTTAGAAGTAAATCATGCCACCCGCCTATTGCTTACCCTTGCAGGTTGTAACGTTTCAGTACTCAATACAAGTAAAGCCAAATAAGACGTACTTGTCGTTGTTTTTACTACTTGCAGATTATGATTATTTGTGAGTACCAACACCAGCAATAACTGGTACCTAGCATTCAAAAAAAAAAAAAAAACAACAACAACAAACTTTTAAGCCAAGATGCTAAACATAAGTTGTTCTATCTAAGAAAAACAATTGGATATAAAAATATTATTGCTTCAATTGGTCATAGTGGAAGAGACAAAATGATAAAATAATTTAAAAAAAACCGTTACAAGAATATTACTCAAGCTCATATTTAAAAAAATTGGAATTATGCAAGTCCTCAACCTGGCAGAACATTAATTTTTTTTCTTATTCACCAAGTCAATTTAACAAATTTTGTTATTTTGAAGGCTTTATCATCTAAACGAGCAGACAAAGTAGCCTATCACATAAAATTTTTGTTTCTGATATTTTGCAATTAAGAATAATAAAAATACGGCCAGATTTAAAAATTATTCATGGTAAGCCAAGACAGCCAGAGTCAGAGCAGTGTGGAAACAAATCACGAGAGTGCAAAAAGTTACAACACTTGAATGACTGACAACAAGACTGATAAATAGAATAAAAGTGTACAATTTGTACAATTTATTAAGAACCGCGTCTACCGTTCAGGTATTAAATAAAGTGCCTACAAAGCAATGTCAAAATGATAAACGAAGTAATTCACTAACTACAGAAGACAAAATTACATCCAATTAGCAGAAGCTACCACCAAGCTAAAAAAACATTCAGTATTGAGCCTAGGCAAATAATCTTCTTTGTATTGTTTGATCAAAAGAAACATTAGGTGCTCACAGTTGCTTTAAATGTAACATGTTTGTAAACGTTATTTGTAGAGTTGCCCAGTCTGAAGAAGAAGGTTTTCGTAAAAATTTTGCTGTGTATAATTTGCAAAAAGCAGTAGTTTTATTTTACTCCAAACTGCAACAAACCAATCTCATTATTCAGGTCAAATTTGTCAAAATGTGACCATAAAGCAATATGCTCCACAAAAAGTGCGCACGTCGTAAAAACAATTTACAAAACAAGTCCAAATAGATATTTTTGTAATCATTTAAGTGTAAACAAAGTTTAAAATTTTGATAATTTTTTGTTTAATACTTAACTTTGCAGTAGATTGTTTAATTACATTATAATTGCATAACTAACCTAAATACAAAAGCGAAGTCGGAGACGTCACAATCGAAAATCTTAGATAACAATTGTCAATACCATCTATCACTAGACCACATTAAAATTTTCAAACAGATCTGTCATTTATTCAGTATTGACAGCCATTGAAAGCAGATTGTATTTTTGCAAACATAGAAAAAAGTGATGTTTGTGTGTTATTCAAATGATATTTTTTGAAAAAATTATTACGCAAAATAAAGATTATTTTCATCGTCGATTAAAATGATTCATAATTGGTTTACTGATTTTCGATATGATTTGATGAACTAATGCCAAATAACACCCAAATCTGATCACCATACCAGAAATAATTGACAAAATTCGTGAAATCGAATTCCAAATACTTAGAGATAAAAAAAAATACGCAGATTGAGCAATCTTCAAGTGCAATAAAAAAAAGCTTTTGCGTAATTTTATAAGTGTGAACAAAATATAGATGACTGATGAGCATGATCCAAATCAATTACCTCCAGAAGATAAAAACTTATTAGACAATTTCAACGTCGTTTAAAAAAAACGACCGCAATTGGCAAAAAAAAGTTCTCTATCATCAAGACAATCCAGAGGTGCGGTTGCCATTTCGAAAATGCTTGCATATCTAACACATTCTACAGACTTAGCCCACTGCAAGTATTTTCTAATTTCAAACTTAAAAAAACTACTGAGTAAAACAGATTCGGATCTCTTAATCATCGATGCAACAAACCCCTATTTTAAAAGGTTGAAGATATCGTAATATTCGGAAAAAGAAAAAAAATGAAAACACGTTAGTGTATCAAACAAAAAGCAAATACGTTGCAAAATAAAATGTTAAAAATTTTGAATTTTATTTTTTATTATTTAATAGTTGATACATGATGAGATTAAAAAACCTGTGTAAATTATAAACCAAGTGTCGTTTCTTTAATTATTTTTAATTTTTGAAAGAACTAACCTTCTATCATACAGGGTGTTAGACAAAAAACGTACGGCTGAATAACTCCGTTATTTTTTAACCGATTTATATATGTCAAAAAATATTTTAAATGGTTTTTTGAGTACTATAAAAGCAGGTACGTACATGTACGTTTTTAGTTTTAGTATAGTTGCTATGGCAACCAACTTTTTTTAAATGTAACATCCATTTTTTATTTTTATTTTGGAATCTTGATGATATTCTTAATACAACTATGTAAAATAATAATACAGTTTTATAACAAAAAATTTTAATAAATTTAAAAACATAATAGATAATTTTTATTTAAAATGATCGTAATTGAATAGTTGACATTGAAAATAAATAATGTTTATTTTTTTGAGTGTTTTTATGTTATTATGCACAACATAGTAACTTAAAAATTATGTTTAAAAAAAAACTAATTTTTTTTTTTTTATTTTTAAATACGTCAATTTTTATGTTACTATGTTATGCATAATAACATCAACCAAAAAAATAAATATTATTTAATTTCAGTGCCAACTATTCAATTAAAATCATTTAAAAAAAATACAAATACTGTTTTTTTAATTATTATTTATTTATTATTGTTAAAAAACTATATTATTATTTTACGTAGTTGTATTAAGAATATCATAAAGATTAAAAAAAAAATGAAAAATGTATGTTGCCATTTCAAAAAATAAGTTGGTTGCCATAGCAACTATAGTAAAAACAAAAACATACATGTGTGTAAAGGCAGGTTTATGATACTCAAAAAACCATTTAAAATAGATTTTGAATTATATAAATCGGTTAAAAAATAACGGAATTATTCAGCCGTACGTTTTTTGTCTATATAATTTATTTAATTAATTTATGCAGCTTAACTAAGCTTCAGTCAGTAATCTAAAAATTTCCTGCGTAATCTGCAGATTACCTAGGTAATGTGAGCACTGATTCATTAGTTAATCTACAGTTTATCAGACTAACGCACATTATCAGTAACATACAGGTATATATTTAAAATGACTTTAAAATTATTCAAATTAATTTAAAAAAAAACAATGGTATGTATTTTTATGTAATATTTGATTTCTTTTGCACTTTTACAATTTTGCTAGCTTTTCAAAAATGCAAAACAATCAGTAAGTAAATGAAAAGATTCTAAAAATATTTATCATAAAAGGCCGCCATAAATAAATATCTTTAGAAAACTGTGTCATAAATGATCATCAATTCAAATAATATATTTAAAATTAAAAAAATAAAAAAACCTTATAAAAATTGATACAAAATAATAGAAATTGTTAATCAATCTGGATAGCTTAGTTTTGATTAGCTTACTACATAAAAACCCTTATATATCATCTCATTGTTTAAAATGATCTTATATACATTTGTTGTAGGTACAAAATGTCCAGCAAATCAGTATCTAGCCGGAAAACCAACCAATTGTAGCGTTTATCTCGACGGAAAATTCAGTACTAAACTTTTTAATGCATTAGATTGCATTTGTATTTCTGGTTATTCGTTTCTTGGTACTAGCAAAGTCTGTGCAAAAACATCAGATTGTCATGAAGATATTGGTAACTAAATTAACATTTAAAAATCATATTTATTCTTTTATGCATATTGTGCGATCAAATATATGTTAACAATCATAAAATTTCTTTAAAAGTAATAAATTATTTAATTTCATGCTATTTAAAATAGTTTAAAAAGACATTATCTATAGACCTCATATTAATATAACAAAATTATGTATGAAAGCTTAAGTAATGCAAATGATTAAAACAAAATATATATTTATCGTTTATAAGAATAAAAGTTACAATTACAACTAACCAATTTCAGATGAAAAATGCCCAAAAGGCCAACATTACCAAAAAGTAAAAACATTATGTAAAGTATATGATAATGGAAAGTTGATTAGTGAAAAGAGATCCGGATGTGTATGTAATAACACATCATTAGTTTACAATAAACAAACTAAAAAATGTGATAAATTAAAAGATTTTACACAGACACCAATTTGTCCGTCAGACCAACATTATGAATTAAAACAGAAAAAACACAAAATATATGATAACAGCAAACTTGTCACAGTGAAAAGTGGTAACGCGGGTTGTGAATGCAACAACAAAAATTTGATTTTAAATAAACAAACTAATAAATGTGTTAAAATAGAAGACTGTTTTAAATGTCCAAAAAATCAACATTATGAAATAAAATCAACAACTTACACAGTATGTTGTAACGGACAAATAACAACGTTAAAAGGCAAAGCAGGATGTTATTGCGATAAAGAATTTAAACATTACGATAACGTAACAAAAACTTGTGTTGCAACATGTTCACCACCTTGTACTTCTGAACAAACTTACATATCATCAGCAACTCAAATTCAAAAATGTACAAAAGGTGTAATTACAACAACAACTGCTAGTGCTTGCACATGCATATGCAACAATGGAACAATTTTCAGCACAGATTTAAATAAATGCATCCTACCTAGTCAATGTCCAGGTTGTACTTCTGAACAAACTTATATATCATCAGGAACAAAATATGAAGTATGTTCAAAAGGTGTAATTACAACAACAACTGCTAGTGCTTGCACATGCATATGCAAAAATGGAACAATTTTAAGCACAGATTTAAATAAATGCATTGAACCAAGTCAATGTCCAGGTTGTACTTCTGAACAAACTTATATATCATCAGGAACAAAATATCAAGTATGTTCAAAAGGTGTAATTACAACAACAACTGCTAGTGGTTGCACATGCATATGCAAAAATGGAACAATTTTAAGCATAGATTTAAATAAGTGCATTGAACCAAGTCAATGCACAGGTTGTACTTCTGAACAAACTTATATATCATCAGCAACAAATATTCAAATATGTTTAAAAAATGTAATTATAACAACAATTGCTAGTGCTTGCACATGCATATGCAAAAATGGAACAATTTTAAGCGCAGATTTAAATAAGTGCATTGAACCAAATCAATGTACAAGTTGCCTTTCTGGACAAACTTATATATCATCAGCAACAGAAATTCAAATATGTTCAAAAGGGGTAATTACAACAACAACTGCTAGTGCTTGCACATGCATATGCAACTATGGAACAATTTTCAGCACAGATTTAAATAAGTGCATTGAACCAAGTCAATGCCCAGGTTGTACTTCTGAACAAACTTATATATCATCAGGGACAAAATATGAAGTATGTTCAAAAGGTGTAATTACAACAACAACTGCTAGTGGTTGCACATGCATATGCCAAAATGGAACAATTTTAAGCATAGATTTAAATAAGTGCATTCAACCTAGTCAATGTCCTGGTTGTACTTCTGGACAAACTTATATACCATCAGCAACACAAATTCAAATATGTTCAAATGGTGTAACTACAACAACAACTGCTGATGCCAACACATGCATATGCAGCTATGGAACAATTTTCAGCACAGATTTAAATATGTGCATTCAACCTAGTCAATGTCCTGATTGTACCTCTGGACAAACTTATATATCATCTGCAACTGAAATTCAAATATGTTACAATGGTGTAATTACAACAACAACTGCTGATGCTAACACATGCATATGCAACTATGGAACAATTTTCAGTAAAGATTTAAATATGTGCATTCAACCCAGTCAATGTCCTGGTTGTACTTCTGGACAAACTTATATACCATCAGCAACACAAATTCAAATATGTTCAAATGGTGTAACTACAACAATAACTGCTGATGCTAACACATGCATATGCAGCTATGGAACAATTTTCAGCACAGATTTAAATACGTGCATTCAACCTAGTCAATGTCCAGGTTGTACTTCTGGACAAACTTATGTATCATCAGCAATAGAAATTCAAATATGTTCAAAAGGTGTAATTACAACAACAACTGCTGGTGCTAACACATGCATATGCAACTATGGAACAATTTTCAGCACAGATTTAAATAAGTGCATTCAACCTAATCAATGTCCAGGTTGTACTTCTGAACAAACTTATATATCATCAGGAACGAAATATGAAATATGTTCAAAAGGTGTAATTACAACAACAACTGCTACTGCTTGCACATGCATATGCAAGAATGGAACAATTTTAAGCACAGATTTAAATAAGTGTATTCCATCAAGTCAATGCTGTCCAGTTTGTGGTGATAACGAAAGTTATGATTCTATTGGAAAAGTGTATCCATTATATTATAATGGAGTTATAGTATACATTTCTGGACCACCAGGTTGTTATTGTAATGAAGGTTACATTTTCAACAACAACACCAAAAAATGTGCACCAATGGAGGAATGTCGTAAGTAATGCAATATTAAAATTTATTAAGTTATTACTAAAGCTAGGATTTATATGCGTTATGATTTTTACCAATATTATATGCATATCAATTTTGAATGTATATCTCGACGAACCATAAGAAAGTAAAGCAAATGACACCTTCTTATTTTGGCTTATTTTGCCTATTTTCGGGTTTTATGCATATTTTAGTTTTTATGCATGTTTAATGCATATTTAAAGAGTTTTTATTTGATTTTCTTAATTTTTATGCATATTTGATGCTTATTTTAAGTAATTTTGCCTATTTTGGCATTTTTGTGCATATTTTATGCTTATTTTAAGTAATTTCCGGTTTCATAAAAATTTAAGAGTTAATAAAATATTTTTTTTAAACAATTATATGCGAACGTTTTAAAATAGTCATGGTCATGCATGACTCATGCGATTAATTCCCGACTTTTTTGACAGAAAAGGGTCCTTTTTAATGGAAAATTTGGAAAAACATATTGTAATTAATTCTTTTAAAAATGAATTATGTTAAATACTATTATTGTCAAACTATTATTATTATTTATTGAATTTTACTTTTGTTTCTTTTGTTGCGTTTATTATTATTATATTAAAAGTTATTATGTGTAATGCGTTTTAATTAATAAATTTAAAAAATATGCTTATTTTTATGCTTATTTTGCTGTTTTTTAATGCTTATTTATGCGCTTATTTTGCAGTTTTGTACGCATATAAGTCCTAGCTCTAGTTATTACAATAAACATTAATTTGATATTATTACTTTTTATTCTGCTTATACTTTTTCTTTATTTAATTGAATATATTCATTTTAATTGAATATTTGTAGATATATGTGAAAATAATTTAATATACACAAAATGTGGTCCGTCTCGTATAGTCACATGTGATTGTGTTGATACTACAGATGTGAGCTACACTGTGTGCCATGAAGGTTGTTTTTGCCCAAAAGATTTACTTTATGATAACACAACAAAAACATGCGTGAAAAAAGATTATTGTCCAAATTCAGTGAAAAATATAGGTTCGTAAACAACCTACCAATTTTGACCAATAGCATAAAATTTTATATTTGTTTTAGAATGTCAAACCAAAGATCCTAATACGATTTATGCATGTCAATTGTGCGAACGTACTTGTGAAGCTCCTTATGGAAAATCGTTAACAGCAATGTGCATAGATAATTGCTACTGCAAACCGGGATATTACAAACGTAGTTCTGGACAATGCGTCTTATCCAAACAATGTTATACTGCAATGAATAAAAAATAAACTTCGTTTCATTTTTCCTAACACAAAAGAGATGGGTGTGGCAACAAATAAATAACAAGTAAAATTTTGTTTGAAATAAAAAAGAGTTTTTTTTTCTACGCGTGCCTATGCAAAATCATCAAAATAGTTTATTATTGTTAAAGAAGGCCACTCACATCACGCATGTTCTGGTATGGAATATCTATATACCATATTTAAAGAGATCCACGTGATTTTCAATTACGTCTAAACTTTTGTCAGCGTTTTTTTTAAATGTTGCTTAAAGTTCCCTTATTCGATCAACAAGTATTATTTTTTCACAAAGCAAATTTTTCCAGAAAGTTAGAAAGGCTCTCACGTCATAAACATTCCAAAACCAAAAAAAAAAAAAACAAAAGTTTTCGTTAGGACTACTCTGTAGTCCACCTAATAAACCAAGTGACTGACCACATTGTTAAAGGTTTCAGACTGAGAAAAATCAAGTCGTCTTTTTCGACGTTAAAACATCGTAAAAATCTTGCAGAAAGACGTTTTATAAAGCTGAAAGCTTCATACATTAACCGCAGATAAACTTCTGAACAGCGTTCTTATTCCGTGGTCCGATGCTATTGTCATCAATAAATCACATACTAGTTCAAATTCTTTGACGGAACAGCGCTTCGAAATAAAATCCGGACAAACACCACCATCATCAGACCACAAATCACGCACACGAACATCAATCATCTCAAAACCTTTCAAAGTCTTACTTTATGGTAAGTTCGAAATGAAAAACTTCGTAATGATTTCGGTATCCCCCGTTGCGCCTACACATCAAAACTTTGGCCAAAAAGTACTTCAATAACCTCGCGGTTTACCCCAACCCAAAACTGGAGAAACTTGCTAAGCCACAAATAAAAGAACAATAAAGTGGCTTACCCCACAATGCTATAGACCAAACAACCTCCTAAAATACAATCTCCAAACAAAAAGTATATAAATTCTCCTCCCAAACCACATAAAAAAGTCGGTAGAGCCAAAGTAACAAAAACACAAAACAGACATCAACCAAGCTAGAGTGAATACCAGCTAATATCCGAATCCTGTAGTCTCGCAACGCACATATTAGCCGCACCGGCAGGCAATCTCCAAGGTAGCCCCTGTCAGCGTGCCAACAGAGCCAAGCAAAACATGCCCTGCAGCCCAATAAAATCGAGATATGCCTTCAAAAATGATGAGATGGGTCCAAAAACATGGCCAAGTGCAGACAGCAAAAAACGGACAGACAGATCACTAATCAGTCACAATCACAAAAACAACTGCGTAAAAAAAAATTCTAAACCAAATTTTAATTAAAGATCAAGACTGAATTGTGAAACAACGGACCACCCCGCAACACAGCAAACAAATATAATCACAACAATACCTCTGCAATGAACTGGCTAACAAGAGTAATAGAAACTACCTGCACAGCAACAAATACCCCACTCTTACGCCAAAAGAGCAGTTAACCACCACCACGTGATAGATTTGTAACTCAGGCTACCACTTGGACGGAATTTTGTGTATTAACGGCCGTACTTGTATTCAATACCCATATTCAATTTTAAACTATCCCCATCTATGATTTAAAACTCTTATCATCACAGCAAAAGATTCTACCACCCTAGGGCGCTAAAGCATTACTTTCCAATCCAAAATACAAACGGAAAGACTGTTTTTCAATAAGCAGGCCATTTAGTAGTCCGTTGATGTTGTTAGTAAAGCCTGATAGTTTAGTTTAGTAGAATTTGTTTACATGCGACCGATAGTTAAATAGTAAGACAGTAAATGACAATAAACTAACAATGCCAATCAAAAAATTGATTAGAAATTAAAAGAAAGAAAAAAAATATGTCTTGTCTTGATTGAATTTCGTCTTATTATTAATTATCTCATGAAAAATCTTTTGGTTTTATGGCCAGTTGCTCACCGGTATACATGTAGATGCTAAATAATTTCATTAAAAAGTAGGATGTAAACATTTAGAGCAATATTGACAATTTACAATTGTCTATATTCTATTAAGCCATTAAAAAATTTGCACATTATAATCCACATAAAACTAGCTTAAAATACTTTCAAAATTATAATTAATGTTTATGATTACAAAAAATTCATGATTTAATTTTCCACTACTATTACATCTCCATTCTAGTACCCCAAATGTTTGCAAGCAATTTATTTAGTTTATATCCAATTACTATTCCGCTTCCGGAAATTTAATAGTAGCTGGCCCTAGCAAATAAAACACGGCTCATTTATATCGCCCAATAGATCCTTTTGAAATTGTTAAAATTCCTAGTGGAGACGTTCCAGTGATCTTGGCATGAGACACCCAACCGGGGATGGGCGTACAGGGGGGTTGATGTTGCCCACGTCCAACTGAATTTACAGCATCATTAATTCACGGCATCGCACACACGAGGCATCCGCAAAACATACACACAGTAAGCCGCGTCTCTATACGGGCCCTTCGTTAATACGCCTCCCATAAATTCCCGAAGACACTTTCGCTATTCCGCAGATACAAAGGACTTCGGCGCGCTCTATTTACCATGACGCGCTCAGTCTTTCCTAGGCGGCAGAAAAGCGTTCAAGACAAGGACGCCACGACGCCGGCCCAGGTTCGATTCGAAATTGTATAATCCGTGTGTATGGAATTTGTAATGTGCGACCGTGCCCGTTAATTTACACGGCCCTTATTAAATACTATATTATGTTTTGATGTTACCTTGTGGCGCCGCACGGGAACGCAAAAATCGGGAAAATTTATTGCCACTACGGGTAAATTAATAAGTTAATATTCCATGCGTTGAACTATGTATAAAAGGGGTGAGGTGCGGACGGAAGAGGGTGGTGGTACACGGAATTAGCGGCGCACACACATTGCTACGATTAATTAAATTTTTGGCCAATTAAGAAAGGCGACAAATCGGCAATTAAGGAAAACAAGCAGTAAATTTAATAAATAGATAAAATTACAAACATTAAACGCATGCAGGGTACCCGGTGATAAATTTTAAAGTTGCCGGCTGAGGAGTTATTGCAGAACTTCACGTTAGAACCGTTAGAAATATAAACCTCTTGTGCTTGCTCGAAGGCACTAATCACTGCTATCAACTCGCTGGATTAATGCTAATCAACCAACTTGCAAAATATTGTAATTTTATGTATTATTTTAGCCATTAATTATTATGTTATTTAATTTGATCTAATTATATTCTGTATTTCTATTCTAATATGCCCATTAAACATTAACATATTCATAATTCATAAACTTTCAATGTCTTCAAAGTTTACAAAATAAGCTGAAAGGCAAGTATGTGGGTGCAGAATAAGCTTAAATACTTTATACCTCCACCAAATCTCAAATATAAATATTTAAAAAAAAAATCTAAACGGCAAGAAGTATTTGATGTACAAAAATAAAACTGAGTAGTATAGTAATAGAATAGTTTGCTATTAAATAATAAGTAAGTCGGCACGACCGTTACAAAATCAAGACAGAACAAATATCTTAATAAATACACTGCGGTATACCATACCAAAACTCTGTATAATTGCTAGCTATTAACTTTGTTTTTGTAAACAATTCTAAATCCTTATCATTTGTTTCTTACGCCATAATAATTTTTAAACCAAAAATTGAATCAATGTTACCATCGCAATCGTTCTTAGCTAGTCAAGATAGGGTGGTTATCGTAAAAAATAATATTTTCAGTCAAATGCATCTTCTAGTTATAAGCAACATTTATCCAAAAATTATGTTCTGCTTAGAAGATTGTCATTAAACAAATTTCTCAATATATAGGCGGTATAAGAACAACTCACACAAACCTCACTGTTTATTACTCTATGATTTATTAGAACTATCCACCACTACCAATAAGAAAAAAAAAAGTATGGAATGTGGTTTAGTCAACCGTGCGTACCGTATACTAAAAATTTCCATCCCAGCGTCATTCTGAGCCACTAGCACATCGATCCGAACTGCCCACGTCAGAACAAGATCAAAAATATTACTAATTCGAGAAGAAGCAGACTTACTTACCTACCTTCACTCAAAACCCAAATATTCGGCAGCCTCCAGGAATCGATTCAATCAATGACCTATTTAGGTAGCAAAATACTAGATTGAGTTTGCAATATTGTTATCGTTTAAGGTTGCTAACAAATTTCAGTGTTTTTATAAAGGTTTTTGCAAAATTGTTCCGTAACTTTGATCGAGCACAATATTGCTATCTAGCATAGCATAGAGAATAGAGCAAAATATTAATTATAATTTTATGGCCTCAGATCGCCAAGAAATAGTAAAAAAATAGTAATCAATGTACATCACACTTTTGTACAGCGGACAATGGTGATCCTTCGTCAACTTTACAATAATTACAGTCAGTCCGAATAAGTAGAATTACAAAAAAGTGCATCACAAAGCAAAAACAACATCATAAAAAAGACCAAGCTACATCAACTTCCAGAGTGCTCAAACAAAAACACATAAACTGACTCTAAAGATAGAACCACACCTAAGACCACGTGCAACACATTACACCTAGAAAACTACTTCAGCGGTCTTTACAAAAACAAACACTTTCTTCTTCTTCAACATCTAAATCTTGCCATAATCTTTTCTTTCTGATTTACCGTAATTCGGAATCAATAGGTACTTTAGCATATCGTTTTCCATAATTAAGATATAATTCTCATTGTACCATTAAATCGTTTCTTGTATTTCAACATCCCTAATCCCTCACCATTATTTCTTACCATAATACTCTTCTACTATCTTTCTAATTTCTTTTACTTCTTTACATTGAAATTAGTTCTATTGTAATATTTCTTTCTATTTACCTATAATTTTTCATAGATATCATTCATTATCTCTTTTAAAAATTCTTGCAAAACTTTGCATTCGATCCTTTCTCTCAGTCTCTCCTCATACCTTACTACTCATCTTCCTGCTTTCACTCTATTTGCACAATGTACGCTAGTCTCCCAATTTAATTCTAATATCCATTTCAAGTACTTTCCCTTTATTGCCTCTAGTTTTTCGTATTCATTCTAACTCCATATTTCGGCCCCATATAGCATCATGCTTTTTACTAACCTGGTAAGTTGTTTGTTTTAAACACACACCCCATATATTTAAAAGATTTTACTTCTACTTTTTTTAATTTATCTACGTTCCCACACAAAATGGGCCACATGTTCTCTAAATTTTTTTTGTAAACATCTTATTGCTTCTTTTGCAATTATCACCATCACCACTCGCCTAGTAAAGCAGACCCGTCAAGAGAGAAACAAACCAAAAAGTTGACCTCAGATCATAGATAGATAAATTTTAAATTGCAACACAAAACAAAATACAGGTCCTACCCTAAGCTGACCGACAAGGTTGCCTTTCAAGATAACCTATCGCAGAGGTTATGTGCGTATACAATTTTAAATACATCTGAAAGTGTGAAAAATAAAATAGAAAAATTAGCACAAGTATATAAAGACTTTTGCTCACTTAGGTCAGTCTTCGGTTCAGCTATACCATGGTACTGTAAAAAACAAAAAAAACTTAATTTCACATACGTCAACAACCAACGGAAACCTAGAAATCTTTTTGAGAAAACACAAAAGTGGTCACTTACCACCTTGTTCGTATAACCTGGACAACCAAACTCCTCGCCATAAAAAGCACCTCTGATTTTTGTCATGGGTGACATTATTTCTATGACAAAACTTACCGAGATCAGAATCGATCCCCAGGACTTGATCAAATCTTTTCAACCTCCTACAATAAGACAAATACATCATAATAATTCATCTGACAAGAGTCTATAGAATGTGTATCGCTTCCCAGGAACAAAAGTAAAATTTATACGTAAAAAAACCAAAGTGTAGTAATTTTATCTAAGCAAAACCCTATCGCCCAATAAGACGTGAAGTCTTCTGAAAACACTTGACAGACGAGGTTAAAAAATCAATAAAAATTTTACCGAACCCTCTGAAACCCTAAGAATGCATACAATTATTCTCCAAACCCAAAACTAACTGGTAAAAATGTGCAAACCCTAACAAACAGTAAAGCAGTAATTCTAGCTATAAACAAAGCCATTACATCAAAGTTGATATTAAAATGTTATTCACCACTCTACTAAAAGTAAATATGTACGACGCACTGTAACTACAATAGTTCAATACAATGACATGTAGTTAGAATTCCTAAATTTGCGGCACAATTCTCAGATGCGGTAGTCTCAATCTCTGGCGTCAATGATTAGCCTTGCAGCAAAAATAAACCGACGTTAAACAAATAAATTACAAAAAACCTAAAACAGCCAATTAGTACCTCTCAAAAAAAACCTGTAAATCATATCAAGTCTCAATAGAGAATTACCATGCTTAAGATGCACACGCATAACATTTTGGCAATATAATTTCATAGTCGGATTTTGCACTTTTTAATAGTTTATAGCCGGACTTTGCTTTCTGACAATTGTTCAAAAGTTTAATTTTAGCATTTTATAAACAGTTTTCCACAGTTTACCACAGTTAAAAAAAATTGATGTTTTTTTTTTTAATATTTTAAAAATTATCAGTTTATGACCAAATTTTAATGTTTCTTGACAATATTTTTATAACTCATAGCCAGCTAGATTTTGATATTCTATGAATAAATTTACGGCAGAATTATAGTTTTTTTAATGTTGTTTTTGTTATTTTCTACCTAAATGTGGTATTTTTGAAATATCAAAGATTTTTACACCTTTTAACAGTTTTTGGCTAACTTTTAATGCTTTTGTAAGAACACCAATCTAAAATTAGTTCCTACACACTCGAAAAAGGAATACCAAACCACATGCCAAAAAAAAATTCAACTCAGTTCCTGCCCGCCCACCAAATTAGAAAAATGAATCATAAACATTCGGACGAGTAAGCGGAAACACAAATCCAAACCACACGCCCAAAAAGTTTAAACTTAGTTTAACCCACCCACCTAAATGTTAGTGGTTAGTGATTCAAAATTTAAATTAAATTATAATTGTTTAAAATTTCAATTTTGCCATTTCTGACATTTTATGAAAACTGGTTCACTTTTCTACAACAGTTTATAGGGGCAATTCCATTTCAAACGGACCAGAGCTAGGGGGGTGCGTTGAGAAACTTGCTTATGTATTTTTTTTTAGTTTCTATAACTTATTAGTAGTCTTTTGATCGATATATGAGAGTATGAAACCTATAAAAAAAAATTCTACGATTTTTTAAGTTTTTTTGACGTTTTTTAACTTAATCACATTTTTTGTTTAAAAACCGCAATTTTAACTCAAAAAAATAAATTTACTAACGAAATCAATCAGAAATTTTCCGTAGAATCCAAATCTGGCGCCATTTCAAGTTTATACCCTGTCTATAAGCCGCAAAAGCCATAAAACCATGTTTTTGTTCTTAGTAAGCTGTGCAAAAAGGAGCATTTTTTAAATTTTTTTTAACCGCCATAGTTGACGTATTTTGATGTAAATTAATTGAAAAATATAAATTTGTTCTGTGTATTTGGGTTTTAAGCGTCTAAAACACAAAAAATCTGCAAAGTAGGCCTATTCTTTAACATAAACTCATACAAATGCACGTTTAGCCGTGCTCAGAGGAACAATACACCAAATATTATTAAAAATTTGAATTCTGGGGACAATTTTACATAGAAAATTGTCAGTGTTGTACTCATCGTCTATAGAAAAGTCCATCTAGAAAAAAATGTTTACAACATTTTTATGCAAAAAATGCGTTAAAAATTATTTATTTTTTTTTATTTACAAAAAATATTATAAACACACTAGGGTGTGGTTTAAAACTTTTTTTTAACAAATTTTAACAAGCGACAGGCAGATATATGTTTGAATGCCAAAAATATTAATATTTTTAAATTTTTGCGCCGATAGATTGAGTTTAAATTTGTGCCGCTGGCGCAAAAACTATCAAACAAAGAGTAAAATGGCCAAAAATTGGTTCAAGCGACAAAAAAATGACTTTGTTAAACTTATGAAATCAACTTAAAAAAATATAATCCAAATAATCTTTAAAAAAAATTAAAAAAAAAAAAAAATTTATGTAAATTTTGAACAAATTTTTTTTTCTAGACGGATTTTTTGTTGCCAGATAAGCACGACACTGACTATTTTCTATGTAGAAACTAAAAACTAAATTTTTTAATAATATTTGGTGTATAGTTTCTCTGAAAACTGTTAAATGTGCATTTGTAAAAGTTTATGTTGAAAAATAGGCTTATTTTTGCAGTTTTTTTGAGTTTTAGACGCTTAAAACCCAAATACACAGAACAAATTTATATTTTCTAATTAATTTACATCAAAACACGTCAACTTTAGCGGTTAAATTTTTTTTTAAAAATGCTCCTTTTTGCCCAGCCCACTGAGAACAAAAACATGGTTTTATGGCTTTTGCGGCTTATAGACAGAGTATAAACTTAAAATGGCGCCAGATTTGGATTCTACGGAAAATTTTTGATTGATTTCATTAGTAAATTTATTTTTTTGAGTTAAAATTGCGGTTATTAAACAAAAAATGCGATTAAGTCAAAAAACGTCAAAAATACTTAAAAAAATTGTAGAATTTTTTTTTATGGGTTTTATACCCTCATATACCGATCAAAGGACTACTAATAAGTTATAGAAACTAAAAAAAAATACATAAGCAAGTTTCTCAACGCACCCCCCCCTAGCTCTGGTCCGTTTGAAATGGAATTGCTCATAGTTGAATTGTGTTGTTTTCTGACAATATTTTTATGTTTCTAAACCGGATTTTAAAATTTTTAACATTTTATAAATAGAATTGTGCACGTTTATGGCCAGATTCTGATTCTTTCTGAAAATATTTTAATATTTTATGACCGCACTTAGTTATTTTTATTTTTGTATAAATTTTACACTTTCCATATTATGTACTTTGCTTCAAAACCAGTAAAACAATGAAAAATTTCTCTTAGTTTTTTCTTTTTCTCCATTTTAGTTTTTTGTTAATAATATTTTCTCTAGCTTCTTATCATATCTGCACCATTTTTTTACCTTTCTTGTAGCCTACCTCTACTCGCATTCGTTCTGCTCTGTTCTCTCATTCAAGGACCACAGTTTTTTCTGTAACTTTCGTTCATTAACAATGTAGTAAATGTGGATAGTTCCTCTTTGTAGTTTATGCCTACTTCTCATCCTTCCCCCATTTTCTTTCCATAATTTTTGACAACTTTTTTTAATTTTTTTCGTATTCACTTTCTTTTATGCAAGTAATAACTATAGCTTTCCGTATCTATATTTTCTATTTGTTCCAGACGTCTGCACATATCTTTATGATTTAAACTACCGCCCGGTATAAGCCCTTCTTTTCCATTTGTGCTTAATTTCCTCCTAATCTTTGTCCTGGTTTTTCGTGCATTCTTCCACCATTATTAAAATTCCTTAGGTCTGTTTTTTTAATGTTGTCATGCAGTCCAGAATAAATAATTAAACAATTCACAACTAGGTCTACCATAACCCAAGCACCACATCCTCGACAAGTTAAAAACAAAAAAAATGTAATAAAATTCCGCAAACAGTCACTATTAATTATATTTTTATCCGCCACAACGCTAGTTGGCGCCGGCCAATCGCAAAACACAGAATATAAACGTTTTATTCAAATAATTTTATAACAATTAAGCATAAAAAAATGTTTATTTTTTTAATAAATAAATCAGTTTTAACGCAGATATACTAAATCTGGCATTCAAAGATTCTGGACAGATCGAGTTTTCGGAAGGTAGTGTCCTCGCGTACCCAAACTCCCATCCCTCAAGTAAAATATATTCCTACTCCACCTCTTAAAAAAGTAATTCCTACCTTTTTTTATCCCCTACGCCCTCTTACCCTTTCACTTAATTTTCGTTGACAACCAATAAAACAATGCAAAGACCACCATTTAACGCCCATAAAAATGTTAGATAAAAGCGTACTCCAGGCGGGTACTGACCTAATCACAGCAGCCCACATATTTTTTTCATCTTGAACTTCTTAGTGAACAAAAATTACTAAACCTGAATCTTTCAACTATTCAAAAAAAATCCGACCATTTACTAATTAATTTCTAACTTCATCTATCATTAATCTAAAATAAATATAGTGAAAATGAAACAAATTCTAATACAATCTGAAAGAAAGCTAATCAAATTTCTTAGCTTTAATAAGTAACAAAAAAAAATTATAAAACAATAAATTCATTGTAAGGTAATTTAAAATCTTCAATACCTCCTCTTCTGCAAAATAATAAAACAATTTACTTACTAATCCAAACAAAAAAGCAGATATTTTTGCAAACCAATTTGCATCTAACTCTACTATTCTAAATCCTTCTTCTGTTCTTTCTACAATGCCGGCTAGTGATAAAATGATGGGTCAAATTCATTTTAGACAACGAGTTGATAAAATATATCCTCTTAATTAAATACCAGAAAGTCATCAAGTAAAGATAAAATTCCACCTATTATTCTTAAAAAATATGCAAATAAATTAGCTCCCATTCTGACTAAAATATTTAAAATATTTGCCTTATCAAACAAAAAATTTTCCCTAATTGTCAGAAAACTGCAAATAATTAACCTATACCTAAAAAAAGACAAGTATGATTCTTCTTATTATAGACCAATTGCATTACTGTCCAATCTGCCAAAAAAATTATTAATTTACACATTTTGAAGTTCTTAGAGCAAAATAATATATAATAATTTATCTTAAAAAAAAAACATATGATAGTCACAAATGGATTACTTTAGATAAACATAAACAATCTTATTAATTATATAAGCTCCATTATGCAGTACTCACTGTTATGTAGACAGGGCTCTCCAGTAAGAAAGTGCAATTCAACGGAAATATTGTAAATATTCTCTCACCTAAAAAAAAAAAAAACAAATTTTAGTTAGAATTAATGGTTTTAACTTCCTAAAATCATAAAAACTAGAGTTCCATCTGCTCGTTCACCTACTTTGTTTATGTAAGCAGTTGCACAAAATGATTCAAAATTGCATAAAAAGTTAACTTAACATAATAATGCTTCAAATTTGCAATAAAAAAATTCGAATAAAACTTATTTATTGCACAAATATGAATTTTTTTTTTTTTTAATTGCAAGTGTATTCCATATAAGTCAACTTACTGCAAGCAATATGTTAACGCACAAAAAAACATATATTGCATAAAAACTGCACAAAAAAGACATGTATTGTATAAAATTCGCACAAAAACCCATTTATAGCATAAAATATAAACCAAAAAATGACTTATTTAATTAAATTTGCACAAAAACCTATTTATTGTTTTTTTTAGTACGCCACTGTGTAATCTAATTAATTTTAACTTGTGCAGTTTTGTGTGAAATTTAGTGCTTATAATTCTAAAGTTCGTGTCATTCCGGCTGGTAATTATATAAGCAACCAGTCACCTTTACAATTTTAAAAAAATTCACTGGTTTAATTATTTTTATTATTGTAAATGTATTTAACCTAGAATTATAGTTTCCCGCTTACTGTTTTGTCGCGCTTCCCGAAGCGGTGTTTTTAACTATTCGTACCAGTGGCGTAACTTCCATTTTTTTAACGTGTAATTTTATTATAAATTTTTATAATCCTGCTGTCTCTTGTGTAACCTTACCGTGGTCTACCTGTATTTGTTTTTAGTCAGTCATCAGTGATCGACCGCACCGGTGTGATTTGTGTCCTTGTATCAACCTTATCCTGTTTTTATTTATTGATTGCTCTAGTCATTTTTGTAAGTGCATCTGTTATTATGTCCGGCCTAAACTGTAAATGCAAAACTGTTGCACAATCAGGTGTAACCTGTAGCAATTGTGGCGTTATCTTCCATAACAGTTGCGCTATTCGTTACAAGAAATGTAATTGCGGTAATTTATTTGAATTGGATGATTCCGAACTTCCTAAACTTTATAAAGAAAATATTACTCTTTACCAAGTTTTATGTGATGAGTTGAGGTCGACCAATAAATTACTCTTAGATAAAATTACTTATCTTGAAGAAAAGATCACCAAAAAAGATAAAACTATTCTTCAATACGAAGCTCGCAGTAAACAACTAACTGTTCCTACTACTGCGCCGCTCACTAACGATACGGTGCAATTGATTCAACCTGCAGTTTTTCCTTCTTTGGCAAGGTCTGTTGTTAAGGGGAAAACTAATCAAAAAACTCAGCCAAGAACTCAAACTATCTTTGGTTGTGGCCCAACCAATGACAAACTGCAGGCTTATATGCCTACTTCTTACGTACATGTTTCTAAACTTAGACGTGGAACTAAAAAAACTAATATAGTAAATCATATGAAATCTAAGTTTTCCACGATATCAGTTGAAGTTGTTGAGTTAAAAGCAAAATCTGAAAACAACAACGGTTGCAAAATATAGCGGTCAAGAA
Source organism: Tachinus rufipes (assembly GCA_963932245.1). NCBI lineage: Eukaryota > Metazoa > Arthropoda > Insecta > Coleoptera > Staphylinidae > Tachinus > Tachinus rufipes. The sequence goes on from OZ010748.1 coordinate 59,286,279, forward strand.
ATTTTTAAATTATGGGCCTGCTTCATCTTCGGTGGGTTTTCGAAATCTGGATCCAGCCAACAAACTAAACCCGTCACCAGAAACACCAGCGGTATCTCCATCTATTACCAGAATGTCGGGGGTATAAAAACTAAACTCAAAGAACTTATGCTGGCTGTAGCTGTATCCAACTACGATGTTATTGTACTGACCGAAACCTGGCTAAATCAGGACATCAGCGATGCGGAGCTACAATTAATTGGTTACAGTTTGTTTAGATGTGATCGCTCTTTATTAACAAGCCCTAAGCTTGACGGAGAAGGTGTCTTAATTGCTACTAAAACTTGTTTTAATTGTACTTTATTACAACCTACATTTTTAGTGTTGAACATTTGTTTGTAATTGTTAAGTTTAAATTTGTATCGTATATTATCAGTGCAGTCTACTTACCACCTAACTCGGCATGTGATAAATATTTAGATCATTGTTATTCCTTTGAATCTATCGCTGACAAATATCCAGACAGTAAACTAATTTCACTAGGCGATTATAATCTACCCGCAGCGGTATGGGTAAATGATGAGTTAGGCATAAGTGTTATTTGTAATGATAGTTATTCTGCTCATATTTTCCAACTGTTATGGATTTCTAAACTGCGCTCAATGTATTTCTATACCTAATGATGGTGGTGTATTCTTAGATTTATGTTTTTCTAACATCTGTGATATTTCTGTGATTAAAGCTGTAGATGTTTTGTTAAAACTTAGCCAACATCATATTGCTTATGTGATTGATGTAAAATGTGATACTAGCTGTGATATTTTAATGTGTAATTATGTTTTTAATGATTTTAAATATGCCGACTTTAACGCAATCAATAATTTTTTGTTGAATGTTGATTGGTCCGCACTTTTTTATAATGGTGATGTTGATAATTGCGTTAATTTATTTTACTCTGTGTTGCATTTTGCTATTGACTATTTTGTTCCCAAAAAACTATGGCGAGAAAACAATTTTCCAGTTTGGTTTAATAAAGAATTGATTTCACTTACTAGACTAAAAAAAAAAACTGTACATAAACGTTATAAATCATCAAGACTATTGTCTGATTATAACGAGTTTCAACCAATTCGTACTTTGTGTAAAAATCTCAGTACATGTCTATACAAGCAATATATTACTCGAACAGAAATCAACATTCAAAGTAACCCTAAACACTTTTGGAAATTTGTTAGCGACTCTAGAAAAACTAATAATTTTCCAGCTACAATGTATTATAAACAAAAAACTTGCAGTAATGGAGATGACTATGTTAATAGTTTTGCTGAAATCTTTTCCTCTGTTTACGATACACAAACTCATCCAACTCTTTTGAATTACATCGAGCATTTTCAATTAATTTGTTAGATGTATTTAAAGGGAATGAGAACCTTAAATGTAACTTTAGCACTGGACCGGACGGTGTTCCATCTATGCTGTTAAAACAATGTATTTATTCAATTTCTACGCCATTGCACTTACTTTTTGAGGCTTCTCTTAATAAAGCCAAGTTTCCTTTAGTTTGGAAACAAAGCTACATTATGCCTTTACATAAATCTGGAAGCTAAGAAGGATATTACTAATTATAGAGGTATGTGCATCCAATCTGCAATTCCTAAGTTGTTTGATCAAATTGTAACTGGTCAAATACAATGGATGTGCAAAAGCATTTTAGTGGACAGCAACATAGGTTTCGCGAGGGTCGATCTACTCTTACAAATCTTCTTTGTTACGAAAATGATCTTTTGGATGCCTTTCAATCAAGAGTTCAAGTAGATTCTATTTACACAGTATTTTCAAAGGCTTTTGATCGCGTTAATCATAGTATTTTGATTGCTAAGCTTCGGGCTTTGGGTTTTCATGAATCTGTTGTTCCGTGGTTGTCGAGCTTTTTGGAAAATCATACACAGTGTGTGAAAATTAATAAGTTTTTATCACAACCAATTGTTGTTCCTTCTGGGGTTCCTCAAGGATCTCATTGTGGACCAATTCTGTTTTTACTCTTTATTAATGATCTTGTTTATTCTATTAATTCTTCGTCTTATCTTTTATTTGGTGATGATCTTAAAATTTATAAAAAAATATCATTTATCGAAGACTGCATTAGTTTGCAAAATGATTTAGATTCTGTTCATTCATGGTGTCTTATTAATAAGTAAAGTATCGTATGACTATATTATCGATAATAATGTTTTGGAACATGTTACACAAATAAAAGATTTGGGTGTAATTTTTGATTCAAAACTAACTTTTGTTGAGCATATAAACTATATGTGCAACCGTGCTATGAAAATGTTAGGATTTGTTTACAGAATGTCTACTGACCTATCTCCTAGCACACTCAAATTACTCCGTCGGTTTGGTGTCCATTCTACAGCGTTCAAATATGCAAAATAGAACGTATTCAAAACAAATTTTTTCGTTTATTATCGTACAAATTAGGCATTTTATCCAAAAATTACGATTTTAACCTCATTGCATTGCAATATAATCTTCCGCCGCTGAAAATTCGACGCAAAAGAGCCGATTTATCATTTTTACGTGGACTAATGATGTCTGAGATTGATTGTCAAGAGCTACTAGTAACTCTTCCATTTCAAGTCCCCAACAATAATCGCCAAACCAGACAGTCTCCATTATTTAGAGAATCTATTCATTCTACCAGTTATGGATTTGATAATCCAATTGGTAGAATGTGTAGAATTGCAAATAGTTTCTCTAATAATATTGACTTATTTTGTGTTTCAAAATGTAGTTTTAAGTGTCAATTAAAATGTGTTGATGAATAATTTTATATTTTGATTTTATGTATGTATACGTTTTTCCATGCTTTTATTATTCAATATTCTTTTATATATCTTTGTGTAATTGAAATATTGTTTGTAATTCATCGTTATTTATGTACATAATAATGTAGATGTAAATGGTTTTGTATATACCGTGAATAAAGTATTATTATTATTATTGTATAAAATTTACATCATTTTTTTTAATTAAAAAAAAAAAACATTTGAATTACTAAATAAATATTGCACAAAAAGTAAACTTATAGCAAAGAATAAGCCCAAAATCGCATAAAAAACCATTTAAAACTTAACAAACAGAGTTGATGTTTTTTTAATGTTTTTTTTTGTGGAAATTAAATAATTAAAAATTGCATAAAAGTCATCTTATAGCAAAAAATACGTCAAAATTGCACCTTATTTATTGCATAAAATTTGCACACAAAACCATTTGTTAGATAAAATAAGCGCAAAAACTCATTTATTGAATGAAAATTACACATAAAAAACTGCAAAGAAATCATAAAAACAAAAAATAGTTTTATGCAAAAAATAATTAAAAATTGCAAACAATTTATAGCAAGGAATATGTCAAAACCACAAAAAAAATTATATTAAAATAATTTAATAGTTCAAAATGTCGCAATTAAAGCTTTGTCCTAATTCGATATCTTTAAAAAGATTGCGTAAAACAACTTTATCCCGTTTTTACAGAATTTTGACAACTTTATTTGTTATAAAAATAACAATTTGTAGATCAAAGTTGAGATTTAATTGGTGACATACTTTTAAATAAAGTCCCTTCAATTGCCGTTGAGACATCACTAATCAAAAACAATAGTTTAATTTTAAATTACTTTATCTAAAATAAGAACGAAGATAACATAACACCAATTTGTTGTATGAATTTGCAAAAGGTTTATCAAAATTGATGAAAAACTTCTATTTAAGACAAAAACTTGGCCAAAAGTTGTACAAAAAAACCTTTATAAATACTCATAAAAAGTCTAACAATATCAATTTAAAAAGTAAAATCGTTAAAAAATTGTAATTAAAGCATAAAAGCAAAATCTGAAATTGATCAAAAATAACCAAAAATTGGTCAGAAAATAAAATTTCTAGTTAGACCAAACCAACAAAATTTCTATTTTCTATTTTGATGCTTTCTTGCCTTTCTGCTATAGATTTTCTCGCAGTATGTACTTGTTTGATTTTATTGTTTAGTTGCGTCTTGAGCTTTTTTTACTGTTTCTATATACGTTTTATCATTTTTTCTTGTGATGCGGCTTTTTTCACAGTATTTATTCTTTACCGTATTTGTAACTTAACCTAACACAGACTCGTTAAAACAGAATTGCTTATGCAGTGACACAGACATCAACTGATCGCCAGCAACAGATTTTTTAAGTCGTTTTATAGTTTTATTTTAGTATGTCATCATGATTACTAGGTAGAACTTTATAGACCCCCGACAATAAGCTGCATCTATATAAATCAAGTTAATACATCTAAAAAACGCTTTTGTGTCTATTTTGAATTTAAACAATCGTATTTAGTTTGTAATAATTTTAAAAATAAAAAATGATATTTCAACAAGAATGCACTTTTCACACCAGATAGCTTATCAAGGTGACTAGAGGAACTGGACCTGTCATTCGGGGCAGGAATTCTGGTATTCAAAGCCAGGTTTCTGGCATCAAGTAGATAAATTCAGTTTTCGAGGAGTAGTGTCCTCGTGTACCTAAACTCCCTTAATCTGGGTACAAAATACCTCAGTCCTACCAGGAAAGCTATATCCAACTTTAGACCATCCTATTTCATCCGTTTTAAAACCTGCTCCCTAACCTAACTAATAACAAAAACTACTAATCCAGACCTAGCGTTAGGTATAAATAGTGATATTAAATTATGATGCCATGTTCTAAATCTAATTATTCCGTACGTAAAATAGCCTCTCATTCGGATATACAAGTAGAAGCCGTAGATTTAAGTCTAATAAGTACAAAACTCAATCTACCACGGCATTTCCCCTAACCAATTTAATCAATTAAACACTGACTTAGTTTGTGGCTAAAAAGTTAATTTCTTAAAAAAAAAATTAAATTCCGTTCATCACATCTTGAAAAAAAACCCATATCCTCGTTTTGACTGAAACCAAAGTAAACAATAAAGATCCAGATTGCCTTAATCTAGTAGATTCCGATTATCATCTTAAACATTCATTTGCAGAATTGTGTTTGTGCCTACATCCACAAATAAAAAGCATATTCTAGACTGATAACGTACAAAATTCAAAACATTGATTATAATAATTCTCTAAAGTACTCTAGGTAATCATAGAAAAGCTGAAATAATTTTGTTAGGAGTCTTTAATGTACATAATACTGAATGGTCAAATCCCTCATTTTCTAGATCTTTTTTCTATCCGGAGAGCAAGCTATAAATTTTACTGCTTCTCATAATCTAACTCATCTTTATTCAGGAACGTTCGACAACAGATCTTCTGCCTTATGTTAGTCACAAATGGAACTCTACTTTAGACAAATATGGAAAAAACTTGCAGTAGCTCTAAACATTTCGGATAAAAAAAGAGACAAATTTATAATCCTAAGAAATCGCAATGTGAGAGTTGGTAACAAAGTAATACATAGAATCTTAAACCAATTTAATAAAGAAACTTCACTAAAAAATTATCTTTAGATATGGAACATGATCTCTACGGGGGCAGAAAAAAGTGTTAAATATGCTAAGGAATAAAAAAACACGAATAAACAAACTCATACAGATTACAAGAATCACTCTGGAAGATTGGGAAAAACACTTTCAAAAACTATGGCGTACCATCTAAATAGAAAAAGCTTCTTCTTACTAAACTTCAAAAAAAAGAAGGAAAAAAGATAATAAAAACTTTCAAAGAATCAGCCTCCTACGCTCTGTACTAAAATAACTAAGGTTTTAGCAAATAAAATAACTTCAACCGGAATTTGTGAGAAGCAGAAGAGATTTCAAACCAACAAGTTAATGTGTGTCTATAAAGTCTTGCAAGTTATCGTAGAAGATCTTTCTTGACCTTACTATTAGTGATATTTTATGTAAAAACAATTGTTCTTTATCTTTAGCCTAACCATAATCATGTTTTCATTGACGTATTTTATATCATTGATCTTGTTTTCGATGTTTTATGTACACGTATTTGACATTTGTTAAATTCTAATTCTTGTATAATTTCCTGATCTTTTTTGTTCCATATTCCGAATCTTATTGTAAATCTTTGTTTCCATTCTGTTCCAAGCTTTATTTTGGGTTCTGTGAGCACGTTGTAGTGTGACCTTGCCCTCAAACCCTCCTCTTTTAACCGGGCTTAGGACATAGTTGTTAAGCTACTTAATCCACTCAAAAATTTTGCAGGCGGAGTTTAGAAATTATTATCTAATTTATTAAATGATGCGGTAGAATGCCATAGAAGCAGCAAAACAAAAATAAAACTAACAAATATAACTATCAAGATAATATGAAAAGAAAAATCTACTAACTAAGAATGGAAAATTTAGGCTGACCATAGTGGTACCACAGGGTTCTGCACTTGGATCTAAAATGTAGAATCTAGTCTATAATGAGCAACTCAGGATGCGGCTGCCAGAAAGAATAACAATAACGGCATTCGTGCATGACGCGGCTATGGTAGGTAAGAATATAGACATAAAATTATCAAAGAAAAACTTAAAGTTGGCAATATATATGATAAAGAACTGGATGAGAAATAAAAGGTATGATCTGGCTTCGCAGAAAACTGAGGTGGCATGGCATGGCCTTCGACAGAGAACTAATAGGAAAAATGAAAAAATACAGGTAGGAGGACAAATAATAACCATTAGAAAAAAAATATCTCGGAGTTACAGTTGAAGCAAAGAGATGAAACAAACAGGTTAAAAAAGCGGTAAGAGAAACAAAGAAAATGAAAAAAAGTGCTTAGTAGGCTTATGCCAAACAAGAGAGAACCGGGAGAAGTAGCAAGAAGGCTAATAGCAACGGCAGCTAGAAGTAAAAGAAGTAAACTATTGTACGCCGCAAAGCTGGTTAAGGATCTGCAAGGCCTACAGGACGCTGTCACCGGAAGCACTAAAAGTAACTGCGGCAACAAGCAATGCTAACCGTAGATTTGATGTTGGAAGAAGGATTATACATAAAGAAATTGGTAAATGAAAAAACTAGTAAACAGAGACAATGGACAAGAAAACTAATACCAGAAATTACAAAAGTGAGTGGAGAATAAACTAGCGACGTGTTACTATACAACACAACTACTAACCAAACATAGACCCTTTGGTAAGTATTTACATAAAAAGATGAAAAAAAGAAGGAATATTCTGTCAAGAAGACATGCGAGACGACGCAGAACATACGCTAGTAGAATGCTAAGCATGGGTGGAAGACAGGAAAGAGTTAGAAAAGGTATTGGAAAACAAAATCAACAAATCCACAATCGTAAATATATGCTTGAATGACAAAATCAAATGAAAAGCACTAAGAAACTATGCAACGACAATACTGAGGAAAAATATACAGGAATTTAAAGCTTTAAGTATTAGATAAACCAAAATAAAAGGAAACACAGAACCAAAGAAAAAAGAGCAAGAAGCTAAATAAATACAGAAAACAAAGAAAACCAAGGCAACTATGCCTACTAAAGAATAGACGGTGAAAGGATAGACAAAAGAAACATTTACTAAAGTATTAGTACCAACCAAAAGTGCAGAGATAAGGAGAAGAAAAAAAAAACTGCTTAAGGAAAACAAACTGAACAAATTGACTAAGCAATTTAAATACGGTAGATACGTCATTTCAAGATTGAAAGACAATGCAACTTTCGAAACGATCAAAGTATATATGGCAACCAGGAAACACAAAGAACTGACTCCAAAGAAAGATTCTAGAATCTCACTAGAAGTAAAACTGGCAAATCTAAAACACTAAAGGGAATACATTTAATGGAGCTACACAAAATATTAATAAAAGAAAAAGGATACGACAAGGAAAAAGTTATTGAAGATATAGAAAAACTAAAAAAATACCCAAGGACAAAGCAAATATTTAGGTTAAATAACGCAAGAATAGGAGAAAGGAGAGACGGATGTCAGTGTAGCAAGTAAGACAGAAATAGAAGGTATAGGAAAAGATGGGCCGGAGATTCCGCAAGGCCAAAACCAGCCCACCTCAAACTAGTACCACATTAGTGACAATGATAAGGACACATTAACAGCAGGACCAACACAGAAAATAAAACCGAAAGGTATTGCCTTGCAATAGTCATTCTTAAGAGCCACTAGTTGATGCCAATACCTCATTGCGTCCTTAAAATAAAAAAAAAAACTGATAATGTAGCTGATGTTTTTAGCATATCGTTACCGTTTATTAACACGGTTCTCTAGGTAAATTTTAGTTCGTGCAAATAACAAGTGATGGAGGCTATTGGTTATTGAGTATAGAGGGTGATGCAGTATTAATATCAGAATCAACTGTCTCAGCAGATGGTTTGTTGCTTTATTAACAGAAGATTTGGTTTGACAGAATACAGAAAAATAAATTTATGCTGTTTGGTTTAGCAAGTCTGTTTTGCTAGATTATAGACAGTGTGACTGCTATAAGTCGAATATGTTGTTGTCAGCCTTGCAAGCCTACTAAACTTATTGGGTTTGCTTGTTGAACAAAGAAGGCGTCAACTAACAAGCAACAATTAAATCACAATGCATTAGGAACTAATCGCCTACCCTTTTTGAAGATCAGTTTCTAATTAAGAAAAAATATGTTGTGGTAAGTATGGCATTTTTGTAGAAGTTTTCTTAGCTCTATGCTATCGAAATCTTTCTCGTAATCTATAAATTCTAGGTCAGTCGTATCAAACCCTTTCATAAATCCCGCTTGTTCGGGTGGTTGGTATCTATTGAATTTATTGGTTAGTCTGTTGGCAATTATTTTTGTAAATATTTTGTACATCTGGGATAGGAGAGATATTAGTCTATAACTTTTTTTTGTATATTAATATAGCTTTAGCACAATTTAAGATTATAATATATTAAAAAAATTCTCTGTATAAATTAGCAAAAAAGTAAGCAACATTATTTTTTCTTGGATTTTAATTGTTAGTACTAGGAGGTTGTGTAGTTGAGTGTCTTAATAAAAAGCTAAACCACTTTGCGCAAAATATTTTATTATACCGGATTCTAAATTTTGTTTAAGGGTTGGTTAAAATCAATTAAAACAGTTTATTCCCAGAATTTTAATTAGGTTGCATTGAGTTTCTTAAGACATGATAATACATTTATTGGTTATATTGAAAGAAATGGTGGTGACATTAACAAAACACATAAAAATATTGAACGGATCTTAAAACATCACAATATTTTCTTGCCGTACCTAATAAATAATAAAAAATATTTTCAGAAGCAATTTATTTTGATAGCCTTCTGCTATGTAAATATTTTCTATCCTTTGTGAATTTTATGTTTATCACAGCAATTGATTAAAGCTAGAAATTTTAGAAAGCAATAATGATTAATCAGGTATAAACATTTGATTTGGTAGTAAATGTCTGGAAATTTGCTATAATATAGGACCTTTTAATTAAAGGAATATAATTACAATTTATTGTTCCACCTATCTATTGAGCTTTCTAATAAAACGAAAATGAGAAGATGTAAATCGTCAATGTTCCCCAATGAATACCATAAGAATTGAATTGACAAATGTACCTATAACATTTTCATACGGAATCGTTTCAATTAAACGTGCTTAATTCCAGATAAACCCTATTTAACATAAAAACAATTCAATCAAATTTTATGGCCTCTCCTGCGCTTCTCATCTCCAATACATCCTCTCTTCCAGGCAACTTAATTGCCCTTCTTTCACTTCCCCCAGTCCCTCCATGCATAATAATTCATAAAAAAAATCGCTCAAAAATAACAAACGGGCCGCGCATTTTTCTTAAGCGATAATAACACGAATCGGTCCGCGGTCCGGATCCATGGTAATTTCTTTTCTAAATTGTTTTGAAATTAAGCTTCCCGTTCCTTCATCCAAACCAAGCAGATTATGGGGGCCAATTTCTTATACCCAGACTTATCCCCATTATGGGTTATTTTTATATTTTTTAATGGTTATTGATAATTGATGGCCGATTTAAAAAATCGAGGAATGCGGTTGGAATAGATTAAAGATGTTGCTGGCAGTGCTTGGTTTGATTAAGTGGAGGGTGGCGGGGTTTTATATTGCAAAACTGCTTAATCCTCTGATTTATCAGGGTATAAATTATTTTGTTTTTTAGAAATTAAAATATGCCGATTAGATTTATGGAATTATATTAAAAAAATATATAAAATTCTGTATTACAATATTTTAGTCTATTTGCAACCTTTTAGTGTCTATTAGATTTTCCTTCCGCAAGATATGAACCTGTCCGCGAGATTTAATTACCCATCGCCGACGGTGCTCATCATCAGTGGCTGCGCTGGATGCTGCGGTTCGAAATTAGAGCCCAGGCTATTAATTACCGATGACAATTTCTAATAACCTTAATTGAAACTTGAAGACGTGTCTCTCCGGAGGAAATGGGCGGGCAGGCGGGCGAGGATCGCGTCATCTTATACTGCGACAGAAGACGTCGGGGACATATTGTTAATATCTGCGATATATGGAAGAGAGCACGGCCGCGGCAACGAGACACCTGTTATAATGACTTTGACGCTGGTGACATGTGCCTTCGAACGGTTAGAGGGGCGTCGCGTTCTCCCCGTTCTGCTTAAGAACCGGGGTTGACTTCGCGGTTCTATGGCACCGATACTATGCTGGCCGCATATTAATTGTGCTTTAAACTATCAATTTCCTTCATGCTATTACATTATACTCGTTCATTAAAATTGAAGTAAATAACATTTATCTTTTTTGTTAACTTTAATTAATATTAAGTAAACTAAGCTGCAAAATATTCATTGCATATTATTTCAGTATATTGGTGAAATTTTTCAAATAATTAAATTTTCCAAAAAAACAATCATGACACTCATTAATAAGCAGTAAAAAGTCTACTAAATTTAATGTTCAATGAAGTATGCTCTAAAGTTTAAGCAAATATATTGACAAAAAAATTACTAATCAATTTCAAAATTAAATAGATAAAATTGAATGTTTTGGATTTTCATTTATTTCTTTAGATTGAAAAATTTATTCTCTACACAGTTTAACTGCGTGAGTTCTGCTCATAGTTTTATGACACTCCTTAAACCGCGTCCTTAATGGGAATGGAAAACTTGCTTAATGAGCACCCTTCAAATTAATAACACGTACTTTGATCACCCCATACAACACAATATTACTTGATCAGATACTAGAGGATGCAACTCCATGATCGACTACATTATAACAAACTCAAACGCATTCTGTCATCAGCCAACGTGGGGTCGAACCACGAACTGGTGTTAGGAAATTTAGAGACTGACTTTGGCAAAAGAAAGTAAAACCCCTTCCAGGCGCGTCCCCGGGTGGCGGATATGGAATTGCACACGCGGACCAATACCATTGCACGGTAGCCTTGCTTCGGCAGTGAGACTACCTTTAGCCTTCTTTACTTTTTTACACTGTCGGCAAACTCTTCGATCTACCCTGGATCACTTCTCGGCAACCGATGCTACTAGGTATCTATGGATAAAGAGCCAAACATCTTTCTCTTCTTCATTTTAAGGCGGAACTCAACGCCGACAAAAAACAACCAGTATAGTGCGCCAAAAGACTTCAAGATCATAAAGATAGTAGTGACTCGGTAGGGCGCTGCCGATAGGGATGTATACCACCCTACAGGCTGTCTAGTAGCCGTAAAACAATAAAAAACTTATTAATGGGATCACTAAAAATAAATGCTTCAAATAAAAAATCACCGGAAGGAAGGGCTCCCTCCAGTGAAGACCTCCAGCCCCCCAAAAAAAAGCAACACAGTAACAAAAAGAACCAAAAGTATAGTAACTACACCTGAACATACAAAGAAAGAAAAACTGAGCAAAGTCGAGCACTAACAATAAGAAATATCTGAAAAAAAAAACCACCGCGTAGGACAAACTCAGAAAGCAGGTCAGCAAACTATCAGAAAAAGTAAAAATACTAGAAGAAACAAAACCATCGTAGAAAAAAGAAGAGTTTCTAAAGGTAGACATTATAAGAATTAAAGAAATAAAAAAAGTAAAAATAATAATGGAAACAAAAAAAAAAGACTTTGAAGGCTTAAAGGAAACCATGAGGTTGAAATAGCCAGAAGAAGCATACAAAAGCAAAACTCTAAGCCTCAGCGATGCAACAAACAAAAAGAGGGAAAACTCCGTGATATTTACGGATGTCCTTAAAACAAAAGACCCAAAAACTGCAATGATCCTAGACAAGCTCCTATAAGAAACGTTATAGGCAAAGTACAAAAAAAGGATGGTAAAAATAGCAAACAAGCAGGCTATAACAATAGAAGGACATGAAAACGTAGAACAAACAAAGGGAAACCTATAGATAGTAGAAGGCGATAAAAATATGTCCTTGGAGGAATACACGGAAATGACAACAACAAATAAAAGTAGAAAAAAACAAATAGAAAAATGAAAGTCCCAAAAAAGAAAAAAAAAAGGTGAATTAATTATAATAAACAAAAAAGAAGGGAACAGAACATATGCAGACACACTGAGATAAATGAAGAAGAAAATTAGCCTGAAAGAACCTGTAATTCAGAGAAAAGCAAAGAATATGTAAAAATAAAATTTACAAGTGAAAAAAACAAAGAAGCGCATTATATATTAGTAGGAGACTATAACTTGCCTAAGGTAACATGGTCTAATAGTCATTTAGGTATTACGGCATCAAATATATGCAAGTCGTCCAAATATGTTGCGGAAACATTTGCTTTTCTAAATTTTTATCAGCAAAACTCGATAAAAAGGAAAACAATGTAATGTTAGACTTAATTTTTTCCAATTTAAGTAATTTTAATGTGTTGTGTGCTATTAAAAAGCTGTTACCTCGTGCTCGTTATCGTCCTGTTTTATGTTTTAATTTATGTGTAAAAAGTCCTATTCAATCTTTATAATATAAAGAGATAAAATATGATTTTAAAAGCGCCAATTTTAATTTGATTAACGAAGGTTTAGTTAATCAACACTGTGATTCTATATTTGAAAGTTTGCATGTTGAAGCAGCAGTTGAAATGTTTTATGTGTGTTTGTTTGAATTAAATGATTTGATAGTAACTTGAAAAAAATGACCATTGAAAAAAAAAGTACACAAAGAAAACCATTGCAAAGAAACGTATCTGAGTTTCAAAGATTAGGTAAATTGTGCAAAACTAAATCCACTGATTGTTTTAATAAATATATTACCAATGTTGAAAATTCTATTAATGGTAATCCTAAATATATTTGGAAATACATCAATACATTGACAATAACATTCCAGCTAGTATGAGCTTGGACGATGTTACTGCTAACACTGGATACGATATAGTAAGGTTATTTGCTAATCATTTTAGTTTAGTTTACAATGTACCTGAAGAGCCAAACTGTGATATATATGATATAACTAACAACTGTGATAACATCTGTAATTGTGATAACATCTGTGATACTAGTATAAGTGTAAAGTCTTTTTCTGTAACCATATCAGAAATTTTAAACAAGTTAGAACAAATAGATTGTAGTAAAAGTGCTGGTCCAGATAGAATATCGCATTTGTTGTTGAAAAATTGTGCTTTCTCACTAAGAGACCACTTTGGTTACTTTAAAATAAATCATTAAAGGTTGGCATTTTTTCTAGTAAATGGAAGAAAGCACACATTTCACCTATTCATAAGAGCGGTAACAAAATAAATATTAAGAATTATAGACCAATTTCTATAATAGCACCCATAGCAAAAATGTTTAAATCTTTTGTGCTTGAGTATCTGTCTAATGTTTTGTCTAGTTTTATTTGTGAGGAACAACATGGATTTATTCGAGGTCGGTCAACGACCACTAATCTATTGGAATATGTTGCATAAATCAATGAAACTTTAGAATCAGGATTTAGAGTAGACTCAATATATGCCGACTTATCTAAAGCATTTGATAAAGTTGATCATACAACTTTAATTCATAAACTGAAACATGCAAGAATCAGTGGATCATTATTAAAATGGCTGTGTTCGTATTTATTAAATAGAACGCAAAATGTAAAATTAAATTCATTTATGTCAGATGACATTCAAATCACATCTGGGGTGCCACAAGGCTCTCATTTAGCACTGTTATTTTTAATATTTATTAATGATATTGGCAATGTATTTACATCTTCAAAATACTTATTATATGCTGATGATATTAAGATATAATTAATTAAGACATTGTTTAGATAATATTTCTCAAATCCGAGATTTAGGCATTATATTTGATAGTGGTTTAACGTTTATTGAACATGTTAATGCTATATCTAGAAAAGCTTTGAGAATTCTGGGGTTTATAAAAAGGCGCGCTTATGATTTTACAAATGTAAAAACCGTAAGAAATCTTTTTGTTTCTTTAGTGCGACCACATTTGGAATACGCAGCACCAATATGGACGCCGCAATATTAAGTACATATTGATAAACTGGAAAGAGTCCAAAGACGGTTTTTGAGATATGCCGTTTTTAAATGAAAATATTGTCTGAACATTATGAAATATTGTCTGAAAATTTATCGAAGACAAAATATTGATATCATAACAATATTTAAGATATTTAATGAACTCATCGTTTCCCCTAAACTACTAGAAAGACTTCATTTAAATATACCAGCCAGAAACACAAGAAATTATAATCTGTTGCGTATTCAGTTTCACCGCACAAACTATGGCACCAACCATCCGATTACTCGTATGGCAACTAACTCAAATCATATTATAAACGAAACAAATGTTGACATATTTGATTGCAGTATTGATTACCTAGAAAAAAGTATTAATTCAAAGAAGTGTTGATTGATTAAACCATTAATCTTTTGTTAATTTTTTATTTTTATTTTAATAAAATTGGTTGTTATTATTTTTTAAACTGTTAGGTAATGTATGTAAGTATGTATATATACATAATTTAGTGAATGTATATCACTTTGTCATTACCACTTATATATTTATGTTATTTTTAATTTTAAGGAATTTGTAATTGGGTAATATCCCGTTGATAAATAAATAAAAAGTAAAAAAGAAGGAAGAAACAGGTTTCAAAAACAATTAAAAATAACATAGAAAAAGAAACCAAAACAGTAAAAGTAGAAAGAAAGAAATCCTTCATAAAACTAGACATATGTAAAACGACAGAAAAAAAAAGAAATCTGAGAAAGTTTAGAAAGAATCACAAAAGAAAAAGACAAAGATAGAGTCAAGATATCGGAAAAATTAAACAAGCACAAACAAAAACATGCAGTAGCAAACAACAAAACATGGGCACTAATAAAGAAAAGCAACTTAAAAGTGGGATGAATTAGGCGCAGGGTAAAAGAATTCTCAACCCCCACCAGATGCTACAACTGCCTAGATTTTGGACACAAGGCTAGAAACTGCTCTGGAAAAAAATGTGTTACAAATGTGAACAACAAGGACACATCCTCAAGGAGTACACAAATAAAAAATACTGCTACAAATGCAAAAAAGCGGCCACAAAGCAAACAAGAAAACAAAAATGCTAGCGGAAGCAAGAAGAAATTCAAATAAGAGTTCTACAGACCAATCTAGGTAGAGAGAAGACAGCGATATGTGCGTCTATTAAGCAACACAGCAATAGAAAACAACGTAGACATAAGTATTATAGCAGAACCAAACAAAAACATGGTTAAAAATGAGAAGAACTAGATGCAAAAATATACATATACAATAAAGAGACTGAGGTTATCACGTATGACCAAAAGCAAGAAGGCTTTGTATAGGTTGAACTCAAAAACTACGTGCTATAAGCAGGTTACAAGTCACTAAACAAGACATAAGGAGACGTTGAATGTTACTTACAGAAGCTAAAAGATAGTGTTAAAAACACATCATCATAGCAGCAGAACTCAATTCAAAAAGCAACAATATAGAGCGCCACACAAAATGGCAAAAGAGGTAAAACGCTACTTGACTGGATAGCAGGTCTACAACTAACAGTAGCAAATATAGGAGACCATCCCTTACCAGGAACAACAAAGAGTCACACATTGATGTAACCCTGTGCAAGGAACAAGCAGCAGGACACATATTAAACTAGAGTATCAGTGATAAAACAAACCTTAGTTTGCATACAAATATTTATTTCAAGCTGAAACAAGCAGATATTACGAGAGAAACAGCCAAAGTTCGCGAAAAATGTAAAGCAAAATACAAATTACTATATATTGCTTCTCAAAATATTCGCCTTTAAAATCTATACACTTTTGTATGAGATGAAACAAATCTTCAAAACAATTTTGCCACTCTGAACGAAGTACCTCCAAAACAAGTAATTTAAATGCTTCGACGGCCTCTTCAGGCGATAAAAAACGCTCGCCACGCATTTTATTTTTGATATGCCAAATAGGATGAAGTCATTAGGCAATAAATCAGGCAAATATGAGCAATAAATCATTAATTGGATGTTGTTACTAGTCAAAAACTACAGTTCATCGTGCTGTGTGAGCGCTTGCATTGTTATAAAGAACAATAATTCGCCAATTTAAGTTGTTCCTTCTGATTTCAGCGATAACTTCCGGCAAACAAATTGAAGTATACCAGCCAGCATTAACTGTTCTTCAATCCTGCAACAGTTGCAACTTGACCCGCTTTTCCGAAAAAACAAGCAATCATTCTTTTTGAAACGCTTCGTGAGCGCACCACTTTTGTGGGTTTAGGTTCATTTTGAAACACCAATACATTCGATTGCTGTTTAATTTCAGGCTCATATGAATATATCCAAGATTCGTCACCTGTTACAATGTTATATACCAAAATTAAATTTTTGTTCTTCTTTCAATTGTGTGGGATCCAACGTCTGCAAAGCTTCCTGACATGCAAATGATCGTATGTATTTGTTTCGCTGCAATGCCTAAGGATGCTACTATCTCACTATAGGTCACATGCCAATCTGACAAAATCATTTCACGCACAGCATCAATATTTTGCGCAACAGAGGAGCATAAACGACCTTCGCAAAGATCGTCAACAAACGTTGGTCTTCCACGCTTGAATGCGAACCAATTGTAAACCATAGATTTGGATGGTGCATCATCCCCAAATAACAAACTAAGTTTTTCCACACATTGCTGCGGTGTTAAACCGTATCAAAAATCATAAAAAAACAACACTCGGAAGTCACGATTCGACATTTCCATTTTTCACACAATTATTACTCTCGTTAAATTTTGTTGAAACAAAACCGAGCAGTTTGAAATTGAACTGTCAATGAATTATAGGTGAAAAAAGTCAAATTTTACAATGACAATCGCAAAACGCTGGCAATACAGGCAGTACTTGGTTCCGCAAACTTTAGCAGTGCCCCTCGTAAAAAGAAAACTAAAATGAAAAAGAGCATGGAAGATTAATAAGGAACTGCTTCTTAAGTTCAAGGAAAAAAATAGTGGAGGAGCAGAATAAAAACAAAAACATGAATGTTAAGGAAACCATAGAGGCCATAAAAAAACTGCACACAAAACATTTAAGAAGAAAACTCTAGAAGAAACGTACACTGGTGGAATAAAAAACTATCAAAACTAAAAGACAAATGCAACAGAGCAAAGAGAAATAAGACAAGAGAAAACAAAAACTGATTAGTCGACAAGAAAAAAAAACGATATACTGAAAGAGCTTGAAAAAAAAACAGACAACCTTTAAAAACAAAATACTTGCAGCTAGAAGAAAAACTTGAAAAAAACTAACGAACAAAATTAAAAACGATGAGCCTAACATCTAGGATATAAAATTGTAACAGACAAATTAAACCAAAGAAGCGGTTACAAACTAACAGACCATAAACAAAAAGAAATTGCAGCTCTTCCCGAAGCACCCTACAGTGGAGATGGCCAGGAATAACGGAAGAAGGAAAGACTGTTCCATTTAGCATTAAGAAACTCCAAGAAACAACAAAAAAAACTTAAAAACAAAAAAGCACAGGGACTAGACCGCATACCTCATGCTATTGCAAAGGAAGTAGAGAAGCCAGCTCCTGAATCAATCTTAAAACTAATCAAAAACAAATTCAAAGACGGTAAATTTCCAAAAGTGTGAAAGCAGGCTAAACTAGTTCTAGTAAGAAAACCAAAAAGGAATAAAGACGAGGATACAGGCCTGATAAATAACTTTGAAGAAATATTCGAGCACATGATAGCAAAAATATTGAGGAAAGAGGTAGATCAGAAATTATCCGCAAAACAGTATGAGTTTAAAAAAGGCATATCTACCATTAACGCCACGATGGTAGTAAACAAAACAGTTGAGGATGTAAAAACATACAAAAACAGATCAATGTGTATGCTATTACCGGTAGACATAAAAATGCTTTCAGTACAGTCCCGTGGAACGGAGTGGTACAGTCGTTAAAAGACATAAAGTCAACAAAAAACCAAAATATTAATCAGATACTTGGAAAACCGTAAGTTAATAATTAAAGAAGATGAGAAAATAAACATAACCAGCAACGTAAAACAAGGCTCTATCCTCGGCCCATTACTTTAGATTATTTACTTCAACACTGAAGTTACTGACAAAACCAAGTACGAGTAGAACAAGTAAGAAATTAAATTTAAAAAAAAAACTAGGGTTAGAAATAACAGGAAAAAACTGAGACAATAATCCTGTATGAAATTTTTTTTTTAAAAAACAGTGATTAAAGTGAGCGAAACGAAGATCATGACTAAGAAGTCAATAAAGTACCTGGGGATCTGGTACCATCACAACACCAAAAGAAAAGTACACATTAAAACAGCGGCACAGAAAGCAAACAAGACAACAACCGCATTAATCAAGTTAATGCTTATCATCAGAAGACCAATAAAGTAAAAAAAAATTCTGTCCAGTGTAGCTCACTCTATAATGCTCTACGAAGCACTAATATGGAAATAAAAATTCAAGTACAAAAGCTACAGAGCATTTCTAAGTAGGCAGCAAAGAATATTAAGACAAAATAAAGTAAGACTCCATAGAAAATGGAAAGAGACATGGAAGAAAAACTCAAAAAAGGCAAAATAGACAACGAGATTAACAAAAAACCTCCCAAATTGAGAAACACGGAAAAGTTGACTACATCCTAACACTATGCTTAAGCGGGCAAAGATGCGTCAAGACATACCTCAAAATACCTAGAGGAAGATGCACTTTTCAACTGCCAAAAGTTTTTAGAAGAAAAGCTAGAATTAAAGAAGGAAATAGTCACAAGAATAACACCTGACAGTATCATAGATACCATGTTCCAGAACATAGGCACAAAAGATAAAATCAAAGAATATGTACGACAAATCTTTCAAACAAAGAACAAAGAGAATGATAGAGATTAAGAGAATGCAAGAGACGATAACATCTAAGGTGCTAGCATAGAGCTATTCCTGAAGATATGCTTGCAATTCCAGGAATACATATAAGTCGCGAAGTGAAAGAGTGGGTGAGAGCCCCATACTCAAGGTGGAAAAGCTTTTAAAGCAAAAATGACGATACATACGCAAAGGTCGTCGAATATTTGAAAAATCTATAAAACAAAGCTTACATCTCAATTCTTTAAATTGAAATGCAACAAATTCGATATGCTTTTTTCTTATCTAAACAAAATCAATTAGTTTAGTTAATAATACAATATTTTTTCCAATCATACATATTATTGACTTAATAAACATTCAAATACCGTTAAAAAAGACTAAATCTAGAAATAGAAATTTATCAATAAAAGCAACTAAAAATTAGCAATTGCGACATGATTAAAGACCGAACAATCGTCATTTCCTTATTAAATATTTTTTTAAATTCAGATTCTTTCTCTTAGTAATGAAATTGCATTAAAATACTTATATAAAAAGAAGTCGCGAACAAACAATTTTCCGCCGATTAAAAGTGAAAAAAAGTAAGCAATTTCCTCATCTCACGGTGTTTTTAGATTATTACCGGGAAAATAAATTATTCCCGATAATAAGAAAAGTTGGGGCCGCGCCGAGTATCGACATGATATGATAAAAAAGTTCTCTCACAAAAAAAAAATGAAAGAATAAAAAATATAATAATAAATTGCGCCCGGCGGCGATTTAAAAAAATATATTCCCGTCAGAACTTTGATGCCCCTTTAATAAGTCGGGTACTTTTTTTTCTCTGAGAAAATTGGCTCGACACAACCCCTCCTCGTCCTAGATCGGCAATTAAATACTATTTACGATGCGCGATTAATATGGAAATCTGGAGGGAAAAATGTAATGTCGCGAGGTATTTCGCGACACCTGGCAACGCTTTGCAAAGAAATTGAGCTAATCATATGAAAAATATGCACTAGATTTCGTCTCAATTTGTGTACATTTCACATTTGCAACCGTTGCCTTTGACTTGTCACGTCCTCCATGTTATATACATATTTATTTTTTTCTGTGCGCCTGCATCGCTCGCCTTATTTTCCTCGTGATTTCCTGAATTGGGACCGTAAGGAGCTGAACGGGCGCACACTTTCACACCTAATAACTAGAGAAATATGTTGCAAATATAAGAAGAAAAATGAAGGTATATTTAAAATATGAATATTTTATTTTATAACTGCTTTTAGTAAAATATTCATATATCATAATAGCACTTCGAATGTCCGCTTAGCTTACATATCAAATAACTTTTATTTATTTTATAAACGTAATCTCTAAATCCTGTAGTATTAAATAATGCATATCTTATTCTATAGTATTCAATAGATATTGGCTACTTTAATAAAAAATGCATCCTTCATAAAGCAGCCAATAACTATCACCACGACTAATAAAAAATACGAGTCCCAATCGCCATATGGTAAAAAAAGCGTAGACTTGAAGAGTTGATAAGTGAGTACCGGACGTTGGACAGCTAACTTGCAAGTTTAATCCTTATTGACAATTAGGTAGTAAAATTATGGTATAGAAAGCACAAGAGACTTAATATATAACTACCACAACAACATAGAAAGAACCGAGCTACACCAACTGCATCCTCAGAATAACAATAACATCTCCGGTCCCATATGCGCTTGCACTTCCCGTCATCAGAGTATTTCACAACGGCCACGTGACTAGTTTTCACGCTAATACAACGGCGTTAAACCAAAACACCCCCAAAAGTACATCCGACACCGCAAGACTTACACGCAATCAACTTTCCGCAACCAGCGCATTTTTATAATTAGTTCAACGTCGCTATACCCACAACCTCTGGTTGCATCAGCATGTTCATTGCACCAAAACAACTTTCTCAAAAAACCTCCAACCAAACCACGGAACTTCTGGATTTGAGTGGGAGGGTAAAACCATTTTCACTAAACTTAAGCCGCGTTAGGTCTTTTGTACCTCCTTCAGTAATAAACCTTACTCCTCCGTCCCAAAACACAGTCAACCTACATAGTTGATGTCAAGCTTGCAATTCAAACATAGCACGTGCTCGGTCGTCCCGTCTTCCAGTTTACATCTTCTGCATATCAGGCTGTCCACAATGCCCATAGTATGCATGTGATTTCTTAATTGAAAGTGCCCTGTCAAGATTCTTGTTATAATTTGCAGGTTATTTCTGGACAGTCTTAAATAGTAGTCGGCCAATTTGAGTTTTGGAAAAAAAAAATCAGGAAATAGGGCAAAGATGTCTACAACCTGAGTTCTTACACCATCGTGCTTTAAATGAAATAAGTGTATTTGCTTTTAGTATAGTGTTATGGTTTTTTATTGGTAGTGCGATCCAGCGATCGGGTCCACACATCTTCACAGCACAGCTCAATACTATTTGCGCAAGTTGCTAATGTCAGGGCTCTACGGTTCTTTTCTATAGCAAGTGTTTTTATCAATCCACTGATTGTTGGACTAACACCATGTGTCGAGAGTGCTGTTTTTATTTTTTTGAAGGTTGTTTTGTCAATTAGACCTTTGCTGTGTATTTCCTTCCTAAGGTAGACATCATGTCCTCTAATAAACTTTCGATTCGATCTGATACGCTGCGCAAAACCGATTCCGTAAATCTTCCCCAAGTGTCTGGTTCGAATGTATCGGTGCAGTAAAGTGCCGTTCCCCAAAATCTTACAACTTTTACATCTCTCCATGTTATAAGGATGTAACAAAGAGCAATACATGCTCCATAAATTCTCACCAAGTAGGCTAAAATAATACCCTCGGCACATTGCAAAAAAAAGGCAAAAAAGTTCAGTCCAATTTTCTTGCATTGTATGGTGAGAAATTTCCCAGATTCTACTATAAGGTGGTGTGCAACGTTCCAGTTATCCCCTGATGGAATGAGTTCGCAAAGTTCACTTGAGTAGGAGTGTACCGCCTGAGAAGTGAGTTTCCAAAATATATCAGTTGGCTGTATGTGCCATCCGACAACCGAGTTGTTGTTGGAAATCTTTGATAGGTGTTTTCAACATCCTACCAAAAAGTTCTTCATGTTTCCCTTTGTCGCTGACAAATAAACTTTTTGTAATCTTTTTGGATGTCTTTATAAGATATCCAGTCTGATTAGCGTTTTGAGTTTTTTGCTCTACTAAAGGATTTCCTTGTGGTCGCTTTTGAGTAGTTCGAGTTTGTCGCACTGTACTAGTGCTGTCAAAACCAAATCCTACTTTAGTGGGCAGAAATCTTTGTATACCCAATTTCAAGAGTTTCCCAACATACCTACGTAGTTTTCAAGTCCCACCAGCCACTCAACACCGACTTCACTACTAACAAAACATCGTCCAGAAACCAAAACTGATGAGATGCATCTACTGACCGCAATGAGCCAAATCAACTGAACTAAGATAGCCCATTCCTTTGAGGGTGACTCTGACAACCTCCGCCAATACCCAGCAGTATACTTTGAACTATAGGTCGTGATAGACCTTAGATAGTTTATTCCCGGTAATAGCCAAAAGGACATCTTCGTCAACCTCCACCAATAACTTAAGGTATCCTAAAAGGTTACTCTGTGCCATCTCTAAAACGTACCGCCCTAAACGGGCAGCCCCATAGAATCGTTCCACTCCATAAACGGCACTTAACCCATTATTTTACTAAATCGCTAAGTAACTAACACACCCCTAGCCAAAGAAACGAGTACAACAAAAGCAAGACCGTAACTTGACACCGGAAAACTCCCATCACCTGAAGTAGTTTTCTCAAAGAATAGGATTTTTTATCCCATAATTCAATCATCTCGTGCCACTACACCGGAACGACTTCCGGACACCCCTACCACCTAGGAGTCGTCCTCGGAAGTCCCAACCTGATTGAAAAACTTGGTTCGCTATTCAAACCAAACAACAAATATATATTAACTACTAACCATGGCTTACTCGACATGCAGACACCAAAATCAAGTCTTGTAGGAAGAAGTCGGACAAAATTTTAATCCGGGAAAAAATCCCTGGAAAATTATCCGAAAAAAAAATCTTAGCTGGAAAGTTTAGACTTCTATCTTCAAGAGCTCAAGAAGTGTGCAACTGGCTAACCAAACCAACATTGCACCCTGATGCCAGACACTGACTTGGACAAAAAAGATTTCAACAAAAAATATCACTCTAATGTCTACCAGCTGTACCGAGCAAACAATCTACGTAGCTCATTGAACAAAACCACTAACATCCTCGCGTTAAAACCAGAACGCAACCAAAGTCAACCATTAGGACGTAGACCTAGAACTCAGTGAGCACATGTGGCAGCACCAAGGTGACCATAACCAACCCCAGGCTTAGGCGCCGGAAGTGAAGCAAGAAAATCAAACCAAAAAACGTCGCCAGACAATTAAGGTGGAGGCTACGCGAGCCTATAAGGCCAGTAAATCAGTGACTGCGTGCAAATATTAATATACGAATCTCGGACGTGACAACAACTACTAGAAGTGTCACTTGAACATAACAACTGTAAACTTAACCTAAATGTACATCCCTAAAAAGATCGATATTTTTACTTATTTCCCAAGAAAAGACTTTAGTGTGTACCCTAAACGGTGCACAACCTTTCGCAAACCCCCAAGGATGGCAGCAAAGCCGAAAAGTGGAAGAGATTGTTGCAATCACGTAACCTCCGAGTTAACCAAAGCCCACTTGCTAGCCAGTTTCATCGCAAGCTTCAAGACCTCATCGACTCTGCTACCAACAAAACATCACCCAGAATCCAGAACTACTGAGATGCATCTACTGGCCGCGATAGGCCGAGTCATTTGAACCAAGAAAACCCATTTTCTAGAAGGTGATTCCGACAACCTCCGCCAAAACCCAGCAGTATACTTATTCCATTAAGCCTTAGATAATTTAGTCCCGGTAATAGCTTCATCAACCTATACCAACAACTCGTGGTACCATGGAGAGTTATTCTGTGCTATCTTAAAGATATAATTTCCTGGACGAGCAGCCCCATAGCATTGATTACTTCCTGAGACATTTCCCAGGGAGAACGAAGCCCAATATACTCCAGTTGTGTAGTAAAGAAGATCTGCAACTAAAAGCAGCACTTTTCCAAACAAATGAAAGGTAGCTAAGCTAGCTCTTTAAGAGAAACCAATAAAAGCCATGAACAGAACGCCGGCATATAGACAACTTTGCTTCATAAATACAATGGAAAAACTCTTTAAGCATGTGCTAAACAGAAGAGGTTAGTAGAAAAACTCCAGAAGTATAGCGGGCTATCCGACCATCAGTTTGGATTTAAAACAGAAAGATCAACCGTAGACGCAATCCAATTGGCTAAAAACGTTGTCAAAGAAGCAAAAAGAAGAAAGAAACGTACCTTCCTGGTTACTCAAGATGTCTAAAACGACCTAGCGCTGCTGGTATGAAGAAATGAAGAAACCATCGGCAGAATGAAAGAATGACTAGAGCTGAAAAGACTGCAACTCGAACCGCGGATAACAAAAGCGCTGATAGTAGCTGGCAAAGACATAGGTCAGATCACGTTGATGGCGGGCAACAAAATGATGAAGAACCAGCAGACTCTGAAGTATCAAAGTATTACGATAGACAAGAATTTCAGACCCCACATTGTAGAATCATCTAAGAAGACTAAAAGGTCAGTAATCGCACTCAGTAGATATATAATGCTATACAAAGCACCTATATGGTCTGACTGTACTCAGGGAAGCAACTACAAAAAGATGTTCGCAAAAGCGTAGAGGAAGACTGCAATCAGAGTAACGTTCGCGTAGAGGACGGTGTCGACGCGTGCAATACAGGTAATTGCGGAAGTAATCCCAATGCATTTGTTGGGCAAGGAGAGATCTTCTATGTCTGAATCCAATAAAAAGAAAACAACAAGCGCAGCAAGAAAAGACACCTTGGCAGCATGAGAAAGAGCGTAGAACAAACCTGGTAGAACAGGCAAATAGACCAGGAGATTAATTAAAAACCTCTAACTAGTACTAAGTCGTAAACTCGGTAAAGTCTCTTACTACGTAACACAGCTCTTGACTGTTTTGAGACATACCTAAAACGTAGCAAAATAGATAACCCCAAACACACCCTGCTCGGCTGCGGAAGGTTACTGGCTGTGAGGGAAAAAGCAGCTCAAACCGAAAGAAAATAATAGAAATGTGTAGCTGGCGGGTGTAGTAATGCCAAAAGGTCATACACGGAGGAGTGGTTTTTAGTCAGTAGGCGTCTGGCGGCCCAGATAAATCCGGCATAACGTTTTTGAAAAATGTGCTCTCCTCCACAAAAAAAATAATTTTTATCATAAAAGTTAGTCTACATGCTACATGCACGAGAGCAACAGTATTTTCACGTTTTATTTACAATTCTTTATCACCCAACTTACATCGCTTAATTGGAAGCAAGTGATTTACAACCACTTAAAAAAAAATAATATAAATGCTTTACTAATTTCAAGCAATTGTTTCATACTGCGGATCAAATAACAGTAGTCCGCACATACTCACGCAAATCAACTCATCCAATAAATACACTCCACAGCAGTACATGAAAAACTTCCTACTACTCACTTGACAGAGCTTAAGTCCTAACTCTTGCACTTTATTTATTCATTATTATTCTCCATACTATAATAAATTCGTGAATGTAAATAAAATAAATTATAGACTTCTATCTGCTCATATTAAGTAACTAATAGAATCCTCTTCATCATAATTACTAAAACATGGACCTCTAACATGTTAATTTCTATTGGTGTATCTTTAAACTTGACACTGACATTTTTATTAAGTTTGTCATTCTATATACATTTTTAATCATAATACAAAAATAATCATTTTAAAACAATGAGACGATGTAAAGAAGTGTTGTCTGATCTAGGATTTATATTCAAATTCGTCGAATTAATAATATGTGTAGTATTAATGATGTGGGTATTAATGTGCCAGCACGTGTTCAAAGATGATGACGCTTGCGGAAGCGACCATGGACCAAGCGCAATGTTCCCGTTGGTTTGCTATGGATCATACACAATTGTGTGTTCTGCCTTCGTAATTATCCTCATCGAAGATGAAAATAATTTTCAATTGTACAATATAATTATCATGTGTATTGGTGGAATCATATTTTTGGCAGCCGGACTGATGCGCTTTCTAGACAAAGGTGGTCTCGTTGTGCAAAGTTTGTTGTTTAGTTGTGGAGGTATCATGCTGGCAGATTTTATATATATTTTTATACAATATTTTATAGAATTAATACAAAAAGTAAGGAAATAGACTCATTTTTAAAGAGATGTACTATAAAATTTACGATAGTGATTAAACACACAAAATAAATATGATCATCAAGATCAAAAGTTGTATTGCTTATTTTTTGCTTAGATTATTTTGGTTGATTTGTTATATATAATAAAAACTGTTTTATAATTAATCTACGTCTGCAGAATGTTGACAACTTAAGATTAATTCTTGTACTAGTGTAAAGTTTACTAGATCTTCACTCAAATGCTGGTGGAATAAACAAGATCAACACAACACTTAGGAATTATATGAGTGATGGTGAGTCATACATTAGCCATTGTAGACCTCAATCTAAATTTTTTTATTAAAATTGTTATAAAAAACAAAAAAAATGCCATCATTTAAAATACATCATAAGCTATACAAAAGTCATAATATTAACTAGGCAGACAATAAGCGTGGCGGAACCGTATAAATTCTTGTGTGATTGCATTTACAAAATAAGGTAATAAAGAGTGTATTATTAAAGTTGCATATGAGTTTCATGTGATCCCGTTAGTTTCTTGCAAGAACACTAGAAGTTTCACTTAACACTTGTCCCAACAAACAAATTATTACTCGCAAATTGTAGTAATTTATAACCATGAGCCGCATGATGGCTAGAAGGAAAACACATTGCTTATGTGTGTACTTATTATATGTGTGCAGTATATTAAAGAATACATCTTTGTAAACTCTGATTAATGTTAGAATAACCAGAGGTTTTCTTCAACTGATTACAAAGATGGTGAACGTACAAAACACTAAAAGGTTGTCATAAGTATGTACCTGTATTACAGTGTTGTTAGTAATATTAATGTATTATTTCAACATCCCCACTACATTAAAAGAATCAAATCCCATTTTTGATAAACATATCTCATTCTTAATAAAAGATACCAGTTGGTTAGACTGCAATCATTTCTTCTTTTCCAACAAATTCCAAAATTATTGTTTTTTCCGCTACTATACATATTATAAAATAATGTCTAAAATCTATGTGTTTGTTCCTTCCATGGTAACATTCATTTTCAGCCAGATGGATTGCACTTTAATTATAACTGAGTCAATTTTTGATCAGATCTCAGTTTCTAGTTGTTTTAACCAAAGTGCTTCCTGTGTTGATGCTGATAGAGCCATGCTTCTGTCAATGACAACGCTACAGTCTGCTGTCGCTGGCTTCTCCAAGTTATTGTTGCGCCATTTTTGATCAAAGTATAACTAGTGCACGAACGTCTTTCATACATTTCAGCAGCCTAATTTGCATCAAAATATGCAGTTAGGTTTGATCGTTTTTCTTTGCTAAACTCCAGCCTTGCACTTATTTCCCTTTAAACTATCAAACACTCTTTTAACAGCTATCCAGTGAGTGAACGACTTACATGTACATTGCTGTAGCAAATGCAATGTCGGGTCTAGTTCCTTAAGCTCCTGGTATAGAATGTTTTTTAACTCATCAATCTCTTCGATTGTATTAGATGTGATATCTTTTGTCAACTTTTGGTTTATGTCTGTAGAACTTACAGCTGACTTTGCCTTGAATGTCTTGAGTAATTTGAATACCGATACAACTAGTTGCGTTGCCCAAATCTTTCATAATAAATTTATGCAATAACTCTTTAGCAAAATTCATTCTTAAACTAATCTTGTTTGAGAAATCAATCAGATCATCGACATATACTGCGACAAAGATCATTCAATTAGTTGCATCATCAAACTTCTCTGGTTGACACATATTTATATTTTCATTTAAAACCACTTGCATTAATGCGGTGATGGCATTCATCTGAATAATTTCAAAATCGTATTCAGTTGCCATTAAGTACCTAATCAAACTATATCTAACCAATGTTAAATAAGTTTATTAGTAATCAATCCCCCTGTTCCTCTCCGAAGCCTTTTGCTACTAGCCTTAAATCTATTCATTATTCCACAATTGTCTATCTATATTTTGAACACCCACTTACATTTAATAATGTTACAGTTGTCTGGTTTTTTATCTTATTAAATCGTTGCTTCTTACCATTTTTTCCTATCCACACTTGACACTGCTTCATCTACTATACCAAGATCAGTCTGTGCTTCAATGTTGCTATTCATCTAGGTGCATTACGTCTTCTGGTCTTTCTCTTTATCTGGACGTAGTCCGGATCATCATTCTCAGAATTCTTTTAACTTAGTTTTTCCTCACTGGAACTTTCAACATATTTATCAGTTTCTGCCCCTACTGAACTCTAATGTAACTCTATGACAAAAAAATCTTCTTCCAAAAAAAAAAAAAAATTCTTCTACTTCTTTAGCCTGACTTCGTCCACTCCTGAACATAGGCCTCTTCCATACGCTTCCATGTCAATCTTTGTTGTGCAGTCTGTATCCAGTTCCAGCCCGCGTGTCTCTGTATATCGTCCTTCCATCTCATTTGGCGGCCAAAATATTGTCTTGGACCATTTGCTATTTTCTCTTGCCACGTGTCCCATCTATGACATCTGTGATTCCAGTTCTTAGCCTTATTTCCTCGTTCGGAATTTTATCTCGTAAGCTTAATTCTAATATCGCGCGCTCTATTGCTCGTTGACAGACTAAAAGTGTATTTGCGCTGATCCTTGTAATGGCCATAGTTTCTAGCCCGTATGTAGTGACAGGTAAAATACATACCTGCCACAACAAGTCCAAATCACCATAGACAAAGTGAACAAAAAAGCAGAAGCAAAAAACGTTCGCTTCTCTATAAACCTCACCGAAACCCCTCGCTTGTCTTGCGGGTTTACAAAACTATGTGCGTCAAAACAGTCCGTTTCGTAGGGCTTTTTTTTTTGCTGAGGACGTGTAATCTTCAAAAGACACCTCGCCGTAGGTTCTGCCGACAAGGTAGTGTGAGATTTTTACTCACTAAACCACCTCCCCCTCTTCTTGCTCAACCCACTGAGTCCGCTTGCGCATTGCTTCGGTGGGAGAGTTGTCCGTAATAGTATCATAGTATCATCTTTCATCTCTTCCTTTACATTCAATTATTGTTCGGATGGTACTATATACGCTCATCCATGTTTCCTCGGTTGACACTAGATCGCTTATGACGTTGGCGTGATTAAAGACTCTGCCAGTGTGTAGAGAGTAGAGGTCTCTCTCGTCCTTCCACTTCGGGCATACAAACAGAGAATGCTCCGCGGTGTCTTCTTCTCCGCAGTACTTACATGCACTGGTTTCCGCCCGATAGCAGTCGTGCAAGTATTTACGGAAGCATCCGTGCCCCGAAAGAACTTGGGTGATGAAGTAGTCCACTTTCCCGTACGGCCTATCTATCCACACCTGGATATTAGGAATTAAGTGGTGCGTCCACCGTCCGTACTGACCACTTGTCCACTTCTCTTGCCATCTCGTCACTAACCTATCCCTTGCGGTCGCCCTGTCCACTCCGGAATACCGTTAATTGCGTTCCTGTATAAGGAGTTCTATAAGCGGCCCTTCAGCTATTACTCCCGCTCCCTCCGTCGAGATGGTCCTGTATGCGCAATATATCCTTATGTTTATTTTGCGCTGCACACTATTTAATTTTCTTAGCAGCTTGTGATTCTGCGCTACAACGTGCCGCGCAGGTGCGGCATAAAGCATCTGGGAGTGAACCACAGATGCCATTAGTCTTCTTTTGGAGGCCCTGGGTCCTCCAATGTTCGGCATCAGGCTAGCCAATGCTGATACGGTCTTCTCAGCCTTTTTGACGGTCTTCGCAACTTGTTCGGCGAACGAAAGTTTCGTATCCAGCCACATTCCCAGATACTTTACGGCTTTAGATGGAACCACTACAGTGTCCTGGACCATAAAGTGTATGGAGCCATCTTGCGCTTCTTGGTTGGTAGGGCAGCCTCGGTCTTCTCTGGAGCAAGTTGTAGCACTTTACTCTCCAGCCAGTTTGATGCTCTTTGAAGAGCGATATTTGCAGAGTTCATAAGGCTCTCCTCTCCCTTGGCGACGACCACCATTGCCACGTCGTCTGCAAAGCCTATGAGGGTCACTCCTTCTGGTTGATCTAGTCTCAATAGACCATCGTAGAGAACGTTCCACAGAGTCGGGCCCAGAACCGATCCCTGCGGAACACCGCTATTTACCCGTCTGGTCTTGATCGAGTCTGCAGCCTCCAGTAGTATCTCTCTTTCGGAGAGGTAGGCTGCCACTATACTGATTAGACTCTCGTCTATCTTCCTGTCTCAAAGTTCCTCCAATATGTGCTGCCACGATGCACTATTGAAGGCATTTCGCACATCCAGCGTTAGTACAGCACAGTCTCCGGTGTGTGGTAGAGTAGTTTACCTCCGCTTCACGGGCGAGCCTAGTGACTTCATTAATGGCATCCACCGTTTGCCGACCTGCCCTGAAGCCGTATTGTCAGTCCGACAGGCCACCCGTGCGTAAAAGCTCGCTGTTTAGCCTACCGAGTATTAGATGCTCGTAGAGTTTTCCCTCAACATTCAGTAAGCATATTGGACGGTACGATGCAGGGTTGTCCAGAGGTTTGTCTCCTTTCCTCAGGAGCACAAGCCTGGCACGCTTCCAGTCCGCCGGAAAGCTTGCTCTAATGGCCAGCTCGTTGTATACTGCCAGCGTATACTCCGGCTTATTTATTGCAACTTCCTTAATTATTTCTGGAGGTATGCTTCCTGGTCCAGGTGCCTTGTTGTGCTTTAGTTTCACACATGCCGCTCGTAATTCATTTAAACTAAAATTGGTAAATATCACAGATTTATCACAGATGAAGGTTACATGTTGATGCACCGGAAAGAGGTGATCCACCACTTCCTCCACGGTTTGCATCTCCAATTGCAGTCTGGGGGGAAAGCCGAACAGCCTTTTCATGGCTATCTCGTAGCCGTCTCCCCAGATATCACAGTCTACACTATCACATAGTGCTTTCCAGCACTCTCGTTTGGATGTCTTTATCCTATTTTGCAAACTTTGTACTCTTCCCATAGGTGCTGGCTCCCCTCCGGGTCGTTCCTTCTTGCACTTCTGGTGTAGGCTCTTCTCTTGCCGGTACATTGCGCAATTTCGTTGTTCGTTCTGTTGGGCATCGTTCGATCGCATATTTCTGTCAGTGCGTGGGTAAAGGAGCTTGCAGCTAGCCTACTCGTTACCTCGCAGTTCTCTGCCAGTGCCTGTGGTAGTTTTTGCCTATCAAGTTTTTTGACCTGCCAGCCTACGCGATTACGGATACTCCTACTCCTACGCGGTGGCACACTTTCCTTAATGACCTCGAAGATGAGATAGTTGTGGTCGCTCAGGGATTCGCGGTCGCTGACTTCCCACTTGTCGATCCTATTCTTGACGTCATAGGTGGCTAGCGTCAAGTCCAGTATGGAAGAGTAGTCACGCCTCTGGAATGTCGGCTTGCTACCCTTGTTGATGACCACTAGGTCGTTTTCCGCTATCCATTCTGTCAGCAGTTGTCCTCTTCTATCTGTTATTTCCATGCCCCACTGCGGGGACTTCGCGTTGAAGTCTCCTACAACGATTGCCTTTTCCCCATTGAGTCGAATTAGCCTTCCAATTTGACTGAGAATTTCCTCAAGATCTTCTATGTCCTTGTTTCCGGATGAGTAGCAATTGTAGACAGTCAGGTTCGGCGTAACTATGTACGTGAAGCTGTGTCCTCGCCCAACTCGCTTTATAGTCACATCGTTTCCCATCACTTTTATGGCAGTATCCAGATCATCATCACAAGTCCAATCTTTTCTGTTTTTTACGGCGTTTCGGTTTGGTTCACTCAGAAGTATCACGGAAGCACCAATTTCCGTGGCCGTGGCCAAGGTCAGATCGTAGCATTGGCGACTCCTGAATGAGTTGAATTTTATTCTAGGCATTGTTGTTCGAGGATTCCGGTCTAGGTACCTCCCGTTTCCTTCTCTCCTTGCCTGTTAGACACGCTGGGCTGCCCGATTGGTGTCCTTCTTTGGCGCAGTGTACACAGTACGGGTTGTTCTTGCAGTCTGATGCCTTGTGTCCTTCTTTACTGCACTTTAGGCATAGATGCTCCCTGTCGGGGCCCCTACATTGCACCCGCGTGTGACCATACTCCCAGCATCTAAAGCATTTTAAGTCTGCCTTCCGCTCTAGGACTCTGCATTTGGACCACCCTATTTTGATAGTGCCCACTTTCGTCAGCTTTAAGGCATCTATCTCGTCCATTACCACCGTTACGTTTTGCTTAATGGCATTTGCGGGCCGCAGAGCTCTCACCTCTATTTTTTCTGGCTTAGCCGAGATGGTGCTTGAGATGGCTTCCTTCACTTCTTCGACGGTCGACACTTCGTCCAGGTCTTTTATGTGGAGGACCTTTTTGCTAGTCAGGCGGGTAGTCGTTGCATCCGGGATCTTGTTCTTGATTTCTTCCTTGAGTGCTTCAAGTTTTTCTTCTCCATTCCGCACGGTGAGTAGTAGTTCCCCGCTTCTGGTTTTTTTAATATCGCGTACCTCTACCCCGATTTCGGTTGGATTTACTTTTTGTTTTACGGTTTTTAGTATCTCCGCATATCCCAGGTTAGATACCTTGACAAGCAGCGCCTCCTGCTTAGGTCTCTTTTGTCTGGGTACGTCTGCCCGGACGAAGCTTTTTAGTCTATCTCTTGCGGGTTGGGTGCTTTTGCCCTGGCCGCCACGCTCTTTGTATACAGTGACGTCTATGTTGGTCTCGGCGAATACAAATTCCGCGACTCTTGTCATCATCAACCCTGGCAGACCTTCCATCTCTGGTATAGCCAACTTGGTCCTGTTGTGACAAAGCATGTGGTCTCTAACTACTTTTAACAACCGCATTGCATGCTCATCTGCATCTTTTTCCTTATCGCTTCCATTAGAGGTAATGGGGTAATATATGGATCTGGCCTTGTGCGTAAAGTTGCCCTGCTCGTCGGGAAAGCCTAACGAGTAAACCATCATTGCCACCTCTCCTTTTCTCTTGCCTTGTTTTATGAGTTCCTCTTTCCCTCCAAGTCCATCTATCACTTTCGCTACCATTTTGAAAACCTCCAAGATGCTACCTCGTTGTACGTTGAGCCTAGGAAAGATTTCATCCCGCCAATCTTCCTCCGTTATTTGTTTGAAGGTCTCGAAACTATCGTCGCCTGTTAGTAGGGTTCTTCTATCTTTCCTACTTTGTGCTTTCTTGCATTGTACGCACTGCACTTGCCGATCCAAAGAGTCTTTCAGATCTTTTCCGTGTTTCTTCTCCATATACTTCATGCTAAGAGTGTCAACTTCTTTTGCTAGATCAGCTTCCCGTTCTCTAGCGCCATGAACTACTACGTCCAGCCATTCCTTCACATCTCTACTTTGCAGCTTTTCGAGTTGGAGGACTAGTCTTTCTGAGACGTCTTTTATTTCGCTCTTTGGTTTATACAACTCCTTAATCACTTTATCCAGTCTGCTAACTTGCACGTAGATTTCGGCTAAGGCGTTCTTTACAGTATTGCGGGTTTTGTCTACCTTCTCCCATTCTACGCCCTCTGTTCTTTTCCGCTTGTTGGTCTGACCTTCATTTGGCAGAGAGGTAGTAGAGTTAGTCCTTGATCTCTGCGGCGGCCTTACCAGAGATTCCTGTTTTGCAAAAAAAGATTCTCTGCTGCAGCCGCGTTGCCTGTTGCGCCCTAGGTTGCTCTAGAAGGTGATCTACCATGCTTCCCTTCCTGCTGTGCGCCTTTAGCAGTTCTAGCTCGTAGTCCGTCATTTCTCTGGCGGTAGTTTCCATTTTCCTCGTCGTATCGTCGTTTACATTAATCGTGATCAGTTCGTTAGTGCTTGGGTTGTCAACAATTTGGGGCTGGGTGCAGACACCGGAGGTAGCCCCCCCCCCTACCGGTAACATATTTTCCGAGGCTTCTGTAGAGACATTCATAGTGCGATTTATAGCTGCCGCCAGCTTGCAATTTTAAGCTACCCGCCATCTGTGTAGGGTGGTTACACCCCCTGCAGCAGAGCCCTACCGGATCACTACTAAATTTCATGACCTACTACAGGGGGGGTTCAATATCACATTCACGCGTTCAAATTCATACCTTTATTGCAAGAAAGATGGTTTGGCTACCTAGCCCTCGATACCTAATAGCGTCGGTAGCCGAAAGATGGTCAAGAGAAGACCGAAGAGTTGACCAAGGAAGGTCGATAGATCAAAGAAGGAAAAGGTAGAGGAAATTGGTAGTCTCATTGCCGTAGCAAGGCCACCGTGCAATGGTGTTGGTCCGCGAGTGCAATCCCCTATCCGTCACCCGGGGCCGCCCCTGGAAAGGGTTAGCACCGTCCCCTACCCTCAAATTGTGAGGTCCGTTTTGTAGGACTGGTGCTCGATAGAACCACTTCTTTTCGGGCACATGTTATAAAATTGGTCACAAAGTGCAAAAACGTAATCAAGTGCTTTGCCAACATCAACTGGTGCGCGCAAAAAAGAGATACTGTTGCGGTTGTACAAGGATCTGGATTTGTCCAGAGTCCACTACAGCTGCGCGGTATACTCCTCCGCCAGAAAATATTATATATAGTAATAACCCGTCACCGTAGCCAGATGCACTTCAAGTATAAGCACCCACAAGTACTACTGATGATGATGATAAGATAATGCAGATGTACAAACCGCCAAAAATCGGAGAAAATCCAATAGATTGTAATTGGCGGCTTTAATGCCATAATTAGAAGAAAAGGACAATGTAGCAATAACCGGAAAAGAAAAAATCGGCATAGGCGTAAAAAACAATAGAGGTAACACAATGCTTGACTATTCACAGAACAAACAACTATACTGTAAAAACACCTTTAAAAATGATAGATAATATGAAAAAAACTATGCGGAGAACTAAACTCGGACACATAGGGCAAATGGTACAAAACTATCAAAATAAGCCAAAAATCGCCGCTAACACTGACAGGAAATAAAATAATGGTCAAAACAATGAAACCAATTCAAACATGGAAAGACTAAAAGTAGACGTATCTATGATACCGGAATGTACAGAAGTAGAAGTTTAGATGGTGGCAAAAATTAAAAAACCACGGCACAGACGTAATCAGAGCAATAGCGACACAAAGACCGCAGCTCCTTGTGAAAGTATTCGACAAACTTATTAAGCAAAGTATCTTTACCACGGCCTGGAAAAATTCAAAACTAGTATTAATCTAGGAACCTACTAAAACGGAAAAATCAAGACATATCGACCCATTTGCCTACTAAACTCATTAAAAAAGCTCTATAAGCACATCTTCAACAATAAGACACTTAAAAAGGAAATACATAAGAATCGAGGCCTCAGCAAGAACCAGCATTGGTCCAGAAAAAAAAACTCTGCACTTGATACCCTTGGGAACGCCAAAAAAGCCGCCATAAGATAATATGCCACTATCTACAAGATAAAACTTTAGTGATAGTGTGCAGCTCCGGAGAAACTCTAGATATGACTTGTGGGGTGCCACAAGTCTCCGTGCTAGGCAACACCCTGTGAAACATTTACCATTACGGTCTATTGAGGGTCCAGATGTCACAGGGAATTGCCCCAATAGCATATGCGGACAATCTTGCCATAATGGTCAGAGGCAATAACATGAGAAAAATGAAGGATAGCGCAAAATAAGTTGACAACACAAAAGACAAAAGCAGTAGACCTGGTGGGCAAAAGGAGAGACATCATAGTCAAGATCAATCTAAAAGACACAATTATCAAACCCCAAGATAGCATTTAATACTTACAAATAAAAATATAGGACCCCACATAACTAAGGTCAAACAAAAAGCAGTGAAATTAGTATAGGCTCTGGCACAAATCATGCAAAAAGACTTGGTACTGTTGTACGCTGCGCCTATATAGATAAAAAGCTGTAACTACAGAACAGTCTCTACAAAAGCTATACAAACAAGAACAATCCACATACACCTACTTGTCAAGATCAAGCTAGAAACATCGAAAAACAACTAAAAGAATAAAAAAAGCCAATAAAAACTATAAAAAAAATGAAAAGAATAATGGCAGATCAAGAAAGATGTCGCCAAATGGACGCAAACTCTTATACCCTTGGTGACACCGTACAAACTAACATATTACAGATACTTACAGGACATAGATACTTTAAGACATACTTAAAAAAAATTGTCCTGCGGTGCATGCCAACTGCCCCTACTGTAGTAAAACAGATATCCCAGAGTATTGGAAAGAAATCAGAATGGTAGTACAGAATAAAATCGAAAAATAGATAACCATCAGCAATCTAACCCCACGTATGGTGAAAAGTGCTAGCAACTGTATGGCCATTAATAAAAGCATAAGACAATAAAAAAAATAAAACTCAGAAACCAAAAATTGAATGTGTCCTAGACACAGCGGTAATTTCGCAAGTCAAGAAGAATATAGAGGTTCAGGGTTTTAGTAGATATACAAACAATCAAAAGCCCCACACAATGTACGTAATGCATTTCCCATTTCTAAAGCCTCTGTTAGAAAAAAACCTCAAAACATTCAGTGACAATAAAGATGATCTAAAGCCTCTGTTAGAAGAAAATTTCAAAACATGCTGGTCTCGCGATAAACTTCCCAAAAGAAGACGATAAACCAAGATAAGCAGCACATCACAATTAAAAACGATGCCAATAGAAAAAGTAGAAAAGTACATATATTTAGGCCATCTAAACAAGCGGCAAAAACAACCAAAAAGCAGAAATTTTAAGGCAAATCAGGTAGTGTTAAGCCGCATTTGGAAAACTGGGACAAGTGTTGAAAAACTCCAAAACACCCAAACACAAAAAAGTATACGACTCGTGTGTGTTACAAGGCACAAAATAGAGGAATATGATAGCAGATAAGGAAGGTCTACAGTAGACAATAACAAGTTGAAAGAAAAAACAAATCGTTTTTTTTAAATCACCAAAATTAACTCGCGCCAATAAAAAAAAATCATTTTCGACAAACAAAAAACTACCCAGACAAAAGAATCCTAAAAGAAACACCAACCCTACAAGAAGTATTTCTTCAAACTAAATTATCATACAACAATCCGAAAATTTACAACAAAAAAAGCACTCCAAAAAAGACAATTAAAAACCGGTCATTTGCAATGTAAAACCATAATCTTTCTATTATTTGCTTGACAAGCCATTTGCCTTCCCAGACGCATATTAGTGGCAGGCTCTAAGACATCCGCCATCCTCTTAAACACATTTCATATAACATATCAACGACCAAATTGCTTATTTTATACTTCAAGCTTAGCCCCAAACATAACGCGTTCCATAACTTGTCGGCAAACTCGCAGCTTGTCTGCACTTTTAATTGGCCAGCCATAATTACTAAGCAAAAAAATAAAATCTAAATACTAAATCGTAGTTTACCCAAAAAGTCCAGATGTTGGCAGGAGGAAAACAAAAGTCATATCTACAGTACAGATTAAAGTCAATAACATACAATAAAAACAACTCTATCATCTAATTTATAAAACCTGCGTTAGACTTATTATGACATACGTAATCAAAACTAGAGCAAAAAACGCTACAACAAAGCAACTAATCAAAACAGCAGAGAATAGAATTTTAAGATCCATGGTAAACTGTAGCTTACGAGATCACATAAAAAGCAAAGACATTAAAGCACAGTGCAACAGACAAGATGTAGTGATATGGACTTGTAATAGAAGACAAAAGTAAGGAGACCATTTCGATAGGATAGACAACATTAAACATTGCTAAATTTATATTGACCTCCCACACGCTGATATGAAAGCTAGAGCTCGGCGTCTCAAATGCGGCGGCAATGGTGGAAGTACATAATCCTACAAAAAAGAAGAAAGAGATATAGTTACGTTTGAGACTCGGTAGAACTGTTGTGTTGTTAAGAATGAAGCGTAGTTTGCCAAAAGCTGCCCAGCTTTGTCGTACTATTCTGATGCTGCTTTGCTTTATCCAACTTTCAGTATCCAAGGTACCGTATTCGTCAAATTGTTCGATGGTCTGACCGTTCATTTGGTGTTGTGTGAGTCCTTTTTGCATATGGAGCGTAAATTGGTCAGATTTTTTTAAATTTGAGATCACCCATACAAAATCATGTTCGTGTAAAAATTAAATGAAGCGGACTATTCAAAACGTGCGTGAAGAATTCGCTGTACAGTCCAATTGTTGGAAAAAAACAACAATGTAATAATTTTCATGTCAGAAAAGGCCCACATAAGTTAGTAAGTAGAACTGTCAGTACTGAGCAGATACCAATCACAAACAGCTTTACAAATGCCCGCTGCAGTCATCACGAGTCACAGAATGGTATGCAATGTTGCGGGGCAGTGTTATCGATATCTACTTTTTTGAGGATGATAAGCGTACAGTGACAGAAAATTCTAAACCGTACTCTGAAATGATCAGAAACTTTTTCATACGACAATTGCGTAGAAGAAGACTAAACACAAACAACATTTTACACAAATATCCATAAACAATACACAAATGGTGTACTCTAAACTATTCTGTCGTGCACAAAGAGCGTAACTACAGTTTTACCATAGCATCAATTTTCAAAACATGAAAAAAGTTAATTTACTAAAAATTACTTAAATATCATTAAATGCATGACAGTACCAATATCATCAGTTACGCAAACACTAAAATGCATAAAATCCGTCCTTTTGTGCTTATCTATGCTTTGTATTCAAAAACTTAAATAATTTTCGTGCAATATTTAAATACATATAATTTTCACTTATGATTCCATTACAATCCCTATATAAAAGAAAGAATATATCCTTAGGTAATAATCTTGGAGAAGTCGCGATAATCGAATGATAATTCACAACCGCGGAAACTCATCGTCCACCGAACCGTGCAATCTCCAATCTCTTTATAAAAAAAAGTATAAACGAAATCTCCTAATTGAATAATTTTTCAATAAAAAAGGAAAACGCGGAACGGATGAATATATTGAATAGAGGGCTGTGATCGGCGTTCCGGAAAATTACAGGGATATTTTTACCCCAAGTCATATTGGGAATAATTTTTATTTAAAAAGTTCAGATAAACATTCAATTATAGGATATTAATAAGTTTAATATGTTTCCCTTAATTAAGGAATTAATATTAAATTGATCGGATAGACTAGAAACTAGGGTGCAGTAATAATTTGTGAAAATTTATATTAGACACTAAAATATTTAATATACCCGCAGTAAAATTTACTTTGTTGTAATTAGAATCTGCGGCAGGGATTTCTGCAATTGACAATCCGCGTTAGAGAATGTTGATTTGGAACATTGGGGGGATGCGATTAGAAGACGTTAATTGGGCGCGCATCCCGTTCCTCTACCGATAATATAATTCCCAAATTCCCGTTGCGTTTATATGTACAATCGCACACATACATACACCAGCGTACAAACACACATATACATACAAAACAAGACGACGTTTAAATTGGGGGTTGAAGGGGGATGGTGCTACACACATAAATAGTTATAGGTGGAATTGGCTTGTGAAGCGGGCAAAAGTGCCTCAGAACGATTTGCATAGGAATCGCATCTGAGATAACGACAACCCTTCCGACACTCGTTATCGGCGGACGACTTTATTGGGCCCCGTTTTAATCACTGCCGCAGCAAAGCGATGTCGATGGGACTCGCGTGGATTGTATGCATATTCCGAAATCTAAATATTCCAATTTAACGAGAGCGCCGCCGAACGTCAAACCAACCACCATCCCTATACCGCAATGTTGAAAGGATATCTACCGAAGGACAACCGCAATTTTATAATTTAATAAAATGCATTGGATTATTCGAAATAATACAAAACCGAAGTTAAATTCCGCTTTTATTACAAATTTAATTAAATGAATTTTAAAAACCGTTCAACATAAATTAAATATTGTAGTGAAGTATGCATATCTAGTCTACCAATAAAGAATACAAAACATATATTCTCTATTTAATATTCAACCGTAACTAATTTCAATCGTAATTAGATTATTATGCAATGATTAGAACAATTTAAAATAGTTGGCAAAAATTTTCAATATTTTAAGTCTGAGGAAGTCCAAGGTTAATATAATAACTAGTCTGATATATTTATATTAACATTATGTCCGCTAAAATCACTTGCAAATGCACAAACAAAATTGAATGAGTAACTTAAAATAAATATTTAGGTATTACAATTGATTATCACTTTCTATGGAAACCTAAAATAATGGCTATTAACGTTAAACTTAGATACTTAGCAGACAAATTGTATGACCTTCGCTTTTTTCTTCCAGTCTCTGTATTGAGAACCATATGTATTGCACTAGTAAATGTTTGGCATTACTGCATCGGAATATGAATCGCAATATCTTACAGACTTACTAAGTGGGCAATTCCATTTCAAACGGACAAGAGCTAGGGGGGGGATGCGTTGAGAAACTTGCTTATGTATTTTTTTTTAGTTTCTATAACTTATTAGTAGTCTTTTGATCAATATATGAGAGTATGAAACCTATAAAAAGAAATTCTAAGATTTTTTAAAGTTTTTTTGACGTTTTTTAACTTAATCACTTTTTTTGTTTAAAAACCGCAATTTTAACTCAAAAAAATAAATTTACTAATGAAATCAATCAAAAATTTTCCGTAGAATCCAAATCTGGCGCCATTTCAAGTTTATACCCTGTCTATAAGCCGCAAAAGCCATAAAACCATGTTTTTGTTCTTAGTCGGCTGTGCAAAAAGGAGCATTTTTTAAAAAAAATTTAACCGCCATAGTTGACGTATTTTGATGTAAATTAATTGAAAAATATAAATTTGTTCTGTGTATTTGGGTTTTAGGCGTCTAAAACTCAAAAAATCTGCAAAGTAGGCCTATTCTTCAACATAAACTCTTACAAATGCACGTTTAGCCGCGCTCAGAGGAACAATACACCAAATATTATTAAAAATTTGAATTCTGGGGACAATTTTACATAGAAAAATGTCAGTGTTGTACTCATTGTCTATAGAAAAGTCCATCTAGAAAAAAATGTTTACAAAATTTTATGCAAAAAATGCGTTAAAAATTATTTTTTTTTTTACTTACAAAAAATATTATAAACACACTAGGGTGTGGTTTAAAACTTTTT
The DNA here is from genome assembly GCA_963932245.1 of Tachinus rufipes. Taxonomy (NCBI): domain Eukaryota; kingdom Metazoa; phylum Arthropoda; class Insecta; order Coleoptera; family Staphylinidae; genus Tachinus; species Tachinus rufipes. The sequence continues at coordinate 59,328,015 of OZ010748.1, forward strand.
TTTAACAAATTTTAACAAGCGACAGGCAGATTTATGTTTGAATGCCAAAAATAATAATATTTTTAAATTTTTGCGCCGATAGATCGAGTCTATATTTGTGCCGCAGGCGCAAAAACTATCAAACAAAGAGTAAAATGCCTAAAAATTGGTTCAAGCGACAAAAAATGTCTTTGTTAAACTTTTGAAATCAACTTAAAAAAATTTAATAAATTTAAAATATATAATAAATTTAAAAAAAAATTAAAAAAAAAAAATTTTAGTAAATTTTGAACAAATTTTTTTTTCTAGAGGGATTTTTCTTTGCCAGATAAGCACGACACTGACTATTTTCTATGTAGAATTGTTTGCAAAACTAAATTTTTTAATAATATTTGGTGTATAGTTTCTCTGAAAACTGTTAAATGTGCATTTGTAAAAGTTTATGTTGAAAAATAGGCTTATTTTTGCAGTTTTTTTGAGTTTTAGACGCTTAAAACCCAAATACACAGAACAAATTTATATTTTCTAAGTAATTTACATCAAAACACGTCAACTTTAGCGGTTAAAAAAAAATTTAAAAATGCTCCTTTTTGCCCAGCCCACTGAGAACAAAAACATGGTTTTATGGCTTTTGCGGCTTATAGACAGAGTATAAACTTAAAATGGCGCCAGATTTGGATTCTACGGAAAAATTTTGATTGATTTCATTAGTAAATTTGTTTATTTGAGTTAAAATTGCGGTTTTTAAACAAAAAATGCGATTAAGTCAAAAAACGTCAAAAATACTTAAAAAAATCGTAGAATTTTTTTTTATGGGTTTTTTACCCTCATATACCGATCAAAGGACTACTAATAAGTTATAGAAACTAAAAAAAAATACATAAACAAGTTTCTCAATTACATATAATACAAATACAAAACTTAAACAATATTTTTTTAAAACATAAAAATTATTTTTTAAGTTCGTTGGTGGTTTATGACGTATATTCTATCAAACCTTCAATTCATAGCACACTTGATAACTTAAAGAATGAGCATGCATCATCCGGTTTTTTTTAAATACACCCACAAAAATGAATTCATAAAAAAAAGTTAGATGCAGACAAGCCAACCAAAAAAGGCTCCAAAGCACGTACACCAAAAAGGGCTTCCTGAAAGGCAATTATTTTCAAATAATTGATTTAAAGATAGACTTTTGATATGGGTAACAGGCAAGAAATGCAAAACAACTTATGCACCAAGACTTGAGAAGTAATAAACTCTAAACCAGATTCCAAAAAAAAAACCAACACGCCTTACTCGCAGACAGAAAAGCCTGCATAAAAATTAAAATCCTTAAAAGCAAATTGCACCTGAGTTTCTCTAAAATGTCCTTCCGCGGAAATTTTCCGTCAAAGAGGCAATGGAAGAGAAGGAATTTCCAAAGATAAGAAAAATTTGAAGGTACTGCAGATTAATGTACATTACTGCAGGGCAGTCTTTACGGCTCTCAGTAAGTACATTAGGTAACATAACAGTGACATTGACCATGTCTAAGAACCCTAGAAAACAGAGAAAATATACAAGAGCTAAGCTGTCCTGATACATACCTCTTATTAGCCATGCAATCCCCGTGCCTGTATTATAGATGTAGGACCGAAACTTTTAAGAAAATTTTTTTTTAACCGTACTATCGACAAATAGAATAAACTTGCAAATTCATTATTTCCTGGGACTTATAAGCCACAAATATTCAAATGTTCACAGACAAAAGTATTTTTATGTTGTTGTGGCATATTATGTAATTCCGAAATATCACATTTTGAAATTAAAAAAAAAAAACTATTGCCAAACATGTACTAAACTTAGTACCATTATGAGAATTTTGTTTTCGAGACCAAGTGACAGCCAAGGTGGCCATAGTAAAAACAAATATTCAGTGGAAGATTATTCTTGGATAAGAATGTCTTCTCTACGGTCCAAAAAGGCGTACCAGCACTACATAAAGGTATATATTTATGCTTTGTAATTTTTCTTTTGTATTCATACTTTAATTATTTTCTAATAAACCATCACATAGTATGGGTGTACGGGGTGATGGCGATAAAACGCCAAACCCAAATGACAACCTCTCCTGCACGCGGTGCACTCTGCTGGAAAACGATCAAACTCTGTCAACTGAGCATCTGTCGGAATAAGCAAATCCCTCTTGCTAATCAACAGATTCGGGTGGTTGAACTAGCAAGTGAGCCATAAAGTGGTCAACAACATGTAGATGCAGAAGACAAGAGAAAACCACTGCATTAAAGATATATAATGGTATCCTTGTTCAAAACAAATTATTCCGAAGTAAAAAGTTCCTCAGTCGGAACTCCGGGAGGAAACAGAGGCAAACAAAATTATAAAAGCAACAACAAACAATTTGAAGTTAAGAACATGTAATGCAAGAAGTCTTATTGCAGCAGGAAAGTTAGACAACAATGTAATGAAAATGACAAGGCTAAACTTAAATATATTAAGAGTAAGTGACGTTAGATAGCCAGGAATTGGCAGCTGCAAAACCAGTAATAGTACATTTCATTACTCTGGTAATAACGACCCGAAACACTTATATGAAGTTGGTGTAATCTTGGATAGGAAAATTACAGAATCAGTCCTTAGCTTCACACCATAGTCAGACAGAGTCATAATGGTTCAATTAAAAACACACACAGAAATAATAAACATTATACAAACGTATGCGAGAACAGCAAAAAAAGAAGAAATTAGAGTGGAAGAATTTTATGCAGTACTAGAAGTTATTTTTAGAAGCATCAAAAATAGTAATGTCACATTAGTAATGGGGAACTTTAACGCTAAAGTAGGCAAAAACAAGATAGAACAACACAGTGGCAGTTATGGCCTGAGAGAAGAGAATAATATAGGCGACGACTAATTGAGTTCTGGTAGGACAAAAACATCATAACAACAAATACCTTCTTTAAACTCCCAGACCGTATACTATACACCTGAAAGTCCCCAGCCAATAGCCCAAAAAATACATTAAAAAATCAAACAGACTTTATTCTCATTAATACCCACAATAAGAACGCAGTCAAATATACAAAATCATATCAGGGAGCTAACATTAATTCAAATTACAACCTCGTAATAACTAAGCTCAGCATAAAAATGAAAAGGTAACAAAGTGTGAAAACAACTTCTTAGACACAAAACATTTTAAAGATGAGAACCATAAATTTAACAAACAATAACAGTGTAGCCAAAAATCATTTAACAAACAAAAATGATAAGAAAAAATCTTGAATAACAACAGAAATAATATGGAAGAATTATGCAGCTAAAAAAAAAAATACCTAACTGATCAATGCGTAAAGATAGAACTACTAGAAAAGAAATATGATTGTTTCAATATGCACAAAAAGATTAAAAAAATGGTTGGTTGCAACAAAAATAAAAATACTGGTAATATACTCAAGGAAAAAGATGAGAACATAATAATTGACTTAGAACACACTAAAGAGGTGAAAAACATACCTAGAAAGATCTAGACCAAGCTTAGAAACTAACAACGTAAATTTAAAAATATTAAGAACAGATATAGAATATGCCCTAAAACCTATGAAACCTGGTAAAAAAGTAATGAGCAAATACCCATAGAGCTTATTAAGATATTTGACGGTGACGTAATTGATATTCTGCTAGACTTATTCAACATTGCCTACAAAAAAGAAAAACTCATGACTACTTTCGACATTTGTGCTCTTTCCCAATAAACCTAATCCAGGAAAATGATCAGAGTATCAAACCATTGAACTCATTAGTAATACCCTAAAAATCTTGAAAATCATCCATAAGAAAATATACAAAAAAACTCAAGAAAGATATTAAAAGCACGCAGTTTGGCTTCCGCGAGAAACTTGGGACAAGAGAGGCGCTCTATGGGATTAATATTCTTTTCCAACGATGTCTAGATATGAATCCAGACATTGACTCGGATGACGTGAAGATAATCTGCAACTTATACTAGGGCCAAACTAATGCAAAAGTAGAAAACCAGCTAACAGAAGAAATGAAAATCTGTCGCGGTGTAAGGCAAAGCTGTAGTCTTTCGCCACTACTATTTAACCTCTATAGGAAAGCTATATTTAATGAAACGTTGGAAGAAGAACAATTAGAAGTGGTTATAAATGAAGAAGTTGTGAACAACATCAAATAAGAGAATAACACGGTTTTGATAGCAAGTAGCCTTAGAGACGTACAACACCTGACTAAACGATCGATGAGTGAGTAGGGACTAAAAATAAATTTTAATAAAACTAAGTTAATGTTAATTACAAAATCCCCGCCGAATCAAAATCAGATAAACCTAAGAGTAGCAAACACCGCCTAAGAAAATTTGCAGTCGTATAGATACTCTGGAACCTGAATAAAGCAATCAGGTGACTAAACAAAAAAAAATTAAAACAAGGATTAAAATAGCAAGATCAATATTTGTAAAAATAAAAAAACTCTTCACTAGTAAAGATATAAATGTGTATTAAAAATTGTTGTATTTTTGTAAACTCTAAAATAAATCGTTTATGCCGACTTTCAGAAAAATATTGCTTTAAATAACATTCAACTGCCACATCTTACTAAGTCGATGTAATATAACCATAGATTTATTAATAAATAATACTACTAAATCTTTAGTATAATTATTTATTTATTAAGTCAATAAATTTTATGCAAAAAAAAAAACAATGTCATATTTGTTGAGATCAGTATTGAATTCTAAAGCCGACCAATATGTAAAGTTTGTCAGTCAAGTAAAGTTCGTAGTCAAACCACAATAAAATCTTAGTAAAAAACCTTAAATATAAACAGATATCGTCCATTTACTGTCTGTATTAGGTTAAATTCCTTCTGCAATAATAGTTAGACAAATAACACAGTGCAGTAATATGATAGTACTTTTTCTAAGAAGTTAATAATTCTATTTTAATATTATTCTAAATTGCATTCATTTCTTAAGAGACAAATAAAAAAAAAACTTAAAAAAATTAATTCACTCAGGAATTTTAAATTTTATCATATATTCAGATATACGAGCAGACAAGTCAAAAGTGTTAAAGCAATGCCCCATATTAAGAGAAACGTTGAACTGTTTATGTGTGAAGGAGACTGTAATACAGTTAAATCCTACACGGACAGGCAACGACAAACCGAAACAAAATTATCATTTAAAATTAATAAATGATGTATTTTATGTTAATGCCATTTCATCCAGTACAAAACACATACACTCGTGTTTCAGAGTATGCAAAATTTTTCAAGAATGCCAAAACGGCACTTTATTAACTTTTATTTCATTTAGCCACCACTTAGTCCGCGGTAATATTAAAAAACATTTAACTGCAAACATATATTAATTAGAAAATAAACAAATGCTTAGACTAGGTAACACTTCACTACAAGTAAAATACATTAAAAATTGCAAGTACTGTGAATGAAAAGATCTTGTTACTGTGACTTCCCAAAATGCAAAATGTTGATGACGTTGCGCCACACAGCTAGATAGAATGAATAAACATTGACATTCATATCGTAGTCGAGTAGTGTCTACGGTCTACTTCGCAGAAAGTTAAATAGCTTTAATAACAAAAACAGTAGACCTTGACCAGAAAATGAGCAAGTTAAAACTGAGCTACAGTACATACGTTTCTATCAACGTTCAAACCAAGCCTTTATAATAAGATTTCAAAAAGATACACTAACAAAGAACGACGGTGACATGCACCGATAATAGTAACAGATGGCAATGTGCAAAATTTGTTGGCTAAAAAATACTAAGAGGAAAGTGATTTTGTAAAAAGTTTCTTTGGTTAAAAAATGCAGCTTGCAGTACTTTTTAGATACAAGCACGTCGCATATTAAAGCTAGTGCTAGTAGCAGTGAAGTAAAAGTGATTCGATAGTTTATTGTAACCCTATGCAAAAAAATGTAAGTTACAACTCCTACAGCGGCGTATTATTTAATAATACGACTGTTTAAGGTTTATAATCTCTCAGCCATTCTGGCCACACTGATGTTTTTAACAATAATCAATCAGCATGCAGAAGTAAAATTTTGCAGAATAAAACCTTATTAATTACCTACAAGTAAATATATTTTTGTTAAACTGTGAATGTGAAATTAAGTGTTTATAAGTGTTACAAACAATTAAATAGTTTTGTCCCTATCCAAGGGGATAAAACTAATAATAATGAATCCGGCCAATAATATACAGCGGGACGAGGCAAATATGTCGCAGTCGAACGATGTCAGCGATTCGGAGAGCCGGTTCCGTATCGGACTATCCGCCTGATCATTCTCAGTCGCAAGGTGAGACATTTAAACTCCCAAATAGGAAAAAGCGGGGAAGGCCAACTAAAAAAGATCTGGCAAATAAAAAAGGTAAACAAGAGAATTATTTTAAAATACAAACAGTAACACCTACTAAGCCTACTGCGTCAACATACAATTAACATTAATGACAAACAAAAACCACAACATAGTCAATTAAAAAATATATAAAGAAGAGACGCAATGTCCTCAAATAAGACAGTTGTAAAAGCAATAATTTCGAATAAAGCCTAGTTAAATAGGTAAATTTATACGAATGCCACAACGACATATGTAGCGCTCGTTACTATTCGTTCAATCGGACAACCCAATAATAACATTAAAAAATTAAATAGCTACTGGACAACCTACCTATAAAATAAGAATCATAACAGCAGATGTAGATGCTTACCAAAAGCTTCTTCAACAAGGCGTGTTCTATAAAAACAAACACTTTCCTTTTTATGAAAGCCATGCTCCAGCACCAATCCCTATTCCATGCGGACAATGCAATTCGTTTGAGCATACTATCGAAAACTGCACAGCAACACCAATTTGCAGCAAATGTGGCCAAAATCACAAGACTACAGCCTGTTCCAGAACACAACCTACAAGATGCACATAATGCCAACAGGAAGGACACCAAGCAAATGCAAGAACCGTCCTACAAAGCCGATCGACGGAATTAAACATAAAAATAAAATCGGCCAACAAAAGGTCAGCAGTCATTGATAAAAACACAAAATCATATAGAATTCATGCCCCAATTACCATTCACGATTATATAATCGACAAATATATAACGCACATAAACTTCCCAAGTAACACAAACCGACAAGAGCTTATCAAGAAATTAAAATGTAGATTTATTGAATCACACAATATAGATACACTTGTTTCTTTCTCCGGGAATCGAATAGTTATTGTAATGTTAGATCTCCAAAATCCAAACGATAGCCCTCCCACTGTCGCTATTAATTACATACAAGTAACAATATCTCAGCCTCAAAATGCCTAACATAAACTTTCTTTACTCAAACATTAATAGCAATCCTCGTAAATCCCCTCTTATTAAAATTTTTCTAATTAATAAAAATATATCTTGTGCCATGTTTGTCGAGACTAAAACAAAAAATCCTATTTTATTCAGAAACTGATCCACTATCCAAAATCATTCCAAAATCCTGCATCATAATAACAGAGAAGGGTCCGTAGTAATGACCCACCCAGCTATCACTCTAAAAAAAGATAATCCTCCCAGCATTAACAATCCATTAAATGAATGCCTCCACTTTGCAATCCCTTTCATACAAGATAAAATCCACATTTTTTTGAGTATATTTCATCCAACTTCCAATATTGAAGATAATATTTTAGTAAAAGCTGCACAATATCCTCATGCTATAATCATTGGTGATTTCAATGTAAACCTTAGAAAAACTAAACATCTTCAACAATTCCTATCCAACTCCAATTTTTCCAAAATTCCTACTCCTCCAACATTTATAATGGCTGACAATCAATGTACCACACCTAATCTTCTTTTATGTACATCTAGTTTAAAATCCCTTATCCATTCAGTAAGTGTCATTCCCGATCTTTGTTCAGACCACCTTGCAATATTTTTTCAACTCAGTATTCAATCTTTGCCTGCTCCCAAAAACAAATTTATTTACAATTTTAATAATTGCAACATAAAGCGTGTAAATCAAGACGCAAACTCTTTTATTAGCTCTAACCCAATCATAACTCCTAACACCATAAAATCATTTTCATCAATTGTTTCATCTTCCATTCAAAACAATACCCCTAAGGTAGTAAAATCTTATTACAACTACCCCCTCCCACCATTCATTCTTAGATTGATAAAATATAAAAGACAACTGTACAGAGAATTTCAATCGACAAATGACAGGACAATTAAAAGACAGTTCAATGACCTCAACAAAAACATTCATGACCTTGTACTTCAGTATAGAAATAACAAATACATTGCAGCATGCAATAAAATCAACGACAAAAACAGAAAGACTTATATTATAATAAAAAAGTTAACTAAATACAAAAAGTCTAATGTAATCCATTCAATTATTGACCCGACGACAAATAAATACTGTTCCACAGACATAGATGTTGCCAACGTATTTTGTAATCATTTTAACGACGCCTTTGCTTTTTCTCACTCAGACAATTTTGACAAGGACAATTTAATTAACGTAAATAAATGGTATTCAATATTTTCTAGTCAGACCTACGTGACACCAGAAGACGAAACAATAGACAAAGACATTTACTTTGACATTTTAAACAATGGTAAAAACTCAGCGCTTGGACAAGACTTACTGACAAGAAATATTTTAAGACGGTTAAATGAAAATATTCACAATTACGTTACTGAGATTTATAAATACTTTCTTATCAATACTTCCCTCACAAATGGAAACTAGGAACAATTGTTTGTATACCTAAATAAAATTGTAATTTGTCTCACCCATCTAGCTATCGTCCCATTACATTGCTGCCTGTTCTTGGAAAGATATTTGAATCAATTATTTACAATAAGATTTTGACGCACACAGAGAGAAGCATTCCTATGTCTCAATTTGGTTTCCGTAAACATCATACAACATCACATCCTCTAACAATCCTTACATCTAATCTACAAACATCCCACCTGGAGGGAAAACATTCGAGCGTTTTGTATATGGATATAAACAAAGCGTTTGATTTTGTCAGGCATAGAGGTCTCCTTTTTAAACTATCTAACCTAAAACTCCCTTCTCACTTACTAAAATTACTTAATCAATTCCTAAATAACCGAACTCTTTAAGTTCGCATACGTTCGTCCTATTCCCATTAATTTACTCCACACCAAGGTGTCTCCACTCTCGCCACTCCTATACAATCTTTTCTGTCACGGTATTTACTCTGCTAACCCAAACTACTGCAATCCTAACTCCTATATTCTGCAATACGCAGATGATACAACACTTATATCGCATGACAAGTCGTTAAAGTCTTCCATCAAACAAGTACAATCTCTATTAGACAAAACATGTATGTGGTTTAATAAATGGCGGCTCCTTGCAAATCCATCAAAAACACAACTTTTTATTCCCGACAACTAATTTCTCCGTCACAGATATGCAAATACTTGGGGATATTGTTTGACACTAAGCTAAAATTTAATACATACACCCGATCAAATAAAGCTAGCATAATCAGTAGAGCAAAACATTTTCGTTGGCTAACATACAAAAACGCTGGCATTAACACTAAATGTGCAACACATATTTATAAAACTATTTGTCGCCCTCTACTGGATTATGCATATATACTGTTTTTAAATTCCACCAAACCTACCCTTAATCATTTGTATATTGCTGAAAGAGCCTGTCTACGCTCCATCACTAAAATCCGCCATCCCAACAACCCTCTACATATTCCTTCCAATGAGCTATCATATGCAAAAACAAAGATTATCCCATTAAGCGAACGGCTGAGAAAGCTCCAAATAAAGTTTGCCAATAATGCCAAAAACACCGAAATTTTTAATGATTTATTTATACTGAAAAATCCACTAGTCACATCAAAATTTAAAACTCCAACCCAACCTATATTCCAAAATATCCTCTCCCTGAAAACTGACTTCTAACACTTTGTAAAAGAATTTTATATTTGTTTATTAACACAAAAATGTATACATTTATTTTATAGTATTTTGTAATGATTTTCATTTATGAATAAAGATATTATATATATATATATATATATATAACACATAAAAATACAACCACTATAATTATAAATACAATATAAAATTAGGATTTTATACTTATTTATAAAAAAAATGTGTAGTATACTAATTTTTAGTTACTGAAAATGTTTAACACATTGGCAAGTATAGTATAAAAAATATTAAACTTACTCAATTAAGATTGCACAATAGTATTAATACGTATTTCTCACCTGAAACAAAACATTGCATTACAATTAAATTCATACATATAAAATATATAAATCACGGATGACAAATAATTAAAATTACTGTTTAAGATGTTAACATTTCATTTTGTAGAAATTAAAACCTTACTTACAATTAATTTGATTGTAGAAAGCATTATCAAATAATTCATACATTACAAAACATTAAACATCTATTATTTCAAGCTGCTTGTTAAAAACAAGTCATTTCTGTGCTTAAAAATATCGATTAAACGTGGTTTATAGAAATAAAAATACTTTCATATTTGCTGAAGCTAGTATTGCAAAAATGTATCTGATAAAATTGCATAATAATTTATTAAGATCTAAAACTTTGTATATAATTTTTGTAAATAGATGTTTAAAGTTCTGACACTTGCCTGCTCAATATTATTCAACAATAACAGATATTTCTCACAAATAGAATCGTATATTGATACTCCATAATAATTCTCCAGATCTTATTTTCAAAATATTAATAGTGACTTAAAAAATTTAATAGCAATACAATTTTTTTTTTTCTAAAGTACTCAAAAATAATACGAAACAATATTTAAAAACTCAAATTCATTGTTATTTAAATATTTCATCAATTATTAAAACGATAAACATTTAGAACTTCATCTATTAGCTTGGATTGTAAATTGTTTCTCAAATAAATGTATTCCTTTGCTGTTCTTTTAGTAAAATTACTGCTTGCAAAGTTATCGTTTTAAAATAAATATGAACGATTTATGTTTATAGATTTAATCTAAGATAGTACATATTTTTTGTATATTAATGTAATTAATATTTTAATATAAAGCATGTTTTTAACTTATTATTATATTATTAAATATAATGTAAAATACGAATAATATCATCAAACAGGAAATTTCCTCGAAAGCTTCAAAGTGTTCACACGTTTGCTTATAGATGGCGCAAGCATTCACTGAACGAGCTTTTTAGTGGAAATTCATTTTGTAGTCATGTAAAGCACACATCATGTATTTGTTGTTACTGTAAATATTAAATGTATATGCGTGCGCATTTTATATTTTTATATTATATTTAAAATCGCAATACCGATCAATTAAGTGCACAAAACACATTGGAAAACTAAAATTACAAAGTGAATAGTAACCATAATATATTAAATTTGAAATATGGTTGTTATAATAAAAGTGGCTGCAAAATTAACTAGGTGCTTGAAGACAAATGTAAGAGAAAAAATCAAGTTTAATGCACTATAATGTAGCATTTTAAATAGATCTATGTCACAATTTTATAGTAATTACACTGTTTACACATTGATAATAATAAAAAAATTATTATTTTTTGTGGTAATTTTAGATTTTTATTAATAAAATGTTTATATAATTAATTGACATGTTATGATATTATTACAGAATCATTTAAAATAGCCTTTCAACTACAAAAATATTGTCAATAATGAGTATCAATTTATATGTAATATAAAAATTATTTATATTAAAAAAACATATTAAATTGCCAATATTTTATATACATAATCTATGTTTTAATAATCAATCATACTGATTACTCAAGTAATTTTATTGAGTAACTACAATAAAAAATGCAAGTAAAACTTTATTGTCTTAACAAGTTTGAAAACTTATAGTTTTGTGTAAAAAAGAGCAAATATATTTTCAGTACATAGTTCACAATTTCATATTAAATAAATGTTTTTCATTCTTTGGTTCCCTATTATTGTTCATCTAAATCTCGACTTGTTGTTCCACACAACTAATTAAAGAATCCACTAAAATGATAGAAAAAAATAATTTCATTAATTAACCATGTTACTGTTACTGATAAAAGTATTGTGCAGTCTGCTGGTGTAAAAATGCTTAAACATTATTCAGACCATTCGTTTATATTCTGCAAATTAACTATTAAACAATACAAAAAAAAGTATTAGAAATTTTCGGAAAATTTCAAAAAGATCTACAATCAATTTATCGGCAAAATATCTATGAATTAATTGCTGCGGGCAGTAAAGTAGATATTGAATTTAATCGATTAGATAATCACACTTACATGCTCCATATAAATTTATTAAAAACGTCAAACAACTTTAGATTATTAACAAAGCTAAAAAATCAAATTAGGAAAATTATATATATATTTAAGAAATAAATCAAATCCTACCGTAAAAAAGAAAGCTACTAGCAACCCAGATGCACAGAAACTATAGAAAAGGTTTAAAATAAAACTCATAAAATACTTTTCTTGTTCCAAGCAATATTACTAATCCTAATAATGTGAATGATTATTTTGTTAATATGATAACAAATGCATATAAAATAACTTTACTTAATTTCCATAAAATGGATAATAGTGTGACCTTAAATCATTGCCGTTCTTTTATAATAAAGTAATGATTTGTGACAGTCTTGTTCTTTCATGCTTGCAAATTCTATATACAGAAAAAATAGAGGATGGTTAACTATGGTCCAAAGAAAAGAATGTCATATAAAAACTAAATAAATTAGTTTAGAATAAAGTCTATTTTAATGAATAATTTTTGATTCTATAATTAATTTTTATATTTAATTTGTTTGTACTTTCTTTGATACAGTAATAATGTTCATTCTATTTTATTTTTAACTCATACAATTTGTACATATTATCACAAAATCTTTAAAAAATGTATTTTTAATATTTTAAATTTTAATGTGGTATATAGATTAGACAGGTTCTTAAATTTTGGTTGTCAATTTTTTTGTGTGCACCCTCAGAAAGTGAATTTCAACCCTTAAGAGTTAAAAAAAAACGTGTCGCACTGCCTCTGAAGTTTTAATTGAAATAGTTGGATCGTTCTGAGATAATCATTGTGTCACATTTTAACTATTGTGATGTTTTACATAGTCTTGTCTAGATAACAAATATCAAATCCAAATAACTTGGACTGATTCATAAAATAAGAAAAAAATGCAAAATTCTAAGCTTACAGGTTGGATAACCATGTTTCAACAAAGAAAATGCCATTTTAAAATATTGATTCATATAATTATTCAATAAAATTCCTAGTTATCTATATAGCAACATGAGCATAACACAAGTGTCCCCTTATATAGCATCTTTTTTTGCACTCATATTTTTCTATCGAATGATTGCTATGAGTTGTGTGTGTACCAGTCATACGAGTATTATCATTTTGATTAATTGTTATTTTATTTTATTTTGTTGATTATTGATTTGTATTTTAGTTATAATGTGTACTTACATTAAGTTACATATAGACAAGGTAAAGTAGAAGAACAAGTGGAATAATACAAATATTTTAAAATTTACAGTACTATTTTTTTATTCATATAATATATATTTTTTTTTTAATAGAGTATCAACATTATTGTTATTATTATTATATAAATTCGATATGCATTGAAACTTGTGTGATAAACATTCAACGCTTAAATAATAACTTTTTTATGATCACTCTTCATTATTAAAATACTATTCACTTCAACGTACTCCTAGCAATAGTAATTATTAATAATTATATTTAGTAAATTAACAAAAATCAGTTTCATAAACAGACTTCAAAGTTTAATAAACAATACTCAATGCGAGATGTGATAACAAAGTGCTATAAACATGAGATTATGTAACAATTCTTAATTTAACAGTTTTCTATTTTGCACCAAAAATAAAATCACCATGAAACGATATTGGGCATCGCCATACGCCTTGGTTGAAAATAAGTTCAGTTTTATACAGAGTGGGTCTGACTCATTGACTGACTAACCCAATTAAAATAATAATGCAGTTAATTTGATTGTCTTTTATTCAATAATTGGGAAAAGTTTTCCACTAGGGATAGATTAAATAAACAATTTGAACTTTAATAATGATTTATTTTAACATTTTCGTAATAGTTGTTTTTGTTCGCAACTTATCAGTATTGACTAAATGATCAAATAAATCATTATAGAAATTCAAATTGTTTATTTAATCCATAATACTTTCAAAAATGCATTTTTTAAATAAAATAAAAATAAAACTTTTACATTTTGTATTTAATACATTTTTAAAATTTATATAAAAAACCATAAAAAAAAGTTCTATCACCGATTTATCTCAAGCATACAAGCACCACAATAAACTATTTTAAATCAATTTATTTAATTACAACGTGTTTGAACTATTAATTGTATCAAATTGCTTTTTTTTCATTTATAACTATATTTCCACTCTATTAATATCATTTAATCTTAACTGTGTGTGTCTTCTGTATACTGTTAGTAATTTTTGATCGTTTTATTGCATTGTAGTGCTGAAGAAGTCTTCAAAACGTACAAATTAATTACAAAATAAATATAATTTAAAACATTGACCTAGTAACCTAATGATTTAATAGTATATTAAAGTAGCGTTTTATAAGTAAACAAACAAATCCAATAAAATGGTTTTATAAAATAAGTTATTTATACTATTTATTTTATTTTGCGTTTCGAATTTATTTAAATTGAAATGCAAACATTATATTGATTAGCTACTTTACAAATGTTCCGTATCGTAATGACTCCATTACGATAAGCGTTAAATAATAAAATTTGTTTTATAAAAACAGCATTTTACATGATAATAAACGCAAAACTGGTCTCTTATAACCGTAACTAATAATTGACTTATTTTTTCTATATTACTCTCTCAACTCAAATCTTACATTTTAAACATAAAAGATAAATCTTATTAATATAGATTTAATAAAGTACCCAATAAACTATTAAAAATAATCATTAACAAAAAAAATGACGTCACAAGAAAAATAATATAACACAACTTATAAAAGAATAATTTCAATGTGTCATGTTTGTCTAATTAATGATGTCATCAAGTGTAAACATTTTTTTATAAAAATTTCCAAGGCTTGAATATATAATTACAATTTATGATTTATAATAATATTATTAATTACACTCCAAATGTGATTTATATTGAAGTACCTATTATAGTAAATAATTAATACTACAATGGCTTTTTGAAATTTGAAAAAGCAATAATACTTTAATTACTCACACGTTTTGATTATAGATAAAATTCTATCCATTCTTAAAACTTTCAAAAGATGCAACATTGTGAGAAACCGCAATGTTTACACTACAATAAACACAGAAAATATTTAATCAGTGCCAACCCAATAATTTTTTATTTAATAAAGCATTAGTTATAAACATGTCAAAATAGTACTATAAAATCGCCTGCTTTAAAAAGACCTAAATCTACCAATACATTAATGTATAACTTATAAAATGAAGCTTATTTTTAGAGTAAAGTATTTTATTAAAACCTATATACAGCTAATTAATCATATGATTACGATAGACATTTATAACAAATAAAAACATTGATCATATAATTTATTAGCTGCTCAAGAGTGTTAAAAAAAAATTAAATAAATTTAAAAACAATATTTTATGTTTTCAAATTGAATGTCATCAACTAGAAAGTCATACAATGCGTAGAAAAAAAAGATGTTAAATAATCTTATAAAATAAATACAAATAAAAAAAAAATCGTAATTATTATTTTGAAAAAAAAAATCAAACTTAACATGTTTTTCTACACACAATTTACAACCAAAATGAGTACTGTTAGTATAATCACTTGAAAATGATTTTTTTTTTCTTAAGATTATTTGACTTATATCTGTTTTTCCGTGCATTGATAACCTTCTACTTGATGACAATTAATTTGGAAATATAAAACTTAGGAGAAAACAACATTTTATAACAAAAAAAAACGTACATTTCAAAAGTTTGAAGTCGATTTTACCTCTTCTTTGGTAGTTTTCGGGCTTGCGGCACCATTTAGACTCAATCTATCCGCAACAAAATTTAACAATGTTATTTTTTTTTTGGTATTCAAAAAATACAATTCCGTCCGGTGCTCATAAAAAATTGACAAACAAAAATTTAAGCTCCACCCTAGTAAATAATTATTTAATTTCTTTATAGGTTTTTATACACTCATGGACAAAATTATCGAATATTTTTTGTAAACACTATTACTTAAAAATAATTTTAAATTATTGCCGTAAGCTTATATGTGCTGATATTACTCATTTAGTAGACTAATTACTCAATTGTTTTAAAATAATTTTGACGTTTAATTGACATTAATAGAGTTTATTATTGATTCTCGCAAATTTTATCATAAACAATTGATTACATATTTTATGAATTAAAGTGTATTAAGTCATTGTAGTGTAATTAATTAAGTTATAGTGAATAGTGATTGTGTTTTCCTCAACTGAAAACATCAGTATGCAACCAATCAGACACAATGAAGTTCAAGCGACACAAATTGTGACTCATAATGAAGGATATAAACAAAAAGAAATCACACGACGTGGAAATTTCATACAAAGACCCGGGCAAGAGCGCAAAAGATATACAACAGCAATTGATGATCGATTTTTGATACAAAATTCTACACGAAATCGCACATTAACATCTCAAAAATAATCTCCTAAATGTAAGGCAAATTTATGTGAGTTCAAAAACAGTCAAGCAAAGATTAAAAGAAGCTGGCCTAAAGCCAAGACGTCCGGCTAAAGTACCACGTCTTCTTCAAAATCACAAAACTTGTCAATTAGAATATGCCAGAACACATATTCAGTGAAATATTGAGAATTGGAAAAATGTTCTCTTCGTGGATGAGACTAAAATTCAATTATGGAAGCCAGACGAGCAAAACCACGTCTACAGAAGAGTTGGAGAACGAAACGCCAGCTGTAATCTCATAGAGACCGTTAGTTTTGGAGGTGGCGGTATAATGCTTTGAGCAGGTATTAGTTGACGCACCGAACTCGTGGAAGTGATTGGACGAATGACTAGTGACTTGTATATCAAAAATATACTAGAAGATCATGTTGTGCCATATTAGATATTGGATACGAAAGATTCATATTAATGCACGATAACGCTCAACCGCATGCAGCTAGCACAGTAACTAATTACCTCGATCCAGTCCAGATTCTAAGATTAGATTGGTCACCATATAGCCCTGATTTAAATCCGATCGAACATGTGTAGAATTATCTTAAACGCCGCATACGACAAAGAAACCCTGTTCCCAACTACAATAGAGCAGCTTCGGTTTGCTGCACAAAAAGAGTAGAAAGCAATTCCTCAAGAATATTTTCAAACTCTACTTGGCAGTTTGCCGAGAAGAATGCAAGCAGTAATTAGAGCTCGAGGAAAAAAAAACTATGCAGTTCCTTTAATCAAAAGACTCGTCTTTAAGTATAAAGTAAATATTCTTAATTTTGATAACATTTAGCATCATTTTTTCATTATTTTCTTCTTATAAAAACTTATGATTGTCCACTGAATTTCTTTAAAATAAACTGTTTGTCGTAGTCGATAGTGTTTAAATGACATATTTCATCAAATTTTGTTTTTACAAACAAAAATTATGAAAATTTAAACATATTCGACAATTTTGACCATGAGTGTATGTTAAAATATATGCTAAACTAATTATTTTTGCTTCTTAAAAACTAATATTTGATTAATCTTCAAGATAATGTTAAATGTTGTATTAATAAAAAAAAAACTAATATGAGTCAAAACTAGTCGGTAAGTAACAAAAATAAATAAATCAATAATTCAGCATACAAGTACATATTTTAATAAACATATCCTACTTATATCTATGTATGCACAATTTGGCTTTCATTCAATTTTTTTATTTGTCCAATTTCCACAAAAATATTACTTAAAGCTAGAGAATTGGTTTAGTCGCCGCGTCCTAATAGGATGGTATTTATTAAATCAATTAAGTTTTGTTATTTAGTTGCTCATTTTAACATTAGAATGCTTAATAACAAAATCAAATTAATACTTTGCAAATACAATTTATTAATTAATAAAATAAAATTATCGTTTATGCAGGATTAGTCAAAATTACCGGAGCATCAAAATAATTCTCCAACCGTACAAAATTAAAATAAAAAAAAAATTACAATTTTTTTTTTAAAGAAGCTAGTTTTTTAATATACAGAGTGTTTCCTAACTGGAAAAAAAATTTAGGAACATTTTTTTAATTTCCAACAAAAATCTAAATAATTTTTTTTCTATCTCACTTCGTTTCCGACATCTTAAAAACATACACATTATTTAGAAAAATTTATACTTAGGAAAAAAATCAAACAAAACAACATTACTTTAACAAGTTTGCGTTGATGCAAGCTTTTGATTCTTGTTAAAATCGTTTTCTTTGGTTCGGTTAGTAAAATTTGCTAAAAATGCTGTTCAACGGAGAATACGCAGATATCATTTTTGTTTACGAACTCTGTAATGGTAATGCCCTAGCTGCATGTCGCGAGTATCAATTAAGACTTCCCGACAGAAGGCAACCTTCTTGTCGAGTATTTTCGGACACAATTCGAAGGTTCAGCACATCGTGGCAGAAGAAAAACAAATAGTTCTTGATAAACGACAGGTCAGCGTTAGACGACTTTCCGCCCGTTTACAACTATCTAAAAACTTTGTCTAGAAAACCTTAAATAGAGAAATTCTTCACCCATATCATAGCCAAAAAGTACAACACTTACAACCAGCCGACGACGCAGCACAACTTGCATTTTCTCAATGGCTTCTTGAACAACATCAACAAAATCCTAACTTCTTTAGTTTAGTTCAATATTATGAAGCAATGAATGTATGTTCACAAGATATGGCATTAACATTATACATAATGTGCATATCTGGTCATTAGGAAATCCGTACGCATTTAGGGCACAAACTAACCAACAAAAATTTTCAGTTAACACATGATGTAGGGTTTATAATGGACAACTACTACCCTCTTGCCTTACGTAACACGAGGTGGTACTAACACGATAGAGCACCGCCTCAACAATAATTTTATTGATAGGTGAATTAGTAAAAGAGGTCCAGTAAACTGACTTCAAGATCTTCTGATCTAAATCTATTGGACTTGTATGTGTGGGGGACACATGAAACAATTGGTTTATGCAATAAACAACGTAAAGCTTGAAGTTGAAGAATTGCGAATGCTACATTGCACATTCAAAACACAACAGATTTTGAAGCAGTTTATTCTTTTTTAGTGCCGGCCATGAAACATGAAAATATTGTTAGAATACACCAAAACCCAGCTATAAATTATTGAAAAGTGTAAAGTTCAATTTATAAAACATAAAATATAATCAAATTTGGCCATAAAATATTAAAATTATGCCAAAAAAAATAAAAATCCAGCCAAAAACAGTTTAAACGTGCAATATTCTTAATAAATTAAAATATATAATATTATTATCAAGAAGCACTAAAATCCGGCCATAAACTGTTAAAAACTGCAAGATTCTAAGCATAAAATGACAAAAATAGCAACATCAGGTCTTAAAACCTCAAAATATTGTTAAAGAAACCAAAATTTAGCCTTAAACTATTAAAAATGCAAAATTCAATTCATAAAAAATTTAAAATAACTAAATCCAGTAATAAAACATTAATATTTTCAGATATGTAATTTATTTATAAAATTTCAAAAATAGCATAATGAGGTCTTTAAACAACAACATATTGTTATAAAGCACCAAAACTCGGCCATAAAATATCAAAAATTTGTTTTCAAAATTTTGTGACAAAAAGGGTTAAAAAGTTAAAAATAGCAATATCCGGTTATAAAATACCACCATATTGTCATAAAAAACCAAAATGTACCTATAAAAAGTACAAAATTCTATTTATAAAATGTCAAAAATAATAAAAGTCAGTTAAAAAATATTAAAATTAAGTCAGAAAGAAAGAAAATCCAAGCAAAAACAGTTGAAAAGTGCAAAATACTATTTATAAAAAAGGGAAAAACAGCAAAAATCTAACAATAAATAATTTAAAAAAAAAGGAAATATTGTCTAAAATCCGGCAATAATCTGTCAAAAAGTGCACAATTCTATTTATAAAATGTCAAAAATAGCAAAATATGGCCGATTAAAAACTGTAAAATTCTCTTAAAAAAATGTCAAATTAGCAAAAACCGGCATTAAAACTTTAAACATTTGTCAGAAAGTACGATAAACTCTTTAAAAAGTATAAAAATCTTTTTGCAATTCTGAACTATAATATTGACTTTTCAGTTGCCATTTTCGATGTTATAACTACTTACTTTTTTTCACTAGTGAAAAAAGTAAGCACTTTTTTTCACTACTAATAAACTTCAATTATTTTTAAAATAGCAAATGATTTGTTTTTTTATTATTTTTTATCAACAAATTAAGCGAATATTAAATATATAAAAATGAACAATTATTTATTTAATATAAATATGAACGGTACAATTTGTTAAATCATTCAACTGAACAGAACCTAATGAACCGGTTGTACTACTATTATTAACTTCTCTTGAGGTTGCAGTACAATTAACAACTGATAAATTATTTTCTCCGCAGTCTTTTAAAATCGTAGGTTCTCCTAAAATTTTTGCCGCAATTTGTTTTTTATTCTCAAGCGAGTTCTCCACATAACCTTCAGCAACGCTGCTAGATTTCCATCCTCCATGGCGTTTGAGAATTGACGTATCTACCCCGGAATCAGCTAACAAAGAAGCTGAAGATCTTCTGAAAGCGTGACCAGTATACTGATCACTATTGGGCAAAGCAAGAAAATTAGCAATTATTTTTGGAAAGCTTCCCATTGTGTTTATTCCTACTGGTTGAGTGATGCATTTCCCGTTTCGTAACCCAACAAAAAAGCGGTTGATAGATTGTGGTCGTAGGTTTATATATTTCCTAACTATTTCAAGCAAGTTGACGCCTTGGATTTTTCCCTCTGTTACAACAAACTGTCTTGAAACTTTTGTTTTACTATCTGGCACAGAAACTTTTATGCATCCTCCAATATCTTCAATATCTGATACAGTCATCTTAGTTAGTTCATCTCGGCGACATGCACCAAATATACCCATAATTAAAGCCACCTAAGAAATATAATCGAAAAATTAAATTTAATTGAAAACATGTTAATATATTTTTACCTTCACTAGTAGATATGTTTCGTCATTCGCTTGCTTCAAAAATGCATCAATTTGATTTTTCGTAAATATTTTGGATTTTTTAGGTTTATATCCTTCTGACTTTCGTTTCAAAAAAGCTATTACATTAGTAAATTTGCTGATATCTATGTTCTTTTTCATATTCAACGTAGCTCTTAACATTGAATACTGGGTCCAAGTTGTTGAAGCTTTTTGATTCGTCATTTTTTGTGCAAAATAAGCAAGTATTACCTTCTCCGTGATTATTTTAATATTTTTCAGTATGCACCATTTCTCAAATTTCTTGTATGCGGCTTCATATAAATGTTTTGATTTTGTTGGCAGCAAGGTTGATATAGCAGCTTGTGCAGCTGCTTCTATATCTGCAGGTATATCGTCGTCGGATTCACTCATATTTAATAATTGTTAATTCACAATGGGGTTGACAGCATCCACTATACTTTTTTATCGGTTTGTTTATGTGTGTATGGCAACGCAAAATAAAGTACGCTCAAAACTTGACGCAATATGTTAACTAGATTGTAATAACATCCATAAAAAAACAATAATTATCAGAAACTTGCGAATTATACTCCAAAATTGCAAAAAATAGTGTATGTTACACGTGTAAAATGCGTGTTTTTTTACTCGTCGCATTATAGATCTCGTTCTTCGAACTCGATCTATAATTTGCGACTCGTTAAAAAAACACTATCATTTTACAACTTGTAACATAAATAACTATTTCTTGTTCCAAGCAATATTACTAATCCTAATAATGTGAATGATTATTTTGTTAATATGATAACAAATGCATATAAAATAACTTTACTTAATTTCCATAAAATGGATAATAGTGTGACCTTAAATCATTGCCGTTCTTTTATAATAAAGTAATGATTTGTGACAGTCTTGTTCTTTCATGCTTGCAAATTCTATATACAGAAAAAATAGAGGATGGTTAACTATGGTCCAAAGAAAAGAATGTCATATAAAAACTAAATAAATTAGTTTAGAATAAAGTCTATTTTAATAAATAATTTTTGATTCTATTAATTTTTATATTTAATTTGTTTGTACTTTCTTTGATACAGTAATAATGTTCATTCTATTTTATTTTTAACTCATACAATTTGTATATATTATCACAAAATCTTTAAAAAATGTATTTTTAATATTTTAAATTTTAATGTAGTATATAGATTAGACAGGTTCTTAAATTTTGGTTGTCAATTTTTTTGTGTGCACCCTCAGAAAGTGAATTTCAACCCTTAAGAGTAAAAAAAAAAAACGTGTCGCACTGCCTCTGAAGTTTTAATTGAAATAGTTGGATCGTTCTGAGATAATCATTGTGTCACATTTTAACTATTGTGATGTTTTACATAGTCTTGTCTAGATAACAAATATCAAATCCAAATAACTTGGACTGATTCATAAAATAAGAAAAAAATGCTAATTTCTAAACTTAGATGGCTTACAGGCTGGATAATCATGTTTCAACAAAGAAAATACCATTTAAAATATTGATTCATAAAATTATTCAATAAAATTCCTAGTTATCTATATAGCAACATGAGCATAACACAAGTGTCCACTTATAATTTTCTATCGAATGATTGCTATGAGTTGTGTGTGTACCAGTCATACGAGTATTATCATTTTGATTAATTGTAATTTTATTTTATTTTGTTGATTATTGATTTGTATTTTAGTTATAATGTGTACTTACATTAAGTTACATATAGACAAGGTAAAGTACAAGAACAAGTGGAATAATACAAATATTTTAAAATTTATAGTACTATTTTTTTATTCATATAATATATATATATTTTTTAATAGAGTATCAACTTTATTGTTATTATTATTATATAAATTCGATATGCATTGAAACTTGTGTGATAAACATTCAGCTCTTAAATAATAACTTTTTTAAGATCACTCTTCATTATTAAAATACTTTTCACTTCAACGAACTCCTAGCAATAGTAATTTTATATTTAGTAAATTAACAAAAATCAGTTTCATTAACAGACTTCAAAGTTTAATAAACAATACTCAATGCGAGATGTGATAACAAAGTGCATGCAGATTATGTAACAATTCTTAATTTAACAGTTTTCTATTTTGCACCAAAAATAAAATCACCATAAAACGATATTGGGCATCGCCATACGCCTTGGTTGAAAACAAGTTCAGTTTTATACAGAGTGGGTCTGACTCATTGACTGTCTAACCCAATTAAAATAATAATGCAGTTAATTTGATTGTCTTTTATTCAATAATTGGGAAAAGTTTTCCACTAGGGATAGATTAAATAGACAATTTGAACTTTAATAATGATTTATTTCAACATTTTCGTGATAGTTGTTTTTGTTCACAACTTATCAGTATTGACTAAATGATCAAATAAATCATTATTGAAATTCAAATTGTCTATTTAATCCATAATACTTTCAAAAATGCATTTTTTAAATAAAATAAAAATAAAACTTTTACATTTTGTATTTAATACATTTTTAAAATTTATATAAAAAACCATAGCTATATAAAAGTTCTATCACCGATTTATCTCAAGCATACAAGTACCACAATAAACTGTTTTAAATCAATTTATTTAATTACATCGTGTTTGAACTATTAATTGTATCAAATTGCTTTTTTTTTCATTTATAACTATATTTCCACTCTATTAATATCATTTAATCTTAACTGTGTGTGTCTTCTGTATACTGTTAGTAATTTTTGTTTGTTTTATTGCATTGTAGTGCTGAAAAAGTCTTCAAAACGTAAAAATTAATTACAAAATAAATATAATTTAAAACATTGACCTAGTAACCTGATGATTTAATAGTATATTAAAGTAGCGTTTTATAAGTCAACAAACAAATCCAATAAAATGGTTTTATAAAATAAGTTATTTATACTATTTTTTTTATTTTGCATTTCTAATTCATTTAAATTGAAATGCAAACATTATATTGATTAGTTATTTCACAAATGTTCCGTACACGTAATGACTCCATTACGATAAGCGTTAAATAATAAAATTTGTTTTATAAAAACAGCATTTTACATGATAATAAACGCAAAACTGGCCTCGTATAACCGTAACTAATAATTGACATATTGGTTCTATATTACTCTCTCAACTCAAATCTTACATTTTAAACATAAAAGATAAATCTTATTATTATAGATTTAATAAAGTACCCAATAAACCATTAAAAATAATCATTAATAAAAAAAATGACGTCACAAGAAAAATAATATAACACAACTTATAAAAGAATAATTTCAATGTATCATGTTTGTCCAATTAATGATGTCATCAAGTGTAAACATTTTTTTATAAAAATTTCCATGGCTTGAATATATAATTACAATTTATGATTTATAATAATATTATTAATTACACTCCAAATATGATTTTTATTGAAGTACCTATTATAGTAAATAATTAATACTACAATGGCTTTTTGAAATTTAAGAAAGCAATAATACCTTAATTACTCACACGTTTTGATTATTGATAAAATTCTATCCATTCTTAAAACTTTCAACAGATGCAACATTGTGAGAAACCGCAATGATTACACTACAATAAACACAGAAAATATTTAATCAGTGCCAACCCAATCATTTTTTATTCAATAAAGCATTAGTTAAAAACATGTCAAAATAGTACTATAAAATCGCCTACTTTAAAAAGACCTAAATTTACCAATACATTAATGTATAATTTATAAAATGAAGCTTATTTTTAGAGTAAAGTATTTTATTAAAACCTTTATACAGCTAATTAATCATATGATTACGATAGACATTTATAACAAATAAAAACATTGATCATATAATTTATTAGTTGCTCAAGAGTGTTAAAAAAAATTAAATAAATTTAAAAATATTTTATGTTTTCAAATTGAATGTCATCAACTAGAAAGTCATACAATGCGTAGAAAAAAAAGATGTTAAATAATCTTATAAAATAAATACAAATAAAAAAAAAATCGTAATTATTATTTTGAAAAAAAAAATCAAACTTAACATGTTTTTCTACACACAATTTACAACCAAAATGAGTACTGTTAGTATAATCACTTGAAAATGATTTTTTTTTTCTTAAGATTATTTGACTTATATCTGTTTTTCCGTGCATTGATAACCTTCTACTTGATGACAATTAATTTGGAAATATAAAACCTAGTAGAAAACAACATTTTATAACAAAAAAAAAGTACATTTCAAAAGTTTATAAGTCGATTTTACCTCTTCTTTGGTAGTTTTCGGGCTTGCGGCACCATTTAGACTCAATCTATCCGCAACAAAATTTAATTTAATTTTTTTTGGTATTTAAAAAATACAGTTCCGTCCGGTGCTCATAAAAAAATTGACAAACAAAAATTTAAGCTCCAGCCTAGTAAATAATAATTTAATTTCTTTGTAGGTTTTTATACACTCATGGACAAAATTATCGAATATTTTTTGTAATCCCTATTACTTAAAAATAATTTTAAATTATTGCCGTAAGCTTATATGTGCTGATATTACTCATTTAGTAGACTAATTACTCATTTGTTTTAAAATAATTTTGACGTTTAATTGACATTAATAGAGTTTATTATTGTTTCTCGCAAATTTTATCATAAACAATTGATTACATATTTTATGAATTAAAGTGTATTAAGTCATTGTAGTGTAATTAATTAAGTTATAGTGAATAGTGTTTGTGTTTTCCTCAACTGAAAACATCAGTATGCAACCAATCAGACACAATGAAGTTCAAGCGACACAAATTGTGACTCATAATGAAGGATATAAACAAAAAGAAATCACACGACGTGGAAATTTCATACAAAGACCCGGGCAAGAGCGCAAAAGATATACAACAGCAATTGATGATCGATTTTTGATACAAAATTCTACACGAAATCGCACATTAACATCTCAAAAATAATCTCCTATATGTAAGGCAAATTAATGTTAGTTCAAAAACAGTCAGGCGAAGATTAAATGAAGCTGGCCTAAAGCCAAGACGTCCTGCCAAAGTACCACGTCTTCTTCAAAATCACAAAACTTGTCGATTAGAATTTGCCAGAACACATATTCAGTGAAATATAGAAAATTGGAAAAATGTTCTCTTCACGGATAAGACTAAAATTCAATTATGGAAACCAGGCAGGCAAAACCACGTCTACAGAAGAGTTGGAGAACGATACGCCAGCTGTAATCTCATAGACTGTTAGTTTTGGAGGTGGCGGTATAATGCTTTGAGCAGGTATTAGTTGAGAAAGACGCACCGAACTCGTGAAAGTGATTGGACGAATGTCTAGTGACTTGTATATCAAAAATATACTAGAAGATCATGTTGTGCCATACTAGATATTGGATACGAAAGATTCATATTAATTCACAATAACTTTCAACCGCATGCAGCTGGCACAGTAACTAATTACCTCGATCCAGTCCAGATTCTAAGATTAGATTTGTCACCATATAGCCCAGATTTAAATCCGATCGAACATGTGTAGGATTATCTTAAACGCCACATACGACAAAGAAATAGAGCAGCTTCGGTTTGCTGCACAAAAAGAGTAGAAAGCAATTCCTCAAGAATATATTCAAACTCTACTTGGCAGTTTGCCGAGAAAAATGCAAGCAGTAATTAGTGCTCGAGGAAAAAAAAGTATGCAGTTCCTTTAATCAAAAGACTCGTCTTTAAGTATAAAGTAAATATTCTTAATTTTGATAACATTTAGCATCATTATTTTCTTCTTATAAAAACTTATAATTTTCCACTGAATTTCTTTAAAATAAACTGTTTGTGGTAGTCGATAGTGTTTAAATGACATATTTCATCAAATTTTGATTTTACAAACAAAAATTATGAAAATTTAAACATATTCGACAATTTTGACCATGAGTGTATGTTAAAATATATGCTAAACTAATTATTTTTGCTTCTTAAAAACTAATATTTGATTAATCTTCAAGATAATGTTAAATGTTGTATTAATAAAAAAAAAAACTAATATGAGTCAAAACTAGTCGGTAAGTAACAAAAATAAATAAATCAATAATTCAGCATACAAGTACATATTTTAATAAACATATCCTACTTATATCTATGTATGCACAATTTGGCCTTCATTCAATTTTTTTATTTGTCCAATTTCCACAAAAATATTACTTAAAGCTAGAGAATTGGTTTAGTCGCCGTGTCCTAATATGATGGTATTTATTAAATCAATTAAGTTTTGTTATTTAGTTGCTCATTTTAACATTAGAATGCTTAATAAAAAAATCAAATTAATACTTTGCAAATACAATTTATTAATTAATAAAATAAAATTATCGTTTATGCAGGATTAGTCAAAATTACCGGAGCATCTAAATAATTCTCCAACCGTACAAAATTAAAATAATTTTTTTTTTTTAAATAAGCTATTTTTTTAATATACAGAGTGTTTCCTAACTGGAAAAAAAGTTAGGTACATTTTTTTAATTTAAAACAAAAATCTAAATAATTTTATTTCTATCTCACTTCGTTTCCGACATCTTAAAAACATACACATTATTTAGAAAAATTTATACTTAGCAAAAAAATCAAACAAAACAACATTACTTTAACAAGTTTGCGTTGATGCAAGCTTTTGATTCTTGTTAAAATCGTTTTCTTTGGTTCGGTTAGTAAAATATGATAAAAATGCTGTTCAACGGAGAATACGCAGATATCATTTTTGTTTACGAACTCTGTAATGGTAATGCCCTAGCTGCATGTCGCGAGTATCAATTAAGACTTCCCGACAGAAGGCAACCTTCTTGTCGAGTATTTTCGGACGCAATTCAAAGGTTCAGCACATCGTGGCAGAAGAAAAACAAATAGTTGACGCAGTTCTTGATAAACGAGAGGTCAGCGTTAGACGACTTTCCGCCCGTTTACAACTATCTAAAAACTTTGTCTAGAAAACCTTAAATAGAGAAATTCTTCACCCATATCATAGCCAAACAGTACAACTCTTACAACCAGCCGACGACGCAGCACAACTTGCATTTTCTCAATGGCTTCTTGAACAACATCAACAAAATCCTAACTTCTTTAGTTTAGTTCAATATTATGAAGCAATGAATGTATGTTCACAAGATATGGCATTAACATTATACATAATGAGCATATCTGGTCATTAGGAAATCCGTACGCAGTTAGGGCACAAACTTACCAACAAAAATGTTCAGTTAACACATGATGTAGGGTTTTTAATGGACAACTACTACCCTCTTGCCTTACGTAACACGACGTGGTACTAACACGATAGAGCACCGCCTCAACAATAATTTTATTGATAGGTGAATTAGTAGAAGAGGTCCAGTAAACTGACTTCAAGATCTTCTGATCTAAATCTATTGGACTTGTATGTGTGGGGGACACATGAAACAATTGGTTTATGCGGAGCCAATAAACAACGTAAAGCTTGAAGTTGAAGAATTGCGAATGCTGCATTGCACATTCAAAACACAACAGATTTTGAAGCAGTTTATTCTTTTTTAGTGCCGCCCATAAAACATGAAAATATTGTTAGAATACACCAAAACCCAGCTATAAATTATTGAAAAGTGTAAAGTTCAATTTATAAAACATCAAATATAATCAAATTTGGCCATAAAATATTAAAATTATGCCAAAAAAATAAAAATCCAGCCAAAAACAGTTTAAACGTGCAATATTCTTAATAAAAAAATTAAAATATATAATATTATTATCAAGAAGCACTAAAATCCGGCCATAAACTGTTAAAAACTGCAAGATTTTAAGCATAAAATGACAAAAATAGCAACATCAGGTCTTAAAACCTCAAAATATTGTTAAAGAAACCAAAATTTAGCCTTAAACTATTAAAAATGCAAAATTCAATTCATAAAAAATTTAAAATAACTAAATCCCGTAATAAAACATTAATATTTTCAGATATGTAATTTATTTATAAAATTTCAAAAATAGCATAATGAGGTCTTTAAACAACAACATATTGTTATAAAGCACCAAAATTCGGCCATAAAATATCAAAAATTTGTTTTCAAAATTTTGTGACAAAAAGGGTTAAAAAGTTAAAAATAGCAATATCCGGTTATAAAATACCACAATATTGTCATAAAAAACCAAAATGTACCTATAAAAAGTACAAAATTCTATTTATAAAATGTCAAAAATAACAAAAGTCAGTTGTAAAATATTAAAATTAAGTCAGAAAGAAACAAAATCCAAGCAAAAACAGCTGAAAAGTGCAAAATACTATTTATAAAAAAGTGAAAAACAGCAAAATCTAACAATAAATAATTTAAAAAAAAATTAAAATATTGTCTAAAATCCGGCAATAATCTGTCAAAAAGTGCATAATTTTATTTATAAAATGTCAAAAATAACAAAATCTGGCCGTTTAAAAACTGTAAAATTCTCTTAAAAAAATGTCAAATTAGCAAAAACCGGCATTAAAACTTTAAACAATTGTCAGAAAGTACGATAAACTCTTTAAAAAGTATAAAAATCTTTATGAAATCTCTGAAATAACAAAACTCAGCTATAAAATATGAAAAGTAATGTTGAGAGAATAATCTAAATAATTTTCAACAAAGTTTTAACTCAACTATACAGGGATTACCGGAAAACCTAAATAATTCTCCAATAGTAAATTTCAAAATAAGTTTCAAATACAAGTTTTTTTTAGTTTTAAGCAAAATAATTTATAAAAATATTTTTAATATACAGGGTTGTTCATTCTATTGTAGAAATTTAACTTTTTTTTCAAATAAATAAATTAATTGGGAGTGTTTTTGTAAAAATATTTTTTTTATAAAATGGATCATTTTTGAGTTATAAGCAAACTTCTGAACGTAAAATAAAAAACATTTTCACACAAACATTCATATTTATTTTAACCAATCGGATAAAAAAAAAGAGTAATAACATTTAAAACAATTAATAAAACAATCATTAAATCATTAAAAAACGTAAAAATGTACAAGGAGTTCTATTTAAAAAAATTAAAAAATCGTAATTTCCATAATAAAATAAACACACTGTATATTTTTGCAATTTTAATTTTTAAAACTAGTGTTAGAACTAAGTTTAAAACAAATTTAAAAAAATACAAGGTGTTTATTTGATTATAATTTTTTTTTTTAAATAGAACACCCTGTATATTATTATTTTTTTAATGATTTAATGATTGTTTTATTAATTGTTTTAAATGTTATTACTCTTTTTATCCGTTTGATTAAAATAAATATAAATGTTTGTGTAAAAATGTTCTTTAAGTTCAGGAATTTGCTTATAACTTAAAAATGGTGCATTTTATAAAAAAGTAATTTTACAAAAAATACTCAGAATTAATCTCAATATGGACATTTTGTATTCTAAAAAAATAGGCATAATCCCCAAGAAAATATTGTTGTCATTAAAATCATCTAAAAGCAAGATATTGAAAACGCAGCAAAATGATGTCTCGCAATTTTCTTTTTGCTTATGTCTACTACAGTACGTGCGAAACATCTCCCGCAACCTAAACTAAAGTCGCAACCCAAGGTTAAGAACCACTGATCTAGATCAATTCATAAGATCAATATTTTTGCAAAATCCGTCCTTTAACAACACTACCAAAATCTGCTACGTCACTAAATTTTTTTTTTTTTATCAACTTTAATTACGGCCGGCTTGATGTTTGTTGTAAATTAAACTTTATACGGGCAAAAGCCAAAATCTTTTCTCAAAATTCATTATGACATTGTGCTGCAAAATTTCAATTGTAGAATACAACAGCAAATTGAAATGTTATAGTTCTATTTTAAACTTTCCACTGCAATGGCAATGTTTTCAATTAAACGTCTCAATCAAATGTGTGTTGTAGTGAACCGCTTTCTTTAAATTTTGTCATTAGCTTCCTTAGTTCTATCTCATTTTGATTTTGTTCACTTATTCGTGGCTCTTATCAAAAATTGAGCAGGGTGAACGTTTTCACCAAGATTTAAAAGATATGGAGAGGCAATACCAAAAAAGATGAGATACACACATGATGGCTGACTACTGTTGGAACATTTAAAGAGATTGTTTGGGAATAGTGCATTCCAGAAAATCTTACAAAGAAAAATTTATTCCTTAAAATTAAAATTATTTGATTATCTCACTTCGGACAACAAAAAAGTATGGAAATTGTATCATTTCCTTTATATGACACTCAATAAAATTGTATAAATATTTTTTACTTAATTAGTCCTATTATTCCTCAAATTTTTATCAATTAAGTTATAGCATTGGTATATGAAATTAAACAATAAAAGCATAAAAATTGACTATAAACGACAATATTTTGTAGAACAAAAACTTGTGTTGTAATAGGCAAAAACTGTTAAAATTTTTGAAATCAGCACCCCAAAATTAGGTAAAAACAAATAACAATTCAAAGTCAGCAAAATTTGTGTTCCCCAGTTATAGATGGCAACTGTCAAATAAAAACTTCAAAAAGTTGGACTAACATTTTCGACTCTTGATACACTATATACTATTTCCGCCATAGAGCTACTGCAGAACAAATTTTAGCAAAGCATCACATACAATCCAAAATACGAGTAAAATTTTTCAGGGTGTTCAGGTAAAAAAATTACTTAGTCAAATAAATAATTTGCATATTAATCCTCGTTTTCGCTTATCATAATCCAGGTTTGCATAACACATAATGCAAACAAGTATAGGACATGTAAACCATAGAATGTTTAAAAAAGTTCAGATTTGCTCTAGTTATAAAACGCATTCACTCACTTAGCACCCAACAAGACAGATGCCAATAAATAAATTATGAGATGAAGTCTTAGATTGACCAATATGTACCATACCATGTAATTACATGTAAGTATCAAGTTCAAATCAAAAACAAAATTTATGTTTAAAAAATTGTGTGATTTAGTAATAAATCAGAATAAGCAACTAATAGCTATTTGCGCAATAATTTAAGAAACATAATTTAGGATAAGATTATTAAAAACAGTATTTAGAATTTCATAAACTGATATATAATAGTTTTCCAAAATGTAGTTGAAAAAATTATTAACTTGCAGAAATTATTTTCAATTAAGTTCTGTCAAGAATTGATATTTAAAAGATTTTATGTTCAGCAATTTGTAATTTAAAAACAGCATCAAAGAAATAAAAATAATTATATAATAACAGATCACTTGACATTATAAAAAAATGCGAAGAAATTTACAAGAACACGCAATTAGTCCTGCAATGGTCGTGATCCAACCAACCCCTTTTCAAGAGGGGCCGGTTGGAACGAGGTCCGAAAGCCGCGAGCAGTCAATTCGCGCGCAGTGTCTTCAGCCAAAAGGGGTCGTCAGAATATAAAAAAAAACACGAGATATTTTGTCATCCGAACCCCTTTCGGCATAAATGTCTCCGCAAAATATAATTAGAGGAGAGCGACCCTTGTTTAATTTGGATCGTCTTCCCATCCCCACGTGCTCTGGAGATAAAAAAACTTAACCGACTTACACCAATAACTGCTAATTAAATTAACTTTTTAATGGGGCGCTCTTTTTCACTCGCCGCTCGCAAATGGGCCCGAATTTATTTCGATGCTTGTTATCTGTATATTATCTTCGCGGGGTGGGCCCCTAACGGGGACGAGAGAAAGAGAGCGGAAAGGGTTGCCGCTTTAATTCCTATCGTTTGTCTTGTTCTTTTTTTATATGCACACTCTTCTTTTTTTGCTGTTCGTGTTGCCGCTTGTTTTATTATCGGCGTACACAATTCTCCTCGGTTATTAAAAATTATCATAAAAATGGGAACCGTCTGGTGCGTTCTTAATTCCTTAATAGTTATTGCCCTTTTTGGAATATCTATTAAAATTAACATTGAAAGAATTAATTTGTTGCAGCTTACAATTTTGTTCATCCATCGATGGTGTAAGCTTGCCAAGAATCTCAATTATTCGAACCATTAGGTGTTATATATTTTTTGTTTTGTTTGTTTCTGAATAGAAAGGGGAACATAAATAAATTGTGGCAAGTTTCCGAATCGAGCCCCTCGGATTGGGGGCGCGATACGTGCTCATGTATAACACACGAACGCGGAGCAACATAATTTAGTGGACATGTTGATATACAAACAATCTTTAATGAAATTCTTGTTGTTCATTAATAGAACATTACGAAGCTGGGGAGCTGTATGCAGAAACACGTTTAGGGCCAGTATCGCCGGAACGAACATTGCAAACCCCAAAATTATAGAGTACGCTGAAATTAACAAACGGCAATACGGTGCTTAATAGTGGAAGGGTGGTTTAAACAGATATATAATATGTTATATGTACATTCTATGCCCCGGCAGCTCGCGCGCGAAATTCCACCAGTGAAAATCACAATGGGGTACACCCTCCCATTTCGTCCAAACCATAATAAAACGTAATTATTTAACAAAAAGTAAGAAGTTTTAAAGTGTTTTATTTCTTTTATAACAATTTACTAACAATTTAATGAAAACTTATTTTCTTATTAGATGTAGAAATCTTATAAATTCATTCAAAAAATGTTCGCTTTTCTTTATTAATACATATTAAGCTTTTATTAACAAATCAAAACGACAAAGGTTGTGTTATTTTATTATTAGTTTGATTTATGTAATAATCATTAAAACACTATCTAAAAAGCGTTTTACTCATAGCCCGATGCTTGATTGATATCGGCAAAAAATCTATACATTTTAATACTTAAGTAATGACATTGTCTGGCGCTTTTTTGCAAACCGTCGTTCTGAATAGTTCTTGAAATAATATCAGTTTTTTTTTTAAATTTTAATAAATAAAGTTTTATCTATTTTTATATTTATAATTCAAGATATAATTATAGACAGTGTCATTCGGACATTAGATATTACAAGCCAAAAAATCTTTTTAAAAATTGCAAGCAAAATCTATGATTTTGAAGGCAGCTATAGACAACTACAAGTGTTTTACAATTTAGTTACGTCAAACAGTCAGTTTAAAATTTTGAATGTATGAAGAAACTTTAAAACCTTAAAATTCCTGAAAAAAAAAAGGAAGACTTCTTGGAAAACTTCGTAATAGCTCATGGAACTCAACAACTCTTAGGTTTAGTTGAGTCTTTTTTTAGAGACAAAAAACTTTAAATCGAAATAAAACAAAAACAAATTTCCATCCATAAAATTGGCTTTATTTGACAGATCATTTTATAATAGTAATGTTTGAATATGATTTCGCACATGTAACCGTCGCGGCTGGCGCGTACATGGCGTAATTACGTTTCTTTAAATGATGCTTTCATCAATAAAATAATGTTTGTAAATTGTAACATTGATAAAGCATGTTCTCGTTTTTATTCTTTTATTTTTGACATAATTGACCTGTGTTCCAAAAATTAGTGGGACTTGTAAAAAAACCTTTAAATTTCCTATATGGATTTCTAGAGAACTGAAAGACCTGGTCATCATCATTATCAATCAACCCCTTAGCGTCCACTGTTAGACATAGACCTCCCCTGTGATTGCCCACTCCTTCCAATCTTGGGCTGTTTGTATCCAGTTAGTGACCATTTGTCTGCGCGTGGCCTCCACTCAAGGAACCTTTTTGTCCACCTTCCATCTTTCATCCGTGCTACGTATCCAGCCCAATTCTACTTCAGTCTGGCTATTCGTTCGATGACATCCGTAATGCCAGTTCTTCCGCGTATGTCTTAGTTTCTAATATGATCTCTCAGTGATACCCCAAGCATTAACCGCTCCATTTTGCGTTGGCTTATTTTGAGCTTCCTTGTTGATGCATTGGTTAGAGTCAAAGTTTCAGCGTCGGGCAAAACACATTAATCAAAGACTTTACGTTTCAGGCAAGTTAGTAGTTCGCTTTTAAACACTTGTTTCCATTTTCCGTATGCAGCCCAAGAAAAGATGATTTTTCTGTTTATCTCGCATGTTCAGTTGTCTCTCAAGATTCTTACTTCATGACCAAGAAATGTATATTTTTTCACCAGCTACACTTCTCTGTTACCAATTTTGATAATCTCACTGGGTACCAAATTTTTCATGAATTTTGTTTTTGACAAGTTCATTTTCAAACCAACTTGGGCACATCTTCCAGCATAAGTTTCGCGTCTAATAAATTGTCGGATGCTATGACAATGTCGTCTGAAAACGTAGGTTGATGAAGTTTTTGCATTCTATATTTAAGTCCCTCTTTTCCCAATTTAGCTTTTTGAATGCATGCTCTAAAACGACAATTAATAGTTTCGGAGATATTGTGTCACCTTGCCGTACACCTCTGCCGATTGGGATATGGCTTGTGTTCTCGTGCAGTTTTACTATCATAGTTGCGCTTTTGTAGATGTTGTAAATAAGCTTTGTGTATCGATAGTCGATCCGGCATTCTATTAATGACTCTAAAGCTGCATTTAACTCAACAGTGTCAAAGGCCTTATCGAAATCAATAAACGTGAGAACAATTGGTCAGGTATTTACTAAAAAAATTACACAATCATATGCGATATTTCATTCAGTAACTGACTACTACAAATTCAGTGCTACCCGTGATAAATGTAAGCATTTGGCTGATAAGTGTTATTCTAATCTCATTAAAAAGGTGAAAGATACGATTAAATCTAATCCTAAAACTAGTAGCAATTAAATTCCTTCAACTTTTATGAATGATGTTTCTTAAATTGACACTAGTGATGGTATAATAGATCTCTTTGAAAATTTGTTCGAATCTGTAAAGACCGCTATCTACATTTACGGGTTTGCCCAATAACTATAACTTACCACCTATTCATTCTCATATAAATAAATATATAACGTACTCGACAAACTATCAGCATTGAAGTCCAACAACTGTCCAGAGACTGATAAAATGAGTGCTTCTTTCCTTCTTTCCTTCCATTTGCCCTAAGCCGACCTGTGTGGCTTTTATTTAACTTATCTCTAACCACTGGTACTTTTCCTACTTGCTGGAAACAAGCTTTTATCACTCCAATACATAAATCTGGTGCCAAAAATGATGTTAAAAACTATAAGCCTATATCCATTTTATTGGTTGTGCCAAAAGCTACAAGACATTTGACTACCGCTCTGCAATCGGAAATTGCTCCGATTTAAGATAGATTCAATTTATACTGACTTTTCAAAAGCATTTGATACGTTGATCACAAAATACTTATTAGTAAACTGCGTTGTATTGGCATTGATGGCATCCTATTACAGTGGATTCAATCTTATTTAACGGACATATCCCAACTTGTTCACATTGGTCAATGCGATTCGCAAAATTTTGACGTTACGTCAGGGGTTCGTCAGGGATCACACCTAGAGGCACTACTGTTCAATATTTTTATCTACCATGTAGTAAACTGTTTTACGAATGCGCGCTGTTTACTGTTTGCTGACAACATAAAAATCTTATGACAATTCATACATTAGACGATGCTTGATAAGGAGATGTAGACTTTTTCTAGTTGGTGTCAGACTAATTGCCTATCACTTAACTTGAATAAGATATTCCCTGATAGATGAACCGCTGTCCAGAGTTAACACTATTCGTAATTTAAGTGTGACGTTTGACACTAACTTAGCATTTACTTCGCATATCAATATCATTGTGGCTAAAGCATATCAGCTGTTAGGCTTTGTCAAGCGCAATTCCAAGGAGTTTCGTGATCCTAAAACCAATGTTAATCTTTACAACGCTTTAGTACGCCCACACCTCGAATATTGCTCAAATGTGTAGTCTCCATATACCACAGTAGGTAAGGAAAAAGTTGAACAAATAAAAAAAATTGTTTGTTTCTTAGCATATAAATGCAACATTGTTGGCAGCTACAAAGAACTGCTGTCTATTTTCAAAATGACCAGTCTTGAGAAAAGACGTTTTAACTTTGTCATAATATTAGTTTTTAAAGTGCTTCATAAAATTATTGATTGTCCTGACTTGCTTAGTTCAATTGATATTCATGTTCCTGCTCGTGTTTTACGCAAGGACTATTTATTTCATCCTATTTGGCGTACTGATTATGCACAAATTTCTGCGTCTACATGTATTTTACGGCATGCTCATGAGATAAATGTAGATTTTTTTAAGGATTCTTTTAATACCCTGCGTCGTGCCCTTAACAAACACAATCGTGATCTTTTTGTATATTAAATGTTTAAATTTTTAATGCTAGTAATTATTAGTAATTTTATATATTAATTATAGTATTTTTAAACAGTATATATACATACTTGTAATGGCCTCCGTTAAGTAATAAATAAATAAATAAGTAATCTGGAAATCCAATTTTCACACACTGTTCGCAGTAAATTAGGCTGTATTTCGGCAATAATGCGTCGAATGTTGGCTTCCAAGTGCTCAATTCTTTCTGGTTTATCAGTGTAGACATGGGACTTTACATATCCCCAGAAAAATAATCTAATGGCGTCAAATCGCACAAACAAGGTGGACAGTTAATAAGTCCATTTCCTAAAACTAATCGTTTGAAATGTTTCTTTCAGTAAATTAATTATATATATATATGTTTCGACAATGGCTTGTGGATTAATATCGATCCAAATGCAACAATCCAGTTTTTGACAAAAGTGTGCTTCATCACTGAACAAAATTTTCAAATAAAATTGTGGATCAATAGCAATGTTTTCGGCCCATTCAACAAATGTATGGCGCAAACAATGATCGTGCTGCTTCAATTCCTGTACAAGTTGAATCCTGTGAACTCGTAAACCAAGATATTTTTGCAAAATTTTCCATAAATGGAATGAATAGGCACAAGTTTAATTGTTGAGCACGATGACGAATACATACATTCAGATCATCATTAACACTAAGCTGCACACTATTATTCGCTTCTTGTGTGCCCACTGTACAACGTCGTACTAGATGCATATTATCGTTTAGATTAAATGTATTGCAAAAACGATCCCTAATTTCTCAAATTAATCGCTCTAAGGGACAATTTTGAGTACCATACAATGCACGTAATGCCCGATAAGTTTCTCGAACTGAACCATGTTTTCCAAAATAAATTTGAAAAATGTTGCATACGTTGCTCCGGCGTGTGTCTATTCATGGTGAATTTTCAAACCAAACAAGCCTCAAAACAACCAAGAACTGTCAAATCTGATGTCACAGATAATAATAATAATAATTTATTAACGCAACTGCATTTACAAGATAACAGTGATGTCAGTTTAAAGTTCTACGCCTCTAAAAAAAACCTTAAGTAAAATAATGCTTTATGTTTCATTAACAAAAAACCAGTTGGAATTGTTGTCAAAAAAGAGAACAACTTTTTACTAGAATAAAGAACTTTCATTATTGCCGAAATACAGCCTGATTTGTTTAGTGCTTCTAATCCAATTAGCAACTTACGATGCCTCCAGTAAGAATTAAAAAAAAATTCCATATTTTAGATTTTAAAAGCAGGTCTGACCTTTCGATAAACCGGTAGAAGACTAAATCGAAACCAAACTAGAGTCGCTAGAATATGATCTGTATGAACAGAGGAAGCTATATACAGCGACCACGTCCAGCAAAAAGCATTGTAAAAGCTGCAATATTGGTGCAGATTGAATATTAGACGGATGGCCACACGAAGTCAGTTTCAGACAATAAGGTCCATTGCTGTAAAGGATTTCTTCTTTTAGTCTTCATTCATACCGACCAAATCAAAAAGAACTTGCAATGCTGCCAGACTTATATAGTGTCAAGAGTGGCAAGGCTTGAGCCACCAATAGAGTAAAATCGTTTTCAGTGATGAATCAAGGTTATGTTTGTTGGTAAATTATGCTATTCATGCAAATGATATCAAATGACATCTTCCAGCAGAGTAACGCAAGGCCACACACTGCTAACACTATCAGAAGGTACTTAGAGTACAGCTCCAAATATAGTCTTGGCCACGATCACCAGACTTATAACTTCAGCATCATCAAATACTAAGCAAGTCACAAAACCACAAAACTAAAGGCCAAATCCTATACTGCCTTTGGTATCAAAGCTACTAGATAGATATAATGATAAGGTTTTAAAAAAAAAAAATAATAGATATGAATCAAAATGGGTTTCAAAAATCTAAAGGCACCGTTATAAACCAAAGTCTAGATAAAAACATACACGTCTTGTTTGTTGATTTTTCTAAAAGATTTGATACATAAAAAACTAATTCAACTCCTAGAGAACAATGAAATCTGAAGAGATGCTAAATAAAACATGGCTTACAAATTACCTAGAGGAACAAAAGTTTAAAGTAAAAGTAGGAGATAAACTAAGAGACAATACAACTATTGTAAAAAGTGTGCCCCAAGGCAGTATTTTGAGACCAATTCTTTATCTTTTATATATTAACGACGTAGAACCAATTTTTGAATAACAATATCTACAAAGTAAGTCTGATTTGATGTTTTCTTTTAGATAGTGTTTGCTCCTATAACCAATAATTCGCGTGTAGTGCAGCACCGGATGCAAGTATGCCCTAGCGCACCCACACAGCAAATTCAAATTTCTATGTACAGCCTCCATATTTAAATACGCATTTTATACTTACTGCAAAGTTGAAAGTAGAGTAATTATAGACGGAGTGTGTAGAAGAAAGCAAAATTTGACATAATTCCCTATATTGGCACCCTTATATATACTTGATATTGTATAATTTCTCAGAAACGAGCACATATGCCTTGGGTATTAGAACACCGGTTTGGTATTTCCGTAAAACTCAAGTACGTGGTATCTGTTTGTGGTTATTCACCAGAAATTACTGGCCATGAGTTCACCTCCTTTGTTATAGGTCTAGCAAGACGTACAACACAAACAGCGTGTGCCTAAGGTCATTTAAAAAAAAAACCGATAACCATACGTGTAGTTCACAACGTTTACCCGGCTGTAAAATAAACAACTTTTGTTCTCATCTGTGAAAACCGTAAACTTAAGTATGAGTAGTATGTCAAAACGTATTATTTACATCTATGAATTTTGTGGTAGAAATGCGCAAAGTGTACAAAAAAAGTATCAGCTACAATTTTTAAACAGAAAAGTGGCAAAT
Organism: Tachinus rufipes; assembly: GCA_963932245.1. Lineage (NCBI taxonomy): Eukaryota > Metazoa > Arthropoda > Insecta > Coleoptera > Staphylinidae > Tachinus > Tachinus rufipes. Next base: position 59,368,416 of record OZ010748.1, read on the forward strand.
CATCAACCTTACTAAAAATGTTTTAACGTTTCCAATAGTTTCTACTAGATCTAAACAACCCCGTACAACAAAATTTACACGTAATAAATTGTTTTTTTACAAATAACCAAACGTAGTCCAGTATTAAGTACCAATAGAATTTTTGCACGTACGGTCATACCTCATTAAAGAGTATAGCAAATTCCACGATAGTTCGGACAAACGTCCCCACATCGACATCTCCGATTTCGCTCAAATTCTGTACACATGTTTGGGATACCAAAATCTAACGACTTCTGAAACATTAGATCTCTAGGTGCAAAATACAGTGTTATTGCGTTAATTTTTAAAGAATATTTTGTCTCCTTTCAGTTTTTGTGCTGTAAATAAGCAAAAAAGAGTCAAAAACCATATTCAAAAGGGTCTTTCTTATAAAAAAAAATCCGTAGAACACAATCCGAAAAATAAAAAAAATACCATTTTATTGAATATTCAATATCTTCGCTTACAGAGACAAAAATAAAAAAAAATGAATTCGCTTGCCTTAGGGTAAAATATAACACAAAACTGCTACAAATGGGTTACTTTTGAGAAATTTTCCTCGGATTTTCCGTCATTTTAATAATTGTCCGGCTTTTTTCAAGAAAATTTAAAAAAACAAACATAAAAATTGCGTTCTACAAAAAATCTTCTGATAACGATTACACTAACTCCATTTTTTTGGACCTTTTTTGCAAAATTTTGAAAAAAATTATGATAATAAATAATTATTTCTTTGTCTTTCATAACTTCTCAGAAAAAATATCGGAAATGTCGATGTGGGGACGTTTGTCCGAACTATCGTGGAATTACCCTTAGATGAATTTTATTTACCGATAATGCGCAGTTTACTCAAAATAAATTAAATAACTCGCGCAACTATCATCTTTGGTCTGATGAGAATCTACATAGCACAACAGAAACTATTTTTCAGCAACAGCTTTAGGTCAATATATGATTTGGTATAATTGACAATCAGCTTATTAGGTCTTTCTTTTCAAGAATTATGATGAGAAGTCTACACCGACTTTTTTTCAAAGTGACGATAACAAACAATAATACTACATGACGGGACTTCTCAATTTAGTCGGCAAGCAAGAGAATATCTAAATTATACTTATCCCAATAAGTGTATTGGGCGTGAAAACTAACATTCTTGACCCTGTACATTTAAAGTTTAGTATACAAAGTAAAAGTTATTAGCAGGCCTGAACTAATTCAGAGTATTATCAACACATGTAAGCAGGTGAGGAATATTCCTGAAATTCCACGTACAGCCACTCATTCATTTTAGATCGCACCGTATAGTGCATCAACGGGAAAAGTCATTTTGAACAGTTTATGTAAGAATCAATAAACCATTCCAAAAACTCTTAGCTCTTTACTACCGTTGCAAATTAGACCCATATTTATAGAACATTTTCTACTTAATAGTGTCAACCTTGGCGGTGCAGCTGTTGAAAGACTAGTTTCAGTAGTAGAAATCCGATGTACAAATTCCGGATAAGGTATGAATTTTTATTTGTTTCAAATATGTAAAATTCATAGAAGCATGGTTGTGATTAACGTAAAAAATCTACTTAACATGACCTCGGAAAGATGCTGCTTTAGTTTATAAGGTACGTCATGCAACATACTATAAAAAAAATTCACAGGGTGATTTTTAATAAAAGCAATAAATTGCAAGAGCTAATTTTTCAATAAATTGCTACCAGAAAAGTTCGACTAAGCAGTTATTTATATTTACCATTGGTTATAGAAATCGTATAAAATAAGTGACCTCAGAGAAAACAATATAAAAATGTTTGAGGATTGAGGATGTTTGTGGCATCCTCTGAAGCTGGCTGTGTGAGCTGCTTGACATAGGGCACACTTAGGAGAAGCTGATTTATCTTTACCCTTCTTTCTGGAATACTGGTCTGTAGGATGAGAAATTTTACGCAAACACAAAGAGAGTTGCACTTATTTGTCAAATGTCCTAACCTTTAACATCTATTGCATTGGTTAATAATTCATTAATATGCTCTGAACATTTCAATATATAGTCGCAAAGCGACAATAAACTATTCAATTGAGCATTTTCATTCCCAAGCAGCAGCTTTGATGAACCAGAGACAAATCAGAAGTCTGAACCTAAACTAACTATAGACAAATTAACGACCAGTCGTTCTACAGCTTATGGGATCAAATCTAGCAACAAACAAGACTATATGACCAAGCTTTAGAGTTAACTGGGACTACCTCAAGACAAGTTTAGTGCTAAACTACGACTTGAACCTAGATCTACACATTTATTTCTTTATGTTTTACTTTTTTAAAAGACACACGTCACTGAAAAGTGCCTTTACAACATATTGAAACAGCTAATCTTGAAAATTTGCTATCTTAATTTTTTTTTTCTCATTTTGTTTGATTACTTTTTACTTTACTTTATAAAATTTATTTTGTACCTTTAAATATATTCATAATAGCTTAAAATAAAATATGGATAATTGGCACCTTCTATAATATGAACCCTATAAGGAAATTGGAAGGATTAAAGGGGTGCAGAAGGGGTGTAATTCACACTGAAACATTTTAAGCTACAAGAAATTTATTATTTATTAAACGCCAAAAGGACTTTATATTCTTACAAGCAAAGAGTTATGTCGCGCACCTACTTAATAATAATCTTTCATAAATCCAATAGACTACATTACGCTCAATTATAAGAAAATTGAACGGCTTATAGCACCCTTCTATTAGGTATTAACTCATTCCTGAATTGAACGTCTTTGTAGAGAGAAAATTTATTAGTAATTTTTGCAATTAATAAATAAAGACATTTTTTTAACAAGTATGTTAAGATTGCTAAAGTGATGATATAAATTGTGTCGAGTCGGTATAAATTGCTGTGGGTTTTAGAGGTAGATCAATTTGCGTTCCCAAAAGGGAGAGGCATTTAAATCATGGACAATTGAAACTACTTTTCTTATTCCTTCGGTGTGTATGTTGCGTATAGTGGTGGCCATTTGCGGGGTCGTTTTGTATTTCGTGTGATATCGGTTGACAATGGTGATCATTTAAATTTTCGGTACTCCGGAATGCGGGACGAAATTCGTTTAACAGGAGAGATGTTTCTGTAGTAGTAATAGTAGGAGGAGAGAGACAAATCGTCCTAATCAGGGCATCTATACAACGCGTAACAGATGATCCTTGTTAAGTGTGTGTGTGTATAAAAATGGGCACGTTATATAAGCGCGCCGGAATGATTATCGCGACATTCCAGCGGTCCCTGACAAAGTAGAAGCGTTGATACAACACAAGGCCCAGAAGGGTGCCGGTCCAACACCCACCTAATGACGGAATTTGTCATCTTTTGTGACCGAAGCCGTATTGGCGAGGTAATATATGGAAGGAGCGCGTGCATTGTAGCTGGACACGAGACACTTCTCACCCCCGTCAGTTAACCCACCCACACGACCCATCGCGATTATTTCGCTCTCTATGTGTGTGTTCGCATTGTGCCCTTTCATTGCGCCGAAGATTACACTTTGAATATTGTCTTTTGATATATGATTGCCATTAATACGGGGACGTTTCGTGTCGCCCAATGAATGCCTCATATAACCGCTTTTTTACCCTCGAGGCACGTTATATTATTGTAACGCAGGATATTAAGTATCTCTGTGTAGCATTGAATTAACCATCAGAGAGCGCATTTTCCAACTGGAAATCTTCTGTTTGGGCTTTTTTATTACGTTTTTTTTTTGGCGGCCATTCAATTGGGAAGTAATAATTCATTGATAATAAAGTGTTGTGTGATAAATGGACTTGATGACCCTCATGAGGGGCCTATCCTGTCTCTGCTGACCACCCTGTCGGAGGTGAACGCATTCACGATACCACTTGACAGATTAAATTTACGACAATGCGTTTTGCAATAATTAAATTTAATGTAGTGCACGATTAATTTATTAGCATTAATACAATAATTATCTCGTACAAAATAAAATATGTCACATTCGTGTAGAAATGAGCTAACAATCTATATTTAGATATTAAATAAGTCGCTTTAATAATGCATTTTCGATTAATAGAACTCAATTTACTATCAAATCCAATTTTCATTATATGGAAATTGGATTAATACGCGATGCTATAAAATATTATTAGTTTTAACGATCCGTTTTTAAATCGTTCATAATTGAATTGGATTCGTTTGCCTCGATTCCCATCGGTTTGGTAGATGATAAAAATACAGTTACAAATGCACGACACGGCGTTGTACACGAGTTTGCGGACCCGCCCGACATCAACAGTGGAGCAACTAATCCATTAATAGCCCGGCATTATAGATTATTAGCAGATAGAGCCGCGGGATGATGATTAATTCTCATAAAGTCATTACCATCGACATCGATGTACGGGTCATTTGCGGCGCACCTCCGATTGGCGTGATCCACCTCCACACACACCGACGACACCTTAGCGCATTTCAATTAGAAATAAATTTGAAAACAATATGTATTTATGTAAATGTTTATGGAAATTGAGGATTAATATATGTATGTGTTGTACACAATAATTCTAGTTTCCGTGCATTAACAGATTGGTTTTGCTTCTCGAGTTATTAATTTATGTATTTTAGATATTGATAATTTGGTATTTAGATTAACCGATCCCCATATTAAGATATTACCTATTAATTAGTTATAAAGCTGTTAGTCATAGGTCGCGTTGGAGTGTAATTGGTTTGATTCTCAAGAAAGGATTAAAACAATAGATAATAATTTTTTTGAGTTTCTTATTTAATTAACAAATTTAAAGCCTTTATTCAATTGATTGATATATCAAATTCTTCAGAAGATAAGAGTGCTGTTCTATTACTCGACTAAATAATGTATCAATTTTTTATTAGTTTTTGACATAATTGGAAAGATCTTGTGTAGTTCTTCTGTACTGCACAAAAATTAATCTCTTGATCCAAATAAATCTTTATAGCCAATCAATTCAAAAACCGATCATAATGCACCCAAACAATTTTTGGTAGAAAGACTACTTACAGATTCAAAATGAATAGCGTTAGAGGTCGTTAGGGTTTTTTCCTAAAGACAAAAAAACATTTCAAGCTGTGCTTAAGTAACAAACAAAACGAGTCCTAAAAACAATAACATATTTTTCGAACGTTATTCCCAAACAAAACCAAAACATATCATCAATGTTGTCGGATCAGAAGAAATGCCGGAAATTAGTAGATACAAACTGGAAACTGCACTAAAGAACATGAAAAATAAGAAAACACCTGGAGAAGACCAAATCACTAGCAAAATGTTGAAAATGGGTGGAAGTATCTTAATAGGTGCAGTTCTAACACTAATAAATAAATGTCTCGAAGAAGGCAGTGTACCAGACAACTGGCGGAACTCATACTTCTCTCCAAAAAAGGTGACAACAAAAACTTAGAAAACTATGCGATCAGCTTACTTTCCCACATGTATAAACTGCTAACAAAAATTATAAATATCAGGCTGTCGAAAAACCTGTATTCATATCAACCGGTAAAACAAACAAGATTTCGTAAAGATATTCCAACAAACCTAAAGAAAAAAGTCTACGTGACGTGCATCTTACCCGTGATAACAAACGGATTAGAGACTATGACTCTAACTCAGAAAAGCGTCAATAAATTAAGAACAACCCAAAGGTCAATGGAACGAGCTATGTTGGGAGTGACAGAATACAAAATAAAGAAATAAAGCGGCGAACAAAACTTACAGATGTAATGACACGAGTGGCTCAACTAAAATGGAGATGAGCAAAACACGATGCCAGACATGACTGTAATAGATGAACCACCAAAATAATACAATAGAGACCGAAAAGAACAAAGAAAAAATGTCGGTAGACCACAGAAAAGATGATTGATGATAAAGATAACCGCAGGAAAAAGATGGTTCCAAGTCGCGGCAAATTGAAAAATATGAATAAACCAGAAAGAGGCCTATATCCAGCAGTGGGTAAATTAAGGCTAATAAGAAGAAAAAGAAGAAGATTCCAAAACACAAATATTTAGATAATAATAAATTTCATTTGTAGTTCTCAGACAAGCTACTACGCGCTCACATTGTAAAATGATTGCCCAAATACCGCAACTGACATTAAAGAAAGAGTACAAAATAAAGTCTACCGCAGATTGTGGTACAAATAAATCAGCAAAACAAGACCAGGTCTATTCCACAAACCAATGTAATAAACGAAATATTAAACTAATTTATGGTTTAAAATTAAGTTCACTAACGTCTGTAATTAAAAAAACAAAAATCTGCTCATCAGCATCTTCAACAGCACAGCATCGCATAATAGCAAAAGACAATTTTGAACTAATAATTAATAATTAGAGATAGCAGAGAAACTGATGATTTAAAAAAAATAATATAGTTGATGGAGTTGGTTACGACGTGATAATTCATAATACAAAATTAAATAAAACAATTACTATGTTTTTATATCACTATTTATTTCGTCACACTGTAGTTTCGGCTGAACCTCAGCCTTCTTCAGATAATACATGTATTGACAAAACAAATAGTGATATAAAAACATAGTAATTGTTTTATTTAATCTTGTTTAAAACATATTTTGCAAATATAACTAAAAAATCATTATCAAAACATTTTGAGCATAATCGTTCACAAATTGAACCAAACCAAATAGTACATCAAGAAAAATCTTAATTCTACATCATTTCCTAGTAGTCTTCAAACAGCCGTTGTGTATACCAATATACAAAAAAGACAAAACACACAAAATACTGCGTTACACTCGTTTCACAAGAATCTATTATGAAACCATTATTTTTTCGCTGTTTTTGACATTTTTGAGCAAATTTTGAAGAATCAAAATCTAAAAATATTTTAATGATTTATGACCAGATTTAGATATTTTTGACTTTACAAAAAAAAGAATTTTGCGCTTTAAACAGCTAATGACTACATTTTAGTTTTTTTTAACAATATTTTCATACTTTATTGACGGATATTAGTATTTTTGATATTTCATGACCCAATATTGCTATTTTTGACATTTCATTAAAAAAACTTTGCACTTTAACAGTTTACGCAAAAGTTTGGTTCTTTCTAACAATATACTTTTAATACTTTATAGATGGGTTTTGCTATTTTTGAGATTTCATACAAATTTTTAAACTTTTTAAAAATTAATGACCGTTTTTGGTGCTTTTTAACAATTGTTTGAAATTTCACGGCCGGATTTTGGTATTTTTGGCATTTTATAAACAAAATTTTACTCTTTTTAACCGTTTTTGGAAGGACTTTAATTCTTTTTAAAAATATTTTAGTATTTTATGACAAAATTTTGGCATTTTTGGATATTTATAAATAGAATGTTGCAGTTTTAAATCAATTTTAGTAGTTTCTGACAATCATGCTATATTTGACTTTTTTTTTTTTTTTTTTTTTTTTTTTTTTAATTTCAAAACTATCACATTGAAGACTTGATATAAGCAGTCTGTGAACATTGACTTTTAATATTTGTAGCTTCCAAGTCTTGAAAAAAACTGAATTTGAAAGTATATTCCATGTGTCGATTGAACGGTTAAAGAAATCTCTCTTAAAAGTTTCGGTTAAACATCTCTAAACTGGCAGTGAATTTTGTTAGAATTCCTAGGAAGCCTTGTACTACGAGTAAATATTTGTTTAAATTTTATTTCGTTTGAACAATGTCTACTAAAAGATCTAGAAAAAAATGCAAAGATCTGCAACAGTACGCCTGTGTGAAGTATCCGAGTCATTAGTCAATTGTGGCAGCGCAAAGATCAACATTTGGACAACATAATCTTTAGCACTTAATTTTCTAAAATAATGTGTAAAAAAAATCTGACTTGCATTTTTGTTTTATTAAATTTACAAATACCCCTTTCTCTTTATGAACACACTGTAATATACTACAACAATGGCTGGAATCAGAATTCATAACACTTCCAAAAAAAGCCTCGGCAAAAAATGACAAAATGCCAGAACCACCTTTTAGGAGTGTTCCTAAAAATTATACATAATAGATTTTAAAAGAAATAGTAGAAGAACAACTAGGACCCACACAATTTGGACTTATTGACGCAGTCGAGACAAGGACAACTCTCTTCAGTGTACAAGTACTAATACAGAGATACAGAGTTACAAATGTGATGTATATGCATGTTTCGTAGACTACAAGAAGGCCTATGATAGAGTTCAACATCAAAAGTTGATAGAAATCATAAAATAAACCAGAATAGACGACAAAGACCTTACAATAACTACAAGTTAATATTGGAACCAGACAACAAGCATAAAAATCGGCAACAATAGTACAGCAGAGTAAAAATTTTACGTGAAGTGAGGCAGAGATGAGTATTATCTCCATAGCCATAGAAAATGCACAAAAAGAAATTCTTCTAAATGGAAAACGCATAAACAGCATCAAATATGCAGATAATACCATGATCATTGCAGAAAATATAAAAAATCTATTACATCTGATGAATAGATTAACAAGTACCAGTTAGAGATATGGACTAGATATTAACATGGATAAGACCAAATTCATTGTGATAAGTAAGAATAACCCACAAACACCGTCATAAATGAGCAATAGAACCAGACACAGACAATAAAAAGCAGAATTAAAAAAAGTAGAAACATATTCATAAAAATGGCCACAGCCTTTAAAAAGAGAGATCTAACTAAGAATACAAAAAATATTCTTACGCTGCTACGTATTCTCTGTGTTATTTTACGGAATGAAAGCTTGAAAGAAACATATAAAACGTGACTCTATGGACAAAACAAAACAAATCCGCACCACAATCAAAACTAGAAAACTACAATACAATGCATTCTATAAGGTAAAGAAGAAAATCCGACAAAAAAAAGCAAAAATAATAAATAAACTTAAAAAAAAAAGTTTAAGAATAGTCTTAAAGGCATTCACTAGCAAGAATCACAAAAAAAATTCCCAAATGTTACCTCAACTCTGATGAAGCGGAAAAAATAAAGTCGACTATTTTAGGCTAGATTGACCTCGTATTCAGGAATAATCCTTTAAAAGATGATTTCTGAAAATAACATGTATGGAGGAGCCAATCAAACAATAGCTCCTCATCACATCGGCCAATGATAAACTATTGGAGTGCAAAGAACTTCAAATCAAGTGATCTGAAGAACTTACCTGAACCAAGAAAGATAATGACATGGTTACCGGGACTACAGTTAGAATGAGCAACTTTCTTGAAAAATTTAGCGGTGCTAAACACCATTAACACCAAAACCTGGCAAGTAGTCAACTCCAAACCAGAACCCAAAAACCCAACACATCCTGCTTATGGATAATGCAGCTTGAGAGAAACTCTTCCTAGATTTCTCCAAGATAACCCTTCATCGTACAAATCAATTTACATCACTGCAGGGCAGCTTCCGCGATCCTCAGTGCATATATTGTCAAACACGATATCGGCATCGCACTTATCCAAAAACCTTATTTTTAAGAGAGAGATAAAGGACTTAAGCATACCAGGCAAATGGCTGCTAGCAGCACAACCCATATATAAGCCTCGTACATGCATCTTAGCAAAGCATGTACTTAATCTAATGCCAATATAGAACCAATATTTGAAAGACCCAGTGACCACCACCACTTGCAGAACTACTGCAGCGGGGATGGCGCACCGCTGATCCTTGGATGCGACGCCAACGTCCACCACGTAGCCTCGGTGAGCAAAGACATAAACATATAATTAAAATTCGGTTGTGAAAGAAGCAACACAAATTGATACAAGAAAAATCTGTAATTCTTCAACTCAACTGGACAACATGTTGATAAATTTTAATATAAATTATGCTCTCTCTTGTAATGTAGTTGAATTTTGTATTTCGGACCACAAAAGCATAATTTTTAGTCTATCTACAAAAAACTACAAACCACAAGAACAAGAATTTCTTAGCTTTAAAGCACTATTTTCATCTAATACAACTAACGTCGATGAATATTTTAACGACTTTTGGACTCATTTTAAATAATGCCTAAACGCTGCCTGTCCAAAACAAAAACTCAAAAAACACAAAATTAACACGTTCAAAATTACTCAAGTTAAAACAGCAATACGCCGATTTAAGGTTTCTTAATTGGCTATCAAAATTAAATTTTATTGATTATAAAAAACAGCTAAAAACAAACATCAATTTAGAAAAGTGCAAACAAAACATAAACAAAATAAACAATAACGCTCAAAATAAATCGAAAATAATGTAGCAAATAATATAAAGTAATTTAAGTCAAAACAAGTCTAAAAGTGACATTAAGATTTTGATGCAAGATACCGGTCTTCTTGTTGAAGATAAAAATGACTTTTGAAATTTTGCAAATCTTGGTCAAGTAAAGTGAATTCGCATTTTGGTAATAAATACTCTAAATCATGTACAACTTCACCGATTATTAGCACATCTATCTTTATAATACCCGTAACTAAGTTTGAAATAGTAAATATAATATCGGCCATGTCAAACAAATGTAGTACGGGTTTGGATAAAGTTCCAGTAATGTTGTTAAAACACATAAAATCGAATATTTCTTATATATTAGCAGATATTATTAACACATCGTTTCATTTAGGTATTTTTCCAACTAACTTAAAACGTGGTTCTGTAAAACCTTTATTTAAAAAAGGAAACGCTACAAACATTGACAATTATCGGCCTATAACTTTGTTGAGTTACTTCCCAAAAATATTTGAAAAAGCTTTTTGCAATAGGACCATTGATTTTTTAAATAAGCATAATATTTTACACCAGTCCCAACATGGTTTTCGACCTAACAAATCTACAGAAACAGAAACATATAATCTCATCCAAAAAATTCATGAAAAATTAGACAGCAAAAAATAGTTTTATTACTTGTATTTGATCTTACGTCGGCATTTAATGTAATTAATCATAACTTTTTATTAAATAAACTGCACAGTATAGGCTTAAGAGACCCAATTAATTTCTGGATTAGGTCATATTTAAAAGATAGGTCTATTGTTGTCAACTTTGAGGGTAATGAATCTAAGCAAGCGGATATACAGTTAGGGGTAGCTCAAGGATCAATAGTAGGTCCTTTACTTTTTATTTTATTTATTAATGATCTTCCCAGTTACTTAAAATGTTCAGACGTCATAATATATAAGGATGACACATCTGTTAAAGAAATCCGATAAAGTTATAAAAAAGTTCAATTTGTGGTGTTTAACTAAAAATTTAATAGTTAACCTTGAAAAGACAGCGTTTGTATTATTTAAAAACAAAATTCATTCTAACATGACAATGAAAAATATTACCGTCAGTAATACAGCTAAAGTTTTGGGTGTCAATTTTGAATTAAATTGGTGTAGTCAGATTGATCTTGTATGCTCAAAACTAGCAAAATCAACTTTTGCAATACTAAACTTAAAACACCAATTACCAATGCAAAATATAATGTCTGCGTACTATGCACTCGTATATTCCCATATGAGCTATAACATTATTCTTTGGGGTCAAAGCAAAGAAATTGAAAGAGTGTTTGTTATGCAAAAAAGAATTCTGAGAATTATATATAATTAAGTACCAAGAGAAACTTGTAAAGATACCTTTATTAGCTATAATATTCTCATAATTTATGGAATTTATACTTATAAGTTATGTTTGTTTGTATATAAAAACAACCATCTATTTGATACTAGTGAGAATATGGCTAATCATCAATGTGCAATTCGATCTTCTCAAAACATTTTTATTGATACCTGCAAAACTAGTAGATACTCCAAATCTTCCAAATATGCAGCAAGCTATGAATACAACCAATTGCGGATTAAATCAGTAAAATCAATACCATCATTTAAAAAACATTTGAAACAGTTTTTAATAAGTGGTTGTTTTTATAAGCTTGAAGACTTTTATAAAATTTGTATTTGAATTAGTAATGTTAGATATTGTACTATTGTTTGTATATTATTATTATTATTATTGTAATATTTAGTTTTGACGTAGTCAGCTTGTAAAGCTTTTTAATACAATAAAGTATTACTATTATTATTATTATAAGAAGTGAAAAACTTCTAGAATTTATAGAAGAATATCAGAAACAAATATAACGCGCCAACATTTAGTTATTAACCTAACACTAGCAAATTATAAAATAAGTGAAGTGATTAATAAGTGATACTTGTCGGACAAGCCCTCATTGTTTGATTATCCTATTTCAATATCAAATCTAAAGAAACGCTCCTATTGTAATACAGGTACCCAAAAAAAACTAACTGACATCACAAAAAAGCCGCCTTTAAAGGACGCTTCCCAAGCACTGTCAAGCACACCTCCAACAAGTTTACTTGGCGGAACAAGAAGCTGAACAAGGCAATGGCGGATACTAGAAAGTTGTTCAACAAAGCCAAAAAGAACGGTGACTGGGCCACATATAGAACTAGTCTTACGGCGTATCCTAAAGCCAGAAAGAAAACCAAAAGAGAATCGTCGAGAAGATACTGTGAGAACGTTCAAAACGGTCCCACATCCTCGCGCTTCCAAAAATCCTTAAACGAAGATAGTACTGGGATCAGTAGACCTCTGCAAACCAAAAAATACACAGCGTCGGCCAATAGCACTCTGGAAGAGCTGCTGCAGACACACTTTCCGGGCTCGATGCTGACGGAAGTTCATAATCAGGAAACCTGGAATTGCTAAGCAAAAAAAAAACTGGGAAAAAGCAAAAACCATAATTAGTCAGGGCAACCTAAAATGAAGAATCAACACATTTAACACATTCAAGTCGCCAGGAGCCAATAGAATTTATTCCATCAGGCCCCAGGAAGAGTACGCAGTGCTGAAAATGCCTCTATGCACGATCCTCAAAGCAAGCTTAGCTCTTTTCACAAATGCAAAGCAGCAGGAAAGCGGTCAAAGTGGTATTTATAACAAAGCCGGAAAGACCCACGCATGCCCTTGCAAAATCTTACAGACCAATCAGCTTGACATCTTTTATGCAAAATCTACTGCAAAAAATAGTCGACATACCTACACACGGGACGGGGCGCTAAAGACCCGACCACTGCACTGGCTACCAAACAGGTAAATCCTGCAAGCTAGCTATACACCAGCTAGTCAGCAAGTGCGAGAATACTGTCTAATGCAAAAAAATAGCTTTGAGTGCTTAAAATCCATTGCAATAAAGAGCCGGAGAATAGATCCTCTCGTCCAACAATGAGTCAATTCTATGCGCAAGAACCGGACTATAACCATAACATATTACGGAAAAACCTGTAGAAACCAAAGACGCCAACGGGTGCCCACAGCGGGCGTATTTTTACCCCTACTGTGTATTTGTGCTTAGTTATGAATGACTTACTACAGATACTCAGCAACATAAGCATCTTTGCTTTAGACTACGCAGCTAATCTCACTATCCTTGCATACAAAAAGTTTGTAGCAACCGTGTCTAACATGATACTGAGCGCACTAAACACCGTAGAAAGATGGTGCAAAAAAGAGAAGTTATCAGTGAACCTAGGCAAAGCAAGAGCTCAAAACCCTAAGAAACTGGTTCGCTACAACATCGACATGTCTCTTCCGGGTAGCTGTAAATAAAATAAAAACCACCAACATCCAAAACAAATGGACTCTTCAAAAAAATAATAGCAAGTTGCACCCAGTACCAGTTGTTCAGAACGGCAAGTTTAGATCGTAAAAAAGATCTTAGCAACAATATCTCAGATACTCAATATGAATTTTGATCAAAACAAACTTTCTGATATATGTTAAAAATCTACCGTAAATGAAAAAATCGCAGCAACTCTAGACATTTTCCAAGCATTTGATAAGACTAATATTATTAAGAAGCTCTATTGTATAGGTCTTGATCACAAATTTGTAAATCTAATCCTTATTTTTAGATATCATTTATAAAAAAAAAACATTTACTCGTAGTATAGGGCTTGCTAGAAACTCATATTCACTGACAATTCAGAGATGTAGGATTCAAACTTTTAAGATATTTTTATAATTCTAGACTATCGACGCATGGAGCCAGCTTTCAAATTTATTATTTCCGTAAATACTCAAGGTCAATGTTCACAGACTACTTAAATTTCGTCTTCCATGTGATAGTTTCAACAAGTTTGCTTTCAGTATTTAAATATCAAATTTAAAAAAAAATGTGATTTTACAAAATAATTAATTTGTCTTGCAAAAAACAGCATGTGTTGAACTTAATCCCCAATGTTTATGAATTTTGTTGAAAAAGATATTTCGATCAACATATGATTAATGCACGAAACTAATGTAAGAAACTTCCCTTCCACATCCCACCCCCCAAGTGATTTTTACCTCGCGGCAAAGACGGATCGCTTTAATAAAGAATGGAGTGGGATTAATGACTATATGGGAGCCTGGAATAACGACTCGTTTTTCTTGATCTCTACGGTTAGGTTTGTCTTCGTTTCCTTTACGAGATAAATGATTGCGGCAACTTCTTTTATACGATATATAAGTATAAAGTTATGTCATCAACAATATTAGATCGCGCGAGGAGAGAAATCGGTATGGGAATGTAATGAAGCAGAAAAATAACAAATTGCTAGAAACACGCATCTTTCGAGATAATAAAGTTAATTATTTCCTTTGTTACAATCAATATGCAAATTGAATTTTTCTGATTAATCATGGTGAAAACGATAGGTGAAATGAATCGGCCACGCGGGCTCGCGTGTCTGCCTACATACAAAACGCACAGTGCGCCACGAATTCCCAGAGCTAGAACTAATTCCCTGCCCATCTTAATCCGCACTAATACGCGACTAATAAATTAATAATTGATATTCCGCATGTGTATACGTCGGTTGCGACATGAACAGTACAATAACTGATTGTTATTAGCGTTAATGGTCGGGGCACACCTTCGATTAGTGTGACATCCCGCAGCGACAAATTTTACATGCTCACCATTCATTACAGGGGAAAGAATAACATTGTACTATTACTACTAGGATGAACTAGCTGGTATTATGCACGATACGGTCGTAAATACTATAACATAAGTGGACGTATTATATATTTACATAAAATTATGTTTGTTTGTAGGGTGGTTTTTGATTAAATTTGATAGGCATTGATGTGAAATTTGTGTATGTATGACATGCAGAAAATTTTTCAAATTAATTCATTAATAAGATTTGTTTTCATTATGTAGTTGCATAGGAGCGGCTTAGTGGCTTTTCAATAACGTACTTCCCAAATTAAAAATCAGTGGTTTGATTCTCTACTAGTCTTAAGTTTATGTAATTTCTTAAGAAAATGCTCTGCCGTAATATGGCCATCTCTCAATTAATGACTCCATTTATGAATGAGATGCATCATAAGAAATTATAAGTAATCATACAAACATATTGTAAAAGAAATAACAGCTATTAATCAGCGAATAAGGAGTGATGGTTACACGAGCTACTTCACTCTTTGGTTTCATAATAATGTAATTAGTAATATTTTTTATAGATAAAAACTTATAGATAACAACTTGTATAATTAAAACTATCGAGACAGTTGTTATGGTACTTACTTTATATTTAAATTTTTCAATTATCGATAGGCTTAAAATAGAGAATACATATTAATCAGAACTGAGAAGTCAATTTCATATTTTCCATTAGTTCCATCCACCCTAGTTATAGGACCGGTGAAATTGAGTTGTTTGTGCGTGCGATTTATTTATAATCTGTTATTGTAGTATTTGATTTATGTCGTCTGCGAATTTAATCGCTTTAAAGACAATGCAAGGGCCGGAAGAAATCGGTGGCGCAATTTCAATATTCTCCCCCATCCGATAACTCCCTTCTATACCACGACTTAAGTTAATTTTAATGTAAGATATTGGCAACATTATGGCTGGGACCGGGCAGATTGCCGCCGTCCATAAATCAGTTTTTTATGTGCGCATTTACTGCGGTTATTAATCGTTTGTCAGAACTAAACGGCAATTTGCGCGGGTTGAAATGAAGAAGACGCGGGCGCGAAACTTAGGCGCAAAAAATATAACGCGCGGGGGGAAGTTTGTGTGTATGAAAGCCGAGGAACAACATGCATCATCGATTCCGGGGGGGTTTCTGCCCGCTTTATCTATACTTGCATTAATAAGGCGGCAGCCGCGGATGCTGCCGTTTATTTTTTATTCTTAGCTTCCCTCTTTCTTCGTTTTCGATTAGTTTTTACGGCCGCTTTATGATAATTGCGGATCGGGTCCGATATATCACTTTGGGGTAATTTAAATTTTCCATCTGAGACTATGGGATGAATTATTTTATTGCGATTTTCTTATATGTGCATTCAGGGGAATGATCGTTAAAATTATTGGTCGACTCAAATTAGGGAAGTTTATGAGGCAATGCTAATTCCGTACTAATGAATACGAAGAAATGCTGCCGTTCACATACCAACCAATAATGTAATTGAATTTAATTATTATAGTAGAAGCCGGTAAATTATTCATTAGTTTAGGTTTTTTAGAGTGTAAAGAACGTGTACACTCAACAAGTAGGGTTTATACCAGTGACCGACTTAGCCAACCATGGACTCCTTCGAAATGTAAAGTAAGTATATAAAGATAAAATCTATAAACAAAAATCAGCCATAGTAGCTATTTACGATATTAAACCAGAAGCAAAGCCATAAATGTAGCTAACGACCGTGTGCCTTATTAAATTTTTAAACAATTTAACAATCCTCAAAATAAACGTTTCCAATCAGTTAGTTAAAAACAGGCCAGCCAAAAGAAGCAAACCAAATACCAAAAAGCTCGTATGTACACATCGCTTAATAATAGAGTATTGTTTATAGATTACGCAAACCAATCAAAGATTCCAACAAGAATTATGTGAATCAATAAAACCTAAAAGTTATTGAAGCAAACAAAGCAAACCTAAGACCAAGTAACTCGTCCTTGAACATTGCTCAGAATAATAATTGCAACAGAAAAACCTGTCAATGGATAAAATCTAAGTGGTGTGATAATGAGATAAAAACTGCTACACTGGTAGAGCCGTTCATTAACCGGAGTTTTCTCATGAGGATCCAATTTGTCATTCACTAGTGTGTCTAGGTATCTAGTGGTCTCAGTTCGTTCAATCGTCTCCTCTCCTTCCGCGATTGAAGCTCCTGCCTGGTTAAAACTTATGACCATAAATTTTGTTTTGGCTCTGTTTATTTTTAGCCCAGCTTGGCCAGCTTATAGTCCCTTCAAATTAGACAAAAAGTCGACGCTTTACCCACAGCTTAGCGACTTGTATATTTAGGTGTAATTAAACTGTCTGAAGACTATTTTCACCTAGAGCACGCATGAAAAAGGGTGGTTTTGAAGTAATATATATATATATGTCAATTTTTGCGTTTTCAAATGGTTTTTTGCATTTTTAGCAAAAACTATGCATTTTGACCAAAAATTGTCTCTATTAAAAGTTGTAGAGCAGAAAATTTCCTATCGATATAGGCCATTTGAATTTTCCTATAATATTTCATTTTTCCGCTAAAAGACGTTATTTTCTACGTCATTTAGCGGAAAAACGTCACAATTTTGCGCTCTCTGTCGGGCAATGCACGCATTATTTGAAAAATCAAAAGATTTATGTCGATCGAAAATTTTCCGCTCTAAAACTTTTAATTGAAATAATTTTTAGCCAAAATGCATAGTTTTCGCTAAAAATGCAAAAAACCATTCAAAAATGCAAAAATAAAGGGTGGGATTAGTTGGCTAATTATAAGAAAAAAAGTTCCCATTAACATAGTTCCACAAACGCACCGTTTTCAAGATACAGGGTGTAAACAATTTTTTTTTTTAATTTTTTGACGATACCTCAGGAACCGTTTGAGATACAAAACTTAGCTTTTGTACACATCTTAGCATTAATATTAGCTTATTTTTAAGCGCTTATTTAATTTTTTTCATGTGCCATTGACGGAAATTTTAGGGTTGCGTGAAGTTTTTATGGCTCTAACTTGGCATTCTGAAAGCACATTGTGAACCACCAATATTTTCTACACAAAAAAAGGTACTTTTAGTCAAAAGCCCTAACGTAAACCGTTTTAGAGAAATACAGCATTTTATGATGGAAAACATAAAAAAAAGTAGCAACATGTTTTGTTGTTGATAAAAACATTTGTTTTTGATCTAGTCGTGAGCGTTCATGCATTTGTTTCATGCATTTGAGTTATTGACAATTGTCGTTAAGTTGTTAAATAACCTTTTTTCAAAAGGAGTTAATATCGCGGAAACTTATTATTTTTATTACCCAATTAATTTGCCCATTCTTAGTATTTTGCTTGTGTGGTGATAGCAAAATAAATAATTACAGTGATAGCGATGTGCGATTTGCATTTTGTTTGTGGCATTGCCGATAAAAATGCATTAAGTTAAAAAACGTAAAAAAAATAAAAAAATCGTAAATTTTTTTTTTAGGTTTGCATAAAAAAATTGCAATGACTTTAATATGACGTAGCGTTGTTATGTTACTATATAACTGAAACAGCAACGCAACGTCATATTGACGTCAACGCAATTCGATTGCGATGCAATTAGCATAGCGAAGTGTCAGCCCTGGCCGTAATATCCCCGACCAAAAAATCTTCAAAAACATTAATCGACGTCTTTGTGAAACACAGACACATTAAAACGAAATGGAGGGCCAGAAAAATCAATAATAGTAAAAACGGTACAAATGGAACAGAATGTGCTGGAAATGATAGAGAAAGATACAAGTAATTTTACGCAAAAAATTGGTAATACTTTGAATGTAAGTTATTGGACACATTGGAAAATTCTTAAAGGCAATTTGTTGTATCCATACCACATTCAACGTGTTCAGGCACTACTAACTGCTGATTTTCCTTCACGTATTGCGTTATATAATATATAATTTTGGTTTTTAAACAAAACATGCAAAGTTCAAAAACGTAAAAAAAAATTAAAAAATCATAGAATTTTTTTTAAGAGTTGCATACCCTCACATACCGATCAAAAGACTACTAATAAGTTATAGAAACTAAAAAAAATACATAAGCAAGTTTCTCAAGTTCCCCCCCCCCCCCCCCCCCCCCAGCTCTGGTCCGTTTGAAATGGAAAAATGAAATTGCCCATATCCCAAAACTTAAACCTGGCTATTCCACTGGTTCCTATTAATAAAACAAAGTCTATGAAATAAATTCATAACAGCACCAAGAAAACAAAAACGCAATTCTCAGCAAAAAAAATTGATAGCCACTGAACAGTATTTGCAAAAAAAAATACATTAATACATAATATGTAGAAAGAAACAATAAACAACTTGAAAACGGCTGTACGTTCAAGACTGAAGTCTTAAGAAAAAATTAACAAAAATGCGCAAAGGCTAAAGATATAGCTAACACAAAGTCGGGGAAATCATAAGCCTCTACAAAACCTAAAATTGCAATTCCAAAAAAATACAAACAGAAAAAAAAAGGGTCACAAAAACTATGCAGCAAGTTGAACTAAAACGTATAGTATCCCTTTTCAAGATTGCAATAAAAAAATTTTAAAGTTTTGTACTCTACAAAATAACCTCGGAAAACAAGCTAAAGGTGCCGGGAGAACTGTTTCCACAAAGCAAGCACTTAAGAAAACCCGCCACAGTTGTGAAACTCTTTATAGAAGATAAACTGGCACAAACCTTCCAAATTTTAAAATTCTGTAAAATCTTCTGGTTTGGATAATAACTCCCAGAAGCTTTCACACTAGTATTGTAATATCACGTCTTATAGCTATTACTCTTTTCAAAGAAACCATTAACACTTCAGAAATCGTTGCTTTTTGTCAAATGGCGACTTTGACGTAGAACCGTATTTTTCAGGGTAACCAAAACATTTTTTCTTCAAAACATAGTTTTATTAAATCTCCCCTCAGACACCTTTTATAATCGCGTAGCATATAAATTAGAAAAACAGTCACCGTGAGTCTAAATTTAAATTAAATCAAAACTTCTTGCACTTGAAATTAATTGAGTTTGAATTCTATAATGAATCAGCATTATTTTAAAACAAACAATAAAACAATCGCAGAAGGGCTTTCGGAGAGAGAAAAGTCACTTTTTGTGTTTGTTAAATATTTTTTAGTTTTAGTGACGCTATCTCTGAATGTAAGTCAGAAGAATATAATAATTTTGTTTTTATTTGGATGTCATAAACAATTGATATCGCACTCGCAATTTGAAAGTTCTAATAAAATCGTAGTAAAGTGTAATTGTTGTCAATAGTCTATTAATTTTTTAAAATATTAATCATTTATCAGTTTGAAATATTATATTACATTAATACATTGATAATGATAATTAATCATCGAAACATGTATGTTGAAATAAAATAAATAAATAAATAAAATCATTAACTTCGATAATATGAATAAAATAGTCTATTAGTTATAAAAATAATTGTTTTGTTTCAGAATCCCCAAATTTTCTTTGCAGCGATACCTGTATCGTACATAGAACGTTAGAACCTTCTCCATGTATGCCAAATTTCAAATAAGCATAACTAATACTTCTCGCTATACAATTATCGAAAACTTTATTACTTTTCAAGTTTACGAACGCAAAATAAATGGTCAATAGAGAGTAAGCTTTAGCTGCAAGATTTAACTCAATAGATTTTCTATTTTTTGTTGCCACACAAACAGCAGAAGCAATTTCAATGATTTTACTCTGTTTAGATTAAGATTAATTTTAATCTAAGAAAGATTATTAGCGGATAATTTTCTGTGCTATAAATATTGATAAAGCTAGAGATTATATTTTTGTCTCAACGAAATGATTTTTGATTAGTTTTACTAGGTTGTGATTGGGGGATCATAAGTTTTAGTTGAATGAAAAAATATATTTAAGCTGTTGTAAATTTTTCAATATTTCATTCAGGTTGTTTTATTTTTGTGCTTTTGCTTAAAACATCTCATCTGCAAAAATTAAATAAATCTGCAGGTATAATAGTCATCAAAAGTTATTATTAAGCTGCTACCGATAAGATTTTCAATATGTTATTAAAATTTTCTTTGCTTTTGCTTTTGAAAACAAAGTAAACTTTGCCTCTATTTTCATCGTCGCTTAGAGCTTCATGTGGCATTCATACATTAAATATAAACACAAAACACCTTGGTTATAACTAATAAGCCAACAAGAACTAGACTTTACTATGATTTAATTAATAAAATAAAATTCCAAATAAAATTGAATATAACTTTATGCTTTTGACTCGCATTCAGAGAAGGCGCACCAAAAAACTGCAAGAATTTTTGATTTAATTTTTCTTCAGACTCACCGTGCAATAGAGTGATAATAAAGTGGCACGTGTCAGACAAACCTTAGTTGTCAATAAGTCTATTTAAAAGTGACAAGAATAACCCAATTATTTACTTCAGGAAAAGCTGCCCAAACAACAACAAGGTTACTTAGTAGAAAAGAGTAAAGCAACGGCAAGAGGTAACTTGGCTACTGAACCAGTTTCATAACATACAACAATGGCATAAAGAAAGACAAAAGAAAACACAAACCTACGTACTCTCGCCTCCAAAAGATCGTAACCAACAATCGCACTGGAAACATTAAATAACTCCTAGGATAACACGAAAAATACACAGTCAGTCAAAAGTACTAGCTACTACAAACACACTCCCGGGTTATACGTTGAAGGAAGCTGCTGATCTAGATAAGCTTATATTGTCAAAGAAAAAAGCACCATGTTAATCAAGGTAGCTTAAAATAAAGAATTAACACATTCAAACCATTCCAGTCGTCAGTAGCTTATAGGAAATATCATCACCATGTTACAAAAAGAGTAAGAAATTCTATTCAAGATCGCCAAAGCACTCATACGAAGCAAAAACGTGAGAATTTGTCAAATCTTCTTCTTTCTATTTATCTCATACTAAGCCTAGGACTGGTTTTTTGTAACTCCACCTCTCAGTTATCCTGCAATACTGGCGTGGAGCACTCTTTCCATCTCTTTGATAGTCTGCCAAGTAATCTTCGTGTTCTTGACCTCGCTATCTTGACTATCCGGTAATCTTCCATCCTTGATACGTGCTCATTAAATGTTCTTCTTTTATGCCTTATCCATCTAACTATATCTTGTGTGTCGCATCTTTGTCGAATTTCAGTACTTGGTATTTAATCCCTCAGCGTATGCGCGATTATGATGCTTAGCACCCGCATCTCTGTTGTTCTAAGTATAGCTTTTGTTGTTGTAGTTTCTGCTCGAGATTCTGCCGCATATGTCATTGCCGGGCGGACAAATGTTTTGTATAATCGTACCTTGGCCTCCCTGTTCATGTTTTTGTTATTGCAGATTATATCTCTTAGGCATTCTGATATTCTTGCCGCTTTAGTCTTTTACCTCCGCTGTACAATCTTGATTTGCGGTTACTTCTACTCCGAGATATTTGAAAATCATGACTTGTTCGATTATTTGATCGTTTACTGCTAATTTACAGCAAATTGGTTCTTTGACTACGACTAGCGATTTGGTCTTCTGAGCCAAAAAAAGCTTAGTAAATCTCCCTGTCTCATTCCAATTGATATAGGTAGGTCTTCGGTCTTCGTTTGGCTGTTTGATGTGTCCGATAAGACCAGTTTCTCAAAAAATGCAATAATAGTCCCTTCAAATTAGACAAAAAAATTGACGTTTTAGAAAAAAATTACCCACAGCCTAGCGACCTGTATATTTAGGTGTATTTGGACTGTTTGAAGACAACTAGCGCACGCATGAAAAAGGGTGGTTTTAGAGTAATAGACATATATGTCAATTTTTGCGTTTTTAAATGTTTTTTTTTGCATTTTTGCAAAAATTATCTCTATTAAAAGTTGTAGAGCAAAAAATTTCCAATTCCAATTTTCCTATAAATTTTCGTTTTTCCGCTAGAGAACGGGAAAAATAAAGTCACGATTTTGTGCGCTCTAGCGGGCAATGCACGCATTATTTAAAAAATGAAAAGACCTATATTGATCAGAAATTTTCCGTTCAAAAACTTTGGTCTTTTCAGAAACTTTTGTTTTGGTTAAAAATCAAAAAAATCAGCAAAAGTTCACAATTTGCAACATTTTTCAACACTCTTTAGCGGAAAATGCTCTCACTATCGGGAAATCCAAATAGCCAATATCAATCGGAAATTTGTTTGCTCTACAACTTTGATCTCTTGTAATTTTTCACCAAAATGCATAGTATTGGTTCTAAATGCAAAAAAATAAAATAATTATCTTATTTTCCGCGCCTTCAAAACCACCCTTTTTCATGCGTGAGCTTTGTGAAAATAGTCTTCAGACAGCCCAAATACACTCAAGTACACAGGTCGTTAAGCTGGGGTTAAAATTTCTCTGAAAAATGTCAAACTTGAAGGGACTATAAAAAAATTTCATAACAACCATGTGTGGGCAAATGAAAATCCGCATCAGGCATGTGAAGGTCGTTTTTAACATCAGTTCTCCTTGAATGTTTGAGTTGGAATTGTGGGCGACTGTCTAATTGAACCAGTATTTCTACCAGGAAAACTTACCGGCGAGGTGTATCGCAACTTTTTGGAACACATGCTACCCCCGTTTCTGGATGATGTACCATTGGCAACAAAAATTGCAATGTAGTTTATGCACGATGATACACCACCACATTTCAGTTTGGTTGCTCGTGATTATTTAACAGCAACATACAGAGATTGCTAGATTGGTCGAGGTGGGCCACATGCATGGCCTGCTCAATCCCAAGACTTAAACCCCCTGGATTATTTTATATAAGGCTATCTAAAATCATTACATTATACTACTCTAGTAAAGAATTTAAACGACTTGCAAAATCGGATAATTGCTGGATGTAACTCAATTAGAAACAACACTGAATCCTTGCATTCAGGCTGAAAGAAATCATTTCAAACATTAATTGTAGATTCAGCAACTTTACATGTACTTCTTGATAATATTTGTTGTAACTGTCGCAAATTTAGTTCACCCTGTATCTTCAAAACAAAAGGTTTTTCAGAAATCGTCATAAGACAAAATATTCTTAGAATAGGCCAAGGAATAACCTCCGCATGTTTACCTAACACCCTGTATATTCTAGTAGGATAGAAACAATGATTCGGGTGAATTGTGTCACTATACTACTTAGTAGTGTTTTTCCTCTGTAGTTTTCTGGTCGTTTCGTGTCCCCCTTTTTAAAGATTGGAATGGTTATGCTCTTTTTCCATTCTCCTGGAACAGATTTTTAACTGTGTGCTTGTTTCTTGACCACCATACTTGAGAAGTTCGGTATCTCATCCAGGCCTAGCGCTTTTCTGTTTTTAAGCTTTTTGATGGTCTATTCCACAAGTGCTGTGTTAATTTTAGTGCTTCCTCTCTCTGAGGTGGTATGCCATCAAAGTGTCTTTACTAATTGCTTGCATTTGTTGCATTTCTGTTTTCTGCGCTATAGTAAGCCCTATGTCTTCTTTTGAGACCCATATAGGTCAAATCTTAAAGATCAATTAGCTTGGCAACCTTCATACAAAAACTATAAGAAAAAGTTGGTCTACCGAACGGGGCAGTAAAGAGTCGGCCACTGCACCAGAACCTACTAGTCCTATAAAACTGTAAAAATCGCAGTAATGTCTCGTCATGAACATCCTACTACAGATAATTAACGACAAAAGCAAAGTACATAAGTTGGCATGTTTGCTGATAACATGGGGAATGAGAACAACGTCCATAAAAATCATACAAATATTACTCTTAGTACCACCACTGTATTTAGTGGTAATTGCTAAAGCAAAACAAGCAGCATAGATAAATAAACAATCTTAAATATCGTGAGTGAACAAGGGGTGACGGCAAAAAACACCAAAATAAGTTCGACCCAAATGTCAACCTCTCCTTCAAGCGGAGCCCGCTGCTAGATAACTAACGAGGCTCTGGCGACCGAGACATGGCAGTATAACCACTAAAAATAAAAATTAGGAAAATGTAATTCTACATGATGGGGTTGCTAGTCCCCCATAGAGCGCCTCCCCAGGTGGCGGATAGGATAATGCTCACCAGATATGGTAGGTACCGGAGAAATAAAATACCCGGGGCGGACCAAAACTAGCACCTGATGGAAAGCAGCAGCGACCATCAGTACCAAGATGAAGCATAAAGGAAATAATCCTGAACTGGTTCATAAGTTGGATTACCATAACCATAACTGGAGCAGTTTGAAATGGTTATGGTACTGCAAAACTCGCCAGCCTGCCTGGCTAACGTGGCGTTTAAAAGCCTACAACCTTCCAATGAAATCATGTCAAATTATGAAAGAATAGTACCCCAGGCAAGCAGAGCTATCAACGCAAAATCTCGCTCCAAAACATCGGACTGCCTCATGGATTCTGGGGGAGGCACAAATTTGATAAATGATAAAAGACGGCGGAAAATAAGCCGACAAAATCAAGACCAAAAAATAAAAAAGCATCAACAGAAAAAACTAATGATAGTTACATACAGTATTAGAACTATGAAAAGCAACGAGAACCTAGAAGTACTAGAACAAGATCTACAGAACATAAAAGTAGGATATCTTAGGCATAAGCAAAACTAGACTTAAAAGCAAAAAGTCAACTATATTAAAATCAGGACACTTGAACACACAAGCCATCTCAAATATGGTTATTTACATTATGCCAAAAGTTAACAAAAGGTATAAGCTACAAGTAATTCAATGCTATGCTCCAACTAGCACAGCAGATGACAAAGAGATCGAACAACTGTATGAAGATATCACAAATGCACAAAGAGCAGAAAATGCACACTTCGTTATAATCATGAGCAATCTAGATGCAAAGATTGGTCAAAAGACAAATAACGGCCCAACAAACATAGGCAAGTTCGAATTATTAAAATGATGCTTGATTACCTTAGAAACGAACATTTAAACTGCATGAATACTTTTTTCAAGAAACCAGCGCAGCAAAGATGAACCTGGAAAAGCCCAAATAGACAAGTCAAAAACGAAACTAATTATATAATAACATCAAGATGGTTGCAACGGTTACTATGGTACTCCATATTTAATAAGTAAATAAAACAACTACTATGTTTTTACCACTAATTTTTTTTTTTATTTTGATACTTTATTAAGAAAAAAGGTTGATGTTTGTAAACATAAAATATATGTGGAATAATATATTTTTTTAGTATCAATGAATGAACATAGAATTAGTGATAAAAACATAGTAGTTGTTTTTATTTACTTATTAAATTATATAATAGCAAACAATCAGAAAATCTGCCAAAATGTATCTGTAATAAATCTTTTCGACACAGACAGCGACCATCAACTTGAACACAAAAATAGTCTTGAACACAAAAATAAAAAGGAATAAACTACTCCATAGACCATAGATTTCAACTGCAAAAAAACTAACCCACAACATAGACAAATTCCAAAAAAGACTTAAAACAAAACTACACAATACAGAAGCACTAAAACAATTGGAACTCAACAAGCTCCAAGTAGCAACTAAAAAAGTATGTGCAAAGACAAAACAAAAACAAGGAAACAGAAAAAGTAGTGCAAATACAAAAAAACATTGAACAAATCGTGATAGCACAGAAAACTTAGAACTAAACAAAATTATTAAAAAAGAAACCCGAAAAGACGTATAATACTGTACTCATACAAAACACCATAGAAAATAACACAAACATGAAAGTGCTAAGATCAAATATGCCCAGAGGCAAAGCTAAAATAACTGAGATACAGAACCAACAAAGAACAATCTAAAACCATCATCCCTAAAACCAGAAAATAAAAAATAACAACTGCACTGAAACACATGAAAGACCAAAAAAAGTCCAAGGAAAAACAAGATAACGGAATGCTCAAAATAGAAGGCAAATATAATATAATAATATACAAGAGACCGTAAAATTCTCCTAAATAAATGCCTGGAAGAGAGAAAAATCCCGAGTATGTGGCAAAATGCCGAAGTAATATTGCTGTAAAAGAAAGGCAACATGCACACCTATATAAGCTGTTTACTAAAGTAATAACAAACCAGTTATCAGAAAAATTGGACTTCTATCAGCGAGTCAAACAAGCGGGCTTCCGGAAATATTATAGTACAACCGATCACCTACAAACAATACGTAGTATCATTGAAAAAAGTACTGAATACAATATACTCTTACATCTGGCTTTTATAAACTATCACAAAGCGTTTAAATCTGTGAAAACGTAGGCTATCCTAAAAGGACTCAACAATGCGAGAATTGATTCACAATACACAAATATTATAGAAAATATCTATCACAACGCGACACATCAAGTTAAGATCGAAGAAAAAATGTTTACAGACAAAATACCAGTCAAAAGAGGTGTTAGACAGGGAGACACAATATCCCCAAAATTATTTACATTGGCGCTTGAAGACGTTTTTAAAACTTTATCGTGGCAAGAAAAGAGAATCAATATTGACAAAACTCGCCTAAACCACCTGCGGTTTGCAGACGACATTGTCCTTATAAGCAACAAGGCAGAAAAGATCAAATAGATGATAGAACAACTCCACCAAGCATCTAAAACCGTCGGCCTAAATATAAGTCTGGCCAAAACCAAAATAATGAGCAACGACCAAACTCAAGTTACAATCAATAACAATACTCTCAAAAATAGGTCAGAATATGTATATCTCAAACACAAGATCACACTTGGGAAACAAAATCAGACCGCAGAAATAACTAGAAGGATAGAACTGAGCTGGGCTGCGTTTGAAAAGCAAGAATTCATTCTGAAAAACCAGATATCACTCAAAACCTTAAGCGTAAAGTCTACAAAACATGTATCCTACCAGTAACAACATATGGCCTTGAAACAATGGCACTAACTATAAAAAGTGCAAATAAACTCAGAACAACACCTAGAGCAATAGAAAGAACAATGTTAGGTATTAACGCAACAAATTCTCACTAGAAAACCTTTACCCCCATACCAACAAAGTTCAGTTAACTCAAGAATTCAAGCCACAAGATCATTCGCTAATTGAGTGATAAAAACCAAAAACACATCCTTAGCGATGAAGCTTATTTTCAATTAAATAGTTTTGTTAATAAGCAAAATTGTCGAATTTTAAAGCAATAAAAACAATGCAACCACAAAAAGTCACTGTTTGGTGCGGATTATAGAGCAGAGGTGTAATTGGACCGTTCTTTTTTGACAATTCCAAGCTGTAACTGTTAATAGAATACAATATCGTAGCATAATATCATCTTTTTGTGGTATCAATTAGAAATCTCGATAAAATGCAAAATAAATCATCAACTTTTCTAATCGTGTAATTTCCAGAAATGTTGACGTTAATTGGCCGCCCAGATCTTGCGTCAATTCAATTTTTCCTCTCAAAAGTTTGGTAATGTACAAGATCTATGCCAATAAACCATAAACATTTCTGAATTAGAAACCAAAATCCAACGCAATATTTCTGAAACTGAGCCAACCTACTTTATGCACCAATAAAGATTATATTTAATAATATTTTACTGTGTTGCATTTCAAATTAAATCTAGCGTATCCGATTATATTATTATTATATTTCACTTCGCTACAGGATTAATTTCAAGACTACATTCTATATTTGATTCAAAGATCAGCATCAGAAAAATGTTACAAATCTATCTGCTATACCTATAGAAACTATTGAAAAGAATATAATCTCGTATTCAGTATTCCCTACAAACTATAATCTGCAACTTTACAAGATAATTTTCCACAGACTTACTTACATTCTTGAATCTCGTAGAACTTTAAAAAATTCAAATGCATAAAGTAATTCAATTTAATTTAATTCCAAATTAAGTAAAAAATTGATAATAAGTTACTGTTCATAATTGTACAAAGTTTTTAAAATACCAAAATAATATTGAGACTACATAATTTAAATGTGTAAAGCGTTTATCTTTGATAAAAGAACTGCATGCCTAAAACACATTAAAATCATTTATAAGTTTGATTAAACCAGACAACTTCTTAAAATATATCTGGAATGCAAAGTTGTAAATATTCAATATTGTTATTATTTACTTACAATATAATGGTTGGAATAATAATGTAGTAGATCTTTACCTGAAATAACAGAAATGAACAATTAACACTTGACATAATAACGAGCAAATTATTTTTCTATTACTCGCTAAATTGCGGTGCATTTTTGTGTGTCAATGTGACACGAGCAGGGCCTTTAAATGCAATTACTCCCTCGCACCATTATAGAGAGGGTTGCATGTTTTATATTAAAAAAAAGTATATCCGCACAGTATCCACACAATGTGCGTGCATAACATTTTGCATCATGTAATGTGTATGTATTGGAATGAGTTTGTCGTTCGGTGTGTGCGGCTTGTTCGTATGACATTTGGGGTTGTAGTGCGGTCTCTGACGCACCCTTATCTGGTATTGACATCCCATTTGTTACTCTGTTCCAGTTCCATTTGCATTAGTGTCGGGTGCCATTTAATAAAATTAGCCCCGTGCCAGCCGCACGGATAAAACTGCAACCCGGGAAAATGATTGTTTCCGTTTGTATGTATGTAATGTGTGCGAGTGCGAGGCGAGCTTGCAGGAAGAAGCACGCGCCCGGTCGGTGCAGAGAGCTTTTAACTTGCAAGTCGGGTTAATTAAGTGGAAAGTTTAAAAAGCACTGGGAAGGAATTGTTACAGTCAATGGCATCGTAACAGGGAGAATCAATTTGCTAAAGTATCAATTAATCCAAAACATTCTATTACTTTGCTTTTAACTTCTAACCAAAATTTGATATTTAAAATCATTTGTTTACAAGAACTGTGTAAATTAATGAAAAAACTTATTAATATATTATTTCAATTTCTAGTGTATTAAGTCTTTGTTTCCTTTCTAGGAATCTTTAAGTGGATGACAGATGTCATGGGCCGATGATATTAAGTCGCAGCCCAAGCCCCTGTCTATATGAAACCTTTTATTTATTTTCCCCGTATTTCGCGCTTAATCTCGCGATCCCGCTTGATATATCGTGCGTCTTTCGTCTCTTAATTAAAAGATATTCGCAGGAAACGGGTGCGCGCCGCTTGATTGATACACGGGAATTTCGACTATTCCCTAACGAAGTTGCGGATTTCGGGCTGCAGCTGGACAATTGATCGATCACTGGTTAAATTAAACGCCGAAGAATGATGGGACAAAATTGGCTGCGATTTATATTTTTTTCCAAGAGGCCTAGAGAAAATAAAGTATGTTAAATGGAGTGTGTGTGCAATATTCAGTTGGCCCGCGGAACGACGAGAGAGTAATGGGTCGGTGTGAGGCCCAGCTCCCTGGACGTCTACATCACGGAGTCCCGTAGGAGTTGGCCCGTCATTACGGCTGTACTCGGGAAATGACCGCGGAGACTTCGGCAGACGTGGCCGGGACGCACGATACACAATGCATTACACACACTGTATCCAGGATATTACTAGCAAATAGAGAAACTCCAGCGGACCGAGAAGTTCCATCAATCAGCAAACAGATCAAAAACTACACACATTCAGAGCACAAGAAAAGAGGAAATTGGACACAATATTTCAACACGGAGATAATATAAGTAGATACAAAACAGCCAATAAAATAAGCCTAGCAATTTCATTTCCTTGGAGAATTATCATGTGTATATTTTAGATAAGTGTTTCTGTGGTTTAACTAAAATTCGTTTAATATCTTTTATTATTTAACAATAATATAGCAAGTGGTTTCTCAATAAAAGCGCTAAATCTTTTATATTAAATGAAACAAGTTCTGTAAGTAATGTTCATTTTTGTTGAGAAGTTTATTCAATGACTTTTTCTTATAGTGCCTTATTCGCTACGAGTATAAGTGTCCCTCTCGTATGTTTGTGGTGTGCAATAATAGTTCTACACAAACATGCGGGACCTACAGCTACTAGGAATCAAACGCTGCTTGCCTGCTCAACAGTCCTCGCGCTAGACTATTGAGATACGGTCGCCTCTTCAATGACTTATGTATAGAAAATAACTTCCGCTCCGTTTTAGGTAACTCATCATGAAAGTCCAATTTTAGACTTCATCCTCGCGTAAATGTTACCCAATTTCAGCAATGACTCAAGTCATGTTGGCCTTTACGGCAACAATAGCTTACGGTTTGTCGGGATAAGAACTGAAATTTTTAACATTGTCCTATAAAAAAATCGCCACCTCGCAATATAACAAAGCAAAATCACCACCAGCTGCCTATAGTCTTCGAGTTTCAGTTCTTATGTTAATTACACATTCAACAAAAAGCATCGAAACCAAGCCAACCGCCTCCCAAAAAAAGCAACAAAACCCCTTCACAAAAAGACAAAAAAGGAAGACAAAAAAATAAAGATCAAATAAAAAATTAAAGGATTATCACAGGCAATCCATGTAATGTAATCAAAATTTTATATCTTATCTCCTTTAATTATATGGTTCGGGAACGAATAGCGTTCCAAACTGGACCACGTGGCCAGTCATGATTTTTTCGGAATCCGCTTGCTACTTCATTGATATGAGTATCTCTAAAATGTAGGCCAATTCAATCAAATATAAATTCTTCCCAACAGAACAGCATGCCAGTAAGACAGTTCAAATACACATAATCTCTAACTTTCGGACCATAACAACATATTTGATGTAATTAGCCAGCGGGAACTGACAGCAAAAATTGGTTTCAAACAAAGGAAACAAAAAAAATGAAAAAATAAATAATACAGCTATAAAAGCTTTCGCAAAGAAGTTAAAGCAAAAGTTTTTTTTCTAAATAAGAAAAGCAGAAAACGCCGCAGGTGCTTACAAAACTTAGTAATAAGACATGTTCAATCAAATCTATTGGTGGACACTAGAAATTGTAGTAATAAAAAAATAAGAACTAGCACAAACAAACCTACAAACAGCTCAAAAAATTAAAAAAAAAAACAAATTGCAAACGAACAATATAAAGAGACAAAAAAGCAGCTTAAAGCAAAACAAAATGCCTGCGTCATCAAGAGAAGCAAAGTTTTAAAAGAGGTGGGCAAAACATCAACAAAATATTGTCTGGATGTAATATATACTGTTGGAAGCCAATGATTTTCCAAAAATCGGGAAAGTAGAAAAACTCGTTCAATTAGAAAAAACTCGCAAGCTAAAGCAGAAGAAGCAAACATACAGTCCGATCTGTCTTGCAGACTGTATGGGAAAACTGCTCCAACAGATGTTGAAAAACAGGATACTGACAGAACTGGAAAAAAAAGAGAGTACGGCTTTGTAAAAAGCAAATCAACAATTGATGAGAAAAACACTGCTGGAAAAAGTTGACAAAGCCCAAAATGGAACATGAAGACATAGAAAGCTTTGTGAGTTGGTCACTTTGAATGTCAGAAATAGGTAATCAAGAAAAATTAAAAGAGTTATTTCTCCGAGAAAACATAGCTAATAAGAGAACAGACAATGATGAGTATCACGTGCGGTGTACCTCAAGAATCAATTTTAGGCCTGTTATTAGATTCTGCGGCTAAGCATGCCGCCAAATGTCACAACAGTTGGGTATGCGGATGATCTAGCAGTAGTAGTCACAGTCAAGATAGATGACAATTGTAGCAACTGCCAACAATGCCATACAGCAAATCACAAATCAGATAATTAGCTGTGCTCATAAATGACAAAAAAATCCTAAAAAAAATAAAATTGAAATCTTAGGTGAAACTATTTGTACCCAAAGCAAATTAAAATATCTCGGGGTAATTTCTGACTGAACAAAAATGACTCAACTCAAATGCAGTTGCAAAAAGGCTGAATCATACGCTATGATACTAGCTTATCTGATGCCAGATACAAGAACCCCACGTAAAAAAAATACTATGTGCAATGAATCATTCAGAAATTATGTATGCTGTGTCCATCTGGTGTGTAGGATTAAAGTGGCAAAAGTACAAAATTATGTTACTGAAGGTGCAGAGAAAGATGGCCATACATGTATGCGGCATACCGTACAGTATGGACAAGCGTAATACGTGTAGTGACAAGCATGCCGCCCATAAAAAAGAAAAAAAAAATGGAACAAAAAAGATAAAGCAGCAAGACAGACCGAGAGTAAAAACATAGTAAAATGACAAAAGAATACTGATCAGCTCTCCTTTGTTCAAGTTTATTTTGCAAAAATACTAAGTAATTTCTAACAAAATTGTATACATCAAATTTTAATTTATGCCAATAATACTTTCGCAAAATATGATAATAATAATAATAATAATTTTATTTTACCAATGTTGACACAAATACATATAGTTAATACATACAATATTAAAAATAGTATTAATATTTTTTTCAAGTCAAAAAGTCAAATACTATGGTATTATTGCGCACTATAAGTCTACAAAATCCTCTATGGAATATGGAGCGTTTTCTGACAATATTTTTTTAATAAGTTTTAAAACCGACTGTGACGAGAAACAATGAGATCTGCAAAATGTATAGATATATTTATAAAGTTTAATCCTACAACTCTATAACTTCTAAGAGTGGGCATTGTTTTAGTTGAATTTTAAATCACGTTTCTACCGACGCTGTCAATTTTTGTGTCACAATAGGAAAAGTAAGGTTAGATACTTTTTTTAAACTTTGGAACAACGTTTTAAAATACTAAAAATTTATTTTGTAAAAGAGTCTCATTTGTTTGCAACAGCGCAAAAATTGTGTACTTTGTTTGGAAGAAATGAAGCGCCATCGATCAAAGGAATACAAAAGTTTATAAAAAAAAGTCCGTAAAACTAGAATGCTGGTACACAGGAACATCAACTCGGCGCAGAAGTCAGCAACTCGATATTCGACAAACCACATCGAGGCGGATTCTTCACAAAGACCTCGTTATGTTTGTGTTCAAAGTGCAACTCGTTCAAGAAATAAAAATAGTCGACCTTGGTGCCCGTTTTTGCTTCGTTCATTGGGCTTTAAACAAATTGAATGTTGAATTGGACAAAGTCAATTTCTATCTTGGAAGTTATGCAAACAAACAAAACTGCTGTAGTTGTAGAACAAAAAATCTACATGCCATAGTAGAAAAACCAATGCATCCATTGCAAGTTACCCAATAACGCCACCACTCTAAAATCTGCATGATTTTAGAGTGGTGGCGTTATTGGGTCATATTTCTTCAAAAACGATGATAAAGCCAACATTACTGTTACCGGAGATCGTTACAAAGACATGATCACTGATTTTTTTATAGCCCAAATTAGAAGAACTTGATCTACAGCAGCTCTGGTTTCAACAAGATGGGGCAAGATCCCATACTGCACATGCAACAATCAATCTTCTGCGCACAAAATTCAACAACTGCGTTATTAGCCCTTTCGGTGATATAAACTGGCCACCTCGCAGCTGCAATTTGACCCAGCTGGTTTTTTTTTTGAGGCTCATTGAAGGAAACGTGTATGCTGACAATCCACAGACAATTAAGCACTTAAAGCAGAACATTCGCAAAAGTATCGCCAAAATACCGCTGGAAGCAGTGGCGCAAATACTCAATAATTAATCCTCAAGAATGATCTACTACCAAGCCTGCCGTGGCGGCCATCTAAATAAAATCATATTTCATACTTAATCGAAATATGCACTCTCTGAAATTAAAAAAAATAATCTAAAAATAAGCCGTTTGTTCTTTATCCTATATGATTATAATTTCAACTTAAAAAAGTTCCACCCTTTATAAAATCCATAATAAATCTAAAAAAACAACCTTTATGTATTTGAGGATATTCAACCATGCCAAATTATGCTATCTGTTCTTACTAAAAATGTAATACTTCGAGGTAACAGCTGAGCTGTTCTGTACTCCAGATTAGGGCCACACACTCTTTTTGTGGTATTGTACCTGAGTTCTGCCTTTGGCCGATCATTCTCTAAAAAGTTGACAAGGAACGTTTGTGCGTTAGGTAAGTAACCTCTACTAAAAAATAAAAACTATCAAACTATCCGACTTCTAAAAAGAATGCAAAAAACACCTTCAAAATAGAGAGTACAAAAGAAAATAATTCGCTTATCTCTTGCCCTCTTAGTAAAAAAGCAAAAGATAACTATAAAAAAGTTGCACCAAAGTACCTCCAACTTATTCTCTTCTTTTCAGCCGTTTAAGGTCCACTTCTGGACGTAAGCCTTCCCTAATAACTTCCATATCGGTTTATTTTGCACCAGGAAGTAGTTCCTTTATGTCGTTGAGCCATCTCTTCCCGTTCCTTTCTTTGTTCTTATTAAGCCCCAGTGAGTAACTTGAGTTGTTCATCTTCCCATTTCATAACCAAATCAATTTGAGCTCATCATCCCGGATCTTGTACAAATTTCCTCATTTCTTACATGCTCTCTCAAACTTACAAGTGATCCACGTTCCATAGCGCGTTGAGTACAACTTAATTTAAACATGCTCCGTTTTGTGAGCATTATGATCTCTAGGCCATAAAGTATAACTGGTAGTATGCACATGTCAAAGACTTGTTTTCTCAGTCCTATTAATCTCGTTATTTTTTAGTATGAAGCACAGTTTCTGAAACACGTGTCGCACTGCCTTTAAAATTTTAAAAGTAAACCCATCAGGGTAATTCGACTGAAATTCGGACAATCGTCCCCACATCAATATCTCGGATTTTGCTCAAATTTTGTACACATGTTTGGTGTACCAAATAAATAAGCAAAAAATAGTCAAAATTCATATTGAAAAAGATGTGGCTTATAAGAAATGTTTAGTAGAATACGATCTTGGTTTTCTAAAATTTTCCGCAAAAAATCGGAAAAATACCATTATATGAAAAATTTGATATCTTCGATTCCGCTACACTTGCAGACTTAAAATTTGAATATGATACTCCTGAAACATAGTACTTTTGATCGCAAAAATTAAAAAAAAAGGATTTTCCTCAGAATTTCCGTAATTTCTCTAAATTTCCGGCTTTTTTCAGGACTCTTATGTTAATTTAAAAAAAATAAACATAGTATATTGATGTAAAGTTTTATGTAGAACCTAATTAGCAAGTACGCTTTCTTGTGAACCCAGAGTATGTATCTGACTCAAATCTGAAAGCTATGATACTTAATAAGTATATTAATTTTAAAAATTCAAAGGTAGTGCGACACATGATCTTCTGAATTTTAAGGGCTGAAATTTTGCATGTCTTACTTTTTTTGCATAAAAATCACTTTCTGAGTGTGCACACACAGAAATTGCACAATTTTTTTTAAAGACCAGTCTAGTATATATATTCTTTGACGTTCTCTATTTGCTAGTCGTTTATAGCTATAATTGCGTTTTCTGGGTCATGATCTTTGTTTTTATAAGGTTCATATGAAAACCCGCTGTTCTTAAAACCTCGTCAAGTTGGAACAACATCTCTGCTACTAAATATGATAATATCGTCTGCAAAACGTAGGTGGTTCAGGTGTTTTCCAAATAAGTCAATGCCCTTATTTTTCTAATCAAATCTTTTAAACACTTCTTCTAAAGGATATAGTTTCACCTTCTCTCTGTAATAGAATTTTATCCGGGATCATATCTTCGTCGATCTTAACGCGTAGTGTGGCGTTTTCGTAGATGTTGGAGTCAATTCTGGCATTTTCTAGGTCTTTAAGTAATCGCACGTAGTTGTATTGTGTCAAAAGCTTTTTGGTAATCAATGTATTATCTATAAAGTTTCTAGTTATTTGGAGGTGATCTGATATACCATATCCCTTTCTAAATCCGGCCTGTTACACGTGCTGATAAAAAACTAGTTTGCTTGTACATGTGTGAGAAGAGACTAATAAGGCAAATTTTTTAAGCTTATTGGTGCCCCTTTTGTATGCAAGATAATAAACTCTGCGCTTCTCCATTTGGTTGGGATCTTCCCTTCCTGCAGACATTTGTCCAGAAAAATTTTAATGGTTCAAGTAAGTGAAGTCCGCCCATTTTGAGCATTTCGCACGTTATTCTGTCTTCCCCTAAAGTGCTTCCGTTTTTCAATTTTTTGATTCTATTTAGAGGTAGAGTAGGTCTCAATTTCAGTCATATCTTCTGTGTTAACGTTAGTAATGTAAAGTTCTAAGTATTCGACAGAGTAAAGTTCTGTATAGAACTGATGAATTTCTCTTATTATTTCTTCTGTTCCCCTCACTCTATAAAGCCTTGCTTATTTGACATCTTGGTAATTTTTGACCGCCCGACTGACAAAGCTTTTCGTAATACTTTTATACTATTGTTGTCTTAAATGATGGTTTTATTTTTTTCATTATTATGGGTTCTCCTGTTTTTAAAAATCGCTCTCATAATTTTCTTAGTTAGTTCCTTATATTCAGTAGAGTGTCTGTTAGTGTGTCCTAGCTTTTCCATCAGATTTTTGTTTCATTTTTCTCTTTCTGAGAGTAGATGTCACCAACATGTCTTACCCCTAGTTAAAATCACCAATTCAAAGCAGCGTTGACAATTGCATTACCATAGAAGTACGCATCTTCAAAGAAAAGCCACACAAAAAATAAACTTGAAATCACCTGCTAAACTTACGCATCCCTTAGATAGCTACAAAGAACAATGTCTAGTTCTGTAGCCAGAATTAAAGTTTAACGTCCTGTTAATAAATCAGATCCAAAGACAGACAAAAGCTACTCTGCGGCTTTCGGAACATCCGAAAAATTATATAGAGATAAAGTGTTGATTCGCTTGGAAAAGTAAAAGCAAAAACTCGATGTAACGCCGCTAAAAAAAAAAAACTTCTCGTTCTAGGAACTGGTCAGCAAATGTTAAAAAAGTACCCTGGTGATGAAATAAGCTCAAACATCTTAAAGCAATTGCAAGAAAATCAAATCAATTAAGAAATTAAATAAACTCGAAATGACCATCAGACTAAATGATCTATAAAAAAACACAAAAAGATTGTAATGAACAATAAACCTCCTCCTATCAAATGCAACCTAATTCACAGGCTACCACACCGACACAAAGTATCGTTCAAATGCCCGCCTCGGCTTCTTATGGTGGCACTGATCCGAGTGGTCCAATTTTCAATGACTCTTCCGCATAGATCCGGCTGAATTTGAGCGATGGCCTGTGTTATTTATGCCTTTAAGGCATCGGTCAATTGTGGTTTATTTGCATAGACTTGCGACTTCAAGAAACCCCACAAAAAAAGTCTAGCGGGGTCAAACCGCATGACCTTGGTGGCCAATTCACATCAACTCTGCGAGAGATAACCTTACCCTCAAAACGTTCATGCAGAACGTCCGCTGTGCGGCACGTGGCGCCGTCCTACTGGAACCATATGTCGTCCATATGGTTCAATTTGGGCCATAAGAAATTAGTTATTATCGTTCTTTAGCGCTCGCCGTTGACAGTGACCGCCTCACCAACGTAATTTAAAAAAAAAAATACGGACCAGTGACGCCGCCGGCCCAAAATCCACACCAAACGGTAACAGTTTTTGAGGATGCATTATCACATGGTAAACCTCGTGTAGGTTTTTGGTGTCCTATATACGGCAATTTTGCTTGTTAACATAGCCATTCATCCAAAAATGCGCATCGTCGCTAAAAATAATTTTTGCGCCAAAATTAGAGTCCTCTTCCAAACGATTCGAAGCCCAGTCAGCGAACAAACAGCGTTGTCTATGATCATAAACTTTGACCTCCTGGGTCAATTGGATCTTGTACGGGTGTAGGCCTACGTCCTACTGAAGAAGAAAAATATTATACAGCCTAATTCAACGACTCAAATACCATGGCCTCTACACAATTAGCTATGCAGATGATGAAAAATGTCTATAGGTGCAAAACTTAAGAACAAACATTGACCCAAAAATAACAGAAAGTTAGTGTTAGGCTCGGCTCTTACAGTTAACCCTAAAAAAACTTGACTGCTATTTTTCACTAAGAAAAAAATAACTATTGGCAAATTACATCTACCAAAACTCCCAATCACCCCATATAGTAACACTGTCAATCAAGGTTTAACACCTGAGAATAATTTTTGACCAACTCACATAAAGACCACACCTAACAATTAAATGTTAAAAGGCATACATGTCGTTCTGGCAATGTATACTAGCTGTTGTTAAGACATAGACATTTCAAAGAGAGTACTATGGCTATACACAGCAGTCATAAAAGCCATGTTGACTTTTAAATAGTCTAGTAACCAAGATTTAAACAGATCACTTCTGCAAATAAAAAAACTTGCCTAAGTATTACAGGTGGCTTGCGCACAACGCCAACTGCAGCCATAACATTATTGCTATGTCTGCCACCTAGTAGTCAAGAAAGTCGCAACATAAGCTGCACTAAACCTGAATACATCTGAACTCTGGTATGTACTACATAAAAGTTAAGCAAAACATTGTTACCTTTTCGATTAAGCTTTTTAGACAGAAGCTCTACTCTTAAAAGCGCAAACAAACATTGCAATTTTATTTCTAACCTAAAAATCCATACTGATGACTCAAACACTATACTTCAAGCCAAAATAGACGAAATAACCTAAATATCAGTAAAGCAGCAATCTTAACTACACTGGCGAGCAAAAAATAGAAGTGACTTTAAAATTATAACTAAGTTTGCACACTAAATTAAAAATTCAATGCTGAATCGTGAAGCATAATTATTGTTTTTATTGCGTATTTTGGAAATATCACAAATTTACATTTCAGACAAAGTTCGAATTTTTGTTCCTAAGACTAATATGGAACATAAATATAAAAAAAAAACTTATCACTACTAACAAGTATTACTTCCAAATGCATCAAAAACTGCTTAAAATCAACGAGAAACACTTTGAATTAAATTAAGGATCAGATTTTGGTCGATATTATTCTGTCTCCTAAGCAGTTCTTGGAGCAGGTGAATGCTTTCGGATACGTCGTCCCAACTCATCCCAGATAATATCTGACAACTCTGGCTACGTGAGGTCTAGCATTATCTTGAATAAAAATGCCGCGCTCGCCCATAGTTGTCATGGAAAGCATAACATGATCTTCGAGAATCTCCTTAATGTATTTGTGAGCTGTTAGGAAGCCAATCTCTATAAAAACCAACTCTGTGCGTGCTTCGGTAGAAATTCCTGCCCAAACCATAACCGACCCACCGCCAAATAGAAGTCGCTCATCAATACAAACTGAAGCTTATATTTCTCCACACTTTCCAACGTCCGTCTGATCCATTGAGGCAAAAGCGCGACTCATCTGAAAACAGTACCCTCCTCCAGTCTTCATTATTCCATGCCCGGTAACTTCGGGCAAAAGCTAATCTTGCAACACGATATCGGCGTTGTAAAGATAGACCTGTAGCCATCTTTCTACAAGACAATCCAGCAGCCCGATGCCTTCTCTTAACGGTCCATTCACTAATAACATTTACATCTCTAACTTCATGGAGTTGATTTCGTAGATAAACTGCAGAACTGTTCTTGTAAAACTTGTAGACACCAACAAATAATCATTTCTGTTCGTGGTGACTTTTTTTCGACCAGATCCTGATCTTCTGGTTATCAGGCCAGTATCCAAGTAACGCTGATACACCTTTTGTACAGCATAAAGGCTTTTACCAACAATCCTTGCAGTATCACGTGTTCCTCGCCCATCTTCAATCAACGCTATAATTCTTGCTACAACAATAGGGCTTAAAGGCATTATAACCTATTGAGTACAGTACACACCGTGTAAATTACAAGTTTCACAAAAAAAAACAACAATAAGTAAAAAAACCACAACAAAATGTAGGTTTTCAATTAAAGTAAAATAAATGCTGTTTCATAAAAATCTGTAACACGGTCATAATAACTGACAGATAGATAACATTTGTCAGAAAAAGAATTATTAAACGCTTTGGTTTACAATTTGCAAACATAAAGTTAAAACAGCAAAAATATTCCAAAAACATCTCATAATTTTAAAGTGACCTTTATTATAAACTTACTACTATTACTAAACTATTGTTTTAGTTTTAACTATTCCCACAAACCAAACCGCATACTTAGCCATGCCGATCTAAATAATAAACATCGCGACAATATTTACGTCATTTCGATTGCAACACTTTCGGCACAGCAAAGTATAAGTTTAGTATCACTAAAGAGCAAGATAACTGCAATTATATACTATGCACTTATAAGTATATAAAAATAGTAAAACAAATCAAATAAATTTAAAAACGGTAACTAGTTTCAACATTTACTGGGTCATCAGACGGTGATACAAAAATGTCCGTCCAATGATGACCAAGTAAAGGTTAAAAAAAGTTACGGTTTTCAAATACATTCATGATATAGTACATAGTAAATGTGTTTTATTTATTTTATAATAAACTTATACATAGTAAAGGCCAACACCATTCAATTTATAAAAATAGTATTAATACAAGGTCACTCAGAGTACGTTTAAGTTTTTATCGTACATTGCATAAACGCCAAAAATTGGATATCTGTAAACAAAAAAGTGCGTTCATAATATGATAATGTAAGTGCAAAAACTTTAACAAATTATTCTAATATGTTTTAAGAGCAAAATCAATTTTTACATTAGTTCTCAGCAAAACAAATTATTATGTGTTTATTAATGTTAAATACTAAAGTCGGTTAGTGTTGTCTCACTAACACTAAATTTGATTTTGTACTAATTCAAAACTGCACCATATGACACTTACTTTACCACATACAGTCATGCACAATTCTGTTAATTAAAATTATTTTGTGATTGGTTGTAAGCTTTTAGTTATCTTATTTCATGAAACATTGGTATTATAAAACCCGATTAAAGTAATGTAACATGTCGCTCGATTTTACATAAAAAAATTAAATCGGTAGTCATTAAGCTGAAATTGAAAAATAGATGATAAGTAGGCTATTAGTTAATGTCGAATGTAGACATTACAAAGAAAAATCATTGCAAGTCTATCCCATTGTCGGCTTTTAAGTGTGTAATGAAGATTAATACGAAGATTGCACATTTGAGCCTATACCCGTCGATGATCCATCCCTCCGCGGAGTGCACCGTTTCCGTCGCGGCGGCCGGTTCCGCAGAAGGTTGGGGCGACGACGTGGAGGGGACACGCCTGATGAATGCATGCACATTAAAACCCCACGCTGTGATTCCTCGCGCCCCGAAGACTCCGGGATTTCTAATCTTAACCAACTGAATTATTAATATAAATA
Source organism: Tachinus rufipes (assembly GCA_963932245.1). Taxonomy (NCBI): domain Eukaryota; kingdom Metazoa; phylum Arthropoda; class Insecta; order Coleoptera; family Staphylinidae; genus Tachinus; species Tachinus rufipes. The sequence goes on from OZ010748.1 coordinate 59,410,647, forward strand.
ATAATCAGGACCGCCCGGATTAATCCCGCGCATCCGTCTCACTTTAGCACGATTAAATCTTATACGAAAACAAAGACCCAACAAACCCACCCACCACACCACCGGTGTGTATATAAATCGCTATTCATCACCTGCATGTTTGTTTATTTCTTTGTTTGGTAGCGCCATTTTAATTAAAATCTTATGAAACGATTGTCATCAGCGGAACGCGAGATTGCTACGCCGTCCGCGACAAACGTGCAGTATCGCAACCCCCCGCGGACCGTCATCGTTCCGATCTAAGCGAGACGTTTGTTCGATTGTTTCACTTTTTATTGTTGCGGATTAATGATTTTCTTTAACGTCATTTGCAATTTTCCGTGTTAATGAATTTGATTTACCAATTTACACCAACAATACCAAACGTAAATTAAATTAAATTCATTCATAATAATTCGATTATTAAATATTTATTGTCCCCATACTTCAAAACTAAAGAACTTGTCTTGTCTATACATCAAGTTATCGGATCAAATCAACTAGGTTTATATGGCCTGCTGAATCATGTCCCAACGCTGCATAAACTGTCGAGGGTCGAATCGTATTTGATGATGCGTTTTGCTGTAGATAGAGGAGGCGGGGGTTGTCGATACGTTAAGGGGAGCCCAACTGACCTATGGGGCACCTGTTGATCGTCGAGCCATTTACACCCTCTGACCTCTGGCCGGTCACTATGCGGCGATGATAGGTTTGCGTGTTTACCCCGTTAACCCTATACACACTCGATCTCAACCCTCTTAATATCTTTAGTGGCTGTTTTAATAAGTGTATTTGTAAAACATGAGTAATATTAAGACAAATCATTGAAAAAAAGTTTCTGATTTAAAAAAATCCCGATCATATTGAATTTACCGAAATTGTTTAAAGTTTATAAAAAGCATTTTTAGTGTAGCACACGAGCGTTAAAAGATTTATAGTAGAATTCATGAAAGCTACCTTCATTTCCAGTATTTTAGTGAAAACAGCTACTTTGGCGTCATTGCCGTATCCACATATAATTTGATAGTTAATTCATTTTTATACTAGTACATTCAGAAAGGATTACATTATATTTGGTCAAAATATTTTAGTCTAATAATAATTATTGGAAATAACCGAAAAATGAATCCAAATATTGAAATAAATGCGTTTTTAAGTACTTTTAAATGCATTTTAATGCTATTTCCAAATATAATTTCTCTAAAATATTCTGGAAAAATATAGTTTGATCCTTTCTGAATATACTGGTAAAAAAATTAATTAATTATCAAATTATATGTAAAAATAGAAATGACGCCAAAGTATCTGTTCTCACTACAATACGAGAAATCAACATAACCTCAACTGTGAAAATTATTTTTATCAATATAAATACTTGATATTGACTTTGCGTTAGTATCAAATATTATATTCCTTTTATTTCTGATAGTTATATATTGTGTCAAACTTGTCTTTGTGGTAGCATTACTGTAAATAGTTTTGCAGTTGTCAAATTTAAACAATCGTTAATTTAACTGGCTTTCATGAATTCCAGCATTAATCTACTTGCAAAAAGTACACTAGGCTAAACTTCTTGTGTTAAACCCTCTGTACGTAGATTTCAATAGAACTCGCACCCTATAACCGAAGTAAATGGTTAAGTGAGAGCCTAGTGGGTTTTTGTAATTACTACTAGGTGCCACAATTATTTTTTTCCTTTTTTTGTTTTAATTCTGAGCGATGCTTTTAAAAATCTTAATTTAAAAAATCAACTTTTAAATTAAGATTTGTGGGTTAATTAAAAAAAAAACAAAAAAACAAAAAAAAAATGTGCGTTTGCCTAAGCTTGGTCGGGCAGGCCACGGTAATGATCGAATGTTACAGATGCGTCCGCCAAGACAGGCCCCGACGGTATTCTGCCAGAAGTAGCCAAGGTCCTGACAGAGCAAAACGCAAAGCTACTGTCCACCTTCTTCAACAAATTAATTAAGGATGCTAACCAAGCCTAACTCTTTTAGAGAAACAAAAAAAAACTGTAAACGATCAGCCGGCATATAGTCTACTGTGCCTCATAAATACAATGGAAAAACCCTTTGAGCATGTGCTAAACAGCAGGTTAGTAGAAAGTGTGACGGGCTATCCGGCCATCAATTTGGATTTAGAACCGGAAAGTCAACCATAGACGCAATCCAATTGGCTAAAAACGCAGTCAACAAAACAAAAAGAAGGAAAAAACGTGCCACCCTGGTTACTCTAGATGTCAAAAACGCTTTTAACTCTTTAAAAGCGCTGATTGAGAAAAATATCTCGCAATACCTTATCAACTTTATTTGCTCGTACCTGCAGAACAGGAGAATCCTAAAGGTTCGGTCCTAGAACCGACTCTGTGGAATATCTACTACGTCAACGTGCTCAAAATTAAGCTACCAGAAGATGTGCTCCTAATAAGATATGCAGACGACCTAGCGCTGCTAATATGCGGAACCAAGGCAGAATAGAGGAATGGCTAGAGCAGAAAATACTGCAAGCGTTGATAGTAACTGGAAAAAGCATATGGGTCAGATTACGTTGAAGGTGGGCAACAAAACGATGAAGAGCCGGCAGACCCTAAAGTATCTAAGTATTACGATAAGCAAAAATTTCAACCTAGAACCACACATTGTAGAATCATCTAAAAAGGCTTGACAGGTCAGTAAACGCACTTATGCCAAACCTAGGAGAAGCTAAAACAAGCAGAAGAAGAACGATGTGCTCCGTGGTAAACTCTATAATGCTATGCGGGGCACCTCAGAAAGGCAAGTAGGAAAAGATGCTCGCAAAAGCACAGAAGAAAGCTGCAATCAGAATGACGTACCAAACGGTGCCGACGAGTGCAATACAGGCAATTGCGGGAGTAATCCCAATGCACTTGTTGGCCAAAGAAAGATCTTATACTCCTAGAACCAATAAAAAGAAAGCAAAGGCCGCAGCAAGAAGAGACTCCTGGTAAAACAGGCGACTAGACCAAGAGGTTAATTAAAGATTTTAAAGTATGGCTAAGCCTAAACACGGTGCAGTCATACCTGAAACGCATAAATATGTCTAACAGCATAGAATGCATGTACTACGGCAAAATAGTTAGTCCCAAAAACACCTTGCTCGATTGCAGTACGTCTTTGAAGATTTTCTTCTCCTCCACAGAAAAAAAAGATGCGTCCGCCACAAATTTTTTTTTTTAAATTAAGAGATTGTAATCTTACCGACGGTTTGTCACAATCTGCCTGAATTGTATGTAACGTAATTTATCCGTCTATTTTTATATTTAGATTTTTATTTTGTGTGCTTTGATTAAAGCCTTTTGAAAGCGGGACATGTAAATTTCTGTATGATGGCGTTCATTTATAAAAAAAAAATGGATTGCATACTAATGGCAATATTCAACAACAAACGAGTAAAAAGTATAAAAAAAAAACTTAATTAAAAAATTATAAATAAACATTTTTAGTAATAAAAAACCCATAAATAAAAAAAAATTAAAATGTAAAAAACCCAAAAATAAAAATTAAAAAAAAACACATTAGCATTAAGATCATCGAAGGACTTCACAGTATCATGTATGATACAATGCCAGAGTTAGGATTGTAATAGGCTGTAAAAGATTGTTATTCATACACTAGAATTTGAAACATTGAAGTCTTATACGTAACAGCCGTTAAAAGCATGCAGTGTGCACTGGTATTTGAAGTTGCACAATAACTGCAAAAAACTGTGAAACTTACACAGACCGGTTGAGCCTTGGATTATGTGTTAATTAGGAGACTAGTATTATGATATATTAACTATTGCTGTTACAAACCTCAGCATCGCAGCCTATTAATCGCATGCTATATTTCTATCTTATGTGCAGATTCAAATTCATAGAAAACCACTAGCAGCACAGCGCTAGTGCAAGAAAACAAAGAAAACTAAACAGTTCACCTATATATGTATGTATATATAAAAAAAATATTAAATAACTGGATGTATCAATATACATAAAAAACCATATAAATAGTTAAAAAAAAACATTAGCTAATTTGGATCTTTGGATCGTCTTCAGACCAAGCAGATCCATGACCCCAACCTCAGATCCAGTTATTGCAATCCTATCCCGCTTCATTCCAAATCCAATTTGTTTTTTGTCTGTCACCACAAACCAATTTAATTACTCAATTCACCAACAAGTTTTCAACATTTTCCTAATTACAAATTTTGCAGATTTTTGTTCGTTGCTAGCAGCAACTGCCATCTACTCGTCTTCAGTTTTCTCTATTTTCTGTGACACCAATTCTTCGCACATAATTACTATCACAAAAGCATGTCCCTTCTTAATTTAATTTCAAAGAAACTAATAGATAGCCATAGACGGATACATTTCCAGGCACATTTGCATGCGGCAAGCCAAAGTGATGGAAAATCCATGCATTTATTGCTGTTAAAAGTTTAAGCTAGCCATAGAGGAACACATTTCTCGGTACATTTGCATGCGGCGAGCCAAAGTGATAGAAAATCCGTGCAGTTGGCATGGCTTGTGACCTTTTAAAATTTTCAGAGAGCTAAAAGCCACGCTAATCCGTTAGGTAAATCGTCAGAAACGTCCATAAACAGGCCGATTTACTTGTGACAGACCAGGATAACAGATAAATCATTTGATTGGCGTGGATGTTTATGGTGTCGCCACAAGTAAATGTGCCACTTTTCTCGCCGCATGCAAATATGCTAAGAAATGTGTTTGTCTATAGCTAGCTAATGACCCAATTACCTACCAGAATCTACTTTCACGCATCATGTTAGTCCATTTAGTATATTTTGCCTGGCAATTGTGGCCTCCCATTCATAATTTTACATAATAATCACTCCGTTTCTCTGTAAATGCACAAGCAAATATTACGTGTTCCACTCTATCTATATTTCATTGCCGCACGTACAGATTTCCGTAAATAAATCCCAAATTTGTTTTCAATATTTTTTTCCCTTAGCTTGTCATAAGTTGCGTCGCAACATTGATTTATCATTTCATCTATAACTAGTAACTTTGTATATGAGAAAAAGTTATTCCGTCAGTTTTTGCATTGATCTAGGTGCATAAAGTGCCTCCATAGAATCAAATATTACGTGCCACGCCTTGTCTTTCTATTCGTTAACATATTTTACAGCTGCTCTTATGGCTAAATCTCTTTGAAAAAAAGTACATTTTTCGTCTAGATGTTTATTATATATTTCCGCAGATTTTCTTTATACTGCAATTACCGCAACCGTGCTGTTTTCCAATTTTGATCCGTCCGCATAATTAACATTTTCATTAGTAAAATCCGCTTCTACTGTATCAAATTTAATTCCGCAATTTTTACCTGAGAGTACTACCAATTCGCGTTGCTTCTTATTTATATAACGTATCCTTAAGTCAATACATATACCGCTGTCCCATAAATGAGAAACGCGTCCTTATTTCCAATAAGAAATCCCATTTTAATTATAAAAAAGTTCATGTTGTAATCAGCCAGCTTAAATTCCTCCGTCAACTGCACTTTATACGCATGTATATTAAGATCTTTATGCAATATCCGATGATATGGACTGTAAGATTAAACGTTTTGGGATAAACAAATCTGGGTTTTCTGTGACAGTGTTAACAACATCGGCAATATTCTGGGCTGACCTGACAGTACGAGTTCAAACTGGTAATTTTACATCAGTAACTATACCATTTTGCTCAAACTTTGAGACTATCTTTACAATGGCTTTGCGGAAAGGTAATTCATACCGACCAAAAACACCACAAACTTTGCAAACTGTCTCGGCAAAATTTTCACCGTGTCTATAATAAATTTTCATTATTTCTGTAGGTTGTTGGAGCGTGTATCGTACTATTTTCTTAAATAGTATAGTTTGTAATAACACATGTCAAAGATTCAAAGCTTGCAATTAAACAGATCAAAAATGCAACAAAATTTAAAATATCATTTTCAAGTTTAATCCACTCCGATTCAATTTTCCAAAAAAATAAACCATTGTCGCGGAAGCGTTAAACTCTGCAATTACGTCATCACCTTTAACTGTCTCTCTTAAACCAGAATACAGTCTTAACCTGGTTGGTAAAATTGTATGGTGTGTCGCGTGTATAAGTTTCCTAAACCTAGACCCAAATTTCAAACAAAAAAATGTTATTTTTCAATGTAAGAACGATAAACACTAACACATTTATTCAACGCAATAAAAAAAATCTTATAGTAATTCTGCAAAACACGACCCCGCGACTTTTTCGTCGTCATTAAACAAAAAAAAACCCTCTCGTGTTATTTTAGTTTTAAAAATAGATAAGTCAGAGGTAAGAAGATCAAAGCTGTAAAGTAATGTTGTAATTTCTTAAAACCGCATTCATTAATTACTCCTTGAACAATTCGTGCTTTAGGAGCCGGAAGCAAAGTATTCTGAGCACAATTTTAAGTTTTATTTTCCTGTATAAACGCTTTCAAGTTCTTAATTGTGTCTTGTAGGCATTTCCCGTTATTGTAGTTCTTTTTGGCATATACTCATGATGAGAATTTCCTCGGCGTCCCAAAAAACTTTCACTTTTCGCTCAAAAAACTCATTGTTTTGTGAGAAGATCTCAGTGATGTACTAGGTCCCCAAATACAATTCTATAACAGAAGTCTTCACCTTAGAATAAAAGTAGTCAAATTCTCCTCGCAAATTTGTCAGTTTACACAGTTTTTGTTCAGGATTTCACAGCTTGAAAATCCATCGTGCCAACACTTTCCTCAATCTTCCAAATCTTTATGTAAATTTTTTAATCTCCTTTTTGATATTTCTATTTTTCCAGCATTAACTTTTACTCGGCGGTCAATCAACACCAAATCTTCAACTTTGTTGATGATTTCGTTAGTAGGTGCTTTCATAGATCTTCCACACTTTCCACTACAAAAAAATCTCCAATAACCCCAATGCTGTTTCGTTTATTGTTTATCGCCGTTTGTTTCCACGTATTACTTTATAAGCAAATCCTCACAGTTTCTTACTAGACAATTCTGTATACTAGACTATCGTCAAATGACCATACGAGTAGCAACCAAATATAATCCCACGAACATTTTAAAGGTGTTTCAATGTCAATACAAGCTCAGTTCCAAATAAAAGATGTGAGCAGCGCTTTGAACAAAATCAAACAGCAAACGTGAACCATGATGCTACAACATTACAATACCAGAACAGAAGTACCATCCACAATCAGCTTAAAAAAACCCAAAAACCCAAATTGGACTTCAACCATAATTCCCAAGCTGCAGCACACCGGTACTCTAACAATCCAAGGTGCTGACTTAGTCAAATTCGATAAACAATAGATGAAAGTCTAAAACCAGCTTAACCATAGACAAAAGTGTCAATGTCGTACTACCGTTTATGAAAACAGAGAAATCCGGTATACTAATCTCTAGAGTTAACTGCAATCCACCTCAACTACAACAATATACTCAGATGCCTGCCAGTAGATCAAACTGCTAGACAGTCCATAAGAATTCCATAAAAACGTTCCATTTAGCCGAAGATATTAAACAAAAAGACGAAACCCCGTTATAAAAAAACCCGTTAATAAAACGGTACTCAATAATGTCTCTGCAACAACAGCCTACTTATCAAAGCAGCCCTAAACCCGCCAAACCTCATTAAAAACTTTAATAAAAAACAAAAGCTGCCCTGCCTCCACAGCTAGATTTCTGGATCTATCACCATTGTTCCACTTCCTATAATCGTAGCGGCGCACTTAATAGATTATAGCGTACCATCACGTCTCTATATCTTCTAGGTTACCACAGCCCGTTTTTAAGGTTGATTTTTTTATAATTTTATGCAAAAAATTATAAAATAATAAACTTAACAGAGACAAATAAAACAGGAGATTAAAACAGCGGAAGCAAACTGGCTTAATATACAATGAGCAGAAATAGGGGCCCTGGAGAAAAAAATACGATTCATTTAATATGCACAAGAAAATCAGGGAAGCATCAGGTCTTGATAAACCCAATGCAGAAAAAATGTACACGTAGAAAGCTTATCTAACAGAACTCTTTGAAAACACCAGGGGAGAACAAGGTCCTGTGAGGAATAACTTTAACTTCATGACTATAACAACAGATAAAGTCTCAAAGGCAATATCACAACTTAAGGAAGGCAAATCTCCAGGACCAGACAACATCCACAGCAAACAAATAAAACTATTTGAGAAATCTGGCATAAGATGGCTAACAGCAATATTTAACAAAATATACTCAAAAAAATAAATACCAAAGCCGTGGCTAAAATCGACGTTTATAATGCTTCCTAAGTGCAAACCAATGTAATGACTACCGTACCATCAGCCTAATAAACAATTTATTAAAAATATTTCTGAAAATCATACACCGGAGAATAAACAAGTTATGCAAAAAGCATATAAGTCGCACACAATTTGAATTTAGGAACGCGTTAGACACCATAGAGGCTATATTTACTGCCAATTCCTCGTTCAAAGATGCAGAGATGTAGACTGCAATGTACATGTATGCTTCATCGATTTTCAAAAAGCTTTTGAGAATGTATAACATGGTAAGCTCATAGAGATACTAACAGAAATAGAGCTGGAATACCATGACCATATCACAAGTAATTTGTACTGGAACCAAACAGCCTCCGCACGCATTCAAGAAAAGCTCTCAGGGGAGATCAAAATTAAAAAAATAAGTTCGGCAAGGATGCGTACTGTCGCCAACACTATTTAACGTATACTCAGAAAGATTTTTTTAAGAGGCACTGGAAGGTACGGAATATGGAATTAAGATTAACAGAGAAATCATAAACAACATATGATACGCAGACGATACAGCGGTATTCGCAGACAATTACAAACATTTCCAGATATTAAAGAACAGAGTAGAAAAAACAGCCAAAGATATGGCTTTGCACTTAACATAAAAAAAACTAAACACATAATAATTTCCAAACAGAATCATGATCAAAACCAAATAAGAATGAACAACAAAACAATAGACAGAGTGTGGCGTTAAATTCTCCCAAAACTGACTAAAGGTGGTAGCGGTAGAGTTGATACTCAGAAGGGTCTGCGCCGTCTAGCTCAATGGAGATGGGCGGGTCAAAAAAAAAGTGCGCCACGAGCTTAAATTTATTCTGAAATTCCCTTCTTTACAATCGCCTCCGCAGGGAAAAGCTCAAACCCTATCGTTCTTCGAAACACCTCTAAATCAAACCTAGGAAAAGAAACACACAACAAACAAAAGAGGGGAGAATCAAAGTTCTCAATTGGTTCGGTACGCATAAATTTTATTTACTGTCATAAACAAATTACTATTACAAGCGAGAGGGTGATCTCACCCCAAACCTCGCATGCAGGCAAATATCGCGAGCCCCAAAGGCCAAAGTGTGAAAGGGATGGTCTCGAGACCAAACTCCCAAAACTCGGTGACGAGTAGCGCTACTCGTTTCCGCGGATTGGATGCTCTAATCAAAAATAGTTAAACACGGTTGCCGCAGGCGGTTTGTCACAAATAGTAAAAAATTATAACTAACAATGAATTTCAATTACAATAGCGATAATTTTCAATAATGTTTGGCGCAAAATGCTCTACAAACATTTACAAACGAACAAGGAAGTGAGGCTCCCGTACACAGTTCGCCCAATAAGTGGCAGTAACCACGGTTAACAATTGTAATTGAAGCTGACTGCTTCAATGTCACAACATTCCGAACATTTAATAATTCTACACATCAGTGAAGCTCCCACTCACAGTTTGCCCAATAAGTGGCAGTAACCACGGTTAATAAGTGTAATTGAAGCTGACGGCTTCAATGTCACAACATTCCAAACATTTAATAATTCTACACATAATAACAATACACTACAACAATATAAGGTGGCCGGAACCACAAGTAAACCCCAAAATTAGAGTGGCCGTAACCACAAAACACAAAAATAGAATCAACAAACGAAGGACTGGGAAGTAAAAGTAACTTCGTCCACGTTGTCTACTAAATCCATAAATTACTAGCTAATCAGATATAAAAGAATAAAAAAAAAAAATCAAAAGGATAATCAAGCCTGTTTATTCCTGTTCCTTGAATGGCTCCGTTTAGTACTGGGATGGCTTCGCACTCGGAAAGGTTCGCACTTAAAGATCTCCGTACAGTACTTGGAGGACTTCGCACTTAGGTAATTCTGCAACGTACTTGGATGGGCTCCTTCTACATGTGAAACACCTCGGACAGGATATCCAATTTCCAATTTCTAATCGAAAAACCATTATTCCAATACGCCATAGCAATAATACTAACAAACGTAGCAATATGCTATATCCACAGCAACATTATATAAATCATTAGCAGTAACACGCTATTCCAATAGCAACAAATACGCTATCCCAATAGCAGTCAATAGCAGTAGCATGCTATTCCAAAAGCAGTCAATAGCAGTAGCATGCTATTCCAAAAGCAGCCTAAAAGAAAAATATAGATCACAAAATGACACCAAAAATATATACAAAATCCTCGAAGTAGGAATAAATTAAACAAATATTACTAACCTGAGATGTAATGCGGCTGCTTAATGAGATTTCCAATGGAAAAAGAGTCGATGTGTGGGCACAATGTTTGAGGTTATGAGAGCCGCAATCATGCGTTTATTAATGCCCAAAAATCCATCCGAAATCGAACTCACAAATTAACCCACTGCATTAATATAATATTGGCTTCACCTGATATCTAAATACGGCTTCGACGCCAAAGGATTAAGCTTTACACACTTATCCCATATCATATTCAGGCGTCGCCGTAACCATTACCTCGAAACCCAACAGAAGACTGACGATCTACACTAAGACCACTTCGCTATAACGAAATTCGGTCTTCTCACCACATACATCTCACTTCAGGTCGGTAATTTGCCAGCTATGTGAACGCGACTAAGCCAAGTTCACAACCAATAGCGGTGATGGTGAATAAGTGACAACAACAGAAAGGATTAATTAAATAAGGTAACTACCAGCAATTATAACACACAGAAATTACTGAACATACCTGTTCCAACCAATAATTAATCCCCTGCTCTTACGAAAAACCACCTAACCTCCGAACAAAAAAAGAACAAACAAAATAATTATTAACGCACCTGAAAAACTCCAACCAATAATGTAGTTGCATACTGACTTTCTAAACATGTTTCATTTTAGGATAGATCTGCAGGATGTCTGTCGACGCTGGAATAAACCCGACAACTGGATCACAACCCGGACACATCTCAAAATCAAACTGTAAGTGCAACACAAATTATTCCCTAACAAAACTAACACAACCTAGCTAATTAATATTTAAATCTAACAATTAACCCCCTTACACTAACTTAATTGGTGTAGCGTAAAATATAAAAATTAATTATTAATTACTGCACTTATACTTTCCAAAATTGCCAGGTGTACATTTGGTTGCCTACGTTAAATTAACGTATTTTAATTTTCAGGGACCGCGGCAGCAGCATAAGCAGAAATTGGAATGCTACAAGAGTAAAAACATACACATACCAAGGCACAACACTTAACAAATCCTGGGATCATGCAAGAGAGATAAAGTGCAAAATAGAAAAATCCAGAGTCTCATTCACAAAAATGTCAAAGATATTTAAAACACACGATCTACCTATACCAACAGAAATAAGATTACTTAAGTGCTACATATTTCCAAACTTGCTATACGGAGCCAAATCCTGGACTTTAACAGAAGCAACAAGCAGAAAGCTAGAAAGAATCCTATGAATTATTATTATAACGCCGCATTCTGAAAATACCCTGGACGAATCATGTCAGCAATCAACATGTGCTAATCAGAATAGGTAAATAAAAAGAAATAATGATGATAAAATAAAAACAAGGAAACTGGAATATCTAGGACATGTAATGAGAATTGAAGAGGGATACCGGTTACTGCAGCTAGTCCTACAAGGAAAATAGAAGAAAAAAGAAGACCAAGAAGAAGAAGAACCTCCTGGTTGAAGAATCTGCGCACATGATTCATCACAACAACGGTGGGCCTAATCCGCGCTACAGCAGATAAAGTAAAAATGATCGCCAACATTCGACACGGATAGCCACCAGAAGAGAATCATTCCAATTCCACTTAATCGGACCATCAGTTAATTTCTTGATACCAATGATACTGCAGCGGGAACATCTTTTTTAAACTAACCGCAACATAACTACTACTGACGTTTACATGAACAAGAAATATTGATTTGAAAAGAAAGACACTTGGACAGGAGAGTGGGTTACTTCCTTTTTTGATTACAGGCAATAGTTTGGAATGCCCCGCTCACCCACCAAGGTGCGTTAGCAATAAATTGGATTTTATCATCTCCTCCTTTGATATAATAACTACTGGCGATTGCAGAAACAAGACATATCCAATTCTGGATAAATATGTAACATTTTTACCCTATTTGAAAACATATAATTACTCCACCAAATTTACTTTAATATTGTTTGACTGCGCTATGTTAGAATTCATTTAAACATATAAACAACAAATTAACATAAACTAACATTCAGTAAGGGCTAATGGAATGATTTAACACTCTCAAATTAAATTGTCAGCGTTGACAATTAAAACATGACTTTTTTTATTTTATAAGAAATTTTTGTAAACTTTGCATAATTGAACCAGTCACTTAATCGGACCAAAACTCCATTCTGGATGTGGTCTGGTTAAGCAAAATTACAAATCTATCAATCAATTTTTAAGTTGTATTTTATATTAAAAAAAATATAATTGCCAACGTTCATAAAAAACAAAACACAAAAATAAGAAGAGAATAGCTCAGTCAACTGGAGTACTAACATTCGGGTATTTGAATCAATCAATCAGAAATAGTAGTCAGAATTTATTTCTATAAAAACAAAAATGGCGATGCTATAAAAAATGAACTTTTTTACAATTTTCCTTTTGCTTTATGAAATGTTTTAAACAACGTACTGACCTAAAAGTCTCCACATATTGGTGCGGCCCGAGTGACGAAGGCGGCCAAACCCAATACACACAAATAAAGTTATCAAATGTGGTTAAATGTAATGCAACAATTTTGAATCAAATATATTCTTCGTTATTTTATCATTTTAACAATCACTAAAAAGTGTAATTCAATAATTGAAATAATTGATTCTTTTTGATTAAATATTTTGTAATAATTTTCTTTCAATTCTAACTTCGATTATTTGATTCCCAATCATTTTTAAAACAATTAAAAAAAAAAAATTAATTGATTATCATTTTTAAAAATCGATTATTATTTTTATTAACTGATTATTACTTTTAATAATCAATTATCATTTTTACCAAAATATAAATTTTCTATATTTATTTAATGATCGATTATTTGCATTCAAAAATAAAAAAAAATGTTAACTGTAAAAAAAAATCGATTATTAATAGTTATTTTCATTCAAATCCAAAACACAATTACTTATTTCGTTCAAGAAAAAATAATATTATTTTATTGAAAATTGATTATAGCCCCCAAAAATCTTTAATAATCGATCAAATCAAAATTGAAAAAGAAACTGCTTGGAACTGTTATATAATATTATTATAACTGCATAAATAAGTTCAATTCTGTAACTATACCAGGGTTTAATTTTGTCATTGTAATCACCATGAGATATAATTTACACATCCTTTTTGCGAAAATTTCCTTTACATTAATTACATAAGTTCTCTCTACTGCAATTGTGCTGCTCCCCAAAAGTGCAACGAGGAATAACGAACGGCCGTTATTTATGCCACAAAAGCGCGGGGCCCACGTATTCATCATCGGTATACGGGGGGGAGGGTAGGACGACGGGTTCGGCGAATAATATTCCTGCGGCTCCTGCTGCCGGTTAATAAATCCGCGGCATGGAGGAGGAATCAAGTCGTCGACGATGTCCTTTCTGGCGCGGCACTTCCTCGCCGTGTTCCTGCCTCAGCTCGCTTTTATGCCCGGGAACATCCTGTCTCCGGGGAGAGACGTTCCTAATATACCACCGAGACCGTATTATGATTATAATTTACGCGGCCGAAACTTAGACAAGGCAAACGAGCCCTTATTTTATTGTGAGGCTCCCATTGTTATTGTATTTATTACCGACGCGCTAAGATCGTCGGTAGGTGGCGTTAACAACGGCCCAGGAAATAATTATTAGTTATACGAGTTTTCGAGATACTTATCCTTTCCTTTATAATTTTATGTGCTCGAAAACTTGAAGCGAAAGAAAAGAGATGCGCTTCTCAGTTCTGGGCTAATCTCAGATGAAATTCAGTTACGGCTCCTTCCTCTCCCCAAGACATTTCAACGCCAGTAACTCACACAATAACGTATCGAAAAGAGCGCACAAATATCAAAAACGCATTTTGAAGGTGTGCGTGTGTCTCGCAATTGACATTATTTCACGATAAATTACACCAAATTGCACCCTCGACGGGTGTATATACATCTCCCCCAATGGTCCTTTGCATCTGAAAGGTGACAAATACAACGTTTCGAGTTGCGTATATTGTTCGGAATTGGGACATTTCACCGCCACTTTGTATTTTGATTTACTGGAAAAATTTTAAATTTAAAACATCGTATTCAACCCCTCTTATTGCGTGCACGCACGCACCCGCACATGACTCATCCGTGCAAAAGGTGAGGAGAGAAAACTGTTTATCGTCGCGTTTAAAAATCGCGCTCGCGCCTTTTTATTGCCAGGGATAATGGTGGAAAAAGAGATAGGCGCGCACAACTGAAAAGCGGAGCGTTATTATGCTATATTTGCAATAGATTCTGAATGGAAAGTAGAAATGTTTACAGTTTGAATATTTTTAGGGGCATTCAAAGTTACGACGTTTTAAGGTGGCAATCAGCATACGTTTTGAATGTTACCGTTTTGATTTTTTCCAAGAGGGAAAATTTTATTATGAACAGACGATTTAACATACTGTTGTTTGCACATTTGCTGCCGTAACATTTAATTCGAATCATTAGTTCTAACTTCTAAGGGTGAATTGTTAATTTTAGTTCATGCAAAGTACATCACAAAAAATATATAATAAAATAAAATTACTCACATTGGAATAGAATAAGAAATCCGTGTAACCGAAAATATTTGCTTACCTGAAACAGAAAAAAATATATTAAAAGATTTTGTTCTATTCAATATACAGATTACAAATAATATGTGTAAGCAAAAATACCAACACTTTTTTCTTAAAAAAAAAAATAAGGCCAAGTACATTCTGTTTAATATTCTAATAATTAAATACGACAATAATGCAATCCTTAAAATAGGCCGTAACTACAGTTTCGAGAAAAAAAAATATATTTTTTTTTAGTTGATATGATCACTTTTATCTATTTGAAAGTTAGTTGTAAACTTACTAAAAGTGATTTAAAAAACATAAAATGTATGGCAGTAGGTAGTTAGCTTTTATACTAAATATTGTTAAAAATCAAATCAATTTTGTTAGATAAAACGCTTTAAGGCTACAAATCAAAAATATTGTCACACTATATTCTGAAAATAAGTGAAATTAGATCTATTATTGCAAAAAAAATATGATATTTTTTCTCAAAACAATAGTAGTTGACTTTTTTCCTAAAGACGACAAAATAATCGATCAATTAACACTAAAATATTCTTTGTTTCTTTCTAATCATTTTGATTCACCAAATGCTTCGAGTATTCACTCGAGTGTGCACTTCACTATATGTGCCGGTTTTCGCTTTCATGTTATACACTGCCAGAGGCACAACCAGTAGCTGAGCTAAGATTTTTGGGCCATACCGCAAAAATATTGGAAAACCAAATGTAATAAATCTGTCAAAAACTGTATTCTCTACTGTCAAAAATGTAGATACATCCGTTAGTTACAAAATTGTCCAAAATTTACTACAGTTATCAAAAAGTTTTTAGCAAAACTGGCATAAATCTGCCAAATTGTTTTTTGAACTGTCAAAAATGTTACTAAATATGTCAAAAAGTTACTAAAACTGTCAAACAATTTACAGCAATGCGAATCATCCACCTGATATATCAAATTGTATTCTAAATTGTCAAAAATGTTACTACATCTGTCAAGAAGTTACTAAAAATTTCAAAAAAACTTTATCTGTCAAAAAATTTACAATTAACACAATTTATGTTGGCAATAATATAGCAGACCTGTCAAATAAATTTCTAAACGGCCAAAAATACTGTCATACATTTGTCAAAAAGTTACTAAACTGTCAAAAATATTACTAGATCTGCCAAAAGTTATTAAAACTGTCAAATAGTTTTCAGCAATGTAATAAGTTGTCATAAATTTAACAGATCTGTCAAACAAAATTTTAAACCGTTACTACAACTGTCAAAAAATTACTAAAACTGTGAAATATAATAAAATGCATAGAATCTACCAGATATGACAATTTATATTCAAATCTATCAAAACAATTACTACATCATAATTTAAACTTTCAAAAATGTTATTACATTTGTCAAAAAGTTACTAAAACTGCCAAACAATTTACATCAATGTGTAAATCTACCAAAAATTGAAAGCAACTTTCCAGATCTGATCAATTGTATTCTAAACTGTTTTGTTAAACAGTTTAAAGTAACGTATACAAACATTGTAAGTCAAAAAGTTATTACATCTGTCAAAAAGTCACCAAAACTGTCAAATAGTTTACATATTTAATGTATATAAACATCTTGTCAACTTACGATGTTTATATCATTAAATATGTAAACTAAAATATAGCAAATCTGTCAAAAAAGTAACAAAAACCGCAGAAAATTACAATAATGTATAAAAACATTATAAGTTGACAAAAAATTACATAAAACTGTTTAATTTATTCTAAACTGTCATACAAAACAGCAACTACATCTCGGTCAATTAGTCTTGGTAACTTAATAAGCATTATAAGTTGGTAAAAAATACCTAATATCAAAAGAAGAGTTAACTGTTATCTGTTATTTTACAAGGTCCGGCAATTGTATTGTTTGGTGCGGTGTTTCAATAATTCGAACCATAAGACCATATTTTTTCAAAAAAAATGATCAAACGGTTACCATTATTTCTAAATGTTTCATGATTGAAATTATTTTTAAGGCCGGAATTACGCAGACTGTATTTTATTACTGCAGTTTGCCGTAGATACTTGGTTTTGAACAACCAAGAATGCACAGCAAACTCAAATTGTGTTGCAAAATGTGTCCTAGTCCATTAGATCTTGAAATTTCCCCAATTCCCTCGATTTGCCGGCTCCTGATTTCAACAAATTTGACATAAATATCAACTTTATTATGTGCAATTTTAGTTCCTAAAAAATACTTCTTATAAATACTGCAATCTCTGTCTAAAGCTTTATCACTATTCTCAACAATTATGGGCCAATACTTTCAAATTCTTCTGAAATACGCATTTTGCGGTATTGTAATGTTCAAAGACGCCTCTCATGCCCCTTTTGCTTCAAATATCCCCACAAAAACAAAATTAAAAGCTGCCAAATCGGAGAAATTGGATGGCCATGTTATGTCAGCAAAATTAAATGATCAGGAAACATATTTCGGATGTTCTTACTGTAAATAAGCCAAAACAACAATTTGGCTGCTAAAAAGTTAATATCCATCTTTTGCGGTAGTTGAGTAGGCAGTAAATTAAGATTCTTTCGTGCTGCAAAAAACTATTTTCAGCGCTTGATGCACTATATACTATTTTGACTCGTCGACAAAGGCAGATGTTTTGACAAAGTCGTCCATGAGTGCTAATATATGGAATATCAACTCTACGTAATCTTTCTCACTAAACTTAACAGGTATCTTCCTGACAAAACAAAAACAGTTACAAAGTGAGCATTTAGTACCAGTTCAGAGACAGAAACTCCAAACTTCTCCAAGGTGTGATTATATGTTCCAAGTTTTCCATATTGGTTTTGAGCAGATGACAAAAATACACATTGAAGTCATATGAGTCAAGACCTTTGATAATCGTAACTCTTAAAAGCGATCGTGTGCTTCTCCGCCATGTTTCGAAGTAGTATGTAAAAATTAATAAAAAATAAAAAAAGATTATTTTTTAAAAATAATAACTTTGTTAGATTTGTTTCTCTCAACTCTCAAGGTTTGAAAGTTTTAATGTAAAAGAAGCTTACACCATACATTCTTCTCAATGTAATAGTTAAGACCATAGTTAGTCACACCCTCATCGGTCCTGAAAAAAGTGCGTATTTTCCAAAACAAAAAATTTCATATCAAGATAGAAGAAAAAATGTAAGAACCATTTGACGTAAGAAACAAAAAAAAAATTTAAACAAATTTTCAAATATTTTTCTTTAATAGGGCATCTACCGGACAGTAGCCAGCCGCAAAAATAATAATGGGTTTTCCAATAAAAAGTTTCATTTTGAATAGAAGGCTATTTGAACAGTTGTCAATTTTGAAGCTATTATCTTTTGACATTTGACAAGTAAAAACTACGCCATTATTAAAAATGGAACGATACACGCTTCAACAACGCATTAAAATTAATAAAATTCACTACAAAAATGGTGAAAATTTTTCAGTCACAGTCGCAAAACTAAAGCACTTTTTATCGTCGTAAAGCACCTTCTCAGCCGGCAATAGTAAACCTTGTGGAAAAATTTGAGCTGTTGGGACAAGTTTGTGATGTGAAGAATCGAAACCGTGTGCAACGCTCAAAAACACATGAAAATATTGCTGATGTAGCCCATAGTGTTGAAGAAAACCTAGGTTTGTCGATCTTTGGAATTAGACATTCCACAAACGACATTACACCGTATTTTGCATAAAAAACTTAAGTCTTTTAAAGTTCACTAAACACAACAACTCAAGCCGGTCGATCACCATAAACGTCGTATCTTCGCTGATTGGGTCCTTTAAATGCATCAAAATGATCCGGAATTTCATCAAAAAATCATCTTCAATGATTTTAACCTCGGAGACTACGTTAATAAGCAGAATTGTCGCATTTAGATCTCCAGAAATCCAAGAATGATTGTTGAAAAGTCTTTGCATCCCCAACGTGTCACTGTTTGGTGCGGTTTTTCGGCTGGCGGTGTGATTAGACCCTACTTTTTTTAATAATGAGGCTGGTGCAACTGTTACGGTAAATGGATGGCGCTCCCGAGCTATGATTAATAATTTTGTATGGCCGGAATTGGAAGATATTGATGTGGACGACGTTTATTTTCAGCAAAACGGCGCTACATGCCACACAAGCAACAAAACAATCGTAATTTTGCAAAAAAAGTTTCCTGACCGTGTTATTTCTCAAAGAGGTGATCACAATTAGCCACCGAGATGATGTGATTTAACACCTTTAGAATTTTTTCTTTGGGGCCACGTCAAAGATAAGGTCTATGCCAATGCTCCACAATCGATTCAAGACCATAAATATGAAATTCGAGAAGTTATCGAGGACATACAGCCGCAAATGTGCAAATTGGTCATGAAAAAACTGTGGTACTGCAACCATAACCGTGGCGGCCATTTGACTAATATCGTTTTCAAATGTTAATAGCATACCTTCCTCTTTACAATGAAATAAACATTTATTGATTTCTCTTAAAAAATACCCTTTTTTTTTTAATACCATAACGAAACCTCTTATTGGAAAACCCTATAGTATCCGTCTACTTTAATATCTTTTTCAAAATTTAAAGCAATATTCCGTAAATGCCGACCCAATAAGATTAAACCGGGAACAATTTTACGTAATAAATACAACATTGATGCATCCTTCAGTCTCAACGCAGATATGGCACATTTTCCAGTCATTTCTTCATAACCATAACAAATACCTATGAACGATGCCATATAGTATACTACTTACGGTACTGTATATTGGTCTCTATGAGTTAAGCAGCCTCATATATGTTATGCTAATATATTAAAAATAGTTTATATTTTATTTGTGGATGTTGCGTAAAAAAATCAAAACTTAATAAGTGAGCTATAAAACAAGCGCCGTCGGCTTAGTGAACATGACATTTATTAATAGTAGTTTTTGTTAGCAATGTTTGCAATAGTTAATGTATTGTATACTTTATTAACGTATTAGCGTTGAGGTACTGCTCATGCTAAATACGCTTATAAAGTTGGAGTTAAATTAGTTGTAAAAGATTAATATTCACACAGTAGTTGGCATTGAGGCCTTGTACATAACACCTAACATTCTGTGCACTGGCAGTTATGACCTTGGAGTTGCACAATAACTGCAAACGATTGTTGAGCTTACACTGGCTGGTAAAACCTTGAGATTGTATGTAGAACACAGTACAATAGTAATAAGCAGCACTGGAAAGTTGTATTAATTAAGTAAATGTGAGCAAAGTTTTTATAAAAAATCTTTGGGGTTATGACATACCATGTATAAGTATGATGATGAGAATATTCGCATCATGGCCTATCGGCTCTATGATAGATAAAGATTGCATAACTACTAATCAAGTTTTATTTAATAATTATTATATATTAGGTTCAATTTAATATAAAAGCACAATGGCAAGCCGTAGCAATCGCACGGTGATGCAAGAAAACAAGTGCCAGAGTCAAAGCCAGAGCGTTAGAACCCTCCCTTCCGCAAAGAAATTATGAAGAAAATGATAGCAAGCGGCATCGGCCCTTATAATAAAAATATATCTTAACTAATTAATACACGATGTAAATGGTAGTAGTTAGGTTCTGACTATACATTCTTTCGGAATCCTAATTTTGGGTGAGATTAGAGAAACCATGTTTGTATACACTTAAGCCTATAATTTTCCAATTCAAAAATACATGTATTTGTTAAAGTAATAAAAGTGCATAGTACAAATAAATATTTAAACAATGTAACGTTGCACTGAACCAGCACACGTTATGGAATACATCCTCTTCTAATCCTTCGATTATACAGTCACTAGAACAGAAAAGAAGTTGAATTTACATCTAGTATGGCATTAATCATGCTTATTAATTATATTAATACTTAGCTTACCTGTGGTGTTTGGCCAAACTCATCGGTCAGCTGGTATTATTCCTTTCAAGCTGCATCCTGTTTGGTTGAGCGCTGACTGAACTGGAACAGCATTCCTCACTTCTGTAAAAAGTGACAAGTAATTAGTAAATACAAGCGGTTATCATATTTAGGTAAATTAATTAAGATACCAGAGAATGAAATGAATATTTTATTATTATTATTTTACTTACCCCAATGCCAGATTAATTGCACACTTGAGGTTCACTAACATTCGCGCGGCGGTAACAACAATTATTTTAATAATAAGTAACACGGCCACGACCCTATGCAACTTTACTCGCAATCGGTCCGGGTTATGTATTTCTTTGTTGTGAATTAATTTTTGACATTGTTTAGACACGTGACGTTTATGTTTTGATCTTATAAAAATAGTCTGTTGGCAGTACTCGGTCATAGGTCACGCCATCTTGCGGAGATCTTGCGAACCAATGCGCGTAAAGATTCCTGTAATCTCGCTTAAGTATTTGAATCTCTATGATCTTCTTTTTTATTAATCTGATAATAAAAATTCTTTACGAGGATGATCTTTTCCGATTTACATGTGGTACCGAAAGGTTGTGAAACTAATCCACATGGTGAATTTAAATCAAATGTGCAGTCCAGCTAAACATACAAGGTAATTAATTAAGTTTGTAAATTAATTGAATATATCTATTCATTGTGGCAATTTTGTTTTGTAGCATAATTTTTGAATTATCTAAAATGCAATGCCATGCGTTTTAACCTAAGCCTACCTACATCTAAGGTAATCTAATGAATCGATTAATAACTCCCTTAATTAACACATGTATGTTTAGGCTTTTTAGTTTGGGCACATTCCTGCACATGTATTTGTTTCGTAAATATGAAATTTCGAATTGAGGAACTTGGCATGGGATTGGTATTAATGGTTTAAGGATTAACATGCCGCATCAATACCAATTAATTAATCCAATCTTCCCGATTCATCTAATATAAGGATGGTTTACTTCGACCAAGTCATACGAAGTACGGCAGGCAGAATTTTACCAACGTAAGCCATGCTGGGACTACGGTTTGGAATAAGATAAGTCATTACAAGTATATTATATATTTATGTAAAATGTACATAATGTGTGAAACTACATGTGTTACGATTAATTTAAATTGTAGCTACGTATAACCCTAATGGTTATATATAAACAACGAGTAACACCAAAGGTGCTAAGATATTAGTAAAATATTTGGAATGAATGAACCCGCATGCTTCACATGTTTATTTTAATTAATTATTTTTGATTAATTAAACCTTATCGTAATATTAGTAATAAAATTATAGTTATAAGATATGTTAGTAATCGAGTTGTTAGTGTATTTGTCCAGCGAATGGTAAGCTTACCCTCCGTGAACAATTTATTAATATTAATTTTGTGTTAGTAATATCTAATTGATTTTATGATTTGATTTAGTAATATGAAAGCATATTACTAATTCATCTAGGAATTTATATACTCTGCGTTTATTTATGACAGCACTTTGTTTATGGCCGTCATTCACAAATTATATAATTGATTTAAAATTGGTCACAAATAATTTTAATTAAGGTTGTGTTAATATAGTTTAATTGATTTTGTTAAGCAATGATTTTGTTAATTATTTGTTTTTATTGAATAAATGTTTGATTTGTTTCGGGACAAACCGTGTTCACTTTGTTGCTTTTGGTAAAGTAACTGGAGCCCACTTTTACCCGTTTTTTTTTGTTAGTGAAATTAGCAACCACGACCGCCTACCGAATTAACGAGCTGCCGTCTGCCAAGAAGCGAAGGGTAAACGTTTCAACAATGTTTGCATAAAAAAAAGTGTTTCATTTGCTGAAAGAACTTTCAAAGTAACTCAATCTGTAAGCAGATGTCAACCCAGTTTTTTTAATTTACTTAATGTATTGAGTTGTCTCCAGTAGAAACTAACGAGAATGCCAAAATCCGTTGGAACCACTTTTAAAAACTTTTGGGGTTATGGATTATTTTGACGTAAAAGTGGCGGTGCTGACAACAGCTTCGGCAATCAAACAGTTAAAATTGCAGATACAAAAGCAGAAAACTGTTGTTTTCGGTTCGGCTGCAGTCCCTAGTTTTAGCAATAATGCTGGCTCAAAAGGAGATTCAGTTGTGTCAACCACTTTTAATAAACAGATACCGCTTGTCAGTAACTGAAATACGGTTCATGTAAACAAGTAAGACTTAATTTATTTTAATTTTAGGGCATTTTGCAGCAAGTAGAAGATCTTCAGCAGACTTGCAACATTTAAAAAAAACAACTTTTTGCATCTGCTCAGGATCAAAAACATTTAGTCAACAATTAAGATTAAAAAAACTAGACTCATGTCCTTTGGACTACAACTGAACCAATTAAGCAAAGATACTACCCGGTGTCCCCGTTTATGCAACAACACATTGACCAAGAACTTGATAATATGCTTAACATGGGCGTAGTCCAACCATCTTGTTGCGCTTAGCCATCACCTACCTTTGTAGTCTGCTTTTGCAGACAATGACTATTGTTGTAGAATAAATTTTTGCAAACTTAATAAAGTTAACAATACGTTAAACAAGTTAAGTTATTTGAAATATTTGTCCATTGAAACAAAAATCAGCTTATTGGCAGATACTATTTGACAGCAAATTTAAGCAATACACGGCTTTCACTATTCCCAATTGTAAGCTATTTCAGTTTACGCAAATACCTTTGGGTTTATTGTTAAAATTATTACTCCTAGGTTAGAACCCTATGTGTATTTAGACAACGTTATGATTGCAACCCCAGATTTGAATACTCATTTACAGATTAAAAAAAAAGTATCTTTTGCCTCCCAAAATTGAAGTATTTGAGCTAAATTGATAATTCCAGAAAGTTCCATAAAAACCCGGATAAGGTCAATGCGCTGCTGAAAATTTCTGCATCAAAGGCAGTGTTTGAAGTAAGAAGTGTAACTAGAATAGTTCTTAATATTGTAGATTTCTTAATTTTTTTTGGAAACGATAACACATAATTTATCTGACAAAAAAAAGTTCGTTTCAAATAAACTACCTAGTATAAAAAAGTATTTTAGAAAGTCTTAGTATTTGCAATTATTTTATCGTTTCCCACAGGTGTCCTGAATTGAAAAAAAGTTTGATGAAAATGACGATGCTGAAACTCATCGTTTCTGATCAGGGTAGCTTCCGTAGATTACAAAATGCAAAATATTAAAATCGTATCTGCTCCTTCTTGAAAACAGTACCGCCCCAAAGTTTAGAAATATTAAAATTGATCGAAAAATTAGTCCTGTATCAAAATAATATAAAATTAAAATGACGACACTAAATCTTTTTGTTAATGATTAGAGTAGCATGCAAAGATAAAAAAATACTGAATACGAATATTGTATTTGCTCCTTCTAGGAAACAGTGGTACCCAAAAGTTTATAAACACTGAAATTTTACAAAATATCTGACTTAAGTTAGCATAAATAAAAAATTCAACAACAATACGATTATTGCTCTAAGTAAGCTAAAGCAATTTAAATTAAAAAAATATATTTGTTTCTATGACAAATTTGTTGTTTATTTAAAAAAAAATTGTTCTTCTTAAAGGAACTCGAAATAAAATTGATTGTAATTGCTATATATGTATAACTGCAAGAAAAAACTCTAAATATGCAGTAATAAAAGGTAGAGGACACATAAAAGTATCTAAAAAAATTACATTTGGTATGATAGCATCAGTGATTTATGAAAAATCAGTTCAGAAAATGAGAAAAAAGATTTCTAAACCCAACAATGTAACAATTGTCTGTAAAAAATGTTTCTCGACTATAGGAAAGGGAAAATCTCATAAATGTTCTCCAAGAAAAGCAAGCAGTAACATAACAAACAATATAGTTGCGGAACTCTCTAATTTTGATCAGCAAAAAATTGCGTCATCAATAATACAACAGCAAAGAAATGATAATACGCCAGAACTTACTTTACGCTCTAAAGATAGAATGAAGAGAATTGCTATCAATCCCAAACAAATTGAAAAGATTCAGATCAGTTCAGAGAAACTATTGAACTATAAATCTAGCATGAATGTCTCAGCGTTACATATGAAAAAAATGACTAACTTTCTTCGGTCATCAATTGGTCAACGCAAATGTATTCTTGCACATTTTTTCTGAAAAAATGAAGAATAGGAAATCAGACTTCGATTCTATTTTAAAAATTGATTTTCTAGATTTTGAGTTTGGTAATGGAAATTCAACCAAAACAATTAAAAGACCAATAGTGTGGGGTAACGTTTCTAAAATATATGATATGGTGATTAATAAACGAGGATAAAAAGGGAATGTTGACATTAAAATTATGGCAGATGGCAAACAAGGTTTTTTTTTAAAAATCTCTTAGCATATTACCTGAGCTAGAAGATAACACAAATGAGAGATTGTCAAGATCTACGTATAAAAATGGTGGCAGACTTGAAAAATTTGGTTAAGCTGCAAGTGTAAAAAAGATTATTTTGTTATGTATTGTTCCCGATGTGAAGGAAACTTATGGGAATCTAAATTTAATGTTTAACAAAATTGGTTTGAATGATTTCTCATTCAAGTTTATCGGCGATTTAAAAATAAATCTTATTGTAAACGGTTAACAAACCGCTTCTGCAAAGTATCCTAGCCCATACTGCTATGTAATTTTGCGAGAAAAGGTAAGCGATGATGATAATTTAATAGTTGGCACTGAAAATGGCGACGAGGAAGAAAACAATGACAGTGGTAAGTTTTGATTGCAGTTTAATTGAATTTAATTTTACATTTCTTAAATTATTTGTTAGAAATTGCAAATGGAAACTTAAGAAATTTCTACAAAATATTTCAATCTAATGGAAGTAATAAGAAATTGGCTATGTTAAGCAAATCAGTACTGAATCTTAATCTCTTCAATGAAGACAATGATGTAACTGTAATTGAAAAGTGCATAGTTCCAGAACTTTATTTATTACAAGGTTTTGTAAATAATTTGTTCTGGAACGGATTAGTAAAAATTTTAGGTCGTGAAAAGGCTCTTCTTTGGCCAAAAACATTAAAAGTAATATCAAAAAATTACCATGGCAAAGTTTTTAAAAGAAATGCTTGCCGAACAATGTTGAAAAAGTCTGATATTCTTGTTAGTGACGATATACTAGGAAATATCAGCACACTGATAATTATGCCATACGTATCATGTTTTAAATCGATGGATAAAATTTTATGTTTTTCTACATCAAAACCGGATGAAAAAATCTTAAATTTAGAAATTGCTAACTTGAGAAAATATTTTGAAGCAACGGGCCTTAGCGAAACGCTAAAACTTCATATTATTTTATACCATTTACCACATGCATCATATTACTTGAATTCAGGATTGGGTCGATGGTCGGAACATGCTGGTGAAACAATTCATAATGAATTTAAAACTGTATGGTCTCGTTATTATATCAATATAATTGATGATCCAAGTTATGCGGAGAGGTTAAAAACGCGGTTGTCGACTTTAATACCTGCCACATTTAATTTTGCAAACTTAATAAAATTTCTATTGTAATTCAAATATATGTTAATTAATTAAATACACACTTTATTTATTTTGAGTAATACACTTGACATTTTTGGAAAATAATATATAAACTGTAATTATTTAAAAACTTTTCAATTTTTTTGATTATCAGTGTTTACAAACTTTTGGGCACCACTGTTTCTAAGAAGGAGCAAATACAATTTTTGTATTCAATATTTTTTTATCTTTCCATGCTACTCAATCATTAACAAAGAGATTTAATGTCGTCATTTTAATTTTTGCATTATTTCGATTTAGGACCAGTTTTTCGATAAATTTTAATATTTCTAAACTTTTGAGCGGTAAAGTTTCCAAGAAGGAGCAGATGCATTTTTAATATTTTGCATTTTGTAATCTACGGAAGCTACCCTGACCAGAAACGATGAGTTCCAGCGTCGTCATTTTCATCAAACTTTTTTTCAACTCAGGACACCTGTGTTCCCAATTTTTTCTTTAAAGTAAAGACAGAAATTTCTAGATTTAGGATTAGAGCTATTATTAAGCAAAATATTAACGGCAAAAAACGCGTTATTAATTATCTGAGTAGGTTGTTGTCTCGGACAGAAAGAAATTGTGTTAAATAAGTTGCGGCTTCAACTTCCAAAAATTATACAATCTCAAACACAGTTAAAGACGACATATATTATACAAGGTGATTCCGATTGTTTTTAATAACTTAAACAGTGTATTCAATCATCAAAGTATTCATTGATGTGAATTAAGTTAGAATTAGAATACATCTTCGTTAGGAAGTATTTAAAGATACATGTTTATAGGAACTTTTTTGTTCAATTTGATGAGTTTAAGTTTCCCAAAAACAATTTGAACCACCCTGTGTACATAAACTGCGCTAGTCACAGTAAAAAAAAGGCTAAATACAAAAAACATAAAAAATTTAAAAACCTGTAATAACAATTGCATATCATGTTATAAAATAATCTATAAAATGTTATTAACAATAGTGCTGTAAAGTAATAAATATTAAAAAATATCATAAACCTAAAAACATGGTACTATAATAATCTTACTCAGTATTAACAAAACAAACACAACTAACAGATATCAAAAAACAATAATGACACTAACACAATATACAGACCAACACTAATATACGGAAGCAAAGTATGGGTATTAAATCAAAAAGAAAAAGTATGACACAGGCAACGGAAATAAAATATCTAAAAAGAGTAGAAAATGTAACAAGAACGGACAAAATAAGATACAAACAGATAAGAAAGAATCTTCAAATCAAAATCGTACGCAACACAAAAGATAAAAACAGTTAGCATGACATGGACATCTAGAAAGAATGCCAGAAGCAATTATGTAATGCAGAAATAAAAAAACAAAAAAATCAAAACATGTAGAAACAAAATAGGACAAATATTAGGCAGAAACAATTTAAACTACCAAGATTCAAAGAGAATAAAGAACAGAAAAGAATAAAAATTACAAATAATCAAGCTAATTTAAAAGCAGCAAAGAAATCTCGACACAAAAGAGTACACAAAATTTAAAAAAAATAATATATATATGTCTGATTGTGACTTGATGTTTTTGTGAAATGTTGATAAATAATACATATTGATAAAAGTGTTAACATAACAATTATGCCTTTTATCAAAACTCTCCTGTAGTAATATATGGTGGACAGATTCAAACCTGTCCGTTAACAATTTCGCTTAATCGTTGTAAGCAAATACTTCGTTCTGTCCCTCAATTAATGTTGTTATTTGAATGCAGCTCATTTTAAAAACCTTAATCAGTTTACAAAGCAAGTTATCGTATGTCATTTTTAAATGTATTTATATAATCTTATTTGTTTGATCAGTCTATCAAGTTCAATTTTCAATTTAATTCAAACCGTTTCGTCGGCAGTTTTTTTTTTTGTTGCGCGATTACTACATTGAATAAGGTTTTAAATTGATCTGGAATTGTCAGCAGAGTTTATAATTTATTGTCTTGCTGTTGGTTTTTTAATTTGATGTTTGTACCTCATCGTTCAATTTCTCTACTGTCTCAATTTAGTATTGATTATTAGTTAAATTAAGCCTCAGTAAAGTTAGTACATCCCAAGTAACAATCTAAGAATGTTTGCTCCAATACACAGCCAACGTAGTTGACTTACTGGCGGTGTTAAACCAGCAATCCACTACATTCAGTTAATTCTCTTACGTGGCCCTCTTCTACTCACGTACATAGGCTAATATGCCAACAATCATCTACTCACGTACATAATATTAACCTCAATCGGTCATTTCACATCTTTCAAAGTTTTAAAGCCCCTATTGTGATTTGTTGTTTTATTCTCAATTACAATAATAGTCGGCTTTTTTGTTTCCCTTTAAGCGTTTACAACATCAATTTTTATACTCAATAAATGTTCATTTTATTTAACAATTTATTTAAATATACAAATATTCAAAAATTATAGCAACCTTACATGAGATTTGATAGCAAAACTACTACATGCAATAACTATTATAATAAAATAAATATAAAAAGATTTTAAAAAAACCTCAAAATGTTGTAATGTAAGTCTACCAACTCTACGAGTTTAAACTAAATTGGAAAGATTTTTGTTCCTGCTGTAAATTCATCTGAAAGTAGCTAGATGGTTTTGCAGTTTCACAGTCGATATGTGTGCTTGATGATTAGAAAGTTGCTTTTATTTTATTATTCTAATAGCAAATTGCGTTGGTGGTGTAATGGTCAGCATAGTTGCCTTCCAAGCAGTTGATCCGGGTTCGATTCCCGGCCTACGCAATAAGTTTTTTGTTTTTAATAAAATTTTCACAACAATACTAATAATTAAAAATACAAAATAACAAGAAAATGTTAAATCTATTAAAAATTTGTCAATGATTCAGTTAATAACTGACCTTTCCATCAATCTTCTGAAAACCTTGTCCAAGACAAAGAATTTAGTAATAGTAATTCAGCAAACATCCCGAATATTGTTAATCCACCTTTAAAGTTCAACATTTGTTCAAATTGTACCATTAAAGTTTCTATAAATAATTAATTATATATAATTTTTTTATTTACTTTTGTATATGGGCAATTCCATTTCAAACGGACCAGAGCTAGGGGGGGTGCGTTGAGAAACTTGCTTATGTATTTTTTTTTTAGTTTCTATAACTTATTAGTAGTCTTTTGATCGATATATGAGAGTATGAAACCTACAAATAAAAATTCTACGATTTTTTTAAGTTTTTTTGACGTTTGTTAACTTAATCACATTTTTTGTTTAAAAACCGCAATTTTAACTCAAAAAAATAAATTTACTTTTAAAACATTTTTTTAACAAATTTTAACAAGCGACAGGCAGATTTATGTTTGAATGCCAAAAATAATAAAAAATTTAAATTTTTGCGCTGATAGATCGAGTCTAAATTTGTGCCGCAGGCGCAAAAATTATCAACAAAGAGTAAAATGGCCAAAAATTGGTTTAAGCGACAAAAAATGTCTTTGTTAAACTTCTGAAATCAACTTAAAAAAATATAATCCAAATAATCTTTAAAAAAATTTAAAAAAAAAATTTAAGTAAATTTTGAACAAATTTTTTTTTCTAGGTGGATTTTTCTTTGCCAGATAAGCACGACACTGACTATTTTCTATGTAGAATTGTTTGAAAAACTAAATTTTTTAATAATGTTTGGTGTATAGTTTCTCTGAAAATTGTTAAATGTGCATTTGTAAAAGTTTATGTCATATCGAGTTGAAAAATAGGCTTATTTCTGCAGTTTTTTTGAGTTTTAGACGCTTAAAACCCAAATACACAGAACAAATTAATATTTTCTAATTAATTTACATCAAAACACGTAAACTTTAGCGGTTAAAAAAAATTTAAAAAATGCTCCTTTTTGCCCAGCCCACTGAGAACAAAAACATGGTTTTATGGTTTTTGCAGCTTATAGACAGAGTATAAACTTAAAATGGCGCCAGATTTGGATTCTACGGAAAATTTTTGATTGATTTCATTAGTAAATTTATTTTTTTGAGTTAAAATTGCGGTTTTTAAACAAAAAATGCGATTAAGTCAAAAAACGTCAAAAATACTTAAAAAAATCGTAGAATTTTTTTTATGGGTTTTATACCCTCATATACCAATCAAAGAACTACTAATAAGTTATAGAAACTAAAAAAAATACATATGCAAGTTTCTCAACGCACCCCCCCCCCCCCCTAGCTCTGGTCCGTTTGAAATGGAATTGCCCATATTTGTTCTGTTGTTAGGAGTTAGGTTATTTGACAATGTGCGGTAAGTGACATAACAAGGTAAGTTAACTTTACTGTCCTTAGTTACGATTTGTTTATATTCAATTTAAATAAATTACTTTCCATTATTGTCGACTTTTTTTATAGAATAATACAAATTTACCAATGTAGTAGCGAGAAAAAAATCTTTAAATGTATCATGGTTTAATTAGTACAAACCAAATAATTTTCGGAATAATTGTATTGTAATAAATCAATTGAAATAAAAATAATTGTTTGGTGAATTTATTATAATCGAATATATCATTTAACTAATAATAACCTATCATATTGTGCTGTAATCTATAAAATAAGTAGTAGTTATTTTCTAGTTTGCTATACAAGGTACATTTCTAAGGTTTGCAATTGAATATAATTGAGATTTAATACCAAACAATGCTACTATACTGCAATATGTTTGTGGATTTGCACTACAAGCTGGTAGTTCTAATAATTGCTTTAAAAATCTACTCAAGCATTGTTTTCGGGGAGTTACAATCGAAACAGTTTCGCTTGTCGTGGGTGGGTATTTGCGCTACGGTGACGACGTCGTGGTCCTGCTTTGGACGCCACAAGTCCCGTAAGCCTGTGCACAGAGGCGGCGCTAATTCCATTCCAGTTCCGCCCCAAGTCCACGGAGGGAGTGAGCTTTAGCGCACCCTGGTAGCACACACACATACACCGTCGACACCTCACCTGGGATTGATTTTTACAATTCTCCCGGCTCAAATTACGTAATTATGTGCTTAGCGCGCCCCCGCGACGAGTCCACACATCGTGCCATCCGGTTACCTAACGTATAAACGGCGTCCCCTTCCTTCTCAATGTCGAGGAATTTCTAGAGAATTACAACGGTCTAGGTGCTTACAACACCTTACTAGTTACTACAAAGTAATTATCAACTGCTCGGACTATATTACAGAAAGATACTTCAATGATGAGCGTCGCTCTGTAATTGCAGAACGCCATGTCGTATTGTCGAGGCGCGATATTAACATCTTGGGAAACGGCACTCGTCCCACTCGCCCACTACATCTCTTGAGTACTAATCAAGGACTTAATATACACAAATGAAATAATTCAGCTAAATCACTAAATGAACTTCCTCTCGCCTAGCTCAAAGCTTACCGTTTAACCCTTACTAAATAATCATGTTGCAATAACCATCTCGGGTGATGATTACTTACAAAGAAAATCAACAAGAAATTCCAATTACTATCCTTGCTAAATTTCACCAAAACTAAGAAAATACAGTCGCAATGTTTATTTATTACTCTGCCATCGCATGAATTATTACCGCATAACAATTCTTAGCAAGTCGCAAGACGTATTGGGAATAAGAAAATATTCCCAAACACATCTTTCATCCAGTTTTGTTTTATTTTCCCTCTGATAATTAATTCAATTCGATCTCATTACATTCGCGTGGCGTACGTATGTCGGATCCTGACCTAAGTTTACATCACCCCCGCGGCGATCGTCTGTCTTCGTTCCGGTGTTCTTGTGATGCACGTCATCCAACATAAACTATGTATCGGCATTCGTCTTGATCTCGAAAAAGCCAACCTGCTATATATTTTTTGTTGGTAATTCAATTTGGTATTTGTAGAACAAATGCCGATTCTGTGTTGATGACATAAATTCAATTCGGTATAAAAGGAATTGAATGTGATATGTTTTATTAAAACGTAGACATGCTTCGTATATAGGGGTGGGTATATTAAATTTTCAGGAGTGTCGTAGTTTAATATGCGATGCACATTGCTTGATATGATATTGGTTGCAATTCATATGTTTGATTATAAGAGATATCAATTCTGGAAAATTTAATATACAAACATCGGTAATAAAATTCATAGAGAACAAAACAAAAATTAATTTTATTTTAAGTATTTTAAAACTGTTAAATAAGTAGAATATGTAATTTAAATTAAAGTGAGGTGTTAAAATCCCTATAAAGCAATACACAAGCAACCAAAATAACAATAAAGTCCACAACATTTTTAAGGTGGGCGTTTTGTCAAAAAACCTTTATTTTGAATTTATCGTCCGCCATGTGTGTGTTATGCACAGGACAATATAGTGTTAGTTAGATAAAACAAGTTATATATTAATACCGACAGAATAAAACCAATTATACAGGGTCTTCAATAAAAATGTAAAATATTTAAGGGAGTGGTAGTACAAACCACAACAGCAATAGCAACGGTTTAGGAGATATGGAACATTATTTATTTTTATATATTTTTACAAAAAAACAGAGTTATAGAAGATGTTCAAATTGCGCTCCTTCCATTTCCAAACAAGCACGACATCTTTGTCTGAAGGACATTCGTACACTTTCTAAAACCCCCTCATTGGCTCGGATTTCTTGGCACTTTTCATTAATTTTTAACTGCAGCTCCTCGAGGCTAGTTACAGCAATAACATACACTAACGATTTCAAATATCCCCAAAGAAAAAAATCAAGATAGTTTAAATCAGGCGATCTTGCTGACCATAAAACCTACACACCTATGTAGAAAAGTTTGGTCTAAATGCTCTCTAGCGGCAATCAAAAAATAAGCTAGAGCACCATCATGCTGAAACCACATTTGTTGCCTGTGGGCCAAAGGAATGTCATCCAAAACATCATACATTGTGTTTTGCAGAAAGTTGAGGTAAGCAGCGCAACAGAACCTAGAAACCTGAGCCTACAATACCCATCCAAATGATTAATAAAAAACGTGTCTAATGTCCACATTCAATTACAGCATAAGGATTTTCATCAGCCCAACGATGTGCATTATGAAAATTAACAACTCCAGTTCGTGTAAACCCGACTTCATCCGTAAATTTTTTTTAGCAAGAAACTGCAATTCTTCTGCATCATTCCGTACAAACCAGCAACAAAAAACCAAACGTGCCTGTCAATGTCTCAGCAACAACCACTTTCCCGCGCTGTTAAGGGCAATTGAAAAATAACTCATTAGTGTCTAGAATAATCCCTAAATGAAATACCCTGTTGGGTCAACGAATAATATTACAATCAGATTAAAACTAATAAATTATTTATATCCCCTATATCCTCCTGAATGACCGGATTACATCATAAACACATTTCTAAGAAGTATTGTGACACATCTGGGATCATCTAACAATCACCCCACTAAGAAATGGAAGGAATTTCTCAAAACATATATATATATATATATATATATATATTTAATTATTTAGTTTAAACAAGTTAGTTATAAACACGATCGATAAAGAGTCTATGCTCTCGATACACCCTACATCTTTTATATATCAAATTAATTGTTATTTAGTTTTTATGTTTTAATAATAAATCAGTTTGAAACATTTGTAAATTTTATTAAACGGACTTACACAACTGTGAAGTCAGCAACAGTGTCTGATAATCAGTTAAACTTAAGGCCTGTACTCGTCCCTGGATTATGCTCTATCCATGCTATAATTTCTTGTTCTGCTCTAGGAGTAGATACCGACCTTGGTCTGCCAAAAAAATAGCACTGTTTTCGAAGTGAACCGGTATCTCTCTATCTTTGGTGAATTCTTCCGAACATACGATGTGAAAGAATCTGGCAATTTGGATAAACCTCTACATAAAGACGTCGCGCTTTGGTGGCAATCCCATTAGCACCATACATGAAATTCATGTCGGCTAGTTCTGCATTAGAATAATCAGCCATAGCAATGAAAACTTGTGCACTAACAACAACTGTCAAATACTGATAATTTAAATCACAAAACATCGGCCAACTATAATAAGGAAATGCACGTTTTCTGCAACCAAAAAAATGAAAGAAAAAAAAGAAAAATAAATAATGATCCATATCTCCAAAACCGTTGCCATGACAACCGATGTTTATTAAGACTTTTTGTTTGTTGTGGTTCGTGCTACCACCCCCTTAAATATTTTACATTCTTTTTTTAACACCATGTGTACAGCAATTTATATAATGCTGTATGTACGTTGGATACAAAACTATAAAATTAAAGATGTGAAAAATTCAACCGGATGCAAACCTTTGAATAGAAATACCACCCAGCCAAACAGAAGGATTTTCCATTCCATGAAAAATACTTACTTCAAAGGATAGAAGTGTTATGTTACATGTCAAACATTTACCGTAAATATATTACATTTCATTCACACGGTGTTTTGTTATATTTATAGAATAAAATATGTTATTATGTAATTTTGTATTCATGTCAATTTTAAAAAAGATGAGTATAAACACGTGGAGCAAGTGTTATGCAGCATCAGCATTTATTTTAGTATATAACATAATGTTATTGTAAGTTTAGTTTAGTTTTTAACATTGAAAGTTATACTCACCATTCCTAATAAATAAAAATCAATATTACCAATACTATTTTTGGCGCAGTCGGTAGAATATCGATTTCAATCAATACATCAACCCATCAATTTTAAACAAACTAGAAAGTTGTGCGGAAGAAGTAGTCGCAATTAACGGTATCACAAACAATTATAATAAAATTTATAAAAAACTCTTATTTTAAATTTCGGTGATCTGTGAAACGAAAATGCTCTCAATCAAGACTTTGATTTACACGAAGAAACTGGTGGTGAGCGTCAAAATATGCGTAATTTCCTTAATAAACAAGCCCTTAAAACGTTTTTGGCTGGTTTATGAGACCTAACACGCTTGAAGTAGCTTTGCAATATATAGCCGAAGAAGATAATACAAAATATCTTCAAAACCTAATTATTCACAAAATAATAATCAAAAGTTCAATGGCACTAATATATTTCATATGCGCAAAAAAGATCCAAACTTTTATAATAAACCACGTAAATTTAATCATTCTTAATACCCTTAATATCAGTCTAATCAATATATACATATGAAAACAAACTAAGCATTCCCAAGAGAACCTATTAAATTTTAACAAAGATACCAACTATTTTACTAACTCGTACGTTTTTGGAAAACCACAAAAAAAAAATTATGTGTCATCTATCGCTTTGCGATCGACAGTTGATTTACTGTATGCACATAATCTACCAAAAATTGAAAATTAATTTGTCACTTCGCAATTTTTGACTTAAAACTCAAAAATAACCTAAAAAATATTTTTTATATTTCAATTATCGCTTCGCGATTGACAGTTGATTTATTTATTGTATGTACATAACCTTCAAAAACTTGAAAGCTAATTTGTCGCTCCGCGATTTTTGAATAACCTACAAAACATCGAAATATAATTAATCGCTAAAGCACAAAAATTACCTAAAAAATAAATATTACGTCTTATTTGAGGCTTCGCAATTCACGCCATATGTTAATAAACTTTAAGAAAATTGTAAAAAAAACAATTTTTAAATGACAATTGGGCAAGATAACGATTCAATAGTTTAGATTGGAGTGATAACAACTTTCTCTTAAGGCCAAATAACTTCTAATACCCGCAGAGAAGACAAACATTAAATCTTTTGCTGTCAAACGCTTGGGTGGGCGGGTAGGACACTCCAAAGCATTTTAACTAGTCAATAGATCAGATTGGAATAACCCACCCAACCAAGAGTTAGTTGTCAAGAGGTTAAATCACAACCTTCTCTTGTGGCAAAATAACTTCTAATGCCCGCAGAGAAAGCAAATATTAAATCTTTTGCTGACAAACACTTGGGTGGGTAGGTCGGCCACTCCAGAGAATGATAACTAGTCAATAGTTTGGATTGAAGTGGCCTACCCACCCACCCAAGTTCGTCTTCAAGAGGTTGGATCACAACATTCTCTTATGCCAAAATGACTTCTAATGCCCGCAGAGAGAGCAAACATTAAATTTTTTAGTAACGAAAAGTTGGGTGGCTGTGTGAGGCACTTCAGAGCATGATAACTATTCAATAGTTTGAATTAAAGTAACCCACCCACCCACCTAAGTGTTCGTCTTCAAAAGGTTAGATCATGACCTTCTATTATGCCCACAGAGAGAGCAAACGTTCAATCTTTTGATGACAAACACATGAGTGGGTCGGTAGGACACTCCAGAGAATGATGACTAGTCAGTAGTTTAGATTGAAGTGACCCACCCACCCACCCAAGTGTTAGTTGTTAAAAAATTAGACCATGGCCGTCTCTTGTGGCAAAATGACTTTTAATGCCCTCTGCGGGCAAACATTGAATCTTTTGATGACGAACACTTGGTGGGTGGGTGGGACACTCCAGAGCATAAAAACTAGCCAAAAGTTTGGATTGGAGTAATCCACCCACCTACCAAAGTGTTCGTTTTCAGAAGGTTGGACCACAATCTTCTCTTATGACTAAATGACTTCTAATGTCCGCAGAGAGGGCAAACAATCAATATTTTAATTACGTACACTTGGGTGGGACACTCCCAAGAATAATAACTAGTCAATAGTTTGGATTGGAGTAGCCCACCCACCCAACCAAATTTTCGTCTTAAAAAAGTTGGATCACGACCATCTTTTGTGACAAAATGACTTCTAATGCAAGCTGAGAAGACAAACATTCAATCTTTTCATGACAAACATTTGAGTGGGTGAGTGGGACACTCCTGAGCATGATAACTAATTATTAGTTTGGATTGGAATAACCCGCAGTATCAACCAACACCCATGAGCAATACAATCAATTTAAAAATAAAAGACAAAGACCTAATTACAAGTCCAAAGAACTATTTAACACAGATTGTGTTGAAATTAAAATACCTATTAATAACGATGGATCCAACAATTCTCTAAATATCAATTTATCAAAAATTAAATTAATAATGAGCAACAAGAATTTCATTATGAGCTGCAAGATGAATATAATTGTTAATCAGAAGAAGTAAATTTTTAAGACAAATTACCAACAGACGTAATAAAGTTCAATAATTCCAATAATAGATGCAAACTTTCGTATTTAGCTATAAAAAGCCCACCACTAAAATTAATAATTGATCAGATGCAAAAAAATCATTCACTGACCCTGAAATTGCATCCAAATATTTTAAAAACAAAATTATTAGTGACCCTTTTAAGTGTGTACAGCATTCGCTTCATCATCGCATAAATATTTAATAAATTTGCCTGCTTTTCATGAATTTAATGATAAAATAAATTTAAATTTTTGCCAATACAAATTTCTTAATATCTATGATGGATTGATAGGTATTGATAATTTAAAATTACTTTAAGCTCATTTAGATTTTGCAAATGATAAACTAATTACACCTAATTTAGTCAATCAAATTCTGTTTTGCAAAAAAATAATTTCCCTAAACTAAAATAGAACCCAACACAAAAATAATTGCTAAAATCCTAGTAGATGTAGAAAACAGCAAAACAATTATTCCAGAACAAATAATACAAAATTGTAAAATCACTGAAACTTGCCAATAGCTAATGAAAACATGGCAATAGTTGAAATACTAAATAAAAATAATGAAGAGATCATTTTCACATTGCTTTCCCCTATTAAGGTCGAGGTAACATTTCGAATGTACAGAATGATGAATGAATACAGAAGAAAAACATGAAATTTTAAAACTCTGTAATATATACGTAGATATTTTCCATATGGAAAACGAAAGATTAACCTTTACAAACCAAGTAAAACATAAAATAAACACCAAAGACGATCATTCTAAATATACAGGGTGTCCGTAAAATACGTGTACAACGTTTGACGACAGACTCCTGACGTCAAAATAGGTCGATCTAAGCCGACTTAGTTATATCCACAATTGTCTCGTTTAGCCGGTAGAGGGCGTCAAAAAAAACAAAAGTATAACAAAGTTGAAAGTATCTATTGTAAGAAACTAAGTTAAACAAAAACATTACTTAAGCAAATGTGTAAAATGACCGCCATCTTGCTGAATACACTTATTAACACTCTTTAAAAAATGATATTGGACCCTATCTAATGTCTCGGGATTATTAAAATGGTTGCCTGTATTTAAAATCCGCTGCAATAAATCATCGCGTGTGTTTACCGGAGTCTTGTAAACTTCTGTTTTAATAGCGCCCCACAAAAAGAAGTCACACATATTTAACTCATGAGAACGTGGTGGCCATTTTACTGGTGCATCATTGCCTCTTCCAATCCATCGGTTGGGATATTGATGATGAAAGTATTGCCGAACGGCAACGGAAAAATGGGGCGGGGCACCATCATGCATATACCACATTTCCCTCCGAAGTAAAAGGGGCAAATTCTCCAGAAGAATTGGTAATGTGTCTTGCAAAAAATTTAAATAAATATTTCCATCTAACCTGTCTGGAATAACAATGGGACCAATAAGGTAGTGATCAATAATACCTGCCAAATATTAATTTTAAATTGATGCTGATGATGTGCAACTTTAATGGCATGTGGATTTTCATCGGAATAAATATGTTCGTTGTGCAGATTGGTTACCCCTGATCTTGTAAAGCATGCCTCGTCAGTAAACATAATTTTTCTACAAAAATTTGGAACAAGGATTCTTTTGTTTCTAATAAATTGACAAAATGTAAGCCGCATGGGGGGATCAGTCGGTAAAAGTTCCTGGACTTTTTGTATGTGGTAAGGATGTAACAACTGTTCTCTTAAAACCTCATTGACAATCGTTTTAGGAACATTTAACTCACGTTCTAAGAGACGGGTACTGGTACTTGGTTCTTCTTCAACTCTTTCCAGAATCATCTCTTCTGTTTCCACAGTTCGAGTTGTTCGCATACGACCCCTGCCTTCAAACTTTTTCTCAAATCTGCCCGTTTCCCGAAGATGACGCTCAATATTGGCAAATGTTTGGTGGTTTGGTATTCGACGGTTAGGAAACCTCTCCATGTAAAACCTAACACTCTGACGCCCATTTCCTTGACAAAACCCGTATACCAGGAGCATGTCAACTTTCTGAGAGTTTGTATAATTTTCCATTTTTAATGGTAAAATGAACTTGTAATTCAAGAATGTTGATCGTATACTTGAGTAAATTTCATAGACTGGTGACAATTTGTCAATAATTGTCAAAATATTAAACGCCATAGCAACAAGGTCACTTAAAAAATTATTGTTACAGGTAATTTCTTTTTAATATTTACAAATTTTTGACGCCCTCTACCGGCTAAACGAGACAATTTTGGATATAACTAAGTCGGCTTAGATCGACCTATTTTGACGTCAGGAGTCTGTCGTCAAACGTTGTACACGTATTTTCCGGACACCCTGTATATTCTAAAACCTATCGTTATCCATTTATACACAAACCAGAAGTACAAAAGCAAATAAAAACCATGCTTGAACAAAAAATCATTCGATCATCCTCACCAATTTAGATCGACCCAAAAAAAGAAGACGCTTCAAGAACCAAAAAATGAAGGATTGTCATCGACGCTGCAATTACTTTACCACCATCGGTCTGGCAAGTGGGTTCCATTAAATTGAGATAAGCCCCGAAGACATTCCAAAGACAGCATTCAACGTCGAGAATGACCACTATAAATTTTAAGGATGTCATTTGGCCTTAAAAATGGTCCAGCAACGTTTCAACGCGTTATAGATAACGTATTTAAAAAATTACAAAACCAAATAGGTCTAGTCTATTTAGTCGACATCATTGTGTATTCATCACTCCAAGAGCATATAGTCAGCCTTACTAATGTATTTCAAAGGCTAAGAGAGACCAGATTTAAGATCCAACTTGACAAGTCTAAATTCTTGAAAAGGGAAGTGGCTTACCTGGGTCACATTGTGATTACGATTAAGGTCAAGCCAAATCCCGAAAAGATTAAAGCTGTGCAAAGATATCCTATACCAAAAACAACAAGAAAAATTAAAGGTTTCCTTGAATTTCTTGGCTATTACCGAAAGTTTATTCGAGACTTTGCACAAATAACAAAGCCACATACCTTATGTTTAAAGAAAAATGCCAAGATAAAACATACCTCAAAATTTATTAAATGTTTCAAAAACTGCAAGGATTTGTTAATCAACAAACCTTTATTGCAGTACCCAAACTTTCAAAAAACTTTTAACTTAACAACAGATGCAAGCAATTTTGCACTAGGTGCCGTTCTATCTTAAGGACCTATTGGAGCAGACAAACCAGACACTTTTGCATCAAGAACACTCAACACTTCAGAGCAAAATTACAGCACCATTGAAAAAAAGTTACTAGTGATTGAAGTCCTTGTCTTTACGGACGACACTTCAAAATAATTACCGACCATAAACCACTCCAATGGTAAATATCACTCAAACAACCAAATTCCAAACTTATAAGATGGCGACTAAAGTTAGATGAAAACGACTTTGAAATTCATTACAAAAATGGAAAAGCAAACACAAATGCAGATGCTCTTTCAAGAATCGAGATACATACTAAAAAACATTTAAAAGATTCAGAAATTGATAACAATTCTACATGCGGCAATATTGATAAACCACCTATAATAGAAGATGAAGAAACGCCTTGCAACGTAGATACTAATAAAATAATTCACGCCAACCTAAAAGAGCCAATACTAACTATACTTATTTCAAAGAAAGCACTTAATAAATACAATCAACAAATTAAAATAACTTTTAGGCTACACTCTCCA
The DNA here is from genome assembly GCA_963932245.1 of Tachinus rufipes. Lineage (NCBI taxonomy): Eukaryota > Metazoa > Arthropoda > Insecta > Coleoptera > Staphylinidae > Tachinus > Tachinus rufipes. The sequence goes on from OZ010748.1 coordinate 59,452,128, forward strand.
GTTCCACCATTAATAGAACATATTTTTCCTACAAAACGAGACTACATGCTCAAATATCAATTAAAAATCATCTTCTTTACGTGCCTTGTCCTCCACGAACGTTGGCGATCATCAACATTATTTGGGTCTTGTTGATAGCTCTACGAAAAAGAGTTGTAGTGCTGACCCCAAACCACTGTCGTAGGTTTTCAACCAAGTCGTCTTTCTGCGACCTGGCCCACGCCTACCAGCTATCTTTCCCTGCATTATATTTTGCAGTATACTTCGAGCCTCGCATGATATGGCCAAGATACTCAAGCTTGCGTTTTTTTCAGAAAATATAAAAATTCTGTGTCATCATTGAAGAGTACAAGAACTTGGGCATTAGATAGCGTCCAGGTCTCTGCGCCATACATTAATATGAAGAAAACATAACAACGTAGCAACCAAACTCGCAGATTAAGATTAAGATCCCTGTGGCACATAACTTGCTTCATTTTATTGAAGGCCATGCGAGCTTGTTCTATTCTGGATCTAATTTCTTTCGATTGGTCCCATTGCTGATTCAAGGAGCACCCTAGATCATTGAATTGGGCAACTTGTTCAATTTGCTGATTTCCTACTTTTATGTTTGTCACCACATTGCGCTCCTTACTGACTACGTTTATGTTTAGCTTTAGGCCTGCTTGTTCACTATTAGCCACGACACAATTCAGCAATTCTTGAAGATCTTTCTCCGTATTCGCCAGCAGGACCGTATCATCTGCGTACCGCAAGTTATTCACCACCTCCCCGTTGATACCTTCAGATTTTCCATCCAAGGCTTCGGCAAATATTCGTTCTGAGTATATGTTGAATAAAAGTGGTGATAACACGCACCCTTGTCTAACCCCTCTTTGGATTTCTACTTCATCTGTATTGTTGTTATCTACTCTCACGGATGCGGATTGGTGCCAGTAAGTTTTTCAATGATACGAATGTCTCTGCCATCTAAACCTAGTTCTTGCAGGATCACTATGAGCTTGCTATGTTTTACACGGTCAAACGCTTTTTGATAGTCTATAAAGCACGCGTACGCGTCTACAGACACGTCTTGGCAACGCTGAATTAGTACCTGGATACTGAACAAAGCATTAAAAATCTTAAAGAAGACTTTATTCAATTACTTAAAGAACACATTAATCCCAAATATCTTTATGCGATATATTTATCTGATGACAAATATATACCTAAACTATCTGAAATACTAAGAACATCATTTAGAAATTCTTCTTATAGACAGGGCAATTCCATTTCAAACGGACCAGTGGGGGGGGGGGGGGGGGGAAGGGTGCATTGAGAAACTTGCTTATGTATTTTTTTTTAAGTTTTTATAACTTATTAGTAGTTCTTTGATCGGTATATGAAGGTATGAAACCCATAAAAAAAATTCTATGATTTTTTTTAGTTTTTTGGTCGTTTTTCAACTTAATCGAGTTTTTTGTTTAAAAACCGCAATTTTAACTCAAAAAAAAAAAAAAAAATTGCTAATGAAATCAATCAGAAACTTCCCGTAGAATCTAATTCTGGCGCCATTTCAAGTCTATACCCTGTCTATAAGCCACAAAAGCCATAAAACCATGTTTTTGTTCTCAGTGGGCTGGGAAAAAAAGAGCATTTTTTAATTTTTTTTTAACCGCCAAAGTTGACGTGTTTTGATTATACATTTGTTTTGTGTATTTGAGTTTTAAAGGTCTAAAACTCGAAAAAACGACAAAAGAAACTAAAAAAAATCCTAGAATTTTTTTAATGAGTTTCATAATACATAAGCAAGTTTCTCAGTGCACCCCCCCCTCAGCTCTGGTCCGTTGGAAATGGAATTGCCCGACTAGTAAAAAGTAATTTTATACTAGAAGATATAAAAAAATCGACAATCAGAAATTATTAAAAATCTACACGAAAGTAAAACAAACCATCGTGGAATAATAAAAAACAAAAATAAGAAAAACGTACTATTGTCCAAAAATTTAAATAAACCATTGTAAAATATGTCAAACTAACAAGTATCACAAAAATCCACCTAAGCAAAAATTAATGATAACTCCAACTCCCGGAAAGCTATTTGAAATGATTCACATTGACACATTTTCAGTTAAAGGACAAAAATTTCTTACATTAATCAATACCTTTTCTAAATATTGACAAGCATATCCTCTAGAGCTAAACGTAATAAAAGCACTAATAATTTTTATGACACACCATGGGTTACCAAACATTATAACTATGGATAATGGATCCAAACTAAAAAAATAATATTATGAAACGCCTTACATCTGTTACATCTGCACATAATATAAGTACCCACTGTATTACACCGAGCAATCCACAATCAAACGGATCTATAGAATGATTTCATTAGACTCTGATTGACCATTTAAGGATAATTGCAACTCATTCACAATTAGACATTCCTAACCAAAAGCCATATGCAATATTAGGCTATAACCATTCAATACATTCCACAAACAAACAGAAACCTATTGACATTATAAACGGGCACTTTGAAAGTAAAGAACCTTTTTTAAATAAAAAAAATCATTAATAATTATATAACTCGGCATTGTGAAACTACAAAAACATATATAAGAAAATCAATAAGTATTTAATCAACTCTAAAACTGACAGAATTGAAAAAAGCAATATTGAACGTAAAGAACCATTAACTTATATTCCCAACACTATTGCATATCATAAAATTACTTCAAATAACAGAAATAAACTTTGCCCAAAATTCCGAAAAGAAAAAGTTGTAGAAATATTGCAGGTTCACCACCCTGTGGCTAGTATCAGCCCAGAAGATAGAGATAACTAACATGGAGAATAATCCTGGTATTCTACCCTTCAAAGTAGGCGAGGCAAAAATTCATAGACTATTTTGACCTATCACCTATAGGACATCATATTAATATTATTAATAATCAATATGAACACATCAAAAATATAATTAATAAAGGTCTGAAAACAGACAATCCTTATTTAAAAGAAGTTCAAAATTTTTATCAAGCAATTTCAATTAAAGTCAGCCTTTCAAAATTATGTTTCAATAAATACTAAAAAAAAAAAAAAAAAAAAAACAAAGCATTATTAACGGATCAGGTACAGTAATTAAAAGCATAACAGAAAATCTATATTGAGTTGATGCTATTAAATACGATAAAGCCATTAAAAAATTAGAAAACGACCACCAGAATTTGATATCTCAATTAAGTTCTGACATGTCTCTAAACAAAATTATACTTGAAATTATAATAACACAATTAGTCTCTAATTAAGCAGAATCAAGATATTATAGCAAATGATATCAATAGTTTAAGCACAAGCGCCAACAAATTTATCATTTTATAATTACTAAGTGGCTAAAAAAATGCAGTCACATTCTCGAGACTTGAAATTGTTCATAAGTCTTATTAAATTTGAAAAACTTAATCAATATTAAATTTTGTAAATACAATTTATTCATTCTTTGAATGAATGTTCTCAAATAAAACCGAAGATATTATCAAATATTATAAAATTTTCAAAATTAATTCATACTGTTCAGGCAATCGAATTGTTTTTATTATTAATTTTCCTAAAGAATACTCGTATTACCACCTATTCCAACAAAGAACACCATAATTGTGCTAGCACTTTTCTGCTCATGAACAAAAATATGTACCAGTATGCATCAAAACTTTGCAACAAGATCCATTCCATATTCTACTGAACAGAAAACAATTTGATTATTGCATCCGTAAGGGAAGATTACATACATCAACTTCTACAAATCCATTCAAATTACGAAAGTTGCCAACCAAAAATGGTTTCTATCAAGTCTGAAATAATCGAGCAAATAAACGAAGCCCATTACATCGTAATATTCCCACACAAACAAAACGTAAACAATCAAATTTTAGAACTTTAAAAAGCTTTCAAACATCAAAATCAACTTATTCAAACCAAAATCAAAACATCGTAGGTCAACCTTTACTACTACCAGAAATTAATATCACTCAACAAGCTATTCCGATGGAAATAGATAAGCTAATATTAGAAAATATATCCATTCCACGAAAAGTACTTCCTTCAAAGGATGGAGGTGTTATATTACATGTCGAACATTGGCCGTAAACATATATTACATTTCAATATATAAAACATTCCAATTGTGTGTAACATATAAAACACTTACAAATATGCAGGTTCATATTCATAGATTAAACAAAAACAAATACATCATCAAACTAAACAATAAAATCATAATTGCATTCCTCAGGTGTTCATTTCAAACAACTCAATGCTTATTGACATCAACAAATTTTATGACGTTTCATCACCTGATTGTTATCGCCTCTAAAAAGTATAAAACGCAAATCATTCTTAACCAAAGCACAGTTTAATTAGTTCCATCAACTTTAATCAAGATGTTTACCTGCAAGACAATTTTTATCAAAATTGTCATTTTATGGTAAGTTAAATACATTTTAATGTAACCAATTGTAATCATTTATTTATTTAGCGGTTTGTTGAATTGCTTTGAAAATAACATCGTTGCCAATCGTACTGATGGAGCCCCTGCTGACTTATTTCAAGGAATGTGTGAATGTGCTGGATTTTCCGATTACAATAAAACAGGACAAAATCTTTTGATCTTCAGCCACAATCCAATAAACACCACATGCAATACTGATGGAAGAAATGATTGCTTTCAATTGTGTAGCAACTTGATTCAAATCAACAAAAAACGTGTCCCAGAAATAATCTGTCAACATGTAACCAATATTGATGCAATAAAAGTAAGATAATTATTGGCTTAATTTTTAATAAATTACTAATTTGTATATTTTTGCAGCCAATGATGTTTACCAGAATCTGCAAAGAAAATTGGGTGTACGGCAACATAACTGCTAAAGACCCAGTGTGTTGTCATGAGGGAGTTCCAGTTTCCTGTAAATTATGATGTTTGTGGAAAAACGGCTGCATCTATGCTTGTTTTTTTATAGTATACATAGTGACTGTGCTAGTTGTATTTTATAAATTATTATAAATCTACAAGGTTACCAGAGCAACAATGTTAACAACAAGCAGCTATTTTTATTTTGAGATTGATTTTACGGTATAACAATGGCAATGTACATGGATTTTTAGATTTAAGTTTTTAATTGTGAAAAAAAAAATGTTTTAATTAAATACTTCTAAAACATTATTTTAACATGAATTATAAATAAATACTATTTGCAAATGATGTTTGGGTTTTATTTTCATTTTTCTTGCTTATCTATTTTTCAGATAAAATTGGTTATTTTGTTTATAAATTTAGTTAAATAAAGTTAACTAGACAAGAAAAAATGTGTTTTACTATTCTACTTTAGCCATATATGTTGGCCTATGTTGCAACAATGAAGTAAGATTGCAACTGAAAATACAAAAAATTTGATGAAATCTAATTGAAGAAAATTGCTTCATTATTTTAATAAAATCTAGAATACTGGAGTTGTTAGACAAAAACAATTCCTCTTTTCTACAATTCTTAAAACTAAATTATTCTGATTATTTTGCTAGTTTACATATAAGTATATAAGCAATTCCATTTCTACATTTTTTTTTAGTTTTTTTTTCGTTTTTAACTTTGACAAATAGCATTTTGTCAAAAAAAAAAAATCAATCAGAAATTTTTCGTAGGATCTAAATCTGGCGCCAATTCAAGTCTATACCCCACCCTGCCTATAAGCCGCAAAAGCTAAAAACCATTTTTTTGTTTTTAGTAGGCTGGGCAAAAAGGAGCATTTTTTAGATTTTTTTTAATCGCCAAAGTTGAAGTATTTTGATGTAAATTAGTTAGAAAATATAAATTTGTTCCGTGTATTTGGGTTTTAAGAGTCTAAAACTCGACAAATCTGCAAAAGTAATCCTATTTTTCAACATAAAATCGCCTCTAATCAGGTGAAAGAATAATTTCTTAGAGCATTGTTTCTAAACTAAGACGAATACTAAGTTTAAATTGTGAGCGGGTGCTTTCTTTTACTGTAACCCACCCACCCGCCCAAATCTTGGTCATAAAAAGATTTATTAATTCTTCTACCTTTTGTGTTCTTGCAGCTATTATATTCAAGAGAATAAATATGAATTGTTAATTATATATCTGAGAATTGTTTAACAAAGCATTCTTTAATTTTCTTCTTGGGTGGGTGGGTGGGCGGGTACCAAGTTAAAATTGTGAACGGTTGCTTTCTATTACTGTAACCCACCCACCCGCCCAAGTATTAGTCATAAAAAAACATATTTATTTTACCTCTTGTGTTCTAGCAGCTATTACATACAAGAAAGCAAATGTCAATAGTCACTTAGATATCAGAGAATTGTTTAAAATTTAATCTCTTGTTAACTAGCGCTTGGGTGAGTGGGTGGGTAAATTTAAATTGTGAGCGGAGGCTTTTTTTTACTGTGACCCACTCACCCGCCCAAGGGTTAGTCATCAAAAGATTTATTATTTATTTCTCCTTTCTCTTGAGTTCTTACGGCTATTATATAAAAGCGAATAAATGTCAATTGTCACATAGAGATCAGAGAATTGTTTAACAACGAATTTCTTGATAACTAGCTGTTGGGTGGGTGGGCGGGTACCAAGTTTAAATTGTAAGCGGGAGCTTTCTTTTACTATGATCTATTATTTCTTCCAGATCTTGTGTTCTTGCAGATATTATCAAAATGGCAAACTGTTATACTATACATTGTTAGTTGTCTATCTGTAAATTGTCAATCTGCAAAATTGTCAAACTATCTAGCCGGCAAACTGAACTGAACTGAATAACCTGTCAAACTTTAAACAGTCAAAAAATCACTATCTGTTAAACATTAAATTGTCAACTGTTTAAACTTTAAACTGTCAAGCAATAAATTGTCAATATGTCAACTTTTAAACTTTAAATTGATAAACTCTAATCTGCAAATTTGTCAAACTTTAAACTGTCTATCTGTCAAACTCTAAACTGCTAATTTGTCAAACTTTAAACTGACAATTTGTCAAATTTTATAAATTGTCAAACTTTAAATTAACAAACTATAAACTGTCGAGCAATAAATTGACAAACTCTAAACTGCAAATTTGTCAAGCTTTAAACTGTCTATCTAGTGAACTTTAACTTGACAAACTTTGTAATGCCAAATTGTCAAACTTTTAAACTGTTTATCTGTTAAACTTTAAGGTGTTCAACTCTAAACTACCAATTTGTCAAACTTCAAACTGTCAATTTGTTAAAATTTTAAACTGTCAATTTGTCAAACTTTAAATTGACAGACTTTAAACTGCAAATTTGTCAAACTTTAAATTGCCAAGTTGTTAATTTTGAAACTGTTTATCTATCAAACTTTAAGTTAACAAACTCAAACTGTCAATCTGCCAAACTTTAAATTATCAATTCTTTAACTGCCAATTTGTCAATTTTTAAACTTTAATATATTCTTTTTTTGACAAATTTATTTTTATATAACAACTAATAATATTTAGACGCTCTTATTAATATAATTAATTATAACAATTTAAGCCTTACACCAAAAAGTAGAAAAGCATTTGAATAAATAAATAAATAAATAAATAATTATAACAATACTTACAATTATAGAATAGAATAGCGCAAACATGCCGGCCCATTGAAAGGTTCGCCTTTTAAAAGAATTTACTCGTTAGGTAGCGGACATATTTTATTCGATGCACGATTTATTATGTCAGTTTTTATATTTGCAGTTCAAACAACGCCGCCTTTGCCAGGAACTACTTCGGTGATGCGACCTAACTTCCATGGTAAAAGGGTTGTGTTGTCCTCTATGATCACCACAAGTTGTCCTTCTTCTAGACTGGGACGTTTTCCCGACATATTCTTGGGTCGTTGTTGGAGTGTGCGTAAATACTCTGTTGACCATCGTTTCCAAAAATGATGACGCATCTTTTCTAAATGATGCCAACGCAAAAGCTTATTATCCGGAACTTGTGACAGATTTCGTTGAGGGAATGCTGTTAACACGACGTCAATCATTAAATGCCCTAGTGTTAAGCAGTCAAGATCATTTGGATTGCTAGATAACGGGAACAGAGGTAGAGAATTTAGCACCGCTTCGACTTTGCAGAAAAATGTTGTTCATTCTTCAAAAGTTAGTTTTGTTTCTCCCAATACTTTCTTCATATGGGTTTTTGTAATTTAACTGCTGCTTTTCCAAGTCCACCAAAATTAGCACCGCGTGGTAGTATAAAATGCCATTGTACCTTCATTGTGTTGAGATCCTCCATGATACTTACTTCAGATTGCTTTACCAACTAATTTTTTTTTCATTGTTAGCACCAACAAAATTAGTGCCGTTGTCACTGTATATGTCACTTATCATACCTCTTCTAGCAATAAAACGTTCCAAGGATGCTAAGAAAGCTTCAGTGGGTCAGATCTGAGACTACTTCAATGTGTACCGCCTTTGTAGTAAAACATACAAACAATGCCACATATGCTTTGGTGTGTTGCTTCGATCGTTTGTTTCCCATCTTGATTGGAAATGACCACAGTAATCTATACCGGTTACCATAAATGGTTTTGATTGTTTGTTCTTGAACTCAAAAGGTCTCCCATGATTTGCGGGTTTGTGTTCATTGGATTGGCCCTAAAGCATTTTATGCATCCCTTCAGGACCTGTCGGATTATGCTTCTTCCTGACAATGGCTAATATCGTTTTCTGATAGTAGCTAAAGTAAGTTGCGTTCGGCTATTAAGAAACCTCTCATGCTCTGATTTTATTATCAGTTTTGTTAGCAACGATAAATTGCTTAACCTTCCTCCTACACGTATTAGACAATCTAAGTTGATAAATGGATTTAGGGTATCCTTAGTACAATCATCATGAAAATGTTTAGAACTAATAATATTAATTATTATACCGGAGTAAAAAGTTCTCCACTCGGATCTCCGGGGAGAACAGTTAAGAACAAACATATGACAATATCACCAAACAACATGAAAATAGGAACATGGAATGCACGAAGCTTACTCGCACCAGGAAAAATAGATAACATAGTAATGGAAATGACAAAACTAGAAGTAAACATCCTAGAGATTAGCGATAGTAGATGGTCGGGAAGTGGAACATGCAAAACAAACAATAGCGCATTTTACTATTAGGGAAACAACGACTCTAAACACTTATAAGAGGTCGGAATGATCGTGGACAAGAAAATTGCAGAATCAGTGGTCAGTTTCACTCCATACTCAGACAGAGTCATGATGCTCCAACTAGAAACAACCAACGGCAGATAAGGAAGATGAGGAAATAGAAGAATATTATACGCAATTAAAAAAGATCACTAGAAACATCAGAAGTTCTGATATAATGATCATAATGGGCTATTTTAATGCAAAAGTTGGCAATGAAAAAGTTGTAGGATGTACTGGCGGTTTCGGTCTGGGAGAAAGAAATGATAGAGATGACCGTTTGAAAGAATTCTGCCAAGATAAAGACCTTACGATAGCAAACACACTCTTCAAACTACCAATGAGAAGACTGTACACGTGGAAATCTCCAGCGGATAAACCCGAAAAAATTGCAAGAAACCAGATAGACTACATCCTCATAAACAACCGTTATAAGAACGCAATCAAGTCTACAAAAACATATCCGAGTGCTGACATTAATTCCGACCATAATCCGATAGTAGCTAAAATCAACATAAAGATGAAAAAGACAACAAAATATAAAAACAACTATATAGACACAAAACTCCTCAAGGACCCAAAAATTCATCATAGGGTTAAAGAGATGGTAGACGAGTATATGAGAACCACCAATACAACAAGTGAAAACAGCATACAGGATAAGTGGAGATGTATCCAAACAGGATTGGAAACAATAACTAAAGATCAGCTAGTAAATAGGAGTGGCAAAAAGAAAAAGCCATAGATAACGACAAACATCTTGGAAAGCATGGAGAAACAAAGGAAAAAAAAACAACGTTGAAGAATATAAGAGAATACACAAACTAAAACAAAAAGATATTAAAAGAGCTAGGGAACAATAACTGACCGAACAATGTACAGAAATAGAGGCAATGGAAAAGAGATTTGACTGGTTCCACATGCATAAGAAGATAAAAGAAATGACTGGATGCAAGAAATATAATAATACTGGTAATGTACTCAAAGATACAAATGGACATATAATAGTTGATATAAAGGTTAAATTAAAGAGATGGAAGGAATATGTGATGGAACTATTTGATGACGTAAGATCTCCCAAGCCTACCATAGAAGTGGACAACACAAAATAAAAATACTTAGAACAGAACTAGAACATGCCCTAAACTCCATAAAGTCTGGAAAATGTGTAGGTCCCGATGAGATACCGATAGAACTTATCAAACTTTTTGATGAAGAAGCAATAGATATCCTCTTAGACCTTTTCAACATCATCTACGATAAAGGAGAAATCCCTAAACAATGGTTAACGTCGACCTTTATACTTATTCCCAAGAAAACGAACGCAAAAGAATGCTCAGAATACAGAACAATCGCGCTCATGAGCCACACACTGAAATTGTTTCTCAAAATAATTCATAAGAGAATCTATAAGAAGCTCGAGGAAGACATAAGCAACACAGTTTAAATTTCGTGCGGGACTCGGAACAAGAGAAGCGCTTTTCGGGATCAACGTTCTATTCCAACGTTGCTTGGATATGAACCAAGATGTGCTGGCATGTTACATTGACTTTGAAAAAGCATTTGACAAAGTAAGACACAACAAACTACAACAGATATTAATTAGTAAAAACATCGACTTGAGAGACGTAAGAATAATTAACAACTTATACTGGGGTCAAAATGCAAACATAAAGGTAGAAAATCAACTAACGGAGGAAATAGAGATTCGCAGAGGAGTAAGACAAGGATGTATTTTATCACCAATGTTATTTAACTTGTACAGTGAAGCTATTTTTACGGAAACCATGGAAGAGGAAATGACGGGAATTATTATAAATGGAGAAGCGATCAATAATATAAGATATGCTGACGACACAATCCTATTAGCCAGCAATATAACAGACATGCAGACTAGTTGTTAGTCAATAAATTAAATGATCGTTGCAACGAATATGGACTGAAAATTAACTACAATAAAACAAAAATAATGCTAGTCACAAAATCTTTACAAAACCAAAACCAGTTAAATCTAAGAATTGGAAACACCGTAATAGAAAAGGTACAGACATATAAATACCTAGGGGCATGGATGGAACAAACGGGAGACATAACAAGAGAAATTAGATCGAGAATTGAGGTAGCAAGATCTTCCTTTACGAAAATGAGGAAGTTATTCATAAGCCGAGATATTAACATAGAGCTTAAAATAAGAATGCTGCGATGATACGTTTTCTCCACGTTGCGTTATGGGGTGGAAGCATGGACGCTGAAAAAATGGCACATGGACAAACTGAAAGCTTTCGAAATGTGGTGTTACCGAAGAATGTGGAGGATCTCGTGGACTGATTAGAATAGAATTACCTACATCGAAGTCCTAAACAAAATGCAAAAGGAATGCGAAATCATTCACACCATTAAAACGAGAAAACTACAATACTTAGAACATATAATGCGAGGCCCCAAGTACAAACTTCTGCAACTGATAATACAAGGGAAGATAAACGGGAAAAGGAACATAAGCAGGCGATGAACGTCTTGGCTCAAAAACTTAAGAGAATGGTTTGGCTGTACCAACATCCAACTGTTCAGAGCTGCCGTCAACAAAGTGTGCATTGCCATGATGATAGCAAATCTCCGATAGGAGGAGCACTAAAAGAAGAAGATAACCCTTTGCCTGATTATTAAATCATGCATTTCATTTCCAAATTGTTGTATTTGTTCGTTTAGAATTAAGATCTCTTCTGATTCGAATAATTCAACCAAATCGTGTGGGAAACTTAAAACAATTGTGAATGAATCTTTTTACATATGCCATAATTCTTACTAGTCGATTATAATTTGAATAACCAGTAATAATCTTTTCAAAAAATGTATTGGTGTTTATACTTGATATGCATACTTTTTTTGGTGCCCTTTCCTCTGTCAAAATCGTAAAACTTTAAATTAAAAAATTGTAAATCAGGCCATTGTTCCTTTGGTTTGACAAGCCACTTTAGGATATGCCACCATAGACTGTTTTCTTTTAATATGCGAGTGATTGTCCTCTTGAAATTACGTCGGCTGGATTCTCGTGAGTCTTCACATGTCGCCAATCATTTGTTTTAGTCATCGGTAGAGATTCATCCCATCCTAATTTTAATTTCCATATTTTCTGTATCATCATCATTGTGATTATAGTTATTGGACCGATGAGACCCAAAAGTCAAATAAACTGGCAATGTCAGATAGTATGTTTCGCTTCGTTGGCCTTTTATTTGATTTAGATGATTTAGAATTAATATAATGAAGCGAGTCATTCCATGCGTTCCACTGTAGTCCAAGAGTTTTAAAAATTTCGTTTTTCTCAATGAATATTCCATCACAAGTGTCTTGATGATCTATCGGTTTTAGAAGAGCATTGATGCCCATTTGTGCAGTTTGAAGCCGCCTCGTTCTAAGAGTTTAGTTACGTAAATCCGTATGTTGTTGGCTTCGGCAAATGATTTGGCTCCCGTAAGAAGAGCATCTACGTAGAAGTCTCTTCTAACTATGGTTGCAGCCATTGAATACAAATGCAACACCTTCAATAATTGCTAATTCATCAAGACATCTAATGACAAGGTATGTTAATGATGCCATTCCGTATGCAACTGTGTTCAGCTCAAATGTTTTAATTTCTTCCTTGGGATTATCTCTCCACAAAATTCTTTGAAGATGAGTTTGACTTACCCACTTCTACCTGGCGATACATTTTTTTATACATCAGCCGTTATCACAAATTCAAACGTGCTAAATAGGTCTTGTTGTATGGCTTGTTTGCAACGTATCGTTTAGTAACGCACCCGATAAAGTTTTGCATGATGCGTCAAAAACAACTCGCATTTTTGTTGTCATCCTTCACCACTGGATGTTGAGGTAAGTAATATAGTTATTGGATTTTTGTCTTGACTCCTCAACTCTTTCATGTGACCAAGTTGTATTCATGGATGAAATCTTTGTAATTTAACTTCAGATTAGTATTAGCGCATAATCTTTTCTCAAGCATTAAGAATCGTTTTAATGCTATGCTGTAAAATTCACCAAGTGTAGGGGCATTTTCCTTTATCGGAAGCTTTACAATAAATCGTCCAGATTTATTTATTCGGGTGTTTGCTGCAAAGTGTTCTTCAGCCTGAAGATAATTAGTAGATTGATATTTGTGGGAAACCTCAAATTTAGTAATTTTTTTATCAATGTCAACTTGTGCTTGACATGATATTGTTATCTTATTAATTTCTTGACGTAAAGGACCTGATACAATCCAGCCAAGTTTTGTTTTTTGAAAATATAAACCATCGATAGTTTGTATTTGTCCTACCAATAGTAAATCCCAAAATATTGCCGCTCCAATTATTATGTCGATGCAGTCCGACTGGTTATATTTGAGATCAGCCGCTTGATTTGTTTAAGTATTTATAACCCTCTTCCCATATTTATAACCCTCTTCCCATATAAGATTTTGTAGCGAGATTCTCAGCTAATTTATCGAGAAACAAGAACGTTGCTTCGCATATATAGTTGTTCATTTATATTTATTGCTTCCTTAGTCAGTTCCAACTTTGCTAACAATGCTAATGACAAAAAAATTTACTGAGGTCCTGAATCTAGCAGCACTTGGCATTTGTTTGGCATACCATTTCTATCCATTATATCAACAACGGCCGTAGGTAATAAGGTTTCTTCAAAGTTAATTGATGCTTGATAACAATGCTCGGGGGTTGGAGGTTCGTTTAGCTAGATGCATGAGATTATGATGCCTTCTCTCACAACGTGCGCAATTCTGGTTTGAGTAGCATTTCTCTATCGAATGATTGATACCCTAGCAGTTCATGCACAATTTGTGCTTACAAACAACGTCAATTCTATGTTGAACATCCATCGATTTGAAGTTATCGCAAAAATATAAAAAATGTTTATTCTTGCATATGATACACTTTTGACGTGTTAGAGATTTTATGCTAGTTGTGGAACGGTTTACCGCTCTAACTGGTTTGTAGTTATGCTTGAATTGTAAATGGATCCATTTTCAAATAGCGATATTGGTTAGCATGGCATCATTTTTGTTTATGCCTAGCGCGTCGAGAGCTTGTTCTGAATCAATAATGTCAAGAATAGCAAATATGTGCTCACGTACAATCAATTGCTTGTTCTCGTATCGATTCTTTAATAATTGCCATAATTAGATGAAGTGACACCCAGGAAAGCAATAATTTCTGCTGATTCACCACTCAAGGAAGATTTTAAGTAGTTCAGTCGTAGTCCGTCGGTAATGCTTACGTTTCTTCCACCAATTGAATAAACGTGTCTTGGAATCCGTACAATTTTCAAGATTACCTTTGACTAGATATGAGTGATATGAGTGGCAATTTTATTAGTCTTGATTGCTTCTAGTGTTGCATGTGGATGTAACTGAAACTTCAGCTTGGCTTCTGCAACTTAGGATTTTCTTTACCTTGGTTATTGCAGTATCGAAATTCTCTTCAAATTGATCCATTTCTTCTTCGAGTGCATCTTCTCCCTCGGGTTCTTCATTAAAATAGCACAATGAACTGCGCAGAATTCATCGTAGCATAGATCGATTCGTACCTTTGCAGTGATAAGTTCTTGTGTATCGTCAGTGTCGGCAAATTTGTTTAGGAAATTAATAAAACGCGTCATCGCCGGGCATGTTCCAGTTTATTACGGAAATTTCTTTATATTTTAAATCCTAGTAAGATCCGGTTCCTGTGAAGTTGTATTATGCAGCACTGGAGGAATTGATCCAGTTGACCCAGCGTTTTCCAAAAAAATTGAGGTTTTATACCCTAATAAACCAATTAAAAGACTACTGATAAGTTATAGAAACGGAAAAAAAATATCTCAATGAAATTGCCCAAATACAATTTCTAACTTTTTCTATAAGAAATCATTGATAATAAAGAGTGTCCCAAAATTAACGCAAGATTTGAATTAAATAGAAAACACAGCTTTTAGTCTTTAGATTGTTATTTTTTTATTGAATCATTAAGTACATAGAATAGTTATTTATGGAATAACACATCGAGCAATTGGCCTCCACGGCCTTGCTAGCACATACGCACTCTTTTGTAAAAAAATTCCATAAGAATGGCATAAATGTGGCTAAATTTCGTTGATGCAGCGTTTAATTTCCTCCTGTAATGCACGGGTGGTTGTAAGCTTGTTGACATACACCTTTGACTTCAAATAACCCCATAAAAAGAAATCTAATAGTGTTAAATCACATAATCTAAGGAGCCAATTCTGATCACCAAAACGAGAGAGTAAACAACCAGGAAATGTCTCATGCAGTAATTGATTTTTTTACGGGCTGTATAGCATATGACATCGAGTAAGGCTCCATTTTTACTAACCCTAATCTCTCAGCTGTAAAATTGTTTTTTTTTTTAATTGCTAACTATTTACTGCACAAATGGCAGCAAATTCAAATCTTGCGTTAATTTTAGGATACCCTTTACAAGCAGTTTCAGTGTTTGTATCATAAAAACATTTGTAATATTAATAATGTTTTATTTTTTTAATAATAGAGTGAATCATCATCAAATTAAATGCTTATGTATATAAATCAAGCCAGTTATATTTCAATAACAAAATTTATCACCAAGATAAGAAAATGAAATCATAATTACATTCCTAACGTGTTCTGCACAATAACCTATTGTTTATTATATAAACAAAATAAGAAATAATATTAAACATTTGATTCATTTTTTACTCTAATCTATATTCCCATGTCTGAGTCAAGTGTACGGAACAAAAATTTGATTTTGCTCAAACCACTGAAAATGCCTTTCTCTACATGAGTCCTGATCTTGTATATTTTTTTAGGTTTTTTAATCATTTTCAAGTAATTAGCAATTAAAATTAAAAAAAATCAATTTTTATTCATTTTATACATTTTTTGATCGTTTGTAGCTTCTTAGGGTTGCATTTTTAGAAAAAAAACTAATAAACTTTTTGTTATCAAAATAGTTCAAAGAATCATTTTTTACAGCCAAAATTTTGTAGTTAAAAAAATGGAAGAAGTGAAAGCCGTGTTAAAGAACCCAGTTGAAAAAGGAGTAACTAAAAAAATAACTGAACCAACAGAATTCTGCGCCCCACTAGTGGTCACAATAGAGAAAAAAGAACAGAAAGATAAAATTAGAATCAGTACCGGCTTCACCGAAATAACCTAATACATAATGCAAAAAAGACTACAACTACCATCAGTGGATAAAACACTGTCGCATCTTCAGAGAGCAAAAATATTCTCCAAGCTGGACGTAAAAGACGGATTCTATCAATTAAAACTAAGCCCAAAGTCAAAGAAGTACACATGCTTTATCACACCCTTCGGGAAGATATGCGTATAGAAGACTTCCCCAAGGATTAACTTGTTCACCGGAGGTTTACCAGAGAATTATGTCAAAAATAATTCAAGACCTGAGAGGAGTAAACATCAATGACGTAATTGTATTTGAGAAAAACAAAACGGAACATGAACAAAATTAAAGAGCACTGCTAGAGAAACTTAGAGATAAAAGAATAACACTTAATAAACAGAAATGCAAATTTAAACTGAAGGAAATCAAATTCCTAGGACACGTAATAGGAGAAAATGGAATAGCAGCAGATAACGATAGAATAAAAGCCATTACAGAATTCGCTAAACCAAAGAATATGAAAGAACTCCAGAGATTCTTAGGCATGAAAAACTATTTATCCAAGTTTATCGATAATGTATCTGAGAAGACAAAAGTATTAAAACAGCTACTGAGGGTCGCTTATACAATTGTCGGTTAAACAAGGAATAGCGCTATCTAAGAAATATATAAAAATGCGCTTTTACAATCTCTTATAACTTATATCTGGTATAGTAACTAAGTAACGCGCACAACAAATTAGTTTATAAACAATGTATACGTCAATTTATAAGTCAGTTCTAGAAACGGCCATCTTCGTGATAAATGATTTTTTAGAAAATGCATAAACGTGTTACAGTTAAAGTAGGATTTGTTGCAAAAATTTTTGCACAGAAGAAAATTGATAATCGTCGAGCATTATTTTCTTGATTGGCCTAATCATTGAGACCTTCAAGTGGTTCGTCTTTATTTCTAGTTCAAATTTGGGATTCATTAAATAGAGATTCTACTCGAGTGTGAGGGTGATTGAAATTTTACAATGGCCCCAAATCCTAGCAATTTCATAAAACTTTATTTGTATGTTTCAAAGAAATAAACCAGGGATAACTTATCCGGTGCGTGAAGCAGTAGTTTTCTCTAGTATAGTAACCAAGTAACGCGCACAACAAATTTGCGTATAAATAATTTATACGTCAGTTTATAAGTCATTATTGACGTTTCAATAGGTTATGTAGATTGTAACAAGGGCAAAACTAATGCTACACCAGGTTTATACGTTTAGATAAATTTATTCCAGGTTTAAGTTATCTAACAATTGTAAAAGCGGCCCTTAGTAAAGTAAAAATATTCACATGGCAACAGCCCCAAGATAAGTGCTTCACAAAATTAAAATCAATTTTAGCAGAAGCACCAACAAAATAGAAAAAAAAAACAGAGTAACAGCAGACGCAAGTAGCTACGGAATAAGAAGAGTCTTAGAACAGAAGTAGGAGAACGGACAATGGACACAGAAATGATATACGCACAAAGCGAAAAAGAATGCCTTGCGCTAACTTGGGTATGTGAAAGATTTGAGCAATACATAGTAGGTAAAAAGGTGGTAATAAGAACAAACCATAAGCCATTACTGGCAAACCTAAAAACAAAGAAATTCCATAAACTAAGATTAATGAATTTTGAATACGAGATGGAGCCTGTAAGTGAATCGAAATTTCACATCCCAGATACACTACCAAGAAACCCCATGAAAAAAGAAAGAGAGAATAAGGATGTCCTGGAGGTGAGGAGTAAAACTTACGTAGATTATCTAGAACATGACTCAGACCCAAAAATAAAAGAGATGCAAGAGAAGGACAAAGCTCTACGGATAATCAAAGGAATGATGACAAAGGGATGGCCGGAGAAGAAAAAATGCCCAGAAGAAATAGGCGTATACACAAGCACAGACAAGAAATTGGAATAACCGACAACATAATCACATATAACGGAAGAATAATTATTCCCAAAGACTGGAGAAAAACATACTTGGCCATTTGCGACTAAAAAAATGGCAGAACAAAAAAAAAGATACAATATGGTGGCCAGGAATGGGAAGGCAGATAGAAAAAAAAATAAAGCAATATAAGAAATGTATAGTATATAAGGATGAAGAAATGGATCCATTGAAACCAGAGAAGATCCCAAAGTACCTATGGAAACTCGTAGGTAGGGACATAGCGGAATACAAGAGAGAACGGTATTTGGTCATCCAAGATGCATATTCAAAGTACCCGGAGATACACAAACTAAAGGACATAACCAGTAAAAAATAATCAAAAAAATGAAAAAAAAAACATTCTCAAAGCATAAAATCCCCAAGGAGATACACTCTCGTCTCTGCCAAAGTCAACGAATTCAAGAAAAAATACTATTTCAAACAAATAACAAGCATCCCAAAAGAGTTCAGATAATAAAGAACATCCTAAAAAAGAATGAGAATCCATATTTAGGATTGTTGATCTACAGGAACACCCCCTTGAAATGCGGATCATCACCGTCTCAACTGTTAATGGGGAGAAGGTTGAAGGACATATTCCCAATAACAAGTGCATACGTGAAACCACACAAACCCGATCATAAGAGAATAAGGGAAGAAATGCTTATCGAAGTCACAATGTAAATAATCTTCCCAAGCTGGAACCAGGCCAAAGAGTTTGGGTCATACCTAGTAGAAACAGACAAAAGGATCGTTAGAAAGAGCAGGAAATTTCTCCGAGAGCTTCCAAACATACAAAGAATCCAGGAGCAAAGAAAAGAAGAAATGGAGGAGCAGCAACCAATTAGATGTTTAAGAAACAAACCGGTCCAACGCAGCAAAAGACCACCAAAGCCAAAGAAGATGATGGTTGGCAACACACTATAAAGATGGTTGGCAACACTGAAGAGTGAGTAAGAGATTGTAATATACGAGGTTTGTCCGGAAAATACGTATAAAAGTAGAATAATAACTTTATTTTACAATTATTTAAGTATTTCAATATCTTCAAAATACTCACCCTGAGAGAAGATACACTTCTGCCAACACCGTTTCCACTGTTGATAAGATCGCTGAAAGTCTTCAGCTCAGAGACTCTTCAGTTCACATCCCCCAAGTGCCGCCCCCAAAGCACCATTTTGCATTTTGGGAACAGGAAGAGGTCGCAAAGAGCTAAATCGAGTGAATGAGATGAGTGTTCTGTAACGGTGATTGAGCTTCGGGCCAAAAGTTACGTTTTTCAGTCAACATTGCGTGGACGATTGTTTTGGGGATTGACAGATCTTCAGCTATCATTCTAACTGTCAATCGACAGTCTTTAAGATCACAAACCCAAATTCGTTCAACATTTCCCTCAGAACTCGATGTGTAGGTTCTTTCAGAGAATTGTCTCCGTAAACTTGTTTCAAACACTCAAAAATCTCACAACCATTTTTGCCTAGCTTTGCAAGAAACTTGATGTTGATGCGCTGTTCCTCAATCAGAGAGAGCTCCATGCCAACGGCAGGTAAAAAAAGAGTTACTTTCAACAAGAAGATGTAAACTCCTAGTTACTCGCAGAGCGCTCTGGCTCAAACTGAGCATTGAGGGGATTGCATAGCGAGGGGGACCACCGGGCCGCCCCTCCACAACGCCTTGACACGTTGCCCCAAATTTTTTATACAAATTTCCCAGACAAACCTCGTATGACCATTAAATAGCAATGTTATTACCATCCAGCATTACAACTAGTAAATAATCGTTGTAAAATGGAGACTAATGGCGGAAAGTGCATTACCACCAAGCGCTTGTAACATTAAAGAGCATGTCAATGTGAATAAGGTCCCTTTATATCAAAATTCATTTGTCCTTCTACGATGCGGCATTGCCCTTTACTTCTATCTGCACTTAACGCAATTATGACTAGAAGTCCTAGCTGTAAGCGTCTATCCGTCAACCGAATAATACCAAGTGAACAGAAAGCAACCAAAAAAGATGTACCCACAGCACCCACTCACACATTCTGAGATATCACTAGTAAGAAGAACGCATCTCGTTCGAAGGCCTATCCTTAAAAGTTACTAAAAAATAGCAAATAGTGACCTCTAAAAACCGTCAGTAGTAGCCATAGAACAGCCCGCAAAAAAATCACTAGTAAGTTGAAAGAAGTGGGACTCTAGCAGTCTGATTAGCCGACAGCCAGAAAACCTATCAAATAGCTACAAGTGGAAATAGATCATCCCCCGCCGATTGCAATCAGATTTTCGGTCCCATCCAAAAGCAAAACAACCGTTACAGCAAAGTTGACTCTCAGCCATACCTGCCTACACCAGCTTTTAGGGTGATTATTTACTTTCTCCAAACGCAAGGCTATAATTCGCAGAAATCAAAACTTCCTAACTATACGCATTGAGAGAAATGTACTCGGTAGGCGCTAACTTCGATTGACTATACTAGAGCAAATCCGACACTCCGTCTTTTAAAGGTTCTCCTCAATCAAGCCCGAGAAAGCAAATTTACGAAAGATAAATCCCAGAAAACACCAGACATTAAGCAGCCAAAGATATGCTTAGTAGTCTACGTAACAGAGACGGCCAGTGCAAAAACCGTAGAAACACAGAACTTACCATAGTCTACCATTAAGATTGTGGGAAAGCCCAAGAAGCTCACGCAACTACGACAAACCACAAACACACCCAATCGACAGCTGGAGTAATGGGAGTTGCACCACAGTCTCGGATCCACCAGAGATCCATTGCATCTAGAGAACACCCCCAGAGAATCTAAAAAAAAAAAACTAAACCGGCTCTAAGTTTAGCACCACTAACCAAAGCCAGGTGGTGCCCATGACACCTGAAAAACCTCCCCGCAAGTTTCACAAAAAACGTTTCGGTTTCTTTCTTTTATAGGTTTAATTCTTACTCGTACTTTCATCTGCCTTAACCATTTTACATATGGTATGTTTACGAGTAACTATTGAAAAATAAAACAAATAATTAATGTAAAATTACTGCCATTAATAATCAACTTATTCGCCTATTTATAAACTCAAATATGTATACAAGAATAGGTCACTATTATTCTCAATTAAAATTAGCAAAGATTTAAACTCTTCCAGTAGGTAAAACGTTTAAAACATTGCCAAATTAACAACCCTCCAACATACCATTGTTAAAAGCAAGTATCACGAACACATAATATTAATGCCAATTTAAAAAATTATCCTTTTACCAATAAGTGCGATTCATTATTAACTCGCGACAAGAGGTCCTCTCATTCACCCGTGGAAAATCGCGACGTTTAACCACTTCACAGTGCCGCTGCATAATTATATCTCTGTTTTGTAATAATTAACAAGTGGACATAATGATACGGGCCACTCGAAATTAATAATTTGCAGCCGTATTTTTCAACAATTAAATACAGCTAAAGCGTAGTGGTTTTGAACCATACAGGCACATTGTTCATTGCCGATTATTAGCAATAAACGTCGCGGACGGATGTTCCGGTGTTTTATAAGCCAAGTTGCAAGAACGCGACACCTCGAAGATGCACAGCGCTGTGATTAAGGGTGCTTCTAAATTATTTTAATCGGACGATTAAAGTTTTAAAAGCAGTTATAAGTGCCAGTGGCAGGTGCCCACTTCATATTTATATACTGTTAAAAAGAAAGACTGCATTAAAATTTAATAGTCTGCTAATTATATTTGTATACATTTTCAAGAATTGAAATGAATTTGTTTGATAATAAAATATTGCTACTAACATCTGCGGTAGGTTACGTGCGTGTTAAATTTATAGCTCCTTATAATTAGGTGGTAGAGTGAAGGATTTGCTGGCAGCTTGTTGCTGGCGGGTTAGCTTTCCACATCATCTAATAGTAAATGATGCGTGCTAACCGAACTCATCCACACACATACATGACAATAACCTTTCAATTTCGCGTGGCATTTCGCGGGGTCGCCCAAGTGAAAAAATCGAACAAGTGACATTTATTTATCGCAATGGTAAAGTTCACGCGCGCAGTGTATTGTAAAGAGATTGTGTGGCGGCTATCTCTTTTTTTATTATTTGAGGGGATGTTGTATACCGTTTAGTATCCCCCGCTTGAAGATAAGTTTGTCGTGGAAGATGCGGCCCAATCACCCTAAACTAGCCGGACGGACATTGGTGGCACTCGGTGGTCACATACGTGCGACTCTCCAGGGGAGACCGATTACCGAAAGCTCTAAAGCTTTAACGGTAAAAGCTTACGTGGGGCGTGTTATAGCGGTTGTTTCGGATTCCCATTGCTCCGAAGAGACATCTTCACTAGGAGGTATTTGTTGTGACCCTCTTGGACGTCTTGTAATTACCCAAAAATCTGTTAAGGGTATCGTTATTGTTTACACAGCAAACTAAGTGCTATATAAGTGGGAGATGCTTTGCACACTATAAACAATTCTTTTTAATAATAAATTCAAATTATCTCCAGTATTCAGTTAATCGCTCCGTTTTATATAAAAAACTAAATTTATTTCGTACAATAAAATTGCTAGTAAAAGGCGCTAGAATGCGGAGGGTGCACGGTAAACATTTGTAATTTTGGCAGGTGATAAAAACCCATCCAGCAATCATCAATCGTACCTTAACACTCTCGCCCTCACCCTGCCACCTCTACATCTTATTATATCCTTTTTAATCAGGTCGCAGGGTGCGACAACACTTCTCGTTCGCTTCACGGAATCGTCACCGGGAGTTTAAAGTTGATGAAGCTGCAATTGCCCTGCGCCTTTAAATTAATCATTTGATTTTAATTTAGACCCGGCCATTACGGCTGCAATTTACACGTAGTTAACGCCGGAAAAAAGTCGGGCGGGCGCGATGAGCGAACGACACTTCTTCTTTTTTTCGTTTTCTTTTACTCGTTCGCGAGTCCGCCCTCCACACCCGCTAGCAATTAAATATCTAATTAAAATCATCCACTATCTTTGAGAGCGCGGACCAATGCGAGATGGGAGCAGGGACGAGTGAAAAATTGTCGGGAGATAGAAATTAGTGAACTGATGGAATTGGACATAACCGTACATAAAGAATCATTATAATTGCGAGCGTAATGGAGAAAACATTGTAACTACCACTTTAACGTTTTTAATTACTACAATCTATCTTTTCATAAACAACCACAATTGTTAAATAAAAAAACTACATTGGAATATTTAAAACATTACAACTTTGTAGCACTATATTACGCACATATGGAGATAGAAACTAAAATAGGTAATTTAAAAATATGAGGTTCATAGATTTGTCAAATTCATTTGTAGTATATTTGCCCACAAGCAGCAACCTAGTACATATATAAGCCTTTAGATAACCTGTAATAATAACACATCTCTAGACTAGTTACAAAAAGTAATTTCATTCCATCCAAAATTAAGATTTGTGTTTCCAAAACATATAAATGTCATCATGTATATGCAAAACCAAATGCCGGAACGTCTTTCTTACCAAAAAAATTCTTGCTTCAAACATTAAAAAAAATAATGGAAGAATAACATAATGAGCAAAGTTTCTAAAATAAACTAACAAAATATAACAAAATATGGCGCAACTGTAGATAAAGTTGATGAACCCGGACAAAGTGATTAATCAATCCAAACAAAGCCCAAAAAAGAAACACAAACTCCAAAATCAATCCTTTTGTGGAATTACCCGGTACCAAATTCCAACGTAGATGTACCATGTCAACTCATACTGAGGCATTATAGTTAATATTGTCCATAAAGTAGCAAAAATTATCGTTTGGGAAATCACGGTCACAAAAGTCAAGAGCAAACACCAATCTAATGTGGAAACGTCGTTCCAAGAGATCAGCATGCTAAAATAAAATCATGTAACACAGAAGAAGGGACCTCTTTGCAGAATCGTAAATCATCCGGCAATGTTAAGAATGCAACCTCAAAGCCAACGTTTTCAAGATAATATAAGAAGCCAAGACAACTTCTATATCATGGACGCGTAAACAATACTTACCGCACAAGCAAAAATGACTACGTCAGAGACGCAACAGCAACACTTGACACCACCAAGAAATTACTGCAGGCACATAAGAGTCGCAAAAAAGCTTCCTGACGTCTTCACCGATATCTGGCAAATTGTAACCAGATCACAGCGAGACCCAACTGGTCCTACTTACAGACAATAATTCTTGAAAAAAAGGTAAGCTTTAGTGATCAATCTGCACTTTCTCAATAATAACTGGGCCCTGTCCCTTCTCAAACAAGAAAGCAACAACCAAAAGAAATAAGTCACATGTAACCTAACCTAACCTAAAACCATTATGGAATCTATGTTTCAAAAACCTATAGTAGAAAGTGACAGATGAAGTGGCAATAGTAGAAAAAAAAACAGTAAAAATAATTTTCGAATAATCCCAGAATCTTCCCTACGACCAGCAAAAATCTCTACTACTTGCCGAGGCCCAACAGCTTACAAACTAGTCTAACGCACAGCGTTGGGTGCAAAGCACACATACATCCGATTCAGTAACGCATCTGGACAAAAGCACCTTCTAAAAAACAGAAACCCAAAAAATACTAACTAAAATTTATACAACAAAATACAAACTAAACAAAGTCTGCCCAAAGATAGCAAAAACGTCGCATAAACTGGAGATAATGACAGAAATCTTGACAAAGTCATCTGCTTCAAACAGGCAAAAGAAAGGGAGGCTGAGCTACTTACAAAACCAGTTGACGACATACAACAATGCCATAAACAAAGCCAAAAAGACTCTTGGAGAAGAGTTCAAAACAAACTTTAAAGCAACATACAGAAAACCAGCACTCCAATAATCATTACTGAGACAAGCAAAATAGTAACATTTACTGTAACAAAATGTTCTTATTCGAAAAAACCGGCAAAAAAAATGTTAAATTATTTAATGCATAACAATTTATTACTGCAAATTTTATGTCTATAGTGTTTGATTTTAGTAATTTCTGTTGGTGCTTTGTTCTTTTTTATTATTAATTTTCAAAGTTAAGACTACTTATTATTAGTTTTTAAGACTTGCAAATTTTAACATGAATGTTGGCTCAATTACTTGTACTTTTGGACTTACTTAAAAGAGAACATCTGTCTGACTCAATGTAATTACAATGTTATTGCTGTGACTGAAACAAAGCTAAACCCGACTGATTCGAATAATTTAGTTAGGAGTTAGTGGACTATAATTAAGTTCGAATGAATAGACCTAAATGTGGTGGTGAGAAGTAGCATTTTATATTAAAAAATACTATAATTTTGATGAAAGTATACTCGCTCAAATTGTCGCTATCTATATAACAATTATGGATTATAGAACAAAAAAAAGTGTATGTGCAGAAGAAGTGTACATACATAAAAGTAACCTTCGGAAATTTTTAAATAAATTATAATGTTGAACTTGAATAATAACTTTTTAGTTTAAAAAGGATATGTTAACATCGATTTTATTACATAACAAAACATTTCTAGAATTTCATTTTCCGCTAGATTCATTATGCCTGAGCCTGACTATTACCTAACCTAGAAACTTCCCTTCTTCCGTGACAGGAAAAGGTGTAACCTCTACCAGGCGCGTCCCAAGGTAGCGAATAAAAAATTGCAAGAACCCTGTAAAACAAAAAAGAAAAACCTTGTTCTCCAAAGATAAAACGTAAGCAGACAGACTAGCAAAATACGTCAAAAAAACCGTACAAAAAAAAAACAAGGCCTCAGAATCTAAACCGTGCTTAATTGACAAAAAACTCACTATATCCAAAGTTTTAGAATGCATAAAAAAACTCAGAAACTCAAAAAATAGATTCCTTTGAAGCAAAACAACAAAATAAAAACAAAAACAGAGAGAGAGAAACGCCGAGGCTAAAGAAACTGGTACTATTTGTACCAGGTCAGAGAATGGCCAAAAAAAGCCTACATAAAGTATAGTATAATAAGTTGACAGTGTCGGTAACACAGTGTTTTCTTGCAGTTGTCATTTATAAACATTGAGGTTCAGTTATAGAAAATTACACGGACGCACAACGCATGGTAAAATTTTTACGGAAACGGTTCGAAAATGTCGTACATTTTTCCGTCACCATAACGCACCTTCCCGCCGTACAATTGTCCAATTAATCAAGAAATTTTAAGCAATTGGGCCAGTTCAAATCCAGAAAAAACTTGTCCGTGTTTGTGCAGCTCGGTGTAATAAAAAACATTGTAGCAGTTAATCAGAGTATTCGCCATCGTTCTCAGCAATTGAGATTTTCACAAAATAGTTTATAGCAAGTTTTGACTCAAGATTTGCATTTACATGCTTACAAGATTCAGTTGACACACCTTTTGAAGCCAGCAGACCATGGGCAGCGCCGAACAGTCACAGAATGAATCTTAGAGCAACAACAAGTAAATGGTATTATTTGTAAGAAAATCATCTTCTCGGATAAAGCGCATTTCAAACTTAATGGCTATGTCAACAAACAGAATTGTCGCATTTGGGAAGCTGAGAATCCAAAGTGATCTTTCAAAGTCCCATGCCTTCACCACGAGCCACTATTAGGTGAGCATTTTGGGCTGGCGGTGATTGGATCGTTTTTCTTTGAAGATACGGTCACCGTCCTAACCTAACCTAAAAGAGCTTAAATTGACCTAAGAAACACAAAAAAGCCTAAAACATGCAATAAATGCTGCTAAGAAAGATTCCTTTTAAGTTCTATGCAACAAAGTAGAAGAAGATTTGTGAAGAAAAGGCTACAAAATAGTGACCGGTCAGCTCGGTGATCGCAGCCCAACCTCGCTCACGGACGAGGAACAGATGAAAGTGGCAAAAAAGTTTTTTCCGCCCCAAAAAGAAGCAATGTAGAGAAAGAAGACGATCTAAACCGACAAAGTCCCTGGGTGCACTGCAAAAGAAGTCGGGAAAGTGGGCAGTAAAATAAAAGCAGAAACTAGCTCTTTTGAAGAAACTAAACAAAACCGTAAACAATGCACCGCCATATAGACCACTATAAATATAATAAAGAAACTCTTTGAGCATGTGCTTAACAGTAGGTTAGTAAAGGAACTCCAGAAGTGTAGCGGGCTATCTGACCATCAGTTTGGATTCAGAACAGGTAGGTCAACTATAGATGCAATCGGTGGCCAGAAATCAAAAAAGTATCCCACAATACCTTATCAATCTCATTTGCTAGTAGCTGCAGAACAGAAAAACCCTAGTGGGCAACAACCTCTTTCTTAGTATAACCTGTGGTATACCACAGGGTTCAGTCCTAGAACCGACTCTGTAAAATATATATTACAACAACGTGCTCAGGATAGAGCTACCAGAAAACAAGCTCCTAATAGGATATGCAGACAATGGAACACATAGTATAAGATGCAGAATTTGCCATCAGCAGAAAGAACTGCAACTAGAGCACGGAATGACGGAAGCTCTGATTGTAGCTAGAAAAGACATGAGTCAGATCACGTTAAAGGTGGGCAATCAGAGTAGCGTCCGCGTATCGGACTGTGCCGACGCGTGCAATTCAGGCAGTTGCGGGAGTTATCCCAATGCACTTGTTGGCCAAGAAAAGATCTTATACGCCTAGAGAAAATAAGAAGAAAGCAAAGACCGCAGCAAGAAGGTACACCTTGGCACGGACCAGGAAGTTAATTAAAAATCTTGAACTATGGCTAATTCGTAAACACGATAAAGTGTCTTACTACGTAACACAATTTCTGACATGCCATGGCTGTTTTAGGACATACCTAAAATGTATCAGTCTGTCTAACAGCAATAAATACATCTACTGCAGCAAAGTAGATAGCCCCAAACACACCCTGATCGACTTAAGAAGGTTCCTGGCTGTGAGGAAAAGTACGTATAAAGAACTGGACAAAGTACTACCGTTAGATAATCTAATTATCAACATGATAGAGAGCGTAACAAAATGATCTGATATTTAAAAAATCATGCTTGATATTCTAAATGAAAAGAAGCGTGATCAAAAAGCAGCTCAAGATGCCGCAAGTAAACAATAAGAGAGAGTAGCTGGCGGGTGTAGTAATGCCAAAAGAGTCGAGAATCCCACTGGCGGTTAGGTCACATACGGAGAAGTGATTTTTTGTCGGTAGGCATCTGGCGGCTATATAGCGTCCAGATTAATCCGGCACTACGTCTTTTGAAATTTTTACTCTCCTTCACAGAAAAAAAAAATGCCATAGGTTTAAACACTATACTAAAACAAGCCAGAAAATAGATGACATGAAAGGAAAATGCAGAAAAGGACATACGGCAAACGGCTGTACAAACAAAACCAATGCTACGTGTGCAAAAAAAAATAAGAACAAAGGAAATGACCTGCCCAAACTAGACTAAACTGATTGAATAAAACTAAGTAAAAAAATAATGGACAACAGATATTGGTTTAAAAATACCAATAGACACGTCCATCTGATTACATAAAAAGAGTTTACAGATAAAACAGGTAAGTAAACCCTGTAGAACTGACGGTCGTGATAATACTCTCATGCTATTCGTTGCCGCCAAACTCTAGCAACTTAGTTAGGCTCATCACCGAAGCCAGAAGAATACCACATCTGAAAATTTTGCCACAAATTCAAAAACTCTAATCTCAATTATTAAATTCTTTAACGTGTACGCAACATCAAGGAAGTACACGAAATCTACTAAAGTTTCTCTTCTCTTTTCTTAACCAGAAAAACTGACGCTCCAAGTAGGGGACTCAAACCCGAGACCCCAGGTGTAGCAGTCAAGTATGCCAACTACTACACCACCTGGGCGGTAAAATCTAGCAAAAAAAAAAACAACAAGACTTACCTCAAAAGGCTGAAAGACAGCATCCCAAAACACTAAAGCATTGGTATCATAGTGGCCGGCAACTTAAATTCCAAAGCAAAGATATGAGGTTTGCTCAAAAACAAAATTCTACTAGAATGGAAAGCAGAATACTCCCTAGTGATGGAGAACATAAGCACCAGTACTACATTTATAATAAAGTGAACCAAATCTCTCCTTTAACATTTACTACAAGTTTGATAAACTAAAAAACAACAATAATAAAAACGACCATAAAGAGTAAAGTAACTCTTCTATGAAGCCAACCTATGAGAGAAGCTTGGAAAATGCAATCATCAAACGCAAACAATGACATGAACGCAATTAGCACTGTTAATTTCGTCTGGATAACACATTCTCAAAGAAAAAAAAACGAGCAAAAAAACTATAAAAAAAAGCGAGCAAAAAAACTATGAAGAACAAACGCAGCAACCAAACCGAAGTCAACTATAAAACCAAAAAAAAATGCAAAAAACAAGAGTGCTGATTAAAAACGTGCGATAAAATAGACCAGGACACATAAGGCCTAGACTACAAAATAGCATTAAAAAAAATAGCCAAAGCGCACTAAAATAAAATCGACGACGACAAACAATTATGAATTGCAAAGACGCTGTTTCCAGAGCACAAAAAACGGTTAGATTTTAGCAAACAAAATAACAGAAGAAGAGATTGTACATGCGGCTAAACAAATAAACAGCAAAAAATCTCTGGGATCAAACACAAACTTCTTCAGCAAAACTGCTGCTGATTGAAAAGCAAAAGAAAGAACACCACAGAAGCAAAAAACGACCTATATGTCTACTAAACATGATGGAAAAACTCATGGAGCAAATAATAGCGGCAAAGCTAGTAAGCAAAGTAGAAGAAAAATTATCTCCTCGTTAATAATAGTTCCAAAAAAAATCATCGACCATAGATGCTACAAATCACGTCTTAAAAGACAAGCATAACACCAAAAAAAAAAAACTGAAGTCAGCAAGTACCTGTTAAAAATAATAATAAGCAGCTGATAAGTATATCATGGTTGAAAAAAAAACACTACATAAAAGTGACAAGCAAGATTCCACAAGAATTTGTACTAGGCTCAATACTGTGGTACATATTTAACAATTAAGTTCTCCAAACTGCTCAGCCAGACGGTGCAGAAGTAGTGGAATTCATAGAGAACACCGCAATCATACAATCATAGTGAAAGCCTAATATGAGAAGCTGCCACTAGCCAACGCAAACCAAGCCATATGCAGAATAGAACAATCAATACTCAAAAACAGCTTCAACTTGCGCAAGAAAAACGGAAGTATTAATACTAAACAAAAAATTCAAGCTAAAAATAAACGGAACTCAAACTGATTTATTAGATAAGCTAAAATATGAAGTACACCTCTTTATTAAAAACCCCTGTTTAAAACAACATGTCAGTGAAACCTGCAAAAATACTGAAACATCTATTATGGCTCTGAGCAACTAATGTCAAATAAAAGAACCAACTGCAAGCAAGCACAAGGTAATTAGGTCAGTGGCACAATAAACTCAACTCCAATTTGGAAATCAAAAATGCCGTACAAAAAAAAAAAAAAATAACGATCCAAGTATTAATTGACATTAAACCTACTAACATCATCATTAATAAACGCTGTAAATGATACAAAAACAGTAATGTTAACAGAAAGCATTTCCAAGAAAAATGGCAAAAACGTTAGAACCTAGTTTAGGGCAAGTAAACCAAAAAGCTTCTAAAATACATCAATATTTAGAATAGAAAAAAACACAGAAAAAATGAATACTACCTAAACCAACTTCTAAATAGATGATTTAATGACTACCTCAACAGAGTCGGTCTTAGGAAAACCCCTAAGTGCGGGTTCTGCAAAAACATTGACACGCTAAAATATAATTATTATTTCATTTATTATATCATTTTTTTGCAAATAAAAGACAATAAAAAAAAACAGCAAAAACAGTTAGTACCTGTATGTTCACTTTCTAAAATATTCACAACTTTTTAATTGTAATATAGCAGCAATTCTAATTGTCGTTTTTTATTAATAGAGATCTGGCAATCTTCTTCAGAGTAATTACACCGTAGCTTAAAATAAAGTAAACGTATGCAAAATAGATAGACTACAGATAAATAAACACACTTTAAATTTCGCGATTCTCATATCAAAAATATCAAATATATTGTACCAAAAGAGACACTTCATAAAAAATTATAGCATTAAAAATCATTTGATGTGCCAGTACAGCAGCAACACAAATCAACAAATAAAAGATACCCGAGCATAATCAAGAAAACACAGATGTTTCGAAAGACCAAAATGACACCGGAGCTGGTACATACAAAAGCAAAAACTGTAAAAAGGCTGTTTACACCTCGGCAAATAGTTTTCCAAGCTGGTGGCTGCCAGTGATTGGTGTGCCAGAAACATAATCAAGACTTATAATCAGATAGCCAAGTAACATTATAGGAATTACCTCTGCCAGTAATAAAATCCAAACATTGGCAACAGATAATAGCATACTCTTGGTCTGGATAGCAAAAACCCAGAGTATAGAAAAAAAAACCTTAAAGCGGTCATCTAACTTGCAGCTTATCACAGTAATTTGTAGAACAACTGTCGAGAATAAAGCACACAAAACCATTCCTAACAGGACCATCACAAAATACTAAAACCGTAATATCACATATGAGTAGAATCAAACTACAAAAGCGTGCATAACCTATAAAAAGATATTGCGGCCTGAATGAACACATGCATAAAAAACAACAGAGCCCGTAGACTATCATGTCCGCAGTGCAATGCGTTGGCAAACCACCTCAAAAAAAAATTTAAAAACATTACGTTAGTAAACATAAACATTCCTTCAAAAGCCAAGATATGTATCAGACGTATCTACATTAACCACAATATCAAATCACAGACAAACATAAGTTACCGTTGGTTTTGCTAAAGTGCTATAGCAATAATGTGCTAGGTCAAATAAAAATCCTGCTGAAGGTTTACAAACTAGTGAAATTCAATGTAGTTTAGTCAAAATCACATTTTGTACTGCTACACTATTCTCTTCTGAAGTGTATATTCATTCATAAGCCCCTAAGTCTGATGTCCAGTTGCTTGCTTTGGCAAATCAACTGGCCATTTTTAAGTAAATCTTGCTACAAATAAACATACTTTTCCCAACAACGCTGGGTTTTATTAAAAGTGCACGGACCGCCATGAAAACGCGGTGCATTTTTTCCTAGAGAATTGCTTCCCTCAACATAAGAACTAAATAGTATGCTTATATTTGCAAGTTTAGTGTTTGACAATTTTGCAGTAACAGAAAATTATATTCTTTATACCGTACAATCTAAAGAAAAACATTTCACTTTAAATATTCAAAAAAAGTGTATCTATATACTGTCAACTTCATACCCTACACCCTATCAGAGAAACTCGCCAACAGCAAACCTACACCAATACCGCTGATCACAAAAAACATTGCAAAATCCTAGAACGACAAAGACATTCTTAACTTCTGTAGTGGTACTAACCTTGACATAAGTTGATGCCACATCAGAACTCAATTATGGCTTTTTCTAACTCAAACACCTATGTAACACCAAAATTGATCTCCAAATTCTGCAAAATTATCTATTCCAAAATATTATATTAGAAATGTACAGCTGATAACACAAAAGAATGTAACATTTTCAAAAATAACCAAAACCTTGCTTCAATAAAACAGGACCCACTACACACTACTACTTACCATTATTCATAAATTTAGCTAAAAACTAAGTCGACTACAGACTCATCTAGCAAAACATTTCATCTATAAAAACTTAAGAAAAACCTCGAGAATAAAAAGAATTCGAATACCTATTAAAACATATCACATAATACCTTTCAACAATAAATAGATTAATTTAAAACATAATCTTGTAACAATAACTTCATGATTATTCATGGAAATCTTAATTCACCCGCATAGAATGTATAAAAAAGAGAGTGGTAACAAAACCTTTCCCATTTTAATAATTTTCTTTGATTGTATTGTACACGATTTATTAATTACGGATGCGAAATCGGTCTCGCTAACTGTACGAAAATCCCTCGCAATTTCGGATTATAAAGTTCCATCCGGAACTTTTATTTTCTTCGGTGGCGGTCCGAACGACATATAAAAGTGCGCGGCGGCCCATTATTAGTGTCATAATAATTCCCGCAAGTGTTTTATAAGCCCGGAGGCATTCATTTGCCCATACCCCTGAAAGCAACCACATCAACTTGGACAAAAAAAGAAAACAATGGGCACGGAGAGAGCGTGCCATTAAAATTGCTAATTAACTGCGTCGATGGAATTATCAATTCGTGTATAGTCTCGCGGCCCACAATATAATAAATCCGTAGAATATCCGTTTCCGAACGGAATAATGAAGCTCCGTCCCCCGGTTTTCGAATGCGTGACGCTATAAAACAATAGGGCCCAGTGGCCCCTTTCTGCAGAGGGACACGGCCTAAAAAACGACGTCCCGATTCCGCACAGTTTTTTTTAAGTAACGGATGAAAGAAAACAACAATGGTCGATTTGCATTGCGGGGTTAAAACAATATCTCGCCCAACCCTCGCGGGCCCGTTCGTGCGGCCGATTTTACGATACACTCAGGGATTAAATAATTAAAATATTATTTAGTGTGCGGACGCGATTTATGAATATTGGGATCGGATAGTAGGGAAGATATAAACGGATTTACATGCGTTTGCTTGAATAATGTTGAAATATTACACACGAGCCCCTTAGGTAATATTCATCTGCTATGTAATAACTAAATCTACAAAAAAAATAAAATGTAAAAGGACTAGAAATATGAATTATATTGCAATACAGTTTCATAAATATTGGAATAATTTTCTAATACTATTTAATATTTTTCTCAATTCAAACTTAAAAAACAAAAAGGAGGACAGACAAATGAAACGTTAACGAAGACAAGCTTCAACCAATAATCAGTAATTACTGCAAATCTACATAAGCAAACATCAAATCATAAAATATGATAAATTATGGTAGACTGGTGACCTAAAATTAAAAAAAGATTTGCAAAAAATATTTTTTTAAAAAAACTATTAAAAATCAGCTAAACCAATGACAGATTAAGTTCAGAGAAGTTTCAAAAAACAGAAAACTAGTGTAGACTAACAAAAAAACTCTTTAAAAACTATAGCTAAAACAAAGAATTTTTTATTAAAAATAGTACTTTGACAGCTACTCTAAACAACTTAGAGAACTTTAGAAATTCTTTGATCAATGTGGAATGTCTGAGAAGACTTTAAGCAGTTTTAAATTTTTTTATAAAAGAAATAAAAATCAACTGTAGTAACTTTTACAAAACTGTGGGACAACAATTAACTTTAAGTTGACTAAAAACTTTGCGTATTACTGGTGTTCAAGATGATTGCCTAAAAAAGTATTACAAAACCTTTACAGATCTACAAAGCTACTGAAAATGCTTACAGAATTTTATAAAGCTCATTTCTAAAATCAGTAGCTCCCATTTGTTTAGGAAGTGCAAGAGTGTATAATATCACACGTCGACATTGACTCAAACGTCAAAATACCTGTACCTGACAAACAAATAAACCATGCATACTAATCACATAGAAGTTCTAAAGAAAGCCTATACCAATGACCATAGGAGTAACAACCAAATAGATCCAACCTCAGAAAGTCCACTAAAATATTGACGGTATTGAAGACGTCAATGCCAACTCAGTTCCTCAGGTAAAATGAACAAAACAAAGCTACCCCAAAAAGCAAAATTCAACCCCAGCTAAGAAAAAAGCAGTTGAACAAGTAAAAAAAACCCATACCGCCACAATCTTCAAAACTTAAAGTGCAAGACAAAATCAGCTTCGACAAAGTTAATAAAAATCAAATCGCAAAACCAGCTATAAAAACACGGAATGGCCAACAACCTCATTCCCAAACTGCAGCACACCGGTACTCAAAGTGCCGGACAAAATCAACTTTAATGAACTGGAGGAAAATCCGAAGACTACCGCAGACTAATCATCAGCAAACTATCAACAAGTGCCAATACGCAGACAATTCAAAGAGTTAACTGGGATCTCAGCGCAAGGCACATGTCTAACTTCTTATTCTTCTTCTCCTTCTTTCAGCCTGTCGTTGTCCACTGCTGTACGTAAGCCTGCCTAGCTTGCTGCCATATTTTTCTATTTTGTGCCTTTTGGTGCAACTTTTTCCAGCAATAGTCATTAAGTTAATTCATTTATTTACCGTCGGTCTATTTCTGCTGTCAGGGCTAATCACCGACGACAGAAGTTAAGACTACCACATTTGGAAATTTTGCCACAAACTCAAGAATTCCAACCTAAATTATTAGATTCTTTAACGTGCCCGTTACATCGAAGCAGTACCCCGTGTACAAACTAAAGTTTTTCTTCTTACCCAAAAAAAGCGTACTCATCACAACACATTTTATCTTAACCAAATTATTTTTATTTACATCAAACACGCGACGAGCACGTATGAACCATCTGAAACTAGCAAATATAGGTAGCAAACTGTTCGAGGTACGTTGCATTGGTAACTGGTAACACACATGAGTAGTATACTTTTTTTAGAGATTGGGGTATTTCGGAGTTTTTCAAATGCGGACTTACTCTGCCTGATTCGCCTTGAAATCTCTGCTTTATATTTATTTATGCCGAGTATTATAAGATGGCCTAGATATATGTACGCTTCTACATTTTCTATTGGTTCTTTGTTAATTGTGATTTGATGGTTGTCTTGGTTTGTCGTCTTAGTCTTTGAGAAGTTCATCGCAAGACCAACATGTTCTGATGCTTTATTTAGCCCTTTTTAACATTTTTAGACCATCGTTATCACTGATCAGAACCATAACGTCTGCGATCGTAGGTGGCTTAAGTATCTTCCATCAATGTTAATATCGTTTGACTCCCAATAAAGGTTCATAAAAACATCTTCCACCGCAAAGCAAGCGTCGGCAATATAAGGTCACCCCGCAGTACAAATCTTGAGATTCGTATAGTTTTGATGATCATATCCTCTTTAATCTTAATTATGGTTGTAGCATTGTCGTAGATATTTTTCAGTAGGGTATCTTGAATCAATCCTAGCCGAATTTAACCCCTTCGTGATAGCCCACATTTCCAGGGTATCAAACGCCTTTTTATGCGAGGTCAGTTACAAGTAGATATTTGTAAGTGCTCAATTGTACTACAGTTCTTGCAAACTCCCGCCTGTTCCACTGGTTGATAAAAATCAAACTTTCTTGTTGGATAACGGTTAGTAAATATTTTAGAAACGATGTGATAGCTCAGTTATAGAGCGTTAGCGCGTTAGAATTATCTCCCTTTTTACATAACAATATGACTTCCGCATTTTGA
The DNA here is from genome assembly GCA_963932245.1 of Tachinus rufipes. Taxonomy (NCBI): domain Eukaryota; kingdom Metazoa; phylum Arthropoda; class Insecta; order Coleoptera; family Staphylinidae; genus Tachinus; species Tachinus rufipes. Next base: position 59,488,715 of record OZ010748.1, read on the forward strand.
CAAGCAACTTACCCTCTTGTAGACACTTGTTTAGTAGTACTTAACTGCTTCTAATTACCACTTCGCAATATACCCATGTGCCTGCCAATACATCCAACTACTGGATAGCCCATATAGAAACTCAAAAAACCACAAAAAGCAACTTTGTAGCTTAGTCTCGCTCGTGTTCGTCAAGACTGGTTTTTACCCGAAGATGTAAAAAACGTCATCACAAAAACTGCTATGCCAAATTCGCCAGAAAAACAAAGCCTAAAAAAGTTTAGACCTGCAACATGCAAAACCACCGCTACAATTTCATGGTAGTGCAACAAAGACCTAGTCCCAAAACCATTAAACATTACTAAGAACTGAAAGATAATCCAAAGCTATCCAGTCTATTGCTAGATCTCTAGATCTATCATCATTGTTCCTAGAGCACTACTTAGGAGGACTGATTACAATCGTAGTAGCACACTTAACAATTTTATTTTTAAATCTTATAGAAAACTACAAAGAAAAATTTATCCTCAAGGTTACTATAACCACCCCAGAACAATATTGTTACCTCTAGGCCATACAATCAGGATAGTCACCCTGACAATAATAATAGCCTATAAATACTTCTGATCTAAGTTATGATGTTTTGAACTTGATTTTTTTTATAAATTCATGCAGAAAATATGATGATTTTAACAAATTTCTTGCTATAGATTGCTTCTTGCATGCAATTTTAAAAGAATTTCAAGCAATAGATAAGTTTCTTCTTTATAACAATTGAATAAATGAAAATAAAATTGTTAATAAACTTTTAATAGCTCTCATAACAGTTTGTGAAAAATATTCATCATGCAGAATGTCTTCAGGTGACAAAATCACAGATTAAAATATTTCCTTACTTTCCAGAAACGCTTGAAGCGTTCGATCAAGAGAAACGGATAGTTCTTTATTAGCTAATATGGGTTCCTCATGCGTCAAAAGTTTGCAAAAAACAAGTTTAATAAAAGTGATTAATTTTGATTGTTACTATTGGCCGCGTCAATATGCAAAGATTTCATACAAAAATCACCATATAGAACCAAAAAGTGTAATGTGGTGTCAGAAGCCTTGTTGAAACAAAGTTCGGTAGAACGTACTCCTCTACACCCAAAGAATGTTGATTAGTACAAGAGGTCTCGTTGAAACAAAAGGACTTACGTAAATTGCACGTAATTCAAGAAATCGACAATAATGCGCAAAACAATAATAGATGGGACAAACAAAAACAACAAAATGCAGTGCTTTTGTTTACTTAAGACCCTAAAAAAAAAAAGTTTTTTTGTCGTTTTTTAACAAAATCGCATTTTTTGCTTAAAAACCGCAAGTTTAACTCAAAAAAATAAATTTACTATTGAAATCGATCAGAAATTTTCCGTAGAATTCAAATCTGGCGCCATTTCAAGTCGATACCCTGCCTATAATCCGCAAAAGCCATAAAACCATGTTTTTGTTCTCAGTGGGCTGGGCAAAAAAAAACAATTTTAAAATTTTGTTTTAACCGCCAAAGTTGACGTGTTTTGATGTAAATTAATTGAAAAATATAAATTTGTTTTGTGTATTTGGGTTTTAAAGGTCTAAAACTGAAAAAAACTGCAAAAATAAGCCTATTTTTCAACACGTAATTGTGACTGACTAGTGATCCAGTTTTCGTCACCTACACTAGACTATGCCATGCTTGTTCGCACTCTGGCAGGTAAATGGGCTACCATAATGTTTGCCTGCCAATGCGACTAATCTGTGCGTTAGTAATATACTTTTCTAAACCCAAATATTATCTAGTCCTCTTTCTGGTTTGATTGTTGTATGCTTGGTGTTGTTGTTACCTCGGCTAGTGGTCTGCCTGAACCGCACTGACTCTTTATTGTTAGAAAAGAAAATCTTCTAAAAACCTTCTGAGGAAGAGTGCTTACAGACTAAACTTCTCCCAGATCATGCTTAGAAGTTTGAGACCATAAACCCCTATACCTTCCGATTAGAGATTGTATTTTAGAAGAAGGTTGGTTAGAACACCCAATAGGCTGTGGGGTAATCCACTTTAGAAATTAATGATATTGATCAATCTCCTATAGGAGTATTTATCTTTGTCTGGCATGACGAGTAAACCTATATGCCAGACCTAGTCGAAAAGTTTTTCAACGTCAAAAAAGACCACCTCCGTGGTTTTTCTTAGTCTGAAACTTTTGATAATGTGGCCAGTCACTCGGATTATTTTGTGGGCTACAGAGTAGACTCCTCAAAACCCATGTTGGTGAGCAGGAGAAAATCGTTAGATTTCCTGTGATTTTGGAAGAAGTGCAATAAAAGACTGATTGCTCGGTAGTTTTAAAGATACTTTCAGTACTTTAAATTTTTATGACGTAAAAGCCTTTTTTAAGATTTTAGAAAGTGCCCTGTGCAAAGAATTGCTTTAGGAATTTTGGTGAGAGCTATTAAAAAGATTCTGTTTGAAATTCTATCAGAGCCAGGAGATTCGAAAAGGTCGAACGCTATGTAACGGTGTGTCGTTGTTACTGTACTCTAAGAAGTCATCAACTTCTTGGTGGACTATTTGGACGTGTTCCAGATCAGTGTCCTCAGAGAATGGTAAAAATCGTCCTTTTATAGAAGTCCGAATAAGTTTCCACCTTGTTGATTAGCTAATTTCGATGTCTAACGTGAAGCCCTATACGTAGGTCTAATACGTATTGACGTAAATGCGTAATAGGCATAATTATGTTTAAAATACAAAAAAAATACAATAAATTGTTTTATTATATAAAAAGTTGAAATGATAACTGTTCAAACTTTCAATACATATTCATTTTTCTCAAATATCTTGCAAAAGAAATTCTACACAGCTCATAGAAAATACCACGCTTTAGAAAAATTAGTATGTATTAACGCATGTGTTGTATTGCATGTTCAAGAACTGATATTCGAAGCTATTCTCTATGTGCATTGCTAGAATGTAAGCAAAATATACATACATTGCTAGCTAACAATATGAAGTGTCATTTTAACAAATTTTGCTTGATAACATAATGACCTGTCATTTTTCCTTTTGTTTATAGATGGTACAGATTCTAACCTAGGCATTTCAAGACGCTCTGCCATATTTGTCGATATAGTCTTTGGAAAGTATAAAGTATAAAAGATGCTATCATCTGCAAAACTATGAATAGAACTTTTAGTTATTTAAAGAAGTTCGTTAATGTAAATCAAAAATAAAGTTGGCAAAATAGCAGAACCCAGCATTTATGATTTTAGGGTCAATTCTAGCTATAATTTTTCTATTGTCAAAAAAACTACTAATGAGATTTACAGTTTTTTTATCAAGACCTACACAATGAAGCTTGTTGAGAAGATTAGGATGCCATACCCTACCAAATGCTTTAGAAATATCTAGAGCTACTGCAAGATTTTCTCCTTGTTTGTATTATAATATAATTCAATTTGTGACTAACAAGTCAGAAGATCTGTTGTCGAACGTTTTGATCAAAATTCAGATTGAGTAACTGAGATAAAGTTATTTTGTTCTAAGAACTTGACAATGTGAAAATTAATATATTATTCAAAAACTTTTGACAAATTAGACAATAATGTAATTATTGGTCTATTATTTGTACACACAACAAAGACAAAAAAAGCAAAACAAACAATACTAGGCAATGGCCTAGTCACTTACAACCAACTGCCTATCTATTAAATCAAAACAAACAAATGAATAAAAATAGATAATACACACATCAGTAACAAATAAGATGAATTGAGACATAAAATTTTGCCCCGAATACGAAGTTCTACAGCCATCCATATGGAGACGCTGTAGCGCAGCAAGTAGAGAGAAAAAACAAAATGAAATATAAAATATAAACTATAAATATGTAAATATATTATAATATAAAAAAAATTAAAAATTTAAATTAAAACGACTTGTCTCCATCTTTAGGTATAGGTTGAACAATTGCAATTTTCCAACAATTTGAGAATGTTTCATTTTTGTATGATAAGGCAAATATTTTAGTCAAAATTCATTTGCAAATGTTTTAAGAATAATAGGTAGAATTTCAGCTATACCTGATGCCTTCAGGTAACTAATTTAAGGAGATATTTTTTCACAAACCGTTGCCTAAAATGAATTAAACCCATTATTTTACCTCTAGCCGGTAGTACAGCAATAGAAGGATTTATAATAAAAAGAGTTAGATGCAAATTAGTTAGCAAAAATATCTGCTTTTTCTCTTGGATCAGTAACTAGATTGTTTTGATCATTTCGAAGAGGAAATATTAAAGATTTTGTACTACCTTTCAATAAATTTATTGCTTTATAAAAATTTTTGTTAGAAAGCTGAGAAGATCAATTAGCTTTGTTTCTGTCAATCCTATCATTTTCAGATTGTATTAGCTTAACACAATAACTACGAACTAACTTATAATCCTGATTAGTCTGTTCGAAACAATTACTGATGCGTTTAAATGCTTTTTGCTTTTTATTTACTGCCTGTTTTGCCTGAATTAAAAACAAAAACTTTTGTTTTTAACACATTTATTTTTTCGATGACTTTTTGAATAGTTTTTGTGAGATTTGTGGATCATTAGAATGTAAGCAATAAGTATCAAAATCAATATTATTAAGAAATTCTTTCATTTTTATTATGTTCATCTTAGAATATTGATAGATGAGGCGCGGTTTAGGTTTCGTAGTGATAGGAAGAGAAGTTTTAACAACAGAAGTAATAAGTGAATGATCAGAATTTCCTAAAGCAGCTTCCACAGTAGTAGTAATCTCTGAAATAGTTGAAAAATACAAATCTAATAATCTTGGTTCACCAAGAAGTCCATCACGAGAAAAATATGTAGGTTACTGAATAAGTTGAATAAGATTATGAGAAGCAGCAAAAAAAAGGAATTATTTCAGCTTTTCTATGATTACCTTAAAGAAGCTTGTGAAGCTTGTTAATACTATCAAAAAAATCATAAAAAAAGTTTGGAGTTGCCTTATTTATAGAACGGTATAATTACAAAAAAGTTTTATCGGGAAGATTTAGTTTAAAGAATACGCTATTATAACCAATGCCTTGAATTTCGTATGTCGTCAGTCTAGAATATGCTTGTTTGTGAATGTACCCTGTTGATCGGCAAATAAATGTTCAAGATAATAATCGGAACCTACTAGATTAAAGCAATCTGGATCTTTATTGTTTACTTTAGTTTCAGTCAAAAAGAGGATATGGGGGTGCCTATCTTCAAGATGTTAATGAACAAAATTCAAATTCTTTTTTAGACCACATATATTAGAGAAATTAACTTTTAAGACACAAACTAACTCAATGTCAATGTTGATGTTTTGTTGATTAAATTAGCTAGTGGAACAGGCAAGACCTTGTTCCGCCCAATTTAACCGTATCATAAGCCATTTTTGATCTCGTGGACTAGTGCCACTTGCACTGTTATAGCAGTCGCTTGATAACAATCAAGCGAAGCCTACCATGTCGCCACTGCTTCCGACCAAAACTAGGGTATCCCTCCCTTGTTCTGTAAACGTAAAAAGTCTGGAGTAGTGCAATGAGAATGGATCGATCAACAAAAGCAAGTTATCTTTAGCAACAAATCAAAATTTTTGTTTATATGTCCATGATAATCATAAGACGTCCCGTGGAGAACAAAAAAATGTACAAACGCTTATAGAAGTAGTGTTAATTCCAGGAACAATAAACGCAAATCCCTACTTTAAGAAGGTTCTAGAATCAACATTAATGCCCAGTCTGAAAAGAATAAAAACTACCATAGTGTTGACTTATTTCCAAAGCTTTTTACATGATTAATATATTCAGAAAGCTTGAGATTTAATCGCTCAGACTATTATTGAAATAAAAGAAAAACTTATCATAATTTTTTGTAGATATTTTAGAGCTACAGGTTCTTAGTGTTCTTTTACTTTTAGCGGCCAGTATATGGGCAATTCCATTTCAAACGGACCAAAACAGAGGGAAAGGTGCATTAAAAAATTTGCTTAACTTTTTTTTCCGTTTCTATAACTTATAAGTAGTCTTTTGATCGATTCATGAGGGTATAAAACCAAACAAAATTCTACAATTTTTTTAAAAATCGCAAATTTAACTTAAAAAAAAAAAAAATACTAGTGAAATTAATCAGAAATTTTCCGCAGAATCCAAATCTGGCGCCATTTCAAGTCTATACCCTGTCTATAAGCCGCAAAAGTCATATAACCATTGTTATTGTTCACAGTGAGCTGGGCAAATTTTTTTGTTTACATTAGTTTATTTCTTATTAACACAAACTGTTAATGGCGTGTAACGCCACTGTGTCGTGTGTTGTTATTATTTTGGTGCTATTATATATGCTAATTATTAACTTCTTATAGCAGCGATATTCTTGATGTGCAATATAAAATTAACCTTCAATTATTGTTGCAACATACACGCCGTTTGCGGCATATTTTCTTACTATTCGTACCAGTGGCGTAACATAGAGTTTTAATTTGTGATTTTATATTATAATTTTATTTTAACGTTTGTTTTTAGTTATCCTGTTGTCTCTACTGTAACCTTTCCGTGGTCTATCCGTGTTTGTTTTAAAGTGAGTCACCAGGTGATAGACCGTACCGGTGTAAAATTTGTCTCCTTGTTTTAACCTTTTCCTACATATTTTATTTTATTTTATTCACATTTATATTTACATTTACATTTTTTAACTATGACTGGCCTTTGTAAGTGTAACAGTATAGCACAATCTGGAATTACTTGTAGTGGTTGTGGAGTTATTTTTCATAATAGCTGTGCTATTCGCTATAAAAAATGTCATTGTGGTGTTTTATTTGATTTTAAATCGGATTCTGATGTATGCAAACTATACAAAGAAAACATCATGTTGTATCAAGTATTGTTAGATGAAGTTCGCTCTAACAATAAACTTATAACTGACAAAATTTATTATTTGCAGGAGAAGATAACTCTGAAAGATATAAAAATTTTAGATTTAAAATCTTGCCGTCTACTTGAACCTGCTTCTATTAGGTCTGTTATTAATACGGATTCAATTCAATTGCCACCGGCAAAAACAATTCTATCCACTACTAGTAGTTTACAATCAATTAAACCTAGAGTACTGCACAAAACTCCAACGATTTTTGGATGTGGTTCAGACAATGACCAGCTACAAGCCTACGTTCCCCCTTCATATATTCATGTGTCAAAACTTAAGCGTAGAATAAATAAAACTGAAATTGCAAACTATATGAAAGCTAAACTACCATCTGTATTGATTGATGTTGTTGAGCTGGTAGTGAGATCTAGAAACTACAGCAGCTTTAAAGTATCTATTCCAGCTGATCAAGCTAGTTTAGTTCTTTCTAAAAACTTTTGGTCGGCAAACATTGCCGTCAAAAAGTTTATTAACTATGGCCGACCACGAAATTTACCAGCAACTCCTGCAAGGAATTTTCGGACTTTAAATCCGCTCAACAGTTTGGACCCGTCTCCAGGAATACCAACGGCCTCTCAATTTACTACCAAAACGTTGGAGGTATAAAAACCAAGCTAAAAAAACTTTTGTTAGCTGTAGCTTTGTCAAGTTATGACATTATTGTTTTAACCAAAACTTGGCTATCTGAAGACATCACTGACTCAGAACTAAGACTAACTGGCTATAACCTATTTAGATGTGATCGGACTAATTTAACTAGCCCCAAATTAAGCGGAGGTGGCGTATTGATTGCGGTTAGAAGTCATCTAAAGTGTACATTACTACATCCGCCATATCTAAGTATTGAACATAATTTTGTAATTGTCAACTTTAAGTTTCTGTCGTACATAATTGGTGCAGTTTATTTACCCCCTCGTTCGTTTATCGATTTAATATGCTGACCACTGCTACTCCGTTGAATCTTTTGCTGATGTTTTTCCTAATAGTAAATTAATTCTACTGGGAGATTACAATTTACCAGAAGCAACGTGGCTAAATGATGAATTTGGAACTGGAGTTACTTGTAATGAAAACTACCCTGGACATTTAGTTGCTAACTCATTTGGATTTTTAAACTGTGTTCAATGTATAACCATACCAAATAGTATGGATGTATTTTTGGATTTGTGTTTTACTAATGATTGTGATAATATTACTGTAATAAATGGTGTAGATGTTTTATAAGATATAAGTCAACATCATAATGCCTATGTGATAGATGTCAAATGTGATACTTCTTGTAATATTTTAAACTGTAACTACGTTTTTAATGATTTTAAATGTGCCAACTTCAGCGCAATCAATGATTTTTTGTTGAACGTTGATTGGTCTGTTCTTTTTAACAATCGTGATATTAATGTACATGTTGATTTATTTTATTCTGTTTTGTATTATGCAATTGATTGTTATGTACCTAAAAAAGTGTGGCATGACAACATCTTTCTACTAAACTAAACTAAAAAAAAATAGCACATAAACGATTTAAATCTTCAGAACTTCTTTCTGATTACAATAAATTTGATTCTCTTAGAACTTCATGTAAAAATCTGAACGCACGTCTTTACAAGCAGTACATTTTACGCACCGAGAATATCCAAAACATTTTTGGAGATTTGTAAATGAAGCTAGAAAAACTAATGCTTTTCCAGCTACAATGTATTATGGTGATCAAACCTGTATTAATCGTCACCATTGTAAACAAATTTGCAGAATTTTTTCGTTTGTTTTTCCGTTTATAATTCACAAATTCATCCAACTCCATTCTTTAAGTTTGATAAAAATGTAATTCATACAAATTTCTCAGTCAGTTTACTAGATATTTTTAATGGAATTACAAGCCTTAAATCTAATCTTAGCACTGGACCTGACGGTATTCCGTCTATGCTCTTAAAGAATTGTATTTAGTCAATTTCTAAACCATTACATTTACTTTTCAACGCTTCATTAAATGAAACTAAACTGATGTATGGAAACAATTTATGCCATTGCATAAATCTAGTGCTAAAAAAATATTACAAACTATAGAGCCATTTGCATTCAATCTGCTATCCCGAAAGTATTTGATCAAATTATAACTGGTCAAATACATTGGATGTGCAAAAGTATTTTAGTAGAAGAACAGCATGGGTTTCGTGAGGGTCGATCTACACTTACCAATCTACTTTCTTACGAAAATTACATTTTAAACGCATTTGAAAGCAAAACTCAAGTTGACTATTTACACCGACTTTTCGAAAGCCTTTGATCGTGTGAGCCACAATATTTTGATTGCTAAGCTTCGTGCCTTGGGTTTTCATAATGCAGTGGTTTCTTGGTTATCTTGCTTTTTGAAAAACCGAACGCAGTGTGTAAAAATCAATAACTTTCTTTCACAACCTATTTTAGTTCCATCAGGTGTTCCTCAGGGATCTCACTGCGGACCAATTTTATTTTTACTTTTTATCAATGATCTTTCTGACTGCATTAGTTCATAATCATTTCTATTATTTGCAGATAATTTAAAAATTTATAGAAGTATTTTATCTATTGATGATTGTAATCTTTTACAACAAGATTTAGACTCTGTTAATGATTGGTGTCTTATTAAAAACCTTTTGTTTAATGTTAATATATGTTTTGCAACAAGTTTTAATAGAACGCTAAGCAAAATTTCGTACGATTATATTATCGATAACAAGGTGCTACAACAAGTGACACAAATTAAAGATTAATTTTTGATTTGAAACTTACGTTTGTTGAGCATATCAGCTACATGTGTAATCGTGCTATAAAAATGCTGGAGTTTGTATATAGGATGTCAGCTGTTCTTTCTCCAGGTACTCTTAAATTACTATACTGTGCCTTGGTACGCTCTCATTTAGAGTACGTTCCATCAGTTTGGTGCCCTTTCTATGAAATCCATAGTCAGAATATTGAACGTGTTCAAAACAAATTTTTCCGCCTGTTGTCCTATAGATCTGGTATATTGTCGGTTAATTTTGATCGCAATTACATTCTTTTACTATACAATTTACCGTCACTAAAACTTCGGCGCAAAAGATCAGATCTCTCATTTTTGCGTGGTCTAGTGATGTCTGAAGTAGACTGTCCTGAGTTACTTGTATCTCTTCCACTCTACATTCCTATTAGTGAACGACGTACCAAGCAGACTTCATTATTTAGAGAATTTACACATTCTACTAATTATGGATTTCACAATCCCATTCGTAGAATTTGTAGATTTGCAAACTGTTTAACAAACAATTTCAATTTTTTTTGTTCTAAATCTATGTTTAAGATTCAATTAAGTCATATTGATTAAATGTTATGTATTTTATATTATATTATGTTTTTTATTTATGTCGATCTTTTGCTTCTGTTTTTTATATTGATTATTTTATATAATATGTATTACATATATTGTTTATATTCATTGTATTTTTATGTAGATGTAAATAGTTTTACTTAGACCGTTAATAAAGAATTATTATTAATGATTAAGTTTGAATAAAAAAAGTTTTCGGAAGATAGTTTTTTAAGATTTTTAATTTTTAGATCAACTTATTTTTTTTTTGTAGTAAATTTAATTTAAAAACTTTTCTGTCTCTTGATAAATTTTGATCAGATATACGGTTTTTAAGAAAATCAAGTAAAACCAGAGGTCATTATTTCTTAAAAATAATAAAAACATAACAATACCATTAGCCGTAGACGTTAAATTAAATTTCATAAACGTCACAAACTGTTTGAGTGTAATTATGCTTTCTTAATTAACTTTTTTTTTCTTGAAATGTATCGGTACAGTAGACGGAGATGAGTAATATGCATCTAGTCCTTGGAGAGTGTTTATGAAATGCAGCGGCAGCAGCCAGACGTTATGCCAAAATGTACCCTGAGTGACAAAAACCGGAATACAGATTGTTTTTGGCATTGGATCAGCAACTCCGAAAACGTGGTACTGTTGCACCTCATAAAATAGACTGTATTCGTCATGTAAATTTAGATCCTGAAGTAGAACAAATTTTAAACTGAATATTCTACCATCCGACGGATAGCATTAGACGGATTGCACATCGACTTAAAATTTCACGTAGAGTAGTGCATCGTATTTTAAAAGAACAGAACTCTCATCCGTACCATTTACAAAAAGTGCAATGTCTTTAGAAACAAAGAATTTTATAGCTAGAAACATTTTTTGTGCTTGGCTTTCTGCTAAAATCGCAGAAGATGTTAGTTGTCGAAAAATAGCGTTGGTTACTGACGAAGCACTTTTACACAAGATGGTATTTTTAATCAACATAATATGCATCACCAATATGGATTTAGTTTGAATGTTTGGGTAAGAATTGTGGACAATTGTTTAACAGGTCCAGTCTTTTTTCCTCCTCGTTTTAAATGCTAAAAACTATTTGCGTTTTTTAAATGAAGATATACCGGCTTTATTAGAGGAGGTACCTCTTGCTACAAGCAGGAACATGTGGTATTTACACGATGGTGCACCGCCACATTATGCGCGCGTCGTTAGAAATTGGCTAACAATGAATTATCCCCGAAGGTGGATTGAAAGAGGTGATGAGGCCACTTTGTTCTCCAGACCTACATCCAATTGACAATTTTTGGGGACATTTAAAACAAAATGTTTATACTACCCCTATAAACACAATCGAAGAATTGGAAAAAAGAATAATAAATGTACTAATAAAATCAAAAATTCAGCTGAAGTGTTTCCAAAGGTGCGATCTTCAATGCAAAAACGAATAAAAGAATGCATAAATCAAAATGGCAGGCACTTTGAATAATTATTAAAATAAACGTTTTTTGAGTTGATGATTACATAATATTTCTTATTTTCTTTTTATTCTTATGAATTTAATACTAATACTATTCTGGAGTCACTAATTTAATTCCAAAAACAATCTGCTGCGGCATTTTTTAAACACTACAAGGACTAGATGCATATTACTCATCTCGGTGGTACTGTACATTTACAAAAAAAAAAAAAACTAAAAATAGCACAATTACAACCAAATAATTTGTGACGTTTATTAAATTTAATTTGACGTTAACGGCTAATGAGTTTTATATTTTTTATTATTTTTAAGAAATAATAACCTCTGGTTTCACTTGATTTTCTCAAAAACCATGTATCTGATCAAAATTAATCAAAAGACAGAAAAGTTTTCAAATTAAATTTTCCACAAAGAGAAATAACCAAAAATATAAATTTACCTAAAAATTAAAAAGTTCCAGAAAGTTAAACATCTAAAGAATCTTGAAAAACTATCTTCCCGAAGATTTTTTTTTTATTCAAATATACTAATGTAAACAAAATATTAAAAATTAAAGCTGATAATTAAAAAAAACCAAAAACTTCTGTAAACTTTAAAGAGCCAAATTTATTAAATATAATATAATACTTTATTAGGTCAAAATTACTCAATTTGCTTGTAGTTTCTGGCATTCATTTTATGACTAGTTAATTCGGGACACCCTGTATAATTAAATGTTTTTTCGTGCACCAAAATTAATTTACATTTACAAGAAAGATCGTCGTCGTCTCTTCTAAATACTTTGTTATTGAAATGTAAATTCAGTCCCTAGTCATAAATATGTATAACCATGTGCAGTTTTTGCAAATATTGTAAAGCAGCACATAACTTTTAAGATAAATAAAACCTAACCTATATTTGATATACGTATGTGCAAAATGATTAAACAAATTAAAATATTCCTTCTATTTAATATTAAACAGAAACAATTGAAATATGCCACAATCTTTTTTATTTGTAATCTAAGAACATCACAATCTTATTAATTATCTTATCTTAATTATGAAGAATTAATTTATATTTTTATTTAATTGTTGGGTAAGTAATTTATATCAATTTGAAATCATTAATCATGAAAACTAGTATTTTGTATATTTGAATAAATCTTAATAATATTTAAACCTTTATAGTTTGTAGCATCTGCTGCATTCTTAAAAACTTTGTATTGTTATCCACAAAAGAACTAATTCTGAGGGTTTAAACATGTCGAGTTTGCATAATTATTAGTAAAACTGGTTTTATTACAATAGATAGCAAACCCAAGAAATAAATCAGCTGTAAAGCAAATATGTTAAAATGTAATAAAAAAATAATAAATCTAATAATTATATGCGTTTATATAATATGTTATTATAAGTTATAACAAATTAATTTGTAATATCAAAGCGCGGGTATTTCTAGAACACCGGCGCACAAAACGTCGTTCGGCCGTCACTAACCCACCTCAATCTGTGGTTTGAGGTTATGTACATGTAAACAAACTTTGAATTACACATTTAACGCATTAATTCACATGTATTGCAATTAGAAACATTTCATAATATCATATAATATATTAAATACCTGATGTATGATGTCCCCATCGTGGCTACGAGCCGCCTTCACATTTAACGATAACACGCAGTTGTCTTCAAAGTCCCACGTGTAGAGCATGTCGTCGCGTATAGCCATAACACTTTTCGCTTTGTTGAGACCCGGCGATAATGTTTTCCGCACATTTTCGAATATTTTATGGTCATTTAAACGTAAATAATCAGTGGACGACATTTCTACTGAAATTTTATAACTGAACACACTGAACAGTGAACAATAATATTGCGCTCTCCAGTAGGTACCAAAACACGTTTTCACCGGGCGGGCCAGACGCTACCAACTGCTGTGCAGCTGATCGAATCGTATCGAGCGCGGTGAAGTTGGAGACGGGCAAAATCAAATACATACCGACTTACATTTATAAATTATTATGTATTTCTATAGTTAAATTTTTTATTATTTTATTATTTATATAATTATTATTAATGTGTGCTTAGTATTACAGAAAATAAGTTATTTCAATTAATTTAATTTTATAAAAGTTTTATTGGTATTTTAATATTACAAAATGTATTATTTATTATCTATTATTATATCAGCAGAAAAACTTCTAGATAATTAATAATAAAGGTTGTAATTATAATATTATATAAATAATTTATTTAAAATTATTAGAAAACAACAGTTTTATTACAAAAATTAACAAATCTATTGTAATATAATAGACAAAAATGATAATAAAAAATATTGTTTGAATCAAGTGTTTATTAAATTACTAAATATTACAGGTAAATTTACAAGCAGGAACTTCTGTAATTACAAAAGCATTATACATTTAAAATTATAGAAAATACTACCTACTCACTGATTTAAAATACTCTAAAAATTAACAAGTATAATCTGTATTAAAAATGTATATATCAACAAGTGAGTAAAAAAATTTAATAAACTTTGAAAACCATAACTTAGATAATTCATAAAACAATAAAAAGTGTTGCAAATCATCGTTTTATTATTAAATTACTTGACCAGGAGATCTTATGTATGCTTACTCTTGTTTTATGCAGTCTCAAATAACTTAAACAAACATTCTTTCTGCCTCTGGTAATGTATGTTTCTCTTTGTGGGTAGAGAAGACTTTTGTGTTATTTCGAATATACTTTACATATGTATAATAATTTTATGCTACGCAAAGTAAGTTATTCGTTACATAATATTTTTCTCTATCTGCTTAATCTGGTTTTTTCTTTTTGTGTTATTTTATGTAATTCATAATCATTTTAATCATAATAATTTCAATGTAATTTTCCACCTCTCTGTACATTTTATATTTTACTGTCGTATATGTGCAATTCCATTTCAAACGGACCAGGGCAGGGGGGAGATGCATTGAGAAATTTGTTTTAGTTTTTTTTCCGTTTTTGTAACTTATTAGTAGTCTTTTGATCGATTTATGAGAGTATAAAACTCTTTAAAAGAAATCTACGTTTTTTTTAGCTTTTTTGTCGTTTTTAAACATTTTTAACTAAAAAATATTTTTTGTTGTCAGTGGGCATGGCAAAAAGAAGCATTTTTTAGATTTTTTTTAACCGCCGAAGTTGCCTTATTTTTATGTAAATTAGTTGGAAAATATAAATTTGTTTTATGTATTTGGGTTTTAGGAGTCTAAAACTAAAAAAAAACTGCAAGAAACGCATATTAATTCAAGTGCAATACCAACAAGAATGCAAAATAAGCTTTAGAACCTGCAATAAACTAACTCTACCGTTTTTTGTATATTTATATTAAAATTACTTCTTTTTATAAAAACTAATTTGTCAAACTTTAATGGAAAATGAAATAGATCTTTGTATAAATGTAGCAAAAACCAAAATCATAGTTTTTGATCAAAAAAACAAAGTAAGCAGTGATTGTAGAATTGGGTTAAAGGGTAATCGTGCAGAGCAGGTGGATGCTTTTGTGTATCTATGAAGAATGTTTAATAAGAATGGTAATTTAGATAAAAAAATTGAAAAGTTTATGATTACAAAGAATAAAGTATTATCTAAGCAGGCAAAGATGGCAGTTTATAAAAGTGCGATGACACCAATTCTGCTCGTATAGCTCTGAAGCATGGGTATGTAAAAAAAAACACAAAAGTAAAATAAATGCAGTTGAAATAGAGTACTTAAGAAGTGTGTGTGGAAATACTCGTATGGATAGAGCTAGAAATGATTGGGTAATAAACAAATGTGGTTTAAAAGTAACACCGAATGACCAGTACAATCATAGTATTTTACGTTGGTTTGGCTATGTCGATAGAATTACTGAGGATAGAATACCAAAACTTATTTATGATAAAAATTTATTTAGATTAAAATGCAGAAAGAGACTACGTAAAAATTGGTTGAATATTGTAAATAAATTCGTGCAAAAAAAAAAATTAAAAGTAAAAAAAAATACGGATATATATGTTAATTACGCTCTCTTTAATCTAAAATATGTTTCACCAGATGTACTTGGACCAAAATTATTTAATAATTTACTAATTGAAATTAAAAATACACTAAATTTTAAACAATTTAAATCTTTATTAAAAGTGTTTCTGTTTGATAAACTGTATTATTCTTTGTCAGATGTCTTATAGTTTATTATTGTAATGTTTATTCAATATTTGTGTATATGCATGTATGTATGTATATGCTGTTCATGAATAATAAATATCATTATTATTATAGCTACATTTACATATTTTGAGAAAGATAATTTATTCTGAGAAACCGAAAGATTCCTACCATTCAAGACAAGGTAATAAACACAAAAAGCTATAGACTGCACATAGTTAAAAATGTTCAGAATAAAAGTTCAAGTTTATTGTGTTTTTTTTTAAATACATTTTATTACACTCGTCATAAACAATAATAATATAAAATAAGATAATAATAACAATGTCAGTACAAATAGTTAAAAACAGTATAATAAGTACATTATAGTTACATATATAACATTACCAAACATAGTCTTTTATCGTCCAATATAAATTCATCCCAGCTATAATAGGATTTTAATGTAAAAAATTTTTGACTTTTTGTTTGAAGTTTTTGTAAAATAGATTTCTAACATGGATCGGTAACAAATTAAAAAAACTTTGAGCCGTAAAACCGTATACCTGTTTGAGATTTGAAAAGTCGATTTGTTTGGACTCTCAAACAGTTTTTTTATGTTTGGAATCATATGAGTGCATTTGAGAATTTGCAGTAAAGCAATTTTTGTTTTTGTGAACATATAACAAACATTCCAATATATAAAAATGGTAGTGTTTAAATTTCCAATTTTTCAAAGTTTCTTTGCAGTTTTTTCTTTTTCTTTCCACACTAGCAACAATTCTTACAGCTTTCTCTGTAGAGCAAAGAGACTATGCCGTATTGCAGAATGTCCCCATATTATAAGACCGTATTGCAAATACGGTTGACACAAACCAAAATAAGCAGTTCTGACAGTCGTAGAGTTTATAAAGTCAGATAGAGTGCAAAGTAAAAATACATGCTTACTTAAAATGTTAACCACGTAATCCCCATGTTGATGCCAATTTAACTCTCTATCAAGATAAAAACCTAAAAATTTTGATAAAGTAGTATGCAATAAATTTTCATCAACATTCTTATTAGTAAACGCCATTGATATGGTTTACTAAGATTTAAACAAAGTTTTAAATTAAATTACTTTTTAGCATTTACTTCTGCATCTATGGCTTTTCGAGAGCTGCAATTAGACTTTTATCTTTTACAGATATAGTTGTGTCATCAGCAAAAAGCACAATTTTTCCTTTTTCAATGTGATATAGAAAATTATTAACGTAGGTTAAAAATAGTAAAGGACCTAGTATGAAGCCCTGAGGTACCTCGTGCAAAACATCTTGTAAGTCTGACACTACGTCATTGATTTTTACCCACTGTTTTCTATTAGACAGGTAATAAAGTTGTAAGAATAGAGCTTTTGTAACATGATACAGTGTGACTCCAAGTCAAATGCTTTGCTTAAATCTAAAAAAGTACCCATCAAATAGAGACCTTTTTTAAAACAATCAATTGTCTATAGTCTAACACGGTTCCTGACGTAGACATACTTTTACAAAATGCGACACTTTGAGATAATATTATTTTCTTCAAAATATAGAGAAATTTGATTTTTTAACAACTTTTCAAAAATCAGTAGTAGTGAAACAGCACAATACATGTCATCTCCTTTTTTGTACATAGGTATTAACACGGATAGATTAAGTGCATCCGGAAAACATCCTATATCAATACAGTTATTGAATAAAGTTGTTAATGGTTTAATCACTATATCTTTTACGCATTTGACTACTGCAACCGATATACCAAAATATTTTCTACTTTTGCTGTGTGCTAAACAATTTATTGCTAATCTAACATCTATATAACTAACATTTTTAAACCGCCCAGACCATAGAAAAATAAAACACTACGTATTTTATAAAAGTAGTAATACCATCAAACAATAATATTGAAGTCAAATATAACGAAAAAATTAATAAGTACTTACCTCTAGCACCTAAAATAGAAAAAACATAATAAAATGAGAACAAGTTTCATAATTATGTTATTTATAGATATAGTGCCACTTGAATAAAATACAGTTTTAAGAACGTGTTTTAACACCTTTGCAAAAAGCTGTGACATTAAAAACATGTATCATTGTTAAGTATTTTCTAAAACAATAACACTTTTAATTAGATCTGGTAACTACTTACCCGCAAAATAAACAACATCCAGGATAATAACTGTAAAATATACTAAATAATAATAATAATAATAATAATAATAATAATAATAATAATAATAATAATAATAACCAAAATAATAATAAGGCTTTTGTGGGTACCACCTTGACGTGGTGACAAAGCTAAGTAATTCTTATATTGACCGACAACAAAAAGCGTCTGTTTCCTAAGACTGAACAAAAGTCAGGATTGTGCCGCAATTTTCCCATTAATATTAATATAAGAAACACTTAAATACGGGTTAGATTTATCGGCACGACAGAATAAGATAAACAAACGAATAAAAAGATTATTTACACGACAGAAAAAGTTTTGCACGACAGTAAAATATATAACACGACAAAAAAAATTCCCCCGAAAACAAAGTATATTGAACGACATTTAAATATTTTTCACGACAGAAAAAAATGCACGGTAAGAATATGAACGGTTAAATAGAACATATCAACAGCAATAAATTTTTGCTAACTATTATCTTAATAAAATTAATAATCATAATAATAGTCTACATTATTCTAATTATTAATTTGCTGTAGAATAATTTGCAAAATTAGTTATTTTTTTATATTTTTGCTTTTGTTTTTGCATAATAATATTACATTAACTTGTTGCTAAATTAAATGTTTTTTTTTAAATTTATAATTTAATGCATCTAAAAGCCGTGTCTTGTAATATACAATTTTATATGTTAAATATTTAATTATTTTGAAAAAGTTTATTTATTATGATATCATTTATTTATTATTATATGTGATGGTAAAAAAATTATTGGATACGAAATGCATATTCAGTTTATCCATTCGGTTAATATTGACGATACAGAAAGATTCGTGCAAGACTTATTTGTAATCATATATATTCTGTCGTGGAATATATTTTTTGTTGTACCATGTATTATTCTGAAGTGCAACGTATATTATTTGTTGTGTAATGTATTATTTTGTCGTTGATTGCATTATTTCGTAAAATTTATTTGACTAAGCATTGCATTTTTTTGTTATTGCAGTACTTTTGTTTTGTCGTTACTTAATACTATATTGTCGTGCAAAATCAGCCGTGCAAAAATAAAAAATCTGTCGCTACAAGCGTTGATTGACAAATATACTAAGATACGCAGCCTGGGATAATATTATGTTCATGACATGTAGATGGCGTATACACGTCAAAATATTAATTAAAATATTAATGAAACTGTATTTGCATTTATTTTGCAATTATTATAAATATTTTACTTATACATATCACCATTATTCACTAGAATATCATAACGATTGTAAACAGAATTTACGTAATATAAACGTTTATAAATTTTTGTGTCAGTGCCATCTATATCTCGAGAACGGTATTTTATTTCAAGTTGCGTATCTTAGTAAATTTATCAATCAACGCTACAAGCCTATTACTAAGTTGATATGCTGTCCTGCAAACAACTTTTTTTGTCGTGCCATTAATATTTCTCCAAAAAATACTACGTTAAAAACTGGGTTGATTAATTTTTTTTTTGCACATATCGGCTGGTTTATTTATATGCTTACTTATTTCTTTCCACTCATCTTTTTTTACATTTTTTTAAATGGTCCTTATGTTTTAGATCCCAAATAATAATTTAGTTTTATGAAAATCAATGAGTTTAATAAGTGTTTTATTGGATCACTTCATAATAAAAATAATAAAAATTGAGGAAGCTCGCGAGCACACAAAACTCTGTCTCGATATGAACTGAGAACACTGTTGCCTTTGTGCCGTCCCAATATGCAAGCCGAGCGGCTCACGAGCATATTTATACGCACCTTTACAGAGCACACAACTACAAACTTAACCTATCAAAAATGTTTTATCAAATTATATGGTAACAAAAACGGGAGAACCAAAAAAACGCATAAAATGGACTTTGGAACTAAACAACACAGATAACGCGTGCATACTACATAATAACTAATAACAAAACAGACATTACAATATACGTTTAAAAATTGCACAAACATCTAACAGAACATATACCAGAACTAGCTGGGATATCAAGTCAGTAAATTGCTGACTAAATAAAGCAAAACTAAGTTGTCTCTGAAGCACAACCCATAGATGCAAAAATAAATAACAAAAATATACAACTTTAAGAACAATATCAACTAAAATTTATCAAAACGCACTTACAACACAACTCAATACATATAATGAGCAAGATAAATAAACAGTAAAAACTATATATTATAAGGCACTTATTAAATATATCCAGTCTACTATTTTGTATACGCACAAATGCAATTTTACACGCGCTTAAAAGATCAAAATATGACTAGCCTAACAATAAACCATCTTCTGTATATGGATAATCTAAAGCTGTATACAACAAATAAAAATTTACACAATTTATTAAAACTGTAAAACAAATGAGCCAAACCAAAATATACAAGTATTTAGATTTTATGCAAAAAATAATGCAATTATGAAAGATACAATAAAAGTAAAATATTTTACAAGATTTAAAAATAAAAACATCATCATGTACAGTTGTAGGGACTGACTTAATGTGCGAGTTGCATCAGGGAATACGTCAATAAGGTAATCAATAACACAATGTTCAAAATTGAAGAAATTGCAGAAAAAGCAAAATTAAGCAAAAAAAAACATCAAAAATGCTGTTCACTATTCTATGAAGCAAAATCATTGACAAATATTATTGGTTTTGACAAATAGTTACCTGACCAAACGCACACTTACGGTGAGTGTGAATCTGGACATTGACCTGACTTGCAGGTTGTCTCAGGACGTATATAAAAAAAAAATCAAAGATTTTGCAAAAAAGTCAAGAGTAAGTAAAAAGAATTTCTAACCACATTAGCAAAGTGTTACAACATAATAAAATAAGAAGACTAAAAGTATATAACACCTTAACAATAAAGAATATATTTACAAAATTAAAAACTCAAGATGACAAAAATAAAGAAGCTAATTTTATTTATTCAATACCCAGCATTGATTGCAAAAAAGTTTACATTAGTCAAACTAAACAACACTTAAGCAATCCTGTTTGTGGTTGTATAGAGTTTATACAACCACAAATAGAATTGCAAACCAATGTATATTTACAAGAAAGAAAATACAGCTCTGAAACAATACTGTTTCAATAAAAATCACATGCATAATTTTAATGATAAAAATATTAGATAGAAAAATAGGTTACAAAAAAAATTAATCAGCAAAATAATACATACAAATACAAAGAAAAAACATAAACCTTAACGCTAGAGAATTGCCGGGTTTAGTCGCCCCGTCCTCTTGTGGTGCCACTAGTTGTATTGTTATAGAAAAATATTAAATCCTATCACATCTACAAGAACACCGGTAAAACTTTCTCTCTAGAAAAATATTGACACGTACAGCGCTGTTTTCAAATTTAAATTAGTTTTTTTGGGACAAAACGCCATATAATATCCAAACGATAAAATTTTAGTCATCACTCTTTTTATATGTTAAACTTCATACAATATTCTATGACTTCATGTTTTTGGCTAAAGATTTGAAGTTATATTTCTACAAATTTGAGGACACAGATTGGAATTTCTTCTACAATGTGTGAAAATTTTATTCAATTATATTCAGGCGTTTTCTTGCTGAGTTTGATGCTGTGAACTCTTATAATAGCGCAACTGTCCCCCCCCCCTCCTTAAAACAGAGAAACATAAATTGTCCATTATGTATGCTAATTTAATTCAGATGAGCAATTAAGAGGTATGCAACTAGTGAAGCATCAAGTTGTAAATAATTAAATTAAGTGTAGTATATTATATGTTGACGTTTAAAGATCTAAACATTTGTGATATAAATGTTATGAAGAACTTTTTAATTGCACATATAATTTTTTTTAGATATATATTTCTATTTATTTTTGTTTTAATAAACAACGTAGTTTTTTAATTTATTTTAGCACTGATATAAATAAAAAAAATATTATTGTAACGTCGGCATTAATTTATTAGCATACGCTAGTTTTTTTAGTTTATTACCCTAATCATACCAATTAAAAGATATAAAAAAAATATAACCAAAAAAAGGCAAACTAATATATCAAAAACCTAATACATAGTTTTCTTCATTAAAACATTAAAATGGTTCACCAATTGGTTTAATCATTAGTTCGTGTATCTGAACATGTGGAGGTGTACCAATCACATACATTACACCATCGGCTATATCTTCAGGCTCAATACACGGAAGTTGTTTAAATAATTCTTTAATTTCAAGTTTATCGCCAAATTCCGTTCTTACGCAACCAGGGCTAACACTCTGCAATTGTTTTTTTTTTAATTTCTGGTTAGAAACTAATTGATTATTTACTACCTACCGATATTTTAATCTTAGATTTGGATGCATTTAGTTCTTGTCTCAAAACCTCGGTTAAATTAGTAACAGCAAATTTAGAAGCTCCATATATATTTGCTCCTATTAATCTGTGTCCAGCAACACTATTAATGTGCACTACATGCCCATCAACTTTATTTTCCATCATGTTTTTGATAGCTTCTCGTGTTGCAATACACAAACCTAGAACATTGGTGTCTAAAAGTTTTTTCCAATCGGCTGTAGCTCCATCCAATAAGCCTTTATCAATACCGATTCCAGCATTGTTAACCAAGATATGGATTGGACCTAAGTTTTCAGTAGTCCATTTAATAGCTTTAATAATATCATTTTCTTTAGTCATATCAACTTTTAAGGCGTGGAGTGTGCCTGCTTTATTTGATAACTTTTTAGCATTTTCTTCGACACGTTCAATTCTTCTTGCTAAACCAACAACCTGAAATGTAAATCATTAATAAAACTGAAACTAAAATATGCATTTATTATAAGACGTTTCGATGGTTTTGATCTGAGATAATTTAACACATTAATATGAACATTCACGATGACTATATATGTTTTAGGTTAGGTTTACATTTAAATGTGTTTTAAGAATCTATTAACAATTATCGCAACGATTTAAAGCTTTGATAAAGATGGCAAAGCTATCAAAACATTAGCAATAAAATCATTAGTTAAACTTTTATTAATGTATTTTACTTTCAAAGTAATTAATCTCAAAAAAATTAATATATTGCAAAAGTTTTTTGGTTGACAAAGTGCATATATTTTAAAAGTTAAAATTGCATATCTTTAAAATTCAAAAACATTAAAAAAATATTTTATTATGTACTTACAATTAAACCAGCTTCAACTAATTTTGCAGCGATTGCCGCTCCAATTCCAGCACTAGCGCCTGTTACAATTGCGACTTTTCCGCTCCAACGTTCCATGTTGCTTTTGATAATAAACTATTTATAACTAATTATAATTTAATTTATATACTCAATTAAAATTAGATTTATATCTTTATCAGTAATCAATAAAAAATATTCAATAAACTTGAGATAATATTATATCTATAATTACAGTGCGTAATCATAATTGTATAATCAGAAAACAAGTGCATATATGGATACAAATGTTCGTTGATATGATTTACAGTTTTTAGATAATTTTTTTTTTGTAAAACTGATATAATCTAATTTAAATTAATGTTAAATATATTGGCTAAACTTAGTGTTTATTAAAAAGATAGTACACTACAGTTATAAAAAGTAGAATAGAACAACAAAATTTGCAGATTAACGTTAAAAGAATACTACTTCTATAACAAAAGAAACAACATATTTGTAATATTTGTTTTTTTGTTGTAATTCCAAAACAGACAGCTTGCCGTTTATAGTACCTAGTGATATAATACATTACACAATTTTTTTTCCACCCATCAAGAAAAAAAAGTTTAATTACGTACAATTTTGTATTAATCTTTTTTTAATAGTAATACAGAAACAATCAAGAAACAGTCTAAATAAATAGAGTAAAGTATAGTATTGAGTAAGCACTGCTTATATTCCAACATCTGAAGCTTTTGACTATATGGTGAATTGTTTTTTAAAATTTGGGCTTACTAACACATGGGACGTTATCAATACGTCTTTAATTTTTACAAATTGAGCAGCAAAGTCTCATTTAAAGCTTTGCCTTTTTTCTGCTAGATAAAAATGCATTTATCAGAGCACTTTTGTTGAAAAATGAGTAATGATTCGTTTGTTTGTTTGTACTATCCACAACAACTCAAAAATCTCTTAGTCTCAGTAACCATTGTTACCACTGAATAGTTTACCATGGCCTCAATTTTTCTTGAGTTGGTTTTCAATTTCACTTTATTCACAATAACACCCTAGTACTTCAGACTAATTTTACAAAACTCACATTTTTTAAAATTCACAGTAAGCTTTGCATTTTTCAATTTTTGAAAACGTTTTTCAATGCTTCCAAATGTTATCATAAAAATATTGTCAAGATGCACCTATATTTTGGGTTTTCATTCTGAGCCAAATTTGTCGCTGAAACCATAAATGCTAAAGCGGTAAACAAATTCACAAATAATATACGGCAGAGTAGGATTTGAACTTAGAACCCCTAGCATAAGAGGCAAGCATTTAAGTAACTAACCCACGCTGTCGCTAATTTTTTCAAACAGTTCTGCTAAACTATCCAAACTACCTCTACAATAGAGTTTTCACTTATATACTGGTATTTTTATATTTTTGCTTGTTGATTTGAAATGTTCGATTAGAGATTAAACGCAATTTTTCTATATGCAACGGGACTTTCTTGAATAGACGTTTTTCTTTGGGTATTGTTTGTTTCAAAAATGGTTATCTGAACTGCTTCTCAACTAGCAGATACTTGTGGTTGGAAATCAAATCTTAGCTGAATGGTCTTGCTTTTTTAATTATTTACATATCTCCAAAAATCTTGTTTTGTTCTGCCTGATGCGTCTTTACTCTAGAGTAGCCTCTAACAAGACATTGATTGATTCTTTTTTGTTTAAAATTGCTGAGCATTTTATGTTGGAGTCCATTTTAGCAATACGATATGAGAAGTGCTTGGTACAAACTTCTACAACTAATAATTCAAGAAAAAATAACTAGCAAGAGAAGTGTTAGAAAGAAAAGAATATTATAGTTACGCATACTTCAAATTTAGTTTAGATGCACCTCAAACTAACTATTCAAGGAAGCAGTAAACAAAGTTTAAATTATAATGATAGTCGCCAACCTTTGTTCAAGACAACAAACTAAAAAAAAATGTTTTTTTTGTATTGATAGTGCTGTTGAGATCCCCAATTTAAATTATTCATCAGCTTTTTTAAGAGCTTCTGCTTTGGCTAATGCTTTTAACAAAAATTTAATATTTATGCAAATCAATCTGCTTGCAATTTAACCGGCATCTTTTTACTGCCAATTCCGGGGTCTCAACCTTTATGCAGCAAAAAAATTTGACCATAATTTTACTGCAATAAATTTGGCTAGTCTTATAGGTTGGGTTGATACATTTAGAAGAACAATTTATGTCTTTAACATTTTCTTGGTTAGCCAAAGCCGTAAACTTCTATTAAAAGTTGGTTTGTTGACACAAACAAAAAAATATTTATCAAATACTAAAATAGATAGGCAACCAGTAAAATTTACAAAAATATTGGTTATTTATTGTATAAAAAAATTAATTTTAATTTAAATAAAAATCGAGTGTTAAATGCTTTGGAAGATTATTCACAAGATTTTAGTTAACAAACGACAAAATTACTCTCCAAAAATAAAACAATTTGGAAAATTAATCCCGTAGTAAATTAAAAAAGTTTTTGGAAAAGAAAACAAAACAAAATACAAAGCAAATAAAAAAAAAATGTATTAACAATAAGATCACAAGTTACAAAAACTAATTAAGAAAAAAAAATAGAAACGGTTTTTGTACAAAACATGTTCACAAAAACAATTAATTAGCAAAAGTCAAAAAGATATGCATAAACAGACAAAAACAATAGCAAAAACAACTCTAACGCAAAAAAATTAAGCAATCAAAAAAATAGGATAAAAAAAAAAACTAGGACTCTTCTCGTAAAAAGGTATTAATATTATATACTTTTTCACTGACAACAGTTGTATCCTTACCGTGGTTATGGTGTTTGCGTGTTCTAATAAATCTTTAAGGTGTAACCGGTGGTTTTGGTTAAAAAAATATCTCCTCATATTAAAACCATAAGCTGGTAAGCTGCCGGAGTTAAGGTTTTAGATTAATTACAATTACTCCGCAGCGTAATAGTTGCATTATAGATCTGTAGAAAAAGTACCTGTAAATTAGGATAAAAGAAACCTGGTAGCTGGTTTGCAGGGTTGTGAAAGCATCGTGCTTTTCTTTCCCACACGTTGAGCGCCATTTGTTACCGACTGGGATCCGTGATTGTCCACGGAAACAGCTGGTTTAAGTTTAGAACTTGCCATGGAGCGGTGTTTGAGAGCGTTAGAGACGTTGCTGAGATCGTACTTGATTGTGTTTTAGTTTTAGGGTTGAACCAAAGGTTTTAACATACTCTAAAATCACACACAACGTGCATGTCCACCAGGGCTATAGTTTTAATGGATCAACGTAAAAGTGCAGTAACAGCTATCAGACAGGGATGTGCAAACACAGGGTATGGTACTGCGTATTGGTAGTTACCTCAAAAGATGCCGGAGGTGTCTACGTGTTGGTCGACAATACCAAGAGTGTCATACGGAAGCTGCAGTGGCAGTGGATCATGTCACTTAGTGGCACCTGACAGAAGGAGCCGTCTGTGGTAGCTAGGTAAAGTCTTCTCCTCAATGTTGCTGCATAAATTCCGGATTTTTATATAGCTTTACGCGCGCCCTGTTTTGTAAAACGTGGCTCTGCTCACATGCGGTACCAAACTGAAGTGTTTTTTATACCACTCAAAAAGAGAACCTAAAAAGTTGGTTTCTTGTTCTTGATATAAAAAAGAAAAACATCAAAAAATTAAATTAAAAAAACAGCGGAGTGAGTTATATGTTTTTTAAACTACATATTAAAATAGCCACTAAAGATACGCAACAAAAAAAAAAGCATAGAAGTAGAAGTGAAAATCGACCCAAAAACCATGGATAGTAAAACTTAAAATTTGTGGACTGTACTTAAAAAAAAAATGATTTTCGAACACTACAAACAATAAGCTAAGGAAGTGTATTTACGCGTTTAAACAAAAGCAGCTTTTTTATGTCTCAGCTCTCTAGCAGCAACGTTACAGTTATGAGGATTAGCTTGGCCACAAAACTATGAACGGATTTTATGACGTCCGCATACCCAGCCCACAATACATCTTTTTTAATCAAGGCTATAAAGGAGATAATACATTATTGCAGAAGTAGAAACATAAAACTGGTTGTCGGATATAATGCAAACGCACACCGTATGTTGTATAGGAAAGCAAAAACACAAATAAAAGGGGTAAGCTTTTATACAATTTTATTATTAGTGCTTAAATGTATTAAACCGATGCTTTGAATTAATATTTGTTACATTTTGCAATATATATTAGATTGGCAAGTGTAGGTATTTCAAATAAAATTCTGGACTGGCATACATCTACGTTAGCTTTCAGATCACAGATGAATAAAATTCAGCTAAGAGCATACACACAAAATAAAACATAAATTTTACTAAAACCCAAGATTGACCGAAAGAGCTGCCTATCAATACTTATTGCAGCGTTCAAGTGTTTATAAAGTTTTATCTGAATCTAAAAGTATAAAAAAATTAAAAACAACGTAAGTAAATTAGAAAACTCTTTAACACAGATATACAAGGTCATTTGCCTACTAGTCGGTGCTTGGTTTTGACAGCGGCCGCTAAAAAGTCTTTTTGCAAAACAAAAAACTTACAACGCTAATCAGACTGAATGTCTTATAAGAAGTCCAAAAATATTACAAAAAAATTATTTGCCCACGACATAGAAAAACAAAAAATACATTTTGTAAAAATGTTAAAACTCTTCCACTGACGCAAAACTAAACAAAATCTTATCAAAATACCTTCAACAACAACTTGGTTGCATAAAATGTTCGAATGGCACATAAGCAGCCAACTTATCAAAAACATCTAAGATAATTTTGGAAACTCACTTCTCAAGATCTAAAACCCCGACACAAAAAGAGTTTGACGCTACAAACTACTCCCATGAAGGAATGATTTGAACGTGTAGAAGATACACTTATAACCTGAGCAATCAGAAACTTCTTATTATGCACCAAGACTAAACAAAAAATTTTCGGCTTTTTTGCAATAAGACACCAATTTTTTTTTTACATCATCTGTTAAAAATTTATAGGGCATGTATTGCTTTTTTCTGCATTGCATAATATACAAAAAATAAAAATTTGTATTTACACCAAAACCAATCTTACGTTTTTTTCTTCTAAAAACACTTGAAAAACATTTGACAAAACCACCTTTTATAAAATAGAAACAGCACTTTTAACACAAGGTGTTAAGCTAACAATCAATGAATAGATAAAACACATGTTAGAGAAAAGAACCGTAACAGTTACTGTAGGCAACAAAATAGTTAGGAAAGTGGTTGACAGAAGTTGGGGTACTATCACCACTACCAAAAAATATAGTAGTAGATAGCCTACATCAACCGCTCAATTGGCTACGCAGATAATAGAACAATTCTGCAAAGTGTCAAATTTTAAGGCATACTCTGCAACCTAATGCAAAAAGCCCTAAAAATAATATAAAATTGGTGCAAAAACTAGACAAAAAAAATTAATCTTAAGTACCCTATTAACGCTATTAACCAAACACAAAACATAGTTAGGTGTAGTTTTTGACATAAAGCTTACATGTCAAATCACACCTAAACATGAGATGTAAAAAAATGATTATGTTGTTCTGGCAATGTAGATGGACTGTTGACATGACATGGAGACTGTTTTTAAAAATAGTGCTATAAACACGGCTGTCATAAAACTTTTGCTTAACTATGAGGCACTAATTTGGTGGCCATAAGCAAAAAAAAAACGTCAGAAAATCAATTATTAACCATTATCATGCCATCCTGCGTTTTATTTAAAAAAACTTTACAGTGTACGCATACATTTTTTTTACGAGGGTTGTCTACAACTGACGTTGTTTTCCCTTTATCAACCGTGATCTCCATTTGTTTCGGTCCATCCAGTCTTTTTCCTAAAGTCCTCTATCTTCCATAGCTTCATCAACCTCATCCCTAAATGATCTTTTAGGTTTTCCTCTTTTACGCTTTTCTGGCGGGCTTCGTTCCGATACCTGCAAAATCCATTTGTTTTGATCCGCTCGTCTAATATGGCCATACCAGATTAGTCGTCTCATTTTTTGTAACTCCGCAGCTCTTTCTCCAGAACTCTGCCTCCGTTGCTTTTATTTTACCCTTAATTTTTTAATTTATTATTCAGTTTTCGGCACTGTATGTCATTGTTTCCGGTTTTTTCATTTAGGTCTCCTGCTATAATAATTTTATCGGTTGGTTTTGCTTTCTCTACTTGTTCTTGGAGCGTCTCCATTAATCTATCTTTCTCTTGCACTGTGTTATCTTCCGCCGGTCCATATACTCCTATGATGGTAATAGGTGATTCTCTTATTTTAATGTGTACTGTTCTTACTCTTTCGCTTACGGCTTCCCGTACATGAACAACAAAAACAAATAGAAAATAAAAACATTTTTTTTCAAATTTGCACCAATGAATCAAACATTGTTTGAGGCTCTCACATACGACTACCCTCTAGAGATAGCCAAAATAATTCATGTGTAAACTTGAAACCCTAGTCCGCACTACCACTAAAAAGCCTTGTAAAAACTTGATGCAGTAGATGTGAAATAAAAAACAAAACAACCGTACTATGTACCTGCCCAACGCTCTCTTATGTAAGAAAGTGTTTGTTATGGAATTGACATAGCCATCATAAAAAAAAAACCATTCTAACCAATGTCCTAGCATATTTCAACTACACAGGTAGGCTGTGTGTTAGGACGGAGAAGTAAGGTTTACCACTAAAGAAAATTCAAAGAGCTTAATAAGGCTTAAGAGCATTGACATTGGTTTGGCCTTCTATTTTTACATGTATAATAAAATATCTAAAGAATGGTGTAAGTAAAGTTTTTGAGCTAAACCAATACTTGATTATTTGTATTTAAAAAGAATGCGTAATTTTTTTTATCTATATTTTTTGACAGCCAGATAATTGCTAAGTTTTCTAACTTGTTGCTGTGAAAGCTGCGTCGGGTTTCATTAAATTTCAAGGTTGCATTGTTAATGATCAACACTGTTTAATTTTCTACAATAAAGCTACAGTTTGCAATACAAACCTAGTCTACACTTGGGTAGCTATTAAAGTGCCTAAAAAACCTATTACGTGTGCAAACCCTCAAAAAACTTCGAAACTGCTTTTGAGTATTTAGTCGTCATAATTTGGATACCAGTTGTCAAATAGCGTTTTATTGAGAAGTTTACATGTTTAACGATTTGATAATATATGTATTTATTTTATTGCTTGTTAAAGTTGCTTTTGCTGGTTTTGCAGTGTAAGCCTTATATTTCTGAGCAACCATCGTTAATAGTTTTTTTTTTTATTATTTGACGGTTTAATAATGTTGTTTATTAGTATTTTGCTTACATATTAAAAAATAAATCATTGGTAGACTAAAATTTTTTTACTTCATATGGCAACGTGTAGAAATTACACTTGTTATTTATACTGACTAATTGTGCAGCAACAATTGCTTTTCCGTTAACTTAAACTAGTTTAAAAATTTCTAAGTCTTATACTTCTAATAAACAAATTTCTTTAACAATAGATAATGATGTTGACATAAAATACAAACGGTTCAATTACGCAAAAACTCTACTAATGCTAAACATTAAACGTATTACCGTTAAAGCTAAAAACATGAAAATAAAGATAACTAATTGGATCCAATTCAAATGTTTTGCTACCAAATATAAATCTACTACACTTTCTAAAACAATTTATTTGTCTGGATAAACTATAAAATATTTTATGTATATATAAAAAAAAGTCAAGTTAAAACAGGTAAAATTACAACTTTGGCTTGAATTACTTGTTGTCTGAAGACAACGACAATGTTCTAACAAAACTATAGTTACCTTAAAGATAAATATGTTTTGCAATTTATTATCAAAGATGTGATGTTACCCCAAAGTGTGCTGCTACGATTGGAGACGATTTTCCTGAGTGACGCTTTAAAAAATACAACAATGATGATACATCCAGAGATCTAGCTAGTAAGTGGCTTAAAGTTCTGCTTCAGTCTTTAGTGAAAATTGATGTTTAAGCTGCTTTAGAAAAAAGTTGTTGTTGCAAAGTCTTCAAAATAGGAGCGGTAATTTTACACATTTATTTTGCAGGCAAGTTTGGTATTACAGTTCTTATAGTGAGAACAAAGTTTTCTTTTGATTTTAAAAATCTCCGAGTAATAGAAACTCTTTTAACAAAAATAAGCAACTAAACCACATTGTTGCTTTTTGTGTTCTGCTGCTTTTTTATAATCTAATAGTTGAATCCAGCAACAGGCATTTAGGTATATTGTCATATTCTATTTAGACACTGCAAACGCCTTGCTCTGACGTAAACCTTAGTTAACTCTAGAGCTTGTCCAAGTCATGTCAGCTTTTATAAACGTCAGGAAAACATTAACATTTATTGTATATCTTTGATTAGTTTTGGTTTAGACTTTAGAAGTTTTGGTTTATCAAATCTGATCATGTACGGCATTTGGGATTAAAATACCGGTTTTTTGCGGATTGGGAACAAGATTGATGGCCATTCTATGTTTTTATAGCTAGTCTTCTCGTTAAATTTGATTTGGATTTTTAGGTTTTTTGAACAACTTTGTTAAAGCTAATTATGCACATCAAGTTTAAGAGTTAAAACGCTGTGGCGTTGTGGTATACGCTTGTTGCAAATAAAAGTGTGGTTTCTTTAAAGTTTGATAAAATCTTGTTTTCAAAAGTAGCTTTGGTTTTGTTCAAAGAGTTGCCACATCTTTTATTAGAGGCTGAGTCGGTATTAACATTCAACACCGTCAATGTTTTAGTAACTTTTTTCAAAAATTTAACAAGATTGGTATGCATAAATTATTTAATGTTTTTGACTTTTGACGTTAGTCTGTGTAATGCGGATAGTGATTATAAATTTGCAGTCCACATAAACGCAAGTTTTTTACACGTGTATCACTAAACTAAAACAATTTAAAAAAAAAAATTTGTTTGCATTTTTGATTTCAGTTACAAACAAATTAATCATTAATGATTTTATCTCATTTTACCCCAAATACATATAATATTTATAAAATAAACATACTTTTAATTTTTTAAACAGTTTATATAAAAAAAATTATTTAGTCCAATACTAATTCACGGACTGGTACGGCCAATAAAACATTAATAATATTTTAAGTAAATTTTAATAATTATTAATAAATATTCCAAACTTAAAGATTTAATCTAAGTCTAAAAGTATATTAATATAGTATATGTAATATTCCCAAGAAACCTCTTTAAACAATGTATTATATTATATCAGCTTTAATCAAGCTTTACGATATAATAAGAATTATCTTTAAAATCTGCCTTGAAGCCATTGTAATCCATTTGGTACTGTGCGGTTTTGTGCGGGGAGATGTGCAATAATGAAAGTTCTGAGTAATAATTTGTGTTTGCACGTCGTTTATGGAATGTCGAGAGTTGCGGTGATATCCATCAAAGAGACCAGGGACAATCCTGGATGTTCATCAGACGAAGGAGATAAGGAAGTAAGCGCCCGGACCATCTCCCTTCTAAATTTCGTTTAATAACATCCGAAGAACGATGCGGGGGACAATAGTCACAGTCCATAATTCCATCATCATGGATCCTTAAGGAGAACGGTCCCGCTATAGTGCAAACCCGTAAATTTTAGCGTTCGTCCTCAACCACCACCACCCTTGCATCCGCGAGCACACGCCGGGCATCTTCGATATAATGAAAGGACTTTAGTAGACATAAAGGGTTAGTTAAGATGAACGGTGCAGTAAAAAGGGGCGGCCGATGTGTATAAGGAGAGGTTTTCGGTGGG
This sequence comes from Tachinus rufipes, assembly GCA_963932245.1. Lineage (NCBI taxonomy): Eukaryota > Metazoa > Arthropoda > Insecta > Coleoptera > Staphylinidae > Tachinus > Tachinus rufipes. The sequence goes on from OZ010748.1 coordinate 59,521,832, forward strand.
AGGCTGGTTATTTACACCCTCATCAGTTTACAATGACCCACACTGTGTTAGGTGTAGCTGCGAATTTACGCCGATGAACGTAAGACTACACTGTGTACATAAGGGGTAAAGCGCGGGGGTGCTTTTCCTGGGACAACATCTCAGGATACTTAACACCTCTCCTCGGTCATGATTAATAATATCTAATAAAATTCGCAGCGGTTATTAATACAGGCAAAACGGTCTAATTCCAAAATTAATCATAAACTTTATTACAATAAAATTTGCATCATAAATAAATTTATTTGATGCATTACTCTTCTAATCTTTCAAACATTCAAAAAATATTTTTTAGTAATAAATAACATTTTCATTTTGTTACTAAGAACCGTAACTAACGACATCTGCGTATCTTACCTTCCCTTTAACTCTCTGAACATTCAGGTAACGTTTCAATGAATATTATTATACACTTTTTGTGGTAAAATTATATGCTATCATTGTTCCTTGCGCTGACAGATTGCCCATAACTTCGCCACTGAATACAATACCTTTTGGAATTGCACCCTAACAATACGCTAAATACGGAACGCTGCATAATATGTGTTTTGCAAATGTGATAAGGCCGCACGTACATACACGTATATATGATTATATGTTATATGTTGCATAAATTATTAAACTAAATAATAAGGCCATAGGATGGGGCGCTATCTCGCGAATAGAAACTCGAGGAACTGGCATCTCCTTTGCATTCAAGCTGTAACAGAAACAATGCGTTCGAAACTTAACAATAACGTAAAAAAGTCTTCGCAAATTTTCAATATTGTGACAAATTATAAATAAATTTATTTTATTTATATATTTTTTTTTATAAATACTATGATTATTTATGAAATAATTTGACAACTGCTTCTATTTTCGTCATCATCATACAAATAAATTTGGAAAATTTAAATACTTTGTTAATGTCGTTAATAAATACCGCACATAAAGTAGATCTGGAGATCCTTGTAGAATATCGAAAGTAGCAACAAAGTCAGTAGATATTTTTATCCAAAGCTTGGTTAAATCTACATTAATTGAATTAGCCTTATAAGCACATTTCGCATTGCTTGTTTATTTATTTAAAAAATTGTATTTGGGGCTGTATTTTTATTTTAAGTTGTTTGTTTTTTTTTTCTTATTTTTTTCTTTGTGTTTATTATTTTATTGATTTAGTTTTAATTTTATTATTATTATTTTATTTGTTTGTAGTACGTGACAAGTCCGTTGCTTAATGTTTTTGCTTTTTCTGTTCTTGTTGCTTGTACATGTATATGGCTCCGTCTTTAAGTGTTGTGTCTGTAGTTTTTTGTTTATTAACATAACTAGTAGCACAGTAGATGTTCTCTGCATAAAGTCATGCTGCTCAGTAACTATATGTAGTGATAGTATATTGCACATACAATATATTATCTAAAGATTTTCTTTTTTTTCTTGTTCTTTGTCTAGGACTTGTTGATTTTGGTTTACTTAGAACTAAACCAGTTTTTGAGCTATTGTTTTGGAGGTCTGCTTCCTCTCCTATTTCTTGATATGTTTGGGTGTCTATTATCTTAGATTTGCTCAATGTAGAATTTCCAGATTTTCCTTCTTTGTATTGCATTCTTCTCTTATATCACTAATTCTTACTCTATCCTAAAGGTTTTCTCAGTTATCTTCTTTAGTTTTTTAATCTCCGCCTGCATAGTTGTTGGGTGAATTGAGTAGCTTAACATCTATGTTGCCGGTCTCAAGCCTAAACAAAAGAAGAAGGTTTGAAAACAAGGTTACCATTCTAACCAAAGTAAAAAAGCAACATGCTTATAGAATCTAAAATAAGCCTCAAGACAAGAAGGTGTGACAAAATTGGTTTCAGGGTTGATTTTGTTATGTGAGTTAAATATTAGGTTCGAATAAATTCCATAAAAGTAAATAAAATATTTATTTTTCCCAAACATGTGTTTCTACGAAAACGATAAAATTAAAATAATGCTTAAACTTAATATAAATTAATAATAACAAATAAAATATAACTTTTATGATACCCAGGAAATGCACTTACCTACAAAAACGGCAGGCTAGAGTCACGATTTAATTAATAAGACTGGATAGCAAAAAAACAGTTTCCTAGAGAACACACACTTGCAAAAAAAACACTTGGCGGAAATTCCGCACGGCGGCACAGAAATCTCGCAAGGCGCAAGCGCAACTTGCTTAGACACAGATCGCAAAGCATGCGACAGCATAAAGCGCGCGACGCGGCACGCGACAAGTGTGCAGAGCCGGACTCTCTCACATTCGCCCCCATTCCACAAATAAGTTATCCACAAATTTAGTGGAAACAAGTACTATTTAGAGACCGAGCGATGAAATGGTTTAATATGCGAAGTATGAAACAGACCCCTCTCTTAACCGGACTCCGGTAGTGCTAAAATATAGGTATCCCCAACGGCAGATTTAATGATGTACGGGCCCTCAAATAAAGGAAGATTTTTTTTGTTTTTTTGCGTTAGCGATGAAGAAATAGGATTAGCCCTTAGGAGCACTATATCCCTATATTGTAAGGCTTGTGAATACGACGACTACTACGGGCAACCATGGCGTTTGCGTATCTGTGAAGTTTATCTCGAGCATAAAGATAAAGTCGAATATGTGCTTCTGCCCGAGGTTCAAGCAATGGTAAAACCGAGCCTAGAGGAGACGGAGGTGGTTTGCTAAAGTGCAACTCGGAAGCCGAGTACCCCGTAGATTTGTGTACCACGTTATTTAGGAAGACGGTAAACGAATGTATTTCCCAAGCCCAACCAGTGTGTTTTTCCAAGCAGTAAGTCCGAAAGAACCTACTTAATTCTTGCATTACGCGTTCAGAGTTGCTCTGGGGATGACGTAACTCACCAAGAAAGTTTGATAAGCGTTTGGCGGTAAATTGTGTTTTGTGGTCACTTAAAATACGATTAGGTGTACCGACGTCAACATAGTAACCGTTCTTCATTCGGTTTACTACCGCAGTAGTAGTAACACGTTTTATAGGATACAAGGTAACGAGTTTACCAAACACATCAAGAACCACAAGGATACACGTCACACCACCGACAAAACGTGGCAAAGGACTATACAGGTCAACTGCAACTAAATCTCCGGGAGCTTCAGGTAATATTGGTTTTATAGACGGTTGCGGCATTCGTGAGTGCTTTTATGCGTTGGCAAGAAGGACATGCTTTTAATTGCAATTTGATAGTGGCAAACATATTTGGCCACTATACTTCGCGACGAAGCGCGCACCAAGTTTTATAAACACAGAAATGTCTATAAAATTCGTGGTACACCTGAACAAAGTCTGATATCAACAATTTGGAAATACAGAAAAGAAGCGGAGAGTCATCATCATATTTTAGAAATAACAAATCTTCATGTAACACATAACGAGCATCAGAATTTTGATTTAATGTTATCTCGTGCCGAATACGAGCCAAACGCTCGTCCGCCTTTTGCATAGTTGGTACGAGGCGCATTAAGGTAGGCGATTGTCTGTAAACCGCAAAAGCCATAATACTGAAAGACTTTGCTAAAGGTGTACTTAGTCGGGTAGGCGGGTTGCGCAAAAGAACATCAGCCACGAGTTTATTTTTCCGGGTAGATAACTAATTTTAAATTCATATTCCTGAAGCGCAAGTACCCAACGCGCAATTCTACAGGTATTGAGATAAGTCAATGCGCGATGATCGGTAATTACTTGGAACGGTTTTCCTAACAAAAAAATTTGCCAGCGTCTTAGGGCGCATACCACGCTCAACAGTTCTTTTTCCGAGACCTAATACCGGACTTCACGAGGAAGTAAAAGCTTGCTAAAATAACTTACCACGTGTTTTTGGTTATCTAAAAAATGGTAAAGAACGGCACTCACGCCAATATCGCTTGCATCGCACTGTACCTCAAACGGCAAATCAGTGCGTGGGTGATACAACAGTACTTCTTGCGATAAGATGTTTTTTTTTAGCCAAAAACGAGTCATTTTGTGGTTGTCCCCATGACCATTTGTTCCCTTTCCGCAGCAACTGAGAAGGAGGAGATGCCAGAGCAGAGAAGTTTTCCGCAAATGCCCGGTCAAAATTTGCCAAGCCTAAAAATGCCTGCAGTTTCTTAACATTAGAAGGCTCAGGGAAAGCTTTTAAGGAAGCGACCCAATCGGGATCGGCTGTGAGGCCAAGCGGCGTTTTACATTTTTCTAGTTTTAAGGTCATACCGGTATTTTGTAGTTTGTTTAAAACAAAATCTAGGTGCATTAGATGTTCTTGGTATGAACTAGAGGTTATAAGGAGGTCGTCAATATAGGCGTGCACAGAATTTCGATAAGCGGGTCCCAAAACTTGGTCCATACAGCGCGTAAAACTTGCTACGGTTGTTTTTAACCCACAAGGGAGAACTTTAAACTGATAAGCCTTAGTACCTACTCGAAAACCTGTGTACCGCTTATGCTCTGGTTTAATGGGGACCTGCCAATAAAAACATCGCAGAACCAAGGACGACATAAATTTTACACTAGGTAAATTGAGTAAAATATCCTCAACTGATCGGGGAAGTTCATTATCAATTTTGGTTACCGCATTAAGACGACGCGCATCTAGGCAATGTCGGACTGTCCCGTCGCGTTTGACAGTTGTCATTAATAGGCTAGCAAATCCGCTCTTTCAATGATTCCCCATGATTCCATTTTTGCAATCTCCGCCTCAACGATTTTACAATGCGCGATGGGAATCGGGTATTGCTTAACCGCGCAAACGACGGGCGAGTATTCGTTAAATTGATGGCATGCTCATAGACATAGGTTAAACCTGGTTTATTGCTGAAACTAAAAAAAACTGTAAAAGTGCAGAAAACTCGTTTTTCTCAAACGGCGTTAGAGAAAGTTGGTTTATAAATGAAAAATCTGGACTAGGTTTGTCATAACTAAAAGAAACAATTAAAGGTATTGAATTAAGCAAACAAATTCTTAAACCAGCGAAAACAGAAGGCAAAAGCTCATGAATTGGGTTAATGGTGTTTGTTGATATTACTCCAACTGCTCCAGGAATTTGTAGTGTTTGCTCGTGTAAAACAATGGTTACTTTATAATTATGAATAAAGTCTGCGCCGAGAATAATTGGGTATGATAAGTTAGGTATCACCAAAAACTCGCATTCTTCTAAAAATGAATCTAAGAGGAAAGCAAGTAGCAACTGATGAGTTACTTTGCTGGCTTTGGTTTTATAGTCACCTGTAACACAAATACCTTGTACTGATAAAACTGGTGCCTGTGGAAATGCTGATGGATTGGTAGGGGTAGTGGAATAAAAATAATCGCATCTCTCCTCATATAGATTTTCTGAGGGGTCTTGATTTGCAAAAGGGTTGGTCCTTTTTAATACCCTGATCTGCGGACTTAAACAGTCGAGTTTAAGTAGTTTTCCAAATACTCCTGTTTAGTAATAACCAGAATGTTGTCTACCAAGGTGGTGGACTGGTCTTCCCCTTGGATAGTTGTGTCATTTACGTTCTCTGACAACTTTAAGCTTGCAATAGCATTTTGTGAACAAGGTGCAAAATTTGGGCGAGTACAAACACTTGTATCCGAGCGTTGCTGGCCGGCATATTGAAAACGAGAACAATGTTTGTGCAAATCATAACAAGGGGGTTGTTTGTGCAAATCAGAAATTGTTTCGGGGTTACGCGGCGTCCCTGTTACAATTTGTGAGGAATTATGACGCGTTAAATACTCAGCTGTGCGAAGGCGCGCAAGTGTCTCTGAAATTGAATTCACTCCAATTAGAGCTATTGCAACATTGATTGGAAAATGTCGCGCAATTGTGTTTATTAGATGATACGGTTCATATGGAGGAAATAATGACTGTGCTAGTGCATATAAATTAAGGAAATAGGAAATGATCCATAAAAAATTTATAACGGCTCATTTCAATCAAGCGACGCGTTTCATGCTGTCGATCAACGCTCTAAAATTTGTCAATAAACATATCAACTATAGCGTCAAACCAAACTCGAGTTTCTTCTGCAAAAAGTGTGTGCCCCCATAGACCAAGCTGATAGTAGTCTATTCCATAAGTTAACATTGTCGTTTTTAGCCTTTCAATAAATCGTAAAAGTTGTGAAATTTACCTTTAAATACAGGCAAATCTTTAGAAGAATTTATTACATTTTCTGGGTTTACATTTATTGGTAAAGGTACTTGGTCACAATAAATAGGCCAAGTAAATGGATGTGGTTGTGGTTGAGGTGCAAATGTGTTATTATCTAAATGGAGGTTAAATGGTTGTGGTGATTGTACATTTTGTAAAATAAAACCTAGTTGAAAACGATGTTGAGGCTGAGTTTTTGTTATAAAAGATGTCGGTTGTATATATTGAGGTACATTTTGATTTTGTTTTATTATATTAATAGGAGAAAAAGGCATTCTTGATATACCAGTTTGTTTAGAATTATTATTAATAGGATCATCTACAATATGGTTTAATTTTCTGCTATGACCACCAAACATATGCATTTCTCCTACAGGTTGAGGTGTACTAGCATTATTGGTATATTTATCTATAACTACATCATTTTGCTTAGTTGAAACTAGGTTTAAATTCATTTTTTCAAATGATTTATCTAAGTCGTGCATAGTATTTTTAATTTCATTAAATTTATCATAAAAATCCATAGTTAGATTTTTTGTTTTTTACAAAAGCACGTGGTATAGTACCCGTTTTTGTATTAAAATAATCAGCGAACTCAGCAGAAATTCCACAGTTATTAATTGTTATTGGTTGTACATACAAAGGATTATCAATTGCGATTCCACCTGCTGCTTCTCCTGGTGATGAGTTTTCCGATTGTCTATCCTCATCATCGGGGCTATAAAAAGGCGGATCGATTCGATTTTCTTCATCCTTGCTTCTTGTATTGTAGTTGTGATTTATTGGGGTCCGTTGCATCCTTAATAAATTCGTCCTTCTATTTTTACTATATGGAATACAACCTGAGCCACGTGTTGGTCTCCAAGATGTGACAAAATTGGTCTCAGGGTTGAATTGTTATGTGAGTTAAATATCAGGTTTAAATAAATTCCATAAAAGTAAATAAAATATTTATTTTTCCCAAACATGTGTTTCTACAAAAACGGTAAAATTAAAATAATGCGTAATACAAAAAAAAAGGTTGTAACTTAATATAAATTAATAATAACAAATAAATTATAACTTTTATGATACCCAGAAAATGCACTTACCTACAAAAACGGCAGGCTGGAGTCACGATTGAATTAATGAGACTGGATAGCCGAAAAGCAGTTTCCCAGAGAACACACACTCGCAAAAGAACCACTTGGCAGAAATTCCGCACGGCAGCACAGAAATCTCGCAAGGCGCAAGCGCAACTTGCTTAGACACAGATCGGAAAGCCGACCGACAGCATAAAGCGCGCGACGCGGCACGCGACAAGTGTGCAGAGCCGGACTCTGTCACAAAGGAAACAAAAATGACAACCTCCGCACAAAAGAGATAACAAGATCACACACAGTAAGATTTGGTAGTAGGTGTATGCTTGTTAACACAATTGAAATTTGAAAAACACATCAAGGATATAAATTACGTCAATGAAAACATGTTGATAGTCACGCTGAAAATAAAGAACAATATACTCAATGTTATCTCCGTTTATGCACCAGATATCACCAAAAGTAAAGACACCTTCTACAATAACCTGTAAGACATTATACACACAACAACACCTAACAACAAATTAATTATCGTACAAAATTTTAATGCACATGTGGGTAAAATATAAAAAGTGATTCATTTAGAAGTACATTAAAAAAAAAATTATCCGGTAATTTTTACGATCATACAAAAAAACATTTTCTATATTTATTTTTTAAAGATTATTTTTTTCAAATGTTGGTTATGACTACAGCTAACATGGTTCATTTAGAAGCTCCAATTTATAATGATGCGTTCAAGCGTTTTATGTGATATTTGGCAAATGACGAAAGTAACGTTGGTCTTCAATTCCCCAATTGTAGTTGGCTTATCTATGTAGACTTTAGACTAATAGTAGTCCCAAAAGAAAAAGTCTAGAGGTGCGGTATTACATAATCTACGCGGTCAATTCACCGGTCTGATGCGTAAAATTAACTGTTCACCAAATCGTTCTAACTATAAAGCCATGGTTTTATGGGCTATGTGGCAAGTAACGCCGTTTTGTTCAAACCAAATGTTGTCGAGATTAACGGTTTCAATTTTAGGCAGCAATTAGTCTGTTATCATTGTGCAATAACGGGCGTTATTCACAATTACGTTCTGGGTAGCCTTATTTATAAAGAAATGTTGCACAAGACCATAACCACATCAAACCGTTGTTTTGTTTAAATGTTTGCGCTCTTTGATCTCTTCTGGTTAGTTTTTAGCTCAAATACGGCAATTTTGCCTATTAACGTAGCCATTAAGCCAGAAATGAGCCGCACCGCTGAACTAATTTTGGTCGAAAACAGTAGGTCTTTTCCAAGTTTTTCAAGAGCCCAAAGTCTAAAACGGTGACAATTTGGAAGGTTGGCCGGCTTCAATTCTTGCATAAGTTAAATTTTATATACTTTTAAATCAAGATTCTTACGTAAAATACGCCAAATTGTTTCATACAACAAACCAAACTGTTGAGAATGTCGCCAAATCGATTCATCAGGGTCTTCGCGTACACTCAGCTACTGCCGCTATATTTTTTTACTACGTGCTGGATTTGGTCTATTTGGTTGCGTATTATCTAGTAATGAATACTGAGTTTCAAATTTTTTAATGGTACAACCATAAGTTGCTCTAAGCGTTCAAAACACCTTCCTTATAGAGCGCTGACTTTTGAAATACATCTGAATAAATTGTAGACGCTGTGCAAAGCTAGTTCTTTTTATGATGAAATGTCAAACATTTTTTAACAAAAATACCATAACAGTTTGACTCAGCGCACGCTTTACCTAACATAACACTCCTACTAAAAAAAGTACCTCTAAGTAAATTACTCATTATAAGCAAAGTAAAGCAAAGGTTCAACAAAAAGACACTTATTGGAAATAGAGAACAACTCATAAAAAATTACTAAGCTTCAATTTAACAAAAGGTATTTTGATCATCCAATACAACACAACTTGGTCAGATACAAACGGACGCAACTCAATGATCAACTACATTATAACCAATGTAATAAATACGGGGTTTATTGAATAGAGGTAACAAACTTCTAGGATAAGTAGGACGGTTTATTTAAATACTTTTTATTTATAAACTCAAATGGAATCATGCTCACACCCTAGAAGCTGCACGTCAAAATTTTTTTTTTTTAAGTTTCATGTCTTAAATCGCTTATTACTTAAATCATGAATTAGCATACTTTACAAGATTATGTTAATATGATGCTAGTCGGAAAAGCACATTGTAATGGTAAACTTGCAACACGCTTGTATACAACCCGAGTTCCAAATTGTCTAATATCTTCCAATACAGTATTTGCAAAAGTTTATCAGCAATTGCGAATTACAGAAACTTTTGCAGTCAACGAGATAAATTGCGGAGTTGCAAAACATCGTCGAACCTTACGATTTGAAGAAGATGTGCTTTATAAGATAGAGGAGAACTCATCCAGCAACACTCAAAGCATTGCACGTGACATTGGTGCTAATCATATAAGTGTTTGGCAAGTTTTAAAAGAACATCAACTCCACCCCTATCATCTGCAAAAAGTTCAAACTTTAAGTCCAATCAATTTTCCACCATGTATTAGCTTTTCTCAATTCTCAACTTTCACAATATGTTCTTTTTACTGATGAAGCAACATTTAACAGAGAAGGCATTCTTAATTCTTGCAACAACCATATTTAGGCCAACAAAAACCCTCATACTATTCGACAATCCAAATTTCAGCACAAGTTCGGAATTAACGTGTAGGCTGGTATTGTTAACCGTCGCGCGTAGTTTGATTGGGCCACCTTCTTCCATCTTGTCTCACCGGTCCCATTTACAAGATTTTTTTAGAAAAGGTCTTGTCACAATTGTTGGACGAAGTGCCAATGAGGGTTTGCCAAGAGCTGTGGTTGCAACATGACGGTGCGCCGGCACATTTTCTGCTTGCTGTTTGGGACTACCTCAAAAATTAGTTTAGGGATAGGTGGATTGGGAGAAAGGTGCCAGTAACGTGGCCGATAAAAAAAACCTCTAGATTTCTTTTTGTGGGGTTACATAAAAAGTCTGGTGTACAAAACGCCAGTCAAATCTGAAAAAGATTTGTTAGCGCGTATTATAGCAGCTGCGCAGGAAATTCAAAAAACGTCTGAAAAATTTGAGAAAGTTTATGAAAATATGCTGCAAAGCTGCAACTTTTGCATCAAAGTTAGTGATAGACATTGAGCAATTATTGTGACCAGTTTAGATATCATATTAAAGTTTCAAAAAAATTTCTCCTTAAAGTTTTTCTGTAATATCACACAATTGGTAGGAGTTACATTAAAACATGTTATAAGGTAAAAGAAGCGTAATTGAATGGCCTTTAATTTCAAATTCTAAATTTTTTTCAAATTTTTGACTTTTAAGTATGTTTTTAACAAAAATTAAAATTAAAATTAAACATTAATTTTTTTTATTTATGACATAAGTACGGTTAGAGATGAATCCAAATATGTTGTACAAAAAAGATAGACAATATAATTGCCTATATTTTTATATCTTATTAAATTTTTGATTTAAACTTTTAAGAGAGATATTTTAAATTATATTAAAAATAAAATTATAAAAAAATTCAAAAAAAGTTTTTGGCGTGCAGCTTCTAGAGTGGTTGCCTATGAGTTTATAAATAAAAAAAGTTTTAAATAAACCTCTCTTCCTACGCTAGAAGTTTGTTACCATTATTCATTAACACCTTGTATTGAAGAACTAGTCCAAAGTGATTGCCGACTAAAAGTGAAGAAATTATTAGCAATATCAGAGCTGTCAGACACATCAATTTGCCGAATCCTTTATGAACGTTTGGGTATAAAAAAAGTGCGCGTGAAAATAATAGCGGCGGATTATAAAAAACAGAAAAACATCTTTTTCAAAATAAGAGATCTTGGCCTAGTTCTTTATGTTTTAAACGTTTGAGCTATTAATCCCAAAGCAGTTTAAACGTTTAGTCTAGTAGCTGGCACGTCAAAACTCGTACATCTTCTCAGAACCCCCTGTGCAATACTAACTAAAACTTATTTATTAGAACGTCAAAAAACAGAAGCAATAAACCTAATCTATAAAAAAAAATTGTCACAAAAAGCAGTCTGTTTTACTAAATAATTTGAAAAAATTAAAGTTAAAGGCTTAAACTACTACTGGTTCAGAGATAGCAAACTTAATGCTACAGGTGCTATTAACATTAAATTAAAAATTATTTAGTCAGACAATCTAACTGAAGTTATTACCTACATAATCAATTCATTACAACATCTAAAGTTTATAAGTTCTGCAAAGAAGCCATTGTCATCCCAATAACCAAACTCAAATTTGCAAAATTTTTATTTGAGGTTAATATTTGGTATGAGTAGGAGACAAAATGTCTCACACAAACTAAAAAAAATCAAATAGTTGTCTAAGTTTAATAAGAAATACAGTTCAGTTAATAACTTTCAAATGTTTTACTGATCCACAACTTTTTGGTCATTATAATTTTTGTTTTTTTATGACTACTAAATTTATTATTATTATTATTATTATTATTATTATTATTATTAAAACCTTATTCCAGTTTTAAACGCAACAAAACGCAAGAAAACGCAATAGAAAAGTTTCATTTTTTTATTCGTTCCCTCTGACTTTCTACTTAAAGACCTGAGCAAGTTTAGTACGGATTAGTCAAAACACAGTCAATTGTAACACCAAGGAAACAAACACTTTCCTGTGCAAGAACAGGCTTTTCCCAAAAATATAATAAAAAGTCACCGTGTGTGGTTTACTTTCTACAAAAACATATAAGCAACATTTTGCTAAATAAAAAAATAAATTCATTGCTATTAGCACAGTTCATAATGCAGTTAATGTTATTTGAAGAAGACGTTCTAATGTTGGTATGTTTTTCTAAACACAATAGATAACTACTACATCAACATACATACATCTGCTCTCCGGATGCTTGATAAGCCTTGACGGTAGCCTAGATTATACTGCCATTTTTACGGACATTGACTCAGATTAAGACTTAGCCTTATGAAACTTTGACTTGGAATAACTTTAGTTAGATTTTGGCTCAATATAAGCCAACATTTTAGATGATTTTGGTTTAAGATTAACTTTCATTTTGAGTAGATTTGGCTGAAATCCCAATTGTTTTGACTTTAGTTAGTAGATTTTGAGATAACCAAATTTTAAATTTTTGGGACGGTCTAATTTTGTTCAAACCTAAAAACATACCAAAGACTAAAAAAGCGAGTCTTAATTTGGAGCCTAGCGTGGGGCTTGTCGCAAAAAATTTGGTATACGTTTGTATTCAGGTGCACCACTATTATCATAGTTTGTGTAATTTTTTTTTTTTTTTTTGTAAATTGTTATTTTGGATTAAACGTGTAAAAAAAACCTTAGATTCAGAAGACGTAACTTGTGAAGGAATACTGGTAAAGGTGGCTACAATAATGGCAAAAGCTTAAAAATTGTTCACATCACGGACATATCAAATCAAACTGTCCGGGAAACGATTGTCAAAATTGCTAAACGACCAACCAGCAGTTCCCTAGACAGATTTGGGTCAACGGTAAGGACACTTAAAAATAAATAAATAAAATGTATTTAAATTTTATTCTGGAACAATCAAGTGAGGGCGAGTGTCCTTATCTATTGGTGCGGGTATACGGAATTACAATGTTGGGATTATTGGACTTTGGGGCTAATAAAATATTTGTTGGGAAACAGGATTGGAAAAAGTAAGATACTTTAAAAATAAAAATAAAAAAATGTGACGTTATCTGTTCAATGACAAACGGTGGCAACGCAGAAAAAAGTTAAAAAAATTATCTCAAATTTAAGATCAGGGGAGTGGTACTTTGTTAACAGTGATAAAGTAAAAAAAAAAAGTAAAAACAAGTTCAGAGTAGATTCTATTTAATGCTCGGAAGATTTAACGGTAGAAGAAAAGTACAAGCTACAAAAGGTTGTAGACTAGTTTTTTTGTTAAAACCAGAGAAGTAAGGTTGAGATGTACAGCGGCATTACCGATAGTCCACCTATTAAGTTGAGGTATTATTCGGTCAGTCTTCATATGCAGCGGCTAATTGATAAGGAAGTTACTGAGATGTTAGATCTTGAAGTGATTGAGAGGAGCTTAAGTAAGTAGAGTTTTCTATATTCTAATAGTTCTCAAAGGTGATATAATTACCGCTTCTGTGTGGACTACCAAAAGCTTAATGCCGTATCAAAACCTTGCGCATACCTCATACTAAACAGCAACTTCATCCTAACAAAACTAGGAAACTTGCGCTACCTTACAAGTTTAGACATAAAGTTGGCTTATTGGCATATCTCAATGTCAAACGGTAGCAAAGGCTTTATTGTATTTGGTATCCCCGGTAAAAAAGCCTCTTCCTTCCTTCCTTCTTGTTGAACACCTGTGACGTTTCAGGCTTTAGTTGGCCGACTTTTTGACCTCAAGTACTTATTACCATCCTTGACTTTGAGACTTATATATAGATCCTCAGCAAGGTTTTTGGCATACTTCTAAAAGCGGGGTTACCACTGAATAAAAAAAATGTGTTTTCTCCAACTGGTTTACTTAAGTTATGTTGTCAATCGGAAAGAATTAAATGTAAACCCTAATAAAGTAAAGGCAATTGTTAGCATGCTAGCTCCGCAGACGGTCAAGGAACTTTGTCAAATGATAAAAATGACGTCGTGGTACCGTAAGTGCATTCTGAGGTATTTGGAAATCTTAGACCCATTAACAGAGGAGTGCGAGAAACGGCAAATTCTTAAAAAAAGCGTTGGTAAGCCTTCCTATCTTAACCTTTCCTAATTTTTCACAACCCTTCACATTGCAATGTGATGACAGTAATGTGAAGTTAGAAGCAGTACTATCACAAAAAAAATGGGGAAAGAAAAGATTATTTGTTACCTGTTGCGATTACTTACCAATGCCGAAAGAAAATTCTACCCCACAAATGTCTATGTCTGGAGCATTAAAAGACTGCGTTGTTACCTTGCGGGTGGAAGGTTTACGGTTATAACAGACCATCATAATCTGATAAAGCTGGACAATCTCAAAAAACCTTAAAGCAGGATAGGCTGCTGTGCGGTAATATTGTAGCAATTCAACTACCGGATAATACAAAAATGGTAAAAATTACAATGTGCCGGATTGCTTTTTCCGCGCAATTCCGGAAATAAACGCTCTAGAAATAAATAATGCTCTAAATAGATCAAATTAACAGGATAAATGGTACTGTTTAATGATTGGAAAAATTAAAATCACTTAAAGTTTATGAGTTGGCGGGTGGTAGATGATAAGTTATATCGGGAAGTGGAAAGTACACTGGAACAGGTCTAAAAGTAATCTAAAAAAGCAAAAGACGCAAATTACTAGGTCGATATTAAGATGATCCTCTTGTTAGACATCTAGGTAATCATATTATCGATTAGCAAAGCACTTTTACTGGCTCAACATGAAAGCTGACCTAACTCGAAACGGTGTGTGCAAAACACAAGTCCAAGCAGAACAAGCCAGCTAGACTAATAGGATCCAGGCCAACGATATCCAAATGCTGGCAAATGATCAGCATAGATAATAGGACCATTTTTACGCAGTTCACAAGGAAATGTGTATGTGCTTCTAGTGACTCACCATCTCAGTAATATCTTGTTAGCCTTCCTTCTCTGTAAAGCAACCAACCACACGAAGTGTGTCAGCTGTTGCAAAAACATGTTTATCTTGTTTTTAGTGTGCCCAAAATTATTCTCACCAACAATGGAGTCCAGTTCCGCAGTAACAAATTCTCCAATTAAATGAAGTTATATAACGTTAACGTAATCTACAATGCAGCTTATCATCTGCAAAGCAACCCTTGCAAGCGAGTTAACAAAATCATCAAAACAATGATTGCATGGTACATTGATCAATACCATCGGAAATGAGATGTTTGTTTGCCCCAACTTGGGTGTGCTTTGCGAACTGCAAAATATGAGGTGACTGGAGAAATTCTCTATTGTTTGAATTTCGGTTTTGATATGGTTGTGAATAGAAATAAATACATTGAAAGACGGGTAAAGCAAAAAATAGTCAAAGAATGTGATCAGTTGTTACTTAAAAAGAGTGAACAAAGTAAAGACTGGGTAGAACTTTAAAAAGTATAAATCAATGAAGCTCATAAAAAGATGATGCTCGCTACAATTTACGACGCAAATTTGTCTAATTTAAAATAAGTGATTACGTATGGAAAAAAATATAAATAAACCATCAGATGCGTTAAAACATTTTAATTATAAACTAGGAAAAAAGTTTTTGGGTCTTTATATAATAAAACGCAGGTTATGACAAAATGTGTATGAGTTACAAACAGAAAATGAGAGTTCAATAAAGAATTATCATGTACAAGATCGTAAGCTAGTTTATCACAATATTGAAGATTCAATTGTATAATATTTTATTTAAATTTTATTTTTATTTTTATTTGATTAAATATTTAATTTTTTCGTTTTATAGTTATCTTCTATTTATGTTATTTAGCATTCCTGGCTTTAGAATCTAGAGCATAATCATATTATTAATAATGGGTCCATCCGTGCATAGCATCCATATATGATAAGAAAAAAGTTCTCATTAACATGGTTCCGCAAACGCACTGTTTTTAAGATACAGGGTGTAAAAAAATAATTATTTTGTGTGTGGTTTTTATGGCTCTAATTTCTATGACACTTGGGAAATTGGCATTCTAAAAGCACATTGTAAACCATCAATATTTTGTACACAAAAAGGTACTCCTAGTCAAAAGCTCTTACGTAAACCGTTTTAGAGGAATACGGCATTTTATGATGGAAAACATGAAAAAAAGTAGCAACATGTTTTGTTGTTGATAAAAACATTTGTTTTTGATCTAGTCGTCAGCGTTCATGCATTTGAGTTATTGACAATTGTCGTTTAGTTGTTTAATAACCTTTTTTCAAAAGGAGTCAATTTCGCAGGAACTTATTATCTTTATTACCCAATTAATTTGCCCATTCTCAGTATTTTGCTTGCCTGTTGATAGCAAAATGAATGATTACAGTGATAGCAAAATGTGCAATATGCATTTTGTTTATGGCATTGCCGATGAAAATGCAGCAAACGCTTGTTAAATTTATCAAGAAAGGTTTCCAAACCGACAGTTACCAAATGAAAGAACATTAATTCGTATTCACAAACGTCTACATCAAACTGAAAGTGTACATAAAAGAGCTTCAGGAAATGGGAGACCTCACCTGCTACCTCCGCAAATTGAAGAAGATGTTCTTCAAGAAATCGAAGACGATCCATCAACTAGCACTAGAAAAATAGCTTTAAACTTAAACCTTAGTAACTTTACAGTGTGGAGAATAATAAAAAAACCCGATGTTATATCCTTACCACAAACAGCGAGTACAAGCCTTTTTACTAGCGGATTTTCCGCAAAGATTGGCTATGTGTCAATAGTTTCAAGAAAGATTTGCGCAAAACCCTCGATTCTTAAAACAAGTTTTATTTACGGACAAAGTAAATTTTTCTTGCAATTTGATTATGAACTTTTATAATAATCATGTATGGGCCGACGAAAATGCACATGCCATAATGCAAAGCTATGATCAACATTTTCCGTTAATGTTTGTGCAGGAGTTGTAAAAGACTATTTAATAGGTCCATATTTTTTGCCGTTTAGGCTAAATGGTCAATCATATCGTAATTTTCTTGAAGAAGAGCTGCCAAGACTTTTAGAGTACGTTCTGGTTCAATTATGAAACAAAGTGTGGTTCATGCACACTGGTGCCCACAGGCTTGATCTCCTTGGTCTCCAGATCTAAATGTTTTGGATTTTTTTTGTGGGGTTACTTAAAAATTTAATTTACACTACATCAGTTAATACTGATGTAGAACTAAGAAATCGCATTATTGCATCCTGCAATACGAAACAAAACAGTCCAGGCATTTTTGAACGAGTACGTCAGTCACTAAAACGTAGGATGAAAGCCTGCGTTACCGTAGGAGGAGGTAATTTTTAACAACTTTTTTGATTTTTCTTGTTTTTTATGTTATTGCTTAGTTTTGTAAAATAAAGTTTTGTGATCACGTTGCTACTTTTTTTCCATTTCTGAGATATTGTCAAAAAATAAAAAAATATTTTTTTTACACCCTGTATTTCGCGTTTGCGGAACCATGTTAATAGGAACTTTTTTTTCTTGAAATTAGCCAAGAAATCCCACCCTTTATTTTTGGACACAAGTTTTGAAACACCCTGTATACTTTGGTAGAATTATTTTGTTTTGGTTTATCTGAAATTTTTTTTTTCTTTCATAGTAAGAGTGGAGTTGTGACGTTCCAATTTTGTTCAAACCTAAAAACATACTAAGAGCTAAAAGGGCGCGTCTCAACTTTGATTTTCGACATATTTTTTAATATTTTTATTTTCCAATATCAAGAATTAACAGGGTGCTTACTATAGATCAATGACATGGTTTTTTTACTACATTTTGCACATGTTGCAACGCCTGGGCATTTAGACTGTGTTAAATGTCCAAAACGTTTTAATTGACTTGGAATAAATAGACAAACTAGGCAGAAAAAATAAAAAAAAAAAATTATATAAAACAATAATAAAAATGGTAAATTCAAAAATTAAAGAAACACACAAACTTTTTCTAGGAGTCAGACAAACTGTTATCTTTTTGTCTATGAGTTGCTTTTTACGATCAGCAAGGGGGCTAGCAATAGTATTTTCTAATTAAATTTATTTGAAAGGATTATAGATGACACTAAGATCCGTATCTGTATTAAAGTTACAAGTTGAATTATAATTGATATAAAGCACTTGCTTGCACTTAAAGTTTTTTTTTTAATTAGCCCACTCCGTTCACGACTTGGATAACTGATTTGCAAAGTGATGCTGAGCGTAGCGTTCTTCCCAATATGGGTCCGTTACCTCATATTGACATTCAAACATATAACATGTCTTCAGTGTGGCTCGGTGTGTCCGATACCTTGACACCTTAACGGCATTAAGA
The DNA here is from genome assembly GCA_963932245.1 of Tachinus rufipes. Taxonomy (NCBI): domain Eukaryota; kingdom Metazoa; phylum Arthropoda; class Insecta; order Coleoptera; family Staphylinidae; genus Tachinus; species Tachinus rufipes. Next base: position 59,540,083 of record OZ010748.1, read on the forward strand.
GGTTATAGATTATATATATATATATATATGGTCATGTCTGAGTCAAGTGAACGGAATAAAAATAATTTGTTTTTGCTCAAATCACTAATGTTAATATCGGATCCAAATATTAATAACGCGTATAATATGTTTAACAACATACTCTATTTTCATCTAGATACTTCATTTGAATTAAAACGTATTAATCTTTTCATAAATCCACTCAAATCAACATCGAATGGTTGGATCACTAATGGGCTAAAGAAATCATTTCAAACTTTAAAAGATTTATATAAATTGACGTGAACTGGAGGAACTGAAACTAAAAAGCGTTATAAATTATACAAAAACATATATGGTAAATTAATTAATGCAGCCAAAAAAATGTACAATGGTAAATTGTTAAGTGAGAGTACAAATATGTCCAGATCGGCATGGCATATCATAAATTCTAACACAAACTTGCGACAAAAATGCCATACAAATATTAGTTTAAGAATAGATGATAAAATAGTACATGAAACGTAATAAATAGTATTACATTTTAACACTTATTTTAATTCAATTGGTGGTAATGATACCTACTCTAGCATGATTTCAAAAACTTCAAATATATTAATTAATTCAACTTCATTTATTTTTTACTTCAGTAACTGTCTCCGAAGTTCAAACTATAAGATATACTCTTAAGTCAACGTGGTCATCAGGTCCAGATGAACTGAGTGCAGTACTAATAAAAAATACTTGTCAATCAATAGTTTTGTGCATAACAAATCTGATAAATCAATCATTTGCCGAAGGAACATTTCCAGACAAACTTAAAATATTGAAAATAAGACCTATATTAAAGAAGGGTTCTGAAATAAAAGTAGAAAACTGCAGACCACTATACATTTGCAACACTATTTCTAAGATATTTGAACAAGCAGTTGCAAATCGTTTAACTGAGTTTTTTAAAGTTTGCAATTTATTTAATTATAACCACCAATTCGGTTACCGAGAAGGCAGATCAACATCGGATGCAATAATTCAATTTTTAGAAAAGCTATATACTCATAAAGATAAAAAAGAACTGTGCCATGGAGTATTTCTGGATCTTTCAAAGGCGTTCGATCTTGTTGATCATGAAAACCTGTTAACAAAACTTGAAACATACGGAATTAGAGGTTTAGCATTAAATTGGTTTCGCAGCTACATTAGCAACAGGTATCATTATGTAGAGTTGGAAAGTGTAAAATCAGATATGATGCTTATGAATAGAGTGGTTCCACAGGGTTCTGTACTTGTGCCTCTTCTATTTATAATATACGTTAACGACATCAACACAGAAAACACATTTCTCTTTGCTGATGATACTTCGCTTTTTGTAAGTGGTAACAACGAAGACTCAGTTGTTGAAACTGCAAACAATCAACTGCTGGAATTAAAAACGTGGTTTAATTTAAACGGTCTATTTATAAACAACGAAAAATTAGTTTATGTTAACTTTCAGACGAGTACTTATGATAATGCTAAGTTTATTGATAAAATGTAATAAAAGTATAAAGCAATTAAGTGTAATAAAATTTTTAAGTGTTTATATTGACAAACAATGCAAATTTAGAGCACATATAGATTACTTGTGTAAAAAAGTATCATCACTATGCTATATCATAAAATAATTAGAACCTGTAGTAACAACCAGCGCATTAAAAATGTTTTATTTTGCCAGAGTTCATTCTGTTTTATCTTATAGGATTACTGTATGGGGTATGGCACATGATCTAAATAAACTTTTTATAATACAAAAATTTAGGTATATGACAAATAAACCTAGATTTGATCATTGTGTACATTTGTTTAGAAGTTTAAAATTTTTAACGTTACCATCAATTTTTATATTTAATATTCTTATGTACGCAAAATCTAATATTGCTAGTTTCAAAACATTAAACAGCTATCATAGTCATTTAACTAGACATAGTAAGCTACTCACAATACCTCTCCATAACACAAAAAAATATGAGCAAAATCCTAAATATCAAGAAATAAAGTTTTATAATAAACTACCATAAAACGTAAAAGAACTAAATATAAAAGCTTTCAAATGCCAAATTAAGGAATTGCTCATAGAAAAAGCATATTATTCTGTTCAGGAATTTGTTGATGACAACATTTTTTTTTAATTTATATTGTTTGTATTTTTCTACCTTGTTTTAATTGTAGGTCAAATGTATTAAGGGCCGTGATATCCACCTTCTAATAAAGTACCTAATAAACTATTGACAGAATAACCTAATTTTTCATTTAATTTATTTTATTAAAACCTATGGACAACCAATTAAATATATGCTTAACATATACATTTATAACAAATATTAACATTGAGCATGTAATGTACTAGCTGCTCAGAAGCGTTAAGAAAATAAATGAAATTTAATTAAATTAAAAGTTAGGTTATGTAGCTAATAGTTTATTAGGTACTTTATTTGGAGGTGGATATCACGGCCCTAAGTATTTTAAATTTATTTTATTATTTTTATTTACTTATGTTTATCTATGTTATGTTTTATTGTGAAATTGTAAAACTTATCCTATATCCGCACATTGGATCAACTGGGTTAAATAAATTATTATTATTATTACTGAAAATGCCTTTCTCTACATAAATCTTGATATTGTGAATTTTTTAGATTTTTTCAGTGAGCCATTTTCAAATAATAAGCAATCAAAATTTGAAAAAATCGAAGTTTTTGAGTTTTTTTACATTTTTTGATCATTTGTAACTTTTCAGGATTGCATTTTTAGGAAAAAATTATAAGAAAATTTTTTCTACAAAATTGTCTAAAGACTAAGTTTTTATACTCAAAAATTGTTTTCCTTAAATTTTTGCAGAAATTTACAAGATAGTTTTTCTTAAAAAAATATAACAGGTATTTTCTTTTTTTTTAAATATGAATAAAAACGTGCTTCTATATGTGCAAAATATACCCTGAAAATTTCAAGAAGTGCCGTGTGCTACGTTCTAAGATATCTTACAATGTATCTACGGAAATACTTAAAAATAGCCAAAAACAATTTAAATTTTAAATTTACATTTTTTGATTGTTTATAACTTCTAAGGATTGCATTTTTATGAAAAAATTATTACAAAATTTTTTCTTCAAATTTGTCTAAAGAATAAGTTTTTACAAACAAAATTTTTTTTATTTTAATTTTGAAAGTTTTACAGAACTTTAAATGGCAGTTTTTCTTAAAAAAAGATTTTCTTTTTTTGCAAATATGGATAAAAACGTGCTTTTATATATAAAGCACGTTTTTATCCATATTAAAAAAAAATATTTATATCTTTTTTTAAGAAAAACTTGCACTTCAATTCAAAGAAAAAATGAAAAATTATTTTTTACATGTAAAATATCTCGGAACATAGCTCACCGCACTTCCTGAAGTTTTTATCCATATATGACACCCGTCATTTTTTTTTTTAAGAAAAAGTGTCTTTTAAAGTTCTGCAAAATTTTCAAAATTCAAGAAATACAATTTTTAAATATAAAATATTATTCTTTAGACAATTTATAAAAAATAGTTTTTTTATATTTTTTTCTTAAAAATGCAATCCTGAGAAGTTACAAATGATCAAAAAATGTAACAAAACTCAAAAAGCTTGATTTTTTTCAAATTTTGATTGCTTATTACTCAAAAATAGCTAACTGAAAAAATCTAAAAAATTCACAAGATCAGTGGTTTGAACAAAAACAAATTTTTGTTCCGTACACTTGACTCAAACATGGCCATATATAGGTCTAATGTTTAATATCTTTGTGTATTTAAAATTAAATGTATGTCTATTCCATAAACAGTGTCAAAACATGCAGTTTAATTTGAACTATTATTGTAACCTTGTTTATGCCCATTAATCCAATTTGTTAATTTAGTCATTATTAACCAATGCATTTGATTCTTCCTACCATACTTTGTGATTTAAATGTTATATTAGTAGAATCATCAAAATGATTTTTAGTTCAATTGAAAGCCTGTCTATGTATAAAAATAAATTAATATTTTATTTGATAACTCTGTTAATGTCAATACGTTTATTACTAGTTAGATTTGAATTAATTAACTTTTTAAGATTCCAGAATGACTTAATGACAGTGTTTTATTTAAACTCATTTTTATAATGTTCAGTTTTTTAAGATAATTTATATTTTAGATTGAAAGTTTGTATGATATCTGACGCAGAGTTTTTGCAGCAAATATATAAAAAAAAACATGTTTTAATCAAAAAGGAATTGTGACTAAACAATGTTATTATAAATAAGTTTGATATTAGATTTTGAGATTTAAGAGATGAGGATGACTCATACTGGTCGTTGTTATTTACTGATAAATTCCACCGCTCATGTAACATCTTATAACTATTGTTTGAGTTCTTATCTATACTGGCTTTACAAATTTGTCACATCTACCCATTCCATAAGACCGCGTTATTAACAGCGTCGTAAAATTTCACCGTTGATTTTTAACCGCAAACCCTAATGAACGCGGTTCTCACTGGCTGCCGCGCGATAATAAATATGATAATGTAAGTTAACCCCATCTCAAGGCAAGCAACCCTATCTGTATCAGTACGTGGTAATACACATAACAAGACGACGGACTAAGATGCTGCCCAATAAATTCTACAACCCCAGTATCCTTCACTACCATCCCACTGCACACCTCCCCAAACCCCTCAATCTCCCGCCGACTGACTATCCATGCCCGTAATTAAACACACACATACACATGAGCCTGCAGGACCATCCTTATACGTCTTCTATCTCTATATATACGTTCGGGTGTCTTCCCCGAGGACCCGGCTGCTATCTGTTACGTTGAAGGTTGCTGTTTGTCTTCGACTTTCGATTAACTCGGCCCAGTGTTTCAGGCTAGCTTCTTATTGCGATAGTGAAACTTTATGGGTTAATTTTATGATAATGCATTGTTAATGAAATAGTCAATATTTATTTAGCGGAAACATTTATTTACAGTGAACTATACAACGCATTTCTATTTGATTGACGCATTTATTTTCTTAAAAAAATATGATTCTTGAACTTTTATGAAATGTTAATATCACGGAGAAAGTTGCATGACATCCCGGATACAACTGGAAATTCGCGATTTGCATCCGTACAATGTGCCCTTCTCCTCAATCGGGACGTGTATTAAGGCCCCCCAGTACAAGAAAACAACAATCGAAATGAAAGCTGGAAAAGTGGCAGGAATATCAAGAAAGTGAAGCGAGCAAAAGCAAAAAAAAAAGTTAGCAAGTGAATGAATAGAGTCTGTGTCCCCAGATTCGCATGCGATTTCGCAAGAAAATGGGGCATAAATTGGGAATATGTTTTGCTTATGAGTCGCGAATGGGATTGAATTTTAAAAGTAAATTTCTCGTGTGAATGAAAAAAATATATAATAATAAGGGGGAGTGCAACTGATTGTTGGTTTAAGGTGGATATAATATTGTTTGATGTAAATTTAAATTCAGCAACAAGAAGACAATCTTGAGAGAAAATTGGGGACTAAATGTAAACCATTAATCACTATATCCCACTGATTTATTTAGACCTCAGTAAATGCAATTTTCTTGAATATTAATATTAATTAAATATAGTTTCGCATAGACACCCCCCATTTGTATCATAAGGTTTAATATAAAATAAGGACAAGGATATAATATAGTAAGGAGAAGACGGTCAAAAGCTTGTGGGTGGTTTTGGACTCAAAAGATAGGGGTTGGATGGATGGGGGTATACGAGCGGGGGGGACGTGAAACCCGGTTCGGGTGATTAAAGGCGAACAATATCAAAGATATGGGGCTTCTTGTGCGCCCGTTAGGAGATGTATATAGTACACGTATAGGGATATTTATGTATGTAAAGTTGGCCAAAGATTACTCGCTGTTAATCTCCAGTCGCAAAGTTGGTAAGACTGTTCACGCCTCTCCGCCGCTGTCGGACAATAGATTGTGAGTTATAGATGTTATCCCATTGTTCACAGCAGTTTGTTCCTAGTAAATCCTCGGCAGACACGGATTTTATTATTACAAACACTATTAAAACGGAAAATGTAAATAAATTATTGCCCTTGTTTTCCAGTTTTCTATGGTCGGATTTACATCGCTTCTGTGAATTTCTAAATTCAATAAAAATGTTTTACAAGATATTATTTTTATAATTATTTAACTAATATATTATTCCTTTTTTCATATAACTGGATCAAAAATAGCATTAATAAAGCAAAAGGAAATGAAGTAATTTATCACTCTTAATGATCCCAATAAGAAGAAAAATAGATCCAGTTTATTATAAAAGTATTATGTTATTATGATATCTCCCCCTAGTTTATAGATATGTCTTTTTCCGCGCGAATGATAATGAAATTAATTGACAACTGACAAATCGCCGGTAATCATATATAGAAAACTCGGACAACACACAGAGAAAGAAAAAAAAAACCTGACCGGCTGTCATCCAAAATTACATAAATGAATAAATAAATGGTATGGGGTGGCATCCATATCGTTGTGTTCAACAATCAATGATCAATAGCCCCAACAGGAATTGGACATATATTAATGTAGCTCATAGAGTGGGTCTAATGACTAACTCCGGAGAGGGTGGTGGCAGTAGGGCTCCGCGGTTTCAGGAGAGTATGAGGATGAAGGGGACCTTATTGTATGTACACCAAACCGTATCAATAACAAGTGAATTGTGGGGTGGTGAAGCGGTTATGACAGCCCTGTCATCTGGAAAATCGTTGTTAAATATTGGCAGTTGGAATCAACAACGCGAATGCATAACACATGAAAACGTTGCCTCGGCTGATATCCAATTTAAATCATTATTAGTTTAGATGTAGTGTGTTTACATCTTAATTCTATTAAATCTGATTACTTCAATTTACTCAAAGTTTTACTATTAAATTGTATAATTAATTTTAAGATTAAGACTGAATGTAAGAAAAAAAAGTTTTAAAATAAAAAAAAAAAATCTATTAATTCAGATAGTAATACTTACTTCATCTAATCCTTTACTTATGCATAGAATGCAACAGAAAAAATAATAATATAGAGAAGCAATACATTAAAAATATCTGTAAATAACAATAATAATGAATTGATAGATTAATTCTCATATTATGTAAATTTTAAAATTATGTTTATTTATTTATTTAATCATTAGCTGTTCTACATTTTGATGTATGGTTTTTGTTTTGACATTATTTCATTTGATAAAGTTCTCTTATTTTTTGTTTGTTTTGTGTTATTTGTTTGATTTCTTTTTATCTTGTTCTTTTTCTCTCCGCTTCTTCTTTTACATTGTCACTCCAATTTCTTTTTTAGTATTTTTTCCGTTTCTTTCATTTCTACTACATTTTTTGTTATTCGATTATTTTTCATTTAGCAAACCAACTCAGTTTTTATTATTTTTTCATTTATAGGTTTTATCTTTAGGCTTGTCTGGGTGTTTTGTTTCATATTATGTCTTTTCTTGTTTTATTTTTAATCTTAGTTAAAATTTATTTTTGTTGCATTTATTATCGTTTTATGTTTTTTAGATAATTATTACCTTTTTTTTTATATTTGTTTTTACGTTCTTCAGTTTCTTCAGTATTATTAAAAATAATATTAAACTCAAAATACATCTTTGCTTCAACCCGATCTTTGTTTTAAGCTCTCGCAATTATTTATTATTTGTACTAACAATATCATTGTTTTCTTTGTACATGGCTCTTAATAGTACAGGGTCATTATAAAAGTTTGGGATTATGTAACCATCTAATGTACATTTGTGCCGCTCTAGTAAATGCGTAAATAAAGTTGACTATTTTAGGATTCAATAATAAAAATATTTTTTTCATATGTTTACATTGTTTACTGCTGTAGAATCTCTCGAACACAATCCGGAATTCTATTACCAAACCGTTCACTCCTGAAAAAGAATTCAATAATAAAAATATTTTTTTCATCTGTATACATCCTTGTTGTTGTTGTTGATGGTGATGACCGCTCCGTTGTGAAGTACCGCTTTAAAAAAAAAATAAATGTTTTATCTATCACTAGCGTGTACCCACCAGTTAGAAGTGTGCACAGGCCAGTGAAGGCAATGCTGAGTTAAAAGGACAAAGGTGACATAAGGATAGAAATAAAATTCTTCTCGAGCTGAAGCTTCTGCGGCTCTGTCGCAACACAGGGGGAGCCTCTGTCGGGAAAGTGTACCTACTTGACCACAACAACATAGAGGATTGCTTACAATGTTCATTCTAAATAAATGCCATGGTGATCTAAGGTGTCCTGATCTTAGCCTAGTAAGTAGGCCTACTTCCGCTTTAGTATGGAACGGTGTTTTTTTAAACCAGGGAGTTACTTTTTTTATCAAATTGTAATATTTAGTTCCTTTGGTCACAGAGATTGAATTAAAAAGTTGTTGTCAAGCTTGCAATCCCTCTCGCACAAAGCTGGCATAGAGGTCGGTGTAATTGATACTGATATCATTACATCGCTTCCCATGTCCCCGTTCCGCAATTTCGTCGGCTTGTTCGTTACCAGATAATCCTATGTGGTTCGAAACCTAACACCAATGTACCGCATAACCTTTGTTTTGCAGCAAGATTGCTAAGTTTTTAATGTGAGTGACTCAGATGTTGTCGTTAATGCTGCATGCTAGGAAGCATACCGCATCAAGAGAACTCCGGGAGTCTGTAAAAATTACTGCCTTAGATAGATTGTAAAACTCGACCAAAATCAAGGCTCTATAAATGGCATATAATTCAGCTGTAAATATCGAGGCATGTTGGGGTAGTTTTCCAGATTCTTTCAAGTGCCGGGACACCGTAGGCCGCATAATGAGGGTTTTGTTTTACGGATCCGTCTGTAAAAAATGTACACAGAATCTGGCCAATGATTGTAGATAAAATTTTGAAAAGCGGTGTTTACTGAGCTGCAATCAATGTCTTTTACCAAAAATTTGTGATAGGTCATTTTTAGGGATTGAAAGGAGGATAGAAATAATTTTGAAAATGCGTTTTTATTGATAATTCTTTCAAATTGGGAGATTTCGTTAAAAGCAGAGATGATCATGGGACATCCCTTTGAGGGCCAGAAGAGCCGTTTGCCAAACATGTTACTGGCTCGACAAATGGCTTTAAATGTCATACCTCCTCTCATCCCAAACAGTTTTGCTACATATTTTTTTGCTAACACTTGTCATCTTATGTGCAGAGGCATTAGGCCAATTTCCACTTTCATGATATTAATCGGTGAGGAGTTCATTGCTACTATACAAATTCTGATTTTGGATTTTATCCAATATAACTGTTGTAGCTTTGCTACAGAAGGAAAAAATGTGATGCAAAATCTAAACGTGAACAGACAAATGCATTGTAAAAAAGCAACAACGTCTCAGGGTCTCCTTCCCAATTAGTACCAGATACACACCTGAGTATATTGATTTCCTGAGCACATGATTTTTGTAGAGCATTTGCATGTGTCCACGACAGTTTGTCGTCAAATATTATCCCCAGAAAATTATAAAATGAAACACAAAGTAGAAGAGTGTTATGGTTGGTACCAGTAACTGATTTGCTATATTTCTGTTGCGGGACAAAAAAATCATCGATTTGCATTTGTCTACAGATAATTCTAAATTACGGTTGAACAGATTTACTGCTGATTCCAACAGTACTACATTGGTGTTATGTATTACGCCATTTGGAAATGCGCCCTACGAGTATGTAGCAAAATCATCAGCATATGACACTATTTTAACCGTGGGAATTGAGGGGTAGACTAGCGAATGGATATATAAATTACAGAGAATAGGGCTTAAAGGGCTACCCTGAGGTAGTCCTAAGTAAGAAATCATAGGGTTCTATTCTGGAAATGTTCTTGACAAATACAGTTTCCTTTCCGAGACTAACTTCATTATGATGTTTATGAAAGATGGATGCATATTTAAGCTTATCATGACCGATTTAAGGTGAGCAATACATACGTTATTATAAGCTCCTTCTATGTCTAGAAAACATACACACAGAACGTGTTTTTGAGCCAGAGCTGAAATAATATTGCAGTTAAGAGTACTGATGTTATCGTAAACACTGTGGCCTTTTCTGAAACCAGTAACTCTAGGAGGAAAAATTGAGTTTATTTTGCACCATCTCTCTAGTCGTATTTTAAGGATGTTTTCAAAGGTTTTTCGGATACAAGAGAAAATCGCAATAAGACAAAAAGCAGTATCAAAATCTGGAGATGGTTTGCTTTTTGGTATGGGGACAATCTAGATAGTTTTCCATATATCAGAAGTTGTTCCATGTTCCAAACAAGCCTTACATATTTGCACTAAACAGGCAAATGTTGTCAAAACCAACTGCAAAATCTTTCCTACCTTCCAACGCATAATGTAATTCAGATTACTGTATCGGCTTGTTAATCATGTGCGGAATATTTCTAATTGCCGTCATCGGTGATAACACTGAAAGGTGTTGGACATATGGGGAGCAAGTTTTGATAAATATTCAGTTGCCCAGCTCTCATCTTTAATGGGGGGGTAGGACTTAGTAATTCTGGAAAACCTTTTTATGATTGTCCACACGTAAGAAAGTGAAGTGTTTAAAGAACCGCAACATTTCCTAAAACTCTCCCTTTTTTTGCGCAGAAAGAGCTTTTTGGCTTCAACCAGATGGCAGAGCTTACTTGTCCTACAAAATATTGATAAAAACCGTTTTTTTTTTGTTTACTGCTACTGTACACTCTTTGACCCAGCAAGGACAAGAATCTCGTTCAGTATTGCGAGGTGATGCAAAACAATTAGGGGAGGATGATTTTGCCGCGTCTACCAGCCAGGTCTCAAGTTCCTTGTAATTGGGAAACGGGTTATGTTTCCATTTTGCCAAAAAACAGTTTGTGTAGAAAGGCCAATTAATGTTCTTTAAATTAATAGTGTGAGGGCAATTTTTGGCAGCTGATCGTGCAAAATTAAGATAGATTTTTGTAATAATTGAAAAATGGTTACTTTCGTATGTGTCATGCAAAGTTTCTGAACGACATCTCACTGCAACGTCTAGAGATGCTATCACCAAATCTATGAAGTTAAGATGAATGTTTGTCGAGGACCCGTCATTTAATATTACTGGACCTAACGAGTCAATAGCCGCTTCTAACTCTATTTTATTTCGGTTGTGATGGTGGTGACTCCATAAGAGGTGGTGTGCATTAAAATCACCAACAATAATAAAAGGCGGAGCTAAAGAGTTAAAAATGTTTATCCAGCTCTTTCTATTAAGTGATTTGTTAGGTGGGCAGTAGCATGAAAGGGTTGTGAGAAAAGAAGCAGAAGATTGAACAAATTGGATAGATGAAGGGATATAAAAAAAAAGGGGTTTAAAAAGAAATGTTGGTTAAAATAAGATAAAATACCTCCATAACCGTCTTCTCTTATATTGTGAAAAGAACTTAAGCAGGGAAAGGATAAATACTTGTTTTGTTGAAACCAAGTTTTACAGATTGTGGGCACGTTTATGCCTAAATCATGCATCAGTCGCGACAATTTGGCCTTTTTGTTGTATTTTGACTGCATATTCCAACTAAGAAGACGAATTGACGCCGGATCCATGGTTTGATTGTACAACTAATTTATTCAGAGACGTGAGAATATTAAAAATTAATTAATGTCTCTACAAGATTTTGAACAAATCTTGCATCGACAGAAGGGTTATCGGACGGGTAAGCTAAAATAGCGAACGCGGCATCGGGGGGAAGCGAAACCGTAGAGTTAAAAGATCTCTTATTGGTTCTCTTTCTTTTATGAAAATAATTTCTTGACGTCTTGCCAATAGAACCATTGCAATTTCTAGCGTAGGTATAATCGTCTGTGTTAACAACCGGTGCCCTAACTGCTGAGGAGAATAGTTGGCGCAACGGGAGGTGTGAGTGGGTAACTAGTTTAACTGTTGTAAAAGCAGTGGGAAAGTCTATGTCTTGTTAGAGATTGGCTTGTTTGTTAGAATAACAAAGATGCTTCATAAAACGAGTAGCCGTGATAGGCCATTGTCTTTTTAATTTTGGTTTGTCGTAAGAACTCAGGATAAACCCTGTTAACTAATAAAGTTTTAATTTCATTAGAGTAGTGGCTGCCTTTACAATACATACAATAGGGTAAGAGCGCCGTAGAACAACTTTCTAGTTTATGCGAACCGAAGCATGATGGGCATTTAGGTTCGGGGCTTTTGCAGACCTTAGAGGTGTGACCATATCTCATGCAATTGAAACACTAGTTATCTTTGATATGTATAGCGTGACTGGACAAGAGTTAAGATTTTATATAAAAGTTTTGGGCAAAATGTGACCTCGGAAGGTTATTAGTACTGTATTGGAAGGTTCAAATCGAAATCCTTCTTCATTCTGAACCTTTCTATTAATGCGTTCAGCTTTTAAAATCTGCACATCCAACGAATTTTTATCTTTTGCGACAATTTCTGTTATATTAATGTCTTTATCTATACCGCAAATTAATCTCTTTCACAAAATGTGGTGTGAGGGGATGTAAGCTTTGATGCTATGATTTATTAAAAAGGGATCTTTTAAGAATTTATTTGCTCAACGTAACTGTTAAAAAAATTTCGATTCTATTTCTACCTCGCGGTTCTACTTTCGAAGCTGGTATTTTATCATTAATTAATTTAGAACCTATCCCCATAAGAGTGATGGATTGTATTATTATTCTTATGTTCTATTCTGCTGATAGTTTAGTATTTTCAACTCTCATTTAATAGTTTTGTTAATTTTTCTTTTTTTGCATTATTTTATCATTTATGGTGCTGTCTTCTATCCCAAACACTTTTCTTATTTTCTGCTTTTTTATTTTTTCTATTTTTTCCATGTCTATATTTTTTTTCTCTTTATTCTTTCAATTTTGGTTTACTTTTTTTGTCAAAATATTGTTTCTATTATTTTATTTTATTCTGTAATTATATTTCTTTTAATGTCTTTTATGTTTATAGTTTTATATTTTTATATTTTTGCTTCCCATCTGTTTTAGTGTTTTGTAAAACAGTTTTTGATTATTTCTATAGGTTCCTGCCATCTTTTTACCAAATTAAATCTATAATTCTTTTTTAGCTTCTTTATTTACTTCTTTTTGTTTAAATTTTATTCTTTATTGTTTTTGTGTTTATGAATTTTTTCAATTCACTTTTTTGTCTTTAATTTTTTATTTTATTTTATTTGTTTACCAATCAGATATTTTTGTATTTTTGTTGTTCCACAGCTTTCTTTTGCTGCTTCTAGAATGATGTTATTAAACGTTTTTATTTCTAGTGTTCCTTTTTATTATTACATTTTTTGTTTACTATCTTAGAATCTATTTTTGTATTGTTTGTTTTTTTTTTGTCTTTTTTTAATTTGTTCTTCTATTTTTACTTATTGCTTCCAATATCTGCTTCTCTCAATACTTTCTTACTTACAACGTTTTTTTTTTCTTTTGTTTATTCTAAAGTATATTGATTTTTTGTTTCTAGTCGGTTATTGTTTTGTGAATTTATGTATCATTTTAAATTTAAATTTTGTTTTTGTTATTATAAGAATTTATTTGTCGTTGTTATTTCTTAATTATTTTTTTAACCGCCAAAGTTGACGTATATTGATTGTATTGATAAATTAATAAGAAAATATAAATTTGTTTTGTGTATTTGGGTTTTAAGGGTCTAAAACTCAAAAAATCTGAAAATATGCCTATTCTTCAACATAAACTTTTACAAATACACGTTTAGCCGTGCTCAGAGAAATAATTCACTAAATACTATTATAAATTTGAATTTTGGGGACAATTTTATATAGATAATAGTCAGTGTTGTACTCATCGGCCGTAGAAAAGTCTTTCTAGTTTACAACATTTTCAGGCAAAATATACGTTAAACATTAATTATTTTTTCATATTTACAAAAAATATTATAAACACACTAGGATGTAGCGTAAAACTTTTTTTTTATCAAATTTTGATAAGCTCCGGCTGATTTATGTTTGAATGCCAAAAATAATAATATTCTCAAATTTTGGCGCCGATAGATCAAGTCTAAATTTGTGCAGTAAGCACAAAAACTATCAAACAAAGAGTAAAATGGCCCAAAATTGGTTCAAGCGACAAAGGATCTTATTGTTAAACTTCTAAAAAAAGCTTAAAAAAATATAAACCAAATAAACTTAAAAAAAAAAAATAAAAAAAAAAATTAAGCAAAGAAAAAATGACACTGACTATTTTTTATGTAGAATTGTTTGCAAAACTCAAAATTTTAATAATATTTTGTGTAATAATTCTTCTAAAAACTTCAAAAGGTGATAAAAAAAGACAAGAAAACTAAAAAAAAACTGTAAAATTTTATACCTTTATAAACCAATAAAAAAACTACTAATAAGTTATAGAAACTGAAAAAAAAAATACTAAAGCAAATTTCTCAATGCACCTTTCTTTCTGCTGTGGTCCATTTGAAATAGAATTGCCCACATAGTAAATGTGTTTTATTTATTTTTTTAGTGTTTTATCTTTTAACCTTAATAGTTTTTTTAATTTAAAAATACACGTAATGCTTAAGTGCTATCACTATACTTGTTAGTGCTATCACAATTTACTTATTGATATATTTTATATGGTTTTGTTTTCTTTACAGTTTTGTTTAATATTTGATATAAATTTAATACACACCATTCAAAAGCAGCTGTGAGGTAATATCACAAGCATAAGCTTTAAAATATCGGCCCTTGTATCTGATAAAAAACACAGCATAAAAATATAAGCAACACAACATAATAAAACATAGCTAGACAAAACAATAGTTGTTAAAAATACCATCAGTAGAAGAGCGTCAAAATAATATATTTAGGAGAAGCAAAATGACAAAAAGATCACCTTTCAAAGAAAAAAAAAAAAGAAAACTATAACAATAAAAAATGATGCACAAACTCATAGTTTTAAACAAAAAATATAATTAAAACTTTACCAAATAACTTTAAAGATACTAACGCAATAAATAATTACTTTGCTAGTAACTTGAATAGCTCCGTTAATTGCAATCTTATTGATTTTTACATAAACAGTATTTGTTTTAATTTTAAACTTGTGACCGTGGATGAAGTTTGCAAAATATTGTATAGCATTAAGTCAAATGCCATGAGGACAGACGGCAATAATATATTAATGCTTAGATTTGTTAACTGTTGTATTAAACAATTAGTATTCCCAAACAGTTGGAAGTTGGCAACCATTACTCCAATCCCTAAAAGTGAATGTCCAACTAGTTTTAATGACCTTAGGCGTATCAGCATATTGCCAGTTGTTTCAAAGTTGTTAGAATGTGTGCTTAAATTTCAAATTTTGATGTTTCTTGAAGAAAACCGTTTGTTACCATTTACACAATTTGGGTTTAGACCTAACTATAGTTGTTGTACTGCTTTGCTTAATGTCTTAGATGATATTTTTGCCGCTTCTGATAAAGGATATTTAACATGTTTTGGTATTGCTTGACTATAACAAGGCATTTGACACAATTAATCATAGATTACTATTGGCCAAGCTTCGGTACATTGGTTTTGATAACAATGCAATAAATTTAGTTGCCAGTTTTCTAAAAGATCGATTTCAAAGAGTTCAAATTTACCATATTATATCCAATTAACTTGAAGTTAAAATTTTCAATTTATACATCTTCTTTAACTGACGTATTGGAACATTGCACTGCAAATATCTATGCAGACAACACACAGCTACAGTACTCATTTAAACCTGAAGACACCGCATTAGCTGGAAATAATATCTCATCAGACTTTACAAAATTATGGGAACTTTCCCGTGATCACTCTCTACTAATCAATCCTAAAAAATTATCTGCAATACTATTTGGTTCTTAAAAATCTGCAAAAACCTGCTACAAATTAAAATTGATGACACATCTTACCATTTGTAGATGCAATTAAGAATTTGGGATAAATTTACGTTTCAAAATACACATCAGTAAATGCATTTCTAGATCATTCCAAAGCTTAAAAATGATTTATGCAAGTAGGCACTATTTAACAGTTAAAACAAAACGTATGCTGTGCGATGCACTAGTATTAAGTCATTTTAATTTTGCGAATGTAGTTTACAATGCTTGTCTAGATCAACTCACTAAGAACCGTATTCAGAAAGTCCAAAACTCGTGTATGCGTTTAATATATAGAATACGTAAGTATGAGCATATCTCTGCAAAACAATTAGACTAAAATTGGTTAAATATGTCTAATCGACGCATGTTGCATTGCTGCACGCTTTACTATAAAATCATACACTCTCGTACGTCTCCGTATCTTTACAATAAAATAACATTTTGTTATGATGTACACAATATTAATGTAAGATTTAGAGGAAGTATCTCACCACCTTTTCATAAAACTGCATTATTTGAAAGGTCTTTTACGTATAATATATATATATATATATATATATATATATATATATATATATATATATATATATATATATATATATATATCTTATATATATATATATATATAAGATTTATAACAGAATACCTATGCAGCTTAAAAATCTTACATTGATAAGCTTTCAACCACAGATCACTTTCAACGCAGTATTAGTCAAAGTTTGATGAGAAACGAGTTTTAAGAGTTAAATGTAGTTACTTACGACTAGTACGACTGAACTTCGCCTACCGTGGTAAAAAATTATTTTTTTGTTTGTAATCTATTTTTTTTAAATAATGACAATTTAATATTATTATTATTATTATAAAACTAAGAGAAACGACCTTACAGCCAACAAACTAGAAAACTTAAAAACTTAAAACAAATGATAAAAAAAATACAAAAGAAAAAAACAACACAAAAAATAAAGATTTGCATATTATACGTAGCATAAAAAGCAACAAAGAAATAAAAAAACATAAAATAGAATCTACGCTTTAAATCACATGTTACTATATAAATTAGAAAAGCATTTATAAATCTAAATTTAATTTATAAAATTATATTTTTGTAAATTTAAAAACAAAAGTAATACTTAGTAAATTGTTTTATTTTATTTATTTATTTTATAGCCTTTACACCTTTCGGTATGGCGTATTATTAAATTATATAATATTTACGCCATTTCTTCCTATCCTTGGCTATATTCTTTATTTCTTTCCAAGTGTTTCCTTTTTTTGTGGCCTCTTCTTTTATTGCGCTGTTCCATTCTTTTCTTGGTCTTTTTTTTTTTGTTTTGCTGTTACTCGTCTCATATATTTTCTTAGTGTTTGTTTCTTCACTAATTTTTCTGATATGTCCATACCATCTCATTTTGCCTTCCGTAATTTTTTCTTGAACTGGTTTTATTTGTAAATTCATCCTGTATGTCTCGTTCCTTATTTTATCTTTTCTTGTTTTGTTTTTGATTTTCCTAAGAAATCTCATCTTCATTGTATTTATTCTTTCTATTTGTTATCTTGTCATGGTCCATGTTTCACTATTATGATAATGTTGGTCTGAATACTTTTTTAATTATTTCTGTTTTAGTAGTTTTTGTTATTTCCTTTCTGTTAAAAAAAGATTTTTTTTAGCATGTTATATATTTTTGTTGTTTTTCCTGTTTTGTCTTCTATCTCATTGTCAAATTTTCCGTTGCTCTGTATTATTGTTTCCAGGTATCTGTATTGTTCAACCTGTTCTATAATTCTTCTTTTTATTTTTATTTTGTGATTCAATTTTTCTCTTGCAATTATTATGGTTTTTGTATTTTTATAGTTTATTTTCATGTTTACTTTCTTTAGTTGTTCCTCTATTATTTGCATGTTGTGTTGTAGCTCTTCTTCTGTCTCTGCAATCACTGCCAAATTGTCTGCAAATAGTAGTTTTGCTATTCTTGTTATTTCCATCTTCCAATACCCCATTTTCATTGTTTTCATATTGTTTTATCGCTTTTTTTTTATTTCTTGTTAATCATTCTTTCTTTGTTTTTGTTTTTTGTGTACATGTTTTTAATTACCTTTATTATTTCTTTCTCAATTCCTCTTTCCATATATCCTCTTTTTTGATCTTGTCAAATGCTTTTTTGAGATCAACAAAGCATACGTGCATTATTCTATTCTTTTTTATCATCTTTTCACTTAGTTGTCTTATAATAAATATTAGGTCTTGTGTGCTTCTTCTTCTTCTAAATCTACATTGGCTGACTTCTATTGTATTTTCTAATTTGTTTCTCATCCTTTCTTCTATGATTCTTGTAAATATCTTGCTTGGTATGCTTGTTATTTCTCTGTAATTTTCACACTTTTTTTATCTCTTCTTTATGTATGAGTAGTAATATTTCTTTATTCCATTCCCTTAGCATTTTCCCATTTCTGATGATGTTATTTATTAGTTCCGTTATTTGTGCAATTCCTTCTTTACACATAAATTTCTTGGCGCCTTCCCGTTCTTTAATTTCTTAATTGCTTTTATTACTTTTTCTTTTTTAATTTTTTCTATTTCTTCCGTTCTTCTCAACTGTATCACTCCTTCATCTTCTCTTGTATCGTTTTTTTTCTACTTCTTGTTCTGTTAATTCTTGGGAGTATTGCTTCCATCTTTCCATTATCTTGTCTTCTTTCGTTACCATTTTGCCATTTTTATCTTTACTGTTCATCATATTGTGTTCTTTTTTTTTCTTAGATGTTTTAACGTTTTGTAAAATAGTTTTTAGTTTCGGTTGAAGTTCTCATTCATTTTTTTTCTAAATTTTGTCCATGATTTTATCTTTTCTTCTTTTATTATTTTCTTTGTTCCATTTTTTTTCTTTGTATTTTTCATAGTCTTCTTTTTTTTTGTAGGTATCTTTTTCATTTTTTGTTTGTCCTTTATCTCTTTTTTGACTTCTTCTGTCCACCAACTGTTTTTTTTATATCTTTGTTTACAATTTTTGTTGTTCCACAGCTTTCTTTTGCAGCTTCTAGTATGATTTGTTTGAACGTTTTCCATTTTTCTTCTATGCACGTTCTTATTTCTTTTTCTTTATTTTTTTTTGTAGTATTTCTTGGTATTTAGCTAGTAAATTGTTAATCTACAATAAAACCCAAATTGGTTATTTTTAAGTGGTATTTACTATACACTATCTTCAAACATCAAGACTGCTTTTTAGATTTAAACGTTATAGCTACAAGTTTTGCCACGTTATTAAGATCATAATTCAAGTTAGCTGTAAGATCCACATTTTTACTTTATAATTGTAAATCGTCAGCATAAAAATATTATTAATTATGTTAATTAACAACAGACAGTTTGACGTTTAACAAAAATAATGGCTTAAATATAAGCTCATATGGTACATCAAAACAAACAACAAAACATTTAATAGCACTTAATTTTAAGAAGTTGTTATATCTGTTACGCATAACATGGTTACTGTATACGTTGATGCAACTAGAACTTTAACAAAAACAACTTTGAAAAGTGATATTTCTAGTAAGAATTAATAATATATATTAATTTGTATACAAATTATCTATTTTATTTATTTATTTATTTGTAGTTTTAAGCCACATTAGTTTATAATTATTAATTTAAAATGTTCTATTTTAAACAGTTATCTTTATTTATTGCAATATCACTAGTTTGACTTTTAACGTTTTTCCGTATCAATTATAGCTTTTTATTCTGTATTATATTGTATTTTGTCGGTGGGGTATGATTCTAAAATTGAAATCAAACTAAGTTTTTTTGAACCAATTATAATAATTTTGCAAAATTTAGAAATAACGATCTAATATTAACATTTAAATTAATATTGCACAAAATGTTTTTTTGATTTTAAAATCTAATTTAGGAATTACTTAATATTTCACAACAACATAAAAAGACTTTGAAGACACACACAAATGGAGCGTACGTAGAACATTGTCTGTTTTTGCAATACCAAAAAATTCAGCAACAAGATGTTTATACTGTACAATTTTAATGGCTGTATTTTACCAAACAAGGTAAATAGTTGTAGAATAATTAAGCCTTATACCACATTGTACATCAACGATTAGACCTTTTAAATCTAATAACCAAATAGACGCTTATTGATAATTTTTTCTAGTAACTTAGAGAAATAGTTTTATCTTTTTTTTATTATTATTTAAATACTGACACAATAAAAGGCCAGTTTATTAATACGTTTATTTCTTGTCTTTTTGGCCATGGAAATTACATTTACAAATATATTTATAACCCAAAATAAAAAATCATAACCCTTATAAAATTAACACAACTAAATTTTTTCCTTCTCTGTTTGTCTACTTCTTTACTTTGTTTTTTAACTGCCCTTATCCATTCTTTCTCTTTTCCGTTTCTTTTCAATATCACATTTTTTCCTATCTTTTCATTTCTAATTTCTTTACACTCTTTCAACATAAATTCCATAGTTTATTCAGTCTTGCAGATTTTTCACGTATTCAAATCCTTTTTCATTCAAAAACTTGTCACTCGCTATTTATTACTACATTGGTTGTTCACTTTCTATAATATGTTTATAGTTTGCGTTGTACTTTAAACTTTTTCTTTTGTATTTTCCTTTATTGCTATTGTATTTTTTTAAATCTTTCTATAATTTTGTGCTATGTCTTTCTCCTAGATTTTCTTATTTTTTTAATTTTTTGGTTAGCATAACCATTTCTATTGTAATATTTTTTCCTGATTTCCCCTAGTTTTTTTTTCATGCTCTCATTTTCTTTTTTATGAATTCTTGTAAGATTTTACCTTTGTGTTTCTGTCTTATTCTTTTTCATATTTCATTGCTCTTTTTCCTGCTTCTACTCTTAACTTATCATTTTTGATTTTCTTAAGCACAATATATGATTGAGTTTTTTTGTTTAAATCTAGCACCTATCTCCAATATATTACATGTATTTCTTCTAATTTTTGTTGTTCCTTCTATTTCCATATAACTCATACAATATCATACTTCTAACTAAACTATCAAACATAAAACCTTTTATTCTCATACACTCAAATTTTCTTTTACTAGTTTCCCAAACTTGTCTCACTACTTTATTTGCTTTTTAAAATATTTTTCTAAACTTTTTATCATTTCTTTTATTTTCTTCTTTTGTCAGTATTACCATGTTGTCGGCATATGCTAGCAACTAATTTTTTTCTCTACCAACAACTGCCCTCCTACTTAATCCAACCTCAGTTTTTGTTTTACATCTAATATGTAGGTTGCAAACAAAGTGGGACTTGGTCTGCAGCCTTGTCTTACCCCTTTTGTTGTCCAAAATCGATAGCCCACATCCTGCTTGATGTCTCCTTATACACTTTTTGTATTTTTCTTACCAGGTGCTCGCTAATTCCTTTCTCTCTCATACACTTCCACAGTTTTTCTCTATTTACACTATCAAATGCCGCGTTTAGGTCCAGAAATACTGCGTATACAGTTCTCTCTTTCCTTGCTATTTTTTTCGACAATATAGTGCAAAATATATACATTATTTATGGTATCTCTTTTTTTCTTAAAACCGGCTTGCTCCTCTAGAATTGTATCATTCCTCATTTTACTTTTCCTCTAACATCATGGCGTAGATTTTGTTTGCCGTACCCAGTTGTGTTATTTTTCTGTAGTTATTTACTAGATTTTTGATTTCACTCTTGTGTAATGGGCATACAAAATTTTCTTTTTATTGACTCAAAAACACTTTTCTCTTCCATACTCTATTTAATAACTCACTCAATCTCTCAATCAACTTTTCTGTAGCATACAACCACGCTTTAATCTGTATTCCATCTATACCTGGCGCTTTCCTTTTCTTTAATTTGTTTATATTTTCCTAAAACGCTAGATTGGCTTTTGTTTGTCTAGTTTTTCTTTTTTTTCTTTTCTCCTCCAAACAAACTCAAAAAGTGTTGTTTTCACGCCTCTATTAGTATTGCTTCAATATTTTTTTTGTTTTTTTTTTTAGTTTTTTTGATTTTGTTATTGTTTTATTTATGTGATTGTGTTGTTTCTCCAGAGCCTTAACATCTTTTTGGCTTCAAGTTTTCTTTCATTTTACTTTTATTTCTACTTTAAATGTGTCTACCTTTTTCCATGCTTTCTATTACTGATTGCCCATTTGTCCTTATATAAGTAAACTTCCCTTTTTTATCTCCTTTTCATATACCAGTAATTATCCTTCCTTTGGTACTTTCTTTATTTTTTTTTATATAGCTGGTTGGCATTTCCAGACGTGTTTGGATGGCGTATTGGGCTTTAACTTTTCCCATTCCTTTTCATCTATCTACGTCTCTACTATTCCAGTAACATCAAACGTTTGTATATATTTCAAAAACTCATAATCTTTGTTGTCGATCCCAACCACGTTTTAAAACAAAATTCCTTGTCTGTTTTTTTTACTCTCTTTATTTTTTCCTCATTTTTGTTTATTTTTGTCTTGTGTATCTAAGCCATGTTTTTGGTTTATTGCACTTTTTTGACTCCTTAATCTTGATCATTCCAAGTGTATACCTTACAATTTATTTTTAATTTTTTGTCCGTACCCATACTCTTCTGTCCTTTGACTTTTCGTCCTTCGCTATATTTTATAATTTTTCTGAACTCTTCTTTTTTCTAAAATCAAATCATGTTCAATGTCTGTGTTTGAGCTCTTAAGTTTGTCTTTGTTTTTCATAATAAAAGGCCAGTTTCAACAACTTAGAGTAATACCCTGCCAACTATATCCGGTTAAAGTGTCAAAAGCTAAAATTTTGCAGAGCAACTTAAATGCTTAAATCTAGCACTGTGTTTCAAAACAACACTTGAAGGAGTATGGTGCACTTCAGATAGTACACAATCTAGTTCACAATTAAACTTTTACCAATGAGCGGGTTTTCTGCAAAAAATTCTAAATCCAGTGCAATACTCGCACGTGCCGTGGCACCTGTATAATGAAATCAATAAAAGTTTCAACATCTTTGATAGAATCACATCCGATTATAGTTTGTGTTTCTTGGGTAGAAATCTACTCTTGCAAATTGCACTCAGGTCTTAGATAATGTCAAACCGGCAATCAGTAAAATATTGATATGTGCCTACTCAGAGACGGGTTGGGAAAGAAACGTATAGTTTTGTAATTCTTTTACTTTATTTTTTAACTTTTTTGCTCAGGTTTTAAAATAAATGTTAAAGTTGCCTTCTGCTAGTGAGCTTTTTTGCATTCCAAGCTCTTACAAGTAACTTTGCTCCTGACTCTGAAAGACAAACTTAGTTTTTTAAAACTAATAAAAAATATATTTTTAGCATAAATAAACGTTATTAATACATCAAATTACTCTGCTATTTTATAGACAATAAATGTTTTTTTTTTCTGGCAAAAATGAAACAATGAATTTTTTTTGGCCAAAAAATATTTTTTTTGCAATTCTGAACTATAATATTGACTTTTCAGTTGCCATTTTTGATGTTATAACTACTTACTTTTTTTCACTAGTGAAAAAAAGTAATCACTTTTTTTCACTACTAATAAAATTTAATTATTTTTTTGCAATTCTGAACTATATTGACTTTTCAGTTGCCATTTTCAATGTTATAACTACTTACTTTTTTTCACTAGTGAAAAAAAGTAAGCACTTTTTTTCACTACTAATAAAATTAAAAAAAAACAATAATTATCAGAAACTTGCGGATTATACTCCAAAATTGCAAAAAATAGTGTATGTTACACGTGTAAAATGCGTGTTTTTTTACTCGTCGCATTATAGATCTCGTTCTTCGAACTCGATCTATAATTTGCGACTCGTTAAAAAAACACTATCATTTTACAACTTGTAACATAAATAACTATTTTATTCAATATAATTACTATGACGTTTTTTATTTTTTTTTTAATTAATTCAATTTTTCCAATCCTTCAAAATCTGCGTATCGATAAACTCTTTATTACAGCCAAATTTCATTCTTTGTAGCCATTTTTTCTAGTTTAAAAACAAAAAATAGTTGCAGAGACTAAGTCTAGAGAATATAGTAAATGTGGAAACAATTTGAAGACTAATTCATTGATTTTGGCCATGGTACCTGTGCACGTGTGCATTGTCTTAATGGAAGAAAAGCCTTGTATGCCAATAAAGCTGCAGGTTTACCAGTAAAAATCCACTGTTTATACTGTTTCTTGGTCTCTGGTGACTGATGGATTTATGTTTTGTTTACAGTAATAAGTCTAACCAAAAACTTTGTTGCATTTTAACATTGCAAAATCTACTTTTAAAGTTGTTACACGTGTGCAATTTTGGTCGGTTGTAGGTAAACGCGGTAGATTATTATATTTAAATATATTGCGCACACGTTCATTTAAGATACGAACTATTCTAATTATCTTCCAAATTTTTACTATCTGGTCTTGCAATACAATATTATCATGAATTTTGCCAATTAATTTTGGTGTGATGACATTTGGACATTTTGAACGTTTGACATGAGTACTTGTGAAACTACAACAAAAACTAGTAAACTACTTGTAAGTCATTTTAATCGGTAAAGAGTTTCTATATTTATCAAAATTAGTTTTTGTTTGCGTATTAGTTTTTCAAGGCAAACAATAATGTTTAATTAACTCACAAAATATACTTTTTTCATGATTGCAAAAATACGATGAGTTATCTGCTTTTATTCAATAGCTGTCAAAATTGAACTTTTAATGTGGTCTAATAACAGATAGTATCGACAAAAATCAGCTGGAATTTGCAATTTGTAATTAATACGAAGACAAAGTCTGTTACAATTGCTACAGAAGGCCAAATTTTACAAGACTTTTCACTCCGCCGTTGTATTAATGCAGTTAGAGATAACGTACAAGTAACGTAACCGTTGATGCCAACACAACGCTGTCTATTAAATTATAAATTTTAATTACTAGAGACGACTAAATATACTAACTATCTGACGAGGTGGCCGAGTGGTTAAGGCGTTGGACTGCTAATCCAATGGGCTCTGCCCGCGTGGGTTCGAATCCCATCCTCGTCGGAATTTATTTTGTTTGTACTGATATGTAAAAAAATGAAATTGTTAGATTAAGAAAAATATTTACTAATCTGTTCCATTAATGTTCTAAGTTTAGCTATTTCTTGTCTAGTTTTTACTAGACTACTTATTCAGCTTTTGTATAAAAACACCAAATACATTTATTGCTTATAAATTAGCAGAGTATTTTGATGTACTGATGACGTTAATTTTTATTGCTGATATTATAACTCTACTATGGTATATTCAAGATAAGAGTACAAAACTTAGCTACTTTAATTTTTAGTTTTAATAAAATTAATAAATTCAATCAAAGTTTAAGTTACAATTTGAGCTTACAAAACCTCAGCCCAATTTTAGATTTAATCTTTGGAGGTGTGCTAAAATGCAATAACAAACTACATTTTGAGATGAAATCAGTTTTTTAAAGTTTTCATTTTAATAAAACTTAAATTAAATTTGGTATAAATCTAAAAAATAAACAAACTAAATGCCTTTTCTAAAATTCAACAGTACAAAAAAACTAAAATTAAAAAAAGTGAGCAAAGCAAGGTTTGCCTGCTTACAAGTTGTGAATTTGTACAAACTTTTGTACTAGTTACAGAGTATTATTTATGTTTTCAAATCAAATAATTATTAATTACATATTACAGATAAAATAAGTATCGACGAGGATGGGATTCGAACCCACGCGGGCAGAGCCCATTGGATTAGCAGTCCAACGCCTTAACCACTCGGCCACCTCGTCATGCTACTTTAATAATTATATTCCTGCGGACTCTTATCTAATTGATAAAAATTGTCTAAATATACATAAATATTATCATTATTTAACTTATTAGGTGAATTAACAACAATATATTTAAAGATTGTTGCTACAAATTAAAAAAAAATAATACATAATGTCTTTAAATAAAAATCCATAGTAGTGCATTAGTAATACATAATTATTTTGTCTTTTCTTATCACATTACATATTATGTACTTTTTGCGAATTAACGGAGATGTTAAAATGAATTAAAAAAATTAACAAATAAATATGTTCGTACAGAGTTCTTTAGTAATTTGCGTAAAAGTAGACAAATTTTTAAAAACCAATAAAATAATAGCATAATAAATTAAAATAACATTACGTCAATAAAATTATATATTATAGCTTCCATTTATTGCGGAAATAATTCCGATTATCTATGCGAATTTTTCGAAATATAAGACGAGGTGGCCGAGTGGTTAAGGCGTTGGACTGCTAATCCAATGGGCTCTGCCCGCGTGGGTTCGAATCCCATCCTCGTCGATTTATTTTGTATATGTATGTTTAAAAAAAGTATTTTAATTAACTTAAAAAACACGTTACTTTGTAATAAGATAACTATTAGAATGTAAGTTTTCTTGAATTAATTAATAATAATTAAGTTTATCGCATATTTTTGTTAATGTAGTGCAAAGTTTAAAATCTTATCTACATTTTTTATAATATTTGTAACTAGTAAACTAAATTGTATTATAAATAAAGCAAGCAACATTTATTATCAGCTACTTTTTGTAGTAATAAATATATTTTTTTTTTAATAATTTTTCAACAGTAAATATAATTGATCTAACAATTAATTTAGTGTTTTTATTATTAAGTTGGCACTACAATTAAATTATTTTTTACATGATAATCTGTCGCAAGTTTGAAGTTTCAAGAATGGATAATAAGTTTATTAATAATATAATTAAGGTACTATTGATTTTGTAAATTAAAAAAAAAACCTTTGTAGTTTTAATTATTTACGCTCCCAGCTCTAGACCTTATATTAAGTTTTATTAAACGTTGTTTTTTTTTGTATCAACTGCAATTCATTATAGCTGCGGTGTCATTTGTGTACTTGTATTGATTTAAGGTTTTGGCACTAAAGAATTTTTATTCGTTGATGTTATCTGTGATAATAGTTTCGTATATTTTTTTATTTTTTTGGTACTGGAGTCTTTTACAACGGTGCCATTTGTGATAATAGTTATTTATTATTGTTATTTGTTTAAATTTATGGATATAACAATACAGTAGAACAACGGTTGCAGACGCAACTATTGAGAGCTGAAGATGATTCTGATCAAACACATGCTTTTAATTTTAATTTAATTTAAACGTAGTAAATTGCTTGGCCAAAATCAGTTGGGGTGTGCGGAAAAATATTTTGTTGCGATTGTACAGGCCTGGTTTTGTTCAGAATTGACTACGATTACGCGGTGTACCACGCAAACATCAGATACGCCACTGGAGCATTTTAAATCAATTTTGCATCAAATCTTTGCAATGAGTTGTTTTGTACTCGCGTACACTGCGGCAATGCAAGCAAAAAAAAAAAGGTTAAAATAACTGGATTGTATTTACAGTCAATTAAACGTTGCAAAGCAAATACAGACTTAAGCCTACTTACTATCAGTAGGCCGGGTGCGTCCAAGAGTAGGAGCTAGAGAAGAGTCTTATGTAAAATATCCAATAGTACTCAAGGTTGGCTTAGACTTTTGAAAAGTTTGTTCAATTTGACTTTCCACAGCAAACAAATAAAAAGTTTTTTAAAGTTGTTGTCAAATACCCAGGTTCTCCGCAAGCGTATATGGACTATTTAAAAACGAATAAGGAAGAAAAAAGTGTCATTGTCTTAGACGATACTCTTTTTACAGAGGCCTCCGTATACACCGCAAAATTATATACATAGCGTAATGTCATATTAAGATGCAAATTTTCTTATCAACGACCAACTTTTCTGCAACCATTACAAACCCACAATCGGAACCAAAACTCACTACTAAAAATAACATTATTCTATTTGTAGGTTTGATGTTGAACTTACCTGCACCATATAAACTTTCCTTATACTATCATGAAGAAGACGGTAAGATCCAATGATAAAGGTACGGATATTTTTGTAAACAGATACTTTTAGACTCATTCAATCATTTTTAATTGTTAAAAATGTATCTTTTCAATTTTTTTTTAAATTAAAAATCCTTTTGTTATAATGTTTTTGTCAAACTAACCTGGATTTGGTACTTGTTTGAGGTAAGCTAGTTATTGTTTCGATGATTTTATAACCCCTACCTTTGCCTGTCTCTTTTGTTTTTTTGTCTGCACTGACATCCAGCTTTGCATTCTCTTCTTTCTCCAATCCGTGTGTTATTTATTTTAATTATTTGGTTTGTCTTTAGATGCGTTCTTAGTTTTTTATCTCTTTGTTAACTTTTTCTTCATTGTATTCTTGCTCTATTATAAATAGTTTATGCAGTTCCATTAGTTGTATTCTTTTTGGAAGTTCTAAATTTGTTAATTTTACCTTCAGTGATATCCTTGAATTTCCATCTGGGATTACTTCTTCGTGTCCTCTCATTGCCAGGTATATTCTGTCTATCTCAAAAGTTGCGTCATCCGTCAATCTCGAGATAGTGTATCTACCATTTAGTATTTGTTTTGTTTTATTTTGTTTCCATTTTGCTTGTCTTGTTTCTCTTCTATGGCTTTTATTTTGTGTGTGTTTTTTTTAAATTTTTTTATTGTCAAATTCCGCATTTTTTCTTAGTACTCTTGTTGCAAAGTTTCTTAACGTCCTTCATTCATTTTTATTTCTTAGGCATTTCTTAACGATTGTTATGTTATATTATGTTTTATCTACTTTGCTTTTTAGTATATTTTTTTTTTATTTTTCTTCTTTGCTTTGCCTTCTACTATTGTGTGTTCTGCATTATCGTAAATTTTATTTTAACAGAATACATATACATCTTTTGTCTTTTTTGACTTTTTAAATTTTTTTCAAGAATTTTCCAATTGCTCCATGTTTTATCAGTGTTTGAATTGTATAATAGCACGTCTCGGGTTGGTTGCCTACTCATTTTTTTATTTCCGAGATTAGTTCTCTTGTCCATTCTCTCTTTTCTCCTCTATTTCACTGTCTCTGTCATCTTTTTATAGTTTTCTTTTTTCCTCTCAATTTTGCTTATTTTTTAATGGTTCTTACTTTTATTAGTTTATTTCTATTCTTTTTTCCACCATTATATTCGCAAAAGGTGTTGCCGCAATTACCTTTACTGCTTTTTAACACCATTCTGTAAGCCCTGCTGATCCTTAACAAGCTGGTTCTACTAGCTCTTACTTTATTTCTGATTTTTTTGTGTTCATGGCTTTTTCCCATGTTTCTGCGTCGTATAATAATTTGCTTCTTGTTGTTGTTGCTATTATCCTTTTGGCTTCTTCTCCTAAACCTCCGTTGTTTGACAATAGTCTACGCTTCTTTAATCTGTTCATTTCATCTTTTTTGAAGTGTCACTTCAAGGTATTTGATTTTTTTCCCTATTGTTATTACTTGGTTTCTTACCTCTCTTTTATCTGATATTTTATTAGCCCTCTGAGTCAATAGCCAGGTTTTTGTTTTTTGTGTTGCTAATTTTAAATTCCTATTTTTTGTCAATAACTGTATCATATCTATTGCCAGCTCTAGTCTTCTTTTTATTATTTCCTTTTCTAAATCCCTACTTACTAGTGCTACATCGTCCTCAAATGCCGTTATTGTCACGTCTTTTTTTTTAATTAACTTTTTATAAACAAGGTTTTATAGTTTTGGTCCTAGTGCTGAGCCCTGTGGTACCCTCTGTTAAGTTTGAATCTTCCTTTTTTGGTCATTAAGTTTGTAAGTAACTCTATATGATCTTGATTGTTTTCTTGTTTTGTTCTCTTTTTTTGCCGCTTTTATAATTGCTTTCACGGGGCGTGTGGGGTCTTAACTATGGCGCTGTGTATTGGTAAAAACGGAACTTGTCCTTGTCATAAAAAGAAGTTAGAGATTTTCAATGTGTAAATATGAATATAATTATGATAATAACTTAGTGTCCAACATATAAAACCATATAATAGAACAACATATTAAAAATTACTAGTACAATAAAACTACAAATAAGAAATTAAAAAAACAAAAGCATTAACAAAAAAAAAAAAATAATTTTAAAAAAATCTTCCTTGTAGAATAAACATGTCAAATCTGTTTGCAATATTGTTAAGTGCTGAACACATTTTTGCAAGTGGGTTGTAGAAACAGTTTTAAACTTAAATTGACAACTTTTTTTCTTTGTAAAATGGTACATTTAGCGTCATTGCACTACGGTTTTTTAGTTCTATTATGCATATCTGGTTGTTACTGTTGTGGTAATTTTGTTTTTTCAATCAAGTTTAGTAACATTTGCCAATAGATTGTCTTAAGCTCTTTTTTGGTTAGTTTGTGCTTGCCAAAAAAGGCACTACGTTACGTGTTTACTTGCTCAGCAGATGTAACGTAGTTTCTTAGTCTTTTATACATCCGTGACAAAAGAGATCTGTTTAAGTTACTATAGACGTATAGAACGTATGATTGTTTTGGTCACGGTATACAGTTATTAGTCCTGTAAGCATTTGCAACTTTGTTCTATTCATCTGCATTACTATAGTTTGAACAACGTGCGAGATGGTCTTGTTATACATTCTTTGACAATTAATTATATAAATATTTGTTTACCGGTTTGGTTTGAAATCGTAAATACAAATTCAAGTCCAACTTTTTGGTAAGCTGGTCTGCCTTAAAATTACCTTTCACCTCATACAAACGCTCCGTATGTGATGATGAATCTAATCACTACAATGTATAAGTCTATGGCCATCTAGTTATATCAGGTGTTAATCCCTATATGTCAAACCAACAATTTGGTTGCAAACACTCTCAGATGGCTTTTGTAGTAAAATTGTCTAGATCAGGGCTGTCCAACATGAAGCCCGCGGACCTTACTTTTTGCGGCCCGCGAAACGATTTAGCACTTTAAAAAAATTGAGAAAAATGTTAGTTTTTACTTAGCCCTTTACTTTTCAGTTGAGAATGTAAGCAGAGCAGACCTTCAACAAGAATTGGAAGTAATTTGTAATCAGATTTTTTGTATCAAAGAAGTAGCGAAACTGGATTGGACTTTTTCAAGTTGCTGCCAGAAGAACAATACCCCATCTTTCAAAACTTACAGCTTACACGGGGCTTAATGCTGGGAAGCACGAATCTTTATGAAAGCAGTTTTTTCAACATGAAATTTGTAAAGTAGTAAATATAGATGTTCCCTTTCTAGAACTCACTGATAAAGTTGCATACAAAGTATTCAGTCTAAGCAAGTTTACAGAATATCTTATAAGATATGTCTCTATATGGCTCTGCAATAAATGCAAAGGTTGTATCAAATGCTTCTTCAATATTTAAAATGACTCTCAAAGCATTTTCTTTGCTGAGTATCATTTTTTTGCACCTGTTACTAGCTTAGCAAGTTTGCAAAATTATCCTGATTGGTATGCATATTAGTATTAGTGCAGAGGCAAATTCTTTCAACAATTTTTTTCTAATATTAGTAATTAGTGTCAGAGTAATTGTTCTGCAGGATTTAGCCAGGGCATATGTGAGTTACTCTAGCATTACTTTAACTGCTCTCCAGCTGTTTGGTATATATGAAGATTTTACATAAAGTTTTGTTTGTAACATTATAAGATAAATCCTGTCAACTACTGGCGACTTGAATGGTTTAAACGTATTGATTTTTTTATTTTTAGGTACTTTTGTTTAATAAGTCATTTGCTTTACAGTGTCTTTTCCAGGAGTCTTTAAAGAAAAAAATAGCATTGTTACTTGCTGTGAGACTGGTTTTATATAAGGCCCAGTCACCGTCTTTCCGGCTTTGATAAACAGCTTCTTATTGCTTGCTCTTGCTCTGCTAAGTTTTTTATTACTAATAATCTTGTTAGTGGTATGTTTAACATTTCTTTGAGCAATTTTTTTGATTGTTTTTTTTATGCAGCTAACTAAGGTTGTTGTTACAAGCTAAAAATAATCTCCAGTTTGTGACTTAAGACCTAGTTACACAGTGCCAGCTAGCATCCGAATTGGCCTAGTTAGTTACTGCAGTGCACCTACTCGCTCTGTGTGACCGCATCATATAAATTACATGTCATGATCTTAACTCGTATAATGCGAGCACACGGTCCGTGTAGGTGCACTGCATTAACTGACTAGGTCAGCTCGGATGCAATCTTGCACTGTGTAATCAAGCCTTTATTTATGCTGCCAGTCCCCGATTTGTCTAACTAGTATTTTATTATACAAATCTCATTTAATTTTTCTCTTATTCTTGTATACCTGTAAAAGCGTTTCTTTATGTTCAATGTTAAATCAAATGTATGAGTGGTCAGACAGCAAAAACTCATATTTACTTGCTTTATAATTTGTTTGTGATAAATTTATAGCGTTTTATTTTCTAACGCGGGAAAAGTACTTTTATTTATAATAACTATATTAGTTCTTAAAACATACCCACATGCATAAAGATTATTAGTATATTTTTTTTACAACCAGCAACTAGTTTTTGGTGACAATCGGCAGGTTGTAAGAAAGAAATGCAAATTTGAGTATAATCTTCTTCTTGGTACTTACTATGGCTATCTAAGCTGACACTTAGTCTTTGGAACAAAGATTTTGTAACAGCATTCGGTTTAATACATAAATTGCTATGATACATTTACGAAAATTGCATGAAAATTTGACTGATAAGAGCCAATTGATTAGAATGCTTAGTCTCTTTATCTTTTCTTTATAAATCTAAGATTCTTGGACAAAGACAATGTTAATGTCACGTTTACATTGGTTTGCACAACTTTTATCATTTTTACTTATCGTTAGTTTATTTTTGTTGTTTGGCCAATTTTGCTCAGTTATTGTTTTTGACAGATGAGCATCTTCCGGCTTGTCACAATCTTTTTTAGAATAAGACAGTGCTCAGAAGGTCACTTCAGTAAAATCCATGTGCAGTTTGTTTCTTAAAATTTTTATTTCTTTTCAGACGTCCTTATCTATAAAAAAGATGTATTGAGTGATTTTGGTCCAGTTTTGAGGTCATTACTTGTTAGGTATTAGTGCTTTAGCTGTTTTGCACCTTCAGCATAATTAATAGGATATAATTAGATCAATAATCTAAAGTTTTTTGTTTAAAAAAAAAACTGTTTTTGCAGATTTATTAAAAACCCACTTTTTGGTTGGGGGGGTCTTAACTATGGCGCTGTATATTGGTAAAAACGGAACTTGTCCTTGTCATAAAAAGAAGTTAGAGATTTTCCTTTATTTGAAAGCATTTCAATAAGAATTTTTAGGAACACGCTTATGGGAATTGCATTAGCACTAATACCAAAAAATTACCTCAAATGCTCTTTGAATGCTGAAAAGGCAAAAAACATCAAATTCTTCATTCTTGACAGAAATTAAAAAAAAAAAATGCGCTGTGTATTGGTAAAAACAGAACTTGTCCTTGTCATAAAAAGAAGTTAAAGATTTTCCTTTATTTGAAATCACTTCAAAAAGAATCTTTAGGAACACGCTTATGGGAATTGAATTAGCAGTAACACCAAAAAATTACATCAAATGCTCCTTGAATGCTGAAAAGGCAGAGAACATCAAATTCTCCATCCTTGACAGAATTCATAAAATAACAAATACATCACTCCTTTTTTTCTATTCTTATCTGTACTAAAAAAAATAATCTAAAAAATTGTATGATTAGAGAATCCAACCAAAAAGTGGGTTTTTAATAAATCAGCAAAAACAGTTTTTTTTAAACAAAAAACTTTAGATTATTGATCTAATTATATCCTATTAATTATGCTGAAGTTGCAAAACAGCTAAAGCACTAATACCTAACAAATAATGACCTCAAAACTGGACACTCAATACATCCTTTTTATAGATAAGAACGTCTGAAAAGAAATAAAAATCTTAAGAAACAAACTGCACCTGGATTTTACTGAAGTAACTTTTTGAGCACTGTCTTATTCTAAAAAAGATTGTGAGATACCGGAAGATGCTAATCTGTAAAAAACAATAATTGAGCAAAGTTGGCCAAACAACAAAAAAGAAACCAACAATGAGTAAAAATGATAAAAGTTGTGCAAACCAATGTAAACGTAACATTAACATTGTCTTTGTCCAAGAATCTTAGATTTACAAAGACAGAATAAAGGGACTAAGCATTCTAATAAATTGGATCTTATCAGTCAAATTTTCATGCAATTCTCGTAAATGTTGTAACGAACCCCGTGATCATTTATTAAAATAATGCCCAAACCGTTCGTCTGTTTATGTCGGATAGTATCACGAACGCGCGCTTGTTATGCAGCGTTATTTATAGACATTCTTTCCGAACGCACTCATAACAAGCCGCGTGAAGTATACCACATATACTAGGCAACCTTGGTTGCAACTAGCTGTATTTAGGGTGGCCTACTTTGCTGCCATTAATTAAACATCGTAATTAGCCGGCTACCGACACTTTTTATGTCCGCGACATGATGTTTAATTGATGGCGCAACAAACCTGCGTGTTTGTCGGCTTGCCACCCCGTTGTTTGAGGATGCACGCGGATCTAACCTATCAAACCACGTGCAATCTCATGTAATCAATAAGGCCCCTAGGCGTCCCATATGGGGTTCGCCATGGGTGAGACAAACCTCCGCCGGAAGTAAGAAGTATCCAGGAGCTTCTGTGTGCAGTAATTAGTGATTTGCCATTAATAGGTAGATCACTAATTACTATATGCAACCGTCCGAACCCGGCGGACGTTTGTTTATTTTGTAAATATCTTTGTAATTAAGGGGAATGGGATTTTAAGTTTTTGTGAAATTGTTTATGTATTGTCAGGGGTTATTTTGTTTAATTTAGTTTTAGTTAATTAGTTTGGGGTGTATAGGCCACCCCCTATGCACTCCCCATATATGTTGGTATCCCTGTTCCCGCTCTTTCCCTTTCCACCAGATTTTGCAAAGTTTATCCCTTCTCTTTTCTTTCCCTTTAAATACCGCCGTCCAGTCCTCATCAATTCAGTGGAGTCCAGTCCGGGATCAGTTGAGTCCAGTCCAAGTTGAGTCCAGTCCAGTAATTGAGTCCGAGCCGAATTAACCATAGTGAAAACCGAAATCCGAGTCCGAAAACCGAAGAGTACCATAACCGTAAGTCGAGCCGACAATCTCCCCAAACCCAGTTGAAATTCCTTTTTTTCTCTCCTTTCTCCTTAAAACCCAGCGTGTGCGGTAGCCGGAAGGCAAGCCACCTCCAGATTCCCGACCCAGTCTCCTATTCTTACCAACGTCCCCCGATCCATCCATCCATCCATGCCTAATAATTATTTTTTTTATTATATATTATCTTGCTTTCTTTGTTTTTTTTTCTACAAAAATAAATGTTTCATTTGAGTACCCGATTATTATTTTATTTGTGTCCACACTCCGGTGTGGTGGCGCCCGAGCACCTTCAGTCTCCGGCCAATTAAGCGAGGGGACCCTGTCGATCACGACTGCAGATACCCCCGCACAGGTGACGCCTCACGTCTCAAAGAGGAAAGACGTCACAATGTATCATAGCAAAATATGTATTAAACCGAATGCTGTTACAAAATCTTTGTTTCAAAAACTAAATGACAGCTTAGATAGCCATAGTAGGTACCAAGAAAAAGATTATACTCAAATTTCCATTTCTTACTTACAACTTCTTTTTGCTGGTTGTTAAAAAAAAAACATACCAATAATCTTTATGTACGTGGGTATGTTTTAAGAACTAATATAGTTATTATAAATAAAAGTAACTTCGCTCACGTTAGAAAATGCAACGTTATAAATTTATCACAAACAAACTATAAAGCAAGTAAATATGAGTTTTTGCTGAACTGAATTATACAAGTATACAAGAACAAGAGAAAAATTAAATGAGATTTGTATAATAAAACACTAGTTAGACAAATTGAGGACTGGCAGCATAGAATAGAATAGAATAGAATAGCCTGATTACACAGTGCAAGCTAACATCCGAGCTGACCTAGTCAGTTACTGCAGTGCACCTACTCGCACCGTGTGCTCGCATTATACAAGTTAAGGTCATGACATGTAACTTATATGATGCGGTCACACGAAGCGAGTAGGTGCACTGCAGTAACTGACTAGGACAGTTGGGATGCTAGCTGGCACTGTGTAACTAGGCTTTAAGTCACAAACTGGAGATTACTTTTAGCTTGTGGCAATCTTAGTTAGCTGTATACAAATTTCCCAAGCACTGTCAAACATACCACTAACAAGATTTTTAGTAATAAAAAACTTGGCAGAGCAAGAGCAAGCAATAAGAAGCTGTTTAACAAAGCCAAAAAGACGGTTACTGGGCCTTATATAAAATCAGTCTCTCAGCAAGTAATAATGCTATAAAAAAAATTAAAAAAAACTTCTGGAAAAGACACTGTAAAGCAAATGACTTAGTAAACAAAAGTACCTAAGAATAAAAAAATCAATACGTTTAATTCATTCAAGTCGCCAGTAGTTGACAGTTGACAGGATTTATCTTATAATGTTACAAACAAAACTTGATGCCTTTAAGTGTAAAATCTTCATGTATACCAAACAGCTGGAGAGCAGTTAAAATAATGCTAGAGTAACTCACATATGCTCTGGCTAAATCCTGCAGATCAATTACTCTGACATTTTTTACAATAATACACTAATTACTAGTGTTAGAAAAAAATAGTTGAAAGGATTTGTCTCTGCACTAATACTAATATGCATACCAATCAGGATAATTTTGCAAACTTGCTATGCATACGTAAGCTAATAACAAAAATTGTACTTTGCAAAGAAAATGCTTTGAGGGCCATTTTAAATATTGAAGAAGCATTTTATACTACCTTTGCATTTATTGCAGCGACATATAGAGACATATCTTAATAGATATTGTGTAAACCAAATCAATACGGCAATTTTCTCTTTTACAAGACAACAAAACACCGATAATTTGAAAAAGCTAATAATGTATGAAACTACAATCCGGATGACAAAAAAAAAACTTGGGTTTCACTTTTAATACTAAACAACCTTTTATATTGATCTAGACCAGGACTGTCTAATTCAGTGTTTCCCAACCTTTTTTGTGCCATGCCCCACCTAAGTCTTTCTAAAATTCTTATGCCCCCCATGTAACAATTGCATAATTTTTGGTATTAAAAAATTGAATTGGTTACTTAAGATATTTAAATGATAGGTTTTAGGAAGAAATCACTAGGAAATTGTTAACAAAACAGTCAGTAAGTAAATTTTCAAAACATATAATAAAATAAAAAACTGAAAAAAATTTGAAATAATTTTAATAAAGATTTTTCTAAATTAATTTAATATTTTAATTTAGTGAGATCCTTGAGCTTGATGCTTGCTGCACAAAGATTTTTGTTAGGTTCCAATTTGGATATCTTCAGTCTCAAGTCTCCCCTCCCCGTTGTGTTATATCCAAACGATTTCTGTTTTTTACCACTAAATCATTTACAACACTAAATCCACATTCAGATAAATATGAAGATGGAAATGGTAACAATAGTTTTCTTGTACATTTTGTTGAATTGAGGTATTTGATTTCTTTTTTCTTACAAAGCCATGCCATTCACTTTTTTGGTGTTCAAAGTTTTTGTCGTTAATTTTGACATAATGAGCCCCACGTTGGGAAACACCGATCTAAATGCAAGTGTCTTAAGGGCCGCTTTAAAAAAAATGCGATTTGGAAGGCCGCATTATAAAATACTTTGTATGCAACTTTATCAGTGAGTTCCAGAAAGGAAACATCAATATTTTGACTTTACAAATTTCATGTTGAAAAAACTGCTTTCATAAAGATACGCGCTTCCCAGCATTGAAAATTGAAAAATTCCAATCCAGTTTTGCTACTTCCTTGATACAAAAGATCTGATTGCAAATTACTTCTAATTCTAGTTGAAGGTTGCTCTGCTTACATTCTCAACTGAAATGTAAGGGGCTGAGTAAAAACTAAAACCGCAAAAAGTAAGGTCTGCGGGCCTCATGTTGAACAGCCCTGTTCTAGACAATTTTACTACAAAAGCCATCTTGGTAGTGTTTGCAACCAAATTGTTGGTCGGACATATAAGGATTAACACTTGATATAACCAGATGGCTATACACTTATACATTGTAGTGATTATATTCATCATTACATACAAAGCCTTTGTATGAGGTAAAAGGTAATTTTAAAGCAGACCAGCTTGCCAAAAAATTAGACTTGAATTTATTTAAGATTTCAAACCAGACAAATAATTTATATAATTAATTGTCAGAGGATTTATAACAAGACCATCTGGCACGTTGTCCAAACTATAGTAATGCAGATAAACAGAACAAAATTGCAAATGCTTAATAACTGTATACTGTGGCCAAAACAATCATACGTTCTATGCGTCTATAGGAACTCAAACGGATCTCTTGTGTCACGGATGTATAAAAGACGAAAAAACTCCGTTACATCTGCTGAGCAAGTAGAAAGCTTACAACACGTAACGTAGTGCCTTTTTTGGCAAGCACCAAAGAAGAGCTTAAGACGATCTATTGGCAAATGTTACTAAACTTGATTGAAAAAACAAAACTACCAGAAAAGTAACAAGCAGATATGCATAATAGAACTAAAAAAACCGTAGTGCAAAAACGCTAAATGTACCGTTTAACAAAGAAAAAGAACGTATCAATTTATGTTTATAACTGTTTCTACAACTCACTTGCAAAAATGTGTTCAGCACTTAACAATATTGCAAACAGATATGACATGTTTAATGTACACATAATTTTTTTTTTAAATTATTTATATTTTTTTTGTTAAAGCTTTTGTTTTTTTAATTTCTTATTTGTAATTTTAATGTACTAACGTAATTTTTAATATGTTGTTTTACAAGTATATAAGGTTTTATATGTTAGGCAATAAATTATTATCATAAGCATATTCATCTAGCATAGATAGTTTCAACACTCCTACACTGAAACAGCAATTAATTATAATCTAAGAAAAAAAAAATGTTATTGAACTTTCTGATCATTAACCTTAACAAAACACATTATTATTGTATTTATTCCTAAACAAAAATGAAAATCTATATTTTAATCTCTCAACATTAACTTAAATTAGACTTGTGTGGTATTTTCAGATGATATCTAAAAACTAGGTTACGTTTTAGAGAATATGTTAGAACAGAAACTAAACGTCCATTTATAGCAATTCAGTTTATAAAATCCTAATAGTATTAATAAAGAAGTTACCAACAATGAAGTAAAAAATCAAGAATTACTTGAAATAATTACAAAAGTAATTAATAAAGAAATTACGTCATTAACAAAAATTATATTTGAGTTAAGAGAAGAAGTAAGTACACTTTGAAAACAAAATGAAAACTTACTTAAATTAATTCCTAACATGAATGACAAAAATGTTAGAAGAATAAATGAACAAAAGCAATATGATAATGTACCGGTTGATAAAAATACCTGTATCGCAAGGCCGCGTACTCCGTTTTGAATCGAATAAAATATTATCGCAACAAAATAAAATACAAACAAATACAATTGAAAATGAATACACAAATAATGAATAAAATGATGAATGGAAACAACAGAGAAGGCGTTATTCAAAATCAAAAACTAAGCTTAGTATGGTCACTGGCACATCAACTGATAACGCAATAAAAAGCGCTTTTAAATTTGCACTACACGTACACCTATTAGAACCAAATTTATTGGAAGAAAAACTGTCTGAATATCTAGTATCAAAAACATTAGGTAATGTAAAAACTAAAAAGTTAATTTCCAGACGCCCGGATGAATACTCTTCATTCAAAGTCGATATATGTCCAGTTAATGTGTATGTCAATCGTTTTTTCTTCAAAGCAGAAAACAATCGAACCACAATATAAATGTAAATAACACTGAAAATAAAACACAACACAACAAACAATCAATAATAATAGAAAACCAAAATAAACATTTCTATAATGCATCAAAACGCATTAGTGCAATTTTCAACTGATTGAAAATTGCTCTAATGAACTAACAGTATTATTACAAGATGAACCCAGTTGTCTTTGTTTATGTGTAACAGAACATTGGAAATCTAAGGAACAGATAAGATATCATTCAATAGACGGATTTGAACTTGCATCGTGTTACTGCATTTTAAATCAATTGCTATCAGAAAATCTGTATTTCTGTATTGCAAGAGACTTTAATATAGATTTACTTAAAAATAATATTGATAGACACTATTTTTTGTCAATTTTACATTCTTATAACATTCAACCTGCTATATGGGAAATAACTAGAGTAACTTCCGGAAGCTGCATTGATAACTTTATCTCAAATTTTTCTTCTAATCAATATGAGGCTTGTGTAATACACGCTCACATATCGGACCACACTGCTCAAAATATAAAACTTTACATTAATACTAGCTCTACATTGCCATCTTATTATATATCACGTAATTTTAATGAATCAAACATAATTAAATTCATAAACAATCTATTAGATCAATCATGAGACAGTGTGTTTGCCATTGATTTGTGTAATGGAAATAAACAGTGGGATATTTTTTTTTTAATAAAGTTGCAATGCTTTTTGAAAAAAGTTTTCCTAAACAAACTAAAAAAAATGTTTAAAAATAAAACATAAATTCAATAATTCTGCTATCAAAGCTTGCAAAAATAAACTTGATGTTTTATATGTGTTAAGCAGCCACGATATTTTTTACAAAAGCAAGGTACAGGGAGTTTATAAATGAATGGGATTATGTAATCACTTTGAATGTGCCGCTTTTTTTAAATTGTTCACTAAACTATTTGTTTTGACAGATCAACTTTGACAGCTGTCAAGCAAACATATGAAAACATATGTAGTATAGTGGACGATTTTAAAAAGGCGGCATATTTAAAGTGATTACATAATCCCATTCATTTATAAACTCCCTGTACAATGAAGTAAAAAATCTTACAATAAATTGTTAAAAAATTTAAAAGCTGAGCACTTTAAAAAACAAATACATTATGCAGATAATAAAAATCAATTTGATGCAGAAGATAATCTTGAAGACAAAGTTGAAGAATTTAATAATTTTTTTATTATTGTAGTGTCCGATTTAGTAAAAGCATTACCTCAGTATCCATTTGATTGCAATATTGACAAAAACAACCAAACCATGTTCATATCGCCGGTATCAGAAAATGAAGTTATAAAGATTTGTTAAAGCTTAAAAAATACAAGAAGTTTAGATGATGATGATATTCCAACATTTATCATAAAAAATGCATTCATGTTATTGTAAAACCTCTCCATCATAAATGCGTTGTTTACCAATGGTATATTTCCGAATATATTAAAGTTAGCATTAGTTCATCCAATTTTTAAAACAAGATATCCACACAACAAAAAGAATTACAGGCCAATAAGTTTGCTGCCTTCTTTCTCAAAACTGTTTGAAAAGGCAATGTGTATACGTCATATTGATTTTATAAATAAAAGTGGATACAACATAATTATCAAAATGCATACATTAAAGGTAGAAATACAGACACTGCAATATATTATTTGACTAACTCAATACTCAACTTAATTAAAGACAAAAAGATCTATCAAAAGCATACAACTGTTTAGACACAAATAAAACTAGAATTGTATAGTATCAGAGGAGTAACGTTAAATTGGTTCAATTCTTACATGTCTGATCGTTTTCAAAAAGTAATTTTGCATAATGATACATATCCCATTAAATCTATAGCAAAACAAATTAAAACTGGGATACCACAAAGAAGTATAGCAGATCCACTTGAATTTATCATATATACACTCTATATGGCTAAAATTATTGAACAAAGTACCCATAGCATAATAAATTATGCTGACGATACAACAATGTTAATTAATGCAGATACTTATCCAGAAATAATTGACAAATGTAATACTTTTTATAATACTATAAGTGAGTGGTTAACAACTAACAAGCAAACTTTAAATGAATCAAAAACAACTGCAATTTTATTTAAAACTAAAAATTCGGGCTATGAAACTCCAAATGCAATCACTGTTCAAAACAGAAATATACAATTGGTAAACAACACAACCAAGTTTTTAGGAATAACAATATATGAGCATCTTAGTTGGACACATCATATATAAAAATTAAGCACAAAACTAAATCAAGTATGCTCTAGTTTTAGAATTGTTTAACAATATATGTAATATGAAACAATACGAACTATATATTTTGCAAACTTTTACTCAATTCTAAAATATGGCATCATATTTTGGAGAAACAGTTCTGATATTAACGCTAGAAAATTGCCGGGTTTAGTCACCCCGTCTTGTTGTGGTACCACTAGTAGTATTGTTATGGAAAAATATTAAATTCTATCACATCTACGAGAATAACAATGAACCTTTCTCTCTAGAAAAATATTAACACGTACAGCGCCGCTTTTCAATTAAAATTGGTTCGTATAAATTTGAGGACACAGATTGGACTTTCTTCTACAATGTGTGAAAATTTTATTCAATTATATTTAGCCGTTTTCTTGCTGAGTTTGATGCTGTGAACCCTTATAATAGCGCAACTTTTCTCAACAAAAAATATTTACAATCTAAAAACGAGTAGTCAGACTGATGCACAATTTAAATCACATGGGCTCTTGTAAGAGAGTTTTCAAAGCAAATGACTTACTAAAATAAGGGGTGAGATTAGTTGGCTAATTATAAAAAAAAAGTTCCCATTAACATGGTTCCGCAAACGCACCGTTTTTAAGATACAGGATGTAAATTTTTTTTTTTTTAATTTTTTGACGATATCTCAGGAACCGTTTGAGATACAAAACTCAACTTTTGTACACATCTTAGCATTAATATTAGCATTTTTTTATGCGCTTATT
Organism: Tachinus rufipes; assembly: GCA_963932245.1. Classification (NCBI taxonomy): domain Eukaryota; kingdom Metazoa; phylum Arthropoda; class Insecta; order Coleoptera; family Staphylinidae; genus Tachinus; species Tachinus rufipes. Next base: position 59,582,856 of record OZ010748.1, read on the forward strand.
CAATTTTGTTCATGTGCCATTGACGGAGATTTTATGACACTTGGGAAATTGGCATTCTGAAAGCACATTGTGAACTACCAATATTTTTTACACAAAAATGGTACTTCTAGTCAAAGCTCTAACGTAAACCGTTTTAGAGAAATACAGCATTTTATGATGGAAAACATGAAAAAAAGTAGCAACATGTTTTGTTGTTGATAAAAACATTTGTTTTTAATCTAGTCGTCAGCGTTCATGCATTTGTTTTATGCATTTGAGTTATTGATAATTGTCGTTTAGTTGTTAAATAACTTTCTTTCAAAAGGAGTCAATATCGCGGGAACTTATTATTTTTATTACCCAATTAATTTGCCCATTCTTAGTATTTTGCTTGCGTGGTGATAGCAAAATGAATAATTACAGTGATAGCGAGATGTGCGATATGCATTTTGTTTATGGCGTTGCCGATGGAAATGCAGCAAAAGCTTGTCGAATTGATCAAGACAGGTTTCCAAACTGACAGGTTCCAAATGAAAAAACTTTTATTCGTATTCACAAACGTCTACATCAAATTGGAAGTGTACATAAAAGAGCTGCAGAAAATAGGAGACTTTGCCTGCTACCTCCGCAAATTGAAGAAGATGTTCTTCAAGAAATCAATGACGATCCATCAACTAGCACTAGAAGAATAGCTTTAAACCTAAATCTGAGTCACGTTACAGTGTGGAGGATAATAAAAAGTCAGATGTTATATTCTTATCACATACAGCGAGTACCTTTTCCAAAGGATTTTCCGCAAAGATTGGCTATGTGTCAATGGATTCAAGAAAGAATTGCGCAAAATCCTCGAATATATCGCCAAATGAATTGAAAATACTAAATTTATTTATGGAGTTTAAACGTAAAATCTATAAATTTATACTAGAAAAAGAACTATACAGTTTAAACAAATTTTTAGTTAAAATTACTATATTGTCAATTTTGATTTAATTGTACTTTATTTTATACATGTGCTTTTATTGTGTAATTGTATTTTTTTTTTTTTGACAAATTTTTTTTTTTGTTGTTTATCAATATTTATGTATTTAGTGTAACAAATGCTAAAATAAATGCAGTATAATGCAATGCAGTATTAAAACTCTTGCATAGATCAACTTTGTCAATCTATTCTATATCTGTATCAAAAGTTAAATTTCTAACCGGAGGTCCACAATATAAATATTTGTCTAAAAATGCTTTGACTAGAAGTTTTAGCTATGTCACTTACTATACAGGGTGTTAGGTAAACATGCGGCAAAAATTCAAGAAGTTATTTCTTGACCTATTCTAAGAATATTTTAATCTATAATGATTTCTCAAAAACTCCTTTGTTTCGAAGATACAGGATGAACAAAATTTTTGACAATTACAACATTTTATTGTCAAAAAGTACATGTCAAGTTGCTGAATCTACAATAAATGACTTCCTCCAGCCTGAATACAAGCATTCAATCTTTTGTCATTGAGTGCTGAATTCTTTTAAACAACCAGGGCTGTGTCTAATTGAGTTACACCCAGCAATTATCCGATATTGCAAATCGTCCAAATTCTCCACTAGAGTAACGTAAACTAATGACTTTAAATAGCCCCATAAAAAATAATTCAGGGGCTTTAAATCTGAGAATCGAGCAAGCCTTGCGTGTGGCCCACTTCAACTAACCCAACGATTTCCGTATGTTGCTGTAAAATAATCATGAGCAACCAAACTAAAATGTGGTGGTGCATCATTGTGTATAAACCACATTGCAATTCTTGTTGCCAATAGTACATTATCTAGAAACTGAGGTAGCAGGTGTTCCAAAAAATTGCGATACACCTTGCCGGTAAGTTTTTTGGTAGAAATACGGGTCCAATTAGACAGTCGCCCACAATTCCAATCCAAACATTTAAATAGAACTGATGTTGAAGACAATCTTCACATACCTGATCCACTTGTACATTAGTAGATAAAACATCCGTTTCAAATTATCGTTAACAATTTTATGTACTTCATAAATTCATCATTTTTTTGTATTTGGTATACTTATTGACGTACGTCATACTTTTATTTACATAAATGGTTTCAACAAATATCGAATATGGTTGTCGCAAATTTTGTTCACCCTGTATCTTCAAAACATAAAGGTTTTTCAAAAATCATTATACAAACAAATTATTTTTAGTTTAGGCCAAGGAATAAACCCTTAAATTTTTGCCGCATGTTTACCTAACACCCTGTATAAACTAATCTAGATTCGCTTTTGATATTCATTGGTTTTGATTTATTTAGAATTTGTATAATAATAAACAATAATTATTAATATGTCATATTACTAATATATTTAGTAATTAGTTATAACTAACATACTATGCTAAAAACTGAAAAAAAGTTGTTATTGTATAAAAATCCATACTACATATTTTGTGTCAATTATTATTTATTTATCTTTAATTAGCGTCAATTATTGTAAAGCAAATCTCACATTTAATTAAGGTAATCTCATTGATAAACATTTTCAAACCGCTTTCAACATTTTACATGTTGCTTCAAACAATCAAGCTGCAACAGGTTACAAATTTGTTGTAAAAATGCAATTTTAATAAAACACGCATAAATAGGCATTTGTAAATATACAAAACTGATCAGTATTTGTTGTTGACTAAATATAAAAATGGACAGTTATTTAAAGATCTGATTTTTACATTTGTTTCTTTTAACAAAAATACAGCATTAAATTGCAAACTACAAATTAGACTAATCAAGTATTAGTATGTAATAGTAAAAGTTTAATTTACGTATGAATGAAATCTCTCCATAGTTCTAAACTTTCCAGGGCGAATAACCCACAAACCCATTTATTTGCTGAAATACATTGCAACCGGATAGAACGAATCACCTACATTAAAAACATTGAAAGTAAATCACTTCCATCATTCCCTAATTACAGCCAGTATTAAAATTGATATCACCTTTTCCATTAAACATCATTGTATCATCTACTCCCTCATCCCATCGCCACAATACAACAACCGTCGAAACATTAACGCGAGTTCGATCCGGCAAATCCGACCGCCACCACCCGCTCTCGCCCACCCTGACAAATGATGCCCGTATAAATATGTGTCATAAACAATTAATCTGACTCCGCACCTTGATACAGCTAATAGCTTTCCATTCGAACAAAATGAAATAGATCCCGGCCGGGCCGCCGCTTTCGGATGTTATTTGTATTTATCGCCTGTTTTATGTGTTTGCTTTCATATTTTATACGCGTTCAATGGAAAACTGGAGTGATTTACGAGCGACGAACGCGGATAATCATCATTGCTGTTCATTTATTTTTGGGAATTGTGTGTATATGTGTGTTTACGGGGTGAAAATCAGAAAATCAGCAGGATTGATTGGGGATGGCGTGAACACAAATCGCGTTTCATTGCACTTCAATGATTAATTAATTTCGATTGCTTATCCCCTTTATGAGAAATACAGATACATTTTTTGTTTGTTAAAAGTGATGAGTATGATGAATGTTTCATTAGGTAGAATAATTATATTGTGGATTACCGAGTGTTGTATATTTTCGGTATGTTGGCAAAGAGATAGTAAAGAAAGTGAGGAAGAAGGGAGGTCGTTAGGAATAATCGCGCGCGGTATTTACATCGAAATTTCCGAATTTAAAGTAAACGAAGTTTCTCCGATATGCAGCTGTAACATTTTATTACGATCCAACCCTATCTGAACAGACACCTTCAACAATATCCAAACTAACGGCCCCCCGTGTTAAATTATTTACTCCGGGCCGGGCACAGATATCTAGACGTCCGTCCTGTTTCATCCCTCAGGAACACACCAGAAAGAACGGAGACGGCAATCGAGAGCCGTGTATCGGGCGCGACTACATCGAACGCATTATATATAATTACATTCGCAATCATTACGATGCAAATTTCTTTAACTTCTATATCCAGTGTTTGCAAACGGACGTCTTGGAATAATATTCGGGATTAATTCCGGCGAATATCTCCGGGCAGATCAGCGGGTAATGTTTCTTATCCCCCACCTAGTCCCGGCAGCCGCCCCCTCACCCTGTTCGCCGCGCTCTTTCCCCGAGGAACCCTTTACTTTCGACACACGAAATATTACGTTTGTTCTGTCTGCGGGTGGCGCGATAGGCCCGATACAATTGCTTCTTAACTTTACGACGCGGGGAGTAGAAAATATACACACATATATAGTTAAATTGCACCCCACGCCCCCTGTTTTACAATACATTTCACGTTTTATAACACCAAACTCTACAACAATCTCGTACGCTCTAAGATCATTTCGAAATTTTATTATCGTTTAATATACAGTTTGTAATTATCTTATATAATTCATAGATTAAGTTGGTAGATATGCCTCTCTTACCTTATCTATGGAATTATTATAAGCCTAAAAACTATCAATATGTGAGTAGAATATAAATTGTTTGAGGAAATTATGCGTGAAAACAAATTTTGCTTGCTCGTCAATATAATGAATGGCAAGTACTGGCTGGTAAACGCAACCGTGCATAATAATTTATTCAAAGGCCGGACATCAAGTGTGGATATTAGGCATTTATTAAGAAACCATCTTGGGCTCATGCCGACGTAGATTGATTATAATATGTTTGTAGATAATAAAATGTAACACAAAACTATTAGACAGTTAAAATATGTATATTTTGAGTGTTGTAATATTTATATTTATATTATTATCATTTATTTTTTGAAAAATTACACACTCCACAGTACTTTGGAAAGCAGTTTAAGCCATTAGTTCTATCGGTAAGGTAACACCTGCTTCAATCATTACTTTCAATAGTGTAGTTTTTCAGACATGCATAATATTCATTAAGAATGCATTTGCAATCAAATGTTTATTAAAAAAAAAATAAAGAAATTATACAATTTGATTTTCAAAGTAAATTGTCATAAATTTTTCTTGTTAGTCACATTTAGAGAAAATCTTTGTTTTTGACTCATTAGTACGTATTAACCTATTAATTCAATATCTTAATAACATGCGTCATACATTTTTTTCTCTATCTTGAGGTGGTCTTGTGCACCTCTGGTGGTTATTTCTCTAGTTATTCAATGAAGTTCTTAAACTTTTCTCACTGAATCGTCTTGAGTTCTTTTCTTTATAAGCTTCGCATTCCCTCAACAAATGTAGAATTATGGTATACGTATGACATTCGAATGTTCTAAAACTACCACAAACATTCCTCCATGTACACGCTTACGACTACTTTTCAATAAAAATTTAAATTTATTAAATAAATCTTTAACTAATACCGACTGGTCTCCTATATACGCTTGTAATGATCCTCAACAATGTTACACTATGTTTCATGACTTAATTTTAAATAAATTTTACAATTGCTGCCCATTTACAACTGTTAAACAAACTAAGCCTACATTAAAACATCCTTGGTACACGGCAGAACTGTTTAAACAAAAGCAAATTATAAACACTATAACATTGATTAACAAAGTTGAGTATTCAGAATAAAATAGATTACCATAACAATATCTTAAAAGCGCAAAAAGCTTATAATAGTGCTAACATAGCTTCACATGTAAATAAAATCAGAGAGGTATGGAAAGTAGTCAAAGGTTTTAATAATGAGAATTCTCGTGAACAAAAACACACAGTCGACTTATTGCCAAATGATTTTCAGCAATACTTTATACAAGTTGTAAATAGTTTGGTAAATTCACAGTCTGACAATAATGATTATGTAAAATTATTACAAAACAAAAATGTTGCATCTAATAACTCATTATTTACACACCAACTAACGCTGAAGAATTAGATAGTATTGTAAAAAGTTTTAAAAATTCTATTACCAGGGATTATTATGATATTACTGCATCTCTAGTAAAAATTGCAATACACCAAATTACCACTCCTCTTGCTTATATAATAAATCTGTGTAGACAGGTGAATTTCCAAGTCAATTAAAAATATCCAAAGTAACACCAATACATAAAAAGGTGAAAAAAATTATCCAAAAAACTACAGACCAATCTCTATAATACCATATTTTTCAAAAATCTTTAAAGCAGTAATCTACAAAAGGTTGTATTCTTTTATAGACCCAAAGCTAAGCAATGCCCAATTTGGATATAGAAAAGGCAAATCTACAATAGGTCCTATGTGCGAGTTGATTAAAACTATAAATCAAGCTTTTGAACGCGGGATCGAACTGAGTAGCATATATTGATCTAAGCAAAGCTTTTGATTGTGTATGCCACACAAAACTGTTAGATAAACTGCATTATTATGGAGTTTGAGACTATACTTTAAATCTGTTTAAATCATATCTTACAGAAAGACAACAAGTGGTGTCATTTAATGGGAAAATATCAGAAATTGCTAAGTTAACATATGGGGTGCCACAAGGGTCTATTTTGGGTCCTTTGTTGTTCCTTGTATACATTAATGATTTGGAAGTAAATGTGCAAGCAAGTAATGTGTACATGTTTGCGGAAGATACTACTGTTGTTCAAAACATAGATGACATTAACTCAGATATTTATGCAGCTTTAGGTCAAGCAGAGACTTGGTTTGAAGCTAACGGCCTAGTAGTTAATAGTGGTAAAACTGAGTTTTTGTCTTATGCTATGACTACACAAGAAGCTAAAAAACATATTAAGTTTATGGGAGTTTATTTCCAACCCAAACTCAACTGGGAGGTGCAGGTAGATTATCTAACCAAACAAATTAATAAAAACTTATATTTACTTAGAAAAGTTAACAAAAATATAGATTTTCAAACTGCAAGAATGGTGTACTTTGCAGATATACAATCCTTGCTATACCAAAGTATTCTTTTGTGCGGTAGTTTACCACAAGCAAAAAGAATATTTATCATTCAAAAAAGGGCTATACGAATTATGGCAGGGGTCAATACAACAACATCTTGTAGTCCTTATTTTAAATCATATAATATTATGACAGTTCTTGGTTTGTATGCTTTGAATTGTTTAATATACATAAAACAAAATTCAGCCAAGAAACAGAGACAAGTGGACAATCACCAACATGATACATGCTTTAAAAACTAATTTAATTATTCCTAAGCATCGTTTACAGAAAACTCAGCTATGAGTATATATGATTCTATTTCTATCTATTAGCCCATTTCGATCCATTGTCGGATGTAGGCCTCCCTCATATCTGTCCATCTTTTTCGTTCCTGTGCTACTCATATCCAAGCAAATCCAGCTATCCTTTTCTCATCGTCACCCTACCTAGTTTGCGGTCTTTCCCGTGGTCTTTTGCCAATCCAGGGTCTCCATTGCTGGATGATGTTATTTCATCGACGGTATTTGTATCGTACATTATGCCACGCGAAATTCCACTTCAGTTCAAGGATTGTTTCGGCTAGATCAGCCACCTTTGTTCTCTGTTTTATCCACGTATTTCTTTTGTGGTCTCGCAATGTGTAGCATTCTTCGTTTCAATGTTCTCTGTGCTACTGATAATTTACGTAAGCTGTCTTTAGTAAAGGACCAGGTTTGGGCCCCGTAAGTAATTACTGGTAATACGCATTGATCAAACACTTTGGTTTTTAAGTGTTGCGGTATGTTTTTACTCCTCAGTACAAAGCTTAGGCGCCCGAACGCTTTCCATCCTTGTTTTATTCTTCTCTGAATTTCGATCTCCTGCTAGTTCTTATTTGGTCTGATGTTTTGACCTAAGTATATATATTCCTCCACCTGTTCCAAGACCAAATTTGCTACCTCAATTTGCAGTTCTTCTGTTTGGTTTGTCATCACTTTGGTCTTTCCTGTGTTCATTTTCAGTCCTACTTCAGCCGATCTTGTTTCTATTTCTTCGATCTTTAACTTCAGGTCTTCTCTTGTTTCAGCAAATATTGCAATATCGTCTGCGAATCTGAGGTGACTTAATCTTTGTCCATTTATGTTAATACCTCTATTCTCCCAGTCTAATTTTTTAAATATGTCATCCATAGCTGATATAAATAATTTTGGCAAGATAGTGTCTCCCTGTCTCACCCCTCTGTTAATTGGTATTGGTTCTGTTTCCTCCTCTAGTTTGATTTTCATAGTTGCGTCTTTGTATATATTATGCAGTAGTGTTATATATCTATGGTCTATCCTGCTGTTATGGAGTGCCTCTTCGACTGCCCACCATTCAATGGAGTCGAACGCCTTTTCGTAGTCTACGAAAGCTATGTACACTGGTAGTTGGTATTCAGTGGCCTTTTCTAAGATGGTTCTTATTGTCAGCAGGTGGTCTGATGTGCTGTAACCCTTTCTGAAGCCTGCCTGTTCTTTGGTTTAATAAGCTTCGAGTTTATTGGTTAGTTTTTTATTAATTATTTTAGCAAATATCTTGTACATTTGCGAATTAAGTGTTATTGGCCGATAGTTAGCTATGTTTTGTCTATCTCCTTTCTTGTGTAGTAGTATGGTTGTAGCTTGTTTCCATTTGTTGGGTATATTTCCTTCTTGCAGGCATTTATTATATATGATTTTTAGTGCGTCTACTACCGCTTCCTCTCCTACTCTCAGCATTTTGGTCATAATGCCATCACTGCCAGGTGCTTTATTATTTTTGGCTTCTTTTAGAGCTTGGGCTGTTTTATGTTTGTCAATTTCTTCTATGTCCTCTGATCCTACGTTGAGTACTTTCCGTTTGAGATTTTCCTGTGTGCTGATGGGTGGTTTCACTTTTAATTTGTATAGATCTTGATAGAAGTTTTTAATTCTTTTGTTAATCAGGACTTTGTCTCGTATCTCGATACCATCTTCGTCGAGAATGGATATTAATTTGGCTTCACCAAGTACTTGTTTTAGTGGTCTCATATTTTTATTGTTTAATATATTATTTGCTCTATTTGGTTTTCTTTCTTATTTATCCCGTCCTGTTTTGTTGCTTTTCTTATTGTTTTAGAGATTTCTGTGAATTCTTGTGTGTGTTGTTTTCCATTATTGGCTAGTATCCTTCTATTTTTCAAAAGGTCTTTAATGTTGTTAGAGATTCCTTTATCCCTTGGTTTTGTGTCCTTTGCTAACCTTTCACTTGTGTTTCTGATGATGCTAGTTATTACGGCATTCATGTTACGTAGGTTTCCTGATAGTTTCTCTTGGCATTCTTTTCTAATTATATCTTTGAACTGTTCTCGGTTTTCTTTCAGTTTTTGAATGTCGATTTTAGGTGGTGCTGGCATCATTTCTTTTTTACGAGTTTGTGTTTTAAGGTTATTTTGGCTCTCACTAATCTGTGGTCGCTCCCAGTCGTAAAGTTGTTAAGCGTGGTTACGTCTGTGATAATGTATAATTTTGAGGATATGATGTAGTCTATTTCATTCTTGGTATTTCCATTTGGGCTAACCCACGTCCATTTCCTCTGGGGTTTCTTTTTGAAAAATGTATTCATCGCAAATAGTTCTTGTTGTTCCAGAAAATTGTATAGTGTGTTCCCACGTTTATTCCTTATTCCGTGTCCATATCCCCCTACCCTGTTTTCGTCCGGTTCTAGTTTTAATCCTAGTTTGGCGTTGAAGTCTCTTACGACGAGAGTGTATTTGCAGGGATTCTTGTCTATGGCCATAGCGATATCTTCGTAGAAGATTTCCACCACGTCATCTTCATATGCTGTTGTTGGGGCGTATACTTGGATAACCTTAAGAGTAGTTCCGGCTTTAATATCTATGCATGTATATGCAACTCGGTCTGATATACCTTTGTATATTGTTACGCATGTGGCTAGTTGTTTGTTTATTAAAAACCCTACTCCTCCGGTGCTGTTTGGTCCGCACCCCATATGGTAGAAGGTATTTCCTGATACTAACTGTGTGGCGCGTTTGTCTTTTCTTCTGACTTCCGATAGCCCTAATATATCCCATCTGATCTTTTTAAGTTCTTCTTCCAGCTCGAGAAGTCTTTCATCGTTCTTCAGTGAGCGAACGTTGTAGGTGCCAATAATTAGCTTGCTCTGTTGTTGGTGAGATTTCTGTGATATTGTTGTCGAATTTTTGCCTCCCCCAGAATTCTTGAGGCAGATCGTGTTAACGGTGTGGGGCTGTGGTATTACATACCCCCCACCTGGGGTACTTTTCGTTTGAAATTTGTCTTCATCTTTAAATATAAGGGGTTCATGGCATTAAAACGCCACGCTTGCCGAGCGTGTTGGCGAGTCCTGTTTACAGGATTTAAATCAGCCGCCTATTCTGGGTCAGACACTGTTGCAGCCGCCCAATCTGGAACAGACGCTGCAGATTTGTAGCCGCTCATTCTGAGTGCAGACGCTACATTTGTAGGTTTTGGTCCACCCCGGGTATTTGAATTTCCCGTTACCACCTGTATCTAGGAGGCACTATCCGCCACCTGGGAAGACGCCCGATGGGGGACCTACAACCCCACTCGGTTGAATTACATTTCCTTAATTCCCATTTTAATGGTTATATCGCTATGACTCGGTCGCCAGAGCCTCGTTCGTTATCTAGCAGCGGGCACCGCGTGCAGGAGAGGTTGACATTTAGGTCGGACTTACTTGGTGTTACTGGCCGTCACCCCTTACCCAATATATGGTTAAAAATCTTTAATTTTCTTCCTCTTCAGATCCAGGAACTGCCAATTAAAAGATATAAAAGTATCAAGAAGGATAGGTTGACAGAAGCAGTTCTGTACTCGTACAATGATTTTTTTAATATATTGTGGTAACTGTGATACAAACTTATCTGTAATAATATGTACCCATTTTTTTTTTTTATATGTTTGTGTCTGTTTTTGCTATAGATTATAGGCTTATTTTAAACTTACTAATATTTTGCAAACCTCAATTTTATGTATGCAATATCGTTTTTTAAATTTATTTTGTTTTGTATTTTGTATTTTTACATTGATTTTTTATATAATTGTATATTGCAATTTTTATGTACCTGACTGATTCAATCAATGTTATGTTGTAATAAGAATCAATAAATATCTATCTATGCATCTATCTAACATCTATGTGATAGATATAAAATGTGATACTAGCCGTGATATTTTAATGTGTAATTATGTATTTAATAATTTTAAATTTGCCGACTTTAACGTAACCAATATTTTTTTGCTGAATATTAATTGGTCCGCCTTTTTTTTATAATTGTGATGTAGATAATTGCTTTAATTTATTTTACTCTGTGTTGCATTTTGCTATTGACTGTTTTGTTCCTAAAAAAACTGAGGCGTGAAAAAAAATTTCTAGTTTGGTTTAATAAAGAATTGATTTCACTTACTAGACTCAAAAAAACTGTTCATAAATGTTATAAATTTTCAAAATTATTGTCCGATTATAACAAGTTAAATTAACTCGTACTTTGTATAAAAGTTTCAGTACATGTTTATACAAGCAATATATTACTCAAACAGAAATCAACATTCAAAATAAACCCTAAACACGTTTGGAAATTTGTTAGTGACACTAGAAAAACTAATAATTTTCCAGCTACAATGTATTATAAACAAAAAACTTGCAATAATGGAGATGACTATGTTAATAGATTTACTGAATTCTTTTTCTCTATTTACGATACACAAATTCATCCAATTCCATTGTTTGATTTAAAAAAAAACGTATTACATAAAGCATTTCCAATAGTATGTTAGATATAAATAAAAAGATTCAGAACCTTAAACAAAACTTTAGCACTGGACCGGACGGTGCTCTATCTATGCTGTTAAAACAATGTTTTTACTTTTTAAGGCTTTTTCTAATGAAGCTAAGTTTCCTCAAGTTGAAAAACAGAGCTACATTTTGCTTTTGCATAAATCTGGAGCTAAGAAGGATATTACTAACTATAGAGTCCATCTAGTCTGCTATTCATAAGTTATTTGATCAAATTGTAACTGGTCAAATACAATAGATGTGTATATTTTAGTACAACAGCAACATAGGTTTTGTGAAGGTCGACCTCCTCTTACAATTTTTGTTTGTTACAAAAATGATGTTTTAAATGTCTTTCAATCAAGAGTTCAAGTTGATTCTATTTACACAAATTTTTTAAACGCTATTGATTGCGTTAATCATAGAATTTTGATTGCTAAGCTTCAAGCTTTAGATTTCATAAATCTGTTGTTGCGTGGTTGTTGAGTTTTTTGAAAAAATGTACTCAGTGTATGAAATTTAATAACTTTTTACCACAACCAATTGTTGTTCTATCTGGGGTTTCTCAAGAATTTCATTGTAGACCAATTCTGTGTTTACTCTTTATTAATTATCTTGTTTTTTTATTTTTTTTTTGTTTTTTTTTATTTGCTGACAATCTTAAAATTTATAGAAGAATATCACCTATCAATGATTGCATTAGTTTGAAAAATGATTTATATTCTGTTTATTCATGGTGTTTTATTAATAAATTGTTGTTTAACTCAAATAAATGTTTTTTGATAAAACAACAAAACTTTAAGTATTGTTTGACTATACTATCGATAATAATGTTTTGTAACATGTTACACAAATAAAAGATTTAAGAGTAATTTTTTACTCAAAACTAACTTTTGTTGAACATATCAACTATATGTGCAACCGTGCTATAAAAATGTTAAGGTTTGTGTACAGAATGTAATCTGAACTATCTCTAAGCAAACTACTTATTGTGCCTTGGTACGCTCTCATTTAGAGTAGGCTCCTTCAGTTTAGTTTCCATTCTACAGCAATCATATATGCAATATAGAACGCATTCAAAACAATTTTTTTTGTTTATTATCATACAAATTAGGGATTTTATCTAAAAATTACAATTTTAACCGCATTGCATTGCAATATAGTTTTTTGTCGCTGAAAATTCGACGCAAAAGAGCCAATTTATAATTTTTACGTGGACTAATAATGTCTGAGATTGATTGCCAAGAGTTACTAGTAACTCTTCCATTTCAAAAACTCAACAGTAATCTTTAGACTAGACAATCTTTATTATTTAGAGAATCTATTGATCTATCTAATAATCTAATTGATAGAATGTGTAAAATTGCAAATACTTTTTCTAATAATATTGATTTATTTTGTGTTTCAAAATGTACTTCTCAGTCAATTAAAATATGTTGATAAATAATTTTATATTTTTTTTATATATGTATTTTTTTTTCTATGTGTTTTAATATCACAAATTCTAGGATCTTTACTTTCTTTGTCATGCAAAATGTGGCTTTATATGTTTCCAGATTTTTTGTTACATTTTGATTGGGTTCACTGATAATTCTTCTTTCTTGCACCATTGTTTGGTGCATTTTGAATAATGTTAGATACAATTTTTTTAAACTTGTTGTTTACTTTTTATCGGCATATATGTATAGAGCAAAGATGCCCATATTATTTAATATCTATAGTAAGCTGTTCATAACAAAGCATCCTTGTAAAGAGGTCAACACGCTTCAGCTTGGTATATATAAAAGTGCAAAACTAGTTCTAAATTTGTTACATAGGTTATCATAAAACAGCCAACCTTTTTTGTAACATAACAGGATAGATTCCGTCAGCTTCTAGTGGTTTAAATAGTTTAAATGTACTAATTCTCATTTGCCAACATCCAATCTCTTTTGTTTGACACGTCAAAGTTGTTTTGCAGTAGCTTCTGCAAAGTTTTTTACCGTTTCTGTATAACATTTTTATTTTGTTTGAAAAGAACCAGTGTTTGCAGTGCAATTTTTTTTAAAGTTTTCTGGAGGAAAAAACATCGGGGTTTTTGAAGAATTAAAATTTGGGTTTCTTTTAAACGCTCTTACACCAGCTTCTCCAGAAACCATTTTTAGCTTTTTTGTTGCATTGTTATATTTGTGAGACTTGTTCTATATCATGCTTAGTCACAATTTCTTTGGACATTGTTAAATAGTTTTCTAGTGCTAGACTTTGCTCTGTCAAGTTTTTTACTTTACTAATCTAATTAAAGGTGTATTTGATGATGTTTGAACAGTTTTCTTTAAAAACTGATTTTATAAAGTTAACTAACATGTCTGAAATTAACTTTAGCTTTCAATTTGTTCTTGCTGTTCTAAAACAGCTCTTAATTTGCCTAAACTAGTATTTTATTATATATACATCCCAGTCAGTTTTCTTTGAGTTTTTATATTCTAGTAGAAACGTTTCTTCTGATTCAATATTAAATTATATGTATGCGTGGTTTGACAGCAAGAACTCATTCGACTCATGCTAATTTTTAATCACTTTGCTTGCTTTGTCATTTGCTAAAGTTAGATCTTTACTTCACTATGCGTTTTTGAATGAGAACAAATTACTTTTGTTCAAAATGTTATTAGTTTCTAAAATATATTCTAAAAGTTTTTTACCATTTGAGTTGAAGTTGGTGTTTTCATGTGCAATGGATTGTAAATTGCATAGCACACAAGAATAATTAACCTAGTCTGATACAAATTTGATAAAGATTTGACTGCTAAAAACCAATTACCCGGAATGTTTAACTCTTGTAAAAACATTAATCTGCACAACCTTAAACGGTACGGTATTTGAATTTTTTTTCCTTTGATTTTTTTACGCAACATTCTTACGGTTTGTCTTTATCTTTTTTAAGATAAAACCTTGCTTGCAAGTATATTCTAAAAAAATCCAGTTTTTATTTTTTTTCGGACATTTTGAGTCATAAATGGAACAAATTGAGTTTTTTTTTTTTAGTTTACCAATTGCTAAGTTTTGGTGACTCATGTTGTTTTGCATCTCCGGCCTGCTTACAGGGTAACTGGTTTCAATTGTGGCTCCATGTCAATATTTTTTTCAAGTTTTGCATTTTCTTCAAATTAACTAACATTTTTTGGCATCCAGGAAGCTTGTTTTTGGTAAGTTTTTTAAAACATTTGCAAATGAATTATATCCCATTTTGACTAAATCATATTTGTCTTATCATACAAAAATAAAACATTTACAAATTGTTGCAAATTGCAAACGTTCAACCTATTCCTAACAAAAGAAACAAGTCCAATTGCATTTTTGTCCAATCCATCAAACAACTTTAAAAAATATATTAATTTTTAAATTATCAAGCATTTAAAACAAAATAATTTCATCTTAAATACTCAATATGGATTTCGATTAAAACGTTTGACAACAGATCTTCTGCCTTATGTTAGTCACAAACAGAATTCTATTTTAAACAAACAAAAAGAAAATTTTGCAGTAGCTTAAAAAATTTCAAAGCGTTTGGCATCTTAATCTTGTCAACAAATTCCATTGTTTAAGTATTAATAAAAAAAAACTGTAAATCTTATCAATAGTTTTCTTGACAATAGAAAAATTATAGTTAAAGTTGATGATTTTAACACTGACCCCATAATCATAAATGCTGGAGTTTCTCAAGGTTCTGCTTTTCTGCCAACTTTATTTTTGATTTACGTTAATAAACATAATAATAATTTTGTAGATGATAGCACCCTTCATACTTTACACTTTCCAAAGATTATATCGACATATACGGCAAAGCGTCTTAAAATTTGTAGGTTAAAATCTATAGCATCTATAAACAAAGACCTTAAAACAACATCTGCTTCCAACATGATTAATTTTAACTCTAAAAAACTTAATTTTTTACTGTTTTAAAATCCAAATAATACCTCGGATTATCAATACCAAATATGAAACTAAACAACAAATCTATATCTTAATCTTCTTCAATTTTTCTTCTAGGAATTACAATCACACATAATTTTCTTTAGAACGACCATGTTGTCGACATAGTTTTAAAAGTATTTAGAAAACTAAGATTTCTTAAGTTTTTTTAAAACTTATATTTGTCTTTGTATTGAATATTGTTTTCAAGAATAGGGAGCAACATTGGAAAATACACTATCTCTTTTAAAGTCTATTCAGAATAGAGCTGTTTGAATCATTGCCAATCCAAAATTGAGTAATAACTTAGATACTTTACAACAC
The DNA here is from genome assembly GCA_963932245.1 of Tachinus rufipes. Lineage (NCBI taxonomy): Eukaryota > Metazoa > Arthropoda > Insecta > Coleoptera > Staphylinidae > Tachinus > Tachinus rufipes. The sequence continues at coordinate 59,598,778 of OZ010748.1, forward strand.
AAGTGTAATGTTGCAAATATTTGCATTTTCTATAGATAATTTAATGGACATTGTTTAAACAAAATACAAAACATTTTACCATCTGAACAAATATTTACTCGTAGCTAAAAATTTTAGAGATGTAAGACCAAAACTTTTAATAAATTTATTTAAAAACTAAAAAGTACTGACATGTTTATAAATAACAATTTATTACCTTAAAATGCAAAGAAACTTCCACGATTGCACTGTAAAAAAGCTGAAGGCAATAATCTAAATGCTGCAATTAAAAACAATTTATTAAAAGTTTAGTAATTTAAACTAGTAAAAGCAAGTTGAGAGAGCGTGGCGCAGTGGTGTAGGCATCCGGCCGCTGTACCGAAGATCGTGGGTTCGATTCCCATATACCGTGATATACTTTTCACGTTCTATACGCTCTCCCACTCCCCAACCCGCATTTGCCAGCGTGGGGTTTCAAGGCTAAATACCTTCTCTGAGGAGTGATAATTCTCTCCAGTGGTTCGGAATCCACTTAAAACTGTAGGTCCCTTGTAATGTAAGTTGCCAGCATACAAGCAGAGAAGAGGCTTATGTCCTGCAGTGGACGAAAACGGCTGAAAGAAAAGCAAGTTTACGTCACTAATAAACGTAATATTAAAAAAGATTAAAAAAAGCTTCAATATAATAAATTTTTTATAGGGCATTTTTTGACATAAAAAAGCAAATTTGTTCTTTTTTAAAACTGATAGAAAGTTAATTCAAAACCACACTATAGTTGTTAGACTGTACCAATATTGTTCAGCTAAAAGGCGTTCAGGAAGCAGCAACAAACTAAAAACTGTAGCCTTGGAGGTTGTGGCATATGTCAAATATAACATGATTATATTATAAATTAGTTATCCAAATTCATCCAAAGAGCTGATGTCTTAAATCATGCAACATTTAAAATTTAGATTCTGCATCCGTAAACGTACAGAAAAGTTAATTTAGATTTATATTAGATTTTAATTGTAATTAGTTAGGTTTAGTTTTTGTGTATGAGCACTTCTTATTTCTTTCCTTCATATGTTTGTCAATCTTGTTCGTAATTTTGCCAGCCAATCCCGTCATTTGTTGCGTTTTTTTTCTCTAACTATCTCTCCATAAAACGGTCTGTCCCAGATGGACAAACCTACCAAAAAATTTCTGCAGTCAATAACAAACAATCCAAAGTGAATCACACCATAATTGAGACAAGCATCTGGTGCTAACTCCCGTTGTGTGCCAAAAGATAGTAAATATTAGAACACAGTAAAAAACAATTTTTTTGTAAATTTCCCTTTTCTCCTGTCTCTTAAATATATAATGATGTGCGGTTCTTTTTAGTTTTGTTTGTGTAGCAATTAAATTTTTATTTTTTAACTATATCTTTGTATCACTTAATAAGCTCCTTCTTCTTTTAGTAAATATTTTTAAGAAATCCCGTATAATTCACACCGGTAATGTAGTGGCACTTAAAGCATAAATAAATCTCCGTTGATTACAGTTGATTTACCCCGGCCGCTTACCTTGTTATGCTACAAACAGGCGTGACAAATTTGGCGCAAAAAGCACTGTTTTGAAGAACATTCACAGGAGCAGAGATGACTTGTTAAATAAGCCTGATTTTTAATGATAGTAACACTTGAAATATTGTTTGGTGTCGCATAACAGAAGTCAAATCAACGAGGTAATCGCGGTTATGTTTTAGATATTGCTTAACGGCATTATATTAGCCAGTAGCGGGACTGGACACGTTTACTGCGGAGGATGACTGCTATACCAGCCACTTTAACGGTTGTGGTCATTCCAAACAGTTTGTCCATCTTTAATGTGAGGTTTACTTTCAACTCAACAGATTTTTAAGTAGTAGTTGGTGAAAACATAGGAGAACCATACAAAATTATCTCATTTCCGTCCGGAAATAGTGGGTTGTCCATCTTACTGTAATGTAACACAAATTAGACATAAACACTAACAAATACACTTTTAGCTTGTTCTTGATGCGAACGTTCTACATTTTCTGACCATTAGGTTTTTGGATCTTAAAACGGACCAGAGATAACACTTTTAACACAATAAAAGTTCCGTCAAATTTGGGAACCAACTTGGTTGCAAAACCTCTAACAACAAAGAAAAGATAATACTGTACTTTTATAACGCAATCTTCCAGTCGTATGATCCAATCTTTAATACGGATGTTGTAATAATGGTCTTATTGCTACCAGGCAATGGTCAAATTTACCCAAACTAATTCCAACAATTTCAAATTTGCTCTCACTACTGGAAAACCGAGATAATTGAATATAATTTAAATAAACTGGAAAGAAACCAGTATGCTTCTCTGTGTTTATTGCAAACATTAGTTTTGGTAAGTACTGGTCTCAAAACCAGTAGTTTTCTTCACAATACTGCAATATTATAGTCTTTAGTTCATACAATACCAAAATTGTCAAGAAAAGATTAGATCTGTTTGTTGTTGAATTGTAAAACATTATTGGAAATCAACCGATATGAACATCTAAACCAAACAAAGATTTTGTCTTGCAAAATTTGTCGGATCTTTTGTTCGGTGGCGGACCGTACGAAATAATATTTCACTTATTTGGTAAATTGGTTTTGCATTACCAGTAGATACTTAGTATTAATTTTGATTATGCGTAGCAAAAGACCGATTAGATTGACGCTTTCAGAGTAGTACGTTTATTTGCGTTTTTTTAAATGTTTTTATGCATACTTAGTCAGTAATAGCATCAAGTTCCCTTTCTCATAGTTTTAGCCACACCACAATATCCAGTTATAAGGTCGTCGTAGTTTTTTTTTTTAAACCTTGACCTAAAGAGCTTTGTTAATGCACAACTTTCATGTGGTAGCGTCGTTAGCATCCCAGTAAGTGTCTGCTTTTAAAACATGTTTGTACAACTAACCACTCAAAATAGCAAAGTAGGGGTAAGCTTTTGGTCAAGTTTAAACTTCTTAGTGTACTAAGATTCTAATAATTGTTAACACCTTATTCGAAAGTTTGTTTTCAACTAGCTGGCAAAAAAGCGTTGTTAACTGGTTAAAAATTTCCTTGCAATAATTAATTTTAAAATTGTGTTGCTGTAGCATTATGGTCTAGCTTGCCCGCCAGACTTTCAGGGAATGAAACCATTTTAAAAACTGGTTGTCAAAAATTATCGTAAAACAAATCTTTGAGGTAGGGCTTTATCTTCTGGTTAGCCTGTAACAAACCTCAGATTTATTAATAACAAATACACGCTAATACTGCTTCAAATTAATTATTCATATTTAAGCGTAATGTTTGTTATTGATAAATTCCATTTAATATTACCATAACAATATTATCACTTGGTATATATGTATCTGGGCCTACCCGGTTATGAAAAGAATTTATGTGCATGTAAATAAAGTTGCTTACATTTCCAAATAATTAATCTAATTAATTATTTGGCAATTGAGCAACGTTTTCAGGTCTGGCAATAAATGTAACATGTCAGCGTAAAATGACCTGTTGGACCGCGGACACGTGTCTTGTATTTAGTAATTTAGTACTTAGAACTTACCTAAGAAATTAATCCGTAATGTCGCGGCACACTTACACAATTAACCCATTCGGGGGCCCCGTAACACGAACGCTGTATCCTGCACGGCGCACGTGGCACTACCATATCGGGCTAAACGTAGTCGCGGGGCCCATAAGCGTCCCATGTGGGGTTTACAGTAATTATTTAAGTTATGCCGAAAAACTAGAAACTTCCGAATTTTGGTTAATTAAGTGTTAGATTAATTGATTAAAATTGAATAGTTTATGTTAGACTGTAGGCAACCCGTACAGCTTTGGTTCTTTTGGATTTAGCGTCCAAACCAGTGGGCCAATTGAACCGGGGTTTGCGGGTAGCAATTAGGTTAATAATTGTCTTGTTTGTAAATAGTTAATTTTAAGTTTAATTAGTTATTAATTTATGGATGTATAAGCCACCCCCTATACATCCAACAGTTTAATTTGGCATCCCTGATCCTCAATTTTTTCTTAACTAATCAAAACCCTTTCTCCATTCCGTCTTCTTTTGGTTTTTTTATATATACCGCGGTTTCATATTAGTAAAGCCAGTCAAGCTTGGATCCCGCCAAGTACACCACTAAGAAGTCAAGCTTGGACACCACCAGTGCTGAGTTGAGTTGGCTTTCTAGTGAGTTAAGCTGTCATTCTAGAAGTCTAGTTTAGACTCAGTCTAGCTTAGAGTCAAGCAATTGAAGCCAGTAATCCGTAAATTCGAATCAGTCCAGTTTCGTGTAGACCAGCCGTAAGAGTCAGTCCTGTTTAGCATGTTTATTTCTGACACCTTTCCTTTTTTTGTCCGAGGATTGTGCGGCGTCAAAAGATGAGCTTCCTCAAATTTCTGTCAAGTTCCAGGACCCCGCCGACAACTCCAGAACCTACCCTGCTAACTTATTCCTAATTCCTTCTTGTATATACGCCTGTGCACTTCTGATCTCCAGCTAACTAGTAAACCCTGTGATCACGGCTGTTACTTTTTTGGCACAGGTGACTCTTCCCATTTAGAAGGAAGAGACGTCACAAGCCCACATTATTTTTTCAGTTATTAAGTAGTATTTTTGTGTATTTTGTCTATCTGACATATTTAATTGCCTGAAACTTTGTAATAAAACTGCTCTCAGCTCGTTATCAGGTACAACCGTCTGTAAGAACTAGTGGTTAAAATCAAGATTTTGTCAAAACGGAGATCTGAGTAAAAAGTTGCTTTAGTTTTTTAAAACTTTTTTCTTAGTCTGTCCAAGATTAACAACACATTTTTTAAAACAACCGCAATAGACGTGTTGTGGCTCCCAAAAACGCTGGTATAAACTAACAATACCATAACGCTATTTCCAAAAAGCGTTGCGGTTCCCTAACATACAGATCGGTATGCACTCTTTTTATGATCCAGTTATTTTAATTTTATTTTGCAAAATTTTTATTTTTCAAGGTTTAGCTAAGTTCAGCAGTGCTTAAGTTGCTCAGAACCTTTTTTAGGATAGCAAGATGCCGAGTTCTTGTTTTTTACCAAAACTAGGATGTTGTCCACATAAACAAAAACATTGGACTTCATTTCCAAAACAATGATAATATTAAAGAAACGCTTAAAAGTTTTGAGAATTAAATGCAATATAAATGGCATAACTGTAAACTGGAACAGTTTACTGCCGGAAATGGTAAATGCGATAATTAGTTCCATTTAATGCAAACGGGTATCTGCTTTAAATGCTTTAAAGATTGGGTTTTTGAGGTTGTCTTACTGGTAACACATTAGTCTGCTTGCCCGGCTATAGTCAGGAAGTAATCTTAAGAACGTAATGTTAAGAGTATCCTTAACTGACAGGCAAACAGTTTGCAGCAGTTTGATTAGCTTGTCTTTTGCGGCATTATCAATCCAGGCAAGTTGTTGCGTTGGGTCATATTTGTAGGTGGCAAAAGTAGGTAGCGACCGTAGCACAATGATTTAGTGCAAGGACTGTTGTGCAGGTAGCCTGGGTTCGATTCCCGGCAGCGGCAATATCTAATTTGTCAAATATATTTGGATGCGGTTGTCTCCTTTGCAAGGCAATGGCAAACCAGCAAAATATTTGCCTAGTAAACCCCTCTAGTGGTGTGGTTCGGATTCCACTTTAAACTCTAGGTCCCGTATGTTTGTGTGGAACTATTATCGCGCACCATAAACATACGTGAGGGGTGCCGACGCTCGTAGCGAGTATGGCACAATAAGAAGAAGAAAAGTAAAATGTTATAACCTAGGAGCTTCTGCTTTTGCTTTTTGTTAAGAGTGGACATATTGTGCATGTTTTAAATTCGGGGTACCGTTTTTTTAATACATAAAAACATAAAATTTTTGCTCAGGCTCTAAATTTGTCACGCATTATTGTTTACAAGGAAAACAACCGGGGTACATTAATTGTGATCAACGGGGTTTGCTTTATGTATACCTTGGGCGCCACTACTCTAGAGGTGTAGACGATACGGCACTCTTTAAATATATTTACTTAAAAAAAAGTAGAATAGGGGTTATTGAGTGATACAAGAATATAGTTGGAAAACAAAAATATATTCTCTACACAAACAAAACCAAAAAAACGCACAACATTATAAAGTTGTTACTTGCTGTGTTCTAACATTCATTATCTTTTGACACATAACAAGAGCTAACACCGGATGCTTGTTTCAACCGTCTCAAAATCTATTTCAGATTGTTTGCTATTGACTGCAAGATCTTGGACAGTAGGTTCTTTGCCTTTTTCTATCCGAGACGGTCGGTTTTATAAAAGATAATTAGAAGAAGATACAACAGATTACTGAATTGGTTGTCAGAATTACGGACAAAACTCAGAGAAGGAGAGAAATACACAAAACTTGAATCTAATTAATTACAATTAAAATCTAATGTAAATCTAATTAACTATTCAATGCGTTTAGGGATGCAAGATCTAGATCTTAAAGGTTCTAGATGTATTTGGATCCAAGCAATACAAGCCAAAATTAAAACCAAAAGTCTTTCAATAGAAAAGATAAAGAATTTAATGCTAGCAAAACTGAAGCTACACATTTAGTAAATTTTAAGCATTCCCTGTTAAAGGTTATTTTTCTTAAAAAAATATAATAGCTGGCACTATACTACAGTTTAAAATCCGGTTAAAGCCTATATAACAATTAACAAACAAAAAATTTGTTTAGTTTTGTGTATGCAGACCAAATCAAAGGTTTTTATTAACTGCAGCTCACAAAAATAATACTTTTGTATTTATATTTTAAACGTCAAAATGTGATGTTAATGAATTGTTTAATATAACATAAAAAAACCTTTGAATTTAAACAATTAAAAGTACAAGATTTTAACAGTTTGCAAACTTTGAATATTTGCAGATTATAAGTCTCTGCAAATACTAAACTTAAAAATTTATTTTGTGTTGATAGTACAATTCAAAAAGTTTCTCATAAAAATGTTGGTCTTACATCTCCAAACTGTCAGTAAATATTTATTAAAATTTCTAGCAAGCTTTGTACTATGAGTAGATATTTATTTATTTATGGCAATATGTTTTGAATTTCATTTTAACAACGTCCATAAAAATATCAGTAGAAAATGCAAAGAAATGCAACATTACGCCAGCGATGTAAAGTATCTAAGTTTAGTATTGATAATTTATCAGTTAAAATTGATTGATATAATTTTTAGAAAGTATGAAGTATGAGAGATGCTGTCATCTGCAAAGCTATTGATAAGGCTTTTGATTATTTAAAGAAATTTGTTAATGTCAATCAACAATGCAATACAATTCGGCAAAAGAGCAGAACCAGTTTTTATAATTTTGAGGTCTAAACTAAAACTATCAACCTTAACTAATTTTTTTAATGTTAAACATTTGATAATTGCATTCAATAACACAATGAACGACAACTTAAAACATTAGTATATATTCCTCACTAGATGTGAAGATAATTTGCACAAGACATTTATTTTAAATTAAATGCCATCAAATCAAAAATTAATGCAAGGTACATTGAATGAAAATGCATAACACTAGTGTATTTATGCGTCTCTCAAATGGTGAGATAATTTGCATAAGATTGCAATCAATTAATTTAATTTGTTTTAGTAAGTACTATTATACAGCTAAGTATTTGTAATCAGTTTACTTGTTTGTGTAACTAATAAATAAAATAATTTTAGCCATAGTTTTTTTGTTACATTCAAATTTTAGCCATAAGATGTTTCAACAAGTGGCCGCAAATAATGTTTGACCCTGTTTTATAATCTATCTCTATGTATAATATTTAGTATTTTTAAACCTATCACTTTGTGCTTAATTGTACTTTCTGGTTTGCTAATTCTGTTCCCGATGTATTGCTTTATATGTAAGAAATATATTGAAACAAAACTTAAATATTTACTACAATATGTTTATATAGCACATACGTACAAACACTATCATTCAAAATATTGAACAATCAAATGTAAATCAAATTGTGATGCAATATTGATTTGTATGTCTTACAATTGGTTGTCAATTCCATTATATTTATTATTAACAGTTGCATTGAATTTTTGTTTACGATTCTCCCCATCATATGACTGATATAAACGTCTTGCGACGTGCAGCGCTTTGTTCCCATGTATCCATTCCCAATTGAAAACAGAAGCAATCATATTTCAAAGAGACCATTAAGCCCGGAGACAATATTTGACAAGATGTACGACGTGTGGGTTATAGATATTGATATCCGAGTCAGGTAGTGGGCCGTTACCACCCCAAAGTCTATGGGGAAACAACGGGCCATCAATATATATCCCTGTATCGCTTTGATAGTTCTGTCGCGTCCCAACCATCGCGTCCAATCAATGTATTGGATTATGTGTCGTTTGTCGTCTCTTCCTGCCAATTATCTCATGTATGCCCGACATGGCTCACGGGCCAGTTGGCTTCAGGTCACACCGCGACGTGTCTCTCCTTAATTAAAGCACGCTTATTATTTTTAACTAATTAACCACATTTAACGTCTGCCAGTGTCGAATTAAATATGCATACATGCTCTAAACGTCTATTGTGCTTCCCTGCTATTTCGTAATATCGTGGAACGAATCAAAAATGATATGAGATGGCATCCTAACACATGTCAAAAGTTTTTCCTTACATATTCACGTCTGGGCGTGCGGGATGTGAATAGGAATACACACGCTCCAACTAACATTGACTATGAAATGAAAACTCGGTTCGGTTTTTACACATTACACTGCGGGCACGTTACACATTACATGCATGCCGCACGCCCGCAACACAATCAGAAAATGTTTGTTTAATAAACCTTCACGAGGTGTCAGACAAGGGGGCCCCCGCGTTATTTCCTATTTAGAGTCTCAGGAAAAGTTTCTAATTTATATTATTATGCGAGTATGTATACATATATCTGGGTGGGTTTTGTTCGTTTTAATGTGGCGATGAATTGAACCCGTCTACCGCATTATAACATGTAACGTGCCACTGGATTTTTAAATAGAATGCAAAACGAAGAACGAAATTATAAATGAGTTTACGAACTCATCATGTATACATGTATATTTTCACAATATATTAACAACATGTTTAAATCAGAACAAAGCCTGCAATGAATACATCATAAAGCATCGCCTGTTACAGCAGGAGTTAGTCCTAAAATAACGATCCAAGGAACAAATGCTGAAACTCTTATCAACAATTTCCTTCTTATAATTATTTATTTAATGATATTGTTAATTCTCTTGACAATAAAAAGTTTTTTTTAAATCTCATATAAATGTATGGTATTTTCTCAATCCTACTCAAAAGCAATGTAAAATATAATTATAATATTAATTAATAATACATAGTAAGAAGTCTAAAAAGTCTAAAAAGTCATTAAAAACTTAAAGAATAATTAAAAAACTAATATAATTGTTTTTGATTTTATACATTTTTTGTATAGTTTAAATTTGTAGTTAATAGTCCCACCACAGCCATTAACTCTTAAATCTTAAATCTACCTAGAGATTGTATTGACACTTTATTAGTGCGTTTTCCAAAAAGATTTAATTATGTTTGTTCATTTTATCATTATTAGTTTTTATTTATTGCAGCTTGTCTTTTCTTCAGTTTATTAATTCATTCAATAATATCTATTAGCAAACAATATTTTCTCATTACAAAGTTCCACCTTCTTTTCTTATTTATTTTCATTTTTACTAACGATCTATTACACTTTTTTTTGTCTCTAACTTTGCCCAACTATCTAATATTCAATATCAGCTTGCAACTCCACATTTCAAATGCTTTATTAATACGCATTTGGTTTTTATTTTTGATCGTTTATGTTTTGTAAAAAAACTTTATCCAATCTTTTTCTATAATTTTATCTCGAATTTGTTGCTCAATATTTTGCTTTTTTTACTCAGAATTAATCTTAGAATTAAAAAATTTAAAAATAAACAAGATGTATTATTTAAAAAAAGTTTTGCAAATTTTCAGAATAAAATGAACATCTTGTATATTAAAAATATAATTAAACAATAGTTTGTTTAAAACCACAAAACTTTTGTTTGAAACTTTTTTTAATTTCTTTACTATTATAGAATTATTTAGGTGTTAATTTTGACTAACCCTGAATATTATCTGAATTTACTAGTTAATTTTTTTGTAAATCTATTTAATTTGTTTTTTTTTTAAATTTTATAAAAATCTACTTTGTACTCTTTCTACTTATTACTTTTTTAGAACTTTTTTTTATGGTGTAACTTGTCGATGTGTTTAATCGGTTGAATAGCACCAGATAGTACTTTTTAGTTTTTAGTTTAAACCATTTTTTCCTAACATTGTGTCTTTCTATATAGTTTATATGTTTTTTTTTTTGCGGTATTTTTATTCCAATTTTGATTGTGTTTCATGTTCTTTCTACTCATCTATTTTTTTGTGCTGTTTTAAGTTTTTTTATCTCTAATTTAATTTAATTTTACAAAAAACATTAAAAAAGTAGATTCTACGTGTTTGGTGTTCTTTTCACTATTTTTAGCTTTATTTGCATTTCAACCAACACAAATACATAGTCACATATATCTGCATCCGGTAGCGCACATGTTTTTTTACCTTATTCTTATAATTCTTTTCTATTAATATAAAATATTTTTGATTTTTGTGTCTGAATTCAGGTGCTTTCTAAGGTACAGTTTTTTTATGGTTTTTAAATTAAGTGTTGGTAATTATTATCTACAAAAAATATCAGTTATTTTGTTCTCTTTCTTTTTCAATTTTTTACTTGCCTACTACTTTATTTTCACTTTCTTTTCTAATGCTAAAATTTTAGTTTTTTTATTACTATACTGCAAGTTTTTTTTTCTAAAATGTTTTATACTTTGTTATACTTTTCTTTTTCCAATGCTCACATTTTAGTCTTTTATCACTATATTGCAAATGAGTCTTTTGACTTGCGCCAACTTTAATCTTTGTTGGCTCAGTTTTATAATCTTCTTTTAATCCAAAACTGGTTAATTTGTGAGATACATTGAATAGATGTTTAAAATATTGCTGCCAAGAATACAAACTAGCAAAAAAAAAAAGAAATTTGAAAATGTCAACTATGAAGGATATGTAGGTTAGAAAAGTTTTAGAGGTCGGTGGAAATAGATTATTATCTTTTTTGACTTCTTCAAGCACAATATATGCTGGAGTTATATCAGTGGTTCCCAAACTTATTTGGCCTACCGCCTCCTTTCCAGAAAAAAATATTACTAAGGACCCCCTAAATTATTTTTTTTTAAATTTTAATAGCAATTAAACAGAAAAACATTTGCATTATGATTTCTATCTTTTTTGTCAAATATAGTAAAGAAAGGTGTAAATTAGAAACATTGAAGTTTAAAATTATAAAATTATTTATTAAACTTAAAAACTTAAAACATATGAAACCAGCTTAATAAGAAGGATAAACCTGGTATGCTGCTAATAATTTAGTAATCTTCGGTTCAATTTTTGTCAGCAGTAATCTTAAATCACCGCGGTTGACAATTTGCAATCAGTTTTTTTTGTTGTTATTAAATTGGTTATCGTACTGAATCCACGTTTTACTAAATATGATAAAGGAAATGCAATTAAGAACTTTTGAATTACAGCCCATATTTTAGGATAAATCGTAGAGATATCTTTTTGCAGTGCTCACAACAAGAAAGTATGTTTTTCATTTTTCTTTCTACTGCTGATAAATTTGGAAACTGGCTGAATTTTCCTCATCCAAACTTTTGTTTGTACAGAAAAAGTTTTGTCACAAATGCATAAATAACAGATTTTGTTTTATTAAATTCAGTTTATTACCTTAAAGCTGACGATTGCTAATTTATATTTTTAACAAAGTCGGTCAAGTCAATGTCATTTTTGGATTGAATTAAATTGAATCGTAAAGCATCATTTTTATCTTTTAAAAACTCCAACATCAAGTTAAACAGCTTTTAAAACCTAATTAAACAAACACTCTTTGACAACTAACAAACTTTTGTATGGAGCAGCAAACGATTAAATTCTTCATAGTTTTCAATATAAAGCTGATTAAATAATTTGTCATACTTCTAATTGTGTTGATAACTTTAATTACATATTGTAATAAACTATGTAGGCGTACACTTAAATTTTTGGCAACTAGACTTTTATTTGATCTCTTTTTACTTCTTCTAATACAATGTATGCTGGAGTTTTTCTATTTAATCCCAGTACCCATCTCCAGTATTTTGCTTGTATTGCTTCTAATTTGTTTTGTTCTTTCTACCCCCAAATTTCCGACCCATAAAGCATCATACTTTTAATTTTAACTAGACTATCAAACATTGTCCCTTTTATTTTCATACATTCAAACTTTCTTTCACCTGTTTTCCACATTTGTTCTACCACCTTGTTTGCTTTTCTTGCTAACTCTTGTATGTGCTCGTTATCGCCGTTATTTGCACTGAATACATATCCTAATTATTTAAATGATTTAACTTCTTTGATGTTTTTTTCCTCCCATTTCCAATCTTCTTTCTTATGTCTTCCTCCCCCTTTTCTAAACATCAACATTTTTGTTTTATCAACATTCACTCTTAACTTTTTTTTTCTGAAATATTTGACCATCTAATCTTATACTTTTTCTTATCCTTCCTGAAATTGGCTTGCCTGTCTGAAATTGTCTTATTTATACCCAGATCCTCATACAACTTTTTTTCTTATATCATGGCGTAGATCTTGTATGCCGTACCCAGTTAATCCTTTGCAGTTATTTACTAAATTTTTGGTTTTATTTTTGTGTATCGGGCATACAAAACCTTTTCTATTAACTGGGAAACCATTCTTTCTTTCATATTCTATTTATAAAATTACTCAATCAACTCTTTTGTACTATACATTCACGCTTTATTCTGTATCCCATCCATACCTTCTTTTTTTTTTCTCCTAACAAACTCGAAAAGTGTTCTTTTTACGCCTTTATTGGTATTGCTTTAACATCTCCCTGTTTTTTTAGTATTTCTTTGTTTATGTATTACCATGCTTTTTCTTTTGCTTCTGTTTTTCTTAATTTTTTTAATTTTTTTTTTATAAACTCACTTTTAGCTTTTTTACACTGATTCTTGTATGCTTTCTGTTTTTTTTTGCTTTTGTTGTTTCTGATTTTTAGTTTTTTCTTAGTACATTTATTGTTCTACCGTTTGCTTTTTTTTAATTTTCTTCAATATGTTTTTTTTACTACCGCTTCTCTGATTGTATCTTCTAATTCCTTGATTTTATCTTAATTTTTTTTAATACGTTAGCACACTTTTTTCTGTTCAAACTACCTTTTTTTTCACATTTTATTTCATTTTTATGTTTTCTTACATTTTTCCCAATTAAGCTCAGTTCTAATGGCTGGCGGTTTTATTCTACTCTTATTCCTACTTCAAATTTGTCTACTTCGTTCCAGTTTTTTTTATTCTGTTTTTTCTACTAGCGTTTTTAACTTTTGCCTAGTTTTTTTCATACTTCTGCTGTATATTGTTATTAATTTATATATTTTTTTCTTCCCACATTTTTTTTTGTATTCCTTTATTTTGTATAACACTATCCTTTTCTTGACTTTGTTTGTTTTATAATTTTGTTTTATTACTTGCTGCGTATCTACTTTCCGTTTATGTTAATGTCTGTTAAGTCTTTAACCATAACAAAAGTAAATATTATCAACTGTTGTGGAATAATACCTGTGTTATATATTGTATTAAAGAAATTTAAAAAAAAAATCAATTAAGTTTTTGTCAATAAGCTTTAATATATTTACTAGAATTTTATTGAGCTTGTAGCTTTTTTTGGCTTCATAGTCTTTAAAGCATGTTCCAGTTAATGTTTTATTATTGTGAGTCACTCCACTTCTACTGTTTTTATTGTTTGTTGTGTAGTAGTTTTTTTTACTTCAGTTTTACATTCATTCTTTTCTTAAGTTTCTCAAATTTTTTTTTTTGCATTTATAGTGCCGTGTATTTCTATTTTTTTACATTTTTTGGCCATCCATTTTTTTTTTTTTTTTTTAAATGTGGCTGGGGGAAGTTCTACCGGCCTGCGTGCAAAGCACTCATCTGCTAAGCCCCTATTCCACTTGGCGTTCATGTAAACTCAGCCCCGGAATCGCCATCCGGCATTATTTCGGGGGAGTTTGCCCGGACCTGCATTTCTGCAGACCGTCTGGTTCTCGTTTTTAGTTGTCTCTTACATTTCTTTTTGTTGGGCTCTTTCCTCGTTTGTTCTTTTTCTTTTTTTGTCTTCCTTGGCTTTCATTATATCTCTTACCATCGTAGATATAATGTTCCAGCAGTTAGTAGTGCTCAGCATGTATGCCATGATGTTTTCCGGAGTCAACGCCGCTCCGACTTGGGTTTCAGCCGTTCTCCGTTTGTCGTTCCATCGCGGGCATTTGAAGAACGTGTGTTCCACATTGTCCGTATCCTGGCAATATGCACATATTGGGGTCGCTCTTATTTTGAATTTGTGGAGGTACGCCTCAAAACACCCATGCCCAGTCAACATCTGCGTCAAGAAGTAGTTTGTTACCCCATGCCTTCTCCTTACCTATTTTTCTATGTTTGGGATAATCTTCTTTGTCTATTGGCCTACATTTTCTGTTTTCTCCCACCGGTTTTGCCAGTTCTTTAAAGTATCGCCCCTTAAGGTCAGCTTTTCTGCTGGATTCTTCCCATACCCGTTTTTCCTCTCTTCCACCAAAAGGTCTATGGGTAACATGTTGGCAACTACAAGGATTGCGTTAGTGGAAACAGTTCGGTATGCGCTGCATACGCGTATGGCCATCTTCCGCTGCAGTTTCAGTAGCATGTCTTTGTATTTCTGGTGTGCCAGGCCTCTTGCCCAGATAGGGGCGGCATATAGGATTATGGAATGCGATACTGCGCATAACAGTCTCCTTTTTTGTGCTGTGGGACCCTGTTTATTTGGCATAAGACGGTAAGATAGCTCAGTTATAGAGCGTTAGTGTAGCACGCTAACAGTCCCGGGTTCAATCCCCGAATATGACTAAAATAATAACTTTGCTCTTTATCCACCGGGGTGATTTGGAAGTCACCTAACAAGCCGTTGGTCCCATCAACCCCCTTCAAACAAGACTTCTGGGGCGATGTAAAATAGCTGTAAAACGCGAAATAAAAAGAAGAAGAAGCATCCTGACAGATGTTTCTGCCTTCTTGCTGGTGTTTATTATGTGCCTCTTCATTTTTGCTCCAGAATAAAAAGTCACGCCTAGGTATTTTATCTCGCGAGTGGTGGTGATATTTTTGCCTAACACTTCTACGGCAACTTCTTTGACCTTTCTGCTGTCGCTCAAGAGTACTGCTTCTGTTTTCTCCTCAGCTATTTTCAGTCTATTTTTCTTTATCCAGCTAGTGATTTGCTGTATTGCACAGTTTGCCGATGCTATTAGGTTCTCCTTGGGTTTTGCAGTGACTACAATTGCTAGGTTGTCTGCATATCCCACGGTTGTGACGTTTGGTAACATTTTCAGTCGCAGAACCCCGTCGTAGTAAACGTTCTATAGCAGTGGACCTAAAATCGATCCTGCACTTGACTTTTTGGAGCGTCTGCTCCCCCACTAGCAATGTTCTTTGAGAGAAATAGCTTTTCACCATTTGCAGCAGGTATGGTGGAATGTTTCTTACTTTTAGAGACCTGACAATACCCTTTCAAGGCGCCAAGTTGAAAGCATTTTTAACATCTATTGTGACCATCAGGCAGAGCTTCCTATGTCGCCCCTTCCATTTCTTGACTTGTCTACTTCTTCTATCACTCTTTCCATCGCATCCACCGTCGACTTGCTCTTTACAAAGCCATACTGTGACTTAGCTAGACCTCCAGTGTTCTCTAGCTCTTCCTGCTTTTTAGGAGACATAGTGGTCTGTAAGTTGGTATCTTGCCTTTGCTTGCGCTGTTTTTCAAGTAGTACTAATCTGACTGTTTTCCAGATTTGTGGAAACTCGCCGGTCTGTAACAGTTTGTTCATCACTTGCTGGAAGTTTTCTGTTAATGATTTAGCCACCATTTTTACAACCTCGGGAGGTATTCCATCAGGTCCGTGTGCTTTTTTTGGCTTGATTTTATTCGCCGCGTTTGTAATCTCTTCTTCCGTAAAGAGAATTTCCTGACTGTTTACTGTGCTACAAATCTAATTAATTTCCGGGTCTTTTAAAAAAAAAACCTTCGTTTCTTTAATAGCTACTTCTTCTGGTATGTTATTTCAAAAACTTATGCGGAGTGAGCTGGTTGCAAGTCAATTACCTTTTCCCCAAATGTTATCTTCCACTTCTTCTATGACTTTATTCCAGGCTTCTTGTTTTGCGATGTTTATCGCCTTTCTGAGCTGCGTCTTCTGCTGTCTGTGTTGTTCTTCTGCGGTTTCTTTATCTTCTTTCGTATTGCTTGCGCGTTTGTTTGTACGTGTCCTAATTCTTTTTTTGGACAAACATTTTTTCCGGTTTTTCGCAATTTCTGATGTCCTCTAATATATTAGGGTTCTATTTCCGCGTACTCCAACTTTTCTAGTGCCAAGCTCATCGTAGGTGTCACTGATAAGTTTTAACAGTTCTTGTGGTGCACGCTGCATTCCCGGACTTTCTGCCTTAGCCTAACTTCTATAGCCTTCATTTTTACGCTAAATAGTTTCTATCCTTTTCGCTCTCTTGCTTTGCCCGCTGATGTTTCTAGACTTTGCTGCGACCTGATCCTAAAAGTTATATTTCTATAGTCTGAAAAATTTTCTTCTTCCAACACCTTCCAATCCATTATTTTGTTTGCTGTGTTGTTTGCGACAAAGGTGACATCTAAATATGATTCACTTTTTCTTCTGCAAAAAGTAGGAATACCGCCTGTATTTGCCACTACAAAATCTATTTTTGATGCCTATTTAGCCAGTATATCTTCTTTCCCATCATTTTTTGCCGAGCCCCACAGCGTCGATTTGGCATTAAAATCTCCTCCTATAAAACATTTTTTCTTTTGTATTCTAATGCTAGACTTTAGATGGTGTATAAAATTTTTGAAGTACTCAATGGTTACATTTGGGGATATGTAACAGCTGTATACAGTTTCATCCCTCAGCTCTATCCATACGTATCCACTTCCCGCCCTTGTTTCGTACACTTTGCGTTGTTTGTTTACAATGGCTATATCTTCATCAAGGTTCTCCTCGACATACCAGTTTTGTTTTGTGGCAATGTTTTTATTTGGCTCGCTTAGAATCATTAGGTCTATTTCCTTTTCATCGATAGTTTTATACAACAGGTCATGTGCTGTCCTGCACCGATTTAGATTTACTTGGAGGACTTTGGTGCTCTGCTCCAGCATATATTTCTTAGGATTTAGTTCCGTGCATCTTTATTTGGGGTCCTCCGCCTACTGTATTTTTGCCTTTTCTGTTCCACTAACTATCTATAGAATGGGCATTTCATGCTATCTACTCTATGGCATTCTTTTTTGCAACTTAGGCGGTATTCCTCTTCTTGGCATTCTTTTGCTTTGTGTCCTGTCTTCCCACACTTCAGGCATCTTTCATCAATTTCTGGTCCCTGGCAGTCTTGCGCCCAATGCCCGTATTTAGTTGGTGTTACCCGTTCTATGACTTGGCAATTCATCCATCTAATTTTAATTTTTCTGGTTTTGAGCAGGGTCCGTGCTGCATTTTCACCTAGCTCAACTGTGGCATTCTGGTTCTCGCCTTGCGCCGGTCTTATAGATTTTACAATTGCCTTGTGATTTTCAACTCCGGTCAGTGTAATCGCATGCATAACTTCTTCTTGTGTCGTTACTCCATCTATCCCCATGATGTGAAGGGTTTTCTTTCGCTGCCCACCTTTTGCTGCGCAGCTTCTTCTCCTCCTTCTTCCACTGACATTACAAGGTCGCCTTTGTTACTTTTTTTCACCATCTTTACTTTGTAATTTGTTTTTAGGATTTTGCCTTTTACCATTTTAAGAATGTCAGCGTACTCCCGTCCTGCTGAATTGACTATCACAGTTTCCATATCTGCCGGATTTCTGGGTACCTTTCTTGCCTTCTTTAGTGTCTTTGTCATCTTTTGGTTTATCTTTTGTACATGTATTATGAGTTTTGTGTCGGATTCTCTAAATACATGTTCTACCACTTTCCTCGTTGTTTCTCCGCTAATATTTTCCGGTGCTGGTATATTAATTTTTCGTCTTTGTTTTTTGTGTGCGGCTTTTTTTAGTGTTTCCATTGCTTTTATGAGATTTGCTATTTGGCTTGTTTCTTCAGTCTCTGTCTGTGCCGTTAGTCCGAATATGTTTCTTTCTTTTTTTTTTGTACCCAATATTCTCTGGGACTTCAGTTGTAAGCTTTATGAATGCCGTGTGCTGCTTATTTTGGCCCTCTGTTGCTAGCAGTTCGCACAATTCCGGGAATTTTTCTTTGAACTTTCGTTCTATGCTCTTTTCCATTTTTGTGTTTTCTGTATATTCGGCTAGGTCTCCTTCCTGGTCCACTAGCGGGTTGCCTATTTTTAGGTCAGTTACTCGAAACACTCTTTCTGACCAGGGTTCATTCAGTAGGTCCAAAAACTCTGCGTCGTTATCTATATTTGACAGTCTTTGGTTAATTTCAGTAGCCATCTCTTCCTCTTTTCGTTCAAGTTCTCATTTGTTATCTGGCCCTTCGCATTGTGTCTCATTGATAGTTTGCGTATTTATTGATCTTGTGCTTTTTATCATCCTGCACGGTTCTATTTTCAGGTTTTGGTTATCTTTTTGGGGTTTCCTAATTTTACTGTCTAGCCATTTTATTAGTTCCTGGCTTTGTAATCGTTCGCTTACTATACGCAGCATATTTGTGGTTTTAACTAACTCTGTTTTGGGCTTGTACATTTCCTTTAAGGTTTTATCCATTTTGTTAATATATTTGCATATGCTTCCTATCACGATTTTAAAGGTATCTACTGTCAGTACATCTTCCGTGGGGACTTCTTGGGTTTTATCCCTTTCTTGAGCATCCAGTCTTTGCCCCTGCTTCTCCGTCCTTCTTTTTGCCATTTCCAGGATAAACTTCTTTATTTCCGTCAGGAGTTCCTGGGCAAGAGTTTACTCCTCTTTTAGGCGGGTCCTCTACTTCTGCAGGTATTGCTGTCCCTATATTGACTACCATATTCACTATGTTTCTATTTGCCGCGGTACACAAAAAGGACGAGCTTCTATTTTTGCTTGCGGGCGTATTTACTCTATTGGGGGA
Organism: Tachinus rufipes; assembly: GCA_963932245.1. Lineage (NCBI taxonomy): Eukaryota > Metazoa > Arthropoda > Insecta > Coleoptera > Staphylinidae > Tachinus > Tachinus rufipes. The sequence goes on from OZ010748.1 coordinate 59,618,065, forward strand.
CCTGCTCAGGTTTCCTCGTTGGCGCTGCACCTTTAGAAGCTCCAATTCGGAGGCAATCTATTCTACTTAGCTGTTTTTATCTTCATATAATTTATCCATTAGGTCAAGGATATTTTTTTGTCATTCAAAGTTTTTTTTGTTATTTTTATTAATTAGTTTACCGTATTTATGTATGCATCTTGACAACGTACATATCATATACTTTTTTATACATTTTATTGTTTAATGGTTTAGTATCTATTTTGTTGTTTTGTTTTTACAGAATATTTTTAAATTTTACTCATACGCTTGCTATTACCGAGTTATAGACAAAGTAGATGTCAACTTTTTCTAAATTTTTATATAAATTTTTGATAAAAATATAATAGTTTTAAATTTTTACAATTTTTCCTCTTTTATCAATTAGGAATTTTTAATTTTAGTTCTTCTTAAAGGCAGTTGAAGTAGTGTGCTTGTAAAATCCATAAACTGGATTAGTTTGTCTTATCAATCGTTTTAAATTCCAAACCCAAAACCACCCGTACAAGTATTTACTTATCAGTTTTTTTATGAAAGTAGCAAACCAAAATATGTGCATCAACGACATCTTAAACCATTTCTGTATAGTAGCCAAGGTATACGCCGTTTTCATACACTTTGTTTGTTTGTTCTTGAATTTTTACTTGGATTATAAACTGTAGTAACCTATATTTGAGATTTATTGAAATATGGCCAAGATATTCTAGCTTACGCTTTTTAACTGTAAAGAGTATTTCAGTTTCTTTGTTTACTTACCAATTTCAACGTTTGTGATTTTGTTGACTTGTGGTATGAGGCAATAAACCTACATTTTAAAAGCCTCTAACCGTTTGGTAATTGGTATTAGGAATAAAAAACATTAAATAATTATTAGCCTTACATCTAGACCTAGACCTAAAGAAATCAGCATTTTGACAAATGTTGCTCTAGGCTCTTTTATGCAAGCTAGAACTTTTGGCAGTATGTTTATTAGTAATTTCTTATTTAATGCATTAGAAGTGGTTAATTATAGTAATAAATTAAGTTAATTTTTTAACGGTTTCTTGATTTGATCTGTCACAAAGTGCTTAACGGTTTTGGCTCTAAAACGCAAGCCAAAACGACGATTTAGAAGCCTTTAGTTTAAAAAAAAACTATTTTGGCAATTGAGTGGCTGTAAATCACAATTTCACATGATGACACCACATCTTAAATCTGATTGTAGTGAGAGATTATAATAAACTTTGCAATTTTTTGAAATAATGTTTTTATTTGGGACAGGCAAAAAATATTGAGTGTAGTTTGCTCTAAAATGCTTTACTAATCCTTCGTTTTTAGCAGCCCTCACTCACTTTGTTCTTTCGTGCTGCTAAAAGCCTCTGGCTGCTAAAGCCAATATTCGGCCCTTGATACTTTATATACTACAGTAGACATTTATGAAGTATTTAAGTATGAGTGCCAAAATTAAACTTTTGCTCAATCTCTTAATTGTTTTTAGATTAAAAAAAATGTATTAGGACAAATCAATTAAGCTGGTCTAAATGATTACAATTTTGTATACAAGAAGTGTAAATGCATCATCGTGCTCTTTGCTAAGTTTGTGGCAATTCAACACTGGATATCTTTTTTGGTGCTTCAAATATTATACTGACAATGTTTGTTAAAGTACTTACTAATTGTTTCTTATAATTTTAAATGTATTATATAACTTTAATACTTTGATTTACTACAATATATGCATCATACTATAAAACACATGATAATTTTATTATAAAATGTTGGTAATGTAGCCAAAAATAAAAGAATCGAATTTATGAAAGAAAATAATTTCATACACACAATGAATTTTAAACATCCAACAATTTTTCTCGGTCAATATTCGAGAAGAATGTCTGTTCTCTGAAATTAACCCCTTTGGAAACGTAATAACAGGTTAAAACGGAATATTACAAAGAACACTTGAAAAAAATATATATAAAAAGGTGAGGGAGGCATGCAACAAGCGAGTGAGGTTCCACACACAACAATATCCTTTTGCATTTCATAACTTTTACCATTTTAATTACGATACAAAAGAAATAACGTACGTTTATGTGAGTCTGTTGGGGGTTTAAGGGGTGGACTATATGGTAACTCTGCCTCCGACAATTCCGTTGCGCACATACTTTAATCATCCGTGGAAAATGGAAAAATCGCGAAAATTTCTGCGGGTAAACTGCATGAAAAATATATATATATATATAAAAAGGCCAGCACCACCCAACCCAGTTCATACGTGCACATGCCGGCTTTGAAAAGAACGAATAAAAGAATACCCTTAGGTAACGGTAAAGAGGCCGCAAACCCTTTGTAAATTTAAATTCTTGAAATACAAGCTTCAACCCTTTCCGGTGGCATCAAAGAGCATACGGGCAGATCGACAGCTACAGCGACAAGTGGCCGGGTAATTGCAGTTACGCCCGATATGCCTAACGCGCGTTAGTTGCCTTTACAGTCTACTGGTTAGAAAGGGACAAATGATGGAATGACGTTTCGTGTTTTACAATGGAAAACTCATCGAGATGTAGTCGGACTCGTTCTGGGGGTATATTTGTATATAAACGATACCTATTCATTGACAATACGGGTTCCATTCTCTTTGTCTTTGCTAATTAAAGACATAGTCCCAATCAGTCTGATCAGCGCTGCTCAAACGGTTTTTAAATTTGTCAAAGTACCTCTATTAAATCTTTGATTAACTGCATTTCACCTAAATGTTAATCAATAATATAGCATTAACTATTGATAAAAATCAATTAATAATATTTAATTTCAAGTTAAATATCTCATCTAATTAATACATAATTAAAAATTATAAACAAAATAAAAGTAAGTAATATTTGAAAAGATTACCAAACATTATGAGAGTGACTGATGCTACAAAGGAAGGTATTAAAAATAATAATTAATTATTATTAAACAAACTTAATATCTTATACAGATCATGATTATATTTTTATTAAAATTTGTAAATAATAGCAAATTGTATAACTCATGAATATTTGTTTTGTATTAATGGAGACAAATAATAATACACGCAACATTAATAAAATCACTCATATTGGTGCGCAATTAGTTACCATAAGCACATTTTCAATTTCTTAATTTTTTTTTTTAGATGCACACTACTTTTGGTTAAAGTTTAATTTTTTATTACCCCTAAAACACTTCAAAAACGTAAAAAAAATGCAGAATGAGAAAAAACCATAACTAGTTTCTTCAAGTTAAAGAAGGTTATATGCAATAACAATATTAATCTAAAACTTAAAATACACTAAACTTATTTTTAATACTGTTCTACAGCGGTAACAGATATAAATGTGGGTGTACCAACACCCAAAACAATACAATGTATTACATTTGATAAAACAAAACAAAATAGCAAAAAAATAACACCAGACCCTAAAAAAAATTGTGGCTTTGGAATTGGAGAGATTGGTTCCATAAGTAAACAACATTCTTTTTCCAAGCATCCAGTAGCAAAATAATAATAGCCAATATGGTAGCCAACATAATAAACAAAGTTTTTTAACGGACATGGTAGAAGGAAAAAAAAGCCACACATAAAACTAAATTTTGTACATAACAAAGTTTAAATTTAATACAAAAAATAAAATAAATTTCTGTATAATAAGTCCGAATGTATGCGTAAAAAAACAGATTTGTGCATTTATAATCAGACGACTAAATTTATATATACTAAAGCTAGACTTATAAACATTAAAACTGCTTAATTGCTGTTGAAAAGTTTGAGCAAAACAACGCCTAATTTTGGCATAATAAAGTTGACTTATAAAAACAATACAAAAATTGCTTTAAATTTTAACAAGATAAACCACACTTGTTAAAACTATTTCCTTGAGTATTTGCAGGTTATAAATCTTGGCAACAAATATTTTTACAGCTAAATCCAACACTAAAATATTTAACGTACAATGTAAACTTGTGGTTCACAAACAAAAATTAACAAATTTGAAAGAAGAGTTAACTAAAATAAACTTAGACGTTAAAGGATAATGCAAAGTAAGAATGCGTGACGAAAAATTATTTATCCTAAATTTTGGCCATACACTGTAATACAGGGACAATGGTGTAATTACAATTATAAGTTTAAAATAGTAACAAATGGTATATCTAATTATTATCTACAGAGTCTCTATAAATGTCTGGGATTTATTTCACTACAGCGGCACAAACATACATTAGATGGTTACATAATTCCAAACTTCTATAATGACCCTGTCGTAAATATTACAATTGACACTGTGTTAAGTTTACTATTGATTAAAAATAAAATTCAGAACAAACACTTAGATAATGAGCAAAGCATACGTAATTTTTTGTTATTAGTAAAAACTGAAAATTGGAATAAAAAGAATGATTGCTATTAAATTAATAAAAATAATACAGCATTTTTTATTTGGATAAAAAAAACAAAAACTTACCAACGTGTAAATTAATAGAAGAATACATACATTGGCGAGCAAAACATAGAAGTCACTTTAAAATTATTACTTAGTTTTGGATTTTTTTGTTTTAACTTTATGTTAGCAAATTGTAAACAATTCTACTGTATTTTGCACCCTAAATTAAAAATTTAATGTTTAATCGTAAAGCATATTTATTGTTTTTATTGTGTATTTTAAAAATATCAAAAATTTACAGTTCAGACAAAGTTTGAATTTTTGTTCTTAGAACTAATATAAAACAAAAAATATAAAAAAAAAATTATCACTAATAAGGAGTAGTACCCCGTTTTGCATTAATTACTGCTTGAAATTAAAGATCACATTTAGGTTGAAATTATTCCATTTCTGCAATAGCAACTGTCTTAGCTCCTGATCAGTTCTTGAAACAGGTGTATGCTTTCGGATACGTCGTCCCAAATCGTGCCAAACATGTTCTATGCAGTTCATGTCCGGGCTGAGAGCTGGCCAATCAAACCGCAAAATTCCAACTTTATCCACATTATCTCTGACAACTCTGGCTACGTGATGTCTAGCATTATCTTGCATGAAAATGCCGCGCTCGCCCATAGTTGTCATAAAGAACATAACATGATCTTTGAAAATTTCCATAATGTATCTGTAAGCTGTCAGAAAACCATTCTCTATAACAAACCTGTGGCGTAATTTCTCACTACTTAGAGGAGGATGTGGAAGCTAGGGTAGTTTAATCAACCGAGAGAGTTCCTGCCGGCTCAGTGAAGACGGGCGGGTATAATTGTGAGCGTCACGAGCTTGTTACTAATGTGGGATCTCGGTGATACCGATTTTTGTGGGAAAAGCTCGAGCCCACTTATTCCTATAAAAACATGCAAGTTTTTTTTTACTCACTTTTTTGGTCCGCGAATAATCGTGAGACAAAAACGGTGAAACGCGTAGCGCTACGAATGACCCCGATTCCTAAAATTTATTATTAAGTATCAAATTCTAATCATGGCAATGCACACTTTGTTGGTACAGCCAAACCATTCTCTTAAGTTTTTGAGCCAAGACGTTTGTCCTCCCCGATGTTCCTTTTCCCCTTTATCTTCCCTTGTATTATCAGTTGCAGAAGTTCGTACTTAGGGCCTCGCATTATATGTTGTAAGTATTGTAGTTTTCTCGTTTTAATGGTGTGAATGATTTCGCATTCTTTTTGCATTTTGTTTAAGACTTCGATGTTGGTAACCCTATCAGTCTACGAATTCTTGCACATTCTTTGGTAACACCACATTTCAAAAGCTTTCAGTTGGTCCATGTGCCATTTTTTCAGCGTCCATGCTTCCACCCCATAAAGCAACGAGGAGAAAACGTAGCATTGCAGCATTCTTATTTTAAGCTCTATGTTAATATCTCGGCTTATGAATAACTTCCTCATTTTTGTAAAGGAAGATCTTGCTACCTCAATTCTCGATCTAATTTCTCTTGTTATGTCTCCCGTTTGTTCCATCCATGCCCCTAAGTATTTATATGTCTGTACATTTTCTATTATGGTGTTTCCAATTCTTATATTTAACTGGTTTTGGTTTTGTAAAGATTTTGTGACTAGCGTTATTTTGGTTTTATTGTAGTTAATTTTCAGTCCATATTTGTTGCATCGATCATTTAATTTATTGACTAGTTGTTGCATGTCTGTTATATTGCTGGCTAATAGGACTGTGTCGTCAGCATATCTTATATTATTGATCGCTTCTCCATTTATAATAATTCCCGTCATTTCCTCTTCCATGGTTTCCGTAAAAATAGCTTCACTGTACAAGTTAAATAACATTGGTGATACAATACATCCTTGTCTTACTCCTCTGCAAGTCTCTATTTCCTCCGTTAGTTGATTTTCTACCTTTATGTTTGCATTTTGACCCCCGTATAAGTTGTTAATTATTCTTACGTCTCTCAAGTCGATGTTTTTACTAATTAATATCTGTTGTAGTTTGTCGTGTCTTACTTTGTCAAATGCTTTTTCAAAGTCAATGTAACATGCCAGCACATCTTGGTTCATATCCAAGCAACGTTGGAATAGAATGTTGATCCCAAAAAGCGCTTCTCTTGTTCCGAGTCCCGCACAAAATCCAAACTGTGTGTTGCTTATGTCTTCCTCGAGTTTTTTATAGATTCTCTTATGAATTATTTTGAGAAACAATTTCAGTGTGTGGCTCATGAGCGCGATTGTTCTGCATTCTGAGCATTATTTTGCGTTCGTTTTCTTGAGAATAAGTATAATGGTCGACGTTAACTTATTTTTAGGGATTTCTCCTTTATCGTAAATGATGTTGAAAAGGTCTAAGAGGATATCTATTGCTTCTTTATCAAAAAGTTTGATAAGTTCATCGGGACCTACAGATTTTTCAGACTTTATGGAGTTTAGGGCATGTTCTAGTTCTATTCTAAGTACTTTTAGGTTTGTGTTGTCCACTTCTATGGTAGGCTTGAGAGATCTTACGTCATCAAATAGTTCCATCACATATTCCTTCCATCTCTTTAATTTAACCTTTATATCAACTATTATATGTCCATTTGTATCTTTGAGTACATTACTAGTATTATTATATTTCTTGCATCCAGTCATTTCTTTTATCTTCTTATGCATGTGGAACCAGTGAAATCTCTTTACCATTGCCTCTATTTCTGTACATTGTTCGGTCAGGTATTGTTCCCTAGCTCTTTTAATATTTTTTTGTATTAGTTTGTGTATTCTCTTATATTCTTCAACGTTGTTTTTGTTTTTTCTTCGTTTCTCCATGCTTTCCAAGATGTTTGTCGTTATCCATGGCTTTTTCTTTTTGCCACTCCTATTTACTAGCTGATCTTTAGTTATTGTTTCCAATCCTGTTTGGAAACATCTCCACTTATCCTGTATGCTGTTTTCACTTGTTGTATTGGTGGTTCTCATATACTCGTTTACCATCCCATTAACCCTATGATGAATTTTCGGGTCCTTGAGGAGTTTTGTGTCTATATAGTTGTTTTGATATTTTGTTATCTTTTTTATCTTTATGTTGATTTTAGCTACTATTGGATTATGATCGGAATTAATGTCAGCACTCGGATATGTTTTTGTAGACTTGATTGCGTTCTTATAACGGTTGTTTATGAGGATGTAGTTTATCTGGTTTCTTACAATTTTTTTGGGTTTATCCGCTGGAGATTTCCACGTGTACAGTCTTCTCATTGGTAGTTTGAAGAGTGTGTTTACTATCGTAAGGTCTTTATCTTGGCAGAATTCTATCAAACGGTCACCTCTATCATTTCTTTCTCCCAGACCAAAACCGCCAGTACATTCTACAACTTTTTCATTGCCAACTTTTGCATTAAAATCACCCATTATGATCATTATATCAGAACTTGATGATGTTTCAAGTGATCTTTTCTAATTGCGTATAATATTCTTCTATTTCCTCATCTTTCTTATTTGCCGTTGGTGCATATGTTTGTATGATGTACATACTTCCAGTGGTTGTTTCTAGTTGGAGCATCATGACTCTGTCTGAGTATGGAATGTAACTGACTACTGATCCTGCTATTTTCTTGTCCACGATCATTCCGACCCCATATAAGTGTTTAAAGTCGTTGTTTCCCAAATAGTAAAATGTGCCATTGTTTGTTTTGCATGTTCCACTTCCCGACCATCTATTATCGCTAATCCCTAGGATGTTTACTTCTACTCTTGTCATTTCCATTACTATGTTATCCATTTTTCCTGGTGCGAGTAAGCTTTGTGCATTCCATGTTCCTATTTTATGTTGTTTGGTGATATTGTCATATGTTTGTTCTTAACTGTCCTCCACGGAGATCCGAGTGGAGAAATTTTTACTCCGGTAGAATAATTAATATTATTAGTTCTGAACATTTCCATGATGATTGTACTAAGGATACTCTTGTGGGTCTTTAATGCAGTAGTTTTCCATTGCTTTCTGCATCTAGATGCCGTTAATCATTCTTGATTCGTCCGCCTTTAGGATTGATTTCTCTTTTCTAGGACAAGTAGGTGCCTTTACTCCTACTTGCTCTTCCACCCGAAGCTGTTGGCTTGTAGGAGGGATCTACTTATTCCGGTAGATGTTCGGTCGACATTGCCTCTTTAGTTTTCTAGCAGGGTGTACCACGTGCAGGCGAGGTTGTCATTTGGGTTTTGCTTCAATATATACTAATATATATATATATATATATATATATATGGGTAATTCCATTACTTTTCGACCAATTTGAAAAAGTCGACCTCTTTGATTTTGCTCAAATTTTCAGGGATCAAAATATAGATGAAAGAAATGAGATTTCCAAAATTTTAGACCTTAGAATATTGCTTGATCAAAATGACACACATTTGAAGGTCAGAAATTTTACAATAAAACGTCATTTTTAGCTTATTTTGTATCTCAATTTTTGAGCTTCTGGAAAATGATAAAAAGGTCTACGATAGCTCAAATTATTCCTTATTACATGTACTTTAAATCCCATATTATTAAGTTTAAAATCGTGGCAGTCATTTTGATATATTAAGCTTTAAACATTATTCCAAAAAAAACCGTAAATTTAGCAGAATCGCAAAACTTTGCTTTCTTTAAACCGTTCTAACTTTGACAAATCTTTACAAAATTTAATCCACAAGGTCTAGATTTCTTTGTGTTTAATCTCTTTTTAAAGTAATCACACAAGACTTATAGAATCAATACGTATACACCACTATTTTGATGCAGGAAGTTGCACATAATTTCGCAATCTTCAAAACTTGTAATTTTCAGGTCCCAAAAAAGCGCTGTCACCCTATGTCGATTTTTGTCAAAATTGCAGTAAATACTTTTTGGAGCACAAGAAAAAAAGGTATCTACATGAGAAATGGTATATCGGGCATTATCGAAAAAATTTTAATATTCAAAAATTGGCAAAAGTGGAAAACCACACATTTTTGTATCTCAGTTTTTGGGCCTTTAGAAAAAGATTAGAAGGTCCACGATGGCTCAAAATATTCCTTATTACATGTACTTTAAAACCCATATTTGTCTATTTAATGTTAGGCCAGTCATTTTGATACATCAAGCTTCAAACATTATTCAGAAAAAAAACCGTAAATTAAGCAAAACTGCAAAATTATGCTTTGTTTAAACCGTTCTAACTTTGTTAAATTTTAAAGAAATTTGATTTACGAGGTCTATATTTCTTTGTGTTCAATCTTTCTTTAAAATGATTACATAAGACTTATAAAATCTATACATATTCACCACTAATTTGATGCAGGAAGTTGCACATGTTTTTGCGATCTTCAAAACTTGTAATTTTTAGGTCTCGAAAAACCGCTGTCACCTTATGTCGATTTCAGTCAAAATTTCAGTAAATACTCTTCAGACCACAAATAAAAGGTTACTTATATGAAAAATGGTATATTGGGCATTATCAAGAATTTTTTTATATTCAAAAATCGTCAAAATTCAGAAAATCTAAATCACTTTTTGTCTATCTTGCTTTGTTTTTGAGATAGTCAACAAATACAAAATATTTAAAAAACTTTTTATTTAGCAAAAAAACACAAACATAACAACATTACTTTAACAAGTGTGCATTGATGCAAGCTTTTGATACTTGTTAAAACAGTTTTCTTTGGTTCGGTTAGTAAAATTTGATAAAAATGCTGTTCAACATAAAAAATACGCAGATATCATTTTTGTTTACGGACTCTGTAATGGTAATGCCCTAGCAATTGCGATTTCCTGACAGAAAACAACTTTTTTGATTTTTTTTTTAGTGAAAATGTTCACCCATATTATTATCAAAAGTAAAACACCTACAACCAGGCGACGCAGCACAACGACTTGCATTTTCTCAATGGCTTCTTGATAATACCCAATATACCATTTTTCATATAAATAACCTTTTTTCTTGTAGTCTGAAGAGTATTTACTGAAATTTTGACTAAAATCGACATAGAGTGACAGCGTTTTTTCGGGACCTAAAAATTACAAGTTTTGAAAATAGCAAAAACATGTGCAACTTTCTGCATCAAAATAGTTGTGAATATAAATTGATTCTATAAGTCTAGTGTAATTACTTTAAAGAAAGATTGAACACGAAGAAATCTAGACCTCGTGAATCAATTTTCTTTAAGATTTGACAAAGTTAGAATGGTTTAAACAATACATAATTTAACAATTTTTCAAAATTTACGTTTTTTTTTTAAATAATGTTTAAAGCTTGATATATCAAAATGACTGCCCCAACATTAAATATACGAATATGGGTTTTAAAGTACATGCAATAAAAAATATTTTAAGCCAACGTAAACCTTCTTATCTTTTTCAAGAGGCCCAAAAATTGAGATACAAAAATGTGCGGTTTGCCGATTTTGACAATTTTTGAATATTAAAAATTTCTTGATAATGCCCGATATACCATTTCTCATATGAATAACCTTTTTTCTTGTGTTCTAAAAAGTATTTACTGAAATTTTGACTAAAATCGACATAGGGTGACAGCGCTTTTTTGAGACCTGAAAATTTCAAGTTTTGAAGATCGCGAAAACATTTGCAACTTCCTGCATCAAAATAATGGTATATACGCATTGATTCTATAAGTATTGTGTGATCACTTCAAAAAGAGATTAAACAGGAAGAAATCTAGACCTTGCGAATCAAATTTTGTTAAGATTTGACAAAGTTAGAACGGTTTAAAGAAAGCAAAGTTTTGCGATTTTGCTAAGTTTACGGTTTTTTTTGGAATAATGTTTAAAGCTTAATATATCAAAATAACTGCCACGATTTTAAACTTAATAATATGGGTTTTAAAGTACATGTAATAAGGAATAATTTGAGCTATCGTAGACCTTTTTATCATTTTCCAGAAGCCCAAAAATTGAGATACAAAATAAGCTAAAAATGACGTTTTATTGTAAAATTTCTGACCTTCAAATGTGTGTCATTTTGATCAGGCAATATTCTAAGGTCTAAAATTTTGGAAATCTCATTTTTTTCATCTATATTTTGATCCCTGAAAATTTGAGCAAAATCAAAGAGGTCGACTTTTTCAAATTAGTCGAAAAGTAATATATATATATATATATATATATATATATATGGGTAATTCCATTACTTTTCGACTAATTTGAAAAAGTCGACCTCTTTGATTTTGCTCAAATTTTCAGGGATCAAAATATGGATGACAAAAATGAGATTCCCAAAATTTTAGACCTAAGAATATTGCCTGTTCAAAATGACACACATTTGAAGGTCAGAAATTTTACTATAAAACGTCTTTTTTAGCTTATTTTGTATCTCAATTTTTGGGCTTTTGGAAAAAGATAAAAAAGTCCACTATGGCGCAAATTATTTCTTATTACATGTACTTTAAAACCCATATTTTTATGTTTAATATTGTAGCAGTCATTTTGATATATTAAGCTTCAAACAATACTCTAAAAAAACCCGTAAATTTAGCAGAATCGCAAAACTTTGCTTTCTTTAAACCGTTCTAACTTTGTCAAATCTCAACAAAATTTGATTAACAAGGTCTAGATATTTTTGTGTTTATTCTCTTTTTAAAGTGATCACACAATACTTATAGAATCAATACGTATACACCACTATTTTAATGCAGAAAGTTGCACATATTTTCGCGATTTTCAAAACTTGTAATTTTCAGTAAATACTCTTTAGATCACAAAAAAAAGGTTATTTATATGAGAAATAGTATATTGTCAAAATTGGCAAACCGCACATTTTTGTATCTCAATTTTTGGGCTTTAAGAAAAAAAATAAGAAGGGCTACGATGGCTCAAAATATTCCCTATTACATGTACTTTAAATCCCATATTTGATTATTTAATGTTGGGGCAGTCATTTTGATATATCAAGTTTTAAACATTATTTAAAAAATAACCGTAAATTTAGCAAAACTGCAAAATTATGCTTTGTTTAAACCGTTCTAACTTTGTCAAATTATAAAGAAATTTGATCCACAAGGTCTAGATTTTTTTGTGTTCAATCTTTCTTTATAGTGATTACACAAGACTTATAGAATCAATACGTATACACCATTATTTTGATGCAGAAAACTGCACATGTTTTTGCGATCTTCAAAACTTGTAATTTTTAGGTCCCGAAAAAACGCTGTCACCTTATGTCGATTTTAGTCAAAATTTTAGTAAATACTTTTTAGACAACAAGAAAAAAAAGTTATTTATATGAAAAATGGTATATTGGGCATTATCAAAAAATTTTTATATTCAATAATTGTCAAAATCGGCATTGTTTTTCAGAAAATTTAAATTACTTTTTGTCTATCCTGCTTTGTTTTTGAGATAGTCAACAGATACAAAATATTTAAAAATATATTTATTTAGCAAAAAAAACACAAACAAAACAACATTACTTTAACAAGTGTGCATTGATGCAAGATTTTGATACTCGTCAAAACAGTTTTCTTTAGTTCGGTTAGTAAAATTTGATAAAAATGTTGTTAAACAACGGCGAAAACGCAGATCTTATTTTTGTTTACGGATTCTGTTATGGTAATGCTCTAGCAATTGAAATTTTTCGACAGAAAGCAACTTTTTTGACGCGTTTTTTAGTGTAAATGTTCACCCATATTATTATCAAAAGTACAACACGCACAACCATACTATACCTGATATACCATTTTTCATACAATTATAAATATTCATAACACAATCCTTAAGGTCAAGCTACCGGATTAATCATAGTGAATGTTGGCTTGCCTATGTTACATCCCCAATTACTTCTATCAGTTACCTCGGTTGCCTATCTTAAATCATAATATATACTTTATATGTTTTAGGAAACCAACCGGCAGCAGCTTCTACGGCGAAAACGTGATGGTACAGACCAACTCCGTGCGTGCTTCGGTAGAAATTCCTGCTCAAACTATAACCGACCCACCGCCAAACAGAAGTCGCTCGTCAATAAAACTAAAGCTTAGCTTTCTCCGCGACTTTTCCACACTTTTTGACGTCCGTCTGACCCATTGAGGCAAAAGCGCAACTTATCTGAAAACAGTACCCAGCTCCAGTTCTCATTATTCCATGCCAGGTGATTTCGGGCAAAAGCCAATGTTGCAACACGATGTGGGCGTTGTAAAAGTGGACTTTTTTCTAACGGTCCATTTACTGACATTTACATGTTTAACTTTATGGAGTTGATTTTGTACATAAACTGCAGAAGCTGTTCTACTCCGCAAACTTGTAGACACCAAAAAACGGTCATCTCTGTTTGTGGTGACTTGTTTTTGCCAAGATCTTATTTTTCAGGTTATCAGGCCAGTATCTAAGTAACGTTGATACATTTTTTGTACAACACAACAACCCTTGCAGTTTCACGTTTTCCTTGCTCATCTTCAATCGACGCTATAATTCTTGCCACAACAATAAGATCTAAAAGCATTATGACCTGTTAAATACAGTTCACCGTGTAAATAACAAGTTTTGCAGAAAAAAATCAACACTAAGAAAAAAAACCACAACAAAAAGTAGGTTTTTAATGAGAGCAAAATGAATGCTGTTTTATAAAAGTATGTAACACGGTGATAATAACTGATAGATAGATAACATTTGTCAGAAAATAAATTATTTAACGCTTACTTTGGTTTACAATTTGCAAACATAAAATAAGTCATAATTTTAAAGTGACCTCTATTTTTTGCTTGACAGTGTATATTATCTCAGCGCCTTAAAGACTGTTATAAACTAAGTACAATCAGACATGTAAAAATTAAACAGCATTTAATAAAATGATTGATGAATTTTCATCAACTACATAAAAATTAACTAACAATAATTGTAAAAGCAAAATCGTAATTTAATTTATTTAGAAGTGGGTAATAAGAAAATACATCAATCAGATGGTGTAGCAACTTATTTTATATATATTTTAATAGCATTGCAAAGTATGTTAGCAAAAACTGTATACTAATAAATAATTCTAATGTAAAAAATATTAAAGCAAACCCAATTTTATTTTTCTCAGACCAGTAAGTAAAGTTTAAATTATAGATACTGTCAAACAACTAAAAAACAAAAAATATATGTTGGATTAGATGGCACGAGCACAAGTGTTATTAAAAAATTAATACATATATTAGCAAAATTGGTTCAATTAATATCTATAGCTTAAGTCAAGGAATATTATTTACTAAACTTAAAATGGAAAAAACTATCCAAACTGCCAGATTTCTTAAAATCGTATGTTTGAAAAAATTTACCAATGATTGTGTGATACTGGTTTATTCAGAAAACAGTGCCATTTATCCAGAAGACTAAGTTTGGTATCTATTCTTAGAGCAGAAGATGAAATTTTAGCACGCATAGAGCATAATCTAGGGACAAATGTTCGAAAAATATTATCCAAAGCTTAAAACATCTTTCACAAACAGCTGCTTTATTGGTACTGTGCACAACAAGTGCAAGTCTTAAATCCACTTAATCATCAAGCAATTATGATTTTTTGTTGTTGGTTTTATTAACTAATCAAAAATGCTAACAAATCCGAGCCAAAAGATGGTTTTAGAAAGAGTTTAAATATCTTTTAGACTAAGATATCATGCCTGCTTGGAAATAGAAAAATGGCACTTTAAACATCATTTGTAACTTGGTTTTTTGTGTTTGCTAAAAAAAAAACTTTTTTATTTCTAATCCGTTGCTTGTTTATTAAGACGTTTTTGTTTATTTTGGATCATACTATACTACATTTATTTTAAACATTTTAGATTTTTTTTAACATCTTGTATAATCTAAAGTTATTAAAAAGTAATGACCAACAAATGAAACAATCTAAATTGTTTTAATTTTTTTATAGAAGAAAAATGTACAACAGACGTCATTATTAATTGCTTAAATAAACTGTACGTACAATTATATAGATAAAAAAAATTAACTTTAAAAATATTCCTTGACTGAAACAAAACATTTGATTTAGTTGACCATACAATTTTATTAGCTAAACTTAAAAGATATAGAGTTAGAGGTGTAGCATTGGATTTGTGTGTAAACTACCTGTAAGATAGGGAACATTGTGTAGAAATCTAACAAAAGTTTTCACAACAATTAGTTATAAACAAAAAGATCCTTTAAGGTTCAGTACTGGGCCTTATTTTTTATAATATGCACAAGCAACTTGGTTGCGGATAACTTGTTAATAATAACACTTTTTTAACTGTAAGTTCAAATAATATAACTGATTTGGTGACAAAATTAAATAAAGCTGTAAACCAACTTAGTTAAACAAAAATAAAATATTTTTAAACACACGAAAATCTTTATATGTTAGGTTTAATTCACGTCCAATCAACTACAACAGAAGTTTATTGATGCGATATTATCAACGCAGTGCAATACATGAAAATTATGTTTTTGGTATACTCATTGATCAAAATTTAAATTGAACTTTGTATCAAATTGCCGGCGGGTGCCCACAAAGAGGTGTACTTTCATTCTTGTTGTGGTGGTGCCTTGTTGACATTTTTGCTTTAGGCTGCGCCAATGATAAGAAAGCATTAAAAAACATCGTGAAAAAGTAATAAGAAAAAGGCAAGCAAAACGACAATTTAAAAACTTGAGAATGTATAGAGCTACGCACCCAAATGACTAAGAGACGCTTGCTACTAGACCAACTAATAATATAACCACAAAGGATATTCGGGTGCTCTTTGCAACCAACCATCATAGTCAAACGCTCATAGAAATCTAGATCTAATATAAGCAAATGAATATAGAAAATTAAGTGGGTAGCAAGTCTGCTAATAAAGAGGACAATAAGAATGACGTCTACAGCAGCTATAGAAGTACTGCTATTGTTAACGCCACTTATCTTAATAATAATGACAGAGGGAAAACAAGCTGAATACAGACTGTAGATAAATGATTATACTGTAAACCTTAAGACCCACTTAGCTTAACAAATGTGTTGCATGAGAAATAACTCAAATAATGAGGTTCGACTTTATAAAGAATCAATACCATAGAAAAAGAAATAGACAAATATAGATGCCTAAAAACTATCAGCTACACAGATAGAGTTAAAAACCAAAGACAGACAAGAAAAAAAAACTTTGCTACCTTGTGCAAATATGTCTTAGTTTTTAGGCGGAGGTGACTGCTATTGAGTGATACTCTAAGGACATTGTTGAGAAACTATACGGGAACACACTAATAACTATCATGTCAAATAGTTAAACGGCATTGAAATTGCCTATAACAAAATCCAAACTGCGAATAACCTGCATAAACAATCTGCAAGCAGTGGCTACAATCTGCAGCAGTGTTTGTCTGGTCTAGATACAAAAAAACTAGCTGATATAAAGAAATCTTATAAAAAATTAGTTAGTCAAAGAAAAAGAGATATTTACTAGACCAAATCCTGATTTTGAAATACCATACAAAACCAAAATTTGCAGCAGACTTGAGTAAAAGCTGTAAGAGATTGACACGCTAAAGAATATTTTTAACAAGATAGCATAGCACTAAAGCTTTGGTATCACAAATGAGCCAAATCAGAGTGCAAACGCGCACAAGACTAATAACTAAACACTGTGGTTTTAACAAGCACATGCATAGAATTTGAATAAGAATAGATTTTTTATGTAACGGGTGTATGAACGTAGATGAGACTTGGGTACACTTGCTGAGTAAATGAAAAGCTAATAAATTGTAACACACAAGCTATTTAGGCAAACACAACCTAACTAAAGTAGAGCTTAAAGTAATCTCTTGACAAAAGATTCTTGACTTCATCGAAGAGACTACGATGCTAAAAAGGTAAGGCAACAGATGTGTACAACAGGTCTAGCAAGGTTGCAGTGCAAGTGGCAACAAGCAAAGCACTTCAAACAAACAAAACAAAAAGTATAGTGTTCAAGTCAGTAAAAAAATGTTTTATAAATTAAATTGTAGAAAAACTTTGATCAACATTGTTTTCTAAATTTTTTTTTTGCGTGAAAACTTAATGTTGGAGATAAATTGTGAAAGTCTACTAAAAACATTACCTTTTGTTTTTTTTCAGTTATTTTATGTTATGTTTTAGATTAATTTAGTTTTTAATTTTTTTTATATTAATGTTATTTTTGTATACATATGTGTAAGTACTTATTTGTCAACATTTTTTTATATAGTTGTGTGACGCAGTAAATGGTTTGAAAAATTATTATTACTTTATATGTTTACAAACTACAATTAAATGTAAATTTGTTAATGAGTCAGGTAAAAAATTTACAACAAAAATTACTCAATTGTATGTTCTTTTAACTGTAAATATAGCTATATTAAAAATAATGATACATTATTGATATATCTATATTTCCAATTTATTTTAGAACTTAAATAATTAATCATATGTAATCTTTATGTAATTATTTGCTGTTATACAAAAAAGTTGCTCTATGACTCTTTAGATAGATTTAGTATTTTAATAATAAATCTACATTTTTGTTCTATGATGTTGATTAATTAATTATCCAACTAAGTAAAAAATGTTTTTAGTACTAACAATAATAAAAATATTTACAAATGTTGTTAAAATGTTATTAGTTCAATAAATTATTGTATTTTGACACAAACAGAAACAACTATTATTTTATAAGTTTATAGGTGTTTTCGGTCATTATTATTACAAAATATCAACTCTGCCATTAATTCTAAATATCCCAACAAAAGTCTTTCTCGGCTACATTGCAAAAATTGATTCCGGCGACACATACAATAAATCCAAATTTCCTTTCACTGAAACATGTTTATTCTAATTGAAAAATATGAGTGTCATTAATAAAAAGGCACATCATATTATTTTTGGGAGAGACCCATTGGTAAATAAAAGTTAATAATCCATTAATTGAAATACAGAGTGGACGATAATAGGAATTCGACACGGGCATTATTTCGGTCTCCACGGATATCCGCGGCATATGTCACTTTCATCCCGATGATGGAATATACTTCAGCCGTTATTAATGATGGCTGTCGTAATGAAATTTTTCCGAGTGTCGATGTGCTTTTTTTCTGTTCTTTCCCTATATGTACGTGATGGGGAATTCCCGGGGTGCGTACCGCCGGCGAATTCAATATCAGTTTCTGTTTGAATTTAGACAAGATCAGACAGTTTTGTGATAAATATCACACATGATAATTAATTATTTTAGAACAACTGGAGTGTAAATGTAATAACTTAAAATGCGTAATGTATATTTTTAGGTTTTTATTATCAAACATTTCAATTCATTAGAAGCTTTCTTGTTTTGAGAGTCCTCTGAAATAAAGTTGGACCTCGAAGTTCTGACGGGTTGGGTTGGGTACACACGGTCCAGTATTTTGTGATTAAACAGGCGGAGGCCGATAATTGCGTGTAATTCTCTATAGTGTTGTATATTTAACTCCAATTACAAGTTCAATGTTTAACGGGTGAATTAGTGAATAAATCGACAACTTTGACCATTGAAACGGACGGCTCCGACTACCAGCAGAACAAGTGGTCACATCTACACGTTTTCCGCTTCAAATAATCTACTTTTGTCCCCCGGACTCTGATCTCTAATCGAATGCCCCAGGGGTCCTCAAACTATAACTAAACTCCGGAAAACCCTTTCAATATATTCCAGTAAATATCAAATAATTAGGTTTGCTATTTACAAACAGCAATTAAAATATAATTGAAAGCGTTTTCAAATAAACATACATTATTATTTGAAAATATAGCTATAAATACTCACATAAATAAATCAATATATTTATAAATAATATAAAAACAATATTTTTGGCTTGCTAGTTTACGAAAATATAGTTAAATAAATAACTAAGCAACAATAATACGACTATAAATATGTACATAATATTTTTTTACCTGCCATGATTTATTTGTTTGTAATTTTTGTAAAAGTAGTAAATACAATTTGAATACAAACATTTGTTTCCTTTACTGTAAAAAAATGTAAATGTTTATGATGATTTAATGATATTTACTAATAAAATAATAGACATATTTTGTTTATTAAAAGAAAAAAAAAATTATGGTCAAAGACGACTAATCATGTGTATGTTTACCAGAAATTGTGGCCAATGAACGGTTAAAGATTTGCACAAGCAATTTATTAATTACTAATTAATGTTTACACTGATTAGTTTTTAAGGTAATAGTTTTTTTTTTGTAGACGTAGTGAGGTGTTGGCTTTAACAAGTGGCCCTTAAGAATTCTCTGCATAAATCCTGTTGTTATAAGTCCTTTTCAAACTAGTTTAGATTTGGCAGTAGTTCGAGGTAGGCTGGTTATTGCCTCGCGGAATTTTACACAGAATCTGTGGCACACATGCTATCTCCGGCCTTTCTCTCTCCCTATAGCCCCTACCTTTTTTCTGTCTCTTTTGTCTTTTTTGTCCTTTTTATCTGCACTAACATCTTTACATTCAGCTTTACATTCTCTTCTTTCTCCAATCCGTGTGTTATTTATTCTGTTTGGTTTGTCTTCAGATGCGTTCTTAGTTTTCTTAGTTCTTCGTTTACTTCTTTTTATTGTATCCTTTTTCTTTCATAAAAAGTTTATGAAGTTTCATTAGCTGTATTTCTTTTGGCAGTTCTAAATTTGTTAGTTTTACCTCCAGTGATATCCTTGTATCTCCATCTAGGATTACTTCTTTGTGTCCTCTCGTTGCCAGGTAAATTTTGATCATCTCAAAAGTTGCGTTATCCGTCAATCTCGAGATAACGTACCTACCATTTGATATTTGCATCGTTATTTCTGTTATTCTACATTCCTTCAGAATTTTTTTTTCCTTCTGCTTATCTCTTCAATTTTGTTTGGTACCGTATTTTCTGTAAATGTTCTTCTATTTTCTTTTATTTCTAGATATGCATAATTGTCCTTAACTTCTTTATTTCTTTCTGTTTGATCTTTTTCTCTGTTTTGTTGTTTCCATTTTGCTTTTCTCGTTTCTCTCTTTTCTCTTCTATGGCTTTTATTTTGTGTGTTTGTTTTTATTGTTTGTTTGTTTTCTTTATATATTCTTCCATTGTCAAACTACTCATTTTTTTTCTTAGTACTCTTGTTGCAAAGTTTCTTAGCGCCCTCTATTTATTTTCATCTCTTAGGCATTTCTTAATGATTGTTGTTTTATCCACTTTGCTTTCCAGTATTTTTTCTAGCTTTTTTCTATTTTCCTCCTACGCTTTGCATTTTACTAGAGTCTGTTCTACATGTTTCTTTCTTTCTTTGTTGATTTTTTAAATTTTCTGCATAAACTTTCCAAAGGCTCCATGTCCGATTAATATTTGTGTTGTATAATTTACTCTTTTATCTCCGGGATTAGTTCTCTTATCTATTCTCTCTTTTCTCCTATATTCCACTGTCTCTGCCACCTTTCCATTGTTTTCTCTCTTGCTCTTAACTTAGCATTTTTTTTACTGGTTCTTTCTTTTATTAGTTTTTTTATTTCTATTTTTTCTTCTAACATCATATCCGCGGAAGGTGTTGCCGCAATCACCTCTACTGCCTCTTGTCACACCGTTCTGTAAGCCCTGCAGATCCTTGACAAACTGGCTCTTGTAGCTTCTCTTATTTTTTTTCTTTTTTTTTGTCTTCATGGCTTCTCCTCATGTTTCTGCGGCGTATAACAATTTGCATCTTGCTGCTGTTGCTATTAACCTTCTGGCTTCTTCTCCTGGATCTCCGTTGTTTGGCATGAGTCTACCGAGCTTTCTTTCTATGTCCTTTGTTCCCATCCTTTTGCTTCAAGTGTCACCCAAAGGTATTTGATTTTTTTACTTATAGTTATCATTTGGTCTCCTACCTGTATCATACCTGTTCCTCTATTAGTTCTCTTAGTCGATAGCCTAGCCGCATTTGTTTTTTGTGTTGCTAATTTTAAACCCTTATTTCTCATCCATAACTGTATCATATCTATTGCTAGCTCTAATCTTCTTTTTAGTATTTCCATTTCTACCTCCTTACCTACTATTGCTACGTTGTCCGTAAATGCCGTTATTGTCACGCCTTTCGGCAACCTCATTTGAAGTAACTCATTATAAACAAAGTTCCACAGTTTTGGTTCTAGTGCTGAGCCCTGTGGTACTTCTCTTGTAAGTTTAAATCTCCCGTTCTTGGTCACTAGGTTTCTACCCTGTAAATAGCTCCATATGATCTTGATTGTTTTTTTCTTTAGTTCTCTTTTTTTTGCCGCCACTATAATTGCTTCTCATAACACACTCTTAAACGCGTTCTGTATGTCCAAAGCTATCATTACACAGTGTTGTCTTTTCCTGTGCGTTCTGCTGTTTGCTTCTTTTGCTATTGCTTTTACTTTGTCTATAGCTCCTAAGGTTGTTCTTCCCTTGGTAAATCCGTATTGTTACTTTTCCCATCCTCATTTTTCTTCTATTTCTTGTTCTATTCTCCATACAATGACTTTCTTCATTATTTTTGCTAGTGTGTTTATTAAGCATTCTGGCCTGTATAAAGTTGCTTTTCCTATTTCTTTCTTTTTGTCAATCAGTACTAAGGTGGCTTTTTTCTAACATTCTAAAAAAATTCCGTCTTTCAGGCATCTGTTGATTATTTAAGTTATTTCTTCCTTATTTCCGTCTAAAGCTGCTTTAACAATCTCTGTTGTTATTTTGTCCGGACCTAGGGCTTTGTTGTTAGACAATTCTTTTATGATTTCCTTTATATCTTGCACTGTTGCTATGACTGTTTCTTCTTCGTCTTCATTTTCTGGTTCTTCTACCGGTTCGTCCCTTGGGAAACATTTTTTTAATTATAATTTCTTCTCCTTCTTTTTCTTTTAGGTAGACTTTTATTCCTCTTCCTCCTAGTTTGTTCATCACTATTTTGTACGGTTTTCTCTAAGGATCACCGTCTATAGATTTCATCATTTCTTTCCAGCATCTTCTTCTGCTATCCCTGATTGCCTTTTTTAAGATTTTTTGTTTTTTAGTTTCTTCTCCGTTTCCTCTGTATTTTCTCCTTTTTTTCTTTTTTTTGACTTTCTTTCCTGTTTGTATTGTTTTTTTTTTGCATTTATTTATTTCCTCGCACTACCAGTATAGTTCTTATCGCTCTCTTTCTCTGTACCTTGGAATTGCTTCATCCGCCGTTTTTCTCAGCTTTTCTGAGTATCTTTCGCAAATTGTTTCTATGTTTTCGTTTTCTGTAACTTCTTCTGTTTCTATGGCTTTTCTCTTTGTACATTCTTCTTACATTCCATCTACATTTTCTCGTGTACTTCTGCCTGTTTTCCTTTCTCCTTTGTACTATATTGTATATGTTTGTGTAAACTCAGTGATTCCTCTTCTGTCACGTTCCATTCATTCACTATACCTGCCATTTCCCATGTTGCTATAGTAATGTCAATATGTGACTTTGAGCTTCCTCTTGGTAAGGTTTAACCCAGCTATCATCTCCTCTAAAATTTTTCTTCTTAAATCCTTCTTGTATCCAACCCATCTCGGTGATTTTGTATTGAAATCTCTTCCTACTATTATTTTTTTGCTTTTCTGTTTTCTTAAATTCTTCTATTCACTCCCGCAATTTGGACTGATATAACAGCTGTATACTATCACACTTTCTACTTCAGCCCACACTATTCCCTCTTTTGGTGTTCCCCATCTTTCCACTTTGTCCCTACATTTTCCCCTAGCAGCATCTGTTTTATTGTCTCTTATCCACTTACCATTTAGTTTGTTTTTATTTGGTTCACTCACTATCACTAGGTTTTTTTCCTCTCTCTCTGCTGTTGCTATCAGTATATCGTGTGCCTCTCTCCCCCTTCCTATGTTTGTTTGTATAAACTACACAAATACATTTTGGTTTATGATCTGCTTCTCGTTTTGTCTTCAGTTACTGAGGTCGTTGTTCTCTATATTCTTCTTTGTTTTTTTTTTCTTTGTAGCCGGACATGTTCTATCTCCCGTTCTGTGTCTTATCGTTGTGCATTCTATACAATATTCTCTGTTCTTGCATTCTGCAACCTGATGTCCTTTTTTTCCGCATTTTATGCATAGCAATGACCTATCTTCTCCTTTGCATTCCGCCGCTACATGTCCTTTCATCCATTTTTGTAACTTTTTCTCTTCTTTGCTGTTACTTTTTCTACTCTGCATCTTATGAGTCCTTTGTTTATTCTTCCTGCTCTTATTATCTGTTCTGCTGCTTTTTTGTCCATCTTGACTATAGCTGTTAGTTTTTCTCTATACTCTTTTTTTATGGATATTATCGTACTTTCTTCTGTGTTTGCTTTGTTCATAAGTTCTTCCAATATTTCTTTTCTGGTAGTCTCCGGACTAATATCTTTGATAATCACTAGTTTTGTGAGTACGTTGTTGGCTTTTCTTACATGGTAACCCTCTATTCCATTTCTTATTTTTTTTATCTCTTTTTCGGTCTCATTTCCCTTTGTTATTAGTAATAATTCTCTTTTTTTTTGTTTCTCTTATCTCCTTGAATGTAGATTTTTTTATCTGTAGTTTTGCCTGTCTCAACAAGTCTGCATATGTTACGCCCTGTTTGCTCACTATTATAGCTCTTGTTTCTGTTCCTGGTCATTTTTTCTATTTGTCTCTAATACCTGTACTTGTGTTGGCTTGCAGAGTCTAACTTTTGTATGAGTTCTTCTTCTTGCCATTTCCATAATTTTTTTTGCCTCTCTTGGTATTGGTATACTTATTTCACTAATATTTAATACATTTGATTTGTTCAGAATTTTTTCTATAGCCATTAAAATATTTATCTCCTTTTTTCCTGCTGTTTTGACTCTCTGTTTAATAATGTGTACTTTTCCCACTAAACGTGTCGCACGTCACGATACGAGTGTGTTTTTAAAACACGACCGCACCTTTTTTAATGTGTCCTTATCACAGTTGTTACACCTTTTGCATTTTTACAAAACTTTTAAGCACTTTTGCGAACACGTCCGTTCTCCGTCGGACGTTAACCGCGACCAAGGTAATAGTTAACAAACGAAAAAAAGCAATGTCAAGATAATTTGGGGCAGTTTTCTAGACAGCTTAAGCTTTTTGTGTAACTTAACAAGATATTTTATTATTTATACTTTAAAAAACAGTTTTTCAGCACGTGTTTTAGATTGGAAAGTGATGTTTTGCGGCCCAAGGCGGGAAAATCATACGCTGGGCCTTAGAGCGCTAAAAATAATTGCAACCCGCTATTTATTTTTAATTTGAAATTTTGTTTGATTTTTAAATGTTACTTTTTTATTTTGTTTTATAAAAAAAAACTTTTTTTGGTATGCGGAGAGAACAATTACCTGACAGAAATTGAGAAACATAAATTTTCCGAGACCAAAGTTAACAACTTAGCAAACCTAAAAACTACATATAAAAGTAGCAATTTTTTTGTCCAAGAACATTATATTTAGAAGACTGCTAGATGTGTATTATGCATTTATGCACCGTCTGTGACGCGAATTATGGTTTTCCAATTAATGTACACTTTTTAATTTTAAGGTAATACTTTATTTATTATTAAAACAACATTAATTATTTAAAATGACAATTTAGGTCATAACCCGATGAAGATCTAGTTTTTAACTGCAATTCTAATACGTGCTTCTACATTTATATAAATCAATTTGCTGAGCTAAGCAGCAGATGGCTGGTGTTGTTCCATTTCTCGGTAGACGCTTTCTTATCAGGAAGAGTCTGGTTTCGCTGGCGCGACCGTAATTCCTCCATCGCTAGTCTGAAGAATCTTCTCAAGGTTTTTCAGCGATAAATTTGGTCGGGACAGGAAGTGATGAACCCGTTTCCTCTTCTTGATTATCATGTAGACCGCCGGCATTATCAAGATGACCAAAATAATGATGATTGTCCAATTGATAACAGTTACAGCAGGATGTAAGTGTAGCGGCTGTATTGGTTTCAGATCGATATCCTCGGGTAGTTTTATGACTTCTAGACTCGCATGGTGGGTTGGTATCAAGGGATGCAAAAAGACGTTAGGAACCTGAATGTTAATGGTTTCATTAACATTGTACAATTTGCCATTAATTAGCAAAGGACATTTGTTGGTAAAAATGGCGGTGTTGCAATCTGGATGTATTTCCTCTTTGGTACAATAGTTGATAACTTCCAAGTGATTAGAACTTGCAAGGACAGTGTTGTCTTGAAGTTGGTAACTAATGTTGTCTTGAAATCTGGCAGTCAAACATTGTAGAGGTTTGGCTAAGGTACATCGGGATTGAATCTGCTTTTCACAAATATATTTTTCAGGTTGATGTTGTATGCATTCTTTGAACCATAACTCATTTGACCAATATGTTGCAGGTGGTATTATCATTAGTTTATCAGCATTGGGGATAGGCAATATTTTGAACAAAGGAATTGATTTTTGGTTTAAAATGGGAATTTTAAGCATAACGATCATTCTCTTATGAGTGGAAATGATAATTGATTTACTGTATTGCAATAACTTATATGGATGTTCTTCTGAAACGACAAGCTGCTTTAGATTGTAATATTTTAATAATTCTTTTTCAATGTTAATTATCTCTGATAGTGAAATCAATTCAATATTAGTTAATTCCATTCTTGCAAAGCTAATGGTACGAATAAGACTAAGAAGGAATGAATTTATATTTTCAATATTTTGCATAGCATATTGAATCTGAAAGAAAGCTTCAAGATTTGCTTCTGTTTTATCAAATGCGGTTGAAAGAACTTCAAAATTATTGTTAAAGTTAGTAATAAATGTTTTAAAACGTTCTTGGGTTTGATTTGCAATAGAAATCAAGTGATTCGTTTTGAAAACTAAATCATTTGTGGTATCTGATATAAGATGAATATTTTGATTAATTAATTGCCGATCATTTTCGTCCATATTTCCTGTTACAAATTTTATTGCAGAGCCTAGAAAATTAGCTAGACCTCGTTTCGAACGTTGCGACATTAATTTATGAAGATTTTGAATAGTTTCATTAACCAAATGATTGTATATAGAATGATAATCATTTCTTTTTAAGTGAACGTTATTCAAGGTATTTTCTATAAGGTGTAAATCGATGGTAAGTATTATTCGATGATAATGATCAAGTTCCTGTTGGTTACCAATTGCATCCTGAAAGTACCCGTTATTTGGATAACATTTGAACTGCAGTGCGATGGTTATTCTGCAACAAACAGAATTTTGTTTACTTTTGTTTTCTTATGCGTTTTATTGATTTTATATTACAAGTGGTAGTTCGATTTTTTGACGACTTACCAGTAACCTTGTCACCTTCCTGCTTAGAAATTTCTATTTTTTTGAAAGGAGGGTGATCTTTAGTACGAGCCGTTAATCTTGCATATGCAACAGGGTTTGAGGTGGATGGTTGTTCAGAATCTAATAACTGAGGTGTTTTGTCAGTACGACATTTATTTGCGTTTTGCAAAATGTGCTCTGCACGTTGTTTAGATTTGTTGTAGACATGATCTATAAAAGGAAGTATCTCGTTTTTTCGATTTTGATTGTATTGTTCATACAACGTTAAGTTGTTATCAAAGTTTATCTCATGAGCATACGGACCATATATCAATGAAAATGGTGAAAATCCAGTGCTCGAATGAATTGACTGATTATATATAGTTACAATAGATGTCATAAGTTCAGGAATAGATTCTTTTGGATTAGTTTCTTTCATTATCCGTAATTTCTCTATTATTGTTGAATGTAGTCTTTCAACAGGAGAATTGGAGTTTGGGTTTCTTGCAGTTGTAAAATGCAATTGTATTTTATGAAGTTTGCAAAACTCGTTAAGTACGTTATTTGAGAATTCAGTGCCTTGGTCGCAGACCAGGGTCTGTGGGTAATTATGATGTGAAAAGTAATGCCTTAGTTTGGAAAGAATCTCAATTGCAATTTTTGAAGAAAGATGATAACATTGGGCATATTTGGTAAATGGATCAATAATAGTAAGAAAACTATGCTTACATACAGAATATACGTCCATATGAAGGGTTTTGAATGGCTGTGTTGGCAACATAGGACCTTGAAATGGAATTTTATAAGGATTCCTATCATATTTGTTTGTGAGACATAGTTCACATTTATTGATGTAATTCGTTATTGAATCTTTTAAATTGGGCCAATAGTACTTTAGTTTAAGTTGAGCATATGTTTCGTTAATACCATTATGATTAGATGTATGATAATCTTCTAAAATCTTTTGTTGATTATCTTCGTCAATAACATCTTCTAACTTATCTTTACATAAGATTAGTTTTAGTGATATAGTAAAGAGAGTATTGAGAATTTTTTCAAGTATTGGGCGTACTTTCTTAGGTTGGTACAAATAAATATGGTACGTTTTATTAGGATCAATAGTTTCTTTTAGTTGAGATTTCAACTGAATTTCTAAATCTGGTTCTTGTATGCAAATAGTATGAATAATTTTGTTTTTGAATCTTTTAACAACAGAATGGGCTTGTATTGTAGAAACATTTATAAAAAGCTGTTGGTTGAATTTGTTAATAGGTTCATCTGAAATGGGAAGTTCAGCAGAAGTATTATCGACTTGTGAATGAACAGTACTTTTACCTGTTACTGGAATTTCTAAATTTTGAGTTTGTTCGGAATCCTGAACGTTGTCTATAAGATCTTGACAATCGTCAAGGTTGAAATCATCGGTTTCATCTACTTGCGGCATCAAAGAGTCACTATCTTCAGTGTTGTTAATTTCAATGCGAGATAGTGCATCAGCAACAACATTTTCTTTGCCTTTTTTGTACTGAATTGTATAATCAAACTCGTCGAGTTTTATTTTCCAACGGATTAAACGTGAATTTGGTGTCTTTAGTTTAGAAAGCCAAACTAGCGGATTGTGATCTGTTTCAATAGTGAAATGTTTACCAAACAAGTATGGTCGAAAATATTTTGTAGAAGCAATTATGGCTAAGAGTTCCTTCTCGATAGTGGAGTAATTGCGTTCGGCGGAGTTAAGGACTCTTGAATAATATGCTACTGGTCTATTTTCTTGGGTAAGAACAGAACCAACAGCAATATCTGAAGCATCTGTGGTTAGACAAAAAGGCTTGTTAAAGTCAGGGTATTGTAGTATGGGAGAGTGGGTCATTAGAAGCTTACAATTTTCAAACGCTTCAATGTACTTAGGATCCTTTATATCAATTTTTTCGTTTTTTCTTGTTAATTTAGAAATTGGGTAAGTAATTTTTGAAAAAGAAGGGATAAATCTTCTGTAGTAGCCTATCAGTCCTAAGAAAGATTTAATCTCTTTAACCGTCTTTGGAATGGGATACTTTTGGATCGCCGATATCTTTCTTGGATTTGGTTCAAGACCATTATTAGTGACGACATGGCCTAAGAATTCTACCTTCTTTGTTAGAAATTCCGACTTTTCGGGTTGAATTTTCAACTTTGCTTTACGTAGACATTCAAAAATTAATTTGACATCATTTATATGTTCTTGTAGGCTTTTAGAAAATATGATTACGTCGTCCATGTATACAAAACAACGTTTGTAGAGATGTTCGCAAAGGATTTCGTCCATCATTCGTTGGAATGTAGATGGAGCATTTTTTAGGCCAAATGGCATACGAACGTACTCGTAATGACCATTATTAACGGAAAAAGCTGTTTTTTGAATGGAATCTTTATGCATGGGGATTTGGTGAAATCCTTGTGCTAAGTCAAGACAAGTAAAATAAGTACATCTACCTAGATTGTCAAGAATCTCATCAATTCTGGGCAATGGGTATTTGTCCTCAATTGTTTTAGTATTTAAATTACGGTAATCAATTACCATGCGGTACTTCCGTTCGCCGGAAGCATCTAATTTTTTCGGTACAATCCACACTGGAGAAGAGTATGGAGATATAGAAGGTCTAATAATTTCGTTATCAAGTAACTTTTGGATTTGTCTGGAAATTTCCTTTTGCATAGCAGGTGGATGTCTAAATGTTCGAGTATAAGTAGGAACATCTGAAGTAGTTGCAATATTATGAGTGACTGATGTTGTAGCCGTTAAAGTTTGAGATTCATTATAAAAAATTTCAGAATAGGATTTGCAAAGTTTAATAATGGCTCCTTTTTCTTGCAAATTAAGGTGTTCTAACCTTAGTTGTGGTATGTCCATAGGTGTTTTGTTAATGGGAGTATGGTCAAAGTTATAAAGTTCAAGAGGAGTTACTGAAAGAGGTTTATAAAAAACAATATTATTAGTATGGGGAATTTCTACAAAACCATTGGTTGCAGTATGTATGGATTCAGGAACTACAACTTCATAATTATTTATAATTGCTGGTAATAATACATCTCCTTGAGGAACAGAAACTGGAATTTTGGTTACACTTTGTTTGAAATATTTAAATTTTATTGGTATATTATTGATGATTAATGTATTGGTTTTATAGTCAATATTTCCATTTAATGATTTTAAATCAGAAGATGAAATCAAAGCGTCATATTGCGAGTGCCAATCAATCACTCTAAATCGAAATTTAAAAGGAATATCAAATGACTGCAGAATTGGGAAACATAAATTTCTATCATCAGTATAGGTCCTAGTTAGTGACCGAATTGTGAATTTTTCTCTAAAAAAATATTGATTAGAAAACATTGAAGCGGCTTTAGGGGTAATCACTGAATCAGTGGCACCAGTATCAATTAATATTTTAATATTTAAATCCGGGATTATAAAATATGGTAACTTGGGAAGATTCATCAAGTTATTTAAGTCTACGTGACAGGTTTGTGGAGGCTTGTGTCCTGAAAATTTTGATCGTATTCACAATCGCTATTTTCATAATTTTGTTCTAATGATTGATTGTTTTGTTCATCATATTCACCTTGAAACATGCTTGCCTCAGCATAATATTGATCTGGATGTTGATAATCAGATGAATAGTCATCTGTATCTTGATAATTATAAAATGTGTTATAATTAGAATTACCTTGTTCAATATTATGATGGTTAAATGGGCCATTCGATCTTTTAGATTGAATAGTTTGTGTTGACATGGGTGTAGGTTGAGAGAAATTTTGAGGTCTCTGTTGTTGATTATTAAAATTGGCAAAATTTTGTTTATTTTGAAAATTTTGTTTATTTTGAAAATTTTGTCTTTGAGAGTTAAATAAATTTCCGTTTCGATTTTGATTCTGATTAAAAGGAATGAATTTATGATTAAATCCTTGAGTCATCTTATTAACATTTTGTTGTTGAAAGTTTTGTTTATTTAAATTTGATTGATTGTTATTTAAATTTAAATTTTTTCGATGTGCCATCAAATTGTCATAATCGGAACATTTTTTAAACAATCCTCCAGTGTATTTGGAGAACTATTGCAAAGAAGATCTCTATAAGGTTGCAAAGTGCCTGTTTTAAATGTTATTAAAGTTTTTTCGGTATATAGACATGTTTGAGCGTTTATTAATTCAAATTTTCCTTCATTTTTTATACGAACAAATTGAAGGAGTTCATTTAATTTTATGTTTAAACGTATGTAATAATCATTATACGTTTCGCTCGGCTTCTGGATACAAGTACAAAGCAATCGTTCAAGTGTATTTTCCGAACGTGTTTCGCCGAATTTACTAATTAAATGTGTTTTTATATTAAGCCAAGTATCAAATGTATCAGGAATAAATTGATCAAGATTGTTGGATATAATAAAATCCTTTGGTAAACCACGAAGTTTATTAAGTATATATAAATTAAATAAATGCAACTGTGCATTATTACACATTGCGAACGTCGTCGGAAAGAGTTGTGTAATTTTATTAACGGATGTAATAAAATCCGTAAGATTACCTTTATCATGACTGTATTCAGGAATGGTTTGGCAGAATAATTTAAGTTCTTCATTACTAATTGCAGTCATGTTTAATTTAATATTAATAGGATTGTTGCTTAAATTTGATGTGGATGCAGAAGAATCTTGAATTCTAATATTTTTTATTGATTTAATTAAATGGTCAATTTCAAGATCAAATAAATTACCAATATATATTACTTCTTGTTCTTTATCAAAACTAACTGACATCAAAAATCATACACTTGAGCAGAGATAATAAAATAATAATTTTTTAATTATTATACTTTTATAAAATCAAATCTAAATTTGTCTTATTCAGAGGACATAATAATGAATTGAATTAATCAATTGCGTCACAAAGATACAGAATCAAATTGTAAATCGTTATACTTATATTAAGGATATGTTGAAGGGATTACTGGACTTACTGGATAATGCTGAATATTATTCCGGTAACTTTCATCGCTTCCTTGGCAATCAGAACGTACTCCGTGTCGGTGGATTTATTCTCGATGAATGCGGTCCAACGCACTTTCGGATCTGGCTTGCTGATGGAATCTTCTCGAATTATGTCCTTGTGTCCTTTTGATTCTTCGTAAATTGTAAAAACAATCCGTTTCATTTATTGAACCGTCGAAGAATCCTGTTCGCAGCGCCAATTATGGTTTTCCAATTAATGTACACTTTTTAATTTTAAGGTAATACTTTATTTATTATTAAAACAACATTAATTATTTAAAATGACAATTTAGGTCATAACCCGATGAAGATCTAGTTTTTAACTGCAATTCTAATACGTGCTTCTACATTTATATAAATCAATTTGCTGAGCTAAGCAGCAGATGGCTGGTGTTGTTCCATTTCTCGGTAGACGCTTTCTTATCAGGAAGAGTCTGGTTTCGCTGGCGCGACCGTAATTCGCGGAAAGTTTTAACAATTCTATTGTTAGCCAAAAAGCAAAACTATGATTGGTTGAAATGTTGCGTACTACGAGCTACGTAACAATGTACAAAAAGGTAAATTATAAGAATCTAGCAGTCTTCTGTAGTAATGTGTCCCAGTGTCTTGTCCACTTTTAGATGCGGTATATTAGTTGCAGGGACAACAGAAACACAAAAGCAAAAAAGTTCTGCAGCATCACGTTGGAATTGCAAAAACAAACTTTATTAAAAGTGCAGACTAGTACAGGGAGTTTATTAATGAATGGAATTATGTAATCACTTTAAATGTGCCGCTTTTGTTAAATTGTTCACTAAACTATTTGTTTTGACAGATCAACTTTGACAGCTGTCAAGCAAACATATGAAAACATATGTAGTATAGTGGACGATTTTAAAAAGGCGGCATATTTAAAGTGATTACATAATCCCATTAATTTATAAACTCCCTGTATAAGCACTAAAACTTGACAAGTGGTAAAGTAAAAATTAAGCTTTATAAAAGCTTACGTTCTACTTATAGACAAAGGCACCTGGGAAAGATAGAAACTCTAAGGAACAAACTGCACCGTTTTTTTTTAATATAATTTTAAAAACAATCTTATCTTAAAAGGAATAGCGACAAACTAGCAATGACGTCTTTTTTTAAAAAAGCAAAAAAAGGAAAGTAGAGGCAGTATTCCGGGCAGATGGCTCTTTTTAACCAAATTGTAGTAATAAAAAGTTTAAGATTGCATTCCGGTTAGATACCTTGTAAACCAGTACATTATCTGTCCTCGGACGCCATAACTTTCCAATGTGCTAATAAGTTAGCCGTGGTTTTTAATGTCAAAGAAAATCAATAAAAACACAAAAGAGGTGCATGCTTTTGTGCAGATGTGCATTAACGTTTTCTGAAAAATTTTCAAGAAAATCAGACGTTCTTTCTTCTACAAATTCATATTGGTTTTTATCCAAAACGTTTTTGGTTTTTAAGTAATCCAGCAATTTAGTTTTTAAGTATTTTTCCAGAACTTTGTCTATGTAGATAAGCTTTAATATTTTTTTAACTAACGCTTTTCTTAGAAAATCTAGAAAATTCTTTTAAGTCAAATTCAGTTAATCTGTTAATTTTTAAAATGAAATCTTTTTTGGACAAAATGCTTTTATCTTTTGTTTCATGTTTGGCTGTTGTGTGAAGGTTGTGTTATTATGTCGTAAGTTTATAAAATTGCTAATTTTTTCATTAAATAGATTTACGTTATAGTTAGATGACCGTACAGAACAAGGATGTGCATTAAAGGTATTTTATTTCCTGAAGTTTTTGAAAACAAAGATTTTGTATTTTTAAAGTAAGTTCCCCTACAGGTTTCTTTTAGCTTATAAATTGCGTGGAAGTTATTTAATAGGTAATAATCTTTGATAGAACAAAAATTAGTTAATTTCGGACAAAATTAATAAATTTATTAAATCAATATCGTTGTTGATAAGTGCACAAAACTTATCGAAATGTGCACCTATTGAGTTTATATTGAGATTGTAGAAGCTACTTGGTTTATCTGCATTTTTATTTTATTTATGTAGGTGTTTGTTATGTTAGGTTAGGGTGTGTAGTTGTAGTTTATGTAGTAGATTAGATACAAAATAAAATAAAAGTCAAACGAAACTTTTTTTTCCTTTGGTTTTTTTCATTTTTATGTTATATGTACAAGGTAATTCAGAAGAACCGCTTAGTTTTGAAATAATGAGTACTTGGTTAATTTTTCATGAATTGTTTATTTATTGACTTTAAAATGTTTGTTAAAAAATGATATTTTATTTATCTAATAACATGTTTCTTAAATGTAATTTTATGGCAAACAGCTTAATTTTATAGATACGGGACTTGAGAAAACTCTACAAGAAAAATCAATAACCGCTAGGATAGAGAAACAAAGAGGCTAGGACACATTGCAAAACGTGAAATGATTTGTTCTTAAAAAATCTCCCAAAAATTCTCATTGAGACTCTTGCTGTATGTGAGCCTTGGTTCTAGCCTACTAAAACTATACACTCCCAATATCTACTTTCTGTCTCTGCTGTTCTGGCACCGGAAAGTTGGTGATCATTTTAATGTAGCGATCTGAGCCAATTACGCCAAAATTTGCAACAACACTCTAGACTGTCACTCGAAAGCTATGCAGGGACCGATAATACAACTGTAGTCGATTATCCATGGCCCAATAACAGCAGTTTTGTTTATTTTTATGTTTTATGCTACATGTTTTCATAAATCAACTTGCATTTTCAGCCTGTTTCCTAACTCTTGCTTCTAGCAGCTCAAAAAAGTTAATTTAAGTTAAAAGAAAGTTGTTCGCTTAGAAATATTTTTGTATGTCTTGAGTTTTTAATTATGTCATTAGATGTTATATTTTTTCTCTTTTTTGTTAGTTTAGTATATTAACTTTAATAACATAATAATGAAATTTCACGCGGATAGGTCCGTTTGTTGGTTTGGACTTAGGTTTAATCCTTATAACTGAGTTTATATTATCTTTATTTATTTAGCTACATTGCATACAATATCTTTGGTATTTTTTTACATTTTCCTGGACACTCATAACTTCAATATTATTAGCTAAGGTTAGTTGGTCGAACTCATTAAGTTTATTTATTTGCGTGAGTTGACTTTTCCTTCTAATCTTTTTAAAGTGTTGGTTAATTCATCAAGATTTTTTTTTAATCACTATATTTGTCTGAGATATATTTACAGGTTTTATTATTTTCTACTAATCTTTTTTTGAGATCTTTGATTTTCTCTCTCACATTTGCTACATTTGATAGATTTTCCGGCTAGATAGCAATTTGCTCATAATCCTTTCATGACAAATGTAGATTATTTTAGTATATATCTTGTTTGTTTGTTTAAGTTTCTGGTATTATTTTTGTTGGGTAGAGTAATATTATTAGTTTTCTATTTTTTCTCGTATTTATTTTACTTTATTTATGCGGATTAACGTGAATCGTTTTTTGTTGTTGAATTAGATTTTGAGTAATAAATCATATAATAGGTTCAAATTTCAAGACTGCATAGTTGTTGGGTGAGTAGTTTAACAACTATGTTGCCGGTCCCAAGCCCGTATAAAGGAAGAAGGTTTAAGGGCAAGACTAGCTCACTACTTAAGATTTAAAAAAAACTACATGCTCACAGAACCCATGACTCATAAATAAGTCTCGGAAAAGGAAGGAAACAAAGATGAGAACCTCAGCGCAAAAAAGAAAAACGAGATTACACACAATAAGATTCGGCACGTGGAACAAAAGAGGATCAGGAAAATATACTAGAATTAGAATCCCACAAAATTGAAATAAGTGCTTTGAGTGAGACAAAAAAGAAAAGGAAAGGAAGCATATAAGTAAACAAGTTTTTGCTTTTATACAGCGGGGTAAGCAAAAGCAAACGAGTCTTAGCAGGTGTAGAACTGTTGATACGAGAAAGACACCTTGTACGGTAACCTGCAAAAAAACCTTATAGACACAACAACAGGTAACAACAAATTAATTATCTTAGGAAATTTTAATGCACGTGTGGGTAACATACCAATAAGCGCAGTGAAGAAGCAAAGATTCAACAAAGATACACTTAATGGGAATGGAGAACGTTTTATAGAAAATTGCTTAATAAACATCTTTCAAATTAACAACACAAAATTTGATCACCTCTTACAACACAACAATACTTTGTCAAAAAGGAGGCAAGAGAACGCAACTCTATAATTGACTACATTATAACAAATTGAGAAATACAACCCAAAAATATACGAGATGTACGCACTCTGTTCTTAGCCAACGTCGGATCTGACCATAGACTGGTTCTATAAAAGATAAATTGGAAACTGACTATGTGAAATTAGACAACAGAAACACAGAAAAACAATTAATCATAGAAAGCTTAAAAAATGAAAGGACTAGGATCCTATACCACACACTAACAGAAAAACTAAACACCTACTACAACTTGAGAACAATCACTGATAGATAGAGGAAACATAAAAAATTGTCAAAGAAAATATCCAACAAGCAACGGAAGAAGCACTGAGTAAAAAAAATAAACAAGAATACAAAACAACAAAAAAATGAGAAATTTGAGAAAAGTTAAGAAAAAAGCATTTCTTAACTATAAAAGTAAACAATCGCATAAGTCCAGAGAAGATTATCTAAGAATAAGAAACAGAGTAGACCAAGAAATACACAACATCAAGAAAGAACACTAGAAAAAAATTACAAAGGTTATGGATACGGTTCCCAAAAAAATGTCTAGAAAATGGCAAGGAGACAAAGAAAAGACATGAACAAACAAAACAACAATGGACTGAACATTTTACCAATTTATATAGAGAAACAGAAGAAGAAACCTATACACAAAGCAACAACGAAGAAGACAATAATGAGAGAGTTTCAACTTAAAGATGGCGCTTATTTTATGTGTCTTGTGGACTTAAAAAGTGCGTTTGGTCGAATAAAACGCAATGACATACTGAAGATGCTAATAACAAAAAATAAACGTAAACACAGAACTAATAAAACTAATCGAGAAAATTAATAAGAACAATAAGACCATAATCAAAATGATAAAAGGCGTAACACAGAAAATACCTATAAAAGAAGGAATACGTCAATCGAATTTACTCAGCCCTAGGCTGTTTAACATGGTCATGAATAAAATAATATGCAACGTAAAATAAATGAAAAGGTTACAGAATGAAACCTAACAAAATAATTATAATATGTTTTGCCGATGACGCGGTATTGATTTTGATTTTATAAATATATATTTATATAAATCATAACTAAAGGAAACCATTTATAGTTTAAGACAATCAGGGATTTTAAAATACGCATGGTTTAATCATGAAAAGTTTTTTTATTAGAAAGGAAGATACTAGTGCGATTTTAACTGTCAAGGACAAACATGATTTAACCAACATAAAATCAAAAAACTAATAAAGCAAATGAATAAGAAAAACTTGCTACTGCAACATAAAAAAATTAGCATTATTCATCAAAATGTTGAATCAATAGGAAACAGTGTACACAAATTAGAATTTTTATTAAGTGAACATCGTGATTGTAGCTTCTTAGCATTAACGGAATATTGAAAGTCAGAATATAAGTTATCCAATTACAAAATTAATAATTTTAAACTGGTATCATCATTTTGCAGAACTACAAACACACATGGTGATGCTGCTGTCTATATAAAAAATAGACTTAAGTTTAAACATCGCAATGACATAAGAGATTTATCGGTGTGTTCTGTAATGGAAATGCGCAGCAGATGAAGTAAATTTAAACAATAAAAAATTAATTATTATTTCTATGTATAGATCACCTTCCTCTAATATTCAACCATTCTTAGCACTGGCTGATAAAGTACTAAACAAAGCTTATAATAAACAAACTTTTATACTATTAGCTGGCGACTTCAATATAGACTTAATGCAGAATAATAACACTATTGAATTTAAATCATTTTTAAATTCATACAATTTAATCACTACTATACATGAATACACAAGAATTACCGACAGTTCACAAACTTGCATAGACAATGTTTTTAGAACTATTGAAAAAAGTGTATAAATATCATATTTCAGATCATACATGCCAAATTGTAAATATACGTCTCAAAATGAAGTTTATATCTTATTCTTCTTCTTCGTTTTCTCTCTTTTCAGAGAGGTTGATTGTGGTTTACTCTTTTGCTGTCGTTCTTCGTACAATATCCCTCCATCCCTCCATCTTTCCCTGTTCTTGGATTCTCTTGTTGCTTGTGTTATCGTGCTGTTGGTTGTTGCCTTAATAGTGTCAGTGCACCTCATCGGTGATCTTCCTCTCAGTCTTTTTCCTTCCATTTTCCCCTGTATCATTAGTTTTTCTAGGTTGTTATCATCTCTTCTATTGATGTGGCCGAAGAATTTTAGGATTCTTGCAAAGACAATCTGTGATAGTCGCTGGGCTTTATTTATTTCATTATTAATAGATATGTTTGTTCTGTGAGCTGTCCATGGGACACGTAGTATACGCCTCCAGCACCACATCTCACATGCATCAATTTTTCGTCTGTCCTGTTTTTTAATTGTCCATGATTCGGAGCCATATAGTAGCACTGGGAATACTAGTGTTTTTATTATTTGTTTTTTAGTGTTTAGAGTTATATCACTATCCATCCATGTTTTTTGAAGTTCTCTTACGGTTTGTCTAGCCATTTCACATCTTCTGTTTATTTTTTTTTGTGCAGGCCCCATCATTTGTGATGAGTGCTCTTAGGTATATATATTGGCTGACGACCTCGTATCCATCTATATGTGTTATGTCTGTGTTATTGTTGTTGGCTCGATCTATAATTATGATTTTTGTTTTGCTTATGTTTATTTCCAAATCATAGCTTTCACTTTCTATTTTCAATTTCTGAACCAGTTCTGTAAGTTCTTCTGCAGTTGATGCTAGCAGCACAGTGTCATTGGCATATCGCAAGTTGTTTATGGGTGTTCCTCCTATACCTATACCTCCATTCCAGTTTTCTAAGACTCTCCTCATTATGTATTCTGTATATATATTGAAGAGGATTGGTGAGAATATACATCCTTGTCTCGCTCCTTTTTTGATGTTGCAGGGGTTTCAGAGTTGTTTATCTATTCGTACTCTTGCCTTACTATTTTTGTACAGCTGTTGTATTAATGTACAAAGATGATAAGGCACTCCCATTTCGTGTAGTATGGTCCAGAGTTTTTCCCACTTCATACTGTCACAAGTTTTACGATAGTCAACGAAGCACATGTATATTGGTTTATTGATTTCTCGGGCTTTTTCAATGATCCTTCTTATGTTAGAAATTTGTTCACGAGTGCCTCTTCTTTTCACAAATCCAGCTTGTTGTAGTGGTATTTGCCACAGCAGAAATGGTTTTAGTCTTTCATTCATAATTTTGAGGAGGATCTTACTGGCATGTGACATTAGTGCAATCAGCCGATAGTTCTCGCATTTCTCTTTGGATTTTTTTTTGTGTAATGGTATGAATACCGATTCTACCCAGTCATCAGGCCATTGTCCTGTTGACCATATTCCGTTGCATATTTTATGTAGTATGTGGACACCACTTTCTCCCATTGCTTTGATGATTTTAGTTGTGATGTTATCTGCTCCCGGAAATTTTAGGGGCTTGAGCTTTTTTATGGCATCCCTTATTTCCTCCTTTAGGATAGCTGGTTCCTCCTCCATATCTTCTTGTGTATAGGTGTCTGTTCTTTCCTGGTCATTGAATAGTTCTTCACAGTATTCTTTCTATACTTCCAGTGTTTCGTCTATGTTTGTTATTTTTTCGCCTTCTTTATTTTTGATAGTCCATGAGCGAGGTGAGTATTTTTTGTTTATTGTTTTTACTAGTTTATAAAGGTCTTTTGTGTTATTATTTTCAGCATGCTCTTGTGCTTCGTTGCAGATTCTTAATAGGTGTGTGTTTTTATCCTTTCTGCAGCATCGTTGTATAGTTTTGCTGAGTTCGGTGTATTTAATCCGTTTTTGTTCTGTATCTATACCACCTGCCCTTAGATCTTGTCTTTCTTGTACTATTTCCATAGTTTGGTCCGTTATCCAGTGTTGGTGCTTTTCTATTATTTGTTTCTTTTTGGTTTCTTTTATAGTATCATTAATGGCCAGTTTGGTAAATTGCCATATTTCCTCAGGTGTTAATGCTTCTTGTTGTGTAGATGGGTTATCGAATTTTGTCTGCAGTTTTTCTTCGAATATTTTTTTGTCACTAATTTGTGTTCTAGGTGATGTTGTTCTTCTTTGTGGTACCTTCAGTTTTAGTTTGAAGCGAGCTGTAAGAAGTTTATGATCGCTGCCACATTCTGCTCCAGGACGGGTTTTTGTGTTTCGTATAGACGTTCTCCATCGAGTGCGTATCAGTATGTAGTCTATCTGGTTTCTACACCGATCACCCGGGGATTGCCAAGTATATAATCGACGAATGTGTTGTTGATGCACTGTGTTCAATATTGTTAGTCCATTACCAGCATAAAAGTTTAATACCATTTCTCCCCTTTCGTTTCTCGTCCCTATACCCTATTTTCCTACAATATGTCTTAAGTGGTTATCGTCTTTTGTATCTCCAACCTTCGCATTGAAATTTCCTATTATAATAGTTATTTCTCTATTTGGGATTTTCTGTAGTATTGTTTCAAGTTCTCTGTAAAACTGTTCAATTTCTTCCTTATTTGAGTCGCTGGTAGGTGCGTATACTTGGATTATATGTAAGTTAACAGGTTTCAAATGTATTTTGATGGATATCAAGGTTTTTGTTATTGATGATGTCATTATTATTGCTACCCCGTTTCTGCTGTTGTTTTTATTTCCTGAAAATACTATTGTGTTGCCACTAGCTGTTGTAATAAGGCCATTTCCTTTCCAGTGTGTCCCGGATATTCCTGTAATATCCATATTATATCTTTTCAGTTCTTTTTCCATTATGTATGTCTTTCCGGTTTGCAAAAGTCCTCGCATATTCCAGGTGCCGATATTGGTATTGTCTAGGTATCTGTTACCTTTGAATTTAGCTTGTCTCAAGGCCATCCCCCCCGGATATCCGATTGGGGGATTGTCTCCGGAAAATTTATCTTTGAGTAAAGCCATTTCATTTTCGTGGGAAAGTAGTTATTGAGGTGGGTTCCCGTTGCCTTCCTCAATTTGATGTTACCAGGGATTTAGTCCTGCGTTTTGTGAGAATATGGTTATCCCGCCAATATTCGGTCGCCAGAGCCTCGTCAGTTATCTAGCAGGGTGTACCGCGTGCAGGTGAGGTTGGCATTTGGATGGCATGTTGGTGTTCGTCGATGTTATTCGCCACCCCTTACACCCCTATATACACAACTATAAAAAAAAATTCTCAAAAAAATCTATAATTGATTTAAGTCGTTTATTTTTTGTTAACTGGACCCCAATCGAACACATAATCAGCAATAATATAATCCAACAATGGAATTTATTTATTTATTTGTTTTTTGAGGTACTTAATAGTACAGGGAGTTTATAAATGAATGGGATTATGTAATCACTTTAAATATGCCGCCTTTTTAAAATCGTTCACTATACTACATATGTTTTCATATGTTTGCTTGACAGCTGTCAAAGTTGATCTGTCAAAACAAATAGTTTAGTGAACAATTTATAAAAAGCGGCACATTTAAAGTGATTACATAATCCCATTCATTTATAAACTCCCTGTAGTTTTCCCATAACAAAAAATGAATTTTCCCAAATTGACAAGAAAAGATTAAATAATAAAAATATTAAAAACCGTAAATATATACTTGATTACCTGTTTATTATATCACGACATAACACAAATTATTTAAATTTATATAAAGAAGCTAAACGGAAATATAATGTAGAATTAGAAAATTGTAAAAGAATTCAATTAGCTAACAAATCTATCAGATAATAAAATAAAAACTACGTGGTCTATAGTAAATAAATTAGTAAACAATAAGAATAAATATAGTAATACTTTTCCTGTTGTTACGGATTTTCCTGAGTTAGCTAATAATTTTAGTGAATATTTTGCTAACATTGCCATTAATCTGTCTAATCAAATACCATCTGTTAAAATAAACTGTTCTATAAAAACAAATACTGAATCTATAATGCTAGCACCAACAACTTCTAATGAACTAGCTGATATTTGCAACAAACTAAAAAATTAAAATAGCGCAGGCCACGATGAAGTACCAATGTCAAACAATTCAATGAAACATGGTATTTTTCCTGATAAGCTTAAACTGGCAATGGTTAAGCCCTTCTACAAAAAAGGAAATGCTGATGCATTAAAAAATTATCGACCTATTAGTTTATTGTCAAGTTTCAGTAAGTTGTTTGAAAAAATTATGTGTAAAAGAATAATCACTTTCTTTGACAAACATAAATTATTCAATAAATCTGAAAATGGATTTATAAAGAACAAAAACGTAACAACTGCTATTTACGATATAATCGAAGTAATCACAGAAGCATTGGAGGTACGAGACATGACATGAGAAGTGTTTTTAGACCTGTCCAAAGCCTTTGATTGCGTAGATACAAATATATTGTTAAGTAAATGTCATAAATACGGTATTAGAAGAGATGCTTATAAATGAACTTCACGTCTCGTCAACAATATGTTACTATTGAACAAAACGGTTCAACTGTAAACTCGTTAGTTTCAGATATTTTATTAGTAGTTCCGCAAGGAAGTATTGCTAGGCCTTTGTTCTTTATTATATACATAAATAATTTACCAAGTATTTTAGATGATACAAAACATAAAATAGTCTGTTACTCAGATGATACAAACATTGTTTTTGTTGAAAACAACTTGAACAGTATTTCTGCAGTAGCGTCTACATATTTTCCAATACTTGAGGAATGATTTCTAGCTAATAAGTTATTACTTAACATAAATAAAACACAATGCGTTCAATTTAAGACAGATCATTACAATGCATCATGCAATGCCACATGTCTTGGCATAAAGATAGATAAATTTTTAAAGTAGGCTTCTCATATTGATGACCTTGTTGGGAAGTTGAGCAATGTGATATTTATGTTTTAAGTGCTTCGATCACATTTAAATAAAGTCATTTAATAATTGTGTATCATTCTTGTTTTGAGTCTTTGATACGTTTTGGTATTGTTTTTTATAGAGGTTCAACTTTTTTAAATAAAATCTTTGTTGTACAAAAAAAGCATTACGTACAGTCAATAGTATGGCATACAACCAGAGTTGTCGTAATCTATTTACACAACATAATATTTTAACCGTATATGCCTTATATGTATTTGAATGTTTAATGTTTAATTTTAATAATATGGATAAGTTTAAAAATTGTATTTTTAGTCACGTGTATAATACTCGTAAAAATATTTATGTATATCCCACGCATCGTCTAACAAGTATTTAAAAAAAAAACGTTCATTATGAATGAAACTTTTTAACGCTTAAAACTGTTTTTGTAATGCCGTACGTAACTGTATTTTCAGTATCGTTTTCTTTTTACTTGTTTCATATTTATTGTTTTTTTTATATTCTTTTTGTATTCTGCAATCTTTATGAAATAAATAAAATTATCTATCTATCTATCAAAGGCAATTCCACACTTTTAAAACCACAGCAAAATTGTACAACATGCAAATACCAAAAAAAAAAAAAACAATATGCATGGTAATTAGTTAAGACCCACGAAGAACAGGTGTTGTCAATTGAGTACTTTGGGATTGATATTATTAGTGATAGAAACATATCGGAGAAAGTAAAAAGACAGACAACGAAAGCACTGAATAAGAGTATTTTAGAAGAATGCAACACACAGAATGTCAACGAATAATATTAATAATAATAATAATAATAATAATAATAATAATAATTTATTCATGTTAAATACAAAAAAAATACATTTGTTTACACTAGTCATACACAAACTAAACGTAGATTTACTTATAATAACTAAAAATTTATATAAATAAAAAAGTATATCACAGTTTAAAAACTCATCAAAAGAGTAAAACGTGTTGTTTATTAATATTTGTTTAATTTTAGATTTCAATTGTCAATTTGTTATAAAATTTTGGCTCATAATAATTACCTGCCCATCTGCATTTATTTATACGACCATAATTTAATTGTATATTATTTTTTGCACGCGTGTTGTAATTGTAGTTTATTGTGCGTTCTTTATAGAGTGTAAGATTAATTTTTACTTACAACAAACATTGGTAAATAATAAACGTATTGTGACGGCAGTGACAAAATTTTTAGATTTTTAAAACTATTTTTTACATCTACCCTATAAGGTAAGCCTAACATATATTTAATTGTTTTCCGTTGTAACCCAAATAATTTTGCTGTATGTAGGGAATGACCCCATAAAAGTATTCCATAAGACAGCTTGAATGGAAAAGTCTATGGTAAACTTAAAGTATTATTTTAAACGATACTACTGGTGCTAGGTTTCTTATTAAAAATATGTTTTTTGAAAGCTGATTTGCAAAAATA
This sequence comes from Tachinus rufipes, assembly GCA_963932245.1. NCBI lineage: Eukaryota > Metazoa > Arthropoda > Insecta > Coleoptera > Staphylinidae > Tachinus > Tachinus rufipes. Next base: position 59,662,303 of record OZ010748.1, read on the forward strand.
TTGATATGAGCTTCCCATGATCATTTATGGTCTAATTTTATACCCAAAAAAGAAATGACATTTAGATTTGTACGTATTTTAAATTGCGTAAATACCATACGTTCTGTTTTCTCTTGGTTTAGCGTAAGTTTGTTTGACAAGAACCAATCAGCAACAATAGACATAGTTTCATTTATTACATTACCAAAATTGTCTTGTTTATTATGTATATTTATGATGCACGTATTATCGGCATACAAAATTATAGGGTTTGTTGTACATTTGTAATGTCGTTGACATAAATCACAAACAATAGTGGGCCTAGAATTGAGCCTTGAGGAATTTCATGTGTTACCGGAAGTGTGTTAGAAGAGTTATTGTTGTAGCATACCAGTTGTGTTCTATTTGCCAGATAAGAATCCATCAGTGCTGCACTATTTCCATTAAAATTATATTGGTAAAGTTTTTTGGTAAGAATGCTATGAGACACACAATCAAACGCCTTGCTAAGATTGTAGCATGTTGCCCAAGATAATTTTGAACTTCAAATGATTTGACTCTATGGGAAATAATTTTTATTTATTACTATGTTAGTATTTAAACCATTTCTAAATCCATACTGTTGGTCGTAAAAAAGATTGTGCTTTCAAAGTAATTTCGATTTTCACCGTCAGCAGAGATTCATATATTTTTCCCAGAGTTGGTATAAGTGAGATGGGTCTGTAGTTGGAACACATTGTTTTGTCACTTTTTTTATAAATTGTCAAAATTTTAGCTACTTTTAGTGAATCTGGAAACTTATTTGCTTTTATTGACTGGTTTATTAAGGATGTAAGTGAAGTTATAATAATGTTAATGACAAATTTAATTAATTTTAGATTTATGTTATAGTAATTTTTGCTGTGCAGACTTTTTATGTTGTTTATGCTATCTCTTACTTGATTAATTGCTACTTCTGACAATGAAAATTCTGTTTCTATGTTTTTCGTAAGAAAATTTTCAAAGAAGATATTTGATGTATCTAACTCATTGAGAATCTCCTTGGCAATATAAGAAAAATAATAATTGAACTGATTAGCATCTAATCCTGTGTCTTGATTTTCATTAATTGTTTGTTTACTTTTTATAATGTTCCACATAGATTTAATTGAGTTATTATTATCCTTTAAATATTTTTCATTTGCAGTTCTTTTTGCAATTACAATTTCTTTTCTGTACAATGTTTTATGGCTCATTAAAATTTGTTTATTTGCCATTGTTGGTGTGCTATTGTATTTGTTATAAAGTAAAGATAATTGTTCTTTTAATACTTTTAAGTTATTACTGTACCAAGTTATATTTAGTTTTCCATGTTGATTATGAATGAATGAATGAATTAAACAAGAAAAAAAAAGTCACAATGACCACATGAATAGAATGGGATTGGATAAATTACTTAAAATCTGCAAGAATAACAAACTATACAGCAGAAGACTATCGGAAAGACCAAAGAAGATGCGGCTAGATAACCCATTAACTACAACAGCAACAACAACAGAGACAGAATGAGAGGATTACAAACACAAGTATTCCTAAAAGACAGAAGAAGAAGAAAAAGAAGAAGTTTTAAACAATTAATTAGATTATTATCACCACATCAAATTTACCAATCAAAAATGTAAATACATATACAGGGTTAGTCAAAATTACCGAAATACACCTAAATAATTCTCCAACGGTAAAAAATTTCAAACAAAAGTTGGATTTAAACAAACTATTGATTAAAAATATTTTCAATACACAGGGTGATTATTTTTTGTAGAAATTTTAGTAAACTTTTTTTTTTAAATAGAACACCATGTAAATTTTTCATTTTTTTATTCTAACTTAATTTTAAGTATTTTTTGTAAAAATATTATTTTATAAAATGCACCCTTTTTGAGTTATAATCAAACTCCTAAACTTCAAATTAAAAACAATTTCCCACAATATACACATCTATTTTAACTAAACAAATAAAAAAAACAATAACATAAAAAAAAAAATAACAACCAATCATTAAACAAGTAAAAATATACAGGGTGCTCCATTTAAAAACAATAAAATATCTAAATTCCCATAATAAAATAAACAACCTGTTTATTTTTTAATTCTAAGATAAGTTTTAAAACTAGTTTTATGAATAGGTGTTAATCACAAATCTTTAAATCCTATCAAAAGTTTTTTTAGCAAATAAAATATTATAGTTAGTATTGATGGTTTTAACTTTGACCCCAAAATAAATGCTGATGTTCTTTAAGGTTTTGATCTTTTGCCAACTATATTTTAATTTACATTAACAAACTTTTTATTTATAGTTTTGCATATAATACCACCCAGAGTGTCTTGAAAGTTTTGGGTTAGAACCTGTAGTAAGTATCTATAAACACAAACTTCAAAACAATATCTGATTAGGGTACTCCCAACATGGTTAATTTTAAAAGTAGGTGATGTCAGTACTTAATATTAAACTTAACAACAAATCTAAATCTAAATCTTTTTTAATTTGTTTTTTAAGAATTACAATCTCACATAATCTTTTCTGGAACAACTATGTTATTGACATAGCTTCAAAAGTATCTAGAAATCTAGGAGAAAAGTTGTCAAAGTTGATGTTTTTGTTAGAATACTAGAAATCAAGGTAGCGGTCGGGATACTTTTAAGTATATTGGTTAATCGAAGCAAAAGTTAGTAGATAAGATCAATCAACACTAACGTGATTATTTTAATAGATCAGATTTTATTATCTATAACTGACATAATAAACAAGGACATAAACTTAATTTTAGTAACGTAAATTTTTTTTAGATAGTACCTAATCTGAAAAAAAGACAAGTAAATAAGATGCTTTGCTATCAATGAGCCATTTAACCATTAATTATTATTAGTGCTATTATTATAATAATAAAAAGTTACACTTAGTTTAAAACATTTAAAAAAATAATTTTATTTAAATATACAAGTTATCTACCGTACACAACCACGGCTTAGATGGAACACCATGAAAGAGCCCATTGTTCACGCATGCATGTGCATGCAGCGTCAGCGTCTGGATCTGCACCTGCATCCAGTTGCCGAGTCTTCATAAATACATTATATAATCTATTGTAACCTTTATATCTAGTTAGTCTAAGTCTGTACCCGTTACTATACGGATTAATAATTAAACTGTTCGTTTTTAAAAACATAACTAATAAATAACGAAAAGTAATTGGCGCAGTGGGTAGGATACACAAAACGGAATATTTAATGAATATAAATATCCGGCTTGTTTTAACAATTAAATAGTGAAACAAATCAAATATCTTTATGTGTAGTTGCGTGCATCTTGTTCAGTACCGGTGCAAATAAAAATAAGAATCTAGGCAATTTAAACGCCGCTCTCAATATGCTTACAAATGATTTTCAATTGGAAATACAAAATAAATCTGAAAATTCTAAATCAAATCAACGTGCAAATTATTTACAAAATTATAACAAAATGCACGTTATCGAAACTTTAATTATAATAAACCTTTCTTTAATAAAAATAATAGTTTTCAGAACCAACAAAATATGCCAAATCAAAGTTTCAATAACCCACCAAGATTATATAATAATACTAATCGCACCACTCAAATGCCTAAACCTACCCTAATGTCAATATCTACTCGTAATACGTTTAACCCCCAATGGAACCGATACGTTCCAAATCAAAATAATCAAATGTTGTTAAACATAGATGATGAAACACCTATGGAACAAGAAAAAATTTTTTAGGCATAAACGCCTTGGAAATATAGAACAGATGGGATAGTCAACTACCCTTTATTATAAATACTGAAAATAAATTAAAATATTTAGTTGACACAGGAAGCTCACGTTCTTTTGTAAACCCACAAATAGCAAATCAATTTTATAAAAAATATAATAAATATGACCCATTCAAAGTAGCCACAGCACATGGCACTACATCTGGGAAACACAAAGCTGTTATTAATTTAAATAAATTACTTAATAACAAGAAAAATTTAAATATGGATTTGTATTTGTTTAATTTTCATTCTAACTTTGATGTCCTGTTAGGACTTGATAACTTAAAATTATTAAAGGCCATTATTGACCTAGAGCAAAACCAATTGGTAGCTTCTAATTGTAAAATACAACTTCATTATCGTGACCTTCAAAAATTTGAAAGTGCGAATTGTATAGTAGTATATATAGTATTATACCCGCCAAAACAGAACAAGTCATAGAAGTTGATGTAAAAAATGTAAGAAATAGTGATGTTATCATTTCTTATATGAATGTAAAAAAGTTAGAAATACGCATTCAAGCGCAACTCGCGTAAATAACTACAAAGCACTTTGTACTATTATAAATTCACTTGAAATCGATATGTGTGTGACTGTAAAAAAACCTTTCATAGTTGAAATGATTGATGAATACAATCAAACTACTGAAGAACCTAATATAAGTTTAAACACACTCGATGATAAAGATACTAAATTTGACATCGAAAATTCGTTCAGAGCATATGAACAGAGAAGAACAATCTGCCATAATTGAATTAATTAAAGAATATAAAGATATCTTTCATATAGATAAAAATATTTAACCTTTACAAATAGGATTAAACATAATATTAAAACTACAGATAAAATTTCTGTGTATACTAAATCTTACCGTTATCCGGAAGTACACCGTCAAGAAGTTCAACATCAAATTCAACAGATGTTAGAACAAAATATAATCCGTTTATCGTATAGTCCTTGGTCATCACCAATTTTGATAAAAATGACATACCAAAAACTGCATTTAATACCGAAAATGGCCACTTTGAATTTGTTAAAATGCCATTTGTATTAAGAAATGCTCCTGCTATCTTTCAACGCGTGATGGATAACATCTTACGCGGAATCCAAAACAAAAAGTGCCTGGTTTACCTAGATGATATTATAATATTCAGCACCAGTTACAAGAACACATTGAACGGTTGAAAGAAGTTTTCAAACGCTTAAAAGATTCTAACTTAAAAATTCAGATAGATAAACCAGATAAGATTCTGGCCATCCAGAACTACCCTATCCCAAAAACAGTCAAACAACTTAAAAGATTTTTAGGTCTGCTCGGTTATTACCCGAAATTTATTAAAGATTTTGCAAGACTTACTAAACCACTAACTAAGTGTCTAAAAAAAGATGCAAATATTGTTATTTATAATTTAGAGTACATAAACTGTTTTAACTTATGTAAGGAGCTGTTGATTAACGAACTTTTGTTACAATACTCTGACTTTACTTAGTCATTTAATCTAACGACTGACGCAAGTAACTTTGCGATCGGTGCAATACTATCACAGGGAAACATCGGTTCCGATTTACCAATAGCATACGCCAGTAGAACTCTTAACGATTCGGAGACCAACTATTCTACCATTGAAAAGGAACTGCTGGCAATAGTTTGGGCCACAAAATAGTTTAGACCCTAATTGTTTGGAAGAAAATTCCAAATCATTAGTGATTGTAATCACAAACCATTACAATGGCTGATGTCGGTTAAAGAACCAAATTCAAAATTAACTAGATGGCGTCTGAAACTTGTAGAATATGAATACACAATACTTTATAAAAAGGGTAATTTGAATAAAAATGCGGATGCGCTTTCCAGAATCGAACTTAATGTACACGTTGAACATAAAGATTTAATAAACTTGTCTACAGTAAACCTTGATGATATTCTCACTGCTATAGAGGATAATAATGGATCTCTAGTCGTTGAGCATAGAGATGTAATGAAAGTTTAAATGCTTTAAACGACGAATTTACAGAAGAAATTAATGATCACTATCATTAATTGGCAAAACAAGGCACTCAAATATTGAGGATCCAATATTTAATATTCCAATTACAGAAAACTTAATCAATTTTGGAAAAAATCAAATTGTAATTTACAAAGTAAACTATGCCCTTCAAAAACTAAGTGCTTAAAATTGTTTGATAATAAATAATAATAATAATTGTGCAATTATCAGAATCAAACTTTGAGCAAGATATTATCAAGTTTATAAAAGAATATATAGTTCTCAATGTAAAATATTATATTTACTTTGAAAACACTATTTATGAAAAATTCTATATTGTTTTGCAAAAGTACTTCAAAAATTCTGCAGTAAAATTTGTAAAATGTACAAGTCGATTAATTGATGTTGAAAGCAAAGAAGAAATTATTGACAACATAAAAATATACCACAAAAGAAAGACAAATCATCGAAGAGTTGATGAAACAGAAAAATTGCAAATTAAAAGAAGATTTTATTTTCCTAATCAACGGCGTTCTATTTAAACTTAAATAAATTAATGTGTAATATGTCAGAAACCCATTGCAATTAAAATTTAATATCACCCCAACTATCTCGCAACCATTCGAAATAGTACATATAGACACTATCTCTCTTGAAAAAGTAAAATTTCTCACCATAGTGGATGCACTTTCTAAATACACCCAGCTTTATAAACTAAGCTGTCAACAAGCAATAGAAATTGCAAATAGTTTAATTCGGTCATCACCCACCATGGTATACCGAAAGAAGTAGTTGCGGATAACCATTTAGAATTTAAGAACTCTGTTCTGAAAGAATTGTTCGAATTACATAAAATCAAATTGCATTTCATAAGCTCGCAAAATCCTAATTCCAACGGAAGAATAGAACGTGTACATTCCACACTTATTGAACACATATGTTTACTGAATAATCAAGAATTGTATAAGAAAGAATCAATTGAAACTAAGGTTAATTACGCACTACTTGCCTATAATAATTTAATTCATTCTATAACTAAATTAAAACCATCTGAAATAATATCGGGATATATCGACAAAGATTCTTTGAATATTAAAATCAAAAAACAAATAATAAATAATTATGTTGTGAACCATAGAATTAAAATTAAGTTGTTGTATCAAAAGATTAATCAGACAATCTAAGAAAATAAAGAAAAAACTATGAATAAGCGCAACAAAAAACGAAAAGATTTACCTGAAATACCCAATAAGGTGTTTGTTAAGAACAAACAAAACCTAAGTTCATACCAGAGAAAATAGAAACAATAAACCCCATATTGAAAACTGCAAAATTAACGTTAAACACCATAACACTATAAGTAAAATCCACATAGGTAACATAAAAAGACCTCGTCAAGAAACTTATATCTTTAATCGAACAGATATCGAAGGTCTTTTAACTTATCAAAACTTTCAAAATTATATTAAAAACCATAACATAACTACAAGTGTCTTGGCACCAAAAAACGTGTCGTTAACACTCTGAATTTAAAAATAAATTTGGACAAGTAGAATCGCTCAAAGAACAAAATTCCGACTTATTTTCACTATGTTATCTAAATGAACCTGACCGTTATTTAATTTATTTAATAACAAAAGTTAATTATTATGATAAACCGACTCATGAAGAGTTATTTAAAACGTTAATAAATCTTAAACAATTTTGTGCTTTAAATAATATAACAAACCTAGCAGTACCACGAATAGGTTGTGGTATAGTTTGTTTAAACTTTGAACTAATCAGAAAAATGCTTCAATACATTTTTGACGGATCAAACATTATAATTTTTGTTTATCACAACAAAATTAAAGATATTGTTTCTCTTCCAGGTCCTTTCTCGTCACAATAATTCGAGGAGACTTTATAAAAGACATTACACAGAATCTGGAAATTCTTCCTATTAATTTTGGAGCAGCAAAATTACAAAGAACAGTACATCGTTTGTTCACCATTATGACTTATTCAAAGAAATATTAATGAAAAAATCAAAAATATTAATTTACATGCCGTAGATAAAAGCAGAATTAAAAGAGGATTGATTGACGGTTTTGGCACCATCATAAAAACTGTTAGTAAAAATTTAGATGCAAGAGATGGAGAAAAAATTAATAACATTCTTAACTTTTTGCAAGGTAATGAAAATCAAATTGAAAATCAATTAAAAATGCAATACAGTTTAAATACTCAAACTATAATTTTTTTTAATGATACTGTACAGAGTATTAAACATAACGAATTATTACTAAAATCAAGAATTATGCAATTAAGTGTAGTACTACATGATGATATAGAACACCAATACATACTGTTTGCCAAAGATCTGTTTAACCAGTTACTTATAATATATAATACAATCCTAAGCGTACTACAAGACATAGAGAATTCAATTTCATTTTGTAAACTGAAAATCTTGCACCCAAGCATTATAAAATTAAATGACTTATTTCTGAACAACTCCCATTTGAAATAAAAATAGAAAACATATTAGATTTTGAATCAATTATTAAAATTAATTGTAAAATTGAGTCAAACAAAATGAACTATTTTCTTTCCATTCCCATTAATTATGAACACGATTTCGAAATCTACTATCTGAATCCCATTCCTACTAAGCATGATTCAGAATATGTCACCATTAAACTTCTTCTTCTTCTGGTTCCTATCCGTTCCGGACGTTGGCAATCATGTTCGCTATCATCACCTTGTTGGCTGCAGCTCTGAAAAGTTGCGTGGTGGTCATTGAAAACCAAGTTCTTAAGTTCTTAAGCCAGGATATTTGCCGTCTTCCCGCGCTTCTCTTTCCCAGCACCTTTCCCTGTAGGATGTTTTGCAGTAGTTGGTATCTGCTCTCGTTCCTCATGATGTGTCCAAGGTATTCATGTTTACGAGCCTTGACGGTGATTGCAACCTCTTTCTCTTTACACATTCTTAGTAGGATGTTTTTGTTTGTTACGTGCTCCGTCCACGATACCCTCAACACTCTTCTATAAAGCCACATCTCGAATGCCTCATGCTTTTTGGTTGTTGCTTCGGAGAGTATCCATGACTCCACGCCATACAGCAGGACTGGGAATATATAGCAACGCAGAAGTCTTACTTTTGTGTCTAGTGTAAGATGGTGGTTCTTAAATATGACACTCATTTCGTTGAACGCTGCACTGGCCTTTTCAATGCGTGCTTTTATTTCCTGCGAGTGGTTCCATTGGTTGTTGATGTTGGTGCCAAGGTATGTGTATTTGCTCACTCGCTCGATAGGCTGATGGTTGCTTTGGATGTGGCAATTCGGTATGTAGGTTTTGCTTATGATCATGAACTTGGTTTTGCTCGCGTTGATATCGAGTCCGTATTTTGGCTACTTGTTGTTATTTTGTCTATGAGTTCTTGTAGACCTTCTAGAGTGTCGGCAAAGACTACTGTGTCATCCGCGTATCGAATGTTGTTCAGTTTTTCTCCGTTTATTGAGATTCCCACTTCGATGTCTTCTAAGGCTTCGTTGAATATTTGCTCTGCGTATAGGTTGAAAAGCAAGGACGATAGTACGCACCCTTGCCTTACGCCTTGAAGAATCCTGATTTCGTCTGTATTTCCTCCTTCCAATCTCACAGAGTCGGTCTGATTCCAGTAAAGCTTGGTGATGATTCTTAGGTCTTTGTCGTCTAATCCTGCGTTTCTTAAAATGTCTATCATTTTGTAGTGTTGAATTCTATCATACGCTTTTTGGTAGTCTATGAAACAAGCGTAGATGTTGACGTCCATGTCTCTGCATTTTTGAAAGAGCACCTATACGCTGAACAGAGCCTCCCGCGTGCCAATTGCATTTCTGAACCCGAATTGAGTTGGTGATAAGGGTTCTTCGCATAGCCTGTATATTTTTTTATGGATGATTTTAAGAAAAACTTTTAGAAGGTGGTCCATTAGGCATATTGTTATGTATTCTTTGCAGGTTTTTGTGCTGGGTTTTTTTGGCAGCGTTATAAATTCAGCTGTAAGCCATTGTGATGGTATTTCTCCCGAGTTGTATATACGGTTTAGTATGGTAGTTAGCCATTTTATGTTGTCTTCGTCAAGGAGCTTTAGGAGTTCAGCTTCCGTGTTGTCTGGACCTGGTGCTTTTCCTTCTTTTATTGCTGTTATTGCGGCGCAAACTTCTTCTTCGAGGATGCTTGGTCCTGTTATGCACCATTAAACTAAATGTTAAATATTTGTTAAAATCAAAAAACAAAAATCAAATATGGCCTCTACATAACTTGTGTACCCAAGGTATAAAATAATATCAATGTTCATCCCATCTGCTAATCAATCACAAAGCAGATTGTGAGAAGGAGATTCTCTTAAAAGATTCCAGCACCGGATGTCAATATACAAAACTCAACATTACAACAAACTATTTGAAAACCCGAAGTCAATCAACAACTTGCTGTCTTCCCGAGAGAAGAAGAAATTCAAAGTAAATGTGAACACAAATCGGAAATAAAACATCTAATTGGAAACTTCCTTATTAAACAAGGAAAATGTAAATTAATTTACCAAAATCAAGAAGCTAAATCATTATTAATAACCCAAAGTTGGAATTAATTAAATCCAATTTTAATAAATTCAACATCGAACTAAAGAAGCTGGATCTACAAGCTATTCATTCAACAAATGCCCACCATTGATGAACCAACACATATGCTTACTCCTAGTATGTGGACCATCACTCTATATATCATGTTACTAGTACCTTTTTGTTGGTTACACCGTAAGGAAATGGATTGTAGAAAAGAAACCCTTACACCAACAACAAGATGCAGAAGAACGTCAAGGCAATAACCTACACCTTCCTGGCAATGCCAAATTCTAGGGGATGAGGAGTTATCTACCGTACACAACCACGGCTTAGATAGGACACCATGAAAGAGCCCATTGTTCACGCATGCATGTACATGCAGCGTCAGCGTCTGGATCTGCACCTGCATCCAGTTGCTGAGTCTTCATAATTACATTATATAATCTATTGTAACCTTTATATTTAGTTAGTCTAAGTCTATGCCCGTTACTATACGGATTAATAATTAAATTGTTTGTTTTTAAAAACATAACTAATAAATAATGAAAAGTAATTTACATTTATTTTTCTATTTCATTTGTTATTATTATTTTATTTTCCAGGACCATTTTGTTTTTTTTAGGAGTTTTCCGCATTCCGCTGTAAGGTTTTCAAGAACATGTAGTTCATTCAATTATAATTTTAAATAATTAGCTTTTATAAATTAAGCACTCCTAAATTAAAAAGCTCATTTATCATCATATTTCAATATTGTGTTTTACATTAATTAAAATAGGTGAGTGATTCTTTTTTGGTATTTCAGTTTATATACAGGTACACAGTAGTAATAATTGCCATAATTAAATGTGTTTAATAGTGGGTTATTTAGGTTTTTTTGAATTGATTATAAAATCAATTGAAGTTTTTATTACATTTAAATTTATTTAATTATGTTTGGTTTGTTCTCATTTCTTAGCGCTAAGCATGGACTGCGATGTTACTTTCTAAAATGTTGAATAAATGTTATGTTAAAACAAAAATTGTTTTTGAATAAAATTTCTTTTGCTTTTCTTCTAGTGTAGTGAAATAATATGTCATTTAATTTTTAAGGTAAATTGAAAAAGCCCTGCTAAGATTTGTGGTGCAGAAAGCTGTTTCTTTATCAATGTGCGTTTAAAATAATTTAAATTTTACTTAATATTGAAACTAGTTTTTTTGCTTTTTTTAATTACATTTTTAGTAGATCTGTTAAAAAAGAATTCAACTTTCAAATTTAGTTTGATATGAGATTTGTTGCTTTAATTAATTTGTAGTTCTACTTCACCTACATTTAAGTCTGCGTTTCTTATTGCAAATCATGATTTAATTATTTTTAATTAAATATCAGTCTTTTAATATTAAAAAAATTATTATGTTGTGTATTAAAATTAATCAATAATTATTGTATTGTTTTAAATAATTAGTTCAAACAAATTAAAGTTCCCTGTTCGTGTGATTTATTGCGGCGAGCCAGTAATCCAGGCCCCACGAGGAAGTGGTTAAGGCGCGAATGTGTGGAAGTCGTTGCTTTATAAAAGTGTGTTTTATAGTTTTGTGGGAAAGTGTTTCGAGCTTGAAGATGCCTACAATGAGGCAGTAAATCCGTCGAAACCGAACACGGTACCCCGCCATTAAATTTAATCAAAGCAACAATGTAGCTCGGTCGCGTTTAGCGAAACCTCGGCCCGTTCGACGTGGCCCCCCCAGGACCCGCACATTGCTTCCCGAGGCCCCCGGTGTCGAAAATATAAGTTCTCATTTGTAATTTGCCGAGTGCGTTAGTTAACGTCTTCGGGACGGGGTGCGAGAGGGAAAACAGCCACGCGGGGGCCGTTAAAGGGAAAGTTAGAGAAAGTCACACGGTTTTGATTATTAGCGACCCAACTGAAAGACGTTCTTATGTTTGCCGTTGATAAAAGCCACCCCCCCGAACCCCATCGAGCAGGATGGGAGATTCGTGGGGGTGGTGGTGGGCTGACGACGGCTCTCCGTACATGATTAAAATTATTATTACCCGCCCCCGCTAAGTATGATTGTATTATTTAAGGTGTTATTTTAAGGTGCACGCACATTCGCTGATGATAAAGTTTTAAAGGGCTGTTACTTCTCTCTTCTCCCGGTGCCTGTGCGTTTATGTGCGGCTGGAGATCCATCTTTTTATTGCCTGATTTCGCCTAACTTGTGCTCCCTTCATCCGCACAGAAATTCTGATTGTGTTCGGAATCCGCGAAGCAAATCATCTCGGTTCCAATTAAACGTTTCATCCCCTCAATTTGTGCAAGTTTCCCTACCTTATGCCGCCTCATTAATATTACCAATCTATTTAGCAAACTAAACACAAGACACATAACACGTGCACTGAATTTCCTATCATTCACCCATTCAATTTATATAATAACTACGCCTAAATCAATACAAATTTAATTAAATACAACTTAATCAATCATTGAAATACATAATTTCCGACTGCCTTGAAGTAAACCAATCAATTTGATTGATAATTTATGTATTGATTTTAAGTAATTAGAAGATAGTATGATTAATAGCAATCAAATTCTCCTTAATATATTTTTAATAGATAGATTCATTTGCAGTGTGTGTGATGGGGTTAATTTTTTCAACAAACATTTACCCATTCGTTAACACACCTAGTTTTGTATAATGTGCATTAAAACAGGCACATAAAGGTGATCGATTAAACATCATTAGTTTGATATAAATGAGTAAGCGACTAATAACAAAATAACAACCCTTTAATCTATCACCACACCCGCACGATTATTACCTTTATTATTATTTTTTGTTATGTGACGTGCGTTGATAGCACAGAAGGGATGGGAAATTATATGGATCGTTGGATTGTGTTTTAATGGAATAATATATAGCAACTGTTTTACAGTTTTATATATAGATTATCTTCTTTAACAAAATTTATTACCAAATTTTTAAGTGTAAGTTATTAACATTTAATTTGGTTTTAGTGTGAGCATGAAATAACAATAATTACTAAAGTTAAGGTAATTCCAATAATATTTGATGATTTAATTTAACAGCATAATAGCAAAAGTCAACATTATAAACACCAATTTGAATATCAATAAATTGTATTGTTAATATATTATAGTATTCCACAACTTGCAATCATTTTTATTATTGAATATAAACATTAATTAAACTTAAAAAAGTTGAGCTGTCAGAAATTAAACGTAACTCTAAACAAAAAACTAGGCTTGCATTCATAGATTTTATAAATATTTCAGAAAAAAAGATTAATAAAATTTTAAAAAAATATTTTTTAATTAATTTATACTCAATCTAACGATCACAGGGGCCAATGGTAAAGCATAGATATGATCGTGGCATTGCATGATAGCAAAAGACAAATTTTATTTTTTTTGTGATTTAGGAGGGGACTTCTAAAAACATAACGTGTCGGATTCACTCTTACGAGGAAAACACTTATCAACTAAACTCCACCTAATGTTGAATTGCTCAGAAGTTTGAGAACGTTAGGATTATGGACCTTTCGTTGAAAAAAAATGTAGACAAGTGTGATGATGGGCGCCTTATAGTCTATGGAGTGAGAATGTGGTGTTAGTCACATTAGGTTAGAAATGGTTAACTAATTGGTTAACCGGGTGCTTATAAATATAAAGTTTTTATCTGGCTTGGGAGTCTTGCCAGATCAGGATTAGAGTAATATGCAAGATTGTACTTTGCGGTAAAAGTTTCACAATGGAGAAATCGCAAGATGGTTTTTAATTTTCTGATTTTGGACAAACCATACAGCTCCGAAGATCATTCGCAAAGTCATACTTTAGAAATAAGCTATCATGAGTCTGATACGTAGTAGACGTGTACAACCAAACTTTAGTCCAGAGCGATAAACCACTGTTCAAACACAACATCGGAACTAGAAGATTTTTTTGCTAATCTAGCTTTATAAAGAATAGACTGCACGTGCATCCTGTACGTGAGCCCTTTGTAAAAAGTTATTTCCAGATACTGAGCAGCATCGGACTGCAGTATGAGAACGTGATTAAAACAGGCTTTCTCATGAAAGGTGTTTTGTCGCCGTGAAAACAGCTTTGATTTTCTCCGAATTTACTTTGACACGCCAGTTATTTAATCAGCATTTCAGACAGTGGTAGTTTTTTGTACCTTGATTCTAATAATCAATTTTCACTTGGAAGAGTAGAGAGGCGCTGTCGTCAGCGTATTACGCCATTTTAAACCCCATGCTTCCATCGCAAGGGCATGTTTGCAACAAAGAAGTTAAAAAGGATTGAAGAGATACTGCCGTGATCTGCCGCGAGATCAATTTTTTTTTTTAAATTTTAACCGCCAAAGTTCTGCGGTTATATGACATGAAACTATCAGTCTTATAAGATGCAGAGAAAAGTTCTGTCTGTGGAGTTTATAAAGAAGACTTTTATGCCAGACTACTCCGTGGCCTTTCTTAATCTGAAACTTTTGGTAATGAGGTTAGTTACTCGACTTAGTTGGTGAACCGCCGAATGTTTCTATCTGAACCAATTTTGATAAAAAGGAAGAAGATTGTTGGCTTCTACATGATCTTAAATTATATTCAAGATAACCTTACTCAAGGTGCATGGTAAGCTGATTGGCTGATATTTTTGAAAGAACCACCGGTTTCAGGTTTTGTGATGTTAATTACAAAAGTCTTTCCAAATAGTAGAAAAGTGCCCGGTTTAAAAAATTACATTAAGAATGTTAATAAAATCCTTTATTGCTTCATGAAAGAACTTTTTAAGTGCTGAAACGCTTACCTTCCTGGGCGTTCCTTGGCGTACGGCTACTCATATAACCGGTGAGCTAGGTCGTGGTGTTGTTAAACTAAGTTCAACGTATCACAGCCAGTTCAACACTCTGATTCCAACAGGCTTAAAATAACTAAAGAGGGCTCCAGCCACTTTTCCTAAAGTGGCAAAGTCTGAATTATAATGAAAAGGAAACACAGAGGAAATAGCAGTTGAACTCGAACAAAACATTTATCGTTACTTACTCGTAAATAATGAGAAATATACATTGGTATTATAATAGAATAATGGAACAGGAAACTAAATCTATAATACGGTATTTGATTTACCCATAACAAAAACTATGATCGACAATGATTAGTCGTAACCATTTAACTTTAGATTAATACCCGAAAATAAAAATGTATCGATAACAATAAATACGTAGTACTTGTTATACAAAACAAAAGTTATGTCTAGTTACTAACCCGCTGTGTTGTTCAAACTGGACGATACATGCCAAACAAAAACTTGTATATGTCCTTAGCTTGCAACAGATTAATCAAGGTGGTTAACTATCCGCGCTACATAAATTTTGCATTATTATTTGATGTTGCCGCAACAAAATTGTCAAACCTTAAGGATTCCGCCGAGAGTAAGCTTACTGACGCGTTACATAAAATAAGGTTTTAATTAGTCTTCAATGAGACAGAAATTTAGCAAGCAACCAAAACACATTGGTACTAATGTTCACTAAACGTATCAACCGTTTAAATAAAACAAATGACTTCTGTATCATAATCTATATTCTAAACACAAAATTATTGAGACTAATATTTCTGTGTTGTTAGTGCTGAACGCACAACAAAACACATGGTACCCACATAAACGCAAAATTACTTTATGGTATTTTGGTTGTTAGTGCTGAGTGCACAAAAACACATGTGGTACCCACGTAAACAAAGTTCATTTAATTTGTCTTAATTCTAACTAGTGCTGAATGCACATAAACATAAGTCTAAATGACTCGTCAGATCCAAATGTCTTAATCCTAACTAGTGCTGAATGCACATAAACATAAATCTAAATGACTCGACAGATCTAAATATCTTAATCCTAACTAGTGCTGAATGCACATAAACATAAGTCTAAATGACTCGTCAGATCCAACTACGTAAGACATAAAAGCGACTCCAACTGAGTGCTGACACACACTAATGCCACTGACACATTAGCGTGAAAGTTCATTCATACAATATTTGTTACTGATAATTGTATGCACCAAAGTGACATACTGAAAGGTTATACTTAATTTACTGTTAACTGTTAATTAATTCATTAATCCTAGTGTCAGTACACTGGGCATTTCAAAATAACAAACGCAAAACTGGACTTATCTGGTCCCAAAGTGTAAGTGGTAGCTGTAGACATGGATACGGCAGCGTGGAAACTCAACCAGGCTCCTTCGTTCACTTCGGCATGGAAATGGGAAATCACCGGTGCTTGGCTGTGCATTATAATTGCTCTTCCCGGTTCCTTAATTTTATAAGTTATGTACTTATTAACGAGTGCGATCAACGCAGGAGGATCTCCCAACGAGATGATGCATTAAGCGGCTGGTGGTTATGTTACATCCACAAAATATTAACGTGGTAATATAGACACAGTTAAAAGCCTAAACGAAAACACGAATTGTAAATCGGAAAATGCAGGATGACTTATATTACCTCTGATGATGTTGAGGCTTGCAACGACGTGGTGGACGTTTGCCATGCGGTGTCACTTCTGCTACCACTCGACCTAACCGTAATACGGTCAAAAACGGAAAAAGACTTCTTTTGCAATCCTTGTTTCGTTATCAACTTTGAAAGTCACAAAAAGGACTTTTGAAATCGGCGCAACGCATTTCTGAGTCGCCAGCTGCTGCCATCTACCGACAGCTCCAGACACCTACCGCTACTAGATAACACCAATAGGTGGCGGTAGCACTGACAAATGCAACGAAAGTTCGCAGCTTTGAACACTTTAGTGATTCTGACAGTCAAAATAAACAACTCTAACCTAATAAAAACCGCTTCAAAAAAGCTCTATTTACTGTTGGTAAATATCAAGGTTTAACACAATTTCTGGTATTGGGGGTGAGTACCGATGTAATATTTATCATGATTAAATAATACTTAAGTGATTCGATCTTCTTACAGATATTTACAGTTTGTGGTTGTGGAAATAATAGAAATTAATCGCTGAAGTTCAATAATCCTATCTGGTCAAGTTAGCGCTCACAGGACCAACAGGAATGGACTAATAATACTGGCTAACCTCTCCGTCTGGCCAAACTTCCTGATAAGCTAAGTATTATAATAACTTCTTATTTTTTTTATTTTAACTAGTCAATCTTTATCCCCAACAACCGGAGAATGTATGGACTGTGATGTCATATCACATGATGAAAAATAAAACGTTACAGTGTTCTATTCGAAATTTCGTCAGAGTTAGAAGCAGACCGGGTTTTGCGTCTATTGATAATTTCTTTAAAAGTCTAATGCTTTTCAGCGGCGCAACGTTGTCAGCAACTTCTAGAAACTTCCCGGTAAACTCATTCTACGTGCTCCGTATCCGTGTTCTCAAGGAGTTTGAGACTGTCGGCAAATGTTTTAGCATTTTCCCCAATAGTATATTGCACCTCATTCTTGTCATAAATAGCTGAAATGAAAACCGGCTTGTTTCTTAAAGTTTTAGAAATGCTTCACATTGAATGGTTCTCTGTAAAAAAAATTAAAATATTTATATAGCAACTTTGTAGCTGTTTTCACTTCTCCGTGAAGCGAGTTCAATGTCCAACGATCTATTTGGTTAAGGTGTTGCTGCCAAAGATGCCTCGCTAAGAAGATTATCAGCGCAAACCCAATAAGTTTTAAAATACTTTTTCAAAATCTGTTGAATCTAGTGCGTAAAAAGTTTGACGGTTCTATCACTGTCATCAACCGTTTTTACTGGAGTCAGGCTTTCTATGCTTTCTTCTAGTGATTGTAAGTAGAATTGCCAATCCGTATGAATTACCAATCTTCCTTTCTTCCCGAGTGATCCTCTTTCAAAGAGCTCTAGTAAGACCGGGTTGAAGTCAAAATTTATATTGTTAATTATTTGAATGTTAAAATTAAAGATGACTTTCTTGAATATAGCCACAGCATAACCGTCTCCTTTATAACCTGCATGATGGTAATGAATGGGTTAGTATGGTCCTACTTGCAATCTTTTTTGCTCTACATAATCAAACAACGCCCGACTTTTGGCGTTTGTTTGTAAACTATTTTACGCATGATGCTTACAATTAAAGTCTCCAGCAATAATTGTGAGAAAAAGATTAGCAAAGACTGCACAATTATCGCATTCAATTTCAATAAGACTAAATTGTATCAATCTTGGAATGGTTCAAAGATCTTTTTGCAAAGATTAGCGTTCTACGTCTACGTCTCAATTACGTAAAAGAATATGGAAGTGTCAACGTTGTGGGTAGGAGAGTGGCTTAACTCAGACACTAACATAGCGTCGACGTTCTCTTATAGTGCGTACACACTTGCAACAATGTACCGTACCGCAACACCATCGCATAACATTCTTGCGTACTATCACTTCGCAACACAACTGCGTACCGCAACATTGTCGCGTAACATTTTCTTTGATTCGAAAAACTCTTCCATTTCACCCATTTTAGTTAAAATGCAGCATTCCAGAAGCAAATCCTAGGTAATAGTTCCGAATTACCTATTACTGGTTCTCAAGAAGGACCGTTATAATTTTTTAATAAAAATTCTTAATATTGTTTAAAAAAGCAACTGTCCGCTTGTTGTCTATAGCCGGAGAAGAAGCAAGTGGCGCAACTACATTTACAAAGGATCTGTTTGCTTTGACCACTGCAAGTTTGCGAAAGCTTGCAGCTTGAGAAAAAACTAGGCCAGCACTAACGCGATTGCGGTTGCCGGTCTTGCAACTTTGTTGGCTTTGCCTTGTGAGGCCAACATTTTTTGCGAATGCATATGTTTCCTAAGTTGACAAAGACCAATTAAGAGAAGTTCTTTTTAAAAAGTTGTAGGTAATAGTAATCTATTTTAGGGTTTGTGATATGTATTGCTTCTTTTGCTTGTCTACAGTTATTGTATCACTAAACTTAATGCATAGTACGGGATTGTATTTAGTAAAGTAGTAAGGTTTTTACACATTTTGGTGGCTGTCTCTTTGCGTGCTAGGTTATTAACATTAGTATTTCCTGCTGTAGTGTTTTTTACCCAGCTCTGTAAAATGACAAATATAGCCTAATCAACCCTATAGAATCTGGTGCCTTATTCTTCAATCATACTTTATTGTTTGCATCATATTGTAATTAGATAATTGAGGCAAACGTGTAGTGCGCCGAATTGAATGTTAATAGTTAATAACCATATTTATGGTTGGTCATAATTATAATTATTTGGTTGTTTGTACAATAACTATAATAAGTTAATAGTTAGTATCACGTACTGTGTATTTTTAAGGCTATTATGTGATTGTTAAAATTTCCTAATCTATGTGCTGGTACTGTTAAATAGTTTAATTAATGATTTAGAGCTAGTTATGTAGTACTTACTACTCTATGTTTTTATTTCAACAAAGATGTATAATAATTGCAAAGTCATATAAACAATTAAATTAATAAGTTTTTATTTAAAATTTTGTTTTCTCGCTTGTTTTGTACTCAAATATATTTTTTTATCAGCACTATTGAACCAAGGTCTTTGATTGAAGTTGACTGATAGCAGCTAAACTGACAACATCTAGAGAAGCCAGCAGCACCAGCGAGCAACCTCAACAGATTTAATAAATAAAATTATCATTGCAATACAAAGAATCAGCATAACATTTGAAGCTGTTGCAATGGCTTTTGTGCCCGCGCAATAACCCAAATCTGTTTTCATTCACCCTCTCCCACCAAATCCAAAACATGAAGACCCAAATAGATTTCATGGCGTTAACCATCGCCAGCTGCAACAAAAAAACTGTAGAGCTAAACTTTGTTATACATTTTTTAACTGAATTTGTAGTAAATAAGCTTACTACATCCAGAGCACTTGCTCTCACAAGAAAATAACTAAATTAAATGGCAATAAACGTCGAGCCCCATCCCAACAGTAAGCAACGTTTGGACTCTTTTTTCAAAGATGACTGCAACACCGCCCATGATTTTCAAGTGCCCAATGAGGCCGTTAGCGGTTCCACCCACTTAGTTACGCCTACTCCTTTCAACAACACTGCTGATATAAATAATAAAACATGGACGCGGAAAGTTACATAACCGTCCAGAAAAAGAAACAGCACAACAAAAAGATGAAAACTCAGGTTGAGTGCTTTCCTTTAACTACTATATACCGGGCTATCAGCTAATAGCTATTAGCGGCTAATCCCGCCGACATTTCAAGTCAAAAGGTACAAGGGCCCCAATAAAAAACGCCACTTCAGTTTAAAAGGGGATGCCAGTATAGCCTTTACCAAGGTGAGGTTCCGGCATGCCGCCGCACGAAAGACAACGTTGTTTCTTACCACTTCCAATGCCATAAAAAGAAATGAGATTTTTCACAAATATTTATTGCATAGAAAATAAATTTATTCGATTCTCCATAATCTTGGAGTACAGCTAATGCCAATAGCATTACAAAAAAAAAGTAAAATAAAAAGTAAAAGAGTTTTTTATCCAACAAAACATTGACGTCAAGCTAGTGTCAAACTACACTTTCACTCAAGCTCTAAAACTTCCAAATATCTTCACGTATCTGGAGACTTGGTGGTAAATCTGAAGTATACAACACTGATCTTTGCAAAATAACCTTTGTACTATTCTGAAGTAGATACTCCCGACACGACCATGCTCAAATCAAATGAAATTGTGGTAATTGTGCTCGGGCTAAGCACATCAGCTTGTTCAACCGTATCAAAACGGCGGATTTTAATATGGTCTTTACAAACTCTTTTCAACGCTAAAGGTCAATCGTTGTGTAACTATGTAGAGCAAACGGGCTTACAAGTAGTGGGTCTGGATAAACCCACATATTTCAGTTTTATACTGCACTAAGGAGACGTTCTTGACGGATCAATACTCAAAGATGACAAATTTCAAGTTAACGTTCAAGTAATCAATGACCTTAGCTCCGACCACAACCTAATACTACTGAAGGTATATGAAAAGAAATCAACTAAGAAAAGAATTTGAAACACAAAAACGATTGAGGAAATAGAAAAAACTGTAAAACATTTGACAAATTTAATCCGCCACACCTCGAAAAAGGCTTCTAAAACCTATCTAAAAAGTTTGCGCTGATATCCTTTTTAGAATATACAAACGCATTGATCCGCTTAAAAAATTTTGCTAAACAACAAGGTTGCAAACAATATTTTTCTTTAAACACATTAAACCTTCTCAAATCAGAGAAATCATCAAAAAATTGAAAACTCTGTCGGTTCTTGGCTCTGACAAAATACCAAACAAATTGTTAAAGTTATTTGTGCATAAAGCAAAATAGGTTAATGCGATTTATTAAACCGAGCAATTTCCTACAGAATAGTGATAAACATCTCAAAACCTGAAAAAGTCTGGAAGTTTCCACAAAACTGTTGGCCTATCAGTCTACTATTTCAACATGGCAGCGGCGAATGTAAGCCGCTTGCTATTCGTGTCTGAATTAAATAAAACGCTAATGCAACAAACAATTATTTGCTCAAGTTGCTATACAGCAATTAAACTCAATATAACACAGTTTAGTATTTGTGATCAAGTGTACCATCAATCGTGCTTTAATTCCGAAGATAAACTGGTTATCCCGGCCTGTAGAAAATGCGAGAAAAATGGTGTACAAAAAATTACTCTAGTTATGTTATTAGCTATGAAAAAGGATATAAAGGAACTTAAAACGCAAGTAGATGCTATCAGATATACTATATCAAAATACGATTATTCAGTTACGAATATATCTAATAAGTTAAGTCACTAAACAAAAAAACATAAACATTGAAGAAAAAGTTATAGACGTTGATGAATCAAAATCAGCTATGCAGAATCCTTCACTTATTTTAAGCCACGAAGAAGTTTTCTGTAATAATAAAATAAATGATCCACTAGATGACGTTTTACAGAAACATGATACAGTTTCCGACAACACAAATGCCGACTTGCAGGAAAATGGGGCAACATCAACTCCATCTATAACGTATAAAAAAAAAGAAACAATTTAGTAAACAACGAAGATAAATAGGAAACACAACGTCAAAAGAGAAAAAAACAATATTAACAAAAAAGAAATTGTTATAAATGAAAACAACAAGCAAATCTATTATAGGAAACAAAACATTACAAAAGGAAAGTTATGAAAGGAAAAAGACAAGTCAAATAGAAAATTAACTGGTATAGCACCTAAAACTTGGCTCTACATTAGCCGTATAAAAATCGATAAAGTAACTATTGAAGATATTTAAAACTATTTAAGTGATGATATTGCGCCGATAGACGTTATATGTATAAAAATTGCTGCTAACCCCTACAGTAGCACATTTAAATTAGAAATACCGTTTGAAATACTAGATAAAATTAATAATGCTAACTACTGGCCTACCGGAGTCTCAATTTCTAGGTATAATTTTTTTCTTAGAACAAAATCTCCTACAACCTCTCAGACTTAAATCTAATCAGCAATATCTAAATGATGAATTAACAACAATTAAAGAAAACAACAAAATAAATTTAATATGTCAAAACTTACAATCAATTGGAAATTCTATTAGTCTACTAGAAGATTTACTTGAAAATAACAAAGAATGCTATTTTTTAACTGAAACTGAACATTGGAAATCTAAAGACTAACTTCAATGTTAAAATATAAAAAAAATTAAGCTAATACCATTATACTGCAGCAGAAGTTTCTTAAAGCTCAATTCTTCAAAGCCACCTCCAAGCTTGTAAACTTGCTGATTAACTGGCGAGTCAAAGTAAATCTTGAGAAAAGCATGACTGTTCTCTTTATTAGACCCAAACCATGTTCTATGAGAACGTTTGTCTAAACAACTTTTTTATACCGTAGTTCGATGCTGCTCAGTATTTGGTAATAACTTTTGACAAAGTACTCACGTACAAATTGCATGTGCAGTTTATTCTCAATAAATGCTGCATCGGAACAGTGGCTTGTTGCTCTTAAACAAAATTTACTCTTACTATTAGACCAATGGTCACTTATGCGTCCCCTTATTTGGGGAACCGCCCCAAACTGGCAATTTAATTGTCTCAAGGCCTCCAAAGTTTGACTTTGCAAAAATTTGTAAAACTCAGAAGGATTTTGGAATTTTCTCGTTAAGCCAACATATTAAAATTTTAGCCAAAAAGTACTTTGATAATCTTGCGGTTTATTCTGTGTTGCATTTTGCTATTGACTATTTTGTTCCCAAAAAACTATGGCGAGAAAACAATTGTCCAGTTTGGTTTAATAAAGAATTGATTTTATTTACTAGACTCAAAAAAATTGTTTATAAACGTTATATATCATCAAGACTATTGTCTGATTATAACGAGTTTCAATCAATTTGTTCTTCGTGTAAAAATCCCAGTACATGTCTATACAAGCAATATATTACTCAAATTGAAATCAACACTCAAAGTAACCCTAAACACTTTTGGAAATTTGTTAGCGACTCTAGAAAAACTAATGATTTTCCAGCTACAATGTATTATAAACAAAAAACTTGCAGTAATGGAGATGACTATGTTAATAGTTTTGCTGAATTCTTTTCCTCTGTTTACGATACACAAACTCATCTAACTCCGTTGTTTGACTTTAAGAAAAACGTATTACATTGAGCATTTTCAATTAGTTTGTTGGATGTATTTAATGAAATTGAGAACCTTAAATGTAACTTTAGCACTGGACCGGACGGTGTTCCATCTATGCTGTTAAAACAATGTATTTATTCAATTTCTACGCCATTGCACTTACTTTTTGAGGCTTCTCTTAATGAAGCCAAGTTTCCTTTAGTTTGGAAACAAAACTACTATATGCCTTTACATAAATCTGAAGCTACGGAGGATATTACTAATTATAGAAGTATATGCATTCAGTCTGCTATTCCTAAGTTGTTTGATCAAGTTGTAACTGGTCAAATACAATCGATGTGCAAAAGCATTTTAGTGGAACAGCAACATGGGTTTCGCAAGGGTCGTTCTACTCTTACAAATCTTTTTTGTTACGAAAATAATCTTTTGAATGCCTTTCAATCAAGAGTTCAAGTAGATTTTATTTACACAGATTTTTCAAAGGCTTTTGATCGCGTTAATCATAGTATTTTGATTGCTAAGGTTCGGGCTTTGGGTTTTCATGAATCTGTTGTTGCGTGGTTGTCGAGCTTTTTGGAAAATCGTACACAGTGTGTGAAAATTAATAACTTTTTATCACAACCAATTAATTGTTGTTCCTTTTGGGGTTCCTTAAGGATCTCATTGTGAACCAATTCTGTTTTTACTCTTTATTAATGATCTTGTTTATTCTATTAATTCTTTGTCTTATCTTTTATTTGCTGACGATCTTAAAATTTATAAAAGAATATCATCTATCGAGGACTGCATTAGTTTGCAAAATCATTTCAATTCTGTTCATTCATGGTGTCTTATTAATAACTTGTTGTTTAACGCAAATAAATGTTTTTCAATAAGCTTCAACAGAACTTTAAGTAAAGTATTGTATGACTATACTATCGATAATAATGTTTTGGAACATGTTACACAAATAAAAGATTTGGGCGTAATTTTTAATTCAAAAGTAACTTTTGTTTAGCATATAATGTATATGTGCAACCGTGCTATGAAATTAGGATTTGTTTACAGAATGTCTACTGACCTATCTCCTAGCACACTCAAATTACTTTATTGCGCTACGGACCAGAACTGAGGGGGGGGGGGTGCATTGAGAAACTTGCTTATGTATTTTTTTTAGTTTCTATAACTTATTAGTAGTCTTTTGATCAATATATGAGGGTATGAAACCCATAAAAAAAAACTCTACGATTTTTTTTAGTTTTTTGTCGTTTTTTAACTTAATCGCATTTTTTGTTTAAAAACCGCAATTTTTACTCAAAAGAAATAAATTCACTAATGAAATTGACCAGAAATTTTCCGTAGAATCCAAATCGGGCGCCACTTCAAGTCTATACCCTGTCTATACACCGCAAAAGCCATAAAACCATGTTTTTGTTCTCAGTGGGCTGGGCAAAAAAGAGCATTTTTTAATTTTATTTTAATCAATCAAGTTGGCGTATTTTGATGTAAATTAATTGGAAAATATAAATTTGTTTTGTGTATGCCTATTCTTCAACATAAACTCTTACAAATGCACGTTTAGCCGCGCTCAGAGGAACAATACACCAAATATTATTAAAAATTTGAGTTTTGGGGACAATTTTACATAGAAAATAGTCAGTGTTGTACTCATCGTTTATAGAAAAGTCCATCTAGAAAAAAAAGTTTACAAAATTTTCAAGCAAAAAATGCGTTAAAAATTAATTATTTTTTTATATTTACAAAAAATATTAAACACACTAGGGTGTGGTTTAAAACTTTTTTTTAACAAATTTTGACAAGCGCCAGGTAGATTTATGTTTGAATGCCAAATCTATTAATATTTTCAAATTTTGGCGCTGATAGATCGAGTCTAAATTTGTGCCGCAAGCGCAAAAACTATCAAACAAAGAGTAAAATGGTCCAAAATTGGTTGAAGCGACAAAAAATGTCTCTGTTAAACTTCTGAAATAAGCTTAAAAAAATTTAATCCATATAATCTTTAAAAAAATTTAAAATTAATTTTTTTTTTTTAAGTAAATGTTGAACAAATTTTTTTTTTAGATGTGTTTTTCTTTGCCAGATAAGCACAACACTGACTATATTTTTTTTTTATGTAGAATTAATTGCAAAACTCAATTTTTTAATAATATTTGGTGTATAGTTTCTCTGAAAACTGTTAATTGTGCATTTGTAAAAGTTTTTGTTGAAAAATAGGCTTATTTTTGCAGTTTTTTTGAGTTTTAGACCTTTAAAACCCAAATACACAAAACAAATTTATATTTTCTAATTAATTTGCATCAAAACACGTCAACTTTGGCGGTTAAAAATTTTTTTAAAAATGCTCCTTTTTGCCCAGCCCACTGCAAACAAAAACATGGTTTTATGGCTTTTGCGGCTTATAGACAGGGTATAGACTTGAAAGGTTTCATACCCTTATATACCAATCAATAGACTACTAATAAGTTATAGAAACTAGAAAAAAATACATAAACAAGTTTCTCAATGCACCCCCCCCCCCAGCTCTGGTCCGTTTGAAATGGAATTGCCCACGTATTCAAAACAATTTTTTTTGTTTCTTATCGTACAAATTAGGCATTTTATCCGAAAATTACGATTTTAACCTCATTGCATTGCAATATAATCTTCCGCCGCTGAAAATTCGGCGCAAAAGAGCCGATTTATCATTTTTACGTGGACTAATGATGTCTGAGATTGATTGCCAAGAGCTACTAGTAACTCTTCCATTTCGAGTTCCCAACAATAATCGCCGAACTAGACAGTCTCCATTATTTAGAGAATCTATACATTCTACCAATTATGGATTTAATAATCTAATTGGTAGAATGTGTAGAATTGCAAATAGTTTCTCTAATAATATTGATTTATTTTGTGTTTTAAAATGTAGTTTTAAGTGTCAATTAAAATGTGTTGATGAATAATTTTAAATTTTGTTTTTATTTATGTGTACTTTTTTTCATGCTTTTATTATTCAATATTCTTTTATATATTTTTGTGTAATTGTAATATTGTTTGTAATTCATTGTTATTTATGTACATAATGATGTAGATGTAAATGGTTTTGTATATACCGTGAATAAAGTATTATTAGTCTAATTCTGATTTGGCCTAACTTGCTAAGCCAGACAATAATGTTAAAAAAGTCAAACATGTTTGTACTTACCATTCTGTGTTCTCTTGCAAATATTTTAAGTAGATTGCCACGCTTGTTTCGTTTTCCCAGTCCATATGAAGCTATGAAGTCACTTTTGCTTTCTTTTCCAATTTTTTCATTAAAGTTGCCCATAGTTATTGTCAGGTCTTATTTTAGTACTTTTTGAGTTTTTTTTTTATCTGGGAGTAGAACTTTTCTATTTCGTTTGATCGTCGGAGCATTGTTACTTAAAAAAAAAAGATAAAAAAAAAATTTATTATTATTTTTATTTATACACATGTAAAATTACAGCATGTGGAAGAACACCAATTTTCAAAAACTGCATGTGTCCACTTATAGCCAGAATCTTGGCCTTCAGTCTCAGCTCCTTTGTGTGAATTTCCTTGTTTGCTGGTTTTAAAGATTTGTGTATTAAAATACATAATTTTAATTATCGTTAGTGCGCAATTCAGTTCAATTTTATAATACATTGAATCTTATAACGAGTTTAATTAGAATGTTTTTTCTACAAAACTAAAAAAAAAATATAATTAAGTTTTATAATTTTGTTAATTTAAAAATATATTAAAATTTTAAATATAGGCTAAATTCTGTTACATTAGGGTTTAAATATATTTCTTTCAATGTTTGGAATGTAAATGCTCGTATCTCTTAATTCAACAGATATCTATCTAGTAAACTAACTATTAAATTTGTAATCAACAGATTTATAAAATATGAAAAACAAATTAAATATGTGCTCAATAATATCTTATGATATGAAAAATATACCATACAATAACAAACTATTAATTATTGTAGTTAGAAAATAATTCTTTATATATTTTAATACTGTAGAAAAATGTGAAATATATTTTGCACCAAATAAAAAATAATAACAATAGTTTCTGCTGAATTGAAAGCACTACTACTATTATCACAAATTAAACTCAACAACGATATTTTCCACAAAACGATCTAACTTTTAAAACAAAGATTATCCGATATTCCCAGCAGTTAATCCCGACTGATTTTTATTTTCTATAAGAAAAAACTTGTCCACATTTTGGCATAAATAAATCCACAATGCAGCAATAGTATACCTCATATTTCTGAAGGCTAAAGTGCTTATAAAGTTAGTTTCATAGATATCATCCACTTCCTAATGTAATGCCCCCTACTTTATCTCCGGCGATTATTTATAGAATCATTGGCCAGTTTATAAACACATCAGTAAAACTTTTTCAGGATACAACTTTCCGACTAGATATCCGCAGTATAATCTCACCCCAAACTTAATTGAAATAATAAAGGAAAGAAAAAAGGTAATGGCATTTTAAATGAATCGATAATCATTTGCATATTGCCTCGCGAAATAATCAATATAAATTTCTAATTGCTAAGCAACGTGAGTCCACACAAATATAAATAAATCCGCGTGGTGCCCCCCGTGGGGGGTGCTATTTCCATCTCCTACTCTCTTATTAAAATCCCCACTTAAATGGGGGTAAACGTGTACGATCATTTTCCGAACGGGCAACGAAGTATATCGTGACTATTACCAATGATATCAGATATTCTAGTAATGTTTGAATTAAATTTTGTATAAATTTGATTGAGCGATACGACGGTATCAATTTGACAGTTATATAGGATGATGTATGGTCTCTGTATATCACATACACTATACACACATACACACTTATGTGCACGTTGGTGTTTTTTTATTATTCATTTATGATATATAAGAGATATCGACGACACGTTTCCTATGTCCTATACTACTCAGATATTTATCGCCTTTTTTATATTCTGTTTGTACGCGTTTTCCGAACCCGTTCATCGAATAATGCGAATGGAATATGTATGTTTACGATCTAATCTGGATGAAAAATCTAATTGGGACGGGGGAAACTGGTCGCAGCTAATTGTGCCATGATCGATAAATATTAATTAGGGTTTGTTAACTTTTTTTATTGTCGCTCTGGATATTGCGATATTAAAATTGATACTAACGGCCAGACAATACGTGTTCCATTTTTATCATATATTAGAAAAAAATAATGGCGTGTATTTATATTCATTTTTATATCAGCGCATTGGGAATTTTTTCATCAGTTGTGCATTTAATATTTTATCAAATTATTAAATCTATGTAAGTGCGTTATGGTTTTATAGTCAATATAGTTTTAGATTGTAATTGTTTCAAATATTGTAATAGAAAATGACGTAATTACACATTTTTTATTAAAACTTTTATTAATTAACTGAACAATTGCAAAAATAGCGCAAATATAGTGATAAAATGATGAACAAATTAGATGTAGTAATGACAAGTTAAATTGAGATGATGTATAGTATTGTTTGCTTGTGTCAAATATTCGAATTAATATTTGAGTTATTAGCGTAGATATTTATAATTTTACGATTCAAAATTGAAAAAATAATTCTGTTATAATAATAATAAAAAACAGATAAAAATTAGATATGTCTAACGACAAAAAAAAGGTTTTCTTTATTGGTCACTATTCCTTTCTCTATAGAAGTTGATGTAGGGTAGTAGTTATCAAAATTAAAACATTGAATTATTTTTTTGATGTACTTGGGTGATATTTCTTTCGGCTCAATGTGGATTTGCATATAAAAATATTCCAAGCAATTTTTTTTAATGATTTTAAAGTTACTGTTGATTTCATCCAAAACTCTAATAATTTTAACCTCATTTTCATCAACAATAACTCCTTCTTCTTCTTCCAGTACCTTCTCGCTACAGGAAGTTGGCAACCATATGTCTGAACTCGTTCTGATTTGGTGCGAGTCGTATTAGTGTATAAGCGTTGATTGACATATTATATTAGGAAGATATTCAACCTTACGGGAATAAACGTCCAAGGTAACGAACCTACCACTACGAGGCGCTGCATGCGCGATCCAAGACTTGGATAACATAACACTACGTGGCGCTGTACAATCTAACTATTTTTACTGGTTTAATTCTGTGCTAAACAAAGTGTAGAAGAAGAAGAACGAGGGAACACGAAAACAGGCGATTTGATTTAATGAAACAGGTGGATGAATGCGTACGTAAATGGTGTAAATGCATCGCCACAGAAAATTATTGTCAATTAATTAACCATATTCATATAATATATATTTAATGTAAATAAATTGATTTGTTAAATCAATGTTATTATATTTTTTGTTTTCAATACAAGCATTAGTAATTTAACAAATATAAATGCTAATCGGAACGATTATAATTGAAAAAATTCAGTTTTATTTAAACTTTTGAAAGTTTATTTTGCTAATAATAGTTATTAATAAATGGTTTTCTATACATTATTAAATTATATATTAATAAAAACATTTATTAAAAGAATAAAAAATGTAGTTAAACATTAATATCGTTGCAATAAACTGGCATCAATTAAACTCGTAAAGTAATTTCAATATACAAAACAAAACTAATTAAAAAATAATTAAACATTTTAATAAGAAAATTATACACACATTTAATACATACAGACATTATAATTTAAATTCATATTCATGTTACAAAACAAACTATAAAAGACATACTTATTAACAAAATAGGACTAAAATTTTATTCTTGTTTACAAACGTTTCCTAACTTTTCTAAAAAATCATTACAAAATGCCAATCAACATTACAATCTTTATAAATCAGCAAAACAATTAGCCAAGGGTATATTTCTATCAAAAACTGAGTTATAAGCTTTATAAACTGCACTGGCAAGCAAAAAAGAGATCATTTTAAAATTATGCCTTAGTTTTAGAATTTTTTGTTTTAACCTTATGTTAGCAATTTGTAAACAATTGTACTGTATTTTGCACACTAAATTAAAAATTCAATGTTGAATGGTAAAACATATTTATTTTTTTTATTGCGTATTTTGGAAATATCACAAATTTACAGTTCAGTCAAAGATCGAATTTGAAACAAAAAATATAAAAAAAAAACTGTATAGCAACTGTCTTAGCTCCTGAGCAGTTCTTGGAACAAGTGTGCGCTATTTGATACTCATCTCAGACATGTTTTATGGGATTCCGAGCTGAGAGCTGGCCAATCGAATAACGAAATTCCCACTTTATCCAGATAATCTCTGACAACTCTGGCTACGTGAGATCTAGCATTATCTTGCATACAAATGCCGCGCTCGCCTATAGTTCTCAAGAAGGGCATAACATGATCTTCGAAAACCTCCATAATGTATCTGTGAGCTGTCAGGGAGCCATTCTCTATAAAGACGTGCTTCGGTAAAAATAAAAATTCTTGCCCAAACCATAACCGATCCACCTTCAAATGGAAGTCGTTCATCAATACAAACTGAAGCGTATCTTTCTCCAAGCCTTCTCCATACTTTCCGCCGTCCGTCTGATTCATTGAGGCAACAGCGCAACTAATCTGAAAACAGTTCCATGTTCTAGTCCTCATTATTCCATACCCGGTGATTTCGTGCAAAAATCAATCTTGCAACACGATGTCGGCGTTGTAAAGGTGGACTTGTAGCCATCTTTCTACAAAACAATCCAGCAGTCCAAAACCTTCCCCTAACAGTCCATTCACTAACATTTACATCTCTAACTTCATGGAGTTGATTTTGTAGATAAACTGCAGAAGCTGTTCTGTTCCACCAAAAAACAATCATCTCTGTTCGTAATGACTTTTTTTTGCCCGGATTCTGATCTTTTGTTTGGCCTGATGCCAGTATCCAAGTAACGCGGATACATCTTTTGTAGAGCACAATGGCTTTTACTAACAATCCATGCAGTTTTACGTTTTCTTCGCCCATATTCAATCGACGCTACAATTCTTGCCACAACAATAGGGCCTAAAGGCATTATGACCTGTTAAGTTCTGTACACCGTGTGAATGACAAGTTTTGCAGAGAAAAATCAACACTAAGAAAAAACCACAACAAAATGTAGGTTTACAATTAGAGCGAAATAGATGCTGTTTCATAAAAGTATGTAACACGGTAGTAATAACTAACAGATAGATATAATATTATTTATCCGAATAAAATTCTAATTTTGCGATGTGGTTTGATTGAGGACTTATGCGATGGCTTTTTTTTTCAACAATAAGTCAACTTTCCATTTAATATTTCTAAACATTTTAATTTTTATCAGCTGCTTTATTAAAATTAACATATGTTCTTGAGAACATGGTATAGAGCTCATCCAACATTTAATTCTATGATGACAAGTTATATATTTATCATAATATTTATTAAATAAATTTAGCAGAAACAAAACAATGTTACTAAATTCAGTTGTTGGTCGTTTAAGATATTTTATATTATGTTTTACACCATAATCTTTGTTTAGTATTAACATTTCATTTTTAACTAGTTTTTACCTTTACAGTTTCCAGTTTATTTACTAAGCACTCTTCGCAAATAGCACAATTTGTTTTTTTAAGTAAATAATGAATTAAGTAGCCGGAAACATATACATTAGAACATTTTTCTAAAGTTAAACTGTCTTCTTCATCATCTTCAATGTTTTCATTATTAATGTCCGCAGCTATTATGGTATTGTTTATTGTTTGGTTTGAATCTGATAATACATCATCATCATCCTCATCACCATCAAGCTCATAATAATTATTACTATTTGTGTTTTGAGTTTCACTCCTGGTATCCGCAGCTAACGCAACATTATTTGATTGTGTGCATGTTTCTAATGATAAATGTTCATCATCATCAATTTCGCAATTAGCGTTGGTTACTGGAGTTTGCAGCCTGATAAACATGTTATGTTGCAATGCTAGACTAAACGCTTTTGGAGTGGGCATAGAGTTATAACCGCCCCGATTTCGAATAACAGAAAACGTATTTTCTATTGGATCCTGATTTATTCTAGACGTGATTAAATATAGCGTATCTTCGGTTTTTATATCATTCCATAAAGATAATATTGATCTTATTGTCCATATAAACCATCAATACAAGAAATGTTTGTTCTTTCCTTTATATTTTCAAAAAATTTTACGGTTTGAAAATATTGAATAGCCGATTCTAATGTTTTTTCCGATAAGCGTTTAAAAACAGACAAAGCAGATTTATAAGGATTTGGTTCTTCAACGACACGCGAATTTAAACAATCAAAAATATTGTTTACATCTTTTAAAAAATTTGATGTATCCACTGCCGTAGAGCTTGTCAGTTCTTTAGTATTCGCAAAAACAAATTTTGGGGTTGTCAATCTTTGCGCCAATTATTTTAAGTGCTTTTCTATAGCTGGGACATTGGTCACATACCAAAACTCTTGGTTTTAAACCAATTTCAATTATTTTTTTTACAACCGCAACTATTAAATCAGCAAGAGTAACACTATTTGCAGGTCCTGTTGACAATTAATATGCAAATGGCATCTTCCAATTATATGTCAATCCTCTTAAAAAAAAATAAAACACCATGGTCTGCCAAAGTTTGTGTTCTACCTAAATGCCCAAAATCTTGAAAACCCTCAAAAAAAATCGTGAAAAACGTTATAATCTAAATTACTTTTTAATTTAATTTTGTCAAACATTAAGACACATTCTTTTTCTTTAGATTCCATTGATTGAACCCGCTGATGCAATTTGTTAATTAATGAAGTGTCTTGTCCAGTTTTTAAGTAACAACACGCAACCAAGACAAAATGGTGGATACTCCCGGTAATGTAATTTTTAAATCTCTTTGCATACATTTATATGCATTTGGAGATTTATAATACAAGGAAAGCGCTAATTGTTTTTCATTGATTGTCCAGTTAGTTCGCGGAGCATGAAAACAATTACTAAAAACTAATGTTTTTGCAGCTGATGATTTTAACTGCATTAAATTAGACACCACATGTTTTGGGCTGTTAACTTTGATTTTTTGGCGAAGACGGTAATTTTTACTTCTCATTTTATCATGTTTTAATTTTAACTGTGTAACTTTATTTTTTACATCTTTAGACAGCTGTGGACTTGGCAAGTTTTCAATATCAATCATATTTTCCATAGGTGGACTATTAGTTTTAATATCAATAAAATTATCTGCAGTGTTATTGAAATTGTTTTCAGATTTATCACTAATTTCTTCAAAGACAAACCAATTACTATATGTAACTATAGATGGTCTACTTACATTTTCTTTGTCTAAATTAGTTGCATTTGTATTTATATTAGAAAAATCATCTACTTGCATTTTTACTGGACTTGTACAACATTTCAAATTAATTGGCGATGTATTACCAATTCTTGAAGGAATGTCACTTATCCAAGTAGAATTTTTAATTGGGCTCTTTATTGTTCCTCCAGATTTAGATGGTGAATTCTGTTGTAAATCTATTTTAATGTTGTATTTGTTTGGTAATGTTGTTCCATAGTTTGATACTAAAAACTGCTGTTGTTGTTGGGTACCACGGCTGCCAAGATCTTCAAAATGAGAGGCGTTAGAAGAAAATTGCTCAGGAACTGTGTCTGAAAATTAAATGTTAATGAATTTATATAAATTTTCAGATAAATCATAGAATAGTCATTTAATTGTTTTTTAAATAAAAGTTAAAACAAATAATCAAAAAAAAAATTGTCATTAATTACTAACATTTAATTGTTAAAAGATGTCTTATTTTCTTGTTAAAAATTCATCAATTAACAAGAATTACATTTACTTTTTTTAGTTGAACAAGCTTAATTAACTAAGATTATAATAGCAAAAAAATGTTTTTGTATGAAATTATGTGTTAACTTAAAAAATTAATATAATTATATACTATACAGGATGTTTTCTAACTGGAAGCGAAAAATGAAACTTTAGGTACATTTTTTAATTTCAAACAAAAAATTTAAATAACTTTTTGTCTATCTCGTTTAGTTTTCAAGATAATCAAAAAGTACACATTATTTAAAAAACTTTTTATTTAGCAAAATTTAAGTAAAAAACACATTTAAGTAAAACACACAAATTAATCACAGTATATTGATGTAAAGTTTTACGTACTCAATTGCTTTCTTGGGAACTCACCGTTTTTTTTTTACATTTTTTGATCGTGTGTAACTTCTTAGGATTGCTTTTTAGAAAAAAAATTTCTTCAAAACTATTGTATTGTTTTAACAAACAAATTTTTTTTTCTTTAAATTTTGAAAATTTTGCAGAACTTTTAAAAACAGGTTTTTCTAAGATGACGGGTATTTTAATTTTTTCTTAAATATAGATAAAGGAAGCTTTTATATGTGCAAAAGTTACCCTAAACATTTCTGGAAGTGCCGTGCGCTACGCTCTGAGATATCTTACAATGTATCTACAGAAATACTTAAATAAAATAGCGAAAAAGACTTGAATGGCCCTATTGAGAAAATGAAAGTCGTTGTACTGCATCACCTAGTTGTAGGTGTACTTTTTGATAATGATATGGGTGAAGAATATCCTTATTTAAGGTTTTCCAGACAACGTTTTTAGATAGTTGTAAACGGGCGGAATGTCACCTAACGCCCTTGTTCATCTAAAACTCCGTCAACTATTTGTTTCTTTTCTGCCACGGTGTGCTGTTGATGTGAGGTCCACATACTACTACTACGCAGATTTTTAATTCCAAATTCACGGAGCCTTCAAAATGCGTCTAAAAATACGCGACAAGACTTCCGTCGGAAAGTCTTATTTGATAATTGCGACATGCAGCTAGGGCATTTCCATTACATTACATTATTTGCGATTTTGACAAGCATCAAAAGCTTGCTTCAACGCGCACATGTTGTGTTGTTGTTTTGTTTGTTTGTTTTTGCTAAATAAAAAGTTTTCTAAATAATGTGTATTTATTTATTATCTCGAAAACGAAGCGAGATAGACAAAAAAGTTATTTAAATTTTCTGTTTGAAATTAAAAAGTGTACCTAAAGTTTTAATTTTTGCATATTGTTTAGAAACATCCTGTATAAAGAAGTACTTACCATATTTTACAGGAATTGCGTTCCAAATCAATCTCTTTTTCGAAGCTTTGGGGTCTTTGAATGAGAGACTAGAAAAATGCTCTTCATACAATTTTTTTTTTATAATTTCATTTTCCTCTAGAAATAATAAATTGGAATTGCCACTATTTATTATCCACAGCCGCGAACGATCATCTTTCGGAAATTTATAAAATGATAATTTGCAATTTTGTCTGGTGTTACAGCATTTATAATAAACACATTTATGCGACATGTTTGCAAAAATGTTATTATTAATTTTAGTTGTGACTAAAAGCCTGGATACACAGTGCGAGCTAGCATCCGAGCTGGTCTACTCAGTTCTGCAGTGCACCTACTGACAGTACTGGCACCGTGTGACCGCATCATACAAGTCATGACTCATGACAGTAACTGTTATAATGCGGTGGCACTGTGCGAGTAAGTGCACTGCAGTATAGTATGCCCATAGATATAGTGTTTTTACGACATGGGCTTAATTTATCTCAACGGATTATTTCATTAGTAACTAATTATGATTGTATTATATACCTGGAACCCGAGGAAATTTTTAAGGGTGAAAATATTGTATATTTATATAATAATTTCACCATCGAGGTGTTATAAGTTATTTATGGTATATAATACAAACATAATTGTCTCCCCAAAGCGATTAGTAATGAAGTAATCCGCTGAGATCATTTAAGGACATGTCGTAAAGACACTATATCTATGGGCATACTATAACTGTGTACCCAGGCCATTAATAACTTAGCACGTTTATTATTTTGTGTAAATTGAATATATATATAATGAAAACCACCTACATTTTTATATGCAAATGTATACTTGTGTCAGACAAAAAAATAAAAATAGACCAACAAATTTTCCTTAAAAGACATACTTCAAAAAAGTGAGAAAATATTAGCACAAATAGATTATGCTGTACGCAAAATACTAAGAACGTAATCACAAGTCTTTTATTCAGTGCTTAAATCTAAAAATATAAAAAAAAAATAATTAAAATTATATCACAAGTAGAACCATATAAAATAATAATAATTTTTATACGATTAGGTTTAGGTTAAGTGTAAAAGAAAAAATAATTTTATTATTTTTTTGTGATGCTTTCATTGTAATTGTTAGCATTTTATAATAATATCATTTTCACTAATTAAAATAAATACTCATTAAGCATAAACAATTCATTAGAATTAGATAATTATATAAAAATATCTTGCCTATATAATAAAAAAATGGTTTGAGAATTTTATTATGTATCTATTTGATACTGCATAAATAGTAAGCCCCTCAACATCTCGTTTACTTTCGCATGGCAGCGACTGAAATTTCACTCGCCGCCGGCCAAGCGGGCCAAGCCGACGAGAATTCTTCAAAATTCATCGTAGACTTGCACCATTGCTTGCACCTGCTCAGATAGTATTTTATTTAGCCGTACGGCAGCACTATACGGTTTTCAACTAGTAATGCGTGGAAGAGAGAACGATGCGTCGGCTCTACTTCCTCCCATTGAGTAATAGTGTGGTCGCGTTTGTACATGGTGGTTGAATATCTTCCAATATAATATGTCAATCAACGGTATAAGCCTTCTTGATTCCAAACCATCGTTGCAGGTTTAGCAGCCAGGAGAACTTTTTGCTTCCAATTCCCCGTTTACCTTCTATTTTCTCTTTCATGATTAATTGCAGAAATTGGTATATGTTATTTTGGAATATGTGTCTAAAATATCCTGTCTTTCTACGTTTCACCATCGTAAGTAGTTCTGTATCTTTGTCCATTTGCTTGAGTACTTCGTTGTTTGTTGTTTTGTCTGTCCATGAAATTTGTAGCATTCTCCGATACAGCCACATTTCAAAGACTTTGATTTTATTTATAGATGATACTTTCAGTGTCTACCTCTCAATTCCATACAATAGTACCAAGAAGACATAACATTTGACGGTTCTCCACTTGATTTTAAGTAAAAGATCCCTGTTGCATACTAATGGTCGGAGTTTTTAAAAAGTGGATCTGGCTATTTTAATTCGTGTTTTGATGTCATGGATCGGGTTCCACTGATTGTTGAGCTATAAGTATTTGAATCTTTGCACTTGTTCAATTGGTTCACCGTTAATGCTTAGAGTATCGTTATTTGCGGAATTGTTCTTGCTAATAATCATTAATTTGGCTTTTGCAATGTTTATTTTGAGTCCATACTCCTAGCTTGTTGAACTTGGTCTATAAGACATTTCAGTTCTTTGATAGTGTTTGCTAGTATCACAAACTGCATATCTAATGTTATTTACTGGTCTTCCGTTTACTTTTATGCTTTTTGTGCATTTGTCTAGTGCCGTCCGGAATATGTTCTCGGCATATAGGTTGAACAGAAGCGGTGACAGAATGCATTCTTGTCGGACGCCTCTTAATATTTGGAACTTCTCCGTTTGAATTTGCCTGACCTTAACTTGTGTTATTTAGTTCTAGTATAGATGATGCGGATGTCTTTATCGTCAATGTTGGTTCTTTTAAGCATTTTAACTAGTTTTCCATGTTGTCAAATGCTTCTTTGTAGTCTATAAAGCAAGGATAGACTGTGCGGCGTTGATCTATACCTTTCTGGGTTAAAACTTGCAGGGAGAACAGTGCCATTCTTGTACCGAATCCGTTCCTGAAACCAAACTGGGTATCTCCGATTTCATGATCGATTTTTTTACATATGCGGTTGTGTATGATACGTAAACATATCTTCATCGCATGGCTTGGTTCTTTTGGAAAATAAATAAGGTAGATTTTAGCCAGTTTTTAGGTATGCAGCCTGTATTGTGTATCTTATTGTATAGTCGTAGTAGATGTGTTAGAGTTTTATCATGCATTGCCTTAAAGAGTTTGGCGCTTAGCTCGTCTGGTTCAGGGGCTTTTCTACTTTTTGTGTCTTGATTTGCTTTCCGTAGTACTTTTGAAAATTGTCGGTCCTTCTATTGTAGTGTTTGCCTCAACTGAGATAAGGTTAGTCTGCCATCCGTAAGCAGCTTCTTTGTATATTCCTGTCACGTGTTTATTTATTTCTGCTTTACCATTAGTTTGTTGTTATCTTCATTTTTAGTTGTCCATACTGGTTTTTTTTATATGTGTGTGTCATTTTCTGAATAAGTTTATGCATGTTGAAAGAATTGTGTTTAGCGTGAAATTTTTCTATTTACCAACACTTTTCTCCGAGCCATGCTTCTCTTGCTATTCGGCTTTCTTTTTTGATTTGTGTATTCAGTATTTTGTATTTCCTAAGATGGTACTTATGTTTTCTTCGTTCTTCCATTAACAGTAAGATGTTATCGCTCATCCATTTTTGTTTTTTTTGTTGTTGTTGGCACCAGCCTAAGGTTTGTTCTGAATTAGTCTTTATTGTGTCTACTACTTGTTGCCATGTTTCTTTTACCAATATGATGTTGTTTGGTATTGTATCCTTCATTTTGATATTTAGTTTGTCAACATAGGTTTTTGAGATATCTGGATCCTTAAGTTAGGTATAGTCTAACTTTTAAAGAGAGTCAAACGGTTGCAACTGCCGGAATACAGTCGGAGCTAATGTCTGCCCCCGGGTATGTCCTTACGTTTTTTATTGTGTTGCAAAATTGTTTGTTCACTATAACGTAATCGATTTGGTTTTTGACCAGGTGATCTTCCGTGTCTTGTAGCGACCTCCACGTATATAAGCGTCTTGCTGGGTGCTAGAACCATTTGTTACTAATCATCATGTTTTCTTCTTGGCAATATTGCAGCAGTCTGTCCCCACAATCATTTCTCTGACCTAATTCAAACTCTCCAACTATGTCCTCAAATCTCCATTTTTCTATGCGTTGAAATCGTCCATTATAAAGGTAATGTCTTGTTTCTTAAGGGACTTTATTATATGTTGGATCTGATTATAATAACAATTCGATTTTCTCTTCCGGTTTATTCTTTATTGTATATTATGTTGATGTTAGCAGGTTTAGTATTTAGTTGTATCATCATGCACCACTCGAAATATGGTATGAAGTTCTTTACATACTTTTTAATTTGTTTGCTTATGATTATGTTGGTAGTGCTTGTCATCTTCTGCTCATCCCGAGTAGTACATTGCAGCACCGTCTGATTGGCTTATACCTTTGCCCGGCCATCTTGTTTTGTTTATACATGAAAGGAAAGTATCCTCTATATTTAATTGAATTTAGTGTGCAAGTTAGCCTTGGAACAATATAATTATTAATGTCACTCAGTAAGTCAAACTATGCACATGCAATATTAAAAATTGTAAGCAAGAAAGAATGAGTGAATAACAACATTGAATGTTGTTTCTTTATTAATTACAGGTAGGATTAATAATATAATTAGTTAATGTTAATATATTATAAATGTTGTATAAAATAATAAAGACTTTATTAATTACAGAATCAATTCATGTGTTATTCCTGACTCATCTTATAAAACAACATTCTCGTTGGAAATTCATGATGATGAAGCTGCAATTTACATTCAAGATGTTATCAACTCAGACCGATTCAGAAACAACTGTGATGTATTTAACGTCCATTGGCACACCAGACGGCCGAACTTATTCAGTCCCGCCCGAATATATGAGTACACAAAATCGTACAATACTTATAGAAACAACAGCATATGCAAAGGTAAAGAAATCATTAACTAAAAGAGGCCAAACAAGAAAAGTTTCGATTAATCTAACTGAAAATAAAAGATCAATTTATTTGGATGACGGAGAAAATTTACAATTTGATGACATATATTTAGAAGAAAAAATTAACATTCAAGAAAATAAAAACTTAGTCACTTTAGATCAATCATTAATACAGTTACTAAAAAAATTACTTGAAAAAAGCCAAGAAAAATCTGAAGAAAAAAATATTGGTAAAATAGCTAAAGAATTTACAATTGAAAAATTTAATGGAAAAAATTCAAATGTAAATCAATGGATTACTAGTTTCGAAAACAAATGTGAACAATTTAATATAATTACAAATGAGAAAAAAATTGGAAATTTAAAATCATTTTTGGAAAAAGGAGCTTCAGATTGGCATAGCTGCACACTTTTGAAATTAACTGTTCAAGGAACATGGGAAGATTAGAAGAAAAATTTTGTTGATACATTTGCAAATAATGGTTGGTCGTCAATAAGATATGCACTGCAATTTAGATATCAGATAGTTTCTATATTAGAATACGCAATAAAAAAAGAAAAAAAATTACTAGAAGTGAAAAAATCTATTGATGAGGGTACATAGCTGATAGAATTGATAAAGAAAAATTGGGAAAAGCTGAAGACTTACACAACAAAATAAGTAAATTAGAACATCCAATGCACAAGAAAAATTTTGAAACAAAAAAATATAATAAAAATTATAACAACAAAGAAAAAAACAGAGAATACACCATGCAAATTTGTAAACAAAAAAGTAAAGGTTCACGCTTCCATCCTGAAACTGAATGCCGGTTTAAAGATAAAGACGATAAGTTAAGATATGTCAATAAGGCTGCAGTCTCACTGCACCACCCACCGCCACCAACTAAAATTCGAACACGTTAAATCATATGGCGACGGTCCCACTGATTCACTATTCTCGCCGGCATCTGTCATTTGGAAACCACCGTTTCATAATTTCAAATCGGTTGGTGGTAGCGTGGCAACAGTTGATCGTCATTTGAAACTTACTAACTTGATATTTCACAAATCAAAACATAATCTGTCATTTTTGCTTTGATAATTGAGAATTTTAAAAACGTGGTAACATGGAAGAAACATGGACACCACCCGACATTGATAAACTAATTACATTAGTAAATGAAATATAAATATATAAATATAGCACTCTTCTTTGACATAGAAATGAGTGGGAAATTTAAATATTTGGTGGTCACCAGTACCTGCAGTGAGACCGTAGTACATTTTGGTGGTTAGTGGCAAACGGTGATAGTTGGTGGCGGTGGTGCAGTGAGACTGCAGCCTAACTCAGCATTTAGAGTAGACCTAAATGACGAGGATTCAAAAAACTAATTAATCCACCATTAATTAAACTTAGGATAACATTAAACGACACTTTAGACGTCACAGCTATTTATGACTCAGGCTCAAATGTTTCACTTTTCAATTCAAAACTAATACACATAAATAAAAAAATTAATAAACATCAAATAGTTAACCTAAGAACAATTAATGCTGTAAATAAAACAAAAGGATGGATAAAAATAAAAGCAAAAATATTGAATATAGAAGAATACACAAATGCATTCATTATTGATGATATAAATTTTAAATATAATTTTCAAATAGGATTAGATTGTATTAAAAGATTCAAATTAATTCAAAATGAAAAACTTGAGATAGAACAAAAAAAATCTGATACCATACAAAAACAAGAATATCAAATAAACTTTAATGAACACGTGGATTTAAGTAATTATAAAATCTTAACAAACAACTTAAGTCAAGATAAAGAAGATATAATAAACAATCTCATAGAGAAATACAAAAACATATTTGCAAAAGACAAATAGTAAAAGATTACCAATCCAGAATAGATCTCATTGTGGATAAATACTGTAGCAAAAGACCTTATTGATGCACGATCAGAGATAAAAAAGAAGTAGAGGAACAAATTTTAGAGTTACTCAATATAAATATAATAGAAGAATCATACAGTCCTTTTGATGCTCAAGTTACATTAGCATATAAAAGAGAAAAAAACAAAAGATCAAGATTATGCATAGATTTTAGGGACTTAAATAAAATAATAGTGCCTCAATCACAACCATTCTCACTAATTGAAGATTTAGTAATAAAAACAAGAAATTGCAAATATTTCTCAAAACTAGATATAAACTCAGCATTTTGGTCTATCTTATTAAGAATCAAAGACAAAAGAAAAACGGGATTTGTAACCCAAGAAGGGCATTTTCAATGGACCTGTTTACCATTTGAACTAAAAACGGCACCTGCTATCTTCCAAAGAATATTAAGTAATATAATTAGGAACCATAATTATCAGAATTCACAGTAAATTACATTGACGACATATTAATTTTTTCGAAATCTTTTGATAAACATATAAATCACCTATCACAACTA
Organism: Tachinus rufipes; assembly: GCA_963932245.1. NCBI lineage: Eukaryota > Metazoa > Arthropoda > Insecta > Coleoptera > Staphylinidae > Tachinus > Tachinus rufipes. Next base: position 59,705,503 of record OZ010748.1, read on the forward strand.
CTATAAACAATAATGAAAGAAGGATTCAGATTAAAACTTGTTAAATGTACATTTGCATTAGATTCTGTACAATATTTGGGCCATATTATAAAACACAACTTTCCAGTACCAAAGAATTAGAAAAATATTAGACAGTTTTTAGGAAAAATTAATTTTTATAATAAATATGTACCAAAAATTTCACTAATATTAGAACCTTTACACAATTTACTAAGAAAAGGACAAATATTCATTTGGTCTGAAGATTTTCAAAAAGGTTTTGAATATATAAAAAATTTCCTTTGCAGTCAACCAATATTAGCTATCTTTGACCCAGACCTACCAATACATATATATATATATATATATACAGATGCAAGTTTACAAGGTGTAGGAACTGTGTTAAAACTCCCACAACTAAAAGAAAGAATCAAAATATCAGTAGCGTATTTCTCAAGAAAACTAAATGAATCACAAAAAAAGCTATCTATTTAGAATGTTAATTTAATTAAATTAAATTAAATTAAAGAATCCGTAAAATACTGGCAACACTGGCTTATAGGCAGATTATTTAAAATATTTTCAGATCACAAGCCACTATAGAAAATGAATGTTAAAGCAAGAACAGACGAGGAATTAGGTGATCTCATCTATTATTTGTCACAATATGATTTCGAAATAATATACCTTCCAGGTAAAGATAACATAGAAGCGGACTCTTTAAGCAGAAACCCAGTAATAGAAGCTCATGAAGATATAGAAGATGAATTAAAAATCGTGAACTTAATTAAGATAGAAGATATAATAAAAGACCAAAAAGAAAACAAAAATTTAAAAGATAGAAAAGGTTATTTAATTTTTAAAGATCTTGTATTATAGAAAAATTAGAAAAAAAGAAAAAAACTGTATTATCAGAGGAATTCTGTAAAAAACTTATAGATAATGTACACAACATTTTTTGCCACATCGGCATAAAACAAATGCAAAGCAAAATATCACCATATTATAAGGCAAACAATATTTTTAATTATATAAGAGAAACATGCAAAAATTGCTAAATATGTATAAAAAATAAGTCAAGAGGACAAAACAAAATTGGTCTAATGTCACATCTTGGTCTCGCAAGAAAACCGTTTGAATAGCTTCGATAGACACAATAGGTAGATTCGGTGGTTCACGATCCACAAAGAAATATTTACATCTTCTAGTAGACCACTTTACAAGATTTGCCTACATATTAACATCAAAAACGCAAAATACAAATGATTTCATTAAACTAACAGAAAACGTGCTCACAGAATATAATATAAAAGTAATTCTAACAGATCAATATCCAGGCATAAATTCCAAAGAATTCAAAAATTACGTAGAAAAAAATTAAATCACAATAATTTTCACAGCAGTTAACGCACCATTCTCCAATGGGTTAAACGAAAGGCTCAACATTAGTTAGTAAAATACATTTTTTTTAAATTATTTTATAATGTATAAAAAAAATTATTTCAATATCTAGAATAAATATGGCCCGTTCTTATAAATGAATAAAAAATTTGTTATACATGCGTTATTAATGAATTAAGAACTAAAAAACCAAATAAAAACAAATACTGACTAGATATGACAAAAAAAGTAGAAAACCCAGTTACTGTTTACGCGGAGATAACTAAAAAAAAGTTTAAAGCAATACTATTGATAGAAAACGACGACTTAGAAATAGACAAGGGTCTGTAAAGATTTGCTAAAAACAAGTTTTTAGAACTAGCCTGCAAACACAAAGACAGCAAAATTACAATCAACAAAAACACAAGAAACCTGGATTACGTTGCAAACCGCAATAATAAAACAATTATAAAACTGGCAACTACAAAAAAAAACTTATTAAAATAAATAACTGCCCAATCAAAAATTGTATTAAAGATGTTGCAATCCAAAAACCAAACAAGGTCGGCATAAAAAAATTTAGAAATATGCTTGAATACACCTTTCAAAGACACAAGAATAAGATTAAACATCTACGTTAAACAATGAAAAAACACTCTTACAAATAAGTAAAAACACTAATCATAGAAAACAACACCAAAAGAACAAATAAAATCCAAAAAAAGTAGACTTAACTACCGAGCAAATAAACGGTTATACGCAAAAATAGTCCAAAAACTAAAAACAGCGTTGACTTCAAAAAATGCAAATTCAAAATCAATTTTTGTCCAAAAAATTATAGCCGGATACGTAAGACTAAAAATTACTAAATCTCTGCAGAAAACAATGACTTCAGAAATAAAATCACAGAGAAAATTGAAATAGAGGTCTAAGTAAAAGCTAAAATTGTATTAGTTAAAAACATAAACAAAACTGTCACTGAAGTGACCAAAAAGACATTGACACAAAATTCCAAAAAAAGCAAAGAACAGAGAAGCTAAAAGACAGGACAGTACTCGGCCCCAACAAAACTTTTTTGAAGCTAATAAAGACTACGTTGACAACCTGTTTAAAACAAATTAAAACTAATAAATTAATGCCTAACTAGAGACATATTTAAAAAAAAAAACTAGAAACTTATCTTTATTGATTTAAAAAAAAACAGAAAAAAAGCAATACAAACCAATCTGCTTACTGAATGTTATAAGTAATCTAGTAGAACAATTGATCAGCTACTGACAAAACAAGGAAACTTAGGAAAAAATTTACAATTAGCCATATGATTTTAAGAAAGTCAATTCAAGAATAGATGCCATGAGCAAAATGAAAGAGATCTGAAAGAAATCAATAAAAAGTTATTAAACTTTGCCAATTATTATCTTAACTTAAAAAGCTACTATTTCAGTAAAAAGTCAATCTTAATCAATAAAAAAGAAATAAAGGTTAGCTGCGGTGTATTGCAAACTTAAGTATTATTTCCGGTTCTTTGAAACATTCTATACAACCAGATACTAACAAATAAAACAAAAAACAAAAAACAAAAATATTCTTAGTTTTGCGGACAATACGGCGGTAGAACAACATCAAAGTCAATATAAACCAGATGATTGGAGATATAACCAGGCAAACCTCAAGCTTAGGACTCAAACTAACAAACGAGAAGACAGAAGTGGTGATTATATATGGCAAAAGTAGCAATTGACGCGTAGAGGGCAAGGATTATTGCAAAACTTATTATCCAATACTTAACAATTTTTATTAACAAAAGTGACCAACGTAAAAAGATTTAGATCCAGCAAAAATAAACTACTGTGTTTGGTTGCAAATTTCATAATCCTGTTTGTGACCTCTATATGGGGTAAAGTAATCCAGAAAAAAAAAACTGCAAATTTTTACTACAATTAAAATGTGAACTGCACTACAAGTGTGGAGTTGATACCGCATTATCTCACTGAAAACGATGAAAGACTTAGTAGTTTTTTTCAAAAATTTAAAATTAGGAAACGTAACTTATGCCAACACTGTGGGGAGAAAGACTTTATCCACATCAAAGACTAATCTGAAAAGAACGTAATGAAAAAGTATTAATAGTTAACATGGTTGAAACAATTTAATAAACATAACAACGCAACTCAGTAAATATCAAAGAAGGAAACAACACAAGGCAAGCGTGACAAATTAATCCTATAACAGTTTTGTTACGTCGGCAAAGAAAAACAAAAAATATTTTTTTTAAATGATTACTTGTCGTATTCTGTTATTTGAATATAGTTCAATTCAATGCAAAACAGTTTCACTAATTCCAACTTTTCAATAAAAATATAGGATTTTTCAAAAAGCAATTTTATTTTAATTATAAAAGAAATATTTCTATGTTGTTCATGATCAACCGGATTTAATTCCTGCGTCAGCTGATAAATGATGCGATAAAGACTGGACTGTGAAATCCTTAATTGCTGTAGACGTCTTGGGATAGACAAACTTGGGTCAAAGCTGACCTGACAGTACGAGTTCGAATTGGAAATTTTATATCAGTAACTTAATCATTTTGCTCAAATTTTGCAATAAGCTTGACAATGGCTTTGCGGAAAAATAATTTATTCCTATCAAAAACATTACAAACTCCCAGATATTAATAAACTTAAAACGATTTTACAACTGTTTTAAAAACAGAGAATTAAATTTGTTAGAAGCTCTTGAAATTACTATATCAAAAAATAATCCTTTTGTAAACTTGCTTAATAACCAAAACCGACTAATATATATTTTTTTTGTTTGAAATAATTTAATCCTTTCTTCTTTTTGCGGAATGTATTTTGTCTTAATTACCTTTAAGTAAAAACCGCCATTTATTAATCTTTTCTCTGTATGTAATTCATAATAATTTTAATTATAATAATTTCAATGTAGTTTTTTACCTTTCTGTACATTTTATGTTTTACCGTCATATATATGTTTTGTAATTTTTCTTTTATATTCATACTTGTTTGTATCACCGTCCGATGATGGCCTTGTACAGGTTGAAACATGTTACGGTTTTTTAAATATATTTGTAATCAAGTACATAGTAAATGTGTTTTATTTACAAAAAATTACATTTTTTTTCCTCAGCGCTACAATAGTAAAAGACAAATAAAAATAAGGTATTATAACTTAATTACATTACAATATTAAAAATTAATCTTTTGATTAAAAATATAAAAAGGGAAAGGAAAAAAACATAAACTAAAATTAAACAGTTACAACAGAAATTGTTTTTCCTTTTAGATTAAACAGATAAAAAAATTAATATATATATATATATATATATATATATATATAATTACCTATTTGCTATTATGAATTTAAAAAGGAACAGAAAACATTTATACTTATTGGTTAATGAAAAACTTAAGTCACTAATATTTTAAATAATTAATAATACAGTCAAATTGATATTCAAGCCCTGTAGGTTTTATTTTGCTATATTATTTTTTTGACCTGTAAAATGCACTTTCTGAATACATATCGTAATATACTATTTTTCCGGTACGACTCTTTTCCATAACATAAGTAAGTAGTTAGCGTATACCACAAATAATAAACATAATTTTATACAAAGTATAGGAATCAACGAGATTTTGTAATCTACACTAAGCCACTTAATCATTTATAATTATGTAATAAGAACGTACAACCCCTTTCCACACTAACAACTACGCATTTTCTAAAAAAATCCAATCGCATTTCAGATTTCAAGTATTTCATACGATACAGATCGTTTAACTACACCCATAATATAAATTAACAGAAATATTTAACAAAATATGTCCTTGGGATTATATATATTTCCGTTCAAGTAACGTATATATAACACAGTATGAAAATGCAACAACAATATTTTCAATTTATCGCTGGCGTGCGAAGGGGGCTTAAACTAGCATCCATGTAAATTAACGCGATAAAATCAGCGTTTACAAGTGCAATATTGTGTATGGCTTTCTGATACGTTGTATTACAGTGAGCCGGTTGTGGAACGGCGATGGAACGGGGCCGCAGTAATGCGGAATGTTCCGCTGGTTCTGTGCCGCTTGTAAGCCCTAATTTATTTGACCAACGACAATAGGGCTTAGGCATGAACTTGTCGCGATTAAATACTCTACGTGCCCCACGCGAATCTCCCCATAGGATCTCCAACTGAACGACAAATTAAATAAAACTATGGGAGAGTTATTGAATTTTATTTAAATGACGTCGCATAATTATGCGATAAACGGTGCTTTATTAATGGCGTATTATTAGAAATTTATTTCACCTGTTTTTATATACAATCTGAATGTAATTTACATATTTAGTTGTTTCTAATAAATCATTCTTATTATATTATGAAATTCAGGACGTATAATTTACATAAATAATCACTCCATTTCCAATTCGTAACACCAATAATTTTCTTTGCATTATGTACAAATCATCCAAACCCCATTGTTTGCATCAATTTTTTTATCGTACTCAAACAAATCACGTTTACAGTCTGAATTAACTTCTCTCTCCGGCTATTGAAACAAAGCGTCAATTCGAGCGCGAAAGATCACTGAAAAAAAGAAAAGAATATCAATCCGCGAATAATTCACTGTGCAAACGATACGGCTCGATAAATCGGTCTGAATGGGTTTAACTTCGAGGGAGTCTGCTGCCGCCTCACTCAACCCCCTCATCGAAAAACCAAACTCCTTCAGAAATGCAAGGATCTTAAGTCAATGTTTGCAGTAGGGGCTGGCTGTATAGACCGCGGATTTGTTAAAGGTGTATACGTTTGTTTTGTGATTTATTCCGCTTGATTTCAATGTTTGATCTCGGAATTATAAGATATATAATGTTTGTTCTCTTATTTCTAAAGGGATTTTACCTTCGAGACTGTAATGTTCAGCCGTGCTTTTAAATATATACATCGCGATAAATTCACAGCCAACACACAAGGGGATTTAACTGAAATATATATTTAACTAAATATATTTATTAATTTATGTCTCTTGTACAATTTTTCTCTATGTCTCTGTGTCTGCAAGGCTCGGTAAATGTATGGCACTGTGTCATGTTATTCCGTTATGAATAGTAAATATTATATGTACACATAATTTCATTAAATAGTATGATTAACATTAATGTACAAATTAATCATCATTGTTAATTACATAATAATGTTATTAAATTGTATTTTCTTGATCTATTTATCTTCAACTCTGTGTGTTAAGATGTATAGGTCCAGCATTTGTATAATCTATCGTGTTGTTAACTTTTCAGTAATCTCTAGCCGATGATCGGTAAAACCTAATCTCAGATCACTCTCTTTTAATATTAACGAATAAACGATCACAAACCATTAACCCTTTTTTACAAAGTACTAGTTATACGCAATATCAAAAAGATTGAAGCCAATTCTTAAGAATATCTCCTACAGTCCAAACGTATTCATATATATATATATATATAGGATTGGCGTTGCCTTCAATAGTAAATTTAAATTGTTTGTTTTATTTACTACTTTATATAATATGTCACTATTAAGTTACGGGTTACGGACCAAATTTGTCCTTTGAACCTGATCTACAAGTCAAGTGGCTCTTTAAGCGTCAGTTGATTAAAAAAATTAAGTTAATTGTTTATTGTGTTATTAACTTTAAGTACACTTGTATCTCCATCTGGGATTACATCTATTCTGACCATCTCAAAAGTTGCGTTATCCGTCAACCTTGAAATAGCGTACCTACCATTTGGTATTTGCCTCGTTATTTCTGTTATTCTGCATTCCTTTAGCATTTCTTTTCTCTTTCTCCTTATCTCTGCAATTTTGTTTGGTATCGTAATTTATGTAAATGTTTTTCTATTTTCTTCTATTTCTTGGTATGCATAATTGTCCTGACCTTCCTTATTTTTTTCTGTTTGATATTTTTTCTGTTTTGTTGTTTCCATTTTGCTTCTTTCGTTTTTTACCTTTCTCTTCTATGGCTTTTAATTTGTGTGTTTGTTTCCATTGTTTGTTTGTTTTCTTTTTATATTCTTCCATTGTTTCCATTTTTTTTTTTAGTATTCTTGTTGCAAAGTTTCTTATGGCCGATCTCACCGACACTACTTAAAAGTTAACCAGTAGTTAAATAGCCAAGCTTTGGTTAGCGCGTTGCACCGTCCATTTAAACGCAATCTTAACTCTTAACTAATGGTTAAATATAAGTCGCCAATAGCTTATTGTGTACTTAACCTCAAATTTGTGATTTTTATAGTAAGTGTCAAGTAAAAGAATATTAATATAAGATGGGAAATATAATATTTGCACAGGATGATATTTCATTTGATATTATTATTATGAATATAATTAATAATGTCATTCCAAGACAAGTTTACTATAATAACAAGTTTCATTTTTATTTATTACAATATAAAAACGCAATTATAATAAAAATTAAGTTTGTTTTTTCAGAAACTTAATAAGTAAATTCATTTTCTTTTTATTGTTTTATTTTGAGTTTTTGAGTCAAATGTCAACAAACACATTTAATTTTATGGTTATATTAATATTAAGTTGTACACACAATACTACGAAAGCGCACGCCAAGTTTAAAGTCAATATAATGTATATGGGCTGATATCTGATGTGCCGCTCGATAGTCAAAAACTCTACTATACTTAGCGTAAGTATCTGTTTAAAATGACTGATGAGACGCATATAAAATTTAAGTAACAGTTAGCTGTAAGCAAAACTTTACGTAAGTATTGATTTAAGAAGTGTCGGTGAGATCGGCCAATAGAGCCCTGTATTTATTTTCATTTCTTAGACATTTCTTAATGATTGTTGTTTTATCCACTTTGCTTTCCAGTATTTTTTCTAGTTCTTTTCTATCTATCTCTCACGCTTCGCATTCTACTAGAGAGTGTTCTGCATTATCGTGTGTTTCTTCCTGACCGAATATACATCTTTTCTCTTCCTTGATTTTTTTAATTTTTTGCAAAAACTTTTCAAAAGCTCCATTTTACTGTCTCTGCCATCTTTCCATTGTCTTCTCTCTTGCTCTTAACTTAGAATTTTTTTTATTGGTTCCTTCTTTTATTAGTTTCTTTATTTCTATTCTTTCTGCCACCATCATACCAGCTGGAGGTGTTGCCGCAATCACCTCTACTGCCTCTTGTGATACCGTTCTGTAAGCCCTGCAGATTCTTAACGAACTGGCTCTTGTAGCTCCTCTTATTTCATTTCTGTTTTTTTTTGTCTTCATGGCTTCTCCCCATGTTTCTGCGGCGTATAACAATTTGCTTCTTGCTGCTGCTGCTGCTATTAACTTATTGGCTTCTTCTCCTGGACCGCCGTTGTTTGGCATGAGTCTACCGAGCTTATCATCATTACCTTTGTTCCCATGATTGCTTCCTTAACCTGTTCATTCCATCCGTTTGTTTCAAGTGTCACTCCAAAGTTATTGATTTTTTTTCTTATGGTTATCACTTTGTCTCCTACCGGTATTATACCTGTTCCTCTATTAGTCCTTTTAGTCGTAAGCCTGTTTTTTGTGTTGCTAATTTAAAACCTTTATTTCTCATCTATTACTGTACCATATCTATATCTTTTTCTACGTCCCTACCTACTAGTGCTACGTCGTCCGCAAATGCCGTTATTGTTACGCCTTCCGGCAACTTCATTCAAAGTAACTCATTATAACCAAAGTTCCATAGTGTTGGTCTTAGTGCTGAGCTCTGTGGTACCCCTCTCGTAAGTTTGGTCACTGTTAGTCGCGCTCCATATGATCTTGATTGTTTTCTTCTTCAGTTCTCTTTTCTTTGCCGCTTCTATAATTGCTTCCCATAACACGCTGTTAGACGCGTTCTGTATGTCCAACGCTATTATTACACAGTGTTGTCTTTTTCTCTGCGTTCCGCTGTTTGCTTCTTTTGCTGTTACTTTTACTTTGTCTATAGCTCCTAAGGTTGTTCTTCCCTTGGTAAATCCGTATTGTTCCTTTTCTCATCCTTCTTTTTTTTAATTTCTTGTTTTATTCTCCGCACAATGACTTTTTCCATTATTTTAGCTAGTGTGTTTATTAAGCATATTGGCCTGTATGAAGTCGCTTTTCTTACTTCTTTCTTTTTCTCAATCAGTACTAGGGTGGCTTCTTTCCAACATTCTGGAAAAATTCCGTTTTTCAGGCATCTGTTAATTATTTGTGTTATTTCTCATTACCGTCTAGTGCTGCTTTAACAATCTTTGTTGTTATTTTGTCCGGACCTGGTGCTTTGTTGTTAGACAATTCTTTTATGATTTCCTTTATCTCTTCCACTGTTGCCATGACTGTTTTTTATTCTTTTTCATTTTCTGGTTCTTCTACCGGTTCTCCTTTGGGAAACAATTTTTAATTATGACTTCTTCTTCTTCTTTTTTTAGTTAGACTTCCTTTGTTCTTCTTCCCAGTTTGTTCATCACTATTTTGTACGTTTTTTTCGAAGGATCACCGTCTATAGATTCCATCATTTCTTTCCAGCATCTTCTTCTACTATCCCTGATTGCCTTTTTTAAGATTTTTTGTCGTCTTTTAGTGCCTCCTCCGTTTCCTCTGTATTTTCTTCTCTTTTTTTCTGTCTTTTGACTTTTCTTCCTGTTTGTATTGTTTTGTTTCTGCATTTTTTTATTTCCTCGCACCACCAATATGGTCCTTTTCGCCTTCCTTCTCTGTACCTCGGAATTGCTTCATTAGCCGCTTTTTTCAGCTTTTTGAGAATCTTTTGCATCTTTTCTCTATGTTTTTATTTTCTGTAACTTCTTCTGTTTTCATGGCTTTCTTTATCTTCTCTTTGCCCATTCTTCTTACGTTCTATTTACCTTCTTTCGTGTACATCTGTTTTCCTTTGTATTATATTGTATATGTTTGTGTAAACTCAGTGATTCCTCTTCTGCCACGTTCCATTCATTCACTATACCTGCCATTTTCCATGTTGCTATAGTAATGTCAATATGTGATTTTGAGCTTCTTCTTACAAACGTAGGTTTGTCTCCTTTGTTGCAAATGGTAAGGTTTAACCCAGCTATCTCCTCTAAGATTTTTCCTCTTATATCCTTCATGTATCCTCTCCATCTCGGTGATTTTGCATTGAAATCTCCTTCTACTATGATTTTTCTGCTTTTCTGTTTTCTTAAACTGTTCTCTAATTCTTCTATTCACTCCCGATAGTATTCTATTCCGCAGTTGGACTAATATATCAGCTGAATACTATCATACTTTCTACTTCAGCCTATACTATTCCTTCTTTTGGTGTTCCCTATCTTTCCACTTTGTCCCTACATTTTCCCTTATCTAAAATAGCAGCATCTGTTTTATTGTCTCTTATCCACTTACCATTTAGTTTGTTTTTATTTGGTTCACTCACTATCACTAGGTCTCTTTCCTCTTTCTCTGCTGTTGCTATCAGTATATCGTGTGCCTCTCTTCCCCTCCCTATGTTTGTTTGTATAAACTTATACATTTTGGTTTATAATCTGCTCCTTGTGTTGTCTCCAGTTACTAGGTTTGTTGTCTTATATATTCTTCTTCGTTTTCTTCGTTTTTTTTTTCATGTTTTTTTGTAGCCGGACATTTTCTATCTCTCGTTCTGTGTCCTATCGTTGTGCATTCTATACAATATTCTCTGTTCTTGCATTCTGCAACCTAATGTCTCTCTTTCCGCATTTTATGCATAGCAATGACCTATCTTCACCTTTGCATTCCGCCGCTACATGTCTTTTCATCCAGCATTTGTAACATTTTCTCTCGTTTGCTGTTACTTTTTCTACTCTGCATCTTATGAGTTCAATGTTTATTCTTCTTTCTCTTATTATCTGATCAGCTGCGTTTTTGTCCATCTTGACTATAGCTGTTTGTTATTCTCTATACTCTTTTTTATGGATATTATTGTACTTCCTTCTGTGTTCGCTTTGTTCATCATTTCTTCCAATATTTCTCTCTGGTAGTCTTCGCACTGATATCTTTGATAATCACTAGTTCTGTGAGTACGTTGTTGGCTTTTCTTACATGGTAACTCTCCATTCAATTTTTTATTTTTTCTATCTCTTTTTCGGTCTCATTTCCCTTTGTTATTAGTAATAACTCCCCTTTTTTTGTTTCTCTTATCTTTTTAAATGTAGATCCTTTTATCTGTAATTTGCCTGTCTCAACAAGTCTGCATATGTTACGCCCTGTTTGCTCAATATTATAGCTCCTGTTTCTGTTTCTGTTTTTTTTTTTTCATTTGTCTCTAATACCTGTACCTGTGTTGGCACGCAGAGTCTTACTTTTGTATGAGTTCTTCTTCCTGCCATCTCCATAAATTGTTTTGCCTCTCTTGGCGCTATTCCAGTTGGTATTGGTATACTTATTTCACTGATATTCAATACTTTTGCTTTGTTGAGAATTTTTTCTATAGTCATTAAAATATTTATCTCTCTTTTTCCTGCTGTTTTGACTCTCTGTTTAATAATGCGTACTTTTGCCCTATTTTTCCCGCTTAAATTTCTTAAAATTTCTACATATAAAGTTTCTTTTTCTTTGTCTTTCTCCATTAATTTTGGGTATTTTACTTTGGCTTGAAGTAGAATACCTGATTCTTTTCCTATTTCATCATCATTTATTTATACTTCCGTATCACTCTTTTTTCCCATTATTGTATTATTTTTTTTTATAATTACAAATTTGTAGTCCGTTTCTCTCCATTCTTTGTTAATGATTTTTTTAATGTCGTCTGTATTAACCATTTCAATAATCTCTTGGTCCGAGATGAAATGGGTTTAAATATTTTTTTCTTATTATTTCCTGTCTCTACTGTTTGTGTCGACATTTATTTCCTTATTTTTATTTTATTTTTTGTCTCTTGTTCTGTTTTCTGAATTTCTTCGAACTCCAGTTTCTCAATATTCATCTCGCGGAGATTTGCCACCTTTTTAGTTTCCACTTTAGTGTTTGAACACTCACTGGTTAAATCTCTAAGCTCCCTTATTAATTCCCTCATTATTTCAATTGTTGTAGGGTTATTTACTTTTTTTGCCTCATTGGTATTGCCTGGCGACTTTACATTTCTTCCCCTTTTTTTGGTTTGACCCGAGTTCAAAATATTTTTTATCTTTGGCGGTGTTCTTTGCAACTTCCCGCTTTTTAAAAATGCATCCATAGCGGATTTTTATACCTTTCTGTCTTGGCCTAGTTTCGCGCTTAATTTGCTGTTCTCGCGGTAAATGTTCTATTGCGTAAACACTAAACGTGTCGCACGTCACGACACGAGTGTGTTTTTAAAACACGACCGCACCTTTTTTAATGTGTCCTTATCACAGTTATTACACCTTTTGCGTTTTCACAAAACTTTTCTTGCACTTTTTATCATTGTTTGTATTAATTCACAGTTCTCTACTTTTTAAATTTCCTAGATAATCATTTGCAAATCAATATTTTAATCACCGTTAAGCACCTTTGCGAACACGTCCGTTCTCCGTCGGACGTTAATCGCGAATAAGTACAAATCTACATACTGAAACGTATTCAAGATACACCTGGGGAATAAAGATGAAAATATCTAAACCCAATTGCAACTCCTGAAGAAGTTTCACATCCAAATCGATTATTACTCGGTTTGCAAAATACCTCGCAACGAACAATAAAAATCCAAATTACAGTAAAAAAAGATCCAGGTATGAAGCGGCAAAATGTGCCTTTGCAAATATTTGCAAAATACAAATACAATTATCAAACCACACTTAAACACATGATCAATACATGAAAAAGATTAAAAACAAATATTATTCCATTGTCGAAGAAGTTGAAATAATTCTTGCTTAACTACCGTCAACTCCACCGTTATTTTCTAGAAGTCCTAAAATCAATCAATCAAGTTTTAAAAATATGATACATCTAACAATTCAAGAAAATTATGGGTTAGGATACCCAAATCATCAAAATGGTTATAGAGAACAACAACCTAAGTTATCAACAATTAGGTTACTACAGTTTTTTAGAAAAATAGATGAATGGTTTGAATTTAAAAATACTTTTTAAGTTATCATTGGCAACAACAATGGCAATTGGCAATCAAACTTAGCACTACAAGTGACATTTAAGAGCAAGCTATGTCGTTACTTATAGCACGCTTTAAAAACAAATAGAAAGTTATTCAAAGTAACATTGATAGTCTTATAGACTTACTCAGTTGTAAGAAGAATAATGCATATTTACTGCAAGAATTGACAGATAGTGTCATCTCGCACTCACAAGCGTTGGAATTTTTAGGATGCCCTGTCAATCAATGAAATGAATTGACTATAAACATTTGATGCGGGCAATGCCTGGGAACTATCTTTAAATAATAACAGTGTGCCAACATTAGGACAACTTTTTCAATATCTGGTACAACAGTGTAATGTGGTAATGTGCTAGAATGCAAACCTGTCTGAGAACAATCAAATATGGATTGCAACACTTCACGTAAGACAAGATATCAAGCATTTTCGGAAATCGATTCAAAATGCAATAGCTGTGATCAATCATATCATTTCTTATACCAGTATAAGAAGTTTAAAAAATTAAATATTTTTTTTATGAAAGCACAACATGTAAAGAAGAAGAATCTGTGTTTTATAGTTTAACTTCATCACACTTAAGTTCAGCGTGTAAGTCAAATTATACTTGTCAAATTGACGGCAACATATACTTCTCCATGCAAAAGAACAAGCGTTACAAGTTTTACATACCAAAATAATTAATTTCACAAAGCTTGCTACAGTTTAAGTAAATCTTAAAAAATAATTTGAAAAACCTTATCAATGTAGGGTGTTGTTGGATTCCGGGTCACAATAAAATTTTATATCAGATTTTTTTTTTTTTAACTATAAAAGCAAAAACTTTACCGAGTAAACTTGTATGTACAGAGCTGACAGCAAGATTGGAGCCATTTGAGGAAAATACATGTTTTCTTGATTTAAATCAAAAAGTGTTTCAAATACCGCCATACATTAAATTTGCTGATTTGGAGTTTAATGGTAGCCGTCGCATTGATAGTATTTTAAGAGCGGGATTCTTGTGGAAAGTTTTAGAAGTAAGAAAGATAGTACTTGACAATTATTATTTGTATAAAACTACTTTAGAATGGATTATTTTTGGAAAAATAACACCTGAAAATTCAGTCACAGACGCAATAAATTCACAAATGTTGCTGTTGACAACTGACTGAAGAGGTTTAGCGCTTCTGGCAACAACAACAAAAAATAAATAAAGTCTATCGATCCAAGAAAATTGTATTGTGTAAAGAACATTTCAAAAAAACTGTTAAAAATATAATGAAAGATCACGTCAAACTACCTTTCAGAGAAAATCGGCATATTGAAAAAAATCGAAAATACTTATCCTGTTACAATAAAGTCATTAATGTCAATGAAGAGACGGTTCGAAAAGAATTTATAGCTACAAGAATTTGATTTAAAGTTTATTAAAGACTAAGCAACACTCGGTTACATAACTGAATCATCTCCAAATGATGTAAATGAATTACTTCCCGCATCATGCTGTTTTCAAAAGTAAAGAAAATGATATATTAATATTTTGATACGCTTAAAAACACATCCAATTGCACTTGTAAGTGATAATAATATAATAATAATATCTTTATTTACGGCAATCGCCATTACAATAAAAAAAATACAAACAATTGAAAATACATATGTGTATAACGCTATAAATTTACATTGTACTATAAAATAACATTATATTATTTAATCTATAACAAACTTTTTTGAATCTTTTATGATTGTGATCAAATACATTTAATCTTTGAATAGATGAGAAATGGTTAACTTCATTCATTAACCGAGATATTGGAGAATTATGCAAATAATTGGTTCTATATAGTTTGCACCGGAATAGATATGAATTTCTTGTATATCGATCTTGACAAAAATTAAAGTTTAGGGATGATAAAAGATCAATACAATTTATTTGACTAATAATTAATTTATTAATAAAACAAAGATCTATAATAATTCTTCGTTCACCAAGATGTTGTAAATTAAAATTTTGGGATAAAAAATCATAACCAAACACATCAATAGGCAATCTAGTTTTAAAAGATAATAATTTAAAAAAATTGTGTTGGACGGTTTCTATTTGACGTTGGTGGCCTATTTGGTATGGTGACCAAACAACTGATCCGTACTCTAATATTGATCTTACCAGTGATATGTATAAGGAAATAATTGCATTGACATTTAATTCATATGCCGATCTATTAATAAAACCCAACATTTGTCGTGCTCTTGTGCAAATATTGGAGATGTGTTTAGAAAAAGTTAACTTTTGATCAAATATAACCCCCAAATCTTTAATTTCATCTAAACGAGTTAATTGACATCCGTCAAGGTTATAATTGTTTACTATACATGTATTTGATCTAACAAACAAAATTACATTACATTTGGACATATTCAACAAAACTTTATTATTATTACACCATTCATTTAAGTTATTTAAATCTTGTTGAATATTACTGCAGTCATATATTGAACCAACTTTAGAAAACAATTTTGAATTGTCTGCATATAACAAGTATTGACAGTTTTGAATAACATTACACAAATCATTAACAAATAAAAGAAATAAAACTGGTCCACAATGAGAACCTTGAGGAACCCCGGACATAACATTAATTTGATTAGACATAATTTTTTTTATTTTTACACTTTGTGTGCGGCCTGTTATATAGCTAGAAATCCATTTAACCGTCTGATAATGTAATCCTAACAAAGTAAGTTTTTCAACTAGAACGTAGTGGTTGACCCTATCAAACGCTATGGAAAAATCTGTATATATTGTGTCCACTTGTATTTTTTCTTCAAAAGCTTCTAATATATACTTTTAATATAATAGCAAATTTGTTGAAGTGGACCGTCCTTCCATAAAACCATGCTGATGTGGGGAAATTACATTTCTTGCAAACCAGATTAATTGAGATGCGACTAGTGAATCCATGACTTTGGGGATAGCAGACTGGTTACAAACACCACGATAATTAGATATTTCATTCCAGTTACCAGATTTAAAAACTGGCACAATATAATTTTGCTTCCAAATTTTAGGAAACTCGCCTTTTACTATAGATAAATTAAATAATATATATAAAGGTTTAGACAAACTATACACACAATTTTTTAAAAATAAATTTGGAATTTTATCAGGTCCAAAAGAAGTTTAACTTTTTAGTTTTAAAATGTTATTAAAAATGGACTCTAGATCCATAGTTAACATAGAATTATCACAGTGTTCCAAGATATTATTAGGCTTAAAATCAACATTTACTACATCAAAATTAACATACACTGACGATAAATACTTAGCAAAAACATTAACACACTCTTGATCATTATCACAGCAAATATCACCTAAACGCATATTCATCGGGTAACCATTTATTTTTCTTTTATTATTAATAAACGACCAAAATGATTTGGGATTATCACAAATATTTTTGCTTATATTATCACAGTAAATTATATATAACTTTCTACTCAAAAATTTGCAATTTTGACAAAGCTCTTTAAAATAATTATAGTCGTCCAGTCTTGCACTTTGTTTATATCTGGCGTGGGCTTCTTTCTTATTTATTGTTAGTTTGATGAGTTCACCATTATACCATATTGGAAAAGATGATTTTCTTAAAGTTTTAAGAGGAACAAATCGTTCAACAGCATCATACAGTATATTATAAAATATATCTACCAGTTGGTTAATATCATGTCCTATTAATAACTTATCCCAATTAATATAAGATAAAAAGTTATTGATTTGAACATAATCGCCATTCGTACAATCTGGAACAACTTCTAAATAGTCCATATAAGGGGTAGGACAAGCAATTTTAATATTCATGCAGTAAGGTAAGTGGTGTAAACTTTCACTAAATATAGGGTCTATTGCTGCATCCACTGTGATATCCTTATTACTTGCAAACACCAAATCTAAAAACACTCCTCGAGAGTTTGCTAGTTGATTTACTTGGTAGAGATTTAAATATGACATGCTATCAAGTAGAGCTGTCGCTTTTCTATTAGATGTATCAACTAAGTTCACACTTATTTCATCATTGATCCACGTAGAATCTGGTAAATTATAGTCACCACATATAATGAAGTTGCCATTTGTTACGTTTTCTGCAATAGCTTCAACAGATTCTCCATGACTAATATATTTATTGATATCACTAGACGGAGGGATATAAACACCCCCAATGACTAGCACTTCATTTTGGAGTTTTACTGATACAAATAACTGTTCAACGCAATTAGAAATATCAGAAAAAATATCAGAACTTAAACAATTTTTTACCGCAATTAGTACGCCACCCCCGCTTGTTTTATTACTATTGTTACAAGATCGATCACTTCTATAGATATTATAAGACGGCAGCTGAAATTCAGAATTGTTTATCTCAGGTGACAACTTTGATTCAATAATTATAATAATGTGATAATTCGAATTCAGTACATTAATTTGAAACTCGTTCATTCTACTTTTTATCCCCCCCGCATTATGAAAGTAAATATTAATATTACTTAGTTTTTTGGAATATTTTTAATTATAGGTTTATCATTAATATATTTTATAAATAAATTAATATCTCCATTTCTCTTGCGTTCCTCTAATTCCTGTTGGACCGTTTTTAAGTATTCAAGCTGGGCAGGTGTTTTATCCGATTTGATTCTAACATCAATTAGACTAAGTTTCTATATATTTTTTAAAATGAACGTTGCATTTGCAGCGCTTTTAAACATCAACTTAAGTGGTCTAGGTTTGCCAGATTGTTTACCTATTCTTATCATTTTTATCGGCATATCATATGATCCAATAGGATTTAAAATTTTCTTTACCCGTTTTTCATCCTCCGCAATTCTTATTGCAGTTGAACGATTTGAAGATTCAGTTACATTAAACATCATGACATTTCTTTTTCTATCTTCACGGTTTGCAAATTCAGCAATGATATCTTCAAAATTATGTGGTCTGTCAGTATTTGATTGAAGTTCCTCTAACTTAAGTTTTAATTGAACATTTTCTGCTTCTAATGCATCAACTCTCAAGTTAATAGAATCAATTTTATTTTCAATTTTATCAAAGCGTTCAAACATCTGATTTTGAAATGAGTTAAAGCAACCTTGTAGAAGTTTATTCATTTCCGAAACAGAACATACCGACTTATCATTAGTGCACTGAATACAATGAAATTTCTCAATATCTAGAATGTCAGTATCATCTTCACTAGCTCTTTTATGTGCCCATTTAAGACAATTTACACATTTAATTGAGTCTGTTACATTTTTAGGATGAATAAGTTTAGTACATGACCAGCAATATAATGACATTTTATTATTGATTTAAATTAATACACAGAAAACAAAAATCAAAATTACAAAAAACAAATTTTACAAAAAACAAATATGTAGACGGTATGCTAACTAGCGCAAATTCTGAAGAAGAAGCTTTGAGACTTATGAATGACTTTCAAGAAATATTAGCTGACAGTAGATTTCAGTTAAAAAATGAACAAGCAACAAACCTTGCCTATCAATCAAGCAATTAATCTTATACTGAATATAAATAATAGTCAAACAGTAAAAATTTTGAATATTTAATGAAATGCAATTGAAGATATATTTCAATTTAAAACTACTAAAAATACCATCTCAACCATAAGGAAACGTATTATTCTGTCTGAGATGGTACAAATTTACGACTTTTTTTGGAAATTTAACACCAATAAGTGCAACGACAAAAATACTACTTTAAGATATATGGTTTCAAAAATAAGTTAGAATAAAACTGTACTCATACATTTATACACTCAGTAGACAAAATATAAAAAAATCTTTAAAATATTTAAGTAAAGTGCCTCAATATTTATGTAACAACGAAATGGATATAAAAAATAACGTTTCATAAATTTTCTGATGCTAGACAACGGGCCTTTAGAGCCTGCGTGTATGCCATAGCAGAATACAGTAATGGTATTCGATCAAGTCTTTTAATTAGGGGAAAACCATAGGTTGCTCAAATAAAAACAATCACTATCATCACTAGGTTAAAATTAAATGCCGCAGTATTATTGTCAACGTTAATAAAGCAAATTAAGGAAACACTTTGATTACCCGTGTATCAAAAATAAATCAAAGATATTTTCTCGAAATGAAAAACATACCTAGAAAATAGAGAGATTATTGTTTAGAAAACTTCTTCAGCTTCTTGGAGGCATGTTTCATCAAATACGAATTTGGTGGATTTAACTTTTCGAGGTGCTCATCTCAAAAAAATAAAAAATTGTAAGCTCTGGTGGAATAAACCAACACGATTAATAGAAAATTAAATACAATGATCATTAATTTTGAAATCACCAAATGTAAACAAAAACGGCACTTCATTTTAATCAACTATACCAGTGCACAAACAGATATTTTACTACAATTACTTAATCAAATTTTACAATTTAAGAGACTAATAAAAATAACTGCATATGTAACTCGATTTAAAAAAAAATATATTTAATGCCCCGTGTAAAATCTTAATTTTGAAAATCTTTTACTAAATTAAAAAATCAAAGATGAAACTAATGAAAACAGTTCATGAAACAAATATTTAGGTGTTTTTAAATTATTAAAACTGTGTGTAGGAAGAAGATTACGCAACGTGCTATAGAATTTTGTCACAAATATTACCTAAAACTTATAGTTTAACAGTTTTAATAATACGTGACACTCATGAACAAATTTTTTATGCTAGGTTTTAATTAACTCTTTCAATAATCAAATCTCAATATTAGCTTCCAAAGAGACGTGCTGTTTGAAGTGTAATTCAACAATGTATAAAGACAGGAAATTGAAAAGGATTGTAAATTGTAATTATATTATGTTAATTGTGTAGTGTAAATGTAGATAGTTATAAATTATGATATATTAAGTTTGATCGAATATTGATTTTGTTTAAGTGATGTAATTGTAAAATGTAGGTACTTTTCAAGGCCAAATGTCAAGAAAATAAACGATTATTATTATTCTGTTGCCGTTTAAATCCATTGAACAAAATATTCATTTTATTAACGATTTTGTGCAGTATTTTTTTAACTGATTCCTGTTTTTAGTAAATGTAATTCAAAATTAAAAAAATTCAAGTTAGTAAGATGCTTTTTATAAATGACATTTATAATAAAACACAAATAGTGTGAAAGTTCTAAAAAGATTTATTGTAATACTACAATCGTAATGATAAAAAAAGGAATACACTAATTACTTCTATACTAAAACAAATAAAACTACAATACAATAACTGATGGGGGGGGGGGGGGGGGTTAACAGAAGAGGTGGATTAGTACAACTAACAAATATTAATTAGTATTACATTATTATACAATAAAAAATAATTATAAAATATTTAACTTTTTTTATTTTAAGTTCCAAAGTGACAGATAAATTAAGTAATGCATATAGCAATTTAATTAGGTAGTACATTTTTTATTAATTAGTTAAATAAAATATTTTTATATTCAATTTTGAAGCTAATATCTTTTGACATTTGACAAGTAGCAACTACGCTATTATTAAAAATGGAACGGTACACAAATTTTCAGTCACAGTTTGCAAAACTAAAGCATTTTTTGGTCATCGTAAAGCACTTTCTCGGCCGGCAATAGTAAACCTGGTGGAAAAATTTGAGCAGTTGGAACAAGTTTGTGATGTAAAAAATCGAAACCCAAGTTTGTCGATTCCTCGTCGATCTTTAAAATTAGACATTCCACAAACGACATTACACCGTATTTTGCTTAAAGAGTTAAGTCTTAAGGCTTTTGAAGGTTAGTTAACACAAGAACTCAAGCCGGTCGATCACCATAATCGTCGTATCTTTGCTGATTGGGTCCCTCAAATGCATCAAAATGATCCGGAGTTTTATCAAAAAATCATCTTTAGTGATGAGGCTCATTTTGACCTCGAAGGCTACGTTTAAAAGCAGAATTGTCGCATTTGGAGCTCAGAAAATCCAAGAATGATTGTTGAAAAGTCTTTGCATTCTCAACCTGTCACTGTTTGGTGCAGTTTTTTGGCTGGCAGTGTGATTGGACCCTCCTTTTTTGAAAATGAAGCTGGTGCAACTATTACGTTAAATGGATAGCGCTACCAAGCTATGATTAAATATTTTTTACTTTTAGCAAAACGGCGCTACGTGCCACACAAGCAACGAAACAATCGCAATTTTGCAAATTTAAAAGGCCACGTGAAAAATAAGGTCTATTCCAATGCTCCACAATCGATTCAAGACCTTAAAGATGGAATTCGTGAAGTTATCGTGGACATACAGCCGCAAATGTGCAAATTGATCAAAGAAAATTTCATGAAAAGAATGTGGTACTGCAACCGTAACCGTGGCGGACATTTGACTGATATGGCGTAAACAAATGCCAATCAACAAAATGCCGCAAATGCAACAAACAACATTACTTGTTATTGCATTTGAACTAAAACAAACTAAGACCTGACATTTTAAAAATAATGAGATTGAAACTAATATTTTTTCAACAAATGTTGCATACACTCTATCTTCTTATGTGATACTAGCAGGATCTCAAGCAAATCTGATGACCGCGACTTGTGTAAAAATTGAGCTTCAAGCAACGTCTTTTATTAACTCTAATTTTTGGAGTTGGCGGAGCTAAGACAGACATTTTTAGCTCTGTCTCAACCGACATTTTATCTCGCGTCGTTTTGTATACCTGTGTGCTAAATGCTTTAATGATACCTTTGATCACTAACAAACTACCCTCTTGTGTAATATATAAATGCGCATTAAAAATACCCGAAAAATTAACTCTGGCCAATCCAAACTTCTATAAATTACAAGAAATTAATTTATTAATTGACGCAGGTTTTTTCTATGACATTCTATGTGAAAAAAGAATATTAATAAAACCATTAATTCTTCAATAGATAATCTCTGATCAACTACTAACCAAAATAGATAGACCGCAAGATTTTAATTTGATTGTTGGCTCAGTAGGACTGAATGAATTAGTGACTAGGTTTTGGGAAATAGAAAAATATAATTACAATAGAGTACTCATCAATCAAAAGTTTTGAAAAACATTTTAAACTGAACGCAACTTGTAATGCCAGAATTCGCTTCCAAGTAGCGTTGCCATTCAAGAAAAGTCAAAATAAATTATCAAACTATAGCATTTTGCTTTAGAATGCCGCTTTGCTAAAAATCAAAAAGTTTATGAACGATATAAAAACTCAATGCAAGAATATGTGAACTTGAGACATATAAAACAAACAATTTTTGATGTACATTCCGAATACTATTTACCTCATCAATGCGTAATCAAAGAATCCTTTACGGTTAAGAAAAGAAGTGTAAAAACTCATTTGTACCGTGTCGCAGGTAATGCTTTACTCACCTATGAGAAACCGTATACATTGCTAACTCATCGGTCAAATCTGTTCTGAACTCACGACCGTTATGCTCATTGTCCGATGACCCAAACGACCCTATCGCACTAATTCCGTAACATTTTTTAATAGAAAAGCTTCTCACAGCAATGTCAACCGTATACTCTACGAAATTCTTATTAACCGATCATTTTGTTGGCAACTTGTAGAATGTGACCGCCGCGGCTGGAGCGTACATGACGTAATATAGAGGTCTTATTTTTGTAGTTCAAGATGTATTTTGACAATAATGCGTCAAATGTTAGCTTCCATATACTCAATTGTTTCTGATTTATTAGTGTAGACATAGGACTTTACACATCCGCAGAAAAAATAATCAAATGGCATTAAATCGCACAAACGAAGTGGCCAGTTATCAGGTTTATTTTGTGAAATTAATTGTTTGTGAAATATTTCTTTCAGTAAACTAATTGTATTGCGCGCTGTGTGGCATGTAGCGCCGTCTTGCTGAAACCACATGTATGCAACATTAATGCTGTCCAATTGAAGCACAAAAAAATTGGCAATCAGTAGCAATGTTTTTCTCGGCTCATTTAACAAATGTACGGCGCAAACGATAATCAATGTCTTTAATTTCTGTACAAGTTAAATTTTGTAAGTTTATAGACCAAGATCTTTTTGCAAAATTTTTCATAAAGTTAATGAACACAAGTTTAATTGTTGAGCACGATGCCGAATTGACACATAGAATCATCATTAATACTACGCTGCATACTATCAATTGCTTCTTGTGTACGCACTGTATGACGTTGTACAGGATGCGTATTATTGTTTAGATTAAACGTATTGCAAAAACAATGCACAGTTTCTTAAATAAATTGCTCTGATAGACAATTATAAGCACCATACAATGCACGTAATGCCCGATGAATTTTTCAAACTAAGCCATGTTTTTGAAAATGAATTTAAACAATTTGTAAACATTGCTCCGGCGTGAGTTTATTAATGATAAAATGCCATACCAAACTAACTTCAGTGTTGTTATATTAAAGTTTGCCGCCTCTAAAAAATACACGTTTTAGATTGGAATATATATCGGAGCTCTATGAGAACAAAGTCTACAAACAAGACAGGTTGTCATCATCAAAAACGGATCAAAGCAGTACATCCAAGTCCCTATGGTATTATCAAAAGCGCCACTTTCGGAAACTTTTCGTAAAACGGTTCCTACTTTTTTATTTTATTACTTTATTTTTATTTACATCCAAATTATTTATCCCAATAATCCCATTTGTATTCATTAGCACCATATATACCTACCAGCTAATCCCCAAATCATAAAATAGTCTTTCTTTAAATACACTCGCTCTTACGTACTTTAAATCATTCAACTGCCAGCAGCCGACAGATCAACATAGTAGAGAGAGCCAGCTAGCAAACTAGCCAGCAAGCGACAGCTACGCCCAATAAATGCAATTTATTGCATTCATCGCACCGCTTACTATTGTTAATTATTTGTGACTTTTACACACACAATATTGTTTTTACTAACCAGATATTAATTATTTTGCGAGACATTAGTCTATCATAAAAATTAATTTTGTTTACAGCACTCCGCGGTTGCAATGGGTAACGTTGTCTTCCAGCAGCCGCTTTCCTCGATGACGCTAGAAGATGTAGAAACTCGCCAACGAAAACATGACCGAGAGCAGGATAGCAAGGTCCGAGACAAGGACGGCTTGAACACACGCTTCCGGTCTAAGTTCAAGATAAAAGTTGCCGACGTGGAAGGTCAGCTAGCGGATATGCAGGCCCTCCTGATGGCGGTCACTGAAGATTTCTCAAAGAATCTCAACAGGCTCCAGAAGACAGTCAACCAGCTTACTAAGACTATCACCACCCAGGCCGCCATCATCGCGTCACAGCAAGCCATCATAAACGCCGCTACCAAAGAAGCGGTTTTAGAGCCGATGGACAGTCCGGCTCCTAACGACGTACAAGGGGGCAACGCTAAGGAGAACACCGTTGAGGACGACAAACCCGCCTACACTGAAGAGGGCGACAAGGCTGCCTCCGTCCACAAATTGGATGCAAATCTACTAATTCTACAAAAAGACACCCCACCCTACAACATGGACACTGAAGATCAAGATGAGGGTAAAATGGAATTCCTTTTTACGGCAAAAAGCGCACGAAAGCGGAAGAAATTCAGGGGTGAGTCAACCCCTATTAAATTAATAAAAGGGCCTTCTGCCAACCCCTAGCAACCTTCAGTTGCTGCAAATCAACGGCCATCAGAAGTTAACCTTGCCGGCCCCTCTGGCATTAAGGCAACAGGGTCTTCTACCCACCCAAAAGATGCCGCTCTCATCCAAAACAATGGGAAGTTTCTTGAAGTCAAGTTCAAACCTTCTTTGAACCTAGATAACACAGGCGCGCACGCAAACTTGATTTTACCAGACCACTCCGTCGCGTCCGCAGACACCGCCACCCCCGCAATTGTTATAAAAATAAGAAGAATACACGGGTATTTCTCAACACTTTAAAACCTCGAAAATCAATTACTTGCGCGGCACTAATACCGCTCAGGGAATCCGAATGGGAAACATTAATAAACAGTTTTCACTGGTCTCGGTGCAGCTCACCAAGTCCAAAAAAAGCAACGAGATTTTTGGTCTTGTGGAGCTGTTTGAATTCACTATTAAAGTGAATCCAAAAAAAAGGACTGGCGGTATAGCGCAATGCACACGCACTCCATTGAAGTGTGCCAACTGCTCAGGGCCTCACCCAGCAAATTATTTAGGCTGCAAAGCGTACCAAAAATGTTGGGCAAGTCAGCAGCACGCGCGACAAGCCCCTACCGAGGTGCCAATGCACGAACCCACAAGTCGCTTTGAATCGCATAGAAGAGTTACCGCGCAAAACTCTTTTGCGTAAGTCACTAATCCGGCATAGGACAATAGAGACACGCAAATAGCCAAACTCCAAAAAAAAAAAGGTAGATTTTCAAGCTCAATTCTTCTCAGCCCTATCACAACTTGATTAATGGATAATAACGACACTAACGTAATACTTAGAATAAGTTTCTGGATCACATTCAGCATTATTAGTAAGATGGGAGAAGCAAAAGAATTCTTTTTTGACCATCAAACTTGACGTTTTACTAGTATTGGAAACAAAACACAAAGCGTGGCACCGTCTCAAGTTTCCAAATATTTTTGCGTACTTGGTAACCAGTGATGTGGATCGGAGGAGTGGAACAGCGATTTTTGTAAAAAGATTGCTAGATCACTCTAAAGTTGCCACTCCAGACACCGTCACTTTAGAATCAAATGCAATCGTCGCAAAAGTGCCTGGTCTCGGGACACTCAAAATTGCATCCGCTTATTTAAATTCCTCTAATTTAATAGAAACTACCGATTTTGATAAAGTCTTAAGTGACCAATTTTTAACCATAATCGCTGGCGACTTTAACGCAAAACACCTTTCGTAAAATAGCCGATTAACGAACGCAAAAAGGAGAACACTTCACAAATACATTTCACAAAAGGGTCTCCAGGTTTTAGCGCCGGACAAACCAAAATTTTATAACAACGCAGGGCACCGGGGAGATATTCTTGACGTATCAATACTCAAGAATATCAATGCCCAAGTAAACATAAGAGTAATTAACGATCTAAGTTCTGACCACAGCCCGGTAATTTTAGAGATTTTTGGAAAGGAATCGGGGGAGGTGCAGAGGTTTGTACACAAAACAGACTTTCTTCTGTTTGCCCAATTGCTGGAAACGAGTTTGGACAAATTACCCAAAGCGTGTAATACACCAGAACTGGAATGTTCCGTTGCAAATCTCACAAACAAATTTACAGTAGCTATAGAGAAAGCTACTAAATCATTTCCCGTTTGGGCCAATAACTCTTTAGGATTCTCGCGCGCGACTAAAAACCTCATGCGCAAATGAAATGCGGCTAACCGTCAAGTCAAAGAAGCCATCAAAGCCCATAAAAACGAGAACTGGAAGAGAACCATAAAGTCCACCACAGAAGATAATAATCTAATGTGGCGGATTGCCAGGGCGGGTAAGCCGCGATCAGCACCGGGTCCAGACGGTATACCCAATAAGGGTCTTAAAGCATTTTTACCTAAAGCGATTATGGCGGTCACCAACATAATCATCGCGATCCTTCGGACCGGCCACTTCCCGGAGTCATGAAAGAGGTTGTACGTCATTAACATCCCCAAACCGGATAAGGACTCGAAGTTTCCTCAAAACTACTGTTCTATTAGCCTACTATGCACCTTAAGCAAGGTTGTTAAAAAAATCATTTTGGAGTTAATTCTAGAACACACAGAGAGAGAGAGAGATTGTTACCCAATTATCAGCACGTGTTCCGTCGCAAAAAGTTAGTTATTCACCAACTGAATAGAGTAACGGATCATATTGCCGAAGCGTTTTGGCAAAGAAAGTCTACTAGAGTAGTATTTTTTTATGTTTAAAAAGCATTTGACAAGGTGTGGCATAAAGGGCTACTTGTTAAACTCTTCTGTTTTAATTTTCTAACTCTGGTAATATTAATTGCATCATTTTTGAAAAACCGAACTTTGGAAGTCAAGCTAAAAAGTCATATCTTTACGTCGCGCAACATAATCGGGGGTTCCGCAAGGATCGATCCTTTCCCCAATTTTATTTAATTTATATGTTTCCGGCATGCCTTCCGAGGTAAACGGAGTCAAAACGGCGCAGTATGCTGATGACGCGGCGCTGATCTATAGTTTAACGGCACTCTGGGTGGTCACCTGGAGGATTCAAATAGTCACCAAGGCGTTAGAAAACTGGCTATCAGATTGGAGAGTTAAAGGCAATCCGGAATAGAGCAAAACAGTTCTTTTCACGCGCCGACACAAAAAACCGCATGGCAATATCTTCTTTGATGATATTCTAATACCGTAGACTATAATCCGTCTACAACTAACATTCGCGTTTCCGATATGGGGTACTACCGCCACCTCATACCATGCTAGACTGGAAGCCTTCCAAAGTCGACTAACTTTGCGTTGGTTTCTCAAAGCACCGTGGTACGTCCGCAACGCTGAAATTCGCCAGGATCTCAAGATTCCAGAACTACGCGAGTTTATCAAAGGAAACGCCAAAAAGTACTTTGATAAACTATCAAATCATAGCAACCGCGATCTGGCCAGACTTGCTGAACCAGATAAAGATGACGTCTCTTCAAGACACAAGGGCCCCATCAATATGCTCGGAGCATAACAAGCGTGGATAACAAAAATACCCAAACCTAACCAGTCTATATGGCGATTCTAAACAACTTCCCGTTTCCTCAAAAACTCTTCTATCGGAAGGTTTATGCGCAGAAATGTGTCGAACTTTCAGGCAATTCTCAGTCTGGGTAGGGTTTAGTCGGTAGACACTCTTAATGTATTTAAACTTTATATTTTACAACAGCTGTGAATTTTAAACAAACTGCGACTCTCGCGTAATTTACAAAAAACTGATAAAAAGCTAATCCAGCATATGGAAAGGTAGAGACAAAACAGAATAACAAACATGAAAGAAAATAGTCGGCATGATAGTGCCATTTGAGCAATTTCTATAAACATAGCAAATATAATAGTGGAATTTAAATAGTATATAGTGTATCAAAGACCAAAAATAGGCTTTAGTAATAAAAATATTGTTCAAAAATTTTTAAAGTTTATTATAATCTGTCACTACTGACAGATTTTAAGATCTGACGTCATGTGACACTATATTTGACGTCTACTGTGGCTTAAAACACTCGTAAAATAATTATTAAACTACTTGATAAAGTGCATCAAATATACTTTCAAACAGATAAACTGTGACATCACAATCATCACTAACATAAAATATATAACCAACAGAAAAAAAACCAACACAGATAAAAATAAACTAATAATCAAGGCACAAGGCACAAGGCAAATCTTTTGCAGATTGAGCTAGGAAACTAAAGTGCAACATAAATATCAAAAAAGAGAGATTAAAAGTTAGAAACATTAAAAAAACCAGCTGAAGCAACCTACTCCTCTAAATAAGAGACAGCAAATACTAATCAACATGATAAACGTTTATAACAGATATAGATCTGGACAAAATAAATATATATCTATATTCTGTTCCATAGAGCAAATTTTGTTCATACTAATTTATTTTAAATCCATTTTTAAACATTAATATGAAGCTTTTGATTTTACTGATAAAATATACTATAAATTTAATAACTATTGGCCTTATTCCATTTGGATAGAGTTTCTAATCTTAATAACAGTAATATAACAATTGATTGTATCCAATTACAAAACTAAACAAAGGACTAAAGAACTTGAAAGCCAAATGATGAATTATTAAATTCGATTGTTGCGAGATCGTACGATTTGTCTTTTTTTATAAAACCGACAGATTTTTCAACGTCCCCAACACAAATGGATCCATTTAATCGTCGAAATAAGGCAGTCACGACCATGTGTGTGTGTATGTGTGTGTTTGTCTAAATAGGGGAAGGAAGTTCGCGGCGGCAGTCGAATGAGATTTTAAATAATAAATACATCATTAGCGAGTGAATGGAGTCCGCGTATTGAAAAATGAACCACCAGAGATGGCGCACATTTGTATTCATGGATTGCAACGGGTTTACCGAGCAATAAAAAATAATAATAATTCAACGGATGGATCACCTCGAATGAACTCAATTTATTATTTATAAGGCTAGCAATTTTTGTTAAGCTATTTTTTTAAAGAACTTGATTTAGAAAATTGAATAAAGATTAATTACCAAATATTAATAATTTTACAACAATATTTATTGCATGGAGCAGATACAATAACAATATTGTGGCATCATGCAATCTCTTGCTTACATCTCTATTACAATTTCAAGCTGTTTACTCTCGTTTTTTGTTGCATCAATTGTTGCTGCTTGTATAGCTTATTTCTTGTTCACAGAGCTGTCATCTCCGGATGCAAAAAGACGACCTTAAATAATTCATGGTATCGTGTATAAGACATCGAGTCAATAGTGAGGGAGAAACACGAATATGCAAGGAGACATGGCACAAAGTATCTTCACAATTTATCTCTTTCACCGTCTTAATAAAAAATATGTATAACGGCGCTTGCTCGCTACATGAAAATACATTCACAAGTGGTGCACTGGATGCAGTATTCCAATCAAGCGGGACAATCGCCGAGGGCATCATTCATTCATTAATCCTCATCGCCTATATTCAACAGTTTTTAATCCACGAGATTCAACAGGCTCAGTGCAGTTTATTTTCATGAATACAACCTCGCGGCGGAATTTATGATTTTCGGTTCGAATTGAATGATTAAACAGGGAATGGATTTATAAACAAATCGTTTATTCTATTAGGCACCGCAATTCATTTTCATTACATGGTGTATATGTAATCGGTTTAACATATATTATGTTTTAATTTGTTCATAAAGTTAATTACAATTATTAGAATTACATAATATATAATCTACTAATTATTAACAAGTCAAAAATTTAAACTAACAATTAATTAATTAATTAAACAAAGAATATGAATGGTGGCAATTTAATTTCTAATAACTTTATTATTTGAATACAATTAAGAGAAAAGCATAATTTCTACAACATGAACCTAGGTATATAATTAAAATTTTGAAACATAAGCTGTAGGTAAGTACGCCGTAGTACATCGAATTGAATTATTTGTACATCTGTTTGTATCTTCAAGGACAAAGCTCTTAGAACAAGATGTTGTGCAATTCAGACAAATTATAAATATAATACTGACTAGAAACACTTTCTTTAATTGTTTTTTCAAAACACACCAATTGAAGAAAATTAAGCCTATATAAATATTGATTATTTCATAACATATTTTTTCTTTATTTTAACCGTAGTGTGAGTTAGCGTGTTCATTCATTTTTCGTTTTTTTTTTTCTGAAACCAACCAATCATTGTTGATTTAAATATGTGAGAATTCTATCAAACACAAACACTAGGAAACGCACGGTTTGACGCACTCAAAAAATGAGCGCTTTGTAAGATTGTCTGAGGCTGTAAAAGGTTTTTGCCAATGAAAAACAATCGTTCTTTGACTTGTTGATGGTGATTTCAAGTTGACGTATTATGTCGGAAACGGTATCTCTTGCCCTGTAGTCCACCAAATTGTCGATATACTGGTACTAACTCTAACTGACCACAAAAACTGTAAAATTGTTGACAGCTATGGCAAAGAATGTGACACTAATTGTTGGTCCTTGGAGAACACTTTTAGCAAAATTACATTTGATATTACAATAAAAGTTATTTTAAAAGAAGGTTGCATTAATTAAAACGTCCAGCGTATGACAAAGATTTATTGCTTATGTTTCGGTAATTTTACCTAATTAGATAAATCAATATAATGGCTCACTACAGCTTGTTTGTTTTCTTGCAATAAGAAAACCTATCAAGAAAAAATAAAAATAAAAATTAATCATATTGTGTCATTTTTGTAACTGTAAATTGATTATTAATTAAAACCATTTATGCAGAAAATCAATTTTGATTAATTTTTTTAGGTTAGGTTAAGTTGGGTTAGGTTAGGTTAGGAAAGAAATGCCCAAAGTAGTGCTTGAAATATTTAAGAATTAAACAAAAAAAGATTCCATTTATCTGGATAAAATTCAGACTTGTACTTCTGAAAAAACTAAAAAAAAGGAAAAAGACCAGTAGAGCATAGACCGTTATTTTTTACAAATCCTTCAAAAAGCTATACAAGCATATGATAACAAACATGATAAGAGAAAACGTAGATAGTAAACACTCATAAAACCAGCATAGAAAAAATCCCCACAATAAGTGTCTTAAAAAAGTTAGTAGAAATAGTAGAAGAAACAAAAAAACAGGGTAACAAAAACAGAATATTATGTATTCTGATAACGGTAGACATAAAAATAAATGTCAATAAGTCAATAAGGAAGACTATTTCAGACTTTCTCACAGCCAGAAATTTAAAAGTTATCAATAACAAAAATATGATGATGATGAAGATGTCGAAAAGCCTCGCAGAGATCCATAATAGGCTCAATTCTACAGAAAGTGCATTTCAACGAACTATTAAAATTAAAAACTATAAAAAGAGTCCAAGTAATAAGCTTTGCTAATGACACAATAGTAATTGTGACATTCAAAACAAAAAAAGTTCTATTGAACAAGGCAAACAAAATACTAAAAAATAGAAAAAAATTAATAGAAAACAAGGGTCTGCAAATTGCAAAAAATAAAACGAAATTGGTGAAAGAAAAATGAAAGAAGTAAAGCTGGAAATAAGTAGATTAAAAATCAAATCTAAAAATGCAACAAAAAAGTTAAATTTAGAAATAAAGTAGCATGCTAAAAAAGTTACAAAAAAGCCAAAAAGTCATAACAGCTTTAAGCAAACTTATGCCGGAAATTCAAGAACTAGTTTCAAATAACAGAAAGATGCCTACTTTGTCTTATAGAACAATTTTTACCAACGCAATATTAGTAATAGCTGACGTCTATAAAGCTGATGGTAAAATACAAAAAAAAAAATCTAAAAAAATATAATAATAAAAACGACAAAGATATGCTGGTAAAATGACAAAAAAAATTACCAAAAAACACAGAAAAGTCCAGATGGACAAAAGTACTAACTAAAGATGTAAAAAAATGATAAAAAAAAACATGGAGTGATTAATTACCAAACAACGCACTTTTTGAGCAAACATTAAAACTTCAAATCTTACATCTATAGATTCAAGATAACAAACAGCAATTGATTTAAAATTTTGCAAAGAGAAAGAAACGGTAAAGCAAGTCTTTTTTAATTGCATAAGGTAGAATAATGAAACATAAAAATGGAAATAAAAGTCAAAACAAACAACAACGTAATAAAAAAAATGATTAAAGAAACCAGAAACTAGAACATAATACAGAACTACTATGGATATATAAAAATAAATTAGGTTAGGTTAAGTTTAGTTTGGCACTCCCAGATCGTAAATGATCATTGATAGTTTTAATGCTAAACCAGTAGTTCAATTGTTTACCAATTTTCTAAACTTGTAATTAAATAATATGTATTTTGTAATTTAACCACTTCCAAAAAAAATACTTGTTTCAACTGACCTTATATGGCTATAACCTGACATCATAAATGGTCTTTAACTTTGTTGTTTGTATTTTAAAGTACAGTAAAAACATAGCCGTTACATGTAAATTTCTGATTTGTCCTAGGATGCAATATAAAACAAAATATAAACTTTTTTAAAAGACAATAAAATTAAAACTACATTATTAATATTAATGATTATATTGAGTCAAAATAATTAACGAGCAGTCAGTGGATATAGTAAAAAGACTAAACACACACATCTACTCCACTTCGCAAACGAAAGTCGTACGAGAAAAGTTGAAAAAATAATGTTTTGCTCATACTTGCAGCTTATAAACGCGGCTTGTAAGTTGCGACAAGTCGCAACAATCTTTCTATGTGTTCGGGTCCATTTGTCTACATATAAAATGATTTGGGACACTTTAAGATATAAAAACAAAAATAGTTTTTGCATTTACAATGCTACTCCATTCTCACATTGCTTGACCAAACATTTATGCTACATAAAATTTGTAGCTAACCTTTTCATCACAGATATTTAAATAAAAACCCATAATTGATGTTTGTAAAATAAATTTAATAAACGCAGTAATAATGTTGCCAAATAATATTGCAAATCGAATGTTAAACAAGTAGTTAACTGCGGTGTTGTTAAATGTATTTTATCTTTTTTTTTGTACAATATATCATCTAATTTAGTTTGATTATGTTTTTACAAATTGTAGGCATTTTAAATCATTATTATACCTTTGATGATAAATTTAATTTGTAAAATTTAAAACTGGGTAAGAAACAAAACATGTCCTTGCATTCTTTTACAACAAATACATTTTTTGCAGGGTTAAATGTGATGCAAAAAACTATATGTTAATTAATCTCCTGGCGACACTCATATGCCGGTAATAATAATAACATATCAGTACAAGGCGGAGACATACTAGAACGTTAATTAAAAATATTGTTTAACAAATGCTTGGACAAGAAAGATATACCGCAGGACTAGGCACATGCTCTTGTAATAATCATTCACAAAAAGAGCGACACCTAAAACCTAAAAAAATACAGAGAGATCAGGCTGCTGTCTCAAATATATAAATTATTTTCAAAACTCTTAACTAGCCTCTTCACACCTAAGCTGGACTACTATCAGCCAAAAGAACAGGCAGGGCTTAAAAAGGGATACAGCACTACGGAACACCTACAAACTATAAGAGTACTTATAGAGAAAACTATAGAATACAATATCCTTCTATGGCTAGCATTCATCGATTTCAAGAAAGCTTTTGACACGGTGGAAATTTGGGCACTGCAGCAAGCCCTGACCATAGATATGCAAACTTAATAAGCAACATATACCAAAATGCTACACTACAAATCCAACTACATGAACAATCCGGCAAAGTGGAAATTAACAGAGAAGTGAGACAAGAAGACCCCAGTACTAGAAGACGCACTAAAAACAATTGACTTCCAAAGCAAGGGCATTTACATTAATAGAAAAAAACTCAGCCATTTATTGTTTGCGGAAGACATAGTACTAAATACTAACAGCCGGAAGCAGAAAAAAACTAATTACACTCATCGAAGACACCTACAGAACCACGAAACGCATAGGCCTAAAAATCAACTTCCACAAAACAAACTACATGACATCAGACAAAGACAACCAACGACAAATCACTCTAAGTAAAAACAATATAAAGAATGTAACTACATACAAGGACCTAGGACAAACACTAACTATAGGTAATGCTAATCAAGAACTGGAATATGACGAGAGAACACGATAAACCTGGGTGGCATATGCCAAAATTGAAAACATATTGGCAATAGACATCCCCCTCACTACAACAAGTGTATTTAGCAGTAACCACTTACGGATCTCAGACTTGGACTTATTGAGAGAAGGATACTGAGTATATCACTGAAGGACCAAAAGACTAATGAGTAGATCAGAAAAAGAACAAAGGTGCTAGACGTCGTAAAATATGCCGCCACCCAAAAGTGGAAATAGGCGGGACACGTCGCAAGAGACCAAAACAAATGGAGCAGAAAACTAATAAAATGGAGGCCATGGAATAACAAAAAAAGTGTCGAAAGACCACAAATGAGGTGGAGCAACGACCTGAAAAAAGTGGCTGTGCTACACTTGTACCAGATGGCTCAAAACCGAGATGATTGGCAGATGAAGAGAGAGGCTTATACTCAAAGGGTAGAAAACACAAAAAAAATAGTTTTTTAGGATACTATTTCTTAGTAAATTAATTTAGTTTAATGACAATTGGTCTACTAGATGTTTTAGTAGATGATTGTTTTTTTTTTTTTTTTTTAATCTTCTTCTAGTGTTTTATTATCTCTACAGTTTTTTATAATCTTGATTAGTTTGATTGAAACAATTACTGATTAATTTTTAAAATGCTTTTTGAAGTTTGCCTTTATTTTGCATATTGCAGTAGAAAATTCTCAAAATATGAGCAATGAGTATCTGAATCAAAATTATTACAAAAATGTTTTATTTTTACTTTTAATTTTAGAATAATGATAAATAATTTATTTTTAGTGGCAACAGGAAAAAACAAAATTATTAAATCAGCAGTTTTAAAAGTATTGTAAATTTTTAGAATAGTTGAAAAATACAGATCTAATTATTTTGGTTTATCACGTTGCTCTTTTTATACATGTTTTTATGTAGCTTTACTTTTCATTTATGTTATTAATTAATGTTTTTTAGAGTTTTTTGCTTAATTTGAGTTTATGCAATTTTTCTGTACTTTTTTTAAACTATTTAAGTTTTCATTTTTTTGTTGATAACACAGGGTGTTGTTTAAAACATTTAAGGAAGAGGTAGTACAAACGACAACAAACAAAAAAGTCTAAATAAACATGAGTTGTCATGGCAACGGTTTTGAAGATATGGAACATTATTTATTTTTATATATTTTTACAAAAAACATATTATAGAAAATGTTTGAAGTGTCGGCTAGTTTTGCATTAGAGTTATCAGCCATAGCAATGAAAACTTGTGCATTAACAACAACTGTCAAATACTAAATGTTTATTTCACAAAACATCAGCTAACTATAATAAGAAAATGCACGTTTTTGCAAAATAAAAAAATAGAGGGAAAAAGAATAATAAAAATAAATAATGTTCCACATCTCCAAAACTGCTGCTATGACAACCCATATTTATAAAGACTTTTTTGTTTGTTGTGGTTTGTACTACCATCCCCTTAAATATTTTACATTTAATATAATTGATGGTTGTAACCTCTACTATGTGATCAATCATGTTAATGAAATAATAAAACAATTTACTACGTTTTTTATCACAAATTTATTTTTACAAATACATTACTAGTTTCGGCTTTACTAAAGCCTTCTACAGATGATAACTTGAAATATTTCATCTGTAGAAGAAAAACATTATCAAATTTTATATATCATTAGTGAATATAATTTAAAACACAAATCCAAAATGATGCTAGCGCAAATGTTTTTTCAAAGATCAAATATTACCAAAACATTAATTTAAAGTATAAACATAAAAAAACTAACAGTCAGACAGATTTCTGTTAGAACCCTGTCAGTCAGCAGTTGCTAGAAAATAAGATAACAATCTCTAATTACATAATTTAGCAAGAGCATGCCGCCGTTAATTGCGCTCATTTGCTATCTAACATTGATTGCACACTTTCAGTCGTTTGTCTTTTCTCTTTATGTAACAAACCTAGACTAGACCTACTTATGTCTCTAACATCCACTAATAAAGAGACTTAGTTTCTTTTTCATCTCAAGTTAATTTGGACCAAAAGCTTGTAAAAATATTGATTCTTTCTAATTCAGAAAATAAACGTACAACTATTCACGACTATAATACTCGAACTAAAAACAATATAGAAATCAAATATGGCCGCATAAATAAAAATAGATGGGCAGGTAGCTATTACGGACCTCTATTTTATAATAAGCTGCCAACAGAAATCCAAACGTTGAATCATAATCAATTAAAAATTAAAACAAAAAATATTTTACTGCAGAACGCATTTTATTCATTCGATGAATTTTTAAAGTGTAACGTATGTATTAATTAGATGTTTTATCAATGTGTGTTTTTTATAACGTATAATAATATTACTTATTTTTAATTATGTTGTATGACGTGTGTAAACAAATGTACATTTGTATTTAACACTAAAATAAATTATTGTTTAAAGTTGACTTTTCTATGGATAATTTACAGTTACAAGGTGCATTTCTACTTTGTTATAACCAAACTGCCTTATTCAAATATTTTTGTTATGATTATTGCTTTCATTATTGCTTACTTCTGTGTTTCTTATTTTTAAATCTGGTATATAATTCGAATAATATTTTTTGTATTATTCTTTTTTTGTAATTTACCACGTTTTTGTTTTAGGTTGTCAAAATAAACAAAGTCGGGTTTATTTCTGTTTCTAGATGCAATAATTATTTCTTGCAATTTGAACATAAAATTGTCTTAAAATTGAGTGTTTTGAAAAAAAAAATCAATATCTAATTTCTAGTCTTGATTTTTTTTTAATTGTGCATTTTACGGCAATTTTACATTGCCACAGTAAGTCTACGACTTGTTTAAATAAGTTTGATAGAACCAACCGCTTATTAAGTGACATCTGCACCAATACGAAACAAGTTCTTAATTAGTACGCCACTGTGTGTGTGTAATGTTATTAATTTTTAACTTGTGCAGTTTGTGTGGAATTTAGTGCTTATAATTCTAAAGTTTGTGTCATTCCGGCTGGTAATTATATTAGCAACCAGTCATCTTTACAATTTTAAGAAAATTCACTGGTTTAATTATTTTTATTATTGTAAATGTATTTAACCTAGAATTATAGTTTCCCGCTTACTGTTTTGTCGCGCTTCCCGTGGCGGTGATTTTAACTATTCGTACCAGTGGCGTAACTTCCATTTTTTAACGTGTAATATTAAAATTTTATTATTAATTTTTATAATCCTGCTGTCTCTTGTGTAACCTTACCGTGGTCTACCTGTATTTGTTTTTAGTCAGTCACCAGTGA
The DNA here is from genome assembly GCA_963932245.1 of Tachinus rufipes. Taxonomy (NCBI): domain Eukaryota; kingdom Metazoa; phylum Arthropoda; class Insecta; order Coleoptera; family Staphylinidae; genus Tachinus; species Tachinus rufipes. The sequence continues at coordinate 59,743,569 of OZ010748.1, forward strand.
TCGACCGCACCGGTGTGAATTGTGTTCTTGTATCAACCTTATCCTGTTTTTATTTATTTATTGCTCTAGTCATTTTTGTCTTTGTAACTGTATCTGTTATTATGCAGTGTAAATGCAAAACTGTTGCACAATCAGGTGTAACCTGTAGCAATTGTGGCGTTATCTTCCATAACAGTTGCGCTATTCGTTACAAGAAATGTAATTGCGGTAATTTATTTGAATTGAATGATTCCGAACTTCCTAAACTTTATAAAGAAAATATTACTCTTTACCAAGTTTTATGTGATGAGTTGAGGTCGAGCAATAAATTACTCTTAGATAAAATTACTTATCTTGAAGAGAAGATCACCGAAAAAGATTATACTATTCTTCAATACGAAGCTCGCAGTAAACAACTAACTGCTCCCACTACTGCGCCGCTCACTAATGATACGGTGCAATTGATTCAACCTGCAGTTTTTCCTTCTTTAGCAAGCTCTGATGTTAAGGGAAAAACTAATCAAAAAACTCAGCCAAGAACTCAAACTATCTTTGGTTGTGGCCCAACCAATGACAAACTGCAGGCTTATGTGCCTATTTCTTACGTACATGTTTCTAAACTTAGACGTGGAACTAATAAAACTAATATAGTAAATCATATTAAATCTAAGTTTTCCACGATATCAGTTGATGTTGTTGAGTTAAAAGTAAAATCTGGAAACTACAGCAGCTTTAAAGTTTCTGTTCCAGCTAATCATGCTCGATCTATTCTCTGCAAAGATTTTTGGCCTGCAAATATAGCGGTCAAGAAATTTTTAAATTATGGGCGAGTTAATAATGTTCCTGCTTCATCTTCGGTGGATTTTCGAAATCTGGATCCAGCCAACAATCTAAACCCGTCACCAGAAACACCAGCGGTATCTCCATCTATTACCAGAATGTTGGGGGTATAAAAACTAAACTCAAAGAACTTATGCTGGCTGTAGCTGTATCCAACTACGATATTATTGTACTGACCGAAACCTGGCTAAATCTAGACATCAGCGATGCGGAGCTACAATTAATTGGTTACAGTTTGTTTAGATGTGATCGCTCTTCATTAACAAGCCTTAAGCTTGACGGAGAAGGTGTCTTAATTGCTACTAAAACTTGTTTTAATTGTACTTTATTACAACCTACATTTTTAAGTGTTGAACATTTGTTTGTAATTGTTAAGTTTAAGTTTGTATCATATATTATCAGTGCAGTCTACTTACCACCTAACTCGGCATGTGATAAATATTTAGATCATTGTTATTCCGTTGAATCTATCGCTGACAAATATCCAGACAGTAAACTAATTTCACTAGGCGATTATAATCTACCCGCAGCGGTATGGGTTAATGATGAGTTAGGCATAAGTATTATTTGTAATGATACTTATTCTGCTCATTTTGTTTTCAACTGTTATGGATTTCTAAACTGCGCTCAATGTATTTCTATACCTAATGATGGTGGTATTTTCTTAGATTTATGTTTTTCTAACATCTGTGATATTTCTGTGATTAAAGCTGTGGATGTTTTGTTAAAACTTAGCCAACATCATATTGCTTATGTGATTGATGTAAAATGTGATACTAGCCGTGATATTTTAATGTGTAATTATGTTTTTAATGATTTTAAATATGCCGACTTTAACGCAATCAATAATTTTTTGTTGAATGTTGATTGGTCCGCCCTTTTTTATAATTGTGATGTTGATAATTGCGTTAATTAATTTTACTCTGTGTTGCATTTTGCTATTGACTATTTTGTTCCCAAAAAACAATGGCGAGAAAACAATTTTCCAGTTTGGTTTAATAAACAATTGATTTCACTTACTAGACTCAAAAAAACTGTTCATAAACGTTATAAATCTTCAAGACTATTGTCTGATTATAACGAGTTTCAATCAATTCGTACTTCGTGTAAAAATCTCAGTACATGTCTATACAAGCAATATATTACTCCAACAGAAAACAACATTCAAAGTAACCCTAAACATTTTTGGAAATTTGTTAGCGACTCTAGAAAAACTAATGATTTTCCAGCCACAATGTATTATAAACAAAAAACTTGCAGTAATGGAGATGACTATGTTAATAGTTTTGCTAAATTCTTTTCCTCTGTTTACGATACATAAACTCATCCAACTCCTTTGTTTGACTTTAAGAAAAACGTATTACATCGATCATTTTCAATTAGTTTGTTGAATGTATTTAAAGGGATTGAGAACCTTAAATGTAACTTTAGCACTGGACCGGACGGTGTTCCATCTATGCTGTTAAAACAATGTATTTATTCAATTTCTATGCCATTGCACTTACTTTTTGAGGCTTCTCTCAATGAAGCCAAGTTTTCTTCAGTTTAGAAACAAAGCTACATTATGCCTTTACATAAATCTGGAGCTAAGGAGGATATTACTAATTATAGAGGTATATGCATCCAGTCAGCTATTCCTAAGTTGTTTGATCAAATTGTAACTGGTCAAATACAATAGATGTGCAAAAGCATTTTAGTGGAACAGCAACATGGGTTTCGCGAGGGTCGTTCTACTCTTACAAATCTTCTTTGTTACAAAAATGATCTTTTGAATGCCTTTCAATCAAGAGTTCAAGTAGATTCTATTTACACAGATTTTTCAAAGGCTTTTGATCGCGTTAATCATAGTATTTTGATTGCTAAGCTTCGGGCTTTGGGTTTTCATGAATCTGTTGTTGCGTGGTTGTCAAGCTTTTTGGAAAATCGTACACAGTGTGTGAAAATTAATAACTTTTTATCACAACCAATTGTTGTTCCTTCTGGGGTTCCTCAAGGATCTCATTGTGGACCAATTCTGTTTTTACTCTTTATTAATGATCTTGTTTATTCTATTAATTCTTAGTCTTATCTTTTATTTGCTGACGATCTTAAAATTTATAAAAGAATATCATCTATCGAGGACTGCATTAGTTTGCAAAATGATTTAGATTCTGTACGTTCATGGTGTCTTATTAATAACTTGTTGTTTAACGCAAATAAATGTTTTTCGATAAGCTTTAAACAGAACTTTAAGTAAAGTATCGTTTGACTATACTATCGATAATAATGTTTTGGAGCATGTTACACAAATAAAAGATTTGGGCGTAATTTTTGATTCAAAACTAACTTTTGTTGAGCATATAAACTATATGTGCAACCGTGCTATGAAAATGTTAGGATTTGTTTACAGAATGTCTACTGACCTATCTCCTAGCACACTCAAATTACTTTATTGCGCTTTAGTACGTTCTCATTTAGAGTACGCTCCGTCAGTTTGGTGTCCATTCTACAGCGTTCATATATGCAATATAGAACGTATTCAAAACAAATTTTTTCGTTTATTATCGTACAAATTAGGCATTTCATCCGAAAATTACGATTTTAACCTCATTGCATTGCAATATAATCTTCCGCCGCTGAAAATTCGGCGCAAAAGAGACAATTTATCATTTTTACGTGGACTAATGATGTCTGAGATTGATTGCCAAGAGCTACTTGTAACTCTTCCATTTCAAGTCCCCAACAATAATTGCCGAACCAGACAGTCTCCATTATTTAGAGAGTCTATACATTCTACTAATTATGGATTTAATAATCCAATTGGTAGAATGTGTAGAATTGCTAATAGTTTCTCTAATAATATTGATTTATTTTGTGTTTCAAAATGTAGTTTTAAGTGTCAATTAAAATGTGTTGATGAATAATTTTATATTTTGTTTTTATTTATGTATACTTTTTTCCATGCTTTTATTTTTCAATATTCTTTTATATATTTTTGTGTAATTGTAATATTGTTTGTAATTCATCGTTATTTATGTATATAATGATGTAGTTGTAAATGGTTTTGTATATACCGTGAATAAAGTATTAAAGTATTATTAAAGTACTGTACTCCGGACTGCAGGCATAATATGCACGGACTCACCTTTGATTGTGCTAACTCAAAACAAATAAAAACGTAAGATTGTTTGAACGGCAAAATGCATGCAGTATTTTTTTGCAAATAGAAAGCAAATATTGTAAACTGTCATATAAAAAAAAATAATAAATTGTTAAATCTTAGAGAACACTGTTTTCTAAACACAAAGTTTTTCTTCTTCTAAATTTGTTGTTTTGCATCAAACATTTTACAAACAGAAGCAAACGTCAATTAAGTGCATTTTTACTAATTTCTATATTTTCTAAGTTCTAAATTTTTAAAAATACAAACAATATAATATACTACCCGCTAAAAGTAAAAGTACACCAAGAACTGGTAGCGCAATTTTTATTAAAATTTCAGATAAATATGTAAATTATTCACACTAAAAAATGATGATAAGTTTTTAATCAGTTTACTTTAAAATATATTTTTTTTAGATTATTGTTATTTATTGTGCAGATTAGTTGATTAAAAAAACTATCTCAATCAAATCAAAATGGACCTCAAGTTTAGCGTAGCAATAATTAAGCAATTTTGAACGTGTTACAGTAATTGGGCTCAGAGAAGAAGGTTTACCAATTTGTGGTATTGGCCAACAAATTAGCAGAAGTGTCAGTACAATAGCTTAATGTTGACGTAGATAGATTGAGGGATAGGAACAACGGCGAAAATTTCAACTTGGACGCCTCAGAAACATTGCAAAACGTAAAGATTGGGTTCTTTGGTTTCGCGACCAATTTTTAACAAAATAAGCAATTTGACAATGTTTGGAAGGAATTTTTGTTTAATCAGTTTACCAAAAATTCAATTGTTTGGTCTGAAGTCGTACTGTTTTTTCTTTTGTTTGCTTTTAACTCTTTATTATAAAAAGTAACTTTAATGATGCAATAAGAGACTACAATGGATCGACCAATGAAAGCAAGTTATCTTTAGCAAGAAATTAAAATTTTTGAAAAGATTAAAGATAGATTAAGCATATCTCAACCACCTTCGGTTTGCCGCTAATATTGTCTTAATATCTATCAATCTACAAAAATTGACAAACATGCTGCAATAGTTAAACCAACCGTCTATAGAAATCAGACTAAAACACCGAGAAGACAAAAATCTTAAATACTACAATCTAAAAACATTATTAGACAATAATTCCATTAAACCACTACATTTACCTTAAACACATAATTAAGCTATACAAAAATAAAAAATCAAACAGCAGAAGTCAACTGACGCATAAGCCTTACATAGGCGGCATTTGGTAAATTTTGACACATTCTGAGAAACAACAGCATACCCATAAATCTAAAAGAAAAATTTACAACAGTTTCCAACCAGTAGTTACATACGGCATAGAAACCATGAATCTTACCAGAAAGAGTATGAATAAAATGCAAACAGTGCAAAGAGCAATAAAGCGCATTATGATCGGAATCTTCTTACGGGACAAAATTAAAAACAAAACAATCAAAGCAAAATCAAAGATAACAGAGGTGGCAAATTTAAAATGAAGCTGAGCCGGCCACGTTTTAATACAAAGAAGCGATAGATGGGCAGTCAAAGCCACGCACTAGCGGCCAAGAAAAACAAATAAGAGCATAGGCCGGTCACAAAGAAGATGGTTAGACAATATTAGATCAACTGCAGGAAGGAATTGGTCCACAAAACTCATAATCAACAAACATAGATGTACGGAGAAGCCTACATCTAAAGGTAGACTAAAAAATGCTAAAGAAAAACCAAGACGCTTAAAATTTATAAACTCAGGTTGAGATTGACAAATTAATTTTTAGTATGCTTAGACGAGTTGCTGAGTGCTTTAAAAATTGTGGAAAGACAACTCATTATTGAATTTAAAAAAAAACTTATTATTTTTTGTTAATGAAATTTTAATCATTATATACTGTATTTTATAAAAATTTAACTAGTTACGTTTTTGGGTTTTGGTTTTTTTATACTAGTGTATAACCTATTTTACAGTGATATGTGTCACACATATTAACATTACAGTTAAAACAAAACAAAATAATACAATATATTACATACATATGTGCTAAAATGTTATTTTTTATTCAAAAATCACAAATACATAAAGCCAACGTTTGTTTTTTTTCCACAAAATGTTATAAAACCGCATAAATTTTTATAATATTGACCCCATAGTTTATAAGATAAAAACCACAAATATTCAAACTTTGTTTATGTAGTGAAAGAAAAATCTATCATTGTTTACTTATTTAAATACTTTAAACAATACGCTTAGGAAACGATAAAAAAGAATTTAAAATTTATTTTATTTATTGAAACCAAAGCATATTATTAATCTAACTATAATGCTTTTTTATAATGGTTCGGTTGTGATGGACTTGTATGGTATGTGATTCGTATCTAACAAATAATAAGCAAGTCGAATATAAATGTAATTTTTGGAGATAAACTCACTCATGAATATTATTAAGTAATTAAATCACGTCATATAAATCACAAAATAATGTCATCGCACACAAAACGTAAAAAAATATATAGTAAAAATCATGTCTCGTGCGTTCGTAATTAATTTAAAACTAAGGCAAGGCAATAACGGGTCATTTTTCCACAGATTTAATGCCGTTTTATTACACTTATATTTCGTGTAATATGATAATACGTTATCATATTAATAAGTTTCTTTCACGAAGTCGCTTTATTAATGTTTTAGATTTAATTAAAAAGTATCATTCTCCATTGCTCCTAATTAATATTTTCTCCTCGTTATATATACATATTTATTCCCCCACTCACTCCTACCTTCTTTTCCTAATTTATGGCGTCCGCATTATTTTATTTCGTTTTTTTCGGTTGGAATTAATATTATAAATATATTTAATAGAATTAATTTGGGCGTTGTTTTAATTTAATTAAAAATATATCATTGAGAGAAAAATATTTATGTTTTGTTTTGCATTATTAAAATTAATTAAGGGTTGTTTTTCGTATTAAATATAATTATAAAGCAAAAGAATGTTTGCTATGCGCATAAAAATTGGTTATAAATATTTCAATTTTCAATTCGGATGTCTCCTTTATTGAATTCCATTCTGTCGTCGCATTGAAAACTCCTCAACAATGCAATTTCCGATATAATACGGGGCGAAGGTAACATCTAATTTGATTTCCCCCTCAATTACCCCAGAGAAGAAGTGTATCGGATGTGGGGTGGAGGTAAAATTTTGCATGTTTAAAGTTTAATGTGCCAGTTATCGGGGAAAATATATGCCTATATCGGATCGCTTTCTTTTTCTAACGTCATGTGCCCCAAAAAAAGTCTGTATCTATTATACATGTTGGCGTATTCAATTTATAAACCCCGAATATTTTCCCATTATGCGTATATGCCCCTCTCTTCGTCGATGTAAAGGAATCGAAAATTGGGAATCTCATAAAAACGTATGTTGTTATATATTTTCCCTATTTTTTTCTTTGGTGAATTGTACGTTTGGGGGATGAAAACATTAACAGTTTATGAGATGGATATAAGCGTGGTGTAAGTATGTGCAATGCGGATTAGAAAGTCTGCATATGAGAACAGTATTTTATTTTATTCATACATATTTTATGTATTAGTTATTTAAATTTAATTTTCTTATATAAGAATACATTATAAAATTAAAACTTTTGAGTAGTTTTTGGTAGATAAGTTTTTTTAGAGGTTTCATATTAGAAGTTTAGTTTTTATTTATTGAAACATTTAAAATTATTTAAATGATTTATCCTTTGATTTGAAAGACTTGCAGTCGCCACTAGCAGTAGCAACAGGTGTTTAAGTTAGAGTTTGTTATTTGTACCATTGTATTCAAGTATTAGTTCACTTTGAAAATGTGTCTTGCTTTTATTTTTAATCAATTATTTAATACAGCCATCGTCAAATGTGTTTAAACCAAACAAAAATTAAGAACTCCCAACACAAATACTAATAATCATGTCAACATGGAATGTATTTCCACAAAATGTAAGAAAACCAGAATACAAACTTTGTCCTAACTGGACAAGCAAAGACCGAAAACATCGACCTATACTATCTTCAAGAGATTACCTTATAATTACGCAAATAACTAAAAAAAATTTAAATTTTGTTTTGGTAGTAGAACTATGAAACTAACAAATTGCAATTTTATTTTATCCTATGCAATTTTACTTTTACAGTGTAAGTTGTACATTTTATAGTTTATTTTTAAAAAGTTTTTTAATTTTGTTGTTGTTGCGGGTTATTTGTTTTGCTTCTTTCTACGTTGTCTATTTTCTTATTGCATAATTTAAGTTTTTTTGGTTTGTTGGTTTTTTTCTGTTGCTTGTGTTTCATATATTCTTCTCGTGCATCTATCTTCAATTATTCTGCAAATACGTTCAACGTTCAAATCATCTCATTTGTCTTTCTGCTACTTTTTCATTTATTGATCAAATCTGGAAGTTTTGGCTGCGTATCTCGTATCTTATTTATATTTAGTTTTTGTTCTTATTTTTTTTAAGTTTTAGTTAAAAAAATGTTTTTCAGCATGGGTTGGTAATTTGACAAGGTGTTCTTCTTAACCGGCCTAGTGTTTGTTATCAAGAAATGGGTTACTTATTCTCTTTCTTCAAACTTAATGAGTTATCTTGTAGTGTTAGCTGCAGGAATGCGGCTGATAGAGATAATACCAATTTTTTTTTTATTACAAATACTTTGGCAGGTTTGGCGGTTGGGTGGAAATACAGTTTATAAATTGTACCCGCCTTATTGCTGTAACGTTTTGCTATATTAAATTACATTAAAACCGCGGAGTATTCAAAAAGTACGACTTACTACAATATTATAACAACAATATGATGCATACTTGGGAGAATTTAATTGATCAGATTCGTCATGTTACAGTGTTAAGAAGTTGGTTACATGCCGTCATCCCACAAAAATCTCTAATTCAAAACAATAATCAAACGCTTCATCAGCAAGTGGTTTTTTAATATCTAAAGAATTGTTTATCCCGCAAGCTGTAACAAATTAAAACAATTTTTTATTTGTGCTGCAGCTTGATTCATTCTACCTCTATGCCCGCCACGGAATCTAGGCAGACGTTGCCTTATCTGAGATTCCTTAAGATTATACTCCGTCGGTATAGTAGATCTTATATGTATAAGCGCATTCTCTTCTAGTAAAACATTAGGCTCTTAATATACTATTCTCAGTTCCGTTAGATTAAGTTAATAGCCGTTTTCTTCAATACAATCGTATCAATGCAGTGATCGTACGCTCACACATCTCATCTTTAGTTTGTATAAATCTAGCTTTAATTTCATTATCTGGGTTTACATTGTTATTTAGCTATACTAAAAGTATATTACATTAAAGTTTTTGCAGTATTCAATCTGTTAATAAATTCTAACGCCTATGGATAGTTTCTGTTTCTTGGATACAATTATTATGTTTGTCTTAAAAATGTTTATTTTAAGTTAATATTAATTCTCTTTTAAATCTGTCTTGTTTAGCAGGCGTTAAAATGTTTTTGAATTTTCAGCAATAAATGCCCTAAGCACAAGTTAAACAACATGGGTGATAGTACGCATCCTTGTTGTTTGCATTCTTTGTTGAATCTTTGCTAAGCCTGTTAGTATATTGTCATACTTACCAATGTTTTTTGATTTCAACAGAGGTTTTGTCAATATTGTTTTTGTCAAGCCCTATATCTTCTACAATTTTTTATTATTACAAATATATAATATGTCATTATATAAAAAAATCATAATTACATTGGTACAATATAACTATTTGCCAGACAATATTAAAAAAAATACTTTAAGATAAACTTTGTAAAAAACGTAAATTGCAGTAGCATATTGATTGTTTTTATTTAGTGCAAGCATATTTTGAGTTTAAGCTCATTAATGTATGTATATTTGACTTTTTTTGACTTGTTTTATATCTAAGTTCAGTAAATAAATAAATACCCATCTATCTTTCTCAGAATCAAAACTGTAATTTGCTTAGAGACTGTTCACATTTCTTGTATAGCCTCGCATTATTATAAATATTTATTAAATTTAATAGAATGCATGTTTTTATCAATTCTGTCTTTAAATTAGTCGTAAAATTATCATTATGACTTACAAGACCTAGTAAAAAAAATCAAAATAAAAACTACAAAAGATGTACCAGTTAAAAATAGCAGTAAATAAATGTAGATTTCAATACGTGACTGCTATTACTATTTGAGTTTCGCCGATTTTTGTCGACTTGCGCGACAGCGCAAGTCGACAAAAATCGTCCCGATTTGGGGCGGCAGCCCCAAATCGGGATCAGGCGAGGCCTTTAGGCCGAGCGTCTACCAAACTTTACCCTTCAATTAAGGGTCTCCACCTCTTTTACCAAAAAAACGACTTAACTGTCAATTACTTGCTCCATCTTTGTCCAACTCTAACCGATCGAGCTGAAATTTTTACCCGAGCTCCATACTTAGATTTTCTACATGGAATTTTTTTTTCGGGGGCGAATTCGGCCCCCTTTACAAATGGGGCCCCCTTAAACATGAAATTTTTTTTTTCATCAATTTTTTCATTTTCAAACTGCTGTAACTTTCTTAATCGTGGAAATATCGCTCTGAAAATTTTGCCCAAAGGTCTGTAGAAAATGTTGAATTTTCAGAATCCACCCTCAAAATCAAGTTTCAACGCCGCCCCTAAAAGCACGAGCGTACATAATAATATTTATTTTTTTTTACCCAAATTTCAATAAATTTTCATTTCGTTATTTATGGGAATAATTTTGTTTTGATTTTTTTTTTAGTTTTCCCCCGACTTTTTACGCTTAGGATAATTTTTTTAAAACCTCCCCTTTAAAAATGCAACCCCTGCGATTTTTGCAAGGGTTGTTTTTTGCCAAAAACGCACTTTTTAATTTATTGCTACCGGATCTTGTGGGTGAATAATTTTTTAATAATTTTTTTCGAGTTCCTTGACTCCCCTTACAACCTGCTTTGCATTCACTTTTTTAAAAACTACCCTTAAACTTTTTCAAAAACCTACCCCCAGGTACCACCAAAATGACCCATGTTTGAGGCCATTTTCCACCCTTTTCTAAAAACGGCCGAGATGGGGCATATGGATTTTCGGATTAAGCAACTATTAAACTGCATTTTGAGACTAACCGCGAATTTTTTAAAAAATCAGTAGCGGCGTGAGAATTTTTTTCCCAAAAAACGTAAATTTGTAATAACTCGAGTAAATTTTATCCTAGCAGGGTGAATTATGAACCAAAAAATTCCTTTTGATAACCTCCTTCTTATATCTAACCCCCAATTTTTTCGTCCAGTGGCGTCACAATTTTTTTTCAGTTCAAAGTTAAAAATTGCGTTTTTCAAAAAAGGCGAATTGGGGCCCCGATCATCTACCCCCAATTTTCATTTTACGTAAAAAATGAATATAGATTTATCGAAAGCCCTCATTGGTCCGCACAGCATAGGCTATCGTGCGCCCCGATTGATGCTTTTGTTTTCAAGCAGTGGCGTGCCAAAATCGGCGTTTTTTGCTGTTTTTTGAGAGAGAGCCACCGATTAACGCGGCCACGGAAAAAATTGTAGCTTGTCTCATAAGAAAGACCCATTCTTGTACAAAAAATTTTCATTCTTAAATTTTTTCGATATCTCTTAAAATAAACCAGCGGCGGTTTGTCAAAAATTGGAAAAACGCGATTTTTGGCTAAAAATTGGTTTGCGCCAAAGAATAGAAGTGCCCAGGAGTTTAACGTAGAGAGCTGCGCATAGTCTTATTCGAAAGAAGAAGAGTTTATTAACAGAATGTAGTATCAAATTTTTAAATTTTTGCCTACAACCGTTTTTATGAATTTTCAAAAATGACAAATTTTTTTTTTGAAAAAAACAAGAAATTTTTTTTTTTCAGATTTTTAATTATCATATTCGTGTTTCTCATACCCAAATTAGTCAGAAATATGATTTTCATCAAAATCGGTAAAGGTCAAAATTACACCCCTAAATTGCCGATAAATTTTTTCGACAAATTTTCAACTTTTTGCACTAAAAAATTCATAATTTGAGAACGGTTGGTAGTAGAGACTTGAAACATGTTTTATTATCTTTGAAATGATGCAATATAATTTAATAAAAATATAAATTATTTTTCAAAAAATGTTAACCCCTATTTTTAGGGAAAATACGAAAATCGACATTATGGGCTATCATTTCTAAGCGGTTTGACTTTATTTAATTCTTATTTTTTTGATAGATAGGGTTTGTCAAGAGCTTTCCAACGACGTATAATAAGTTGGTCTTGTGGGTTATTTTGACCCGTTAAAAAAATATTTTAGTTTTTTCAACAATTTTTACGACTAAATATAGCCAAAAAAATACTGACAAAAAATAATTTTTAAATTTGACAAAAATGAACTAAATTGATGTCTAGCATCACTATAACTTGTAAAAATGCTTTATAAGACAAATTTTTATTATTTTAAGGCTTCTGACCCTTAATTTAAAAACATCCCCTAAAATGATGAATTTTTTTTTTTTTTTTAAACAAGAAGACATTTTTTTACAGATTTTTAAATGCCAGATTCGTGTTTCTGATACTAAATTTAGTTAAAAATGTGATTTTTATCAAAATCGGTATAGGTCAAAAATACACCCCTAAATTGCCGATGAAAATTTTCGATAAATTTTTAACTTTTTGCACTAAAAAACTCATAACTTGAGAACGGTTGGTAGTAGAGACTTCAAACAAGTTTTATTAACTTGCAATATAACATATTAAAATTATAAATTAGTTTTCAAAAAATATTATCCCCTATTTTTAGGGTAAATACAAAAATCGACTTTAAGGGCTGTTATATCTAAACGATTCGACTTTTTGCAATTTTTATTTTTTTGTTAGATAAGGTTTATCAAGAGCTTTCTAACGATGTATAATAAGTTAGTCTTGCGCGTCATTTTGAACCGTTAAAAAATATTAAATTTTTTTCAACAATTTTTATGACTATTTATAGGGAAAAATTGATTAAAATTTGCGTGTTTTTAAATTCTATAAAAACGAACGCAAACGATGTCTGCCATCATAAAAACACCTAAAAATGCTTTTTATTATAAAATTTCATTATTCTGACGTGTATGCGACCCAAAATTTAAGAACACTATTAATACTCAATTCCCCCCCCCCCCCAACAAACTAGCCCCGCAGGGACAGTCGAAAAACACTATCCACATGCAACACCCCCCCCCAACAAACTAGCCCCGCAGGGACAATGGTATACACTATCCAACCGAGAGGGTGTCGTGATGCGTCCGGCGGGGGTCCTCGCGTGTGCGTAGCTGAGCGAGCATCGCGAGGCCCGGGGGGGCTGTGGGGCCTCGCGGTGCGAAGCGAAGCGGAGCATCGCGAGGACCCCCGTCGGACGCATCACGACACCCTCTCCAACTAACTAGCCCCGCAGGGACACTGGTATACACTCTCCAACTAACTAGCCTCGCAGAAACAGTCAAACTTTCCAGTATTATAAAATAATTGGAAACCACTCCCCGACAAACCTTCCGGTATTATAAAATAATTGGAAAACACTCCCCAACAAATCTTCCGGTATTATAAAATAATTTGAAAACACTCCCCGACAAACCTTCTGGTATTATAAACTAATTGGAAAACACTCCCCGACAAACCTTCTGGTATTATAAAATAATTGGAAAACACTCCTCAACAAATCTTCCGGTATTATAAAATAATTTGAAAACACTCCCCGACAAACTTTCTGGTATTATAAACTAATTGGAAAACACTCCCCGACAAACATTCCGGTATTATAAAATAATTGGAAAACACTCCCCGACAAACTTTCCGGTATTATAAAATAATTGGAAAACACTCCCCGATAAACTTTCCGGTATTATAAAATAATTGGAAAACACTCCCCGACAAACCTTTCGGTATTATAAAATAATTGGAAAACACTCCTCAACAAATCTTCCGGTATTATAAAATAATTTGAAAACACTCCCCGACAAACCTTCTGGTATTATAAACTAATTGGAAAACACTCCCCGACAAACCTTCTGGTATTATAAAATAATTGGAAAACACTCCTCAACAAATCTTCCGGTATTATAAAATAATTTGAAAACACTCCCCGACAAACTTTCTGGTATTATAAACTAATTGGAAAACACTCCCCGACAAACATTCCGGTATTATAAAATAATTGGAAAACACTCCCCGACAAACTTTCCGGTATTATAAAATAATTGGAAAACACTCCCCGATAAACTTTCCGGTATTATAAAATAATTGGAAAACACTCCCCACCAAACTTTCCGGTATTATAAAATATTTGGAAAAATATTCCCTGACAAACTTTTTGGTATTATAAAATAATTGGAAAAACACTTTTTGACAAACTTTACGCCATTATAAAATAAATGAAAAAACACTCCCCGACAATCTTTCCGGTATTATAGAATATTTGGAAAAACACTCCCGGACAAACTTTCAGGTGTTATAAAACAAAACAAGAGTTTTTCTGATGCAATATATAAATGTATGTGATTTAAATTTTTTAAATGTAACAGTGTAATGGATAATTGGGTAACTGTGTAATTGTGTAAAAGTTAAAAAAAAGTAAAAGTGGCAATACTTTTTACATGATGTAACCATGTTACAACAAACTTTTGTTACTCGACCCTGTATTGGAAAACACTTGTCAGAAATCCTAAAAACTGTCTCAACTATTGCGCATCCAACAAAACAAGGGTATCTTTGATGGAAATTTTTTTATGTACCAACTTAAAATCTATATGTAAACATCAATATTTTTGGTTTTGATACAAGACCCTACATTGTCCCAACAATTTTAAAATATATGCATCATTTTTTACAGTTTTAGGAACCCTTATAACACAAGCAATTTTACTTTATTTTTTTCTTTTTACCTTTACACCATTACACAATTACCCAATTACCCAATACACAATTACAAAACCTTAAATCACATAATTTTTTACAATTTTTGTTACCCTTTATCATACAAGCATAAGGATTACATGATAACAAGTATTGCTACTTTCACTTTAATTTTTTTCTTTTTACCTTTACACTATTACACAATTACTACATTACCCAATACACAATTACAATTACAAAACCTTAAATCACATACATTTTTACAATTTCCGATACCCTGTACCACACAAGCATCGGGGTTAGATCATGTCAAAAGTATTAACTCTCTTACATTAATTTTTTTTTTTACTTTTACACATTTACGCAATTACACCTTACACAATTACAATTACATAACCTTAAATCGCATACATTTTTAACATTTCCGATAACCTTTATAATAAGCATCGGGGTTACATTATGTAACAAATATTGCCACTTTTACTTTAATTTTTTTTTTTACTCTACACTATTACACAATTACACTTTACACAATTACAATTACATAACTCTAAATCGCATACATTTTTAACATTTCCGATAACCTTCATCACACAAATATCGGGAATACATCATGTAAAAAGTATTGCCACTTTTACTTTAATTTTTTCTTTTTACCTTTACACCATATTACACAATTACTATATTACCCAATACACAATTACATTTACAAAAACCTTAAATCACATACATTTTTACAATTTCCGATACCCTGTACCACACAAGCATCCGGGTTAAATCATGTCAAAAGTATTAACTCTCTTGCATTAATTTTTTTTTACCTTTACACAATTACGCAATTACACCTTACACAATTACAATTACATAACCTTAAATCGCATACATTTTTAACATTTCCGATAACCTTAATCACACAAGCATCAAGATTACATTATGTAAAAAGTATTGCCACTTTTACTTTAATTTTTTCTTTTTACCTTTACACCATTACACAATTACTCTATTACCCAAGTCACTGTTACATTTACAAAAAACTTTAAACCACATACAATTTTACCATTTCCGATAACCTTTATCGAGATTACATCATGTAAAAAGTATTGCCACTTTTACTTTAATTTTTTTTTTACCCTTACACTATTACACAATTACACTTTACACAATTACATAACTCTAAATCGCATACTGTTTTACCATTTCCGATACCATTCATCAAACAAACATCGGAGTTACATCATGTATTGCCACTTTTACTTTAATTTTTACTTTAATTTTTTCTTTTTACCTTTACACCATTACACAATTACTACATTACCCAATACACTATTACAATTACAAAAATCTTACATCACATACATATTTACAACTTTTGATAACCTGTATCACACATTCATCGAGATTACATCATGTAAAAAGTATTACCTCTCTTACATTAATTTTTTTAACCATTACACAATTACGCAATTACACCTTACACAATTACAATTACATAACCTTAAATCGCATACATTTTTAACATTTCCGATAACCTTTATCACACAAATATCGGGAATACATCATGTAAAAAGTATTGCCACTTTTACTTTAATTTTTTCTTTTTACCTTTACACCATTACACAATTACTCTATTACCCAAGTCACTGTTACATTTACAAAAAACCTTAAATCACATACATATTTACAACTTTTGATAACCTGTATCACACATTCATCGAGATTACATCATGTAAAAAGTATTAACTCTCTTACATTAATTTTTTTAACCTTTACACAATTACGCAATTACACCTTACACAATTACAGATACATAACCTTAAATCGCATACATTTTAAACATTTCCAATAACCTTCATCACACAAATATCGGGAATACATCATGTAAAAAGTATTGCCACTTTTATTTTAATTTTTACTTTAATTTTTACTTTAATTTTTTCTTTTTACCTTTACACCATTACACAATTACTACATTACCCAATACACAAATACAATTACAAAACCTTAAATCACATACATTTTTACAACTTTTGATACTCTGTATCACACATTCATCCAGATTACATCATGTAAAAAGTATTAACTCTCTTACATTAATTTTTTTAACCTTTACACAATTACGCAATTACACCTTACACAATTACAATTACATAACCTTAAATCGCATACATTTTTAACATTTCCGATAACCTTAATCACACAAGCATCGAGATTACATCATGTAAAAAGTATTGCCACTTTTACTTTAATTTTTACTTTAATTTTTACTTTAATTTTTTCTTTTTACCTTTACACCATTACACAATTACTAAATTACCCAACACACTGTTACAATTACAAAAACTTAAATCACATACTAGGTTTTTATACTAAATAAATTTTGAAGTTTAAATTTTAAAAAAATATTAATTTTCTAATTCAATAAATTACATACATTTTTTTTAGTGCAAAAAGTCTCAACACTTTGGTGGTTTTTTTTTACCTTTAACGGATGCTATAACACGATTTTAGCGTTTGAAAATTTAAAAAATTATTTTATCATTGTTTTAGTCAACATTGGTAATTTTTTCAAGTTGTATGTTAGATTAAAAAAAAAATTTTTTTAGACAATTTTATTCACTGTTTGTAATGAATATTGTGCTTTTCAAATTTTAACTCTTGGACACTTCTATTCTTTTGCGTAAACCCACTGTTAGCCCAAAAAGCATTTATTTCATCTTACACAAACCGTGGTTTATTTGTACAGATATTAAAGACTATACCAACAAATATGGCAAAGCGTCTTGAAATTTTTAGGTTGGAATCTGTAGCATCTATAAACAAAGACCTCAAAACAATATCTGAACGGAGCACTTCCAACATGGTCGTTTTAACTCTAAAAAAATTCAACTTTTTATCAACAATACTAAATATTAAACTAAACAACGAATCCATATCTAAATCTTCTTCAATTTTTTTTTTTAGTGTACAATTTTACATAATCTTCTATGGAACAACCATGTTGTCGACATAGCTTTGAAAGTATCTAAAAAACTAGGATTTCTTAATAAACGTAAAATTTTTTTATCATTGTTCAACTTTTGCTTAAAAGTTCTAACAAATATTTACTGACAGTTTAGAGATGTAGAAAAAAAAAACTTTTAAGAGAATTTTTTTTAACCGTACTATCAACAAACTTATAAGCCACAAATATTCAAAGTCAATGTTTAATGTTTAAAATTTATAAAGAATTTTGCATTGATAAACAATAAGTGCTTGTGAAATAAATCTTACTACCGGTTCATTTTCAACACAGAATTTAACTTAAAATGTAACAAGCCTTATAGTGCTACATAAATTTGTTGTAATAGTTTGCAAAACTTAATAAAACACTATAAAAACTAAAACACAGTAAGCATTGCCAACCGTGACTTAAAGTGTCACTAAAAAAGCAATGAAAGCAACAGCTGCTAAAAAGAACAATATAATTGAGACATTTTTTACTCTTTTTTGCCATTTTACTAAATAATGTAATGTAAGTACTCTAAAAAGATACTGATGATTACTGTAATAAGTAAAGAAAAAATGTATAATTTTTATATCAAAACAACAAAAGACATTCTTTTAAGTAGAAAAGTACTTTAACCTTTATGTGACTGACAGGGTACCCGCGTACCCTTTTGAACTTTAAACATATATATTTTTGGCGTTTAAAATTGTTTTTGGTTAAAAAATATAGAATTATATTTGGGCAATTTCATTTCAAACGGACCAGAGCTGGAAGCATTAAGAAACTTGCTTATGTGTTATTTTTTTTTTCTATAACTTATTAGTAGTCCTTTGATTGGTATATGAAGGTATGAAACTCATAAAAAAAATTCTACTATTTTGTTTAATTTTATTGTTGTTTTTTAACTTAATCGCATTTTTTGTTTAAAAACCGCAATTTTAACTTAAAAGAAATAAATTTACTAATGAAATCAATCAGAAATTTTCCGTAGAATCCAAATCTAGCGCCATTTCAAGTCTATACCCTGTTTATAAGCCGCAAAAGCCATAAAACCATGTTTTTGTTCTCAGTGGGCTGGGCAAAAAGGAGCTTTTTTTAATTTTTTTTAACCGCCAAAGTTGACTTGTTTTGATGTAAATTAATTGGAAAATATAAATTTGTTTTATGTATTTAGGTTTTAAAGATCTAAAACTCAAAAAACTGCAAAATAAGCCTATTTTTCAACATAAACTTTTACAAATGCACATTTAGCAGTTTTCAGAGAAACTCTACATCAAATATTATTAAAATATTGAGTTTTGCAAACAATTCTACATAGAAAATAGTCAGTGTAGTGCATATCTGGCAAAGAAAAACACATCTATAAAAAAAAAAATTGTTCAACATTTACTTTTTAAAAATTTACCAAAGACATCTTTTGTCGCTTAAACTAATTTTGGGCCATTTTTCTCTTTGTTTGATAGTTTTTGCGCATGCGGCACAAATTTAGACTCGATCTATCAGCGCCAAAATTTTTGGTTTATCAAAATTTGTTGTTTTGTGTTTATAAAATTTTTTGTAAATATAAAAAAATAATTCATTTTTAACGCATTTTTTTCTAGATAGACTTTTTTATAGACGATGAGTACAACACTAACTATTTTTCATGTCAAATTGTCCCAAGAATTCAAATTTTTAATAATATTTGGTGTATTGTTCCTCTAAGCGCGGCTAAACGTGCATTTGTAAGAGTTTATGTTGAAAAATAGGACTACTTTGCAGATTTTTTGAGTTTTAGACACTTAAAACCCAAATAAACAAAACAAATTTATATTTTCCAATTAATTTACATCAAAATACGTCAACTTTGGCGGTTAAAAAAAATTTTAAAAATGCTTCTTTTTGTCCAGCTTACTGAGAACAAAAACATGGTTTTGTGGCTTTTGCGGCTTGTAAACAGTTGATTTCATATGTAAATTTATTTCTTTTGAGTTAAAATTGCGGTTTTTAAACAAAAAATTCGATTAAGTTACACGACAAAAAAACTTTAAAAAATTGTATAATTTTTTTTAATGAGTTTTATACCTTCATATACCGATCAAACTACTTATAATTTATAGAAACTAAAAAAAAAATACATAAGCAAGTTTCTTAATGCACCCCCCAGCTCCGGTTCGTTTGAAATGGAATTGCTCATTTACTGAATAAAAAATTAATTAAAAACTGTTTAAAAACGCCACTTTTTAAAAATTATTTGCGGTAAAACAACTTATTGCATCAAATTTCTAAAAATTTGAGGACACAGATTGGTCTTTTTTCTACAATGTGTAAAAATTTTATTTAATTATATTCAGGCATTTTCTTGCTGAGTTTGATTTTGTGAACCCTTATAATAGCGCAACTATTCTTTTCCCTTAAGGGGGCAGTTTGATGAGTGTCATAAAACTACGAGCAGAACTCACGTAATTTAGCTTTTTTTTTAAATCGTTTTTTTGCAACGTGTAGAGAATGCAATTTCCAGTCTAATGAAATATATAAAAATGTAAAACCTTCAATTGTTTATTAAATTTTGAAATTAATTTGTAATTTTTTTGTTGAAATATTTGCTTAAACTTTAAGAGTTATACTTCATTGAACATTAAACTTAGTAGTCTTTTTATTGTGCTATAAGATATTTTTTCTTAAATAACAATTGTTACAGTTCTGCTCGTAGTTGTGAATGTATGATAAAATGATAATTAAAATCATAATAAATGTCATATTATAAATTTTTTTTTTTTTTTAAATAAAATATTGACGTTACTATTGATTTTTTTTAATTGTGTTTAGTCTCAAATTGTTGTTGTTATATTGTAGTAAAAGTAAAAAATTTGCCGTTTTTAGAAAAGAGTAAAATATGGTCTCAAACATGATTGATTTTAAAAATTAGTAAATTTTTTGATGATAAAAAACAAATAAACCTATTACAGGTAACAAAACCATAGAAATATAATAAAAAACAAAAAAATATTCAACAACATCATATTGTTGCAATTGATTAAAAAAGACGTTTTAAAAAAATAGCAAAAATTTAATTTTTGGGATCGTAGTTTCTAAAAAACTATGCAAGTGTTACGCCTAGTTGTACAATTATTATTTTTAAAGAACGGTTTTTGCCGTCAAAACATTTAACTACACCTCTACTGCGCAAAAACTGCCGACTTTTTTTGTCTCGTGCTCATAGTATACAATATTACCAATTACCTAATTAACATACCTCTAAGGTATAATCTAATACCAGTATGTTTAAAACTGCTTGTTACTAGTGTGATGTGCCCTACATACAACCTCAAAACCTAATCGGCCTGTGTAAACGTAACATTTTTTTGCAACCCTTGAAGTTTAAATTCTAGTGCACAAAGCATGCTCTCAACGGCTATATAAAACTTGAATGCCAAATACGGTGTTAACACACAATCATAAGATATCATGCCAGTGAACGAATAATAATCTTTTACAGCTTAGTAGAACTCCAATATTGGCAAAGTACCTGGCATGCTACAATTTGTATGTACTTCAATGATTTCAATGCTTATGTACTTTGTTTTACACACTTTCAAAACCTTCTTTAACTTATGTAAGAATAATTTCAGATAGTTGTGAAGTATCTCAGTAACCTCTTTGTCACACCTCAAAGACTACACTTGATCTATGTGTGAATAACCTTAACAAGTTTTCAGACACTGCTTGTTTGTAAATAACATCATATACAGTACTTAATAATACAAAAGAAAAAAAAAATTGGTAAAACTTTTGTTAAAAAAAAATTACGTTCTACGCTATTGATGAGAGGGACAGAGATAAAAGTTATAAAAAAAATAATTTAAAAAATCTTTTACGCTCTTGAGATTTTACCCCGGTTTCATAATTGTAAAACAAAAAATGTACAGCCTGTTTGCAGGAGGCGGCCGTTATTGAGGAAAAGAATAAAAACCGCTTTTTTGAAAGTCACTTAATACGCTGTTGGTCTCATCAACCACCTTCAAGCAAGTTGTAAGAAAGTGATGTAAAGTTGCTGTAAAACGCACAACAAAAAAGATTCTTTAAAAAAACTCATATTGTGCTTGGCAGAACACAGTAAAGCAGACTGATGCTGAATTGCACCAATCTTGATCATCGGATTGGTCTGTTTAGATTAATTGATGCAACAGACAGTAGCGATTATGTATTTTTTCAGTTGCACTGTCACGACTCTAATGTTTTACGAGGTATGCCCAATGTTTTTCAAAGCAATTTAATTATTTTCATTACCATATATAGTTATGGAATTAATATTTAAAACTGAACTGGGTAAGTTAAGTTTTAATTATTATCGGTAAAGGCAACATTTTGGTAAAACTAAAAAAAGATTGTTTATAATATAAAAATATTATTGAAAACAAAATAACAAATGGTGTAACTAATAAACACAAAATAAAAACTTATAAAACGTTACTTTTGAATCTAATTTAATTAATTTAGAGTCTAAGATTAACTTAACATTTAACAAACTTACATAAAAAAATTTTGAGTAACAGATTGATAACTACTAGAGCACAAAAAAACCTGCAAATTTTAGACTAAAACTAAATACTTATTAAAAAATTTTAAATTAAAAAAAAAAAGTTTTTGCCCGAGATTGAACCGATCGAATATAATATCCACTATACTACAAATCAAGTTGTAACAATTGAGTTGATCTTGATTAATCTATTACCACAAGTACACAAATTTATTACTTTAAAACACACTCCTTAATTCAAATAACCGGCAGAAACTGGTTGGTTAAAATCAATAAATTTTTAGATGCTAAAAATAAAGAAAGTTCTGACTGATGGGCGTTGATGAAAAATTTGTAGGTTAAACCTGTCTTTCTGACCGACTTTTGTTAGTGCAATCTATTATAAGAGCAACTAATAAAAGGTTTTTCAATAAAAAGTCCAATTTTAAGTAAATTGTACACGCTTCAATAACGTATAGACATAATGAAAATTGATTATAGACACAATACAAATTTTGCCGAGACAGTTTGCAAAGTTTGTTGTGTTTTTGTTTAGTATGTATTACCTTCCTGCAAAGCTATTGTAAAATTAGTTGCAAAATTTACTGTCAGGTCATCTCATCCGGTCATCCGCTGTTGCCAATAGTGATGCAAAAAAAATGTTTGTTTATAGTAATTAAGGATTTGACAATCCAGTTTTTATTGAATACTATATAAAAATCTTAATGCAGTTGACGCAGGAATTGAAGTCGGTTAATCATAAAAATCGTTTTGTTTCTTGGGGCTGCAAATGCAAACAAGAAATAAAAATTTTTTAGAAAAAAAAATGTAGCAACAAAACAGAACTCTGGAGTTCTAAAAATTCTAAAACAATAGTCAAGAAATCTTTTTATTCCTAACAAGTTACTGTTTGATGCGGTTTAAGTACCAAAACAAGTGATTATAATAATTCTAGACAAACGTTTCCTATAGTAAGTACAACCCAAATTTACTTAAGTTACAACTGTTAGAACTTATAAAATATAATACCATAGTTGAACAACAATTTGAATTTAAGTCATTATTAAGTAAAAAAGCGAGTCAGTTAGCCAGCTTAATTACAACAACAACAGCAAACTATTAAATTCTGTAGAATATGTTGCAAAATTTTTATGAAAATAACAGAATCATAGTATAAAAGCATGTGCAAGGAGTTGTGTAAAATAAGTAACGGACTAATTAGCAATGAACACATGTACTAACAGCATTGAGATGCAAGACAATTAAATGGAGCCAGTTGTTAGTTAGTCTAGTTGTGAGAAAGATTCACAAACAACAAGAGAGTGGGAATTATTATTACCTAATACAAGAACATAAAGAACATAAATTCAATGCATTAAAAGCAGTTAACAGTTTGAGTATAGAGATTAAATCACAACAACTCTAACATGGATCCAACAAAAAACGACCACTGATGACGCACGTTTCAATAACATGTTATTTTTGTGATAAAGATCACAGTTTATATATGTACGTGTGTTAAATTTAAAAAACTTCCACTTCAAATGCGGATCAATACGTGCGAGAAAAAAAGTTATGTTTCTCTCAAACATATATGGTAGAGAAAAGTAAAGCTCGCAGATGTTTCAAATGCAATAGAAAAGATCATACACTTGTGCATCTTGAGAACACTATAGCAGTACAAGCAGAGACATTTGGTGACCAAAAATATAAATAAACAATAAAATTATAGATAAACAAGAGCAATACATATAGGCAAAAATGATGTTGGATTTAAGAGCCCAAACCATTTTTTAAGCAGCAAATTTGTAGTTAGATTTAAAATAATAAAATTCGTTACAACATCAATTGAAAAATAGATGGCATTTTATCAGCAGGAGTGCTCTCTCTATTATGGTGTGACGACTTTATCAGGTCTTAAGAAGGCCTTCTTAAAAAAAAAACAAAACTTAGATGGATAGTTTTAAGAGGTAACATTGACCAACAAAAAGAAGATGGAAAGATTTTAAAAGATGAAAAAGGTAGAGGAGGTCAATTATTTGACAAAAAAAAAAACAAAAAATATTTTCAATAATTTGGCATAAAATTGCCACTATGAGAAGAGCCAAACTTGGCTACACTATAATTTTCCCGTTTGCTAACTATCAGACGTTACTACTCAATAGAACAAAACAAACAAAAAATAACAATTTGCGTCAACAATATTATTTGTTTATAAAAAAGAGCAAAGAACTGGGACATATGAAACATGTCCAGAACTTAGGAAAAGATTAGTTTTATTTAACATATCATGCAGTCTTGAAGAACAGTTTAACAACTAGCTTACGTGTAGTTTTTGATGCTTCAGACCGTTCTACCACTAAGGAGTCTTTTAATGATATTTTACAGATTGGACCAGTACTACAGCAATCTTTATTTGAAATTCTTGTAAGATTCAGAACCCACAAATATGTGTTAGTTGGTGACATCAAATATTATGGAGGTACAACACAAGCAATCCAATTTAAAAATATGAACTTCAAACACAACCTCTGTATTATACATAGCAACAAAATGTTTTCAACAACTATCCGAAAAACCACATAAAATGTTTCCTGACGCAAGTAAAATTATAAAGAAGGACATGTTCATGTATGATTTGCTAACGATAAAAGGACAGTCAGTCGTTTGCTAGATGAAATTACGTCAATTTTGGCAGAAAGAGAATTTAAATTAAGAAAATGAGCAAACAATGACAAAGCGTTATTATCACCAATACCTGCAAAAGAAAATTAAATAATGAAACTAGAGATGGCACAACAAATACTCTGAACATAGAATGGAACGCTCAACAAGACACACTTCAGTTTATTATAAACTATAAATAATTTGATTGACTATTGCAAATTTATTCAATCCGTTAAGCCTAGTAGACCCAGTAGTAGTAACAACAAAAATACAAATGCAAAAATTGAAGACATTAAAACTGGTAGGAGATGAACCCATACCAAATAAAGTTACTTTTGTCTGGACATAATATCTAAATGACTAAAGAAATTTAAAAAAAACCTTGTTTAGTAAACATTGGCAAATTTGTGTAAACTCCCACAGATTTTGTGACGCTAGTGAAAGAGCTTATGCAGTACTACGGACATACACGTAAAGTCAACACTAAATTAATTTGTAACAAGTCACCGGTAGCTCAATAAAATTTACAATAATACCTCGGTTAGAACGTTTAGTTATGCAAACTTCTAGAAAATAACAACCAAAGCGCTTAGCAGATACCAATAAAGGACATTCAATGTTGGACAAATTTTTGCATAGTTCTAAATTGGTTGTCGTTGAAACCATTAACATGAAAACTTACAAAGGAAATAAGGTTCAAAAAATTCAACTGACTTAGCTTTAAAAAGCACATCGGTTAAAATAATTATAAACTCAGGTTTACTGGCCTAGCATGGTTAACTCAACCACAATCAAAATGGCCTGCGTTTGTAATACAAAAAAGCAAATCATTTGAAAAAAAAAGAACATACCAATACTAAAATTTGCAATGAAGATAAAAAAACAAATTTGGCGAGTAGATACTTTTTGTTATCGACTTGTTATTAGTTGGATTTAACAACTTGCTACTAATTCAAATTGTAGCATCCAAGAAACTAAGGAAATATTAAATAAAGAATAATTCATTGCTGCCGACCAAACTTTTAGAGTAACTCAGGAAAATAGTTCTACAAAAAAAAGAAGCTTGTAGCATTACGTCTATTTTTTTGACAAGAATGGTATCCTAAAACTCTTAATTCTGCACTAGTTTCAAAAGAACATCTATTTACTTCTTCTTCTTCTTCTTCTGCTTTTAGTAGGCAAAGGTTGCCTGTTCCTTCTGAAAGCCTCGTCTTATTTTGGTTGCTCTTGGGATGTCGACTGCCAACTATCCCTAGGGTTTTTTTTTTGCCGGGTTTGTCATTGCGGACTATTTTAGCTATTCTGGTTTCTGACATTGTGGTTACGTGTTCGTTCCAACAGCGTCTATGCTGCTTTACTCATTGCACTGCATCTTCTACCTTGCATTTTTGTCTTATGTGTGTCGTCTGTTGTTTGTCCCACACCGTGTATCCGGCAATTGTTCTTAGTGCTTTCATCTCTGTTGTCCGCATTTGTCGTTTGGTTGCTGCCGTGTCCGCTCTCGTTTCCCCCCCCCCATACGTCAAGACTAGCCGTACGCATGTTTTGTAGATTCTTAATTTGCAATGGGTACTAAGGTATTTGTTTTTCCAAATATTTTGCTTTAGGTGTCCCGATATCATAACAGTTTTGTTAACTTGGTGTTTGACGTCGTCTTTCAGGTTCCCGTAGCTGGATATTTTGCAGCCCAGGAGTGAAACGACATTACCTGCTTGATTGTTGTGTTGTCGATTGCTAGCTTGCATTGCACGGGCTCTCTTGAGATGGTCATTGATTTGATTATGGCTATTGCAATAGACATGTTATATTTTTTGGCCGTTGTTTTAAATTTGTGCAATAGTAGCTGCAGGTTATTTTCTGTGTCCGCTATTAAGGCTGCATCATCCGCATAGCATATGATGTTTATCTTGTTGTTACCAAGTCTGTATCTTGGGTCACTTGCCTTAACGGTGTCGATGATCTTGCCCATGATGACGTTGAACAATAATGGACTGAGACTGTTCCCTTAACGGATTCCCGAGTTGGTTCTTATCTCTTTGGTTAATTTCTTGTTAACTCTTATTTTGGTGGTATTGTTGGTATTTAGTTTTTTAATTATAGGGATATATTCTCTAGGTACTTCTCTTTCTTTAAGTATCGTTAAGACGTGTCTAAGCTGTATGCGGTCGAATGCTTTTGTGAGATCCACAAAGCATATAAACTATAGTGTAGAGCGGTTTTTCCTGAAGCCTTGTTGTTTTTTGTTAATTGAGATGATGTTGGATATTTCTTTTGCGATTATGCTCGTGAAAGGTTTCATTGCGGAGCTAAGCAGTGTTATGCCCTTATAGTTCAATGGTTCCTTTTTGTCTCCCTTTTTGAATATTAGTATGGTAATACTTCTTTTCCATTTGCTTAGTGTTTTTCCCTGTGTTATTACTGCATTGAACAGTCTTATTAATTTGTTGGCGAGCGGTTCCACACCGTGCTTGATGAGTTCATTGACTATTTCATCTTCGTTTGGTGTTTTCCTGTTTATTAGTTTAGCTATTGCACTTCTGATCTGTTTTTCTGTCATTGTTTCTCTTTCTTCAGTCTGTTATCTATGCTCCTTTCTATCCTCCTCTTGGTCCTGGCTTACGTAAAGTTGTTGGAAATAGTCAACCCATCCTTCTTCAGTTATAGCTTTGATTTCTATGCTCTCGTTTGTTGCTTTCTTTTGACCTCTAAGCATTTTCCAGACTTTCTTCGGTGCTCCGTACATGTCGTGTTCTATGTCTGCACTAAATTTTTGCCAGTATTTGTTCTTTATTTTCCGGATTCTTCTGTTTACTTGATTTCTTGTCAAGATATAGTTGTCGTGGGCCTTTCGTGTTTGTTTGCTCTTAAAGTCTAAATAAACTTTTTTTTTCCTCGGTGATTCTTTTTAATTCTTTGGTGAACCAGGGTTTGGTGGTTGGTTTTGCGTTTAGGTTTACTGTCTTCTTCCCTAACGCTTCCTTTGCTGCCTTATGTATGTTGTTTTTGATTTTGTTTCAGCTAATGTCAATGTTATTAGTCTCACTGGTTGGATCGAATGTAATATGTTGTTGTAGGCGGTTTGCATAGAGCTTTCGTGTACTTTCTGCGTCCAGTGACTGGATGTTAAATGTTGTAGCATATATAGGTGTTCTTTTTGTAGATGGGGCAGCGGTAGTTCTTATTTTACACAGTACTAGGTTATGGTCTGAGCCTATATTTGCAGAGGGTAGGCTTCGGACGTCTATTATCTGGCTAGGGGGTATGGCTCTGTTGGTAATAATAAAGTCTATTAAGGAATTGTTGTTTCCACCGCGGCCGTTATGTAGAAAGATGTAGTTTTGGTACCTTCCAGTGCCTCTGTCTCTTTTTTTTTTTTCTGATATTGCGCATATATCGATATTGTGGGCGTTTAGCTCTAGTATTATTTTGTGGTCCTTATTGTTGAAAGACATTACGTTCCAGCATCCTCTTCTTAAGTGGTGCCGTTTTCTCATTGTCCGTGGTGTTGCAGTGGTCGTCGACGGTGTTATCAGTCCGTTGTTCGAGGCATTTCTTCCAGTTCTGTGAGCTACTGTTTTTTCTTACCTTAGGCAGGTTGCTGGCCTCACCCCTTCTCATTTATCTGGGCTTGGGACCGGCGGCGACATCAGGTGAGATACTCAATCTACCCCCCAGACTGTCACCGGCTGAGTTACATCTAATTATTAATTTGATAATTCACGCAAAGCACCTTAGAATTTGTCATAAAGGAATTAAACTAACCTTATCGACTACATGCAAAAAATATTGGTCAATATGCGGACGTTTGGCAGTACAACCACAGCCACAAAAAAGCATCTTTTGCTTTCGAAATTAGTAACAAAGCTCATTAATGGGTGATCTTCAAAACAGAGTTATTCCAAGCAAACTTTTTTTTTATACTGGAATTGATTACTGCGGTTCAATTGAAGTAAAGAAAGGAACAAAAAGTTAGAAACAAATAAAAAAAGCTTATTTTTGTATTTTTAAGGCCGTACATATCAAAATTGTCAGTGATTTGACTACTAAATGTTTTTTATCAACACTAAATTGTTTTGTTGCAAGACGTGAAGTAGCAGAACATATCTGATAATAGAACCAACTTTGTTGGAGCTAACAACGAGAGAAGATTCATTTTGTGTACGTTGTTCTGTTTTTGAAGATTCAAGCATAATCGATCACAACCACAAAAAACAAAACCAAAACTTGTGCTCATATATAAAGGTTTACTAAATAAAAATAATATTATTTTATAAACAAATTTGATACATATTATGCAGATTTAAGCACAGTAATAGTAACATCATAAATGTTTATTTAAAATTTAAAGGTAATTTATGATTATATGATTTTGAAACAACTTGTCTCATAAAAAATGTTTTTCTACAATTTAAACTAAGCATTTAGATTACCAAAGAATAAAAATACAAAAGTAAAACTTAAAAAAATTGTTTAAAAAAGATATCTATGGATCTACTTATTTCTAATATGCATAAACAAGAAAAACAAAAATTAGCAGTAAAATGGTTTGTGCAGTAAAAAATTGTGAATAAAAATCTGAGTAATTTATGCAATACATTTGCAAAGTATTTTGCTAACTGCACTGTACTAACCTTAAGATAATTTTCAATTGTCTACAAGTTTAAATGTATTTAAATATTTTATAAAATTTGTGACTTTATTTTGTTTAAATCTGAAAGTTTTAATTATTAACAATAATCAAATTGCGCGAATTTATTATTAAAATTTAATACTTTACTTTTAAACTAAGTATTTTAATTAGTACAGTACAGTACTTAAATTCGATAGATTTAAACTTGCTTTTAATTCTGTATTTCAAATGTTTGAATATTGAAATAACTATATAAAAGCTTTCAAACAAACAACAAAAAGCGATTATCTACAAAATATCATAATTTAATAAACTCAAAAACCACCCATCAATAGCATCAAACTCTCCATTTAAGTTCTCCGATATAAAAAACATTCAAAGCAACAAAAGCGAGATTACTTTAGCTGGCGGGCGCGTCCCCTTACTTGCAAAAGATTATCCGCCATCTTAAAAGCCCTCTTTAAGAAAAGAAGAAAAAAAAAACGCTAATATCTTCGCCCGATACACATCTTTGATATAATATTTTTTGTCTATAGACGATAAATCAGTCAGTCAAATGACGGCCGCGAAAGCGTTTGATGTGAGCCGGATTTCCGAGCGTCAATCTCTTGGGGGGATACACCGTGCTTACATATTTATTAAGCCATTTTCTTTTGATATCCTCTCGCGAAGAGATCGATTGACAAATTAGTAATGCACGATAAAAAATTTATATATGAAAAATAATAAAACAGATGGGATGATTAATTGTGCGCTGCATTTTTTGTTCTCGTGCCGAGCACGCGAACGAATTTATTAATAGTCATATTGATGAGCATTATAGGTAATTGGGTGATCGAGGGGTTGATAGGGGTTGATTAAATGTATTTAATGATTGTCATCGTGTTTAACATATGGCTGCAACAGTTCATTTTTATGTACCGGTGATAACTGATGCATAACGGTTTTTTATGAAAGTAGAACGGAATTATTAATAGATTGTATCATGTTTATTTTAATAATATTGATGACTTTTACGTCTGTTGTAGCCGTGATCGTCTAGTGGTTAGGACCCTACGTTGTGGCCGTAGTAACCCAGGTTCGAATCCTGGTCACGGCAATGTGTAAAAACATTGTCACGGAGCAGACTTTTTTACATCATAATTACTAAGAAAATTCATCATTTTTATATATCAAGGTGTGTCAATAAAGACAAAATTCGCAACATAATATAAATAATTAATGAAATAATCAAAAATATGGCAAAAAAAGAGGTGAGCTAGACGGTTAAAAAAGGACAACGGCTGGCCATATAATGTGTGACTTATTAATTATTTACGTAATTAATTCGTGTCGTTTGTCCGTTGGAAGTGTTTAATAATAATAAAAGGCGAAAGTGTCCGGCCCCGAAATCCGGCGTCGGTAAATCACGAGCAGAAGTAATTATGAGTGTGATGATTCCTCAGAGATACTCGCGCTTTAATATACTGATTACGTGACATCATTCTATATTAAAATTAAAAACCGGGCGTGGCCACTAAATTACCGCCACCTTCGCCGTGTGCGAGCTCTGGGACACCGGAAAAAAATAAATAAATAAATATAGTGTCGGACCACCTGCTTTTTTTGTGGCACTCGCCAATTAATCACTGGTGGATATATTTAATGGAGGACATTACCACAGAGAAACGTTATAATTTGTTGGACTTAAATTGAAAACTTTAGATTTTTGAAGCAAAATATAATTGAACTGAAATAAAAAAGTTATCCAATTTTATTATTTATATTCTTAGTAGAAGAACTAATAAACATTAATTAATAACAAATAAAATTAATTTGTAATATTTAAGAAATTTTTTAGGAATTTGAGCGATTTTTTAAATATCACAACAATATGCGATGGCCGGCAATCGAACCCAAATCAATGATTGAAAAGCAACTATGCTGATTATTACATCAATGACACACGTCTATAGAAAAAAGAAAGTATAAAATGTATTATTACATACACAGATAATTTATTTGTTGTTTAAAAGAGAAGATAAAAAACTAATTTAATGTATAAAATTAAGTCAAAAATTGAACAGAGCACGTTTTACTCCATTAGCATCTAATTATTTATTACTATTTTGTATAATAACAATAAAGCCTTCTTGTGTGTACTACCTTGTTGTGGTGAAAAGGCTGAGTACCTTTTGATTGAGTTATACCGGCGGAAGTCTAAACTCCTAACAGGGCCACCCATTCAGCAAAACCAAATGTACTCGAAAGCCTATCCTGGTTAACATTCTCCATTTTAATTTAAATTTTTCTTTTCCTTTCTAAACTGGCGGTAGGTAAATCGCATTTTCTTTTTTTTATTATGTGAAATCTCAAATTATGGCCGAGAATGTGCAATCAGATGACATGAGTTTTAAAATCTGCACAGGTCAGTCAACTACCAAAGTTATATGACAATGCTTTAGTAGCGGTAGGACTAATTGTTTGGAAGTTGGTTTAACTGATTGCGATGACCCAATGGATGCTGCTATCCGGCATTGGATTTTTTATCTTCATCTTTGACAAAACAGAAAAAGTCAACTAAAAGTATTTAGCCAAATACTTTTTTGTGTAGACGTAGTGAGATGTTGGTCTTAACAAGTGGCCTATAAGAATAACTTACGCATGGCAATACTTTTTGTTTTTTTTTTTTCGCTGCGTAAATCCTGATATTATAATGTCCTTGTCATACTATTCTAGATTTGGCAGTAGTCCTACGGATTTTCAAACAGAGTCTGCGGCACGCTGCCGTCCCCAGCCCTTTTCTTCTTATAGCCCTTAACTTTGTCTGCCTTATTTGCCTTTTTGTATTATTTTTATCTGCACTGACATCCAGCTTTGCAGTCTTTTTTTTCTCTAATTCGTGTGCTATTTATTTTAGTTATTTGGTTTGTCTTCAAATACGTTTTTAGTTGTTTTAAACTTCGTTTACTTCTTCTTTATTGTATCCTTTTTCCTTCATAAATAATTTATGCAATTCTATTAGTTGTATTCTTTTTGACAGTTCTAAATTTGTTAGTTTTACCTCTAGTGATATCCTTGTATCTCCATTTGGGATTACTTCGTTGGGTCCTTTTGTTGCCAGATATATTCTGAACATCTCAAAAGTTGCGTCATCTGTCAACCTTAAGATAGAATATCTACTATTTGGTATTCTCTCTTTTCTTTTCTATAGCTTTTATTTTGTGTGTTTGTTTTGGTTTTTTGATTTTTGTCTTTATTCTTCCACTTCCAAACTCTTCATTTTTTTCTTAGTACTATTGTTGCAAAATTTGTTAGCGCTTTCTATTCATTTTCATTTTATAGGCACTTTTTAATGATTGTTGTTTTATTCACTTTGCCAGTATATTTTTTGCATTATCGTGTGTTTTTTCTGACAGAATATACATTTTTTGGTTTGTTTCATTTTTTTAATTTTTTGCAAAATTTTTCCAAAGGTTCGGTCAGTATTTGTGTTGTATAATAGCACGTCTCGGATTTGTTTTTGTCTTTTGCTCTTAACTTTGCTTTTTCTTTATTGGTTCTTTTTTTTATTAGTTTCTTTATTTCTATCCTTTCTTCCACCATCATATCCGAGGACAGTATTGCCGTAATCACCTCTACTGCTTCCTGTGACACCGTTCTGTAAGCCCTGCTCATCCTTAACAAGCTGGCTCTTCTAGCTCCTCTTATTTTATTCCTGTTTGTTTTGTCGTTACGGTTTCTCCTTATGTTTCTGCGGCGTATAACAATTTGCTTCTTGCTGCTGACCAATCTCAACAAAAGTTTAGAGAAAATAATCATCAACTGTTAGGTGTAGCTTTTCTTAAATTTTTCAAGCAAAATTACAAATTTAAAGTAAAGGTAAAAACCACTAACTCAAAAACATTATGTCTAAGTGTTCTTCAAAGATTTGTTATTAATTTCACTTTTTATGCAATTGTGGTAAAAAATATTGAGGCTTTGGTAGTTACACTTGTACATAAATGCATGGCAATTTGGTCATCTGCATAGCGCGAGATATTCTACACGTTCTGACACGTCAATTCCAGACTACCATAGACAAAGTGAACAGGGAAGCAAACGTAAGATATTTCTGTTTCTGTGCAACAAAAACTACGTGCGTGCATTTTTACCGTCTTAGTAGACTTTACCGGAACCCCGCTTGTGTTTTGCTGGGTTTCAATATTACGTGCGTTAAAACAGTTTGTTTCTTGAGGCTCAACAAGCAAAAAGGTATCACAACAACCGTCAACAAAATAAAGCAACGCAAATATTTGCAGTTCTACCGTAAGTAACGCAAGAACTGAAGATGAGTTTCAATGTTTTTTTTTTTTTTTTTTTTTTTTTTTTTTTTTTTTTTTTAGGACGTAGTGAGTTGTTTGGCTCTCAACAAGTGGCCCTTAAGAATAACTTACGCATGGTAATACCTTCCGGTTTTCTTCTCTGCGCAAATCCTGTTGTTTTAATGTCCCTGTCTAGTTTCAATGTTAATTATTCAATAGTATTTGATGTTGGATTTAGCAAATTTGCACACTAGTTGATGACAAAGATAAAAGATCGTCTTAATCTAACTTTCTAGAGCAAACGAGTAACTTGTTCTGACGACTTAAAAAGCAAGTTTTTTGAAATTGTTCACTACTCAGACTCTCTTCTATTGTATGCGGACGGTTTAAAAACGGATTGAAAAGTGGAAAGTGTTTTTGTCTTAGACTGTATGACTCATTTATAGTTTTACCTTAAAGAGACTGTAGTATTCGCCGTAGATTTTTTTTTTTTAATACGAGATTTGTCTTCAGCTGTTTTCCTTTTCTTAACCGTGATATCTATTTGTTTTGGTTCATCTAGTCATCTTCCTGGAGTAATCTATCTTCCATAGCTTCATCGACCTCATCCTTAAATAATCTTCTAGGTCTTCCTCTCTTGCGCTTTCCCTAATTCCTAATTGTATTGTATCCATTTTTGTAACTCCGCAGCTTCTTCTCCAGAACTCCATCTCCGTTGCTTTTATTTTACCCTTAGTTTTTCAATTTATTATCCAGTTTTCGGCACCGTATGTCATTATAGTTTAAACTATTGTATTGTAAATTTTCTATGTTGTGTTTTTTGTAATATGTTTGTCCCATAGCACTAGATTTAGTTGTTTTATAGACGCTCTAGCTTGTCCTAGCCAATTTTTAATTTTGTTTTTTGTAGTTCCAGTTTTTGATATTATGCATCCTAGATATTTGAAAGTTGCTGTTCCTTTAATCTCTCTAGTTTCATCTAGTACTAGATTTTGTGTTGTTAGGTATTTTGTTTTGTCAAAGTTTATTTCTAGTCTAAATTTATTGTATTCTTCTTCCAGTTTCCGGAAAATGAAGCTTATAGTCCGGGAGCTGGTAACAAAAAAGTGCAAGAGTTTAGGAAAGGCTGATATTTTGAAAACGGACTGTTTATTGGTCATAGAACGCCTCTGCAAAGTCAGCCCCCAGGTGTCGGGACACCTGGCGATGGCACGCTAAGAAAGGTGTAATTTAACACCTTACTTAGCGTACCCAAAAATTGTTTTGGAAAAGCTGAAAATTCATCGGCAAATAGTCGATGCATTACAAAACCTTAATCAAGCAGTCAGACAGTAATAACCAAACGCACGGCGTCAGCACAGTTGCGTACATGCTACAAGAACTAACTTAATGCAAATGATTTGAAAAAGCTGAAATTTGGAAATATGTCAAATCACGTAATTAAATTCATAAAACAAACAGTCAGACATAGTTTTTATAAGAACCCAATCAGTCAGCACCCAATTGAAGTCGTGAAAAAGCGCACGTCAAGAAATTTAAAAAAAAAACATTCATTCATTGCGACATAGTTGCAACAAATACGTCACGGCATCAGTTTAATAAAATCACTCGTTCCGTTCCTACGTGCCACGTGGAGAAAATATGGAAAATTTGTGTGCTATTTGTGTATTTTGTATGAGAGGAGACAAAATATTGAAGTTTACCACAAGTACTCTTACAAGATGCAAATCAATTTTAAAAATTCGTCAAAATAATAGTATATCCTTCAATAATGTAGTTTTACCGTTACATTCTAATAATGAGATTCAAGGTTATCATGTAACATGCTGTAGAAAATATACAGCTCTGGGGAAGAAATTCAGAGAAACCTTGCTTAATACAACCATCTCCGAAACGAGGTAAGTCAATATTAATTTAAACTATTAACGAAATAATTTTAATATATTTGAAATTTAATTCTCATAAAATGAATTTTTATCAATAATTGTTGATTATGTAATAAGTTAAATTATTACCATGCCAACCAAATACTCGTATGAAAATAAGTTTATCCGATAAAAAATTGAGCTATCTTACAAATATTAATGTAATTTAATATTAATTCTATTTTAGCACAAGTGCTAGTTCTTTGCCAACTGAGACAAATATAAAATCAAGCGAGCCATCATGTTCTCAAACAAGGTACAAAAAAATATATTATAGTTTGATAGCAAAATGCTTTTGTTGATAGCAATTATTAATATATACAAATAATTGTTTTTTAGTAATAATAAATACCGTCATGCTGATCTAGAGCAAACTACTTCTGAAAGTAGTTTACTCTCTTCGGAAAAATTAAGCAAAAATACTGGTGACGTTGAAGATGTAAGAGACGTAGAATCATGCATTATCTGTGATAAAGCACGAAAGAAACATAATGGAGGTTGGCATTCACTGCATACATCAGGAAATAATAGTATCGCAGCTAGGATTGTAAAATGTGCCACTAAAGCTAATAATTTGAGATTGCTACAAAAAATTGATGATTTTTCATCTTCCAATTGTATGATCGCATATCACAGAATATGCTTAACTAATTTTGAACGCCAGTGTGAACGCAGCTACGCTAAGGAACGTACAGAATATCACAAAGCGCGGGATTGTCATAAATTAGCTTATGAAGAAGTATGTAATTACGTTGACGAATTTGTCATTAAAAACAAATCAACCGTTCATCTTACGCTGCTACGGACGATCTACGTCAATTGTTTAAATCGTGAGTACAAATATGTCTTTGACGCCTCACCAAAAAAGTTTCATTGTGATTATCTCGAAAATAAATTATCGGAAACATTTTCCAATAAAATAAGAGTTATTTTACATAAAAAACAAAAAATAATTGTACCGTTCAGTCATAATTTTTCAACAGAGGATTTGGATCAACTTGATGATTCTGATATTATTAAGAAAGCAGCATTACTTTTGAGGGCTGAAATACTACAAATCAAACTCAGAAAATTGCCAGACAATGTCACGGTTAAAAATCTAACGGACGGGGAGTGCATAACACCAAAAAATCTTACTGACTTTTATACAACATTGTTAAGCTGTACGGACTCACGGCGACAAACTAGTATTAAGCGGCAGCGATTAATATCATCATATGCACAGGACGCGATTTATGCAGTTTCCAGCGGACGTATAAAAACTGGAAAGCACGTAACACTTGCAATAGCTTTGAAGAGCTTGACTAGTAGCAGAAATGTTGTTAATATTATTAACAGGTTTGGTCATTGCTGTAATTACACTACTACTGAAAAACTTAAAACGGAAGCAACTTATGTTGCTAGTTCCAGATCGCAAATTTGCCCCGACGATATAGTTACAAAACCAAACCTTCATACGGGATT
The DNA here is from genome assembly GCA_963932245.1 of Tachinus rufipes. NCBI lineage: Eukaryota > Metazoa > Arthropoda > Insecta > Coleoptera > Staphylinidae > Tachinus > Tachinus rufipes. The sequence goes on from OZ010748.1 coordinate 59,780,861, forward strand.
AGCTATTGATAATTTTGATCGATTTGTTGATACTTTAACTGGCAAAGACACTTTACATGACACTGTGGGAATTATATTTCAAGACATTACTGATGAGATTACTAAAAAAGAAGATACTGTAGAACAACTTAGTAAAGAATCTGTTAAAAAAAAAACGCAGGCGAATGTCTCAAAGTTGGTGAAGAGTGTGGAGAGACATATATACAACTCAGCGATGATTTGGCTATTGCTAAAATTGCTTTGCAAATACAGTCAACAGAAAGTCCTCGATTTAATAATTTGTTTATTCATCTTGGTTCATTTCACGTTATGATGGCTTATTTTAAAGCTATTGGAAAAGTTATCGATAATTGTGGATTGACCAATATAATGATTGATGCTGAATTATTAGCTAGTGGTTCGGTCAATGGATTCATCACGGGTAAACATTTTAACCGGTGCAAACGACTTCATCCTATAATAAGTTTGGCAATATCTATTTATTTACTAGTCAACGAAAGCCATTACAAAATAAGTATATATTTACAATTTAAAAAACATAAATTAAACATAAAACAACTAATATTAAAAATAAGAATAAAACTTAAATAGTTACAAAATATAAAAAAGGTCACGTATGGGTGACAAGTGCACGTCGCAGGGTATTAAAAGAATCTTTAAAAAAATCCACATTAACTTCGTTGGCATGCCGCAAAATACGTGTAGATGCAGAGTGCACCGCATAATCAGTGCGTTTGAACGGTATATGAAATAAATAGTCATTGCGTAAAACTCGAGCTGGGACATGTATACCTATAGAGCTGAGCAAGTCAGGACAGTCAATAATCCCACGAAGCACTTTAAAAACTAGTGTCACGTCAAAATTAAAACGTCTTTTTTCAAGACTAGTCATGTTAAATGTAGAGAGCAGTTCCGTGTAGCTGCCTGCAATGTTGCATTTATACGCCAAAAAACGAACAAACTTTTTTTGAATCTGTTCAATTTTTCCTTTACTGACGGCGGTGTATGGTGACCATACATTAGAACAATACTCGAGATGGGGACGTACTAGAGCGTTGTAAAGGATAATTAGAGTACGATGGTCACAAAACTCTGTAGAGTTACGCTTGACAAACCCTAAAAATTGATAAGCTTTAGCCACAACAGTATCGATATGTAGTGTAAATGAAAGGCTTGAATCAAACGTAATGCCTAAATCACGAATAGTGTTGACTCTTAACAACATTACATTCATGAGACAGTAACCATACATCACCGTAGACTGACGTCTAGAAAAAGTCATCACTTTGCATTTATTTAAATTAAGTAGTAAGTTATTAGTCTGACACCAACTAGAAAAAATCTGTACTTCTTTATTAAGTAGTATAACATCATCTAAAGACTGGATTTTCATAAAGATTTTTATATCGTCCGCAAATAATAAACAACGCGCATTAGAAAAACAATGTACCACATCATTGATAAAGATATTGAACAGTAAAGGTCCAAGATGTGACCCCTGTGGAACACCCGACGTAACATCAATATTACGAGAAACGCACTGACCAATGCGCACGAATTGAGATCTGTTAGATAAATAGGATTGAATCCACATTAACAAGGTGCCATTAACTCCAATACCACGTAGTTTCATAATTAGTATATTGTGGTCAACGGTATCAAAAGCTTTTGAAAAGTCAGTGTAAACTGAATCTACCTGGAATCTGTATTCGAGCGCATCTGTTATATAAGATTCATACAACAAAAGGTTGGAAGATGTCGATTAGCCCGTTCGAAAACCGTGTTGATTGAGAGCAATTTCAGATTGCAGAATGGCAGTCAATTGACAGGTAATTAACTTTTCAAAAACTTTTGGAATAACTGATAAAATAGATATAGATCTATTCTACACTTTAAACGTTTTTTGAGAGAGAATGATCTTAAAATTATTGAAGATATTATAAAATATCTTAAATATTTCGGCAAAAATTGCACAAGCACTCCAGTTATAGATTACGAGCCGCTTTTAGAGATCATTGAAAAATACGAGAAATACCGTGAACAAACTATTAATGGCAAGCATGGCAAGACACCCCAGTATTTTATAAACTATGCAAAACTTGTTGAAAACTATTTATTGTTTAATGCAAGTATTCGAATTGCTAACTTCGAACTGCTCAAACATATGTTGCCCAAAATATAAATTTTTTTTTTTTTAAATCAACCCAATTACGCACGATGGCTTGTTAAGTATCATCACAATTTATGTAAAATTGATGACACTCATCCTGGACTGAGAAACTCATTTGAACGTGGTTCTTTTGGAGTAAAACGGACTAATAAACCTTTTTCAAGACAGCTGATAGACTTGACGCTGGAACAAACAATAAATGCAGATGCGGCAAATAAGTTGACGGGCATACTTCATTTAACAAATTCGATTGCGGCCCGTCAACGTTGGTGTAAAAGCCACAGCATACGATTTTCGTTAATTTCAACCATCCTACAGGAAACAGGTTTAACAAAGAATCAAGACATTACGGCAGATTTGGAAAAAAACAAAATAAAAAAGAGTACAGCACAAATAAATAAATTTTTTGAAGAAATTGATCAAAATTTGAATCCTTTTGATGGAAATATAGACAAGCGAGAACATTTCAATATTTCCAATGGTCATGCTGCAAACAGTTCTATAGCGGAATTTTTATTAAAAGCAAATGGTAACAAATTACGTGAAAAATTTATATCCGAATGCGAAGAAGACCCCAACCGATTTGAGAAGCCAATCAAAAGAACCAGAATTGCAACGTTTGCAAATGTTTTAAAAAAGAAAAAAATTACTGTACACGGCAAAGTACAAGAAATACGTCTGCAACGTAATCTTTTTGGTCAACTTCTTGCAGTTTCTTTGGAGCAAAAAATAGATATAGAGAAAGTTTTATCGATTCCGTTGACTCCCGTGCCGTTGTCTTTGTGTCATTTGGACGGAACAATATGCAAAACCAACAAATCCGTTTTGTTGAAATGCTTAGAACTTGAAGTGAAAGATCCCGTACTTCCATCTCACAAAGATGTAATTTTGATAGACGGATTTTTTAATTTGCATTTAAATGAAAGATGTACCGCAAACGTTTGGCAATATCTCGAAGCAAATTTTGAAGAATATAGTGAAAAACAATAGCAAAAGTATCGCTCTTATTTTTGATCAATATTGTTTCTCTTCGATAAAAGACAATGAACACTCTCTCCGTGACACTTGTGAAAAATGTAATTATCATATTAGTGAAGAAGAGCAGAGTCGACCTGCGGATTTTGCAAAAGAACTCCGGAACATCAACTTAAAAAAAGCTATAATTAACTTTCTAATATCTCATTGGGAAAGAAATGAAATATCGCCATTTTTGGAGAACAAAACTATTTACATTAGTTACGATTATTGCTACAAATTTAAAGCTATTGATGGAGTAGTAACAAAAACAATAGATGACACTTTCTCGTGTTTACTCCATAAAGAAGCAGATACAAAGATCATTTATCATATTTGCAATATCGAATATGAAGCAAATATTTTAGTAAGATGTTCAGACACCGACATACTTGTTATTCTACTAGGAAATATGATGAATTTGAAAAGTACTTCAAAGATTTGGATGGACGTTGGCGTAGGAAATAATCAAAGAACTATCAATGTTAATCAACTGTACGAGAAATTAAGAGAATCAATGTGTACTGCTCTTCCTGCGTTTCATGCATTTACTGGTTGCGATTACAATCCCGCATTTTTTAGGAAAGAAAAAAAAAACCATATACGCTATTAAAATCGTCCAAAGAATTTCAGGAAACTTTCACAGATATGAGCCGAATAAGTGATGACAATTTCAATAAAGTCTTTGGAAAAATCGAAGAATTTGTTTGTCATTTATATGGTTTAAAAGTCAGAAGTGTAGATAAGGCTCGGTTTATACTCTTTAACAAAGCAGACACGTTCAAAGACACCAACGATGTCTTTCAAATTACTACCAGTAACGTTGACGGTTCAAATTTACCACCATGTAAAGCTGAGTTGAAAAAACAATTACAACGTGCTGCATACATATCAAACATCTGGAGCAACGCACATAAAAAACAGCCAACTCAACTGTCTGCAGTAGAAAACGGTTGGCTAGAAATCAATGGGCAATATGACTACGACTGCTATGAAGGAAGTCAACTGCCCAACTTTATCAGTGACGTTCTAATTCAACCAAATATTACTAATACAGGTAATTTTTTGTACAAACAACTATTGATTACAGTTATATATTTTACACATAAAAATATCATTTGACTGACTAAACATTGAATATTTTTTTATGTACAGCAAACAAATTGGGTGCAACAGACGATGTGACGAAAAAAGCAAATGAAACAGAAGGAACCTTAGACGGCTTGGATAGTGATTGCGACAAAAAAAACGACGAAATTAATAGCGATAATGATATAGAACCCTAAATAAAACATAAATAAATACTAAGTATTTTTTGATTGGTCAAAAACCTTTAATTACGACAAGCAGCGTGCGCACCTTATCACAACTTCAATTGGGTGCTGATTGATTGGGTTCTGATAAAAACTAAGTCTGACTGTTTGTTTTATAAATTTAATTACGTAATTTGACATATTCCCAACTTTCAGCTTTTTCTAATCATTTGCATTAAGTTAGTTCTTGTAGCATGTACGCAACTGTGCTGACGCCGTGCGTTTGGTTATTACTGTCTGACTGCTTGATTAAGGTTTTGTAATGCATCGACTATTTGCCGATGAATTTTCAGCTTTTCCAAAACAATTTTTGGGTAATGTGTTAAAATTACACCTTTCTTAGCGTGCCATCGCTAGGTGTCCCGACACCTGGGGTGCTGACTTTGCAGAGGCGTTCTATGACCAATAAACAGTCCGATTTCAAAATATCAGCCTTTCCTAAACTCTTGCACTTTTTTGTTACCAGCTCCCGGACTATTAGGTCGTTGTCGTCTTGTGCAATTATCACTTGATCATCTGCAAAGCATAGTGTATATAGGTGCTTTTCTCTTATTGGGATGCCCATGTCTTTGCATTTCTTTTTCCATAGTATCAGTGTTTGTTCTAGAAATATCTTAAATAGTGTTGGTGACGTGGAACAACCCTGGAAAAGCCTTTTTGTTGTTTTAAATCCTTTTGATAGGCGGTTTCCTATTTTTATGTATACTATATTTCCATTATACATTTGTTTTACAGTTTTTATAAGCGTTTTTAAAACTCTAATTTGATTTCTTCCTAAGGATGTAATCGTATGCCTTTTTAAGATCAACAAAGGATAAGTGCACATCTCTATTTTTTGCCATTTTCTTTTCTAAGAGCTGTTGTATTGTATAAATGTGGTCTATGTATGATTTTCCGCTCTAAAGCCTTAGTCTTCTCCAATTTTACCGATAATTTGTTCTTCTAGTTTTTGTTTAATTATTTTCCCGTATAAACGGCCAATTGTGGACAGTACATGCTCTTTGGAACATTTGATGAGCAATTCTAGTTAGTTTTTCGGGCCGGTATTTAAAGAGTTCTGGTGATATTTTTCTAGGGCCTGCGGATTTGCCATTTTTTAGGGATTTGATTGTTTTTCTTACATCTTCCAGTTCTATTTGTATAAGTTCAAATTCATTTGTGTCTGTTTTTTGTTGTTCGCACATTTGGTGACTAAATAGGGAGCGGGTTTCGGTTAGTAGCTCTATGTATTATTTTTCCCATTTTTTGTCTTGTATTATTTTTCTCATTTTTTGTATGTATGCTCTATCCGAGCTCTTTCATTTGTGTTTTTTTTAATGTTTTAAGCATCTGCCACGACTTTGAGTTTCTTGGTCCTCCGATATATTGTTCCAAGTTCTGACAAGTTCTTTTCCAGTTTTCATTCTTTTCTTTCTGTATTCTTTGCTTCACTTCTTTATTCTTTTTCCTATGTAGATCTAAGTCTTTTGTTTTTTTAGTATTCAAATATTTTATATGTAGTTTTTTCTTTTCTGCTAAGCACTTTCTGGTTTCTTTGTTGATGTGAAGTTTGTAGTTTTTTTTTTTTGTTTTTTTTTCCCAATGCTTCTAGTGCCGTTTTATTTTAATTGTTTTTTAGGGCCTTGTAAGTTTTCATATGTAAACTTTATTAGTTTTTGTTCTAGTCTTCGTTAGTATAGGTATCAAATTGACTCGTCTTAAAGTAAGTGCAGTTTAATTTTCTTTTCTTCTATGTTATTCTTCTCTTTTATTGGTTGGGTTTTATGGTTGTTAGTTATTTTAATTTCCATTTCAGCTATTACTAGTTTGTAGTCTGTTCCGCACTCTGCACCTCTTTTTACTCGTACGTCTTTTATGTTTAGTTATCTATCCTTTTTTGTAACAATAAAGTAGTCTATAATGGATCTAAGCATTCGTGTTTCTTGAGTCCAAGTAAATTTGTGGATTTGTTTGAGTTTTTAAAATCCATTTATAATTCGTAAGTCGTTTAGTTCACAGAACTCTATTAATTTCTTTCCGTTATTACCTAAAGAGTCTTTGCCGAATGGTCTTACAGTATTGTCTCCTTTCTTGTTTCCTGTTTTTCCATTTAGGTTTCCTGCTATAATGATTTCATCGGTTGGTTTTGCTTTTTCTTGGAGCTTCTCCATAAACTTATCTTTTTTTTGCACTGTGCTATCTTCGGTCAGTCCATATACTCCTATGATGGTAAAAGGTGTTTCTCTTATTTTAATGTGTACTGTTATTACTCCTTTGCTTACGGCTTCTCATGATTGTATTAGTTTTATCCATTTTTTTTTCACTAAAATTCCAACTCCTGCTTTTGCCTTTTCTTCTTATTTTACTCTGCTTCAGCAGTGTAGCATTTACCTAGTTTTTTGTTACAGTCTCTAATATATTTCCTAACAGCTTTTGATATCTCTGTATTCAATGTTTTTAGCTAGTTTGAATGTAGTAAGTGCTTTTGTAGTTTTTCATGAAATTGCTTTATAAGTTGTTGTGTGTTTTTTTAGAGTTTCCCTTCTTCACTATTCAGTTTTGTAATATGTTTCTGTTTTGATTCTTTTATCAATTTTATAATTGCGCTGCTCAAGGTTTTTATATTAATTTTGTTAATGTTATTGTTTTCTAGTTTTTTTTTGCTATAGTTTGCTTGTACTCCTCATTATTGTTTACTGTGATTGTTTTTCTTCTTTGTTACGGTGAGAAGTCTTTTCTTTTTTTTTTCAATCGTTGCACTACTTATTTTTTAGCATACTGTGGTCGCTTCCAACTAACACCCGGTTGAGTACTGTGACATCCTGTATAATTTGTTTCTTATCTGTAATGATGAAATCTATTTTGTTTTGTGTATTTCCGTTAGAACTTGTCCACGTCTATTTCCGGTGTTCTACTTTCTTAAAGAAGGTGTTCATAGCGTTTATACGGTGCTCTAGGAAAAATTGTAGTAAGGTGTTATACCCCTGTTATTTCTTTCTCCGATCCCATATTGTCCCGGGGGGAGTTTGCTGTCAACTTATTTCTTACACAGCTTGACGATTAGATCTCCAACTATTAGTTTCTAGTATGTATGTAGTATGAGTTTTTGACATTGCAGTCTTGTCCTCGTAAAAGATCTTGAATTCTTCTTCTGTGTGTGTGGATGTTGGGGCATACACCTAGATGATTTTTATGTTATATCTTTGGTTTAGTTTTAGTATTATAAAGCATTCTCTGGGGCTTATGTTCTCTAGGTTTAAGATCTGTTTTGTGAATTATAAAACCAACTCCTCCGTTTAAGCTCTTTTTGTTTTCTCTGTAGTATAGGGTATTTTCTGTTTTTTTTTTTGGTGATTCTTTGCACCTTTTGATCGCTGCTTAATCCAACTGCTATCTTAGTTGAAAGCTAGCAGTCTGCCTGGGATTAAGGGCCGTGTTTTTGAAGTATGTTTCATGTTAAGAAAGGTTTAGTCGCTGGCTAATTAGGGTTGATAGGAGTCGTCCTAAGTGTTATTTTATCCACTCCCGTTTTGACGGTTATTCCGCCTTTACTCGGTTGCCAGAGCTAATGTAACGTTATTAAAAAAAAAACTTGATAAACTTTAAGTTGAATATATACGCTAATAAAATAAATTTTGTGTGGCTTTGTAAACATTTTTTCAAAACTTATATTATTAAAAATAGTTCTTTACTTAATAGGTTTTATTCTCTTGATTGAAAGTTTTTACATACAAAAGTTCACAACTCGAGTTTCTTGACACTTGACGAACTTTTGTTTGTATTGATATATATTTTTTAGTAATATATATTTATATCAATAATGTATTTGTGGTAAAAAACTTAGTCTCAACCATCCTTTATACAAATTTTAATAAAACGCAATTTTCATTGTCATAACGCATTTTAATCATTATGCTAAATATAAATAAACAATCAACTCAAAAGTTTACAAATTAAAAAAAATGCTCTAGAGGCAATAATAAAACATTAAAAAAATCAAATGTTTTTATTATTTTTATATTATTTCCATACTAAACAAGCAATTTATTTTTTTATCACAAACAAAACTGCATAAATAATTTTACAAGATGTGGCGAGATTTAGTTATTACAATAATTAAAATTGAAACGTAATGATTTTGTAATTTTTTGAATCAATTATAATGTTTTAATATATTAACATTGATATTGCTATTAATATAACAAAAATAGTTTGTGTATTAACAAATTATTAAATATAAAAAACAACAATTGACTATTATGTTTATTATAAAATGAATATAAGTTTATATTAAGAAAACCTCAATTTTATGATGTTGATTATAAAACAAAAAGGAATTGTCTCTGCGTTTACTTTTGCACACAAGTAGGCAGCCGCCTCTGCATACATCCGACATAGAGAATCATGCAAATTTTGATGCAAATGCATATGCGTGCGTTAATATTATGTAAGTAGTTTTCATTTTATGATATCTACAGCAACTTGCGTTGGTGGTGTAATGGTCAGCATAGTTGCCTTCCAAGCAGTTGATCCGGGTTCGATTCCCGGCCTACGCAAAATAAGTTTTTTAATTTTGTTGTTTTAAATACGGGAAATTATAGTGCTTATGAGCTGAGTTTAAAATTTAATTTGAATATATTATTTAAGTTTTGCAGACAATAATTAATAGTATATAAATAATATAAGAATTAACTGACAGATATGCATACTTAATACAAAACTTAAAAATACATATTTACGTACGTACAATATTTACCGAATGAGTTTTTTATAAGCTTTCTAACATCAACTCAGTATAAATTTTTACTACATTTTTCAAAAAAAAACTCAAACGGCAAATAATTATGCATTCACGTAACACATGCGTTAAGTCAAAACGCACGCGCATGAAGTAGTTTATATCTAGACGTGTCATTCTGAACAACTTACTGCATGTTTATTCTATTCTAACAAGTTGGTTTTGAATGAATGCTTAAGCCAAACATGGTCTTAATAATAAATTTTAAATATTGTACGTACGTAAATGTGTATTTTTAAGTTTTGTATTAAAAATGCATATCTGTCAGTTAATTCTTATATTATTTATATACTATTAATTATTGTCTGCAAAACTAAAATAATATTCAAATTAAATTTTAAACTCAGCTCATAAGCACTATAATTTCCCGTATTTAAAACAACAAAATTAAAAAACTTATTTTGCGTAGGCCGGGAATCGAACCCGGATCAACTGCTTGGAAGGCAACTATGCTGACCATTACACCACCAACGCAAGTTGCTTTCAAATTAATAAAATAAAAACAACTTAAATACATAGTTTTTTCATTGGTATTAAAATTAAAAAAAAAAACATAAAATAACTACAAATATACAGAAAAATACTTAGCAAAATTTGATAAAATGGCAAAAGCACGTTATACAGCATAATGAGCCAGCAAAAACATGTTAATATTAAAGTAGGAGTTACTAAATAAAAACTTTGTTGGTTGCTGCAAATGTATAAAAAAACCGTTCACAGAAACTTTGGTAACCAAATAAGGGTTTATAAATAGTTTCTAAAACTTCAATTAAAGTTTAAAGTATGTGAGTAGAACATCTGGTTTTTATTTAAATGTAAAAATCTGAGAGTCACACCAAAGTATATTTCGATCCAAGCCAGTAACAACTCTAAAGCAGCAACAAAAACAGTCCAACATGCCAAAACAAGAGATGTTTTGTCCACATTTCTTAAGGTAGTTCATTCAGAAATTATTGTCATATAAGCTTCACAATTTAGAATTTGATATGTTATTTAAACCAATCCGCAATAGAATCAATCCTATAATTAAAAAAAACTCAAACTAATAAACTTAAACGTCTAATTTCAAGCAAACAACTTAATAATACCGTTACACCTATTCAAAGTACTATTCCAACTTTTTTTGATAAATTTATTAACTTAACTACTTTATTTTCAACTCAAGAAACAAATTTATTATCAAAAGATTTTAAATATAACATTAAACAAGTAATTAAAAAAACAGATATTTAAAATTTAACCGTCAACGCAGAAACAGCTCTCAGTACATCAAAAAATAACACAATTAAAAATAAATGTTTTTTAAAATCAGTTTAAATAATTATCATATTAGTAAACCTAATTTTGAAATTAGTATTGCAAAAAACATTAGAAATAAATCTAGAAAAGTATTCAAAAGTCAAAAGATCTATTCAACTAATTCATAAAATTTCTAATATCACTATGTCACAAAATTGCTCTTTGATGTAGTTAATTTATTTAAAACCCCCTAGTGAGAGTAATCTTTGGCTAATTTTTAAATCGCCGTAGTGAAGGTCCACATCAACAGCGCACCGTGGTAGAAGAGGAACAAATAGTTGACGCAGCTCTTGATAAACCTGGGATCAGCGTTAGGCAACTTTCTGCCCGTTTATAACTATCTAAAAACTGTCTGGAAAACCTTAAATAGAGAAATTCTTCACCCATATCATTATCAAAAAGTACAACACCTACAACCAGACAACGCAGCATAATGATTGGCATTTTCTCAATGGCTTTTTAAACGACATCACGCGAGATAGCATTAACAATATACATAATGAGCATATCTGGTTATTAAAAAATCCGTACGCAAATTTTTCGAAAATCAGATAGAAAATTTGCTAGATAACAATGTCCCTCTTGCTTTACGTAACAGGATGTGGTACCAGCATGATAAAGCACCGCTCTATGTTGGGCAATATGTAGTTTGGTGGCTCAACGGTAATTTTAATATTTGGTGAATTGATAGACAATTGGTAGTAGAGGGTTTTAGCCGGTTCTGGATCCACCGCACCACCGCACGGTAATGGGGGTAATCCAAGGGGTGGGGGTAAAAGGGGGCGGGGTAACCCAAGGGTGGGGGTAAAAGGGGCGGGGTAACCCAAAGGTGGGGGTAAAAGGGGGCGGAGCTCCGCCATCTTGGCCGCCATTTTGTTATCCGCCATCTTGGCCGCCATTTTGTTTTCCGCCATTTTGGACGCCATCTTGGCCGCCATTTTGTTTTCCGCCATCTTGGCCGCCATTTTGACCGCCATCTTGGACGCCATCTTGATTGCCATTTTGTTTTCCGCCATCTTGACCACCATTTTAAATCACCCAGTATAATTTTCCCGCCATTTTTCAAAAAAAATTAATAGAACACCCTGTATATTTTGTTTTTATATGACATCTTTTAGACAATGAGTCAACTATTTACCATGCATACATCAATTTTGAATAATGTTTGTAACCAATCACACGAATACAAAGTTTCCACCACAATTGATAATGAGTCACAACTAATATAAAAAGTGAAAGTGTACTTTAACCTCATAGCGCTCTATCATTCTTCAACCGTGAACGAGCCACCACAATTTCAAGGCTAGCACATGTGAAAGTGCACTTTCTAATTGGTTAAACATTAGTATATATACCAATTTGAGGAGTCGCACATTAACATTCAATTAAGCTTACATTAAAGCAATACATGTTAATAGTTATTGAAGTGCTAGTGATTATAGAAAGTTTTTTATATATTTTTCCCTTTATTATCAATAACTCAGCATGGACATTAACATACCCACTAATCAAATGTTGAATGAATTTGTTGATCCAATAGAAGAGCAGCTAAAAAATTTTGATAATGATGTAAAATCTGAAAAGGTTCTTCTTGGACAATCTACATATTGTTTAAATAAATCAGGTTCAAAGAAAGTCTCTATTGGAATCAGCTTAATAGCAGGATTTATACCAATCGTAAAAATTTGGGGCGCAAATTCCTGTATCACATTCACCGAGGAAGAGTGGATGCAATTTTCCACAACATGCTTTCAAGGAGTAGCGATAGAACAACCAATAATGTTAAATCAGCATATAATAACTATGAGACTATATTGCAAGAAAACTACTGTTTGGATTCAGCAGAGAGGTTTAACCATTGTCATTGCTGAGAAGACGCTACAAACATTAATAGATCTGAAATACTAATCGATCGTAAAATGGAAATATTGATAGGATGTGGATTTAAATCATATTATGATAAAATTTTAAATGAGTGCTATAATAGCGATGATGATTTACAGTTGCATAGCAATATAACATCTTTAATATCACGGAAAACATACCCTGAAAATGCAACTTTTATAATGAAATCATATCTAATGATGGAATGTTTATATACTTGCTATAATAAAATTTGTTATGACTTTGAAAAACTGAAAAGTTATTAAATAAATAATTATAATAATAATTTTTGTTTTAATTTCCATAAACATCTACTAATTATTTATTTCACAGCACCTACAAATTTACAAATTTAAATCCTATTATAAGATTTTAAATTCACATTACATTTTTGAAAGTTAATATTACTACTAATCTCACATATTAATCAATATTATCGATTATTAATTAACATAATTTTATGAGTTTCAACCTGTATAATGTCTAAGATAGTTAAAAACTTTCATTTTTATTAGGTTCACATAATCAAATTTGAGAATTTACTTTTCACTTTTAATAGCTTTGCTGCTACGCCCCTTTAAAACTTTCATTTTTACTATATGTTTAATATATAAACAATGCAGCGTATGATAGTATTAGTTCTTTGTACGCAAACTACAACAGCAACATCACCCACTATGCCGGCCTTTAGAATAATTGAAGATATTCTTATTAAAAAGGCAAATTCCCCGAGCCGCCTACCAACCTATTCCCCGTTTGCAGATTGTGACAATTTGTATGACGATATAAATCAAATAACAAATTTATACCCTTTTACCTCTCCCAATCGAATCACAATCGAAATTGATGATGATGATTCCCCAACAATAATCGAAATTGTTGATTCACCGCCGCCACCACCCACACCTACCAACTACGAAGATTTCATCCTGGAGGATGATTTCTACTTCACCGAGGAGTCATTTAAAAAAATTGATAAAGAAGTAGAAGATTTGGAAGAAGAGAGATTACTAAAGCGGCAAAGGGTTTTAGTGAAAACCTCAAAAGATATTTGGATTGAGGCATCCAAAAAACTCAATCGCCTTGAGAAATGCTTACAATTAAAAAGGGTAAGTTTTTAAATTTAAATTTTTATTTTAAATTATTAATAATTGTTTTTTTTTTGTTTGTTTGTTTCAGAAATGGCGAAAAGATGATTTGGCCAAGGCGTTAAAGAAAAAAAAAGAGCGCTTAGAAAAATGCGCAAAATTGAAAATGGTAAGCTATTAAATTTAAACTTTTATTTTAAGTTATTAATATTTATTTTCTATTTCAGAGATTCAATGCAGAGAGATGCCAAAACCGATGGTGATGATTTATAACAAATTTTATTTTATTGTATTGTACTTTTTTTTTTTTTTTAATAAATTTTTTTATGTAATTGTAAAATTTTTATTTTTTCCCATCATTGCAGCAATCACCGTGCCTTTTGAGAGCATCTTTTCTCGTGAATGTCATACTACAATTATTGCAGTTGAACATCTGTAATTAATGATAGTTTCAATTTAAAAAAAAATACATAAAACTTTAATGTATATTATTAATTTTGAAATAATTTAAATATTATGACTGATTCTAATATTATATTTTCATATTCATATTCTTACTATACAATAAATGTCAGTTGATATTTCTATTTTATTATGAATTTTACTTTGAATGGATATGTAAATTATGCAGGTGAGAATGTCATGAATTCAATACCGTAAAGTGTTTAGAAGTAAACGGTGATCAATATGAACATTTGTAGTTTATAATAAATAATAACATTTGATGCATTCAAAAATCATTTATTATCATTATTAAATATACACACATTACAATACATTTGTTTTTTCAATCCAGCTATTATGAGAATCATCATGTCCTAGCCATTTAACAAAAAATTTGCTTCCTTTTTTACGTAAAATTTTTTCAACTAGGTAAACGTCAGAATGTTTTGTTAGCTGTAGCTCCTCATTGTAAAATGCACCCAGGATAGGCCTACCATTAATATCTTCGAGTAAGTATGATACTGGATTTGTGCTTTGTATGGTTTTAACTTTAAATAATTCAGCAGACCAGTTAGGAGTATACCCCTTTTCAAACAACACTTTTTGTTTACTGATTCGAACAATGCTACCGATATGGAAATTAGGTCTACTTGGAATTTTAGTATATGAATAAACTGTATTAAGCAAATATCGTTCATTTTTCTTCGTAACATCGCAAGGCTTCATTTTAGTAGTACTATGCTTTCTATTATTATATTCATTAGTGACATCAGCCAGAACATCTATCCACACATACTTGCCACGAAAACTAAACGTTCTATAAAGCTTATCTTTCAGAGTTCTAATTACACGTTCAGCCATAGACGCTTTGATTGTAGTATAAGTTGAATAATGATTTATATTATGCTTAGTTAGTAGATTGTTCATGGTAGAGTTGTAAAATTCAGTCCCTTTATCAGTTTGTAAATTTTTTGGTATCCGATCATGCTCATTAAAAATCTCCCTAATCGCTATACTAACACTATCCGCCGTATTATCCTTTAAAGCTTTAGTCCATAAGTATTTGGAAAAACAATCAATCACCACTAATATAAACCTATACCCTTTGTTTTCTCGTGCATAATATCCAAATTCAGCCAAGTCCGCTTGCCATAAATCATCAATCCCCTTAATTACAGTACGTCTACGATGGAATTTGATTTTTGCAGGTTTGTGTAATTCATTTACAACGTCAGCTTTAATATTACTCATTATAATAGTTTTTGTTGCCTTTTTATTTCTATATATGGAATATCGACTTTACCACGTAAAAGGTTTTCGAAGTGTAAACTCATTTTTTTATGCTCCTCTTCAAGACTGTTAACTCGCACAGATAAAGCAGTTACAATATTTTCAACTCTTATAATATGCGCATTAAGCTCAATCATAATATTTTCAAGTCTTATAATATGAGTATTAAGTTTGACAGTCGATAAACTTTTTTCCACTTCTAAAACTGTTTCATTCACAAATTTCTTAGTGGCCACATCATCTAAATCCTCAGGATCCGAAACATGTTTTAATCGTTTATTCTGTAAATCATAATGTCCGTCTAACGTTAAAACAAATCCTAGACCTGGACGTCCTCGAGCACAAATTCCGCTTCCATCTCTGAATAAACGTCCGAACTTGTCAACGCTCATTATATTTTTGATATAAAACTGGATGTACTCGAATATTTATATAATAATAGAAGCTTCTCGAAGCTCCTCTTCAATTGCAAGAATCTCATTACTAACACTTGCATTTCCGGCATTTCTAGCAGCATGCAACAAACATAATCTATCCACCAACTCCTCAACATCATCCCAATATCGGTATTGTATGGGTACACTTAAGTTACATTTCATGTTAGAGTCAAACCCTTGACCATCAATAGTTTTTACAGTTTTCGATCGTATTCTTGCTTGTGGTAGTGATTGGTTGGATGAATCCAATAATGGTTTGATTATTTTAGTATATTTATATGATTGGTTTCCACGAAGTTGCTTTGTTGGATCAAAATCGCGATGTGCAATTTTAGTTTTATTAATGATATCACTATACATTTGAATGTCAGTATCATTATATGTTTTGGGTTTTTTAATAAATAATAATTCACACAATCCCGCAGTACCAGGATAGCGAGTATCATCAATAATAATACTATCTGCATCAACGGTAATTAAATTACGGCCCATTGTAAATTTATCATTATGTCTATCATAAACAATTCCAAATGTTATGTCTAGATTGTGATACTTATCATTAGCTAATTTTTCAAAATATGATTTAGATAGAGATGATAAATTATTCATAATTAAAGGTGTTTCAGGGGTATGTTGGTTCTGTTCATCAATAGCATTATTATTAACACTTGAAGTTTCATTCACACTCATATTAGAATTGTTTGAAAAGTTAAGCTTCTCTCGTATTTGTCCTAATTTTGTTATATATCCTTGAAGTTCATTTAACCGAATAGCACTTGAACTCTGAGAATGTATTCTAGATGCCATCGGTGTGGATATAGCAGGTTCCATAGTTAGAGGCGACCATGTTTGTTTTATATTTGAAGCAATTAATGGTTTAATATGTGAAGTTGTGATAGGGTTTACTATAGCATGCTGCTTGGTTAGATCTTTAAGTGGACCAATGATTGGTTTATACAGTCTCTCAAGCACCTCATCATTTTCATCACGATTTAATTTCATCGCATGCAATTTTCGCCTAATCGACTTTGTAATTGTAATAAGTTTTTTCTTTGTTATATCACTCATTATTATTGATAGATCTGCACTTGTTCACGTTAGTTCTCACAATGATCGATTAATATCATAGTATGATATATATTGCAGACAGACAGACAGCTGGACAGATGGACAAACAGACAGCTGAACAGACAGCTGAACAGACAGACAGCTGAACAGCTGAACAGCTGATCAGACAGCTGAACAGCTGAACAGCTGTTCAGACAGCTGAACAGACAGCTGAACAGCTGATCAAACAGCTGAACAGACAGCTGAACAGCTGATCAGACAGCTGAACAGCTGAACAGACAGCTGAACAGCTAAACAGCTGTTCAGCTGTCTGATCAGCTGTTCAGCTGTTCAGCTGTCTGTTCAGCTGTCTGTTCATAGACAGCCAGCTGAACAGAATTGAACATGTATGAACATGTTTGAACATGTTTTTTGAATATATATGAGACTGCTCTAATCAATTATTATATATTGATCTAACCCTTTTCGATATCTACCACCATCAATATCACTATCCTTATCTATCACTATAAATGAATATCTATCCTTCCAACATAATCCACACATTACCTTAAATTTTTCAAAAGTCATATCACTGCTAACATGATCATTATACACATGTTTGAGATTGAGCTCATCTTGTTTAAATAGTATGATTAGGTTTGAGTTGTCACGAATGAGATGTTTCGGTATCCTCGTATAAGTTTGACATAAATAGAATGAATCAACCTGCTTATGTCGACCCATACTAAAAAAATCTCTGATTTTATCTTGCTTATCACAGGCAACATCATCGAAAATAAATATTGAATTTTCTTTAGCTTCACTGGGATCAATAATATCATCATTTTCTTTGTATTGGAAATAATTAATTTCGGGTATATCAGACAGCACCTTTTCCAAAAACTTATACTTTGGTTGGTATAGTGATTTAGAATATACATAAACATTTTTAAATCTCAAACCATTCTCTTCAAATAATAGTGAAAACATAACATTTGATTTTCCACAATTGGACGGTCCGCATATAAGAGCCCTAACACTGTCAGGTAATAATTTACCATGTCTGTTTGATTTAAAACCCTCACCTACCCAATGATCCAAATTAACCACTGGGAGTGATTGTTTCTGCTTAATGAACTTCATTGTACTAACATTTATATTCGGGTGGTACCTATATATATCGATACTGTTTTATTTTTTGTTTAAATGATGATGTATCGCGGTGAAGGTATCATCAATTCCATTATAAACACGCTCCCGTTTGAAGCGCATATACCCAGTTATCAGTATTGTGGACCTGGTACAAAGTTAGATAAACGGTTAAAGAGAGGTGATCCTGGTATAAATCCTCTTGACGCTGCTTGTAAACAACATGATATAATCTATTCTAAGAGTAACAATTTGAATGATCGACATATAGCTGACAAGGAACTTGAAGAGGCTGCTTGGGGGCGGGTAAAATCTCATGATTCAAAGATAGGTGAGAAAGGTGCTGCATTGATAGTAATGAATGTAATGAAGGCTAAGAGAAAGTTGGGTATGGGCCTTAAAAAGACAATAATAAAAACAAGTGTAGTTGCGAATGCTAAAAATGCAATTAAAAAATTTAAACAAAAAATTGGAAAATCTGAAGTATTGAAGGAGGGTTGCAGAGTTGCACTGGCCGCTGCAAAAATAGCTGTTAAAGATGCTGGTGGTAAGAAAAAAGTTAGACTACCTAGAATAATCCCCTTACCAATGCAGGGTGGTATACTACCTTTAATCCCAATATTTGCGGCAGCTAGTGCATTTGGTTCATTAGCTGGAGGTATCGCTGGTATTACTAAAGCAGTAAATTCTGTAAGTGATGCACGTAAAAAAATGTTTGAAGCTGAGCGTCATAATAAAGCGATGGAGGCTATTGCCCTTAGTAAACATGGTAATGGATTATTTTTAAGACCATATCGCAAAGGTTTGGGTCTTTTCATTAAACAATCAAACTTGAAAAAACTAAATAATCTACCCAAACGTGCTCTAACCGATGCTGATTTAAATAAACATAAGACAAATATAAAATATTTCCGTGGTGTATTTATGCGTGATACATTACCACAGAAGCCTCTTCGTAATGAATCAGCGATTGTGAATTTGGATAGTAGATGGGGGCGTGGAACACATTGGGTAGCTTATAAAAAGCGTGGTTCAATAGTTAAATATTTTGATAGTTTTGGTGACATTCCACCACCACCTGAGCTTGTAAAATATTTCAAGAGTTGTGAGATCAATTATAACCATCAGCGATATCAGAAATTTAATACTTACAACTGTGGTCATCTATGTTTGGAATTTTTATATAAATAAGGTAGCATAGATTATACATATTTTAGTTATGTCTCAGACGTTCACCATACAAGGTATTAGCAGCACCCTTTCTGCAAACTATCATCCACCAATTGAACTTAAAGATAAATCATTATATTGTTTAGGATTAATAGGACTACACACATATAATACAATACCGAATATTGAATGCGGTACTAATAAATTTATATATGATGGAGATAAAGAAATTATACTTCCACATGGATCATATGAAATCACTGACATTGAAGCATATTTACAAAGTCAGCTGCTATTAAGGGAGCCATATAATATTGAGGGCAGTGACGTAATTTCTATCAAACCGAATAATAATACGTTAAAGTGTGAAATTAAATGTAAATATGATATTGATTTCACGTGTAATAAAAGTACAATTGGTAAACTGTTAGGATTTTCAGGTGATAGTATTCTAAATGCTGGAATTCTACACAGTTCTGACATACCTGTACAAATAGTAAAAGTCACTAGTATTAGGGTTGAATGTAATATTATTACTGGGGCATATTACGATAATAAATTATCGCATACATTATTTGAGTTTACCCCAACAGTGGACCCAGGATACTCTATAAATATTGAACCTAGAAATATTTTATATTTACCACTCATCAATACAAATATTATTGATAATATAACTCTTAGAATAGTTGATCAGAACGGTGAACCAGTTAATTTTAGAGGTGAAAAAATATTAATCCGTTTAGAGTTGAAAAAAGTTTATTGAAAATGGGTATTTGCTTTGGTGATATAAATGTCGGATTAAGTACAACATCTGTCAGTATTAAAAAGAAATCCGCTGATAGAACATCTAAGGTTAGACAGAAGTTACTAAATCTAGGATATAAGTTAAATAACGTAACAATTAAGGTAAAAAAATATTTGAAAAATGAGTCAGCTGGATATATTTAATAATGTGTCTTTTAATGAGGCCATTATAAAAGAACAGTTCCATACATATCAACCTAGAACATCAAATTATGGAAATAGTGATGAAATTCGAATTATAATTCAACAACATGATATTTTAACATTACCATGCGATAGTTATATCCATATCAGTGGAAACATTGATTTACCGCTAACAGGTACACCTCCAGTTAGAACAGCAATCAATCTTATCCAAAACGCGTATAGTTTCCTATTTGAAGAGATACGATATGAATTAAATGGTATTGAAGTTGATAAAAATCGTAATGTTGGAATAACTAGCACAATAAAGGGTCTTATATCAATGAGGGGGAATAATAAAAACTCAGCTGAAATTGCTGGGTGGAGTGCCACTGGACAACCGAAAACATATTTTGATGCTACCAATAAATTTTATGCGATCATACCATTAAAATATTTACTGGGATATGCTGAAGATTATCGTAGAGTAATTGTTAATATTAAACAGGAGCTAATATTATTGAGAACAAGTAGTGATGTTAACTGTTATATTGGAGCTTCTGGAGCTAAATTTAATATTGATAAAATTGAATGGAGAGTTCCGCATATACTTCTGAATGATGAGAACAAATTACAAATGTTTGAAAATATTGCACTTGATGCACCGATTTGTATACCATTCCGCAGATGGGAGCTACATGAGCTTCCATCTCTAAGAGAGACAGATAGAGATATTTGGTCAGTTAAAACATCAAGCAATCTTGAGAAACCTCGATATGTAATCATAGCCTTCCAAACTAATAGAAGAAATCAAAATAATAAGGATTGTTCTGAATATGATCATTGTAAGATTAAAAACATTAGAATTCATTTAAACTCTGAATCTCACCCGTATGATGCTTTAAATCTTGATATTGAAAATGGTAATTATGCACTTGCATATTACATGTATTGCATGTTTCAACAAAGTTATTATAAGCATCTAATAAGTGAACCGCTTCTTGACTATGTTCAATTTAAGAAACAGATGCTTTATGTATTTGATGTATCAAAACAAAGTGAAAGTATCAAATCAGCTACGGTTGATTTAAGTATTGAGATGGAGGCGTCTGAAGCATTTAAGGCTAATACACGTGCTTACTGTCTTATCCTATGTGATAATATCATTGAGTATAAACCTTTGTCGGGGGTAGTTAGAAGAGTAGTTTGAAATTACTCATGAAAATGCTGATTATTGAAGTTGTCATAAAATGGATTTAATATATATGTATAATATTAAAAATGTAGTGATATTGTATGATTATACCACTAATATTATTTTTAAAACCTGTATTACTTAGTTATGAAATAAAATAAAACTATTAAAATATATTTAAAAAATTATTTTTTATTTTTATCATTAATATAAATAATATATATGTATATATATAAAAAAAAGAAAACATCTAAATATCTAATAAAACATAAATATTTTTTTAATAAAAAGCAGGTATGTAAATATTATATAATAATAATAACAATAATAGTGCTTTATTTGTCTTAAACATGTAATAAATTTGATAAATTAATTAAGGTAAGGTGATTGAAACTAACTAATAAAATTAAAAAATAAATATAAACATAATACTAGCAGTACGATAATTGTATATACATCCTTAAAGATATCATATGCAAGGAACCATGTTAGTTGAAATATTTAAATAAAAATGTAAAAATATGAAAAAAGATAAATGTTATATATTTGGAATATTATAATGACCCCAGGCGAGCGTATTGATACCATCCTCACAAATAAAACGCTTATCATCAGCTGATGATAATGCCAATTTGTTTTGTGTTATTGTGTGGATGGTATGTTTTATGCTTCTAAATAAATTTTGTTTTCTATAAATTAATTCCGAATTGAATAGACAATTTTTATAATCATCACCGGATATCTGATTAGCCACAACATATTTCTTAACTCCTTTAGCTTTTTTAGTCCAACTGCTATTTATACAGTTTGAACATATTTCATCATCATCATCAATGCAGTTTACACACCTTGCACCTATACAGTTTGCGTATAATTTAGCACGCAGCCCAACAAACTCAGTCATTATTTTACCGGCATTCTCATCTTTCATTAAACCTAACACAGCCTTATTCATTAATGGTATATCATACACATTATCTGATGAGAAGTTGGATGTGTCAAATTTATCGATGTGATGTTTAATGTCTTGATAAATATCACTGGTCTGTATTTTTAATGTTAGGCTGTCAGTGTCTATATAGCACAATGTCACATTATCACCATATAGAGGTTTTAAAAAGTTATAATAAAATTCATACATAAGCAGTTTTGATAAATCTAAAACTGCAAACCCAATATAAATTGGCTTATCATATATAACCTTTAGCCGCTCTAATTGAATAGCAGCTAAATTCTCATGGAAAATTGAGACAGATTTGAAATTTAGTTTCGCGATTAGACTTTGAGCGCCACGTCTCTTACCAATATCATCCCAATGTGTCACCAACTTAACATCAACTCGCTTATCTACATTCTCCATTGTTTTTCCGAAAACTGAATTATTCATCAGCTTATAAAAATCTTTTTCAAAATCATTTTTAGCTGATTGACGCATCGCGGTATTTAAGTCTATATATTTTTTAAGAAAATCAGACTGTTCAAAACAAATTACGCGGTGAATTTTAATTAATTTTAAGCCATGTTCTAAAGCTTGTTTTAAATTTCTATAATGGAGAATGTATTTGTTTTTGTTATTGAGTGATGGAATTAGTTTGGAATTTTTAAATTTTGAATTGGGGGGTACAATATTTTCAGCTAGGAAAGGCAAATCATTATGTTTATTATATAAGTTTTTGGGATATTCCAAATCTACTTCCAAAATGTATCCAGTTGATGAATCATCGGATATATTGGTAACATTTAAATTTAAAATTTCGGTTTCAGATAACCATCTAAAGCCTTTATATGGTAGAAATTGTGACATTGCCCACCCATATAAATTATTAGCATCCCAATAAGATAAATATATGCTAGGTTTAGTAGTATCATAACTACTCATATATTTATTATTAGCTTGGGCATAACGAAGAGAACATTGACAAATGCCACCGCGTATACCCTTACTAATAAAATGATGCATTTCAATATCAGTGAGCAATTCTAATTCAATTTTAGTATATTTCAGCATGGCGTCCCAACTGAGGCCGGGGGCTGTGAAATATTGTGCGGGATCTAAACTGTATGTTTTTAAACATAATGTTCGAAATGCTTCAAATATATCGGCGAGTAAAAGAACATCAGTTGTAAGATATACATCTGAATAATCGCCGATATTTTTACATTTGAACTGATCCCACACACTATGAGCATGCTTATAATCATCACGAGTAATATCGGTATTTGTGAGGGAGTTAAAAAAAGATTTTTTTGATGGTAATTGCGTTTCTTGGAGCCGCTCAATCGAATCAATATATTGATATGGGAAAACACCTTTTCGAGTTAATAATTTTAAATCATCGGCTGACTTGCAAAACCGCGAAATTTCGATTAATTGATCAGTGTTTAGATTTTTAGCTAATTTATCTATTGAACTAGCCATAAATCTAAAGCTGTCTAAAAATCGTAATTTTATGTTACGAGCTTGTTTCACACCTTTTTTATTCATATATTCATCTACTTTTATTGATTTTGTAAATGAGATATATTTCTCCTTGTTTAGAGGTATGACATCAATGTCTTGATTGTCACAAGCGAGATCTTTAATAAAAAGGTGTGAATCATACCCGCCTAAATTATGTAAAAATACCGGTATAAAATTTGGTAGCTTATAATTAATATTGCAATTCGAGTGAGCGGCACCGACAAACTTCCCTGTTAAGTGACAATGATCTGCAACTTTTTCAGCAGGGGATAACTCTCTATCACAAATATGACATATTATAGCACTATTGAGTGAGAATTGCTCTTGGGGTGTTAATTTATTCATGGGAATTATGGGCTTTAAATGCTGATTATAAATTCTATGTACATCATCAGTAAGTTTGTCAATGAATACTTTGGCACAGTCGTCACCGGTGTATTTTACAAACTTATCTAAAGATGTATCATATGAACATTTAATCTTATATGCAAAACTGTAAGGTTGGTGTACATGCGTTATATTGGTGAACTTAGTATCACCACTAGGTTCACATGTCTGAATGGGTTTTAAAACAGATTCAAAATCTCCATAAATAACAAATGGGACTTTCATTTGCTTATCATAATTCATAAATTTTGTGATGTTTCCAGGGCTCATCACCCCAGTTCTATCCATTTTCAAATCAGAAGTTGGCATGATTGTGTATACTTTACTACAATCATTCTGCGTATGAAGTACTAGAGCAGCTTCTGATTTAAAAAAAGTTAGGCAACCATCACATAAATATGTTTTATGATCATGTTTTGAAACTTGTGATGATACCAATCTAGATATATGTTTTATTAAAACGTAATGAGATTTGACCCCATTTTCAATTAATAATAAATTAATATGGGTTGCCCGTCTATTCTGAGTGAAATATACGGGGCCCACAATATTAAACGCGCTGGTGTCATTATTATATTCTAATTCGTAAACATTTATACTTATGTTGTTCAAATTTTCAATTTTAGCTAAATCTTTCAACTTACATGGAAAACTTATGCCCGTTAAATTCAACACGGTGCTGAAGTGCGGGTAGCTGGATGTGCGTGCATTGTTGTTGTTGGTCGGGTGGAGGGCAGCGGTGATGCACCAGGCCAGACACATCTCATCATTATTTTGAATGTTTATACACGCCTTTCTGGATTTAATTTGTGCTAAAAAAAAAAACATAGCAAAAATTAGTAACGTATAATAAAAAATATGATGAAAATAGTATTAAATATAATAATAATAATAATATATATAACAGTACTAATTATTACCTGGTAAGTCGATGTAGCTAGATCCACGGATTGGTGCGTATTTGGCAACTTCTATCGATAGATGCGACACCGACTCCAATGCCCAGCCGCTACCTGTTGTCTATAATACAAAAAAACATATAAATTAGTAAATTATCACTTAATTATATAGAAAAAATATTATTACCTGAAATTCCTCGCTTTTTGTTTTAATGGTTGCGGATATCCCATCATAAGCGGCATTAATATCGGTAATTAAATCAACCGTTACATACTTGGAGTTAAATGATTTTAACTCTCTAGTATCATCATCGGTGTCCGTCTTCACATAGTGAGCAAATAATTCACAAGTAAATTTAATACTTGTGAACATTTCCAACTTATTACGGACAAGGCGGACAACTCGATTTTTACAGTTGTTTAAAAATGATGGGATATCCGCGCCGACATTGGATTCAGCATTTATCTTAAAGCTTCCGATTCGATTCTTGAAGCAGCTGGAGACTTCAAGAATGCCATCTCCAATAGGTCGCCCCAATTTCGCTTTATGGGCTTGTGATCTTATATGCCCAGCGAATTTCAACGATGTATCAAATGTGATATTGCATAGATCACATGACCGTATGAGGTTAGCATCTTCTTCTACCCCATCATCATTATCATCATTACATGTCTTCTTAGATGTGCTTGGGGGTGAATCGATTTGATGTTGTCGCTTCCTTGTTCCGCCCCCCATAGGTAATGCGGCTGACACTTGCTCACCATTAAATCCATGCATGGATTTTAGATGCCGTGTAATGGTATCCCTTCGAGGTGTGTTATATTCACATTTGGGGCACTTAAAAATGTTAACTCCACCATTGCAACAATCATTATGTCGTTTGAGAGCATCCTTCCTCGTGAATGACATACTACAATTATTGCAGTTGAACATCTGCAATTAATAATAGTGATAATGATAGTTTCAATTTAAAAAATAGAAAAACATAAAAAAAAACTTCAATGTATTTATTAATTTTGAAATAATTTAATATTATGACTGATTCTAATATTATATTTTCATATTCATATTCTTATAGTTATTTTATTATTATATTTTAAATTATTTATGTAAATTAAACCATAATAAGTATATTATGGTTTAAACAATCAAAAAATTATTTAAAATGTGGAGTAAATGTTGAACGTTGAATGTGATAAATAATGTATAACTATAAATAATATTAGTATGATAAAGTGAATATTAAATTATGTATTGTTTAATAATAAAATAAAAATATTTTACTAAATGAAAAAAAGAAATAAATAAATAATGGAAATATCAAAATTTACTAACCTTGATTATTGATGATACTTAAACAATTATTAACTTCACTTAAAACACTATCACACACGTATGCAATTAAAACACATAAAACACACGCAAAACTAAAACTCACTGTTTTTAAATGTAAGGGTAAGATAGGTGAAAATACTCGTGCTACTATTATAAGACTCTCACTGTTTCAGAGTTGAAGAATGAGTGAGCGTTATGGGGTAAAGCACACTTTCACTTTTTTTCTATGGTTTTAGTACTAATTGAGGTGGCAATTTGTGAGTGTATGATTGGATTACTATCAATTGTGGTGAAATCTTTTGTATTTGTATGACTGGTTGCAAACATTATTCAAAATTGTTGTGTGTGAGTAAATAGTTGACTCATTGTCTAAAAGATGTCATATAAAAACAAAATATACAGGGTGTTCTATTAATTTTTTTTTGAAAAATGGCGGGAAAATTATACTGGGTGATTTAAAATGGTGGTCAAGATGGCGGAAAACAAAATGGCGTCCAAGATGGCGGAAAACAAAATAGCGGCCAAGATGGCGTCCAAGATGGCGGAAAACAAAATGGCGTCCAAGATGGCGGAAAACAAAATGGCGGCCAAGATGGCGTCCAAGATGGCGGCCAAGATGGCGGAAAACAAAATGGCGTCCAAGATGGCGGAAAACAAAATGGCGGCCAAGATGGCGTCCAAGATGGCGGAAAACAAAATGGCGGCCAAGATGGCGTCCAAGATGGCGGCCAAGATGGCGGAAAACAAAATGGCGTCCAAGATGGCGGAAAACAAAATGGCGGCCAAGATGGCGGAGCTCCGCCCCCTTTTACCCCCACCCTTGGGTTACCCCGCCCCTTTTACCCCCACCCCTTGGATTACCCCCACTCCGCCACCCCCCACTCCTATCCCCACCCCGTGCGGTGGTGCGGTGGATCCAGAACCGGCTAAAACCCTCTACTATTGGTTTATGCGGAGCCAATAAACAACATAAAGCAGCTACAAAAAAAAAATGAATTCAAAACACAACAGATTTTGCTTGCATCAACGCTCATGTTGGCCATTTTGAAAACTTATTCAAGTAATATCTTTTTCTTTGTTGTTACCATTGTTACAAATGTTTTTTTTTTACTTAAATTTTGCTAACTAAAAAGTTTTTTAAAGTTTTTTTTTTATTATCTTGAAAACAAAGCGAGATAAACAAAAAACTTATTTAGATTTTCTGTTTGAAATTAAAATATGTATGTTTTATTTTTTGCTTCCAGTTAGGAACCACCTTGTATAATAGAAAAACATAAATTATTTAAAAATTGTTTATATTGGTATAGATATGTGGACAATATTTTAGTCTTCTTCACAGACACTAACAGACAATTACAATTTTTTTTAACCTACATTAATAGCACCAATAACAATATTAAATTCACTTTGGAAGTAGAGTTATACAATTCAATTAATTTCTTAGACTTATTTTGACTAATATTTAATATAGTTGACCGTTACTACGTGATAATTCATAATACAAGATTATATAAAACAATTACTATGTTTTTATATCACTATTTATTTTGTCACACTGTGACTGCAGTCTTGGCAGAACCTCAGCCTTCTTCAGACAATACATGAATACGTTAATAAAGGAACAGTACATATATATATATATAAAAAAAAAACAAATTAAATTGACAAAAATATTAAAAAAACACTACATAATCTAATAAATGGTTTGTTAGTATAATTACAAAAAAAAATTAAAAAAGGATCAAAAAATATAAGGAGTTAACAATAATTTCAAAAAACAAACAAACAATGTAATTATTTTTAGATTAAGCAAGGGATTAAATTAACAGGCGTATACATATGTTCAAGCTATTCGTTTAAAAGTGGTAAATTGATTTTCTTTTTATGTTTGTAAATTTCTAAAGCTTCTAATAAGTCTAATTTTTAATTTATAATAAAAATCAATATTTTATTTTAAGCCGAATCGCCGCTGAAAAAAAAAATTAGTTTTGCAGGCCGCTTGTAAATTAAATTTTAAAATTGGGTTTTTATACATCAACCAACATTACTTTAATTTTGCAAAACACTACGTACTATGGCTGTACACAATAAAAATCAAACGTTACACACCCCCTTCCTTACAAAGAAATTTTTTTTAAAAGACATTTTCAAAACGTTTATACGTTCAAATTATACTGAACTTACTAGTACGCTTAAAAGATTTCTACATGTATGCTTCAATTAACCTGCATCATCAATTACACTAACCAAACAGACAGTCTAAAACTCTCATAGAAGCTTGATATATTCTTCAATTAATAAAAAGGTTTATTCAACTAGACTTTTATTTCACAATTTTAGGTCCTTCATATGCCATGTAAGTTTACATTTACCATCCAGGTTCTTCAAAACATACACGACATTGGACAATGTCGATATACTCTTTTCTTAGTAAACTTCGACATTAGTTTTGCTAAAACGCTTTCTGTTGCACTCTTTTTCTCTATACATGTTTTCCTACACTTTAGCTTTGCAATCTCTTTCTCAATTTAAACTGTGCACTTTATAACGTTTACGCAACTTGTTTTTCATTTTTTTATACACAGTTGGAAAAACCTTTAGAAGCTCGTCGTACTTCTCATTGTTGAAAAGCCTTTTTTTTAATCGTAATTTGCGTAGTACTCACGGATAATTGCTACGTTCTTTTCAAAAACTATAGAATTTGGTAAAAAACCTGTTATTTTGTGCACCGATGAACAAATAGTACTACTTATCTTAAATAGTTTCGTGTTCCATAACTTATGCTCCATTTTTGTCATATTAGATTTATTTGTAGTGATGAATAAAAATAACTCGATTTACACGTTCAGTAAAGTTAATTTAATAGTGATGTTTTGCATTATAGAGTAGTCTGAGTGACTGCAACAATTAAACTTAAAGTATTTGCACACAAGCTGTGGGTCAATATCCATAATTGTATATAGAAATATAAAAATAATAATTTTTTTACAAACTTTTTTGGCGGAAGTTTGTTGCATGAATTCTAATAACACAAACTTACTGAATCAATCTAAAATAGTTAATAACCCGTTTTGATTTTTTGATCTGTAAAATATTTTCATAAGATCTATTGATACGGTTTGAAATGGCAAATTAACAATTTTTGGCAACCTATTAAGCTAGCTCTTACCACATTAACGTACCTTTTGTGTGCCATTTATCTGAGTATTATAATATCTTTCTACGCAATTAAAGATACCGCTCATCTTTAATTTTAGCAAAAACTAGTTTGATATTTAGAATCATTGACAAAGCGTCAAGAATGTAATGGCGTAATAGTCAGCATTCTTATTGGGAGATATTATGTAATTATAATTAGTAAAGTAAACTAAAAAAGATGTATGTATTATTACAATCATTAATAATACCTAACATCATTCACATTGCGCCATCAGCACATTTCAAAGTCTGCGACATTGAACTGTGCTGGCATTACGATGTGAGTATCGCATTGCTTTCGATAGCAAAATGACGTCAGAGAAGTCACTCTATCATATTTATTTACACGGCTATAGAATCGAGTACTACGTCACGATGATGTCAGGCGATTCGATTCGATAGCGAAACGACACACGGGAGTTCCACCACTGTGTTGAACTGATATATATATATATAACAAGGCGCAGGCTAAAAAGGAACTATTGACAAGTATTGAGAAGTAGTTAGAAAGTAGTAGAAAGTATTAAAAAGTGTTAAGACAGTGTTAAAGAGTCAAAACACAAATGTTAAAATAGTATTAAATAAGCTATATGAAGATACGATTAATAAATATGTGAATTATATCTATTACATTTATTACCCACTGTTTCCAACAATAATATATATATTACATGGCAATTCTTCCAAATATATTCCATATATTACAAGGATAACTAATAGTTTACCCTTTTGGTAAATTAGATTTAAGTCGTGTTAATTTAATTTCATGACCCAAGTCGATTTATTGGATCCTTAAAGTTCAAAAACCACAAAAAATAGTATGTATCATATGATTTAAACTTCTCTAAAACAAATAAAAGAGTTAAACATTCTCTTTCTGTTGTGTTGTAGATTTTTTCAATACTATTTAAACTTTGACCAGCATATGCAATAATTCTGTCTTTGTCGTCCAAATTTTTTTGGAGTACACAAGCTTTTATTCCTACTTCAGAAGCGTAACTTTGTGTTTTGAAAAATCCAGTTCTGCTAATTTAGGCATGGTATTTAGCGCACCTTTAAATTTAATAAAAGTTTTGCCAGTTTTTTTTGTTCACACAATTTTCTGTCCATTAATGTTGAGGACTTTTTTATAAATCTACTCTACCGAAAACAAAGTTCTTTTTCTTTTTACTTTTGTGTTAGTGGTTGTTATTGGATAAACCAACATAACCTTGATTTTGCCAGGGTCAATTTGTAATTTTTTTTATCTACCACAATACCTAAATTCTTATTTTTTAATGTTGATTGTAAAATTTAATTATCTAAACAAAAAAATACTTCACAAAGTGTATCTATGTGTTTTTTAAAAGTAGACAAAAACCTAAGTTTTTGTTGAACTTGTGTTGCCTTATTGAGTCCAAATAAGAACACATTAAACTCATATAGTCTTCTAACTAATACCAAAAATGAAGTTTTCTTTTTGGACTTTTCCGGCAATGGTACAAAAATACTTATTAGATTAAAGTTTGAGATGTATTTTACATTGCAAAGGCAATTCAAGATTTTTTTAAATGATAATATATAGTCGCCGTTGCTGTTATTGACAAGTAAAACAGGCAAACTTCAAAAACTAAATAAATAACTAATAACTCTTAATTGTAACATGTTTTCAAGTTCTTTATCTAAATGCTTTTGCTTAAATTGCAAGACTATGTATGTCTTTGTTTAATTGGTTTGCTGTTGCCCGTTTCAATGTAATAGGTGTATAAATGCGATTGCTTAGTGGTTTTAAGCCTAACTTTACAAATGATACTACAAAACTGTTTTTTACAATTAAAACTTTTAAGTTTCTTAAACTTCTAAAAGTCCCATACTTTTTTTTCAAAATCAAATTTTATTTCATAAAGTTTAATAAAATTGGCTTCTAACACGGTGCTAAGCGGAAAAAAATAATCTATTAAAAAATGCCCTGCACACAATCGGTCTAAAGTTGATACTAAAATAGCCACGTTTTCTATTACTTCTTTTGGAGATCCATCTGCAATGTTGACTTCTTGTATATTGCTATTCATTATTATTAATTGTAGTTTAGTTAATAACCCCATTGCCCTAATATTAAACAGTTTGCTCCTGTGTCAACTAATCTCTTTAAAGGCAAATTTACATCTAGATTGATTATTATAAAACTTTTGAGTAAAGGTTGGTGACTCGTTTTATTATTTTTTTAGAGGCGGAGAAATTTAAATTGAAATAAAACTCAGAAAAATGTTTTAAATATCTATGAAATTATTTTTTTTTGACAGATAATTTTATGACATTAATGTTTGAATATGATTTCGGACATGTGACCGCCTCGGCTGGAGAGTACGTGGCGTAATCTGCAGGTTTAGTTTTCACACACTGTTTGCAGTAATTCAGGTTAAACTTCGGCAATAATGCGTCAAATGTTGACTTTAAAGTGCTCAGTTGTTTTTGGTTTATTGGTGTAATCAAGGGACTTTACATATACCCAGAGAAAATAACCTAATGGCGTTAAATCGCACAAACAAGACGGCCAGTTAACAGGTCCATTTAGTAAAATTAATTGTTTGTGAATTGTTTTTTTTTTATTAAATTAATTGTATCGCGCGCTGTGTGGCATGTGAGGCCGCCGTTCAGCTGAAACCACATGTCTGCAACAATAATGCTGTCCAATTGAGGCACAAAAAAGTTGGCAATCATGTCTCAGTACCGGTCACCGTTGACTGTAACGTTTCGATCATTACCATTTTTGAAGACATATGGACCAATGATTCTACCGGTCTATAAAACGCACTAAACTGTATTTTTTTCTGGATGTAATAGTGTTTCGACAATGGCTTGTGGATTATTATTATTTCAAATGCGACAATTATGTTTGTTGAAATAATCGTTTAACCAAAAGTGTGTTCATCCCACAAATAAATATTTCAAATGAAATTGTAGATTAATATCAATGTTTTCCTCGACCCATGTACCAAATGTACAGCGCGAACGATGATTGTGTGGCTTTAATTCTTGTACAATTTGAATCTTGTAAGCTTGTAAACCAAAATTTTCCATAAAGTGGATGAACACAAGTTTGATTGTGAGCTCAATGACAATTTGACACATTTGGATTATCATTAACACTTTGCTGCACACAGTCAATTGCTTCTTGTGTTATCGTTTAGATTAAAAGTATTGCGAAAATGATGCACAGTGTCTCAAATTAATCGCTCTGATGGACGATTGTAAGCACCATACAATGCACGTAATGCCTGATAAGTTTCTCGAACTGAACCATGTTTTTCAAAATTGATTTGAACAATTTGCAAACGTTGCTCCAGCAACAACTTTCTCACTTCTCCCCTGGCGTTTTGTTTTAAATTGTTCCCACAACTTGAAAGTTTAAACCTAATGCTTGGACTCATACCAATCAACAATCCTAGTTTTTGCAGACCGATACCACGCAATTGCATCTTCAGAAAATAAGCTCACAATAAAAATAAAAAGATCTACGTTTGAAACACACCGTGCTTTTCAAAGTTTATCTTTTGTTTTTTTATTATAAAAATTCTTTCGTATCCTAAACCCTACTAAATTTTAGATTTCATTTATACACCGAAAATGCTTGTCCTCTACCTAATAGTCTTTGAATGGGTACATTTACTAAATCATCCCCGTTAGAATTGCTAGAATTTAAGTTAAATGATATCTTTAAATAGAAGAAGAAGCAATATTCATGTACATACAACAAGGATAAGAAAGGAACAAAATGTAACTAAAAATTTTAAAAATATATAAAAGAACATTATGTAATAACAAAACCAATACAACTAAATAATTAAAGAAACACAAATCAAACATAGAACATCATAAATAAGAAAATAAACAAACCACAAACACAAAGAACAAGTAAGAAAAATTGAAACTGGAAACAGAAGATAAGAATAGCGCCCCGAATACGAAACTGCGCAGCTAGCCATCCGAAAATGTATAAAATTTAACTAAAAAAAGAAACTAGCCGAAAAAAAAACAATCGAAACACGAGTTTTCTGAGTTGAGAACCGCTAATCTTAATCTTTTATTATCAGTGGTCATCACTTGATTAGAAGAGGAAGCAAAGCCTACTTAGATATTAAAACTAAAAGAACAAATAAAAATTTAAAAAAAGCATGAATAAATTCAAAATGCAAGTAACTATAAACACCAGAAGTACTAGTAAAAAAATATAGATGTAAAAAATAGACTACAGAAATAAAGTTAAGTTAAGAGATAAAACACTAAGCTGATAAAAGATGTAATTGCAATTTCTAATTTAGATCTTCAAACATATTCAAATTTTAACAACGTTAGTCGACAATTTACTAATTTTACATTAATTTATGTGGTTAAAACTAGGTATTATAGGTCTTTGTAATAGTGTATTTAGAATTAGAAATAACTTTTTAATTATAATAGAGTGCTGAAATTGATTCCTTAATATGAAAAAGTTATAATGAAAGCAGAAAAATGTACTCATGTTATACCAATACACTTTAAATAAAAGTTTTTCAGTACAAAGTCTGATTATAACTTTAAATTTACGAGTAAATTAATTCGGTTAGAGCCTGCGAACCAAGTAATTACTACACCTACTCATTGATATAGTTTTGATTTAATGCAAGATAAAGAATAATAAGAGCATTTATAAACATGCCGTTTGTTTTAATACACTTTCCTTTGAAATAGTGTAATAATAAAATTTTCACGGGGTGGGGACGGGTAGCAATTGAACCGGGACACACACCAATAAGCGCAATGAGCGGCGAGGAAATATAAAAAGTAATAAGCAAAAGTTTTAAAGACCTTATGGCAATTCGCTATGGCGTGTACAGCCGGCACAGATACGAGTGGCTTTTAATAATAAGACGGCGCTGTATTCACAACAGTAAAGATTTGACAACTCCGAGGCGAGTTAATCTGCGGAGATAAAATTTAATTCTCGTACTGTGCGGAGCGTCTCCGAGGAGTATTTCAGCCTTTGTCGGTCGAGGGGGGGGCTCTTTTGTTGGGTAGCCCCTTGCTCGAGCTAAGACGGTACATATATCATAAACACGGTACTAGTTGTGTTACCCGGTTTGTAAAGTTTGATATATATCCCGTGTATCTGTCTTACTCCTTGATAGACGTACTAATTATTAAGATGCCGTTATCTCCGGCCACTTTCCTCTCTCGCTCTCTCCGCATCTTTAAGTTATATATGTATACCTCTTTGCCACCGCCGAAACACCCCCGCTCGCACTCAACAGTTCGGATTGTTATAACTGCCTTTTATTTGCCATCGTTTCGGGGCGAGATTAGTGCTTTTATATAGCCCCCATATCCAACAATACAACTAATTATCACATTTTATTCAGGTTTCTCTTCATTTAATCGATACCTTATCTTTAAAACAGAATCGCAATTTTAAAACAAAACAAAACCAACCCATAAAGAAGCTTTAATCATGTATATAAATTGCAAGCATCCCTTTTCTCGTAAGAACTAAAACCATGGATTACCAGTATTCTATTTAAATTAAACTTGCATCTAATTTAAGTCAAAACCGAAAGCGTTGTTTTCTACGTTACATATTGTGTAATATAAACCCCCTGGCAATATAATACGCACACATACATACATCCCCGCCAGTAAAATTATCGGAAACCGTCTAGAGATAACAAAACGTTCCCGTCTGATGCTTTTTTATGGTTTATAATTTCACGAAGCAGGTTATGAATATGAATCGTAGTCGAGGTAATATAATCGTATCAATATAAAAGTAACGGCTTTACGATTCCACGCCACCCTATAGACCGGCCCCCCGTTTTCCCTCTAAACATATTAAAAGCAATAAATTCGCAATGTGCGTTTTGCATAACGCACTGAAAATAGTATTTTCCAATGTCACCTGCAGATGTCTTATAATATTCATATATTTAATATCGGAATATGTTATATTTTCTATTTTCACTGTCTGGTTTGATGGTGTTAAAATATATAGGTTGTTTTATTAACTTTTAAATTTTGAATCTCAATATACACGTATGTATATTTATGTATGTTTCCACAAGAAAAACTGTTTTATTGAAAAATTATTTTTCTAGTTAAATTAACTTATATGAAAAACATTCTAGAGCTATATCTGAGGTGGCATAACTAAATTCAGTTTTAAAGTTTTAATTAAAACATTAAAACATATTACATAAAGTTTGGAACAAAATTAGGTTGTCCAAATGTAAACTATTACGTGATATTTTTTTAATCATTTACTGTAATTGTTATTTTATAATATACTGCAATAAAGATTTTTTATTTTCTTGCCAAATGCTATTTTAACTTCAGTTGAGCGTCATTTGTCACCGTCTTCCGGATTTAGAAACAGTACATGGAGGAATGTTACCAAACGTGGGCGTGACCACAATGCATTAACTACAGATAGAGTTACAATCATGTATTAAAATAATATTATTAAAGCAAAACTAAAACAAACAAAAATTAACAAAACTGCACAAGTCTCTGTTAAACAGACCCAATGGAAAGAGACGGTTGTATATTTAACGCTGACGGCAAACCCTAACAACAAAAAACTCCAGCTGTTTCTCAGGGTACACATAAGTTAATAAAAACAGATAATAAACATACTAAGTAAGAGAGAGAGAAAAAGACAAAAAGTACGACAGAGACTGGTGTGTAAAATTAGTGTAATTCAGTAGGATCAACGTGCGGCACTAAGTCTGTCCAACTGATCGTTCAAAAATGCATCAGCATTTTTTTCACTAGTATTAATTAGATTAAATTTAAATCATGCAACAAGTTTTACAGCCCGTGAGTTAGAAAAGTGAAGTAAAGAATAGCCAAATATAGGAATAACCCGTCTATAAAAATAACAAATAAATCAAATGCATGTATAGGCATAATATTACTAGTGTCGGGTTAATTATTATATAGAGGTGCACTTTTGCGATATATTTAAGAAAAATATAATTGAAAGTGCGGACAATGTCAAGCACATAGAAATATTTTGTGATCTGTCATTGATGATTACCAAAGACAACCACTAAAAAGATAGAATAAGGATAGAATAAAGACCAGAGAGTAAAAGAGAGTAAAAGAGAGACGGACCCCAAACGATTAACACAAATATTTAATGGCTCAAGCATCTAGTTATCGCCAGCCAAGAAGTAGCAACCCCTGGTAAACAATCTTAAGACAAACTGGTAGATTGTAAAAAGACGGTGGTCGGCCGTCATTAAAAATTTTGTTAAAAGATTTCGATCGCAAAAAAGTAGAATATTTGTCATTGAAATTGCGAAACAGATCTCGTGAAAGAAGGTGGTTATTACCGCAATAAATATAAACCAGTTAAGTTGGCAGCAGACTCTCACAACAGAAAACTCCAACAGTTTCTCAAGGTTTACGGCACAGATAGTTAATAAAAACAGAGTGTAAACATAAACAAATAAAGTAAGAAAAGGAAAAACAAAATGTGGTGCAGAGAACAGAAGTGAAATTTAGTAAGGCTATTAGTCGCCAGCAAGCTGATTTCAACGTCCTCTTACACTAAACAAGATAAATGTGTCAAAGAGAGAGAAATAGAGAGAATAGGAAATGTAATGTAATATCACTCAATCACTACAGAGTAACAAGTGATTGGGAAACCACTCCAAAAATAGTGCGGTTGTTATCTCAACCCCGGCCAATAAGTACTAGTCTAAAAGTAAAACAACTTTTTAATTTTTTTGTGATTTGTTCAGCACGGCGTAGATAAGCACCAAGTCTTGGACAACTCCATAGAAAAGTTTTCTAAGTGTAAAAAAACCTTGCAACAAATGTGTTTAGTTTTTTGGCATTAAACGCTGTAATACCGTGAAGGCCCATGTTACGTCTATGATAATGATTTGTTGATCGAGCCTTACTGGGCTATGCAAACGGTTACGTTGTTTAACGGCTGCGGCGTTTAAGCGGCACTAAGTTTGTCCAAGTAGTCATTCAGAAATGCATCAGAGCCGCGATGAGTGTTATGCCTAACACTCGTACTGTACTACGAGATGGTGGTTGTTTGTTGCTTTCTTGGCATGAAGGAGCGGTGCATTTATGAATAAATTTGTCTCTCTAAACAATCCGTGGCAAGGGTTGTTTTGTGTTGTCCAACCAGGTGCATATTTTATTTCCTTGTAGAGGTTGTAATTTTGGTCATAAAATGTGTTTTAGATACTTTACCGGTTACGGTGACTTAATTGCACTGACTAGTTTTGCTACATTTTTTTTTCAAAGCTGCAAATGTGACTAGTTGTTGCTGATTGACTTTTGGCTTAAAAAACGTGTTTTTTATAATTTTGCTTGGTCGTACATAGGCTCTACTTGTATGCTCAATGTTAATTTGCTGACGTTTTAACCAATAGAAGCAAATAGAAAATTTCATTAACAAAGAGCCCGACTGGATCCTAAACCAAGTCAAAAGCAACAAAAAAAAAAACAATTTAATAAAGAATACAAAGAGCAGCTAAAAGCAATCCGCAAGAAATTCAACATAGAGTTGGCCATCTTAAGCAGACACAACCTTTAACCTTTGACCCAGGACGTTCCGGACCTGTTTTCTACAAAAACATCGACGTCTCTAGCATTTTTCCGGCTCATAATTCCCTCAAGAAATTTGCTAAAAACTTGCCCGTGTTTGCCACCTTCAACGACAAACAGAAAATAAGGTCGTGCACTTGGACAGAAAAGTTGCTGTTTACCACAAAGTTTTGTCTTAAGAGTTTAGATTCACTCTCTAAGAAGAAGTTTTAAAAACTAAAAAAAATCGAATAAGTTTGCTTTAGTTACTCTTTTAAACAGGCCATCAGCTTGCTCATTTTCAGCCCTTTAAACTCAACAAATTTGTCAGCTCCCACAGAATATGCTTGACTGCATCACGGCTGGTGTAATGCAAAGTGAACTCATTGCTTAAGGGTATAATCCATTCTCCATTACACGCATGGGAACAGACGGAAAAACTTTTTCAATGCTCTACGTTCAACTTTCGCAGAAAGCTAAAAATAAAGAAATTTTGTCTCTCACCGAGGTATGCAGGCTTTTTGTCACCGTTGATTGTTCAATATTATTGTTGCTAACAATACGACTTTTTGGTGCACTTTACCCTATGCGTGCGTCAAATGCGCCGGAGCATTTCCAAGCTCCTTATGCCAGTTAAAACGATTGCTCAGTTTACCACAAACTAAAAGCAAGCAGCAACAACATGGCCCACGGTGAATTACCTGTTTTTTTAACAACAGACTTTTGCTTCATATAATAGCACTCCGAACGCTTGCAAAAAACAATCTTATGCGCAAACATTAAGATCGAGCTAAAAATCAGCGGAGTACGCTTATCTCAAACGAGTGACGACTATTTTATAAAAATGTTTCAATCTTGAGCAAAGTTTTTAGCCAACTACTAAATGGCGCAAAAAATGTCATCCGATGTTTGACTGTAATTTTTTTAATATATAAAAAACTTTAGTTTTGCTTTTGGATTGTGTTTATTTGATGTCTAGTTTTTTTTTTCATTAAGTAAAAAAAATGATATCCGACAGAATTGATGACCATACGGGCTTAATTTATGCCATTTTCTATCATTCTTGCTAGAACTTTCGGCAATAGGTTCCCGCATTCCTGACGGATATTATCTTTGAGGGCTTCAAGACTCTGAGGCTTGTTGACATAGACTCGTGACTTCAAGAAACCCCACAAAAAGAAGTCTAGAACGGTTAAATTGGGCAATCTTGTCGGCTAATGCAAATTACCAAAAAAAAAAAGATTAGGCAATCCAGAAATGCAGCTCTCAGAATTTTGGTTGTGGGTCGTGCGGTATGCGTCGTTGCTCCATCCTGTTGAAACCACATGTTCTCCAGTCTCAATTCGTCCAGTTAAAGTAGAAGAAAGTTATTGAGAATGGCTCTGTAGCGCTCGCCGTTTACAGTAGTCGTCTGATGACGCCTTCAGCGTAAACACCACAATATACAGTAACTTTGAGCGGGTGTAATGGCTCTTTGTGTGTTATCCGCGGATTTTTGGTACTCCATTAGTAATAATTCTGATTATTCACGTATCCACAGAGATAGAAATGGGCCTCGTCGCTCATAATGATTTTTGATAAAAACGTTGTCTTCCTTGTGGTCGAGATTCAGGATGGTTTAAACGTAGGTTACACGCGCTTGGCGGTCATCGGCTAGCAGTTGATGCATTGTCTGCACTTTGTAAGGGAACATCTTCAAGTCTTTCACCAACATTTTCTGTAAAGATTCTGCCAATTGATGCTCAACTGTGCAACACATTTAGCCACAGCCGCGATATTCTCAGCAGAACGACTGCTCCGGCGCTGCCCAGACCTGACAGCATTTTGTGTTGACCCACGTTCTTCTAGGCGAGCAGCTAAACGCCGTAGTGTATGCCCAGTTGGTGTCATACGACTATGAAATCTACGTCTAAATTCACGCTGCGCCAACACCACCGACAAATTATTACGCAAAAAAATTTAAACAACTATTCCGCGTTCTTGAGGAGTATTGCGATTCATGTCTTATTAACGTGTATTTTGTATCCGTTTATTTCACAAATGTCAAAGCAGAACTGACATTTACCGCTATTTGCAAAAATTATAGTATTTTCCGATAATGTGGTGACTTTTGCGCTAGCTAGTAGAAAGCTAAGAATTCAGACTAATACTCAACTGTATAAAGCTCGTCAAATTTGTCGTAAAAATAATCAAATTTTTTTATGTGAAGAACTATTTTTAAAACTACATATGTTGAAAAAAACCGCATTCATTTTTGTAGTTTCTTTTACTTTAAATGTCTCTTATAAGCATTTTTTGCTTTAAATGTAATACTAAAGGAAATAATGACAGTTTATATGTAAAGCAGTTTACACAGTGTGTTGGATG
The DNA here is from genome assembly GCA_963932245.1 of Tachinus rufipes. NCBI lineage: Eukaryota > Metazoa > Arthropoda > Insecta > Coleoptera > Staphylinidae > Tachinus > Tachinus rufipes. Next base: position 59,821,278 of record OZ010748.1, read on the forward strand.
AACATAATTAACTATACGTGTAAACATTTTTATTGAACATCACAAAAAAAATCATTCGTAAACATTTCTCCTGATTATAACAATCAGGAGAAATGTTTAAGAATGATTTTTTGAATACGATTCACCTTGAGAAATTTTAATTTTGATGTCTAATTTAATGAAAAAAATATAAAAATATAATTTTGCAAAAAAAAATTTTATAAATCAAAATTTTGTTAAGAGTCAAAATTATGAGCGTATAATGAATAACCAAATATTCAAAAAAAAAAAAAAATATGGGAATTATAAATACTATGATAAAATTAAAAAAAAAAATTATTAAATTGAATGTCCTGAAAAAAAAGTATTTATTTAACTTAAATAATGATTTATAGGTTAAAAGGTTAAATTGCGAATAAGGACTTAATTTATCGTTTTTATTTTTTAAGCACCAAAGAAAACATACAGGTAATGTCGAAACGTCTGTAATTCTAATGATTTGTAATAGAATTTAAAAACAACAAATTGAGTTCTTATAAGCATTCTAACCTTCAAACTTATAGATATATTATATAAAGGACGTCCATCCAAATACCAAACTAACAATAAATAATGATGTATGCTAAATAACAATCAGCAATGTTTTATTCAACATAAAACTCTCCTACTTCAACACATTTACTCATCCTTTTTTAAAATTCATTATAACATTGTGAATAATTTTTGGTGTCACTGTAACAATAGCATCAGTAATTCTGTTTTTTAAAATTTCAATATTATTATGAATGTTCGTGGCATACACTATAGGCTTAAGATAACAATACAGACAATAATTTATTGCAAGTAGGTCTGGAAACCAAGCTGGCCAGTGTATTAGTTTATTGCAACCCATCTAATTTGAAAAATGTCTATTAAGCCAATTTGTAACAATCAAGCCATTATGCTTTATCCTAAATTACAAATTTTCTTCATCCAATTAAGGCTAAAAGTATTCACTAAGAATTTCTAAATAATAATTTGGGTTCAGCCTTCCTTCCAGGAAAAATGAACCAATTACTTTATTGTAGGTTAACGCACACCATACATTAACTTTTTTAAATTTTTGACTGTTAGTACAAATACTAAAATGTGGATTTTCTTTTGCCCAAAAGCGGCAATTTTGACTAGATGGTATCCCATTTGTTGTGTACTTAGATTCGTCACTGAATATAATATAATAGTAAAAATTACGTCGTTCAAGTATGCGTTCATTCATTAATAAAAAGAATTCTAGTTGGTATAAGTCAACATATATGTAGAAAGTAAAAATTTACAAAAATTAAATTGTAATATGTAAAACTAATAAATCAAATTCACTAAATCGATGGATTTTAATATGTGGTGTTGACAAATGATTTTTTTTAATTGAATGGTTTTGGCCGTTACTTTGTGATTCATAATAAAATACATTTACTATGTGATATATATGATTGTGTTTTAATAAATTTGTTTTGAGGACGCTTACCAAACTTAATATGCACATATTATTGATATTATGATTAATATTATATTATATATTATGTATCATAAAAATAATGTAAGTAAATTTTATTAGACACAAATTGACAAACTTATACCGAGGACAAAGCAATATAAATAAATGGATTCTATTATATTGACATGAACAAAACATTTCCTAAGTTTTATATTACATAGATTTTTAATACAGCACTAGACTTTAAACGTGTAATGTGCACGATTGAAACAATTTCTACATCAATTTGAGGTAAGAATTAATGTGTATACTATTGAAGTTATTATATCGAAAAATATGTTAAACAATTTGATGTTGATTTCGCAATATTATTGAAAACATATTTATCTTCAGATTGTTTTAACATGTTAATACTTAGCAGTAAGCAACATTTATATATTATAAATTTGTTGAATAAATAATTATTATATTTACGGTATTTTAACAGCACAAAATTAGTCAGTTTTTTTTTTAATTTAAAAAATGACATTTTAAAATTACTTGATACTTCATAATAATAAACTTGCTAAAACTGATCTTTTGGTTTACTAAAAAGTAAAACATATTACTACGTGTAAAAATTTCTATAAACGGCAATAAGTCTTATTACATTACATAAATAAAAATTATAATTCTATATTTTATTAAATGTGCAATTGACCAAACTTTTTTGGCATGAGAATTTAATATAATAACACAATAATAAACAAAAATTATGATTTTTAATATGACATGATTCGTCAGTCAGTCAATAACAATCATTGTTGTTTATGAGTTAAAGTATATTTTGACATATGGTTAGGTTTTTTATATCTTGCAACAATCAAAGGTTTTCTAGAAATTATAAAATTGTTTATAATTTTTGGGTTATTTAAATTATTAGCAAACTTTTTATTAAAGTTTTGAAAACGCCCTGATGATAGAAATTAATTTGATTTTTTTGTACAGAAGGTCGTTAGAAGAATTATGTAAAAAATTGTTTGAGAGTTAAATTTTGGAAACAGAGCAAAGGAAGATCTTTGGCAACATAAATTGATTTAAAGTTAGTTTATTAGAGTTTAGAAAACTATTGATGCATAACAAGAACAGGTTGGCATTATCTTCTGTAGATATAATATCTACTCTATTGTTTTTTATATGTAAACAATAAGAACTATTTTGCTCGGGATATAATTTAGGCTTTGACTTTAAAATACAATATTATAAAACAAAATAACAAACAACATAAATCAGTTTAAAATAAGGAAAATCAATACAGTTCGTCATTAATGCAAGTTCCTCCTTACCTAATTTGCACAATAAAAAATTTAATTCAAAATAGACAACTACGTGTTAAAGTTAGAAATTCTTTCTCTCCCGTCTTTATTCCTAAGCAGGACGTTCCGCAAGGATCTCCATTGTCACCACTCTTGTATAATATATTGTGATATCTCATGCAAAAAATCTGGCACATTCTATTCAGCACTTACAATCTCTAACCAAACATATTAAAACATGGTTCAATACATGAAAGCTTTATGCCAATCCTAACAAAACCCAACTCCTTATTCCATACCATCGCATATCAAGAAACTCACCAAATATTAATCTGAGCCATGTAACAATTCAACCATCTCCAACATGCAAATATCTAGGCGTGCTTCTTGATAATAAACTATACTTTAAACCCCATTCCTGTTCTATAAAATCCAAATGTACAACTCGAGCAAAACATTTCCGCTGTCTTACCTATAGAAGAAAAGGTATCAATATAAAAACAGCTACACATATTTATAAATCTATTTGCAGACCTCTATTAGATTATGCATCAATTATTCTTTCACAATGCTGTAAAGAGACTCTAAATAATCTGCATGTTGCTGAACGATCAGCTATTAGGAGTATCACTAAAATACGTCACACTAATAACTCTTTACACAACATCAATAATAAGTCTCTTTATGAACAAACACAAATTAAACCACTTTTCGAACGTCACTCAGAAGTGACAAAAAAATTCTGCAACAGGTCTGCTAACGTGAAAATAATATCTAAACTTGCTATTCCAAGAAATCAAGGAAAAATTGCTAAATATTAATTTCCATCTAATTCCATCCTTGAACATATCCTACTAATTTTCAATATCACTGACAATTCAGACTCATCCGACTAACTGACGATCATTTCACTTGCTATATTTTTTTTTTTTTTTTTTTGTAATTCACCATACTTCTATATTTTATCTTTTTTACCACTATAATCATACTCATGGGCAGAAAGACTTTGGTCGGTAGCCTTTTTCATATTTATATTCAATACAGTTTGACTAAAAAAAAAGTGATAAGTTATACATAAAGTTAAAAAATAGTGTTTAAATAAAATTGTAAAAATTTATTCATGTTATAAAATGTGATCCATTTAAAAGTACATTTTTTAAAAATTCAAAAAAAATTCAAAAAAAAACATTTTTATTAGGTAATCTTTATGATCATACCAAAGAACCATTTTGTACATTTATTTATTAAAGATTTTTTTTTTCAAATGTTGGTTCTAACTACTGCTGACATGGTCCATTACAATTTTTGATGATGCGTTGAAGCATTTTAAGTGATATTTGGCAAATGACGGAAGTAATGTTGGTCTTCAACTCCCTTATTGTAGTCGGTTTATCTATGTAGACTTTGGACTATACGTAGTCCCAAAAGAAAAAGTCTACATGTGATATTACATAATCTAGGCGGCTAATTCAACGGTTCAAGACGTAAAATTAACAGTTTACTAAATCGTTCTTGCAATAAAGCTATAGTTTCACGGGCTACGTGGCAAGTAGCTCCGTTTTGTTAGAACCAAATGTTGTCGAGATTACCGGTTTCAATTTTAGGCAGCAAATAGTCTGTTATCATTGTGCGATAGCGGGCGCCATTTACAGTTACGCTCCGGCCGGCTTTATTTTTAAAGAAATGTTGCACTAGCCCATAAACCACACCAAACAGTTGTTTTGTTTAAATCTAATGGCAGCTTTTGAATTTCTTTTGGTTGTTCTTCAGCTTAAATATGCTTTATTTTGCCTATTGACGTAGCCATTAAGCCAAAAATAGGCTTCACCGCTGAACAAAATTTTGGTCAAAAGCAGTAGATCTTTTTGAAACTTTTCAAGAGCCTAAAGCGTAAAACAGTAACGATTTGAAAGGTCAGCTGGCTTCAATTCTTGCATGAGTTTAATTTTGTATGTTTTTACACCAAGATTCTTACGTAAAATACGCCAAGTTGTTTCATTCAACAAACCAAACTGTTGAGAATAGCGCCAAATCGATTTATCATGGTCATAGCGTACACTCTCAGCTACCGCCCCTATATTTTCTTTACTACGTGCTGGTTGTGGTTTATTTGGTTGCGTATTATCTAATAATAAATATTGAGTTTCATATTTTTCAATGGAAAATAGTACAGCTGAATAGTTTGTAGACGTTGTGCCGGCTAATTGTTTTTATAATAAAATGTCAAACATTACTGAACAAAAATACCATAACGGTTTGACACACCGCACGCTTTATTTAACATAAAATGCCTTCTGAAAAAAGTACTTCTAAATGGATCACGTATTAGAAGCAATTACTAATTAAAAAATCAAAGCAATAACAAATTATCTGATTTTTGTTTTATAATTTTGGCAGTTTGTTAAAAAATTTGGCAATTTGAACTGTTTTGAGATTTGACCTGATAGAATTTATTTTAATGTCATTTTTTGCCTTGTTAAATAATTATAATTGTAATTTCTTTCAAACTGGTGGGTTATTCTGGCATGTATCTCGTATCGCTTATCGCAATTAATGACGTCATCATTAATTTAAAAAATCTGCCTGTGATCTCTTTTTGTACTACAGGATCATCTAGTAATATAAATTTAATACCAAGCTTTATGTTAATTGTATTTTTTAAGGTCAATATGTATTATTAATTACAAATTTATGATTTAAATGTCACACTTCCCCTCTGGTAGGGGAAATCTATGACGTGGCGCGAGATCGCAATGAGTGCCAGAATAACCCCCCTGATCTTGATGTTTTAAAATATATTTGATGCTGTCAAAAATAGTATTTGTTGTTCTATAAAAGTAGCTTTGCATCAATCACGATAGCTCGTGCTGTTGATAATTTTGACTGATTTCATAGTAGTTGTTTTATTTACTTATTAAATATGGAGTACCACATAGTAACCGTCGCAACCATCTTGATATTTTCTTTTGTCAAAACTGACTTTCCTAACACCTTGCCTACTAATCAGTCAACGTAACGTGTATTGCTTTAACACCTCCCCTCGGACGGCGGCTGGTTGATTGTTTCAGCTCTATCATCAAGATAAACTGGTGGTGTGTTGGTCCATGAAAACATTTAGTTAAGATGTCGGCGATCATCTTGTTTGTAGAGACGTGGTCAATTATGACGTTGCCATCCTTAATCTTGTCGTGTAAGAAATGGTATCTCATATCGATATGCTTGTTTCGGTTGTGGTTCTCAAAAAGTTTTAGTGTTCTTTGATTGTCATTGTGTATTAGTTATAAATCCGTGAACCACACCAATTTTAAGCATTAGGTTTTGGAGATATATGGCCTTCTTGGTTGCTTTGAACATAATTATGTATTCAGCTTTGTTTGAGCTTAGTGTCATTATACGTTGCTTTTTGGATTCCCATAATATTGAAAAATTGGCCTACAAAAAACAATAACCGGTAAACAATTTTCTGTTTGTTGAGTCGCTTTCCCAGTCAGCGTCCACAATATCTATTACATCTGTATTTGCTGGACTCTAGCAGAGATTGATGTCGGCGGTACTTTTAAGGTATTGCAAGTCACGTTTAGCAGCCAGCCAATGTTCCTTTTTGTAACAGTGTCTAAACTGCCCCAGATAGCTGACAGCATGACAAGAATTAGGACTTGTTGATGTAGATACGAAAATCAGCGCACCAACCAGTTCACAAAATAGATATTTATTTTTTGATTTGCTAAAGCGTTTTTGTTTTTGTTAATTTTGTGTTTGGGTTAAGTGGAGTCAGTACGAGTATGCAGTCTAACATATTGAAACGTTTCAGTAGTTCTATCAGAAACCCTTGTTGATTCAGTCGTATTTGGTTGCCTTCTTTGGTGAATTCAATTCTTAGACAATATTTGGCTTTGCCCAAATCCTTGACTTCAAATTCCGTTTGCAACATATATAGTAGCTGCGTTGTCATTTCATTGCTTCTTGACGCCACATAAATATCATCCACCTAGATAACTATGTAAGCTGCAATATTTCCTTTTGCTTTAGTGGTTAGATGCATGGATGCATGTATAGGCTCAGCTCCTACTTGGCATAAGGTATTGTTCAATTTTTTGTCATTGTCTACCGGTTTGTTTCAGACCGTAGAATGCTCTGTCCAGGAGACTGACACAGTTGCCTTTTTTAAACTTGTATAACATTTCTTTGGCCGCTATGTTTAAGTTTGTTTTCTTTTCTACCATACCTTGTAGTAGTTTGGCTAAATTTTTAGGAAATTTCATAAAAATTTCTTTGTTCAGGTTCCCGTTTAAATATGCAGTTGACACGTCGAATTGACAAATTTTTAATTTTTGTTTTGCTGCTAATGCAACAACCGATTTTAGCAACTGCGGCAAAAGTTTTATTTAAGTAACTTATTTGTTGATCTGTTTACCAATTTCCAGGTATTACGGCAAAGAATTGATTTCATCTCGTTTACCATTGCTTCGTTTCATTCTGTTGCTCTTGAAGACGGCATTGCGATTTTTAAATTGGGACTTCGGCTAAATGACAAAAATCAGTCTTTATACAGTTTGCTTCATTTTTGTTTTTTTCAATTCTAGAAATCATGTAGTAAATCTTTCTTGGTAAGCCTCTGTTTTTTTGTTTTAGCCTTGGTCTGCCGGGACTTCTTTTAAATTTGAGTTAATCTTCATTTTCATTTTTGACCACCGGTTTTGCTGGATTATTAATTTTTACTTCATTTACTTGATGTTCATCAATGTGTTCTTGGTTTTTAACGTTATCTTCGATGATTATGATTATTATCAACTTCTGGTCGTTTTTTGATGTTAACTTGTCATTGGTTTTCCACGGAATACTGTATTTATCTTTTACAACAATAACAAAAAAAATAAAAAGATCCTAAAAACAAGTTAGATATGCATACTGTTGCATTCATAGCTACATTATTAGTGTTTCTAAAAACAACAATTTGCAAATAAAACCTTTAAAAAAAAGTTAATCAACTACTTTCCAGTTTGCCTAAATCTACACTTGCAAGTTATGGATGCGAACGTACTGGAGTTGTGAAAAGTTGTTGTCTAATCTGTAATCCAAGAAATAAATTTTAAAAAATTAGCAATTTGTTCATTAACTAGCATTTTCAAACCAACAGAACATCTGACAATATACAAAGTGTTAAAAAAAATGTAAAATATTTAAGAGGGTAGTAGTACTAACCACAACAAACAACGGTTTCAAAGATATAAAACATTATTTATTTTTATTATTCTATTTTCCTTCTATTTTTTATTTTGCAAAAACGTGCATTTTTTTATCATAGTTGATGTTTTGTGAAATAAACATTCAGTATTTGACAGTTGTTGTTAGTGCACAAGTTTTCATTGCTATTGTTAATTACTCTAATGCAGAGCTAGCCGACATGCATTTTATGTGTGGTCGTGCTAATGGGATTGCCACCAAAGCGTGACGTCTTTATGTAGAAGCTTATCCAAATTGCAATATTTCTTCACATTGTATGTTTGGAAAAATTCACCAGAGATTGAGAGATACCGGTTCACTTTGAAAACAGTGCTATTTTTCCGGCAGACCAAGGTCGGTATCTACTCCTGGAGCAGAACAAGAAATTATAGCACGGATAGAGCATAATCCAGAGACAAGATCGCGTAGAATATCAGTTGAGATAGGAATTGGTGCTACTCTTGTTTAGAGAACCTTCCACGAGCAGCTGCTCTATCCATACCATGTACAACAAGTACAGGCTTTAAATTTAACTTGTCATCAGGCACGTTTGGTTTTTTGTTGCTGGTTTTTACGCAAGTATGCTGAAGACCCGCAGTTTCTTGCCAAAATTCTTTTTACGGATAAAGCCGGGTTTACAAAAAATGGAGTTGTTAATTTTTATAATGCAAATTGTTGGGCGGACAAAAATCTGTACGCTGTAACTAAATGTGGACACCAGACACGTTTTTTGTTAAACATTTCTAAAAATATTGTGAACAACAGGTTTTTAGATCCTGTTGTAGTACCAAACCAATTAACTGCAGAACACAATGTATGATCTTTTGAAAGACATTCTTTTGGCCCACAGACAACAATTGTAGTTACAACATGATAGTGCTTTAGCTCATTTTTCGATTGCCGTCAGAAAACATTTAGATCAAACTTTTCTACATAGGTGGAGCTGCAGTTAAAAATTAATAAAAAATGCCAAGAAATTCGAGCCAATGAAGGAGTATTAGAAAGAGTACAAATATATATATATATATAGCTCTGTTCTGCTCTGTTCTTTGTAAAAATATACAAAAATAAATAATGTTTTTTTTTTTAATCTAAGTATGTTTTTATATGTGAATATCTGATTTAAGTTAGATGTGTATTAATGTGTACTGTATGTTACATTATTGTAATTTTATCAATGTTGATTTTAAACACGCTTATATTTTATTAATTTTATGTTATTTTATTTTTATATTATTATATTATATTTTTAAGTTTATTGACCTTTTACATACTTTGTATTTTATATGCTTGATTGTGTGAATAAATAAATCTATCTATCTATCTATCTTAAGCCTAGTCGTGTTTTATAATAACCGGCGCAGTAATGCAGCTACGGGACAGGGCCCAAGCAAATTGCTCCAGGAGCAAGACATTCAACAGTCCGAAGAATGGGATAATCCGGAAAAAACGGAAGACGAAAAAACTTAGAAAAACTGCTAGGTAAGCTACGTACCGACAACGCCGTTACTTACGTCAAGTAAATGTAGCAACAGTATACCTGCCACAAAACATAGTAATGGTTAGAAGCAAAACCCGAGGTCTAGCCAACAAATGGTTAGGCCAAAAAAATATAATAACAGCAGCAGGCAAACACTGTTATGTTACTTAATGACCGACCTCTGCTAAGCTACATTTGAACGACATAAGACCAGTTTCAACGGTTAATAACGTGTCCACCTAAACCTTTAAGAGCAAATCAAACCAAACCAAAGCACCGATAACGACTACTTCACGCAACGATTAAAAAATCCGTCCAACAGCTAATATAATGTCACAGCAGCAACCAACTAATCTATTCTACCCGAGCTTTATGACGACTTCTGCAACAGATCTAGCACAACCCTTACCCACCGCGCTGGAATGTTACCAGCGTGGGAGAAACAAAAGGAAATGATGCCAAACATTATAAACCCCCGTAGCGTTGCCCCGACCTCTGGAAGAGATAAAATATTTGATTCAAATAACAATGTAGAATTTTATTGGCGTTATCAAACCAATTTTGACCTCTCACCTACGCAGATGGCCACCACCTCATGCCATCTGTCTCAATCGGTACTACCCGCTTCTACTACAAAGAAAAGTCCGATGACAACGTAAGAAAAAGCTTAAAATTACATATTAACTTTACCATATAAGCGCTTATCAAGATAAACCAAATTTCAGAAATTTAGCAATCGGAATCTTAATATTGACATTTCTTTACCAACAATTGAAATTCTAGAACCATTCGAGATAAATCCTAAAACAACCAGATACTTCTATCAAGACAACACAACGATGACCTCGGCAATGCCTTTGGCTAATTTAATGGTACACTACAATACTTTGACTTACTTTTTTAAACCTCATTCAAACCGCCAACGCCGCCCCTCTATTACCTCCCAAATTGGCGCTAGCGACAAATACAAATGGCACCCAAGCAGAGACATACTAAAAACATGGTGCTCGTAACAACTGTACACAATCTCCAAGTGTTGACAACTATAATATCCTTTAGATGCCAGTTACGGATTAAACAAATATCCTACGGCACCTACAGCAGTGAGCTGCCTCCAAGTTTTCCTGAAAACCGCCAACTCAACGCGACCTATCACCACATGTATCGGCTGAACTAAGAGCCGAGGTGAAAGTCCCACGCCGTCGACATGAGTTGATCCAAAAACCTAGACGGTACACTCAAACCAATAGATGTATCTATTGTATACAGTAAATAGAGAGCGTATACAACCGGTAACAAACTATTCCGAAGTATCTTCTCAGGTTAAACCACGGCCCAGGCGGCAGACCTAATGTTACCAAACCCTATTCTTTGTGGTCTAGGACAATACGTGTGCGCCGCACATCACTCTGGTGTAGCCTAAATTCTGATACACCAAAAAGTAAAAAAAAAAACATTCAACGTTTGAAAGAAAAATTTCAACAAAATTTTGAAACATTGGCTTACTACAAAGCCTATTTGCAAAGCTTACGCAATAAAGCAAAAAATGTTGAACCTATCTTATAGCATACATGGCAGGAAGCTTAGCCAACGCTCACCAATCTGGCATTGTACTACCGGATCTATCCAAATCACCATCAGACGACGATAGCTACCATGTTGGCTACCTTGAAAAAATTTCAAATCTACAATCTATCGACATAAAACCATTTGGATCATTCAAAAAATTGGTAGCTACTTCCGTATAGATTACTATAGAACGCCAAAAATGACCAATACTTTTGCGCAAATTAACAAACAACCCGACCAAAGCAAAGCTTTTTTGGTTTAAAACAAAATACTACCAACTAGACTATCTAGAAACAGAACCGACCTCACGCCTACTCCGCATTGCCGTCCAGATTAACAGCTTAAACCATGAAACATTAATTGATAGCGGAGCCAGCTAAAACTTTACACAACTAAGCCTACCTAGGACAAAACCAAGCACAAAAAAAACCAGCAAGCTAGCCCCGACTCGACATTAAACACCACCGGTTAAGTTCGCACGACCGTTACTATCGGTGACAGCCAACAGGAAGTAGACTTCCTGATTGCCTCCGATATGGTAAACTCTTGATTGAAAGCCAACAAAGCAAGAATGGACTATGCCAAAAAATGCTTACACTTTGGCAGCCACCAACAAATCACTGCTTACTAGAAACGAGAAAGCCAGTGCTAACTCCGCTTTGGCGAAATTACCCGATCATTTCTAACCGTATTTAGCAAAGACACCTTTACAACACTGATATGTACACACAAAATTGTACTAAACAACGTTAATCCAATCCAAACTACCAAGTATTCTTACAATGCCTACAAAAAAATTTAATTAAGCAAAGCACAAACAAATATTGCGCACCGGTAGTGATAATAAAAAAAAGACGGGTTTTCTTGGTTTTCTATTAATTCCCGGTAACTCAATAAGACCACCAAAAACAAGGTAAACCCGCTCCCAAAAATCGGGAAAACTTTAAAAGATTTTCGGAAAACTAATTTAAGATAATGCTATTTGCCTCAAAGAACGCAATAGCAACATTTCAGAAAATAATGATGCAGGTGCCAGCCGGCCTACTAAGGAATTTTTTTTAAATTTATTTAGATGACATTATAGTGTTTTCCAACAATAAGGCCAAACACCCGGACCACTTGCGTTTGGTTCTACAAAAACAGCAAAAACATGGGTTGCGCTGCAACCTTGCCAAATGTAAAGTTGAAAAAGAAAAGGTTAAATACCTGGGCTATCAAATCACCGCAGATAAAAATGAGCTACTTGAGCACTTCCTAAAACTAATTCAAGACTACCCCAGTTCAAAAACTAAAAAACAACTAATATGCTTTCTGGGAATTTGCTCTTGGTTTAGGGAGTACGTTCCCAACTTTGCAATGATAGTAGGACCGCTGATGGCCATGCAACGCCTCAAGCAAAATTGCAGGTAGACAACGGACACATCGGCAGCATTTGCACTGTGTGATTATCATACGAGTTACAATCCCTCGTCATTATCGTATGATGGGGTCGAGACTAGGCACGGATGCTAGCTCGCACTGTGTAACCAGGCTTATAAGCATAGTAGTGTAATACTAGTTTTTAATGATTTTTTTAATATTTTTTCATCAAAAACAGCACAAACCTTTTTGGTTAAATGATATATTTTTAATATAAAAAATTTGAACTTATTATATTTTTAAAAGCTTGTTGGCACCATTCTTATAAATACTGCTGCAAAATAATGCAACTAAAGCATATGATTAATAATTGTGAGGTGTAGTTTCAAAAAATACAATCACCACTAAAGTTATTAAGATAGTGATGCCATCTTGTAGCAAATTACGCGCTCTACAACGTGATACTAATTTGTTATTTCATATAATACAATAAAATAAAGTTTTGTTTATTTATTTTTTTAATTTAGTTATTACTTAAGAAAAGATTTTGGCAAAATACAGTTTAAAAAAAACAAAAAATAAATTTGTCAAGAAATAAAAAATTAATTATATATGCACACTTGCAATATATACATTAGTTGGAAAACCAAAACTAAATTACATTCTCGGATGAACAACTATGTATGCAAAGCAAAGTTCTTGATTATCAATAAATTAACTGAAAATCTCCTTACAAAATCTTATAAGCGAAAAGGGTTACAAGTACATAAACAAATCAAGCTGGCCGATCCTAAATATATCCAGTCGGCCGCATTGACACAATAATTGGAGCTGCAATATTTTAGGATCTACTAATGTTAGGACAAATACAAACTAACGATAAATTATATTTTCAAAAACAAAACTTGGTTGGATTGTATCGAGTCTTTTACGTCAAGAATAAAACAACAATATCATGTCAAACACAAGTTGACATTGATGAAAAAATTACTAAATGTTTTGAACCTAAGGTTTCCCATAAATATCAATCTATTAATTATCTTCAGGCTAAAAAACACTTTGCAGCAAACATCTGAAAAAATAAATCTGGACGATTTATTGTAAAGCTTCCGATAAAGGAAAATGCCCCTACATTTGGCGAATCTTACAAGAAAGCATTAAAAAGCTTCTTAATGCTTGAAAAAAGATTATGCGCTAATACCCATCTGCAGTTAAATTACAAAGATTTTATCTAAGAATACAAAAAACTTGGTCACATAAAAGAGTTAAAGAATCAAGCCAAAAATCCAATAACTCCATATTACTTACCTCACCATCCAGTGATGAAGGATAACAGTTTGACAACAAAAATGCAAGTTGCAAAACTTTATTGAATGAGTCACTAAAGAATACGTTGTAAATAGGGCCTGCCATACTACAAAACCTATTTAGCATAATATCCCGATCAGAACGTTTGAATTTTGACAACGGCTGATATAAAAAAAAATGTATTGCCAGATAGAAGTGTATAAGTAAGTCCCTAACTCATCTCCAAAAAATTTTGTGGAGAAATAATCCCAAAGAGAAAATTAAAACATTTCAGCTGAACACAGTTATGTATGGAATGGCGTGATCATTATACCTTGCCATTAGATGTCTTGATAAATTAGGCGATTTTGGGAATATAGTTAGATGAGACTTGGAATATCCATTAAGAAAAACAAAATCTTTAAACTCTTAGATTACAGTGAAACGCATCAAACGACTCACTTTATTATATCAATTCTAACTCATCTAAATCAAATAAAAGGCCATCAAAGTGAAATAAACTATCTGACAAGGCAAAGATAATGATACAAAAAATATAGAAATTAAAATTAGAATGGGATGAATTCTTGCCTATGACTTTTCAAACCATGTGGCAAAAATTTTTAAACAACCTAAAAGTGATTAATTGGCAACAACTAAAAAGAGTAAAGATGCACGTTTTCTCTAACGCCAACAAGCAAGGATACGGCACGTGCATTTATATATGCACAATTAACAATGTTGGATGTCAAAATTCCGAGTAATTATGTGCTAAATCTGAAGTGGCCCAACTAAAAACAATCTGCATAGCAAGACTCAAACTTTGTGCAATAGTACTATCGCAACTCGTAAATAAATTAAAAGAATTTTTGAACATAGAAATAATCCAATTGTCAATGTCAATTATATTGTTGAACGGATTCAAAAATAGTCTTAAGTTGGATCAAGGCCTGTCAAAATTGAAAAATCTTTGTTGCCAACAGAATTGAAAAAATCAAATCACTAACTAAAAACAATGTTTGGAGACATGTGAAGACCTACGAGAATCTAGCCAACATAGTTTCAAGAGGACAAACTCTCACATATTTAAAAAAAAAACAGTCTATGACGCATTACCCAAAGGGGCTTGTCAAAAACCAAGCAAACAATGGCTTGTTTTTAGTTTTTCAATTAAGTGTACTTTCACGACTTTGCCAGAGAAAAAAGCACCAAAAATGTATGCCTATCAAATATAAACACTAATACGTTTATTAAAAAAATTATTGCTTGTCATATAAATTGTAATCATCCAGTAAAAAATATGGCGTATGTAAAAAGATTCATTCACAATTGTTTAAAATTTTTCAAACGATCTGGCACCATTTCCAATCAAAATGGAAAACAAACAATTGAAACGACATGCTAAGGCATATGTGGCATTGTTTGTATGTTTTACTACAAAGGCGGTACACATAAAAGTAGTCTCAGATCTGACCACTAAAGCTTTTCTAGCATCTTTAAACGTTCCATTGCTAGAAAAGGTATGATAATTGACAACGGTACCAATTTTGTTGATGCCAACAACAAAATAAAAAAAAAATCAATTAGTAAAGCAATCTGAAATAAGTATTATGGAGCATATCAACACAAAGAATATACAATGGCATTTTATACCACCACGCGCATCTAATTTTGGTGAACTTTGAAAAGTAGTAGTAAAATCCACAAAAACCCATATGAAGAAAGTATTGGGAAAAACAAAACTAACGTTAAAGAATTAACAACATTTTTGTGCAATGTAGAAGCGGTGCTAAATTCTCGACCTCTGTTCCCCAATATCCAGCAATCCAAGAGATTTTGGCTGCTTGACACCGGGACGATTTATGATTGTCGCGTTAACAGCATTTCCTCAACCAAATCAGTCACAAGTTCCGGATAATAAACTTTTGCGTTGGCATCATTTAGAAAAGATGCGTCAATATTTTTGAAAAAGATGGTTAACAGAGTATTTACATACACTCCAGCAACGACCCAATAATATGTCAAAAAAACGTCCTAAGCTAGAAATAGGACAACTTGTAGTGATCAAAAAGGACAACATAACTCCTCTACGCTGGAAGTTAGGTTACATCACTAAAGTGTTTTTTGGCAAAGACGGCGTTGTTTAATCAACAAATATAAAAACTTTAACTGACATAATAAAACGTGCATTAAACAAAATATGTCCGTTTCTATAATGATCTAAAGAATTGTGTATTTTAGTTCTCGAGCTACATGTTCAAAGTATCTTAGTTTTCTAGTCTTAATACTATGAAGTACTTTACATTTCTTCTTCATCGTCCTTTTTTCAGCACCTCGATGTTGGTCACATGACCATCCAAAGATATTCTCAATATTTGTCGTTGAAAGCCTGTGTCTTTTCCATTTTAACTTGTTTTAGTGTCTAACTTTCCGTACCGTATAATAAAATCAAGAAGATATAACAACAAAGCATTTTTATTTTTAGTTTTAGGGAGGGATATCTGTTATTGAAAAATGTATTCATTTGTGAAAAATTATTTTTTGCTACCTCTATTCTTGTTCTTATTTTTTTGGTCTGTATCGCTACTTATCTAAGTGTCAAGGTATTTAGAAGTGTCTAATCTTTCAATATTGATGTTAGAAATTCTCAAACTGTCAACGATGTTGTTGTTTTTTAAAATTGCCATATTTTTTTTGTTTTCTTTAGGTTTATTTTAATACCACATTTATTGCATACTATATCGGTACGTTCCACAAGTCATTAAAGATTTTATATGTAAATGATCAAAATTTAGTATTTTGCCATACTACTTTAGTTTTCTTTTCTACTCTAAAGATTTTGCTGTACAAATTAAAGAATAGTAAAAGCAAGACACATTTTTGTCACATTTCTCTACATAATTTAATGTCATTGTTGGTTTTTGATATCCACTCTGATGTTTGCTGTTTGGTTATAGTACAGATTTTAAATTATGCAGATGTTCCATGTTCTGTTTACAAAAAAGCTTGTGTAGTTTTTGATGGCAGATTTTATAAGTCAACATTCTTATCTAGTCATCTCTGAATCAATACATTAATCCCATATAAAAATTCTCTTTTTCCGAATCCATTTCTAAATCCGAACTTAGTGTTTCCTATGTCTTCTTCTAGTCTTTTATAGATTCTGTTGTGGATCATTTTTAGTAAGTTTTTTAGCGTATGGCTCATCAAGTTGATCGTTCTATAGTCATTTTGCGGCATTCCCTTTTTTTATTATAGTTATAAAGGTCAAAAGGAGCTATCTAAAAGTTTGAGTAAGTTGATAGGAATATCATCTGGTTCTATTGCTTTGTCATTCTTGGTTTGTTTAACAGTGTGTATTACTATTAAATATACATAATTGTGTATTTTCCAACAAATGTACTAATTTAATTAAGTTGGGAAAATGGCATTGCTACAGTTTTAACATTTTTTTTTTTCATTATAAAAACTTTCTCTTTCAATACGTTTTGCTTAATAAATATTGTTTCAAGTTTAAGGTTAATACATTAATAATTTTTTATTTATTTATTTTGCTGTGTTTTAAGATATTATGAAATAAATTAAAATGAATTAAACATTGATTAACGTAAATTTTCAAGTTATCTGTTTAAAAAAAAAATTAGCAATCTTTACAATAATAACTACGAGTAGATATAATAACAATAATTTCTAAACTGCTATAAAACTAAATTATTTATGAAACAAATCTGACTAATTTCACATTAAATTTAAATTAGAATATAAAGTGGCGTTTGTGATTAGTTATTAACGATGCGATATCATATATCAACCCTATTCATTTGCTAAGGAGTTTTTATTTTTGGTGGGGAAAGAGCCGCCAGATTCGTGTTATATTTTTTCAACAACCCCCGGGGACGAGCGGTGACAAATTTTCGGGTATTGTACGACAGCCCAACCCACCCGCATGAATAGTTAAACAGTCGTATTTATTAATTAGCGTGTGTGATTTAAGACCTCGTATCGTTTAAGTGTATTAAAAAAGCAGTATATCGAAACGTAGTGTCTCCCTGAGGGAAAATGGAATTTGATTTAATTTTAAATTTAAATAAAATGGTAGTAATAATAATTGATATTGAAATTATTGATTAATTATGAATATTTTATATTTTACTTCAAATTAATACAAATAGATTTAAATAAGTGTATTGAAAGAACAAATTAATTAAATTAAAATAAGCAAGACATGAAAAAATACAAGAATTATTATTTATGTAGTTTGTTTGTAAGCTAATTTTATAAGTAAATATTATTAATATTAGCACTATTTTTTAATCTTACTTTTATATTACAAAACGTTGCGATAACAAACTCGTTAACAATTGATTATATTTATTCATAAATATAAAAAAATCTATTAAAAACAATATTTTGTAATTGATTTTTATAATCTTAATATTATATATGTATTATAATAATATAAATATTAGCACGACTTTGCACAGTATTACGATAAGATGTGCAAATATTTTTAGAAATAATTGTACACAAAAAAGAAATGCTGGAATACAAAACTCAACATTTCAACTAGTTCAGAATATGTTTCTAAAGTTGGGTACAGTAAATTGAAATGCAATGTGTAAGTGCGTTGGTGGTGTAATGGTCAGCATAGTTGCCTTCCAAGCAGTTGATCCGGGTTCGATTCCCGGCCTACGCATATCTTTTTTTTATAATTATCTTAAAATGCAAAGAATTAATTTAGATTTATAATTTTTTTTGCTATTCACAGCAGTACTTGTAGTAATTTTATTATTTAACAATTTAAATAAAATTATAAGATTGTTAGTAGAAGCAGCAACAATACAACTTTTAATTAATTTTTTTAGTATAAAACTCAAAAATTTAATTTTTATTTGATATAAGAGTTTGTTATTATTTATTTTATATAAATAATGTGACATATTATTTACTTATGTAAAATTTATTTAAAATTTTTTAGAATTATTAAAATCGATCTCAAAGAAAGTTATACTTCTATTTTTAGTAAATAGACTGCAAGCAAATACAATATAAATATTTACTGAAATATTGAATTTAGTTGGCAGAAAACTATTAGATTATCACCCACTCTGAGTCCTAAATAAAAAATAAAGATACTCTTATAAGCTTTAGAAAAAAAAAATTATTATATTAACATTTAATATTGTTGCCAATTGCAAAATAATATATTTGAAATAAAAAATTTAATTTAGCTTTTTTTATAATTAATAAATTAACAAAATTTATTTCTTCATTTATAATTTACTACTTACTTCACTAAAAAAAATTAATCTGCGTTTGTTTCCGCCCGGGTTCGAACCGGGGACCTTTCGCGTGTGAAGCGAACGTGATAACCACTACACTACGGAAACCTTGAGTACAAAAAGATATAAAATAGCATATAGGATATAAAGTCATGAAAACTTATTTATAGATATGTACTAATAATAATAATTTGAAAATTCATTTATTACTAAAATGTATTAGTTAATTAGTAATAAGTTAATATTATCATACATAACAATAATATTGCACACTATTTTATAAAATAAACTTGAAACACTGTTAGAGCGAGCGTTGATAATTTATTTTAGTATCATATGCAATACATTTTATGAGTTGGAGACATTGAAATACGCTGAATAAATATGTCAACAATGTTATCTAATGTTATTACAATTATTCCTTATCAGTAAGTTCATTGACATCTCTTTCAATATAGTAAATTTAAGCAATTTTATGTATAACTATATCCTAAACATCATTGATTTATTAAATCAATATGTACCAACTATTATTAATAATAATAATAATACTTTAATCACGGTATAATCTTACCATCTACATCAAATATACATAAACAATGATGTTTTACAATGAAAAAAATTTAGCGGTAGGTTGTACAATGAAGCAATGTAGCAGTAATCATAATTTACAGGTAATATGCCCGATTTATAAGACAATAAACGACAAAACTTCTTTTGAATTTGTTTAATACTACGGTCATGAGTTTTATAAACAGGACTCCAAACTGACGGAGCATACTCTAAATGCGAACGCACCAAAGCACAATATACAAGTTTTAGTGTACTGGCTGATAAATCCGCACACATTCTATATACAAATCCTAACATTTTAATGGCACGGTTGCACATGATGTTAACATGTTCAACAAATGTAAGTTTATGATCAAAAATCATCATCATCATCGCTAATGCAGAAATTCAATCGCGTCGTTTAATGTTGGATGTTGTATTTTAATGCTATGTTCTTCTTATTTATCTTTGGCCAAACAATGTAATTTGGATGTTGACAGATAGAGCAGTAATGTGTCTTTGCTTGGTTTGTTTATTAATGCAATATAGATGCAACTTATCAAATTTTGCAGTATGGCTATTTTTGAGCAATAAAAGACTTGGAATAATACTGTACTGTTTTTAAAAACCAATACCTAATACTAGGTCACACACTAAACTAGAAAATATTACTAACTACTACTACTACTACTACTAAGCAAATAACTACGTATACATTACATCCTACAGCCATCGGTAAATCTAATGCACCCAACATAGTAATATGTTGGCAATTTGCCACACAAACAGAGTTAGTGAGTAATTTTCCAATTTCTATATTTAAATTACTAACTAACCGTTGACTTATACATGACTTAAAACACTTACTATCTAATAGAGTCGTTACTGACGTGCTCAAAATCAAAGTTTTTATACACGGACGTGTATTGCTTAATAAGGTTTTTAGACTGCAGTTACAAGTGGCCGACTCTAAGTTTTTGCAAAGATCTAAATAGCTTATCAAAAATTCGCAGAGTTTTTTCCTGATCTATTATATAAAGTGCATTTGTCACTTATTACATTGTAAGAACTTGCTTTTCTTTTAAAATTTTAAAATAAAGCAATGCTTTTCCGGTTAATAATTCTGGTAAACTGCAAAACAGTTTGCGGTCGGAGATCTTGTTAATAGCTTGAAGCTCTTCTAATCTTTTAAGAAATGCATTATTACACCGGAAAATTTAATACTTTACTGTGACACATATTTCCTACATCTCCCCTGTTGGAATAAATTGCTACTAACATAAGAATTATCGAGAGAAACTACAGCTTAATAGCAGCTCTATAATTATCTGTTTCAAGTTGTCTACATTTTTCTTTATTTAATTCTTTAAATTTTTTTAGATTAACTGACTTGATATTGCTCAACAATTAATTTGTCTTCATCAGGAATCTTGTTTAATCTTCCCGTAAGATGGCGCTTATATTTTATTCCTACTTAGTTGTTTGGCATACATAATATTATTATTGTATGTATTTGTATTTATTTTATTAATACATATATTAACATGTTGGTTGAACTGATTGATTATAATGAGAATGCTATGAATTGTTAACCTAATTAAATGGCTTATTTATTACAGTTTAATTTATTCATTATAATTGGTGACTTTTAAAGGTTAAAATTAGCCGGTATCCATTACACAAATAAAAATGCTATCTACATTCAACACGAGATCAGTCAATCACCAACAAAAAAATGCCCGTAGAAGATAACGTGTTACATCCATTTATCAAATTAAAACCGATGTCCATCTGTGATAGCCCCATCGCAATAAATAAAGAGAAAAACATCCCTAATTAATAAATAAATAATGTATTCGATGCGGTGGCCCTCCGCGGATTGACCAAACCCAGCAGGAACAGCGGGATACCTCACCCTAGGTGTAGGAATCGGTTATATCCCGATCAAAGATAACAAATAAAAAGTATACACAGCACACATCGGTCGGATACGAACGCGAAACGGCTATTAATTAGAATAATACAAATAAGAATAATGTACGTATGCAAATGGCTCCGGCCTGTTAAAAAGTATAGCGCCGCGACGCCTATGACAGGCCGACTTATATGTGTATATTTGGTGAATTTATTACCGGCCACATTTCACAGATTAAAAGAGTCGATTAGGTTAATTTATAAGGGGGTGTACCACACCCCTGTCGACCTGTACTCCTACGTGGTTAACAATATCTCGATACAGGATCGAAACAGGTTGGAAAATATAATAACGTGCAATGAAATTATAAGTTGTATTTATGTGCTTTGTGCCATTTGAATTAATTAATAATTTAATAATCAGGTCGATATGTAAAACGATTCAATTGCAAATTCACCACGCATTTTCCCAACGATTTATAATTACTACCAACTTTATAGCTGGCAAAAATAAAATAAAATAGTGACTATTATTTTATTCAACGTGTAGTGATTTACATAGTTGTAACATTTGAATTGTAATAAACAATAATTATGTACTTTGTAAACAAATACGTAGTTTGTAGTATCACGATTTGGGATCGCTTTGTGTTTTATGCTAGTTAATTATTAATATATTAAACAAGTCCGTATATTAAGTTATATGAAGTCAACATTAATGCAGGTTATGGAAAATTACTACTATAATTTATACTACATATAATATATAAACGTCAACAAAACAATTTAATTATCATAAAATTAAATTGAGATACATCGTTTTTGCATTTTAAATGAATTAATTTAATAAATTGTAATCGTATTGTTAGAATTGTATGCAATAAAAAAAACTTTCAAACTTTTTCATAAAAAAACTATTCGTAACAACAAAAAAAATAAAATTAAAAAAATTAAACCAAAAATAGTTTGAACTGCGTAAAACTATTTGTTATCTTAATATATTATCCCAATGAAGCAGTAAAAATCATAAGAAAAACCAATATTATTATTAACATCACCCTGAAGACAAAATTAACAAATACAATTATTAACACTTTAAACTGTTTACAGTAACTATAACTATATTGGCAAAACAATCTAAAAAAAAAACTAAATACTAGAATGAAGCATGCATGCAAACAAGTTTATAGTTGAGCATATCAGAGCCTAACTACTATGTTAACTTGGCTACTTATAAAAAACAGGACACAGACTATTGAGAAAGACAGTATTTTAGAAATTCCTAAACACAAAAAGCATAAAACACTCCCAACAACAACTGTGTTGTTTAAAACATACAAATGAAACATGCAAGGCCAACTTATTAGAAGCAATTTATATAATTTTAAAAACCTTTTTTTTTATGCTGTATCATTTTGGCTCAAAGCTGGTCCGATGCTGAATAATTGCACAAATCAACATGATGTAATTGTTTACTGGGATTATATAACCCCGCCTGTTAAGTTACTATATTTTTATTTAATTAAGCATACAATAAGTTGATACACTCTTATTATTTGTTTTCCAAATTGGTTAATGTTATTACCTTTAGAAAACCCATAGGGCAAATCAAAATTGTTACAAGTAATATATTTGGTTACTAGATAACCTATTAGACTAGTTTTTTTGAGTAGAAAGAGAACAATACTTTAAAAGACTGTCTATTAGTGTCAGGTTTTTACTGTCTATAAACCCCATCTTTTTCTTTCTTTTCTTTACCAGATAATCATGTTGAGCTCTTCTTTAGATAGCTTGTGTTTAAAAAAAAACTGCGTTTTTTATTCAAAGGCTTGCACATGCTCAGCAAATTTAGCGTAGGCTTTTCATCTTTTAGACCATTTTGACATTTGAAACATTTTTTGGATTTCTATTCTATGTATGTGTTTGTTTAAGCCAGTTATTAGTCTTGTAAGATTTTGAAGTTTTGTTTGGCTTGTTTGCATTACCATAGTTCAAGTAGTGTATGATAGCCCTAGTAAGGTTTTGTTCTACACTTTTATTCTTTTATGTCTATATCAAGCGTACCCTGCTGTTCTTAACTAATACTTTCAGACGGCTTATGCAATTCATCACTCGTTTATATTTTAGACTAAGTAAAGTACGTATTGCTTGTAGTACAGCTTGGCTGAAATGTGGGGAGACTGGACATAAAGTGAAAAATTGAACCCATAAACAGAAGTGCTATTTATGCAATATAGAGGGTCACAAAACGGACAGCATGAGATGCCCGGCATTTAGGAAACTGGTGCAAGCACAGAAGGAGAAAAAAAAGCCGGAATGGCAAAAAAATTAAGGTTATACAAGTTAACCTAAACAGATGTAGAACGGCTATGGACCTACTAGAATGAAACTGCCAGAGTCTCGAAACCAAATAAGAAGCTAGCAGCAAACAGGAAGAGATGGATTAAAAGACCAAAAAAAAAAACACAAAAAAGATAAGATCATTAGCGGGAATTTCAACGCCAAGTCAGGCATATGAGGTTCTCCTAAAGACGACCGGAAAGGTGACATGCTGGCGGAATGGGCAAACGAAAACAAACTCTGCGTCCTGAATAGAGGGGGAATACCTACGTGCCAAAAAAACGGAGCAAAATCCTTTATAGATGTGACCCTGTGCTCCTCTAAGATGGTAACAAAAATCAGCAACTGGCATGTGGGCAAAGAAAAGAATGTGAGTGATCACATAAACATACATTTTGAAGTCAGGACGGAAAAAATAAAGACATGGGAGAAGACAAGAGAAATTATCGAATGGTCTTCCCGCAATGAGCAAGAGACGAAATTCCTCTCAAACCTAGACCTAAACACAAGAGGAATGGAACACACCGCCGAGAAGCTGAAGGAATCTATAATAAAAACCTTTAGAAAGACTTTAAACAAAAAAGGTGGCAAGGTAAACTACAAATCAATGTATTGGTGGAGTGATGATATTGCAAACATGAGGAGGAGATGTATAAAAACTAAAAGGACCGTGACAAGATTAAACGGCAAAAACCCAAGGGACATATAGCTTCTGCAACAAGCACAAAAGTGGGCAAATGGCAATAATAAAATCAAAGAAGATGGCCTAGAAGAAACTGTGTGAGGAACTAAATGGGGATATATGGGGCAAAGGATATAAAATTGTCAGAAATAAAATTGGCCAAAGATCCCCAATAACACTATTAGAGGAGGAGATAACTGCTGAAGCAACGAAACTCTTTCCGGACCTGAGTAGAACAACGTAGATGGAGATAAGAACAGATACGGATATGATACCAAAATGTACAGAAGAAGAAATACTTAAGGCAGGTGGCAAAATAAAAAAAAAAAGGCTCACAAGACAGACATGATATTGCCGGAGGTGATCAGAGCTATAGCAACAAAAAAACCTCAACTCTGGGCGAGGGTCCTTAATAAACTCATCAAGCAAGGCACCTTTCCCAAAGACTGGAAAAGGGCAAAATTAGTACTAATTGAGAAACCTACCAAAAAAAACGAAAACAAGGCATACCGACCCATATGTCTATTAAACCCACTGGAAAAGCTGTATGAGTACGTTCTCAACACAAGACTTACAGAGGAACTAAACAGGAATGGAGGCCTGAGTAAAAACCAACACGGGTTCAGAGAAGACCACTCTACACTGGATGCACTTAGACATGTTAAGGAAGCAGTGAGTCATGTAGTTGAACACCCTACACACAATTTTGACGTGTTGATCACCTTTGATATAAAGAACGCGTTTAACTCGGTGCTCTGAAGAGGACTAATGGAAGAACTAGAGAGAAGGGAAATTTCAACATACCTCAGAAAAATCCTATGCCACTATCTACAGAATAGAATGCAGCTCCGGAGCAACTCTGGAAATGACTTGCGGGGTACCTCAGGGATCTGTCCTGGGTCCCACCATGTGGAATATATATTACGATGGTCTGCTGATGGAACAGATGACACAGGGGATTACCACAACAGCATATGCTGATGATCTACCTATGGTTGTCAGGGGTAACAGTATAAGGGAAATAAAAAAGGAGGCAGAGTAGGCGTTCTATAAGATAAGAAGATGGATAAAAAAAATGGGTCTAGAACTGGCAACGCATAAAACGGAAGCTGTCGTCCTGGTAGGTAGAAAGGACATCACAGTTAAAATCAACCTAGGAGATACAACAGTCACATCCCAAGGCAGCTTCAAATACCTAGGGATGAGGATAGTTAAAAACTGGAATATAGGCCCTCATATAACAGAGGTAAAGCAAAAAGCAGAAAAACTTGTAATGGTCCTGGCACGTATAATGCCTAATGTAGGGGGTCCAAGAGCGGAGAAACGTAAAGTAATGGGTGCAACGGTAGACTCTATACTGTTGTACGCCGTACTCATCTGGATAGAAAGCTGCGAGAAAAAAATACAGAATAATACTAGAGCGTGCCAGGAAAAAAATGGCAATTAAAATAGCCAGTGCCTACAGAACTGTTTTGTTCAAAGCCATACAAGCAATAACGGGCACAATTCCAATACACCTCCACGCCCAGGAGCGAGCCGAAGGTAAAGGGAAACAACCGAAGAGGCACAGAAAAGACAAGAGAGTGGAGACAATGAAAAAATGGGAAGCAGAATGACAGTGCAAGGGTGACGCGTCGCCAGATGGACCAAGACCCTCATACCCTTGGTGACACCGTGGGTAAACAAAGAACATGGTAACCTGAACTACCACCTCATACAGATCCTAACAGGCCATGGATGTTTTGGGTCATATCTAAAAAGAATGAGCCTAAGAGAATAAGATGAATGCCCTTATTGTAGAGAGAAAGATACCCCGGAACACACACTAATGGAGTGATCTCGCTGGAGAAGCACCAGAGAAGAGATGCAGCTAAAATTCGGTAAAAAGATAACCGTAAACAATCTGACCCCACTTATGCTTAAAAGTGCATACAACTGGAAGGCCATTGATGGTGGCAGGAAGCCGAGGATAGTAGGATAAATAGAAGGTGTCCAGATTTTGAGAAGTAATACCACAACGATAATTCCGCAAGGCTTGGAGGGCTTAGAGGTTCTAGGGTTTTTAGTGTGTATACGGGTAACTGGGAGCACCACACAAAACGCGAAAGGCTTTTTCGCCCTCAAAAAAAAAAAAAAAGCTTGGTTGTTTGACATAGTACTTATTGGTTTGCTAGTACGTTGTCCTAATTTAATAGTGTTTTTATCAAACTATTCAATAACAACTTTTAACAAAATTGTAGCATGTTTCCTAGGGACAACATAACTGACGTTCCTTGGTTTAGTCTTTTTTATATGCCGGCATTGGTGACATTGTGGTCTTTAACCTCTTAATAGTTTTTTTATGTTTTCCAAATATATATTGTTTATGCACTCTTCTTAAGACGGTACTATCGCACCAAACAACTTTTCTATGTAATAATCTTCTATAAATCTAATCTCATCTTTAGTGTCTCCTCTTCATGTAACAAATTTGTTATTTCCGGTCTCTAATTTCAAGATTTACAATATGTTTGTTAATTTATAGTTGGTTTCATCTCTTTCAAGTGCAGTGACGGTAGAGACAGCAGTGTTTCCATAACACCTTGAAATTGTTCTTAATGCTGCTCTAATCAGCAGACATAATAACATTTGTATTTTACCTAGTTTAAGTGCATCACCATAGTGTATAACTATCTAGTCATATTGGATATTAATCTTCACGTTTGTTCAACTATCGGTTTGGTTGCTAATAGCACCCAAATAGTCTTTGTAGTCACATTATCTACAGATAAGTATAAAACGTTAGTTTGTTGTTTAGAGAAAACATTATTTCTTTTATTATGCGGAATGTAACTTCAAAGCTGTCCATGACAAAGTATTATAGTGGAGATAATAACACACTGCCCTGCGGTAACCCACCAGCAACTTTAGATTCAATAATCTTAATGTGATTGTTACAATTTGGTTTTTAAGCATTACTCAATGTAATGTCAAAAGCTCTTTTAATATATAAAAATGCTCTCAAAGCAATTTATTTGATGTGTATAGTTTTTCACATATGCTAACTAGCTGAAGCTTAATGTTTTGTTTTGTATATATCGGTATATATTAACTACATTTTCTAATAGTTTTAGCATAAATAGATGTTAGACTAATTGGTTTGTAGGATTTAGCAAAAGCATATGTGGGTCCTGGCTTTGGTATAAAATCTACCTTAATTACTTTCTAAACTAAAGTGCTAAGCTAGCACTAAGAATTTTACTTAGCGGTCCACTAAGAACAGCCAGCTTTTTTTATTACATAAAAAAAAGATTTTCTTAGCTTTTGGTGAATTAAATAGTTTTTCTTATTTTACAATGCTATTATTTACTATAGCGTTTGCCTCTGACCAATCTCTTTTGATTGTCTTTTTGTTTGGCGTATTGAGGTTAGAGTTTCTTTGATTGTCTCTGTATAACATTCTTTTATACCTTAATGCTTTCAGTGCAATCTTTGCTCAATGCTTTTTAAAGACAAGAACATGCGGGTTTGCTTTGGATATCCTTACAATATTTTTTTCAAGAATCTTTGATTTTTATAGCATTGTTATGTGCTGTAAAGTTGGTTCTGAATAAAGCTCAGTCAATATTGCTCCTCAATCAACAGTTTTCTAGTACTAGTAATTTTTTCATCAAACTGCCGCCAAAGGGCAACTATTTTAAAAGCTGTTTTTGTAGAATTAACAATAATGTCTGTCTTTATCTCCAATTTGTGACTTGTTCTTGTTACCTTAGGACAGCCCCAATTTGACTAAATTTTGTTGTATTCGTCCCAGTCAGTTTTACTTGAATTTTTAAATTTCTGTACGTGGGTAAGTTACCTTTGTTTACAATATTAATATTAATTTTTAAAATAAATTCTAAAAATTTTTGCATTGCATTCCAATTTGCGGTATTTTAGACCTTTTACTAACCCTGCTGATTGTAAGAAATGTATGCTGATCCAAAAATAATGTTTCTTTAAATAACTGCTTTGGCTGTCAATGGTCTTTAAAAACAAAGTTTTATAATAGCATTTTGTTAGTTATTGTTTTTCTGCTAGGGACACTGCCAAAGTTTGCGGAAAATGTAAAGCAAAACACAAATTACGTTATGTAAATTGGTTTATTGCTTTTCAAAATATTCTCTATTAAAATTTATACATTTTTGCATCCGATAAAACCAATCTTTAAAACAATTTTGCCACTCTGAGCAACATGTAATTTAAATGCTGCAACGACCTTGAAAAACGCTCGCCACGCATTTTATTTTTGATATGTCAAAATAGAAAGAAGTTATTGGGCAAAAAACCAGGCAAATATGAGCAATGAGTCATTAATTGGATGTTGTTACTGGTCAAAAACTCAGTTCGTCGTGTTGTGTGAGCGCTTGCATTGTCATGATGAACAATGATTTGCCGGTTTATGTTGTTCCTTTTAATTTCAGTAATAACTTCCGGCAAACAAATTAAAGTGTACCAGCCAGCATTAACTGTCTTTCGGTCTTCTAATGCAGGGATCGGCAAACTTATTTTGGAACGGGCCAGATCGTAAAAATTTTAAGTTTTAAATAAAAAAAAAATTTGCACTTGCATCAAAATCCAAAAAAACGTTCTTGTAACTGTAGTTTAAGATCAGAAAATATATCTGCCGCATTTTTTTTTGGAATCGATGACTTGCGGGCAAAATTAAAAACATATGGCTGGCCAGATTTGGCTTGGGCCGTAGTTTTTCGACCCATGCTGATGACCCGTTTTTCGAAAAAAACAAGGCATCATTCCTTTCGAAACGCTTCGTAAACGCACCACTTTTGTAGGTTTAGATTCACTTTGAAACACTCATACAGTCGATTGCTGTTTAGTTTTAGGCTCATATGAATATATCTAAAATTAGTCACCTGTTACGATGTTATATAAGAAGTTTGAACGCAAAGATTGTCATCAAACGTTGGTTTTCTACGCTTGAGTTTTGCAAACCATTTGTAAACCATAGTTTTGGATGGTGCTTCATCTCCAAATAACAAACTAAGTTTTTCCACGCATTGCTGCGGTGGAAAACCATCATAAATTATAAAAAAATCATCATTCGGAAGTCACGATTTGAAATTTCCATTTTTCACACAATTATTACTCTTGTTAAATTTTGTTGAAACAAAACAAAGCAGTTTGAAATCGAACTGGCAACTGAATTATAGATGAAAAACGTCAAATTTTACAAATATGACAATTGCAGAACGCTGTCAATACAGGCAGTACTTGTAATCGATAGCCAAAAAGAAATTTAGAGTAGACTAAAAAGTTTGACAAAAAGAAGTCTACAGTTTATACAGGAAAGAAGTGGAAAAAGTACTAGTTTTATTACAGAAACAAGGTTATTGTGCAATGGTGCGTAAACGCGCTTAAAAAAAGTTTTTTTACCATACAATTATAGAGATTAAACTAATTAGAATCTTGTTTAATTAGTTTTTTAAATAACTAATTTTATTAACAAACTAGTGATTTAGGAAAACAGTTTATTAAAATGGACGTAAATATTTCTAATTAGCATCCAGACTACACACATTAATTATAAAATGTTTATCTATAAATCACTTGTTTGGTGACCAAAAACCAAACAGATGACGTTTGGAAATTAACTCAATGATTGCAAATAGACATTAAGCTAATTTTGCATTTTAAATTTATAAAATACTGTAGATAAAAACAAACTTTTTAACATTTTGAAGAACGGTTTTAAAACTTTTGTAAGTTTTATAGCAGAAGTTTATTTGCAAGACTGAGATGTTTCATTGTCCTTACTTTATAGTAACAAACACTATTATTTTTTAGGCTAAATATAATAAACGTGTAAAATATAAAATTAAACAACTTTTTATTTAAATCTTCTTTCATTTGTATTTTTAATGTAACAAGGCTTTTGACATTAATAACACTCTTAAAAACCAAAAACATCAACGCAACGGACATACAATCATTAAAAATTTGTATACTAATTAAACGGCACAGGTGAGAGTAGATAGTAATTCTATAGAAAGCTTCAATGTCCAGAAAAGTGTTAGACAGGAATTCAATTTGTTTTCAATGCTATTCAATTTGTACTTGGAGGCAATATTTCAGAAAGCAATCTTTAAAACAGAGCAAACAGAGCTAATTGTAAACGGACAACCAATCAATAAAATAAGATACACGGATGAAACGGTGATACTGGCAGATAATATAAAAAACTTGCAAACAATAGTAGAAAGAACGAATGTCATTAGCTTGCAATATGAGTTGAAAATTACTCTTAAAAAAAAAACAATTGTATAATCATTTCAAAAGCAGCAATACCTAATGGTAACCTTATAATCGACAATATTTGCATTGAGAAGGTAACCAAATATAAGTACCTGGATAACAAGCGAAAACGTTCTGATACTTTTATTAAAATGAGAAACCTACTTTGCAATTGTAATGGTATGAGAATGGTATGAAAAAAATTTAGTTAAAAAATCTTAGAGATTGGTTCCGGTGTACTTCAAATGAACTGTTTAGAGCGGCAGTTTCAAAAGTAAAGATTACTTTGTTGGTAGCTAACTTTCAAGTAGAAGATATAGAGCATGCACTGTAGACTTTTTACTTATTCATAAAAAAATTAAAATATATTGCAAAAATTCTGAGAAAACATGAAATTTTAAAAGTTTTTTTAAATCTTTTGTTAATAAGTTTTTTCCCAGTTTATGTCAAGTTTGGCGTCTTTGCTAAGATCCGGATGTTGCCAATATTTGCAATGCTGTTTTTTAATTGGTCAAAAAACGTTTTTTTTACTGCCATTAAATTTATTATAAAATATGTTATAAGTTATTAATGCTTCACGTAAATATAATTTAAAATAACAATAGTAAAAGCCAATTATATTATTAAATATTAAAATCACAATTAATATGCGTTACAGTTTACAAATAATATTGATGACAGTCACTGCAATAATAAGGTTACGTTTTGGAGCTTCTAAGTCAAAATTAAAAATTATTTTAAACAAAAATAAAACAACTTGAAAGAAATATTAAAAATATTACAACAGATAAATTTATTTTTTCATTTCCATTGAAACCTACGATTAAATAAAAAAATAAAATAAATAAAAGCACATATTCTAAACTCAAATATAATTAGATTCATACAATTTTTATCATATTTTTTACAACAGTTATTTTAGTGTATTCATAATAAGTTATTAACTCAAATTTAGTTTTATATGTCAAAAAATTAACATTTTGTTGCATATCACAACTAGAAATAATGCGGCTTAATTTTTTAGTGTAAACATTATCAACATCCTCTCAGTTAATATCGAAATCACTTAATAATTTTTTACACACATCACATATGTCTACTTTCTAAAACATCTAACACATATTTTATTAAATTTAATTTAACCCTAAGTATTTTTGGTGTGACTAGTCTTAGTTAAGCACAATAAGATATGGTTTAAACTGTCTACTAATTTAGCTAATTAAATGCTAAAAACTGAAAATTTAAATAAATATTTTCATTTTTATTGAGCAAATTTTTAAACTTCTGTACATTAGTATTTATAAATGCGTTATTTAATTTAATTTTTAACATCCTTTAAATTTAGAGACTGAAATTTTCTAGGCTGCATTAAATGGGATTGTTTGTCTATTCTTTCTGTTACAACTAGACCAAATGCTGTGTTGTATACTTCAGTTGTAATTGTCAATTTGTCTATTTACAATTCATTCGAATGATTTAAGAAGCGAAGATGTCATTTTGTTATTTTAATTTGGATTTACTTTGTTAGATAGTTCTGGCGTGTTCATATTATATCCACAGTATATGCAGATGGTTAGATGGTTCTATAATTGAAGTATAACACTTTGTAATAATTGTTTTTTTAGTATTATAGAATTAATTTTCATTAGATATATAATGTTTTTATTGTTGAGTTTTTTAAATTTAATGTTGGCGATATTCGATTGTGTAAACAGGAGACCCGTGCAAACAACTCTGCCCCTTTGTTAAAATCAGGCAACCTTCTAAATAGATATTTTCTACTAACTTTGTGCCAAAGTAGCACACATTGATTTAAGATGTCCGTTTATGTGCTCAATAACTTTTATAAATTCAGTGCAAGTATACGTTTTTGGAGTTTATAAAACTATTTAAAGACATTAGACAATATACACTGTCTAAATTGTAACATTTATTAAGCACTTGGGAAATGTTTAGTTTTGATAGATTCTGTTAATACATATCCGCCAATTATTACTTACTTAGAGCTTTGATTCTACAATTTTTTTCTGTAATTTGGCAGTTAACATTAATAGTTGTGTGGATCTCATGCATATATTTTAACATTAAATTTTTATGTTTAATGTCATATTGTTTTGTTCTCAGATATTGTAAAATATCAGTATACTCATTAACTTTCTCTCTTGTCTGATTTTGTTTCCCAAGTGTGATTTTGCGTCCGAGATATACATATTCTGACGTATTTTTGAGAGTATTGTTATTGATAGTAATTTGGATTTGGTCGTTGCTCATTATTTTGGTTTTGGCCTGATTCTTATTAAGGCCAACAGTTTTAAATGCTTGGTAGAGTTGATCTATTATCGTTTTTATCTCCTTTGCCTTGTTGCTTATAAGGACAATGCCGTTTGCAAACCGTAGGTTCTTGACTGGTATTTTGTCTGTAAACATTTTTTTTTCAATCTTAACTTGGAGTTTTGCTTTGTGGTAGATATTTTCTATAATATTTGTGTATTGTGAATCCATTTTTGCTTGCATTGTCAAGTCCTTTCAGGATTGCCCACGTTTCCACATAGTCAAACGCTTTGTGATAGTCTATAAAAGTCAGATGCAAGGGTATATTGTAATCAGTACTTTTTTCAATGATACAGCGTATTGTTCGACTGGCTGATAAGAGTCCTGTTAACCGGTTTGTTAATAGTTTATTGGTGTTTTAACAAAAGTTTTACACAGGTCAATAATTCTATTGCGAAACATGCATAATGGGTAAAAATAAAAATACGTGGTAGCTAAAGATAATAAAGATATGACTAGATTATAAAATAAGACAAAAAAAAACAGACATAATATAAAAATGTTTAAAAACTAAAAATATAAAATAATTTTACATATTAAAATATGTAGAAAAATTAAAATGTATATATTCATTCCAATCGTAGAAAGACTGTACAATTAATAAAGTTTTAATTTTATTTTTAAAACGTAGCAGTGGTGAACATTTAATTTCATGTGGAAGTACATTAAAAAATCGAATTTAATGATAACGTTTACTTGTTTAGAAGAAAGCTAGTTTTAGAGTATTTGGGGAAATATTTGTCCGATGGCGTGTGTTGTGTTTATGAATACTTTCATGAGTTGTAAATAGTTTTTTTTATAAACATTAGACATTTCATAATATATATATAGACAAGGAACAGTGAGTATACCTAGAGTCTTAAAATACTTTTTGCAATATTCCCTGTATCCGATACTAGCTACAATTTGTAAAGCTTTCTGTTGTAAAGAGAATATTTGGTGATTACAACCCCAAATTAAAACTCCATAAAGAACATGACTTTGAAATACTGAAAGTAAGCACTTCAAAGTACTTCATTTGATAAAGCTCTGCTCAAGTTCCTTTGCAGGAAAAAGTTTTTGCTCAATATTTTTGATAATTCATCACCATGGTTTGTCTATGTTAATTTATCATCTAGTTTCGCGCCCAAAAACTTTGTCGTGTTTGCTAAATTTGACTCTTTATTTCTTAATGTAAATAAAAACTCACAAGATTTAAGTTTGTTAAGCTTAAGGCAATTATTGTTAAACCAATCTGCAAGCTTGGTTTGTGTTTTGCAAGACAATTAAAATACATCGGCTTCCAAACCTGCCCTGGTTAGAACTATCTGGTGTGATAATAGGCTGACGGGTCTATAATTTTTGATGTTCTGATTGTTTTTGCATACTTGAGATTTTTCTCTCATCTAGGCATATATTTAGAAGAATTTTTACGGCCTCTTGTATATCTTTCTATTTTATTTTAAGCATTTTGCTCGTTTTGTCTTCCTTGGACTTTTTTGGTCTTTTATGTGTTTCAGCGCAGATGTTAACCTACATTTGTGCAAAATGCGTTTGCTGTTGTGGGTTTGGGGTGACAGTTTTATATAGCAATTCGTAGAAAGCTTGTATAGCTGTGATGATTTTTTTCCTTGTTGCTCACTATTGTTTCTTGTTGGTTCATTATTGCTTTTATTCTAGTTTTGCCTCTGGACATATTTAATCTTAGCACCTTCATGTTTGTATTATCTTCTATGGTGTTTTGTATGAGTACAGTATTATACGTCCTTATATCTTTTCGATTTTTTTTTAATAATCCTGTTTAGTTCTAAGTATTTTGTGCTATCACAATTTGTTTGTCTTTTTTGTCCCATCAATGGTTTTGTGTTTGCACTGATTTTTTCGTTACCTTCTTTTTGTTTTGTTTTTGCACATATTTTTTTAGTTGCTAATTTGAGACTGCTAACAATTTTTGTGGTGAGCTCGTTGAGTTTTAATTGTTTTTGTGCTTCTGTGTAGTGTAGTTTTGTTTTAAGTACCTTTTGGAATTTGTCTATGTTGTGAGTTAGTTCTTTTGCAGTTGGGATCTTTGGTCTGTGGATTAGTTTATTCCTTTCTATGTTTGTGTTCAAGACTATAGTAGCACAAATAAGTCGATGGTTGCAGCCTGTTTCAAAACGATTTATTACAGATACATTTTGGCAGATTCTCTGATTGTTTGTTATTACACTGGGTTAGGTAAAAGTATGGAAACACCCGATTATTGGTTGCATTTTTGGTTTATGTAAAAAATGACTTTAATAAAAGTTTCTGTAGAAATTTTGATCTGTATAGTTTTTTTTTTTAATTTTTAATACTAAAAAGCCCTGTTTCAAGAGATATGACGTCATCATCAGTTTTTTTTTAAGTTTTTTATTTTTTAGTTTTGGAAAGACAATTTTTTAACAATTACATTTTTTTTTATTATTATAATATATTTACATATTTAGAATTTAAACATATTTAATTTTTTCTCCCCACTTGCTGCTCTACACCGTCTCCATATGGATGGCTGCAGAACTTCGTATTCGGGGCACCATTTAATGTTTCCATTTATTTAAGTTTTTATTTATGTTGTGTGTATTATATATTTTTATTTATTTGTTTGTATTGGTCTTGTTAATATATAATTCTTTTATTTTTAGTTTGAATTTTTTGTAAGTCGTTGTTTTCTTAATACTTTCAGGAAGTTGATTATAGGTGACTAGTCCATTGCCTAGTATTGTTTGTTTTGCTTATTCTGTCCTTATTGTGTGTACATGTATATTGCTTCTTCTTCTAGTGTTATGTCCGTGAATTTTTTTGTTGATTTTTATTTGGAGGTTGGTTTTAATTTCTTTTAGTTTTGTATATTAGTTTGCATTTTTCTAATTTTATTTTTTCGTTTATTTTTGTTTTGTTAATTATTTTGAATACTTCTTCTGTTGGTGTTAGTTTTGGTAGTTTGTGTATTATTTTTAAAATTTTGTTCTGTTTTGTTTAAGGATCAACTTCCGGTTTTTGAAATATTCATTAAAATAATAAAACAAAATGTTTTTCTGTTATTCTCAATACAATTTAAAAAAAAGTAAAATTAAATGAATATTTTAAGCAAAAAGTCAACTACAATTACATATATTATTATTATAACTATAAATCATTTAAAACGTACTACATTTTGTGTTATTATTTTAATGAATGTTTCAAAAACCGTAAATTGTAGACCCATAATACTATCATTGTAATTTCTGAAAAACTCTTTTTTTAAAAATTAAAAAAAAAACACAGGATGTTCTACTTAAAAAAACTGATGATGACGTCATATCTCTTTTTTAAAAATTAAAAAAAAAACACAGGATGTTCTACTTAAAAAAACTGATGATGACGTCATATCTCTTGAAACAGGGCTTGGCTTGTATTAAAAATCAAAACACATCATTATATAGATTAAAATTTCTACAAAAACTTTTATAAAGGTAATTTATTACATAAGCCAAAAATGCAGCCAATAATCGGGTGTTTTTATACATTTACCCAACCATGTATAATCAATTTTGTTTTTGGCCATTTGGGCTTTTTCAGGTCTATCTCCGCTGCGCTGGTTTTTTGAAAAACTCATGCAGAATAAATGTTTGTTTTTGAGGTAATCCTAATCCAAACTTGCTTATGTTTATTGGGTAGTCATTTGTCTTTTGACCAATCTTCGCATTTAGCTTGCCCATAATTATAACGAAATGTGCATTTTCTGCTCGTTGTGCATTTGTGATATCTTCATACAGTTGTTCAATCTCTTCGTCATCTGCTGTGCTAGTTGGGGCATAGCATTGAATTACTTGTAGGTTATACCTTTTGTTCACTTTCAGCATAATGTAAATAATCCTATTTAAAATGGCTTGTGTTTTTACGACAAAATGTTTTAGTTTTTTATTTACCATTATTGCTGTTCCTCCAGTATGCGACCTTATTTATGAGTTTTTTTTTAGTATAACAAGTGTGTTGATTTTAATATAGTTGACTTTTTGCCTTTAAGTCTAGTTTTACTTATGCCTAAGATATGCCACTTGTGTGCACACATGTTCTTCAGTTCTTGTTCTAGTACTTAGTTTTCTCTGTTGATGCTTTCCTATTTTTTGGTTTTGATTTTGTTGGCTTATTTTTCGCCGTTTTTTATTATTTATCAAGTTTGTGCCTCCCCCAGAATCCCTTCATGGGCTATAATGCTAATATTACTAATATTATAAATTGTAATGTTTAGTATCTCAATTGTATCGTTAGTCAGCTTTATTTTTTCTAATGGTATAATAGAATACAATATTATCAAATTAAAATTAAATTGCAGATAAATAAACTAATTACAGTGGAATTGAAAAACAAGATACAATACGGATAAAAAGCACCAACAGGGTCGATTGCGGTGACTAACTACGTACAAACAGGTAGACCACAACTAGAATAGGGTATGTAATAGGAAATTTATAAAACTAATTAAACGCACAACCTTGTTGTTTGTTTTGTATGTATTGTGGTAATAGTAACTAATAATAAAAATATATAATAACAGTACCATTATTATATATCACTATTAAAATTAAAATATGAATATGCTTTTTAAGTAAGGTAAAATGAAAAAAAATAATAATAAATTAAATTACTCAAAATATTATAAAAATAATTCTACCAATAGAGATACTCAAGATCTTTTGTGTTAGTAATCTAACAGTATTTACCCTTACACGTTGTGTATTTGAGAATCTTCTTTTGTAAACTTTAAAAGAGTAAGTAATGGTTTTTTTTTTTAAATTGATAATAAATAATAAACGTTGAAACTACCTTATTTGTCATCAACTCATCAGTTTTCACTTACACAATTATATAATAATTTGTCTACAACATACTACACTAATTAATTTGACTATAAAACACAATTCTTGAATTTGTAATGTGATCATTTGTTTAGTTTGTTTAAGATTTTTGTTATTCAATCTATTATTATCTTCATTAGTATCTGCAAACGTAGATTCTTGTTTTGACAATAAAATCTCATATACATTTATATCATGTTTGTATTATTTATCAGCTTTAAGTTTAGTTTAAAAGGTTACAATCATCTAAAGTTAAGTATTTCGGTATTGGTCGAGTTACTAGACTCATGGTCATAATTTAGTATACATAAAGAAACAAAAAGAAAATCTAATCACATTACAAAGTCTGTTGTTATGACTGTATACAAATTGAAAGATAAAATGTTAGATTTTTTAAGATAAATTAGTATCAACAATAATTTTTATTTAATTAAATAAATATTAATAATAAAACAAAACACAATTTTACTTTGTTTTAGCAAGATTTGAATTTACAATTTTTGTATTTACAGCAGCACTTGTTAGCACTGCGCTATAAACAGTACAACAATAATTATGAATATGAAACACAAAAGAAATCCTATTTGGGTAAAGATTTAGGTAAAACTTAAATTTTAGTTTATAGTCAACAAATCAAAAATATTCTCTAATAATTATTTATACATCTAACTAGCAAATTAAATAATTGTGCATATAAGTAACACAATGTTTGCTGCAGTTAATGTTATTTCTATGATTATAACAACCTTGTTTTAACAATTTTACTTTAAATTTATAAGATATTTATACGTTATCACTTAAATAAGTTTTGTTGTATATAAGTTGTTTTGCTGAAATTGTATATTAATTTAAAATTATCTATTTCAACCTTTTCTAAAAATGCTTGCAAAACACATCATATTTATGTTTAGTTTATTTTTTAATTCTATAATATTCAAATAAAGAAAGTCATTATGGAGACTATTTAAATTTGTAGTTTTTATAATAGTTATTAATATTTTAGTGGTTGCATTAAAAGTAATGTTTTTGATTTAAAACTGATTACTTAATATATAAATAGATCAAATATCTCATAAATAGAATGAATTAATATAAAAAAAAATATTGATTTTCATTTTATAAACGTTATTGTAGCGTGACATAAAAAGTAGCAGATCGACATCAGCATCTAAGGTGCAAACTGCAATACTAATCCTAGATTTTCTATAATAACTGCAGTACAATATATTTTTGTCTACTCTTTTCTGTAATGTGTTATTTATGTAGCTATCATTAGTATTTCACTAATTTTATTATGCACCACACGTCAGTATGCCTATTACGCACGATGTTTATTACAAAATGATTGGACGTTAACCGAATTACTTAATAATTTATGTATTTATTAAAATTTAATTTCTAAAAATGACTGATAACATATTGATGACATATTATTTAATAAATTTAAAAACTCTTTTTATATGCATTATAGGTATAAAGTCGTAGATAAATTATAGTGTACAATTTACACAAAAGCCAATTCATTAAGGTTTGTCCGCAATCTTTATACTGAAAAAATGAACTCATTTTGTTCTCATTGTAGAATGTACCATTTAAATCATATATTATGTTAATAATCTAACATGAACGGGTACATGTACTTATAAAACAGCAAAACTTTTTCGATTGCTTTATTTAAATATATTTTAATGTATATAAATATAAAATAATAATAAAGCCTAAATTTCCACTGCACTGTTAATAAATATAGAAACTTACTTTTCGATTTGAATCAATACATACAATTTTTTTACTAAATATAACCTATGTACTACTAGCAATAGACAGACACTACTCGTTTTATTGCTATTTATTTGTAATATTACTTCTGATAAAATTTTTGTTTATTTTAAGTTATTTATTCGTTATTTGTACTTTATTTCAATCTACATAACTTAAATTTTTTCAGCATTTTACAAATAGATTATGTAAAATTTAATTTAGCAACATTCAATCTACAATATTAGTAATAATACTTCTTTTTATTGTTTTTACACGGCTCTGAACGCATATAAACTACCTCTATTATATTTCAAACAACCGCCGCATCACCAAACAGTTCAACGCTTTACTAGTAGATGGCGCTGACTGTACCGCAGGACGATTTTCCTGCTTATTTACGTTTTATTACTATACATTAATGTAAAGAATAATAACTAACTAAAAGTTAACTATAAAAATAAAACAATTGTTTTAAATTTAAATCAATCTCTTAGATTACTGCAAAAAGCATAAAACATACATAAATTAAAGGTGTTGAAGATGAAGAGATTGCAAGTTCATGTTAAAACTGAGTAACTCGTTTTTTAATAATATTTCATTAATGCAATAAGAAACGTTATAATTTTATTGTAAATGTAAATTTTATGTAATGGAGAAATGGTTTGTTGTAAGATTAGAAAATATAAATTATTTTAGGCGTGATTCGTATTAATTATAATATGAATTCTAAAAATAAATAATTATTTATTTATAAATAGAATTTATTTATTATAATGCTATTATTATTATTTGACTAAAAACTATTAATAGAATTTTGATGAATAAAATTGAATTTTTTGTTTTGAATTATGTTTGCTGTCTTTATTTAACTTTCTGTATATAATATTTACGTATTAAATATATTTATTGAAGTAAAAACTTGCGTGTTGTAAACAGAATGTATGATAATTTACAATTCATTTCAAGTTATGATAATCATTTTCTTAAATGTTGTTTATAACAAGTTATATATAAATCTCCAATTAATTGATCAACTTAAAAAAACGAAAAATAAAGAAATATTTTATGAGTTAATATATTGATTTTACATTGTATGTTGTTTTCCACTCTTATACGTTCATTTTAATAGCATTATTAATATTAATTGAAACATTTTTTAATGTGTAATCTGTACATAGGTTACTTTATTAGTCTAGAATAAATGATTGCAATTTTATGCAAACTATGAATGAAGTCATTACGTTTTATTAACTTATATTTATTATAATTATAATGATTAATCATTACTATTCAATAGACAACAAAATAAAGAAAATCTCATTTAAAACTTTTAATAAAATATTATTTTAAGATTGGTATTTAGATAGACGTCTTTTATATAAAATATATGTAGGTTTGGAAGTAAAAATACCATTAAGGACTCAATTTGTTGTTTAAATTCTATTAAAATTCATTGGGTATATACACGTTTTGACATCACCTGAATATCTTCTTAAGTACTTAAAAAATATAAAAAGAAAACGACATATAAACTTAAAAAAATACCAGAACTTATATAATAATTGATTAAAACCATAAATAAAAAAACGAAATGGAGAAACATATAAAAAACTTACCAATTAATGTAATTAAATTAATTATAGAATAAACATAGCTTTAAAATTGTTTACAGTGCACATCAAACTGCGTCAAAGAAATTGAATTGACACAAAGAATTTAATATTATTTTTCCACAATGTGCAAATTTCTAAAAATTTTTTTACAGTTTACATACACTTTAAATTAAAATAAACATAAAAAATATGAAAAAATATTTAAAAAATTATAAAATCAATATAAAAGTACATTTCATATTGAGAGAAGATTGTATCTATTATGTTTCCTTGTATTATGTTTAATTATATTGTAGTAAATTAGACTTAACTTGTCCACATCTTTCTTAAAATTATAAGTAAGATTATTGTTTATGTTAATCATCTAACAAATCAATCTTTGTTTGTAATTAGATTCTGAATAAAAAAAATATGTTATTGAAGTCAAATTAATGTTCTTTTTCTGTATGGTAATAGAACAATCAATACAATATATACTTATTCACACGCTTTGCAAGGCGCAAGTAGGTACACCGTGTATTTCCTATCTAATTAAAGTTTTATTTTTTGTTTTTGTGAATAACTGTTCTATGGTTTTGTGGCAATGAAATGTTATGTTTGCTTTGTTATTTTGAAAACTTTCTTAAGTTTTTGTAAGAGTAATTCAACGTAGGAAATTGAAATCTACTTGGCTTCCAGTACTTTTATCAGGAACATTATTTTTTATGCTGTTTGTGACATTCTTAAAAAAACTATTAATGAGTTTTTTTGGTTAGTCATTAATTATCACCTTATGATGTTAATTGCGTTAATTAGTGTTTTGAATGATAGTTAAGGCTTTTGTTGCTGTTACAGAGTTTTTGGTAGACATTTGCTATAATTTTATTGTAATCTTTGATTACTAATAGATACAAAAAAAGAATTTTAATGTCTACTGCCGTTTTATAACATAATTCAAAGTCAGATTTAAAACTGAATCAATTTTTGATTAGGGTAAAATAATTAACGTCTTATCGATGTATATAAATAACGCAAGAACTTCAAAGTCTAGTATTTTTAAACATTTGGTAACCAATTTGCCCAATAACAGCATTGCCAAAATTGGGATAATTGGTGTGCCCATAGGAATACCATATAAATATCTGTAGAAATTTCCGTTGAATTAGAAATAGCAATTGTCAAGAAACGGTGTTATTATATGTAAAAGTAGATCTTTGTCAATTGTTATGTAAGATGCAATATAAAACTATCTTTTATTGCTAACACCAAAGCTTTGGCAATATTGGTAATCAATGATTTAACATCCAGCAAAATTATAATGTGATTGTCTGCTATTGATAAGTTTTTTATTTATTTTTTCCAAAAAGCTATTTACATTGTATTTGAAAAAAGTTTTTAAGTTGTTAAGTATATTACTAACATATTTTTTGTTTAAAATTTGGGGAGTCCTTACTAGACACAATAGGTCTAAGACGTCCATTTTATTTAAAGGTTTTTCTAAGCCTATACAGTTTTAGGGCAACTGAATTAGTACTCTGGAACCCAAATTGCACGTAGTTATATTTATTTCTTGTATATTCTGTGTTTTATAATTTTCAAAAACACTTTAAAGGTATGACTTATTAAGCTTATGAGCCAGAAATTTTCACAAAATCTGATTTTCTGGCTATTTTGGTATAGTAATGAAGGCAGATTTTAGCCATTGAATTGGTATTTTCTTTGTCATAAATTGTATTGAACAAGTTTTCAAAAATAATTAAATATTAAAATGTTTTTCTCTTCTATTAGTTTCAATATTTCTGCGTGAATTTTGTCTGGTCTGCTAGTCTTATCTTGATTGAGTGTTTAATTTCTGTTTGTAATATTAGAGAGCCAGTTATTTTGTGTAATGTTTTGTTTTTTTTATATACATTGTTAACTGTTTTTAATTTTTTTACATGTTAAAACTCTTGTGTTTTTTGTATGGTTTTTTAATTATTTTGCATTTTTTTTAAACACGCTTCTTTTGCTATTTTTATGCTCTTAGGTATTTCAGTGTGTAATTTCCACCATATACGCTTTTGAACGTCCTTTTCTTGTACATCATTTTAAGGATCTCACCTCTTATCTATTTTTTGTTGTTGTTTTATTTTGTGTAATTAATTGTTTTGTTGTGACTTTGTGTATTGCACCACTAATTTGATTTCATTTTTTGTTAGTGTCATCTTCTGATGTTTGTTTTATTTTATTAAGTGTAACGTTTAATTTTTGTAATTATTTTGTTAACTAATTCTTAATCTCGGAGTTTACCAATGTTGATCCTAAGTATTGTTGGGAGTAGCTAATCAGCGGATTATGATCTGATGCAATGTTAGTCTATAGATCGGTCTTTGCACTTGTTTTGTATCTTTTATTTATTAGTATATAGTCTGTTTGTGCAGTCATTTGCTGATAGCCTTAAGCTTTAATGCTTCTCTTCAATTACTAAAAACTTTATTCTGGAGCAGGTTGGTCCACCAAGAAGTCAATGATTTTTTAGAAAACACTAACTACATACATAATGTTTGATCTTTTCAAATCAGAAAAATGATCTTAAAAATTAATTTGCTTTTGGGCATAATTTAAGACCACTTAGAATCTAACAACATTTTTCCCGCCCACCAGTATAGATTTTGACAAGACTACTCTGCAGTCTACCAAAAAAACCGAGTGATTGATTACATTGTTACAGGTTTCAGCCTAAGAAAAACCTCCGACACAACAGTTTATTTTTAAAACTGCACTAATTTTTTTTTGCATCTTATAAAACTATTAACTTTATATCTAAGCCGCAAAACTTTGGTGTTAAACTTTTGAATGACGTTCCCATACCGTGGTCCGATGCTGTGAAGTATCCGGGTAATACCTTTGATAAAGAACTTACGTACAAATTACACGTACAGTCTATCTTAG
Organism: Tachinus rufipes; assembly: GCA_963932245.1. Taxonomy (NCBI): domain Eukaryota; kingdom Metazoa; phylum Arthropoda; class Insecta; order Coleoptera; family Staphylinidae; genus Tachinus; species Tachinus rufipes. Next base: position 59,865,437 of record OZ010748.1, read on the forward strand.
ACAAAATCAGATTGGCAAAAAACCTATTAAATTTGATTCTTTGGCAAAACGACGGCATGTCGCGTTAGAACAAAATCTGGATGTATACCACCATTGTCAGAACAGACCAAAATCATCAGTAATAGCTGCAAACACGCATTTCAATTGTTTCTGAGTTTTTCAAAACTTGTACAGTGTTTTGTTGAAGCACCATAATATGTTCAAAACAAAACAAAAATTGTAACAATCTCGGTTCTCCTTAGCTGCGCCAACACATCATAACATTAGCAAAAAAGTACTTTGTTAACTTCTTGGTTTACTTCAACCCAGATCTGGCCATACTTGTTAAGCCAAATAAATTTGAATGAGTCTATAAAAAATCAATCAATATCATTATTTTCTAAAGTAGCTTAGCCCACAGCCTATAGAGCGTCCTAATCAACCTTCTTCTAAAATACAATTTTCAAACAAAAATTATATAAACTTTACTGTTTTGAAAATTTAATTTGTAGACACTCTCCTTATGAGGGTGGATTAGACAGTCTTTAAAAGATTCTCTTTCCAAGCCACAAAAATCAGACCACCAGTCAAGATAACAAAAACACATCACAAGCATCAATCAAACCAGATAATATCCAGGTTCAAAAAAGTTTATTACTAACGCACTTGTTGGTCAAATCGGCAAACAAGCTGCAAAGTAGACTTTTTACTTTCCAGCATACCAACAAGACAAGACAACATCTGTTTTGCATTCTAGTAAAACTGAGGTATACCAGCGGAGTTGTCGCAAAGAAACGCAGCAACTATTCTGCAGCGCCCACAGATGGATCCAGGTGTATGGTCTAGTGCAAATGGCAAAAACGGAATGACAAACAGATCACTAGTCAGTTACAATCACGAAAGCAGGCGTAGAAGAAATTTTAAGTTTCAATACAGCAACCAAACAAAATTACAACAACAACTTCTAGACTAGCTAACAAAAGAAATAAAAACTACTAGTTTGTTTACTTATGCGTAGAATTCTTCTATTTCTTTCTTACTTTTATCGGCGGTGAGTGCGTAAACTGTAATAATGTTTATTGCCTTTTAGGTTTATTATTTCTGCTTGTTCTGATAGTGGAATAAAGTTTTGTTCATTTTTTGCCAGTTTTTATGAAACGCTATTGCCACCTCATATTGTTGAAATTTTTGCTTGTTGTCTCTTGGGTGGTATAGGATTTAGTTGTCTATTTTAGTTTTTCCTGTTCCAGGCAATTTTACTTTGGTTAACTTTATAATATCTATTTGAATTTGGTACATTTTGTGTATAGTTTTTTTGGGAGCTAGTCAACTCATTGCACACTTGTCCCATTTAAAGGACGCCGTAATTTTTCTTGTCATAATAAAGTGGTTTTCTTAGGAAATTTGAACCCTGGTAATTTTTTCTTGTTTTTCTGGATCTGTAGTAATCTTGTTTTGTTGAGAACTTTAGACGCCGCCGTTAACTACTAGCTAGCTCTTCCGTTCCCATCTGGACTGTTATCTTACAGTAATAACAATTGACCTTAACTACTTATCATCAAAATATGTCCGACTTGCCTGTTCAGAGCTTTGCCGAGGGATTTGTGCGTAGAGGTATAAGTGTGAGTTAAGTCTCTTGGTAAAGACCAGTGATTGTGCACTATTCTTGTTGATACAAAATGTAGCCGTGTCCAACCAAAAGTACTATCTCTACCGAGAAACTAACTTCAACCTTGCCTCGTTCTTAATGTCCCCAAACACCTCATAAATAATATACTATTTTTTTTTCTAAAAAATAAGTTCTATATATTTTAAAACCATTAGTACACAACAAAGTGTTTTGCAAAAATTTCCATTGTCGCCTATTTTATACAATATTTTTTGTGCTGATATACCCCTAATCCAACCCTCTTTAATCAATCTTTATATGTTTGCACACCAAATCGTTGCAATAGTCTATTACACAATTACAAACGTTGTTAGAAAATGTGAAATCATGCTTCAATAAATAATGGTTTGATGCAAATCTTTATAAAACTAAACTCTTAATTCCTCATCATACAATTTACAAAAATCCAAATAAATCAACAAACTATAAACCTATCTTAAATATTTAAATATCTAGGCATTCAATTCGGTGTTAAACTTAATTTCACGTTTCATACTAGTTTTATTAAATCTAAAACTAAACCTCTTGCAAACCATTTTTGATCCCTTACTTACAAATAGTAGAACTAGCATTGAATGTGCATCACATATTTACAAAACTATCTGACACCCAATCATAGATGACGCATAATATTTACAACTTTTCTAACAAAGCTACTCTTATCTACCTATACGTAGATGAAAAAGTCTCTCTTAGATTTATCAACCATTAACCCTCTCCACAATCTTTCAAATAATCTGTACAAAAAAAAACAAATTATTCTACTTTATAATCTTCAAGTTTGCAAATAATTCAAATAATACTAGTATCCTAAAAAATGTAATAATCCCCAGAAACCCAACAATGATTGCAAAATTTAAAAAATATTGTCGTCTTAACTTTATATAAGAGAAATGTTGATACTCATTAATAATAATGACTAAATGACAAAATCATCCAATATGTCATACAACATTATACCATATTTTTTGGGTCACCTTTTTTGTATTTCTTGTAATTTTTTTTATTAATATGTTTGTTTACAAAACTTATTTTATATTAATCTAACACTATTTTTTGTTTTTCTTTATTTGTCTGTAATATTTCTTGTTTAATAAAAATGTCATATACAGGGTTTTCAAAAAATAATGTAAAATATTCAAATGGGTGGTAGTACAAACCACAACAAACAAAAAAGTCTTAATAAACATAAGTTGTCATAGCAACGGTTTCGGAGATATGAAACATTATTTATTTTTATTATTCTTTTTTCCTCAATTTTTTATTTTGCAAAAACAAACATTTTCTTATTAGCTAATGTTTTGTGAAGTGAACATTCACTAGTTGACAGTTGTTATAATAAGTATATTTAATAAAGCTGTTAAATACAACAACTAAAATTGAGTGTCTGAAAACATCTAAACATATGATCAAACTTAGATTATAATCTAATGTTTACGTGTTTTATTTAAAAATAGCGTTTCATTGCTACACCATCAATATTCATTAATAATATTTAGGGGAAGGATAGCAAATTAGATTGGTTTATTTCTACAAAAGTAATTTACAAATTGTGACTAGAATACAATCATATATGCAATTAAGTAGTTGTAAATTATTTTATTTATACATTCAAAAATATTATACATATTTACAATCTAAGTTAATTTATACTTGACATAAATTTGAAAAAAAAACTCACTTAAGTGTTTCTGACTTTAATCATCACAACAATATTAATTTGTATTATAATGTGTTGCTGCTGGTTGTGAATATCTTAATTAGAAACCAACCACCTTATTCTAAAACTATCGCTAGGCTTTTATTGAAAAACTATTATAATGCTAATCATAATTAATTAACTTTTTATAAAACAACTGAAATACGTTAAAAGTATCTTAATTATTTTTAAGATTGATTCTTTTATTGCTTGTACTGCAGATGCGTCAATAATTGCATGTCTTCTATATATTTGTTTCTATTAATAACCTGAGTAGAGTAAAAAAGTTTAATAATGTTTTCTTATTTTCTAGAACAACATTTAGTTTCACTATTTATTGTGTATCAATACATTATACTTAATTTACAGTCATATAAAGTAAGCAAGTCGTTTAATTACTTTGTAGCATAAGAGAATCGGGATTAGATACATCGAAAGATCCAGTTTGCAGTATAGGAGGAAATGGAAACATCTAGTGAATGACACGCTCCATATTAATTTATATTTTTAATTTATGCGTCTAGTGTTTATAGTATTATAGTTTTTATAAGAATAAATATAAAAAACACATTGAATTTGTGGCTTAAATATATAGGTTGCACCAAGTCCAGCTGATTACCAGCTGTACCCTATTTGTGAATTTGTATGTATAATAACATAATCGCTAATAATAATTATCAGTGTTATAAATATTATTAATATAATTACAATAATTGCCTAAAGTAAGTATTAAGAGTAAATCGAGAAACATGTTGTTCGTCCAGTTATCATACTCATCGCACGATACAACTAAACAGCCATCTAGCAACGATTTTATATGTAACTTACATGTCTCGTTATCATTTTAAACGACAGAACAATTTGTTTATTATAAGAAATCTTTATAAAGTGGATATGGCCAAAAGTGAGCTTTATCTCATTAATTCTAGGGTAATCAATTTATCTTAAACAGAAGATAAATCTAATAAAATGTATTTATAATGTATGTAATTTTAATTTTTATTGTGAAACTTGTTAAAAGTTTTATTATTAGTTCATACTTTGTTTCCAAATTGCATTAAAAAAATTGTTTGTGTCATATAAAGATTTTAATAATTAACCGTTGTTAATGTTGTAGTTGTTTGACTGATCAGGAATGAGATAAGTCGCAAACAATGTTACTACCAATTATACAATTAAGCTAATGTATTGCTCGGTTACATAGTACTATTCTGTTAACATATTTTATAACAATTTTAGATTGTTTTTTTTTTCAAACAAATAATGATACCAATTGATATTTAAAAAACGTCCGTCGGGAATAACACATTAAGATTTAATCAATCCAACCCCTCAATTTCGCCAGCACATAAAAATTTGCCATTCTCACACAATCGATTAATGCAATCGCGAATCGATCCCGACCTCCTCTCCAACATTACCCCACCTCCAACCGCCCCATCATCCTCGTCACTTAATTATAATTATTGTCCTCCAAGGTATACGCGGGCGATGTTTAAGGGCATCAAAAGTAGTAGCGAGCTGTTGATGAAATAAGGGTGGCTTAAAACACACCGGGAGGGTGTGTCGCGAATCAACCTTCCCCCCTCATCCCACCGCTTTTCTATCTATTCCTTTTCCTCTATGCAAACACTGATTAAATTTTCATGCCTCTAAGTATAGCACATTCTGCCAATCAGAAGGGGGTTTTATTGATTATTGTCTCCGGGATTAAGCGGCGGCAAAACGAAAACAACACATGATGTTTAGAAAATAATGAGGTTTTAATGTTGCTCGAGATGTGGGGTGGATTTTAGTAGGGTGGATTGTTCGGCCTAAAGCTATAGGATGCAGGTGAATCAACAATCCGACTGATATCTCAATATACTTACACCAAGTTGAACACTGAATTTGTCAGCTATATTTTTAATTTTAAGATATTGTAAAAGATAATTATTTCAGAATAAGTTTAATAAAAAATGTTATTTTATAATTTGTTTTATGATGAACCGAAAGATTTATATCAATCGTAATATTTTACGATAGGTTGTTTTGTTTCGCCTCGTTTTCCTTTCGGGCTTGAATAAATCAATTATGTGTATCGTATCGAGGGAAAAAATATGCGCGTACTTTGTTTTCCAGCGGCTTTAACGGTAATATCTTTGCCGATTATTTTTGAACCAATGACTCGGAAGTCGTAAATATTCTTTTAGAGTTTTTTTGCTACCGTTCATGATTTGTTAAAAAAATATCACAAACAATTTATTACACTGTTTTCTGATTGCGTTGGATGTAGAATTTTTAAAATTCATTTCAATTCATTTATTAACATGATGAAATAATTAATAATATATAAATAAAATAATCCTCTTGAACAATTAACTGTTATACCTATAACAGAGAAGCACGCTTGCTGCTTTTAGTAATGTTAGTTTTTAATATGAAATTAATTTATAAATATAATAACATTTATTGCAAATTAAAAAATTTAGTTGATAATATTCAGAAATTTTTAGTCAAGGTTGCCTGTTAGACTTACTATTAATTATTAAATTTTCCATTGTCACTACTGATACAATTACCTTTCGATAATCTAATCTACATAATATAGTAGCACTTTGAAATCTGTATCAATATTAATGGATTTATAGTACATTATTAGATGTTACCATAAACGATCATTACGAAATGGGATTTAAAATGCAACGCGTATTTTAATAAATCTTGTTAATTTTTTACAACTTCTTGGTTTTAAATTTAAATTATTTTAAAGTCAGCAATAAAGCTATACATTTTCAATACCGAGTACAAATAATTAGAATTAGAATTAAAAAAACCGCACTTATAAATTTGTTAAAATTAAAAGTAGATTTTAATTATCATACTAAAACTATTGAATTGAAACCACAAATAAGTGTACAACATAATTTCAGGTTTCTTTTCGATATAATTTATTTAAGCTGCATTTCATAACTTGTGTAAAGTGTATTTAACAATATAGTGTACTCAGTTTTTACTTATTAATTCATTAAAGCAACATATGAGAAGCTCTGTAATACTACGATCAGAAGTCGAACACGCAATAAAGGCAGAAAAATTAAACAAAACTAGTGAACCAGACTAAACTTATATAGAAATACTAAAACTAATACATAAAAGAAACATTAATATTATTGTAAACATATTTAACAAAGTAAAATACCAACTAAATAGTTAAAATACGCTTTTCTCCCAATACCAAAAAATAATAATGTTAGATTTCTAGATCTTTCTACAATAATTTTTGGGCCAATAAAAAAAAAGATGTACATATGCTTTAAAGACTACCAAAAAACATTTGAAAAAACACACAAAATTAATAAAAGACGTTATAAACTTGTTTAAAAAAACATGCGCATCATTTACATCTTTTACTGATTAAATTGTCGGTTTAATCAAAGCTAGGACTAGGAGTAAATAGCATTAAAGCGAATTTTTAGTAATTAGTAGTTTGTAACAGTATTTTCTATTTTCTCCATTTGTAATTGTTCAAATTGTGCTATTGTTGATTTTGTTAGTACATTATTTTTACTAATCAATCACAATATATATTTTGTTTTATTTATTTTAAGTAAACTTTTTACTAAATTTAGTTACTTTATTTATAAGTCGTTGTAAATGATTTAATTATTATGAAAGTGTCATCAGCATATCTTATGTTTATTTTTTATGCTGTTGATGCATTTTTTTTAATATTTGCTCAAATTTATATTAAAAAGTAGTAACAAGACGTCTTGTTGTATATTATTTTGTTCCAAATATTCTTCTTAATATATACTGCTTGGTTTCTATAAAACTGTGGTAATGTACTTTGACAAAAGGTTATGCTATAGTCTCTGTAACAAATATACATGTTATACTACATCTCTGCTTCTCTAGAATAAAACTTAAATACTTTTTTTTGCATTTCAAAATCCAAACTGAGTCTTGGACAACAGTTAATTCTGCATTTTTTTATTAAGACCATTTTTTGGAATATTAATGGAACATGACGATGATAGATTTATGTTTTTTGTACTTTTATTACTTGTTTTTTTTTTAGTATTATGATAAGCTTTAAATTAAAATATTCTTTTGATAAATTGTTCATACGGTTTTAGTATGTTGAGCACACCCATTGTCAACACGTTTGCATTTATTTGTAAGATCTTTTTTAAATAAAAGACCTTGTCGGTGAGTATAGAATGCAATAGAACATCTGCTTCTCTGTTGAGAAGTTGAGGGTAACCATTCTTTTTAGAAACAAATCTATTAATACCAAAATGTTTTCTTTTTTTGTTGTGTCCTATCAGCAGCCGTTAAAGTTGCCAGTTTGAAGTATGCTCTTATCCTATTTCCGATTATCTGAATTGTTGTTAAAGTAACATCAAATAACAGTTCTTACTACCTTATTCACACGTTAAGTAAAATTCTCCTAAGGTTGATATAGCAAATTTTATCATAAATGATTTACTTGGTATTTTTTAAGTAGTTGTTTAAATAAAGTAACGATTTTTGGAACGCCAAACACTAAGAAAACCCGTGTCTTTAGAAGTTTTACGATTTTAGCGGTGGCCTGCCGGAAGGGTTCAGTCATTACAAATTTAAAAAAAACCAGTCAGTTAAAACAACTAACCAGCTAAACCCTGACCTCAACCTAGGTAATAGTTCAATAAGATCTAATGACTACTTTAAATGGGTATTTAACTATCTTTTAGGTTCCTATTAATCCCGCTTGGCTCATATTTGGCATCTTTTGCATGTTACATACTTTACAAGCCTTAACAAATCTTAGTATTTTGCTCTTCATTTTTGGCCATTAATGAATTTGGCTAACTTTACGATAACTTTTAAAATACCCAAAATGACCGGACAAAGGGGGGTTGAGACATTCTATCACGACGGCGTGTCGTTTTCTCTTAGGCACAATTAGTTTCCATTCTAGAACCAGAATCGGAAGTTTTGTTTTGGTTTCTACCAACTTGTATAGGCAACTATCAGTTATTCTATAATTAGAATATTTGTTATGATTTTTTTGAACAGCTCTAAACATACCTTCGTACCACTTATCGGTAATGTTAGAACCAGCGGACAATACTGCAACCATAGCCACTTTGTACAGATCTTGATAACGCATCTGGTACAATCATTAAATCTATCTCAAATTGAGACAATTTAAAAACCCATTTTGTTAAACGACCTAATGAATCTTTGTAGTTAATTAACCATAATAACAAATAGTGATCGATGACTGCTAAAAAATTTGTTCCTTCAATATAAGGACAAAAAAATTCTAAAGCAAAAATTAGTGTTAATAACTTGCGGTCGGTTACAGAATAATTTTGTTCCGCGCATCTGGCGTATGCTATAGCGTGTTCATGATCACTTTCATCTTTTTGTAACAAGCAGGTGCCGACGCCAACATTAGATGCGTCACTCTGCACAATAAATAGTTTTGAAAAATTGAGAGCAATAATGCGTTTTTAAAAGCATCAAAAACTGCTTAAAATTCTTCATTTCAGACTATACGTTGTCTTTTCCTTTTTTTTACCAGTTTGCTAATTGGAGCTATAATAGTGGAAAACTTATTTATAAACCGGTTGTACTAACTACATAATCCAATAAACCTTTAACCTCAATAGTATTTTTGAAAACCTCAAAATTAACTATAACACAACTTTATCAGAATCAGTTCTCAACCCATCCTTATCTACAAAATATCCAAGATATTTTAACTGTGGCCGACAAAATTTATTCTTTTAGTGATTGATAGTAGGTCTTGCTTTGCCTAACCGTTCGGACATTACCTTCAAGGTTTTGATGTAGTCGTCAAAGTTGTTATTGATAATAATAATATTGTCCAAGTACACAAAGACATATGGCTCTAATTCAGGACCAAATATTTTGTCCATCAGTCTTTGTTGCACTTGGGCGGCAATATTAAGACCGAATAGAAAGACATTAAAAACATTAAACTTAAAAAGACTACGTCCTAATACAGCAAAAGCCGATTTTTCTTCCAAACTTTCATTTAAAAGTATCTGCCAGAAAGCACTTTTTAAAACAAAGCTCGAGATGAAACGAGCATCTCTAAGAAGTCGCTTGAGGATACTGTCTATTCGAGGTTATGGGTAGCTAGTTGTTTAGTCATCGTATGGGACACGGCAGTGCGGCAAAGAGGGCATGTACAAATACCAGCGCTAACAAAAGTTAAACAACTTGGATGGGTGAACCCAAAGTAAAGCCGAGCGTAGTAGCGTTCTACCCAATATGAGTCCGTTACTTCATATAGGCATCTATACATACACATGTTGTCTCTGTGACTCGGTGTGTTCAACACCTCGACACCTAACGGTATTAAGAAGTTATTGAATATATATATATATATATATATATATATATATATATATATATATATATATATATATATATATATTAATTCCATTACTTTTCGACCAATTTAAAAAAGTCGACCTCTTTGATTTTGCTCAAATTTTTAGAGATCAAAATATGAATGAATAAAATGAGATTTCTAAAATTTTGTACCTTAGAATATTGCCTGTTCAAAATAACACACGTTTGAAGGTCAAAAATTTTACAATAAAACGTCTTTTTTAGCTTATTTTGTATTTCAATTTTTGGGCTTTTGAAAAAAGATAAAAAGGTTTGCGATGGCTCAAATTATTCCTTATAACATGTACTTTAAATTCTAAATTTTTATGATTAGTATTGTGGCAGTCATTTTTATATATTAAGCTTTAAACATAATTCCAAAAAAAACGTATATTTAGCAAAATCGCAAAATTTTGTTTTCTTTAAACCGTAAACTTTGTCAAATCTTAACAAAATTTGATCCATGAAGTCTAGATTTCTTTGTGTTTAATCTCTTTTTAAAGTGATCACACAAAACATATAAAATTAATACGTTTACACCACTATTTTGATGTAGGAAGTTGCACATGTTTTTGCTATCTTCAAAACTTGTAATTTTTAGGTCCCGAAAAAGCTCTGTCACCCTATGTCGATTTTAGTCAAAATTTTAGTAAATACTCTTTAGAGCACAAGCAAACAGGTTATCTATATGAAAAATGGTAGATCGGGCATTATCAAGAACTGCAAAATTATGCTTTATTTAAACCGTTCTAACTTTGTCAAATCTTATAGAAATTTGATCCACAAGGTCTAGATTTCTTTCTGTTCAATTTTTCTTTAAAGTAATCACACAAGATTTATATTCACCACTATTTTGATGCTGAAGTTGCATATGTTTTTGCAATCTTCAAAACTTGTAATTTTCAGGTTCCGAAAAAACGCTGTCACCCTATGTCGATTTTAGTCAAAATTTTAGTAAATTTTCTTCAAGCCACAAGCAAAAACGTTATTTATATGAAAAATGGTATATTATAAAGAAGCCATTGAGAAAATGCAAGTCGTTGTGCTGCGTCGCCTGGTTGTAGTTGTTTATTTTAATAATAATATGGGAAAGATTTTTACTAAAAAACTTGTCGAGAAAGTTGTTTTCTGTTGAAAAATCTCAATTGCTAGGGCATTACCATTACAAAATCCGTAAACAAAAATTATATCTGCGTGTTCTCCGTTGTTGAACAGCAGTTTTATTAAATTTTACTAACCGAACCAAAAAAAAACTGTTTTGACAAGAATCAAAATCTTGCATTAGTGCACACTTGTTAAAGTAATGTTGTTTTGTTTGTGTTTTTTGCTAAATAAAAAGTTTTTTTAAACATTTTGTATTTGTTGACTATCTCAAAAACGAAGCAAGACGTGATTTAGATTTTCTGAAGAACTATGCCGATTTTGACGATATTTAAATATTAAAAAATTCTTAATAATGTCCGATATACTATTTTTCATATAAATAACTTTTTTTCTTGTGGTCTGAAGAGTATTTACTAAAATTTTGACTAAAATCGACATAGGGTGACGTGCGTTTTTTTGGGACCTAAAAATTACAAGTTTTAAAGATCGCAAATGTTTTTGTGCAACTTCCTGCATCAAAATAGTGGTGTATATGTATTGATTCTATAAGTCTTGTGCGATCATTTAAAAAAAAATTAAACACGAAGAAATCTAGACTTTGTGGATCAAATTTTGTTAAGATTGGACAAAGTTAGAACGGTTTAAAGAAAACAAAATTTTGCGATTTTGCTAAATTTGCAAGTTTTTTTGGAATAATGTTTGAAGCTTATTATATCAAAATGACTGCCACAATATTAAACATAAAAATATGGGTTTTAAAGTACATGTAATAAGGAATAATTTGAGCCATCGCGAACCTTTTTATCTTTTTTCAGAGGCTCAAAAACTGAGAACAAAAAAAGCTAAAAAAAACGTTTTATTGTAAAATTTTTGACTTTCAAGTGTGTGTCATTTTGAACAGGCAATATTCTAAGGTCCAAAATTTTGGAAATCTCATTTTTTTCATCCATATTTTGATCGCTGAAAATTTGAGCAAAATCAAAGAAGTCGACTTTTCAAATTGGTCGAAAAGGAATGGAATTACCCATATATATATATATTGAGTATATATATGGGACACTAAAAGCAAATTTTGGGTTACTCTGCTTAGGTTAGTAGCTGGTTTATTAATAGTTAGCTAGTGTTGTTGATGGTGTTCCTTTGTATTTTTTAAATGCTATGATTGGATAATGATTGTTTTGCTTTTTATAAAAACAGTTGAGCGTTTGTGACGTCTATAGACGTTTTGACGTAAAAAACCGTACATACCAGCGATAAAACAGCGGTTATATATCTATCTTTCTCTATTTTTGGGTGATCGCGGGAATTTCACGAAAACGTACCAGTCGTAAACGGTTACACTTGTCATTAATTTTCTTATGATTATTATTAATTTAGTAAAATATTTGCTTATATAAACATTTACTTACATAGAATATTTAGTTTTTATACTTAGTAGCAATTTTTACAAATTATTTTTATAATCATTGAGAATCCATCTCATTATAGGTTATTATCGAGGTTATTATATTTAAATTTGACATACCGGACATATTAAACTGCTTTGAACAGCGGATTAATTAGAATATTTTAAAGCTAATTATACTGTAATGCCCGTATGCCACTGATCTATAATTCTTTATTGAATTATGTATATAAAAATATTTAAATCTTAAAAAGTCTCTAAAATGCACAAATAATCATCAATCTTATTGTAGATTGAAATTTTAAGAATATTTTTAGTTTTTCTTTAGAATTAACACAAAAATGTGCGCATTACCAGTTTTAAGAAAATAGTTGGGTTATATTATAAATGCTATTTCTTATATTTTATGTGTTAATTATAAAGAAACTCTAAAAATGTACTTAAAATTTCAATCTATAATACAATTGATGATCATTTGTGCATTTTACAGACATTTTAAAATTTAAATATTTTTATATATATAATTCAAGATATAATTATCGACAGTGTAATACGGGCATAACTCATTAAATAGTAAAATCAAAATTAATATGCTTTACAGTTTATAAAGGCAAGTAGTAGTAAATAATTGTTTAAAGCTTACAAAATAATATTGATGAACGATATCTCTTATTTGAGCTCTGCTTGACGCAAATAAGGTTTTCAGCTTAAAGCTTAGCTTGAGGTCTAGTTAGGACTTGAGACTTGCTGGAGAAACCAGGCGTAAGTGGCGCCAGTAGTCGTGACAGTTCTTTTGCACGCCAGTAAAAGTTTACACTACATGTGCAAAAACAAAAATAAGTGACACGCCAGTTTCATTTTTAAAATGTCGAGTAAACTGCAAAATAGTCGTTAAACTTTTAGTTAAAAAAAAAAAAAGAAATACAAAAAAAACAACAAAAAGATTGTGTTTAGGTTAAACCATGGATTAGTCATCGACCTATTTTGGATGTTTCTGCAAAACTTCTAAGAAAACTTGCAGCAGAAGATTTTGCAAGCTATAAAAACCATCTACGAATGACAAAGCAAAGTTTTGATACTCTTCTGGATTGTGTGACGCAACGTATTATAAAAATGGATATCCACATGAGAGATGCATTAACGTCACAATTAAAATTGGAAATAAAACTAAAATATTTTGCAACAAGAGATTCTTTTGCTTTATTGCAATATTTGTATCGTGTCTCAAAATGCATAGTTTCAAATTTTATTCCTGAAGTTTGCCAAATAATTTAGGTTAAATAATGCTAACAAATACAAACTTTTCTTAATTATTGTCTTTATACAATGAAGCATTTATTGTCAGTGAAAGCAGGTATGACTGTTCTTGCTGATGATTGAAACGTAAATTTAATTCAGTATTAGTGTTGTAGTAAAAATGGGGTTGAACTGAAGCATTATTTTCTTCAAAAAGCAGATCTGACTAATCTTGTTGGTTATTAGCGTGGTCGTAAGAACGGTTTGAACATGGGTTTGCAGCATACTTATAACTACTTGATGAGGCAGATAAGGAAGGTCGTGATACTTGCTGGGAATGCTGGGTAATTGATACCAGTTGTCGTACAAGATAAGATTGTATGTATTTTATTGATTCCAAAGCAACTGAGCAGAATAAATGAAATGCCTCTATAGTTTGTAATATTTTCTTTAGCACCAGATTTATGCAATGGCATAATATAAAGTTGTTTCCATACATCAGGAAATTTAGTTTCAGTTAATGAAGCGTTCAAAAGTAAATGTAAAGGTTTTAAAATTGAATAAATACAATTCTTTAAAAGCATAGAAGATATACCGTACCGTACCACTGCTAAGATTAGATTTAAGGCTTGTTATTCCATTAAAAATATCTATTAAACTGACTGAGAAATTTGTATGAATACATTTTTATCAAACTTAAACAATGGAGTTGGATCAATTTGAAAATTATAAACAAAAGAGAAAAAAATTGCAAATTTGTCACTACTAATACAGGTTTGATTACCATAATACATAATAGTTGGAAAAGCATTAGTTTTCTTTTACAAATCTCTAAAAATATTTTGGATTAGACCAAATGTTATTCTCGGTGCGTAAAATGTACTGCTTGTAAAGACGTGCGTTCAAATTTTTACATGAAGTCCGAAGAGATCCAAATTCATTGTAATCAGAAAGAAGTTTTAAAGATTTAAATTGTTTATGTGCTATTTTTTTTAGTTTAGTAAGTAAAATTAATTCTTTGCTAAATCAAATAAGAAAGTTGTTGTCATGCCACACTCATTTAGGTACATAACAATCAATTGCATAATACAAAGCAGAATAAAATAAATCAACACCTACATTAATATCACAGTTGTTAAAAAGAACAGACCAATCAACGTTTAACAAAAAATCATTGATTGCGCTGAAGTTGGCATATTTAAAATCATTAAAAACGTAGTTACAGTTTAAAATATTACAAGAAGTATCACATTTAACATCTATCACATAGGCATTATAATGTTGACATATATCTAATAAAACATCTACAGCATTTATTACAGTAATATTATCACAATCATTAGTAAAACACAAATCCAAAAATACATCCATACTATTTGGTATGGTTATACATTGAACAATAACTCCAGTTTCAAATTCATCATTTATCCACGTTGCTTCTGGTAAATTGTAATCTCCTAGTAGAATTAATTTACTATTAGGAAAGACATCAGCAAAAGATTCAACGGAGTAGCAGTGGTCAGCATATTTATCGATAATTGAACGAGGGTGTAAATAAACTGCACCAATTATGTACAACACAAACTTAAAGTTGACAATTACAATCACATGTTCAACACTTAGAAATGGCGGATGCAGTAATGTACACTTTAGATAACTTTTAATCGTAATCAATACGCCACCTTTGCTTAATTGATGGCTAGTTAAATTAGACCGATTACATCTAAATAGGTTATAGCAAGTTAGTCTTAGTTCTGAGTCAGTGATGTCTTCAGATAGCCAAGTTTTGGTTAAAACAATAATGTCATAACTTGACAAAGCTACAGCTAACAAAAGTTTTTTTTAGTTTGGTCTTTATACCTCCAACGTTTTGATAGTAAATTGAGAGGCCGTTGGTATTCCTGGAGACGAGTCCAAACTGTTGAGCGGATTTAACGTCCAAAAATCCCCTGCAGAAGTTGCTAGTAAATTTTGTGGTCGGCTATAGTTAATAAATTTCTTGACGGCAATGTTTGCCGGCCAAAAGTTTTTAGAAAGAATTAAACCAGCTTGATCGGCTGGAATAGATACTTTGAAGCAGCTGTAGTTTCCAGATCTCACTACCAACTCAACAACATCAATCAAAACAGATGGTAGTTTAGCTTTCAAATAGTTTACAATTTCAGTTTTATTTGTTCCACACTTAAGTTTTGACAGATGAATATATGAAAAGGAAAAGTAAGTTTGTAGCTGGTCATTGTTTGGACCACATCCAAAAATCGTTGGAGTTTTGTGCTGTACTCTAGGTTTAATTGATTGTGAACTTCTAGTAGTGGTAGAAGTACTGGATAGAATTGTTTTTGGAGGTAGCAATTGAATTGAATTCGTATTAATAACAGACCTAATAGAAGCAGGTTTAAGTAGACGGCAAGATTTTAAGTTTAAAATTTTTATATCTTTCAGAGCTATCTTCTCCCCCAAATAAGAAATGTTGTCAGTTAAAAGTTTATTGTTAGAGCGATCTTCATCTAACAATACTTAATACAACATGATGTTTTTTTTTGTATAGTTTGCATAGATCAGATTCCAATTTAAAATTAAATAAAACACCACAATGATATTTTTTGTAGTGAATAGCACAGCTATTATGAAAAATAACTCCACAACCACTACAAGTAATTCCAGATTGTGCTTTACTGTTACACTTGCAAAGGCCAGTCATAGTAAAACATATAAATGTGAATATAATAGTGAATAAAATAAAATATGTAAGAAAAGGTTTAAAACAAGAAGACAAATTTCACACTGGTTTGGTCTATCACCTGGTGACTCACTTTAAAACAAACACGGATAGACCACGGAAAGGTTACAGTAGAGACAACGGGATAATTAAAAACAAACTTTAAAATAAAATTATAATATAAAATTGCAAATTAAAACTCTATGTTACGCCACTGGTACAAATAGTAAGAAAATATGCCGCAAACGGCGTGGATGTTGCAACAATAATTGAAGGTTAATTTATTAACAACAATGCACATCAAGAATATTGCTGCTATAAAAAGTTAATAACTAGCATATATAACTACTTACACAGTCAACAAACACAAGATGTGCCAAGAAATTTTTAATTAAAGAAACTTAATAACACACAAAATCACAATAACACCAAAATAATAACACACGACACAGTGGCGTTATCCCATGTTTTGTCTATTTGTAGACTTTACTAAAGCTATTAACACTATTAACTATTGTTTCATCAGTTACTTAAGCTCAACAATTTATAAAAGACGCAGACAATAATGTCATCATGTCTACACATAACGACCCGAATCTTGCCTTAACAAGACTAAATTAAAAATTCAAACAAATCCAAATGTGGGCTCATAACAAAAAATTTGTAATTAACGACAAAACTAAGATGATGCACATTAATCACCGCACATAAAAGAAAATGCTACCATAAATCTTCAGTTCTACTTACACAAATGTCTTAAAACCACTGAAAACATCTGAAAATGCACACACAAAATTAAATATTTGGGTATTATAATTAATTACCACTTTTTTGAAAATCTTAAATAATGGTCATTAATGCTAAACTAAAACACTTTTCAGAATAATTTTACTACTTTTGTTTTTATCTTCTAGCATCTTTATTGAGAATTATATATACCGCGTTAGTAGAATCTGTGCTAATGTATGGCATAACTGTATGAAGCATGCATTGCAATATCTCACAGACATACTTAATACAATTTTAAAATATATATATATATATCAAATAAGTAATGTTATGTTTGTATCGTCTCAAACTCATATCCAAAAAGACACTCAAAAAGTTCAAGTTTTGCATGACGGGGATAGGAAACTTTAAACCAATTTTTGTAGATGGTTGTTGTCAAAGACGATGGTCAGTTAACATTTGAGGTGGGTTATTGAATAGTAATGTAAATGGTCTACGCGTTCTACCAATCCAACTTAATTTAGCCTTGTATCTACAATAATTCTTAAATGAAAATTGACCACTTCTATTACTTGATAAAGTTCAAGATTTTTAATAATCAAACTCTAATTTTTGATAATTAAAACAACTGAACATTTTAAGTTCAAACAATCAATGAGTTAAAGCTTTGAAGTTTTATTATTTCACTATTCACATCTTCTTAAATTATTATAAAAACTTGGGGCAGTTCTAACATAAATATTTATCAATGCATGCTAATAATTCTTTAGTTGAATAAGTATAAAAAAAGCTTTTGAAAAATAAATGATTAAGTATGTTCTATAATTTATAATATTGATTACCATCGTTTGATAATTCCTACTGATTTGATTAAGCTCGAATTACAAATTAAACTGAAATTATATTTATAATAGGTTTGTTTAAGCTGATACACTAAACACGTTAAATAAGAAATTATATTTACTGCTGTAATAAAATTATTAAAACAAATTTTTATTATATTTTTTTATTTATTGGAGTAAAAAGTATTCAAATGTGAGTTTATATATAATTGACTGACCGGCAATATTATTTTAAGACTCCTCACCTGTAACTGAAATAGGCATAGTTGCAATAACTTGTATAAACGTTGCGCATCTTTACATATTATTTCAATCAACGCTAAAACGGATAATAAGAATTAGAAAATTTAGAACTTAAAATTAAATATAGTGTGTATAAACTGTAAACTTAAATTTGTGAATAGAATTAAAAAAAACATTTTTAATATTAAATTTGAGAATAAGAAATGCGTTTTTTATAATCTGATAGTTTATTTTAAAAATTAATAATTTGTAACAAAATGTTTATCAGACATTGTTAATATATGACTTTGATTCAATTATTAATTAAGTAAATTATCACAAGTTAAGAAAAGAATATGCAGATTAAAAAAACAAATAAAAAATAATCTTATAAGTAAAGAGGTATTTCGAAATCAATGCTCGAGTAAAACAGTCAAGTTAATGTTATGAGTGATATTATTTTGTGGGTATTTAATCGCTCGTATATGACAGGGCTCAACTGCACAAAAAAAAGTACAAAATCCGTGCGAGAGAGAATAATCTCTTGAAATTCAAATACGTCATACGTGGAAGTTATTAAAGAGTACAAACAAAAAACGGGGGAATATCCCAAAATTGCCTGCGAAATCATAGATACCGAACGACACACTGCTCGAAATACTTGAGGACTCGACCAGCACGGCCACACGCCCCATCTCTATCCAACACAACAAAACGCATAACGGTGCAACAGAGAGCCAGACGTGCGGGGTTAATAAATAAGCGAAAGAGAATACAGTCGCCAGAATTAAGCCTCTATATTTCCCATAGTCCTCTGTGCAAGCTTAGCTTCGGACACTGGATTAGGAATTCAGTTGCGACGTTTTGATCCATACTTTTCGTTCTGTCCTTGTTCGCATTCTGGATGGTAATCGGATAGTGTCTCTTTCCCGCTCTCGTTCGTTCACATGAATATGCAGATCCCGTATTAGGCTGCCAAAAACCAAAGTTATTCCTCAGTAGGGATGCAGTCGATATTGAGATGATATTTAGAGGGATGGCGAGAGTGCGGATATTCAGCTTCCCATTGTTCCGCAGTCACCGCCGCTTGCAGAAGTGGAACGATTACGGATTTGCAGACTATGTTTTTTTGGGAATGTTAATTACAGTCGATTTAAGAAGTTTCAACAACAATCAACATTAATACCATATTACAGATTTATGTACTAATATTCGCATGTCATATGTTAACATAACGTTTTCATAATTTCAAAATATAACCGGAAAAAGCTCTTATATTAAACGTCTTAAGAAGAATGATGCATTGAAATATTTATCTGTAATAATATTGCAAAAGTTATTTAAGGTATTACAAAATATTTTTATATTGTTTAAATAATAATTTAACATTTTTAACTTCTGTTTAGCAAAATATTTAACACACTATAAAATTGGAAAAATGAAAGTTAATATTAAACCCATTTTTAATTATTCTGAATAAATATTATACATACGAAATAAAATTATGTACATAATATGTAGTATGTTTACTTTTCTAGACAACAATAACTACATACATAATAAACTAAGCAATTAATTATTTACAAAATCAATATACAAACTTGTTTATTATGTCAACTAAAATAAATCTATAGAATATATAAAATATAATTTGTTTTTAAAAAGTGTATACACTTCAAATAATGTTTGTTTTTTAATATAATTAATTTATTTGATTATTGAGGATGTTTTATCTGTAAATGTATTAAACATTTAATGTAAATAAAAGATAACATTTTTAATAAAAGTTGATAAAGAACAGTGTTTGTCAGTAAGCACTCAAAACAGCAGTTTCGACAAGACGAGGTGGCCGAGTGGTTAAGGCGTTGGACTGCTAATCCAATGGGCTCTGCCCGCGTGGGTTCGAATCCCATCCTCGTCGGCCTACTTTTTTTTTAGTTTTATTTATTTTATAACAAATTAATTTTAATATAATATAGTTTGTTGTAATAAAATAGTTGATGAAGAAATTTAATTTTCATAAAGTTTTTAATAAAGATAAATAATTTTATTAATTAAATTAACTATGCAATTACTTCCTATGATTTAAACAAACTACTACGGCTGGAGTTTGAACCCACGACCTGTTTTATCAAAGGCCTTGAGTTAAAATTTAAATAATAAAACTATTTACATCTATTACTATTCTGCCTTGTTTAAAATCTTTTTATTAAAAAATATATCAGCCAATTAATTAGTACTTACAAAAATTATTCTTATTGATGTGTTTTATTTTAATATAATGTCATTTTATTATATAGATCTATGATTACTACTTTGAATAATTATCCATCTATCCCATATACGTAAATAAAAGGTTTTAGGTTAAGTTGAAATTGTTTTTACCAAAAATAATAAAATTGCAATCTTTAATTAACAACATTAAAAATGTTTTTTTGTACTTTTGGAAGTTTTTATGTTGCATTTCAAAATAATAATATTAAACAAATAGATCGAACTATTTTGCAATAAAATTTGTTAGGTTGCTTTCCCTAAAGAAAATATACATAAATTAGTAACATTTTAAATATAGTGCTAAATAAATATTTTCACAAACGTTACAGTTTTATCAGTTATATAATTTAAATTTTGATGTAGGAAAACTTGACAAATACCAGACAAATTTTTTTAAACAATAAAACCAAGATGAACCAAAAATAAAAGTCACAAATAACGAAAACAAAGTAATGTAGAATCATAAACTCCAAGAGGAAAAACTGGTAAATACTTCTGGCACTATAAGTGTGTGATCCATGTTTATTTATTATAGTTAATATATAATTACAACAATCGTAAGTATTAAATTGATCTCGAAAAGAAATGGTTTTATTAGAGATCCAGCACTAACAATTTATTACCGGTTTAGCAACGCGGGCTAATTTAAATACCTTTTTTATTTTAGTCTGATATTGCAAACCACATAGATTAACAATAATAATTAGTCCGGCAACTTAGACACTTATTTATTACTGAAAAGTCTGTTAGCACTGAAAGCGGAATTACTATTTTTTTGTAATTTGTTTTTTTTAGGCTATAAATAGAATTTTCTAAAAGACTTACATTGTGTCGGGATCACTTCCACGAGCGTCTGCCAACAACCTCTCTTCCCCTTCCTAGAATAAATGCTAAAAGTTTAGTTACTATTGTAATATTGCCTTTCTGTCTAACATAATATAATGCTAATTATAGTTTTGCTTAGAGTTTTGTGAAGAATTTGTACTACAACTAAGTCAAGGTTTTAGACTGTCCGACAATTTGTCTGAACATATTAGCTATGTAGTTAGCCAATAGACTAGCTAAAGATAAAATCTTGTTCACTTGCTTGCTTGCGTTTAAGATTTTTATCTGCTGACAAGAAGCAGGTGCCTTACTGTAAACTTGGTTTTTGCGACAAGTTTTTAGTTTATGCTAAATCGGTCAGAACTTGTAACTGGCGGCGTGCAGCCCACACCACGCGGCGTATGTAGCTAACTACATGCCAGGACTCTTTGTTGAATTTGCACGCGAAGCTTGGATGAACTCCGGCGCATTTGACGCACGCATATGTTAAATAGCCGTGTAGTCGTAGTGTTAGCGATAGAATGCTACAGTTGCTGACGCTACGGCAGTGCTATTTCCGCAAACTTTTGTTTGTACTCAATAGTCACGTAAAGCTTGCACATGTTAGTAAAAGACAGGATTTTTCTGCTTCTAGTTTTTTGCAAAAGCTGAACATACAGCATTGGGAAGGTTTTCCCGTTTTTCCTCGTGCGTTTAATTGAAGTAGGAT
This sequence comes from Tachinus rufipes, assembly GCA_963932245.1. NCBI lineage: Eukaryota > Metazoa > Arthropoda > Insecta > Coleoptera > Staphylinidae > Tachinus > Tachinus rufipes. The sequence continues at coordinate 59,887,239 of OZ010748.1, forward strand.
TGTACCCTTAAGCAACTAGCTCAGCCTGCACCAAATCATCGTTGATGCAGCCGGATACATTTCTGATACCGTACTTTAAAGTCTTTCAGCCTTTATTTGATATGTGTAGTAAAAGATATTGTTTTTAGTACAATGATCAATTAAAAATTCACATGCAAAAAAGGGTGCATACGGATATCATTAACCACGTTCAGTGCGTGGTCGATGATTACTTTTATTGATTTAAACGTTCCCAACTGCCTTTGGTAGACAAATTAGTTTCAAATAGTAATGGGCAAAAAGCGGCGTATGCCAGCGCTCTCTGTTGGGCTTGAGACCAAGTTGGGAACCCTTTGGTTATTTTAGCTAAAAACATCTGATGTGATGGGCCGGTTGATAAACTATTAGAGCAAATAATTTAAGAAGGTTCACCCGTATCCTTCCTTAGTTTTTTTGGTTTTTTCTTGCCTCTATTTAAAATAAATCTTTTTCTATATGTGGGGTTTTATAGTGAGCGGCTTCATTACTGTTCTGATGATTGGCTGCAGGTCTCTTGCGGGAGGGTTAAGCCGTGGCTTTTGCTGGCTTGATAGGCTAGAGCGTGGTAGCTGTAAATGCTTACATTTTTAGAGCTTATTTAGAGCAGGTCAAATCTTGACGGTAGTGCTTTCTTAATCGCCAATCTTCTACCAAAGTCATTAAAAAAAATTTCAAGTTTTTAAACCTGGCAGATTGTAGTTTCATTAAATGTGCAGACGTCTTTAGCTGTTGGAGTACTTTCATTATAAAGTTGGTTTTGATCTTACTAGGGTCAACATTGGTGGGGTCTATTTTAAAAAAAGTTTTAATTAATTAATTAAATAAATAATTAATATAAATATGTATACATACATAATAACCACTTCACTAAAGTTACAACAAAATACACTAATATCTTTAACCAACTTTTGCATCTCTCCGAAAATATTTTAATGTTAACCAAACCAATAATCACTAAATATAAACCTACCTACAATACACTAATACCAATAAATCTTTCTAAGCTGTATAAGCAATCAACACACTTATCAGACCTATAGTATATACAATAGAATCCCTAAACAGCAAACTTATTACTAACATATTAACTAAACACCTCCAAATTTCAATAAACTAAAAAATATCATAATAAACCTTACCGATTATAGATTTATAATCTTATATTTCTATATCAGAAACTATTACTGCTTTTCATAATATTTTAACATAAAAAAAACATAGACAATCAAAGATATCACTAATATTATACAAAACTTTTAACATCTGAAACAATATTTATATACAATGACCAAATTTATAAATGGACAATTCCACTATGAAAACATCTAGTTTAACATTATAAGCCAAAATTTTTCTAAATGCCTCCATTCAACAACATCATTTTTGGAAAAGATATATTGATGACATAATCTGCATCACAAAAATTTTACAGGAGACGATAAAAACTATTTTTCTGAATTATTATAATAAACTGAGAGATTTAGAGTTTTGTACACGTTGTGGCATGAATTATCTCAGGGCGGTTAATGATAGGTTTCGGGCTCTGGAGTGCAAAGTTAAATAAAATTAAACACTTTTTTATTCTTCTTATTTCCATATATTTGTAATTAAATCTTCGCATTTATAATTAAATGAATCTAAACATATAGCAAAAAATCCTACAAATAGGAATACAAAATTAATTAAATTGCACAACCAAACATTTAATAACACTTACCAGCAGGTAATAATTATCAACCTTTTGCTCAATTATGCTACGCATTTACAGGCACATATAGAAAAGGCCCGGAATGGCTTAAGATGAATCTAAATGCAAGCAGGTAACACGTGATATACTTAAGTCATGCGCGGGAATCCGAGAATATACGCAACAACTGCTTCCAAATCAGTTGGCTACTGCTCTTTAAAAGCAGGAGTGGAATGATTTTCACTAATAAACGGTTTTATATGTGAAGCATGAAAAGTTCCACGATCCTCGTGAGAGTTAATATGCTCTAAAACAAAAGTGGCCGAGTTAACACGTTTTTTAATCTTAAAAGGACTCTCAAACAATAACATAAACTTGCAAGTTTGTGAGGCTACAGCCGACAAAAAGGGGTTTGTACGCAACAGCACCGAGTCACCAATATTAAATTCAGGATAAGGACGACCTGGATGAGATATCAATCAACGCCTAGCTTTTCCTAAAAGCGTCTTTCTGGCCAAGTATATTTTAACATGCTGATCAGAATTAATACACGCAGGTAAAGGGTTTAGTAAAGGCACGGGGGGTCTGTCTAGTTGCAACTCGGTTGGAGATAAACCTGTGGACTCATGGATGACGTTATTGAACAACTTAGCTAATTTTGGAACTTCAATCTAGAATGCTGGTGATGGCAATATACTCTAAAAAGTCGACCAAGCTCACGCATTAGCCTTTCAGGTGGGTTGGCTTGCGCGTGACGTACCGAACAGTAAACTACACGTGCACCCAAACGTTCAAGTTCTTCTTTCTAACGGTCCGTAAATTGTGAACGATGGTCAGCTAATATTCTACGCGGCATCCCAAATTTGGTAAAATAATCCTCTTTTAACCAACGCAACACCAGCCTCGGTAATTGCTTTTTTCAAACTATACAAACATACATATTTTGTAAAGACATCCACTACAACACATAGGTATGTCACGCCACCCACAGGAGGTGGTAGAGGCCCATATAAATCCAACGCTAGCAAGTTATTTAGACATGATTTTAAAATCAACTATACATCTCGATGAAGATTTTTCCACCACACTTCGCGTGTTAACGCAGCCCGTGTCTTATATATTCCAAAATGTCTAATTGCAACATAAAATGGCTTAACTACATTTTTGACAACATACCGTTTGCCATATAGAGACTGTGGGTTTTTTAATGTTGATATAATGCTAACTTAGCCAAAAACTGCAAACATCTGTTTTTTTACAACAGGATCGTACTGCAAAAATCAAAGCGTAAATATATTGAAAAGCTTGTCGACAGGTGACGGTAAGCGGGAAGATGGAAACCTAGAGAGTATATTGGGAATAACATTGTCTTTTCCTGAAATATAAGTCACTGTATAATCAAACTCTTGAAGTGACAAAATCCAGCGTGTGATGCGAGCAGATAAAAGTCGGCACGCCTGCAGATAAGAAAGGGAACGATGGTCACTTGAGATAACAAATGGTTTGCCCAATAAATAAAGACGCCACTTATTGAGTGCCTACACAACTGACTAGACTTCTTTTTCAGGAATGCTGTAATTACGTTGTCTGTCTAAAAGTAGTCTGTTGGCATAGGCAATAACACGTTTTTCATTTTTTACTTTTTGCCAAAGCGTAGCTTCAATACCTATGTCGCATGCGTCAGTTTGAACGTAATATTATAAGTTTTGATTAGAGTGAGGCAAAAGAGTTTGAGTTGCAATTAATTCTTTTAAGTCGTTAAAAGATTTTTGCTGTAATTCTTGCCATACCCATTTATTTTTACTGCAAAGAAGTTGTACTAATAGTTCGGTAAGGCTAGCAAAATTTGGACAGAATTTTCGATCATAATTACAAAGGCCAAGAAAAGCATGTACTTGTTTTATAGTCCTAGGAGTTGGAAAATCCAACACTCTTGCAGGATCAGACTGTAAGCCTTTCTGCCCTAGCACATAACTTAAAAATGTAACCTCATCACGGATAAATGAACATTTTTTTAAATTTTAATGTAAAGCCAGCTTGTGTTATCTAGATGGCTTATGTGTTCATTAAAATTACTGTAATGGATTAGTAAGTCGTCAACATATGCGGTTGTAAAGCTGCGAAACGCTGGACCAAATATAGTGTCAATGCACCTAGTAAAAGAGGCAACGACTGTTTTAAGACCAAACGGTAGAACCTTAAATTGGTAGCACCGGGTGCCCGCCATAAATTCTGTAAACCGTTTTACAGCTGGCTTTAATAATATTTGCCAATATAAATTTGTAAGGTCTAAAGTGGAGATGACATTTACCGTTTCTAAATTATGTAAAATGTCATCAATAGTTTTAGGCAATTTGGGATCTACTTCCATCACCGAATTTAAGCGGCGTGCATCAAGACAAACTCGAACACTACCATCGCGCTTTACTACTGTCAACAGAGGCAAACTAAATGGAGAATTGCAACGTTTAATTATATCGTATTTTTCCATCCTATTCAGTTCTTGTTCAACAGCTTTTTGGTGAGCGTACGGTATTGGGTATGGTTTTATCTGAAAAGGTGTACAATCGTTGAGTCGTATGTCGTGACTATATTCCGTTGTACGGCCGGGTATGTTTGAGAAGATGTTTGAGTGTTTTTTCAAAAGCGTACTAAATTGATCTCCTTGTTCATTATTTAAATCAATGCTTTTGATAACAAAATCAAGGTCAATGTTTGTGTTGGAAAGGTCAGGCGGTAAATTTACTATAAGTGCATTTCTATTAACAACGCATAATTTTAGTGTAGGCGAATCTGTAGGTTTGAACTTATGCACTGGTCCAATTTTGGGTATTTCTATTCCTAAATTTGGTATGGCTAGACACGATTTATCTAAATTAATGCGAGCATTTTGAGATCGCAACCAGTCTATTCCAATAATGATTGGATATGCAAGTTTGGAAATAAGGAGAAACTCATGCGTAAAACTACAGTGTTTTAAACTAAATGTCAATTGCATTTGCTGAGATACTGTTCTCCGCGCTCCTTGAAATGCTCCTGACACTCTAACTCCACTTACAGGAAATACAGGTATTGTTGTGTATAATTAATTATTTGATCCCACACAATAGTTGACATTGACATTGCTACCAGTGTCTATCAGTGCAAGGAAATTATGGCCATATAATGATATGCAAATAACTGGGGAAAATATTTCCGATTTATGATTAAAATCACAAGGTTCTTGTAACAGTGTTGATTTTGGATTGTTCACAAAAATATATGATTTAGGTGCCCATTTAGCAATAACTGCGGCTCGTGGACACTTTAGAGTCGCGGAATTTAGTTTCCCGAGTTTTCTTAAAAAGATACACGATGAGGGCTTCCATTTCTTTATGTATAGTTATTGCTATTATTATTATTATTACCATAGCTGGGCCTTTGTGGACGCAAATAATTGTGACTGTGCGGCCTAGACTGACTCATTGTCAATTGTCTGTTATCATTAGCATATGAATTTGCAGTTACATTTGCATTAAGCGGTAAGTTCTGAGATGTAGTCTGTATAAAATCGGCTTGGCGAAGTCGGTCCAGTGCTTTATTTATTGTTGTTACCCCTACTAATAATTGAAACCAAGACGCGCTCCGGGTATGGTGGTTGCAAATACTTTGCTTTAATTAACCCATTTAGAAAAAAGTCAATATAGAGCGGTAGCGATTTGTTTCTAAATCAAATCTCGCTTGTGACTGTTTTATAGGGTCCCAAAACTGATTCAAAAATGCGTTACTAAATTGATCAAAAGTACTAAATTCATTAATAAATGCATTTGACCACGCCTTCGCATTGTCAATTAATGTTTCCGCTAAATAACATTTAAATAAAGCGAATGGAATTTCCGATAATAATAATATTGAACGTATTTTTTTAATGTATTCAACTGGATGGCATGTGCTGTGGTTGTTAAATTTTGGCAAACATTTTATATAAAAAGATAAATCCGATGTTTTAAAATGATTGGTTGGCATTACATTTTGTTCATACATAGGGTTGCGATTAAAAGATTTATTTAATGATGGTCATTATAATTATCTAAACATTTTTCAATTACTCGCGGTTGATTTGAATTTAAAAATAAACTATTCTGGTTTTTATTACAATCTAAATAAACAGGTAGGTATTGTATTTATTTTGCGGATAATCGTGTTGAACGGTACGACCGATTGATTTATTGTTTGACATTGCGAAAAAATCGGGATTTTATTCGGATTAAATTAATTAATTTCAGTGACAGCAAGAAAATGATGTGCGTTTGAATTTATAGAATTATTATAATGATTTAGCACATAATTATTTTTATTAAAAGGATTATCGCTTACCTCCTTTTGTGCGAATACATTACTTAAATTTTGTCCATGCGTGTTTGTCAGAAATTCGCATACAAAGCGCTTCTGCTGATAACGGCTGCGACATAGCTCGTTGGGAACGCCGCGGATTTTCCATCGTTGTAGGATCGTTCCATGCTGAAGGGTTTTTAAGCGGGCTCGCCGTAAGTGAGGTGGTACCTTGCGTCCTCCATGGAATTACTCCCGTGGTGATATGATCGGCGGTATTCATTTGCTGTCTCAGGCTCCTAGTTGTCATACCTTCACTTGCAGGTGGTTCGGTTGGGCTTCTGTTCACTAATCCCATAATGCTCTTTTTTATTTTATTGTTTCATTTATTTAAATAATTGCTAACTCCAGGCCCCACGTTGGGCTCCAAATAGATGTGGCATGAATTATCTCAGGACGGTTAATGGTAGGTTTCGGGCTCTGGAGTGCAAAGTTAAATAAAAGTAAACACTTTTTTATTCTTCTTATTTCCATATATTTGTAATTAAATCTTCGCATTTATAATTAAATGAATCTAAACATATAGCAAAAAATCCTACAAATAGAAATACAAAATTAATTAAATTGCACAATCAAACATTTAATAACACTTACCAGCAGGTAATAATTATCAACCCTTTGAGGCTCGATGATGCTACGCATTTAGAGGCACATATTGAAAAGGCCTGGAATGGCTTAAGATGAATCTAAATGCGCGCAGGTAACACGTGATATACTCAAGTCATGCGCGGGAATCCGAGAATATACGCGACCACGTATGTGTCGTTTTTTAATCGCAATTGTGGTTAAAAATCGCAAATTAACTCAACAAAAATTTACTGTTAAAATCAATCAGACATTTTCTGTAGAATTCAAACCTGGCGCCATTTTAAGTCTATATTCTGTCTATAAACCGCAAAAACCATAAAATCAATTTTTTGTTCTCAGTGAGCTGGGCAAAAAGAAGCATTTTTTAGATTTTTTTTAACCGCCGAAGTTGACGTATTTTGATGTAAATTAGTTAGAAAATATAGTTAGTTAGTTTAGATTTTTGGCGTATCAGCCTAATAAGACTATTAACGCCGATTCTTTTCTCTAACTATAAAAAGTGTAAAATAATATGCTGTAAAATGGCATATTAAAGAATAAAATTAAATAAATAAATAAATAAACAACAAAGATAAAATAAACGTTCACAAACTTTAATGACTATAGCAATAATGACTAGATAGTTCCAACAGTGTCTAGGGTCTAAAAAGTCCTAAACACTGCTGGATTTTACGATACACAAACATTAATCATAACAAATTAACAATTATATCCATACACCCAATTTGCTCTGTCGAATAAATTCGAACAGACGATCGACTTCAACGATCTGATCGCCCAAGACAATCGACAAACTGGGTGATAATTCAGACGTAACTCTTTGTTCCGAAAACTGCCGAATATCCAATAAGATATGACGAACAGTCAATGGGACATTACAAGTATCACAAACTGGCGGCACCTCAGATGCCAACAAATGCCTGTGAGTCTATCGACAGTGACCGATGCGAAGTCGCGTGAGGATAACCTCTTCCCTACGCATCGGCCTGCATGACGAACTCCACGGTGTAATAACGCTTTTAGTGCATCGCAGCTTGTTGTCTTGAATAGCAAACCACTCAGTTTGCCAGCTAGACAGCAGCTAGTTAGAAAATATAAATTTGTTTTGTGTATTTGGGTTTTAAAGGTCTAAAATTCGAAAATTCTGCAAAAGTAGGCAGATTCTTTAACATAAACGTTTAACCGCGCTCAGAGGAACAGTGCTCATCTGCCGTAGAAAAGTTTATCTAGAAAGAGATTTGCGTTAAAAATTAATTATTTTTTCATACTCACAAAAAATATAAACACACTAGGGTGTGGTTTAAAACTTTTTTATCAAATTTTTATAAACGCCGGGCGGATTTATGTTTGAATGCTAAAAATAATATTATTTTCAGCCGATAGATCAAGTCTAAATTTGTACTGCAAGCGCAAAAACTATCAAACAAAGAAAAAAAATTGTAAAATTGCCCAAAAGTGTTTGTTAAACTTCAAAAATATAAGTCAAATAATTTTTCAAAAAAAAAGAAAAAAAAAATTTTACGCCAGATAAACACGACACTAACTATTTTCTATGTAGAATTGTTTGCAAAACTCAAATTTTTAATAATATTTGGTAAAACTCCTATGAACGCTGCTAAATGTGTATTTATAAAAATTTATTTTGAAAAATAAGCATATTTTTGCAGTTTTAGACCCTTAAAACCTAAATATACAAAACAAATTTGTATTTTCCAACTAATTTACATCAAAATACGTCAACTTTTTTGGTTAAAAATATCTAAAAATGTTTTTTTTTGCACAGCCCGCTGAGAAGAAAAACACGGTTTTATGGTTTTTGCTGCTTATAGACAGAAGTATAGACTTAAAATTTCTGATTCACTAATTTTTTTTTTAGTCAAATTTGCAGTTTTTAAACAAAAAGTGCGATTATGTTAAAAACGACAAAAAACTAAAAAAATTGTAGAATTTTTTTTAAGGTTTTGTACTTTTATGAACCGATCAAAAGACTACTAATAAATTATAGAAACTGAAAAAAAAAATACTAAAGCAAATTTCTCAATACACTACTCCTCATATTGCCCAAATAACTCGAAACACTGCAATAACAATAAATTTGCAGCTTTATAGTCACACATAGGGGCACTAAATTTACTTTTTTGCCTACCAATTTTAAACTTGAAATAAACATTATCAAGCAACTAGCTATAACAAATATTTTTCCCATTACAACAGTTAACCAAATAATCAACATACAAACAAAAAATAGAATTAAGAAACAACACAACACAACACTTAAAAACAATAACAAACACACAACAACACAACAGAAAACTTACATACTATAACAATTGTAACAAAATTTAAAAAACTACTACTCAAATATGACATCAAAGTATCTTTTTCCACAATTAACATAATAAACAATGTAAAATAATAAAAGAAAAAACAGTTGTATTAATAAAATCTGAATTTAAAAAAAGGTTTCGAAGACTGCAATGCCACTTACATAGTACAAAAAGGCAACTTTTAAAACAAAGAATTGAAGAATATAGAACAAAAAAACAACAAACTCTCGTTCTCTACACATCTACGCCTAAACAAACACAATTCTAACAACTACAACAATCTAAAACTCATTCATGAATGTAAAAAAAGCCTAAAAATGAGCAATCCAGAAGCTTAAAAATAGAAAACACAATAAAAAATATAACTGCTTCAAGAAACAATTAAACACAAAATATCAACATATATACACTTTTCTCAAACCAAATAAAAATACAATAAGTCAATAACTTAACATCTACTACCAACATATGCAACTAGTATAACACTTCTACTATTTTTTGCATTAAATATATTATAACATCTGAATATATGTGAGTTTGAAATAATTCTTTGTCATTGTTCTAAACATTTGTAAAGTCTTTTTATATTAACACCGATGGTGGCTTAACTCTTGAAACCGGTTTGTATAAAATAAAAACATAAAACAGCATACGCAATGCAATTATCCGTGACGTAGTTGCAATGAAAATTGCAGTTATTCTTTGGTTTGTTGCTGCAGTCGGGTGTGGTTGTGGTAGCTCTTGAAGGTGTTGCAGCGTTGGCTGCATGCAATCATTATGCTGTTGTTTTTTTTATTTGCTTGTTCTTTCTTCTTGTACAACAGTGCAATCTGCATCATGTTAGATCATCATATCTTAATATAAAGACGTTCATGTTACTTAACATCCGCAGTAAGTTGTCTATGACAAGACGCCACAGTAAAAATGATACCACATTGTTTTGTGAGCACCCGCCATCAACTTATACTATATGCCCGGTTGCTAGTACACTTTAGGTTGTCTTTTGTTTGTTAGCTTTCTGTTGATTGCCCTTAAAAACTTAAGTTTTTTGGTTTTTGACCAGGTAGGATTCTGCACTTTTAATGATAATGTTTTTTTTTTACTTTTTAAGCAACATTAATTAAGTAGCAACTAATATAGTTAACTAAGTCATTAATAAATAACAATCTGTTAATTGCTGCGCTTTTTTCTTTATAACTTTAAACATTTTTGCGTTGCATTTTTGTGTATTATCTTTTTTGTTTTATTGCATATCATTTTATTATTTTTTTATATCTGTTGCAGTTATTTAAAACGTTTCAGCTTTTTGTACTCTTTCTTAACTTTAGATCTTAATAATTGTAAAATTAAACACCAAAATAGAACAACACAACTAGTAAGAAACATTACCAAAAAAGCAAATGCTTAATTAATTGAACGCTAGCATCCAAGTCAAGTAACACCTAAAAACATAATATATTAATATGTAAATAAGAACCTGATTAAAGTTACACATATAACAAAATCAAAAATAAATCCAAACAACAATTTGTTTTTTGTTTTGAGTGGAGGAAATGCTTAATTCACTGCCAGTCTACATGAATCTGTGGAACTTGGCCGCCTATTTACAAAAGTTATATCCACTAAAATCTCTTCTTTTTTCTTTGACTGTCTGCAAACCTTTTAGTAGTACGTAACCTCACTTCTTTTTGTCTGTTTTTTTTTAATGCTGTAGATGGTTGTAACTATCAAGTCTCAGTTTTTACTACTTGCAATCATGTGGTTGATAATAATATATGATGTCAAGTTGCCACCTCCTCTCATACCGTTTTCTTACTTGCCAGAAACGTCTGCATTGCAATACATGCTTTTTTTATCTTCCAAAGTTTGAAATCTGTGTAAAAAGTTTTGTCAAAAACTAAGTAACCTGATAGACCATTTTGCTATGCAGGAGTGCTTATTTATTTTGCTACATTTGGTGTCTCTCTTTTCTTACATTTTTATGGTTTTATCCTTGTGTTTTAGGGACGGAGCCTGTAATAATTTAAAATGACGTTGGAGCCGTGCGGTTTGCTAAACTGATTTGAAGTAACACTTTCTTTTGCACCTTGCTAAGGATGTTTTTATATTTGCGGGTGTTTAGCCATTCAGCCTATATAGGGCAACGTATAAAATTGTCAAATTAACAGTGTTGTCATTAAGTTGCTTTTTGCTGGACCTAGGCCTATTTATATTTGGCAGGATTCTCGACGTTTTTACAATAAATATTTTACGATTTGGCTGCTAGCAATTACCCTTTCACAGATATTTGTTTTTAAATTTTTGAGTGTTTTTTTCCTTCCCGGATGACTATCTTTTGATGCTGCAAGAAATTTCTTTAACGTCTGCAATAATGTTTTTTTTTAATTTCTTTAACGGACTACTACAGCCAGGTTATCTACTTACTCTATTAAGCTGACTATTTTGGCAACATCCAGTTTTAGCACACTATTTATTTATTTATTTACTAGTCAATAAAAGCCATTACAAAATAAGTATATATTTACAACTTAAAAACATAAATTAAACATAAAACAACTAATATTAAAAATAAGAAGAAAACTTAAATAGTTACAAAATATAAAAAAGGTCACGTATGGGTGACAAGTGCACGTCGCAGGGTATAAAAAAAAATGTACTTTAACTTTGTTGGCGTGCCGCAAAATACGTGTAGATGCAGAGTGCACCGCATAATCAGTGCGTTTGAACGGTATATAAAATGAATAGTCATTGCGTAAAACTCGAGCTGGGACATAAATACCTATAAAGCTGAGCAAGTCAAGACAGTCAATAATCCCACAAAGCACTTTAAAAACTAGTGTCACGTCAAAGTTAAAACGTTTTTTTTCAAGACAAGTCATATAAAATGTAGAGAACAGTTCCGTGTAGCCGCCTGCAATGTTGCATTTATACGCCAAAAAACGAACAAACTTTTTTTGGATCTGTTCAAATTTTCCTTTACTGACGACGGTGTATGGTGACCACATATTTGAACAATACTCAAGATGGGGCGTACTAGAGCGTTGTAAAGGATAATTAGAGTTCTATGGTCACAAAACTCCTTAGAGTTACGCTTGACGAATCCTAAAAGTTGATAAGCTTTAGCCACAACAGTATCAATATGTAGTGTAAATGAAAGGCTCAAATCAAACGTAATGCCTAAACCACAAATAGTGTTAACTCTTAATAACATTACATTCATAAGAGAGTAACCATACATCACCATAAACTGACGTTTAGAAAATGTTATCACTTTGCATTTATCTAATTTAAGTAGTAAGTCATTAGTCTGACACCACTAGAAAAAATCTTTACTTCTTCATTAAGTAGTACAGCATCATCCAAAGTCTGAATTTTCATAAAGATTTTTATATCGTCCGCAAATAATAAACAACTTGCGTTAGAAAAACAGTGAACCACATCATTAATAAAGATATTGAACAGTAAAGGTCCAAGATGTGACCCCTGTGGAACACCCGACGTAACATCAATATTACAAGAAACGCACTGACTGATGCGCACAAATTGAGATCTGCTAGATAAATAGGATTGAATCCACAGTAACAAAGTGCCAATAACTCCAATACCATGTAGTTTCATAATTAGTATCTTGTGGTCAACGGTATCAAAAGCTTTTAAAAAGTCAGTGTAAACTGAATCTACATAAAATCTGTTTTTAAGCGCATCTGTTATATAAGATTCATACAACAAAAGGTTGGAAGATGTCGATTTTCCAGTTCAAAAACCGTGTTGCAGAATGGCAGTCAATTGACAAGTAACTAAGTTTTCAAAAACTTTTGGAATAACTGATAAAATAGATATAAGTCTATAGTTTGTTACATCATTCAAAGCACCGGACTTATGAATCGGAGTAACATGTTTCCAGCAAGTAGGAAAAGTACCCATAATCAGAAATAAGATAAATAAAAGCCATAAAGGCGGACAAAGGGCAAACGCACATTGTAGAATATGTTTCACAAAACAGTGCCTGCAACTGAACCTTGTGGAACACCGCATAACATTTCCAGCATGTTTTTTTTTCTTGATTTTGATTTCCCTTTTATTAAAGTAGCTTTGTATTGTATTTACTAAATATTTTTGTTTTTAGCGCCTATCAAGTTTTTCTATTATGCCTTGGCATAAAGTCTGTAACACACGTTCTCTACGTCATTGTAATTAAGATTGCGTATTTTCCGTGTTCTTTCTCTACAAATGTTTTTAAGACCGCCTGAATCTAGGGTCGATCTGCTTTTTTTGAGCTTAGGCAGAGTTCAGTTGCCACTTTGCTAAATTTTTTTTTAGCTTTACTCCAACTTTGCTCAAATTTTGTACACATGTTTGGAGTACCAAAATATGACGATTCCTAAAATTTTAGATCTCTAGGAGCAATAGAGTGTAAATAGCGGCCATTTTAATTTTTTAGAAATATTTTGTTTGTTTTTCAGTTTTTGCGCTGTAAATAAGCAAAAAATAGTCAAAATTTATATAGGAAATGATGTATCTTATAGAAAATTTTATGTAAAACACAATACCGCCTTTGGTTTTCCGAAATTTCCCGTGAAAAATTGGAAAAATAGCATTTTATAAAAAAATTGATATCTTTGATTTCGCTACACCTAGTGACTTGAAACTTGAATATGATACTCCTGAAACATAGTACTTTTGGTTGCAAAAATAAAATAAAAACTAGATTTGCTTGCCCTAGGGTAAAATATAATACATAATTGCTTAAAATAGGCTACTTTTAAGGGATTTTCGTCGGATTTTCCGTAATTTTACAAATTTTCCGTTTTTTTAGAAGAATTTTAAAAAAACGGACATAAAAATTGTTTTCCACGTAATTTTATTTTTCTTTCAATTACACTAATTCAATATTTTTTTTATTTTTTTTTGCAAAATTATGTAAGAAATAAATAATTATTTTTTATAATAATTTTTTTCAAAAAAATATGATATGTATGTATATATACAGGGTGTAGATTAATTGGCGGATAAACGCCAGGTAACTTTATAGATCGTGCCAAAAAAAAACGAAAATCTTAATTCCAAAATGCTGAAAAACTTTTCGTTTGGCCTCACGAGGTCCTCAAAGTTTTGTTACGCTTGGCAGCGTTGCAAACTTTCTAAATTCAAACCTATAATGTAGACAACTTAATACACATAAAATAGGCAATTTAATACACACATCAAATTTTATTTTTTATTATAAACTACAAATGTTCAAATTGGCCACCGTTTACTTCTAAACACTTTACAGCACGTATCGATATCGAATTTATGACGTTCTCAAGCATTGCCGACGTTAAATGTTAAATCTGTCAGAGTTGCTATATTCATGTCAATTATTTTAAATATATTTTCAAACAATCAATTGTGCATTGAAATAATTAATATTTTTATTTATGACAGAATCTAATAATTTATAATAGTTGTATCAGCTGCAATGTATAAATTGTTCTATAATTCAATAATAATTATAGTACCTATTTGCTGGATTCACACATTTATTTTGAAAACGCATTTTAGCCGCATGGTGAAACGACAAAAGTCACCGATAGTTTTTGCCAAGGGTGGTCACGGTATTGACATGGCAACGTAGTAGTTGTTAATCCGAGACATAAGGCAGACCGCCGCATACTAGACGAACGCAACATAATATATTTCGCAAATGCATCAAAACACCATTCATAATTTAATAATGCGGTATGTGTCGTCAATGTGCAACCTCACACAATTTTAAATTAATGATTATCAAAAGAATAAAGTATATCATAATATTTAAATTGAATTTTATTTGAATTTAAAAGTGATGACAAAAGTCACCGGAGATCAGAATTGACCCCCTGACATTTATTGCATTGCCTACTTTATAATTTGAATTTTATTAAAAATTTTGCTACGTTGCCAAGCGTATTTTTAATTTAAATTTGATTTATTTTTCAAAAGTAATCTGCACATTTTTCAATGTTTTTTATTATTAAGTTTCAATAAACCTCGTAATTTTTATTATACTAAAAAAGAAAGCAAATTGGTACATAATATACGCAATTAAAACAATATTTGTATTGACAAAATTGAAACTTTGAGGACCTCGTGAGGCCAAACGAAGAGTTTTTCAGCATTTTGAAATTAAGATTTTCGTTTTCTTTTGGCACGATCTATAAAGTTACCTGGCGTTTATCCGCCAATTAATCTACACCCTGTATATCATACTTTTTTGAAAGTTATAATAAAAAATAATTATTTTTTAATCTTTCATAATTTTGCAAAAAAAAGCCAAAAAAAAAATTTAAGTAATCGAAAAAAAAAATCTCAAAAAACGCAATCATTATGTCCGTTTTTTAAAAATATTCTAAAAAGAGCCGGAAAATTTGTAAAATTACGGAAAATCCAAGAAAAATCCCTTAAAAGTAACCCATTTTTAGCAATTATGTTTTATATTTTACCTTAGCGTAAACAAATCCAGTTTTTTAATTTTGGGATCAAAAGTACTATATTTCAAAAGTATCATATTCAAATTACAAGTCTCCAAGTGTAGCGGAATCAAAGAAATCAGATATTTTATAAAATAGTATTTTTCTAATTTTTTGCGGAAAATTTTGGAAAACCAAGGGCGGGATCGTGGATCGTGTTCTACAAAAAATTTCCTATAAGATACATCTATTCTAATATAAATTTTGACTATTTTTTGCTTATTTACAGCGGGAAAAATAAAAAAAAACAAAATATTCCTAAAAAATTAAAATAGCCGCCATTTACACTCTATTGCACCTAGAAATTTAAAATTTTAGAAATTGACATATTTTGTTACCCCAAACATGTGTACAAAATTTGAGCAAAATCAGAGATATCGATGTGGGGACGATTGTCCGAATTTCAGTGGAATCACCCTAGAACGAGATCAGAATTGTTCTAAATCTTTTTTTTTTTCAAAATTTTTATACATCTCATTAATACTTACAAAATGCCTAAAGCTTTATTCTTAATTTTAAATGAGTACTTGAAATTTATATTTTTTTGTCTGTATTGTGCGTTTTATTTTGCCTCAAAAGTCCTACAACTTATTTGAAGAAGTTTGATGGGACCAACGGTTTATTAGATGAGTTTCGAATCACACCGTTGGATAAAGATCAAGTTATTATTTCAGTCATACTTCGGGAATCTAATTTTTTATAAAATCGATTTTACATTCTTAATTGTGTTAGTTTTTAAATTTAGTTCATGTAGGCCTTCTAGGATTTCTATTTTTCTAATAGTACTGCAATGTTTTTAGTAAGTGATCAATATATGTTAAAAATAAAAGTAGGTAGTTTGAATTGAAGTATTTCTTAAATGAAGGTAAGAAAGAAATAATTAATAAAAAATATAACACTAAAATATTATCTAGGGTTAATTAACGCTTTCTTCACACAATAATTATTATTGACATACATTTAAAGCAACTGAGATGACTGAAAAGATACCATGTATACAACATTTCAGTAGCACTCACTAAACATAAGAAAATGAGAATACCTAAAACTAAGTCATACATTAAAGTATTAGTGTCTGGGTTTCATATTTAAATATTATTTAATTAATTATTAAAAAGTTAAATTATAATGAACAAAACTCGCAATAAAGAATTTAGGTATAGAAAAAAAAACTGAAAAATAGACTCGCCATTGAATATTAGAAATTAAAAAGCATACTCTTTAAAATCACAACACTTATTTCTTTTAAAATTGACAGAATATTTTCAAAATATCTTTTTAATTTTTAACAATTAAAACTTTTTTAACTGTTCTGTACAATTTATTATCAATATCATAATACATTACATAATCCATTTGTTTATTATTCATTGTTAATTTATATTATCTTGGTCTTTTAAAAATGATCTTATTTCATTAATATTTTACTTAATAATATCCTTATATTATGTATATTTAAACAACAAAAGAAATTAGCTTATAACTTGTAATAAGATAATAAAATCCAATAATATTATTATTGATAGATTTGCAATTAAGACTTACATAATAAAACTAGTTGATAAGTTTAGTAATCATTTCAAAACTTTAATTTTTTTTAGATTAAAGATTTTTTGGTTGCCTTTTGTTTCCTTATAAGATTGGTATTCTTATTATTATGCATACAATATGCAGTGAATGGTAAATAATATATTGATACATAAACAGTACACAAGCACTGGATTACGGCATTGTATATGTTAAGGCTCACAAAACAAACTGTAAATTTTTATATCCCCTTGATCTATCTGTATCTTGGATTGTATGTTGTGGGTTATTTCACGTTCTCTTCCCCTCCCATACGAAATGATCCCGATGTACGGACGGGAAAACAAAATAATAGGAGGTCTAAAACGCAAATAGGTAGTTAACATGACTGGGGGAGGATGGAACAGGCATTGTGTATTACCGATAACTGCTACACATGAAGTGTTCATCATCCCTTATTCTTGAATATCGACCTGATCACAACGAGTCCCCCTATCACGGCCAGCAAGTAGACAACAAAACGCAATGTATAATTTTCTAAATGGACCAAACTCTTAATGTGTGTGCCGGCGCGTCGCCATGGCAACACCTGATCTGATTGATTGATTTCCGGGGGTAAGATTAAAAATTCCTTAATTGCCCCTCTCCGGCCTTTTGTTTTTTTGCTTCTGTTTGTTTTGTGTATATTTTTTAGGCAAGGGATTAATCATCAGAGTGTAATTGAAAAATGCATTTTTAATGTGCTAATTGAAGACCCCATTCTTGAAGGAGATGTTGTGGAAATATATTTTTTTAAGCTTTAAAAAAAACAAAATTGATTTATTTTTATTAAGATATACAAGAAACAAAATATAATTTAGTGGGGGTTGTCAAAGATTCCAATAATATTTCAAAGACTTTTAGACTTTTATCTGAAAATTGTATTAAATCCGAGTAAGTATTTCCATACTCATATGAGAATGCAAATCCGAAAATTGCCATCTTTACTTTCCCGATTGATCCTTATGTAAATCCGCAGACAAATTTGCGTGCCGATATATGGGTATTGTCGCCCGATATCAGATTTCCCATATCCGATATGAAAGAGGGAAACAGATAGACAAAAAAGGGAGCAGGGAGAAATAATAAAAAACTATATTTATAAGAGCTCCCGTTTCCCGTATTGGATACACGCATTAAAAACAGTCTGATACGAGCGATAAAATATAAAGGCACTCGGTTTATGTCCTCTTTGATATGCATGCGAAAATATTGAGAGATATATTTCAAAGTTTAGCTGTATCCGCAGAACGCAGCGGGACATTATCCAAGGGGGTCCCCTTGGATCGACGGGCGCGTTCCTCTTCACTCTCTTCGTCTCCTCGCACACGCCGCATACACTTTTACACTTCTTTTGTGTGACGGGGCGTGCGGTTGATTTTACGATTCTTCGACGTTACCATTTTATTTTATTGCCGGTTTCTTTTTACTGCTCTCAATCGAAAGGCAATAAAAGACTAAATATGAGTTTCTCACATTTTCAGTGCTGAGGTAATAATTGTCGTTTAATATTTACGATTTCCATTGTGATAAACGACAAGAAAATTTACTCATAAAATGCATGTTTCTAATACATTCATATGAAGTAATTATTAAAACAATGAGTTGCTTGTAGAAGGCTTTGAAATAAAGGTGATAAGGAGTTACATAATTGAAAAATCCAATCAAAGTAAATTTAATTAAATTTCAAATTTTTCTTAGCTCATATAATAATATTTTATAGTATTTTGTTAATTATATTATATTCTTATTAACGATTTGAGTTTAATTTACTTTAAATGTTAGATTAATTAATTTGCAAATGCACATAATAAATACATGACTTATTTTATCAAACTGTAAAAAAGCATAGCAACGAGTTTCAGCTAGTAGTAAAGTCACCAAAACGTAAGCAATTAGTGTTCGGCTGGTTTGGTATACATTAGACGTTTTAACTAATGAAACCTAAATTATTTAGTAAGATTCTTTAGAAATATAAAAAAGGTTTACACTTTATTAAATATCTATGATTTAGTAAAACCTTACTCAAAACGATGCATTACATACTCTAACTAAACCTAAACTTTCTGAAACCTATTTATACTTCCGTTTCTGCTTTTCCATTAGATAAAACTTAGGTTAGGTTAGTATTTGGTAGTAGCCAGACAAATTTGTTGATTGAGCGTGGTTCTGACTAACGTGTGGACTTTTATAAACCACGGCCATTGTTGCACAACCATACCCTCTAGTTAATAAGTCGTAGTTCTGCGGCTTTGTGGTTTTTATAATTGTGATTTTGATTTAGAACCGCTTTTAAGCCTGCCCAGGAATGTTTGAATTGGTTTTTAGTTACTATGTTACTCTAAAATATCAATTAGATTTTTTTGTGTTTGAAATATTGTTAATTTATTTTTTGCAGATTATATATTATTATTAGAATACCAATTTTACTGTATGTTAATTTTACCTTGAGATTGATGCCTTTATTGAATTATCGAAGCCCACTACAGTACATCTTGGCGACCAACACGTGGCGCAGGTTTTTTATCAACCTGGAAATTTTTTCCTGTTTAATAAAAAAAATTAAATATTACAAAATGCTGCCCAGGACACCGAATAAAAATGAACCATCAATAATAACTCGCAGTATGACCCGGAATAATGAACAACAGGGAGATGTAAGACAAAATTATTATAGCCCTGTAGAACCTGTAATACTGGAAAGAAACCAAGCATATCTAAATAAAGCTACAGGGACATCTACGCCATCACACGAGGTAATCTTAAATCCGGAAAACACTTTGGAAACTAGATATAATCAACTCCAAGAATCAATATGTAATTTAAATAATTCTTTTGATTGTATGATTGTGTCAGTGTGTGATTCAATGGCTACAGTGAATAGTCATACAAAAAAGTTAATTAGTCAGAATTTAAACCACGTAGAGTTGAATCACACACTCCCACATATGACTGCACCAACAAGTCAGATATACACAGGTTCTGCCTGTCAACCATTATTATCTATGAGAACTTATATGCCAAAGCCATACATAGGTCAATCCCAACGTGTTAATTTTGCTGCCCATAATAATAATAACAAGACTTCAACAATACCGTATCCAACATTGTATAGTATATCAACTGCGACATATCCACTACCGCGTTGGCTACCGCCTCAAAATCATGTATATTTACAACTACCCCCGCAAACATATGTTAGTACAAGAATACCAGCACCAACCGGTTATACTGTGGACCCCAATTATGTAAAACGGAGCAAATAATTGTTAGTAGCAATAAGATTTATAACCCTTTTAAGGGACTACCTAACTTTGATGGAAAAAGTATTCATCCCCATGCCTTTTTTAGAAAGTTAGAACAGACAATACAAACATTCCGTAATCCTTTTGATCAATTATCATTATGGGGCACATCATTTTTTCAAACGATGCAAGGGTATAGTTTGATGCTGTAATTGACATGAGCCGCGATTTAAATAATTTTAAGCAAATGTTTATTGAAGAATTTTGGAACATTAAGGGACAACACGAGTCACGGCGATTAATTGAAATGGGAAAATATACAACATATTTTTTAAAACTGTTTGCGCAAGCACAATTCTTATACCCGCCTTATGATTTGCAACAACTCCTCAATACTCTGGCGCAACCTTTTTAAATAAATGTGGCAACTTCACTAATTGGAGTAAATACGGTATCCGAATCGCTCGCACGTTTACGCACCGCAGAATATCTGTTAAATCGTGATTCTCCTAAGGAGAAACCAAATTATGTAGCACCTCTAGAGAATACATGGCACCGTTCTTCCGGTTTTGAAAAAACCACGCGTGAAAAACCACAACCGCAATCGCGTTATCAAAACCAAAACTATACTCGCGGCCCCGGCTTGAAACGCACTCTCGCACTAATCCTGGCGTTGCTAACTTAGCACTAGAAAAAATCGAAATAGGAAATAATGCATCTTTAGACACTTTAAAAGATGTTTACATAAACAGCTCTGACGTTAGAGAAGAGTCAAACCTGTTGTCCAAAAACTCTTTTCCCTCAACTTCCTAGGCTAAGAAGTTACTTTGATACAAAAGGCCAACCCTTATCTAAACCAAAATCTTTTAGAGGACCTTTTGATGGATGAATGTGATTTTGTGCACTCAGATGTTTACCAAAGCACACCGGTGGTACTGCTTAAAACTTGTAATTTTGAGTTTCCAGCGTTAATTGACACTGGTAGTGACATGATATGGATGTCTTCGGAAACTTTTGAGCAAATTTCTTCTATGTTGGGGGATACCCCGGTACTTTCTGTTCAAGGAGTACGAGTCACGGCTGCTTACAAAACCATAGCCAGCAAGGTATCCCACCAAATGCTATTAAAGTTTGCTTTGGCTAACTTTTAGGGAGAATGCGAGTTTTTGGTATTATCGGAGCTAGTATACCCCATTATTTTAGAATCAGATTTTATTCATAAATACAAAATTATAATTATATTACATAAACATGTTTTTCAGATTGAAGACATGGATACCTATCATAAAACCTGTACAAGAATTTGCCCCGCCTGCGTCGGCAGCTTTGCGACTATGTTCTTTATACTGACAGCCACAAGTTTGCCCATATATTAAAGAAGAGCACCATCGTAATTTTAGTTTTGTGTAAAACTTAGATATAGATCCTATTACCAGGTCGCGGCTTGTCAACTTGTTAGAGAAAGATCGGAAAATGCTTACAGACCAGCCGGGACTTACGCACACTTACGAACACACGATTAAACTGACCGACTTGCGGGCGTTTGCAGTTAAACAGTACCCAATTCCTCTTGCTCACCGGGCAGTAGTTCAAAAAGAAATTGAACAAATGGATAAATGGGGAGTTATAGAACGCTCTAACACTCCATTTGCTAACTCGTTGATGACAACCGTAAAACAAGACGGTACCGTAAGATTATGCCTTGACGCTCGCCGGTTAAACAAGGTTACGGAATCAGATAGCAAGTTACCCAAACCTATAGAGGATATTATGCGCAACCTTGCTGGGACTAAGTTTATGTCTTTTTTAGATTTGCAATGCTCATACTGGCAAGTCCCAATTAAGAAAGAACATTGTCAGTATACTGGGTTTAGGGTAGGTACGCGGTGGTATCATTTTAATGTGTTGCCTTTTGGATTAAAAACAGCAGTTCCTAGTTTTACGCGCTGCATGGATTTGGTTTTGAGTCCCGCTCTAGACATTCTTGTGCACGCGTACGTTAATGACCTGTTGGTGACTTCGAAAAGCTTGGACGACTACCTAAACCACTTAGACATTATTTTTACTCGATTAAACCAAGTGGGATTTACGTTAAAGTTAGATAAATGCCGTTTTTTTGTCACTGTCTTTCATTTATTGGCTACATACTAACCCCAAGGGGTTTGCATCCCGATCCGTTGCGTACACAAGCTTTAACCGATTTTGGGGGCTGGCCAACTTTCGTAGAAGTTTTGCAAAAGTCTTTTCTATCCTTGCAGCTCCACTGACGCAATTGCTGCGGAAGCAAACTAAATGGTTTTGGGGACCTTCACAACAAGCAGCTTTTTACGCAATTAAAAACGTGATGGCAAAAGAAATGCTCCTTCATCATCCTTTTAGTGACTTTCCGTTTTATATCCAGAGTGACGCTAGTGACGTAGGGTTAGGTGCGGTTTTATACCAGTTAATAAACGGTCATCGTTGCGTTATCAGTTATCTTAGTAAATTATTGCTTGACCGCGAGCGACGGTACTCAGTAGCCAAAAAAGAATTATTAAGCGTAGTGTGTGCCTTAAAACGGTGGCGTGTCTTTCTACTAGGAAAACCGTTTGTTGTATTAACGGACCATCAAGATTTAGTATACTTAAATACATGTCGTTTGCTTTCTCCTTGCATAGCTCGATGGGTCTTAGCCTTACAAGAATATCAGTTTACGGTAAATTTCATCCCCGGAAAATAAAACCTGGTGTGCACCTTATTGGCCTCGTATGTTTGCTTCCGTTAAACGAGTGTTGAAAATGTGTGATTTGTCAAAAAATAAAACAGTAGGCTTCCTCATCCAGTTTTTGAAGTAGTTTTGCCAGAAGCTCCAAATGCTCTAGTAACAGTCGATTTTTACGTATAGTATTGTGTACGATTCTACCGGTTTTAGTGCCAACGAACTGCATTTTGGAACATCACCCAATTCGCCAATTAGAGCGTGGTTAGACTTGCCCCTAGATCAGCGGTTTGATAACCACGTAAAATTATTTTATGCCCATCGACGCATGAAAGCACGGGCCAGTACTCGGAAGGCTCAACAAGCTGGACAGTGTTATTGTCCATTTGAAGTTGGGGATATAGTGTTATTGAAAGCCAACCTTGTCTCTTCCGCTTTGGAATAAGAAACCAAAATGTTTCTTTCTTTGTTTAAAAGCCCATATGTGATTGCAAAAACCGTTCCTCAAAAAACATTTATTCTGAAGTTACCCAATAGTAATGTTGAACGGGGTATGTTCTATGCTAAGCATTTGAAGTAGTATCATTCTTGTTCCAACCAGTAATTAAACCAATACCGCGAATAGTCTCCGCTGTGTGTTTGTGTTTGCGTTGCGCGTAGACCTAGCAAGGAAATTTGCGTACGGGTTAAGAGGAAATATAAACCACGGCCATTGCTGCATCATCATACCCTCTAGTTTGATTTCAAACCGCTTTTTAGCCTGCCCAGGTATGTTTGAATTGGTTTTTAGTTACTATGTTACTATCTAAAATATCAATTAGTTTTTTTTGTGTTTGAAATATTGTTAATTTATTTTTGCAGATTATGTATTATTTTTAGAATACCTATTTTATTGTATGTTAATAAAAGTTACCCTGAGATTGATGCTGATGCCTTTATTTAATTATCGAAGCCCATTACAGTACAAAAGTAAACAAGTATAGTTTTTAATACATAAATAGAATACATCAGTTATTATGTATAACCGCTTTTTCCACTTAATCAGTAATACTTTTAATATTTTTTTAAACTCTTTTTCATTTTGGTTTGGGCCAAAAATAAATAAAAAAAAGCAAAAGTTCTATTTTGTGCGTAATGCTTTTTTTACCAATACTTTATCCTTTAGAATAGAATATGATTACAACGCTTCTCTGTCTTGATTAGAAATGTAATATATACAAATATATTGATTTATTGTATTTTGAAGTCTTAAAAACGTTATAATAGTAAAGAAAAGGTACATATATTAATAAAATTTAAACAATTCTTGTTGAACTGGCTATCAAACATAGTCTATTAGTTAAAGTACTTAGCTTATATATGTTGTTTAAATCAAATATAAATTGTCAGTCTCTGTCGTTAATAAGTACATCTTATTTGTAAAGTGATGAAAGGTTTTCTTTTAATTTTGCTGCAATTGTAGAATATCTCAAAATTATTAAAGTGTTTAAGACTTTTACGTTATTTGATTTACTTGCAAAATTTGTTGGTTTATTAAATCTTTTCAAAAAAACTTGTTTAAAAGGTTGTGGAAAAGATTATTGAGATGTTGGATTTTGGTGATGTTTGAAAAGGTGCTCTTTCCCTTGCATATAAGTAATTGAGAGTGGGTTTGTTAGAATTTAAAAATTATATGAAATTAACAGTTTTGTAAAAAAAAAAGTTGTATTAATTCTTTGGTTGTCATAATTAAGAGAACGAAAATGTTTTGCTCGGAATTTAATTTTGAATTTAATGAAGTTGGTGTGAAACTTATTTTGAAGTCAAAGCTTACACCAAGTTTACTACTAGATACAAGTTTAAAATGGGCCTATAAAATGTAGGTTTATTTAGATATTATGAGAATATTTATTCTACGATAAAGAATTAAAAATTAAGTTTTTAAAAAGTTTGCATAAAGACGCCTATT
This sequence comes from Tachinus rufipes, assembly GCA_963932245.1. Lineage (NCBI taxonomy): Eukaryota > Metazoa > Arthropoda > Insecta > Coleoptera > Staphylinidae > Tachinus > Tachinus rufipes. The sequence continues at coordinate 59,912,178 of OZ010748.1, forward strand.
GTTAAATTATGTGTTATTTAGTAAAATTACAGTTGCTCATTAATCTGGCGCGTTTTATTGGCATATCCAAAAACATCGGTTTAGAAATGAATTTGAATCAAACCAAAGTAATGAAAAACTATCACATAACTATTGGAAATGAGGTACTTGAAAACGTAACGGACTATGTCTATCTTGGACACAAAACAAAACTTTGTAAAGAAAACTAATCCTGTAAAATACCTAGAAAAATAGAACTCTGTTGAGCGGAAAAATTAGGTTTTTTACTCAAGGCACCAAAAATCTTTATAAACTTGAAAAAAAGATTATACAAATCGTGCATACTACCAGTTCTCACTCACCGGGCCGAGACCATGGCAATAACAAAAAATACGGTAAACAGACTACAAACTATACAACAAGCAACGGAGAGAGTCTTGTTGGGGATTAGCATTAAAAATAAAATCAGAAACAAAAAAATCATAAAGAAGAACTCAGATAACGGATGTGTTGACGCAAATAGCTCAACTGAAATGAAGATAGGCCGGCCAATGACAAAGCAAGATCAATCAAGGTAGTCCATCAGAGTGGCACAATGGAGACCAAAAAATAGTAAAAAAAGCGCTGGAAGACCAAAAAGAAGATGGAGAGACAATTTTGAAAACATCGCAAGGAAAAATTGGATTCTAGCAGCCCAAGACATATAGAGAAAATTGGAAGAGGCTTACGTTCAGGAATAAACTCATACAAGCTAAAGAAAAAGAAAATAAGATTGGCATATTGCAGAATTAAAAAAAATAAGTTCAAAAGTAATGGATTGAGATTGTATATATCTATATAAAAAAATTATATAAAAAAGGGGATGTGGGGATCCTTGTGGAACGCCTTGTACTGAAAAAACTTTAGACTAGATAGATTTTTTGCAAACTTTAAAAGGTTCTTCTTTTAGAAATAAGCATATAACATTTATGAGGTAGATAAGGACTTTTAGAATAGATAATTCAAATACAAAACCTTTGTCTTAGACATAGTCAAATGCTTTGCTTATATCTATAAACAAATATTTTAAGTATTTGTCTTTATTGTAGGAAGCGTATACATTTGGCGCCAATGTGCATTTCTGTTTTTTTTCTCGGTCATTAATGATGTTCTAAACATAACTAAAAAAAAAAAACAAATTGGCACTTGGAATGTGCAAAGCATGTACCAAGCCGGAAAAGCAGCAAACATAATAAAAGAGATGAAACTGTGTCATATATGGACACTACATATATTTCTCTAGAGATAACACCTTTAGAAACAAGAAGTGTGTTGCAATAATATTTAGCAAGAAAGTCAACGATGCTATTAAAAGATTTATCTCTATCTCAAACAGAGTAGCATTAATCAAAATAAATGCAAAATCATTTGATTTAAACATAATACAACTCTATATGCACCAACAACTGAAAGCACGGAACAAGAGATCAAAGAATTTTATGAACAACTAAAAACTAAGGAAAACCGAAAGGTATTGCCCTGCGTTAGTTATTCTCAAGGGCCACTTGCTGAGGCCAAGACCTCACTACGTCCTTAAAAAAAAAAATAAAAAACAAAAAAAAAACAAAAAAAACTGCCCCAAAACACACAAAAAGGAAGGAAGTAAACATAATTATTGGAGACATGAACGCTAAAGTGGGATAGCAAGAAGTTGAAGATGTGGCGGGCGGATTTGGTTTAAGCGTGAGAAATGATAGAGGTGATCGCCCAATAGAATATTACCAAGAAATGAAATTTGCAATAATGAACACCTACTTCAAACTAGACCCCAGATGCCTCTACACGTGGAGATTTTTAGCCGATAACCAACAGAGATTAATAAGGAATCAAATTGACTATGTAATGGCAAACGGAAGATATCGCAATGCAATCGTCTCAGTCAAAACATACCCAGACGCCGACATTCCATCAGATCACAATCTTCTACTGGCTCGCACCAAAATACAACTGAAGAAAATATTTAAAAAGAGACGCCCAAAAAAAGTTTATACACAGAAACTTAAACAAAATAATGTTTTAGAGAAAACTAAAGATAGGATAAATAGAGAACTAACATTATATCTAAAAATAACAACTCTGAAACACAAATAGAAGAACTGTGGAATTAAATAAAAACAGCGCTAATTACGGTCGCAGAAGACAAACTGAAACCCAAAAAGACCAAACAAAGACAAAAATGGATGACAGATAACATAATAAATCTCATGGAAGAAAGATAGCAATATAAAAACAAAAATCAAGAAATGTATAAAAAACTGCACAAGAAAGTACTTAAGATAATTAAAGAAGCTAAAGAGCAATGATTACAAGAGAAATGTGCTAAAATCAAAATACTACAAACGAAACACGACAGCTTTAATCTGCATAAGAAAATAAAAAAAGCAATAGGAAGCAAGCAACAAAGGAAAGGGTGCGTAATCTTAGACTCAGACAATAACTTTATCACAGAAACTGACAAAATACTAACAAGATGAAAACAATATATGAAAGAGTTTTTTGGACACATAGATGTAGACAACAATATAACCACAACATCGGGTGACAAAGAGCCAATTATGACTTACCAAGAAGTAGAAACAACAATCAACCGATTGAAAAACAACAAGGCTCCGGGACCAAATCAGATACATAGAGAAATGCTCAAACTACTATAGCCAAAACAAGTAAAATTGGTGACTACGTTCTTCAACAAAATCTACACAGAAGGTCAAATACTAAAAGATTGGCTAATTTCTTCTTCTTCTTCTTTGTCAGCCTGTTTCTGTCCACTGCTGGACGTAGGCCTCCTTCAAACAATTCCATTTGTTGCGGTCTTGTGCAACTTGATACCACTGCTTTCCAGCAGTCTCCTTGACGTCATCTATCCATCTTTTCTGTGGTCTTCCTCTATCACGGGTGGTCATTTGTGGTCTCCATTTCAGTAGCCTGTGTGTCCATTTGTTGTTGTCATCTCTCGCTACATGACCAACCCAGCTCCACTTTGAATTACATCCTTCTCCTTCACTCCGGTGTTTCTTCGAATGTCTTCGTTCCTTTTTCTTTCTCTTAGACCTACACCTACCATACTACGCTCCATCGCCCGCTGGCAGATTCGTAGTCTGTCAGCATTTTTTCTTGTTAGTACCATGGTTTCTAGGCAATACGTTGTGACAAGTAGTATGCACATATCGTATACCCTCCTTTTAAGACTTGTGGGTATATCCGGGTTCTTTAGTATGTGCCCAAGTCTTTCGAATGCTGCCCAGCTCTGCCTTATTCGTCGTGTAATTTCTGCGGCTTGATTTGCCTTGCCGAGTTTGATCTGATGTCCCAGATATATGTACTCATCTACTTGTTCTATTATATGGTCTTCTATTTGGCAATGCCCTACTTCGTTACTCATGATTTTTGTTTTAGACAGGTTCATTTTTAGCCTTACCTTATTAGAGGCTATGTTCAGTTGTTCTAACATACCTTTAAGTTCTTTTAGGTCTGAACTGATAAGAACAATGTCATCCGCAAATCTTAGGTGGTTTAGATGTATACCGTCTATGTTTATGCCTTTGCCTTCCTATACTATGTTTTTAAATATGTCTTCTAGTGCTAAGGTGAAGAACTTAGGTGATATTGTAGCGCCTTGTTGTACCCCTCTGTTAATTTTGATTTTGTATTATCTTAACTTGGAAGGTGGCATTTTGGTAAATATGGTTTATTAGACTTGTGTACCTAGAATCTATTCTAGCATTCGTCATGGCAGTGAATATTGCCCATAGTTCTATCGAATCGAAGGCTTTTTCGAAATCTACAAAGGCTAGATGTAACGGGTTATTGTATTCTGTGCATTTTTCGATTAAAGTACGGATGGTTTGTATGTGGTCTGTCGTGCTGCACCCTTTTCGAAAGCCTGCCTGTTCTGGTGGCTGGTAAAAATCTAGCTTATTCGTCAAGCGGTTTGTTATGATTTTCGTTAGTAACTTGTAAAGATGTGATAAAAGGTTTATAGGTCTATAGTTCTTAATGTTAGTGTTGTCTCCTTTCTTGTGGAGAATGATTACTTGTGCGTTTTGCCAAGTGCTGCGAATTTTTCCCTCATCGAGGCATTTATTTAGTAGTATTTTTACAGCCTTTAGTACCGCGTTTCCTCCGAGCTTTAGCATAACACTAGATATTTTGTCTTCTCCGGGAGCTTTTCCATTTTTTAGTTGTTGTAATGTTTTCTTTATCTCTGGGAAGTCTATTTCCGGGATATTTTCCAAATTCACGTTCATTACTGTTACGATGTTGTTTTGTCTCTCAGGTGTCGTTGATTTATATAGATTTTCGTAAAACTCCCTTATAACCTCTAGTATATTTTGTTTATCGTGAACCATGTTGCCGTTTTGGTTTTTGATCTTATGGATTGTTGATTTTCCATGAGCCCTATCTGCTCTCAGTATCTTCATATTTTTGTTGTTTTCTATTATATTTTTTATGTTTTTGGCGTTGTATTTTCTATGGTCTTTCCTTATTTATTTGCTGATGTGTTTGCTTAATTGTCAATATTCCGCTGATGACCGGTTTAGCCTAGCCTTTTCTTTCATGAGATTTATTGTATTTTCTGTTTTATGCCCACACATATTTTCTTGTTTACGGTTTGTATGTCCTTTGTTATTTTATCATTTAGTTCTTCGATTTTCAGTAATGAGAGGTTGGTTTGGTTTAGTTTTATTTCGATTTCCCTTGCATATCTATCTTCGTTTTGCCTCAAGTAGTCTATAGTTGGATAGGGTGTTGTTTTGACCATTTTGTTTCTTTCGATTTTTGTGTTTATATTTATAGACACTCTTGGTAGTCTGTGATTGCTGCCGGTGTGAAACTTATTTAGTGTTGAGACGTTTGTGATAATTGTTTTGTTGTTAGACTCCTCCGGGGTGCAACCATGTCCAGCGTCTTTGGTCTTGTTTTTGAAAAAAGGAGTTCATACAGAATAGTTGTTCATTTTGTAGGTAATTCAGTAAACGTTCTCCACGAGGGTTTCTTTCTCCTAGGCCTTAATTTCCAATATTTGGAATATTTCCGTCCTCGTCTCTTCTTTTACCCAATTTTGAGTTAAAATCGCCCATTGTTATTGAATACTGCACTTTCTCCATTTTTCGAGTTCTTGTAATGTCTTCGTAGAAAATATCTACTTCTTCATCATTGCGAGCACTAGTTGGGGCATAAACTTGGATGACCTGGAGTTTGTATCTGTTATTTAGTTTTAAGATTGTGTATATCACTCTGTCTGATACTGATTTTACTTTTTGTTGATGAGTATTCCTACTCCTCCTATATGTGGGTTTATAACGTTATTATTTTGGTAAAGTATATGTCCTGATTTTAAAATGGTACACTTTTCTTCGCGGAGTCGTGTCTCGCATATACCAAGGATATCCCAGTTTATTTTTCTTAGTGCTTCTTCTAGTTGTTCTAGATGTTCAGGTGTTCTCATAGTACGTATGTTGTAGGTTGCTAGTAGAAGTTTTCTTTGTTGCGCTTTGTTTGAATTTGTTTGTATTGTAGAGTTTGTTGAATTTTTGCCTCCCCCAGAATCCATGAGGCGGACCGACGGATCGGTTAGGGATTGTGGGCTGTTGGCCCTACCCATCTGGGGTACTTTTGTTTGTATTTTCAACATCATCATTTGAAGGGTAGTTAGCATTTAAAACGCCACGCTTGCCGAGCGTGTTGGCGAGTCCTGTTCCCAGGTTTTAAATCAGCCGCCCAATATGGGTACAGACGCTGTGTGCAGCCGCCCAATCTGGGTCAGACGCTGCAGGTTTGGATTATTTTAGCTTCTGTTCTCACCGTTGACCTTACCAGCATGGGTGGCCCTACCAGGAGCGTTTGCTCCAGCTGGTATCGCTCTCAGGATCATACTGAGCCCTCTCACCGCGTCAAGGTAATAATCCAGGGGATATATATAAGTGTATATATTTTCCCCAAGAGGGAAAAGATTGGCTAATATCCACATTTATTCCACTTCTAAAAAAAAACAAACGCAACAACGTTCTAAAATTATTCCTCAATATTATCTAAACTCGCATATATAGAAAACTGACGACTACATCAGTCATACATAATTTGCCTTTAGAAAAAGACTAGGAACTAGAGAGGCGTTATTCTCCTAATCTAAAAAGCAAGCGACACCATCGCAAATCTACTTGAAAGTGGAATTGACAACAGAGACATAGACATAATATCTAATCTGTACCTACAGCAAAAGGCCATGGTCTAAATATATAAGGAGTTTAGAGTGAAGAGAGAGGTCTGTCAGGGTTGTGTGATCGCTGATACTGCTAAAGGACTTCAAAGACTTATAGACTGCATAACAAACGTGAGCAAACAATACGAAAGGAAAAATAGAATGAAGATGATCTGCAGCTTGCCACAGAATATCATAGCTAAAGAATATAAGAGCATAGACCGGAATGACATCAACTGCTTTATTTAGAACAGCAGTAAACAGATTAAAGTGGACCAATGTGATTGCCAACATCCATAGCAGATAGACACTTAAAGAAGAAGATAAAGTTTATAAACTTTTGCTAAAAGAATGTCTGTAGTAGTCCTTTTTTGGTTAGTTTGTATAAAAAATGCTTTACGTTGTACTTGCTCAGCAGATGTCGCACGTAATTTCTTTGTTATTCAAATAATTACGACATAAATTTAGATTTATTATAGTTATTATTAACTTCATAAACTGTTAAAAATTCAAATTTCTATTTATAAATATTTAAAAATAACTAAATCCGGTTATAAAACATTAAAATATTTAGAGACAAAATCAAAATCTGACCAAAAATGTTTAATGTGTATTTTAATTTATAAAATATTAAAAATATTGTTATAAAACATTAAAATTCATATTTTTAAAGTTTTGTTAGAAACAGCAAAAATATTGTTAAATGAACCAAAATTCAGCCATAAACTCTGAAAAATGCCAAATTGGGGCTGTAACCCACAGTTAAGAACTACTGCTTTACATGATTTTGTAAAATACTAGTTAAAATCATTAGGTTGTCTATAAACATTAGTAGCCTATTGGTATTGGCATTCTTCAAAATTACTTGCATAGTTTTCAAAAAAACGTATAACATATATTTATATAGTTTTCGATTAGTTATAACTTATTATAACAGATTTACTGAGAGTTTTTTTTGCTGCTTTTGACATTACTAATATTTGTTGTTTACTTGTTAGAACTGATGTTAAAATTTTGAAAAGTGTGACAATTTTCTTATAAAGTTAAGATTTTTTGCTATTTAAAATGTCTGTTTACTCAGTTTTGTTATTTGACATATTAAAATAATAAAAAAAAAAAAAACTGTTTCAAAACAATATTAGTTTTTTTAGTTAGGTTCCAAAAGTTTTTAAATAGGTATATAACCGTACACAGCTTAATATTTGAATAACTAATTTTTCTGTATAATGGTCTAATGCTAATGTATCTGATTTAATAACATTTTTACAATTTAAGCAGTTACTTGTAATATAGTTATCTAAACATTTTCTTGTGTTTTTGTAACCTTATTAGGTTTATTTAATGTTTTGGTTAAACCCAAAGATACTAACAATTATAATGTTCAAGTTTTCTGATTACAGTTTATCTATTATTATACTAAATTTCTCAGACAAAAAACTTAAATTATTTTTGGAGTTTGATACACGTACACATACACATGGCTTTTTCTATTAGAATATAGAAAATGTCAATTTAATGCCGTAAGTTAGGCATTAAATTGACATTTTCTATCTTGACGTTCTTTGGCTTTAAGTTTTTATTAATTTACTTTTGCTAGATGTTTTTTGGGTTACTGTTTTTATTGCTCCAGAGATGATATCTTTGCTTAAAAAATCTTGAAAGTAGATTTTTGTCTCAAAACCTTATAATGCGTACACACTTGCAACAATGTGCCGTACCGCAACATCGTCTGATAAACTTCCTCACGCAATATTACCACGCAACAGCTTTCCATAGCTTTTCTTCTGTCGTTGGATCAAAAGAATGTGATTCTGAATTACAGGGTGATGTTACGCAAGAACGTTGAGAGACGGTGTTGCAGTACGGCACATTGTTGCAAATGTGTACGCATAATTAGAATGTTTTAGAATTATTAGTGTAGATTTCAAAAAAAAAAAAAAATCAAGTTTTGTTATTGTTGTTTTTTTATTTGCTTATTGTAAGGTTTTTGAAATACAAAATAGAATAACATTGTGTCTGTATGCACTTTTAATCAAGTTGTTTTTATAGCCTTACCTAGAAAAGAACAGTGTCTGCTAGTCTTTCCAGCAATGTTCTGAAATCAGTTGCATTAAGGCGAAATGCTGCATGTGTTGATATTTATTGCAATTATAGTTGCAATTAGTGTTCGCATGCCGCTTATTGTATTTGCAAATTAATGTTTTATTTTTGGTTATTACACAAATACTTCTAGGTGACTAATTTTGGTCATTTTCTTGTTTTTTATATATGCACAGAGTGTTTTTTTATTGTGGAATTGTATATTTTTACATTTTTATTCTATAATTAATTGGGCGTGTTTTTTGTAAAAATTATTTTTTATAAAATGCCTAATTTTTGAGTTATAAGCAAACTTCTGAACGTCAAATAAAGAACATTTCCACACAAACATTCATATTTATTTTAACTAAACAAATAAAAAAATAATAACATTTAAAACAAATAATAAAACAATCATTAAATCATTAAAAAATGTAAAAATATACAAGGAGTTTTTATAATAAATAATATAATAATATAATTTTAGAACAATTTTTAAAAATATACTGGGTGTTTATTTTATTATAAAAATTTAGATTTTTTTAAATAGAACACTGTATATTTTTACATTTTTTAATGGGTGCGTTTTTAAAGTGTACCGGCTGTTCGAACAGTTTTTGTTCCAAACAAACTTTTGTTCGTTCTAACAACGTGATCGAACACTGCTATTTAAAAACAGCACGGAACACACGTAAAAAAAAAGACACAATAATTAGTTATTTGTTTGATAATTTAATTTATTGATGGGTACTAAAAACATATTTTTATAACTGGTCAAATATATATGTATATATATGGCCATGTATGAGTGAAGTGGTACAAAAAATATTTTTTTATGTTGCAAACTTTGGGGATTGGTTCTTTAACATAAACTCTGGTCCCTTGATTTTTTTTAGATTTTTTGTGCTACCCAGTGCTGAGGTTTTTAGGATACAACTTTCAAAAATGTCAATTTTTTACCTTTTTTGCCTGTAACTTTTTAAGATTTTTTTTGCGAGTTATTAAAAAAAACATTTATTGCTTAAAATTGATCAAAAATACTAAAAAAAAATGTGTTATTGACATTTCCGTTAATTTTTAAAATGCTTTTATTCTATTATAAACAGATTTAAAAAAAAAAGATGTCGGGTATTTTTAATTTTTTGTTTAATAGGTTAAAAAGATACTTTTATTTGTTATTGATATACTCTGAAATTTTAGGGATGGATATATAACATACTTTGTTCTAATTGCTCTTGTTTACAAGAATCGCATGAAATAATATTCCTAGCATTTAATTATAGTCCTTTACTACCAAACAAGCAAAAATGCTTTGTTACTTTAATTCTAATTTAAATATTCTTTTTGGCAGTTATATCACAAATATATTTCATTTTCATCTATCATAATATTTTTAAACTGCCGCCTGTCAAAACTTTAATTTTTTTTTAAGTTTTAAAGGTTATGTTTCGTTTGTTCATTTTATGCACCACCTCTTGATCTGGTACATGAAACAGTTGTTCAAGCAAGTTAAATGTTCAAATTGTATTTAAAAACGGCCATTTTATTGTTTGAGTACTCAAACCACTGTTCGCGTAATTTAAAAACGCACCCAATGATTTAATGATTGTTTTGTTAATAGTTTTTAATGTTATTGCTTTTTTATTTGTTTGGTTAAAATAAATGTGTGATAAAATGTTCATTATTGAAATTCAGGATATAACTCAAAAATGTTGCATTTTATAAAAAAATATTTTTACAAAAAATATTCAAAATTAATCTTAGAATCAAAAAATGTAAAAATGTACAGGGTATTCTATTTGAAAACAAAAAAGTTTTTTAAATTTTTTCGATAATGTGAACACTTTGTATATTAAAAATATTTTTATAAATTAGTTTGTTTAAAACCAAAAAACTTTTGTTTGAGACTTTTTTGAAGTTTTTCACGGTTAGAGAATTATTTAGGTGTATTTTGAAACAGAATAGTAAAACAGATTGTCGTCATGTTCAACCAGCCAATTAAAAAAAATGTATAACTAGTTAACTTTATTTTTTTAAGAAAAATTTCATTTAAAGTTAAAAAAAAATATATCAATTTTATCTGAAAAATAGAGCAAAAAATTTAAATAAAACCAAACATCATTTGCAAATAGTATTTACATATTTTAATAACTTAAAGTTTAAATTAAAAAAAAAATTTATCTACATTGCCATTGTTATACCGTAAAATCAATCTTAAAGTAAACATAGAAAAAAATTATTTGCTGCTTTTTGTTAACATTGTTGCTTTTGTAACCTTGTAGATTTATAATAATTTATAGAAAACAACTAGCACAATTACTATATGTCCTATAAAAAGACAAACATAGTTGCTGCAATTTTTCCACAAACATCATACTTTACTGGAAACTGGAACTTCCTCATGACAACACACTGGGTCTTCAGCATTTTGTTGCCGTAGACTCAATTTACTTTGCAGATTCTGGTAAACATCATTGGCCGCAAATTATACAAATTAGTAATTTATTAAAAATTAAGTCAATAATTATCATAAATTAATTGCACCAATATTGGTTACATGTTGACAGATAATTTCTGGGACACGTTTTTTGTTGATTTAGATCAAGTTGCTACACATCTGTAAGCAATAATTTCTTCTAACGGTATTGCAAGTAGTGTTCATTAGATTGTGGCTGAAGATCAAAAGATTTTTTCTTGTTTTATTGTATTCGAAAAATAAAGCACATTTACACATTCCTATAAATAAATTAGCAGGGGTTGCATTCAACAAAACCGCTAAATAAATAAATGATTACAATTGGTTACATTAAAATGTATTTAACTTACCATACAAAAACAATTTGTACAAAAATTGTCTTCTTGCAGGTAAACATCTTGATTAAAGCTGATGGAACAAATTAAACTGTGCTTTGTGCTTGTATAAAAGCTATGTATGTAGATTTTGATCTTGATATAGATTTGTTTATAATTTATTTAACTGTGAATACATGATGCTGCGTGTATCTAATTTTTCTAAATCCATTTAATTCTTCCAATAGTGTTTGCTCAACTTGTTGTCTGAGTTTTTTTACAAAAATTTGTTTAATTATTTTTATTGATGTATTTATCAGCTTTACAGTTTATCTTGTTATTTTTTTTTTAATATTGGTAAAATTAACCTATTTCTAATTGCTTGGAGATTACTTTTTTAGTTTAAATTCTCTACCATTTTCTCTGTTTTTCAACATTTTAGTTGTTATTTTATTGTGTCTTGCAGCTTTACCGCACTTTAGTCTGTTTATAGCTTCTGATAGTTTTTCCATCGTTATATTATTTTTTTGTTTTTTTGTCCTGTCGTTGGGTTTCTTCACTTGCTAGTAACTTTTGGAAATAATTCTTTCATCTCTTTGTTATTTCTTATTTGTTGGTTATTCTGCCTTTCTCATCTTTTATTGCCATTTTTTAAAATATTTTTTAATACTCTATAAAACAGTTTCTGCTTCCTTTTTCTGTATTTTTTTTTTTAATTTTGGCCATGTTTTTTACCTTCCTTAGTTCATCTTTGTATGTTTTATAAGTTTTTGCTGTCTTTTTCTGTAGACACAGCTGCTTGTTCTTTTTCTTAATTTTGACTTGTTGTATTGTCTACTAAACCGTTTGTTTTTTATAATTGTTTTGTTTTTGTACTCTACATATTTTTCTTGCTGCTTCTGTGACTGTGTTTCTAATTACTTCCTACTTTTCTTACATTTTTTCTATACCTAAATTCTCTGTTTTTATACTATGTAGCTTTTCCTGTATTCTCTCCTTGCATTTCTTTGCTATTGCTTTGTTCTTTAGCTTGTACGTTTTTATTAGTTTAGTGTGTTTTTTTGTTTTTTTGTTTTATTATTTGATTTTATTTTATTGCTTTCTACTTTTGCTTTAATTTTTGCAACTAATAGTAGGTGCTTGCTATAAGATTTGTGTCCTATTTTTACTACCACATTTTGTACTATTGATCTGTTTTTTCATCTAACTTTTTATGTAGTTGTTTATCAATTGTTCGTCTCTACTTTGATTATGAGGTATATTTGTGTTTTCAAAGGTTACGTCAACTTCATTTGCCTACCCCCAAACTGATTTATTTTTTAGCAATGGCCGCTTGGGCACTTTTGGATAAAACGTCTATACCAATCTGCTATGTCAATAAACCTTCCAATTTTATTATTTTAAGAATTGGAAAATTTAAGATTGCTTCTAGTTATAAAACAAAATTTTATTTCTGACACTCATGTACTTTTTATATTTTAATTGATCTATCTTTTTTCGTATTGGATAGAGCCAGTTCTTTTTATAAATGTTCTAAAAAGTATCAGTTTATTTTAGTTTATAACATTTTTTTTTCTTATACTTTTGGGCAGATGTTTAACTTTTTACTTATTTGCATTTTGTATAAAAATTATACTTCCTTGTAGATCAAAACTGACTGCATGTTCCTGTTCCCGTTCTCTACTCTTTACATTCATTTTATAATAATGTAAGGGGTCAATACTGCAGTTGAAGAGGTTATAATAACAAAACATTGTGTACGCAACGATGTTTGTGATAGAATTTGTGTAGTTTATGATCTCTCTTCCAGAGAAAACTGCTATTCAACATAATAAATAGCCTCTAATCAATCCTGGTATACCAACTGATTGTAATTACTGCTGCATATTTTTTTAAGATCTCTATATATTTATTAAAGTTCTCAGTTTAATTTGGTTTTACATGTCTTACACTTATAAATTCAAATGTGTCATTAACTGATATTAAATAAAACTATATAACATACATTATATCCCTAGGTAATTTATTATCTTGCTAACCATATTAAGTATACAGATTTAATTTTTCGTGACATATATCAGTCGCCTACTTTTTAATCAAGTTTTAATTCAACCTTGTAAATCTACTTGACATGATGTAAAATGGTAAATTAATAATGATACTGATTTAAAAGTATATGCATGTTTATGATTTAGGCAGTTCGGCTGGACACGAATCGTTTTGGGGAGGTTGGCTATGAAGCTTAATGAACATAATATACGAGTTTTAATATGATAAAATGCTGTGAGTGGACATGATGTGGGTGTATCACGTATTTCCTGCTATGATGCCCGCCTTGCGATGACCAACCTCCACCATACATACACAAAAATAAATATAAATAAAATGGATAAAATTACCATGTCACATGCACACTTCAGAATACTAATAGAGAAATGACACAAACCAAATTAAAAATTGCTCATAAAATTTAAAATTACAATGCTTATTAAAATATAATAGAAATTATCTAAAGAGATCTAATACACTCTTTTTATCTTTGAACTGTAATAATAAAATTATGTAATAATAATAATTAGCTTATTTATTATTAATGAACTTAATACGTTTAAGCTTTGTTTGATGTGGCTTTTAAAAGTTTTTTTATAATATTAGTTATTCCGTGGTCGAGCTGTTAAAAAATATTATAGCATTCAAGCAGGGGGACCATATGTGCGTAATCTTATTAAAAGGGGTGAAAACAAACAGACTAATGGATGTTAATCTCGAATAAGACAGTAAGCAGGTATAACAAATAACAATAATAAAATGAGATGAATGTGTGCAGTGCGCGGGGGGGTCGGTCGGCAAAGTTGGGGACGACACACGGGGACGGGCGCTATTTAGACGCTTGCATCCGAGGGGTGGTTTAGCGCCGGTCCCCATCGTACACAGTCACATCACATGTTAAATCCTTAATACGGGACCGGAGACAAAGTAACTCTACTGTAAAGCGGTCTGCTTTTGACACAGCGACATTACTAATTAAATATATTATTATAAATATGGTGCTCTTTGTGAGGCGAAAAATATGTACAAGATTATTCGTTTATGCCATTCGCGGCTTGGGCCTGCCACTCGCAGGGATTTGTTTTCATTTCTGTGGACCGTACCAAGGTACTGCATTCCCGCCTTCCAACAATGTATATGTATCTTTTTTATCTATTAGCATTCATAAGAGTATATGTGACATAATTTTATTTATACATTTTTTAGTACATTGTTTGTTCATTCGAAACCATTATAAATCGTAATAATAATAAGTAGAAATAAAAGGCACAATCTGTTATATAAATAATAAAACTAATTTGTAATACTTAAATTTGTTTCCAAATTTTTAAATAAGGTTTAATTTTAATTTAAACTAATTTGTAGATTTCTTATCCTTAAATATGTTTAACTCAAGTATACAAGTTATTTTACAAGCTAATGGCTGCCACTATTTCTCCGTTCCCAGTTGCCGTTTTTTAGTAACATATATTCTATAAGATTTTTTGCCTTTATGTATTGTTTACATCATTTATCTAACTTTTTAGTCTTTATTTTTTAAAATTTACTTTAAACAATATGTATATGTATCTATACCAAGCTCGCAATTTCTATGCAATGATTAGATTGTGGTTCTTTGCCATTTATTTTTATGGACAATAGTTTTTATTTGTTAGTTTTGCTTATATTGATGAATGATCCGAAAATTCAAAACAATTAAATTTTTAAGATTGTTTTAGTTTTAGTAATTTTTTTTTTTTAAATTTTATAAATAAGTATTTATAGCTTATTTTTGTGTGGTAACAACTTCTCAGCTTCCTTAGAATTCGCATCTAAATTCTAAAAAAAATACGTGGTTAGCTTGTGTCCTTACATTAAAAGTAAAAATTTTTACATTATCTTGTAATATTTTTTAATCTTATTTAAAATTTAATCTTTATAAGTTTTAATTATTGACCTAAAATATTAGCCCAATCACAAAGTCTTTGTATGATGTAATTTTATTAAAAAAATGTCTACACGTTTATTTGTCTTAAAAAATATCTCGATAACAAACTACTAAAAAACAAAAAGAAGTAAAAAACAATTTTGTGCAATTTCAAAGTCTTATATTAATAAAACGGAGAAAAACTTTTTTATTATCTAACAACATGGTACTTCGACCACACTTACAATACTGCATAAATGGTACTTGAGAATAAATCATTACCTCACTTTCAGTATCAAAACGCGCAAGAACTGGATACAAAAACACAAACATTTTTAGATAGCAAACGCTATTCTAACTTTAGTATTATTGTGTTAAAATATAATTATGGTTTTACACACAGTAGTTGTTTTAAATTATTTTTTTTGTACTTTATATATAAATATATAAGCCATGACAGTTAGTCGGTTAATAAAATAATAGTAAACTCTGACTGCTTAAGTTAATTTTTTTGTCTGTAAATATTTTCATCCAGTGCGTGAAAACACGTTATAAAAAATGCTAATTACATAGCTGTCAAGAAATTAGTCAATATAACTTTAACATAACAGCTGGATACTGGATACATAATGGATAATATTGCTGGTGCTGAGAAGACTTTTTCTAAACTTATCAAGTCAAGAAATTTTGCAAAAATGTTCTAAACATGTGACTTATTGCAAAAACAACTACGGTTGTAACATTTGCAAACAAAGAGTTTATTTTGCCAAAAACTGCCAGCAAGGCAACTTAAATGGTAATATTACTGAAGAATTGGATTGGAATAATATTAAAAAAACCACAAGTTGATGTTTCATCACCTTTGAACTGTTTATAGAAATCAAGTCAATAAGAAAAGTGGAAAGTATCTCTGTTTTTGAAACACTGAAGGACAAAAAATTATATGCAGCTATAGCCGACAAATTTGAATGTCAAAATTCTAAAACACGCAAAACTACTGACTTATGGTAGGGTGTTGCGTGCAAAATAAGATGATTTTTTAAAAGTCCGGTTTGTTGCAAAAAGGATTTGAGCCGAAAGAGGGTATTGACTACACTGACACTTTTAGTCTTGCATTGCGGTATCTAAATATTAGAGAGTGGCATTTTTTGATGTCAAGACTGTATTTTGTATGGAGATCTTAGAGAGATAAATCTATATGTACTTCTGAAAAATTCTATAATAGCTTAAGGCGAGTGTAAAAGAAACTGAAAACAAGTTTTTCTTATGCATACATGCATTATTTATAATAAAGAGAGAAACATGATCATTGATTTTTCTGTATATGACGGATTTATTGTTGGTGAAAATTAGTTAAATATGATCAAAAATTTCGATAAAATTAACAGTAACTTAACTAAAAAAAATTTAAAAATTGCTTAAACTATCTTGGAATGCAAATCAACATTGAGCCAGAAGAAGTTTTTGTTAGCCAACTCAAGTGCACCAAAATTAAGTGCATTAATTTTGATAGTTACTTACATCAGCACTTATTGAGAAAAGAGTGGTGACCAACAAAGAAAACCTTTTGCACAATGAGCCGTTAGACAAATCTATTCTTTATCGTAAGACAATTGGTAGTCTACTTTATTTTGTAACAATTTCTTGTCCAAACATTAGTTTTGCAGTAAACTATTTGAGTCGTTTTTGCAGTAAACAAATCAAGTCTTTTGCTACTTATACAGATCAACAAAATTAGAAACTTTCTGTAATAGAGATGGCCAACTTCATTTTTATACAAGCTCGAACTATGAAGAGGACAATCAGGACAATCTACTAATAAAGTACAGTATTGAAACTGTATCTTCAATTAATGCCATCAGTTGGATTAGGCGTATGAGTAAAGAATTTCATATTCCAGATGTCAAGGAATCAATTACTTTGTATGTAGACTAGCTAATTTGCTATTCTGATGTTGAAAAATACTTAAAAAAGTTTATTTAACAGCACATTGGTAATACTGTCAACCTGAAACATGTAAAAAGTTTTGATGAATTTGCTGATATTTTAACAAAATTGTTAAGCAAAATTTTTTGTTAAAAACAGAAAAAAAATAATTAAAGAGAAGTGTTAAGATATTATGTTTTGCAATTAGAATATTTTGTTTTTTTTTTGTAGTTGTTTTATATTTATAAAAACGAATGCATAACAATTAATAACCGGTTAATAAAATAACACAAACTTTTGTTAAATTTTTTTATTTTTTTGAAAATGTTCATCTCGTGCCTGCATATTAGCAACATTATAACTACTTACTTAACTTGATTAAAAAATAAAATACTTGTTGATTGCACTAAGTATAAAGCTGATTAACTATACCACGGCACAATGTTTTTTAATATACAGGGTGTTAGACAAAAAACGTGACTGAATATCTCCGTTATTTTTTAACCGATTTATATGATTAAATCATTTTAATGGTTTTTAGAGTATTATAAATGGTTTTTTGAGTATTATAAAGGCAAGTACACATATATTTGTTTTTATTTTTAGTATAGTTGCTATAGCAACCAACTTTATTTTTTTAAATAGCAAATTACATTTTTTATTTTATTTTTTGAATTTTTAATTTAAAAATCATAATATTTGTTTTTTATTTAAAATGATCGTAATTGAATAGTTGGCATTATAAATCTTTTATAAATATTAGTTTTATGTCTAGGAATTGTGAGTAATATCTACGCTTAAAACTAGTTGTATTAACAACATATGCTGGTTTGATACAACTAAAAAGATAAATAGGTATTTTACTTATAAGAACTGAATGTTCCAGTGTTACTAAAACCCATTTGACACTGTCTATAATTATGTCTTGAATTATATACATAATTTTTATTAGAATTTGTGCAATAATTCCATATATAAAGTTTATATCCTGTATGACACTGTATATAATTCTTTATATAATTATAAAACAACGCATGCGCTTTATCTATGATCTGTCAAATCAAGTTTCAATGTTTACTATATTTTGCAGGTTATGTCATTTGTTTTGAATTGATTAATGCTACAGTTATTTATAGAATTAATGAATATAATAAAAAATGGAAGCAGAACAAATTAAAAAAGTGGTAGCAATTTATATATGTGGAGCTGCAGTGGTAAAATTGAAAAAATATAAGAAAATACAAAATGATATGCGCACATCACGTTCGCGTCGATTATAGATGGGAAAATAGAACATGTTCTAATTTTTCAAGATATAATTGTGACCTTGATAGTTTGTGCGTTTTACACACGTGAATGGTCTGATCTATAATTATATATATAATTCAAGACATAATTATGGACAGTGTCATACGGGTTTTAATGTAGGAATTCACAATTCGCCATGTTAAGCCAGTTAAGATGACTAAGCTGGTATCGCATGATCCCTAGCACGTCAGTTGTTTACACAAACTAAATACAACTGTTTTGATTTTTTTGTAAATTGTGTACTTGCAACGTCTAGGCAAGGCCAGTACAAAGTATTACTGTAGTTAGCATAATATAGTGTAAGTGCTTCACATAAGTACGTTTCAACTGAATAATTCCGGAATGTTTATTATTATATAATAAACGTAAAGCTCCATAACTTTTTTAAACAATCTTAGATACGTGATCATAAAAAAATAAATTTGAATCAATTATAAAACCAAGATTTTTTACTTGTAAGTCAAGTAAAAAATTATCTATAATAATATTATTTATTTTAAGTTTTTAATACACAAGTTTGCTTTTGCCTAATTTTTATGTTTTCCAACGTAAATTATTTTAATTCCATTTATAAAAAAAAATCCATAAATTTTACTTTTTGCTGTTTCACATTTTTTGATATTTTGAAGTTACTTAATATGCCACTTTTTGTAAATATGACATTGAAGACAACATTTAAGCAGTCTGTAAACTAGGCAATAGTGCGGTTAAAAAAATCTTTCTTAAAAGTTTTGGTCTTAACAGTACCAGTAAATAGTTGTTTAGATGGCAATAAGTCATGTATTTTGTTTGAAAAATGTTTGTAGAAATGTCAATAAGATATACAACATGTTGTAAAGTATTTTTTTGCATGTCCACTCTGAAAAACAGTTTTTCCGCCCGTATTTTAGGGAGGGAAGTGAGCTTTCTCTCCTTTCGCTTTTAAAACACAGATGGCGCTAGTTAAAAAAAATAATATTTTTATTGAATATGATTCATAATTTTAATTATACTAAATTAACAGTAAATATTATTAATTAAAAATTAATTTTCTAATTGGGCAATTCCATTTCAAACGGACCAGAGCTGGGGGGGGGGGGGGGTGCATTGAGAAACTTGCTTATGTTTTTTTTTTTAGTTTCTATAACTTATTAGTAGTCTTTTGATCGGTATATGAGTGTATGTAACACATAAAAAAAATTCTACAACTTTTTAAAGTTTTTTTGTCGTTTTTTAACTTAATCGCATTTTTTGTTTAAAAACCGCAATTTTAACTCAAAAAAAATAAATTTACTAATGAAATTAATCAGAAATTTTCCATAGAATTCAAATCTGGTGCCATTTCATGTCTATACCCTGTCAATAAGCTGCAAAAGCCATAAAACCATGTTTTTGTGATAACGACTAGCATATGCTCTAAATCGGTAGCAGATGTTTTGTAACTATTTGTAAGTAGATGATTATAGATAAAAAAAAATCATCAACGTCAATTATCTAGTTGAGGCCACATTCAGCCATGTTGTTGAATTGATAAAGTTTATATCTGTGTAATGTTTCTTAAACTTTTTAAGACATTTTTTTAGATGTTTAACCTATGTAGATGGAATTACAGTCATTGCAAAACAAAAAGTATACACTACTTCTATTAAATAATATAAACATATTTCATGTGGTCAATTCCATTTCAAACGGACCAGAGCAGTGAGAAGGGTGCATAAAAAAACTTACTTTGTCATTTTTTTCTATAACTTATTGCTTCATTTGAAAGTATAAAACCCTTAAAAAAAATTACAATTTTTTTTGTTTTTATTGTCGTTTTTAACTTTGACAAATCGTATTTTTGGTTTAAAAATCGCAATTTTAACGCCAAAAAAATATTACCATTTTAAGTCTATACCCTGGCTATAAACCGATTTGGGCAAAAAGTAACATTTACGTAAAGCTTACGTATTTTGATGAAAATTAGTTAGAAAATTTGTTTTCTATATTTGGGTTTTAAGGGCCTAAAACTAAAAAAAACTGCAAAAATATGGTAAAAATGCCTAATTCTTAATATTAACTTTTACAAATACACGTTTAGCAGCGCTCAGAGGAACTATATAATAATAATAATAATAATAATAATAATAATAAACTATTTATTGCCAGATTTAAAAATACATATAATAATACATTAAAACACATTAAAAATGGGGCAATAGGTTTTAGGATCAGTTTAGCTGTAATACTACAACTACGCTGTTTCCTTTCCTTCCTCCTAAACCTTTAACAAACAAAAAAAACAAAAAAAAAACAAACAAACAAAATTATATAAAAAAATAGTAATAAAGTAAAAAAAAAAAAGTAATAAAATAATACATATTTATAAACAAAGACAAAAACTAAACTTAGTAAAAATGTTCACCAAAAAGTATATATTAAAACACAAATTATTTTTACATATCATGTTGTTTGTCTTGAAGTACCGTTTTAATATAAAATTTGTAACTTTTAACAGATTTGATGTATTCAAAATTATGGTAACTATTTAGCGTTTTAGAGACGTTATATGTAAATGACCTTTTAAAAATTTCTGTTTTATGAGCTGGGATGGAAAGTAAACCTTTTCGTCTAACATTTACATTGTGCACATCTGTCCTAAAAGATATTTTATTATGCAAATATTGCGGTGATTTTTCTTTTACCGTTTTATAAAAAAAACAAGTTGAATGAAGTGTTCGACGATTTTTCATATTTAGCCACTTTAGGTCTTTCAATTTATGTGATATTCGATCTCTTTTCCTAATTCCAAAGATTAACCTCATACACGAATTTTGCATTCTTTGAATTTTGTTGCAATCTGAACTGTCAATAAAATGATGGTATACTACGTAGATAATACCAAAGATTCGCATAAAATAGTTTTAGTTTTCTCAGTAAACAGATGCCGATTTATATATATAGATTTTAATGATATAAACGCTTTTTTTATAAGGTGTGTAGTGTTCTCCCTTAGTCTAAGAGCATTGTCAATTAGTATACCAAATATTATTACAGTTCTACATAAAAAAAAACCGTAACTTGTTTCAACATTCATTCGGCTTCGAACCTCGAACCGAACTAATCGTGTTGTTTGCTGATTATTTATTACAGTGTAAGCCACAACTTGACATCCATCCTTATTGCCCTTTAATTTATTTATTCTAACTCAGGGTGAATGACATTTATTTATTAAGTGAGTTTATCCAAGGTGAGCTTGTCTGAGCCTAGCTCAGACAAGCCAACCGCGTGGGAGACCTCACCGCCCCCGCAGGGGGTGTTGGGAATGTTAATAACGGCAATGAAAGTGTTACCATGACTTTAGCAAACAACAATTTAACCAATAACTTACCCACTCAACAACCCCTTATCTCAACACTTCGTTGGTGGAATGATTTTATTATTTCTGACATTGGTCCTTACCAAGTCTATATAGAACCGATCGACAACCAAAATATTTCCCCGCTAGCAATTGGAAGTAAACTTCAAAAAGCTAAGGTGGTTGGTGCTACTAAGGTTGAGGCTAGAGGCAAAAACAGAGTAGCTGTTTTCTTTTCCAAAAGAGTGGATGCTAATAAATTGTTGAAGGGAAACTTCTGTATTAGCCATGATTTGAAGTCGTACATTCTGTCCCACCACATTTCCTGTAAAAGTTTGGTACGTGGAGTTGACTGCGAGTTTAACGTTGCCGAGATCAAAAACAATGCCAGAAACTCACTTAATGTTGACATGTTAAAAGTAGAAAGGTTTAACAGAAAAGTTCAGAACTCTGATGGAAACGGGTTCAGATTTGAGCCTTCAAACACAATATTCATTACCTTTAGATGGCATGTTCTTCCCAAAAATTTTATCTTCAACCTCAATTCCCTTCCTATTAGCGTGTATGTTCCCAAAGTAATCCAATGTTTCAACTGTATGCGGTATGGCCACACTTCCAAGGTGTGTAAAAGCAGTATTAAATGCCCTTCGTGCTTTGATCAACCCAAAATAGAATTGTGTAGCAAACCTGATGCTCCATGTTGTAATTTCTGCAAAGGCCCGCACTACTCCAATGAGTTTAAGTCCTCATTGGCTAATCGAATTTGCCCTGAATACGCTCGGCAGTCAAAAATCAAACAAGCCATGGCCTTTTATGGCTACTCCTTCCATGAAGCTTCACAACTCAATCCTTCCAATTTAAATAACTCCACCACGCAATTAGATAGAGATTTTCCTCAATCCCTGCCCACGACCAAAATCCCCCAGCAAACGTCTTGTCAACTTTTTTCATCAGCTGTCTCCCAACCCATCAATCAGATTGCGTATGATAATCGTTCAGTCAGAGACCCAGTCATCTCCAACTACGAACCATCTAGGGAAAACTTTCCCAAGCGGAAAAGATCATATGGCAAATCTCCAGAGAAACTACGTTCCCAAAAAAACTTATCTCTTCAGTCCCTGCCCGGTCCCTCAACATATAACCCTCTAGCGTACCCTTCCTTAGACACAAGACTTTCTACCGATGCATCGTTCATTTTTAACTTGGTAGACATTTTAATCAAAGCTCTTGAGTAGTTGTCCGTCCAAAACCCAAACAAATCAACCCCGTTCATGTCTAGTCTTCTCACGTCCCTTAATAACCTAGTATCACAATCAAACAATAACTCATGCGCCGATACGTCTGGTTAGCTGGAATATCCAATCTGGATATAACAAAAAAACCGGAACTTTTACGCATGATGCATGAATTAAATATTAATGCAGTTGCTTTGTGTGAAACTTGGATTTGTCCAAATAAACACATTGCAATTCCTCGGTTCAGCTCTTTCCACAACATGAGAGGTGATGGCTATGGAGGAGTATCCTCTTTTTTTATCCATGATATCTTTGTTAAATCTAAAATTCCTACGTTTATTGTCTCTCCTTGCTTCCAATTTGTACAGTCTTCTATGTCTAACCTCACCATTTCGTCATGTTACTGTCCCCTTAATCGGTCGTTAAATAGGAGTCTTTGGAAACAAATATTCTTGTCCTTATCATCCCATTTTATTATTGTTGGCGACTTTAACGCCCACCATTCTCTCTGGGGTCACCATTATCATAACCGCAATGGATTGGAATTAGAAGCTGCGATAGAGTCCTTGGGTCTTATTATTCTAAATGATGGGTCGCCAACGAACATCCACATGAACGTAATCGATCTAGTCATAGCCTCACCGGATGTTGCTTTAAAATGTCATTCGGTAACATTGCAAGACACCTATAGAAGTATATATTCGGTGCTTTCCCGGCTAGATGTTGATAATTCCCCTCCTCATACTTTGACTGTACCCATACAAATGAGTGAACTCAACCTTGTCCTTGCTTACAGAAAGGATTCAGCCATGGGAAATGATAACTTTTCCTATTCTATGTTGCAAGAAGCTCCTTTGATCACTAAAGCTCACCTGGTAGACATATTTAATTTTTTCTTTGAATATGGAACAATTCCTGATAGTTGGAAAACTATCAAGATTGTACCCATACCAAAAGGGAAACCTTCTCCAGATATGGAGTCTAGTTTCAGACCAATTGCCATTTCTTCCTGTGTTTGTAAAACCTTTGAAAACATCATCAAAGTGCGTTTGGAGAGATGGTGTGAGATGAACTCTATATTTACAGGTCTATCATCGGGTCTATTCAGAAAAGGCCACAGTATTTATGAGAACGTCACGACCCTTTACGGTGATGTTATCTCTGCTTTGTCCCAAAAAAAAATGTTTATGTGTCACTTTCCTAGATATTAAAGGAGCTTATGATAATGTGTGTATAGCCTACTTAAAATCTGACCTAATTAATTTGAATCTGCTCCCCTTTGTTTATCGACATTATCATCGAACTGGTTTCTGAAAACCGGTTATACTTGGCAAGGACATCCGCGGAAGAATGGCCCGTTACTTCTTTCATAGGTCTCCCACAAGGTAGCCCTCTCAGTCCCTTGCTTTTCAACATGTACTTACAAGACCTAGTACACTCCTCTATTCCCTTAGTAAAAATTATTTCTTATGCAGATGATTTTGCTATTTACTCTTCAGGCTACTTTCCAGACAGTGCAATTCGAAACATCAACCTTGTACTAGCACAGACCTTCAGTCGCCTTCTTAGCAGAAACCTTGAGCTCTCTCTTGATAAATGCAGGTCAATGTTCTTCTCAGGCCGGTCACGCAATGTCATACCCAATAATGTCTGTCCTAGTCTTAATAACATTTCTATTGTCCGAGTACCCTTTTATAAATTCCTTGGTGTCACTTTTGACAACAAATTGTCTTGGAGTAACCATGTCAATGGACTTCAAAAATCCTGTGCTCAAGGCATTAATATTTTGAGAAGTGTTTCAGGTACCTACTAGGGAGGAGACCCGGAAATCCTTCTCATTTTTTACAAAGCTTTTGTTAGATCCCGCCTTGACTTTGCCTCCCACCTTCTATCTTTTTGCAGCAAATCTAACTTAAAAATTTTGGACTGAATTCAACCCTGTTTTGAATTAATTAAGAATCTGTTTGGGTGCTATAAATTCTACGCTTATTAATGTCATGGAAGTAGAAGCCGGTATTATGCCACTGAAAATTAGATGAAATCTACTTACCAGGAGATATGGTGCCAAACTTTTTGGCATGGGTGGGGGCATGACATATGATGTCTTGTCACAAACATGTAACATTTTTGGCAACCATATCTTTTGGCCAGCAAAAGGTTGTCCTCTTGTAGTTTTGGCTTTAATAAAATTTCTCAATATGACCGCGTGATTAATAAAAGCTCCTTTTCCAAGTTATTTGTTTCTCCTAGCCAATCCCTATCTATACAAGTTAAATACAATTCCTTTCCTCATAAATTCTTATCTTTGTCCGTAAACAATGTAGTGTTTGAGGAATTTATATCTCAACGCTGGCCTAATTACATTCAAATTTTTACTGACGGTTTGGTGAAACTTAATCCTCGATCAGCCGCGTTTGGAGTGTGGATTCCGTCTTTGAAGTTGGAAGAATCAGGACAACTTCCCAACCTCTCTTCTGTATTTACCGCCGAACTATATGCCATTTATAGGGCTCTGTTTTTGACCTTGGGAAATAATTGGGAAAAAACTATAATAGTGTCTGACTCCCAAAGTTTTCTTGATGCTATATGTTCCTATGCATCTAGCATCAAATGCAACATTTGGATCTCGCATATCAAAAACATAATCTTTGAATTACGAAGCAATGGTTTGATAACTCAATTGTGTTGGGTGCCAAACCACAAAGGCATAAATGGCAATAAACATCAAAAAACATGCAGATTATGTGGCGGGACTGGGACATGGGAGGCGGTGTAATGATATCACTATCAATTACACCGACTTCTATGCCAGTTTTCTGCAGGACTGCTTAAATTCATAGCAACAGCAATTCAGTACCATCAGTCAAAGCAAGGGAACTACCTACTTTAATCAGATAAACCAAGTAGTATACCAAAAACCATGGTTTAAGAATTTTCCATTTCACTCTAAAATAGATGTATGTCTTTTGAGTCGACTTAGATCTGGACACATGCGATCTCCTTGGCATCTATTTAAAATCAATGTTGTGGATAACCCACTCTGCGTCTGTGGTGAAGTAGGTACTACTGATCATCTATTTTTTGAATGCCCTCGTTACACTATTGCTCAATCTATTCTATGGAAAAACCTTATTTCAATGGACATCCATCTACTGACGAGCATGGCGTTACTCATATATTCCAAAAACGTCAAAATATACTGTTGCCTACTAAAGTATATTAAACACACTAAGATAGTTCTGTAATATTTCACGTTTATCCGTGTCACTCATCCTAAAATCTAATAACTATTAACTCATTCCGACCGAGGCTCCCCCCTGTGTTGTGACAGAGTCGCCGGAGCTCCGACTCGAGAAGAGTACTTATCCTTTGTTTTTCCTTTCCATGTTATTATTGTAGTCAGTAGCTTTCGCACATATACGTAATTGTATATGTGGCAGTAACCAGTGATATTTACTTTCTTAGTGTATAGATAAGGCGGTTTTTGGCAACAATGTACGGAAGCGTGAAGCAACGTACGAACCAAGATAAGTGAGAGCTCACTCACAACGGAGCTGTCCCTCCTGAATTTAACAACAATAGTTTCAACATTCTCAAGGCCATCAATGGACGGTGATACACTCAAGTATGATTATAAAAGAAAAATTATAAAGCATATATACGACAGTAAAACTTAAAATGTACATAGAGTTAGAAAATTACATTAAAAACTATTATGATTAAAATGATTATGAATTACATACAATACAAAAAAGAAATAAACAGATTAAACAAGTAAAAAAAAATTAATCAATGGTGGTTTTTACTTAAAGATAATTAAGACAAAGAACATTCCGCAAAAAAAAAAGTATTTTTTTCTTTTTTTGCGGAATGTTATATTATTATTATTTCAAACCGAGTCGGTTTGATCATTAAGCAAGTTTACGAAAGAACTATTTTTTATTGATTAATTTTAAGAGCTTCTAACAAATTTAATTTTTTGCGTTTAAAACAGTTGTGAATGATTTTAAGTTTATTAATATTTAGAAATGTGTGACTGTTTACTAAAATATTATACAAAAAAGTACTATCTGAATGGCGTAATCTGAAAGAGCAGAAATGTTCTCTAAATCTAGTTTCAAAATTTTTTCCTGTTTGCCCTGTTTATCGTGTATTACATGCGGGACAACTTATCTTATACAACCCTGATGTTAAAATTTTGTCTATACGGTCTTTAGCGTTGAATAAAATGTTTGCTAACCTATTTTGACTTTCAAACGCTAAATTCACTAAGAATACTTTACATTTTTTTAGATTTATTACCAAAATATGTTTTTGAATTGTATTTTATAGGTTCCATGACTTATATCTAATGATAAATTAACTGTATAGTGAGGATATACTCATTTCTAGTATGAATATTTTTGTATTTTTTGAAAATCTATTGTTCTAATAGTTTACGGAAAATATTAAATAAAAGATTATTATTATCGTGACATATAAGTCTAAAAAGTTACTTTTATTCTTTCAGTCAGTACTATATAAATTTATTACTGGGTTGAATAATATTGTTGTAAGTTAGAAAAGTGTCTAACTGTTGTGAAGTACCTCTAAAACAAGCTAAGATATCAGCAACAAATTAAAATTAAAAAAAAAATGTTTTTTTTATCAAGGTCTAAATTGAAAATCTTGTATTTGAAGGTAGCGATAAATATTTTAGCTAACAAGAAATGAGCCTATAACAAAACCTAGCTTAGCCTAGCTATTTGAGTTATTATTATTATTTTTTTTAATATTAAAAAGGTATTTTTCAATTTTTTATTCCAATGATCATTTTTTAGAATTGCAGAAATTGTATTTGTTTGCAATTACAGCGCTATCTATCACAAATAAAAAAAATGTTTAGGACTAAAAGTTTTTATTTATATTTTGTAGAATCCAAATCTGTAATAAAAATAGTAATTTTTAGTTGAAATAACAAAGTTAACCCTTACTTCATTGGGTGCAAGGAGAAGTTTTATTTATTGATCAACTCTGAAAATTTCATATTTATTAATTTAGTTTGTAAAAAGTAGAAAGTATGAAAGGTGCTATAAGCTGCAAAACTATAAGTAGGATTTTTGGTTTAGAATGTCATACTACATCAAATGCTTTAAAAATGTCTAGAGATTTTAATTACTTAACAATCTGAAAACTAATATATTTTTCAAAATTTTAGTACAAATTAAACTGTAATGCAGTTGGTTTATAATTTGCAGAATCATACTTTTTGTTTTAAAGTTTTTAGGTATAAGTTAAACATTTACAATTTTTTAACAAATTGGGAATGTTTATATTTATAAAATATGATAAATATTTCAGTTAAAATAAAAGCTAATTTGTTTGCAAATATTTTAAAAATAATAGAAAGAATATCATCTATATCGGATGATTTTTAGTATTTAATTTAAAAAGATATTTTTTATAATCTGTTACAATTATATTTATTTGATAATAAATATTGTGCGTAATATGCTCAATACGTCTTGCGTATTAAATAGTGTGTCCACATTTTTCCAGAACAAATCCGGGACAAACAACCAAAAAAAAAAGATCTTTCTAATATATTTCAAATACTTCAATATATTTCAGTTTTTACAATACAATAAGTAATAAAACGACGAGACGTATGGACATCCTAGTATTAAATCAAGTAAAATAGCATATTTTTACTAATTATAATTTTATAAAAAACACATTTTAATAAAAAAATAAAAAATAGCTTACGCAAGAAGTCATAAAAAAATTACAAACTAATTTCTTTATTATTGTGCGTTTTACAGCTATTTCACATAGCCTTAGAAGTCTTGTTTGAAGAGGTTGATGAGACTAACGGCTTATAAGATGACTTTTGAATCATTTCGGTAAACAAACAAGTCATATTTTGAGTATATTAGCAAATCACGCTGACACTGTATAACTGAGCTAAGTGCATTGTAATGTTATAAATTAATTCAATTTATTTTTAATATTATTATTATTTACGTTATATCTTGATTTCATTATGTATTGATTTGTATTTACTAAGTAGTAAATAATATAAGTAATAACATGTAATAATTGATATCTATTTTTTACAAGTAACAACGTTGTTGGCGAGTGCTGCAATTTATGCAACATTTATAGGGACGTTATTAATTTATGGAAATTTTGTGAAAATTACACTTTGTTTTTATGATTAAAATTCTTATAATGCATACAAAAAAAATACTTATTAAATGTTATAATATGACATTTCACAAGTGATCTGTCACTTTTTATTGAACTCCGTGCGTAATGCTCAATTTTTGTGCGTAATGAATCATATGAAATTGCATACCTTTTTGTAGCATTAACTATTGCTCAATAGACATTTTATAGTAAAGAGTAACGAGAAAAAAAATTAGTATACAGTTCTCATTTTTCATTTCCACTTTTTTTCAAGAAGTTTCTTGAAATTGGCAAATTTTAAGCTTTATCATTGTAAATTTGCAAAAAACATACATAAATTATTGTTATAATTAACCTTGATCACTTACATTATAAGCATTTTATTAATTTATTTTTAAATAATTATGTCTCAATTGATACAAATTAAATAGAACTTTACTGTATTACTTTTACCTTTACATCACATAACAATTTCTGCGTATTTTATATTTAACACAATGCAAAATAGCATAATAGACTATTGTTGACGATATGTGTGTATTTGTAAATGTTTATCTTATTGCGTGAGTGCTGGCGTAATTTTTTTAGTTGCACAAAAATAAATATGACGTAGAATTATTTTTAAACCTTTAAAATGCGGATAAATTACAAACAAAGTTTTTTTTTAATAACATTATTAGATTAAATTTTAAAAGTTTTAAAGTTTCATAAAAAAACATTAAGACATTCTAGCAACTGTAAGAAACGTAAATGCTCTGGGGTCAATATGTTTTTATACCTAATATAAGTAAGTGTACACTGCAATTAAATAAATCTAAAAATGTAGTACTATTTAAAAAATAAATATTTACTAGTTTTAATTCAAAATTATAAAAAAATAAACTATGACAAAAATATAGTTATATTTAAATTACATTTTTCTTAAATATCGATATAAGATTTGTAAATCGACGTTATAAAAATATTTTATTTATAATATATAAAATGATTTGAGTGACAATTTATAAAATAAAATTTATTCATGAAAATGTGAGAAACCCAAATGTCATTTAAATCTTATATGTTGTATTATTGAAGGGCCTCCGAGAGATTAAAATCAAGAAATAAACACGTAGTTGAAACCCACTTACGCATTCCAACTGAGGACGTCATAATGCAGTAACATTCTTCCTATTAATACCAAAGACACTGTATAAAATTAGGAGAAAGCAAGCAATGATTGCACGAAAACTCATCCCAACATCTCGTGACTGGGACGCGCGTGTCCTCAGAGAAAGAGAGAGAGAAAACAATTCTTTTTTTCACCATTATTATTTAATACGGCGTCGGGTAAATTGCCAAAATTGATTTGTTCTATCTATGAGCTGACAGACGGCGATATATTATATTGTTTTCCTTCTTTTGTTCGCCCCCAAAAATTGAGCTCGCGTTTTTATTTTCTTCCAGTTCGCTCTCGTTTTTTCCATCTCCAAAGCGCGCGTATTGAATGGACCTTATCTGATCATTAAATAACTTGTCATCAATTACTCTCTTTTGTTGGTATTGAATATTACTGTCTGAAAAGAGCGGAGTAAAAATGGTTATAAATGATGCTGAAGAGAAGAATGGCTCTGTGTGTGTCTGTATTAATTGGTGGACGTGTCCCGATCGATCTGAGATGAAAACGTGTGGAAATTGAAGAGAGAAAGAGATGTTGCTGCGCGTGCTTGAAACACATATAGAATATATATGTATATAAAAAAATGTTTAATGTCACAATAGTCTAAAACTCGGTTTGGCGGGTCCCCCCTCCGGTCCCCGGATAAATGCTACCCGGAGTAGATACGACATTTTACGACCACAAATCATATGTCAGCTTTGTCCTGACAGCGCGAATATCAAATGTCCCCCGCTGAAGAATTTGAAGGCATTTAAATATAGATATTTATTACTATATATATTGTACGTATCCAGTCTTCTCTCTTTGCCCCGCGCGTATTAATACGTCTCTTTCTATATATGTATGGGGCCCCGGCAAAATTCAATATTTTACAGTATACGTATATATGTATGCATATCGGATGATAGATGACTACTTTCAGTCGTGTATATTCTTTATATTTATTTTATTCAACCACATCTGACGAAATCTACATCATTTATCCTCGAATATTAAAAGTATTATTTATATTGATCACTGGCGTTCTGTCGGTTAGGTAATTCCTGCATTCACAAAGGGGCCACACATCAAACGTTCCTTATTTGATCGCGTATTAATCATGAAAGTTTTATGAAAGTATTTATTAAATATTTTTATTAGGAAATTTAAAGGAATGCATGATATATTATGCTAAAGGGAGGTTCAGAAATCAATATTTTTTATTTAAATTTAAAATGAAATTAATGTTTGATTATATTAAGTGATATTGACACCTAGACAACAACTTATTTAATAAAAATATGGTACATGATAAATTTTATTTATTCTATATTCTTTCGGAATGTTGAAAAAAAAGACCTATACTGATTATATTAGAAATAAACTAATTTACTAAAATTAAAAATCTATATAGAAATTATAACTGCAGTTAATTTACGACTAGGTAGATAGCATTATTTGTCCAAATTGATTTTTTTTTAAATATTTTTGTGTAATATTGGCGAATGCGCCGGGTTTATTTTGAATAATTGAATTGAATGAAAAAATGACATATTTACATACACTATTAAAGGTAAAATCAATTTGTTTGACTCTCTTCATTAAAAGATACAAAAATAACACAATGAGCAACAAATGGGTAAACGTTATAATAAAAAATACAAATGTAACTTAAATATGTAATTAATATAATAATAATATCTGCTACTACGGTTATAAGAAGCACTTCTATCGGTATCAATGTTTCCAACTTCTACTGTCAAACAAAACTTTTTCTTTCCAGTTTCTTCTATACTCTCCCACATTGTTTTATCTATTGCTAATAAAGCATAATTTTCATTTGCAACCAACCGGAATTAATGGAAAAACCGCAGTTTTTTTTAATTTGTCATCATTGTTTTGTTTTCCAAATTTTTATTGGCAATATTTTAAATAATATTAGAAATTGTGTTTTGTGATTCAATATTGGTTCAAACAACTTATGTGTTTGAGAAACGGAAGTTTTAGCCAAGTGACTAAAATATGATTTAAAATGTCGCGTCGGGAAAACGAATTTCAATTATCTAACTAAAATATTGTTTAATAATATAATAGATTGGATAGTTTAAATGTTAATATCAAAACTAAATATTATTTATCTAAATGTTTGTCAACATTAAAAGAAATATTCAAATAAAATACTCTATTATTTGTCTAAAATAAGATATAAAAACAAAATTACAAAATCCAAGTAATAGTAATAAAACTAAATTTTACCTAATGTCTTCAGCAACATGTTTAGAGAAGTTGGAACTACGTTTTTAAAAGTATTCTAACCAATAATATAAAAGTGATTTACCAGCAAGTACAAAGTCTATTTTGAAATTAATTTTTTTTTTTACAAAACAAATATGTTTGTTTCAACAGTTTATACATCTTTTATGCCAACATTTGTTTATTTGTTAATTTCAATATTTGATATAAAAATGATGTACATTATTAATTACAAAAAAATATAAAAATTGTTTGAAATTTTAACAGGGAAACCACATGTGCTGAAACTATTTCACTAAAGACAAATAGTTGCACTAGCAACAGTCGGTCAATACTGCAAACGGTAATGTCTTTTTTATACTTAATTTAAGAAAATTAATAATCCGTTGCCTGTTATAATTTGAAACCAGTACTTTGCTACAAGGAACTGAAAACAGTAGAATTGCGTAGTTACAAACTAAAATGCAAAAATATATTTTTTAGATTAGTATCTAAATTATATATTTTTAAAAATAAGGTTTTGCATTATCTTACAATAAATTTAATTAAAAAAATTTTAGTTATTCCAAAAAAAATAATAAAAAGTGCAATCCTTTAATTATATATATATATATATATATATATATATATATATATATATATAATAATATGTAGGTAATGTTAACACAAATTTTATTTATTTTTGTTGAATACAAAAATTAAATTTTATGTATGTGGGCAATTTTAAACGGACCAGAGCAGGGGGGGTGCATTGAGAAATTTGCTTTAGTATTTTTTTTCAGTTTCTATAACGTATTAGTAGACTTTTGATCGGTGCATGAGGGTACAAAACTCTTAAAAAAATGTACAGTTTCTTTAGTTTTTTTGTCTTTTTTGTATAAAAATCGCAAATTTAACTAAAAAAAAAATAATCAATCAGAATTTTTTTGTAAAATCCAAATCTGGCGCCATTTCAATTTTATACCATAAAACCATGTTTTTGTCTCAGGAGCATATTTAAGTTTTTTTTAACCGCCAAAGTTGACGTATTTTGATGCAAATTAATTGTAAAATATAAATTTGTTTTGTGTATTTGGTTTTAGAGGTCTTAAACTCAAAAAAACTGCAAAAATATGCCTATTTTTCAACATAATCTCTTACAAATACACATTTAGCAGTTTTCAGAGGAACTATACACCAAATATTAATAAAAAATTGAATTTTGCAAACAGTTGTACATGGATATTAGTCATAGTCGTACATATCTGGCATAAAAAAGCCAATCTAGAAAAAAAAAATTGTACAATATTTTTTCTTTACTTACTACTATTTATTTATTTTTTTTTTTTTTTTAAGATTATTTGCTTTATATCTTTTCAAACTCATTTCAGAAGTTTAACAAAGACATCTTTTGTCGCTTGAATCAATTTTGGGTAATTTTATTTTTTGTTTGATAATTTTTGCGCTTGCTGCACAAATTTAGACTTGATCTATCGGCGCCAAAATTTAAGAATATTATTATTTTTTGCATTCAAACATAAACTGCCCGGCGCTTATCAAAATTTGATAAAAAAAAGTTTTAAACCATACCCTAGTGTGTTTATAATATTTTTCGTAAATATGACAAAACAATTAATTTTTAACGCATTTTTTCGTGAAAATTTTGAAAATTTTTCTAGATAGACTTTTCTACGGCCTATGAGTAAACCCAGACTATTTTCTATGTGAAATTGTCCCCAGAATTCAAATGTTTAAAAATATTTGGTGTATTGTTCTTCCGAGCGCGGATAAACGTGTATTTGTAAGAGTTTATGTTGAAGAATAGGCCCACTTTTCAGATTTTTCGTGTTTTAGACTCTTAAAACCCAAACACACAAAACAAATTTATGTTTTCCTATTAATTTATATCAAAATACGTCAACTTTAGCAATAAAAAAAAATTGTCCGTTTAAAATTGAATTGCCATTTGTACGATATCTAAAAAAATATTTTTTTACAATTTTATAATAAAATATTGTGTATACAATTTGATATAAATAGTCATTAAAAATAGGTAAAATTTTTGATAAAAATATTTTTTACATATTGTGTGTTCATTGCTACTTCATTTTTTGTTTCAAACTTAATATGTACAAAATGGTTAAACTATTTTTATTCTTTGGTTTTATCATAGTTGCAAAAACTATTATATAACCCTTAAGCATAGATACCTACATTTTTTTAGTTTTGACACGCAGTTTTTCAGACTATTGCATTCTTTTGGTATTCCTAATTTTTTTTTTTTGTTAATTTAATGTATATTTGAATACTCCTTTAAACATTGAAAAAAACACACTTTTGATTGAAAAAATTGTTTTTAGTCCTTTCAGTTGTGTACATAAAGTACACACAACTTTTATTTATTCAACCTAAACAGTTATAAAAAAGTATAAACGTAAATAAATATAATTTATAAAAAAATTACAATTTTACAAATACAAAAAAAATAGCACATGTTTTACATTACGCATATGTCGTATGTAACTTTATTGTATTATTACTAACATTGCTACCAGTTTCATTATACAAATATTTATACATTTTTTTAAACTTTGGGTTGTCTGAATAAACTGTCTTGTGATGCAATAATCTTCTTTATTTTTGCATTAAAGCAAAGATAATACATCAAACATACAAGTTATAATTTATTATTTTTGTACAGATTATTTGTTTGATAAATCCTTTAAAAAAGCAATATTATTAAAATAAACAAAAAACTAAAAAAAAAAAATGATTTATTGATAAAAACTGGTAATGTTACTTTATTCTACCTAAATGGTGTTTTTTTTTATTTTTAACTTGTTTAAATTTTTTTGTATATTCTATTTTACTTAATGTAAAAGGTGGTCTTATCTGTAAATTGATGCGTACTTATTATATAGTAACCGAAAATAAAACTAATAGCAACTTCTTGTCGCATATTTTTGATCGCATTTCAGAGGCTCTGTGAATTTGGAATTGGAAATTGCCGTAGTAAAGGTCTACATCAACAGCACACTGTTGCAGAAAAGGAACAAATAGTTGACGCAGTTTTTGATCATCTAAAATTTTGTCTAGAAAAAAAAAAAATCACTATTTTTATCAATATCAAAAAGTACAAGCAGCACAACGACTTGCATTTTCTCAATGGCTTCTTAAACAACATCAACAACACCCTGACTTTTTAGTAGAATATTGTGGAGCGATAAATCTATGTTTACAAACGATGGCATTAACAATATACATAATGAGCATATCTGGTCATTAGAAATGACCAACAAAGATTTTTAGTTAACACATTATGTAAGGATTTTTTAATGGGCAATTAATGTCAATTCAAACCTTATTACCTTGTTTAAATGTTAGTGTATACGCAAATTTTATCAAAAATCAAATAAAAAATTTGCTGGATAACAATGTCTCTTTTGCATTACGTAAGAAGATGTGGTACCAGCATTATGGATCATTTTCTTATGTTGAGCAATATATAGTTTGGTAGCTTAAAAATAATTTTAATGATAGGTGGATTGGTAAAAGAGGCACAGTAAACTGACCTGACCTGTTCTCTTGATTTAAATATATTAAACTAGATTAATAAAGCGTCAAGAATATCAGGATGCCTCAAAGACCTAGTATGTAGGAACAAATACCTAACAACAGAATCCAAAACAAGGATACACAAAACAACGGTACGTTCAATAATAACATATGTCACTGAAACCAAGGCAGACACAACAAAAACAAAGCAAATAATAAACTCGAGCAAAATCAAAATTTTAAAAATGGTGCAATAGAAAACATTACACGACAGAATAAGAAAGAGCAAAATACAAAAAAGTACAATGTACAAGATGTGAACAACTTAATAAAAGACAGAAGGAAATATTTGAAACAAACACATCAAGCGTATGGACAATAACAGAATAGCAAAACTAATCACACAAGGCCGACCAGCAAGAGGAAGAAAAGAAAAAAGCAGGCTCCCAAAAAGATGGAAGAAATGCTGGACATCAACATCAGGAGAAATATAACACCGAGTTGAAGTAAAACAGGCTAACAGCTTACCTAAGATTGACCAAAATGAAGAAGAAGAAGAAACTTTTATGTGTGGGAACACATAAAACAATTGGTTTATGCTGAGCCAATAAACAACGTGAAGCAGCTACAAGAGAGAATTGCAAATATTGCATTGCACATTTAAAACACAACAGATTTTGAAACAGTTTATCATCTCTTTTTAGTGCGTTGTCAAGCTTGCATCAAAACTTATGGTAGCCATTTTAAAAATATATTAAAATAATATTGTTTTTTGTTTGTTGATACTATTATTACTTAAATTTTGCAAAATAAAAAGTTTTATAAGTAATGTGTATTTTTCGATTATCTCAAAATCGAAGCAAGATAGACAAAAAAGTTGTTTAGATTTTTTATTTGAAATAATAAGACAAGATATATACAATCAAAATCTAATCACCCAATAAAAACCAAATTCTATAGATAAGATATGAAGGGGTTCCTCAAGGCTCCATTCTCTCTCCGGTCCTTTTTAATCTTTTCGTTGCGGACATGCCTTTGGGATCGAAGCACGGGGTTAAAATGTCACAATACACAGACGATACTGCACTTTTGTACTTGTCAAGGTCACCTTTGGTGATCACTTTTAGGCTACAAAAAGCCACCGACAATCTGGAATGCTGGTTAGATGACT
The DNA here is from genome assembly GCA_963932245.1 of Tachinus rufipes. Classification (NCBI taxonomy): domain Eukaryota; kingdom Metazoa; phylum Arthropoda; class Insecta; order Coleoptera; family Staphylinidae; genus Tachinus; species Tachinus rufipes. The sequence goes on from OZ010748.1 coordinate 59,949,271, forward strand.
GGCTAGTAAAGGTCAATCCGGAGAAAAGCAAAGCCGTTCTCTTCACTCGGCGACGGAACGCACCTCATGATAACGTCTGTCTTGACGACGTTCCCATACCGTGGTCCAATTCTGCTAAATATCTTGAGATTACCTTTGACAAGTGGCTCACGTACAAGTTGCACGTGCGGTCAATACTCGATAAGGCTAAATTAGCTAAAAATCTTTTGGTTCCGATGCTGCGGCGGAACAGTGGTCTCTCTCTCCGAAATAAAGTCCGGTTTTACACGTCTACCATCAGACCCATGATGACGTACGCATGCCTCGTCTGGGGAACCGCCGCAAATATGCATCTAGATAGGATAGAATCGTTCCAAGGCAAGACCTTGCGGTGGCTCACTGGAGCTCCATGGTTCATCCAAAATTGCGATATTCAAAGCAATCTCGGGATTTCACCACTACGCAGACACATCAAAGCTTTGGCCGCAAAGTACTTCAACAATCTCGCGGTTCATTCCAATCCTGATCTGGCTCGACTCGCCGAGCCAGATAAGGAAGTTTCGTGACACAAGCGCCCGGTTAATCAATCGATTAACATTTCCTAAAACTCCTTTCCTCTTTCCTCAGCTTATAAGGCGCATATGTCCACTCTTTTTTGATACCGTCTTGTATTATAACTATCAATGAAAGGTTTATGAACTTAAGGTTTCAAACTTCCAGGCATATCACAGGGGGGGAAGTTTAGTCGGTAGGCGCCTGCCTTTTGTGGGTGAATCCGACACTTTTTGTCTTTAGAAGATTCTCCTTCCAAACCACAAAAAAAAAATAATAAAAATACTAATAAAAAAAAAACTAAAAACTTTTCTGTCGCAAATTAAATGCAAAGTATATTAAAAACTTTCCAATGTCTCAAAAAGAACAAATTAAAACCAAAAACTGTATGCATATCGACCAAATGTAATTATTTGATATAACAGAACTAGATGTTAAAAACGCATTAACCAAATGTCTTAACTAGAGTGCACCAGGAAAAGACAAAATATAAAATTATTGGCTTAAAACTTTACTACCTATGCACAAACATCTTGCAAGACTAAGAAAAGAGTTATATATTTAATACCTAAAGATCGAAATAATATTAAAGACTGAAAAATATAGACCCATTACATACTTACCTACATAGTATAAATCATTTAAAAGGAAATAACATAATTACAGAAGATCAGAAAGAATGCAAAAAAGAATCACTTTGTATTTTTTTTTGTCTTACGAGTTTTTTCTCTAGTTATTTCAATCTGTTTTTTTAATTTTAATGTATCATTCTCTTTTCTTTAGAACATCAGTCATACTGCGTTTTCTTGTTTTTTTTTCAAATTTGCATTCATCATTCCTTCAATCACGTCTTTCAATGCATGCCATATCAATCTTCTCTTTTTTTTTATTATGATAGCGTTTATTTATCTTTTGTTCTTTTTAAAACTTTTTTATTCTAGATCTTTTCTGACCACTTAATGCTCATTAATCTCCTCTAGAGCTACATTTTAAATGCTTTTTGCGTTTTTTATCTTTTTTTCTTATTGTCTAATTTGCACATCTGTATAAGAACATACTTTATACAAAACATTTTACCACTTCTTTTTGAAGGTTTAAATCTAACTTGTTACTAAAAATATTGCTTTTCCTTTTAGATGCTTCTTTTTCTATTTTTATGCGTACTCATATTTTTCTCACGCTTCTCTAATTTTCTGTAATTTTAGTACAAAAGTACATATACTTTCCACGTACTTCAATTTTTCTTTGCTTACGTACACGTCCATTTTTTGCGCTTATTCAATTACCATCACCATTGTTTTGATTTTGTTTATATTCATCTATAATTGATTCAATTTTTTCTAGTTCCTTAACGAGCATCTATAGTTCTTTTGTGCTTTCTTATGCTCTACTAATCTTGTGTATTATTATATTAAGTCAACAAATACGACACAAGTCTTTGAGCAATAAATTTAATTTGTCCAATTTTTTTCATTTTTTGCATACATTTTATAAAAAACCAGTTTTGATTTTAACTTGCTTTTGACTTGCAGGACTATTTTGTTATACATAATTATGGTACAAACAATAAAATTTGATTTATTCTACACAAATAATTTTATTCTACTACTTCAGCAATTGCACTAACACTTAGGTTTTTGACATCTGGTAAATTTTACATTGTTATTGTTGGTTTTAATAGCATAGTTTTAAAAATTCTATTAAGACCAGCAATAATAAAATAAAAATTTAACGTGTAGTCTACTCATTAGCAAGTTTTGGACTTGATTAGATACATTTACTTTGCACACTACAAGAAAATGGAAAACACTGCTACATTTCTGTAGAACAACACGTTTTCCAAACGTATTTTTTTTTTTAGGACTTAGTGAGGTTTTGGCATTAAGAAGTGACCGTTGTATTTGTCACTAATGTGGTACTAGTTTAAAGTGAGCTGGTTTTGATCTAGGGTAATTCACACAGTTTGCTGCAGCAACACATACAGTGGGCCGGGGATCTCATCTCTCTTTATACCTTCTGTTTCTGTCATACTTTCTACACTGACATCTATTTCTTCTTTCTTCAATTCTTGAGTTATTCAGCCTAGATAATTGGTTTTTCTTTAAGTATCTTCATTAACTTCTTCTTTAAAAGTTAGATAAAACCTTTTCAATTTTCTAAAAAAACCTTTTCTTTTTAAAGGATGGCCACACACAAGAGATCTCCCATATAATTAAAAAGTTTATTTTTTGCATTAATTTGATGTTTTGTTTTATTACATTATACTTGCAGCGTAAAACCGTTGCAGTTGTTTAAGTTAAACCTGTTATGTGTTAAAACATTTCTGCAATATTGTCTCATAATTTCCTTTTTCCTTTCTATGTCACTACGTCCGTTTTTTTTATTTTATTACTATATCAACAATCGTTCTTACTTCAGACATAATTTTATTATGAACACTGTCAACACAATTAAAACAACAACGACATGCGTTATAAAATATGTTAGTGCGTTCTCGCTTCTACGCACGTTGGAATTGTAACATCTCACTCTTGTGATTGCGTCATAAACATTGTCAACATAAGAATTATTGGTAAAGTTGATAAATCATCCCATAACTATAAAGTAGATAAGTCATTATAGAGACAGATTTAATGTTCTCTTTAATCTTTGAAACAATTTTATTTCTTTTATAGTAAATACAATCTTAGTCGAAAAGTGGGATATCATAAAGTCAAAACTGTTAAAAATGTTTTTTGACTAACTGACAAAATTTAAAAAAGGGACAGTATTTTTTAAGCCCCCTTGTCTTTCCGTTGTTAAGAATTATAATTTAAAGTCATCAGACAGAATTAACGAGTGTGTTAAGGTATGAAAATGCGCTAGTTCATGCCGCCAATAATTAAAATGCTTCATTGTTTTAATTGCGACGCTTGTATCAGTACAAAGATAATTTTTGAGCTAAGAACATAATTGTAAACGGATTATAAATCTGTATTGGTTTTTAATTACAATTACCAAATTATAGATTTTTATTTGTAATTAATTTAAATACAATTATTGTACAAATTTCACATATAATACGATTTTACAGAAAACCTTTTACTTAAGTTCCTGCTTTTGAATGTACTGGACAATATACATTATAATATAATACAATATTCACATAATTAAGTGGATTTTCCTTGCGGCTTAAATGTTTGTAGTTTGTTCGTAAATTGCACATATATACACACTCTCACACATGCATAAATCGCGCTTTAATACAATCGAAGTAATGTCTTGAACAGTTTCGCAAACTTGCGGATATTGTTGAAATTTGGTTCGCAGCCAATTGTTTCAAAGTGGATGACCAACTTAAATCAGTATTCCTTGCTTAATTAAATACTCCGTTGGTTAACAACCAGTTACTAGTTTCCACTACACACAAATGCATGCATAAGATGTACGTGTATATATGCACTTGCGAGATTGTTTATGCGGAATTTACCGTGCCAATTAATTCAACGCGAATTATCGTGCAGAATTCGATTAACGTATTCATTGTGTTCCGAATACAGACACCATTATGCAACATTTAATGCGCATTCGTTCAGGTGCATGCCATTTTAATTATTATTAATCAATTTTGTGAAATTTATATCTTTGTATTCAATTTCAATAGTAATTAAATATAATGCAATTTAGTATTAAATAAATATTGATTTAAATCGTTATAATTTATCGGATAGATTAATTATTAATTTTAAATAAAAAACAGCTTTGAGGGTAGATTTATCGACGCGGGTTAATCGAAGATCAAAGACGATGCCGTCTAACTTTTCAAAGTGTAATTTAACTAAAGCGACATTACATAATCGAGACACGTTTTTCTTTGAGGTGAGTTCTCTTTAACCCTCGTCTGCACTTTTTTTTTAAATTGGGTTAAAGTGGAATGGGATCAATCGGGCCGATTCAATTTCGGACACTTGTTGCCATCATCGGCGCACGTTCGATTCGCCCTCATCCGATTTTGTGCGAGTTTTTTTGTGTTGGAATTTCATTCAGCGTCCGTCGAGTGATGGATTGAATTGGTTTGGCAAGATGTTACAATATCGGGAGCACACTTTCAATTTACAAAGCATCAATCATTCGGTTCGCAAATGCAATGGAACAATTCAATTATTATTTTTTGGTCGTCTGTTGTTGGATGTTACGAATATAAACAGCCTGTCAGGTGTCAATTGTATGTTTGTACATCACCAATATTGTAGCTGTCTCGCGTCATGGAATCAATCATTTGTTAACTGAATGAATGATTTTTCACATTTTTTTAAAGGGCGATCAGATGTAAAAGTTTAATAAAACAAACGTTTTTTTGCAAATTTAATATTTTTAATTGGTCTCATTCATATGAATATATTTTATAGACATTTATTATTCTAAAATATAATAATCTAAAAGTAATATGTAACGTATTTTATAAATAGCTTGAAAGTAATACAAATAATTTCAATGTTTTAAAACAAAAAAGTAAATATTATTTTTTTATGAGAATCATTCAGTTCTTGAAACATGCCGACTAGACATACTCGGTATTAGTATAATAAAGTTTATATACTACTCATTTTAATTAAAAATAAATATATTTTTTTTGTTAAAGACATTGAAATGATAACAATTTTTTTAAAGAATGCAAACACGTTATAAGAAAATAAATTGTTATCGCATTTATAGATTGTCTACAGCAGCTTTTTACAAACTTTTTATAGAACAAATCACTTTTGTTATATAGATATAAATAATGGTTTATATATAGATAACAAATATTGTTAATTGATAGATTAATAAATTATACTGTCTTTTTACCTATAACTATTTGTTACTTAATAATACAAGGGTGCCGCTTATCGGGCTTAATCAATTTTGCGGCACAGCTATCCCTAAAACAGTGAATACTTAAGAAAAGAAGAAAAATAGTGCACAATGTCTTGCAATAAATAAAACTGTTTGAACAAATTTTTTTATAATTTTTTTTTATGTTTATGGGAAGTTAATTTAATTTTATCCTCAAATTTCCTGACCCAGATAGTTTGTTCTTGTATTTGTCTTTTTGTGTATGCGTACGGTGAGAACGCAGTCTTACAGACAAGTTGAAATAAAAAGAACAAGTATTTAAACTGCAGCCTTACGCATGTCAAAATATAATTTAAATCACAAATAAGTTGATTAATTAAAGGGTGAGCTATGTTTTAGTTGAATTTTGAATCACATGTTTCTACCAACGCTGTCAATTTTTGCGTCACAATTACATAAGAAAAAAACACTATGAGCATAACAACTGACATAATACAACACATAGCAGGAAAGCTGGATGACAAACAGTATGTAATACTAATATTTATAGACATGAAGAAAGCCTTTGACACAATCGACAAAGACTAATTGATCAACAAAATGGAATTCTTAGAATAAGAAACACAAACTTAAAACTACTAAAAACATATATTAAAAACAGAACACAAAAAACAAGAATAAACGACGTACTTAGTACATCTACAATAGCAGAATATGGGCTACCACAAGGTGGAGTACTAGCGCCAATATTGTATATATTATACATAAATGATATATATAATATAAACTTAGTTGGTGAAATATATACATATGCTGATGACACATGTATTATATATCACGGAAAAAATAAAAAAGAAATAGAGAGAAACATAAAAGAAGACGTTAAGAAATTAACTAAATGGTACGACGAAAACTTACAAACAATAAATGAAGAAAAAACAACGTATATGATAATAAAACAAAAAAACACAAAAGATATTAACATAAATATTGAAATAAATAACATACCAATTAATAGAACAAAACAGACAAAATACTTAAGAATAATATTAACTGAGAAACTCACCTGGGATACACATATTAACAATTTATTAAAAGAAAGCGCAGCAACAATAGGAGCAGTGTATAGAGCCAGGGAATGCATATCAAAAGAAACTGCATTAAGTATCTACCATTTACTATTTTTAGCAAAAATTAATTATTTAATAAACATATGGAGAGAAACAACAAAAACAAACATTCAAAAAATACAAAGACAACAGAACAAAATTCTAAAAATAATACACAAACTATCAAAACTAACACCAACAAAAGAAGTATACAAAATAATTAACGAATCAAAAATAAACGAAAAAATAAAAATAGAAAAATGCAAACTAATATACAAAATTAAAAATAAAGAAATTAAAACAAACCTCCAAATAAAATGCAACAAAGAAATTCACGGACATAACACAAGAAGATGAAGCAATATACATGTACACACAACAAGGACAGAAAAAGCAAAACAAACAATACTAGGCAATGGACAAAAAAACAAAGAAATGTAAAAAATTCAAAATTAAAATGAAAAAACACTATATATTAACAAGATCTAATTAGAAGAAGATAGAAGCAGATAAATAGAAACATAAAATGGTGCCCCAAATACGAAGCTCTGCAGCCATCCACATGGAAACGGTGTAGAGCAGCAAGTGGGGAGAAAAAACAAATAATATAAATTGTAAATATGTGAATATTTTAAAATAAAAATTTAAAAAAAAAAAGTGTGGTTAGATACCTCCGTAGACAGAAAATGCATCTTTTTACTTTGAATCAATGTTTTGAAATACTAAAAAAATTAATAAAATAATAATAAAATGAGTCTCATTGCGCGAAAATTGCGTACGTTGTTTGGTGGAAATGAAGCGTCATCGATTGAAGGAATACGAAAGTTTGTCAAAAAAGTGCGTGAAACTGGAATGCTGGTAGACAATATGCGCATCAAGTAAGCTCATTTAAAGCGTTTTATTAAAATTGTTGCTTCTGTGGTTCGAAGTGTACTCGAGCACCCGGGATTATCAACACGGCGATATTCGGCGAATAACTTTGAGGCAGATTCTTTACAATGACCTTGGTATGTTTGCGAACAAAATGCAACTCGTTCAAGAAATTAAAATAGCCGACCATACTGCCCAATTTTGCTTTTCTCAGTGGGCTTTAAGCAAATTGAGTGTTGACTATAATTTTAACCAAAAAATTATCTTTTCGGACGAGGCCTATTTCTATCTTGGGGGTTATGTAAACAAACAAAACTGCCGCATTTGTGGAACAGAAAACCCACATGCCATAGTTGAGAAACCAATGCATCTATTTCAAGTTACCGTTTGATACAAAGTTATTGGGCCATTTTTCTTCAAAAACAATAATGGAGCCAACGTTTCTGTTACCAGAATTTGTTACAGAGGAATGATCACTGATTTTTTGTGGCTCAAATTGGAAAAACTTGATCTACAGCGGCTTTGGTTTCAACAAGATAGGGCAACATCTCATAGTACATGCCACGATTAATATTCTGTGCACCAAATTCAACAATCGCGTTATTAGCCGTTTTGGTGATTTGAACTGGCCATCTCGCAGCTCCGATTTGACACCACTAGATTTTTTAGTAGGGCGCATTAAAAAAAAAAGGTGACAATCCACAGAAAATTGACCACTTAAAGCAAAACATTTGCAAAGCTATCACCAAAATACCGCTGGAAACATTGACGCAAATACTTGATAATTGGTTCTTGAGAATAACCTACTACCAAGCCTGCCGCGGCGGCTATCTAAATAAAATTATATTTCATACTTAATCGGAATATACTCTCTAAAATAAAATAAAAATAATTTAATAGTAAATTGTTTGTTCTTTATTCTATATGATTAAAGTTTCAACTTAAAGATAGCCCACCCTTTATTTCTTAGTCCTAAACATGCCACTGATGTTGAAACGCCCTTGTTTTAAATTAAAAAAGTTATTTGGAAGGATGCAGTATTTATGAGTTATTTTATTACTCTATCTGAAATTATTGATATAGCAGCTCTGCTATCCTAGCCAATTTTCATTGTGGTGGGTAACTGCTGTTTGCTTGGATGACTGCTATTTGGTCCAATTTTAAAATTGTATTGTTGTTTACCATTCAATTTATCTTTTTTTTTAATTCTGATAAATATCTTTTTTTTCAGAAATTTAAAAAAAAGTGTTGCAGCAATCTTTGTACGTGTTGCCATCAAGGTAATTGATTTGATTTTATTTCTTGAAAATCAGGTTTTGCCATAACATTCAATTGCCTTTCAATCAATAAGTAACCAACATTAGTTATTTTAGGTCTGTTAAAAAAAATGGTAAAGGTGCTTACAATTCTTTATAGTTTAATACTATTTTCTCAACTATTTATTCAAAAACCGTTAGGCTTATTTAACTACAGCTTTACATAACTTTTTAAAACAAACTGCAGAGGAAGAGTAAAATGATAGTTTAGACCTTCTTTTACTAATTTGTTTTTTAATCACAGATCACCATAAAAAAGCAACTTACCTAATTCATTATAAGCACCTACAAAATTGTCAAAAAATATTTCTTCAATTATTCTTCTTCTAGATACTAATCTTTTCAAGGCTAATTCTATGTGTACTACCTTAGTGACTATAAAAATAAATATCACAACATAACATTTTACTATTTTTTTATTGCAGGTTGCTTTGATTTATTGGAATGGGCTTACAATATCCCACACTTGTTTTAAGAAACACATATGTACATAGGTATTACTTTTTGTCTTGGCAAATTTCTCATTGTACTTGTTGTGGGCTTAAATTGATGACACTTACATTATGTTTCTTACTATGCTACACTAATTAATTTACCAGTGAACGTCCGATAACAGCTCGGAAAATCAGCCGCTTAGCTATATTGATAAATAAATCCGTAGAGCTTGGACAGTTTCCAAATCAATTAAAAAACAAAACACATCCCAAATTAAAAAAAAAAATGATAACCAACAATTAGAAAATTATAGACTTATATCTATTCTTAGCCCTTTTTCTAAAGTAATAGAAATGGTTATTTCTAATAGATTAGTTTCTTACTTAAATCATTTTAATTTATCAAGCACATGTCAGCATGGTTTTAGGGAAGGGTTTTCAACAAAGACAGCAACAAATGATATGATTCAATACATAAATAACTGCTTGGATAATCTCAATCACTATATACTTAAAAATAAATTAAACAATTTAGAAGTTAGAGGTAATGTAAACTCATTACTACTTTCATATGTCAAAGATAGACAATTAACAGTATATCTTGATGGAGAATGCTCAGAAGATTATAATCTTGACTTTAGAACACACCAAGGCAGAATGCTAGGACCAATAATGTTTCTGATTTATAAAAATGATTTGCCGTCATATATTTCTTATGGTAAGATACGTTTGTATGCGGATGAAACAACAATGATTCTTGCTGATCTCATCTGCAACAAATTGCAATACAAAATATAAATGTAATTATAAAGGAATGTACGTGTTGGTGCGAGATAAATCATTTGATTGTAAATCATAATAAAACAACGTTGATGGAATTTACTGTTATGTACAGATCACCTCACCAGTATATAATATCTTTAAACAAAAGCTTGTTCAATAATACAGTCAAATTTCTGGGTACTTTCCTTGACAGTAAACTTGATTAATGTATGGTCTCAAAAGTTTGATTCTTGCAGAGATTATGACTGTTATACCAATGGTATTGTTAAAATTGTTAATGTTTGTGTTTATTTCTTACAATGCAATAGAGAAAAATAGCAATGTACATGGTTATGAAACACGTGGAGATAATGATCTACGTTTAGATAGATTTAATTATTTTAATTATAAAAAATAACTTAGATATGCTGGCATTTATTATTTTAATATGTTACCAAAGCAAATAAAATCGTTAACTAAACTGTCAGTTTTTAAAAGTAAAATTAAACAAATTTTATTAAGTAAGTCCTTTTATAGTCTACAAGAATTTAAAGAGTATATTATAAATGGGTATTCTAATTAGTAACTGTCTTTTTATTTATTATTTTTTAATGTTTTTATTATTTATTGTACTTATATTTATTGTATAGTGTATAGAGTGTATTTTAAACATTTATATTGTATTTTTAAATTGTGATTTCTTTTTTTATTTTGTATTGACATGTGTATATGTTTCCGGACATCTTAAAACACGAATAAATAATCTATTCTATTCTATTCTACATGCTTTGACTTCTTAGTACATTTGCACGTGGAGATGGGATGCCCTCTGGCGCACTTAACGCATACGTATGGGGAGTTGCATCGCAAAGCCGTGTTATAACGCTGACAACAGTGGCATTGTACAAAGTCTCTTAAAATACGGTTGATTTTAACTCACATTAGGATTGCAAAGCTTGGTGAGTGACAGTATCTTTTTACTTTGCGCGTTCTGCAGAAGCTGAACGTTTAAGCCTTTTTCATGCGTTTAATAGAAATTGGTTTATACACCAGAATAACTCTGTTTGCGTCAAATGAGCCGTGGTGCAGTCGAAAATGTTTCTAACTACGTATTTTAACGTTTTTTTTGGCCCTGACTAGTACGTGAAGTGGTGAATGTCATTGCCTTGGACAAAGTCTATGGCAGCACAAAAGTCCGCATGCAATGTTAGGTGCATGAGGATACCATCTTTGACATAAACCGTCCAATCAATCAAAATTTTTAATGTTTTAAATGTTGCTATCAGCTCAGGAAATTGATATGATGAGCGGAAGACGACGTGTGTAGTTGTCTGTTTGAGCTGACGGATCTGGAGAGCTTGTTGGAGAGCCAAAGAAACTAGAAACTGTGCCAGAAGTAGACGGCTAGGTCTTAGATCTTTTGGCCTTGGTGGTTGATAACCCTGATGACGCGTCAGAAATTTTTGGCAGTTTTTTTTTTAATCTTGTATTTAACGTCGGTTTATTTCATTCGAAAAAAATTGTACTCGTCACAACACATTTTTTCTTAACTAAAAAAATTGATTCTCCAGATGAGGAGCTTGAGGTTTGAGGTTTGAACCCAAGACCTTTGGTATATCAGTCGAGTACGCTGATCACTACACCATCCGGGCGGTCAGATTTCCGGCAGTTGATTTTTACTTTTGCAACTATACCTTACTCCCTGACTAGAATTACATCGTTAGAATAACTAAAAACTGAAAGATAAATTGCTACACCGTCAAGCCGCTTTATAACAATTTGTTTATGCCGGTTTTTGCTACGACCACGATACATTCTTACGTTTACTTTGACGACACCGGAAGCATTAGCTCCGCTTTCTACCGCCGTTTTAAAACCATTTCGACAAGGGAATTATTTACAACGTGCTTCCATGTCCACCCATGGAGTAGTTCCAAACCCTGGGAGATATAATCCTACTACACATGCCTCTATGACAAATCATGGGAAAGCCCCAAACCCTGGAAAATGTTTATTGAAAGTTGGTGTTAGAAATGTTAAAACCGCAACATCAACACTAAACCTTGTTTGGTCCTCCTCTCCTCCACTTTGAAGGAAAAACCGGTAACACCTACTCAGGTACTGACAGTAAACTACGGATAATAAACTAGTGAATTGTAGTGAACAACAGTAAACACAGAGTTTATTTCAAACCTGTTAGAATCTAGTCGTTTCGATCCTGACAAAACTTGTAACTGACGTAACATTGTAAAATATTCATATATAGTAGTTTTAAGTTTCTAGCTTACTCACAATTTGTTGTATTATTATTTTCAAATTTAAACGCTGTTGATCACGGCTGTAGCTACTCAAACCGATTTAATCTAAAAAACCGGATCAGCGTTAAAAATTTGACGCCCAAGCATTGTTTTTTTGTTTTTTTATTTTTGGATTTTTTTGTAAGTAATGCCAGACTTAAAAACAAACCCAAATTACATAACAGATGTAAAATATGGCTAACTCAAACTTACAAGTAGTAGACATGATTCATTTAAGCAAGCACTAACAAAAATGAGTCGTTAAGAATTTGTAACTTTTCATTTCTGTCAGCCCCAATTTTAAACCAAAAAAATTTTGTTTAGATAAACCAAACAACTAAGAAAACGCCGACAGAGCAGTTGCAAATGCTTAAGCTTGAAATTTTCAGCAAGATGCAGGAATGCTACCTTCGATTACGCGCATTCCTCGAGAACAATGTAACCGCACCTGTGCCCGTTTTCACTCCCCAAGTTTTTCCAGCCTCGTTGCGTTGTTGTATAGCCAGTTCCGGAAGTAAAACGTCCAGTTCGATGACGACAAGTGCCCCCTAGTTTTCTTCAAGCGTTTCAAAGATCTAATCCAGTCCTACGATATCAATGACGACCAGTTGCTAAAAGGTGCACTAAAACCTCAAAAAGAGTTTTTCTTGACGTAATAATGCAACAACCAAAAAGACCGGAACAATGTTATAACCTTTTTCTGCCAGTTTTTTCTGTAAATCCGATTAACCCAGAACCTAGAAGACAATATCAGGAACCAAAAGCAACAGCTCGGCGAAGATTTTTTTTGTGAGTTTGCAAACTTAATACACTAAATAAACCAAAGCTTTTTGTAGCATATATCAAAACCTTAGACCGGAATACCACCTAAACATCCTGTCTTTCAACTTTAAGAAAATCTCCAACATTAAAATACTAAGAGCTCTGGAATACAAAAATCTTCAACGCAAATTGCACCCTGGCCAATGCGTGCTGACCGCTAATGTTTTGCCTGCTCCCTGCTTCCTATAAAGCTGATAGGCTCCCGTTGACTTAAAATCTAGCCCCAAACCAAACCGCCAAAATTTAAGCAAACAACCTTTTGCTGTTGCTGTAAATGCGTCCTTGTTGGTCATTTGCACTTTACGTACCGAAACCCGTTTATCAAATTTTCTTTTTACTATGGATTAAAGAAAACCCTTACAGCTTTGAGAAACGTAACCCTGACCAGAGAATAAAAGCATCCCGGCCAAAAATATACCCTCTGGCCTTTTTTATAAAATTCAGTAAAATAATATCTGCCCGACCTAATTCAGCAATGTCACTTACCTCAAAACCTTCAAATGCAAAAAAAATTGAATGCCGTAACTGCAATTACCATATCCGGCCGGGGTCTTTTCCACTTCCTTGCTTTTTAAATTAAATTTCTTGCCTGCCATTTCCAGCAAACCTGGATTTCTCAATTGGACTTGAAATAGAACCGAAAGCGTTTGCTTACTTAAATGACATTATTGTACTAGGTAAGACAGGGCGCAAACACCTGACAAACCTAAGTAAAGTCTTGCAGAGGTTTCAAGTTTCCAGTCTTAAACTCAACCTCCGGAAATGCAACTTTTTGAAAACCAAATTAAAATACCTTAAACATGTAGTAAATGCCAAAAGTGTTTAAACCGACCCCGATAAAGTGCAAACCATTTTGCATTTCCGCAAACGATCTGAGAACTATGACCATTTTTGGGAATTGCTATCTAGTACAAGTGCTTAATCCTAGTTTTTCGGCAAATTACCGCTTTGTTTAACGACGTTTAAGCACACTAGGTGGATTTAAATAAGAACTTTGTAAAGCTAAAAGAGTTTTTAACCTGCGCTCTCGTTTTTGTTGGACTCAATTTCCAACCAACAACCATTTTTTTTGAAAACTTACATTTAGACTTTGAAATTGGTAATGCTTTGCTACAACGAGCTGACGGCCATAACTAGGTCATTGCATACGCCAGCCAACTCTCAACCAAGCAAAGTAAAAAGAAATGACTGGCCATAGTCTGGGCAAACTAGAAAATGAATTACCGACCACCAGTCTTTGTACAACAGTACCATTTTAAAGTAGAATATTGCAAGAAAGTACTTAATTAAGTTGCCGCTACCTTTTCTAGACAGCCAGTAGAAGCCGCCTCATAAGTGATGTCTTGGCTGTTACTGCCATACCTGACTCATGATATAAGAAGTACCCAACCGACTAGATTTTTACTAAAATGTTGCACATCAGAAACTGACAACTGTACAAGCACTTGGATCCGTGAAAAGTGCCAAGACCTTCAGCATGTTTTTTCGTATAACCTGTGCATTTAAAAGTCGGTTTGCAACCGTGTCCTATTAGAACACCATGTCGACCCTACAGCCGGTCACAGAAGGGTAAACAACACAATAAACCAAATTGTCCGAGTATACTACTGCCCGGGGATGCAAAGTTATTTAAACCGCTTTTATTTGAAAAACGGATCATGCGCTGGTACAAACTTATTTTTATAAACCAGAGTCTTTGCATAAATATTTTTGCTTTTATTATTAAAACTTATTTAGTAGGTCAAACATTTGATATATTCTAGCAAAATAGTTTTTTTTGTTAGGTAAAGTAAGCTCTGTTTCAAATGTTTTTATCATATTCAACTTTTTCAAAATGAAAACCGTTGATTTGCCTGAGAGACAGATCATCATCTTTTTGGCGTTAGAAGCTTATTTGTGGATTACTAGTCTGGTTTTATTTAGTATTATTGTAACTTCTTTTTGCTTAAGTTGTCAATATTCTCAAGTTGTGATAGTGTTTTTATAGTGTTCTAAAACCGTCAACTAATATTTTCCATGACCAATTTGCACATTTGCGGCTGTATGTCTTGAATCGATTGTAGAGCATTGACATAGACCTTATTTTTGACATGGCCCTAAAGAAAAAAGTCTAAAGGTGTTAAAATTCAAGATCTCGGTGGCCAATTGTGATCACCTTTTTGAGAAATAACACGGTCAGGAAACTTTTCTAGCAAAATTGCGATTGTTTCGTTGCTTGTGTGACACGTAGCACTGTATTGCTGAAAATAAACGTCGTCCACATCAATATCTTCTAATTCCGGCCATAAAAAATTATTAATCATAGCTCGGTAGCGCTATCCATTAACAGTAACAGTTGCACCAGCCTCATTTTTGAAAAAGTAGGGTGCAATAACACCGCCAGCCCCAAAATCACACCAAACAATGACGTTGAGTATGTAAAGATTTTTCAAAAATCATTCTTGGATTTTCTGAGCTCCAAATGCGACAATTCTGCTTATTAACTTTTTTGATAAAATTCCGGATCATTTTGATGCATTTGAAGGACCCCATCAGCAAAAATACGACGTTTATGGTGATTGACCGGCTTGAGTTAACTGAACTTTAAAAGCCTTAAGACTTAAGTTTTTATGCAAAATACGGTGTAATGTTGTTTGTGGAATGTTTAATTCCAAAGATCGACTAGTAATCAACTAACCTGGGTTTTCTTCAACACTACGAGCTACATCAGCAATATTCTCATGTGTTCTTAAGCAATGCATACGGTTTCGATTCTTCACATCACAAACTTGTCCTAACAGCTCAAATTTTTCCACCAAGTTTACTATTGCCGGCCGAAAAGGTGCTTTACGACTAAAAAGTGCTTTAGTTTTGAGAACGGTGACAGAAATTTTTTCACCATTTTTGTAGTGAATTTTAATAATTTCAATGCGTTGTTGGAGCGTGTATCGTTCCATTTTTAATAATGGCGTAGTTTTTACTTGTCAAATGTCAAAAGGTAATACTTTTAAATTTGACAGCTGCCCAAGCTTGTTATTTAAAATGAAACTTCTTATTAGAAAACCTTTTATATGGAGTAGAACCAAAAGAATTGTAAAGCAGACTCCGCATACCATTACCAAACCTAAATGGCTAAACTGCAGCGTTAGAATAACTAACTATTTTCTGATCCAAGTTGACAATACATGGCTTGCACAAAACCAACACAAAAAAATTGGCTAAGATAAATGCAACACATGCATTTATTGCAATGCAGTAGATAACATAGAACACACGGTATTTGGGTGCTGTAAGTAGGTGACAGAAAACAGTTTAAACACCAACATTATTGTAAAAGCTTTGCTCAAGTTCAAATAAAATTTAGAGTGCGCCAGAAAATTGTTAGGCAAAATTAGAAGAAAAAAAGAAGAAGAAGAAACATAGTCCAAGTAGACAGACCGGGCTGTGGTAACATGACTACCGTTTCAAAAAAGTGCTTAGCGAACAACAAATTGGTTGAGCGTATGCCGTGTAACCTAAACAAAGTAAAGTTAAAGGTTTTAGGATATGTTTGGCAATTTTTGATAACATTATTATAAAAAATTAATGTTTTTTAACTTGAGTTTCATATTTTTTGCATGAGAACAGTGCAGTGCTTATTAGTAATTTGCTCTGCCTACTACTGGAGATCTAAAGAATTTGTTCTTAATAAGACTTTTACCACATGCGGTACACTACTTTTTATTTTACAGTTTTTATTTATTAAAACTTAATTATATTTATGCTATGTTGTCACTTTATTTGTTAAAACTTTAATATATTCAGACGTAAAATGTAAAAATTAATTTTATTATTTGTGTTTACTTTTACTATTATTTTATTAAATAAAACAATTTTGATTTTTGATAAACTTATATAGAGTATATCTAACTTTATAAAATATTATAACTTCAATAGTGTCAATTATTTAAAAACTAGTTGATAAAATATCCATTTACCAGTCAATTCTAACGTTAATTTTATAAAAACTAAAAGTTATATTTAAAATTTTGGTTTCTCCCACTTTTTTGGGACAATGCTCACATACCAAGACATACTAAAAACATCTTCATTGCGAATTGTTACATTCCATACCATTCTATATTTTCCAAATGGCAGCGTTGGTGGCAGTTTGTCCGGATTCGATCGTAAATTTTTAAAGTAATAAGTATTCTTAAATAATAAAAAAAGAATTAAATTTAAGTTTGCGCAATAAAATTTAATTTACCGGTTTAACAGGACAACGAAAAGTTATATTAGTATCCATCATTTCATCATTAAGTCCATATGCATTGTCTTCAAATATTTTACAAATGGGTATATTAGTTTTCAATGCAGGATTTATTTTGTATTCATTGTTTGAGAAAATATACAACTGAGCTATTAGCTATATTTGAATAATGATAATATTAATACGTTACTGTGATAAATTATTACTTACGTGTGGTCTTTTTAGTGGGAGTAGTAATTTTACAACCATAGAGTATGATTTCATCGATTTATTGAAATTCCCATTGAAGACATTCATATTGCCAATATATTTATTATTTTTGTAATCCAATTTCATGTCACTTTTTTCTATAATGTACATACTTGGTAAACTGTAAGTCTGAAACAATTTAGTTACATTCAAAAATCTGTACTTGATTATTTAATATATTACATATTGAACAAACAAATATAATATTAAAAAGAGAAACATTTTTTAGACTGTTTCATTGCACACTAAATATATTGTTTAGAATATATTATATGTATACGTTTTCAATATAATAATTATAATAACATTAGTTTAACGTTTATTATTATATCAAGTTATACAAAACAAATTTTTGCTGGAGATAAAATTGTATTGTACATTAGTTCCGCCAAAACAATGTTTCATTGAAGCTATATCAGATCTTAATATTATAAAAATAATTACTATAAAATTGTTATTTATCGTATTTATGTTAAAATTATAGATAATAATGGTACAGCAACAACAAGTACAACTAAAATAAGTAATTTTTATGACCAAAAGTTTGTTTTCAAAATTTTAATTATTTTTTTGTAATGACAATATTTTAAGACTGTGCTTGACAATTACATTGTAATCGTATTTTAACATAAATATTTATTGATTTTGATTAGTTATAAAACTAATTTTATTTTTTCATTATGTACATACATTCTTTCAACAATTAATTTTTTTTATACGTTCTATATATTTAGAAAAATAAACTAATTTAATTTTGCAACTTTAGTAATATATATTTATATCAATAAAATATTTGTGGTAAAAAATTTAAAAAGTGTTTTATTTTATTATTATATTGGATTAACACATAATAAAGGTCTCAACCAAATTTTGGATTTATTCAGGTTTGTTTTTAAATTTGCTTGATGAACACAGTTGAATACTTATTAAAGATTCTGGATGTGTTCATTTAACGTCTTAGAATAATTATACTAATAACGCAACAAATACTTTAGGTTTCAGTTTCCGACAAACGATTTAATTCAAGAGACGTTGGAATGCAGCAGAAGCAAAGTAATGATTTGTTTTTTGTTTGGTATGAGAATCTTCCTTAAGACTTGTGTCGGAATTAATTTTATAGCTGTCCATCAGCTATACTTCCCCCTAACTAAAATCCTAGAAGTTTATATCTCTAGACGCATTGATCTTTCTGCTTAATTGATAATCATCTTATATAGGAGCTCCTTCTGGTATACCTTGAACTGTTTGAAGTAGTTTTTATAGATGTCAGTCTGTTCAGAATCCTTGTCCACTAGACTGACGTTATATTTTTCAAGCTCGTTGAACTTCTTTCGTTGTTTTTTTTTAAGATCTTGATTTTTCTGGGGTTGGATGTAGCTTTATGCTAGAAAAAATCTGAATTAATTACATAATTTCTTAATGATATTATTTAGACAAACTTATTAGTTGATTATTAATTGATTAAGTAAATTACTCAATTAATCATCTGTGACTATTTTGCAGTTTTTTTAGTCTTTCCAGTTGGGTGTAGCAGCGGTTATTTCTTGAGGTGTTGATTGATTGGCTGTTTGCAGTTAAATTGCAAGCCAAAAAGCAAAATAAAAACCAAACGCTATTCATTTAAAATAAAATTATTTTTTGTGCAGTAATAGTGGTATTTTTTTTACTTTCTCATCAAAAAGTGTATTTATTATCAAAATGAATTTGTCGACAGTGTTAACGAAATGCCACCTATTAGGATAAAAGCTAAACTGTTTGTGTGTGAAGGAGATTGTACTACTCATACAAAAGTAAGACTCTGAGTGCCAACACAGGTACAGCTATTAGAGACAAATGAAAAAAAAAGACCAGGAACAGAAACAGAAGGTATAATAGTGAACAAACAGGGCGTAACATATGCAGACTTGTTGAGACAGGCAAAACTACAGATAAAAGGATCTACATTCAAGGAGATAAGAGAAACAAAAGAAAGAGAATTATTACTAATAACAAAGAGAAATGAAACCGAAAAAGAGGAAACAACGTACTTACAGAACTAGTAATTATCAAAGATATTAGTAGTCTCCACCAGAGAAGAAATATTGGAAAAAATTATGAACAAAGTAAACACAGAAGAAAGTATGATAATATCCATAAAGAAATGATATAAAGAAAAACAAACAGCTATAGTCAAGATGGACAAAAAAGCAGGAGAACAGATAATAAGAGAAGGAAGAATAAACATAGGACTCATAAAATGTTGAGTAGAAAAAGTAACATCAAACGAGAAAAAATGTTACAAATGCTGGATGAAAGGACATGTAGCGGCGGAATGCAAAGGAGAAGATAGGCCATTGCTATGCATAAAATGCGGAAAAGGGGTACATGAGGTTGCAGAATGCAAGAACAGAAAATATTGTATAGAATGCACAACGGTAGGACACAGAACGGAAGATAAAAGATGTTTGGCTACAAAAAAAAAGAAACAATAAAAACGAAGAAGAATATAGAAGACAACGACTCCAGTAACTAGAGACAACACAAGGAGTAGATAATAAAAACCAAAATGTATTAGTTTATACAAACAAACATAGGGAGGGGAAGAGAGGTACACGATATACTGATAGCAACAGCAGAGAGAGAGGAAATAGACCTAGTGATAGTGAGTTAGCCAAATAAAAACAACTAAATGGTAAGTAGATAAGAGACAATAAAACAGATGCTGCTATTTTAGCTAGGGGAAGATGTAGAGACAAAGTGGAAAAATGGGGAACACCAAAAGAAGGAATAGTGTGAGTTGAAGTAGAAAGTATAATAGTATACAGCTGTTATATCAGTCCAAACTGCGGAATGGAATACTATCGGGAGTGGATAGAAGAATTAGAGAACAGTTTATTAAAAAAACAGAAAAGCAAAAAAATTATAGTAGAAGGAGATTTCAATGCAAAATCACCGAGATGAGGAGGATATAAGAGAAAATTTTTTAGAGAAAATGATAGCTGGGTTACTTTACCATTTGCAACAAAGGAGACAACCTACGTTCGTAAGAGGAAGCTCAAAATCACATATTGACATTACCATAGCAACATGGGAAATAGCAGGTATAGTGATTGAATGGAACGTGACAAAAGACGAATCACTGAGTTTACACAAACATATACAATATAATACTAAGGAGAAAGGAAAACAGGAGAAAAGGTAGATGGAACGTAAGAAGAATGAACAAAGAGAAGATAAAAAAAGCCATGAAAACAGAAGAAGTTACAAAAACAAAAATATACAGAAAAGATGCGAAAGATACTCAGAAAAGCTGCGGATGAAGCAATTCTAAGGTACAGAGAAGGAGGGCATAATAGGACCATACTGGTGGTGCGAGGAAATAAAATAATGCAGAAAAAAAAATACAAACAGGAAAAAAAGTCTATAGACAGAGAAAAAAAAGAGAAAATACAGAGAAAACAAAAGAGGAACTAAGAACTAAAAAACGACAAAAAAATCTTTAAAAAAGCAATCCGGGATAGCAGAAGAATGCTGAAAAGAAATGATGGAATTTATAGACGGTGATCCTTGGGAAAAACCGTACAAAATAGTGATAAACAAACTGGGAAGAAGAGCAAAACTTAAAAGAAAAAGAAGGAGAAAAAGTCATAATTAAAAAATTGTTTCCCAAGGGAGAACCGGTAGAAGAACAAAAAAATGAAAGAGAAAAAAAAAGTCATGGCAACAGTGGAAAAGATAAAGAAAATCATAGAAGAATTGACAAACAACAAAGCACCAGGTCCGGACAAAATAACAACAGAGATTGTTAAAGCAGCTCTAGACGGGAATGAGGTAGAAATAACTCAAATAATCAACAGATGCCTGAAAGACGGATTTTTTCCAGAATGTTGGAAAAAAGCTACCCTAGGAAAAGCGCCTTTATACAGGCTAATATGCTTAATAATCACACTAGCTAAAATAATGGAGAGAGTCATTGTACGGAGAATAGAACAAGAATTAGAAGAAAAAGGAGGATGGGAAAAGAAACAATACGAATTTACTAAGGGAAGAACAACCTCAGGAGCTATAGACAAAGTAAAAGCAATAGCAAAAGAAACAAACAGTGGAACGCAAAGGAAAAGGCAACACTGTGTAATGATAGCGTTGGACATACAGAACGCGTTTAACAGCGTGTTATGAGAAGTAATTATAGAGGCGGCATAGAAAAGAGAACTGAAGAAGAAGAAAACAATCAAGATCATATGGAGCTACTTACAGGTTAGAAACCTAGTGACTAAGAACGGAAGATTCAAACTTACAAGAGAGATACTAAGTTACTTCGAATGAGGTTGCCGGAAAGCGTGAAAATAACGGCATTTGCAGACGACATAGCAGTAGTAGATAGAGTCGTAGAAATAGAAGTACTAAAACAAAGAATAGAGTTAGAAATTGATATGATACAAATATGGATAAGATAAGAAGAATAATAGAGAAACAGGTATGATACAGGTAGGAAACCAAGTGTTAACCATAGGGAAAAAATCAAATACCTTGGGGTAAAACTTGAAGCAAAGGGTTGAAATGAACAGGTTAAAGAAGCAGTCATGGTAACAAAGGAAATGGAGTGAAAGCTCGGTAGACTCATGCTAAACAACGGAGGTCCAGGAGAAGAAGTCAGAAGGTTAATAGCAACAGCAGCAAGAAGCAAATTGTTAAACGCCTCAGAAACATGGCCATAATGACAAAAAAAAAACAGAAATGAAATAAGAGAAGCTACAAGAGCCAGTTCGTTAAGGATCTGCAGGGCTTGCAGATCGGTGTCTTAAGAGGCAGTATGATGGTGGAAAAAAGAATAGAAATAAAGAAACTAATAAAAAACAGGAACCAGTAAAAAGGATGCTAAGTTAAGAGCAAGAGAAAAGACAATAGAAAGATGGCATAGACAGTGGAATAGAGGAGAAAAGGAAGAATGGACAAGAGAACTAATCCCGGAGTTAAAAGAGTGGGTAGAGAACAAACCCGAGACGTGCTATTATACAACACAAATACTGACCGGACATAGAGCCTTTGGAAAGTTCTTGCAAAAAAATAAAAAAATTAAGGAAGAGGAAAGATGTATATTCTGTCAGGAAGAAACACACAATAATGCAGAACACACTCTAGTAGAATCCGAAGCGTAGGATGAAGATAGAATAGAACTAAAAAAAATACTGGAAAGCAAAGTGGATAAAACAACAATTATTAAGAAACCCCCAAGAGATGAAAATAAATGGAGGGCGCTAAAAAACTTTGCAACAAAAAGTACTAACAAAAAAAAATGAGTAGTTTGACAATGGAAGAATATAGAAAGAAAACAAACAAACAAACAATAGAAACAAACACACAAAATAAAAGCCATAAAAAAAGGAGAGAAACGAGAAAAACAAAATGAAAACAACAAAACAGAAAAAAAGATCAAACAGAAAGAAATAACGAAAAACAAGACAATTATGCATACCAAGAAATAGAAGAAAATAAAAGAACATTTACAGAAACTAAGATACCAAACAAATTTGCAAAGATAAGGAGAAGGAGAAAAGAATTGCTGAAGGAATGCAGATTAACAGAAATAACGAGGCAGATACCAAATGATAGGTACGCTATCTCGAAGTTGACGGAAAACGCATTTTTTGAGATGGTCAGAATATACCTGGCAACGAGAGAACACAAAGAAGTAATCCCAGATGGAGATACAAGGATATCACAGGAGGTAAAACTAACAAATTTAGGACTGCCAAAAGGAATACAGCTAATGGAACTTCATAAACTATTCATAAAGAAAAGAGGATACAATGAAGAAGAAGTGAACAAAGACCTAAGAAAACTAAGAACGCATCTAAGGACAAACCAAATAATTAGAATAAATAACACACGGATTAAAGAAAGAAGAGAATGTAAAGCTGGATGTCAGTGCAGATAAAAAGGATTTAAAAAAAGACAAGAGAGACAGAAAAAAGATAGGGGCTGTAGAGAGAGAAAAGGGCCGGGGACAGCATGCGCGCCACAGATTCTGTGTGAAAATCCGCGAGGCAATAACCAGCCTACCTCGAACTACTGCCAAATCTAGACTAGTTTGACAAGGACATATAACAACAGGATTTACGCAGAGAAGAAAACCGAAAGGTATTGCCATGCGCAAGTCATTCCTAAGGGCCACTTCTCACTACGTCAAAAAAAAAAAAAAAAAAAGAAAAGATTGTATTACAGTTAAATCCTTACACGGACAGGCAACGGCATTTTTAGCGCGTTTTATATGAATCAGATGACTAAAATAAATTTATTGTTTAAAGATAATAAATAATGTATTTTATGTAAATTGCCTTTTCATACAGTAAAAGACACATACACGTGTTTCAAGGTATGCACCCAACATCAGTGTGCCTAGCATCTCACTGGTCAAAAAAACAATTTACATAAAAACCCAGTAACTATTAAACAATTTATGTTATTAATGTGTCAAAGGTGTTAACGCAATGCTTCCTATTAGGAATGCATATTTTTATTTTATGTCAAAGTGCCATTTTTTAATATTGTGTGTTAGAAGCCTCAGCAGAAATTAGTATTAAATACAGGCCAACAAACAGAAAGATATAACAAATATAAATAATTGAGTACAAAAATTAACAAGGACGGAGGATTTAAACCAGAGATCAAAAAGAAAAATACACAAAGTAAAAAAGCAATATCACTGTTCAATTTCAATCTAAAACTAGATTATTTTAAAATTAGCAAAAACTTGTACCACATATGATTTAGAAGTTTGAACAATTAGCAGTAAAATGAAAAAAGCCCTAAAAGCTACTAAAATAAATTTCTAGAAAAAATCTACAGTGAGATGTAGTAAAAAAATCAACAACGCCAGAATAAAAGAAATATTGCATGTGGAAAGAACAATTACAGATGATGGTTTGGTCTCGTTCAGAGCATGGAAAAAGACAATTTACCAAATCAAAATGTATTGAAAATTTACAGCACAGAACTTGGATTTAGTAGCATAGAAAAATAGAGTATAGAGAGAAAGTAATGGAAAGCTATAACCAATTTGATAGAATAGTAAAAAGTTAAAAAAAGCTTAACTTTTATTGTCAACCAAGATTTTCTTTTTTCCGCCATTTTGAAAAAAGCAAAAAGCAATAACTCAGTTTTCCGACAATAAACAAAATTTGTGGTAATTAAATTAAAAAGAGGCAAAAAGAAATCAATAAGTGTTTATTTCATTGTAAAAAGGATGGTATCCCTTTAACATTTAAAAACAATATCAGTCAATTGGCCGCCACGGTTACTGTTGCAGTACCACATTCTTTTCATAATATTTTCCATGACCAATTCGCACATTTGCGGCTGTATGTCCTTGATAATTTTACGAATTTTATCTTTAAGGTCTTGAATCGAGCATTGGTATATACCTTATCATTGGTATATACCTTATCTTTCACGTGGCCCTAAAGAAAAAAGTCTAAAGGTGTTAAATCACAAGATCTCGGCGGCAATTGTGATCACTTCTTCGAGAAATAACACGGTCAGGAAACTTTTCTTGCAAAATTGCAATTGTTTCGTTGCTTGTGTGACACGTAGCGCCGACTTGCTACAAATAAACGTCAACCACATCAATATCTTCCAATTCCGGCCATAAAAATCATTAATCATAGTTCGGTATTGCCATCCATTTACCGTAACAGTTACACCAGCCGCATTTTTGAAAAAGTAGGGTGCAATCACACCGCCAGCCCAAAAACCGTACCAAACAGTGACACTTTAAGGATGCAAAGACTTTTTAACAATCATTCTTTTATTTTTTGAGCCCCAACTGCAACAATTCTGCTTATTTTTTGATAAAATTCCGAATCATTTTGATGCATTTGAAGGACCCAATCAGCGAAAATTGACCGGTTTGAGTTCTTGTGTTAACTGAACTTTAAAAACCTTAAGACTTAAGCTTTTATGCAAAATACAGTGTAATTTTGTTTGTGGAATGTCTAGTTTCAAAAATTGACAAAGAATTGACAAACCTGAGTTTTCTTCAACACTACGTGTTACATCAGCAATATTCTCATATGTTTTTGAGCAATGCACATGGTTTCGATTCTTCACATCACAAACTTGTCGCAACAGCTCAAATTTTTCCACCAGGTTTACTATTGCCGGCCGAAAAGGTGCTTTACGACGACCAAAAAGTGCTTTAATTTTGCTAACTGTGACTGAAAAATTTTCACAACTTTTGTAGTAAATTTTAATCATTTTAATGCGTTGTTGATGCGTGTATCGTTCCAATTTTAATAATGACGTAGTTTTTACTTGTCAATTGTCAAAAGATAATAGCTTTTAAATTGACAGCTGCCCAAATAGCCTGCTATTCAAAATGAAACTTTTTATTGGAGAACCGTTTATATAACCCTTATTGGCACTAAAAGTCTAAGATCAAAATAGACAATAATCTATCGGAAGAGATAGAGATTACACGTAGCGTTTGCCAAGGTTGCGTGCTTTATTTCTTGCTGTTAAATGTGTATAGCGAAGCTATTATTTAGGAAACCACAGCAGAATACTCCAAAGGCATAGTTATTAACGAAGAGGTGGTTAAAAATCTGACGACACAATACTATTTGCAGGGAACGTTAAACATTTTTAAAGTTAAGTGGAACGCTTCAATACTTTATGTAACAACTATGAGCTAAAGATGAATATAAACAAAACTAATAATCATCACAAAAAATAATACCAACAACAAACACTTGTATATATCTGGTACGCGCGTAGAGATATATAAATATCATAAAACACTGGTCACCCAAAACGCTAAACAAGAGAAGAAAGAAATAAGAGCTTGCATTAAAATCGCTAGAGCAGTATTTACTAAAATAAAAAAACTATTCTGCAGTCGCAACATCAACTTGAATCTAAGGATACGGATGCTGCGCTGCTACGTATTTTTTACTTTACTATACGGAGTGGAAGCGTGGACCCTAAAAAAACAGACATAAACAGACTGGCGGCATTCAAACGATGGTGCTATAGAAGAATACTGAAGATATCGTTGGTAGACAGAGTCACAAACATAGAAGTGCTTAAAAGAATCAACAAAGAAGAAGAAATAATAAATACTATCAAAAAAACTACAGTACATGGGTCATATCATAAGAGGGAAGCAATACAGGTTGCTAAAACTAATTATAAAAAAAAAAGATAATGGGTAGAAGAAGTCTTTTGATCGGTTTATGAGAGTATAAAACCCTTAAAAAAGAATCTACAATTTGTTTTAGTTTTTTTGTTGTTTTTTATATTAATCGCATGTTTTGTTTAAAAACCTCAATTTTAAAAAATAAATTTACTTATGAAATCAATCAGAAATTTTTTGTAGAATCCAAATCAGGCGCCATTTTAAGTCTATACCCTGTCTATAAGCCGCAAAAGCCATAAAACCATGTTTTTGTTCTCAGTGGACTGAGCAAAAAAGAGCATTTTTTAAGTTTTTTTTTAACCGCCAAAGTTGAAGTATTTAAATGTAAATTAATTGGAAAATATAATTTTTTTTTGTGTATTTGGGTTTTAAGAGTCTAAAACTCAAAAAATCTGCAAAGCAGGCTATTCTTCAACATAAACTCTTACAAATGCACGTTTAGCCGCGCTCAGAGAAACAATACACCAAATATTATTAAAATTTAAATTTTGGGGACAATTTTACATGGAAAATAGTCAGTGTTGTACTCATCGTCTATTTAGAAAAAAATGTTTACAAAATTTTCAGGCAATAAATGCGTTGAAAATTAATTATATAAACACAATAGGGTGTGGTTCAAAACTTTTTTTTAACAAATTTTGATAAGCTCCAAGTGGATTTATGTTTGAATGCCAAAAATAATAATATTTTCAAATTTTGGCGCCGATAGATCAAGTCTAGATTTGTGTCGCAAGCGCAAAAACTATCAAACAAAGAGTAAATTGGCCCAAAATTGGTTCAAGCAACAAAAGATGTCTTTGTTAAACTTCTAAAATAAACTTAAAAAATATAATCCAAATAATCTTAAAAAAAAAATTAAAAAAAAAAATTATGTAAATGTAGAACAAATTTGTTTTTTTCTAGATGGGTTTTTCTACGCCAGAGCGCGACACTGCCTATTTGCTATGAAGAATTGATTGCAAAATATTTAATTTAATAATATTTGGTGTATAGTTTCTCTAAAAACTGCTAAATGTGCATTTCTAAAAGATTATGTTAAAAAATAGGCTTATTTTTGCAGTTTTTTTGAGATTTAAGCCTTTCAAGCCAAATACGCAAAACAAATTTATTTTTTTCAATTAATTTACATTAAAATACGTCAACTTTTGCGGTTAAAAAAAATAAAAATGCTCATTTTTGCCCAGCTCACTGTAAATTTATTTTTTTTAGTTAAAATTACGGTTTTTAAACAAAAAATGCGATTAAGATAAAAAACAACAAAAAAACTAAAACAAATTGTAGAATTTTTTTTAAGGGTATTATACCCTCATATATAGATCAAAAGGCTTCTAATAAGCTATAAAAACTAAAAAAAAAAATACATAAGCAAGTTTCTCAATTTTTTTAAAATTTTATTTACAAAAAAATTGTTCGCAATAAATCTGTCAAAACCGTTGTTTTCCAGACTTTGAAAGTTTTACAAAGTTATGAAAAAATGCTCATTGATAGCACACGCAATAATAACAGCTATACGTTTTTGTTTGTTTCATTCTTAGTAAAAATAAATATCAAAGTATAAAAAAATTAACTTAAATTTTTTTATCAACATTTGATCAACTATGAATAGTGTGAATTGGTCATGAAAAATGTTACTCATTGAGAAAAATACATTGCGTAACTCCAAACATTGCTATCAAGCTTGAAACTGTAATTCCACGTATTCTCAAAACTAAATTGGTTTTTAAAGTTGCACATTTTAGTATGATTTCAATATTTTTTTACAATAAAGATAAATAGCGGGTTTGCAGTCTATAAACGTTTTTATTTTAAAACTGTATGTCAACTTTTACGCAACATTGTACCTACAAGCTTGAGCTTAATTTGGTTTTACGGGAATTTTAAAGTGAAATAATTTAATGGAGAATGCAACAGTTAATATAGAATACATTACATAAAAAACGTGTATTAAACTCAACCTTCATATTAATAGTATTATTTTTTGTATAATACCTTGACAATCAATAATAGATAAAAAATTATAGAGTGAGAAATAACAACAAAAATTATATAGTTGCAATTGTACGTTAAAGAGCCAAATGCCAATGTGCCATTTTTTGAATAATTTAATAAAAAAATTTTTTGAATTATCTGCTGTTTAGCTTTATTTCTGAATTAGGCTACTTGGCAATTAGTTTGTTTTCTCCAAGCCATTAAGTAACATCTTTTCTCACTGTCCAATAGTCAACTATTTTTGTATATAAAAGCTTAGGCGCTAACTACTTTCACGGGTTGGTCACTGTCGATAGACTGACAGGCATCTGAGGTGCCTTCAGTTTGTCATATCTTATTAGATTGTTGGCAGTTGTTGAAACAAAGAATTGCGTCTGAATTATCACCCAGTTTGTCAATTGTCTTGAGCGATCAAATTGCTGATGTTGATCGTTTGCTTAAATTTGTTTGCTGGAGTAGACTAGGTATATGGATATAATTGTTAATTTATTGTGATTAATGTTTGTGTATTATAAAATCCAGCAGTGTTTAAGACCTTTTTGCACTCTAGATAGTGTTGGAATTATCTAGTCATTTTTTGCTATTGTTTTTAATAGATTGTAAACGTTTATTTTGTCTTTGTTATTTATACTTAGTTTTACTAGTTAAGACGCTTTGAGTTATCATGCGTTTTAATTTGTTGAGTTTGCTGCTTATTAAGATATCATACGCAAACCGCAGATGGTTTGAGTAAATCCGGTCTATGTTAATAACTTTTGTGTTTCAGGACAGTTTTTTAAATACATCCTTTATGGCCAAGATAAATAACTTCTTCTTGGCGGATGTTTCTGATAAATCAAATTGAATTTGTCTTTAAATACTTGATAATTATAACTAAGAGTATTGCGTTATGATATATGTATTTTATAAGGTTAGAGTATCTCAAGTCTGTTCTGGCTGCGCCCATTGCAATTAAGATCGTTCACGTCTTTACTGAATTGAATAGAATAGAGAGATATGTCATATTTAGTATTTTTTTCTATCAAGTTACTGATTGTTTGGTAGGTAGTCGGTGATACGGAATTTTTTTCTGAACCCTGCCTGTTTGACCGGCTGCAAAAATCCAGTTTTTGTGATGATTTTTGTTAGAAGTGTGTAGTGATTGTTGACTTATTGGCCTGTAGTTTTCCATATTGGCTTTATCAACTTTTTTTTTAAGCAGAATTATTTCTGCGTTTTACTATGTGTTTGGGATTTTTTTTGGTGAAGGCACTTATTAAAAAGTATTCTAATTGCGTGTTTTAACATTTCTTTGCTTATATCTATCATTTTGCTTGTTATTCTATCTTTACCAGGCAATTTTCTGTTTTTTATTTGTCTGAGCGCTAACATGTTTTTTTTTTAATCAATATTAGAGATCTTTTTGGTTACACATTTTGCACTCTTTGTTGTTGTTTTTATTGGTAACAATTATTCCTTGTGTATTCTTTACCCTCATGTTTATATTATTTTTTATGGTGTTGTATGTTTTTACGTCTTTTTGGACTTTTTTTTTAGTTGGTTATATGTGTTTGATTTTTTGCTTAGGTTAGCATGCTTATCTTTTTAGTAGCAGTTTTAATGTTTTATGTTATTTTGCGCCAAGGCAATTATTTTCATGCTTAATTGTTGTTTATAGTTTTTCTTCTTCAAGTGTCTTTTGATACTCGCTCTGCTTTTGTATAATTTTTGTTGTTGTTACACATCAAGGATTTTATACTAACTTCTTACTCAACTATTCTTTAGTCACTTATGGTATTAAATTTATTTAGTACCAATACATCTGTACATATTCTTTGCTTGTTACTGATGATGCAATCAAATTTGTTTTTAACATTTTTATTGCGACTTTTCCAAGTTCACTTTTTTAGTATTGGTTTTTTTTTATGTAAATGTTTATATAATAGAGGTGTTTATTTTGTATGTAGTCAATTAGCATTTTTTTTTTCGTAATTTTTATTGTCCACTTCAATGTTTATAAAACCGTGATTTTTTTCTTACTAAAGGTGCCTACTTACATATCAATGGTGTTTGGTTTCGTGACATGTTAACAAACTTGGATTGAAATTAGAATAAACGTAAATGACATAAGACTACAGCTGGATGACGCAAATTGCTACAAGCAAAACAATGGCATTATTGCAGTTTCCAAATAATGTTAATTTTTGTTATTTGAAAATAAAATTTTAAATTGAATTTTTTTTTTTTTTCATCTTCGTCTCTGAGCTACGCCACTGTTTATACTGTTAGTGTTTAAAGCAAAAATTTAAAAAAAACGTTATTTTTAAAACAATAATAAAACAATTATTTTTTAGCATCTTAAATATAACCGGTTGAAAATTTTAAGACATCTTGTATGTTGAACATATTTACGTTTAATAAGTTATACAATTTACAAAAGTACTAAATCAATTGTTATATTTTGTCAAATGGTGCTTTTATGGTTTCCGCAGAATTAATTTTGTTAACATCTTGTGGTTGTTTCACAGGAGTGTAATAATTCAGTATTCAAATTGTAAGGATATGTTGATGACAATACTAAGCCGACAAACTTCAATGCAATCTCCGTTATCTACCTTTTGTGATTCAGGCCTAAACTTTGTTTATTCCTTCGACTTCGTTATCAACTCGATTTGAATAAAAATACAAGCAAGTGATTGGTTCTATCCCCGCAGACCGTATCTGATTTATGCTGATTGCAAATAAAACTGCATACGCGTCTGCAATACATGCTCGTACATACAAACTCGAAAAAAACCTTCGCTAACATTGCCAATTTGCATGCGTTAACCGGTAATAGTCAGTGCAGGCCACAATACAGGAGTAGTCCTCGACAAGAAATGACATTAAACATTCATAATAAAAAGCATCCCCCAAACCCTTCGTTGTGTATGTGTGTATATATCTGCATAGATAATAATGGATATGTGCTTCCCATCCATCCATTCAAATATAACCTCTATATTTTATATAATTAAAGACGCGCGTTCGTTCGCGCCGATGCCGCTCTCGAATGTATTGATGTGTTTGTACCATTACCAACCCCTTAATAAAAGGGAGGTTTTGCATATCCCTGATTTATTGGCTCTCATCAAAGCGCTATTGTGCTCCGCAGAGATGGACCATTTGCATTAAGCTACTATCTCGACGGATATCTATCGGTTCTTAGAATGTGACGCCACTACTACTCGAATGCATTATTTACAACACTTACAGCGCATAAGTTACACCCCAGGGTAATTATTTCAATCAAGGTTGATACAAAAGGAGTATGCATATATCTAGAGGGTAATTTATATTCATTTCTTCTGCGATATTACACTGTCGAATATTTATGATCAATATTTCTCTCCCATTTTTTCGGTTGTATACATTTGTAGAGAGAAATTAGATTTGCAACCCTTTGTTTGATACATGACTTTGCAAATTGAGATTTATTTTATTCTAGTAATTTACAATAAAATTTGTTAAGATATAATTAGTATATTATTTCAAACTTGCTTAAGAATTGAATTGAGTTTCAATATAAAATTGTTTAAACATTACAAGTATTAAATTTTGTAATATGCTTAATTTGGTAATATGGGAAAGAAGATCAAACGTTTCCGTAACGCATACATTTTTCCTTTTAAATCGGACGCGATTGCCAGATGTCAAACATCGACTGCGACTCCGGGGTTGCATCACAAAAGAGAACGAGAGATTGTCCTATTCTAATATCTCCGGTTGAGTTATAGATTCGAAGCCGATATTCAAATGAAGCTCACCCTCGCCGCTGAAGGGTTGCGCGAATATTCACAATCATATTTTCTCCAAGGGTGCACACGCCAAGCGAACGAACCCTTCCTATAGAAGAGGGAGTAGTAGAAAATTACCACCTTAAATAGACTGGGAATGTTTGAATTTTTATAAAAACCAAATATTTTAATTCGTATTAAACAAGGGGATGATGTTACAAAGTCTTTCAGGTGACTATACTAAGATCTTAAGGGTGGCGCATTAATGTTTTAGGGGGTTATGATTTCAGTTTTAATTTACGACATCCGTCGCGAGTTACATGTACAAACACACGCGAGAGGAGAGTGAATAATCATTCTTATCCATTAGAATGTACAAAAGGCCTAAGTTTAACCATTCCGTTTCAGAATAGCTAACTTAACATTAGTAATCTTAAGAACTTGTATGTTAGGATAACACATTAGCGCGACTTTGACGCCTTCGTTTGGAATGCGACCGGCGGGGTCGGAACGGGTCGAGGGGGTGTGCGAGCGGGTTGCGTTGGTTTAATTAAGAATAAGGGCGGCATTACGAGACTGACAATTGTAGAACACTCTCTAAGAGGTTGAAAGTATAATGAAGGTAATGTATGCAGGGAAAGCACTGAATAGGCATGCATGGAGTTTTCAGTTACACTTACGTGTTAATGCGATGCTTCGGGTCCTCAGATCACGTATTCATGGAACCGTCCCGTTCTCATAATCTCAGATATATACATTTTAATGTTAAATTATAAATAATATATTACTGTAGAATAACCCCATTAAGAACAACGGCATTTTTCTGCAAAAATATTATTCTACACCAAATATTGTTTCCGTGTATTGAAGATTAATAAATGGTTTTGTAAATAATTTGTAAATAAAGAATTAGTTATTAAATGCAAGTGAGATACTTGTAGTACAAATTTACATAAAGAATGTTTTTAATTGAATATTAATTTCTATACTTTTATAGTGATATAATAGTTTTTCTTAATTTGATTGATTTTACAAAAAAGTATTCCTATTTAAAGATTAAAATTGTTATTTGTTTACAAAACCAAATAAAATACACTAAATTAAAATAGTATTATACAATTTGCAAAAGTCAAAATTGCTGAAGTAACATATCCGTTATTTTAACTTTTAAGTTTTTTGATATTTAAGCGTTTTAATGAGTTTGAGTTGTATAATTTTATACCTACATGAGTACTTTCAAACTGTGCTGATTAGTACTTTGCTTTTTTTTTTTCTTATGGCTTGTACTATACATCTTATTATTAACAAACCCCAATTACATTTTTTTTAAATAAATAAATTGTATATTAAAAAACAAGTTTTAATGCATGCATCTTAGATTAAAAACAAAGACAAAGGCACGTTTTTTATACGACAAATGCAATAAAAAAAAATTTACACAATTTTTTTTTTATTTGCATTTCTAATTTATTATAATCAAAATAACTATTACAATTAGCGATAAATAATAAAATCCTGTTTTTTAATAAACTTACAATACCCAATAGCGTTTTTAATAAGATTATTATAAACGCAAAATATAAAATAAAACAAACTGGATTATATAAATTGGTAGTGGATGGTAGAAACTTCTTACAAAAGCGTTCCCAGGTGGCAAATAAGAAAATTACACACGCAGACTAGCACTTATACATAATCTTAGTTTAGCAACAAACATTTTTTTTTAATTTTTTTCTTTGTAAACTATAAATCTCTGTTACTTTAAACTTTTTGGTCTAACTTAGGTCATATTTTTGACTACCAATACTAGGCTAAAAAATTAAAAATCTTTACACTATTTTTACAAACTAAATATCTGCCAGTAGACATAAGTAATGAAATACATTGCAGGAACTTTAGAAAAAAAAAAAAATCAGATGAATAGCACCGTTTCTTTTTTAGGGGGTTTACAATCATGATTGTTATTTTGATTTTAGAGTAGGCATTTTGAAAATTTTTTAGATATTGTATTAAACCATTTCCTTAAAATGTGCAACCCCAAAATTTTACGCCTACTAACGTTACGTCTGCTTACATTTTTTTCCTGAATCAAAAACTTGAAGCAATTTTTTCTCTTAACATTTGGTCAAAATATTATAGTTTTTTTTTGTATTGTATGTGCGTTCTCTAATTGTTTCTTCGCACGTTTCAGCACTTTTAAGTTTAACATTTTGTCTATTTAAGTTATTTTTACCATGAGTCTATTACTATGTACTTTGTTTTTTTCAATTTTATTGTTTGTATTGTAGACATCTATTATTTTTTGAATTGTGTTTTAATCTATTAGTCTTTGCTATAATGATTGTCTACGTACCGCAAAGTATTAACCGGCTGTCCATTTACTGTAATTCTAGATTCTTTTTTGTTTAGAGCTTTATTTGAATATTGTCTTGGAGTACAGGTTATATAACATAAGGGATAGTACAGATATATCTTTGTTTTACTTCCTTTTTGTTTGTATTTTGTATTTTTTGTTTGTAACTTTGATATTTATTTGCACGATGGTTATTTGACATTAGTATAATAATAATTTAATAATCTCTACACTTTGTGAGTCAAATGTTTTGTTGTCTTATGGCCAGTTTATTCATCAGTTTGGTAAATTATTGATTAGTCATGTGTTCAATAAACTTATAAGTCTTTTAGTAAAAAATTAGTATATTCATTTTAGTTTATGTCACGTAATTACTGAATATGCACAATAGATAGACTGATTTTATAGTAATATGGTTGAACCACAATTGCTTGTTGTTTATGGTTTTTGGTCACATTTATGTCAATCAAAACAGCTTGAGATTATTTTTTCTCATTATTTTTTTACTAGCAGGACAATGTGATTTGTGTAATTTATCTGTTTTGTAAATACAATTTAATAAAATGTCAAATGAATAGATGTTTAGACATTGCAATTTTATTATTAAGCACTTTACTAAAACGTGAATAAATTGGCACTAAGTAAGTTTATTAGAGTATAATGATAAACTTTAACAAAAGTTTTCTTGTAGTCTATAAAACAGAGAGAGAGAGCATATCTTAGTTCATCCGGTTTACAACCTCTGTTGCCAAAATTACAACTAAGCGTTGTGATACTGAGTCGGCTTTTTGTGGTATTCAGAAAAATTAAATGTTGTCAAGCTGGTCATCAACTGAGAAAACAGAACTTGTAGCTTAAAGTTAATTATTGCTGCATTTTTCATATTGCCAAGTAAGATAGATGTACGCACACAAAATGGTAAAAGAAGTCTGCTGAGTTATATGTTCAGTAAATTAAAGTAAAGGTGAAGTGGGAATGTGTTTTCAAACCCAACTAACGGTAAAATAAGGACGTGTATTTATATACCCAAAAAAACATAAACAGCATTTCTTATGCCAGAGTTTTTCGATAGTAATCTCACAACCAGTAGACAAGATAATACCAACAACACAGCTAGATTAGACCTAATTGTTGTATGTGACGTCAACTTTTATCATATTGTCTTGCAAAGTGAAGACACAAATGACAAATTAAGCAACTTTACAATTTTATTACCAGTACCCAGTAAACAAGTTTAGATAATATAAGTTTATTACACGTATATATGGTGTAAAAAGCGTATATGTATATTTGTATAATGGATAATGCTTGATATGTATATTTGTATATTATAAGTTAATATTTTCTTTTTTCACAGTTGATTAATATACGTATATTAACTATTAGAATATACTTATACTTACCAATAACCTGCATACATCTACGTATATTTAACGTTTATTATTTTTAAGTTTAGTTTGCTAACCGATTTTATTTTTGACGTTTGCACGCCCGAGACTACCAGAGCGAGTAAATATAGTTTGCAAAGTGTATGTTGAGAAGCAAGATTCATCATTTTGTTTATTTTATCTATTAACTTGTCAGGTGCACCATTTGTCATTTGTACACTTAAGTGTAATACCAAAAATAAACGTAACTTAAACTATCTGTGTTTACTGGGTACTAACCTAGAAATACTAAAGCGAGGCATGAACATTTGTTACGTCCTGCAGCCAAACTGTAATATATACAATAGCAACTCTTAGCATTTTAAGAAAAATCCACGACTGACATGTGTCTACGTAGGCCTCAATGTCAGATTACAAATGGATAAAATTTAATTTAGAACATAAACAAAAAACAAAAATCAGGCCCCAACTAAACTCAAGGCTAAACCCATTACTGTAAAATAGAAATAAAACTACGTAAATAAGTTGGAAAACTATTTAACAAGAGCGTACAAGAACTCGTATTTACTAAGACTGGCTACCAAATCCGACAACACTATACGTTGGTGTTGCAAAAAACTCGACCAGCTTAAGGAAGTTGCACAAAGATTTTCTAACAAAGCAAAAAATTTAGACTAAATGTTATATAAAAAATGGAAAAATTGTAGACTTTTTTGTGAAGATGTTGAAAACACCTCAATGCTACAAAACTAAAAAAAAATATTCAATGACTCTCAACAGTCAATCTATTAAAAACAACAAATATACGTCTAGAATCTTTGTAGGCTGTACCGCTCCGTCACAAATTTAGTTTTCTTTATACAAAGCGCCAAAAATCCTCATTTATCTTGCCTTTCTACAATGGGGCAATGATATTATCTTAACTATAGCAAGGAAAAGTATTTATACCAAAACCAGGGCGTAACAATTCTTGCATATTCCTATTAGCCAAACAGCCTCACGTCTTTATTCCTGAAGGAATTAGAGCAATTGTGCAAAAAATCATATTAGGTAACACCGTTCATCATTAAGCTAATACACCCAAACCAACATGCATATACTTAAGAAAAATCTACTATATTGGCCCTACATCTTGTAATGTACCAAATTGAAAGATCACTAAAAAACAAAATATTTACTTAGCGTATTTGTAGATATTAAAAGCACTTTTAATAAAACAAAAAAATAAAACTGTTCTTATTGCAACACATGATGTAAACTTTACAATTAGTGGATGGGTACAAAAAAACCTAGGTAAAACATCTTAGGGAAATTTTTGATAACAAGCTTACATGGGGACCACATCTAAATATGACATGTAAAACAGTTCTTATGTTTTTTTTGCAATGCAGACGAGTTGTGGGGAAAACAAAGTACTAATATGTTGGCCAAAAGCTAGACAAAAAGTCTTCAAGCAAACTAAGTATTACAACAAGCAACAACTGCAGTTTTTAAGCAATGTTGTGTCTGCCCTGCCAATCCTCAACATTTACGTCAAGACAAAAAAAGTTTTTCAGCTAATTGCAAATTAACTTTAATTCATATTACATAATGGCGTCTCAAACACTTGCATCTAATCAGTATTTTATCAACAATGTCAAAAATACTAGAAAAGATTATGTGTAATCAGATACTAGTATTTGTTAATAATTGTCAAATTTTACCAACTTATCAGTCGAGGTTTTGAATGGATTTAGTTGTAAAACTACTCTCTTAGATATAACTGATGATATATTAGCAGCTACTGATTAGGGTAAAATAAATGAACTTGTTTTACTTGACTACCCTAAAGCCTTCAACACTGTTAATCACTCAACTTTACAAACTATCTTAAATTACTATGGGTTATAGCCAAACCGCAGTCAAACTGTTAAATAATTATTTACAAAATAAAAAAACAGTGTGTTAAAATTAATAGTAGTACTTTTTCATTTGTATACGTTAATCAAGGGGTACCTCAGAGGTCAATTCTTGGCTCACTACTGTTTTCTATGTACACGTCTCTGACTCTTAATCAGCTTTAGTCTGTATAAAAATGCCATAGAATGTTTAACTAGAGACGTTCAGCATATTTATGACTTTTCTAAAATGCTTGATTTAAAAGTTAATCTAGACAAATCTAACTTTTTACTTGAGCACCATGTTTGATATTACTTTTAGATATAAAATAATATAAAATAATAAAAATTATAAATAAATGAGTTTCTTGCTTATTTAAACTTAAAAAAACTATTTTCTCATAGGTCATATTCTCGGTTACTGTTAAGAAAACTTTGTGTGATGCTTTTGTACTTTTGTACATTTTAGGCTGCAGACAGGCTGCTCAAATCGCTAAAACAGCCGATTACTACTTGCAACTATCTAGATAGAACTTACAGGATACTACCAACTAAAATATCAGATCGCTCAAAAACTATACAAAAATAAATGCAAAAAAGTTAAAGCAATATATATATATAAAAATAAGAAGAAACAGAGATAAAAGAAATACGTTCTTAAAGCATGAAAATTCATAAACAAAGAGAGAAAAAGCAGAAGACAAAAAAAACGAACATATTTTAATGGAAGATTGGAAGATACACTTCTTAAAACTATATAAGAATCATACAAAAAAACTGTTAGACAACCAATGACAACACAAACACTGAAACAAAATGTAGATGAATTAACAAAAAAAATTAAATGGAAGCAAATAAGAAAACAAAAAACAAAAATCGCCAGGTGTGGATGGAATACAAAATAAAGCATGGATGTATAGTACGGAAGATCAGATCGAAAAACTGACTGAGATAATAAATAATATATGGAAGGGAAAAAGGATTTCTAGTCAGTGAAGAGTAGGTCTTGTATGTCCGATACACAAAAAAAAACAAAGAGCTTGCAGAAAATTACCGAAGTATAACGTTACTAAGTACAGCATACAAGGTCTATAGCTATAGTACGAGAAAAAATACTGAATGCCGGGTTTAAAAAAAGGAAAAGGAACCATGGATAATGTATACATACTACATCACATAGTAGAAAAGAAAATAGCAGAAAAAAGGGGAAAGTTGTATGTATTATTCTTGGACTTAAAAGCGGCATTTGACAGTGTGAATAGAAAATAATTGTGGAAGTATTAAAAAAAAGCTCGTAAAAAAAATGGAAGAAGTATACGTGGAAACAGTTAGCAGGGTCAGTATGAATGGCAAAATGAGTGATAAGTTTTGGACTATAAAAGCTGGGAGACAGGAATGCTTACTCAAATCTGGTTTGTTTGCGACATACATAACAGATGTAGAAGATATGATGTGTAAGGCGCAGATAGGTGAGGTGGTAGTGGGCAGAGAGAAAGTGTGGTCGCTGGCATATGCAGACAACATGGTGATTGTTGCAAAGCATGCGAATGAAATGAACAAAATGATTAAATATTAAAAAAAAAGTTAGAAGTGAATGTAAATAAACTAAAAATGATGACTTTTTTAAAGTAGGGAGGAAAACGTAGAGTAGAAAAATGGGATGGAAAAGAAATTAAAAAAGTTAAAACATTTAAACACCTAGGATATGTTTTTTGTACAACCAATAATGAAAATGAGCACATAAAAAATATGACAAAAAAAGCAAATAAAACTGTAGGACAAGTATGGGGAATTGGTGAAAGAAAACTTAAATATTTGAGAATAAAAAGTATGATGTTTGATAGTTTAGTAAAAAGTATGTTATTGTACGGAGCGGAAATTTGAGGATGGAAAGAGCAAGAAAAGTTAAATACTATCCAACCAAAATACTGAAGATAGGTATTAGAGGTAAACAAAGAGACCCCAGCATACATTATTATGGAAGAAGTTAAAACAGATAAATTGAGAGTAGAAGCAGAAAAGCGTGCAACGAAGTATAAAAAAAGTAAGAGAAAAAAATGAATGTAAAATATTACAAGAGTGCCTGAAGAAAAAAATAAAGAGAAAATGCAAAAATGGAATCAAATAAATGAATCTACGTACAATTCAAATTATAAATACATTATAACGGATGCACTACCAAAGTACCTAAAAAATGAAAACTCTGAAAAAATAGAAAAACAAATGATTGCAAGATTTAGATGTAAAAATGAGAAAAAGAAGTGCAAATTTTGGATGGAAGAAGAAAAGAAAATGTGTAGGATGTGCGAAAGAGTTGTTAGGGAAAGCAAAGAATATATGCTAAAATGCAATGAGATAAAAAAAGCAAATGGGAAGAAATGAGGTGTCAAAAGAAAATGGAAGAGGAATGAAATGGATGATGGCTGTAACAAAAAGAAGAAAAAAATTATAACAAAATTATCAAATAATTAATTAAAAACAGGATTTAAGGTTATTAAGATTATATATTATATTAGTAGTAAAATAAGTTATATGGTAAATGTTATGGTAAGTTTTCAAGGCCGAAAGACAAAAAATAAACAAGTTTTAATAATATACTTTCTTATACATGTTTTTGTAATGGTTCTATTAAAAAATTTCCGTTTTTATCTAGAGAATTGTTTTTTTGTGTTTGTTTCTAGCTGAGTTAACTTTTTTATTGTAGATTATTTACGTGTTCACATATTGCTGCAATTTTTTGTTTTGTTTTTCTTGTTTTTTGTTTTATATTTTTTGCACTTTCTATATTTATTTGCAATGTTATTATTTTGTCTTCTTTTTTCTTTAAGGAGCTTATTGTGTCTTCCATTTCCGTTTAAATTTTTTTTTATCTAGTGTCAATCTGTTTTTACTTCTATTAGTCAATGTCGTTTTTATCTTAATCTATTTTTGTTTAAACTTTTGTGTGTATTGCGTTCTGTCTTACTAAACTAATTTTAATATTTTGTTCATTTTATACTTGTTTTTATGTTTTTATTATGATATAAACTTTGCCAACTACGAAATTTTGATCCATTATATATTTATACTATTTTTAATGTCAATTTTGTCCTTAACTATCTTATTTTTGGTGTATAAGCTTATCTATCTGACAAAAGCTTGTCGCTTCTATGATTTCTTCCTTTTAATCCATTTTTTTTTACAGTATACCTCATTTCCTTACTTTTGCATTAAAATTGCTTATAATTATAGTAATATTTTAGTCTTTGGTATTTTTTGTATAACTAATTGATTGGGTTTATTTGTTGTTGATGCGTATATTTGGAGGATATTGAGTGAACTACTTAAAGAATATTTTTTGTCTGCCTCTACCAAAACCATCTGTTTTAGCACTAAAATGCAAAAATGCAGGCAAAAACAACCCTAAGCACTAAGAACTAAAAAACTTTTGCGGAATTTTATTGTTTTTAAATCACAATTTTACATGACCCCTTAAAATTTGACAGTATTGACAGATTATAATAAACTTTGAAATTTCTTGAAACAATGATTTTAAAGGCAAAAAAAATTTTTGTGTATCTTGTGCCAAAATGCTTTTTTCACTTGCACCTACAGAAACTACCTGTTTTGACTCTAAAATGCAGGCCGAAACGACGAATTAGAAACCTTTGGTCCTAAAAAACAATGTTTTTATTTGAGAAGGCAAAAAAATGTTGATTGTTACTTGTGCCTAAATGTTTTTTGGTAATTTTGCAAGATACGAGTTGTCATTTGATAAGAAGCAGTGTTTTCTCAAGGTTTTTTAAAGTTTTTAAAAAAGATAGTTGTTTCAAGGGCACGGTCGGAACATCAAGGTATAGCGGATATAGCCACACGTATAATTCACAAACTGCACTGACCCAGGAGCCAAGCAGTGGCTTGAATAATGGTTTTATTTTATTTCCGTCAAGGTTGAACAGCTGTTTATTTAGACGCACAATTTTATGCTCATCATGCCATGAATGCCGGCATAACGGGCATAACCTATTCGCGTTCATTTCGATATTTCTATAGTTTTTAGTTATTATTGTTATTAGTAGAGAGCGGAATAAAAAGCATTAAAAATACAAAAAAAAACGCCCAAAAAGGCATGAAAATGTTACTAAAAAAGCATTAAAAAAGCACCAAACATGTAAAATAGCATTAAAAAAGCACGAACAATAGAAAAAAAAAAATAATAATAAAACTAAAAAAATCCAAAAACTATAAAATATTTTAATAAAGATTTTATAACATTTATATTTACAACAATTTGAATAATGATATTTTTTACACACATTTTAAATAATATAAAAAAAAAATTAAATAACTAAACTCTAAGTGTTAAACTGTAAAATTCTGACTTTGATCAATTAAAATTTTTTTGAAAGAGTAAAAAACCTCTTTCAACATGTACACTTGTTACTGGTGCAAGTTTAAATTTTGCTTTAAAAGCTGAATTCATATCGAAATCTGGAACATTTTCTCCACTCAAAGTACAGTTTATTTTATTTAATGTAGATAAACCTCAATTTTTCAAAAATACATCTTCGGATTTTGTTATATATTTGTGTGCCCAATATTGCCTAATACTTTTAAAATTGCATCTTTGAAATCTCTAATTATACTTAGACTTTCATTTAACGTATTTTCCTGTTTTTCTAGCAATTTTATGGCATAACTTACAACATCGTAATTATCTTTTAAAAAAGCTAAATTATTTTGAAGTTCTTTATTTTTTAGAACTGCTTGGCAGGTTTTTACTGATTTACCTGCAGGATCCGAAAACTGTATTACTACGTTTTGAAAATTTTTGAAATTGAGAGAATCCCCGACCTACCGATTATTTTGGAAATTTTGAAATTCAGTTATTTGATTTGCTTGAAAAAATGGCATTAAAATACGCTATGAGCTCAGTCGGGATTTACAGAATTATATTAAACTTGTCTTATATATTATAAAAAAAATGCAAGATCTTGATACGTAAATTTTGTTTTACGTTTTCTAAAGAATAAAATAATTTGCGTTTTTTTATGTACATTTTAATCCACTAAATTTCATAAAAAAAACTAATTTATCCAAAAAAATGCACCAAAACTGAAGAAAAAGCTTAATAATAAGCACAAAATCTTGAAATAAGCACCAAATTTAAAATTACTTAATTACTAAAAAAAGCAAAAAAAGAGTAAAAAACTTAATGCCAAATGATTACATTTTTGATGCTTTAACTATTTAGCGTAAGCATAATAGCTAGGAATCCGCTCTCTAGTCATCATTAAGTATTTTTGATATTGAGTTAATCATATATCTGGTTTTCATTTTCAACCCGTGTTTTGAGCCAAGACCGATTATTCTTTGTAGATCATGTTGGTTATCTGCTAATATTATTGTGTCGTCCGCATATCTAATTGTGTTAATCGGTCGCCCATTAATCACCAGTCCAGCTTGTTCTTTGTTAAGTATTGCTTCCTAAAAAACCCCTTTCGAGTACAGATTAAAAAACATTGGTGACAGTATGCATTCTTGTCTGATGACTTCTCTTTGTATGTTGATGCTTTATGTATATTAGTCATCCACTCTCACCACTGCCGTTTGATTCCAATATAGGTTTTCTATAATTCGTATGTCTCCTGCATCGAAGTTTTTGTCTTTCAGTAGTTTTACTAACTGTTTATGTTAGACCTTATTGAATACTTTCTTATAGTCAATGAAGCATGCGTGTACTACTTTATTTATGTCCATACATTTTTGTATCAATACTTGAAATCCGAACAATGCTTTTCGTGTGCTCAATCCGTTTCTAAAACCAAATTGAGTATCACTAATTGTTTCCTCTAATTTAGTATATAGGCTTTTGTGTATAATTTTAAAAAATACTTTTAGGTGTGATTCATAAAACTTATAGTTTTGTAGTCCCTACACTTCCTACTATTTGATTTTTAGGTAAAGTTCTGTTTTATATATTGTTTTATAAATGACTGTAATAATTTTTATTTGGTTAATTTTTATGAATTTTAATAGCTCAATTGGGACTTTATCTAATCCAACGGCTTTATCTGTTTCTATACTTTTGATGGCAAACTGCACTTTATCTTTTGTTATTGGAAGACTGCTTATGTCTTCATGTGTATTACTTGGGGATTTTCTGTGGTCCCTAAATAGTTTTTCAATGTGTTCTTTTCATTTCACTAGTTTTTGTGCTTGGTCCGTTATAATGTTTTCCTCTTTTGACTTTATAATTGAGGGTGTAACCCTCCTTTGGGTCTCAGATAGTTATTTCACTTTTTTGTGTACTTTAAAAGCGTCATATTGTTTTTGGAGTTTTTCAATTTTGTTGCATTTTTCAATCAACCATTTCTCTTTTGCATCTCGAATTCTCCTTTTGATATTTTTATTTATTTTTGAATATTTTATTTGGTTTCCTTTATTAGTTTGCTTTTCTTCTATCATCAGTATTTCCTTTGTGATCCACTGTTGTGTTAGTACTATCTTATCTGTTGTCATCAATTCCTTGCTTCTTTCTATTAGTGTGTGTTTTGTGTTTTCCCACTTTTTGTGTACGTTGACGATCTGGTATGTTTTTACGGCTGTTTTTTGAATATTTATGTTTATATTTTTTTGTGTGTTCATATATATAGTTGGTTTTCTCTTGGTTAATAGTCAGGCGAAGATTTACATTGGCTACAACTGGGTTATGATCATACTCCTGGATAAGTTTTAATTTAACTTAACTCCTGACTAATTTATAGTCAATTTGATTTCTAATTATTTTATTTTAGGAATGAGC
The DNA here is from genome assembly GCA_963932245.1 of Tachinus rufipes. Lineage (NCBI taxonomy): Eukaryota > Metazoa > Arthropoda > Insecta > Coleoptera > Staphylinidae > Tachinus > Tachinus rufipes. The sequence continues at coordinate 59,994,025 of OZ010748.1, forward strand.
TGGAGATGTCTACGTATATAGTCGATGTGGGGGTAAATTATAATATGTATTTGTTATTACCAGATTGCTGGTTTGACAGAACTCCAGCAATCTATCGCCTTTATCGTTCCTAACACCTAACCCAAAATCCCCTATTAGACCCTCTACACGGCCTTATCCAATACATTTGGATAATGTTTACTTTTAAAGTTGTTGTTTGTATCTGTAACATTATTACTAGATCTGCTGAATAAGGCACAAAGCTTGTTACTAATTTATGTATTGTTGTATCTACTACAAATGCGGCTCCGTTCTTATTTTATTTGTCTGTACTTCTTAAGTATTACATTACTGCACTGTCCGCAAAGTGCTTTCCTGAGCTCGGCCATTGCTAATTATTAGTATATTCATTCTTAATCTGTGCATTTTGATAATTACGTTATAATTTTTTTTTTGGTTGAAGCATACTTTTGATGTTCCAGATACCTATTCTCGTTTCTATCGTTTTTCTGCCTTTTTCAAAACCGTCTTTTCCGGAAATCCGATTGAAAGACTAGAGACTCCGGTATATATATTTTTTTAGTTTAGCAATGTTTACTTTTACTAAGGACTTTCATCCGGGATCTTTAATGCAATCGTTTCCCGTTGCCTTCTGCATCCCCATGCCGTTGATCACTAATTGATTGATTAATCAATTATTTTGCCTTTAGGGACAATTTCTTGTCGTCAGGAAAAGCGGTTGCTCTTTCTTTTCCGGATCTTTCACCCAAAGCTGTTGTCCAGCAAAAAGATCTGTTTATCCCGGCAAATACTCGGTTGACAGGAGATGTTGTCATTTAGGTTGTCACTAATTTTGCCATCACTCCTTACAGAAAGAAGTAGAAAAAAAAAATCCTATCTTTTAAAATCCATTTTAGCACCAGTTCAAAATTCAGAAAACTTTTGCAACATTACATATTTTGCCTCAATCTTGGAAAAAATAAAGAAAATATTTTTAAAAAACAAAAATTAAAAATAGCCTTTAAATCAAACACAAAATTAAGCAATTTTTTCTATAACGCCACGGAATGAAATAATAAACAAGAAGGATCAGGAATCTATAAGCTAACATGTGCTGATTGTGAAAGTTTATACATAAATCAAACTGGTTAAAATTTCAAACGTTTTAGTGAACATGGAACATCATATTTACACAGTAATTCAAAATTAACATTTGCAAATCACATAATTATTGAAAACCACACTTTTCCAAACTTGGATGATTTAGTTATTTTGCATAACGCCAAAAAAGTAAAAAAATAAACTTATTAAAAATTCAAAAACATAAAAAAAAAAATTTACCACTTTTAAACGACAAGCTTAAACATATACGCTTGTTAATTTAATCCTACGCTTAATCTACAAATAATTACAATGTTTGTTTGTTTTTTTTAAAATGATTGTTAATTTCTAATTTTTTTAATTTTTTTTTGTAATTATACTAATAAACTGTTGTTAGATACGTTTATGTCTTTTTAATATACTTTTGTCATTTTAATTTGTTTTTCTTTTATATAAATATATACTGTTTCTTTATTAATGTGTTCATGTATTCTCTGAAGAAGACTGAGGTGCAGCCAAAACTGCAGTGACAAAATAAATTGTGATATATAAACATAGTAATTGTTTTATTTAAACTTTAAAGATATTTATCACAAGGGTCCACCTTACGGATTGTAATTTCTTAAAGCTGTTTTTTTTGACTACTTTTTGAACAATTTGTGTGTTATATACCTTGCAAATGTTGTAAAGAAGCGGAGTTTTTTTAGCATAATTTTGAGTCTTAAGTTTAATTGTATCTTAGACGTAGACGTTTCTTTGGCATATTAAATAATAAAATTTCCTTAGCGTCAAAAATAACTGAGGCCATTAATCTCTTAAGATAAAGTTTTTCTTGCAAATTTTTCATCTACACAGTATTTGTTGAAGACTGAACTTGAAATTCTATCGCGCTTATTTTTAATTTTGTATTTAGAATTTTTAAAAGATTAGTTTTTGATATTCTAACAATAACTGAAAATTGAATAAAGAAACACTAAATCTTGATGAAATTGTCAGTTTGTGGTTCAAAGGTCTTTTACACTCTAGGTCAAAAATTTGATGACGTTTTTTAGCAACATTTCTTGTTAGCTAATTTCAGCTAGAAAACTGTTTCATATTTCAAACTATGCTTTTTTGTTTAGATAATACGGTTTAAAATCTATAATCTGATTGATTGGTTTAAAGTGGGAGCCGCAAATGATTATTTAGTTAGACAATATCCGTATTATCACTAAACACTTGCAAGTTTTTTAGAAGTTAAATGAGGTTTGCTTAAATATTTATTATAAATGTTAATTAGATTACATTAAAATTATCTAGAAATTCTCTTTTATTCTATTATTTGTCTTCATGTCTAGTGGTATGTTCTACAATCTACTATATAGCCCAATTTTTCCAATATCTTGTAAAAAACAAACTTTAACAGTAATAACATCAACTTGACTCACATAACAAATCTTTTTACAAATTAACAACTAATGCCAATTTTCGGTTAAGTGATCAAACACTTCGCATATTTTACAATAAGACTTAGGTGGTGATTTTTTTTTATCCTTCTCATCTAATTGTAGTTTCTTGAATATATAGCAATATATACGTAATGCAGTTGTTTTATTGTCTAGAACAAAATCAATTTTAATTTGTTGGCAGCCAGACTGTATACAGATTCCAGAATCTTGATCCTTGCCGTTTGCTCTGCATTTATCTTCAATGTAGGTTTTAAATGCTGCTTGTAATCATTAGAGAGTGTTATTGTTAAAATAAAAGCATCTGTAACTACTGTTTCATCTAACTGTGTCAGTTTATTCTTAACCAACTTAGTTTGCAAATTTAATATTTCAGTGTGTTGCTTTTGTGCTTTTTTTATTTGTAATATTCAATAAATCATTTGTAGTATTAACACGTTTTTGCAAGTCTAAAAAAATTCAATTGTTTACACCAATCTTTGCAAATTCTTCTTGTTTTTTTGTGTCTCAGTTAACGCAAACAGATAACATGTCATCATTTTTGTGTTTCAAGGACCCCACAACGTGTGCACACATAAAGAAGAGAAGCAGAATGTGGTCAATGATTTGATAAGAATTTGCACGGATGGCTCAATAAACAGTAACTTTTTTAAGAAATCTTACAAGGTCTTTATAAATGTCTGGGATTATGTATTTGAATATGCCGCCTGTTTTAAATTGTGCATCAAACTATTTACTTTGTTTTAACAGTTCAACTTCAACTGTATTTACAAACACCGAAATTGAATTTACTATTTCACCGTAGCACGGTGCTTTATTGACAGCTTCTTCTAGGATGGTATAGTGTTTGTTAGTCTACTCTGCAGTATTCCAAAGTCCAACAAACGTACATTAGATGGTTACACAACCAATTCCATACTTTTATAATGACCCTGTAACTTTACCACATAAAAACGCATATGACTATCTTTCATGCAAAAGCAGTTAGGAAAGTACTCGGAAAAGTTGAGGAAAGCAGCAGAAAAATCAATCCCCAAATAAAGAGAAAGAGGAAAAAGAGGACCGTACTGGTAGTGCAATAAGATCGAAAAAAACAGATAGAAAGCAATACAAACAGTAAAGAAGGTCAAAAGACTGAGAAAATGAGAAAAGATTCTGACAAAGAAGAAGTTATAATTGAAAAATTGTTTTCCACTGGAGGAATTGTAGAAAAACTAACATAAATAGCTGACAGAGCCGAAGCAGTCGCTGCTACAGTGGAGGAGACAAATTATAGGAGAACTACCTAATATCAAAGCAAATAGTAAAACATTTCCGGAACAGGAGCAATATGAATTTACAAAAAGAAAATTGACTCTTGGAGACATTGAAAAAGTAAAGGACGTAGCAAACGAAGCAAATAGTGGACCACACAGAAAAAACAATACTATGTCATAATAGCGCTAGATTTACAAAATGCTTTTAATAGCATACTATGGGAAGCAATTATAAAAACAGCAAAAAAAAGAACTAAAAAATAAAATTTTCAATATAATATAGAGTTAAAAGGATGGAACAAATAAATTAAGAAGGCGAAGGAATGCTTAGTAAGATTATGCCAAACAAAGATAATCAGGAGAAGTGGCAAGGAGGCTAATAGCGGTTAGAAATAAACTATTGTACGCCGCAGAAACATAGAGAGACGCCTTAAAGACAAAAAAAAACAGATAAAATACGATATAAAAATGGCATGACAAAAAAAAAGGAAAAAAGAGTGAATGGACAAGAGAACTAATACCAAAAATTAAAAAAATGGGCAAAGAATAAACCAGCGACGTGTTACTATACGACACAACTACTCACCGGACATAGAACCTTTGGTAAGTATTTACAAAAAATAAATATATATTTTGTCAAGAAGACACGCATGACAACGCAAAACATACGCTAGTAGAGTGCGAAGCGTGGGAGGAAGATAGGATAAAGTTAGAAAAGGTATTGGAAAACGAAATCAACAAATCCACAATTATTATTATATGCCTATGTAGCAACAGTATTGAAAAAAAATATAAAGGAATTTGAAGCTTTAAAATTTAGATAAACCAAAATGGAAGGAAAAACACAGATCAAAAGCCAAAGGTCAACACCCTTATGGCGTGTAGATAAACCCTAAATTGCATACAACTCAAAAATTTTAAAACATTCTATAAATTAACACACACTACGTACTGAGAAGACATTAGGTTGACACTTTGGGCTGCAGACAGCAATGACTGCTCAAAAGCTAAATAGATGATACTGCTAACTAAGTAAAATACATGCACACAATTGGTATTGGAAACAGTCTAACGTGTAGAGAACGTAAAGTATATGACCAGACAATTAACCACGTGTTCTGTACATGCTCAGCTCTCTTATACAATAAAAAGTTTGTGTTGAGGAGTTGTTGGCTTGACATGGCCAGTATAAAAAAAAAACACTGTACTTGCATACATCAGCTACATAAAGTAGTAGAATACCAGAACAACTGAGTAAAGTCACCACTGAACAAGGAACAACAAGCCTAATGAAGTCTACGTGCAGTAGATTTTGATGTTTCCTTTAACTTTAAACTCAGAAATTCTAAAATATTAGTTTATATCTATACATTTCTGTGCTATTACGTTAAAAATTGCTTTTCTTATACTTTTTTTTTGTAATTATTTTTTTTTGTCATCCATTTTTGTTTAGATTTTATTTAATCTTGTACATAATATGCTACAACAGCATAAAAATACCTTTGAGTTTCAATGAGTGATACTACACTCGCTAAAACTATCTCATTGAAGACTAGATTTAAGCAGTCTGTAAGCAATATTTGTGGTTTATAAGTCTCAGAAAATAGTTTTAGTCTCTGAACTATCAGTGTTAGATTTCCTAAAAAGTCTTGTACTACAAGCAAATATTTGTTTAAATGGCAAAATGTTTTGTTGTATGTTTGAACAATGTCCAATAAAATATGTATAAATTGCAAAAATTAACAACATTAGCCTGTGTTGTAAAGTAAGTCATTATTTAATTTTGAATTGGCAATGATCTAAATAGCTTGCTTGTGAATAGAGTTTAGAAGAGATATTGTAGTTTCCGACGTTCTTCCTTATACTTGGAAACAATATTCAATACAAAGACAAATATAAGTTTTATATGTGTGCAAAAGTTGAACAAAAGTAAAAAACTTTTTACATCTTTTAAGAAACTTAATTTTCTAAACACTTGTAATGAAACAATAATTTTTATAAAATAGTTTATTTTAATTAATTAAACATACAATACAGACTAGTGACATCTATATCAGGTATTGCTAACTATTATTATAGGTGGCAATACCTGGTTTTCTTTGTCTTCCCCTGGGTCCTTCTCCTGCTGGCTTCTTTTTTGCTTCATTTCCTGCTACTGGCAACATCTAAAAGCAATTGTTAGTTTGTATAAGTTTATATTTCTGAAACCTACAAGTACTTTAAAATACTCTTTACTCAAAGGTGGATTTAGACCCGCACAAGTTAGTAATTAATATTTATATTAATTAATGTAATGTAATGTATTTGTTTAACATATATATTGATGAATATGCATTGCTTTGCTTTCTAACCTGTACGCCGCATGGTCCGCATGCTTGTTTGGCTTATTGCAGTTTTCTTTACAGATTTATATTTAAATAATTAATGTTATTTTTATACTTTCCTAATGGATTGATGTATTTGCTGTCTGGAATAAAATATTATTGACACTGGTGTATTCATTCTGGAACTGAAGGACTTGGTTTTACCCGATCATTCACTCTGCAGATAATGCTTTGCCACACACTTTTGAAGCTATGTCAACAACATGGTCGTTCCAGAAAAGATTATGTAAGATTGTAACACTTAGAAGACAAATTAAAAAACAGTTAGATATGGATACGTTGTTTAGTTTAATATTACTGTACTGTACTGATAATACGGATTTAGATTTTAAAACAATAAAAAGTTGAGTTTTTTTAGAGTTTAAATTGACCATGTTAGATTAAGATATTGTTTTGAGGTTTTTGTTTATAGATGCTACAGATTTTAGCCTAGAAGATTCAAGACGCTCTGCCATATTTGTCGATATCCATTATTTTTTTAATAGTTTTTGTTAAAATGTGGATCATTAGAATGTAAGTAAGTATCAAAATCAAAATTATTAAAAAGTTCTTTTATTTTAATTATGTATCTTAGAATAATAATAGATGAAGCGCGGTTTAGGCTTTGTAGTAATAGAAAGCAAAGTTTTAACAACAGAAGTAATAAGTGAATAATCAAAATTTAGCTTCAACAGTAATTGTTTTAATCTGAAGAATAGTTATAAGATACAAATTTAATAATTTTGGTTTACCAAGAAGTCCATCACGAGAAAATTATGTGAGTTGCTAAATATATTGGATAAGATTATGAAAAAAATTAACCTATAGCAAAAACCATAGTTTGTTGTCCGGATAGTGTTGTAGAAGATGAGTGGTTTAACTTTATTTTAATCTTACAACAAAATTATTTTTGCTTTTCTATAATTACCTTAAAAAAGTTTGTCAAAACTATTAAAAAAATTATCGAAAAAGTATGGAGTTGTCTTATTTGAAGAACGGTATATGCTAATTACAAAAATAGTCTTTTTGGGAAAATTTAGTTTAAGAAATATGCTATTATAACCAATGCTTTGAATTACGTATGTCGTCAGTCTAAAATATGCTTGTTGTTTGTAGATGTAGGCACAATCACTTTGTTGGTTAACAAATTATAATTGTAGTAATATTTTAGTATTTAGTGTATTTTGTAGAACTAATTGATTAGGTTTATCTGCTGTTAGTGCGTACATTTGGAGAATTTTGAGTGAAGTACTTAAACAATGTTTTTATAGACCGTTCACCGATAAATAAAATCTAAAAAAGTTAAAGTTTTTTACGAATGCATATAGTTTTCTTAAATAGTTTTGACAATATAAAAGTTAAAGAAATACTTTATTAATTTTTATGAATTATTAAATGTAGAAACTTATTTCTATGTTTTCTAATAAGACTATGCATTAAAAAAAATTTGGTAATTTTGCAATTCTTTAAGTTTTTAACAAAGATATTGTCACAAGCCGCATTTTTGATTACTTTTTAAACAATTTGTGTGTTATACACTCTGCGATTGTCGTAAAAAAGCTGAGTTTTCAGAGCATAATTTTTGTGTGTATTAAGTTTCTAATTGTATCTTTGTGGACATTTCCTTTTGGCATATAACTATAAATGGAATAAATCAACACACCAAATCTTAATGAAATTGTCAGTTTGTGGTTCAAAAATCTTTTACACTGTAGGTCAAAAATTTTATGACGTTTCTATAGCATTGTTCTCATAGCAAGGTAGAAAACATAAACAAATTTTTTTTTTTTTAAATGTAGTGCCTATTGTTTGTCATTGTCATCAATTACCCCCTTAGCGTCTACTGTTGGACATAGGCCTCCCCTATGATTGCTCACTCCTTCCGATCTTGGAAAAAAAATTACTTAGCTAATATTTTTAGGATTAAGTATACGTTAAAAGAATTTAATAAAACTGTCTACAGTTACATTTATTTTTGTTTTTGCTAGATAACAATTTAATTTGTGTGTATCGAAGATATTGGGTATACATTGCGGATTAAGTTTGCACTCATTATTGGTGTCTTTGCAATCTTACTGGTTTTACAATTTTAAAAGTGTTTTTAGCAACTCTTATTTGCGTTGCTTTTTCAAACTTTAAATTATGCTTTTTTGTTTAGATAATACAGTCTAAAATCAACTGAAGTTGATAATCTGTTTGATTGGTCTCAAGTAAGACCCGCAAATGTTTATTTAGTTAGACAATATTTTTATTATCACTACATATAACAAAATTTTTATTAATTCCGACAAAACTCCCCAACAACAAGAGTACGAAAAAATTATTCGTGCTTCTTTAAAATCTCGCATTGATAACGGCGAAAAAAACCTTTATATTAAGTATATAAACAGTACTCCTACAATACTTGTACAAAAAAACTAACATTGTCCCAACAGAATGAATTAGTAGCTCATTTTTACTATCAAAACACACAAGGATTAAACACAAAAACACAAACTTTCTTTGATAGCGTATGTTCTTCTAATTTTAATATTATAGCAATAAGTGAAACCTGGTTAAAAGACGGAACGCTCAGTAGGGAACTATTTCCAGAAACTTATTTTGTGCATAGAGTTGATCGTACACGATGTAAAGCTGGTGGTGTTTTAATTGCTGTTGATGATGCTACTGCACAATGCATTCCAATTACTAATGCGCACTGTCCAATTGTTGAAATAGATTTTTTCGCAGCTACCATTCATTTTCATAAATACAAGCTAACTCTTTTAATAATTGTTTGTTATATACCACCCTCTCAATCAACAACTGTACATGAAACATTTTATGAATTTATTGAAGAAAACTTTGATATCAGCACTAATACAATTATTGTAGGCGACTTTAATATTTGTAATCTTCAACAATCACTGTCTGGTCATCATCCTGATCAGTTAAGCAATAACTTTTTAAATTTCTTAAACTATAACAATCTTTTGCAACATAATAATATTCTAAATACTAATGATAGAACACTTGACCTTGTTTTAACGTCCTCTGATATTAAATGTTCACTTTCACGTTGTTATTCCCCATTTGTAATTGAGGATACACACCATCCAGCTCTTGCTTTTGACATTAAAGTTTCTACAACTACTAATTTGCCGTTTTGTCCACAACAGACATACAAATATTGTTTTTAAAAAGCTAACTTATCCAACTTGTACACTGCTTTTCTTGACACTGATTGGTCATTAGTGTATGCTGAGACAGATGTTGACGTATGCTGTGATAAGATTTACCAAACAATATCAAAAATATTGGACAAACATGTTCCAAAGTCAATTCCACGTAAATCGTCGTCTAGATATTCTCGGTGGTTCAACACTGATTTATGCAAACTTCTTGGCAAAAAAAAGCGTTACCACAAGTTATATAGTCAACATAAAACCAATTATTATCGGCTAAAGTATTTCAACCTTCGAGGAGAAACAAAACGCCGTATTTCATTTGACAGAAAAATGTTTACTACTGCAGCTGAAGCAAAATTGAAAAACGATCCAAACCAATTTTGGTCATACATTAATTACTTGAAAAACAGTTCAAGAATTCCATCATTTATGATTCATAATGGAATTATGACGTCAAACCAAGAAGAAATCGTAAACTCATTTGCAAATTTTTTTAGTAGTGTTTACAAAACTTCAAATCTTCCATCAAATTCTAATTCCGTCAACAATACTATTCCATTTGGAATTAAATCCATATCATCCGATGAAGTTGTGCAAGCTTCTAAACGTCTAAAAGCAAAATACACGTCAGGTCCTGATGGCATTCCTTCTTTCTTAGTCAAAGACTGCGCTACTGTCTTAGCCAATCCACTGCATTATTTGTTTAACTTAATATTAAAAACTTCAACTTTTCTAAAACTATTAAAAATTGCCCGTATCAGCCCAATTTTCAAAAAGGGAAACAAAGAAGACATATCAAACTATCGTCCAATTGCTTTAATTAACAACTTTGCCAAAGTTTTTGAACGGATAATATCAGAACGGCTTTATTTTGGAGTAAAAAGTCTAATATCAGATAACCATCACGGTTTTGTTAAGAAGAGGTCTACTGCGTCAAATTTGCTATGTTTTACAGAATTTGTTTCCACATCGCTTGATATGCGACAACAAGTGGATGTAATATACACTGATTTCAGTAAAGCATTTGACACATTAGATCACGGGATTATAATAGATAAACTACGTGTTGTTGGATGCGATAACAATCTTTGTAATCTATTACAGTCATATCTTAATGACAGATTGCAGTATGTTGAGGTTTTAAACTTCAAATCCGCTAACTATCCAGCACTTAGTGGTGTTTCCCAAGGGTCCAACTTAGGGCCATTAATTTTTATCATTTTTATTAATGATATTTGCAAAACCTTAAAAAATCAATGTCTACTATATGCTGACGATTTATAAATATTTTCTACAATTTCATCTATGGCTGATTGCATATCCCTTCAATCTGACATTCAAATGTTATCTATGTGGTGTAAAACGAACTACTTGCAACTAAATATATCAAAATGCTGTATGATGACATACTCTCGCAAAAAATCAAATATAGTTTTTGATTATGCTATTGACAACCAATCTTTATCAACAATTACAACCTACAAAGACCTTGGTTTGCTGTTCGACAATCAATTAACATTTAATAGTCACATAGACAATATTGTGAACTCAGCATTAAAATCGCTAGGATTTATTATTAGGTCAGCAAAACCATTCTCTAATAAAGAATCTTTGCACGTACTCTATTTTGCTTTTGTCAGAAGTAAATTAGAGTATTGTAGTACGGTGTGGTCTTCTTACTACGCAACCTATTCCTATGCTCTGGAAAAAGTTCAAAGACGTTATTTAAAGTATATGTGTTACCGAGAAGATGGCCACTACCCGCCTCGTGGTCGTACAGATTATAACGCCCTATTAAGCCGTTTTGATTTTGACTCTCTTCACGATCGTCGTAAAAGTGCTGATATATCGCTGGACACTAAGCTGGTTTGCGGAGATGTGGATTGTCCAATCCTATTAAGCAGTTTGAACTTTCATGTACCAAGGCTAGCAGCTAGAAACCAACCAATATTTACTTGTTTTAGGTCGCACAGTAATTTAGGACTAAATGCACCGATAAACAGAGTAATGAATGCTGTATACTCCGTAGCGCCCAATCAAGCATTTTTTTAACCATTTTATTTTATATAATTTTTGTATATTTCTGTAAAACTTTTGTTTATTTTTTGTTCATTCATATTTTTTTTTTGTTTAGTCTTATATCATAACTTCTTTATTTAATTTTATTATCATAATTATTTTCTTTCCTTGTATCTATTTACCTATGTCTGTATATTATCTCCATGTTGGAACTATTAGTTCTGTTGGGATAATAATTTAATAAATAAATAAATAAATAAATAAATAAATAAACACTTGAAAGTTTTTTAGAAGTTTAATGAGTTTGGTTATATAAATGTTAATTAGATTACATTAAAATTATCTATAAATTCGTTATTATACTATTATTTGTCTTCATGTCCAGTGATTATGTTCTACAATCTACTATATAGCCCATTTTTTTTTTCAATTTCTTGTAAAAAACAACTTTAACAGTAATAACAACATCAACTTGACTAACATAACAAATCTTTTTACAAATTAACAACAAAAAATTCAAACAACTACACATTAAAATGTTTGATCGTTCTACCAATTTTCGGTTAAGTGATCAAACACTTTGCATATTTTACAAGACTCATCTTTAATTGTCGCTTTTTGAAAGTATAGCAATACATACGCAATTTAATTTTTTATTGTCTAGATCAATTTTAATTTATTGGCAGCAGCCAGACTATACATATTCCAGAATCTTAATCTTTGCCGTTTGCTCTGCATTTAAACTGTGCTATTGTTAAGATAGAAGCATCTGTTAGTACTTTTAACTGTGTCTGTTTATTCTTAATCAACTTATTTTGCAAATTTAATATTTCAGTTTGTTGATTCTGTGCTTTTTTTATTTGTAATATTTAATAAATCATTTGTAGTATTAACACGTGTTTGCAAGTCCAAAAAAAATTTACAAGTTTCAATTGTTTGCGCCAATCTTTGCAAATTCTTCTAATTTTTCTGTATCTCAATTGCAACATATTTAACAATTGAACATAATTATGTTTCTAAACTATTTTTTGCACATTTTTCAACATTACTTGATGTTAAATCTAGAAATCTGCTAATTTTGTAAGAGCAGTTTATGTCATATAACTTTTAATTAATTATTTTTACAATAGTGGCATTTTTCAATGCTATACTTTCACAAAGAAAGAAAAAGCATAAATATAGTTCAAGAAGCGTTTCACAATATTAAAAAAGTTTATGAAATAGTGTACTATACAGAACAATGTTTTTAACGTAGGGGCTGTTACTTAATATTCTAAAGAAAAAAAGCATATGATTGCTTATGCATTCATTACACATCGTAAATGGCTCATTATAGCTTACTTGCTAACATTATTTTGACGTTTAATTAAAACATCATATATAAATACTATTGTTTTATTTTTGTGTATTGATTATCAATTAATGTAAAATTACATCGATGAAGTAATATTCAATAAAAATTTTAAATAGATTGGATTCCATTCGTTTTTATTATTCATGAAAAGTAATGTAACGAGTGCATACCAAACGTGATTCGGGCAATGAAAATTTAATGAGTCCGAATCAATCATTTTTAATATGTGGGGCGATTAGTGATCGATCGATCTGTCACAAACCCGCTCGTTGGCCGTTTCCGCCAAACGTTTCTAATATCGAAACAATCGCGTGATTGCGCCATGAATATTTCAATACGTCCCGACGATACGTGACAAATAAATTAAAAATTGAAGGGGTAATCTATCTGGCAAATGCGATCACCTCTCGAGCCCGGCCGGACCGGCGAGAATGAACAGAAACTGGTAAATTTGTTATTGATATTCCAATATCTATGCATGGCACACACAACTCTCTAAAATCCAACGTGTGTGTGTGTGATGTCATTTTCATTTGCTTAGTCGTTCTGCTTGATCGCTTCAATTTTATGGGGCCTAATTTTCGATTGATGAATTTTAGAGAGCAGTACACACACTTTAATCATGCAATTTCAATTAGAATTTTAGGACGTTGTCATATATATCGGGGTGGATATGTATTCCCATATATTTTTTTAATATTCGTTATGATTTAGTGGATTCAAAGGGCCTCTTGTATTGCTCGCGACCGAATTCCGTCCATCCGAAACTTAAATAGCGCCACTTTGTCATTGTGGCGCGATCAAATCGCGTATTCCGTTCATGTTCAGATATATAACTTGTGCATACGGGGACCATTTGACGGGAAATTGCCATCATTTTTCCTCAGTTTGACCTATCTGTTTCACCGTTGTGCCGTTCTCAAGAGGAAGATATTAGACAGGGATGGAAGCTGTGGATATATTGTCTGCCATCCGCGTAGAAATTACATAGAGAATGTCCAAAACTTATTCCTCCGGATTCGATTTACCAAGTCAATTTACCCAACTGAATGATACATGGATGGAATCATGATAATAAATTCAATTTGAAAATCTCTTAGTAAACACTATAATCTTATTACATGTAATATATATATAATCAAGCATTTCTGTTGTTTATTTAAATATTAATAATTCAATAAAGTGAAAATATTATCAAATTAGTAAATTAATTTTAACATTATTTTACAGTAAATTTGTACAAAATATTACGTAATACTAAAATAATTTTAATTAAATAGTATTATATTTCTTAAGAAAAGTTAACAGCTGTATATCGGCAATTAAACTAATAAGTATAAATTAGACAAACATGATTAGAAAAAGTTTTTAATGCGCAACCTAAATTTATTAGATTTATTACATTATAGAAAAGAAGGTTTATTTTTGAGTAAAAAATATTTAGATTAAAAAAAGTGGTTAATAAAAATATAAATTTAAATTTAGTTTAATGTTCTTTCTTATATCTTATTATCTGATGTAATTCCTACAGTTGCTTATCACTTATTTATCATAATCTTTTTTTCTTACTTAAATATGGTTTCTAAAACCAATTTAAAATTTGATTAATTTAATTATATACTGTTGTGAGACTTATCAGTGTGCCCAAATTTATGTAAAATGTTTTAATCTTCTTCAAAAGCCTCTTTATCTTTACTGCTAAAAAGAGGTCTCTTTAAGGTATTTCCAATCTTTTTTATTTTGTGCCGCAGGAGCCATCTACTACAGAACTTGTGTTCCCATAGTCTGTAAGTAAGTAGTTTTGCTATCTATCTAACTTTGCTTTATTTCGCTACGCGTCCAGCCCACTGCCACTTTAGCTTTGCCACTCTTTTGGTTATGTTCGTTATCTTCGTACTTTGTCTGACATTTTCATTTGTGGTATGTTTTTACAGACCAAGCATTTTTCCTTCTATGGCTCTGTGGGTAGTTCCGATCATATGTAGGCTATTTTGTATGTGTTCACCAAGAGTACAAAGCTGTCGTACACTTTTTTTTAAGCTTATGAAAATGTTCTTTAGTATAAATCCCAATTTCTTAAATGCAGCACAATTTGACCTATTTGTACTTCTGTTTTTTGATTTTTTTAATCTAATTTAAACTTAAAATAATGTTTTATTATTAATAAAACTAAAGGAAAAAGTGTAAATACCTACATTAAGAAAAATATAAGATATAAAATAATAACAAACAAAACATTTTTTTAACGTAATTAACTACAATACTTCTAACAAATCAAAACAATATACATACATCCCAGTAAACACAGTTACGTTTAAAATACGTTTATTTTTGGTATTCTACTAAAGTGTAATATTTGTTTATTTGATGTATATTATACAGAAAAATGTCCGGCGACTAAACAGATATATCTCGTATATTTAGTGTGTAATATACGTACTCATTATATGTATTTTAAACGTGTAAACTACACGTATGTTTAACGTAAAAAATGCGTTAATATATAATAAAAATATTAGTATATTCTTTAATTTAAATACACGTGTATTATAGGTTAAACTTTATCCGGCATAAAAACATGTGTATGTTTAGATGCTTATATGAGGTAACGGGTCTATATTGGAAAGAACGCTTACGCTTGGCACACTTTGTGGTTACCCATCTAAGTCGTGAGCGGAGGAGCGGCCGTTGCTTAACTTTTATTAACGCTGGTAATTGTACATGCCCTCTCTGCCGTACTGCCTACTCCCTCGTATATATGATAATGTAAAATACGTATCTGTTATACAAATTTTAAACTTTAAATAGTACACAATTAATTAAACAAATTATTGTATTTGTATATTAAATTATTACATAAAATAAATATATTATTCTAACATAAAATACAAAGTATTATATATAAATAAATAAAACATTATAATATTTAAAATAGATATTTAAGAACATTACAATCAAATTGAAAATCCATTTCGCTTTTGGTGACATCTGAAAAATATACTGAGTGTATTTCCACAGCCTCAAATGAGACACATATGGTAATCTTTATTTCAAATAACTTGACTAGTATGCTATTTGTATTTATAATACTATATATAACAATAACAATTAAGAATTATAAATTTAAAATAAAAAAAAAAAAAAATTGATAAATTGATATTAATGTTACTGTAATGGCTATAATTGCATTGTACAAAGAAAAAATGGTGCACCTGGCAAGTTATTTGAAACAAAGATGTCATTGCATATTTTCAGATTTAACACACACCACAAACTAGGTATTTCTTTTTAATACCTCTAAACCTGCGCTTCCACTTTAATTAAACAACACTTTAACACTGTTGTGTAACAACAAATATCTTAAAACTATATCGACTAACGCAACTATTAGCACGTGCACACTATGGTTAATAAAATATAAATAAAATTAATAAAATGATAAATCTGCATCTCAACATACACTTTGCAAACTATATTCACGCTTTCGGGTAGCCTCGGGCGTAGAAACATCAAAAACAGAACGTTAAAAAAATTGGAAATAGAACAGAAGACGACATCGAAAACGTTAGCAATTTTGGCTTGGGACATAGAAATCGCAGAGGAGAAATGCTTATAGATTATCTCCAAAGTGAAAACTTCTACTGCATGAATACCTTCTTTAAGAAACCGCCGCAGAGAACGTGGACCTGGAAAAGCCCCAACAGAAATGTAAAAAATGAAATCGATTATATCATCAGCAGTAAGCAAGAAATATGCACGGATGTATTGGTACTTAACAAATTTGATACTAGAAGCGACCACAGAGTAGTTAGAGCCTCCTTACAAATTAACACTCAAATTGAACCCAAAAAACTAGTGAGAAAAACCGGCTATTCAATAACAAATTGAGTAAAGAAAGAGCGAGTATCAAGAGATACTACAGGCAAAATTAAAAACAACTAAACCATTACAAAAAATGGAAATAAATACCCTAGCACAGAAAATAACAGAGAGTATACAAACAGCTACAAAAAAGTTATGCACACAATCACAACAAAGTACCGGTAAAATTCGTCAAGAAACGACAAAGCTAATGGAAAAGCGCCGAAATACTAGCCGACAGTCAAATGAATACAAACAATTAAACAAAAAAATCCGCACAGAATTCATAAAAGACCTAAGATCATATAACACTAAAATAATTTAAGACACTATAGAAGATAATATAGATAAGAGGGTACTACGATCCAAAAGGTAAATTCAAAATATGCAAGATAAAAAACGAACACGGAATCGTTATTACAAATAAAACCAAAATTAGAAATGTGATTCAAAGCTTCTATACGCATCTGTATAGCTCAACCGTTCCAGAACCAGAGCCAAGAATTCGGCAACAAACGATAATAAATGTGGGTTTGGAAGAAATTTCCGATATCGATAAAGCGGAAATGGAAATGGCGCTTAAACAAATGAAAAACAAGAAATCACCCGGGGAAGATAGAATAACGGCTGAAATGATCAAATTAGGTAGAGACGTCTTGGGAGAGGTAGTCAGAATACTCTTAAACAAATGTGTCCATCAGGGAAAAATTCCAAACACATGGCAGAATGCGGAGGTTGTTCTACTTTTTAAGAAAGGTGATAACTCTAGCAAGGAAAACTATTGTCCAGTAAATTTGTTGTTACACCTGTACAAAAAGATAATCACAAACCGTTTATCTAAAAAACTTGATTTCTATCAGCCGGTTGAACAAGCAGAGTTTCGTAAAGGATTTGGTATGGCAGATCACCTGCAAACAATTCACAACTTAATCGAAAAGTGCACGGAGTACAACATTCTTTTTCATCTTGCTGTTATCGATTATCACAAAGCATTTGACTCGATAGAAAAGTGGGCGTTCTTAACAGCCATGAACGAGGCAAAGATAGACACAAGAAATACAAACCTCATAAAATACATATACCAAAACGCAACACTCCAAGTTCTAATCGATGAGGATTCAATGACCGATTAAATCCCAATCAACAGAGACGTTTGTCAAGGAGATGCGATCTCTCCAAAACTTTTTACATTGGTCATGGAAAATATATTTAAAAAACTATCCTGAGAAGCCAGAGGTACAAATAGAGACGTGATATACCTACACCATCTACGCTTTGCGGACAACATTGTCTTGATAAGCAGCGATCCCAATGAACTGAAACATATGATGACCCATTTACAGTAAGCTTCTAAACAGGTTGGACTAAAAATGAACTTAAATAAGACTAAAATTATGAGTAACGAAGAATTACATATAACTATCGACAACCATGTCTTCAAAACGGTAAAAGATTACTCTGTCGAACTTGGTAAAGATAATCAGACTGCTGAGATCACTAAGAGAATACGAATGAGTTGGGCTGCATACGTGAAGTTGGGGCATATCCTAAAAGATGTGAATTAACCTATTAATCTCAAAAGGAAGGTATATGATGCCTGTGTTTTGCCAAATAGCTACTTATGGTTTGGAAACTGCAACCCTAACACAGAAAAGTGCAGAACGCTTTAGAACAATGCAGAAGGCAATAGAAAGATATATGCTCGGAAAAAGCTTGCGAGATAAAATACGCAATACAGAAATAAGAAGACGGACGAAGGTGAAAGACATCATCAAGCGGAAAGCTGAGCTAAAGTGGCAATGGGTGGGATATGTTGCAAGGCAAGATCCCAACAAATGGACAATCCGAATTGTTAAATGGCGGCCACGACAATCAAAACGGAGAGTAGGAAAACCTCAAAATAATAATAATAATAATAATAATAATAGATATTTATTGCCCTACAGGAAACAATTCCCAATTACAAGACAACATACAAAAAAAAGTACCATATACAAATAAAATAAAATAATAAAAATACATATAAAAACTAAACAATTTTAAACTAAGATTAACATTTGCAAAAAAAAAATTAAAAAATTAAAAAAATAAATAAAATTAAATTAAAATTAAGTAACTTGTTCAATTAAATACTTAATATTATCATTAAAAATATCACAGCAGGGTGGCATATTATTTAAATTACCACAAACATTATCAATTGGTGACTTAAGACCATAGCTAGTTCGTATTGTTGGTAAACTAAACAAAAGATATGGCTTGATGTTATAATGAGAAAAGATTCATTCATCATGGTGGATGAGTTACCTGATGAAAATAGTGCTAATAATGCAGAAGCAAACAAAAAATTGTGTTCCTGTGGTTCATATGCCAAATCTGGTGTACAGTGTCCAACTTGTAAAGCAATTTACAACCTGGGGTGCCGTAAAAGGGTGAAATTATGCTGCGGGGTTGAGTTAACCTCAATGTCTGAAAATGAAAATGAATTCAACTTCGAAAAAGAAGCATACATCAACTTAAAAGACCTGGTGAGCGAGTTAAAACTTACTAATTCATTACTTAGTGAAAAAATTGTTACACTAGAATCTGAGAATAAACAATTAAAAAATCAACTAGTTAATTGTTTACCTGAAAAGTCAACAATGGATGTTTGTAACCCAAATAACAATACCGAAAACAATAATATTCAATTATTAGATGTTAACGTATGCAACCAAAATAAAAATAAAAAGGTGGATACTGCTACACCGCAAAGCAATTTGGTTACACCAAAAACACCTAAAGTGATAAATCCCAATATTACAAAGATCAATGATCCTGATTCTATTATTAATGTAGAAACCAATCATTGGGTTGAAGTAGTCAAGAAGAAAAACACCAAGCGCAAGTACGTAATGAGCTCAAAAGATGTAGATAGCAGTTGCAAAATAATAGCCAAGCAGAAGAAAAACTGGGTATTTATTGGAAACTTACACCAAGAATGCACAAAAGAAGATCTTACAACGTACATAAGTGATCTACTATCTCATAAAAATTTTGAAATTCATAAAATTGTGACAAAATATAACACCAACTGTTTCAAAGTAGGTGTTTCTCAAATAGACTATAATGTAATTATCAATCCAGTAAATTGGTCCATGGGAATAAAGGTATCTAATTATAACTTTATTAAACAAAATCCACAAATATCAAATGAAAATTTTCAGAAAGGCAATCAAAACACAAATCCGAAATAAACAATATGTTTGATAATAATTTTAACATATTGTCTATTAACATTCAATCAATCAAATCAAAGTTAAATCAATTGGAAACTGTATTTTCTGATTATAATTATTCCGTGGTATGTATTGGTGAGCATGGACTCTCTACTGTTGAAGCCACTTACTTAAAAATAAATAATTATAAGGTGAAAGCACAGTTTTCACGTCAAATTTTTACTTGTGGCGGTGTCATGATTTTAGTAAATAGTGATATAACTTGTGAAAACTTAAATATATGTACATTCTCACAAGAGAAGCACTGTGAAATTGCAGGAGTATACATCTCGCAAATGAACTGTGTAATTATTGTAATATATCGTTCACCGAGCGGAGATTTTAATGTGTTTTTAGATGTATTGTCAAATGTATTTAGTTCTTTAAATGTTACAAATAAGTTTATTATATTAGCTGGGGATTTTAATGTTAGGTTTAATGGCAATGATCCTAAAAAACCATTGCTTGTAGATTTACTTATGGCTTTTGGTCTGGAATACACAGCACACATTCCCACCCGCCGAAATAATTGTCTAGATAACATCTTTACTAATTTAACTAGCTTTAAGGTATCGCCTCTTGAAACGGGAATATCTGATCACAAAGGAATACATTTTTCATGTAGTTTTCCTAAATATAATGTAAAAATGTCAAAAAAAGTATACCGTCCTATAACAGTTGAAGGTAAATTTAAACTAGGAAATCAATTACTTGTAGAAACGTGGAGAAGCTTGCATTACCTTCCAGCAAATGATGCCACAAACTATTTCATTAACAAATTTATTTTCTATTTTAATGAGTCGTTCCCAGAAAAGACATTAATATGTAAAAATAAGAAGAATAACATTCCTTGGTTCAACAATGATTTACGTGAAATGCGTAATATTTTAAATCTTATGTCTGATGCATACCATAAAACTGGAGATCAGGAGTTTCTTGCTATTAGAAATACTTATAGACAATTATATCGAAACAATTTAAAAATAGCCCGTATAACCTCTAATAGGACATACATTGATGGTTCCAATAACAAAATTAAAGCAATGTGGGATATTATTAATGTTAATAGCCATTCTAAAAGTGATGTTACTAGTCAAGTTTCTCCAAATAATTTTAACTTATTTTTTACTAATACTGCCAAAAACATCATTGAATTGCTACCTGAACCTAATATTGATCCGCTAATTTTAACGTGTTTTTGTGCTAATAAAACCCCAACAAGCTATTTCTTGTTTGAAGAAGTTAGCTTGGAAAATGTAAGAAAAATAATCAATAGTCTTAAGAATAGTAAAAGTAAAGATACATATGGCATCAATACAGATATTGTTAAATCTGTTGTAGATGTAATATTAGAACCATTGACAATTATGTTTAATACCAGCATTAGAGAAAGCGTATATCCTGATGCGTTAAAAATTGCATCTGTCATTCCGATTTATAAGAAAGGCGATTCAAATGACCCAAACTCATTTAGGCCAATCTCTCTTCTTCCAATTCTTTCAAAAATTTTTGAAAAAATTATGAAATACCAACTATATACTTATTTAGAAAGTAATAAGTTATTAACCGACAGACAATATGGATTTAGATGTAATCGTTCTACAACAGATGCATTATTAGACTTTGTCGATGACACTATTGATTGTTTTGAGAAAGGATTATACTCGCTTGCTACTTTTATGGACCTTTCCAAAGCTTTCGACTGTGTATCTCATGAAATATTAATTAGAAAATTATAAGCATATAATTTACATCCTTCAAGTTGCAGATTGCTTATGTCATACTTGAGTAATAGAAAACAAACTGTAAATTATAACAATAAAATATCAGATACTCTTAATATCAATCATGGTGTTCCACAAGGGTCAGTTCTTGGGCCATTATTGTTTTTAATTTACATAAATGATTTGCCAAGTTGTGACATGAACGCAAAAACAGTATTGTTTGCTGATGACACTACCATCATAAATACTGCAACTTCAGCAGATAATGCACGTGAATTATCGCAAGACACACAGTCCTTGGTAATGGAATGGTTCAACAGTAATCGATTGTCTCTTAATGAAAGTAAGACCTGTGAATTGCTGTTTACGTTAAAGAGCCAATCAGTAAATAATGCCAAAAATACAAAATTTTTGGGATTGCATCTTGACACCCATCTAACATGGTCAAACCAAGGAGACGCACTTGCGTTAACATTGAGCAAAAACACGTTTTTATTGCGCAATTTAGCTTTCCAAGTAGATAAAGATGTTCTCAGAAATGCTTATTTTTCTATAATACAAAGTCACATTATGTATGGTATTTTACTCTGGGGGCACTCTCATATTAGACATAGAGTTTTTGCGTTACAAAGAAGAGCGGTTCGTATTGTAGCAGGCGCTGGTTACAGAGATGACTGTAAATTATATTTTAAACTACTTCATCTTCTAACAGCGCCATGTCTATACATTCTAGAATGCTTATTATATATTAAAGAAAATATGCACTTATATGTAACACATTCAAATGTGCATGATCATAACACAAGGAACAAAGCAAATGTATGTGCTCAAGCTCTCCGATTAGTTAGATCTCAAACCAGCCAGAAATATTATGCAATCAAGTTTTTTAATGTCTTACCTAATGCTATCAAAAGTTTACCGTTGCCAAATTTTAAAATTACTATTAAGTCCCTAATGAATGAGAAATCATTCTATAGTTGGGAAGACTATCTTACTTTTAATTTTAATGCATATTTTAGCTTGTAAGGTTTTTTTTTACATTATTATTTAGTTAAGATACCCCAGTTAAAATAGTGCCCAATCTGCATGTTATTAAATTTATACTTATCTGACCTGTGAAAAACTGTATGTTACTACACCAATAAATTATTATTATTATTATTATTATAAAACAACTTACGGGCAGAAACTAGAATCAAATCGCCCAAGACAAAATTGCAATTGAAAAATATGGAAGAGGCCTATATTCAGGAGTAGATGAGCACAGGCTGAGAAAAAGAATAAGATATATGCAGATTATTCTATTTGTTAATACACGTATATTAATCAACGGTAGAAAAAAAAAATATTAACGTATAATATACAGATATACATATCTTACGAGTACAAGAAAAGTATATTATACAAATACACATATACCATATACACTTTTTACACTATATATATATATATGTATACGTGTAATAAACTTATATTATCTAAACTTGTGTTTACTGGGATTAATATATAATAAAATAATAAATAACAACTTATTACCAAAAAGATGATTATAAGAGATATAAATGGGCAATTCTACGTCAAATAAGCAGTCCATTTTACGCAACCTTTTCCGATTTAGCTCAAATTTTTGTAGACTTGTACCCAAATATGACTTTATGCCAAATTTCATAGCTTTAAATCACATAGTTCGCCTCGTAGAGCCAATTGAATTTTACATAAAGTTTTTAAGTTTAACTTTATTTATTTTTTAATTTTATTTATCGTATTTGCATTTCAACCTGGAAAAATTTTAGAACAGTCATAATCGATGGGAAATTTTCCAAGAAATCGAATGCAGGAGTCAGAGTTTTGATATCTTGCCTCACATGCGCAGAAAACGCAAAAAACCGTTTTTGTATTCAAAAATTTATCAACATCAACTTTTAGACAACAAAATCTTTGGCATTTAATTTTCCTAAACTTTGCCTAAAATAAAAATAATAATAATAAAGAAACTCTGACTTGTATTTTTTTTTTTTTTTTTGATTTTCAAGTTTGTAAATTTCTTTCTGGACACACTGTACTACAACAACATATTTTTAGTTTTATTATATGTATTTCTTTAAAAAATAGAATCACTAGATTTTATACCTAAAAAGTTGTTTACAG
Organism: Tachinus rufipes; assembly: GCA_963932245.1. Taxonomy (NCBI): domain Eukaryota; kingdom Metazoa; phylum Arthropoda; class Insecta; order Coleoptera; family Staphylinidae; genus Tachinus; species Tachinus rufipes. The sequence goes on from OZ010748.1 coordinate 60,017,699, forward strand.
AACTTATTATTAAATTTGCAGTGTAGACAACAAGAAATTTTATTATTTTATTATCACTTATCTGTTGAAGCATAATTTTTATAAAAAAAATTTTTTATTGTTTTATTTTTGTTTAAAAACAAATCATTTGTCTTTTCCAATAATGAGTCATTGACCAGTAGCCTAGAATTATTTGCGTATAATATACTTTTAATAACTAGTAGTAATAACTATAGGGTTTTCCAATAAAAGGTTTTATTCTGATATTTAAAAAAAAACGGGTATTTTTTAAGAGAAATTAATAAATGTTTATTTTATTGTAAAGAAGAAGGTATGCCATTAACATTTGAAAACGATATTAAACAAATAGCCGCCACGGTTACGGTTGCTTTACCACATTCTTTTTATGAAATTTTCTATAACCAATTTGCACATTTGCGGCTGTATGTCCTTGATAACTTCATGAATTCCATCTTTAAGGTTTTGAAACGATTGTGGAGCATTGGCATAGACCTTATCTTTTACGTGGACCCAAAGAAAAAAGTCTAAAAGTGTTCTTCCATAAAAATATTTCTTTTGGGTTTTCAATTTTTCATAATTTTGACACTTAACAAATTTTTGATTTATAAAATTTTTGTTTTGCAAAATTACAATTTTATATTTTTTGGCACCAATAATACTAATACTGCAAATAAAAGAAATGACGATCAATTGATATACTGTGGGATATCATTAATGAAAAGTAAAAATTAAATTGGTCTACAATGAGATCCTTGAGGAACACCAGATGAAACATAAATGGGCTGTGACAAAAAGTTATTAATTTTTACACACTGCGTGCAATTTTTCAAAAAACTGAATAACCAAGAAGTCACATCATGATGAAATCCCAGAGCAGTGAGCTTGGCAATCAAAATATTATGACTCACACGATCAAACGCCTTTGAAAAATCGGTGTAGATTGAGTCAACTTGTACTTTAGATTCAAATGCATTTAAAATATCATTTTTATAACAGAGTAAATTAGTAAGTGTGGAACGCCCTTCACGAAATCCATGCTGCTCTTCTATTAAGATGCTTTTGCACATCCATTGCAACTGACCAGTTACAATTTTATCGAACAATTTATGTATAGCAGATTGTATGCAAATGCCTCTATAGTTAGTGATATTCTCTTTAGATCCAGATTTAAACAAAGGCGTAATATTGCTTTGTTTCCATATTTGAGGAAATTTAGTTTCATTCAATGAAGTATTGAAAAGTAAGTGCAATGGCTTTGCAATAGAATACATGCACTTTTTGAACAGTAAAGAAGAAATGCCGTCGGATCCAACGATTAAATTACATTTAAGGTATTCAATTCCCTTAAAAAACATCACACAAACTATTAGAAAATTTTGAATGTATTACGGATTATAGACTGAAGAAAAAAATACTGCAAAATTAGTTACAAAGTTGTTCTTATTATTACAAGTTTGATCTTTATAATGCATTGTGGCTGGAAAACCATTAGTTTTTTTGTTCTCATTAACAAATCTCCAAAAATGTTTTGGATTATTTTGAATTTTACTTTCTGTTTGTAAAATATTACAGGTAGTATCACATTTTATAGTTAACAAGTACGCAGTATGGTGTTGGCTTAAATTTAACAAAACATCTACAGCTTCTAGTTAGTAAAACATAAATCTAAAAACACACCCTCAAATCAGAAATGCAATGTACACAGTTTAAGAACCCAAATGATTTTTCTACTAAATGAGCAGGGTAACTATCATTACAAATTACTTCTATACCTAAATCATCGTTAACCCAAGGTCCTGCAAGTAGATTGTAATCGCCCAATAAAACTAGTTTATTGCTTGGAAACTCGTCGGCAATAGATTTGAGGGAATAGCAATGGTCAAGATGTTTGAGGTTAGGGTATTTTAATAAAAATTTTATACTTTATTGTGCTGATTTTATTTTTATATATTAAGACCGGTTTCGGCGGTTAGGCCATCATCAGTTCTAAAATATTACATTAATTATAAATATATATGTGTTACATAGATGATTTTAACAAAACTTACTTTTTTTTTCTTTTCACAGGTGTTGTTGTGTGTTGCGGGTGGTGTGAATTTGTTGTGGTTACTGTTACATTAATTGGTTATTGTGTATTGTGGTTATTGTTGTCGAGTGATTAACTGTAGTGTGGTTATTGTTTTTTAAAAATGTATAGATATGTTGGTATGGGTTATTGATTTGTTCGTTTAGGCATCTGTAGATTTTATTGTTTTTTAATTTGTCTATTTCATAAGATTCTAGTATTGTCATTTTTAAGCCTTTTTTACATTGGTGTAGGAGTTTTATATTATTTTTATTTTTGATATTGAAAGTGTGTTTGTATATTTGTAAGTGTTTGGAAAAAGTGGAGTTGTGATTTTTGTGAGTGTGTTCTTTGAGTCTGTATTTAAGTGCTCTACCAGTTACCTATACCTATATATGAAGCTGTGCAATCTTGACAATTGATTTGGTATATTCCTGATTTAGTCAGTTTGTCTGATGTATGTTTTTGATTGCAGATGTTATTTTTGATAGTGTTAGGGTTAGATAGTGAAGCTTTAAGATCGTATTTGTACAATAGATTTTGTATTTTGTTACTGGTGTTGTTGTAATATGTTAACTTTCTGTATTGGTTGTTTGTGTTTTTGGTGTTGTGTGTAAGAAGTGATATGTTGTCAAGTAGTGTTTTTTGTGTATGTTTCTTAATTATTTTGTCTATCGTGCTGAGGGGAAATTGATTATTTATAGCTAGCTGTTTTATTGTATTATATTCAAGCTGTAGATGTGTAGATGATAGTGGAAGTGATAGTGCGCTATGTATTAGGGAGTGAAAAGCTGCAAATTTGTTGTTGAAACTGTGATTTGAGTTGAAAAGGGATTATTATGCCTGAATTGGTTGGTTTTCTGTAAATTTTGAAGTCTAGTTTGTTTGAATTATTTTTGATTATTGTCAGATCAAGAAAATTTATTTGATTGTTATTTTCTATTTCTATTGTAAATTGTATGTTTTTAGTTAAGCTATTAATATATGAATGTAAATTATTTATGTCATTTGGTTGCCCTCTAAATATACAAAATATGTCATCTATATATCTACGCCATAGTATTATGTTATTGTGTAGTGGGTCGTTGTTAGTTATTATTTTTTTTTTTCGATTGTATTGAGAAAAATGTTTGCTAGGATAGTTGAGCTTGATGCTCCCATTGGTAGTCTATCGGTTAACCTATATGTTTTTTCATTATATGTGCAAATTGTTTCTGAAGTGAGAAATTTTGCAATTTCTATTATGTTCTTTATTTCTTATGGGGATGTTTGGTTTGTGTAGTTTGGGAAAGCCATATAATTTAGGTAACTGAGGGTTCATTTGAATTAAAGTGTTGTATTTGGGATTATATTTGTTAATTGTTATTATAGTGTTTTCTATTGTGTCTTTAGTGCGTTTTATTAATTTGTTGAGGGTTGTGTTGGTGTTGATGTCAATTTCTGTAAAATTATTGGCCTTTATGTAATCTTGTATTTTGTTGTTATATTCTTCTTTTTGTAGAAATACTAAAGATATATGTCACTAGTTGAATTAGGTTGTAAATATACCTCACAAATTATATTAGACACAAAATTAAACTTAACAACTACAAACAAATGTTCAACACTAATAAACGTGGGGTAAAGTAATACAGATTTGAGGTGAGTTTTGATAGCAATTAAAACACCACCTCCGCTTTGTTTAGGGTTTATAAGGGCCGAGCAATCACACTTAAATAAATGATAACCTTTTAGATTTAATTCGGAGTCACTGATGTCTGGAAAAAGCCAGATTTCAGTGAAAACAATCACATCGTTGTCTGATACGGCTACAGCTAGCAAGAGTTTTCTGAGTTTAGTTTTTAATCTCTCGACGTTCTGGTAGTAGATGAAAAAGCCGTTATCATTTCTGAAGATGGGTCCAAGCTGTTGACAGGATTCAGGCTCCGAAAATCCATTGGAGATAAAGCAGGAACATTTTGTGAACGACCATAACTGACAAATTTTTTGACAGCAATGTTAGCTGGCCAAAAGTCTTTGCAAATATAGCTCGAGCATGGTCAGCTGGAACCAAGATTTTAAAGCTACTGTAGCTTCCAGATTGTACAGCTAGATCTACAGCGTCAATTGAAATATCGGGATATTTTAATTTAATGTAGTTAATAACATCGGATTTTTTAGTTCCGCGTTTAAGTTTTGAGACATGTATATATGAGTTTGGCACATATGCCTGCAACTTATCGTTACTTGAACCACAACCAAAAATTGTTGGGGTTTTAGGTTGAACTTTCTGTTTAGGTTTTGTTTAAGCAGTAAGGGTTGCAAACAGAATTATTAATTACAGAATTAATTGCAGGTGGAAGCAATTGAGTTTTCTCATTAATAGTTGGTGAAACTACACAAGGCATAGAATACGAGTTTTGTATTCAAGTATTACTTTATCTTTGTCTGCAATCTTCTCTTCAAGATACAATACTTTATCTAATAGCAATTTATTGTTAGACCAAACTTCATCTAACAAAACTAGATACAGTACGATAGTCTCTTTATAAAGCCTGGGAAGTTCGGAATCGTCAAGTTTGAATGTCGTACCTCAGTGACATTTTTATGGCAAATGGCGCAACTGTTATGAAATATAATTCCACAACTAGTACATGTTACGCCAGATTGTGCAACACTTCTGCATTTGCACGCTTGACCGGACATAATAAATTAAAATTTAAAATATAAAAATTTATCTATAAAAGTGATTAAATATTTAGGAATAAAAAATAATACAAGGATGATACAAGGATACACATTTCACAACGGTGCGGTCCTTCACCTGGTGACTAACTACAAAACAAACAAAAGCAGACCACGGTTGAGATAACACAAGAAAACAACGGAGTGTTTAAAACAAGCTTAAAATATAAAATCACAAACTAAAAGAAAACAAGTTACGCCACTGGTAAGAATGTTGCTTTGCGCTGCGCGGATGAGAATGCGCGGGCGGCCGCTATAAATTTAAGTTAAGTTTCAATAAACAAACTTTACCATAAATTTTACTGAATAACGATTAAGACAGAGCACAAACAATCACAAATATAATTACTAGTACGTTTGGTAAAACTTCACAATTAAAAACACTTATAAACACTTGAAATTGAAAGAGTAAAATATTATAACTCAGTGCAGTGCAGGTATATTGCACATATCTTGAAAGCTTATCTTTTTTTACCTTTTTGATTTTTTGTTATTATAGAAAAAATCATCAGCAATTGCACATTCTGCTATTGCTAATCTTTTAAGATTGTGGTATCCAATTTCTGCTTTTTTTTGTTTTATTTTCAATATTTTTTAAGAAAATGATAATTGGTAATAGTCTTAACGTTTCTTCTTGTCTCAATCTTTTTCTAGTCGTAAATTTTGTTGATGATTTTTTTCAAGTTCTCTTGTAATTAATTGTGGTTCTGTATATAATTTTTATTGTTTTAAGTAGATTTTTGTTTATTTGTTCAGTATTTTCCATAACTGTTTTCAAGGTACTCTGTCAAACGCATTTTCTAAGTCTTTAAACGTTATGAAATGTTTTTTGTCCTGCTTTATTGTTTTTTTTTATTAGTTTTCTAATTGTAAGTATATGATCTTGTACTGAATGTCTTTTTCTAAACCCACTTTAAGCTTATTTCAGTGTTGGTTCTACTAAATGTCTAAGCTTATTTTCTATTATAGGTTTGTAAACTTTAGCTGTTGCATAGCAAAGATATTAAATTTTTCAGTTTGTTATTATATTATGATTCATAATAACTATAGAACATGAAACTTTTTTATCTATACTTGAAGTTGAAGTTTTTGTCTTCTTTTGCAAAGTGAATGTACATACGAGGTTTTGCACTTTCACTGACAATATCCAGTTTAACATATCCAACAGTTTTTTTTTTTGGCTTTCATATTTCAATTGTTCTGGTTTTATTATGTCGTGTCCTGGCACTTTTCTATTCTTCAGTTTTCTTAATATCCAATTTTTTTTGTTAGATTTTTTGCTTTGATGTTACTTATGTTGTTTTTAAGTGATTGCTCCTCTTCTTCTTTAATTCTTTTTGTACTTTGATTTTCTTCTAATAACTCCTTGAAATGTTCTTTTTATCTATTTCCTTGTTCTAATTTAGTAATTTTCTTTGCTTTCTATTTTACAATTCTTTAGTGTTTTGCATTATTAGCTTCAGTATCTTATATTTGTCACCTCGCATAGTGTGACCCAAATAATCTAGTTTCCTAGATTTGATGGTATGGATCACTTCTATTTCCATTTTTATCCTTCTTAACACCTCGACATTTGTGATTTTGTCCTTCCATGAAATTTTTAAGATTCTTCTATACATCCACATTTCAAAAGCCTGGAGTTTGTTGATTTAGTGTCCATGCTTCTATGCCATACATTAATATGGGTAACACGTAGCATCTCACCATCTTAATTCTTAGTTCCAGCTTTAGATTGCGTTTGCAGAAGAGGTCTTTCATTTTAAGAAAGGCAGTTCTGGCGCTCTCTATTCTGCTTTTGATTTCTATTTCTTGGTCGTTACTACTTGTTATCCAAGTACCTAGATATTTGTACTTGGTTACCTTTTCAATACGGGTGTTGTTAATGAATAAGTCGACATTAGGTGTTACTGTTTTGGAAATGATCATATATTTGGATCAAGTTCATTTTTAATCTATATCGCAAGCTAATAGCATTTGTTCTTTCCAACATTCTTTGTCGATCAATTATATTGTCTGTTACTATCACCATATCGTTCGCATATCTGATTTTGTTGATTGGTTGTCCTGCTTGTTTTTCTTTAGGTATTGCTTTTGGAATATAGCTTTGGAGTATAGGTTAAAGAGGATCGGTGATAGTATGCACCCTTGCCTCACGCCACTTTGGATATTTATGTTTTCTGTGTATTCTCCATCCACTCTGACTGTTGCTGTTTGGTTCCAGTATAGATTTTTAATAATGCGTATATCTTTTTTGTCAATATTTTTTATTTTCAGTAAGTTTTTTCTCATAATCTATAAAACAAGCATGTACTTCGATATTCATGTTCATACATCTTTGTGACAATACATTAATGCCAAATAGTGCTCCACAAGTGCCCAATCCATTTCTAAAACTAAATTGGGTATCACTAATACCTTCTTCAAGTTTATTGTAAAGTCTTTTGTGTATCATTTTCAGAAACGTTTTAAGGGTATGGTTCATAAGACTTATGGTTCTGTAATCACTACATTCTCTAGCAATTGGCTTCTTTGGTATTGGTATAAATGTCGATCTTAGTCATTCTTTTGGTATTATTCCTGTTTTATATACGGTATTATACAGATCCGTTATGACATTACTTTGTTCATTCTCTACAAGTTTTAATAACTGGGCTGGTACTTCATCTGGACCAACAGCTTTGCCTCCTCTCATGTTTTCGATGGCGTACTGCACTTCTTCTTTTGTTATTTGCGGGCAATTACTGTCTTCTTGTATGCTGCTTAGAGAGCCTCTGATGTCGTACAAGAGTTTCTCTATGTGTTCTTTCCACCTCAGCAGTTTTTGTGATTGCTTGGTTATAATTTTTCCTTCTTTGGTTTTTATAATTGAAAGTGTACATTTTTTCTTTATTCTAGTTAGTTATTTAACTTTCTTATGTAAATTAAAGTTGTCATATTGTTTTTGAAGCTTCTCAATTTCTTTGCACTTTTCAGATAACCACTCTTCTTTTGCTATTCGGATTTTTCTTTTGATTATTTGATTTATTACTCTGTGTTTCATATGGTCACTTTTGTTCTTCTGTCTCTCTTCCATAAGTTGTAGTATTTCTCTTGTCATCCATTGTTCTTTTAGCATTTCTTTGTCTGGTGTTAATAGTTCTTTGCTACTTTCTAATAGCGCTCCTTTTATAGTTTTCCATTTTGTGTTGACGTTGTTTGCTTGGAGTGTGTCTACAGCTGCTTTCTGTATATTTTTGTTTACATATGTTTTGATTTGATCTTTTATTTTCACATCTTTAAGTTTTTCTATGGCAATTCTTGTTGGTTTTGTCTTTCATTTTAGTTTTTTTAATCTTAATTTAACATTGGCTACGACTGGGTTATGGTCTGACAAAGCATCCGTTCCTGGGTACGTTTTGACTGATGTTATTCCGTTTTTATAACGTTTACTAATTAGTATGTAGTCGATTTGGTTTCTGACTATTTGGTTCTCAGTGTGAGCTGGAGATGTCCATGTAGACAGTCGGCGTGTTGGTAGTTTATAGTGCGTGTATGTTACTACTACATTTTTATTCTGACAGAATTTCACCATTCTGTCTCCTTTATCATTTCTGCTGCCTAGACAATAGTTGCCTACAAAGTCTTCTACTCGTCCCTTACCAATTTTGGCATTGAAATCTCCCATAACAGTCGTCTGCAGACAATTCTGAGTTTCGACGTCGATGTTGAATGCCACACGGCCGCCGATCGCACGGCGGAGAACCACGGCCCGTGCGACGGCAAGCGCGAACGCTCACCGTCTAGTAAAGTCACATTGTTTTGAGCCACACGACTTGCAAAACTCCTAGAGGTATCGTTGCCAACTGTGTCTAGAAAGGATATGGCCTTAGAGGCGTTCAGGCATAATCCCACAGATGGTAGCTTCGCACCATCACTCTATCGAGTGAGTGCATGAACCAAGTGTCCAAACCTGCGGTTCCTCTCGTACTGAGCAGGATTACTATCGCAACGACTGGTCATTAGTAGGGTAAAACTAACCTGTCTCACGACGATCTAAACCCAGCTTACGTTTTACGCTTTTCCGACATCGAAAGATCAAAAAGCGACGTCGCTATAAACGCTTGGCCGCCACAAGTCAGTTATCCCTGTGGTAACTTTTCTGGAACCTCTTGCTGAAAACTCTTCAAGCCAAAAGAATTGATAGGCCGTGCTTTTGCAGTCCCTATGCGTACTGAACATCAGGATCAAGCCAGCTTTTGCCGTTTTGCTCTACGCGAGGTTTCTGTCTTCGTTGAGCTGGCCTTAAGACACCTGCGTTATTCTTTGACAGATGTACCGCCCCAGTCAAACTCCCGGCCTGACAGTGTCCTCAAATCGGATCACGCGGCAGCATATGACGGCACTTGGACAAGCCGCGACGCCCGCGAAGGCACCGCGACCAATCTCGTGCCACTCTGCGCGCTTGGCTTCAGAACACCGTGACAGCCGCCGCCTTCGTTCGGTCGACAGAGCCTCGTTGGTTCTTTAGCAGGGTGCACCGCGGGCTGGAGAGGTTGTCATTTGGGTTGGTCTATGTACTCTTGTACTTTACCTATCTACTGGGACACGCTTCACATCGGCTCCTATTATTATTATTCATTTTTTAATGGGACATTGTGGTTTGTTTTTCGCAGAAATCTTGTCAGTGGTGTAAACGTGTAGTGTGTCTCTCATATATTGAAGACAACTAGTGAAAGTGCCCATGAACTGCGTAGTAGCACGACTACGTCGGGTCGGCTAAAACTGGAGTGCGGTCTTGTTGTAGTGTAGTTGTAGTGCTGTAAACTTTTGTGATGACTCGGGGCTGTGTTCCTGTTATTCGGTAAAAAAATCAGTGAGTTTACTGACAAACTGTGGATTTTGTGTAACACGTGCCGAAGTTAAATCCGTGATCATCGGCCACATCTGTGGTTCGATTTGACTGGTTTTTAAGGAGAGTGCCTTGCAATCACTCTTCTACAAGGTGGCGGTTAAATTTTTGAGAATTTCTCAAAATCAAAATAAGCTGGGACTTTAAAAAATTTTGGGTGGCGCCTCCACCATCACAATTAATTTTTTAACAAATCAGCCATTAGTTAAATAATGGCTAATAACAATGATGAAACATCAGCAGAAAAGGCAGCAGCATTGGGGAAACCCGGAAACGCCGTCTTTGGGCCAAACAGGCAACTTATGAGAGCTCCCCCAAGTGTGAACCAACCTAGTGATAGCCTGGTTAATATGGTACTAGAAACACCAGATGGAGCCCATGAGGGGAACACCGTGGGAAATGTGGAGAATGTGGAGAAAAATCTTCAAATAAATGAGAGAAAGCGGACGGACTCACTTGGCAGTTCAAAAAAGGTAAGCCCTCCAAATAGCTTGGTTTCGGAAATGCGATGGTCAAACTCATTAGTAAATATGAAGACCTTTGAGAATAGTACAAACAGAAATGCAAAGAGGATGAGAGTAGAAGATGGACAAGTGGTGTGCGAGCTTGGTGAATTAATGACCATAGGCGAAAAGCTACGTCAATACGTGTGTAAAGACTCAAATAAAGTGTCGAAAGCGGCAATGGGGTTAGTGCAGAGGCTCATGTGCCGCAATGAAAAATTGTCCGGAATATTGGAAAGCATGAGGACTCCCAAAGAAGCAATTGTAAAAGAAAAGGGGAAGCACCCCAGACAAAACAATGAAGAGGTAAAAACCCAGAAAGCGGTCAGCCAGATCTCAGGGCTAGCTCCCTTTCCCAGAAGCACGCAACCGGTACAGAGGCCGCCTAAGTCTTTTGCGCTTGTTGTTATGTCGAACGACGCTAAAGAAACAAGTGAGACTACTCGAGATAACATATTAAAAGAGATTGAGTCGTGTTTGCAGGTCAGAGTTAAAAATCTCAGACCCAGCAAGGACGGACTAGTCATTGTAACACCGACAGAGGCGGAACGCTGCAAGCTGCAAAACTGTACGAAGTTTGCGGAACTTTGGTACAAGCTTGAGCTACCGGCTGTACCCAACCCGAAAGTTGTAATTTACGACGTTAAGTCAAACATGACCGAGGATAGGCTAATAAATGACCTTTATAGTAAAAACTTAGAAGGTGTTCTCTCTAAGGAAGAGTTTGAAAAAGTTGCGAAAATCTTAAACCGCAGCGGTAAGGACAGCGACAGTGGTAACGTGATGATAGAACTCCCCACAGCAGCTGTCAAAAAGATAGACAAGGTGGGTCGCGTCTTCATAGGGTGGAACTCCATGCGTGCCAGGGAGTTCGTGGAAATACCGCGATGTTACGGGTGCATGACCCTGAGTCACCAGTTGCGAGACTGTAAGGTGGGGAGAGTATGCAGGAACTGTGGCAGCAAAGGTCACCTTGACTGCACAGAAACCGAACCATCGTGTCCGTTTTGCAAGGCAGAGGGCCTAGATTTTAAACACTCGGGAGCCAGCGGGAGGTGTCCGGCCTATCGGAAGGAATTACAGTCCTATAAGAGCAGAAATGGCTTATAGGGTAAGATGCAGAGTCCTGCTGCTGAACTGCCAACTGTCAAAACCGGTCATGCTGGACTTAACTAAAACTGCGGTGGACGAGAAGTTTGACATACTGGTCATACAGGAACCATACGTGCTGGATGGTAATCCTATTGATCTTCCTGGCTTTGTAAGTGTTGCTGAAGCAAACCCAACAGCAGTGATCTATGTTAGCAACGAACTTAGTGCTACACCAATTCACCAGCATACTACTGACTTTGGAGTATGCCTACGTGTCAAGGGAAGGGGCATGGACTTGTTTGTGTGTTTTGTTTATTGTACATTCGGGGAAGCTCTAGATCAGTACATAAGTTATATTGAGGCAGTTGTGACCTACGCGGCGGGTGTCCCTCTTTTTATTGGTGCCGACGCAAACGCGGTCTCGGAAATGTAGTGCTCCAAAATCACAAGTCGTGGTAGAGACAACGAATTACGGGGTTTAACCTTCGAAGAACTCATATTAAGGAAAAACCTACAAGTGCTCAACAGCCCGTGCAGTGAGTTTACTTTCAGTGGCCCCATGGGCAACAGTGATATCGACGTATCTCTAACAAATAGTGCGTGGCCTTATCAGGCAACTTGGAAAGTGAGACCAGAACTGTCGGTCAGTGATCATAACGCAATATGTATCACTGGCCACAGCACAACTGAGCCCAGGCACGGGAGTGATACAATATGGCACGACAAAGGCGCCAGAACTGCAAGGTATGCGGATGCTCTCAGCTTTGAGCTAGACAAGGCGGAGATAAGCAGAGATTCTAGTGCTGAGGATATGGTAGCAATGTTGAGAGAAGCTCTTCAAAGAGCAAACAAAAGCTGCCTTAAAAAAGCCAGAAGAACAACTAGCAGAATAAAATGGTGGACCCCTGAGCTGCAACAAGCTAGGCGTAAATCTAGAAAAGCTAGAAGAATCGCACAAGCGGATAGGCGCCGCGGCATTATTGGCTCATCAAGTGTAGAAACGCACCGTAAGATAGAGCTAGAATACAAAGCTCTCTTACGGGTAACGGTGGAGAAGCAATGGCAGGAGATGGTCTGCAATATTGGCAACCAAGACCCGTGGGGTAGCATATATAAAATTTGCTGAGGGAAAAAAGATAGGCCGCCGCTAGGCAGCATCCGGACAAACAACGAATGGACTGCAAGCTGGAGAGAGACCATGGAAGTCCTCATAACAGAGTGGTTCCCCCACAGCGCGGTACCTAACACCACGGCAGATAACAATAACCCGCTAGCATTTTCAGAAGACGAAGTTATGGCAGCTGCCCATTGACTTAAGGTGGGTAAGGCACCAGGATGGGATGGGATAACAACCAGAATGGTTAGAGCTGCAATAAAAGTAACTCCGACCGTTGTAACGAGCATAATGAACTCTTGCCTAAGGGATGCCCATTTCCCAGCAGAGTGGAAAAAAGGAAAACTAGGAGTAATCCTAAAGTCAGACAAGAACCCCGCCAAACCTAGAGCTTACCGCCCTATATGCCTTATCCCGATTTTGGGTAAAGTCCTGGAGCGGCTAATGGTAAACAGGCTAGAAGAAGCTGAATTGTGGAAACCTAACAAATTCCAATTTGGTTTTAAAGCGGGATACTCAACAGAGGACGCTTGGGCAGAAGTCAAGCATAGGTGCAAAAACACAAAGAACAAATACGTTCTAGGGCTTTTCATTGACTTTATTTAAAGGTGCGTTTGACAATTTGGAATGGCCAGCTGTAATAGCTTGATTGGCTCAGCTAGGCTGTAAAGAAGTGGGTCTCTGGAAGGTAGTAAACAGCTTAGCGCCGCAATAACCCGAGGCTGTCCTCAAGGATCAATATGTAGCCCAACAATATGGAACACGATGCTGGATGTGCTACTAGACGTCTTGGAAACAGAAGAAACTTGGTACGTGGCATATGCCGATGATCTACTTGTCTTAGTAGAGGCTAACAGCAGACGACAACTGGAAACAATGGCCACAAACTATGCCAGGACGATAAAAGATTGGGGATTAAAAGTTGGAGTTGATATATCAACCACTAAATTAGCGATAATGCTTTTAAAGGGGAAGCTGGACAGACGCCCAATTGTAAACCTGGACGGTAGCCCGATACCCTATCAACTAGAGGTAAAGTACCTGGGAATTTTATTGGTGAGAGGCTCTCGTTCCGAAGCCACCTACAACACCTAAGAGGGAAAATTGGAAGAGCCATGCTTAGACTAAAGAGAGTTCTGCGTAATGAATGGGGATTGAGGAGAAAAGCCATATGCACCATATATGATGGCTGGCTCACGGCTGCGGTCATGTATGGTGCCAGTGTATGGAAAGAAGCAGCAAGACTGGGTTATGGACGAAAACTCCTAGACTCTATAGAGAGATTGGCGCTGTATGGTTGCTTACGAGTCTGTAGAACAGTGTCAACGTACGCCATGGAGGTCCTCATGGGAAGACTTCCCTGGAAGCACAAAGCCATACACAGAGCAGGGTTGTATCATATAAGAGTTAGCGACATGTCGTGGAGGGCATACAGTGACCATGTAGAGGAAAGCCCCACTAAGGAAGGATGCATAAAATGGTGCATGAAAAAATGGCAGCAAAAATGGGACGATGCTAACATTGGGAGAACGACATATGCTTACATACCCGAGGTCAAGTGGGTAGCCAACATCCCGTGGTTTGACCCCTCTCTCCAAGCGTGCTTCCTGTTAACAGGCCATGGTAGCCCAAATGAATTCTTGTCAAAACGTGGTGCAGCCGAGTCAAGTCTCTGCAGTTGTGGTCAAGTTGAAGATTGGGTACATGTGCTGGTTGAATGTGCAAACTATATGGAAGAAAGACCGGACAGCCTCACAGCGTTAAACCGCGAAAGTGTGTTTGGACAGTGCTGCAACCTAATAGCAACAAAAGTATGCTACAAAGAATTTAGCAAATACGCCAAAGCGGTATTCCTTAGAAGGAAAGAATGTTTTGTGAGGCACTGAAAATGAAAGAGAAGAATGTAGCTGTGTGCCTGCATATATGAGTTGTGTGCGAGTGTGTGGTGAGAGATATTGAAAGTGAGAGAGAAGAATGCAGCTGTGTGCCTGCATGTATGAGTTATGTGCAAGTGTGTGGTGAAAGATACTAAAAGCGAGAGAGAAGAATGCAGCTGTGTGCCTGCATGTATGAGTTGTGTGCGAGTGTGTGTTGAGAGATACTGTAAAAGAGCAAGAACAAAAATGCAGCTGTGTGCTGTATGTACGAGCTGTGTGCAAGTGTGCGAGTAGGAAGAGGCCCGGGGGTAGAAGTTTGCAAGAACTTTGTACTGGGAGCTCACCAGTGCTGAACTGGTACCACGAGGATCGGGAGCCCCCAGGATGAAACCTGGCCCGGTCATTGAGGTTGGACTCGTGGTGGCAATGGTTAGACCGCATGTTGGTCAGAGGTGGGTGCACGGCGTTATTCTTGATTATGTCGGGGGTAGCGTCCGTGTACCTGCTTCGGCGGGTGAGCTGCGTACCAACAGCTCGGGTACCAGACCGCTTTCTGGTAGAGTATGGATAGATACTTGCTCCAACCAGTGAGGATGAACGGTCTTGCAACCTGAAGTCGATACTGGTAGCTATGCTTGCATGGCGCGCTGATGTAGGCGTATCCCCATCCCTGTCCATAGGGACAGTGTCGGTAGAGCCCACTGGGCGGGTACGGCACTCTAAATACGATATCAGTTGTTGTTGTTGTACTTTACCGTCACCCCTTACATTTCTCAGTTTTCCATAAATAACAAAAAAATGTATAAAAAAATAAATTCAATAATAGTACAATATCTTTAATATTTCCTCTTAACCAGTAATTCTTAAAACATTTGCAAATGAATTAGCTCTTATTTTGAATAAAATTTTGGTCTTATCGTACAAAAAAAAACTGTTGTAAAGTTGCAAATGTTCAATCTACATCTAAAAAAGGAAACAAGATTGATTCTTTAAATTATAGATCAATTGCATTATTGTTTAATCTGTCAAAATGTTGAAAAATGTATTAATTTTAACATTGTCAAGTTTTTAGAACAAAATAACTTCATCTCAACACTTAATTTAAATTTTGATCAAAACGTTCAACAAAAGATTTTCTGACTTATGTTAGTCACAAATGCAATTCTACTTTAGACAAACATTAAAAAAAAAACTTGCATTAAGGTTAGACATTTCTAAAGCATTTGATAAGGTATGGCATCCAAGTTTTATCAACAAGCTTCATTGTATATGTCTTGATCATAAATCTTAAAATCTTATCAATAGTTTAGTTTGACTTGTTGGTTTTTTAACTCTTACCCCAAAAACATAAATGCTGGTGTTTCTCAAAGTTCTGGTCTATTGCTAACTTTATATTTGATCTACATTAATCAACTTCTTTAAATAACTAAATGTCCTATTTATAGTTTTGCAGATGATAGCACTCTTCGTACTTTCTAAAGACCATATTGACAAATACGGCAAAACGTCTTGAAATTTCTAGGTTAAAATTTGTAGCAATTATTAACAAAAACCTTAAAACAATATCTAAATAGAGTATTTACAACATGGTCAGTTTAATTTTAAAAAAACTTAACTTTTTACTGTTTTAATTAAATTCAAAATTCGAGGTATCATCAGTACCCAATATTAAACTATACAATAAATCCATATGAAAATTTTTATGTTGTGACATATTTAATAATTTTTAAATATCACATTATAAAATTTAATTGTAAAGTATTATTATATTATATGTTTTTTTTTCTCTATTTATCCGGCAAACTTTTTTGTAATACAAATTGCTTTTTGGTATATTCCTAAAATATGAAAGCAAGAAAAGTTGTGTTTGAACTTAAAATAATGTTTGAATCCTTGCATAGTTTGAAGCTCTATTACTATTTAAATTAATTTATTGAGAAAAATTAAAATTAATTCTAGTTCCATTGACAAGAAGTCTTTTAACAAGTGTATTTTTAAACCACTTTCAATAACAGAAAAGATTAGTTGCTTTCTTAAATAAGTCAATTAAATGACACAGGTTAAGCAGCAATAAAGAACTGCATTGTTTATTTAAGTCATTTATTGATTCAAAACTTTTGAAGAATTTAAACTATTTGCAACTTTTTTTACAAATCATGACCTTAATCTTAAAGGAAATTGCCAGTTACAAAATTAATGCAATAAGCGCAACATATCAAAGATGTATAAAATATGACAAGATAATCACCAATTGCTTCCATTCTTTCAATTGGCAGATTTGATATATATATATATATATATATATATATATATATATATATATATATATTTGTTCTTATTCCAGGTACATATTTAAAGTACACATGCGTAAGCCTTGCACAAAAAAAAATCTTACGATAAAGAATCCAAGTTGAAAAATTGCTGCTTTGACGTATTTTTTTAATCATTTTGTTTATGATAGATAAAAATTAACATAATAAAATAATTTTGTTAGAATTAGGTCATATGCATTTACATAATACATCAACCTTTGATGCAATTTTAAGTAAATTTATATTTTAATATAATTAACAGCATTACATTTTAATTATTGCTAATTACAATTAATTAAATAAATTAGTAATAAAATGGCTAATTAATGAATCATTTTGTTTACTGAAGACTTTTAATTGTGAATTAGCGGAAATTTCACAAACTGCATTATAATATGTAACTTCCTCTGCGAATGTTAGACTTCTACCCCACCAAACCCCCTGGTTTAGTTGAAGCAGCATATACATATACACCCCACCGACCTGCGACCCTCCTCCACCTCCGCCTCCAAAACCCGACGAGATGACTCTGCAGGAGACAGTGTCGCTCGCCTAAATATTTTCACCACATTTAACTTAACCGTATGCTTTACAAACGTTGACACATCTGTGTTCAACAAGCGATATACAGGTTTTCGTTTCGGAAAAATGTCGGGCGCACGTCGTCGACGAGAGTCGCGCGATGTGCAATTGTTTTGCACCGTGCGGCGGAACGAGACGGACGTCGAGGACGCGCCGCGACGCCGCTCATACCGTTCGGATTTTCAGCTCTAGTCTGCTTTCATATTCTAGTTCAGTAATTTGATTTTTGGTTTTCGGTGTGCTTAAGCTCATGTTGTGAATTTTGAATTTGTATTTAGTCGCGACTCTCTTGCCCTGTCGCACACACATTATCGTTTTGCCTCCCCGATTTTTTGCACAACACTGCGCTTCAGTGAACCTTTAAACGGTACGAATTGCATCCGACACTAGGAAAAATTAACCCTGATTAAACAACTAAAATTAAATTGATATATTACAAACAGTTTAACAAATTTATATTTATCATGAATATTACAATTCAAACGAAATACTTATTTTCAACTTTTACCCATCAAGCATCCCATTAGATTACCATATGAAAACCAACGGATTATTAATAGCATTATTAAAAGCACCAGGACATTAAGGCATTAAAAAAATGAACCCCGCAATTCTATATCTGGGGGATGGATGCTTGTAGATTTTGGCAACCGCTGTCGAGTTTCATTTGCATCGATAATTCCCGTCCGCCCCGCATCAGAATGTGAAGGCAGCTCGCTAATTCACTTAGCAATCACTGCGATCAATCACCGTCTTATCATCGTCCTCGTAAACTACTTACATAACTTAACGTGTTACAGAAGAAATTATCCAAGGGATAAATTCAATATGCGATAATAAAGTTGGGATTTTAATTGGATCCGTGAGCGAAGATTGAGGGGCGACGTTGGCGGCGGTGGCAGCCAGGATGCTTCGATGGTATCGAAGAGAAAGTTTTAATGGAATTAACGAAAAACAACGATACTTTGTATAGCGTGTCTATATTTATTGGTAAGCGGCTTTAACAAATAGTAATTGGTGGTGCCAATTCAAGTAATTACATAACTTCTAAATATACAAACACAAATACAAAGTAAGCACTAAAAATTAGTCAATTTTAGATAACAGAGAAAAGTGAATACAAATAATTAACAATTATGATGGATGCGACAACAAAATCTATTTTATAATTTTATCAGCGTATTTATAAAAAGTTTACCTATTTCTTTATGATGATTTTTTGGATTAATTTTGTAAAGTTTATACTTTTTTTTCAAACCTATTTAATTAAAATGGCAATTCATTGTCGACAAATATAGGTAAAAGTATTTATTAGTTGTTTTGTCAAGTAATTAAGTAGAAAATAATAATAATCAAATAGTTTTTAAAAGATTAAATAAAGTAGTAGTAGTAGTAGCATTTGTGAGTACTGTCTTGTGGTTGTATAAAAAAGTTATTCAAACCATATCAACAATAATTGAAACCAAAACAAATATATCCAAACCAACTTCTAGCTACCAAACTGTATTATTTGCAATATCATTCATTATATCTACTTTTTAATTTTGTGGTAGGTAAAATGCAATTTTATTTAAGTATCAGGTTACATTATGTATCGTTGTGCTTACTTATCTCTTAAAAAACAATGTTGTTTACACTAAAAAATATTGTTACTCAAACACTGCATACTTCTCAAAAAATGTACGCAAACCTAGTTTGCAAGCGTGCAGCAAGAATGCAAAACCGCAATCATTGTCCAAATTTTTGTGCTCTATAGTGTGCACGCTAGTGACTACTGTACTGTAGTTTATTGCTACATATTCTGTTGCACTGAAAGCACGTTAGTTTTTTATATTTGTTGTAGATGTGTATAGTGACTTGTTTCTGTTTCTAAAATTCTCTTGATGCATAAAAGTCTGTGTCTGCGGTTTTGTTCAATTTTCTCTTACAAATTTGGTGGTATAAAACATGGGCCATCTAACTTTTGGAATTTGAATCGGCTATAAATAAAAAACTAATAAATATTATTTCAAAATTATAAGTTTATTAGAAAGATTAGACATTTTTATTTAAGAATGAAACACTACATTATTTAAATAACCTATTCAATTAACCCAATTTGTTAGTACATTTTCTTCGATTTTGTGTTTCAAGGCATCAATCGTCTCTGGATAGTTAGCGTAACACCTTTCCTTAAGGTCTCCCTACAAAAAAATATCCAACGGGGTCAAATCACAGCTTGTAGACAGCCAATTAAAATTAGCATTTTAGCTAACTATTTGATTTCCAAAAACAGTGGGCAAAAGATCGATGATTACGTTAGCTGTATGGCAAGTGGCCGCGTTCTGTTAAAACCAAAAGTTATTTATTTCATACTTTTTAATTTTTGGAAACAAAAATTTGTTTAACATGACACAGTAACGTTTGCTATTGACGGTTACGGCAACTACTTGCTTATTTTCAAAGAAAAATAGTTCAATAATGTCGCCAGACCTAACACCACACCAAACGGTTATATGCATAGGCTGTTCAGTAGTCATGTCTGATCCCCAAATGCAACAACTTTGCTTATTGACATAGCCTCCGAGATAAAAATGAACTTTATTGAAAAACACAAATTATTGATAAAAATGCTCATCTTTGGCCAAATAATCTTTGGCCCATTGAGCAAACTGAAAATTTATTGGATGGTCATAAGGTTTCATTTCTTGGACTAATTAAACTTTTTATGCCTTCAAACCGAGTCTTAATGCAAAATTATTCTCAGAGAAGTGCAAAAAATGTTCAGTTTCTGAGAACGATGACAAGTTGATGTTGATGCATGTTCACGCACACTCTGAGCAACAACATTATTTTTTTTGGCTGAACGCACTGAACAAAAATGTGAACGAGTTGTTTTATTCACTAACGATCCAGTTTTGCAAATTCGCTTCACAAATTGGTTCACAAACTGCGTTGAAAGCACTTATTTTTAATCAGATTTGTTTCGTAAATTTCTTGCCGCTTGAGTAGAAGATTCACAAGGCACTAACCGTCCTACCTTAAACTACTGCCAAATCTAGACTAATTTGACAAGGACATATAACAACAATATTTACTCAGAAATGAAAACCGGAAGGTATTGCCATGCGTAAGTCATTCTTATGAGCCACTTGTTGAAGCCAACACCTTACTACGTCCAAAAAAAAAAGTAGAAGACTCACCATTTTGGAAGTAAGTTTTCATTATTTTCCAACTTTATTCAAATGTAAAGCATCCCATTTTGTAAATGTCAAACATAAAACTAAATGTCAACTCATAAATGTCATTATACTTTGAAAAATCAAAATAAACAATAGTTTAAATTCTAAACTCCACTCTTTATTACATTTGTCCAAGTTTTTTTTTAAGTCCTTGTACTTAAAAACTTGTTTTCCTCTGTTTTGCTGTCTATAAAACAGCTCAAAACACATGATTTGTTTAAGATAGAAAACCAACGTTTATTTTTTGTTTCCTATCCTGAGCTCATGTCCACTCTATCGCAGCCAAATTTTTATTTTCTCTACGAAAATTTTTAGAAATACGAGAAATACGTTTATACACACACCAGGTTTTAGCACAATATAGAAATGTAAGTATTACTTCAATTTAAACAGTTTCTAATGCAATATAGCAAAAGCTGAAGTTGCAGCTGCAATACGTAACTTAATTTTTATTTTAGGTCTGTTGTTAGATAATATTGTGTTTTCAACATATTTAAGCTATCTAACTTATTTAATAGATTATTTGCAACAAATATGTTTATGAGCGTAGTCTTCTTTAACAAATTTCTGGTTGCTTGTTGCACAACTTTGGTCTTTTAGTAGTTTTTTTTGCAAATCATTTTTTTGCACAAGTTGTATGGTAATCAAATTTTGTATAAATTTTAACAAATTAGTCACAAAACTAACATTATCTGCAAAAAGTGTTTTAAAATGTTCAACATTTCTTAAAAAGTTGTATAGTCTTTTTATTTAAGATACCTTTCCGTTTTAGATGTTAACAATTATGTTGTCATCAATTTGTTGGGTGCAGCTCTGAATAGTTGTGTGGTAGTCATTGAGAACCAAGTTTGTAAGTTTTTGAACCAGGATAGACGCCGTCTCCCTGCGCTTCTTTTCTTTTGCACTTTTCTTTGTAGTATGTTTTGTTGGTGTCCATTTTTGATCTTTATGATGTGCTCAAAGTATTTAAGTTTGCGTGTATTGATGATGGTTATAATTTCATTTTCTTTATTTATTCTTTTGTAGAAGGTTTTTGTTTATTGCGTGTCCTATCTACAATGCCCTCAACATCCTTTGATAGAACCACATCTCAAATGATTCTAGCTTTTTGCTGGTTGCTTTAGTGAGTGTCCATGACTGTACACCGTATAACAGGAATACAAATATGTAGCAGCGCATAAGTCTTACTTTTGTGTCTAGTGTGAAGTTGTAATTTTTGAATATAGTGCTCATTCTGTTGTATGCTGTTCTGGTATTTTTGTTGCGTTCTTTTATATTCTGTAAATGATCTTGTTGGTAGTTAATGTTAGTGTCAAAATATGTGTATTTGCTCACTTATTCAGTAAGATGATGGTTGCTTTGGATGTGGAGATTAAGTATGTTAGATTTGTTTATAATCATAAACTTAGTTTTGCTCGTGTTGATGTTGAGGCCGTATTTTTGGCTACTTTTTGTTATTCTGTCTATAAGTCTTTATAATCTTTCTAAAAGGTGTTCAACAACAAAGAATGTAAAATGTTTAAGGGGGTTGTAGTACAAACCACAACAAACAAAAAGTCTTAATAAACATGGGTTGTCATAACAACGATTATGTCGGAGATATAGAAGATTATTTATTTTATTATTCTTTTTCTCTTCATTTTTTATTTTGTTGCAAAAACGTGCAGTTTTTTATCATAGTTGGTTGATGTTTTGTAAAATAATCATTCAGTATTTGACAGCTGTTGTTAGTGCACAACTTTTATTGCTATGGCTGATTACTCTAATGCTAGCGACATGCATTTCATGTATGGTCGTGCTAACAGGAATGCCACTAAAGCGCGACATGTAGAATTTTTACAATTTGCCAGATTTCTTCACATCGTATGTTTGGAAAAATTCACCAGAGATTGAGAGATACCGGTTCACTTCAAAAACAGTGCTATCTTTCTAGCGGAAAATATTAGCCGGGGTGGGAATTGGTGCTACTCTTGTTTGGAAAACTCTCCAGGAGCAGCTGCTCTATCCATACCATATACAACAAGTACTGACCTTAAATTTAACCGATCATCAGGAACGTTTGGTTTTTTGTCGCTGGTTTCAACACAAAATTCTTTTTACGGCTAAAGCCGGGTTCATAAAGCACATTGTTGGACCAACAAAAATCTCCATGTTGTAATTGTCTATAGGCATCAGACACGTTTTTTATTAAACATTTAGATGAGTACTGCAGGCGACAGGTTTCTAGGTCTTGTTGTTTTACTAAACCAATTAACATGCGTTGCTTACCTCAACTTTCTGTAGAACACAATGTATGATCTTTTGGATGACTTTCCTTTAGCCTACAGGCTACAAACGTGGTTCCAGCATAATGGTGCTCCAGCTCATTTTTCAATTGCCATTAGAGAGCATTTAAACCAAACTTTGCTACATTTGTGGGTAGAAAGAGGCTGACCAGTTTTATGACCCGCAAGATCGCTTGATTTAAACCTTGATTTTTTTCTTTGGGGATATTTGAAATTGTTAGTAAATGCTACTTTTGTAAATAGCCTCGAGAAGTTACAGTTAAAAATTAATAAAAAGTGACAAGAAATCCAAGCCAATAAAGATGTTTTAGAAAAAGTACAAATGTTTTTCAGACAAAGATGTCGTGCCTGTTTGGAAATGAAAGAAGGGCATTTTAAACTTTTTTTATAACTCTGTTCTTTGTAAAAATATATAAAAATAAATATTGTTTTATATATCTGAAACCGTTGCTATGACAACCCATGTTTATTAAAACTTTTTTGTTTGTTGTGGTTGTACTACTACTTCTACAATTTACATCTTTTTTTTAAACACCTTGTATACTGTCGGCAAAGATTAGCATATTGTCTGCGTACCAGATATTGTTTAGATTTTCTCCATTTATCAAAATATTAAATTTCTTTGAAAAATTGTTTTGCGTATAGGTTAAATAGTAAGGTAGATAGTACGCACTCTTGTTTCACGCCTTGTAAGATCTTGATCTTGTCAGTATTTCTTCCCTCTGCTCTGACAGAAGCGGTCTAATTCTAGTAGAACTTGGTGATGATTCTTAGGTCATTGTTATCTAACCTTGCGTCTTTTAGATTGTCTATCATTTTGTAGTGTTGAATTCTGTCTAACAATTTTTGGTAGTCAATAAAGCAAGTGTATATGTTGACGTACAAGTTGCTGCATCCCTGGAAAAAAACTTCCCTTATGCCATCTGCGTTTCTGAACCCGAATTGAGTTGGTTATATATTCTTTTGTGGATAATTTTGACAAATATTTTTAGAAGGTGGTCCATTAAGTTTATTGTTCTGTGTATCATGTATTTCTAAAAAATCGTATATTTGGTTTATACTGATGTTAATCATTTTATGATGTCTTTGTCAATGTTTTAGAAACAACAAATCAACAACACATGCTATACAACATTTAACAAACTTAATAAGAAGTGGTTTTGAAAATAATAGTTACACATATGCGCTTTTTTGTGATTTAAGCAAGGCGTTTGACTGTGTATCACACACAATCCTTTTAGACAAACTAAAATTGCTTAATTTCAGCATGGAAAGTAACATGTTGTTATTAGACTATTTAACTAACAGGTACCAATATGTGAATGTAAACGCAACGCAATCAAAGTTACCGAATGTGTCTATCGGTGTTCCACAAGGTTCCGTCTTAGGGCCCATTCTTTTTTTAATTTATGTGAATGACCTTCCTCATTGCGATATGCATTCACATTTTACCCTATTTGCTAATGACACAACAATTGTAAATAAAAATAACAACATAGCAAATCTTAAAACTAATATGCTTGATACACAGTCAAATGCTAAGGAATGGTTTCTAGCAAATAAGCTGTTTTTAAATGAAAATAAAACTAACCACTTAGTATTTTCAATGCGCAAAATACTTAAAGATTTTTATCCTAATGAGTGTGTAAAATTTCTTGGGAACCAAATTGATACAAAATTAATATAGGACAAACACACTTCTTATAAAGTTTCTTCTCTTAAACTTCAAATGAGTGCATATTTTGCTAATCTTCACTCAATGATATGGTATTTTAAATTGAAGTCGCGCGGCAACAGTTTGTAATATATTTCAAATACAGCAAAGAGCCATCAGAGTTATTGGTGAACTAAATTACAGAGACGATTGCAAAGCAAAATTTGTTGAGCTGAAAATTCTCATCGTCCCTTGTATATATATTTATGAGTGTCTTACTTATATAAAACATAACATAACTTCATACAATACACAATCAACATCTCATGACTATCCAACTCGTCATGCACATCATTTAAGAACAGATTATTTGAGGTTAAATAGATCTCGAGATGGCCCTAACTATTTTGCAATTAAATTTTTTACCGTACTGCCAAAGCAAATTCAAGACTTAATTGAAACACCATTTAAAACATACATTAAGAACATTTTAATAACTAATGCCTTTTATACATATAACAAATTTTTTGAATACAGATTTTGTTAATGTATAAAATTATATTGTACTTATGTATTGACTTGTGTAAATATCCTGTTTATACTTAACATTAATAAACATTATTATTATTATTATTATTATTATTATTATTATTATTATTATTATTATTATTATTATTATTATTATTATTATTATTATTATTATTATTATTATTATTATTATTATTATTATTATTATTATTATTATTATTATTTTTATTTTTATTTTTATTTTTTTTTTTTTTTTTCACAGGTTAACCTGGTTTCATTGTATTAGACGGGTACATTATTATTATTATTATTATTATTATTATTATTATTATTATTATTATTATTATTATTATTATTATTATTATAAATTCTGCTTCTGTGTTGTCAGGACCAAGTGTTTTCCCTTTTTTCATTGATTTGATTTTTTTTTTGTTGATGATCACTTTTCTGTTTTCTCTTACTAATGTTTGTTCTTTTTGTTTTGTTTTTTTTACGTTTTTTTAATTTTTTGAAGAACAATAAAGCTATTTTTGTTTAATATATTATATCCTTTTATATATTTTATAAGTTTTATTTCTTTGGAATTAGGATAAATTAAAAACCAATTTTATTTTATTTTGTTTTTTTATTAGCTAACGTTTTGATGTAAAAATACATTTTTAATTTATCCTAATTCCAAAAAAATAAAACTTATAAAATTAAAGCTATTTTGTTTTTTTTGTAGAACTTTTACTTGATGGCGCAATAGTTGTCACTCAATGTTGCTTGACTGTAGTTTTTTTAATAAATGAAAAACTTTAGTTTTGCTTTTGGATTGTGTTTATTTGATGTCTAATTTTTTTTTGTTAAGTAGAAAAAATAATAATGGCTAAGTGGCAGCCGCCAGAAATGATGACCGTTACGGGCTCGATTTATGGCATTTTCCAGAAGTCTTGCCAGAACTTTCCGCATTCCTGACGGATATTCTCTTTGAGGGCTTCAAAAGTCTGAGGCTTGTTGGCATAGACTTCAAAAAACCCCACACAAAAAGAAGTCTAGAACGGTTAAATCGAGCAATCTTGCTGGCCAATGCAAATCACCATAACCAGAAACTAGGCGACTCAGAAATGCTGCCCTCGGAGTTTTGGTTGTGGGTCGTGCAGTATGCACCGTTGCTCCATTCTGTTAAAACCACATGTTATCCAGTCTTACTTTTTCTAGTTGAGATAGAAGAAAGTACTTTTGCATGGATTTGTAACGCTCGCCAAACGACTATTGGCCCATGTTATGTTACATATCGGACATTGACCATAAAATATGTGCTACATTTTAATTCACACGGTTTATCTGTATGTTCTTAGAATTAAGATGTTAAAATGCAATTTTACATTTATGATAATTTCAAGAATGATGAGCATGAACACGTGTGGCACGTGTTATGCAACATCAGCATATATTTTATTATATAACAGCTTGTAATTGTAAGTTTAGTTTAGTTTTAACATTGTAAGTTACACTCATAATCTAAAATAAATATAAATCAATATTATCAATACTATTTTTGGGGCAGTCGGTAGGATATCGATTTCAATCGATACATCAACCCTACAATATATAGTTATATGATAGTGAAAAAAAAAATAAATAAATAAATAAATAAAACAAATTTAAATTTAAACAAAAAGTATAAGTGATAAACGTGAAGTTAAAGAAGAAATAAATAAATAACGCCATCCCAACGAATACGGACCCGGCCAAGACGAAACAGAAGTAGCCTCTCCGACGAATACGGACCAGGCCAAGACAAAGCAGAAACAGCCTCCTCGACGAATACGGTGCCCAAACCAGGAATATCTCCGACGAACACGGCAATTGCCGATAATACTGTAAGTCATATCTGATATTTTATGTTCATGTCCTTTAATTCTAACTCCTCAAATAATCAAAACGATTACGAATTAGAACAATTCTTTGATAGTTTTAATAAGTTAATAATTCACGACGATCAATTAACAATGGCGGTAGCATTGCCCGTTTTGGATATGAAAAATTTAAGCATTATTCCCAATTTTGACGGAAATATAAATAAACTATTTTGTTTTATAAGCTCTGTTGAAACAATTTTAAATCATTATTGGAATCGAACTGAAATCGGTAGTTTTCAAAACCAATTATTACTTAGCGGAATTTTAAACAAATTAGAAGGTCGTGCGGAAGAAGTAGTCGCAATTCGCGGTATTACTAACAATTGGGATGAAATAAAAAAAACTCTAATTTTAAATTTCGGTGATCAGAGAAACGAAAATGCTCTTAATCAAGACTTGGTAAATTTACGCCAAAGACAAGGCGAAACACCACATCAATTTCATGAGCGATGCATTCAGCTATTAAATACCATTTGCAATTATATTGATTTACACGAAGAAACTGCTGCTGAACGTCAAAATAAGCGTATTTTCTTTAATAAACAAGCCCTTAAAACATTTTTGGCTGGTTTAAAAGATCCTTTAGGCCCCATTATCCGAGCTATGAGACCCAATACGCTTGAAGTAGCTTTGCAATATACAACCGAAGAAGATAATATAAAATATCTTCAAAAATCTAATTATTCACAAAATAATGATCAAAAGTTTAATAGCACCAATAAATTTCATATGCGCAAAGAAGGTCAAAACTTTTATAATCAACCACGTAAATTTAATAATTCTTACAACCCTCAATATCAGTCTAATCAATATATGAATATGAAATCAAACTTAGCATTTCCAAGAGAACCACCAATTAAATTTCAACAAAGATACCAAAAGCAACCTCAAAACTATTTTACTAACTCGCGCGTTTTTGGAAAACCACAAACACAAAATGTCTGGAATAAAAAACCAAATAACCCGCAATATCAACCAACACCCATGAGTACTTCAACTCGAAATACAAACTCGCAATTTAGGCAATACAATCATTTTAAAAATAATGGACAAAGACCTAATTTCGAGTCCGAAGAACTATTTAACACAGATTGTGTTGAAATTAAAATACCTATTAGTAACGATGAATCCAACGGACAAGAATTCTGTGAATCTCAATTTATTGAAAATGAACGTAATAATAAACAACAAGAGTTTCATTATGAGCCGCAAGATGAATATGATTGTGAATCAGAAGAAGTAAATTTTCAAGAGGCCCCTCCAAATTACCAACAGACGTAATCGAGTTCAATAATTGTAACGATAAACGCGAACTTCCGTATTTAGCTATAAAAAACCCACCACTAAAATTATTAATTGATACAGGTGCAACAAAATCGTTCATCGACCCCAAAGTTGCATCTAAATATTTTAAAAACAAAATCATTAGTGACCCTTTTACAGTGTGTACAGCATTCGCTTCATCATCGCATAAATATTCAATAAATATACCTGCATTTCATGAGTTTAATGATAAAAGAAATTTAAAATTTTATCTATACAAATTTCATAATATCTATGATGGATTGATTGGTATTGATAATATAAAATTACTAAAAGCTCATTTAGATTTTGCAAATGCTAAATTAATTACACCTAATTCAGTCAATCAAATTCTGTTTCAACACTCATGCAAAAAAATACTTTCTCAAATTAAAATAGAACCCAACACAAAAATAATTGCTAAAATCCCAGTGGATGTAAAAAACGGCGAAATAATTATTCCAGAACAAATAATACAATCCCTGAAACTTTGTCAATAGCTAATGATAACATGGCAATAGTTGAAATACTAAATAAAAATAATGAAGAGATCAATTTCACATTGCTTTCCCCTATTAAAGTTACCCCTTATAAACATTTTGAATGTTTTCATATGGAAGTACCCAAGGAAAAACAAAAAATTAATATCGACAACCTGATTCGTTCATCTCACATGAATACAGAAGAAAAATATGAAATTTTAGAACTCTGTAATAAATACGTAGATATTTTCCATATGGAAAACAAAAAACTAACTTTTACTAACCAAGTGAAACATAAAATAACCACCAAAGACAACGACCCTGTATATTCTAAAACCTATCGTTATCCATTTATACACAAACCAGAAGTACAAAAGCAAATAAAAAACCATGCTTGAACAAAAAATCATTCGACCTAGTTGTTCTCCATGGTCCTCACCAATCTAGGTCGTCCCCAAAAAAGAAGACGCTTCAGAAACCAAAAAATGGAGGATTGTCATCGACTTTCGAAAAGTAAACAAAAAGACTATAGAAGACCGTTACCCGTTGCCCAATATTACGGATGTACTAGATAAATTAGGACGCTGCAATTACTTTAGGTTCCATCAGATTGAGATGAGCCCCGAAGACATTCCAAAGACAGCATTCAACGTTGAGAATGGCCACTACGAATTTATAAGGATGCCATTTGGCCTTAAAAATGCACCGGCAACTTTTCAACGCGTTATGGACAACGTACTGAAAGATTTACAAAACCAAATATGTCTAGTCTATTTGGACGACATAATCGTGTATTCCACATCACTCCAAGAGCACATAGTCAGCTTAACTAAAGTATTTCAAAGGCTAAGAGAGACTAGATTTAAGATCCAATTTGACAAGTCTGAATTTCTGAAAAAGGAAGTGGCTTACCTGGGTCACATTGTGACTACGGATGGAGTCAAGCCAAATCCCGAAAAGATTAAAGCTGTGCAAAGATATCCTATACCAAAGACAACAAGAAAAATTAAAGGTTTTCTTGGGCTTCTTGGCTATTACCGGAAGTTTATTCAAGACTTTGCACAAATAACAAAGCCTCTTACCTTATGCTTAAAGAAAGATGCAAAGATAAAACATACTCCAGAGTTCATTAAATGTTTCGAAAACTACAAGGATTTGTTAATCAACCAACCTTTATTGCAGTACTCAGACTTTCAAAAAACTTTCAACTTAACAACAGATGCAAGTAATTTTGCACTAGGTGCCGTTCTATCTTAAGGACCTATTGAAGCAGACAAACCAGTTGCTTTTGCATCAAGGACACTCAACGCTTCGGAGTAAAATTACAGCACCATCGAAAAAGAGTTACTAGCGATTGTTTATGCAACGCAATATTTCCGTTCTTATCTTTACCGACGACACTTCAAAATAATTACCGACCATAAACCACTCCAATGGTTAATGTCACTTAAACAACCAAACTCCAAACTTATAAGATGGCGACTAAAGTTAGAAGAATACGATTTTGAAATTCATTACAAAAAAGGAAAAGCAAATACAAATGCGGATGCTTTTTCAAGAATCGAGATACATACTAAAGAACATTATAAAGATTCAGAAATTGATAACAGTTCTACATGCGGCAATATTGATGAATTACCTATAATGGAAGACGCAGAAGAAACACCTTGCGACGTAGACACTAATGAAACAATTCATACTAACCTAGAAGAGCCAATACTAACTATACCTATTTCAGAGAAAGCACTTAATACATACGATCATCAAATTAAAATAAGTTTTAGGCTACACTCTCCAGTTCTACCATTAATAGAACATATTTTTCCTACAAAATCGAGACTACATGCTCAAATATCAATTAACAATCTTAAAGAAGACTTTATTCAATTACTTAAAGAACACATTGATCCCATATATCTTTATGCTATATATTTATCCGATGACAAATATATACCTAAACTATCTGAAATACTAAGAACAACTTTTAGATGATCTTCTTATAGACTAGTAAAAAGTAATTTTATATTAGAAGATATAAAAAATCAAGAACGACAATCAGAAATTATTAAAAATCTACACGAAGGTAAAACAAACCATCGTGGAATAATAGAAACAGAAGCAAAAATTAAAAAAACGTACTATTGGCCCAATTTTAGAATCGATGTAACTAATTATATAAACCATTGCGAAATATGTCAAACTAACAAATATGATGAAGCCATTAAAAAAATAGAAAACGCCCATCAGAATTTAATATCTCAATTAAGTTCTGACATGTCTCTGAACAAAATAATACTTGAAAATTATAATAAAACAATTAGTCTAATTAAGCACAATCAAGATATAATAGCAAATGATATCAATAGTTTAAGCACAAGCGTCAACAAATTTATTTTTAGTTTTGAGCAATATACTCATGCAAAAAGTGCATTAGATCAGATGAACATCGCATTAAATATCATTTTACAATTATTAAGTGATTTAGAAAATGCAGTTACATTCTCGAGACTTAAAGTTGTTCATAACAGTCTTATTAAATTGGAAGAACTTAAATCAATATTAAATTTTGTCAGTACAATTTATTCATCCGATGAATTAATGTTCTCAAATAAAACCGAAGATATTATCAAATATTATGAAATTCTCGAAATTAATTCATACTGTTCAGACAATCGAATCGTTTTTATTATTCACTTTCCAATCATGCACCCTAACGAATACTCGTATTACCACCTATACCCTATTCCAACAAAGAACAACACCATAATCGTGCCTACTAACACCTTCCTGCTCATGAACAAAAATACGTATCAATATGCATCAAAACCTTGCAACAAGGTTCATTCTATATTCTACTGCACAGAAAACAATTTGATTGATGCATCCGTAAGAGAAGATTGCATACATCAACTTCTACAAATTCATTCAAATTATGAAAGTTGCCAACCAAAAATGGTTTCCATCAAGTCTGAAATAATCGAGCAAATAAACGAAGCTCATTACATCGGAATATTCCCTACTGAAACAAAAATCCAAACAAAGTGTAAACAAGCAGATTTTAGAACTTTAAAAGGCACATTTCTTTTCACAATTCCACCTGGGTGTTGCTTCCAAACATCGAAATCTACTTATTCAAACCAAAATCAATACATCGTGGGTCAACCTTTACTACTACCAGAAATTAAGATCACTCAACAAGCTATTCCAATGGGACTAGATAAGCTGATATTAGAAGATATATCTTTAGACGAAATCCACCAACTTCAAAAGTTAGAGAAACACGTCAACTCTATTAAATCAACCAAAGTAAGCAATTACGAAACTTACTACGTATCAGCACCAATATATATATAGCAATTATATTATGCTGTATATACATTGGATATAAAACTATTATACCAAGGATGTGGAAAATTCAACCGGATGCGAACCTTCGAATAGAAACACCACCCAGCCAAACAGAAAGATTTTCCATTCCATGAAAAATACTTCCTTCAAGGGATGGATGTGTTATGTTACATATCGGACATTGACCATAAAATATGTGCTACATTTCAATTCACACGGTTTATCTGTATGTTCTTAGAATTAAGATGTTAAACATCAGCATATATTTTATTATATAACAGCTTGTAATTGTAAATTCAGTTTAGTTTTAACATTGTAAGTTACACTCATAATCTAAAATAAATATAAATCAATATTATCAATACTATTTTTCCCGCGGCGTTTTCAAAAAAATAAAGCCAGATGACTCTTCCAGCGTAAACACTACACCATACAGTAACTTTGAACGGATGTAATAGCTCTTCGTGTGTTATACGCAGATTTTTGGTACCCCAGAAGCAATCATTCTGTTTATTCACGTATCCACAGAGATGGAAATGGGCTTCGTCGCTCATAATAGTTTTTGATAAAAAATGATCTTTTTTGTGGTCGAGTTTCAGGATGGTTTGAGTGTATGTTACACGCGCTTGGCGGTCAACGGCTAGCAGCTGATGAATTGTCAGCACTTTGTAATGAAACATCTTTAAGTATTTTACCAAATCTCTGTAAAGACCGCCAATTGATGCCCAGTTGCGTGGTACGTCGTCTGGTCGATACTCCGGGATCTTCTACGTTAAAATTTACGCTACGCCAACACCACCGACAAATTATTACTCAAAAAAAGTTGAAACAATTATTCCGCGTTCTTGAGGAGTATAGCAATTCATGTCTTATTAACGTGTATTTTGTATCTGTTTACTTCACAAATGTCAAAGCAGAACTGACGATACGAGTGGTGATTTTTGCGCTACCTAGTATTTCTGTGCATTATTTTTTTAGCTTATTGTTTTTGGCTTCTTTAATTCTGTTTTGTATTATTTTTTGGATTGCTTTATATTTGGTTTGGTTTCTTGAAAGTTTTTTTTTTCCATGAGTTTTTAGAACTTCTTTTGTAATCTAAGGTTTTTTTGGTTGTGTACCTGACACAATAGGTTACTTTTTATCTTTTCTACTATGTTGTTAATTTAGTTGGTTTTTGCTTTTGTTTATAGGTTAATGATTGGGTGGATGCCTGGTGGTTGGGCTCTTAGATTTTTGTTAATCTTGATAGCCGCTTGTTGTCTAGTTGTGTTTTTTTTGTTAGTTTACTTTGGTATATTAATTTTATATGTACTTCATTAGGCGTGCCCTAAAATACTTGTTTTATGTTTACAGAAAAGTATAGAACACATACCATTGAAGCCATTACGCATCCCTGTTTGACACCTTTATTAATATCAAATTCTTCCAATACATCACCATATTTTTGTAATCTGCATTTTATTACAAATTTTATTATATTTAAGAATTTATGTGTACAACACAGCTTCTTTCTAAATCTACACACTTATAAATGCTGATACAGTTCTAAGCATTTTTTTTTTATTTGCCGTACACTGAAAATTGTTTTTTAGGTGCCACGGTTTGTCTAAAACCTACACTGTCTTTCTAGAAAAAATGTTCACTGCATAAATATAAAAGTGGTTGGTTTTTATTTGGCAAATAAAATTAAACATTTTACTGGAAAAACTACTTCTTTAAATCCACCAGTAGTTTTCGTTCCAATAATAAATTGATACAGTCTATGCCCGCTTGCTGTCTGTATTTAGATGTTTGGTAAAATGTTTGAGAAATTTGTAATTCTGACGCACGTTCTTGCCACCCGCTGTTTTTAATAGTTTGGTATACTTTTTTACATACAATTCCTACTTTAAAACAAAATTTTGCTTATTTGCTTCCTATTCACACAAAGTCATCTGATATACTTCAATTACTGTTGACCATTATTATTATTAAATTTTATTCTGCTGAAAATGTCTATGCTGTTTCAGTTTGTATGCGCTGATTGGGGAATTACCTGCCACTGGCAATATATTGTAGATGTTTTAAAAACAAATAAGTGGTGCACAACTGCTACAGCAAAAGTGGTTGCAATCCTTATGGAATGTTTATATTAAAGAAGCAAAATTAACCAAAACTTATTACATTGTAACAACTACAATAACTTACGGGTATACGTTTGTTGGCAATTCCCGGATATCTTTAGAATATGGCGTAGGAGTAGCGTCCTCGGATGGGCTAAAGGTTTGTTTTTTACTTGTGGGCAATGCTGATGTTGTTTGAAAGCTTCAGTCTGTAGGGTAGGTTTTCCAGTGACGAATTTTTGGTCTGTGGTAGTGGCTTAGA
This sequence comes from Tachinus rufipes, assembly GCA_963932245.1. Classification (NCBI taxonomy): domain Eukaryota; kingdom Metazoa; phylum Arthropoda; class Insecta; order Coleoptera; family Staphylinidae; genus Tachinus; species Tachinus rufipes. Next base: position 60,051,944 of record OZ010748.1, read on the forward strand.
AGCGACTGACTGTTGGAAAAAAAATGTTGAGTTTTTATACCTGTGTGCACTCTCTTGCGCGTCAACTTCTTAGTTTGGTTTTGGCACAACTGTAAGAACGGAAGAAGTCTGTAACATAAATCAAAAGTGTTTACTGGGGTTCTACTGTTAGTCTGTTGTGGCACGGGCTCAAATTGTCTAAACACTTGCGGCACGTGCTGGTCCAAAATGTTATTTTCCGGGCACCTGCGGTATTGTGCAATGAGGCGGCACATGACTCATTTTTACCACTACTTGCGCACTATCTCGCGGAACTGTACGCGGTAAGTTCACGGGACGCAGGATTTACCTGGGTTGTAGGTTGGTAGAAGGGGCTTCTTTCCTCTTCTTTTTCATCTCGTGTACCAGATGCAGAATAGCCAAATATTTTTGGCAGGGTCAGTTAGCTTGTTCCAAATCATCCTGCTCCCCAAAAGCGTTGTCTTGGACGCGTTGGATAGTTTTGACTGTCTCGGTGACAGATGCATGGGCTGCATGCGTCTTGTTCTGTCTTGTTCGGAATGGCGTCACATGGATTCGTGTCTACTTGGATTGTAGAGTCAACGTGTACCACTTCTTTTTGACACTCTCCTTTTATTTTTGTCGGTTCTTCTACTTTTAAGATCTTTATCTGTTGTTGTTTGATAGGTTCTGGCTTGTATTTTTGAACTTCTTTCTCCATCTGTTCACGTGGGCGTATTGTAGCTGTTCTTGTAGTCGCAATGTGTTCATCATGTTTCCTAAAATATTCAGGTGCTAAATAAACTTTTTTGCCAGTTGCAGGCGTACTCGGAATTTTGGATTATCTGTAGTATGCTGTTAGCATGTTGTATCCTTTCCGTAAATATTGCCACTTAGCAGCAGTAGTCACAGTACGTCAGGTAATCCGTAATATCAAAGAAATTGTCTGAGTAATGTGTGATAGTAACTGTGTTATTGTACTTTCATATTGTTTGCTGGTAATGAAAGGGTTAAGTTCTACGTACTTATTTGCTTTTTGATAGTCAGCAAACGTGTCCCATAAGCCGCGTCGCTCACATCTGTGTAGGTCTGAGGTGAGTCCGGATAGGGGGCCAGGACATTTTTTTTGGCAACGTTGGGCGTGCTGACTGAGTACCCAGCTTTTTGTGAGCGATTTTGTTGCCTTTTGTCCTTGGTAAGGACGTGAATGCACCATGCTCTTCAGTGCTCCACGTTGGGCTACATTAGTCGCCGGCGTGCCTCTATGTGGTGTTGGGGGTTGCCAGTTCACTTCCAGGGTGAATCTAGATTGGTGTTTAAACCCGGAGGTTCCGACATACGCGTCACAGAGACGCAGGCACTGTTACGTGGCCGTCCTGAAACCCGGGCGGGCTGTGCAAACACCGGGTATATCTTTGTTGGCAGTTCCCGGATACTTAGACCATACTTATGGCCACCAATACTAATAAGTAAAAAATTAAAACAGAACAAAATTATTAAAAAAATAAGCTTACAAATTATAAAAATGTATGTATCTATTGCCTTGTTTTTTTAAATGCTCTCTTAAACGTGTATTTTTAAAAATAATTTTTGGATCACTTGGGTGGGTGAGCGTAAACCCTAGTATAAACTACCTGCCCAGTTTTTGTGAATAGAGTACCCCGCCCACCCACTCGACTGTTTGTTATCAAAAGATTGAATCTGTCACTTTGAAAGAAATTTAATTTCTTTACCACAAACACTTGGGTGGATGGTCGGAAACCCAAATAGAAACTATCTGCTCACATTTAATAAATTTTGTGCCCCGCTCACCCACCAAACTGTTTGTAATCTGGAGATTAAAACTGCCAATTTGAAAGAATCCTAATTTCTGGATCACTAACACTTGGGTGGGTAGGCGGAATATCTTGATAAAAACATCCGCCAACTTTTAATAAATTTTGTGCTCTGCCCACCCACTCGACTGTTTGTTATCAAGAGATTGAATCTCTCACTAAAGGAAATCCACCTTTTGGATTACTATCACTTGGGTAGGTAGGCTGCTCTCATCATTTAATTTTTAATAATAATAACTCTAAAAAAGTAATTTTTTTTACCAAGCTGTTGTTGGTGCTTGATGATTGCACTGAATTGGCCTTTTTTAATCCAAATTTTCTAAAAAAACACAGATAAACCTTATTATTTTTTTTAACTAATTTATGGTTCATTTATATAATATTTTAGAAAACCTTGCACGTTTGTTTGTTTCCTTGTTCTACTGTCGGCGTCTTCCTAAAGTATTGTTTCAAATATTGTTAAAATTTTGCAGACTCGACTTGAAATGGTTAACAAATTTTTCTACTTTTTTAGAGTGTTTAAAGTTAAGATTGATTAAAAGATAAAGTTTTGTTAGGTTTGATGTTGAAGATTTGTCGATTGCTTAAGACATTTCTGTTGGTATATTTCATTTTTATCAATTTTTGAAGGGCATCTTTGAGTTGTAATTTTAGTTAGAAACAAAAAAAAAATGGTAAGAATCAATGTCATCTAAATTATTGTTAACCAAGTTATTATAATTGTATTGATAAAAAATCGGATTAGGTGGTAGCAGATGGCTATAACATTCTCAACAACAAATTTGATTTGCAGTAATAAAAGACGTAAAAGGTAAATTAATAACAATAATAATACCAATTATAAAAAGTAATAAAAGTTTGTGTTGCATCTTATTTAAAAAATAAATAATTTTGAAATAAAATAAAAATCTTATCAAATATTTACATTATGAGTTTCATCAATCCGAATAGACAAATACATATAATCAAGACTATAAAAAATGAGATTGAATTGGATGAGATTATCTTTAATATCTCGAAAATAATATAATGTGTCCCACAACCCCGGACAATAAGAAATAAAAACAAAACCATTTGACTTCAAATTGTAAAATTTTACATCCCACCGTATCTGATCAAAATTTGATCACCCGAAGTGAGTTCATCTCCACAAAGCATATAATAATAATAATAAAAACGCAATAAAAATATTCCACCCCATATTCGCCGACGAAAAACTGAACGGGAGAAAAAGAGGCACTCGTCGGAGAGAGGCATATTTAACGCAACATTAACTATAGTTTTGAATATCTATACTTCTGGTCCGGAGAGTGGGCCACTTTTGCATTAGGCAAATGATCCGAGATGTCTCTCGCCCCGGGGAGGGTATAAAAACCAAGTGAAATATCACCCGGAATACTGACATGGAATATGATTACGGGATTCCACTCCAGAATTGAAAGATTACTTTGTATTGTTACGATCGGCGTTTCGGATATTATACGCATGCAAAACTGGGCTCACTTTACATATAGCTTTATTTATTGATATCTTAAGAAAACTAAAAAGAAAAAACTTTTGACGCACTGTCTTTGAGTGAGAAGTTTTTGAAAGGTTTTACCAAACCAATATTAAATTAGAAACACGTGCTTAGCCCACGAGATAAAGCAGGGTGGCAGCAAAAAAAGACGAAAAAATGGAGAACGGAGCGAATATTCCTCACCCTCTTTATTAATAGCGTCCCATTACAGACCCCATTGAATATCATGGCGATAATTTTGCATATACTTAAGCGAAATTGAATATTTTTCCACGTCTTCCTCCCGCTGGTCGGCTTGCACGGGCAGGAAGGCATTAAAAAAAGCGAGACAACGATGGGGATATTGTATCGTATAATGCCCTTATATCTATTATACTCTTTAAGCTTATATTATTTAACCGATATAAATTGCGGCTCATTTATATGCCATTTTAATATAGCCCCCTGTGCACCGCTTAATATCAGCCGTGGCGAAAAATTGTTCAGCAAGAGAGGTTGTTTTCTGTTCATCAAAATAATCATCATTATTTATAATTAACGTATGTCTAAATTAATTCTTTGAATGTAAAACTTTGTTATTAGATCAGTGCTGGATTTGATTAATCTTTTGGTTTAACTTTTTTTTATTTAATTTAATGTCAGTGGTTGAATTTTCACGTGATGTATTTTAAGTCGTTGAAATATGCAGGCGACGCCTCCCGCCGCCCGGTGTGCAAACAACAATCACGGAACGTATTCGTCACAATTAGCAGCGACCGCAAGTCTGCAAGTTATATGTCTTTGGTCTACGCGACAGGATTTAAGATCTGAACCCGGACATAAATCTCTGCGCCTTGCCGATTTATCAATTGAACACAAGGGATAATAACTATTGTTTACTGAACCTCTTTGCATTATATACCTAATTACCTTCCGCTAGGATAGCAGCAATATTTCACCCCCAAAACAAGGCCCATTAATTAGCCAATAAGTAAATTATATTCGTACCTAAACATATATTAAATATTTCCTATTGAACTGAATTATCTATAGATAAGTGTGCGCTGCTTCCTCTTTAGCTTTATGGTGTGTATTCCTTGATAGGCGATAGGCGAAGTGTATTGAAGCGGAACGGTCCTTCGCTTCAATAATATAAAGAGTAGATATGTATGGGCATCGCGTTTAGCGAACCTATTAGCTCAATGGTGTGTTAATAAAGCATTTTGAATATAGTTGGTAAACTATTAACATTTCGAGAGAACTATGTGTGAGAGTGTGTTCGAACGGGAGGGATGGGTGTGAGGGCACAGGCGGTTGCGGGAGTATAGCGAATGCCCGCCGCCGTCGACTGAATTAGCTACACTCGATCCGAATGCCGGCGATGGAAATTGATACAGAGATAATTATATTAGTACTTGCTACTTGCACTTGCACGCTTTCGGGTCATACTATTACTATTAACAAGTTATTAACTGCGGTTACATGACTTATTATACTACGTTAGCACGCTAACATACCGAAAACTGCATTAGGTAAAGTTCGCGAGTTGCATGGACATTTTTCAACATGCGGACAACATACCATTTAACAATCAAATTTCATTTTACACATAAACCTACAGAGTTTTGAACTTGTAATCATGCACTTAAAAGTATGTGATATTTACGTTCCAATCAGATAACGAAACACTTTTGCGAAAATGACTGAAAATTTAATTAATTTTTTTTCTATACAAGATTGATGACTCCTACTCTTTACTAATTTATCATACAATTAAAGTTATTCTATAGTTTTATAGAAACAAAATTTAAAATAAAATGATTTATTCTATATTTTGAAGTAAAAATTGTAATAATTTTGTTTGTTTTTTGATCACATTTATGTATTAATATTTCAATGTTAAAATTTAATTGTTTTTATAGCAGTTTTTCAAAAATCTAGATATTAGTTACATTATTTTTCCGCATGTTATCACAATTCAACTTGTATAAACTATGTTTTAGCTTGGATTATTAAATTTTTATAAAATCTTTGAAGGCTTGTCGTAAAATGTTTTATTACCGATATATTTTTTGTTGGTACATTTTACGTAAGTTCAACAATTATAATAGCTGTTATTATTATTTTAGACATCAGAGTTATGTTTACGTTTAGAACGATGACTAATGTTTTTTATTTATGCTATAGTAAGAGGTTTTTTCTTTACGTCGTTACTCTACGCAAGAGCAGTTTTGTAGTGATTTTAGGCAAAAATTTGTTGACGTATAGCACAAAGTAGCAAGCAATCTTGGTTCAAACTGTAATTAATTTAGTAGTAATATGATTATTGAGATATAAATAATAATTAACTAGATTAATAAAAATCTTGGCTATTTTAATTTTTAAAACAAGATTGTAGACGCTAGTTACAATTTTAAAATTTAAACTTCAATTTTAAAATAAATTTAAATTTCTAAAACAATTTGAGGTTTCAAACAACTACAAACGTTTTTGATCTAAACATTCAAAATTTAACAAATAGTTCAAGATTAACCTTTATGGATACTTCTTCGAAAACAGAAAAAAATAATACTTTTATAAATATTTGACAAAAGATTTTTGATAAGATTTATTTTGTCTACAATCTGAATGTAATGAAATTAATTCTGTTATTAATAAAAATGTTAATACATCCAAAAATTATTTAACGATTATTCAAAATCTAAATAATCCCTATAATATATATCAAAAATACTATCAAGAATTTTCAAATTATAATGTCAATCCATTTTACAATTTTATTTCTGAACTAAAAACATGGTTTCTGTTGAACATTTAATTTTATTAACTTCAATCTTGCTTACAAATGTTTACCAGATTTTGTGTAACAGGAGATATTTCAAGTTAATACTGCATGATGTGCAATTCATAATGAGTTTATAAATATTTTATTACGTACAATATTAAAATGAAATAAAAATGAAATAAAAAACGTAAGTTTTCTGAAATTAGAACAAATTGAACATCAAAATAATAAGCAATTTAGTAATAATGTTCATACAAATTCAGAAGAAACACAAAACGATAAAATCCCAACATTAAATAAGAACAAATTATTTATTAATTTATTAAAACATAAACCAATCCATTTTTTTGTGTATGGTTTTTGTTTGAATATTATTTGAAACAGTTTTTTTTCATATTTTCCTGTGTTGTGTTACTTATTTTATTCTTTGCCATGTTAATACTTTTCTCACCGCTTTTTTTTTATATTGTCATTCTAGGTTATTTTCTTGTCTTTCTTGGTGGTTTTTTTCGTTCTTTTTGTTTCAAATATTTTTTTGTTATTTGATTATCTTCAGCTGCCCTTATTATTTTTTATTTTTGGATTTTATCTGTTGGTGTTTTGTTTTGTTTTGTTCTATATTTTGTCTCTTCTTGTTTTATTTTTAATCTTACTTAAGAATCTCATTTCTGTTGCATTTATTCTTGTTTTATGTTTTTCTGACAACGTCCATGTTTTGCTAGAGTACATTATTGTTGGTCTATTCTTTTTCTTGTCTTTTCCAATCTTTTGTTTATTTCTTTGTCTATTTTTTCTTTATTTTCAATTACTGTACCTAAGTATTTGAAGCTTTCCACTTTTTCTTTTTTCCGTGTAGTGTTAATTTATGAGTTTTGTTTTTCTTGATATTATAATTATTTTTAAAAAAATTTGACATTTATTAATTTAGAAGGTAAGTCCTCCTCCTCCGCATACTTCTTTTTAAGACATTGTCCTGTTTCTTTACGCATCTCTCTTGCAATCTTGAGCTCCATGCCTCGTTCCATTGCTTCGGTGGTTTTCCCATGGGTCGTTTTGTGTTGGGTTTTGCTACTTTGGTTCATTTTGCCAGTCGTTCTGGGCCCATCCGGTCGACGTGTCTATCCCACTCTCTTTGTCTGGCTCTGGTCCATCGCACCACGTCCTGTACGTTCAGATTTTTTCTGATTTCTTTACTTCTTTTTTGATGAAGAAGAGTCACGCCAGATATTGCACGTAGTGTCTTCATTTCGGTGGTGCGCATTTGTTGTTTAGTTGGGTTGGTTTCGGCCCTCGTTTCGGCCGCGTATGTTAGAATGGGACAAACACGTGTTTTGTAAATTCTGACTTTGCTGTGTGAGGACATATATTTATTCCTTCAAATGATGTTATGTAGTGCTCCGGATATTTGTGCTGCTTTAGTTGTTGATCTTCTGACCTCCTCTTTAAGTCTTTTGCTGTCCGTTATGTCTACTCCAAGATACTTAAAAGTGTTTACTTGTTCTATAATGTTGTTCGCGGACTGCAGCTTGCATATTATTTGTGTTTTGCTGATGACCATGCATTTTGTTTTTTTGGCTGAAATCTGCAAGTTATACTTTGCTGTTGATAGGGAGAACTTATATAGTAGACGCTGGAGAGTGTCCTCGTTGTTTGCTAAGAGCACTGCGTCATCAGCGTAACAGAGGATGTTTGTAGTTCTGCCGCCCATGCTATAGCCAATGTTTAGTGCTTTGATGGTTTAAATAATTTTGTCTATAACTAAGTTGAATAATGTCGGGCTTAATGTTGCGTGTTGTACCAAGTGCCGTCTTAATTTGCGTGTGATTGTTTGTGTTCAAATTTTTAATAGTTTGGCTAATTTTGTGTGATACTCCTCTTTTTTGCAACGTGAGGATGACATCTCGGATTCTAATCATATCGAAGGCCTTGTTTAGATCTACTAAGCACATGAAAAGTGGTTTGGCATATTCAATTGATTTTTTTACCATTTGCCTTAATATAAAGATAGCATCTATTGTCGATCTGTTGGCGCGAAAGCCTTATTGTTGTTTGTTAATGTTGACGTTAGTAGTAATTATATTGGATATTATTTTTGTGAATAATTTTGCGACCGAGTTTATGAGCGAGATGCCCCTATAGTTGTTTGGGTCCTTTCTAGAACGTTTTTTGTGAAATGAAATGGCGATAGTGTGCTTCCAGTCTTTTGGTATTTGCGCAGTGTCTACTATTTTTTTGAATGATGCAGTTAGAATATATATCAGTTCATTTCCTTCGTTCTTTATCATCTTGTTTGATATATTGTCAGGGCCCGGTGCTTTTCTATTTTTCAATTTGTTGATGTTTAACGTGACGTCTTCTTGAGTAATTATGCAGTCTTTGTTTGTGGTGTGGTTGATTGGTATTCCCTCTGTTTTTTCTTGTTGAGTATTGTTGGTTTTGTATAGTGCTTTGAAGTACGTTGTCCAGCTTTTGGGTGTTATGTTTGTAGTCGGTACGGCTTCATCGACAGGTTTTTTGTATTTTCTTAATAGTTTCCAGACTTTGCTCTGAGCACCATATAGGTCGTGTTCCATCTCAGACGAGAACGTTTCCCAGTATTCTGATTTGATTGCTCTTACTTTGGTATTGATTCTGTTTCTTACGCTTTTATACTCCGCCATCTCTTCTGCTGTTCTATAATTGCGGTATTTCTTGAATGCTTGCTGTTTTTTATTTGTCAAGTTTTTAAGTTCATTATTAAACCATGGTTTATAGTTTGAGCTAAGTTGTGTGCTGCACTTCCTGATTTCTATAGCTTCTTCTGCGATTTTTTGGATGTTATATTGTATTTTCTTTAGCGTTGTCGTCATCTTCAATTTTGTTTTCTTGTAGTTTGGCTTGCAGTCTTCGTTCAAATAGTACTTTGGTGCTCTCCATTGTTAATGATTCTACGTTGTATTTATATGTGGCTGGTCGAATCTGCTTTGGGTTTCGCATAGCTTTGTATCTGTATTTGCATAACAGTAGGCTGTGATCTGTGCTTGCTTTAGCTGATGTGAATGCTCTCACATCTAGGATCTTGTTTGGGTGAACCATTCTATTTGTTATTATAAACTGTATTGCAAATCTTTGGGCTCTTGTATTTTTGAACGTATATTTGTGCTGTGCTTTATGTTGAAAGAAAGTGTTATTAATTCTTAATTCTAGTTGTGCGCACATGTTTATTAGTATTTCACCGTTTTCATTCATTGTTTCCTTATTCCAGTGTTGCATTACTCCTGGTATTGGGGTGTTCCCTATCCTTGCGTTAGTATTGCCTATTATGAATATTTTCTCATGTCTGCTGATGTTTGTAATGACTTCTTCGAGTTTGTCGAAGAATTCCTCTTGATATTTTCTCGGTTTGGTTATATCAGGGGCATATACGCTTATTATGTGTATCGTTTCGTTGTTAAATTTCAAAATGACCTGAATTATACGATGGTTTATGTAGTGTATTGCTTTGATATTTGAAACATATCTTTTGTGTACCAGAATTCCAACGCCAGAATTTGCCTTTTCATGATATTCTTTGCCATTAAAACAGAGTAGATAATCATCAATTTCCACGTTACCTTTGCCCTTTTTCTTTGTTTCAGCTAGTCCACAAATATCTATTTTGTGTCTTTTTAACTCGGATATAATTTCGTTATCCTTGCTGCTCCATGACGTTACGTTCCAGCATGCAATTCTGACCCCACTCCTTTTCATGTACTTTTTCCATAATCTAGTCCGTTTCCTTGAGTTGTCGTCATCAGTGTTCCGGTTTTCCGAGGCGTTTAATGCATTAGGTTGTTTTTACAAGGTACAGGCTGCTAACCTCATACATAAACCTTCCTTCTTTATCCGGGCTTGGGACCGGCTGCGGTGACTGCTGAGCTACTCAATCCACCCAACATTACCACATGCAGAGTTGAGGTAAGTTTAATATATAATTAATACCTATTTAACCATAATTAAATTTAATATGAGAGTGTGGGTGAACCAGATGATAGGCCTTGTCACTATCTACAGCTCTTCCATTCTCTCAATTAACGGGTGCGATAGTATATATTAGTTTTTTTTTTAGTTACATTTTCAAAGGCAGTTTGTGTGGTAGTAACATAAGCGTAAGCCCTAAAATATTGGCCTTTTGCAAATGTAATGTAATGCATTATTGTCAGTAGTATTGGACTCAGAACACATCCTTGTTTTAGCCCAATATTTGTTTCAAATTTTCTCAATTTTTTATTGTTTGTACTAACAATATTTCTGTTTTCTTTATAAATTCTATAGTTTTTCATTTTATTCCTCACTTTTGCAGTATTTTTCATATATGTATTTTTCTTACCCGACCAAATGCATTTTCTAGGTCAATATAACAGATATGGATCTTTTTGTTATTTAATTTTTTTTCGATTATTAGCTTTCCTTTTCTGAATCCTGTAAGTTGTGTGTCTTTTATTATAATTTATTATAATATTTGTTTGTATAATTAAGAAAATCTTTCTCGGTGCCCTGTTAATCTTTATTTTCTTATAGTTATTGTAGTTTTTGTGTCTCTTTTCTTAAACACAAGTAGTATCATTCTTATGTTTTATTTTGTTGTTATTTTAATGTTTTTATACACTGCTCAACATTTGAACTGGTAGGTACACTTATATAACATGCAGTAAAAGTAATAATGATAAAATAATAAAATAATAATAAGATAATAAAATAATAATAAAATAATAATGAAATATTAATAAAATAATAATAAAATAATAATAAAATAATAATAAAATAATAATAAAATAATAATAAAATAATAATAAAATAATAATAAAATAGTAATAATAATAATAAAAAGGAGAAAGGAGGTCGCCTTATGTCGCTTCCGAGCCTACCTTCCACCGTAATCGGCTCGAGCTCCCTAACAACGTGTCGTCTATTTTATCGAATAGAGAAAAGTCCATGAAAAGGTGCGTCCAGTTTTTGAAAGACGCAGGACTCCTCGAACAGATTTAACCAAGTTTTGTGTTGTCTTGTAATGATTTTGGTGTTAATTTATTTATTTATCTTTATTAATCAGTTTGTGTTGTTGAGTTGTTTAAAGCATCGTAGTCTTTTACAATTTTGGTGCAATCTGTGATATTAGGTTTAGTTAGTTTTTAAGGTCTGGCTGTGGTGTCATCTGTGATATTAGGTAGGTCAAACTCTTTTACAACTTCAGTTGTGATAGTAGGTTCTGTGATATTAGTTTTAAATTTAGTTTTAAATTTTAGCAACTGTGATATTAGATTTAGTATTTATTAATTTATTTATTTATTTAACCATTTTAGTTTGTTGTTCTATCTCCTCTGGTCTATAACCTGAGGTTATTATTATTAAAATAAATAGCTTATGACCTTAGTAGTCGACGCTAAAATACAAAAAAAAATAAAAATAAAAATAAAAAAAGCTGTGTTTCGGAATGCAAACAAATGCCTATCAAATAACATTTTTGAAACAATTGTTGTTTATTTGTTATCAGTGCAGTTACTCAGCTTGCAAATGCTTATACTTATCAAGTTTAAGAGAATTTTTGCAAATATTTTGAGTAAGTTTTAATTCACAGTGGTTGACTGCGTTTTAAAGATGCCATTAAGGCGTTTAAGTGTTGAAGAGATGAGCTAAGCGCTAGGAATGCTTATTACTGGTGCATCGCTAAGAACTGTTGCTGCTCATTTAAATGTGAGCCACAATGTGATCAAAAGAGTTCGAATGCGTTTAATGACACTGGAACTGTCCAAAGTAAGGCGAAACAAGATCACGTGCTTGCAATTGTTGTGCTAAGTGAAAACCAAATAAACATTATTTAAGTTCAAATTAAAACCTAAAATATTAAGTGATAATTTATATTTAGTGATAGAAATCTATAAAAGCTAAGTACCATAGAAATATTAACAAATTAATAATAGTAATTTTACTTTGTTAGTTTATAACTTAAAATTGTGTTGGTTTTATTTATAATATGTGTTTATAAAGTATTATATATTAATCATTGTTTTGCGCTTAGACAGTGCAGTATATTTTATTTATATTACTTACTAGCCGAGTGGTAGAGGCAAAAACTTTGAAACACAAGGTTCGCGGTTTGAAACCTATAGTTATTAAAGTTTTATTTTATTTGTTTATTTTAAAATTTTCCTTTTTATATTAAATTTGACGCTGTTTTACAGTATTATAGCAATTTAAATAACTCCCTTTGTTTAAATATATAAAACTTTCCGAAGCCTTCATGTATGTCTTATGTTTGTCATCACGAAAGGCTCCGTTGATGCGAAGAAGTGTGTTCCTGTTTTTATGTTTCTATGTTTTTTTTTTTAAGTTGATAAAAAAAATGAATGGCAATCAATCTAAAATGTCTTCTAGAGGTTCTAGATCAAAAACACACATCGAAAAAAATACAAAGACAACAAAATTAAATGTTGTTGAAAAAGTAATATTAGTAATATTAGTATTATTTCTGATTCTGATAAAAACAGCGATTAAAATGACATCACATTAGATTTAAGAAATAAACTAGCCGATACAGACAATTTGAATATAATCCTTGAAGAGGAAAAGCTAAAACTTCTTAATGAAATTTCAATATTAAAGCAAGAAATAAAAAATAAAGAAACACGTAACTCATGCAGCAACACAATCAGAGTCTATAAAAACACATGTAACAACACAGACAAAATTAATGGTTACTGACTCGATCAGCACTCAGACTGAAACTTGCAATACAAAAATAAACAATATTTGTAATGCATTAAAAGTCAAATTCATATTCATTGTAAAACAAGCGGGATAAAACTCCTGCATTTAATAAAAACAAAATTCTCATATTAGCCAATTGTTATGGAAAGAATATATCAGACATGCTTTAGAAAAACCTATCAAATGAACAATATTAAACTTCGTCAGTATTTAAATCAAACGCATACATCGAAGACATTACTTAAGAAGCCATCCAGTTAACAACAAATTTTAGTAAAAAAAACTTTATTATTATTATAGCTGGAACATACGATACAATACGTAGAAAATGTATAAAAAAAGTTATATTGAACATTTGTTTAAAAACCTCCAGAAACAAATGTTATCTTTACTGGAGCCATTTATTGGAATAATCGGATTGTATTAAATGAAATGATATATAAAAGCAATATTTTACTATATAAAATGTGCAATGAATTTAATTACACAAAATACATAGACATAAATACTATCTTAAAAAACCGATTTCACCAAAAGCACGTAAATTATTATAATAAACGATGGATTTTTATTATAACTGACAAAATTGCTAAATTTATTGTAAGTACAAAATGGAACCAAAACAATCCCATTCAAATTGATAATTTAATACATATCATTACAACAAACTCAACAACAACAAATGATACATCAACGCATAATAACTGTATCACTGTTACCAACGACTCAACAATAAGTGAAATTAATATCTACTACACTAATATGGGATCACTAAGAAGTAAAAAACATCAATTAAAACTTTTTCTTGAAAATAATAATGCAGACATTATAGCTATAACTGAACATTGGCTAAATATAGATGAAATTGACAATTATAAGAAAATTCAAAATGTTAATATAGTAGGAAAATCATGCAGGTCTGAAGGTTATGGAGGCACTGTCTTGTTTTGCAAAGACAGCATAGTAGGTAGTGAAATAAACTGTAACGACATAAATATTGAAAGAGAATTTGAATGTTGCGGCGTATATTTTATAGAATTAAATAAAACAATATTTACTATTTATCAGTATCAGTACCTACAGATGGAAACTGTGCAATGTTTTTACAACAGTTAGTAAAACTATTAGAAAAACAAATAAAATTAACAATTGATCTTGATATTTTAGTTTCAGGCGACTTCGATATAGATCTTCTAATAAAAAGTAAAGAAAAAGATAACTTTATGGATATTAAGACCGCTGCAAATTTAAAACCCTTAATAAATGAACCAACCAGATATGGAAAATACAAAAACAGTTGCATAGACAACATATTTACAAAGTTTAGTGTAGAAAAATAAAACGTATCATTAAATGCACAAAAGTTCTCCGACCATCTTAGTATTAGCCTAACTATGCCAAATACGCCAATGAAATAAAATCACTTTTTTTTAACAACAAGAGTAATATCAACTCAAATACATTAAAATTACTATGTGATGCTGTACATAATGAAAACTGTAAAGAAACACTAAAGTGCAAAAACAGCGAAGAGAGTTACAATATTTTCTATAAAACTTTAATGTATTACATTGACAACACAATGCCGATCAAAAAAACGAAAATCTACCAAACTCAAAATAAAAACTGTATTTTTTCTGAAGAAACAAAAAAGGTTAAGCAACTTTTAAATCTCGTCAAAGAATGTCATATAAATCATAACACAGCGGAATCAAAACAACTACTCAACAAAATCAAACATAAATACAAGCTATCTCTAATTAAAGACAAACGGGATAAAAATGACTATAATATATTAAGTGCCAACAACAAAATTAAACAAGTGTGGCAATCAATTAATAATGAATCGTCAAAAAATATCAAATATGTTGGACGCACCGATCTGAAACCAGATGAAATAAATAACTTTTTTACAGATATTCCTCAAGAAATTGCAAAAGATGTTAGTGCAAATTGTGTGTCAGGAACTCGAATGGTTGAAAAAATATCTAATTATAATTTTTTTATGCAACCTACAACTACGAAAGAGATTGAAGATATATGCACTCAATTAAAAACAAAACATGCAGTTGACTGTGATAACTTAAATACTGTAGTTTTAAAATCAATATCTAAGTTTATCTTGCAAGCGTTAGAACACATAATAAATTTATGTATGTCACAAGGTGTATTTCCGTCTAAATTAAAAACTGCAACGGTAACTCCTATATTTAGGAAAGGAGACAGAAATAAACCCAAAAATTATAGACCCATATCTGTTGTACCAATTATTTCAAAAATATTTGAAACTATTATGAAAGACCGTTTAATAAAATACCTTGAAAATAAAAACCTACTTGGCACAGAACAGCATGGATTCAAAAAAAATAAATCAACGATTAGTGCAAATTTAGAGATAGTTGAATGTATAACGGGTGCTTTAGACAATAAAGACTCAATATGCGTCACGTGGCTTGACCTATCTAAAGCATTCGACTGCGTAGACCACAAAATTCTAGCTAAGAAACTAGAGAATAGAGGTATTTGAGGTGCACCTTTAAAACTATTCAAAGATTACTTATCACATTGTCAACAGCTTGTCAAACTAGAAAATACACATTCCCAAATAAAATATATAGACGACTCCATTATTAATTTTATATATAGACGACTTGCCCGAAAATATTGATGCTGATGTTATACTATACGCTGACAACACAACAATAATAAATCAACATAGTAATGCTCAGATAACGTTGCAGAAAAACGATGAAACAATAAATGACGCCAAGTTTTGGTTTGCTATGCATAAATTAAAGCTTAACGACAATAAAACCACTAATATTTTATACAGTCAAAACCAACCAACCAACTCGCAAAGTACAATTAATATATTAGGAGTTTATTATGACACTAAACTAAAATGGGATATAATGATAAATTAAACAGCATCTAACCTCAATAAATCTGTTGTTACGCACTTTTGCAACTTAAAAAAATATGCTCATATGAAACTATTCGAACTGCCTATTTCGCTTTATTTCATTCTCATATAACTTATAACTTTTTAATATAGGGTGCAAATTCAAACGCTGAAAGAGTTGTGAAGATTAAAAAAAAAATTATTTGGATAATGTCCGACGCATCATATACAGAACACTGTAAACCATTATTTATAAAACAAAATATATTAACATGCATATCAATATATATTACAAGCTGCATGTTACATAAAAGATAATATTGACAAATACACTCTAAACAAAATAGTACATGATCACAACACCAGAAAGCATCATCAAATACGGATCGAACTAAAAAAAACTAAACAAAACAAAAACAATGGCAAACTACTGAGGAATCAACATTTTCAATAAAATTGTTACAGAAAACCCATTTACAAATAAATTATTTAAAACAAAACTGAAAAGACATATTCAACAACAACCGTACTATACACTAGAGGAATTTTTCGAAGATGATCATATTCTTTCATAACCTACTCAGTGTTTTAAATGTGTTTTTTTTTTTAATATGTGTGACGTTTTATAAAATTTTAATGTGTGTATTATTTGTATTAATATTATATTATGACATAATGTATATATGTAATTTTATCTTTTCTGTAAAATACGTATAAACATGAAATAAATCTATCTATCTATCTATCATAACATAGACACGGCGGAGAGCAAAATTGCAGTACAACAGTCAGGAAGGACCGGTTTATTACAATTCAGTGTTAAAGGAATATATTTTCTACTGCAAGAACACTCCAAGTTCATTTATTTAGTGCAACAGGTTATCAAGTATCAACTCAAACAGTAAGAAAAAAGCTCCATGCGATAAATTTAAGGTCCAGAACTCCTAAAAAATGTTCATTTATGACTAGAGCCCACAGTGCGTCTCCATAGCTCCGATAAAAGAGTGAAAGTTTGGTGAATCAAATGAAAACGCTATATTGAGAACCACGTGACTTACCATCAAGCTTATCAAGGCGGTTCAATTACCGTTTGAGGAGGTATTTCTGCGGCTAGTCGTACCAAACTGGCTTTGCTTGGAAATGCTACAATAAATAGTGTCAGGTATCTGAGGTATTAGAACCTGTAGTGTTGCCATTTGCCAATGAAATAGGCAATGGTTCTGTGTTTGTTGATGATAATGCGTGTCCTCATAGCAAATTAATGCATTTTTTGAAGAAAACAATATTACGCACATGGATTGGCTTTGCAAATTCTCTAGATCTTAATCTCATAGAGAACAGATGGGATTACCTGAAAAGATTAATAAAGTCACAAAGAGAAAATTCAAACAAATACCAATAGCTCCAAACTGCCGTTTTGAAAGAATGGCTAAATATTCCTCATTACATTTGGGATTTTATTTCCAGCATGCCAACACGTTACCAAGGGGTCATAAAAGCTAGAGAAGGTCTCACGCATTATTAATGTATTAGTGTTTGGTTATCATTTCTTTCCACAGCAAGCTTTTCTGTAATTTTAAAATTTTGATTTTGTTATTTTTCTATTAAAACATTTGAAATACGTTATTTAAGTTTTATTCTTTTAGTTCTTTGCTCAAAAATGTTTCCAGAACTATATACTATCAATTAAGTAAGAAGACGTTTTTAAAAAGTATTTATTTGTTTTTTATATATATTCTTGTAAGTATACTAGTTCAAATGTTGAGCAGTGTATTTGTCATTTAGTAGTTTTGTGTTTGAGTTTTTCTCTTTTTTCTTCACCTATATAATTTATCATTTCAGGTGTAATGTCGTCTACGCTAAGCGTTTTTCCAATTTTTAGTTTTTTTTTTTGAAGTCTATTACTTTTTTTTCTACTATTTCTGTTATTTCTTCAATATCTATATTTTCTCTTCTTGTTTCTTTCGGCTTAGGTTTTCTGCTTCTGTCAGCTCTACAAAACATTGTCCATCTTTTCATTATTTTATCCTTTTCTGTGATTATTGTTCCATTTTTGTCTTTTATGTTTATCATGTTATATATTTTTTTTTTTTTATCTGTTTTACTGTTGCAGTTTTTTTTCTGCCTCTAGTATGATGTTTTTAAACGTTTTTTATTTTTCTTCAATTTTTGGTGTTTTTTTAATTTTATTTCATTTTTTTTACTATCTTTTGGAATTTATTTCTGTAATGTTTTTTTTTAAATTTGTTTTTTTTATGTCCGTTTTTACCAGATAATAATTTCTTTGATATTTGTCTTTTTTGATACTTTCACATTTAAAACGTTTATTTGTATATCAGAAAAAACAACTTTATAATACATGTGCGCTATATATGATCACAAAACAAGTATTTTATTTGTGTAGATCGTCAAAAAACTATAAAGTATAGTAAATCTTATCTTGTGTCTATTAAAATGTACAATAAACTCCCTGAATCAATTAAAAGCGTATCTTGTAAAAAAAAAATTAAATTAAATTAAAAATGTTTCTTACTGGCAATGAATAATGTAGGATATTTTGTTTTTGTTTATTAAAAAGTTAGAGCAAAACGTCAGATGTATAGTTATTTGTAATTTTTAAACTTTTGTGTATCTTTGTATTTTTAATCTTAATGTATTATTTTTGTTTTTATATTACCTACTGTAAGCTATTTTACAATGTTTTATATTTTTATAATATTAATTTACTTTATATTAGGTTTATATCACGGCAGTATTATGTAAATAAATTTATCTATCTATCTATCTATCTATCTAATTTTTACTTACTCACTATAAAGTACTCTAGTGTTGATTTTTTTGTTTCTAATCGGTTTTTCTTTTATGAATTTATGTATTATCTTATGTTTAAGTTTTGTTTTTGTTATTATAAGAGTACGCTCTGTTATTCAATTTTATTTTTTTTATATAATTGACACAACGCACGTTAAACTTCCCAACCGCCACACTGAGCTCTAACGTTGTATATTAATTAATTTACACTAATTCTACGCTGACGTTACTCATCTTTTTTTGCTTTGTCCTACTCTAGATGTTTTTGTTTCAGTGCTCTTAATTTGTGCTAATCCGTTTTCTTGTATTAACTCGCTAATGCTACGGCTTGCTATTGTTTCCATGTACTGTTCCATAACTTGAACCTGCACATAATTATTAATATATTTTGTGCAATTAAAAAATATATGATTTCTCTCTAGCATAAGACTAACTGGAAATAATCCCTAAATCATTATACAGGGAGTTTATAAATGAATGGGATTATGTAATCACTTTAAATGTGCCGCTTTTGTTAAATTGTTCACTAAACTATTTGTTTTGACAGATCAACTTTGACAGCTGTCAAGCAAACATATGAAAACATATGTAGTATAGTGGACGATTTTAAAAGGCGGCATATTTAAAGTGATTACATAATCCCATTCATTTATAAACTCCCTGTATTTATACCAATAAATAGTATACACATTACCTAATTAACACATCCCCAAAGTATACACTAATAGAAGTGTGTTTATAACTGCTTCTCAAGTCCTAACTTGCTACACTAGCTTGAAATTTTTTTACAGTTTTTGTGCAATCCCAATGGCTCAAATTCTAGTGCACAAACACACGCCAACGACTGTTACGTATAAGATCTTAATGCTTAATACGTTGTTAACATACAACTTCAAGGCTTCATGCCAGTGTTTTTAAAAAAATGCATCATTATCTTTTTTTTGCATTTTTGTTTACTTCATAGAGAAAAGACTTCTTAAAGATCTACTGAAAATCATAAATTATTATAACTTTTAAATTATTTTGAGTTATAATTATATATTATGTTAATATACAGGGTCCATTACGAAAGTAATGCGCATTTTCTATGAAAAATTGATTTATTGATCGTACTGGTACAAACGCTTAAGTTTTTTTGAAATTTTCTCCCCCTGCACAAATACACTTTTGAAGACGTGTCTGCTGCGGCTAGAAGGCACCTTGAAACTCCTTGACAGGAATGTCTTTTAATAACCTCGTAACATGCTTTTGGATGTTTTCCACAGACCAATGTTTTTCTTGCAGCTCTCTTTTCAATCGGGAAAACAAAAATAAGTTGCACGGAGCCAAATCAAGACTGTAAGGGAGCTAGGAGACCACTGAGGTTTTGCTTTGGGCCAGAAAGTTGGCAACGATGACGGAATTCTGACTGGGGGCATTGTCATGATAGAGCTTGACCGTGTCTTTGATGTCCTCACGCATTCGGTGTTTCAATCTTTTGAGCACCTTGAGGTAAAAGGTTGAGTTGACAGTTTCTCTTTGCGGTACAAACTAAAAATGGACGATTCCTCAGACGTCAAAAAAGATAATGAGCAACGTTTTGCTGCAAAACTTGCTTTTTCGATTCTGGGTCGTACTGGAGCATCCAGGATTCGTCTCTGGTTACGACAGAGTTAAGAAAGTCCGGCTCATTTTGAATCAAATCCAAAAGTTCTTGACAGCGAAAAATCGCGCCGTGTTACAAAGTCAAAAAACACACTTTACGCGGAAACACGTCTTTTCGCTCAGAACAGTCGAAGCAAGTTGGCGACCGGCTGCGTTGAAAAAAGGTTTTATCGGGTTGGGATAGATAGTCGCATTACAATAAAATCATGCGCATTACTTTCATAATAAACCATGTATATGTTTGTTTAGTTGATGTGCAAGTGCAAAAAATATTTTATCTTGTATATTAAAGCAATTGTATAGTTATTAGAACCAGATTTTTAGGTAAGTCATTCTACTTTTTTATTCAAATTTATTTAGTTTTTGACAAACCTTGCTGCAAGATTGTTTATGTGAACTATGTGACTTACAACAGTTTGTCACTAACATTTAAGGACAGTAAACTTTGAAGCATTTTTAGTAGATATAAATCTGTATAATACTAGACATGGCATTGAGTACAGGGCTCCTGGTCATAGGCTAAGTTTCAAAAGAATCATTTTGAAACTGCATAAAATGTTAGAAACAATTACCTAAAATTATTATTTTTGGGTGTTAAATCACATTATGTAGTTTTTATTTGTAGGTTTTTACTTATTTGTATATTGACGTGAAATATTAAGGCTGCATTGCAGAGGTACCCAGATTGGGCAGTTGATTTAAATCTAAAAACAGAACTCAGGAGTAAAGACAAGCGCTCAGAATTTTACTCTGATGTATCAAACTGCTCTAAAAATGTTGGGGAAAGCAAACATTTGATGGATGACCACAAAAAAATATTAAAAACAAAACTATGAATTTCCTACAATGCTTACACTACACTTACACTAAGAAAAGACAACAAAATAGAAAGAAACATTAAAAGTAAAGTGGAACATGTGAGGATTGTTGAAGATCAGAAGAGCAAAAGAAGGCTGGACTACGTTAAAATCTTTAATTAAGATTGTCTTACCGCTTGTGTTACTGTATAATAATACTTGGCTTCCTAATAAAGAAAAGAAACATCTATAATTTATGTCGATTAATTATGGAATCTTTTGTCATTTTTGTATAAGCAGGTTAAGCAATTTTTTTTTTAAAATTTGATATTAAATGCTACGAAAGAGTTAGATCAATTTTTTTAAATAAAAGATTTGCTCCAGACTTTAGAAGCGTTGAGTTCTGATAAGTTTTATCTAACGACTAATGACTTAGATACTTTCCATTTTTCTATAGACTTTGTTCCAACAAAATAAAAGACATTTTGCTATCTAAACAAATACTTACTCGTAGTACAAGGCTTGCTAAGAATTCTAACAAATATTCAGAGATGTTGAACAAAAATTTTTAAGCAAGATTTTTTGACCGTATTACTGACACATGGAATAAACTTCTAAATTCAGTATTTTTCGAGACTAGTTTTTAATGTGTTAGTTTCAATGAGTGTAGTTCTACCCGTTAAAATTCAAACGTATTTTTATGTTGTTGTGACATATTAAGTAGTTTCTAAATATCACATTTTAAAATTTTTTTTTTTTTTATTTTGCCAGATTTTAAATGATTTTTGTAGAATATATTATATCAGCAGAAATCAAGATTTTAAATTAATAAGTTTAAGTTTATTGACGGCAAACGCTTTGAAGAAAAATATGTACATATTTCAATACATTTCTAAAAACTACAATAGTGTACATCTCAATAAAACTAAATAAGTAAATTAAAAACATACATTTAAATTAATACGGTTACAACAACATTTAAACATTTGATTAGACAAAACAAACAGATCGAAATTTGCATTGTGTTGAACAGCATTACATTCTCGCAATATTCTCGAAAAGGGACCATAAAATCCATAATTGTTGCAATGCAACTTTACTCTAAATAGGTTAGAATATCGAGTGTATCTTTCTTGACAAAAATTAAAATTTAGTCTATTGACTAGTATTGTCGAATTAATATAACCATTGACTAATTTATGAACAAAATGAAGATCAATTATTATTCTCCTTTCCTGCTCTCTGCTCTCTCTCCTGCTGATTTAACATTATAAAAAATCTTAAGATCATCTGAGTACAATAAGCATTCACAGTATACAACATTATTACACAGATCATTTATGAACAGTAAAAATAAAATTGGTCCGCAATGTGAACTTTGTGGCACCCCTGATGTTACATTTACAATTTTAGACATATGGTTTTTTATTTTGACAGTTTGTGTACGACCGGTGAGAAAACTTTTGATCCACATTATTGTAGTATCGTGAAAACCCATTACTTTTAATTTTGCAATTAATACTTTATGGTTGACTCGATCAAATGCCTTGGCAAAATCTGTATAAATAGCATCCAATTGAGTTTTACTTTCAAAGGCTTCTATAATTTTGTATTGGTAGGCTAAAAGATTTGTTGTTGTTGATTGACCTTCAATAAAACCGTGTTGTTTATCGGTAATATAATGTTTACACATCCACTTTAACTGAGAAGCAATAAAACAGTCAAACTTTTTTGCAATAGCCGACTGTTTACAAATTCCACGATAATTGCTTATAATATTCCTGCTGCCTGATTTGTGAATTGGAACAATATAACTTTTTTTCCAGTGCTCTGGAAATAAATCGTTTTTCACCGATTGTTCAAACAATATATGTAGTGGCTTTGATAGAGTACATATACAATTTTTTAAGAACATATTAGGTATACCATCTGGACCATAACTAATTGAGTCAAGTTGAGTCAAATTGTTGATAGTCTCAAAGATATTTTTTATGTTGACATATAATGGTGATACATTAACATTTTCTAACAAATTAAAATTTGGTACAACACATTTATCATTTACATAAACTGACGAAAAGAAATCACCAAACAAATCCACACAACCTTGTTCATCATCACATATAATATCACAGTATTGCATTTGCTTTGGAAATCCATCAGTCTTCTTTTTCTCTTTTACAAAATTCCAAAAGTGTTTTGGATTATTACAGATGTTATGACTAGCACGATGAGTGTACTCTTCATACAAAGATGTTATTAGAGTTTTTCACATACGGCAAAGTTCCTTGAAGTAATTAAAATCTTCAATATATCTTGTGCTCTTATATGTAACATTGGCTAGTTTTTTAGACTTACTTAAAGCTATAAGTTCAGAATTATACCATTTAGGATAAGTACTTCTTCGATTGCATTTCATCGGCACATAAAGAAATATTGCTTCATATAATATATTATGAAATAGCTCAACTGCAGCATTAATGTCAAAGCCTGGATCAGAACTATTAAATAGCTTATCCCAAGTGATACAAGCTAAAAATAAATTAATTTCATTAAAATTTGCTCTTCAAAAATCAGGAATAAATTCCTGGAAACTCATATCTTCTTCGTGACATTGACCATATAAATCAATACAATAGGCTTCATGATGCACGCTAGTGTTAAATAGAAGATCATCTGGCATATATATATTCTCGCTGTTCTATCTTATACAAATCCAAAAATACGCCTTTGGAATTAGGAGTGTTATTATTCTGAAATGAATTAAGATATTCATACATGTCACTAATTACTTGAGCCGCATTATTTGTGCTTATTGGTTGAGTTCCCAGGTCGTCATTTGTCCAAACTGCATCAGGAATATTGCCACATATTAAAAAAGATGGATTTGTTATTTTTTCTAAAATATTTTCTATTGTTTCGCAGTGGGTGATATATTTAGTTATATCAGATTTAGGCGGGATATTAACACCACCAATGATAAAATTTTTGTTTTGCAATTTAACTAAAATGAAAAGCTGTTCGATTGATTCTGACAAATTCTGAATTACAGTTGCATTAAAATTTTTCTTTATAGCAATTAGGATTCCTCCTCCTGATGTTTTGTTGCTAGATAATGTCGATCTATCTTTTTTAAATATAATGTAATTAGATAATATAAATTCAGTTACTAAAATATCTTCCGTAAGCCATGTTCCAACAATAATTATGACGTCATAGTTGTTGGTAAGAACGTTCAATGAAAAATTTTGCAACTTTGTTTTTATACCCCCCATTTTGAAAGTAAATATTTAAAAGTTTTTTGACGAATTATTTTGCTTTGATTTTATTATAATAGGTCGATCATTAATATATTTAATGAAAATATCTTGTTCACCTTTCGCCTTTCTCTCATTTAGGTCTTTCTGGACTTGTTTATATGTATTAATTTGTTGTTTAGTATGGTCAGCACTTATATTAACATTTACTTTCTTTTTATTGCGGAGAATAGTTCTTGGTGTTTTTATATTTTCAAAAATTAATTTTAATGGGCAAGGTTTTGTAGTACTATGGCCAACTCTTAGGACTCTAATTGGCTCAGCTAAATCACCAAGAGGTTTTAATATATTTGCTACTTCAAATCGGTCTTTTTTATCCTATCTTCTGAAGTTGATAAAGTTGATTCAGCTACATTAAAAACTATTATGTTTTTGCTTCTCTTCTTATGGTCTTCTATTTCGGCAATAGTAACTTGTCCGCAGTTAAAGTTTTTGGTATAGTTTTATAGGCTGTTTGGCTATTAGATCTGTTTTACTTAAAGTTTAAAATTGTTGGACGTCTACCATTTATTTGCGTTGCCCGCACACCCACGCAAATGTTGGTGTTTCAAAAGGTAGATTATTCTTTCTTTTTTTGGTGTTAGTTAAAATAAAGTTGAAAAAAAGAGTGACAGATTAAGTATCTTGATAACAAACACTTGGGTGGGTTGGCGGGAACAAAATTTAAAACTTATGGGCGTCTATTGTTCATTTGCGTTGCCCACCCACCCACTCAATTGTTGGTGATCCAAAACTTAGATTATTCCTTTTTTTGGTGTTAGATGAAATAGAATTGAAAGAGAGAATGACTAATCAAGTTTATTGATAACAAACACTTGGGTGAGTGAGCGGGAATCTAGTTTGAAACATTTGGGCGCCTACCATTTATTTGCGTTGCCCATCTACCCACCCAAGTGTTGGTGATTTAAAAGTTGGATTATTCTTTTTTTTTTTTGGTGTAAGTTGAAATAAAGTTGAAAGAGAGGCTGACTAATTAAGTTAAATTTAAAAGTATTGAGCGTCTATTATTTATTTGCGTTGCCCACCCACCCGCTCGAATGTTGGTAGTCTAAAAGTTGGATTATTTCTTCTTTTTTTGGTGTTACTTGAAATAAATTTGAAAAAAAGATTGACAGATCAAGTTTCTTGATAACAAGCACTTGGGTGGGTGGGCAGGAATTAAGTTTAAAATTATTGGTTGTCTACCAATTAATTGAGTTGCCCGCCCACCCACCTAAGTGTTAGTGATTTAAAAGTAGGATTACTCCTTCTCTTGCTGGTATAAGCTGTCATTAAGTTAAAAGAGAAAGTGACAGATTAAGTTTCTTGATAACAAACGCTTGGGTGGGTGGGCGTGAACCAAATTCAAAACTTGTGGGCGTCTACTATTTATTTACGTTGCCCACCCACCCATTCAAGTGTTGGTGATCTTGAAGTTGGATTATTCTTTTTCTTGCTGGTATTAGTTGTCATAAAGTTTAAAGAAAGAGTGACAGATCTAGTTTTTTGTTAACAAACACTTGGGTAGGTAGGCGGAAACCAAATTTTAAATTGTTGAGCGTTTACTAATTATTTGCTTTGCCCACTCACCCATTAAAGTGTTGGTGATCCAAAGATGAATTATTCTTCCTTTTTTTTTGCTGTTAATTGAAATAAAGTTAAAGACAGTTCAAGTGTCTTTATAACAAACACTTGAGTTTGTGAGCGGAAACCAAATTTGAAATTTGTGGGCGTTTAATTTTTATTTGCGTTGCCCAACCACCCACCCAAGTGTTGGTGAACCATAAGTTAGATTGTTTCTTTTTTCGCTGGTAGAAGCTGTCATAAAATTAAACGATAGGTGACAAATTAGGTTTCTTGATAAAAAAAAACACTTGGATGGGTGGGCAAAAACCAAGTTCAAAATTTGTAGGCGTTTACTATTTATTTGCGTTGCCCACTCACCCACACGAGTGTTGATGATCCAAAAGATTGATTATTCTTTCTATTGTTTGTGTTAAATTCCATAAAGTTGAAAGAGAGAGTGACCAATCCAATTTCTTAATAACAAACACTTGGGTGGGTGGGCGGGAACCAAGTTTGAAACTATTGGGCGTCTACTATTTATTTGCAATGTCCACTTATTCAGCCAAGTGTTGGTGATCCAAAAGCTGGATTATTCCTTTTCTCCCTAATGTAAACTGTCATAAAACTAATAGAAAGAGTGACAAATATATTTTTTTGATAACTAACACTAGGACGGGTGGGCGAAAACCAAGTTTGAAACTATTGGGCGACTAATTTTTAATTTGCGTTGCTCTCCCATCAACCCGGGTGTTGGTGATCCAAAAGTAGGATTATTCCTTCTATTTTTAGTGTTAGTTGAAATAAAGTTGAAAGAGAGAGTGACAGGTCAAGTTTTTTGATAACAAACATTTAGGTGGGTGAGCGGGAACTAAGTTTGAAACTATTGGAAGTTTACCAATTCTTTGCGTTGATGTTTTCATTGTTAATTATTTTCTTTTTGAAGTGTCGCTTTTCGGTTGATTTGGTTAGTGTTTGTCCTTTTGATTTGTATACAGTGGCAGCTGTTTTGTATTCTATATTTAAATTGTTTATTGCAGATCTGGAATCCAAACAACAATATGTCCCCAACAATTCCGACGATAAACCCGTGTACCCGGCCTCGATCGGCGGCTACTACAATCGCAAGGTTTATTCAGACTCTTATTTTGCGCCTAACCATCAAACGCTTAAAAGAAATAAGATAACACTAACAATTCTCCCGACTTGGTGTCGCCTAACCAACCTGTTTATGCACTTTTCAGACCACCAAGTAATCCTAACTATAAGTTTCAGCATCTAATATTGATATGTTTAAACAATATTTATAAATATTTAAAAATACATATTAATAAAGTTGTTGGCATTGTTATAAAAAGTAAGCTACAAGCGCGTTAATTGATACTTACACTTTTGGCTAGTGGCTTCAAATCTAAAAATTGTATCTTATAGTAATCTAACCTAAGATTTTCTTTAAATATTTTATATAAAAATGATGTGCATATTGTAAACGTTAAAACATGCATTATGCTAACAATGACAAATTAATATAATCAACTTATACGTTATATATTAACTGACAACTATTTCTTTTTCTATTATTTTAATATGCGAGTATTAGTTTCAGATTACAAAATAAATATACTAAAGTTTTAAAATTCTCTTCATCCTCCGCCGATCAGTTTGGAATAAAATTCGGTGTAAAGTTATACAAATTATTCAATCATCGTTTAAAATGATACTTAGATTCTTTTGAAAATTCTATTAACAATGGTATAAATTTGACTTAATTTAATCATAAAATTCGATGCGGATGAAATTAATTTATCTCGCACCTTTCCCATTCCCATTTTCCACCACTTTCATTTCCTACCTCCCCGACAAAGTCTATCGGGTATTTCTGAGTTTTGAATTATAACCATCGCAAATCCCTAATTCGAAACTTCAACGCGACGCTCGGTCGATCCGACGAACTGTCGACAATGGAGTGACAGTTCTGCATTCATAATTTGCCTGGTAATTTTGAATAAATTACATCGATAATTGGTACGCGTACCGTGTTTCCATTTCTACGGTCTCTTCGCACCGGGACGTATATTTCCTCCGGGAGGGCTGCCGTTCCCGGACCCTGTCAAGACATCTACAATTTGCATCGCAGATAGAATCGAAAATAATGAAGCGAACGGATTTAATTTAAAGTGAGATATAAACATGCCTAATATTAAATATGATAAATGTTTTAATGGAATTACTCCTTAAATTGGTAACACTGAAAGTATCTCAAGATACAAAATTCGCATAATCCCCTTAATTATCATACATCGGAGCTAGTTTACGAGCCTCGTATAAAACGCTTTAATCTTTACATTTAGCGGCGGTTTTCGAAAGTAATAAGCAAGCGTCCCTCACCCCCGGTTGCAAAAATTTTCGGGACGTTTTCCACTCAGGCCCATCGAAACCGTCCCTTACGCTACACCACCCCCGCGATAGCAGCACATTAATAAATTAATTCGCGAAAATAAGCTTTTAAAGTGATATAAGACGGGAGACGGTCTGAAATCTCGCGGAATATGATTAGAGATTATGGATACTTCAAATATGAGTCGCTACCCCAAATGACATTTACCCTATGAATATTCATGGTACCGATGAAGGGTTGGGCTGCCGTCTTTAATACTCGCAACTTCCTTCTTAACTTTAATATCCACGCGCTACAACCTCACTCCACTCGCCCGCCACCCATCGGGCGGCTGAGATGCGATAAAGTTTTCAGAGACTTATCAATACCAACTTTTCCCAATTAGAAATGTCTCTCTTCACATCAACTCCACTTTTATGTGCATATATATGCATGTAATAAAAACTCGTATCAATCGTGTTGTTGTTCGAAGAATGCTATTTAGTTTATACGTCGTTTAATTTTTGACAAATCGTTTTGAAAGAGGGTGTCGTTGCGACGCCGTTCGAACGCAATAAAATCATCAAATATATCGTTTCCATCCCCTGGTTCCTGAATGAAAAATATAGAAAAAATAAGAGAACCGATGTGTGCTTCAAAATGTTTTTATTGCCCTCTCAGAACTGCTTTGATTCCTCTCAATTCTTATTCGCACTACGCCTGACATAAAGAGGGCAATCCTTACAATTTGTGCGAATCCTATTCTTCAAGAAAGGCTATAACTGTCTGAACATAAAAATAGATTGTGGTGTCTATATAAAAAAAAGCAATATAAAATATTTCTAATGTCTCATTTCTGACAAGTTAGACCAACCAATTTATGTTTTAATGTAAACTTGTAAGATATTTATATTTACTATCCGGTTAAAAACAATTTTTTCAAATAATTTAGAAAAATGTTATCTTAAGATATTGCTATTTTTATTGTGGCAGAATGACAATCTGCGTAACGTAATTTTTTAATAAGAATGTACATTTTTGGTGCTGTGATTAATATAAATGTGGTAATCTGGTTACGTAAGTGCTAAAACACAATTTATATAAAAAATCATCAATATGGTCATATTTAAAATTAATTTTCAATTATAAAAGCAAATATTTCTACGTTTTTGTTTGTTAGTTTAAGATGTTTTCAAAAATTGTACTTGGCTTATTCAATTATAATTAACCAGTAGTTGTGTGGATTATTTTATTACTACTACTATTATGGTTGATTCATTAAAGGAACAACATTCCGTGATAAATTTATAAGCTTTTATTGTAAACACACTGTAAAGGAACCACCAAGAATTATTATTACTACTACCTTAATTACATGTATCGATAACGTTCTAATTAACACAAATGTTACGTATCTGGTAGTTGTGGTTGAGCCGTACTTATCAGATAATTCAGGCATCATTGCTAATATTGATGTAGAAAAAGTTGATTATTTTCCTTTTCTTGTTTAAATTTGTGAACAACTAACATAAACAAACTAAAATATAATATGCACTTTATTAAATAATTTATATGATGTAAACAACATATATAGTATATTTTATAATAAATTAATAAAACTGTATAATGAATACCTGTAAAGTTGCAATTATTATACATAACTTATAAAAAAAAATTAAAAAAATATATATTTGTTGCACAAAAAGCTTACAAAATAGATTCACATTAGTATAAGTATATTTTTTAGAGGCGGCAAACTTTAAGTTGGCAACACTCTTATCTGTGACAGCTGATTTGACAGTTCTCGGTTGTTGAGTTAGTTTGGTTTGGCAATTGATCATAAATAAACTCACGCCGGAGCAACGTTTGCAACTTGTTCAAATTTATTTTGAAAAACATGGTTTAGTTCCAGAAACTTATCGGGCATTACGTGCATTGTATGGTGCTCATAATCATCCATCAGAGCAATTAATTCGAAAAACTGAGCATCGTTTTTGAAATACGTTTAATCTAATGATAATAAGTACGACGTCAAACAATGCGCACACTAAAAGCAATTGATAGTGTGCAGCGTAGTGATACTAATGATTCAAATGTGTGAACTTGTCATCATGCTCAACAATTAAATTTGTGTCTGTCCACTTTATGGAAAATTTTGCAAAAACATTTTGGTTTACGAGCTTACAAGATTCAACTTGTACAAAAATTGAAAATGTACAGCACATTTGGTAAATGGGCCAAGAAAAACATTGCTATTGATCCACAATTTTATTTGCAAGTATTGTTCAATGATAAAGCACACTTTTGGTTAAGTCAACAAACAAAATTGTCGCATTTGGAGCGATAATATTCCATTAACCATTGTCAAAACACTATTACATCTAGAAAAATTACCGTTTGGTGCGCTTTATAGGCCGGTGAAATCATTGGTCCATATGTTTTTAAAAATGGTGACGGTCAAAACGTGAGCGGTACAGAGACATGATTGTCAACTTTTTTGTGCTTTAATTGGACAGCTTTAATGTTGCAGACATGTGGTTTCAGCAGGACGGCAAACAACCGCGGCAATCACATGCCCAAAATCATATTCAAACATTATTCCATAAAATTATCTGTCAAATAAAACCAGTTTCATGGATATTAAACTCATTTTTTTGTGTTTTATTTCAATTTAAAGTTTTCTACCTCTAAAAAAACTCTTTACATGTTGTTAAATATAATAGTTAAACACTCAACGTTTTTTTTAGTCAATATAGTTATGAGCATGCCATTTGCCCAGTACAAAAACTTTTTTTTAAATAAGTCAAATACAACAAACCATAAGATACGTTGCTATTTTGTTGGATTGAAAAGTCTTTGACAGATTTTTTTGAACTTTGCGTTTGTATAAAATAGGTAATTATTGTGTGTTTTACACATTATCTACGGTTACAATAAATTTAAAAAAAATAACAACTTATTATTTTTATATTGAACAACAAGCACGGTACGATACGGACATCTATGTTTCACAAATAAAAATATTGCTCAAACATAAACTTTTTTTCTGGTGCCTCTGCTTTGAATGTTAGCGAACATTATGAAAATTCAAACTTTTGCTGCAGCAAGCACCAGTTAATGTTGTATAAATCAAGATTTGAAAGTTTTTAGCAACAATATATTCCTTTTTTCTGGTTATCTTTTGCATCTACTTTTCCTTGTTGTATAAACTGCAACATTCCATATTGTTAACCGTTCCTAACTATATTCATTCTTTACATTAAATAAGTGTATTTTTGAAATTTTTTATTGACTTGGTAGTTCATTAGAAGCAGTCCGGTATAGTTGTTATGTTATTCATCAGTTTCTATAGATTTTCCAAGCTGTCTGGAAAAAATGTTCTATAGAATTGTCACCAAAAAATTTGTTGATGTCTTTTTTAGACAATTTTATTTCAAACGGACCAGTGCAGGAATTTTTTCTGTTTCTATATCTTATTAGTAGCCATTTGATTGGTTTATGAGAATAAAAAACCCTTAAAAAAAATTCTACGATTTTTAAATTTTTTTTTTGTAGTTTTTAACTTTATTTAAAAAAAATGCTTTTTTGGTTTAAAAATGGCAATTTTAACGCAAAATAAATTTCTTAAAGAAATCAATCAGAAATTTTCCGTAAAATCCAATACTGTCGCCATTTCAAGTCTATACCTTGTCTTTAAGCCGCAAAAGCCATAAAACCATAATTTTGTTCTTAGTAGGCTAGGTAAAAAAACATTTTTTGGATTTTTTTTAACCGCCAAAGTTGACGTATTTTGATGTAAGTTAATTAAAAAATATAAATTTGTTTTGTGTATTTGGGTTTAAAAAACTGCAAAAACACGGTAAAAATGCGTATTTTTTAACATTGGCTCTTAAAAATACACGTTTAGCCGCGCTCAGAAGGACTAAAGACCAAACATTTTCAAACATTTGAATTATGCAGACAATTTGACCTAGAAAATAGTTAGTATTGTGCTTATCGGCCTTAAAAAAATTCATTATAAAAATTGTAGATTAAAAATGCTTTAAAAACAATTATTTTTTATATTTACGAAAAATATTATAGTGTGTTCGCGGATAGAGGTACCCATTTAGGAAAAAATCTTTATTATTCAATTTGCAACCGCAAGTCATTCTTTATAAAAAAATCTTCTTGTTGAGAAATTTAGATCACATGTAAGGGGTGTTAATAATTTAGGACAGTATGAAAATGCTGGGATAAGTACTATTATTTATTATTTTTTACAAAAATGATATAAAACAAAGTTGTTTATAAACTAACGTAAAGTCTGAATACAAATTTTGAAACAAAAATTCATTTTTTTTTAAATAATTTTACCTAGCTACTTCCCAACTTGACACACTTTTCCGCTACCTTAATAAATCTACCGTACACTTTACGAATGATTTGCGGTACATTCAGATCATGGATTGCTTCTTCCATGCGTTTTTTTTATATTTCCTTATCTTGTGGAAGATCATCTGAATAAACCTTTTGTTTTAAAGCACCCCAAAAAGAAATCTATTAATAAAAGGTCAGGTGACCTAGCTGGGTAATAGTTTGGGCCAAACCTTCCTTATCCACCTTGCGCCAAAATGATCATGTAAACATTGTCTGACCAAGGCTGTGCAATGGGCAGAGCATCCGTCTTGTTGCCAAAACAAATTATAACGTACTTCTGGCTCTAACGTATTAAGAAATGGTAAGACAAATTAGAAAAATTTTCATTAAAAATGTCAATAGCGTATTGATAAGACACATTTCCAATACCATAACATTGTATTAAATAAATACGCTCTTTTTTTGTTAACATTTTTGAAAATGCTTTCACGAAATCAGAATACTGACACATGTAAATAAGATTCTGACGTATCATGGACGTATACAAAATCTTTAATTAATAAAAATTTTGTAAAATATAATAAATAGTAGTACTTATCCTTTGAAGCATTTTTATACGTTCTTAATTTATTAACACCTTCTTCATGTGATCTAAAATTTTCTTATTGTCAATTCATTTTTTCAACAAGCAGAACTTTTTATAAAGAATGATTTTTGGTTGTATATATGAATAATAAAGGTTTTTTCCTTAATGGTTACTTCCATCCGCAGACACACTACACACTAAAGTGTGCCTCAGCATTTTTATTTGTTACATATTGTTAAGCGCTGGGCGTGTTTGTGTTTAAATGCCAAAAATAATAATACTCTCAAAGTTTGGTGCCAATAGATTGAGTCGAAATAAACGCAAGGGCAAAAACTCTCAAACCAAAATTAGTGCAAAAAACAAAAGATGTGTTTGTCAAATTTAAATTAAATTAAAAAAAAATATAATCCAAATAATCTCATAAAATAATTAAAAACTATTTTTTTAAATAAATAATAAAAAAAATTTCTTTACTTTTCTCATTTGTATCTAGATGAACTTTTCTACGACCGATAAAAATGTCCGCAAAATTAATTTTTTTTATAATATTTTCTAAAATTCTTTTGAGCGCTGCTAAACATGTATTTGTAAAAGTTAAAGTTGAAAAATAAGCATTTTTATCATATTTTTGCAGTTTTATCAAGTTTTATTCCAGTAAAACCTAAATACACTAAACAATTTTATATTCTGAAACTAACTTACATTAAAATACGTCACCTTCAGCTGTTAAAAAAATTCAAAAAATACACAGCCTACTAAATACAAAAAAAATAGTTTTATAGTTTTGCAGTTTATAGATAAGGTGTAAACTTAAAATAAAATTGGATTTTACGGAAAATTTCTGATCAATTTTACTAGTAATTTTTTTTATTGCGTTAAAATTGCAATTTTTAAACAAAAAATGCGATTTTATAAAGTAAAAATTAAAAAAAAAAACGACAAAAAAACTTTAAAAAATTGTAGAATTGTGTTTTATACCCTCATAAACCGATCAAAAGACTACTAATAAGTTATAGAAACAAAAAATAAACTAGTTTCTCGTCGCTGTATCTTTCTCCTCCCTGGTCTGGTCCGTTTGCAATGAAATTGTTCTCTTCCAAATGTCTGTTCTTACTGATTTATTCATAACTTTTTATACAACTAATTATTTTTTGTAAAAACTTTCCAAAGGCTCAATTCCGGTCAATATTTGTGTTGTATAATAGTACGTCTTGGGTTTGTTCTTTACCCACTTTTTTTTGTTTCTGGAATTAGTTCTCTTGCTCATTTTTTTTTTATTTTACCGCCTTTGCCATCTTTGCTTCCTTTTTACTGGTTCCTTCTTTTATTAGTTTCTTTATTTTTATATATTCTTCTATTTTCATATTTGCGAGCTGTGTTGCTGCAATTACCTCTACTGCCTCCTGTGACACCGTTCTGTAAGGCTTTAGTTATTTCCCATGTTTCTGCGGCGTATAACAATTTGCTTCTTGAAGCTGTTGCTATTAGCCTTATGGTTTCTTTTCCTAGAACTCCGTTGTTTAGCATAAGTTTACCAAGTTTTTTCTCCATTTAATTTGTTCCTTTAACCGCTTTCTTAACCTGTTCATTCCATCCCTTTTTGCTTCAAATGTTACTCCGAGGTATTTGATTTTTTTTTCTATGGTTATTACTTATTCTTCTACCTGTATCTTACTTGTTCCCCAATTAATTCTCTTAGTCGATAGCCATGCCGCTTCTGTTTTCTTTAAATGTTATACTTTTATTTTTTATTTTTAACTGTATCATCTATTGCCAGCTCTAGTCATCTTTTTAGTACTTCTATTTCTATGTCTCTATCTACTAGTACTACGTCGTCCGCAAATGCCATTATTTTCAAGCCTTCCAACAACCTCATTCAAAGTAACTCATTATAAACAAGGTTTTATAATTTTTATCCTAGTACTGAGCCCTGTGGTACCCCTCTGATAAGTGTGAATCTTTCTTTCTTGGTTACTAGGTTTCTACCGTGTAAGTAGCTCCATATTATCTTAATCGATTTCCTGTTCAGTTCTCTTTTCTTTGCCGCCTCTATAATTTCTTCTCAAAACACGCTGTTAATTGTCTTTTTTTCTTAGTTCTGCTGTTTGTTTCTTTTGCTATTGTTTTCACTTTTTCTATAGCTTCTAAGGTTGTTCTTCCCTTGCTAAATCAGTATTGTTCTTTTTCCCATGCTGCTTTTTGTGTTGTTTTTGTTTTCTGTCAATTCTTTTGTTTCTATGGCTTTTTTTAATCTTTTTTTTGTTCATTTTTGTTACGTTCTATTTACCTTTTCTTGTGTACTATTGTTTTTCTTTCTCTTTTGTATTTATTTGTATATGTTTGTGTAAACTCAGGGAGTACTTTTCTGTCACAGTCTATTCATTTACTGTACCTGCCATTTCTCATGTTGCTATAATAATGTCAATATGTGATTTTGAGCTTCCTCTAACTAACGTCGGTTTGTCTCTTTTTTTGCAAATAGTAAAGTTTAAACCCGCTATCATCTTCTCTAAAAATTTTCCTTTTAAAACCTTTTTGTATTCTCATCAACTCGGCGATTTTACATTGAAATCTCCTCTTACAGCAATTTTTTAATTTTTGATTTTGTAAATTTTTTATCCACTCTCGATAGTATTCCAGTACGCAGTTTGGACTGACATAACAGCTGTAAACTATTATACTTGTTACTTAGTCAACACTATTCCCTTTTTTAATATTAGCCATCTTTTTTTTGTCACTACACTTCTTTTAGCTAAAATAGCTACATATGTTTTAATGTCTCTTATCCTCTCTGCTGTTGCTATTAGTATATTGTGCGCCTCTTTTGCCCTTTCTATGTTAGTTTGTATAAACTTATACATTTTAGTTTGATATCTGCTTTTTGTGTTGTCCCTAGTTATTGGAGTTGTTGTCCTCTATTTTTGTCTTTGTTTTTTTTTTGTTTTTTTTTGTAGTCGTTCTGTGTCAAATTGTTTTGTATTCTATGCAGTATACTCTGTTCAAGCATTTGGCAACCTGGTGTCCCTCTTTTCCGCATTTTATGCGTAACAATGACTCATCTTTTGGATACCGCGGCTACATGTACTTTCCTCTATCATTATGTAACATTTACCTTGTTTGCTGCTACATTTTCTACTCTGCATCTTATGAGTTCAATGTTTATTCATTTTTCTTTTATTATCTGTTGCTTAACCGCTGCTTTTTTGTCCATCTTGACTATAACTGACTTGACTCTACAATCTACACTATTTCTTCATAGATATTATCGTAGTTTCTTCTGTGTTTGCTTTGTGCATAATTTCTTCAAACATTTCTTCCCTGCTAGTCTCTGGACTAATATCATTGATCATCAACAGTTCTGTGAGTACGTTGTTGGCTGTTCTTACATTGTAACACTCCATTTTATTTCTTATTTTTTTCATCTCTTTTCCGGTCTTCTTCTTTATTGCGCGTCTTACAGCTATTTTAAATTGCCCCAAAAATTTTACAACTTTTTTGAAGAAGGTTGATGGGATCTACGGCTTATTAGGTGATTTTCGAATCACCCCGCTTGATAAAGAGCAAGTAATTATTTTAGTCATATTTGGAGATCAAACCCCGGACTGTTTGCGCGCTACGCTAACGATCTATAACTGAGCTATCTCACCGTTTGTCTTATTTCTTTTTGTTCATCATTTATTAATTACTATTATTTCATATTATGTTATAAATTATTTTTATGGATTAATATATTATTATTAACTAGTTTAGTTAGCTTTGTAATATTTTCAAATGTATATTTTAAATTAAATATTTGTTTAAAGTTATAAAATAATTTATAACATAATATGAAACAATAGTAATTCAAAAATGATGAATATTCAAAAATTTCTTAGCGTCAAAAAAGAAAATATTAAATCTTTAAATATAAATCTGCATATGTTTTACTTTGTTTACTTTCTTCATTTGTATCTAATATGTTGGCACGCACAATCTTACTTTTGTATGAGTTCTTCTTTCCACCATAATTTTTTTTGCCTTTCTTGGCACTATTCTAGTTGATATAAGTGTATTTATTTCATTAATATTTAATACTTTTGCTTTGTTAAACATTTTTTTGTTTGCCATTAAAATATTTATTTCCCTTTTCCGTGTTGCTTCGACTCTCTGTTAAATAATCTGCACTTTTCCCACATTTTTTCCCCTTAAACTTCTACATATTGAGTTTCATTCTCTCCATCATCCTTCATTAATTCTGAGTATTTTACTTTGGCTTGAAGTAGAATATTCAATTCTTTTGCCTATTTTATTATCATTTATTAATACTCCAGAATCACTATCTTTTTCTATTATTGAGTTTTTTTTTTCTACTATTACAAATTTGTAGTAATTTTGTGTGTGTTGTTTTTATTAATCAGCCTCTAGTCTCTATTGTTTGTGTCAACATTTCCCTTCTATTTTTTTTTTATTTTTTGACTTTTGTTCTGTTTTCTATACTTCTTCAAACTCCAGTTTTTTTCATATTTATCTCTAGGAGATGTGTTATTTGTTTTATTTCTAGTTTAGTGTTTGCACACTCACTAGTTAAATCTCTAAGCTTTCTAATAAATTTCTCCATTATTTCAATTGTTGAAGGGTTATTTACTCTTTTTGCCTTGTTGGTATTGCCTGGAAAGTTTACATCTCTTCCTCTTTTTGTGGTTTGAACCGGGTTTTATAACTTTTTTAATTTTTGGCTGTGATCTTTGTAACTTACCGCATTTTAAAAACGCACCCATACCGCGTTTCATTTGCTGTTCCTGCGGTAAATGTTCTATTTCGTAAACACTAAACGTGTTGCACGTCACGACACAAGTGTGTTTTTAAAATACGTCTGCACGTTTTTTAATGTGTCATTATTACAGTTTTTTACACCTTTTGCATTTTCACATAATTTTCCTTGCACTTCATATCACTATTTGTATTAATTCACAGTCCTCTACTTTTTAAATTTTATAGATAATCATCTCTACTAATCACTATTAATTAAATCACCGTTAAGCACATTCGCGAACACGTCCGTTCTCCGTCGGACGTTATTTGCGATAACTGATCAAAGTATAATGGGTATATATTACAATTTCCTTATAACGTTTTTACCAAACTCTCAAGCAATTTACTGGTACGCTAATAAGAGCTTATAAAATTTATTTTAATTATAAAAAACTAAAAATTTTTACTTTACCGTACTGATAAAATTAAAAAAAATGAATATGTAAATTTAATTAGTTTATTACAGGAACCAACAATAATAAATCAATTTTATATTATGCCATTACAATCAGATTAATATAAAATAACTCTTATCCTTTTAGTTTATTACTTGGTATTACTGCTCCATACCAAGAAAAACTAAGCCATTTATCATTACCACTAATGAACGTATAAGTCATACGGTATTTTCCAAAAGGTATGCCTGGTGGTAACTTACTGCTGTCGAGTACTACATTTTGTATATAATAAGAATCCTAAAAATAATAATAGTTACATGAAATAAGATCCAACTCATTAAAAAATTAACTAAACTATAAAATATAACTACATACCTTTTTTATCGGACAATTCATAGTCATGTTTGTATCTTTCAAAGCTTCTTTTAAACCAAAAACATTATTTTGAATTGTTTTGCAAAACGACACACCTAGCTGATATGCTGGAAACTTTTTGTACTCATTGCTTAAAAATATATAAGCTTCAATTTTCAACTAAATAAAATAAATTGTATAAATTCATAAATCAATTATTCTTCCTTACTTACAAAAACAGTATCTGTAATTGGTGTTGCTAATGTAAATTCACCAGCAAACGTTCTAGTGGTTCTATTGAACTTAACGTTATAAAGTTTGAACATTTTGATGTAGATATCATTTCGATAATCCACCGTGATATGACTATGTTCTAAACCATATGTATTCTGCCGATATCCACATATCTAAAATCATTTGATTTATAATATTGTTAATAAAGTTTTTGATGATAGTTACACGTTGAAATAAATAAACCATTAATAATAATGCAATATGTGTCATTGTTTCTATCATTGTGATACAAAAATTTGGTACCATAATTTATATATTTTTTTTGTAGATTTTTTTGTGATAGAAATCAAAAATATTTTAATTCTATATATTTATTCTGATATCGATATTTTATTATTATGATTATTGTAAAAAATATGGTTTAATATTTGATACTGCGTAGTTTATTGCATAATAAAATCTTGATTTGTTTATTTTTTGTTTATAGTAATAATTTTATGTAACATATTATGTAACATGTTTTGCACACAAAAATTGAAAAAAAAAAACCTTGTTTTGCTAGTTTTCCCATAGACATATTATTTTATTATTATTAATGTATATTTTACGATCAAACATAAAAACACTCAATGAGCAAAAACAACTAAAATTAGATACTTTTTTAGTGTTTAGTCGTGCTTACTAAAACAATTTTTTTTCTACGCCTCATTCTACTAGAGTGTTCGCTGCATTATTGTGTTTTTATTTCAGACAGAATAGTTTTGTATTTATTTCTATCCTTTCTTCATGATGATAATAAAATAACCTACCAGCTAACATAGTTCTTGAGCGAACAAACATAAATGCTTTAAAGATAGGTACTCTATGTAGTTCAAATTGGTGAAAAACCACAAGACTCAAGTTTTATAAATGCAGTTAATAGAAACAACTATGATAAAACTTGAAAAAGAAAATAACAAAATTATTATAAAAAGTGAAAAAAGCTATAGTCTAATCCAAAACTACAATACAGAAGATAGAAAAGGATTTAGATCCAATAACTAAAAATATATTGACGTAAACGTGTTGTTAATCCAAGAATAAGTTTTATTGCGCTATGTATAGTTTTAATTATAAGCTTTTCATACAGGCTAGAAAGCTTTCCTAAAACTACACAGAAAAAAAGTTGCTAGCTAAAATAATTATTGATATTAATAATAGTAAGAACAAACAACAGAAAACTAAACCAAGCTTGTTAGTGAGGGAAGTTCTAAAAAAAGCAACAAGTCAAAAATTATTCACAAAAAAATAAAAATAAAATAAGTTATTTTGGAATGTAGCAGGATTAAATAACACAGATAAAGATTATTGAAATTACATTAAAAAATTTGCCAAAAGCAAAAAGAAAAAATAATGCAACAAAAATAAAAAAGAAGATGATAAAAAACTGAAAATTAAAAGGATAGTGCAACAAAATGTTATACTTGTTAAACAAAATACAAGATGGTTTAGGTGTAAGGCAAAAATTAAAAAATTAAAAAGTTAAAGAGTTTAACATAAGCAACAGAATTTTTTTCTTCAGTTTCTTCTATTAAGTAGAAAAAAAATTAATAGTATGAAGAGATTTTAACGCTAAGACCGGACTAAAAACAAACTAGCAAAAAAAAAAAGAAACTGTTAAAATGATCGAAAAGAATGGATAGAATGTTCTCTAAACGGAAATATGGAAGAAAATAAAATAAAAAACACTTAAAAATTAAAGAAATTGCAATGCAAATAAACGACAATATGAGAGTACACATTTTGCACAAAATGTATATATAAAAAAAAAAATAATAATAATAAATCATTTATTGCAAGTAAAATATTTAAAAAAAAATGTATTCATTACAATATACCAAAGAACTATAAAACTCTTCAATGGTCAAAAGGGCTAAGATCATTTGCAGAATTTGAGATTACACCACCAAATATTGAGACTGGTCTTCTTCCAAGCCTTGTAACTAATCTAATTAAACTAAAACTTGAAGAAATATAACAAATTTTAATGTTAACTGAAGTTTAATATAATATACACTACATACACAATTACATACAAAAACACACATCAATTAAATTAATAAAAAAAATTGTAATATATAGAACTGATTGAAATGATTTAACTAGTGTTAAATCTAATAGTGGCGGAATATTGATAGCTGTAAAAAATAATATTAAAGCGATAGAATTGGATATATGCAAAAAAACTGTAGAACAATTATTTATATCAGCCAAAATAGATGGAAAATCATTCATTATTGGAGGCGTATACATACCCCCAGGTTCCGGTTTAGATAAATATTATCTTCATAGCAACACAGTAAAACAACTTTCAAATAGTGATCCGTCAGCAGAATTATTAATTTGTGGAGATTATAATTTGCCATCAGTTTCATGGGATAATGATAATATGGGTTTAAAAGCAGTAGGAAATATCAATCAAAATGTTGAAACTGTAGTGGATACAATTGGATTTTTAAACTTGCATCAAGTTAATACAACTCCTAACAGCAGAGGCACATTTCGGGATTTGGTATTTACTGATATTCCGGACTTACAGGTATTTCCATCTACCGATAGAATATTTAACAACTCAGTCCATCACACAGCTATGAATTTATAATTAAAAATCAAGAAAAAAATTTCAAACAACTTGAGTGGTGAAGAGTTTGTTTTTAATTTTAAAAAAGCTGATTACTATTCCATAAATCAAGTGTTAGCTAGTATAAATTGGGATGCAGTTTTTGAGAAAAAGTTAGTAGATGAAATGGTTACCACGTTTTACAATATTGTTTACGAGATTTTATATTTGTATGTACCACTGAAAAAATTTATAGTCAACACGTTTCCTACTTGGTTTAGTCCGGAATTAATTCGACTTACTAAAGAAAAAAAAAGATTTCATAACAAATACAGATCTACTGATAACGTTTATAATCAGTTTAAATTATTACGTATGCAATGCAAAAACTTAAGTACATTGTTGTACAACACTTACTTACAACGCATTGAATATAACATAAACTCAAACCCGTCAAACTTTTGGAAATATATTTGTGAAAACAAGAAGACAAATGGTATTCCAGCATTAATGATGTATAATAACAAACTTTGTGATAACAGCTGTGATATTGCCGATGCTTTTAAAGAATATTTTAAATCAACATATGCCAACTCCATCTGTGATAATTTAATTAATATTTGCTGTGATAAAAATGTGCCGTCTTGTAAATTATCTGTGTCATTAATTGAAGTTTTTAAAGAACTAGAACAATTAAATACAAATTTTTCTCCTGGTCCAGATAAACTTCCAGGAATATTTTTGGCTAACTGTGTGTACACTATTGCTTATCCTATTCATAAACTATTTGCTCAGTCCTTAATTGAAAACAAATTCTCATCAGTTTGGAAAGTCAGTTATGTAGTGCCTATACAAAATTTTGGATAAAATAGTGTCCCAACAGTTGGCTTGGATGTCAAAATTGTTAATTTCACCTAAGCATCATGGATTCAAAGAAGGAAGATCAACTGCTACTAACCTAATGGAATATCAATTGTTTATATTAAAGTCTTTTGAAAACAGACTACAAGTAGATTCTGTTTACACAGATTTTTCAAAAGCCTTTGATAGAGTTAACCATAGCATTTTAATTCAAAAACTGACAATAATTGGTTTTAACATAAATATTGTAAAATGAATTCATAGTTTTTTGTGCGGTCGTACACAACGTGTAAAAATTATGAACACAATATCTAATGATATTAATGTTTTATTGGGTGTACCGCAAGGTTCTCATTGTGGTCCTATTTTGTTTTTAATTTTTGTAAATGATTTGTGTAATATCATTAAAAGTGATTGTATTATGTTTGCAGATGACCTTAAAGTATTTAAATCATTTTCTTGTTTTGATGATTGTCTTCTTCTCCAAGACGATTTGAATCGTATTTCTATATGGTGTGAAGATAATCAATTGCATCTTAATATAGATAAATGTATAGTTATA
Source organism: Tachinus rufipes (assembly GCA_963932245.1). Taxonomy (NCBI): domain Eukaryota; kingdom Metazoa; phylum Arthropoda; class Insecta; order Coleoptera; family Staphylinidae; genus Tachinus; species Tachinus rufipes. The sequence goes on from OZ010748.1 coordinate 60,094,901, forward strand.
ACTTTTAGTAGAGTAAAATTCTTTAAACGGTACTACATTAGAAAAGGTTGAGACAATTAAAGATTTGGGAGTTTTGTTTGATACTAAGCTTAATTTTAATATTCACATACAAGCTTTAACAAATAAAGCTTTAAAAATGCTAGGTTTTATTTGCAGAACAAACACAAACTTTAGTTTAAAAACATTTAAAACATTGTATTGTTCCTTAGTACGATCACTTCTTGAATATAATTCTTGTATTTGGAGCTCACAATATAATATTTATATAAACAAACTTGAACGTGTTCAAACAAAATTTTTAAACAGATGTAAATATAAATATTTTAATAACGAATGGACTTTAGAAATTATTAGTAATAATTTAAATCTTGATTCATTGCGCACTAGACGCATCAAAACTGATTTATGCTTTATGCATAAGCTTATAAACGGAGTTACTGATAGTCCTGCACTTCTCTATAAGTTACCATTTTATGTAAATATGTGTGTAGTTACTACAAAAAGTAATAATATGTTTCGTCAACCGAATTCTACCTACAATTACCACAGTTATAGTCCACTGAATAGGTGTACTAGATACTGTAATCAACTAAACCAATTTAGTAAATTTATTATTACAGGATCATCATTAAGTGATTTTAAGATGAAATTAAATGTTGTAAATGTAAATATTTGTATTTAAGTGTCATGCTTGTTAGTTATATTTATTTTTATATATTATTGTAATTACCTACTACAACTATGTAAACTATTGTAAATGTACTTGTTTCTAAAAAAGATGAAACCGTCAATAAATATTATTATTATTATTATTATTATTATTATTATTATAATTGATTTGAAGTAGCATATTTTTATATTTGATTTTAAAATCACTAAAACCATTATATGGGAAAAATATATTATTCAAGAAATTGACAATCATATAGGAAAAGCACCGTTTGAAGATCAGTAATTTGTGCTTAGGTATAGATAACAAAGCCTTTACTTCTGATATTGATGCTATGAATATCACTTCTATATTGATGATTTTCAGAAAGATAAGGTAGACATTTTGTGTTTATGATTTTATAATAAAAGCACGCGGAGTAAAGTTTACGTCTGCATTCCATACCCAACCACTTAGATTTCCGTAATTTATGAGATATTCTTTGGTAAAGCATCACATAATAGTATTTTTGTTTTTTGATCGAGTAAGTGGCGGTTTATGTAAATTGATTTAAGAGCAATGTAAGACTTTCTTATTAGACTATTAGTATTTTGTTTAAATCATAAGTTTGTGTCCAAATAAATTTTTTACACAGTCACTGATTGGTATAGTTGTTCTATTTATTAATATGCTAAATTTCGCTGCAGCAGAGCTTCTTAATTTATTGACAATGTTAAAAATGAAAAAATAGAGATTTAAAAATATGTTTTGAAGAGTGAAAAAATAATAATAGAAAAGTAGAAAATACACTTTTTAGAATTTTATGAAAAATCTGACAACAAAATTGATACACAACTGTTAAAAACTAAACTTTTAAATTAAACAGAACGGGGGTTTTTCTTGTTACATTTGTTAGTGAAAGTTACATAATTTTGGATGTTTTAGAATTCTGCCTGTGCTGGGCGTATTTAAAACAATAAAAGTAAAAATGAGCTTTATGCTCAGTAAGGGTATTCTAATCTATTTATCTAAAGACATCTTGGGTTTGCGCCGGAACTCCGGATACCGCAATTTTTTGATAAAACATCTCAGGTTTGCGCCGGAACTCCGGATAATACTGCATTCTTTTGGGGGTTTGTCTCTGTCTTACTAACTGTACACTCGTACGGAAAAGTCCAAAACCCCAGTACACTCTACCAGTAACACATATACAGTAGTCAAGCGTTACGGCTGAGTTCGGAATCCAACCGTAACGCCACTAAAAATAGAAAATACCTAGTTAACCTACAATTATATAACTAGTTATTCTAACGTCCTAACTTCTAAACTTTACATTATTTATTCTAAATTAAAAATTGCAAGAACAAAAAACCTGGATAAATACTAGCTACAATGCAAATTATGAACATCTTATAGTTGATGCACTACTAAAATACCTAAAAAATGAAACAAAAATTATGAAACACATGCTAAAAGAATGCAATAAAATAAAATTTAAAAAATGAACAGTTCTAAAAATAGATGGAAACCTACATATTCTTGCTTTTAGAAGGCTCCAAACAAATATTGTATTGTAAACATTAGATCCCTGCTGACAAAAAACGGGTATTACACAGAATTGATCAAAAAAACTATTGCAGACACACTTTACCAACTCTATGCTAGCAAAAACTTTTAACCAAACAAACTTTAAAATGTCAATTAAAAAGATTATTAAACTGAGCGTATAGAAATGCCATAAAAATCTAAGAGCTAACAGGATCTATCCCATTATGTTATAAAAAAAACTTGTTGTTTAATTCTTTATAAATAAAAAAACAAAAAAATAAAAAAAATATATTTTGGGTAAGACAATATAACCACTATGTAGTTAGAAAATTGTATTGGATATCGGTTAAATAAGCAACCAGTTTTAATAATACATAAATAGACTTTGCAATAACAACATTTGACTGTATATTTATTATGAAAGAGCGCAAATCAAGATATACATAGTGCAACCTTGCATTTTGAGCAATTGACATTTGATTTTTTTGTTTTTTTTTCCGGTATTGCAACAAACACACCTACAAAGAAGTATGTTTTTTACACCAACAGAGCAAACATAATTTTTTTTAGTTTTAGTTTTTTGCAACTTTTAGCCAAATTTGCCTTGAGTATTCTTTTATTAGTTGGTTGGTTAAAATGCTTTTTAAAGTCAAATATACGAGTATATAAATAAATATAGTAGAACAGCTTTAACTACCATTTTAGAACTAAGCTGTAACATACATAAAGTTGATCAAACAAATCAACCCACCCATGTATTTGTTGTATTCTGAAATATACAATGAACATTCTACAAAAACCTTTTTTATTAAAATTCTTTATTTACGCGCGGTACAGTAAATTTTATATTATTTTATAGATAGTGCTGACAACAATAACACATTTGTTGCTATTATCCTTTCACTTACTCACTGCATATATTTTTATAATTTACAGAATCATATTCAGTTTGGACCGAATTTTTGTCGGGAGCTAGTTCTATTTTAGAAAGTTTTTTTTCTATTTGAACAATTTTTACATTCATATATAATACGGCTCATAAGTTTATTAAATAAAAAAAATTCAGAGAAAATGTTATTTTAAAATGGTATGTAAATTCAAGAACAACTTTTTCTCTTCAGAATTTTATTGTTTGCTATCTCTTTTGCCTATATATACCAAAAATACCAAAAATCAATAAGTATCTTGTTTTAGCCGTATTTTAAATCTTCTCTTGATTGGTTTGAAATGCATATATTGTTTTAAGCTTGTTTTGCTCTTAAAGGCTACCATGCCTTTGTTAACTACAAGATTTCTTCCTTGACTAAAAACATTAAAAAATGTTGTAACTTTTCTTTTTTCGGCATCAATTCGTTATCGTTCAAATGCAAAAACCGTAGTATTTTCAAAAATTTAGCAATATGATATTTGAAATTCTAGACTAGACTGCTCCAACAGATAATTTTAAGAAACTATTATGGCATTTATTAATTCAGTACGTTAGTCAAATATATGATTAATGACTATTTAATTATAATTACATTTAATATGAAAGTGTGGGTGGACTTGATACTAGGTCTTGTCAGTATCTACAGCATTCTTTCAATTAACGGGTGCAATAGGGTGAGATAGCTCAGTTATAGACCGTTAGTGTACCACGCTAACAGTCCCGGGTTCGATCCCCGAATATGACTAAAATAATAACTTTGCTCTTTATCCACCGGGTTGATTCGGAAATCACTTAATAAGCCGTTGATCCCATCAACCCCCATCAAACAAATCGTAAGACTTCTGGGGCAATGTAAAATAGCTGTAAAATGCGAAATAAAGAAGAATAGTATGTATTTGTTTTCTTTTCATGTATGTATTTTATTGAATGTAAAAAAATACATATATAATTACATGAGTAAGTACAATGTAAAAAAAACACACAAAAATACATGACAAATATAAAGCATTAATTTTTCAAATATTCAGGTACATTTTGTGTTAAATAATTTTATTATATATACGAGGGTTGCTATTTATGTATTGAGAATTGGCAACACTAGTATTGCCAGGTAAAATCTGACATTGGCATTGTAAAGTTTGACATTTTTGACATTATACGTACTCAGAACGTTTTGACGTGCGAGCACTAATTGTGTTGTTTACAGTAAATTGAAAAGTTCATCTCGGCCAAAAGATGGAATTAAGTCGCGAAAATGTTTGAGCTATAATATTTCTGACTTTCGATGTGGTGCTTCAATCAACTGAATTCAACGTTTGGCGAGAAAACGCCATCCACAGCCACTACACCAAAATTGGTTGTTGTGCCGGAAAATATTGATGCTGTGCAAAAACTAATTAAAGATATACAGTATACGACCGTTTGTTTGCCTGAAGTTTTTGGTAAATTGAAAGACAACAACCCAAAACGACAAACGACACATCACATGAAACAAACGAGTATTTGGACACACAAAAGATTGAATTGATGGGTCATCCGCCTTACAGCCACGACCTGGCACCTAATGACTTTTTTTTGTTTCCAATAATTAAAAATAAACTGCGTGGACAACAATTTTCATAACTCAAAGAAGCGGTTGACGCCTTTATAACGCATGTTTTAGAGCTATCATCTTCTGACTGTAAAGTGCTTTAAAAAGTGGTTTAATCGCATGCAAAAGTGTATGCATCCCCATAGGGGAAAAGCAATAGCTATTCAAACGCAACGCTCTTCCTCCTTTGATGATCGTAACCTTGCCGTGGTTATGGGGCTTGCGTGTTCCCCCTTGGACGTGGTCAGTGGGTCCTGTCGAGAAGAAATCTTCTTTGTATCGGACAACAAGCTGCTAAGCGACTAAGGGCGAAGTTCCAGACTAATTACGATCACCCCGCAACGTAGTAGTCGCGCTGAGAGTCTGTGGTATGACTACCCACGTGTTTGTGCCGTGCGTGGAAACCCGTAAGAAAGGATGAAGTGGTCCTGGTGGCTGAGTCACCCTACAGATGCGTTTCTAGGGCTTGGCAACACTCCACTTTGGCCTGGATTTCTTCTTAAACGGGAGGTCGAGACTAACCCATCTCAATCAATCGGTTGCGTTGTCCAGTCAGATGGCCGACAGAGTGAGTCCTTGGAAGTGATGGGGTATGCAGCGGGCCGCACACTTATTAGTTTGGTGTGCGTCACTTACTCGTATACAACCCACCTTCGGGGCTATATTTCTCTGGTAACCCTGGCAATCTATTGTAGACGTCCTCAAATTTGCGGGCTCCATGGCGGGTAGGGAGCCAGAGAAATGAAGTTTAGTCTTTCAACTATGGAGAACCAAAATTTTAAAACCAATCTATCAGGTGAATCTTCGGATACCTTGAAAACTATACACTTGGTGGGTGCATCTACGGATACTCCATCGACGTCCAAAACTGTTCTGTCTTTGAACCACACCCCACAGACCGGTGTCAAAAAACACAGGATCTGCAGGGCTGAGGCAAAAAGACGAAGAAAGGCGCGTTTGGCTGCTGAAAAGCAAACAAACCCTTTTTTCCGGCGGGGCAGACACCTCAAGTGCTGGGCGAGCAACTGCTAACCCAAAACAGAGTGAGTCAAGGCTGAACCGAAAGCCCCTTCAAAAGTGGCAAGGTCCAAAGCCTTTGGACAAAAGGACACTTACTCCAAAACAGGGAGCACCAAAAAAGAGGATACGCTCCTCGACGTCTGAACCCTCACCTGGACAACCCAGGAAGAGGGTAAAAGATACGAAAGGAAAACCCAACATCCCCCCACCTACAAGGAAGAAGGGGGGCCTCAGCTACAAAGAGGTTGCCTCATTGCAACTTCGCGTGGCGGTTACCAGCCTGACTCATCCCCTGGGTAAATCCACTAGTGAGCAGGGTAATTTGATTAAAGATGCTTTTTTCCGGGAGCTGGATAATACCTTATCCACCCCAGGCGAAACACCTCCTATCTTTCGTGGGCTGACACACACAGGAGAGATCTTTAAGATCACCTGTGATAATGACGCCTCACTTGAGTGGCTTCAAAAAGTGATTTCAGGTCTACAATCTTTGTGGCCGGAATCACAACTAAGCGTTGTGCCACTGAGCCGGCTTCCTAGGCTGACAAAGGCTACTCTGTGGCTTCCGGGAAAACCGGATGTCGTAGAGCTGCTCTCGAGTCGCCTTGGAAAGCAGAATCAGTGGATCAAAGTTAACGATTGGTGCATCTTCCACACCGCCGAGTTCAAGGAACCGGAGGGCCGACTCCTTGTTCTAGGAATAGGTGAGGAAGATGTACGCACACTAAATGGTAAGGGAAATCTGCTAAGCTATATGTTTAGCAAACCCACCATCAAAATACCAAAAAATGTGCCGCCGCAGGAGGAAGCAATGGAAACAAAAGCGATTGATCCACCCGGTCAAAACCGGGATGGAGATACACCACTGTCCCCAAAGCCGACCGATGACGCGGCACATTAATGTTATACAATGCAACCTGCATCACTGTCGAGCGGCCGTAGCGACACTATGTCGCGAACTAGAGCTGATGCAAGACACAATAGCCCTAATACAAGAACCTTGGATCATACAAACCAGGGTTTGCGGATTGGGCAAACTAAGTAGGAAGATATTTTCAAATCCAACTAACGGTAAGCTACGGACGTGTTTATACATACCTAAGCACATAACAGCGTTTCTTATGCCACAGCTTTCCGACGGTGACCTCACAACCGTCAGAATCAGCTCGGCAGACAAACGGAAGCTAGACATCACGCACCACGTACCACCTCCAACAACACAGCTGGAGGACTTGGTGCATTACTGTACAAGAGGAAATGTTGACTTCATAGTTGGATGTGACGCCAACTCCCATCATATTGTCTGGGGAAGTGAAAACACAAATGGCAGGGGTAAGCAACTTCACGATTTTATTATCAGTACTAACCTAGAAATACTAAATCGAGGCGTTGAATTAACGTTCGTTACGTCCCGCAGCCAGACTGTGATAGATATCACACTGGCAACTCTTAGCATTTCAAGCAAAATCCACGACTGGCACGTATCTACGTTGGTCTCAATGTCAGATCACAGGTGAATAAAAAATAATGTAGAGCATAAACAAAAAACAATAATCAGGCCCTACCGAAACCCGAGGCTGACCGATAACTCTGCTTTTTAAATCAACCTATCGTGGAGTTTAAGTATTTGTGCAAATTTAATTGAACTTATTAGTGTAGAAGAAATAGAAAACTATGTAAGTAAGTTGGAAACTTTTTTAACTTGAGCGTACAAGGACTCTTGCCCACTTAGGCTGGCTACCGAATCCGACAACACCATACCTTGATGGTGTGAGCAACTCGACCGGCTTAAGGAGGCTGCACGGAGATCCTTCAACAAAGCAAAAAACTCAAAAAACCAATCAGACTGGATGTTATACAAAAATTCCCAGAAAGAGGGACGCATACGTCAACGTCAACGGGAAACTTGGAGATCTTTTTGTGAGGATGTTGAAAACACCTCAACTGCTGCAAGGTTGAAAAATATCTTGTCCAAAGACTCTCAACAGCAACTGGGTGGCCTGAAACGAATTGACGGCTCATACACAGCCAATCTATCGGAAGCAACGGAGATATTTCTAGAAACTCACTTCCCAGGTTGTACCGCCCCGGAACAAGTCTGGTCCGACGCTACAATTTTAGCTCCATCAGAAGAGGACTGGGTAGCTGCTCACCAGCTTGCTGAAGAGGTGCGTATAGCATGGGCAATTAAAAACTTCTCTCCGTATAAAGCGTCAGGATTAGATGGAGTCTTTCCTGCTCTTCTAGAATGGGGCGAAGATATCATACTAACTCACCTGGCAAAAATCTATAGTGCATGCATTGCTTTTTGATACATACCTATAGCATGGAGGGAAGTAAAAGTTGTATTTATACCAAAACCAGGGCGTAACGATTACACTCTTGCAAAATCCTATCGCCTAATCAGCCTTACGTCTTTTCTCCTAAGGACATTAGAACGATTGTGCGAAAGATCAATTCGGGAAACGGCTCTTATTACTATGCCAATACACCCGAATCAACATGCATACACTTAAAGAAAATCTACCGAATCGGCAATACATCTCGTAACGGACCAAATCGAAAGATCATTAAGAGACAAAATGTCTACTTTGGGCGTATTTATAGATATTGAAGACGCTTTCGATAAAACCACCTTTAATAAAATAGAAACTGCTCTTGCAACACATGGTGTAAGCCCCACAATTAGTGGATGAATAAAACACATGTTGGAAAAAAGAGCCGTTACAGTTAATGTAGGGGATTCGACGGTCAAAATAGTTGTTGCTAAAGGATGTCCCCAGGGAGGTGTATTATCTCCACTACTATGGAATATAGTAGTCGACAGTCTTATACGCCTACTCAATGATCATGGTTTCTACACAATTGGTTATGCAGATGACATAACAATCCTACTAAGCGGAAAATTCGAAAGCATACTCTAACTTGATGCAAGAGGCTTTAAAAATAATCAAAAATTGGTGCAAAGACCAGGCTTTTACGGTCAACCCTTTGAAAACCCAACTGGTTCTCTTCACAAAAAAAAGGAAAATTGGAAATCTAAACTTACCATAACTCCAAAATACGACACTACCGCTATTAACCAAGGTAAAATATCTTTGGATGGTTTTTGACAATAAGCTCACATGGGGACCACATCTAAATACGAGATGCAAAAAAGTTTATAAGTCTTTTTGGCAATGCAGACGAGCTGTAGGGAAAACATGGGGACTGTCTCCAAAGATAGTGCTATGGCTGTACACAGCCGTCATAAGACCTTAGATCACATATGGGGCACTAATATAGTGGCCAAAAGCTAGACAAAAAACGTCTGCAAGCAAACTAAATCAGCTGCAACGAATGGCTTGCCTAAGTATAACAGGTGGCATGCGGACAACACCAACTGCAGCTATGGAGGCAATGTTGTGTCTGCCGCTCCTCGACATTTACGTCGAGGAGATGGAAACAATGGCATCTTTGCGTCTGAATGCAGCTGGACTTTGCCACACTGCAGGGAGGGCTGGCAAACACTGTACTCTCCTGGAAGAGGCTGTTAAGAAAACACCTCTGTTAGGAGCGCAAACAGATAACATGTCACCCTTCTTTGTGTTTCAAAGACCTTACAACGTGCGCACACATGAACACGAGAAGCAGAACGTGGTCAATGATTTGATTAAAATCTACACGGATGGTTCAAAAACTAATGAAGGTTCTGGAGCGGAAATCTTCTCGCAAGACCTGGACCTCAAAATGTCATTACCACTACGACTATCTTTCAAGCAGAAGAAGTTGGGATAACCTATGGGGTTATGGAAATTGTAAACCGCAAAATATCTGGCAACAATGTCCAAATTCTAACGGATAGTAGAGCGGCCCTAATTGCTATAAACAAGCCTAGAATCACATCGAAGCTAATTTATGAATGTCATTGTGCCCTTACTTTAGCAGTCTGTGGAAATAGCATTGAGCTGCTTTGGGTAAAAGGACACACCAACAAAGTAGGTAACATTGAGGAGGACGAGCTGGCGCGTAAAAGGTCAACCCTCATAGCGTGTGGTCCTGAACCCTAGACCGTTTTAACACTCAAAAGCTTAAATAATCTACTAAAAATTAACACACACAATGCACTGAGACGGCGTTGGGATGATACACCGGGTTGCAGACAGGCAAAAGAAGCAATGACTGCACCTAACGCCAAGACAGCCGATTACTACTTGCGACTTTCCAGGAAGAATTTGCAAATTATGACAGGAATCTTGACAGGACACTACCAACTAAAGAAACACATGCACATGATTGGTATTGGAGACAATCCAACGTGTAGAGGATGTAAAATGGTCGACGAGACAATCGAGCACGTGCTATGCACATTCCCGGCCCTCTCATACGATAGAGAATCCATGTTGGGGAGCTGCTGGCTTGACATGGCCAGCATAAGGAAGACCCCTCCAAGCGTTATACTTGCATACATCAGCTACATAAGGTGGTTAAATGCAAAGACAACGGAGTGAGGTCACCACTGGAGGAGGTACAAGGGGCTTAATGAGGCCTACGTGCAGGAGACTTTGGTTTACCCTCCAACTTTCAATCCAGAATCCAGAAGTGTATGCGTCTTATAGGCGATTATTCTAAAAAGCAATAAAAATATTTTTGATAAAATTCATTTATTTGTTTTTTCTATTCTTAATACATAAATAGCAACCCTCGTATATTTATTGAACACTTATTAATAAAAAGTTATTTTTTAATATTTTTCCTGCTTGTTATATAACTACGATTTGCGTTGAGAAACTATTATTTTGTTGTACAAACTCTGCCTTTCTACCAATTCAAATCTACATGTCAATAAAAAAAAATCCTGCAAACTGCTATACACTGCCTAGTCAACCAAATAATTATACAATACAAAGAAATTGTTTTAAAAACTTTTTTAGATTTTAAAGAAGCGTTTGACCAAACTGGTGTTTTGTTGAACATTAAAATTAACACTTGGTATAACAAAGTCATCACATACAAAAAAAGGTTTGTATAGGCTAAACAACACATTTAAAAATGCAAAAGTACAAATATTAGCATTTTTGCTGATAATGGAAACATTAAAAACGGAAATAATAGAAGCAGCTATAAAAACACTGCTTTTTCTACCACCACTCTTTGTCTTTGTCCCAATAAAAATAATTTTGATAAAATTTATTTATTTGTTATTTCTATTCTCAATACATAAATATATATATCGTATATTTATTAAACTCTTAAAAAAAAGTTACTCTTTAATATTTCTCTTGCTTGTTATATAACTACGATTCACGTTGAAAAACTTCTTCATATCAATAAAAAATTATGCAAACTGCTATACATTGGCTAGTCAACAGAAAAATGATACAATACAAAGAAATTGTTTTAAAAACCTTTTTAGATATTGAAAAAGCGTTTGACCAAACTGGTTTTTTGTTGAACATTAAAATTAATACCCTGTATAACGAAGTTATCACATACAAAACGCTTGTTTAGGCTAAACAACACATTTAAAAACCCAAAAGTACAAATATTAGCTTATTTGCTGATAATGAGAACATTAAAAACGGAAATAATAGAAACAACTCTTACAGCAGCTATAAAAACATTGCTTTTTCTACCACCACTGCACTTAGTTGTAATGATGGTGGCAAAACAAACAACGTACCTTCTATAAATAAATGAATTTTGAAGAACTAAATATTTGAGCAATAACAAACACCAAAAATAACAAATGTGTTACATGAAAATAAGATACTGAGGATAAAATCAGACTTTATATCGGTTATTGTATATAGATGCCTTTGATGTAAGATATTGGTGCGAGACAACAAAACAACACTTCAACAGACCAATAACCATTATTAACCACAACTAAACGGCACTACAAACAATACGCAATGATAATGTAGATAAGCAAAACTAAACTGCAAAAACTTATAATTAGACACTTTAGCCTAAACAAATAAATTCATGCGGATGTATAAAAGATTAAAAAAATTCCAACATTTGCATTGCACAAGCTAATAAAAAAGCTAAAAACTGTCTTTTGGAAAAAGTTTTTTGACATGATTGAAGAAACACAATAGAACTTAGATACCGCAGTACAGAAACGCCGGACATACTATCTCAAAGCTTTGCTGTTGGCGGCAAGGTACTAACAAAAATATAAATAGACGTTCTATCTGTGCGTTTTTTGTAATATTGATGTTTTGTTGTATGTTCTACAGAAATCATATGATGAACTTCTGCTATTTAACATTTTAATTAACAATGTTTTTGTTATCAAACGCGGGTTGTATATTGTTTGCAGATGATGTAAAACTTTTATGAAAGTTCAGTCTTTTGATAAAGTTGCACAATTTTTAAAGAAATTTAGCCATTTAATTTTAAGTGTTTTACGGTTATGTATATAAACTATCTGTTAAATAAACTGATGCTAAAGTTAACACAATCAGTAATTTAGACATTTAGATTGAGTTTATTATTTACAATATATATATTACAATTATTGTGGCTAAAGTTTAGTAGATTTTAGAGTTTCTCAAGCATAACTCTATATCAAATTATTCTTTGCAAAATTTAGTACGCTTTTGACATTAATATTGCTCAAATGTGTAGTAGTAGTGCACCAAAGCTGGTTCTGCGCCAAAATCTCATAAGGTTTACATGGGGGGTCTAAAATTACTTTACTTCCGGTCTAGCAGCTCAACTCGGCATGTGATCCACCAGTCTGCAATGTGTCGCCACCGTCGCTGGTGTTGGCGGGAAGAATTAAGGCGGGGTGTGGCCCGACGAGGTGTCGGGACGAGGGGGCGGCGGAGCTTATCAGTTGCTTATCAGTTGTTATCAGTGACATCCGGTATACGCACTCTCTTTTTATACCTCCATAAGAGCCCCTTGTGTGAGAGTGAGAACCAGAAATCGGAAATGGAAGGATGAAAAATATGAGAGGGGGAAATTCCAATGTTTTGTCTCAAGTGTGCGAGTGCAACGCGCGATACCAGCAGCCACCTAGCGGCAGCAAGCGAACGAGCATATATACAGGGTGGTCGAAAGACTTTGTATATACAGGGTGTGTCAAAAATAAATCCAAGATGGCGACCGGAAGTGACAATCTTTACCACAAAATCAAAAATGGCGACCGGAAGTGCGACTTCCGGTGTTGCAAAAAGGGCCTTCATGGTACTCAAATGAAAGCGCCCGTCGCGTATGTCACGAATCTAAAATAAAAACTTGTACTTGACCCGCTCCTAAGCGATAAAAATACAAAAAACCTCCTGGATGGTTTAAAATAAAGAAACAAATGTTAAATGTGTAATTATAATTTCATATATATTTCATAAATTATATAAAAGATATATTAACAATCATTAAATAAAAGAAAATCAAATGTATGTTATAACTGTGTTTTATTTCATCATTTCATAACAACATGCATGATAACATATCACCAATTTTCAACAGGAAATTATAACATAATCAGAAGTAACAGGATGTAATTGACTTTCTGATAAAAATGTATATTGTTTATTATAAAGGTAGTTAAATTAAACACAACATCTTAATAACACATTTATTATTATTTAAAAAAAATTACAAGATAAATTTGTACGTTTATCAATAATAATGTCACATAACAATCTAACATTACCAATTACACAATAAGTTACATTTAATAATATTTAGTATTATTAATATCATTTAAATAAGTACAAATTTTTTTTACATTTTGAAATGAACAATTACTAAACTCATCCGTGTGATTTGCACAGAAATGAGTACATTTTTCAAACTTTGGTGAATTAATTTCACCTTCAAGGTTTAATATGGTAAAATTCGGGAAATGTCTTTTTAAAAAATCTTCTTTTTGAACACCCTTGACCACGCACGTCACATCGGATAAATTCTGAGTAAATCCGTAAAAGATGTTGTCAATCTCGGCCATATCAACAATTCCTCCGGAATATGGAATTGAGTGGTAATTATTTTCCAACCATCTGGCTTGAATTTTTTCCTTCGATGTTAAAAACGAGTAGTCGATTGTCGGCTTCATCAAGTAAGTGTGAATAATTTTGTAATTTGATGCAATACTTATTTCCTTTGGCATAAACTGATTTGCAATTACAAATCCTTGCATATCGATGGCTAATATAATCATCATGTTATATGAAGTGTACACATCAACGGCCTGTACTCGACTAAAATAAGAGCTCAATTGATGGTGGGTATTTGACGCATTTTTCTACGTTCAGGATTCACTACTGCTTCCAATGTTATTGCAATCTTTTTAATTCTACGTTGAAATCGTACTCTATTTTGTGCTTCAATCATCCATTCAGCACCGCTTCTATAGTCACCACATTCTTCAGGCAAATAAATGACCGTTGACTCGGGCTCACTGAATCTCACTCTTTTTCCCATCACACGAGTTTTCGAACCAACCCTGATAGCGGTGTGTATTCAACTATGGTATCGCTCAAAATGAGACAATAACACCTAGTATTGTCTTTAAAAATCTGAGAAGCTTCCATTTCAAGGCGCAAGTCTACCGTCGAGGACTTGATGCTTTCATTTTGTTTTGAAACGTCAAATACAAACATTGTGTGATTCTTAAAATCAGTAAACGAAAAGTATGGTTGATTTTTTGCATTATCATAATAACTACTTTGAAACTGGCAGTACATCTCGTAGGCGGTTAAATATTCGCCATTGTCAAAATCCAAATTTAAATTTTCGTATGGATATGTTTCAGAATTTAGATAGATTCTTATGTTTTTAATGTTACAATGATCGAATGTGGAAACGTCTTCACTCGACACACCCTTTTTGTTGACGTGAAAAGCTATAATTACATATCGTGATTTCTCTAGACTGTTTGAGGTTTTTACGGACCAAACACTATCTTTAGATTTATTCATAGAGGGTAGTTCGTGTAGTTCCCATTTGCGAAATGGGATTAAGATTCTAGGATCGGTTTTAACTTGTTCCAACATTTGTAATTTAATCTCATCATTTAATTGTATATGTGGTACTCTCCACTCGACTTTGTTTATTTTAAATTTAATCAGGCTAGTTACTTTTTTATCAGTATCATCGCTTATGAAACAATTTACATCAGTAGACGCACGTAGTAGAATTAGTTCGTGTTTAGCAAATCCCATTATTTTTTGATAGTCTTCGGCAAATCCTAACCAGCACTTTAGCGGAATAAGAGCAAAAAACTTTTTATTCACAAAATATGTTTTTATTTGACCGGTTTTGCCCCACCCGGCAGTTCCCAAAACTTTCATTTCTTCGGCGTTTCCGTAGGAAAGGAACCCCTTCATAGTGCTCGAGATACCCAAATCTCTCGTTCTATCAATCTCGACACCATTTAACTCATATCGGATTTCTTCGAACAAGAATGAGAAAACGTTGTTGGTTATGCTAAATGTTTTTCCATCTGATGGCTGCCTTTCGACCTCTCCAACCAAGTATATACTGCTTTCGCTTGGACATGTAAAAATATCTTGGTTCTGAATTGTGATTCTGATTTCATCGTTATTATCAAAGTTTGTAGTCCTTGGTCGGTAAGAATGATACTGTTCTTTAACGATGCTCTCATCAAATTGCACTTCATCAAAAATGTTAATTTTTCCCATAATGTTTCACTCTGTAACCTAGAGCCAATAATCGGGATAAATTAAGACGTGTCACCTCTTTCGTAGGCAAAGGGGAACTGATGGGGAACGCATTGTTCTTCTTCTTTTTATTACCGAAAACAATTCCCATCTTACAGAGGTTTTAATTCCAATCTTACTAAAATATTTTCTCTCCTAAAATTAATGGGATCCCCCGCTTGATCCAATATTCTGAGATTGATATTGTCGATGCTATTGCGAACGTTTACCGGTAAATATAAAATATTTCGAGGTTCAATATTAATTGCGTAACCGGGATCCACTGCGGGACTAAATTCGAACAACGTGTGCGACAGACGATCGTCGTAATATGCTCCAGTAACGATGTTGCACTCTATTCTTATACTTTCCACTTTAATTATTTGCACGGGTAAATCGGACCTATGAATTTTTTTTTTAAATTTTTTTTCCCGGAAAACCCCAAGAGACGCCCAATGGTGTTTTTATCAGATGTAAAATCAATGTCATACTTGCTCTTGATTTCACACTGAAGAGTGTTGTGATTGGGTTTCAAAGACAAAATTTCTTCTGCTTCCGACTCGGGTAAATTTAACCCCCCTATTATCATGCGTTGTAAATACAATTCAATGTCTCGAATTTCGTATGCCCCTGTAGAAAGTGTGATCAATTTATTATCGTTGAAAATGAATTTATTGTTGATTCCTTCCTCAATGTTCGGTATGGAATTATATGTATGTGTGAAAACCAATGAGTCCTAAACAATATTCGTGTTGCGGATCTAACTCGATCGGAGGATAATAGTTGACCGATAGTTCGCTGCTATCACCTTGCAGGGTGAACGTTCGAGACATGACTAACATAAAATTAATTTTAACATCTTTATTTATATAAAAACTCTAAACATAAATGTCCGCAGTTGTGAGAGTTAAATTTCTGATATTGATTGTGATTATATTTTATCTCGCATGCTTTGAAATATTTTACAACTTCTAGCGGCGGGCTTAAATTTCCAAAACTGTCAAAGTATTGCACGCGTCTGCCGTTCTTCTTGTACGCTACCCAATGAGTTCCGGCTCCTGCCGCCCTATCCAGATTTATTATACCTGACTCTCTATAATGAGGGTGATGTGGTAACTGATCTCGCATAAATACTCCTCTAAACGTTTTAATATGTTTCGTATATTTTTTCAAGTCTAAATCTGTGAGCGGTCTATCGGGCAGCGAACTTAACAGTTTTTTGATTTTTTCAGGTACAGGCCCAAACCTTTCTTATATGGTTTTAAATATAAACCGCTTCCCTTCTTTCCGAGAGCGATGGCTTCCATCGTTTTGTTGTGACGCTCGGACTCTTGCAGTTTCTTTTGTGCCTCCTTAGTAGATTTTACTGCTCGTACAATAGCGCTAGTACCTCCCGCGATCGAACCTAAGGCGCTTAATCCAGCAAAGAGGGGTATGAGAGGCAGAAAGCCACCTTGTTTTGGAATAGGTAGAACTCTTGGTTTGCGGACTTTATTACGTCCACCCGTTTTCTTAACAGCATCCTTGGCAGCAATCAAGGCAATTTTAGCACTTTCTCGTATAACGTCTGCACTTTTAATTTTTTTTGCTAACGGTTTTAACGCCGTTCGTGCTTTATTTACTACACCTGCGCGAAGAGTTACAGTTTTAACGCCCATTCCTAATTTCCTTTTGGCTTTCATGATTCCAGTTACCGCTAGAGCGCTTGCTTTTTCGCTTAACGAAGAGTTCTTAGACTTAACTCTCCCCCAAGCAGATTTTTCCAAACTTTTATCTGCCTTATGTCGATCTTCTAACTTGGATGAATTCGAATAGGCAATGTCGTGCTGCATACAAGCTTTATCCAAATCGTTTATACCGATATCTCCTCTGATCAAACGCTTCTTCAACTTGGTGCCGGGACCGCAATATTTATATCCGGGTAAGTGTAGCTCAACAGGTAACTTATCTATAGCGCTGTTGATGATACCTCTACCGTGGTACATTGCTTAATAATTTTATCAGATCAATGATGTGTATATATAGCCATATTAATTAGAGTTTTAGTTAGTATAATGAGAACCGTTAAGCAGAAAGTTACTTTACCAATTATAAATATAGACTCAGTTGTGGGGGATACGACTGGACAATCTGAAAAACATGGCCCGTTAATCCCAAATTCTGTAAGAGCTTTAATATGCGGACCCTCGAATTGTGGCAAAACTAACGTTTTATTTTCAATGCTTTTCCATGAAAACGGTTTAAAATTTGAAAACTTGTACATTTACTCAAAGTCGTTGTTTCAACCAAAATATCAAATGTTAAGTAACGTTTTAAGCTTGATGTCGGAAGTTGGATATTTTCCATTTTCCGAAAACTGCGAAATCCTCGATCCGAGTGAAGCAAATAATAATTCAATTTTTATATTTGACGATGTTGCATGTGACAAACAAGATAAAATTAGAAATTTCTTCAGTATGGGTAGACATAAAAATGTTGATTCATTTTACCTATGTCAAACATATACACGTATCCCTAAGCATTTGATCCGCGATAATGGAAATTTTATAATGCTCTTCAAACAAGATGATTTAAATTTGAAACATGTATACCAAGACCATGTGGGCAGCGATATGAGTTTCGAGAAGTTTAAAACTCTATGTGCAGAATGTTGGAAAGAAAAGTATGGTTTCATTGTGATAGACAAGGATTCTGATGCCGGCAGATACCGCAAAGGACTCGACGAGTATATAATAATAAACTGATAATTACCTCAATCAGTATAGCGCATGCGTTAGCGGGGTGTGGTTATTATTATTTCTATCTCTATTGAAGTGGAGCAGTATAAAAAGATTAAGCAGTTATATAGCAATTGATATAGCAGTATAAAAGCGGTAGCTATTGAAGAGCGCCTGATATAGCGCGCAGTAAGCGGAATAGCGAGCGGTATAGCGGAATAGGGAGCGGTATAGTGGTATAGCGGGATAGGGAGCGGTATAGCGAAATAGCGAGCGGTATAGCAAAATAGCGAGCGGGATAGGGATAGGGAGCGGTATAGCGAAATAGCGAGCGGTATAGCGGGATAGGGAGCGGTATAGCAAAATAGCGAGCGGTATAGCGGAATAGCGAGCGGTACAGCGCTACAAAAGCGCTCGCTATTTTTAGAGATGCGGTATAAGAAGCGCTCTCTATTACGGAACCCTTTCAATACGGAGAAACACAATGTTGATAAGGAACTCATAAATGTAAAGCATGCAATTCGCAAGAAAGTAATGGCTCTCAAATTGAAGCAATCCGATGATAATGAAATCTTAAATAAAACTTACAAGCCTTTAATTGAACCAATTAAGGAGTTAATAAAGAGTTCTACATTGACACCGGGTCCTGCAAATGTTCTTAATATAACGCCTCAAATTAAACAATCTCCTACGCAACCACCGCAACAGCAAGTGACTCCGATTAGACCTAAGAGAAGATATGGTAGAACTTCTACACCTACGAAACCAGAGGAAATGGTCAGCTTTGGTCAATATGAACCCAGTATGATACAATTTGATAAAACACAAGGAGGTTTAGAAAGAAACTCTTACGATGGTATGTCAGATGCAACCACACTTAGGAGGGAAAATTATAAACCCGAAGAAGAGACTTACGAAAGTAGGTTAGAGTCTTCAGATGATACAGTTGATAATACAGTTGATAATACAATTGATAATACAGTTGTTGAAAATAATGAAAACCCAGAACCTATTACTGAACATGGTTTGAGAGAATATCTCGAACAGTATCCTAATGTTTTAGTGCCTTTACTTATTGGATACGTCAAAGATGCTGATAAAATTGTTTATGATCGCTCTTCGGTAACGGGAGTTAATTATGACATTGATACCAGCAAGATAATCGTTGGAAACACAGAGCTAATGATTGATGCGATTGGAGATTTTTATGTGAGAGGGAAAAAATTTATAGGTACTGATGGATTGTATGAATTATTATTCAAGAAAACTCCTCAAAATTATACCGAACAAGACAAAAGAGACTATTTTGAAGTTTTAGTGGCTACTAATGCTTTATTTAAAAATCATAATCCTGCAGAGCAACATCAGGGAATTGGTACAACAAAATATAAAATGTTAGTTAAACCTATGTTAGATGAACGTAAAAAAGCGAGAGCAATGAGAGTGAACGAGAAAACTGTGGATGAAGAGATAATAGAGGCCTTTGCTAATACTACTACTACACACCGTCCAAATCGCAGCAGGAGTGTGTCAGATGCCAATTCGTACGCAGGTAAAGGATTCGATTCAACATTAGAAGTTGAAGATAAGCCCTTTCGATACACATACTGGGATAATCCTAACGAGTTAATAGAACGTTTGTGGTTGCTACACGCTTCACGTAGAGCCGAAAATTCATCTCACGCTAACGAGATTGCCTCCATCGAAGAAGAGCTGAGAGAAGCAAATATAATCTATTAATTTTTATTTTAATCTCAATATCACTATGAGTGTAGACAAGTTCGGACGTCATTCGTCGCAAAATAAATCATTTGCTGGTGTAAGAGGCCCGCCAGGCAACGGTTTTAAGCGCGATGCTGACGGAAATTTCGACATTTCTCACAAGCGTTTGAAAAATGTTGATGCTCCTATCGATGATACTGATGTCACGACTAAGCTGTACGTTCACAACATTTCCAACTACCTCGACTCTAAAATTACAAATCTTCTCAAGAAATCTGATGATGATAAGAACGCTATCAATACTCTCTTGGAAAATTTAAACGCCGAAAATAAATCTGATTTTGATCATATTAATATCAAATATGAGGATCTCGATAAGAAAATTCAATTATGCATTAAAGACATTCCTGAAATGATTGAATCAAAGTTACTGACATTTAAGGATGAATTGCATAAAATTGAACAGAATATGAACTTGGTCAGCAATGCACATACAAACTTCAAACTGAATGTTTATGATCGTATTGAAGTTATAAGTGATAACTTAACAACAACATACAACAGTGTAAAGGTTCAAATTAACAGCATTAATGATCGAATTCACGATATTAGAGAGTAAATAGAAAAATGAACAAATTCGAAGCGACATTCAAATAAAATGGGGGGAGTTTGTTATTAAAATGAATTTGTTATTGGGAGCTCAAGCAGAGAGCATTAAAAATTGATTTCTTCGAACAAGAATGAGTAAAGTAAAACAAGATATCGTTACTGAAATCCACAAGCCCGCGCGAATAAATTTCTCTAGAAGACGAACCATTTTGAAAGGTTTAGATGATCTGTGGCAGGCTGATTTGGCTGATTTTATACTGTATTCTCGCGAAAATAAGGGATATAAACACATTCTTATTGTAATCGATTGCTTCTCCAAATACTTGTGGGCGGAACCTCTAAAAGATAAAAGCGGACCGTCAGTGAAGAGTGCATTTGACAAAATATTTAATGGTGGTAGGATCCCGAAAAACTTGCAGACCGATCTGGGTAAAGAGTTTTACAACAAGCATGTTGAAAATTTACTTAAAAAGCGTTCGATTAATCATTACTCTACGTTTACTATTAAAAAGGCTGCAATGGCCGAGCGAGTGATACGTACTGTTAAAGAAATATTATATAGAGAGTTTAGTTTACGAGGCAAATATAAATGGCTTGATGTATTACCTGATATCACAAAAGATTACAACAATCGTAAGCATAGTACCATCGGTATGAAACCAAATGAAGTCACTAAAGATAAAGAATCGATGCTGTTGAAAACCGTTTATTCACACATCAAGATTGCTGGACCGCAAAAATTTAAAATTGGAGACTTTGTGCGAATCAGCAAGGAGAAAACCGTTTTTGCGAAGGGATACACACCTAATTGGTCCACCGAAATATTTAAAGTGATTTCAATTAAAATCACAAATCCTACTGTGTACCTGTTGGAAGATTCAAGGGGGAGTCCAATCAAAGGAGGATTTTACGCTGAAGAAATTCAACTTGTTAAGCATAATGATGCATATCTAGTGGAAAAAATTATAAAGAAAAAAGGAACTAAAGTTTTCGTGAAGTGGCTGGGACTTGATAAGACTCATAATAGTTGGATTGATAAAAATAATGTTTTATAATAATTTAATCGTATACTAGTTTAGTTTTAATAATAATAATAATAATAATAAATATATATTGTAACCCACACACATTGTTTTATTTATGTGAAGGAGTAAATAATAAGATTGATTTTTTTTTAAACATTTAATTCATCAGGAGTTTATATTCATACATTCATAGTCATAATACATTTTACCGTAAAACATGTTCAGTGTTTCCATCATAAGATACTCGAGCTCTCCTTTTGTATCGTTCTCACTCAATAAGCGGATAACTTTACCATACAAATCGTTATCTTCGTGAGCTAATTTTAAACATTTAGCCATAATTACATTATAATATAAATCAAATTTATAGAATTTTAATAATGTTAATTTAAAGTTTATAAGATTCTTAAAATTAATTAAGTTGTTGAATGTCATTGAAGAAATTAATATTTTAAAATTCCGACACTCGAGTAATATAACATCCAGTTGTTTGTATGAGGTATATGAAATGCGGTGATCACAGTACTTCCATGTGCCCCCATCTCTAATTTCGGTTATATTTATTTTGGAGAATGCACTCCATTCTTCTGCGGTGAAGAAAACCCCATTGCGTCCAAAAGTACCATTATGCCCACAGTGGATTTTGACAATTGGTATAAATCCTAGTGCTGGACTTAGACCAATGGACACAAATTTTGTTCTAGAGTTATTGATTGCATAAGAGCTCTCTCCAATCAGCTGCATCTCACGCTTGACGTCATCATCGTATCTACGAATGCCTTCCTCCACTGGATCTTCGAACTTTGGGGGATCTGAAAAGAATGATTAGATGTAAAAATAAATTTCACTTGAGAAAAATATATTTAAGACTTTCGTTCAATAATATCTTGTGGCTCCAGACTTTTCAGGTTAATCTGTTGCATGCACACATCATCTAAATCGTACCCCACGTTGTAGAATTTTTCTGCATCTTTGCGTGTTAAACCGTAAGTACCTTCAGGGTTGATGTACTCGTATAATAATTCAGGTTGTAGATCTCTCGGTCGACTCTCCATATCCTCAACGAAAGGTTTAAAAATAGAATTTTTTGGGGTCTCGATTGGATTTACATGTGGCTTTTTAACATCGTACTCTCGTTTTAAAGGTGTAGAATAACTCCTTTTGAGGTTAGACATTATGAACTCTATTGTAAATGTAGCTAAACTATCGTGAACTGAACTGCACAAACACTGAATTAACTGTGAAGTTTTTGCATCATGATCACCATATTATTACTAATTTAAGAATCAAATTTCAACCAATCACAGCGCTGATAAAGATTTAATGATTCATACTTATAGTGAATCACAAGATTGGTATGATGATGATGATAAGAATTTTCTTGTTGATTCTTGTATTATGATGCAATTTTTCTGTTAAAGCGGATGTTACATCCTGTTACTTCTGATTATGTTATAATTTCCTGTTGAAAATTGGTGATATGTTATCATGCATGTTGTTATGAAATGATGAAATAAAACACAGTTATAACATATATTTGATTTTCTTTTATTTAATGATTGTTAATATATCTTTTATATAATTTATAAAATACATATGAAATTATAATTACACATTTAACAGTCAAAATTATTTCTTGACTCAATATTAAATTTGCGTTATTACTTTCAACATTCGAGATTATTAAATGATTTGATACGTTCATTACGTATCGATTTTTATCGAGGAACATAAAAGTTGCATTCATCACATTTGACACCCCCGGAATCGTGCTGGCGTTGATTTTGAACGTTCTTGGATGAGTGGTATTGTCGAGGTGCATCATTTTCCACTCCAAAGGCCAACTATCATTGATTCCTCTATCAATGGCGGTTATGTAGCATTGTCTGGCATCTTTGGGTTTCGTGATGAACAAAGTTCCATTAAGCAAAGTTGATAAAAGTATGAATGCGGTGCTATTCATTTTCGGTGCTCTTGTCACTTTTTCTAGTTGATCGGTAATCTTGACACTTTTTGCAGATACACTTTTCTGCGATGCATCTAAAACAGTTTTTTATGGGCGGAGGTGGTCCGTCTATGTGGTCCTCATCGGTTGGAAGGTTGTAATGCTTATGACAAGGAAGTCTTATTTGGAAATATAAATCACTTTTACATTTTTCAGGCAGGAAGTCCCACAATCTTTCCAAATTTAGTCCATATAGCGATCGCAAATATTTTTCAGGCAGATATTTTACATATTCACCAGTTAACTTGCATTCATCATACAATTCAATGGCTTTATTTATATTTTCAAATAATTTTATTTCGACTTCGCTAATTTCATCTGAGCTGCATACCGTCGAGTTTTGCACACAGTTGCTTTTGCAATTCATAATCACAAATAATTTTTTTAACATTAATAATTTGCTGTAGTAGACTTTCCAATCGATAGTTTAGTTGTTGGCGATTTCTTAAATGGAGTCGTTTAATGGTGGACGTTCTTGACATCACCATTATCAGTGTATAACTGACTTTTAATTTCATTGTCTCCACTTAAACACCGTATTGTTATCATTTGTTTCTTTATTTTAAACCATCCAGGAGGTTTTTTGTATTTTTATCGCTTAGGAGCGGGTCAAGTACAAGTTTTTATTTTAGATTCGTGACGTACGCGACGGGCGCTTTCATTTGAGTACCATGAAGGCCCTTTTTGTAACACCGGAAGTCGCACTTCCGGTCGCCATTTTTGATTTTGTGGTAAAGATTGTCACTTCCGGTCGCCATCTTGGATTTATTTTTGACACACCCTGTATATACAAAGTCTTTCGACCACCCTGTATATATGCTCGTTCGCTTGCTGCCGCTAGGTGGCTGCTGGTATCGCGCGTTGCACTCGCACACTTGAGACAAAACATTGGAATTTCCCCCTCTCATATTTTCCATCCTTCCATTTCCGATTTCTGGTTCTCACTCTCACACAAGGGGCTCTTATGAAGGTATAAAAAGAGAGTGCGTATACCGGATGTCACTGATAACAACTGATAAGCAACTGATAAGCTCCGCCGCCCCCTCGTCCCGACACCTCGTCGGGCCACACCCCGCCTTAATTCTTCCCGCCAACACCAGCGACGGTGGCGACACATTGCAGACTGGTGGATCACATGCCGAGTTGAGCTGCTAGACCGGAAGTAAAGTAATTTTAGACCCCCCATGTAAACCTTATGGGATTTTGGCGCAGAACCAGCTTTGGTGCACTACTTGTAGTTTCCATATGCTGTAGTTAACAAAAAACTCAACTGAACAAATCTATAAAAAAAAATTGTTTGTTTCTTGTCAAATAAAAGCAACATTGTTAACAGTTAACAAAAAACTTTTATCTATTTTACTAATCTTAAAAATAAAACATTTAATTCTAATGTAACATAAGTTTTTAAATTATTTGCGGGATTATTGATTGTTCTGACTTGCTCAATTCAATTAAGATTTATATTTTAGCTTGAGTTTTGTGCAATGACTGTTAATTTTATATACCGTATAAACGTACAGATTATTTGCATAACTCTGCTGCATTCCAATGATGTTAGAGTTGATTTTTGTAACAATTTATTAAAACTTTGTAAATGAATATTAGAAAAAATCGCAATACTAATGAATTTTTTTGTACTCGTGACTGCAGTATATAAAAGTTTGAATTCCGGAACTAACTCAGAATGGAGATTAGGAAATGCCATATAGTCGCAAATAATTTTAATTATTCTTTTACTGAACGTTATTTTAGTACAATACATTTTGGTAGAATTAAATTATTTTTATATGCTAAGCTTGTTATACAAAATAGTTAAAAAAATGTTTTTGAACAAATTTCTTTACGACATAGTATAGTTTCTATTTATCTAACCACTTATTGTTTTTCTTTTTTTAATTTGAGTTTGAAAGTATTTACGTTTCTAAAGAAAAAAATAGGTTATATTCTTTATTCTTTTAAATAAACTTAAAAAAAACTGTAACTTTATGTACAATGTTTTATATTTAATAAATTATTGCACTTTTATAATGTTTATTTGATTAGAGGAAGACAAGTCTCAATATTTGGTGGTGACATCAAATACTGCGAATGATCTAAGCCTTTTTGACCATTGTAAAGTTTAGTAGTTCTTGGGTATATTGTAATGAATACATGTTCTTTTCTTTTATATTTTACTTGCAATGTGTCAATAAATGATTTATTATTATTATTATTATTAATTCTTATTTATCTTAATATAATTGCTTAGTTATTAAATTATTTAATGCAAGACATAATATTGAAATACTTTTTATATTTATGTATAGTCTCCCTAGCCCTTAAAAAAGATAAACAATTTTAACAAGGATGTATAGCTAGAACTTTTTCGTTCGCCATTTAATTCGCCCCGGTTATTTTTTTAATTACCTCGTCCCGGCTCTTCTCTTGATTATCAGTTTCGATCTCGTCACTCGTCCTCAATTATTTATAGTTATTTTAACCGCGAACGCGAGATGAAAAATAAACCAGCCGACGCTAATTTTTAATTTTCTCCCCGGCAGTCGAACAGAGTCTCGTCGTCCACATTGCATTTCTTCCTTTTCCTTACTAGACCGTATAAATTGTGTAAAGATAAAGATGGAAGCAGCAAGGATGTCGTTGCAATATGCAGTCGGTACACCGCAATTTTTGGACTCTTAATTTCGTCGCATTTCTAATATTTATGACCCCGGGAGATAAGAATTTTCGGTCGAGGGGGGGTCGCCAGGAAAAAGTATTTAACTCGGTTTTCTGTTCCAATTTTTTAAGTTTAAATTAAATTCTGATACGGGATGTGATTTATGATTGTTTGCCAGGCATGCTTTGATAATTTCGTTAGGTTTTTCATATTAAAATTTTTACAATTAAATCATTTCTTTTTTTAATGTGGTTTGTTGCTACCGGAATAATTAATGTGGAAAGCGGCACACGTTTTGCTTTCCTAGTTCCGTCTGATCCGAGGCGAGAGTAATCTAAATATCGCAATTTATAGGCGTGTGCAAACATAGCCGAACGTTCTAATTGTAATTAGAACTGGAATTAAGCAATTCACAACAACTGTTAGGTAAATAAGAGGCACGCATAAGCGGGGGGTGTTGGGACGGTTGGATGTATATGAAGTTAAACAATTGTAGTGAACATCAATCAACGGGACCGCCAACATAAACACGGAGAGAGCAATGGAACAATCAGACAACTTAGCACCTAACATCAAATACAGGTCCCGTTGATTGCTCAAAGGACGGCCAAGAAAACAGGATAATGCAAGTTGGTCGCCCCCTGTTCTGGCCCCTGTGTGTGTGTGTGCCCGGGTGGTGGGGCCAAACAGGACGAAACTCCTTGCTGCCCGGTGCATACAAGTGATTAGTGGATTTATTAGCCAAACTTCTCCGGACTCCTTTAATCAATATAAGCGTTATTGTCTTCAGCATGCCACAGTAAATACAGCTTATCTAAATTAATGTAATAACCCAGATTATATCATCCTATTACAAATATGTCTCAAGCAAACCTGAATTTTATTTTCAAAATCAATTACATGAATAAGCTACATTTGAGGTTACAATATAACATATTACATTATTACAACAGCCACTATACAATATTATCCATATCTATTAATAAAACTTATATAGAAAACAGAAAGTGTAAATTAAAATTTAAAACACCATGAACACTAGACAACTAATTATCATCTGCAATTTAAAAAATACAAAACAAACAATTACTATCAACAAGTTCTGCCTCAAATTATTACATATTCAAGATGGCCATAGTAGCCATCAAAAAGTAAAATGCTTAAAAAATCATTAAAAAAACTGTGTTTTCTGCAGATCTAGTTTAAAAAAGTACGTCAAATGCATTTTGTGTAATAAAAGTGTTTTAATTTGTGATTTGATCTTTATTAATAAGAAGAAATTGACTTAAAAAGTAAAGTAATGGGCATTAATAAATAAAGAAGCAAATCAAAAACAAATAACTGAAACAATGAAAAAGATAAATACAACATTGAAAAAATTTACTTATTTTGATGTTTACTATTAACGCAAACAGTACTTAACCAGGATGAGTCTCCTGCTTTAAATTTTTATACAAAAATACAAAGAGTAACACACAGATATTAGGTACCTAGATTAGCATAATATTAAAATTAAATGTCAACAATAGTAGAAGTAAAATAAATATTACGTTCTTATTGTTAATTCAAAATACAAATCTCACAATATTAATACAATAAAATCAACAATAAATCTTAATAAAACTACTATTTATATTAAATTGTGCTACAAATCATTAAATAAAAAAAAAAATGAAAAACACTTTAAAATATCTAAAAATAAAAAAAACTTATGTTAACAAACTAATTAATAATAACTAGCAAAATACATTGCACAACAAAATACCAATAACTCGGTCTCAAATTTCAAGATAATTAGAAAAACAAATATTAAAAAACATTTTCATTTTCAAATAATGATACAAAGTTGATAAATTTTGGTGCAGAGACAAATTCATACTAAGAATATCATAAGTTACTAATTGTAGTAACACATCTAAATCTTTTATAAATTGCAAAACAAGAAATCAAACAAAGAATATTTATCTTAACAAGAGCTTTTGCAATAAACAACAAATGCTTTATATATTAAATTATAATATTCAACATCAAATCAAAGATGCAATACAATATGTAGAAAAATCAAATCAAATTAGACAGTTTTAAATTTGTGAAATAAAAATGAGTAAAGTTATTCACCAAAACTATTCAGTATATTTCCAACAAAATGCTTTAATTAATCAGAACTGTTTACAAAAACTGAAAACCCACATAATCCTAAAATATCCAAAATTTTAATTGTAGAGTATTGTGCATGTGAATATATACAACAGCAAACATATTTATAGCTTTTTTAATTATATAAAACATTTTTATTGCACAAATAAAATTACAAAGATAATTGATAAACATACATAATAAATTAAACATAAATTGGTGTTTCGCACAATTGGCAAACGACCATAGTCATTCGGCTAAAGAAATAAAATGTACTTGTTTAAACTTTATAATTAAAAAAAAAATGATGCATAAAGTGTGAAGTATGATAATGACTAATGTAGCATCTAGCAAAGTTAACTCCTAGGTATTTACATATTTGGGAAGGGCTTAAGGATTGTTGGTTTTTAAAGGACTTGCAAAAAGCTTCCATTTATTAAAACACGTTTGTGTTCTCTAGCAAAGTTTGCAGTTGTTCCATTGCTTGCTTTAAAGATTTAGCATTGGAAACTAGTGTTGTATTGTCGGCGTATTGCAGGATGTAGAAATTTGGGTTAAAGTGGATTGGGTTGGGACTATTTATATATATTGGAGCAAAAAATATTGTACAGAAGAGAAGACAGCGTAGATTCTTGCGGAACACCTTGCTAAAGAAAAAAAGAATTTGAATATGTATTACCTATTCAAACTTTAAGAGTTTGGTCGTTAAGAAAACTAACTTTTATTTTTATTAGATGGTTAGACATTTTCAGTACTGACAGCTTAAAAAGCAGACCTCTATGCCAAACAGAATCAAATGCCTTATTTATGTCTATAAATAAGACGCCCAAGTGTCTACCTTCAAACTGAGAAGTTTGGATGTTGGATATAAGGATGGTTAAAAGATGGCTTGTACTTCTACTTTTTACAAAACCAAATTAAGTAATAGGTATTTTAATGTAGATGTAAGTAAGAAGTTTGTTTTGTAATTAACATTAAAATATTTTACCAAGAAATAAAAGTATGGTGATTAGACGGTAACTAGCTGGATAGAATAGGTTTTTTTAGGGGTTCAGATTATTGTTCTCATTTTCCATTCTTTGAGAAAATATTGGTTTGTAAGACAATAATTAAAGATTTGAATTATATAGTCATGCACATTTTTATTTAACTGTTTTAAAATCTTTCTAGTTAGTAGATCATACTCATACTCGGTGCAGAATTTTTACCTTTATTTATTATATCGTAATAATTGTTTTCGTCTATTGTTTTGTCTAAAGGAGTCTTGTAAGTCTGTTTGCAATGATTTTGTATTAATTTTAAGATATGCATGTAAAATTAACAAAGGATTGATAATTAAAGAAAATTAATAAAGGTTTTTCATCTATTCAAAAACACTCACTTTTGTTGAAAGATATGATCAGTGGTATAAATGAAAGTACAATAACACAGCATAATAATGTATTCTTGGTTAAATTGACTTAAAAATTATATTCAAGACGTTTATACTTAGTTTCTCATGTAATCTTTTGTCAATGAGTCTACATTATACGGTCGATATTTTTATTTGAAAAATTTTTTTTAAAAAAATTATAAACAGTACTGGATAAAACTAAAGTTATTATAAGTATCAATAAAAACATATTTTTTAATTATTTTTTTTACATATTTGGGTAAGCTTGTCTATAAAACAAATACACAAGAAAAATAAAATAAAATATGACCATTACCGTTTGCCTTGGGGGGGGGGGGGGGGGGGAGCAATTATTTTTGTATAATATACCCATAAGTTATTTATGGGTGAAATGGGTATTGTATATTTATAATAAAAAAAAAAAAAAATTAAAAATAATAATTATATAAGTTATTTATTAATAATTATAATATATATGGTTATATTTACAAGTTTACAAAATGATAAAATAAAAATGTTATTTATTAATTTAAAAAAAAACTAACTAATCGGTATAAAAATCACTTTTATGGCTTGATTCAGCACCTATATTATAAGTGGATCTACCATTTTACCAAGAGGCGGGAGGCAATTATGCTTGTATTATTTACCTATTTAACCCTAAGTAGTAATCAAGAGTTGCATACTTGTTCTATAGACGCTGTTGTGACATATTGTTTCTTTAATATACTGCGTTATAATAAAATTCAGTACAGTAATTATTTTATTAATAAAATAGTTTATTAGAATTTAAAAAGGTAGGTTTTGTTTTCATATATTATGTATTATGTAATAACTTATTTTAATGTTATTTTTGATGTTTTCTTTTATTATAAATACACAATACCCTTTTCACCCATAATAACATCCAGGTAGATAACACAAAAATAATTGCCCCCCTTTAAAGCGAACGGTAATGACATAATCGCTACCCACCATTTAAGCCGATGTCGTAAAGACACTATATCTATGGTCACTATACCACAAATGTAAACTAATAAGTATATTGCCAGTTTTCTCTGTGTGATAACTATTCTGTTTGACTCTGTACAACGTAACAGTTACAAATTTGCAGCATATCATTTAATAGAACCTTCAATCTATCATTAACCCAAAGTTTTGTCAAAAAAGCTTAATGAAATCATAGAAATAAGTCATAACAATAATATTATTAAGAAAGAGAATAACTTCACTATACAGTTAATTTATCTTAAGAAAAAAGTTATAGATCCTATGAAATACATTTCAATAACATATTTTGCTAACATATCTAAGAAAATAGAAAAAAATCTTAGTAAACTTAATTATATAGCAGAGTTTAAAAGTCAAAATAGGTTATCAAATACAGATACAATTTTAACATCAGGAGTGTATGAGTTAAATGTGTAATGCACAATATGTAGGACAAACAGAAAGAAATTTCAAAACATTAATGCTCTTTTAGATTACGCTATTTAGATAGTACTTGTAAATCATATTCTAGAAAATAGTCCTAGATATTGATAAACTTAAAATCATTCACAACTGATCTAAAAGCAGAAAATTAAATTTGTAAGAAGCTCTTAAAATTACTAAATAAAAAAATAATCTTTCCGTAAACTTGCTTAATGATCATACCAATCTTTGTTTAAAATAATCCTCTCCCATTTTTGCAAAATGTTTTTTTGTCTTATTTTACGTAAGTAAAAACCGCCATCCATTAACTTTTTTTCTATCTGCCTAATCTGTTTTTTTCCTTTTTGTATCATTGTATGTAATGTATAATCATTTTAAACATAATAATTTCGATGTAGTTTTCCAACTCTCTGTACATTTCATGTTTTACTGTCGTATATATGCTTTGTAATTTTTTTAAATATTTATACTTGTTTGTATCACCCTCTGATGATGGCCTTGTAGAAAGTTGAAACATGTTACGGATTAAAAAAAATAGTAGTAGTTGTGTTTTATTTATCTTAAAATGAACTATTGCATGGTAACGGCCACCAATATTCAATTTTTGTTTGTTATAATTATAAGTTTAATAAATCGACGCAAAAGCATGATTTTTTTTTGTTTGTATTAAAATCTGTTCTTGTCAAACGGTCATATCTAATAAAGATAAAATTGTCCATGTTTAAGGCTTTATTTTAAGTACTATGATTTAGGAGGTTCTTCTTACTCAGCAGGATTTTGTAACTGGGTTACTACCTGCTTGGGCACATGTACGTCGTTAGCTAACATTTTCTTAAGTTTATAAATCAAAATGATTGCATTGTTCATAAATCAAGTGGTATAAAACAAAAGAGATAAAAAAAGTAGAAGATATTTTTTTAAAATGGTGTCTCTTCTTTGTAAGGAGAATAGGTAAGAACAAAGTATTTTAAAACTGGCACAGGGGAGTTTAAGTACGTGAAGATACTCGTACTACTTCTTAAAAACGGGATCTGTGCACTTCAAATGCTAGATTTGATCCTTCTGTGGTAAATAATGCAAAAAGAATAGGATATTATTAATAAACCAAAAAACAAATTTTTGTAATTTCACTAGTTAATTAATTTCATATCAATAATAAAAAACACTGTTTATCAATTTATTTTATTTTTTAATTTTTTTTTAGATTTTGGTTGAATTTCTCATATTGATAATGTATGCAATCAATTAAATAAATATTTTTACGCTATACAGCAATTAAAAAATACTATGAGTACAAAAGCAATAAAAAACATAATATATTATACTTTAGTGTATTTTTATTTGCAATTTAATATAATGTTGTGGAGTAATTTATCTAATTGTCAAAAAGTTTTTGTTCACTAAAAACAAACCATGCTTTAATTATTTTTTTTTTAAATCTTCTAGTTTTATGAAGATTACAAAACTATGTATAAATGTATATACAATGTTGGGAAAATAATATTATACTTGTATGCTTGAATTTTCTGTATTTTTTCGACTTATTCAGTCATCTTTAGGATATTTTATCTTAAATTAAGTTAAATTTTTTAGTTTATAATAATAACATAATTTGAGACAAAATATCCTGATAATGACTGAATAAGTCAAAACTAGTCGAAAAAATACGCTCAATGTATGCTTCTCTGAAAACCACAATATTAAATATATATGTTTATAAAATCCTGCACTATTTAAGAATAAATAATAATAATAATAATACGTTTATTTCTTGCCGTTTGGCTTTGAAAATTACTTCTCAAAATAATAAAACATAATCCTTATAAAATTAACACAACTAAATTATTTTTTTTCTGTTTGTCTACATCATTTTTTTTGTTTTTTAACTGCCCTCATCAATTCTATTCCGTTTTAGATCCCTTTCAATATCTCATATTTTCTATCAGTTTTTTTTTTCAACATATGTTCCATAGCTTTCCAAGCCTTTTGTAAATTTTGCAAATTTTTAAGTCTTCTTTTATCCAAAATCTTGTCACTTGCTCTTCATTATCACATCTGAATCTTGCAATCATCTTTTTATTATCTTTACTATATCTATCGCTCTCTAGGTACATTGGCAGTTTACTTTCTATAATATGTTTATAATTTGAATTGCATCTATATTCATTCATTTGCATTTTTTTTTTCTTGCTTTTGTATATCTCTATTTTTTTCCATAATTTTGTGCCATGTTTCTCTTCCAGTTTTTTTCATTCTTTCAATTTCTTGGCTAGCATAACTATTTCTGTTGTTTGTTGCTTTCATTTTCTTTTTCATGTAATTTTGTAAGATTTTACATTCGTGTCTCTGTTTAATTTTTTAAATATTTTATTGCTCTTTTTTTTAATTCTAATCTAAACTATTTTTTTCTTCTAGCACAATATATGCTGGAGTTTTTTTGTTTAAAGCTAACACCCATCTCCAATATTTTACATCTACTAGCTTCTCATTTTTCTTGTTCCTTCCATCCTTATATTTTTGACCCGTACAATATCATACTTCTAACTAAATTATTAAACATAAGTCCTTTTATTCTTATACACTCAATTTTTTTTTCACTTATTTCCCAAACATGTTCTACTACTTTATTTGCTTTTTGAGCAATTTTTTTAATGTGCTCGCTCTTGCTGTTATTTTTGCAAAAAAAACATATTCCAAATATTAAAAAAAAACTTTTATAATACTTTGCCTATTCTATGTTCAGTCCTTCTTTTTTTCCAACTTCTTTTCTGAACACCATAATTTTTGTTTTATACATTAACTTCCAAACTTTTTTTCCTAAAATATTTTTTAAAACTTTTAATCATTTTTTTTCATTTCTTTTGTTTCTTTTGCTAGTATTACTATGTTATTGTCATATGCTAGCAACTACCTTTTTTTATCTACGAACTACTACTCCCCTTGCTTGAGCAGAGCCTCAGTTTTCTTTTTCTACATCTGATATGTAGGTTGCAAACAAAATAAGACTTAATGTACAGTCCTGCCTTAGTCCTTTTCCGTTAACCAACACTCTGCTTGTTGTCTCCTCATACACTTCTTTCATTCTTCTTACCAGGTGCTCAATAATTTTTTTTTTCTCTCATACATTTCTTTGTTTTGTTTCTATCCACACTATCAAATGCTGCTTTTATGTCTAGGAATAACGCATATACCTTTCCAGCTTTCTCTGCTATTTGTTTTCAATAATTTTGTTAAAATTATATACGTTATTTATACCCAGTTTTTGATTTAACTTTTCGTCTAATATCATGGCGTAGATCTTGTATGCCGTACTCGGTAGTGTTATTCTCCTGTAGATTTATAAAATTTTTAGTTCCACTTTTGTGAATCGGACATACAAAACTTTATCTCCATTGACTTGGAAACTCTTCTGACTTCAATATTTACTAACTCACTCAATCT
Organism: Tachinus rufipes; assembly: GCA_963932245.1. Classification (NCBI taxonomy): domain Eukaryota; kingdom Metazoa; phylum Arthropoda; class Insecta; order Coleoptera; family Staphylinidae; genus Tachinus; species Tachinus rufipes. Next base: position 60,129,431 of record OZ010748.1, read on the forward strand.
CTCAATCTCTCAATATAATTTTTTGTATCATAGAACCACGCTTTATTCTGTACCAGATCCATATCTGACGCTTTCTTATTTTTTCCCGTATTTTTTTTTTTAATTTTTGTTTGTTTGTTTAATTAGCTCTTGCCTGCCTAGTTTTTTTTTTTCTTTTTTTTTTCTTTTTTCCTCTAAACAAACTCAAAAAATGATCATATATTTTCCTGTTTTTTTCTTATTTTTCTGATTATGTATTTTCATGCTTGTGTCTATGTTTTTTTTTAATTTTTATTTCTTCTTTTTTATAAATTCACTTTTAGCTTTTTTACACTGATTTTGTATGTCTTCTGTTTTTTTAGATATTCCTTTTTTGTGCTGTCGTTGATTTTTTAGTGCCTTATTATCTTTCTGGCTTCTAGTTTTTTTCTTAGTACATTCGCTGTTCCACCATTAGTTTTTTTTTTTTTTTTTTTTTTTTCATTTCTTCTATATGTTTTTTACTGCCACTTCTCTAATTGTTTTCTTTAATTTCCTCCTTATATCTTTGACATTTCTTCTATTTTTCAGTTAATTTCTTTCTCTATAATCTGTGGTATCCTTTAATTCTCTTCTTTTTGTTTGATTTTTTATTTTTTTTTTTTTTAGTTTTTGCGTTGAAGTATAGACAATTTTCTTTTTTCAGTTTTTGGTATTAGCGTTACTAACTTCTGTTTTAGTGTTTTTTATGCCTTTGTTATATACTGTTATTGCTATATATTTAGTCCTCTCTTAAAAAGTTTTGTTCTTGTATTTTTTCATTTTCCATACAAATGTATTCGGCCGGCATGTTATGATTTAACTTTTTCCATTTTTTCTCATCTATCCAAGTTTCTACCATTCCAATTATATTAAAGGATTTTATTGACTTCCAGAACTCATAATTCTTGTTGTCAATCCCAACTACGTTCCAAAATTTTATTTTTTTTTTGTGTATCTAAGTCATGTCCTTGGTCCTTGCATGCGTTGACTATTTTTTTGTGTTTATGCTACTAATTACTTTTTTGCTTTGCGTTTGCTTTCTTTTGATACACCTTGATATTTTCTGTACTCTTCTGCCTTTTGACTTTTTGTCTCTTGCTATATCTCATAATTTTTTCTGAACTCTTCTTTCTTCCAACGTTAAGTCATTTTAAATGTATGTATTTGTGTCTTTTAGTTTGTTTTTGTTTTTTATAATATCCTGTTTTTGGACCCATGACTCTGTTTCTGCTATTATTGTTTGTTTTTCTGTTGTTTCTACCGATTATGCAGAAATTATTTCAGTTTCTATTATTAAGTTTTTTTGTATCGTTTTTTTATTTTCTTTACCTGTTTGAACCTCTATTCCTCTTATTACAAACTTGTTTCTTCTCTCTTCTCTTTCTTTTTGTTCCATCTTGTCATCAATTGTTCTTTAGTTATTTTTTCTCACTTTTCTTCTCTTTTTATCATCTCATTCATATTTGTCAATTTTATTTTTATTTCTTCTACGGTTTTTTTTAATTTCCACTATCAAAGTTTTTTTGGCTCGTTATTGCTTACTTCTCTTCTTACTTCTATTTTTTTTGTTCCGGTGATCTGAGGACTTTGAAATAATTCTGATTCTTTTGCATTTTCTCTATTTTTTTTCTTTCTTTATCCATTTAATTTGTTTGTATTAAATAAAATAATTATATTAAAAATCATAGTAAAGTATATAATATAAATACTACAATTTGTAATTTAAAAATACAAAAAAAGTCTTTGGTTGTCTCAAAACCCAAAGATGTTAATGGTATCAATTATACAAAGTAATTAAAAAAGTAATACTTTGACATGTGTTTATTTTAGTCTACTTTTTTAATAATAAAATTTAATCAATTTACAGACAACTTATTCAGAATTGATCTATCAGATGTAAAACCATGTTGCAATTTTGTTAACAATTCAAATTTCTTTAGAAACATTAAAATTTTGGTAAAAAAATTAAATAATTAACGTTTTAAAGTTAGATCTGTAATTCCTTACTGAACTTTTATCAACTTTTTTTAAATAAGTTAAACAGAATTATAGTATTTGTTTCTGATTATTGCACAGTTTAAAATAATTGAGGTTAGGGTATTTTAATAAAAATTTTATACTTTATTGTGCTGATTTTATTTTTATATATTTAGACCGGTTTCGGCGGTTAGGCCATCATCAGTTTTTTCTTTTATTTTCACAGGTGTTGTTGTGAAAAGAAAAGAAAAAACTGATGATGGCCTAACCGCCGAAACCGGTCTTAATATATAAAAATAAAATCAGCACAATAAAGTATAAAATTTTTATTAAAATACCCTAACCTCAATTTAACAGAATTGATCAAAAAACTTTCTAAGGCATTTCAGTATTAACCTTAATGTGAGTTTAGTCTTTTTATAGATGCTTTAATTGCTGCTCTGTTATTTGTTAGAATTTGAACGTTTTTATCTGATATTTTTTGAGTTATTCCGGCTATCTTTGCCTGGAGGATAGTGGAATGTGTCCCTAGTGGTAAAAATATTGAGACGTCTAGATCTTGGAATAACACTTATAACTCTCAATTTTTTTTTACAAACAAACTTAAATAAAATTTTCATAGCACCATTCACATCCCTACAACAAAGATTTTAATCAAATTAGTTATTGAGTTTCCATTCCGTCAATAGTTATGTATAATATTAATTACGATCAATAATGTAACTTATTTTTGTAACCAAACTTGTTACAAAAATGATATTTTCAACCATAATTGCTTTAGTTTCTATCATTAAATCAAAAGTAGAAATTTCACTTAAATCATGTTCAAGACAAATTTGCAGAAACTAATTTCACGTATTCCTAATTGAAGATTCGAATTTAATTGTAATCTATTGTTCGATTAAATTCGTATTCACTGGACTCTATAAATTATCTGTAACGCATTAAAAGTGAATTAGGGAATTTCCCCAAAATTTAATACTGCATTAAACGCGGATTAAACAGTGAGCGCACGGCCGAAAATCAAAGAGCAATTATCGCGCGCGCAATTTATCGCTTTTTAATAATGCGCATCTCGCTGCAGAGGATATTTATGAAAAAAAGCATATGCGTGCTGCTTTTTTATGCATGTATATTTTTCCAGTGTGATGGAAAGTTGTCGACCGACATTAGTACACGTTAGTATATTTGATATGACACAGTTCTATTCCCTATACGCGTTGGCTCCCTGTCAAAACTCTAAATACTCTCGAGCCGGTGGGACCGACTACAAATAAGAAAGAAACCTGATCTGATAATAGGGACTCCTCAAATCGTTCTGCGGCTTGTGAGCTCTTCTCCCAGACGTTATATAATAAATACACGAAACTACACCGGCCAATTCCCAACTTAAAATAAATAATGGAAATGGAAAGACTAAACACAATCATGAGACACCATACAATATACGGATTGTATAATGTTCATAGTAAGCAACAAATTTTCGGGCTTGCAGTTTGGTAATCGATTAGTTACAATTATTATACAACCTTATTATATTTTAATCATTCTTTTAACTAATTAATAATTTATTGTAAGAATTTATTATATTCTACTTATTGTGATGTGCTTTGTTCCCTAAACTTGTGTAATTCTGGTAGCAAAAATAAAAGATAAATTTATTATATTATTTTAGTAAAAGATTTTCAATGTGATTAATCAAAAATAAAATACATAACTTTAACCAAAACGGCAACATACATTTAAGTATATAAATTTAATTGTACTGGAGTTAAGTTGCTCTTAAAGACGCAAAAAATTTAATGTTGCACAGCAAGTATAGGTTTTAAAAAGCAAGCAGTCATTAATAACGATTTTGGAGACTACTTTGCCCAAATACTTACATTCAAAATTATTTATTTATATTTTTTTAGTTCAACTCTACAACACAATGCACTAATACTGTTTTAATTTGGTTGTAAACAATTACATAACTAGTGTTGTGAACATTAAAAAAATAAAATTTTAAATGTTTTGATGAGTTACCAAATAGTGAATTTAAAAATTGTATCCACACTATTATCGTTTACCTACATTTACTAAATGGGCTAAAGACGACATTGCTATTAATCCACAATTTTATTTGAAAATTTTGTACAGTGATGAAGCACACTTTTGGTTAAATGGCTATGTCAACAAATAAAATGATCGTAGTTGGATATAATAATCCACAAGTCATTGTCGAAACACCATTACATTCAGAAAAAAATTACCGTTTGGTGCGCTTTATGAGCCGGCGAAATCATTGGTATATGTCTTCAAAAATGGTGATGGCCGGAACGTTGCAGTCAACGGTGAGCGGTCAGAGACATGGTTGCCAACTTATTTGTGCTTCAATGTTGCAGATATGTGGTTTTAGCAAAACGCGTACATGCACAGCGCACGATTTATTTAATTTACTAAAGAAAAACATTTTACAAACAATTAATTTCACAAAATAAACCTGTTAACTGGCCATCTCGTTCATGCGATTTGAAGCCATTACATTTTTTTCTTTGGGGATATGTAAAGTTTTATATCTACTCCAATAAACCAGAAATAATTGAGCACTAAGAAGCCAACATACAATGCATTATTGCCCAAATACAGCCTGAATTACTGCAAACAGTGTGTGAAAATTAGATCTCCGCCATGTACGCTCCAGCCGCGGCGGTCACATGCCCAAAATCATATTCTAACATTAATGCCATAAAATTATCTGACAAATAAAGCCAAATTTCATGGATATTAAAAACATTTTTTTGTGTTTTATTTCAATTTAAAGTTCTCCGGCTCTAAAAAATAACACAAAATAAGTGGAAAACTTTTTATGATGATGTTAATAAATATAAATCTTATGAACAAGATTTTATGACGAATAAATGTTGCTATTGTTTTCCCTCAAAATTGTAATATTTGTTAAATACATTGCAAATACAATTTTAAAATCTTTTTATTTTTTGTCATTGCAAAACTATCAACTAATCAGTTTAATGTAGATCTTAGTAAAATAACAAAAATTGTAATTAAAAAAGAATTTATTTGTCTTAAAAATGCAATAAAATTGACAAATTAGTTAAGGTTCAGCTCTTTAGAATAATCCGAAGTCTAGTCATAACTATAATTGAAATGAACTAACTAACTAAAAAAATAAAAAAATATAAATGCAAACATAATACTAACAGTACAATAATTGTATATACATACACATACATCCTTACAGATATTCACAATACTACTTTATTAACATACTTTTAAACTTAATTCTAAATTGCGCCAACAAACATGAATTTAAACCGAAAGAGATGCGATTGTATACATTGCAGACGATATAAAAAATCCCATTTTTAAAACAAAAAATACAAAATGTTAGTATATTTAAAAGACTCTTGTTACAAATATTAATAGTATGAACGTCAGTACAAAACTTTATTTTATGGTACAAATATTGTTGTGTTTTAAACAATATAATTTTAAAAACAAAAGTTGCAATGTGAAATATGTTTCTATTTTTTATATTAATCCAACCCGCTTCTTGAAGTTTATGAGATATTTTATCATATTTCCTGATTTTATATATTAGTCTCAGACATGAATTTTGTATTTTCTGAATTTTTTGAATTGATACAGAAGTAATGTGTGCATTATATATAATATCAGCATAATTAAAATAGTGATAGTGATAGTATTCGCAAATGACATAATACTAGTTATAGTTTGTTGGTAAAATATGACTACTGGAATAAAGCCGCATTAAATTTGAGTTTGCTCATTAAGTTGCTAAGTTAATATGAGACACAAAATTAAGTTCTGTATCAACAATCAGTCCCAAACTTTTGGCCTCATTTACTAGTCTAATTTTTATCAATGTTTAAAAATAATACATACGATTTTGTACTATCATTTGCATGTCAGAAAGCTTTGCAGTTGTTGGATTCCACACAATTTGAAAAAAGAACAAAAACAAGGACGTGTCAAGTGGTGCAAGGAAATGCTAATGAAATTTAAAGAGAGTTGTTCAAATTTAGTATATAACATCGTAACAGGTAACAAATTATATTCATATATTTATATGAGCCTGAAACTAAACAGCAATCGACTGTATGGGTGTTTCAAAATGAACTTAAACTCACAAAAGTGGTGCGTTCATGAAGCGTTTTAAAAAGAATGATTGCTTGTTTTTTTGTAAAAACGGATCATGTTGCAACTGTTGCATTAGAGGATCAAAAACCAGTTAATACTTCAATTTGTTTGCAAAAGTTATTGCTGAAATCAGAAGAAACAACATAAACCGGCGACTCATTGTTGATCATGACTGCAAGCGCTCACGCAGCACGACGAACTGTTGTGAGTTTCTTCTTCTCATTTCAACATATCAAAAATAAAATGCGTGGCAAGCGTTTTTCATCGTCTGAAGAAGCCGTTGAAGCATTTAAATCACTTGTTTTGGAGGTACCTTGCTCAGAGTGGCAAAATTGTTTTGAAGATTGGTTTTATCGGATGCAAAAGTGTATAGATTTTAAAGGAGAATATTTTGAGAAGCATAAAAGCAATTTACATAACGTAATTTGTGTTTTGCTTAACATTTTCCGCAAACTTAGAAATAGTTGACAATTCAAAAACAGTCCATGCAACAGTAGGTGAGATAAAACAGATTATAAAAAAACTACCTAAAATCAAAGCACCAGAACCGGAGAAAATAACAACGGAGATAGTGAAAACAGCGTAAGAAAGAAATGAGATTGAGATAACACAAATAATAAATAGATGTCTGAGAGAAAAAACATTTCCAGCCTGCTGGAAAGAAGAAAACTTAGTGTTAATTGAGAAGAAGAATGAAGCAGGCAAATCAAATGCGTATAAACCGATATGGCTGATCAACACGTTAGTAAAAAATATGGAAAAAGTTATTGTAAGGAAAATTGAACCAAAAATAAAAAAAAAATAAAAAAATAAGAACAGGACCAATATAGATTTGCAATGGGAAGATCGACTCTAGAAGCCATTGATAAAGAACCTAGTAAAAGAAGCAATCAGTGAACCATACAGAAGAAAACACTGTGCCATAATAGCGCTAGATATACAAAATGCTTTCAATAGCATACTATGGAAAGCAATTATAGAAACAAAAGAAAAAGAAAACTAACAAATAAAACTATCAAGATAATATGAAGTTACCGTCAAGTGAAAAATCTGCAGACTAAAAATGAAAAAAATAAACTGACCAGAAAATACCACAGGGTTCTGCACTTGGACCTAATCTGTAAAATCAAGTCTATAATAAGCTATTCAGGATGCGGCTGCCGGAAGGAACAATAACGGCATTTGCAGATGATGTGGCTCTGGTACGTAGGAATATAGACATGAAAGTATTAAAAAAAAGTTAGTGTTGGCAATAGATATAATAAAAAAATTAATAAAAAAGAAAACTAAGGCGGCATAGTTATTGTCAAAGAGGCTAAATAGAAAATTACAAATAAAGGAAAAAATAATAACTATAAGAAAAAAAATTAAATACCTTGGAGTTATACTTAAAGCAAAGAGATGGAACGAAGAGGTTAAGAAAGCGATCATGGAACAAAAGAAATGAAAGAAATGCTTAGTAGGCTTACTTACAAAAAATACATGAAATGAGGAAATAAGAAAGATTGTGCCAAAAAAACTCTCATGACAACATAGAACACACACTAGTCAAGTGCAAAACGTGGGAGGAAGATAGGAAAATGTTAGAAAAAGTATTGGAAAACAAAATTAACAAATCCACAATTATTAATATATGCCTGAATGACAAAAATAAATAGAGAGCACTAAGAAACTATTATGCAACGACAGTACTAAAGAAAAAGATAAAGGTGTTTGAAGCTTTAAGATTTAAATAAATTAAAATAGAAAAAAACACGGAAATCAAAAATCAAAAACCACAAAAGACAAAGAAAAGAGGAGCAAACACCTAAATGGAAATAAAAAACAAAAAAAACCAAGACAACTAAGTCAAACCAAGAAATGGAGGGTAAAAAGATAGACAATAGAAAAACATTAACTAAAACATTACTACTAACCAAAATTGCATAGATAAAGAGAAACAGAAAATAACTGCTCAAAGATACGCCATCTCAAGGTTAACAGACAATGCAGCTTTCAAAATGGTCAAAGTATATCTGGCAACCAGAAGACACAAAAAACTAACTCTAAATGAAAATTTTAGATACACATTAGAAATAAAACTGGCAAATTTAGGACTACTAAAAGAAATACACTTAATGGAGCTGCACAAAATATTTATAAAATAAAAAGGATACGACGAGGAAGATATAGAAAAAATAAGGGCAAATCAAATATCAAGGCTAAATAAAGCAAGAATGGGAGAAAGGAAAAATGTATGTCAGTGTAGAAAGTAGGACAAAAAAAAGGTATAGGGAGAGATGGGCCAGGCCAAGACAGCATGTGCTGCCGCAGCAAACTATGTAAATTCCGCAAAACCAAAATCAGCTCACCTTAAACTGGTACCACATTAGTGACAATGACAAGGACAAATTAACAGCAGTACTCAAGAGCCACTTGTTGAGCGCAACACCTCACTACGTCCTAAAAAAATAGTGATAAGATGCAGTTATAAATGAGTTGTTATGCCGATAATAAAAAATTATTGGTATTTATTACAAATACAATAAAAAATTCAAAAAAAAACTTATCTTTAATTTTATTATGTTTTCTAATTCTTATAGGTAATAATTTAAGTAATTTTTTGTAGTAGAATTTATATTTTTAGATGTTTTGTGAAAAATTGTTAACTGTTGTTACTAAATCTTCTTTAATACAGTTTCTCAATTTAATCAAAATTAACAAAAATTTGAAATTGTGTTTCTTAATAATCATAAAGAAAATAATGTTTGAAGTAACTTTTTCTTTTATTTTGCATTCCTAATTTAAACTTAATTTAGATACTGCAAAAACGCAAATGTTAACTTTATCCACTTGTCTGTAATATATAGTAATATTTGAATAATGCAAAACTGTTAAATAAAAATTTTAGTATTAAGATAATTGATAAAATACTTTGCTTTCACGTTTGTTAAAGCCATGATCTTTTAGTGTTAACCCTGCTTCAAATTCTGGTCACAACAAACTGAAAATATTGTCACAGAAATTGTATACATTATTGTACTTTAACTTAATTTCTTTGTCATTTACTATTTACTAAAACAAAATTAACTTCTTTGTATATCACTTTTTTTACCAATGTAGATTTTAGATTCAATTCAAAATTGTTTATTATTGCTTTGCGATATTAGATAGATTTCAATGTGTTAGTAATTTTAGTTAAAAAATTGCCAGTTATGATATAATAATAATAACACTTTATTTACTCTCTAAACAGTTTTTTTTTGCATTTACGTAATGTATAAGGCAAGTAATGATAATGATGCATTTTTATAATTACAATACTATAATAGAAGTACTAATTATTACTTATTTTTTTACAGTTTTTGTACTCTTATTTTTTTTTTTTGGTGGATGGCAATACTTTCCGGGTTTTTTCTTTGCGTAAATCTTGTTGTTATAATGTCTTTGTCATAGTTTGAGGTAGGCTGGTTATTGCTTTGCGGGTTTTTCACACAGAGTCTGCGGCACGCATGCTGTCCCCGGCCCCTCTCTTTCTATAGCTCCTATGCTAGTTATTTGATTTGTCTTCAGATACGTTTTTAGTTAGTAGCATTCTCTTTGGCAGGTCTAGATTTGTCAGTGTTACTTCTTTAGTGATATCCTTGTATGTCAATCTTCGTGTCCTTTCGTTACCAGGTTTGTTCTGAAAATTTAAAGTTGCGATATACGTCAGCTTTGAGATAACGTATCTACCAGTTGATATTTGCTTTGATTTTTCTGTTATTCTGCATTCTTTCAACATTTCTTTTTTCTTTCTCTTTATCTCTGCAGTTTTGTTTGGTATCGTAGTCTTAGTATATGTTTTTCTGTTTTTTTTCTATTTCTTGGTATGCATAATTGTCCTATCCTTATTTCTAATTTTCTGTTTTTTTTTTCTGTTTTGCTTCTCTCGTTTCTCTCTTTTTTTCTTTATTGCTTTTATTTTGAGTGTTTGTTTCTAATGTTTTTTTTTTATATATTATTTTCATCTTTCAAGCATTTTTTTGATAATTGTTGTTTTATCCACTTTGCTATTCAGTATATTTTTTAATCCTTTTCTATCTTCCTTCCACGCTTTGCATTCTACTAAAGTGTATTTTGCAATATTGTTTGTTTCTTCTTGACAGAACATACATCTTTAATGTTCTTCAATTTTTTTAATTTTTTGCAAGAACTTTCTAAAGTCCGATCAGTACTTCTATTGTATAATAGCACGTCTCGAGTTTGTTCTTTACCAACTCCTTTATCTCCGAGATTAGTTCTCTCATTCATTCTCCTTTTTTTCCTCTATTCCACTGTCTCTGCTATCTTTCTATTCTTTCTTGCTCTAAATATTGCTTATTTTTTACTGGTTCCTTTTTTATTAGTTTTTTTATTTCTATCTTTCCTTTCTCCATTATATCCGCGGGCGGTGTTGCCGCCATCATCTCTACTGCCTCCTGTGACAGTTATTATTATGCGAATTTATACAAACATCTTGTTTGTATAAATTCGCTTGCAATATACCTTCATTCTCTCAATTATCGAGTTTGAAAGTATATGTACACATTCAAAGATAGCTGTGAAGTGACAATACAAGCGTAAGACTTCAAGTATAAGCTTATGAACGATATACACAAAATTATTTACAATTACATTTTGCATATAAATAGCTAATGATGATAGTAAATTAGATGCATTTTATTTTAAATATTTTTGTTGTTAAAATAATTCATAATTTATAATTAATAATACTTCAATAGTAGTACTATTATTTTATTATATTATTTTCTATAGGTTCCATACATTTTAGAACAAATATAATAATAAACAAATAAATGTGTTTTAGATCAGTAACTGGATATTAAATTTTACAAAAACATTTTTTTTTGCAAATGAACATATTTATAGTAAAATTAATCGATGTGCATTAATATTAATATGTATAATATTTCATTTATGCTTGATTGCCAAAGCATAAACATTATAAAAAGTAGTGTAGAAGATTAAAATAGTTGAGTGTTTTTTATACTTTCATATCTGTTGAAGCCGTGATCGTCTAGTGGTTAGGACCCTACGTTGTGGCCGTAGTAACCCAGGTTCGAATCCTGGTCACGGCAACGTGTAAAAACGTTGTCACGGAACAGATTTTTTTAAATTCTAAGGTTACTGATTATGTACATTTAAATAGATTTTTGTTTTATACAAAATTCTTTTCTGAATTTATAAATAACAGTTTTTTTAAATATGCTAACTGAAAATTCAAATGTATAGTAAAAGGTTTTTCCCACAGTTTGACTGTTAATCTACCTGTTTTACTGCTTATGACTACGTGATCATTTATGTTTATAAAATAATAAAACAATTTACTATATTACGTGTTAAAAAAATTAATAAATAGTTTTATTATTTCATACACATTGTTTACATTAGATAATTTTATGAATTGTGTTGGTTGATTTATTTCTAACTAAAACCCGTATGACACTGTCCATAATTATGTCTTGAATTATATATATAATTATATATCAGACCATTCATTATCAAGGTCACAATTATATCTTGAAAAATTAGAACATGTTCTATTTTCCATCTATAATCGACGCGAACATGATGTGCGCATATTATTTTGTATTTTCTAATTTCTTTTCAATTTTACTACTGCAGCTCCACATATATCAATTGCTATCACTTTTTTAATTTGTTCTGCTTCCATTTTTTATAATTTTCATTAATTGTATAACTAATGCCCGTACTAATAGTCGGAGATTAAATCTCGGATTAATCCTGGATTCATGAATCCGAGATTCATTTTGATAGTCGTTGATTGGTTCTAAGCCAATTCACGTATATTGTGACGGCAACTTTAGTTGCATTTGGTCAATGTATTCCTCGCTTAATTCTCGGATCGAGTTGAAAACTATGCAACCTTCAATATTCAAATAATCTTGGGTGGTCCCAAGATTATTTGAATCTAGGATTATATTGACGGTTGCATAGTTTTCAACTCGTTCCGTACAGTCATAATATCCGTGAATTAGCTTAGAGCCAATCAACGACTATTAAAATGAATCTGGATACATGAATCCAGGATCAATCCGAGATTTAATCTCCGACTATTAGTACGGGCATAACTGTAGCAATAATTAATTCAAAACAAATAACCTGCAAAGTGTAGTAAACATTGAGACTTCATGTGACAGAACATAGATAAGGCGCAAGCGTGGTTTTAAAATTATATAAAGAATTATATACAGTGTCATACAGGACATAAATTTTATATATGGAATTATTGCACTAATTCTAATAAAAATTATATAATATATAATTCAAGACATAATTATAGACAGTGTCAAACGGGTTTTACTTAACACTAACAATTTGACTTTAAAATAATTCTAGCTGTTTAAATATTCGGAGTGTTGTCGTTGATACCAATTAAAAGATGAATTGGTGTAAAACTCATACTTCTTTAAGTTGTGATATTTAGTACTAGTTGTATTTTTGGTAGCACTTTTGTCTATTTTGTTATGATTCTTGTTATTGCTGTTATTAAACTTGTGATTCTTTCATATATCCACATAATGATGTTTAATACATAAACTCTTAAAAACGTAAATAGTTTTGAAACCAGTAAAACTTGATGCATGGTCTGTTTTTAGAGAAAGGTGGAATGTAATCAAGCTGAACTGAGTGAAATAGAATTTCTATTTTGTCAATAAGATGTAAATATTGAGTATTAACATTATTGCAGTTTTTGGTAGTCATACACACTAAACAGTGCAAAATAATTATTTGATTTTTACAATTTCAAACCGATTTGATTTAGGTAGACAATATTTAAATTGTACCACTTCTCCATAAAGTACGTCATTGTTTATTCTAAAATCACTTGTATTACTGTTTCTTATTTTGTCTATTAGGTCTTGGGTTTTAAAATATTTTAGTTGATCCATTTCAAACAAATTTGTTTGCTGGCATTACGGCGTTGCAACTCTACATTGCACACACTGCATTTGATTACGTTTTTTGTATTTTACACTAAAATTAAAGATGAAATTATTTACGATTTTAGATACCTACTAAGTATATAAAATTGTATCACAACTTATGAGTATTTTCTACTTAATCAAACAATTTCAAAAATACAGTTCCTCCAACTGCCAAGATTTCTGATTTCTATACAGTAAAATTTTGTTTTGCAACTTTAAGATTGTTGTTAAGTAAATATAAAATTGTGTCATATACTAAACTGCTAGCATCTGTATGCAGCTGAGTTTCCAGTTTAGAATCAAACACATATTTTTTTGTGAAGATTGTAGTTCCAGCAGTAATTTTGGTAAAGTTGAAAGTAATTACAAACTTGCAGAAGTAGATTGTTAATTTTATAAACTGCATATTAGACAAAAATTACAAGGTACACATACATACATACATTTTTAGCAAAGATACAATAATTAAAACAATGATTGGAGTGTAAAAACGTTTTTATTGTTTATCAAAATATATTCTTTTAAGGTCTACACATTTAAATTATTGGCATACCAGTTATTCTACTCTAATGTATCTTAAAAATATAGTTTTTAAACAAACTTAGTTTGTTTTTTACTTAAAGGAGCAAATAAAAAATTATTCAGGGGTAAATTATGGTTGTTTGGCGGATATCTAATTAATTTGACGTTTTGATTGTTCAAATAGTTTGTTATTTAAGCTTGCATTGCATTGCAAAAAGTCACTTTGAAAGTGTTGACAGATAGGTTTTTAATATTTTGTTAAAAAAACCATAAATTGATAAATTTCGATGGTTCATCAACAGAAGTAATAGAAAATATAATTATCGAAACTGAAAATTCTTTTCAAATTTTTTTGCCGCTATATCAATTTTCTGCAAGCCAAACACTAATATTGAAACAATAAATACAAACTTTGCTGGAAATGTAAATAATAGAATTATGCAATGACATCTATAGTCTTAGTACATAAACCAAATGGAAACTTTTGTGTTGATTATTAAAAACTCAATACTTAACTTTTACCATAAGTAGATAATTTACTACAGTTTACTAGTCAAGATACAAGCATGTCCACAATTAATCTACAATCTGGATATTATTAGGTCTAAGTTCAAATGCAAAATAAAGACAACACAAGTTTTATAACTCTTTTTAAAAAATACTAGTTTACACAGATGCTGTCCAGTCTACAAAACGCACTAGCAATATTTTAATTGTGCTTTTACTATCAAAAGAAAAGCACTTTAAAGATTGGTCGCATAAAACATTTTAATCTAAGAATTATTATGAAAGAATGTATAAAGGATGTACTGAAGTAAAATATTTTGGTCACATTTAATGCGCTTCAGAAATAAAAACTAACCTAAAAAAATTGTTACCATAAATCACCTACAAATTTTTTTGCAAACTTGTAACTGTTTCTCCAATCTAAACTAAACTTTGCTATAGCAAAACACATCAATAATGCCACACAAAAAAAAATGCCAACAGGCTGCTTTTAAACAATTAAAAACTGTTTTAATATCTTCTCTAATAATTTATCAAGCAGACCATAATTCACCATATACCTATGGATGATAGCGCATTTATCTTAGACATAGCTTTACTGCTGGAAAAATCTATTAAAAATGCCAGTTGTTTATTGACTTCCGCCAAACACAATTACAACACTTTGGAATTAAAAACTTTTGCAGTAGCCTAAACAACACAAAACTTTAGAGAGAACATGAAAAAAAAAGACAGTAAAATTATTGTTTAGAATTATCGGTTTTTGAAGTGGTTTATAAAATTATATTTTTTTAAGTGGACGTTTAGCTTTATCTTCAACTAATTAATTTATTCATCAATTACTTACTACAAGTAAAACCATTGCACCGACTATTTATTAAAAAAATGAGCTACCTGTACATTTAATAAGCAATGATCTACCAAGTAAAAGTCATAAAAAAATTAAAAATGAGAAAAATTAAAGTTATAAACTTTTGATGATCATTTAAGTTTTTGAAAAAGATAACCCAAAAGAAACATCTCAATGAACAAGACGTGAATATATTTTAAACCAAAGAATTTTATATCGATATTTAATGGATAAAGATAACAAAAAACCACAATTAGTTGTACCACTCAATGTACAGTCAGACTTTGTTAAAAGACTTCACAACGATTCAATAGCTAACCACTATGGAGCTGAACATACAATCTACAAAACTATTCGCCAATATTATTGGCTTAATATTCAATTAATTATCATCAATTATGTTAAGAAAATAATATAAATTATGCCAAAAAAATATAGCATCAAGTTATAAAAACCTTCAAAATTTTTCCATACCCCTGTTATGAATAAACAATTTAAAGTCATTACAGTAGACTACTTTAGTCCTCTTTCTGTCAAACCGTTAAATAAAAAATAAATTTTTATTATAAAAAATACTGCGGTTGGGTTGAACTATTTGCCTTTACCAATGTAACTGCTGATGTTTGTAGAATGACTATAGTACAACAACTATGTCTGCGCTATGGCATACCGTCTTGTATAATACGTGCTAATATTACTTTGCCGGGTTTAGTCGCCCCGTCCTGTTGTGGTGCCACTAGTAGTATTGTTATGGAAAAATATTAAATCCTATCACATCTACGAGAATATCGGCGAACCTTTCTCTCTAATAAATAGATAAGATTTTAGTCTTTTTACATGTTGAACTACATACAATATTCTATGTCTTTATGTTTTTAGTTAAAGATTTGAAGTTACATTTAACAAGTAAAAATTTAATAAAGAACTGATTAAAACGTCATTTTTTAAAAACTAATTGCGAAGAAACGACTTATTGTATCAAATTGGACTTTTTTCTACAGTGTCTGAACATTTTATTCAATTATATTCAGGCGTTTTCTTGCTGAGTTGGATGCTGTAAACCCTTATAATTGCGCAACTATTTTCCCCATTTAATTTGTTTGCAGCTTACAAGACGTGCCAAATTTACTTTTCCAAGGGCGTCTACCAACTAAACCTCACCCAATCTGTAAATGCTTAAAAGTTGGAGACTTAACGGCTCATGTACCTTTCGTTTGCAGATTAAAATGTTGGAGATAGTTAAAATTACATTCTATAGACTGTGGAGTGGAATGCAATGTTATCTACTTTAGGTTAAGGTACAGCTACTTAATTTACTAGATCAAAGTTAGAAAAATTTGCAAGATTATCAAAATACGGCTAAAGTTTTGTTGTGGTGGCGCAACGGGGGTAACCCAAATTTCCCTATTTTAGACATACCATAAAGTTCTTTGGAACATCCTTAAAGTGTTACTTTGAAAAACCTCAAAACAATTGAGGTGACTGGTAGCTGCCGTTTCCTTTACTGAGGACTCGTAAATGAGCATAAGTCTAACCATTTTTTTAAGCTGTTGGTGGTATTTTGTAGAAGAGTATAGTATAGTGTAGTGCTGTATCATCAGCAAATTGTGCTATTTTTACCCCGTACTTTAATCCCAAAGGCATGTCAGCAACGTATATGTCTAACAACAGCGGAGAAAAAATGGAGCCTTGAGGAACTTTTGCCGTTATCTGCCATGAAGCACTTTTTCTAAAGTTTTGCAGTTTAGATGAAGCTATCAGCCTCACAAAACGCAGAAAAAAGTTTGCTCTATAAAATTTAAAGAGAATTCCCTTGTGACTAACTTTATCGAAGGCTTTTTCAACGTTGAAAAAGACCAATTTTTTTCCGTCTAAATTCTTTGACTATAAAGTGCGTCACGCAGTTTAGTTTGATAAACAGATAAATGCCCCCATCTAAACTCTTGTTGGTAGGGAGGAAAAATATATTGTTTTGGGAAAACTTTTGGTCTTTACTTGGTTTTAAGATATTTATTACCAGTGAGCTTTTTAAATCTGTAAGAAAATGTCTAGTTTAAAGAATCGCATTAGCAATGTTAGTGAGCGCCATGATTGCTTTATGCAAAAAGGCTCTTAAAGCCTTGTTAGATCTATATCAAAAAGTCCTCGTTATGAGAGACTTCAATTTAAAAATAAGAAAAAGACGGGTAGAAGACCTTATCGGAGATTACGGACTAGGCATGAGAAACGATAGAAAAGATAAGTTTATAGAATTTTGTCAAAGTGAAAATTTAGTAATGACAAACACGCACTATAAACTACCACCAAGACGTCTATATACGTGGACGTCTCTAGCTCATACTGAAGAAAAATAGTTATAAATCAAATAGACTATGTCCTAATTAGAAAACGATATAGGAATAGCATCACCTCAGTCAAAACCTACCCAGAATCTAGTCGTAGCCAATGTTAAAGTGAGACTTAAAAACCTAAAGTCAATAAGAAAACCTGTAAGACTAGCAATCAAAAAGCTAAATATGCTGAGATAAAAGAGCAAATTAAACAAAAAACAAAAACAAATATCTAGAAAATAGGCAAATCAAATACAGATTATCCCAATGAGAAATGGGAAAGCATCAAAAGAGCGCTACTGGAAGGAAACAGAAATATGCTAATACCAAACAAAGTTATATCAAAACAACAATGGATGACAAAAGAAATTTTAGACCTTATGAATGAAAGACGGAGAAATAACGGGAATATAATATAATATAAAGAGGTTTACAATACCACAAAAAAAAAATTCTTGAAGCAAAAGAAAACTGGATGTCTGAGAAGTGCAAAGAAATAAAAAATCTGCAAAGTCAATACGACAGTTTCAATCTACATAAGAAAATTAGAGAATTAACAGGAACTAATAGGAAACGAGTGACACCGATTATAAAAACAAAATTTGGCAAAATAATAACAGACGATGGAAAGAATACATTGAAGAGCTATTCAACGACACAAGATGCCCTCAAAGTAAAACGCAACAACATCTGCATAGCATTAGCCCTGACATAACAAAACACGAAGTGGAACAAGCAATAAGGAGCGTAAAAGGGGGAAAAGCTGTAGGCTGAAGTGCCCATAAAACTATTAAAACTAATAGTAGATGAAGAAATCGAAATAATCGTTGACCTATACAATACCATACATAAAACAGGCGTAATACCAAAAGAATGGCTTGAATCTACATTTATTACGATTCCGAAAAAATTAAACGCCCAAGAATGCAGTGACTACAGAACAATAAGTCTTATGAGCCATACCTTGAAAGCATTTTTAAAAATAATAAATAAAATAATTTACACCAAACTTGAGCAACATATTAGCGACACTCAATTTGGATTCAAGAATGGTTTAGGAACACGAGAAGTTTTATTCGGTTTTAACGTACAACTGCAGAGATGTATGGATATGAATGTTGAGGTACACGCCTGTTTTATAGACTACAAAAAGGTGTTTGATAAAATACGCCATGAACTAATGTAACACTCTTAAAAAGCAAACGTATTGACTCCGAAAACATACGAGTAATTGAAAACCTGTACTGGAACCAAACAGCGACGGTGAGAGTCGACAAAGATTCTACAGAAAGCATAAACATTGAACGGTTAGTGAGGCAAGGCTGTATACTGTTACCGATGTTATTCAATCTGTACTCAGAAGTTATATTCAATGAAGCCTTATCTGAAAAACTATGTGGGCTTGTTGTTAATGGGCGACCAATTAACAACATTAGATACGCTGATGACGGTGATAGTAGCAGACAACATTATAGACCTGCAAAGAATGGTAGAACGCACAAAAACTGTCAGCTCACAATATGGATTAAATATGAACCTCAAGAAAACAAAATACATGATCATCTCAAAAGCACGTATACCACCTAACTCAAATTTTCTTATTGATAACACCTATATTCAAAAGGTAACTAAGTACAAATACCTAGGTACGTGGATAACAAATACAAACGAACAGACAGTAGAAATCAAATCCAGAATAGAGATGGCTAAAACTGCCTTCCTCAAAATGAGAAATCTCATCTGTGATCGCGATTTAACGCTAGAGCTTTGTGTTAGAATGGTAAGATGCTACATATTTCCAATTATACTGTATGGTATGGAAGCATAGACACTAAACCAACACCTCAGCAACAAACTCCAAGCTCTTGAGATGTGGACGTATTGGAGAATCCTGAAAATTTCATGGACGGACAAAACCCCAAATGCCCGAGGTCCTCACAAAAATAAAGAAAAACCTAAAAATTCTTCACATGATAAAAATCAGAAAGTTTAAATATTTGGGACATACAATGCGAGGGGATAAATATAATGTACTGCAGCTGATTATGCAGGGAAAAATAGCAAGCAAGAGAAGTGTGCTAAGACGCAGAATGTCCTAGATGCGGAACCTAAGAGACTGGTTTTGCTGCACCTTTAAATATCTTTTTTGAGCTGCTGTTTCAAAGATCAGAATAGCCACGTTGATAGCTAACCTTCGAGTAAGAGATGGCACGTGAAGAAGAAGAAGAAGAAAAATTTTTCAATTTTTTGTTCGATTAATTTGGCGTGCTCCGTATCCTAAGTAAGTGTCTGAGGTAGAACATTAGAGTTCAAAGTTGTCAACAAATGCCTTGGCTTTTTCTTCAATAAATTATTAAAGCCCATTTTTGATATGAATGACTGGAATAAGAACTTGTCTGTTTTGTAAAGTCTTGAAGATTTTTCACATTAGATTGTTATCTTCTGTAATCGATTCCAAGCTATTTTGCCAACACAAATTTTTGTGCAACTTTACGGACTTTTTCACTTTGTTGTGGAGCAAATTTAAGGTCTTTTAATTTTTGGGATTGCAATGCCTAAGCTATTGATGCTTAGCAGCATTTTTTCTACGGATTAATGCCTTGGTTTTGCGTGATAGTCCAAGTGAATGATCGACACGGACTTGATGGGTCTTAAAAACGATTTCCGTAACTTAGTGTGATTGTGAGACGAGATTAAAATTTGTTTGTAGAGTTCCAGTATTACCGGGCTGTGATTGGAAGTAAAGCCATTGATGACGTACTTTAGTATTGCGGAATCTAGAACGTTTATTTAGTGACCCGCATTGCTATGGTGGGTGGGTTTATCTGAACCCACTACTATCAATTTCTTTTGTTCAACATATTCAAATAACGCTCGACCTTTCGCGTTAGTTTTCAAGTTGTTCTAAGCCGGGTGCTTGGAGTTGAATTCCTCCTCTATTATTGTTGATTATCAAGATCCGCATTATGTTTTGATCCAATTTGCCGGTCTGATATATATGCCAATTCAATCTTGACTGGATTTGCAGTTTCAAGGTCTTGGTGAGATGAGGCTGACAGGTGCAGGATAACATCTTTAGGGGAGATTTAAACTATAGCTAAAGTTTCCGGTGTTGTGATTGGCTGAATGATGTCCTTAGCAATAAGTAAATATATAGCCGCGTTAGAGCTTTTTTTATCTCCTGCGTAATGTCCTTACGCAAGGCCATGAGAATCACTTTCAACTCTAACTTATCCATTTAAATGTTTCTTCTAGCTCTAACTTATTTGTTTGAATGTCGAAAACAATCTGTCCTACAGCTTCTGGGTCTAGACGTAGAAAAGCGATAGGATTTGGCCATCAGATAAGTCGATGCTGCAAAAACTTATTATTCAATGACACTATTGAATCTTATCTTAACACTTATACATTATCTTGAAATACTAAGTTTAAATTAATTTTGATATTGTTTATAAATATATAAATAAATACATATTACCTTCACTTGATTGGTATATTGATAACATAACGCACCAATTCTAATTGACAATCCCAAGCATATTAATTTTAGTTTTGAATTATTGAATTAGATTATTAGAATTAGATTATTAGAATTAGATTATTAGATGTGTTACATACCCATTTTAAGTTCATATTTATCTATAGACAATGTTTCAGATCTTACTTGCTTTAAGTAATGTTATGGATAAAAAAAAAATAGTTATTGAAGTGATTTATTAAAATAGTTTTTTTACAAATATATTTCTAACAGAAAACTTAGTTATTAAAATATTACTTTAAGTTTTAAGTTAAAACTAAATCCAATAGGTGTTTAACTAGTATTAAACGCTTTGGTAACAATTTTATTAAATTATAAATGCATAATTCATTACATTAGTTTTTGTAACTAAAAAAAGTAATATCATTATTCATTTTGCAATTACGCCGTTACAAGTCCTCGGTAAATTTCTACGCTCTTATTGAAACTGGAAATTATCTTCTGTTTTCTTTACCATTTAACTCGCCCCTTGGATAATTTTTAATTTCTATACGCCGTAAATTCTACGCACCTCGGATTATCACCGCCGACGAAGGAAGAAAAAATATAATTATCAGAGGAGCCGCTTGAAGAACCACCAACGAAATTATATGGGTGACCCCCTTAAACTTTTTTCAGATGCAGTAGCATAGCGTGAGGGCAAGATGAAGTTCAGGTTCCGTGAACGATACATATCAAATGATCGGATCATTTAACAAGGGACAATTAGAGAAAGCGCCAAACTGCGTATAGAGTCCCGTATCTTACAAGGGCCGACCGTAAATTCGTTTGGGTCAGACCAAACCGAGGCCCGCATTCCTGCTGGAACTCTTGACCCTTCAGTGGTATTTAACATGTTTACAATGGCAAATTAGATTAATGGTAGTGCCGGATAAAGGAAGGGCTTCACAATCGCACAACACTTCTTGACAAACTCCTTCAACGCCTTGAATTAGTTATTTGTATACAAATAATGTAACAAAACAAAAATTAAATGCGTGAAGTAAATTATTTTGTAAAAAAACGGATTACAAAAATTCCGACCGGAATGTTCCAATCATTCGCGCGCGCTATTTAATTAAGCGCATATCAAAGTCAGCAAAGTTAGAACTAAATCCGAAACTCGTCTCCACTTGAAATAAAGCCAAGCCTTAACCAAACAGTTTACAATTTCAAGAAGATGCACACGTTCCGATTCGTCTCGACTGCAGATGTGGATGCCGGTATTGCTACCCCCTAACAACATGCCTTCCTTTACTCCAGCCATCGGAAAACATAGGACAAGAATATCGCACGTCTATCGGATCGTCCGGAACGCTCCGGCGAAATGCAATAAGATATTGTAAAGTATGTGTTTAGGTGTTGGATCCGACTGTATTGTCTGCTAATTAAATTTCATTAACCCCAGTTGTCTGTGAAGTGGGATATATTATAAGTGACAGCTGATCTGTGCATCGGAATTACAAGTCTACACTTAAACGGGGCTCAGTTCACTCTAATATCTCCTTCTTGATGTTTAATTTAATTTAGTTTAGAGAGTTTATATAATTAGGAAAATTCCCCTTCTCTAGACTTTACAATCATCCCAACCACCCTATGAACAATCCATATGAAATTTTAGTCAATCCCACTTTTATAATTACCGAGATAAAAATAAAATATTAAAAAAACGGAATAAATCATCAAAGAATTTTTTCGTTTCTCGCACACAGAGAGAAAAAATCATTTATAGATAAGGCCTTATCGTTACAAAGTGTGGGTCGTAATTAAAAAAAAAAGAAATGTTAGATATCCACGCGGCTTAATTAAAATAATAATTTGTGAACGATTCCGGGCCTCGATAAAGATGTGCCAGCCATTCGTGGCGGAAACATAATTTTTAATTTAGGAGAGCGCGAGCGGGTTTTTTTGGGGACGTCCCGATAAAAGTGTAATTAAAAATGTTGCGGTTCAGGGTTGGAGTTTTCCCGACACGTTCCGATCAGGGGTTTACATTTATCGGTTTTGGAGTGAACGAGGGACGACTTTTTTTTTTGAATGAACGATCGGAAGGCGATTAAGTTGTGAATGGGAATGTTGAATGGTAATTTTCCTCGGCGATAAGCTAGGGGATTTTTTTTGTAATAGGGAAAAATTTAAAAGGCTTCTTATTGAATGCTTGTTTGCATTATGTTTAACATTCAATTTTTACAAATTAAAATTAAGTTAAATTTGTTTGTTTGACTGAATTAAAAATTGTATAATTAATTGATCATTTTTTTTTAATAGAATATTTGTCTGGTCTGTTTAGGGGAATATTTTTAAACACAACACAAGGGTGCTAATATTATAAATATATCATTGAAGTTCACAAAAGTGTTAAATAAGTTACAATTACTAACATCGTCACAAAACTAAAAAAAAAATTATCTGATGGAAATATTATGTCCGGCGAATAACAACTATACTTTCAATATAGAAAAAATAATGCCAATTATTACACTGGTCATTTTTAACTGTAAAGCATCAAAAACCAAAATAGAACAGTATAAAACAAAAAATTAATAGATTTCAGAACTGGAGGATGTGAAAGAGAAGTTACAAGAATGCTTGAATATTCAGTGGAACAATGAAGCAAAAAAATAATTGTAAGATTTTATGGGGTCGAAGAAAAATGCGATTATAATTGTGAAATACTTTTAAAACTAAATTTAAAATTGAAATAAAAACATTGAAGGTTGCTAAACGTCACAATACAGCAGTAGAAATGCAGATATAAAATAACCTTGCAAGTACGCAACAATATTTTCGAAAATAAAAATTCTAGTCCCTCTAGTTTACTTAAAAAAGTGCCAAAGTGAGTACAATAAATGTAATAAAAGCGTTCTATTAAATGATCAGAGAGATAAAAATAATCTTTATTTTATATTTATTTTTAAATCTGTTTATTATAAATTAATTTTGAACTATATTTTAATATGTTTTGAATAATGTCTATAGTCAATTCGGTTAACAATAAAGTAACTTTCTTTTACACTTTTTTTTAATTTTACATTACAACATGTTGTATAATATAATATACTAATTAATAAATAATAAAAATATATGAATATAATAATAAATATAAATGAATTTCATAGAGTTAATAAAAAAAGCATTGAAAATATTTACAATTGTTTGCGGACTTTCAATTTTTACATTATTGTCATCTCAGTATATAGTAGATTTATTTGTGTGTAAAACATTTTCAACCTTTATATTTTGAGTATATTACACAGTTCTTAACATTTATTACTTGAATTCTTAATTGCATTATAGTTTCATTTTTCACTGAAACTATCACATTTAGGACTATATTTAAGAAGTATGTGAACTTTGACTTTGAATATTTGTGGCTTACAAGTTTTGCGAAATTTGTCGATAGTACGGTTAAAGAAATCTCTCTTAAAAGTTTTGGTTCTACATCTCAATACAATTCAATACAAAGACAAATATAAGTTTTTTATATATGCAAAATTTGAGCAGAAGTAAAAAAACTTTTAAAAAAATCCTAGTTTTTTAGATACTTTTAAAGCTATGTCGACAACATGGTTGTTCCACAGAAAAATATGTGAGATTGTAACACCTAAAAAACAAATTAAAGATTTAGATATGAATTTGTTGTTTAATTTATTATTTGGTACTGATGATACCTTAAAGTTGGATTTTGAAACAGCAAGAAGTTGAGTTTATTTAAAATTAAAATTGACCATGTTAAGAATGTCCCATCAGATAATGTTTTTGTTAATAGATGCTACTGATTTTAACCTAGAAATTTCACGACGCTCTGCCATATTTGCCGATATGATCATTGGAATGTATGAAATATGTAGTATGTTTGAAGTATAAACCTAGCCTAACCTAACCTAGAAATTATAGGACGTATTTGTCAATATGGTCTTTGGAAATTATAATGTATGAAGGGTGCTATCATCTGCAAAACTATGAATAAGATTTTTAATTATTCAAGAAGTTTAATAATGTCCATCAAAAACAAAATTAGCAAAAAAGAAGAAATTTAAGGAACACCAGCATTTATAAATTTGTAACTATAATTCTTTTATTCTCAAGAGAACTATTGATGAGATTTACAGAATTTTTATACAATATAACTTGTTGACAAGATTAGGATGCTATACTCTATCAAACGCTTTGGAAATGTTTAAAGCTACTGCAAGATTTTCCCTTTGTTTGTCCACAGTAGAATTCTATTTGTGACTAATATAAGTTAGAAGATCTGTTTTCAAACGTTTTGACCAAAAACTATATTGAGTATCTGAGATGAAGTTATTTTGTTCAAAAAACTTGAGAATGTAAAAATTAGAACATTTTTCAAAAAAAATTGACAGATTGGACAATGTAATTTGTCTATAATTTGAAGAATTAGACTCTTCATTTTTATGTATAGGTTAAATATTCGCAGATTTCTAATAGTTTGGGAATGTTTATTTTAGTCAAAATGGGGGTTAATTCATTAGCAAATGTATCAAGAATAATATGTGAAATTTCATCTATACCTAATGCCTTTCTGGTTTTTAATTTAAAAAGTTATTTTTTGACAATCCGTTGTTTAAAATAAATTTGACTTATTATTTTTTCACTAACCGGCATTGTAAGTACAGCAATAGGAGGATTTATAATAGTAGAGTTAGATGCAAATTGGTTTGCAAAAATATCAGCTTTTTCTTTTAGATTAGTAACTAGATTGTTTTGATCATTTTTAAATTTATTGTTTTATAGAAGTATTTGTTGTTTATAGAATGCTAAGAAATCCAATTAACTATGTTTCTGTCAATCCTATTTTTTTCAGATTGTACTTTTTTTTAATTAAACCAATTACTACCAAAAAATAATATTTTTGTGTACGGTTAAAAATAAATAGTTGTGGTAATTAATGGTTACAATTTTAATATTTAACCGGTGCATAGATTTCAAATAAAATAATAAAAACCAAAAGTTGCTGCGACTCTTGTGTTAAATTTGTCGAATTAATTAAAACAGACAAAAAATAGACTATTTTCATTACAGAAAGTTTGTTTCCGAAAAAAGTAGTCAACCCGCTCATTGTAAGTAGAATTATGACATAAAAATAAAAATAAAATTACATTTTTTTTTAAATAATAGTGGAGCAATAATTTGCAATTTGTCGTAATGTTAAATAACTTCACTTCCACGCTTCTAGATCAAAATTAATGCATTGGATTATTTTTTGAGGTTCGTGTATAACATTTTTATGTTTTCTGATGAAAATCGTGTGTGTCCGCTTAAAATCGGCACGGTAATAAAAAAGTTATGGTAAAATAAATGTGCGGCATTTTTTGCAAACACATTTTGTGAAGATGGATATATTTCCAAAACAAAAGCGGCAACTTAATACTCTGGAACTGAAAATCTTCTGCGATTGAATTTGTTTATATGCTGTAAGAATTTGTAAATGATCTTATATGTACTTTGCGAGATAATGAATATTTTTTTTGTTTACATTTTATTAATTTTATCCGTTATTAAAAGGGAGGAAAAACCAGAGAAGGAGGGGGAGGTGAATTGAGAAATTTGCTTTGGTATTTTAGTCTTTTGATTGGTTCATGAGGGTATAAAACTTTGAAAAAAATTCTACAATTGTTTTAAAGCTTTTTGTTGATTTTTATCTTTGACTTTGAAAAATTAAATTTTTTGTTTAAAAATCGCAATATTAACTAAAAGAAAATGTTCCTCGCAAAATCAATCAAAAATTTTCTGTGGAATTCAAATCTGACGCTATTTCAAGTCTATACCCTGTCTATAAGCCGCAAAAGCTATAAAATCAATCTTTTGTGCTAAGTGGGTTTTGCAAAACAGAGCATTTTTTAGATTTTTTAACCGCCAAAGTTGACGTAATTTGATGTAAATTAGATAGAAAATATAAATTTGTTTTGTGTATTTGGGTTTTAAATGCCTTAAACTAAGAAAAACTACGCAAAAATAAGTCTAATTATCAACATAAACTTTTACAAATACACCTTTAGCAGCGTTCAGAAGAACTATACACCAAATACTATTAAAAATTTGAGTTTTGAATACAATTTTATGTAGAAAATAGTCAGAGTCGTGCTTATCTGGCGTAGAAAAACTTATCTAAAAAAAAAAATTTTTGTTTTTCAATATTTTTAAAAGATTATTTGGTTTATATTTTCTTTAAGTTTATTTCAAGTTTAACAAAGACAGCTTTTGTTGCTTAAATCGGCTTTAAGCAATTTTACTCTTTCTTTAATAGTTTTTGCGTTTGCGGCACAAATATGGACTCGATCTATCGGCGCCAAAATTTGAGAATATAATTATTTTTGGTATTCAAACATAAATCCGCCCGGCGCTCATCAAAATTTGATAAAAATAAGTTTTAAACTACACCCTGGCGTGTTTATAATATTTTTTTTTTTTAATATGACAAAATAATTAATTTTTAACGCATTTTTTGCCTAAAACTTTTAAATTTTTTTTTCTTTATGAACTTTTCTACGACCGATGAGCACTACACTGACTATTTTCCATGTAGAATTGTTTCTAGAACTCAAATTTTTAATAATATTTGGTGTATTGTTTCTCTGAGCACTGCTAATACGTATTTGAAAAAGTTTATGATGAAGAAGGGCTACTTTTGCAGATTTTTGAGTTTTTGGGTTTTATGAGTCCACTAAGATATATATTTTGTATAATTTACAATTAGTGTATATACATCAATAATATAACATAAAAATTAAAATACAAAACATAGGTATAACATAACTATATACAATACATAAATTTATGAAAATCACAAAGTATAAAAACGATTTGGAGTAAATTAAAATAACAAACCCCGTTAAAATTAGTCAATAAAGTTAGTATTAATTCAAAAATTAAAATGCAATAAACATATTTGTCTTTAAGGTCTAGTGTGGCCAATACTTGGGCCTGTAAAAATGTGCATGTGTCAGAACCGATAACGCCTTTCTTGGCCTTGCTACAGTTGAGAAAAATAAGTTTTAAAGATTGCGTTCAGCGTTGTATTCAAAACAATTTGTCAAGTAAATTTTGAAGACTGTGTTTTTTTCTTAAATCGCTTTAAATTTAACTTTTTGTCATAGAGCTCTCAACTTCAGATATGTGTTAAATTTTCAGTGGGAAAAAGTAGTAACACTTAAATAAAAACGTTTAGAAGTTATCATTATATATCGTTCTGCAAAATAGTGTGTTTTCAGAGATAGGTAAGCTTTTAGTTGTGTATCGAGCTTCATCGATCATTTTTGTTTACATGGTTAAAATTTAAAATGTGTTGTCATATTAGAATTAGGGTACATTTTAAAATTTTGCGATTTTTTGCGATTTTAAATTTAACAGTTAAGAGCATACCGACCACTGTCTTGATTTGTATTTTTTGTCAAATTATATTTGCAAAAAGCAACAAAATGCATTCAAAAGTACATAAAAACGTATTTATTTTTATATTTGATGACTTTTTCGGCTAGTTCCTAACTATTATTTGACTAAAATACTTTGACATATCACTGTTTGATTCTTTCTGAATGTACGTACTGGTGAAAAATAAATTGATTATCTAATAATATGCAGAAACAGCAATGACGTCAAAGTTGCCGTTTTTGTTAAAATACTATAAATCAAGGTAGCGGTCGAAATCGTCTTAACTATATGGCTGTCTTTTTTGATTTTAGCAAATATGACAAATAATTTTTTTTCTTGGTTTCAACGACTTCTGGTAATAAGTTTATAATTTAAAAAGAATTTATGATAGTTTTTGAAAAGTTCCGGACAAAATTAAATTAAGAAATATAATAATAATTAAGAAATGTCAATGTGTTTTAAAGAACGATCTAAATAGCAAAATATACCTCTTTAAGGGCCGGTCTTTCCACTTCTCAATAAAGTTTGCATTTACTATATAGGAGATAAATTTATTCCTAAGATTATAGAGAGCATTAAGCCTTTCCGTCTTTCCAATAACATTTATCTGCTCTATAGTTATAGGGATGATTTATCAATAGTTTTTATGTTCGCAATGCTCATTACGCAATCTAAAGAATAAAATGTCCCAAATTCTTACGTGCGTGGAAGCAAGAACGCACTAATACATTTTATAACGTATGTCGGAACTCGTATACATAACTCCATAACCCTACATTAGTTAAAAGCAAATGACATCTTATTGTATTTGATAAAATAGGAAAACGCTTTTTCCAAATTCCAAAAGTTCTTTCAATTACATTCCTTGTCCTGATTTGTGCTTTATTAAATAATCCTTGTGCTTCAGTAGTTGGATCATTTAGTGATGTCAATAAATAAAAACGCAGAGGATACCCACTATCACCCAACTATAATAAATTTTCTATTTGACCTGTTTCAAAACGCATCATAATAGCTGAATTATTAAAAATGCAACTGTCGTAAGTTGCACCAGGCCATCGCATAATAAAAGCATAATTTTACCTCACTGTACGGTACATAATAGCGCAGACAAACGACCGCGCAGCGGCTGCAACGCGGCATTCTTGCAATGCCGCGGGGTAATACTAATTGAGGTACGTTGCATTGATGCCGCAGCACGTGTTTAAAAACCCTGTCAAACAATCGAACACAACTCAAATCTTGCCGGCATAAGTTGATTTACTAATTGATCTAAAATATTATTTACACTTTTCTTGGATAGTTGAAATCTTCTAATAAACACTCATTATCATCCTACAAATTCATATTCTCTGCTCCGTGTCTTACAAAATATAGCTTACGCTCAAGATTAACAATATCAACTAAATCAATAAATTCTTCATCTAGTAAAAGTTTCAAATCTTTAATTCCATGATGTTATAGTTTATAAAAGTTTATGAAATACTATAGGTTATCTTGTCAATAAATATTGATGCTCTGCTTCAACTGTCAAATAACGTATCGATCAGATAATAATAATAATAATAATAATAATAATAATAATAATAATAATAATAATAATAATAATAATAATAATAATAATATTTATTTCCCAACAGACGAAATACATATCCAATAACAGGGAAATATCTACAAAATAAAATATAATTGTCGTATATAATAAAATATACAGTAATACTAAGTTAATTAATAAAATATAATAATAATTGCAATAATAATAAAATAAAAATAAAATTAATAATAGATAAACTAACTTATAGAGAAGATAAGAGTTATGGGTATATGGAAACAGACTAATTTTACTTATCGAAGAGATAAACGTTATTGGCAACTTTATAGAGAAGTGGAAAGACCGGCCCAAAGTCTAAATTCTAGTCAGGATGGATGAATGTAAGGAGATCAAAAGCTAGATTTGTTATGAAATGTAGTAATTGGCAAAAACATGGAAAAAGAACGGTGCTTATCAAGAAGGTAATGAGCGCACTAAACTCATAAAAACAAAATGTTGTAAAAATTGTATCATGTTTTTTTGGTTTTTGTTACCCTAAAAACTACCCTATTTTATCTAAGAGGTTTGTTTTACTATTGTTTCGTTAAATTGTAGGTCAAAGTCTATACGAATTTAAAGTTTCAGAATTTCATTAAGCCATTTCTACTTTTATCCCTTAACAACTACGACGTAGTCTTCAAAGCTCAATCGGAGTATTTATTTAAGATTTAGTAGAGTATAAGTTGCTACTAAATATTTTCAAATTTGCATCCATACCTCAGATGTTGAAGGAAGCGTACCATCTATCTATAAAAATATTTTGTCAGACCATAAACAAAGTTTTATAATTACAAGTATGGAAAAAAATATTATTGTTAATAGCACAAGTAGCTTAGATTTTTTTTTTTTTTTTAATTGTAATGTCTTAACATTTGGATTATTGCTTGATGCTGTTGCTTGAGCTGTTTGTGCAAAAATAGGTTTATTGTTGGCACTTAAATTTATTGTCTACGTGTATTTGCGGTTTTATATTTTATGATAAATTAAAATGTAGAATAATATTTTTTCTGTGCTAATTTATCAGATAATATAATATATTGATAAACAAATTTTTGTCTCAGACTCAAGGCGGTCTTTTAGCAGGTTCAAAAAATCATGCATCTTTATCTTACATTTTTTGAATTTACACCTATATCTTTTTTTTCTTTAATGACGGAGAAAACTAATATAATGTAAAAAAAAAGTTTTTTTATCTTGCAAAGTACATGTCAGATAATATTAAAATTTTTACTGCACGTAGAATCTCAAAAAATTATAGTTTTAAAATTTAAATTTATTGTAAATTGATTTTATTACCTTTTGTAAAAAATTATGTTTTTAATTTCAAAATTCTTATTTTTGTTTATATTTAAAGTTAGATTTATTACAGCTTTTGCAAAATCCTTTCTTAATGTCTCATAATTATTAAAAAAAATTAAAAAGTTTTTATTTCTTGCATAGTATATAGAAGTACATATTTAATGCATTTATTGTATTATATCATAACGATTAATATTTTTGTCCCACATAGCAAATACGATTCCCAATTTTGATCGTACCGGTTATATAATAGAAAATAATATAACATTTTGACCAATGTAAAAACACTAACTAACGCTACTAACAAATCAAAATGTATCATAAGAATAAAGCTTGTAATAATGAGAACGACTTTTTTTGTCTTTGATAACAAAACCCAGCTAACATTATTGAGTTTAAGAAAAAAAAATTATTTATGTATATTTGATGTAGCTGTAAACAATTAGAATTTTATATCGTAAATAAAGTATTATTTAAACAAATGAGTTTAATTGAGAAAAATTAATCTAAACATCAAACTACTACTTTCTATCACGTTAAAACATTTCAAAGGTCACAATACCGAAGTTGATCTAGCCACCAATCTTCTACTTTTATCAAGGTAAAACTTTACAAAAGCTAACAAATTTATTCTGCAAACTATTTGTCATAACTAGTAGCCAAAAATGTTTTGTTGTGAATACTTTGGCAAGTTGATCAAATCATCAATATCTTACTTTTAATTACGATTTACAGGTTGACTGCGTTACCGATCTTTTTTGACCAACGCTGAAGATTGCCGTGGTGCGGTGGCGAAAATCTGAAAACTCCTGTGCGGTGTCTGTAACTTTGATATTTTTTCTTTATAGAAATTTTAAAAATAGTTATAAAATTTTTATTTTTTCTTAAGTATAAATGCATTTAAATAAAATACCAGTCTTTTTAGATCAGTAACGCACAGGAGTAATGAAAATGCCGTGCCAGTCTTAAAAGACCGGTGAAACAGTAGGCCAAAAACAAGCATATTTGGCGCGTAAAATCTGAATTTGACAATTAAAATGATAATGCAGATAAAAAAATCCTACAACTTATTGAAAACAATAATTTGTGTGTTATACATGGTGATGATATAAATATAGGCGATGCTGCTAATATGATGATTCTATGATAAAATTGCATGTTCCTTAACTAGCTTTTTACTAATTGATGACGTTGATTCTGAGATAGACTATGATTAAAACGACTCGTTAAACAAAAAATAAAAATTATATCCCTTCGTCATCAGATTCTAATAACGGTGATAATTTTTTCTGATAATTACAATGATCGGTACATTGATTTTGCAATAAATACAAATTTTTTATTTTTTTATATTTTTAAATTCAAAATAGAATTTTTACCAAAACGAACGCTGCCGGACACAGTCGTAAACTTAAGTAGTACCCTCTATTAGTAAGTAAAATTTGAAATAAATTTGTTAAAATTATAAAATTGTAAGATTATACAATTAAAAACAAGATTACACATGTATTGTTATCGGTATTTTAAGCTTGGTAACGCACAGGGTCAAAGATTAGTTACCAACCCAATAAGACCGGTAATGCACACAGACAAAGTTATGAATTTTTGTCGCTGCAGTTAACTTGTTGAACATTTCATTAAATTGTTAATACGGGATAACTTGTTTAATATTAGTAGTATTTTTTTTAATTGTAAATCTTAATCTAGATATTAACCTTCTACTTTTTACGTTAATATATTTTATAAGTAACGTTTCTCTAACAACATGGTCAGAAAAGTTTTAATGTAAAAATTTAATCTTGACTTTTTTTTCCACTATTACTTTAAAATATTATATGTAAATAAATATATATATATTTGACTAGTACTTAAATTTTTTATTGTAGAATTTTTTTGTGTGCATCTTCAGAAAGTGACTTTTATACAAAAAAGTAATCTATGCCAAATTTCAGCTCTTAATATACTTAATAAGTATTATAGTAGTAGTATTATAGTTTTCAGATTTGAGTCAGGTGCATACCCTGAACCCTCAAAAAAACAATTGAGTACTTGTTAATTAGATTCCACGTAAAACTTTACTTCAATATATCCATTTAATTCTTTTTCTTCTGTTTTTTGCTCTACAACTGTTTGTGGGTTTTGGCCTCCTCCACGATGTTTGACCATTTTTCTGCTAAACTTCAATTCCTAACACCTATGGTTTTTATGTCATCTTTAAACATTTCATTTTATTTTTTACGTAGTCTTCCGCAAACGGCCAAGCCTGCTGATGATGGGATTCTATTCTGTAATAAGCCTGGTGTTTAAATCTGTCTCCATTCTTTGTATGTGGTCCATCCATCTTAGTCTCTGTGTTTTTATGTGTATCACTATGTTGCTATTACCTAAAAGAGACTCGATTTCATGGATCATTCTTATCCTGAATGTCCCATCCTGTTCCCTCACCGGGCCATATATTTTTCTTAATATTTTTTGTTCAAATCCCTTTAATTCCTCTGCACTTTTTGTAAGAGTTCATTTCTCACAACCGTAGGTAACCACCGGTCAAATTAAGCACTTACACGTTTTTAGTTTGGATTTGTGACTCAGCAGTTTATTGGTAAGCAGTTTACTGTTTGCATAGTAAGCTCTGTTTCCTTTTACTATTCTTATTTTTATTTTTTTGCTCTCATCGTCATTATTGTAGTTTATTTGAGATCCCAAATACGTGAACATTTTATCTTGTTTAGAGCCGTAGTTGCCTACTATGTGTTTTCATTTTGTGTTACTCTTCTGGTCATCAACATATAGTTTTTTTTTTATTCACTGTTAAGCTTACTTTCCTTGTCTCTTTGTCAAGATCCTTAAAAATGTTATGTATTTTACTCGTTGTGCATCTTGTAATAACAATGTCGTCTGCGTAGGCTTCAACTTGCTTACTTTTGTATGTTAAATTTTCTGTTACACATAAATATACTATAGTCGCATGTAGTGTTAAGTTGAAAAGCAGGGCTGATAGCGCGTCCCCCCATCTTACTCCAGATTTAATAGCAAATGTATTCGTTTTATCGCTTTGTATTACTACTGCTGCTTTCGATTTATTTAATGTTAGTTTTACTAGGTTGACTATCTTCTTTGGTATACTCATTGTTATTAAGTTTTGGTATAACTTACTTCTATTGATTGAGTTGAAAGCCTGCAGAAAGTCAATAAGCAGGCAATGAATGTCCGAGTTGTATTCGTATCCTTTTTCAAACAGTTGTTGCATTTGGTGGATTTGCTCGTATGTCGACCGGTTGGGGTACTCATCTATAATACCTTTTGCGTAGGCATTCAACCTGTTGTGAATTATACTTAAAAGGATTTTGTATGCTTCGTTTAATAACGTAATAAGGTCCACATTTCACTCCGCTGGGATTGTTTCCTTCTCCCATGTTTGTTTGATCAGTCTGTGTATGCGCGTCCAAAGATCTGACCTGCCTGCTTTTAATAGCTCTGCTGTTATGTTATTGCTAACCAGCGTCTTGTTATTTTTGCAGGCAGTTATGATCACTATTGTTTCTTCAAGTGTCGGCGTCAGTATTTCTTGCTCAGCCGTTTTGTATTAAGTTTGTTCTTTTTTTGAGTCTGTTTCATTATTAAGAAGGTCGCAAAAATATTCCTGTCATTGTTTAAGGACGTCTGTTTTCTCTGTTAAGACCGGGCGTTTTTGCCGTTACACGTCATTTTTTTTGCTTTATACTCCGAGGCCTGTAGTTTTATTTTTCGGTAAAACTTTTTGTACTGTTTGTTGTTATTGCTTTTTTTTTTATTTCTTCTACTTTCTTGTTATAATATTCTTTTTTCTTCATTCAACATGTTTTGGTAGCTTCAATTTTTTGTTTCTCGTAGTCCTTCCTTAGACTTTTTGATTCACGTTGGAAGCATTTGCTTCTTGCTTCATCTTTTAGTCTTACCTTCTTCCTGCACTCCTCGTCAAACCATTCTTTATTTCGTTTCTTCTGTTTTTCTCCCAATTGTTCAGAAAAAATGGAAACACATAAAAAGTAATAGACTAACTTTTTATGTGTTTCCATTTTTGCTCCACATTATCTCTGCATCTCTGAAGGGGTTGCTCAGGTTTTTAGAGTTTACCGCCTCTTGCGAGGCTTCGTGGAGTTGAGAGTCGGAGTTGGGTACGAAAGGCTATGCAACAACCTCTTCTTTTGAGCTTGCTGCACTATTTAGACTCTTTATCTATGTACAAATTTTCTACTTTTTATCACATTAAAACATTCCAAATATTACGTTTCTTCTACTATCAAAATTAATGAGCAAAGTGATATTACGTCATAACTTCGAAAATCGATGGCCAAAAAAAATTTATTGCGGAAAGTTAATCTATTCTCTACTTTCACGTCTCACTAAAAAATTTTAATAGTTAATTTTTTTACACCTTTTGAATTTTTGCATTCTTTGCACATTTTTTGTATTTTTTATAATTTTTAATTTTTTAAATTTACGTTTTATTTTTTTCTTAATTCTTAAATAATTACAAAAAAAAAAACATAAAACAAAATACTATCATTCTTACTAACAAGATTAATGGCATTTTTATTAAATTTTAATTTTGAATTTGAGTAAGACCTTTTTTAAATAAAAAAGAGTCTCACACTGCTACTTTTGTAAAACAAGTCCACACTTTTGACAAAAAAAAGAATATATAAAGTAAACAAAGTAACAGCTTTAAAATTTTTTTAGCATAGTTGGACGTAGTTCATGGTAAATATTATTTGTAAAACTGTCTTTCAAATATTTGAAACTCGTTCAGTTGTCAGAAAATAATATAATCTCAAGATTGTCGGTCATAGAAACATAATATCGCAAACAGTAAAAATGTTGGTAACTTTGATTTGTAATAGAAACCAGATACTTGGCCATTTAAATACGTTTTTTTGACGTTTAGCGCAAGTCATTTGTCCTACCAACAGAGTTAATCAAAATATATTAACATGCAAAACTTATAATGTTACTGTCCAATGTACCAATATTGTTGAGTGAAATCAACGCAAACTTTTTCGGAGATCCTGTTACAATTCAAAAGTGCTACTAATGCTTACGCAAAAATAAAACGTAGTTTAGGCAAAATTCTGCACAAGTCTTGACAGCACAAACTTTTTCTTTAAAAATTTGGAGCCACTTTTGTTGCAGTATTAAAGATACAAATTGTATACTACAGTTGCCGCTTGTGAAAGATATATTTTCAATTTTTTTTAAGGTTAAAACTTGCATAAAAAACTAATGTTAAATATTTTTGTTTTTGATACACAATTTGCACTGATATCTTTTGCATAGAGTATTTAATTATCAACTTGAATAGTGTTGGTTCTGTTTTGTACTTTTTTTGCAATTGCGTACGTTGTTTGGAAGAAATGAAGCACCATTGATCAAAGAAATACAAAAGTTTGTAAAAAAAGAGGATGAAACTGGAATGCTGGTAGACAATGCTTATCCAAAGCGTTCTGCTAAAATTGTCGCTTCTGTGGCTCAAATTGTACGCGAGCACACAGGAACATTAACTCGGCGCAGAAATCAGCAATTCGATATTTGGCAAACCACTTTGAGGCGCATTCTTTACAAAGACCTCGGTATGTTTGCGTACAAAGAGCAACTTGTTCAAGAAATTAAAATAGCCGACCTTAGTGCCCGTTTTTGCTTTGCTCAGTGATCTTTAAACAAATTGAATGTTGATTCTAATTTTAAGGTCTATTTTTATGTTAAAGGTTAATGCAAACTAAAAAAACTGCCGTATTTGAGAAATAAAAAAATCCACACGCTATAGTTAAAAAACCAATACATCTATTGCGAGTTACCGTTTGGTGCAGATTTTGGAGTGGCGGCGTTATTGGGGCATTTCTCTTTAAAAACAATGATAGAGCCAACATGACTGCTACCGGAAATTATAACAGAGGCATGATAACTTGTGGCCTGAATTGGAAGAATTTAACAAGATGGGGCAACATCCCATACTGCACATGCCACAATCAATCTTCTGCGCATCAAGTTCAACAACTGCGTTATTAGCCGTTTTGATGATGTGAACTGGCCGCAGCTGCGATTTGACACCGTTGGATTTATTTTGTGGGCGCATTGCAGAAAAAGATGTATGCTGGCAATCCACAGACAATTGACCATTTAAAGCAGAACATTTGCAAAGCAATTGTCAAAATACCGCTGGAAACAAGGGCGCAAATACTAGATAATTGGTTTTCGAGAATGGTCTACTACCAATCCTGCTGCGGCAGTTATCTAAATAAAATCATATTTCTTACTTAATCGGAATATAAAAATAATCTAAAAATAAGGCTTTTGTTGTTTATCTTATGTGTTACGCACAGTTATA
Organism: Tachinus rufipes; assembly: GCA_963932245.1. Classification (NCBI taxonomy): domain Eukaryota; kingdom Metazoa; phylum Arthropoda; class Insecta; order Coleoptera; family Staphylinidae; genus Tachinus; species Tachinus rufipes. Next base: position 60,166,912 of record OZ010748.1, read on the forward strand.
CAATTTTATTTTTTATATAACTGACGCAACGCACGTTGAACCTCCCAACCACCACACAGTGCTTAAACGACGTATATTAATTAACTCAACACTATTTAGCAATAAATTGTCGTCAAATCATCTGACTGCATTGCTTTACTGCGCAAAAGTTACTAAGGCTTCTTAGTACGTCCCGCGTCCAACCCTTGCTCCAAGCTGCTACGCCCAACTCTAGTCTATTTGTGCCGGCTCGGTCCATCTCATCTTTAGCGTAACAACCCGCAATTGTTCCCGCCCTGCTTTTCTATAAATTTAACCTGCACATAATTATTGAAATGTTCCGCGCACTCAACAAACAAATAATTTCTCTGCAGCATATGACTGGTAGTCATACTGCAATTTCTACAATTACATCAATCACCTAATTAACACATCCCCAAGGTATACTCCAATACTAGTGTGTTTATAACTGCTCCTTACTAATGTAATGTGCCATGCAATCAACTTTATGACCTAACTGGCCTGTGTAAGCTTGACAATCTTTTGCAGTTATTGTGCAACCTTAAGGCTTCAACTGCAAGTGTACAAGCATACCTCTAACGACTGTTACGTATAAGACTTCAATACTAAATACGGTGTTAACATACAACCCCAAGGCCTTGTGCCAGTGTATGAATAATTATCTTTTACAGTCTAGTAGAACCCCAAATCTGGCAGCGTACCTGGTATGCACAATTGTCAACTACCTCAATGACCTCAATGCCAGTGTACTTTGTTTTACACACTTCCAAGTCTCTTCTCATCCTATGTGTGAATAACCAGTTGTGAAATACCTTAATGACCTCTTGTCAATGTACTTTTTTTCAGCTCAAAGACCCACTTGATCTATGTGTGAGTAACCCTCAGGCTTTCAGACAATACATGTACGTAAATAACATCATATACTGTACATTAATAATTATAAGCAATGCTAACAAAAATTACGTGTAAAGTGATTAAAATTTCAACTTAAGAATGGCCCACCATTTATTTGTTGATAGAAAGGTTTGGTACATCTTTACCTTACAAGTTCCAAAAGAAATAAACTTAATTACACATTGGCTAAGAAGCTTTTAGAAATGCACAATAGAGACTTAATTACACAATGGCTAGAGGAGCTTTTAGATGTGTAATTTAGCTATCAAAAATTATTTACACATAGACTGGTCTTAAAAGTGTGTAATACAAAGTACATTGGCAGGTCATCGAACTATAGCTATAGCATTCTTGGAGGACTGTAAAATATTGTTAATTCACACAGTGGCAGTTGACGCCTTGGGGTTGTGTGATAACACTGTATCTGGCAGTAAGGCCTTATATATAACAGCCAAAAATATGTTGTGCACTGGCAGTTTAAGCCTTGGAGTTGCACAATAACTGCAAAAGATTGTCAAGCTTACACAGGCTAGCTAGGCCTAGATGTTGTATGCCGGGCCCATTATAATGGTAAAAAGCAGTACACACTAGTGTATACTTTAGTAGTATACTATGTATTGATATAATTATAAAAATTTTGGCCTTTGCTAAAGAGATATATATATATATTTATTAATGAGACAAAATGTATTAATAATTGCGCGCAGGTTTAATTTATAGAAAAATTAAGGAAATATTAGCGAGCTATTGCAAGAAGACAAGATAGACCGGTTTAACACGAATGGATTGCATTGACTCGACTGCGGGTTGCAGAAAGGAAGATCAGTAACTTTTGCGCAGAGAAAAAATGCGGTTGATTGGTTTCACAACAATGTCCGTTGCTTGATTATTTTATAAATTAGTGTTAATTATATATTAGGTTGCGTCAATTATGTAAAAAAAAAATGTATATCTGAGCGTAGCAAATTCTTTATGTAGATTATACATAAAGGACCTAACAACTTTTTAACAAAAAGTTTATTCAGTTTTGTTACAAATCTATTAAGATCAATCTATTGTTTAGACAATAACATCACTTTTTTTCGTTTGTTTCATAGATATGTTAGTATTAGTTAAAGTCATGTTCCTTTTAAGTTATTTTTTTAAGCTTGCCTAAAAGTACTTGGTTTGTGTCAATGCTTTTTAAAAAATATTTTAAACATTATACTAAATAATATCTGGATTAAAAAAATTTCAAAAACCAACTAAGATGCTAATTGGTCTATAGTTTTTAAATTTATGTATGTTGCCACCCTTTTTGTAAAAAGGCCAAATTAATTCAAACGTACCATACTTGTTGTGTTAAATTTTTCTTAACAAAATTTTAAAATATTTTTTTGGTTTGTTCACCAGTTATTATTAATAAAAATTCAAAAGTATTGAAAATTTAACAAAATATAAAAAAAATAAAATTAAGCTACTATTATAAAACAATTTTTTAAAGCAAATGCAGATTATATATTTTATAAATAAATCATTACTACAACCCCAAATCTCTAGAAACATCAAGGGACTTGATCCCACGCATTTATTAAACATTGAAAATTGTTCTTATTACCATCCATCAAGGACGAACTTTTTAATTTCGCGGTTATTTGAGTGTGGCTTTCCGGATGTGTCGTGCGTCCCCGAAGACATCCCGACTGCTGCTGCTAGGCCTCTATGTATATGCACAATATAAAAGAAGTAATCAAAGTTACGTGCATGCTGATACACCGATAACGTATTTTATATGTATAACGACCCCCATGGGATGTAGCGGGACTTCGTGTCAGGTCTATCCCGGCCGTCCTTTTCGTCCGGACCCGACGACCTGTACCCATAGATGTGTAAAATAACTTGTCACGCACTGATAACTGGTCTTATTGGTTGGTGGTTTGATGATAGCTTTTCGTGTCTTTAGAGAATATGACTAGATGTTTGCACAAGATAAAAGTATATATGTTTTCCGAATAAGTTAAATACACATTTTCCTTACCACCATATCTTCAGTAGCTCTCGTATTAAAGTTTTATAAAATATATTTAATAAAATTGCAAGTTTTTAGCAATTTGTAGCAATTAAATCTTGTTTCTATTTATTCAAAGCTATTTGAACTGCAAACTAATATATTGAAAACACAGACAAATAAGTTAAGAATTAGTTATGATATCCAACCATTTCGAATATTGGCTTTGACTAGACACAATCAAATTAATCCCTACAGCGGCACAGTTAATCAAAAAAATGTAAAATCGATTTGATTGCCGGGGATTGTAATCAAGCCGAGACCGAAATATACGATGCGTATTTATATTTTTTGTCGCGACAATTACTACAAAAAACCCGGTGGAAAACGAGCATATTTATTTTAATGCGGTCCCAGAGCTAATCAGGCCGCTTCAGGTGGACCCGAACGAATCGTATCAAAAAATCATAGCCGCAAATGAATATTAATTCGATACGTCCCTGCAGAAAAATTCGGGCTTACCGCGGCGGGACGATCGACGACACGTACGTATAAACACACGTTGAAAAAATGGGAATTATAACAACGCTACAAATAAAAACGGGGGCGTTCATCCCCCTTGCGTATCATAATTGTCATAATTCTCAATTAGTTTAGCTTTGCGACTTTCTGAATAAATAAAATGTGAAGGAATGTGCGTAAATTATTTTAACTGGAAGATATGATATTGGTTTATCTTTTTGAGCCAATTTGCAGAAACTAAAATATATAAATAAATTACCTAGTTACAATGATGTTATTTTCATTAATATTTATACAATTCACATTTAAGTATAAAGTGGTTTGTTTCATTGTTTTTTTGTTATTGTTCGGATGCTACCTACTTGTGTTACCATGTCGCTATCCAGATGCACTTACATTACTCTTTCCAGCAGTTATTGCAGTGGGGTCAGATCATCGTATTAACGTCTTTGATTAGTACTATTGTTTTGGTTTTGATGTTCTGATGAGTGATCTTCTAACATAAGCATTGTTAAAGCTTAGAAACATATTGCTTAAGCCATCAGCGCAAGAACTGTTTGTATTGTTTGATGATGATAATTTTAATTTAGATCGTTCATGGATTAGTCTACGTTGTAAGAAATGAGCAAGTGGTATAGTACTTGCATCATTGGAATTTTCTGAGAGGGTAGTTTAGAGTTCTTAAAGTTTTAATTTCTAATTTCTTAACTTTCAACGCAAATAATTTTATATTTTACACCTTTTATTCATAATTGTTGTGAGGAATAAGTATAAAATACTATAAATTTTTATTCTTTTGATTAGTTTAGATTTGTAAGATTAAAAAAATATGTTTAGATTGTTGTTTGCTTTTACAAAATTGTTAGAGAGAATGTCTGTTGCTTACCCTTGACGTGTTATTAACTGTTTTAATATTATAATAATTGCTTTTATTCTCAATTCTGACACCAACTCAAAATATATAGCCTTTTTGATAAAACATAAAAATTGACAGATATACCATTGTCCTGTCTTTTGGATAAGTTTCAGGAGATGTTCTGGGAATAATTTTAAATGTTAACTCACAAATAAATTTATAGTGTTCTAAACAAATTGTGGATTTTTAACAAGGTTATTTCCTTGCTTGTATATTGCTTTTTACAACCAGCAAAGAGGCTAAGTATTATTTTGCAGCACTTTTGCAGAGGAGCTGGATGCGGAGAAGCCAATTGGATTCTTTGACACCAAATGACCGTACTCACGCCTTCACGTAGCGGCGCTCATAACTGCAAAGTAGAGACGGATTGACAGGTAGACAAGATCATTGCAGTTATCTGGAAAACACATCCTCGGCGGAGTCTGAAACCGCTAGAGAAAGACACATAAACACTACAAAGAGGAGCAAAACAGACACTCGTCAACACGCTCATAGCAAGCGCAAAGTTTTAAATGCCAACACCCCTCTAAATATGTTACGTTGAATTTACAAACAAAATTATTCCAGTTGAGTAGAACTGAAAGCTCATAATCTCAAACTGATTCATCAGTCCGCCCCATGGATTCTGGGGGAAGGCAAAATTTAGCAAAAGCACAAAATGAAAGAAAAAAAAAAGACAAACACAGAGAAAAAAATTGTATTTCCATATATAACATACAAACCATGAGATCTGATGAACACCTGGAAAGATTTGAGATAGAAATACAGCACATACACTGGGATATAGTAGGACTATGCAAAACCAAACTAGAAAGCAAAAAATTTACTACTCTTAAGTCGGGACATTTGCTATACCAAAAAAATCGGTGACAAACTCGCACATTGGTGGCGTAGGATTTATAATACATCGAAAAATTAAACACCGTATCACAAAAAATATAGCCTTTAAATAATCCAAGTATACGCTCCAACGAGTTCTTTAAAAGATGAAGGTGTAGAACAGTTATATAAAAATATAATAAACGTAATAAAATATGAGAAAGCATCATTCTCAATAATCATCGGCGATTTTAACACAAAAATAGACAATAAAGCCAACGGCGCCCTTGAGAATATTGGACCATTTGTGCTAGGCACTGGAAACACCAGAAGAAAAATGCTACTTGACTACCTGCAACTCAAAAATCTTTACTGTATAAACACCTTCTTCAAAAAACCAGTACAAAAGAAGAGAACCTGGAAAAGCTCAAACAGGCAATATAAAAATGAAGTCATAGTCCGGGAGCCAGCGACCGTTTAGAGTTAGTCAGTTCACAAAAGCTGAAAATTTTTCCTAAGCTTTATTTGGTATCATTGGTAAGTGAATAGACCTTCAGCTGGCGCACTTCCGGGGGGTGTAGCTGCGGCAGCCTCCCACACACGTAAAATAATAATTAAAAAAAAACTAATACTGCAAAAGCTAAAACTTTGTTCACATGTTGATCATGCTATAAATAAATAAAAAAACGTATCCAGCCGAATTTAGTGTGGGGGATTATGCCCCAGCTTTTCACGTAAAGAAGTGAAAAATATGCGCTGGGTAAACTGATACCGCAAAAGCTGAAATTTGCTAAACTAATAGTTAAAATAATAACTTAAACGAAAATGCATCCAGCTGTACATTTAGTGGGGGAAAAATGTTCAGCTGATGCAGTGAAGAGCGCTGCGCATGGGTATGCGCTCGGGCGCGTCGTATCTTTGACTGCATCAGCTGGACACTTTCCTCTCAATAAACATAAAGCTGGATTTTTTTTTGTTTACCTTATTCAGTTAACTATTGTATTGCCAAATTTCAACTATTGAGGTATCAGATATCTATACTTTTCTCATTAAACACACAAAACTTTTTAATAAACTCTAAATCATTTAGAATCTTCTTAAACTTTACATTTGCGCCAGAAACTATTTAAAGACAAAAAAGCATCACTAAAAGCATTTGAAAAATTCTTTTATAAAGTTTTTTCGGATTGCTCAAAACTATTTAGAGTTTCTATTCTAAATATTTTTTAAGAATCATGTCAGTCCTCCTAAAACCTTCATGAATTTTCCTGGATCTCTCAAAATATTTTGTTATCCTAATAATAAAACTTCTAAAAAAAAGCCTGTAAAGTCTTTTAAACCTCTCATTTGTGCCAAAAACGTAGTACTCAATAGTTTTTTTTTAAAACATTAAAAGATACAGTATATGTATATTTACCTGATATTTTAAATCCTATATAGTTTTTATACTAAGAGTTTTTCATGGGCGCCATAAAAATTTTAAAAACTCTTTTTTTCTGTTATAGTATTTTGAAACTTCCTAAAAGTTTTCCCAAAAAACTCAAAACCTTGAGAAGGTTTGAAGTACTTTCTAAAACCTATTAAAACTTCCAAACATTCTTCTTCTTTAATTTAGTATTTAAGAGTTTTTTTTTTGTTTTAAGTATCTTTCCAATTTTCTCAAAAAATTTTAAGTTCTAAACTTTTTTTTATTTTTTTTTTTTTGTTTATTATAGTATTTTAAAACTTTCTCAAGCTTTTCTCGGAAATCTCAAAAAGTTTGAAAAAGTTCTAGAAGATATCTCAAACCTTTTCTAAATCTCTTCAAAACGTTAAAAAAATTCTAAAAGTTTGTTTTATGTTATAGTCATTTAGAACATTCTCAAAAACACTAACACTAATTAAAAAGATATATATTCGGTATAGGTTTAGGCATATTAATGAATATTACGCAGTTCCAAGTCCAGGTACCTATAATTATAAATATTTTCTAACAACTAATCTCACTTAATGGGGTCTGCATTGAGCAGCTAAGCCTCATGCTGACAACCAATCGCATTTAAGCTTGCGTGTGTTCACGTGCTTTAAACGCGGTTTTGTTTACATACTTTTTGTCCGACGTGGTTTTGAAAACCGTATAGATAGCTTGGCGTCACTCTGGTATGTTCGGAGCAGAAAGACGCCAAATTTTAGTAGGAGAGAAGACATGGCCGGTTCACAGCTATTTATATTCACTTAGATAGTATATTTGATTCCGAATATTTTAACTATTAGTTTACCAATTGTCAGCTTTTGCGTTATCAGTTTACCCAGCGCATATTTTTCACTTCTTTACGTGAAAAGCTAAGGCATAATCTTCCACTCTAAATTTGGCTGGATACGTTTTTTCTTTTATTTATAGCATGATCAACATGTGAACAAACTTTCAGCTTTTGCAATATTAGTTTTTAAAAATTCTTATTTTACGCAGTTACACCCCCTGGAGGTGCGCCAGCTGGAGGTCCATTCACTTACCAGTGATACCAAATAAAGCTTAAGAAAAATTTTCAGCTTTTGTACAATGACTAACTCTAAACGGTCGCTGGCTCCCGGACTATATGTTCTTACGAACAACCGAGAAATGGGCACAGATATCTCAGTGTTAAATAGATTTGATACTAGAAGTGACCATCGCCTAAGACGAGCTACGATTAAAAAAAGCCAATATCCAACACATAAAAAATGTGCTTAAGACCAAATTAGAACCAACACATACTCTAAAGATCTTAGACCCTAATGCGGCTACAAAAAAAAACTGTATAAAAGGGAAGCAAAACTGCAGCAAAATTAGTCAGAACACCCAAAAACTAATAGAACACCGGATAACACTAAACAAAGGAAAAGCACAATACGTCAAATTCAACAAAAGAACAAGTAAGGACAATTGCAGGAACATAAGAACCTTCAACATCAGGCTATCCAAAACGTCATAACAAAAAACGTAAAAGTTTTAAGATCAAAAATGGCAAAAGGTAAAACAAAAATCTACAAGCAAAAAGACGAGCAAGGTAACATTACTACAGACAAAACCAAAATCGTAAACATAATCCAAAAGTTCTATCAGACCCTGTACAACTTTAGTGCACCGAATCCAGATCCTAATATCTATATATATGGGTAATTCTATTACTTTTCGACTAATTTGAAAATGTCGACTTCTTTGATTTTGTTCAAATTTTCAGGAGTCAAAATATGGATGAAAAAAATGAAATTCTCAAAATTTTGGATCTTAAAATATTGTTTGTTCAAAATGACACACATTTGAAGGTCAGAAATTGCACAATTAAACGTCTTTTTTAGCGTATTTTGTATCTCAATTTTTGGGCTTCTGAAAAAAGATAAAAAGGTCCACGATGGCTCAAATTATTTCTTTCTCTTCGGTAGCGACGTATGGTCTAGAAACTGTTACACTAATAAATGGCCCGGAAACAAAAAGATCCATGTTAGGCATAAGTTTAAGAGTGCGGAACAAAACTATCCGACAACAAACAATGGTGACAGACGTCATGGAACGTATAGCACGACTTAAGTGGAGATGGGCCGGCCACATTGCCAAACAAATCCCAAACAAATGGATACACCAAATCGTAAAATGGCGCCCTAGAGATACAACTCGGAGCATAGGAAAACCACAAAAAAGATAGACCGACGATATAAAAATAACAGCGGAAAAAAATAGACACAACTAGCGTTAAACAGAGGAACGTAAAAAATTTTTAGAAGGTTTATGTCCAGGAATGGACGTTAATGAGCTGAGGAAGAAGAACTTTTCAATTTAAAAATTCTTCTGTTGTCAGACTGGTTACTTATTGCATCTTTGTGTGAAAAAAACACATATAATTACTGATATATATATCTTTTTCGCATTTGTAATTGCTTGGTTCAATAATGTTTAATATAGAATAGCTCGCAAAAGTCCACACTGAATCTGTACTGCCATGTACAGGCACTGGACTGGTTTAGCCCTACAACATCTTAAATATTTTTTGGTCTTGCAAGATGTATATCTTGCAAGACCAAAAAATATTTAATAGTAGATTTACTTAGTTTATGGTTATTTTGATAATAATGTAGGTTTTGGGCAACACTGTTAGTTGTTTATTGTAAAGTAATCCTGAATATAAAAGTTGTTTTCTAACTCGTAAACATAATTTTAAGATTGATGACTGCGGTCATTATTGTTTTTTTTTTTTAATTTGGTTATTGTCACTATAAAAAAAGTAAAATAAATTTAGCTGAGTTGATTCCTTTTAAGATTATGTTAGCTGGATTGTTTGTTAGTAGAAAATGCTAGTAATTTGTTGAGGATAAAGATTGTACTTTGTTAATCCTGTGTGTAACAAAGGTTTTGTATAGTTTTTTTGTGAACGTAGTGGCCTCAGCAAATGGCATTTGAAAACAACTTAAGCATGGCATTACTTCTTATTTTTTTCTCTGCGTAAAATCTGATAATGTTTTGCCCTTGTTAATCTAATCTAGATTTGGCATCAATTTGAACTAGATTGGTTATTGCCTTGCGGATATCTATTTTTTTTTTATTTTGCTTTATTTTGAGTGTTTGCTTCCATTGTTTGTTTTTCTATATTCTTCCGTTATCAAACTCTTAAATTTTCTTTCTTAGTACTTTTGTTGCTAAGTTTCTTAACGCCCTCTATTTATTTTAATCTTTTTGGATTAACTAATTTGGAAATATAATAATTAAAATATTTTTTTTTTATAATTGGTTTTTGATTGCTATTGTTTTGACAACGTCGTTACCTTTATCAGAGCTAAACACAAAACAATTTTAATTAACAAATTACAAATATAATAACATCAATGTTAAGGACATTACAATAAACATAGTTTTAAAATATGTTTTTTGTAATGTCTGCTTTTACTTTTTCTATAGCTTCTAAGATTGTTCTTTCCTTGGTAAATGCATATTATTTTCCTGATGATATCAGTATATCGGAAGCTTTTTGTGTTTAATTTTTGTTAAAACGGGGCTGTTGTCCTATTTTTTTCTTTTTGTTTGCATTCTTTGCAGTATTCTCTGTTACTGCATTCAACGATCTAGTGTTTTTTTTTTCGGAAAGTGGGAAACTTTTTAAATTTTATACATATATCAATGACTTATTTTCTCTTGTGCATTTTGTTGCTACATGTTTTTTTATCCAACATTTGTAGCTTTTTTTTTTGTTTGCTTTTACTTTTGTTACTCTGCATCTGAGTATGTTTATTCTTCCTTTTCCTATTAACTTTTCTGCTGATTTTTTGTCTATTTTGACTATAGCAGTTTATTTTTTTGTATGCCTTTTTTATAAATATTATCGTAGTTTCTTTTTTGTTTATTTAGTTTCTAATTATAGCATAATCACAATATAGTTTTAATTAAGATTGGATCCAGCTCAATACTTTCGTCAAATTAATACAATAATATTGTCATTTTCTAATTTAGTTCTGACATATACACTTGTTTTATAAACTTTTTCTGAATCGTCACAAAAACCATGTAATTTAATGTATAGATTATTTGCTTCAATGTCCTTCTTAAATTTTTAACTTATCCAGTAATTTATATTGTTTTTTTTATGTTGCTCATCTCAAATAGAAATTTAAAAGGATAGATTTGTCTTAATTAAGTTTTAACTCCAACAAATATTTTGGCTGATTTAGATAAGATTGCACGTTTGGTTATTTGTGTGTTTTTTTTAAATTCTTGATAAAAGAGTAAAATTAAGTTTGTTTTTTTTTTGCTGTTCTAGAACAATCTAAAAATGTTTAATGTTGAGTCATTGTCAGTTGGTTTTCATAGTGATAATTGTCACTTGTGCCGTTCATTATTATCGTTGAATTTGAACGCATTTTTTAAATTTGAATCTACCTTTTTCTAGTAGTTGAAATCACTCATCTCGCATTTTGAGTAGCATTTTTTTGAAATTTGTTCCTGTGATGCAATCATTAGTATAAACATGGATTTTTGTTTTTTTAGTATTCGCCAATTGTTAAAGACATCTGATGGCTTAGAATAAAGTTAAAACTGTCGCATATGCAATATAAATGTCCTTGTTCATCTGTGTTTACTTCCATTTGTTCCTACATTTTCTATGTTTCCGTTAAGTACGTATTGACACTTTCAAACTCGCAGAAGAATCACAAATTTATATTAGATATTTAGTAAAAATTCGCAATGATGTAGTAAATAGTATCCACTTTTCGTATCACTTTCCATCATTATTATGTGTCTTATGTTCTCATACTCAGCCAGGAATTTGTAATAACCCTTTTAGAACGATAGATTATTTGTTAATTTTTGTTGTTTTGCAATCAAACTGTTTGGTGGCTGCTTGTTTTGACAATCTCAAGTTTTATTTTTATGTTTGAAGTGCCCTCCTTCTATTTCTAAACAGGCACGACATCTTTGTCTAAAAGACATTTGTACTTTTTCTAAAAACCCCTCATTAGCTCGGTTTGCTTGTAATTTTTCATTAATTTTTAACTGCAGCTCCTGGAGACTATTTACAGGAGTAGCATACACTAATAACTTCAAATATTCCCCAAAAAAAAGTTTTAACTCAGGCAACCTTGCTGGCCATAAAACTGATTTGGTTTTTCATACCCACCTATATGAAAAAGTTTGGACTAAATGCTATCTAACAGCAATCAATAAACAAGCGTGGGCCAAACAAATGTCATCCAAAAGATCATACATTGTGTTCTGCAGAAAGTTGAGGTAAGGAGCACCTGTTAATTGGTTTGGTAAATTAACAGGACCTAGAAACCTGCTGCCTACAATACCCATCCAAATGTTTAATGAAAAACGTGTCTGATGTCTACATTCAATTACAGCATGGAAATTTTTGACGGCCCAACAATGTGCATTTTGAAAATTAACAACTCTATTTTATGTGAGACCTGGCTTCATCCGTAAAAAGAATTTTGGCAAGAAACTGCAAGTCTTCAGCATCTTTGCGTAGAAACCAGCAACAAAAAACCAAAATGCCTGATGATCAGTTAAATTTAAGGCCTGTACTTGTTGTACATAGTATGTATTGCTGCTTGTGGAGTGTTTTCCAAACAAGAGTAGCACAAATTCCTACCTTGCCTAATATTCTCCGCACACTGAATTATGCTCTATACGTGCTATAATATCTTGTTCTGCTCTAGGAGTAGATACCGACCTTGGTCTGCCGGAAAGATAGCACTATTTTTGAAGAGAACCGGTATCTCTCAATCTCTGGTGAATTTTTTAATCATAGAATGTATAGAAATCTGGAGTTTTGAATAAGCTTTTACATAAAAACATCGCGTTTTGGTGGCAATTTTATTAACACAATTATACATGAAATGCATGTCGGCTAGTTTTGCATTAGAGTAATCAACCATAGCAATAAAAATGTGTGCATTAACAACAACTGTCAAATACTGAATGTTTATTTTACAAAACATCAGCCAACTATAATTAAAAAATGCAAGTTTTTGCAAAATAAAATACGGAGAGAAAAAGAATAATAAAAATAAATAATGTTCCATATCTCTAAAACCGTTGCTACGACAACCCATGTTTATTAAGACTCTTTGTTTGTTGTGGTTTGTTTTTTGTTAACGATAACTGACCGATGTAAATTAATTTCCAAAACTTATTTCCTTCCAATAAAATATTGATTTTATCAAAATTCTTAAGAATGATAAATGTAAATGTGTCTATTTTTGCTGCTAGTTGATTTAACGCCAGATATTCCAACATCTACAAAAACGCATCTTTACATGTAAAAAAGATAATAAATGCAGATAGATATTTCAGAACTAAAATCCATGTTTATTGAAATAAATAACACATCTAAAGCCATGGGTTTCAAAATAAACTCAAAAAAACCTTTATGAGTAAGCTCAAAATTAAAAGACCAAACTCCAATTAACGTAAAAATAGATGTATACAAAACATGCATTTCACCAGTTATATACGGCGTCAAAACATTATCACTTACAAAAAAAGCACAATTCAACTAAAAACAGCACAAAAACCAATAGAACAAACTAAAGTCATTGACATCATAACACGCGTGGGAAAACTGAAATGGCAACAGGTAGGCCATGACGCAAGACAACACAAGTGGACAACAAAAAATAACAATTTGGCGCTCAAAAGAAACGACAAGAAGCAAAAAAAAATGGATTAACAAAATCAAGCAGTTAACAAAGCCCAAAACAAAGACACATTCAGGAATGAACAGCTGTATGACTGGTCTGTAGATTTAATTGTTGTTTTGTCTTTGTGTGATATGTTTGCCATTAAATTGCCAATTTTATTGACTGAAACTTTGATTTATGAATATCTCACAAATGAAACTATGTAGATATTGTTTAATATATAAAATACAATATGCATCGTGTCTCTTACTGCTTAGGGAGAATCATGATAACAAGTTAATTATGAATCGTAGGATAATTAGTATTTGATCAAAACGTAACTGACTGCAGTTCATTAATTTTAACATAAAATTTGATTGGGATTCATTGTCCAGTAATGCACGTCACACATGCAGTTTGACATTTTTGTCATTGATTGTTACAAGAATGACATATTGGTTCATATTTTCTCTAACTGCCGAGGCAGTTAGCATTGTGACTTTGGCAAAATTGTAGAGAATGCTATTATACCTCTTGTAGAAAATCTTATATCCTGATAGGTATTCATACAATTAATGGCCCTTTCGTAGACAGTTTGTACATAGTCGTAGGTTTTATATTTTTGTTAATTTATCTTCATATGGTAGGTTTAGGAATATTGTGCAAATACAAATTTTGTGATTTTGATTGAAGATGTAGCATTTAACATATGTTTGGGCCACCAAAGTATGAATGTTTTGAAATATTGTAGTGGCTTGTGTCATATTAGTGGTACGTGTTTTTAGTACTTGTACTAGCTGTTAAGTCGGGTAATGTCCGATTTTGTATTTTGATTTAATGTTTCTTCTATTTGTCCTTAGTTAAATAGTCTAGTTTGGATGTTAATAAGTAAAGGAGTTTTTGGTTTTCAAATTGATTTTTTAATTGCAACCGTGCTATTGAATAATTTGCAGTTATTGTCGATATTGAAGCTATGATTTGTTGAGCTTCTTCTGTCAAGCGTGATTGTAGATACATATTTTTTTCAATATTATTGTTGTATTTGTGTCGACCAACAAATGCATTGTTAAATAATATTAATTTATCGAATGCTATTTTAAAGTTGGGCAGTGCAATAACTATAAATAAATAAATCCATAAAGTGACTTAGATGGGTGAAACGTCTGGCTCACATCTCGGCGCATAAATTGTTGCAGGTTTAAGCCCTAGCTCTAGCAGAGTTTTTACATTAGTCTAATACATGATTAGTGTCCATGTAAATCATAATTACATTTTAGTATAAGACTGTGAGTGGACTAGATAGTAGGTCTTGTCAGTATCTACAGCGCATTCATTCTCTCAATTAACAAGATTTGATGGTACATATATTATTACAGGTACATATTAAAAAAGCAGCTGTAAGGTAGCAACACAAGCTATAATACTCTGATAACAAGAGTGGCCCAGTTCTGCAACTATAAACTTCTACAGAATATTATTCTGAATCACCTATATCTATAGAACATGTATTGTAAAGTTATTGCCAAAGGCTACCTTTAAGAAGGTGTACTATCAATTGGCTAAACAGATAATATAACAATACAGTTAGGTTGTGAATTTAAAAGAACAAGTTGATACAAGAAGCCTTCAACAGTTCCTCTTGGAAGTTGCTTTAAAATGACATTTTTGTTAAAAGTCGAAACAGATCAAATGTTGCCCTAATTTTTGTTTCAAATACCCTGCAAGAATAGCAAAAGCAAAACTTAGATAAAAATAAACTTTTACAAAAATATATTCTACTCACAAAACATAGACGCTTCAATATACTTATCTTTTTTCACTCAATAAAAATAGTAACTTAAAAAACAAATAATAATAATCCAAAACAAAAAGCTAGTAGTTTAGGTTATCATACTATTTATTTAATGGTCTTTTTCTTTTTTATTTGTGTTCTACATTCAATAATTTTTGGACTTCAATGGTTTGTATCGTTTTTTGCTAATTGTCCTCCGTAATTACATTTTAAAGACCTTGTTTTTGTTGCAATGTTTGTTACTTCGGTAATAGATTTTAATTGTAATATCTGTCTTACATTTATGCCAATAATGGCTCGTTCCATTCAACTATGTGCAATTTTTAGTGTCCCGAGTTGTAATTTGTATTTGTTCATATTTTTGCTCCATACAAAAACGTCTTGATGCTGTTTGCAATAAGTATGACATTGCTGGCATATCTTAAGTTCGTTAGCTATTGACCGTTAACATTTATTTTTCTGTTTAGTTTTAGCATACATTTAGGTTGATTGTGTGTTAAAAAGGAAAGTTAAAGGAAGTTTAATGCTTAATAAACTTTGTTTCACCTTCTATTCAATTAAAAATTTAGAAAAAGACTATTAAGTTTTTTAACAAATTATGTATCTCTTGTATGTGTGTTTGAATAACTTATTAGTAAGTTCAAGTTATCTTAAATTTTTATAGAAAACTCTAAGCGTTTAATAATATTTTGTTTTATTTAACATACTTTACTAACTATTATTTGACGATTATTACATATTCTATTCAAACATTAAACAAAAATCTTGCGTTTATAGTTTTTAATTATTAGAGTATTTAAAAAAAAATAACTATTTTAATTAAATTAAACCAATTTTATATATGGCACCTTCAACATAAAAAATAAAAATCGGTGACGTTTATCCCAGCGGAGCATAATTGCAATATTTCTCAATTATTTTGCCTCTGCAACCTTTTGAATAAATAAAAACATACGAAGGATATAAATTAATTCGGTGGCAAAGAAGACAGGCCCCTAGTTTCATATCTAGAATTATATCTATGATGAAAGTTACAGTCACACTTTTATCTAATTTAAAAGTTAGTTTTTCGAGTATAAATAAAATGTGACGCGTTCATGTGGCGTAATTAAAATATACTGCGTGGCCGGCTTTAATGACTTTAATCCCTGCAGACTTTTAAAATTAAAACCCATTAGAAATCCAGGCAAGCATCTCTCGATCCGAAACCGAAGAAAGATTAGGTGTGCATTTTCAAAACCCAAAAGAAAATATGCGTGTGTGAAATATCGCTCATTATATCCCAACCAGAAGCTTATTATTACGTGTGTATATATTTAGGGGCTGGATGTAATCTTCATTAAAACGAGAGGAATTCGTACAGCGGGCGTAATGTCAGTTAGGTGTATTTTCAGTTTGCGGGAACTACGGGCTTGGGACTCATTGATATACGTATATAAATATACATTAATACAAATAGCTATCATATTCTCGCTCTCTGAAATTTAGTTTCAGCTACTTTGTTTTACGATGGAAATCCCGGTTTCGGTTTTATGCGCCCGCGCGCGCCTAATAAACTGCACACAGGTGGAGGAATTTTGTGAAATTTTGATTAGGGTGACGTCTCTCATTTGCTTACTTCCAACTCAACATATAAATAAAACAATGTATGCCGTTAAAATGGTCTCCCTGTACACTTTTGGACAAACGTAATAACATGCTTCGTTATAAGCTGGCAATTAATTCCATAATTCGGTTGTTGTTCATAATATTTTAATTAAGATTATTATAAATATTCTCTATTCACAAACTAATAATACTAATTAACTCTATTATTCCATATAGTTATTCATATGATATCTTATCAATTATTTATTAAAATCTTAATAAATTTCTAGTGCAACTTTATTCAAAAATTTTTCTTATTTATGTTAGTTTTATATTATTACGACTCTGTTTACAATATCAAAAAATACTTTTTCAAAATAGTTTTCTAATTGGATCTCCGATAGAAACAGTATGAAAAAAAGCATGTAAAATAAAAAAAGAATACAGAAAAAACAACAATAACAATAGCAACTTGGAACGTCGGAATTCTACTGAAAGAAGAAAAGCTAGAAAACTTAAAACGTGATATGCTGAGAAATAAACTAAAATTGATAGAAGTAAGTAATACTAGATGAAAAGGACAAGAAGACTGTGAAAAGGCGGAGTACTATTTTAGTGTAGAAAAAAAGAGGGTTGGAAGTTCTCGTGAGTAAGAAGTTATAATAGTGTGTGAGCAAAGTAATATATAGGCTAATAACAATAAAGATTAATGCAAAACAAAAAAATATACTGATTATACAAGGTTTAAAAATAGAGTAAAAAAAGCATGTGGGATACCAGGTGCAGATATATACATAGTGACCATATAATTGTGATAATAGAGTTGGATATAACGTTGATTAGAATGAAGAGAGCACTATCATTGTAACGCCACTGTATCGTGTGTTGTTATTATTTTGGTGCTATTGTGATTTTGTGTGTTATTAAGTTTATTTAATTAAAAATTTCTTGGCACATCTTGTGTTGACTGTGTAAGTAGTTATATATGCTAATTATTAACTCATTATAGCAGCGATATTCTTGATGTGCATTGTTGTTAATAAATTATCCTTTAATTATTGTTGCAACATCCACGCCGTTTGCGGCATATTTTCTTACTATTTGTACCAGTGGCTTAACATAGAGTTTTAATTTCTGATTTTATATTTTAATTTTATTTTGAAGTTTGTTTTTAATTATCCCGTTGTCTCTACTGTAACCTTTCCGTGGTCTATCCATGTTTGTTTTTAAGTGAGTCACCAGGTGATAGACCGTACCGGTATGAAATTTGTCTCCTTGTTTTAAATCTTTTTCTACATATTTTATTTTATTCACATTTATATTTACATTTTCATTTTTTACTATGACTGGCCTTTGCAAGTGTAACAGTCTAGTACAATCTAGAATTACTTGTAGTGGTTGTGGATTTATTTTTTATAATAGCTGTGCTATTTGCTACAAAAAATGTTATTGTGGTGTTATATTTTATTTTAAATTGGAATCTAATCTATGCAAACTATACAAAGAAAACATCATGATGTATCAAGTATTGTTAGATAAAGTTCGCTTTAACAATACACTTTTAACTGACAAAAAAATTTATTTGGAGGAAAAGGTAGCTCTGAAAGATATAAAAATTTTAAACTTAAAATCTTGCCGTCTACTTGAGCCTGCTTCTATTAGGTCTGTTATTAATACGGATTCAATTGAATTGAATGCCACCGGCAAAAACAATTCTATCCAGTACTTCTACCACTACTAGTAGTTCACAAACAATTAAACCTAGAGTACAGCACAAAACTCCAACAATTTATGGATGTGGTCCAGACAATGACCAGCTACAAGCCTACGTTTTTCCTTCATATATTCATGTGTCAAAACTTAAGCGTGGAACAAATAAAACTGAAATTGCAAACTATATGAAAGCTAAACTACCATCTGATTTGATTGAAGTTGTTGAGTTGGTAGTGAGATCTGGAAACTACAGCAGCTTTAAAGTATCTATTTAAGCCGATCAAGCTGGTTTAGTTCTTTTGGAAAACTTTTGGCCGACAAACATTGCCGTCAAGAAATTTATTCGCTATAGCCGACCACAAAATTTACCAGCAACTCCTGCAGGGGATTTTTGGAAGTTAAATTCGCTCAACAGTTTAGACCCGTCTCCAGGAATACCAACGGCCTCTCAATTTACTACCAAAACGTTGGAAGTATAAAAACCAAACTAAAAAAACTTTTGTTAGCTGTAGCTTTGTCAAGTTATGTCATTATTGTTTCATCCAAAACTTGGTTATCTGAAAACATCACTGACTCAGAACTAAGACTAACTGGCTATAACCTATTTAGATGTAATCGGTCTAATTTAACTAGTCCTAAATTAAGCGGAAGTGGCGTATTGATTGCGGTTAGTAGTCATCTATAGTGTACATTACTACATCCGCCATACCTAAGTGTTGAACATGTGTTTGTAATTGTCAACTTTTAGTTTGTATCGTACATAATTGGTGCAGTTTATTTACCTTCTCGTTTGGTTATCGATAAATATGCTGACCACTGCTACTCCGTTGAATCTTTTGCTGATGTCTTCTAATAGTAAATTAATTCTACTGGGAGATTACAATTTACCAGAAGCAACGTGGTTAAATAATGAATTTAGAACTGGAGTTACTTGTAACAAAAACTACCCTGGACATTTAGTTGCTAACTCATTTGAATTTTTAAACTGTGTTCAATGTACAACCATACCAAATATTATGGATATATTTTTGGATTTGTGTTTTACTAATGATTGTGATAATATTACTGTGATAAATGCTGTAGATGTTTTATTAGATATAAGTCAACATCATAATGCTTATGTGATAGATGTCAAATGTGATACTTCTTGTGATAATTTAAACTGTAACTACGTTTTTAATGATTTTAAATGTGCCAACTTCAGCGCAATCAATGATTTTTTGTTGAACGTTGATTGGTTTGTTCTTTTTAACAACTGTGATATTAATGTATGTGTTGATTTATTTTATTCTGTTTTGTATTATGCAATTGATTGTTATGTACCTAAAAGGGTGTGGCATGACATCAACTTTTCTATTTGGTTTAGCAAGGAATTAATTTCACTTACTAAACTAAACTTGCATATAAACGATTTAAATCTTCAGAACTACTTTCTGATTACAATGAATTTGATTCTCTTCGAACTTCATGTAAAAATCTAAACGCACGTCTTTACAAGCAGTACATTTTACGCACCGAGAATAACATTTGGTCTAATCCAAAACATTTTTAGAGATTTGTAAATAAAACTAGAAAAACTAATGCTTTTCCCGCTACAATGAATTATGGTGATCAAACCTGTATTAATGGTGACGATCTTGTAAACAACGTTGCAGATTTTTTTTCTTTCGTTTATAATTCTCAAATTTATCCAACTTCATTGTTAAAGTTTAATAAAAATGTAATTTATACAAATTTCTCAGTCAGTTTACTAGACATTTTTAATGGAATTACAAGCCTTAAATCTAATCTTAGCACTGGACCTGACGGTATTCCTTTTATGCTCTTAAAGAATTGTATTTATTCAATTTCAAAACCATTACATTTACTTTTCAACGCTTCATTAAATGAAACTAAATTTCTTGATGTATGGAAACAAACTTATATTATGCAATTGCATAAATTTGGTGTTAAATTTTTTTTTACAAACTATAGAGGCATTTGCATTCAATCTGCTATCCCAACATTATTTGATCAAATTATAACTGGTCAAATACATTGGATGTGCAAAAATATTTTAGTAGATGAACAGCATGAGTTTCGTGAGGGTCGATCTACACTTAAGAATCTACTTTCTTACGAAAATTAAATTTTAAACGCTTTTGAAAGCAAAACTCAAGTTGACTCAATTTACACCGACTTTTCAAAGACCTTTGATTGTGTGAGCCTCAATATTTTGATTGCTAAGCTTTGAGCTTTGGGTTTTCATAACGCAGTGTTTTCTTGGTTATCTTGCTTTTTGAAAAACCGAACGCAGTATGTAAAAATCAACAACTTTCTTTCACAACCTATTTAAGTTCCATCAGGTGTTCTTCAGGGATCTCACTGTAGACCAATTTTATTTTTACTTTTTATTAATAATCTTTCTGACTGTATTAGTTCATCATCATTTCTGTTATTTGCAGATAATTTAAAAATTTATAGAAGTATTTTTTTAATTATTGATGATTGTAATATTTTACAACAAGATTTAGACTTGGTGTCTTATTAATAACTTTTTGTTTAATGTTAATAAATGTTTTGCAATCAGTTTTAATAGAACGCTAAGCAAAATTTCGTAAGATTATATTATCGATAACAAGGTGCTACAACAAGTGACATAAATTAAAGACTTGGGTGTAGTTTTTGATTTTAAACTTACGTTTGTTGAGCATATCAGCTACATGTGTAATCGTGCTATAAACATGCTGGGATTTGTATATAGGATGTCAGCTGATCTTTTTCCAAGTACTCTTAAATTACTATACTGTGCCTTGGTGCGTTCTCATTTAGAATACGTTCCGTCAGTCTGGTGCTCTTTCTATGAAATCCATAGCCAAAATATTGAACGATTGCAATTACATTTCTTTACTATTCAATTTACCGTCACTAAAACTTTGGCGGAAAAGATTAGATCTCTCATTTTTGCGTGGTCTAGTGAAGACTGAGTTATTTGTATATCTTCCATTCTACATTCCTATTAGTGAACGACGTTCCAGACAAACTTTATTATTTAGAGAATTTACACATTCTACTAATTAAAGATTTCACAACCCCATTGGTAGAGTTTGTAGATTTGCAAACTGTTTAACCAACAATTTTATTTGTTTTTTTGTTCTAAATCTATGTTTAAGATTCAATTGAGTCATATTGATTAAATGTTATGTATTTTATATTATATTATGTTTTTTATGTCGATCATTTGCTACTGGTTTTTATATTGATTATTTTATATATGTATTATATTGTTTATATTCATTGTATTTTTATGTAGATGTAAATGGTTTTACTTATATCGTAAATAAAGAATTATTAATAATAAAGCTTGAAAAAGTTATAAAAAAAGTAAACAAAAAATTTAGAAAAAAAAAAAAACAAAATTGAGAAGGAAAAATAGAACACAATCAAAATAGAAATTAAATAATCAGCAGAAAAAATTATTACAAAAAAATACAAGAAAACAAGAAAAAAAAGAAGCCATGAAGAATAAAAAATAAATAAAGAAAAAAATTTAAAAAAAAAAATCAAATCACAAAGAAAAAAGAAGAAATATAAAAGTTTTATTACAAACCTAAGAAAAGAAACGGATAAAGCTAAAAAGCAACAGTTTGATAAAGAGTATAAAAACTTAAAAAATTGGATGGGATAAGTAGGCACAATTACAGAATTAATTAAATAAACTAAAACAGAAAATTAAAAAAATATAAGCCTGGAAATAGAAGACAAGCAAGGTTAAAAGATGAATTAAAAATAGATAGAAGAATATTTGTAAGATCTTTATAAAGCAAATACAAAACTAAAAAGTTACATGTGAAAAAAAAATGCAAATGACTATATAGGTGAAAGCATTATGATAAAGAAAGTGATGTCAGTTATGAAAGATATAAAAGTTGATAAAACATTAAAAGAGGATGGAATAACCTTAGAGCTGTTAAAATGTTTTTAAATTTATCATTAAAGTTGTTTAATATGTATACCAAAGAGATGGTAGCGGAATGCTAAAAATGGGACAAAAAAGTGAAAATTGGTAAGACAAAAGATTTAGACGTACTGTTACGTTATTAAATCAATTTAAAAACAATAAATAAATAAAAATACATTTTAAGGTAGACAACCATTCATTCTTAAAACAGTTTACAAACTCGGTTGCCGCTAATGTAAATTTTACGGAATCATCGCGGTTCTCCGTACGCACGTTTTGCTTAAGAGAAATAGATCCGGGATATAAGTAAGTAGAACTGGCAACGTTCTTATTGGATCGAGAATGCCTTTCTGCGCATCTCGATCTTAATCATTCAACACTTTTTGCAATTTATGGTCGCATAAAACTGGGAAGTAAAATGGCTTCAGCCTCTTTTGAAAAATCGGTCCATAGACGTACATCGTGGTAAATCGTTAGTGATTCCCTTAATTGGATTATTTTACCACAGTGCGTTTAGTACGTGTGCGAATAGTAGTTCCAACACAAACGGCGTTGAGCCGGATAATTTATGGAACCGAAGATTTTGAAAGCCCATCTTAATCTATAAGGCCACACAACAACCAAGGCCTTTTTATTTCTTTCTTTTGTTCATTGCGTATTTTGTTCCATCCGAACAAAATATGATTAATAAACAATAACCGACGTAGAGGAATGATCTAGCGAGGCAGCGTCCGCATACAGAATCGTCCGGAAGAATCCGGGAAAAACATTATCGTGACCGCACGGTGTTGGGTTTTGAAGGAAATTTCCCTAGTACCATCCACGCGGATAAAGGAGCCCCGCAATATCGTCGTCGGCCCCACGCCATCATCAACCTCGTCAGTAAATAAGTTAAGTCTACCCATTGATCATTATTATTATTGTAACTTACGCTACCATTATTATATTGTTTACACAATTGATTTTACCTTTGTATATTTTGGGGTTTTGCGATTAGTTACGCTATATTGATTTGCGAACCGTCTAATTTTACTAGATCGCATACGCCTATCAAGTTAGAATATGAACGTTTTTCGTTTGCGATTAAGTATGCATTATTAATTTATGTCGCATATAGTTATAAGTTTATTTGGGTTATAAGGACATTTTTCATTGGGAATTCCATTGATTATCGTAGAGTTCGTATGTCCTCAAAATTTGAATTATCAATTTATTTGTGCTATATATTTTTTTTATTTTTTTTGTTGACTTTATATTATTATTTATTTTATGCATTTCTTTTTAATATATTGAATTAATTTATAAATCGGTACAATTGTATTTTTTTTATATACCTGTTTATAATATTTAACCACTATCATCATTTCTCGTCATTTTGGTTCGATTGGATTTGTTTTATTCGTAATTTGAAAACAGTATTGCGAATACGGAGTTTGGTGAAAATTACGTGGCGCCCTTTAAATAGTTTCATTTTACCCACCCCTATACCACTGTGGTTACCGGCCACCAAATTTCATTTTGACCACGCGAGTTTTGACCACGTAACAGTACACGTAAACAAAGATAAATTGGAGCTGGTAGAATAGTATAAGATAAACAACAACAAAATCCGGCTTAACCAAGAAATCATGCACTTATAATTTTTTTAAAATTATTTTTCAATATAATCTCCTTTAATCTCAACACATTTATTATATTGCTTAATTAGTAATTCTATCGTCTTATAAAAATATTTTAAAAATTTGTCATCAAAATGCTCTAAAACAGCAGTTTTCACCTCTTCATTGTCTAGAAATTGTGTACCCCAAAAGTTTTTTTAAAATTTTGTGAACAGTAAGTAGTCGTTAAGGGCCAAGTCTAGACTGTAGGTGAGATGATAAATTTTTTGAAAACCGCATTCTTTTATGGCAAGCTTAGCATCTTCAGCGGTGTGAACATGTGCATTGTCGTGCAACAACCTGACATCTTTCGTTTTTTATCTCGACGCTTTGCCCAAATATTTTGCTTGCCGTTATTCCATAAATTCTTTTTTAGACAGAGGATCATGATACATACAAAACTATAATTTCATCCCGCGTACCAATAGATTGCAAAACTTTTTTTTTCATTTTAACGTGAATCATTTTTTAAAGATAGCTCATCTCACACCTTTTAGCTCATTCTTTCACGGTGGAATAAAAAGGAAAATCCATTTTTTGTTTAATTTAATGACTTTCTAATATAAAAAATATCAAGACCGCTCAATACTTATTTTTTTGCAAATGCATAGCTAAAATTAACGTGAGAAGGGCAGTGACTGCTCACGACTTACTGAAAGCTACCGCAAAAAGTAGCAAAATAAATGTGCTTATAATCAGTGAACCAAACAAGAAAATAGCTAAGATAAAAAGACCAACACTCTAATACAAACCTCAACGCTGAGATAAAAATTCTAAATAATAAACTCAAGATTGGACATGAAATAAAGGAAAAGAGGTACGTGTGGGTGGACGTAGAGGACATCAGGGTGATGTCTTGTTACATATCACCCAATTGCAACATACTGGAGTACAAGAACTACATTACTATCCTTAAACAAAAAGCTATGCAGACCACCAGAAAGCTACTCAACGTAGGTGACTTTAATGCAAAATTGCCAAAGTGGGATTTTAGAGTAGAGAACAGAAGAAGAGAATTTTTCACCGAGTAGATGGCCAAGAATGAGATTGTGATTGCAAACAAAAAAAATTTTTGGTGAAGTGAGGAGATTGCGATCAGCAAAAAGACATGTTTACAAAAGAGACGTGAAGCGACAAGGATGAGGAAAAAAAGGTTATGAGAAAGAAACCAAACAAAATAAAAAGGAATATAAAGAAGCCTAAAAAGCTTTAAAAATATGAATTGCAAATGCCAAAGAAAAAAAAAATGAAAAAAAATAACCAACAAACTAAAAGATAATATCTGGGAAAACAAATATTAAATTATAACGGAAGAAGATCTAAAAAAAGCATCAAAGAGGATGAAGAACAAGAAAGCCTCAAGGCCGGACAAAATCCCGGTTGAAGTTATCAATCTGACGGCGGAAAATATACCAGGAACAATCTTTGCAGTGTTTAACTTGGTGTGGGAAAAAAAAAGAGTTTCCGATCCAGTAGAAAAAAGCGATTTTCAAACTTCAAAGTTAAATAAAAACGAAAAATACCCAGGAGCATACCCCCTATCTGCCTTATCAATATAATGAGCAAAAAATATCAGATCATTTGCTAGAAGTAATCAAGAGCTATTTCACCAACCGGGTGATAATAGATGAAAAAGAAGGGGGGCTGGGCCCCCAGCTATGGAACGTGCTTTTTGATAAGCTGCTTAGATTAGACACACCCAAATAAGTGACTCAACTGGCATACGCCAAAGATCTGGCGATGATTGTAGTAGAAAGAACAGCGGATAAGATCGAAACAACAGCAAACAATACTCTTAAAAAAATTAACAACTGGATGGCCGAGTGCAAGCTAAAACTGGCGTCATAAAAAAGAAAAACACTTATGATTATAGGCAGCAAGAAATGCCGGAAAGTTATCTTTAAACTGAGAAGTGACACCATTTTGCATACTGCCCCAAAAAAGATTAAGGCTACGGCAACAAAGACAAAAAAGCAAACTGCAACAGTTGCAAAGATGATGCCTAGGTGTGGTGGAATTAGCAAAAGAAAAAGACAATCTTTGCATCGGTGGCAGCTCCGGTCGTTCAGTACAAAACCCCAATATGGAAAAACGCACTAAAATATAAAAAAGTACACAAGCATACTAAACAGCCTTCAACAAAATATAACCATAAAGGTTTGCAGCGCGTACTGGACAATTTCAACAATGAGAGCAATGGTGCTACACGCTGCTGGCTGAAAATAAAAACAGAATAATAAACACAAAAAAAACAAGAACAAAATGGTGTGAAAAAAACTCTGGAAAATGACAGGAGATGTGGTTACAAGATGTAAAAGAAGAGCGAACCCACGAACTGCTTCCAGACATAAAAAATTGGGTCAAAAAGCAGCACGGAGACACTTCTTACTGCTTGATCTAGTGCCTGACGGATCATGAATGTTTTAATAGCTACCTGGTCAAAATCAAAAAAATTAATAAAAAAACCCAATACTGCAAAACACACGAAGCTGGACTGCATCAGGTGAGATAGAGAAAGAAAAAAAACTGAAACTGCACTTTAAACTAAACTTAAAGTTAATAATATTATGGAACTAATGCTAGAAAGAAATAAACAACATGGTAGTCAAGATTATGTCAAAAACAGAAAAAGACAAAAAAAATTGATAATAAAATAAAAAAAAAAAAAATAAACGTAAGAAACCATAACAAAACCTTGCTGACTGAAATATATGACAAATGATCTCAGTTAGCTAAAGTAATGCGCGAGAGGAGAAGTTTTAGTTGGTAGGCGCCTGACAAGAGTTAGGTGAATCTAACACTCCCTGCAGAATGTGGACGTTTTTTGAAGATATCTCTTCTTTTCTATAAAAAAAAAAATGTTTATCTAGATATCACTAAAAAACTAATTAAAATAAAAGCTTAAAATTGCTTGTACGTTAATAATGCATCACATTTTACTGCCAAATATTTGACATTTGGTCTAAAATTTTAAAAAATGTAAAGAATTTTCCAATAAGAAGTTTAAAGCTATTTGGGCATCTGTCAATTTTGAAGCTATTATCTTTTGACATTTGACAATTAAAAACTACGCCATTATTAAAAATGAAACGATACACGCTTCAACAACGCATTGAAAATATTAAAATTTACTACAAAAATGGTGAAAATTTCTCAGTCACAGTTTGCAAAACTAAAGCACTTTTTGGTCGTCGTAAAGCACCTTCTCGGCCGGCAATAGTAAACCTGGTAGAAAAAACTGAGCTAATCAAAACTGTGTGCATCGCTCAAAAACACATGAGAATATTGCTGATGTAGCTCGTAGTGTTGAAAAAAAACCAGGTTTGTCAATTCCTTGTCAATCTTTGGAATTAGACATTCCACAAATGACATTACACCGTATTTTGTATGAAAAAAAAAAGTTTTTAGGCTTTCAAAGTTTAGTTAACACAAAAACTCAAACCAGTTAATCACCATATACGTCGTATCTTCGCTGAATGGGTTCTTCAAATGCATCTAAATAATCCAAAATTTCATCAAAAAATCATAGTCAGTGATGAGGCGCATTTTTACCTTGAAGGCTACGTTAATAAGCAGAGTTGTCGCATTTGGAACTCAAAAAATCCAAGAATAATTGTTGAAAAGTCTTTGCATCCTCAACGTTTCACTGTTTAGTGCGGTTTTTGAGCTGGCGGTGTGATTGGACCCTACTATTTCAAAAATAAGGCTATTGCAACTGTTATGGTAAATGGATGGCGCAACCGAGTTATGATTAATGATTTTTTATGGCCGGAATTGGAAGATATTAATGTGGACGACGTTTATTTTTAGCAAGACGGCGCTACAAGCCACACAAGCAACAAAACAATCGCAATTTTGTAAGAAAAGTTTTCTGACCGAGTTATTGTTTGAAGAAGTGATCACAATTGGCTACCGAGATCTTGTAATTTAACACTTTTACACTTTTTTTCATTGGAACAACGTGAACGATAAGGTCTATCCTTAAAACCTTAAAGATGGAATTTGTAAAATTATCGAGGACATGCAGCCAAAAATGTGCAAATTAATCATGGAAAATTTCATGAGAAGAATAACCGTAACCGTAACGGCCATTTGACTGATATCGTTTTTAAATGTTAATGGCATACCTTCCTCTTTACAATGAAATAAACATTTATTAGTTTCTCTTAAAAAATAGCCGTTTTTTTTTTAATATCAAAATGAAACCTCTTATTGGAAAACCCTATAGTAAGCAAATTTAAAATAAAAAAAGGAATAAAAAAAGAGCAAGGTTTTGAGTAGCAAATTAGATATAAATCTGCAAAAAATAATTGTGAAATGTTTTTTAAAAAGTGTTTTCTTATACAGATGTAAAACTTAAACAATAGAAAAAAAAAAAACATAAAAGCATTTAAATTGTAGCTCTGAATAATAATTAAAAAGTATGTAATGAATCGATGTCTTTTATTAGGTCATATCCAGGTGCTTTGTTTAAATCCAGATTTTGTTATAATTTATGTATTCTAGTTTTTTTTACTTTAAAATTTTGAGTTTTAATTATGGTTCAGTAAATTTGATCAGATTAGTAAATGTTTTGTCAGGATTTAGATAAATGGCAAGATGACAAATATTGCGCAAGCAAAACTTATATCTATATCACTTGATATCATGCTACCCTAATTTGTATTTAAAAAAACCCAACAACAAGAGCAAAGAACGATTAAGGATAAATTCCTTTAAATTTACTCTTGTAGCTCTAAAACTCATCGAGGCTTTGGAGCAAAATTTGCTTGTAAGATCTAGACGTTTCAATATTCTCATTACATATACATTTATTTTTAAGTCAAAGAAAGCGGAAACAAACCTTGAGGCAAAAAAAATTGTACTAAAAATATCTGGTAAAAATAAATAAATAATCAATTACATAAAGGCTAATACCAAAATACCATAACGCCATCAAGTTAAAGCAAATAGCATTGAGTTGTACTAGATGAAAAAGTACTCAAGTAACATTAAGGCTAATGGATTGGCGCGCAAAGCACTACCACTAAAAAACTTTAACATCATACTTAAAGAACAAAGTATTTAAAAAAAATTGCGAGTTTAACAATCTCACATTAACAAACCATAAAACAAGTGAAAAAAAAGTGTTTAGTTTTTTCTGAAATACAGAAACCCAAGAAAACTAACTGGGATCTATACAATAAAATATACAAAGGCAACAAAAACGTCACACATTTTGAAAATAATGATAAATATATTTGTAATTTTTTTTGAAACCGTTAGTCAAAGAAGCTGCTCAAGTACTATCAAACATACCTCCAATAAAAGTATTCAGTAGAACAAAAAACTTAATAAAGAAAAAGCAAAAAAGCTGTTTAACAAAACTAAGAAAAACAGTGATTGGCCCACTTATTAAATCAATCACACGGAATATAAAACTGGCATAAAGAAAACCCAACTTCAACCACACATGCTTGTGTTTTCAAAACGCTTTAAGATTGCAAAGATTGCACTGGGAACATTAAGATCTGAAAAT
Source organism: Tachinus rufipes (assembly GCA_963932245.1). Classification (NCBI taxonomy): domain Eukaryota; kingdom Metazoa; phylum Arthropoda; class Insecta; order Coleoptera; family Staphylinidae; genus Tachinus; species Tachinus rufipes. The sequence goes on from OZ010748.1 coordinate 60,196,388, forward strand.
AATTAGCCGGTAGCACTCTGCAAAAGCTTCCGCAGACAAACTTTAGGCTAAACCAATAATCTCACACGGAAAATTTAAAGTAATTGTATCAAACATAATACCTAGTGCACTAAACACCACAGAAAAGTAGTGCACAAAAAGGAGCTAGCAGTGAACTTGAGCATAACGACCCAAGAGATCAAATAAACGTTATGCAGACAACTCAATTTCAACAATAAAAATTTGCAAAATTTATTAAATACTGTTTAAACAGCTAGTCGGTTTTGCTATTGATTCTAATCTATCAATAAATAATGCTTATAAATTTGCTTTAATTGTAACATATTTCAACATTTGTATGCAAACTTTTGCATATATTGAATTAAAAACAAATTTGATTAATTTTTTAAATTCTCATATAGTTAACACTGAAAATAAATTAAATTATTAATAAATAATAAATTAATTTAGTGGCAAACCTTACTCTTTCGTCACAGCACACAACCAAACAAATGTTGACTAAAATCGATCTAAAAATTACAAGTTTTGAAGATTGCAAAAACATGTGCAAATTCCTGCATCAAAATAGTGGTAAATATGAATTGATTCTATAAGTCTAGTGTAATCACTTTAAAGAAAGATTGAACACAAAGAAATCTAGACCTCGTAAATCAATTTTTTTTTCAATTTGACAAAGTTAGAACGGTTTAAGCAAAGCATAATTTTTCAGTTTTGCTAAATTTACGGTTTTTTTTGCAATAATGTTTAAAGCTTGATATATCAAAATGACTGCCCCAACATTAAATAAACAAATATGGGTTTTAAAGTACATGTAATAAAGAATATTTTGAGCCATTGTGGACCGTTTTATCTTTTTCTAAAGGTCCAAAAACTAAGATACAAAAATGTGCGGTTTGCCAATTTTGACTATTTTTGAATATTAAATTTTTTTTGATAATGCCCAATATACTATTTCTCATATGGATAACCTTTTTTCTTGTGCTCTAAAGAGTATTTACTGAAATTTTGACTATAATCGACATAGGGTGACAGCGCTTTTTTAGGACCTAAAAATTACAAGTTTTGAAGATCGCAAAAATATGTACAACTTCCTGCATCAAAATAATGATGTATACGTATTGATTCTATAAGTCTTGTGTGATAACTTTAAAAAAAAGATTAAACACAAAAAATCTAGATCTTGTGGATCAAATTTTGTTAAAATTTGACAAAGTTAGAAAAGTTTAAAGAAAGTAAAATTTTGCGATTCTGCTAATTTTACTGGTTGTTTTGGAATAATGTTTGAAGCTTAATATACCAAAATGACTGCTACGATATTAAACATAAAAATATGGGTTTTAAAGTACATGTAATAAGGACTAATTTGAGCCATCGTGGACCTTTTTATCTTTTTCCAGAAGCCCAAAAATTGAGATACAAAATACGCTAAAAAAGACTTGATTTTATTACACAATAAGTGAACATAATTTAATTTAGATATATAATGAAATGACCAACACATACATGAATAAAAGATGTTGACATGCTTTTAGTTAAAGTTATTAACAAGACTGATTTGGAATCAGTAAACTGCAGTGTTATTGAAGGGAATAAACATAAAATGCTCCACGATAGAGATCAAATGGAAGAATATTATATTCCAGGTCATGGCAATACTAGTGATAGTGACACTGACAATAATGAATTAATTGAAAATGAAGTTGTAGAAGATATGTCAAGTAGTGGAAACAAAAGCGATGAAAATATCAATAGTATTGTCAAGAAATCCAAATCAGCAGTAAAAAAAGAAAGGAAGGAACGCAAAAATTCTGGCAAAAAATATAGTACTCATAAGAAATTAAAAAAAAAACAAAAAGAGATGTTTGAGAAAATTAAAAAAATGTCGTAATCAATGCGAACAGAAAATAAACTTGAAACAAAAAAAAGTTTTATTTCAAAATTACTGGGCAATGGCGTCACATGACAGCAGAGTGTCATATATAGAAAATTGCATAGCAAAACATACTAAAAAATTAAAAAGATCAAAAGATCTGGACAATAAATTAAAAGACAGGCAATTTACTTATAAGTACACACTGCAAGTAGATGGATCTCTTCAAATTCTTTGCAAAGCATGTTTCTTTGCTATTTTAGATAAAACGCCCAAGTTTATTTACTGTGTATTGCAAAACAAAAATGCATCAATAAGCAGTATTACAAGAGCTGATAGACAAGAAAAACATGTTCCTATTCATGCTTTCAATTCTGAATTAATAGACAAAATCAAAAACCACATTAAATTATTTCTGGCTTATAAATCACATTATTCTCGAAAACATACTGATAAACTCTATTTGGCAGCGGATTTAAACTTATCCAAGATGTATAAGTTATATTGTCAAGCTATGGATGAAACAAAAGAAAAACCAGTGTCAATGTCCTCTTATGCCAAAGTATTGAACAAAATTGATCTGCAGTTAAAAAAAAAACTGAAGCTGGACACTTGTTCAACTTGCGGCATATTCAACATAAAACTTAGAGTAACAGAAGATAAAGAAAGGGCTGCATACAAAAAAGAAAGGAATACACATGAAGAGGAAGCTGATGCAGCTTATGCGTCTAAATCTGCAGATAAGATGAAAAGTAAAGATAATCTAGCTATGTTGACTTTTACATTTGATCTTCAACAAGTTCTACAAACACCCCACCTTACAACTGGAATTATTTTCTACAAACGGCAGTTAGCGACTTACATTCTTACTAATCGCATTTGCGTGGATGGTAAATTGAAAAATTATATGTGGCATGAGTGCGTTGCAGGACGAAGCGCTAACGAAATCGCGACCTGCCTGTATATGCATTTAATTGATATTCCTCCTGAAATAAAGCACGTAGTTTATTATTCAGATATTTCGGGCGGACAAAACCGTAAATCGCACGTTACCACAATGTTCACATATAATTTAAATCAACATCCAACGTTGGAGACAATTGATCATCAATTTCTTGTGGCAGGACACACCCACATGGATTGTAATTGTAAAAAAAAAAATGTCAATTTCTAATTTACCACTTTTGAGATTGGTACCAGTTAGTCAGATCTACAGGAAATATTATCATAACGTAAAAACAGATTTTTATTAACTTCATCTTTTATTCTAGAAAGTAGATATTTTGTTGAAGTCGTAGATCAACCATCTGTTTTGTCATTTTCAAATTTATTGAAGGGCCCGCTTCAAATTAAAAAAATAAATGCTAAAGGTCATAAATATAACTAGAGGAACGTGCACTGGTTTCGATATTCAAGAGATAACTTTGGTGTAGTGCAATACCTTCTTTATTTTGCGTTTTACAGCTATTTTACGACTTGTTTGAAGGGGGTTGATGGAACCAACGGCTTATTAAGTGACTTCCGAATCACCCCGGTGGATAAAGAGCAAAGTTATTATTTTAGTCATATTCGGGGATTGAACCCGGGACTGTTAGCGTGGTACACTAACGCTCTATAACTGAGATATCTCACCGTTACAATATACACTACCAATGATGAAAGTGCATTTGCTACAATTGATTTTACCAGAAAATCAAAATCTCTAGAAAGCTGTCTAAAGCTTTGCTATGATAAACCCAAATGTATCAGTGCCAAAAAAAAAAAAGATCTGCAAAGTATTTTGAATTTAATTGATAAAGATGTCCACCAATTTTATGTCCACCTGCCAACAAACAATAAGTTAGAGGATACTGATACTGATATTGACCGTTATTATAGCAATGCTGACGTCTAATGATTTTCTGAATGTTTTCCACAGTCTGATAACTTTAAATTTTGATTATAATCTATTATTCATTTTATAATGTAATTGTTTTTTATATTGATATAATTAAAAATAACACTGTTTCCTTTTTTATTACCGGATAAATATCTTGCTTGGAAAATGTCATTTGATTCATTGAACAGTAAAGATATAACTTTTATTTTGCAAATATATTTAATTAATAATATCCAATTTGTCATTTGTGCACTTGTTAAGAATTGAAAAACAAGTACACCTATATCGTTTTGTCAAAATTTATTTTGGAAAATTAAAATAGCAATGGGCATAAGTGTATAATATCTCCGTTTTTTTTATTAACCCACAATATATTTTACTGTCCTTGAAAAAAAAAATGAAAAACGATATTATCTCGCTAAAATATTATTAATGTTTGACATTTTTGTGACACAAGTACATTCGTTTCTATTGGTTTTGGCTCTCCTGAAAATTCTCAAAACCGCACTTACTCCCTTTTGTCATATGACTACAGAATTGTTCACAATTTGTTAACATAAAGTTAAAACAAAAAATCCAATACTCAGTCATAATTTTAAAGTGACCTCTATATTTTGCTCGCCAGTGTAAATACTTACCAAAAAATATCGATAAATTAAACAATTCTACTGCAATTTATATTAGACCATACAGAGATGCTAAAAACTAAAACTACAAAAAAACGCAACTAGATAATAATATACATTTAAATGTTTATTTTAGTTTGTTTATTTGTCTGTTTTTATAAGTATAATAAAATAGTAATTTAAAAAAAACTGTCACTGTTTATTGTTGTTTGTAATTATGATAATAAATTTTAATTAATTGACAAAGTGTAGTATTATATTACTATAAAAATTCTATTTACTTAGTTATGTTAAGTGTATTTTAATCTAAAATTATATTCAATATACAATTATTTTCATCAGTTTTGTAATTCAATAAAATTGATCATTCATGAATAAATAAATAAAATTTTTACAAACTATGATTGAAGTTTAGTGAGAAATTATTAGCTTTCACGCCGCATCGATACACGTTGCACGGGTGCCGGTGGGGCGACAACTCAATCACATTAAACGCATTGGAAAATCGGTTAAATTCACCGGGGGCAATAAAGCGTGCCGCAATTAACGTGCATAATTCATACGTAAATAGATTAGAAATTAATAGGCCACCTATAAAAATTGATTTGTCACATCGTGAATAATTGAAGGACCACCATGATATCGTGACTACCGCATTGATACAACAATTCCATCTGATGAAAGCTGCTTTATTACAGTCCAATAAATTATTCAATGATGATTTCCGATAATAATAATTTGATCAAAAACAGTAAAATAATGATATAGTCGGATTTTAATTATAAAAAATAAAAGCGTAATAAAACGAGCTAATATTACTTTGCTGCAAAGAGTGGGGGCATAATAAGATTGTTCTTGGCCCCGGAGGATGATTTAAAGTTTAATTAGAAAAGAATCGAAGTGCTATCGCCGTAACTTTTTTACGCCTTTTCAATGAGATGAAATTTACTGGGAAAACTTTGCCAATTTTCGGACGCGATCCTCTTCAACATACATTTTATGAAAAGTGGGCCCCCTTCCTTTTCATCCAGAATGAACTTAAATCATCTTGACAACAAGAAGAGACAACACGCAGTCATTAAAGTACCTGTCGTTATAAATATAAGAGGACAAAACATTGGGTTTCAATAGAATACAGATTTTATTATACTGGAATGATGGTCGTTGTGTCTTTTGCTACTTCTTATAAGAGTACATTAATAGTATTTATGTTTAAGATTAATACATGCATGTTAAAATAAAAATTATTATTTATTTATTAAATAAGTATTTATAATAATTTGTGTTATTCAAAATAAACTAATAATAATATTGCAATCCTCTGCTAAGAGTAGAACGATGTAATTTTTGTTAAGCTAAACACTAAATGTTTGTTTTACTGCAAATGGCATAAACATTTTATTTCTCTAAGCAATCTAAAAAGCACTTAAAAATAATATTTGATTGAGATGCGCCTACGTATTTAAATCTGCAATTCCTTTTTTTTTAAATCATAGTTTTCATCTTTTTGATTGTATTGCATCAAGTTTTTTGAAAACTTTACAACCTCAAATAAGTGCACTAATATTTATTTTGTAACTTTACTAGTATTTAAATTTTTTTCTAATTTACTTAAAAAAATCCGCCAAGTGGTTTTGTCAAGCCTCTGATCCGCATGTAAAGCTGGCTTTTTGTCGAGTCTCAATCATCACGTTTTTCTTCTCGTTTCTAATATAATTTTATTCAAATTTGTGTCAATATCTTACAACTTTTTCACAGGTTGCTGTGTTTTGTTTCATGTTTGCTGCGGATTATTTCTTTACCGGTCTTGTATGGGTTTTCAAAAACGGGCTCTTGTCCAGTAAATGTCCCCTTTTCTCTTTGTTTGGCAAGCTAAATTGCCATGAGGTTTTCTTTTGTCTTCTGTTTCCAGACTGTATATGCAAGTCATAACCAGTTTGGATTTTATTACTGGCATGTGCAGGGCCTGTAAAGCCGCTTAACTAATTGACATGATAGTTATTAGTCTGCCCGACTTTAATCCTTTTTCAATCATGTCCCTGACGCACCACTTAATGGCAGCCACTACTGCTTAAAAATTTGAGGTTAAAGCTTGCTTTCCTTAATGTTTGTATTTGTAAATTCCAGCCCCGGCACACATTTAGTATTTAGACCCATTTGTGTACCAAATAGTTCCTTTGACTGTTCTCAGGTATCTATTTTTTATCCAATTGTTTTGATGTGGTATTATAGATCAATTTCTTACTGATGCAGTGGTTCTTTATAATATCCGATCTCATCATTAGAGTTTTTTCTTCACGCAACACAATTGTTATGTTAGATCTGTGAGTCCCAAGGTTTACGATGTGTTCATTTATTTGCAGTTAGTGTGCTGTTTGTTTAGCTTCTGCCATTACCATCAAATGAAGTGGGCGTAGTTCTCATTGCTTTTGTTATCAGCAGACATAGTAGCCTCTGAACTTTGTCTAGTTTTTTGGCTGTACATTTGAGAGTATTTTTTTCTCTCTACGCAATTGCTCCGTATGTGATAATAAGTCTTACCGCCACCGTGTATAACCATTTGGTCAAGGTTAATCCCCATGTACGTCCGACCACAACTTTGGTTGCAAAAAGCACTTGAATGGCTTTTGCTGTTATATTTGTCAGGTATGTGTTGAAGTCTACTGTCAGGCGTTAGTCCTAAATATTTCACTTCTTTTGATATAGGGAGCGTGGCTCTATACATTCTCAGCTTTTTTAAGTCTTTAGATAAACGGTACAATCGTCGTTTTGCTTGCGTCCACTGATAACCCCTCTTTTTTGCACTAATTTTCTACTATGTTTAATGCACTCTGTATTATTTTGGAATCACGATTGCTTTAAACTTCCCGTATGCAAGGATAGTAAGATTGTCTATGTAGCTTAGAGCAAAAATGCAGTCATCCATGACTAGGCGCCACAGTAGAGGTAAGAGTATGCCCCCCTGTGGGCACCCTCCGGTGACTTTGGCTTCTAATGTTTTTTCATATAGTGGTATAGTTACAATCCTCTTCTATAGTATGAAGTTGACTCATTGTAAGACAAGAAGATCTATTCCTTGTCTTTCCATTACATCTGTATGGATTTGAAGGTAGTATTGTCAAATGCCTTTTTAATATATAGAAAAGCACCTTAAGCAATTTCTTTGCATTGGATAGTGTTTTTGCATTTGCTGACTAACTGGTGCTAGCTATAGACTCACAGGATTTACCCGTTTGGTAAGCATATTGATGTTGATGCAGTGGTTGAGCCTTAGTACCCCGTCCCTTATGTGCCTGTTGATTATTTTTTCTAATAAATTTTGTATAAAAGATGCTAAGCTGATTAGTCTGTAGGACTTAGCCAAGGCATACGTGGATCACTCCGGTTTTGGTATAAATACCATTTATACTCTCCAACTGTTTAATATTTGTGAAAGTGCTAAGCTTGCTTTGAGAATCCTGCATAGAGATTCTTTAAGCACTGCGTACCCTTTCTGTAGCATGATGGGATAGATTCCATCGGCTCCTGGCGACTTGAATGATTTGAATGTGTTGATTCAACATTTCAAGTTGCCCTGATTGAAGTTTTTTTTGTTTGCCTTTTTGTTTGCCTTATTGTTTGGCAGTTTTAGACTCTCTTGATTTAAGAATTCCTGGAAAGTGTGTCTGCAGCAGCTTCTGCAGAGTGCCTTCGACCGACTCTGTGTGTTTCCCGTTTTTGGTCTGCAGAAATCCAGTTTCCAGTTCGGTCGTTGCTTAAGGCTTTTTAGAGGCGTAAACATGTGAGACTGTTTTGAACGTTCTTACAGTATCTCATCCACAATTCTCTTTTGGTTTTTTATGGTTTTATTATATGCCGTGAAACTGGTTCTATATGCCACTCAGTCACCGTTCTTCTTAGCTTTGTTAAACAGTCCTCTAGTAGCCGTCTTTGCTCTGTTCAACCCTTTGATAAAACAAGTAATCTTGTTGAAGGGGTGGTTGACAGTGCTAGGATTGCTCTTCTCAAAAACGATTTTGATGGAATTGACAAATAAGTTTGTTATTGTCTCCAGCTCATGTAATGTCTTTGCTGTCTTTGGACAGACCCCGAATTGTTTAACTAGTATCTTGTTGTATAGACCCCAGTTAATTTTTCTCGGGTTTTTGTACTCCAAAAAAAGAGTTTCTTTAGATTCAATATTGAATCGGATGTATGCATGGTCAGACAATAAAAAATTGTCCAACACGGCTGTTACTACACAGTCACAGTTTCTGAAACATAAGTTCCATAATAGCATTAGATTAAGTTTATGCTTTGCTAAGATGCATGTACAAAGCTTGGGTTGTGCTGCTAGCAGCCACTTGGCCGGTATGCTTAACCCCTTTATCTCTTCTTTACCGTTCCAATGTTTTTAAATAAAGGCAATGTCAATATTGTGTTTGACAATATACGTACTGAGGGTTGCGGAAGCTGCCCTGCAGTAATGTAAATTGATTTGGACAATGTTTAACATTGAACTTACCGTTATTGTTTCTCGGCAATTAACTGAGGGTTTAAAATTGACCACTTGAGAGGTTTTGATGTTTAAGATATTCTGCACCGCTAACCTTTTCAGAAGAGTAGCTGGTTCCAATTGTGGTCCTGGTACCCATGTCATCACATTTCTTGGTTTAGGTAAATCTTTCAGATCCATGATCTGAAGTTTTTTACCTTCTAATAATATGTCTTTTGCCAATGTGCTAAGGAGCCATTGATTAGTTGGCTTGTTCATACATACAATCTTCAGAAATCCTTTTTTAAAAAAGGATTTCTAAAAACAAAATATTATCTGTTTATTTTTTATTTTGTTTATTCTGCCCAAAATAATCAATTTTACTGCCTCTACCTTCTCAATGTTGAGGTAACATTTAAAAAACCCTTTTGGAATTACTGCTATTGCAATGCCTGTAAGTGTCCCTAATAGTCGTTTTTCAGGTTCCATCATTGTGAAACATTAAAAGATTCGTTTCTTGCAATACGGCAGCTATTCTGTCGTAGTTTTTAAAACTTAATTATTAATAAATACATATGGGTTCCAGTCACAATAAGTGACTCATAAAGAAATAAGTACCTCGGCCAATAAGCTTATCATCCCGTAACATAATTAATTAATGTTAAATTTTCTAACCTTCTTAGTTGTATAATATTAAAACAAATGATCATTTGTGAAAGAGATACATACACAAACATATAACTTTAAATTTTGTACTCCCTATTAGTACCTGGCGTTATTTTTCAAGGTTTATAACTCTTTAAAATTGATTTTTTTTTTGACTTATTGAGGTGTTGGCCTCAACAAATGGCCCTTAAGAATAACTTACGCATGGCAATACCTGTTGTAATATGTTTTTGTCAAACCAGTCCAGATTTGGTAGTAGTTTGAGGTAGGCTGGTTATTGCCTCGCGGATTTTCACACAGAATCTGTGGCAAGCATGCTGTTCCCGGCCTCTCTTTTCCTATAGCCCCTACCTTTTTTCTGTCTTTTTTTTGTTTTTTTATCTGCACTGACATGCAGCTAAAAGAAGTTTTAGGTTGGAGTTTTGTTTGCCGATATGTGTGGTAGTTGAGGAAATATGATTTAATTATCAAGTTTAATCAGCGCCAACTAAACTTATTTAAATTTGTCTTATGAAGGATTATTGTCTGGTTTTGGCCAAACCAAAAGTAATGATCATTATTGTTCAATATTTATTTAGTTATTCCCCAACCACTACACATATCGGCTGGATGTTTAATTAATTAAAATCTACATCGTTACAATCGTCTTTTTGGTATTCTTTTCTGCAATTTTGGCGTGATACTCCTGGATAGGTTTTGCTTTTGCGTTTTTACTATCCCGGGGTGTTTTTTACAAGTAGTGTGAAGTATTGCTGATGTGTCCTCGTTACATTACCGGATGCTTTAGTTGGCACAGTTGCCTAAGTCTCTTGTGCGTCTCTCTGTTTTTGGAGCTCACGCCTGTCCGCCGAAAGCCTAAACTTTGCGGTTTTGACCCTTCCTTTGCTAGCCGAGCTTGGATTCTTTCAAGAATCCCCAATTGTTTTTGTTGTTACTTTCTTTTTACTTGTTAATGTTTTGCTTCCCAGAATCCGAGAAGCAGACTACTTTTTTGGTAGTGGAGAATTGTTTTTAATGAAATCAGAAGTAACCTTGCCATTGGACTTAATGAAATATCTTTAATATTATTAAAAAATTGCATTTATTTTATTTCAAAAATACTTTTTTTTAATGTATCTTTAAGACGCTTCTAAATGTATTTTACAGAGCTACATTACGTCATTGCATAAAACTAGACCTAGAAAAATTAGGTGTAATTTTTGAACAGAAAAATACATTCATCAATCATATACACTTTATGTGTAATTGTGCTACAAAAATGTTGAGGTTTGTTTATAGAATGACATTTGATCTATTTCCCAAGATAATCAAAATAATTTATTGCGTTCTATTTTAGTTTGGTGACTATCTTATGAAATACATAATACAATATCAAACGTATTCAAAATAAACGTTTAGATTAACGTGTTTCAAATTACAAAAAAGTTTTTTTTAATTTTGTTTGACATTATTTGTTTTATTTTTTAAATCCTTCTTACTTATTCTATATTTTAGTTTTCTTTTCAGTGTTTACATTTTGAACTTATATCATCTTGTGTGTTACATATTATTATCATTTTTTGTTTGCTATGTTATAACATAATGCTAATATTTTTAGTTTTTATTTTAATTGGGATTCATATTCTTTCTACTTTTCTTTTTTTTATTTCCAATTTTTAAGTCTTTTAACTTTTCCAAATTTTATTTTTTGATTTTTTGTGCTCGCTTTACTTTTTTCAACCTTACATAGTCACTGTATCACAATAGTTTAGTATGTTTTGTTTTTTATCTTTACAATGCACTTCTTCTACAATTTATCAATTATACGTATTAGCAATACCAAATTTATTACAAAAGTGCAGGAGTTATTTCATGTAATATCAATATTGTATTTTATTGTATGCAACTTATTATACACAAGGTACTTAAGTAAGGTTGCATAGCTGTGTCATAACTACAACAATTTAAAAAATGTAAAATAAATTTATTTTGTAAATTTTTAAAATAATAAAGATGCAAGACTACAACTTTTTATGCATTATCTACTTAAGTTAAGTTGCAACTATCTTATTTAAATATATTAAAATTAAAATTTTCTTTAATTATTTATTAATTGTTTATTTATCAATTACCAATACCAACACTGTAAGAATAACAATAAAAAATAAATTAATTTATATTATGTATATTATTTTAATATTGTTATTCACTGTAAGCATCTATCTATACATTAGTTCCTTAAATAAATTAGCATAATTATATTATATTTAAGTTTACAACAATTAATATTTTTTTTAGTTACAGAAATTATAAAAAATGTAATTTTATTTATTGTCTTAAATATTTTAATATTGTTATTTATTGTATGCAATTTTGTATACAGCTGTTACTTAAGTAAGGTTGCATAGTTATAGTTAAGTCCTGAATGTATCAAAATTTAAATAACAATAACATGTACGTTTTATGCACAAGTTAATTTCATATTACAAATTGCAAATTGCATATGTTTTTTATTATTTTATAATTAAAAATTATAATAAAATTTTTATTCAATATCTATCTAAGGATCTTATTACTTAAATTAATTGTTTTAATATTTACTTTTATTTAAAATATTACGTTAATTAATTACAATCAAATTAAAAACAATTATTTATCAACAAAATTAAATTCAATAAATAAAATTAAATAACAATACATTAAAATATTTATGTTTTACTGTATGCAACCCTAATGTACTTCTTTGTAATTATTAAATCAAGTATTTTAATTAAAATATAAAATTTAATAATAGTAATAACTTTTTTAAATGATTAATAATAATTTTTTTAAACATTTTATTTATTTTAAACAATTAATTTTAAGTATATTCTGGCTTATGCAACTATCAACTTAAGTCACTTTGCATAACAAGTTGCATACAATAAAACATTATAAAGAATCTAAAGATGTCTAACATATGCAACTGTAAATATATATATGGTTTGTTTTAAAATTATTTGCTTGAGATTTTGTATAATAATATTTATTATAGACTTTGTAAAAGTTTAGCCAACACAAACTTTTATTTGTAACTTTGATACATATTCTTTTAATAATAATTGTTATAATAAAATTGTAAAAAAGTTTTATCAATGTTTATACTTTCAAACAAAAATACACATTGTTATAATTTTAAACTAATCTAGGTTCTTTACAATGTACACTTTCTTCTAATAACTGATGCCAGCAATAGTCTTTTAATTAACTTATTTAACTTGATTGATTACAGAAGGCTTATTATTTAAGACCATTCTGGCCGCTACTTTAATGTAGTATTATAAAGAACATCAACTTTAGCGTCATTTCTATATAATTTGATAATTGATTTATTTTTTACAAGTACATTCAGAAAAGATTTAACAATGCTTTGTCAAAATGTATTTGCAAATAGCATTAAAATGGTTTTAAAAGTAACTAAAACCGCGGTTATGGAAATAAACTACAAATTTAGTTGTAATCAATTAATTATATCTTAGTATTCTTTAAACGTTAGTAGAAGTTTTGATTTAAATATGCAACTTTAACCTTAGGTTTGCTGTGGGCCAAAAGAATGTCATCCAAAAGATCAACGCCTGTTAATCGGTTTGGTAAAAGAACAGGACCTAGAAACCTGTTGCCTACAATACCCATTCAAATGTTTAATGAAAAACGTGTCTTATGTCCACATTCAATTGCAGCATACGGATTTTTGTTGGCCCAACAATGTACATTATGAACATTAACAACTCCATTTTATGTGAACTCGGCTTTATCAGTAAAAAAAGCTTTGGCAAGAAATAAAGCCTGTACTTGTTGTACATGGTATGGATAGAACAGCTGCTCGTGGATGGTTCTCCAAACAAGAGTTGCACTAATTCCTACTTCAGATGATATTCTTCGCACACTTGTCCCTGGATTATGCTCTATATGTGCTATAATTTTTTGTTCTGTTCTAGGAATAGATACCGACTTTGGCCTGCCGGAAAGATAGCACTATTTTTGAAGTGAACCGGTATCTCTCAATCTCTTGTGAATTCTTCTAAACAAACAATGTAAAAGAATCTGGCGATTTTAATAAGCTTCTACATAAAAACGTCGCGTTTTGGTGACAATCCCATTAGCACGACCATACATGAAATGCATGTTGGCTAGTTCTGCATTAGAATAATCAGCCATAACAATGAAAACTTGTGCACTAGCAACAACTGTCAAATACTGAATGTTTATTTTCCAAAACATCAGCCAACTATGATATGAAAATGCACGTATTTGTAAAATATAAAACGGAAAGAAAAAGAATAATAAAAATAAATAATGGCTGCGTTCAGCACGACTCATCACAGTTAATCATTTAAACTGAACGCTGCTGCTGAGTCGTCGTTTGCTGGCAGAGCATGTCATTTTACTCATTATACATTTAAGTACGCTTCTTTGCTGACAAAGCAACTTATTAGACATCAGCGTTTAATTGGCAAATATATTTAAAAAAAATAAATTGTTGCTTATCTCCAATTGATGACTCAGCGCTGGCAAGTGATGAGTCGTTCTGAACGCAGCCAATATTCCATATCTCTAAAGCTGTTGCCATGACAACCCATGTTTATTAATTTTTTTTGTTTGTTCTGGTTTGTAGTACCAGCCCTTAAATATTTTACATTTTTTTTTTGTAAAATAAAAAATGGATGGAAAAAAATAATAAAATAAATAATGTTCCATATATCCGAAACCGTTTGCTATGACAACCAATATTTATCAATTTTTTTTGTTTGTTGTGGTTCGTACTGCTACCCTCCTAAATATTTTACTTTTTTTTTAACACTTTGTATAAATCACAGAATATAAAAATAATCATTAGAGATCAATGATTGCATTACAAAAACATGCATAACTAATTTAATTTGGAGTTACTCCAAGTTTTTTAGCAATATTGTTTAGTTAAGTTTTTTGTTTTGTCGCTAGACTTAGAGTGATTACTTTAGGCGTACTTGTTTTTTATAGATTTTTTTTCAGTTATCAATTTAAAAATGTATTGCAAACTTTCGTTGCTACAACTAAACTAACTTTAATATCAGTAGTTTCTTTGCTTTGCGTTTCAATTATATTATTATTTAAGACTTTCTAGCTGCTGTCAGATTTATTTTTGGCGGAATCAATTCTCCCTGCTTGATCTCAAAAAGGTTATCATCAAGAATTTTAAGAAACTTGCAATTCTCAACCACTACCACAATCTGGCTAGACTTGCTCAGCCAGATAAAAACCACATCTACTCATACATACAATAAAGATGCTTTAAGCATAACTTTGTAGATATAATCTTTACACTAAACCCATTAGATTTTATTTTCTAAAGAAGTAGCGTTTTCTGTTCGACTGGTTTATTAGTCTTGCAAGTCCTTTACGCCTAATAGACTTGTTCAGGGTAACCAGATTTTTACAAGTTAAAAGAGTATAAGTTATATATTTATCACATAGTAACTGCCACCACCATTAAATTTATATAAGTTATATGTTTTAAACCTTTCTACTCTTAAGTTCCTAACTCTTCTATTCTAAATCAAAAAAACTTGTATAATATGTCAAAAATTACTGAATCTTAAATAGCAGCTGTCAAAAAATACAGGATCTAAAATGATATTCATTAACTTAATACGTCTAAGATTACAAAATCTTACATAGCAGCTGTCAAAATATAACCAATGAAAGATGATTAACTGTAAAAATACTTAATCTAAGATGTGAATGTAAATTTTGCACTTCAAACGTTTTTAGCCGGATATTAGTTCTTTTTGATAACGTTTTAATATTTTATGACAGAATTTTGCAATTTTTTGAACAATTTATAATAATTGTTGGTACTTTCTGACAATATTTTTATACTTTACGGCTGATTATTGTTACTTTTCACATTTTATAAATTGAGTCTTGCACTTTTCAACAGTTTATGGCCAGATTTTGCTAGTTTCAACGTTATTAACAGAAATTTGGACTTACTAAACAATTTATGACATGATTTTAATTGTTTCTAAAAATATTATTATATTTCATAACAGAATTTTGCTATTATTGAGATTTCATAAAAAATACACTTTTTGACGGTCATGTTTTTGATATTTTTTTAATAGTATTTTGGACTTTTTAACAGTTTACGACTGCACATTGCTGTTTTGTCATAAATAGAACATTGTACTTTTTATTAGTTTATGACCAGATTTTGCTATTTTTGATATTTCGTGTATAGAATTTTAGACGGTTTATGGCCGGATTTTGCACTTTTATACACTATGGCCAGATTTTAGTGTTTTCTTACAATATTTTAATATTTTATAGTTGGATTTTGCTACTTTTCTTTTTTTAATAAATAGTATTTTGCACTTTTTAAAAGTTTACGGCTGAATTTTGATGATTCATTTTAGAATTTTGCACTTTTCAACCGTTTATGACCGGATTTTGGTGCTTCTTGACAATATTTTGATAGTTCTTGGCCATATTTTGCAATTTTTTTAGTTTTTATAAATAAAATTTTGCACCTTTTAATAGTTAATGGCCGAATTTTGCTGTTTTGTCATTTTATATATATAGATTCTTGCACTTTTTCAACATTTTATGACCGGATTTTAATGCTTTTTAATACAATTTCAATATTTCATAGCTGAATATTGCTATTTTTGACTTTTTATGAAAAGAGTTTTGCACTTTTCAACCATTGATGGTCGAATTTTAGTGTTTTCTGGCAATATTCTGATAATTTATGGCCGGATTATAATAGATTTCACCTTGTATGTAAAGAACATTTCACTTTTCGACAACTTATTTTCGGATTTTGCTTTTTTGACACTTCAAGAATAGAATCTTGCACTTTTTAACAATTTATATCCTATTTTTTTTTTTTCTAATTTTGATATTTTATGAGTAGAAAGTGGAAACACTTTTATATTTTATTATAATTTTGATATTTCATGGCAAAATATTTAAAATTATGTTCGTTTTTTGCTATATTACTATTGGTTTGGCGGGACTTAATTACTTTATAGACGGGTTTAAATTATTTTACTGGATTTAGTATTTTATGACTAGATTTTTAAAAGTATAAGATTTTTATGTTTTTTTTTTACCGGATTTCAATATTTTAAGACAAGATTTTATTTTTTTTATGCAGAAACTTGTATTTTATTGCCAGACTTTTAAATTTTTTCTTTAATTTAACAATACAAAGCAGATTACTATAGTTTTTGACCGGATTTGATTACTTAATGTCTAAAATTTATTTTTCTTAAGCCGGATTTTTGTCTTTAACAGCCAAATTTTTGAAAGTATAATTAAATTTTACTAATAAGTTAGTTACTTATAATTCGTTTTTGTCAATTTTTCTATTTATAAAAGAATTTTTGAAATTATGTACTTTATAAGCGGATTTATTGATATTAAGCTCAAAGTTTACCAATTTTAAGCAGGTTATTAAAGTTTTTGGCCAGATTTTATTTTTTCTTGTCAAATTTTGTATTTATGGCCGTATTTTTAAAATTATGTGTAAGTATTTTGATACTTAGGTTAGGTTTTAATTTTTTTAAGTTGGATTTTGTCTTTAATGACTAAGATTTTTGAAATTATGTCAAAATTTTACTAATTATATGAATATTATTAAAGTTTTTTGCCGATTTAATTAATCCGACCAGATTTTAATTTTCATAGGATGGATTTTAAATGTT
This sequence comes from Tachinus rufipes, assembly GCA_963932245.1. Lineage (NCBI taxonomy): Eukaryota > Metazoa > Arthropoda > Insecta > Coleoptera > Staphylinidae > Tachinus > Tachinus rufipes. The sequence continues at coordinate 60,213,609 of OZ010748.1, forward strand.
ATTTTGAGAATATATAAAATATGATCAATTTTGTTAAAGTTTTTGTCCAAATTATTTTGTAGCCGGATTTAAATCCTTTTTAGACGCATTTTGTATTATACCCCTAAATTTATTTCTAGACAACCAAGAGATAATAAAATTTTACATAAGCCAAGTACTAAGAATTTTTTTGCGTTGAAATTTACGCTGCCTGTCCGCATTTGCAAAATCAAGAAAGCTTTACTGTACTCTGAGTCTCCATTAAACCCACTTACCAAACAACAAATATTTCCGTGTATTTCTCGTGCGAGAATAACAACAAAATCAAATTAAAAACTGCAACTGGGAAAAATTTCAAGGTTACGCTGATATGCAGTCATTCTCAAACCTACTCTTTTCAAGATTTTAATTTTGTCTTTCTCACACACACACACACACGCTCCTATGGTACAACCTCTAAATGTGTGTACACAGCACACTTAAAACGGACCACATCCGGACTTTTCATAAATAAAATTTTATACTTTTAAACATTTGAGCCGGGTTTTTGTATTTTTGACAATATTTAAACATTTTATTGCTGTATATAACAGTTTATAGACAAATTTTTGGAAAATATTTTGTTATTCTATAGCCGGATTTTGATATTTTTAAACTTTATGAGTAGAATTTTACTCTTTTCATCAATTTAAGGCCGTTTTTAAAAAATTATTTTGATACTTTATGACCGGGTTATGTTTCTTTTAACGTTTCATAAATGAAATGTTAGTATTTTGCATTTTTTAATGATTAATGGACGGATATTTCCTATTTTTGACACTCATAAATAGAATTTTTAAGGTTTTAATTTTTATACTTTATAGTCGGATTTTACAACTTCATAAATAAAATCTTGGATTTTTTGACATCCTAAAGCCGGATTTTGCATATTTTGACATTTCATAAACAGAATTTTACATCTTTTGACAGTTTCTGGCCGAGTTTTGTTTTTTTCTGACAATACTTAGATACTCTTCTCAAATTTTCCTATTTTTAGCATCTCGTGAATAAAATTTTGCACTTTTCAACAGTTTTTGCTATTTTAGACATTTTATGAATAGAATTTTGTATCTTTTGACTATAATTTTGCTATGTTTGACATTTAAAAGAAAAAATTACACTTATCGACATTTTGCTGTTTTTGACACTTTATAAATACAACCTTGTACTTTTAGACAGTTTATGAACGTATTTTGCTGTTTTTGACATTTTATAAATAGAATTTTACCATTTTGGTGCTTTCTGATCATATTTTGATACTTCATGACCAAATTTTGACATTTTATGAATAAATTTTTGCACATTTTAACAGATTATGACCGAATGTTGATAGTTTTGACATTTTATAAATAGAAATTTGCACTTTTTAACAGATTAAAGTTCTTTCTTAAAATATTTTGATACATTATTGTCAAGTAAATAGAATTCAGCACTTTTTGACAATTTATGGTCAGATTTTGCTATTATTGACATTTAATGAATAGAATTTTGCATTTTTTAACAGAATATTGATTGTTTTGTTGTTTTATAAAAGAAAATTTGCTTTTTTTCAACAGAATTTTGATTATTTCTAACAATATGTTGATTCTTTTTAGCCAAATTTTGCACTTTTTGACGGTTTAAAGTAAATTTTTGCTATTTTTTACATTTTATGAATAAATTTTTGAATATTTTAACATACATGGCCGGTTTTTAACATTTTATGAATAAAATCTTGTATTTGTTTTTTTCAACAATTTATTGGCGCTTTTAGAAAAATATTTTGTTATTTTTTACTTTTTAGTAATAGAATCTTGCACTTATTTAAAGTTTATGACCGGATTTTAACATTTTTAATATTTCATAAAAAATAAAACTTTTCAACTGTATATAGCCGGATTTTGATGCTTTCTGACAATATTTTAATGTTCCAAAACAGAATTCTGTTATTTTTTAACATTTTATAAATAGAATTTTACACTTTTCAACCGTATTTGTTTAGATTCGTTGAAGACCTTTTTATACTTTTAAAAACCAAACACTTTAAAAACCAGTGTTATAATTTAAAAGCCAAATTAACAGTTTAGCAGATACAATTAACACTTTAAAGACCGGATTTACACTTTCAAAAACGGATTTACAGTTTTAACGGCCGGTTATAATTTGAAAATCGGATTATTAGTTTTGCAGTAAATTTTAACACGTTAATTATTGGGTTTTCAGTTCTAAAAGCCCTATTTACAATTTTAAAAATTGGATTGTTAATTTAGAAGCCGGATAAAAAGTTTGAAATTATTATCACTCATTTGAAAAAAAGAGTATATTTTTTGTTATTTTGAATTAAAAAGAGTAAAGAGTATTCTAACTTTCAAGAGAGTATATGTTACTAAAAAAGAGTATGTCTGGTCAGCCTGGACTTGTCGGCGTTCTAACTTTTTGCCGGACAGATTTATCAGCTACTCCTTAATCTTTTCTTGATGAAAACGTAATATGTCGGTTTTTATAACTTCTTTTTACAACTTCTTACTATTTTTTATAATTTTATTAACCCGTATTTTGGCTAAAAAATGTAACAAACTTTGGTGGAATGCATTAGTTAAGTATTTTCAGGTAAGTACTACTAATAAAATCATGTAGAAATAACTTACTTTTATCATTTGTGTGTCTTTTTCTAGTTTTGTGTCTAATTCGACCTAATTCACAGCTGTAAAGTCACTAGTATAGACAGACATAAGAAAAGCTGTTATAAGCTTAAACGTTAACTGTTATAAGCTTGTAAGTTCTTAGTGTAAAAAATCCACAAACACTGGATTTTACTATCTATAGTTTCTAGATTATACCTGTTCTGCATTACTTCTAGTTTGGAACATAGTGTTGCCTTAGCTAATTAACAGTGATCCATAATGCTCTAATTGTAATTGTAATGTCTTTTCTTTAGTTTTCGGTTTTGAATAATAAAATAACGTGGTATTTTTTATGTAAACAATGATGATTTTTTGTTTGTCTCACTAAAACACATACCTGATGTCTCTTAGATTGGTTAAAAAATTAACGAAAGAAAAGTTAAAACAAACAACTCATTTGACGTAACTATCTCAGTTTATTAGAGAGATTAGTGAATATGTTTTGTATAACAAACACGACTAAATTATGCAACATTACTTACGTAACTGGTGTATAAGATGTAACATATAGCAAACAACCACTTAACCTTTGATAATTGATAATTGAATTGAAACAATTTAAATTGCATAAATTTTATTAAAAATTTAGTATTGGTATTATAAACATTTAATAAACTACAAAAATGATTGTAATTTCATTTTAATTTTAGTGAATTTAAATGACATACTTATGCAACCTCACTTAAGTAACTGTTGTATAAAAAGTTGCATATAATAAACAACAATATTGAAATTAAATGAAATAATTTCTGCATTTTAATTTAATTTGATATTGTTTATATGTATATTTAATAAACTACGGAACTAAATTTTATTTTACAGTTTTTAAAGTTTGTGTGATATTATTATGCAAATTTTCTTAAGTAGCTAGTGCATATAAAAGTACATAGAATAAAAACCAATATTAAAATAAATTAAAACAAATTTTTAAAATTTTTATTGTAATTGTTTATTATAAACTTAGAATTGGTATTATAAACTTTTTATAAAGTACCAATGATTGTTGCTAACTATTTTAGTAGATTTAAATAACAGAGTTATGCAACCTTACTTAAGTAGATAGTGTAATATAAGTTGCATACAATAAATAACAACTTTAAAACTATATAAAATTAGTTTTGCATTTTGTTTATAAATTGGTATTGCAAATGTTTGAATTTGATAAGTTATAGAATTTATGGTAAACAAATGATTTTATTTAACATTTTTTAATTTCAGTAAATTTGTATTATATAGTTATGCAACTTTACTTAAGTAGCTATTGCATTAGAAGTTGCATACAATAAAGAACTATATTGAAATTAAATAACAAATGAAATTAACAAAAAAAATAACAAAAAGTTTTAAAAATTGTAATAAAAAGTTGTTCTAATTCTGTTAGTTCATTTTTAAAACACTGGCACTTAATTTTTGTATGCAATAAATTTTATTAGAAATAGTATTAATTGATCAATCGGCCGCTATATATCTATAAAGTCTTTTCTTGCAAAAAGTGTTCTTGAAAAAATTCTATTCAATAATACGATAAATAAGTACCACATTCACCATAAATTATTATCAACTGGCAGCTATTAGTAATAAATTTAATACGGTTGTCAACACTAATTTCTAGCGCTTTCTTATTTTAATTTGTTAAATTGGTTTTTAATTTTGAGTCTTAATAGTGTATTATAAGTTTGGTCTCAAAATAGTATAAAGTACACTGGAGCTGTGTAATACGTATATTGAATGTTAAATTAAATTATACAAAGTTTTTTAGATTAAAATAAAAATCCATTTTCTTAAAATTTATTGTTTTGACTCTTTCTTAAAGTGTTGTGATATTATTATAAATTGCTTTATTCAAATAATTTTATTCTTATGCACGAAATTAATTTACGGATTTGTTATGTTGCACATTTTTAAGCACGGAACGAACAAAATATTTTAATTTAACGATCTTGCATTCCTGACGGGTGACCTCTTGCATTATTGCGTTTCTTTCTTTGTTTGCGTACAATCAGAGATAGGAAAAACTTCATCGAGCATAAAATACAAGGAAAAAAATGCTTTATACGTGTAAGATAGAAGCATCTTCCATAAAGGTTCCATGAACTACGCGTCTGTTAATGAAACAAACATCGTTTGGAATTCAAACCCTATACGCGAAAGCCAGTCAAGTAGAAGGAAACGTATGTAGTTTTTGTGTGAAATAAGTATGTGGGATTTAAGTCCCCGCATATCGGTCCTAATCTTTTCATGCGTGTGTTTTATACGGAAGTAAAAAGGGACAAAGGTAAACTCACAGGACGGTGTGTACGGGGCGATAATTTTAAATGTAAAGATCAAACGGCGGAGTGTGCGAGTGTTTACTATTTACCTAATTGAATGTACATTTCTGGTCCCTGCAAAACCGACCGACTCCAAAAACGTACTCTTATATTCCCTTGGAATAATTAAATATGGGTGGGTTGATGCTGCGATAGATGTACAAGGGGGGTGGGAGAGTGAACACAGTACAACCGGTAAAAACAGTAAAATCGACCCTTGTAATTTCGGTGCGGAGATGTTAAATCCTTAAAGGGCGGCGCGCGGTCAATTTGAAGCTGGTCACTTCCTCGTTTAATGAGGGGCCCCGGCATTACCCTTTTACATCCGGTTAATTAGGATAATACTTCATTATTCACTCGGAATATTAGCTGACCGCGAGTTCATCAACGATATCGACCTTAAGATTATGTAATATTCAACAAGTACCCCTCCCGACGTTATTATATTTAATATATAGTGTATATCGTGTGCCGAACGAGAAAGTCCCCTTTACTATCCGATGTCCATTATGTAGTTCTAAGGGAGAAGGCCCTTAAAATAGGATTTAATAGCCACGCGGCTACTTGTAAACTGGATCATTACAAAATTAACAAAACTGCATGTTTGTTTTTGCTGTTGGTATAAAGCGACTAATGGCATTAAACAAAGCGACAACTTATTTAATCGGATATAGTTTTAATCAAATAAACCAATCAGCACGCTTATAAGAAATCAAGAGTATTAACCTGGTCTGAATTGTTGTCCTGTAGATATTTAACTGTTACACGGTTTTAAACGATTATGTTTAATATGTTTTAATTAAACATTTATACTATTTAAGCTAACATTTTTGATAGGTTATGTTTGAAATTTAATTAACTAAAAAACAATTAATTGAAGCTAAAAAATAAGCTGCCTGGCGACAGATTTGTCAACATCGGCACTTATTATTCACATAAGTCACGTCTGCACAATTTTATTTATGTGTTTTAAATACCGTTTAATATTACTTGCATTTTTTTTTAATATAAAATATGTGATATTCATAGTATGCCAATAACATTAATATCTATCTAATATAAACGGTAAGAACATTGTGCATACGTGAAGTATGTAAACACAACAAGTGTTGTCTTAGTCTTGTTCAATTAAAAAATAATTTCAATAGCATAGAATTTATCGATAATATTGTGAGAATTGTTGACACTTCGTTTGCACGTTTTTTGATGGTAATTTGACAAACATCTTGCGTTGCAATAGTAAAACTTGCACAATAATATTTATTTAGTTTATGATGTAAAAAACTCAATCCATAATCGTCAATCCTCATCATCTAAATACACTGTGGCAGATAGTAATGCTAAAATCCGAAGTATTCCATTTCAAACATTCCTTCTAAACTAGTCTACGCCGCATTTTGCATAAAAAATATCAACTAATTCGAAACTAAGAGATAGATCATAGAAAACATCTTTCGTTTCTTAAATTTAGTAGTGAAAACGCAAGCGGTTAATGCTTTTTTATTTTATTAAAAAAAAAATCTATTTGCGAAAATTGTTTTTCAACATAAAAAACGCAATAACAATTATACAGTTTAGTGCGGTTTTTTAAATAAAAACGCAGATGAACTAATCAAATGCGGATTGTTACAGCTGGTGTTATCGTAATAGTGAATACGCTATCAAACAACTAGTAAAACAATGTTTAGTTACATTTACAACTAATTTTAAACTTTTTTTGAAAAAAAAACGATAAATTCCAAGAAAAATAGACAAAATACATATATAACACATAATTGCTAAAAATAGATTATTTTTAAGAGCTCTTCCTTGGATTTTTCGTAATTTTACTAATTTTTCGGCTTTTTTTAGAAAGACATAAAAATCGCGTTCTACGAGAAATTTCCTTTCAATTACACTAATTTAATTTTTTCTTTGACCTTTGATCAAGAAATAATTAATTTTATCATTTTTTTTAAACAGTATATGCCCATGTATGAGTGAAGAGGTACGAAAAATATTTTTTTTACGTTGCAACTTAAGGAATCGGTTCTTTAACATAAACTCTGGTCCCCTGATTTTTTTTAGATTTTTTGTGCTACCCAGTGCAGAGATATTTAGAGTACAACTTTCAAAAATGTCAATTTTTTACCTTTTTTGCAATTTTCAAAGCGTGTAACTTTTTAGGGATTTTTTTTTGCAAATTATTGAAGATAACATTTATTGCTTAAAATTGATCAAAAACTCTAAAAAAAATGTGTTTAAAATGTTTTTATTCTATTAAAAACAGATAAAAAAAAAGATGTTGGGTATTTATAATTTTTTGTTTAATAGGTCAAAAAAATACTTTTATATGTTATTGATATACTCTGAAATTTTTAGGATGGGCGATAAAGAACTTTCAAAGAAATCAGCGTTTTTGTAATCAGAAAAAATATCGAAAAAAAAAACAACAAAAGTAATGACTAAATTATTTTAAGTATTGTAATTTTTTATGCAGTATTATACGGAAAACTTTACATAAAATAAAACAGGTTTCTATATATTTTTAGAGATTGATCTGTAAAATAACTGCTGTACAAAAAAATCAACTTTATTCTTAGTATGTTGTTTTTTACTCACTGTCTATTTCATTTATTATTTTAAAATTAACAATAATTTTAGAAATGATATTGATAAATGATATATTTAAATAAAATTTAATTTAATAATTAGCTATTGTGTTTGTAAATAATACTTATACCCTCCTATTTTTTATTTTTGTTATCAAATAAGCTTTTCATTATAAAAAAAAAATAAAACTTCTGTGTAATTACACTTATTCGTTTATTTATTATACTGTACATTGTAAAAACTTCTATAGCATACTATTTTAGTTTTGTAAAAAAGAAATTATTAGTTGAAGAGTGAGTTTTTGAAAACATATCATCTTCTGTCGGAATTAGATAATGTTTTTGCAGAATATGATTAATTCGTTTTTTATTAACAAATCGTTGAAAAAGTATCTTTTCATTGAAAGTATATTCAGAAGCCGGAGAAAAGAAAAACTTGATATTTTTCAACCGTTCAAATGACACAAAAAACCATGAAGTTGTTGGTGCATTAAGATTTGCTTATCGGCAGGTAATTGCAAAGTTGCAGCTGCTGCAGTTTTCTTAGCGGTTCCACCTAGTCCGTCGCTTGGCCTTTGCCATGCGCTGTTGGGAAAAAATGTCATTCTGCATCAATTTTGAAGTCTTTCTTATGGTTAAATAAGTTAAAAACATTTTTATAATTTTTAAATTATTGCGGCGCTCCATCAGAAAAATAGTGAATTTTTTTAATAATTTTAAATTTGTTTTTTAATTCTTGAATTATAATCTTCATAAATGTATGAACAGCAACATTGTCGTGAGTTAAATTGTTAGAGGTAATAATATAACTATTATGCAAAAAGTTTCCTTTTCTGGACTTGTAATATACCTCGACAAGAAAAATTGTAGCTTGATTGTTATTCCAATAAAATCCTTGTGCAGCCTCTAGTACAACAAAACTATAATTTTCAGAAAAATCTATAATAACAATCAATTCTGTCTCAGATATTTTTGTTTTTAAATCTTTCAAAAATATTGATTGCTGTTTTGCAATGTAAGCATGTGTCAAAAGGACATGGACTTTTTTGGAAAGGTATTCAATAAATTCCGTTGAATCTTTTGTAATTGTTTTGAGTGTACAGTACGGCGTGTTGACCCATTGCTTAAAACTTACAGAATCAACCTCATTTATATCAAACAGTTTCTCAATATATGTACGTAATTTTGTATACCCTGAACACAATTCACATTTTAAAAAATAACAACTCTCTGTTGGAGTATTGCACGTAATTAAATTCAAACAGTCTTGATATGTAGCAATCTCATGTTTTTTGCCTTGAGTTAAAGCTTATAGATTTGCACCTGTTATTGAAAAATTGATAATTAATTAATAACACATGAGTGATTTGTTTTACCTAATACATAATTTGACGTTTTGGTGTATAGTGCACACGCAAACGGTATGAGTGCCAGCGCTCTTGACAATAACACATTGAATCGGTCGTAAGATGGCAAAGGTCAAAAAACCAACTTTTAAATCAAGTTTTTCTTCTTTTAGCATTGCATACATTTCTTTCAGTGGTCTTAAGAGTAATCGATTTTGATTTTTTATTTTATCCCCAGCATCGTTTTTAGTGGTGACAAAATCTTTTTTACCAGGCATGAACTAACATCATCTTTTAAATAGAAGTTAATAACTTTCTCTTTTGTTTCATCGTCGAGTATTTTTCCTATGATTATAAGTACAAATTTAGTTTATCAAATAAATGACAAGTAGACTGATGGACAAAATAATATACCTGGTTTTAGATTAGGTGAACCTAATATTCCACTCTCCTCTAAAACTTTTTGAAAAGCTTCTACAACTATGTGTGAGAATCAAAAAATACTTGTTATTTTGAAAGTACTCCAGTGCAATGGTATTAACGTCAAAAGTTGTATTTTTTGAATTCTTGTCGTAGTTAGATTATTAAAAATTGTCTTAAAATTATTAAAAAACTCGACGTAATCTTGAACGTCTTTTAAAATAAATGATAAAGGACGTTCATCCAAATCTAACGTTTTAAAATTGTTGATTTTTAAAGTAGCACTCTCTCCTGTATACTCTGATTTTTTTTATGTAGTCGATATTTGAGAATTTGAGACTTCCCCTAAGCATTTATTGATAATTTGACAGTGTTAGCAGATTATAAAATTATGTACATATATGAAAACTAATGATTATCTGAAATATCATCGACTATAGTTTTAGTTCTTAATGTTGCATCTTTATAGCAAACAGAGCAAAGTTTCATGTCATCACCTAGATTTAAATATTTAATCATATCCAATGTCGGTTTTCTTAAACTAGTTTTTGCACACTTTTTGTTTTCTAATTTAAATATATAAGAACAATGGTTGTTCCAAAGTCGTTCTTTCTTTATTTTAAACATTATAATAAAAAAATTATTTATTAACTAAAGAACCCAAAAAATGTCAAATAAATTTACAAACTTTCATAATGAGATATAAAAGCTGTCAAATTTGACGTTAACTTTAATTTAAATGCCATTATTTGTGCGAATTTCACTTCATTTGTCATAGATCCAGCGTTGCCAGATGACGCGATTGAATTTATCGTGCATTAATGTTATATTTACGGAAGATCGTAGTTGCATAATAATTTCAATTGCATATAGTAACGTATTTACAAATTAACATAAACTTTTACAATGAGGTATAAAATCAAACTGTAATTTTTGAAGTTTACTTTTATTTTGGTTAGGTTTTGTTATTTAAGCTCACTAATTTTGTTTTTTAAGTTTTTCTATTATTATTACAATCTTGTAAAAATGTTTGAATATATTAGTTGCAATTGTTTATTATATTGTTTTTGAAATAGCAGTTAAAAATTCAATTTAAGTGTAAATGCCATTATTTGTACGAATTTCACTTTATTTGACATCAATCCAGCGTTGCCAAATGACCCGATTGAATTAATGTTATATTTATTCTAAGGCAGTCATAATCGCTGAAACATCAACGTCGAAGCCGATTGTAAATACAAAACTGGTTATTTAAATTAACTAAAATAATTTAAAGCCTTAGGTGTAAAACGCGACGATTGCATAATAAAGTTTTTTTTTGGCTGTTTACAAAAATTAAATCGCTGATTTCTTGAAAAGTTCTTTATTGCCCATTCTAAAAATTTCAGAGTATATTAATAACATATAAAAGTATTTTTTTGACCTATTAAACAAAAAATTAAAAACACCCAACATCTTTTTTTTTAAATCTGTTTTTAATAGAATAAAAACATTTTAAAAATTGACGGAAATGTCTCTAACACATTTTTTTTAGAATTTTTGATCATTTTTAAGCAATAAATGTTATTTTCAATAATTTGCAAAAAAAATTCCCTAAAAAGTTACAGGCGTTTGACAATTGCAAAAAGGTAAAAAATTGACATTTTTGAAAGTTGTACCCTAAATATCTCGGCACTGGGTAGCACAAAAAAACTGAAAAATATCAGGAAATCATAGTTTATGTTAAAGAACCGATTCCTAAAATTGCGATATAAAAAAAATAATTTTTGTACCACTTCACTCGTACATGGCCATATGTATATATATATGACCCATGTATGAATCAAATGTACTAAATGAAAGTTTGTTTTTGCTCAAACCATTGAAAATGCCTTTCTACATGAATCCTAATTATGTGAATTATTACAGATTTTTTCAGTAAGCCATTTCCGAGTAATAAGCATTCAAAATTTGAAAAATTGAGGTTTAATTTTTTTATCGTTTGTAACTTTTCAGGATTACATTTTTTAGAAAAAATTATAAAAAACTTTTTTTTTCAAAATTTTTCATAGAATAAATATATGAATATATGTTTTCATAGCCAACATTTTTTTTCTTAATTTTTGAAAATTTTGAAATTATTTTTTAAAGATATATATATATTTTTTTTTAAATATGGATAAAAACGTGTTTTTTTATACAGGGTGTTAGACAATTAACTATTCAATTACAATCATTTTAAATAAAAAACAAATATTATGTTTTTTAAATTTATCAAACAATTTGTAATAAAAGTATATTATTATTTTACATGGTTGTATTAGGAATATCATATAGATTTCAAACAAAAAATAAAAAAATGTATGTTGCCATTTAAAAAACAAAGTTGGTTGTCATAGCAACTATACTGAAAATTAAAATATACATCTGTGTACCTGAATTGATAATACTCAAAAAACCAATGGTTTTTGAATTATATATAAATCGGTTAAAAAATAACGGAGTTATTCAGTCGTCCGGTTTTTGTCTAACATCCTATATGTGCAAAAGATACCCTAAAAATTTTAGGAAGTGCCGTGAGCTACGTTCCGAAATATATTACAATGCATCTACAGAAATACTTCAAAATAGCAATAAAAAGCTTAAATTTTAAATTTACATTTTATGATCGTTTGTAACTTCTCATGTATGCATTTAGCACGACACTTCCTAAAATTTTCAGGGTATCTTTTGCACATTAAAAGCACGTTTTTATTCATATTTGAAAAAAAAATACCTTTAATATTTTTAAGAAATCCTGTATTTTAAAGTTCGGCAAAATTTTCAAAAGTAAAAAAAAATAATTTAGCTATAAAAAGGTTTTTTATAATTTTTTTCTAAAAAAGCAATCCTGACAAGTTACAAATGATCAAAAAATGTAAAAAAACTCAAAAACTTTGATTTTCTAAAATTTTGATTCCTTATTACTCGGTAAAGGCTCACAAAAAAATCTGAAAAAAATCACATAATTAGAATTCATGTGGAGGAAAGCATTTTTATTGGTTAAAAAAAAATATATATATTCCTTACACTTGACTCATACATATATGTATGATAAATATGTTATGAGTATTAAGTAATTAGATAAACTAGATTTTTATGAGCAATCGGTATATATCCCAATGCATTAACTCCGACCATAATCCGTTAGTAATTAAAATCAAAAACTGAAAACACAACAAAAAGTAAAACCAACTATAAACACACAAAACTCTTCGAACATTTATATCAGTGCCAAAAAAAAAAACAGCAAACAAATACATGCAAATTACTAATATAACAAAGATAAACAGTATAGAGGATAATTGGAAATGTATCCAAATAAAGCTGCAAACAATGACAAAAGAAAAACAAAATAAAATTAGCTGGATAACAACAAAAATTTTAGAATGCATAAGAAAAACAAAAACAACGTTGATAAGTATAGAAAGATTAAAACAATATCAAAAATCATTAAAAAATATAAAGATGAATACTAGGTAAAACAATGCATAGAAATTGAGACACTTAAAGGGAGATTAGATTGTTGAACCAAGAAAATAACAAAAATGATTGGATAAAAAAAAATGTGTAGTATACTTAAAAATATAAATGAACACATTACAGTTAATATAAAAATCAAATTAAAGAAATAAAAAAAATAAGATATAATTTTCTTTGATAATGCAAGGTCATACCATAGAAGTAAACATCGCAAACTTAAAAATACTTAGAACAAAACTAGAGTATGCTTTAAGTTAACTAAAAAATCTGTCAATCCAGGTTAGATACCTATTGAAATTATAAAATTGGGACAATTAATAGTTTTTTTCAACATCATATGCAATTTAGAAAAAAATTGTAAACAAAATTGTTGACGTCATCTATTTATTTCCAAAAACCTAAACGCAAAAATTGCTCAGAATACTAATCCATTAGCGCAATAGTTTTAAAGAACAAATTAACGCTAGAAACTCTCCAAAAATACAAACAACACACAGTATGCATTTTATTAATATAATAATAACAAATTTGTTTATTTTTTGTCTTTTAGTCTTAAAAATTCTGCAACTTAACATAACATTTACTATATAATTCACTACTAATATAATACATACCCTTAATAATCCTAAACCCTGTTTTTAATTATTTATTAACTGTTTTTATTTTTGTCTTTTTTTTGTTACCGCCATTATCCATTTATTCCTCATCCATCTTCTTTCAGTACTTCATTTTTTTCCATTAACTCTTCTCTCATTTCATTGCATTTTAGCATGTGTTCTACACTTTACCTAATTTCTTTACACATTCTACACATTTTCTTTTCTTTTTTCATCTAAAATTTGCTCACTTTCTCCTCATTTCCACATCTAAATCTTACAATTATTTGTTTTTCCTTTTCTCCATAATTTACATTTTCTAGATACTTTGGTAGTGCATCAGTTTTAATGTATTCATAATTTGAATTGTACCTAGATTTAATTATCCGTGTTTTTTGCTTTGCACTTGTATATCTCTATCTCTTTTTTTTTCACTTTTTTCTATCTATTCTCAATCTTTCTACTTTTTCACTAGCATATCCAATATCTTGCTAAAATATTTTTCTCTGCATGTTCCTATTTTTTCGCATTTTCCATTTATTTCCTCCTTCAGACACTTTTGTAATATTTTACATTCATTTTTTTCTTTCACTCTTTCTTCATACCTCATTGCAAGCTTTTCTGATTTTACTCTTAATTTATCTGTTTTAACTTCTTCCATTACAATGTATGCTGGGGTTTCTTTGTCTAACTTTTCTTGCGGGTTTCTTTGTCTAACTTTTCTTGCTCTTTCCATTCTCAAGTTTCTGCTCCGTACAGTAACATACTTTTTACTAAACTATCAAACATCATTCTTTTATTCTCATTCATTCAATTTTTTTTTTCACCAATTTCTCATACTTGTCTTACAGCTTATTTGTTTTTTTGTCATATTTTTTATGTGTTTATTTTAATTATTGGTTGTACAAAAAACATATCCTAGGTATTTAAATGTTTTTACTTCTTCAATTTCTTTTCCATCCCTTTTCCAATTTTCTTCTCTACGTCTTCCTACCTTCTTTCTAAAAGTCATCATTTTTGTTTTATTTACATTAACTCCTAATTTTTTTTTTTTTTTAATATACTCATCCAGGCATCTAATCATTTTGTTTATTTTATTTTATTCTCTTTTGCATTTTAAAAACTAGAATAGCATTCTTCAAAATTAGCGTTATTTTTTTTAATGTTGCTTTAAGATGAACCAAGATATACTAGCATGTTACATGATTTAAAAAGCTATTACATTATCTTTAGAGATGTGAGAATAATTAACAACTTATACTGAGGTCAAATGCTAACATAAAAAATGAACTAACTAAAATAATAAGGATTTGCAAAATAGTAAGATAAAAATGTATTATGTTGCCACTGCTGTTTAAAATTTCCTAAACTAGATGTCATCTTGACAAAACCACGTAAAATGTAAGTATTAGACGCTTATGCTACTACCACACAAACTGCTTTTGAACATGTACCTAAAAAAAAAAGACAAATATATACTATTGCACCCGTTAGTTGAGAGAATGGAGACGCTGTATATACTGACGAGTCCTAGTGTTTACCTACATTCTTATATTAAATGTAATTTATGGTTTACATAGACACTAATCATGTGTTAGACCAGGGCTGTCCAACTGAAAGTGCCTAAAGGGCCGTTTAAAAAAAATGCGGTTTGGAGGGCCGCATTATAAAATAGTATGATAAGTATGATACACAAAGAAAAAACCCGTTTGTATTATTATTTTAATTTATTCAAAATTTTTTATCAATATTTGTTGTTAATAAATAAAACAGCTGAGTAAGTGACTTATCAGAGAGAGAACATCTATATTTTGAATTCATACATTTCATGTTAGAAAAGCTGCTTTTGTAAAGATACGTGCTTCCCTAAGTTTTGCAAGTTGGGATATTGTTCTACTAGCAGCAAATTAAAAAAGTCTAATCCAGTTTCAGTTTTTTCTTGGTAAAAAAAATCTGACTGCAAATCACACAATTCCAGTTGAAGATTTGTTCTGCTTACTGAAATTGTAAGAGGCTAAGTAAAAACTAAAATCTTTCTTTCTGGACTTTTTTAAAGTAAGCATTGTGTTATTGTCTAAGTTTTCAAAAAGAAAAATGTATTAATTTTCACATTGTCAAGTTCTTAAAACAAAAGAACTTTATTTCAGATACCCAATATGGATTTTGATCAAAACGTTTGACAACAAATCTTCTGGCTTATGTTAGTCACAAATGGAATTCTACTTTAAACAAACAAAGAGAATATCTTGCAGTAGCTCTAGACATTTCCAAAACGTTTCTTTAATAAACTTCTTCAAATAACTAAAACTCTTCAGATTTCATACTTTTCAAAGAGCATTTTGACAAATATTGCAGAACGTTTTGGTTAGAATCTGTAGCATCTATAAATAAAATCTAAAAACAATACCTGAATGGGGCACTCCCATCAATTTTAACTCTAAAAAACTCAATTTCTTACTGTTTCAAAATCCAAATCTGAGGTATTATCAGTACCAAATATTAAACAAAACAACAAATCCATATCTACATATTTTTTAGTTTGTCTTCTAGGTGTTGTTACAATCTCACAAAATCTTCTCTGAAACGACAATATTGTCGACATAGCTTCGAAAGTATTTAGAAAACTAAAATTTCTTAATAAATGTAAAAAGTTTTTTACTTCTGTTTAACTTTTGTATTTATATAAAACTTATATTTGTCTTTGTATTAAATATTGTTCTCAAGTATAAAAAGGAACCTCAAAAACTACACTATCTCTTTTAAACTCTATTCAGAAACGAGTTATTTGGATCATTGCCAATCCAAAATTGACTAATGACTTAGATACTTTACAACACAAGCGTAATGTTGCTGGTTTTTGCATTGTTCAAACAAAATACAAAACATTTTGTTATCTAAACAAATATTTACTGGTAGTACAAAGCTTGCTAAGAATTTTAACAACTATTCACTGAGAGTTCAAAGATGTAGAACCTAAACTTTTAAGAGATTTCTTTAACCGTACAATCGACAAATAAAATAAATATCCAAATTCAGTATTTCCCGAGACTTATAAGCCACAAATATTCAAAGTCAATATTCACAGACTACTTAAGTCTTCAATGTGATAGTTTTAGCGAGAGCGGTTTCATTGGTTTTATGTTGTGGCATGTTATGTAATTCTTATTATTACATTTAAAAAAAAAAAAAAAAAGATTTTTTTTTATAAAGTTGTAACTGGGGATGAGATCTTGCTACACTATGAGAATCCTCTTACAAAACAAAAGTCCTTGTTTTTATAGTTAAATAGATAACATAAGAAACTTCACTTGTATATGTTTACTAAAACTATTATTATTTTATTTATTCTTACTAGAACAATATAATAACACTAAGTTTATTTGTTATTATATTTAAAATTACATTATTTATTAAATATAATGTGATTTCAAATATTATTATTTCACAAGAATTTTATTAATATTTTAAAGTGAGGCAATGACCATGTAAAATAAAATTGTACGTTGTACATATATAACCTTACATGTAATTCATATTATATAGCAAATTGGCATATTTATTACCAAATATAAATATCTATATTAAAATGACAAGGCAATATTTGATTATTTCGTATACTGTAATTTTGAATAATAAAAATAAAACAAAAGTGTCTAGACTTTGATTATAAATATGAACGACAATATTGCAAGATATTTAAAGACAAAATAATCTAATAGTTGATTGATGTTTATTTAATTAAAAAGACAAAATCATTTATCTCATATCTTTAAAGTTATTCAGTTCAAATTATTAGTACAGAAAAAGTATAAATGAAATTTAGTTATTAATAGGTTTTAAATATATTTTTAACGTGAGTCATTAATAATAAATATATTTTGACTAATACAATCTTCTTATACAAGTTTATTTGCAAACCTATAAAATTTATATACCTTGTAGATTTTAATGTTAAAAGTAATTTATTATAATATTTTTTCATATTTGTAAAATATACAATTTTTGCCACTGTTATTATTTATTAGGATTAGTCAAAATTACCGGAACACCTAAATAATTCTTTATCCGTAAAAAAATTCAAACAAAGTTTATTACAAAAGTTTTTTGGTTTTAAACAAGATATCGTTTGAATATATTTTTAATTTGCAGGGTATTAATTTGTATTATCGAAATTTAATAAACTTAAACAAAGCTTTGTTTGTTTTGACATTTTTTCATTTTACGACTACTGTTAAGTATATTTTGTAAAAATATTTATTAAAATTTATTCAAACTTTTGAACTTCAAAATAAACTAATCTTAAAATTAAAAAATGTAAAAATAAACAAAATGATTTAATTTAAAAATTAAAAAATGTCACCTTACACCTTAATTTTATTTTAACATTTTTTAATTTTAGAATTAGTTTTAAATTTTTGAAATGCTAATATTTTTTTTTATTTAAATATAATTAAAATATATGTTTAATATAATTTAACCTTATAGTTTTTAAAAAGTGTGTAATAACTTAAATATTTCTTATATAAAACCAGTCTTTCCACTATTATTTCGTTTTTCCATTTAATGTTCTCCTACCTTTTTTGCTTTTATTTACTATTGCTATTCTTCTAATGTCCTAATTTATTGTTACAAGTTTATTGTAAACAATTTAAAACATAAAATTTTAAAAGTTAGCTTAACCTTAAGACTGTACCGATCTTGATTTATAGTATTTCAACGAAAACGGCAACTTTGGAGTCATTGCCGTTTCTACATATAGTTTGATAATCGATTTATTTTTTTACCAGTACATTCAGAAAGGATTAAACTATGATATTTAAAGCTCACCACCCACCAGTTCTATTTGATAGTATAAAATAAAACAAGTAGTTTGGGTATAAAATTCATATTAACAAAACTAATATCCATTATGTAAGATTATAGATAAAAACAATTATTGTGTTTTAGTATGAGAGTAACTTTAATTAGTTATTTTACCAAGGTGTTGTAATTTTGAGCAAAAATCACTTATATGAGGAGTTAATAAAAAATAGACACCGCATGTCATGCTAAAGATTTAGTGTATTCCTGTACATGTTTTTTGTTTTATGACAACAACACAAGAAAATTTTGCTTTACGCAAATAAGCAGTTAGAAATGAAGCAGTGCATTCTAATCAATTCTGCCCAAAATTTTGTGACTTATTTTGAAAAAAAAAAAAAATTATCAACTTGTATTTTAAGCAATTTTTCTTGAAATCCTGTTAATTCATTTCTAACGGTAGCGCAGGTATCTCTAAACAAGAGTTTGTAATGCGGAAAGGCTCACAAGCATACCTCTTACTTCTACTCACTGCCAAATTTTGCTATTTTTTATATTTCATAAAAATTTGCACTTTAACAGTTTATGCCAGACTTTAGTTTTATCTAATAATTCACACAACAGTTTATAGCCAGTTTTGTCTATTTTTGACATTTTATAATTTAAACCAACCGGCTTATGCTAAATTTTATTTTATTAACAGAATTTTGGCAGTTTAGACTTTGCAAAAATAGAATTTTGCATTTTTAGATAGTTAATGGTAAGTTTTGGTACTTTTTGACAATATATTTATATATTATTTTTGATTATAAATAAAATTTTACTTTTTTTGATCGCACTTTGATTTTTTTTGACAATACAGGGTTTTAATGAATAAGGGTAACAAACTTCTAGAGTGGGTAGGGGGGTTCATTTGAGACACTTTTTATTTATAATCTTATAGGCAACCATGTTCATCGTCAAAAAAAAACTTTTATTTTTCAAGTTGGCTGTGTTGCATGTTTCTGATTTTGACGTGGAAAATAGTTGAATTTGTGTTACTTGTTAACTTAAATCATAAATCAACATACTTTTCAAGATTATGCTAATATGATGTTAGTTTACGGCAAAGCACATTGTAATGGTAGACTTGCAACACGCTTGCATACAGCCCAATTTTCAAATCTTCTAATACCTTCCAATAGAATGTTTGTAAAAGTTTATCAGCAATTACAAGATACAGAAACTTTTGCAGTCAACAAGGTAAATTGCAAAATTGAAAAACATCGTCAAACCTTACGATTTGAAGAATATGTGCTTTATAAGATAGAGTACTAATTTTGTTTTGAAAGAACATCAGTTCCACCTCTATCATCTGCAAAAAGTTCAAGTCCAATCAATTTTCCACCACGTATTAACTTTTCTCGTTGGTTCGTAAATTGCTGTTGCTTTCAGCCTCAATTTCTACGGTATGCTTTTTTTATTGATGAAGCAGCATTTAACAAAGAAAGCATTCTTAACTCTTGCAACAACTATATTTGGACCGACAACAACCCTCATACTATTCGACAATCCAAATGTCAATACAAGTTTGGAATCAGCATTGTTGACGGTTGTTTGATTGGGCCATACCATCTTCCACCTTGTCTCACCAGTCCCATTTGCAAGATTTTTTTAAAAAAGTCTTGCCAGAATTGTTGAAGAAAGTACCAATAAAAGTTTGCCAACAGATGTGGTTGCAACAAGACGGTGCGCCGGCACATTTTTTGCTTGTGTTTAGGACTACTTTAACAAACAGTTTGAGGATCAATGAATTGGGCGAGAGAGGCCACTAACGTATCCGCCAAGATCCCTGGACCTAGCGCCCCTAGATTTTAGAAAAAAATGGACAATTTAATTGTCTATAATCTTTATATTTTATTTATTTTTTTAATTTAGACTTAAAATTTTGACGTGCAGTTTCTAGGGTAAACATGGTTGCCTATGAATTTATAAAAAAAAGTCTCAAATAAACCTCCCTACTCACCCTAGAAGTTTGTTACTCCTATTTATTAACACCCTGTATTTTGATATCTTATATCAGACTTTTTGAAAATTCACATTATTTTACATTTATTAACAATTTTTAGAAAAATGTTTGGTGCTTTAATAATATTTTAATGTTTCAAAACGTGAATTTGCAATTTTTGACATTTTATGATGTTGAGTTTTTAAACCGTTATTTCAATGTGTTATAATTGAATTTAGTTTTTATAAATAAAAGTTTGCACTTTTTAACAGTAAATGCTACTTCAACTAATATAAAAAAAAACTTGGCACATTTCAACAGTTTATGGATATTAGTGATTTCTGACAATGTTTTGATGTTTTAAGACTGTATGTTGGTTTTTTTTAAACAATGTGATGAATATTTTTTGACCGGATTTTGTTATTTTTAACAGCTTT
The DNA here is from genome assembly GCA_963932245.1 of Tachinus rufipes. Classification (NCBI taxonomy): domain Eukaryota; kingdom Metazoa; phylum Arthropoda; class Insecta; order Coleoptera; family Staphylinidae; genus Tachinus; species Tachinus rufipes. The sequence continues at coordinate 60,234,277 of OZ010748.1, forward strand.
TAAAAGATTTTAGCACTTTTTGACAGTTTGGATTTTGGTTTTCTCTAACAATACTTTTGATTTTTTATAGCTGAAGTTTAAAATTTTATAAAAACGTTTATTTTTTTCACAGTTTATGATCAGATTTTTGTGCGTTCTAACAATAGTTTAAAGTTTTAAAGCCGGATTTTGCTATTTGGACAATTTATTAACCAATTTTTTCATCCGTTTTTGACCAAATTTTGTTTATTTTATTCTTTGCTATTTTTGGGATTTTATAAAAAAAACATTTTTTAATTTAACCGACTTAATATTGACAATAGTTTATGCTAAAATTATCAATATTGTAATATATTATTGCACTTTTTAACCAAGTTTACTTTTTTTTCAATATTTTTTTGTTTTAAAGCCAGATTCTTGACATTTTATAAATTAAAATTTACATTTTTTAAAAACGTATAGCCTAGATTTAGTGTTTTCTAACAATATTTTGATGTTTTAAAACTGGATTGCTATTTTTGACATTTTATTAATAAAATGTTTTACTTTTACACTGTTTTTGGACAAATTTTGGTGCTTTCTTAAAATATTTTGATGGTTTAGACAGGTTTTAGTTGTTTTTGACATTTCATAAATTTAATTTTTTTAGAGTTTAAAATTTTTTAAACATATTTTATTATTTCATATCCGGATTTTCGCTGTTTTTGATTTTTTTTAAATTTTGTTTACTTTTTAACAGTTTATTTTATTGCCCAACTTTGATATTTTTTGACAATATTTAAATGTTTCAAGACCAAAGTTTGTTCTTTTAACATTTTATAAGTAAAATTTCACACGCTTCAAACGTTTTTGGTCGGATTTTAGTTTTTACTAAAAATATTTTAATATTTTATAACCAATTTTTGTTGTTCTTAAATTTTTATAAATAAAATTTTGCACTTTTTAACAGGATAAAAAACTACGCTTTTTTATGTCTGAAAAGAGATTCTTAATATTTTACGGTAAGGTCCAAAAGTTCTAGTTATGCCATAATTATTTGCTAAAATATATCTTTCAGTTTTATTTTTAAGATTTCTTAATTTTTTTATAAAAATTGGCAAGGCACATTAATATTGTTGTCATTAACAGTTTATGGGTTGGTTTATTTTGTTAGAAACAAAACTTAAATGTTTATTTTATTTTTTAATTTATATTTTCTAATTAACTTACATTAAAATTTTTTTAAAAAATGCTCCTTTTTGCTAAGCCCACTGAGAACAAAAACATGGTTTTATGGCTATTGCGGCTTATAGACAGGGTATAGACTTAAAATGGCACCAGATTTGGATTCTACGTAAAATTTTTGATCAATTTCATTAGTAAATTTATTTTTTTGAGTTAAAACGGTTTTTAAACAAAAAATGCAATTAAGTTAAAAAACAACAAAAAAACTTAAAAAAATTGTAGATTTTTTTTATGGGTTTCATACCCTCATATACCGATCAAAAGACTACTAATAAGTTATAAAAACTAAAAAAAAATACAAGAGCAAGTTTCTCAATGCACACCCCCCTCCCCAGCTCTGGTCCGTTTGAAATGGAATTGCCCAAATAGAATGTTGCAGTTTAAAACAGTTTATTGTAAATTTAAATACTTTCCTAAATATTTTGATTCTTGAAAATTTTAGCAAAATCAAAGAGGTCCACTTTTTCAAATTAATCGAAAAGTAATGGAAAAAAAACGTGCTTTTATATGTGCAAAAGATACCCTGAAAGTTTAAGAAAATGCCGTGCGCTACGCCCGAGATATCTTACAATGTATCCAGAAAAATACTTAAAAATACCGAAGAAGGCTTAAATTCAAATTTTCTGTGGATACATTCTAAGATACTTCGCAGCGTAGAGCACGGAACTTCCTAAAATTTTAAATCGTTTGCACATATAAAAACAGGTGTTTATCTTAAATTGAAAAAAAAAAAATTTAAATTTAAAATTTTTAAGTATTCTCTGGATATATTCTAAGATATCTCAGAGCGTTGTGCATGGCATTTCCTGAAACTTGTAGGGTATCTTTTGCATATATAAAAGCACGTTTTAATCTATATTTGAAAAAAAAAAGAAAGTATTTGTTATCTTTTTTTTAAGAAAAATTGTCTCCTAAAGTTCTGCAAATTTTTCATAATTTAAGAAAATAAATTTTGTTTGTGAAAACTTATTTTTATTTAATTTTTTTAGACAATTTTGAGGAAAAAAGTTTATTATAAGTTTTTCCTAGAAATGCATCCTGAGAGGTTACAAACGATAAAAAATACGTTAAAAAACTCTTTTTTTTTTAATTCTTAGTGGTTGACTCATACATGGCCACAGGGCCGTATCTAAAACAAAATTTTGGGGAGAGGGGGGTTTACAGATAAATATATATATACGGCCATGTATGAGTGAAGTGTACAAAATAAATTTTTTATACTCAATTTAGTATAATTGATTTTTTTATATGAATCCTGATTGTGTGAATTATTTCAGATTTTTTTAGTTAGTTTTAGTTTTCAGGGTTGCATTTTTAGAAAAAAGTTATAAGAATCTTTTTTCTTTAAAATTGTACAAAAATAATATTTCACAACCAACAATTTGTTTTCATGAATTTTAAAAATTTCCCTAAACTTTAAAAAACAGTTTTTCTTAAAAAAAAAAATGACAGGTATTTTCTTTTTTTTTCTTAAATATGTATAAAAACGTAATTTTATGTGTCCTTTGCGCCAGTAAATTTTTAGATTTTGGTTACAAAAATTATAATTTTTAATAAATTTTGTAGTTTTGGTAATTTAGACTGCCAGACTCTAAAACAATGTTTAAGATAAACTAGTTTTGGATTTAGGCGTTTGCTATCGATCTAATCCAAATTCTTTTAAACAAAATTTGTAGTTTTGTCACTTTAGATCACCTGCGTCAAAGTGTTTATCTTAAAACGTTTTTTCTCTCCAGAAGACAATGACAGACATTTTGAGAAATTTGTAAAAAAATTGTGACCAGAAGCTAACAATGACTTATAATGACATAAAATAAAACTGTGTTCATACTATAATACAACTCCAAAACAGTGATACTCAGCACTTTCATATCAATTTTTATTAAATTTTAATTTTTGGAGAAAGCGTTCTTATTCTCCCGGATTGGCACATAGGCTCCAACAAAAGGTATTTTGTTTACACTTTCTCTCTTGTAATTTTTGAGTAGTTCAACATTGAAGATTGGAATTTAGCCAGCATGTGATCATGAGCCCAATTTTTGCACGCGGAATTACTTGTGACTCAAGTTTCTTTTTTCTCTAAATTTGTAAACATTTTAAACCAGTAAGTCGAGGAAAACGCAATTTTTGCTTTCAATAATTGTTTCTTGATTTGGACACTCGCGCTTGTTCTAAGTCAATAGATAAAGTGCAAACTTTTTACCCGTACACCACTGTTAAAAAATCGTTTTTTTGTGGACAGTGTGTAAAAAATAATAACTTTCTGTTACAAATCATTGCTGTCTTATCAGGTGTGCCCTAAAGGTCACATTGCGGGCCAATATTGTTTCTGCTTTTTATCAATGACCTTTCATGTTGTATTCATTCATCTTAATTTCTTTTTATTGCTGACGGTTTTAAAATTCATAAAAACATATCTCTTAAAGGTTGTTATCTTTTACAAAATGACTTAAACTCTACTAATAACTGATGTGTCAATGATAGTTTATTATTTAATGCACAAACATATTTTTTAATAAGTTTGATCCAAAATCATAGGCATATAACCTACAAATATACTATTGACAATGTACCACTTAAACAAGTAAATCAGATAAAAGCTTTAGGTGTAGTTTTTAATCAGAAACATACGCCAAAAAAATTTGTTTAAAGATTGTCATCCGATCTATCTCTTAATACACTAAAAATAATTAATTGTGTCTTATTCCGCTTGCATTTAGAATATGTTCCATCAGTATGGTGTTCATTCTACAAAATACACATACATAATAATGTATTCAAAATAAATTTTTTAGACTAATGGTTTATAATTTAGGGATCTTGTGGGAAAACTTTGAAAAAAAATTGGTTTCTTTGCAGTATAATCTTCCTTCATTGCAACTTTGGCAAATAAAAGCAGATCTTTCCTTTGTGCGTGGGCTTGTAATGTAGGAGATTGACGCGTCGTCTGAAATTGATTTTAATCATTTTTGTTCTAAAAATAACTGTAAAACCCAAATGTACCAATTGTAAATAGGATTTGTTATTCTATGTTATGTCTATGCTTATTGTAGTTTTATTAAATTTTTTAATGTGTAATTATTTTTAATATTAGTCTTATTTTTGTATACATATGTACTTGTTTGTTATCATTTTTTATATAATTGTGCAATGCAGTATATTGTTTCTTATGCCGTTTATAAAGAATTATTATTATTATTATAGAATTTTGTACTTTTTGACAGTTCAAATCTTTTTGACAATATTTTATTATTTCCTATTTTGCAATTTTTGACTGAATTTTGCCAATAGTTTATGCTCAAATGTTGGTTTAGTCTTACAATATTTAAATATATTATAGCTAAATTTTGCAATTTTAATAACAAACTTGCTATTGTTAATATTTTAATGTTTTAAAATTAGATTTTTGACATTTTACAAATATTTTTTTACTTTTAATACATTTTTACCGGATTTTAGTGTTTTCTAAAAATATTTTCGTATTTCAAAGCTAAGTTAAAAGAATTTTAACAGTTTATGGGCAAATTTTGCTTCTTCTAACAATATTTTGATGTTTCTTAGCTGGATTTTTTATATTTCCATAAAAAAAAATTATACTTTTTAAAAATTTTTGGCCGGACTTTGGTGCTTTATGACAATATTTTAATGATTCAAGATTAAGTTTTGTTGTTTTTAACATTTTATAAAATAGATTTGACATTTTTTAATCGTTTTGACTAGATTTTAATTTTTGCTAAAAATAGTTAGTTATTTTTTTAAATAGAATTTTGCACTTTTTAAGAGGTAGTAACATGATAATAAAAATACAACAAAAATTGTTGCTAAAATAAATTTATAGACCATTCATTCTTTTCAAAGTATTTGATTCTAGGAAGAAACAAACAAATATAAACTAAATTAAGTTTTAAATAAAAGAACTTTGTTGAAAATTTAGAGTTTTTTAATAAAATTACGTTTTTTTTTATATTGACTATCAGACGAGTATCTATATTGCCTCCATACTCAATTAACGGATGTCGGTGGCCGTATATATTGAGTAATTAAAAAGGCTGCTGCAGCAACACAAACATAAGCCTTTAAATATCAGCTCTTGCGATTGAAAAAAGAAACTACATTAAAGCTAGGTAAGGTAGTATAGCGTGGTATGAAACAATGACGTTTTAATTGATTTCCCATTCGTAACTAAATGCTCGCCAAAATGCAGTGGTATGGTGTATGTCTATCAATACTAACCACCTTACTAGTAAGCAATAGCATCTCGCGAAATAGGCATGATCCTCACAATAATATTGTTGTCATTGAGATCCAAAAATATATTAAATACATAGGTATATTATGTCTAACAAAACGGTTTTGACCTTGCATTTCTATATAACAATAACAAAAAAAAAATGTTAGTAACTGTCAATTATTAAGAAAACCTCAAAAAGAATTTATTAGCACCAAATAAACTTACCAATCTATTGTTATAATATTTTCTAAAGCTACACCAAAATTAACACATGTCACGCATGAATATCAATACATAAAATAACATTATCTTAATGCTTACATAATCATATGGCATGAATTATTTTATCAAATTACAATATTATTATTTTAAAATAAAAAAATATGTTTTACAAATAAATTTAAAAAACATTATTCACATTCACAATTATAATAATTTATACTATATAATAAGTAAAAGCGATTAATATTTATAATAAAAACGCGAAGTTAATGTACATAATTTAATTTAAATTACCATGTTAGTTCATATTTTATTATAATAAATTTATCGTTTTATATAAAAAAAATGCTATTTTTATTTATTAATCGATTTCGATATGTTAATATAATTTATACAAAACAAATCGATAAAGTTATAAAAATAGTTTTATTTAAAACCTGTGTTACAATTATTATAATAAACAGTTTTGTCAGTAAAAGTATAAAATATAATATAAATAATGATCTCCAATTCAAAGATAAATGGCTTATTATATTCGGAATATTCATTCTATAAAATAATTCAATTTGCAAAGAATTTAATTTCAGTTTGTAGAAAATGCTAGATTTCTTACTGTATAAAGAAAATAATATTTCAACAAAAAACTTGCTTTCATAATTTAATCAAAAGATCTTAAAAATATTATTTGTTAAATTTTATTTAATAATATTTAGTATTCAAAAAATTTATTTTGCGCTATTAAATTTTTTAAGTAACATGATTTTAGGTAACTTAATAATTTAATAAAAAAATCTTTTGATATTATATTTTGTACAATAGTAAATAAATGATTTATACAATAACTATATGAACGACGTGAACTGATACTTATTTTAGATAAAGTATTTTTTATATATTACTTAAAAATTTAAAATTCAACGTATTTATATCAGCAATAAAATTATTTATTGTTAACTTAATAATGAATATAATATTTTATTATAATAAAAAATATTTTAAACTATTTTTTGCGATAGTATTAACTTAAAGATTAGTTTATAATATAGTTTAATTAGACATGCATTATTTCTGCGAATATAATATGACAAGGCTATCACCTATAGAGATAATTAATATCGTTCCTTCATATAATATTATAAAGTAGCATAATATTTTCAGAACAGATTAAAAAGCGCTGATTTATTATTTCATTGCATTATAGTCATAATAATTAATTTAAAATATTAATTTATATTAACATCTGCATTGTATTACATTTCAGTACTTGGAATCAGCTGTAAGCTATTTTATATTGTAACCATTAGACAGGGAGCAATTAAATCCGTTAATTAACTAGATAAATTGCAACAAACTTGCTTAATTAGCATCGTTTTCTTATAGAAATTCTATTAAAACATTCAGTTTATTAATAGTTAGGTGCTAAATGTCGTTTTTATTGTAATTATTGGTGTAGTCCTGTGGTGCCCGGGAGGTGCTGCCATCTGGTGGAGGACGCCTGAACACAACAGCGTTAATGTACATTTATGACTGCACTGGTCATTACTTTCTCTTTCTACTTACTGCTGTTACTCTCACTCTTAAACGTGTTTATGCACGTGGCCGTTCAGTATGCAGAAAATATAATCATTTTGTGCAGATTTTTTTCTTCATTTCTCGTTGAGCGTATAATAAGTAAAACGACGTCTTGCACGTACGAAACTGAACACATTTTACCTTTTAATAGAGTGGTTCTTACATTTTATTATCAACACACACATGTGCGTTAATTAATTCTTTCGCGAGTAGTGTCTTCTTCTCTAGGATAATGGAGACATTAAATTGTAAACATTAAAGCTTTTATGCGTTCGGCCCCTGACGAAAATCTATTTTAGCCCATTTAACCCTCCATCAGAAGTGGAGGAAACCAATATGAGACTGAGGGAATATATATCGAGTCGTATAAACGGAATGCCCTGAACCCATTCAGATCTTTATCATTCTATTAACAATATCGTAAACTAGGAATGTCCGTCGCCTCTGTCCCTCTCGCTTCTACCCGAAAACTTACCAATTTCGCTCGGCGCGTTGCACCGAACGGCGGAACGCGCCCGCTCGGTTTATGCGAGGACCGAGCAACTATTAACAGCTTAATTTGTATCGGACAAGCTTTTATTGTTAAACAGATGTATGCAGGGCTCGAGTTCGCCAAAATTGAAACCACAAATGCAAAATTTACAACCGAGCGTTTTTGGTAAATGATTGCTGTTATAAAAACATGTTTGACGCACATTAGCAAGTTTGTTTAATTATTTAACTCATTGCGAATGCTTGTTTACATACAGTTAAGATACGAGTAGTAGTAGTAGTTGATAATATGACTCAGCTTGTATATACTAAGATGATTGTTTATGTATATAAGTCGCTTTTAAATTGTGTTGTACATTTTGCGATTTTATTCAGTGTCCGCCGCGTATGAATTCCGCAGTAATTATCGTTATAATATAAATAGATTTTCATTGGATTTAAATAAGGTTAATAATTTTGCTGAATATATAAACATGTATTTAGCATAGAAAACAGTAGTTATTATAAAGATATTCTTGTATTATAATTGGATACAATTTTCTTTGATATTCAAAAGCTCTGTTGAATAAATACAAAAATAAATAAAATTTTTAAAACGGATATACGACCGCTATTTAAAGGTAAAAAACTAAAACTGTTAAATATAAATGCAGAATAAATTCGCTATTATGTTTAGCGTCATCTTTCACACAATGTTAATTATTGATTATAGATTCACATATATCATATGGGTCATAATAGAAATATAAGCAAGAACATATTAATATAAAATAGTATGCTGCTCAAATGTACGGCCGGCTATAAAAGGATAGATGTAATTTATCCGGACTCCAGTATATGTAAGAAAACTTGATAATTGTAATTTTAATGTTTTTTATAGTTTTTTTACTTAGGAGATTAAATTCTTTTAGAAATTTAACTGGGTTTAACATAATATTATAAGTAGTAAAGGGCAAGTTGTAAATAAGTATAAAGGTATATATTCCAGAATAACAATTTAAAGCATTATGTACTTTATATGTTTTGTTTATGCTATAATTTTAAATATTGAACACTGATTGCTACTAACGTTTTCCTAAAAAAATATTTTATGTTTTTAATCTTCAAAATGTGATATTTTAGAATTATTTAATATGACACAACAATATAAAAATACTTTAGAGTTTTAACAAGTAAAATACTGAATTTCAAAGTTAATTCAATGTGTCAATAGATCGGTTAAAGAAATCTCTCTCTCTTTTAATGAATTCTTAATATGACAAGACTATTCTCTATGTACATTGCTAGAAGTAAATAAGATATATATTGCTAACTAACAATATAAACTGTCATTTTAACAAATCTTGTTTGCTAACAATATAACGGTTATCACATCAGAAGGCGTGACAAATCTCTAGATAAAATAATAATATACTTATGGGTAATTCCATTACTTTTCGACCAATTTGACAAAAGTCGATCTCTTTGATTTTGCTCAAATTTTCAGGGATCAAAATATGGATAAAAAAATGAGATTTCCAAAATTTTGGATCTTAGAATATTGCCTGTTCAGAATGACACACATTTGAAGGTCAAAAATTTTACAATAAAACGTTTTTTTTAGCTTATTTTGTATCTCAATTTTTGGGCTTTTGAAAACAGATAAAAAGTTTGCGATAGTTCAAATTAATTTTTATTACATGTTTTTTAAAACACATATTTTTATGTTTAATATTGTGGCAGTCATTTTGATATATTAAGCTTCAAACATTATTCCCAAAAAAAAAACGTAAATTTAGCAAAATCGCAAAATTTTGTTTTTTTAAACCGTTTTAACTTTGTCAAATCTTAAAAAAAATTGATCTACAAAGTCTAAATTTCTATCTGTTTAATCTTTCTTTAAAGTAATTACACAAGATTTATAGAATCAATTCATATTCACCACTATTTTGATGCAGGAAGTTGCAAATGTTTTTGCGATCTTCAAAACTTGTAATTTTAGTCAAAATTTTAGTAAATTTTCTTCAGACCACAAGAAAAAAAATTATTTATATGAAAAATAGTATATCGGGCATTATCGAGAAGCCATTGAGAAAATGCAAGTTGATGTGCTGCGTCGCCTGGTTGGGTGTAGGTGTTTTACTTTTGATAATAATATGGGGAAGATTTTCACTAAAAAACTCATCAAGAAAGTTGCTTTTTGTTGAGAAATTTCAATAGTTAAGGCATTACCATTACATAAACCGTAAACAAAAATGATATCTGCGTATTCTCCTTTGTTGAATAGCAGTTTTATCAAATTTTACTAACCGAACCAAAAAAAACTGTTTTCACAAGAATCAAACGCTTTTGTATTTTTTGGCTATTTTGAAAACAAAGCAAAATTGACAAAAAGTGATTTAGATTTTCTAAACAACTATGCCAATTTTGACGATTTTTGAATATTCAAAAATTCTTGATAATGTCCGATATACTATTTTTCATATAAATAACCTTTTTTATTGTGGTAACAGCGTTTTTTCGGGACCTAAAAATTACAAGTTTTGAAGATCGCAAAAACATGTGCAACTTCCTGCATCAAAATAGTGGTGGTAGTACATGTAATAAGGAATATTTTGAACCATCGTGAACTTTCTCATTTTTTTCTAAAAGCCCAAAAAGTGAGATACAAAAATGTGCGGTACGCCGATTTTGACAATTTTTAAATATTAAAATTTTTTTGATAATACCCGATATACTATTTTTCATATAGATAAATTTTTCTTGTGCTTTAAAGAGTATTTACTGAAATTTTGACTAAAATCGACATAAACTAACAGCGCTTTTTTTGGACCTAAAAATTACAAGCTTTGAAGATCGCAAAAACATGTGCACCTTCCTCCATCAAAATAGTGGTGTATACGTATTGATTCTATAAGTCTTGTGTGATCACTTTAAAAAAAGATTAAACACGAGTAGGTATTAGAACACTTGGTCATGGAAAAACCCTCTATTAGCAACTGCGCATGCTTCGTATTTTGATCCTTTACTTTCTATATACAGGGTGATTGATAAATTCAAAATGGCCGCCAAATATACAGGGTGTTCAATTTAAGATGGAAGAAATTTAGACCACGTGGATCAAATTTTGTTAAGATTTGACAAAGTTAAAACGGTTTAAAAAAACAAAATTTTGCAATTTTGTTTATAATGTTTAAAGCTTAATATATCAAAATGACTGCCACAATATTAAACATAAAAAATGGTTTTCAAAGTACATGTAATAAGGAATAATTTAAGCCATTGTGAACCTTTTTATCTTTTTCCAGAAACTCAAAAACTGTGATACATAATAAGCTAAAAAATACGTTTTATTGTAAAATTTCTGACCTTCAAAAGTGTGTCATTTTGAACATACGATATTCTAAAGTTCAAAATTTTAGAAATCTCATTTTTTTCATCCATTTTTTGATTTCTGAAAATTTGAGCAAAATCAAAAAGGTCGACTTTTTCAAATTGGTCAAAAAGTTATGGAATTACCTTTATACATTTATTTTACTTTTACAATTTATATCAAGGTTATGGTTATGCATTAAACTATCTCATTCACTCTCCAGTGTTGCCAACCACCTCCATCTTGCTTTTCACATTCTTTCATAGAGATAGGATTTTCTTTGGTTTTAGTGTTCTTTTATTGAGTCGGACTGGCTTGCTTCCTAAACATCCAATTGGTTGCTGCTCCATCTTTCCTTTTCTTTGCTCCTAAATTCTTTGTATGTTTGGAAGCCTTTTGGAGAAATTTTCTGTTTGTTTTTTACAATATTTTTGTTTGTTTTTACTACGTATAACCTTAGTTTTTCAATTTGCATCTGTATTGTGCCTTCTTTCTGCAGGTCCCTGACTCAAACTCTTTGGCCTGATTCCAGGTTGGAAAGGCTTTTTACCCTGTGTCTTTGGTCATAATATGTTTTTTGATTCACCTTTTTAACCGCATTTCTTCTTTTATTCTTTTATGATCTGTTGTGTTTGGATCCACGTATGCACTTGTTATTGGTAATATGTCCCTTAAACTTCTCTCCATTAACAGCTGAGACGGCAATGATCCGCATTTTAAGGAAGGTGTTCCTGTAGATCAACAATCCTAAATATAGATCCTCATTCTTTTTTAGGATGTTCTTTATTATTTGCACTTTTTTTTTCAACTAATTTATTGGATTGCGCGTAGTATGGGCTGCTTGTTATTTGTTTAAAATTGTAAATTTCTTAAATCCATTAAATTTGGCAGAGTCAAACTGCTTGCCTATATCGGAGTGTAGCTCCTGGGGGATTTTATGCCTAGAAAATTTCTCTTTCATTTTTTTTGGATTATTTCTTTACTGGTTATGTCTTTTAGCTTGTATATCTCCGGGTACTTTGAATATGCATTTTGGATTACCAAATACGGTTCCCCCCTGTATTTCGCTATGTCCTCACCTACAATCTCCTACGGGTACTTTGGGATCTCCATTGGTTTCAATGGTTCCGTTTCTTCATCCTTATATATTATACATTTCTCACATTGCTTTATTTTTTCTTTTATCTGTCTTCCCATTCTTAGCTACCATATTGTCTCTTTTGCTCTGTCCTCGAATTTCTTTGGCCCAACCTCGTGTATTTTTTCAGCTATGTTTTCCTCTAGTCTTTGAGAATAATTATTCTTTCGTTGTATGTAACTATATTATCTTTTATTTCTATATTTTGCCTGTGCTTATAGTATACGCTTAACTCAGCTGGGCACTTTTTTTTCTCCGGCTATCCCTTTGTCATCATTCTTTTGATTATCCTTAGAACTTTGTCCTTCTCTTGCATCCCTTTTATTGTTGGGTTTATGTCCTATTCTAGATAATCTACGTAAGTTTCATTCTTCACCTCTAGGTCATCTTTATCTTTTCTTTCTTCTTCTATAAAGTTATTCGATAGTGTATCTGGGATGTGAAATTTTGATTCATTTACACACTACTCTCGTATTCAAAAATTTATTAACCTTTTCTAAATTGCTTTAACCTAGGACTTAGTTTATGAAATCTTTTTGTTTTCAGTATTGCCAGTAATGGCTTATAGTCTGTTCTTAGTACAATCTTTTTACCTACTATGTATTGCTCAAATTTTTCACATGTCCAAGTTAACGCAAGGCATTCTTTTTCGATTTTCGCGTATATTATTTCTGTGTCGCTTATTGACTTCTAAGCATAGCTTACTAGTTTCCATTGTCCGTTCTCCTGATTCTGTTTCAAACCACCACTTATTCCGTAGCTACTCGCGTCTGCTGACATTCTGTTTTTTTTTTCTATTTTGTATAGTGCTAATATAAGTGGTTCTGCTAAAATTTCTTTTAATTTTGTGAAGCACTCATCTTGGGGCTGTTGCCATATATTTTATCTTTTCTTAGAAGCTGCCTAAATATTTTGTCTTCTCAGATACATTATCAATAAACTTAAATAGTATATCATGCCTAAAGTTTTTTTATATTTTTTGCTGCTATTTTTGTGTACTTTTTTAACTCCAGGCATAGTTCTAATTAATAGAATCCGTCTTTTACGTCCAGCTTGGAGAATATCTGTTTTTTTTTTATTTTAATTTTTAAAACCAACCATCTAACTACGATAAGGTCAAAACAGCAATAAAATCCGGCCGTTACTGTTAAAAAGTGTAAAAAGATTTGTGACATTTATTTTGAAAGCTGCAAAATTTGTTCATAAAATAACAAAATATAGTTATAAAAAACAAAATCTAGTCATAAACTGACAAAATGTGCAAAACTTGGTTATAAATACTCTGTTAAAACCACAATTTAGTCCTGAAGATGAGGTAACAAATCAAAAAACTAGTCAAAAACAATAAAACAATTATAAAAAGCACATAAAAATTATTCAATTTATTTTAACAAAACAATATTAAAAAAAAACACCAAAAACCGCCTATGAACTGTTAAAAAATGTAAACAAATTTGATAAATTAAAAAAAGCAAAATCCGGCTATAAAATATCAAAATATTATCAGAATGTACCAAAACCGGGATATAAATGACTAAAAAAAGCTTTTTTCAACTGACAAATAGCAAAATTTAGTTTTGAAATATCAAAATATTGTTTGAAAGATCAAAGGTTTGTCATAATTTATTGAAAATTAAAATTAAAAATATAGGAAATTTCTAATACTGTAAAATATTAAAATAATGTTAGAAATAGCAAAAATCCGGCCATAACCTATTAAAAGGTGCAAAATTGTATTATAAAAAATTAAAAGCAAAATTCTATTCATAAAACATCAAAATATTGTCAGAAATCATAAAAATTTGATCCTAAACTGTTAAAAACGGTTTAACAGAGCAATAAATGTCAACAATCTGTTCTTTAAGTATCAAAATATTGTCAGAAAACACTAAAAGTTGGTTAATAATAATAAACTGTTGAAAAGTGTACAAACTTTCAGAAATCTTAAGACTAGCAAAATATGGTTATCAATTTCAGAAATCTTAACACAAAATATGGCCATCAAATATCAAAATATTGTTACAAATTTGGTAATAAACTGTTGAAAAATGCAAAATTTTATTTATAAAAAGTCAGAAATAACAAAATCCAGTTATAAAGTATTACAATTTTGTCAAAAAGCCAAATTTTTGCTGTCATAAACTATTAAATAATATAAAAATTATAAAAAGTTAAAAATTATAAAATACAGTTATAAAAAAATTAAAATCCGGCCATCAAATTTTAAACAGTTACTAGAAAATCATAAACTTGTAAAAATGTAAAATTACAAATAAACAAAATTCAGTTCTCATGATGATCTCATAACAAATAGATATAAAATTTAAAAAAATTTAATAGCTAAATTCTATTTTTTTTTTTTTTTTTTTTTTTTTTATTTTAACTAAATTTATTATAATATATTTACATATTTACAACATTATATTTTTTTTTTCTCCCCACTTGCTGCTTTACGCCGTTTCCATATATGGTAGGCTGCAAAGCTTCGTATTATTTTAATTATTCAAATAGATCACATAATAAATATTGTTTGACATTTTTTTCTGGTAAAACGTGTTATAGCATAATAATTAATTCTTATAGCGTTAATTCTACTTGTCCTGGCAAGAGTTTTTAAATTCAAATTGGTTCTAATGAGACAAACCAAAACGCCAACCAACTCTATATCCAAACAATAAGATTTCAGTCATTACTTATTTTATAAGTTGAACTACAACATTCTATGCTTTCATTTTTTAGGTTAAAGATTTGCAGTTAAATTTACCAATTAAAAAAAAATCTGAAAAACTAAATAAAAACTACTATTTAGAATTTATTGCGGAGAAACAACTTATTGCATAATTTTTTAAGTTTAAGTGCACAGATTGATTTTTTTTCTACAATGTGTGAACATTTTATTCAATTATATTTAGGCGTTTTTTGCTGAGTTTGATTTTGTGAACCCTTATAGCACAGTTATTCTCTTCGCTTAAAAAGATATTTGTAACCTTTAACTAGTACGTCACTGTACATATCTAATGTTAATAATTTTAACTTGAACAGTTTTGTAAGAAATTTACTGCAAATAATTCTAAAAATTCTTGCCAATCTTGCTGGTAATTATATTAGCAATCAGTTATTTTTACATTTTTAACAAGTTTACTGGTTTAATTTTTATTATTATTGTAAATAATTTTATACTAAACCCGTTTATTGTTTTAACGTGTTTCTTGTAGCTGTATTATTTACTTATTATACTAGTGGCGCAACTTCTGTTTTTAATGTGTAATTTTTTATAATTCTTATGTCTTGTATAGTCTGCCTGTATTTGTTTTTAGTAAGTCATTAGTGATTGCCCGCATTGGTGTGAAAAGTCTGTCTTTATATTAAGTTTTTTATTTATTTATTGTCTATATTGACGCTTTTTTGCTGCCCTGTCAAGTTCTTACAAACGTCATTTAATGCTAGGATATTAAATCAATCTGTTTTACTTTTTTTTTGCATTGGAATCTTCAGCGTCTTAGTAGATGTCTTTAATAAGGTTGGTAAATTTTGAGTCAATCCTTGCGTTATTTATTGCCTCTAGCATTGTCCATGTTTTAACCAAATCAAAAGCCTTTTATCAATCAACAAATGCAATGTTTTAGATGATATTGTACTCTTTACACTTTTCAAAAAAAGTAAGCACCGATTGAATGTGGACCGATGTACTATAGCTGCTTTGGATTCCGGCCGACTCCACGGGTCGGTAAACATTTTTTTTTGTTGAGGCTCGTTGTTATAATTTTGGTAAAAAACGATCAATAGACTAATTGAGCTTTAATTTTCAATGTTGGTTTGGTCAACTTTTTTGAAAAAAATTACTTCGTTGTTCTTCCAGGTATTAGGTTTTTTTTTTCTTCAGGCATCTGTTGTGTGATGCTTTTTTTAGAGTTTTTCTTCAGATATTAACATTTCTGTTGTAAGACAATCCTGAAGCTTTCCAATTCTTTATCTGTTTTAATGTCATTTTTAACTCTGCGGTATTAATTTCCGAAATTTCTTTGCGCCCACTTTTAGGGTTACTTGATCTAGACAGTTTGGTTTAGGTACCGTGTAATTGTGAAAGTTTAGAGACTAATAACTTTAAATGTTACTAAAGCACTAGACTGGACAACGTTTCATCTAACTTTTAAAACAATGTATTTATTCTTTTTCTATTGCATTTACTTTTTGAGACATAAATTAATATAAATTTTCTCAAGTGTGAAAACAAAGCTACATTATGCCTTTGCATAAATCTTAAACAAGACATTACTAATTACTGAGGTTTATGCATTCAATGTTATCACTAAGTTGTTTGATCTACTTGTAACTGGTCAAATACAATTGGTGTGCATTTTAGTAAAACAGCAGCATAGGTTTTGTAAGAATGGTTCTACTCTCACAAATCTACTTTGTTACAAAAATAATTTATTAAATGCTTTTTAATCAAAAATTTAAGTTAAACTAGATTTTTAAAAGCTTTTGATTGCGTCATCTATAGTATTTTGAGTGTTAAATTCCGACTGCTGAGTTTTTATAAAATTGTTGTTGAGTGGTTGTCAAGTTTTTTGGAAAACTGTACTCAGTATGTAAAGTTTTAAAAGTAGTAACACAAATAAAACGTTTGGGAGTAATTATTGTCTTAAACCAACTTTTGTTGCACCGTGCTACAAAAGATTTATTTACAAAATGTTAACTAACTTATCTCCAAGCAGACTTAATTAAACTATTTTAATGTGCCTTGGTACGCTCTCATTTAGAGTACGCTTTGTTAATCATTTAAAGCTTTGGCGAAAATATCATTTCTACTTGGAGTTATGTCTGAGATCGATTCCCAAGAACTACTAGAAACTCTTTTATTTTATGTTTTGTTTATATTTAATTTTGTCTGTGTTTATTTTTTCATTTGTCAGCAGCTAGACGGCGCATCATTACCCAATCCTGGAACACTTTATTCAGCCTACGCTTAGTTCCTACAACTTTGGAATATGGTTTATCTGTAACGTTTTACCGGAGTTTTTAATAATAAAGGATGAGTCATGTTTTAGTTGAATTTTGAATCACATGTTTTTACCAATGCTGTCAATTATTGCGTTGCAATTACTTAAAAAAAGTGTAATTAGATATCTCCGTAGACAAAAGATGCATCGTTTTACTTTAGAGCAACATTTTGAAACTCTAAAAATTTATTTTGAAAATAAGTCTTACTTGTCTGTAACAGCGCAAAGAATGCTTACGTTGTTTGGAAGAAATAAAACGCTATTGATCAAAAGAATACAAAAAATTTGTAAAAAAAGTGCGTAAAATTGGAATGCTGGTAGATAATGCGCAAATCAAGCATGCTCATCCAAAACGTTCTGCCAAAATTGTCGCTTCTGTGGCTTTAAGTGTACGCAAGCACCCAGTAACATCAACTTGGCGCAGAAGTCAGCAACTCTGCTTTGCTCAGTAGGTTTTAAACAAATTGAATGTTCACTTTAATTTTAACAAAAAAATCATCTTTTTAGACAAGGCCTATTTCTATCTTGAAGGTTAATAATAATAATAATAATAATAATAATAATAATAATAATAATAAGCTTTATTTCTGTAGATATACGTACATATAACAAAACAGTATAAACACATATAAATACGAAAGTGAGTCAAATAATACAAGTGTACATATTAATTAAAATATTCTGCTATAGTATATAATTTTTTATAACATAAATATTTAAAAACTTTGGTTTTAAGTTGATTAAAGTTTTTTATTTTCTTGAGATGGTTAGGTTAGGTACTTTTTTACTTGCTTGAAGGCGATGGATTGGATAATTGTATGTAAAACTTGCATTTCTCGTACTGTAGTGATGGCAGATTTGGTTTTTTTCAAATAAATGTTTGTTTTTATGGTTGAAAATTAACAACTCGTACACGTACAGCCCAGTAACTGTCAATATGTTATGTGCTCTAAACACACCTCTACAACTGTCATTATATTTAAGACCACTCATTGATCGTAAAATACGTTTTTGTGTTTTAAAAAGGTCATTAATGTGTGGACTGCTACCATAAAAAAATTAAGCCATATGTAAGATGGGATTTAAAACTGGCGTGGTAAATAGTTTTTAATGTTCTTGGTTCCACTATTGATTTTAATATTCTTATCATGTAACACGTTCTTTTTCGTTTATTATTAACATAGTTGCAATAAGATAACCAAGTTAATTTCTTGTCTATTTGCATGCCCAGAATTTTGACAGAATGTTGACAAACTAAACTTCTATTTCTAAGTAATTTTTTTTTTGGCATTTTAGTTTTAGAGTGGTTAGGAGTTAACCAGATTATTTGTGTTTTCTCAGCATTTAAAATTAGTTTATTTTCTACAAACCATGATTTTGCTTTGTTGAACGTGTTGGTTGCAGAGAAAATGGATTGTTTGATAGATTTGTCGGCAATAATAAAGTTAGTATCGTCTGCATAGTTTTGTGTAATAACATTGTTGTTGTCTATGCTGCATACTAAGTCATTTATATAAATGATAAATAACGTTGGTCCTAAAATGCTTCCTTGGAGTACCCCTGTTTTTATGTCTAACAATTCTGGTTCTACATCCTTTAATGTAACTTTTTGTTTTCTGTTACTCAAATAAGATTTTATTAATTGTAATCCTACACCTCTGACTCTATAGATATATAACTTGTCTAACAATATTTGGTGGTTTACACTGTCAAAAGCTTTTGACAATTCTATGCTTATGTCTAGTGGTAAATTTTTGTTCAAAAAATTAAAATCTGATTGATATATTCAAAGCTTGCCGTTGTTGTTTATTTGTTTTTAATAAAACCGTGTTGCGATGAGTTGATGATATCATATTGCTTTAAGAATTTTACCAATCTGTTATTGATTAATTTTTCAAAATTTTTTTAGAATGATGTTAGCAATCTGATTGGTCTGTAATTTGAAAAAAGGTTTGGATCACCTTTCTTAAATATAGGTTTTACCACAGCTATTTTTAGGTTATACGGAAACATTTCGCTATTTATGCACAAATTGAAAAGAAATGTGAGTGGGCATAACATTACTTCTGTACATGATTTTAGTAATTTTGTACTAATTTCATCATATGATAATATTATATATTTTGCTTTCAGTAGTAGGATTAAGATATAATATATATATATATATATATATATATATATATATATATTATTATTAAATTGTAATTCTGTTTTGGTGTTTATATTTGGCATAGTCGATATTGATTTTTGTATTGATTCAATGAAAAATATTTTTATATCAGTAGCAGTACCGTCTGGTGTAATTAATGGTGTATCGTTTCTTCCAGTATATTCTGAGATAATTTTCCAAGACATTTGATTAATATTATCAGATGCTCTGATTCGATTACTTATTATTTGTTTATTAGTTTCTTGGAGTAAGAGTCTATACTTGTTGTTAGCTTCTTTGTACAGCTTGGCACAAGTGTCATTGTGATGTCTCAAAACACATAGTACATTTAAGGTATTTTTGCAAGTTTCAATTTCAGGTGAGTTGCAAATTGGTTTGTTTTTAAATTTTTGCTTGCAAAGAATTTTGGAAAAACATTCATTAAAATGTAGTGTTACTATGTTCATAAAATTGTTCCAATTTTTGTTTATGTCATGGTACTCTTGAAATGCGGGAGCCCAGTCCATTTGATGTAACTTGTCAATAAAGTGTTTTGTATTGTGCTTCTTGTAAATGCGAATATAAAATATTTGTTTAGGTATATTTGTATTGTTCAAATTTAATGTTATTTTTTGTGCAAGGTGGTCTGCTAAATGTGATGGAAAGACTTCAGTATTGTAACTATCTACCATGTTTGTAATAACGTTATCAATTAGCTTTTTGATAGTTTTTGTTATCCGTGTTGCTTGTTTGATAGTAAGTTTAGCATTATATGTGTCTAAAGTATTAACAAACTCTCTATATATGTTGCAGTTTACATCTAATGCATTAATATTAAAATCTCCTAATATAAAAAATATTTTATTTTCTGAAGTCAGTTTACCTAGCAAGGAATCTTGGTGTAGAAAGAATGTATTAGTATCTGAGTCTGGTGTACTATATACAACTACACATAAATAATTTCTTCCTGCATGTGCCCATTCTATTGCCGCCATTTCAAAGCAATCTTTACATGATAAGATTTGTAAGTCATTGCGTGGAGTACATAACAAGTTATTTCGTACATATATAGCTGATCCGCCATAAGCTACATCTTTAGCGTGCATTTTTTTCCTAGCGAAAAAAGCAATTAATTTAAAATTTTTAATTGAAAACATTTTTAAATTATCCCCAATCTGCCAGTGCTCTGTTAACGTTAATACCTGACAGTCGGGATGGTTTTCTATCATAGCTTCAATTTTAAATGTATTTGAATTAATTGAACGTATATTATTATGAATGAGACTTACAGTTAAATTATACTCCTTTTTGTTTGTTGATGGTCTCCTAAAAAATATTTTTTTGGAAAATTATATCTAGCGTATACTACATCTTCTGGCTAAAAGTCAATGGAATAGACGTTCTCTATATATTCGAGTTTGATACCCACTTTAAAGCAATTGTTGTTTTCTTTTGTAAATTTAGTTTCAATCGGTGAAACAACTACTGTCGGATAAACAATTTAGTTTGTTTAAAATATATTTAATTATTGTTTCTTGTGATACGTTATTGTTTATCCTAGATAAACATAATCATATTTTTTTCTTTGTAGAATCATTCTTCCGACCTGCAAAAACAGAAGCATCTCTGTTGGATATTGCAGATACTGCACCTGTGTCTATTTCTTTTTTTAAATTATTTCTTTTGCGCTGTCTCGGCATGACAAAAATCCCCCTCGACATTCGATTGTTTTTCTGAATCAGTTTTTTTAAATGTTGTAGTTTTCAATAAAATATTTTCATTGTCACTTTTTGTAGCTTCATTTGTTGTTTGTGTATGCTTCTTTTTTGTGTATTGGTTATGTAAACAAACAAAACTGCATCCATTGCATGTTTTGCATGTGTGGCGTTATTCGGCCATTTTTTTTTTAATCCAACGTTTCTGTTATCGGAGATTGTTACAGACATGATTACTGATTTTGTGTAGCCCGAATTGAAGAAACTTGATATACAGCAGCTCTGGTTTCAACAAGATGGGGCAACATCCCATACTGCCACGATTAATCTTCTGCGCACCAAATTCAACAACTGTGTTATTAGCCAATTTGTAGATGTAAACTGGCCACCTTGCTGCTAGTTTTTTTTTTTTTTGTTGGGCGCATTGAACAGTGTATGCTGACAATCCACGGACAATTGATCACTTAATTGCCAAAATACCGCTGGAAACTGTGGGACAAATGCTCAATAATTGGTTCTCGAGAATGTTCTACTGTCAAGCCTGCCGCGGTGGCCATCTAAATGAAATAATATTTTATACTAAATTGGAATATACACTTTCTAAAATAAAAGAAAATAAATCTAAAAACAAGCCGTTTGTTTTTTATCTTATATGATTAAAACTTCAACTTAAAGATGGCCCACCCTTTATTAAAGTTTTTACTCTTTTTGTAAGGTTTATTGCGCTCTTATAGAGTTTGAAGAAGTTAGTGCATTATCTATATTTTACAGCAGTTTTGATTAATTTTCTTTAATCAGTAGTGTTTATTCTTAAAGTTTTTCTTCCTGTAACGTGCGTTTTATTTTATCTAACTTTGGCTAAACAACAAACCAAGATTAATACGAGCTGAGTCAGCAGATTTTTTAAAAACTTAGTGAGTAATTTTAAAGTGTACACAGACTAACATTTATTATCAAACCGTTTGTGTACAACCGAGCAATTATTAAGTGTTCCGTAACAAAATCAAAAAATTCTTAGTACAGCGGAGTAAAGTAAAATAAAGATTTTGTTGTTAACATAAGCCAAAAAAAAAAAGAAATGCCAAAATTGACCTAAAATACCATAAAATACATTAAGACTTTTTTGCAGTTCTAGCATTTAGTGACAGTAGATCTAAATTTATATTTGCATATCTGTAGTTTTTTGGGAGTAAACATTAATCAGTTGTAGGTTTTTATTGCCGCGGTAAATGTAAAATAACTTTAAAAAGAAGGACTAAGAAGAAACACGTGCAGCAGAAACCGAAATTTATTTTTTTTATTAAAAACATTAAGTTAAAAGAACTGTGTTTTCCAATAGTCGACAATAGTGTTTTTTTTTTTGCAATTGCTACCAACAAATGTTTTTACGTGAGCGATTTGGTAATCTTTATGATATAATATACTATTTTCACGCATCAATAGATTGTTATAGGCTAACCAGACAAAAAACAAAATCAAAAAGTTTTTGTTTTCTTACAACATAAACCTTGTACTGCATTTTGGTAGAGGTATGTGCATGAAAACTGTCTATTTTTAGAAATTGTGGTTGGTAGAACACTTACAAAATTCAAAATAACTTTTATCATAATAAAGTGTTTGACTAATGGCAATTGGGGTGCGTTGAAATAAATATTATTGAAGTAGGCTGTGTGTTGGGATAACGGAGTTAGGTTACTACAGGAAAAAATATAAAAAACCTAATGATGCCTAAGTGTCAATAAAATAAACTTATTTATTAAAAACAGTTGGTATATATTGACATTTAAACTTGAAAAGCTGGGTTACTTTTAAAAAAATTATATTTATTTATCTCTTTCATGTCCTTGTGAGTATGTTTTAACATATTTATTGCATTAGTTTGCAGCATTTTTTTTGTTAATGGCTATATGTCAATGGTGCCAAAAAAAAAGATAAATTTATACACATCAGCGGTTTGTCAAAATGTTAAACTTACAATTCAGTGTATCTCAAAATGGCAAAAGTGTGATTTAGATCGTATTTTTTCTGTGTTTTTATCTTATTTTTTGCATGCTCAAGAAGGTTAATAAACATAGGCGGAGAAGTAACGCATTATTATATTTTTTCTTTATAAGTATTGTTTTTTTTTTATAAGAATGTAATCAGTTTTATATCTAACTAATTATTTCAAATAAATTATGTTGTACGTCAACTCCTTCGAAATAGTTTTTTTGAACCCATATGCCTTAAAACCTGTAAGACCAAACAAAGCTGTTACAAGTCAAAACAACCATAAATATTTCTTTAAAAAAAATAGTTATTTTTTCTGTTAACTGGCTTTATAATTGCAGTGCAGATTAAAGTTGTTTGGTGACTAAATTATAACAAAACATACTGAAAAACTATAGCTGTAAATATTTAAAAAACGAATTTCAGTTATTAGTGATTGTAGAATAAATTAAAAAATACAAATTTATTTCTACATAAATAGTAAAATTGTATTGTGATATTTAAAAGTCTGTTTTGTAACAATGTTTTTACATATTGCCGTGACCAGGATTCGAACCTGGGTTACTACGGCCACAACGTAGGGTTCTAACCACTAGACGATCACGGCTTCAACAGACTTGAAAGCATAAAAAATATTCAGTTAAATATTTTGTTATAATATTTTTATGCTTTGGCAATCAAGCATAAATAAAATATTTTTGTACATTAATGTTAATGCACAGCTATTACGTTTTTTATAAATTATTATAAAGATTGATATTTAGCCTAACCTATTCAAAATACATTTGATTTTTTGTGATTTTTTTTTAATCTAATCTAAGAGTAGTTTATCAAAAAGTAAAAAAAAGAAATAGAAAAAAAAAAAATTATTGTACTATATATTATAAAACATGTGTACGTTCTCTGGCAATGTTTTTCAGTTTGCTGTGCTAGGATTTGAACCTGGGTTACTACGGCCACAACGTAGGGTCCGAACCACTAGACAATCTCGACTTCAACAGACGTGAAAGACAAAACAATATTATTACTATATTTTTGTTTGTTTTGGCATTAATGCATTAATTAAATAATGTTTCTATATATTTGTATTTATAATATTTCGAGTAATATTTATGTATTATGGGTGAATTAAAAACTTCATCACAATCTTGTCGTAGCCGTGTATACTTATATGATTAATATATGTAATCACTTGCAAACAGTATATATCAATGTATAGTATTAATTAGCATTGAAATGTGTACCACTCATTAGAAATGGTAACTAGAACTAACACCGTCGATAAACAAACACACGTGAAGTGCAACCGAACTATTAGTTTGTTCGGCACCTTTTGTTTGCGTCCCGGCTCGAAAAGTTATAAATCAAAAGCCAGTTTGAATCATCTATAAACTATCTATCTATTCAATCCGTACACACTAAAATAATACCACTCGATAACAAATACTCAAACTTTAATCAAACACTGCGAACTAATGAACGAGACAGAACTTTTAATACAATTGTAATACATTTCAGATACAAAATAGTTTAAATTAATTTAAAAAACAAATAAAATATATGCATACAGTTTGTTATGGCTCCGTGATTGCATTTCGTGACGATAAAATTTTTCGTATTATATCAACAATAAAATAAAAGAATGGCAATTACAATAGATGTAATACAAAACGCGGTGTAGAATATTGCATTACAGCCATCGATGAATAAATTAAACATAAGACGTGACAATATATTGCATATATATCCGATGCAGTCGAATAAATTGTAAAAAATCACGAGCACAAAAGACATACAATATCGGTAATCCAATCGGACAATGTGCTAGAAAAGTGAGGCTTTTGTTTGTATAAAGAATTAAGTATTTGTTACGAATATCGATTACCCATTAAGTTAATCTTAGTAGCGCAATTGTGTTGTATCGTTGCGGTAATCGAAGTGCTTGCGGTTGGAGAATGAATCAACACATGAGTCGATAAAATTTGTCTGTAACATTAGATATTGATGTTAGTAATAAGAAAAACAATTAATGGCATTTTTAATCGAACAATTTTAAAATCTACTAATAAAACAATGATTTATACTCTATTGATATTATCCATCCAGCTTGTAATCAGGTTAAAAGTCTTTGTGATTCATATTTACTAAATTTATTACAATCTGTTTAAGAATAAATAGGAACTATAAACGCACATAATGACTTGATATAGAATCTATAAAACGATTAGTTAATTTTTTTTTCTGCATTCTATGAAAAAATGCATATAATTATTAAATAAAATTTTGCAGACAATTAATTTCATAACAATAATGATGATCCAGTTAAATTAAAAAAAATATATTTATCTGATTAACTGGAGAAGCCCTATTTAACCTAATCAACCACATTTGTTTTGCAAGTATTGTTTACATAATTATGTATACCTTTTTTATATATCAATACTTGAACTGTTTATGCCTGCTATTTATAAATATTACTCAATTATCCATTGTAAACTTAATACATTTTCTTTTTAAGATTTTTTTTCTCTTACCTTTTTAAATTAGATCACACCGTTTGTTCGATATTTTTGCTATAATGTCTATCTGTCTATCTATCTAGCTAATAAACAAATCTAATGCGTATGTATCTTGCAGCATTTTTTTAAAATCAACAACTACTTTAAACTTTTTGTTAAATTTTCAAATAAATTTTTTTTCTAAACTTTTTTTTTTTTACTTCTGGATTCAAAATTCTAAATTTTGAATTCTGGTTTTGAGTAGAAAAGTAAAAACATTTTTTCTGTACTTATTATTACTATTAAGCTGTGTGTATCTTATTCATTGTTAAACCGCACTTCTTTGTCTCAACACACAACTAACCTATGTAGCTGATGTATGCTAGGACATTGCTTGGAGGAGTTTTCCTTATCCCAGCTATGCCAAATTAGTAATTTTCTAACATAAACTTTTTTGCGTAGGAAGCGATGTCTCGTCTTCCATATCATATCTTCTGCATATCGGGTTGTTTACAATTGTCGATAGTATGAATGTGTTTTTTTAAATAAAGAAGCTCTGTCTGGATTCCTGTTATGGTTTGCAGGTTCTTTCTAAACAGTTGCAAGTAGTAGTTGGCCATTTAGAATTTGCAGCAATTATTGCCTTTTGGTCTGTTTACAACCCGGGTTGTTATACTATTGCGTTTTTAATGCGTGGTGCTAAGTGCCACAAAAGAATTCCATGCATTTTTTCTACCTCATTTTATTTTTTTAATTTGTGGCTCATTAAAATTGCCAGCATTTAGTTTTTTAAATTTCAGTTTAGGAAATGTATTGCATAAGTATTTAAAACATTGACGGTCAAATTTTAAAGCTCTAATAAACTGCTTCATTAGACCCAGTTTTATGTAAAGAGGAGGAAATATGATCTTTGACTGCTCTACTAAAGGTTGATGTATTACATTTTGGTCCCCAACATTTATACCACTTCTTGCGAACCAATCTCTCTAAATCCAATCTTGTCCTTGGCTCTGCTGTCTCATAAACACAAGAAACATGGATACTTTGTAAGCCTCCCTTGTTGACAAAGTAAGCAATTGACCTAGCAGATAATCTACTTATGGTCTTCATACTTAATTAACTTCACCTTTTTAATTGTATTGTAGTCTTCTCTGAAAAGTACTGAATGCCCAATTGTAACTGAACCGTATTTATTTCTACTATGAAGCAAAACGCACTTCTTGACTCCTTTTTAAACTGTCCAAAAACAAACGCCACTAAATGGATCATATAGTGTCACATCCATAAAATTTAAAAACCTGGCACATCATGGCAATAATCTAAATGACTTTTTATTTTAAAATATTGTAAAAATTCTGTTTCTCTGGTACGATAGATTGTAACTTTAGTACCTAGTTTGAGCAATTTTTTTATTAAGCTACCAATTTTTATGCTTTTTTTGAAAGATTTAATTTTCTTACTTAATCATTCAATCAAGTGTAGATTGTGTAAAAAAACGCATTCAAATCCAAGTCAGCATCTTGTTTGTCAATTTCATCTGCAAAATCTTTTGCGTCTTCAAGTAATAGATGTTTTTTAAACACTGGCACAGGTATTTTTTCAGAATGGGGTAATGAGAGCATTGCTGATTCTAGGTTTGGGTATGTGATTTTTTGTCTAGTTTTTTTTTGTAGCCACTAGTTTTTGTTAAACAAAGCCCAATACTTGTTTCGGTCTGCAAGTCGGACTTTAAAGTATGCAAAGTACACCTGCTTTACAAAATCGCTAATATTCATTCTCTGACTAGGCACAGTAAAGCTTCTACATATTTAGCAAAATGTATCTGACAAATTCAAACAGTTTCTTCTAGTAGCCATTTTATTTGCACACGCTTGTATATTCAAGAAATTAACTTACATTAAACACGTCTGAAACTTTTGATTGTATAACAACAACTGACCATTTAAGGGATGCTAGGGTCATACTAATTAACTGACAGTGCACTCACGCAGTTTTAAACAGGTAAGCAGCCGCTACCTGCAAGTAAGACCTTAGTAGAAAGCAAATTGAACAATAAAGTTTGAATTTTTAAAGTAGGCACCCCAACATTAGTTAATAACAAGTTTTGAAAGTCTGCAAAAAAGTTAAAACTATAAAGCGTTCTTTCTACAAGTTGATGTGCAGCTCCTCAGTTATTTTATAGTAGGAATGGAGTTGCAGCGTTAGACTACTTTTGTGTTGTGATGGTACAGCTTAGGAAGTAAGTTTCTAAAAATATTTTGGTAGTTTACGGTTGGATGTGAATGTGCGTTCCAAGCGTTTTAGGCAACCGAGTTGTTATTGGGGTTCTTTTGATTAGATTTTTTTTAGTTTTGCGGCAGTGGAGGTGTTTTAAAAATCCTTGCAAAATTTTTTGTAATTTTTTTAGACGTTTTTAAAAGACATTCAGTCTGAAGAACGTTTTAAATTTTTTGCTCTATTAAAGAATTTTTTTTGCAGTTGTTTTAAGTCGTTTGAGTTTGTCAAAACCACACACCAACTTTAGTAAACAAGAGTTCTTGTACGTCTGTGATAAAGACCTACCTACGTCGATTTTATTTTTTAAATTTTTTTTTGTGCTAGATTGGAATTTTTCCAAAACTTACAAAATGTTGGATTCATTCTCACGGGCGCCTATCAACTACTCTCCGAATAAGTGCTGAAAGTTTGTTACATCTTGGTGGCATAGACCTTCCTATCTTACTGATAATTTCATTGCGGGATTGATATTTCAAAATGCACGCCTTATAGGCGTAACATGAGATTTGTCGTAAACTACGGTCATGTCTGAGATTAAGACTATCAAGCACTTGTCTGATATGTTTAGCTATTTAGGCTAGAAGCGTTGCTGAAAATGCAAGCATCTTCATAAAATCTTTGTTATCTTTTCTTAGCTTGTTGAATTGCGCTTAGCAACCTTTGTAACTAGCGGTGTGCAGCTTACCGCACACAGCGCATGCAGTTACATGGCCTGTAACCATAACGTTGTCAACGGTGGCACTATGTTATATCAGCGGTCTTTTGCTTATGCTTGACGGCAACGCAAAGCCCGCACATCTCAGTGAGAGACAAGATCCTCATTTTTTTTTCTTTCTAAAGAAACTGAATTGAAAAGGTTATTTTGTTTCTTCTCATGCGAGTTGTAGAGATAAGAGTGTACCCCTGAGTTATAAGCTTATCCTGTACCACATCAGCCGTAATACAGTCAAGCAAATTCCAAGTGACGTATTTAATGGTTTTTTGTCCTTTTTTGGTAAGTGTAGTAAAAAATATTGTTTACCTTACAATTCTCGATCACTACACAATACTCTGTATGCGTTAAGAAGTGCATGAGGATACTGTCAAACACGTTCAAACGCGATTTGTGAATTTGAAGGACTTGGCCTTGCTGTCTAATTGCCTAGGTAACGCTAAAGTCACCTTATTTGAGAAACTGGTTGATAACCTAGTAGAATTAGAAGTTACAAAATGCCCACCCAATGCTTTCTTTAGCTTTTGTACCTTCTTCTTTTTAATGACCGGGACAGAGGCAGGTTTTCAAACCGTTCAGCATTGTTGCTGTCTTGGTGGACCTATATGTCTTTCTCTTCCTTGGAAGAGGTAGCGTTAGATTTGACTTGATTGCCGGTAGTTCTCTTGAGAAATTACATCTTTTTTATCCAACCGGACCTTTTGCATCAGGATTCCATTGGCTACGGCAAATGGCAAAAGCTTGGTGAGCTACTCAGTGATCATCTTCATTATTGCGGATTTCATCTGCGTTTTCAGCAGTTGCATAGGATCTTTTTGGTCAAACCAAATTTGCTTGAATTTATCTTCATGGGCGTCAATCTTTTCACAAACGTTGCGCTGAACTGCTTTAGTAAGTTTATCTGGCCGATCAAATGCTCGTTTTTCTGTAGCTGCCGGCACATGGTGTGATCACTGAATTAACTATGGTGTAGGTTTTGGCTGCAGAAACTTTGAATTAGCTAATTAATTTTTAACTAATTAATTTAAGTAAATTATGTCAAGACAACTTAAATTAATAAATTAATATTAATTATCTGCATTCTGTTTTGCAATAATAATTGCGTTGTTGCTGCTTTGGGATTCTCAATGCGTCTCAGACCGCTGCTGGCAGTCGACTCCTTTTTTCAACTTTTTTTTTAAATTTATAATAAACAGTATAACTTCTTAAATGCTTCAAAAGATTTTTTCAAAAAACCTACAATTTTTTTTGAACCTATATTTTATTTTGTGTAAGTCTTTAAGCTGATTATTATTCATCTGTGATTTGACATTAAAGTCAATGTAAATGGTTTTCCAATAGGGACGCCATGTGTAAAGTTAGCTCTATATTATAAACGTCAATTTGTTCGAGACGTTATACTATTTCATCATGGTGAAGTACACGTGTGCGCAACGTTTGCAAATTATTAAAATTTATTACGAACATTTGAGTTCGGTCACCGCAACTTTACGTGCGTTGACTCCGATTTTTGGTCGTTATAATCGTCCGAATAAACGGTCTGTGGTTTGTTTAGTGGCTAAATTCGAGTCGACCTACTCATTATTGGATGTTCCCGTGTTGAAAAGATCAAGACCAGCCAGAAGCAAAGAAAATATTGGCGCTGTACGAGCTTCTGTAGCCGAACAACCAAAACAATCAATTTCACGCCGTTCTTAGGAGTTGGGGATTAGCCAAACAACATTGTGGCAGATTTTGCGGAAAGAACTTGGCCTACACCCGTATAAGATCGTTCTAACCCTAGAATTAAAGCCGAATGACCATTTGCTGCGCAGAAATTTCACCAATTGGGCCTTACACAAGATGGAGATGGATAATGATTTTCATCGTAAAATCATCCTAAGTGACAAAGCTCATTTTTGGCTAAACGGTTTTGTTAATAAACAGAAGGAAAATCCTCAGGAAATTAACCAGTCACCTTTGTATCCATTAAAACTCACTGTTTGGTGTGGTTTTTATGCCGGCGGAGTCATTGGCCCTTATTTCTTTTTCAACAATACAGGAAATGACGTCACGGTCAACGGCGATCGCTATCGGGGCATGTTAACCGATTATTTTTGGGACAAATTGGATGATTTTGATGTGGACAATATGTGGTTCCAACAAGACGGGGCCACATGCCATACAGCCGGCCAAACAATCGATTTATTGAAGACCAAGTTATTTCAAGACACGCCCCTAGACTTTTTTTCTCTGGGGGTACGTTAAGTCAGTAGTCTACAGCAAAAAACCAACAACATTGGAGGAGCTCTAGACCAATATTGAAAGAGCCATTGCTGACATATCGCCAGATTTGTGTGAAAAAGTGATGGAAAATTGGGTCCAGCGTCTCCATTCGTGCCGGCGTTCCAGAGGTGGCCAACTGAACGATTTCTTTTTCTGTTCCATTCTTAATGGTATAGTGTCACCTTCAACCTACAATAAACAGATTTTTGATATCTCATCAATTGCTCGTTTTATTTACATTTCAAATGGGGGCGTTCTTAATGGAAGACGCTTTATATACATGCCAGTTCTGAATTTTACTTAAAGTAAACTATACTTGAAGGTGTAATATGTATTGCAGTCTGGCTGCAAGATGATGACAAACGTTGGTTCTACGTCTCGGTTGAATACTTTTTTTAAACAAGTACTGATAATAAAACGTATTATTGATGTTTTTGCATACAATTTAATGGGAATATGCATTCTATCCAATAAGCAGGTTTATGTTGTCATTTATGCCATACTGTACCAACTCCTCTGTAGCTGTAATTGATGGTGGTGTATTGTGAGCTAGGTATATGGACGCCACAATGTTTAGTTCTGTGGCCAAGGTAAATCCCATAGCTGTAACGTTTCTGAAAGAGAACTGGGGCGTAACAAAAATTTATTATTTATGGTTTTTGGATAACTATATTATTATATCTTGAAATACTTGGTTGTCAATCGTACTTAATTTTTTGACATCTTTCTTCTCTATACCTAGTACAAGTAGTATAGAAAACACTTTAGTTCTTTACGTAGAATATCTGGTTTTGCCTTTCAAAACCATTTCAATGACACTTGGAAGTTTTAAACGCGGCTTTGTTTGCTTAGGTAGGTGGTCCATCTGCACAACACTAAGTTTGACTCTGGCCATAGTGGTTCTATGCTATAGATTGTTTTCTTGCTACCCTAAAAATGTGTGTTTACCACAGGTATTCATAAAGTGTGTGAAAACTTTCTAAAGATCGGAGGTGGACCCTCAAGAGTGGTCAAGGTTTTATCCATTTCTCAAGTTAAACCTGTATCTAAGTACTTTAATGGTTTTGCCTAAGAAATAAGATAGGTTGATGACAGCTACTTCGAAGTGACTCAGTAGTCTTTTTGTAGCTGCTTTTTTTGATAAAAAAATTATAGTTTTTAGGCTTGACCCAAACTTTTTTGCCTGTTTTTTAAGTTGCCTAGATAAGAACTTAAAAATGAACAAGCAAAACCTTTTCTTTTGCTCTCCTTGTTTCAAAAAGGTTTATTTTTGCTTAAAAGCTTGAAACTTTTTTTTAAGACGGGAGAAACACAAGTGGAGAATTTGAAAAAAATTGAGCAAGATATTACAAAAGTAACATTTTTTAAATATTTTAGATATGTTTTTGCACAAATTACAGCGAAGCAAGCACATTAAAGCAGTGAGACAAGTTTGAAAAAAAATGAAAAAAAAATTGAGTGTATGAGAATTAAAAAAATAATGTTTGATAGTTTAGTTAGGAGTATGATATTGTATAGTTCAGAAATATAAGGATAAAAAAAAATTAGAAGCAATACATGTAAATCATTAGACGGGTGCTAATTTTAAACAGAAAAACTCTAGCATATGTTGTGCTGGAAAAAATCAAAAAAATAAGTTAAGAGTAGAAACAGCAAAAAAAGCAATAAATTATAAAGGAAGATTTAGACAGAGATATGAATGTAAAATCTTACAAGAATGCATGAATAAGAAAACGAGAACAAGAAATGAAAAACTAGAAAAGATGAAAGAAAACTATTACAACAAAAATGGTTATGTTAGCCAAGAAATTGATAAAATGAAAGAAACTGGTAGAGAAACATGGCACAAAATTATGGTAAGTAATAGAAATATACAAAAGGAAAAAAGGAGAATTCCTTAAGTAAAAAAGTTTAAGTATATAGGCAATAGATATAGTAAAATTAATAAAAAAATGATTGCAAGATTTAGACGTGGTAAAAAAGAGCAACTGACAAAAAATAGTAATATTGATAAAATTCCATTTCATCCTTATTTTTCTTTTAAAGATTTATTTGGATTTATTATTATATTAATAATATTAACACTTTTAACATTAATTAGCCCAAATTTATTAGGAGATCCTGATAATTTCACCCCCGCAAACCCTTTAGTTAGAGCAACTGACAAAATTTTGGTTGAAAGAAAATTTGAAAATGTGTCGGATGTGCGAAGACATTAAGAAAACTATGGATCATATGTTAAAAGAATGTAACAAAATAAGAGAAGAACTGATGGTAAAAATGAGATAATGAAAGGAAACAAAAAAGAGATAAAATAGCCTTAAATATTTGCTGCTTATAATAATCCCAAGAACTAGACAAGTTTCCAAATTTGTGAAACTTTTGGACAAAAACGGTATCAAATAGTTAATTTAATTTATGACACTGGAAACATCTCTTTGCAATAGCTTGAATCAGAGTTTATAAACATTACAAAAAAGCGGTAGCTAAAATATTTGTAAATATAGAACAATCAATCTTATAAACTATCTATTAAAAATATTCTTAAAAATTGTTCATGAAGGAATATACAAAACAGCTGGAGAAGAGGTAGTTTTATTTAGAGTACAAGTTCTATTCTAGAGAAACAGAGATGTAAACTATAACATCCATTGTGGTTTATTAAAATTACATTAGTTTTAGTAGTACGATGCTATATATTCACCGTTTTACTATACATAATAGAAAAATTAACATTGATAGACACAACTATAAAAATGCTCAAAGCATTTTAGTTATATATATATAAGACAATAAATTATACGGCATAAAATAAACCAAAATATGTTTCTCTGTGAACAAAGTTTGAGTTTTATTTATTATTTAACAATTATTTACAATCTTACCTGTGAACAAAGAAACGACAATTAAAGTTTTCTATTACCGCTTCTCTATGCACTACTTAAATTAATTACAATATATCTTTTTATTATAATTACGTCGTGACTTCTGTCAATTAAAAGTCAGAAGCACGGCCAACTTAAATCAAAGAAAGTATACTTTCGTTACATCTCCCCCCCCCCCTCTCATGGTAAGATTTCTTGGACATATTTTCTCTATAAATCATCTATATCATCTTCTTCTGTTGGTATTAGTTTTGATATATGGAATAAACTTGTTTCTGACTTTTTCTTGTTAGTCTTGACTTTGTATAGAGTGTTTGATATTTTTTCTATTATTTCGAATGGTCCTATTCTAAGATGGTCTAGCTTTTTTCTATTTAGTCTGTTGCCATTTTCGATATATACCATGTCTCCTGCACTGTACTCATGATGTTTTCTATTTTTATCATAAAGTTTTTTATTGTAATTATGTGATTTTATTGATCTCTCTAACGCTAATTTTTTATCATTAGACCAATCATCTTTGTTTTTTTTCCTTTTTAATTCTTCTGGTATGACACTTGTGTCCGTGCCATTTAATAAATACTCTGGTGCAAAACCAGTGACTGAGTGTTCTATCTTATTATATCTATCTACACATTCTCTAGCAACCGTTGTCCAAGCTCTTTTGTTTTCTTTTTCATTTATTTTACATCTTATTTTATTGACTAGAGTCTGGTTTAGTCTCTCGTTTAAGCCATTTGAAAATGGTGCATTAACTGCTGTAAATGTCAGTTTAACGTTCTTTTTTTCTAGGAATTCTTTAAATTCTTTTGAGTTTATTCCCGGATATTGATCCGTTAGTATCATTCCAATTTTTTCCGTTTCTAACACGTTTTGAGCTAACTTTATAAAATCTGTGGCGTTTTGTGTCTTTGAGGTTGAAACAAATGCGTATCTCGTGTAGTGGTCGACGAGTAAGTGAAGGTATTTTTTTGTTGATCTTTGTCCTCCAAATCCTCCAATGGTATCTATAGACATTATTTCATATGGTTCAGTGGCTGGTCCTAAGTGAGACATTAATCCAAATTTGCTTTGGCCTCTTGTTTTATTTTTTATGCATATGTCACAATCTTTACATATTTTCTTAATGTTTTCTATTAAATTCTTTGATGTATAGTAGGGACATATTCTGTATATAGTTTGTCTAATGCCTGTATGGCACCATTCCCTATGTATGTCTTTTATTAATTTGATGCTAAATTCTTCTGATAAGATTATTTTCTCCTTATTTCTAACTTTCTTATAAAATATTCCGTTATTTCTTATTAGTTTTGATTTCATCTTTCGAATTATTTCGTTTTTTTCTTGATCCGTTCTTATTTCATCTGTTTGTGTCAGGTTTACTATTGTTAGAACCTCTTCAGTGTTTTCAGACGGTTCTAGTACTGGATTTCGGCTTAAGCAGTCCGCTTCAGCGTTATCTTTACCAGGTACATATTTTATTTGGAAGTTATATTGTGACAAATAATAGGTTAACTCACCTAATTCTTCGTCTGTTCTTGCTTTTATGTTCAAATTTTCAAGCGGTTTGTGATCTGAGTATACCTCAAACCATCTTCCAATCAACCAATGTTGCCAATATTTTACTGCTTCTTTGATTGCCAAGCACTCCAGATATATTGCTTTCTTTCTTTTTTGTACCTCATTCAATTTTTTTGAGAAATATGCTACAGGTTTTTCTCGTCCATCTATTTGTAATTGCTTTAGTATTGCCCCAATTCCTTCTAGCGATGCATCTGTGTAAATTTTTATTGGCAAATCCTTATCAAATATTTCTAATACCGGTTGAGAACATAATAATTTCTTCATTTCTGTAAAAGCCTTCTCACATTCTTCTGACCATATAAATTTTGTTTCTTTTCTTAATAATTTATGTAATGGATCCAACGTTATTGAGCTATTTGGTATGTATTCATGGTAAAAATTAATCTTTCCTAAAAATTGTCTAATATTTTTTTGAGTTTTGGGAGTTGGAAAATTTTGAATTGAAATTAGATTGTCTTTTATTGGTCTTACTGTGTTATTTTCTATGATATGGCCCAGGTATTTTACAGAGTTTGCTGCAAATGAGCATTTTTTGAATTTTAATCTAAATCCTTCTCTTATAATTGCTGCTAATACCTGTTCTATATGTCTGATATGTTCTTCAAAAGTTTGTGAATAAATTAATATATCGTCAATATAATTTTCTGTAAATTCTCTCAATTTATTTTTTCTTAATATGCTACTCAAAATCCTTTGGAATATTGCTGGTGCCGTTTTTAGACCAAATGGTAAACACGTCCATTGATATTGTCCTTCTTGCGTTACGAAACCAGTCTTTTTTTTGTCCTCGATTCGGAGTGGAATTGACCAAAAGGCAGAGTTTATATCCAGTGTTGTAAAATATTTGCAGTTTCTAGTTTTAATTATTAGGTCATCTATAAGTGGAAATGGTTGAGCTTGTGGTACAATATTCTTGTTTAGATCTCTAAAATCAATACACAGGCGATTTTTCCTTCCTTCGTCTCTTTTATACGCCAGTGTTACAGGTGCGGCAAATGGACTGTAGGATTCTTCAATCAAATTCTTTTCTAATAGCATTGCCACTTGTGTTTCTATTTCTTTTTTATCTTCTATTGTACACCTGTATGGTCTTTTACTACAATATTTGTCTACTATTAATTCGATTCTTGCCTCATAATCTTTTACCGTGCCAATATCGTATTTGTCTTTTGCAAATACACTTTTATATTTTTCAATAATTTTTTCTATTTTATTTTTTTTTTGTATTATCTAGATGTTCTAGTCTTATCTGAAAGTCATCTTTCTCTATGTGTTCATTAAAATTAACTGAATATTGTTCAATTTTATTATCCAATTTTTTTTGTAATATTTGTAGATTCTCATTTTGAATTAATCTGAATTTCTTTATCATATCTAATCCTACGAGGAAATCTTCAACATCGTCTCTCTCTGTAATGAATACATCAATGTATTCCTCTATGTCAAAGATTTTTACTTTCATAGTTATTAAACCTTTTGTTTGTGTCACACCATTGACTGTTTTTAAAAATATTTTATTTACATCTTTTGCCTTCCTCTTTATTCTAACTAATTTTGGATTTATTAGGGAGACTTGGGAACCTGAATCATATGTTCCGTTTACCTCTAACTTATCTTCTAATAATATTTTTAGTTTAATCAATGGTGTGATTATTCGTTTTTTGATTCTGTATTTAGATTTACTTCTATGACTGAGTTACTCTCTATTACTCCACCTTCTTTTCTTTCTTTATTCTTGAACCAACATGAGTTTTCAGGATGATATCTAACACCTTTATTTAAGTTTTCACAATTTTTACATGGCTGTTTTCCTTCAAATCTTTTCTTGTTATCATATTTATCATCTTTCTTTTTCGTAAAACTATTTTTATTTACTAAATTTTCACATTTTCTGATGTCATGCAATAATTCAGTTGACTTTTTACAATTTTCTTTATCTATCTTATTTCTAACCAACTCAGGTAATCCTGCTGCTATAAGCAACACTAGAGTCTTTGAACTAATATCATTGTCCATATCTAGTAGTAGCTTCTCTTTTCTTATAGCATATTCAATCAATGAACCTTCTTTATACCTATAATATATAGCGTACATTCCTGTACTCCATCCATTGTCTGCAAATGACTCCAGAAATCTCTCTTTCCATTCAGACCATCGAGCTTCCATTGTCAATATTGTGAGAGTTGCTGAGTGCCAATCTGAACATGACTTATCCAAGACTAGCCTTAATATCTCAATCTTTATATTATCTTCATTGATTTCAAACCTTTTACATTCTTTTTCAAATGTTTCTAGCCATTGTTTTGCATTTGAATTTTTACATGTAAATTTTTCAATCATAAACTTTTCTGTTATGTGTTTTAAATTAAGTTGACTTTCTTTCTTCTGAGTTGATTCTACTACGTCTGTTTTTATTATTTGTTCTAAATATAAGTTATTAAACATTATATTACCATCTTCATCAAAATATTTCTGTTCCATTTCCTTTGTTAGTGTGATCCACACTGTTCTGTTTTGACCTCTTTGAGTAAGACTTTTTTTAACTCTTTTATAAACGTCTGTGTTCATCAGTTCTTCATGTTCGCTTATAAATCCCATTTCCTGTGGCAACACATATTCCTTCTTTTCCTCTGTTGTAATTGAAGTTATGGCAACAATACTTGTCTTCTTGTCCCTCGGCGATACCACATATTGGAATGCAAACTGCAATTTTCTTGTCATTATAAACAAAAATTGTCGTTTTATAAGACAATAAATTATACGGCATAAAATAAACCAAAATATGTTTCTCTGTGAACAAAGTTTGAGTTTTATTTATTATTTAACAATTATTTACAATCTTACCTGTGAACAAAGAAACGACAATTAAAGTTTTCTATTACCGCTTCTCTATGCACTACTTAAATTAATTACAATATATCTTTTTATTATAATTACGTCGTGACTTCTGTCAATTAAAAGTCAGAAGCACGGCCAACTTAAATCAAAGAAAGTATACTTTCGTTACATATATAAATTCTTTATTGGCATAGTTACCACAATAGTTACATGTTTGAACATTTTAGTTAATAATAAACAAGTTTTTTAGTGTTATATTAACCAAAAATATAACAATTATGTATTTTTCCTATTTATACTATCACCTATTTATTTCACCTAATATATTTTTAATTAAACTTTGTCCTTTTCTATTTTTATCAAGTATTTTTGACATACTCTATTCTTTTATAACTGTTTCTGCAATTCTACCACATTTTTGATTCAAATATTCTATTGTGTCCTCCGCTTCTCCGCATAACCTGCATATTTTGCGCTCTACATCAATCTATAATTTTTTTTCCCAATTTTTGTTTTCACACCTAAATCTTGCAATGTTTAATTTATCTTCTGCAGACATTTTTGGATTAAGAAGATACTGCAAAAGCCTGTACACTAAAACGTCCTTGTACCTCGTATTGTATGTTGATTTTCGTATTTCTGTATATCAGTAACTTCCGGTAGAATACTTTTCCCCTTCCTTTTTATGTTTTCACGCCACTTTTCAGATATTCCCAGACTTTTTAGGCACTGTTTTTGTTCTCTTGTCCATCTATTTTTTTTTTGCCTCCTGTTTGTGTTCTTTTTCGTTCTTGTTCAGTTTGTATTAGTATATCAAAAGCATTTTAGTTGTGATTATATAGAAGAATGTTGAAAATCGTTGAAATATGTAATAATTGGTAAGGTAGATTTCTATACATATATTGTTGACGTTTGTTAGTT
Source organism: Tachinus rufipes (assembly GCA_963932245.1). Lineage (NCBI taxonomy): Eukaryota > Metazoa > Arthropoda > Insecta > Coleoptera > Staphylinidae > Tachinus > Tachinus rufipes. The sequence goes on from OZ010748.1 coordinate 60,273,323, forward strand.
AATGTAAAAATGTATAAGAGTGTAGATGTAAGGTGTACATCCTGTCATTCAAGTAAAGTTAATTAACAATACTATATATATTGAATTATTACTTACAATATATATTGAATTATTACTTTAAACTCTACTCAGCTGTCCTTATAAAATCTCAACAAAAATGCTGGGAAAAGAATATGTAACTTATATAAGGGCAATTTCATTTCAAACAGACCAGAGCTGGGGGGGGAGTGCATTGAGAAACTTGCTTATGTATTTTTTTTTAGTTTCTATAACTTATTAGTAGTTCTTTGATCGGTATATGAGGGTATAAAACCCATAAAAAAAAATTCTACGATTTTTTTAAGCATTTTTGACGTTTTTTGACTTAATCGCATTTTCTGTTTAAAAACCGCAATTTTAACTCAAAAACATAAATTTATTATTTTTGGCATTCAAACATAAATCTGCCTGTCGCTTGTTAAAATTTGTTAAAAAAAAAGTTTTAAACCACACCCTAGTGTGTTTATAATATTTTTTGTAAATTAAAAATAAAATTAATTTTTAACGCATTTTTTGCATAAAAATTTTGTAAACATTTTTTTCTAGATGGACTTTTCTATAGACGATGAGTACAACACTGACAATTTTTCATATAAAATTGTCCCCAGAATTCAAATTTTTAATAATATTTGGTGTATTGTTCCTCTGAGCGCGGCTAAACGTGCATTTGTAAGAGTTTATGTTGAAGAATAGGCCTACTTTGCTGATTTTTTTAGTTTTAGACGCTTAAAACCCAAATACACAGAACAAATTTATATTTTTCAATTAATTTACATCAAAATACGTCAACTATGGCAATTAAAAAAAAAATTAAAAAATTCTCCTTTTTGCACAGCCCACTAAGAACAAAAACATGGTTTTATGGCTTTTGGGGCTTATAGACAGGGTATAAACTTGAAGTGGTGCTAGATTTGGATTCTTCGGAAAATTTCTGATTGATTTCATTAGTAAATTTATTTTTTTGAGTTAAAATTGCGGTTTTTAAACAAAAAATGTGATTAAGTTAAAAAACGTCAAAAAAACTTAAAAAAATCGTAGAATTTTTTTTAATATGTTTCATACTCTCATATGTCGATCAAAAGACTACTAATAAGTTATAGAGACTAAAAAAAAATACATAAGCAAGTTTCTCAACGCACCCCCCCCCCCCTAGCTCTGGTCCGTTTGAAATGGAATTGCCCATAAAAGTTTTTAGAAAAAAGTCTAAAGAAAAACATATTCACAACACTATTAAAACAAAAAAAACTCTAGTACCTTAACCGTATAATGCAAAATAAAAACAGATACAAGCTTTTACAGTGCATCTTACAATGAAAAATTGAAGAAAATAGAAATCCCTTTTAAAACACTAAAAAATAAATTATGTAAAAAAATATTAAATTAAAAAGAACGGGGTCGGAACTTATAATCAGGGGTTAATTTAACATCAGGAAATTAAATTACATATTTATTATATTATACTCTTATTGTTTATATAACATAAAATAAACTGTTACAATATATTTGGTAGTACTTGTATGTAAAAAAGTTTTGTTCAATCAATAATGTCAATAAAACAATATAGATTAGCATCACAATTTTCAATTATAGAAGGTGTTTCTTAACTGAAGGCAAAAAAAAACTTTAAGTACATTTTTTAATAAAAAAAAATCTAAATAACTTTTTTATCTATCTCACTTTGTTTTCGAGATAATCAAAAAATACATATTTGTAACAATGGTAACAACAAACAAAACAATATTTTTTAATAAATTTTTAAAATAGCCACCATGAGCGTTGATGCAAGAGAATGATAAACTGCTTCAAAATATGTTGTGTTTTAAATGTTTAATGTAACATTTGCAATTCTCTCTTGTAGCTGTTTTACGTTGTTTATTAGATCCGCATAAACCAATTGTTTCATGTGTCCTCACACATAAAAATCCAATAGATTGAGATCAGAAAATCTTGCAGGCCTGTTCACTGGACCTCTTCTACATTTTCACCTATCATTAAAATTATTGTTGAGCCACCGAACTACATATTGTCCAACATGGTGCTAGTACTACAATCTATTACGTAAGGCAAGAAGGACATTGTTATTCAGCAAATTTCCCGTCTGATTTTTGAGAAATTCTGCGTATAAACCCGCATTTAAACAAGGTTATAAAATTTAAATCGAATTTTTGTTGATAAGCCCTTACCCTAATTACGTAGGGATTTTCTAAAGACCTGATATGCTTATTATGTATATTGTTAATGCAATCTCTTGTAAACATGGATTTATTGCTTCACAATAATAAACTAAAAAAATTCAGATCTTGTTAATGTCGTTCAAGAAACCATTGAGAAAATGCAAGTTGTTGTGCTACGTCGCCTAGCTGTAGGTGTTGTACTTTTTGATAATGATATAGGTTAAGAAATTTCCTGTTTAAGCTTTTGAAGACAAAGTTTTTAGATAGTTGAAAGTCGCTTAACGCTGACATTTGGTTCATCAAAAACTTTGTCAACTAACTGTTTTTTTTCTGTCACGGTGTACTGTTGAGGTGGACCTCTACTACGGCGGTTTTCAATTTCAAATTTACGGAGCCTTTGAAATGCGTCCAAAAATACGCAACAAGAAGGTCGAGTATCAAAAGCTTGCATCAACGCACACTTGTTAAATTAATGTTGATTTGTTTGTTTTTTTTGCTATATAAAATGTTTTCTAAATAATCAGTATTTTTTTATTATCTCAGAAACGAAGCGAGATAGACAAAAAAGTTATTTACATTTTCTGTTTGAAATTCAAAAATGTACATAAAGTTTCATTTTTTGTTTCCATTTGAAAAACACTCTGTATAGTGCAACTTCAAAATTCTAAAAAGCCACAAGAATTGATTAGTTAGAAAACAAATAACTATTTGACAAACAACGTGATTTTTGGGAATGATTTAAAAAGGAAACTGTAATAGATTATTATGCAGTAATATTTCATTAAAAAGTTCTTATACACACACGATTGAAAAAGTGTTTACAACTGAATACAATTAGAGAAAACTAGGTAACAAAAACAAGGTTTATAGTTATCATTTTAGAAATAACAGTAGCTGATAGAAATAGTCTTTTGGAAAATAATTTAAATTAAGAGTTTGGTTGGTCAAAACACAATTTACTTTTACATTTTGAAAGTAAACTTAAGATTCATCATCAGGTTTTGGTTAATACTTTGAAAACTTTAAATTTACAGTTTATACGACAGATTTGTAAAGACTTGAGATAGTTTAAATATCAACCGGCTCATTTGTAAGACAATTGCTTTGTTGATAGTTGAACCCTTTTTTCATATAAAAATAACACTTTATGCTGAGATACTTGAGATATATTTTATTTCAATTCAACAAAATTGAATATTAAATATAAAGTTGAATATTGTACAGATATCATACAAGAATGACCATTCTTCAAACTGCCATATCAGTTTCCCATTGATTCAATAACATTCTGCTTATTGTATATAGCACGCAATCAATGCTCCCTTTTGATTCAAATGGCTCTCTGTTTAGGCAAGTAAGTAATTGTGAAGTAACTGTAAAAGGTGGCCCCGCGAGAATCGAACACACAATAGCGCGACATTTTCGAATCCGCACCCTTCCTCCGACTGGTCAATTGTTAAAAGCCGAAAACCTAACTTATACACATACACGTACATATCGAGGTCCGTAATTCAATTGCCGAGGTCCGAATACAATCAAAGGACGGCTCCGAAAATAAATCGGTTGACGGATTTGAATGGGTTCGCAGGGTCCCGCTTCGTTTGTCATATCGTCTCGCTCATTGAAAACTTCTTGACAGGGCCGAGTGGACACACGTCGGACCTCCAAGCCCCTCATCCTACCACCCCTGCAGCGGTAGGGTTGAACTGGATGGCGCATTTCAATTTTACAGGATTACGTAATCTAATTAATGGATGTATTGAGTGTGTGGGGTGGGCAGCGTGATAAGAATGAAAAATTTTACATCGATTTTTCATCCCCTTAAAATTTGTTAGCTCATATTAATTTGGATACTGGGAAAATTTATTGCGGAAATCCTTTCATTTTCGAAGTAGCAATTTATTTATTTGTGGAAAATCACATTTGCTTAAAGTAGCTCGTGTCCTAGTATAGGATACAGAAGATTAGGCCCTATAAGATATATTAGACATATTTGATTGAACTGTTGTAAGCCACTAAAATTTGTTGTTTCATTACTTACGTGTACATTGATGAGCGAAGGCAGTAGTTCTAATCACAACATTGTATGTAATATGTGACATAGTCAACGAATAGACTATTTTTGTTAATATTATAATGTCATCTTGTACTAAATAACATGTATTTTAATGAAACGGATATAGCTAATTAATTAGAATATATCATCCAATTAGTCAAGCGACATTCATTCAAAAACTTTACATATCAGAGAATCTCTTCTACAATCGCAAATAAGTCGTTGTTTTGCGCAACGGATTGAATCCTTTTGACTCGAAACGATTCGTTCCTTTGATGCGTTAATCAAAATTTCACCATTAATTATGGTTAATCTCCGTTAAAAATCATCGCCCTTCTGTCTATACATAGTACGTGTGTTAATGCTACAAGGAGAACACAAAAATATGGACTCAAAGGAAGGATCGAGCGATATCGCGATCTTCAGCGTCTTTTCACATCTCTCAGGGATCTCTGGTCCCAAAGACATCAAAGATCTATTTCCTTTTAATTGAATATATACACATGTATTGAGGGCGCCCGGGGATCGTCGACGATATCTTTCATTAATCTGCTTTTAAGAATAAGATGAATGAGGGACTAATTTAAACAGAATTTATTTATAAATTTTATTAATTAATTACTTTTTAATGTTGTTGAACTATAATATATTTTATGTGTCAATTGCAGTTGGCCAGCCAGTTATAATCCTGCATGGCAGAGGTGAGTATGGGGGATGATGTACGCACTGAGTAAGCGGTATATACACATGCGAAATCGGGACCACAAAACCAAAAGCGTGGTTAATATGTTTAACACCTAACCCTTTAGCTGTTTGCATTGATATAGGATTGCCGGGCCCGTGATAGATGTGTAGACATATCGGTTTCCTGCAATTGATATTGCGGCATCGCACGGGATTCATTAACGGATTTCCCACTCTCTCTCGCTGCCGCCCCATTAATGCTAGGCACTTTGCCTTTTCGCACAAACAATCGTCGAACACAATCCTAAGGTAAACCTTTCGATGGCTGATCAGGCCTTGTTTAATTAATAGATAATACGAGCAAAACTTCTTGAATCAATGTTTAATGTAAATATTATCATTTGAGAAATTTTGAAGTAAAGCCTAAGTAAAATATTATTCTTATAGATGATTTATTAAACTACTTTTGGTTTATTATATTGCTGTAATTTGATTTGCAACCACTGAATGATTTTAACTGTATTTGCAAAGTGATAATAAAACGTAATTTGCATTTTATAATTGATATTGTTATAAATATAAAAGTAATTAATAATTAACCAATACAAAATGATATTATTTGTAGATTTAACTAAACTAATCTGTAATTGTTTGTGCAACTGTAACTCTGGTTTCAAATGTTATCTAAACAGATCTAACCAGCCAACAGTACAGATTGAAAAACATCACTAGAAATCAACATGTAATGATTTTTTTATGGAATTTAGATTTTAATTACAGTTTTATGTTATTTTTACATATATCTTTATTCTAATGCTAACGTTATGTCAACTTTGTTGTCATCTTTTAAACTAAAACGACAAAAAAAAAATAGAACTTAATTCTATGATAAAATAAATTGATAATAAAGTAATACTAAGTTAATAATTGTTGTTTTTAGAGATGTGCATTCATTATATTATAGGTTATGTTATAGAAAATTAAAATTTATTTATGCTAATATGCTTTATTATATTTTTTTATTTCAACTAGTTTTGACATTTTAAGTCATTGTCAGGATCTTAAAAAGTTAAATTTTAGATACAAGAGATTGATTATTCTGTTATAAAGAAGACAACAGCAAAAAGCTTGTTTAATGAATCAAAACATTCTCGACAACTACAAATCACGACAAATAGCGCACCAAGTTTTGTACAGACGATAATACATAGTTATAAAATTAATGACAAGAAACTTTAGATCATGTTGAATTATTAACAAATCTTTGCTAAGGAAGCAATGACTAGTTGGTTGAGAACCGAATTTTATCTGTTTACGTGTCTTGCTCAGCCAGGTAAGCGGCCAATGGCTAGACTGCGCACTGGCACACTAAACAACATTTTGTTACAAAAGTCAGAAAACGCATCGGCGGTTTACGAAAATGTACGTAGGCAATTAGATTACTCTTGCCAGTTTAATTCATCCAAAATACCAAGTTTGAAGTATAAGTATATAGATTTTAAACGAAATCAAATAAAGAACAAGGAAATATTAAGAAAACCATCGGCTTTGCTATCAGCACCTCAAATAGAAGTACTTAATCATCAAACCTTTCAATATAATAAAACAATAACAACAAACATACAGCAAGTGGAACCAAATTTTCGGTTTATACAAGCTCGACGAAAGGTTCATCCGAAATAATACATAACACTAAGCAGAGCAACTTTGTAATAATTAATGATGTTTTAGATAACAAAGGAAAAAACGTTAATAAAATTTTTTTAACAATAATGCATCAAAATGTACAAAGCATAAGAAATAAAATAAGTAAATTAGAAGTTTTTTTAAGTAACAAAGAGTGTGACGTTTTTTGTGTGTCGGAGCATTGGCTCAAGAATGATCAAACTGCATCAATTTCAATGAACGGATACGACATTGCAAATTGTTACTGTAGACAGAATATTAAAAATTGAGGTGTATTAATATTTGTATCTAACAAATTTAAAGCAATCACTATTAATGTAGATGTAGAATGTACGGACTTTGAATATACTGCAATTAAATTAGAAACTAAAGAATTTACTGTGTGTATAGTTTGTGTTTATAGAAGTCCAAAAGGACAAACAAATATATTTTTTAATAAATTACATGATGTACTGTTAAAAGTAAGTAATAAGAATTTTAAATATTTAATAGTATTGGGAGACTTTAACATTAATTTTACAGAACCTACTAAAGAGACAAAACAATTAATAGATATATTAAACGTATTCAATTTGACTGCAAAAATAAATTCTCCAACAAGACTTAAAAATTGCTTAGATAATATATGTATAAACAGAGAAGTAAAATCTGTCGGTGAAGTGATAATGAATGGTGTAGGAGATCATAGTGTTCAACAACTAATAATACCAGAAAGTATTATTACAAATAACCAAAAAATAATAAAATTTAAACGCCTAAAAAATAAAGAAAGTGTAGTATCATTTTGCAAAAAAATAAAAAATAAAAACTGGAAAGATACAGTAAATCAAAATGACCCCAACGTAGAATTTATGCAATTTCATAATGTGATATATTATCATTTTGACTTGTCATTTCCTAAAATTAAAACAAGCAATAAAAATCACAAAAAATCTAGAGAACCTTGGATAACTACAGGTATCTTAAAATCAGCAGAACATCTAAAGGAGCTTTATAAATTGTCATTAAGTGGAAATATAATATTAATTGAACACTACAAAAAATACAAAAGGATATAAACAACGGTACCACAGAATGCAAAACAGATATACAATAATTCTTTATTTAAAAGTAGTACAAATGTAACAAAGACTGCTTGGTCAATAATAAACAAAAATGCAGACAAGAATGATAAGAATAAAAACGACAAAGAAATAAAATTAAATATAGAAAATACAATTACAAATAATTTATCAGTTATTGTAAAAGAATTTAATACGTATTTTAATAGTATTGCAAATGAAATCATAGACCAATCAGAGTTAGGTACAAATAATATTGGTATACCGGAGTGCAATTAAACATTTTATTTTGAACCAGTAACTAAAAAAGAAGTTTACAATACAATTCGTTTATTAAAAAATACTGATTCAGCTGGTTATGACGAAATTTCTGCTAATATTTTAAAATCATGTGCAGAACCATTGGCAACGTTAATAAATTGCTCGGTCACTCAGGGAATATTTCCAAACAATTTGAAAAAATCAAAAATTAAACCAATTAAAAAAAAAAAAACAGGTTCTGAACAAGAAACAAGTAGCTATAGACCTCTGTACATTTGTAGTACGTATTCAAAAATAATAGAGAAGATTGTAACTACTAGAATTATTTCATTCTTTGATCACCATAAATTATTTAACAGCAGACAATTTGGTTTTCGAGAAGGAAAGTCAACAACATCGGCAATTGTAGAGTTTTTAAATAATTTATATGAAAGTACAGACAATGGTGAACAAAGCTTAGGTATATTTTTAGATCTATCAAAAGCGTTTGATCTAGTTAATCACGAGTGGCTAATTTTTAAGCTAGAAAAATATGGCATCCGCGGCATTGTTTCTCAGTGAATAAGAAGTTATCTAACAGGACAAACTCACTATGTAGAATTAAACAATGCTAAATCAAATACTTTAATTATGACTGCAGGTATACCTCAAGCCTCAGTATTGGGTCCGCTACTTTTTATTATATATATTAACGATATTCCTGAGAAAAACACATTTTTATTTGCTGACGACACTTCATTGTTAATCAGTCAAAAAGATAGCAATAAATTAGTAAATAATTCCAATAAAATAATAAAAGCTGTATACTACTGGTTTAAGGAAAACGGACTTGCTATAAACACTTCCAAGACTGCAATAGTAAGGTTTAATCTTAAGAGTAAAAACATAAATGACTCCCTGCTGATTAAATGTAATGCAGTGAATATACGTGAGCAGAAGCATACAAAATTTTTAAGAGTGACAATAGATATGTACTGCAATTGGGATGTGCACATAAATAATGTATGCGGAAAAATAACATCGCATTGTTATATTATAAAAAATCTTTGTCAAGAAGTAAGCATGTTTATTTTAAAAACATTTTATTATGCAAAAATACAATCAACATTATCGTATGCGATATTAGCCTGGGGATTATCTGCAAATGCAATCAAGTTATTCAGACTTCAAAAACGAGCTATACGATATATGTTAACTAAATCTAATAATAATAATATTTATTTAACGTCATACAAGCATTTAACAAGGCTTAAAACTATACTTAAAATTACACTTACACTAGATTAACACATAAAACAACTGTTATGCATCTATGGCACGACGAACATCAATCTTAAAACGGTTTAAAGATGATGCAAAGACTGTCGCAGTATCTGTTTACAATGTTACAAATTCTTACAAGTGGACTATATAAGAGATACGATGTTCGACTGAACGGAACGTGTAAAAGTAAAGAATAACGAGTTCTATAACTTGGTACGTTTAAAGAATCGGATGAATTGATCAAATTATTGAAAATTTTATAAGTAAAACATATTATTACATATATTCGCCTTTTTAAAAGATTTACTAAGTTGACGTATACCTCAACTTGTTGCAACGTTAGTATTATATTTTGACATTGCAGTTTGTATTTTATATATTTCAGAAATTTGCGTTATACAGACTCAAGCCTATTTACGAAACCTTCAAAGTGTGGTGACCATATCACTCAGCAGTACTCCAAAATGGAGCGAACTAAAGTAATAAATTACACAACTAAACACTGAATTTTTGTAAAATCCTTTGTAATACGTTTAATAAAACCAAGCATTTTATTTGCTTTAGAAATAACAATTTCTATATGGTAAGAAAAAGACAACTTTTTGTCAAAATATACACCAAGATCTCGAACAGTGTCTACATAGACTAGTTTGATATTGGCTAAATCATAATCAAATCTGTAGTTAAGTTTTTACTGAACAGCATTACATGACACTTATCAACATTAAGAATCATATCATTATTAATGCACCAACTGTTAATTGTATAGAGATCTGACTCAAAATTTTGGAATCATTAAGCGACAAAATTTGTCTAAATAATTTAACGTCGTCTGCAAATAATAGTATTAGAGACCTCAAACCAATATAAATGTCGTTTATAAATATATTAAAAAGGAGAGGTCCTAAATGATATCCCTGAGGGACACCAGATAATACGTAATATATTTCTGAAAAGAAACTGTCTATGCAAACTGGTTGCGTGCGATTTGTTAAATAAGATGTTATCCATTTTAAAAGTAACCTGCAAACACCATAACATTATAGTTTAGCTATCAATAATTTAATATTAACCTTATCAAAAGCCTTACTGAAGTCCATATACACCGAGTGAACATCAGCGCCCGCATTAAAAGATTTCATAATATAATTTGTGTATAAGAAAAGAATTGTATCAGTAGATCGACCAATCATAAATCCATGCTGTTGGGGTATAATAATATGTTTAAATGAGTTTCTCATAATACTTGCAATAAGTGATTCAAAAACTTTAGGAATCGAAGATAAAATACAAATTTATTTATAGTTTTTAACGTCGTTTTTGTTTCTTGATTTATAAATAGGATGTACACAAGACGATTTCCACAATGATGGAAATTTACCTTGAGCTAATGATAAAGCAAATAAAATATGCAATGGAATATATAAAGTAGAGTTACACAAATTAAGTACTAGAGGTGGTATTCCGTCCGACCCTACTCCACCTTTCACGTCTATGTTTAGCAGTGCTGTCTGGAACTCAGTAGGAGTAATATTTAATTGAGATAGACATAAATTTGAATCAATTTTTAGATTGCAAGGAAAATTCCGTTGGCTATTGTAAACTGAAGAAAAGTATGATGCAAATGTATTAGCAATTACGTTACCGCCATTAAGTTGAACATTATCAAAACATAGACAATGGTAGTTTATTTGATCCAGATTTTGACTTTACAAATTTCCAAAAATTACTTGGGTTTTCAAGTACCGATTGTTCAGTTTGTGTTATATAACTATCATAACAAAGCTTGGTAAGAGTCCGACAACGTTTTCTATGGTCTGCAAATATTAAGTAATCAAAGTGCTGGTTTGATAATTTATATTTTTTATGAACATGCCGTTTTTGAGTAACCAGTGTTTGAAGCTCTGTGTTAAACCAGACAGGAAACTTGGATTCGTGTATTATTTTTGTTGGTACAAATTCTTGAAAACAGGCATCCAATATATTATAAAATATTGAAGTTGCAGTATCAATATCAGTAGTATCAGAACATAACTCTAACCAATTTATTGACATCAAGTAATAATTTATTAAGACGAAAGGCGCATGCTTAAAATCAAATACCACAGATAAGTCAGATTTAAGGTGCTCATCATCTGTGCATAAACATTCAGCTTCTAAAGATGGGTGATACGCATCACAAGGTATTAAGGAGTCGCATTTTGAAACATTTGTTACCATAAAGGACGCAAAACACAAGTCCAGTACAACACCATAATTATTAACAATACTATTAAACTGTGACAAACCATAAGATGCATAACAGTCACAAACTAAACTTTCTATTGCATTTTTTATATTAGAACTATTTTTAACGTTAACTGGATAGAGCCCTACGTAATCATCCATATCAATCCAAGAAAGATCCGGCATGTTGAAGTCACCCATCACTATAATTTTGGACTCACTATGTTGAGCACAAATTGCAGACATTGATTCTACATGAGATTCATATATTTCTATTGAAGATTTTGACGGTATGTAAACACATCCCAAAATATAGAATTCATTATTAATAAATAGTTTTATCCACGTTTCCTCTGTACTGTTGTTAGTAGGAATCTCATATGGTTTCAACGTGTTAATGACAGCTATGAGGGCACCGCCGCCCCGAAGTTTTAAGCTATTTGCAGCAGAACGATCCGTGCGATACACTGTATATCTATCATCAAATAATTCAGCGTCTACAATACCAGGCTCAAGCCATGTCTCGGTAAGAAATATAATGGGATATTCTTCGGAGATCAAGGAACAATAAAAATATTTTAATTTTGTTTGTAGGCCCCTAACGTTCTGATAGTAAACAACAAAACTGTTTACTTTTTTTGAATTGGTACGTTCGGTTTGGGAAAATTTCCAGTTACAGTTGGTTTAGGCCCACGACGCGGGAAAAATTCTTTAACAGCAAGCCCAACAAGCCATATCGTAGGGTCTAATAGTCTTTTGATCAATGATTCTTTAACTCCTAATTTATAAGAACAAATATCATCGTTCCTCATAAGTTCAAAACATTTTACATCGTTGATATTTAGAACATTTTAAACATAGTCCATAACTGATTCAGCTGACGAATCAGGACTACATCTTCCAATGTAAATCCACTGACGCCTCTCAGCAGATATAAATTTGTTTGTATCTGCTCCTGCATCAACATTGCGTTTTCCTATGATAAATTTGTTCTGTTGTTGAATAACTTTTTTATTAATAATTTTCTTAACCGGACCGGAATTAGTTTTATTGGTTTTGTTGGGTGTTATTACAGCTTCTTTGTATGTTAAAATGTCTGTATTAAGAACTTCAGATTGAGAAGGATTATTTAAAGATACAATTGTAGAAACGTTTTTCTTGTTATTAAGAATGCTAAGAATAGAGTTCAATAACAACGTATGTTCATCCACTTTATTAATAACGTCATGCAGTTGATCACTAGAATTATTTTCTGTTTCAGTACAAGATTTGCAGATCCAAGATAGACTTTTATTCTCAAGTAACGCTTTACACACAGTTTTGTTTAGATTTGCACATTTTGTGCCATGAAATGCTAATTTACAATGACAACACTGAACTGTGTCTGTATCAGTAGGAGTAACTGATAATTAACAGATTTTACATTACACATTATTATTGCAAACTTTACAAACGATACAAATGAAAATTAAATCAAAAGTGTAAATTAAATCAAAAGTGTAAATCAAAAGTGTAAATCAAAAGTGTAAACTTAAAAAAGTATTAATAAATAATTATATTAACGCATAAAAACTTGTAAATACTAAACCAGTTTAAACAATTAATGACAGGGACACAATATCTTCACACCACGCGACCCTTCGTGGTGACTTTAAATGAGAAACAAGACAAGGCCACGGATGGATTTTAAATGAATACAAAGGAATAAATAACTTGAATTATTATGTTTTTCAGGATGTTACTAAAAACAAAATATTTGTATATTTTATGTACCTGAATTTTACAGGGTTTTTTTTTCGTATTTTATAGAAAACATTCTCTATAATTTTTTCTAAGTAGGTTCCTATGCGGTTCCTCACAGATGCAGTTTTTAGCCGTTCTAATACATATATTACTTTAAATTAGCAATATTCCGATAACTAACACTTTAAAATGACACATATATAAAATACACAATTTTTGTTAAACAATTAACCACTTAAAATAATGTTTAAAAATTAAATACGTTACACTCAATAAAATAAATAACACATATAAACACACACATATCTAGTCAAACTCATTGCGCTGATCTATTCAGACAATTAAAATTTTTAACTTTGCCATCATTATTTATATACGCAGCATTAATTTACGCAAAAAAAATTTATTTACATTCAAAAAAACTGAACAATTGGCATGCTTATAATACCCGACATGGATCAATATTAGAGGTACCCAAACACAATTCAGGTTTTTTTGAAAAATGTCCAATGTATGTAGCTATTAAGTGTTTCAATAAATTACCAGAAATATACAGAAACCTTAACTTGAAATGTTTTAAAAAGTCAGTTAAAACAATTTTAATTAAAAAATGTTATTATACGTACAACGAATTTTTGGAAGATTCCTCGTAATGACACAGTTTATAATTGTTTTTTAGATGTATTATGTATGTAATTGTTTAAGTGTAATACTACCAAAGTCATTTTAATGTGTATTTTGTGTTCCTAATAATAATAAACATTGTATTATATTTTGAATGTATTGTTATGTTATTAATAGTTAGTTATAATTTTATATTTTTTCTGTTTTTGTTAGCTATAATTTTATATTTTTTGTAATTTGCTTTGTGACGATGCCGATATCTTGTAAAGATCTTATGGAATAAAGTTATTATTATTATTATTATTATTAGGAATGTATTTCACCACAAAATCAAAATCCTGCAACGCCAACACCTACCGTGAAATAGGTGGAGACATAAACGACAACTAATTAAGTATATCAAAGCACGGTGCTCAGTGAGTACTGTAAAACGGTTTCTTAACAAGAATACTTGTCATTGCTTCATACTAGAGGCAACTGCTAATAATTCCTTTTCAGAAGTCAAATAGCATGTTCTTGGTCAAACAGAAAACGGCTAAATAGCTTACTACCCGATTGCTTTCATGGGTTATCTGAACAAGAATAGAGCCGATACCGACGTCACTAGCGTTGAACTGCACATAATAAAATAAATTTGAATTTGAAAAAAAAACTTTTTTAGGCATTTTTCGTTTTACACACAAAAATGCATTTTCTTAAATAAATGTGTCAACGGTTTGGTGGTGGTAGAGAATTTCTCTATAAAACCACAGTCAAAACGATTGTTTGGGATATTGCTTGACAAAAAATAACTAAAATTGTTCAGTTTAATTTTATGCTCATAAAGATGAGTTCGACCAGGTATATCTGAAAAAAAACTATATGATGCTTGCTAAGCAGATTGCAAAAGGCAAACTTTTGATTTGTAGAAAGCGGTAGTGTATCTACAACATTGTTGTGATCCAACTTAACTGTAAACTAAGTATGAATTGCCAAATGTCCGCAATTAATTGCGCAAACTCGCAAACACATTATGGATTTGGAAGAAAGTTTGTGAAAAACCAAAATTGCTTTAATAACAATAGAAAAAGACTTACAATTAAACTGTATATTTTTTTATTGCAATAAATAACACATTACAAAACAAAATAGTTCTACAAATATTATTGGATAGGCTAAACATAACCCCACTAAAAACTCTGACTTGCCTTAAATTAAACAATAAAAGCATTTGATAACTAAATTTTGACAATAGGTTATTTGCAGTTCCAGTGCTTCTCACACTTTGCACGTTGAATATTGGCAAGTTGATCAATAAAATGTACATTTTTTTGAAAAATCTTTTAATAGAGACAACTGACTGTTTGTAAATGAATTCACAAATCATCTTTCAAAAGATCATCTAACGGGTTTTGGTTAAGAAAAATATTGGTTCTAGCTTAGACATTGATCTTGCAACCTACAAAATTGTGCCATTCTTGTTTTCCGACTTTTTAAAGGATCTTTACCTTCTAAGTCAGCATTGGCGTTTTTATAAATAGTAATGGGATTAGTTTCTCAATTCTGACAAAACTAAATATTCTAATCAGGCTACAAAACCCGGATGTTTTATTATAAAACTTTTAGTGTTTTACAATAAAAAAAACTACTTATCAGTTTATTTAATGAACATTAATATGCAAAAATAAAATTTAAACATTATGCATATAGGATTAAGGTGGCTTATGGTTCTAAGTGCTAAGATGGTGCAAAAGCAGATGGAAGAAGCCAGCGGTATGTGTTCAAATTCAGTCAAATGTCAGTCTTTCTACCGTCCAACGGGCACTTAAGCAATTTAAGGAGACCGGCAGAAATACTCGGAGGCCGGGATCTGGCAGCAAAACAAAAAACGACTGCTATCAATGACCAATTTATCTTTTATACTAGTTTACGGAATCGTCATTTGACTTCAATGGAGACCAGAAATCAGGTTTGTGATACAGCTGTGAGTGTGTAGACAGTTAAATTGGACAATGGAGGACACAAACAGTACATTTACTGACGAGTCTGATTCTGTCTACATTTGCCAGATGGAAGAGAACGGGTATAGAGACAAACGGGAGAACGATTTGCGGAGGGCACCTTTAAGCCTTGGCTTAGCTCTGATGGTATGAGCAAAAATTGTAATGGATGACTACATCAAATTAACTGTCATTGATGGAGGATCGCTGACACAGACTTTATTCTGATGCAAGATAACGCAAGACCGCATTCTGCAAGGTGCGTCACAAAATACTTGATTTTAATTGGAATAAAAAAATCCAACTGGCTTGCATGTACCCCACATAAAAATCCTATAGAACATGTTTGGGACATGCTGGGCAGGTGTGTTAGAGAACGTGCAGTTGGCTCCAACCACACTAAACGAGTTTTGTGTGGCATTTCGGGAAGAATGGCAAAATATTCTACAAAATGATATATGTGAGCTCATTAATGGCATGGGTCGCCGTATGCAGCCAATAGTTAAGGCTCTCGGAGGTAATAATAATAAGTATTGAAATCTTATTTAACTAAAATTTTTTTAATCAATTTTTTTAAAGATAATTTTGCAAAAAAGCATTTTCTTTTGTGTATACGTACATTATCGTTTTTGTTTGTTAATGTTCATTAAATAAACTGATAAGTACCATATGTTGTTTTTGTCTACATCTTGATGGTCTCTTTGATTGTAAAACAGTTTAAATAAAAAAAATTAACTGTTTTTTTTGCAAAAAATACCCAATAACCCATTTTTTAAATCTGAGTTTATAAAAAAATTTGTTAACTTTGTGATAGTTTAATACTAATTGAAAAAGGTAAAATTTGCAAAAAAAAACTAATCAAGTTCTTCAGTTTTGCATAAAATATGCATATAAAACATCAAATTTATAGCAAAGTAGTTCAAAATCTTTATTACTTTTTCAAAATAGTCAAAACAGTATATGGGCAATTCCATTTCAAACGGACCAGAGCATTGAGAAACTTGCTCATGTATTTTTTTTTTAGTTTCTAGAACTTATTAGTAGTCTTTTGATCGGTATATGAGGGTATGAAACACTTAAAACAAAATTCTACGACTTTTTTAAGTTTTTTTGTCGTTTTTTAACTTAATCGCATTTTTTGTTTAAAACCCGCAATATTAACTCAAAAAAATAAATTTACTAATGAAATCAATCAGAAATTTTCCGTAGAATCTAAATACATAGAACAAATTTATATTTTTCAATTAATTTACATCAAAACACGTCAACTTTGGCGGTTAAAAAAAATAAAAAAATGCTCCTTTTTGCCCAACCCACTGAGAACAAAAACATGGTTTTATGGCTTTTGCGGCTTATAGACAGGGTATAGACTTGAAATAGATTCTACGGAAAATTTCTGATTGATGTCATTGGTAAATTTATTTTTTTGAGTAAAAATGGCGGTTTTTAAACAAAAAATGCGATTAAGTTAAAAAACGACAAAAAAACTAAATAAAATGAGAATTTTTTTATGGGTTTTATACCCTCATATACCGATCAAAGGACTACTAATAAGTTATAGAAACTTAAAAAAATACATGAGCAAGTTTTTCAATGCACCCCCCCCCCTCCCCCAACTCCGTTTGAAATGGAATTGCCCATATATAATTTTAAAATAAATAAAACACATTCACTATGTGCTATATCACAATTATATAGAAACCGTAACTGGTTTCACCATGGTATACTTGCTTGTATCACCTTCCGATAATGGCCTTGTAATAGTTGATTAAAGCGTAAAAAAAATTGCTTCTATCTATTTCATCTATCATTTAAATAAATTAAATATAAATAATTTAACATGTGAAAAACTTTTTTCAATAAACCCGGAAGAATATTCGTCTTTCAATGTCTCTACCCTCATGACAAAATTATTACGGATCCTAACAATTGGCCGAGAAATGTAGGAATTAGACGATTTTTTCCGGAATGGGACACTTCGGCGCCGCCGTTTCGGCGCGGCCAAGTCGGCGCGTCCGATTCGGCGCGATAATAATATATAAGTATAAACTTATTTTATTTGAAAAATTCTGGCGCCAAAATGGCCGGCGCTGAAACGGCCAGCGCCGATGTGTCCTTGCGCCGAATCGGCCGCGCAGAAGCAGCCGCGCCAAAACGGCCGCGCCGAATCGGCGGCGCCAAAGTGTCCTAGACCCGATTTTTTCTACTACGGAAAATTTAATCAGGTTGATAATTTTAAAACAATGTTGTGTGGTTTTATGTTGGGATGTGGCTTATCCACTAGATTTAATTTGCCAACTAGAAGAGAAAATTGTCTAGACAATTTATTTTCTAACTTAAGCTTAAACATAGATTTGAACTTAATTAATACAAAACTTTCAGATTATCTTGGCATCCAATTTAAATATTATGAAATTTTAAATTCTATAAAGAAAAAAGTCAAAATTGTAACTGAAGTTGGTAAATTTAATTTTTACCAGTACTTGTCTAATGTGAACTGGATATCTATACAATGTCTGTAAACACCAAAGCAGAAATTGTTTTGAATATATTAGCTAATGCCATAAATTTTACATTTCCTACAAAAATTGAGAAAGGTGTAGAAACATAAAGCCAAAATAATTGGTTCAATGACGAGCTAAAAACTTTGCGTAATCACTTGAGTTTATTGAATAATGTTTGTTTGAGGTCTACTGATCCTCAATGTAAAGTTAGTCGTAACTCATATCGAATAAAATACCAAAAATTTAAAAAATGGTAATAACCAACAAAAAGCTGCTTGGAAAATTATAAATATAAAACGTACTTCAAAACAACGTGATGATGTCTGTGATATTTCTGTAAATGAATTTAATAATTTTTTGTTACAATTCTTGCTAAGATTATCAAATCGTTGCCAGCACCTGATTTTGATTCATTGTTTTTAATATGTACCGCTTGTTATGTCTCCAATTATTTCAATTTTTGTGTCGTTTTGTACAATGAAGTAAGAAATGCAATTGATAGTTTGAAATTAAGCAAAAGTTCTTATATTTACGGTTTAACTACAGAACTTATTAAAATTGAAAATAACTGTCTAATTGAACCGGTAACTAAATTTAACTAAATTAAAGTAACATTTTTCTAGATGTTTTTAAAATAGCTACCGTACTTCCAATTTTTAAGAAAGAAAATAAAAACAAATCTAATAATTATAGATCAATTAGTCTTTTTCCAATTCTTTAAAAAGTATTAGAAAAACTATTAGGACAACAATTGTTAACATTTTTTGAAAATGAAAACTTATTTACAAACCAGCAACATAGTTTAAAAAAATGGTTCAACTGTGAATGCAATACTAAGTTTAGTCATAGATATTATACATTCTTTTGAACAGGGTAAGCAAACAACAGCTAGTTTTTTAGACTTTAGTGAGGCGTTTGATTGTGTTGACTTTAGTATTTTAATCAGAAGACTATATACATATAATATTTTACCGGAAAACTGCAGACTAATTACATCATGCCTACAAAACCGTAAACAATAAGTAAAGGTCGATAATAATTTATCCAAATTTCCTAATATTTTTTATGGTGTACCACAAGGATCTGTACTTGGTCCGTTACTTTTTCTCATTTACATTAACAATCATCCAAATTTAATTAACAATGCTAACATTATATTATATGCTTATGATACCACTATAATTAATACTGGAAACACTGATAAAAAACTGCTGAAAGTCATTCTTTACTAATGACATCTATTTCAAAGTGGTTTAATAACCGGCTTAGTTTAAATGACAGCAAAACTGTCAGTTTAAAATTTAATTTACAAGCTAGTGACAAGATTGTAAGTAGTGTTTCCTTTTTAGGTTTGCAAATAGATTCTGCTTTGAGATGAATTGTTCATAGTGAAGTCACACAAAAAAAACATGTTTTGATATATTTATTTTGCGTAACCTTAAAAGATCAATTGACGTACATCTGCTACTCGTCAGAAACTTTTTTCTCTGCAACGCTGAGCAATTAGGGTTATGACTAGTCTAAGGTTTAGAAAAGACTGGAAATAACAATTTAAAACTTTACAAGTAATGACTGTGCTTAGTTTGTATATTTATAAATGTTTTAAATATATTAAACCGCATCCTGAATTATATGACACCTATGCTGCAGTTTATAAGCTCAATACTAGAAATCAAAATAAATTTTGCCAAAAAATGGTTAAAGTTTCCCTTAATTTTTATTGCATAAAATTTTGTAATGTACTACATACAAAAATAACTAATTTACCGTATAAAATTAGAGATGTGTTGATTGATAATGCATTTTACAGTTACAATAATTTATTTTAAATTTTAATTTTTGTATGAAGCAGTAACATATTTTTACTTATTGCATTATTATATTTTAAATAGATATATTGATGTGTTACTGTGATGAATAGAACATATTATTATGTTGTTTCTTTATGTATATATGTAGTTGATTTTTGTATTTTTTGTATTTTTTTTATTGTTGTTTTAACAAATTGTACTTGACTTGTGTAAAACTTTTATTTCTGCATAAATAAACTATTATTATTATCAGTGTTTTTTTTTAATGTGTACTCAGCAAGTAAAGTACGCCTATAAGTCAATCAACCTTTACTTAGTTTTTTTATTAGAAAATTGCTTGTCATGCTTGGTGAGATTGTCATACACTTTTGAGAATATCTGTTGTTTTAAGCGTTTTTGGTAAAATCAAATTTGTACAGAAGACTCTTATTTTTTTATTTTTTTTAGTTATAAAAGAATTTATTTGCTTATTTATTACTTTTTCTTTTGTCAAAGTTATTGAACATTTTAGGTCTATTATGTATAGTTTGCGTAATTTCTTCCGAGTTTTTTTTTGAGTTTTTTTGTTTCTGTTTCCTTGTGTATGTTTCTTACGCCTGTTGCAACCAATTATTATTTTATTGACTTCTAACGTTTATTTTCACTTTTATTCAGTGTTTAGGCAGAAATCACAGCTAAGTGGTTTTTAATTTACTAGTATTATAGTTTATAGTTAGTCTGTTTTTAATTTTTGCTTAGTATTTTTTTCCAGAATTTTATTACTGAATTCTGTAACTTGTTTGCAGTATTAACTAAAAATTTTCTTTTTGGCCATTTACTTACACTATTTTTAACTTTTGTTGCAATTTTAGTTGAGTACAGTGTTAATTGTTTATTCCGTTTGATCATTCCCTAGCATGTTTATTAAAATCCCCGCCAATAATTTTTTTTTCTGTGTTTTTTGTTTTTTTTCTATTTTTTAAATTGTCTTGTCTTGTCTAATTTTGTGATTCTATTTATATAAAACCATTATTGATAACGGCTTTTAAGACTTTAAGCATTTTGTTATATTTTGTTTATGATAATGTAGAGCTAGAGCACCTCTAAGTTGCAGCTAGACAGGGCCGTATCTAGAAAAAAAAAATGGTGTGAAGGGGGTTACAGACAAGTATTTGTATATGGTCATGTATGAGTCAAGTTTACGGAATGAAATTATTTTTTTTATTAAATCTATGAAATTGCTTTTCTTTATATGAATCTTAACTGTGTGCATTTTTTCAGATTGTTTCAGTTAGCAATGTTTGAGTAATTAACAATAAAAATTTGAAAAAACATTTTTTGCATTTTTTCTCATTTTTTTATTGTTTGTTACTTTTTAGGATTGCATTTTTAGGAAAAAGTTGTAAAATTCTTTTTTTTTTTTTAATTGTTTAACAAATAATATTTTAAGCCAATTTTTTTTTTCTTGAAGATAAAGAAAAGTTGGCTATTTTTTTTTCAAATATAGATAGAAACGTGCTTTTATTTGTGCAAACTTGCATTGGTTCACGGTTTTTTAACATACTTTTTTTTCGCGGCAATAAATTTTTAGATTTTGGTTTTAAAAACTACAATTTTTAAATAAAATTTGTAACTTTGGTAAAAAAAACTCTAAAACAGTGTTTAAGATAAGCCAGTGATTTGGGCGTTTGCTATCAATCCAATCCAAAACCTTTTAAACAAAATTTGTAGTTTTGTCACTTTAAACCACTGGAGATGCATCAAAATGTTTATCTTAATACGTTCCTTTCTCTCCAGAAGACGATGAGAGACATTCTGACAAATTCATAAAAAAATTGTGATTAGAAACCAAAAAAAAAAATTGTGTCCATAGCATAATACGACTCCAAAACAATGCTATTCTGCATATTTGCTGTTTTTTTTAATTTGTTTTAAAAATTAAAGCAAAAACTAAGTTTTCTTTTAGGCAATTTTATTCTAGTCTATTGGCTTTCTATTTTTGTTTAGGTTAACCTAGATCACTTCTATATTTTGGTTTTTATGTTGTTTTACATCTTTTTTTGTGTGTATAAACTAGTTCTCTGATTTACTAGTATGTTGCACAAGTAACAAACATTTGGTGCATTTTTTAAAAACTAGTTTTATCCCATACTGCATAAAGATTGCATGCTTACAAAGTGCAGCTGACGCAGAAATTAAATCCGGCCAATCATGAACAACTCTAAACTTTTATTTATTGGGTGCTGAAAATGCAAGCAGAGAATCCTAACTATTCTTTCTATCTTAGTGAATTTGTCAACAGACAGAACTGCTATATTGGGGTTCCAAAAACCAACAGGCAATAGTCGAGAAACTTTTTAACAAGGTGCGGTTCTTATGTCGGTAGAGTCATAAAACCTTATTTTTTAGCAAACGACAAAGGTGTTGCAATTACAATTATTTCAGATTACTACTATAAAATGCTAACTAACCATTTCTGTTTCCAGCAGGATGACGCTACACAAACCGCTGTGCGTCTTAAGAAATTTTTTGGACGCATTATTTTGCAAAACTCGGATAGAAATTGGTCCGCAGCACGTGCAATTTAACTTTACTAAACTATTTTGTGGTTCCGTAAAGGAAAAAGTCTACACTAATGCTGTTCAAAAAATTTCAGCCCTCTAAAATAATATTTGAGCTGTTATTCGCCTGATAAAATCTTAGTTATATAAAAATGTCTTACAAAACTTTTTCAAAAAAATGACCTTTTGCAGACAGAGTTAAAGTGAGCATTTACTGGATATTAGTTTTAACAAGTAATAGCCGAGTTTGAACTTTTTATTGAAAAACTTGATAGTTTTTATTTTTTATTATGGTTGTTAGTAATGTTTAGTTAATATTTTTTTATTAAAGTCTAATAAGTTTTATGACTTTTTTTGTGATGGGTATCTTGTTGATTTTTTGTAAAGTATTTTATTGCATATTTCTTTTTCATTCTTTTGATCATTAGTTTAATACTTCTTTCTTTTGATTTATTAGTTTCTGCAATAATTTTGTCTCTATTAAGTTTGGAAAAACGCCAACAAAATGGAATAAAAGAATAATCTCATTCATGCGCAAAAAAAAAAAAAGTAAAAACTACAAAAGAATAAAGTGAGTATAACAAGCAAGAATTAAGAAGAAGTATAAAAAAAAATAAGAAACAAATTTAAAACAATAAAAATCTGATTTTTTTTTTAAAATGAAAAAAAAAGACAGAAAACATAGTCAGAATAAACAACAAGGAGTCAAAAAGTATGGTAGGTTTTCTTCTCTGTTGTTTGCCTAGTAGTAGATCTAACTTTGTTTTGTAATCGTATAACCTGAAAACTCGTTTTAGTTTTAATTTTGTGTTTTGATAACTAAACCTACTTTTTTTGCAATTTTTATCTTACGATTACAGCAACCAAAGATCAAGCACAGACAATTGTTTTGGTTCTACAAACTTTGCCATTGTGCTTAGTATGACCACAGCATTTCAAAAAACAAATTTGATAAAAATAATTCTGTGCTTATAAACACAATTAATAATGTAACAATAATCAAACAAACAAATCATTTCAAAGTTATATTAGCTAGTTATTTTATTTGTCTTAACTTAACTTTAAAATACCAATGCTAAGAGCTGTCTTTTAGTGCTCGTTTAAATTAACGTTCAAGTTTAAACTAAGTTCAAATCAATTTTGTGCATTTTAATTAAAAAATTAACAGTTTAAACTTAAATTTTGAAAGAAGCTGTCAATGTAATTTGTCATAACACATTATTTGTAAATATATTATGTATCATGCTCTGAGTGCAAGAAAAATAGGAACATTTACATTTAAAATAATTTTTGGTAAATAGATGTGGTAATGTGATAATAGGTTTTCAAAATTTTTAAATTAATTTATTTTGTTACTTAGCTGCGAACGTTTTACAGAATTCAATATCATAAATAAAATAAAGTTAAATTTCAGAGGTTTTTACAACCATTTTAAATTACATTTATTATTATAATCTAAAATTACAGTGTAAAATATACTTAGTAAAACATAAGTTTAAACTATGATTGAATTACTGGCCCTAAACAGCGTATCACCATGAAACGATTATAAACACAAAATAATAATTTACGTATTAAACAATAACTAATATATAATTTTTTGATATAAAAGTTTTAGAATGCATAGGTAAAGTTATTTGAGTTTTATACCTCAAATGCTGATTATAAACCGATTTAGGCTATCATAGATTCGAACTGTGTTTCTGCGATATCACATGAACGTGATTCGCGAACAACGCGAACCATCTAGGTGACATATGTCGCAGGGCCGGTCACATATTTGTAATTTTTCCGTCTGTAGCGTCACATATGCTATAATGCTCTGCAATTTGTACATTCCCCCCGAGAGCAATAAAGATATTACCTGCATTGCGCTCTAAGAATAATACATTCAGATCCTTTGTTTCCGCAAGACCACAAAAAATCGTTCAATTTATCATTACATAAATAAAATTAAACCAATAACATGTATCATAAAATAATATGTATACTGTCAGTTTAAATCTTACACCCCATTTGGATACAAAAAATCTGTGCTATTAAATAAATTGTCCGGTCATCTCTCCCCGGACGCAATAAAATCAGATCCGATCACATCCTTTTTATACTCTGAAAATTCAATATGTACAACAACCCTAAACAGAAGAAATAGGAAAAAATCACTTAACATCCCCCAAAGGAATTTAAAACGGCCGCAGATCTGACTAGTAGTGGTCAACCCTCTGGTAATGGCACGCGCCCTACGACGCGACTTTGGGGTCAGAAACATTTAAATTGTGTTACCCGGAGAGAATGGAAGGAATTGATTTATCGTTTCGCATGGATTTTGCACGCCGGTGTGTATTTTTTACAGCAATTGAATAATTTTTCTTTGAAATATTCAGGGGACATGATTTTTTTCAATTATGGAAGAGATGATATTGGATTTTATTTTTTTTGAAGTCGAATCGGGATATTGAATATGTATGAAGGGGACGAATATTAATAGTAATAATTCATAACTGTATACAAATTTATTACTTTTATCAATAAGCATTTGATTTTGAATAAATTTGTTATATAAATTATTCTTGTAATGGTCGTTGATTTTTGCTGCTCGGTTAAAATCGTGCAAGGGATTAAACTCGGCAGGCGGCAGTATCTATTGCATACGTCAGACGTAATGTGCGATAAAGAAACGTTAGATAGACGAGTGGTCGGTCCGAAGCTCGGACCGTAGAAGTTAGGTGCGATTGTGTCAAGTATCTGAACCGTGGTGAACAATGACCATTGAAACTACAGCAGGAACGAGCTAAAATAATGCAGACCGCAGACCCCGGTCGTATATCCCCGTTAAAGGAAAGGGTTTGAGGTGGGAAATGGGAGCTGATTCAATAGAAAGGAATAAGATACTTAGATATGTAAGAAATATTAGTTGAATGGCCCAGTGACTTCTTTAAGAAAATGTATTTTACAGGAAGTTACAGTAGATGAAACTTTAGATTAATATTGTTGTATATATTATGTTTGTCAATCATCTTAAGATGACGAATAATAAAGTAAAAGGAGAATTGTCGCACATTTTAAAGTTACAACTATTAATTTAAAAATATACATATTTTGAGATACTACATTAACAATTATTTTAATATATTTCTTTTAATTTTTATTTAAAATATCTTATAATATGTTATAATATGTTTTATTGAATTTATATATTAGATTATATTAAAAAAATTTTAAACTAGTTTATTTTAATTTATGAATCATTATATCTTACTGCTGTAGTTTGTATTATTATTAATATTATATAGGTAATAAAAAAAATGATATTTTGTCGGCAAAGTCAGCAAAATATACAATTTCAATTTTGTTTAAAAAGTCTTAGTACCTGTTTTCTGACTTACAAATACCAAAAAACTCAACACGTATTATGCCACTAGAACAAAACAAACACGTTGCAGAAATAGTAAAAAAGTATTAATTGACTATATTCACGTCTTCACGGGGCTGCGCTGATAATGCAAAGTTGAGACGCAAACGTATAAGAAACTGCACCGTCAGCAAAAACCTACTAAAGAAAAGAAAACAACAAACAAGCATGAGAACAACTAGAAATACAAGTTGTTAATAAAGAGGAGAGATGCATAAAAATTTGAAATTACATTATTTCAAAAAAGCTAAAAAAAGCAAAAACTGTTTCTAAAACATTGAGCCATATACTAGCAATGGCTGATTTTACAAAAAAAGCTAACAAAGTAAAGCAACACAGTTAAGGTTCTTATCTGCTTAAATTAAATTTAAAAAAAAAACTTTTTTTTATAAAAATAGCAGCAATAGCAAAAGAGTTTTAAAATTTTTGTCTAAAAGTTTTTTTCCAGTTTTCAGTGATACTACACGCACATGTCCATCGCTTCCTTTGAATAGTTCTAAAATTCTGCCTATTTTCCACGTTGCAGGAGGATCATTTCGTTCGATAAGTAGAACCATCAGACCTTCTTCAGCTGGTGTGGATTTTCTTTACGCCACTTAGTACGTGTTTGCAAGTGATTTACGTATTCTCGTTTCCATTTTTACCAAAACTGCTGCGTTAATTGCTGCATACGTTAAAATGTCACTAAACGATTGGTTGGTACATCGCTGAGGTCTTCATCAAATGTAGTTGTTAGTGGTCTTCCAATTAGAAAATGTGCCGGGGTAAGAGGGTTCAAATCATGTGGATCGCTACTAAGAGGATATAAAGGACGCGAGTTAAGTACAGCTTCGATCTGTGTTAGAACCGTTTCAAATTCTTCATGAGTTAAAATTAATTCCCCTACTACTCGAGTGAGATGCCGTTTCATCATTTTTATATTAGCTTCCCAAATTCCACCAAAGTGTGGAGATTTAGGCGGTATAAATTCCCAAGTTATATCAATACCTTCATTCGACATGGCGCTATCAAGTTCCAAATTCCAAGTGATAAATTCTTTTTTAATTCTGAATTAGTTCCAACAAAATTGGTTCCATTGTCCGATAATATTTTGTTAGGTTTACCTCGTCGCGCTATAAATCTGCAAAATGCTGCTAAAAACGCTTGAGCTGATAGATCCGATACTACTTCTAAGTGAATTGCTTTAGTGCATAAGCAGATAAACAAACAAGCATATATTTTAAACGTTTTACTTCCACAAGAACGTCGTTTGTGTCCTTTAAATGGGCCAGCAAAATCCACGCCTGTGGTTAAAAATGGAGGTGATGGATTGACTCGATGTTCGGGCAAATTTCCCATCATTTGGATGTATGGTTTAGGGTTAGATTTAAAACAAGTTACACATGTTCTTACAATTTGCCTAGTTAAATTTCGCCCCCTAACAGGCCAATAGCTCTGTCTCAACATAAAAAGAAGCTGTTGGGGACCACAATGCAAGTTTATTCTATGATAGAATAAAGCCAACAACGTTGTTAAATGATGATGTGGCAATATAATTTGATGCCTTTGATCAAAATTTTGATTACAATCTTCCTCCGCGATATTCCTTTTCCGAGGCATCTGCAAATCCGTGCAGTTCAATATATGTGTAGTATGTGCTGATTGCTTGCCGTTTTATTTTGATTGAGTCTATTTTATTTATATGTGATAAATATCGTTTCCATTCATAATCAATTTGTGATGGCACTGGGTCATCCCAACTGCTTTTTAGTTTCCATAAGTCTTGAATAATTAACTTTGGAATAATAGTTAGTGGACTTAGTAACCCAAGTGGATCAAATAGTTGAGCTGTTTGACTTAGAATTGATTGTTTTGTATAAGAAATTTTATCTGGGCATTTTTTACTATTATACTGGAACTGGAATTCATCTGTTATTGCATTGAAAACAATACCAAGAGTTTTTGTTTCATTCGTAAATATATTTGAAAACTGTGAATTGTTTTCATTACTGGTCTGAAAGTGATTGATCAATTGTTTACTGTTTGAATTCCATTTACTAAGTGAAAATCCCGCAGAAATTAAAATGTTTGAAACTTCAGTACAACGAGTAATTAAGACGTCTAAGTTATTGGACCCTGTTAGTAAATCGTCGACGTACATATCTTCTTTGATAATACTTGAAGCTTCTGGATAATTGTCTTTATTCTGATTTGCCAATTCAAATAAACATCGTATAGCAAGATATGGAGCTGAAGCCGTTCCGTATGTGACGGTATTTAACTCATAAAAATTAAGTTTTAAATCTGGATGATCACGCCACACTATTTTTTGTAAACATCTTTGATCAGGATTGATTAATACCTGCCTATACATTTTCTCTATATCCGCTATAGCTACGAAACAGTATTTCCTAAATTTTATTAAGAGAGTAAAAAGATCTGACTGAATGGTTAGACCTACATGTTGAATTTCATTTGGTTGTAATACTATCTTCGCGAGTAACGCAATGATGCGGAAGAAAATATTCGTGTTTTTCGTTTTTAGAAGAAATGGGAGACATATGTTTCAAATCAATATATTCAGTTATAAAATCTGAATACATTTGTTTTTGAGTAAGATTTTTATTTTCCAAACTGTAAAATCTTCGCAGGGCTTGTGCGCGTGAATCACCTAATTCATACTGAACTTGTTTTAATGGAATTGAGACTATAAATCGACTCGATTGGTCACGACGAGTAGTGGTTTTAAAATGTGATTCGCAGAACTCTTTATCTGGTGTTAAAAAAATTGAATTTTTCTCGTAATTATCAAGTTGCCAGAATTCTTCTAATTGTGAATTCAGTGACAAACAAGAAACAACTTTGTTTTGATAATAATTAACTGGTATGATGCCTGAAATGATCCAACCGAGTTGTGTATTTTGCATCTTTAAATCAGAATTTTCAATGATAATTTGACCATCTAAAATAATGTTCTAAAAAAGAGTGAAACCAACGAGTATGTCGATCGGTTTTGACTGATGAAATTCATCATCAGCAAGTGAAACATTGAATGGGATATTAAAATTAAATCTTTCAAACAATATTTGAGGTATGTTATCTGTGAGTTTGTCAAGAATCAAACACGACATTTCAGTTGCAAATGATGAAGTTTTAGAGGTTACCTTTAATGTAACACAATGATTAATATGTGACATTTTTTTATTTATTCCCGATACTGTATGATTAGGTGAGTGCTTGTTTAATTTTAATTTATTTACTAATGAATTTGTTATGAAATTGGATTGTGACCCGGAATCTAATAAAACACGAGCTTTGTGTGCCTTTCCAGATTGATCAAACACATTGACTTGAGCAGTACACAATAAAGATACATTATTTTTAATCGTCGAACAATTAACTACTGCGGAAGGTTCAGTTGATTTTTTGATTGATTGTTTACAGATTTTTCAAAATGAAGTAAAGTATTATGTGATAAATTACATTTGCGACATGCAGACGACTTGCATTCTTTTACATTGTGACTCTTTCGAATGCAATTTAAACATAATTTCAACATTTTAGCTAAATTGAAACGATTTTGAATAGATTTTTCAAGAAATTTGGATCATAGATTTATATAATGTGTATTGTTACACACTGGACAAGAATGTGAGCTTTTCGATGTTATTGTGAATGAGTTTATGTGTGATTTATTTTTTGATACATTTTGAGGCTGATATCTACCTGTTTCAAAAATATACGATTTTTTTAAGAGAAATTTGATTAAATGTTGACAATTAGGCAATTCATCGGATTTAAAATTATTATTCATATATAAATCCCATTCAGTATTAGTTCTTTTGTCTAGTTTTGATAGAGTGTGAGGAATAAGGAACACTTCAAAATTTTCAGGAGATATTTTTAATGATTCGATACTACGAATATATTGCTCAAGCGAATTAGCGGCAGATTTTAGTGAAGTAAAATCGAAGTTTAAAATATTTTTTGAATGTGCGTAAATAATTCTTCGACGTTGATTGAATCAATCTTTTAAAATATTGTACGCGACCATATAATTTGATGCAGTAGTTTCTAATGATTTAATAGTATTTAATGCTTCACCGCTTAAGGCAGATCGCAAATAGCACAATTTCTGAACTTCCGGTATGGAACCATTTTCATGAATAAGCGCGTTAAATGCGTCCTCAAATGAACGCCACTTAGTAAAATCACCATCGAATGAAGGAAATTGTATTATGGGTAATTTAATGTTTTTAGATGAGTCCGTATTAATAGATTCTACTTTTCTAATGTCTTTTGGTTTAATAAGAGATTCTAATTTAATTCGAATTATGAATTCAGTTTCAATATCTTTAGACACTGACTCAATTGAAGATTGAGTTGTCTCAAACTAATCTGCATTTTCTTGCAACCTTTTGAGTCGGCGCGATATTGTTTCGACGTCAACATCACTTAAGGGTTTATTGACAAAACTATTTATAAATTGTTCGAATGACGTTAACTGCATTAAAAACGCGTTGCGGTTCTGTTAAACGAAGCATTGTTTTAAGATCAAAGCTTTACTAACACGAGAAACGAGGAAATGGGAACACAAAGGAAAGCACTTACTTGTTTGTAAATATATTTGTGTTGTTTCGACAAATGATGAAGTTAAGGTGCTGCGAATGACCTGGTGCAAACTTCTTAAAGACGGTTTTTCTTTATTATAAAAATCCGGTTCGAAGGACCATTGGTTTAGCCACGTGGAAATAATTGAATTTACGTCCTTACACGGTCTAAGTAGATTGGGTAGGTTTTTATAATAAACGCTGTCTTCTTACTCTATGTATTTATTGCTGCTCGATTGCAAGTTTAATAATAACTAACTCTATTTTACATAAAATACAATATATATATACAATTTATTAATAGGTAAAAGTGTTCAGGGGGAAAAAGGGTGCAATGATTAGTTTTTAACAACGAGTATTAAAATTCATATTTCTGGGAATTTAAGGGTTAATCAGGTATAAAGGCTTAAAAATAAATACATCTGTACAAATAAAACAAATAATTACAAACGGATGTCACAATAACCATAAATATAAAATAACTAGATATAATAAAACGTATTAAATAATAATACAATTTGGCGGCGCCAACAGTGGTTTGTTTATTTTATCTAATATTACTTTTAAGTTTTATTGTTATTGAAGTTCTAACATCAGACTTTTTACTACTTAAATGTCATCTGTGATATTAGTTTTAGTTTAATTTTTTAACGTTTATTTTATGGAAGTTACAACTCTAATGTCATCCAATAGAAGTACAACATTTTTGGCAGTTGATTTAGTTTGCTGTCTCTACATAATAATCAAATCAATATTTTTTAATACCTGAAAATTAAAAGATATAAAATAGTCTCATACTTGATCCACTTGACCTTGATTGACTTATGTAAAATTATCTGCAAGTAGATTTTGTAATTTGTTTTTATTTACTTAGTATAATAGTACTACAAAACTGTATTATATAATATAAATATATAATATAAGTATAAAACAACGACCAATCATTTTAAAATTATGCTGAATGTATTTTATTTCAAAAATATAAAACAAAAAAAAAATCTTAATACACTACCATCTTTATAACCAAAATGACAGCCCGAGAGCAAGATTTATTCCAAAGATAGTCTCGATGCATCCATCGACTTAAAGTGATTTATGTTTAGAATGCACGACGATATTTCGCATTCCAGCGTCGCGACGACGGACCGAACGATATTGTAATTTATTTCGATGCCATCACAGGAATCACAAATGATATATGCGCACTTGAATTCTAAAATTTCACCTTCTGCCAGGGAGCATGCACATAAATCTCAAGCCGTACGATCACCAAACAAATAGTTTGAATTTAAAAATGCTTACAACAATTACACATTCTAAAATGAAAATAAAAGTATTTTAATATATTTTTTTCAGTAATCAGAAATAGCTTAATAGAGGTGGTACTATTTATGGAATACAATAATAATGAAAGATAAAACCATAGAAGAAAAGGATTGAAAAGACAGGGAAAGGTTTGAAAAAGAAATGCGGGATGCGGTAAAGACTGTTCGCTTTATAAACATACATACACACAATAATTAAGATTAAAAAGTAGTAATAATAATACTAACTATACGCTTTATAATATTACTGTGTATTAAACATAACAAATATAAAGGTAAATAAATAAATAATATAACATAATAGATATTTTTTATATTATAAAACGTGTTTTAAACATAGTCGCGCATGCATAAAATTCATATTATAAATTTTAAAATAATTTGTGACTATTAAAAGATGTAAATCATCAGTTAAAAATAGGCAATACTGAATTTTGTTGTATATTTTTCCAACATTGTTTAATTCCAGAGATATAAAACTATTGAATTTGTCAGCTGTTTGTTATTTTATATTTTCTTAATATAACTGATGTAATTCTATTTATAATGTTTAAGTTGCTTTGTTATGGTAATTATCACTATTTTGTATCTACTTAAAATATATTTTTTAGTTTTTAACAAAGTTTGTTGTAATGTTTTTTTTTTTAATTCGGTAATTTTGGTGAAATTTATTTGACAGTGGTTTTCAAAATTGATTAAATTTATTTAATTATAAACGAAGTTTTATTTTGAATTGGTGTTTACTGTAAACACTTAACAATTGTTTTTACATTACAATAGTGTCAACCATATGGTTGGTAAGTACAGAATAGAACACAATTGTGCAAACAAAATTAAAAAATAGTTCTTCCTTTAAATTTACATTGTTTGCTTTCAACACATCAATTCAATTCAATTTATTTCTTGAAAATTAGTAAGGGAATATATTTAAATAAAACTATAAAAGCAAACAGGCAATAAATAAAAAATTAGAATTATAAAAAAAAATTATTTTAAAAACCTGTCAAGAAAAAACAATTTCAAAATAGAACTAAAAAAAATCTATTCAAAAAATAAACAATTTTAGAAATTCATAAAAATAAAAAAAAAGCAGGAGAACCGGTCAGGTCAGCATATCAAATAAAGCTTAGAAATACGCGCCTGCTAAAGTGAAAGCAAATTATACATCAAACGTATCCAAATATGGCAAAAAACTAAACATATTCCAGAAAAGTGCATGTTATGTATGAGATAAAATGCCTATCTATAAAAAAAAAGATGCAGAAAACTATAAAAGCATTAGATTGACAGATGTTTCCTACAAAATATTTGCAAACATAATACAAAAAATGCTCTAATTGGAAATAGACAAAAAGCAGATTATTTCAAAAATACAGATAGATTATAGAAAAAAAAAAGAAAAACAGGTAATCATCTTATATCTTATTAAATCAAAAAGAAAGAAGGATCTTAGCCTTTTTTATTGACTTAAAGGCAGCGTATGATACAATTGACAAAAATATGCTCATAGAATGTTTTAAAAATGATTAGATCAGGTATTAGAAACTTTGCCGCTGAGTGAAAAAGGTGAATGTAAAATTAGAAAATTTAGATTGTCTAAAAGGTTACAATAAAGATGTCCGTTGAAGTTCTTACTAATTAATACATACATACTGCAAGTTTGATTTTTGCACCAATAAGTAGTAATAATAATAATAATACGTTTATTTCTTGCCTTTCGGCCTTGAAAATTACATTTACAAATACATTTACAACTTCCCAAAATAATAAAACTTAATCCTTATAAAATTAACACAATTAAGAATATTTTCTTCTCTGTTCGTCTATTTCTTTTCTTCGTTTTTTAACTGCCCTCATCCATTCTACCCCTCTTCCGTCCCCTTTCAATATCTCATTTTTTCTCATATGTTCTTCTCTCATTTCGTTACACTCTTTCAACATATGTTCTATAGTTTCCTTAGTCTCTCCGCACATTCTGCACATTTTCAAATCCTCTTCCATCCAAAATCTTGTCACTTGCTCTTCATTACCACATCTAAATCTTGCAATCATCTTTTTGTCATCTTTACTATATCTTTCGCTCTCTAAGTACATTGGCAATTCATTTTCTATAATATGTTCATAGTTTGCGTTGTACTTAGACTCTTTCACTCGCATTCTCCTTTCTTGCCTTTGTATATCTCTATCTCTTTCCATAATTTCGTACCATGTCTCTCTCCCAGATTCTCTCATTCTTTCAATTTCTTGGCTCGCATATCCATTTCTATTGTAATAATTTTCCCTAATCTCCCCTAGCTTTTCATTTCTTGATCTCATTTTCTCTTTCATGCATTCTTGTAATATTTTGCATTCGTGTCTCTGTCTCATTCTTTCTTCATACTTCATTGCTCTTTTTCCTGCTTCTACTCTTAACTTATCTTTTTTGATTTCCTCCAGCACAATATATGCTGGAGTTTCTCTATTTAAACCTAGCACCCATCTCCAATATTTTACATGTATTGCTTCTAATTTTTTTTTGTTCCTTCCATCCCCATATTTTTGACCCATACAATATCATACTCCTAACTATACTATCAAACATAAGCCTTTTTATTCTCATACATTCAAATTTTCTTTCACTTATTCCCCAAACTTGTCCCACTACTTTATTTGCTTTTCGAGCAATCTCTTTAATGTGCTCGCTCTCGGTGTTACTCGTACAAAAAACATATCCCAAATATTTAAATGATTTTACTTCCGTAATACCTTGCCCATTCCATTTCCAGTCCTCCACTTTTTTTTCCACCCCCCTTTTTAAACACCACAATTTTTGTTTTTTCTACGTTAACTTCTAAGCTTTTTTTTCTAAAATATTTTTCTAAACTTTTCATCATCTTTTTCATTTCCTTCGCTTCTTTTGCTAGTATTACCATGTCGTCTGCGTATGCTAGCAATCACACTTTTTCTCTACCAACTATTACCCCTCCTGCTTGAGCCAACCTCATTTTTTTTCTACATCTGCTATGTAGGTTGCAAATAAAGTAAGACTGTTGTCCAAAATCTTTCACTCATTTTTCCGTTAACACATACCCTACTTGCTGTCTCTTCATACACGTCTTCCATTCTTCTTACCAGGTGCTCGCTAATTCCTTTCTCTCTCATACACTTCCACAGTTTCTCTCTATCCACACTATCAAATGCCGCCTTTAGATCTAGGAATAACGCATATACTTTATCCTTTTCTCTGCTATTTCTTTTTCTACAATATGATGTAAAATATATACGTTATCCATGGTACCTCTTCCCTTCCTGAAGCCGGCTTGCCCATCTGGAATTATCTCATGTATACTTAGTTCCTCATTCAACTTTTCTTCTAATATCATGGCGTAGATCTTGTATGCCGTACCAATAAGTAGTAACATAAGTGATATAAAAGTAAGAAACTTTTTTGAACAAATAAATAAGAAGTAAATGTTATATAATTTATAATAGAAGAATAAATAAAACAATTACTATGTTTTTATATTACAATTTTGTAACACTGTGACTGCAGTTTTGGCTGAACCTCAGCTTTCTTCAAACAATACAAAAATGCATTAATAGAAATAGCACATTTTTATATACTATTAAAAAAACCAAATTAAAACAACAAAAAATAATTGCAAAGACATTAACATAATCTAATAAATAGTTACAAAAAAGGATTAAAAGAAAAAGCTTAGGGACTAACAATAACTTAAAAAAAAACAAACAAACAATTTAATTGTTTATAGATTAAGCGCGATTAAATTAACAGGCATATACATATGTTTAAGCTGGTTGTTTAAAAATAGTGAGTTGGTTTTCTTTTTATGTTTTTGAATTTTTAGAGTTCCTAAAAAGTCTATTTTTTAATTTTTTTTGGCGTTATGCAAAATTACTAAATCAATCAAAAAATAATGATAAAACTATAAAAAAATACCGTTATTGACAATAAAGATCTTTGCATAATTGCAAATTTCTACTGGAAACACTTAATGCCAGAGAGGTAATAAGCTAACAGAAAGTGTAAACATACAAAAAGGTATAAAGCAAAGCTGTAACTATTAACGGTATTTCAATCAAAAATTTACTATAAACTGTGCTTATAGTAGATAGTCTGTACTAACTCTGGTACTGATTGATTGAATAAGTAAATAGTATAAGAGATATGTTCTCAAGTGTAACAACAACAAAACATAATTATCAGCAAGAAACTCGTGGTCGATTATGAAACTCAAGTTTGTAGTGAACCTTTAGAACGTGCTGGGATTAATCAACTACTTGAGATGTACTATAAGCAAAGAGAAGAATCCCTTGTTGGAGATTTTATGCTGTATACAACAAGCAAAAACTGCTTTCTTCCTGATAAAAAAGGTATTAACAGGATATAACCTAAACCTAGACCTGCGGATGAAAGTAGTAAGGTGCTATGTTTTTTTTTTGGGCTAAAACGTAGACGCTGACAGAATCAGCTCTTAAGAAAATAGAAGTTTATAAAATGTTGGTTGCTACTGCTACTTATATAGAGTTAGCAATGATGAATAATATTATAAACAAGGATAAAGAGATTATCAAGACCATCAAGATTAGAAAGCTCTCATATCTTGTTTATATTATGAGGCGCCTAGAGTCATATAATATTATCCAAGAAAAAATTAATAAAACGCAAAACTTTATGGCTAAAAAACTTGCGGTAACGGTTTGGCTGCATCACAAAATCACTGTTTAGCGCAACAATAAATGAAGTTAAAATTAATAAATAATTAAAACTGCTAACATGATAGTCAACGTTTGCCGAGTGAGTACAAAAAGAATGAATGCATGCATTACAAAACAATTAAGTAAAAACTATAAATAAATAAAGTAATAATTATTTTAATAATGTTTATACTTTAGATAAAAAAATGCATCATATTATTAAATCTTGTTCATAAAAATGTCAATAGTAATAGTGATAAATTATTTATAACCGAAAAAAGGATTTACTGAATAAAAAACACGGAAGTCATAAAGAAATGGTTTACCGTCAAACTTGGCCTAGACTTCAACATAATATTTGCAGAACAGCCTAAAACAGCCAACTACTTTACAATGTCTACACAAGATGGAAAACTAGTTAAGTCTAACAACGTAAATTAAAAAAAAAGTGGCAAAAAAAAAATTACTACCACCAACTGCTTCTACAAGCAAACCACTTGCTTCAAAAACTGCAAAAAACTGTACACAAAACGTATTATATCTTAACATGTTGAGACTTTTAACACCAAAACACACAAACTGATATAAAGGCTTAATAAACTTTTTTTATAGCAAAATTTATTTGATCCTTTAAGAGTACTATCTAAATAAAATAAAACGTTTTTTTCTAGAAAGTTAAAAAAGATTGTTGCAGCAAGAAGACAGCACAACACTTTATAAATTGCTCTAATTCTATTGTTTTGCATTCATTTTTGCTCTAAACTAACGGAGCGTACTCTATATGCAAACGCACCAACGCACAATATAAAAGTTATAGTGTACTAAGTGATAAATCAACTAACATTCTATAAACAAATTCTACCATTTTTATAGCACGATTGAACGTGATGTTAATATGTTCAACAAATGTAAGTTTATGATCGAAAATTATGCCTTTTTTTTAAGTCTTTTATTTGTATAACTTTGTCCAATACTTTAGTGTCAATTACATAGTTATAAGAAATTATATTCAAAGTTCTATGAAAACTTATTGAAAAACATTTATTAGCATTGACAAACAATTTATTAATAAAACACCAATCTTTAAAGAATCTAAGTTCAGTTGTAAAAGATGGCAGTCATTAAGAGATGAGATTCTTTTGTACATTTTTAAATCATTTGCAAATAAAATAAATGACAATGAATTAATATACTGTGGGAGATTATTAATCAAAAACATAAATAAAATTTGTCTACAATATGATCCTTGACAAACACATAAAACACAAATGAGCTGTGACAAAAAAGTATTAATTTTACACACTGCGAGCGATTTTTCAAAAAGCTAAATAACCAATAAATCGCATTATGATAAAAACCCAAGGCTTTGCGAACATAGCAATCAAAATATTGTAACACACAGAATCAATCGTCTTTGAAAAATTGGCATAGATAGAATCAACCTGTACTTTAGATTCGAATGCATTTAAAATATTATTTTCATAACAAAATAAATTAATAAGTGTGAAACGCTTTTCACAAAACCCGTGCTGCTTTTTGCTGCTATGATGCTTTTGCACATGTATTGTAACTGACCAGTTACAATTTTATCAAGCAATTATGGGATGGCAGATTAAATGCATATACCTCTATAGTTAGTGATACCCTTTTTGGTTTCATATTTAAACAAAGGCGTAATACAGCTTTGTTTCCATATTTGAAGAAACTTACTTTTAAAAAAAGCATTGAAAAGTAAGTATAATGGTTTAGCAACAAAATAAATGCACTTTTTTAACAGCATAGATAGAATGCCGTCGGGTCCAACGCTCAAATTACATTTGAAGTTCCCAATTATCTTAAAAATATCAAACAAACAAAATTTAGAATAAATTACGTAATTTTTAAACTCAAACGCTGGAGTTGAATGGATTTCGTTGCCATAGACTAAAGAAAAAAATCTGAAAAACTATTAACAAAGTTGTTCCCATTATTACAGGTTTGATCCTTATAATACATTAAAGTCGAAAAATTATTAGTTATTTGGTTTTACTAACAAATCTACAATAATGTTTTGAATTAGTTTAAATTTTATTTTTAGTTTGTAAAATATATTGCTTGTTTACTTTGTTATATGTTAACTAAGATTTTTACAAGTAGTACAAGTAGATTAAAACTCATTATAAATTCCGACAATAATGTCTTAAGTTTGGTAAGTGAAATCAATTCTTTGCTAAACCAAATCGGAAAATTGTTTTTACGCCACAGTTGTTTAGGAACAAAACAATCAATAACATAATAGATTACAGAGTAAAATACATCAAGACACATATTAATATCACAGTTATAAAAAAGTGCAGTCCAATCAACATTCAACAAATAATTGTTGATTGCGCTGACTTGACTGCAAGTTTAAAATGATTAAAAAGATAATTACAATTTAAAATATCACAGGTAGTATCACATTTTATAGTTAACAAGTACGCAGTATGATATTGGCTTGAATTTAACAAAATATTTACAGCTTCTATCACAGAAGTATCACGATTGTTAGTAACGCATAAGTCTAAAAACACATTCCTCACTATTAGAACTTTACCTAGAAGAAGAAGTTGATTTTTGATATTTTAGAAGTTTGCACTTCTAATGTGTTTGTAAATGTAGTTTAAATTTGATTCAAATTTTAATCGTTGCGTCTAGTAGAAACTATTGCATTGTCAGACACCGCCGTCACTACTCCCGTTCAAGTTTGGTGTGAATTTATTTGATTTGATTTTAATTTAATTAATAATTACATTAAGCTAAGAAAGTATTTTTTTATGGATTTACTTTCTGTTAAAATTTAATAACATTATTCTCAGAATACGGTCCACCGGATGTTATTTAAAAATAATTAGTGATAAGCTTAATTGTAATCTTTTAATTTTATGTTTTAAATTATTGGTTTAGTCCTAATTTCTGTATTTCTGGTAAACCCTTTCTAGGAATTTCTGAATACCACCAATATGCATTGATATAAATATCAGAAAAATGTATATTATATTCAGTCTTTCAGCTACTTGTGCTAGTTATACAGTTACATCTTTTAATTATACCATTGCTTTGTCAAGTTTTGTAGTTTGTTTTAAAATACAGTACCGTAATTGTAAGAAGGAACAGTTTTATTACAATTAAAGTTTTTTGTACGTTAGGGAGTCTTATGAGGCGGAACAGGCCCGCTTGTAAAAAATGATGGACAAAATTTTAACGGATGATAAGGTTGATAAAAAAGAATATGTTGTGTCTGATGACTTCTGAATAAGAAATTTCTGATGTTGATGAAAATGACATAAATAACAGTTCTAGTTTGTCTTTTATTGGAAAAGACAATATAACCTATTAAAAATAATGCCAAAACTAAGCAGAACATTTAAAACTAAAAAAAATATCATAAAACGTCTTTCTGGTCCTTCTCAAGCAGCAAAGTCGATGAAAAATATTACAAAAATATGGAATTATTTTAATAATGATTCAATAATTATTACAATTACCAATTGTACAAATAAATATATTGCAAAAGTTGCCAAAAATTATGCCAATTTCAGAAATGTATATCCAATTAATTATATTAAACTTCGTGCTCTTTTTAAACTATTGTATATGGCTGCAGTTTGTAAAAACAATTGTGGCAATGAAATATTTTATCTTACCATGTCGTTTCAAAGGTTTTGATTCTTATTAAGATGTATTTGTTTTGATGACATTGAAACTCAAAATGAAATAAGAAAAATCGACAAACTTGCTTCGATTTACAAGTTATTTAATATTTTCAATCTAAATTGCCAGAATGGCTACCACATTTTGGAATTTGCTACAATAGATGAAATGTTAGCACCATTTTGAGGAAGATGCAGCTAACAGTATATATACCACCCAAACTCAACAAATATGGTTTGAAAATACAAACATTATGCAATTCTAAAATGTTTTATACTAGCAAATTAGAGATATATGCTGGAGAGCAACTGATCGGGCATTATACGGTTTCCAATAGTGCATTTGATGTGGTTCATAAGCTCTGTGATGTTTAATATTTGTCTGTAGCACTAATCTCACTATCCTAGTGTCAAACTTTCTATACCGTAAAATAAAAATAAGACATAGCAATAAAGCATCTTTACTGGGAGATATAGGAAGATATCTTTGTTATTAAAAAATGTATTTATTTGTGTAAAGGCATTTCTTGCTATCTTTTTTCTTGTTCTTATTTTTTAGTTTGGCCTGCATTGCTACTTATTTAAGTACCGAGGTATTTAAAGGTGTCTACTATTTCAATATCGGTGTTAAAAAAATTTAAGCTGTTAACAATGTTATTGTTTTTTTTAAATTGCCATGTATTTTGTTATCTTTAAATTTAATTTAATATCCCATTTATTGCATAATGTATTGCTATGTTTCACAAGTTGTTGAAAATTGTCAAAATCATCGTATTGTTGGCATAAGGAATTTATAAGTGTAATAATAGTAAGAACAAGACACACCTTTGTCGCACCCGTCTGCATATTTTAACATAATTGCAAGTTTTGTTATCTACTCTTATATTTGGTTATAGTACAAATTTTGAATTATAACCTGAACACTAAAGACATCTCTAGTGTCCAGGTTTTTCTTTGAGTAATTTTTTATGGCTTTCTGAATCAATACTATTACTCCGTATTTGGCTTTTCTGTCTCTTTATTTCTTAACTCTGAGTATACCCTTTGTCTTTTTCTAGTCTTTTATAGATTCTGTTGTAGATAATTTTTAGTAAGATTATAAGCGTATGGCTCATCAAGCTGGTTGTCGTTTGTTGGATAACAATTAATAAGAACCATTCTTGGAGTATGAACCCAGTAGTGTATATAGCGTTAAAAAGTTGTATTTGAGTATTAATTGCATATCCATCTTGAGTAATTTGATAACAATTTTATCTGATCCTTTTTGCCTTTCCCTTCTTAGTTTGTATGATAACGTGTAGTACATCTTTTTTCAATATAATTGGTTTTGTGTCTTCGTATTTATTAGTTGGCAGTGCTTTTTGGTTGTCTTGGATAGCTTTTGGATGTTTTTTTTTTCTGTACATCAAGTATTAGTTTAACATACTGATCTTTTTCCGTGCATTTTTTAGCTAATCATTTCTTTTTTTGCAGTTCTTATCTTTCTTCTTACAAATACTCTTAGTTTGTTGTATTTTTTAGAAATCTTTAATAATTTATCAGTCATTCATGGCTTGTATTTTGTATTTGGGTCACATCTTTACTTGCCTTTTTTAGTTTTTTTAAATGTTTGTATATTTATATCCATATTTTTTGTGTTTGTGATTGAAGACATCAATGCTTTTATAAAGTTATTGACTAATTTTATCAATTTTTTTTTCTTTTACTCTTGTTCAGTCGGTCCTTTTATGGTTATTATTATTAGTTTAGTTTTTATTACAGCCAGCATTGTTTAAATCTATATTTATAGGTATATTTCTAAACTTTTGCTGCCATTGAATTGCTTATTTCTTCAATTTATTTTTAGTCTTTGCAATTCTATAGCTACATTTTCTAATTTGCACTCTTGGTGTAAACTGCAAGCGTTCTATGTTGCAATTATCATTCAACCTGTTCTGTATAGCCATTTTACTCTAGTGGAACAGTTATTGTTTTTTTGTATTTCTTTATTTAATACTCCCCCGTCCTCGAAGATCTGATTGGGGGAATTGACACTCCGAATAATAAATTTAGATTGAATAAAGTAAAATAAATAATCTTGATCATTTTTTCTGAAAATACCTATAGAAATCTTTATTGTAGTAGTTTTTCGTTACCTTTTACATCCTATGCCGTTGACCGTAGTGTCCGGTTTATCCGCTTTTGGGGGCTTCTTCTTGCTTCCTGGACAAGAGGGTGCCCATCTTTTACCAGATTATCTCAAACATCAAAGTTGTATTCTAGATTATCTACCATTCTGTGTTTTCATACTCTACCACTGGAAGGTTGCAGATAAGAATTTTCCCTTCATCAAGCTAAAAACCCAGTAGGGTCTTTTTTAGCTCTCCGGTACTTTAGAGTATCCTAGCCACAAACAAATATAGTTAATTAGAAGGAAACGTTTTTTTATATATTTTATTTATTTATTTTTCAAAACATCTTCATTTTAATAACTAATCGACCAAAATAACTAAT
The DNA here is from genome assembly GCA_963932245.1 of Tachinus rufipes. Lineage (NCBI taxonomy): Eukaryota > Metazoa > Arthropoda > Insecta > Coleoptera > Staphylinidae > Tachinus > Tachinus rufipes. Next base: position 60,316,162 of record OZ010748.1, read on the forward strand.
GAACTAGCATATATCAACTATATACAGGGTGATTCTTAACCTATGCGCATAAACTGGAAGAATTATTGTTTACAATCAATATTATTGATAAATGTTAAAAAAATGTAGTAAAAGTTTTATAATAAGCGAGATAATAAATTATAAAGTTTCTGGAAAATTAAAATTTATTACTTGAAAAAAATTGGTATGCCATGCCAAAATTAAAATAATAAAAATGTAGTAAAGTCTTTAATCAACTAATTATCAAAATAATAAACAAATAACAAAAATGCAAAATTATTAGAACACTTAATAACATAATAAATGCTCAAAATTATTTTTTTTATTTTCCAAACACATCTGCGCCCGCCAAAGCCATGTTGCGCTACATGCACGTTAAATGTTTTATATGCCCCCTAACATAAAAGTCTAGGGGATTTAGGTTAAATGATCTAGGAGACCAGGCAGTTGGACCTTCTCGACCAATTCACTTCTTCGGGAACAATGTGTTCAAATGTTGTCGCAAATCTATTGCAAAGTGTGGTGAAGCTCCGTTGTGAAAATTTCACATGCGCTGTCTAACATTAATTGAAACTTCTTCCAGTAGTGCTGGAAGGGTCTCTTGTAAAAAATTTAAATAAACAGCGCCCGTTACACGATTTGGCAACAAAAACGGTCCAATAAGATGGCCGTTTACAATTCCAGCCCATACATTTACCGAAAATCTGTGTTGAAAGTTTGTACGCCGGGTAATGTGTGGATTTTCAACTGCTCATTAATGCGTATTGTGAAAATTGTGCGCACCGCTACAAGTAAAAATTGTCTCATCTAGCACTAAAATGTTAGTAGAAAAATTGGGGTTCACATCATGCTGACGCAACAGCCATTTGCAAAATACTACCTTAAGAGAAAAATCTGTTGGTAACAGGGCATGTACACGCTGCATATGGTAGGAATACAGTATTTTATGCTTTAATATGCGCCATACAGTTGACTGCGATACCATAGTTTGATCGGCAATTATTCGGATACTGATGTCAGGACGATCTTCAGCAATATCGACAATATCCTTCTCGAGATTAAAAATATGCCTTGGTTTAGAACGTCTCCCATATTGTCCAGGTCTGGGCTGCAAGTTCCCAGTTTCTCTTGCACGCTGTACCAAACGTACAAACGATCCACAAGCCGGATGATATCTTTGAAAGCATCTCTCGGAATAAAGGCGAGCTGCAGCCACTGAATTTTGATGAACTTCTCCATACACCAATATCATATCCACATATTCTGCATCGGTCATGTTATGTTGCGCCATAATTTAATTTTTTTACACACTGACAGGCGCCACTTAGTTTTTTTTTTAATTTTTCCGCAACAACCGCCGGGACTTTAACGTGCATTATTTTAATTTCGACATGGCACATATATAATTCTTTGAGTTTATGCGCATAGGTTAAGAATTACCCTGTAGATATATAAATAAAAATTTATTAGTAGATTTACTTATGTTTTATCCAAGCTATTGTATTTTGTCTAAATAACAAAACAGCAAGTTTAATAACGTAAAATATGTAGTTAATTAAAAAAATATACTTGCCATAATAGAAAAACATTTTTTCTTAATTAAAAAAAATGGTGACTTTTTTGATAATGAAATTGTGCATAATAAAATCAATAATACCATTTCAATTTGATTAAAGCGTTGATACATGTATCAATTAAGTAAATTAAAACAATACACTTGACATAATTTCATAATATTTACTAACCAATATTTCTAACAAATGAAAAAACTTAAATTTAATTATTATTAATTGGTAATAGGTTATAAAGTCTATTACTTTCAAACATTGAACTTAGAATGATGTTTAAAATATTTATATTTTTTTGCCTGCAAAATAACTTAAGTCAGTCAAGCGTTTTGGAATCTATTACATTAAATAAGGTATTGTTATGTTATTGTTTAATTGCATAAATATGTATTTGTGTTTAAGGTACATATGGAAAAAAACTTAAGCAAATGCGTTTCAAGAATTGTGGACCTTTACCCCGACGCAGTTATCAGTTTATTTTATCGCTTTAGCGGAAATATAAATGATTTTATAGATTTTAATAAAAATTCTTATAAAATTAACACAGTACACCAATTTAATCACGTCCGTACAATAAATGCATGTAACATTTCACAATTTGATTTGTTAATTGTGAACAATCATACATGTTTAGATATTGATTACTTTTCCATCAGTTTAATCGTTTATACCGCAGGTAATATAAGCGATTTTCTTAAACCAATTTGTCGATATTTTGATACTACAAAAATATTGTTTATTGATCAACATGGCGACATGTTTAAACTTACAAATGAATTGTATGAAACAGAAGAGTATAGATTAGCAGAATTTATATTTAGTTGTGATAATATAGATATTGAAATGATTTTAAAAATTTACAATAATGATATTGAAAGTCTTGAAGGAAAACAAATTAAATATTATGAAAGTGACACTCTTAAACCATTTCTTAACAAAAATAATTTTGATATACCAGGTATAGATGATTTGATTTTGCTAGAAATATCTAAATTGTGCAAGTTTGTTTTTGTTAAAAATGTAACACACCAAATAGTTGTAACTACAGGTGCTTATACATTTGCTACAAGTCGAGATCCTTATCCATATTACATATGTAATTTGTATTTTGCTGTGCATTTGGCTGGACGAATTCCAAATTGGCTTGGATTTGCTAAAGTTTTTGACATACAACTAATAATTTTTATATTTACAACATTTGTCATCTATATTGTAATATACTATTTATTAACACAAATTAACGTAGAAACTAGTGGCAAATATAATATTTGTATAAATTTATTAGAATTATTGAGTATATTCTTTGCTCAAAGTATTACTATGCCTAAAAATATGCGAATAAAATATGTTTTATACACGTGGGTTTTCTTTTCGTTTATTATATTGAATGCATACTCTGCATTATTTTTTGGTCATCTTATACAACCGCTATATGAGAAACAAATGTCAACAATTCAGGAGTTAAGCGATTCAAACCTAAAAGTAGTTCCTTATTCTATAATGCTTTGTGATGAGGATAACAAAGACATTATGAAAATTTACATGAATCAAATACTTCAAATTAAGGATATTATGGATTATGTCAAAGATATAATTTTTTATAATAATGTCAGCATTTTAGCATCTGAGCTTCTGCTCAATGAAGTTGACGATGATTTAAGAAAAGATGATTTGCAAGGTTTATATAAAATTTATTTTAGTTATACCTTAATGTCAATGTATACTGAAAGTTTTACTATGGTGTCAATATTTAATAAATATATTCCAAGATTTAACGAAGCTGGTCTTTTACAAAAATGGGAGAAAGATATAATGAACAGACATGCATTGATTGAAGAAACCCTATTTATGCCAATATCTATCCAACACTTATTGTTAATATTCTACATTTATTTGGCTGGTATGTTTTGTGCGTTATTGGGATTTATCTGGGAATGGTACACATTTTACAAGAAAACAAAGATTAAATTTTTATTAGTGCAACAATGATCAATTTATTTAGTGAAACTTAATAATGCATTTATTTTGGCTTGAGCAATGTTTTGTGTACTTAAGTAAAGAAGAGCAATGATTTAAGTTAATATGTATTTTCTAAGTAATTATTTAGTATTTAGTTATGTAAAACTTATAGATGTATAAATTGTATATTTAATCAAATTAAAATAATTATATGTATGTAACAATTTTTTTGATTTTTAAAAAGGTTTGGTGAGCAAAAAAAGCCACAACGGGTTATAAATGGTGTTAAACAACCAAACACCAAAATCATATTTACTAAACCAAAAAGTATTGTGTGCAGTTAAAAAACGGTCATAACGCGTTTTGGATGTCTCTGCTTATATGCGTCTTTTCTGCTAGAGTGGTTTATATGTATACAGTTTAACAACAAATTCAAAAAAAAAATTAAAATATAAAAAAGGCATTTAGGAAAAGAATAAACAATATTATCAAAAATAGCAATGAATAGAGTGAGACAAGGAAAGGCTGTTGAAAAAAATGTATAATCACAATAATTTTACCATAGTTTCTAATTTTCTTGACCAGCCAGATGTACCCAGTTTGTCATTATCTCTATGAAAATCTTTGTTTTCCTTTATCTGGGTCAACTCAAGAATTTGTTGTGTGTCATAACAAGCGTTATTGCAACTCGTGCAAGACTTGTAACTTTTGATCTATAAAAGTTTTGTGCAATTTAAAACGTCATAGTAACAAATACTTCACACAATATTTTCAAAAATTAACCAACAACTAAAAATAATGTTACTCAACTAGCAATAAATTGCTTAACTATAAAGCTATAGCTGTGCAATTTTAAAATTAGTTAAGCCATAATGTCTGCTAAAATTAATCTAAGTAAAACATATACACGTTTAGTTATTTTTTTAAAATATTTGCAAATTAAACAAAAATAAAAATGATATGAATTAATAATTGATTCAAAATCAGTCAATCGAATCACAGTGGCCAAGGGTCAAGCATAGACATTTGATAAAAATGTTACACACATTTAGGATTAATTAAGTTATGATGTTTGCCAAGACAAATCTTAAAAAAAGTGTAAATTGCAAAAATATTTTGAAACCGGTCTATCAATCAAATTTCTGAACAATTACTAAACTTAATAATAACTTACTTAATTATTAGGTTATAGTTATAATAACTTAAAATTAGTTAGGTCCATAATGTTTTAACGTTTTTTTTTTTAATTTTAAAAATATTTTGTATTTTTTAAAGTTTTTTTTTTTAATTTACTTAACTTGACCTAGTGGTTTAGTTTTTAAGTAATTTTAACAATTCTTCATGTAAACAAAAAGTTTTTTTTATTTGATATATTGTAAATTGATTAAAATAGTTTAAATAATTTTTTTTTTATATTTACTAAAACTGAGTCAGTTAGCTTATGTCATTTTTCAAACTTTTAATTAACTAGTATGTCAGGTTGGCAAAACATTACATTAATATTTTTTTTATATTGTGTGAAATTTTAAAAATATATTTTAATTTGCAGTTTTTTTTAATTAAGCAAAAAAAATTTTTTTTATAGTTTTTTTAAAATTTGAAATTAGTTTGAAATTTGCAAATTAATTATTATTTTTAAAATTATTAAAACTGACATAGTTGGTCTAACTATCAAGCTAATTTACTCAAACTTTCTAATTATTTTTTTGAAATTTGTTAATTTTTTTTTAAATATTTTAAAACTTAATTTAATTAAATATTTTTTATAATTTATTAAAACTTACATATATGGTTTAATTTTTTAAGCTCAGTGTTTTTTACTTTCTAATTAACTGAAATATTTTGTTTGCAAGAATTATATTTGTGAATGTTTTTAAAAAAGATTTTTTTAGTTTTTAAGTTAAGTTTATGTAAACCTAAATAAGAGAGCGGTTTAAAAAGTGTCAATTGTCTATTAAATTTTGAAATTAAATTGTAATGTTTTTGTCAAAATATTAGAAATCAAGATCTTTTACGAGAACATCAACTCTGCAATGTCAAATATTCTAACATACTACACACTAATAATTGGAAGTCTAAACGCCAAGCTGGGCAAGAAACAAGATCACAGCAAACTACTCCTGAGACAATATGGGATAGGAGAAAAAAATAACGGGAAAACAATTTTTCCTAGAACACCGTATAAACGTTATGAGCACCTTCTTTAAGAAAACCAAACTCCAAAAATGAACGTGGGCGAGTGTTGACGGATATAATAATAATAATAATAAATGACTTTTATTTATACAGTTAAATTAAAGTACAAAAAATACATAAAAATATATTCTATAAAAAAAATAAAAAATAAACTAATAATAATAAAAATACCCAAAGTAAAAGTAAAAATAAGGCAAAGTTCAGTACTTTATCATCGAGGTGATGATAAGCGTCTGTTCTACCACTTGACCTAATTTATAAAATTAAAAATAAATTGAAAACCCACAGTGTTACTACAAAATATACATTTTATATTTAAAAAAAACCCACATTTAATATCTATTTGAAGGAATGCAGATTCAAATGTTTAATTTTGTTTTACTCAAATAAATAAGTATTTTGTAAAATTAACAGTATCAGAGATCTTGCCGCTCTTGAGTTTTTGTTCGATATTGCTTGAATAAAAATTGAAAAAAATAAAATGTAAGCGCAAATAAAAAGTGCTAAAACGGACAAAGGCATTAGTTTAACTACATTTAACATATTTTTTGTGTATACTAAGTTGCCTATACAGAGGCCACAATATTCGTGTCTGGCTGTACCTTGATTTGTAGTATTTATGCATTCAAAAATACAGAAAAACGCATTTATTTCTATATTTGATGGTTTTTTTCGGCTATTTCCTAACTATTATTTGACAAAAAGACGATATTTCATAGTTTAATCCTTTCTAAATGTACTGGTAAAAAAATAAATCGATTATCAAATTATTTGTAGAAGCAGCGATGAAGGGAAAGTTGCCGTTTTTGTTAAAATACTACAAATCAAGGCAGCGGTCGGTATGCCCTTAAGGATAAGTTATTTAAACTATTCTGAATAGCGTTGTAAATATGAATTATGGTAAGTAAAACATTTTTTAAAAAATTGAGTTTTCTGTAATGGTGGTGTAAGCGTACTCTTAAACTTTATATTCAAGTTATGTACATCTGTTCTAAAAGTGATTCTTCTGTATAAATAACTAGGTTTGTGTGTGATTATTATTTTGTGAAAGAGGCAAGCAGATTGCAACACCCTACGGTGATCCATAGTTAGCCATCCTAGCTCAACAAGTTTATGAGAGATTCTATTGTACTTCCGAATTCTAAATATTAATCGCATACATAAATTTTGCACTTTTTGAATACGCTTCACGTTATAATTATCGAGAAATGTGCCATATAAAATGTCACAATAGTTAAAAAATGACAAAACAAGCGAGTTACAAAGTATAGACTTAATATTTCTGTTTAAGAGATGTCTACTACTATACAACGATTTTAGTGCAAAGTAATATCTTTGTATGCACTTGTTGACATGATTTGTAAATTTTAAGTTGCAATCTATAAGTACTCCTAAGCTTTTTACTACGTTCTTTGGATGTAAAAGTTGATCACCTATTTTAATACTCATAAGATTAGATTGTAATAAAGTTTTTCTCAACTGTTTAGGTCCAAATAGAATAAACTCTGACTTTGATGGATTTAAAATGCGTCCATGTAATTCTGAACATTTCTGTAGACTGTCTAAGTCAGAGTTAATTTTAGTTAAAGCCTCAGCTGTGTCGTCAATATTGAATAAATTGTGAAGTTGGGTGTCGTCCGCATAAAAGTGTGTCTTACAGAAAGTAATGGCTGTATTTAAAGAGCTTGCATATAATGAATATAGTAGAGGTCCCAAAATAGAGCCTTGTGGTACACCCAACTCAATTCTTAAACAATCAGATATTGCGTTATTGAGTTTGACTTTTTGTATTCTGTTTAACAAAAACGCCGTAAAAAATTTGATTGGGATGTTAGTCAAGCCTATACTTTTTAAAATAGCTATTAGTAATTTATGTATTATGGTATCAAAGACTTTGGAATAGTCTAATAAAATTAAAGCAGTCACCTTTTTACTATCACTATTTCTGACAATGTCGTCTATAATATTAAGTAGAGCAGTTTGACAGCTGTAACCTGGACAAAACCATGACTGTACTTCCGGAAGAATTTCATTATCAGTCACATTTTTTCTTAATTGATTATCAACCACATTTTCTATGACTTTTGATAAAAAAAGTAGTAAGCTGATTGGACAAAGTTCTTTAAAAGACATTGGTGCTGATACTTTAAGAAGTGGTACAATTCATGCCATTTTCCAAGCTGTAGGATAAACACCTTCTATAAGACAAGTATTTATTATATATACAATATATAGAGTTATGTAAGGGCAACATAATATAATCATTCGAATGTTTATGCCAGCATCGCCTGACGCAAGAATAATTTTTAAAATATCTGATTCAGTAATTAATTTGAATGAAAATTGATTTAAACTATTTTGTTTATCATTATATATAGTCAAAACTTCATCTAGATCTTCTCTGAATGAAGGGACTGTATTAATAAACGCTGAATTAATAGCATTGACATCTGACAAAACTGGTGGAATTTTAAATGATTTTTTTCTATATATATATATTTAAATCTTTCATTATTTTCCACATATTTGAAGGTTTGGAATTGTATGATCTATACTGAATATATGCTTTTTTTTCACTTTTTATAGCTGCCGTAGTAAGATTACGCAATTCTTTGTAGTATTGCCAATAAGTTTGCAACTGAGATTTTTTGAATCTACATAAAGCCTTATCACGTAGGGTCTGCATTAATTTTATTGTATCTGTACGCAAAGGAGCATGTGGTTTAGTAAATTTAGAAGTAATAACGGGCATGTGTCGATCAAATAATTCAATAAGAACTTTGTTAAAAAAGTTTACTTTATCATTAATATCATTCATATTAAATATTAAACGAAGTGGCACACTATGTAAGTCGTTTTCGAATAAAATTAAATTACAGCTAATAAAACTTCGTATTTTTGAAATCTAGTAGTTGATACTGTAGGCTCTAAAGACAACGTACAAAAAGTCAACTCATGATCTGCAACTGAATATATAAATATGAAATAGATTTCCTCATTACGGACAAGAAACAAATTGTACAGGATGTTACAGTATTCAACCGGGTGTCAGTAGGAAATGACCACAGGATACTAAGAACTGAACTGGTGCTACGATTAAAAAAGGAGAGAAGACTACTACAAAAGCACCTACTACATACAAACCAGCTGAAAACATTGAATAATATTTATTAAATTTTAATATATTTTATTATATTTAAACTTTAACCACTAATGAAGAAGTCAATATAAATTTTGAAATATATGGTATAATTTTTATTTAATGTTTTTTATTTATTATTGTATAAAAGACTAAACCCTAAAAATTTATTTAATAATATTGAATAAAAAAAAATAAGAAGCCGCTAGAAAAATTTTAGAGACTATAATAAAACATAGGTAGCAAAAACTATAGAGGAGATAAGAAACATAAGACAGAAAATAACACCTGGAAAATAACTAAAGTCAAGAATAAAAAGGGCAAAATTTAAGAACAAAAAAGAAATCTTGAAACCGTAAAACGTTTCTCTTCAAACTTGTATAGCGCTCACGGAACAACACAGACGGAAATAAAAAACAACAAAGCGCCCGCGGAAAATGATATTGAAATCAAAAATATAAAAGAAGAGGGAAAAATGCTATTAAAAGTTATAAAAACGCTATTCAATAAGTGTTTCACAAAAGGAATAACACCAACAGCATGGGACAATGCAACCACAGTTATTATGAACAAAAAAAGTAACACGGCCGGCCTAAAAAACGATAAGCCTACTTTTGCACCTCTATAAACTTTTTACCAAGGTCATAACTAGACGTCACAACCAAACTTAACTTCTACCAACCGCCTGAACAAGCAGGATTCAAAAACGGATATCAACCAAACGACCACCTGCAAACCATCAAAACCCTAATTAAAAAATGTGTACAAAAGGTATTTAATTCCATCAACCATAGCTAGATGTTTAAGACACTGGCAAATTTTCAAATAAACCATAGGTACTTGGTCAATCTACAGCATATATATATATATATATTTTTTTTTATTTAAATTTATTTTCGGATTATCCCGCGTTTTCTCTTTGAGTTGGACTCGACGATTCGGCTGAATCTCATCAGCCATCATCATGAGAGATTTATTATTAATATTTATTAATATACATCAATATGACATTGATATATAAAACTAATTTTGTTGTCAAAGCTAACTTTTAAGAAACTTTATTGTGTGTAAAGTTTCTTTGTTTGACTTCTGGTAGTTGGTCTATTAATTGATCTTTCTACAGTCAAAACTTGTAAAGAAACTGGTTGTGATTTGGATGCTGTAATTAAATTAGTTGTTGTTGGTAAAGAAGCTGTTAGTGGTTTTTTTGAATTTAATTTAGTTGTTGCCAATGCTGTTTTCCAAGTAGATGGTAAACGTAAAGCATCATCTCTCTTATTGAGATTGTCTGGTCTTTTTTCAATTTCGATGGCTTCTCTAGTTATTCTAGTATGAAAATGATTAATTTTTGCTAAAATTTTAGTTCCTTCAAAGTTAATTTTGTGATGACTTGAATTTACATGTTCCGTTAAAGATGAAGTAGATTCATTTTTTTGAACTGCTCGAATATGTTCTTCTTTTCTTGTGCTAATTTTGCGGTTAGTTTGTCCAATATAAAATCTCGTACAATCTGCACATGGAATTTCGTACACGCCTTGACTTTCTAAAGGGATAATATCTTTTGGGCTTTTTAAAACTTGACTTATTTTTAAATTTGTATTGAAAACTGTTTTTATGTCGTATCTTTTTAAAACTTTAGAAATTTTGTTTGTGGTACCTTTGACAAATGGTAAAAAAGCGTATTTTTGTGTTTCATCTTTTTCTTTGTCGTTGTTTGTAATTTTATTGTTTAATAACAGTTTTAATGATGGCGCACCAATGGGTTCTCCATTATCCCCTGTCATAGCTAATTTATTTATGGAAGATTTTGAAACTAAAGCTATTAATTCTGCTCCACTAAAACCAAAATTATGGCTTAGATATGTAGATGATACATTTGTAATTTGGCAACATGGTAAAAATAATTTAGATACTTTTTTAAATCATTTAAACAATATAAATAATAAAATTCAGTTTACAATTGAAATTGAAAAAGAAAATTAAATATCCTTTTTCGATATTTTATTAATTATACAATCTAATGGTAGTTTAAGGCATACTATTCATAGAAAATCAACTCATACAAACCGTTATCTTAATGCACTTTCTCATCATCATCCAGCCCAAATAAATTCAGTAACAAAATCTTTATTACATAGAGCTTTAACATTATGTGATCAAAATCACATAAAAGAAGAAATTGAAACGTTAGAAAACGCCCTCTTACAAAATGGTTTCAATAAAGCATCATTAAAACTGTTATTAAACAATAAAATTACAAACAACGACAAAGAAAAAGATGAAACACAAAAATACGCTTTTTTACCATTTGTCAAAGGTACCACAAACAAAATTTCTAAAGTTTTAAAAAGATACGACATAAAAACAGTTTTCAATACAAATTTAAAAATAAGTCAAGTTTTAAAAAGCCCAAAAGATATTATCCCTTTAGAAAGTCAAGGCGTGTACGAAATTCCATGTGCAGATTGTACGAGATCTTATATTGGACAAACTAACCGCAAAATTAGCACAAGAAAAGAAGAACATGTTCGAGCAGTTCAAAAAAATGAATCTACTTCATCTTTAACGGAACATGTAAATTCAAGTCATCACAAAATTAACTTTGAAGGAACTAAAATTTTAGCAAAAATTAATCATTTTCATACTAGAATAACTAGAGAAGCCATCGAAATTGAAAAAAGACCAGACAATCTCAATAAGAAAGATGATGCTTTACGTTTACCATCTACTTGGAAAACAGCATTGGCAACAACTAAATTAAATTCAAAAAAACCACTAACAGCTTCTTTACCAACAACAACTAATTTAATTACAGCATCCAAATCACAACCAGTTCCTTTACAAGTTTTGACTGTAGAAAGATCAATTAATAGACCAACTACCAGAAGTCAAACAAAGAAACTTTACACACAATAAAGTTTCTTAAAAGTTAGCTTTGACAACAAAATTAGTTTTATATATCAATGTCATATTGATGTATATTAATAAATATTAATAATAAATCTCTCATGATGATGGCTGATGAGATTCAGCCAAAACGTCGAGTCCAACTCAAAGAGAAAACGCGGGATTATCCGAAAATAAATTTAAATAAAAATAATTATATCCGCGAAAATTTAAAAAATAACATATATATATATATATATATATATATTAAGGACGTAGTGAGGTGTTGGCCTAAACGAGTGGCCCTTGAGAGTAACCAACGTATGGCATTTCCTTTCGGTTTTCTTCTCTGCGTAAGTTCTGTTGTTAATTTGTCCTAGTCATTGTTTTTAATGTGGTACTAGTTTGAAGTGGACTGGTTTTGGCCTTGCGGAACCCACGCAGTCTGCTGCGGCAACACATGCTGTACCCAGTCCATCTCTCCCTATACCCTATTTTTTATGCCCAACTTCTTACATTGATATTTTCCTTTCCTTTTTCCCATTCTTGTGTTATTCAGCCAAGATATTTGCATTCTTCTTAGGTATCTTCTTAGTTTTTCTATATCTTCATTAACTTCTTTCTCGTTGTATCCGTATAAATTTTATAAATGTTTTGTGCAGCTCCATTAAGTGCACCTCCTTTAGTAGTCCTACATTTGTCAGTTTAACTTCTAATGAGATTCTTGAAACTTCATTTGGGATTAGTTCTTTGTGTCCCCTGGTTGCCAGATATACTATGACCATTTCAAAAGTTGCATTTTCTGTCAACCTCGACATGGCGTATTTTCCGTTTGGAAATTGTTTAGTCAATTCTGTCAACTTATTTTCCTTGAACAGTTCTCTTCTTTTCCTTCATATTTTTGCAATTTCTGTTGGTACTAACGTTTTAGTATATGTTTTTCTCTTGTCTTTCTGTTCAGCTTCTATTGCTTGGCAGGCATAGTTGTTTTGACCTTTTTTATTTCTTTCTCTTATTACTTTTTTTCATATTTTTTTGCTTTCATTTAGCTTTTAGCTCCTCCTTCTTTTGCCTTCTGTGGCTTTTAATTTGTGTATTTTCTTTCAATTTAATTTACCTAAATCTCCAAGCTTCAAATTCCTCTATTTTTTTCTTCAGTATTGTTGTTGCATATTTTCTTAGTGCTCTTCATTTGTTTTTGTCACTCACGCATATTTTAATGATTGTAGATTTGTCTATTTTGTTTTCTTATACCTTTTTTAGCATTTTACTATCTTTCTCTCACGCTTTGCACTCTACTAGCGTATGTTCTGCGTCGTCATGTGTGTCTTCTTGACAAAATATACATTTTTCATCTTTCTCTAACTTATTTATTTTTTGTAAGTACTTTCCAAAGATGAAGCCTTGGAGTCCAGTAAGTAGTTGCGTTGTATAATAACACGTCTCCGTTTTTTATTCTACTCATTCTTTTATTTCTGGTATTAATTCCCTTGTTTATTCTCCCTTTTCTCTTTCTTTCCACTGTCTTTGCCAACTTTCCATCATATTCTCTCTCTAACTATTTAACTTATAATAGGCTTTTTTTGGTCATCTTATTTTTTATGCATTGCGTTGCGTTTTTTTCTAGTAAGGTGTCAACCAGCTTTCTATCAGTTTATTCGCGTTTCTTCTAAACTCATGTTTTGTTCCAAGTTTTTTTTCTTGTCTTTACTTTAAGAAGTAGGCTTTGTTTTTCTAAGTTGCTAGATAAGTTCTTTTGCAAAAACTTTGCATTTTTGGTTTTTATTATTTTTGCGGTTTTTAGTTGACAATTGGGAAGTGCTATGCTGTGAGGTTTTATAACTTCTAGCAGTTTTGCGTTTGTTTTTGTTGTTCTAATCCAAAAGATAGAAATGTTGTCAACAAACTTATAAGATGTACATTTTATTAAAGAAAATATGACCCTTTGTGTTATTCTGCAGTTCACAAAAGTTATTTTAGTGTATCTACTTTATTGCTGGAAGAGGCATTCTTTTATCAGTTATCTATAAACGCATGTGGTAAAAATAACAGGTAACCCCTTAAGCAAAAAAAAACAAATTTGCTTAGGTTGTTTGAATCTTAAGAATCAACCGGATTGAAGGCGTTAGCTTTGAAATCTTTTTAACCTTGATGGTTAAGAGCCTTTCTGACGTTGAAGGTTCATGATTTGGGATGATTGATAATGACAAGGTCCAACTGACCTCCTACTATCTATTTATTTTTAGAAATTGCGAATTCTATCAAGTTTTCAACGGGTTTGTTTAATATAATTGGTAATTCTATCAATTTAGTAATAAGCAGAATCTAACCCATGCTTGCGGCTTGGAGACTTTCCGCAAATGCTTTTAGTACTACTTTTGTGCGTAAAAAAAAACCTTATAAGATCCTGTGCTGCTTGTGCTGTCCAGTAGTGTCAGCTTTTTACTGACTAAAAACCCCTATTTGTATATTTTTTTTAACTGATGCATTGCTTGCAATACCAAAAGATCATCTTTAGCTATTTTTTAATAAATTATGTTTGCAAAAAAAAGCTGTACTTTGCAGATAATAAGTTTTGCATTCACTTGCAGGTGTAGCAAGAGTATTGCAGTTTTTTTATTCTCCAGACATCAGTGGCATAAAAAATTCCTTTAAATTCTCATTCTATGCATCTATAAAATATTTGCACCCAATAATAGAGATTTTGCATTAAAATGTTGCCTTATTTTAAAATTTAAATCTAGTTTATGTATGTACTTTTCACTTGTCACTTTAATTTTAAAAAGTGTTAGATAACTTATTGCATCTTCTTTATTGATTCTTAGTTTTCTATTATTGTTTTTGCCATAATTTTATTTAGTTTGACCACTAAGGTTAGATGGATGTTTTTTTGCAAACACATATTTTTTTGCCCTGTTTAGATTTGTTTGAAGTATTGTAATTTTTTAATTTGTTTTGTGGTAGTCTTGCATTTTTTTTCTATGTTTTGGAGCAAGTATTTATAGACTGACTTTTAAAATTTTGCACTGTGTCCTTTTAAGTTGCAATGAATTTGTGCATTTTTTTATCTTATGACTTAGTTCTGTACTGTTGTTGCATTTATCATTTTCTATAAATTTAACTTATACAACTTTTTATTGATTCTAAGCAGTTTTTGTATCGTTTGTGACGTGTCTTTTTAAGAAATCTATCTTTGAAAATCTTTGCAGAATCTATCTTTAGGTTTCAGTTTTATACTACTGTTTTCGTTTACTTGATAATCGTCCATGTTTATGTCTTGGGTAATAATCTGTTTTTTTTGTGCTTTTTATTATGTCTTCATAAGATTTAGTTTTTGGGTTTTATTATGATGATGATGTTTGCTGTTTTTAGTCTATGCATGATGACCGTGTATTTTTACTACTTTCACTGTCATGTTCTTGTTTTCATGTATTTGTATTTGTAATTTTTATTTGTATTCGTGTGTGTTTTAAAAAGGTTTTTAAGCACAATTTTTATTACAATTTTAATTGTGAACTTAGTGGAAACCAATGTCTTCTTCTTACGTCAGTTTATATCTGCAATACTTTTTTTTCTTTACTTTTTTTCTTTACTTTTTTTAAATATTTTGTCAAAAAAAACGTTTTGTTTTTTTTTCTAAGTTTTTGGCAAGTTTGTTCAAGTCCTACTTGTTTGGCTAGCTTTGTTGCCTTAACAACTTCTATACCCACTTTGTCATCATTTTAGTTAGTAGTTCTTGCCAGGAGTAAATTCTTCTATTCTAGTTTAATAATTTTTTTCTCTGGTTTTATCGTTGCCACGTTGTCATCATTATTGTGGTATCCGATTAATAAGCAATGTGTGCTCACTTGCTCACACTTATTCAGGATCAGTACCAAGGTATTGGTCCTTTGCACCGTAGACCGTTATTTGCTTATTATTTATATTAAAAAAAATTGATAGGTCACCGTTCTTCTAGTCGGAAAGTAATCCGTGAAAGGAAAAACATCTCGGAGATGATGCGATGGTTACACCAACTCCGGCCAATAAGTGCTTCCCCTAGAGCAAAACATTTTTTTTTTTTATTGTTTTAGTTATTTTGTTTTGTCCTGAAAAGCAGCGCAATTGTCGGTGCGTTGGTATTGATTTCTTGAATTAACCAGCTTACAGCAGGGATCGTCATTCTGTATCCATCTGTTTCAGGTGTTTGCAAGGTCGTAATTGTAATTTCTCTAGGTATTTTCTTGGTGTCAGATACTTTTTGCTGTTGCACTTGTTACACTTTTATTCACTTTGAGAAGGAATTTTTGTTGATTGTTGGCAAGTAGTTGTAACCTGACTCTCAGCTGGAGAAAAAATAGTTTTTATTTACTTTACCACAGCTGATAACCAATAATAATCTTTTTTATTGGTATCAACTTCTCCAAATTTTCTAGACAAAAGCAGCATATTTCTAAATTCTGTCGCGTGGTCCAGCAAGTGATGCAGGCCAGATTTTATTCAGATGGAGTTTGGTGGAGGTTTTGTATAGGTCCTCTACCAAGTAACAGTTGTAGTCGGCAGTGGTGATAATTTTTTTTCTGACCTATCTGTTTATTTACTAAACTGGTTGTTCTTTTGTATACCACAACTTGGTCGCCTGTCTTGGGTAGCACTTCTCTTGGTAAATAGCTGTCGTACCTTTTGTAGTCGTTAGTCTGAGTGAGGTAGTTTATTAGTTTTTATTCGAGTTTCCGGGTTCCGTTAAGTTGTGTTCTAATAATAGTTTGCTTGTTGTTTTTCCGGTAGCAGTATTGATCTTGCGGTTATTGTGGTAGACCGCAAATTCAAATTCAAACTACTCGTTAAAGTAATCCAAACTAATTCAAAATGCTCTAAATCGTTTTATAATAGACTAAAGTATTTTTTGAACTAATAACTCTAAACAAATCTAAAATAGTCCAAACAGGTCTAAATGATCCAAATTGTTTCAAAATGATAAACTATTAAAAATTGATTTAAAATATTCCAAAATGACAAAACTGATTTGAAATGTTTTGAACTTTGCAAAAAGTTTAAAAACTCATTGTGAAGCATTCAGAAGTGACCAAAAGTAAACAAAACTGATCCAAAATGATTTGAACTGATTACAAAATCATAGGTTAAAGTAGTTCTGAATAATCCAAACAGGTTTAAAGTAATCCGAACAGATCCAATCCGAACTGATTTGTTATTATTAAAACTTATTAACTGGGTGTATATAGATCAACTCAGTTTTTTAAATTTAAAATTGATCTGAAAAGATTACAAAGAGTTTTAAAATAAACAAAATTGATCTATAGTAATTCAACTGGTCCAAAGTGTTCCGTGTAGGTTCAAACTGTTTGAAATTTTATAAAATTGTTTTAAACTATCAGCGTAATATAGCGGTATGGGTCTCATCTTGTCTTAGATAGCCTGCCGTGTCGGTGTTGTACTGAAATGTAAGGATTTTTTTACTTGCCTTTGGTGGTATGGATCTGCAAAACAGCTAACCTTGTTTTTCTAAGCAATATCTCATGTCCGTAGCACGGGGGTAAACAGGATTCTTTAAACTCTATATCCTTGAATGATGCATTGGGTCTGAAGCACTCTTCCTGATACCAACGTACCATTTTTTTCAAAGTTTTACTTTTGAATAAGAGATTTGCATTAAGGTCTTCAAGTTAATTTGTTTGGCTCGATGGTTGTGCTTTAGATAAGCAGAGCCGGGTAAAGTTCTGGCTTGCACCCAAATCTATCAAAGCCTACCTGGTGTGTTTATAGTAATATGAGCACAATTTGCTACATGTGGCAATGGTAGCAAGCTTCTTTCTCGGATTAAGAAAACAATGCGATTGTCGGTAAGTAAGTATTAATCTGTTGCACTAGTCTACAGCAATGGATTTTTTAAGGTTTCTTTTTAGTGTCGGACATTCTTCCGGTTACACTAATTGCTCTATTATTTACTTTAGTTAGGAATTTTTCCTGTAAAGTTGTGTTGGCAAATTATTGTAGCTAACAAATTTTTTGCTTGGTAATAAGTTCTTATATACTGCGTGACTCAGAGTAGATTTAAAAAAAAGTTGTAGGGGGGGGGGGGGGGTAGCGCTGGCAATTTGCAGCGAATACGTGCGGATTGTCAGTAAAAATAGAGTGGTCAAACGTACAACGTGCCTTCATGGTAGAGGCGTTTTTTAAAGTGAACGATTCCTATGTAGTGGCTATTCGACGTTTTTGCAACCATTACAATATTCGTGATGCTCCGTCGACAAATTTAGTGAAATCATGAGTTCAAAGATTTCGACAAACAGGTTCCGTGGCAAATCAGAAACACCCAGGTCAACAGAAGTCCATCAGAACTCCAGAGAACATTGAGATTGTGCGACGTGCTGCGACTGGAAATCCAAGGCGGTCAATTCGAAAACATAGCCAGGCCTTGAACATTCATTGCTTAAGTGTGCAACGGATTTTAAACAAATACTTACACTTCTATCCCTACAAAATTCAATTAGTGCAGTTTCTGAAGCCTACAGACCACAAAATTAGAAAAAATTATTATGAGACCATGATGAATATGTTTTGGGTTGAAGGAGGCTTGAACAACATTTTATTCAGTGATGAGGCTCACTTCCACCTGAAGGGGTAAGTAAACAAGCAAAACTGTCGGTATTGGGCCCCCGAGAACCCAAAAGAAAAGCACCAAAAACAATTGCATTCCAAGAAGGTAACAGTTTGGTGTGCCATGTCGTCTTCTGTAATAATCGGGCCCTACTTTTTTAAGAATGCCCGTGGCCGCTCTGTTACTGTGAAACGTTCCTGGTTATGACCCAAACTGAACCTGGTTTCAACAGGATGGGACGACGGCGCACACTGCAGCAGCATCATTGGACACTGTACGTGAATTGTTTCCAGGAACTGTTATTTCGAGATTTAGAGATATCTCTTGCCCGCCGAGATCACCAGATCTTACGCCCCTGACACCTTTTTGTGGGGATATTTAAAGAATGTCGTCTACACCGATCCTCCAGCCACTACGGAGCAGTTAAAAAACAACATTCGAGAGGCCATTAACAATATTCCTATTGAAATGTGTCGGCGGGCACTTAAACATTTAAGAGCAGTATTGGAGAAGTGCGATGAGAAGGATGGTCAACATTTGGACAACATTGTGTTTAAAAATGAAATCCGCATCTCTGTACTTTCTTAATTTAATATTAAAATTATTCCAACATTTTTTATACTGATATTATAATGTGTTAAAAACTGAAATCTCCTCTGAGTCACTTTGTATTTTACCGCAGCCATCCGTAAATTTGATTTCCATGCTCGACGGTGATTGATCAAAATGATAGTCAAAAAGAAATTTTTCTCTTTAGTATCAAAAGTTGTTCTATTTTATACCTTCTTGCAACTTTGCGTTTATTACCACTACTATTGCCGAACGAAACTTTTTCCTATCCGTCATCTGAGGGAGTTAGAAGTTACATCTCAAATTGGTGATTGACCTGCAAAATTGTTTAAGCTTTACGGGCCGGCAAGGTTAAAGAATTCTCTACTGACTTGTTGGCTTCTTGGCGCTGAAGGCTTATGACTAGCAGCGCCTGATAATTTATTAATGCAGTTAGAAAAACAATTCTTACTGCAGTTTTAATTGTTTTTGGTTCACTATAATAAATCCTTTTTCTAAGAGCGAGACATTGTAGAATAAAGTTCAGTAAGATATCCATTATCTCTTTATTTTGGGTTGCTGATTTTGTTGTTAACAAGTCTTTATATAAGAGCATGAGTTGGTATTTTTACTAACTTGATAATTAGCAGAGGTTAACTTAAAGAAAATGTTTTCAGTGCCAACTTGATATATGATTATACCTCATTTTGCTTTAAGATTCTTTTTTATTAAATTTGCTTAAGCTCATCTTTATAAAGGTCATTTTTTTTTTATTTGGCTTCTTTATTAAATTGAATGTTTAATGCTCTTTAACAATATTAGTATTATAACTACTAACAACCTAATTATAATAAAAATTTATGTGACATAACTTATAATTAACAATTATTGATTTTGATATAAATAAATACTTTTGGGGAAAGGAAGTTTTTAATATTTACTTACCAATATCACTTCAAGGCAGTTCCATAGATAAACGTAAAAAACTCATACAAGATAAATAAAATGTTGAACTAATTACAGCTCTTTATCGCAACAATATTAGTATAACATACACACTAAAATTATATTAAAACATTCAAAATTTTTTTGTCTATCATACAATAGATTAAAAATATAAATTATTTTAGAATTGTTTTGGCGGCACAAAGTTAATATAAAAAAAAACAAATAATTTCAAAAACCAAAATAAAGTTGAAAAATATTATTAATATAAAATTACAATAAACGTAATTAATTTTAATCTAGCATCTTATTTTAAGATGACAAACAATTTACATAGATAAACATAAAGTCTTAACAAATTCATGGAATAAAAAAGACATTTCATCCTTTCAACACAAGATGAGAATGAAATTAAATTTCGTGTAAGATCAGATCATAATAAAAATCGTCCCACTTGGAAATATAAATAAAGAGAGAAAGAAGTAGTAAAATGAATAAAATAAACGTAACACAAAGAGCAATAATAAGGAATATGATATATTCCAAGAACCGCGGCTCGTTCATTTCACTCTTTGCCGTCCGTATCTCAATGTTGAAATCGAGACGATAAAACCGTAACTGGTCAGCAACGAAAAGTATCATAATCGGTAAAAAATGAAAAGAATCCTTGTTTTATATATGTTTTTATTTTATTTCATTTTTTCCGACGAAAAAGGCTGTTGGAATAATTGAATCATTCCCTAACAGCTCACGTCCGAAACCGCTATCGCATTTTAGAGCATATTATTCATTTCTCGGATAGATAAGCTTGAACTGAAATATTTTTCAAACTGGACAAAGGGGTGGTGCCTCAAAAGCTTCAACATTATTTTAGTGTAATTTTCAATTTCTAATATTTAATTTAATAATAAATTAGAATAAATGATACAATAAATATTAATTATTTATTTAATTTAAAACATAAAAATATTTATAATTGTTTGGATCAATTCTGTTCTATAACTGTTTAGTAATTAAAGACTGGTACTTACCAAACAAATATAATAAAATTTGTTTGCTTTTATATTCTGCAGTGATATTTTATAAAAATTAACCCATAATAATTAACACAACGTCCGCGCACATATAATATGTATTTTTATCTCAAAAAAATCATTTGGTCTTAAAATTACTATTATTATAAATGCATAAAAAATCAATTAGTGGCATCAGATGATACAATTGTAATATTATTTTAATATAGTAAAAGATTGACCACACATCGATATGTATCAGACATGGTTTTTTGTTTTTCTGTTAACATATTATGTAAAAAATTTCACCAAATAACAATGATATAATAACATTTTATAATGCATTTTTAGGTAATTTTTGCAGAAAACCTATATGAATTTGAAAGTAATCATATGTGTTTAGACAAAAAAAATGCTAAATATATAAGCAGTATAACCCTGTTAAACACCAAATTTAATAGAACAACAAGAACATTTGCGGCTAATGTTACTTTTTTAAAAAATATAAAAAACGGACTAGTAAATATTAAAACTATGATTATTCCAAGAAAATTTATATGGTTTTGCCGATATGTTTAAAGATGGCAATTTAACTTGTCCTTTAAAACAAGTAAATTTATCAGTTTGTAATTAATAATAATACACAACATATTTAATTTTTAGGGAGCATATTACTTTCGAAACTTACGAGTAATTTCTTCTAAATTTCCACCTGCTTTGCCTTACGGAAAATACAAAATAGCCGTTACTTTTGTTGAAAAAGCAGAAGACATTTTTACTCTTTCTTGGTATGGAGAAATTGTACCAAAGAAACTTTCTGTTGGTAAATTTATGTTTTAATTTAGCTTGCTTTATATTCAATATAATAACGTAGTTTATTTTTAATAACAAAATAAATTGGTTTTAAAATTTACTTCTGATAGTACATTTATTTGGTTCTACTGTATTCCAAAAAAAAAATTAAAATAATTTTTTAAAATTAATATTTCTTGAAGGGTATGCTGTTTTATAAGTCAATGCTGATAATGATATTTTATAGGAATTAAGGTGATTCCTACAGCGTAAATGTAAAAAGATTTTTTTGCTGTTTGAATATAGCCATGAATGAGTCAAGTTTACATGAATCCTGATTATGTGAATTTTTTTAGACTTTTCCAGTAATAAGCAATTAAAATTTTAAAAAATTGATTTTTTGCGTTTTTCACATTTTTTAATCATTTGTAACTTTTTATGGTAGCATTTTTTGGAAAAAGTTGTAACAAATTTTTATCTTAAATTTTGAAAACTTTTCAGCACTTTTTTTTCAAATATGGATAAAAACGTGCTTTTATATGTGCAAATAATACCTTAAATTTCAGGAAGTGACGTGCACTACGCTCCAAGATGTCTTACAATGTATTCACAGAAATACTTAAAATTTTAGCCTTTTTTAAATATTTTTGGTAATATATTGTAAATTTAGTTTTGCCTAACGTAGAGATGTTTTTAACATGTTTCGCTTTGTTGTTGACAAATAAATTTTTTGTAAACGTCTTTATAGGACATCTAATCTGATTGGAGTTTTAAGTGTTTTTGCTTTATTGAAGGATATTCTTGCCGCTTTAAGTCGTTTGAGTTTGTCACACCACCATTGTATAGTAATGTCTTTGTATGCTTGTGTTAAAAAAAAATTATCCAACTTACCTACTTAGTTTTCAATTTCTGGAACTTTTTTAGGTTTACATAAAACTTTATGGACACTTTATAGGTTTTTTTTTAAACATAAGGTGTTAGTAAGACCTATGTTTTATTTTGTGTGTATACTCAAGTTATTTTTTTTAATCTGTGATCTGACATTGAGGCCGGCGTAAATACAGGGCAGTTTTAAATATTGTTGAAATACCTATAGTTGCCAGTGTAATATCTACTACAGTTTCAGTTAGTACTGATAATATAATTGTGTAAATGCTTGTCATTGTCATTTGTCTATTTGCTTCTCTATACAATGTGGTGAGAGATTGCATCACACCTGATGACAAGGTTTGTGTTGCCACTTACGCAATACTGTACCAATTTGTCCATAACTTGATTGGAAAGGATGTATTGATAGCTAGATAAACAGACACCATAATAGAGTCCGTGCATAAAAGCTGCTATATGCTTAGGTGTGTAAATGCACATCTTTAGCTTACTATTTGTAGGGTTTGACAAAACATTTTTTTTTATATTTGCCAAATCTACATACTCTGAACAGTGTTTTGCAGTATCAGTTTTCAAAAGAATAATTTTTGCGTTTTATTGCAGTCTTGACTTAAAATACAATTCAGCATAATTTAAAAAATAGTTATAATAATTGTTAATACATTTTTATTGTATTGTAACGTAAATCTTTTATGGACAGACAACGACACTTTTGGCGAAAATTACTTAAATTAGATAACCAAACCATTTGACAATTAACTGTACTACAGCCTTCCTTCACACACAAACAATTCATCGTTTTTCCTAATAAGAGGCATTGCGTTTCCACCTCTGCCAGTCTTTATAATTTTGGCATTAATTGTGAAAGCTCAAAAAAGGTTTATTAATATTTGGTTAAAACATACAGCAAAAAAAAGAACGCAGTAATTAGGAAAACTTAAAGCTTCCGGTTTCGGATCTAATTCTTTGGGCTTGTGGCAACCAAAATAGGATTATAAAATTACCATTACAATCAGGTTTTGCTATGTATATTATTTTGTTATTAATGACGCAATTAAAGATGTTAAGATACAAAGTGTATCATTTATTAAGTAAAGATTTGAGAACATACCTAAGTGAATTGCAAATAAGAAGATGAAAAGTAAATTTAATATAAATATATAAAAGTTAGTGATGTAATACCATATATATTTATACAAAATAAATAAAAGAACCAAGTTATAGTGTTCCATTAATAGGTATCAAGGCTATATTAATTGCATTTTACCATTTTGCACTAATGCGTTAAGTTTTTTAAACCACACATGGAAAACCGAATAAACCTTACAAATGTTTGCAGTAATAATTTACAAAGTTTATCAAGTAATTTTCATAATCAAAACTTCATTTTAATTTAAAAAATAGTAAAATGTTTTAAATAAGAATAATAAAACGCATGTGCACGTGGGTAGAAAGACCTCGGTCGATAGCTCTTTTCATATTTAACAAATATAATATAAAATTATCTCTCTGTATATAATATGAAATAAATAAATTTACTACTAGTAAAATGCACATTAACATGCATAATACATAATAATATCAGTTTATTATCTGAATGAAAAGTTGTTATGCTTGCGGATTTTAAATAGTAATATTTTAAACCTACTCTGTTGATACATTATTGATAAAGAGTGTCTATCTATAGTTTTTGAATTATGGCTAATGTATTCTGCATCATTTCTAGTTTTTGGTTTAATGTTGCCATGGCTGCCGACAGTGATGCAAGCATAAAATTACGTTAATGCAAACCGTTATTTGGCTTTTTTGTAATGTTTTAAAGAAGTACCTGCCTTTCCCGTTTGACCGGGTGATTTTTTTTCCGGCTTTATCCGGGTGAGTCAACTTCCTTTTCCACTTTCATTTTTTCCTTCTTGTTTCGTCGCATCTTTGGTGGCTGTTTAATAGTTGATTAGAAGAACATGTAGCTCACTTGGCTGTTTTTTTAAATTTAACTTTTCGGCGTTTTCCTTTTCTATGTTTTATTATCACTGATAATTTTAAATATTTGTTCAAAGTGTACTCATCCTTCAAAAGTGGATGATGTTTTTTAGTGTTAAACAGGGTTCTACCTCTACGATAAAACAAGTGTTTATTTTGTTAAAGAGGTTTAATTTTTAAATTTGGCCTAGACTCCTTCACCTTTTTTTCTAGGTTGCCACGGCAAATGCTTGAAAGCGGATGAGCCGTTTTAAAAACATTTATTTGATTGGATGCTTAAAACTTTTATTCTTCTAAAAAAGTTTTTAGTTCAATTGGGGCTTCCTTTGTGTAGAGTAAGCAGAGGTTGCCATCATTACACGAAAAGTGTCTGTTTTGCCTCTTCGTGATTTAGGCATTACGTTTGATTCAAGCCTTTTATTTACACTACATATCGATACTGTTGTGGCTAAAGCTTATCAACTTTTAGGATTTGTCAAGCGTAACTCTAAGTAAGGAGTTTTGTGACCATCGTACTCTAATTATCCTTTACAACGCTCTAGTACGTCCCCATCTCGAGTATTGTTCCAATGTGTGGTCACCATACACCGCCGTCAGTAAAGAAAAAATTGAACAGATTCAAAAAAAGTTTGTTTGTTTTTTGGCGTATAAATGCAACATTGCAGGCAGCTACACGGAACTGCTCTCTACATTTAACATGACTAATCTTGAAAAAAGACGTTTTAATTTTGACGTGACACTAGTCTGCTTCGTAAGATTATTGACTGTCCTGACTTGCTCAGCTCTATAGGTATTTATGTCCCAGCTCGAGTTTTACGCAATGACTATTTATTTAATATACCGTTCAAACGCACTGATTATGCGGTGCACTCGGCATCTACACGTGTTTTTCGGTATGCCAACAAAGTTAAAGTGGATTTTTTTAAAGATTCTTTTAATACCTTGCGTCATGCACTTGTCACCCATACGTGACTTTTTTTATATTTTGTAACTACTTAAGTTTTATTCTTATTTTTAATATTAGTTGTTTTATGTTTAATTTATGTTTTTTAAATTGTAAATATATACTTATTTTGTAATGGCTTCCGTTGACTAGTAAATAAATAAATAAATTAAAAAAAAAAAGATTTGCTTGCTCTGCAGTAACCAACCGCGTCTTTTTTGTCTTTTTACTTCAACACTGCAAAGTTGCTTCTGAGGTCTTGCCTGCATCGCATTTTTTTGAGATATCCAAAAACCCTTTTGGTAAAGTGGTTCTTAAAGTTTTTATTTTTTATATTTGTAAGAATTATTTCACTTTTATAGCTCCACATATAGTTTTTTTTTTTAGATTTTTTATTACCTTGATATCAGCAGAAAAATAGAAACGTTAAATAAATAAATTTAAAAAAACTTTATTAGTAGTACAACACTCTTATTAAAAAAAAAATAATAATATTTAAAAAAACTAGATATTATATGCTCCTATTGCATACATTTTTAAATGTAAGGAGATGTTGGCTTTAACACGTGGCTTCAATCCATTCTTATTATTTGGTTTGTTTTCAGATAGGTTTTTATTTCTTAAGTTTTTGGTTCGTTCATTTTTTATTGTATTCACTTTCATACCTTAATGAATTTGTAAGTTTTATTTCCAGTAGTATCCTTGTATCTTCATCTAAATATATTCTGACCATCTCATCAACCTTGAGATGGCGTATCTAGCATTTAAAGTTTGTTTCATTATTTTTATAATTTTGTAATGTTTTGTTATAAGTTTTTGCATTACTTACATAAGCTGATAATCAAAAGCCAAGTAACGCTTTAGTTCTAATGATCCTACATTTGTATGTACAAGTGTGTATTGCTATTGCTATATACAAAAAAAAAATTGATCTTAAAAAATGCCTGAACATTTTTTAAATATATTTTTCTGCCAAGCAATACAATGCCAATGATATTTTACTTAAGAACCCGTCTAAAAAAAGGTCAAACCTTTACCATTTATAACTACATCAAAAACCGCAACGACAAAACATTTGGTTGTTGTGGAAGAATTTCAATTCTGTTAAGAAAAGCATCTCTTATCGCGGCATATATTTTTCACAATTATTCACCGTTAAAGCAATAATTGTGATTAGCAATTTGGATGTGAAAAAAACCTCTTGGCTCCTGTTCACAAGAGGTTATTGTCAATAGACGTGAAGTACATTTAGACTTTGCTAAGCAGTTTTTGCGGAAGACTTGAAATAATAATACCGATGCATCGGTTTATGCAGTCTAATGGACTTGTTGTATTACTGGACAAACTTACCCACTGTTATATCCAATGCCATAAAACATTGTATTAGATGTGGTAGTGCTAAATAGGATCACCAGTAGTTATAATTTTAGTTTTTACCTGAGTTATACTCTAACCCAATGGAAAACATCTTCTATAGTTTTTATCCGCCTAAAAGAAAAAACAGCCAGAAAGTGGACTAGAAAATGTTTGCAAATAAGGTCAATGCAAATTTTGCGGTTCAGATAGAGATTAAATTGGCTAATCTCCCAAAAATAAGGATTTGATCAACAAATTGTCAACAGTTTTGCCCAAAAAGATGCACATTTTTTACGAGCTTGTAGAGATGTAATACAAACAAAAAATCAAGTACAAAGCAGATGTGTGATAGCACAAAAACCGGTTGCTTAAACTGATTAAGGAAAAGGTTCAAACATTTTGCAACAATATTTGGCGTAATACAACTTTGTTTATAATAAACGGACAATGGTCTGTTTGGGACTCAAAAAAATTCAACAAAACTAAAATGCATAAAACAGTAAAATGTTTAACGCTTTGAAAAACACCTACAAATGATAACATTAGCAAAGCTGCTGTAATAATTTACCGGTACTTATCAAAGATGATAATATTAGAAGACGTTTTTGGTTTTATCACTACCATTTTCATTACAAATGCGAAATAACTTAAATTTATTTCCCGGAAAGTGAATGGTTCAACTGTTTTATCCCCACGATTGTTCTACCTTAAACCATTCAATGCTTATTTTTGGGTCATATAAAACTTTAACGAGCTCAATTGTGCATCAAAAATCTAGGAAATAACTTAACTACTGTATACAATGCACTTTAAATTTTTTTTACATTTTATTAAATAAGTAATAAATAATCATTTTTATCATCAGTCATTAGTGCGTTTGGCAATTATTTCCTAAGTTTTTGCGTAAAGGTTGAGAAACATTCCGTATGTTATTAAAAACTCTTATACCAGAACTTGTGACATATTGTGTCTAGTCATCTGACAATCATTGCATTAAAAAAAAAACTTTTGTTTCAAAATTACTATTATTAAACATCAATCATCATCATCATCAAATAACCCAACTTATATTATTATGAAATGTATGAGATATATCTTCACATTCATCAATATGTATCAGGCACCGTTATTTGTTTTTCTCTTCACATGTTATGTAAAACTAAACACCAAATAACAATAATAGATTAACATATTATATTGCATTTTTAGGTATGTTTTGCAGAAAACCTATATAACTTTAAAAGTATTCATATGTGTTTTTACAAAAAAATGCAAAATATATAAGCAGTATGACCATGTTAAACACCAAATTCAATAGAACAACAAGAACATTTGCTGCTAATTTTACTCTTCTAAAAAATGTAAAAAACGGAAAGGTAAGTATTAAAGCTATAATCAACAGGACAAACTAATATCAATATAATTCTAGATCAATGTTGTACCGTACATTTACAAAACCAATGAATACAAATTATTTCCAGTCTTAAAAGTTGTAACGAACCCGGGGATTTTTTCACAACAAAATATGATTTCCATTGTTGATTATTAATTATTCTTTTATTTTGTTGTACAATGAATCGTCGGTTTCGTTGGTTCCAATCGCCACCCGGTATACTTTGTAATATAAATGTATTTCGATGTGAAAGTAGGGTTGCCTACGTTAAAATAACATTTATACTAATTAATTAAGTATCAATTATGTACCATATTAAGGTCCGCCGTGAATACTGTATGCCGGCGTAATATATTTGTTTTATATTACGCCGCCATGCCCCCGTTATTTAGCACGCCGCGGTCCTAACCTGTAGGACCACGGACACGTGTTTTAAATTAAATTAACGTAATTTATAACTTACCTCGCGACATTTCGTAATCCTGTACTAAGCACTGTAGCAACTAACACTGTTTACAGTCACTGAAAACCCGCCGGGGCCCCGTTTCATAGCCTCCATTTATCTCGCCGCACACGTGTTTTCTCGAGATCGGGTTGAAATTAGCTGCGGAGCCCAGTGGCGTAGCATATGGGGTTTATGTTGATTGTTTATTTTACCGGCCAAATATTAATTAGGATTGTTAGTTAATTTATGTTAGATTATAGGCAACCCGTACAGCCTCGGTTCTTTTCTTAGCATAGCGTCCTAACGAGAGGGCATATTGAACCGGGGTTTGCGGGGTGCAATTATGTACATTTTATTGTTGTTTGTATATATTTAATTTTAGCATTAATTAGTTTTTAATTATTGGATGTATAGGCCACCCCCTATACATCCCATAGTTTAAGTTGGCATCTCTGTTCCCCCACCTTTCCTCCACCAATCAGAGTCCTTGTTCTATCCCCTCTCTTTCTTCTTTTCCTATATATACCGCCGTCCCATCCTAGTACCGACAGTCAGCCTTGCACTCAGACAAGACACCAGCACCTGTTCTCGTAAAGTTTAGTTCCCGAAGTTTTAGAAGCCGCAGTAAGTGTAATCCCGCCTTGAGCATTTCCTCCCGTTTCTTTTCTTTTCCTCCTTTTGTGTGTCCGAGGTTGTGCGGCGTCGCAAGACAAGCCACCTCGAATTCCAGACCTTACCCTTATTCCTGCCAGTTTTCACTGTTAAATATCCCCGTGAAGTCCGTGGATGCGTATTTTGTTGTTGTGGGTGGACAACAGTCATTTTGAGTTCGTTTGTTTTCTTTTTTTGGATTTAACAATAAATTTTATTTTCCCTTTCCACATGGTTGTTGTTTCTTTGTGTCCACACTAAAGTGTGGTGGCGCCCGAGCTCCTCCCGGTCTCCGGCAAACCTTGTGATCACGGCTGCAGCTACCTCAGCCGCGTTTCTCTTCCTTACCGGACAAAAACGTGTTACAAAGTAACTGTGTCATTCTGCAAATTATTCCAAAAAATTCAATATGGTTTTGTTGATATGTTTAAAGATGGCAATTTAGCTTGTCCATTTAATCAAGTAAATCTATTATTTTGTAATAAATAATAATATATAAACATTTAATTTTTAGGGAGCATATTACTTTCAAAATTTACGAGTCAATTCATCGAAATTTCCACCTGCCTTGCCTTACGGAAAATACAGAATGGCCGTTACTTTTGTTGAAAAGGTAGAAGAGATTATTACCGTTTCTTGGTATGGAGAAATTGTACCAAAGAAACTTTCTGTTGGTAAATTATTGTTTTAATGTGATTTTTTTACATTTAATATAATAACGTAGATTTAGTTTTATAAATGACCATTAACTATACTGTGTTGTATTAAACATGTTTTTAATAATAAAATAAATTAATTTTAAAAACTTTAATTTACTTCTGATAGTACATGTGGTTGATGTATTATAGAACATTGGAAGGATTTTTTTTATGCTGGCTATGTCAAGTCAACAATTCCTTAACATATACTCTCTTGCTTAAGAGAGTACCTTACAGGTACATAATACGTGCTGGGTTGTCTTGTCAACTATTTTACATTATTTACTAATCGGGCTGTTGCCCATTGTTTGTATGAGTTTTTTTAATTAAAAATACCTTGTCTATATTCATGTTATAATTTACAGGTTGTTTTTAGACAATTGCAAGTAGTAGTCAGATGTTTTGAGACAACCCCTGCCTCCTATGCCTGTCTACAGCCCGGATTCTTATACAATTGTACTTCAAATGAGTTTTTTGTATTTGTATTTGTTTTCAAAATATTGTCAAAATTATTTAGTGGTAGTGCGGTCTATGATTCAGACTCACAACCTATCAGCTTAATGTTACCTATTATGTTGGAGTGTTCATTTACCTAGATCAGTTTAATGCTATTTACTTAAGCTGCCAATGTGAGGGTTTTATGGCATTTTAATTCTAGCCTAGATAAAATTTTAGGTTTTTTATAACTAAAATGGGTTGTTCCCTATATCTTGGCCTGAAGGATAGTTGTATGTGTTCCTAGTAGTTAGGACATTGCAACGTCTAGAGTTTGTTTTATCTGCTCTTTACTCATAAAGTAGCATAATATCTGTTTGCGTTCCTAGAAAAGAAATGTTATTTACAGCCAATTTTGATTACTAGACTAGTGTAGTTCTATGGGTAACTACGTTATTTTAAATGTTACAGAGTTAGTTAAATTAGCAAAGTTGGGCAGAATTTTCAAAAAAACGTTATGCTATTTAAATTTATCATAGGTCTTCAACTTTTTTAAATATTTCAACAAACTTAAATAACTTTTTGTTTATATACTCTAGAGCAAAAATAAAACATGTATTTTGTAGATATTTTTGTGTAGAATTTAAATAAATTAACAAAAAGTCATGGCATTTTTGATTTTTGAGATATAAACCAAACTTGCCTTTTTTTAAATGGCAACCTTAGTTGAGTATGATTTTATTGAAAAGCTTATTTTTTTCTGAGTAACATTTAAAATAACAAAGTTACTCATAGAACACACGTTGATTATTGACACCGTTAATAGTCAAAA
This sequence comes from Tachinus rufipes, assembly GCA_963932245.1. Lineage (NCBI taxonomy): Eukaryota > Metazoa > Arthropoda > Insecta > Coleoptera > Staphylinidae > Tachinus > Tachinus rufipes. The sequence goes on from OZ010748.1 coordinate 60,347,428, forward strand.
CCTTGTTAAAAATCATTTTTGAGTATTTTTTGAAAATTTAGCGTAAGAACCTTTACTAAATATCTATTATTTTTGTGATATTTTGCCACTAATCAGAACTGTTATATCATATGCGTAGCCAATTGAGTAAAAATCACAGTCTTTGAATCGTTAAATTAAGCTGTCAATTTCTATATTTTCTCCGGAAAAATCTAAAAGTCTTAAAACTGTTGATAGGTACCTAGCAAAGAATATACTAAAAGTTCTGACAAATATGACACGAGCTCTAGCGGCAATGACCAAAAACAGGGCAATTTTTTCGGTTTTCTGTTAATATCTCGAAAATTGTAGCCACTGCCATTGAAGTTTAAATAGTAAACCGCGTACTTTACTTAAAAAACATTATTAAATTTTAAAGGTTTTCTGAATTAAAAAAAATGTATAGAACTAAATCTGAAATTCTAATAATTTTGTTTGCAAGTTTAAATTTATGTTCAAAATTTAAAATAAAATAAAATAATGTTAATTAAAAATAAATAAATAAACAATATTGATGTAAAGTTTTACGTAGAATCTAATTGCTTCCTTGGAGACTCAAGGGAAGCAACTGAGACTTAAATCTAGAAACTATGATAAGGACTGAAATTATACCTTACTTTTTTTACATAAAAATTATTTTCTAAAGATGCACAAAAAAAAATAAAAAACCAGTCTAGTAGACATCTTGTTTTGTTTTTCGATTTTATTTGTTAAGTTGTGTATTGGCGTAGTGGTAAACGCTGTTTTTTTGAATTAACCTTTAATGCAGTTTCTTAAACGTTTTCAAAAGAATAGACGTAAAACGTTTAAATACAACTTTTAATTCTCTTCATTGAAACTGTAGCGGAAAGCAACACATAGATTTTCACCAGGTAGGCTAGAATAATATACTCGCCTCATTGCAAAAAAAAATTGCTGATTGGTTGGTGGTCTTATTTAAACTTGCGGCAATAGTGGTTTTTTCAACGACAAAAAAAAATTATCTATGTTTTCTTTTGTCGTTGACAAATCAAATTTTTATAATATTTTGAAACGTCTTTATAGAACATCTAGCCTGATTGGCGTTTTGAGTCTCAATACAATATCAACTCATTAGCTATGATTGCAGATGCCGTAAGACACCAACTCCAATCATAGCTAAATTATAGTTAGATTAAAATGTAGCTCATAATGTCTTTTTCATTAAACTTGTTGGTGTATTTATTCTTTATACCTAGGACAAGAAACTGACTTTTTGGATCTTTCTCAGAGGTATTAAAAGCGTTCTAGCTCTTTACGTCGAGTTTTTGGTTTTGCCTTTCAAGGCAATTAAAAACCCAATAACGGAAGTCCTGAAATGCAAAGTGTGGTTTTTGTCTGCCTAGGGAGGTAATCTATCTGCATGACATTAAGCTTTTACTCCAAACACAGTGGTTGAAAATGTCATCATATTATGTGTGACCACCCTCCAAAAATAAAAGGTGTCTTCTTGGGAGTGAACAGGTTTTTATCCAACTCTAAAGTTAGAGCAACTTTAATTAACTCTGAGATAAAACAGGTTAATGACAGCTACTTAAAGGTGATTTAGTACATTTTTTTGTAGGTGGTTTTAATTTTTTTTTTGTTAAGGAACGTTAATTTTTTGGTTTGGCTTAGATTGTTTCCCATTTTTTCTAAGTTACTTAAACAAGAATTTGACTGTGGCTTCCCCTGTGTACAGTTGAAATGTTGGGATAACTAATAATGCTATATGTAGAAAAACAAAGTGATTGTAGCAGGTAAAGTACAGAAAAACTACTGCAAAAACGCACAGTTTTGCAAGATAGATTAAAAACAAGGCAGTAGTGGCGATGGCAAGTAGATCTTTATCAAAAATCTAAAAGCGACCTAAAAACGTCCAGATTTATTTAAATTAATTTAAACAAACAAAAACAAAAAACAAACAAAAAATTACCAAGTTAGTAAAAATTATGAAATACAGGTTCTTGAAAAAACTTCAAAAGTTTTACGACGGCCAAACAAATCTCTTTAGAGATCCAAAAACTCACAAAAACAGATGGATCTAAGACGACAAAACCAGTACTGGTTTTCAAGTAAAATTTAGCAGTCCAAAAAACCACCGGTAACTTTTCAAAATTTTCTATGCGGCAATAGACTCCTGCAGGACTCTAAAAAACTAACGCAAAACAATTAAAAAAGCGTCATAAAAACGTGAAAAAAATTCCATCAAAACCTTTCATGCATAACACATCTACTAATAAAAGCACCAAAGCGCGTAAGTCAAAAAGTGGTTCAAAACAACGTACAAAACTTTACAAAATAAAAAAAATTAATAAAAATAATAAAAAAATTAAGATTTAGGTATCACCTACAAACTTTTGTTGATGTTATAAATTTACATAAAAGGTACTAAACATAACCACTTCCAAAAACTGAAAACGTATGCATGTACAAGTCTGTCCTCGCTCAATAGATCGCAAAAGCAGCTACAATTATTGGCCCAGCAACATAATGCCGATGTCATTTTACTAAGCAATTGCATCTAAAGAAGGATCAAACCCTTATCATTTTTAACTACATCACATACCGCAACAACAAAACAATTGATTGTTGTAAAAGCATTGTTATTCTTATTAAAAAAAAGCATCTTTTATTACGACTTGGATTGTCTACAACTGTTCACGCCAAAACAACAAATGTAATTGTTAATTAAAAACATGAAAAGATTATTTTAGTTTTTGTTTACAACAGACCATCTAAAACTGGGATATAAGCTAAAATCTAAGATAAGATAAAAAGTTTTATTTGTCAACTGCTAATAAGTCATCAAGTTACATTGTTCTCTTGAGTGTTGTTACTGTAACAAATGGCGCATCAAATTTAATATTCCCAAATCCAAGGTTAAGTACAAAAGTAATGCTGTAGAAAACAAAAATTAAAAGACATATATGTAATACCTTCTGCAGAACCGTACAATAGTAGAGTTTGTTCAAAAGCAAGTTACAAAATTGTACAATAAAGCCAAGTTTAACAAAAACAAATTAATTCAAAGATTAATAATAATAATAATAATAATAATAATAATAAGTTATTTGGTATTAGGCCATTTTAAAAATGGATATACATGTCATAGATACATAATGCTTAAAATTTACAAAATACATAATACTAAAGTTACAAAAAATGTCACAAGATAAAAACAGCTAAAAGAGAACACAAGAATATGTATTATTAATCATTAAAATAGTCCTGAACAGAGTAAAAACATTTTTTTAGTAAAAAAGATTTTATAAAAGTCTTAAAATCCTTGAGATTCATATGTTGTGCCTGAAGAGGTAGTTTGTTGTACAGTAGAACTCCCATGTAATATGGCGATTTTTCAAATTTAGAAGAGTTATGAGGTACTATTAGCAGTGACGTAGCATGGCGAGTATGATACTTGTGAAAATCGGAATTTTTGGAGAATGTTGAGATATTTTGCTTGACCATTAACAGTGTTCTATAAATGTAAATTGATGGCAGACTTAAAATGTTATATTTAATAAAAAATTGTCGACATGAATCTCGATGGTTTACATTAAAAATGAGGCGAATAATTCTTTTTTGCCCAATAAAGACTCTTTGCCAGTTAGATGCTGCTCCCCAAAGAACGACGTTATATGCTAGATGACTATATATAAATGAATAATATGCATTAAGAAGACCCGTTAAGTCTACTGATGATTTTAACTGAGATATTGCATAGTAACCTGTGTTAATTTTTTTACATACATGTTCCAAGTGGTAGTTCTAGTTTAAGAGATTGTCCACTACTAAACCTAAAAACTTAGTTTTATTTTCCAATGAGATATTTAGATTGTTCATTGCAAATGTTAATCCAATGTTGCTATTTGAGTTACGAAAATATATACAAACTGTTTTGCTGATGTTTACCATTAACATATTTTTTTCACACTATTGATGAAACTGAGCAGCTGTATTTTCAACATTAATACGAAGTTGATCCAAACTATCAGCAGATATTAAAAATGATGTATCATCAGCATATATTATAATATTAGTGATTGGTAAGATGTAACTTACTAGGTCATTAATAAACAATAAAAATATGAGAGGACCTAGCACTGAGCCTTGCGGCTCTCCTTCTTTGCTTTCAAAATATGTAGAATATTTTTCATTTACTTTTTCACAGAATTTTCTATCACTTAAGAACGATTTTATAAATTTAAGCGTTACACCGCGGAAACCGTAACATTCGAGTTTTTTAATGATAAAATCTAGGTTAAGGCAATCAAAAGCCTGAGAGAGATCGAAAAAAACACCTGCTACATGTTTACCTTTATCTAATTCTTTGTAAACATCATTGATAAAATTAGTAATTGCTGTTTCAGTAGATCGACCTTCACGAAAACCATGTTGCGCATCGTGAATTAGATTAAATTTGTTTAAAAAACTCATCATTTTGTTGAAAATAATTTTTTCAATAATTTTAGAAAAAACATTAAGTACTGCAATTGGTCTATAGTTTTCGATATTTTGAAAATCATTTTTCTTGAAAATAGGCACTACTAAAGCATTTTTAAGCATTGAAGGAAATTTACCAGTTTTTAATATGTCATTAATAAGAAGAACTAACGGTTCTGCAATTATAGGAAATATGTGCTTAACTATTTTGGAAGATATGTCGATTAAACCAGTGCTGTTTGTGTTTTTCATATTATTGATTACAGTTAGTACGTCGTAGATTTCAACAGAATTGAAGAAGCAACTACTTGCATTATTACTACCATATACAGTGCATTCAGAAGATGAGTGTAGTCCAAAGTGATTTGATAGTGTTTTTTGTGTTTTGGTTGCAAAGTGCATTGCAAAGAGTTCCGATACAATTTTAGGATCTTGAGTAATTTCATTATTGTGCTTTAATTTAATACATTGATTAGTTTTTGTTCTCCCTAACGTTGAGTTGATGATTTTCCATAGTGTTTTAGATTTATTGTCTGCTTCAGAAATTATATTGGAGTAGTATTCTTGTTTGCGTGCGTTAATAAGTTTTTTATATTCTTTTTTATTGTTTCTATATCTAATTTTAAAGTTAACGTCATTACTATTTAATGATATCCAGTAAAGTTCTTTTAAGCGTTTGCTTTTTTCAATTATGTCATTTGTGATCCATCTATTTTTCTCAGGTTTTTTAACTTTAGATTGAGCAATAGGACAATTATTGTCTATGGCCCACATTAGTATGTTAATAAACTCATTATATTTTAAATCCTTATCACCATCAACATGGTTGCAGTTTAAAATTTTGTCAAAGTTAGCATTACTTAAAAATAAAAACAATTCATCTAAGTTATTATTATTGATTTTTCAATAATTATTTCTTTTATCATAATTAGGTTTACTTATTGGTATACATAGTTTTACGGTATAAATCATAGTTAGATGATCGCCTAAGTTAGCTTGGACAATTTTTGAATGCTGAGATCTATTATCTACGTTAGTCACTATATAATCAATTTTAGTGAAAGATGTTTTACCTCTAATGTCTGTAAACATTCTTGTCGGCTCATTTGAAGTACACTTTAAATTGAAACAAGTTAAGATATCATTAAAAAGGTCTTTATGCAAAGAGTTTGTTAAGTAGTCAATGTTAAAGTCTCCACATAAAAACAAATTGTCAGATATTTTTGAACAATGTTCCAATATCTCATATAAGTTTTTATAGAAAATATCATAGTTTCCATTGGGTGGCGAAGTATGATAAATGTTATTGATAACACATTTAAATTTATTTACTTCTAATTTGATGGCACAACACTCGAAATGAAACTCAGAAGATATTTCCTCAGCAAATTTAATCTCTGTTGCAAAATGTAGATTATCATTTTTTATATAAATCATGGATCCTTCATGAATATGCACTATTCTAGAAAAATGTGCAATCTTTGAATATCCCTTTAGTATCATTAAATCTATTTTGTCCTTGTCACACCAGTGCTCAGTTATGCATATAATACTAGGATTTTCGTAGTTTAAAAATATATCGAGTAAATCTATTTTATTTGCCAAGCTTTGTAAATTAACATTTATAATTTTCATGTTAAAATTTTCTTGAGTTGCAATGCTTTCAATCGATGATAATTCATTTATATTGAAGAGTGATGTAAATTGGTTTTTCTTAAAAAAGATAATTTAGTTCAGTTTCTTTCTTTATTTATGCGTTTGTCTTCTTGTAATACATCTGTGGAAATAAGTTTTGAAATTACTATTGTTATTAGTTTTTTTTCCCATATAGTTTAAATTTTTCCCGTTTAGTATAGTGTTTTCTTTCTATAGAACTGTTAATATCTATAAATTTCACATTTTGTTTTGATTCACAGATATCCATCAAACGCGAGTTGATGTGATCAATAATCATATTATATTCAGTTGTGTCGTAACGTTAAGGTATTGATGAAAGTATAATAGGCATGTTTGATAGTTGCGTTAATTTGCAGTCAATTTCGTTTATTAATGAACTTATGTTTTGAGAGTTGTAACAGGTAACGACGTCAATTGAGCCTGCCATAACTAATATGCATTTGTTGGTCGATGTAAGTGTATTCTTATTCTTTACTATATTGTTAACCACATTTGAGAATGTAGCTCCAGGATTTACAAAACTCGTAACAATATAATCTTTTGAAAGTTTTTCGTTTAACATTGATGACAACCCTTTACCATAATTATCACTTAAAATTTGTACATGCCGAATGTTTCTACTGTTAAATAAAATTCTATTTTTTTCTTTAGTAATGCATATATTTTTATTATGTTTATTACACTGTGTGCTATCATTTAAGCTATTAAAAACAGTTTTCTGTTGGGTATTATTTTCATCTTGTAAGTTAGTTTGAATTGCTATGTTTTTGTTTACTATTTTGTCTAGTGTAGTTTGAGAAGAGACGTCTTTAAGATTCTTCTGTTTGATGTTATTAATAGTTTTAGTTAAAGTATCTATTATTTTGTTTTTTCCATCAAGTTCAATAATTGTCTCACTTAGTTCTTTGTTTAATATCATTTTAGGTCAATACTGCCCAAAAAATACTTAGTAGCGCATTGATTAACCTAAACGCTTATTGCAAAGTAATTTGCGCTTTAACGCATTATAAAAAACTAGTAAGAGATAAAGAGACTACCTTAAATTTAAACTCGTCTAGTTTATTTAAAAAAAAAATGAGTCATTGTGCATTCCTGCATGATGACTTGCCAATAAATGCTTAATCCTAAGAGCAGAACTAAAAATCACAATGCATCTGTTGCAGTCAGAGCATGGTACTTTATTGGTTTGCGGCTGAACAGATCATTTCAATTCCAAATTACTTACGTGTATTTTTAAAATAAAATGAATTGACCAGCTCAAGTCTTTGTAATCAAAAGATTACATTTTAATCTATTTTTCGTTACTTAGTAATTACTGACGCTTGTAAGAAAAATTAATTTTTTTTTGTTAATATGCATTTGAGGAGGTATGCACTCACCACAATTATAAAATACTTGCGTGTATTTATAAATTGGAGTAAGTTGCTTACCTAAGAAAGTTTTTGTAATTACAAAATTAAATTTTAATTTATTTTTGTGGCTTACTGATTACCGACGCTTGTAAAGAGAAAAAATCTAAACTACTTGCGTATTTTTATGAATTAGAGTTCAATTTTTTTTCCGTGACTTAATAACTACTAGCGTTTGTAGGAATAATAAATTGTCAATCTGTTGATAACAAACATAGTCGAGCCACTCTAATTCCAAACTTTCTTGTTACGATATGTAATGTTGAGTTTGGATTATTGATTAAAGAAGTTTTATTTTGTCTGATTTTTGTTTTAGTATGTGACTCAGACGTGGTAGCTATCAGAATAGGTTTAAACGAGAGTTACAATTTAAGTTGTGGAGTTGTTGTTAAAGTAGTTTCTACTACTAAACAATTTTGTTGAATTTGGTTATACAAATTTGATGTACAATAATTAACTTTTGATGTTATTTGTGCTAACGGAACAAAAAAAACATGCATATTGTAGGCAAGGCTAGTCAACAATTTTGGCCAAACCAAAAGCAACGTAGCTGAATTAACTCTCAATTGACACAACACCATAAAACTTTTAATATTCTATTGTCAAATAAAGTTTGTTTGGTATGTTTATTAATAGTTGGTTGTCAGTACTTATCATATAAGATTAAGTATTTTAATTGAACAAGTTTAATGATGTTTGTCCAGCAAGATAATTTACAGAAAAAAACTGGACAATTTAAAAAAAAACTATAAATCTAGGCTTATTTTAAATTTAAAAAATATTTTATTCATATTATTTAGGTTGATAATTTTATTTATATATTTATTTTATTTATATACCATACATGTTTCAATAAATTATTATCATTTTCAATGTATTATATAATATTTCAAACTGATTATTAATATTTAAAAAAATAAATAAATAAATAAATAAATAAATATTAATAATCAGTTTGAAATATTATGTAATACATTGAAAATGATAATAATTTATTGAAACATGTATGGTATATAAATAAAATAAATATATAAATAAAATCATCAACCTAAATAATATTAATAAAATAAAACGATTTTATAAAATAAATATGGAAAATATAAAATTTAAAAAATTAGGTTTTGAATTTTGTTGAAAAGCAACTTTGTACAAGTAGTAAAGCGTCTGACTTAAAATATTCTAAAATTTAGAAAATCTTTAAAAACAATTTACTCCACAAGTACAACTCTCCTACTTAAAAGTAATTACAATGTATATAACATGCATTATTGGTTATTACAAAATCCTCATAGTCGCCAATGTGTTTGACAACAATTTTCAGTAAATGTTAGCGTCTAGTATTATAAAAGCAATACTTATTTGCTTTTATTCTGAAAAATTGTTATTAGCTATTTTTTTTGTTATAATTTACCAGTACTTATCAAAGAAGTTATTATTAGACAACATATGTAGTTTCATTACTACTTTTTTTCATTACAAATGCGAAATAACTTAAATTTATTTCCCGGAAAGTGAATTGATCAGGATGGTTCAACTGCTTTATCCCCACGATTGCTCTACCTTAAACCATTCAATTTTTATTTTTGGGTCATATAAAACTTTAACGAGCTCAATTGTGCATCAAAAATCTAGAAAATAACTTAACTAATACAATGCACTTTAACAATTTTTTTACATTTCACCAAAGAAGTAATAAGTAATCATTTTTTTTGTCATCAAACATTAGTGCGTTTGGCAACTATGTCCTAAGTTTTTGCGTAAATGTTGAGGAACATTTATAAAAATTCTTATACCAGAACTTGTGACGTATTGTGTCTAGTCATCTGGCAATCATTGCATTTTTATAAAAAAACTTTTTGCTTCAAAATTACTATTAATAAACATCAATCATCATCATCATCAGATAACCCAATTTATATTATTATCAAATGCATGAGATTTATCTACACATTCATCAATATGTATCAGGCATTGTTATTTGTATTTCTGTCCACATGTTATGTAAAATTATACACCAAATAACAATAATAAAATAACACATTATAATGCATTTTTAGGTCATTTTCGCAGAAAACATATATAACTTTGAAAGTAGCCATATGAATTTGGATTGGAAAAATACTAAATATATAAGCAGTATGACTGTATTGAACACCAAATTAAATAGAACAACAAGAACATTTGCTGCTAATTTTACTCTTTTAAAAATGTAAAAAACGGAAAGGTAAGTATTAAAGCTATAATCAACTGGACAAACTAATATCAATATAATTCTAGATCAATGTTGTACCGTACATTTACAAAACCAATGAATACAAATTATTTCCAGCCTTAAAAGTAACTGTGTCATTCTGCAAATTATTCCAAGAAAATCTATATGGTTTTGTTGATATGTTTAAAGATGGCAATTTAGCTTGTCCTTTTAATCAAGTAAATCTATTATTTTGTAATAAATAATAATATATAAAACATTTAATCTTTAGGGAGCATATTACTTTCGAAATTTACGAGTCAATTCTTACAAATTTTCCCCTGCCTTGCCTTACGGAAAGTACAGAATGGCCGTTACTTTTGTTGAAAAGGCAGAAGATATTATTACCGTTTCTTGGTATGGAGAAATTGTACCAAAGAAACTTTCTGTTGGTAAATTATTGTTTTAATTTAACTTTTTTATTTTTAATATAATAACGTATATTTAGTTTTATAAATGTTTAATTCATTGAATTTATTATATTTTACTATAATTTACTTCTGATAGTAAATTTATTTGATTTTACTGCATTAAAAAAATAATTCAAAATGTTTTTTTATTGAACACTACTTGATGCGTGTGCCGTATTATATGTCAATTCTGATAATGGTATTTTATATAAATAAAGGTAATTTCTACAGCGTAAACTTAAAAGAAATGTTGTCGCTTAAATATATTGTTTTTGTTTATAAATATATTTTTATAATTTCTTTTGTATGTTTATTAGGTTTTTAAATTATGCCTCAAATTAATAATTGGATGTTTTTACGAAAATGCGTTTCACAAATTTTAATAAAAATATTGTTAAAAATGCAAATAAAGTATACAAAACAAACAAATTTAACGTTCAAAAACGTTAAACGTTGATTTTTTAACTAGTAGCACACATTTCATTTATGCTTAAAAGCAATATTTATATAAAAAAAAAATTATCAAAGAGGGTGTGTGGTCCAAATATAAACAAAATGCGTAGTTTAATATGTTTAAAGTTTAAGTTTAAAGAGTAGTTTACGCTCGAGTTTACGTATCATTTAGGAAATATTTACAATAAGATACCCAATGAAGTCACAGCAAAAAAAAACTCCTAATGTTAAAAAGATATATTTAGCAAAATGTTATTTTAAACTTCAAATGTACTTATTTGTTTGTAATAAAAAATAATTTTATTAATTTTTATCTAAGACATACATTAAATTTTTTTAAGTGATTATTCTGATTTACCTTAAAGGTATATAATACTTGCTCGGTCGTCTTGTCGACCATTTTACATTATTTACATATCGGGACGTTGCTCATTTTTTGCATGTGTTTTTTAATTAAAAGTGCTTTGTTTGTATCCATGTTATAATTTTCAAGTTGTTATTGGACAGTCGCAAGTAGTAGTCGGCCGTTTTGAGACATAAAACAATTATTGCATTTTGATTGTTCTAACTGTTGCGGTGCAAATAATTCCATCCGCTCCTGGGTGAACTTCTTCAATTCTTCCTAGTTTCCATTGCATTGGAAGAATGTGCTGCTCCTTGATACACACCAGGTTATCTTTCTTCGGTAGTGCGTTATATGATTATGTCCAATTACTTCTTTCTTGCAGATGGTTGAAGTAATCTTTTGACCATCATGTTCATCATGTATATGTTGCCAGTAAGATATTTGATTGCTTGGCAATTTCTGGATGTTTGATTCTGGTAGGTCGGTTTGCTTGCAGCCGATTAGAAAATGTCTTGGAGTCAATGGTTCTAAATCTTCAGGATCACTAGACAATAGAGAGAGTGGTCTTGAGTTAAGACATGCTTCAATTTGCGTTAGCAATGTCTTGAATTTTTCATAACTAAAGAGATTATTGCCAGCCACTCATTGGTGTGGTGTTTGGTACTCTTGATTGCGGTTTCCCACAAGCTGTCAAAGTGTGGAGATTTGAATAAATTTCTATTGTATTCCATCTTGATTAGTTGTTAAAGTTTATTATTTTTTCTGACAAAATTAGTCCCGTTGTCCGAATCGATATGGAATATTGTTTTTTCTCTTTGTGCAGTGAATCTCTTTAAACAGTTAAGGAATGCTTCTGTTGTGAGGTTAGTGACCATTTCGAAATGTACGGTTTTTGTACAAAAAACATGAATACAGCTATGTATCTTTTTTGTCAACAAGATTTTTTTGTTCGATAAGATTTTATGTTGAATGGGCCCACAAAAATCCACACCGCAATGGAAAAAAGGTTGCGATGCCGTTATTCTTTCTTTGCGTAATTGTCCCATTATTGGTTGTGCAAATACTGGTTTAGCCCGATATCGTTTTACACACTTTTGCAGTATTTTTTTGCTGTTTGCACTGATTGGCCAGAATTTAGAAGGCAAAGTGTTTAAGAGTAAATTTACCCCACCGTGTAAAATGGCAAAATGATTAGATGTCGTTGATTTTATGCCAGCTTTGAATGTAACAAAGTTCCTCCAACTTGCATAATGTATTACTATCCAGAAATAGATTTAATCTAAACAACTTGCTTGATTTTTTTATTGTTATTGATGCTTTCAAATCTATGATGTCACTGGCAAATTCGGATGTCTGTGCCAGTCGAACTAGTGAAATAGTGTTCTTTCTAAATCTTCAACCAATAGTGCTTCATAATTACGTTCCTCCTTAGACATAAATTTTCAGTTTGAGGCAAATCGTAGACAATTGGCCATAGTGCGTTTTAGACAAATCAATGACGTTGTTTGGTTAAAAATATATTGTGAGTCATTGTTCAAAATCAACAAACTGACTGTTTTAAATTTAAGATCTGATAGTTTTGGTTTCTGATATAGTGATGATGGCTATTGTACTTTATTTTTTGTTAAAAATTTTGATCCGTGCTACCACAAAGAAAGAGAAGTTAATTGAATTGGATTTGTCTCTCTTAAGATTGCATCTGCTGGATTGTTCAGAGATGCCACACAATGCTATTGATTTGCCAAAATTAATAATTGTATTTCGCTAACTCTATTTGCCACAAATGATTTATAAAGTTTTGATTGAGATTTGATTCAATCTATTGTAGAATCTGTTCAATAATATTCCTTTGTGATACTTTTATGTAGTGCATCTTTTGTAGCTGCAATAAGTTGAACTAGTAACAAGGCACCGCACAGTTCAAGACGAGGAATTGACTACATTTTTAGAGGAGCTACTCTTGATTTTGAACAAAGTAAATGTATTTTGTAGTTGCCATTTTCTGACTTTGTTCTGATGTATATTCATGCTCTATATGCCCTCTCCAAAACGTCACAAAAGCCGTGCAATTTAATCTGGTTTCCTTCCACTGCTCTTCTTGGTATCTTGATTTAATACAGCATCTCTAATTCATTTTCATATGTTATCTAACTTGAATGAAAAACAGTTTTATCTCAATCAAGTTTTAACTTCCAACATTTTGTATATTATTTTAGCAGTGATGATGACTAGTCCAAGTAATCCCAACAAGTCGAATATTTTCGACGATTTTGATAAAATTACATATTTTGTAATCTTTCCATAGTTTTTGATTACTGAAGGGTGAGAAAACTGAAATGTGTCTTTATTACTGTTCTATAATTATCCCAATGTTTCTAATGTTGATTTGTTATTGAACAACAGTTTTTTTTTTCTTTTGTAGCGTTCAAAGAACGTGTCTTCTACTATTCAATTTAAATTTGAGCGCCATTTTCTTAAATAAAATCCATCTTTTTTAAGTAGTTGTTGCAACTCCTTTTGTATTAGACCTAGCATGTCATCAGAATTTGTTTTAGTAATGCAATCATCAACGTAAAATCTTTTTTTAACATTTCCTTTGCATATGAATATTTGTCCTCTTCAGAATTTAATATTTGATGTAAACATCTGATGGTTTGGAAAGAAGCTAATGATGTTATATATGTAATGGTTGATCGTCTGGATGCACAATTTTTTAATACAAATTGATGCTTTCAAAATCCCACAATAATTGCAAACAGGTCATCTTGGATGGTAGGTCCTATGTAAAGTGTGTTGTTTAATGACATACCGGTGAATGTTCTTGCAAAACCGTCAAAAACGACTCTAATCTTTGGTGTACTACAGTCGGTCTTAAGAATGCAGTGGTGTGGTAGATAGTATCCGTTTGAATCATCGCATTTTATTTTTATCATGTGACCTATGTTTTCATACTCCGCCATAAAATTACAATAATCTTGTTGTAACCACAAATTGTTTGTTAATTTTCTCTCAATTGACAACAGTCGGTTAGTAGCGGCTTGCCTCAAAAATCTCAATTTTTATATGTTGCTGTTAAATGACAATCTTACAATAAAACGTCCATCTAAGTCACGGTTTATTGTATTTGTGAAAGGTTTTTCACAAATTCTTTGATCTGGTGTAAGATAGCGTTTTTGAGACATTTGCTCTAACTTCCAAAATTGTTGTAATCGTTTGTCAATTTGTAGTGTGCTGACGTGACAGGTTGTATTATGCCGGTACCATATGTGCTGCCAGACACAATCTATCCTAATCTTGTTTTTTGTAGTATTGGTCTTTGCATGTTCTTTGTTAATGACAGCTGGCCAATGGAAAGTAGTTTCCAAAATATATTTGCTCTTGATAACATGTCAATCTTTCCCGATTTGTCAAAGTTTAGATCGGTTAATGGTGTATTCTTGAGAATTGTGTATTTTGATGTGTCTAATTGTATCAATGGTTGATCAGACGTAATAGTGAATATTACAAAAAAATCCAGTTTTTTTAAAAATGATTTGTCTCTGGAGTTCATTGTTGTTGTTGTTCTGTGCAATATGTTTATCGCCGAGTTGCTAATTTCGTTAACTGGAATATTGACAAGCACTTGGTTAAGACGTAACCTTTGACACAATTGTTTGGTGATGAAATTGGATTGTGATTCATTGTCTAGAAGTGTTTGATATAAACACTGGTTGTTGCAAGAATGACGTATTAGTGTCTGTCTTTTTTAATTGCAACGCATGATGTAACTGGTGTTACGCTTGCTAGTGATTGTAAAGAAGGCTATTGTGCTTCTCATTGCAAGTTTTGAATGAAATGAATAATACTGTCTTAAATGTTTATTTATAATAATAACATATATCTAATTGCATTTACGTAAAATTGATTCATACAATCCTGATCTAGAAATGACTAATTTAAACTGATAATTATATTTTATATATAATATGGTGAGTGAGAAAATACACTCAAGAAGCTTAGCGTTACTGATTATGTTAAAGTGTTTTTTCACTTAGATCAGTTTAATGCTATTTACTTGAGTTGCCAATGTGAAGGTACTATAGCATTTTAGTTCTGGCTTTAATCAAATTTTAGGCTTATTATAAGTAAAACTGTTGTTCTGCAGTTTGTTAATTTTTGCACGTTTCTACAGTACATTTTTTGAGTTACTATTTCTATCATTTTATAGGTTATTTCATTTATCTTGGCTTAGAAGATAGTTGTATGTATTCCTAGTAGTTAGAACATATATACAGTAGAATGATATTTGTTTGCGTTCTTAGCAGAAAAATGTTTTTTACAGCCGTTTTTGGCCACTTAACTAAAAACAAGTTTTATGACAGCTGTATATAGTCACAGTACAATCATTCTTATGTCTTGCCAAAATTTTGAAAAAAAAGTCCAGCAAAGTCTTTCAATTTATGCAACGCTTGGACACACAGAATACTCAGTTAATTCCATAAAAAAGAAGACAACAAATCTTTACTATAAACGCAAAAAACGGTCCAAAACAACTTCTAAAGAAAACAGAGAAATCGACAAAATTTGTTCACCGCAGAAACCAAAAAAATTGAGCTTTTGGTACTTTTCACAAACTTTTGTTGATGTTATGAGTTATTATAAAAAGTACTAAACATGACCACCTCTAAAAACTAAAAGCGTATGCATGCACAAGCGTGTCATCGCTAATGTTATCGCCATATCCAAATGCCCTTTCATCTTTGAATATCCTTGAAATGTGTTTTTCTAAAATGCAAACGGCATCCAAGCGCAAAAACAGCAGTTACAATTCTTAGCCAAACAACATAATGCCGATGTTATTTTACTTGGTAAATTGCATCTAAAGAAAGATCAAACTCTTATCATTCCTAACTACATTACATACAGCAACAACAAAACAATTGGTTGTCGTGAAAGCTCTGTTATTCTTATTAAAAAAACATCTCTTATTACGATTAAGATTGTCCACAATTGTTCACGCCAAAGCAACAAATGTAATTGTTAGTTTTGGACATGAAAAAATTCTTTTAGTTTTTGTTTACAACAGACTATCTGAAGCTAAGATAAAAACCAGAATTTAACAAAAAAATCGGAATCAATTGATAAAACTTCAATAATGTTCCCACAAGTATTCAAGAGAGATATAGACGTAATACAAGCAAAACATTGGGTACGGAAGCACGGAAACTTTGACAAAAGTATGCAGTTATGTGATTCTTCAAAAATGAGCATGTTGACCAAATTAGTAAAAGAAAAAGTTTAAATTTTTTGCGACAATAACTAGCGTAATACAACTTTGTCCATAATAGGCGGTTTGTTAAAAATTCTTTAAAAAAGCTTACCAAAATATAAACGTACAGACCTGTGCTTATAAACAACAACAAAAATATGATTTGATGACTAGTTTAAAACAGCGCCGCTGGAAAAACTGCCTGTCTGTTGTGACAATCACATATCAGTCATTCTAATCAACCACAACAACTCATCTTGTCATGTTTGACAGATAAGAAGTTATATGTGTCAACTGCTAATAAGTCATCAAGTAACATTGTTTTCTTTTTATGTTAGTGACAAACCTAATAACCTAGCAATAGCAAGAACAGCCACAATCAAACTAACGCAGATACGGAAGGATACGGTAATTAGCAGAACAAAAAGCTAAGGATGGTTTCTACATTAATTTTCCCAATCGCAACATATGCATCTGAAACCTGAACCATTAAACAAACAGAGAGCAAAAAAATAGAGGCATTTGAAATTTGGGTGTATTGGCAAATGGTCCGAATATCGTGGACGGAGCACCGTACCAATGCATCTATATTAGAAGATTTAAAAATCGAAGACTCTAAGAGAGTGAACCGGAACATTCTGCGTTATTTCGGCCACGTATCTAGATGATCGGATACTCTGAGAAAATTAATGGTCCAGGGAAAGGTTAACGGGCAAAGACCACGAGGAAGATTACCAATTCGGTAGATAGACGGTGTTACAAGGCTGGTTGGTCATACAATGCATGAGGTCACAGAAATGGCCCAGGACAGAAAAACATAAAAAGTCGCTGTTGATATGATTCGATAATAGTGCCAACAAACCTTCACAAAGGGTACAAGAATCAAAAAAGAGGAACGTTGCTGTAACAAATGACTCATCAAATTTAATATCCATAAGAGGTTAGGTACAAAAATATGCTGTAGAAAACAAAAATTAAAAAACATATATGAAGTGCCCTCTGCAAAACCGTAAAATAGTAAAGTTTATCAAAAACAAGTTAACCCAATGATTGGGTCAATACTACCCAAAAATTACTTAGTAACGCTTATTGCAGACGAGTAATTTGCATTATAAAAAGGGACAACCCTAAATTTATGCTCAGCTAGCTTATTTATTTATGAAATGGAAAACAAAAGTTAAACCAGACAAAAGAAGGAAAAAAGTTAAATTAAAGATAAAAACATACAAACTAAAAGAAGAACAAATACCAGCGGCATATCAAGAAATTCTACAAAAAAAAAATTAAAGAGAAAGAAAAAAGATCGTGCATAGAAGGAAAATGAGAAACATTCAAACAAATTATTCTAGAAGCTGCAAAAGAGAGCTGTGGAACAACAAAAATAGTAAACAAAAATATAAAAAAACCAATTGGTAGACAGAGGAAGTCAATAAGAAAATAAGGGACAAAAAAGAAAAATAGAAAAAATACTTACAAACAAAAAAAATTGATGACTACAAAAAATACCAAAATAAAAGAAATGAAACAAAAAGAATAATAAAAGAAGCAATGATAAAATCATGGACAAAATTTGGAAAAGAAATGAATCAGAATTTCACCCGGAACCAAAAACTATTTTACGGAACATTAAAACATTTAAAACAAAAGAAAGAACACAATTTGATGAACATAATAAATAAAAATAGAAATATAATAACAAATAAAGACAAGATAATGGAACGATCAAGGCAATACTTTCAAGAACTAACAGAACAAAAAATAAAAGAAAACAAAGTCAGAGAAGATGAAAAAGTGCTTAAAGAAAGAAGAACAAAAAAAAATATAAAAGAAATTAAAAAAAACAAAGTAATAAATGCAATTAAGAAGTTAAAAACGGAAAAGCTCCAGGAACAGATGAAATAACGCCGAAAATGATGAAATTCATGGGAGAAGAGGGAATTGCACAAATAACGGAACTAATAAATCATATAATAAGAAATGGGAAAACGCTAAGAAAACGGAATAAAGGAATAATCCTACCAATACATAAAAAGGGAGATATAAGAAAATGTGAAGACTATAGCTGAATTACGCTGACAAGCATACCGAGCAAGATATTTACAAGAATTCTAAAAAAAGGATGAGGGACAAATTAGAATTGACAATAGAGGACAGCCAATGTGGATTTAGAAGAGGAAAAAGCACACAGGACCTAATATTTATAATAAGACAACTTAGTGAGAAGATAATAAAAAAGAATTGAGTAATGCACGTATGCTTTGTTGACCTCGAAGAAGCATTTGATAGGATCAAGAGAGATGATATATGGAAAGAACTAGAAGAGAGAAAAATTGAGAAAGAAATAATAAACGAAATTAAAAACATGTACACAGAAAACAAAAACATAGTGAGAATAAACAACGAAGAATCGAAAGAATTCCAAACAAAGAAAGGGGTTAAGCACGGATGTGTGCTAAGCGCATTGCTTTTCTTAATTGTGCTAGATTAAGTAATAAAACAAGTAAAGATAAAAATAAAAATGCTAAAAATAACGAAAATAGCAGAATTGCTATTTGCAGACGATATGGCAGTGATTGCAGAGACAGAAGAAGAGCTTCAACACAACATGGAAATAATAGAAGATCAACTAAAGAACATAAACATGAAAATAAACTATAAAAAAATAAAGACCATAATAATTGCGAGAGAAAGACTGAATCACGAAATAAGAATAAAAGGACACACAGGTTTAACAATACTGATACCTGGGTACAATAATACAAAGCAAGCAAAAATTAGACAAAGAGGTAGATGACAAAATAGGATAAACAGCAAAATTATATAACATGTTAAAAAACACATTTTTCAACAGAAAAAAAATATTAAAAACTACAAAAACAGAAATAGTTACAAAAGTAATAAAACCAACATTAACATATAGTAGCAAAACATGGACAATGACATAAAAACAAATAGAAAGAATAAATGCAATGGAGATGAGATTTTTTCGAAAGATCAAAAACAAAACAAGAAAAGATAAAATAATGAACGAGACATTCAGGATGAATCTACAAATTAAACCAATACAAGAAAAAATTAAGGATGGACAAATGAGATGGTATGGACATATCAGAAGAATGAGTGAAGAAAGGAACACCAAGAAAATATATGAAACAATAGTAACAGGAAAACAAAAAAAATAGAAGACCCAGAAAAGAATGGAACAGTGCAATAAAGGAAGAGGCTACAAGAAAAGGAAACACTTGGGAAGAAATAAAAAAAATAGCCAAGGATAGGAAGAAATGGCGCAAATATTATTACACAAATTAATAAAATCCATACACCAAAAGGTAGAAAAGCAATTGAATAAATAAATAAATAATTAACTTATTTAAAAAAAAAATAGTCATTGAACATTCCTGCATGATGACTTACCAATTAAATGCTTAATCCTAAGAACAGAACTAAAAATCAAAATGCATCTGTTGCAGTCAGAGCGTGGCTTAGTACTTTATTGGTTTGCTGGGGTTGCAATTTTGTGAAAGGATTAGTGACTACTGACACTTGCAAGAAAAATTAAAATTCAATTCATTCTTGTCAAATACTTAGATGGCTGAACAGATCACTTCAATTCCAAATTACTTACGTGTATTTTTAAAATAAAATAAATCGACCAGCTCATGTCTTTGTAATCATAAAATTACATGTTATCTATTTTTCGTTATTTAGTGATTACTGACACTTGTAAGAAAAATCAAAATTCTTTTGTTAATATGCATTTGAGCATAAATTGGAGTAAGTTGCTTACCCGAAAAAGTCTTTGTAATTAAAAAAATAAATTTTAACTTGTTTTTGTGACTTACTGATTATTGACGCTTTTAATGAAAAAGATAAAACATTCAATCTATTGTAGACAAACACTTTGGTAGATAGGCAGATTACTCGAATTCTAAACTAGTTGCGTATATTTATGAATTGGAAAGACCCAAGACTTAAGTGTTTGTAAAGGATTATTAAATTTTAATCTTTTTTCAGTAACTTATTGACTACTGACGTTTGTAGACATATTATATACTTGATCCGTTGATAACAAACAGTCGGGCTACTCTATTTCCAAACGTTCTTGTTATGATATGTAGTTTTAAGTCTTGCTTATTGGTTGCAAATTTATTATGTTGTTTGATTTTTGTTTTAGTATGTGACTCAGGAGTGGCTATCAGAATAGGTTTAAGCAATTCAGGAGTTACAATTTTAGTTGACTGAAGTAGTGGAGTTGTTGCCAAAGTAGTTTCTACTACTAGACAATTTTGTTGAATTTGGTTATACAAATTTGATGTAAAATAATTAACTTCTGAAGTTATTTGTGCTAACGTAACAAAAAAACCATGCATATTGTAAACAAGGCTAGTCAACATTTTGGCCAAACCAAAAGCAACGTAGCTGAATCCCTCAATATAAAAAAACAACGTTTTTGAGCTATTCTTAATCGACACAACACCATAAAACTTTTACAGTTCTATCGTCAAATAAAGTTTGTTTGGTATGTTTATTAATAGTTGGTTGTCAGTACTCATATAAGATTAAGTATTTTAATTGTTTAATGATGTTTGTCCAGCGAGATAATTTACAGAAAAGAACTATACAATTTAAAAAAACTGTAAATCTAGGCTCATTTTAAATTTAAAAAATTATGTTTCGAATTTTGTTGAAAAGCAACTTTGTACAAGTAGTTAGGCGTCTGACTTGAAATATTTGAATTCTAGAATTTGGAGAGTCTTTAAAGACAATTTACTCTACAAGTACAATTCTTCCACTTAATAGTAATTAAAATGTCCATAACATGCATTATTGGTACTACAAAATCCCCATAGTCGCCAATGTGTTTGACAACAATTTTCAGTAAATGTTAGCGTCTAGTATTGTAAAGGCAATACTTATTTGCTTTTATTCTGAAAAATTGTTATTTGCAATTTTTTTTTGTTATAATTTACCGGTATTTATCAAAGAAGTTATTATTAGACAACGTATGTAGTTTAATTACTACTTTTTTTCATTACAAATGCGAAATAACTTAAATTTATTTCCCGGAAAGTGAATTGATCTGGATAGTTCAACTGCTTTATCCCCACGATTGCTCTACCTTAAACCATTCAATTTTTATTTTTGGGTCATATAAAACTTTAACGAGCTTAATTGTGCATCAAAAATTTAGGAAATAACTTAACTAATACAATAAACTTTAATAGTTTTTGTTTACATTTCACAAAAGAAGTAATAAGTAATCATTTTTTTTTATTATCTATCATTAGTGCTTTTGACAACTATTTGCGTAAAGGTTGAGGAACACCCTGCATATATATATATAAATTTTTATAACAAAACTTGTGATGTATTGTGTCTAGTCATCTAGCAATCATAGCAATTTTATAAAAAAACATTTTGCTTTGAAATTACTATTATTAAACATCAATCATCATCATCATCAAATAACCCAATTTATATTATAATCAAATGTATGAGATTTATCTACACATTCATCAATATGTATCAGGCATCGTTATTTGTTTTTCTCTTTACATGTTATGTAAAATTATACACCAAATAACAATAATAGAATAACAGATAATAATGTATTTTAGGTCATTTTTGCAGAAAACCTATATAACTTTGAAAGTAGCCATATGAATTTGGATAGAAAAAATGCTAAATATATAAGCAGTATGACTGTATTGAATACCAAATTTAATAGAACGACAAGAACATTTGCTGCTAATTTTACTCTTCAAAAAAATGTAAAAAACGGAAAGGTAAGTATTAAAGCTATAATCAACTGGACAAACTAATATCAATATAATTCTAGATCAATGTTGTACCGTACATTTACAAAACCAATGAATACAAATTATTTCCAGCGTTAAAACTTACTGTGTCATTCTGCAAATTATTTCAAGAAAATCTATATGGTTTTGTTGATATGTTTAAAGATGGCAATTTAACTTGCCCTTTTATTCAAGTAAATCTATTGATTTGTAAAAAATGATAATATACAACACATTTAATTTTTAGGGAGCATATTACTTTCGGAATTTACTAGCTGACTCTTCTAAATTTCCACCTGCTTTGCCGTACGGAAAATACAGAATAGCCGCTACTATCTGTGAAAATTCAGAAGAGATTTTTACTATTTCATGGTATGGAGCAATTGTACCAAAAAAACTTTCTGTTGGTAAACTTGTGTTTTAATTTTATTTTTATATTCAATATTATAATGTAGATTTAGTTTTATATTTTTGTTTGTGTTTTATAATGTTTAATTCTTTAATTATAATGTGTAACAAGTATTTTTGCGTTGTTGGTATTATTAGCCTTAAACAATTTTATCTAACAAAACTTTTGAAACTTTCAGCAATATTTAGCATTAAAGCTGTATCTACAAAATACGCTACTGCCATTATATGGTTATTAAGTCATTTTTAGTAAATGTAAAAATATATTAAAATAATTACTACCAACCCATTAAAAAAATGTTTGGTGACAGAAGCACTACTTATGAAGCATGCTTTCGCATCTCCCATGGCCCGTTCTAATATTGTTTAACCTGGTCTATAGGTAACGGAGGAAGACAAACCTAGATGGCTTTGTTGGCGGGTTTAAAGTTAAGGTCAGCGTTTCTGCCAAATTTTAAATTGTTCCACTTTTCTTTTTATGTAGCTCGTAGCTAATAAAAGTTTTGAAGTCATGGTAACGTGTTTTGATTTTAACCTAGCTCTGAGTTTGTCGAAAGTGTTGCGACAAAATGTTGCTCAAAATAAGCAGCCATTTTCTTGGTGTGGATTTAACTGTCTCAGTTACTGTTCTCATCGTGTTATTAAATTAGATATTGACTTTGGTTACATGTATGCTGTTTATCTATATTGCAGAACAGTATTCTACTACAAAATACTATGCTTGCAGTTTTAATAATAGAAACATGGGCCCCTAAGTGGTCCCTGCTAATTTTTGCGCAATGTTGTTTCTTGTTTAAGTTTTAGCAGTTGAGATTTAGCAGTTGTGTTTGTAGGTGTTTTTTGTGAGTAAGTGTTCTGTCTCGAGAGACGAAGTATTTTGAGTGTTGGTTGTGTCGTAGTGTTCTTTCGTTAAAGTTGATTGTGAGGGTAGTGAAAGCTTTTATATTATTTAGGTTAAAGCTTGTAGTTTCAGTTTTAGATAGGTTTGTCAGTTTGACAGTCTTTATTTTTTTAAATATAATTGCAAGGTTGCTAGGTTTTGGATCAGTGCTTCTTTTGCTTGTTCAAAGGTTTGGTATTGTGTTGCTAACTTACACGCAAAATAGTCTGCCCGTAACATATTGTTAATTAATTTAACTTAATTAAGTAGATTTTGATGCATGGTACTACACCAATCAGCTTAAATTGTAATTTCTTTTTCCAGACAGTATCGAGATTCTAGTTTATTCTAAAATTCACTCCACGCTTTCCTGCTAAAGTGTGTTAAGTCTGTCTTGTTTATTAACAATTTTCATTTCTTTGCTCTATTGGTGTCCAGGCTTTTTAGCAGATCATCCGCTACCTCTAAACTTCCGGTAATTTGGTAATTGTTGTTTGAGGTTGTGAAATTAACCACTTTAAAATGATAGTTGTTTTAACGGTATCATCATCATCATCATCAATCAGTTTGTAACGTCCACTGCTGGACATAAGTCTCCTTTAGTTTCTTCCATTCTTTCTTGTATTCAGTTGGATATGATACGTTTTATATTGTGCTACGTGGCCTACCCAATTCCACTTCAGGCTGTCGATCCTTTCTACCGCATCTTTAACTCCATTTTTCTGGAGTATTAAAGTGTTTGGAATTTTATCTAGTAGTTTTATTCCTAACATGGACCGCTCCATAGCTTGCAGTGTGACCTTGATCTTGTATATAGAGTTTTTTGTCAGTGTAAGCGTTTTGGCTTCGTACGTTAGGACAGGTTGGGTATATCAGCTTTAAGTACGTGTTGCAGCTTACTAAACACGGCCGAGGTTAGTCCTACTCGCCTGTAGAGTTTATTCGTTTGGTTATCTCTACCGATTTGAAGCTCGTGTTTAAGATATTTGTATGAAACAGTTTGCTTTATTTTTACATTATCTACTGAAATGGTTTCACTCAACACTAGGTTGGTCATAATTTGTGATTTAGTAGTTGATCTTTAGGTCAACGTGTGAGGCAGAGTTTAGTTTTTCGAGCATTTTTCTAGCTTTGTCAACATAGTCTGCTATAAGCAAAATATCATTGGCAAACGGCAACGGTCTTTTAGAGAAATATTTGTCCTTGTCTAATTTAGCAAGTTTGGTCAGATCAGAGTTTGAATAAGATTAAAAGTTGGCAAAGTATTTTTGACAAAAGCCTCAAAATGCAGTCGCAAAGAAAAAATGCCTAAATTGTTACAAGTTTTATTTGTTTGTAACATACTATGGAACTCCAACAATCCAACGCAAGGTTAGACTCAAGTCAATCAAAATAAGTGTTTGCAGCTGTTCCCCAGACAGAGGATGCAAACGTGATTTGAAGTCTGTTAATGCTCTCAAGTTTCTTTTGGATCAACATTCCGCTGTATCGCTGGAGCAATGGAACTAGCAAATGTTGCCAATACCATGTTGGTTAAGATGAATTAAACGAGCAAGTTGTATGTCAGCTATTTATCAAAAGTGAATCCCAGATACATTGCAAAGAATTAGGTAGGTTTTGAGAAAAGTAAGGTAAAAACATGATTTAAGAGTTTTCCTGCTAGAGTTCTGCGTTTTAGATATAAAGCTATCAGTTTTATAAGACGCAAGGAATAATTTAGTCTCTGCAATTTTAGTAGTAAACCTTTTTTGACGTCAAAAAAGACCATCATTATAAAAAATTTCAGTTTAAAACTTTTAACAATGTTGATGATGTCCAACATGCTCTGTCGAAACCCATGTCGATGGGCTGGTAAAAGAAAAATTATTGTTTTTTGTTTTTAAATTATATCCAAAATTACCTTTCTATGATTTTGCTTAAAATGCATAGGAGACTGATTGGCTAATAATTTTAAAGAAAATTATGTTTTTTTTTGGTTTTGGAATGTTGATTACGTGCAAGCCTTTCCAAACTTTTAAAAAGTACTCTGTATGTAAGATTGCATTTGAAATGTTGTTTAGTACCATTATTGCTATGTGCAAGAAGGTTTTTAAAGTTTTGTTACAAATTCCGTCAGGGCTTGGCGCAGATCAAACTTTGAGCAATGATATGATTTTTTTTAATTTGTTAAGGTTGCTGTTCAGTGGTTTGCCAACGTCAGTGTTCTCCAAGAAATTGTTGACTTTTTGGTAGATTTTTTCAACGTGTTTTTGATTGGTGTTCTCTGCAAGTCCTTTGGACTTTCCGTCAATAGAGTATAGAAGCCTTCTTTTGTTTTTTGATTTGGAGATCTTCTACATTAGATTTTTATCTTCTGTGGTTAATTTTTAAGTCTTTCTGAATTTTAAAATCTCTGAGATCTCAATGCCGTTAGTGTTTAAGGCGGTTTGATAAATCTTGTAGCACATAGGAAACTCCATGTTAACATAAAATCATTTTACTCTGCTGCTAATAAACATATAATTTTGAAATTTGAAACAGAGATTCCTTAAACATTTAGTAAAGTCAATACGATCGAGTTTTGCAATTTTGATTTTTGTTTTTGCGTAAATAATTAATTTGTGTACTGTTTGGGCCACCTCTTCAAATTTGTCATATTATAATCTTAATTTAAAATTTTCGAACGAGTACACCTAGAGAATAGATAAATTAGTCCGTATGCAAAAATTCATAACTTTATATTTTAAATAAGATGAAGAGGTATGTGTCGTAATTTTTAGATATGAAAACATAACTTTAGTAATTTATTCTAACAACCATTCAAGACTCAAAATAATTTCATTTTTTTATTTTTATTTTTATTTGTGTGTGATAAATTAATTGTTTTAGTAGATAAGTTTATGAAGGTTTTCTACAAATAATTTTTTTGGGTGAAATTTTAAAGCACCTTAATATCCCAAATATGTCCCAAAATACATATAATACATGTTCCAAAAAAGTTGCGGATGATGTACATTTAAATTTATGGGAATGTTTAAAATGAAAACGGCAAAGAAGAACATGCTTTGGCCATACAAGCAGACAATACTGACACAGACGAGATTCCTGAAATATCAGTTATTACAGACGGTTAGACCTATATGAACGTTTACTCCAAACGTTCATATAGGTCTAACTACAATGCTTCATCGGGAGTTGTCTGTATTATGGGGGCTGTTACAAAGAAACCTCTATTTATTGGCATAAATAACAAATATTGTTCATTTTGTCAAAAACACCAAGACAACTGTTTCAAAAATTATAATAAAAGTAGTACTGCTATGGAAACAGATATCATTGTAGAAGGATATTGCCAAAGTGTACATATAGTCGGAGAGCTCGCGTAAAAAAAAATGCAAGAGTTTTTGGAAGCTTGATATTTTAAGGTTGAGTTTCATTTCAATCATAAAAAGCCTGCCTAGAGTCAGCAGGTCCTCCATCGGGACACTTGGCGCTGAGACTCTCGCAAAGATGTAAAATGAATTAGCACCTCCAAGTTGTTTCGGAAAGCTCAACATTTGTATATCATTAGTAAATCTAATCTAAAACACAAATCCAACAGTCAGACTGCAAAATAACAGGACGTGTGGAATCAGCGCTACACTTTACTTGACAAAAAAATAATGCTAGCGCAAATGTTTTCTCAAGGCTCAAATATTGCCAAATCATTAAATTAATGTAAAAATATCACAAAACTAACAGTCAGACACATTTTTGTTTGGACCCTATCAGTCAGCAGTCGCTAGAAAGCAAGTGAGCGTATTTTACGGCGACTTGTTCTTGCTAAATTATTAATTGAAGATTTGCTGTCTTCACTTCTAGCGACTGCTGACTGACAATGTTCTAACCAAAATGCGTCTAATTGTTAGTTTTGTAATTTTTATATTTTAAATTAATGTTTTGGCAATATTTGAGCTCTGGTAAAACATTTGCGCTAGCATCATTTTTTTGACATGTATAGTGTAATGCTGACTCTACGCGTCCCGTTATTTTGCTATCCGACTGTAGGATTCGTGTTTTAGATTACATTCACTAATGATATATAAATTTTGAGTTTTCCGAAAACAATTAGGAAGTGTTAATTAATTTTACATCTTTGCGAGCGTCTCAGCGCCAGGTGTCTCGACGGCAGACCTGCTGACTCTAAACTAGCTTTTCATGATTAAAATGGAACTTAATTTAAAAATATCAAACACTTGCATTTTTTTGACGCAAGCTCTTGGTCTAATATGCATCAGTTAAAATACACGGTTCTTATAGTTGATGGCGATAGCAGTGTTTATCGAAAACTTGTAGATGCTCAACCAATCAAACAATTATAAAGAAGATAGAGTGTAAAAACCACATTTTGAGGAATTTGTGTGGTAAATTAAAAGAAATAGTTAGTAGAACTATTCTAACGGATCTAGAGTTCCTCTATTGCTAAGAGATCTATTATTAAAAATACATAAAAAAACTCGGGTAAGCATTGCAAAGGCAGTAGAGTACAGATGGAAAAAACCGAAGTCAGAAGCTGATAAAATCGTAATATTAACAAAAGATCTTTAAAACGTTCCTTCTCATATTTTTGGGGAACAACAAGATTGTGCATATTTGAAGTATTTTTGCCATCATCCTTTAATTGTTAACTTAACTGTGGAAAAAATGAAAACTTGTGGATTGTGGACGGATATTCACCATGCATTTTATAAAACAATTCAAAATGTGGCAAGTTTATTAACACAAATATTGTAGAATGCTATAATACAGTTGTTGCCAAATATGTGGCAGGCAAAAGAATTAATTATTGCAAGCGAGGTGGCTATAATCTGCAATGTAAAGCTGCTGCTTTGGCATTTACGGCAAAACATAAATATATTTCCATGCTGCACAAGAAAAGAATTGGAAAATATACAAAAAAATTTATAGCTAAAAAAGCAGTAATTCAAAATAGAATCAGACAAAATAAAAAGCGACTGGGAGCAGTTGTCTCATTTGATGTGGATTATGGACCAAATGCAGCTTCTAACAAAGAAGATTTGCCTGTAATGGAATATGAGCAAAAGAAGCTAAAATTTCTAAAAGAGTTGGAAATTACTCCAGAAAGATCCATTCAAATTGATTAAAAGCTACAACTTCGTGTGCAAATACAATAAAAGCATTTTTTTTTGGCAATTTTAAAGAAAGTATCGGAACGGCATATGGTATAAATCACGAACCTGCAGCTATCAAGGCACTAGAATATACAATTCATAAGACATTAAGAGAATGTGGTTTATTTGTGGATCAATGTCATCCATTTCTAGCTGCTAGTCCAGATGATTTAATTGATACGGATATAGTCGTTGAGATAAAATTTCTATTTAGTGCCCGAAATTTATCGCCAAAGGAAGGTATTTTACAAAAAAAAATAAGATTTGCACAAATAGATAATGATACCAATATTTTAAAAAAGAATCATCCATATTATTATCAAGTACAAGAGCAAATGCACATCACGGGGCGCAATTTATGTTATTTTGTAATATACACACAAATTAGAATTGAAATTATTAAAGTTGTAAAAGATGAGCTATTTTGCAAAGAATTTTTAAAAAGTTGACTATATATTTTATGAAAGTTGTTTGCTTCCAGAAATATTGGATCCAAGGCATTAACTATACGTAATCCGTCTAGAAACTAGAATGATTCATTGTATAGTGCAATCCTCATACGGAGTGAATGTTTGGTGGGAATATCTCTGTTTTGATTATAGAAATATTATATTTATTATATTTATTATATTATGAGCTATTTATTTACTTATTTTTATATTATTCATTACTAATAATAATAAATTCTATTTTTTGTTTTTTTTTATTTTTATAATTTATATCAGACCGGTTTCAATATAAAGGGTTTTTCAATAAAAAGTTTCATTTTGAATTGCAGGCTATTTGGGCAGCTGTCAATTTTGAAGCTTTTATCTTTTGACATTTGACAAGTAAAAACTACGCCATTATTAAAAATGGAACAATACACGCTTTAACAACGCATTAAAATTATTAAAATTTGCTACAAAAATAGTAAAATATGTTCAGTCACAGTTCGCAAAACTAATGCACTTTTTGGTTGTCGTAAAGCACCTTCTCGGCCGGCAATAGTAAACCTGGTAGAAAAATTTGAGCTGTTAGGACAAGTTTGTGAAGAATCGAAACCGTGTGCATCGATCAAGAACACATAAGAATATTGCTGATGTAGCCCGTAGTGTTGAAGAAAACCCAGGTTTGTCGATTCCTCGTCAATCTTTGGAATTAGACATTTCACAAACGACATTAGACCGTATTTTGCATAAAAAACTTAAGTCTCAAGGCTTTTAAAGTTTAGTTAACACAAGAACTCAATCCGGTCGATCACCATAAACGTTGTATCTTTGCTGATTGGGTCCTTCAAATGCATCAAAATGATCCAGAAATTCATCGAAAAATCATCTTCAGTGATGAGGCTCAATTTTACCTCGGAGGCTACCTTAATAAGCAGAATTGTCGCATTTAGGGCTCAGAAAATCGAAGAATGATAGTTGAAAAGTCTTTGCATTCTCAACGTGTCACTGTTTGGTGCGGTTTTTGGGCAGACGGTGTGATTAGACCCTACTTTTTCAAAAATGAGGCTGGTGGAACTGTTACGGTAAATAGATGGCGCTACCGAGCTATGATTAATAATTTTGTATGGCCTGAATTGGAAATTATTGATGTGGACGACGTTTATTTTAGCAAGACTGCGCTACGTGCCACACAAGCATCAAAACAATCGCAATTTTGCAAGAAAAGTTTCCTGACCGTGTTATTTCTCGAAAAGGTGACCACAATTGGCCACCGAGATCTTACGTGGACATACAGCCGCAAATGTGCAAATGTGCGAAATTGTCATGGAAAATTTCATAAAAATAATGTGGTACTGCAACCGTAACCGTGGCGGCTATTTGACTTTCAAATGTTAATGGCATTTCTTTTTCTTTACAATGAAATAAGCATTTATTGATTTCTCTTAAAAAATACCCGTTTTTTTTAAATTTTAAAATGAAACCTCTTATTGGAAAACCCTATACATATTTATATCATTTTCAATAATATAAATTAAAAATGGTATAAATATATCGAAACCGGCCTGATATAAATTATATAAATAAAAAAAGACCAAAAAATAGAATTTATTATTAATTAAAAATGAATTAAAATTTATTGTTATATATTTATTTATTTTGCGTCATAATTAATTAATATTGTCAATGTCATTTATTTTACTGTCAATATTATAATTATATTTATTTTCTATATTCTGCCCATAGATTCTGTGTCGCGAAACATATTTTATGTATGTACAGAGAATTAAAGTTTTATTTTGAAACATTTTTTTTTTATATTTATCTTTTACTTATCTATTCCTTGTATACAAAGATTCTGAATATTTTACAAAAGTTCACTTCTTTGAAATCACGTAATCACATAAAAATAAACAAATATATTTTGCCGAATTTACACGGCAGCAATTCAAATAGAAAAATGAAATACTCCATTGATAAAACTTTATTAAAACGTTTCGCATAAATTTATATAATATCATATTTAGTTTAAATTGTATTGTGATAAATTCAATATGTAGTTGAAAATGTGCGTATATCAGAATACTTAAGAAGTCATCGATTCAGGCAGAAAATACGCTTGAATAGACAAAACTTACTTTACCGTTTGGAACAATGCGGGGGTATTTAAATTTTTAACCAATAATGTAGCATAATATTTTTCTAAACATCACGCCTCAAACGCTCTTTCCCCTTACGGGCGCCCCTTTAAGAAACTAGAAAGACCGTAGCAAGGACCCTTAACGGCATTTCTTTGACAAATCAATACCTTTTGTGCCCAGAATAACTCTAATAGGTATAAGCATACCTGATGAGTTCTAAAAAACTTTTCCGTAGCTTTGTAAACCTGATTACTAAATATTTGGACTTTTTTTATGTCCGCAACGGTTCCTAGTAGCATTATTTTGCTTAAGTTTTTTTACAGGTATCTTAAGAAGAAAATCCAATCCATGTAGGTAAAATTCCAGTAATACTAAATTATAGTCGGAGCTTAGGTCATTGATTGTTCTAATCTCAGTTTGCAAGTTGTCGGTTTTTTTGTATTGCTACGTTAAAAATGTCCGCTCAGTGACCCGTGGCGTGGTAATAAGTAGGGTTGTGTTTGTGACCTTTCACGTTGGTTGTGAGACTGTCGTACGTTAGGTATTTAGAATTAAAACCCTCAACTATTATGATAAAAAAAAACCGTGATAAAAATCCGCCGTTTCAATAAGGTTACTTAAAAGTGCCCAGCTCTGGTACTTTTGGTCCATCTCCGACAAACCCATACGTAAACGAGATTGTAATTTTTAACTTGTGTTTGGGTCGGTAGTTCAACACACACACTAGCATGATGTCGATGTTCTGATAAAAAAAAAACTTTTCACTTTGCCTATTTTCATTGGAATGCTGTTCGTATTTCCAAAGCATACTTTTTAATAATACATTTTTGATTAAATATCGTTAAATTTAGTATTGAGAGCGGCTGTTTGTGCATTTGCATTTGCCGTTGTTGGACAACAATGGAGCACAGTATGATGCGTTTAAAAAAACCAGGACCGGTTTTAACCCAGAAACAGGTCTCACTTCCAGCGGAACGCAGTAGCAGCTCAAATCCATGATCTAAAAAAATAGATTTTTAAGATGGCGTCAAACTTTGAACAGAAGGACAAAGCTTTTTAAAACAATACTATAGGCCTCACTGTCACTATTGCAGCAACGGCTGCTGCCAATGCCAACGATGGCCCATTTAGAAGTCATCGCTAAACTCTGCATTCACTCTTGGAAAACGAAAGCAAACCCGCCAGCCAACTTCAAGTGCTCACAAAAATTTACTACCGCCGCTGATCTGCTGGACTAGCAATACCACAGCAGAAAATCCAGCATTATTAGCCAATCTAGATGTTTATACCATCGTTTAAAAAAAGCTACAGAAGATAAAAGATGAGTTTTTTTTCTTAATTCAATCTAACCTAATCCGTTTTTAAAAAAGGCACCGCCCCCGCTAAAAAGAGAATTGTCAACAAAACCTACACCAAGATAAAGTTTAGACCTACCGCTTTAGTCTTCAACCCCGCTTGTGAAACCAACACCTTCGACTTCAGTCATTTATGTTTTACCTTCCGGCATTTGTCTTGTCTAACAAAGACAAATTCAAAGCTATTCTAAGTATTTCAACAATAATAATATCGTAATACTATTTTTATGCAATATCCATGAGGGTATTCAAATGATCCCGGCTACCAGCGCGGACCATCGAAACAACAGTTTTCCTCAAATCCAAATGGGGCAAATTTTATACTTGGTCCATTCCCCAAAAAACGTTGCTTCAAAGTGGTTATCCAAAATGTTTTTCAAAACCTAACAGAAGCTGGGATTTGTCAACCCATATTTGCCAAATAGGAAATTTGGCACACTTTGCTCTAGTCTTTATCCCGCTAACTACCTAAGTTGTAAGTCCTACATCAAAATAATGGCATATATTAAAAGAAATAAAAAATACAGCACTGCCCAAACCAGCAACAGCCCAGGTCCCGTCTGTCTCCCAAAACTCTGGCTTCCGTAAAACTGCAACAGTATCAGCAAACTGATCGCTTACTAGCATGCTAACTTTACCAGCATCAAGGTTTTTGAGCTCTGGGTGCTCAAATGCGTCTTGGTTGGTTGCTAGCAGTAAATTTGCTCGTGCTGCTGCTACTGCTGTGCTAAAAATCCTAGCTACGCTATTGTTTTAAATATTTAAATACAACTTACGAACAGTTTGGAACGCTTAAAATGCAGTTAGAAACAATTTTAGAAGGTTTTAAAATAACTCCAATTAAAATTTTTAAATTATATTCAAAATTACTCACTAAAGTTAGAAACAGATGTGTAAATGCAAACAATTAGGAGAAACTCAAATTAAAATACAAAAAGGTGCATAATGGAATAGTTGAGTAGCAAAAAACTCAAACAGATCAACCTTAACCAAAAATACTTTATTACACTAAAACAGCTTAGAACACCTTAGGTGTAGTTAAGAAAAATATAAATGCAACTCAGAACTAGTAAAAAAACCTTCAATACATTAAAAAGTTCAATATTACATAGTCAACATCAGTATACTGAAAAATAACTTAGGTACAGTTAAAATATATTTGAAACAGGTCAATCATTTTAGTTGAACACAGTTCAGGTACAACTAAAAACACCTAAATTACATTAATTAAATTATTAGCTCAGTCCATCCTAAAACTATTTGCAACACTTTAACTGCAGTTCAGGTACACATTAGAACACTATACTACAATTTCTAATAGTTCAAAAAAGTTTAAAATTGATTAAAAATAGTTCACTTAATTCGAAAATGTTAACGTAGATTTATTTTTAAATAAAATAAGTGCAGTTGAACAAAGCTCTTGTACACCTTAGACAAACTTATTTATTATTGTAACTTATTGAACAAAATTAAAACTAGTTAGAAATTAAAATATAAAATAATAATTTATTTAAACTTAATTTATCGATCACAACGACCAAGGATCAAGCATAAACAATTGTTTCGGTTCGGTTGTAAGACCACGGCATTGCATGATTGCAAAAGACAAATTTGAATTATTATATCTGTGTTATCAACACAATAAATAATGCAAATAATCAAACAAATAACTGGTGGCGCCAGATAGTGCAATTTAATACAAAACGTCCGTATCGTAAGTCGGTATCATAGTTAAAAATTGCTCATTGCACTTAAGAATAATTTTGGTTCAACTAGTAACGCTTAAAAATAATTTAAATACATTAAAACAGGTTAGTTTCAACATAAAACAGCTCAGAATAATTTAAAAACAGTTTGAAACACTAGGTTGAGAACAGTCAGTACACTTTAAATCAATTTTTAATACTTTGAAAATAGTTTTTTGCATTTAGCACCTTTTTCCTCGTGGATGTTTTTTTAATTGTATTTTTTTATGCTTCCAAAACAACAAAATAAAATAATTGGAGCCCAGGACCCAATATTGTCAAACAGGTTGGTAAGTTGCCTTTTTTTTTTTTCTGTTTTTCCTTTTTCTTGTGTTGCGCCTTAATTGAACTCCCCTATCTCCATTGAGCGAAGCTGGCTCGTTGGCAAACGGACAGGCCAACGAAAACCGCTACGGTGTTGAAGACTCAAAAAGGGTTACTACCGAATGCCCAACGTGGGGCTCCAAAATTGTTACCCGCTTTCGGCATAAAGAAGCAAATCTGATAAAGGTTTGTTGTAAGATAGAAGACGCACGATGAACAATGAATGATTATGTTTCCCCAGATAAAGGTCCCGTGTTGGAAACGGATTTTGCCTATAGATGTAGACCTAAAGCATTGCGGGTACATGAATGTTATGAGTCACAGGATAGTTTAGATTTAGGTTATTTTGGGGATAGTTGCCAAAACAAGTATAGGGAGAGTTTGAGGGATAGGACCGCTGCCAGTCCGCTACTTAAATTGGTAAATAGTCTGAAGGCTAGGTTTGGAGAAGGTTTGGGTCAGTGGAAAGACAATCGTGGCATTGGTGCTAACAAGGTAGAACCTCAATCCAGAAATAACAAATTTACCAATCCCAATACTAATAATGTATCAAGAGTCAGTCCCAATGGAAATAACCAAAGGGTACCGACTAATAAAAAGGTAACTAATTCTGAGCCAAATGAAACAAATGATTTAACTGCCACAATAAAGTGTTTCAAGTGCAGTCAATTGAGTAATAGGGCCAAAGAATGTCCTGATAAAATAGTTAAGTGTTTTGGTTGCGGTAAAGTGGGTTACATTAGGTCCAATTGTCCAACATGTTCGAGAAACGAGTACGGGGGAAGGAGTTAGTTAGTCGACCTGAACCCCATGTAAATTCCGAGACCAACAAGTTAGATTATGTGTTTGAAGGTTTTAGTAAGAGTGATTGTCCGTTTGTGAAAGTAAGGATTTATGCATGTGAAATGAAAGAACTGTTAGATTCAGGAGCAAATGAAATTTTTGTTGAATTGGATAGTTGGGATAAATTAAAGACTTTAGGGTTACAAGTGGAAACTGGTAGTTATAATTGCACAGTAGCAAATAATCAAGTTGTTCCATGATAAGGTAAAATTAAAATCCCGATCACTTCTTCTTTGCGTGCCATATCCGCTTAGCGAACGTTGGCTATCATGTTGGCTATCATTATCTTATTCACTGCTGATCGGAACAGTGATTCTGTGGTTTGGCCGAACCATTGCCTCAGGTTCTTCAGCCACGATGTTCTGCGTCTTCCTGCGCTACGCTTCCATTTATCTTCCCTTGAATGATAAGATGTAGGGTATTGTATGTTTTGGGGTGTCGCATTACATAGGCGAAGTAGGAGAGTTTTCTGGTCTTGATGGTCTTGACAAGTTCTACCTATTTGTTCATCTTATTCATCACTGTATTGTTGCGGACTCTATCCACCCAGCTGATACGAAGCATGCGCCTATAGCACCACATTTCAAATGCTTCTAACTTCTTAAGAGTTGCTTCTGTTAACGTCCATGCCTTGACTCCATACATGAGAACAGAAAATACATAGCACCTCAGCATTCTCAATCGTAGTGTTAGGTTTAATTCGTGTCCAGTCAATACTTTCTTCATGCGGGTGAAAGCAGCTCTGGCTTGCTCTATACGGCAGCGAATCTCTAACGAGTGATCCCAATCATTGCTCAGAGTGCAACCCAGGTATTTTATTTTTTTGGTGTAGTCGAGAGGTATGCCGCCAACTTGAATATTATGGTTAGCCACGGCCTCCTTGCTAATAATCATGTATTTTGTTTTTTTTTTATATTCAGTTTTAGGTCATATCTATCACAAGTTTCAGACACCCGATTGATAAGTGTTTGTAGTTCTTGTAGACTATCTGCTATGAGCACTGTGTCGTCTGCATATCTTAAATTATTGAGTGGTAAACCGTTAATTCTAATACCTTCGTCAAGTTCTTGTAGTGCTTCATTAAACATTTCTTCTGAGTAAATGTTAAATATAAGTGGTGATAGAATGCACCCTTGCCTTACTCCTCTTTGTATTTCTACAGGTTGTGTAAATTTATCGCCTATTCTGACATTAGCTGTTTGCTGCCAGTAGAGGTTTGCAATTAGACGAAGGTCTTTGTCATCGATACCGGTAGATTTAAGTACCTCTATCATTTTGTTATGTTGTACCTTGTCAAAGGCTTTTTCAAAGTCGATGAAACACAAGAAGGCATTACAGTTCACATCTCTGCACCGTTGTATCATCACTTGTAAGCTGAATAGTGCTTCCCTAGTACCGAGGCCTTTACGAAATCCAAACTGGGTTTCTCTTATGTGTTCTTCTACCTTACGATAGATTCTTTGGTGTATTACACGCAGGAATATTTTTAAAACGTGACTCATGAGACTTATTGTACGGTGGTCGCTACATTCTTTTGCATTTGTCTTTTTCGGTATTGTGACAAATGTCGATTTTAGCCAGTCTGATGGAATTATCCCTGTATCATATATAGAGTTAAATAATTCTGTTATAAATCTCATTCCATTTTCTTGCAGTAATTTTAGTATTTCAGTAGGAATCTCGTCTGGGCCTGCAGCCTTTCTGTTTTTTGCGTTGTTTATTGCCCTTTCTACCTCTGATCTAGTTATAGGCGGGCCAGTGGAGACAATCTGTATTTTATGATTTTGTCTTTGATTGTCGGCAAATAGATCTTCAACATATTCTTTCCATCTGTTTAGTTTTTGATCGATTTCTGAGATGAGGTTGCCATGTTGATCCGTTAGTTTATCTTGGCCTGTGTTTCGTCTAAAACCTGCCGCTGCTTTTACCTTTTTATGCAATTGGAACATATTGTGTTTCTCGACGCACTCTTCGATTTCTGCGCATTTTTGCGTGAAGCATTTTGCTTTGGCATTTCTTATTTTTCTTCTCAGTTCAATATTTAGCTCTTTATATTTATTTTTGTCTTTGTTTTTATAGTGTCTTCTCATCTCCATGAGGTCTAACAATTCATCTGTCATCCATGTTTTCTTTTTCTTTTTGGTTAGTCTATTTTGCTTCAGTTCTTCATTTGTTATTTTGTTAGTGATATTTTTAAATTGAGTCCATCTTACATCAATCTGAGCTTCATCTGTTAGCATGTTTCCTAGTTCTCTTTCTATCCTTTCACTAACTTCGTGTCGTATTACTGTATCCTTCAATCGGTCTATATCTAATTTTTCTGGCCTTTTGGGTTTTGGTACTTTCTTCAGGCGAGCACTAATCTGTGCTATCAGTAAGTTATGGTCTGAGGTTACGTCGGCACCAGGAAAAGTTTTTACAGATTTCACTATATTTCTATACTTCTGGTTGATTGTGATATAATCATTTTGGTTGCGGGTAATATTGATTTGCGAGTCAGCAGGTGCTCTCCATGTGTATAAGCGTCTTTTTGGTAGTTTGAAATACGTGTTTGTTATCGCCATTCTATTTTCAATGCAGAATTGTACTAATCTGCTGCCTCTATCATTCCTTATTCCTAGTCCATAATCAACGACGATGTTTGCTTCTCTTCCTGATCCTACTTTAGCATTAAGATCTCCCATGACGATTGTGATATTATTGTTTTTTGTGTGTTTTATTAGATTATCTAACTCGGTGTAAAATTCTTCTATTATATCATCCTCGCATGCAGATGTTGGTGCGTACACTTGAATGATATTAATATTAACAGGACTAGCTTGTATTTGTAGCATAACTATTCTATCTGATACTGGGATGAAATTTAGTACTGCTCTGTTGACCTCTTTGTCAACAATGATTGCGACTCCATTGCGGTGATGAGTACTATCCTCGCCTGCATAGTATATGGTATGATCGTCAATTACGCATTTTCCCGTATTTGGCCATCTCATTTTGCTGATACCTAGAATGGAGATTCGCAGCCTCTTCATTTCTTTGATGGTGTTGTGTATTTTTCCAGGCTCATACATACTTCTAACGTTCCATGTTCCTACGTTTTTGTTAAAAGATCTTCCAGTTTTTATTTTCATAACTTTATTCAGAACTGTCCCCCCCGGAGATCCGATTGGGGGATTTTTTACTCCGGTATATTTATTCTTGATATTAGCCATGATGATAATTTTACTAGAGATATCCCGAAGGATCTTTACTGCAGTGGTTTCCCGTTGCCTTCTGCATCTTTATGCCATTGATCATTTCTTGATTCATCTGCCTTTAGGGACGATTTCTCGTCCCACGGACAAAAAGGTGCCCTTACTCTTGTCAGCTCGTCCACCCGAAGCTGTTGGCCAACAAGAGGTGTCTGCTTATCCCGGCAGACATTCGGTCGACAGAGCCTCGTTAGTTTTCTAGCAGGGTGTACTACGTGCAAGTTAAGTTGTCGTTTGGGTTGCTTTTAGTTTAGTACCATCACCCCTTACACCCCATCCCGATCACATTGGAAAATAAAACTCACATTTTTCACGTGTATGTTGAGACATGACATTATTTTGGGTACTACTTTTTGGGCTACCATGGGTAGAATACCAATGTTAAGGACAAAAGAGTGGCATTTTGAAGCAAATTCTAGCTTAGGAGTGAATTTAATAGAATCTGAAGAAGATTTGTCCATTTTACAAAAACAGGAGTTATCTAGTGTGGTCAGTGAGGATTTTGATTCAAATAAAGATATTGAGTAAGGGTGTACTAGTTTAATCCACCATAAAATCACTACTACCAGCCTTCCAATTAAGTCTAGATATTACCCAGTCAGCCCATTTGTTCAAATACGTATAGATGAAGAAGTGAGTAAGATGTTGAGCTTGGGAGTGTTCGAAAAAAATGTGAGCGGTTGAAGTTCGCTAATTTTAATGGTCCCAAAATCAGATAAATCTTCTAGATTCTGTGTGGATTTCAGAAAATTAAATAGTAATACGTATCCAAACCATGAGCATACCTACTGCCTTATATAAATGCCATTCTCGATACGTTGGGTGGTGGTAAATATCTAAGCAGCTTTGACATCAAAAGTGCCTATTAGCAGATTCCTCTTGATGATGCTAGTAAACCCTTCACTGCTTTTACAATCCCTGGGCGAGGATTGTTCTAATTTAATCGTATGCCATTCGGGCAAAGCGGTGCTCCAGGAACATTCCAAGCGTTGGTGGATAGGGTTTTTGGTCTTGAATTAGAAAAATGTAAATTTTGTCGAAGCGAAGTCAAATATCTTGGCTATATTGTGAATCGGTTAGGGATCAATATGAATCCAGATAAAGTAAAAGCAGTTGTGGAGATACCATGTCCAAATAATGTGAGAGATGTTACATCAATATTAAGCATGATGTTATAGTACTGAAAGTTCATACCAAACTATTCTGAGGTTGCGGTACCCTTGACAGAACTTAATAAGAAGGCTGTAAAATAAAAGCAGGAATTCCTTTGTGCCCTATGGAGGTGTTATCTCTAGGGCGCCAAGTTCACAGTCATAACAGATCATTACAGCTTGTTATAGCTGGACCACTTGAAAGACCCTCAGGGATGCCTGGGTAGATGGGCTCTGAAGATGCAACAATATGAATTCAATATTGTGCAAAGGAAAAGAGCATGTAGTGCCCGACTGCTTGTCGAGAAAGTTGTGGAGGACTCTAGCATGAATGACAGGTGGTATGTTAAGATGTGTGCTAGAGTGAGAGAAAAACCATTAGATTATATGAACTGGCGAGTGGTTGATGGGAGGCTGAACAAGTGTATTGACAACAAGAAAGAAGACTTTAAAGATGAGTGGGAGCAATGGAAATTAGTGATATCTAAAGGGTTGCATCCGTAACTTCTGAAGGAACTTTATGATGACCCCAAAGCTGGTCATATAAGTATTTATAAAACCTACCAACGGGTTGATGTCAAGTACTACTGGCCTAAGCTTAAAACTAATATTCATCGTTACATAACCAAGTGTGTAATCTGTTGCCGACACAAACCCAAACAACAAAAGCCTGCAGGTTGGATAGGTAGCAGGCCCACAATCAAACGTTGTTGGCAAATAATTAGTACAGACCTAATTAAACCATGGCAGTAAAAAAAAGTTTTGTGTTAGGTGTTTCGGATTATTTTATCAAGTTTTCTATATTCTTCCCTTTACGAGCTGCCATCACGGCAAATGTTTGTAAACTGTTGGAAGACAATGTATTTTTACTTTTTGGCGTCTCCGAAATTCTATTAACTGATAATGGAGTTAAGTTCAAAGACCTTATAAAAGAGTATGGGGTCAATGTCATATATAATGCTGTTTACCATCCTGAAAGTAATCCCTGTGAGCGAGTTAATCGGGTTATCAATACCATGATAGCATCCTATGCTGGTAAAGATCAAAGAAAGTGGGATCTAAACCTGCCAAAACTAGGGTGTGTAATCAGAACAGCTTAACATAAAGTTACCAGTCAAACTCCTTATTTTGTTAATTTTGGCAGAGTTAATTTTGAATGGGGATAAATATGAGGAACGCAGAGTAAAACAAAGTATTGTTGGAACTAGGGCAGATGGTGCAAAGTGTGTAGTTAAACAGTTAGAAGAGTTACATACATATGTGGCAAAAAAGTTAAAACATGCACATCTTAAAACTAAAACACGTTATAATCATCAGACATCATAATGTTACCTATAATGTAGGAGACCAAGTGTGGAAGCGAGAGAAGCAGTTATCAAGTGCTATCAAGCTTTTTAATGCTAAGATTTGAGAAAAGTTCTCCGGTCCATATATTGTCCAACAAAAACTGGGCTTCGTGACTTATGAGTTGGTTGATTATACTGGGCGTTCTAAAGAAAATGTAAAAATTTAACTCAAATTTCATTTAAAACAAATCAATTTTAATTAGAACAACTTGGAACAAGCATAGCTCAGATGAATTTTAGAACCTTTAAACACAACTTATATCTAATTAAAATATTAACAACTTCAGTAGACTACTGAACATCTTAGAATAGTTCAGGTGCAATTGTTAACATTTAAGACCTATCCACATCATA
The DNA here is from genome assembly GCA_963932245.1 of Tachinus rufipes. NCBI lineage: Eukaryota > Metazoa > Arthropoda > Insecta > Coleoptera > Staphylinidae > Tachinus > Tachinus rufipes. Next base: position 60,388,857 of record OZ010748.1, read on the forward strand.
TCAAAACCAGAATATTAACTAAAAATACATTAAAAGCAATTCAGAACAGTGGCTTAGTTACCTGAAATCAAAAATCTGAAATGCAATAGAGCCCACACTACAGCAAAACGTGCAAAGAGAGTAATAGATTTTAAATTTTTTATTTTTTTTTATGCGTTCTTTAAATATCAAAATAAAAATAAATAAATTTACTATCAGAAATAAAATTTTATTTTAAAACTTATATTTAAAATATCTTCATACATTTTTTTGTCTAAATACAAATAATACATTAGTTGGTCACAATTTTAATGAATTAAAACAAACGTTTACCAATAGATAGTGATTTTGGTTTAATTTCTCCATACCAGGAAAGAGTAAAAATCTCTTCAGTGCTTTCGGATAAAGTGAAACTTAGTTTATACTTTCCAAAAGGCATTGCAGGTGGATATTTAGAAGGGTCTGGTATCATATTTTGAATGTAATAAACTCCCTAAAAGTTAAAACAATTATTATTTGTTATTGTAGATTACTAATAAACAACTTTACGGCCTTTACAGGACATTTAAAATTGCCTTCTTTAAACATCTCACTAATACCATATTTATTTTCTTTCATTGCTTTACAAAAAGATATAGCAAATTTCAAAGCTGGAAATAATTTGTACTCATTAGATTTAAAAACATATGTTGTAACGGTAAACTAAAATATAAACTTAAATTAATTATTTTTACTGATAATAATTTTTAAAGTTACCATTGGCTTATCGACATTTTTCAACAGAGTCATATTTGTAGCAAATGTTCTAGTAGTTCTATTGTATTTGGTATTAGAAGCGGAGATGTTGTTTATATATTTATCATTTTTCTTGTCCAAAGTTATATGACTACTTTCTATAGTATACATATTGTCTGCAAAGATGACCTAAAATAAGTTGTTATTATTATAATAATATTAGTTAAAAAATAATCATACATTTGTAAGCAAAAACACAAAAAATAACTTCAAATACATCTTCCTGTATGTATAGTTAGGTAATAACTAATACAATATTAAAATCAAACAAAATTTATAGTAGTTTAAATAATGTTATTTTAAATGTATATTGTTTATAGTTGAAATAAAAATGACCTTATTGCATTAATTTATTTTTAATGTATTTATAATAATATTAATTATAATAAAAATAGATTTTTTCAGTAAATTATATAAATTAAAAAAAGGCTTTTGTTTAATTAGTTAATAATATTGATGGGCAAATTTTAATAAAAAATAATTTATGTTTTTTAATTGAGATTTAAAATATTGTGTTTGTGTAAGTCTCATATGCTTAAAATATGACGTAACATAATTAAATTTTAAAAACTCCGTGTACATTATCTTTGAAAAGACACTTTGCTTATAACAACATTGTGGTCTCAGTAGTACGTCATCTTTGCCTCCTTACCATCGTTTTCAGGGCAATTCTCGTTTTTAGCAGGCTTGTTTCACACTTATGCGCTTCTATTCGGTTTGGTTTGTTAATGGCTATTTTTCGGTCGCTGCCGACAAGTGAAACGGTGATTCGGTTTCTATTCGGTACCTAATAGAAATAGTAGAATACTCCCTCAATACGAACAGGTTTTACCAGGAAACTTGTGTTCATGAAACAGGAAGCAATCAAGGCATTCACACACGCACGGTTCAGTTTGTGGTTTAACCTAATAACAAAACCTATAAAAATATAAAGATAATTTTAAGACTCATGAAGCAAGGAAAAATATTTGTGTTAAAATTTTTATCGACTTTGATGAATTTAACGTCAATAAAAGTATAGAATTAGGTAAGTATTGAAAAATGTATTTTGATAAGAATTGTATTTAGGTAAATCAGATTTTAAATAATTGCCAACTCATTGAACCTACTTCAGTCATGAAGTATCTTTCAATACATTTTTTACATTTTTCTCCTCATTTTGCTCGAGGGGACATCTTCAAAACCCGAGATAGACAACGTGTTTTTTATTTTTAAACTATTTTGCTCTCGTACAAAATTGTACAAAACTACACAACATTCTTTCACTATAACCATAGCATACTTAGGATCCAAGTTAATTGCGCAATTTAAGATTGTTGATTTGTTGTTAAGTATTCCAAAAGACATTTTAAAATTCTGTGTGCCTAGAAGACACCTATTTTCAGGTAGATGGTGCCGTTAATAATAGATCTCTATAGTTGACAGATTGAAAAAACGTTAGAATTACAGTTTTTCCCATACGTTCTAACATAAGCGTAAACAAATCGGTGTTCTACATCAGCTACTGATATGCATTGAGTTGAGAGCAAAGAGTTCTATAACTAGAGATTCTAAAAAGCGTTTTGCAGTACAATCTCAGTATTCTTGCATCACAACACACCATTTCCTTCTGATAGTGTACGCTGCTTATACATTGTTTAAACGGCAGCTTGGATTATCTAGTTGTAGAACTCTTTGGTTGAGAAAGTAAACAATCCTTATATGTTACAAATCTTAAATCGTCTTTCAAAAAACCTGCATAGAAAAAAAAAATTGATTCTGTTAAATTAGAAATGAATGCAGCCTTAAAAAAAACACAAAATTGGCTACAGATGGCAATTAGTAGAATACTAGATTTTACTGTATGTATCCTATACGTGTTTAATAGATGGTAGGTTAATCTTTTATATTACTCTCCAATTATTGAACTATTTTGTAGTCGTTTTTTTTTATATTGTTTATTCTAATCACTATTTATCACTTTGTAAATTTGTTTTTAAAAGACTACTTTTTTGTATATTAATCTCATCTACTTAATTTTTTTAAATTTTTTTTAGTTTATAAACTTATAATTTGTTTTTTTATTAATCAACTACTTAATGATGCTACTGAGTGGTGAAATAAACCGCAGTTTATCAAGTAAATCTTTAAAACCTAAAATCACATATGTTTTAATAATTAATATCTTGAACTCTTCCTCCTTTCCAATCTGTTCTTGAACTGTCCGTATACAACCGTAGAAATTTCTGCCTGCAAATCAATAAACTTGCTGCATAAAACATCTTAAGAAGTTTTTTTTTTGTTCTAGTGGTAGGCGTAAATCTACCGACAACATAACGTAGCAACGCAAATACGTTTTATTGTCGGTAAATATTGGACTCCAACTTGCAGCAAAAATTCAGTGCAGAACTTGTTCAAAATACTCTCGTACTTCCGCCTACAGAAAAGTCTTCATACGCCAAAATGATTAAAAATATAAGAAAGCAAGTCAACGTCACAGAAGTAAAATTAAAAAAGCACGCAACAAAGACTTTTAAAGAAATCTTCACAAAAAACCTGAAGGCCGGGCTCTTATCTCAGAATTAAACAAAAACAAAGTAAGAAGCAACAGATGGTAGCTATCAAACAAAATTGTAATGTCCATATACGTGGCAAACACTCAGAACAAAACTTGCAAAATGGGAAAAAAAAGGCTTTGTCTAGATAGTAGTAGGAGAAACAAACATCTACTCCTGCTACATATCACTAAACAGCAACCTACCCCAAATAAAACACTACCTAACATAGCTAGAAAAAAAGCATAAAAACAAACAAAACGCAATACACTTTAGTCGAAGAGGATTTTAATGTCATAGCTTGCCAACCCCCATCACCCCAAACGCAGAATTAATAAAAAAGCATGCAACAACACGTACAAAAAAAGGCCACAACCAATGCACGTAAATCCATCTACTGGTGGACCACCGCCATGCTGAAAAATGCCTTAAAGTCAAAGTTCACCGGGACAAACGGTAATCCATAAGCTAGTAACAATAAAAAAACGCTAAGAGACAATACATAGAGATAGACCCTAAAGCAATACCCACCTGCACTTTGAAAAAACGACCGCAAGCAGTAGGCTGAAACTTGGCATTTTACCGGAAGTCGCCAAAGCAATTGCCAAAAATCTTGGAAATATGATTTGGTGATTTGCGGAGTTTTAAATTACATGACACAATCAAAAATATTTTTGCCTTAGTAAAAAATCAAAAAAATTACACTAATAATTCCTGAGAAACAAAGATCTACAGACCAATATGTCTCCTAAAAGTGATAGACAAATTTTTAGAACAATTTTACTAAATAAGTGACTCTTGAAAAAAATTGAAGTAAACGGAAAACTGGTCAACATGTAGTTTGAGTTTTAAAAGGGATAATCATCATGCAATCCATACAAAAACTAGCGGTTGAAGCCAACAGAAAGCAAGAGTACGCCGCACTCGTAACTTTGAACGTACAAAATGTCTAACTCGGCAAGGTGTAGAAAGATAAAAAATAAGCTCATTAAGAAAAAGTGAAAAGTTACCTGCACGACAAAGAGATCCTGATCCATACCATAGGGCTTTGTCATTGGGCCAACACTCTGGAACATCCTATTTGTCGTTGTACTAAGAATGGAACAACCAGAAAAAAACCCATTTTGTGGGATACGCCAATAATCTGGCAATGGTGATCTCTGGAAAAAGAAGAAAAGCTATAAAAGATGATATTGAATATTTGGTATTATAAAACTAAGGTGGCGTTACTAAACACAAAAAAAACTTTGAAAAACGTCGAGGCCAGAATAGAAAACGTCAATGTGGGAAATACCAGGAAATTGTGTTTGGCCGTAATATAAATTTTGGCCTTTACATCGAAGTCATTATAAAAAATGCAGGCAAAGCACCAAGCGCTCTAAGCAAGTGCCTTAAGCAAGCTAATGACCAACCTGGGCAAAACCATGGCGGACAAAAGAAGGGCCATTTACTTGGTGACCAACGCAATCTTTTTGAATGCGGCACTAGTGTGATGCAAATACACAAGGACCGCCAAACACAGAAAAAAAATTAAAACAATCGCAGATTGCAGACTGCAATACGCATTGCAACCGCTCATAGAACCGTGTTTACAAAGGCAATACAAGTAGTAGCTAGCAAAATCCTTAAAATGGGAACAAAAATGGTACAAAGAAAAGCTCACTGAAAAGTGAACAGAAACACTTATCCCCAAAGTGGATCCATGCCAAATCAGAAAACACTGCAAATTAAACTACTTCCAGGTTTTATTTGATGAGGATGATCATTACGTATAGCGACAATTGCATGTACTGCAAGAAAGTGAACACGCCTAAGCACACCATCTTCTATTGCTCGAGATAAACTGAAGAGAAAAAAGCACCATACTGAGCACAGGACAGGGGTTAACAAATACTGAGGACATTGTCTAGCATGTTATGCTTAAAAGCAAAAATAAGTGGGTGTAAATGGTGTCCCATATATTTTTGCTTTTAAGCATAATATGCTAGACAATAGTATTTGTTAACCCCTGTCCTGTGCTCAATATGGTGCTTCTCTCTTCAGTTTATCAAGTTACAAGTAAAAGCTATAATAAAAAAAATAAAAAGAATAAACAGAGTTGCTGCAAAACAAAATATCCAACACGTTTAATCAAAAACTAGTCCAAAAATGCAAAATACTTTGCATTTTTAGACTAGTTAATTAATATGTGCTAAAAATTCAAAAAAATTTAAAAAAAAATATTTTGACGCACGTAATTCTGGATTTTTGCAAAGTTTTGATTAGGTTTTTTAAGGCAGTAAAAATGCATGCACAAAATTTTTGTTTTAAAAGACAAAAAGTTTTTGATTCTGTTTCTTTGTCCAATGTGTTTGTAGAGATCTGTAGTTGACGTGTTATAGCGGACGCTATCAAGATTGTTCAGTTACAGGCAATTGTTGACAAATGTATTTATTCAAACTGCAATATTGTTTACCGTGATTGCAAAAAGGTGCAACTTATCTTAAATTTTTGCAAAACATTGTTCTCATACATAAAGTCTTTAAATTAATAGTTCCTACTCTTACTTAAAATTTGCAATTATGCATAAAAGATTTTATATAAAAGGGTATATAGCTCTTAAATGTACGTGCTTGCAACGTTTTTAAATTTTTATATTGCTAACTTATATCATACACCTTTTCTAGATCTAAATAAAGATGATCATAAATACTAAGGTTTTGTTTTAAACACGCCTGGTGGATGCACTAAAGCACCCCCACTAGATTACTTAATTTAGTAGTAAGTAATATTGGTCTGTAACTGTAAACGTTATATAGATCGTTTCCTTGCTTCAGCAATAGCAAGATAATATACTTATTTTAACATTCTACGTACATTTGCTTTTTCATTTTAAATTGTAGGATTTTAACACCTTTTACAGTATTTCCAGAATGTTGTGGTTAGTTTTTGGAAAAGGCTAACTTAGCAAACACTACTTACTCTAAAGAGAATATTATGACATGGCAAGTCGTGCTCCCAGTGAATAAGCACATTCAATGGTGGAGAGCAGCAGCGACCCTAAAGACTAGACTGGACTTGATCCAAATTTCACCAAGCAAAAACTGAATAATGGTTTTACCGGCTATTGTACTGCAATGGGTAAAGCAACGAGACACCATTTTATTATAACTTTATAGAATTACCATAATAGACAACAAATTAAAAACCTCCAAAAAAAATTAAAAATAGAAACATGAAATGTAAGAAGTATCTTTCAAATAAAAAAAAAATACAATGTTGTAGCAGAAATTGGAACACTAAAACTTAATATACTAGGGCTCAGTATCATACGATGGTATGGTAAGATAAACACTACATTTACAACGACATACTGTACTTTTTTAGAACTAATAAAGAAGACACAAAACATAGACATAGAGTAGCAATAATAATAAAATACACTCAAAAGTCAATAGTATCCCTTGTACCACTGTCTAAACGTGTTATGCTTTTACAACTACAAACACAAACGGAAAAATTAAACAAAGTATATGCCTCAACACTAAACAAAAACCACAAAGAAAATGAGTAGAGACCGGATTAAAAAGCATTAAAAATACGAATAAAAGCGCTTAAAAAGGCATGAAAATGTAACTAAAAAGCATTAAAAAAGCACCAAACATGTAAAAAAACTTTAAAAATCCAAAACTATAAAATATTTTAATAACAGTTTGAGTGATGATATTTTTCACACACATTTTAAAGAATATAAAAAAACTTTTATATAACTAAAAAAAACTATCTACAAAAACAGTTAATAATTAAATGTTGCTCTAAGTGTTTAACTGTAAAATTCTGTCTTCAATCACTTAAAATGTTTTTGAAGGGGAAAAGACTTTTTTCAACATGCAAACTTGTTATTGGTGCATGTTTAAATTTTGCTTTAAAAGCTGGATTCATATCGAAATCTGGAACATTCTCTCCACTCAAAATACTGTTTATTTTATTTAATGTAGATAAACCTCCATTTTTCAAAAATACATCTTTGAATTTTGATTTCACTGTTTGCCTAATACAGCCTAATAATTTTAAAATTGCATCTTTGAAATCTATAATTGTACTTAGACTTTCATTCAACGTATTTTCCTGTTTTCCTAGCGATTTTATGGCATGACTCACAAAACCGAAAGCTAAACTATTTTGAAGTTTTTTATTTTTTAGAACTGCTTGACAGTTTTTCACTGACTTACTAGCAGGATCCAAAAATTGTATTACAACGTTTTTAATTTTTTTTAAATTAAGAGAATATCCGACCTACCGACTGTTTTAGGAATTATAAAATACAGTTATTTGACTTGCTTGAAGAGGTGGCACTAAAATAACTTATGAGCTCAGTCGGGATTTACAGAATTATATTAAACTTGTCTAAATAATATTATAAAAAGTATGCAAAATCTCGATACGTAAATTTTGCTAAATAATAAAATAATATACGTTTTTTTATTTACATTTCAATCCACTAAATTTCATAGAAGAACTGATTTATCAAAAAGAAATGTACCAAAACTGAAAAAAAGCTTAAAAATAAGGACAAAATTTTAAAATAAGCACCAAATTAAAAAAAAAAAGTACTAAAAAAGCATAAAAAAGTAAAAAAATTAGTGCCAAATGATTACATTCTTCACAACTCGTGCATATATTTAGACATAATTTTGATGCTTTAACTATTTAGCGTAAGCATAATAGCTAGGAATCCGTTCTCTAATGATGGGTGACTTAAATGCCAAAATTGGCAAAAAAAGACACATGGATATGTAGAAGGTTAGAGATTGAGCTAAAAACTGCCTAATAAAATTTGCAGAAGAGAATAAAATGGCTAAAAGAAATATACAAATTCATTTTGAATGTTCTTGTGTTTTCCAGCTATAATTAGACAACAATTCTTTCTTAATTAGCTTTTGGTTTGTTACTAGACTCTCAAACTGTTGTAGACCGGTCAACGTGCGCAGCAAGTCAGAGAAACCTGCAAATCCAGTATTACTTAATATATTATACATCTTAATAATCTAAATAATCTTGCACTTTATATGGTTCAACTTCAATGACAAAATCAAAAACAGCATTCATTTAGCAAGGCATTAAAAAATTTTACACTAAAGTAGAAAAACGCTCATCGTTAGTTTGTGCATTGGATATAAAAGATCTTTTTCAAATCTAGATTCAGGTCTGTTACTGTTAGTTAGAAATTAGTTTTTGTTTTTTTGACAAAATTTAATTGTTTCAAAAATGAATAGTCTGAGTACAGTAAACAGATGATTATTTTTAAATATTCCTCTGCAAGATTTTGTGTGTTTTTTGTTAAATCTTATTCTAATTACACGTTTTTGATTTTTTAAAATATTGTCGATTTTTAAAGTAGTCTCTCAGTGTATCATTCCAAACCTGCAACTTGATAAAAATATAAAGTGATAAACTTGTTGTAGTACTGGTATCCCGACTGTTTCCTTTAATACTCGTATACAGTAGCAGATTTTACTTGTTTTTTTGATAAAACTTTTATTTGTTCTTTCCAACATAAAATGTTATCTATGTGGACTCCTAAAAACTTTATACTTTGGAAAAACTTGCCAACATTTACTCCAATATTAGATATGTCATATGGTTTCTTACTGTTGTTTGCTCTAAAAAAGACGTAAGCAATTTTACTTTTATTGAGAACTAATCTGTTTTGGCTGTTGCTTTATTTGCAAAGCATTTGTTGAATTGATTAACTAGGTTAAAAACATTATTTGTATCAATATCTAACCTATTATCCACATCCTTTCCCGTGAGTTCTTTTACAATTTGCCACGTTACATTTTTGTTGTTTTCTGTTCTTAAAATTTTTTGTTTATAGAATTTTTTTCTTTTCGTTCTTTAATAGTTTATTATTTTTGTGTTTATATTTTTTTAACAATTGTTTACATTACAGCCAGTATGTGGATAGTACACTGAATATTGATACCTTATTTTTGCATTCTATTATTTCTTTGGTTTGAAATGTGAGTTTTTTTCGTTTTTATTTAGTTTTATTAATGGAAATGCTTTATTGAAATAATTTATATACGTGGACATAAAGTTAGAAAAACTTATATTTATATTTGGTTCATTTATTACTGAATGCCATTGTTCGTTACTAATGTTGTTACAAAAAAAATTAATTCGTTAATTAAGTATGTCTTACTCTGGTTTTGTTGCTTTGTTGTTGATTTTGTCGCAAACTCACCACTTGCAGTGTGATCCGAAAAAATTGAATTCATCACTTTTGTGCTGCATTTGATTTAATATTTGTAATTATGTTATCCAAACAAGTTGATGTTTCTGTAATTCTTGTCGGTTCATTTATTAAGAGCGAGGCCCCATAAGATGTAATGATATTTGTAAATGTTTTTGTTTCCGCACTGTCTACTAATATGTCTATATTGAAATTGCCCTCAATCATGTACCGCAGGTTTGTGGCGTATACTAGCTCTAACAGTTCACTTAGTTTTTGTATAAACTGGTTAGCACATGAGAGTGGAGTGCGATAGATCACTGCAATTAATACTTAATAATTATTAAATTCACAGATTACGATTGTGCACTCAAACACTGTTTCTTTGGCTAATTGGTTAATTTTGGTTACTTCTTTTACATTGATGTTGTTTTTTACGTATATTGCTGCTCCGCCGCGCTGGATTGCTGTTCTGTAGTAAAAACTGCCTAATTTATATCCTCCAATTTGTGTATGTTCTGTGTTGCTATCTAGCCAGTGTTTGGTAATGCATAAAACCATAACGTTATCTTCTTTATTTCTTTATTTCTTAATGATTGTATGTTTTGATGCACCAGTTTAACACAATTAGTTTTATGTGTTAAGTTGCTGCATTGCTTGTTTTGTTTTTGTTGAAAATTTATTTTGTTTGGGGTATCTATTTTTGGGAAATAATATTTATCATATTTGTATGCCTTTAGGCCAAACATCTAGCAATCTAAAGGTGCTTTCCATACTCATAGACTCCTATTTTAAATGCTTTTCCCATTGTTTCAGTTCTCAACTTGAGTTCTTTTCAAATGTATTTTTCATTTTCTTTTTTGTTTAAGCAGTTATTATATCGGTACTTAAAACTTTACTGTCAAGGTTAGCTATAAAAATCTAAGCCACTTTATCAACGACTTTTAACTTTGTTATGGATGGCCGATTTAATTCTATGTTTGTTTCACCTGTTGCGATTTTTTTTCAAATTTTGATTGTGTCGCTTTCTTTTTACTTCTTTCGATTGTTCATTATCACTGTTCTTTAGCCTTATTATTTTGTTGAATTTCAGTTAGTTTGTTACTGCTTCCACTGCGCTGTTGACTGCCATTTTAGTAATTGTTCCGCTATCTTTGTTTGATGTTGACCATTGATTCTCCGGTGGTTGGCTGATTGATTTTTCATTTTGCACAATATATCCGTCACTGGTACTGTACTGCCATATTGTTTACGTTTATTTAAAGTTGTTGTTGACGCCATCTATACTTTCTCTGTGGTACTGTTTGTTTTAAACTGGTTGTTTGTTTGTGTTTCTATGCTTATTATTGCAATTGCTTTCCATTTGTACTTTTTGAAGATTACTTTTTTCATACAATAATTTATTGTTTTTTTTAGTACATACTTCTTATCTTGGATCTCTATAATTAGTTGTTTTAACATCTGGTATTCATTTTCAAGAGTTTCAATTTTGGTAATTTTCATGATCATTTCCATCTCATTAGTTTCATCTTCTACTAAGGTTAAGAAGCACGTGGTTGCTGTTTGCGTTTTTTTACCTTTAGGGTAGCATACTAGGTGGAAAGTTGCCTCACACGTTAAGCACTGCACTTTTACAATTTTGTTTTGGCAATATTTTTAAAAACATATTATGCTTTTAGTGTCTGTAGTTTTCTGTGGCCGTTCTGTGGACAACGCCGTGTCACCCGCCATTTCGTTAACTGATACGCATTCTTTACAGATCCATTTGTATTTATCTATGTAAATTAGCTCGGACATAAGATTGAAGCACTTTTTGTGTACACCACGATTGCATTGTACACATTGCACTGTTTTTTTGTAGGATGATACAAAAGGAGCATGTGTTCTTTGTTGATTTTTTACTATGCACACTTTCACCGTCTTCATCTTTGGTAGCCATCTTAAAAGATACTAAATATTATCAAGTAGAAGACTTTATAAATGACTTCCCTACAACACACTTTATTTTAAAAATAGAAATTTGTTTTAACTCTACGGTTTTTCAACACATTTTTTATTAATAGTTTGAGAAAGGTTAAACACAAATTATATACAGCGTTAGAGTAGTCGTGCAGGACCAGTGGTCCAAAATGGTCAGATCTTAATCCATTAGATTTGATGCGTTGATTCGACGTTGCAAAATTGTATTGATGTTGGCGGATTTTAGTTTGAATGTTTATTAAAATACTTTTTTTTTGCTTACTGCAATAATGATAATAAAATACTACTATAAATTCCGTTAGTAACATTTTCAGTATTAAAACGTATGTTAAAACAATAAAAAATAGTAGAATAAGAATTTTAAAGATGAACATCTCGGTCAAAAAATTTCTAAAACAAATGATGATATTATTAAAATTAGTGTAGTAAAACAAAATAAAAACAAAAAAATTAATATGAAATTCAATTAAAAAATGAGAGATAAATTGTCCATGCACGTGATATCTAGAAAAAAATCTTTTATAATACAAGATCTACATAAAACCACCAATTAAAGAAAAATCCTGGAACCCATAAGTACTGATTTTTAAAAAAATATACCCAGAAAAAAAGTACCATTAATATTTTTGATAAAGTAAATAGTTATATATAAATCTAAAACTAACTCCTAGAAACAAAAAAAAACTAACAATAAAATATTGAATAGAAAAAAACAAATATAAATTCGCTAAATTAAATGCTTAATGAAAAGTTTGAAAAGATCTATTTAACAAAGTAGATAGGGATGTATTACGTTTGGTCCTTTGTACTTTCGTTGTTCCAACACGCAAATAAACCAAAAGTTTTTTTTTATATGGAGTTTAAAGGAGTGTCTAAGAAAGCCTAACCACAAATTGTCGACTAAGATTTCTTCAAGTTTTCTCCGCCATCTTGATAAAAGTGAAAAAAACGTGGTTTGCAAACACTTGTGCTCTTCGGCGTGATGTGTTTCACAGTATGGTATTAGTGTGTCACTGGGTGGACAACCAATTTACATAAAATATATTATTTATTAAATTTAAGTAATAAATTTGTTTTGGTCATCTGATTCAAATAAAACGCGAAAAAAATGACTTTGATTGTCCGTGTGGGATTTAACTATGCTATAGCCCTTTTCATACAGAAACAGTTGCATGTTTCTCCTAAGCGTTACTATTTCTAACACATTACTAAACACAAACTGTTTAATAGTTACTGTGATTGTATGTAAATTGTTTCATCGACTAGTGAGATGCTAGACACACTGATGATGGGTTCGTACCCTGAAACACTAATGAATGTGTCTCACACTGGGTAAAAAAACAATTTACATAAAATACATCATTTATTAAATTTAAACTTAGACTTTTAACCAATAGGCTCTTTATTATTTATTGGTTTCTTTAAAAACACAAATTAAGCTTCCTTTTATCTATTTAAGAAGTTTTTTTTTGTAGTTTTTAATTTATAGATTCTAATTTTAGGTATTACTTTTATTGTTTTTTGATTTTTTCTTGTCGGAATATTAACTGGTTCTGGAGCTTTGTTGGTTTTGGCTTTGTAATTGCATTTTTTAGATTCTTTATTGTTTACTTTGGCATCCCATATAGTCCAAATTATTTATAAAATGACAAAAAAGTGTTTATTCTGATCATTTTGAACACAATCCTGTACCTAATAAAGTATCTTAAGTGCAGTGCAAATAAATTCTCCAAAATCCAAAATATTTTTTGTACTTTGTCTTTTATACATTTTTAAATATCAAAATAAGAATAAACAAATTTACTAACAGAAAAAAAAAATTATTTTATAACTCATATTTAAAAAACATTTTTTTTCTATAATTTCAAAATCAATTGAAATAATAAATTAATTTTTAGTAAATTAAAACAAACGTTTACCAATAGAAAGTGAGTTTGGTTTAATATCTCCATACCAAGCAAGATTAAATACAAGGTGACTCAGAAGAGATTTCAGTTTTTAACACGTTATAATAACAGTATAAAAAGTATTGGAATAATTTTAATATTAAATTAAGAAAGTACAGAGATGCGGATTTCATTTTTTAATCACAATGTTGTCCAAATGTCGACCATCCTTCTTATAGCACATAGTGGATTCTGGTAAAAATTTGAAGTTTTCTTTTTTCTTGAATAGCTTTACCCCATAAAGGAGCTGCGTACATGATTATATAATATACAACCGTACACAGTAGTTTTTTTTGCTAGATCTAGGACCGTCCACGTTGGGCATTAGCCCTGCCAGCGTCATTAGTGCTTCGTCTGCATTTGCGCCTGCCCTTTTTAGGTGTTCTTCCTGGTTGTCGTTTTTGCTGAAGTGGTCTCCTAAGTATTAGATGCTTGGTTCTGAGGTTATTCTTATTGTTATAGGACCACTACTTCCGTTTTTTTATTAGTCAGATTCAGTTCAAGGCTTGTGGTTAGTCTAGTAATATTTTTGATGGTTTAATTTATTTTGTATTCAATTTATTTTTTTGTTTTTTTGCATGCAACTTCTGCAGTGTTGTCCGCAAAATACTTGGTTATATAAGATGTTCTAGAGAACCGGATCTAGAACTAAACTTTGCGTTACACCGCAGCTGACTTTTATTTCTTTTTCATCAATTAATATGTATTGATCTTTTGCTGTAATATTTGTTTAGCAAGTGAAAAAAGTAATTACTTCCGTTTTTAATGCTCTTTGTTTATGTTGATCTATTTGGCAGAGTTAAATGCATTTTATATGTCAAGGGTTTTTTGAGCGCAAAAGTTCATGCTTCTATATTACCTTTCTTTGCTCTAGACATCTATAGTTGACTTAGCTTTTCTGAACAACAGTAAGTTCTCCTTATCTACGCTAATGGGAGATTTAACAACAGCGTTGCATTTAGGAAACAGTTTATAGACAATTTTTATTTTCTTGTTTTGTCTTAGTTTGTTTTGACGGTTCAGAATATTTTTGGTTGCAATTTGTAATTATTTGCCCGGACATTGTTGTCAATTTTGTGATGATTGATCTAGGCTTTTCTCTTGGTTTCTTTTATAAAGTTGGTAAGAGATTTTTTTTTGGCTTTGTATTGATTGTGCGCTTTTTTTTCATAGTCTACCGCTTTTGAGTTTCTATTTACTATAGACTTTTTCCTTGGATTGCAATTTCTCCATTCTACCAGCAAACATGCTTTCTGCCTCCTGGTTTCCTTTTTTTAAAAGTTTGTTTTGCAGCTACCTCTATTGCCTTTGTTAGTGTAGTGTTGCTTATGGCCCACTATACGTTAATTAGATTGAAAACTTTTGTTTCAAACTCTTTGTTGTTACTAGCGTCTATTTTCCATCCCCCTATTTCAATATTTTGCTTTTTAATGTTTTCAGATATAACGTCTTTAGTCATAGACTTACTGTTGCAATGTAAAATAGCCATAAAAAGCACAAAACAAACAAAACAAATCTCAAAATAAATATTTTGGTGTAAACTTAGATTTATCTTGTAGCTTACTTTCCAGTTTTTGATTTGCTCCAACATATTGCCAGACGTTATTGTGATATTATTAACCAATTTGCTATACCCCTTACAAAGGTTGAGTTAATGCTTACGTTCTAGTTTAGACTATTAGTAACAGAATTTCCCCCCTATAAGAATATTTTTGTTATGACATTTACAACTGTCTCTTAGATCTTTAAGTATTTTTCAAAGTTCTTAATAAGTATGTTGAGAGAAACGCAGCAAAAGTAGACTACTGTATTGTCCAGCGCTATAAAGATAAAACCTTGATTGCTCGTGTTTAGTTTGTAGACTTTTAGATTTGACAAAACTTAATAACAAATCATACTACTACAAACATAGTTTAGTTTATGTAAAAAAATGGGTAGATCAAATCAAAGCATTTGTAATATAGATAAATCAATGTTAAAATGTTCTCTACTGAAAACCTAGCAAACAAAAACAACAAAAATATAGAGCTTCCAAAAGACACAAATTTGACAAAATACAGAAACATTTATTAGTTCTATTTTATGCAAGTTACATTATCAAGTTATCAGTTCAAAAAACTTTTGTATTTTGATTTGACACCATAGTACTATGGTTTTAAACTTTTGTGGTATTTTATTTAGATTTTTTTTCTGGTCTCAAATGTGATTTTAAAATCAAGTTCAAATTCAATAAATGTTCTTTGTTTTCTTTTATTAAGTTGATCGGTTTTTAGGTTTACTTTTATATCTTGGTCTTTTGGTACCCAACCAGATGTACTTTATTTATTTAAATTTTATCATTAGCAAACGTCTATAATGCCGCTTGGCTATCAGACATTATGCTTATTGCTCTATTAGAGTATAGTCCTAACTTGATTATAATTTTGCATTACTAATTTATAGCAGCTGTTTGTTTGCATGTTTGTCTTGGAATAGCGTTATCTGTCTTTTCTAAATTTTGCTTTTGTATATACTAGGTGCCATTTTGGTCATTGGTTTTATGTATGTACAAAATAGTTTTAGTAATTATGCTCATTAGTTTATCAATTTGTCTTTATGCGGCGTAATTACATCAAATGACTTTTTTTGCAATAACCTTTTAGACCCAGTTATTAGAATATCTTTATTATGTAACACAGATTAAAGTTGCAACGGTGTAACGAAACACACCGCTCAACAGAGTGAGATAAGTAAAAATAAAGTGCAGTTAAAGAGTTAAAGAAAGGAACAAAATTGTGAAAATCAAGATAAACAGAAAGAACAAAGAAAGATATTCAAACAAAAGGAAAAAAGGAACTAATACACAAGCAAAAAAGTGCGAGAAATTCAAAATCAAACCCAAAAAAAATTTAATGTTTAAGATTTAATAAACTCATGTATAAAGGATAAAAAGAGTAAAAACAAAAAACAAATAGCGTCACAAGTTTAAAGAACTACATTAAAAAGAAAAAAGCTGAAGAAGAATCGAAAAATTTCAAAAAGTGGATAAATACAAAATAGAGAAAAAAAGAAAGCGAAAAAAAAAACTAAAATTAGAAAAGCATAAAAAAACCACGAATCAAATAGAATAAATAAAAGAAATAGATGAGATAATGAGAAAATTAGACAAAATTAAAGCAATTCAAAAAAAGCAGTTAAAAAAAGAATGAATGGGAGAAACAAGCAAAAGAATAGAAAAAAGAAAAAATAAACTAGTGTCTAGAATAAGAAGTACGGAAAAAAAATTGAAAGACAAAAAAAAGAACAACGAAGAAATAACATAATAATAATAAGAGCAAATTTAGGTAAAGATATAGCAAGATAAGATGCAAAACAACTAATTAAAAAGGGTTTAGCGGTAGAAGCTAAAAAAGCATACGGAATAAGAAATAAAGAGTGAAAAAACATAATTAAAATAGAACAAAAAAACTGGGAAACCAAAAAGAAAATAATAGAGACAAAAACTGAAGGAAACAAAAATATTTATAGACGATGACCTAACTTACAAAGAAAAAAAAATACAAAATGAATTAGAGATATAGCAAGAGAACAAAAAAAAAACAAACAGATGGGGTACCAACAAATAGCAATAGAAAGAATAAAATACGTCTAGGACCACAAAAAGCAAAGTATCAAAGCAAAAAACTAATTCAAGAAAGACAGGAAATAATGACAACGCAAGCAAAGAAACAGAAACTAAAAACTGGAAAAAGGAAGGACACAATAAAAATAGGAATATGAAAAGTAAGAAGCTTAAAATAGACTACCTAGGGCTAACAGAAACAAAAAGACAAGAAAATGGAATAAAAGAAATAACGACAAATACAGATTATACTGACCAAATATATGAGAACAGCAAACAAAGTAAAACTAATAATAAGCCTAGATAAAATTAACAATATAGTAAACAAAAACAGAAAAACCCTAAGAGTAAAAGTGTTAACAAAAAAGAAAAACATACGAAATTTAATAGTGGCGTATGCTCCAAATAAAAACGACAAATAAGAAGGCAAAGATTGATTCTATGAAGAGTTACAAAAAGAAATAGATAAAAGAAGAGGCAACACAATAGTGATGGGTGACATGAACAAAAGAGTTGGAGACAAAAATAGAAGTTAGGTAAAATATATGAGAACATATAGAGAGAAAACAAAGAACGAAAACGGAAAAAGAATAATAGAACCTTGCTTTGAGTAAGAATAACAATTTTTCAATTTTGATATTATTATTAATCATTTTAATTTATTGTGAACAAAAGAAATAATATAAGCAGCTTTATCATTCTCAAATTTATTTTATTTAAATATAACAAGATAAAATGTATTGTAATAAATAATTATTTACTTGCGGATTGTCCTCCTTTGCATACGTTCCCGTTTCCTAAAATGTATCCTGCTCAACTACGACTCCAGTCACAACAACAGTGGAAAGCTTTTAGTAAATGGATATTTTGGGTTCTTATTATTGCTAAAAAAACTGAAAATTTTATATAAAAGAACAAAATAAATAAGAAAAATTTATAACATAAAAGAATCAACATTACAGTAAAAAAGAATTTATAATGTAAAAAAATAAAAACATAGAACATTTTCATGTAAGTGTAGCCTTTTTCTTTTCTGTCTTGCCAGTTAATTATTAGAAAGCTATTGGTGACAAATTCACATATATATATATAAATTTTCATTTTTAAATAAGAACCTTACAAATTCAAGTACAAAAGAATGTAGAAAAGTAAAAGATGTTAAGGTATTAAGACATGCAGAAGTAGAAAGTGGTCATTATTTAGTAAAAATAAAAATCAACATAAAAGCAGAAGTCAAGAAAAACAAAAAAAAAACAAAAAAAAATAACATAAAAGATAAAGAGCTATAAACTAAGTGAAAAAACAACCAAACAAAAATACCAGAAAAATATTGAGAGAAGATATAAGAAAAAAAAAACAAAAAAGGTGTAGAAAAGAAATAGAGAGAATTAAAAAAAAGGCTAAAGGAAGCGGCAAGGAAGAACTGCGGAATAAGTGAAATAACAAACAAAACCACAAAAAAGTAGATAGTGGAAAAAAGAGATAAATATAAAAGAAAATTACAAAAAAAACAAATTAAAAAAATACATCCAAACAAGAAAAGAAAAAGATTACAAAGAATACAGCAAAGCAAAAAGAAAAGTAAAACATACAATAAAAAAAGCAAAACAAAAAACATGGGCAAAATTTGGAAATAAAATAGAAAAAAACTTCTACAGCACAATAAAACAAATGAGGAATAAGAAGAACACAAAGCAAACAAACGTAGAACACAAAAACAAATAAATACTAAAGAAAAACAAATAATGAAGAGATGGAAAAAATACTTCAGCAAAAACAAGACTAGAAGAGGAAGAAAAACAGGAAGAAAATAAAACAAGAGAAAAAAACAGAGAAATAACCAAAAAAGAATTTGAAAAATCAATTAAAAAAGCAAAAATATGCGAAGCCCCTGAAGTAGACAAACAGCAGAATTGATAAAGTACATGAGAGTAAAGGGAAAAGAAATTTTTCTAGAAATAATAAACATCATAATGGAAACAAAAGAAATACCAAAGGTTAGAATTTACAATTACAAAGGAATTACAGTATTAAGTACGACAGGTAAAATATTTACAAAAATAATAAAAAAAGGATAAAAGAAAAATTAGAAACACAATTAAGAGAAGAACAACATGGATTCAAGAAAAACAAAAGCACACAGGATTTGATTGACATAATGAAAAAATTAACAGACAAGACACTCAGAAAAAAGATTAAACTACATATATATTTTATCGATTTAAAAAAGGCTTTTAACAGAGTAAGAAGAAAAGACATACGGAACGCACTGGACAAAAGATGAATAAAAAGAGAGATAATAAACATAATAAAGAAACTATATAAAAACAACAAAAATAAAGTAAGAATAGGATGCAACAAATCAAAAAAATTCAAAACAAAAATAGAACTGAAGCAAGGCTGTTTTCTAAGCCTTATACTCTTTGCAACATTAATAAACAAGGCTATAAAGAAAAGTAAAAAAAAAAACAAAAACACGAGAATAGAATACAAAAAATGGATCAAATTGGAATTCAAATACTAATGTTTGCAGATGACATGATATTAATAGCAGACAAAGAAGAGAAACTACAAGAAAACATAAGAATGTACAAAAAAGAACTAAAGAATATAGGCATAGAAGTAAACACAAGCAAAACAAAGACAATGATAATAGCGACAAAACCTAAGAGACACAATAATTTAAAAAAAAAAACAGGAAATGTAAACATGAAAATATATGCAAGAATTGAAAAAAGAGAAAGAATATTCAATGCCCTCAAAAGACAATTCTTAGAGAAAACAGAAATAACGAAGACAATAAAAACAGAAATATAAAAAAGTAGTAAGAGCAGCCCTAATATACTCAAACAAATCATGGACAACAACAAAAAGCAATAAAAGTAAAATAAATGCAATAGAAATGAAAATAAAAAAATAACAAAAAAAAAAAAGTAAGAAACTCAGAAGTAAAAAGTGAACGAAACACAAAACCTATAGAAATAGTAATAGAGGAAAGAAAACTAGAATGATTAGAACACATACTCAGACTGGACAGAAACAGAATAACAAAGAAAATATATAAATTAAGAATACAGGAAAAAAAAAACAAAGTAGGACAATCTAAAAAAGCTGGTCCACAGGCCCACAAAGCAGCAGAGAGAAGAGAAATAGAGTAAAGCAATATAGCAAAAACGGCCCAAGATATACAAACTTAAAAAATAAAAATAAAGGAGTTATAATATAATAATAATAAATATAATAATAAAAATACTGTAACACGATTGTTCTTGTCTGTACGTCTAAATATTTAAAATGTCATTACAGTTAAAGTGGTGGAAGCAAAAGAATATTTTCATAGTTGCTGCGGGAGTTGTTTTCAATGCCTCCGTTATTAGCAGATATTCCAACCTCTTTACTTTGACAAGTTTAATAGTATTATTTTTAAGTGTTTTTATTTCACACGTGTGCTCTATATGTAATGATGGGTCTGATTACTACCGTTTATAGCCATTGTGATTAGTTACTACACTCCTTCTAAATAGTTACAGTGCAATTCTTGACTATACCAATGGCATAATGTTAGACAAATGATTTCATTTGTTGGTTACTATTGCAATGAGCTTAAAGGTAGTAATATTAAATGTTTATTTAAATTAATTATAATGTTTGCTGTAACTCAGTAAATTATGTGTGGTTTTTTGTTTGGTAGTTCAAACTCCTGTAAATTAAGAGTTGTTATAGTAAACAACAATATAATATATTTTGCGTTTCTAGAAGTTTAAGTGCTACAGTTTTAAGTTTTCTTTTGTCAAAGAATAAAAGTAAACATTAGTGTACCCTGAAGATCAATATTAAGGTTAATTTACTTTGTCTTAGAGCTCTTTTCGACATCTGAGATGGAAAAATAAGTACAGTAATCTACAGTAAAGAGATCTCAAAAACACAAGAGTTTTCAAACGCTTTGAATTTTTTTGTTATACATTAATTGAAGTTTTAAAAATAGTATTTAATCAAAAATAAAAATTTATTAGCACGCAGCAGCCTTAGAATTCTTAAAAATAATATCTGATAATTTTAATCTTGAAAGCATTTAATGCAAAAAATATATTTATGTTTTGATATCAGTAATATCATTTCATGTGTTAAGGCTTGCCTTGTTACCCTATCAACATGCAATTTTTTTTGGCACTTTATTATGTCTACTATAAATTTAATATTATGTAACAAAAGATTTGTATGCAGCATAAAAAGAATATTATTAATATTTTCATGTAAACTACGTATGTTTAAATTATTTAATCAATTGTAATAATAATAACCTATCATAATTTGAATGAAATTGTTTGATGTATACATCGTGAAAAGCGGAAGAGAACACAAGAACCATTTTATTCAGGTCACTGAATGCATATTGAAATCACTGATTGTTGTCTTTGATTATTTAACGCAATTAATTAAATGCATTTATGCAATTTCCCATAAGTGAATGATGCCATATAACTTTTTTGTTCATCATCTCGGCGCATCGTTTGAAATGCACAAATTTACATACTAGTTTTTTATTTTTTGATTTTCCCATTTTTCTCTTTTCTCTGATTATTATGTGTGCATTTGCATTTGCGGATGTGTGTGAATCTACGTGAATGTGTGTGGAAAAGAGAGAGCATTTTCCAGTTAGTCACGCTGAGAACAAAGGGAAAGCATGGCATCCATTAGACATTATTGAAAAGTGTACAGCGGTAATAACTCAAATAGGGAATATCTATAGAAGAAGATATCAGGTCTCATTTGTATATCTGTCAGTGTCAGTCCCCATGCCACCACGATGAACCACCCCCTGAACCAGCGGATCCCTTCCGGCGAAAACACTCACAATCACTGCTGGGAAAATTACTTACTAAAAAGTATAGAGTCTGTATTTTTGATTTTTAATTTATTTAATTTCTTTCTTTATACATGTCTCTTTTTAATCGGGTGGACCGCAGGGATATTTTTAATTGTACAGAATGGACATCGTAAAACACGAAACTGTAAAGACTTTGTTCCGTATAATATTATTAGCTGGTCACGACCAAATTGTGTGTATGCGATATACATGTTTGCTCTTTCTCTCGTATGTCTTTCTGTACATCTGATATCGCAACCGAATTATCATCCCACACAGTTAACATTTTTTCCTCTTCGTAATTAATTTAAAGCGCACGATACTTTATATGGCGCACGTCTTTTTTAACGTATGCATATTTAATTTGCCCAGAAAACTAAATACGAGTGACCTCTATTTAAATTAATTTTATCTTGGTAATTTTTTTACCTCGTGTTTCAAGCAAGGAAAATATTTTTGTCAGTTCGTATCGCGTTACTTTGAAATTTATATATTTTTTAGTATAAAATTTGCAGAAAACCGCATACAGTCTGACGTTAATTCATAATTAGTTTAAGGGTTACAATGGCTAGTACTAAAGAGGTCTTGTTTTAGTTGAGTATATATATCTGCCAATATATTGGTACATGCAAAATGTTTATACAAAAACTAAAGCTTGCGTTGCATATTTTATATACAATAAATTTTTGACTTTTAATTTTGATACGCGTATTTTAATTAGGACTAGATATTTAGTAATTAAATATATACTAATGTCTTAAGCTTGTTTGAAACTGTTATGTTATTGCTAAAGTACTTTACTTTAATTCAAAAGTTATGATTTAATTTTAAACTTTTCAATTCAATTTCAAAAATTAGCATTTGGGAATCACTTATATGTCATAACAACATAATATTACTTTTGAATGTTAACAAATAAAACATTTTTTCTTGAAATTATCACACTGTAGTTGTGATAAAAAAACAGATAATATAATTCTATTAGAGCAACACTCCAGCGAGTTCAGAGTGAACTATATATTTGTCACATTAAGGGCTGTAATATCTAACTTCTAATAAGGCACCTAATAAACTATTAGCTGAGTAACCTAACTTTTAATTTAATTTATTTTATTAAAACTTATGAATAGCCAATTAAATATATGCTTAACATATACATTTATAATACATAAAAACATTAAGCATATAATTTATTAGCCGTTTAGAGGTGTTAATAAAATAAATCAAATTAAATTTTTAAAAAAGTTAGGTTAGGTTAGGTTAGGTTGCATATTACGGCCCTAGGACAAATGGTAATTTAGATGAGCTTAAGTTTAGGATACGTTATGTTAGGTTAGGTTAGGTTTGTTGCTAGCAGTCACAAAGTGTGAATAATGACAAAAGGGATTTGTCTGGGCGGAAGTGGAGGACGTTGTTATATATTCCTGTTATTGGTCTCCCAACAAAACAATGACTGAATACGAAGAATACTTGTATGAGCTTGGAGAAAGTATCAATGCACTGAAAAAAACAACTCTAATTGCGGGCGATTTGAACTCAAGAGCAAGACTGTGGAAGCTTACTACTACAGAAGTGGATGGCGCAGCTAAACCTAACTATAATAAACAATAAGAATAAACCGGCTTTCTTTAGATGTGCTTCAAGGTCTTTTATCGATTTATTTATCTCAGATCAAATAATACAGAGAATACATAACTGGAAGGTGAAAAAGCAAGAAAATCTCAGCATGCATTAAAATATAAATTTTGAAGTAAGCAAAATAGAAAAGGGCAGAGAGAAAACACAAAGAAACTGGTGGAAAATGAAGACAAAACTACTACTCACGCAAAAGAAAAAATTGTTAAAGAAATAAACAAAATTAACAATCCAACCGATAATGATTAGATCATACTCACATACATTTTATAAAACTTTCAAAAAAAAGCATAAGCAAAAGTAACGCAGCAGTCTATTGGTTTGAAATCATAAAAACCAAAGAACACGCTTGGAAAAAAAATTGCGATGAAATTAAAAACAACACGTAAGGGCTAGGTTACAAGATTGTAACAAAAAATAAAAAATAAACAACAAAAAAAAATTTAATAAAACTGTTTTTTACATGCCCACTTACTAACTGGGAAAAGAAATGAAAGATGCGCTACAAAGATAATAAAGCCACAAGGCCTGACCTGTTGCCAACAATTATCAAAAAATTAATCAGATCCACCTCCAAAAAAGTTATCATAATAAATATAATAATCAACAACGAGTTCCTGGTTGGTAACATCTCAGACGCATGAAAAGAGACAGAGTTAGAGTTTATAGAAAAGCCAAAAAAATTTAAAGAGAAGCAGAAATATAGACCAATCTGTTTACTCAACTCAATAGAATAGTGTATGAAAAAATGTTAGCAGGAAGGCTGACAGCAGAGATGCAAGGTAATTCAGACTCAAATCAATAAGGGTTTAGTAAAGGAAAACACACATTAGATGCAATGGAGAAAGTAAAGATAGCAGCCACTGCGGCAAAACAACATGCATATAAACATAAAAGATATTGTATACTAATAACCCTAGATATATAAATGAGTTCAATTTAGTTAAGTGGGCTAAACTTATGAAGGCACTAAAAGATATGATGATCAACAAATGGTATAAGAAGATTATAATTAGATATCTCCAGAACAGAAATACTGATAGGCAAAGGAGAAGCAATAATAGTTAGTTGCCTAGTTTCCTAAGGATCAATCTTGGACCCACTACTGTGGAGTATCCAATTTAATAAAGTCTAAAAAATAAAAATGCCACCGGGAGTTAAAGTGCTATGAATTGCTGATGACACGGCTATCGTTGTTTGAGTCAAAAATGTGATTGAATTTATGAAACTGGCAAATTGCATAGTTAAAAGAATAACAGATAAAATAGCCATGCTAAAACTGTTAATTAAATAAGTAAGACAAAAAAAATAAAGAAAGTCACACTTGCAACAGGAAAAAGTACTTTTAAAACAAAAATGGCCAATAAATACCTAGGAGTACAGTTTGACTATAACATAAGTATGAAGGAGCATGTCAAACAGATAACAGCAAAAACAGAAAAAACGGTACTAGCACTGATAAAAATCATGCTGCAAATACAAGGACTGTCATCAGCCAAATAAAAATCCTAGCTATGGTGGCCCACTCTATCATGCTGTACGAGGCTCAGATCTGAAAAGTACCGCACGATATGAACAAAAGCTATTCTGGCAATAGCAGGCATCCCTTTATTAAAATTTATGGCAAAACAAAGAAGAAAAAACTTAAAAAAAAAACAAGAAAGAAAAAAAATACAAAAAGGGATTAAATGGCAACAAATGTGAGAAAAAAACACCGGTAAAGCAACGTAAACTAATAAAATACTTTAAAGAATGGACAAACCAAAAACATGGCAACATAAACTATCATTTAACGCAATTTCGCGGTTCAAACTAATAAACAAAGGTTGTAAATAATTTTAACCTTCTATCAGTAGGTTACAGAGTTAGTAGTGATTTGATAGAACTGATGGAAAACCCAAAACAAAAAAAATAATTAAACAATAGCTTGGAAAGCAAATCACAGGTAGGTAGGCTACCTTCGGTGAAGACCTCCAGCTTCAAACGCACGACAACATGGCAACAAAAAAAAAACATGCATAACAGAGTGGAAACTTTATGCAAACCCCTAACAAAACAAATAAAAAAATTGGGAACGATGACGACGCAGCAAGAAAGAACTTATTTTGCAAAAAACCAATCATAATAAAAAACCCACCCCAATGCAAAAGCAAAGTAGCAATTGAAGTAATAAAACCATAAAAGCAGTTGTTAAAATAGCAATAAAGCAGACACATGATAACTCTTTGCAGCAGAAAACCGATATATAAGAAAAAAAGTAATCCTTAAAACAACAAACAAAAAAAAGGGATAAAAAAAATCTCAATATTAATACAAAAAACTTAGTAATTGGCTTACTGAAAAACAATCTAGATAAAATTAGAACCCAGGCCAAAGAATTAAACAAAATTTTAAACGAGGTGTACAGGCCAAAACAAGAATTGAAGTTGCTTTTTCTAACAAAAGCTCCAATCAGATACAGTAAAAGAGTAGTTTGACAAACTAGAAATCAATGAAGAAACATTGCACAGTTAGAACTACATTCTACAAACACGGCTGATAGTCTACTAAAACAAGAAATTTTTAATACAGAAAGATACCAAAAAAAAAAGTTAAAAAAAAATTTACTCTAAAACAGAGACAGTGGAAGAGAACTCGTTGACAACGGAAGGTGACGTGGCAATCTAGA
This sequence comes from Tachinus rufipes, assembly GCA_963932245.1. Classification (NCBI taxonomy): domain Eukaryota; kingdom Metazoa; phylum Arthropoda; class Insecta; order Coleoptera; family Staphylinidae; genus Tachinus; species Tachinus rufipes. The sequence continues at coordinate 60,415,076 of OZ010748.1, forward strand.
TAGAAGAACTAAATCAAAAAGAAAAGGCAAGTCTGTAGAAAAAGCTCACTTAAAAATACCTGAAAACCTCAGAAACTACAGACAATGTTGGGCTTATTAAAATAACAACACAGATAAGGAAAGAAACAGAAAAAAGTCACCAGAAAAAATGTCATATGAAACTGAAAAAAAGCATGAACAAAAAGAAAAATTTGAACAAACTTACCAGACTGGCAAAAAACTTGGGAAAAGTCAAAAATACCTGGCCATACAATGTCCGAAATGTATGATAAATACAGGAAAATAACCAAAGACATCCTATTGAATACGGAAATATACGTCAAAATATGCGTAAAAAAAAAGACATAACGGAAGAACAAAACTAAACCGGCAACCAGTAAAAAAAAAAAAAATTAAATATTAATAAGCATTAAGCCCAACAAACGGGAAATCTTTTGCTGAAGTGGTTAGAAACCTTAGAAACAAAGAATGGTAATATACATCATATTGTATCCGACAAAAATAAAAAGAATAATGCCACCCTAAAAGATGAAATTAAGAAAACGGTGATTAATTAACATTTTCTTAACATATTTATTTATAAATAATAAAATATTTTACTTAACAATTATTTATTTATGACATACATGTTTCGCAAATTTATTTGCATTTTCAATGCCATATTTATGATTAATAAATTATTTAAAATTTGTTTTTTCCCGCAACCCAAATTTTCTAATATAAAAAAAACTATGACGATTAGGGTCTGTGGGCGCAGGATTGCTAAAAATCTGCACCTCAGGTGGCGTTAGCCTGGATTGGGCTGCCGTCTTTGCAGGCTTTAACTCAGACTGAGTCTTAACCTGTTTAGGCTTTGACTTGGAAGTTGCCACCTTAGTTGGTTTTGACCCAATACAAGCTAATACCTTAGATAGTTTAGGCTTTAAATGAGCCTCTATCTTGAGTGGTTTTGGTTGTAGTTCCATTCGTTGTGACCTTGGTCTAGATTGGACCGTAGTCACGTTTGGTTTTGAGCCTGATGGGCCCGCAACCGGTTTTTGACCCTTTACATTAGAGTCATAGTTCTTACTTGAAGAAGGTGTTTCAGCAACTGAAGCAAACAATCTAGAAAAGTTAGGAGCCGTAATTGCTCTATACTGCTTTTGAGCATCAAAGTAAGAAAGTTTGTCTGTTACTTTGATCTCGGCTATCTTCCTTTCCTATTTCATTTTTGGGAAATCTCTGGAATATACGGGATGCTGACCTTTGCAATTCACACATAAAAGTGAACTGTTGCAAGGATTAAGGTCATGTTTCTCTTTACTGCATTTTGCACATGTTGCAACAACTGGACACTTAACTGCAGTGTGTCCAAAACGTTGGCATTGGAACCACCTCAATAGATTAGGAATAAACGGACAAACCGAGCGAGTAACATATGCCACTTTAACTTCATTTTGGAGCCGATTAGAATTGAATGTTAACATCATAGATGTTGTATCTCTGACTTCACCATCCTTTCTACAGGTTAGTTTTTTAATATTGATAACGCCTTGCAACGCCAGTTCTTGTTTGCATTCGTCAACAGTTGTTTATAACAACTCATACCATGAAATTACTCCCTTCAAAATATTTAAGGATTTATGCGGCTCAACTGTCACCGCAATATTACCTAACAACGTGCATTCCTGCATTTTACTGCTCTGGAATTTATCTTTTACTTCAATAAGCAAGGTACCGTCTCTCAACTTATTACATGAATTTAAAGTTCTATTAATAATATTGGAAATGGTCCTATGAATTAAGAAGGGAGAAACCTCCTTTAGACTCTGTCCATTTTCAGAACATTTAAGAATCAAATATTTAACAAACTTTCTACTTGTACTATTTCTATCTTTATTAGCTCTCTCGTCCGTAAACGGGCAAGATCGTTTGGTTGGAAGTTTAGAATCTACCATAATAAACTCCGTCAACTTCATCGCTCAATCTCCCCACCCACCACAAATCCACATATGGGACGCTACATCGCAAATTGCTGCAGTCGCCAGGGCTAATAGAGCGATATAGGTTTCATAAATGTAAATGAAAGATTTCCGCAAACACAAAGAATACTATCAGGCTCCAACCGTAGCACATTGTAAACCTTTCATCTATCACCACATAAATAATTCCTCACCCTTAAGTTAGATAACAAGCCAATTGGTTAAAACTGGGTTAGCTTTAACCTCCCGTTTTACCAGAAGCTAGGGCTAAAGCAGTGTGTTGAAACTAACACCTTTTTAAACCCGAGCATTAGACCTTCAACTACCAGGATCCTCTTTTTCTGATTCTGTTTGCCGTTGCGGTGACCGAAACCGCGCACGGCAAACACGCAGGTGAGTTACACAAGGTGTTATGTAAAAATTGTTAAAAAAAAAACTCACAATTAAGTTTGACTTGTCCCTGACAAACTGGGGTTTTTTTAACGAGGTTTTCTCCTTGCCTATTGGTCACTTTATACGACCAGCAATGGGGCTAGCGGAAGTATTTTTTTGCATTACACCTTCCCGCAGGGGGGGGGGGGGTAAAATATAGAGAAGCAATAAAATTAAAAATTAAAAGAATAATGGACACATCTCCAAAATCCTAATGAGGTTAATTGCCAAAGCATGTGATATGGCAATGCACAAGAAAACCTACGAAAACGGCAAAAAACAAGTCTTCTAGTGGAACAAAGAGATTGAAAGAAAAATAAGGGTGATGAGGAAAAAACCGAGCAAAAGTAAAAAAGAAGCCAAAAAAAAACATAAAATAACTAATCAAAAAGGCATAGGCATAGAAATAAAAAAAATAACTAACAAACTAGATGATAATATCTGATAAAACGGGTACCAAATTATCACCAAGAAATAGAAACCTCAAAAGCTTAAGATTGCAGAAAGCCTGCAAAAGCAGATAAGGGAAACACTATTTCCGGAGCAAGCCAAGACCGTGTGGGATAAGAATCAGCCGGAAAAAATTTCCACTACAAAGATAATAGAAAAAAAGCTAAAAAGAGCATCGGGGAAGATAATTAATAAGAAAATTCCGGGGCCAGACGGAATTCTAGCTGAAATTATCAAACTGGCATTGGAGGAAATACCAGAAACAATCCTCGCAGTGCTAAACACGCCGTGGGAATGAGAAAAGTTTCCTATCCCGTGGAAAAAATTGATCTTGAAACTCCAACAAAAATCGAGTAAGAACGACGAGGACTTGAGAGCATATCGCCCTATCTGCTTTATCAATACCACGGGCAAATTCTATGAGAAAATCATTGTGGCAAGACTAAAGACACAGTTGGAAGAAAGAAAAGACCTATCTAATGCGCAGTTTGGCTTCAGAAAAAAGACGTCAACTTTTTCACCAACCAAGATAGTTATGAACATTGCAAAAACTAAGATAAAGGAAATGCTAAAAAAAAAAACTGTGCATTCTTATTACAATAAACGTAAAAAAAAGATCAATTGTTGGAAATAAACAAGAGCTATTTTACTGACCGGGTGATAATAGATGATAAAGAAAAAGAGGACGAAGTCACAATTGGGTTGCCGCAGGGGTTGGTGCTGGGCCCCCATCTATGGAATATGCTTAATAATAATTTACTTAAATTAGTCACACCCAAACAGGTGACTTTATTGGCATACGCCAACGATCTGGCAATTGGTTGTAGAAATGACAGCGGATAAGATTGAGGCAATGGCAATTTTCAATACCTTTGAAAAAATTAACGGCTGCATGGCTAAGTGTAAGCTGGAACAGGCGTAAAAAAACAAGCTATTCATGATTATAAGAAAAATAATGCCGGAAAGTTTACTTAATTAAGTAACTGGGAGTAACTATCGATAAAAACCTTACTTTAGGGACAAACACAATGTTAAGGCAATGGCTACAACAAAGACAAAAAAGCAAGCTGCTGTAATTTCCAGGATTATGTCTAGGTGCGGTAGAATTAGTAAAAAAAAAGAAGATAATATTCGCATGTCAGTCGTTCTGTTTGCAGTCCCAATATGCAAAAAAGCACTACAATATAAAAAATACTGGACAATTCCGACAATGAGTGCTATGGTGTTAGCGCGCATAATTTCCTACTCGCTGTGCTGCTGGCTAAAGAGAAGAACACCATCGGTAAAGAAAAAAGAGCTGGTAAAACAAAAAACCGTGATAAAATGGCAAGGTTAAAAACTAGAAAAGAACAATGGACCCACGAGCTGCTTCCAAGCACATGGAGATAAGCCAAAAGACATCACAAAAACATTTTCAGACTTCAGTGTCTGACGAGCCATAGATGCTTTAGAAGCTACCTGGTCAAAATTAAGAAGATGGATAAAAAAGATTGTACTTACTGCGGCAAACCTAATATTGAAAAACACACGCTGCTAGACTGCAACAGGTGAGATAAAGAAAGAGGTGATACTAAGATTGCTCTCCAAATTAAATTCAAAATAAATAATCATATGGAGTTAATGCTAGAAAGGAAAGACAAATAAAAGCATTTAAGCAACATAATAGACATGATTAAGTATAAAAACATAAAGAACAAGACTACAAAATAACAAAAAAAGTAAAAACTAAACCTCTCCGACTGAAAAATATGACAAATAATCTCAGTTAGCCAGGGTAAAGAACTACGGGACGCTTATTGAATAACCAGGGGCAGCTTATAATTAAGATAGAAGATAAACTAAAAATCTGGCAAGAGTACATTACAGAACTATTCAGCGATGAAAGACCGGAAATACCTACCACAAATAATGCAGAATCGGGTCCCACTATCACTAAAAAGGAGGTAAGAAAAGCCATACAGCAAACCAAACACCGGAAAGCAGTAGGCCCAAATAATACTCACCCAGAGGTGTTAAAAGTACTAAGCGAAGAAGGTATAGACATCATGACATCATTTCTGAACCTCATATATAACAGTGGTACCATACCACAAGATTGGCTCCCCTCTACGTTTGTGACAATTCCAAAGACACAGAATGCAAAAGCATGCAGCGATTATAGAACGAACAGCTTAATGAGTCATATTTTGAAGGTATTCCTAAAGATCATCCATAACAGAATATATAGACAATGTGAAGATAATATTAGCCCAGAAATGCACTCGATACCAGAGAAGCCTGTTTAGCGTCCAGGTCCTATTTCAAAGATATAAAGACGTAAACTGTGATGTTTTCGCATGCTTTATTGATTATCAGAAAACGTTTGATAAGGTTCAACACCCAAAACTTATCAAAATTCTATAAAATATAGAACTGAACAAGAAAGATATTAGAGTAATTAGTAACCTATACTGAAACCAGTTGGCGTCCGTAAAAGTCAAAAACAAAATAACGAGTACATTAACATACAACGTGGTGTACGCCAGAGGTGCATACTATCGCCAATGCTTTTCAATCTATACAATAATATCAGATATGCTGATAATACTGTGATGTGTACAGATAGCATAGAGGAACAGCAAAAACTTATAAACAATGTCGTGGACGCAAGTAAAAACTACGGATTGACCCTGAATCCCAAAAAAACAAAGTATATGGTCATCAGCAAAGTGCCAATTCAAAACATCCAGCTCAAAGCAAAAGGTCAGGCAATACAACGGGTCTCAAAGTATACTTACCTAGGTACCACAATTAACGATCAGTGGGACCATTTGGTAGAAATAAAATGCCGCATTGAAAAAGCCAGGGGAGCTTACATAAAGATGAAAGATGTGTTCCGTAGTCATGACTTAAATATAAAAACAAAAATGAGACTGGACCATGTCCGAAGATCCAAAAAACTATCAGCCTTCAAAATGTAGATATACCGAAGAATCCTAAGAATTTTGTGGTAGGACTATATCATCAACGCAAGGGTTCTTGAACGTTTCGGAAAAAAAACTGGAGGTAGTTAATACTATTAAAGCGCGCAAGTTGCAATATTTCGGACACATTATAAAGAATGAAAAAAGAAATGGATTATTACAACTGATTCTGCAAAAAAAGTGTTCGGAAGAAGAGGTCCTGGCAGAAGGCGTATATCTTGGCTCAAGAACCTAAGACAGTGGTTCGGAAGTACAACTACCAAACTCTTCCGCGCTGCTGTAAACAAAGTAAAAATAGCTATATTGATCGCTAATATTTGGTAATCGGATCAAGAAGAAGAAGAAGCCAGGGTGGTGCACGGAAATCTTTTGAAGATTTCTCCTCCTTCAGGATAGGTTAGGTTAGAGTAGGATAGCAAAGCCTAAAACTAAAAAAGATATATTAATTTGTAAAAACAACGTAGTTAGTACTGTTGTTTAAGAAAAAAAGCATTTTTTGCATTGCTTAAAAAAAACTTAGCCAATTATGCAACAAGAATACAGTCACTTTTTAATGACATTTTTACATAAATAAGACTTAATGTCAGCAATGACACGTTTAATGTTGATCTGCAAACTGTGTAATGTTGCTGAGTTGTTAGCGTAAACTAAAGTCTTAACATAACCGTACATTTAAGTTATACTTTTTATATGCAATTATTTAAAGCAAGTTTAGAACCAACAAAAGCAATTAACTCTAGTTAAAAAACTTTTCATTTAGAACTCCAATTGCAAAATTAAATCGGTGCATTTGAAATCACACCCAATCACGGACGATTTAAATCATCTTATCCAAACCAAGTGTTTTAAACGTGGTTTGACTATAAACTGGGTTATATTATAATTTTCGGTAAAAATACACGTTTTAAATAATCATTAATGTGGATATTGTAGAAAAGAAAAACATATTTTGATTTCAAAGTGAGCGAAATAAAATGTGCGCAAACCATTTGATGTCAGGCCAGTATAAAAACTCTTTTTAAATGGATTGAATGTAAACAGCATTTTAAAATTTAATGAACAAAATGTAATATTATTTTCACCAAGTAATATATTTATTCATTTATTAAGTAATAATTATTGTGCATTAATGTATTCTTTTAAATTTATTTGTCAGCCTTTACCAAGACTGGAAATATTTTAATTTTTAAAAACAATTTTATTTAGTAATAAAAACAATCATGAATAAATTGACTACCTATTTCAAACATCATCAAGCAATGCGGAGAAAATTATTCAGTATTATTAAGTGGATATTATAATACTATTAAACTTACTCAAGTATGAAAATTGGAGCATACTGCGACTACCGTTTCTTCCCATTTGTTTATATATCCAAGTCTGTTGTAGCCGTGATCGTCTAGTGGTTAGGACCCTACGTTGTGGCCGTAGTAACCCAGGTTCGAATCCTGGTCACGGCAATGTGTAAAAACATTGTCACGGAGCAGACAATTTTTTAATAAAAATAATTAAAACAGATTGTTGAAAAATATTTCAAATTTAATTGCTTTAAATTAAAATGATTATTTACAAATTGAACAATTGACAGAAATAATTTTATGTAATTAATCAATCAAATAATTGTCTGTTGCATTCTGTTTTTGATCATTTCTAGTTTCATCAATTATAGTAATTATAGATAATTAAAGCATTTATAGTTGATTGGTAAATTAAAAATCATTCGATAGTATAAATTACGTAGACGTTAATTACAAACTGATAGTTTTTATATTAGCTTATTAAATGGCTATCCTATTTATAGTATAGAATCTGCGGTGAAATAATAAATGTATCAACATGTGCTTATAAATTATTGATAGCCATGGGTATATTAGCAAGCCATTAAAACTATATTAACCATAACCGTTCATCTTTACGACCCCGTATAAATAAAGCCCGAACGACTGACTACACCACTCCGCGGGCAAATAATATATTAATATATTTATTAATCTATAAAATACAGGCGGTAATTGTTCACAGGAATAGGCCGCTTTTATTACTCACCCTCTATTGGATTCGATTTTGCTTGCCTGTTTGTGAAAATTATATTTATATGTATATAAATTTTGAATGAAAAATCTCGACTAATATTAACATTTTATATTGTTTGTGACGAGTCTGTGTTATTGGAACTGTAGTTTTTATTCATTTGAATGTTAAAATGGAGCAAAGCAATATGCAAAATTTAGTAGCGCACACACAAAAGGTAGTTGTCAGTTCTACTCAAATATATTGGAAAAGTATGTCTCATGTCAGATGGATTCAGGAACACATGCTTCATTTTTAATCACGATATTGCGCCATGCTATTGAATATTTTGTTTATCACTACTTGAATTATATATTGAATTAAATTTTTATAAGAAAGCAAAGTGCATTCGATGTACAAATTGTGTGTAATTATTAATATAGTAACACTCTAGAATATATTTATTTTTCTAAATTCTGTATTTTAACCAGAGGGTGAAATTGTTTCCACTGCAATTAAGCCTTGTTCTCCTATGTACCCCGATGGTAACCTAAATTTGTTGTCCCAACGTACGTGGTTGAAGCATAGCCATCACATGGATGAGTTTCCTTTAGCCAACATGTACTCTCTTGCATAGTAGAAGACCAGGCACGTGCACAGTACATGATTGGTCTCGTCTCGTCGTGCATTAACATGTATGTGCATCTTCTACACACCGAACTATTTACAATGCATGTGTCCTTTTAGTTGAAAATGCTAACTTTTTGAGCGTGAGACTTTTAAGAATTTTTTTACCCAGTACAGCCTGAGGTTGTTTACGCAAGCTGTTAAAGTAATTAGCCAAAATGTAATCTTGCGCTAACTGCCGTTAGTATTTGTACCATTTTACCACATATACTCCGGGTTATTATTTCTATCAACCCATAGGTAAGACCGGCTCTTTCAGCTGAAAAGATAACCGTTTTTGTTGTACAAGTAAGCGTATCAATATATCTAAACCTTACAAGTAAACCCTTACTCCAAAGCCTTCAAAAAAATTTAAATCATCAAAGTAGATTTGAGGAAATTTGTTCTTGTCTACAGTTTAGTTTTGTTTTTTTTTTAATTTCTGTTTGCTATTCCAGTAGAAGTATTTTTTTAGCTTCTTCTAAGAAGGAACATGTTTGCCTGCTTTTCCTATAATTTGACAGAATCTATATTCATTCACTCAGCAGCACTGCTGATGTAGCCGCTTTCATAACATAAATGTCAAGAAATAGCAACCATGACTGCAGTTGACGTTGCATACCACCTGTTATACTTAGCCATGCCTTATGTTGCAATTAGTTTTTGATTTGCAAAGTTACCTTATGGTTTTTGGTCACCAGGCTAGTGCTTCATAGCTAGGCAAAGATCTAATCACTGATCAAAACGGTATTATTTTTGAAAACTGTTTTCATGTTATGCCAATAGTTGATCTAAATAGCTAGAACGTCATGAATATCTTTTACATATCAGATGTTTTTTTTACCTCAGTTAACAACCAATTTGCAAATTGTATTTTTAAGAGTTATAGCCTTTTAATTTGCAACTTAGCAGGATTGTTATAATGTCAGCGTGGCCAATTGAGTAGGATTTATTACAAGGTTAAGACCATAATTTAAAAAGTAATTTTATCCAATGCAATTTTTATAATTACTTAATACTTAAGGTAGACATTACATTCTGTAACAATCTTTGGTCTGTTACTAGGTACAGTCAGTTTGGTAAATCTTCTCTGTATGTATGTGTACAAGTTTGAATTCAAATTAATATTTTGCCCAGTCTCTCAAGTTTATTCAGAAATACAAATTGATGCGAAACATATCTGGCAATAAGCAAAAAGCAATCCAAAACATAGGTAAATTAAGCCAAAAACCGCTTCCAATCCTAATTTTTTATATAATATAATTTAAAAAATTTAAGTGCCTAGATTATACTTTAAAAAAAAATAGTTGTGCAAAATTTTAGTCGTCTCTTGACAGAGTTTTGGTTTTGTTTGTTGCAACCAAAACTCTGTCAATCTAACCTTGTGCCAAAATAGTACATATTGAAAAAAAAAATTTCAAAAACATCTCGGTTGCTTCTGATAAGTTTGCCGTGTTTTTGCTAATCTATTTATATGTTTGAAACATGTAGCCTGATTGAAATTTTGAGTTTGCTCTGTTAAAAGACGTCTTTGCAGTCGTTTTAACTTGTTCGGGTTCAACGCCCAACGTAGAATACATTCCTAACTTACCTACGTAATCTTCATTTTTTTTTAATGCTCAGTTCACATTCAAACTTAGCAATTAGGTTAGGATAAGTCTTGTCAAAGTTGTGGATGCCAGAAAAACTCAAATTTTAAAGTAGAGGAAAAAAACCCTTAACGCCTTTAAGAAAATCATTAGCAAAGTCCAAGAGACAAGGGTGACGGTAAAATCTCTAAAAAAAAAAACAAAACAGTGTCGTGTTGAGGCCTACAAACACAAAAACCGGTGCTATAGGCCATGTGTTTAGTAAAAGATAAAGTGGCCCAACGCTGCTTTAAGTGTAAAAAAAAGTTGCAGCATGATCGCAAAACTGGTTTGCACAGAACCGCATTCATGCCCCATATATAAAAAGATAGTTAAAAATAAGAAAAACTATTTAAGAGTGGCGTTACACAACGCAAAATAATAAATGTCAAGTTCAGATAAATTTGAACAGGTCAGCAATGCAGCTAGGTTTTGAAATTAGGGTGGACATTTTATTAATCTCCAAAAATAACCTACAGGTGGATGTTGTAGTAGTGGTGCTAAACTGTATCCGATAGATTAAAAAACAGAGTAAGGTTTTGTATGGGTGCAGCTTGTAGCTGTGTTAGAGGGCCTACAGCTACAGTTAGGGAAAAGGGCGTGCAATTGTAAAAAGAGGGAAACATCAACGTTTCAACAATCACATATAAATGTCACCATATGTCGTACAAGAGTAGTAGGGCTGGTGACAAAAAAGCAAGTTACCACCAAACCATGAAGTTCTAAGTTGGAGCAAAAAAAAAACAAAAAAGTGAGTAATTTTTAAACAACGGTTAAAAAATAGCACTGTGTGAAAGCGTAGGCCGTCTCGGAGATGTACATCTTACCAACAAAAATCTTGGAATAATGACATCGATAAAATGCAGACGCAATGCAACCAAGCTTATGGAGTTCTCACCAGAGTTAACGTCACAGGATTAAATAACGTAAAATATAAAGAATTGCAAAAAAACTGAAAAATCTAATCAAATTCGCTAAGAGGAGCATATGAAACCTCTTAGTAAACAAGATAGACAAGAACATATGGAGTAAGGGTTATAAAACAGTGATCGAGAAAGTTAAGAGAACGCAGACCAGCGTATCGGTAAAAGTGCACAAAGCAGCCGTGGAAGAATTCTTTCCAAAACAGAAAAAAATATGTGGAAATAATTTGTAGAAACAGGAAAACTCCAGTTTTTCCAGGAAGCCAAACTCTAAAAAACTTTAAAAACATTGCGTTTGGAGAAAGCATCAAAGCCTGATAGAATTCTTGCAAAAATTGTCAATGCCTTGGTAGAAAAGTGTCCCAAAGTGTAGCTAGCTGCGTGAATAGGTACAGTAAGATCAAATATTTAACAAAAATATAAAATAAGAAAAAGTAAGTGCGCTTTGGTTTTACTTTAATGTCTTCTTAGCGTAGCAACCTGTTTATGTATCAGTTTTAGGCCGCATGTTGAAGAACGTCTTCTACAACGACGTGTCGAGCCTAGAACTGTCTCTATACTAAGAAGTAATTGTTACTAAGCAATCATAAAACATAAAAAAGTCAAACTTAAAAATTTCCCAAAAAGACAAAATTTAAGAAGCTCTGCTGCCTAAAAAAAATGCTAGGAGTAAAGATGACCGTCTAGGGGACCACAGTCAGGTTGCAATGTTGGTTGAGCAATTTGGGTGTTACGCTAAATACAAACTTAGCGTAAGATATGCATGTGACAAAGGTGTGTAAAAAACAGAGAAAGCGGTATGTAGCAGGTCTAATGCCAAACTAGTGACCTATAAAGCAGAAATATGAAAAAATGCTATGTGCAGCAAAAAAAAAACACAAGACATTAGTTGTGCAAACTTAAAATTGCTGCTAAAAAGTATGCAAAGCATTCAAAACAGCGCGGACTGGGGGCCTTCTGGTCATGACAGGCACAATGTTGTTAGATCTTGTAGTCGTCTTGATAAACTGAAAGATTAAGGGGAATAACTATAGAGTTAAAACAGTTTGTTTCAAGAAAAGGTGACAACAAATGTTCTAGATAGTTTATCACACGTGTAAGGCGTTGGGAGAGGTGGGAGTATGACAAGGTTAACTACTACCTCACGCAGGTACTAACAGGACATAAATGTTTCCCGGCGTACCTGCGTTAAATAAAACTGATTGAAAGCAATTAATGTTTGTACTGTGGGTCTAGGAATACGGTCGAGTACATCGTGTTCTATTGCGAGATAGCTAAAGATGCATGAAAGTGCTAAAATGCTGTATTTAGTAAATATTTAACAGGGTAGTTGTGGTCAGTATAATAAGGATTATGTTGCGTATAAAAAAAAAGGAAAAAAAAAGCCAGTTTTATGGTGCAATTAGGTAGGTATAATAGTAGTGGCGTAGCTAGTCGTTAATGTAAATGTAGATATAAATAAAATTAATATGTAAAATGCTAATTTGTATGTTTAGAAAATTGTGTTGACGTTGTTTAAAAAAATATGAGAGCGCAAGACTCTTCAGAGATTCCTCTCTGAACCTCGGTAAAGGGAGGTCGTTTAACATACAGTTGTGTAGGTGATACGCGCTCAGCCTGTTTTTTCTCAGACCCAATTCTCCCGTCCTGATTAACCCCCCTAACTAACCTGGGTGGGTGAGTTTTAGTTTTTTTTTTTTTTTTATTTATTTATTTTTTTTTTGCTGGTAATTATACTAACCCTGGGTATGCTTGTTTCGGACAGGCCCCCGTAATGGGTGAACCGGCGAGATCAAAGGGGAAAAATGCAGGTGTCAATGGAAGGAGATAATCTATCCAAACCACACCTCGCGGACAAGTTTATTAACTCAGACATCGGCCCATATCAAATTTATAATGAACCAATTGATATCACTAATGGGAATATTACTTCAATGGGAATTGGTAATAAAACTAACGACTTTTTAAGTAGCAATTTTTTAAATATAAATAAATTAAAAGCATTTATTCCGTCACATCACATCGCATGCAAGGGCATTGTACGCGGAGTTGATAAGGAATTTAAGATAGAGGACATAAAAACGAACGCAAACAATTCGTTGCGAACTGACATTCTAAAAGTGGAAAGACTAAATAGGAAAACCAAATCAGTTAACGGTTCGGGTTTTCAATATGAACTTTCAAATACTATTTTAGCCACATTTAGAGGACACGTTCTCCCGCAAACTTGTTACTACAATCTCAATTCAAGGCCAGTTGAACTATTTGTGTCAAAAGTGATACAATGCTTTAACTGTCTGCGATATAGTCACACCTCTAAAATTTGTAGAAGCAGCACCTCTAGTTGTCCGGCATGCGCGGCTAATCATAAAATTGAATATTGTCCTACTAAAGATTCACCTATCTGTATCTTCTGTAAAAGTAAACATTTTAGTAATGAAAATAAAACCTCTATTGCAAACAGAATCTGCCCAGAATATATCAGACAATCAAAAATTAAAGATGCCATGGCACTCCATAATTATTTATTTCACGAGACCAATAAATTATTTTCAACAAATACAAACCCTACATAGTTATCTAATGACTTCCCTTCTACCTTACCGAAAGTAGAACCGCCTCGCACTTCTAATTGCAACTTATTTTTCACAATGGTGTCTAAACAGAAACCCCTCTCCCCAAATCGCTACCTTTCAAGGCTAACGCTAAGAGCAACTTAGCCAGCTTGTTGAGCGATGTCTCTGGTTTTAACTTGACTCTTGTTCAATCTTCAAAACGTAGAAGAAGGTCTTTTAAACCCCCTCTCTCTCGCAAAATTTCTAAAGCTTCCTGTTCTCAAATCAATTCTTCTGTTTCTGTTCCTTATACTCCTTTAACTTTCCCTGTTGATAAACCAGAGTGGAGTTTTTTTCTTTTTTCATTACTCCCTTAGAACTAAATCTAAAATACCGTCCTTTAACGTCTCCCTTTATGTACAATTTGTAATCTTTATTGCTAATATCTCCTTTTTGTCGAGTTACTTTCCACCCAATCGATCTATTAATAAGAAGCAATGGCTGGACATCCTCAACTCTATGCCCCATCCGTTTATTTTAATAGGTAATTTTAATGCTCACCACCCGGCTTGAGGTCACCACAATCATAACCGCAATGGCTTAGAACTAGAAGCTGTTATCGACCAGTTAGGGTTGGTAATCTTGAATAATGTTTTTCCAACTAACATCTATAAAAATGTTATTGCATCCCGTCGTTTCAAAAAAAAATATTTCTGTACGGGCAAAATAGCTCATCTGATAGCAGCAAGGAAGGCAATGGCGGAAGCCAGGAAACTTTTACTGCGCAAAAAACGCAACAGTTTTAAGGCATTCTTAGCAGGACTTTATCCTCTTCTTACATCTGGTCCACCATAAAACGTTTTCTAAAACTCTCCGGTCTCGCTCCCTGCTACTTGAGAATAAAGACAGATAAGAAGAGTTTTTGTGTAAATTAAATCCTCCATCTACACTACATCCATCCATAGTCTTTCCTATTAATCAACTCCCTCAAACTTCCCATTCCCTTACAAATTAAATTTCATTAAATGAAATTGTGCTAGCCAATGCAGGCAGAAAAGATGCTGTAGGTCATGATAACATTTTATATTCAATGATCCAACAATTACCTAGTCAGCTAAAAATCATTCTCCAGAAGCTATTCAACACCATTCTAGTTCAAGGGAAAATCCCAGAAAAATGGAAATTAATTAAAATTGTCCTTATTCCGAAAAAACCGTCCCCAGAATGTAATAGCTTTAGACCGTTAGCTATCTCATTTTGCGTTCAGAAAACATTTGAAAACATTCTGAAACACCGACTAGAGCAGTAGTGCAAAAAGGAAAACGTATTCCCCCATTCTATAACTGGTTTTTGAAAGGGTCACAGTGTTAGTGATAATTTATTACCACTCTACTGTGAAGTTATTTCAGCATGGTCCCGCAGTCAGACAACCTGCGTCTGCTTCCTGGACATCAAGGAAGCCTACGACAATGTCTGCATTGCGACGTTGAAGTCGATTTTGATTATTTTAAACCTCCCGCCCGCGTTTATCAATATAATTATTGATCTGTGCGGCCTTTAAAAACTCTATATTTCTGGAGCCAAAAACAACTTTAGAAAATCTTTGCAAGGTTTGCCCCAAGGCAGTCCGTTGAGTAATATACTTTTTAATATATACTTAATCAAATTAACTACCTCAACAATTCCGTCAGTTAATATCATCTCTTATGCGGAAGACCTAGCTATATACCACTCTGGCTTTTTTTCTGACAGTATTTTAAGAAACATGGATAGATTTTTAATGAAAATCACAGCCCTACTTTCTGATCAAAATCTTAATTAATCCCTAGAAAAGTGCAAATGTATGTTCTTCTCAGCGCGCACTCGGAATGTGATCAAAGTTGATTATGTCCCTATAATCAATGGAACTCCTATATCTCGCGTGACCTCTTACAAATTTCTGAGAGTCATCTTCGACAAAAAATTTACCTGAAATTTACGCTTTAAGCATCTACAAAAGTCGTGTGCACAAAGGATTAACATGCTGCGTTTTGTCTCGGGCACATATTGGGGTAGTAATCCTGAAATTTGTCTGATCTTTTACAAAGCCTTTATACGGTCTAAGTTAGATTTTGCCTCACATCTTTTCTTTTTTTGTAGCCGGTCTGCTCTTGCTGTTTTGGATAAAATCCAAAATAGAGCAATTAGAATTAGCTTAGGTTACATGAACTCAACCCCAATTAATGTCATGGAAGTTGAATTGGGCATAATGCCTCTATCCATCCGTATGAACTTTTTTGCGAAAAAGTATGTTTTAAAGCTGGTTGCCATGGGCAGTGGTATGGCTTTGAAAGCCTCTACCAGTGCCAGCTATTCTTTTGTATAAAAACTGTTTTGGACATCTGAAGGACAGCTGCTTGTTGATTCTTCATATAATAAAGTTGCCCAATTCTGTGGAGTCATTAACAAAAACGCTTTCTCAAAACTTTTTGGTTTAAAAAAGTTTTGAGAAGTGGAAACACTTGACCACATTCTATTGGGATGTGACCGAATAAGTGCTCAATCTACCGCTCTAATTAATAATTTGACTTTATGTGGTATCAAACTTCCCACCAATGCCGACCTACTAATATCCTCAAATAACGTTAATGTCTATTCTTTGCTTTTGCATAACATTAAAACTATAAAACTCCGTCTATAATTTTTTAATTCTGTTTACGTCAATTTAACGTTTATTAACTATCTTTAACTCGCCCCTCAATCATCAATAAACACTAACATATTCCGACCGAGGTCTCTCCCCTGTGTTGTGACAGAGTCGCTGGAGTTCCAGCTCAAGAAAAGTTAATTATTTTTATTCCTATGTATACTTTTTCCATTCTGCGTCGTCTGCTTCCATATGTATATATGTATAAGCATATATTCATGTATATGTCCTACCTGACGACTGTTTTAGGGTCAATTAAATTTCAATTTAAATTCAAAACTTATTTACAGGCGGTAACTGGCAACAATGTACGCAAACGTACGTGCCAAGTGAGAGACAGTGCAACTTTACGTCACAACGGAGCTGCCACTGCATAAAACAACAACAACAAGACTTTTCACAAAAAAAATGGTGGTTGTAAATTATGCACTAATGGATGTTTTGTAAACTGTGCTGCTAAAAAAATGTGCGCACGCGTATTTGTGTGCAGAACTAGTGCACAAAACTTTCCACATCAAAGTAATACTTAAATGTAATTCTAACACTACTCATTGAGATGTCTTATTACAGATTACAACTTAAAAAAAGTAAGATCTTGTTCGTCAACATTGAGTTGTAATAGAACTTATGTCATGTTTGTGTGCATGTAAAAATTTGAATTTAATTTATTTGAAATCTGAAAATAAAGCTGACGTGGATATATAAGCTATTTGATGCTAGAAACAACAAAATGCACAAAATGTCTAAAAAATATTAAAAGTATCTTTTGTTAATTTGATATTAAAGTTGCTTATCAATACAATCAGAAGCGTATCTTTTTCCGCGTCTTCTTCACACTTTCCGACGTCCGTCTAATCCATTAAGGCAAAAGCGCGACATATCTGAAAACAATACCCTGCTCCAGTCTTCATTATTCCATGCCCGGTGACTTCGGACAAAAGCCAATCTTGTAACACGATATCTGCATTGTAAATGTGTACCTGTAACCATCTTTCTACAAGACAATCCAGCAACCGGAAGACTTTCAATAACGGTCCATTCACTAACTTTTACATTTCTAATTTCATGGAGTTGATTTCAAAGATAAACTGCAGAATCTGTTCTATTCCGCAAATTTGTAGATACAAAAAACGGTCATTTCTATTCGTGGTGACTTTTTTTCGGCCGGATTCTGATCTTTTGGTTATCAGGCCAGTATCCAAGTAACGCTAATACACCTTCTGTACAGCACAAAGGCTTTTACCAACAATCCTTGCAGTTTCACATTTTCCTTGCCCATCTTCAATTGAAGTTATAATTTTTGCCACAACAATAGGGTCTAAAGACATTATGACCTGTTAAGAACAGTACATCGTGTGAATGACAAGTTTTGCAAAGAAAACACAACACTAAGTAAAAAAACCATAACAAAATGTAAGTTTTCATTTAGAGCGAAATGGATGTTGTTTCATAAAAGTCTGTAACACGGTGATAATAAATGACAGATAGATAACATTTGTCAGGAAATGAATTATTAAACGCCTACTTTGGTTTACAATTTGCAAAGTTATAATTTTAAAGTGACCTCTATTGTTTGCTAGGCAGTGTATTTAAAAATAATAAAATATCTTTTTCATAAGTGCATGATTTCTTGATTAAGCAGGTAATTTATAGCGGTTACTTCGTATGTTAATTTGATATTATTTAATGATTTTTGTAGTTTTTAAATGTGCAGGTACGCTATGATTGACTTGTATTCCCATGCGTGATCGTAAACATTAAATAAATAAATTGGACTGATAATTTGTTTTGAAAAATATCTAAATAACCAATAAACTAACCCAACTAATTTGAAAAAAAATACTCTAACCACATTTCTTACGCCATTAATATATTGAGTAGTAATTTATAGTACAATAAATATTTGTATCAATATTAGTTTATAAAAAATGCAAGATGACATTTTTCTTTCGTGTAGAACATTTTTTAAGTGGGATGTACGTACATACTACATGGCTTATAATAAATAAAATGTATCGCATATTATTCTCACTAAACAACAATTTAAAATTAAAATTAAAGCATTATTATATAATTTATTTCACTTAAATTTAACAAATTATTCATTTTATTTAACAAAATCTGTTTTATAATGGCAGCTTATTATTTATTGATACTTAAGTTTCTGAAGTAATAATATTGTAAAAGTATTAAACCAAATATTCTATAATGTGTACTTTTGCTTTTCAATATATCTGTGTAATTAATTTATATATTTTTTATATATTCATTAATTATTCATAAGATACACCGACGCACGGTTCTACGACACAACCTCACTTATCATCATATAATTTCCTAGAAATACCAAAAAAATCAGACACGTGCACCTCATAAATACCCAAGGGTTGAAAACATGAATTTAGCGGTAAACAATTTAGATAACAATCTCCTTTAAACACATAAGGTACACACTGGATTGACTACTTCATTTCTCGGATTACCAAAAAAATTATTTGTTAGTTATCTATGCTTGGAAATCTTATCCGGTCATATCGAAAAGGAAAACTTTCTCGGAGATAAGCATATTAAATGCCGTTTATGTTTTTAATTTCTGAGTAGGTAGGGATGTAATTATTATATCAGGTAGCTATATGTGCAAGAATTAAGCATCGTTAGTTTTAGGTTTGTTATTTATTCCGAGAAAATTTTATAAAATTATCGCGTCTGAAATGACATTGTGGAACGATTTCGGAGAATTGCACACTATATATATAATATATAAAAAAATTACGTATTTTTAAACTTACGACTATAAATTAACCTTCTAAGGGGTTGATTTATATATCTCAATTTTTATCAAATTAATTTTAGAACAATTTATTATCATATTTAATTCATTTTTCATTTTATAATTTATTATAAATGTTTAATTTTTTTGTTTAGAATGATTTCATTAATTATTTATACTATACGAACAATTAATAATTGTTAATTATAAAAAATATATAAAAAAAATTGATAATTTTTTTACCATGTTTGAAATAGAACCAGAAAACTAAAATTGTTAAACTAAAATCTAATTTAGTTTACAATGTTGGCATATTAGCAGAAATTAAAATTGTATACAGTTTTTAGGCAGATTCAAATAAGGTAATCAATGTCATTTTGCAATGTGTTGCCCAAAGCAATTTAAACTTGGTATATTGTTGCACTCTTTTATAAGCATTCTTAAAATGGTCTGCAATAAATTTGTCTCTATTTGAAACTTATTGCTGAGCCAATGTAGAAGCCTCTCCATAACAATGAATTGGTAAACTACATCGACCGTTTAAAAAAAAAATTACGTTCTCAGATATCAAATAGATTAAAACAAAATGTTGCCCACAAATAATAAATAATCTAGATACTAATAATTGGTCGTATATGTAATTATGTTTATTAATAACTCCTTAAAGTTAAAATAATTTGTTGTGCAACAAGCATTGTATGATGCACATATTTATAAGTATAAACCTTGCGAATTATCTGTCATTTCTCTAGTGCTTTTATGTGGAATAGTATAAAAATAGCATAAGCTTTTGTAGTAATATTACAGTAATAAAAAGAAATCTAAAATTCTATTACAGATTATACTGGTTCTTAAATTGGTTTGCATGGGCCTTTAGAAAGTGATCCTTATGCAAAAAAAGTAAGCTATGCCAAATTTCAGCCCTTAAGATTTAAAAAAACACGCGTCGCACTACTTTCAAATTTTCAAAAGTAATATACTTAATAAGTATCATAGCTTCCAGATTTGAGTCAGGTGCATACCCTGGGTCTCCAAATAAACAATTGAGAACTTGCTAATTAGATTCTACGTAAAACTTTAGATCAATATTATCTGTTTAATTATTTTTTAATTTAAATATTTTTTTTAATTTTAATTTTTAACATAAAATCAGACTCGTAAACAAAAATTATTAGAATTTGAGGCTTAGATCAGTATTTTTTTAATTAGGAATCCTTTAAAATTACGTATTTTTTTAATTTTGTCAAATTTGTAGCATTCTAATAATGTTTTTTTAGGAAAGTAAGAGATTACTTTTAAAACTTCAAAGCTGTGCAACACGTGTTCTTTTGATTTTTAAGAGCTGAAAGAGTGCACACAAAAAAATTCTACAAAAAAATATTTAAGAACAAATTATTTATTACAAATAAATATTACAAAAAAAAACTAAAAATATTAAATGGTCAGATAAATGCGTCTCAAAAACAGCATCTCCCACTTAAATGTCAACCTCTATTCTTTCACGTGGTACAACTTGTAACTACTACCAAGACAATGGCAACTAAACAACTTCTATTATGTGCCAACGGGTTCTTTAAAGCAAATAAAAATTCTAAAAATTTCTTTGCCCTAGCGATAAGAAATTTCTCCTAAAAACAAATGAATCCTTTAGAATCAACGATGTAGAGATGAAACGAGCCAGGAAAAACAACTCCATTAAAAAAAAAAAATTTCTAAAGCTATTTTTTTTTTTTTTTGGGGGGCTAGGCGGTAAAATTTCTATAAGGCTGGCAAGTGTCGGATTTATTTCCTCAGGTTGAAATGCCTACCGACTAAAAACCGCCCAATAATGAATGCCAAATGGAAGTTCGAGACCTTACGGCTTATGTACCTTCCTTTAATTAGATAGTTAGTTAGTATAAGTTAGATTTAAGCCATATAGGCAGCGAAAGACGGTGGGTATACTTGAACCCTGTTAGTACTGTTAAAATTTAGAGTGCGGCTATTTGATTAACCGGGCGTTTATAAAAAAAAGTCTACCTGTCTGGCTCGGCGAGTCGGGCCAAATCGGGGTTCGGATGAAACGCGAGATTATCGAAATACTTTACGGCTAAAGTTTCGATTTGATAGCGCCGAAGAGGCAACCCTAGGTCCGCCCGAATATCTCTATTCCGACAGTACCATGGAGCACTGAGGAGGCTCCTCAAAATGACACTTTAGAATGCCTGTCGAGATAACAGCGCGAGGCCGTGCCCCAGATCGGGGATGCGTATGTCAGCATAGGCCTGATGGTAAAAGTGTAGAGCCGGGTTTTGTTCCAAATCGACATGCCGCTGTTTCGACGCAACATCGGAACAAGAAGATTTTTCGCCATTTTGGCTTTATCGAGAATGGACTGCACGTGTAATTTATACGTGAGTCCCAAGATACTTAGCAGAATCAGACCACGGTATGGGAACATTGTTAAGACTGATGTTCTCATCGGGTGTAATTTTCCGGCGTGTGAAGAGAACAGCCTTGCTTTTCTCTGGATTTACTTTGACTCGCCATTCATCCAGATCGTCCGTGGCTTTTTGTAATCTTGAAATAATAACATCGGGTGATTTTGAAAAATAGAGAAGAGCTGTGTCATCTGCAAACTGTGCCATTTAAACCCCATGCGTCAATCCCGAAGGCATATCGGCAAAGTATAAGTTAAACAGCAACGGTGATAAAATAGACCCCTGAGGCACCCCTGCCTCTATATTTCGAGAAGTAGATATATAGTCAGAAATTCTGACTGCCAGTGTTCTGCGGTTTAGATATGAAGCAAACAGCCTCACAAGACAAAGAGGGAATTTATCCGTGTACAGTTTAAAAAGAAGGCCTTTGTGCCAAACTTTATCGAAGGCTTTTTTGACTTCGAAATAGACCACTAATGTGATCTTTCTCAGTCTAAAACCTCCAATAATTTGGTCTGTCACGCGGTTTAATTAATGGACAGTTGAATGGCCCCATCTGTACCCATGTTGGTGGGGGGGGGGGGGGGGGGAGAAGATTGTTAACTTCCGTGTAATCCTGTAATCTGTCCAAGATCACCCTTTTTATGACCTTACTTAAGGTACATAGTAAACTGATAGGCCGGTAATTTTGTGGAAATTTTCGGTCTTTCCCTGGTTTGGGGATAGTTATCACCAGTGAGCTTTTCCAATCTGAAGGAAAGTGCCCTGTTCGAAGAGTCGCATTTGCAATATTGGTGAATGCCATTATTGCTTTGTGCGAGAACGATTTCAAAGCTCTGTTCGTTATCTTATCGGAACCAGGGGCGGTTCAAGCTTTAATTTCTCTGATTCGTGACGGGCGAACGATTTCTAGCGGTTCGTCGTCGTCCTCGGCCTTTAGGAAGTTTTTGACAGCCCTGTGGAACCGATCGATATGATCCAAATCAGTGTCCCTTGTGAATACCTCGGAACATTGGAGTTCGAAGCAGTCGGCAAATGCCTCAGCTTTTCCCTCTTTAGAAAATTGAACCATTTTCGCCAAGAATAGCTGGAATGGGGACTTGCCTGTTGCGTAAGGCCTTGGAGATCCTCCACATTGGATGATCATCCTCTGTGAAAGATTTCATGGTATTTTGCCAGCACAAATTTTTGTGCAACCTTATCGCTGTTCTCACCTTGCTGTGAAGCGCGTTCATATGTTTGCGATCTCTGGGGTCGCGATGCCTCTGCCATTGACGTTTGGCGGCATTTCTGCGTCTTATCAATGCTTTAACGTCGCGGGATAGTCCTAGAGGATTATCGACGCGAACCTGATGGGTCTTAGAGGCCTTTTCCGTGGCTTCGCTAATTTGAGTAGTAAAAGTTTTGACGGCTCTTTCCAGATCATCGACTGTATGTATTGGTGCAAGCCTGCTTATGCTCACTTCTAGAAGACGAGAAAAGAGAGGCCAATCCGTATGAGTTACGAATCTTCCTCCCTCACCTGTCCTCATTCCGTAGAGCTCTAATATTACAGGGTCGTGGTCGGAGCTCATTGCATCGACAGCGCGTATATCGTATGTTAGGTTGACGTTCTTGAATATTGCTATGTCAAGAACGTTCCCCATGTGACATGCACTGCTGTAGAAGGTGCTTAGAGTTGAAATCTCCAGCAATAATTGTGGGGTGAGGACTGTCGAGAATTGCATCAAAATCTTCCATTTCAATGCGATTTTGTGGCCTGATGTAGACAGACGCAATTTTAAGTGTGCCTAACCCAGGCACAGTTACCACTATTGCGTTTGATTCTAGCGAGAGAGTGTCTGGGGTTACTACCTCGGAGTGGTCCAATGATCTCTTAGCTAAGATCATTGTACCCCTCCCCAGTGGCACCGGCGACGATCCCAATCAATGTTCTCATCATTAGCATTCCAAAAACAAATACGGAGTAATACATCGGGCGTATTATCCATTATTGTTTAGCTAAACTAGACAAAAAGGAAGCCATCAGCTTTCCTTGCGCCTCTAAGAAAGCGGCAGACTGATCCGCGACAGCTTGCTGTGCTCGAGGAGCCACAGCAGAAGCGAACGATTTGTTCGCAGTAACGTTAGCAGAATTGCGAGGACCTGCTGGCTGAGCGGAAGCTTGAGCCCTTAAAGAAACTTGAACCGGCGCGGGTTGTGCTGCCGGACCTAGTTTCTTGCCGTTCGAGGCCATCATTCTGATGTAGGCCTTGCAACCCTTATAATTAGCGGGATGCGAGCCATTACAATTAGCGCATCTGGCTGTGGAGCCACTGGGGCAGGCCGCCGACTGGTGGGGCAAATACGACACACCAGTGTCCTCACGAAAAAGCGATTTGCTGTGTGGCCGTGCCATTGGCACTTGTGGCATTGGGAATGCCGCCACTGCGCTTTTTACGCTCGACGTCAAACTTAAAGCCGCACAAAACGTCGAGGTCAATAATCTCTGCGCTTTTAGAGGTTTTCGGTAACTGAACCGAAACCATATGGAAACGAATAAATTCGTTCCCCATACGATGGCCCGTCCCACGTCTTCCTCAGTGAGGAACTCTGGAACATGTTTGATAACATATTCCAGACATTTTTCACCGGCAGTCGCCCAAGCGTGAAAGCCGTTAAAACGCGCGTTTAGGACGTCAATTGCCCCTCTGTGATCGGCGCCCGTGGCAGGCAAAATACGAATACCATCCCGGGTATTACGCGCGGTTAAAATATTAATTTTCTTCTTGCGGAAGACTTTAGATAATTCTGGGTATGAACCTTTATCGTCCAGAACTATCGCCGGCGGACGCGCTTTAGAGTTCGCGAGTGTTGACGCGGAAATAGTCGGATCAATATCATCATCGACGTGGTTGACATTCAAAGCAGCAGGCTTGAACCTCACCTCGATGTGGCCTTGTCTGGCATTCCCCTTTAGAGCGGGGGCGGCGCCTTTGGGGGCAAAAGGCCTCTTTGCTTTTTGGCCTGATGGGCCGGCAGCGGAAGCCTCTGACGGCTGGCGATTTGCAACCGCTGATGGCAGTTGGGGATTGGCTGATGGCCCATACATAAAATAAAGTACATAAAACTTTAGAATGGGTTGACTCACCCATTGCGGTCTTACGTTTCCTATGGGAAACCATGATGTAGCCATCCTGGTTCACCTGGACTCCGCTGGCGAACTGGGATGAGATGATCTCCGGGGCAACGGCCTTCACGGACATCATGAATTCGACATCCTCTAGATGTGGACCGGAGGCGGATCCTGAATTAAAATTCGGACCAAGGGCGGCACCGGTGGCGGCAGAATTTCTGGTGGCGGCAGCATCACCGGGGGCGGCGCCGCCAGCGGCGACATTTCCGGGGGCGGCTCCGGGGGCGGCAATTTTTCCGGAGGCGGCTATTACCCTGGGGGTGTCTCCGGAGGCGGCAAAAATTTTGGGGGCGGCAAGTACCACGGAGGCGGTAGCAGGGGCGGTATTAACCGCAGCACCTGAAGCAGAATAAGATTTAGTTATCTTACCCCTCCTGTGACGTCTCCTTCTTTTGGGGACGTCGGAGCCGCTTCCTAGATCCACGTCGGAAGCGGATAATACCATATCCTCATCTTCGGATGTGGAAACGGCGCTGTTGAAGGGGGAATTGCTGTTGGCTAGAGCGGCAGCAGTGTAGTTGTTAATGGTGACGGCCTGCGACGCTATTGTGGCGGCCATCTTGATTCTCCATCAGCTTTGATTCCAGGAGCTTGTAGGCCCTGGATTTAGAAATTGAGCGGTTATCGGACCTGTCTCTCTCGTAGGATTGAGACCGCTCATTCTTGCGATGACGGTCCCTGGATTCTTCGGACTTTTCTAGGAAATTCTTCGCATAGAGTGTTGGAAGGTACTGAGACGATCTAAAACAGAAATGTTTTCGTATGGCAAGATTGCTCTTGGCAAACGAAAAATTTGGCTGGTACCTTGCGTAACGGATTCGGCTGCTGGCAGTCGACTCAATTCCTTCTAAAGCTAAACTAAATACCAACGGTAAAATAGTTTCTTAATCAGATCTTCGGAGTAGACAGTATAGATAGATCACTTTATTTCAAAAATATCTTACACGAACACATAGGAATCGTCAGTTAAAATGTAATATTTACAAATAAAATAAACAATTACACAATCAAATTAAAATAAAATATTTAATAATAAAACACGATAAAATTAAAAAAAAATGACTTAAAACTAATACATACATTTACAGATAAAAATGTTAAAATACAGTTTTTCAATAACAATAATTACTGTAAGGTTGTATCAGCTAAATCGTGTTTTGATTGACTGGTATTTTGGACATTTTTCAAATATTTTAAACTTGTGTCTTGAAACTTCAAGAAATGAAGTGCCATGTCAAGTGTTATAGTGTGCGTGGCTTAAAAATTGGAAGGTATTTCCATTATTTTTCACATACAATATGCTTTTAGCACTGTAAGCACTTTCTGTTTGATAAACAATTGTTTGCATGTTTTTCTTGCTTTCAGATAAATAATTAATCTTAAAATTCTTTTTC
This sequence comes from Tachinus rufipes, assembly GCA_963932245.1. Lineage (NCBI taxonomy): Eukaryota > Metazoa > Arthropoda > Insecta > Coleoptera > Staphylinidae > Tachinus > Tachinus rufipes. The sequence goes on from OZ010748.1 coordinate 60,441,109, forward strand.
GTGCTATGAATATTCTATTTGATTTTAGTGCTACCCCATATCAATAGATTATAATTTATATGACATTGTGCTAGTGCATAATAAATAGACAATCATTTGCATTTTGGTAGCATCTGTTTTAGTCTTAAAATAGCAAAATAAACACTATTCATTTCTTAGATATTAAGTCAATGTTAGCTTCCCAGCTCAGTTTTTTCTATCAAATATGATACCCAGAAATTGTGTTGCATTTGAAATAACAATATTTTGCATTAAAAAAACGTTTTCAAAAATGTATTTTTTGTTAAAGTACTAAACATAAACAGTTTTAGATTTATTTAGTATTAAATTATTTAAATTACATAATTTTTTTCATTTTTTGAACAGTATGTTTTACCCTGACAATTAAACTGACTTTAGATTTACTTGACACAATTATAGCAGTATTATCTGCAGACATTGATACATAACCACTTGACAAATAATGAGGTAAATTATTTATAAAACAATAACGGTGCCATACCTTGATTACTACTTTGGTCAGTCAAAGAAAGTTGATTATTCTTTTAGTTTTATTTAAACATCAAAACTTTAAAAACTAATTTTTCTTAAAAAAATTATAATTAATTACTCATTAAAATTGATACTTGAAGCGTAAAATGACGTAAAAAAATCAAGTTCATAAAAATATGAAGCATTTTTTACTATGAAACTTGTACATAAATTTTTTTTTTCTAAATTAAATAATAAAATATAGCCGTGTTGCATTACTTTTTTCTCACCTTGTATACGTAAAGTACCAAGACCAAAACACTAAACAAAGTCTCCTATCGGGTATATTATTGATCTATATAAACAAATTACATCTAAGTAAGTATACGTTATCACAATGTTCATTTATTTCTTCTGTTTTATATGTATAGAATTGAACAATAAAAAAAGAACCACAAGGATATATTGAGATAAGAGTTACTGGAGATTCGTGTTGCCATTTTCCCATCTGTTAAATAGCCCCTTCTCAAAATACGGCAAGATAAATGGTCAGATATCAATATAAGGACGACATTCCGCCCTTTCGATACACATTCGAGTTGTTTTACAATGCGGCAGAACCCCTCGGTCCTGCGGGGATCCACTGCCGGAATCAACTCGATATCCTGCGGTCATTTAAACGTCTCATATGGGATAAGGAATAAAACGGATATGGCCAGAACGAGAGAGAAAAATAGCCGGAAAAAATAAAATAGGGACCACTTTGAATAACATTATTCCGATACAAATTCGACACCCTGAGGGTCAGCTTTATTTGAATTATGAAATGATCCTCCTAGGGACCACCAGATAAAAACAGATTTTAAAAGTCATCGGAAATTGGAATTTCAATCCGACATTAAGTGGAAATGGCAGTATTGTGTGCTTTTTATGTGTGCTTTTTCTCACTGATATTGGAGCGATTTTTTCCGTTCTTTTTTCTTTTGTGCGGGGCTGTATATGGCGCGATAGGAATCGGAGCTTTAATCACCAATCTGCAGATCCATTACGCAAATTAAAAATGCGAGACGATCACTTGTCTACGTCGCTCAAGGAGATGACAAAAGAAAACGATACGCGAGGACGAGAGAACAATAAAGAGTCCTCTCGTCCGCGTATAGAATGAATTCTGTTCAATGCTCCAGTTTGTTTGTTTTTGTAAACAAAATATTGGTTCATTACGGTAATTACTAAAAAAATATTTTTATTAAGCTAAGCGATAGTAATAAATAAATCAAAATTTTAATATAGTTTTATTGGCTTCGATATCATATAATATCGGTAACACATTTCTGCACAAAGAAATACCAGGCAATAAATCGTGTCGAAACTCCGCTATTATTTTATTGTATATCTTTTTTTCTATTCTCAATTTTTTGTTATGTGTGTGAAGAGCCAGTGGAAAGCAACAGACGCTCCCCAAACGGAAATAAATCAATCCTGAATAGTTTCGGGATGCAATCGACATCGCTATTCCAGAACAGACGTCTCCACTTCCCCAACAATAAATATCACCGCGCGGCGATACACTGACAGATCGCCCTGAATAAAATAGAGTGGCACTAGTGGGAGGAGGTTGAGGGTTTATTTTTATCCACCGGATTTAACTTGCTGGAAGGACCACGTATAAACACTTTCTGAAAAATAAAAGGCTTCCGAATAAACTGAATGTATCTTCTTTATGTTCAAGTGGGTTATTTCTATTTGTGCAGTCAATTTATATTAAATAGAAAATATTTGTTAACTAATTTTATTATTTAAATTAGTTGTAATCAATCTTATAAAAATAATCAAAAAGTTGGTTCAACTAAATGTAATAAATCAGAAGATAGGATTATGCAATTGTGAATCTATATACATTAGTGGTGAATTGAAACTTTCAGATTTCGACGAGATTTATTGTGTTCGGTGCAATCCGTCAGTCCAGAATTTATGGCCATTGTGAAGAATGATGATTTACGGACGCACCGACGAACGTCAAACGGCAACAAATAAACCCTCCTGCTGTGTATACAATCGGCGTTCGATATTGACGCGTGCTACGCAATAAATTACAGGTATTATTAGCATATTTCCAGGATGATAGCAGGACGTATTCCTGCCAGTCCTGCCACATTGCCCCAACACAATCGAATCGCACACGTATGTGTATGTATGTATGTGTGTTTACACCGTGAATCATTCACATACATCTGTATCAAACAACTAATATACATGTCAATAGGGACCTGACAGGCGATACGGTCACGTGACATAGTGTGATGTAGTGCTGCCAACTGTCCACAATTAGCTCGCCCATTAACATAGTCCGCATATGCAGATTACGATACATATGTCACTTAGGCCGATTGGGTACATTCGCCGTAAACGATGCCCATTTGTATACCCACCCCTGCCCGGACCTGGAGCCAGATATCCAGAAATTAACGCTAATGGCACCGACACTTTTGTTATAGGCGTTAATTACGCCCATCCGCATCACCGGCGATAATGTACTGCTTTCATTAACCGCCACCATCTGCTGATTACAACAAAAATAAATTGATTGTCCCATTTGCAATCGCAAAGGACCATTTTATGGGAAAGATTTTTTTCCACTCCACCGGCCACGCATTAAGTTCAACCTCAACAGTATTATTGCAAATGTGCTTATCTGTAATGAGCATAAAAACGGTTCACTAATTACTAATTTCTTAAACGGACTTCATAAGAATAGCAGAAATAAGCAATAGTTCAATAATGTTTAAAACTAGTTTTAAATTCAAAAGTATTACTATGCCCATGTTGTAGATTATCTTCTTTGCCAAAATAATCAAAAACAAATTGGCGCCTTTATAAAAAGCTCTTTCCAATTAAACTGAGTTATGAAAAAAAGACTGCTTACAGTGTTTATAGTTATTATTATTTATATATTAAAGAAATAATCTTAAAAAAACTACGTAATAAAACGTGAGGAACGCAGAAGTTAACTTAATATTGGGTTGTGAAGTTTGTCCTAAGTTTTCTACTTTACTAGCAGAACTCAGTATATCTATTAAAACTTATTATTATAAAACTGGAAAAGGCATTCACTAGTCATTGCAAATACATTCAACTTCCTTTTTCAAATTTTAATTAAGAAAAAGTAACATGTCATGTTGGATAAATTAATAACAGTCAATAAAATGGTTGAAATAGCTTATAGTTTTAAAAACATCATCCTTTTCCAAACGATTTGAGCTAAATACGTGTACGATAACTAATTTTATGAACTGTACAAATCAATTTAGTAAATACTAATTCTAATTCAAGACTTACTCAAAAATTTGAACCGTTTAGTAATAGCAGCCAATAATGATTTTTTAATTTTTATCTTAAATACAGGGGTTAAGTTTTTATAAATGATTAAACCCTTAATTAGATAAAGAACACCTTTTTGACGATTTTTGAAAATTCGTCTGGTGACTATAAAACCAACCGTTTTTAAGTTTTGATTTTCTTAATGCAATATGTTCCAAAATTGAGAAAAAAATTTGGCCGCATTTATAGGTGGAACTTTTGACCATTGCTAATTGTAATAAAAATAAATTTACTGTTTAATTTAGATATATGAAACACAAATCAAATATTTAAAAATTTAAAAAATAAATCTATCATTGTTTTTTCATACAAAAAAAAGTCAAATTTTGAAGAAGACCATTAATCGGATTGTGGGCAAAAATTCAAAAAAATACCAACGATGCACAATATCTATTTCTTTCAAATGCGAATATGCTGAAATCTGTATCTGTTTTTGTTTAACACTACTTTTTGTTAAACAATTTTTTTTGACGTTTCACAAACCGTCACTGGTTTATGTACAAATAATTGATTTTATTACTCAAATTAATTTGTGACAAAGAATGATTCAAAAATCCGCTTTTGCTAAGCAAAGTATTAGTGTTAGATCTCAAGAACTTTTTAGTTTTTTGATTTAATCAAATTTGAATACAGAAATTTTGAAACCGTTTTGGTTTTTTGGCTTTATAAAAAATTTTAGTTAGGTATAGTAATATTTTAATACTTTTAGAAAAAAAATTCTTTGTTAAATTTTAAAACTATTTGGTATATTGTGCAAATTCCTGCTTTTAAAAATACCAACGTTGTCTTTAGAAGTACCCAAAAAAAACTTTGGCACTTGTAAGAGTAGGGTTAATATTTTTATCAAAAAGCGCAATTAAAAAAAATAAAGAAAATTAAAATCCAACAAATATCAATCAAGAAACCTATATTTATATTTGTGCTGGTGGAGAGTATGGGCTACCTACTATGGCGCTTTCTGCAAATTACAAATATGTTGCCCACGTCTTTTTAGATTATCATCATCATTGTCTACAGTGCTAGTGTTGATGTCTGATAAGGTAGAAATTAATGTAAGGTTTCTGACTACTGTTTCTCTTTGAAACTTTGTTGGTTGTAAGGGACAGCGGTTACTTTCTAGCCTTTGATTAGAATGGAATTCCAGTCTCTAACAACGATGTAACTGCGTCTGTTGCTGCAGTTTGGTAGTTAAAGTAAAAAATTCAACTGTTCCTGGTTACGTTACCCAGGTATCACTATGTGTCTTTTATGTTACGGTATCATGAAGTCTTTAAACTTGTGGCACTGGCTTTGAAAGCAACCGTTCATCAAGTGCTACACAATCAATTTGCATAAGTTTGTTACTGTCTATAATTGCGCGTCTATTAAATCTTTATAGCAGTAACTATAGTTAGTAGTTTGCACGTTTTCTGCGTCAATAATGTAACTCATTATAAAGTTTTTTGCGTCTTAATATTAAGCACTAGGTGTTGTGTTGTTTTTCTTTTTCTTCTTTTCATACTTGTATACTTGGGTTTTAGTACAGCGACGGAAAGTGTCCAGTCGGGGTGTCGTTTGTTGTGCAGTTGTTGTGATTAACCTGACAATTTTCTTTTTCATTCGCGTCCACTACAATTGCTTTTATCACGTTTGGTAAGGTGATTTCAAGTCACTTTATGTTCTACTGCGTCTACGTTGGTTAATTTGCAAACGTAGTGCAGCTGTGCAAAATTTTTCCCAGGATATTTCTGTTTGTTGCTTCCATTTTTGCAAAGTCTTTTTTGTTATCATAAATGTCTATAACACAATCTGCAGGGTAGATAGACGGTGGTATATATTTTTTTGTAGTACTTTGCTTATAATTTTGCTTGTGCTTAGGATATTTCTGTTTTTTGCTTCTATTTCTGCGACTTTCTCCGGATCTACAGCATCTTGCAAGTAGTTTCTAGCATCAAAGAATAACCATTAATTTCAGTAGAGATTAGATCCTCCAAGTGTTATAATTCTCTTGCAAAACGGTGATCACTATCTGTACGTTTGCCCAGCTGGCTGTAAATTTAATCATCCGTTTTTGTAAATCCAATTTATACGGTCTTTTTGGTTGTTAGACAAAAGTGGTACATTGCTGACTTGGTTTACAGTTGTCAAGACAACACGGGTTTAGACTCGTAATTGTACACTTTTTGATTGTATCTAAGTCCAGTTTTAGATATCTTGGGTCATATACTATCCGCAGTTGAAGACAACTAAGATCAGCATACTGCAATATGTGCAGGTTTCTGTCAGGCTTGCTCGTTGTAACAGTATTGTATTGGTGTTGTCTCCAGGAGCCATAATGTTTTTTTCTCTTCTTTGAAACGTTCTAGCGCAATTCGCAATTGCTTCAAATTCTGCATTCTAGTTGGGTGTTACTTTGAATCTAACAACGATGTGACTGAGTCTGTGGCTGCAGCAAAACTGCAGAATTCTGGAACAAATTTCTTTTATTCACCTTAGTCAAGTGCGTGAGTAAGTGTCAACGCCGCCTGACGGCCGTAAAAGATTTTTTTTTAATTTTAAAGCTATGTCTCTTGAAACCTGTACTTGTAACAACTCCTACTTTTGTGACTTACAAATTAGGGTGTCACGGGTCCTGTACCTTTAAGCACACACTAATAATTTGCACTTTTTAGTAAAAAATAGAAAATAGTAAAAGTCAAGCTTGTTGGAAACTTAATTCCAGGAATTACGTAATAAACTCAGTTCCGGTTATTAATTAACATTAATATCATAACCGAAAGTAATTTTTGGTATTGTTACAATTAAATAATTGTGATGGTTTGACTCACTATAGTTTGACTCGGTTTACAAACACTAGGCATTGCGGACGTCTAAGTAGCGTAGCGCGCTTGGTTATGGGTGCTACTTCATTGTGGAGTCAAAACTGCTCGGTTTTTACTAGGTTTTTGCTGACAACGTTTGCCGGTTCAGATAACGGGGTCATCCTGGTGCTGCTTTATGAGTATAGTCCCAAAGAGTTCCAAATCTACGTCTTGAAGTAAAGGAACCTTTTTGGCCAGTAATAGTGGTTAACTTCAGCAAAGTTTGGGTTCAGATCCTTGGGTTTGCCCTGGTAAAAATTGACTACAATTTTATAGGTATAATTTTTTTTTCTGTAAGAGTTCTCTCAGAACTCTTACAGTAGCAAAACCTATGTAGTTTATTTTTTCTTAATCAAAAATTTAACAAAATAAATTAATCTTGGTTTAAGTTTAAACCAAGATGTTGTTTACTTTTGTAGACGTTTCATAAGTGGAAGAAGTAATTGGAAGTCAATTAAGTGAAACGGAATAGTTAAATTTTTGGCAAAAAAATTGTTAAAAAAATTCTTTTAGGTATAAGAAATTCTTTGTTGTAACCGATTCGTTGTGTTTGTTGTGTCGGAGCGTTTTTACTCAAAGTTGTCTAGAATAAGCGCCAATTGGTGCGGTCTAGTTTTGTCGGAGGTGGTGGCTTGCAACCGTTTTGAGCTAGTGTTGATGCCTGAAAATAAGTTTATACAAAGCTACTGACTATTGTTTTTCTCTGAAAACTACCCCAAGAAGTAAAAACGGTTGTGGAAATTACGATCTAAAGATAGAGGCAACGGTTCAGTCATTATTCCGATACAAAGTTGTAGCTTCCAGTTGCCCTTTTCCCCTTCTTCACTGAGCAAGCTATGTTAGTCCACTTGATATCTTGGGGTAAGAAAGAGTGCAGCAGATAGTTGTGGGCTTTTATAGTAGTAAAGATATTTTGAGGTCTGGGTCTTGCTAGAAGATTTGCCCTTCAAACCTTCACTGGTTTTTAAGCCATCTTTGTTGATTCTAATCAAATAATTGATCACATTCTGCTCTTCTTGTTTGTGTGCACACGTGATAAGGTTTTTGAAACACACAGGAAAATGACATGTTATTTGTTTGCGCTCATAATAAAAGTGTTTTCTTAACAGCATTCTCTAAGAAGGTACAGAGTTTTCCAGCCTTCCCTGCAATGTGCCAAAATCTAACTGCATTCAGACGCAAAGCTGCTGCCATTGTTGTCATCTTTTTAACGCAAATGTTGAGAGTCGTTCCGTTTGTTGCAACTTGTTTGCTTGTAGACGTTTACTGTCTAACTTTTAAGGACCATATTAATGCACCGTATCTAAGCATAGGTTTTAGGACGGCTGTGTACAACCATAGCAATATCTTTAAAAGCAGTTTCTATGTGATCCCCATGTAAGCTTTTGTCAAAAATCACAGATATTCTACTTCGATTGATATTGGTAGTGGAGTATTTAAGAGTTTTAGTAAGTTTAGTTTTCAAATATTGTTTTTGGAAAAAAAAAATGTTTGTTTTTTATTTAAAAAAAATCCTCTTATTTGCAAAAGCCTGGTCTTTGCACCAATTTTCATTTTTCTTAAATCCTCTTGCATTAACTTGCAGAAAATGATTTCAAACTTACCGCTTATCAAGATCGTTATGTCATTTGCATAACCAATTGTATAGAAACCACCATCATTGAGTAGCTGTATGAAGCAACAACTTTTTTGGCCGTCAAATCTCCTACGGTAAGAGTCACAGCTTTTTTCTCCAACATCTGTTTTATTAATCCATTAATTGCGGAGTTTACACCATGTGTTGCAATAGCAGTTTCTATTTGTTTAAGGTAAATTATTGAAAGCGCCTTTAATATCTTTAATTACTCCCAATGTAGACATTTTGAATGACCCTTGTTTTTCAAAAAGATCTTGCACAATCGCTCTAATATCTTTATAAAAATAGGCGAGGGAATGATTAGCTAAGAGAATTCTGCAAAGATGTAGTTGTAACGCTCTAGTTTTGGTATATATATTTTAAAATTTACTTTACTCAATGCTGTAGGTATGCATCGAAAAGTAATGCATGCCCTATAGATTTTTTTCAAGTGAGTAAAGTTGATATCTATGCTATATTGTAGAAAGGCAGGAAAGACCCCATCTACTCCTGGCGCTTTGTATGAGAAGAAGTTTTTAATTGCCCATGCTATACGCACCTCTGAAACAAGAAAGCAAGCAGCTACCCAGTCCTGCTCTGATGAAATTGAAGTTGCTGCAACTTCAATTTCATCGGACCACACTTGTGCCTGGGCGGCACAGCTTTAAAAGTGAGTTTCTAAATATACCTCTTTTACTTTTAAAAGATTGGCTGTGTATTAGCCGTCGAATTGTTTTATGCAACTCAGTCGCTATTGAAAGTCTTTAAATAAGATTTTTTTTAACCTTGCAGCAGTTTAGGTGTTATTATCTTCACAAAAAGATCACTAATTTTCCAGTTGGCGTAGACGTATGCGTTTTTTATCTTCTTTTTGGGCATTTTTGTATAACATACAGTCAGATTATTTTTTTGAGTTTTTTGCTTTTTTTAAGCCAATCAAGTTCCTCGCACGACCAATGTTTGGTATTGTTGGGTTTAGTAGCCAACCTAATTTGTGACAAGTACTTGCACTATTGTTTAAAAAAAATTACTTAATTATTAGTTTTTTAATTTTTCTATACTAATTGGTTTACTTAAATCTGCGTAGGTACTTATTCTGTCATTAATTGTCTCAAAAGACAGCCTGATTGTTCAGGCTGCCTTTTGAAAGCCTCGGGTTTTGGTACAGCCTAATTTTTGTTTTGTGATCATATTTTAAATTAAATTTTATCTATCTGTAATCTGACATTAAGACCAACGTAGATACGTGCCATTTGTTGATTTGCTTAAAATGCTAAGAGTTGTCAGTATGATATCTAACACCGCCTAGCTGCAGAAAGTAACAAAGGGTTAGGTTAGTACTAAAAATAAAATTGTGAAGTTGATTATTTCTGTCATTTGTGTCACATCTAACTATGAAGTCAACATTTCCTAGCATACAATAGTGTACCAAATTCTCCAGCTTTATTGTTGGAGGTAGTATGTCGTTGTGCAAGGTATGCCAATGCCACAATAGTGTCTGGCTTCCGCTTGTCTGCCAAGCTGATCCGGGTTGTGAGGTCACTGGCAGTGTCAGAAAGTTATAGCAGAAGAAGCTCTGTTTTATGCTTAGGTATGTAAATACATTTCCTTAGCTTACTCCTTAACCAGTCTGCAGACCTTGGTTTGTACAATTCAAGGTATTTGGATCAGTTCTATTGTGTCCTGCATTTTTGTTTTATTAATGGTTTGCTAAACATATAGCTCAGCAGATTTCCATTATTATTTAGTGTGCGTACATCTTCCTCACCTATTCCTAGAACCTGTAAAAGATGCATTGATAATTGTTTTTGAGCCAATCTGGTAACCGTCACATGAAGGAGCAATAGGATAACTTTTTTGTAGTAAAGTCCTCCCTTCTTTCTCGTAGAGAAAATTTAGGGTTTTCCTCCCGTGTATTTCTGTGTTGTTTAAGAGAGTGCTCAGACTTAAAGAAGCAAACCCTTTTTTTTGTGCTCTCGGTTTCAGAGAAAATGTCCCTTTGCCTAAAGATTTTGGGTTTTGCCTCTTTTAAGGTGGCCTGTAGTTTAGCTATGACATACTCTGTTTTAGGTTAGTAGATAAGGTATCTGCCTTGTTGGAAAAAAATAGTTTGGTTTTTAGAAATTAAACGCGCTTTGCTTTGTCTTTTTGCATCAGCCCCGCTAATCTTGTGTTTTTTTGACACCGGTCTGTGGAGTGTGGTACAAAAGTAGAATAGTTTTTGACTTAGATGAAGTATCCGTAGAGGCATTCATCGAGTTTGTAATTTTAGGTTATCCAAAGATTCACTTAATAATTTTTTGTTCTCTATAGTTGAAAAACTAAAAAAATATTTCTTTGGCTACCAAACCGCCATGAAACTTCCAAATTGGGAACGTTTAAAATTAATCGCCATCGTATACGAACGAGTGACGTACACCAATCAATAAGTGATAATAGTAATAGTAATAATAAGTTTATAATAATAATAATAGTAATAATAAGTTTATTGACATACATACATCTCTATAAAACTAAATAAGTAAATTAAAACATACATTTGAATTAATACGGTTTCAACAACATTTTGTTACGTCCAGATTTCGTGGTAGACCTAAAACAAATTACAAATGACATCACTCAATAAATGTTACTAATACTTATCTTTATATTGATTTCTATTCATGTTTGTTGTTTTCCTTGGTTGTCGGGATGTTATTTGGGTTGCCGACTTGGATGATGCAACTAAAAATAACATAAGTATCAATTTGGGATGTTGCAATGATGAGTTTATTTGTAAAAGATTTGCACATGTATTGCTGTGATATAAGGTCTTTATGGTTATGACTGAGATTTTATTAATAATTGGTATTCATAAATTTAATTAATTTAACTTACGGTTTATGTTTTTTTCTGTGGTCGATTGGTTCTTCCTTATCATTTTAATTTCCCTATTATTCCTTAAGTCCTTCACTTGGCCTAGTTTAATTTTCCTCCTCTAATACCTTCTTATAATCCAACATCCTTTATTTATTCCATTGTTTGTTCTCCTTAACCTGCAATTTTATTAAAAACAAAAAAACATTAATTCAGTAACTAATTTAATTCTTTACAAATTCAACTTAATATTGCTTTTAAGTCTCAATTAATTACACTATCATTAGTACTTACCTTGTTTACTTTTTAATTCACTATACACAATTCACTAATTATTTACATAAACATGTTGCGGCCATGAAGATCGGTCCTTTTACCGTATACCTTTCAACAAGTAACATCGCTTAAGCGGATACTGTTCTTGTTCGAAATAATCATTACTTATGTATAAGTATCGCAATATTGCGGAATTAAGTTATTTCGGTATTTTTCGGTTAACAAACTTGATTTTCCCCTGGGTAGCCTGAATCAGGTAAGTGTTTTATTATTCTTTTTTTGTTATCCTTATTTCATCCTTGTCAATTTTACCAGGTTTTAATTACTCTTAGTATTGCAAAAATAATCTACCCTTTTATGAACAAGTATTTAAGCTACGATTTAATCTATCTCCCAAAGCTGGAGATTCTACTACTACGTGTAGCAGTCTTAATTGCTTTTTTTATTTTTTTAACTTGCCACGTGTTGGCGGAAAACTTGTATTTTTGTAACGGCGGGGCCATTTGAAGAAGCCTCCCAACGCGGGACCATCGTCATCAGTTATTATTTATATTTTTATTTTTAAATTGTTAATTTTTCATTAATTATTAATTTATTCAATTTTCATTGTGACTGGAACTTCATTCAATTTATGTTAAATTCTCTTTATATGTTAAAGTGTGAATAGTGTGTGGGTGATTTATTTCTAATTTTAATCTATAGTGAATATTTTGCTCAGTTGCTTATTAAATGTCTTATTGGGGAATGTATTAACTTTGCGTTTGGAACCTGGTCCCATTTTATTCCTAATAGCATCTGGTTTATTGTTATATCCCAGATGGAACCACTATCAGTGCGAGACCATAGGAAACATTTTAAAACCACAAATAACATAAAAAAAAAAAATTGGAGTCCTGAAAGTCCCTGTAATACATTTGGTAAGTGCTTGTCTTTTTTTTTTTTTTACTTCTCATTGTGTGCATCCCTTTTGTATTATTTTGCAAAGTGTCGGTACGTTACATAGATCTCACTCCCATCTCCACTCAGCAAGCCTGGCTGATCTTAAACCATTTTGGTTTTAAGGCAAAAAGGGGTGTAGCAATTAAATGGAGCCCAACGTGGGGCTGTGTTGGCTAATTGTGTTTTAAAATTAATTATAATTTTGTTTGTGTAATTGAACAATTTAAACATTAATTTTATTTTGTAAATATTAATAATATTTTTGTTGTTTGCGCACTATATCTATATCATTTTTTTTGAGATAAATTGTAAATTAAAAGTACAATGTCAAAACTCGAACCCGACAGATTAAATCGAGATAAGGTGGTGTACGAGTTGGCCGTTAGAGGTGTTACGGCGACGGGAGATGTGAAGGAGCTTATAAGAAGTCTACGAGGGGCATTAAAATTAGAGAAAGATGGAAGGTCTTTTAGCAGTGTCTGGACTGAGGAGCCAGAAACTGACATAAAAGCTTGTTCTGACAAATTGACGGTGGTGGAAGGGTGGTTGCAAGTTAGTCCTAGATAGGCAAAGAGCAACTTTATTACAAACAGCAATGTTATTGTATGGAGAGTTGCAGGATAAGTGTGACGAACGGACAGCAAAGAAGGTAGACGAGGTTCCGTTAGAGATGGCGATGTCGCAAATTTTATTAAATCAAGGGGGGTCAACATCTACCCCAATCAGAACTCAAGTACCTCCATCTTCCCCCGTAGCTGCGGGTTCTACCGGCCTCGGTAATCTGCATTTAACACCGCAACATGCGTGTTTAAGTAAATGGAACATACAGTTTTCGGGCGACCTTAATGACAGCCTCAACGGTTTTTTTTACAAAGGGTGGAAGAGTTTAGCGAAGCCCGTGGGGTTAGTCAAAGTGCATTGTTTCGAAGTGCAGTAGAGTTATTTGAAGTTAGAGCGTTGGTGTGGTTCAGGGCAAATAAAACATTGTTGCAGGACTGGAGCGGACTATGCGCAGGTCTTAGGGCAGAGTTCTTGCCGCAGGATTATAATGAGCGCATTTTGCGGCAAATTAAATCTCGAACGCAAGGCTCTGACGAGTCTATAGGTATATTCATGGCGTATATGAATAACCTGTTTGATAGGATGACTTGTCCAATCTCTCCTGAAATGCGCCTGAAAACTATTCGTCGTAACATTCACCCCATGTACCTAAATAAATTAGTTTTGGAAGACATTGATTCCGAAACCAAATTGATTTCTCTGTGTCGCAAGATTGAAGAGTCTAAAAGTTTTGTGGACGATTATGTTCCCCCTTCAGGGCGACCATCAAAATGCAATTTAGAGCCAGACCTCTCGTATTCTTGCAAATCAGGGAAAGTAGTAAGCGACACATATCTGCGTACAAATACGTCGAGGTATTATGATAGTGACAATGATTGGGTAAAACCTGACTCAGGCTATTGGGAAAATTGTAGGCGTGAAGACAGAAGGCGTATAAATGATGATGAACTTGCTCGTGAGTAGAGTGCAGAGCGTTATGCACCACGAGAACGTGACTTTCAGCGAGGTCTTCCCCGTAGAGAGCGGCGCGACTTCAGTAGGGAGTATTCATGTCGAGATTCCAGTAGGGAATATTTAGATAAAAGAGAACAATCTTATAAAAATCGTGGCCGATGGGGTAAAGATAGCGGTAGACAGGGCCAAAGAGCGTCAAGCACTGTAACTAAATTAGGAGCTACTAAAGCTAAAGTTAGTTTCCAAGGAGAGCCTGAAAACTTTAACTGTAGTAGTGTTAATGTTGTATGTTTTAAGTGTGGAAAAAAAGGGCACTTTGCTAGGGAGTGCTCCTCGACAGATATTAAATGTTTTGGGTGTGGACTAGCCGGCTATATTAAGCCAAAGTGTCCCAAGTGTCAGGGAAACGGGAGCAGGAGTCAGTCACAGGCCAAGAATTGATTCCTTTCGGTTTTGAAGCCGACATAAAAAATAAAAAATTGATTTTGGACTTCATCCTCAGTCAATCTGAAGAAAACGAATGTCCTTATATGTGTGTTTTGTTGTATGGGGTTTCAATGTTGGGGTTGTTAGATTCCGGGGCTAATGGAATTTTTTTGGGGTTATCGGGTTAGGATAAGCTAGAAATGATGGGGTTACGATTAAAGATATGCGCTACAGAGTGTACCGTAGCAAATGACCAAAAAATTAACTGCCTAGGGAAAGTTTCGGTCCCTATAGAATTGCAGGGAAAGACGAAAATTTTTGTTGTCTATATTGTACCAGAGTTACGACACACACTTGTATTAGGAGTTAATTTTTGGGTAGCTATGAACATCATTCCCAATCTAAGATCGGGAGAATGGGTATTTGGAACGAATAAAGAGATATTGGAGCGTGATCGGGATTTGCAAGTCAGTTCTTTGCAGAACACGGATGACTTATCTAGTGTAGAGAGAAAGGAATTATCCAAAATAATTCAGGAGTACTTTGCAAAAGTAAAAGATGTGGATTTGGGTTGTGCGAGCGAAGTTGCACATGTCATAACGACCGATAGTCTACCCATTAAGTCTTGTTATTATCCGGTGAGTCCTTTTATGCAGCGGTTAATTGAAGCAGAGATATCAAAAATGTTGAAATTGGGTTTTATCGAGCGGAGTTCCAGCGGTTAGAGCTCTCCAATTGTGATGATACCCAAAAAGGACGGGACTTACCGCTTTTGTGTGGATTATCGCAAGTTGAATGCGGTGTCCGCGCCTTGCGCATATCCACTTCCCTATATCAACTCCGTCCTTGCAAAGTTGGGTAATTCAAAATTTCTCTCCAGTCTTGATATCAAGACTGCGTATTGGCAAATCCCGATGCATGAAAACAGTAAAGAGCTAACGGCATTTACCATACCAGGGAGAGGATTGTTCCATTTCAATCGAATGCCGTTTGGGTTAAGTAGAGCACCCGGAACTTTTCAATCCCTGGTGGATAAACTTTTTGGAGCCGAACTTGAGCCTTATTTCTTTACGTACCTAGATGATATCATCATTACCACCCCTGATTTCCCAACTCATGTGCGTATTTTAAGCGAAGTGTTTAAGCGTCTTTTAAAAGCAGGTTTAACGTTGAGTCCCGATAAGTGTGTGTTTTGTCGCAGTGAGTTACGTTATCTGGGTTATGTTGTGAATCGTGCTGGTCTCAACGTTGACCCCGACAAAGTGAGGGCAATAGTGGAGATGCCCACTCCGAAGTGTGTAAGGGACGTCCGGCAAATTTATGGGATGGCGTCATGGTATCGGAAATTTATTCCCAAGTTCACCGAAGTTACCATGCCATTGACGTCACTCCTTAAAAAAGGTCGCAAGTTTGAGTGGACTGAAGAATGTGCGGCGTCTCTCACACAACTAAAAGAGGTATTAGTAAGCCCAGTTATATTAGCATGTCCAAACTTTGAGGAACCGTTCACACTCCAATGTGATGCCAGTTGTGGTTTGTTATTTATCTCGTGCATTAACTAAGTGTGAATTAAACTACCACGTCACGGAGAAGGAGTGTTTGTGCGTGCTATGGAGTGTCGAGAAATTAAGGTGCTATTTGGAAGGGGCAAAATTTACAGTCATAACAGACCATTATAGTCTGTTATGGCTGGACAATTTAAAAGACCCACAAGGCAGGTTGGGAAGGTGGGCACTCCGGATGCAACAATTTCAATTTGAAATAAAACACCGAAAGGGAAAAGATCACGTTGTCCCGGACTGCCAGTCCAGTGCTATTCCCGACTCTCCTTGTGAATCTCCCTTGTGTAGTTTGGTACTCTCGTCCATAGCATGTACAACAGCCCAGATATCCGCGATAAGTGGTACCGTCGGATGGTTGAAAAGGTAGAAGCTAAGCCTTTGGATTATCTAAATTGGAAGGTGCTTGAAGGGCAATTGTATAGGAGCATGGAGAATTTGGTGTCCGATGAAGACGTTATCGACGACTGGTGGAAGATTGTCCTACCAAAGGAAAAACGCAGGGAGGTATTAGGTAGATTTCATGATGATCCTACTGCGGGTCATCTTGGAATCTACAAAACCTATCACCGAATTGCCTCGCGCTATTATTGGCCTAAGTTGAGAGCGGATGTTGCTCGTTATGTAAACGGCTGTACAGTCTGTGCCACACAGAAACCAGAGCAGCAAAAACCTGCTGGACTGATGGGCAGTAGGCCCGTTGTTTTCAAGTGTTGGCAGATGGTCAGCACGGATTTGGTTGGCCCTCTACCTCGTAGTACGAAAGGCAATTGTTTTATCCTCGTAGTCACTGATCATCTCAGCAAGTTTGTCCTACTATTTCCTCTGAGACAAGCCACCACTGCCATTGTTTGTAAATTGTTGGAAGAGAATGTGTTTCTCTTATTTGGTGTTCCTGAGCTCCTTATTACCGACAATGGCGTGCAATATAAAAGCAAGGAGTTCACAAAATTAATGTCCAGTTATCACATAAAGGTCATTTACAACGCGGTGTATCATCCTCAAGCAAACCCCTGTGAACGGGTGAACCGTGTAGTTAAGACTATGTCTTATGTTGAGGATGATCAACGCAAGTGGGACCAAAATTTACAGAAAATTGGGTGTGCAATTTGCACTGCACGTCATGAAGTGACTCGTAAGACACCTTATTCTGTAAATTTTGGTCAGGAGATAGTGATTGATGGTAGGAATTATGGTGAGCAGAGGCTGAGGAAATATATGGCAAAGGAGAGCCAGGATGAACTGGTAGAGAGTGATAAAGGGGAGTAATTATTGAAACTTCGAGAAGAAGTAAAACTACGTTTAGCTCAGGCACATGTAAAGACCCAACAGCATTATAATCTTCGTAGACGAGAGGTAGTTTTAGAGAAAGGGGATAGGGTTTGAAAGCGTGAGCATCGCTTATCAAACGCTATCAAACATTTTAATTACAAATTAGGAGGTAGATACTCAGGGCCTTACAAAGTACGAAAGAAACTAGGGATTAATGTCTATGAATTAGAGGATGATCATGGAAAATCCAAAGGATGCTGGCATATCTAAGATTTAAAGCCAGTAAAGGATCAGTACATAGACGATTAATAACTATTTTGCAAGTATTTACCTTATAGAACGCATTTATTTTATTTTAATTACAATTTATTTCATTTCTTTTATTTTAATTGGCTCTCTTTTTAGAGTGTTGTTAGTGGTGCAGCAAGTAATAAAAAAATTACATTGCATTTCATTTTTTTTTATGGAGGTGAGGGTGAGGTTTGTTACGTCCAGATTTCGTGGTAGACCTAAAACAAAATACAAATGACATCACTTAATAAATGTTACTAATACTTATCTTTATATTGATTTCCATTCATGTTCGTTGTTTTCCTTGGTAGTCGGGATGTTATTTGGGTTGCCGACTTGGATGATGCAACTAAAAATAACATAAGTATCAATTTGGGATGTTGCAATGATGAGTTTATTTGTAAAAGATTTGCACATGTATTGCTGTGATATCTGGTCTTTATGGTTATGACTGAGATTTTATTAATAATAGGTATTCATAAATTTAATTAATTTAA
Source organism: Tachinus rufipes (assembly GCA_963932245.1). Classification (NCBI taxonomy): domain Eukaryota; kingdom Metazoa; phylum Arthropoda; class Insecta; order Coleoptera; family Staphylinidae; genus Tachinus; species Tachinus rufipes. The sequence continues at coordinate 60,459,044 of OZ010748.1, forward strand.
CTTAGGGTTTATGTTTTTTTTCTGTGGTCGATTGGTTCTTCCTTATCATTTCAATTTCCATATTATTCCTTATGTCCTTCACTTGGCCTAGTTTAATTTTCCTCCTCTAATACCTTCTTATAATCCAACATCCTTTATTTATTCCATTGTTTGTTCTCCTTAACCTGCAATTTTATTAAAAACAAAAAAACATTAATTCAGTAACTAATTTAATTCTTTACAAATTCAACTTAATATTGCTTTTAAGTCTCAATTACTTACACTATCATTAGTACTTACCTTGTTTACTTTTTAATTCACTATACACAATTCACTAATTATTTACATAAACTGTCACAATCTTGTCAGTTTGACAGTTACCGAGCCTGGTGTAGCTAACGTCATGGCAGTGTTACCAGTGGGCGTAACATGCAGATGGTAATATTATTTTCTTTTGCTAATAACTCAATTAATGTTTTATCTTGCTCATTTTGTTCTATTATTTCCTTTATTAATTCATATTTTTGTATTCTTATATCTCCTTTTTCTTATTAAAGTATCCTGTCTCTTTTTATTTGACTTATTCTGAGTAGGGCATGCGCATTGGGAAATGCCTTTGGCAGATCATGTTGCGGCCATGAAGTATCATCGCTTAAGCGGATACTGTTCTTGTTCGAAATAATCATTACTTATGTATAGGTATCGCAATATTGCGGAATTAATTTATTTCGGTATTTTTCGGTTAACAAACTTGATTTTCCTTTGGGTAGCCTGAATTAGGTAAGTGTTTTATTATTCTTTTTTTGTTATCCTTAATCCTTGTCAATTTTTCCAGGTTTTAATAACTCTTAGTATTGCAAAAATAATCTACCCTTTTATGAACGTGTATTTAAGCCACGATTTAATCTATCTCCCAAAGCTGGAGATTCTACTACTACGTGTAGCAGTCTTAATTGCCTTTCTTTTTTTTTTTAACTTGCCACGTGTTGGCGGAAAACTTGTATTTTTGTAACGGCGGGGCCATTTGAAGAAGCCTCCCAACGCGGGACCATCGTCATCAGTTATTATTTATATTTATATTTTCATTTTGTTAATTTTTCATTAATTATTAATTTACTCAATTTTCATTGTGACTGGAACTTCAGTCAATTTATGTTAAATTCTCTTTATATGTTAAAGTGTGAATGGTGTGTGGGTGATATACTTCTAATTTTAATCTATAGTGAATATTTTGCTCAGTTGCTTATTAAATGTCTTATTGGGGAATGTATTAAGTTTGCGTTTGGAACCTGGTCCCATTTTATTCCTAATAGCATCTGGTTTATTGTTTTATCCCAGAAGGAACCACTATCAGTGCGAGATCATAGGAAACATTTTAAAACCACAAATAACATAAAAAAAAAAACAATTGGAGCCCTGAAAGTCCCTGTAATACATTTGGTAAGTGCTTGTCTTTTATTTTTTTTTTACTTCTCATTGTGTGCATCCCTTTTGTATTATTTTGCAAAGTGTCGGTACGATACATAGATCTCACTCCCATCTCCACTCAGCAAGTCTGGCTGATCTTAAACCATTTTGGTTTTAAGGCAAAAAGGGGTGTATCAATTTAAACATTTGATTAGACAAAACAAACAGATCGAAGTTTGCAATGTGTTGAACAGCATTACATTCTTGCATCATTCGCGAAAAGGGACTATAAAATCCATAATTGTTGCGATGCAACTTTACTCAAAATAGGTTAGAATATACTTGATATTCTAACCAATTTAGAGTAAAGTTGCTTTCTTGACAAAAATTAAAATTTAATCTATTGACTAGTATTGCCGAATTAAGATAACCATTGACTAATTTATGAACAAATTGAAGATCAATTATTATTCTCCTTTCTCTTAAAGTTCTAAAAGTTTGCTTATTGCCATCTATATAATTGATACATTTAAATGAATACAATCTAATAAACTTTTTTTGAACCTTTTCAATACGTTCTATATTGCATAGCTGATGTGGAGACCAAATTATACTACCGTATTCTAAGATCGATCATATTAAAGATCATATACATCATTGGTTAATACTGTTTAGGACTTCCTGAATTAACACGCAATCATTTACTGATTTAACATTATAAAAAATCTTAAAATCATCAGCGTACAATAAGCACTCACAGTATACAACATTATTACACAGATCATTTATGAAAAATAAAATTGGTCCGCAATGTGAACCTTGTGGCACCCCTGATGTTACATTTACAAATTTAGACAGATGGATTTTTATTTTGACAGTTTGTGTACGACCGGCAAAAAAACTTTTAATCCACATTATTGTAGTATCGTGAAAACCAATTGCTTTTAATTTGGCAATTAATACTTTATGGTTGACTCGATCAAATGCCTTGGCAAAATCTGTATAAATAGCATCCAATTGAGTTTTACTTTCAAAAGCTTTTATAATTTTGTATTGGTTGGCTAAAAGATTTGTTGTTGTTGATCGACCCTCCATAAAACCGTGTTGTTTATCGGTAATATAATATTTACACGTCCACTTTAACTGGGAAGCAATAATGCAGTAAAAATTTTTTGGGATAGCCGACTGTTTACATTTCACGATAATTGTTTAAAATATTCCTGTCGCCTGATTTGTGAATTAAAACAATATAACTTTTTTCCAGTGCTCTGGAAATATACCGTTTCTCACCTATTGTTCAAACAATATATGAAGTGGCTTTGATAAAGTACATATACAATTCTTTAAAAACATATTAGGTATTCTATCTGAAGACTAGATTTAAGCAGTCTGTAAATTTGACTTTGAATATTTGTGGCTTATAAGTCTACTGTCAAACTAGTTTTTATTTTTCAGTTTTTTTGCTTAAGCTTACACTTTATAGAGAATTGGCAACTAAATTATAGTCAATAAAGATGTCTTATTTATATTACTTAAATTATTTTTTAAAATGCTCTAGTAAGCCCTTACCAAAAACTACAAATCTAATTTTAATTTTTTTTTTGAAAGTTACAAAAAACTGCTACTTACATTTAATATAATTAGTCTTAAAAAAATCATTAAAGTTTTACATCACAATTTTAAAATTCATTTATAGGGATATTTATTGCTTAACTCATTTGGTATGCTTGTCTCTGCTCGGGTTTTAAGCAATAAACTATTTATTTTATATACCGTATAAATGTACAGATTATGAGCAGGAATCTGCTTCTACGAGTATATTGTGGAATGCCAACGAAGTAAAAATAAATATTTTAAATTTAATTCTTTGCTCTGTATCCTTGTTACGCAAACGTGTTTTTAAGTAAACCAGAGACACTATAAACAATGGATGTAATAAAAAAAAATTAATTGTTTTGTTGAAGAACGTCATCTAATAATCTTAAGCTAGGCTGTACAAGTATACTGCCACAAAAACACAGAATGTACTACATCTTGCTGTTGCCTTACTATAACAAAAAATAACAGCAAATGAATGTAACAATTTTAGTATAAATATAAAATTTAAAGATAATTAGTAAAATCAATATTAAGAGTTATTTTATTTATAAACAAATATGTTTTATATTTGATAAAATTAAAATTTATTGAGGTGCTATAATAAACATCATTTATGCAAGAATTAAATAAACCTCTTCTTTATAATTTTTATGGTTCCGCAGAAGCAATGAACTTATAATATTTAATTATTTAAGATATGCATGTTTATTGCTCACTTAAAAATTTGGCACGTAAATGAAGATTATGCAACAGTAGATATTTTATGTTCTTCATAATCCCAAAAATATTTAAAATATTCAGAATTTATATTGAAACAATAATTCAATAAAAATATATAAATTATGTAACAATTGCTTAACTGTTTAAATTATCATATTCCAAGGTATGAATATTTAGTTCTTGATATTTCTATTCGAATGTAACCCGGAGACAAGTTCCTCCATCCGAAATCCTTTTCGGAATACTATATATAGTATGGTTAGGCATTAATTCATTTTCGGCTTGCGGGTTTGAATTTCCAGGTCGGAATCGGATCTGTATAAGACCGCAGCTCCAGAGGTATTTCCGACCGGAAACCGACTAAATGCTCCCGAATCCGGAAACGTCGGCCGCCGGAATAAATACACATATATTCTTACGCCGGCCTCTTTATGCACTTTATACATTATACAGGATCTCTTCCTTCTATCCGAGATTTTCCCCACGGAGATGGAGAGAGTGCGTCCCAAAAAAAATATTTGTTATGTTTTGGCGTTGGTGCTGGGGCAAGAGGAACGACATGCACGAAGGCACTTAAGACCTATAAATCTTACAAAGAATCTTAATCAGTATTAAGCAATCGATGAGAAATTTTATTTCTTCATATATTAAATTGGTGAGTTTCCTAGAAAACAAACTTGTTACTCGCCACAATGTCACTAATCCTTTTCATTATCATTATTATTAGTAGTTATTAGTTAATAATGTATAGATTGATAAAATCAGATGGGAACGTAAAAGAATCGCGGGGCGTGCAGTTAATCGAGGCTCATATTTGTATATTTAATAATTAAAAAGCCTCGTTAAATGAGTCCGCATTAATTTAGTGCGGCAATTTTTGATTTTACGATTATAATAAATATTGCCATTTGATAACCGCTATAGGTGGTCCTCGTAATTTATATCAGTATCGCTTTTATTACAGGTCCCGATACATTTAAAATATCGTAGCGTATTAATTAATTAGTCGTTCGTCCTGTTAATTATCCATTCGCATGGACATTACAGTTTTTTTTACAATATATTTTCAAATAAAAATTTAAGTTATGCGTTCTCGATATAATCAATCTTTCAACAAGGAAACCATTTGGATAATAAATTGTTTAATAAAAATTATAAATTATTTTTATTGGCAATATTTTGACAAATGCTTAATTTTAAATTTGATCTAAAATATATTATATTAATATTAATTACTTTAGACTACCGTTACTAAGTTGAACAAAAATAGTGGCTCTACTCACTGTGATAATAAAATTCAAAGAATACATATTACATTCTTGAGATTGAAAATTATTTATTAATGATTTATTTGCAAATGTTAATCAAAACAAGATTAAATTTAATATACAATGTACTTTTTAGTTTGTTAAAAAAATGCTGGAGTTCAAAAATTAATGTTAGTTTATAAAGCCGTGCAAATGGCATGTCTAACCAAAGTCAGCATCAAACCATTGTATGTGGAAAACTTTGTGTACAAAGTTCCGCAAAGCAAGGGACATCAGCAGAACCAGTGAGACATTTTGTTATAAAAGTAGCAAAACAAAGAAAAGAAATACATTCAGAGAAACAATATGCTGTAAACTAGACAGTATGGCAGAAGTGGTGGCTCGGCAGCAGGAACAAACTCTAATGCCAATGAACCTGGACCCAACAACAACAACAGCAGAGGTAAAATAGGCTGTAGACAAGATGCTGGCGGGAAAGAGCCTACAAATAACCAAAAATTGCATTAGAATACCGAAAAAACAGGCAGAGTAGATAGCAAAATAGCATTCTTTACAATCCCAAAAAAAACAGCAGAATACCTGCCGAGTAAGAAATAGGGAATGTGTGGTTTCAATGGAGGACAAAAGAGATTATTACCACGGCAAAGTGCTACAAGTGTAGGAAAGTAGAACACGTGGCAAATGCATGCAAAGCAAAAAAAGCGGGCAACACCTGCCTCAAGTGCAGCAAACAGGGCCATAAATTCAGAGAATGCACTAGTAATCATGCAAAAACAATGCACTCTCCGGCATACAGGAAATTAGTAAAGGAGCTGAAGGCAAAGAGCGCGCGTCCAGAAACCCAATGACACTAAAAATCCTACAAACTAACCTGAACAGAAATAAAAGAGCAATAGACTTGATTAAAAATACTTGCTTATCTATGAGGAGAACAAGTTCATTGCAAAACCAAACAAATAGCTAATCAACAGCAAGGAAGATGCTGCAATATATCTATATATATACTATACCAAAAGGTATTTAGCACAAATTGAGTCGAGATATCAGAAGCAGCAGCATAGCAACACTAGTCTGTGGCGACTTTAATGCCAAATCACTTTTTTGGGGTTTGGCAAAAGAGGACAAGCGCGGTATTGTGTTAAGTGAATGGTTGGATGAAATAGATCTACACGTAGTAAACAAAAGCAACAAACCCACTTACGAGAAATTTGGTAAAACATCCTGCATAGATATCGCTTTGTGCTCTAAAAGTCTGGTGAAAAAAGTTAACGGCTGGAAGGTCAGCAGCGAGGAAAACCTAAACAACCACAATAATATCTATGTGGAATTTGTGGGTAAAAAATTACTCAAAATCTCCCCGGAGAAAATCAAGAAAAGCTGTTTTTTTGCACAGGACAAAGCAGTGCAGCTAGCAAATCCGGTTAAACAGATATTGAAGACTAAAACAAACAGCAGTACTAGTGATGTGATTTTATTGTTAAAACATGTGATAAAACATTTTAAGCAAAAAACCAGTTTTTTTTAGTCAAACGATGAGATTTCAAAAACCAGAAAAAAAGTGTAGCAGCCAAAAGAGCACATAGTGAAGCTCAAACTGACCTATAAACATCACAAAAGTGCTTAAAGCATGCAATAAAAGCTGCTAAAAAAGCTTCCTGGCGCGTTTTATGCAAAGAAGTTGAAAATGATTTGTGGGAAAAAGGCTACAAAACATGTTTAGTGTTTGCAGCCCAACTTTGCTCACGGACGAGGAACAAATGAAAGTGACGAAAGAGTTGTTTTTGCCCCACAAAAAATCAAAGTGGAATAAGAAGACTATTCAAATCAACAAAGTCCCTAAGTGCACTGACATGGAAGTCACAAAGACAGGCAATAAATTAAAAGCAGAAAAGATTGCTGGCTCTGACGGTATTCTGGCCAAACAAAACACGGAGCCACCGTTTACTTTTTTTGACAAACTAATCAAGGGCGGCACTTTTCTAGACAAGTCGAAAATAGCCAAGCTAGCTCTTCTGGATAAACCATAAAAAACAGTAATTGATCCGCCGGCATATAAATTACTGTACCTTATAAACTCAATAGAGAAACTTTTTAAGCATGTAATAAACAACAGGCTAGTAAAAGAACTTCAGAAGTGTTGCGAGCTATCGGACCATCAGATTAGATTTAGAATAGAATGGTCAACCATAGACGCAATCCAACTGGCAAAAAATGCAATCAACGAAGCAAAAAGAAACGTGCCATCCTGGTTACTCTAGATGTTAGAAACGCATTTAACTCTGTACCGTGGACAGGAATTCAAAAAGCGCTTGTTTAAAAAAGCATACCACATTACCTTATTAATCTTATGTGCTCGTACTGGCAGAACAGAAAAATCTTAGTAGGCAACTACTTCTGTCTTGACATGACCTGTAATGTACCACAAGGTTCGGTTCTAGGACCAATTTTGTAAAACATATACTACGACAACGTACTTAGGATAGAACTACCAGAAAACGTGCTCCTAATAGGGTATGCAGACGACCAAGCGCTGCTAATATGCGGAACTCTGAAAGATGCCATCGACAAAATAAAGAAATGCTTAGAGCAAAAAAGACTACAATTTAAGCATTGAAAGAAGAAAGCTAGAAAAGGCACGGTTCAAATTACTTTGAAAGTGGGTAACAAAATTATCAAGAGCCAGCAGACTCTGAAGTATCTAGGCATTACAATAAAAAAGAGTTTTAACTTCCCTACATTGTGAAATTATCAAAAAAGACAAAGGTCAACGGCAAGAGCACCAGCAGAAGAACGATGTGCTCTGTCGTAAATTTCATAATGCTGTACGGGGCACCTATATGGTACATATACACAGGAAAAAACGTACAAAAAATTGCTTGCAAAAACGCTGAGGAAAGCTGCGATCAGAGTGGCGTCTGCATATCGGACGATGTCGACACGTGCAATTTATGTAATTGCAAGTGTAATCCCGGTGCACTTGCTTGTCAAGGAAAAATGCTTTACGCCTAGAGCCAATAAGAAGAAAGCAAAGACCACAGCAAAGAGAAATACTTTAAAAACTTGGAAAAAAAAGTAGAGCAAACCTGGTAGAACAAGTGAATAGACCAGAAGGTTAATCAACAACATTAAACTATGGCTACATACTTGAAACGTATAAATCTATCTAATAGCGATAAATGCATGTACTGCAGTAAAATAGACAGCCCCAAACACACCTTGCTCGACTGCAAAAAGTTCCTAGCTGTAAGGAAAAGTACGTATGAGAAGCTGGGCAACGTGCTAATCCTGGATAACTTAATAACTAACTAATGTTAAAAAGCGCAACAAAATAGACTGTCATTGAAAAAATAATGCACGACATTCTAAATGAGAAAGAACGTTATAAAAAAGGATCTCAACAAGCAAGTAAATAGAAGATAGTAGAAGAGTGTAGCTGGCGGGTGTATAATGCCAAAAGGCAATCCTACTGTCGACTAGGTGACATAGTGTTTCTTAGTTGATAGGAGTTTGGCGGCTAAATAACAACCCAGATAAAACTGGCACAACGTCTTTTGAATCTAAATCCAAGCACACAAGAGGTGTGAGAAACAATAAAACCATTGATGATTGACACTTTTGCAGGTGAGTGGGCTACAGTAGAAGAAGTAACTCGCCCACAAATTAAATTTGTTACCACCCAAGCGTTAGTTATTATGAGATTTATTGTTAAACAATTTTCTCATATCTAAATCCAAGCACACGAGAGGTGGGACAAACAATAAATCCTCTGATGCCTAATACTAGGGCGGGTAGGTGGGTCTCAATAAAAGAAGTAACGACCTCAAATTAAACTTTGTTCCCGCCCACCTACCCAAACATAAGTTATTAAGACATTTAGTGTTGAACAATTTTCTCATATCTACATCCAGTTGCGCATTCTGTTTCCCAGTTGTTCAAAACCTTGGTGACGGTTTCTAGCTCTATCTCACAAATGGTTTTCTCAATATTTGCTTTAAGGGCCTGAATTGTTAATGGATTGTTTGCTTAACATCGGTCCTTTACGGCACCCCAAAAAAAAAAAAGTCTAACAGCGTCAATTCGAAGTGGCCAATTGACATTGTCGAAACAGCTGATAACATGATTACCAAACTTGGCGCGCAAAAAATTGATTGTGGCATGGGCTGTGTGGCATGAGGCGTCATCCTGCAAAAACCAAAAAATGACCAAGTCTATGTCTTCAATTTCCGGCTACCAAAAATCGTTTACCATGCCTCTGTAGCGCTCACCGTTGACCGAAATGGCGTTTCCAGCAGCATTTTCAAAGAAAAATGGGCCAATGATGCCACCGCTCTAAAATCCGCACCAAACTATCAATCTCTGAGGATACATTGCCTTCTTGACAACCACGTGCGGGTTTTACGATCTCTAGAGATGCGACAGTTTTGCTTGTAAACATAGCCACCAAGATAAAAATGCGCTTCGTCAGAAAAGATGATGTTTCCAGCAAAATCGTTGTCCATTTCGAGCTGCTCTAAAGCCCAAACTGAGAAGCGATAACAGACCGGATGGTTTTCGCCTTTAACTGCTTAGTCAATTGGACGTTATATGCAAACAATGCAAGGTCTTTGAGCAAAATTTACATTAGGATGGTGCGTGAAATGTTGAGTTGTTGAGATCGATGGCAAGTCGATGTTACAGGACTGAGTCGCACATTCTCGGCTACGGCAGCCACATTCTTGTCAGTGCTCATCGTACGACGGCGGTGGCCGTGTGTGTTAGCCACTAACATGCCAGTCTCGCAAACTTTTGCACAAGCTTTCGTACAGCACGCGCTGTACACAACATTGACTTTGAAAATAAATTTGCAATATTTCTCAACGTTGTTCAAGCGTAAAGCGATTCATTTTGTTCCGCGGAGATATGATACTGACTTTCTGTCAAGATTTCTTAAGGGAAAGACCAGTCACTGTCAAAATAACAAATGATTAAAAAGAAACCATCTTTAGAATGGTATCTGCCAGTAGCCGGTAGTCTTTGGATTAAAATTAGAAAAAAAAAACTCTCCTATTGGCAGAAATTTAGCCTAAATTTCCTATAGTTTACGTAAAATTGCGAGCTTATGTTTTGTTAACTTGGCAAATAAACATCTTTTTGGCCGAGTTGTATGCGTATTGCCTGATTGGGCGTGTTCTTTGAGGTTGATGGTGAGCGAGACACTTTTTTGGTAGTAGATGACAAATATACTAGCAAACTCTTGTACCAGTGCACAATTATTTTGCAATTTTGGTCAATCATCATTAACCATTAAGCAACTATGTCTGCGGTTGTTGGTTCCTGTTGCGTTCCAATATATAATTGATTGGTTTGTACGGACAAAATGTCTTAACCTTTGAGTGTAATTTAAAACTGCTTGGTTTCTTAACAATTATGGGTAATCTAGAATGATTTCATCACCTAGCGTAAACGCGTGCAGGAATAACTCTTGTTGTTTATGCCGTCCAACTGTGAGACTAGCCTATTTATACTAGTAAATGTTGGGTGCGAGTGATTCTTTCTGCACAGAAGCAGTTTGTTTGTATAGACTAAAAATCCTTCTAGTTTGGATTTAGTTTGTTGCTAGAATTGGGAGGTGATTTGGTATTGTGGCGGGTTTTGCTTAAGCCAAATCCACGGACCGTTGACAAAACGATTTCACAAGGTTCTTTTCGGTCTTTAGAATGCGAGCACAGTTGGCAAGTTAATTGTTTAATTAAACAAATCCAAATGTTACATTGCAAGAAAAACTTGTCTGCAACATATGCGTGTAACAAATAAGTTTGTCACAATTGTATATCCTCCTAAAATAAGCCACACAGTTTTGTCAACAAAATTGCAAGTGTGCCACTACTATTACTATATAGGCAATTCCATTTCAAACGGACCAGAGTAGGGGAGGGGGGAAGGCTGCATTGAGAAATTTGCTTTATTTTTTTTTTTTTCATTTTTTATAACTTATTAATAGTCTTTTGATTGGATCATGAGGGTATGAAACCCTTTAACAAATTCTACAATTCTCCTTAGTTTTTTTAACTTAATCGCATTTTTTGTTTAAAAATTGCAATTTTAAGTAAAAAAAAGCCTTTTGAAATCAAACAGTTTTTTTATTTGTTTTTAATCTTTGGCCATTTTAAGTCTATACCCTCTCTATAAGCCGCAAAAGCTATAAAACCATGTATTTGTTTTCAGTGGGATGCGCAAAAAGAGCTTTTTAAGTTTTTTTTTAACATTTAGGGGTCTAAAACTTGAAAGAACTGCAAAAATAAACTTATTTTTCAACATACACTCTTACAAATTTACATTTAGCAGCCTTCAGAAGACCTGTACACCAAATAATATTAAAAATTTGAGTTTTGCAAACAATTCTACATGGAAAATAGTCAGTGTCGTGCTTATCTGGCGTAAAAAGCCTATCTGGAAAAAAAAACTTATATTTTTTAAGCTTATTTTAAAACTTTAACAAAGACATCTTTTGTAGCTTGAACCAGTTTTGGGCGATTTTACTCTTTGTATTTGCGCTTGCGGCACAAATTTAGACCAGATTGATTTGCGCCAAAATTTGAAAATATTATTATTTTTGACATTCAAACATAAATCCGTCCGGCGGTTGTCAAAATTTATTTAAAAAAAGTTTTAAACCACACTCTAGTGTGTTTATAATATTTTTTGTAAATATGAAAAAATAAAAATTCAAATTTTTAATAATATTTGGGGTATTGTTCCTTTGAGCGCGGCTAAACGTGTATTTGTAAGAGTTTATGTTGGAGAATAGACCTACAAAGCAGATTTTTTGAGTTTTAGACCCTTAAAATCCAAATACAAAAACAAATTTATATTTTCTAACTAATTTACATCAAAATACGTCAACTTCAGTGGTTAAAAAAATCTAAAAAATGCTTCTTTTTGCCCAGCCTACTGAGAATAAAATAATTTTTATTTATGGTTTTTGCGGCTTATAGACAGGATATAGACTTAAAATGGCGCCAGAATTGCAATTATAAAATGTATTATAAAATCCTAGAATTTTTTAAGGGTTTCGTATCCACATGAACCGATCAAAAGACTACTAATAAGTTATAAAAACGAAAAAAAAAATACTAAAGCAAGTTTCTCGACACCCTCCTCCCCCCTGCTCTGGCCTGTTTAAAATGGAATTGCTCATATATACAATTAGTTTTGTCTAATTTCTTATGTCTAACTTTTAGACTAACTCAAGCTGTAACTTACTGATTTTGTCCAATAAGGCAATGTTTGGATAATAAATATTTGAGTAAAACAAATCTTTACTAAATGCAGCTTTGATCATTACACTTCACAAAAATCTTTTTTTTTCACAAAACTTTATTATCATTTTTAGCAATTGTATATACTTAAGACATAGAGGCATTTCTGTTAATGTTTGAAAAGCAAACCTTATAGTATACTCTATAATACGGTTTAAACTATATTGCAAGTATTTAAAAAAATACAATTTTAATAGTTTCGGTTTACCTGTTTTATGCTTCATTACGTATGCAAATGATCAATTCATTTGAATTTTAATCAAGATGCAAATAATTTTGTTGTAATAAATATATAATTTTTATATAAAATGAAATTTTTAAGAAGTATAAATTTTAAACAAAAATATCAAACTGAACCAAATACCGAAATATTGACTATTAAGCATATATTTTTTCGTTATATGTAAAATATTGTATATTTAATATTTATTGTGGTTCTACCTCCGCGGCAATAAATCAGGTTTATATGATTCGAAAAACTCACCGCGTGTAAATATTTATGCGGACCTATCAATTTCTCTTAAGGCGATCCAAAGTGAACTTAACGCCCCGTATAAAATGGCAATAAATTCGCGGATTACCGATTGGCAGACGAGACGAAACCGAGTTTTATCCGTTAAAATATCCGCTGACAAGAGGAGAATAGCAATAATTCATTTCCTGTCCCGTACCCAAGTGCATTCCACACAAAACACATTATAATACACTGTAGCACCTTGCTAGTTTTTTTCTCAAAAATCGATTCGAATAAATCAATAGAAGGGATATTTGTCAGGATGTCCATAACTCAGCGCATTACGCAGGATAAATAAATTTCGTGGCGCACTCCTAAAGAGCGATCCCAGTCACAATACTGATAAATTATCGTTGGGAGATTATGGCCCCAATTCGGAATTCATGCTTTCAAAACTGGAAAAAATGGATGGGTATTTAGGAAACGATATGTGGACTGAATTGAGTTATGGTGTCACATAATTCAATCGAATATTTTTGACCAGACAAATACTGGTAGTTTGTCAATTTTTGAAACAACATTTATATTTATTTAATAAAAATAAGAAGGTATTATACCTTAAAAAAACGACATGTTTAATTAGTAAGCCTGAATTATAATATATTATAAACGTAATTTAACTGATAAAGAAATGAAAATAGTTCAAATTAAATTAATTAATAAATAAAAATTGATTCATTGTCATTATACTCGTATGCTACCTAACAACAACTATTACATTTAAATTTCTTTGTATTTTTTTTGTATCTACTTTTTTAAGAAATTCTATTTACAAGTCATACAAAAATATACCTTTATATTTACATTTAAAATTGGTAGTTAGCAAAGTATTAATTATTTTATAAATTATCATATATAAGTTAGTAAAACAAAAAGTAAATATTTGTTTAAACGAAATATGTCTTGTATTTCATTTAAACAATGTCCATAGAAATATTTATAGAAAATACAAAGATCTGCAACATTACGCCGGTATTGTAAAGTATCTAAATTATTAATCAATTTGAAAAAAGAGCAGAACTTTGAGAAACATCAGCATTTATAATGTTGGGATCAGAGTTACAACCATCAATTCTAACTATAATTTTTCTTTTGTTAAGAAAACTATTAATAAGATTTACAGATTTATTATTAAGACCTATACAATGAAGTTTGTTGATAAGATTAGGATGCTACACCCTATCAAATAATTTAGAAATGTCTAGAGCTACTGCAAAATTTTCTCCATGTTTGTCTGCAGTTAATAAATAGTAAACACTTAAAGAGAGAACAAACATCAATAGTTTATTTAGAAAAAAAATTGTGTAATAGCTAACCGTATTAAATGTTTCAGTAATCACTATATACCCTTTACCTCATAGTGTATTTAACGAGTTTTTAAGCATTTTTAATGACTTGTTAGACAAATTAATTTATAATAATATAATAATTATAGGTGGTGATTTTAAGCTTCATTTTAAATCAAATGAATTTAGTGCTTTTACCTTTTGTGACTTTTTAAGTAGTTTTGGGCTAACACGTAGAGTAATTTTTAATACAAGAATAATGAACTGTATTGATAATGTCTTTACAAACAATGATGTTCAAAACGTTTTTTGTGAACCTATGGATTATAGTTTATCAAATCATATTTCACGCTTTTATTAAGGTACCAAAATTTTATAATACACCAACGCAACGTAATATTAGACCATACACTGAAAAAGATAAATTTATATTTTTTGTATATTAAAAGGCACAGACTGGAGCTTTGTTAATGATACGAATCTAAAATGGGAAGCAAAATTTGATATCTTTTGCTACACAGTCAAGCAACTCATTCTTTGGTCGTTCCCAGAAAGAATTATCTCCACGGTTTCTAAAAAATATTCCAGTAGGTTTGACAATAATTTAAAAAAGAAATGCATAAGACACTTATGCTGTTGAGAAGTGCTAGCATAAGATATCAAGATCTGAAACCTAACTATATTAGTTATAAAAATAAATATTATCATACTTTAAAAACCACAAGAATAGCACACAACTCAAAACTTATTAGGGAATCCGGCAATAACCCAAGAGTTATTAAACAACATACTTCTTCTAACAGCACTTTATGTGACATAAATCCAAATAAGTTTAACGCATATTTTAGCCAAGTTGCTGAAGACTTAGTAAAAGTTTTACCAAAGACAAAAACTAATCCAATCCTTTTCTTAATCAGGTGCACACAACCATTCCACAAACTTACTTTAAATTTTAAGAGGTTAGTTCATTAAATATTATTGATATAATACACAAATTAAAATCAACTTATAGTAAGTACATTTACGGTATAAATACACATTTGTTAAAACGTGTTATTAATTCTATATTAAAACCATTGACTACGCTGATTAACGCATGCATAACATCTTGCATTTTTCCAGCTTGTTTACAAAAAGCGTGTGTCATTCCAGTTTAAAAAAAAGGTGACATAAATGACAAAAATAATTATAGACTTATCTCTATTCTGCTTATATTTTCTAAATTAAAACAAATGCTCAAATTTTTGGAAAACAACAAACTTTTATCTAAACAATAGTATAGCTTTCGCAGAAAAAAAATTACGGGGGTTGCAATCAGACAGTTTATGACAGTTTTAAAAGAGGGGAATAGTCTGTTGCAACTTTCATAGAACTGTTATTTTATTATAGCATACGAGGCATATGACTACAACTGCTAAGATCTTACCTTTATAAAAGAAATCTGCACGTATTCTAAAATAATCAATACTCCAACGTCGGTACCGCTTTTTTTTTATAGTGTATACCAATAAACTATCAACATACCTTAAAAGAGTAATAAGTACTCTTGCACTAGGGGGTCCGGGGGAAGCGGTTAGCCTCCTTGTTTACCATCTTCCTGACGTGGCAGAGGCTTAAATTACATGCTTACCTGCTAGACTAAGCGTCCAAACCGTAAATTCAAACAACACATGCTCTCCGGCCGGCAAATCAAACGCTTCAAATGTAGAAAACTTACCTATAGTCCTACACTCAATATTTTGACTAAAGTTTTTCTTTTGTCAGCAAGGCCGCCTCCCACTTGCGCTCTTATTGACAATGCACATTGGCTGGGGTGGAACAGGGTCATACAAGCAGAGCGTATTCCCCTCAACTTAAGGTCATGTCTCCACACTCATGCACAACTTGACCCACACCTTCTACTAAAGAACAACGTAGATAGGTAAAGCTCTTACTCTCTCTCAGTACTGGTGTCGACATCAGAGTCACGTTTGACGAGTTACCGCTCAAGTAGCTTGCGCCACTTGTACCTCACATCTTGCAATCTAACTGGTTTATGCATTGCCCAAAAACTTGGGATAGGGCAAAATCCTAATTTGGGGGAGTATGTGCCGTAAGGTACAACCATATTCCGGTATGCGTGCTCTCGCAAGCACACCTTGCGACACCAGTCCCCATATTAGACAAGATTTTTTGTTTGATAGGTTACAGTCGTGGGTCCCTACGGACACTACTACTCTATATCAATACCTAGGATGGCGTCCTTTGCGTCTAAACGGTACGGGTTTGAGTGCCGACGTAAAAAGACTGGTTTGCCCACTTTCTAGGTTTTATGGGTCTAAAAACTACCCGTCTCAAGAACTTCACTTTAGCACTTCTGCAGTACAGACTGCAAACATGCTGGGTGTACATATAAGAAAAGATCTAAAATGAAACACACATATTAACCCTAGAAAGATAACCATTCGGCATTTTTATTGAGTACGGCCCATAAAGCCACGCTTTGCAGTAATTTCATCATTTGTTCATAGTATGTGGTTGACATTGTTACAAAGTGCTATAGATTTCTCGTGTCTTGTGTGCTAGTACCGCATTCGTAATTTTTACAAAAGGTCTTACGTAACATGTGCACATCACAAAAAACAAAAAGATGGCTTTTGTGCGTGTTTCTGTGAAGCATAATATGGTATCTATAAATGCGTATGTAATTTATGCAAGCAAGATGATAAATTAAATCAAAAGTAAAAAACAAATTATTATTGAATTAAGTCAACAATTAACATTTCTTTGGCTAAAATCGCGGCTAAACATTCAAACTTTGCAGCGATCTCTCCGATCTGCTTTTGCAAGTATTATCAAGTAGAAACCTGTAAAAAAAAACCTATTCAAGAACTTTCTAAAAGAGCAACTTGCCAAATCTGTTCATAAGAAAAAAGAAGAATGACAACAAACTATTGCGATGTATTCGGACGGCCAATCTACGCCGAACATCGCGTGTGTATTTACTCCGACTGTTGTCAATAAAATTTAAGTTGAATATAATTGAAAATGTAGTTTATTTGTTAAATTAAAAGAAAATGTGGAAATGACTGGATTTATAATTTAGAATCGTAAAATTTACGACAGGTTAGTCATCATGTTTCTTAAACAAGGTTAACTGTCTAGGATTAAGAAACTAAAGAGTTAACTATGCGCAGGCCTGTACGCTGTTATACGCTGCAAAATTTGCATATTTTGCAAACTACTATGCTGTAGCACAGTATGGAATTTTGTACTCGAGAAGGTCTTATTTTAAAGGATATTTTTATTTTACAGAAAATATCAATTCGAGCAATGCTAGAAATAAGAAGTCAAAATTCCTGTAGAGATATGAATATTTTAAATATGCTCATGTAACTACATTCCAACAAAACAAAAACACTCATTCCTACACCACCTAATATTGTGAAGAGTACAAAATTCGTAGCCACCGTATCAACTGCTTGCCAACAGGATTCTCAATATTAGTCAGTGTGTGCTTACAACCATTTACCAACAGAGTACAAAAGTATGACATGCACCAAATTCAAAAGTAATGTTAGAAGCATGCTAATAAAGGGTTTTCCAATAAGAAGTTTCATTTTGAATAGCAGGCTGTATGGGCAGCTGTCAATTTTGAAGCTAATATCTTTTGACATTTGACAAGTAAAAACTACGCCATTATTAAAAATGAAACGATAAACGCTTCAACAACGCATTGAAATTATTAAAAGTTACTACAAAAATGATGAAAGGGTTTGCAAAACTAAAGCAATTTTTGGTCGTCGTAAAGCACCTTCTCGGCCAGCAATAGTAAACCTGGTAAAAAGATTTAAGCTGTTGGGACAAGTTTAAGATGTGAAAAATCAAAACCGTGTACATCGCTCAAGAACACATGAAAATATAACACGTAGTGTTAAAGAAAACCCAGGTTTATCGATTCCTCGTCGATCTTTGAAGTTAGACATTCCACAAACGACATTACACCGTATTTTGCATAAAGGCTTAAGTTTTAAGGCCTTTAAAGTTCAGTTAACACAAGAACTCAAGCCGGTCGATCACCATAAACGTCGTATCGTTGCTGATTGGGTCTTTCAAATGCATCAAAATGATCCGGAATTTCATGGAAAAATCATCTTTAGTGATGAGGCACATTTTCACCTCGGAGGCTACGTTAATAAGCAGAATTGTTGCATTTGGGGCTAAAAAAAAAACAAGAATGATTGTTGAAACGTCTTTGCATCTTTAACGTGTCACCGTTTGGTGCGGTTTTTGGGCTGCCGGTGTGATTGGACCCTACTTTTTTGTAAATGGATGGCTTTATCGAGCTACGATTAATGATTTTTTATGGCCGGAATTGAAAGATATTGATGTGGACGACGTTAATCTTCAGCAAGACGGCGTTACGTGCCACACAAGCAACGAAACAATCGCAATTTTGCAAGAAAAGATTTCTGACCGTGTTATTTCTTGAAGAGGTGATCACAATTGGCTACCAAGATCTTGTGATTTAACACTTTTAGACTTTTGTCTTTAGAGCCACACAAATGATAAGGTCTATGCCAATGCTCCACAATCGATTCAAGACCCATTTTTACCTCGGAGGCTATGTTAATAAGCAGAATTGTCGCATTTGGGGCTCAGAAAATCCAAGAATGATTGTTGAAAAGTCTTCAACGTGTCACCGTTTGGAGCGGTTTTGCACTTGCGGCGTGATTGGACCCTATTTTTTTGAAAATGAGGCTGGTGCAATTGTTACAGTGAATGGATGGCGCTACAGAGGTATGATTAATGAATATTGATGTGGACGACGTTTATTTTTAGCACGGCGCTACGTGCCACACAAGCAATAAAACAATTGCAATTTTGCATGACAAATTTCCTGACCGTGTTATTTCTCAAAGAGGTGATCACACTTGGCCGCCAAGATCTTGTGATTTAACGCTTTTAGACTTTTTTTTTGGGGCCACATAAAAGATAAGGTCTATGCCAATGCTCTACAATCGATTGAAGACCTTACAGATGGAATTTGTGAAGTTATCGAGGACATATAACCGCAAATGTGCAAATTGAAAAATAGAAAATTTTATGAAATGAATGTGGTACTGCAACCGTAACCGTGGCGGCGATTTGATCGTTTTCAAATGTTAATGGCATACCTTTCTCTTTACAATAAAATAAACATTTATTGATTTCTCTTAAAAAAAATTATTTGGTTTGCTGCAAATGTATAAAAAAACGCATACAAGCCAGCAGCGTGAGGGTCAACATTTGAACAACATAATCTTTAATAGGATTGGATGGCATAAACGGACAGTTATTTAAAAATTATTTAGTCAATCTTAAATAACTGTCCGTTTATGCCATCCAATCCTATTACTATATACAAGGACGTCTAACTACTCATCAAACATAATCTTTGTCACTTAATTTTTCAAAACAAATAAAATATCTTTTTTAAATAACTTGGTAAAATAGTTCACTGAACAGTTATGACAATTAACAAACGCATAAATACTTATAATAATAATTTATTAGTGCCAACTATAAAAAGTATTACACAAGTCAGGCCACTTGGTTTGAATTAACAAATAAAATATACAATAAAATATTTAAAGGGGAAGAATAGTTGCGCTATTATAAGAGTTAACCGAATCAAACTCGGCAAGAAAACGCTTGAATATAATTGAATCAAATATTCACACATTGTAGAAGAAAGTCCAATCTGTGACATCAAATTTGTAAAAATTTGATGCGATAAGTCGTTTCTCTTCCATTAATTTTTAAAAAGTGGCGTTTTTAATTAGTTTTTAATTAATTTTTTACTCGTTAAATATAAACAAAAACATGAAGACATAGAATATTGTATGTTGTTTAAGATATAAAAAGAGTGATTACTAAAATATTATGGTTTGAATATTGAGTTGGTTGGCGTTTTGTTCTATAAAAACCAATTTTAATTTAAAAACGACACTGTACGTGTCAATAATTTTCTAGAGAGAAAGGTTCACCAATATTCTTGTAGATGAGAATTTAATATTTTTCCGTATCAATACTACTAGCGGCACTCCAACTGGACGCGGTGACTAAATCCGGCAATTTTCTAGCGTTAAGCAAAAAAAATATGTTACAAAAATAAAAGTACAACAAAAATATAAAAAATACAGAAAAAGTACAATACAAAGTAAGACAAAACAAATAAATTTAATTAAAAGTACTTCCAACAAAATCACCAATACAGTAAGAAGCTTCTTTTATTAGATAGTCTTTCATATATTTTAAGAAAGCTTTCTCAGGAAGATTTCTAATATGGTTTGGAATTAAGTTTTAAAATTTAATGCAGTAGTAGTTAGAGCCCATTTGTGATTTTGACAATCTTAGCTGGTTTTGGGTAAATATCAACTTTATTCCTAGTGTTATGTGAATGATTGTTTTCATAAAGTTGGAATTCATTGAGGTTGCTTTGCATATATTTTATACACTCATATATATGTATATACAAACACGGAAATGTCATTAACATTTATACATATATTTATAATCTGTTAATTTAATTTATTAGATATTCTGTCCAATTCTCTATGAATATTGAACGGTGAGATAGCTCGGTTTTAGGGCGTTAGAGTAGCACGCTAAAAGTCCGGGGTTGGATCCTCAAATATGACCAAAATAATAAATTGCTTTTATCCAACTGGGTAATTTGGAAAGAGCCTAATAAACCGTCTAGGGCGATGTGATATAGCTGAACGCGCAATAAAGAAGGTATTGTTAGATAGTAATCTTGTTCAAGCAAGATATGTAACAAGAACGATATTTTTTTGTAAAAATTTTTTTTTTGTCAATCAAACAAAATAAAAAATCATATGTTTTTTTGGTTTTCAAAATTTCAAATTTAACAAATAAAATAAAATATTTTTTTAGCGCTCTTGCTTGCTAGCAATATACGTAAATAATGAAAAATCTTTTAAAGTAACATAAAAATCTTTAGCTAGCACTATATATTTATCTTGCTTACTTATAGAATGTGCATAGAGAATTGCCCCGAATGTTATTATTTACTATAATAATATTATAATATGATTATAACAATGATTTACTCTTGCAAACACGAAAACACGCCCCGAATATATTTACACGTGGCTGTCTTCTATAGGATTTGTTGAAATTTGCCCGAGCGCTACAACGAGCAACGCGTTGAACTAAATTTTGACGCGCGCATCCAATTATCATTATTTAATTTTGCAATTACCTTTAAAGATTATCAACATATAGATTTGAATTTTAGAATTGATACTTAAGTAATTGTTTTCTAGAACATAAAACAAAAATACATTTTTATAGTAAATTTATTCATTTAGAAACATTAATAAAATTTTAAATATTTTTTTTTTAATAAATATCATATTCATGCCTTTTATTGTTCATTTTTATGTAATTTTTTTTTTTTTTATTTGTTATGAATAATACTTTTTAAGAAAATTTCAAATTACGAACTAATGTGTTAAAGATAAAAGTAAAAGCTTTTAGTACAAGTAAAAAAAAACAGGAAACGCAATAAACTTTGGCGTAGATAGCACTAAAAATCAATTCAAACATTATTTAAACAAAATTGAATAAAGCAAAAATCAGCACAAAACGCAGCTTAAAGATTAAGGCAACTTGAAAAAATAAAAACAGATGTAAAAAACAGTCAAAAAAATGAAATCAAAAAATAAAAACCGAACATAAAACCAAAAAACTCATTCCAACAATGTAACCTTACTACAATAATACTTTTGGATAAACAAACTACTTTATAATCTAGTTATCCAGTATCTGACAAAACTTAAATGTTTTGTCTACAGCGTCTACCAATAGCGTCAACTAAAATAGATCTGCCAACAACAACCCGGTTGCGTCTTAACCATCAACAATCTTTACGGCCATTAATTTTCTACTTACTAGCTCCAACGCTAATCACCTCCCCCCTTTCTTTTAACAACACGCTGTGTGCAAGTGTATAATAACAAAGTGTAGGTTTTAAGCTTAAAAACAACTTTTACCTAGAGTCTGCTTAACTGTTCCTCAAAATCTGTAACTGCCGCCTTTTGACACTTTTGAAAACTGAGGTGGCAACAATCAAAGTTTAACGTGTGGCAAAAAATTGTATAGACAAAAAAGTCAAAAAGAAACATCTTAAATACCGCTCAAAAAATACTTGTCCGACTCTAAAATATGGTATCAACCTCCTGTTCACAATCAAATCTAAAAATAGTCAACTCCTACTACTAATACTATTTAATATAGGGTTTTCCAATAAGAGGTTTCATTTTGATATTTAAAATAAACGGGTAACTTTAAGAGAAATCAATAAATGTTTATTTCATTTGGGAAGAGGAAATTATGCCTTTAACATTTAAAAACGATATCAGTCAAATGGCCGCCACGGTTACGGTTGCTGTACCACATTCATTTCATAAAATGTTTCATGGCCAATTTGCACATTTGCGGCTGTATGTCCTCCATAACTTCACAAATTCCATCTTTAAGGTTTTGAATCAAAGAAAAAAATCTAAAAGTGTTAAAATACAAGATCTCGGTGGCCAATTGTGATCACCACTTCGAGACATATCACGGTCAGGAAACTTTTCTTGCAAAATTGCGATTGTTTCGTTGCTTGTGTGGCACGTAGCGCCGTCTTGCTGAAAATAAACGTTGTCCACATCAATATCTTTTAATTCCATTCATCGTAACAGTTGCACTAGCCTCATTTTCAAAAAAAGTAAGGTTACACCGCCAGCCCAATAACCGCACTAAACAGTGACACGTTGAGAATGCAAAAACTTTTCAACAATCATTCTTGGATTTTCTGAGCCCCAAATGCAACAATTTTGCTTATTAACGTAGCCTCTAAGGTGAAAATAGGCCTCATCACTGAAGATGATTTTTCGATGAAATTCCGGATCATTTTAATGCATTTGAAGGACCCAATCAGCAAAGATACGACGTTTATGGTAATTGACTGGCTTGAGTTTTAGTGTTAATTGAACTTTAAAAGCCTTAAGATTTAAGTCTTAATGCAAAATACGGTGTAATGCCTTTTGTGAAATGTCTAATTCCAAAGATCGACTAGGAATCGACAAACCTGGGTTTTCTTCAACACTACGGGCTACATCAGCAATATTCTTATGTCTTTTTGAGCGATGCACTCTGTTTCGATTCTTTACATCACAAACTTGTCTCAACAGCTCATTTTTTTCCACCAGGTTTACTATTGCTGGCCGAGAAGGTGCTTTACGACGACCAAAAAGTGCTTTAGTTTTGCAAACAGTGACTGAAAAATTTTCACCATTTTTGTAGTGAATTTTAATAATTTCAATGCGTTGTTTAAGCGTGTATCATTCCATTTTTAATAATGGCGTAGTTTTTACTTGTTAAATGTCCAAAGATAATAGCTTCAAAAATTACAGCTGCCCAAACAGCCTGCTATTCAAAATGAAACTTCTGAAAACCTTTTAGAACCACCTAATATCGACAACTGAGACATACTAAGCAAAATAGTTACTTTAATCAAAGATCATTCAGAATCAATGGTTCAAAAAAACCTGTTGACCAGTATCTAATTAGGGCAATTGCATTTCAAACGGACCAGCGCAGGCACCCCCCGAATTAAAAAAAATGTTTTAGTTTTTTTTTTTTCTATAACTTAATAACTTATAGTAGTAGTTTTTTGATCGGTTAATATGCAATGAAACCCTTAAAAAAATTCTGCAATTTTTTTTTAACTTTATCGCATTTTTTGTTTACTTTACTTGAAAAAAAAAACTAATAAAATCAATAAAATTTTTTTTTGTAAAATCCAGATCTGGTTTTAGTTTAAGTCAATACCCTGTCTATAAGCCGCAAAAGCCATAAAACCACTTTTTGTTCTCAGTAGGCTGGGCAAAAAAGAGCAATTTTTAGATTTTTTTAACCGTCAAAGTTGACGTATTTTGAAAAAAAATATAAATTTGTTTTGTGTATTTAGGTTTTAGGGGTCTAAAACTCAAAAAAACTGCAAAAATAGGCCTATTTTCAACATAAACTTTTACAAATACACATTTAGCAACGTTCAGAGAAACTATACACCAAATATTATTAAAAATTGAGTTTTGCAAACAATTCTACATAAAAAATAATCAGTGTCGTGCTTATCTGGCGTGAAAAGTCTATCTAAAAAAAAATTATTACAACATTTTTGCTTAATTTTTTTTTTTTTTTAATATAAAAAAAAATATTTGGCTTATATTTTTTTAAGCTTTAAGTTTAACAAAGACTACATTTGTTGCTTAAACAAGTTTAGGGCAATTTTACTCTTAGTTTGATAGTTTTTGCGCTTGCGGCACAACTTTAGACTTGATCTATCGGCGTCAAAACTTGAGAATATTATTTTTTGGCATTCAAACATAAATCGGCCCGGCGCTTATCAAAATTTGATAAAAAAAGTCTTAAACCACACCCTAGTGTGTTTATAATATTTTTTGTAAATATAAAAATGATTTAATTTTTAACGCATTTCTGGCCTAATAATGTTTCAAAAATTTCTTTCTAGATTTTTCTACGGCCGATGAGCACTACACTGTTTATTTTTTATATAGAATTGTCACTAGAATTCAAATTTTTAATAATATTTGCTGTATTGTTTCTATAAGCGCGGCTACACATGTATTTGTATGTTTATGTTGAAAAATAAGCCTAATTTTGCAGATTTTTGAGTTTTAGACCCAAATACACACAACAAATTTATATAACTTATTTACATCAAAACACGTCAACTTTAGCAATTAAAAAAAATCAACTCTCTCAGAACAAAAATTGGTTTTATGGCTTTTGCTGCTTATAGACAGGATATAGACTTGAAATGACGCCAGATTTGGATTCTACAAAACATTTCTGATTAATTTTACTACTAAAATTTTTTAAGGTGTCCAATCAAAAGACTACTAATAAGTTATAGAAACAAACAAAAAACACGGCAAGCTTCTCGACACTCCTCCCCCCCACTAGTCTGTTTGAAATGAAATTGCTCATTGTGCTTCCACCAACGTGTCCATCTACAAATAAGAAACCAAGCTTTTATTTTCTCCTTAGATCTAAGCAAAGCATTTAGTTTAGTCAACCCAGAGAAGTTGTTCCACAAACACAAAATTTGTAGCATAAGAAATGTTACTTAAAATATTTTCAAAAACTACTTAACTGGCAAAGAATATATTTCTCAAAAAAAAAAAAAATTGTGCCGCAAAAGTCTATTTTAGATCTTTTGCTGTTTTTGTTGTTTATATATGATCTTGAGTGTAATGTAACATTGGGAAAAATATATCTTTATACCGATCACACAACCCTTATTCAGAGAGCAACGGCTTAAAGTATTAGAAGAAGCAAAACAATAGTTTCATTTACATAATGTGATGTTAAATAAAACAGAAACTAAACAATTATATTAAAAATATTGTAACGCAATGCACCTTATTACAAAAAAACGTTAAACTGTGTGTGTAAGAAAGGTTGTAGTACGGTTAAATTCTTACACAAACGGGCAATAGCATAAATATACTGCATTGTTGTTGTATCAAAAAAACCTTTGTTTGCAATACTGCAGATTAATAAAAGTTATAAATTTGTTATATGTCAGTCAAAATAAATAATATTTTACCAATATAAACCTGCTCGACAATCAACCAAATGTTAAAAAAAAGTGGCATATTAATAAACCTCTATCATAAACAAACAAGATAAAACAACCAAAAGTATTTGAGAAAGTTGTTAATTAGCCAGCTCAAGGTAAACCAAAAGTATAATGTCACTATACAAAAAAATCTCTAAGATTTACCGAACTTCTTCATTAATTTATTTAAAGCTGTAGTATCATAAATGCAAATTTCTCATTTCAGTCAAATTCAGTTGTACACAAAAAAAATCATCATTAGTGAGTAGCAAACAAAAATAGGTAAAAAAATATGCTAAAAAAATACGACTAGAAAACTTAAATGAATAAATCACAAAAAATATATATATTAATAAAATTGCCGTAGAACTGTTTAAGAAGAACTTAAAAATTACTCATTTTAAACGTTAATATTGGAAAATATTTAATAAAATGTTAAGAAACATACTTTGAGTATTAAAGTATAAAGTCAGCTAATTTGTGTTTAGTTTACATATCATTAAACCAATTACCAGTGTTTTAAAATCATAAAACATATCATAGATTTTTATGCTTACTTTACCAAATTGAATATTTTTTAAATTGTTTCATTATTAAAAAATATATAAAAATAGTTAAAAAATAGGGTTGAATTATTACCTGACGTACTTACGTTAATGAAGAGAGCATAAAATGTTGATTTATTATTATTGATTGACATAACTTACCTTAATGTTTATACTTTTTTTAAAGCACTACACAATTTTAGTACATTTTTATCTATGAAACTAGTATATTAATCAAGTGAACCAGTTAATACAGAGTGATGATCTTAATTTCTGGTGATGTTATTTTTTGAGATGTTGTTAAGCTCTTCAATCAAGCATCGTCGTATAAAATGTTGGGCCGTTTCCTCAGGATCGCTAATAGGTAGTGCACACTCGGCCATAACACTAATTGGCAGTGTATCGTAAACCTAACCTATCTGTAGCAGGCACTCGTCTATCGGCAATCAACTCCTGTCTATAACCCATACAATCCCGCACTTCACTTACTTTTATAGGCTGCCCCCCGTTCCCCCAATCATCAATGTTTTTCCTGTTTCGCTAGAAATGAACAAAAAAGATGGTGGAAAGGAACAGAGCGGGACCGTAATGGATTTCGGATTGATTAGCAATCAGCTTAGTATCGGAGTTATTACATTTTAACTGCGATACATAAAAGTTTTCTTAGTGGGTCTTATTATTGCCTGCGGTGATGTGTATGGCATACAACAAAACTCATAAAAGTCTGATTGGTATTACCGATGACACCGATCATCAATTTTACTTCATCCGCGTCGATCATAACAAAGTTATGGCTTTAGTATAGAGATTTACTAT
The DNA here is from genome assembly GCA_963932245.1 of Tachinus rufipes. NCBI lineage: Eukaryota > Metazoa > Arthropoda > Insecta > Coleoptera > Staphylinidae > Tachinus > Tachinus rufipes. The sequence continues at coordinate 60,486,156 of OZ010748.1, forward strand.
GTGGATAATTTATTTATAACTGAGAAAATATTTAGTTACACTATTACTTAATAATGGAATTATTGTCTATGATTAATTCATGTATGTTACTGTTACATTGGCAGACATCAATAACTATTAGGGAAGCTCATATCGCCACAGTGTATATGGACAGATATAAATCAATTCAATGCAATTGCAGATGTAATTGGGCAATAACACATGATGCATGCGTTGATATCTATCAAGCATAACCTATAATCTAAATTGATATTGCTATTGACAGGTAGCAATGCGACATCCCCAACACACCAAAACTAATATATTCCAACATACAAATCACTCATACGGCGGCGAACTGCTCGGGAGGAAAAAGCCGCTCTCCGTCCTCCACGCATGAAAGCAGAAACTAAATCTCGATTAGGGATTGCGCCGTGGGATTTATTGTAATGTAATCACTTGTTACGATTAGCAATTTAACATTTCCTAATTGTACCTGTCCACAGGCATAAATCAGTGATGACGTCAGATGTCGCTGCAATAACTCATGTATTATGGTTTAGAGAATTACGGACAATTATGTTTCCATTAGATAACTAACGGCAGAGAATAATATTTATACCATGGCAGTGTGTAAATTATTCGCACAACATATTACAAATTATCAAATGATTATTGTTGCCAGAACATGTGCAAATTCGGTATAAATAAGCGGCACGCCGCGCGCGCGTTCCACGCCGAAGTTTAGAAGGATATTAATTTCATTTGATTATACTGAACGTTAACATTTATACTACGTTAATAATAGCAATAACATAACATTTATACATAAGGCGCACATTTCCTTTTAGAATTTGTATATACAATTAACATTTTCATTCTTTGATATTTCTAGAATCAAACGCTTATTAAATACAAATTAATTTTACTTTATTGTTTTAAATATTTGATTTATAGAGCATCCGTTTAAAATATTTTATTCTATATAAATAAATAAAAATAAACAATTATCCAGTATTGCAATTAATGACATTGAAATGTACAGAATAATCTATTAGATTTATGACAAATATTTGTAATACTAAACTTGTATTTAAAAGAGTTTTAGGAACCAAGTTTGTTATAAAAATATATAAATAAATCAAATTTTGATTGTTCAAATTAGCAGAAAACATATAGTAACACAATATTAAATAGAAAATGAAAAGCTACGGTCAAGTCTATAGTAGTAAATCAACAATTTTTAAAATAAAGTTTCTTCATTTGATAAATAAACCTACGTAGATTTTTTTAACAATAACTTAATAAATAAAAAAAAATTACATAGTACAAGTTATTTTTGATTAATAAAAAAACTATTAACGAATTGGCACTAGTTCAATTATTCTTCACTCAATAGTACAGCTTTTATGGTTTTCTGGTTTAATATGTAGTATATTATCCTACCTAACATTTGTTTAAATCAGTTTTTTTAATTTTTTCTTTAATTTTTGTATTTTTATTTAAGTAAAGTAAAAAACTTTGTACACAAATAATTTTTTTCAAAACTCAAATTTAACCTTTTTTCCTCTTGTCCGTAAATGTTTCTTTAACTTAAATCTATTGTAAAAAAAGATATATTTAGTACCAGCATCACAAATATCTTGCAAATTAGCGTACAATCAATGATTCCACTGACCCATAAAGTGTACCAAACGGTAATTTTTCTGGATGTAATAGTGTTTCAACAATAGCTTGTAGATTATTATCGCTCCAAATGCGACAATTTTGTTTGTTGAAATAGCCATTTAACCAAAAGTGTGATTCATCACTGAACAAAATTTTCAAATAAAATTGTGAATCAATATTTTCCACGGTCCATTTACCAAATGCTTGTAAATCAAGATCTTTTTGCAAAACTTTTTATAAAGTGGATAGACACACACAATTGTGGAGCTCGATGACGAATTGGCTCATTTGGTTAATCATTAACACTACGCTGCACACTATCAATTGCTTTTTGTGTGTGCACTGTACGAACTGAATGCTTAATATTGTTTAGGTTAAACGTATTGCAAAAACGTTGCATAGTTTCTCGAATTAATTGCCCTGATGGACGATTATGAGCACTATACAATACACGTAATGCCCGATGAGTATCTCAAACTTAACCATGTTTTTCAAAATAAATTTGAACAATTTGCGAACTTTGCTCCGGCTTGAGTTTATTCATGATAAATTGCCAAACCAAACTAACCCTAAACAACTAAGAACTGTCAAATCAACTGTCACAGATAAGAGTGTTGCTAATTTAAAGTTTGCCGCCTTTAAAAAAACACTTTAGGTATATAACAACTTTTATTTTGGTTTTTGATCTTATCTGTATACCAAATCATTTTTAATTGTAATTGGATAATTTTTTTTGTCTATTTATTTTGCTGCGATATTGTCAATGCAATAACTTTTTATTGAGTTTGACTTCACCATTAAAGCTTTTTTTTCATGAAACACATTTGTTGTTTTTGGGCAATTCCACGTCAAGTGAGCAGTCCATTTTATGCGACCCTCTCCGATTTAGCTCAAATTTTGTACACTTATTTGAGTACCCAGAATATGACTTCATGCCAAATTTTAGACCTCTAGGTCACATAGTTCGCCTCGTAGAGACAATTGAATTTTAAGGCAGTTTTTAAACTTCAAATCATAAACATATGTTGTTTTTATGTACTAAATTCTTTTGGGCTACAACTTGCAAACACAGGTCCTACGAGAGTATTTACTGATAAAAATAATAAAACATCCATAAGCGGTATATCTATACTATAATATTAACTTGAACTTATATAAATTTATTACTATTAACCCACTTTTAGGAGATCATTTTTCAATTATATTAGAAATTGAAACTTATCAGACCATAAAAGAAATGCAATTTCATAAAAAACGCGTATATTCACACTCAAATTTAGAAACTTTTTTGTTTTTTGTATCCAATCAAAATTGGAATAATATCTGCAAAAGCTCTGACATAAATGGTAGTTTTGATAATCTTTTAAAATCATTGACTACTCTATTAAATCTCTCGTGCCCTTTAAAATCTATTAAAGCTTCAAATAAACATCGTTCTTGGCTTACTCAAGAGTTAGTTAATGAAACTGAGAAGCTACAACATTTATTTTGGTTGGCATACAATCTAAAAGATAATCATTTAATTAACGATTATAAAAGAAAAAAAGAACTTCATAATACTAATTTATGTTTTGCAAAAAAGGAGCACTATTCAAATCGTATTTTGAAAAATGACAATAAAGTAAAAGAAACATGGAAAATAATAAGAGAAACAACCACACACAACAATCAAAATAATAAAAAAATTACTTAAAAAACCATGGAGTATTAATTAATGACAACGAAGAAATTTGTAATACTTTTGTTAAATATTATGCCTATTATTGAAACTGGTATAATAACTGCAATTAGTTCTTTAAAAAATACAACATCTTCAGGCATAGATGATTTAAATACTAAGCTTATTAAATTAATTTCAAAAACACTAGTTCCTATACTAACAATGTTTGTTTATTTGTGATTGCATGAAAACTTTTTTAGAAAAAAATAATATTTTACACAAAGCTCAGCATGGATATCGTACCAAAAGGTCTGTTGAAACGGCAACGTGTGAATATGTAGAGTTTGTACATCGTCATCTGGATCAACACGAATACTTATATGGATTTTTTTTTGACATGACTTCAGCTTTTGACATATTAGATATTAGTTTCATTATTGATAAATTGGAACACATAGGATTTCGTGGCACTTTTTTATCATTATTAAAGTCATATTTAACAGACAGGAAAATTAGGGTTAAGATTGATGGACATATTTTTAATGCTGAAAAAATTGAGCACGGTGTTCCACAGGGCAGTGTATGCGGTCCTCTAATTTTTATTTTATTTGTATATGACTTACCAGAAGTATTTAAAGATATACCTAATTTTAAAATAGTTATGTATGCCGATGACATATCTATGGCTTGCTCATCCAAATATATTAGCGAATTGAATCGAATGGCTGGAATAATATTAAACAGAATAACAAACTGGTGTACACAAAATAGGTTAATATTAAACAACACAAAAACTGAACTAATGTATTTTCAAAAAAAGCGTTCAACGTTAAGAGAAAATGCCATACCTATTAACAATTTGTTATATGCACTTTCCGATTTCTTGGATTGATAATACAAAATACATTAGACTGGACAAATCATATAAATGCGGTGTGTGGTAAACTAAATAAGTCATATTTTGCAATATTGCAACTAAAATCAGTTCTTGATAAAAAACGACTAATAGATGTCTACTACGCAATGGTTTATTCCCATATTAGTTTTAATATCATTTTGTGGGGCAACTCGTCAGCAGCAAATAGAATATTTATAATTCAAAAACGCATTCTAAGACTTATGTTTAATCTTGATTACTTAGAATCTTGTAAATATACATTTAAAGAAAATAATTTGTTAACTGTACCTGCAATATATGTATTTAAAACTTTATGTTTTATTAAAAAAAATATAAATAATTTTTAGACAGTTGGAGAAAATCATTCGTACAGTACCAGACACGGACAGCAATTACTCTTAATTAAACATAATTCATCCAAGTTTGAAAATTGTCAAGTGTATATAGGACTTAAAATGTTTAATAAATTACCAGATCAAATAAAGAAGCTAAATTTTAAACCATATAAGATAATGATTAAAAGATTACTAACTAATAATGTTTTGTATTTTGTTAATGATTTTTATAATATAGATTTTAATATAGATTTTAGTAAAACTGTGTAGTAGTTTTTATTATTTTTTGTTTGTTTTTAATATGTAATTTTTATGTAATGCTTGTTTGCATATTATTTTAATTTGTTGTTTTATTTTTTATATGTAATTATTTTATTGACGATCACATACTGTACTTTATTTTATACATACATGTACTAGATCTTGTGAATAAACATCTATCTATCTATCTATAACCATCTATCCGGTCAAATTATGAAACATTATGTTCCATTCCGTAATTACCGCATTATGATTAATATATTCATCATATACCTATATTCAACTGTTGGGGATGTCTTGATTGCAAATTATTTGAATTAAATTAAGATGTAACGTTATTCCTTGTTTTAATTTGTTTTGTGTTTGTTAGGTTACATCATTTATTATATTCAATAATATTTTTATATTTTAAACAAATAATCTTTTTTTAATTCAATTAATTTATATAAAATATAAAAAATTAAAACTTTATAGAACAAAAACAACCTATTCAAAATAAATTTAAGTAAAGTACTCATAATTTATAAAAATTAAATATATAATTTTTTTAAAAAGTTGGTTTTGCTCTAAGATCGAACCAGGGACCTTCCGCTTGTTGGGCGGGTCTGATATCCACTACACCACGAAACAATAATTTATAAATTAGTTAATACTGGATACTATAATAGAATTTTTATACACGAAAAGAAATACAATAAAAAGAACAATGAAAACGTATATGATGGGTTCCATTAACCACAGTCGTTCAGAACGACAAATTTGATCAGATTATTGACCGTTTTCTGTTACACCAACATTCATCGGTCGGAATCCTCCGTTATTTAACACCTAAAAATCGATTGATTTGAACCGACTTAATTTTGGACGGTTATTTGAATTACGCTGTGTTTCTAACCTCAAAATTGTGAATTAGTGAATTTGTTTACATTTGGAAATGGATTCATCAAGTTCAAGTTCACTTTCTTCAGGTGGTTTAGATGATATAATAGATATGTTAAATATGATAAATTATTATTATATGTTATGTTATTTATTTGGACAATTAAATTTAAAATGAATGTGTCAATCGCTTCGGCTAACACCGCGCATACATCGTAGAACATCGGGATCGCGTTGATGCAAACACTCGGTCGCGACGGGCCGTCTAAAAACAATCGGTTTAAACCGACCGATTTAACCTGCGGATTGTGCAACCTAGCAAAAAATATTATTGAATATAGTAAATGGTGTAACACAAAACAAATTAAAACGTTACATCTGAATTTAATTTAATTCATTTGCAATCAAGACATCCGAATAGTTGAAAAACATATCAAAATTACAATCTAAAAATATATATAAAATTATAAAATTTTAAATAAATACGCGATAATCACTTAAAGTTAAAATAAATAATAATTTAAAAAAAAAAGTTTTATTTTGCCTGGTATCGAACCGGGGACCTTTCGGGTATGATATCCACTCAACCACGAAACAAGAAACTTTATAAAAAAAAATTAACGGACGGTTCGGACCGACTGATGTTGGTGCAACCCAGCATGAGTAAATTCATTAATTAACTAATGTCGTATCTTTATTTACAGGTAACAAGCTTTGTATATAAAATATTACCTTTAAAGGAATTAAATATAATCTTTTTTACAGAGAAACAATTAAATCTATTTATTTTGGTGTCACCCTCCTATATTGGATAGACGCATTATAAAACGACATTTCAATTAAAAACTGACATAAATGGAGAGGTTAAAATTTGAGTTTGCTTTACTAGCAAATGAAGACGGAAAGTCAAACATTGTTTGTATTACATCAATAGAAACTCCGGATAGTCGAAAATTTAAGTCGTTTTCTGGCGAGAAAAAGTAAGCTTCGGTAAGTTGCAGTTACAACCTACTCGTATTCTGGCGACCTTACTGATGACGTCACACCTTACTTGAGTATGCTTCAGTAACAGGTTACTAAAGCTTACAGAGATCTAGACTTCCGTATGTGAAAAAAGTAAGGTGCGCGCGGCGATTTATGTTTAAATTTGGGTTAAATTGATTTAACCTAATACAATGAAACATTGAACATGTATTTATATACACAAAAACTACAAGATTTATTTCTGTAAACTCAAAAAAATTATATGTTTATAATTATTGGTTTTAAATTTGTCATTTGAAATTGTAAACAGAGCAATGGTTACTTTTCATTTTCTAGTGAGTAACTTTTTGTAGACTTTTTGTGACGTTGAATGTAACTGAAACATACTTTAAGGTAACTCAAGTAAGCTCGCCAGAAAACGACTTTAATGTGCCAAATGAACTCAAGGATATATGATAAAATAAAAAAATCAATGAAAAAGAGACATCAAACACGAAAAGTATAGATTTCTTTGACAAAAAATTTAAGAGAGATTTATTTAGATGAAGATGAAAATATACAATTTGGTGAACAATATCTAGAGAAAATCATTGTAAATAAAAATCCTAATATCACTCTTGATATTAATGTAGAATACGAAAATTTATGGAAATGATCAGAACGATTTACAATTGAAAGATTTACAAGTAGAAATTCCAATGCTAAACAGTGGATAAATGAGTTTGAAAAAAAATGTGTACGTTTTGAAATATTACAAGATGAAAAAAAAATTGAAATTCTTAAACATTTACTTGAAAAATCATGTACTGATTAGTATAGCAGTATGTTAATAAACTACACAGTGAATTTAGAGTGAGAAAGATGGAAGAGAAATTTTTGTGAAACGTATGGAAACAATTGGTGGACTCAGATTAAATATGCATTTTCATTTAGACATCAGATAGGTTCTCTGGTAGACTATGCAAGAAGAAAAAAAAGGCTCTTATTAGAAGTAAATAATTCAATTGATACAGGAACACTTATAAATTTGATTGCTTTAATTTTGTATCAATAAAGATTTATATAATGAGATAGGTAATCTATAATATTTAATAATCAAAAAGGCATGAAAATAAAGAAATTGAGAAAAAAAAACCATGTAAGGTATGTGAAAGATTAGATAAATCTCCACGATATCACCCAGAAACTTTAAGCTGGTTTAAAACAAAGGAAAATGAAATTGAGGTTGAGCTAAATAATACAAATCAAAAAAACTATTAGTGCCACCATTAATAAAAGTCAGATTGTTGCTAAATGATACTCTGGGTATGAATATTTGGAATATACGACTCAGGTTCAAATGTTTCTCTGATTAATTCCAAACTGTTAAAATTAAAAACCAAGCAGATGAAGGATATACAAAATGCAAATCTGATCACTATTAATGGTGTGCGAAAAACTAAAGGATAGGTAACCTTAAAAACAAAAATTTTTGACATAGAAAATAATATTAATGTTTATATTATTGATAAAGAAAACTTTAAATTTGAATTTTTGATTGGATTAGACATGATAAAACAATTTAAATTAATTCAAAATTAAAAATTAAAAATTGATCAGAAAATAACTGTAATAGAAAATATTAAGATAATTTTTAATGAACACGTGAATGTAAACTTTGATATTTTATTAAATCATTTAGATTATCGACAAAGAGCTAAAATAGATAAATTGATTGAGAAATATAAGATGTTGTTTGCTAAAGATAAATACGATATAGAAACAGTAAAAGATTATGAAGCGCGTATAGACCTAATGATTGATAAATATTGTAGTAAGAGACCGTACAGATGTAACATTGAAGATAAAAAAGAAATCAAAAAACAAATTTCAAAACTATTAAAAGGAAATTTAATTGAAGAATCGTATAGTCCATTTGCTGCTTCAGTAACACAAAAAATTGTAAATTTTTTTCGACATTAGATTTAAATTCAGTATTCTGGTCGATTCCTCTACGGATCGAAGATAGAAAAAAAAGCATTTGTGACACAAGATGGTCATTTTCAATAGACTTGCTTATCATTTGGATTAAAAACTTCACTAGTAATCTTTCAAAGAATACTAAGTAATATAATAAGATAATTTGAACTAACAAGCTTTACGGTAAATTATATAGACGATATTCTAATATTTACAAAGTCTTTCTCTGAACACGTCGATCACGTGTCACAATTATTAGAAACAATAAAAAAAGGCTTCAAATTAATATTATAAATAATATTATAATACATTATTTACTTAAGGAAAATCAAAAATTTATTTGTACAGAAAAATGTCAGGAATCATTTGAGAAAATGAAAAATTTAACAATTTTAAAACAATTACAAATAATGTACGAGACACAAACTATAATCTTGCAAGATATAGCAAAATTAAGAGAAAAAAAAAACAGAAAATTAAACAATACAATTAATGTATTAGAAACAACAAAAATAAGTATTTTACAAAATAATGTCGCCAAATTAAAACAAAAACTAGAAAAACAAGTAAGAAATAAACAAAAAAATAATGTAATTATACAGCGATTAAATGAAGGCATAATTGATAGAGCTACGTTAAAAGAAAAAGTAGAACTAAATTAAAAGATGGCATAATTGTGAAAAAAGTATATAAAATGAAAAACAATAATAAACTGGAAAGTAGTTTTGTACAATTAGAGAATTGGGAAAGTAAACAAAAAATTATGATGAAAAAAAAAAACGCAAGTGATATATTTATTGATAATATCCTCACCAGAAACGAAAGAAAAATACAAAATCTAAGAAATATTGCAAAAAAACAAAAAACAAAAAGTAAGTCGGCGGTTGTTGGATATATGAAGATATGAAGATAGTAGTAAATGAGTAGTAGAAAAATACAAGAACAAACAACGAAGAACTACTCTAAAATATATTAATGGAAAAAATTGTAAAAGAAGAGCTATAAACAAATTAGAAGCTAACTGAAATGGTCTAAAAATAAAAGATACTAAAATAAATATATTATTTTGGAGTGTAGCAGGTTTAAATAACAATGATGAACATATTTGCAAATACATAAGAAAATTTGATGTAATTGGATTGGCGAAAACATGGATAAATGAAAAAAAGTGAAGAAACATGGAAGATGAAATGCCCAAATGAATATGCTAAAAGGAAGTAGAAAGATTGAAAATAGATTGAAGTATGTGAAAGAAATTATGACAAAAGATAGAGATATACAAGTGCAAGAGCAAAGGACACGGTTAAACAAATCTAAGTACAATTCAAACTATGAATACATTATTACGGATGCACGACCAAAAAACAAATGATTGCAAGATTTAGATGTAGAAATGAAGAGAAAGTATGCATTTTTTGGATAGAATAGAATAAGAAAATGTGTAGGATGTGTGAAGAAGTTAGGGAAAGCATAGAATACATGCTAAAATGAAATGAACTGAGACAAGAGCAAATGGAAAGAAATGAAGTACTGAAAGAATGAAATGGAATGAAATAGATGATGGTGGTAACAAAAAAAAAGGAAAATTAAGACAAAATTAATAAATAATTAATTAAAAATAGGGTTTGGAGTTATTAAGATTATTTGTTATATTAGTAGTAAATTAAGTCATATGGTAAATGTTATGTTATGTTAAATTGTAGAATTTTCAATTCCAAAAGACAAAAAATTAACAATTATTATTATTCAACATTTACTCTTTGAAAACTGCTGCACTACTTAGAAATGAGTCACATATTAGACTTCTGCTATTCAACATTTACTTTTGTAACGTAATGACATTTTCTGGACGCCAATCTAAGATAGTGTACAGTTATTTTCAAAAAAAATAAACCATTATAGAGAATTAACACTATCCGTAGTTTAAGCATTACATTTAATTCAATTTTATCATTTACGCCGAATGAATTATAATATAAAAAATTATCAACTTTTATGTTTTGTCAAGCACAACTCTAAAAAGGTTTGTAACACTCGTACTCTATTTTTTATAACGTTTTAATATGCACCTTAAATATTGCTCAGTCATCTTCATACACCAGTGTCAGTAGAAAAAAATTAACAGATCCAAAAAAAGTTTGTTTGATATTTGACGTATAACTGCAACATTGCTGGATTGTTTAGCTCAATTGGTATTTGTGTCTCAGCTCAAGTTTAACGTAATGACTATTTATTTCATACACTATATAAATGTACAGATTATGCGCAGCACTTGGTCTCTACACGTTGTTTGCTTCATACCAACAAAGTTAAACTGATTTTTCTAAGGTATTTTTTAATACGTGCACTTGTCACTCAAAAAAACCTTTTTAGTATTTAAGGTGTAGAAAATAAAATTTTTAGTTACATGAAATATATAAAAATCCAAAAGTATGTTTCAATTCTTAGAACAATAAAAACTCATTAACAAATATTATAACAAAAATTTAATATTTAATAAAAAATATATGGTTTTAAATTTACATATCTTTCATGTCATTAAAAATTTCATTCTCTACACCTTGCAAAAAAACTGATTTTAATAAAAAGTTAAATTGCCCAAATTCAATCATACAAAATTCGCTGCCTTAATGAAACTATTTTGTTCGATTATTATCAGTATGTTTCTGTGTGGTAAAATTAATAATTCTTGAAATTTAATTTGCAACTTAATACATACAAAATATAGATTGTTACGTACTTAATTGCTGCAGATAATTATATGACGCAGTAATAAAAGCTAAAGATTATTCAAATAATGTCCCGTCATAGATTAAACTGATAAGATGACTTTCCTTAACTTATAATAAATAATTAATATTTCCTTTTCAAAAGCATTTACTTTTGTACTCTCAATAATAATACACATTCAAATGGAAATTAAATAATTAGTATATTTATGTATTCACCAGACCATCATTCATATTTAACAGCACAGTGATTATTAAATTGCTGAGCTTCCAATTTTAGACTACGATAAGTTGAAAATAATCAAACCATTAATTTTATATACAGGCGGACCGAGGCTACCGCATGAATTAGTTAAAATGATTTTTAAAAATGGTGGATAATATCAGTTGATTTATTTTTATTCGAAGCTGTAAATAAAAATTTTGCAAATGGTAGAGCACGCGACGCTGCACGGCAATATGATAAAATATGCGTCTGATATTTCCGTATATTTCGAAAGTATACTTTAGTGTCCCGATAATTCGTCCCAATAGGGCACTAAAGCGAGCAGCATCCACCTGATAGGAAGCTCATAAAGCGGAGACGAAAAAGAAACTTTCCTAGCGCGGGATACTTTACGACGTGATAGAATCTTAATACGTAACAAATTCCCGTGTTTTAAACAATCTTAAATAGACAAATGTGTGTGTTTCATTTCTACTGTATTGGTGTGAGGGCGTCCTTCTTCAGTCCGATACCGTGGACGAGGATGCAAAAGCGGTTTTCGAGATAGAACTAGTGCTTGAATATTTTATGGGCCGCCTGATAGCTTTTAAATATTTTAAATTTTTAATCGCCCATATACATCAGTTTTACTATTGAGTATTTTTAATTAGTCTCCCCGGCTTTGATGTAGGCAGACATGGATTTTAAATATTTACACTTGCCCTCTCTAGACGCCACAGAAAATTTCAACTTTTTCAATTTTCAAATACATACAAATTGTATTTAAACAATTTAATTGACTATCCTATTCGTGTAATTCCATCAAATTAAATGTCGGTCGGTTCGGTGTGGTCAATGTTAATTACAAATAGAACCCAATACCACCATCAAACGGCATTTTCAGATAAGTCCTCCGTCTTATATCCTTCCCAGACTGACCAATTTAATCTCTCGCAGTTGTACGCTTCCGTGCAATAAGAGACTTCCTCTCTCCCGCATCCACCCAAACTATCGTTACATTTTCCCCATAAACTGGATCCCATTGATCGGGTCTTGGAATAATTGCCCCCGGTCTGAATGCGAGTGTGTTGCCATTAAACGTTTGTAACGGCCGGCCGCTACATTGTGCCCCCCTGGCCTTTGGTCAGCTCATTATCAGTCGTTCGGTGCGTAAAACAGAAGTGAGGTCCGCCGATTGGACCTCACTTGATTATTTCCACCGATTTAACTGCTAGGCATTATCTTGACAGTTAAATGCTATTGTACAGTGTTTACTTCTTATAGGTTTGTGTGTTTGGGGACTAGCCCCCAATACCGCGTGCAATTAAAACTAAAACCGGGTGGAAAACTACCGGAGGACACGAAGGGTACAAGTAATCGCCAATTTTGTTGATGTGAGAAGTAAGTTATAAGGACCCTAGTGGGTGCAGATTGCACATTTCGTTTCACATTGATCAAAATTGCCAAAAAAACATAGAAATGTATACTATCGTAGCGTGTAGACAAAAATTATCAATAGGCTTTAATCGGAGTATCAAGATACGCATTTACTCATTTTATTTTTAAATTAATATTTATGTCAACTAATGCTTCATCAGGTTAGATTACATACTTTACTTATAAATATTACAAAAAATTCAAACAAAGAATTTAATAAAAATTTAAAAAAAATGCAAATAATTAAATTATGTAAACCTTGCTTTGTCCTACTTTGTCTTATGTGTCTCACGTCTCTTTCTTTAAATAAGACATGGCACTCTAACTTTTTTATTTAGAAAATGATCTAAGAGAAATTAATAAATTCTATTCTATTCTATTAATTGAATGTGAATTTCTAACTTCATTAATTTATTTGATTACAACGTAATTTTATAGCAGAAATTTTAAGACGATTAAAAATAATAAATTAAATTAAATTCACAAAGAAGACATAAAGTCTGTAAATTAGAATAGAAAAGACAAAAAAATGCAAACAAAACCTTTCTCAAGCATGACATCTACTTTGTGTTGTTTAAAAACTAGTTATACTCTCAAGTATATAAAATACAAATCAAAGTTCTACATTAAAAAAGTAACCAGAAAGCTATGTCAAAAATAAAATTATTACAGGAAATGTTTTATTGTTCTATGATTTGAAACAGGAAGCCTGACATTCAGACATTCAAGTACAAGTGCAAGTCACTACAGCAGTACCTTGTGGGACATTTTCCTAATCCAAAGACCAAATCCTACCTATACACCCCAAAAATCAAATCAGAAATATTCACTCTTTATATTTTTTAACAATTGAACACACAAAGATTGTCATTAAAATTCCAGATATTCCAGCTATAAAAAATACCTTAATTGGTAAGAATGGTATTAGAAAGTTTATTCTCAGATTAAATTTTAAACAAAATTTATAAAATATAGGTGAGATAGGCGGCACTCATGCAATCATTAACAGTAGGCAAAATCTTGCAAGTAATAATTTGAAAAATTTAAGTGGTAATAACTTAAAGTTCACAGATCTAATAGTACATCATATAATCGTAGGCAAAAGCAAGCCCAACATACAAAAAACTCAACGCTTGTCAAAATGTTGAGCTTAGATGTAGTAAAACCATAATTTTCTGCATAATCTAGATTGATTCTAGATTCTGAATTGAAAGTTGGAGGGTAAACTAAAGTCTATTGCACGTAGGCCTTATTAGGCCTTTTGTATCTCCTCCAGTGGTAAATTCACTTTGTTGTCGTGGCGTTCAACCACTCTATGTGACTTATGTATGCAAGTTTAACGAGAAGGGTCTCCCTTATACTGGCCATGTCAAGCACGTGCCCGATTGTCTCGTCATCCATTTCCAATTGTGTGCATGTGTTTTTTTAGTTGTCAGTCTTCTGTCAAGATTCCTGTCATAATTTGCAAGTATTTTCTGGGCAGTTGCAAGTAGTAATTTGCTGTCTTAGCGTTTGAAGCAGTCATTGGTTTCTTCTTACCTACTTACTTTACCTACTTTGTTAAAGTGTTTTTTTACCCAGAGCAGCTCAATGTTATTTCCACTAGCTGCTAAATTAAGGGCACATTGACATTCGAAAATTAGCTTTGGTGTGATTATAGGCTTGTTTATAGCAATTACGGCTGCTCAACTATCCGTTAGAATTTGGACATTTCCATAACCCTATATGTTATACTAACTACTTCTGCTTGGAAAATAGTCGTGTGAACTCCTAGTGGAAATAATATTTTGAGGTCCATGTCTTGTGAGAAGATTCCCGCTTCAGAACCTTTATTGGTTTTCGAGCTACCCGTGTAGATTTTAATCGCATCATTGACCACTTTTTGCTTTTCTTGTTTATGTATGCGCACGTTACAAGGTCTTTAAAACACAAAAAAAAAAATAACATGTTATCTGTTTGCGTTCTTAACAGAAGTGTTTTTCTAAAGCTTTTTTTAAGACAGTACTGTGTTTGCCAGTTTTCCCAAAGTCCAGCTGCATTCAGACGCAAAGTGGCTATTGACGCCATCTCCTCAACGTAAATGTCGAAAGACGGCAGACACAACATTGCCTCCATAGCTGCAGTTAGTGTTGTCTGCATGCCACCTGATGCAACTGATTGAGTTTGCTTGCAGACGTTTCTTGTCTAGCTTTTGACAACCACATTAGTGCTCCGTATGTGATCATAAGTCTTATGACGGCTGTGTACAGCCATAGCACTATCTTTGGAAACAGTCCCCATATTTTCCTCACAGCTCGTCTGCTTGTCCAAAAAGACATATAAACATTTTTGCATCTTATATTTAGATGTGATCCTATGTGAGCTTCTTATCAAAAACCACTCCAAGTTATTTTACTTCAGTTGATAGCAGTAGAGGGCTGTTTAAAAGTTTGGGAAAGATTAGATTTCTAATTTTCTTATTTTTTGTGAAGAGAACAAGTTCTGTTTTCAGAAGGTTAACCGTAAAAACTTGCTCTTTGCATCAATTTTTAATTATTTTTAAAACCTTTTGCATTAAGCTGCAGAGTATGCTTTAATTTACCGCTTAGTAAAATTGTTGTCACCTGCATAACCAGTTGTATAAAATCAATAGATTATTGAGTAGCCGTATAAGGTTGTCGACTACTATATTCCATAGTAGTGGAGATAATACATTTCCTTGGGGACATCCTTTAGCAACGACTTTCCTGACCGTCGAATACCCTACATTAACAATAACGGCTCTTTTCTCCTACTTGTGTTTTATTTATCCAGTAACAGTGGGGTTGCAAGAGCAGTTTTAATTTTTTTGAAGGTGATTTTTATACATTGAACTGGACTAGACCAAGCAGAACCCAGTAAACACAAGTTTAGATAATATAAGTTTATTACACGTATATATGGTGTAAAAAGCGTATATGGTATATGTGTATTCGTATAATATACATTTCTTGTACACGTAAGATATGTATATCTGTATATTATACGTTAATATTTTCCTTTTTTTCTACAGTTGATTAATATACGTATATTATCCATTAGAATATATCTATAAATAACCTGCATAATATATCTACGTATATTTAACGTTTATTATTTCTGGGTTTAGTTTGCCGATCAATGTTGTCTTGGATATTCGTACGTCCGAGGCTACCCGAGCGCGTGAATATAGTTTGCAAAGTGTATGTTGAGATGCATGATTTATCTTTTTTTTAAATTTTTTATCAACCATAATGTGCACTTGCTATTAGTTGCAATATCCGATACAGTTTTAAGTTGTTTGTTACACAACAGTGCTGAAGTGTTGTTTAATTGAACTGGAAGCGCAGGTTTAGGAGTACTAATATGAAATACCTAATTTGTGCTAAGTCTGAAAATATGCAATGACATTTTTGGTTCAAATAACTTGTTTTTATAGCCATTACAGTAACATTAATATCAATTCATCGATTTTTTTTTTTTTTTTAATTTAAATTTAATATTATTAATTGCTATTGTTATATATAGTATTATAAATACAAATAGCAAACTAGTCAAGTTATTTAAAATAAAGATTACCATATGTGTGTCATATGAGGTTGTGGAAATACACACAGTATATTTTTCAGATGTCACCAAAAGACTGGTTGAAAAATCAAAATGAATCTTTAATTTAATTGTAATGTTCTTTAATATCTATGTTAAATATTATAATGTTTTATTTATTTAGATGTAATACTTTGTATTTTATGTTAAAATGATATACATATTTTATATTATTATATATCCGAGAAAGTAGGCAGTACGGCAGAGAGGGCATGTACAAATACCAGCGTTAACAAAAGTTAAGCAACGTCCGCTCCGGTCACGACTTGGATGGGTGACCCAATTCTTCCCAATATGAGTCCGTTATTTCGTATAGGCATCCAAACATACACATGTCTACTCGCCGGATAAAGTTTAACCTATAATACACGTGTATTTCAATTGAAAAAATATACAATTATATTTATTATATTTTTAACGCATTTTTTACGTTGATAATACGTGTAAATTACACGTTTAAAATACATATAACCTATACTTATATTACACACTAAATATACGAGATATATCCGTTTAGTCGCCGGACATTTTTCCGAATAATATACTTAACAAATAAACAAATATTACACTTAGGTGTAATACCAAAAATAAACGTATCTTAAACGTAACTGTGTTTACTGGGAATGGTTCTGATAGTGCGCAAGTCCAACGGCAACTATCGGTTCTGCTTTGATGGTAGAATACTGATACGCCAAAAATTTAAAAACTTGATGGTAGAATGCTTAACGCTGTTACTAAAAGAGATGGCAATCACTTGCTTATTGCTAATAACATCTTAAACAAGTTACGTGATGCACGCTATCTACCCCCGTCGATTATAAGAATTCATTTTTGCAAAAACCTTTGTCAGCCGGTTTCTGAGAGAAGCTATTTCTGTTTCTTTGCGTAACTTTTTTAAATTCTAGGTGCCTTTTGGGCTTAATTAATGTGGTCCAAACTCTACATCGATTAATGAACCGGTTGTTTAATCTTGATTGAGAACCAAAAACTGTAGTCTATTTGGATATCATTCATTATTACTGCCTGAGAAATTCCTAAAAGTCTTTTAGCATGTTTTCCAGAAGTTGAAAGTTGCCTGGTTAACTGTGAATCTAGAAAATGTTAATTTTGTAAGAACTGCTTACACTATCTAGAATTCTTTGTATAACAGAACCGGTTTACGCACTGACCTAAAAAGGTTGAAGTTATGGTTAACTACCCTTACCCATCGAACGTCACCGAACGAAAGGAAAAAGATTTTTGAAATTATGTGAGTGGTATTGTCGGTTCATTCCATTTCTCTACGATACACTTCTTAAGACTATGCTTTAAAAAAAAAAAAAAACAAACAATAAAATAAAATGATAAAGCTCAAAAAGCATTTGACAATATTAAAAAAATTCTTGTATCATCTCCTTTCTGTATTACCGAGATTTAATACAATTGTTTGCTGTACAGAGCAAAAAAGGCAAGCATGTGATTGCTCATGTAAGTAGGTCAAAAGCAAAAAAAAATTATAATGTAACAGTAAGTGAGTGCCTAGCCCTACTATTTGGAATTGAAATGTTAAAACCATATATTAAAGAAACGCACTTTAGAGCTATTCTAGATCATTACAGCTTGCTATGGTTGCAAAACTTAAAGGAACTTTTAAGACGGTTAGCAAAGTGTTCCATAAGATTATCGCAATATAGTATAAATATCATCACCAAGTTTTTTGAAAGTACTCTCTGTACACACTTGAAGAAGACAAACTATACAAACATACAATCTCTATGGTTAATCCCTACAACCAATCACAATACAGACATCCTAAAATCTTGTCATAATGTTAATTCTGGTAATTTTGGGTATTTCAAAACTTTAAGGCAGATCCGTGAATTTTTTTACTGCCCCAGCTACAAAAAGATGCATTCAGATATGTCAAATTGCAAAATAGTCAAAAGGCCTAAAACCAACTTAAACCTTCTATGATGAGCAATGCCAAAAAAGTACAATTTTTATTGCACGACTCTCTTGACTAATATTAAAAAAACTATTGCTAAAATCCTCTAAGGGACATTACAACACTTTGGTGATAACCAATTGGTTTACAAATTATACGGGAGAGTGGCTCAGTTGGATGAAGCGCCTTACTCAAATTATCTTGAGCTCAAGCTCCGGCTGAAAATTTTTGAAAAATTGTAGCACTTATTAATTCAGGACATTAGTCTAATACATGATTAGTGTCAAAGTAAACCATAATTACATTTAATATGAGAGTGTGGGTGAACTAGATACTAGGCCTTGTTAGTGTATGCAGCACCCCCATTCTCTCAATTAACGGGTTTTGGTAGTATATATTGTGTAATTAATTTATAGATACATATGAAAAAAGCAACTGTGAGGTAGCAACTTAAACATAAGCTCATAAATATCAGCTTTTGCAACTAAAAAAAAAAATGTGCTAGTGCACCCGATATGACAGGCCACTGCAGCATGGAATTTGTCAAATTGTCCTGGTTGATAATGGAGTGCAATTTAATAGTCATTTAGCAAACTAAACAATTACAAAATAAAAAAAACGTTCGATTTTAATCTCAGGTCAATTTTACAATTCGTGTAAATTGTACGTTCAAAACGAACTTGGGCGTTAAAAAACATAAAAAATTGGAATAGAAACCTGCACAAAATTGGTTGTGCAATAAAGTAAGCCGGGCATGAAAGATAGGACTAAGAAAGAATGGCTGAGCTTACACATACATACATAACAACATAAAAAAAACTGAAAAAATGACAAAAAAAGCAAGAACATAGAAAAGATATATAAAAAATTGGAAAAAATAACAAAATGAGTGAACCGAAAAAATAACAAAGGAAAAGAAGTCACTCATAATTGAAAAATTGTTTTGTAAATGAAGAAAAAAAAAAGAAAAAAAAACAACAGTTATGACAACAGTAAGAAAGATCCCCTCGTGGTAGTACCTTGTTGTGGTGAGGTGGTTGAGTAACATCTGCCGGATAAACCAAACCAAATGTACCCAAAGCTATTCCTGGATACCTTCACTATTTTTTCTTGTCATTTACGTTTTTAACTCTAACCTTCTTTCCCTTTCATTCCCAATCTGGCGGTAAGTAAAACGCAACATTGTTTTATGATGTCATAACATAAATCACGCCCCCAGTCCATGCCGTCAGTTGAATCTGACAGGGGCTTCAAAATCAGCACGGATTTGGCAACTACTAGAGTGGGAAAACAATGCTCCAGTAGCGCAGTAGCTAATTGTTCGGAAGTTAGTGCAACTGATCGGGATGTGCCAATGAATAATGCTACCCGACTTCCGTCCAATGATAAATTGGACCACCTTCTTCTTCAACAAAAGGGAAAAAGTCTGGAAAAACTATTTTGTAAAATAGTGCCTGTAATGAGAAGGCGGGACCTGTTCCTCGGTTTATCCTGGTCATTAGAAAAAAGGGCAACTTTGACAAAGTTAGCCCTTTCTTAATTAATATCTAGTAATCTATCAGGGAGGTCAGAGATAGAAAAAAAACAAACTTTTAAAATGTATCTGTATGGCAGAACGTGACGTCTCAGCCCAAAAAACTTTAATTTTATTATTGCTTAATTAATGTTACTTACCATTTATCTGATATTTAATCCGTTGAAGTTGTGTTGCATTCAACTATACACAAGCACTGTCACTTCACTGTCACTGTTGTTGTCAAACGCCATGTTGATTAGGCGGCCTGAAGTTGCCGGGACCGGGCGAGGTTGGCATTAATGTGTACTGATGGAAGAGTGACAACATTCACGTTGTTGCAAAATCTGGCAAAAATTGAATCGCGCATCACATTCTCGCGAATTGTGGTCCATTAAGCGTGGGTGTCCGTATTCATTTAGAGCAAGTGGAATAAATTCATAGCCATCGGAACCGATTAACTGCTTTACGTTTGTGGGTGCACAGTTTATGAGGATATATTTGGTTTCTTATCAAATAGTGATTTTTGGAATAATTAGTGGCAATGCGCAAGCCAACGCTTTATGCGGATTAGTCACCCCACGTAGACCACGCGCGGACACTTTGAAACCACACTACAACTTAGGTAGGGTAAAAGTTTAAGGTAAAGAAACATTAATTAATTCTAGTTTGTGGTTATAGGCTTCGCATTTACATTTATCTTCAGTTTAGATATAAAATCTGATTTCATGCTGTATGCTTGAGTGAGCTTGACCAGCAAAAGTGATAAGAAGTGGATTAGAATTTGGGAATTAATATTATAAAATAGAAAAAAGTTGAGATCCAACAACTATCAATCAGGATAATCAGGAGCTGTGGCAACTGGGTCTGGTTAGAAGGAGCCGTCCGTTTCTTGGATTTGTATTAGTTCTCATGTGTAGTTTATTGAATAACCAATTAATTTTAATTAATTATTAACCAGTTAGCCAGGTTTTTTAAAACTATTTTAATATTGTATTAACCGTCATACTTCAACTGGCAACTGAAGGACAGGTTATGCCCCTAAATTCATTTAACTAATTTCAAAAACAATGGTTCTATTGAACATCGGGCTACATTAGTAGTTGTTTATATTCACATGAACATAAGATTTGCTATAAGTCATTTTAAAGTTTATTTGATTTTATACATTAGAATTTAAAAGTACAATTTTACTGTTAAGACGTGAATTATCTGTGTCGGGTTAAACCATTCTATTACAGGGTTTTGTACAGGGATAGAGCTATTTCGGACATAAGGACATAACACCAGTAAGTATTAACCATCTTTTACTTTACTTTTATGTGTACTTTTGCACAGATATTTTAAGTCTATTATTTTACCAAAATTTTATTGTAATCCAACAATTAGTTATTTTTTTTTTAACGGTGTATCCAAAACCTAACTAGTCGCATTCAACTCGAAACTTTGTAAAAAGGCATTATTGTCATTAATTTAATGGTTTTGCAAGTTGCTTGACTTCGACTTTTTTTTTGTTGTGTTTTGACTACTGTTGACAGTTTATTATGATTTTTTTTGTGTACGACCTCTCTAACAATATTAATAGTATTTAGTCATTGAAATAGTTTTTTTTAATTATTATTGAAACGGATTCTCTCTACTAAATACTATTTTTTATGTTAAAATTAGAGTTGTACTCTCTAATAAATATTAGTTAACTTGGCCTTTTTTTTTCTTTTCTTTACATCCATACATGGTATTGGGTTTTACCTTTTAGAAAGAGTGATCAATTATAGATATACAGGGTGGACTTCAAAAGATATCCCGTAGCGCTCACTCTCTACCACCCCCGTCTACACTGAGCTACGGCGGCAAGAAAAGCCCTGTCCACCTTCTACTCAATAAAACAGAAAAGAAATATAATAGGCCATAGAGAGCGTGACACTAGTATGCAAGACGGTAAACGCAAAAAAAACTCTAACCATATACTGACGTTTAACTAAAGGCGGAGCTACCTGTAAGCAAGGGTCTGCAATACAGATGAGCCCACACGCATGGGAAGCCTATAACGTTTATTTTAAAACCTGGGACACCCAAAATTTACAAAATAAAAGTTAAATAAATGACAAAATTGTTTTTTCAAAACATTTTGTAGGGGATCCTTTTCAATATTTTGCGGTAAGGCCCAAAAATCTTAGCTCCGCCGCTACGTTTAACCATCCACAAATTCTCACCAATGTGAAAGGGGCTTTTTATAGCCTTGTAGTCAGGCCATATATTCCGGCACCAATGCGTTGCTTCAAATCTCAGAGGTTTGGACACACAGTTGCTCGTTGTTCTAAAAAACAGATTTGCGCGTGTGAAAAACCTCTGCATGAAGGTAACAAATGCAAACAGCTAATTACGTGTGTCAATTGCGGTCATTAAGACCAACATGCCCTTGCCAAATCCTTCGGTACAACAACGGTTAAAGAAAACTACAGTCTCCTTAACTAAAAACGTAGAGAAAGCACCCTCTACACATTCTGAGGTTGGCCTTAAAACCGACCCGACTCAACTTGTTTTTGCAGATACGCCAAAACAAACAGATATAGATAAATCTAACCCGGGTAAACGGAAACGGGATGACCCCTCTTCCAGCAACAGTGACGACGGATTCATTTTCGGGTCTGGCATCAAAGCACAAGATCCAGACAATATAACATATATTGAGAGTAAATTAGTTTTTTTAAGCTGATTTACCAAAAACATAATAGCTAAACAGGTGCCTAAAAGAAAAAACATTTACAGGATACTGAA
Organism: Tachinus rufipes; assembly: GCA_963932245.1. Lineage (NCBI taxonomy): Eukaryota > Metazoa > Arthropoda > Insecta > Coleoptera > Staphylinidae > Tachinus > Tachinus rufipes. Next base: position 60,508,968 of record OZ010748.1, read on the forward strand.
AAAAAGCCAACCTAGTACTGATTGAAAAAGAAACAAGCAGGAAAATCAATATGCTTAATCAACACACTCGCTAATATTATCAAAAAAAGTCATTGTGCGAAGAATAGAACAGGAGATAAAAAAAAATGAAGATAAGAAAAGGAACAACATAGATTTACCAATAAAAAAATAACCATAAGAGCTATATAAAACGTAACAGCAAAACAAAAAAAGCAAACAGCTAAACGCAGAAAAAAAGGTAACTGCGTCATAATAGCGTTAAATTTACAAAACGCGTTTAAAAAAACAATTATAGAAACGGCAAAAAAAAATTGAACAAAAAAACGGTCAATATAATATAAAGCTACTTACAGAACAGAAACTAAGTGACCAAAAAGAAAGATTTAAACAGATTCTAGAGGTAACTCAGGGTTTTACAATTACGATTAAAACTGTGAAGCCAGGGCTATTGACTAAGAAGACTATAGAAGAACAGATAAGATAAAGGTAAGAAATCAAATAATAACTACAGAGACAAAAATCAAAAACTTTAATGTAACACTTTAGACAAAGTTAAAGAAGCGGCCAGAAAAACAAAAAAATTAAATATAGTAATATATAGTATAAACGCGTACATCACATAGTCCTCAACCATTTTAACTGCACGTTAATAGTCTTATTAGGCTGATACGCCAAAAATCTAAAAACCATTTTAACTGCAGCAAAATGGAATCTTAAAAACCCAAATGTTGACTAGAAACAAACAATCTTAAAATTGTCGCGCTCAATCTGCGTTTGTTTAAAATAGAATGCTAATTTTTTAAACCGCATTATTACCATAAATCTAACTCAAAAAGCAGCAATCTATAAAGTAAAAGCATTCTCCAAGGTCAAAAAAGTTTTGCGTGGAAATTTTTTTGCCTCATTTTGCAATTGTTATGAAGTAATTATGATCAACCATGTCGACAAAGAAAAAAACTATTCAACTTTAGAAAATTTAAGTAAAAATGTAAAAAATAAACGCAGAATGTTGACCAAAGCTGTTTTTGTAACACAATAAACCAGCAGATAAATTGTACCTAGCAATAAAAACTGTTTGAAATTCATTTTATTTGTCTGTACTAGTTCTTTTATATTATCATCTCTTTCAACATAAAAATTAATTTAAAATGTTGCAGGTTTGCTGTATAAAATGTATTACTAGTATGTACTGTAGGGACTATTAACTCTTCATCAATAACTGTCACGTCCTGAGTTAGGTTGAGATATCGCAAATAACTAAAATTATAAAAACACGTATTTTTAAACAGTTAATTGAAAAAAGAAACAAATAGGATACATATAAGAAAATCTTTATTCTTTTAGATAAAAAATGTGGTGTTTCATGTTTCATTGTTTGTAAAACACAGGGTGTTATTGCATCAATGTAAAATATGATGTAATTATTATCAATTAAATGCAATTAAATTTATTGCAAGATACAAAACTGTGCATATTAATCTGAAAAAACTTATAATATCTATTCTGTATAACAAACCTACAATTAATCTAATCAGCAATTGAAAGCTAACAATACTTTCTTTTTATAAAATTGTTTTGAACCATTACTCATATATAATTGATCAAAGTAAAGAATTTCTCAGATTATTATTTAACATTATTAATACTAAGTATAAATAGGAGCTTTAAATAAAGAATTCATTCATAGATTAAACAAATCGAATCGTTTTAATAAAAACCACTTCAAAACAAGAAGAAAGAATTCTAAACACAGTGAGCGTTCTTTCTAGTCTGCGATGGGACATTTAAAAGCCACCAACAAAAGGATAATCCTTATCGGAACATCGCTCGTAATTACTCAAAAATGTTTAACAACAAAGCGAATACCGAAGTGATAAATCGATGATATACATAACACGGCAGCGAGTGTTTACCTACAATGGACATGGATAAGTAATTGATGGTAATTTTTCGGTAACCTACTGTGCCTTAAATATTCAATAAAAATTATTTAAAAAAAATGTGTAATAAAAGAGAAGGTATGATATGAGCGTGATGCCGTTCCCCTCGTCCTTTCTCTACTGCAAATCTGTTCCTGATATCTTAACGATGTCGTTACAAAGTGATCGGATTCACATTTCGACAAATACATGAGAGTATTTGCATGTTTATCTATAGTATTATTCCACGATTTATCCACTTGTGCGCAGGGCACCGTTCGCTATATAGCAGGAAAGAATTGGCATTATTGTTTTTGCATAAATCGTGCCAATACGAGGGATCGCTTGAACTGATGGTTGGTACATACATTCCACATTCGCAATCTGCATATGTGCTTATATAATTATTTAATGTATTCCATATATTTAAACTTTACAAAATATTATGCCATCCATAAAAATGATTAATGTCGACTAAAAAATTAAATAATAAAAATAGTTAATAACTTACAAATTTTAGTAAGTACAGTTTATATTAATAAATAAAGTAAAGAGACAAATACGTCGTTAGTATATTACCGGGTAGGTTGTTTTGATGATTAAATGCGCGTATAAATGTTCAAATCGATACTAAGCTGAAACAAAAGAAAATCTTATCGGAAAAAGTTGACATTGACTGTCAAATGTAACTTCCAGTGAACAAGTTGTTTTTGCAAAGGGATAACACTGTTAATTCTCAAGTTTTTCAAGCTGTTGTCTATAATACAGTGGTAGATTTTAAAATTCAAACATAATTTTTTATTGGTTTGTGGTGGTTTCATTTGTCAACCCTTTTGTTTTCTACTTTCATTAGCAACAGTCAATTATGTCTAGTTGGCTTAGTGTTAGCATGTTAAATTTTTTTAATAAGTTTTTTAGTTTTTATTAACTACTCCATCTAGCTTTTCAGTTAAAAGTAAAAAAATCATAACATAGAAACACGTTTCTTCTTTATTATAATTCTTTATTATATTTTTAGATTTGAAAAATGACACAAAGTTTATTGCACTTATGCATCAATGAACTTTTTTTCGAAAGTCTTAACGCAATGCCCTCTATTAGAAAAACTGTTTGAATAGGCGTTACATATTGGTTGTGAAGAACTTGTACCATTATTATGTTTGGACTCCTACTAATGGACAAGTAGTTTTAGACTAAAAAATGCATGGAAGATAAATATATCTCATTATAATTAGTTTCGCTCGCTTGAGCCAAAAAAAGAAAAAGTTGATTTTTGACTGAAAAAGTATGTGCAAGTTTAGCTTTTGTAGAAGTTTGGTTTGCCTTTAACTTTAAATATAGTAAGCAACCTTAGAGCAATAAGCTTTTTTTTGCACTACATCAGTCTCAATCATTACGGTACGTTCCGTGTTTTAAGGTTTTTTCAGACTGTAACTGAAACGTGTAATGCCACACGTTGTTGCTTATACATAAACAAGAACAGTTTGGAAATCCGCATTTGATTTTGAATGCATGCGGATGCTTTTGACCACTTTTATAACGCGGTCAATAGTTACATTTACGTCCTTGATGTCGCTTCCAGCCTTTAGAATACGGATTTGCTTTGGGTAGCAGGCGTCGTGTTTTAGCATTCTCTGTAGACGCTGACTGGAAGAAGGGCTTGTTGCAAAGCTTAGAAAGCTGTTGGCTGCACCAAATTTGGTCGCCTTAGTTTTAATGACCGGCCAGGTTGTGAATCTTTTGGCTTTGATAGCGCTGAAGGCCAGAAGCTACAAGAGAATCACCGCGTCTTTTTTTTGCTTTTTTGTCTTTTTTTGCTTATTGCCACATTTGCTTATCCTGGTAGACTTTCATCTTCTCGTTCTGTAGTTATCTTTAAGGAAGACTGTGCTAGGAAATTCTCTAATTAAACTTTGCAATGACTTTTGCTTTCTTATCTTATTAATGGCTTCATTCTGAAAGTCAATCCTCTTTGTCTGATTTTTTATCAGGGTTATGATGTGGTTTTTGAGGATGGACATTTTCGTAACCTGTTTTTTAAGAAGCTTCTCGTTGATCGTCTCGTGATTGACGGGTTTCATGCTAAATTGATTATTTAATTAATTTCTTAATTAAATAATTATTGATCTCTTAATTAAATAATCAATTAACGTTAGTGGGTAATGATTGATAGAGTGACTTAATTAATTATTAAAACCTTGAGCAATAATAATTACAGTTTTTTTTGGGTCGTTGCAGTCAGTCAAATACCTTGCTGCTACTCACTCAGACACTTGCGTCTCCTCCTTCTGTGCACAAGGTTAAGCTAACTGAAATCCAAGACTTCACATTAATTGGACCTGTCACAACCAATTCAATCAAACTCAACATCATTGCCAAGAAAGCCATCGATCCGCCGCAATCGCCTAAAACGTCTCGTCAATTTAGCTTTGACAATATGTAAAATTACAGTTTTTAACATAACAATATAATATTATAAATTCTGTTAGTTGAACTTTCAGTATTAAAACTTTACAATGCTACATCTTTGCTTAGAAAGCATTTACAAATTCATATTTATAATAACTTTTTTGTTTTTTTTTTAATAAGTTGAATACACTGTTTAAGTTTTCCAAAAACAATTTTAATTTTTTTTTCTTGTTCAATATCTCGACTAAACTTGAGAGCACGTAAAGGATTTAAGATTAATATTTTCTAATTTTTTCATACACAATATAAAAAATTGGCACTTTTGATTCATTTGCATTTATTGGTCAATTTTTTGGAAATAGTGACTAAACTAACTACTCATTTTTCATTTTATTGTAGCATTTCTGTTCAAACTCTACCAGAGAGAGCCAGCAGCAAGCATTCGATTTAAATCTTGACTAAGCAATGACGGGAGCGGTACCTGAACAAGCGCCTACTAAAAATAATGAGAAATTTCTGCAAGAAGAGAAGAGTGATCAGCAGATGAAGGAGCGTAACCGAGCCCCTACAAGATGCATTGTACACACCATGTCCTACTCCAAGTCTAAGACTCACATTATGGCCTTTGAGGGCATTGCGGACTTGACCGCTGCCATATTAAGTGCCGCCCCTCTAACACCGACTGCACCCAATAAAGACGTAGTTGCCTTTAACATCACCTCTAGCAAACCGCCGCCTCCGCTACCGTAACCGTCTACCAGGATTCTTCGGACAAAGAAAACAAGCTGTTAAACCTCATCTTTATCGCAAGACATCCTGCATCAACCGCTGACTTTGATGGATTTGTCCTAGTAAAGAGAAAGCGGCAAAGGAAAGAGGGTGAGTCCTCCTCATCTACTAAAAGACTTTCAACCAATTTCCAACACCTATCAAGTGCTGAAAACATCTATTAGCAATTACTCCTGTCGGTCCTTCAAGCCAAGAAAGCGTAACGTCCTTAAAAAAAAAAATTATTAAGGTAAGATTCAAGCCTGCCACTTTGAACCTCAACCCTGACGGTGTCAAACACTCTTCCAACAATCGTTTTAACTAAATCCTGCTCCCGGCAATTGTACTTTGTCAGAAAAAGAAATCCCAAAAATTTCAAAACATTTTAAGGCAAAAAATGATTTCCGCATCATTCCGGCTTCAATCGCCAATTATCAGCAATTTTCTATCTAAAAATGAAAGTTGCTAATCATACTTTGGCAACCTCTAATAAACGCTGCTTTGAGGTAGTGATTCTGAAAATCTTTTCCTACCTCACTAAAGAAGACATTGGCAAAGCTCTCTAGGAACTGGGTTTCTATCTCACAAACGTTCACCAATTAGGCAACAAATTTCTTTGTTTCTCCTTGATCGCCGTGCAACTCCCAAAGGAAGCCAAACATTTGTATTTAACACTAAATAAAATTATTATAATTATTATTAATAGTGCGGAGATCAAAAATCTCACAGACCAACTAAATTTAATGGTTGTGGTTAAACATTAAGAAAAGCAGCGGCAATCTTCAGTATTAACTTTGCCAGAGGCACAGACATACCGCCAACAAATGAAGCTCAGACTTGCTCGGCAAAATATGTTTGGGGCTCTACCAAACGGTGTCCTGCATTAACAATTAAGCGTCAAAATGTGCTTTGTGTTTAGGCCCTCATCCTGCAAACTTCAAGAGATGTAAGGCCTATCTGAGCTAATAGAAAAGTCATTAACACCTCACCTACAACCAAACCCAGGTCCCGTCTTCTTCTACGTCTAAGTCTGCAAGTCCCTGCAGCAAATACTACAAACAAGTCGTTCACAACGGCTGTTGCTCATCCAGCGCAACAAACAATATCAAATAAAAAATTGCCGGCATTTTGAAGAAGATGGGTGAGCCTCGGATGAGATTCACAGCAAACAATTAATCCACTCTTAATAATTAATTATGAATAATGCACCCAACATATATTACTCCGCGTCTACTTCTAGAATGCCAACAACATTACAGAAAAAAATAAGAAAAGTAGAAAAGTTTTTTTTTTATCAGAACTTTAACGTCCTGCTAGTGTGAGAGTCGATCCACAAACCTAATCAAGGTCTGGGAATACCAAATACTTTCACGTATTTAGGACCGCCGGTAGTACCCACAAAGCCTGAAATTCTGTCTTTGCAAAAAGATCATTGTATCACTTCAAAGTGGATACACCCAACTTGCGCTCTCTCAAATCTAATGCAATATTGGTGACAGTGCTAGAGCTAAGCTCAATCAAGATTATTTTTGTTTATATTTATTCTCAAAACCGTATTGAAACTGCGGATTTTGATACTAACCCACATCTTACAATAATTGCTGAGGATTTCAATTTGAAGCACGGATTGTAGAATAGCTCAACAGCCAATGCTAATGGTCAAGCACTATTTGACTACTTAGAGCTAAACAAACCAAACCGATTCATTATAGCGCCGCAAGCCACCAAAGAAACGTTTTTGATGTTGCAATACTTAATAACGTAAACTCGCAAGCGGTAGTAACAACATTCAACAACCTAAGTTCTGACCACAATCCGGTACTACAGAGCTATTCGAATGAGGGTCCGAAAATGGAGAAAAATTAGTCATTTATACGGATTGGACTCTCTTCTCTCGATGCCTGGAAGACAGCATTGGTAACTTGATTTTAGTACAAACAATTAAAGAAATTGAAAGAGTCATTGCACTTTTGACTACTCAAGTCCAACAAACTTCAGAAAAAACTTCTAAAACCTTCCAGGTTTGCGTTGATAATCCTCTAAGATTATCTCGAGAAACAAAGGCGCTGATGCAAAGAAGAAAAGCCGCCAAACATCAATGGCAAAAGCATCGCAACCTCAAGGATCGCAAGATTTCCTGCTATTTACGGTAAGGCTGGGATGCAAAATACTATTGAGGGAAAAGCCTAATCATTTGAAGACAGCCTCAAACTCATACACCGAGTACACAAATCTGGAGCACATCAAAAGAATTTGCAGGAAAGTTAGATATTTCCTAAAAACCGCTGACAATGTCACAACCTTATATAACGTCAGACCTTCTCAAGTCAAAGTTTTGCCCCTAGCTAGGATAAAATCCCAATCAAAGCTCAGAAATTGTTCTTGCATAAAGCAATAATAGCACTTACCAATATTGCAAATGCTATTTTTCAAACAGGACACTTTTGACAGTTTGGAAAGAATTTCATATCATCAACATCAATAAACTTGGAAAATAACAAATAAAACACAAAACTTTGGCCTATAAGCCTACTATGTACCTTAAGTAAGGTCATAGAAAGGGTAATCTTGGATATTATTCAAGAGCACACGGAAGCAAACAAACTTTTCCTCTACCACTAACAAGAATTTAGATAGGGTCACTCGAGCGTTTATCAACTTAATCGCATGACAGACCACTTTGTCAAAGGTTTTAAACTAAAAAAAACAGTTTTTTTTTTTAACTTTGAAAAAGCCTTTGACAAAGTCTGGCACAAGGGATTTCTCTAAGACTGATCAGACAACGCTTTCTTTGTCTTATACGCCTCGTAACTAAACCGCAAAAGTAAAACTTAAAAATTACATTTCTAAAGCACGGCAGATTACGGCTGAAGTTCCTGAAAACTCCATTTTTTTTTGCCGCATCTTTTTAACTTGTTTGTAGCTGACATGCCTTTGGGAAACATTCACGTCGTTAAAATGGCTCAATATGCTGATGACACTGCACTTATCTGTTCATCAAGCGCAATAGTCACCTTACGTCTACAAAAAACCACCTCTAATCTGGAAGATTGGCTGGATGATTGAAACGTCACAGTAAATCCAGAAAAAAGCAAACTCTTCACACAGCTTCAATCACTCATTCTTCATAAGAACATCATCTTTAAGAACGTTTTCATAGTGTGAGAACTTGAAATAATCTTTGACTAGGGAGTACGGGCCTAATTTACAGTCTATTTTGGACAAAGCCAACTAAAACTTTGCTATATTTGATTTTACGTCGAAATAGTGTTATGTTGCTTCTGAACAAAACCCAGCTCTACACCTCATCCATCAGACCGATGATCACTTATGCTTTTCCTATTTGGGAAACGGATGCAAACAACCATCTCAGTCAAGTCTTTTATAGCAAAAAATTTTAAAATTAATATTTTTGGACCAACACGTCGGGATTTTCCTACTACTACAACACATTAAAGCTTTGTTCAAAATGTTGAAGTACTTTGTCTTGCGGTTCACTCTAATTCTGATTTGGCAAGATCTGCCAAACCAGACCGAGAAGATTCAAACCATAAACAACCGGTGAATTTAATAGTATCCACCAAGTAACATCTTTCATAAGTGGGTAAAACCACACAGGGCAACCCCCTAAAACATTTCCTGACGGAAGGTTTATGAGCCGTCAGGTCTCAAACTTTGGTACTCACTACTGAGGGGGATTTAGTCGGTAAGCACTTTCTTCGTAAGAGCGAATCCGACACGTTGAATCTTTAGATGATGTCCCTCCCAAACCACAAAAGATACTTTTATCAAATTTGCAAGGTTCACAGCAACTTGATTTTATTTAGCGGAACACGTTAAACATTATAAAAAATACAGTGTTTGAAGAGGATCACAAACATTTTATATTATTTTTTATGTCTTAAAATATGATTGCGTATTTATTAAATAAAAATTTATAATCGGAAACACGGCCAATTTCCCCATCTCAACACCTCATTCTATATATTTATTTTATTAAATAGTACACTAAACCATCTTTAAATTGGAATTTACAAAAATCAACCGAACGACATAGTAATTATTATTGCTAACTCTTTTTTTGCATCATTTGTAATAATTATAAACCATCTATGTACGTAATTTCATATAAAATATACAATTAAAATATTTTGTAAACATGCAATGAATCATTCTAATTGGCTTAAAAATTCATTAATTATATTTTTTATGTATATAATTATTATAAAAATTGTTATATTATTATAATATTCTAATTAATTTATAAATAAAAAAGCTGCGTACAGTAGCGGCTATTAGAATGTCGGATGCGTGATTTAAAATATGTTTGCTGTTGGACTCCCGGTGGCAATTAAAAAATTCAACTGAATTTGAAATTCCCATGGTGCTGACTACGTGTGTGATGGTTTTCCAACTAAGTGGAGACATTATGAAATCGGTTTTACTGGAAACTATGTAATTATTAAAATGGAAGGTTGTAAATAGTGGCATATTATTTAATTAACCTTTCTTAATCCCCACTACATGATACCCAGGTACAAATTCCAATTTCAATCAAATAAGTTTGTATGCAAATTATCTTACAGAAATGCTTAATGGAATAAAATTATAATTGTTGTGTGTTTGCAAAAGAAAATTATACTTACAAAATAAATTACGACAGATGTGCTAAATAAAAATAAATCGAACATACATACTCTGAGTGATGGCAAATAAATCTTCTAAAATTTACAATCCCAGTTGCGCCTCAGACCTTATTCCGCAGCAACCTATTGCAGTTGTAGTTTTGTAATTCCACCATAAACCTCATTCGTATCAATTTGATATTTGTGAGAGAGCGGCATGGAGAGAAAAAAATATAATAATACAATATATAAGAAGGAGTGGTGCAATAAATTTCCCGTGTAGACGAGCGGAGGGGGTAGCAAGGGGGTGCCCCGAAGAAGAAAAAAGAGTGTAGCAACGGGGGTTATGAAATAGTGGAAAAATGTGAAAATTATTGATATAAAACAACCATATTTCTTTGTGGAAACGTTGGGTTTGGGAATATATAGTACATCTATAACGAATGCGATTCGAATTCCGCGATAAGAAGGGATGTTTTTTTCGGTCGTTGGGGGTTAACAAACGTATTGCGCGCCTCATCGAACTCTATAATGCCCTATTTGTCAAGAACTCGTGCCCTGTTCACACCCATAATTTATACTGTATGAGGATAAGTACAAAAAATATAATAATTTCGAAGTTGAAGTAATGTTTAATTGGAAATTGCGACTTGAATGATCGTTGATTGGGTATCAGAAACGTGATATCAAAAGGGCTCGTCTTTTAATCTTATAATTTCGCTACTCCACAGGGATTATTCGCAATCAGAGCTGCTTTTTGCCTATATGCATAACTTTCCCATAATTAAACGTGTGGAATTTTCTCCGAGAATCGACCCAATCAAAAATTAGAGGCTGTGTAATAATTCGATTGGAAAATTGACGCTTAAATCAATCAACCTTGCCACTGATAAAATTCCACAAGTCAAATCAGTATGTTATGACAAGCCGTAGGAATCTTGTATCACCTCCCAATCAGTTCGTTTTAATAATGGGACGAGATAAACCATCTTTAAATACCATCGGGCTACTGTTAGCCAACGAAACTCGACCCAAATACATAACGGCACAAGAACGTATAAGAGGAAAAAATCACAAGAAATAATAACAATAAAAAAGTAGCTGCCTTCCCCTCGAAATATTATATGACTGTGTTAATATATTTCATTTCTTCCTCTCTCTCTTTTTTTATTTTCGGGTATGATGAAAGATAAATTGATTCGACATTCTTTCATTTATAACTCCACACGTCAATATTATTTAAAGTTTATTGCTTGTTCTTTTAAATGCTTTTTCTGTCGTTTGAGTTTGCCTCTTCCTTTGCCCTTGTCCCGTCCGATGCATATATCTTGGGACGATCTTCCGTTTGTTTATGGCGACCATTAAAGTTTAAGGTAGCCAAACTGAAGTGATAATTTTTATTATCAACATTTTATCGGAATGTTTGAGTTGTAATTTTGAAATGCCTAAATTATAAGCTGTAAATGAGACCACCTAATGAACGTTTTCACGGCGAGCACTGGCAAGAATCTGTTTTAACTTTGACTCGCAACACTTTTTATGTATCCACTACCATGCTACTATAATTATTTACATTCTGTATCAAACAGCGTTTATTATGGGATACAAATTAAAAGAGACTCCAACTGAAAAGGTTATATTTAATGTATAATTTTATCTTGGTGCTTATGTGGCAGGATTCGATTTTCTTATTAGGTGGATAAAGAGAGTAACTTGATTAACAACTTAGGTAGTAAAGCAGTCTTAATCTGCTTCTCATACTAATAATTATAAAATATAATAGTAAATAATTTATTTCTTTTATTTAATCATTATAATTTGGGATTTGTTAATATGCAAATGTGAACCACTAACAAAATTGACGATTTATATTAAAACAATATTATGGTAGATTTTAAAAATCGATAGTATTATAATTATTTAATTTGTATTGTTTTCAATTGTTAAAATTTCGTATAGGATTGCGTTTATAATAAAAGTTACTTTGTATTACTCAAATTAATTAGTACAACCAGTACTAATATCTACTGTCAATTCATTATCTAACTTAAACGCTTGGCATTTTTTTGATGTCACATTACAATAATAGTTCGAAAAGATTGCTGCAACTAAAAATTACGGAAAAAGAGAGATAGAAACAGCGAACAGTTTGTACTTATTTGGCGTGTTTAAAAAGGGATTATAATAAATAAACTTTATGGTGTGTGAGGAAAAGTGCAGTATAGCCGCGGAATAATTGGTGTGTGAAAAACGGGCAGTTTTATCAAATTTATATATTGTGCACATTAACCTAACAAGTCTAACACGAGGACAATAATAAACTAAAACAATTGTGAAAAAGAGACGAACGTAAGAGCTAATAATTAGACAGTACTCCGTGGTGTAGCGGGCAGTGCGCGTGAACTCAACAACCGGCAAGTCGCGTCGTAGGTTCGAGCCCCGAGAACAATTAAACTTTTTTTTTGTGTTTTTAAATTTAAAAACTATAAATTAATTTAATTAGCTGGTTTAATTATTTAATATAATTAGTTAATTTAATTCAACTAAATTAAATGGACAGAGAAGGAAAAAGAAATAGAGATAGTGCTGAGAAACCGGAAATATTTCAAAGAAGCAAAAAAGTTCTCAGGTCACCGGAGCAAAGAAAAATAGAAGTGATGAGAAAAGTAAGCACTAACGAGCAAGAAAAACATTGTTCCGGAGAAGATAAGGAAATGGAGGAAATAAAAGAAATGATGCAACAGATGATAGTGGAAATGAAAAAAAACACAGAAGAAATAAAAATGGAAATGAGAAATAAGAAGGAAGAAATGATAAAAAGAGAAGAAAAGTGGGAAGTAGAAAAAAAAGAACTAAAGAGTAAAATAAAAGCAATTGAAGACACGCTGGAACGAAAAGAAAGAGAAGAGAGAAGAAACAAGTTTGTAGTAAGAGGAGTAGAAGTACAGGCAGGAAAAGAAAAAGAAACCATAGAAAAAATGATAGGAAAAAACTTAAAAATAGAGACGGAAATAATTTCTGCCTATTCTGTGAAAAATGAAGAAAAACAAACAATAATAGCAGAAACAAAATCATGGGTACAAAAACAATATATTATGAAGAACAAAAACAAACTGAAAGGCACAAACATATACATTGAAAATGACTTGACCTTGGAAGAAAGACGAGTTCAGAAAGAATTAAGAGATATAGCAAAGGACGAAAAATCAAAGGGCAAAAAAGTATGGGTACGGTACAGAAAATTGGAAATAGATGGAGAGATATACAATTGGAGTGATCAAGATCAAGGAGTTTCAAAAGAGAGCGAACGCAAATCAAAAAAGTAATTTGTAGCATCAACACAAAAAAAGTAGACTACGCATGCAAGGACCAAGGACATGACTTAGATACAGAAAATAGAAAAAAAACAAAAAACAGTAAAAAATAAAGACAGTGCAAAAAAACAAACAAGCCGAATTTTGTTTTGGAACGTAGCTGGGATAGACAACAAAGATCACGAGTTCTGGGAGTACATAAAAACTTTTGACATAATTGGAATGGTAAAGACGTGGATAGATGACAAGAAATGGGAAAAGTTGAGGCTCAACATGCCAGCCGAATACATCTGGAAATGCCAACCAGCTATAAAAGAGAAAAAAAAAAGGAAGAGCTAAAGGAGGCATAATTACCGGCATAAAAAAAGAAATGAGTCAAGAAGAGGATGATGTTATTGAAATAGAGGGAATACAAGAACGAAACTTTTTGAGGGGCGGAGAAAAATATAAAGCAATAACAGTATATAGTAGAGGCATGAAAAACACTAGACAAAAGTTAGATACGCTAATACCAGAAACTGAAGAAAGAAAATTGATTATAGGAGGGGACTTCAACGCAAGAATTGGAAAGAAGGGAGAAAAAATCAAACACGAGGACACAAGAAACAGAGAATCAAAAGATACCACAGAAAATAGAGAAGGAAAAGAAATGATAGAAATGATAGAAGAGAGAGGTTAGGACATTTTAAATGGAAACATCACAGGAGATGAAGAGGGAGAATTTACTTATATAGGGACAAACGGGCAATCAGTAATAGACTACGTAGTTGTAAATGAGGAGGCGTGGGAAGAGATAGATAATCTTAAAGTAGGAATAAGAGTTGAATCAGACCACCAGCCATTAGAACTCAACTTAACTGGGGAAACTGTAAGAAGACAGGAAAATAAAGAAAAAAGTGAAGAAAAGATAACATGGACGGAAGAAAGTGTGATAAAATACAAAAAAAATCTGAGAAAAATTAGAGAAAATGGAAGAAATGTCGAAGAGATAATGAAGGAATTAGAGAAAACAATTGGAGATGCGGTAGTAAAAAAACCATATAAAAGAAAAGAAGAAAAAATGAAAAAGAGCAAATGGTGGAACAGCAAATGTACTAAGAAAAAACAAGAAGCCAGAAAGATGTTAAGGCACTGGAGAAACAACAAAAGCACAAAAGAAGAATATATGAAAAAACAGAAAGCTTACAAAAATCAATGTAAAAAAGCTAAAAGTGAATTTATAAAAAAAGAAGAAATAAAAATTAAAAAAATAAAGACAGAAGCAGAAGCATGGAAATACATAAACAAAGAAATAAGAAGAAAACAGGGAGATATTGAGGAAATACCAATGGAAGCGTGGAAGGAACATTTTTCAAGTTTGTTTGGAGGAGAAAAGAAAAAAGAAAAAAAACTAGAAAGACAAAAGCCAATCCACCAAGCGGAAGAAATTTCAAAAGAGGCAATATGGGAGAAGATAAAAAAACTAAAAAAAAAGAAAGCGCCAGGTATGGATGGGATACAGAATGAAGCGTGGTTGTATGGTACGGAAGAACTGACTGAGAGATTGAGTGAGTTAATAAACAGAGTATGGAAGGGAGAAGGGTTTCCGAGTCAATGGAGAGAAGGTCTTGTATGCCCTATACACAAAAGTGGATCCAAAAAGCAAGTAAATAACTACAGAGGAATAACACTACTGGGTACGGCATACAAGATCTACGCCATGATATTAGAAGAAAAGTTGAATGAGAAACTAAGTATGAATGAGATAATTCCAGATGGGCAAGCCGGCTTCAGGAAGGGAAGAGGTACCATATAATAACGTATATATTTTACATCATATTGTGGAAAAAGAAATAGCAGAGAAAGGGGGGAAAGTATATGCGTTATTTCTAGATCTAAAGGCGGCATTTGATAGTGTGGATAGAGAGAAACTGTGGAAGTGTATGAGAGAGAAAAGAATTAGCGAGCACCTGGTAAGAAGAATAGAAGACGTGTATGAGGAGACAGCAAGTAGGGTATGTGTTAACGGAAAAATGAGTGAAAGATTTTGGACAACAAAAGGAGTAAGACAGGGCTGTTGAGTCCTACTTTATTTGCAATCTACATAGCAGATGTAGAAAAAAAATTGAGGTTGGCTCAAGCAGGAGGGGTAATAGTTGGTAGAGAAAAAGTGTGGTCGCTAGCATACGCAGACGACATGGTAATACTAGCAAAAGAAGCGAAGGAAATGAAAGAGATGATGAAAAGTTTAGAAAAACATTTTAGAAAAAAAAGCTTAGAAGTTAACGTAGAAAAAACAAAAATTATGGTGTTTAAAAAAGGAGGTGGGAGAAAAAAAGTAGAGGACTGGAAATGGAATGGGCAAGGTATTACGGAAGTAAAATCTTTTAAATATTTGGGATATGTTTTTTGTACGAGTAACACCAAGAGCGAGCACATTAAAGAGATTGCTCGAAAAGCAAATAAAGTAGTGGGACAAGTTTGGGGAATAAGTGAAAGAAAATTTGAATGTATGAGAATAAAAGGGCTTATGTTTGATAGTTTAGTTAAGAGTATGATATTGTATGGGTCAGAAATATGGGGATGAAGAAACAAGAAAAATTAGAAGCAATACATGTAAAATATTGGAGATGGGTGCTAGGTTTAAATAGAGAAACTCCAGCATATATTGTGCTGGAGGAAGTCAAAGAAGATAAGTTAAGAGTAGAAGCAGGAAAAAGAGCAATGAAGTATAAAGAAAGAATGAGACAGAGACACGAATGCAAAATATTACAAGAATGCATGAAAGAGAAAATGAGAGCAAGAAATGAAAAGCTAGGGGGGATTAGGGAAAATTATTACAATAGAAATGGATATGCGAGCCAAGAAATTGAAAGAATGAGAGAATCTGGGAGAGAGACATGGTACGAAATTATAGAAAGAGATAGAGATATACAAAGGCAAGAAAGGAGAATGCGAGTGAAAGAGTCTAGGTACAACGCAAACTATGAACATATTATAGAAAATGAATTGCCAATGTACTTAGTGAGCGAAAGATATAGTAAAGATGACAAAAAGATGATTGCAAGATTCAGATGTGGTAATGAAGAGCAAGTGACAAGATTTTGGATGGAAGAGGATTTGAAAATGTGCAGAATGTGCGGAGAGACTAAAGAAACTATAGAACATATGTTGAAAGAGTGTAACAAAATGAGAGAAGAACATATGGAAGAAAATGAGATATTGAAAGGGGACGGAAGAGGGGTAGAATGGATGAGGGCAGTTAAAAAACAAAGAAAAGAAATAGACGAACAGAGAAGAAAATATTCTTAATTGTGTTAATTTTATAAGGACTAAATTTTATTATTTTGGAAAGTTGTAAATGTATTTGTAAATGTAATTTTCAAGGCCGAAAGGCAAGAAATAAACGTATTATTAACTAAAAATTACGTAAAATCACTAACAAAACTTTTGAGATTGAAGATACATTTTTTTAAATATTTGCAGTAAATTTTAAAAATCAGACGTTTACAAAAGTGGCAGTGGCGTCGCGACAAAGTGTTTCTACCGCGTGGCCCAATTTAATATAATTGACTGGTTCTTTTTGTGCAATTTTTGTGTGTGCACCTTTCGAAAGTGATCTTTATGCAAAAAAACGTAAGCCATGCCAAATTACTTAATAAGTATCATAGCTTCCAGATTTGAGTCAGATGCATACTCTGGGTCCACAAGAAAGCAATTAAGTACTTGCTAATTAGGTTACACATAAAACTTTACATCTATATACTTTTTTTTAAATTAACATATTTTTATTATATTTTAAAATTTGAACATAAAATCTGACTTGTAAACAAAAATTATTAGAATTTGAGGCTTAATAATAATAATAATAATAATAATAATAATAATAATAATAATTTATTCGACAAGTATGATCACAGGTTTATGACATTTGTCAAGTCAGTACACATATTAAAACAATAAAAATTACAATAATACAATTTTAAAATATAGTACAATATTATAAATATAGCATAGTTATATAATAATAAAATAAAGTATTTATAGATATTAAATTTAAAAAATTAAAAAGAAAAATATTCATCTAATGTATAAAAACAATTTTGCAAAAGGTATTCCTTAAATTTAAATTTAAAATTAGTCTTGCTTTTACACATTTTTATATTATTTGGGATTTTATTGTAAATGTCAATGCATGATAAAGATGGCGACTTTTTATATGTTTATGTTCTGTAAAGTGGAATTCTCAGGTTGTTGCAGTTCTTTGTTAAGTGGTCATGGTTTTGAGAGTTTTTCCCAAACATAAGCTGGTTATTGTAGACGTAAGTTTCACATTTATAAATATAAATACAATAAAATGGCAGTATTTTTTGGTTTTTGAAAACTAGTCTGCAAGTTTTGCGATAATCCATATTGTAAATTAGTCTAACCAGTCGTTTTTGTGCGACTTGTATTCTGGTTGACTCTTGAGATTTTCCCCAGGCAATAATATTGTATTTCATATGAGGATAGGCTAAAGAATAATACATTTGCATTAGATAATAATAGGAAAAGGTGTTTTTTAATTTTGAAATTGCATAATAAGCACTGCTCAGTTTTTTATTTATATAATCTATGTGGTTAGTCCATTTAAGTTCAGAGTCAATAAAGCAACCCAAGAATTTAGTACTGTCGGTGTTGAATGGGATATCTACTGTTGAAATTCTATTTTTGAAAAATTGCACACTTACTGTTTTTTCTCTGTTTAAAATTAGTTTGTTATTTTTGCACCATTCTTTTACTTCCTCTATTGCAGTTGCTATTTTAATTTGAAGTTAATCAGCTGGTTTTCCTTTCACAATAATTGAAATATCATCTGCAAAAGTGATCATAAAACCAGTTGTAATAAACTTTACAAGGTCATTCATGTATAAAATAAATATTAATGGACCTAAAGTGGATCTTTGCGCTACACCCAATGAATTGTTATGTATACTTGACTTACATTTTCCTACATTAACATATAATTTACGGTGAGTTAAAAATGACTTGATTAAATTTAATGCCGACCCCCTGATACCTAAGCTCCAGAGTTTGTTTTCAATTAAATTAATATTTAAAATATCAAAAGCACTCGACAAATCTAAGAATAATCCGGTACACATGTAATTATTGTCCACGGTTTTGTGTATATGTTCAATAAAACTAAAATTAGCAGTTTTTGTTGATTTTTCTTTTACAAATCCATGTTGGTTAATATTAAGTAAATTATATTTTTCTATAAAGTTCCATATCCTCTGTGAAATTATTTGTTCATATACTTTTGATAATGTATTCAGGATAGATACCGGTCTGTAATTTTCCATATTATCTTCGCATTCCTTTTTGTGAATTGGAACAACACGAGCTGTTTTTAGTGCTAAAAGTAATACTTCTTGCACTATTGACTGGTTAATTAATAGTGTTAGTGGTTCCTCAATCTCGCTACATACAAATTTTAGGACTTTAATCGATATTCCATCTGGGCCGGTCGATTGCTTGTTTTTTAAATTATGTATTATTGATTTTACTTCTGATACACTAAGTTCATATACTGCCATTGTATGTGTATGGAAGTCAGAGGTAGTGCAAACCGATACGTCATTTTGTCCAAACTGGTTTTTAATCTTTTTACTCGCATTTGTTGAAAAGTGAATTCCAAAAGCATTTGCTATTTTACTTTGGTTTTTTGTGGTTACTCCGTTAATATTTAATACAGTATCCTTTTTTTTATTATTACGTTTTAAGTCGGTGTTAACTAGTTTCCACATTGATTTTATTTTATTTTCAGAAGCATCTATTATATTTTCAAAATATTTTCTTTTTGTTGTTTTTACTAACTGTCTGTGTGTATTTTTGTTAATTTTATATTCCTCATTTTTTTCATGACTTGGGCTCTTATTTAAGGCTGTATATTGAAACTTAAGTTTTTCGCTTGATTGTTTTAGATCCTGTGAAATCCATTTTACATTATTAGTTAACCGTGTGTTTCTGGTAATAAGTGGACACGCGTTTTCGAAATTGTCTAAAAAATACTCCATAAAGTTTTGAAAAGATTTGTTAACACATTCTGTAATCTGAAATTTATTTTGATTCAGTTTTAACAAATGTTGAAACTTACTTAAATTATGTTCACTTATACTTCTGTTTTGTACTTTTTGTACTTTTTTGCCTAATGTATTATCAATATGATTTGGTCGATGTACATAGCATATTTGTTGTGCCAGGTGATCTGCTAGGCAACAAGTGATAACAGTACACGTAAAGTTGTCTATATTTAAGTTTGCAACTATATAATCTATTCCTGTTGAAGATATTTTTCCGTTTTTGTCTCAACATATTTGTGTTGGTTTATAGATTTTATTTATTAATTTATATAAATTAAATAAATCACGAAGCATATTAATGTTTGTACTATATATTAAATTGTCAACGTTTAAGTCACCGCATAATATGATAGAATCTGCAATTTTAGTAGCATAATCTAAAACTTGTCCTAATCGAAGTATAAAAGTTTGAAAATTACCGGTTGGTGGTCTATATACAGATATATTTGTGATTGGATCATTATGGCGCAACATTCTATTTCAATTTCTATTGTTAGATTGACAATTTGTGGTATTCCTGTACAATTTAGTGTTGTTTTAGCAAATATAACTACCCCTCCATGTATATGCGTTTTTCTGTTAAAATATGACACAAGTTTGTAGTTATGAAGTTTTATGTTGTCTACATTATATTCGTAAGTCCAAGTTTCCGTTAAGCATAATATTTCTGGATTTGTATTGTCGATAAAAATTTCTAAATCATTAATTTTATTTATTAAACTTCTTATATTTAAATGTATAAGCGTGTGTTGTGTAAGGTTATCATACTCTGCCCTTATTTTTCGGTTAGGTATTTGTCGCTGTGTTGAAAATTTTAGTTGGGTTCATTTACTATTGGTTCAGAATTTGAATTTGTATTTTCTTTTACATGTGCGCTATCATTACTGTAACCTGCATTATTTGAAATTATTTGATCAGTTAGAATCTGTTGGCTAATTTTGTGGATAATTGCCCTTTTGGCTGCATAGTGAAACTCAATAAAATTAATTTTGATGTGTTTTCCTATAATATATATATATTTTTTTTTTTATTTAGATTACCTTTAAAATGTCGTATTGTACGTATTTTTGTCATTTTGTCAAATTTGTAACATTCTAATAATGTTTTTTTTAAGTAAAGTAAAGGGTTTACTTTTGATACTTCAAAGGCAGTGCGACACGTGTTCTTTGGGCTGAAATTTGGCATGGGTTACTTTTTTGCATAAAGATCACTTTCTGAGGGTGCACACAATAAAAATCCATTAAAAAAAATGTCAAAAACCAGTCTAATATACATGTTGAAACTCCATATTATATTCATAAATAAAACACAGGTGATTTTGGGTTTCAAAGATTTATTTGAAAATTTGCAACATGTTTTACCACATAGTAGCATCTTTAGACAGATGATTAATAAAATTAAATACTGATGTTGGCATAAGAAAGGTGGCCATAAACATTTTCAGGTGGCGGATAGAGGAATGCTCACCAGATATGGTGGGTACCGGGGAAATAAAATACCCGAGACGGACCAAAACTAGCACCTGATGGAGGGCAGCAGCTACTATCAGTACTAAGATAAAGCATAAAGGAAATGACTCTAGACTGGTTCATAAGTTGGATTACCATAAGCAAGACTGGAGCAGTTTGAAATGGTTATGGTACTGCAAAACTCGCTAACCCGCCTGGCTAGCATGGCGTTTAAAAGCTTACATCCTTCCAATGAAATTATGTCAAATTCTAAAAGTATAGTACTCCAGGCGAGCAGAGTTATCAACGCAAAATCTCGCTACAAAACATCAGTTTGCTTCATAAATTCTGGGGGAAGCTCAAATTTGATAAATGATAAAAAAACGTCAAAAAATAAGCCAACAAAATTAAGACAAAAAAATAAGAAAACATCAGTTGAAAAGCGACGAGAACCTAGAAGTACTAGAACAATAACTGAAGATCATAAAGTGGAATATTCTAAGCTTAAGCAAAACTAGACTTAAGGCAAAAAGTCAACTATATTAAAATCAGGACACTTGTTATACCAACAAAAAAAAAGATTGCATACTGGAGGAACAGCAATAATAGTAAATAAAAAACTAAAACATCTTGTTGTAAAAACACAAACCATCTTAAATAGGGTTATTTACATTATGCTGAAAGTGAACAAAAAGTATAACAAACAAATAATTCAATGCTATGCCCCAACTAGCACAGCAAATGACAAAGAGATCGAACAACTGTATGAAGATAACATAAATGCACAACAAGCAGAAAATGCACATTTTGTTATAATCATGGGCGATCTAAATGCAAAGACTGGTCAAAAGACAAATGACGACCCAATAAACATAGGCAAGTTTGGATTAGGAACTAGAAACGCCAAAGGTGAAATGATGCTTGAATACCTCAGAATTTATTCTGCATGAATACTTTTTTCAAGAAACCAGCTCAGCGGAGATGGACCTGGAAAAGCCCAAATGGACTAATCAAAAATGAAATTGATTATATAATAACAAACAATCAAAGGATTTGCCAAATGTATCTGTAATAAATCGGTTTGACACAGGCAGCAACCATCGATTTATTCGTGCTACTAGAGTCTTGAACACAAAAATAAAAAAATAAACTACTTCACAGACCAAAAATCTCAACTGCAAAAGAACTAACAAACGACAAATTCCAAAAAATATTAAACGAAACTACACGTTACAGAAGCACTAAAACAATTGGAACTTGACAAGCTTACCACAAAAATCGTTAGCAGTCTCTAAATAGCAACTAAAAAAGTATGTTCAAAAACAAAACAAAAACAAGGCAACAAAAAAATCAGTGCAAATACAAAAATATTGACGGAACAAAGAAAACAAACAAATTGTGATAGCACAGAATACTTAGAATTAAACAAAATTATTTAAAAAGAATAGATCAAAAAGAAAAAGAAGATAAGTGCAGGCAAGATAAGTTTGATAAAGAGTGGAAAGAAAATTGTGATAAGATATTCAAAGAACTGGAAAGTATAAGGCTAGAAAATGCAGTGCTTAAAAATAAAGCGGCTGAATTGAAGGAGAATATTAATAAAATATCAGAAAACAATACACGCATGGAACGTAAATGGATTGAAGAAAAACAAGAAATAATAGAAACAGTGACTAAACTAAATGCAGTAATTGATAAAAAAGAAAAAGAACAAAGAAGAAATAATGTTATAATCCGAGGATTAAATGAAACGGAAAAAGAAAACACTCACCAGATGGTAGTTAACTGGATAAAAGAACAATTTGAAGACAAGCAGATATTAGAAGCAGTCAGACTAGGCTAGCATATAGAACATCGATTACGGCCAATATTAGTTAGATTGACCAATACAGAAGACAAACAGTACATCATGAAAAATAAAGCTAAACTAAAAGATACAGAGATATATATTGAACACGACCTCACTGTTAAAGAAAGAGAACCCCAAAAAAAAAACTGAGAAATATAAGAAAAGAAGAAATAAATAAAGGACATAGAGTAAAGATTGGTTATAGAAAAATTCAAATAAATGGCGAGTGGAAACTATTTAATGAAAACACTCAAAAACTTGAAGCAAAAAACTAGACAGAGGCAGAAAAAGGGAGGGTGGGGTTTCGAAAATTAACATTATAGGAAAGGATAAAAACAAAATGACATCTAATGTAAAAATGTGCATATGGAACATAGCAGGATTAAAAAATAAAAAACAAGATTTTTGGAACTACTTAAAAAAACACCATATAATCTGCTTGATCGAAACATGGATTGAAGAAAAAAACTGGCAAAAAATTCAACAATCATTACCAGATGGATATATATGGAAAAATACACCTGCAAAAAAAGAAAACAGAAAGGGCAGAGCTATGGGGGGAATTTTAACAGGAATAAAAAAAGAATTTAAAACAAAAGAAACAGAAAAAGAAGGAAAGGATACAATCCAAAAAAGGAAGGCTACAATAAATGGGAAATTATGGAATATATACATAGTATATAATAAAGGATGTATGGATGATATTAAAAAAGAAATAAAAAAAGATATTGAAGACAGCAAACAAGACACAGCCATTTTAATAGGAGGCGATTTTAATGCCAGAATTGGAGAATATAACGCAATTAAACCAGAAATTGATAACGATAATAACACAAGAAAATCAAAAGACAAAATTTTAAATAAAAAAGGAAAAATGTTTATAAAATGGATAGAAGAAGATGCTTGGAATTTGCTAAATGGTAATTGGGAAGGCGATAAAAATGGCGAATGGACATATATTAACACCACAGGAGCATCCGTTATAGACTATGCAATGACTGACGCGGAAGGGGGTACACTCATAAATAAATTTAAAATAGGTGAAAGAATTGCATAAACCTTTAGAACTTACAATACAGGAAGAAGAAAACAAGAAAGAGTATGAAAAACCTAAACAACAAGAAAAGAAAACAATAATGATATGGGATGATGTAAGCATAAAAAAATACAAGAACAAGCTAAGAGAAAAAATGTTTAGCAAGAGTGGTACGTGGAAAGATCTAAAAGACTTAATGACCAATTCTATAGTAAAAAGAAAAATAACAATTACGGAAAGGGAAAAAGATTGGCACGATCAAACTTGCAAGATACAAAAACAAAAAATGAGACAAGAACAAAAAAAAGTAAGAAGAGGTAAAGCAACAATTGAAAAATTTATTTTAGAAAAAAATGAATATAAAAAGTTATGTGAAAAAAAGAAGAAAGAATGGAAAAAAATAGAAGAAGAACAAATAAAAAGTATAACAACAGAAGAAGACCTATGGAAGTACATTAAAAAAAGTAAAAACAAAATGAGAGATGGGACAAATAACATATCAGTAAAAACATTTAAAGATCATTTTATGATAACAATGGAAGGAAGTGAAATAGAAAATAAACAAATAGGTATAGCAGCAAAGGACACAAACGAAAGATTAGAGCAGGACAGCGAAATACTAAAAAGTGAAATAGATTAAAATTACCAAATTAAATTACTAAAAAAGAGAAAGGCGTCAGGAGAAGACAGCATACCAAATGAAGCGTGGATATATGCGACACAAGAAATAATACATACTAACCACGCAACCATAAACAAGATATGGATTAAAGGCATACCAGAGGAGTGGAGAATGGGACTAATAAGACCAATTTTTAAAAATGAAGAAAAAAAAAACCGTACAATTACAGACCAATAACCTTAATGAACACAGCATATAAGATATACGCAGGAATAAGTAAAAATAGATTAGAAAAAGAACTGACGGAAAAACAAATACTAGCAGATACACAAATGGGTTTTAGAGAAAAGCGAGGTGTAAGTGATGCGACATATACGCTTAATTGGTGCGTGGAACATAATATGGAAAGGAAACAAGGCAAAGTGTATGCGCTATTTGTTGATTTAAAGGCAGCTTTTGATTCAATCAACAGAAAAAACTTAATAAAAGTAATGAGAGACAAAAACATAGACAAAAGACTAATAGAAGCCATAGCAGACATATATAAAACAACAAATTATAAAGTAGAAATAGATGGAAAAACCTCGTCAACTTTTATAACAGAAAGAGGATTAAAGCAAGGGTGCCCCTTAAGCCCAACCTTATTTATTTTATATATGTTGCAGATCTAGAAGAGACACTTAGGAAGGGACAAGGATTAGGAATTGTGTTTGGGAGAGGAAAAATATGGAGTCTGAGCTACGCCGATGATGTTGTGGTAATGTCACAAGTTAACAAAGGAATGGTGGAAGTAATGAAAAGACTTAAAACTTATTTGGAAAAAAGAAAACTAAAGCTAAACACAGAAAAAACAAAAATTATTCTATTCCAAAAAGAACACGGAAGAAAACAAGAAGAATTTTATTGGGGAGAGGAAAAAATTGAAGTAGTTAAAAAATTCAAATATTTAGGATATAATTTTGACTATAATAACACACACAAAATTCATATAGAAGCAATAACAAGAAAAGCTGAATTAGAGATGCGGGAACTTTGGAGCATTGGCAAAAGAAAACTAGGAGGACATTACTAAGCCAAAATGCTACTTTTTGACGCCGTAGTAAGAAGTATTTTAACTTATGGAACTGAAATATGGGGTTAGAGAAAAAGAGATCCAATAGAAAAGCTGCATCACAAATTTATTAGATGGACATTAAGTGTAGATAGAAACACGCCCGAATACATTGTTATGCAAGAAGGACAAAGGAACAAAATGGCTACAACTGCAATTAAAAAAGCTGTGCGATACGAAGAAAAAATACGACAAAAAGAAATAAACATACTAATACAAATAGAACAAGAACGAAAAAGAACACAAACAGGAAGCAACAAAAATAGATGGACAAATTAACGAAAAAGGTGCCTAGAAAGTCTGGGAATATCAGAAGAGTGGTGTGAAAGCATAAGAAGTAGAGGTCAAAGTATTTTAATAGAAATTACAGATGCAATAAATGGGCAGAATGGACAAATAAGAGAATCGGAAATACAAAAATCAACATACAATACGAGGTACAAAGACGTTTTAGTGTACAGGCTCCCGCAGTATCTTCTTAATCCAAATATTTCTGCAGAAGATAAAATAAACATCGCAAGATTTAGATGTGGAAACGAAAAATGGGGAAAAAAGCTATAGATTGATGTGGAGCACCGAATATGCAGGTTATGCGGAGAAGCGGAGGATACAATAGAACATTGGATTCGGGAATGTGGTGGAATAGCAGGAAAAGTGATACAAGGTTGGAGTGCGTCTGAAATACTTAGGGCCGAAATTACAATAGTGGTTTAACTCACACATACGTGGATTAATGCTAACTGTGGATTAAAATATCTGGATAGCTAACTGGCGGAAATGAGCGATTAACGATTTAACTAGCAGTTTAAATAACCTTAAATTATGTGAGTTATGACATTTATTACTTATAAGAAATAGGTGTATTATATTAATAGTGATTACTGGAAACTTACTATTGTTTATAAGGAGTTATTAATTTGCAATTTTTGTTGTTGTTAGATATTCAATATATTTATTAAATAAAATTTTAATGTCAACTTTTTGACGCGTCAATTTATAGGTTAAGATTTTAAATATTTTGTTGACATAAAATATATGGACGATTGTAATACGCGTTCCCACTAACTAGCGATTTAAATTTTAACTAGCAGTTAGTAAACTTGCAGTTTAAACCACTATTGTAATATTGGCCCTCAATGAAAATGAAAAAGGACAATATATAATTAAAAAGAAATTAAGTGAAATAAATAGGTGATGGTATACATGGAAAGAATAAATAATTGTTTAATTTTTAAAGAGTATATACGGAATATTTGTTATATAGGTAGAAATACATAGAAAATTAATTTGTTTATTATTAACTGATATGTACAAACAAATATAATTATGCCAATAAAAGATTTATATATATATATATATATATATATATAAAAAGAAACCCGAAAAGACATAAGAACGTATAATACAGTACTCATACAAAACACCATAGATGATAACACAAACATGAAGGTGCTAAGATCAAATATGTCCAGAGGCAAAGTTAGAATAACAATACAGAACCAACAAGGAACAATAGTTAGCAACAAGGAAAAAATTATCACAGTTATACAAGCCTTCTACAAATTGCTTTATAAAACTGTCACTCCAAACCCACAACAGCAGAGGCAAAATATTACAAATGTAGGTTCAGAAGACATCCCTGAAATTAGTAAATGGGAAATAACAACTGCACTGAAACACATAAAAGACCGAAAAAGTCCAGGGAAAGACAAAATAACGAACAAAATGCTTAAAATAAGGAGCAAAGATATAGACAAAAAACCGCAAAAATTCTCCTAATTAAATGCCTGGAAAAAATGTTTACTGACAAAATACCAGTCAAGAGAGGTGGTCAACAGTGAGACACAACATCTCCAAAATTATTTACATTAGCGCTTGAAGACGTTTTTAAAACTTTATTTTGGCAAGAAAAGAGAATCAATATTGACAGAACTTGCCTAAACCACCTGCGGTTTTGTTGACGACATTGTCCTTATAATCAACAAAACAGAAAAAATCAAAACGATGATAGAACAACTCCACTAAGCATCTAAAACCGGTGGCTTAAATATGAACCCAAAATAATGAGCAACGACCAAATCCAAGTTACTATTAATAACAATACTCTTGAAAATACGTCAGAATATGTATACTTCAGACACAAGATCACACTTGGGAAACAAAATCAAACCGCTAGACTGCGTTTGGAAAGCTAGCATTCACTCTGAAAAACCAGATATCCTTCGGAACCTTAAGCGTAAAGTCTACAAAACATGTATTCTGCCAGTAACAACATATGGCCTCGAGACAATAGCACTAACTATAAAAAGTGCAAATAAACACAGAGAGCAATAGAAAGAACAATGTTAGGTATTAGCTTAAGGGATAAAATAAGAAACGAGGAAATACGCAGAAAATCTAAGGTCACAGATGTTATACAACGCACTGCTCAACTCAAATAGCGTTTTGCAAAACAAGTAGCCCGACAAGAACCAGCCAGATAGACCAACAAAATAATAAAATGGCAACTCAGAAAAAGTAAACGATCTTCAAGAAGATCTCAAAAATGGTGTAGATATAATAAAAACTGCACAGAACAAACAGGCATGGAAGAAACTGGAAGAGGACTACATCCAGGATAGCACTAGGCTGAAAAAGAAGAAAAAGATAAATAAAAATAGCATAAATATTGGAATTGTTTTAGAACCAAATAAAAAAATGACACAAGGTAGTCTATGGATAGTTGACAAAGCACAGGATGCTTTCATTAAGTTATATAACAAAAACATGAAAATCTACAGTATATTTAAAAAAAAAGCTAAATATATGAGGGTAGAAATAGAAGATACGATTATATTGTACTTTTTTGAGTAAATTAAGAAATGACATAGCGCCTAACAAAGATTTAAGGGGCACTATCTTTATCAAATAGATATATAACCTCAACCTGATAATAGTTAACGATGGTAGGAGCACGACCTTTGTAAGAGAAAAGTCTAACTTCTATATCAACCTAACCAATGTGTTCAGAAACACTATATGACAAAATAAAAAGATGGGTAGTGGTTGATAAACCTCCATCAAATAATCTACTATAAACTAACCGCATACAAAAACAGTAAAAATCAGTAAAGTATTCTGGAAAATCAAGGAAGATGGCTTACAAAAACCCAAAGGAAACATAATAACAGAGGTCAGCAAACAATGTATTACTTTTTTGCCAAAAGCAAAGGCTAGACGTGTAGAAACAAGATATACTGGAAAAGCCCAGAATTAGAAAAACTTAAATCAGACTGTGGAAAAACTAAAAAGGCAACTGTAACCCAAACCTGAATGAGGCAATCAAGGAGGAACTAAGACGTAACTGTACTCAATAGAAAAAAAGTTTAAATATGCCATTATGGGAGCTAAGAGTAGAGCATGGAAACTCTTATGCAATAAAGTCATGTTTGGGGACTTGACTTTAAAATAGTAGCTAAGAAACTAAATCTAAAACCAAAAACTACCGATATGGATACACAACCAAAAAGTATTGCCAAAAAAGTAGTAATAATAAACCAGGAACTGAGAAAATGTCGATTTCCAAAGAGATGACAGAAGCTAGTTTTATTAAAAAACCCAATTAATGGTAACAAAACTACAAGCTACAGACCATTATGTTTGACAAACAATTTTGAAAAAATGTATGAGCACATGATTGGATTGAAAAAAAAAATTACCAAATCAATATGGCTTTATGAAGTAAAGATTTACATGTGGCGCTATGGATAAGGTTTTGCAACTAGTTGCAAAAACCACTAACAGATAATGTTGCATATTAATAACTGTGGACATAAGAAATGCTTTCAATACGGTGCCCTGAAAAAATATTACAGAAACCCTAAATGTTATGAGAGTAAATTCTGCACTCAGAACAATCATTTTCAACTATCTCCTGGATAGAAACCAAACAATTGTAGACAACAAAAGCTTAAGTATTTCATGTGGGGTACTACAGAGATCCATTCTAAGAGCCTTCCTTAGTCAAATTTTTTGGTTTCATTTTTGACCAACGATGATTTTAGATATAATAGGCTAACGAATTAAAAAAACAACCTTAAAAAAAATTCCAAAACATTTTTACAAAAATTGCATTAGCAATTTAATTAAAAAAATAACTTAACACCAAAGTAGAATCTATCAAATTTTCTATCCTTGGCACAAATTATCACATTTTCTAAAATGCATTTTCAAGTAAAAAAAACCTTTTTCAAAGCAAAAAAATGTAGATAATTGAGCCAAAAGAACTTCCATATCCAAAAATAAAACCACAGCAACAGTTTTTTGCCCGCCGCTACCAAAACCTTCAGATTGGGCCCTAAAATGTAGGCCAAAACAACGATTTAGAAATCCAATGACCAAAAAGTCATTTGCGGTGTTTGATTGGCTTTAAATCACAATTTCACATAAAATCATATCTTAAAATCTGACAGTAGTGACAAATTATAATAAACTTAAAAATTTCTTAAAGTAATTTTTTATTTGAGACAAAATATTTAGTGTAATTTTTGCCAAAATGCTTTTGCAGCCCTCACTTGCTTTGCTTCTTTGAGCTGCCTATTTTTGACCTTTAATACAGGGTATCCAGTAAATAGGGAAAAATTTAAAAGTGCTATAGAAGTTACATAATTTATTAAAAATGTAAATTTTTTTACAAACATATTAAGTAGCATCTCCCATTTATGTATAAAAAATTATATCTATCATATGATGAGTTCATTAAAGTTTTTGATGACGCGTTCACAAACATTTGGTGGGATGCTGCTAATAACCCTTTAAATTTCTTCTTTCAATTGGTATATTGTTTGTGGTTTGTTCACGTACACTTTTGATTTTACAAATCCCTAAAAAAAGTCACAAGGCGTATCGCATAATCTAGCAGGCCATTTCTAGTTGCCACGCAAAGAGATAACTTTTTGAGAAAACTTTTCATTCAGCAAAGCAATCGTTTCACGGGATGTGTGACATGTTGCAACATCTTGTTAAAACCAAAAGTCGTCATTTTTATCCAGAAAAAACTAATCAGAAAGCATGTTTCTGTAACGGTCGCCGTTCACAGTGGCGGCAGCTCCTATATCATTTTTAAAAAAGTACGGACCAATCACTCCTCTTGCCCACAACCCACACCACACATTTTCGGTATCCCAAATTCTGCAGTTCTGCTTATTGACTTATCTACTGAAATGGAAGTGCGCTTAATCTGTGAAAATTATTTTCGTGAAGTTTTTGTTTGTCACTTGTCGAGCCAAGACCCACTGAGCAAATTGATGTCTCTTTCTATGATCTGTAGGCTTCAACTCTTGTGTAAGTTAAATCTTGTTCTCATGCATTTTCAGATCTTTTAAAAAAATTACATGCAGTAAACTTGATGATAAATTCAGTTGTTGTGCTATTGTTGTCGCATTACGAGGGGCACTGCTAAAGTTTGCGGAATCAAATACTGCCTGTATTGCCAGCGTTCTGCAATTGTTATATTCGTAAATTTTAAGGTGTTTCACTTATAATTAAGTTGACAGTTCTATTTTAAACTGCCCGGTTTTGTTTTAACAAAATTTAACAAGAGTAATAAATGTGTGAAAAATTGAAATTTCAAATCATAAGTGAGTGATGATTTTTTATGATTTTTGATACGGTTTAACACCGCTGCAATGTGTAAAAAAACTTAGTTTGTTATCTGGAGATAAAGCACTATCCAAAAATATGGTTTACAAATGGTTTGCAGAATTCAAGCGTGGAAGACCAACGGCTGATGACGATCTTTGCAAAGGTTGTCTATGCACCTCTGTTGTTGCGAAAAATATTGATGCTGTGCGTAAAATAATTTTGTCAGATCGGCATGTGACCTATAGTAAGATAGAGGCATTCTTAGGCATTGCAGCAAAACAAATACTTACGATTTTGCACATTTGCATGTCAGGAAACTTTGCAGTTGTAGATTCCACACAATTTGAAAGAAGAACAAAAACTGGCACGTGTCAAGTGGTGCAAGGAAATGCTAAAGAAATTTAAAAGATGTCGTTCAAAATTGGTATATAACATCGTAACAGGTGACAAATCTTGAATATATTTATATGAGCCTGAAACTAAACTTCAATCGACTGTATAGGTGTTTTAAAATGAACCTAAACCCACAAAAGTGGTGCGTTCACAAAGCGTTTCGAAAAGAATTATTGTTTGTTTTTTTGGAAAAACAGGTCATGTTGCAACTGTTGCATTAGAGAATAGAAGGACAGTTATGCTGACTAGTATACTTGAATTTGTTTTCCGGAAGTTATTATAGTTTTTGACCAGTAACATCATCCAATAAATGACTCATTGCCCATATTTGCCTGAAAAGTTATTGGGCAATAAGCCCAATAACTTTTTCTTATTTTGACATATCAAAAATAAAATGCGTGGCAAGCGTTTTTTATCGTCTGAAGAGGCCGTTGAAGCATTTAAATGACTTGTTTTGGAGGTACCTTGTCAGAGTGGCAAAATTATTTTAAAGATTAGTTTTATCGGATGCAAAAGTGTATAGATTTTAAAGGAGATTATTTTGTGTGTGTGTGTGTGTGGTAAGGTGTGTGTGAAAAAGAATTTAGGCAAGATTTTAAGAACAGAAATTGGCATAGTTTAATTTATGCAAGAGGTTTAAAATTGAAGAACGTATATGAAATTTTGACGTTGTTGCAATTTATGAACACGCAAAGCCATAAGAATATGATATAAGAGTTTTAATAAAATTTAATATTTGCGGCTTAGGTTTGATTGATCTTGGAATTAATAAATCAGTTGTTCCTACATTGTTCTGGTTAGTTTTTCCAGCTCCTCCACTTGTTGCATCTTCACCTTGGGCTCCTACAATTCCCGGTAATTCCATATCCATTGGGATTTCCATATTTTCCTCATCCAAAAACCAATCAGCAAAATCAAAGTCAGAACTACCAGTATTAGGACTAACAACTCTAGCGCATTTTCTTGACGGACCAGGTTTGTTAACTGTTTTAGATTCTCCTCGAGTGTCTGTGTTGGTTGCACTGGTTCCTCCGTCGTTGGGTCTAGGGGCGGGGACATTTGCTTTATGTCTTCCTTCTGCATAAAATCGTTTTTGAAAAGCGAGCTACTTTTCACTTTTATCTTGTCTAGCTTGATACTCTCTAGGCAGCAATTGCTGACGTTCAGCGTATGCACGTTGACCAGGATGTTCGATTGTGTTTATATCTTTTACCTTGCGAGGAATGTGGCGTGGATAAACTACTCCAAAATTTCGTTTATATACGTTATTCAATTTTAAACCACTTGCACCAATCAAACTATGCCAATTCCTATTGTTCTTAAAATCTTGGAAAAAATTTGTTTCCACTTACTTCATCGGCTTTTTATATATCATTTCCACTTGTAGCATGTTTGTACTTGTAGTCGTGTTTTTCATCACTGTTGACCGGATGACTAGCGTCTAGTTTATTACCTGGTCCTAAATAATGATGACCCGGGAATGTGAATTTCATACTGATATATAGCAGCGAGTCTTCAGACAACAGATAGACAATTTTCGTACTAACATCCGCTCGGTAACTGTCTTATTAAAACTCTGGTTTTAACGTCGACGACTACGACTACGTCAGCGGGCAAGAGTGGGGGGGAGGGGGCAGGGGCTGGGAGGCAACGTGTGTATTGATCATGTGCTTTGCACGATCGTACGGATACAAAAACCTATTTGACATTGTTTGTATTTGTTGATTTGTTGCGGTTAAATATTAACTCTTGATGGTCTCTCAGCATTAACAGTAGCCGTTGCAGATCTGCTTTTCTGGTAGGTTCCAATAATTCTTCAGCCACACTAAATATAAGCACGTCGCAATATATCTGTGTTAATTATCATTTTAAATAAAATATAAGCATTTATTATTGCTAAGTCAAGACGTTAGAGAACACATGAATGAGCCAACGTCGAGTACCAGCACGCACACTATATTTACGTGACATCTACACCTTGTTTAGTGTTATTGTAGAATTTTATTTTCTTGGGGGTCTATGCTTCAGATGTTTAATCCACCAAAACTCTACTATTTTGGGCACCAATCAAATAAATGGCAACTTCAATTTTGTGTTTTGAGACATCAATCGTTTCTGGATGGTTAGCGTAATACTTATCCTTAAGGTCTTTCTACAAATAAAAAACCTAACGGGGTCAAATCACAGCTTCTAGGCGGCCTATTGACATCAGCATTTTGGCTGACTTTTCGATTTCCAAAAACAATGCGCAAAAGATCGATGGTTACGTTGGTTGTATGGCAAGTGGTCCGTCTTGTTAAAACTAAATGTTATCTATTTCATACTCTTCAATTTTTAGAAGTTAATTTTTTACTGTTTGAGAAGATGATTTACCACTTTGGAAGTAAGTTTTAATTATTTTCCAACTTTGTTTAAGAGTAAAGCGTCCCATTTCGTAAATGTCAAACATAAAACTAAATTTCTGTCAACTCATAAATGTCATTATACCTTTGAATAACAAAATAAACCCTAGTTCAAATTCTAAAAGTTACATGGCCCTCCCTTTATAAACACTATTCAAAACGTATCTGACTTCAGCATTTGTAGCAAGCCAATAATTTACTATTTAAGTAAAAGAACAATGTAAATTAGATGGAAACAATAGCTTATCAATAGTTATGTTTTCTGTTGGTCAATAACTTGCAATACAGTTTTCAATAAATTTGTTCCATAGTTCAAGAGCAAAACATAATTTGTCGGATTGTTTTCTTTGAGCACGTGTTTCTTTTTTATCAAATTGCAGAAATCTAAAAAATTGGGAGCGTGGGGTCATGCAGTTTAAGAGTTCTTGTGCCATATGCCTCTCTAGCGTACAAAATTGCAATAAACGCATCAAGCTTCTCTAGAGATACAGAACACAAATTGTCACTAAAAACATTGCAATCTTCTATTTCAGTACATTTTTTAATAAAACGTTTAATCATCATCATCATCATTATCATTATTATCATCATCACTTTCAGACTTATTTTCTAAAACGATGTGACTATGTCGTGACTAAGACGTATTCTTCATAGTTGGACTTAATTTCTGAGTCTGATGCAGATTCCTCACTATCAGAATTGATAGCTGACATTTTTTTTTAAATATTCTAATAATTCTTTATCGGTGAGTTCTCGTTTGTAAGACATAATGTTACAATACTTCTCAGAAACAGAACAAAATTGACAAAACTCTTCACACTACGAGGGCACTGAGAACGATTGAACAAAAATCAAAAACAAATTTGTAAGCAGAGTAATCGGTGGTAGTCGACTGATGTCAAGTACTGCAACCGTTAAATAACGGGCGTTGGTATTTATAGATAAGTTGATTAATTATTCCTAAACAAATAGACAAAAAAAAAAACTAAAAATACAAAAGTACTTTTGCTCCAAAATATTAAAAGTCATAAAATTACAAAACAATTATGTGAATAATATAGTATTTATAGAACAATAAAAATATAAAACCGCAAATTGACTGCTTTTGGTAGTGTTAAATAAACTATCAGTAAAAACAGAGCCCTTTTTTTTATTTTTATCAAAATGGCAACTATTTTACAATATGACATTACTTTAGCCCCACTTTGTATAATCTATAAAGCCAACAGATTAAAATGTACGCGGGCAGCAACCTTTGATACAAAAACAAGAACAACTTACTAAAATTAATGAGAAATAAATATCAAATAGAAGTCATAGCAAATATTTATAAAACAACAATAAATAAAGTAAATTTGGATGGAACTGAAATATTGGATTCTACAATTTGAAAATATTAAGTGCATACCGACTGGTTACCTTGATATCTAGTATTGTAGAGAAAGCAGCTACTTTGGCGTCATTCCTATTGTCACATATAATTTGATAATCAATTTATTTTTTTCATCAGTACATTCAGAATGGATTAAACTATATTTGTTCAGTATATTTTAGTTAAATTATATTTGCAAATAGCATTAAAATGCATTTAAAAGTACTTAAAAATGCAGTAATTTCTATAATTGGATACATTTTTAAGCTATTTCCAATTATTATTTGACTAAAATTCACCGAACAAATATAGTTTAATCCTATCTGAATAAACTGGTGAAAAAATAAATTGATTATCAAATTGTATGTGGAAATAGAAGTGACGCCAAAGTAGTCGCTTTCTTAAAGCACAATTTACTTTACCCATTCTACTTAGACTGGGTACAAGCTCTGCTACCAAGAGATTTTTCGCTTTGAGTGATGAACTATGCCAATAATGTTGTAGTAATATCACAAGATTTCTATGAAATGATGTGATGGAGATAATAAAAATAATTTAGTTATAAAAAGAAAACGACAGCTAAACACGGAAAAACAAAAATTATGGTATTCCAAAAGGACAAAAAACAAAAATATTTTTGCTAAAAAATTGAGGTAGTTACAAATATCAAACATCTAGAATATAACTTTAACTTTCACAAAAAAAAAATATATATATATATATATATATATAAGTTATAAAAGTTCCAATTTATTGTTGTTAGTTATTAGTTGACAGCCTTTTAATAATAGTTCAAAAAAAATAGGCAGGCAAATGCAAATGAATGAAAAATTACATTTTTTATTTTGCAAAAAACATTGCTAAGAGACGTGATACAAAAATTGCAAACACATAATTTTTTGTTGCACTTACATACTAATGATCGTTGTCGAGATATTGAACAAAAAAGTGTAAGGTCCGTTTTACAATGTAGACACAGACATTTTCAAATAATTCACAGTGGTTTTCTTCTGCACAAGTTGTTTAAGGTTGTATTGAAACATTTGACTTACGTTACAATAATATTTAATGATTGCAAAATCCAAAACTTTGAAAAGAACATAACCTTCAAATAAATACCAATCGCCTAAATTTGAATTGATAAAACTGCAATTCTAAAAGTTAGCCAAGAGAAATTTCTTGCAAGAAATACAAACAAAAATAACTTCGTACAAATACTTCACGTTTAAAAAAAAATCAGTCAAAATTAAAGTTGAAATTGATTACTTTTTTGAAATTGTCGGCAAAGACATTTAAAAAAAAAACCGGTAAAGTAATAACATAAACGTAAATCTGTTTTCAAGAACATACTATTTCTCTACTCTCCACATTAATTTTTATTCAAAATTGGTAAATCAAAATTTATCATCACTCTCGAAAAGCATACAAAACTGCTATCATCGGTAGAATTGTTCAATTGAGAAATAGTTAATGGTTCTGAAGTCTATATGAAAACGATTTCTCATCGCCTTATATGGCAGTAATAATCCGTAAGAATAGAGTTGGTGATGAACAAATCATGAACTAAAGCTGATTGCCAATACAGTTAAACCCGTGTCATCTAAGCTTTAAAAGCTATATTGTGTAAACTGTAGAAAATTGACATAATAAGATTAATCTTTTCTAATCTCTCCTTACACAATTTAAAAAACTTGCACTTTTTTCATTCGCATTTTCAAATATACATAATAAAATAACATTGTCTGGACGGTAATCCCTGATTGCTATTTATCCATTTCTAGATTTATAGAATTAACATTGCATTATACATTAATATCTTTTCCATACAATTTGTTAAAAGCTTTATTTGTCATCCAAAAAGAAAGAACACTTTTTTGTATATCTTTGTACATATTTTATCAACAACAGACTGTTTTAGTTAATAAACAATACATGCAATTAATACTTACTAATAATTATTACAGTAGCCCATCTTTATTAATCATTACATAATACTAGAAGATACAAAACAATGAATAAAGCATTGATAAATCTATTATATCGTCAAAATTAATTTATAAATTGTAAAATACTGATGTATAATAATGAATAGAAAATCTATTCCAGACTAAGATGGAATCTTCACGAAGCCATTATTCATCCCCTTGTATCTAGCCAGGATGGTACTACTCATCTACAACCCACACTACTCCAGCTACCATTTTTCCATACTCTACTCTACTTCCGACTCGCATTTTAATTAACTAACAAATTAATACTTAATCTGACTAATAACCCGAGCCCGTTGAAAAATTAATTCCAGCCGGTTTACGGCTAGACAACACTAGTTACGGGCACACCTTGGCTATCTAGACGCGCGTTACTAAATCAAGGCAGGACAAATAGAATCGTGAGCCCCGTATGAATTATATAATTGGTTGGAATTATATATAGAAAGAAAAAAATACATATAATGGGAAGTGAATGTACGTGCAACAGAGGTATTAAAATGATGGAAGTAGCGATTAGGTGATAATTTTTATCTGGATGTGTTTGCACTATTTGTGTAATTAAAATTTATGTGGGAGGTTGTGATTGATGTTCTTGCAGTTTATACTTATTTAATTGTTTCTTATCAGCACGTATGGCTGGATTGAATTATAATTGAAAGTTATTCATGAAAGCAAATGTGGGAACTTTAAAATTATGAATTATCAAGAGGGGTTTGTCCAACAGTTTTTTCATACATAGATATTGTTTTAATAAAATGCACTTTTTTAAAATTAGGATTTATTGAATTTTAAACTTAACACACCAAAATGATTACTAATGTTTGCAAAGTAAGATTTAATTGTGTGATAGATGAAACAAGCTAATTAAAAATAAACTCTTGTATGTTCTAAAAAGCAAATATTCAAATCTAAATCAAGCAAGTACAACATAATTTGTAATTTATAATAATTGTATATCATATCACATATTTTTGATAGCAACAATCCATCCTTGTTTAGATTTTAACAATTACATTATATATATATATATATTTATGTATAGAATTTTTTGTGTGTAATTTTTAGCAAAATATAGTCTATCATCAAAATTGCAACGGCCAAACAATGTTAAAAAAGTGATACAGGTTGCACCTACACGTCAATCCACCGTTTGACTTTAAAATAAAAGAAAACGGTGTAACGTGCGCCCAAAACCGGAACGACACACAGAAATTGTTGTTCACTGTTGATAAATTTTAATAAAATTTTCACAAATTGCTTATTGTAATAAAACAAACAAACAAATAAAATTTGTTACACATTCATTTAAACGGTGGGACATACTGCGTTATATCAATCCAAACTTCCTAAATCCGCAGCCAAAGATGCTGCAAGTTGCTTGGTGGGTGTGATAAACTAGTCAGCCTTCAACAAATCATATCCCAAACATGCTCAATGAGTGACAAATCTGGCAACCAAGCAGGTCATTAAAAGACAACAATGTTAGCTTTTGTGCTCCAGAATTAGATAATGTTGTGCACTATTTTTCGATTTTTAATGTCTATATAATGTCTTTTATAGAATGTATCAATTATGTAATAAGCGGCAGATATATAAAAAATGCGTTATACATCATTTACGCTAAACATTCCGTAGAAAAAATATTAAGCAGACATGCTTAGGCTAAGGCATTCAGCGTTCATGTTTTATATTACCAGACGTTAAAAAATATTGTATTTTGTAAACTAACAGAAAAGAAAGAACTAAAATGACATCAATAGATCCTCTGTTCTGTCGATGAATAACAAAAACATCAAAAAAAGTTTAGCTAAT
Organism: Tachinus rufipes; assembly: GCA_963932245.1. Lineage (NCBI taxonomy): Eukaryota > Metazoa > Arthropoda > Insecta > Coleoptera > Staphylinidae > Tachinus > Tachinus rufipes. Next base: position 60,547,765 of record OZ010748.1, read on the forward strand.
GAAAAGGCAAAACTTTGGGTGCAATACTTCTGCTTGGGTTTTTTGTTAAAACAGTTCTGTATTCTAAACTTTGAGATAGATTATAAAATAAATTTTACTGCTCCTAAGCCCCAATTGAGTCATTGTACCTCATTCAGTATTAACCCTGACGCACAACCAACGCAACTCGAGGCAAATAAAACAACAAAACTTTGGGTGCAATACTTTCGCTTGATTTCTTTGCTAAAACAGTTCTGGATATTATTTTTTATGGTAGAAGGTAAAGTAAATTTCACTGCCATTATTACCCAATAGGTCTTTTGTATTTTCTCTAGTAGTAACCTCACTCTGTTGTCCACAATTAACGTTTATGGTTTCCTTTATGTTAACCATATGGAGTCATTCGAGTCTTTTGACAATGGACATAACGGTTGTGAGTTCAAAACTGATTTGATCTGAGTTAGCAATGTGTATAGTTCTTCTTAGGTGATTAAAGCATTACCTGCAACACAATGCAAATGAGTTTTTTATACTTTTCACGGCTGATTCCTATAGTCCACCGAAGTGAAGAGCCCTAGGAGGAATTAAATGCCATTTTATCTTTTTAGTGTTTAATAAATCCTAAAATATGGTTGCATTATTAGGATTCTTTAGAAAGAGATAAAGTTTATCAAGTTGCCTCTTAGCTCCAATAAAGTTTGTAGCGTTAACACTGTAGATTTGTTGCAAAAAAATCTTTAGTCGTTAATTGTGATACCACTTCAATGTGTGTAGCTTTTGTAGAAATACATACAAATACACATTTATACGCCTTTGTTGTCTTCTTTGATCTTCGAACTTCTTCCTTAATCATAAAAGATCCGGCGTAATCAACTACTGTCTATAAAAAGGGTTGGAATTGCTGAGTACAATAACTGGGCAAAGCGCCCATAAGTAGATCTTCAAATTGTGGTTTGGCGCGTAAACACTGTATGCAGTTGCGTGTAACCTTGCGAGTCTGACTACGTTCATTTAGTGGCCAATACTTTAATCTCATGGCAGCAATAGTTTCTTGTGCACCGGCGTGCAGCTGAGATCGGTGTATGCTGACAATTAGAAGTCATGTTAGTTGGTGACATGATGGATCAAACGGCCTCCTACACGTATCAAAAACCATCTGAGTCAATAAATGGATTTAAAGTTAACAATTTGCTGCCTTTTGGCAAAGAAGCACCCCTTTGAAACAAATCATATTTGCAAAAAAATGTACACGTTGTAGGTTTTAGAGAAAAGTCAATGTTGCAAGATGAACTTCATTCAAGGTTAATTGTCCAGTTACTTTCTTCTCTTAGCTGCGTATGTTTGAGATAAACCGTAAAACATAGGCTATAACACAAATTGTTTTTTCAAAAAATAAATACTGCTAAAATTGAAATATCTATTTTTGTAATCAGAATAAATTGTTATTTAGCTCGGTTGCTTCAAGTCCGCGGCTTATTATTATATTTGTAGAAACGTTGTACCACTCACTGGAAATAGTTTTCTTATGTATATCACCTACACGATTTACAATAAATGTTTTAAAGTTTCTGAATTTTGACTTAATCCATGAAGCGTAATAGTTGAGTCGGTGTAATAAATGCGTCGTGCGACTTTATTATTTACTAAAAAGTTGCATACTTGGTTGGTTAATTCCGCTAACAGAAGTGCGGTACAAAGCCGGGGTATTGTTGCCTTTACAGACAACACATTAGAGTTTGCACATAATAAATGGATGGTAATTCTTTTACCTTCTTTGACGTTAACAATATATATACACACACGATATGCGCGTTCACTTGCATCAGAAAAACCGTGTATTTCTATGTCGTGTCTAGGTTCAGGAACTACATTGCAAGGAGTCTCGATTCTTGTCACAACGGATAGAGTTGCTGCATATTCAAGCCAACGGCTAATGAATGACACAGTCAGGTAATAAGTCGTTTCATCCACATTTTAATTTCCACAGTTCTTCTATTAATATTTTTGCCGTAACTGTTATCGGTCCAATTAGTTCTAATGGATCATAGATTAAACACTGAAAATTTTACAGAATATTTTTAGTTAATGAGTTTTCAAGTGAATCTTTGTATCAGTAACTGATTGTACCTGTGATTGTATTCCACACTGTTCCAAGAGTCGCAATTGTGTCCTGTTGTGGAGTCGTTGCTATCGTGTTTGAAATTGTTGAAAACAGTTACTGGCTTATTGTTTGTTTAAAACCACCTTTTTGTAAATTTGTTGTCATCTGGTCTCGTATCAAAATTAACTTGTTAATGGTATTTGGTCTCGAGATAAGGTCGTCTACGTAAAAGTCCTGTTCTGGTTTTTGCTAATTGTCTTAGAAGTCAAATTATAAGTATGCTGCACTTGCCATGCTATAAGTAACGGTGGTAAGCTTAAATGATGTTAACTTGCCGATACATTTTAGCAATATCAGCGGTTATGACAAATTGGTTTGTCTTCATATAATAATATAATAATTTTCTATCCTTTTATTGCAGGGAGAGCATGGAGCAGTGGTCTAGGCATCCGATCGCTGCAGCGAAGATCGCGGGTTCGATTCTCACATACCGTGATACACGTTTCACATGTTTATACGCTCTTCCACTCCCCAATCCGCCTTGACAGCGGTTTTTCGGCTAAAAACTCTTTCTGATAGTGTTGAAATCTCTCCAGTGGTTTGCAATCCGCCTAAAACTGTAGATCCCTTGTAATGTAAATTGTCCTCATCCTCAACATAATTGCAAACAAATCATCCTGAAGAGTGGTCCCTACCATGAGTATGTCATTGAATGATACATCATTATGCATGGGGCAGAACCGTTAAATACCACACGTAATTTTGTATTTAAACTTTTTTGATTACGCAATGATGAGATAAATAATATCCAAAACATACATCACCATTTGTTTTCTTCATATGTCTCAAGTTCACATATTCTTGCATATAGTCTCTATATAATAGCGCTTTGTAATTCTTAAATGGCAACCCACAATCTACATGCCAAATTCTTTAATAACGTGATCTCAATTCTGTCAAATAAAAATTAAATGTATTAACAACTTGTTTTTAAGTTTTTACAACAAATTACCTAAGGAGTCTAAAGTAAATTCATTACAAAAAAATTTATCATTAAAAAAAATTGCATTAACAAAATTATGGAAAAATATATCAAAATTATAATGAATAACTTTTTAAAACTAAATAATATTATTGACTCAAATCAATTTGGATTTGTAAAAGGCAGACCTGACCTTCTAAAAAAAATTGCAAATAAATTCGCAGCTAAATAAAAGAGTGCACGTATTTTGTGTACGTACAAGTTAGTTAATACTACATTGGAAGAGTACGGTATTAGAAAATTGAACTTAAAAAGTAAAAGTAGAAGACTGTTTTAGTAGTGCAAAATAAACATGGCGCACCACAAAGCAGCGTACTGGGTCCACTTCTTTATATATCTCTTATGTTACCATACGGAGTACCTGGGTACTATTTTGACTTTAACTTGTCACAACTTTTTTATTAGTCAACCGATATTCTGGAGATTTCTTGACATCTGAAAAGTAATAGTTTTTTATACCTGACACATATTTTAGATAAAAATAATAATGGCAAAGATGTTTTTTTTTAACTTTTATAGTATACACCTTCTGTCACCCGTACGAAGTACCCCGGTACTCTACACGTAGTTATTATTTCTTACATTTGCAAGTCATACGAATGTTTTACGTTTGCTAACATTGTCCACAAAATTGAAAAAATAAAAAAAAATTAAATACACATATATTTAATTATTTTTTTATTAGATTAATTTATTTTACACAATTTTTGCAAATAGTAGATGCTGGGTTGGTATGTTCATCACACACTAGACATTTACAATTGGAGCATGATTTTTTTGTCTTCCGCTTTTTTTTTAATGTAAATTGTTACATATTTTACTATATCCAGTAAACTTCAGACGTCCAGTGTGGTCTCGATCTTGAGCAATGGTTTGTGCATTAGGTTTATTGTGATGAGGTGTTAGTTTTGTTTCTATTATACATTCCATAACTGTTCTAATAAAATAGAACCGTGTTACTTGTGGATCATGACTTCTTTTTATAATATTAGAAACGCAGAGCTCTCTTTTCCCAATTCTTTTAGAAATATTCTACGTCGATCGGTGTGTTCTGATGGTAATGGATTATTTTCGGCATATATAATATATGATGCTAAGCAAGCAACATCTAAAATATTATAAAAGAAGGCAAGGGGCCAGCGATTGGTTCTTCGTTTGATAGTGTATTTTGTCACTATTTGATCCATTTGATCAACTCCAGCTTTGGTAGAATTATAGTACAATATAATTTTCGGTTTCTTAGTTTTACTTGTAGCATTGACTTGCGGTGTAGTATGCATTGAAGAAAGCAATTTAACGGCTTTGTTTTTCTTTGTCACATAAGAGCATAATGTTGCATCTTTCCTAAAAGCAAACGTAGTCGATTGAACTTCTCTCTCTTTATGTGGAAGTAATTCCTTTGGGATGTAAAATTTATTTTTGCGTAGCGTTCCTACTAATATCAATCCTTGCATTTTTAAGTTGTTTACTAATGGGAGTGAGGTAAAGAAATTATTTGTGGCAATGTTTCTTCCCGATCTTTTGTATTTTTCACATAAATTCAAAACAACTTTTTTCTAAACATTAGTTTGCTTCGCTTCCCCTTCTCCTTTTCCTAAAAAATCAGAACAGTATTTTTTGGAAATAAAACATTTTTTGTTTTTAACCTGTATATAGTATTCCTTTCAAAGAATATCCAGTTTTTGAATCTGCTAAACAAAAAACTTTGATGCCATACTTAACAGGTTTCGATGGTATGTATTGTGTGAATTTTGTTCTTCATTGTAATTGGTAATATATTGTGTTGCTTTGCGATTGGTTTTACTTATAATAATATTCTTCATTTTATTGGTAAAAATTGGACTAAAGATATCTAAACCACTCAATAGAGATGTACTACGTACAGGTCCTCCTAAAGTTATAGGTGTAATGTATTATGTTGTATAACAAAAATATATTTATTTTCTACCTGTCTCACGAAGTATGTTATATGCACGTGTTTGCGATGATGGAAGTGGAAACGTCTTCCAAATAGTTTAATCTCGAGCTATGTATTCCGCATTTTTTGAAGTGTTTGTAGTATTTAGATTATCTTCCGCTTCGGATATTTCATCCTCGTACTCGGATTCAATTTCTATGGCATATGCCATTGTATCAATCTCAGCAAGATCTTCACCATCGGAATCGTCATCATTTAAAGGTCTCCAATCAACGTCTGCTTCATCATCATCGTCCGCGGGAAAAGGTTTCTTGTTGGAACAATCCTCGTAAAGAGACATTAGTTGGTCCTCAGTTAATATACAAAAACATAACATTATATTGTAATATAATTTTGTATAATGTTATGCGTCGTATACATATCAAAAACTCACCTATCAAATTGAATATTTCCAGGGGAATTGAGTTCCTTACCGATCTACAATATCAATAGTTACACATAAGAAACTAATTTAGGAAAAGAAAGTAGTAAATCTTATTTGCGAGGCAGTGCTCGGTCCAGCAACCGCGACAATTGTATTTTGTTCCATTAGTGTTAAGATGCACGCACTGTTCACTAACTCAAATGCTCAACTAAATATAATACCTAAAACGCACGAAAAGTGCGTAACGCGAATCGTAGTACCCCGGTACCACGTATGGGAGACAGTGTATGTAGATTTTTATGGTAACGTAAAGGATATTATATGTAAATGACATAATTTGTTTTACAAACTGCAAATATTTGCTGTACGCAGATGATACTGTCATCATATATACACATAACGATCCAAATATACCCTTAAAAAGACCAAGTTAAGATATTAAGAAATTTCAAATGTGGGCGCATAATAAAAAAATTGTTATTAACTTTGACAAAACTAAGATCATGCACATCAAATCACCGCACAATAAAGAAAATGTTATTACCAATCTTCAATTTCACTTACACGAATGTCTTAAAACGACAGAAATCACGTGCAAATGCACTCAAAAAATTAAATGGGAAACTCAAATTAAATATTTGGGTATTATAATTAATTACCACTTTTTATGGAAACCTCAAATGCAAAACTGAAACACTTTGCAAAAAGATTTTACCACCTTTGCTTTTATCTTCCAGTATATGTATTGATAACCATATGTACTGCACTAGTAGATTGTGTGTTAATGTAGAGCATAACTGTATGAAGACGCTTTGCAATATCTCACAGACATACTAAGCAGAACACAAAAAAAAATAGATATGTTTGTAGACAAGCTTTTTATAGATTATGTTTCAAATACTACTTCAAACTAATAAATTTACTAGATTACAAAATAAATATCATACAAGAAGTCATAGTCAACACCATTTAGAAGTAATTTTTTTCAATAATAAATACGGAGATAGATCAAAAGCATGAGCAAATCCAAATATATTTAACAGCATACCGGATATCTCTAAAAATGCTAAACCAAGAAAATACGCAAAACTCAATTTAAACGGCAGGTTGGTAAAGAAAAGTTCTTTTTTGATCATTTATCAAGAATTTTAGTCCTGACAAGTTTTTTGGCTTATTGGATATTTATAAAGCAATTTGAGAAACACTTACATTATTGAAAGCTGGTTTAGTGAGTAGGGCCTCTTTTGAATAAGGAAGATTCTCACGCACCGTCCGTAATGTGATTCCACCTCCGGCAGAAAAAAAAAATCATTCATTTTTACATCTTAAACGACACATTTTACTACTGTTGGTAAGTACATTAATATAAAATATTAACAACTTATTAGTAAAAACTCGGTTTTTTGTTAGTATATAAAAACACATGACTGACATAATGTACAACTGCTGAGAACTAACATAGACTTTATAGCTAGTTTTTGTAGTATAAATACTTTAATGGTTGCATTCAAAGATCTCCCATACATTTTGTTTAAAAACTTATTCTAAAACACATTGTATCTGTTTAATTGCATAACAACTAAATGACAATACTCTTAAAAAAAACATGGTGTTATAAATAATAAAAACATTAAACGAACAATACAACGTGCATGAGAATGAGTGTATAAGTTAAAAAAAAAAAAACAAAATTATATAAACTATAGATAGATCAACACTATTGTATATACAAGTATATCCTATATGATGTTTTTTGTGCTGGTACAATCAATCTAATCTTAAGCATACCGACGCACCTTATTTCTTCTATTTTCGTTAGCACAGTATACAAAGAGCATATTTAAGACTTATTGTTCATTTTTCCTAAAACCACTTTGTTGGTGACTCTATCAGTCCAGAGTATTTGCCACATTCTGCTATACCACACCACATCTGAAATACTAATAGGTCTGTTCCAACATACGATTTGGACAGTTTGCAAACTGTCCAAATCGTATGTTGGAACAGACCTTCTATTATTGTTTTTACTTGGAGTTGTTTTACGATCTACATTTTAACTCTATATATTAGGAAAGAGAACACATCACAGCAAAGTATTCTCATTCGTAGTTTAGTACTGATATCTCTACTGTACAAAAAATCTCTCAAATTTACTCAAATTTTCGGATACTATCTTACATCAATAGTATTCATTATAGTATTAGTGAGTAGAGACCAAAACTCAGAATAAAATTAACTTTTTAGACTTAACGATATGGCACAATAATATTTTTTTATTTAATATTTTCCGTAAACCAACCTATACTGACTCAACTATTCCGTTTGATTATGTTCACTCTAACAAACAAATTTGCAGCCTACTACTCAATGATCCATAGCTCCTTTAACCTACCAATAACACCAAACTCTCGGCAAACAAGAAAAAAATTTGAAACTAGATTTAAAAAACATTATTGCTCTTTTATATTACGCTATTCATATGTAATTTTGCAAATCATATTTTAGAAAATACTGTTCTAAAAACAAAAAGTTAAATTTGTTAGGAGCTCTTGAAATTATTAGATAAAAAAATAATCCTTCCGTAAACTTGCTTAATAATTAATCCAATTTATAAGAATATAATCCTTTGTTTGAAATAATTTAATCCTTTCCCTTTTAGCAGAATGTTTTTTGTCTTAATTAACTTTAAGTAAAAACTGCAATTTATTAGTCTTTTCTCTACCTGCTTATTCTGTGTTTCTTAATGTTTTTTTTATGTTATTGTATGTAATTCATAATAATTTTAATCATAATAATGTCAATGTAATTTTCTACTTTGCACACATTTTTTTTTCACTGTCCGATGATGGCCGTTTAAAGGTTGAAACCAGTTTCTTTAATATATTCTTCCAATATAGCTTTTTCAAATATGGCCTCAGAATAAATATTAAATTAAAAAAAAAAAACAGGATATATCACTGTCGCACGCCACAACTTCTTTAGTAATTTCATTTTTGACTCTTACTTTGTTCCTAGTATATACGTTGGTAATTATCTTGGCATCCTTTTTGTTTTTTTTTACTATCAGTTGTTGTAGTCTATTATTTGGGAGTGACCATAAACTAATCAGGTAAACCATTCAAATAAACACAAAAATTTAAACAAAAAAAAACAACTAAGCTGACCAACAATATTTTTCCAACCAAGAAGAATATTAAAAACAACTCGAGACAAAATTATAATAACTTAATACATAAAGTATAAATATAAATCAAAACAATTAACAAAAAGTATACAAACAACAACAAAGACAAATTAAAATTAAAATCAAATTGAAACAATACTAACACCGGGGACTATAAAACTATTGGATGACAAAAGAAAAACTGTGCGAGACGCCCCAGAGTATAGAGAAATTAATGACTTAGTATAAAAGTAAATACAAACCAACAAGTATATAGAACGAAACAAACTCTGCAAATAGAGAACAATAAAAATAGGAAAACATATAGTTCTGTGGTGTGCTGCTTATAAACATTTTACAAAAAACTAACTTATGTAATTACATTTGTTTTAAATAATTATTTTACAACTTTAGGAATATGTATTAGCTACAACTCTACTAAGCCAGCTAAAGATCATTTTGCTTACTTATGACACTAAATAAAACAGAGAAAACAATACCAGCTTTAGTTGGATCACTAACTCCAAACATTCGCTAGCCATCTAAGGCATTATCATATATAATTCATAAAAAAAATGTATTTTAGCCAATTCAGTATTAGTACATCACAGGCATAGTATACAAAATAAAACTGAACACAAACATAAGCAGAAAAATATGTTTGACATCTTATTGAATTATCGATTGTCAGAATTCTCAAGGTCACACTAAGTAAACATGTACTTTCTTTTTAATTTTAATAACCAATGGTTTGACCAGAGAACGTCTGAACTTATGACAAAAAGTTCCGAAACTTTGCAATTTTTTTGTAATGTAAAAATTAATTTTTTTGATTCTCAAATATTTTATTATTATCAATTTATGTATGAACAATTTCTAACATTTGCATGTTTATTACCAATGAATATGTATAAATTGTATATTTTCAAAAGTCCATAAAACTATTGAACCGTTATATAATAAACAGTTACACTTCTCTTCAGTCAATCCAGCTAAATTTGTCAAAGTGGGTTAAGAGAATGACCATTAAGACAGTACCCGACGCCCCCTTGATTTACGTCCCCGTTTCAAAGGAAATCCGCCAAAATATTATTAATCCATAATTTAAACTGCTGCTAGCTGTAAAATGCGCGGTTATAAATTTAAGTAGACAGCATGTCGGTACGTTATGACCAAACGATCGCTTAAAATAAACCCACAGACATTAAACCCATTATAAATATGTATCAGCTCATTCAAAATTCCATTCAAATATATGTAAAAAGAAATAATAACAACAGTAATAATAAAACATCATCCCAAAATTAACCTTTTATTTCAGGATGTTAAATTACAGACGAGAATATACATAAGGGCCAACATGATACACATCCGATATTCAAATGAAGTATTGTAAGAGGCACGAGATATATGTGTATGGTACATTGGTTCGACTTTAAAATATTAATTTATTTATTGCTTTATAAGAACAATACATCGATTTTATTAGATCGAAATCGAACCGGGCTTTATTTGCATAGAACATGCGGCCCCGTATTATAATATTAATAGATTGCTGTATATGGCTCCCTGTATTATGTGTCCGCAAATATGCAATAAATATCTGCGCTCATGATCAGAGAAAAAATATCATCGCACGAAATCATGGACTTTTTATATACATGCGAGGAGTATGTGTATTCGATGGTAAATATATGATATCATAAATTTTATTATTGGCAATATAATCGCTTCGTATTTATACTAGCAATTAATCTTACATGTATTTACATAAATAAATAATTAAGGAAAAGGAAATATCCTGTTGAAGGATAGATTATATAGTTTGATCGGTATGTTAAAATATTGCAAGATTCAGATTAAATAATACTTTTTTTTTATAAAAAAATCCACTAAAAAGAAAACAAATATAAACCTTTTGAAAATTTCACCAAATCTCAAATTTTTGAGTAAAAATAAACATCAAATCCTGTAAAATACGTTAAGCTCTTATTCACCTATCTGCATTACAAGCAGATAGACACATAGGTAAATAGTAGTCACTCTATATAAATTTCAACACGTTGTTAAGCACCATCAATCAGTCTAAATGTCTTGCCCTAAATACTTCAAATTTGATTTTATATTTTTTGATCTAATGACATTATAAAAAGTGTTATAACAAGATTGCAGTCTTATTGTAAAACATTATTTTAAAAATAGTAAAAGTTTGACTGAAACTCTGCTAGGAATGCACAAATTCAATGGTAAACGGTATCAGAAAATGATATCTCAGTTTATGGTGCCTCAAGTACACTCAAAAAATCCAACCTATATTATTACGTTCTTTAACAAGCACATTGAGATTGAAGTTCTTTCTGTTATCAAGAAAAAAGTATTTATCACAACACATTTTTTTAGCCAAAAAAACTAACCCTTCAAATAAAAAACTCAAACCCGAAACCGGTGATGTACCAGTAGAACATGTTAACGATAGTATCAAACAGTTTCAAGATTTTTTTCTTGTGTTGGCCTTTAAACACTTTTATGTTGTTCTACAAACTAAACTCCTTCCCCTTTTTTTACAATGAAAATCCGGAAGACATAACAACCTTCTCTCCAAATGCAATCCAAAAGCTAATCAACCTAAAAGTAAATTTATAATCTGAAATTAATTTACTTATTTATTCCATAACTGCACTCCAATCTCTCAGTCAAAATATATATAATGCATTGACTGTATATATACTGTATAGTATACCATCGAGTATTCTGACACCCATTCCAACAAGATTTTTTTGTTGTTGTTTTTTCTTAGAGATCCTCAAATTTTTGATATTAAGTTAAAGTCTCTTGCTACGATTAGTATTTTGTGTTGTTAGCTCGTATCTTGTTTCTGTAGTTATGTCTCAATTTTTTTGTGCTGTTTGGAAGTATCAACAAGAATAAATGATCACTTCTTCCAGTTCTATCCATACAAGTTCTGCGTTCTCCGTTTTGCAGCCTGTTATATGTAGTTTTTATTGTAGATTTTTATTGCAGCATCACTATCTATTTATTATCTTCTTGTTTGGTTCTGATATCCTATACAGTAGTATATCTGATCTTTCCCATAAGTTTTTTGTTGCTTGAGCAAACTCTTTTTTAGTGCAAATTGTTGCAATGTGCTTTTCATGTTCACATTTAAGACACTTTTCTTTTATATCTTCAGTTGACCGGCATGTGTTTGCATAATGCCCAAATCCGTAACACTATCCAAGCTTTATCCTACTTGTTAACTAAAGTTTGTTGGCTTCGGAGATGACATCTTAGTTATTATGTCGTTTCTGCTTTTATTAACTTTCCTCATTTCTGCTGCAATTGTATAATGTCTATGATTTACTATGATTATTAAATTACTTTTTTTTGGTGACTTGGACTAGGTTGTTTAATTTTCTTTTTAGAGCTGTTTTTACCGTGTTTAAATTTCCACTGTTTTTCTTTTGTGATGTTTACTTTGACGTATCACTTGTTAAACTGTTCCTTGTTTTTAACTCTAACGCCTCTTTTGTTAACGTCTTTTCTGCTCTTGGCTTTGCTATAATAGTCTTCTTCTACTTGCCGGTTTTCTTATGCTCTTGCCATTTGTGTGTGTTTTCTTTTCCCCTAACTGGGTCTTCTACAACTTTCTTTATGTGTCTCTTTATTTTGTGGTTTTTCCTATTAGTCACCAGTTTTGCGCTATTTCCTAATTACTTAATGCAGTTAAGGAGTTTGTTATTTCTCATTTTTCTTAATATTTTTATGACAATTTTAATCCTTTTGAGCATGGATTTTACGTTTTTTTAATGAATCGAGTATTAGTTTCTGTGATGCCGCTTTCGTCTACTATCTTGATGCTTCGTGGTTGTATATACCATTTTGCCTGGATGTGCTGCCATTCAGCTTAATATACTCACTATCTTTGGTTGTATCCCGTTCAATCTTTTTATTAGAGAATTTGTAGTGTCCACAACTGGTTCGATGTGCTGACTAAACCAACTAGCTGTCTATCTAATCTAACATTAAAAAAAAAATTAAAATGGTTTAAAAGTCATTATCAATTCTGGTCTACGCTATCACCTAACGTTTTTTCACTTGCCGCATAATGTGGTTATTAATAATTTTAATCAGTTTCAGCACTAATTAAAAAGTGTTTAAAACATCTTTTATTTAAAATTCATAAAAATAAACAAAAACAGTTTATCCTAACTTCTATAGCAACTTTGGTGACCTATATGACGACAATAATTAACTATAAAAACCTTGATTAAAAAATAAAATATAACATATTTTTTAAGACCTACGCAAAATATAGGGCATTTTTTGCCACTTTTGCGTTCCATATTTTGCAACTTGGTCAAAAAACCGCCCTTAATGACGGAGAAACTAAAAATTTGTCAACGACGGGAGGCTGGAGACTGAAAAACCCTTACAGTAAATATTCAACAGATATCCCTACTAAATCTACCATAAACTGGCTAATCTCAAAATGAAATGATCCGACAAACTAAGCCCTTCAATCGGATCTCCAAAAAGGACGGTTTTAAGAGTTACCAATAAATACAGAAGCAAAAAAACAACTAACGTATATAAAACACAACTAAGAATAATAAAAGAAACCTGGAATATGCAGAGTATGTACTAAACAAAAAAAAACTTATAACATTGTACAGGAAATAAAAAAGCTACAGGTAGACATTTTACATTCAGATGGGACCAGAGACGGGGCAATGACATATAGGAAATTATAATATCTATTATGTAGAATATAGTACACATTATTAAAACAGCACGGCAATAAATAACACACAGCAAACAGCCAGCATAGTAGTAGGATACTTGCCCATCTCAAACAGGTGACAACGCTGAAAATCAAGTTAGTTAGTTTAGATTTTTGGCGTAACAGCCTAAGAAGACTATTAACGCCGATTCTTTTCTCTAACTATAAAAATTGTAAAATAATATGCTGTAAAATGGCATATTAAAGAATACAATTAAATAAATAAATAAACAACAAAGATAAAATAAAAGTTCACAAACTTTAAAGACTATAGCAGAAATGACTAGATAATTCCAACAGTGTCTAGGTTGTAAATGGTCCTAAACACTGCTGGATTTTTCGATACACAAACATTAATCACAATAAATTAACAATTACATATATCCATACACCCAATTTGCTCCGTCGAATAAATTCAAGCAGACGATCGACTTCAACAATCTGATCGCCCAAGACAATCGACAAACTGGGTGATAATTCAGACGCAACTTTTTGTTTTTAAAACTGCGACAATCTAATGAGATATGACGAACAGTTAATGGAACATTACAAGTATCACAAACTGGCGGCACCTCAGATGCCAACAAATGCCTGTGAGTCCATCGACAGTGACCGATGCGAAGTCGCGTGAAGATAACGTCTTCCCTACGCTTCGGCCTGCATGACAAACTCCACGGTGTAATGACGCTTTTGGTGCATCGTAGCTTGTTGTCTTGAATAGCAAACCACTCCGTCTGCCAACTAGACAACATCAATTGTTGTAAAAAATTACAAACATCCCTAACACAAGCTTTGTCTGTAACATTATCAGCGCTAGTTATAGCCAATTTGGCAAACGCATCAACTTTTTCATTGCCACTGATACCTACGTGACTGGGAATCCAGACAAAGTAAACAGTGACAATTAATTCAGACACCTAAAGCAAAATCGAGTGAATTTTCCTTAGCAAATAATGATCAGGATATTGATAATCAATAGCATTTAATGCACTTAAAGAGTCTGTACATATAACATAAAATGTACCTGCACTTAGTTGGATGTAGAGAAGAGCCTGGTATATAGCATACAGTTCTGCAGTATAAACACTGCTAACGCTTGGCAAGCCAAATGTAAACTGCAATTTATCAACCAGAAAAGCACAACCTAGACCGTCGTTACTTTGTGAGCCAACGGTATAATACCAATTTTTGCAAATTCAGTTTAATATTCAACTGGTAAAGTTGAAGCTTTGCTCATTCTCGATAATGCAGTATTCAACCTTGGACGTTGAAAAGTCCAAGGAGGGTCGCGACAGTAAGACAGTTGATATACATCAGGGAATTGGAAATCCAGTTCCCGAAGTATACTGCAATTTCTTACAGCAACCGGTTTTTTGAACCCTATCCTGATGCAGTATAGATCGTCGAAACCATTATTGTACACGACAGAAAACGTCGGATGCAAGTGTTTAGCTTTTAAGTTTGCGGCAAACCTAACAGTCAAGACTTTACGCCGACGACAGAGTGATGGTTCAGCTGCCGCACACAAAACACTAGCAATAGGGCTAGAGCGGAATGCGCCAGTTGCTAAACGAATACCTAAATGGTAGACAAGATCAACAATACGTAATGTGGATGGTGCTGCAAAGGCATTATGGAACCATAATCTAATTTTGAACGCACCAAAACGCGATGCAAAAATAGCATTGTTTTCCGATTCGCTCCCTATGACTTTTCACTTAACGACCTGAGCAAGTTTAGTGCCGGAACACATCTTTCCTAGGTACATTTTCCATTTGGTCTTTTTTATCTTAATCTCTGTTTTTATTCTTTTGCTCCACCATTTTGTTTGTTTTTTGTTTTTATCTATTTTTGTTACTCCACATGTTGTTTTTGCTGTATTTATTATTGTTTTTTTGAAATTTTTTCACAAGTCTTCTAGGGTGTAATTTTTGATTTTTTTTTTATTTTACTCATTTCCATTTCTAGATTTCTTTGTAAGTTTCTGCAATTTCTTTTTGTCTTAGTTTATATAATTGTATATGTTCCTTTCCGTTTTGCTTTCTGTTGGCTATGGTGTGTAGGCGTTTGTGATTTTATTTTTATTTTTGACAGTACTAAGTAGTGGTCTGTATACAGTTCAGCATTTCTTTTTACTCTTTTGTTGTTTACTTCTTTTTTATGGTTCTTGTTTATTATTATATAGTCTATTATAGATTTTTCGCCCCTACTTATTACCTCTCTTGTGTATTTGAGTATATACTTGTGTTGGTAAAACGTATTGGTTATAATTAAATTGTTCATTAAGCAAAAATCAATCAGTTTTCTACCATTATTGTTTCGGGTAATTTCTCCTTGTGTTCCTATTGTTTCTCCTATCTCTTCGTCCGCTTTCCCGACCCGCCCGTTAAAATTTCCAATTATAATCAGTCTGCCTGTTACTTCATCTGTTGTTTCTGCCAATTTTACCCAAAAATTTGTTTTGCTTCTGCTAGTTCGTCTTCTGACGGCTCATATACCACTATTATTGTTGTTTTCTCTTATTTTTCTATTTCCATTTCTATTTTCAATATCTTTTCCGTGATTCCCGTCCAGTTTTTTACGTATTGTTGGTTTTGCTGCTTAACAATACATCCTACACCTTCTCTTGCTCTTTGTGTTTGATCTACTCCAGAATATAATAACATGTGTCCATCTTCTAGCATTTTTTCTTCTTTTTCTTTTTGTTTCAGTTATGCCTAAGATGTCTAGATCTGCTTTATGGAACTCTTCCACTAGTTGATTTTCTTTGCCCGTTAAGCTTCTAACGTTCCACGTTCCAATTTTTCAAATATTATTTTTTTCTATTTTTCTTTTGTGTTTCCCATTTATCGCCTATTTCTTCATTTTGGTGCCAGTACGTATCTAGCTTTAATAGTTTTTTGTTGTTTTTGTCATCTTTGTTACCTGTTGCGATTGTGTTGCGCTGTTAGGCGATCTTTCGCTAGCAGTTCTTTTCTTCTCGTTTGTGGTTTGTTCGTTTTCTCTTATTTCTAAATTTTGTACGTTCTTTGCTTCGTGTGCTATATTATTAATAATCAATTTATTGTATTTTAGTTGCACTTTGTACCCTTTATTTCTTGCTTTTTTTAGTTTTGGAATCAACAGTTTTCTTTCCTCTTGTATTTTTTTTGTATAATCTTCGTCAAGCCAGACGTTTGATCCTTTTAAACTTTTAGAATTTCTAAGTATTTCTGCTTTCTTATTTCCAGTGGTTAGCTTTAGTACAATTGGTCTCTGTCCATCAGATCTAAACTTTCCTACTCTTTTAGCTTCATCAATATTCATATTTCCATATTTATAGTTACTCCCAATTTTTGTACTAATTTTGCTGCTGTTTTTATTGTTACTTCTCTGCTTTCATTTTCTTGGTCGTCTACTCTTCTGATTATTATGTTTTTCTTCTTATTTCTCTTTCCAATGTTGCAATTTTGCGTTCATGGTTTGTTACCTGTTCTTTTATTATCTTGTATTCTTCTTTTATTTGGTTAGGCTCCGTAACCAAATGTTCAAGTTTATCATCCATTGTTTGTAGTTTCTCACTTATTTGTGAACACATCTTCGTAATTTTCTCTAGATCCGCCATTTGTACTTTATGTTTAATTGCGCAAAGAGAAATGTCTCACCTCACCAGGTCGGAAGACTTATCTCTTATCAATTTTTAATTTAGTAACTAATAATAATATAATATACAATTACTAATTTTATTTTAATATAATTTTTTGTTTGGGGGTTTTTTCAAGATTTTCTGCACTGTCCGACAACACTGCAAATATTTTGTCGAGGCTTTCGCTCTCCTATCCGTTTGTTTCGGTGATTTATTGCCTCGCTATTATTGACCTTTACTCAATTGTTTCTATTTTATGCACTTTGTTTTCCGCATTAATTTGGATTTTATTTTATACTGCACTAATTCTCCTTTCTGATTGCACACGATGTTTCGTCTTTTATTAATTTTTTTTTACTACACTACACTTGTAAAACGGGAAAATAAGTAAGTGAATTAATAATTGTTTCGATTCTATTTAATGCCACGTTGTAAAATTTGCCACAGTTATTCGTTTGATTATTTACATTACATGTCTAGAATGCAACCTAAACCTGAACTCAAGATGGGACCACGCTATAGAAATAAAAATCACATTTACTACATTGTACAAAATTAAAAGTGTTTTGTGTATTCTAAAACTAAACATAAGACTACAAATTAGAACTATCTGATGCTGTTTTCTCAATATTATACTAAAAATAGAGATATAGAGCAAAAATAAAAAAACTCAATAAAGCTTGAAGCAATTGAATGCTGGTGCTACTGCCGTAAATTCAAAATCTTGTTGTACCGAAATCTTTAAACACGTTTTTCTTAAAACTGTTTTTTGAATTAGCGTACACGATAACTGAAAAACTAATTAACAGTTGTACTTCAAACTTACCATACTTTAAAATAAACATAATTGTCTTCTATATGAATATAAAATTATTTAAAAAAAAAGGTTTTTGTGTGAAAGCGACTTTTTAATAACAAAAACGCAATTATTTTTTTTATTTTTTTGTATATTTACATAAAAACTGTGTGTAGATTACAAATTAGCTTTATTTTTTTAAATTCAGCAATTTCTGAAAATGTACGCCAATATGAAGCTTTGAACCAAAAGTGCTTCACGAGATGTGCTGTAACTTTTGAACAATTTTTTTTTTTCATTTTTTCATCAGTTTAGAGTTGCGTTATTGTGCTAAAAAGGTTTTACGTTGACTGCATTTATGTATTGGACCAGGATCCCTCTTAAGTATTAAATAATAAATAGACTAAAACAAAAAAAAAACAGTTAGTCTAGCAGAACAAAACCGACAACGTTAAGACATGTATTTCAAACCACACTTATAAAAAACTTGGTAATGTATTGCACAAAAGATAGTTTTATAGTTGTATATAAAACAACATGCAGCAAAACTAACTTAAAACATTTTGGCTGTACCCCTTACCTACATTGATAATTCAAAGCATTTTAGGCACATTAATTTTGTTCAACTGGCAAAAATCTACAAGACCCAAAATACATTAACTCTGTCTATTTTCAAAATAAGTGTTAAGCTTAGGTTTATAAGACGCCAATGTGACCAAGTTGGTTGAATTCTGTATTTTAGTACTATAAATAAAATTATTTAAATATTTCATTTTCAACAGTAAAATGGCTACAAAAAATTATAAAGACGTCCGTATTAAAAAAAATCTTAAAAAAACTCAAAGAAGAGGACAATTGTAAGGATAATTCTAATGACAATCATGATCACATTAAAGCAATAAAAACAAATTTGTAATAAAAAATAAAAAAAAATCTTGACAATTTTAGAACCGTTTAGAGCAATCTACTTTCGATCGACGCAAAAAAGATTGAAGAGATTCTACATAATCTACCACCTAATATCTGTTTGTTGCATATGACGACCGTAACTCCACAATAAACTTTCGAAGCACCATTTAATACTATCTACTAAATTAACAAAACTGTGTAATTATTGTTGTTGTCAATATAATGTGGGGCCCATATTTAAATAAAAGTCAGAACATTATTTGTAGTTTTGGCAATGTGGACTGGGTGTCGGCAAAATTCTGCCTTCCAAAAAGTACCACAAACAAAATAAGTTAGTCGCAAAAAAGGTTTTTTTTTTAATATTACTAGTGCCACGTGAACAAAACTAACTGCAACCTTGAAAGCATTGCTGCAGTTTTTCACGTAAATACAAATGAACCCAAATACACTAAAAAAAAGTGTTAACAAACTAGTCAAGCATCAAGCTCTTAAAAATACTTTTGTTAGAAGCAACATATACATAAACAATAAGAATATATTATAAATCAAAATACACTTCTTTAAATCTACATCGATGACAGAAAAACTCTTAAGAAATTCTGATGCGGGACTCCGTTTGCAAGATCGTAATGAACTATATTACAATAACAGTAAATTAAGTATAAAATTAATTAACATTACAATAAGTACAAAGCTACATAGAATATTTAAATACTGATTGTTTGTCAGCAATAAAACGTGGTTAGCTATAAATTTACTACCACTATACAAGAAAAATGTAGGTGTACACTGTAGTATCATTATCCATGTGTTTATGGTTTTGTTATGTCCATTGAAAACATCAACTTTATACTTCTGATATTTCATATTCATATAAACTCATTATTGTTCTTATATGGGCATGGGACAAATTATATATGTGTATATTTGTTGTCCGACCAAGATTAGAACCAAATAATATAAAAAAGAGCAGCGGAATTAAACTCGAATTATTATTTTCGTCGACTTGTTTGGTTAAAGCCACGTACTTATAATTCATATCTTGGTGAGATCGTGTACGTCTTGGGTAAAAAGGGCGGACGTTTGCATGTGTAACCAGCCAGTCTTGTATATACTTTATAAAGGCAATATAATACACAATAACTCGGCTGTCTAGAGCCCCGCGACTTAACAGACGAATCCATCTCCAGCTCCAAACGATGACAAGATTTGTTAGTTGTTTCATTCCAGTTATACAATATGTATATTTTTCCACCTCACCTTCATAGTTTCGAACAATTGTCGCGGCGATGCGGTTAGGAGTGGGGAGCTTCTCTTTTTTTATATTTAATAACCACATAAATTCTCATTATATGTCTAAATTTATGGTATTATATGGACCATATGGTTTTGATTTAAGAAGCTGTTACACAGAGAAAACTGTACGTTTTAAAATTTATATTGTACCTTTTATGGGTGGCTTCGTGCGTATTAAATTAACATAAAAAGTGCTTTAATTGTTTTATAGAGGGCGGGTAATTTTATTTGATTTTGTATGGCCCCTACTGGACTTCATCTCAGTTCTATCAACAGAATCTTGGGTTGGATTTACGACCCGGATGGATCGATCCATCTGACTCGGACGTTACGACTTTAAATGAAGTGATAATTGCTCTGGGTATCGAATTTTAGGATTATTTTATGGCCCATTCCATCGAGTCATTCGGCCGCAATGAGATATTATTGTTTAGCGCCTACACATAAAATATCTTTATTGAGATGAGAAAATTTTAAGCAAATGTAAACAGCTAATTATTGAATATAATGTAGTGTTCTGGTTGAGATATATTTGCAGCAACTAAAAAAGAATTATTTGCAATTACCTGTCCTGTTGTAAATCTGCCACTGTTTGCATTTAAATTTTACGAGGCTACATTCGCTCTCGGAGGGTGTACATTTGTTGTTCGGTATGCGTATATATGCACAAAACGATAATTGATAATAACCGTCCCACTTAATGACAATATTAAAAATGGCAGTCGGAGGTAGTGGAGTTAGTTATAAGTCTGAGCGGCAGGGGGTCGCCGCCCAAGTTGAAATACGGTAGCAGCAACAATGGGCGCGATTAGTCCGTGCCATGGTAAGTAATGTAATATTGTCGCGCACTCGGACAACCGCATTTGTCTGTTATCTCGGCAAGAATTTATTGGTTTGCCTGGCCTATGTTTTATATTATGTTAATGTTTTCTAATGAGTCCTGGGGTGCGGGGCATACCCTTCTTAGTGGACCAGAACCACTTCTCTCGCATGTATACAAGAAAGATCATGGGTAAGTAACAGCAGGAAATGGTCTTGTAGTGGTCCTGAGGTGTGAGATTTTAATTCAGTCTTCTTAAAAGAATTTTACAATACAGCTTAACTCTCTCAAATAAATTTATCTTGAGTTTATTCCATAAATTCACTTACATATTAGTTTTCCTATATAAATTGTAGCATATTCTAATCTAATCCTTTAATAATTTATTATTATTTATACTTTTAATATTTAATTTTAAACTACTGGATATTTATTAAACTGATGTAACTTATTATAATTATTTAGTTTATAATTTTTCTTTGATCGTTCTAATTAATAATTAAACAATCTATGAATAATTAAAATACATTTGGAAATATTAGAAAATACTAATTGATAGTTGATCCATTTTTATTAATTAAAAAAACGGTAAACAATAATTACTCAATAAAAAATTTCTCCGCAATTGCATTATTTAATTAATAATGTTTGATGTGAATGGAAAAATAATAATCTAAAAAAATAATGTAGATTCACGTGATTATAGATTTAATAGAATTTTTTTTGTGGAATTCTAAAAACTGTTCCAAAGTCGCCTTTTCAATGAAAAAATCGTAAATTATTGTCTTGTTAGCTTTTTAATAACATTCTAGACAGTTGAAACAAGTCTAAAACGTTACAAATTTCAATGTAGATCAATGTAGATTTATGTAATTTAAGTTTTTCACTTTCGATGCAAATATCATGTACTTATTATCTCCTAACGCAATTAAACATTATCGTCTATAGTTGAAACTAATGTTAAAAGAAAGCGCAATATATTAAAGAGTTAAGAATAGAGAATGTTTATTTAGGTCCAGTAACAAGTTTTTGAATAAAATACAAAAAAATATGCAAATAACGTTGTGTTTATCTTTATGGCAACTTCAATCAATAATATTGCATACACGGACAACAGTGTGATCATAGCAAACAATTAGCAAAAAATACAACTAAAAAGCAACATACAAAAAACAAGAAACAGAAACTGGACTAAAAATAAATAAAACCAAAACCAAATTTATGATCAAAAGTAGGCAGAAACTTCAATTGCGGTTAGAAAAAAAAATGAATTTAAAATGTAGAACAGAAGTTACCTAGGCGCATTAGTAAATAACAGATAGAATCCTCGACAGAAGACCAAACCAAACCAAACAAGCATTCAACAAATTACGCCCCCTACTATGTTACAAAAACCTAAACTTAGAAATCTGTCTTAGAATATTTAAGTGCTACGTCTGGCTAGTACTATTGTATAGAACCAAAACCTAGACAATAAAAGCAGCATCCATCAACAAAATCGAGACCATCAAAATGTGAACTTTGAGTAAAACGTCTAAAATCTTGTGGGTTGATTACAAGAGGTGATAAAAATGGCGTGGCTGGAGAGATTTTTATTCAACCATATAAAACCACGTAAGACCAGCTATCAGGACCAAATATTAAAAAAGCCAAGATACCAATTACCCAAACTGATCCTTAAAAAGAAGATAGAAAGCAGAAAAGGCATCGGCTGTAAACAGCTTTTATGACTTTGGAACATAAGACACTGAACAAAAATTAAAAAAACTACGTCAAACAGCAATAAACAAAACTTTAACTATTATCCACTAGAAGACAATTCGTTAACGCAACAGAAGAAGAATAAATTGGAATATAATCTTTTATCAAATATTATAACTAATGACTGATACACTAATAAATAATTTAAGTTTGATCTTGTGTAATTCCAAAATTATTTAAATCTAGAATTATATTGATGCTTGCAAACTTTTTAACTCAATCCAAGAATTAAACAAAAACACATTTACACAACGTCGACCACCATTGCAATTACAATATCCGTAAATTTGTTCAGAGTCAATCAATATTTTTTTTTAATAACTCATAAATTTCAGATTCAAAAATCCAAAATTAATAAAAGATTTGATCTCCAACTATTAGTAAAGTAGCAAATTTCATAAAGTTTTATAACTATTTTCCAAATCTTTAAAAATAAGTTTAGATTATGTTAGTAGCTTATTCTATTTTTTGACGTTTTTTATGATACGCACTAGTCTTTACTACATTTTTGAGTCGTTAAATCCTATTAATTTTGCAATGTTTTTACAAATTTTTTACAATGTCTAAAACACTTCAAGTCTTTTTCATGTTTTCAAACCAAAGTCTGCCAAAATCTGTTAATTATATCCTATCGTTTGATTTGTAGTGTAAATATTGGCAAATACAGTAAGAAATTCTAGTTACACAACTCGGACTCTATTTTCAAAAAACTGACTTTGGAAAAAGTGGGTTTTTATTAAATTTTAATTTTGTTAGGTTTAACTCATCGTTTATAATGAGAATAAGGTATATCAAACGCTTAGTTTTGATATTAGATGTTGTTAATGTGTATCTACAAATAAGATTAAGACTGAAAAACTCAGTATGTCCTAGATATACTTACTTTTCATTCTCATCTACTTTGTTAAACTGAAATATGAATCAGGGTTGTCATTGACAATACTGTAAGTACTGCAGATATTGATGACAGTGACGCTGATCCTAATTATAAAAAGTTTGGCAGTGTTATAAATAAAAAGTACACATTTTTAAAACGATTAAAATAAAAAAAAAGATCAAAAGATATATTAAACATAAACATAATGTAAAAACAAACAAAAAACTGCAAATAATTTAAATAATAATAATTTTGAAACCAATTCTGAAAGTTGCAGTAAATATAGTATGTTCATAATAGTTTGCAATCAAAATTATAGGAGAAAAAAAAAATAAACACTTATAGAAGCAAGATGATCAAAAATCAAACCAAAATAGTAGTAAAACATACATTTTATGCAGTGGCAAGAATATTTTTGGTCAAAAAACTAGGAATTTGCAAAACGCGTATCTTTTTGGGCTATTACCAATTTCTAAAAAAAATATAAAAACTGCCTGAGTATATACTTTAAGTATATAAGTAGTGGTACTGCTTTTTGGAAACAAACAACGCAAAAGAGATCTAACTTAAAATATACATAAAATGGCGTAAAACCAATAAAATATTTAGTTGAGAATGATAACCTAGTATATCCATTAAAACAAAAAATAAATTCCACAAAACCAGACAGACATATTACTGTTTTTTTAGTTAAAATTGTTAAAAGTAGTACTAGTTTATCTCAATCATTATCAATATTTTCGTTTTTTTTGCTCTTCTATAAAATTGTATATTTGTTTTTTTTTATAGTACATTAGTATATTAAGTATCAAAAGCAGAAAAGAACTTTTTGCAACACGCCAGTGTTTGGCCGCACTAGAAAAGCAAGGATGACAGACCTCAAACTACTGCAAATGCTTTCTTGCCTTTGATACTTACAATTTTGTTTGCCTGTACCACGAAAAATAAGATTTAAAACAAAATATATTTTTTTGTTGCTATTTACAATAGTATAAAGTATTAAGCGACAAAAATAGACTTTAACTACTTCAAAAAGTTTGACAACTTGTTATAAGTTGTCATTAACGTCAAATAAAAATATGACAGGCAACTTTGAGATTTATATTAAATACCGCAAAATACTTTTCAGCTCTTTTAAAGACAAAAAAGGTATTTTGACACAAGTTACACTCGATATTATTTCGTCTACCCCAAAACAAAACAGTGATTCAGAAAATTTCAAAATTGTCAGATTTTAGAGTATGATGTAAAATACTCAAATACCAGGTATTTTACAAAATTGTCATACTTTGGCAATTTAAGCGGTTGATAAATAAAGATGTTGACAGGTCCGTGCAGCTTATTATTTTATATCACTATATTTTTATACATAGTTTAAGATTATAGTTTGAATTTTTAAAGATATTAGAGTGAACTTTTAAAGTTATGTAATTTTTTATCCGCCAATTGACTTAACACATTTATGCACTAACCTCTTCAATTGTTCAATTGTTAATGTCTAACAAAATTTGCCTGTAAAACTCAATTAAATTAAAGTAGCACAAATCACATTTTACAAAGACTATATAAGCATTTTTAAGTTGTAGTGAGTGTGCTAATCATTCCAGAAAAACAATCTAAACTCTAAATAGATGCCCTTGCAGAACATCATATACTGCATGCAAATAAAATTTTAAAACTTTAAATAAATTATTGAAAAGAGTAATAAACTCAACAAAAAAACTAAGATACTAAAACAAAGCAATAAAGTACAAAATAATAAAAATAAGATAATTGAAAACTATGCTCTTGAAGTACATAATAGACTTGAAAAAACTCTAATAGTTGCAAAATAACTGTGAAATTAAACTATAGACTTCAGACAAACGCAAAATAAACAATGAAGCCTAATACTTTATAAAAATGCAATAAATTATTCAAGACTCTGTAAATTGTGTAACTGCGTAACAGCTTATTACGAATGCAATAAACTTTACAAAAAGCTACAGTACAAGAGCAAAATTTACTTAAACAAATTTCCTGTTATATAGAGTTTTCCAGTAAGAGATTTCATTTTGGTATTAAAAAAAAAACGGGTAAATTTTAAGAAAAATCAATACATTTGTATTTCATTGTAAAGAAAAAGATGCCATTAACATTTGATAACGATATCAGTCAAATGGTCGTCTTGGTTACGGTTGCAGTACCACATTATTTTCATAAAATGTTCCATGACCAATTTGCACAATTGCGGCTGTATGGCTTCGATAACTTTACGAATTCCATCTGTAAGGTTTTGAATCGATTGTGGAGCATTTGCATAGACCTTATCTTTCACGTGGCCCCAAAGAAAAAAGTCTAAAGGTGTTAAATCACAAGATTTTGGTGGCCAATTGTAATCACAAACTTCAAACTCATTGGGCGTTCTATAAAGAGATGAGAAACTTAATACTGCCACACAAAGAGAAAAGAAAACATACATAACACATACAGTACAAAATACTACTAAATCACTCTGGAAAGTGTTAAAACAGTCAAATATACTCACTAATAGAAACATCACTATACCATATCATCTCAATAATGTCAATGCAATTAATCAAAGTTTTATTCAATCCGTTCCTATCACAAATAATAACATTTGTGAACTGCTTAATTATTACAATGAAAATAAACTTTATAATAACAAATTTTCTATTTCACTTATAGATAATTTGGATATTTGTGATATTGTCAAATCAATTAGCTCTAATGCAGAGAGATCTGATGGTATTAATATAAATTTTATTAAACAATGCTGCCCTCATATCATACCATTTATTACACATTAGGTAACTTCATGCTTGCTAGAAGGAATATTTCCATCTGTTTGGAAGCACTCAATCATTATTCCATTGCCAAAAGTAACTAATCTCACTAACAATAAAAAACTTTGCCCTATAGGTCTGCTACCTGTTCTTTCTAAAATAATTGAAATAGTAATTGACCGGCAATTGCGTAAATATCTGAATGAATATAATTTACTACCATCTACACAGTCAGGATTTCGTCGTAACCACAGCTTTGAAACTGCCTTAACAACAATAATTGATGATATTGTAACAAATACTGATAATAATAAACTAACACTGTTAGTATTAATAGATTATTCAATGGCTTTTGATACTCTTAATTATGAACTGTTGATTGCGATTTTAAGATACATTGGATTAATATCACATCTTGCAATTTTTTTATAGTTATTTGTTTAGTCGCATACAAACTGTAAAACTTGATGAACATCTTTCAAATCCTTTACCATTATCATCTGGTGTTAGACAGGAGAACAATCTTAGACCCACTTGTACATACTATATATACTAGCAATCTAAAAAACTTTTTAACACATTCACAAAGTCACTTCTATGCTGATGACACGCAATTATACTATGCATTTTCAATTTAAGATAGTAAATCAGCATGTGAAAACTTTAACTCTGATCTTAACTCACTGATAGATTACTCAACAAAACAAAATTCAAAAATAAATCTTAAGAAAACCGAATTAATGCTTTTTGGACCTAAACATTTACAAACAAAATTTTTAGAACTTAATTTGCCAATTCAAATCATGGGTGAAGTATTACAATATAAAGAATATGCAAAAAAATTAGGTCTAATAATAGATGTAAATCTTAAGTTTAAACAACACATTAATAAGCATATAGCTGATGAAAAAGTTATATACAAGTAGGCACTATCTGACTAAGAAAATAAGATCTCAGCTCTGCAAATCTCTAGTACTTTTTCAATTCAATTACTGTGATGCATTTATGGTCCATTTCTTAACAAAACTGAAGCATATAAATTCAAAAAGTTCAAAACGCTTGTCTGCGATCAGTCTTTAGACTGAGAAGGTACTGCAGAATCTCCCATAAACTGGTTGAATTAAGTTGGCTAAATATGATAAAAAAATGTTGAATGGACTTATATTTTACAAGGCTCTGTAATGTGCTAGATATATAATATGTTAATTAAGTTAAACAATGTAAAGAGTGTAAATAAAACGTAAAGTTTGTAAAATTAAAAACAATGTTAAACATAAGGTATAAGTGGAAGAGCAGCATCAATCTAAGGAAAGATGCTGAACTTCACCTTGAGGTTTTCCTTAATTTTGTTTTCAATTTACTTTATTTATATTATAATGTATTTGATTATTGGGGAAAATAAAGACAATTTATTATTATTTTTATTATTATTATCACCTCTTCGAGAAATAACTCGGTCAGGAAACTTTTCTTGCAAAATTGCGATTGTTTTGTTGCTTGTGTGGCACGTAGCACCGTCTTGCTGAAAATAAACGTCGTCCATATCAATATCTTCTAATTCCGGCCATAAAAAATTATTAGTCATAGCTCGGTAGCGCCATCCATTCACCGTAACAGTTACACCTGCCCCATTTTCAAAAAAAGTAGGGTCCAATTACACCGCCAGCCCAAAAACCGCACCAAACAGTGACACGTTGAAAATGCAAAGACTTTTCAACAATCATTCTTGGATTTTCTGAGCCCCAAATGCGACAATTCTGCTTATTGACGTTGCCTCCGAGGTGAAAATGGGCCCAAAAAAGATTTTTCGATAAAATTCCTTTATTCATTCATTTTGATGCATTTGAAGGACCCAATCAGCGAAGATACGACGTTTATGGTGACCGGTTTGAGTTCTTGTGTTAATTAAACTTTAAAAACTTTAAGACTTAAGTCTTAATGCCAAATACGGTGTAATGTCGTTTGTGGAATGTCTGATTCCAAAGATCGACGAGGAATCGACAAACCTAGGTTTTCTTTAACACTACGGGCTACATCAAAAATATTCTCATGTGTTATTGAGCAATGCACACGGTTTCGATTCTTCACATCACAAACTTGTCCTAACAGCTCAAATTTTTCCACCAGGTTTTCTATTGCCAGCCGAGAAACTGCTTTACGACGACCAAAAAGTGCATTAGTTTTGCAAACTGTGACTGAATTTTTTTACCATTTTTGAAGTAAATTTTAATCATTTCAATGCGTTGTTGAAGCGTGTATCGTTCCATTTTTAATAATGGCGTAGTTCTTACTTGTCAAATGTCAAAAGATAATAGCTTCAAAATTGACATCTGCCCAAATAGCCTGCTATTCAAAATGTAACGTCTTATTAGAAAACCTTTTACATATAAAATATTGAAGATGTGTGCTGGGTTTAAATAAAGAAATTCCAGCGTATATTGTGCTGGAAAAAGTAAAAAAATATAAGTTAAAACAAGACAGAGACACGAATGTAAAATTTTACAACAATGCATAAAAAAAGTAAAAAATGGAAAGCTAAGTAAGATCAGAGAATTATTATAATTACAAAAGAAATAGTTATGCTACCCAAAAAATTGCAAGAAAAAGAAACTAGGAGAGAAACATGGCACAAAATTGTAGAAAAAAATACAAAAACCAAGATAGAAAAATACAAGTTTCTTACTTGTATTTTTCTATCTGTCTATGTATAATATATATCTTTTTGACTTTATTTTTAGATGTGGTCTTCATGTAAGCTTGTTGTAAAAAATCACATCCAGTTTGGAAACTTCAAGTTCATCAATTATTCTTTTTTTGTAAAAAGAACTGGTTAATTTTTTTCAAGAATTGGATGTATGAGCAGCCATTTTTAATTGTAATAAAAACTTAAGCATTAAATTACAGAGTATTTCTTAAAATTTGACACTTATCATAGTTGTTATGTTATTGAGTCTATTAAAACTGTTTACTACTATGTATTATAGTAATAGTGTTCTATGGACCGTTGACAACAACCCTTCTATCTACCGTCTTCCCTACAGTAATAGTCACAGCACAGCACATATTGTGGTGTTAACACTATGTGTTTAAATTGCAGTTTTATTTTATTAATAGTAAATGTGTCAAAAGTCTATAAATATTTCCAGAATAAAAATTTTAACCTTTCAGAAGATAGCCAATTTAGTCAAACTTTTCTAAGTGTATGAATGTTGGTTTAGGTATAATGGCATTATTATTAGTGCCGTTGTCCAAATTAATCTTTTGTATAGTTTTTGAATGTTTTTTTATAAAAAAAAGGTAAGGTTTATTAAACAAACAGATTTTGCCTAGATGTAGTCAATACGCTCTAATTTTGGTATTAATACAACTTTTACTTTACTCTATTCTAATGAACTGTAACAAAAAGCAATTCATGCTTCATAAATTTTTGCTTTTCAGGGCCAGAAAGATTCTATGCTATGCAATTATGATATATAGCAAGAAGTTATTGATTGCACAGGCTATATACGCATATCTTTAAGATGTTGAGCAGCAGTTTAGTCATTCTCAATTAAGATGTTGTTGAGGATTTTTTAAAAGGATTTTTTAAGACTTGCGGCAACTTTCTTTCTAAAAGATCTCCAACTTTTTAAGTTTTCTGTTTTGTTGAAAAATTTTCTTGCGTTTGGTTATCTCAAAAGCTATAATGCGGCTTTTGTCTGCTTAAAAAAATGATTCACTGGTACAACGTTTAACTTAAAATTATAGACCGGAGACTACTTTTTGTAACCACATTAGACATGCGGGTTGCCATCTTTAAAAAATAGAAAATGTTTTCTCCAGAGTAAGGCTTTTTTTTAATATTAACTTGTTTTTAAGTAGTTTTGCTTAGAAAATTGACAAGACTAATTATAGCTACATTATTTTAGAATCGGTGATAGAAAAAAAAAAACTATTGAGGCATCATTAGTTAAACCATCAGAAACATTAGGTAAATTAATGTTGATGTCTTGCTGTGATAATTGCTTAAAGATTTGTATGTTTTTTTTTAGTTAAACAAAATAAATAATCATATATTTATTTTCTAACAGGCTTAAGCCCAAAACTAAACATAAATACACAAAAATGATAAATACTTCTAACAGTAAAAATAAAATAAAAAATTACATACAAATATAATAAAGACAATGAATTCTTGCAAAAAAAATAGTTAAACAAATTAAATAGATAAAAAAGAGGATAAACTAAATAAATAAAGTAAAATCAAACATGATAATTCTTAAACATAATGTTCAAGGGACAATTGGAATAGTGCGTTCTTTTTGGAGTCTGATAGGCATTCGTTTGAGAAATTTGTAATGCTACGTGTGGTACATAAAAATAACTGCAAATAACTGTAGCTGATTTAGTAGTTTTTGGTCTAAAAAATTTTTCTTAACATTAATATTATTAAAAAAAAATTAAGAGGTATTTTAAGTATGGCTGAGAGTAGTCACAGATTGTAAAAAAAAGCCTGGCGGCAAATAGATTTTGTTGAATTTTTGTAAAACCAAAGCAAAACGTACTCAACAATTTTTGCAGTTTTACTTTGTATTTCTTTGCTCAAGTAAAATATTTTTGCTTCCTAGCTAAACTGGTACTAGATCTTTTCAAATTAGTATGTCAATGCAAAAACACTTGACAATTTGATGTAAGGTGAATCATCTTTACAAGTGTAACTTAAATTTTTCAATATATTTGAATTTATTGATGTACTAGATTGTCAATCTCATAGAGTAAGACCTTAAAATAAAAAAAAGGAAAATATCCTAAACATTTAAAAACTAAATTAAATTAAAAAAACTAATTGCAGATTAAAATGTATAAAAATTTTGAAATAAACATAAGTACTTATTTAACTTATAACCAATGATAAGTAAGTACACCTACTATACAGTCTTTATACTGTATGTGTTAAGTGACACTAAAAAATTAAATTGAAACTTTCTTTTCGAGGCTTGGGTAAATAATATATCAGCGTCGTTTACATTTCTAATAAATACAAAAATACAATGTATCTAGTTTTTTCTGCAATTTTTACAGTAAAATTAGCCTTATTACGAATTTTTTCATTTTATAATAAATATTCTGATTTTATGATTTTGATGAAGGTTGTAATTTTTTCTTTGGTTTGAGTTTCCTATCAGTCTGTTTAGAAACTTTGGTTTTTGTTTCCATTTGTTCAGTTTTTATTTTTTGTTTGTTTTGCCAGTTTTGTAGTTTTTGTATTTTTAATTAGAAGGTTTATAGCTTCTGCCAAGGTAATACTTTCTTTCTCTTTTTAAACGGTTGAAAGGCTTTTGTTTATCAGTTTGTAGCAACAACTTGTCAAATGTCCGCGGTCTACATTGTTTTTCAAAAATAACATTTTTGGTACTGAGTTATAAGCACTTTAGTTCTAATATTTAATTAGCAATTTACTTTTGTTTCTGCCGTTGTAAAATATTGTTTGTTTTGAATAATAATATTCAATTGGCAATTTATTTCCGGTTTTACTGTTGTAATACTTTGTTCAATTTGATTGTTAGTTTCTAGAGTTTTAGCCTTATTATTATAATTTACAAATTATAAATTGTAAATATGATTATCAATAATGTCTTTATTAAAAAGAACTATTTCAGCTTTCACAAAACTGCTTATTATGATTTTAGTGTTTGATTCTCTTTATTATCATTATGTTGACAAATTTTTGTTTAGGCAGTTTTGTACCATCGTTTTGACAATACCATTCAATTAATTTTTTGTCTCATTGTTACTAAATGATCAAGATGTAAAATTGTAATTTACAGCATACTCAAATACTAAGTATTTTACAAAATTGTCATACTTTGGCAATTCAAGCGGTTGATAGATAAAAGTGTTGACAGATCCGTGCAGCTTATTATTTTATATCACTAGTTTTTTATACATAGTTTAAGATATTAGTTTGAATTTTTAAAGATATTAGAGTAAACTTTTAAAGTTATGTAATTTTTTTATCCGCCAATTGACGTAACACATTTATGCACTAACAACCTCTTTAATTGTTCAATTGTTAATGTCTAACAAAATTTGCCTGTAAAACTCAATTAAATTAAAGTAGCACAAATCATATTTTACAAAGACTATATAGGCATCTTTAAGTTGTAGTGAGTGTGCTATTCATTCCAGAAAAACACTCTAAATTCTAAATAGATGCCCTTGCAGAACATCATATACTGCATGCAAATAAAATTTTAACACTTTAAATAAACTATTGAAGAAAGTAATAAACTCAACAAAAAAACTAAGATACTAAAACAAAGCAATAAAGTACAAAATAATAAAAATAAGATAATTGAAAATTATGCTCTTGAAGTACATAATAGACTTAAAAAAAACTCTAATAGTTCCAAATTAACTGTGAAATTAAACTATAGACTACAGACAATTGCAAAATAAGCAATGAAGCCTATTACTTTATAAAAATACAATAAATTATTTAAGACTCTATAAATTGTGTAACTGCGTAACAGCTTACTACGAATGCAATAAACTTTACAAAAAGCTAGAGTAACATTATAAACTCTTAAAGAACGCTCGCTACAGATAAATTCAACAAAAGCAAAACTTACTTAAAAAAAAACTCCTGTTGTTATACCGGGTTTTCCAATAAAAGATTTCATTTTGATATTAAAAAAAAACGGGTAATTTTTGAGAAAAACCAATACATTTTTATTTATAAAGAAGAAGGTATGCTATTAACATTTGAAAACAATATCAGTTAAATGGCCGCTATGGTTGCGGTTGCTGTACCACATTCTATCTTTAAGGTTTTGAATCGATTGTGGAGCATTTGCATAGACCTTGTCTTTCACGTAGCCCCAAAGAAAAAAGTCTAAAAGTGTTAAATCACAAGATCTCGGTGGCCAATTGTGATCACAAACTCCAAACTCATTGGGCGTTTTATAAAGAGATGAGAAACTTAGTTAATACTGCAATACAAAGAGAAAAGTAAGCATACATAACACATACAATACAAAATACTACTAAATCACTCTGGAAAGTGTTAAAACAGTCAAATATACTCACTAATAGAAACATCACTATACCATATCATCTCAATAATGTCAATGCAATTAATCAAAGTTTTATTCAATCCGTTCCTAGCACAAATAATAACATTTGTGAACTGCTTAATTATTACAATAAAAATAAACTTTATAATAACAAATTTTTGTTTTCACTTATAGATAATTTGGATATTTTCACTTATAGATAATTTGGATATTTGTGGTATTGTCAAATCAATTAGCTCTAATGCAGAGGGATCTGATGGTATTAATATAAATCTTCTTAAACAATGCTGCCCTTATATCATACCATTTATTACACATTAGGTAACTTCATGCTTGCTAGAAAGAATATTTCCATCTGTTTGGAAGCACTCAATCATTATTCCATTGCCAAAAGTCACTAATCTCACTAACAATAAAGAACTTTGCCCTATAAGTCTGCTACCTGTTCTTTCTAAAATAATTAAAAAGGTTATTGACCGGCAATTGCGTAAATATCTGGATGAATATAATTTACTACCATCTACACAGTCAGGATTTCGTCGTAACCACAGCTGTGAAACTGCCTTAACAATAATAATTGATGATATTGTAACAAATACTGATAATAATAAACTAACACTGTTAGTATTAATAGATTATTCAATGGCATTTGATACTCTCAATTATGAACTGTTAATTGCAATTTTAAGATACATTGGATTAGATATCACATCTTGCAATTTTTTTTATAGTTATTTGTCTAGTTGCACACAAACTGTAAAACTTGATAAACATCTTTTAGATCCTTTACCATTATCATCTGGTGTAAGATTGGGAACAATCTTAGGCCCACTTTTATATACTATATATACTAGCAATCTAAAAAACTTTTTAACACATTCACAAAGTCACTTCTATGCGGATGACACCCAATTATACTATACATTTTCAATTTAAGATAGTAAAACAGCATGTGAAAACTTTAACTCTGATCTTAACTGACTGATAGATTACTCAACAAAACACAATTTAAAAATAAATCCTAAGAAAACCGAATTAATGCTTTTTGGACCTAAACATTTACAAACAAAATTTTTAGAACTTAATTTGTCAATTCAAATCATGGGTGAAGTATTACAATATAATGAATATGCTAAAAATTTAGGTCTAATAATAGATGTAAATCTTAAGTTTAAACAACTAAATAGCTTATTGAAAAAGTTAAATACAAGTAGGCACTATCTGACTAAGAAAATAAGATCTCAGCTCTGCGAATCTCTAGTACTTTCTCATTTCAATTACTGTGATAGCATTTATGGTCCATTTCTAAACAAAACTGAAGCATATATAATTCAAAAAGTTCAAAACGCTTGTCTGCGATTAGTCTTTGGACTGAGAAGGTACTGCAGAATCTCCCATAAACTGGTAGAATTAAGTTGGCTAAATATGAAAGCGCGAAGCGCTGCATGTAGCTTGTCTGTTTCATAATATTATAATTACTTTAAAACCAATTTACCTGTATAACAAGATTAGCTTTAGAACAGACGTTCATAATTTAAATATTAGATTTAAGAGTACCATTACTCCTCCTAAGCATAAATGCAAAAAAAATAAAAATTGCTATAAATATCAAATATCTCTTATATATAATGAAGTAAGTAACGATCTAAACAAAATGTCGATACATAAATTTAAAGTGTGTTATAAGAAAAAAATGTTGAATGGATTTATATAGCACAAGGCTCTGTAATGTGCTAGATGTATAATATGTTAATTAAGTTAAACAATGTAAAGTGTGTAAATGAAACGTAAAGTGTGTAAAATTAATAACAATGTTTATATACAAGGTATAAGTGGAAGAACAGCATCAATCTATAGAAATATGCTGAACTTCACCTTGAGGTTTTCCTTAATTTTGTTTTCAATTTAATTTATTTATATTATAATGTATATGTTTATTGGGGAAAATACAAACAATTTATTATTATTATTATTATCACCTTTTCAAGAAATAACACGGTCAGGAAACTTTTCTTGCAAAATTGCGATTGTTTCGTTGCCTGTGTGGCACGTAGCGCCGTCTTGCTGAAAATAAACGTCGTCCACATCAATATCTTCCAATTCCGGCCATAAAAAATCATTAGTCATAGCTCGGTAGCGCCATCCATTCACCGTAACAGTTGCACCAGCCTCATTTTCAAAAAAAAGTAGGGTCCAATTACACCGCCAGCCCAAAAACCGCACCAAACAGTGACACGTTGAGAATGCAAAGACTTTTCAACAATCATTCTTGGATTTTCTGAGCCACGAATGCCACAATTCTGCTTATTAACGTAGCCTCGGAGGTGAAAATGAGCCCAAAAAAGATTTTTCGATAAAATTCCTTCATTCATTCATTTTGATGCATTTGAAGGACCCAATCAGCAAAAATACGACATTTATGATGACCGGCTTGAGTTCTTGTGTTAATTGAACTTGAAAAACCTTAAGACTTAAGTTTTAATGCAAATACGGTGTAATGTCGTTTGTGAAATATCTAATTCCAAAGATCGACAAACCTGGGTTTTCTTCAACACTACGGGCTACATCAACAATATTCTCATGTGTTCTTGAGCAATGCACACGGTTTCGATTCTTCACATCACAAACTTGTCTCAACAGCTCAAATTTTTCCACCAGGTTTACTATTGCCTACGAGAAGGTGCTTTACGACGACCAAAAAGTGCTTTAGTTTTGCGAACTGTGACTGAAATTTTTTTACCATTTTTGTAGTGAATTTAATAACGGCGTAGTTTTTACTTGTCAAATGTCAAAAGATAATAGATATAGAGTTGCATCTATTAAAACTATTCCAACCATTTTTACTATTTTGTTTATAATTTGATTTTTCTTTGTGCTTTTTTATTTTTTATGTGTCTTAAAAACTTTACTAATTTGCCTGACTTTAAGAATTTTTTAACGTTGGTAATATGTTTTGTAAGTTTTGTTTGAGTGGGTAGCATAAAGCTTACTATACAACCTTTTTCCAGAATTGAATTACAACAACCACTTCTGATTTTGTTAGTATCCTGTAGATGTTTTTTTTATATCTCAACATCTTTGATTCGAGTATTTTCGTGTTTATGCTGTCATTTATTGTGTTTTGAATAAGTTTTGTACTTTCAATTTTTTTTAAACCTGCTTGCTGATGGTTCTGTTTAGTTGTTTGTATTTTTGCGTTTTGTTGTTTCTGGACTTAACTTGTTTTTGTCTTGTTTTATATGCATGTCTTCTTTGTTGTTATTTGCATGCTTGATGTAACGCTAGTTGCCAAGTGGTTAAGTTTAAAAAAATTTAAATTTTCTTTTGAGGTTAGTCCATGTTTTTGTAGCCATCTAAAAAGGTATTTAAGTGTTTGGCTACTACGTTTTTAGCTTCATTTGTAAGTGCGTATACTTGCATAGAGTATTTGCTGTTTAATTGTATTATTATGTATATAACCCGATCTAACGCTTTCTAGGTGAGATTGTGTATGTTTGTTGTTTTGGTACATTAATGGCCGATCTCACCAACACATCTTAAAATTTAAGCCCGAGTTAAGTTACTAAGTTTATATTAGCACGTTGCACCGACAATATAAACGCGGAGTTAAAGCTTAATTATTGGTTAAATATAAGTCGCCAATTTCGCTTTCTCCAATATTTAAGCTTTAAGTCCGCGTTTATTATGTAGGTGCAATTCGCTAACTCGAACTTAGCAATTTAACTCGGGCTTAAATTTTAAGATGTGTCGGTGAGATCGGCCATAAATGACATAATTTTAATTAGTGGATTTTTGTCCTAACTTTGTTTCGCTGATGCAAATGACGTTCTACTTGATGTGTTTTAGATCTTCCTCGAGTCTCTCTTCTATTGCTCTGGGTTTGTATGTTGCAATCTGGATTTGACGGTCATTTCTATTTTTTTTTTAATTCTCCCAGAGGCAGACTGACGTTATGTCAGTGTAGGATTTTAAGTTACTTACAATATTGCACAACCTCTCAATAATAGTTTGTGTTGTTATTTCATATTTTCTTTGTTTATTTTATAAAATCTATTACTTATAGACTTTTTATTTAATAAATGATTTTTATTTTATTATTTATTATATTTGGTAATTTAATACAAACTATTTGATAAATAATAATGTGTTGTTATTGTTTTTAATTTTACTCTATAGTGCAAATAAATTTCAGGTGAAGATTTTTGACTTGGAGCTTGCAAGACACTTTTGTTAGTTGCCTGTATAGCATGGATGGTTATATTTCTGGCAATATTAGTTGAATTTTTATTATTTAATTTTCAATCAATTAGTAATACCGTATATAATTATATTAGTGTGTGTTGAAAAATAACAATAAATTATTAATTATCTTAATAATTAAAATAATATAATTTTGTTTTATAGCTACATATTACCGAGAAGTATGTATATTATGTATAATAATATAAAAAGATTTACTAATCTTCATTATTCCAGTAAATGTTGAGTAAGGTATCATATTGTATATAATTTACTACAATAAGATTAATATAGCACTTATAGTGTAAAAAAAGCAACAAGACTACACGTCGCGCTTTAATATGCAGTACATCTGCAACGTATAAATGATTTATTATTATTATTAATAATATTAAAGTATTTATGGCCAAATATAAAGTACGGAATGTGTGTTTAAGAGCATTTTCTGTGTCATTGATAGGAATGATCAAATATGTAAATGGCATATCCGTGAAACTATCAAGTTTATATCTGTGCGATTCGTTAATGCACTTAGGAATATATTATTGCAATATTTACCTTATATGAAATTTGGAATTCTAATAAATTGTGTGTTTCTTTTTCTTAACTTTAATAATCACTCGAGCTGCAATCATATTAAATTGTTTATCGTTATGCAAAATCATCATTGCGGATTAAAGTCATAACGATTTAATAACACTGAAGAGTAATATTATGCCAGTTCTATTAATGATGTTTAATATTCATGAACGTGAAAAAATGTTTAAAATATTTTGGCGTCAGACATATTTTGGCTTGTATATTTGGTAGAAATTCTGTATGCTTGGCTTAAAGCTCGTCATGCATCTTTAAATTTTTAACTTCTGTATATGGTTTTATTAATCAAATTAAATTATATTGCTTATATGATTTTTAAATCAGATTTGATATTATGCATAGATTAAAAGTAATTATTAAATTATGCAAGAATTTATACAATTAAAATATTGCAATTTAATTCGATTGCGTTGAGTGTTGATAGATAATTTGAATGCAGGCAGGTGTCAACTAATAATAACCCGCCCCCCTATCCTTCTCACGTAAAACAAACTGCTTAAAGTAAAGTCAACCCATTTGCTGTACCATTATCTATAATAACAGGGAAAATCACGCGCACCAACTTGCTAAATTGCTAAATTGACAATATTTAATACCTCACCTTGGCATAATCTTAATACAGTTTCCAACTTTGATAATTAGTGCTCTTAAGCTCGTCTTAGACAAACACTAGACTAAAGGATTTATTCCGTTGTCTTTATTTCGTCAGGGAGGAAATCTTCTTCCTGCTCCTGCATATTCTTACCCCCGATTTCCCTCTCCCTCTTTTGCGGAATACGTGCATCGTACCCCAAAACGCGAGGGGGTAGTTTTAACTTAATCTGTGTACACACCTGATCGTAATTTAATTCCGATTTTTACAAGGTGTAGTTATGTTTGTGTATCTACAGTTTGTTAAGCTTATAATAAGGAACAGCGCCGTTTATCGGTGGGGACCTTTATGTGTGCTGAAGGGATAAGGACTAAAGAGCACCATCGCCGCCGCCCCCTTTGAATGTTTCGCGTTTTGTTTAAATAAGAGAAGCGCTGCGATGCCGGTCGCAAATTAATACGAGGTGGAGGGACTATTAAGGCTCACAATGGCCAAAAAATTAACGGGAATTGTCGGGATATTTAATTATTTGTAAATTGCAATTCTGTTTAATGGACTTAAAACCATTTTCGTTAATTCAATATGATATTTACAAAAGGTTTCATTAATATTTATATTTTAGTCCTGATTAATTTATCTTAAATATTATGCCATAGTTATTATAATTAAAAAAATTAACTTTTTAATTTTCTTACGTGATTAATACTTTATTATATTATTATATACTAGTAACACATTTTTGTAATCTTTTATGTCAAAAATATTTCTCTGCTGGTCAATAATATAGTATTTTGTTTTCTGTTTTGATAGCGGCAAATTTTATAAATTCTTTTATGCATATTATATCATAGTTTTTGAGTTTTAGAGATGTAACTTATGCATTAATTTAATCTCTATTGTATCAAAAAACTTTCTAGTAATAATTTTTTTTCATATTTGATCTTTTAAGAATATATTGATGATAGTACATACAATAATTGTTATTACTTATGTTTCGACTTTTAATATTTTTATTTGATTATTTAAATATTTTTTTTTTGCGCATTTTCTAGCTTTATATGTTATACGTTAAAGCTTGAAGAAAGAAGGCCTGATGTTACCAGAGAGTTATCTTCTATGCTAGCTTGCAATGTCTATAATCATTAACATAATGAACTACGTTTAATTAAATAAAAGTTTTTTTGTGTGAATTTTTGTGCATTTTTTACGTTGTATTTTAATCTACTGTTATTGCCGGTCTTAATGTTCTTAATACTTAATAAAAAAAACTTAAAATAAAGTTTTATTAAGCTTCTATTCTATTCATTTAGAGGTTTTTTTTCCATAGGGATTTTTGATTATTGTTTGACATTTTATCATGGAAAAACCGGCACAGCGTCTACAAATTATTCAATTCTATTACAAAAATTAGTGTTCTGCAAAGAATATGTTTTGTGCGTTTAGAGCACCTTATGGTGCACACGGCCTACCAAACTACTGTAAAATCAAAAACTTAAAAATTTAATTTTCATTATTATACCCGATGAAATAGACCATATCCAGCACGTAGTGAAAATAATATAATAGTGGTGTACGCGACAATCGTGATGAATTGATTTGGCGCCGTTTTTAACAGCTTTTTTGCTTGGCCGACATTCTAAATAGTTTCAGTCTTTGAGCTTTTCAAAAGATTGAAAAAAAATCACAGTTTTTGTCCAAAATTTTTTTTAGCAATAAAAGCTCATTTCTGGTTTAATGCCTACATCAATTTCTTCACTTATATGGAAATATTTAATTGGTAATAGTTTATTTTCTATACAAATTATTATTATATATTATTACTCTATACCTAGTCACGCCGTTTTTTTTTTCGCGGTTAGCATTCGAGGTATCGGGCACACTGAGCTACATAGAAGACATGTGTATGTTTGGATGAGTATATAAAGTAACGGATCTATTTGAAAAAATTACTCTGCATCACATTGTTAGAGATACCTATCTAACTTGTGAACACTTAGGCCGTCGCTTATTTTTTGATACCGTTACATGTTCTCTCTGCTGTACTGGCAAAATGCACACGCAACACTGATACACAAAAAAAGTGACACCACTAATATCGAGAATTATAAGCCAATTAGTATACTCTCCCACCTATACAAACTGTTAACTAAAATCATAACTAATAGACTTACAACTAAACTGGATTTCTATCAACCCACATAGCAGACAGGTTTTAGGAAAGGCTTTGGCACAGCAGACCATTTTCAAAGTATCCGCTCTTTAATTGAAAAATCCGTAGAATACAATATACTTCTACATCGTTTGTATACTACAAAAAAGCGTTTGACTCTATCGAGATGTGGGCAGTATTACAGGCAATGTCTAACGCACGTATCGACTCCAGGTATACCAACTTTATCAGATACATCTATGATAACGCTACTCTACAAATAAAAATTGATGACGACACATTAACAGACAAAGTTCCCATTAGAAGAGGGGTGCGACAAGGCAATACGATCTCACCAAAACTTTTCACGCTTGCAATGAAAAATATCTTTAAAAAACTAGACTGGAATAAAAAAGACATAAACAAAGATGGAAAACACCTTAACCATCTACGTTTTGCAGACGATATTATCCTTATTAGTTCAGATTACAGTGAATTAAAAGACATGCTCTTACAACTAAATACAGCATCTAAAAAAGTCGGTCTAAAAATGAACGTTAAGAAGACTAAGATCATGAGTGAGAATGAGACATCTATTATAGTAGAATGACAAATGGTAGAAAAGGCAACCAAGTATGTATATCTTGGCTATATCATTAAACTAGGAAAGGACAACCAAACGGAGAAAATATCACGCCGCGTAAAAATGAGCTGGGCAGCGTTCGGTAAACTAGGATACGTTTTAAAAAATAAAACCATCCCATACGGTCTAAAGCGGGAAGTTTATAACAAGTGTATCCTTCCCGTAAAAACGTATGGGCTCGAAACAACCACCCTCACAGTAAGATCTGCAAATAAACTCAGAACCTGCCAAAGATCCATGGAGCGTGCGATGCTTGGTATAAGCTTGAGGGACCACATCAGAAACGACAAAATCCGCAGAAGAACTGGCGTTGAAGACGTATATGTACGATTTGCAAACCTCAAATGGGGCTGGGCAGGTCATGTTGCCAAGCAGGATCCATCAAAATGGGCTATAAGAATCATACAGTGGAGACCTAGAACAACGACTCGCAGTGCAGGAAGATCCCTGAAAAGATGGAGGGACGATATCCGCGAGGTTGCTGGACAAAAATGACAACAAACAGCACATAAC
The DNA here is from genome assembly GCA_963932245.1 of Tachinus rufipes. NCBI lineage: Eukaryota > Metazoa > Arthropoda > Insecta > Coleoptera > Staphylinidae > Tachinus > Tachinus rufipes. The sequence continues at coordinate 60,589,830 of OZ010748.1, forward strand.
AGAAACATGTGGAAGAGTTTATGGGAAGCCTATCTCCAGAAGTGAACAAGAACAGGCTGAAGAAGAAGATATATTATTATACAGGTTGTTTCAAAACATGTGCCGGAAAATAGAAAGTGGGATTTCTTGGCTAATTATAATAAAAAAAATTACTATTAACATGATTTCGCAAACGCACCGTTTTTGAGATACAGGGTGTAAAAAATATATTTTTTTCATTTTTTGACAATATCTCAAGAACGAAAAGAAAAAGTAACAACATAATCAAAAAACCTTTATTTTACAAAACTAAGCAATAACATAAAAAACAAAAAAAAAATCACAAAAATTGTTGAAAATGACTTCCTCCTACGGTAACGGAGGTTTCCAACCTACGTCTGACGTACTCTTTCGAAAATGCCTGAAGTGTTTTGTATAATATTGCAGGATGCAATAATGCAATTTCTTAGTTCTTCATCAGTATTAACTGATGTAGTGTAAACTAAACTTTTTAAGTGACCCCACAAAAAAAATCCAAAACATTTAGATCTGGAGACCAAGGAGACCAAGCCTGTGGGCCTCCTTGACCTATCCAACTGTTCCTATATTGTTCATTTAAGAATTGACGCGCAACTGAACTAAAATGTGCAGGAGCACCATCGTGAATGAATCACATTTCGTTTCTTAATTGAACCAGGACGTCTTCTAAAAGTCCTGGCAGCTCTTCTTCAAGAAAATTACGATATGATTGACCATTTACCTTAAACGGCAAAAACTATGGACCTATTAAATGGTCTGCTACAACACCTGCCCAAACATTAACGAAAAATGTTTGCTGATGATAGAATTCCATTAGTGCATGCAGGTTTTTGTCGGCCCATACATGATTATTATGGAAGTTCATAATTGCATCGCGAGAATAATTTGCTTTGTCCGTAAATAAAACTTGTTCTAAAAATAGAGGATTTTGCGCAATTCTTTCTTGAAACTATAGCTATTTATTGTAGAATAACTATCATTTGGAGAATAGCCATAATAATTTTATTGTAAATAATAAATTTAATTTAAAAAATTAATAGAAATGATTTTTTACATCATCTCCCTAATATAAAATATATTTTTTCTGACAACACTATTTTCGTTACTAATAACATCATCAAAATAAAATTGGCTTACTTACTAAAATAACCATATTAAAAAAATAATACAATGTATAAAATAAAACACGCTACACTACTCCCTCCGAAGTGTAAAAAACTAAAAAAGCATTAACCACTAAAACACACGCAATGGTTAAATGAAACTGTCTTTTTAGTTTTGTCAAATTTAGCAACGGGCGCAGAAATTGTTGACAATTCTAAATAAGCTGGTTTCAATCGATCAATTGAAACCGAGTCTTGCTTGTAATTAAATTGAACAATAAAAAATTTCGACGTTCTAGAAATCACCAAAAAAAGTCCGGAAAAAGTAGGTTCCAAAGATTTTTTAACATGGTCATTTTGAATAAAAACATGCGAACATCTTGTTAAATCAGGGGTAATAAAAATTTTTTGTTTAGTAATCCTCGTTTGACAAGGTAACAATACGTTCATGGTTTCTCTTAGTTTCGTTAAAAACAACGGTAAATTTGGATCTGTCGGTACAATGTGATCATCATACTTCAGATAATGACCAGGCAAGTTTAAAGTAGTACCATAAACAAATTCTGCAGACGTGGCATTTAATGGATCCTTAACAATTGATCTAAGGCTTAAGAAAATTAAAGGTAACAAATCAACCCAATTAGGTGTTAATTTAGACATTTTAATAGATAATTTAATTTGCTTATTAAGTCTTTCAGTTAATCCATTACATTGTGGATGATATAAAGTAGTAGATTTATGATCAAAACATATTAATTTTCTAAAACCATTCCAAAAGTTCGAATGAAATTGTTTTCCACGATCTGTTACTACAGCTTTTGGAACTCCAAAACGGGAAACCCAAATATTCAAAAATTTAGCAGCACTTAAAGCAGTAATATCTTGTAAAGGAATGTCTTTAGGCCATCTCGTAAAACGATCAATACAGATCATGAGGTAACAATATCCGTTACAATTAGGTAAAGGTCCTACAAAATCGATATGAATAATCTCGAAACAAAATTTAGGTAAATCAAAATTTTGAATTGGACTTCTAGTGTGACTATGAGTTTTGTTTTTTGACAATCAATACAAGATTTTACGACATTTGCAATGTCAGTCTTCATATTTGGCCAAACATAGTTTATAGATACAAGTTTTTGTGTTGAATTAATTCCAGGATGTGATAAATAATGGAATTTGTCAATAATTGTTTTACGTAATGATTTTGGAATAAAAGGACGTACCATGTTATGAGATACATTGCAAATGATAGAATTGTCGTGGTTCCAGAATCAAATTTGTATTGTTTGAAATCAGTAGGTTTTGTAACTCTTCATCAATAAACTGTAAGTCGCTTAATTGACTAAAAAAATCTACAATTTCATTTATCTCATTTCTTGATAAAACATCTGCCACTTTATTCGAGGATCCTTTAATATAACGGATGTCTAAAGTGAATTGAGAAATAAAAGCTAAGTTTCTCATTTCTCGTAACGAGTAATGAGTAGAATTTTGTTTGAAAACTGAGATCAATGGTTTATGATCTGTTAAAATAAAAAATTCTCGTCCTTCTACCAGGTAACGAAATTTCTTGAAGGATAAGAAAATTGCCAATAATTCTCAAAAGTACTATATTTTCTTTCTGTTTTAGAGAAAGTTTTTGAAAAATATAAAATTGGTTGTTGAATACCATCAGCAGATACTTGTTGAAAAACTGCTCCTGCTGCAAAATCTGAAGCAATGGTCGACCATTATGCTATTCTTAGATTTATCTTTAAGAAAAACCAAAATTGTACGCTGACCTAACACTTCTTTAATTTTAACAAACGCATCAGTGGTTGACTGCGTCCAAGGAAGATCTTTAGAGTCTCTGTTAATTGTTGCAAAATCATTCAGCGGTGTAAGAATACTCGCACCTGATTTAAAAAAACGATGATAAAAGTTGACCATTCCAAGAAAACGTAATAAAGAACGATGTGTTGTTGGTTGAAGATAATTTAGAATTGCCTTAATTTTATCTTGTGCAGGTATAATACCTGATGATGAAATTGTATGGCCTAAAAAAGTAATTTCCTCAACACCAAACTTACACTTATCAGGATTAATTTTAATACCATTACTATCTAAACGTTCAAAGATTTCAAATGAGGAACACCTCATGTTCCTCCTGATTTTTGCTAAAGATTAAAATGTCATCTATGTATGCAAAACAGAAACTTAGATCTCTAAGAGTATTATCAATAAATCTTTGAAATGTTTGAGCAGCATTTCTTAAACCAAAACCCATCCTTAAATACTCAAATAGACCTAAAGGGGTCGTTATTGCTGTCTTTGAAATATCTTTCGGATCTATTGGGATTTGATAATATGCTTTAGTAAGATCAATTTTAGAAAAAAAATTACAATTAAAACAATTGTTTGTAAAATCTTGAATATGTGGAATTGGATAACGATCAGGTTTAGTAATTTTGTTCAAAGCTCTATATTCTCCACAAAGACGCCAAGAACCATCTGACTTAGGCACCATATGTAATGGTGAAGACCAATTGCTGTTAGATGGTCTCACAAAACCAAGGTCTAATAATTTCTGAAATTTTAATTTTGCTGTTTTAATTTTCTCTTAAGAAAGGCGTCTAGGTCTAAAAACTATAGGTGATCCTTCAGTTGTAATGCAGTGAGTTACATTGTGTTTAACTTTAACATTCAATTGCAATGGTAGAGTTATATTTGGAAAAAGTTTTAATAATTTGTTGTAAGAGTTTAAATTTCTGTTTAATAAAATTGGAGAAATTTTAGAAATATTCGATGAAACACCACTGCAAGAACTGAAAGATTTAAAATCTATTAACCTATTATTATTTAGATTAACTATTAAATAATAGTGTCTTAAAAAATCCGCACCAATAATAGAATTTCCTATTTTTGCTAAGATAAAACGCCAAGACAAGATTTTATTTAACCCTAAGTTGATTTTAACAGTTTGATATCCATAAGTTTAGATATGTGTACCATTTGCTGCTAAAAGAGTCATTGGATTTAATTTGAATTTTAACAAATTTTTGATAGCTAAAATACTAACTGCTGCACCTGTGTCGATCAAAAACTTATGTCTAGTATCTATATCAAAAATATAAAATAAACGACTAGGTAAAACCTTCAATGAAGCAGTCGCAACTTCCATTGGAATTATAGGTTTTTTGGTTTATAAGTACATGGTTGAGTAGTTGAAATAATTTTAGTCAACTCCTTAACTTGCTGTTCTAAATTTGAAATTTGCGATTGTAAAGAATCTTGATCATTTTCTTTTGAAATTGAATTAACTGAATTGATTGTTGAAATTTCAACAATTTTATCAGCCAATTTTGCCAAATCAGCAAGTGAAAGATTATCTGAAGTCATAAGAACTTTTCTTAAATCAGTTGGTAACCTTTGCAAAAAAAGTTCTTTTAAAATGTTATCATCTAATTTCTTAGCAGCCAGAAGCTGCAACAACTTACGAAAAAACTGTGATGGTGTTTTATCACCAATTTCTTCGTCAGTCAAGAGTTGTTTCAACGTCCGTTGCTCTAAAATCGAAGTTTTTAAAATTAATTCTGACTTGAGTTTTTCAAAGGGAAACTCTAAAGGTGGTTTAATAATTAAATCGCGTATTTCTACAGCCACTTCTGGAGCTAAGGTAGATACAACTAATTTAAATTTTGTCTTCTCAGACAAAACTTGATTTTGTGAAAAAATTGTCTCTAATTGCGGAAACCAAAATTTTGGGTCAGCGGCCCAAAATTGTGGTATCTTACAGTTCACTGTCTGAATGGCCAAAGGTACTGTCTCGTCTGGATCATTATCCATTGCGTTTGGTTAATGATTATTAATTTAAAAGGAAAAATACGGGAAAAATAAGGGAGTAGTGAAGTACAATTGCAAAATTAAAAAAAAAATATTTTAAAATCTACCTTAATAGTCCAATATTTAATTTATTATTTTTTCTTTTTAAAATAAGACCTGGTCATATATTGGAGAATCGGGATATCGGAGACCAACTCCAGGGGTCAACTCCAGGATTCCAAACGCCGCGATATCGGGGGTCAACTCCAGGATTCCAAACGTCGGGATAACGAGGGCCAACTCCAGGACCCCGTCACCAATTTATAGCTATTTATTGTAGAATAACTATCATTTGTAGAATAGCCATAATAATTTTATTGTAAATAATAAAATTTAATTTAAAATATTAACAAATTAATAGAAATGATTTTTTACATCATCTTCCTAATATAAAATATATTTTTTCTGACAATACTATTTTCGTTGCTAATAACATCAACAAAATAAAATCATGGCTTACTTACTAAAAAAACCATATTAAAAAAATAATACAATGTATAAAATAAAACACGCTACAAAACCATTGACAAATAGCTAATCTTTGCGGTAAATTCGCTGGTAAAAGGGCTTGTACTCGCTGTATGTGATAAGTGGTTTTTATTATCCTCCACACTGTAACGTGACTAAGGTTTAGGTTCAAAGCTATTCTTTTAGTGCTAGTTGATAGATCGTCTTCGATTTTTTGAAGAACATCTTCTTCAATTTGCGGAGGTAGCAGGCAAGGTCTCCCATTTCCTGCAGCTCTTTTATGTATACTTCCAGTTTGATGTAAACGTTTGTAAATACGAATGAATGTTCTTCCATTTGGTACCTGTCGGTTTGGAAACCTTTCTTGATAAATTTGACAAGCTTTTTCAGCATTTCCATCGGCAACGCCATAAACAAAATGCATATTGCACATCTTGCTATCACTGTAATTAATTGTTTTGCTATCACCACGCAAGCAAAATACTAAAAATATGCAAATTAATTAGGTAATAAAGATAATAAGTTTCCGCGATAATGACTCCTTTTGAAAAAAAGTTATTTACCAACTAAACGACAGTTGTCAATAACTGAAATGCATGTACGCTGACGACTAGATCAAAAACAAATGTTTTTATTAACAACAAAACATGTTGCTACTTTTTTTCATGTTTTTCATCATAAAATACCGTACTTTTCTAAAACGGTTTACGTTAGAGCTTTTGACTAGGAGCATCTTTTTTTGTAGAAAATATTGGTGGTTTACAATGTGCTTTCCGAATGCCAATTTTCCCAGTGTCATAGAAATTAAAGCCATAAAAACCTCACGCAACCCTAAAATCTCCGTCAATGGCACATGAAAAAAATTGAATAAACGCTTAAAACTAGCTAATATTAATCCTAAGATGTGTACAAAAGCTGAGTTTTGTATCTCACATGGTTCCTGAGATATCGTACAAAAATAAATAATTTTTTTACATCCTGTATCTTGAAAACGGTGCGTTTGCGGAATCATGTTAATGGGAATTTTTTTTCTTATAATTAGCCAACTAATCCCACCCTTTATTTTCCGACACATGTTTTGAAACACCTTGTATAATTATCCACAACCTTAATTTTTCTTTACAGACATTTATATTTAAAAAAAATAAGTTTATATTTAGTTAATAGTGTATGCAAGTATATTATAATGCCGTTTGTACAAACAACATCGTACAATTTGTAAAACAAGAAACAACGCAGCGATCTTGATGAAGCAGAATACCAAAATCCAAACAGAAATTATAGAATTTATATGCGATACAATCTTGGAATAAAAAAGAACAAAAATTCATGCACTATTCAAAACAAAACGCATAAGGAAAGGTGATCTCTCATATAAAAGATACACACTCAAATACACAGCTGGAGAAGGGCTGCTAATCAGTGAAAAATTTACCGAGAATATAGAAAACACATTCTATGTTAACAAAAAAATACTTAAAGTAGTTCTAGACATAGGCAGTGCAAATAGATCTGATTAACGTCTACTCCCCCGACACCCTCAAAAGCAAAGAAGAAATTGGCTCGTTCTACAAGCATGTGCTAAATACAAAAAAAGCAAAAAATAGCGGAGAAACTCTTACCTTATTCTGTGCACAAAAATGAGGATTAACAACACATGTTTTAACCATAAGCCATAACACAAAATAAACTTTGTCCAACACACAAGGACATTCATCCACGGTAGATTATATAATTTCAAATAAAACGGTAAATATATCATCGGACTACCAACTAGTTATGGCAAAACTAAGAATCAAAACACAATTGAAAAAAAAAAACCGTTTTAGTACGTAGGCAAAATGAACATCGAACTATTTAAAAACCCTGCAGTAAGAAACTTATACAAACAAAGGCTAGCACAAAAGATCAAAAAGCTAACTAATCGTAAAAACTACCTGGAGAAAAGTAAAAACAAATATCAAGACAGCCGCCAATAAAATACTACAACATCATCGCAGAATGCATACCCATACGAAAAGAACAACACGTTATACGACAAATAATTGAAAAATTAATCAAATATGAAAAACTGAAGTATATGTGCCTGAAAGAAATTGTTTGAATAATCAAAAACATGATTACCGACACAACCACCAGCATACTTATCAATAACAGCCTGTCTAAGGAAATCCCTATATCAGCAGAAATACGACATAAAGGCTCAAGTCTAATACTATTTAATCTAATTATTTACAAAATAATAGAAAACGTCAAGAACGCAAAACACGGTTTCAGAAATAATAAAGGAGGAATAACAATAGTGTACTACACAGATGACGCAATAATTGTTTTTAAAAACGAAGACAAACTACACAAATTCTACTTAACGGCCAAACAATACAATATGGTGAACACGAGACTTACAGAAGAACTAAACAGGAATGGAGGCCTGAGTGAAAACCAACACGGGTTCAGAAAAAGCCACTCTACACTGGATGCAATTAGACATGTTATGAAAGCAGTGGGTCATGTAGCTAAACACCCTGCACACAAATTTGCGGTGTTAATCACTTTTGATATAAAGAACGCGTTCAACTCGGTGCCCTAGAGGGGACTTATCTAAGAACTAGAGAAAAGAAGAATTTCAACATACCTCATAAAAATCCTATGCCACTATCTACAAGATAGAATCATAGAATGCAGCTCCTGAGGAACTCTGGAAATGACTTGCGGGGTGCCTCCGGGGGCTGTCTTGAGTCCCACCCTGTAGAATTTATATTATGATGGTCTACGGAGGAAACAGATAACACAGGGGTTTACCACAATAGCATATGCTGATGATCTAGCTATGGTTGTCAGGTAACAGTATAAGGGAAATAGAAGAGGAGGCACAGTGGGCGTTCTATAAGATAAGAAGGTAGATCAAAGGGGATACAACAATCACATCTCAAGGCAGCATCAAATACCTAGGAATGAGGATAGGTAAAAACTGGAATATGGGTCTTCATATAATAGAGGTAAAGCAAAAAGCAGAGAAACTTGTAATGGTCCTGACACGTATCATGCCTAATGTAGAGGGTCCAAGGGCGGACAAACGTAAAGTAATGAGTGCAACGGTGGACTCTATACTATTGTACGCCGTACTCATCTGGATAGAAAGCTGCAAGAAAAAAAAAACAGAATAATACTAGAACGGGCCAGGAGAAAAATGGCAATTAGAATAGCCAGTGCCTACAGAACGGTTTCGTCCTAGGCCATACAAGCAATAACGGGCACAATCGCCATACACCTTCTCGCCCAGGAGCGGGCCTAAAGTAAAGGGAAACAACCGAATGGACACAAGATACACAAGAGAGTGGAGACGATTAAAAAAATGGGATGCAGAATGGCAGTGCAAAGGTGACGTCGCCAGATGGACACAGACCCTCATACCCTTGGTGACACCGGGAGTAAACAGAAAATATGGTAACCTAAGCTACCACCTCACACAGATCCTAACAGGCCATGGATGTTTTGGATCATATCTAAAAAGAATGTGCCTAGCAGAACAGGACGAATGCCCCTATTCTGGATAGAAAGATACCCCGGAACACACACTAATGGAGTGCTCTCGCTGGAAAAGCACCAGAAAAGAGATGCAGCTAAAAGTCGGTAAAGAAATAACCGTAAACAACCTGACCCCATTTATGCTTGAAAGTGCATAGAACTGGAGGGCCATTGATGATGGCATACGGAGAATAATGACAACAAAATAGGAAGAAGAGAAAGCAAGAGCAGGAAGCCGAGGATAGTAGGATAAATAGAAGGTGTTCAGACTTTGTGAAGTAATACCACAACGGTAATCCCGCAAGGCTTGGAGAGCTTAGAAGTTCTAGGGTTTTTAGTGGGTATACCGGGTAACCGGGAGCTCCACAAAATGTGCGTAAGGCATTTTCTCCCCTCAATAAAAAAAAAAACATGGTGGTGCTATGCTATGCAGAAAACAAAAACATTGGTTGCAGCAAAAAAAAAACATAAGATGTAAACTGGTGATAAAACAGGTGATGTCCTTTAAATACCTAAGAACAGAAATAAGGACCCACCATCTCTGAGTGTTTTAAAGACATCATAAAGAAGATCTGGCTTCTAAAACGTGAAACAAAGAATAATCACATACGCTGCAGAAACCAGAGCAGACACCAGCAGAACCAAGAGCATAGCACAAACAACAGAAATAAAAACGCTCCGTAGCATCACGGGGCACACACTAAGCAACAAAATACCCAAGAAATAAAACAAATGTGCGACACGCCAGACATAGCAAAATGGACAAGACAGAGACGACGTGAATTAACCAAAACATCAAAAAAATGTAAAACGTAAAAATTGCCCCCCCCCCTTTGCTTTTTGTCTTAAAAAATGTAACTTTTTTTGTAACTCACTAAAGTTTTTAGGATATGATCAAGCTCGGAAAGCGGTTGGACCTATAAAAAAATTATTTTTTGTATAGAATTTTACAATCCTATACTTTAAGTCAATAAAAAAATATATGCAAAAACCATTTTATGTTTGGTTTAAAGACCCTACATAAAAGTGTACACAAAAATTTAGCTCAATATTATATTTTCTAAACATTTTTCTTTGCGTTTTTAGTTTTATTATGCATTTAGTTGATATATCTGTTGTAATTTCATTTTTTTAAATTAATTTTATAAACGTTATTTAAATTCTTTGTGAAGTTTTTTTTTCTTTAACAACCGTCGTAGCAAAAAAAATGAATTATTTAGACCATGGTATCCAATTATCAGTTTTGTAAGCCTCCGCAATTTGGTTTGTTTTATTTGATTTATTTAGTTTAGGTAGTTTGTGATGGTTTTACTGCGGATAAGTTGTTTTCCGGTTTTAAATGAGATTCTCAAAAGTACTGCAAGTTTTTTTAATAGTCGAAGCAAAGAGAATCTATCTAAATTTTTATTCTATGCACGTGTTTAATCAGGCCATAGTATTCAGTTTTCAGTTATCACTTTTGTAAGCCTGTGTAGATATGTTTGGCTCAATTATATGCACTAAAACTTTAAATTGGATGTCTGAAGCATTTTGAATGTACTACATCTAGCAACCTTTAAAAAGTAATATGAAATAAGTAACATGGTCAAAACTTTTTTATGTTCAAAAAGAGTTTTAAAGCAATTTTTTGCATTTTATAATTTTTTTGTACTTGCTAATTAACTGACATATAGTCAGTTTGCAGAATTTTTCTGATTAGTATGCATTTTAATATCAATGTAAAAATAGAGTTTTTAGTAATTTCTTTTGCATAAACCTGTTGACTATTTTATAACAATGGCATATCATGCTATATCAGACATTTTTGTTTTTATAAACTTGTTTTGCATTAGAGATTAAAATGGTTGAGTAAATTGGTGCAGAATCAACCTTGGTGGTATGAGTATAAAGTCTACTATCTAAATTTTTTATTTAAAAGTTTTTTTAAATTATTTGTGATAGGCAACTTGGGCACTGAATGTATGTTTTGAAGCTCATAGAGATACGTTAGTTTTACAGCAAATAGTTAAAGAAGAAGTATACGTTGATTCTGTTTACTAACTGATTTCTAATTCTGGATTTCTGATGAGATGTTGACTTGTTTAGATTACACAGATTATTTTTTTTAGTAAGCACCAGTTGCAAACATAATTTTTAATGCAAATGTACAACTGTTTTTTTCATATTGCTACCCTTTTAATCTGTCACCAAATAGAATTTATTTGGCTAGTTTTTATAATGCAAATATATGGGCCACAAATGTTATAGGCATTTCTCTGCTTCTTTTTATAATTTCAAAATATTTTAATATTAAATATGCAGTATTGTTTTAGATTATTTGTACATTTGCACTAATCTAAAATAAAAAATATATTTTTAATCAAATTATTTTGTTATTTAGACATTAATTAATATAAATAATAAATAAATCATATTAATTGATATCACATGTTAACAGTAGTTTTTGTAAGAATTGTTTATAACAATCAATTTACTGTATATGATTTTATTTATATATTTATAATTTAGGGTGTGAATAAGTACATTGATAAGAAGTTATTTAGATACTTCACAACTGTTTAAGGTTATTCACACATACGCCAAAGAAGTCTTATAAGTGTGTAAAACAAAGTACATTAGCGTTGAGGTCATTAATGTACTTGACTGTTGTAGCATACCAGGTACGCTGCTAGAATTGGGGTTGTACTTGGCTGTAAAAAAATGGTTTTTTATAAACTGGCATGATGCTTGTGCACTAAAATTTGAGCACTTGGGGTTGCACAATAACAGCAAAAGGTTGTCAAACTTACACTGGCTACTTAGGCTTTGAGGTTGTATGCAGGGCACATTACGTTTGTAAAGAACAGTTACAAACACACTGGTCTTATAATATACCTTAAGGAAATGTTAATTAGGTGATTGAGATATAAGGATTTAGGCATTACTACCAGTTAGTCCTATGCTAGAGAAAAATTATATGTTTGTTAACTTTTTAATAATTATGTGCAGGTTTAATTTATAGAAAAGTAAAACTAACAATTGAATACAAGAAGACGAGATGGACAGGATTGGCACAAATGGAGCGCAGTGAAGCAAGACCAACTGGAATAGAAGTCGTCTGAGGGACAAAGCAAAGAAGATCAGTAACTTTAGCGCAGTGAAGAGATGCGGTCGAATTATTTGACGGCAATGATACTAAATTATCATAAATAAGTTATAATTCAAATACGACGTTCAAACACGGTGTGGTGGTTGGGAGGTTTAGCATTCATGACATTTTCTAACAAAGTTGTTAACTGTAAATTAATAAAAAAAATTAAAAAAAACAATTTTTATAAAATTTATAAAAAACATCATTTCGGAGCGTTACTTTAATGTGTAAACAAACAATTAATTAATTGGAATAATTATCCACTTTTTGCAGCATTTGCCATGGCTGGTGCGCAATATTCATACTAGAATATAGACACATTTTCTGCTTTTTGTACAATATACTATCAAAAGTTTTGGTCTTACAACAATAAACCGTATTATTATATATTAAGACCGGTTTCGGCGGTTAGGCTATCAAAAGAAAAAACTGATGATGGCCTAACCGCCGAAACCGGTCTTAATATATAAAAATAAAATCAGCACAATAAAGTATAAAATGTTTATTAAAATACCCTAACCTCAATTAAGCAAAATTGTTGAAAATTTTATAGAATTAATTTAGTTTTTCGTTTTAGACACACAAAAATATGTTTGGTTAAATTTTTTATTTAATTCTCATTTTTAAGTTAATGCATAATTATCTGTAGTTTATGAATTTTGCTCATTTTGCTTAAGAACAAATTAGTAAAAAATCAGACACAGATACCCATATTGTCTGAAAACTTGTAAGGGACCCCTACCGTTAATTTTCTAAAGTGACTAACACTAATAATATGTGCTACAACTCACAGTTAGTGTTTTAGTAATAATAATAATTTTTTATTTACGGTATAAGTAAAACCATTTACATCTACATAAAAACACTATGAATATAAACAATATGATACATATATAAAATAATCAATATAAAAAATAGAAGCAAAAGATCGACATAAAAAACATAATGTAATATAAAATACATAACATTTAATCAATATGACTCAATTGAATCTTAAACATAAATTTAGAACAAAAAAAAATTAAATTGTTTGTTAAACAGTTTCAAATCTACAAATTCTACGAATGGGGTTGTGAAATCCATAATTAGTAGAATGTGTAATTTCTCTAAATAATGAAGTCTGCCTGGTACGTCGTTTACTACCAGAAATGTTGAATGTAAGAGATACAAGTAACTCAGGACAGTCTACTTCAGACATTACTAGACCACCCAAAAATGAGAGATCTGATCTTTTTTGCCGAAGTTTTAGTGACGGTCAATTGTACAGTGAATTGCGATCAAAACTAACCGACAATATACCAGATATATAGGACAAAAGACAAAAAAAATTGTTTTGAACACGTTCAATATTCTGACTATGAATTTCATAGAAAGGGCACGAGACTGACGGAACATACTCTAAATGAGAGCGCACCAATAGTAATATAAGAGTACTTGGAGAAAGATCAGCTGACATCTTCAGCATTTTTATAGCACAATTACACATGTAGCTGATATGCTCAACAAATTAAGTTTAAAATCAAAAATTACAACAAGTCTTTAATTTGTGTCACTTGTTGTAGTACCTTGTTATCGATAATATAATCGTACAAAATTTTGCTTAGCGTTCTATTAAAACTAATTGCAAAACAATTATTAACATTAAACAAAAGGTTATTAATAAGACACCAAGCATTAACAAAGTCTAAATCTTGCTGTAAAAGATTACAATCATCGATAGATAAAATACTTCTATAAATTTTTAAATCATCTCAAATAATAAAAATGATGATAAACTAATACAGTCAGAAAGATCATTGATAAAATGTAAAAATAAAATTGGTCCGCAGTGAGATCCCCGAGGAACACCTGATGGAACTAAAATAGGTTGTAAAAGAAAGTTATTAATTTTTACACACTGCGTTTGGTTTTTCAAAAAACGAGATAACCAAGAAACCATTGCATTATGAAAACCCAAGGCACAAAGCTTAGCAATCAAAATATTGTGGCTTACACAATCAAAGGCCTTCGAAAAGTCGGTGTAAATAGAATCAACTTGAATTTTGCATTCAAATGCGTTTAAAATGTAATATTTGTAAGAAAGTAGATTGGTAAGTGTAGATCGACCCTTACAAAACCCATGCTGTTCTTTACTAAAATACTTTTACAGATCCAATGTATTTGACCAGTTATAATTTGATCAAATAATTTTGGGATAGCAGATTGAATGCACATGTCTCTATAGTTTGTAATATTTTTTTTAGCACTAGATTTATGCAATGGCATAATATAAATTTGTTTTCATACATCAGGAAATTTAGTTTCATTTAATCAAGCATTGAAAAGTAAATGTAATGGTTTAGCTATTGAATAAATACAATTTATTAAGAGCATAGAAGGAATACCGTCAGGTACAGTGCTTACATTAGATTTAAAGCTTGTAACTCCATTAAAAATATCTAGTAAACTGACTGAGAAATTTGTAAGAATTACTTTTTTATCAAGCTTAAAACAATGGAGTTTGAATTTGAGAATTATAATCGGAAAAGAAAAAATCTGCAAATTTGTTTACAAGATCGTCACCATTATTACAGGTTTGATCACCATAATACATTATAGCTTGAAAAGCATTAGTTTTCCTAGCTTCATGATTTGAATTAGACCAAATGTTATTCTTGGTGCGTAAAATGTACTGCTTGTAAAGACGTGCGTTCAGATTTTTGCATGAAGTCCGAAGAGAATCAAATTCATTGTAATCAGAAAGAAGTTCTGAAGTTTTAAATTGTTTATGTGCTACTTTTTTTAGTTTAGTAAGTAAAATTAATTCCTTGCTAAACCAAATAGGGAAGTTGTTGTCATGCCACACTCTTTTAGGTACATAACAATCAATTGCATAATACAAAACAGAATAAAATAAATCAACACATACATTAATATCACAGTTGTTAAAAATAACAGACCAATCAACGTTCAACAAAAAATCATTGATTGCGCTGAAGTTCGCACATCTAAAATCATTAAGAACGTAGTTACAGTTTAAAATATCACAAGAAGTATCACATTTGACATCTATCATATAGGCATTATGATGTTGACTTATAACTAATAAAACATCTACAGCATTTATCACAGTAATATTATCACAATCATTAGTAAAACACAAATCCAAAATTACATTCATCCTATTTGGTATGGTTATACATTAAACATAGTTTAAAAATCCAAATAAATTAGCAACTAAATGTCCAGGTTAGTTTTCGTTACAAGTAACTTCAGTTCCAAATTCATTATTTAGCCACGTTGCTTCTGGTAATTTGTAATCTTCCAGTTGAATTAATTTACTATTAGGAAAGACATCAGCAAAAGATTCGACGGAGTAGCAGTGGTCAACATATTTATCAATAACCGAACGAAGAGAAAAATAAACTGCATTTAAATATGGCGGATGTAGTAATGTACACGTTAGATGACTTCTAATCGCAATTAATACGCCACTTCCGTTTAATTTAAATTTAGTTAAATTAGACTAATCACATCTAAATAGGTTATAGCCAGTTAATCTTAATTCTGAGTCAGTGATGTCTTCAGATAGCCAAGTTTCGGTTAAAACAATAATGTTATAACTTGACAAAGCTACAGCTAAAAAAAGTTTTTTTAGTTTGGTTTTTATACCTCCAACGTTTTGGTAATAAATTGAGAGGCCGTTGGTATTCCTGGAGACGGGTCCAAACTGTTGAGCAGAGTTAACTTCCAAAAATCCCTTGCCGGAGTTGCTGGTAAATTTTGTGGTCGGCTTTAGTTAATAAATTTCTTGACAGCAATGTTTGCCGGCCAAAAGTTTTTAGAAAAAACTAAACCAGCTTGATTGATCAATCAAAACAGATTGTAGTTTAGCTTTGATATAGTTTGCAATTTCAGTTTTATTTGTTCCACGCTTAAGTTTTTACACATGCACATATGAAGGGGGATCGTAGGCTGGCAGCTGGTCATTGTCTGGACCACATCCAAAAATCGTTAGAGTTTTGTGCTGTACTCTAGGTTTAATTAATTGTGAACTACTAGTAGTGGTAGAAGTACTAGATAGAATTGTTTTTGCCGGTGGCAATTGAATTAAATCCGTATTAATAACAGACTTAATAGAAGCAGGCTCAAGTAGACGGCAAGATTTTAAGTCTAAAATTTCCATATCTTTCAGAGCTATCTTTTCCTCCAAAAAATTTTGTCAGTTAAAAGTTTATTGTTATAGCGAACTTCATCTAACAATACTTGATACAACATGATGTTTTCTTTGTATAGTTTGCATAGATCAGATTCCGATTTAAAATCAAATAAAACAACACCACAATGACATTTTTTTGTAGCGAATAGCACAGCTGTTATGGCAAATAACTTGTGCTATACTGTTACACTTGCAAAGGCCAGTCATAGTAAAAAATGTAAATGTAAATATAAATGTGAATAAAATAAAATTGGTAATGCAACTTTGGTTTTTTTTCACGTCGTCAAAATTTAAAAAAATCCTAACTAATTGTCTAAGCTAATATTACCAACTTTAAAGCAAAAAAACCATTTTAACATGCTTTTTTCTAAATCTTTTTTTTTCAAATAGATCTTTTTTGAAGTACATAGTATAATGTGGCGTATATATGTATGTATGGCTTTTAACGCACATTTTGAATTTCAATTTGTAGCTTCACTGGTTGAATATCAAAGGTATTTTTATGTTCTTGTGACATATTAAGTTATTCTTAAATATCACACTTTTAAAAATAAATAAACAAAATATTTTTATTCAAAAATTATTTTATATCAGGTACCTAGGTACCTATCAATTAAACCTTTAATTTAAACAACAAAACAATGTAAAAAACGTCGTATATTCATGATTAACAAATTTACTACTATAATTTTTTGTATCAGTGCCATCTTATATGCCATGAACTTATTTTATTCCAGGTTGAATATCTTAGAACTTATGTCAATCAACGGTTGTATATAATCTTATTAACTTTCAATCCAGCCATTAACACAATAAACGCCACTGCGATGAGAAGATGCTATACCATTTCTTCTAATTGATTTAGGGCCGCTTTTACAATCTTCGGATAAATTAATCCACAGTTATACCTGGTATAACACGCAATGCATTTTACAAATGCTAAGTTAGTTCATTCTCTAGGATAACCTATTGAAACGTCAATTGTGCCGTAACTTGTTTATAAGCAAATTTAGATTGTCTCCTCTATAACGTAAATTTGTTTAAATCAGATAGTGACAACAAAAAGTCAAAAATTGGAGCAACAAAATCTACTTTTTTCTTTATTTATTTTTACGAATATAATATGTGCGGCGCTTACGAGGTTATGTGCGTTTACTAGGTGTAACTACTGCTCCGAGCACCGGATAAGTTAATCCCGGTTTATTCCCCTCCAAACCTTAACTATGCTTTAACTGGGGATTGTAAAAGCGGCCCTTATGCTAATAAACCAACAATAAATGAGGTCTAGAAACTCATTGTTTAAATTATAAGTAAGTAAGTAAGTAAGTAAGTAAGTAGTATTATTGTTAAACATGACGTCGTACAATATAAATTTTTAAACTAACTTAAACTTATTATTTATAATATAAAGAAATACAATAAAATACAGCGCATTGCAAAACATTACCATACAATACAATACAAAATACATCATACATATAAAACAAACTGTATAGTTCAAAATTTAAAACTTAAAGCTAATATAAAAGTTATTGAGGATATAAAAAATTATTTATACTATAAAAAACAAAAATTTGTTAATAATGTTTGGCACTTGTTCTAAATTTACGGTAAGTTTTTTTAGACTTTATATTTACAGGTAAAGCATTAAACTTTTTTTTTCCGTTATAAATGAAGAAATTCTTGCAAAGAGTAGTGTGAAGAATAGGGAGTTTAATTTGATCTAGACACGTGAACTTGATTGAAAGTTTTTCTTTATGAGACAAACAGTTTCAAAGATAGTTAAAAAAAGCAACGTTAATATTTTATGCTCTTTAAAAAGTGGTCTACAAGATATTAAATTAATTTTTATAGAACGTAAGATTCTTAATGATCTTTTTTGTAAAATAAAAATTTGATTAATCTGTTTTTTTGACAAGCAAGCAACTCTAGAATGCAGCACCATACCGTAGGTACGCTTCTATAAGAGAAAAATTTATCCACATCGTAACCTAATTGTTTAATGGTTCTTTTAATAGCGTAACAAGCAGCTGATAATTTTGCAGTTACATAGTTTATTTGATCTCACCACCTTAGTTTATAATTTAATTTTAAGCCAAGAAAAACAACCTGATTGAATTGAAATATTTCATTATCTCCTATATTTAAAAGTGGCAAGTCACTACTAAATGAAATAAACTGGGAATTTGGCGTTGAAGCTTAGTAAGTTGGTCACCAATTTCTTACGGAGAATAAATCTTGTTCAATAGTAGTCGTTAAGCCAGCAAAATATTTGCTAGACCATAAAATGTTAGTATCATCCGCAAAAACAGTAAATTTTCCAAATAATTTAATGTTCAATAAGTCGTTGATATACAGAAAAAACAAGAAGAGTTAAAATGGTTTCTTGTGGAAAACCCCTAGTAATGTTTAAATTGCTGAATATAGAAGATTTTAATTTGACAAACTGGCTTCTGTTTAAAAGATAGTCTCCAAACCAAAAAAAGACCTTTACAACCATAATGTTCAAGTTTTTGCAGCAGTATTTTGTGATCCACACAATCAAATGCTTTTGCCAAATTACAAAACACTGCTTTAGCAACATTGCCAGTGTTATGTTCCTCATAAACGTGGTTAAGGAAATTAAGTATTGCATCAGCGGTATTTTTATTTTTATTAAATCCAAATTTAATACCAGAAATGACGCATTGTTTTTATAAAAATGAAAATATTTTGATTTTAACTATTTTTTCAATTATTTTACTAAAACAAAAAAATAATACAATTGGCCTGTAATGGCTACAAACATCTTTGTCACTTCTTTTATATAGTGGAAAAACACAAACTGTTTTTAATTTGGATGGAAAGAAACCTTCTTCAAAAGAAGTATTTATCAGATTAACAAATAAGCTAAAAACATTTACTGGTAGTTCTTTTATCAGCAATATAAAAAAACCATCAAAATCTTTTGACTTTTTATTTTTAAACAAGTTGCAAATTGATCTGATTTCATATGAATCAGAGTTAAAAATAGCAAATCTACTATTGTTGTTGTACTTTGCTTTAATAAAGAAATCTATGGTTGGTTCCAGAGATAGAATAATTTTATCTGTGGAAGATGTAAAATATTTGTTAAATTTATCAGGAGAAATAGTAGCTTCTATATTTGAATGTTTCTTATTGTTTAATTCGTTAATTATTTACCATGTCTTTTTAGCTTGATTATTAGAACTTTCTATACAATTTCTATGAAAAATAAATATGGCTAACTTAGTAACATTTTTATAAATTCTACGATACTTATAAAAAGAAATGATGTTGAAATAGTAAACTTCTTTGCTAAGTTTAAAAATCAAATATTTTTAGCAAAAATTCTGATGCCAGTTGTTGTCCAGTATTTGCCCTGTTTAATTGTTTTTAAAGGAATAGTGTCATTAAAAATTAGCTGAATATTAACAAAACATTGATTAAACTTCTTACTACTTGATCTAACTTGCTTATCATCCCAATTAAAATAGTTGTAAACATTATATTTATATTTACTTATATTACTTTTTGAAAATTTAAGAGTACAGTACATTGTAGGGCTTTTATAAATTGGTTTAGATATAGTTAAATTACAAGAAATGGCTTCATGGTCGGAAAGTCCAGCGTGCATGATTAAGTGCTCTTCAATGTTTGAACATAGATAGTCTATTAAAGTAGCCGACATTGCAGTAATACGAGTGAAAGAGTCAACATGTAGTTTAAAATTGTAGCTATTTAATAATTCAATCATTTGTTTACTATTTCTGCATTTAACATAGTAATCTACATTGAAATCACCTCCTACTAAAATCTTAGAACCTAAAGAAAAGCGATCAAATAAACTAATAAAACTGTTAAAAAAATATCAAGATTACCTTCTGTAGATCTATAAATACAAACTATATTTAAATTAAGAGATTTAGAAAAAACTATTACAAATTTAAAGTGTATCTCTGTAATAAAGTTGTCAAAATCATTAATTGGTACAAACAAGTTAGGTAGTTTAGACAATATTTTAACTCCACCATGCAAAATTTTGGAACGTGAAAATTTAGATATATTTGGTAGTTTTTTATTTTGATTTCTTCATATTGTTTTAACCAAGTCTCAGTAAGAAGTAAAATATCAGAATGTCCGCTCCCAATGGCCTACTATATTACTTATCTGCTTTATTGAGTAGGAAGGGGACAGGGCTTCTCTTGCCGCCGTAGCTCAGTGTAGACGGGGGTGGTAGAAAGTGAGCGCCACGGGATCTCTTTTGAAGTCCATATCAATAATTGATCACACCTTCTAAAAGGTAGAACCCAATACCATGTATTGATGTGAATAAAAGATAAAAAAAGGCCATGTTATCTACAACTATAATAAAAGTTAAATATATAAAATAAAACAATTAAAAAGAAAAATTTATTTAAAATATCACAATCTAAAACAAAAAAAATTAAAAATTACTCTCTCTGTTATCATTATTTTCATTTAATTACTTAAAATGACAAAAACTAGAAATGCTAAAAATACTAACAAAAAAGAATATTCAAGTAAAAGCGAAGAAGAAACAACAAATAAAGATATTATGGAAACTTTAAAAGACCTAAAAAAATCGGTGGAATACTTGAACAATAAATTCGATGAAGTTTTGAAAGAAAATAAAGAAATAAAAAAACAATTAAAAAAAGCAGAAAAATCAAATGAAGAACTAATAGAAAAAAATGAAATTTTAGAAATAACATTAGAAAAAACAGAAAAAAATAAAATAAAAAACAATGTCATACTAGTAGGAGTTGACAAACAAGAAAAAAATGATAAAACGGAAAAAGTTGTAATAAAGATAATAAAAGGATGTGTTTAATCAAACATAAAAAAGGAACAGATAAAATCAGCCTATAGAAAAGATACTATGAACGAAAAAAGTCCAATAATAGTTGAATTCAAAAACAAAGAAGATAAAGAAAATATACTAAAAACTCAAAAAACAATTGAATCAACCACTACTCTAGAATGCGAACTAAAAGGAAAAACCAATGATATATATATAAACAAACAATTAACAGCACAAACAAATATGCTGTTTTATAAAGCAAGAGAACCAAGAAAGGTGCTTAAATATAAATACCTATGGACTTGAGATGGAAACATATACATAAGAAAAACAGAAGCAAGTATAAAAATTAAAATTAAAAATCTTTCCGATATAGAAAGTTTAGAATTAAAAAAAAAAAAAATCCAATTATAAACTAAATAAATAAATACAGAACTAAAATGTATACTATATATCTGCACAACGCAAGAAGTGTAAAAAACAAATATCACGAAATTGAACTTATACCTACCATACACAATAATCCTTCACTAATTGTTATAATGGAAACTTGGCTTAAACCATATAACCAAGAACAGTATACTTTAGAAAATTACAATGTAGAATACAACTCTAGAAACACAAAAGGAGCAGGAATTGCAATGAATATTAAAAAAGGTAAAGAATATAAATTAATAACTTGTAAAACAATCAAAGACATACAAATATTAACAATACAACTAAAAGAGGAAAATACTGCAATAACTCTAATATACAAACCACCTAGAATAAACTTTTAAGATCTTAAAACTACATTAAAAACAATATAATCAACAGAAAGAAACCACAAATAATAATAGGCGATTTAAACGTTAACATTGCAGAAAATGATAATACAACAATAGAATACAAGAACATGTTATTAGAAAATGGATATAAAATAGTAAATAAAACATCTATAAAATACTACACAAGAAAGAATCCAGATCCAAATGGAAAAAATGCCATATTAGATCATGTTATTACAAACAACAAACAGGAAATAGAAGATTTAAAAATATTACCTTCGAACATATCAGATCATTGTGAATTAATAACCAAAATAAAAAGAAAACAAAAAACCAAACAAATATATCAGTACTTTGAGCACACACTCTCAGATTACAAAAAAATGACAAAAGATATCAATCAACATGTACACAAAAGATATAAATAATTTTCAAGAACTATCAAAAAAACTGCAAGCAATTATAGAAAACAACCAAACCAAAATAAGAATCAAACAAACAGAAAAAAGCCCATGGATCAACAAAGAAGCGTTGGACAATTTTGAAAAAAGAAACAAACTACAAAAAAATCACCTTAAATATCCAAATAATAAAACAACAAAAAATAAATATTACAAACAGAAGAAAAAAACTACAAACATCATAAAGAATACTAAAATGTTATACTATAAAAGAAAATTTCTAACTAATAAAAATAACCCCACAATAATATGGGAAATAATAAATAAACAACTTAACAAAAAAACTCTAAAATTAAACAACATTGAAGAAATAGTAAAACAAGATGGAACAAGAACTAAAAAACCGATAGAAATAGCAAACGAAATAAATGAATACTTTACAAATATTGGAAAAACTCTAGCAGAAAAACAAATTACAAGAACGAGCAACAAAACACATACAACCACAATAAAAAAGAAAATAACCGACATACATTTTAAACACACATCACAAGAAAAAATCCACAAAATAATAATAAAACTGATCACCCGGCTTTGACAAAATTACAAACAACCTAATAAAACAAAATGAAACAACACTATCACCAGTTTTAATACACATAATAAATAAAGTCATTGACACAGGTATATATCCAAATTACATGAAGAAAACAATAATAGTGCCTATACATAAAAAAGAAGATAAAACAAAACCAGAAAACTATCGACCAATGTCTCTACTATCAACATTAAATAAAATATTAGAAAAAGTAATCCATATTAGACTAACAGAACATATAAATCAAAACAGTATAATATACAAACAACAATATGCTTTTCAACAATACTCGGGAACAACAACAGCAGCTTATGATCTTGTAGATCACATAAAAAACAAAGTAGATCAGCTTTTGATACGGTATCAAAATCAAAGCTTATAGCAAAACTAAACGCGATAGGAAAAAAAGGCAACGAACTGAACACATACCTCAAAGACAAACCACAAAAAACAAAAATAAACTCTATAGAAAGCGAACCGATGCAAGCTGAATACGGAATTCCACAAGGAGGAATCCTACCGCCGACATTATACATACTATATACAAATGACATATTAGAACTAAAACTACACCTTACATATATGCCGACGACTCTTGCATTATATACTCAGAAAAACAAAACTAATATTTATTAGAGAGTACAACTCTAATGTTAACATAAAAAAAATTATTAAAGAAAATCTACTATTTCAATGACTAAATTTCATTGGTATTGTTAAAGGGGTCGTACACAAAAAAAACTATAATAAATTGTAACAATAGTTAAAACCCAAAACAAAAAAAGAAGTCAAAGTCAAGCAACTTGCCAAACCATTAAATTAATGACAATAATGCGTCTTTACAAAATCTTGAGTTGAATGCGACTAGTTAGGATTTGGATACACCGTTCAAAAAAAATAACTAATTGTTGGAGTACAATAAAATTTTGGTAAAATAATAGACTTGAAATATCTGTGCAACAGTACAGATAAAAGTTAAGTAAAAGATGGTGTTATGTCCCTATGTCCGGAATAGTGCTATCCCTGCACAAGACCCTGTAATAGAATGGTTTAACCTGACACAGATAATTCACGTCTTAACAATAAAATTGTACCTTTAAATTCTAATGTTTAAAATCAAATAAAATTTAAAATGACTTATAGCTAAACTTATGTTCATGAGAACCTTCGTTCTCAAACATGGATATAATCAACTACTTATGTAGCCCGATATTCAATTGAACCATCGTTTTGAAATTAGTTAAATAAATTTAATGACATTACCTATCCTTCAGTTGCCAGTTGAAATATGACGGTTAATACAATAATAAAATAGTTAAAAAAAAAACTGGCTAACTGCTTAATAATTAATTTTTGTTAATCGGATATTCAACAAACTACACATGAGAACTAATACAAATCCAAGAAAAGAACGGCTCTTTCTAACCAGACCCAGTTACCACAGCTCCTGAATATCCTGATCGATTGTTGTTGGATCTCGACTTCTTTCTCACCATTATATAATAATAATTCCCAAATTCTAATCCACTCGTTATCACTTTGGCTAGTCAAGCTCACTCAAGCATACAGCATGAAATCAGATTTTATATCTAGTCTGAAGATAAATGTAAATGCGAAGTCTATAACCACAAATTAGAATTAATTAATGTTTCTTTACCTTAAACTTTTATCCTACCTAAGTTGTAGTGCGGTTTCAAAGTGTCCGCGCGTGGTCCACGTGGGGTCATTAATCCGCATAAAGCGTTGTGTTCCACATTGCCACTAATTATTCCAAAAATTTCTAATTGATAAGAAACCAAACATCTCCCCATAAACTGTGCACACACAAACGTCTTCTAAAGCAGTTAATCGGCTCCGATAGCCATGAATTTATTCCATTTGCTCTAAATGAAGACGGACACCCACGTTTAATGGATCACGATTCGCGAGAATATGATGCGTTATTTAATTTTCACCAGATTTTGCAACAACAACGTGAATGCTGTCACTTTTCCATCAATACACAGTAATGCCAACCACGCCCGGTCTAGGCAACTTCACGCCGCCCAATCAACATGGCGTTTGACAACAACAGTGACAGTGCTTGTGTATACTGGAAGGCATCACAACATCAACGGATTAAATATTAGATAAATGGTAAGTAACATTAATTAAGCAATAATAAAATAACTCCCTTAATAACTAAGATCCAACTAAGATGTGAGCATATAATACCTCACGTAACCTAATCTACTAATAACAACAAAAATTGATTGATAATCTGACTTATTGTCACTAAACAATTTCTAATTATAATTCCCACTAATAATAAATATAATCAACCAATAACAATTTTATTTTTCCAGATTTACATTAGTAGAAAGAAGTTAGCGGAATCCAAGATCGGCTAACTATCGATATCAGATGTCATCCAGCAAGTAACTACCAATATCGACAGGTAAGCAACGAATTAATTAACTTCACTTTATTCCTTACATATATGTACCAATTAATAAGTTCTTATTAAGTTGAAAACTATTAACGACATTAATCGTTTCAGGTCCAAGATGTACATTTGGATCCCGACCTCAAGATGAAAAATGGACCGTAACAAGAAAAATTCAAATGTTCTAAAAATAAGTACAAATTGTCTACTTTATTGCAAAGTGACTGAATATTTAAAACAAGTGCCGTTAGTTTGATACATCTAAAAAATTGTCAGAACTATCGCTATTATTATCAGAATTGTTAGAACAATGCAAATTAATTGGAGTAATTAAAATTATGATTTTTTCTGTTGATGCATTCATACAGATATGACTTCCTTCCCCATAGTTGCTAGTTGATGTTGTTTGACTAATTAATATTTTAGATAAATTAGCATCAAGAATTGGTGGTACAGTTGTTAGAGCTAAATTTAAATTTAAATTTTCAGACAGGATGTAGGGTAAAACAATTGAGTTGATAAAATGAGACAACAGTTTAAATTTTCCTAATTTAGATAACCATAGTCCACTTTGTGTAAAATGGCGAATACTATTTAAAATAACATTTGAGTTGATGTATGAGATATGATCATTTTTTTTTTGTAAGTTAAATAAAATCTTATTATTATTAAAGATAACATTATTATACGAATCATTATTTTTAATATAAGTTCCTCCTATTAAGGTTAAATTTGTGTGAGAAATTTTAGCAAAATGATTAGATAAAACAAATTTATCAAAAACATTATTATTAAGGGCTTCATGACAACTTCCAAAAATTATTATATTATTTGCTTTTGAGCACGATTTAGCGACATTATTAATATTCGAAATAATATTATCGTACAATGCAAAAGGCTTAAATAAACATTGGGTCGAGTAGCTTGAAAACATTTTGATTTTAATAATAAGTGCAGTCTTTTCCGTTATTATCGACTAAAATAATTAACTTTGGTTTAACACAGAATTTGTTAAGAACAATTTTAGAGTCGTTTATTGACTTTACATCAACATTAAATATATCGTCTTTGATTATTAATTCACTATCAAATCAATAATAGTCCGGGAGCTGGTAACGAAAAAGTGCAAGAGTTTAGGAAACACTGATATTTTGAGATCGGACTGTTTATTGGTCATAGAACGTCTCTGCAAAGTAAGCACCCCAGGTGTCGGGACACCTGGCAATGGCACGCTAAGAAAGTGTAATTTTAACACCTTACTTAGCGTACCCAAAAATTGTTTTGGAAAAGCTGAAAATTCATCGGCAGATAGTCGATGCATTACAAAACCTTAATCAAGCAGTCAGACAGTAATAACCAAACGCACGGCGTCAGCACAGTTGCGTACATGCTACAAGAACTAATTTATTGCAAATGATTAGAAAAAGCTGAAAGTTGGGTATATGTCAAATTACGTAATTAAATTTATAAAACAAACAGTCAGACATAGTTTTTATCAGAACCCAATCAGTCAGCACCCAATTGAAGTCGTGATAAGGCGCGCACGCTGCTTGTCGTAATTAAAGGTTTTTGACCGATCAATACGTAATTTTTACATTTACTTATCATTAAAAAAATATTTAGTATTTATTTATGTTTTATTCAAGATTTCATGTCATCATCGCTGATCATTTTGTCGTTTTCTTCGTCGCAATCATAATCCGAGCCGTGTGAGGTTCCTTCTGTTTCATTTGCTTTTTCCGTCACATCGTCTGTTGCACCAAACTTGTTTTCTATACATAAAGAAATATTCAATGTTTAGTCAGTTAAATGATATGTTTATGAGTAAAATATTTAACTGTAATCAATAGTACAAAAAATTACCTGTAGTAGTAATATTTGGTTGAATTAGAACGTCACTGATAAAGTTGGGCAGTTGACTTCTTTTATGACAGTTGTAGTCATATTGCCCATTGATTTCTAGCCAACCGTTTTCCACTGCAGACAATTGAGTTAGCTGTTTTTTTATGTGCGTTGCTCCAGATGTTTGATATGTATGCAGCACGTTGTAATTGTTTTTTCAACTCAGTTTTACATGGTGGTAAATTTGAACCGTCAACGTTACTGGTAGTAATTTGAAAGACATCGTTGGTGTCTTTGAACGTGTATGCTTTGTTAAAGAGTATAAACGAGTTTTATCTACACTCCTGACTTTTTTTAAATCATATAAATGACAAACAAATTCTTCGATTTTTCCGAAGACTTTATTGAAATTGTCATCACTTATTCGGCTCAAATCTGTGAAAATATCCTGAAATTTTTTGGTCGATTTTAATAGCGCATATGGTTTTTTGTTTTTTTCCTAAAAAAGGCGGGATTGTAATCGCAATTAGTAAATGCATAAAACGCAGGGAGAGCAGTACATATTGATTCTCTTAATTTCTCGTACAATTGACTAACATTGATAGTTCTTTGATTATTTTCAACGCCAACGTCCATCCAAGTTTTTGAAGTACTTTTCAAATTTATTATATTTCTCAGTAACAAGTATGTCGGTGTCTGAACATCTTACTAAAATATTTGCTTCATAATCGATATTGCAAATATGATAAATGATCTTTGTATCTGCTTCTTTATGGGGTAGACACGAGAAAGTGTCATCTATTGTTTTTGTTACTACTCCATCAATAGCTTCAAATTTGTTGCAATAATCGTAGTTAATGTAAATAGTTTTGTTCTTCAAAAATGGCGATATTTCATTTCTTTCCCAATGAAATATTAGAAAGTTAAGTATAGTTTTTTTAAAGTTGATGTTCCGGAGTTCTTTTGCAAAATCCGCAGGTCGACTCTGTTCTTCTCTACTAATAATAGTCATTACATTTTTCATACGTGTTACGGAGAGTGTTTATTGTCTTTTATCAAAGGGGAACAATATTGATCAAAAATGAGAGCAATACTTTTGATATTGTTTTTAACTATATTCTTCAAAATTTGCTTCGAGATATTGCCATACGTTTGCAGTACATCTTTCATTAAATGCAAATAAAAAAATCCGTCTATCAAAATTACATCTTTGTGAGATGGAAGTACGGGATCTTTCACTTCAAGTTTTAAGCATTTCAACAAAACGGATTTATTGGTTTTGCATATTGTTCCGTCTAAGTGACACAAAGACAACGGCACGAGAGTTAACGGAAAGTATAAAACTTTCTCAATATCTACTTTTTGCTCCAAAGAAACTGCAAGAAGTTGACCAAAAAGATCACGTTGCAGACGTATTTCTTGTACTTTGCCGTGTACAGTAATTTTTTTCTTCTTAAAAACATTTGCAAACGTTGCAATTTTGGTTCTTTTGATTGGCTTCTTAAATTGGTTCTTTGCATTTGCATATAAATTTTTCCCGCAATTCGTTACCTTTTGCTTCAATATTTAATAACAATTTTGTTATGAAATTGTTTGCAGCATGACTATTGGAGATGTTGAAAAGTTTTTGCTTGTCAATATTTTTAACAAAAAGATTCAAATTTCAAATAATTCTTTCAAAAAATTTATTTAAGTGTTCAGAACTTTTTTTTATTTTGTTTTTTTCCAAATCTGCCGTGATATCTTGATTTTTTGTTAAACCTGTTTCTTGTAGGATGGTTGAAATTACTGAAAATCTTATGTTGTGGCTTTTACACCAACGTTGACGGGCCGCAATCGAATTTGTTAACTAAAGTATACCCGTCAGCTTATTTGCCGCATCTGCATTTATTGTTTGTTCCAGCGTCAAGTCTATCGACTGTCTTGAAAAAAGTTTATCAGTCCAGAATGAGTGTATACAATTTTATATAAATTGTGATGATACTTAACAAGCCATCGTGCGTAATTGGGTTGATTTAAAGAAAAAAATAAATTTGATATTTTGAGCAACATATGTTTGAACAGTTCGAAGTTAGCAATTTGAATAATTAAACAATAAATAGTTTTTAACAAGTTTTGCAAAGATCATAAAATACTGGGGTGTCTTTCCATGCTTGCCATTAATAGTTCACGGTATTTCTCGTATTTTTCAATGATTTCTAAAAGCGGCGCGTAATCTATAACAGGAGTGCTTGTGCAATTTTTGCCAAAATATTCAAGATATTTTATAATATCTTCAGTAATTTTAAGATCATTCTTTCTCAAGAAACGTTTGAAGTGTAGAATAGATATTGCCAAACTAATTATAGAATGGAGTTGTTTGCACCGGTTAAAATGTTTACCCGTGATGAATCCATTGACCGAACCACTAGCTAATAATTCAGCATCAATCATTATATTGGTCAATCCGCAATTATCAATAACTTTTCCAATAACTTTAAAATAAGCCATCATAACGTGAAATGAACCAAGATGAATAAACAAGTTATTAAATCGGGGACTTTCTGTTGACTGTATTTGCAAAGCAATTTTAGCAATAGCCAAATCATAGCTGACTTGTATATATGTATGTCTCCCCACACTCTTCACCAACTTTGAGACTTTGAATAATTGTTTCCGGCACTACAGTATTATTGGTCGGAGATAAATTAATTGTTGTCAGGTATGATATTCTTTGCTTTATTGAATCGTCCGGATAAATCAAACTGTTAAATCCTACCCACATCAGGGTGTCAGGAATTCCGAGTGCGTGAGTAAACATAAACGCAAGATTTACTATCTGTTGTGTTTTTAAACTGTGTGGCGTAATATGTTCATCTAAACGGAATCGTTGTAAGATCTTCTGCATTTTTGGTTTTTTAGAATAGGGCTCTAGGTTAGGGTTGATCTGGAACTAGCAACATAAGTTGCTTTCGTTTCAAGTTCTTCAGTAGTAGTGTAACTACAGCAATAACCAAACCTGTTAATAATATTAACGACATTTCTGCTACTAGTCAAGCTCTTCAAAGCTATTGCAAGTGTTACGTGCTTTCCTGTGCGAATGATGATATTAGTCGCTGCCGCTTAATGCTAGTTTGTCGTCGTGAGTCCGTACAGCTTAACAATGTTGCATAAAAGTCAGTAAGATTTTTTGGTGTTATGCACTGGTCCGTCAGATTTTTAACCGTGACATTGTCTGGCAATTTTCTGCGTTCGATTTGTAGTATTTCAGCCCTCAGAAGTAATGCTGCTTTCTCAATAATATCAGAATCATCGAGTTGGTCCTAATCCTCTGTTGAAAAACTATGAATGGTACAAATATTTTTTGTTTTTTATGTTAAATAACTCTTACTTTATTAGAAAATGTTTCCGATCATTTATTTTGGAGGTAATGGCAATAAAACTTTTTTGGTGAGGCGTCAAAGACATATCTGTACTCACGATTTAAACAATTGACGTAGATCGTTCGAAGCAGCGTAAGATGAACGGTTGATTTGTTTTTAATGACAAATTCGTCAACGTAATTACATACTTCTTCATAAGCTAATTTATGACAATCCCGCGCTTTGTGATATTCTGTACGTTCCTTAGCGTAGCTGCGCTCACACTGGCGTTCAAAATCAGTTAAGCATATTCTGTGATATGAATTTTTTGTAGCAATTTCAAATAATTTGCTTTAGTGGCACATTTTACAATCCTAGCTGCAATACTATTATTTCCTGATGTATGCAGTGATTGTCAACCTCAATTATGTTTCTTTCGTGCTTTATCACAGATAATGCATGTTTCTACGTCTGTTACATCTTCCGAAGAAAGTAAATTACTTTCAGAAGTAGTTTTGCTCTGGATTAGCATGACAATATTTAATACTGAAAAACAATTATTTGTATATATTAATAACTGCTATCTACAAAAGCACTTTGCTATCAAACTATAATATATTTTTTTGTACCTTGTTTGAGAACATGATAGCTTGCTTGATTTTATATTTGTCTCAGTTGGCAAAGAACTCGCACTTATGTTAAAATAGAATTAACATTAAATTACATTAATATTTGTAAGATAGCTCAATTTTTTATCTGATAAACTTATTTTCATACGAGTATTTGGTTGGCATGGTAATAATTTAATTTATTACTTAATCAACAATAATTTATTGATGAAAATTCATTTTATGAATATATTAAAATTATTTCGTTAATTGAGGCGTGTAAAAGCAAAAGTCGTCTTATCCACTTTAGACGATTCCGAGATAAATGAGAAAAACGTGTGCACGGTATATTACTTAGTAATTATTATGAATAATAGAATATTCTTGTGTAAGACATTGATAAAAACTGTAAAAAAAAAATTATTTAAACAATATTTGAAAGGTTTTTGATAAAAATTATAATTAAATATAAATAAGACAAGTTTTGCAACAATAAAATTTTAATATGGAAATTTATATTTTTATTTTTTTACAAAAAGAAACACAAATCAAAAAATATTATAATTTAATTAAATCATCAGTCTTTTAGCGTTAAAAAACCAAAAATGCCATAACAAAACGTGCTTACAAAAATCTCTAACTTGGGTTTTCCAATCTTTCACAGCGCAATCCTTACCTAATTCTGTTACGTTACAGTGCCATGTTTTTAAAAAAATTTGACTGTCAATGTCGCACACAACTCAATAGCGCTCAGGAACCGCGTCCTCTGATTATCTGCGTTAATAAGAAAAGTTTTGATTTGCAACCTCAGCTGGATAAGACAAGTTTTGCAACTACATCGTTATTTCATCATTTATTTTAAATAGGATAAATCAAGTTTAGCAGTGCAATATTGTATTTAGCATATACAGAATTAAAAAATCTACACAATGACGTATGTAACTCATTTAACACCAAAAGTGGATAAGACGAGTTTTGCTTTTATAAGCCTCAATTGTTTAAATTAATATTGACTTACCTCGTTTCGGAGATGGTTGTATCAAGCAAGGTTTCTCTGAATTTCTTTTCTGGAGCTGTATATTTTCTATAGCATGTTACATGATAACCTCAAATCTCATTATTAGAATCTAACGCTAAAACTACATTATTAAAGGATAAACTATTATTTTGACGAATTTTTAAAATTGATTTGCATCTTTAAAAGTACTTGTGGTAAACTTCAATATATTGTCTCGTTTCATACAAAATACACAAATAGCACAGAAATTTTCCATATTTTCTCCACGTGGCACGTAGGAACGAAACGAGTGATTCTATTAAACTGATGCCGTGACGTATATTTTGCAACTAAGTCGCATTGGTTGACTATGCTGCATTTGCTGCATAGTTCTACCAATGAATGAAGGTTTTTTTTTTTATTTCTTGACGTGCGCTTTATCACGACTTCAATTGGGTGCTGACTGATTGGGTTCTTATAAAAACTATGTCTGACTGTTTATTTTATGAATTTAATTACGTGATTTGACATATTTTCAAATTTCAGCTTTTTCAAATCATTTGCATTAAGTTAGTTTTTGTAGCATGTACTACGCAACTGTGCTGACGCCGTGCGTTTGGTTATTACTGTCTGACTGCTTGATTAAGGTTTTGTAATGCATCGACTATCTGCCGATGAATTTTCACCTTTCTTAGCGTACCATCGCCAGGTGTCCCGACAACTGGGGTGCTGACTTTGCAGAGGCGTTCTATGACTAATAAACAGTCCGATCTCAAAATATCACTCGGCCTTTCCTAAACTCTTGCACTTTTTTGTTACCAGCTCCCCGACTATAACTTTTTCTATGCTAATATTAGTAATGTTTTGTGGAATATAAACATTATTTAATTTATTGTCTTTGATTATTATTTCATTATCAGTTGCTAATGTATTAGATCGTTTAATTTTTGGAATATTAGACATTTTATAGTTGTCAAACGCCGACTGTAAATTGATTACACCTTCTTCTATGGATTTCACTATACGACGAAAACGGTGCACCTCATATTTAATTTTATAAATATTTTTTGTTTAGTTTTAAAGCATACCACATATTTTAGTTTATTTATGTTAGCCGAATTGTTTTCCATTATAGATTTTTCATCCTCGATTAAACTGGAATTTACTGCATTTTTTAATCTTCTTTGAAGGACTTCTTTCTTGCCCGAATAATTCAAATGTAGTTTTTGCAGTTTTTATCGCAGATCAGCCACTTTCAAAGATTTAATTTTAATTTTATTCATGTTTTAAGAAAAAACAACTTTACTAATATTTATGATAATCACAAACTTATATATATGCTGGTAGAGTAAAATCTCTTGATTAAAATGATTAAAAAATTTATAAATTTATTGTGTATTAAAATCACATAAAATACAATTTTAGTACTAGCACGTGTTAAATACGTCAACTGTCGACAATCGAGGCGTACAACATTGAATTTGTGACCAAAATTGCCTAAAATAATTTTTAAATGTTAATGTAATTTCTTCTTCTTTTAAATAAACATTTCTTTAGAATAGTTACTTTTTCTGTTCTTTTTTACAATTGAAAATTATATTTGCTTAAAAAAGCACTTTTTACTAATAATTGAATTGTACTTTATAAAAGTGTTAAATCTCAATGTTTACTTGATTGAGATAGAATACTTCCAAAAGACATTAACCACTTGCTGAGGTCTATACATACAAAGTTTAATAAAATGAACAAAGGTGGCAAACACATTATTAATAACATTTAATGAGTAGCTATCACTACGTATATTATAAAAAGCATAGTTTTGGAATTTGTTAAAATACATTATTTCATTGCAATGTATGCGTATGTTTTTAAGCAACAGGTCTGAGTAACTTCTTATCACGCAGTAACTTCATATTTTATTAATATTAAGATAAATTAACAAAAATTACTATGTACTATATCACGAATATATTATTGATGTAAGTAAATGTGTTTTATTTATCTTAAAATGAACTATCACATAGTAACGGCCACCACCATTCAATTTTTATTAATATTATTTAAGGAATTATTTAACTGAAAAAATATATTATATCAAACATTTTGCTTGGTATTTACGGCCACAAACAATAGCATAGAATTTATTTTTTGTATAACAAGAAATCCTATTATTTTTTCTATAGATTCTGGTATATCTTAAAAAAGTTCACCTCGTCTCATAGGATAAATATAAAATTATTTATAGATTATAGTTTCACTAAAAAATAGTTCTCACTTATTATACCCAAACTCAAATTTCTATAAACTAGTAAACTTTGATTTACTATAAATTGTCATTTTAGCGGCATATTTCTTTTTGGAAAATTAGTATTATTTATTGTTATAATAAATCATGGTGTGAAAAATGAAATCAAATCGCAGAACTAATCTATGACATCAAAAACTTATAATAATAAACATTTTTTATTCATTTGCAAATGCTCATATGCTCAATATATGTCCCACGCATTCCTTTCTTCTCGATTATGTCGAGACCCTTTCATTGCCAAACTCTCAAGGGTCTATATCAACTGTTGAACACCTGGGTGTAACCCGGATTCCCTCCTTTATTATTTAATCCTTAACTTATCGGTTCTCAATCATAATTTAGAGCAGAAGCCCATTCGGGACCGATCGACCACCCTCAATAGACTCGAGCGGCTTAATATAGTAACCTGCTGCGACAATATTACAAAACGGACTTATTTAGAGCAATTAATATTTATATAATATATTCCATTTGAATAATAAATATCATTCATGAGATTAAATGTGTGGGCTTTAAAATGATTCCCTATAATTTCATCTAATTTTCGAAGCGGCCGATAATTCGAGTTGAGGAATTATAAATCGATTTGAAGCCATAGCCCAAGATCAGGGCAAACGTCAATGTATAATTTCGGTCACTTAAATTCCCATTACGATTTACTTGCACTAATTTTTTTTTTTTTACTCTGACCAGACGAACACATGAAATATGCATAAACATATTTCCATTTTTGGAATCGTCACGAATCATAATAATATCCTCCGGTGGAGATGTAATTCAATTAAAAATCAATAAAGTGAAGTCATCATGTTTATTTTTTTAATATCGTGTCTCCCTAATTTTTTCATAGCTTCAAGGGATTGCTATAAGGAAAAATAAATAAATATTCCCTGGCGCAATCAACTTCTAATAAGTCATTAAATATCAATGCAGATTTAATGCAGAAAAAGCGAGCGGGGACGTAAACAAATTATCGAGGGGATGATGAATTGGATTTTTATCATTTTATTTGGGATGCTTATAATTTACCATTAATAATAAAAGCAGTAGAGTTGAAAATTATATAAAATACAGAATCAAACGCATTTCTAATAGAACTAGCAATTCGTTTTTTTATTGTTATAATTTTGGTTTAAATCCCCGGATATGGGAAATTACACCCTCGCCGCTGGATACTTCTTTTTCACGACTTTAACACCACAAAACATCCCCATTGTGACTATACCAATGCACAAAGGAGGATAATTTACAATTTTTTAAGAGGATCTATGGTCTAGGTAGGTTCATGGCGAAAAGTACCCCTTGAAAAATCATCGATGTTTCCGGATATTTGGAAGAATACAATAGAGACAACAGTCGATTCATTCCAACTAGTTAACGTTTAAATTTGTCAAAGAAAATAAGTTGTATTATATAAAATGTGACAAATCGTTGTATATATATATGTATTATTTTTAAATTACTGACTGAATAGTTTTGTTTTATGAAATTGACTCATTTATTGTTAAGTAGATAAATAAACAAAAAATTCAAATTAGAGACTAAACAAAATATACAATATTTTTATATAAATTTTAATTAACAAATCAACAATAAAATTGTGTAAATATATGATTCTAATCAACGAACGATCGAACTTTTGAATGTTATACAGAAAATATCTTATTTACATTAATTACTCTTCATTTTATTTATTGCTATGCTACTTACACTTGATAATAGTTTTGAATTGTTTTGCTACTCCACTATGCATATTATTTGGTAGTTTACGTTAATTGATCGTTGTCAGGTCTTTTTACATTCTCCCAGAAATAACCTATTGGTTCATTCAATCGCAACAATGCGAATTGCCGGCTGAAAAATATAAATTACATTTTTTTTAAAGAAGTTTCAAAACAAAGTCTACAATTCTTAAATATAAGGTTGTACATATCAGCATTTTTAGCAGTGCAAAAATTAAACCGATTATCTGTCCTCAGCATTATTACAATAAAGCACTTAAAAACAATACAATTTTTGCAAATAAATAATAAATCGCATATTTTAATTATTGTACAGCATATGAATTAGTTTGATTGAGTATATCTAACCATAATTATTTTATTTGCTGAAAAGTAAAAATCTATTTTACAAAATAGAATAAAATATCTTTTGTTATTATTGCATTGCAATGTTGTGATCAAAATCAAACAAAATGTGAAAATGATTAGTCACGAATGTCCTGCATATGAAAAGAATAACGCTGAATAATTGTTTGTGTTCTTGTATTGTATCCAGGTGCTCCATATGTAAATTGATTAAAAGTGAAATGCATTATTGCTCCGAAATTCGATCCCTAAAAACGAACCACAATCATATATAAAAAAGAAACGAAACCGAAAGTTCCTACAACAAAAGATCAATTCATCGGTAAACAAAGTCAGAATCTAGCAGCGTTGAGCCGTATTCAATACACGCATGCATAAAAAATCTTTTTTCTCCTATTTATCTTAAAATCTATAGCTACCAACATACGCATACCCATTATGCCGGGCGCTCGGCTTATCTATGGCATTCAGTAAAATTTATATATATTCAAATCAAAGGTACAGAACCAATTGAAGAGAACGAAAACTCTCCCGGCCATCTGAATATGAATAAAACTTC
Source organism: Tachinus rufipes (assembly GCA_963932245.1). Lineage (NCBI taxonomy): Eukaryota > Metazoa > Arthropoda > Insecta > Coleoptera > Staphylinidae > Tachinus > Tachinus rufipes. The sequence goes on from OZ010748.1 coordinate 60,626,897, forward strand.
GAATCTTATTGATGGCTCCGTGCAGGTGTACCCCCGGTGGTTTTTTATTATTTATTTCTGCTTCTGTCGGAGAGAATGGACGACCAGATCCGTCGTGATCCCCTTTTTGTCATTCATATTAGCCACGACTCATTATAATTAAATCGTCATCTACTGCTGGGGAATAAATAATCGTGAATATAAAAACGAGGTTGGTCACACAATGAACTGGTTCGCATCGCCAAAGGATATGGATTGCAATTTCATACCATGACAATTTGATTCAAATGTAAATTTTTGATTGAATGTAAAATAAAGAATTAATCCCTTACATGGCTCCCTATTTTTATATCTTTTTTTTTAATGACATATTGAATGCTGTCGATCGGTCCCACACATCTTAGAAGACAGGTTTGTGACAACGGTCTTTCTTATTTTATTTTTTTCTAAATGGTAAAAAAGAAAGAAGTTAAGGGACGGTAGTTATTGTGTCCGTTCGAAATCGAAAGCGTGTAAAATGCCATTGATCGGGGATTTAGGCGATTTCACGGCTCTAGACGATCACCACTCCAAAGCAGAATCATAATAAAAAAAGTATAAATCGTTCAGGAATGAGATACGTGAAAAGAAATGGTATTTGTGAATTAGGGATGTCTGTCGAAAGGGCGATTAAATCTTTGTACGGGATATTAAAAAATATCGATATTAATTTAAAATGTTGTGTTTAATATTTCATAGAGTAAAGTTATTGTGATAAATAAATTTACTATAATTTTAGAACAATAACACGCTTTTATAAACATTTATTACATAACTAGAAAAATACTTTATTTATCATCATTATCATTTTTCTTTATAAAACGTTCTATTAATAAAAAAACAGCAATTGCATAAACAAAAATATGATCGTATATACTGTAGCAGAGCGGGGTGGGTTTTAATAATATTTGCTGATTTTTGCTCAGAAATGTTTTTTTTTAACTTTAATTCCATATAAAATAATTCTCAAATAAACATTAAACAGTGAGTAAAAAAAAAAAATATAAACTGCTACAGTGCCAAACATTTAAAAAACTAACTTACCTGCTGCAGAGTTCACAATATTAAATTTTACCTAGATGCACGCAGTCTTCTGTCGCAAAAGTCAAAATGAAAAGAAGGGAACAGTGATGCAAAGTAAGAATCCGCGTGGATACTAGCGGGTATGTTAAATAAAAAGTTCACCACTAGATAAAATTTGATATAGGGCCATTTTGACAATACTAGGTGTTTAAAAATGTTAAAATCGTGGATATCTTATTGAACGTCATATAGGTCTCTAGCAGTAACAAGTATATCTTCTTAAAAAAAAAATATGGAAATTGTCTCTACTACAGCCACTATTATACCTATGCCACTACACTCATCAATACAATAATTGTATTAGTTACATGAAGGCCCATGAAAAGTTTGAGTATTTTTTACAATCAAAACGATGATTAAGAAACTTAGACAGAAATCTGTCTTATAACAAGTTTTGTTTGTATATTATTTCGAATGAGTAGTGAGTATTAGTTTACGAAACAGACGGCAGTGTTACCGTAGCGTTTGACTTATATAACCATATTTATCACCAACGAATCAATCATAAGTCTTATTTTGTGTTTATGAACGCAGTATTATTGTAGCGGGTAAAAAACGGCGCTAAAAAGTGCTGAAAATTATTTTTTTTTGTGGCTGAAGAGAAAAATCTTCATATGACTTAATCTCAAAGGAAACCAATTTTTGGTAATTTTCGAATTTTTTAGTGGTAGCGTATGCGCTTATCAATGGTGAAGATCAAAATGTAGAGTTTTGGAGAATCTAAATGAAATCATGAGTACTACACACCTGCTCAAAAAATATTTTAACAAGAGATTTGAGTAGTTGAGTGAGTAAACAAAAAATTAAATTTATTTTTTTAAAGAAAATATGGTAAATGACAGTAAGCAAAAATAACAAAAAACTGGATTGTGCTTAAAAAAAATTATACCAAACACAAAGTTTAAAGACAAACTTATTTACTTAGTATAGGGTGAGTCTAAATCTATGACTTTGTAGTGTATGATAAAAGATCGAAAAAATTAATTAATGATACTCAAGCAGTACGTGCTACTAAATGTAAAGCAGTTCTTTATCTTGAAATACGAATGTTTATATCAACCTTGGTTATAAGCTTAACTTATTAGTTTTTGAAGTACTTTTTGGCCAAAGCTTCAATGTGTTGTAGTAGTAAGAGAATAGGTTGATCTAAACATCTAAGTTTTGGACAAACCATAGAGATCTATCGAGCATCTGCAAAGTATTCCTATAAAAGACTTTAAGACGTACTTTAGCTGCAAAACAGCCTAAGCGGTTACTGCCAATGGTGTTCTATTGACAGGCCAGCTTGCTCGTTAGTGGCGAAAAGGGGGGTTTATGGTGTGTCCAAGATTAGCAATAATAATAAAGCAAAAAATAAATACTAAAAATTACTCACCTATAATCCATTGTACTAATCCTTCAAGTGGTTCTTCTTTCCTGGGCTCTAATTGTTTTGAACGTGCTCTCAGTAAGCAAAACAATAAATCTTTACTGAGGGAGGTAAGTATTAAGAAAAACAATACTATAGAGGCATATTATTTAAACAAAAGCAAGAGATTTCTAATATTAATAAACCCTGTATTAATTAATGTAGTAAACAGACATAGTTATAAATGCAGGTTAAATACTGCATGTTGATAAAATTTGAACATTTTGTTAAATAACGTATAACATACTTAAATTCGACTACAAAAAAATATACTGTGCTCTGTTGAGAGAAGAATATAATGAAACATTTGCGATTTTAATACTTGTAACTAACAAAAAAAAATCATAAGCAAAAACAGTTATAAGGAAACAAGGACATTTGATGTTGAATTTTAATTCAAGTTCGTAAAACCTTTGAGATCAAAATTTCTTGTTAAGATGATGAGCGTAGATGTGCCCGAGTTGACTTGTGCATATTTGTAATTACACATCAATCTTCAACAAAAACATGTGCTCAATTTAAGTTTGTTAATTGTTATGTTGAAACTATAAACAATTTATTTACCAGCAAAAATTATCAATATATATCGGAATTCCTTTTTTTTCGGTTGCTAACAACGTCGTAGTATAAAAGTTAACACGAAAATTTATGAAAGAAAAACGTAAGTAAAACGCCAGTCAAAATGAGCCTATAACAATAAAAAAAAACGAATGAAAAATTAATCCAATAAAACACAAAAATTAATCAAAAGATACCTTAGGTAGCAGTCGGTTCCATGTTATTGGTCAAGCACGCGGTGGACATGTCTTTAAAAGACAATAAATTTATTTAGTAAAGTAATGTAACAAAGGTAACGCGTAAATGGAACCACCAAAGAAAAGAAAATTAATTTATCTTTATTTATTATTTATTATTTATCACTAATAACACAACTGTAAAGGGGTTGAGTGCCTTAAAAATGGCGACTAATAAGCCGCTAATCAGCGTCTCATACCGTAAAAATTAAATCGACAAAAAGAAAGTGACTTTTTGCAGACCTTGATGATTAGATAAATGCTGTGTCATCAGCATATTGAGCCATTTTAACCTCGTGCATGCTTCACAAAAGCATGTTGGCTACAAACAGGTTAAAAAACGGCGACAGAATAGAGCCTTAAGTGACTTTAGCCGTGGTCTGTCGTTAGGTAAAAAAGTAATTTTCAAGTTTTACTGCCAGACTTTTACGGTTTAGATACGATGCTAGTCCGTCACAAAGTTAAATTGATAAACGCTCGAGTAACCATATCTGAACCAATATTGGTGGAAGGATAAAAGATTGTTTGCTTTTGTGTGTTCTTAAATAATATCACTCTCTTTAAGATGCATAGTAAGCTTATAAGATAATAGTTTTAGAAAAACTTTTTGTCATTTAGATGTTTAGCAATGTTGATGACATGAGAGTTTTTTCAAACTATCAATATTGGTAAGTGCCATTATTGCTTAATGCAAGAACAACAGTTTTGTTTGAGGTTTTATCCAGGCCAAGGACAGAACAAAATTTGATTTTTTATAATTATTTTGAATCAAAAAGGTCTGACGCTATCTAGTGTTGTTCTCAAGAAATCTCTAATTTCCTTGTAAACTTTTTTGATGTGCTTTAGATCTGTGTACTTGGTATATAAGTTCAAAAATTAAAATTTGAGGTTTTTAGAACTTTGTTTGGAATATCTAAGCCAGGAGCAGAACAAGTATTAAGTTTTATGATAATTTCTCAGATTTGAGAAGATCAATGCTTTCCTGCGTTGTCAGCGTCTTTCATAAAATTGGTAACTTTTTAGTAGATCCTTTTTACGTGCTAGATTAAAGCTTTTAATAATTGAAAAAAAGCAGATTGAAACTGTCAGCAAATGCTTTACCTTTCCCTCAATAGTATACTAAAAAATTGTGTCTTTTGAAAAAAAATTTTTTTTTTTTTTAATTGTCATCTTCTGTGATAGCGTTTTGGTCTTTGCTGCAAGCAAGCTATTGCCATTAACTGTTGGAGACATTTTTTTAGCAAATCAATGTTTTTGCAGCCCAAGATAATCCTAGATGGTTATTGGTGCAAATTTAATGAATTTTAAAAGTTTTTATCGTAGCTTGGTAGATATGTTCAGTAAATAGTGCGATGGTTGTTTTTACTGGGGTTAGGCTGCCAATGCTTTTTTCTAGAGATTGTTGAAAAAATTAATTTGTATAAGTAACAATTTTTTTGTTTTTTTAAGATCGACTCCTCCCATAGAGCTTCAGTAGCACTGGGTCGTGGTCAAAGCTAAGGTTATTGGTTGTTTAGATTTCATCTTAGAAGTTGACGTCTTTGAGTATTGCTACGTGAAGAACATTTTCTTGGTAGCCCACAGAGCTATAGAAAGTGGGTTCATCCAGACCTATTGTAAATCATTTTGTTCAGCAGATATAATCTTGACAGTGTCACCACAATTGCGTTTATTTCTAGCGTGAGCGTATTGAGAGTATCAATTTGGAATAGCTCAAAAATCTTTTTGTAAAAATCAGTGTCTTTTGCATCCAACTTCTACTAATTTTCTCAAGTAGATTATGTTATTTGGGAATGTTAGCGCTTCAATGGATTTGTGGTTTGAGTCAGACACTAGCATGATGTTGAGGTTCTGTTTTAAGAAAACAGTCTCCATTCTGCTTGTTTTTTATGTAATAGTAATAATAATAATAAATAAACTTTATTTCTATTTGTGAATTATAAAAAGAAGGCAAAGTTTAGACTAGGTCTGTTCTACCACTTAACCGTAAGCATTCCAAAAACCAACACTGAGTAACATTTGGGGTGATTTATCTATTATTTAAGTTAGAAGAAAACCCATAATTTTCTGCTAAAAATTATTATATTTCTTAAAAAAAACTCTGATTGTTAGATACCGTTTTTGGTGCTAGTAAAACATCAGCATTTGCAAAAAAATGTTTTATCTGTTGCCGCTGCAGGTTTGCGGAGACCTACAGTATGAGAAGAAGACAAAACCGGAGACAGCGCAAACTCGTTTGCCGGTCTAGTATCTTTGATGACTTATTGTGATGCAAAGATATTATCTTTATTTATGCTTTGCATCTTTTAAAATTGATAGGATAAAAGCCAGAGCATATGGCACACTTGGTGAGGTCCCGAGCAGATGCGACATATTGGAGATGAGTTGCATTGCGTGGCGGTGAGCCCGTGACGCAGGTACATCTGTCATTAAAGTATGCCATCGCTCATTGTGTAGGTTCCACTACGACCTATAGGCCAGCAAGCTTGGGTAGCTTTATGATTTTTGTACTTTTAGCTTCCTTTAAAAAAAAATCAGAAACTACTTAGAAACAACTAAATTTGTTTTCCATTCTATGTACGTTAGAAGATAAAAATTCCAAAAATTCAAGTACTAAGTCAACGTCTTTTTTAGTTAGCTAATCCAAAAGTGATAATCCGACACTTTGGTCCGGAAGAATTGGTTGAATTGTTGACGACACCGTCGGGGTTGAAGTTTAAAACGGCAGGTTTAAACTTCAGCTTGGTGAAAGCGATCGTCTTATTTTAGTAGTAAAGGGTTCTTGTAATTTTAAACCGATGAGCCGACAAGGTTAGCTTCTAATGGTGTTGGGTTACAGTTGCTAGAAGCAACTGCGGGATAGCAAATGTCTTTTTGAGTAATTTTAAAAGTAAAAAAGCACATCTGGTCTTTCTCAGCTTTCTCTGCACTGTTTAGAATTCCTTGGTGCTAATGGGGTTTCTTTTTGCGGCGGTAGCCTTTTTTGGGGCAGTAAGATTAATGACGGCGACGACGGTTTTGCAAAGACAACCTGGAAGTAGATGGTGGCAGTTTTGCCTTTTTTTCTGAGAATAAGTTTTGCGATGCTTAAGGGGAGCTTGATAAGCTGCTGCTTCTACGTCTACTTGACCTTTGTATGTCTTAATTGATAACTGTGGCTAATATTTCAAAACTTTTTGACTATAAAACACATTTTAAAGAAATGTCAACTTTACCTTTTTTATTATAATTTGTTCAAATTCTGCCAATGTAAAATGCATTCTGTCAAATAAAGAAAAGTTTGTAAAAAAGTGCGTCAAAATTATAAAAGACCCATGACTCTCTAAAAAGGTGTAAAAGTTTGTGTTAATTTATTCATAGTTTTTGTTGGAAAAAAATTAAGTTGACAAAAAAATGAAAAAAAAAAATGTGAAGAAAGATAGACAGAAGAAAGTGTGCTAACGTATAATAAAATCTTAGAAAAATTAGAGAAATTGCAAAAAATGTAGAAGAAATAATGAGAAAATTAGAGAAACAAACAGAGAAGCGGTAGTAAAAGAAACATATAAAAAAAAAGGAAGTTAATGGTGAAACAGTGAATGTACTAAGATAAAACTAGAAACCAGTAAATGTTAAAGCACTGAAAAACCAACAAAATCACAAAAAAAGAATGTCTAAAATAACAAAAAGCATATAAGAATCAGCATAAAAAGCTAAAAGTAAATTTATAAAACAAAAAAAAAAATTTAAAAAATAAAGATAGAAGCAAAAGCATAAAAATGCATAAACAAAAAAATAAAAAGAAAACGGCTAGATATTGAGGCAATACCAATGAAGGCGTAGAAAGAACACTTTTTGAGTTTGTTTGGAAGAGAAAAAAAAAAAAAAAAAAAACTAGAAAAGCAAAAGCCAATCCAGCAAGCAAAAATTTTTTTAATGAAAGCAAAATAAAAATGATAAAAAATTAAAGAAAAGGAAAGCGCCAGGTATGGATGAGGTACAGAATAAAACCTGGTTGTATGGTACAAAAGTGTTGATTAAAAGATTGAGTGAGTTAGGAAAGAAAGTATGAAAAGAAAAAGGGTTTTTGAATCAATGATCTTTTATGCCCAATACACAAGAATGAAACAAAAAATCTAGTAAATAACTACAGGTGAATAACACTACTGAGTACGGCATACAAGATCTATGCTATGATAGTAGAGAAAAAGTTGAATGAGGCACTGAAAATGGCAAAAATGGAAAACCTGTCTGCTCCTAAGGGCTTTCGAAATCTTTTACTTCAGATTTTTATCCTTTAAGAATAATTTTAATGTCTTTGTTTAGCCCAAGTTTTTGTGCACCCTTATGACCGTTCTGACTTCTAATCTTGGCGTTTTTTGTCTCTCTATTTGCCGCTTTCCTGTTGGGGTGGTCATGGTACATACATGGTACTCCTCAACGTCGGAGTCGGTTGGCGGTGGTAGAAGGGCTTTCTGCGCCTTGAAATTTATTTTAAAGCTCTCGGTGAGCGTCTTCAGCTGCAGCTGCAGTTGCATCTCTAGCAGCTGGCCTTGAAAGACCTTGTTTTAGGCCATTGACTTAGAGTGCAACTTCTCATTGAAGCTGTCTTTGCTCCCGGTTATGCCGGGAATAACCCATTGCAGCCACGTTGGAGAATCTGCAAGAAATTATATTTTCTGCTTTTTCAAGCTAGTACTTAACAAAGCAAAAAATTATATTTTAATAATAAAAATTAATAATTATTAATACCCGTTGCCGTTGTGGTGCTCTAGATGCTGGTTTAGTGCGGCGAGGTTGGGATGACTCTTGATGCTTCTGGTACGGCTGCTTGCAGTCGAATAAACTCAATTTTTAGTTAAAGCTTTAGTGCCAACAAATGGTTTAGTATTGCAAAATCAAAATATAAAAGTTAGTATTTCATTGCATTCTATTGATATTGTATTTATTTGACTAGAAAAAGTTAATGCTATTATAAATAACTCTTAAGTCTCTAAATAGTTCAACCCTAGTTGATTCAGATTGGTTAATAGAATAATTAAATCTTTGAGTAATACGTTTACGACTAATCGACAAAACATACAATTAGTGATGTTTAGCATTAAATAAATTTTACAACTCTAATATGTTAACAAATCTAGGTTATTTTGTTGTGGTACTGAGAACACAAATGGTTTTGTGTATGATTGTATATAACATAATTTTAAATATTTTAGCAATGTTATTAATTAAATAAATTGGCCAATAACAATTTTATTTTTTTTAAACCGTTCTAATATTTGATTGAAATTTATTTATTTGAATATTAATAATGACCTCATTTTTTTTAATTTCTAATTTAATCTGTGTCTATAATTTGTATATATAATTTAAAATCAGTGTTAATACAACGTTTTACAACATTACGCTGACTTGTAAACCTATACTTATTTAAATGATTCTTGTTTTTATTATAATCTTTGGAATTTAGTTTAGTAATATGATTGATACAAATATTGTATTTTTAATTTTTTAATACCTTTTTAGGCACAATAAGTTGAAAATGTTTATATAATGTAGCGTAAAGTTTTTGGCAACCTATTTTTGGGTCCATAATAGTGTGTGTAAATGAAAATGACCTACAAAATACACTAAACAACTTTTGCAGCAAATAAAATGGATCTTTGTATAAATATAGCAAAAAGTAGGTAGTGATTGAAGAATCGGGTTGAACGGTGAACGCTTACAGCAGTATTCAAAACGCAATTAATATCCAAAAAACTTTGAAATATACCTAAAGAAAAAACATAAAACAACATTTCTGTACAGTTAGCCAATTTCTACAATGAAAATCAAAACTGTGATAGGATTGTTAAAAAATTCTAATTGTATAGATCTGTATAATCTAAATTCTATAGTACTTAAATATGTGTCAAATGTTATTGTGAACCGTTGGAAAATGTTATAAAATGCTTGTTTTGAAGAGGAAATTTTTCCTTCAAAAGTCATACCGATATTTAAAAAAAGGAATATAAACCATTGTGAAAATTGTCGACCTATATCAATAACACCAATTTCAAAAATATTTGAAATGTTAATAAAAAAGCGCTTTTCTCTTTTTTATAAAAATTTATTTGTCAGGCACAGTTTGGATATATTCCTTCTAGATCTACAATAAAACAACATGTTCTTGACATCGAACAGGCCTTTGAATGCAAGAGTGTGATGTCTGTTCTTTTCTTAGATCTAAGCAAAGCATTTGACTCAGTCAACCCAGAGAAGTTGTTGCACAAACTTGAATTCTATGGCATAAGAGGTGTAGCATTAAATATTATTAAAAGCTACTTAACAGACAGAGTTCGAATAGAAAAAAAATGTATTACGGTGTGCCGCAGAGGTCTATTTTAGGTCCCCTGCTGTTTTTGTTGTACATAAATGATCTTGAATGTAATGTAACACTAGCAAGGACATATCTCTATGCCGATGACAACTCTTATTCAAAGTGTAGCCGCTTCTGTGGTGGACGGGTTAAGTCCTTTAGAAGAAGCAAAACAATGGTTTCATGCAAACAATCTAAAGTTAAATGAAGCAAAAACAGAACAAATATTTTTTTTCCTTACTTAATGCAAATGAAGGTGTTAATAAATCAATTTTGGGTATTCACTTAGACAATAAATTATCTTGGCATCAACATGTGGAATCGTTGTTCACAAAATTAAGCAGTAATATTTATTTAATAAAATAAATAGCTAAGAACACGGATTTAACGGTTACACGAATGGCTTATTTTGCATTTATTTAATCTTTAATTGAGTATGACGTGCTGCTGTGGGGTAGTTCGGATCATGCTAATCAAATTTTTGTTTTGCAGAAGAAAGCTGTTCGTGTAATTGCGAGTTTCGATTTCAGAGATACGTGTAAGTCTCATTTAAATAAACTGGGTTTTATTACTGTTGCAAGTTTATATGTATTCGCATGTTTAGTGCATGTGAGAGAAGGTATAGATACTGGAAATTACAAGTTTCAATATGACTGCAGACTAACAAAAACATTAAATTTGTTCCATTATATGTCAGGCAAAATGTATAATTATTTTAATTTAAGTTTTTAAATTGTTTTGTTAATGTTCATAAGTGTGCAGGTAAAAATGTTTTCTTTTAATATTAACTTACAACTGTACTGACAATTTTGTACCACATTATTTTACTATTATGTTTATGCAAATAAAGTTATCTATTTATCTATCTATCTCAACATTATAATTTAAAAAGCAACGTAATGACATCAATCATTTTAAAGTAGCATCAAAATCATAAATTTAAAAAAATAATAGTAAACATAAAATCAACCACCAAAACATATTGATGATTTAACAGTAGTACTAATAAAACACACAGTAACATATCACTAATTCATTAATACGAGCCATTAATATGTCACTGGTTGAGATTGTATTTTAACAAAATTAAAAAATGCTAAAATTATAACAATCTTAAAAAAATCCACATAAAATATAACTACTTATGCTATATAACTACTTATGCTATATACAATTTTGAAATGCTTAATAAATTAACAAGTTATGGAATTAGGTAAAATTGTTTTTGACTTCTAGCATCATACATGTCAGAGAAAAAGCATAATGTTTAGAGATGATGAAGATGACAATTATCTTAAAAAGCCAATGCTTTAACTATCTTAACGTGGTAGGAAATAATACAATAAATAGAGTTTGTGCATGGTTTGATATAAACAACCTTATACTAAATGTATCAAAAACTAACATAATCAATTTCTGGACTTAACTGAACTTAACTGATGTTAGTATAAATTTATTTTATTTTTATTTATTTATTCCATTGCGATTTTTCCTTTTGGTGCAAAGCGTATACATTACTAATGTGTATAATATTCTCTAAATTTTTTCTTATTCTTGGCTATCTCTTTTATGTCTTTCCAAGTGTTTCTTTTTCTTGACGCCTCTTACTTTATTGAGTCTTTATTTGTTTTTTTGTTACTCTTGTCTTATAAATTTCTTTAGAGTTCTTTTTTTTATTCATTTTTTTGATATTCTTCTTCAGTATTTTTTTCCTGTATTAGTTTTATATTTCAATTTGTTCTGTATGTCTTGTTTGCACGTTTTTTTTTTTTTTTTTTTTTTTTTTGTAGTATCTTTTGGTATGCCACTTATTTTTTTTTTAGTTTGTATGTTTTTATTTTTTACTTTTTTCTTTTTTGTTTGGTGTAACTTTTGTTTTCCTATTCATGTCCATTTGTAGTAAATGATGGTCGTTTCCTATTTCCGCCTGTCTACTTACTTTCACTTTTTTAGTTTGTTCCAGTTGTTTCTGTTAACTAAGGAGTAGTCGATGATTGATTTTTCGTTTCTGGTTGGTTGTGTTCTTGTGTATTTATGAAATTACCTCTGTTGAATAAGTTTTTCTCCGTTGTTGTTTCTTATTTTTTTTTCTTCTTTTCTCATTGCCTCTTCTATTTTGTTGATTTGGTTTTCTACTCTCCCTTTCAAGTTTTCTAGTATCATTATATTTTCTGTTTCTGTTCTATTGTCTATTTCTTCTTGTAACTTTGTATAGAAACTGTCTTTTTCTTCTTCATGGTCTATGTTTTTTTCTCATCTGGCTTTATTTCAACTGTCATAATTCTTTTATTTGTGTTTTTCTCTTATTGTATCTTTTATCCTTTCCGGATCTAATATTATTCCTACTCCTTCTTTTGCCTCTTCTTCTTCTACTCTTTATGTATTTTTACTATTCACTGTCTTTTCATTTTTGGTTTATTATTTCTTCTACCAGTTCAGCATTTTTCACATGTATCCTCTTATGTTCTATGTTTCTATTCTTTTTATATATTTTTTCTCTCTTTTATTTTTTTATTTTGTAGTTTTTTGTTTATGTTTCTTTCTTTACAAAATTAAAAACAAGACAAAACAATGTTTTTAGCATGTTAATAGTATACTTAATACTTGTCAAACTATTAAACAAAGTTACTTGACCTTTATTAAGATAATTTTGCAACATCTATACTTCAAAATATTTGATAAATATGCTTTATGTGTTATGGCTAATTATTAAAAACTTTATTAGAATAAAAATTTGAATTTTGTATACTATTTGGTTTTCAACTTTGACACTTTGAGATATTTAAATAAACTGCTTTTAAAACTATATTTATTATTTATTATCAAAATATTTAAACTCAAATAAGAAAACATTTAAATTTTATGAAATTATAGAAAAACATTTGTTTTTAGTGGTTACTTTTTACAAAAAGTGCGTAAGTACATACACCTTTCTATTGCAATTGCTTTAAATATTCTTAAACCATGCAATAGAATAATGATTAAATCGCCAAATACAGTTGACAGATTTATATATCAACCATTTTTAAAAGTCATAATTTTTTGTAATTATATATATGTTTAATTCACTTGCTTACTAATAATAAAACCTAATTATTATATATATATATATTAAATTTTTGAATTTTAAATACTTATTTTAAAAGAAAAAAAAACGACATACTTGTTGAATATAGTTTTAAAAAGAAGAACATGTTATTTGTAGTCTTGGTTGAAAAAACATTTCTATACAAAAAAGGATTATACTCATTGGATACAAAATGTCTAAAAAGTGAGTTAGGAAAGAAACATACTGGTATCACGTTACTTAAGCTCACGTGTTAAGCTACTTTACTTGATAGGAGAAAAGTGTGCACTGTTGTTTAACACGGTTGATCTATGTTTCAGACCTACACTAATGTCACGTCACGTGTATCACATTATATTACTATTATCAAGCGTGATATCATTATTTTATTTGAAGTTAATTTACGCGTTTTTAAAATGTGAGCTTATATTTTAACTTTTGTATTTATATTGAAGGAAGCAAAAATCTGACCAAAACATCTCTAAACAGAATCAAAAACAGACAAAACCCATGAAGAAAACTCATGATTGCAACATACAACATCAGAACAATGTGTTTAGACGATCTTGCACTGTTAGAACACAAGCTCCAACATATCAAATAAAACATTAAAGAAATATGTTAAATAAGATTAACTGACTAAAACGTGCTTAATATTACTTAGACTATTGTATGTAACCTTAAAACAAAATAAAAAAGTATTACTTCAAAATTATACAATGCTATGAACCGACCAGTGCATCAGGATAACAAAGAAGCTGAAAAATTCTATGAAGACGACGACTGTAAAAAAAGCAGAAAACACCAGATATTGTACAGTTATTAGTGATTTTAATGCAAACATTGGATAAAAAAGATAACAACTATATAGATAACTTTGCACTTGAGTATATAAACGACAGAAAGGAAATGCTAATAGACTACATTTAACTCTACTATTATTTATTTATAAAAATAGTAAAATAAGTATAATAAGTTGGATATTAATTGTGTAGAAATGTACGTTAGGCTAACAACATTAAACTTTGAGTGATTCAGCTCTACTGACTGAATTAATAACAAATTCTTGTATTTATATGACAAGATAATGGTTCTTTAAATTGCTCAAGGTTTTTTATTGTCAGCGATTTCGTTTCCAGGGAAATAGTATTTAGATAACGGATTCCCGAGATGCTTTGCTGTCGTTCTTGGGTGCAGGTGTTAACTCCTCCCTTCTTAGAATGAACCAAGGGTTAGGACAAGTTCGTTTCAATTCTTGCGTAGCTGACATTTTGGATAACTTCTTCAATCGGGTGTCTTTGGTTTGGCTAACTTTCCTTGGGTTTCATCTAATCTTTCCAAATGCAAGTTTTTTAGATGGACGTCTTCCAATCTCTATTGAGGTTGTTTTGCTGGCAGCAAGGTCAAATTTATTGGTGTTAGGTGAATTTGGCAATCCAAATAGTGAATTGATGTGGTTTGTAGAACTTTGTTTCTTAGACTTATTAAACATTCGGATGTCGATTGTATAAGCAGGTTGCCTTGTAATTTTTTTTACTTCTTGGCGAAGATCACACTGAACTTCGGCAGATTGATTGGCTTGAAATAGAATCCAATCAGAGTTTGTGGGTTGGATCATTTCGGCATTCAGTTGCAACCTTTTGGTGTAGCTGCAGGCTGTTATTGGCAGATGTGGTAGTAACTGATGTCCACACGAGGTGTGTTTTGTAGCATCTAAACTAATGGCTGTACACAGATATTCTTGATGTTGCAATAATTTGCATGGTTCTGACATTGCAATAAACCTATCATTATTTTCTGCCAGGTAAGGTTGTGGAATATTTAAAACAAGGTAATCTGGATTTTGTTTGATTGGTAATAAAATCAATTTATGGTATTGGTCAATTGTAGATTTGACTAATAAAATTTCGAGTAAAAATGAGTACGTACGTTTTGACATAGGCTTTTACAGTTATAATTTTTTCAAAAGCATAAAGGTTTTCAGTTTCAGGTTGTAATACAATATTTTGTTCAAAAATAGATTGAACAAATTTCAATTCATTTAACAGTTTTTCTGCAAAAATAATTGCAGGATAATTCTGCAATTTGGAAAAAGTTTTTGCTGTTAAAAGTCGACTGGTGATGGTCGAGGCTGCCGTTATGGTATTAAATACTGATATGTGGGCTTTCCATAAACTTTGTGATTCAATTTTCTCGTGTTCCTGTTTATTTAATTGCGTAATAATTTTGTGATTGCGCTGTTTTGTTTTTATTTTCTGCGGGTATTTCAAGATTAGCTTCATAGCTCTTAAGAGTTTCTTGGGCTAAAAAAATCTGTGCCTAGTTGTTTTTGATTACTTCTTTTCAGTTAGTAGCGAGGTCTTGTATAAATTTATCATATCTTGCGGCATCTTCTGCGTCGAGGTTTCTTGAGATTGCTTTTATAATGGAACCGACAAAGTTTACTGCTCCACAAGCTCTTCTAACTGTTCGTACTAATTGATCCTTTTCATAGTTTAATTGATAGAGTAGGCTTTGAAGCTCCATAGCAAATGAATGTAATTGTGATTTTTTTTCTTTGTCCTGGATATTTTGTCTAGCCTTTTCTAGTTGTTTATATTGTAAATTTAGCTGATTAACTTAATCCACTAAAGGTTGTAGGTCGCATCGTACTACTGTAGTCTAATAACTTATTGGATTTTTTGCATTTCCAAGGTGTAGGGGGAATAGCAAGCCATCCAAGGATGTTATTTTTACGTCTGCAAAGACGTGGCAGCATCATCTGTAACAATGTCATGTTTTGATCGTCTGGTATGATATGTTTGAGTACCTCTCCGCGTCTCTACGTTTACAGTACCTTTATCGTTTATGCTGATAATTTTGTAAGGTCCAAAGTTTCATCAATTTATTACTTTTAGTAATATTTTCAACATAGATTCGTTCTCATACTTTCCATGTTGTTGTCTTGACTATATCTTTTTGTTTTTTTTATTCTCTCTTTGTGTAGAATATCTTTTTGTTTGATATTTTTGTACAAGATTGACATACGATCTTTATGTCTTGATATTAACTTTTGGTAGGTAGTGGTACCATAAAATAGGTCCATTGGGTTTCTGGTTCTTGCATGACCATAAAGTGCTTTAAATGGTGTCATTCTAATAGCGCTATGAATTGAATTGTTGTACGCTATTAATGCAAGTCTAACTCTTTGTTCACATGATATATTGTTGTCATCTGCTAAACATCTAAGATGTTCTAAGAGTGTCGAGTGAAAGCGTTTAATATTTGATTGGCTTTCTGGATTTTTAGCTGTACCAAGGTGTAAAGTAATTTTGTAAAGAGATGCTAATTCTTTAATTAGTTTGTTGTTAAATTCTGATCCTTAATCAGATCTAATTTCTTGAAGTATTCCATAGTAACTAAAGTATGTTAATAGAGCATCGAAGATGTCTGTCGGATTTTTGCTATAAACTTTTATTGCACGTCCTACTCTAGTGAAATAGTAAATGATTTTAAGGTATTTTTTATTGCTACAAGAAAATAAATCTATAAATTTTCTTAAGAGGTGCATCGGGTGTTTCCGTTATTGGTAATTGCGGTACTTCAGGGAGCCTGTTGTATTTTGACCGATTGCAAGTGTTGCATGATTAGATAAAATCATGGGTTATTTGCTTTTTCATTTCATTCCACCAATACTTTTGTTTTAGATGTTCAAGTGTTTCCTTAATACCTCTATGATTTGTCAATCCAGTGTGATATAATGTGATAAGTTCCAATTTTGTATTTTCATCATCAATCACTTCAATTTTCTTTAAACAGCGGATAATTCAAAGGTTTTTATTGATAAAATTTTCACTATAAACTTTACATAGTTTTTTGTATAATTTGTCATTTTTATTATATAAATAAAATGTTTTCTGATCACTCATGTATTCTTTAAATAGTTGTAATATGGCATTTTCAAAATTATTATATTATTATTACAATAAATTGATTTTTCTTGTTATCAATAATAGTATCTTATATTTCAATAGTTTTTGCAGGTTCTTGATTTGCTGTCAAATAGATAGTATCAGAGATCTCATTTTCTAAAATTTCTTGTTCTTCTAAGTTTTCCATTAGGTCACTGTCGTCAACATTTGGTGTAATACGGTCTAAATCATTTTGTGTAATGATGTTTATTTCTGGAAGTCGTATTCTTGATAAAGCATCGGCGTTAGTGTTGTGTTTGCTCTTTTTGTATACAATTTCAAAATTGTATTTTTCTAGTTTGATCCTTCGTCTCATAAATTTTGAATTTGGCTCCTTGAGCGACCATAGCCACACTAAGGGTTGATGATCTGTGTAGATGGTAATCTTACGTCCAAAAATATAAGAACGAAATTGTTTAACAGCGTATACGACTGCAAGTAATTCCTTTTCAATGGTAGAGTATCGTTGTTCTGTTTCTGATAAGGTTCTCAATGCAAAGCAGATTGTTTTATTTTTTTCAATTTGTCCTTGGAAAACCTTGGGAAAGCTCTGCTCCTAAGGCTATGTCTGAAACGTCGGTGGTGACAACAAATTCTTTTGAAAAATCAAGGTATTGCAAAATGGGGTCATGAGTTACAAGTTCTTTGCATTGAATAAATGCTCGGATATATTCTGGTTTGTCAATATCTATTTTTGCATTTTTCTTTAGGAAAGTTGTAAATGGTTTTGTTACTTTTGCAAAGTCCTTAATAAACTTTCGATAGTAACTTACCAATCCAAGAAAACTTTTGATCTCTGTTCGAGTGTTAAGTATAGAAAATTTAGTGATTGAACAGATTTTTTCAGGGTTTGGCTTAACTCCTTTATCTGTTACAATATGTCCAAGATATTTAAGATCTTTTTTTAAAAATAAGCATTTCTCAAATTTAATTTTGAAGTTGGCTAATTTTAATCGTTCGAATACTTTTATAAGTTTTTGTATATGATCCTGTAAAGATGACAAAAATATAATTATATCATCTAAGTATACGAGGCAAGTATCTTCTAGTAATCCTCGTAAAACGTCATCCATAATCCTCTGAAACGTTGCAGAGGCATTTTGGAGACCAAAAGGCATTTTTTTGAATTCGAAATATCTTTGTTTAGTACTGAAAGCTGTTTTTTTGCATGTCTTCTTCAGTTATCTCTATTTGGTAGTACCCTGAGGCAGTTTTAAGTAACGTAAAATAATTAGCTCGTTCTAGCTTATCCAAGATGTCGGTATTATTTGGGAT
Organism: Tachinus rufipes; assembly: GCA_963932245.1. Classification (NCBI taxonomy): domain Eukaryota; kingdom Metazoa; phylum Arthropoda; class Insecta; order Coleoptera; family Staphylinidae; genus Tachinus; species Tachinus rufipes. Next base: position 60,644,829 of record OZ010748.1, read on the forward strand.
CGGATACTTGTCTTCGATTAGTTGTTCATTCAATTTTCTGAAATCAACTACTATTCGTTGTTTTCTTTTTCCTTTTTTGTTGGTTGTAACAATGTGTACTGGAGCATTCCATGGTGATATGCTTTCTCTAACTATGTCCTGTCGTAGTAAATTTTTTTTTACATACTAATTATGTGTTATCCACTTACTTTGTAAATAACTTTTACTTGTTCCATAACCAATGTGTTAGACAATATTTTACTATAAAATGTTTTAAGAGTTAAATATCTCTATAGAGCACAGACACGTTCACTCGCTACAAGTGTTTTTAAAAAGATCATCGAAGACAGCATGTGCAATGAATGCCTAGAAGAAGATAGCCCAAAACATGCACTATTCAACTGCCAAAAGATTCTAGAGGAAAAGCTAGAATTAGAGTAAGAAATAAACACAAGAATAACACCTGACAATGTTATAGATACCATGTTGCAGAAGATAAGATCAAAAAAATTGTACGGCAAATCCTACAAACAGAAAACAAAAAACAAAGATAAAGAGAACTGACAATAAGATCTAGAGTGCTAGCATAGAGTTACCGTCCGGGCAAATACTCCTAAAGATATGTTTGCAATTCCAGGAATACAGATAAGTTGCCAAGTAAAAGGGGGGGGGGGGGGGGGTTATTAGGTGTGAGCAATAAAAAAATTTAAAAAATTAAAAAATTTAAAAAATTAAAAAATTTAATAAATGTACTTTGCAAGGTTCTTTAAGGTTTTGTTCTTAGACCTCTGTTATTTATTCACTGCTACATTAATTAAAAATGTGTTCTTAGGTACCGTACATCAATACGCCGATGACACTTAAATTTATTATACTTTTGACAAAACCGAATTTCTTAACAATCTTTCACTTAAAATTAATAAAGATCTTCATAAAATTAGTACTGCATATCTCATGGTTTATTTATAATCTAAACATAAAACATTAAGCTTGGGCAAGAGCAAACTTGTGTATCAAAATAAATAATTACATTATAAATATATTCTAAATTACTTAAATTTCTTAGACATAAAACTAATACTTATAAAAAGATATGTTTGCTATACTTCAACTGTATCCTTTATATACTTGCCTAATAATTTAATAAAAATGTCTGCGTCTGTATTTAAAATAAATACTAAAAAGCATTTATTAAAACTTCAATGCTAGTTAATGACGTTAAGTGTGTATATTTGTATTTATATGTATCAAATGCTATTTTGTAGATTTTTCAACTTTGTTAAATAGAACAGCATTTGCTGGACTTTGCCGAGTATAAAATAAAATATTTTTTAATTATTTATTTTATTTATTTCTTGTTGCTTCCTATGTGACTAATCAAAATCCGGCAAAAGTTTATCAATAAATCCAACCTTTAATCCTGAAGACAGTACTAATCATAGAATTACTACAGTAAATTCTCGCTATTGTAAAAATTATTTTTGATAATTACTTTGTTGTGTAATATTAACAAAATTATTAAATCTATACCTATTGCTGTTGACATATAAGCAATAAAATTATATAAAGATAGTTATATAAAGTTGATGAAGTATAATTATTTAATATTTTAAATTTTTATAATTGATAACGTAATTAAACAATAATTTCATTAATTTATGCAAAAAACCCGACAATTTGGCATTAATTCTATAATATAAATTAAATAAAATACGTTCATAGGGAATGCATAATACTTGTTTTTACACAGGAGAAAACGATAAAATAACTAATGAATGCTGCTTGCTTACATTTACTAATATTAATATTGGCAATGGAGATGAAATTATGAAATATATGTCTGCAAACAACTGGCCAATTATCCAATAATAGCATCCCAATCTACTAAAACATAAACAGCGAGCATATTTCCAATGCATACATGCATAATAAACTATTCATCATACAAATGTATCCGCAAGACGATTGCTCCAATAAATGTACAACGCTCGTGTACTTTATTTTTTTAACATTTTGCATAATAAATTGTTGCAATAAAATGCAAGTAAACAAGTTGAAATTGCGGCTCGATATAAATAAAGCCATCATGCCTTGAACCTAGTCCAAATGTATGACAATACAATTATAATTATTCCCAGCGTGTACCTTCGGTACATTACGTGTGTTTTCTGATATCAAACGGTACCGATCATGTTTATTTAATAACAGACCATGGAATTATAGTTTATATGTGCAAAACTAGTTGAATTATTTATAATTGAACTACGTATAGAAGCACCATTTTGTCATGGGAATGAGTAAAAAATTGCATATATAAATGTAAAAAAATGAATTAGGTAGAAGAATTTTTAAATCTGATTAGATTAGCATATTAATACAAAGAATTTTTTTAATCATTGGATTGATGGGTATTAATGTATAATTATAAATGTGTAATCTATAAACGTGTGTAAACTATTCAACCGTGCAAGTCGTAAGTTACAACCTGTCACTGTCTGTAAACTAAGCAGTAGGTAGAACGTTTACCTAAATCATGATACCAACCCCCGCTGGGTATACTGAAGCAACAAGTATTATTCTACTGTCCACCCCATGTCCAATAACATGGATGGGGTCATTCCAGATACAAATTAGCCGCTATTTTTTATTATTGGAAGCATTGAATATTAAACGGCAGAATTTGATCAAAATATGTTTGTGTGAAAATATACTAAAAGGTTTTAAAATAAAATCGGCTGTTTTGATATATATATATTTAGTATTAAAATAAAATTGTTAAAAAATAACATTATAGTTTGCAAAAAATTATTATAATAAAAACATTATTTATTAGTTATTTTTTTTGTTCTGTTTGTGTGACAGTTTTATAATGAATACTTGTGGCTATTCTAGTAGTAATATAATTTAACTATTATTAAAAAAAGTTTAAAAAAAGTAACAAGCGTTTTTTATTCTCAATTAAATAGTACTCATAATCAACATGCCATAATAAGATAAAAGTATGTGTGTAATTCTATTTTTAGTTTTTGTGAGAACGGTACGAGAGTTGTTTTTTATATTTTGGGATTAGAAAACAAAAATAAATATTTATCATCATAAATGGCTTTATTGTTTCTAAAATATTGTTTATAAAGATCAATACAATACTTTTTTTGTCGTATTACCGCTCTTTCATAAATAGTTTTTGTAGTTTCAATTTTTTTTTAATTTTGGCATTCCTAAATTTTTAAGTTTTGTCTCCAGTGATATTTTTGCATTTCTATCTAGAGTTATTTCTTTGCGTCCTCACGTTGCCGAGTATATTTTGACCATTTTAAAGGCTGCGTTATTTATCCATCTTGAGAAGACATTTTATTTCTCCTTATATATATTTCTGCATTTAAGTGAAAATCTTCAAAAAAACACTGGGCAGCTCGTACTGTTTAGCAGTGTTAGGTTTCTACTGACTACAAAATTTTTTCTTCGTAGTTTGCTTGGCGCTTTTTGCACTGCGGTTTTATTTGGCTTGTTGTACACTTCTGATGTTTTGCTCCTTAAGTACTCCGTCTATCCGATAAAATCATAGATTTATTTATTCCTATTCTCATTATGTGCAAGTGCTTGTTAAGACCACAGTGTCCGGTTATCAATTTTGTGAGCCTTCGTAGTCTGATACTACTTGATTGTGTTATCACTGTTTTGATATAATGCAATGATTCTGTTATAAATTTTTTGAAAGCATTTTTTACAAGTGCTTAAAGTCTGCTGCGGATTATTTCTTTTCCAGTCTTGTATGGGATCGCAAAATACAGGCATATTTTGTAGATTGTGGCCACTGTTTTCAGACTGTAAATACATCATAACCAGTTTGAATTTTATTTTTGGCAATTGTAAAGCCTGCAATGCCGCTTGACTTTTTGACATAATAATTATTAGTCGGACAGGTTTTAGTCCCCTCTCAATTATGTCTCATTGCATGGTGCACTTAATGGCAGCCACTTTTGTCTAAAATATTTGACATATTTTCTCAAAGGCACAATTTGCTTTTTTTGGTGTTTGTTTTTGTAAATTCCAGGTGTTTTTTTTGTTTGTTTTGAGCTCCATCTGAGTACCAGATAGTAGTTTTGATTGTTCTCTACCTATTGTTTACTTATTTCTTTTGCTGTAGTAAGATCACATACAATTTCTTACTGATTCAGTAACCCTTTATGAAGTTTAACCTTATCTTTAAAGTTTCTTCCTCACGCAACACAATTGTTATGTAAGGTCGGTAGGTCCTAAAGTTTACAATGCGTTTATTTATCAGCAGTATGTATGCTGTTTGTCTCACATTTTAGTTGCAAAAAGTACCAAAATAGTTTTTGTTGTTATATTTGTCATACGTGTGTTATAGATTAGTCTAGCGTTAAGCGTTAGTCTCAGATATTTTACTTTATTTAACATTGGTGTGAGTGTGGCTCTATACATCTTTAAGTTTTTTAGGTTTGTACTGTTTTTTTGTTTTATGAACAGTACAATCGTCGTTTTGGATAAATTTACTGATCTCCTTTTCTTCTTGCACTACCTTTCTACGTATTTTGAGTGCTCTGTATCATAGTTGACACGGTTGCTTCAAAACTCCCGTATGAGTAGTGAGATTGTCTCCGTAGCTTAAAACAAAGATGCCTATGTTGGTATATATCTGTAGTAAGTCATCCAAAAATACCTGTGAGCATTTTTTAAAGGATCATTCCTGAAAACGGAGTGATACTTTTTGTTTGTTTTGTCAATCCTGCACTAAATAGTTGACTTTACTGTTTGCGCTTCTTTAAAGTTGACGTAAGAATCAAGGAATTTTTCTGGAATTATTGCTAATGCAATGAAATGAATGAAATGTGTTTGTAAAAGTCAATTATAAGGTCCCTTTGAGGACGTCGCTTTTTTGCCGTGGTTGTTTTTGCGATTCTGGCTGGATAGATTGCTTTTGCGTCCCTGATGTGCCCGGGGTGTTTGGTGCAGGTAGTGTAGAGTATTGCTATTCTTTGTTTTTAAAGCTTACGCCCGGCCACCCTTAAAAGCCTAGGCTTTGCAGATTTGACCTTGCCTAAGGTTTTCTAAATAATCTACAATAAAATTGTTTTTATGTTTTTTGCTGCTATGTCTTTGTTTTTAGTTATTACTTTGCTTAGAATCTAAGAAGAAGATTACATTTTGGGTAGTAGAGGACATACATTTGAGGTTAAATTCTTTTGACTTGTCTATTATATTGTATATATAAATTACAATTGTTTATTCCAATTCAAAATCTTTATTTTTGCGACTAGTTTAGATTGTAATTAACGTCATTGTCAAGCAATTAATTATAACATCATCCCGTTTTCTTTTTTTTTATCTTATTTTTAACTGGAGCTTTAATAAGTTGAAAGTTTTAAAACTTTTTTTATTAGTGTCCAGCCTAACACCGTTTGTTTGGCTACAGACCACCTTTCTGATTTTGCTTAACATTTGTCAATAATTTTTCATAGACATTTGTTTATATATTACATACATGACATATATTAAAGTTAAGTAAACCAACTAACTGCTCTTGGATATAATAGAAAATAAATACAGGGAGTTTATAAATGAATGGGATTATGTAATCACTTTAAATGTGCCGCTTTATTTTAATTGTCCACTATACTATTTGCTTTGACAGATCAACTTTGACAGCTGTCAAGCAAACATGAAAACATATAAACAATTTTAAAAAGGCGTCATATTTAAAGTGATTACATAATCCCATTCATTTATAAACACCCTGTATTATTACAGATAATAAATATTTAAAAATAGTCTTGTTACTAGTTACCAAAATTTAAAAAAAAAAATAAAAACCTGCTTTAAGAAGCTGGAAACTACATATGGGTTTGCCCCGAGAGAACAAAAATGGCAAAATTCTAATAAAATAAGTGGCAAAGCACTCTTTATTGGTGCAGAACATAGGAGACAGCCCACATTTATAAAAGAAAAATTAAATTTCATAACGACATTACTCTGAGCTTTAACAAAATTGCCCATCAAGTCACCGATTGAAGAGTGTCCGTCAATATCAACCCAAGCTTTTACCAAAATATCTATTACAAGTTTAACCCTTAGCTGCACCACCTCTATTTTGTAACATTGACACACCTGTGGGGTTGTTGACAACCGATATTTTTTTACAAAATTAAGACTTCAAAATGCAGAATTTAACCAATTATATACTATATTTTGAAAAAATAATATAAGTATATAGTTCCTCTCAAAAACTAATTTAATAAAAAAAAAAAACAGAAATACAATGATACAACCAGTATGCTGTCAGCGTATTATAGCGCGAGCGATATTCAAATTAGTTGCAAGTTTACAATAGTAGACTAGTCAAATTATTTATAACGTTATTTAAATATAATATTTTATGATTTTCAATAAAGAAATATTGTTTTTTTCAAAGGCTGGGGTCGTAAACGACACAAGGTCACAAAGTAGCATATACAAAACTGTTCAAGGTGCACCAAAATAAAATTGACATCAACAAACAATTAAGAATTACATAGACGCTGTTTTTAAAGCACCAAAAGCAGACTTGGGAACTGTTAGATCTTAGCAAACAAAACGTTCCCAAAATAACATAACAAAACTACTCCTTAAAATAAATAAAGCTTTATAAAAAAACTCTGAAAAAAATAAACCAAAAAAAAAGAACATTTTAAAAAGAATGGAAACGGCAATACTGCTGCTGATTCAAAAGCAGAGGAAAGAAAACACCAAAGTGGCAAAGTAAAGAAGTATATGTCTACTAAACGTAATGAGAAAACTTATGAAGCAAATAATAACGGCAAGCTAGTAAACAAAATAGAAGAAAAATTAATTCATTTAAATTTCTGTCAATGCGGGTTTTAGAAAAAACAATTGACAATAGACGCTATAAAACACTTTTTAAAAGCATAACACCAAAATGAAATTTAGTGTATCCCACAAAAGGAAACAATTTGCAGCGCTCATCACGCTAGGCGCTAAAAACTCTGCACCATAAAATAAAGTTAGCAAGTACCTGTTAAAAATAATAAGCAGTTACCTAGAAGATAGGTGGATCATGGTTAGAAAACACTATTCCCAATGCTGTTGAACATATTTTACAACAAAGTTTTTCAAACACCACTTTTAGACGGTGTAAAAGCAGTAGGATTTGTAGACACTGCAATTATAGTGAAAGCCAAAACTAAAGATGCTAACAACTAACTTAAACCGAGCCATATACAGGATAAAAAATAAACGGAAATCAAATTAAATCATGATACAAGATAAAATATTTAAGAGTGTACTTTGCTAGAAACACATGTATAAAACAATATGTTAGTAAAAGCTGAAAAAAAAACCAACACACATATTTATGTAGTACGCAGCCCAAATTTGGAATTCAGAAATGCGGCACAAAAAAACAAAAAAAATATGATAACAAGTCTGCAGAGAAAGTACAATCTAATCGGAAGCAATTCAGGTAATAATTAGCATCCTCATTAATAATCATTGTAAACCACACAAAAACAGAAGAAAGTACAGAGAGGTTGAATAGTACCCTATTTCTAAATAGACTCTGATATTTTAATGATTTTAACAGGTTTGGTCTTAGGAAAACCCTAAAATGCTAGTTTTGCAAATATATTAATATACCAGTACTATGGATATCAGAACATAGAATATTCATATGCAAAAAATGTCAAACCCACACAAACCAAATAATTTCAAACATAGAAACAACTGTTAACGTAGACAAAGTAATCAATCCAATTCTAACAAACTAATAGAACTAGACAATAATACACAAGTACATTAAAAAAGTGCTGCAATACAAAGAGAAACCCAAGAATCTTATGCAAAAAAGACAAAGATGAAGAAACAATAACTTAGTGCAAGAAACCTTCAATTTGAAGTAATTCAATGCGGTTCCAGATTAGTTGTGACTGAGGAGAGTTTAATGAGTAGAAATTCCAAATTCTTGCGGTAAGGTAGATCCCTTAGCAATGTGTTTTTAAAAAAATCCACTTTTTTTAGAAATTAAAAAATAACAACTATGATGCTGCTCAGCTGTTCCGTTCTTAGAAAGTTTTTTAATCTTTATATAGTATAGGATAGCTGCAATCTGCTACCAATCAAAGCACATACTTCTTTGTTACAATGTTTACCAATAACAGATTAAAAGTTTGAATATCTTTAAACAGTTTGCTAACAAGGGTTCATAAAATATCTTTATTTTTAATCAGATTTTTTACTAAATTTACGATTTTTGTATTTTTCTGAAACTAGACATTTTATTTTCTTACATTTTCTGCTAATGTACCCATATCTAAAACACGTTGTACTTTATAAATGCAAAAGCTCTAGATGAATTTTTCATTAAAATTGGTTCTTGGTTCCTATCAATTTAACTGCTCTTTTTGTCAAATCTAGTAATTTTTTTTTGTTTGCTACTTTTATTTTTTAAATTCTATGAAGTTATTTAACCAAATTTACTCAGATTTTTATATAATAATTTACCAAGAATTATTGTTTAAGGTAATTTCAAGCGTGTCCAAAACGTTAAACCGTATTTCAATTTGAGTGTTCAGTATAGATTTGATTGTCAAAAAACTATGCACTAATTGTCTTTCTTGTGTACTTGCTGTAATTGCCTGCATATAGTATTGAAAACTAATTTTCTTGTCTTATTTAATTTCTATGTCGGGTTTTAACAGAGATTTTTCTTTAACTGAACCATGTGCCATGTGAGTTGCTTGCAAATCTAATTAACATCTATTTCTTTAGCATGTTTGCAATTTTTTGTTAACACTGTCCTTAAAACTGATGTTGACCGATTAGCTGCATCCAAGACTGTAGTTTTAATGGCACAAACTGCGCAATTTTTTATTGTTTCACAAAAATAACCCGTTTTGTTACGGTTGCCATTTGTTTTGCAAAACAGATATGTAGCTATTTGGTTTAAGTTGTCTAATTTTTTTTAACGTAATTTTTAGGTCCAGTTACTGGTATTATCTATTTTCCAAAACCAGCCCTAAAGATTAAACTGTTTTAATTCATCTCTTTTATCTTTAGAGCAAATCTTAGAAAAATACGTTACGTTAACATAAGTATCGACTTTATTATGTGCAATTTTAGTTTCTAAATAAAAATTCATTTAAATAAACTCTTTGGATCCTAATGCTCTACCTCAATTTTTTTCTAAAGTTTTGCATCTGTTTTCTAAACAATATAGTCCAATACTCTCTTTTTTTTTTAATACTTATTTTAAGTTCTTGTCTTGTAAAAGGTGTGTAAAGTAGAGTAATATTATATTAAATATTTGTTTAAATTTTATTGTGTTGTACAAATTGTACAAAGATTCATTGCCATTGCACTATAAATATTTAAGTTCAATAAGTTATTTCTAATTTTAAAATGGCATAAATTGAACTATATTGATAAACTGGTAAAAGATTAACTGGTATAGATAAAAAGATATACCGGCTTTATTACTTTGACTTATCGGATTAACTCCTTAGAAGTTTATTAAATAAGTACATAACAATCTTCCATCTCTTATATCTGTATTATATATGAACTGCGTTTTTAGAGTAATAAACGATAAAGGGACAAACAAAAACATGACAAAATGTTTGCGAAGTGCAATAAGAGTAGAACGACTTGGGCTCAAGTGCAAACCTACTATAAGTGTGAATGAATATTTAGAGATATGTGAACACAAACTACAAAAAAATTAAGAATTATTTAAAAAAAATTAAAAAGGATGAACGAAGTAAAAAATGCTAAAGCAAAGTTGTAGCATGTGATAAGGCGTTTGAAAAGCATAGATGTAAATGATAAGCAACAGACAACAAAGCGATCCCAGTTATTAAAATTGGCACTCGATACAGATGGGGTATTAAACTTTTTATATAATAAAGTTGAAAACAATATTATTTAATTAAGTAGAAAGAGCTTTTGTTTGGTTTAAGGCTAACTGTGAGCGACTTAATAATTGGGCTAGTTTGTGTAAATGCTTAAAAAATGAGTTTCTACCCACCAAATACAATAAAAAGCTATAGGTTCAAATTAAAAGTAGGACTCAAGATGTAGATAAGAGCATTGGTATCTATTTTGCATACATGAGCAATTTGTTCAACCGTATGACATGTAAGGTAAGACAAAATAAAAATGAAAGTGCTGACAAGCAATTTACACCTTTATTTTCTAAATCGCTTAGGTTTAGACCTCATCAGTAGTGTCAATAAAATAATTTATATATTTAGAATTATGGCAAAAAGGCGTATTAATGTAGAAAATTACGCTCCTCTTCCAAAAGAGCAAAATAATATAGAGCAAGACTTAGCCTACTTAAAAACAGTTCTAACCAATACATAAATGCAAACACCCGTAAACTATGACAATTTTGAAAAGACGTGGGTGGTAAGATAAAGTAGAAAGGACAATTTTCACTCAATAAAATTCAAAAAATAGCTTTTTAGAAAACGATAGGTAGTTAAAAGAAACGTGCTGGTAGGGATTAATATGGAGATAGATTTAGCAAAGATGATAGTAGTAACAGGTATAATAGAAGTAGAGTCAAGGTTGACCAGCATAGAAAAATGAAAGGTACTACTAAAACCGCAAAAACAAGTACGAGATAAAACAAAATAACAGACACTATGACAATAACCAAAATACAAATCAAGGTAGATTAAATAACAGTAACATATTACAGAGTAGGTATAAGTTATACAGTAGAGAGTGATATTGAAGTAATTATAAAAATGCACCAGATTGAACATTTCTTTGAGAAAACCCGACGGGTGTACTCAAGACCACTGTACAAGATATTAAGTTTATTGGAATTTGCTTCAAGGCCAAACATCTTGCTTAAGATTGTATTGATAAACAGTGCCGTAACTAGAGCGGTGCCATCGGTGCCCCCGCACCGGGCGCAGGACATGATTTTAAAAATTTTAAACATGAAAAAAAAAAATTAAGAAATTGCTTGCAATAAAATTAAAAGAAAGCGCAACTTTCTCTGAACAGAGACCCGTGGAAAAAATCTAAGTTTTTTTCAGTGTGTCTCTTTAAATAATAAATTTAAAAAAAATACAAAAAAAATTGCTAACGGGCTAACGGGACCAAACATGGTTAATTTATAGACAACAACAGAAAACAATATTTTGCTTTCCTTGACTTCTTTTTAATAAAAATCAAGCATTGAATAACATAATATAGCTCATCTTTAGTTAATCCAAAAAAGTGTTTAGTGATGGCGACATTTAAGTCCGCGGGTACCCTATCATGAAAAATCATCATCTCACCCTTAGAAAACGTCATAAAGTAAAAAAATACAAAATAAGTGTTTAATATACTCATCAATCCAAAATGCAATAGACCATGAAAAAGAAAAGCGACATATTTTGAAAGTTCAATATTAGTGTAATATATTTATTTAGTTTTTAGAGGCAATTGATATATTTAAGTATAATCCAGAATTAAGGTCGCACATCAAATCTCATAAAAAAAGACAAGTTTCGTATTTTTTCCACTTATACAAAATAAAATATTTGAGTTATTAGGAAATGCACATATTGTTAATATAGTGAAGACAGCTAAGTACCTTTCTACTTTGTTTGACTGCACCCTCAATGTATCACATTATGAGCAAATGTTTTAAATTTCCTTCACTTTATTTACTCACACAAAAAACTGGTGCGGGATTAGCCAAAAAAATTGTAATTTTTTTATTGCTGGGAAATATGAAGCACCTTAAAATTAGTTTGAAATGCTATTCAGATACCCGATGGTTATCAAAGGCAAAACAGTTACTGTTTTATATGCACAAATTGTGGATAGTGTGAATGTTTTGATTGATTTGACATCACCATCTTTTAATGTTGAAACAATTTACAATAAAATAATATTACAATAGATATAGCAGCAAAAAAGATTATGTAAGCAAATACAAAGCAAGTATTTGGAACAAAAAATTTCAAATGTTTAAAACTGAGTGATAAAATAAGTATGGAAAGCATTTTTTACAAAAAAAAAGAAAACGGACTAAAAGACAAGACATGAATGAAAGCTATGTTGCTAGTTTTAATATGACTAAAAAAATAATGTTTCAATTTATAGATACATCATTCATTTATTTAAATACGAAGTTTAAGAAGCTAAACAGGATTGCTGAAGATTTTGATATTAATGAAGGTTTTTTGAAAATTACTGGTTTAAAAAAAACTAATACCGCAGATTTGAAGAAGGTAGCTTTGAACTTTAAAATATAAAAATGATATAAATGCAGTAATTTTTTTTTAAATAGTGTGTCTCTATCTTTTCTAAATCTAATTCAAACATTACTTGATTTTTAATTAGAAGATTTTTTTTTAATGTTGTGGTTGCTATTAAATAAAATTAACGTTGCTGGTTACAATTGCATCATGAAAAGAAGTTTTACAAAGTTGAAATATTTAAAAATATTTAAAGTTGAGTCAAAAAAAGTGCTCAAAACTGACGAGTTTGCATTAACCAAAGAAATAAAGGTTAGTTTTTCAAAAACGTTTTGTATGTGTTTTTTAGTTACTATATATTTACGCTTTAGAGTTATTGGCACTGTTGATTAACAAATCTTTTGTTTGGTTGTAGCAAACTAGGTTACTTAAAAAAAAAGGCAAACTTTTATTAAGCGTAGTACGTTCTACAAGTATAAGACAATTGACAAAAATGTCAATATCATGCTAAATAGTTTTAAGAAAAGCGGTTGTTCATTTTTAACGTAAACCTGTATAGCTAGAAGTTTGATGATTTATTTGATTTTGGGGCCGATGGTGTGTTTATAGGGTAAGAAGCATGAAAAGTGTTAAAATTAATTGGAATAACATTAACTAAATGTTTCATCCAATGCACGGCTGTTAAGAACACTACAGCCAAGTGTCTTGGAAAAGCATACGCAAGTCAAGACAAATAATAAAATGAACTGTAATAAAAGCAATTTGAATAGACCCATTATATATAAAAAGAACGGTATTTATGCTTATTTTTTTTATTATTGCGTTTTTAACCCGTGACACCTAAATTGTGAAAATTGAACGGCCATGTTGTCACCAAACCTCAAAATCAAGTGACAAAAAAACTTATTTGCAACACAATTCAAGTTTGTCGTGTAGTATGTGCGTATGTGTATGTCTTGTTGAAACCAAATTTGGTTTTGCTCATGCCCGCATAATTTTAGTCTTAAAAATATGTCTAGCGTATGAATGTACAGTTTGAAATTAATCGTATCCGTTTATTAATTTTTTTTTTAATATAGTCTTACTATTCCAAATATTGAAACGTCGCACCAAACGGTGACCAACCATGAAGTTGTTTTTCATAAAGCTGGTGTGGATTTTTATTAGCCCAATGGTAGAAGTTTTGCTTGCTTGTTAACATGTTCACGAAGATGAAAGTGAGCTATATATGACATCAATAAAATTTTTTTTTAAAGTTAGCAAAAATTGTCAACGTCTTGTTGTCGATCGGCTCGGTCTTCCTATCGTTTTTCAAACGCCTTTGTACCTTTGTTACTGTATGCACGTCTGAAGTAAACTGTGAATAACGTTTCTCCTAGTTTTGCACCCACCTCAAATTGTACATGGCTTCCAAAATTAAACTCGCTACAAAGCTGCCTTTAAGTGTTCACAACTGATTGAGTTCGTATAAAGCTTTTAACAAAGTATACGCGTTTTTTAATTGAGAACTTATTCGTGATCTATTAAACTGCATAAATTAACGCACACAAATCTGACAATAGAATTGTCAATAACAAAATATTGTTTTTGTCCTGTATAACCAATTATAACAATTTACAAGCATTTTTAATTAAATGCAATAAAATATTAATTTATTACAGATGAATTTCAAACAAATGGTAGAAAAGTGGTATCTTTGTACATATAACAACAAATAAACATTGAAGCAAGCAAGCAAGTCTTATGAATTAAATCAACCTCTATCTGATTAAATTTATAGCACCAAATTTTGTACTTAACCTTTATGCTGTGATATAATTTTACTAAATACTCATTGTACGCAGAACGATGTTTCTTTCACTTCTTAAAATTTGCTATCATTGAATTATCAACGACATAAAGTTTTTCATACTTATTTGAATTTAAGCATTTCTCTAAAATCTGTAAACAACATTAAAAAATAATACCTTGGTGGTACAAGACTGTATAGTTACAATAACATTATAAAATTGATACGGTCAACTAAACTAATCGCTTGCCTAATATGGGTCATAAAATATTAAAATACAAGAAATATCAATACTAATTTAATTTAAAATTATCTTTGTTTTGTAATAAATTTATATGGTTCACGGTCACTTTATATTTATTGTGTGAGATATGAAAAATACTTTTCCACCGTGTGCACGTCTCTAAGCCGGAGTGAAATGAGCAATATAATATTCAGAGCGGTCGCGTCACCCATTAAAGATTTCAATAAGTGAAAAATTGGCAATAAAATTATGCGGGGCATAGTTAATCGTTCCGTGTCGGGTTCATATATCCAGGCGATAAATTCACGCCGCGCTAGTAAATTGAAATATTTTGACCGCCATAAACATTGTGATGCCGCGAAACGGAATGCAGAAATCGACACGTCGCGTCACTCCGACTGGGAGATATAAATATTTTATACGTTTTAATAGATGCCCTCGCACACTCTAAATCGACCATTTATATTCTAATATATACTATATACATGAATATTTGCGCACCCGGGTCCCTCTTTTATTATTAGTTTTTGTTTTTAATATCGGGGTATACTGGGGGGGCCAAAAGGAAGAATCATAACAATATTTTCCCTTGCTCACCTTACTTAATGAAAAACCTTCGCTGATAAATGTAGATGAAACTGTATTTCCGCTATTTATTTTGTAAAATATAATAAGGTTGCCAAAATTTATTTTAATTATAAGACTACTTTATATACAAATCTGTTGTACTCAAATATTTCACACTTTAATTGAGCTGCAACCAGATCCTTTGTGGACAATCAATAAAATCCTTATGTAAAAACAGCAACAAAGCCAAAGTGTTTTGCAAATACCAGCTCAATAAATCATTTTAAATCATTAATTTTTCACGACCGAATCACCACAAGGATCGGTCTTTATGCATTCTGTAAAAAAAGAATAATATTTTGCTCATAGAAAATCGATGGTCGAACCATAATTGAGTCTAGAGAGTGAGGTGGCCCGTAATAATAATCAATTATGTTAAGAGGAATTATACACAAAGACGATTATCGACAATGGATATTGTCGCCACAAGCCGTTAAGCACCGTCGTTAAAAAACATGAGTGTGACTTTTCGAAACAGATATTTTTTTTTTCATTTATTTATTTAACGACAGAACACCACCTTCGACATGTTTGTCCCGAAGATGCTTATCAAATAAGGAGTGAAAAAAATGTATATATAAATAAATGCGCGGGCACCGTGTACTTATCTACTTGATAATTTCATAATTAATCGAGTTATGCATGAGAGAGATGGAGTAACTTAAAGATGAACATTGTGTATATGTATTTTATTTTAAAAACACAGCATCAATTTGAAATGTCAGTCAGTCACTAATATGGCCTGGAGTATGGGGCAGGGAATATACAAATCCAATATATATTAAAATACGAATTCCGAAGAGTAAAACTGTCAGTTTTATTTAGACACGCCGCAAGACAGGTTAACTTACACAGCCGCGGCTCGAGTTTAATATGATATGATGCACTATTATAATCCAATCAATTGGGATGCAACGAAAAATTTCGTAATCGTAAAATAAATTGTGAAAAGCTCAAACAAAATGTTTGATTGAAAATTAATACTGATTTAATCATTTATGTTTCAAGGAATAATAACTGTATAACGCAATATACTAAATCAGGTGCAATATAGAGAAAAGTTTACAAACCAAAACAAAAAAGACTTATTGTTTTCTTTATATTGCATTAAATGGAACACTGCAAACCTGAAACAAGAATTAATTTTATTGTATAATCATGATCAAATGATATGTATTATATTTCTTTATTTTGATGATGTAACTTCTAAATTTTTAGTTATCTTGTAGCAAAGCTGGTTTTATTTATAAAATTAAATTGCACATGAATTCAAATAAAACTTGACAACTAGTCATAAGCACAAAACGCCTAGATCAATAGCTTTACAAAAGTTTTCAATTACATATTTAGTTAAAATCTCAATCAGAACTGTAGCTCTTATCGTTTTAATATCAACATTTCATAGCATGCTTTAGTCATTCATGAGAATTGTAATATGGAAAAAATCGGTTGATGCAAAATAAGTTTTTGGTATGCAACAATCATAATAATATTAATAATATTATTATTAAAGTTAAGTATAAATATACATTTGTTTACAAACATTATTTACAAAGTAAATATATACAGCTAAATTATGCATGTCATTAGAAAATGTTACAATTTAAAAAATTTATAAAACAATAAAAAAAGTTATTTATTAACATTTTTTTGACCTTAGTTTATTGAAGTTTATTTTTTTACTTTCAATTGTCAGTTTGTTAAAAGTATTTGGTTTATATTAATTACCTGCTCATCTGCATTTATTTATTCGACCATAATTTAGTTTTGAGTTATTTTTCACACGTGTTGTACTTGTGGTTTGTTGCATGTTCTGCATAAAGTAGAATTACTCTTTATTAATAACAAACATTATATACCAATATATTGTGACGGCAGTGTTAACAGTGTTTTAGATTGTTAAAACTGCTTTTTACATCTGCCCTGTAAGGTGAGCCTAACATATATTTGATTGTTTTTCTGCAGACCAAATAATTTTGTGTATAAATACGTATTTGCGTACCAAAAATTCAATAGTTCATGTCTACTACCAAAATAATACTTGGTTGTTATTTA
This sequence comes from Tachinus rufipes, assembly GCA_963932245.1. Lineage (NCBI taxonomy): Eukaryota > Metazoa > Arthropoda > Insecta > Coleoptera > Staphylinidae > Tachinus > Tachinus rufipes. The sequence goes on from OZ010748.1 coordinate 60,661,741, forward strand.
AAAGATTAAAAATATTAAAATTGCTAGGGATGAAATTTTTTTAATGTTTGATGTATGTAAAAACAAATCTAAATTTCTACACTATTGCAGCTAGTTCAGTTACTAAACTTTAAAGTAGCTACTTGCAGTAAAAACATTATCCGCAACTAAACGTCGACAGATATATCTGGATTGAGTTAAGCCAAGTAACACAAAAAACAATATCAAAGAACACTTACCAAAAACTTTGAATATTGGTAATGTTGAATCTTAGTTTTTAATGATGACATTTGATGACACAAATAATCCAAAATATTTTGCAAACATTTTTATTCAAAGCAAACCTAGATGACAGCAATTTTTTTAACCGTGTTTAACGGCTTCCTGCAGTTTGTTGTAATTTGTTACTCCACCTTATGCGTTTGTTTTTCGGTTGATTACTTTTATGCTTAGTATCCTTTTTTCTATAGCTTTTTGGTATATTTTGTTAAATGTTTAAGTTTGAGATCCGTAGGTGGTTACTAAGAAAATGCATTGGTTGTATAGTTTAGTTTTTAGCAAAGAATCCGTCCATATTTAATATATATGTTTATTTCTAATATTAGTTATGGGTTTTTAGTTTTATTTGTTATTTAACATCTTTGTTTGTTGTCATATACTTTATTTTGTCAACGTTTATTTTAAATTTTCTTAATTATGTTTAAATTTTCTTAAAGTCATTACTAAGCGAATTTTGATTAGTCTTTACTAACTAACGATTTAATATTACTCGAACAGAAATGAACGTTTAAACTAACTCAAAACACTTTTGGAAATTTGTTATTGATACTAGAAAAACTAATAATTTTCCATTTACAATATATTATAAGCATCAAACTTTCAATAATAAAAATGATGTTAATAGATTTGCTGAATATTTTTCTTCAAATTTAGGTCTAAAGAAAAATTACTAATTACAGAGGTATATGCGTTCAGTCTGCCATTCTTAAGTTGTTTGATCACATTGTTATTGGCGAAATACAATAGATGAGCAAAAGCATTATAGTGATACAGCAATATGGGTTTTGTGAAATTAGTTCTACTCTTACAAACCTTCTTTGTTACAAAAATAATCTTTTAAATGCTTTTGAATGAAGAGTTCAAATTGATTCTATTTACACAGATTTTTTAAACGCTTTTGATGCATAAACCATAGAAGATTGATTGCAATGTTTTAGTCTTTGGGTTTTTATGACTTTTTTTATTGCATGGTTGTTGACCTTTTTGAAAATTTGTACTAAAAAAATTAATAACTTTATATTACAACCAATTATTGTTCCATCTGGTGTTCTTCAAGGATCTTATTGTATACCATTTTCATTTTTACTCTTTATTAATGATCTTTTTTTTTATTAATTATTTGTTTTTTCTTTTATTTGCTGACGATCTAAAAATTTATCGAAGAATATCATCTGTCGATGATTGCATTAATTTGCAAAATGACTTAGATGCTGTTCATTCATGGTGTCTTATTAATAACTTGTTGTTTAATGCAAATAAATGTTTTTCTATAAACTTTAACAGAACTTTAAGTAAGTATCGTATGTATATACAACTGACAATATATTATTATTAGAACATTTTTTTTTTTATTTTTTTTTTTTTTTTTATTTTTTTTTTAATCATATGATACAATTATTTAAATTTATTATAATATATTTACATTTGCATATTTACAACATTATTTATTTTCTTTCTCCTTTTTTTTTTCTCCCCACTTGCTGCTTTGCACCGTTTCCATTATGGTAGGCTGCAAAGCTTCGTATTCGGGGCACCATTTTCATTTTCTCTTTCCTTTTATCTTCTTTTGTGTATTATCATGTTTGTTTATTTTATTGTTTGTTTTGGTCTTGTTTTTATGTAGTGTTCTTTTATTTTTGTTTTAAATTCTTTATAAGTTTTCGTTTTTTTGATATTTTCAGGTAGTTCATTGTATGTGATTAATCCATTGCTTAGTATTGTTTTTTTCGCTTTTTCTGTCCTTGTTGTGTGTACATGTATATTACTTCTTCTTCTCGTGTTATGTCCGTGAATTTCTTTGTTTAATATTATTTGTAGATTTGTTTTAATTTCTTTATTTTTAATTTTATATATTAGTTTGCATTTTTCTATTTTTATTTTTTCGTTAATGTTTGTTTCGTTGATTATTTTGTATACTTCTTCTGTTGGTGTTAGCTTTGGGAGTTTATGTATTATTTTAAGTATTTTGTTTTGTTGTCTTTGTATTTTTTTTTATATTTGTTTTTGTTGTCTCACCCCATATATTTATTAAATAGTTAATTTTTGATAAATATAGTGAGTTGTATATACTTATTGCAGTTTCTTTTGTTATGCATTTTCTGGCTCTATAGACAGCTCCTATTGCTGCACTTTCTTTTAATACTTTCTTTATTTGTGTATCCCATGTTAGTTTCTCTGTTATTATTATTCCCAAGTATTTTGTCTGTTTTGTTCTGGTAATTGGAATGTTATTTATTTCAATTTTTATGTCAATATCTTTTGTATTTTTTTGTCTTATTACCATATACGTCGTTTTTTCTTCATTTATTGTTTGTATGTTTTCGTCGTACCATTTAGTTAATTTCTTAACGTCTTCATTTATGTTTCTTTCTATTGCTTCTTTGTTTTTTCCGTGATATATAATACATGTGTCGTCAGCATATGTATATATTTCTCCAGTCAAGTTTGTCTCATATATATCATTTATGTATAATATATACAATATTGGTGCTAGTACTCCACCTTGTGGTAGCCCATATTCTGCTGATGTTGATGTGCTAAGTATGTCGTTTATTCTTGTTCTTTGTGTTCTGTTTTTAATATATGTTTTTAGTAGTTTTAAGTTTGTGTTTCAGTAGTAGGGCTAGGCGGGTTCTACGCCAAAATCCCATAAGGTTTACATGGGGGGTCTAAAATTACTTTACTTCCGGTCTAGCAGCTCAACTCGGCATGTGATCCACCAGTCTGCAATGTGTCGCCACCGTCGCTGGTGTTGGCGGGAAGAATTAGGGCGGGGTGTGGCCCGACGAGGTGTCGGGACGAGGGGGCGGCGGGGCTTATCAGTTGCTTATCAGTTGTTATCAGTGACATCCGGTATACGCACTCTCTTTTTATACCTCCATAAGAGCCCCTTGTGTGAGAGTGAGAACCAGAAATCGGAAATGGAAGGATGGAAAATATGAGAGGGGGAAATTTCAATGTTTTGTCTCAAGTGTGCGAGTGCAACGCGCGATACCAGCAGCCACCTAGCGGCAGCAAGCGAACGAGCATATATACAGGGTGGTCGAAAGACTTTGTATATACAGGGTGTGTCAAAAATAAATCCAAGATGGCGACCGGAAGTGACAATCTTTACCACAAAATCAAAAATGGCGACCGGAAGTGCGACTTCCGGTGTTGCAAAAAGGGCCTTCATGGTACTCAAATGAAAGCGCCCGTCGCGTACGTCACGAATCTAAAATAAAAACTTGTACTTGACCCGCTCCTAAGCGATAAAAATACAAAAAACCTCCTGGATGGTTTAAAATAAAGAAACAAATGATAACAATATGTTGTTTAAGTGGAGACACTAAATTTAAAAATCAGTTAGTCGTAGATAATGGTGATGTCAAGAACGTCACTCATTAAACGACACCTTTTAAAAAATCGATTGCAAAAACAAAAACAGCAATTAGACTATCGATTGGAAAGTCTATTAAGGCAAATTATAAATGTTAAAAAAATTATTTGTGATTATGAATTGCAAAAGCAACTGTGTGCAAAACTCGACGGTATGCAGCTCCGATGAAATTAGCGAAGTCGAAATAAAATTATTTGAAAATATAAATAAAGCCATTGAATTGTATGATAAATGCAAGTTAACTGGTGAATATGTAAAATATCTGCCTGAAAAATATTCGCGATCGCTATATGGACTAAATTTGGAAAGATTGTGGGACTTCCTGCCTGAAAAATGTAAGAGTGATTTATATTTCCAAATAAGACTTCCTTGTCATAAGCATTACAACCTTCCAACCGATGAGGACCACATAGACGGACCACCTCCGCCCATAAAAAACTGTTTTAGATGCATCGCAGAAAAGTGTATCTGCAAAAAGTGTCAAGATTACCGATCAACTAGAAAAAGTGACAAGAGCACCGAAAATGAATAGCACCGCATTCATACTTTTATCAACTTTGCTTAATGGAACTTTGTTCATCACGAAACCCAAAGATGCCAGACAATGCTACATAACCGCCATTGATAGAGGAATCAATGATAGTTGGCCTTTGGAGTGGAAAATGATGCACCTCGACAATACCACTCATCCAAGAACGTTCAAAATCAACGCCAGCACGATTCCGGGGGTGTCAAATGTGATGAATGCAACTTTTATGTTCCTCGATAAAAATCGATACGTAATGAACGTATCAAATCATTTAATAATCTCGAATGTTGAAAGTAATAACGCAAATTTAATATTGAGTCTAGAAATAATTTTGACTGTTAAATGTGTAATTATAATTTCATATGTATTTTATAAATTATATAAAAGATATATTAACAATCATTAAAAAAAAGAAAATCAAATATATGTTATAACTGTGTTTTATTTCATCATTTCATAACAACATGCATGATAACATATCACCAATTTTCAACAGGAAATTATAACATAATCAGAAGTAACAGGATGTAACATCCGCTTTTAACAGAAAAATTGCATCATAATACAAGAATCAACAAGAAAGTTCTTATCATCATCATCATACCAACCTTGTGATTCACTATAAGTATGAATCATTAAATCTTTATCAGCGCTGTGATTGGTTGAAATTTGATTCTTAAATTAGTAATAATATGGTGATCATGATGCAAAAACTTCACAGTTGATTCAGTGTTTGTGCAGTTCAGTTCACGATAGTTTAGCTACATTTACAATAGAGTTCATAATTACTAACCTCAAAAGGAGTTATTCTACACCTTTAAAACGAGAATACGATGTTAAAAAGCCACATGTAAATCCAATCGAGACCCCAAAAAATTCTATTTTTAAACCTGTCGTTGAGGATATGGAGAGTCGACCGAGAGATCTACAACCTGAATTATTATACGAGTACATCAACCCTGAAGGTACTTACGGTTTAACACGCAAAGATGCAGAAAAATTCTACAACGTGGGGTACGATTTAGATGATGTGTGCATGCAACAGATTAACCTGAAAAGTCTGGAGCCACAAGATATTATTGAACGTAAGTTTTAAATATATTTTTCTCAAGTGAAATTTATTTTTAAATCTAATCATTCTTTTCAGATCCCCCAAAGTTCGAAGATCCAGTGGAGGAAGGCATTCGTAGATACGATGATGATGTCAAGCGTGAGATGCAGTTGATTGGAGAGAGCTTTTATGCAATCAATAACTCTAGAACAAAATTTGTGTCCATTGGTCTAAGTCCAGCACTAGGATTTATACCAATTATCAAAATCCACTGTGGCCATAATGGTACTTTTGGACGCAAAGGGGTTTTCTTCACCGCAGAAGAATGGAGTGCATTCTCCAAAATAAATATAACCGAAATTAGAGATGGGGGCACATGGAAGTATTGTGATCACCGCATTTCATATACCTCATACAAACAACTGGATGTTATATTACTCGAGTGTCGGAATTTTAAAATATTAATTTCTTCAATGACATTCAACAACTTAATTAATTTTAAGAATCTTATAAACTTTAAATTAACATTATTAAAATCCTATGAATTTGATTTATATTATAATGTAATTATGGCTAAATGTTTAAAATTAGCTCACGAAGATAACGATTTGTATGGTAAAGTTATCCGCTTATTGAGTGAGAACGATACAAAAGGAGAGCTCGAGTATCTTATGATGGAAACACTGAACATGTTTTACGGTAAAATGTATTATGACTATGAATGTATGAATATAAACTCCTGATGAATTAAATGTTTAAAAAAAAAAATCAATCTTATTATTTACTCCTTCACATAAATAAAACAATGTGTGTGGGTTACAATATATATTTATTATTATTATTATTATTAAAACTAAACTAGTATACGATTAAATTATTATAAAACATTATTTTTATCAATCCAACTATTATGAGTCTTATCAAGTCCCAGCCACTTCACGAAAACTTTAGTTCCTTTTTTCTTTATAATTTTTTCCACTAGATATGCATCATTATGCTTAACAAGTTGAATTTCTTCAGCGTAAAATCCTCCTTTGATTGGACTCCCCCTTGAATCTTCCAACAGGTACACAGTAGGATTTGTGATTTTAATTGAAATCACTTTAAATATTTCGGTGGACCAATTAGGTGTGTATCCCTTCTCAAAAACGGTTTTCTCCTTGCTGATTCGCACAAAGTCTCCAATTTTAAATTTTTGCGGTCCAGCAATCTTGATGTGTGAATAAACGGTTTTCAACAGCATCGATTCTTTATCTTTAGTGACTTCATTTGGTTTCATACCGATGGTACTATGCTTACGATTGTTGTAATCTTTTGTGATATCAGGTAATACATCAAGCCATTTATATTTGCCTCGTAAACTAAACTCTCTATATAATATTTCTTTAACAGTACGTATCACTCGCTCGGCCATTGCAGCCTTTTTAATAGTAAACGTAGAGTAATGATTAATCGAACGCTTTTTAAGCAAATTTTCAACATGCTTGTTGTAAAACTCTTTACCCAGATCGGTCTGCAAGTTTTTCGGGGTCCTACCACCATTAAATATTTTGTCAAATGCACTCTTCACTGACGGTCCGCTTTTATCTTTTAGAGGTTCCGCCCACAAGTATTTGGAGAAGCAATCGATTACAATAAGAATGTGTTTATATCCCTTATTTTCGCGAGAATACAGTATAAAATCAGCCAAATCAGCCTGCCACAGATCATCTAAACCTTTCAAAATGGTTCGTCTTCTAGAGAAATTTATTCGCGCGGGCTTGTGGATTTCAGTAACGATATCTTGTTTTACTTTACTCATTCTTGTTCGAAGAAATCAATTTTTAATGCTCTCTGCTTGAGCTCCCAATAACAAATTCATTTTAATAACAAACTCCCCCCATTTTATTTGAATGTCGCTTCGAATTAGTTCATTTGTCTATTTGCTCGCTAATATCGTGAATTCGATCATTAATGCTGTTAATTTGAACCTTTACACTGTTGTATGTTGTTGTTAAGTTATCACTTATAACTTCAATACGATCATAAACATTCAGTTTGAAGTTTGCATGTGCATTGCTGACCAAGTTCATATTCTGTTCAATTTTATGCAATTCATCCTTAAATGTCAATAACTTTGATTCAATCATTTCAGGAATATCTTTAATGCATAATTGAATTTTCTTATCGAGATCCTCATATTTGATATTAATATGATCAAAATCAGATTTATTTTCGGCGTTTAAATTTTCCAAGAGAGTATTGATAGCGTTCTTATCATCATCAGATTTCTTGAGAAGATTTGTAATTTTAGAGTCGAGGTAGTTGGAAATGTTGTGAACGTACAGCTTAGTCGTGACATCAGTATCATCGATAGGAGCATCAACATTTTTCAAACGCTTGTGAGAAATGTCGAAATTTCCGTCAGCATCGCGCTTAAAACCGTTGCCTGGCGGGCCTCTTACACCAGCAAATGATTTATTTTGCGACGAATGACGTCCGAACTTGTCTACACTCATAGTGATATTGAGATTAAAATAAAAATTAATAGATTATATTTGCTTCTCTCAGCTCTTCTTCGATGGAGGCAATCTCGTTAGCGTGAGATGAATTTCCGGCTCTACGTGAAGCGTGTAGCAACCACAAACGTTCTATTAACTCGTTAGGATTATCCCAGTATGTGTATCGAAAAGGCTTATCTTCGACTTCTGATGTTGAATCGAATCCTTTACCTGCGTACGAATTGGCATCTGACACACTCCTGCTGCGATTTGGACGGTGTGTAGTAGTAGTATTAGCAAAGGCCTCTATTATCTCTTCATCCACAGTTTTCTCGTTCACTCTCATTGCTCTCGCTTTTTTACGTTCATCTAACATAGGTTTAACTAACATTTTATATTTTGTTGTACCAATTCCCTGATGTTGCTCTGCAGGATTATGATTTTTAAATAAAGCATTAGTAGCCACTAAAACTTCAAAATAGTCTCTTTTGTCTTGTTCGGTATAATTTTGAGGAGTTTTCTTGAATAATAATTCATACAATCCATCAGTACCTATAAATTTTTTCCCTCTCACATAAAAATCTCCAATCGCATCAATCATTAGCTCTGTGTTTCCAACGATTATCTTGCTAGTATCAATGTCATAATTAACTCCCGTTACCGAAGAGCGATCATAAACAATTTTATCAGCATCTTTGACGTATCCAATAAGTAAAGGCACTAAAACATTAGGATACTGTTCGAGATATTCTCTCAAACCACGTTCAGTAATAGGTTCTGGGTTTTCATTATTTTCAACAACTGTATTATCAATTGTATTATCAACTGTATTATCAACTGTATCATCTGAAGACTCTAACCTACTTTCGTAAGTCTCTTCTTCGGGTTTATAATTTTCCCTCCTAAGTGTGGTTGCATCTGACATACCATCGTAAGAGTTTCTTTCTAAACCTCCTTGTGTTTTATCAAATTGTATCATACTGGGTTCATATTGACCAAAGCTGACCATTTCCTCTGGTTTCGTAGGTGTAGAAGTTCTACCATATCTTCTCTTAGGTCTAATCGGAGTCACTTGCTGTTGCGGTGGTTGCGTAGGAGATTGTTTAATTTGAGGCGTTATATTAAGAACATTTGCAGGACCCGGTGTCAATGTAGAACTCTTTATTAACTCCTTAATTGGTTTAATTAAAGGCTTGTAAGTTTTATTTAAGATTTCATTATCATCGGATTGCTTCAATTTGAGAGCCATTACTTTCTTGCGAATTGCATGCTTTACATTTATGAGTTCCTTATCAACATTGTGTTTCTCCGTATTGAAAGGGTTCCGTAATAGAGAGCGCTTCTTATACCGCATCTCTAAAAATAGCGAGCGCTTTTGTAGCGCTGTACCGCTCGCTATTCCGCTATACCGCTCGCTATTTCGCTATACCGCTCCCTATCCCGCTATACCGCTCGCTATTTCGCTATACCGCTCCCTATCCCGCTATACCGCTCGCTATTTCGCTATACCGCTCGCTATTTCGCTATACCGCTCCCTACCCCGCTATAACACTATACCGCTCCCTATTCCACTATACCGCTCGCCACTCCGCTTACTGCGCGCTATATCAGGCGCTCTTCAATAGCTACCGCTTTTATACTGCTATATCAATTGCTATATAACTGCTTAATCTTTTTATACTGCTCCACTTCAATAGAGATAGAAATAATAACCACACCCCGCTAACGCATGCGCTATACTGATTGAGGTAATTATCAGTTTATTATTATATACTCGTCAAGTCCTTTGCGGTATCTGCCGGCATCAGAATCCTTGTCTATCACAATGAAACCATACTTTTCTTTCCAACATTCTGCACATAGAGTTTTAAACTTCTCGAAACTCATATCGCTGCCCACATGGTCTTGGTATACATGTTTCAAATTTAAATCATCTTGTTTGAAGAGCATTATAAAATTTCCATTATCGCGGATCAAATGCTTAGGGATACGTGTATATGTTTGACATAGGTAAAATGAATCAACATTTTTATGTCTACCCATACTGAAGAAATTTCTAATTTTATCTTGTTTGTCACATGCAACATCGTCAAATATAAAAATTGAATTATTATTTGCTTCACTCGGATCGAGGATTTCGCAGTTTTCGGAAAATGGAAAATATCCAACTTCCGACATCGAGCTTAAAACGTTACTTAACATTTGATATTTTGGTTGAAACAACGACTTTGAGTAAATGTACAAGTTTTCAAATTTTAAACCGTTTTCATGGAAAAGCATTGAAAATAAAACGTTAGTTTTGCCACAATTCGAGGGTCCGCATATTATAGCTCTTACAGAATTTGGGATTAACGGGCCATGTTTTTCAGATTGTCCAGTCGTATCCCCCACAACTGAGTCTATATTTATAATTGGTAAAGTAACTTTCTGCTTAACGGTTTTCATTATACTAACTAAAACTCTAATTAATATGGCTATATATACACATCATTGATCTGATAAAATTATTAAGCAATGTACCACGGTAGAGGTATCATCAACAGCGCTATAGATAAGTTACCTGTTGAGCTACACTTACCCGGATATAAATATTGCGGTCCCGGCACCAAGTTGAAGAAGCGTTTGATCAGAGGAGATATCGGTATAAACGATTTGGATAAAGCTTGTATGCAGCACGACATTGCCTATTCGAATTCATCCAAGTTAGAAGATCGACATAAGGCAGATAAAAGTTTGGAAAAATCTGCTTGGGGAAGAGTTAAGTCTAAGAACTCTTCGTTAAGCGAAAAAGCAAGCGCTCTAGCGGTGACTGGAATCATGAAAGCCAAAAGGAAATTAGGAATGGGCGTTAAAACTGTAACTCTTCGCGCAGGTGTAGTAAATAAAGCACGAACGGCGTTAAAACCGTTAGCAAAAAAAATTAAAAGTGCAGACGTTATACGAGAAAGTGCTAAAATTGCCTTGATTGCTGCCAAGGATGCTGTTAAGAAAACGGGTGGACGTAATAAAGTCCGCAAACCAAGAGTTCTACCTATTCCAAAACAAGGTGGCTTTCTGCCACTCATACCCCTCTTTGCTGGATTAAGCGCCTTAGGTTCGATCGCGGGGGGTACTAGCGCTATCGTACGAGCAGTAAAATCTTCTAAGGAGGCACAAAAGAAACTGCAAGAGTCCGAGCGTCACAACAAAACGATGGAAGCCATCGCTCTCGGAAAGAAGGGAAGCGGTTTATATTTAAAACCATATAAGAAAGGTTTGGGCCTGTACCTGAAAAAATCAAAAAACTGTTAAGTTCGCTGCCCGATAGACCGCTCACAGATTTAGACTTGAAAAAATATACGAAACATATTAAAACGTTTAGAGGAGTATTTATGCGAGATCAGTTACCACATCACCCTCATTATAGAGAGTCAGGTATAATAAATCTGGATAGGGCGGCAGGAGCCGGCACTCATTGGGTAGCGTACAAGAAGAACGGCAGACGCGTGCACTACTTTGATAGTTTTGGAAATTTAAGCCCGCCGCTAGAAGTTGTAAAATATTTCAAAGCATGCGAGATAAAATATAATCACAATCAATATCAGAAATTTAACTCTCACAACTGCGGACATTTATGTTTAGAGTTTTTATATAAATAAAGATGTTAAAATTAATTTTATGTTAGTCATGTCTCGAACGTTCACCCTGCAAGGTGATAGCAGCGAACTATCGGTCAACTATTATCCTCCGATCGAGTTAGATCCGCAACACGAATATTGTTTAGGACTCATTGGTTTTCACACATATAATTCCATACCGAACATTGAGGAAGGAATCAACAATAAATTCATTTTCAACGATAATAAATTGATCACACTTTCTACAGGGGCATACGAAATTCGAGACATTGAATTGTATTTACAACGCATGATAATAGGGGGGTTAAATTTACCCGAGTCGGAAGCAGAAGAAATTTTGTCTTTGAAACCCAATCACAACACTCTTCAGTGTGAAATCAAGAGCAAGTATGACATTGATTTTACATCTGATAAAAACACCGTCGGGCGTCTCTTAAGGTTTTCCGGGAAAAATATTTTAAAAGCCGGAATTATTCATAGGTCCGATTTACCCGTGCAAATAATTAAAGTGGAAAGTATAAGAATAGAGTGCAACATCGTTACTGGAGCATATTACGACGATCGTCTGTCGCACACGTTGTTCGAATTTAGTCCCGCAGTGGATCCCGGTTACGCAATTAATATTGAACCTCGAAATATTTTATATTTACCGGTAAACGTTCGCAATAGCATCGACAATATCAATCTCAGAATATTGGATCAAGCGGGGGATCCCATTAATTTTAGGAGAGAAAATATTTTAGTAAGATTGGAATTAAAACCTCTGTAAGATGGGAATTGTTTTCGGTAATAAAAAGAAGAAGAACAATGCGTTCCCCATCAGTTCCCCTTTGCCTACGAAAGAGGTGACACGTCTTAATTTATCCCGATTATTGGCTCTAGGTTACAGAGTGAAACATTATGGGAAAAATTAACATTTTTGATGAAGTGCAATTTGATGAGAGCATCGTTAAAGAACAGTATCATTCTTACCGACCAAGGACTACAAACTTTGATAATAACGATGAAATCAGAATCACAATTCAGAACCAAGATATTTTTACATGTCCAAGCGAAAGCAGTATATACTTGGTTGGAGAGGTCGAAGGGCAGCCATCAGATGGAAAAACATTTAGCATAACCAACAACGTTTTCTCATTCTTGTTCTATGAGTTAAACGGTGTCGAGATTGATAGAACGAGAGATTTGGGTATCTCGAGCACTATGAAGGGGTTCCTTTCCTACGGAGACGCCGAAGAAATGAAAGTTTTGGGAACTGCCGGGTGGGGCAAAACCGGTCAAATAAAAACATATTTTGTGAATAAAAAGTTTTTTGCTCTTATTCCGCTAAAGTGCTGGTTAGGATTTGCCGAAGACTATAAAGGGTGTTCAAAAAGAAGATTTTTTAAAAAGACATTTCCCGAATTTTACCATATTAAACCTTGAAGGTGAAATTAATTCACCAAAGTTTGAAAAATGTACTCATTTCTGTGCAAATCACACGGATGAGTTTAGTTGTTCATTTCAAAATGTAAAAAAAAATTGTACTTATTTAAATGATAATAATAATACTAAATATTATTAAATGTAACTTATTGTGTAATTGGTAATGTTAGATTGTTATGTGACATTATTATTGATAAACGTACAAATTTATCTTGTAATTTTTTTTTAAATAATAATAAATGTGTTATTAAGATGTTGTGTTTGTTTCTTTATTTTAAACCATCCAGGAGGTTTTTTGTATTTTTATCGCTTAGGAGCGGGTCAAGTACAAGTTTTTATTTTAGATTCGTGACGTACGCGACGGGCGCTTTCATTTGAGTACCATGAAGGCCCTTTTTGCAACACCGGAAGTCGCACTTCCGGTTGCCATTTTTGATTTTGTGATAAAGATTGTCACTTCCGGTCGCCATCTTGGATTTATTTTTGACACACCCTGTATATACAAAGTCTTTCGACCACCCTGTATATATGCTCGTTCGCTTGCTGCCGCTAGGTGGCTGCTGGTATCGCGCGTTGCACTCGCACACTTGAGACAAAACATTGAAATTTCCCCCTCTCATATTTTCCATCCTTCCATTTCCGATTTCTGGTTCTCACTCTCACACAAGGGGCTCTTATGGAGGTATAAAAAGAGAGTGCGTATACCGGATGTCACTGATAACAACTGATAAGCAACTGATAAGCCCCGCCGCCCCCTCGTCCCGACACCTCGTCGGGCCACACCCCGCCCTAATTCTTCCCGCCAACACCAGCGACGGTGGCGACACATTGCAGACTGGTGGATCACATGCCGAGTTGAGCTGCTAGACCGGAAGTAAAGTAATTTTAGACCCCCCATGTAAACCTTATGGGATTTTGGCGTAGAACCCGCCTAGCCCTACTACTTGTTTCTTATTCCAAGAGTTTCCATTTTCTTGATCAATTTGTCTTTGTCGATGGTGTCAAAAGCTTTTCTCATGTCTATAAATATTGGTATCACATATTGTTTTTCATCCAGTTTTTGTGCTATGTGTTGTATTATGTCAGTTGTTATACCCATTGTGTTTGAGTTTTTTTGAAATGCATATTGTCTTTTGTTTATTACGTTATGTTTGTTTATGTGTGTCATTAATCTGTTATATATTGCTTTTTCTGTTATTTTGCTTAACACTGATATAAGCGATAGCGGTCTATAATTTTCTGATTATGATATTTCTCCTTTTTTGTGTATTGGTTTGATAATTTGTTTTTTAAGTATTTGTGGATATTCACCTATTTGTATCATTTTATTTATTAATTTTTTCAGTATTGGTGCTATTTCTTTTTTTTATAGCTTTTATTACATCATGAGTTATTTGATCTTCTCCTGGGGCGCTTCTTGTTTTTAGTTGTATGATTATATTTTCTATCTCTTCTTCTGTTGTTTCGAAAAACATAGCTTCTTCTTCTATTCTTACGGTTGTTATTGTTTCCCTGCTATCATTCTTCTTAATTTTGTTTGCCAAGTTTTTTCCCACTGTTGCAAAGTAGTTGTTCAGTTCGTTCGCTATGTCAATTTTATTTGTTTTTTTTTGTCCGTGTGTTATAATTTCTGTTATTTCTTGTTTTGTTTTTTTCTTTGTTTTGTTTAGCATACTATTTATTTCCGACCATTGTTTAGCTTGATTTCCATTTGCATTTTTTATTTTGTTTTTGTAGTAATTTTCTTTTCTTTCCTTAATTTTATCCACTACTTCCTTTTTCTTTTCTTTTAATATTTTTCTAATGACATCATTGTTTGGATTTTTGATGTATCTCTCTTGTGTTTTGTTTCTATCTTTTATCATTGTTATTATTTCCATATTTATCCACTCATTGTTTTCTTTTCTTTTTATTTCCGTTACTTTTGTATTTCTTTTTATTGTGTTTTGTAATATTGTTGTTAGAGTGTCAAAATCAGTTACTGTTTTATTATCTATGTTTTCAAATTCTTTCTTAATTTTATCGTAGTTTATTTTATGTTTTTGAACTTTTTCATATTTTGTTTCTTTACACATTATGTTCCATTCCGTAATTATCGCATTATGATCTGATAATGTTAGTTTCTTTACTTTTATTTTGCTGTTGTTATCTTTTATGTTTGTAATAACGTGATCTATAATTGTTCCAGGTTTATCTGCGTTATTTCTTGTTACTCCTTCTTCGTTTATTTTATTTAAAATATAGTGACCATACAATTATATTTTTGTAGTTGTTAGTTATATTGTTATTGTCTCTTAAATTTATGTTCATGTCGCCTAGTATTATATTTTAGTACTGGTTTTTGTTATTTTGTCTATAACTGTTAAAAAGTCATCGTATTTTGCTGTCTGCGGTTTATATATTGCTGTTAAATGTATATTGGTTTTATTAAGTTTTATTGTTAATATTTCCGTATTTTTTTCTGTTCGACTTTCTTGTACTGTTGTTGCTATTCCGTTTTTTATATATATTGCATTACCTCCACCTTTCATTGCTCTATTATTAAATATTGCTGTATAATTTGGAATTTGAAAGTATTTTTCTTCGTTTGTATATATCCATGTTTCATTTAATACTATGATATCTGCTTTGTATACTTTTGGTATTGTTAGTATTTCATCAAATTTATTTCTTATGCTTCTTGCGTTGTGTAGGTATATTTTTAGTTTGTCCATTTTAGTTATTGTTGTATATATATATAATTTTTTTTTTTTTTTTTTTTTTTTTTTTAATTTTTAATGTTCTTCTTTGTTTATCAGTTCCTTGACATGTTCAATTGCATGTATCACTATTGGCTTGTCTTCTTCTGTTTTTCTTACGAGTATCCTTCCTTCTTTATACCAGACCCATTTGTAACCTTGCTTTTTTAGTTTTCTTGCTTCATAGAATATGCTGTTGTTTTCGTATGTAAGCTGTTCCGTAATGTATATATCTTTTTTTTCCTTTTAATCCACATTCATCGGCTTTGATTGACCCTTTTTCTTTTTTCTTTTCCATTATTTTCTTTTTTTCTTCTACTGATTTGAATTTAACCAGTATTGGTGCATCCGGATTCTTGTTATTTATTCTATAAGCTTCAATAATGTTATTTTTTGGAATGTCAGTATTTATATTTGTGAATATTTTTGCCACTATTTCTTTTATGTCTTCTTTTTGATGTTGTTTCGGAATCCCTGCTATCACAATATTATTTTTTATTTTATCTTGTTCGTATTCGTTAACTTTTTCTTCCAGCTCCTTTATTTGTTTTTTCATTTCAATATTTTCCTTTTTTATATCTTTAATAGTTTTTTTCATTTCCTCATTTTCTTTTCTTCCTTCCTCAAATTTTGCAGACATAAAGTCCACTGCCTTTTTTAGTTCTTCCAGGCTTGTTTTAATTCCCTCTTCTTCGTTATTCTTTTTTGGTGGCATTTTTATTTATTTTGTATTTACATGTTACACAAATACAGAATTTGGGCGTAATTTTTGATCCAAAACTAACTTTTGTTGAGCATATAAACTATATGTGTAACCGTGCTATAAAAATGTTAGCATTTGTTTACAAAATATGTACTGACCTATTTCCAAGCACACTTAAACTACTGTATTGCGCTTAGTATGCTCTCATTTAGAGTAAGCTCCGTCAATTTTGTGCTCATTCTACAGCATTCGTATATGCAATATAGACTGCATTCAAAACAGTTTTGTTTATTGTTGTATAAATTGAGCATTTTCTCTAAAACTTATGATTTCAACCACATTGCATTGCAATATAATCTTCCATCGCTGGAACTTCGGCGCAAATGAGCTAATTTTTAATTTTTATGTGGGTTTACGATGTCTGAGATTGATTGCCAAAAGCTACTTGTATCTCTTTCGTTTTAAGTATTCAACACTAATTGCCAAACTAGACAGTCTCATTATTTAGAAAATCTATACATTCTACCAAGTATGGATTCAATAATCTAATTGGCAGAATGTGCAGTAGAATTTCAAATAGCTTTTCTAATAACTTTAATTTGTTTTGCGTTTCTAAATGTACATTTAAAAATCGATTAAAAAGTATTGAATAATTTTATACTTTTTCTGTGTTTATTATGTATTTTTTATATTTTTTGTCTAGTTTTAAATATTACACATTGTTTGTAATTCATCATTATTTCTGTGCATGATAATGTAGATGTAAATGGTTTTTTTATATGCCGTTAATAAAGAATTTTAATAATCATTTTAGTCATTAGTCACATAAAAAATGAGCTTATTTATAATTAATAGACATTATTTGTTATTTGTGCTGTTTTTTTTTGTTAGTCAGAATTTTTTTATTAATTAGTCAAATTACATTTTGCTCTACTCTGATTAAAACTATATCATCTGCAAAAAGTGACTTAGTTTTTTGCCATTCACATTAATACTTTTGTTCTGGTCAATTGTTTTCAATGACTCTTCTAAAACTTGGGTAAACAGCTTAGGTGACAGTGTGTTTTTAGCGTATTTTTTAGATTTAGAGTGGCATTGTGGTAGATATTGTTAATTAAGTTTGCATATCTGTGATAAATTTTAGCATTTTTGAGGGCTTGTTTAAGCGTTTTATATTTACGGTATCAAAAGGTTTTTTGAAGTTGACTAATGCCAACCACAGTTATATAATATTCTATTTTTTTAAAGCACTTTTATTGTTTGTAGGTTTTTAGTAGTTAGCCTGTTTCCTTGGATGATAGAAGTTTAGTTTTGAGGTCAACCGGCCGGTTGTTACCTTTGTAAACAACTTATAAATTTGTGATAACAAGTTGATTGGCTTATAATTTTTCAGGTTATCATTATCTTTTTGTTGTGTTTAATTATTACAAGAGCATTTATCTAGTGTTGTGGTATACTTTTCATTTCTACGCGTTTATTGAATAATATTTCTAGTTGGTTTTCAAGTATTCCTCGTTCAGCATGTAACATTTTGGTTATTATTCCATTTTCTTCCGCAGTTTTCTCATTTATCATACGTTTTAGTGCCGTTCTAATTTTATCTTTTGTTATAGCAGCTATTTCTCCTAAGTTTACGTTTTGAACTTTTTCTTTTATTTTGTTTGGGTATGTTGCTCTTTGCCTGTGTTGTTTATAGTCTGTTGAAAATCCTAAAACGCTTTTATAATGTCATGTTTGTCTTGTACTTGTTTACTCTTTTTGTCTTTATTTTTTACAATTTCTTTTTTAATGTATATTGTTCTAAAACTTTCTTTGCAATTTGTACTTTTTGATGTTCTGTTTAGCTATTCTTTGCGCTATTTTATTTATCTTTGTGTTCAACTGCTTCTTTCTTGTTGAGTAAAATTAATTCTCTGTGCTTAATTTGTTCATTTTTCTAGATTTCTATTGTGTGTAGGTGTTTCTTGCTTCCCGTATTATATCAGTTGTTTTTTTGTTTTTTTATTTATGTTATTTGTTTTCTATTAATGTTCTCTAAATTTGTTTTTTAGATACGCAAATTGTTGATGTCTTTTTGTGTTTATTTGTTTGGACTTTATTTTTTTTTTTTTTGTTTTTTTGTTTCTTTTTTGTTTTGGGTGTATGCGTATGCTAGGCTTTTGCCGTACAATAATTGCTGCTTGTTTTAAATTTGTTTAGTATTTTTTTAGTTTAGTTTTTGGTTAGTAATAGTTGATTTGGTTCTTTTATCTGGACTTGCCGAAGTGCACTTACAATTGTGATTTTTTAAACAAGTCATTGCCATTATTGAGATTTGATTGGTTTTTTTACATAGTCTCTGTATACCTAGGTACTTTTTTCTGGGTATTTTTGACTTATAATCTTACAAATAAAGTCGCCAATTACTAATACATTTAATGTTTTGTTTTCTTGCATTTTTTTAGAGATTTTTTGTGGAATTTAATAATCTCTTTGTATTCAGCACAGCTCGTAGAAGCATATGAATGTAAGATTTTTAGTGATTCTAGTTTAGTTTGTATTACTTTGAGCACTTTCACATTATTTCATTTATATATGAATATGCCTACGCATCCCAGGCTAGAGTTGTCATGTCTTTTATAATATAGTTTATGATCTAACTTGAATTCTATAGATCCTTCTCCTTAGTGCAATTCATTTAAATAAATTAATTTTGATTTGATTGAATTGCTTTACTGATGACCTTATTTTTTTACTACTTACTACTTATCAGCCAAAACTGGTAATTTTCAGTTAACACATGATGTGAGTTTTTTACTGGGTAATTACTGCCAATTTAAATCTTAACACCTCGCTTAAATCCTGGTTTATACGCAAAATTTCTTGAAAAGCAGATAAAAAATTTGCTAGATAACAATGTTCTTCTTTCCTTACGTAACAGGATGTGGCACGATGAAGCATTGCTCCATGTTGGGGGTCTGTACTTTAGTGGCTATAAGATAAATTTAATAATATGTGGAGTAATAGAAGAAGTCCAGTGAACTGGCTTGCAAAATCTTCTGTTTGTTATTACCATTGTTACAAAGGTTTTTTTACTTAAATAATTAATAAAAAGTTTAGATTTTCTGTTGGTTACCAATTTGGTAAAACAATTTTATTAAAGGTCTTACCAAGACTTACATTTTGCGCTACACACTCTCATTTATACCCTTGTTTCTATGAAATTATCCAAAATATTTAAAAAACAACTTTATCGGATATTTCGTGAAGTTCAAATTCAATCAATCCTAACACAAGTTAGATCAACTGATTTTTGACAAATTTAATTATGATGACAATTGTTGTACTCGTCCCCGTTTTGGTGAAATGCAAGTTTTTTTTTTTTAAACCGCGATAAACTCTAGAGAGATGTAAAACATTTCAAATTTATGGAATCTTTTCTCAAAAATTGATTTCGTTTACATTCTCGAGAAAAAAAATTCTTGTTTGGTTATATGTCAAATTTTTTTAATTTTGTTCTTTTTTCTATATTTATATCTTTAAAAAGTCTTTTTGTATATAAAAACCTCTGCAATTTTTTAATATTTTTTTTTTCCTTGTTTCGATACATCCAATTGTGGGTTTATTTATTTTTTATTTGCTTCTTAACTCTTTCTAAAACTCACCGCAAGAGACTTTAAAAATGATTCATTTAACAACGCTTTGCACTTTTTCTTATGAAAAACTCAAACATAAGAATTGTTGAATTTTGCCGCTTATTGATTGTAATATGTGACTAAACGTATTTTTTTTAAATCAGTGTCGGCGTAAACTTATTTTTTCAAAAACATGTACAGTAATTTTGATTCCAGGAAGGTAGGGCATAAACTAAAAAACTTTTTTTGACAAATTCTTTTATAAATTTTTGGTCCGCGGCGTTTCCAAATTTTTTCTAATTAAATTTGCAAAAATGCAAATTTACTAACCACGGATGGACATCTAAACGTCATTGGAGAAAAAAAATAAGATTTTTTAAAAGAAGAGGTATTGTAGTGTGCGTTAGGCATTTTTTTGTTTTGATCGGTAATTTTGTTTTTGAGCAGTGGCGTTCCAATTAAAGGCACTATTTGAGAATGGCTCTACTGATTAACCAGAGCACAAAAAAATGCTTAGTCTTAAACTAAAGATTTGTCATTGTACTACAAATATTTATTATTATAATTTTTTGATATATGCTAAACTAAACCAGTGACAGATTGTCAAACTTTAAAAAAACGCGATTTTTGGGACAAAAGTTGAGTTGCGTTAAAGAATAGAAACGCCCAGGAATTTATTGTTAAAGACTGCGCAAATTTTTTGAATTTTTGTCGTTTTTATGATTTTTTTAAGTTAATTTTTTTTTTCAGATTTCTAAATGCCAGATTTGTGTTACTAGTACCAAAATTAATCAAAAATGTAATTTTTAATAAATTGGTAAGGGTCAAAAACACACCTCTAGCTTGTTGGTAAATTTATCAACAAATTTACAACTTATTGCATTAAAAAAATCATAATTTGATAACGACTGGTAGTAGAGACTTTGATCAAACTTCATTATTTTTAGAATGATGCAAAGCTTTCCAACGACATACAATGAGTCGGTTTTGCGGGTTATTTTGATCTGTTAAAAAAAAATTGTTTATATTCTATTTTGTTTGAAAAAAAAAACTGCATCTGTTAGAAGAAATTACTTAATATTCCATCCATGTCAACCAAAGACGTTGTTGCATAGTCTAAAACTTGAAAAAAACTGCAAAAATATGGTAAAAATGGCTATTTTTTAAAATTAACTCTTACAAATACACGTTTAGCAGTGCTCAAAAGAACTTTGGACTAAATATTATTAAAACATTAAATTCTGTTGTAAAAAAAAGTCTGCTTAGATAAAAATGTAAAAAGTAAAAAAAAACTTTTTTTTCTTTATATAAAAAAATTATTTAATTACTTTAAATTGTATAATTAAAATTTGTTCATACTTTTATATGTTTTATTTTTTATTATTTTTTATATAAACCGGTTTCGCCGTATACAATTATAATTATATTTATAGTTACTGACGATGCCTTAAACGGCCAAACCGGTTTATATAAAAAATAATAAAAAATAAAGCATATAAAAATATAAACAAATTTTAATTATACAATTTAAAATATAAATAAGTAATTTACAACTATTTTATTATTTTATTAAAATAAGCTTAATTTAAATTTGAGAAAAATATCTTTTGTCGTTTGAACAAGTTTTGGGCAATTTTATTCTTTGCTTGAGAGTTTCTGAACGTGCTATTTAGTCTCAATCTATTGAGAAAATGTTCTTTTTTGTCTAGCCCACGGAGAACAAAAACATTGTTATGTAGCTTTTGCGGCTTATAGACAGATTATAGACTTAAAATGACGCAAGAATTGAATCAAAGTTGAAAAACGACAAAAAAACTTTAAAAAATTGTAGAATTCTTTTAAGGGTTTCATACCCTCATGAACCAATCAAAAGACTACTAATAAGATATAAAAACAAAACAAAAATACTAAAGCATGTTTCTTGACGTACTCTCCCAGTCTGGATTGTTTGAAATGGAATTGTCCAGAAAATGTGTACTTGGCATTTTTTAAACCAAAATGTATGTATTTGGTCTGGGTTTTCTGTTTTCAAATTTTAGTTGTTATTTGTAGCTTTAGCTACCAATTGTAATATTATTTTACAAAAAGTCATTAATAGTTTTTTTTTTTAATAAAATGCTGTTCTTTATTAATTAACCAAGGCGCATTATTGTTGTGTTAGACAGATTGAGACCAAATTTTAATTGTTTTGGTTGTTGCCTAGTTTTAGTTTTGCCCTAGCTTCATTAATGTAACTTCTGGTTATAATTAAATATAGCGTTCTGATTCTTTTTAAGGTTAATTTAACAATATCTTTATAATCTTTGTAATTTGGTTTTAAGTTGTTGAATAAGCACGTCTAACATTTTAGTTAATGAATTGTTGTTTTGAACAGAAAGTATTGTTAGTTTTTCTTAATATTTGCAGTCGGCACTTGCAAGGTTGTTTAGAACTTGATTTGTACAATTTTTTTACAAAATATTTAACTTTTTTTTCATTGACTGGTTAATAGCTATCGCTGCAGCATAAATACAAGCATAAAAATTGTAGAAACTTTTAGTAGTGTCTAGATATTTAAAGATTTTTTTAATGTTTCAGATGTAATTTGCAATCTAAGTTCCGTACCTAGGTGCAGTTCTCAGAAATGAGCTGTTAATTAGTTAAGTCAATATGTAAGAAACAGCGCGCATAGCAAATTAATTTTTTTATATGTTATTAAGATAAAAGAATTACCGCCCGGGTAATGTAGTGGTTAGCGTATTCGACTACTATACAGGAGGTCTTGGGTTCGAGTCTTAAGCCCCCTATCTGGAAAATCAGTTTTTCAGGTTAAAAACATGTGTTGTGATAAGTACGCTTTCTTTCAGATAAGAAAAGAAACTTTAGTAGGTCTCGTGTACTGCCTTGATGTTGAGTGCACGTTAAAAAACCCAATAATTTAAGTTGAAATTTCTGAATTTGCTGTAAAATGTGGTAGTATTACAAGCCCAAACCAAAAAGTTAAGTATGGGCAGAGAAAATAAACTAATTGTGACGATAAACAGTGTTTTATGGATGATTTAACATGCGGTCGTATTGCACAAAAAGGGCATGAAAGACCATGGCACAGAAATTATAAAAAGAAACAGAAAATACACGCTGAAGAAGAAAGAAACGTAAGCAAACACTAAAATTAATATTTTAATTTGTAATTTATAATTTAAAATATATTTGTGAATACGTTTGGGAATAATGTTTTAATTATGTGTTACTACGTGACTGAAGCCCTAAATTTTTGTTTTTATAGTTTGTATAATGTATCGACTACGAACAAAAGTAAGCAACTTTATAATCAATTAAGTGAAAGGTTTTACCAGATAAATTTTTTCACTTGACAGGATTCCGGGTAAATTGTGACAATTTTATAGTGTGTGCCTCATATATTTGCGTCAATTTACTTACAGAACTAACCAGCATTTTTTTGCTGTCTTAATTATTTTGATTTGTACAAATTGCGTTTATTTGGCTAGGTTTAGGCACTTTTGAGTCCGATTTTTTATTTTCGGTTTACCAAATAGCCGGTTTTTTATTTGAAGCGCTTTTTTGCAAAGATATTGTTGCAAACATTTATTATGTTTTTAATAGAGTTAATAGCATTGTTACTTGCGGTTTGCTAAACATTTTGTATTAGTATTTTGCAGATTTTTCATTTTGTTTTAGTTGATTAACCAGCGTTTCTACTAGGTTTTCTTTTTTTTTTTTTAACGCATTTTTGGTAATAAAGCTTTGCGTACTGCCCAGCCTTGCATCTTTGTTGCCAAACTATGTAAGCATATTGTATTGTCTATAACAAACCTTTTACCTTTGCACTCATCAAAAAGCTACTCTTGTTTAGAACTCCAAAATTCCAACCGCAATTTTTTTTGTAAATTGTACTATGGCTGTTTTTTTTTGTCAGAACTCCACATAAACCATTTGGTATTAAAATCTGTACCAATCAATGGCTTACTGTTTTGTTTTATTTTTTTGCATAAATAGGTTTGTCAAACCATCTTTGAATTTGGCCACAATATTATTTGGTAACACATAACATGAGTAAAAAAATCAATTAAAATAAAATCTATTCCGTGCAATTTGACGTGCAAAAAAGCTGTTTTTCGGGACATATATAGCGGTTTTTATGTTTTGGTCTGGATATTGGCCGTGTTGTTCATATTTTTATAAAGTTCTAAAACTAAAAACACGTATTTGTTCTCCAACAAGTTGATGTGCTTGTGAAAGTCTATGACAGGGTAATAGATAATATTTTTTGTCTTAAGGACGCTAAATCTCTGTTTAAAGTTGTCTTCAATCTACTTCTTGATTTTGGCTGACTTCTAAATCTTAGTTAGATGTTGCATTTGGCCGTCTTTGTAAATTTTTTCTCAATTGTTGTATTTTTGCTTGTTTTTTTGTGCAAGTTTTGTTTTTATTCTATTTTTTTCTGTTAGGGGTTATGTAAATCATTACGTTTATATTTTTGGTGCACAAAGCACATTTTACTACGTTTTTCTAAAAGCTTTTTGTATTTCTTTCTCCCCAGTTGAGAGATTGGCATAAAATGACTTTCTGTTTTCTTTTAGTGCATCAATATTTTTGAGTTTCAGACTTCATATCTGGGTCATTTGTATAAACTCATCCTACCAGATCGGAGTTTTTTGAAACATCTAAAAAATATTGTTGCTTATTTCAAAGCATTTGTAGTTAGCACTGCTCCATGTTTAATGTTTTACTTTTTTACGTTTTTGTGTTTAAAAGTTTTTTTCTGTAGTCACAATAGATAGGTAGATTGCCTCTTTTAACCTTTTTTAGTTTTAATTACTTAAGATGCACGTCTATCAGTCATTTTAACTAGCGTTGCTTTAAAGTTGTTTTTTTTTTTAGATTAGCCAGTTGAGCACTAGTGCATTTCTTTACATAGCTGATCAAGATTTTTTTGTTTTTGCTCAGCTTTAACACTTTGATAACTTTGCTGTTTTGTAAAATTATATCTATAAACTAAATTGCAATGCCATCTATTGTAAACTATGTGTAAACTGTGTGTAACTTTTTCTCTCTCTAACAATAAATAAAATAATAAATGTCAGCCATCGTAGTTTTACTTTTTAATTAAGTTATGAAGTTCTAGATTCTACAGTTTTCAGTTTTTTAAGTAATTAAAAACCGGAAAAATTTGATGTGAGTTACGCAATAGCTGTACATTATATTTAAAGTGTACCGAAGTAGTTAGGTCGCAAGAATTACAAAGAATCAGCATAGAAAAGTTTCTAGTGCTGATGAATATAAAATCGTGAAAGCAAAAGCAAAATTGGCGTTGACAATAGATGCTTTGTTATATGTGCATATAAACAAAAGTGCACTGAGGTTTTATACGGAATATTGGTCTGCTACGTTTACTGATAAAAAAACTTTATTTCAATAGAAATATATGTCAATCAAGTGAAACATCACAGAAGTTGAATTAGACAGGTATCAATGTCGATGATAAATGGACTGGTTGGTTGCTACTAGCCCGATCACTTCAAGCAAACTGATTCTATTGAATCAAAACTGTTAAGTATGTAAGTCAGTAATAACCCGACAGATAAAGCTTTAATTGGCAAGTAATATTAACAACAGAAAAGTGTTGTAATAAACACGAATTGAGAATAAAATGTTAAATGTATTGTAGTAAAAAAGTTGAACATTTTAAAAACAAGTAATCAAACTTATAAAAATAAAAAGTCAAATATGCTTTTAACGCTTTCTTTAAGTGGTCAATTAAGCATTAATGATTGATGCATAAACTTGGGTGTTAGTTTAGATTAGACAGCTTAGAAAGATTAGATTGTAAACAAAACAAAAGCAGAAAATTTACAAAAAATAATAATTGCAAATAAAACAAAAATTCCAGTTTAATACGTTGGTGATGTCTATATTACTACAGTAGCGCGTTAAGCATCTAGATACCGCTCTGAAAAATGTTGTAAACAAACTTGTTATTAGTCAGTCTCCTTGCAACAAGATCAAACGGCCGGAAAACATTGCTAAAACCAGATGGCGTTTGCATCATGTTTTTCTACATAGGACATTAAAAATCTTGCAAGCGGATTTTACTGTCACAGATGAGAATCCCTTAAAAAAAATAAAGTCCAATAATGCCTATAGAGGACACAGCATATCAAACTGTAACTTCAAAGCTGTAAAGTAACATTTGGCAAAATTCTCAAATGTTTTTTGTTGCCCAGTAACAAAAATTTTGTTTATTTACAGTGTCAGAAAGGTAAAGTTAGCTTTGTCACTAACCTACACAATAGCGCCGGGGGGTTACAGCTGTTAGAATTGCATTGCAAGCATCTGTACGTCTTACGCAGTCTTGTGGGCTCAACTGCTAGACAATCATCTTATAAAAGTGTAACTTTATGGGTGTTTTTACAGTCTTGAGTCGCCCAACTTGTTTATTACAAAGCGCAAATAGCATTTTCTTTACATTACTGATCCATTTTCAAATGTGTTTTATGGTAAAAAACTCTGTTGTGATGAGCTAATCCAAACCGCCTGCTTTCTGGGTTGCAAGCACATTTTTGTTGTTTTCAAAAATTGGCTAATCAACGGCTTAACTTAGTCATTACTAAAATGGCGTTGTTGCCTTGACCTGATTGCATCTCCCTTACTTTTCTATTTGCTTTAGGGACCTGTCAGTGATTGGTTGAAACTAGACCTCCATTCTGCCCCACTCTGTACTTAGAACAGACAATAGTAAAAAATTTGCATAATCAAAATGAAGAATTTACTTAAAAGAAGTGACATAGTTTATCAAAAAACAATTTATCTAGACCAGATCAAAATGATATAATAAAAAAAACTAACAAAACATTAGCAAAAGCAAAACATTAATTTTTAAGACTAAACTTAGTGAAGTTTTTTGAGCAGAAGCTATAAACTGTTTTGTCTACTTAAAAAATCGATCTGTTGTGAATATATTTAAAAACTAAGCAAACAACAAAAAACTTAATGTAAGAAGAAGAATCGATCTGTTGTGAATGGATTTAAAAACTAAGCAAACAAAACAATGTAAGTTGCATAAAAGTTTTTAGAAATAAGGTCATGATGTAGGGGAGAGGGAGGCGCATGTGGACACTTTTTTTTAAAACGGCACCATACATTTTCTTTTTCTTTTATTTTAAACACTAATATATTCTTTTGCTAAAACGGATTATTTTTAACAGTTTATTACTAATATTGTAAATTAAAACTATATTTAGATACATTTTTTGGCATTTAAAAAAAAAGCTGCAATAGTCCACATGTGCCCCAACGTTGAGACAATAGTATTTATTTAAATGCAAGCAAACAATAAAATTTAATGAAACAAATAGTTGATGAAACGGTAATAAAATAGTATGTACACATAAAAATTATGTCGCATATAAACTTTGTTCACTGTACTTATTTGAGGATCGAAAATATTGAACCATAAAACTTTTACGTTTGCCCGTAATAAACAATTTGTTTGTGACAATAACCACAACTACCAACCTACGTCACCTGAAGATACAGCATGAATAATGTTATAAGTAGAGACATCTTTGATTTTTTTTTGTATTTTTAGGACATTGAATACCTGTCAAATCAATGCTGACCACATGCACCCACTGTCCACATGCGCTCCTCTCTCCCCTAAATATCAAAACAAAAATGCACTAAATAGAATAAGAAGTAAAAAAAAAAATTAATAGGTTTTGGAGAAAATGAGAAAAGCTATAGACTATATGATTCAACACACGAATAAATGAATACATAAATAATTAAATTGACATTGTAATAAAAAATAAGAAGGATAACCAGCTTCAATGGGGACTGCTAAAAAATTGTAAAACTAAAAAAAAAATAATGAAATAATAATGCAAGTTTCAATTAAAACTACTGATAATAATTACAAATCACCGGGTGAGGTTGAAACATCAGAAACAGTTTAGAAATCAAATAGCAAAGCAAAACCCAAACAATTTGAAAATTATATAATATATATGTGTTATGATAAGGAAATGTTTTTTTGGAAAATCCTTTAACCGTTCAAGAAACATTGTTAAGATCAGATAGAGATAAATGAAAATAAGCCATGTTAAAAAAAAACAAAGTTTTGAAGAAATTGAAGCTTAGAATTTGATAGATTTACCAGAAAAAGCGTAAGTTATAAAATTAAGTAAATATTTAAATTAAAAAGTGATATTGAAAATCAAAGACAATACAAAGCACGTTTTGTGACTAAAAACTTTACGCAAAGGCCAGGTTACAACCTGATAAAAATTTCTACTTTATGTTTGTTAAAATATGTGTGAGTAAAACTTAATTTAAATATAACTTATAGATTGGAAATTTCATTCTCAACACGTTGCAAACAACCGATTTTAAAAAGAAGTTAAATTGCGTGAGTTCTGCTCGTAGTTTTATGACACTTATCAAACTGCCCCTTAACAAATTAATTAGTAGTCTAATGTACTGCTGTATTAACTCGCCCAAGTATAGCTTTTACTGTAATTTATTTAAGCCAGTTTAATAATTGTATTATTATTATTATTATTATTATTATTATTGTTATACAGAATATCATTGAAAGCGGCAAAAATAGTATTAAAATATTTGCACTTAGAATGATAGACTGTACGGGATGTTTTCAAGCTATCTGGTGCTGTTATTTCTTGAGAAATTAGGAATTAAAAATCAATAGCATTATCTTGTATGAAACTTAAATACATGGTCTTAACTAAAGCATCAAAAGAAGCCTTATGTTAAAAAAAATTGGTAAAAGAATAAGAAATAATGATTGTATTACTTTATACAACGGTTGTCAAAGAGCACAAAAATAATTGTCAATTAACCCTATCCTACATAAAAGGTCTAAATGTATAGACACTAATAGAATAGACATAACAGCCCGCTTCTTTTAACAGCACAAAGAAACAAAGAACTGTTACAACATTTTGGCACAAACACTTGATCTTTGTTTGTTTGGCCAAAACTAAAAAAAAAAAAATTTAATTTAATAATAATTTTTCATTACTGTCAGATTTTAGGGTATGACATGTAAAATTGTCAGCCTACGTTTTAAAGCCGAAACATAATTTTGTTTGTAAAGTTATTTCAAATAATTATATAGATGTTAAATATCTTTGTATTGCTAAAATCACAGCTAATATTTTAACTAAAAGTTTAATTACTGTATAGCATGTCAAATTTGCAAATTATTTAGGGTATTAATATAATATCTATAGACTAAATTACAATGCCATCTATTGTAAATTATGTGTAAACTGTTTGTACTGTGTTTTATCTATAACAATAAAAAAAAATCAGTCAATAATAAAACTCATTTGTAATTTTATCAATATTTGTCAAATTTTTTAATAAATTTAATCAGGTAACATCAGAATTTAAGTGTTACAAAATTGAATTGAATTAAGAAATAAAAAATTGTATAAACAAAATTTAGCACGGTTAACCCGTGAGCAATAAATTATATAATAGCATACGTTTATGTACAATTTCATAAATGACACATTATAGTGATGAGATAAAAATACAATTAGATTATTGAGTAATTAAATCATAATTTGATTTCTATTATCCAGCTATTTAATAAAAAGTTGCACTATTGAAAATAAGTAACGTGTCATAAAAATCTCATAAATAATACAATAATAAATCCCTATGTGTGCATTTCCATGATATATGCGGTTTGTTTTGTTACGGTCCTGGCTGCGAGATGTGAAAAGCACTCTGGTAATATTAGGTATTCCGTTTAGAGTATTGATGTGTTACTCCTTAATTCCGAAGTGATCCAGACAAGTTTTCGAGAGCAATACGTGTGTGCGGTGTCGTGCCAACTTCCTATTGACGTTTCCGTCTGCTTATGTTTCGATAATGTAAGCATTATTATGGAATTTCCACAGCGCTGATTCCGGAATTGAACGCATGAATATTTAAAATGTATACGTCACCTATTCTAAATACACACACAAATACGGTAGAACGCACGCAAGGATGCTCACATGAAATTTCAGCATCTCTGAATAAATCCGTAACATAATTCAATTAAAATTTGATAAAATAATTTCAACAATATTATTTATTTTAAGTTTAAAACAAGACAGTGGGATGATAAAAATATTCATAAAACAAAGAACACATTTCTCTCTCTTATTCTTTAATTTAGAAAACTTCAATCTATCCGTCAAAATGTCACGATACTAATAAATATGTATTACATGTTTTATATTTAATAATACGTTTTGTGCGTTTCAATATGCACGGTGTCAGTCAAAAGTGATATTGATATCCGTGTATAAAACAAAAAAAAACAAGAGGGACGAAAAATGCGTGGAAGTCTCGCATGAGAGAGACGTACAAGAATCTCTGAAATGTAGAAAGATTGTTGTTATGGTTTGTTAGAAGGAAATAAAAGATGTATAATTGAAGTGT
This sequence comes from Tachinus rufipes, assembly GCA_963932245.1. NCBI lineage: Eukaryota > Metazoa > Arthropoda > Insecta > Coleoptera > Staphylinidae > Tachinus > Tachinus rufipes. Next base: position 60,691,993 of record OZ010748.1, read on the forward strand.
GGTATAAAAAGGACAGTATGAAATGAGGTGGAAGGGCGGAGGAGCGTTCGTTCGGGCAGGTTTTTCGATTCTTTTTTTCAGTTTTGATGTAGGATCGGGGGATGAGTGAGTGACAGGTCGGCCGACCCGCGGTGTCAAAAATCGAGTTTATTCGTATCGCCTTTTCGATTTCTGGACGGGGTCACAAACACAATGTGTTAACATCAACACGAATTACACGATTCGCTTAATATTATTATTAAAATCGTAATAACTATGCATAAATTTAATTAATTTATTATGATTGATAGTTATGTAAAATTATTATAATTAAATTAAACTATTTCAAAGTATTTTTTTTTTAATATCGGAATACAAATACATAAAATATTAAAGCTATTGAACTACATATTTGATAATCAAATATTGTTAATAAACCCTATTTGTAAATAGTTGAACTGGAATACAGTTCCATATTTTTACAGCAGACGCTGTTACTAGTACAGTTTGAATACTGTTTGTTTATTAGTTTAAATTTAGAAGAAATGTTATGTTTTTAAAAATTAAATAAAAATTGTCGATTAAGTATTACAAACAATTGTAAAATTATATTCAACTAAAAAAGTTTTTAAAAGTATTACTACCTATTGCACAAATTAGGTTTTATTTGTCAGCAAATACTTTTGAAATACAATCAATTTTTGAGTATAATGCACATTATCATAAAATGCAAAGCCGTCTTGAAGAATTGCAAAAATTTTTTTAGTTGCTTTCATCAGGTGAGTCTCATTTGAAATTGGGGAAAGTTTGTCGGGTTGCATAGCCAAACGATAGTGGGGAAATAAAATACCAGGCCGATTTATTAATAACTTTTTGATACCATATTAGAAACATATGCAGTCAATGAAGACAATCTAATGGCTAATAAAAATTTCTCAAATTAAGTTTTTTTATGTTGGCAGGGTTAGCGTTTGTTCCTATTTGCTTGTGTCGACTTTTTCTTAGTTTGATTGCATTTTTTCTTTATTACTTTAAGCTTTTCTGTCCAGATTTTCATTTTTAGTAAAAGTTGGGTTAAAAGAATTAGAAAAGAAATAGAGTTTATTTGTTTCTGAACGCCTGGTGAAACCATCGTTTTTGATCTTTTAGTACGTGTTTCATAAAGATCGGCATTAGTTTGGCCTTAATATTCTATCTTTTTTTTAGTTTCCGTAGTTTTATCAAGTTCTCTTACATCAAAGATATGTTGTTGTGTAGACTAAGGTTTACTTCTTCTGCTACTCACTAGTTATAAGTTTATTTACTCATTTCTTTTGAGAATATAGTAAGGCTCTTCTAATAAACGTTGGTTTCTTTTTGTTATTAATGACTATCAGGCGCTATTTTTGTTTCTCTCCATTTTTTTGCATTTAAATTGAAATTGTTTGCAATGATTATAAGATTGTTGTGTATTTTAAGCGTTTCTCAAGGTCATGTAGATACGTTTTATATTTTTGGTCGTTTTGTTTGGGAATCAGTTCCAGGCATATGTGTCTATGTCTTCTACCTGCACTTACGCAAATTCTTTTTTTGCTTTGCTCCCACTTTGTTGTTTTCTATTGTAGGTTTTAATTGCAACATTGCAGCAGCTATCTGTTATTAAATACTTAACAAAAACCATGTTTTTGTTTTGTTTTGATATGACTCAAATATCGATTTTTTATGACAGTCTTGGATAGTAAAGTTATTTCCTTTTTCAATATGACTGTAGTACTTTCATCATCGGTTTTCATAAAGTTAATTTTTTTTTCTATTTTCTTATAACTTGAGCATAAAATAGAAACCGCTTGCCTGATGGTTACCTTTACCGCACTTGTAGCAGTATATATTGTTATTGAACTCTTTGAGAATGTGGTTTTGCTGTCCACATTTGTAACACAACTTTTCTTATACTTTTCACTAGTGTATTTTTTTGCCACATGTTTAAAATTCAGACAGTTGTAGAATTATGTCGGTGTTAGAAATAATTTTATTTTACACTTGTTTCATCTTACCTTGCCATTTATAGACCTTACCGTTTGGTAGCGTGATTACAGCATGCTTTTTTATGCTTATTAGTTGTTACTCGTATTTTATATTTATATTTTGTTCTTGCTTTTTTTTGCAAGTTTCTTGATGCCTTTCTATATCTCTGCTTCTTTAACTGTTTTGTGCATGTTTACCATCAAAAATAACTTTATTCATGTTACTAGCTTTGTTTTTTATAGTTTTTTTTGAAATATATGTTTTTTTTAGTACTTTATTTTAACGTGTCTAGTTTTTCTATTTTCAGTACTTTTATTTTACAAATCATTCTTTGTATTTTTAACAATTATAAGCTTATTCTTTTTATATGTGTGCTTCTAACTTTAGAGTTTTTATTTAGCATTTTTTTCTATTTAATGTTTTTTTTTCTGTTTTTTTTGTTGGCGTTAGTTAATCTGAAGTTTTTTTTAAAATTATTATTGTTTTACGTGACGATATGGTCTCTACTCTAGAATTAATATTGTTGTCAGGGTAGATTGTTTAGAGGAGATCTATTTCCTCTAGTTGTTAAGTTTTAAATTTTTCTTAGCATCTATTTATTAATATGTTGTTAATAAATAAGTGTATCAGAATCTATTCCTCTTTACTATCTAACATTGTTTCAACTGTAATTTTTATAGTAAGTTTTCCTATCTCTTTAACTGGATTTTTTTCAAGCTTTATCTTGTGCATCTGTATAGTATGTGTTCTGATGTCTCTTCTACTTGCAGTGGAGGCAAAGATCATTGTTTACAATCTTAAAACGCTTAAGATATGTTTTAAAGCATCTGTGCCCGCTTAAAAATTGTGTGCTTTTTGTTGATCTTGTTATTTGATTAGCTTCTTGGTTTAAGCAGGATTTCTCCTGTTTTGTGTCCATTTCATTTGCTATTTTTTTGTTATGTCAGTATTAATAGTTTCCTTTTTTCTATTTTGATTTTTAATTGCTCATATTTTTTGTTTGACCATAAGTTTGATAGAAGTTATAAAACCAATTGTTATAATAGCCCTCCATCAATATCGGTTGGTAGCCGCATGCTACTTTTATGGCTACCATTCATTACTGCGCTTCTAGCATGCTCCAATACATTTGATAGTTAAGAGTATCGTCTCATATTAATTGTGCTTAAAATTTTTATTTGTAATACCGATTGACCTTTAATTTTTGGCATCAGGTTTTTTATTGCTAAAATTAAATTTTTGGTTTTTAGCGTTGCTTGCCTGAAATGTTTTACAATTCTTATTTTATGGTCAAACCATATCCAAGTATTTTAAGGCTGCTATTGTTTTAATGCATGCGTTTCCAGCTTTTAATGTAATATCTTTTACTTTTTTTCAACTTTATTCTGTCTTAATTTTTTTGATTTTTAGCTATATTGTTGCTATAATGTTAAATATTTGGTCAACAACAGTTTGCTAGTGCTAGTACTGTCTTTTTTGCCGTTGCTTAAAACATCTTAAGCTGTAGAATTGGGCTGTAATATAAAATCCACAAGAGTGGCGTAAGTATTAAGTTTCTGCAATACCCCACAAGACAACATGATTTTCTCTTGGTCTCTTATCAGATCTTTTCTGTTTTGTAGGTAGTTAGATATAACTTTTCTCAATTTTCATTATTTTTAAAACTTTCATTAACTCTTCTCATGGGACCGAGTTAAAGGTGTTTTGGATGTCAATTGAAACAAATGTGCAGAGGTATTTGTTTTTAGTTGGATAGGTTTTAGCTCTTGCGGCTTTTATAGTTTCTTCCATAGCGTTTACAGTTGATTTTTTTTTCCTGAAGTTATTTTTTTTTTGTTTATATGTCTTACCCAAACTGTTATGTAGACAAATCGGTCTGTATTTTCTTTTTTTTTTCTTGTTTTGGATCTTTCTCAATTAAGACCAATTTTTGCTTTTTTCCACGTTTTGTGGAAAATTACTTTCTATATATACTTTTTCAGCGTTTTTTCAACAGGCTAAAAACCTACCACCGCTTCTTTCTACAATGAATTCTTTAGCTTCACTGCTACATCTTTACTTGTTACTGTTTTTTTTTCTTTTTTCTCTTTGTCAGATATCACTACCTTAACAAAATGGTTAATATGTTTTTATGTGGTTTTGTTATCTAACTTTTTTTGAATTATGTTCTTGGGCTTGATTTTTCCTACTGCTTCCGTGACTTCTTTTTTTCTCCTGGCCTATCTCTGACACTTGAACAGCGTGTGTTCTACTGTATCAATTTCTTCACAATATGTACAGATGTCCGTGTTTTTTTTCCGAATCTCTTCAGATAGGAGTTGAAACATCCATGCCCCGTGAGTGCTTGTGTCAGATGGTAGTTAGCCTTACCGTACTTTTTAAAATACCACTTACTGATATCTGGTATCAGTTTGTGAGTCCATGTGTTTCCTGTGTCTGCTGCCCATTGTTTTTGCCATTTATTTAGCGTGTTTATTCTCACTGCTTTCTTTTCTGTAGTTGTGCTTGTTTTCAATTTCTTTCTTTTGTCAATTATTAGTTGTAGGAGGATTGTTCTTGCAATCACAAGTTATTATCTGTTGACGCTGTGACATACGCCCTTGTGATCTTTTGTGCTATCTTTCTTAGTGATTTTTTAAATCCATTTTTGTTTTTTTGAAATTACAATCCTCCTTTCTACACTGTTGAAGCGTATCGAATTTTTGATTCTGCAACAATAACCATAATTTTTTTCTTTTTTTTCTCTTGGACTATTTATTCTGGGCAGGATTCTTCCGAGTTGAGCCATCGTGTGGTCTGCTCTTAAGTATGTTTTTGTTATGTGGGACACAAAACTTAGATTTTTGTCAATGTACACTTCTAGGTATTTTAGACACTTTTGCAGTGTTATGATTAAGTTTATTATTTGAAAAACAATTGGTTCTTTTATCTTCTTCTTCCCGGATATAATTACGGCCTCTGTTTTTCTCGATTTTAGTTTTAGAAGGATAGCTTTGTTTACCACAACCATTGCCAGGTCATCCGCAAATGCAAGCAGAGTTACCTCATCGTCTTTTATAGTGTTCAAAATTTCATCGTATAAGATGATTTACAAAAGTGGACTCAAAATAGACCCTTGTAGAACACCCGCCGTGGTTTTAATTTTCTCTCCATCCTCGTCGATGATGCTTCTGTCCTGTAGATAGCTTTTAGCAGTTTTACCAATCATTTGTTTATTTTTTTCTTGTTCACTTCATTTATTATTTTGGTCCACTGTGCGCTATTGAACGCGTTTTTAATGTCGAACGTTATGAGAGCACAGCATTTTCTTTTTTTAGTGATTTTTTTTTATTGGCTATTAGATGTTCTAATAGTTTACCCATTGTGTCCAAGAGACATATGGGTCAATTAATTTTTTGATGGGTAGTCTATACTTTTATTTGGTTTGTTTACCAAAATTAACTTGACTTTTTTCTATGGTTTAGGATATTCTCTATTTCTTAATGCTCTGTTTATTACCTGAAGAATTGTTTCCAGGTAATCTTCTGCAACCGCTTTGATCACTTTAGCAGATATATTGTCATGGCCAGGCGCTTTTTTTACTTTCATTTTTTGTGAGGCGGTTTTTAATTTTTTCATCGTAAACTCTGTTATTTCTTCCTCTTCACCATGTGTATTTTGTATCCAATTTACCTCTCTACACGCCGGGAAAAGTACTTTACCATTGCCTTTCCTAATGTCCTTTGAGATTTTCAGCGCTTTAGCTTTAAACTTTTTCCTTTCTATGGCATAGCTCTTTTCCCATATGTCTTCTTCTACCTCTTCAATCAGTTTTTTTCCATTTTTTGTCTGTTTCTATATATATCAACTTTTTCAGCTGATATCTTTATATATTTTTTCTAAGTTGTTAATCTCTTCCTGAGGTACTTTTTTCTTTCTCTTTCTTGTAATTTCCCTTTTGATACTTATAAATTTTATTCCTTTGTTCAGAGAGTTTGTTTGTCCACCAGTACTTTGGATGCCATCGTGTCTCAATGTCTTTTTAAGCATTGTTTTGTCTCATACGTGTTCTATTTTTTGTATTAGTTTGTCGTATATTATATTGTAGCTGTTTTCCCTCAGTACTTTAGCCATTTTCTTCTAACATTACTTTACTAATTATGTGGTAATAAATAAAAAAATTACACTATGCTATAGTTTTAGGCGTGGTAGTATATTCTGTTTTTGCGGATGAAATTTATATCAAAGTGAGGCCAACTAATTTTAGATCAAAACTACTCTCAGCAACTTAGGGACTCTCGGGTCAAAACCTTATAAAGTCAATCCAATCAAAACCTCTAAAAGCGGCAGTTCAATCTAGGCTACACCCGTTTGAAGTGCAAGCTTTGGCATGCCAACCCTTAAATATCCACAAAATAATGAGAAATTGTCGGAGTTAATGGATGTGGATGCTATAGCTGCTACGTCAATCTTATTCAATAACAGACCAAAAAAACATAAAAAATAAACTTTCAAGTTTAATAAAATAAAATTTAGTTGAATGAAATGAATTTAGTAACAATTCAAATTATGAACACATTATAACGGATGCACTACCAAAGTACATAGAAAATATAAATTGCAAGATTTACATGTGGAAATGAGGAGAAAATGTGCAAATTTTGGAAAAAAGAAGAAAAGAAGCATGTGTGGAGAAGTTATGGAAAGCATAGAACACATGCTAAAATGCAATGAGATGAGAGAAAAGCAAATAGGAAAAAGTTATACTAAAAGAAAATAGAAAAGGAACGAAATGGATAATGGCGGTAACAAAAAGAAGAAAGTAGCAACTAATAAATAATTAATTAAAATCAGGGTTTAGGGTTATTAAGATTATATATTATATTAGAAGTAAGTTAAGTTAAATGATAAATGTTATATTATGTTAATTTGTAGAATTTTTAAGATCGAAAGGTTAGAAATAAACGATTATTATTAAAATATTAGTTGCCGCGTTAAATTAAACAACAAATCCATAAATAAAAGCTGTTTTAGACGTTGCAATTGGCTTTTGTGTATACTTTTCTAGTATATCTGGGCAGGCAAAACACTAGTGTCTTTTTATGATTTCTAAAAATAAAGTTATTTTATCTAGGACGATAAAGTCAATAAAACGGTAGTGCTTTTTTTCAAGATTTTTATTAACTCTTTGCGTTGGGATGTCTATTTTAGTGGATACCACACCGTACAACAAAAAGTAGGCTAGTGTTCTTAAGTTTTGATCTGTGATAGTTGCTCTTGCTTCTAGATTTCAACTATCTTAATGGAGTTTTTGTAGAGGTAATTTGTTATTATTGTAGCAATGGTAATGTGAATGGCATGGCTACGTTTGTTTTAAAATAAATATGAAGCAGCTAAATTCAACATTAAATACTACAATAACTAGGTTTGCAACAGTATATGTTTGTGTTTCATTTCAAGAGTATGATTTTAGTAAACTAATGGTTTGTTGAATGTTTTGGATTTTATTAACAGTAATAGTTAGTTTATAGTTATTTATACTTCAAAGTAACGTTTCTTGTAAAGTCTTTTAAAAGACAAAAAGGAATAAACGACATTACATAAACTTTATAACAAAACGGTTTAAAGTTTTAATTTAAAGAAAATAATTTTTTGAAAAAAAATTGTTGTGTTTACAAAATACATAATACTATAACTTTATGAAAGTAGATAATATCTTTATTAATGTATTAATTTAATTTTGGCACATTTTATATTAGAAAAAATATGGTCCGTTACGCAATTTGTTTGTAAAACAGTTACAGACATTAAAAGTTGGTCTACAGCTATGATACCTAAACCAATCTACGAAAATAAATCAGGTTATTGTAGCAGTGTATATAACATCAATATAGTATTATTTGAAATATTGTTATATATAAAAACACTATATAGCATGAATATCAATATAAGACACAGATTACACTACTGACGTTAATATAATAGTTACTAATAGATCTTCTCACCGGAATATAGTAGTAACAACAAAATTAACATTTGGTAAGATTTTTATTTGGACAAGTGGTAAGTTATTAGAAACACATCTAATTTTTGCAAACTGTTTACCGTAAGTAAATAAAAAACAAAATAAATAATATCCAAAAAAATAAAAAAAATACAAAAAAAAAAAACAATAAAAGATGATCTGGTCATTACTGTGTATAAACAAAACTACCTTTTGCAGCGTTTAAGTTGCATTGGTAACAAGAGTTGCAACGTTATTGCAATAGCACTTTGTCAATAACCACAAACCATACATTGTTGTCTAAGACAACTCTTTCAAATGATACAATTGTAATTTTTTTATCAATAAGATTTTGTTAACCTACAATAAATTATTATGTTATATTATAAACGGTAACTTTGAGAGTTAATTTTTCAATGTCTACAAAAGTATAGCAAAAAACCATAAAACTCTTAAGAAAAAATAGAATATGTGGCGTATCAAAGAAATGGAATATACATACATCCCAATACTACAGATGCAACAAATGACTAGAGACTGGAATGCCAATGGCAATACTAATTTCTAATGCGGTAAACTTGAACACAAGATCAGAAACTGGTAAAATCTTCTGAAATGCTATCGGTGTAATGAGATAGAACACAAAACAGAAACGATGCGTTGTCTTGCATATAAAGCAATTGTAAAATTGTAGAAGAAAGAGATGGCGGATAAATCCAACTAAAACAAAGCTAAAGGTAGTGGTTTTGGTTGGGTTGCAATAAATTATAATAAGGACCTGCCAAAAACAACAATCGTAAAGATAAAAACAAGTTGCATATAGCACAGTAAACAGTGTTCTATCGATATGTGTCTTTCAAATCCAGCATTTAATTCATTTAAAGACAATTAAAACCATTGATGACTACGGCACTTAAGTAAGGTTAGTCAAACTTTCAGCGGTCTGCGCAAAGATTGCGCAGCGCTAGCGCTAACCACATCAAGCAAGGACTACTAAATATCACCAGTGGCGTATCATAGCGTACTTATTTATAAAATGGGTTTAAATAAATGTAGAGAGTGTGATAAAAACATCAAAAGAAATTCCAATGCAATTTTATGTCAGGGTGTCTGCGGTATGTAGTATCATCCGGAATGCACCAAAATAACAGTAAAAAAATTGAACTCCTTATTAATAACAGGATCTACAGAAAAATGGATTTGTGATATTTGTAATAATGAAAGTAGCAATGAGGAACCTTCCATATCAAATACAAAACCTCGTAAGAGTATAAGTCCTAATAAATACAACTATCCAATTGCTGATATAATGAATAAATTGATTAGCATGGATGATAAATATAACAACCTTCTCGGAAAATATGAAAATCAAATCAAAGTAAACGAAGAACTTAAAAAAGAAATAAATTGGTTAAAAAATGAAGTCAAACATAAGAATACTAAAACCGTTAATATAGAACAAGATTAGTTAAAAAATAATGTCATAATAACCGGTGTAGAAAGTAACGAGGCTAACCTAAAACAAGTTGTCAAGGAAGTTGCCGCACAAATAAATGTGAAAATAAATGAAGAAGACATTAAAAACTGTGCCAAGTTCACAGCTGTAAAACAAACTGTAAATCAAAATGAAACAATATTAAAAGTTGAGTTTGTCAATATTGATATTAAAACTAAAATTATGAATGCTAAAAAACAAGTAGGTTTACTTACAACAAACAACAACCTATTTATATCAACCACGACTTGACTAAAGAAAATCAGGAGTTATTTAAAAAAATACGCGAATATAAAAAAATTTATGGTTTCAAATTTGCTTGGTACAACCATGGAAAGTTTTATATCCGAAAGACTGAATCAAGTATACCAATAACTTTTAAAAATAATGAAGAGTTTGACAGCTATTTATTAAAAAACCATTAACTACTCTAAGACATGTTCCAACTTCTAAACAAGTAAATAATTTATCTAGCACACTAAAAATAATGCAGTTTAATGCACAGTCTCTAAGTAACAAAATAAACCGAATGCATGTATTTTTAAAAACAGAAAATCCTGATATTATCTGTGTCTCTGAACATTGGTGTTATAAAAACAATGTGGAATTAATGGTTCTTCAAGGGTTTAAAATATCAACTACCTATTGTCGTCAACGTCATATTCATGGTGGAACTATTATATATACAAAATGTAAAGATCGACTTGCATTATCAACAAACATACTAAAAGTCCAAGAACTATCTGAAGAACTACATTGTGAGTGCTGTGCTATTATATTAACAATCGGAAAAAATAAATATTGTATTCTAAGTGTGTATAGGTCTACAAGTGGTGATTTAAACATTTTTTTATCAAAACTGGCAGTAATATTAAATTATACCAACACTCTATGCAAAAACTTAATAATTTGTCGAGATTTTAATATTAATTTTTTAGTAAACACAAATGAAAAAAAAGAGTTTTTACAAATAAAAATAATGTTACTTTATCTACAAAAATTGACTATATTATAACAAATATAGAAAATAACTTGTTTGAATCCAACATTGTCCAACCAAATAAGGGAGATCATTTAGCCATTATCTGTAATTTAAAAATAGAGGGAAATAAACTTTGTAATAACGATGTTCATACTGCTAGCAAAAATTTTAGTAGTTATAACTTGATTAAATTAAATACATTTTTAAGTAGCTTCAACTTTGAACATTTATACCAACTTACAGATATCAATATTGTATTTAATAAACTTATGTCTAGTATTTTGTGGGCAATTGAGGTAACTTGTCCAATGAAATATAATAAAAACAAGGGTTTAATTAATGACAATGCATGGGTTGATGATGAATTAATTAATAATGGTAAACAACTGAAAAATTTGTTTTGGGTTATAAAAAATGCAAACGATATAAACATTCAAAATCTATACAAAACTAAGAAAAAAAATTATAAATTGATGATATTTAACAAAAAACAAATAATGAAATGAATTAATAATTTATTCAAAATCAGTCAATCGAATCACAGCGGCCAAGGGTCAAGCATAGACAATTGTTTCGTTTCTACAAACCTCGTCAGTATGCCTTGTACGACCACGGCATTGCATGATAGCGAAGACAATTTTGAATAAACATTTCTGTTCTTATGAACACAATTGATATTATAAATAATCAAACGAAAGACTGGTTTGCCATCTAGTTGCAATTTTTAATACTAAAATGTTTGCATTAATCGGTATCATTTTAGCATTTATGCAATTGGCAGTCATTTCGCGGCTATAACGATTTTGAATCGCCAATAAATTATGAAATGAATTAATAATTTATTCAAAATCAGTCAATCGAATCACAGCGGCCCAGGGTCAAGCATAGACAATTGTTTCGGTTCTACAAACCTCGTCAGTATGCCTTGTACGACCACGGCATCGCATGATAGTTTGATTATTTATAATATCAATTGTGTTCATAAGAACAGAAATGTTTATTCAAAATTGTCTTCGCTATCATGCGATGCCGTGGTCGTACAAGGCATACTGACGAGGTTTGTAGAACCGAAACAATTGTCTATGCTTGACCCTTGGCCGCTGTGATTCGATTGACTGATTTTGAATAAATTATTAATTCATTTCATAATTTATTGGCGATTCAAAATCGTTATAGCCGCGAAATGACTGCCAATTGCATAAATGCTAAAATGATACCGATTAATGCGGACATTTTAGTATTAAAAATTGCAACTAGATGGCAAACCAGTCTTTCGTTTGATTATTTATAAAAAACAAATACACTATTCTAATCTAATTACACAAGCTGTAAATAAGCCAAAACAAATTTGGAATATTGTTAATTCAAAGCTGGGTTGCAAACAAGTACACAATAATTTAACAATTATTAAAGATGATAGAGAAATTGATGATTTCAAAGAAATTGCTGAAACGTTTGGAACATATTTTGCAAATATAACGGAAAAATCATTATTAAAACATTTTGGGCAAAATCGTTCACACTATTGTACAACGTCTGAACCAAATAAAAAAAACATTCACTTTTAATTCAGTTAATAGCACCGAAGTAAGAAAAGTAATCTGCAATTTGAAAAACAAAAAAAGTACTGGTGTGGATGGTATATCAACAAAAGTCTTTAAAACAATTTGCGATTGCATTAGTGAGCCTATATGCTACTTAATTAATTTATGTGTTAACTCTGGATCATTTCCTATTGATCTTAAAACAGCCCTTGTTATACCAATATACAAAAAAACAATTCTTACAACATTGATAAATATAGACCCATACCTCTGTTAAATGTACTCTCAAAAGTTATAGAAAAAGTTATTTCCAACCAGATGGTTGAGTTTCTAAATAAAAATAACTAAGTATCTAGTGTTCAACATGGCTTTGGAGAATGTAGGTCAACTGAAACTGCAGCCTATGAGTTTATGGAAGAAATCTATAAAGAAGTAGATAGAGGCAATTTGGTAGCAGGACTTTTTTTCAATCAGTCAAGTGCGTTCAATGTACTAAACGTTAAATTTATAATTAAAAAACTTTATGCGCTCGGGTTTAGAGATAAATTTTTACAGTTTATCAATTCTTACCTAACAAACAGAAAATTCTGCGTAAAAGTTGGACAGTATACTTCAAATATGCACGACATAAAAACAGGTATTCCACAAGGATCTATTCTAGGACCATTACTTTTTTTGTTATTTGTGAATGATTTGGTCAATAATGTATCATGTGGAAAAATTGTTATGTTTGCGGATGAAACATTTATAATGATTTCGGCAGAAACTCCAGATGCACTGAAATCATCAATTTCAATTGTTATTAAAAAATTTACAAGTTGGTGCAAACAAAACTGTCTCATTGTAAACATTGAAAAAACAACATGTTTGTATTTCCGCAACCGTAAAGTCAATGAAATAGTACAACTCCATCTTAATAGTCTCAATATTAATACGGTTAGTTATACAAAACTTTTAGGTGTTTATCTTGATGTAAACATGAATTGGAAAAAACAAGTAGGTAACGTGAGCACTAAAATAAATAAGTCATATTATGCCATATTACAATTGAAATCAACTTTAGATACTAAAGGTCTTTTAAACGTATATTATTCTTTAGTATACTCACATATGTCTTATAATATAGTATTGTGGGGAAACTTAACATACAAACAAAGAATTTTTATTGCTCAGAAGAAAATAGTCAGAACAATTTTTAATTTAGATTATAGACAATCTTGTAAAAGTACTTTTATTCTACATAAAATACTTACGTTTCCCAGTTTATACATTTATAAATGTCTACTATTAATCAAACGTAATATAAATAGTTATACTACCAACGCAAACAATCATAACTGGAATACGAGGAATTCTGAAATGTTAATGACATCAAAACACTTTACAAAAAAAATACAAACAAGCTCCTTCATGCGCTGAAAAAAAAATGTATAATAAGTTACCAACACAATTAAAACACAAACATAATTTTAATAAACTCAAAAACAGTGTAAAAAACCTGCTTGCAGGCAAAGCTTACTATACACTAAATGAATATCTCTGTGATACATTTTAATCAGTTAATATACATATGTCAATATATGTATATTGTTAATGTATTTAACTGTATAGTTTTTTTTAACTTTGTGTATTTTATTAGTTTTATTGCAATTATTATTTTGTATATTAATTATGACTTGTACATCCGTTTTATATGGCTTACGTACCAATAAAATATTCTATTCTATTCTATACTAAGCAAATGTGTAAAGTTAATCTACATATTGCAAACAAATGCAACAAGCACAAGTATAAAAAATACGGATCTTTGACTTTGTATATAGACATTACCTTGTGCTCCAAAAGGTTAGTGAATGAAACCAATAGAAAAATGATCAGCAACAAAAAAAGTCTAAGCAATCACAAAATATAAAAAAACAAATAAAAAAACACCAAAAATGCGGTACCAGTAATCTGATAAAAATCAAGCGCAAAAATGGGAAAACAACCGTTTTTAGTAGAACGAAAGTATTTCAAAAAGCAAGAAGTAGTGTTTAGCAGCTAAGAAGCAACAAATCTCAAGCAAATCTACAAATTGGACTTAGATCTGATGCAATCAAAGCTTTCAAGATAACCGCCTTAAACTTACAATGTAAGCAGATTAATAATGACTTGTAAGAAAAAGGCTAAAAATAGTCACCGAAAAGCTTAGACTTTTGTAACTTCATAACGCTCTCAGAGAGTGAGCAATGACAAAGTGACGGAAAAACAAATATCATGCTAGAAGAAAACCAAGTAAACAAAAAAACCGGTGAAAGGAAGCAATATTCTCAAATGCACACCCGAGAAAAGTGTCCGCTTTTTTTGAAGAACTAATTACTAAAACCATAATTCCAGACAAGTAGAAGGTAACCAGACAAACACCTAAAAAAACAAAAAAACAAAATTTCTCGGCATACAGTCTATTGTACCTCACAAACACAATGAGCAAGTTATTTGAATAAATTATAACAGTAAGTTAACTGAAGAACTTAAATATGTGGTGGTTATCATACTAACAGTATGGTTTCAAAACAAACTGTTTAATAACCGTAGATGTCATTCAAAAAGTTAGAACAACGTTAAAAAAAAAAAAAACATATTTACCATTATGATGATTCTTGACGTCAATAATGTTTTCAACTTTGTCTCCTGAGCAGGCATCGTTGAAAAGTTAAAGAAGAAGGAAATCTCACAATATTTGATAAACCTGATAAGAGCATACTTGCAGAAAAGGGAGTTCTAGTGAAAAGAAACCCAATATAAAAAATAAATTGTGGTGTGCTTGTTGCACTTCTTTTAACTTGTCAGTAATATGTAACATTTTTATTTTTACTTACGTGTAATTATTTATGAAGAAAATCAGAATATTTATTTTAACTGTTAACCTAAGCGTGTTGATACTATTATACTTCTATGTATGTTTTTTTGACAGTGCGACAATAGCTTTGTTTCATTTATTAGATTTAGCTACTCTGAGTTAAATATAAATTATAACCGATAGAGACAAATTGGTTTATGGAGTCACTAATGAAAGTTCAATCAATACACAGAATTATTAATTTTATCAGTAGAAGAATTGGTATACATCAATTAATACTCTCAGTTATTGTTTATTTGTTTAATAATCCAAATCATTAGATGAGTTAACTAGTACAAATCTAACGGTAAAGTTTATGTGTAATATATTTTTTATTATTATCTTAATTATTTATTAGAAACTTTCTTGGACAGAAGCGACAAATGATTTCTTGCATCAATTGATACATTTTCATGGTCACCCTTTCATCATTCATAAGTCAATTAATCATAAATTGAAAAATGCATTTCTTTTAATTCCAATGAAACATCGTGCTTTTAAAA
Source organism: Tachinus rufipes (assembly GCA_963932245.1). NCBI lineage: Eukaryota > Metazoa > Arthropoda > Insecta > Coleoptera > Staphylinidae > Tachinus > Tachinus rufipes. The sequence continues at coordinate 60,707,361 of OZ010748.1, forward strand.
TTATAGTAAACCATCAGATGTGAATGTACAATTAGTCACTTAGTGTGTTCACTTTATTCCCATTATTGTGCGATGATTATTAAGGATTATTAAGCAGAACCCGTGTGTGTGTGTGTGTATGTGATCATTTAATACCATCACCTACGCGTATGCAACGCGCGACATAATGAGTTATAAGTAGATAATACTCCAATACAATGCGTTAAATAGCCGGGGCGTCAATAAGAGGATCATTGACAGGATGTGACGTCACCATTGACAGCTGCCGTCTACCAGTTAATCACTATTAATTATACAAAATGCCAGTGCGCGCCACGAACTCACTTATTTTCAATTATCGTCGACGTGCACGCATAATTAATTACTTCAATTATCAATTTTTCACATAAAAATGAAGAATGCACCAATTTAACCCACCACATGTACTTTATTGTTGTTGAAAATGTCATCATCGGTTTTTGATTTTATAAAAATAGTTTAATTAATTATCAAATGTCGTTGCGTTTAGTGTTAATTAAATGTGTGCTTATAGATGATAAATGTAGTTAATATACGTGTGTATGATGTAAGAGTGTGATGATGATGATGGATGTGGTGCATAAGAGGAGGAAATTGGCACGTAGACAGAATGGGAATCATAGGTAATCAAAACCAAACAATACCTTTGTAGTAGAGCAGTGTTTGTATAAGGAGCTAAGATAGTTAAAGGGTTGTTTCCATTGCTCTGGCATTTGCATATGTTAAGGTGCTTTCACCTAGCAGGGCCCTACTCAGTTAAATTTCTATGCTGACTGTGTAATAATAAAATATGATATTATAATTATTAACAAAGCGGTTATTAATTCCAATAAAACTTTATAATAAATGTTCTGGAATTATCCAAGATATAAACAATGCCAATAAAAATATTCATGACTGTCAGCCGATGTATATACATGGTAAAAAAATATGCAAAAAGCAATGAGAAATCCGTGTCGGTCGCTCGCCCCCCGGTGCGAAGTTCGCATCGAAGTGCGAGACTTTAATGAAATCAATTATTCCATACAAATGAGAATTCAAATGATGAACGACAAATACAAATTAATTGAAAAAGCAAACATTGAGCTCATCTTGAATACAAGTTTTCGGAATGCAGTTTCGAGTCTCCGCATTTGGAAATGTCGTGAGCCCCCCACGACGCTCATTTAATATCAAGGCGTACATTAAAATCCCTAATCGATTGATTGCGCTTCGATTGCAGTACACAGAGCGGCGCCATGCGGTTTTTACTTTTAAATTGAATTGTAGTTGTTTTATTCCATTTGTTGGTTGGTTTTGTTAAGGGGTTTGATCAAAATTACGTTCCGGTGCTCGTTTGCAACTCTTGTGTTGGCACTATTGAATATTCATTGACTTCTCCATAGTTTGTGTGATTTTCTACCCTCTTTATATACTTCAAGTTTTAGTCTGCATGTGCACGCAAGGGGTCGTTACACAATTTACCCTATAAATTAATCAATCTGCATATCATCAAACTTAACATGTCAATAACATTTTCTTTTCAATTAAAAAAACGTAGAAAAGTTTCTGAAACAATTAATAACACTTTTCCCTATAGCTTTTATTCTGTATAAAATTGTACATAAAATGTTTGTTTTCAATCGCTTTAAAATACATAATTAATAAATAGCTTAACATCATATTTCATTATAATTGGTTTTGAGTAAATATTTTTATATAAGTATTTATTATGTTTATATATTTTTAAATTTTTTTTTTTTGTGGAAATCAGTAGCCACTACACCTACTGCTCGGAATGATGATAAATTGTCTATTTTTAAGCTGAGCTAGTAATTTGTTTTTATAGACATTACAATTGGTAGTAAATTACATTATGTCGACTTCTTGTTAGAATCTCCTTTGCCATTTTATTTTTTTTTAAGTAACTATATTTATTTTAAACTTTTTGCATGGTAATCGAACCCGGAACTAATTTATAGCTTATGAACTTTTTTTTTATTATTTCACGATTTAACTTTGTTTTCTATACAATTTTAGTATATACTTTTAATAAAGTTAATTAAATGACGTTTACTCCGTTAACTAATATTTAATTACTAGGTGAACGGCTCAGAATATTACCTTATTGATAAGGTTATAGGTCGCTACACAGGTTTTCGAAAAAAGATTATCAGTGAAAAAATAGAAGAACATTGGTTATAGACGATGAGATGCCCAGTTATAGAGAGTTAACATATCACGCCAACAGTCCGGTGTTTGATTTAAAAAATATGACTAAAATAATAACTTGCTTACCGTGGTGATTCGAAAGTCACATAATAAGCAGTTGGTCTTATCAACTTTTTTCAAACAAGTCGTACAACTTCTCTCTCTTACAATGAAGAAAAGTATTTGCATATATTCTTCTTTAATATAGCCAAAAAAAGTTAGAAAATTGAAACTGAAATTGGATAAGTTAAACCATAAAATTTAAAATTAATAAATGAAGTATTTTATGCAAATTGCCTTTTTATCCAGTAAGAGACACATACACTCGTGTTTGAAGGTATGCACCCATCATCAGTGTGACTAGCATCTCACTGGTCAAAGAGACAATTTACATAAAATTACAATAACTAATAAACAATGTATGTTTACTAATGTGTCGAAGGTGTTAAAACAAATTTTTAAAAACTATAAATATACATGGAAAATGCTAGGAGATATTAAATAGTCCTTAATACTTTTTTTGGGTCTCAAATTGTATTATTTTATAATATTTTTTTTCAGATTTCTTTGTCTTGGGCAATTTTTGCTATCTAGCTCCGTTCTATTTCTCTTCTCTTTGCTGCTTTGTGGGCCTGTTTTTACCAACTTTTTTATGTCGTCCTATTCTGTTTTTCCTGTATTCTCACATTATGTATTTTCTTTGTTAATCTGTTTACATCTAGTCTGCGTATGTGTCCTAGTCATCGTAGCTATCTATCCTTTATTACTGTTTTTATTGGTTTTATGTTTGCTTTTTACTTATGAGTTTTTTACTTTATCTTTTCTTGTTATTTTTTTGATTTTTTTTAAAAATCTCACCTTAATTTATTGCTGGCCTTACTATCTTTTTGTATATTTTTGTTTTTATTATCTTTATTTTCTCTTTTCTCAAGAATTGGCTCAAAATAGTGCATTGAATATCTTTCCCATGTTTCTAATTTTTGTATCTAGTTTCCATGTTTATTTTTTCTGTTTCAGTACTAAGCAAATTGTAATATTGTACTTGTTCTATTATTTGTTGTTCTAATTTTATCTTGGGTTTCTTAGGATTTTAGTATTGCAAATAGTATATGGCTTAATATACAGCCTTGCTTCACTTCTATTTCTGTTTCAAACTCCTTTAATTTGTAGCTACCTATTCTTACTTTATTTTTGATGTTTCTATGTAGTTTTTTTGTTATGTTTATTATCTCTTTTTTGATTTCTTTTCTTTCCATGGCGTTCCATATGTCTTTTCTTCATATTCTGCCAAAGACTTTTTTTTAGATCGATAAAACATATATGTAGCCCGCCCGAGTGATGTAGTGGGCGTACTTGACTGCTATACCAGAGGTCTTGGGTTCGAATCTCAAGTTCTCTATATGGAGAGTCAGTTTTTCTGGTTAAGAAAAAATGTGTTGTGATTAGTACGGTTTCATTCAGATAAGAAGAGAAACTTTGGTAAATTCCGTGCTTTGATGGGTACATGTTAGAAAACTCAATAATTTAGGTTAGAATTCCTGAACTTGCGTCAACATTTCTAGAATTTCTCTGGTGTCGGTAATTAGCTTTGACTGCAGAAATAGACCGACGTTAAATAATTTAATTTTGTGTGTTTGTTTGCATTATGTGTATCAGGTCCTGCGTGTTATAGTATTTTTTTTAACCCATGTTGCTCTTTTTTTAGTTGTGGTTCTAATTAAAAAAAAAAAAAAAAAAAATTATGTTAATATTTTACCTGCTATGCTTGATAATGAAATCCCTCTGTAATTGTCACATATCTTTGTGTTTCTTTCTTATGTATGGGTAGTATTATTTTTCTATTCCAATTCTCTGGTATTTCTTTTGTTTTTATTAGGTAGTTGATTATTTTAAGGAAAAGTTTTTCTTTCTATTATCCCATGTTCATATTTTATTATTTCTGCTGTTATATCGTCAATTTCTATGGTTTTGCCTATTTTTACCTTTTTAACTTCTTTCTTTGGTTATTTTTTTGTTTTTTTTTTTTTTTGTTTTAATGTCTTCCTGTTTTTCTTCTTCTTTTTGACTTGTTTTTGCTATTTTGGTAAAGTATTTTTCTATCTTTTTACTATTTTTTTTATTTTCTGTTATTATTTTCTTTTCGTTTTTGTCTTTTGCGTATATTTGCTTGGGGTTCTTCTTGTTCCTGATTTGTTTTATTGCGCTGTAAAACATCTTTTGGTTTATGTAAAAGTTTTCTTTCATCTTATTTCTAAATTTTGTCTGTTTTCTGTTTTGTTTTTTTAATTTTAAGCTTTACTTTTTTTTTGTTTTGCTGTATTTCTTGAAATCTTTATCTTTCTCTGTTTAGATGTATTTTTTTAATATTTTTTTTGTATTTTACCTTTATTTTTACTTCTTTGTTCCATCATCAATTTTCCTTTGTAGTTTTATTTGTTATTTTACTTATTTTGCAGCTGAATTTTTTTTTCTAAACTTTTTTTGTTTTTTTTTTCTATCTGGTATTTTTGGTTGTTTTTTTTACTTAGTTTAAAGCTTTTTATCTTTTCTGTTATCTTCCTTTTGGTATTTTTGTTCTTCTTGATTTCTACTTCTGTGTTGACATTCATTTTCACTAATAATCACTTTTTTACTTCTGTTTGTCTTATTACCTTAACGATTTTTTACTTTTCTCCATTCTTCTTACTAAAAAATAATTTGTTATGAATTTTTATTTTCTTGATCTGACTTTTCTAGTGTATGTCCTTGTGTATGAACTTTGTATTTGTTATCACCAGGTCATTTGCAATGCAGAATTCTATTATTTTTTGTTTGTTTTTGTTCTTTGTTTTTTCCATATCTTTCCATATATTTCTCTTTACCTCTATTGTCGTTTTCAACTTTTTTGTTTTTGTCACTTATTACTATTGTGTTGCCTTTTCTTTTGTATGTTTCTTTCTGTAACACTTCATAGAATTGATCTATTTCTTAGCATATGATGCTATTATATTTCATATTTTTCTCTCTTCCGTTAACACTTTTACTTTCAAGATTTTTCTGCTCTATCTGCTTTTATTTTCAGTTTTTCTACTTCTGTCCATTAAAATCCGTCTTTTATTTTTATTATTCCATTTTCTTTCCTTTTTTGTTTTCGTTAGTCCTAGGTAGTTTATCTTTTGCATTTTTATTTCTTTACAATTTTTTCTATTTTTTTAAGCTTCTTACATTCCATATTCCTATTTTTATTGTGTTTTTCTTTCTCCAGTTATCAGTTTCATTTTCTCGCTTGTGTTGTCATCGTTTTTTGCCTTTTTAACTTACTTTTTTGCTTTGATACTTTGCTTTTTGAGATTGCAGACGTATTTTATTCCTTCTATTGTTATTTGTTGGTAACTCATCTTATCTTTTTTCATTTTTTCTTTTTGTTTCCTTGATTGTTGTTTGTATTTTCCTTCTTTGTAGGTTAGGTCATTGTCCATGTTCCTTTCAGTTGAATTTTTTTCTCAATTATTTTCTTTTTGTTTTCCAGTTTTTTACATTTGTTTTATTTATGTTATTATCCTTTTTTTTCTTATTTTGGATGCTTCTTTTGCTTCTACCGTTAAATTCAGTTTTTTCCTAATCAGTTGTGCCGCATCTTTTCTTGCTATATCTAAGTTGTTTCTATGATTATTATGTTATTTTTCTTTCTCTTGTCTTTTTGTGTCCATTTTTTCTTTTATACTTCTTATTCTAGACACTAGTCCATTCATGTCGTTTTTCCAAGTCTTTTCAATTTTAATACCAAGACACTTATACCTTTTCACGTGCTTCAATTTATCTGAAGTACATGTCTACTTCTTTTGTCCATAGATTTATGCTATTTTTTCAAATTTTTTAAGTAGAATATTTATTTTTCTCTGTTTTTTTCAAACACCATCATATTATCTGCAATAATTCTATTTTTATGCTCATTTTCTTGTCACCTTTTCATCACTCCGCTATCATCTTTTAGGCATAAATATTAAGCAACGTTGATAATAAACAACAACTTTGTTTTTTCTTATTAACTTTAAACCACTTGGTCTTTTTGTCATTTGACCTTATTGCAAATTGATGTCTTATATACAAATTACCTTATCAGTCTTTTTAATTTACTCCTTTTACTTTATATATTTCTATCAGTGTCTTTCACTAAACAACTTTATTTAATTGTCCTTACTATACCAATCTAATTTTTTTCAAATGCAACTTGAATTTTCGCTATACTTCCCTTTATAATTTTTACGAATCTTTTATTTATTACTCTCAACAAAATATTTCTGATTGTTCTATACTCCTAACATACATTTTTTTTATTAGTATCATGTTGATCTTTAACAAATCGCTTGGCCATTTTTTTTTTGTAAACATTTTAACAGTTGTAATGGTATTTCATCTACCACTGAAGCCTTTTTAATTTTTATATCTATTATAACTAATCACTTTCTCTACCATAATGTTTTCAGCTATATACTTTGCAATGTTCTGTTCCAGTTGATTTAATCAATTCTGTTATACACCAGAACAGAATAAATTTGCGTATAAACAACTTATATATCAATTTTGAAGTCAACATTGACATTTCAATAAGAAATCTAGAGTATAACAATGGTTTAATCCAACATTTGTAAAATGCATTGCGTGCTATACCAGGTATATACTAAAGTTAAATATATTCCGGGTATAGTTATCTGACACAATTGATTTTACAGATTATACTGACAATTTAATCATAAAAAGAGAAAAATACTAAAAGAATTTTAAAGTAGTATCTTTTATAAAAGAATTAAAAAAATAATAGAAAATACATTTTATTTAACTAATTTCGATTTAGAACAACAAATACTAGTGCGCTAATATGAATAATAAAAAAAACAAGCAACAATTAAGTGCAAAGTATATAAAAGGAAAATAATTTAAAGATACCTTCAATAAGATTGCACTTTGCAATAATTTCAAAATGATAGAGCAGTAAAATTATTGAACTTAATCATTTAAAAAAAAAAATTAAAAATTACGTGAACCAACTCTAGATTAGCCTAAAAAAAAATGCTAGATTTAAGGTAGGTAATTTGCACCAACACTGGCTAGTAGTAATCTTTAAACCAGATCACAAAGACACTAAATATGTTTTACTTCTGTGTCTTTGTTTAAAAATGTTAAATTCAATGTTGGATATTGTGCAGATTAATTGGTTTTATGTACGTATATTGTCAAACAAGACGTTGATATTGTCATTATTAAAAAAAATTAAAGTTTTAAAGATTAACGCAATAAGCATTCCAAGCAGTTGACTGCTTGCAGCTTAGCTTTTTTGCAACCTTGCATATGTGTCATAGCAAACCATGTACTAAATCTGATGATATTATGAAACCTATATTTTAGAAATTTAGTAACAGCCAAAAAAACCTCAAAGCGGATATATTTCAGAGATAAATGCCTTCCTTAAAAACCAGCAGGGACGTCTACTAGCTACCAAACGGCCACCACATAGCCTGACAAGGTTAGAATGCATCAGAAGATAAGAAACTCTTAAAATTTATAATAAAATTTAATTTTAGCATATTGAAATTATAAAAAAACAGTAACTAGAATTTATACAGGGTGATTCAAAAGAACAAGATGTTTTTTAAACGCGCAGTATAAAGCAAGTCTTATACTTAGAAAAACTGGTACAATGTCATTCAACTCCGGTTATGCCATTTTAGTAATGTCGCAGTAAAATGAGCTACATCGTGTGTTTGTGTACTATAATTATGTTAAAAGTGGTGAGTCTATTCAAACACAGTGCTTGTTTGCAATCACATTTCCATAGTTTTGTGAAACGCATTTTACGACTAGATTTAAAATTTCATCCGTATAAAAAAGCGTGGTGTGATGGGAGTTTTTAGTAAAAATTTTTATGAACAAATTATTTAACGTTTTGACAATGTGCTTTTTCCATCCTCCAACCCCAAATTTTAAAAAAGTGGAAGGAGGCTATTTGCCGTAAATTGCAAAGAATTTATCAGTAAATTTAAGTTTTGAAATTTGTATTCGAGAAAAGAAGTCGTCATGTAAGTGATGTTATTTTTTCTTTACTTACTTAAACAAAATAGCATTCTGTAAAAAAAATTATGTGAAATTAACAGAATGCTCATTATTTTAAAATTATGCGGTTCCTCTAAATCACTCTGTATAATAAAAATAATTAATTAGTCAAACTTGAGTTTATCTAAAGGTAGCAAAAGCATTATATGATATAATGGCACACAAGATTGTTAACTTTGTAAAAACTATTTTTGAAAGAAGTTGCCCAAGCACTGTCAAATACATTTTAAACAAAGTTTAAAAAAAAAACTTTAAAAAACATTTGCATGTGTGTTATAGCAAAACACGTATTAAATATAATGCAATCATTGAACCAATTCTTTTGAATGCACACTTAAGTTCATCTCAAAAATTATCCTTAACTTTAGGTAACAGTTCTTGTTTAATCAAATGCATTTTTCTGTAATGGCATCTGTAATATATTAATTATATACAATAAAGTTGCATACAATAAATATTGAATAATTAGAATAATTTTGTGTTTAGTTATTTATTTTCAGTTTTGTATTTTAATATTTTATTGTATATATTTTTAGTGCCAGTATTAAATCAGCTTTAGTTAAGTAAACATAATATTTATTTATTACCCTACAATTAAATCCGTATCTATCCGTATGTTACATCAGTACGTATACTACAGCTTATTTCAACTTCAACACAATACGTGGTTTTTTTAGTTTTCTTAAGTACGTACCTCCACAGGAAAAAAATACATAAAAACAAATTCAGTTATCTCGGGGGCCAAAACGCAATATGCAACATGAGGCATGAAACATTTAGAAACATTTTTTTAAAAACTTTCATTGCATTGTAGCACAATTTTGATAAAAATTTGGTCAAAAGAAGGTATTCAACATGTGAACGTAACAATTTGAGTTCACTGTCACTGAAACGTTTTTCTCTTTTAAAACTACAATCCAATTACACAAAAATGAGCAACTGTCACGTTTAGAATAAAGAAATTTTTCAAAGATGTTGCAAGAATTTACAATAGCAAACAATTTTTTTTTTATTTTTTATTATTATTACTGCATCTTGTTGCCGCCTAGCTCTGCGTTGGACGCTTGGATGGTGTCTATAAATTGCCCAAGAAATTAATATTTGTTGGTTGTTATGTTTTTTGGGACCTTGGGTAATGCTTTCAAGGATAATCTACTGTCCAATTCTTTGGACAAAGCGTCAAGTCCACAATGTCAATTATAGGTGATTGACAAGCTGTAGGGGCGGATGATCTTCTTGACTAATGATTTTTTGCATTAGTTTAAGCTGAAAGATGTTGCTTTTTGGATCATTCAGAGAAGTCTGCTGAAGAGAACCGTTCTATTTGAAATTTATAATTGGAGTGCGTAGCCATTGGCCAATAAACTTTCTGGATAGATTAAATATTGATTAGGGTAGTTAGATGCGTTAATACGCTACCAGTAGGTGTAATATAAGTGGATATTTAGTCTACGTAGTCAACAGATCTGTTGTTCTTGGATATTTTAAATTCTTAGTTGCATCGAGGTCGGTGAAAGCAAAAAAGCTGATTTTAATATGTTGAGGTCATTACGAATAGTGGAATTACGAATAAACCATGGAGCATTGAGTAGTCGTCGTAGAGTATTAGATTGGCAGGCTTCTGCTTTGATCCAGTTAAAGTTGGATGTAATAGCCCAGATGGGGCAACCGTAGAGAATTTGTGGCCTGATTACAGTTTTATATAGACGTACCTTGTTTTCAAAATTTAATCCAGATTTTTTATAAAATATTAGAGCTAAAATATTAGTGGCTAGTTTTGCCTTGTCGATAAAAGCTGTTATGTGTCGTGTTCATTGGAGGTTGTTTGCGAGGCGGACGCCTAGGCATTTGACCTTAGTAATCCATGGAATGGGTATGTTGTTGAGACTGAGTGTGATTGTAATCGGGAGGTAACCACTTTAGCATTTTTAGAAGTATACAGTAAAGATCTACGTATTGGGCAATAAAAACTTGATTATTAGGTACCAGGATGTCCGAGACAAACAGGTTGAATAAGAGTGTAGACAGGTTTGAGACTTGAAAACAACTCCAGCCAAGATGGGTTGTTTGGTAGAGATCTTCTTCTTCATGTGCATATCCGATTTTGGATGTTTGCGATGAGCATGACTATTTTCACTTTATTGGTTGCTATTCTGAAGAGCTTGTTCGAAGTCTTCCCGTAACACGCCCTGAGATTCTGCAACCATGAAATTCTCCTCCGTCCAGGTCCTCGTTTTCCGTGTATCTTGCCTTGAATGATGGTTTGTAATAGGGCGTATCTGTCCTCGTTCCGCATGATGTGGCCTAAATATTGGAGCTTGCGGGTTTTGATGGTGTCCATGATCTCCTTCTCTTTCTTCATCCTGTGGAGGACTTCGATGTTTGTTACCCGGTCCTTCCAAGATATTTGCAGGACACGTCGATACAGCCACATCTCAAAGGCTTCAAGCTTTTTTGTTGTTGCATCATTTAGTGTCCATGACTCGACACCGTAAAGTAATATTGAGAAAATGTAACACCTCAACATGCGAACTTTGGTTTCAAGATGTAGTTCGTGATTTTTGTAGAGGTTATTCATTGTATTGAAGGCAGATCGGGCTTTTCCAATTCTACATTTTATCTCTTGGCTATTGTCCCAGTTTTCGTTCACAAGTGTACCTAAGTATGTTGTTTGTCTCACTCTCTCTATTTGTTGGTTGTGAACGTAGAGATTTGCATTAGTTATATTGTCTTTGCTAATGACCATGAATGTTGTTTTGTTGTTATTAATGTTAAGTCCATATTTTTCACTAGCCGCTACAATTCTGTTCATTAGTGTTTGGAGTCCTTCAAGAGAGTCAGCGAATACTATTGTGTCGTCGGCATATCGGATGTTATTCAATCTGACTCCGTTCAGTAAAATGCCTTCTTCTATGCCTTCTAGCGCTTTATTAAAGATCCGTTCGGAGTATAGATTGAACAGAATCGGAGAAATAATACACCCCTGCCTTACCCCTCTAGCTATTTCAATGTCTTCTATTTGTTCCTCTTCAATTTTCATGGATGCGGTCTGTTTCCAGTACAAGTTAGTGATGATTTGTAGGTCTTTGGCGTCAATTCCCACTTGTTTAAGGATGTCTATCATTTTGTGATGTTGCACTCGATCAAACGCTTTCTGATAATCGATTTGGCATACGTAGATATCGCAGTTTACGTCTCTAGATCTTTGAAAGAGCACCTGCACTAAGAAAAGCGCTTCCCTTGTGCCTACGGCGTTAATGAATCCAAATTGATTTGCTGAGATTTGTTCTTCACATTTGTTATAAATTCTCTTGTGTATTATTTTTAGGAATATTTTGAGAAGATGACTCATGAGACTGATACTTCTATATTCCTCGCACCGTTTTGTTCCTACTTTCTTTGGTAATACGATGAATTCTGACTTCAACCACTCTTCTGGTATGCTGCCCGAGTTGTATATTTTGTTGAAGATGTTGGTAAGTATTTTGATATTTTGATGAGCGGTCCCGTTTCTCCTTTGATGATTGGTGTTGCTATTCTCTCTTCATCTTCAAATAGTTTGTTGAGGTATTCTCTCCACGTTTTCTTTTTGTCTTCTAAGTTTATGATGATTTTTCCCTCGTTGGTCACCAGCTTTCCAAAGTTCTTTTTTCTTGTTTTGCCTGTCAGTTCTCTAATTCTTCGATGCACGTTAAAATCATCATATCTTTTCTGCAGCTGTTCTATCTCTTGACATGCTTCGTCTCTTTCTCTCTCTTTTGCCTTTCTAATTTCTTGTCTAATTGTCTTGTTTATTTTTCTGTATTCTTCATTGTTGTTTTTTTGTTCACGTCTCTGATCCATTAATTTTAGTATCTCGTTTGTCATCCATGATTTCTTCTTTTTATTTTCTCCCTCGTTCATATGTGTCTTCTTGGTATTTTGGATGATTTTATTTAAAACTGTTATTTGTTGTTCTACTGACGCGGTTTCATCAATTTTTTTATTGATTTTCTCGTTTAGTTCCTTTTCTACCTCTCTTTTGATGTTAGGATCCTTCAGTATTCTCATGTTATATTTGTTATAGCTTTTGGTCTTTGTTTTCTTAAACTGAACTTTAAATTCCCCAACCACTGGTACATGGTCGGAGTTAATATCGGCACCGGGGAATGTTTTAGCACAAGTGCAGCTATTTCGGAATCTTTTATTTATCAGTATAAAGTCAATCTGATTTCTGATGAGACGGTCTGGCCTGCTGAGTGAAGATTTCCAAGTATAGAGCTTCCTTGGGGCATCTTGAGTTGCGTGTTTAGTACGACAAATTCATTCTCCTCGACGAAGACTTCCATAGTATCCCCCCGATGGTTTCTTTCTCCTAACCCGTACTGACCGATGTATTCCGACTTGAATCCTGCTCCAAGTTGGTAGAGATGGTTTTGTTTATTTTGATAGAAAATGTGAGGTTTTCTAGATATGAGACAATTAATTGGGTTAATTGTAACGAGAAATTTAAGATATGAAGCTTTCATATTAAACCCTTATGCCATACCTTATCTTATTATATATAGATATACCGGTTGCTTTGTTTGTGTTAAAACAGTAGTAACACGAAGTAGTTGGTAGTACGTAGAGTTCATAGGTGGAAAGCCGTGTTGAAAAGATTGAAAAGATTTTAGGTTTTGGTGTAATTTCTTAATTTTGATAAGATAGCTTTTTACCTAGCGAGCTGAACAGGCTTTTCGGGCAATAATTTTTCGGAAACATGCAATCTTTACCAGGTTTGGGCAACATGATAACGTAGGTTTTTTTTAAATGGTAAAGAAATAAGAAAATTTGATCATGCTGTTGATAATGTTGGTGATGATTAGCACTGGATTTTTTGAAAGAAATTTGAGAGCCGCGTTGGAGATTTTGTCAGGACCTGGAGTTGTGCGTTTTTTGAACTTTTGGATAATAGTAAATATTTCTAAAGGTTTAAAGTAAATGGGGTTGTCGATGGAAATTATGGCCCGGATATAATAAATTGCCGTAAATGTTGTCAATGTGATCTAGGTCAACATCATGGTAGTTAGAAGAGTATTGAGTTTTTAGGCTATGAGCCATAGCTTCCGCTTTACCTTCAGTGGTGTGTTTGATTCCGTTTAGGCCGTGAATGACTGGTATAAGAGTGCTTTTGATATATTTCGTGTTTATTTTTGTCCATTTTGCCAAAAAGTAAGACACACTCTTTGATTGTGGTCTTTTAATTTTTGCTGGTGGAGATTTTAAAGATGGTTAAGGTGGTGTCTGTGTTACGGATTTCTGGACCTCTTCCATCTTAAGCGGACCTTATTTATTTGGCGGATTAGGTTTTTTAGACTGTTTGAAATGCCGAGTAAGTTGTCTGGCCTTAAGGGATAGCAAAGTAGTAGCCTGGTGGCAAGCAGCAATAATAATGTTTGTCAACGGATTTTAATTTGTCGGCCATGATTACATTAAAATGCTACTAGTTGGTGGAATGGAGGCAGGTTGCAGTGGTCAGAGCTTAGTTCATTTAATACAGTCAAGTCAATTTGGTTTGTGAGGTTAGTAATAATTTTATCTAAAACGTTTGGACGATGGTCCTGGTTGGTGTACAATGATGGTTTTGTTGGACCGTAGACTTATAGGCCTGCAGTGAAGGCGTATTTCTTATTACCTTTTTTGATGTTTGTATAGCTGTTCTAATGGTGATGTTTAGCATTAATATTGCCCGTTGGTATGGTTGGAGTATTACGGTTTTGGTAAAACTGATGTATGCAGAGATAACTTTGAACTGACCATAACCCTTGTAGTTAATAATTATGGCAGGAACTTTAAACGACTCTAGAACTGGGCAAATAAATTTGGAATAATCAATGGAACGCTTGATGTAAATTGCAGTGCCGCCCCCGATGATAGAGTCTTTATCAGTACGGTAAAAATAGTAGTTCTGCATGTTTGCTTTGTGAAGAGGCTTAAGGTTAGTCAATTTTGTTCTCGAAAAGAAAGAATTGCAGTATATTAAGCTTTGTGAAGATGCTATTGGCGTTCCAATAAGAAATGACAAAAAGTAGATGTTTGCTTGCATTATCCATGGTGTTGCTGTATTGGTATAAAAGAAGCAACCAAGGTTGAGAAAAAACCTTTATTGCTGTCTTTATTGCGGACAAGATTGTCAAATATTTGAGCAATTGAGTGCGATTTGAAACGTTTTGTAGCCTGAGTTGGGCTTGATAGAGTGGTTGAGTTGGTTTGGATGCTATATAGCACCAACTGTAGAAGAGTATGACCTGTGGTTACTGACAAAGTTTTTAACAAAAGGATGCCCTTCTGGAAAATCTAGTCACAGAAAGGTGTTGTTCATGATTAAACCACCCCAGTAAACACAAGTTTAGATAATATATGTTTATTACACGTATATATAGTGTAAAAAGCGTATATGGTATATGTGTATTCGTATAATATACATTTCTTGTACACGTAAGATATGTATATCTGTATATTATACGTTAATATTTTCTTTTTTTCTACCGTTGATTAATATACGTATATTATCCATTAGAATATATCTATAAATAACCTGCATAATATATCTACGTATATTTAACGTTTATTATTTCTGGGTTTAGTTTGCCGATCAATGTTGTCTTGGATACTCGTACGTCCGAGGCTACCCGAGCGCGTGAATATAGTTTGCAAAGTGTATGTTGAGATGCATGATTCATCTTTTTTTAAATTTTTTTATCAACCATAATGTGCACTTGCTATTAGTTGCAATTTCCGATACAGTTTTAAGTTGTTTGTTGTTACACAACAGTGCTGAAGTGTTGATTAATTGAACTGGAAGCGCAGGTTTATGAGTACTAATATGAAATACCTAATTTAATTTAATACTAATATTACACTTCCCAGTAAACACAGTTACGTTTAAGATACGTTTATTTTTGGTATTACACCTAAGTGTAATAATTGTTTATTTGTTAAGTATATTATTCGGAAAAATGTCCGGCGACTAAACGGATATATCTCGTATATTTAGTGTGTAATATACGTATAGGTTATATGTATTTTAAACGTGTAATTTACACGTATTATCAACGTAAAAAATGCGTTAAAATATAATAAATATATTTGTATATTTTTTGAATTGAAATACACGTGTATTATAGGTCAAACTTTATCCGGCGGTAGACATGTGTATGTTTGGATGCCTATACGAGATAACGGACTCATATTGGGAAGAATTGGGTCACCCATCCAAGTCGTGACCGGAGCGGACGTTGCTTAACTTTTGTTAACGCTGGTATTTGTACATGCCCTCTCTGCCGTACTGCCTACTTTCTCGGATATATAATAATATAAAATATGTATATCATTTTAACATAAAATACAAAGTATTACATCTAAATAAATAAAACATTATAATATTTAACATAGATATTAAAAAAAATTACAATTAAATTAAAGATTCATTTTGATTTTTCAACCAGTCTTTTGGTGACATCTGAAAAATATACTGTGTGTATTTCCACAACCTCATATGACACACATATGGTAATCTTTATTTTAAATAACTTGACTAGTTTGCTATTTGTATTTATAATACTATATATAACAATAGCAATTAATAATGTTAAATTTAAATTAAAAAAAAAAAATAAATCGATGAATTGATATTAATGTTACTGTAATGGCTATAAAAACAAGTTATTTGAACCAAAAATGTCATTGCATATTTTCAGACTTAGCACAAATTAGGTATTTCATATTAGTACTCATAAACCTGCGCTTCCAGTTCAATTAATCAACACTTCAGCACTGTTGTGTAACAACAAACAACTTAAAACTGTATCGGAAATTGCAACTAATAGCAAGTGCACATTATGGTTGATAAAAAAATTTAAAAAAAGATGAATCATGCATCTCAACATACACTTTGCAAACTATATTCACGCGCTCGGGTAGCCTCGGACGTACGAGTATCCAAGACAACATTGATCGGCAAACTAAACCCAGAAATAATAAACGTTAAATATACGTAGATATATTATGCAGGTTATTTATAGATATATTCTAATGGATAATATACGTATATTAATCAACGGTAGAAAAAAGGAAAATATTAACGTATAATATACAGATATACATATCTTACGTGTACAAGAAATGTATATTATACGAATACACATATACCATATACGCTTTTTACACTATATATACGTGTAATAAACATATATTATCTAAACTTGTGTTTACTGGGTTAGGTGTAATACCAAAAATAAACGTATCTTAAACGTAACTGTGTTTACTGGGACGTCTGCAACACTTTCTTAACATTGTTCACGTTTGACAGGGTCGTGCGATTTCGGCAGACCCGTACCTCTGTCAACCTCGTCTTGTTGTTGTTAAGCTCGGTTGAGGTCGGTAATTGCGTTGGTTTAGCGGCGGTTTAGAAATGTGGTTATAATCAGTAATTTGTCCAAAGGCGTGCCTGAATGACAGTCTAGTAAGCACATATCTTCAACTACGCGTAGCGTTGTTCCGCGTGGTTAGCTTTTAGGTAATACATTGCCGTGGTATGATGGTGGCATTTCCACTTTACGGTAGTTTTTTTCAAATTTGTGGCTCACATTAACTTGGAGGTCGTGTCCCAAGTGACAAGTATGGTTATTGCTCGGTTGTTTGTTTAAAAAAAAACGACAGTTTTAAAGATAAGCTCTTAATGGCGTAGCAGTCCTGTTTGTTACTGTGGTAACGTTGCTTGGTAGGGCTAAACCTCAAACTAGCGTAGCTAATAATTTGCTTCCGGTTTTCTTCTTTCTGATAGAGTACCGTTCCCATGCTTACCTTGCTTGTGTAGGTTTAGAGGACAAACCGCATACTAGGTCGTGGGCTGTCTAGAATCAAAGGGCAATTGAGTAAAGCTTTAACAACAATGAATACCTGTTTGTCCCACTTTAAATTATTGGTAATTGTAATTCCAAGATATTTTGTATGTGAGACTTCGCATAATTGTTTGTTATTTATAGATAGCAAGACAACATCTTATTTCATTTTTTTTTTTTGTGATATTAACATAAAATTTGTTTTATGTTCGTTAATTGTTAACAGGTTTTTATTATACCAGTCATTAATTTTATTTAAGTCTTTTTGTACTTTGTGTTGCAGTTTTGTTTTGTTTATTTCTGTATGTACTAGAGTTGTGTTGTCTGCGTATATATATATATAGTTTTCCGTTTAGCTTTATCTCAAATATGTCGTTAATATATAATATATATAGAAGTGGTGCAAGCACACCACCTTGTGGTATACCGTAATCACTATATTTTACTGCACTCAGTGTATTTTTAATTTTTGTTTGTAAGGTTCTTTGTTTTAAATAAGTTTGAATTAGATTTAGTTCTTTTTTTTGAATTCTCATTTTTTCAATTTTTTTAATTAGTTTTTGTTTACATACAGTATCAAACGCTTTCTGCATGTCTATAAATACTGTAAGACATTCTTTTCTTACATCAAGTGCATTGTTGACGTTGTGCATTATGTCATTAAGTGCAGAGCCTGTACCGGTTTGTTTTTAGAATGCGTATTGCCGAGTGTTTATAATATTATGTGATTCTACATGTTTTAATATTCGTTCATAAATTATTTTATCGACTATCTTGGCTACAATATAGAGTAATGCATTAGGCCTATAGTTTTCCGGTAGTTGTTTGATTCTTTTTTTTTAAATATAGGTATAATAACAGTTGGTTTTAGACACTCTGGATATAAACCTTGTAATATTGTATTGTTGATTAATTTAGTTAGTAGCGGCATCAACTCATTTTTTACAGTTTTAATAACTTCTGATGTTATCATATCTTTTCCAGGTGCTTTCCATCTTTAAGTTTGTTTATAATGTTTTCAATTTCTACGTCCGTCGTTGGGTGAAATGTTACGTTTTGAGTGATGTGGAATTATTTGGTTTTTTGTTTGCAAGGTTTTTTCCAATGTTTGCAAAGTATATATTAATTGTATTGTGAGTATTGTTTCATTTTTGTCGGTGATTGTTAAAATATCTTTGCTTCTTTTTTTATTTTTTATAATTTGATTTATTTCATTCCATTTTTTTTTTTGGATTATCTTGTACACGTTCTATTCTATTCTGATAGTACATTTTTTTCTTTTCATTTACCTTTTTATCAACGTAATTTTTCATTGTAATGTAGTTTTGTTTGATTATAGCGTTTGTTTGTTTTTGTTTATATCTTTTATATAAATCATTTCTCTTCTTAATGTCGTTTAGTATTTCGGTATTAATCCAATCATTTCCTTGTTTTTATTTAAGTTTTACTTCTCTGGTGTTATTTTCTATTAGTTTTGTCATTATTTCAATAAATGTATCAAAAGTTTCAATTTGTTTTTCTCTTATATGTTTAGCAATTGTTTCTTTAATAATAACGTAATTTATTTAATATTTTTTTGTTATTTTATATTCATTTTTTATCTCTTTGATGTTCCATGTGGTCATTATTGCATGGTGGTCAGAGTATGGAGCATATTTTATTTCAAAACTTTCCATTAGTACAGGTTTATTTGTTATTATATGGTCTATTATTGATATTTTGTTATTTTTACTTGTTCTTGTACTATCAGCAGTATTCATTAATTGATATCCTTGTTCTGTTATCATCATTTTATATGTGTTGGTTTTATTTGAGTTTTTTGCTAGATTTATATTCATATCTCCCATAATAATGTGTGTTTTTTTTTGTGTTAAGTATATTGTTTTCAAGAACATTTAGTAGTTCTGTATTTGTTATTTCTGGAGGCTTATAGATTGATGTTATGTATATGTTTAGCGCTGTTAGAAATATTGTAATTAATTCTACAAAGTTAATTGTTTTGTTAGTTATTATTATTATAAATAAGAACAGAAATATTTATTCAAAATTGTCTTCGCTATCATGCGATGCCGTGGTCGTACAAGGCATACTGACGAGGTTTGTAGAACCGAAACAATTGTCTATGCTTGACCCTTGGCCGCTGTGATTCGATTGACTGATTTTGAATAAATTATTAATTCATTTCATAGTTATTATTATGTTTGACGGTTTTGTCTTATCGCAACGGACGTTTGGTCCTTTCAAGTTTGTGAAAGGGGCAGCTGTTTCCGCAAAGTTTTTCACATATTCTTGGAGCCATTTGCAAATACCCATAAAATTGCAAGTTATTTGCGGATTGTGGGTTGGGGGTGGTCGCGGATAATCCAAAGGTGGTGCTCTAGCTGCTTGTTTTTCTTGGGCGGTTTGTTCCCCAGGTACTTGATTTTTGTTGACCAAAGTTGCATTTCTCCTGGTTGAAATATAGATAGATGTTTCATGGGGTCCTGATAGCTAGTGGAATTCACAACAATGTTGTCGAGATACACCTGCATAAATTTTCCAATTCATTCCGCCAATACCTTAGCCATCTAATAGCATGGCCTTAAAGTAGTAGGTTGCTCCGTCCGGTGTGGCAAAGACAGTCAGGTGTTGGCTAGCTGGGTGCATGGAAATTTGCTAGTATCCGTTGTTCAAGTCTAGTTTAGAACGACCGCCACCCGAAAATCTTTTAGAGTTTCTTAAATCTTTAAGTTGACGTCGTTGAAGGCATGGAAGTCGACGCAAAAGCACGGTTTATCTTTTTTTTCTATCTAATCATGCTTCAATTTTTATGTCTAATAGCCAAACGGCATTATATGCACCAAGTTTGCTAGTAATAAAATCTAAACTGGTTACAGAGCTAGTTATTAAAATCAAACTTTTTTGAAATTTCACCAAAAACCATAAAAAAATAAGTTTAAGCAAAACTGCAGCAAAACACAGCAACATGTTGAAAAATAATTAAGAAATAAAGTCTACAAAACTATTCCCAACAGAACTATTACAAAACATCAAAAGCGTGAGAACATATAAATCAAATCAAATTACAAAACATTACAGGACACTATAGCCTAATTAAGCACATGCATAGAATGGAAATAAACACGGACCTTTTCTGCCATAGATGTTTGGAAGACTTTTGTTACATTTTTACAGCAACTCACATATTATTTTGGCAAGCATAACTGCTAAAAAAAAGAGGTCAAAAGTTAATAAGTTCATATTAAATGTCTGCAGTGCTAGGACGCTAAGCAAAAAACTACAAAAGAAGTTTAGTTTAAAGTAGAAAAACTTTTGTAGAAAGAAAAAAGACACTTAAATCTAAATATAAAAAGAAATGCTCTTGTAGAACCGGCGTTTAAATATAAAAACGTTTATCTCTAAAACTTGCATAAACCTTGTTATGTAAGATTGGAATTAATTCATTGAGAGTAAATTCGAAACTCACAATTAAGTCAGTAATGTAAGCTAGTTTTCAGTTTACATTACAGATCATTTGTGATTCAAGCAACAACAATTAATCAAACATCTGCAGATATGCAGTTTGCAAGCAACATTTTTAAACTATGTTACTAATCTCTATTTAGTTTATGCAATGTGGGGAAAACATCAAAACTATTGTGTGCATCTTTAAGAATCCAGAACTGGATGTTTGCATCGCAGCTTTAAAACTATTTCAGCTCATATATTTTTTTTTTGTTTACTGGGCACTTATTCACTTCCGCGGAACTTATTCGATGTATATACAATGTATACTGTTATATAATTAATTTAAAAGTTATTAGCTGCAACTGAAATGAACAAGTTAATTATGTGATAACGTTATTAAGACTATACTATTTAAGTTCTATATTAATTCTGCGTAAAACAATATGTACATGCTATTATAATTACCTACCTACAGTATAAAGTAAATTAAAAACTCCCTTACATGCAAAATATGGGGTGGGATATACATTTTAAAATAATATTACACAATTACAAAATATAAAATATATTTGTATAATAAATACATCAAACAAATGCGTATATTGTATATAATTATTTTTGTTTTTCCTCTTATTTATTTATTGCTTGTTTATATGTAAGCATTGCCATATATCTCCATTAAATATTATAATTGGATTTAAAAAGACAAATATTGTTTAAGAGAATATGTTTTCTGTTTGCTTGTATTAAAAGGTCAATCTCGATATACTGTTTCCATCGTAATTATTCAATATCGCCCACACCGAGCCAATCATCGCGTTTTTTTTTCTCTTATACATGCTCATGACGCGGCGCAATAATCATTCATAATTTTTTTTCTGATTATTATTCCAGTGCTTCATGCATGTAAAATATCCATGAAGGAGGAGTAAATGTATCAATGCTTATAATAAGACCGGCAGGTGGTCTTTTACTAATCTGAACGCCCTTGGTCAGTATCTGTCTATCCAGCTTGTCAAATATTATATACACACACATACACATTGTGTGTGTGATAGTATAGGGATGGATCTTTGAAGGCGGTTAGCCAGTAATTACATCTCCTCTGATACACTTAATTATAAATGGAGATCGGTTTCTCGTGAACGGTTTTTAATTGGTTGTCAACTTGTTATTCGATTTCATTCCGATCCGGTATAGGTATACAGAACCTATCATCTTGTCTCACCGACGTTCCTTCATTCTCGCTTGTTCTTTTATTCCAGTTGTGCTCTGTGTTTCTTTTTATTCGTTCTGATTGTTTCTTTTTGTTCCCTGATGAGGCTTGCTCTCGATCTTGTGAAATTACAATGGAGATTCAATCTTTTTTCTATATGACTGTATAATTAAAATTGTTTGAAAGATTTCAATCTTAAAGTATTTCAATAATATTCTTATCAGTCTATTGCAATCTAATTTTATTCTACTTTTAAAATCATTTAACACTAAGAAACCACGCATTAAAAAAATACCTTGATTAATGATGTCTCAAATTAATCTGTGTATTATCACCAATTTCACTTCCCTTGTGACGATAAGTCCCCTCATTTTAAATGTTGTAAACGTGTCGCTCGAGCCGCATCTCTCGACTGATATTAACATTAATTTTAATTGTAATCAATGGCCGATTATTAACTGATTTATGTGTTTTCTGGAAAGCGATCATTGTTATGCAGCGGCATGCTTGAACCGACATCGGTCCCGTCCCATTCCTTATTATAACTCATTAATTACCGGGAATCATTACATGCAACCAGTTCATTGTTGAACTCGATCCGGTTGAAGATGGGAAAATCAAAATTTAGGGGAAAGTAAATGGTACAAACAATTAATCTGAATCAGATGTTTCCTTTTAAAATTTATTATTGTTTAAGTTTAAATATTAATTCTGATTACAAAATTATTAATTGATAAAATACTTTTGTGTAGTGATATCCAAGATTTAAGAAACTCAAATTATACATGGCTTACTGGCATACTCTTTAATATTATAAGATTGCTTAATAGTGACAAACGTAAAAATACAAAAAATCAATAATTTTGTTTAAATGTGCAATTGATAAATCATTATTTATAATTTTACCACATAGTGCCTCTTTTAACGTGTATTGATTGTTTCTCAACTTTACACAATTATTACTTGTGTGCAATTATTTAATACTGAAACTTTAAAGTACGTTGATAATAATTATTGTAATATATTATAAATTCCTTCTTCCACGTAGTGGTCTGGTGTAGAGTTGAATTTTTAGCAGTTTATTTATGAACTAATGTTTACTACTCTTCTATTTTGCGTATATTTTCTATTTTGTAAATACAATTTCCAGTGTCACAAGTTTTATTATTCTAAAAATGCATAGTGTTATTACTGATATTGATCTTTATTTAAAATATTTGTTATAAATTTGTTATGATCTAACAGACTCTTGGGTACAGGAATATTATCAGACAGTGTTTTTAAGTACAAACTTTATTGTTATTAGATTTATTAGATATTTAATCAATAACTGCATGACACATTATAAGTTGTAAATACTGAATAAATGTTAATACTATCAGGATCATCATATTCATATTTGCTGGTTCCTGTAGAATTTGGTAAATAATCTTGATCAAAGAACCGTTGACATCAGATAGAGTCTGCAGTTTATTTAATTCTTTGTGAATTAAAAGTATATCTACTTTTTTACCGCTTTTTATTTTAATTTCACTTACTTTAATTTGTATTTTGTTATTGTTAAAACACTGTAATTTTTATCTGGTTTGATACTGGGTATTATTTCTTGTTTACTTACTTCATTTTGCACATTTTCAACGTCATTAGCTAGTTTAATTTTATATCTTGTTCTTTTTAACATTAGACATATTTTGTTATGCATCTCTTGCCGGGAATTACAGCAAGAGATGCAAAAAAAATTATGGAAATGGCAGGAAGAAGAACTAACACAAAAATTAAACTGTGCGTGCCAACACAGGAACAGGTATCGGAGACAAATAGAGAAAGAAGGCCAGGAACGGAACAGGTGCTATAGTAGTGGGCAAATAAAAACTCAGATAAAAGGATCTACGTTCAAAGAGGTAAGAGAAACAAAAAAAGGAGAGTTGTTATTAATTACAAAGGGTAATGAGACGAAGAAAGAGATGGAACAAATTAAAATAGAATGGAAGGCTGCAATATAAAAAAAGCCAGCAACAAAGCCACAGAACTGGTGATGATCAAAGATATTAGCCCGGAAATTAAGAAGGAAGAAATCCTGGACAAAATTATGAACAAAGTGAACACAGAAGGAAGTACAATAATTTCCATAAAGAAAGGATATAGAGAAAAACAAACCGCTATAGTCAAAATGGACAAAAAAATAGCGGAACAGATAATAGGAGAAGGAATAATAAACATAGGACATATAAGATGCATAGTAGAGAAAGTTAAAGCAAATGAAAGAAAATGTTATTAATGCTTGAGGAAAGGACATGTAGCAGCAGAATACAATGGGAAAAACAGGTCTTTGCTATGTATAAAATGCGAAAAGGAAGGACACCAGGTTGCCGAATGCAAAAACAAAAAATACTGCATTGAATGCAAAGTAATAGGACACAGAACGGGAGAGAAAAGATGTTTAGCTACAAAAAAAAAGAAATGAGGAAATCAAAAAAGTATATGGAGGACAACAACCCAAATAACTGGAGAGAACACGAGGAAGAAATAGTATCACATAATGTATAAGTTTATACAAATAAACATAAGGAGGGGAAGAAAGGCTCACGATTTACTAATAGCAACAGCGGAGAGAGAGGAAATAGACCTAGTGCTAGTGAGTGAACCTAATAAAAACAAACTAACTGGTAAATGGATAAGAGACAAAGGAACAGATGCAGCAATTTTAGCAAGGGCGAAGTGTAGGGACAAGTTGGAAAGATGGGGAACACCAAAAGAAGGAATTGTGTGGGCAGAAGTACAAAACATGATAGTATACAGCTGTTATATCAGCCCAAACTGCAATCTGGAATACTATCAAGAGTTGATAAAAGAATTAGAAAAAAGTTTGAGAAAACAATAAAACAAAAAACTTATTGTAGGAGAAGATTTCAACGCAAAATCACCAAGATGGGGAGGCTACAAAAACGATTTAAGAAGAAAAATTTTAGAGGAGATGATAGCAGTTAAATCTTACAATTTGCAACAAAGGAGACAAACCGACGTTTGTAAAAGGAAGTTCAAAATCACATATTGACATTACCCTAGCAACGTGGAAAATGAATGGACCGTGACTGAAGAAGAATCACTGGTCTACACAAACATATACAATACAATACAATACAAAGGAGAAAGGAAAACTGGAGCACACAAAAGAAGGTAAATGGAACGTAAGAAGAATGGACAAAGAAAAGATAAAAAGAGACATGGAAACAGAAAAAGTGACAGAAAACAAATATATTGAGAAAATATGCAAGAGGTACTCAGAAAAACTGAGAAAAGCAGCGGAGAAAGCATTTCCTAGATACAGAGAAGGCGGACAAAAATGACCATATTAGTAGTGTAAGGAAATAAACAAACGCAGGAAAAACACAATACAAACAAGAAAGAAAATCAAAAGGCAGAGAAGAAGAAGAGAAAACACAGAGAAAATGGAAAAGAAACTAAAAAACGACAGAAAAATTATAAAAAAGGCAATTAGAAATAGCAGAAAAAGATGCTGGAAAGAAATGATAGAATCTATAAATGGGGATCTTTGGGGAAAGCCGTACAAAATAGTGATGAACAAATTGGTTAAAAGGGCAAAAGGAATCTGCTTAAAAGAAGACAAAAAAGAAAAAGTTATAATTAAAAAACTATTTCTTAAGAGAGAACCAGTAAAAGAACCAGAAACAAAAGAAGAAGGTTATGGCAACAGTGAAAGAAATAAAAGAGATAATAAAAGAATTGCCTAACAACAAAGTACCAAGTCCGGATGAAATAACAACAGAGATTGTTAAAGCAGCTCTAGACGGAAACAAAGAAGAAATAACTTAAATAATCAACTGGTGCCTAAAAGAAGGAACTCTTCAAGAATGTTGGAAAGAGGCCACTCTGGTACTGATTGAGAAAAAGAAAGAAATAGGAAAAGCAACGTCATACAGACCAATATGCTTAATCAACACACTGGCTAAAATAATGGAGAAAGTTATTTTACGGAGAATATAACAAGAAATAGAAGAAAAATAAAGATGAGAAAAAGAACAATACGGATTTACCAAAAGAAAAACAACCTTAGGAGCTATAGAAAAAATGAAAGCAATAACAAAAGAAGCAAACAGCAAAACGCAGAGGAAAAGGCAACACTGTGTAATGATAGAGTTGGACATACAGAACGCGTTTAATCATGGGCAGCAATCATAAAGGCGGCAAAGAAGAAAGAACTGAACAGAAAAACAATCAAGATCATATGGAACTACTTACAGGACAGAAACCTAGTGACCAAACAAGGAAGATTCAAACTTACCAGAGGGGTACCGCAGGGTTCAGCACTGGGACCAAAACTGTAAAATTTTGTCTATAACGAGTTACTTCGAATGAGGATGCCGGAAGGCGTGTCAATAACAGCAATTGCGGACGACATAGCAGTTGTAGGCAGAGACGTAGAAATAAAAGTACTAAAAAGAAGATTAGAGCTGGCAATTGATATGATACAAATATAGAGGAGAAGTAATGGTTTAAAACTAGCAACTCAAAAAACTGAGGCGGCCTTGCCATTGACTAAGAGGAATAATAGAGGAACAGGTAAGATACAGGTGGGAGATCAAGAGATAACCATAGAAAAAAAAATCAAATACCTTGGAGTGACACTCGAAGCAAAAGGATGGAATGAACAGGTTAAGGAAGCGGTCATTGGAACAAAGGAAATGAAAAGAGAGCTTGGTAGACATATGCAAAACAACGGAGTTCCATGAGAAGAAAGCAGACGGCTAATAGAAAGGGCAACAAGAAGCAAATTGCTGTATGCCGCAGAAACATGGAGAGAAGCCATGAAAACAAAAAAAAAACAGAAATGAAGTAAGAGGAGCCACGAGAGCAAGCTCGCTAAGAATTAGTAAAGCTTACAGAACAGTGTCACAAGAGGCAGTAGAGGTAAATGCGGCCACACCTCCCGCGGATATGATGGTGGAGAAAAGAATAGAAATAAAAAAAATTGTAAAAGAAAAAACAAGTAAAAAAGAAGCAAAGATAAAAACAAGAGAAAAGACTGTGGAAAGATGGCAGAGAAAATGAGATACAGGAGAAAAGGAAAAATAGACAAAAAAACTAATCCTAGAGATAAAAGAATGGATAGAGAAGAAACCCTAGACGTGCTATTATACAACACAAATACTGACCGGGCACGGAGCATTTGGAAAATTCATGCAAAAAATTTAAAAAAAATGAAGGAAGAAAAAAGGTGAACATTTTGTCAGGAAGAATCTCACGATAAGGCAGAACACACTTTAGTAGAATGTGAGGCGTGGGAGGAAGATAGAAAAATCTAGAATATATACTAGGAAGCAAAGTGGATAAAACAACAATCATTAACCAATGCTTAAAAGATGAAAATAAATGGGGGGCGCTAAGAAACTTCTCAACAAGTGTACTAAAAAAAATTGAAGAGTTTTACAATAAAAGAATATAGAAAAACAAACAATGAAAACAAACACACAAACTAAAAGCCATAGAAGAGAAAGAAAAGAGATGAGAGAAGCTAAATAGAAACAAGAAAACAAAAATAGATCAAAAATAAAGAAATAAGAAAGAACAGGACAACTATGCATACTAAGAAACAGAAAAAAAAGAAGATCATTTACATAGACTATGATACCAAACAAAATTGAAGAGATAAGAGATGGAGAAAAGAAATATTTAAGGAAAGCAAAATAACAGAAATAACAAAGCAATTACCAAATGGTAGATATGCTATTTCGAGGCTGACTGAGAACGCAACCTTTCAGATAGTTAGAATATACCTGGCAACGAGAGGACATGAAGAAGTAATTCCTGATGGAGATACAAGGATATTACTGGAGGTAAAGTTTACAAATCTAGGACTGCCAAAAGGAATAAAATTAATGGAACTGCATAAACTATTCATTGAGGAGAGGGGATACAATAAAGAAGAAATGAACAAAGACCTTAGTAAGCTAAGAGCTTATCTGAGAACAAATTATCTAATTAGGGTAAATAACACACGGATGAGAGAAAAAAGAGAATGCAGAGGTAGATGCCAGTGCAGATAAGAAAAGGCAAAATGACAAAAGAGACAGACAAATATAGGGGCTATAAGAAGAGATGTGCCGGGGACAGCATGCGTGCTGCACATAATGCGTGAAAATCCGCAAAGCAAAAACCAACTAAATGTCGGTTAGTTTAGACAGGGAACAACAGAATTTGCGCAGAAAAAGAAAACCGGAAGGTATTACCATGCGTATTTTTAAGGGCCACTTGTTAAGAACCTCACCTCACTTTATCCTAAAAAAAAATTTAAAAAATAAAAAATTCAACATTAGATACTTATACAAACAGTAACAAAAAATTACTAAGTCGACAACAAAACATACAGTAGTATTATAATAACCAAACTAAACCAACTTGCATATGACACACGCACAGCAGTTACCAAAAATTGTTTATACGTGACAAGAGTCTACAAGAACATGTGTTATACAAGGTCTATCTATTTAACCATACCGACTAATAAAAGTCTATTGCTATTTGTGACAATGATCTCAGTTGAAGAAGATTTTGATCGATTTTATATAAAACAAAATTTTGTCCAGTTATAAGAACCCACAGAAATTAAAAAGAGAACACACGTGCCGCAGTCAACATGTGAAAAGTGCTCTAAAAATCACAAAACGTAATTTTGTCTTACAAGTTAGCAGAAATATTATTTCAGACTGATGCTTTTCTGATAGTCTGTTCTAACTGGAATAAGTCTTTAACGCACTATCATCAATACAAAATAGGAGAATCACACTTTTTTTGACAAAACCCAAAAATTGTTGCACACCGAGAAATGCAAAAGGAGTATATTCGAAAATCATTGATTTTTCTTTTGAATCACGACAATTCGTAACCACATACGTGCAGAAGCAAAAAATAAACATATAATTGTTGGTTGTGACCTCTACTCCGTGATATATCATGTTAACGCAAGATAATTGCCGGGTTTAGTCGCCCCGTCCTGTTGTGGTGCCACTAGTAGTATTGTTATGGAAAAATATTAAATCCTATCACATTTACGAGAATATTGACACGTACAGCGCCGTTTTTAAATTAAAATTGGTTCTTATTGAACAAAACACCAACCAACTCAATATCCAAACAATAAGATTTTAGTCATCACTCTTTTTATATGTTGAACTACATACAATATTCTATGTCTTAATGTTTTTGTTTAAAGATTTGAAGTTATATTTAACAAGTATAAAATTAATAAAGAACTAATTTAAAACGTCATTTTAAAAAAAATTTATTGCGGAGAAACGACTTGTTGCAAATTTCTACAAATTCATTTATATTCAGGCATTTTCTTGCTGAGTTTGATGCTGTGAACCCTTATAATAGCGCAACTATTCTCCCCCCTTAATGAAATAATAAAACAATGTCTACTATGTTTTTTAGACACAAATTTATTCGTACAAATACATTACTACTTCTGGCTTTACTATAGCATTCTACAAATGAAATAAGTTATATACTAGTTTTAAATGAAAGTTAAATGAAAAAAGTTACATAACTTATATTATCTGTAGAAGGCTTTAGTAAAGCCAACACTAGTAACGTATTTGTAAGAATATATTTGTGATATAAAAAACATTTTTTATTATTTCATTAACAAAAAGAAAATGTAAAGGTAGGCTACAAAATACTGAACTTATATGGTGGAAATATAATAAGAAGCTAAAGCAAATAGTACAAACACAGTAAGATTTATTTTTAATAATTAGAACGGTGGCAACATCGGAGATAAAACATATGCCAAAGGACTATTGATAAAAATTACATAATTAGGATTCATGTAGAGGAAGGCAAGTGATTTGAGCAAAAACAAATTTTCATTCCGTACTCATACATGGTCATATACAAAACGTGTTGTACTGTATTAAAACATAGTTTTTGGTTTTAATTAAAAAGAAAATAAATACAGGGTAATTCTTAACCTAAGCGCATAAACTCGAAGAATTATAGTTTACAATCAATATTATTAATAAATGTTAAAAAAAAAATGTAGTAAAAGTTTTATAATAAACGAGATAATGAATTATAAAGTTTCTGGAAAATTAAAATTTATTACATGAAAAAAATAGGTGTGCCATGCCAAAATTAAAATAATGCACGTTGAAGTCCCAGCGATTGTTGCCAAAATATTGAAAAAAAAAAACTAGGTGGCGCTTGTCAGTGTGTAATAAATTTAAATTATGGCGCAACATAACATGACCAATGCAGAATTTGTGGATATGATATTAGTGTATAAAGAAGTTCATCAAAATTTAGTGGCTGCAGCTTGCCTTTTTTCCGAAAGATTCCCTCAATGGTATTATCCGGCTTGCTCGTGGATCGTTTGTACAATTGGTACAGCGTGCAAGAGAAACTAGGCACTTACAGCCCAGACTTGGACAATATGGGGGACGTTCTATACTAAGGCATATTTTTAACCTCGAGGAGGATATTGTCGATATTGCTGAAGAACGTTCTGACAACAGTACCCGGATAATTGCCGATCAAACTGGAGTATTTCAGTCAACTGTATGGCGCATATTAAAGCATGAATTACAGTATCCCTACTATGTGCAGCGTGTACATGCCCTGTTACCAACAGATTTTCCTCTTAGGGTAGTATTTTGTAAATGGCTGTTGCGTCAGCATGATGTGAACCCAAATTTTTCTTTTAACATTTTAGTGACAGATGAGACAATTTTTACTCGTAGCGGTGTGCACAATTTTCACAATACTCATTATTGGGCAGTTGAAAATCCACACATTACCCGGCGTACAAACTTTCAACACGGATTTTTGGTGAATGTATGGGCTGGAATTAAAAACATCTTATTGGACCGTTTTTGTTGCCAAATCGTGTAACGGGTGCTGTTTATTTAATTTTTTTACAAGAGACCCTACCAGCACTACTGGAAGAAGTTTCAATTAATGTTACACAACGCATTTAGTATCTTCACGACACTTTGCTGTAGATGTGCGACAACATTTGAACAATGTGTTCCCGAGGAAGTGGATTGGTCGAGGAAGTCCAACTGCCTGGCTTCCTAGATCACCTGACCTAAATCCCCTAGATTCTTATATTTGAGGGCATATGAAACATCTGGTATACGCTACCAAAATTCACAGTGTTGAAGAGTTGCGACATCGCATACTAGCTGCCGCTGACACAATTCCGATTTTTATATTTGAGGGCATATGAAACATCTGGTATACGCTACCAAAATTCACAGTGTTTAAGAGTTGCGACATCGCATACTAGCTGCCGCTGACACAATTCCGCAACCACCGAGACTTAAATGTGCATGTAGCGCAACATGGTTTCGGCGGGCGCAGATGTGTTTGGAAAATAGAGGAAATAATTATGAGCATTTATTATGATATTAAGTGTTCTAATAATTTAGCATTTTTGTTTTTTGTTTATTATTTTGATATTAGTTAATTAAAACCTTTACTACATTTTTATTATTTTTATTTTGGCATGGCACACCGATTTTATTCAAATAATAAATTTTAATTTTCTAGAAATTTTATAATTCATTATCTCGCTTGTTATAAAACTTATACTACATTTTTTTTAACATTTATCAATAATATTGATTTTAAACTATAATTCTTCGAATTTATGAGCATAGGTTAAGAATTACCCTGTATATATAATAGTATTCTAAAACACTGTAAAAGTTTTCTTGTTATAACCACCTTTGCATTTGATTTATGTAAACTAATTACTTAGACTAATATTTTTAACAAGTTTTATGTTGTACGCATTTAGATTAATTTAACTTTTAGATTTATAGATTTTAGTATTTATAAGAACATGTCTATGATAAGATGTCTATCTAAATAATGTAGATATACAACAAAACTAGTCCAGAGACATTAACTAGAAACAACTCTTGATATAGAGACCAACTAGGGTTTAGAAAAAAACTTTATGGCAAATTTGCTTGATAAAAGAAAACCACAAAAACCTGTAAAAAACTGTCAAAGAATGAAGCACACAAACTTATTTCTAACAGCACTGCTACACATTACACGAACAATAGTAATGCAAATAAACCAACAAAACTACAAAAAAATTTAAGATACTGTACGTTAAACAAACTCATGCATATGATAAAAATATATACGGGTCGTGTACGTCGCATGTCTAGAAAACAAAAGATTCTTTTACATTTGTTGAGCAACTGCACAGTTTACAATACGTAACGTAGGTTTCTTTGCAAGCACAAGCTCAACTAAAGAATAGCTTACTATTCAAAAGTACTTATATTTTTTTAAAGAATATTAGTTATATAAAAATCAAAAGTGCATAATAGAACGCAAAAAAATACTATTTAAAAAAAATGTTTGAACATTTTTGCATTAAGAAACTTACTTAATTTAGTAGGTAATACTTTAGTAATAACTAAATATGTTGCTATATTTCAAATGAAAAAAGCAAAATAATTTATGGTTAACTTTTAGAGGGGAATTTTTCTACATATCTTCTCACTTCAAAAACGAGCAGTAAGAATAATTACTAAATTAAGTTTTAAAGATAACTCTGTTGATCTAAATTTTACAATTTTTTTTAAATCTTTGAATTATAAAAATATATAAAACAAAAAACACAGCACAAGACATCACAAAACTGTTGGAAAAAGTTACTGCTTTTAGAATGAAAAATGTAATAATATACAGGGTGTTTTATTTAAAAAAATAAGTTTACTAAATTTCCATAATAAAATTAACACCCTGTACATTAAAAATATATTTAAACAATAGCTTGTTTAAAATAAACAAACTTTTGTTTTAAACTTTTTTGAAATTCGAGAATTATTTAGGTGTTTTGGTAATTTTGACTAACTCTGTATATAAACATATTCTATCACCCAAACATCTAATACACATATTGAAACTTGCAACATATCTTGATAGTAATAACTAAATATACTGTAATGATTTCAATAGTCTTATGCTGACTAACCTTACATCACATAAGAAAAAACTTGCCAATTTATAAACGTAATATTTTACATAAATCTTAACAGCTTGTGCATTTGTTTAAAGACTCTAAAATTTTAGAGAGACTCAAAAAGTTTATTACAGTTTATTACAGTTCTAGCTCAATTAACAAGCTATTTATGTTTTTAAAGCACTGTTGTGATTTACTTTTTAAACCGTTTCATAATTTTTTTTATTACATTTGTCAAGCATTTTATTGAATTAAAAAATTAAATTTATGAAAAAATATTCTAAACTAAAAACATCCATAGACGCGTTTCGAGGTTTACCTCTCGTCAGTATCTCATCAGTATCATATGTCGTTGTGGCATTCGTATAAATTTACCTATTTAACTAGGCTTTATTCGAAATTATTGCTTTACAACTGTCTCATTTGAGGACATTGCGTCTCTTCTTTATATATTTTATATATGTTCTGATATACCCGAAATTGTACAATAGTAATGATAATTTATGCAAAAAATTTATTCTATTTTTAATTTTCAAATTTCCTTTTTTATTCTTTTTCATGTCATTGCCATCAGCTAAATATCCCGAAATAATTAGTTTATTTGTTCATTCTCAGAATGCTATTAACCATAGCCATTAAATAAAGTCATTTAGTCAGTTAGTATAAATAGTCAATATAGTAAAATATTCACTTTGAATTGTGGTGGTGAACGATGTTGACGAAGTAAGTTAAAAATCAATTATTAAGTTTAAATAAATAAAGCCATGCTGATGAGAGGTAAACCTCAAAACGCGTCTATGGATGTTTTTAGTTTAGAATATTTTTTCATAAATTTAATTTTTTAATGTTATTATTGGGTTGTCCGATTGAACAAATAGTAACGAGCGCTACGTATGTCGTTGTGGCATTCGTATAAATTTACCTATTTAACTAGGCTTTATTTGAAATTATTGCTTTACAACTGTCTTATTTGAGGACATTGCGTCTCTTCTTTATATATTTTATACATTTTATTGAAATTTAGAAGCTATTTTGTCTAACTAATTTATAAGCCTAGTTCAAAATTTAACGTCAAATATATTCTTGTTAAACTGGCTATCAACCGTGGTCTTTCAGCCAGAGAAATAAAATTTAAATTGTTCAAATACTTAAAAAAAAAAACGATTAATATATTGTAGAATAATGTATGAGTCGGCAGTCGGTCAGTCAGTGAGTCAGTGAGTCAGTGAGTCAGTCAATCAGTTGTCAGTTAGTCAATTGTTGTCGTTGTCATTAATGGTTTCATAAATTTAGAACTAATTAATGCGTCTTTCGATATAATTAAACTGTTTAAAATTTCTAGATTGTACGGGTTGTTTGCAAATTTTGTCTGTAGTTTATAAAGACGCTCCGGGGAGTGGGATAAGGTTTGTTACTATATAGCTCGTTTGAATGATTGTGGAAAAGGTTGTTAGGATGCCAAACTTTGGTAATAGCCCAAAGAGATGCTGTTTCTTCTTCGTATAAGTTATTAAGTGTAGGATTGTTGGAGTTTAGGAAAATTATGGATGCGTAGTCGAGGATGGGACGACATACAGTTTTGTATATGTGTGTAGCACATTTGATATTGATTCCATCGTTTTTGTAGGTAAGGGAACGGAAGTGTTTTGCCCGTGATTTAATTTTTGATTTAATAAAGCTGGTGTGAAATTTAAAGTTTAGTTTAGGATCAAAGTTTACGCCTAAGTATTTACATATTTGGGAAGGGACTAAAAGTTCTTAATTCATTTAGATAGAAGGTGAATTTTTATAGATTTTGTGATAGGGAATTAATAGTTGAGTTTTTAAAGGATTTGCAAAAAGGCGCCATTTATTAAAACATAGTTGTGTCTTATCTAAGATAGTTTGCAACTGATGAATTGACTGCTTTAACGTTTTGGCATGGGACACTAGTGTTGTATCGTCTGCGTATTGCAGAACGTAACTAGTTGGGTCAAAGTGGGTTGGATTAGAGCTATATATGTCGAAACAGAAAATATTATACAAAAGAAGAGATAGAGGGGATCCTTGAGGAACACCTTGGAGTAAATGAAATGGAGTAGGCATTACCTATACGGACTTTAGGAGTTTGTTTCTTTAAAAATAAAATCAATATTTTAATAAGATAACTAGGCACATTTAAAATCGATAATTTAAAAAGAAGTTTTCTATGCCAGACAGAGTCAAACGCTTTGTTTATGTCCATAAACAAGACGCCCAAATCTGCCTTCGAGGTGGGATGTTTGGATATTAGAGGTAAGGATAGTTAAAGAGTGACTGGTAGATCTACTTTTAATAAAACCAAATTGTGTAATAGGGATTTTATTGTGGATTTGTGTTAAAAGTTATTTTGTAATACACATTCAACAAGTTTACCAAGAACTGGGAGTAGAGAAATTGGACGGTAGCTGGCAGGATTAGATTAGTTAGAGTTATTTTTAAGAATGCATACTATAGTTCCCATTTTCCATTCATTAGGGTAGTATTGATTTGTTAAGCATTAGTTGTAGATTTCAATTATATAGTCATGGACGTTATGGTTTAACTGTCTTAAAATGTTCCTAGTTATTAAGTTTGGTGCCGAGTTTTTTCTTATATTTAGTAAGTCGTAGAATTTGTCTTTGTCTATTGTTTCGTCCGCTGGAGTTTTGCAAGTCTTCTTGTAAAATCTGCCATACCATAAATTTACGTTTCCTAAATGAATTCTGTCAAAATTATAAGTTTGAAAAAGCAAAAGCGTTAGTAAAATGTCTTTGAAAGGTATAAACAATGTTGACATCAGTGATGAATGTTAGAAACCGGATCTGTTATTGAACGTACATGTGATGTCCGTTTGTATTTCGTCAACTTTTTGATTTTTTAAAAGTATTTTTGTGGTGAATTGATGATGCTAATAGTTTAGACAATTGTAAGATAGTGTTTGGTGATATATTTGGAACTGATTCAGTAAGTAAAGAAAGTTCTTAGTTAACTCCTAGTATATTGCATTTATTTAATTTGTAAATAATTTTTTTGGTGGAAGGTAATATTTGCATATCGATTTTAAATGTAATTGCTATGTGGTCAGAACAAAGATTGTGAATAACATTAACAGAGTGGATAAGGGGTTTAATACTGAATGAACAAAGAAGAATATCAGGAGTGGTGTTTTGGTCATTATTCATCATAAATGTTGGTCGGGTATGTATCCTAGTAAAATCAGAGTTTGATAAAAATTGCTGGAGGTGACGGGATTTTTTTAAATTTAGATTGTAGTCTCCTACAATGATGGAATGGGGATATAAGGAAGCTTTTACAAAATGTTATCTTCAATACTAGAGGTTGGATGAATGTAAACAAGAAATATGTGAAGTTTCTCTTGAAGAAAAGGAATTGAAAAATGGATGCAATCATTTAAAGTGTTATTAATACTAGAAAGGTTATCTTTTCTAAGTGAAATAGATGGGTGTGTCATGGAAACATAGCCACTTCTGTAGTTTTGGTTGATTATAATGGCAGGATTTTGAATTATTGATCAGTTCTGAAATGTTATGGGATTTGGAGATTTGCTTTCGACAAACATGGCACACGAAATATGATTAGTTAGGATAAAGTTATTAATGCTTGATGATTTGCGGACAAAACTGTTTATGTTGGAATATAAAACACTTAAAGCAGACATTATAGGATTGAGTTATGGTGACTTGAATACCGCTTACAGGGGTGGTAGGAGAAGCTTGTTCAGAGTTAAAAAGGTCGAGCTTTACTATAAACATGCGGTTACTTGAAAAGGATATTATTGTGTCAATATTATAAGTGTCAATAAATTTAGTTTTTAGTTTTTTGATGAGCATTTGTCGGTCAGTATTGTTGGGGGAATTAATTTGGTATACATACGTGCCGATGATATGATCATAAACAGTGATTGATGCGTGAATCCTTGATGATGTTGTGATCAATTTCTGCAGACTTTTTGTTGGCGGATTTGATTTTCATGTTGGGTATCCCTTCAATTGGTTTGGTTGGTCTCTTCTTGCATTTTAAAGACCACGCTTTATGTTTTTCCTTGTTACACGCTGTGCATTTGATGGGCTGGGTGGTTGTCCAATTTGAGGTTCTGTGGTTTCCATTACACTTACTACATTTAGGTGTAGCATTACAGTTGTCCGACGTGTGTTCAAAGAGTTACATTTGTTTTGCTTTTATAAAATACTCCTTTTTGTAGGAGTAGGTTTGGTAGGCATTCACATCTGCAGTTATCACTTTCATTTTAAATGTTGTGTTTTCCGTCATTCGCAATATTTTTTTTACAGAAACGGTGTGTGATGTTGTTCAGTTTAAGGACATTTTTCATTTCTTCGTCAGAAATCTCTTGATCAACGGAAGTAATTACAGTTGAATATGATGATGCGTGAATTTTGTTAGCAAGTTGATTTAAAGGTTTAGTTTCTTTAAAGTTATTTAAAAAAAAATGTTTGTTATCTCTTGAAGCATGTCCAATGTTGCTGATTTGTCATTATTTGATTTGATGATAAATCCGGTTTTTGTTGATATGATAATGTCTTTGATGTTGGTTGATCTCTGGCACCATATGTCGGACAGTTGGGTACGCAGAAGCTGCTGTATTTGTTGTTGCGGTTGTTGTTGTTGTGGTTGTTGCTGTTGTGGTTGTTGCTGTTGTTGTTGTTGTTGCTGTTGCTGTAGTTGCTGCTGTTGCAGTTGCTGTGACTGTTGTTGTAAATGCATGCTATATACACTGATTTCAGTAAAGCATTAATTATTTAAGCAAACTACAAAGGCTACATAAAAGAAAGATTGCATCAAGTTAAGATAAATACTATATGTCAAATTCAAAGTAACGTCTAAGGTCTTCTATCTAAAACCACTACTTTTTTATATTAAAATCATATGCAACTCCCTAGAGCGCCCAAATCCATTGCAGCCCGACAAAAAATAAATAATTAAAAAAAAAATGCTGCAAACATTGTTTTTCTGCCCTTGATAATTAGTTAACAATTACATGACAGTATTAAAAGCTTTTATTTATTGTTTGCAGATTCAAAATAACTTAATAAGAGTACTGCGTTGTTGTTCCGACAATTCAGTGAGCATTAATGTTAGCAGGTGTCACTTTATATCATTTGCAAAAATTAAGAAAACAGTACAAATAAATGCTCAATCAACAGCACTAGCATTATTAAAGTAACTAATGTTTCTAAATTGCAGTTTAACATACACATAGACCATCCAATAAAACAAGTAAGATACATAAGTTCCTCTACTGATTTGATTAATATCTGAGTGTTTGACATTCTATCACATACTTAATATCTTAAATATTGTTGTTTAATATGGTTTCTAATTTATGACAATCATAGTTAGAAAGGAGACTGATTTGAATAAGTTTTTAAAGTTAATATCATATAGCAGTGAAATAAATTTAGCGCACAATCAAACAAAAAGTTAGTTCGGTCTTGTACCGCTTCCAGAGAAATCATATTGATTTTTGTTTTATATTTAAGGCACTATAGGCATGTTATATCTATCAGCAAATACTCATCAGTTTTTTAATCCATGTACCCCTTTGCTGCAATGAGAATGATAAATAAAAAGTTATTTCTTTGCTATTTGTTCTTTGTGCATATAAATACATTTATAAAAAAATATTGTTTTGTTAATGTCTTCATGATGTCATTATTGTTATAATTTTTCTTATGATCAATGTATTACTTTTGTTATATGTACATTTGTACTACCTATGTAAATATAACATGGAGATTTCTTAAAATATATAAACGCATATGATTTTGGATTTAATTGCGTGCAGTAGCCAGTTTGTTATTTTGACGTCTACTAAGTTTATTGTCATTTTTTTTAGTTTGGTAAAATAGTGTCAACAAGTCTAAAGAGTTTGAGTTTTATATTTATTATGTTTCAAATTTGGTATGATACTAATAAATGTAAAAACATTATTTTAATTTAGCAACTGTTATTTTCTTGCTAATTTCAAATTGCACCTAATTATCATTCAAATCAAGTAGCGACCGTATGATCCTTTCCTATTTCTTTTCTGACCTGCTCTTTTTAAGAGCAACCGACGTCTAAAAAACAATTACGCAAATTTAAAACACAAACAGCGCGATCTAATTGCGGGACATCCCAATCAGGCCTTTGTGAAAATGAAGGAAAATCCCATCCGAGAAAATAAAAAAAATCTAAGGGCGAGTCGTATCCATTGTCTCATGTGTTAAAAGGGTTGATTGAGATGAGAGGAAAAAAAGTATTTGATGAAAAGTAAGGGTTAATTAATTAAAGAAAAAAATAAGGTAGAACAGGGAGAGATGCATATTTAATTATAAGTACAATTCTTTTTTCTTTGTGTAAATTACAATTAATTAATTCATCACAAAGATGTATTTTAGAAAATGTAACATAAATTTAAAGGAAGTGCTTAATTAGCTACCAATTCCCACATTTACAGATGTCATCTTTCCATGATATAAATAAATGCATGTGAATTGAATACATTTACTCAGCAAAAAGTTAAGTGATAATTTTCGAGTTCTTCAGTAAAACAGGAAACTCGTGGGCAGAACGAATATGATTTTTTAATTCAAGTAATGAGGGAATAACTTGGCATTTAGTCAACTTCCTCCTTAAAAGCAATAAAACACACATATTTTTGAAATTTCTTATCGCACACGCGTTAATTAATTATAAGGGACAACTCATCCAATTTACACCATTTAGTTCTTGTTTTTCCACGGCCCATTTTTCCTTTATCGAATCCGCGTGCGCCCTCCGTTTGATGCGGTTGTCATAATGCATTTTCGTTCTCAGACGCGTTGATAGGACGGAAGTGTAGGAAAAGAGAAAAAAAAAAGAATAATGTATATATGTGAAAGGCGACGTGCCGGGGTTCCACTAATCCGATATATCAAATCAAAGATCCTGTGTTTGCTCGAACTGGTAAAGAAGAACTCCGACTCGACATACAGGAGCTCCATATATCAAGAGCTTTGTACTTTGTCTATATCTCGTAAGAGGTTCTTTGCGATTTGCCCTGATTGCTTTATCATATATTATAGATAATAGAGACTGGGGATGGTATTAGAGAAATAAACACCGACGCTTTGATCTGGCACGTCTCGTCGGGGATAAACTGCCTCTATATAACGGGATTAATATCGCATTTTATACACTTATGACTTTCATTATGGGGACGAATAAATAAAAATAAGTTTAATCTATAGAAATACATATATTACTATTAAAAGCATTCCGTCAATTCAATGGTATGTCCTCTAAAGATCGTAAATATCTGGATCTTGTTTACTGAATAGAATTAATTTCTATTAATAACTTTACTCACTTAAAAGGAGCCGTTAACGAACGACATCATCCAATCAATTTGTAAACGAGAAAATATAGTTATTTAGTTTTTTTTTTAATATATCATTTCTAATTATTTTAAAATAAAGTAAAAGTGTTTTATATTATTGTACATAAACATTAAAAAAATTAAGTAATATTGTCTTTAGTTGATAAAATTTTATTACAAACTAAACTTAAGCTAATTTTTAAATTGTGTTTGTTTAATCTTATCCATCACAATAAGTTGCATGTTGTAAAGAATTTATTTGATTGTATTTCTTAATTGTTTTTTCCTGCATTTTACCTCAAACTCTCTAGCAACTTGCAATAAATATATTACTGTTCATCTATTTATTATTGTAAAAGTTAATATCTCTCCATCCTAATTTAATTTATTATTTTTATTATATGCATACACTAATAAGTATTAATAAATAATGATAAATTTGCAATCAAATTGTTTGATATAAAAATAAATAATTTGCAAATAGATTTGAGAAACTCGTATAAAACTTAAATTAATTAGCTAACTAGTAATTCTGAACTTCAGCTTTATATTGTTAATCTAGGTCGTAACCAAATAAAAAATGCAACTATGTAGTTCTAATTTAGTAACACGGCGCTACAGTTTTAATTTAATAATAATATTAAACAAGTACAAACGTTATTCAGTTTTAGTTTTAAAGACTATTTACAAGTTGATATATCTATTTGTAGTATAAAAAAACTTTTTAAGAAAGAACATAATAACAAGTTCTGCAAATCATTTGCAGATTGCAAAAAATAAATCATCAAATGCACCAACAAAATCCAATAAAATAAGCTTATATTTCAAGGTGATATATACATTAAATAGTAGCTATAATATAATATTATCGACAAGATTGTTAAGGTTAAAAAATTAATAATTTTCTAGTGCACCTGGAACTCTAAATCGAAGTAGTATTTTGTATTTTGCTGGAAAAGTTAAAATTATCTAGCAGGGTAACCAGATTATTATAAGTAAAAAGGATTATAAGATGTTTTGGTTGTAACTTATATATAATTTAATTTTTGAATATTTGAACCACTCCTGTCCCCAAAAAAAAAAAATTGCAATTGTTGTAAGTCACTATGTTACCGAAGGTAATTCTGAATACGGATTGATAGTTTAAAGTGGGGTTTTTGCCTACTCCCAAGTATTAATGATCAAGAAATTGAAAGTATTCTCTGCATAAAAAACTAGATTTTTTTTGCAAGCGTTAAATATCTGTATGTCAATCTAGTAATTCTATCTAGTAAGGTTCTCCTTCACTCATCCAAGTGTTGTCATTAAGAGAAGGTAGTTATTCCTTTCTGCAAGCGTTAAAAGTCACTGTGTGAGAGAAGGCAATAGTGATACCAATCTTTTGATGAGAAACACTTGTGGTATGTTTCCACATACCCGCCTAAGTGTTAGTTATTAAAAAAAATAATAGTTTTTTTTTTGCAAGCGTTAAAAGTCTTTATGTGATGATGGTAACATTCAATCTTTTAATGACTCACACTTGGCGGATGAGCAGAGCACTTCAGAGCATAATGAGGGACTAGTTGAACTGGGGTTCTTGTCACTGTGTGAGAGAATGCAATGGTGATACCAATATTTTGATGACTAACACTTAAGTGCGTAGGACATTCAAATGCAATTTATAATTATTATCAAGTAGTTTCAACTAGAGTGTCCACTTAACAGTCAAATTATTTGTTATCAATGAATTGAAAGTTTTTATATTTAAAAAGTGTAAACCTTTAATTTTGAGGTTACTTGCTGCTGATGTTTAAATTTAGCTTACATGTGTCCCAGTAGCTAGTTAGTTGTGGATTGAGTTCTTAGATATTTAAAATATAATATAGGCAGAGCAATTAAAATAGAAGGTAATTAATAAATTACAGACTACCTCTTTTTATTTTTGAGGAGCCAAGTGTTTTTTGTTATTGTCAGTTCATCATCTTGTTGGTGTGGGATTAATAAAACAAAAAAAGTTTTGCTGTGATGTGTTTGTGGTGGTGTGGACTGTTTACACATTACTTCTAAGGTTAATTGTGTTGTAAAATAGATAATTACTATTTTTTTTAGATGCATATTTGATTTTAGATCTTTACTTTGTTGGTTGCAATTCTAAATATCTTATTAAGTATACGAGGTCTGGCTACTAAACAACGAGACTGCTTATGAAAAAGAGTTTTATTTTAAAAATTATTCTATAATCGAATGTGTCCCCGTCAAACTACTTTCCGTTACACACAGTTTCATTCGTTTTTTCCATTGATCAAAGCAATGCTGGAAGTTTTTTTTGTAAGAGCATTTTGGAGCCCCGCCGATTTTCGCTTCACTTATACCATCGACTCGAACCGGTTTTTTTTTTAAGGAAGACTTGACCTTCAAAAACAGAAAAAGTCACAGGATGCTAATTCAAGTACAGCGCGTGTTCGGACACTGGAGTATCTCTAGCGGCCAAATAACGCTTCACAGACAGAGGTGAGATTTTTTACTAACTCGTTCTTGCAGTGTTGCCAAAACTTTCAAATAATAAATTTGGTTCACAGTTTGACTCTCTGGAACCCATTCAGTCATCGCGTTTGATTTTGGCCACTGTTTGCGGAGTTGAAACAGAAACTGGTCGATCTGGACGTTGGTCATTTTTGCTGCTCTCTTGGTCAAACCGTTTATATTATTGAAAAGCACGCGCACGAGAATTCTCACTTTAAGCCTCTTTCAAGAACTTATAGCACTCAGCCGAAGTTTTTTTTAATTTAACGAGATATTTTACACTGCTCCAATTTTTAGTGTTTTTTATTAACAATTTTGATCTTTAATTGTTTTATCAAATACTATTGTAAATAAAATAACCATTGTTTTTTATTATACGTCTGCTTTTTGAGTTTAATTGTTGTTTTCTCAGTTTTTGTGTTTTTCAGTTTTTTCTATATTTCTTCTGAATACACATGGG
Source organism: Tachinus rufipes (assembly GCA_963932245.1). Lineage (NCBI taxonomy): Eukaryota > Metazoa > Arthropoda > Insecta > Coleoptera > Staphylinidae > Tachinus > Tachinus rufipes. The sequence goes on from OZ010748.1 coordinate 60,750,531, forward strand.
TTATCTTTTATTAATTACTTCAATTGGTTTCTTTTTTTTTTTTATTATTTTTACTAGTTATTACAAATTTCTTTCTTTTACCAATTTTTTTTGAATATTAGGAGTATGTATATATTTAATATTTCAGTTAATACAATTATTATTTATTTTGTTTTTGTTGTTATATCCTTTTTTATTGATTTCAAGATTAATTAATTTGGTAATCGGATAATTAAAATGTTAATTATGAAAAAATTTTGACATAAGAAATGAACCTAGTACATAACAAAACATAAGATCATAATAGTAGCAGATGGACCAAATGAAGACGCAAAAAAAAAGAAGAGAAAAACAGCTTCCATACAAAATTACAAGAAGAAATAGACGAGGGAACAGAAAATATAATATAATATACCAAATTCAAATCCACGCTAGACTAAAAGTATATAAACAAAACCGCATGATAAGCACGTAAACACACGCAAGCCTGCATGCGATTGGTTGTCAGCATGGGGCTTGGCTGCTCAATCCAGACCCCATTAAGTGAGATTTTATTTATTTAGCTGTGCACGTGAATAACGCGTGTATTTGCTTACTTCTAGGCTAGCGTGGATTTGAATTTGGTATAGGAGACCTAAATAGGAGAGTAGGAAACCAAAACAATGGAAAATAAGAGGCAATAAGAAAAAAAGAAGAAGAAATAAGAAACAATAACGTAGAGAGAATGATTCAACTATGCATTGAAAACAATAACCAAAAACTATTCTACGAAACTTTAAAACATCTAAAACAAAAGAACATAAAAAATAAAAATACAAAAATAATAACGAAAAAAAACAAGATTATGGAAAGATGGAGGCAATACTTCCAAGAAGTAACAGAACAAGAAGTAGAAAAAAACAAAACAAGAGAAAATGAAAAAGTGCTACAGGGCAGAAGAACGAAGGAATAGATAAAATTAAAACAAACAAAAAAATAGAAACAATTAAAAAATTAAAGAAAACAGGAACAAACAAGGAAAAGATGAAATAACGCTGGAAATGATAAAATATATAGGAGATGAGGGAAGGAATTAACGGAATTAATAAATGACATAATCAGTAATGGGAAAACGCCAAAAGAATAGAATAAATGAATAATTCTACCCATACATAAAAATGAGATTAAAACAAAAAAATGTGAAAACTACAGATGAATCACACTAACAAGCATATTATTAAAAAAAAAAATTAGAAACAAATTAGAAACGACAATAGAGGACAGCCAATGTGAGTTTAGAAGTGAAAGAATCACACAGAATCTAATACTATCTAAAAGCATTTGACAAGACCAAAAGAGATGACATATGAAAAGAACTAGAAGAGAAAAATATTGAAAACAAAATAATAAACGTAATTACAAACACAGAAAACAGAAACATGGTAAGAATGAATAACTAAATAACAAAATAAGAATAAAAAGAAGAATAATAGAACAGGTTGAACAATCCAGATAAATGGAAACATTAATAGAAAACAATGGAAAACTAGACAAAGAGATAGAGGACAAAATAAAAAAAAAACAGCAAAAATGTTTAACATGTTAAAAACACTTTTATTAACAAAAATCAAAAATCAAAAATCAAAAACCACAAAAACAGAAATGGTAAAAAAAGTAATCAGGCCAACATTAACATATAGTAGCGAAACATGGACGATGACAGGAAAACAAATAAAAAAAATAAATGCAATGGAAATTAGATTTCTTAAAAAGATCAAAAAGAAAACAAAAAAAGATAAAATAAAGAACGAGACATACAAGACAAATTGTAAAGTCAAATACAAGAAGAAAAAATACGAAAAGTCTATCGAGACGGTAAGGGCATATTAGAAGAATGAGTGATGAAAGAAACCAACAATAAAACAAAAAAAAAAGATAGTCCCAGAATAGAATGAAAAAACGCAATAAAAGAAAAGGCTATAAGAAAAGGGAACATTTGGAAAAAAATTAAAAAAATTATGTATACTTCTTACACCAAAAGATAAATTGGCAATAGAATAAATAAAATAAAAATTATAGTTTATTATTTTTGTATTTTTTGTAGTTTTATATCTTGTTAGTGTTCAAATATTTTTTTTCATTTTTCTTCTTTTCTTTTTTAAGTTTTTTTTTTAATTTTTTGATGTTCTTAATTTTTATTTTGCTTGTTTTTTGCCGCTTTTAATAAACAGTTTTTAATTTTTAATTTGTTTTTAAAGTCAATTTTTTTATCTTAGTTTTTTGTAGTTTTTTTGCTCTGTACTGTGTTGTTTGAATGTTTTTTTTAAAAAAAAATTTTATCTACTTTATGTTCATTTTTAGTATGTAATGATCACTTTCTATTTCTGCTTGTATTGTTTTTTTTACATTTTTAATCTTGTTCAAGTTGTTTTTGTTTACTAGAATATAGTCTATTAATGATTTATTATGTTTAGATAGTTGTGCTTTTGTAAACTTGTATATATGTTTGTATTTGAACTTTGTATTAGTTATTATTAATTTATTTTTTTCAGTTAGATGTTTCTTTTTTCCGTTATTATTCCTTGTTTTTTTTCCTTTTTTTATATACAATTTTTATTAATTTAGTTTGTATGTTGCTTTTTTATCTTTTATTTGTTTTACTGCTGTTTCAACTTTTTCTATCATTATCTCGGAGCCTATTTTTAATAGCATAATAAACGTTCCCCTTTTGGTTATTTTTAGTAAGAAATAGAAGTTTGTGATCAGTTGACTCTCTAGCTAAGTATTCAAAATATTTCATTACGAGTTAGAATTACATATTCAATTTTACCGTTTACAAACATAGTATGATTATAATCGTAATTAAAAGCAGACAAGCCTTTAAAATACACTGTTTTGGGATTACTCGCTACCAATTTTATTTTTTTACGGTTTTTCTGTATAGTAAAGTGTCCGAAAATTTACGCAAAATTTGAATTTGTACAGTAAATTGTTGGCAAATTAAAAAAAAAAACAATTTGACAGCAGAAAGTTTAGGGTTAGTAAAAATTTCACAAAACGGTGCCACATGCCCGTAAAATAATTCAATTAGTGCATGAGACATTTCCTGGTTGTGTACTTTCTCGTTTCGTTGATCAGAATTGGCTCCCTAGATTGTGTGATTTAACACTCTTAGATTTCTTTTTATGGAGTTATTTAAAGTCTATGTCAACAAGCCTACAACCAACCGTGCATTACATTAATTAAATTAAACGCTGCATCAACAAAATTCAGCCACAATTATGCAAAATGGTCTTGGAAAATTTCAACAGAGTTCGTATGTGCCAGCAAAGCCATAGAGACTATTTACTCAATGTGTTGTTATAAATAACTCTATTTTATGTACTTTATGATTTTATAAAAAAATAACAATCTAAAGACTAAAAACTGTGTTTTCTATTTAATTCAAATCTTGCGTTAATATAAGGAAACCCTTTATTATAGTCACAGTATAATTTGTAAGCATAAAACTGACACAATGTTGGACAAAAATATTTATTTCTTATCTCTTCATTGCCATTAAAATGGATTTACAAGTATTATTATCAAATTCTCAAAAAGCAACTAAATCAATTTTTTTGCAATACACTAGCTGATGTATAGTCTGTTTTTCCTGACAAGTAAGCGTACTGATGCTAGTGTATTAGTTTTTAGTAGCGGTCCCGTATGCAAACTGATTGGTTTTGTAAGATTTCGTCAGAACATACGTGGATTGCAAAAATGCTTCTTTGTAATTTAATAGAATTTTATCAGTTTCTGGAAACTTTAATGGTTTAAACGTATTAATTCTTAATTTTAGATTAACTTTGTTAATTATGATCCTAACTCATCTTTCCTATGTTTTTTTATTTTGAAAGTTGGCTTAAGAAATATGTTTACAATAGCTCTTAAAAAGTACCGTTGACTAGCTCTGTGTATTTTCTGTGTTGCTTTAGCAAGGATCTAATGTTGCTAGTGCAATTTTTGTTTAAAATTGTTTAAAAGCGGTAACGTGTAGGTATGTTTTAAACGCCAATACAAAATCTTTTTCAAAAATCTTTGTTAAGCATTTTTGTAGGCAGTAAAGCCGGTTCTACACGTATCTCAGTCAACGTTTCTATTGGCTTTGTTAAACAGGTTTGTAATTTTAGCTTTGGATTTGTGAAGTTTTCTGTTCCAATTTTTTGTTTGTTTGTTGGTGTGTAGTTGATAACTTTGCTACGTACAAATTAGATTTTATAGTAAATTTTGAGAATTTTTTATATTATGTGTGGTTTGTGTTTTTGTTCTTTTAGGCTACGTAGTGAGCGTTTTTATCAAACCTAAAGACTAACAATGTTTTAACCCCGACGTTTGTAAGTTGTTAAATCTTTGCAAATGATGGAAGAAGGAATAGTAGAGACAATTCTCAGATATGAGTATCTTATCTAGATTCAAAAACAATTCTTTTCTGTTTATTTACTACTATCCCTACTTTGGCTGTCATAAAGTCAGTAAAAAGCAGGTCCTATAATGGCATTAGATTTAATATGTATTTTGTTATGATATATGTGCCTGGAGTATTTAATTTTTAATCTTTTCTTTTTAAATTCAAGAGCGATAAAAATGCTGTGTATGGGTTGTAATATAATGTAGATTAATTTACACAATATTCAACATTAAACTATTTAAAGTTTTGCATGAACACAAACCAACATCAAAGTTTTTAAAAACGTAAAAATACATAACTTTGGTTCTTACTTAACGTTTAGATTTGCACGCGGTTAATGTAAATCATTTTATTGACTGTAATTGTGATGACGGTTTAAAATTGTAGAGCAAGTTTCCGGTTTGTACAACAGTGTTTTCTATTGCGTTGATAGAGTGTAGCAGTTTTATTAGAAGCGACTTAAAACCGCAGATAAAACTATTGCTGTATATGTCAGCCATTTGACTTTGCATTTAAAAAAAGTTTAGTTTGTTTGCAGCAAACAATTATATTTAACTTGGTATACGTTTGGTTTACACATAATTTTGCTTTTATTATTTTTATCATTAATCTTGCTCAGTGTCACAATTTTTTTTCAAAAATTAAAAAAGTTAATTTTATTGGGTAATTTTTATTAGCATACAAAAGAACTATTGTCTACATTTTTTTTTAAATATTTTATTCAAATGTTTGCTCTAACTGCGGCTAACATGGTCCATTCAAAAGTTTTAATTCATAAATCGTAGCCTATCTATGTAGGTTTTCATCTTTGAAGAAATATGAATAGATGGTTGCACTAACTCATAAATTGTTGGTTGTCTGGATGTAATGGCATTTGCTGAATTTTTTTTAGCTGTTTTTCAGATACTCCAATAAGCCAAAAATGGGCTTCATTGCTAAACAAAATTTTGATAAAAAACAATGAAATCTTTTCTACCTTTTCAAGAACTCAAAGACTGAATCGATCACAATTTGGAAGGTTGGCCGGATTTAATTCTTGCACAACTTTGAATTTTGTATGTTTGTAAACCAAAATCTTTCCATAAGTTTATTAGTCACGATCATCACGTACAATTTGTTTTACATTTTTTTGATGTACAGAAAATTGTGCGCATTGTAAGTCGATTATGTGAAACATAACTTGCACAAAACACTTGAGTTTTTCTATGATGAAATGTCAAACAATACTGAACAAAAATACCAATACAGTTTGATTTGATCTAAGATAAATTCCCTACTAAAAAAGTACTTCTTAATGAATCACTCAATACAATACTACTAGTAAAATCACATGCAAAAATATTTATTAATAGTGTAGACACTATAAACAACAACAAATAGAAGGTTAGTGGTCCAACCAAACCTGCATACTGTCAACTATGTATGGTGCATAATAAAAATTTACCGCTACTGCGCCTTACAGTAGACAATATTAACTCAATTTTTTTCCAGAAATTTATTAAATTTACATGTTATATTTTATAATTAAATTCATCACTCGTTAGCATGACTACAAACTCACTTACACCATCATTCACAATTATTTAAAGTATTAGCTCAAAGTATATTCTCAGGAACATAACTCTAAAATTCTTTTTAATTATACAAATACTTCACTTCAAAAATGTCAAAATTTCTAGGTTTTTGAATTAAGGACAGTGTCTAAATATTACTTAAAAGTTTTATAATAAATCCTACTGCAGTCGTATATTCTGAATTAAAAATAGTTTACATAACTCTGCAAAATTACCAAATTTTACTCTTTAACTTACAATCACTGCTGAGCATATTTCATATTTAATCTGTGGCTTTTTGAAAAACTCAAAATATATTTAAAATTTAAAATTACAGTAGCTTTCTGAACAGCCTGAATTTTTAAAGTAGAACAAGTTTATTTGTTGTAACATTATTTACTAGATATGTAGTATTCGCTGATTATTTAATGAATATTCTGTTGAGCAGTGAAATAGTTTTAATTTTCACTAAAATGTCAATAAAGTTTTTATAAGTTTTCTTATTTGTGTACATGTTTTGTATTTGTGTGTAAAAAACTTGTCTATATGTAATATCATATTTTAAATTAAAAAAAAAAAAATTGATTCTATTTATAAAATAAACAATTCGTCTCATCAAATGAAAACAAAATCTGCTGAGCTAATCGCAAAACGGGAAAATTTGATTGAAAAAGCAGAAAACCATTCGTATGCCATCTCCTCTTTCCACATCTGCGGGAAGAGGGGAATTAATAATCTCGACGGAATTTTATCCGCCGATTCTGTATAAATATTAATGACTGTCTAATTAGCGGAGGAGCTTCACTCCGCACCGACTGTCTGATATGAATTGAAATAATATCCCATGATATATTCAATGGATAAACATTTGAAAAGCTAATGTATGTATGTAAGCACAAGATGTTTTCCCAACTAAAACTTATACAAACAACTTCGAATTGACATTAAAGATAATATTTGAAATTTAATGATGCGTCTGTTGGTTGACTGGGCTACGCTTTCTCTTATATACTGTATAAGAGAAACACTGAAAATGTATGTGAAAATTCCTTTTAAAATTTAATTTCAATTAAATGATTTACCCATGTTGTATTTTTGTTTCATATTTGATGAATAAATATACATTTGAAAAATTAATGGCAAAAATAACAAATATTCTAAATAAAATAAAATATTTACAGTTTTAAAATCATTTCAGGTGGAAAATCCATATATACACAACGTACAACCAGATGAGAAATATATCATAACTTTTATATATAAATACACTTGATACAGATTTTTTTTGTTTCAAGTATGGAAACGGAAGAGAAGCTATACATTTTCTGATGCACGCCTAGTTTCTTTCGATACTTAAGTTGGTATTATATCATGTTGGTATTGCTGTGACACTGTTTTTCATTCGGTAGTGGCACACACCGCAAGAAGCCCAATACTTCTCTGTCACTTCGCACTTGAAAACTCCCTTCGACTGTTGCGACAATTTATTACGATTCCCTCTTCTTTTCTCATAGTATGAGTGTATATCAAAAAGTTATATGAACAGAAATATAATTTTACTTATATAGAAAGAACAAAAATTGTATTTTATTCATAATAGACAGTATCGTTTTCTTAAACTGTGAAAGAATGCACTATTTAAAACTTTTATTTATTACCATTTTCTTAAGCATATTTGAAATGACGTATTATCTCATTAAAGTAAGATATTTATTTCAAAATGCGCTTACAAATAATTAAATCTGAATTTAATTTTAAACTAATTTTATAACTCTTAGCTTGTTAAACTTTCAACAATTTTATATCAATAAACTATTACAATTTTAATACAAAGTAAAGTCAAAATAAAATCTTAAAAACGTTGTTAAACAAAATTTATGTATTACATTCTTTGCACTACCACAACCGTTTTGGAAGTGCTTAATAACAAAAAGGGTTGTATGCAGAGCCACTTATGTGCATAAGTGGCTCTGCATGCAACCTAAGCAAACATTTTTTTTTTAGATGTCCCATTATTTACTTTTTGAGTAAAAATTAAATAAAATCATTTGCGCTGTTTCTTAAAACATCTGTTATTTATTTGATCAAAGCACGCATTGTCCACTTTTATTTAGATTTATGTAGACTTGGTTGAATTGTATTTTCTTACGCTGTTTAGCGTTTTTTAATTATTTTTTTTGTCTTTTTGCTCAACGTAGTCATCTGTGTAGTACTAATTTTTAAAATTAGTTGAAGTTAGTTAGATAAGTATTTTGAGGTTAGTTTGGTTTGGAAATTCATCATGAATAGTCTCACGCCAAAACAACGTTTGCAAATTGTCCAAATTTATTTTGAAAAACATGGTTCAATTCGAGAAACTCATCGGGCATTACGTGCATTGTATAGTGCTCAAAATCGTCCATCAAAACAATTAATTCGAGAAACTATCGATCGTTTTTTAAATTCGTTTAATCTAAACGATAATAACCATCCAGTACGACGCTTTACAGTGCGCACACAAGAAGCGATTGGTAGTGAGCAGTGTAGTGGTACTGATGATTTAAATTGTTATTGTGCTCAACAATTATACTTTGTCCATCTCTTTTATAAAAAAAATTGAAAAATATTTTGGTTTACAAACTTACAAGATTTAACTTGTACAGGAATTGAAGCCACACTATTATCGTTCGCGCCGTACAATTGGTAAATGGGCCAAGGAAAACATTGCTATTGATCTACAATTTTATTTAAAAATTTTGTTCATTAATGAAGCACACTTTTAGTTATAAAATACTGTTTGGTGCTTTTTATGGGCCGGTCAAATTATGGTCTATATGTCTTCAAAAATGGTAATGCTCGCAACGTTTCAGTCATCAATAAGCGGTACCGAGACATAATTGCCAACTTTTTCGTGTCTTAATTGGACGGCATTAATGTTGCAGACATGTGATTTCAGCAAGACGGCGCTACATGCTAAACAGCGCGCGATGCAATTAATTTGAAACAATTTTGAAAGAAACATTTTACAAACGTGTTCGTGGATTTTGACGCTATTAGATTATCTTCTCGGAAAATATGTAAAGTCACATGTCTACACCGATGAACCAGAAGCGATTGAGCACTTGGAAGCCAACATTCGACGCATTATTGCCGAAATACAGCCTATAATTTATAAAAATAGAAGATAAGCAATGAAAAATATTAAAAGTTAAATAAACAGATAAACAAAAAAAAACAAAATCTTGATAGAGCAAATAAAAAACCAAAAAAGTTAGATGTGAAAAGTAACAAACTTATGAGTAAAAACAATATAGATGAAAGCATTACGATGGAGGAAGTAATGTAAACTATAAAAGTTGTAAAGGTTAATAAAACTTTAACAATAGATATAACACCGTTAGAGCTGTTGAAATGTCTTCAAGATAAAGGAATAAAAGAGTTAAGATCATTGTGTAATTGTACATATGAAAGCGGAAAGTTGCCAAGCAATTTTCTATAGACAGAAGTAATCCAATAGCAAAAAAAAAAATAAAGCTTAGTACTGCACACAAGAAAATCTTGTTAAGAGTAATAAATAAAAATTAAAATTGTAAGAATAAAATATGAAAATATAGCAAAAAAAAAGAATTTGGATTTAGAAAAGAGATAGAGTCAAGGAATGCGTTTGCTATTTTGAGAAAGTACTTAGAGAAAATTAAAAAGTTGATGTGTATGTTTTATAAAGTTAGTAAAAACTGTGAAAGAAAATATGAGAAAGATTAAAAAAATTATAGGTCATTTGTATTTGGACAACAAGTAGCAATGAAGTTAAATAACAAAAAGACCAAATGGTTTAAATTAAAAAAAAGGAGTGATGCAAAGTTCTTGTTTATCAACAACGTTATTCAATATGTATGCCATAGAGATGGTATTGTCATGTTAAAGCGTGAGCTTAGAAAAAAATAATAAAATCTATTTGATTTGTCGATGATATAATTGTGTTTGCAGGAAATTGATGATGCTATCAAAAAACTTAAAGAAATAAACTCATGAACAAAGTATAAACAAAAACAAGACAAAAGTTTTGAAAGAAACAGAACATACCAAATATGCGTGTGATTAGACCACTTTACATTATTGAATACAATATTAGAAAATGTCCCTAGACTTATTATTAAAAATACCCAAGCATCTCTTTAATTATAATGCTGTTACGATATAGGCAATACAAAATTGAAGATAAAAAAGTTGCTAAGGTTGAGAGGAAAGATTTTTAGTGCAAGCCATACTTACGCACAGCAATTTTGAATTATTTATAGATTGATAAGTTATGAATTTAATTTTATTATACAATCTAAAAGAACGGCAATATTTAAAAAGGATTTTAAAAACTTTTTACTTATTTTTGTTAATATTATATTATTTTAGTTTTTTTTTCCGATATAGAATTATAATCTTTATCTATATATAATTATTATAATTAATTTCTAGCATCATTAATTCTTTTGTTTTGTGTTGACAGTCCACAGCCACAGATAGCATAAGTGCGTCTTTGTTGGGCACCCTATCTGCAACTTTTATAATTCAAATTTAGCAAAACTGTTCAAAGATTTTGCATAAAATGTTAAAATTAAAAATTTAAAAAAACAGATATATTTTGTGCTAAATTGCAAACATTTGCTTACTTTAAACGGCATTTTATTAAAAAAAAATTTTAGCTTAGTTTAAACATTTATCAACTTCTCAAAAAAATAAAAAAAACTAAACAGAAGAGCAAACACAATTAGACAACAAAGCACAATAGAAAAAACATAAGAAAAAGTATTGTTTATCAATTTTTGATTTTTTAGTTAAAACTACCAAGGCAGACAGTCAAAATCAAAAGTTTGACAAAAATTTGGTTACTTACAAAATAGCACCTTCCCATTTTTAATCTATTTTTTTTTTCTGTGTTTAACTGTTTTCCAGACAGAAAAAAAATCATTATCTAAAGCAAACATAGACCACATTCTGGTTTTCTAGATTACTAGATGCAAAAGAATTAAACCACTGGATGCTAAAATGTTGTTGCTTTGAAAGATAAAACGTAAAACTTAATAAAAAAAAAACTTTGTGCCAATAAAAAAATAACCAACGAATTTACTGTTTTAAAAATATTTAAAGTAAAGTTGAGATATACAATTAGAAATATAGCAAACTTATAAAACAGCTCATAAAAGTTGCTACCAGAGATGCGACTCAACAGAACAAAAGTATGGAGATAGAAAAGGTAGCTAACTCAACCAAAAAAAAAAACTTAAAAAAATTGCTAAAAACCGCAAAGAAAACTTGCTGCAACGTAATCTGTATTACTATTGGTCAACCATGACATTACTAACTATTTTGCAAATGTGATGCAGGCAGAATACAATACTCAAAGACATTTGCAAATTTTGCAATAATAATTTTAAAAATTGATGAAAAATTTGTATTTACACGCTTAAGCATATAACAGTATTTTTTATAGCTTTTTGTCTAACACTAGCATTCTTTATATTTGTTTTTTCTTTGTTCCACTATATTTGTTCAACATAAATTTTATAGTTTTTTTACTCTTTCCATACGTTTTACATTTTTTTCAATATTTTTTATTTAAAATTTGTATGTTTTTTTTTATTTCAACATATAAACTTTGTTTAACTTGGTATTTTAAAAACTTATTTTTTACAATGAGGACATGATTTTTAACTTTTTATATTTTTTATTCTTTTTTTTAAATTTTTTTTCTTAGTTTTTCCTTATTGCTTTTTTTTAAATTTTTCTTATATTTTCTATATTTTTGTACACTATGTTTATTTAAATTTCTGTATTGCTTCTAGTTTTTTTGGTCAGAATTTTTTTGTGTGCATTCTTACTCTATACTTCTGCCACATAATGCTTTTTACTAAGCTACTAAACATAATTTTTTTTTACTTCTTTTTTACTTTAAAATTTTTTTCCTCCTATTTCACATACTTGCTTTACCATCTTATTTTTCTATTGCACTACATTTTTTGATTTTTTTTTCTCCTCATTTTTAGTTTTTTTTGTATGTCTTCATTTCAAAATTTTATAATTTTTTTTAATGTATATGAAAAGTTTTAGTGGCAATAAGAACTATTATGATTGTAGTTAAAATGACATATATTAAAACATTTAAATGTAAACGTTTCGGTGATTTATGGCTTCTTCTTCAGTGTTAAAAAGTATAAAATTACAAAATAATACTAAGTTTACAATACACACAACAAAAACATTTTTAGGTGCAACACCTTGACAAACTCAAAACACAATTACGTATTAAAACATAAATCAAAATATAAAACATTATACAGCCTATTTCCTAAAAAACGCCGGAAGCTATAATTTTCTTATTTAAAATTTATTCTTAAATGGCAAGAAATAAGCTATGTTTTGACGTTCTCAGTTTGTAAATATATTTACCTGTTTTGAGTAACAATATCCATCATCGTTATTTTAAATGAAACACCCTGTATATTTTTACATATTTTGATTCAGGGTAAAATTCTGCATACAGCAGTGTATTTTATTTATTTATTTGTAGATGGAAATATTTAAAAAAAAATTCTTTTATTTTATTTTTTTAATTTTTTTTTTTTAAACATTTTGTGTTACATAAACTTTTAGTAAGTAGTAGTCTGCATTTTGTACTAACATTAAATTTGGTTATATCTTGCCATGCGTCTTTATTTACTAGAACGTAGTCAATAACTAATTGTTTTTTGGTTTTTACGTAAGAATATAATTTTACTTCTTCTTTTGACATGTCTCTTCTACTGTTTTTAATAGATTTTCTAGTGTTTTGTTGTTTGTTTTTTTTTGCAAAATGTTTAGTTTCATTCTGTTGTTTTTTTTTCATACTTTTTCTATGATATTGCTTTACTTATCTTAGTAATAATTCTACAGAAAAAAGCCTTTTTTTAACAATTAACTAACTTTTACATCTATATCTTTTAGCATCTTTTATTTTTTCACACTACCTTTTTTCATTTATTTATGTTGATTTTTTTCAATTAACTCAAAAATCTTTACATCTTTTTGCATCTGTTTTTCTTTTTCTAGTTTTTCATAATATTTTTAATTTGAATGTTATTGTAGGTCTACTTTTTTTTTACTTTGTTCACTTCTCTATGTAGTGTTTTTCTTCTTGTAGTTTGTTTATTTTTTATTTTTTTTTTATTTTTTCTTATGATATTATTGTTACTGCTATTACTCTGATATTTTGTTACATTTTTTCTATAACAAAACTCAAGTCTTCACATTTTATATCATTAACTTTGTATTTTGTAGTAAAATTAATGTGGTAACTAAATGTTGACAAAAAACAAAATTGAACACACGTTACTTTGTTTTATTATTTAAAAAAATCAACAACAATATTTTAATGGTTACAGTGACAAAGCTACAGTTTGATCATAAATGTGTATGCACACAAATGAACAAATTAAACTATATTATATATTATAAATAAATTATACACAACCGTTAACCTTGAAAAGGTGTTTTTATAAATTATTATATAATTCATATGATTAATGTTATGTTGCTTCTGGTTACAATGGCAAACAGCAAACTTGCAAAACACGTTTTGTTTTACCTTACAAAGTTTTAAGTCTCACAACACGTTCAATAGTGTAATGCAATCTAATTTCCAATGCATTGGAGGTAAATTGTTGTCTTCTATTAAGACTAAAGATCCATTTAAAATATTAGAAACATGATCTTTTCACTTGTAACAATGTTTAAGCACAGATATGTATTCTTTATACCAACATGGTCAAAAATGTTGCTTCAACTATTAAAAATGTTAATGCATAGATACACAATATGTTTTAATATCAAATAAAGTTTATCTATAAGTAACTCCATAATTAAACAATCAACTATAAAATGTCTAGAAGTAAGAAGTATTCATGAGAATCATTGGGCATTGGAAAAATAAGACAAGAATTTAATATAATTTCTATTTCAGTTATTAAAACTATGAGTGACTTACCTTTTAACCAAGATTCTTTTAATGTTTTATTAATTTCTTGCTTCCCAAATTCTTATAAAGTTTGGGGAGTACGCCAAGATGAAATATTAATTATTTGTCTTCATTTGTTAATTTTTTTTTTAAATTTTGATGATTTTGACCTTTACCTTTTCTAAGTCGGATATAAAATTAGTTTTAATGTTTACAAACAAAAAATGTAGCTAACTGCGTCGCAAAAGCATATTGACAATTGCGTACCATTTTTTTTTCCAAGTTACGTCCAATTATGATCCAAATTCTTTGCGTATTTGTTAATATATTTCTAACTACATGTTCCACTCAGTTCCGTTTGTGCGCGTTTCATCGCCTGTTGGCAGGTTCCTAATTTGATTGCGATTATTGCTGACCATGACATCAATTTGAGACCGTACGTTGTAAAGGATAATATGCACGTATTGTATACTTTACGATTTAAGCAATGCGGTATGTAAGGGTTTTTGAGCATATACTTGCATTTTTCAAATGCGGCTGGCTCTGTTTAACTCTTTTTGTAATTTTTGCTGTTTGGGTTTTCTTGCCCAGTTTTATTTTATAACCAAAATATATGTATTTTTTGACGTTTCATTTTTTCATCACAAATGTATTAGTCTTGGTAATTTAATTATGAGCAATTTTATATTTAATGTATTAATAAAGTTTTAAGAATAGTTAAATTCAGAATTGCAGAGTTGGTTATTTGCTTCTAATTTTGCAAAAGATTGTATCAAATTTATTACAAAATGTATATTTTTTACTCAACCTTTAGCGCAAAAAACTTCTAAATCACATTGAATAAAACTGTAATATCAGTAGCTGTTAATAACTTTGATGTTATTAAATCTAATTGATATTGTTAATTTACTTTCCGATTCTAGAAGTTTTTAATTTTAAAACTTAAAATTTTAGATAAATGAAGTCAAGTTTTTAAAAAAATGTCTTGTATATTTTGAGTGTATCTTTATTAATAAAAGATTCAGTTGCCAAAGCGTTCAAATTGCTAATTTAAATTGATCAAGAAATAAAAATAGAAATGTTATCAGATATGTCAATGTAAGTTAAGTGTAGACTACGCCAGGTATAAGCTTTGGTATTTTGTTTCTTTAATGTATAAATACGCATTGTTAGCTACACAATGAGCGAAAGAAACATACTATTTACTCAAAAACGGACAAAATTCAGATTTTAGTGAGTAGATTAAAACCTATAAAATATATAAATATATACAATTGTCTTTGTTTTTTTTAACAAATGTGTAAAATCGGTATATTCTTCGTATATTCTTTAGAATCGTACTTTTGAGAAGTAGTAGTAATCAAATTTATACAATATACATACATACAAAATTAAAAAAAAAATATACATATTAAAAAGTAAAGTAAAAATTAGTATGAATATGAAAAAGATTATCGACCAAAATCTTTCCGTTCATGAGTATGATTATAGTAGTAAAAAAGATAAAATATAGAAGTTTTGTGAGTTACAAAAAAAAGTGATATTAAAAATTAAGAGAATATGTTTAAAGATGGATTTAGATGGAAATTTATATTTAGTAATTTTTTATTGATTTTGAGGAATAGCGAGTTTAGATATTATTTTCACGTTAACAAATCTGTTGCATAATTTTTTAGTCAGTTTTGAGTGACGTTTGAAAAGTGGTATAATTTGCGTTAGTTCATATAGAGACTCATTATTAATGTTCTGTAAGGAATTATTAAGATGAAGTATTTTAGTGATACTCTCAATAGCTGATCGTTCTGCAACGTGCAGATTACTTAGAGTTTTTTTACAGCATTGTGGAAAAATAATTGATGTATAATCTAAGAGAGGTCTGCATATAGATTTATAAATATGTGTAGCTGTTTTTTATATTTATATCTTTGTCTCTATAGGTAAATCGGAAATGTTTTGCTCAAGTTATGCATTTAACATTTAGATTTTATAGTACGGGAGTGGGGTTTAAAAGATAATTTATTATAAAGAAACACGCCTAGATATTTGCATGTTGGAGATAGTTGAATTGTTTCATGGCTCAGGTAAATATTCGGTGAGTTTCTTGATATACCATCGTATATCAAGAAACCTTACCATCGTAAGGATTGGCATAAAATCTCTATGTATTGAATCATGTTTCAATATGTTTGGTTAAAGATTGTAAGTGCTGAATGGAATGTTCCAGATTATTTGCATGATATAACAGCACAGTGTCGTCGGCATATTATAGTATGTACATTTTTGGATTAAAGTGTTGAACCACGTCCAATATATCACTACAATATAGATTATACAATAGTGGTGACAATGGAGACCATTGCGGAACGCTCTTGGTTAGGAAAAAAAAGGGAGAAAAAGAGTTTCTAACTTTAACACGTAGATGTCTATTTTGAATTAATTTTTCTTTTGTGCAAATTAGGTAAGGAGGAACTTGCAGTAATGACAGTTTGTACAGGAGACCTTTTAACCACACAGAGTAAAAATCTTGTTTATGTGAAGAAACAATGCTGACGACTGTCCGCTCTCAAGGTAAGTTGTTGAATGTTGGAGGTAATAATAGATTTGTTTAAAGAAAAACCAAACTGATGGGTAAGTATATTGGGTTGTACAATTTTTGCTTAATGTAAGATTTAAGGATTTTAGCTATAACTGGAAGAAGTGTAACAGGTCTATAATTGGCTGCAAAAGTAGCATTTAAGTTATTTTTTTAGTATGCAGATTACTATTCTACACTTAAATTCCGTAGGAATACATTGATTGGATAAGCAGAAATTAAAGATTTTGATTATATGGATGAGGATATTATTGTGTAAGCATTTTGGGATTTTTTGGGAAATATTATCTAAACCTGGAGATAAATTTTTACCAGCTTTTAAAATTAACAAACAATTTATCTTCTGTTATTAATACATTGTTAGACGTTTGGTATGGGGTTTTAAAATAATTGTCATACCAGTTATTTATCCGTTTTTGTTTGTTATAGTCACCATTTACGCTAAAGCTGAACGCTTTTGTAAAATAATTAGAAAAAATGTTTGCAAAGTTTTGATCAAGTTCATGTAGTTTGTTAGTATTTGAATCAATTATAGGTTGCATTTTGAGAGATGAGGATATTTACTCAGTTTTTTGTTTGTTATTTTTGTCATTTGTAGTTGCATATTAACGTATAAATATTTTTATTCAGTTCGTTAAATTTACGTCTGATAGTTGCGTCTTCAGTTTCTATATAATCTTTGTATATCTGTCTTTTTTATGAGTCTAAGGGTAAATTGATAACATGGAGGAAGTAGGTAATTAAAATAGGTTTTCTTTTTTAGAAGCAGGTTGTTTTTAATTGAGTTGGTTAGTTTTCCTAAAAAACTTAATAGTTCAATATTTTGGTTGAAGTAATAGTAGGATTGGTTGTTATATACTTTCTCATGTCTTTGTTTTTTAATGTCGCATAGATCATATGGCTAAATATATTCTATAAGATTAGGGATAGGAGAAGTTTGAATATTTAGTTTGAATTGAGTAGCTGGATAGGATAGAATTTATTAGCCGAATTATATTGTTTGTGGCAAGTAACAGATTTGGTGTAGAGCTGGGATTGTTAAGCATGATAAAAGTAAGAGTAGCAATTACTTGAAAGTCAGAGTTATTTTGCAACTGTGATAGGTGTCTTATTTTTGCCGCTTTGGGATTAAAATCACCAATAATAGTTGCATACTTGTATAGAGAGGTTTTAACAAATATACTATCTTCTGCATTTGAGTGAAGATGAATATAAACCAAAAAAATATCAATTTTTTTTGTTATAAAACACTATAGTGAAATGTAACGTATCATTTAATAAATTATTTATTTTAAGAGGATTTGCTTTGCCCAATTGGACAAATGAATTTGCCAGGACTAATAATCCACTTCTGTAATTTTGATCAAAAATAGTGGCAAAGTTTTGAATTAAAGACCAATTTTGAAAATTTATTTTTTGTTTGAATTTAGTTTCTAGAAACATAGCACACAAAATATTTTGATTAAGAATATGATTGTATATAAAATGGAATTTAGGGTTAAAGGAATTTATGTTAGAGTATAGGAATTTTATATATCGGAACAGTTGATTGAGGTGCGTCCATGTCATTTAAATAAAACATTAGTATGTGCATTTGGTTGCCGGAAATTGTGACAACTGTGTCAATATTATAAGAATGAATAAATTTTTGATTAAGTTTTTTAATTAGTTCTTGTCTGTTAGTATGTTTGGAAGAACTGATTTTTGTTACATACAATGAAATTGTCAAAAATGGTTACGAATGAGTGTTGTTTGTTTTATTCTTGTCTATGTCCACACTTTTTTTATTTGTAAAAATTATTTTCATATTTGGGATTCCTTCTTTTTTTTTACATTTAGTGCTCCAGGCGCAGTTTTCCGCCCAGTTTTCTGCATGCTGTACATTTTTAGGGTTGTTGTGAGGTGCATTTGTTTGTGCTGTGTGACCCATTGCATGTTGCACATTTGATTTCAGTGTTGCAGTTCTCAGTCGTATGTGTAAATGAGTTGCATTTACTACATAGCATTGGAAGTGGTAGTGATGGTAAGCGTTCACAAGTTGAAAAATGTTTATGTCTGTAGAAAAGTCCATGTTGTACGAGTTTTTCATATGATAATATGCATCCAGTTATTATACTCGTCATTCGGGTAGCTAGACCAGATGCTCTTGAAATAATGCGTTTGCAATATCTGTGAGTAATATTGTTGTTGTTTAATTGATCGCTAATTTCTTTTTCTGTCAATTCATTATCAATACCGGCAATAACGCATGAATATGTAGCTTGTGGGGTTTTCTTTTTATGTTCCGGTCTTGGTAATAATTTTTTTAAATTATTTCTGATATTAACTAATTTTAACTTGTTTAAAATAATAATAATTTTTTGTTTGTTTGTATTTGTTTTCACAATAAATCCAGTTTTACTGTTAAGTAGAATATTCCGCTGTCCTATTTTTTTTTTTTCCAAATATCTACAATTTCATATCTTGACAATGGATTTTTTGTTGTAAATAAAAATGTGTTGTATTGTGTTTTTTTTTTGGTTTGTGTAATGTGAGTCGAAGGTGTAATGGGCTAGCATTGAAGCGAAACCCAAATGACAACCTCGCCTGCACGTGGTACACCCTGCTAGAAAACTAAAGAGGCAATGTCGACCGAACATCTACCGGAATAAGTAGTTCCCTCCTACAAGCCAACAGCTTCGGGTGGAAGAGCGAGTAGGAGTAAGGGCACCTACTTAACTTAGGAAAGAGAAATCAATCTTAAATGCGGACAAATTTTAATGCAAAAGTTGGCAATGAAAAAGTTGTAGGATGTACTGGCGGTTACGGTCTGGGAGAAAGAAATGATAAAGGTGACCGTTTGATACAATTCTGCCAAAATAAAGACCTTACAATAGCAAACACACTCTTCAAACTACCAATGAGAAGACTGTACACGTGGAAATCTCCAGCGGATAAACCAGAAAAAATTGTAAGAAACCAGATAGACTACATCCTTATAAACAACCGTTATAAGAACGCAATCAAGTCTACAAAAACATATCCGAGTGCTGACATTAATTCCGACCATAATCCGATAGTAGCTAAAATCAACATAAAGATGAAAAAGATAACAAAATATCAAAACAACTATATAGACACAAAACTCCTCAAGGACCCAAAAATTCATCATAGGGTTTAAGGGATGGTAAACGAGTATATGAGAACCACCAATACAACAAGTGAAAACAGCATACAGGATAAGTAAAGATGTATCCAAACAGGATTGGAAACAATAACTAAAGATCAGATAGTAAATAGGAGTGGCAAAAAGAAAAAGCCATGGATAACGACAAACATCTTGGAAAGCATAGAGAAACGAAGGAAAAACAAAAACAACGTTGAAGAATATAAGAGAATACACAAACTAATACAAAAAGATATTTAAAGAGCTAGGGAACATTACCTGACCGAACAATGTACAGAAATAGAGGCAATGGAAAAGAGATTTGACTGGTACCACATGCATAAGAAGATAAAAGAAATGACTGGATGCAAGAAATATAATAATACTGGTAATGTACTCAAAGATACAAATGGACGTATAATAGTTGATATAAAGGTTAAATTAAAGAAATGGAAGGAATATGTGATGGAACTATTTGATGACGTAAGATATCCCAAGCCTACCATAGAACAACACAAACCTAAAAATACTTAGAACAGAACTAGAACATGCCCTAAACTCCATAAAGTCTGGAAAATCTGTAGGTCCCGATGAGATACTGGTAGAACTTATCAAACTTTTTGATGAAGAAGCAATAGATATCCTCTTAGACCTTTTCAACATCATCTACTATAAAGGAGAAATCCCTAAACAATGGTTAACGTCGACCTTTATACTTTTTCCCAAGAAAACGAACGCAAAAGAATGCTCAGAATACAGAACAATCGCGCTCATGAGCCACACACTGAAATTGTTTCTCAAAATAATTCATAAGAGAATCAATAAGAAACTCGAAGAAGACATAAGCAACACACAGTTTGGATTTCGTGCGGGACTCGGAACAAGAGAAGCGTTTTTGGGATCAACGTTCTATTCCAACGTTGCTTGGATATGAACCAAGATGTGCTGGAATGTTACATTGACTTTGAAAAAGCATTTGACAAAGTAAGACACGACAAACTACAACAGATATTAATTAGTTAAAACATCGACTTGAGAGACGTAAGAATAATTAACAACTTATACTGGGGTCAAAATGCAAACATAAAAGTAGAAAATCAATTAACGGAGGAAATAGAAATTTGCAGAGGAGTAAGACAAGGATGTATTTTATCACCAATGTTATATAACTTGTACAGTGAAGCTATTTTTACGGAAAGCATGGAAGAGGAAATGACGGGAATTATTATAAATAGAGAAGCGATCAATAATATAAGATATGCTAACGACACAGTCCTATTAGCCAGCAATATAACAGACATGCAACAACTAGTCAATAAATTAAATGATCGTTGCAACGAATATGGACTGAAAATTAACTACAATAAAACCAAAATTATGCTAGTCACAAAATCTTTACAAAACTAAAACTAGTTAAATCTAAGAATTGGAAACACCATAATAGAAAATGTACAGACATATAAATACCTAGGGGCATGGATGGAACAAACGGGAGACATAACAAGAGAAATTAGATCGAGAAAAGAGGTAGCAAGATCTTCTTTTACGAAAATGAGAAAGTTATTCATAAGCCGAGATATTAACATAGAGCTTAAAATAAGAATGCTGCGATGCTACGTTTTCTCCACGTTGCTTTATGGGGTGGAAGCATAGACGCTGAAAAAATGGCACATGGACAAACTGGAAGCTTTCGAAATGTGGTGTTACCGAAGAATGTGGAGGATCTCGTGGACTGATAGGGTTACCAACATCGAAGTCCTAAACAAAATGCAAAAGGAATGCAAAATCATTCACACCATTAAAACAAGAAAACTACAATACTTAGGACATATAATGCGAGGCCCCAAGTACAAACTTCTGCAACTGATAATACAAGGGAAGATAAACGGGAAAAGGAACATTGGCAGGCGACGAACGTCTTGGCTCAAAAACTTAAGAGAATGGTTTGGCTGTACCAACATCCAACTGTTCAGAGCTGCCGCCAACAAAGTGTGCATTGCCATGATGATAGCAAATCTCCGATAGGAAAAGCACTAGAAGAAGAAAAATGTGAGTCGATTTATTAATTGTTGCAGTTATATTGGATGTATTTGGTGAGTCTGCCATTAAGTTGCTTGCATTAATAATAACCTTTGTGCGATTTGCAATCGGTATTTTGTTTTCAATATTTGATGAAGAAAAATGTTTTTTAGTTCTATGTTTTTGCGTAAGTTTTTGCGAGGAGTTATCTTTTTTTCTTCGGTGGCTTTCTTTGCTTGCGCTTGGTTTGTGGGTACGGCCGTGAGTCTTCAGTCTCCGTTGCACACGTTAATTCTTTTTCAGAATTTCATGTAAAGGACATGTTGAGGGTGTTTTTTCTTAATGAAAGAATTACCAAGTAACACTAAACTTGCACCGTGATAGAACAACTCAATTTTAATTTGTTATCATTTGATTTTGTGGAGCACATAATAAGTCGACTGTATTCTACTACAATTGGCAAGCGAATGGGCACTTTGCTGTAAATATATTTTTAAAGTATTTTATTAGATCTTTTAAAACGTGTTGACAATAACGACTAATGAGAAACTAAGTGAAAAAAAAAAAGCGGCAGAAGTAAATAGAAAAGATTAGTTAAAAAAAGCTTTGGAATAGCTTTTGTGATTAGAAGTGAGAAACTTGTGCTTAAACAAAATATTTATCTTTGCATTCTTATCTACAGTGCCACAATCAAACAACGTTTATCAAACTCATCAAAACTACAAAAATTTAAATTGATCAAATACTGGTTAAAGTCTACAAATATGTCAATTTTTTTATTTTTTTTAACACGTTTAAAATTAGTGATGTTTGTATTTATAAAATATAATGTTCTTTAAAGCCCTTTGCGTGTCATTATTTTTGATCTGATGCATAAATGTTATATTATGTATTTTCTATTCACTTTAATTTGCATTTTAAATCACTATTGAATTGTCAATTAAGTAATTTGTTGCAAAATATTTTTAGTTTTACAAACAATCGTGAAAAAAAAACTCGGGTTGGAAAGGAAATTCATATTTAAAGAACAAAACAAGCTCAAGGTGCATTGAACATTCACATGGTATCAGCTGAAAACAGTAATTATGTTTTTACATTTAATTTAGAATAAGTTTTAGCGTTTTAAAACTGAGCATTTTAGTCGTTTACTACAAATAAAATGTATTTTTATAACTTTGATATTTATAGCTTTTACAATAATATAAGATACATGTTCATGTCGGATAAAACGGAGGAGTCTTAGGAATTTTATGAAATTGGGGCATGTCATATTAAAGATCTGACAAAACATGTTTTTAATTATAGTCAAAACATTATCTATTCGGATTGTTGCACCGACCAGAATAGAAACAACATCAATTGAGCAGAGATTCATTTAAGAATCAGAAATGTCTACTGCTTGTATTGACCACAGGTTTTTAGTATCTAGTCACAGTTATGTACATGCCAAATAACGCCGATTTTGGTATTATTAAATCAAAAGCTAAATAAAAAAAACGGAATTGTTAAAAAAACAAATGCGTTTTAGATAACAGAAATGAAGCAAAAAAGTTTTTTTATTCAAACTTTAGAGGATTGTATTTGCAAAAATAAATTTTGAAATATGGTGGTAAGTTTTTTTTGTAAGCTGGCTCATCTTCTGTTCTGACTTTTTTTTTATTAATTTTGGTTTTACTATTTTTCAATCTTATTGTTAAATTTGTTTTTTGACTAACTTAATTTTTTTCCACAAATCTTCATTTTTTTTTCATTTTTTTAAATTTTTTGTTGCTTACATCTTTAAGAATTTTTTCTTAAATTTTTTTTTTCTCCTACCATTGCTTTTGTTCTCACTTTTGTACATCTTTTTTAGTTTTTTATCAAATTAATTCAAGTAGATTAAAACAAAAGATGATTAATTATTGTTGTTCTGGTGTAAACGATATAAATGTAGAATTTGTTAAAAATAACCAATTTTTTTATAAATTCAGACTCGATACCGAGCTGCAATTTACAGTTTGGTTTGGTTTAAGAACTACGCCACGGAGTACTATCTTCCACTACTTGTTTTGCGCCCGTCACGAGGTCTGTCACTATTTTACAAATGTTTGTGTCTTATTCTTCTCGTGTTAGATTAATGACAGGCTATTTTATTTACACAGTTTGCTTACTAACCCCACAATTTTTAAGACTAATTAGCATTTTTTACAAGTGCACAAAAAACAATTCTACTTTTTTCATAAATATATACAAGCTTAGCCAAAATTATCGAAACATCTAAATAATTTTCGTAAACCGTAAAAAAGTTATCATTTAAGTATATTTTTAATATACAGAGTTTGTTTTATTATGAAAATTTGATAAACTTATTTTTTCCAAATAGAACACCCTGTATATTTTTGTAATTTTTAATTCTAAGATAAATTTTTGTAAAAATAATATTTTTATAAAATGCATCATTTTTGAGTTAAAAGCAATTAATTCAAATTTCTGAAATTCAAATTTAGAACATTATCCCTGCGAACATATACATTTATTTTTTCAAGCCACCTCTAACACAAACTCCTCATAAATATATGCAGGTTTAGTCAAAATTACCAAAACACCTAAGTAATTTTTCAACCGTAAGTTATTTCAAAAAAGTTTCAAACAAAAGTTTTTTGGTTTTCATCAAGTTTTCGTTGAAGTATATTTTTAATATACGGGATATTTATTATATTCAATAAACTAATTTTTTTAAAATAAAACACCCTGTATATTTTTACATTTTTTTATTCTAAGATTAATTCTGTGTATTTTTTGTAAAAATAACATCTTTATAAAATGCACCATTTTTGAGTTAAAAGCAATTAATTCAAATTAAGAACATTATACCAAAAACTCATTTATTTTAACCAAACAAATAAAAAAAACGACAATATCAAAAACTAATAACAAAACTATTTATAAATAACATACTTTTTTTGACAAATGTGCAATATGTGTTTATTATTATTATTGATGACGTAAATACACATGGGTTATGTGTTTGATTTAAATCTTTTTTTTTTTCTTATTTTATAAGCTAATGCTTACAGCAAATTACAAATCAATCTAATTAACAGTGACCTTTTCGTCCGCATTGGGATATTGTCCCTATGCTATTAAAGTATTAATCTATTAAAAAAAATAGGAGATCGGGAGTGATTTCTTCCAACCCACGAGACGCCCGCCGCCTACATCCGAGAAGACACATGTCAATTCGAACTCGCCTACCATTCCGGGATTCAATTACGTTCTTAATTGGAATCAATCACTTAGATTAACGGCCGGAAAAGACACTTTTTTCGTAACCCCCCGGATACACGTTTAAAAAAGAATTAGTCAGATTACATAAGGTCACATAACATAGATCAATGCGAATCGGAGTATGTTAAAGACACCGCTTATGATTGCGATGGCATCGTCGATATCAAGGAGCGTTCTCAAAATTCGAGATAAGGAGATAGAGGGAGAGTTTGCTCGTCCGCCTCCTTTTGGAACAATCGGATTGTCAACTTCAAAGCCTTACAACACTTGATGCGAGAGTTTAGCGCTTATTGAATGCGCGTATAATGCATGTCTATCCCATGTGTACAATATTCCTGAATCCGGGTCTATTGTTCCTACTTATTAGGCCCCCATTTAAATCCACGCGAATCATTATTATTAACCCCCTTGGTTTACATGCAAACAGAGATATGCCAATTAAAGATTGCATTATCTAAAAACTAGATCTGAGGATTTATAGGATTTATTCATTAATCCACAATGGGATTATATTAATAAAATTATTGTTCGCCGCCACTGGCCATTATTTATTCAATCGGTGCTTCTTTCATAATTCATTCATTAATTCATATCGGATGCATTTATACATTGTGCGAGCGGATCTTCATATCTCCCATGTCCATTTTAATTGATGGTTTCTCTATGATGTATCGATAATTGTCGAGTGTCGGGACCACCCGCATCTCGCTGTATTTGCCGTCGAAAGGCAACAGCCGACTGTTAAGGAGCAACAACACGTCTCATAACGAGATTTACCACTCCAGATATGACAAAGCGATCATCAATTAGACAAGCATGGTCATTTGTCACATGTCATTGGCGAATTCTGATATAACCATCTAACCCTTTCGGGGCCGGATTAGTATAGTCGACCAAACGAATTTAGTGATCTACATCTTGCCCATAGCCGAGGGCTTCTGCAGAATTGATTAATGAAAATTTGCAAAAAAAATGTATTGCATTAAAGAATATAATTATTTATATTTGCTACACAATAATATTATCATAAATAACATCAGAAATTAATTAAGCAAACGATTTGTTGTGTGATGATGTGAATTAACTGTATTTATTCTGCATCTGTTTGTAGACGCGAATTGAATATAATTGTGCAATCGAAATCCTCGCTTATTATTATCCCATAGCATCTATCCGTGTTTAATTATCTATACATCCATCTGTGTTAATTACAATTGTTGTAAACATATTCTCAGTTGATTGAGATTCTATACAGCATCCTCTGTTAAGCATTTGTGATAATAATACATCAACTTATGCAGAAAATTACTTACTACTTGTTCGAGTTTCGGTGTGGATTAGACGTACGTCTTGCGTGAACGATAATTAACTCCCCCTACAGAAAACCAAGCGAGGCGCTTTAGAATTGAAAAGTGGGTGGTTCGGGTTTCATCTTTGTATTGCCATCGAATCTATTATTAAATGATTGTAATAATTGAGCGAAAATGATATTAAGCTTATTTGTCAAATTATTGTTAATTGTGTAAATGATGTATTGCCATATTTGTTCTCTCAAAACTTCCCTTTTGGGTATGATGTTACTTATATACATTTGTTCTGTATGACTTAATAATAATAATATATTTATTATCCAACAGTTCTAAAAACTATTAACAGGATAATGTTAAAATAAACTATAAGTAATTAAATTGTAAAAAAAAACAACAAATTAAATTGTAACAAATCAAAATACAAAAAAATGAAAACATCTACTATAAGTCAAATATCCAATGAAAATTAACTCACATAAACCAAACACAAAATAGAAACAAAACTTACATGTTATAACATATACAATTACAGTATTTAATATTTCTATGTATTCTATATGAAATCATAAATATAGTTATCGGAATAGCAATTTTAGTTTAAAGTTAATAATATTTACATAACAATATTATTCAACTTTTTACATAATTCAGAGCAGGATATACAAAAAATGTCAATTTCGGAACAATATCTATTGACGTACTCACACATAGAAAACAATGGTGAAGATTGACGATGCGTTGTGTTGGTCTTATTAATATAAAAAGTGTGCCTGAGTCTACTATTAATTCTTGGAACAACAAAGTTTAGTTTATGCAACAAGTTTGTATCTTTTATTTTAAAATGTATTAGTTTGTATATAAACAATACATGGTTAATAATGCGTCGAGAGTTTAGTGATTGTATGTTGAATTCATTTAACAATTGGGATTGAGGATAACCACGTTCGGGATATACATTGTGTGCACGATAATATAATGCTTTCAAAAATTTTCTTTGCATCTTTTCTACTTCTTCCATAAACGTTTTTTGTTTTGGATGCCATATAATTGATGCATATTCTAATTTGCTTCTAATAAAAGCGTAATAAAAACTAATTAAAGCTTTAGTGCCAACAAATGGTTTAGTATTGCGAAGAATATAGCCTAGTATTTTATAGCATTCTTTTGATATTGTATTTATATGATCAGAAAAAGTTAGTGTGTTGTTAAAAATAACTCCTAGGTCTCTGAACAATTCAACCTTTGTTAATTCAGATTGGTTAAGAGAATAATTAAATCTTTGAGTAAGACGATTACGACTAATTGACATAACTTTACATTTAGTGATGTTTAGCATTAAACCATTTTTACAACTCCAATTTGTTAATAAATTTAAGTCATTTTGTAGTGCTAAAAAATTATGGTTATTTACTACCGTTCTAAATATTTTTAAATCGTCTGCATATATAAGCGTTGGTGATGAAATATGGTCAACAATATCATTTACAAACAGTAAGAATTTTAGTGGCCCAAGGATGGATCCTTGAAGTACACCACTAGTTGAGATAAAAATTGTCGATTTATATCCCTGATATTCAACAATTTTTTTTCTGTTGTAAAGATATGACGCTATTAAGGAAATTACATTGTTATTTAATCCAAAGTTATGCAGTTTTTTGATTAAATTGTTATGCTGTACTTGATCAAAGGTTTTGGAAAAATCAGTATAGATTACATCAACTTGATGACGGTTATCCAAAGCCTCAGACACTGCATCAGTAAAACAGCATAAGTTAGTAGTGGTCGATTTTCCACTAACAAAACCATGCTGTTGGGGACACAAATAGTTTTGTGTGTGATTGTATATAACATTGTACAACATAGTTTCAAATATTTTAGCAAAGTTGTTAATTAAGGAGATTGGCCGATAATTAGTTATATCAGCAGCATTTCCATTTTTAAAAATTGGTGTAATTTTTGCCAATTTCCAGCATTCAGGAAAGATTCCGGAGTTTATAATTTGGTTAAAAATGTGCAGCAGTGGAGTAACTAGAACAATGTGACAATCTTTAACTAAGAACGCTGGAACGTTATCAGGTCCCATAGTAAATTTGGACTTTAAAGATTTGCAAGCAGCTAGATAATCGTCTTTTGTAAAACATTTTATAAACAACAACGGTTTGTTGTTTAGAAGTGTAAAACTGTCAAAAGGGCAGCTTTGTTTTGCAAAAACAGATGAAAAATGTTCAACAAATGCATCGGTAATTTTTTGTGGGGAGTCAAAAGTCTTATTATTTTTTTGTAGTATACCTGGTATTCTAGATTTATTTTTCCGTTTATTAATAAATGACCACATTTTTTTGGATCTCTGGTTATATCTGTTTCTATATTTTGTATATATAATTTAAAATCAGTGTCAATACAACGCTTTACAACATTACGCTGGGTTGTGAACCTATACTTATTAAAATGATTTTTGTTTTTATTATACAATCTTCGAAATTTAGTTTTGCGTTTAATATGGTCAATTGTATTATGACTAAACCAAGTAGGATATTTTTGATTTTTAAATGTTTTTTTGGGCACAGTAAGTTGAAAATGTTCATATAATATATCATAAAATCTTTGGCAAGCTATTTCCGGATCCGCACTTAACAATACATTACTCCAATCAGTTGACACTATTAGCTCATATAGTAAACTAAGATTAGCTTTTTTGAAATTGAACACAAATTTATCCGACTTAAAGCATTTATTGTGGTTTGGTCCAACATGTTCACAATTGATGGATAAAGCAGGGTGGTGAGCGTCTTCAGGAACCAGTAAGAATTCACTATGTGTTACATTAGTATTAATATTAGACGATGTAATAACTAAGTCTAGTGTTCTATCATTATCATTTCGTATTGAATTAAATTGTTTAGCTCCATTGTAATTAATGAAGTTAAGTAGGGCATTAGACTTGGTGCAGTTTGTCATTGGAAACATTGGAATATTAAAATCCCCAACTATTATAAATAAGTCGTCTAGTAGAGTATATTGTTCAAGTTTTTGAAATATAGCCTGATATATAATTAAAGGGGAAGATGGAGGTATGTATAAGACAATAAAATTACAGTACTTAATTCTACTTATGAAAAGTTTAACAATTACAATGTCAACATTAACTTGGTCTAAGAAATCATTGTTTAGATAAATTTGTTCTGTAAGCAAACTTGAAAGAAATGCAGCAAGGGCACCACCGCCTTTTTTACCAGTGTTTTGATCACATCTATAGACATTATAATCATGTGTAAATAATTCATTATTATCTAATGAATCGTTTGCACCAGTTTCTGTAATTAAAACAATGTCTATGTCATCTAAAGCAAGTAAGTTGTTGTAGAATGTAAATGTTTTAGTATTAAGGCCGTTGACGTTTTGATAATAGATGGAGTGGAAGTGTTGGATCACTAGTGGTTTTTTTTAACAATTCTTGGAAGGCCATCTACGTATTTAAGTGCAACCATTTCTCCGTTGTCTTGCTTGGTTCTGAATTTTTCCATTGTTTTTCTACGATTGATACTTTGATACTTAATAAAATATCATTATAAATGCACTTATTCAGTCAAAACAAAGTAAGTGAGTGTTTTTGACTGAAAACATTACACTCAGGGAATCTTAAATTTTTATAATTAATTTAGTCAACAAACTAAATATAATAATACACGTTCAGCATCTACTTATGTTGATGACTATTAAAGAATGTTTACTTATTTTGAATTAATATATAAAAGTCTATATTAATTTTTATTCTAACATTTATTTGTTTTTTAGATTTATAGATGTATATTTATATTCATATTTATGTTATGTGTATGTGACTGAATAATCACAAGTTGATTTGCAATAGAAATGAGGAAAATATTACAAAATATAGTACGTGTTATTATTAACCCTATAGTAAGATGGGACAATACAACATGCATTTTTTTATTTTAATAATAATTGATAATTTATTACTATTTTCGGTGCAAAACAATGACAAAATCAAATTTATTTTATATTTTTTATAAAGATAGCAATAATGTCAATTTTTAAAACTAAAATACTTTAGTAGAGATTGAGGTTCAGAATAAGTTTTCTGTGGTTGTTTAAGGGCAATTTCACGTCAAGTGAGCAGTTCATTTCACGCGACCCTCTCCGATTTAGCTCAAATTTTGTACACTTATTTGAGTACCCAAAATACGACTTTATGCCAAATTTTAGACCTCTAAGTCACATAGTTCGCCTCGTAGAGCCAATTAAATTTTACGGCAATTTTTAAGTTTAACTTTATTTATCTTAATTGCATTTCAGCCTGGAAAAATTTTAGGATAGTCATAACCGATAGGAAATTTCCCAAGAAATCGAATGCAGCGGTCAGATTTTTGTTATCTTGTCCCGCACGCGCAGAAAACGCAAATAAACGTATTTTTTCAAAAAATTGTTTCTCAAAAGTTGCCACCGATTAAGACTCCAAATTTTGGGCAAAGGCAGCTAAAAGTATGTACTTTAAGATGCTTAAATAAAATGTTCCCACACTAGTGGTAATGTTAAATTAAAAACTAGTCTAATATCAAAAATGTTGATTCAAAAATGGTTTTGTGCGTTCAAGAGACTCTAGAGCAAAAATTACCACTAGTGTGGGAAAATTTTATTTAAATTTATTTAAATAAAATTAAAAAAAAATAAAGTGGAATTTAAAAAATTGCCGTAAAATTCAATTAGCTCTACAAGGCTAACTATGTGACCTAGAGGTTTGAAATTTGGCATGAAGTCATATTTTGGGTACTCAAATAAGTGTACAAAATTTGAGCTAAATCGGAGAGGGTCGCGTGAAATGGACTGCTCACTTGACGTGGAATTGCCCTTAATGTATTTATAGATATGTAGTTTGTTAAATGTTTAAAGTGCGAATTAATAAAATTATTATATTGTATTTCAATTGTTAATTTATAACAGTTGAGGTAATATAAAGTTTGAAAGACAATGTTAAGAGTGTCCAGTTGTCACAGTATCAATAGTAATTTCTGGAATTTTCTGCCAAGTATTTTCTAGAATAAGATCTTACGTAGAAATAAACACCAATAACAAAACAGTGCTCAAAAACTTAATCTGTTTTTGGATAGTAAAAAAAATAGAGAAAGAAACAAAAAATCAGTAAAAAAAACAGACAAGCAAAATTTTGTTTTGGAACGTAGCTGGGCTTGACAACAAGGATTAAGAGTTCTAAAAGTATATAAAAACTTGTGATATAATTGGAATGGTAGAGACGTAAATAGATGAAAATGCTAACCGGTATAATAAAAAGAAAAAAAACGGTAGTGCTAAAAGAAGCATAATTACCGGTATAAAAAAAAAAATGAGTCAAGAAGAAGGGGTTATGGAAAATAGAAAATGAGAGAATACAAGAAAAAAACATTTTGATGGTAAAAGAAAAATATAAAGCAATAACAGTATATAGGAGAAGTATGAAAAAAAAACTAAACAAAGTTAAAAACTATAATACAAAAAACTAAAAAAAAATGATTATAGAATGATGGTTAACTTTAACGCAAAAAATAGAAAAAGAAAAAAAATCAAATAAGATAGCTTTACAAGAAACACTGAATGAAAGAATACCACAATAAATAAAGAAACATAGGAACTGATAGAAATAATAGAAGAGAAGAGCTGAACATTTTTTTTTCCTAAGTTACAATTCTATATTGCATTACTGATTACGCAGTAGCATAGTAAAATGACAAAAGTACATGTAAATTCAACAATTACTTAAAAAACTTAAAGCAAAACATATTGAGCTTATTCTATTAAATGTATTCAATATGTTTGTTCTAGTTTAATTGTAAGTCAACAATTACACCAAGAAATTAAGAGTGATCAACAATATTAAAATTAATATCAGCTACCTGAATTTGATTTGGCAATTTTTGTTGGCATCCGTCTGCATAAAAGAATACGCAGCTAGATTTTTGTTCATTTAAAAATAAACAGTTATTGTGAAACCATTTCTTGCCTGCCATAATAATATCTTGACCTACAGTTAACACGCAGTTGAAACTTTTGGCATGAACCACTATATTAGATTCATCAGCATAATTGATAATCTTTGAACATTGATATAAATCACAAATCTGATATAAATCATTTATATAAATAATAATAATAATAATCTTTTTATTGACTTCAAAAACACATACTTAAAAAGAAGAACAAGTACAATAAATGATAAAGAAAATGTAGAAGTAAATTAGAAACTAGTTCAGTTAACCATTTGATGGTTTCCAGAAAAAACTGAAAATAACAGAAAAAAAAAAGTAGGATACACACAAACGTTTATAAGTTTGTAACTAATGATATTATAACAATGTTTTTTTTAATTGCGCCGTAGTTGTATGTCTAAAAAGCCTTTAATATAAAAATAATTAGTAGCTTTAACAATGTTATAGGAAAAAGAATGCTTAAAAATTTCCGTTCTGAAACGTGGAGTAGTTAATAGACCTCTATTCCGAATATTGAAGTTGTGAACATCATTGCAAAATGACACTTTATTGGCAAGATATGGTGGTGTTTTGCTTGTAATAATTTTATGATAAAAACAAATAGAATGTAGTTTACGTCTATTGCCCATATTTAACCAATTTGTTTCTTTTAATTTGTAAGATATTTGTTAGTGTTTTCTAATGCCGTATATAAACCTCAAGCAAGATTTTTGCATTTTTTTAATTTGATTTCTATCAAATGCATCAAGACAATTGCTATATACTACATCACAATACTTAGTGACTAAGTACTAAAAAGTCGCATAGTGTTGTTTTTATCTTTGTACTCATTACATGCCAATGAGCATATAGCGATTTAAGTGACATATAAGCTTTTCCAATCATTTTTAAAACTTGTGTTTAAATCGAAGAGTAGGGTCTATATGTAATCCCAGGTTTTTATAACATTTTAAAAAAGTCATAATTTGTTGATCAATGATTAGCATCATATTGTTTTCTACAAACTGTCTATTTTTTTTATTTCTAAAAACTATTACTGCAGATTTTGATAGATTAATTTTAAGTCTATAATTTATTGATGATTGAATTAATCTTTCTAAGTCTTGATTAATTATTTTTTGCGCACTATTTAACTCCGTTTTATCAAAAAAATAATATAATTGAGTGTCATCAGCATATGCGTGATACTGACAGTTTGCTATAGATTTCGGTAATTCTGAAGTATAGATGGTGAATAAAAAAGGACCCAAAATAGATTCCTGAGAAACCCTTTTACTTACTATGACAGATGACAATATTTCATTTCCTATGCGTACACTTTGTGAACGATTTGTTAAATATGAAGTTAACAATGCTATAGCCTTTTCACTTAAGGTCAGGAACCGTAACATTGACCAAAGAATTTTATGATCAATAAGATCAAAAGCCTTTGAAAAGTCAAGCATAACTAAAACAGTCAATTTGCTTTTATCTACAGCGCCTAAAATATCATCTGTAATATGTGTTAAAAAAAATGTATAGACCCAAGGTACTCCCTTGCAGAACACCAATATTAAACAGTTTAATATCTGATTTATGTACAGATTACAAATTAGACAATACTACTTTTTGTTTTCTATTATGTAGAAAAGACTTTATTAAATCCAAAGCTTTTCCTCTTACCCCAATATATTTCAATTTATTTTTAATTATTGAGTGATTTAAACTATAAAACGCCTTAGAAAGGTCAAGAAATATTCTACATAAAATTTTGTGACCTTCCAAGACGTTTAATATTTCCTAAACGTATGATACTATTGCAGTTTTTTTTTAATTGCCTAGTAACAAACCCTGTTAAAATTTATAAAACAAATGTTATGTTTTAAAAAATTAAATAACAGTTTGTTAATAATTATTTCAAAAACTTTGAAAAAAATGACAGTAAGTTTATATGCTTGTAATTACATTTTCTTTTTTATGCAGTGGTTTGACTAACGCAAATTTGAATGGTGTTGCAAACTTACCAGATAATATAGCAATATTATATAAATGCGTTAAAAAATTTACTAAAACTGATTGCTTTAATAATTTTGTAGATAATCCATCAAATACATAAGAATTTTTGAATTGAAATAATTTTGCAATATCCAACACTTTATATCATGTAGTATGATACATAATGTAATAAGAATATAACATCTGGCTTTTTATTATCCTCCATACTGTAACGTGACTAAGGTTTAGGTTTAAAGCTATTTTTCTAGTGCTCTAGTGTTGATGGATCGTCTTCGATTTCTTGACGAAAATTTTTTTCAATTTGCGGAAGTCTCCCATTTCCTGCAGTTATTTTATGTACACTTCCAGTTTGATGTAAATGTTTGTGAATACGAATAAATGTTTTTTCATTTGGTACTTGTCGGTTTGGATACCTTTCTTGATAAATTCGACGAGCTTTTGTTGCATTTCTATCGGCAACGCCATAAACAAAATGCATATTGCACATCTTGTTATCACTGTAATTATTCATTTTGCTATCACCACGCAAGCAAAATACTACGAATGGGCAAATTAATTGGGTAATAAAGATACTAAGTTCCCGCGATATTGGCTCCTTTTGAAAAAAGGTTATTAAACAACTAAACGACAATTGTCAATAATTCTAATGCATAAAAAAAATGCATGAACGCTGACGACTAGATCAAAAACAAATGTTTTTATTAACAACAAAACATGTTGCTACTTTTTTTCATGTTTTCAATCATAAAAAGCCGTATTTCTCTAAAACGGTTTACGTTAGAGCTTTTGACTATTTGTACCTTTTTTGTGTAGAAAATATTGTAGGTTTACAATGTGCTTTTAGAATGCCAATTTCCCAAGTGTCATAGAAATTAGAGCCATAAAAACCTCACGCAACCCTAAAATCTCCGTCAATGCACATAAAAAAATTGAATAAGCGCTTAAAAATTAGCTAATATTAATGCTAAGATGTGTACAAAAGCTGAGTTGTTGATCTCAAACGATTCCTGAGATATCGTCAAAAAATTAAAAAAAAAAAATTTACACCCATACAGGGTGTTTTTTTTCTTGAAAACGGTGCGTTTGCGGAATTATGTTAATGGGATTTTTTTCTTATAACTAGCTAACCAATTCCACCCTTTATTTTCTGACACATGTTTTGAAACACCCGTTTAAGGTTTTCAATTAAGAAGTGTAATTTTAATTTTTTGTACTAAGATATAAATGTTATTGTTTGACAGTTAAAAAGTAAAATTTATCCCATTTTTAAAAATGGTACATACAATATACGCTTCAACAAAGAATAGAATT
The DNA here is from genome assembly GCA_963932245.1 of Tachinus rufipes. Classification (NCBI taxonomy): domain Eukaryota; kingdom Metazoa; phylum Arthropoda; class Insecta; order Coleoptera; family Staphylinidae; genus Tachinus; species Tachinus rufipes. The sequence goes on from OZ010748.1 coordinate 60,786,094, forward strand.
AGTGAAAATTCACTACAGATATGGTGAAAATTTAGCGGAAACGGTTCGTAAAGTTTGCGGTGTAAATAAAGCAATGTCACAATTAGCAATTGTATAGATAATTAAAAAAAATGAAACATTAGTGAGGTTTAATTGTTGAGAAACCACTTTATCCAAAACAAGTTTACAGTTTGGTGCTGTTTTTGGGCCGATGGTGTGATAGGGCCATATATTTTTGAATAAATGTAGGTAAAACTGTTACAGTCAATGCCCAGCGTTACCGTACAATACTTACAGATTTTTGTGGCCAATACTGCTAAGATGAACGTAAATAATGTCTATTTTTGGCAAGACGGGGCTACATGCCACAAATAAAAAGAAACAATAACACTATTGCGTCAGCAATTTTTCGTGATTCGTGATTTCGCTCAACTGGCCGCCTAAATCGTGTGATTTAACACATCTGGACTTTTTTTCTGAGGCTAACTTTAAAGACAAAGTGAGAATTTGTAACCGCAGCTGTGGCGGCCATTTAAGTGAATTACAAGTAGACAGAAAGTTTCTACTTAAAATTCAACTACAAATATAGTTACATATTATTATTATTATTATTGTGTTTTTTTTTTTTATAAAATAAAAATGACATTTCTTAACGGAAAACTTTTTATTTAAAAAATGAAATACAAAGTTTACAACAACTACACAAGAATAAATCTATTAAACATGATAATAAAATCTTACAGGCAATTGATAGAAAGCAAATTTTTACAAGTAACAGAACAAAAATTGTAATCACAATGTAAAATTATTAATGCTCAAAACATATTTTAATAAACAAATAGTACAAAAATAAAATAAAGAGACATACATTTTGTTTATAAATCTGACAAATGCTTTTTGACAAGTTTTAAAATAAAAACTCTAATAAAATTTAAATTTTTTTTTTTTTGTTTTAAACAAGCAATTGATTAAATATATTTTTAATATACATGTACGTTTTTTCTTTAAATACAACACTTTATATTTTTAAATTGTTTAACTCTTTTATTAGATTAATTTTGAAATTTTTTTGTAAAAGTATTTTTCAAAAATGCATAATTTTGAAGTTATATCAATTAATTAAAACTCTTAAACTTCAAATTAAAAACATTTATTTTTTTATTTTATAACAGAAAAAAATGATAAAAATGCATAAAAATATTTGAAATTTGGCTCTGGAAGAGATTAATAAGTATTAAGTGGTCAGACAAGATCCGGAATGTTTTTTATTCCGGATCTTGTCTGTTGTGTTGAGAAGAATTAAAAAGGAAAAAGCGCTCGTAAGTACATTCATAAAAAAAAGAGCATGCATGCAATCCAAAAAAAAAAAGACAAGACTCATTAATAAATTAAAATCTCTGCTTATTGTAGATCGATATCATAGCAAACTCTTTTAATAATTGCTCATAAGAGACATCCCTATCCGGATAAACTTTGTATTTTCTAAAATATAAGTATTTCAGAAATATTTTCTGCACATTTTCCAGTGCGTTCATGTGACGTGCGTAAAAAGGTCACCAAACACAAGCACAATATGTGAGCTTACTTAAGATAAAAGCCTAAAATAGTTTTATGGCGGCAGTGGCATTAATAAACTCACAAGTATTACGGATAATAAACCCAAGTAGTTTATAACATTCGTTGACAACTTTTTCAACATGTCCATTAAAAGACAGTTTAGAATTTAAAAAAAAACACCCAAGTCCTTAATAGTATCACTCCTGTGTATGTTTTTCAAACCAAGTGAGTAGTTATACAGAGTTTTATTGACGGTTTTACTATACGACATAATATGACATTTGGCAACATTTATTGCAAGACCGTTTGCTGTACACTACGTTGACAAGCGAGATAAATTAGTTTGTTGTTTTACGCAGTCATTAACAGACTTAATAACATTATTAAGTTTGACATTGTCAGCATACACAAAAAAGTTACAGTCTAAAACACTTGCTACTTCATTAATAAATATTATAAATAGAAGTGGTCTCAAGTTGGAACCCTGAGGCACCACGGTTGTAGCAGAAAATGTCTTAGACATACAACCTTCAAACCACACTCCCTGTTACTTAGAAAATAATGGATTATATTAATAACATTAGAAGCAATGCCATAATGGTTTAAATAAACCATAAGCTTGTCAAATGGATCACCATCAAATGCCTTGTTAATATCCGTATAAATTACATCCACCTGACTCTGAAATGTACTGAGTTAGACACATAAGATTAGTTTGATTGTTTAATTTATGTATAAAGCCATGTTGATTAATTGACAACATGTAATTAACACAATTAAAAATATAATCAGAAGAATTCTGTTCAAAAACTTTAGAAAAGTTTCAATTAATGATATCGGTCTATAGTTTGCAATATTTTGGACCTGTCTCCAGATTTAAACATAGAGCAGACCTAAGTTAGTTTTCAACAGTTAGGAAAAACACCCAAAGACAACATTAAATTGTAAATGTGAGTAAGCGGGGCTGCAAAGTACACAGCACAGTTTATAATGATACAACCGGGCACTTGATCATTACCTATTGTTCTTCACTAAAAATTAAATCAACACTGCTACTACACTTTAGATAAGACGAGCATCTGACCGAATTGTACACACTTTTAAGTTTTTGCGCAAATCATTCATTAATTTTCTGAGGGATATCCAAAGTAGTGTTATCCAGCATTTTTTCTCCGGGTATACGAGATTTCTTCTTTTTCTTATTTACAAAGGACCTAAAGCTTTTAGGTTGCAAAAAAATGTTACTTTTAGTAACTTGGATGTAAGTAGCATAAACTATTTTGGACAGATAATTTTAACTGTTGTTTTTTAATTTTAACAGTGTTAATTATGTCTTTGTTGTACCATGCTGGATACTGATTTCCACTGGATACCTGAAATTTTTTAGGAATACATTTATCAAATGCATTATAAAATAGTTTATAAAATATGGCACAAGCATCATTACTGTTGATTGCTTGTATGACCGGGGTCCAATCTATTAACATAATGCGTTTTATCCAAAGTTAAAACCAAAAATGCGTTTGTGGTAAATAATTAATATATTCTACTTGGACTTATCAACCTAAAACTAATTTTGAGTCAAGTTAAATTGTATACATGCATAAGTTTTTGTGATACAATAATAATAAAAAAAAAAAAATTTATAAAATTAAACCCATATAACTTTTTTACGGAAAACAGTTTAAAAATCGGCAACAATCATAAAATACCACAAAACATGAGCTATTTACCTAGTGCATTTAGATTTTTATTTGTAAACTTTATGTGCGTGCTATCTCTAGATGGCAAGTAATTTTTTATACATGCAATAAACTGAATTAATTTCTTGTAACTACATTAGAAAAACTAATTTCAACTAAAATAAGTTATAATAATGCATATATTATACGCACTATGTATATGATAATAACGTTGAAATTTTGCAAAAGTTTTTAAAAAATTGGTTTGTGAATAAATCAACGGCGTGCAAAAGAACAAGATAATGTTTAATTTTTAAAACAATTTTTGTTCTTTTGCAGGCTACTGTTTTATTTACTAGATTTTTTTTAATTTTTTACTGATTTTCAACATTGTTACCATATACGTAATGCATATAATGTATACAATGTTAAAACTTCAAGACAATACCCTGCTGACCATATCCGGTTATAGAGTGCTAACGGGCTCTCTGAGAGGTTTTCCGGAATATATTCCGTTAATTCCGGAAAATACTCGCATGTGCTGTATGTTGGAATCGGTATAAGTTTCAATATCTTTGTCAATAGTTGCTTGGACTCTGTCATCGTAATCAAACACTTGAACAAACATATTTCTATCGGCATCTTTTATTCTCCAATTTCGATGACAATATTTATTAATTTTATGACCAAGCACGTGAATGAATATGGGAAAGTGGTCACTATCATAAAGATATTCTAAGTTTTTCTAATTCAGCATTGCTGCGATACTTGGAGAACAAATGGTAAGGTCAAAAAAGTAGGTATTGTTACCTTTATTTAAGATAACTAAATAATAACTTTTCTGAAAAAGATTGGCTAAGTTACGACTTTGCACATCAGTTCGACTTGAGCCCCACATAATGTTATGAGCATTAAAATTAGCAGGAATAGGGACGGAAGTTGTTCAAGTAATTGATTAATCAAACGAATGTCCAAACTGACATTTGGCGGAATATAAATTGAGCAAATGGTCAGTGAGAAAAGGATATGTAGTTGAACGGCTACTGCTTCTAATGCAGTGTTGACACGGAGTTCTTTACTGAAAATCGTATCACGAACCAATAAAGCCGTTTTACCCTGAGCACGATCAACATTTGCACGATCTTTTCTATAAATAGTATAACCACAAAGATTAACAGAACATTCAACCTTAAAATTTGTTTCCTGCAAAGAAACACAGATAGGTAAATTTTTGGCTAATAATATTTTAAAAGATTTGCAGTGTCAGTTATATCCGTTGCAGTTCCATTGTATAATGGTTGAAACCATTTTTAGAGTTATGGTGCGAACGTAACTTTAACTTTTTGTTTATTAGCGTTTTTTTTGTTTAACTTCTGAATTATCATCTGGGGTAGTAGAACTCCCACTAATTGACATAATTTCATCTGTCAGAGTAGATGGCGCAGAAAAAACTTCCATATCCATCAACTCTGACAACACGTTAATATTGGGGTCAATAGGCGCAGGATCGCTAGAAACCTGCACCTCAGGTGGCGGTAGCCTAGATTGGGCTGCCCTCTTTACAGGCTTTGACTCAGACTGAGCCTTAGCCTGTTTAGGCTTTAATTTGGAAGTCGCCACTTTAGTTAGTTTTGGCCCGATACAAACCAATACCTTAGATGGTTTAGGCTTTAAATAAGCCCCTATCTTAAATGGTTTTGCTTGAAATCCCACTCGTTGTGACATTGGTCCGGATTGGACCATAGTCAGTTTTGGTTTTGAGCTTGATGAGCCCGCAACCGGTTTTTGATCTTTCACATTAGAGTTCTTGTCTTTGTTTAATGAAGTTTCTGCAATAACAGTAAATTTTATAATTGGTGGTTGTTAAACAATAAGCGTTTCAACAATTGCAGCAAACGATCTAGAAATGGTAGGAGCCGTAATTGCTCTATACTTTTTTTGAGCATTGAAGTAAGAGAGTTTGTCTGTTACTCTGATCTTGACTATCTTCTTTTCCTCTTTTATTTTTGGACAATTTTGGAAATAGACAGGATGCTTACTACCCAATTCACACATAAAGGTAAACTGTTACATGGATCGGGGTCATGTTTCTCCATATATAACATATATAATATTAGATAACGCCTTGCGACGCTAGTTCTTGTTTGCATTTGTCAACTGTATTTATACACAATAATAACTCATACCATGAAATAACTCCCTTAGAAATATTTAAAGATTTATGCGGCTCAACTGCCACCGCAATATTACCTAACAACGTGCTTTCCTGCATTTTACTGCTCTGCATTTTATTTTTTAATTCAATAAACAAGGTACCGTCTCTTAACTTCTGACATGAATTCACAAGTTCTATTAATAATACTGGAAATAGTCCTATAAATTAAGAAGAAAGAAACCTCCTTTAGATTCTGGCCACTTTTTGTACATTTTACTATAAAATATCTTATAAACTTTCTATTTGCACTACTACAAACTTCTTTAGCTTTCTCGTCCGTAAACAGGCAAGATAGTTTGATTGGAGGTTTAGAATCTACCATAATAAACTCAGTCAAACTCATCGTTCAATCTCCCTACTCACCACGGAGTCACATATGGGACGCTACATCACAAATTGATGCAGTCGCCAAGGCTAATCAAGCGATATAGGTTTTATAGAAGTAAATGAAAGACTTCCGCAAACACAAAGATTACTATCGGGCTCCAACCGTAGCATATTGTAAACCTTTCATCTATCACCACATAAATAATTCCTCACCCTTAAGTTAAATAAGGAGCTGATTGGTTAAAACTGGGTTAGGTTTAACCTCCCCTTTTACCAAAAGCTAAGGCCAAAACAGTGTGTTGGACTACCAGGATCCCCTTTTCCTGACTTTTGGGTCACCGCGCACGGCAAACACGCAGTTGAGTTACACAAGGTGTTATGTGAAAATTTTCAAAAATAAATTTACAATACAGTTTGACTTGTCCCTGACGAACTAGGGTTTTTTAACAAGGTTTTCTCCTCGCCTATTGGTCTCCTTTTACGACCAGCAATGGGGCTAGCAAAAGTATTCTTTTGCACCACCCCCTGCGGGAGAATTTTTATCCGAAGCCTGCAAATTTCTAATTCCAATATAGAAAAAGTAAACATTTATAAATATTTCAGCAACTGGATAAATAGCAATAAAAACTAAACCAGAGAAATATAAACAAGAATAGAGATAGCAAGAAGAAATGTCTACATTTTTTAATAAAAGAGATTTTTTTTTTCTAAATCTCAGAGTAAGAATGCTCTGTTGCTATGTTTTCTTGATTTTTATATACGGTTTGAAAAGTTCGACACTAAAGCAAGCTCGTATGAATTAGATACAGGCTTTTGAGATGTGGTGCTACATACCAATATTGTGGATATCCTGGGCTTATTATGTGACAAACATTGAGATGTTAAAGAGAATGAATAAGAAATGTGAAAGATTTTTTAGTATTACGACAAGAAAACTAAGATACTTCTGACATGTAGCTAAAGAACCCAAATACACAATTCTCTAGATCGTCATGGAAGCAAAAATAAAAATAAAATTTGCGCAAATAGTACGGATGCAGTACATTAGAACTATTTAGAACAGCAGTTAACAAAATAAAGACAGCATTAGTAATTTCTAATCTCCGATAGGAGTGGAGCAAGAAGAAGAAAATCTAAGTTAAGTTGTCTTTTGAGTAGTAAATATCAACTTATTAAACGTTTATATTTAGATCTTTTCAATGTATTTGTAGCAATATTAATTATTCAAGCGTCATAAACTAGCATCATAAAAATTAGAATAAAAGCGGCTAACAGTTAAGATTTTAATGCACTACGCATTCAATCTATCTAAAAAAATAATTTTCAGATAACATAAAGTTAAATAATTTGTTAGTATAGCAGAAAACCTGACAATTACATGATATTTTAATTAAATTATTATGATTATTTTAAAGTTTGCCTGACCTATATTAAACTAAAAAATAATATTATTTATAAATTTAAATCACCATGCACAGCCATCAACAAGCAACAAACATTTTTTTAAATCATAAAATAATTCTGGTCTAATTATCTACCAATTTTACATTAGTTACACAAACCCCTGTTGTTGATATGCATATAAGTAAACTTTAGCTTCAAAGCATAAATATAGGTAATACTATAATGTTGTAGGTGATATAAGTATAAACACGTAGGTATTATATAGGTAATTATTATCAATTAATCAGATGCTAATATATTTTACCCACCCTGAAAAGCTGCCCCCGCCAATGATTATAAACACGGTACGCAACAACTGATGGTATAAATAATTTTAAAAATATCAAGTCTTCCCTTCTATCAAATGCGTGCGTGGGAGTCACGAATACAATAGAAACCAGAAATTGGGTCCATTCAGGCCTTCCCTTAACCGGACGTTGTTATATTTACTTTAATATACAACCAATTGTTATTTCCTCTCATTCAATATTGTAAAAGGTGCACACAAAATAATAAAAAAAAGAGAGAAGTATCAAAATAATAATAAACCGCAGCTCCTTATCCTATCTTTGTTTTCTCTCTTGTTGTTTGGAGGTGTAAATCGACGAAAATTTTAAATCGTCTCTATACGAATACAATGAAAGGGTGCGAGCTCGACCGTTATTGTTTAAGATTTATTTGAAAGTATAATTTTTTCGTTTCGGCCGATGATTAAAATTTATTAAGTGAATCATGTGTGGCTGACGAAAATAACACAGACTGTATTGTGTGCATCTCACACATAAATACAAAAAATAAATATAATTGTGTGAAGTTATCGTGGGTTTAATTGAGTCAACAAAATAATGTATACAATCTATAATTCAATCAAAATATTATTAATTGCTATTATAAATTTATCTTATTATTACAGTTCATTAATATTTTTCATCATTATTAGCAGATAAAACAATCCCAACGATGTGCAATATTATCACACGACCTGTTATTGCTGTTATACGAAAATTAAAATAGCCCAAAGGGTTAAAATCGTTGTGTATATGTAGCGACGTTGATACACCCATAAATGGAGAGAGATACGCCAGCTAATAGCCTATATATTGGCAAAATCAACAAGCGAAGGTGGGAAGGTTAATTATAGTTTGTTAATTACCCGACAGGTGTGTTCCGCATAAATTAATCCTCTGGGCTATTATTGTTAATCGTGCCGATATTAGAGGATGCGATCGCCGTCGAAAATCTATCGCTCAGAATAAACAGTTTGTACGAGGATCATGCCGTGCGTCCTATTGTGCAAACATTTAATTGTTTCATTATCCTCACGTTATTGTTAATTAATTTGGGAAAATAAGGAATTTGAGATTCGTGTAGTAAACAATATACATCGTTTTATCTTAATAAGTATATAATGTATCTCTATGAATTATTATGAACATCTTATAATCAGTTCTAGATAAATTAAATACTATAATTTTAGATAGCAAAATATTAATATATGAAATAAAACATAGAAACAATTTTAATTTAAAATTATAAAAAGAAATCAAGTCGGTATAAATAGGACAGTTAACATTGGTTAGTTTTAATTTTTGTTACTTTTTAAATCAAATACTTTGTATTATAATGAGATTGTTTATGAAATAAAATTCGGTTCTATTGTAATACCCAAAAGCGCTTCAATAATATGAACGCAAAATTGAAGCAGTATTTAAAGTATTATTGGTGGTAGATGACCTATTTATTTATAAGAAACTGGTTGTGTACTATAGTTTTATATCTTGCTCCATTTCTGGTTATAAATTTACCATCCTCATACGTTTCTTTATGTTACGAAGTCCTGGGCTCTGTTTCGTGAATTATCCGGGATGCATAAATCCAGCAGTAACCGTTCATAAATATGACGTCCTCCTTCTTTTTTTAGCCGCTCTTCATCCGCGCATACATATATAATAGGTATTTCTCCCGGAAATTCTATTCCATTATTCCGGTAAGAAACTGTATCTTATCTGAGCAATATACTCGCGGGTAGGTGAGTCTGAAATATTCGTACATTTTCCTATACGTGACTCCATATCCCTAAATGCGGTATTGAATAATTCTAAACTGGGGACTCCTTCCTTCTCTTTCTATACATGTATGTGTGTGTATGTGGCGGGTGCAGGAATCGTTTTGTTTTATTCATACCACAGTCGATTCCTCTTCTTTCGCCGCCGTAAAACCCGAAGACGCTGCCGCGACCGCGGCGCTTAAATGTCGTCCCCATTTGAATTTCCCGAGCGGAAAATGCCACCCGTCGCGGTTAAAAATTTACCGGCACAGTTTTACATACACACACGCTTATTACTATCATAACTCGTCGGCAATTCCCAGAAGTGGATCGACAGTTATATCGCGGTTTTAAAAAGGAATTACATTGTTTATAACCGTGTACGTTCCTCTGGGAATATTCTTCCCTTAATCCTCCACCCTCATACAAACTGGCATGCAAATGCCAAAAAATCAATGTATGATGTAATAGGTTGTATATTTAAAGTAAAAATAAGTCAAGTGATTAATTAAATTAAAATTATAAATAGCTTAAAATAGAAATAAATGTTGTTAAATTCGCTGAAAGAAAGTATATATTCATAAATACATTTTTGAAATCAATCACGTTCAATAGTTCAGATTTTATTTCATTAGATAGAGTCTAAACGTGGGTATTGATAAATTAATTCATTTTTCATTAAAACAGAACTAACTTGATCAACTGCATTATTCAGTTACATTATTTTATAACTCAGTATACCAAAATCAACATAAAGTAAAAAACCTTCTCTAAGTTTTTTAAAATAATTATATAAAAGTTATTTATAATGATTTGGTTATAATAGAAAGTAGGTATTAAAATGGTACTTTAACAAAAGTTTATGGCAATTTGTGAATTATACTATCTTGTTATTAATTGTCTTCTATATCGGATGAAATATATATATATATATATATAATAGTTAGAGAGTAAGATATTTTATAAAAATAAATCAACATTAAAGTCATTAAAATACAACACAAAAACTTGGTTACACCGGTTTGAAGAACTACGGTGGGGTGCTTTACCGTTAGAGGGTTGTGACACAACCGTCATGTGGGTTGATTGTCGCTGGTCAGGAGATACAAAGAGATCAAGTTGGTATGTCTTATGCGCAAGCGACCTACCAGCAACTGTCATGCCTTTACGGAGAGCTTTATTTCTTTTAATTTGTTTTCGAACCTTTGAAATTACGTACCTTTTAAGGTTATTGAGACTTTCAGGAATGTTTCCGCGTCTGCTGCCTGGCAGGCGGCTTTATCTGCCAGCACGTTGCTTTTGATACACACATAACTCAGCGCACAGACAAATAGGTGTATATGTCTGTGCGCCGAGTGCGTCGATTTTGTCCAAACCCGGACAGGCAAAATACCAAAGCTTGTATAAGCTGGGCCAGCGGATCGACCAAGGAACGAGTTGTAAAATGACGTCTCATAGTTTTACAATGCTTTAAACAATGCTTATAATTTTTCGGTGTATGCGGAAGCTTTTTTTGAAATAGACTATGTATTTTTGAACTCTCCGTATACAACCATGGGTAATTTGGGTATTTGACTACAATTTTAAGAAACTTTCTTCTTAATACGAAAGGACAAGTTTTTTGTTTGTTTTTGAAGGTCAGATCAAGACGAGTTATTACCCCCGACATCAACCAGGGTGGTAACTCGCCAGAGCCGACTTCGAATATCTGTAGTTATTAAGAAACTTTCTTCTTAATACAAAAGGGCAAGTTTTTTGTTTGTTTTTGAAGGTCAGATCAAGACGAGTTATTACCCCCGACATCAACCAGGGTGGTAACTCGCCAGAGCCGACTTCGAATATCTGTAGTTAGTTTACATTGAAACTCTTTGGCAGTTTGCGCTTGGACGCACAACGGCCTACTGACGGTAGACCCATAAAAACACAGCAGAAGCCTTAAGAAATGAGTTGCGGGAGTCCGGTGAAGTTATCTGAGGCAAGAAAATGCAGAACAGGTTTTTCTTGTAGAGAAGTGGAAGCTTTTTATATTTGTTTTTTGTCCATTTTGTCTATGGTAATCTGGAGTTGACGTGTTATGGCAGGTGTGGTATCTTTTGCCATGTAGATCACCAAATTATTGACGTACAGGCATTTGTGTATAGGTGTAACTAACAAAACCGCAATCTTAAAAAAAGTAACGCTAATTGTCGACCTTTGGGAAACACCGTTTTCTAGACATAATGTCTCTGAGTTAACAGTTTTAATTCTTACTTTAATTTGAAATTGCGCAAAAAAATTTTAGAAAAAAGAGCATACGGCCTGGATGTTCATGCACGCAGCTTTTGCAAAATTTTATAACGCTAAGTTAAGTCGTACGCCTTTTCTAGGTCAAAACACATTGCTACTGCTAAAATTCTTTTTTATAATGATTTAGCTTGGGGTTAATAATAACTGAAACAACCGAGCGCTGGAAATAAACTGGTTTATTTTAAAACTCTCACAGACAATAAAAAACAACAAAAAACAATTCACGTTAATACGCATAAATAAAATATAATAAATACGAGAAAAAATATAAAACTAATAATATTATTCTACCCAACAGCAACAAGGTGTTTTCTTGCTAAAAAGACGTTTTGGATCAAGATTTCTAAGTAGATTTAATGATGAACTAATAAACGGACTGCGGTTATGTTTTAAACCTACCTGGTATTTAGGTAAAAAAACGCGGCTATTTAGAATTTACACAAGACGGTTGTTTTTACTTATTCAACAAGTTAACAAGATTAATAGTCTTTTTTCAACATTTCGGGTAGACGCCGCTTTTCCATATCAAGTTTTAAATTTCTAGAATTTGTTCCAACATGCTTGAGAAAAGCTGCTTAATAACCCAATAAGGAACGTTGTCTGGCTTTGTTGTGGAAAAAGTACTCATGCCGTTGCTAGCCGTTTCCAACTTTTTTAAGGTAAAGAAGAAGGTGAAAGAGAAATCTAAAATAATAGTTTTTTTTATGGAACAAATTTTTAATATAATTTTAAGAACTACTGACAGACGCAAATTAAGTTGCCAATACGTTTGCAATTTTGTCCGATTTAGTTACTTTGCTTCCTTCGACGATTAGAATGGGAGCCAAAAAAAATAATTATTTCCTAATTTAGTTTCCACTTTTTTCCACATTTTACAAACTAAAATAGTCAGCGTGATTGTTAACACTAAGTCTCTTATGATTGTTGCTTGCTTTTAAAAACTTTGCAGCGCGCAATGACACGCTTCTTCTTATAAACGCTTTTCTGCGTCGGGACTTTTTTAAAACAAATCAAATTCTTGTTTTTCTTCTTTACTGCTACACAAATATTATTGTTCCATTAGAAAACCGACAGACCAGCCAGTTGACTGCTGGACATTGGTACAAACTTGTTTGCGGCTCGGACAATACAATTAGTAAAAACTTTTACGGCGGTCTCAACATACTCACTACTGCATTTGACTCTAGTGGGACCACACTAGGTTAAAAACTTAAAAATCATGCAGCGTTTTGTGGCATGCATGATGTCTTCGGCCTTTTTCTCCCTATTGCCCATACCTTTGTCTGATTTTTTTTTGTCTTTTTATCTTTTTTATGCACTAATTTCCAGCTCTGCATTTTCTTTTTTTTGCAAACCGTGCTTTTTATAAATAATGTATGCAGTTCCATTAGTTGAATTTCCTTTGGCAGTCTTAAATTTGTAAGTTTTACCTCCAGTGATATTATTGTACCTTTATGTGGCATTATTTCTTTGTGTTCTTTTGTTGCCATGTATATTCTGACTATCTCAAAAGTTGCGTTATTTGTCAATTTTGAGATAGCGTATTTACTATTTGGTTTTTGCCTTGTTATTTCTGTTATTCTGTATCTTTCAAAATTTCTTTTCTCCTTACCTTTATTTTTGCAATTTTGATTGGTATTGTAATAAATGCTCTTCTATTTCTTCTATTTTTTGTATGCATAAGTGTCCTGTTATTTAATTTTTTTTTCAGTCTTTTTTTTCTTGTTTTTTATTTCCATTTTCTTGTCTTGTCTCTCTTTTTTCTTTTCTATGGCTTTTATTTTGTGTGTTTGTTTCTATTGTTTGTTTTTCTATATTCTTCCATTGTAAATTTTTTTTTTTAGTACTCTTAGTGCAATGTTTTTTACCGCTTTCTATTTATTTTCATCTCTTAGGCATTTCCTAATTATTGTTGTTGTATCCACTTTGCTTTCCAGTATTTTTTTAGTTCTTTTCTATATTCCTCTTACGCCTTGCATTCTACTAGAATGTTCTTCATTATTGTTTGTTTCTTCTTAACTGAATATACATTTTTCTTTTTCTTTGATTTTATTATATTTTGCAAAAATTTTCTAAAGGCTCCGTGCCCGGTTAGTATTTGTGTTATGTATTAGCACGTCTCGTATTAGTTTTTTACTCATTCTTTTATCTTCGGAATTAGTTTTTTGTTTATTTTTCCTATTTTTCTCTATTCTACTGTCTCTGCTATCTTTCCATCGGTTTCTCTCTTGCTTCTATTTTACTGGTTCCTTCTTTTATTAGTTTCTTATTTTTATCCTTTTTTATCATCATATTCGCGGGAGGTGTTGCCGCATCACCTCTACTGTCTTATATGATACTGTTTTGTATGACCCTATCTTTATCCTTACCGAGCTGGCTCTTGTAGCTCCTCTTATTTAATTTTTAATTTTTCTGTCTTCATGGTTTCTCCCTCTGTTTCTGCAGCGTATAACAATTTGTTTTTTGTTGCTGTTGTTATTAATTTTCTGGTTTCTTTTTCTCAACCTCTGTTGTTATAAAGCATGCTACTCTGCGTGTTCAAGACACTATCTATGGGAATAGATTATCTGACCCGTTTGACAATGGTGTTAATTAAAATAGGAACATGAATGCATTTGACTTTACTTCTGGCAGTTAGCCAAGCTAATTTTTACAGTTATAAAATTACTAATGAATAAAAAAGCCTGTTAAATGATTTTTTCATTTGCAAAAGATGTTGATAATTTTGTTTCAAGAGGCTTTTTCTATAGGATTTTTTTACCGTTTTATCTAAAAAGCTCTACAACTTTTGGCTGTTCCAAAAATCATAGAATAGATTTTGTATGGCTAAAAGGACAATCCATTAGCACAAAGCCTAATTATGTTGTTTGTGATTGTAGGCACAACCTATAGAGATATTTTCTGTTTGTGACCACTCTCCAAATGTGAGAGGTTTTTATCTTTCGGAAGCGTATAAAATTATATTAAACTTTTAAGTAAAGGTTTTTTTAATAAGATAGTTTGTTTTTTAATAATATTAAATAAAGGGTGGCAATCAAAGAAATCTATAACTAGAGATTTCAAGGCAGCGATTTGCCGTACAATCTTAGTTGTACTGTTCTTGTCGCACAACACTATACCCTCTCCTTTTCTCTACTAATGAAAAAAAATGGTTCTGACTACTATTTTTTATAAGTAAAAAATTGTTCATTTTACTTTCTGCTAAGTTGTCTAGGTAAAAACTTGTTGATGTTAAGTACATTTAAGATTACATCAGGCTACATTAGTCCAAGAAATCAAATCAAAACGGCAAATTATGATGCGGTCCTTGCAAAACCATTTCCCACAATCATAACTGTCGACTTAAACAACCAGCTTTTGGCATGGAATAGCTTACTGACAAACCGCAAAATTGGACGTTGTTCAACAATGTAGAGCAAAAGATTGCAAGTAGTAGGACTAAACAAACCCACCTACTACCATTATGCAGGACACCATAGGAACGTTCTCGATGGGGCTATTTTCAACGTCAACTTCCAATATAATATATGAGTTATAAACGATTTGAATTCCAACTATATGCCTGTTGGAGTGGTTGGAAGGGAGTTACCCGGGAGAGTGAAAGATTTGTCATTTGCACGGATTGGCTTCTCTTCTCACAATTTTTAGAAAAGAGGATAAAAACGGATGCGGACATTGGATAGGATCGTTAAACTTTTTACGCGACAAATCCAACAGGTCTTTAAAGAAACCTCTAAAACCCTTTAAGTTTGAGCCAATAATTTTCATGGGTTACCTTGGGACGTAAAAGATTTACTTCGTAGTTGTAATGCCGCCAAGCATTTTTGATAATCTGACATTAAACTTTCTTCAAGGAGAAGTGAGAACATTTAAAAAATTGCACAAAAATTTGATCTCCAAGACCTTAAGGAACAAGTCAGTCATTTCAGCCATTCATGGCAAAAATGGAATACAATATACTATTGTAGAAAAGGTTAGAGATCTGATTTCGAGAAATCAACCGACGTAAAACTTTGTTTGCTCCTGACTATGTCGGAATTTTCAATAAGACATTCAAATGGTTCTCGCATAAAGCATTACTGGCTCTTACCAACATTGCTAATACAATTCTTTAAACCGGGCATTTTCCTCCTGTTTGGAAAAGCTCACTCATAATTAATATCTCAAAACCTGAAAAAAACCGGCAGTTTTTTTAAAACTACTGGCAGTTTTCTTAACTACCGGCCTATCAGCTTACTATGCACTTTATGTAAAGTCATAGAATAGGTTATTTTGAATATAATTCAGGTTATGTAAAATCAAACAATCTGCTCCTTTCCCATCAAAACAAAACTCTGGCTGTTAAAGTTCAAAAGCACATTTCTACCTTACGGCAGATTACGGCAAGGGTCTCTCAAAGCTCTATTCTCTCTCTAATTCTTTTTAACGTTTTTGTCACGGCCATGCCTTTGGGATAGAAGCATAGGGTTAAAATGGCGCAATACGGTAACGACATAGCGCATCTCTACACTTCAAAGTCACCAATGATGGTTACTATTTAGCTGCAAAACGTTGCTTCTCTGAGTTTGCAGAAAAGCAAAGCTGTTCTCTTTACACGTCGGACCACCCTAAGAAAGTCTGTCTTAACGACGTTTTTATACTATGGTCCGACATTGCTAAATATCTAGGTATAACCTTTGACAAGAGACTCACGTATAGGTTGCACATGCAGTCAATACTCGATAAAACCAGAAAAATTGTTTAATTCCGATGCAGCGGCGTAACAGTAGTAAAATTTTATTATATACACGTGTACCATCAGACTTATGATGACTTATGCGTGTTCCATCTAACAAATTGTCTCAAACTGGCATCTCAATAGACTAGAATTCTTCAAAAGCATGGCTTTGCGGATGTTTTTCGGAGCTTCATAATTTGTGCAAAATCGTAATTTGGCCCGATTTGCCAAGCCAGATCAGGAAGTTTTGCAATATTAACGCTTGGTTAATTAACAGGTTAACCATTCCTACATCCTTTCCTTTTAGCCTATAAGGCATCGCATCTTCTTACTCGTTCAATTTTTTTCTTTTTTCCAACGGAAGGTCCATGAGCCTAACGATTCCAAATTTTAGGGCAATACAACAATATGGGAGTTTAGTCGGTAGGCGCTTTCTTTGTGAGAGTAAATCCGACACGTTCAGTCTTTAGCCACAAAAAAATAAAACTTTAGGTTTGCAGATCTCTAACGTAAGTCGCACGTCATTTTCACGCTACTAAAAGACGAATCTTATAAATTACAACCGGAACTTTGTTTGTCATTTCTACTAGATGTCTAGTAGAGCATCGACTTCTTCCAGCTAGAATTTTGATTACAACGTATTTTCCACTAATGGTCTTATCATAAGACACACCCGCGACTATAAAATCCAAGGTTAGACACATACAAAAACTGCATCACCAGGTTTTCCTAAGGATTGCACTCTGTGCAAGTGCGTTTTTGTAATAGTGCTCTGAGTAAGCGTGTTAATTGGAAGAACATTCTAAGTGAGTGTGTTGTTGTATTAGCCTTCTGTGTAAAAGCATATGTCAAAAAACAATCAATTTGTGTAAAAAAAGTTTTTTACTCAAACACCGACCCCAGTTATTTTTTTCGCCGAGAGCAAGGATTCTTTCAAACTTTTACCGGCCGCCTATGCTAGCCTTATAGAAACGACGCCGGAGATAAATGGCGCCTAAGCAAGGACAACCAAAAACATAAAACATTGAGTCTCCTTATACACCCAAACTAAACAAAATGATTATCAAACCCAGAGAGAGCTATCCCACAAAAAAAATCAAATAAACTTTGAAAACATTATAAAAGTGGCTAAAATGGAGTATTTCTACCACGTACGTTACTATTTGACGGAGAGCTATGCGCTTCCTACAGAAACAAAATTGTAATAACGCTGCTCGTTAAGGATGACTATGTTAGCGTTTGCCACCTAGTGACAGACTACCTAAAACTAGGTAGCTACCTATCAAAACCCAGACGTCATCTCGCGTGACTATAAGGGCAGCGTGTTCCCCGGCGGTGGTATAACCAGTCTAAAACCCAGTCGACCAAAGCTTGACTGTAAACTAAGGCAGTCTTGCAATGTGCAAACTAACCATTGCACAACTTAACTAAAATCTGATTGTAAAGAACCCAAGTTTGATTAACAACAATCTAAAATACAAACTGGTGCTCCTGCAACTTTCCAAAAGTTCCCCACAAGGAACAATCCAACAATCTTCTTTCCAGATGTGACATACGATACGACGCTGGATGGACTGGTTCTATTAATGTATGGTTATAGTAAACACAAACTAGGTTGGCCAACAACTTCAAGTGGCCTTAGACAATCAAGTTGTTATGCATAGGCCAAATTACAACTTTGATAAAATTTGGGATGTGTGTTAGTACTTTTTACCAGCCAGCTAAGCAATCTATCTAAACAAGACTAAAAAAAACTAGCTATAATTTGGCTTTTCTAAATAAACCAGAAAATTTGGATATTAGAGCTATACCGTCCCCAGCCTTTTGGCTTACACAGTAGGAGACCTTTGTCCAATAAGCAACCTAATCGGAAAACCTGTAAATTGGGCTCACTACTGCCCTCAGGTGAGTGCACCATTAAAAAAAGCTAACAGCAAAACTGTCACCATTTCAAACTGCTCCCGACCTTAAAAATATTCTAGCGCACTCACTTTTCAAAAAACTGCTTTACGAATTGCAAGTAAGTCATTTCTTTAAAACTCGCTAGTTTTAAACTTTAGAATTGCAGATCTTCAACGTAAGTTGCATTATCAACTTTAGACGTTAAAAAAAACTTTTGACATACAACCAAAATTCCGTTTGACAGTCACTTCTATTTCAATCCCAGTTGAGCACCAAAACGACAACCACGTCAATGACGTTCCCCGGCTTCCATCAACGGTTTTGCTATAAGACTAATTTGCACGAAAGGATAATATTTAATACGGCTATTGTAAGTAGTTTTATGCTCTTTCATTTTGTACAACACAAGCATCACTAGGTTCTCTTGAAAACTGCACTTTGTGTAAGTGCGTTGTGGTGTTAGCGCTTTGAGTGAGTGTGTTAGTTGAAAGAACACTTTGGGTAAGTGTGTTGACTTTCTATGTAAAAGCTATTTACCCGATCATCAATCCCAGTTAACTTTTTCACTCAGAGCAAAGACGATTTCAGACTTAAAACGGCCGATTCTGCCACTCCCACAGAAGAGACGCCGGTGACAAAGTTAGATTGTCAAAAGAAAAGATTTTGTTTAGCACAATTAAATATCTCATTTTAAAAAATGTATATTTTAACTATACAATCACAAAATTGGTCTTTTAAAATTTTACTACTGTAAATATTCTACCAGTAGCTATCAGTTTGTTTAGTTGCTTTAGAATATTTTTTTTAATTAAAAATATCTTACGGTTTTATCTAAAATTAAAATTAATACTAGTCCATCGTCTGAGAGATTGAAAAATGATTATTTTAAATATTGATACAGGTTTTAAATTAAGATCCAAGGAAGTAGAAGCACCGGCATATTGGCAGAAAGAAGGGATTATCACCAATTTTAACTAACTGATATCTTGTCTGCATACACAAATTTGATGCAATCTTAGAAGTATCAAATATTTTTAAAAACATAATTTCTAACTAAGAGTGTTTCTGTAAAAAGATTAAAAATTATCTGACTTACATTTTGTTGCATAAAAGTAAATTCAAATACTATTTTAAATGACAAAGTAGATATAGCTACTAAAGAAGAAGCCGCTTTGAGGCTATATAGTACCTACAATTCAAAAATTGTGAATTCAGATTAATTAAATCAGTAGAATCTAACATTCGACAAAATGCTAAAATAACTCGGTCAAAAAGTGCACAATACAAAAGCAATAACATATATTTCATCAAACCTAAGTTAACTTTTTAACCATGGTTTTCAAAATAAAGATAGGTAATAAGCAATATAGTGCGCGCTACATTTAGTTCAATTCCTGCTAGGTGATCTTAATATTAAAGTTTTAGGTTTATTATGTATATAATAAAACTTGTAATGGCTAAACAATTAAACCGATATCCAAAAATAAAAGAAATATATTGAAATTTGTTGCATTTTCAATTATTACTCTTATTGTATGTGAAAATAATGTCTATTCAATCATTATAAACTGTGCATTAAATAATAATAATTTTAATTAATTTTACTTAAACACTTATATAAAAGTGCAAATAAAATTACAAACAATTAATTGTTATAAAAGGTCGTCAATTAAACGACAATGGCAAGCAATGATTACGAATTAAAAAAACAATAAATTTGTTCCGCCAAACATCAACATAATATTTTTCACGGTAAATGATACGCTCAATTATCCAATAAGTTAGTTATGCAATCAGTTAATAATTATCTACAAACGTAAATATTTACAGAACCGTTCAACAATGCACATTATGCACTTTAATTGTATTTACTTCTTATATTGTATCGCGACGCAATACAATAATACGTACATATTGATTTTATTATTTCCGATGGAAAATAAACACGGAATTATTCACACGCGCCGCTTTTAATTGCCTGTTTTAACTCGATGAGCGCTTTATCGCATCCACGGTGAAAATGTTGTGGCGCGATGCCAATTTGTATTGAATACGAGGATCGAATTGAGTAATTGATATGTAAATACCGACGCATTAATTGCCCATTTATTTATTTTATCGGGTTCGATTAAGTGTGCGTTTGTTATACGAGCTCGTTGATAGGACTCATTTGGAATGTGTTGCGTTTAATTACTATTGGATTTATTTAGATTATTTGCGTAATGAGTGTCGATTGATTGTATGCTTAGAGTTATTTACAATGGCAATTAGTAATACATTGTGTATAACCGTAATACATATGCAGGTTACAAAACTAACGAACTTTTTGTTTGTTTGTTGATATTAATTACTTAGCAGTTAAGTAAGTTGAACTTTAAAAAGATATAGAGTCAATTTGTTGTTTACTTACTTTAAAATTATTAGAAAGATGAGTCTGAAGGGAGTTTGTCTTAAATATCAACCTCACACGCATGAAACAACTCACTCTCCAAGAGCATGAACTGCTGTCAATCGTTAGTTTAAGTTGCCTAAATATTCAATTATTTTATGATAAAAATGAATGTTGTTTTCAGTTTTATTTACAAAATAGGGCTTATATTTTTGTGAATATGGTCTAAACTAAAAGATATGTCACTGACGTCAGGTTTTGTATTAGTTTAGTTATTATAATTCAACCAGGACATGTATTTACGGCATTTTTTAGTCAAAAATAAGTAGAATAGTTTATAATAATTAATTTAAAAAAAACGAGTATTTTTTAAGAGAAAGCTATAAATGTTTATTTCATTGTAAAGAGGAAGGTATGCCATTATCATTTGAAAACAATATCCGTCAAATGGCCGCCACGGTTACGGTTGCAGTACCACATTCTTTTCATGAAATTTTCTATGATCAATTCGCACATTTGCGGCTGTATGTCTTCGATAACTTCACGAATTCTATCTTTAAGGTCTTGAATCGATTGTGAAGCATTGGCATAGACCTTATCTTTTGCGTGGCCCCAAAGAAAAAAGTCTAAAAGTGTTAAATCAGAAGATCTCGGTAGCCAATTGTGATCACCTCTTGGAGAAATAACAAGGTCAGGAATCTTTTCTTGCAAAATTGCGATTGTTTTGTTGCTTGTGTGGCACGTAAAGATTAACGTGGTCCACATCAATTCCGGCCATAAAAAATCGTTAATCATAGTTTGGTAAAGCCATCCATTTTTAAAAAAGTAGGGTCCAATCACACCGCCAGCCCAAAAACAGCAACAAACAGTGACACGTTAAAGACGCAAAGACGTTTTAACAATCATTCTTGGATTTTTTGAGCTCAAAATGCGACAAGTCTGCTTATTAACGTAGCCTCCGAGGTGAAAATGGGACTCATCACTGAAGATGATTTTTTGATGAAATTCCGGATCATTTTGATGCATTTGAAAGACCCAATCAGCAAAGATACGACGTTTATGGTAGTCGACCGGCTTGAGTTCTTGTGTTAACTGAACTTTAAAAGCTTTAAGACTTAAGTCTTTATGCAAAATAAGTTGTAATGTCGTTTGTAGAATGTCTAATTCCAAAGATCGACAAGGAATCGACAAACCTGGGTTTTCTTCAACACTACGGGCTACATCAGCAATATTCTCATGTGTTTTTGATGCACACGGTTTCAATTCTTCATATCACAAACTTGTCTCAATAGCTCAAATTTTTTCACTAGATTTATTATTGCCGGCCGAGAAGGTGCTTTACGACGACCAAAAAGTGCTTTAGTTTTGCGAACTGTGACTTTCACCATTTTTGTAGTGAATTTTACTAATTTCAATGCGTCGTTGAAGCGTGTATCGTTCCATTTTTATTAATGGCGTAGTTTTTACTTGTCAAATGTCAAAGATAATAGCTTCAAAATTGACAGTTGCTCAAAATTGACATCTGCCCAAATAGCCTGTTATTTAAAATGAAACTTCTTATTGAAAATCCTTTTAGAAAGATTCTCAAATTGTTTACTGCAACGTGAATTCAAACGTGGATAAAAAAGCAATGATAAAGAAGAGAGCCGTAATTACGGCTTTGATGACAAAGCTAAGAAAAACATTCGCCTCCTTTAATAGATATATCTCGGTATTATCGGACCGAATTAAAAGAGCTTGTGAACTATTCAAACAATTTGAATAAATCCAGGCTGACATTAAAAAGAAGTATGATTCAGAGATATCGTCAACAGGAAAATACAAATTTGAAGAATTGTGTTTTGAATTCATGTATGCTGTAAATTAATACGAAAGAAATAGCAGAACAAATTGCCAACAATCAATTTGCCTGTATTATGTGCCACCTGGTACCAATTCAGACCTGCCTCTTGCTTTAGGTCGTCAGTCCATCTCATTTGCGGCCGTCCTACGTTTCTTCTGTTGCCCATGGTCTTCATCGGATTAATTTCCCGCTCCATTTGTCCTGGTTTCTTGAGCCCAGTTCCATTTTTGAGTGGCTGTGTGTTGTACTACATCCTATATTTTTGTTTTTCTTTTGATCCATTCCGTTGTTTTACGGTCCCTTAGAGTTATGCCGAGTATTTTTCTCTCGATAGCTCTCTGGTTGACTTGTAGCTTGTTCAGTATGGCTCTCGTAAGGGTCCAGGTTTGGGCGCCGTAAGTAGTTACTGGCAATATACACTGATTGTATAATTCAGTTTTAAGTTCAAGGGGGATGTTCATAGCTAATATGTTCTTAATTTTGCTATATGCCGCCCATGTTTGTCGCATTCTCTCGTTTACTTCTAGTTCCTGGTTTACCTTTCCCACAGTCAGAGTTTGTCCTAAGTATTTATATGTGTTTACTTTCTCCACTGTGTTGTTACCTAACGTTATATGTTGTTCTTCGTCTACATTTGATGTCATAAACTTGGTTTTGCCGAAATTAATCTCCAGGCCTATACGCTTCGTGGCACTGTATATGTCATTGATGAGTGAGACGAGTTCTTCCCTGTTTTTGGCTATCAGTACTATGTCATCCGCGAATATGAGGTGGCTGAGATTTTCTCCATGGATATTAATGCCTTTGTCCTTTAGGTTGATTGTTTTGAGTGCGTACTCTAAAACCAGAGTAAAGAGTTTGGGTGACATAGGGTTGCCTTTCCGTACGCCTCTATTAAGTTTGACTTTCTCTGATTGTAGCTGGACTTGTAGCGTGGCGTTTCGATAAATATTGCCAATTAGGTTTGCGTATCTGTAGTCAATTCTAGCTTGTTTTAGGGCTTGCTGTAGTGCCCATATTTCCACCGTATCGAATGCCTTCCGGAAGTCGACGAACGCTAGCCATATAGGTATATTGTATTCTACCGTTTTCTCCATATCAGTGTTCTCATTGTTTGGAGGTGTTCCGTAGTACTGAAACTTATCCTGAACCCCGCCTGCTCTTTAGGTTGGTAGTAGTCTAGTTTATATGTAATTTTGTTATTATTCTTGAGAATAGTTTGTATATATGGGATAGCAGGCTGATCGGTCTATAACTTTCAAGGTCTGCGATGTCCCCCTTTTTATGGATGATGGTTACGAGTTTGTTTGCCCAGTCCCGTGGTATATCTTCCTCTTCCATGCATCTATTAAACAGTGCTACTAATGCATTCTCAAGTGCTTCGCCTCCTTGTTTCAGCATCTCCACTACTATTCTATCTTCTCCCGCTGCTTTCCCTTGTTTCATGTGCTGCATTGCTATTCTTATTTTGTTCTTTGTAATCTCCGGGATATCATCAGAGTTTACGTTCATAACTTTCCTTGCTCTTTCCTGTTTAAGGATATCGGTCTTAATCTTTGTCTGATACAGGTGTGCGTAGAATTCTGGTACTGTTCTTATGATGTTCTGTCTTCCCTCGATCTCTCTTCTTTCCTTGTCCTTGATTCTAACAATTTCTTTTTTTGTGTTTGATGTTATCCTCCTAAACACTTTCGGTCCTTTGTGTTGCTCGAATACTCTTTGCGCCACTTCTGTATTATAATTCCGGATGTCTGCATTTGCCATATTTACCATACATTGAACTATTCACGGCAATGGTCGCTAACACTGAGCGGTTAATCAAGGTGCAAAAACTAAAGTACCTACAACCAACATTAAAAAGCAAATCTTATCAGACACTAGAGATCACTAACGTAAATTATACCGTAGCGTTAGAACTTATAAATTTAATTTAAATTTATTTTTAATTTAGTTGCTTGGACCTCTAGTGGATTTATGTGATGATTTAATTGTGCATCTCATATGCACGTAGCTAGACCACAAAACCAGAAGAAATTGGGAAGAATCCATAGAAAATAACAAATTGCCGACAATGAAAAAGTTGGAACAGTTTTTGTCAGTAAGATGAGTTGACTATTGGAAACATTGGGATCAAATGATAGCATGAAGATCAATAGACCAGGACCTCGCAAACCAATGATTGTGGAAGCAAAAGGCAAATGTGTAAATCAGAAAATTAATGCATTTACAAATCAAAAACTTTCTTCAGCAATAGAATTGCAAAGGCACGGAGCAAAAGATTGTGCCTACACTGCTTACAATTCAATCATCAGATAACAACCTGCAAATCAAGTAGATGCAAAGAATGTGGGACAAAACATAATACATTATTACATCTGCCAAACAGGCAGACAGTTTATACAGAATCCGCCATTTACAATGCTAGTTATCACGTTAGGAGCGGTAAGGACATAAAAACATAAATCATGCCATACTACCCACGGCAACTATACTGATTAAGAATAAGCATAGAGTGTACCATAAGGCTCGTGCTCTATTAGACAGCAGTTCCCATGATAACATTATAACCGCCATGAAATGTTCAAAAACAACAATACTTACTAGAATAAATAGAAACCAAGCATATGTATTAGATACTACATCCACAAAAATTTGATCAACAGTAGAAAGCTCAGTTTTTAATATATTGGATCATATTACAAGCCAGAAGCCTAGGCAAAAAATTGACAAACAAATGTTTAAACTGCCTAAGAATATAAACTTAGCAAATTTGTAAATTGGAGCAGAAGTGTACTTGAATCAATGTGCACAGAACAAATCAAAAGTGGTTCAACAATAATACAAAAAACAAGATTGGATTGAATTTTGGGTGAAACCATTCTACTATAAACTAAAAGATTATCATGCCACATCACGTTACAAGAGTTAAATTAAAATATAGAAAAGTTCTGTAAACTGGATGACGTAGAAAAAGGAGCCACGTATACAATCGAGGAACAGTTACAAAAAGTTATTTAAACAGACTACTAAAAAAGACCAAACGGTACGATTATTGTTAATTTACCATTTAAAAACGGCATGAAAGAATTGAGAGAATCCTATGGGATTGCCTTGCAACGGTTTTAAAATATCAAAAGAAAACTTCTAAAAAAAACCAGTTCTAAGAAAACAATAGGCGAGTTTATGTTAGAAGATTTATAGATTATACTACAAACGAGAAGAGTTGTTTCCTATCCCACAATGCCGTTATAAAAGAAAGCAGCGTAACCACTACTAATTTACGAGTAAAAACTACAAGTGGCAAGTCTCTCAATAATCTTTTGATGGTAGGCCCAGTTGTTCAAGAAGACCTTTAATGAATTTTATTAAGATTCCGCACAAATTAAAATGTAATATCGGCAGACACCGCCAAATAAACATAGATCCAAATCAAACCAAGCTACAGTGTATATTGTGGAGAAACAACGTCACAAAGATGTGCAAATATACAAATTAAACACGTTAACATACTGCACTGTTGCTGCGCTACGATAAATGCGGCTTTTGAAAGTGTAATCTATAAATTTAGCATTTAAACTTTAAATTAAAAAATCAATTAGTATTGTATCAAACTGTTAACTTGACATCAAGATTATAAATCCGGTTTTTAAAATTGTAATCCGATTATTAACGTGTTTTTGGCTGTCACACTATTAATTTGTTATTTGTCTTTAATAGTATTCAGCTTTTAAAAGTTTAATCTAGTCTTTAATGTCAAATTCTACTGATTAATTGTTAGTATAATCATTAAAACTGTAAATCTGGTTTTCAAACAATAAATAAGGCATTTAAAAGTGTAAATTTGGTCTTAAGAACATTTAATTTAACCGCCAAATTGTTAATTTGACTTTTAAATTATAAATCCTGCCTTTAAATCTGTAAATCCGGTTTTTAAAAGTGTAAATGAGGTCTTCAAAAATGAAAATCTAATTCGTGTCATATAATTCTCCTCAACTGTCAGAAATGTTACCAAATGTATTGGAACTGTCACAAATGTTCCATTGTCTTAATGTTTGTCAACTGTCATAAACTCTGAAAAAGGTTTTTGAACTGTCAAAAATGCTCTTGATCTGTCACCAAAGCCGTATCTGAGGGGGGTTTGGGGATTCAAACATTTCCCAAAATGATGCAAAACGTCATTTTCGGTGGTTACAATTGTATATGGTACAACACGTAAAATTTTAAATTAATTTTAATTTAAATATATTAATTTAAATATATCAATTAAAAAAATACCTAAAAAATGCAACATTAAAAATAGGTTTACGAGTATAACTTTATTTTAAGTTTTACGCGCTGTTAATTTTTAATTAAACTTTGGTCTAGTAAGAATTTTGTCGGTGAAACAACATTCAGCCAAAAATTGCGTTTTTTGTCTACGACCTAATTAATTAACAAGCAGAGAAAAGGCCATACGTCAGCAGTGGCGTGCATACAGTTAAAAAAAACAGCGACTAGCATATTACATCTGAATTGGATCTATCCAAACAGACAAACCACAAAAAACAAATTTTTTAGCCAACAGTGGTGTAGATACGAATAAAAAGTTTGCACTTTATCTATTGACTTAGAACAAACGCAAGTGTCCAAATTGAGAAGCAATTAATGAAATAATAATAAAGCGGCAAAAGTTTTTTTCGACTTAACACTGGTTTAAAATTTTTACAAATTTGGAAGAAAAAAACTTGAGTCAGAAGTAATTCCGCGTGCAAAAATGGCTGGTTAAATTTCAATTTTTAATGTTGAAATACTGAAAAGTCACAAAAGATAAAGTGCAAACAAAAAATTTTTTGTTGGAGCTTATATGCCGTTCTGGGAGAACGCCTTCTCAAAAAATTCAAATTGATTAAAAATGAATATAAAAGTGAGTTTTGGAGTCTTATATGGCATGGACACAGTATTATTTTTTAAGCCAATTTTGGCTTTTAGTCACAATTTTTTTACGAACTTGTCAGAATGTCTGTCATTGTCTTTAGGAGAGAAAGAAACGTAAAACATTTTGACGCATCTCCGGTAGTCTAAAGTGACAAAACTACAAATTTTATTTTAAAGGTTTTGGATTGGATCAATAACAAACGCCTAAATCCAAAACTGGCATATCTTAAACACTGTTTTGGAGTCTGGCAGTCGTAATTACCAAAGTTACGGATTTTATTAAAAATTGTAATTTTTGGAACCAAAATCTAAAAATTTACCGACGCAAAGAAAGAAGACGTATGTTAAAAACCGAGAACCAATGCAATTTTGTCATTTTTTTAAGAACTGTTTTTTTTTTTTTAATTTAAGGAAAAAAATTGTTGTTTTTTTCAAATTTTGATTGCTTAAAACTAAAAAAATCTGAAAAAAATTACACGATCAGTATTTATATAAAGAAAGGCAATTTTAGTAAATTGAGCAAAAAAAAATTGTTTTCCGTACACTTGACTCATAAATGGCCATATATAAATATTTATCTTTAAACCCTTTCCGAAACTATAAGATATATTGAAAATTAAAACTTTGTGTTTGGCATTGTTAATTTGACAGTTAGATGACATATTTTATGAGTAGTAATCTTTTGTGACTGTTACTTAACATTTTTAACAGTTCAACTTTTCTTTTTGACAGTTACTTTAAATATTTTATGCAAATTAATAATTTATCAGTGTTAAAGTGACAGTTTATAAACTTGTTTTGACATAAAAATCAACGTTTTGACGTTTTATAATACTTGATAATTTTATCGTATTTTTTGAAAGTTCAACAATATTTCTTTATATTTTTATCTATATTGCAAATTCAATATTGATTCATAAATATTTTATGGAAATTGACAGCTATAAATTTTGTTATCAAATTCATGATGGCTTTGATACACTATTTGACAGTTCAAGAATAATTCAAGAGTTGTGTAAAAATGATATGACGTATGCGATTGCAACTGGCAGTTTATAGCTATTTTTTCACAATTTATTCATAATATTTAATAATATTGATGAAGAGCACCAAATTTCGGTTGCTTTTAAAAGAATGTATAATTCATAAAACCCCAAAAGTAAAAAAGTACAAAAATTTAGCATAAACTGTTAAAAATTGTATTTATAAAAAATCAAAAATGTCGAATTTCAAATTCAAACTTTTGTAAAAAGAATCAAAATTTGGCTAAAAACGGTTGAAAAAGGCACAATTTACATTTACATCTTAGATTAAGTATTTTTTACAGTTGACTTAAATTATGTATTTTTGACAAATGGTATTTAAGATTTGGTTATTTTTGACATATTAGATTAAAGAAATCATTTTTAACAAATGACATACATGTTAAAGTATTCGTGAATCCATTGCAAATTGCAAAAAAATATTTTGAAAAAATTATTATCTTCAAAACTCTTAAGAGTATACCGACCACTACCTTGATTTGTAGTATTTTAACAAAAGCGGCAACTTTGGCTTCATCGTTGCTTTTACAAATAATTTGATAATTGATTAATTTTTTTACCAGTACATTTAAAAAAGATTAAACTATGATATGTCAAAGTCATTTAGTCAAATAATAGTTAGGAAATAGCCGATAAAACTCATCAAATATAAAAATAAATGCGTTTTTCTGTATTTTTGAATGCATTTTGTTGCTACTTGCAAATATAATTTCACAAAAAAGACTTCGACATATCATGGTTTAATCTTTCCTAAATGTACTGATAAAAAAAATTAAATTGATTATCAAATTATTTGAAGAAACAGCGATGAAGCCAAAGTGGCCGTTTTTGTTAAAATACTACAAATCAAGGTAGCGGTATTATTTATTGTAGCGTTAAGAAAAGTCAAAGCGCAAAGAGTAAAATCTTAAAAAATGAAGTCTGACAACGCAACTAATTTTGTAAGCGCCAACAAGGAGCTGCGTAAACTTTTATCCTTTATAAATAAAGAACATATAATAAATACCATGTCAAGAGAAAGCATCAAATAGACTTTTATATTACTTCGATCTCAAATTAACTTAACAGTGAATTGACTATCACCGTGGCAGCACATTTGACAAATGCAACAGCATTTCTGGAAAAATTGATCTATACAGTACTTATATAAATTACAAATCAAAACTAAGTAAGAACAATCTACAAAAAATATTGATAAAGCCATGCATCCAGGCAATATGGTTATTATACGCGATGACAACCTACCCCCTTTTTAATAAAAGCTAGGACGTAATGTAGAAATATGTTCATGAGTTCATGAAGTCCCTAGAGTTACAGCAATACAAATCTTAACCAAAATTACAATTCTTCAAACAATTGTTGTTTGAAAAGTCCAATAATATTACACGACACAGTGTATTGGTTTTAAACGTATATTGCAGGTTAAACAAAATAATTCTTATTTCAAAATGTTAGAACTTAACTTTTCTAAAAACATTGCCTTCTAATCAGTCGACGTAACGTTTATTGCTTCAACACCTTTCCTCGGGACGGCGCGGCGGCTGGCTAATCATTTTAGTCCTATCATCAGGATAAGCTGATGGTGTTTTGGTCCATAAAGACCCCTGGTTAAAATGTCGGCAATTATCTTGTGGAGACGTGGTCAAACATGACGTTGCCATCTTTAATCATGTCGCGTAAAAAATAGTACCTTATATAAATATGCTTGCTTTAGTTGTGGAATACTAGGTTCTCGGAGAGTTTTAGTGTTCTCTGATTGTCATTGTGTATAAATATAGATTCTTGAACCACACCAATTTCAAGCATTAGGATTTGTAGATATTTTGGCTCTTTGGTTGCTTTGGACATGGCCGTTTATTCAGCATCGTTTGAGCTTAGCGCCACCGTACGTTGCTTTTTGAATTCACATGATATTGGAAAATTTGCTCACAAGAAACAATAAACAATTTCTGTCCGTTGAGTCGCCCCCAGCGTCTACAAAACTTTTTACTTCTGTATTTGCTAGACTATAGCAGATACTGATGTGAGCGGCACCTGTTAGGTGTTGCAAAATATGTTTTGCAGCTAGCCAACGTTCCTTTTTGTTGCAATGACTAAACTGCCCCAGTTAGCTGACAGCTTGACAAATATCAGGTCTCATTGATGTAGATAGGTAAATCAGCGCACCAACTAGTTCACAAAATTCTTTTGTTTCTTGATCTGCTAAAACGTTTTCGTCTTTTGTTAGCTTTGTGTTTGGGTCGAGTGGAGTCAGTAAGGGTTTGCAGTTCTACATATTGAAACGTTTCAGTAGTTCTGTCACAAACCCTTGTTGATTCAGTTGTATTCGGTTGCCTTCTCTACTGAATTCAATTCCTAGAAAATACTTGGCTTTGCCTAAATCTTTGATTTCAAGTTTTCTTTGCAACATATGTAGTAGCTGCGTTGCCGTTTCAACGCTTCTTGACACCAAGGAAATGTCATGCACTTAAATAACTATGTAAGCTGCATTATTTTCCCCTCGCTTTAGTAGGTAGATGCATGAATTTGCATATGTGTGTTCAGCTCCTATTGGACGTGGTTGTGTTTAATTTTTGTATCATTGTCTGCCGGCTTGTTTCAGACCGTACAATCCTCTGTTCAGGAGATAGACACAGTTGCCTTTCTTAAGCTTGTATAACATTTCTTTGGCCGCTGTACTTAGGTCAGTTATTTTTTTTACTATAACATGTAGTAGTTCGACTAAATTTTTAAATACTTTCATAAAAAATTTCTTTGTTCAGGTTCCCGTTTGATTATGCGGTTGACACGTAAAATTGACAAATTTTTATTTTTTGTTGTGCTGCTTATGCCAACCATCTTTATGAAGTCGATTCTAACGACTGGGGCAAAATTTTTATTAAACTGCACACCTGGTGTCTGGGAGCAATTTTGAGCAACCAAAGGGGTTTTCTTTTTTTAGCAGTTCCGTCAGCTTTGAATTTTTTACGTAAGATCATTTGGCTTCCGATTATTAGTTTACTTGTTGGTCTGTTTACCAATTTCCAGGTATTATGGCGGAAAATTGATTTCATCTCGTTTACCATCGCCTTGATTTACTTGGGCCCCAAATTATTTTTTTCAATTTGTTTAAGTTTGAAATTTTTTCGCATCATAATTTGAATGGTGTCTTTTCATTTAAACTATTTGATAGGCAGCAATTTTTAATATAGCAAGCTGTGTGTACCGTTTTTGCCCAGACGGATTGAAAAAGTTTGAATTGCATTAAAAACACTTTGTTGGTTTCAGGAGTGTCCTGTTGGTTTGTTCGAAGATGCCATTTTGTTCCGGTGTGTAGGCAATTGTCAATCTTCTTCCAATACCTTTCATCTTTACGTACTCGTCGAATGGCTTGTTTACATACTCTGTACCGTTATCTGATTGAAAATATTTCACTCGTTTTCCAGTTTTATTTTTGAGACTGTTTATGTATTCTATAAGTTTTGAAAGTACTTGGTCATTTGATCGCAAGAATTTTTCTTCCCTCCAACATGTAGCATCATCAGCGAAGGTTACAAAGTTTTTTATTTTTTTTGATTCCGTTCTCATTGGGTCGCAAACGTCTGAGTAAACAATTTCAATCGTTTGGGAGCTTTCTGAAAACAAGTCATTTTTGCTTTCGCACACACGTCGCGTTCAAAATGTTTAAATTTTACTTCTGTTGCATGCAGATTTTTGCTTGTTAGAGCGTCTTTTAACGCTAGAGAATTGCTGGTTTAGTCGCTCAGTCCTGTTGTGGTGCCACTAGTATTATTGTTATGAAAAAATATTAAATCCTATCATATTTACGAGAATATCGGTAAACCTTTCTCTCTAGAAAAATATTGACACGTACAGCGCCGTTTTTAAAATAAAATTGGTTTTTATACGACAAAACGCCAACCAACTCAATATCCAAACGATAATATTTTAGTCATCACTCTTTTTATATGTTGAACTACATACAATATTCTATGTCTTCATGTTTTTGGTTACATTTAACGAGTAAAAAATTAATAAAGAACTGATTAAATACGTCACTTTTTAAAAATTAATTGCAGAAAAATGACTTTTTGCATCAAATTTCTACAAGTTTGAGGACACAGATTGGACTTTATTCTACAATGTGTGAAAATTTGATTTAATTATATTCAGGCGTTTTCTTGCTGAGTTAGATGCTGTAAACCTTTATAATTGCGCAACTATTCTCCCCCTTTAAGCTGCGCAAGTTAAGTGACCAATTATTTGGTAATATTTGCAAAAACTATGGTTCAATTTCGCTAAGCATGCTACGTCATTGGAAATGTTCTTGCTTTTGGATAATATATGGGTAATTCCATTACTTTTTGACTAATTTAAAAAAGTCGACCTCTTTGATTTTGATCAAATTTTTAGGGATCAAAATATGGAATTAAAAAATGAGATTCCCAAAATTTTGAACCTTAGAATTTTGCCTGTTCAAAATGACACACATTTGAAAGTCAGAAATTTCATAATATAACGTCTTTTTTAGCTTATTTTGTATCTCAATTTTTGGGCTTCTGGAAAAAGATAAAAAGGTTCACGATGGCTCAAATTATTCCTTATTTCCCTATTTTTATGTTTAATATTGTGGCAGTCATTTTGATATATTAAACTTCGAACAATTTTCCAAAAAAAACCCGGAAATATAACAGAATCGCAAAATTTTGCTTTCTTTAAACCGTTTTAACTTTGTCAAATCTTAACAAAATTGGATCCACACTGTCTAGATTGATTCGTAATTAATCTCTTTTTAAAATGATCATACAAGACTTATAGAATCAATACGTATACACCACTATTTTGATGCAGGAAGTTGCACATATTTTCGCGATCTTCAAAACTTGTAATTTTCAGGTCCCGAAAAACCGCTGTTACCTTATGTCAATTTTAGTCAAAATTTTAGAAAAATACTCTTCAGACCACAAGAAAAAAGGTTATTTATATAAAAAATGGTATATTGAGTTTTTTATATTCAAAAATCGTCAAAATCGGCATTGATTTTTAGATAATCTAAATCACTTTTTTCTTTTTGTTACTCTAAGTCGATTTTAAACAAAATTTTAGTAAATACTCTTTAGAGCACAAGAAAAAAGGTTATTTATATGAGAAATGGTATATCGGGCATTATCAAGAATTTTTTAATATTTAAAAGTTGGCAAAATTGGCAAACCGCACATTTTTGTATTTATTTTTGGGCTTTTAGAAAAAGATAAGAAGGTCCACGATGGTTTAAAATATTCCTTATTACATGTACTTTAAAACCCATATTTGTTTATTTAATGTTGGGGCAGTCATTTTGATATATCAAGCTTCAATCATTATTCCAAAAAAAAAACCGTAAATTTAGCAAAATTGCAAAACTATGCTTTCTTTAAATTGTTCTAACTTAGTCAAATTTTAAAGAAATTTGATCCACGAGGTCTAGATTTCTTTGTGTTTAATCTATTTTTAAAGTGATTTCACAAGATT
This sequence comes from Tachinus rufipes, assembly GCA_963932245.1. Taxonomy (NCBI): domain Eukaryota; kingdom Metazoa; phylum Arthropoda; class Insecta; order Coleoptera; family Staphylinidae; genus Tachinus; species Tachinus rufipes. The sequence continues at coordinate 60,819,928 of OZ010748.1, forward strand.
TATAGAATTTATACATATTTACCACTATTTTGATGCAGGAAATTGCACATGTTTTCACAATCTTCAAAACTTGTAAATTTCAAGTCCCGAAAAAACGCTGTCACCCTATGTCAATTTTAGTCAAAATTGCAGTAAATACTCTAAGTTTTTAAAGAAAGCAATATTTTGCGATTTTGCTAAATTTACGGGATTTTTTGAATAATGTTTGAAGCTTGATATATCAAAATGACTGCTACAATATTAATCATAAAAATATGGGTTTTGAAGTACATGTAATAAGAAATAATTTGAGCCTTTGTGGACTTTTTTATCTTTTTTCAGAAGCCCAAAAATTGAGATACAAAATAAGCTAAAAAAGACGTTTTATTGTGAAATTTCTGACCTTCAAATGTGTGTTATTTTGAACAGGCAATATTCTAAGGTCCAACATTTTTGAAATTTTATTTTTTTTATCCGTATTTTGATCCCTGAAAATTTGAGCATAATCAAAAATTTTCAAATTGGTCAAAAAGTAATGGAATTACAGTTGTTCCAAATTATTGCCTCACCGCGCGTAAATAGCACTTTGTGATCTTTATCGGATATTTTACTTACGGGCATTAGGTTTGTCTGGAGCGCAGGCGAGTGTAGTACGTTCGTTAATGTCACAATTGCTGCACTTTTGTAATTTTCAGCTCCAAAATCTACTTTGACGATTGCCGATATGTTTGTTGTATCCCCGTTAGCTAAACTTAGCTTTTAGATTCAATTTTTATCAATGGCTTCAACACGTTTGATGTTTTTGCACAAGTGTGACGTGGCATCACTGTCAAGACACCACTGTTTGTAAAGAATTCATTTACATTAAAACTTGCGTTTGTTGTCTCATTTCTTGCTTCGATTGGGTAATTTTTGGACACTTGTCTGCATTTGTGGCACTTGTACTTAAATTCTTTTGTTGGTTCAGCTTGCTTGGGTTTCTCACTTTGTTTCCGGTATTAAGAAGCTTTGTTCCCCTTTTCTTGCATTGCTTTCTTCCATTATTTTCACCCGTAGAACTTCTGGAGTCGGCAACTGGTCGCACGATTCGAATGCGCACCGAAAATTTTTGTACCAGCCTGGTAGACTGTATAAAAGCAAAATTTATGCTATCCAGCTTGTCTACGGCGTCAAAAAATTGGTCTAAGTGCTCGCGTATATCATCGCCGTCCGCCAATTTTTGTTGAGTCAGCTTTTTTAACAGCGTCGCCTTTCGTGCTAGTCTTCTGGATTGATAGATGTTTTCAAGTTTTTTCCACATTTCCTTTGACGTTCCACTATCTTTGACTTGTTTATGTTCGTTTGGGCTTATCGATAGTATGATATCGGACTTAGCTTTTCTATCATTTTTTATCCATTCGACGATGGCTGCTGAGTTTGCGTTTCCTGCTTAACAATTTCTACGTTTGCATAACCAAACATAACAAGTTTCAACTTGTACTGGCCAAGTGTTATAATTATCTTTATTCAACGGTTTGATTAGCAAATGGGTAGTCATTTTCACAGGTTCTATTCATTACACAACTATACTGTTTGTTTTCTTACCGGGACACATTATTCGCACTTTGTTTAGATTTTACTCAGCGATTTTTCTGGGCTTACCTGTTCAAACAACGATTGCAGTCCAATAATATTACACGACACAGTGTATTGATTTTAAACTTATATTGCAGATTAAACAGTGATATAAACGTAAAGCTAATAAGTAGAACGAATTAATTCTTATTTCAAAATGTCAAAACTTGACATTTAAAAAAACATCGCCTCTTAATCAGTTGACGTAACGTTTATTGCTTCAACAATTACAAAAAGATTTTACGAGGATCTGTCCACTGCCAATTGAGGTTTAGAAAGAAGACATTTTTAATGTGGCATGTATGTTCAGCACATAAAAGCATCTTTAACTAATTTTTGTTATAATTTTCTAAATGTATAATGCCTTTTCTCTACTTTTTGTTTATATATATATTTCAATCAGTTTAGATTTGTAGATACGAATAAAATTTAAATTACAATCGACTTTATTAGAATCGCAAAACAATACTTAAAAACTTGCGCAAATGTTTCACAATTTGTTATTAAAGTTATGAAAGCTTACAACTTCCCGCCTTTATATAATTTTGTAGAAAGCATTTCGACCAATATAGAAATTTGTATGAAAGATATTAGTTTGTAACAATTTTGTTGATTTATTCAGTATTTATAATTCATATGTTGGACTGATAAGTTAATTGTTGAAATGCAATAAACAATAAACGTTGTAGCAGATACTAAAGGGAATATAGATAATGTAGATAAGAGGTAAACTGATGGGTAAACGATTCCATCTAGCAATAACTAATATACATTGCGGTTAAGTGTGATACGGGCGCGATAAACTTGTGTAGTTGATGTTATTATAGTAGCATCTCACGCAAACTGATAGCAAATATCACGGTATAGATATTTTAGTTTAGGAGGATCGCGTTTTGATTTATTGAGATGCCCGATAAAGTCCCATTCCATTACAAAATTTCTTCGAGTGGTAATATGTACCTTCCTTTTTTCCATTCTTTTCAGTTGAGAGTTATTGAGACGCGAAAGTTAATTGGAGTATTCAGAAATTAAAGAAAAACGTCACGGAGCGTGACAACCGAACTGTCACGACAAGAAAAAAAGTAATTAACTCGACTGAATAATTAAGAAAGAGTAGGATATTTATTTCGTCCTGAGACTTATTAGAAATCAAGTTGAGTTATTGGTTTATTTTATTTCTTTCTCTTTTATTTATTTAAGTTTGAATCCGCATCATTTACATTTTCGCTTTATTTCAAGCCATTATTCCCTGATTGTGTCAGTCTGATAAATGAGATTCGCACCCTGGAAAACGTCGAATTCGTACCTTTTTTTGTGTGTGTGCCATCGTATTGCTCGATTTATTTCTTATCAAGATCTGTATTGTCAGATCAAGCGGAATGAGCAACAGCATCGATTAAAGAAAATGCAACCCCTGCAAATCCATTCCACCCCACAAAGCACCCCCACATTGAAATACCGCGACTAACAAGAGGCGCCCTTTCAAACAACCAAACACGATATCGACTAATCACTAGGGGGATTTTTTACATTTTACAAACGCGATCTGTCTTTTCATTATAATAAAAAATATAAAGAATTATTCAGTTTAATTTTATAAAAAGCTTCCTATTCTTTATTCAGCAATGGAAATGTCATTGAAAAATTCCATTGCAACTTAAATTGATATGTTTTCATTACTTCTGAATCGAATGGGAAGCATAAAATGTATCTGGAAATCTATCCATCCACTTCAGCTGCGTTTGGCATCCGCGAGCGAACCTCAAGTGGCAGCGTCTCTTCCTGCGATTTTATTATTGAAGAGGAAAAATAAATCGGATATATGCATAGGCATTTCAATAAGTTCTGCCGCACTCCGGTGTTTTGAGTGTCCTCCAGATCGCTCCATCTCGTCGACAATACCTTGTATCCGAGTTGCCTTTTTGCAGAAAAAAATAACTTTATCCCAACTAACAAGACATCTCGTTATAATGCTAAAAATGATTTAATATAAATATAAATTTCAATTGAATTGAAACCTTATAACCTCATAAAAAATTAATAATGAATATTTGATGGGGCGGAATTCCCTCACCGATAAATTTTAATTAATTCCAGTTGTCGATAAAGGAAGAAGAAAAAATCGTGACTGCGAAATTCACGCCATCACCACAAGACAAGTGTCTTAATTAATATTAGCCACTCAAGAATCAAAGGAGCTTCCCTCTTGTTTACCCGTCGACTTTTTTCCACTTTGGAAATTTTTCAATTAATTCACGCCCGCGTGTCAATGCGCCGGAATTAAACGTCGCAGAATAAATAAAACAGCAAGTTCCGTATATATTGCCGGTGTGTTTTTTTTAATATTGCCAAGAATTCAAATTGGATGACCGTTGTCCAGAAGAATTTCCCAGTTTCGCAAGGGATATATTGAAATACCGCATTGACAGACATTACGTACGTTCTTGGCATAACACGTGTGTCCATACGCTAAGAATCTCCCAATGTTTATTTTATTTACTATTTGGAAAAAATAATATGTTTGAATTAAATACCTGGGATGGTGAAATTGAATTGTTTTGCCATTTTTATTGTTTAATAACAATAATATGCAGAAAAAGGTCCAGACACAAAAGTATTCAGTTTTATTCTATCTTTATTTTTAGTTTGAAATCTCACACATAAAATGTATAATAAAACAATATAAACAAAGAAGAATTATAGCTATAATGAGTAGAATGAGTAGAATTAAAATATACTAAATAAAACAATAAAAGAAAGCTAGTAATTGAGTATGTATTGTAATTGGTGAAGGAACGGTTAAATATTGGGATTTCTGTAAAAGGTAAGAGAAAAAGAAAATTCGGATCAATCTACAGTTTTAAGTAGATTTCAATTTTCTGAAAAAATTATTAACCTTTTTTTCACTAGATCTTAGTCTTTAAACCCTACGGGTTTAGAAGCAGGTGAACGTATATACATTTAAAATTATTTCAGTTGTGAGGTTTGAACCCACGACCTTTGCAGCAGTCTGATGAATAGATAATTGCGCCACACAGTAAATAAAAGCACTCAAAAAAATAGTTCAAAAAGAAAAAATTATGCAAAAAAGAAAAGAAATAAACATATTAAATAAGAAAAAATTAGTCTATGTCTAAAAATGACTGAACATGGGCAAAAAAAAGAAAATATGCCAGAATATATAGTTAAAGAAAATAAAAAACAAAATTATAAAACTGGTTGAAGGTGATAAAATTGCGGTAGTAAAATCAAACAAGATCAAAGCTTCTAGAACATGCAAAATTTAAAGATATACAGGGTGATTCTTAACCTATGCGCATAAACTTGAGAAATTATAGTTTACAATCAATATTATTGATAAATGTTTAATAAGTGTAGTAAAAGTTTTATAATAAGCAAGATAATGAATTATAAAGTTTCTAGAAAATTAAAATTTATTACTTGAAAAAAATCAGTGTGCCATGCCAAAATTAAAATAATAAATATGTAGTAAAGCTTTTAATCAACTAATTATCAAAATAATAAACAAATACCAAAAAGGCAAAATTATTAGAAAACTTAATATCATAATAAATGCTCAAAATTATTTCCTCTATTTTCCAAACACATCTGCGCCCGCCGAAGCCATGTTGCGCAACATGCACGTTGAAGTCTCGGTGGTTGCCGAATTGTGTTAGCGACAGCTAGTATGCAATGTCGCAACTTTTCAACACTGTGAATTTTGGTAGCGTATACCAGATGTTTCATATGCCACCAAACATAAAAATCTAGGGGATTTAAGTCAGGTGATCTAGGAGGCCAGTTGGACCTTCTCAACCAATCCACATTCCCGGGAACATATTGTTCAAATGTTGTCGCACATCTATTGCAAAGTGTGGTAGAGCTTTGTCGTGAAAATATCACATGTGTTGTCTAACATTAATTGGAACTTCTTCCAGTAGTGCTGGTAGGGTCTCTTGTAAAAAATTTAAATAAACAGCGCCCGTTACACAATTTGGCAACAAAAACGGTCCAATAAGATGGCCGTTTACAATTCCAGCCCATACATTCACCGAAAATCTGTGCTGAAAGTTTGTACGCCGGGTAATGTGTGGATTTTCAATTGCCCAATAATGAGTATTGTAAAAATTGGCATGTACACGCTGCACATGATAGGGATACAGTAATTTATGCTTTAATATAAGCCATACAGTTGACTGCGATACTTCAGTTTGATCGGCAATTATCCGGGTACTGATGTCAAAACGTTTTTCAGCAATATCGACAATATCCTCCTCGAGATTAGAAATATGCCTTGGTCTAGAACGTGCCCCATATTGTCCAGGTCTGGGCTGCAAGTGCCCAGTTTTTCTTGCACGCTGTACCAAAGGTACAAACGATCTACAAGCCGGATGATACCTTTGAGGGAATCTCTCAAAATAAAGGCGAGCTGCAGCCACTGAACTTTAATGAACTTTTCTATACACTAATATCATATCTACAAATTCTGCATTGGTCATGTTATGTTGCGCAACAATTTACTTTTATTTCACACTGACAGGCGCCAACTAGTTTTTTTTGTTTCAACGGGGGACTTCAACGTGCATTATTTTAATTTTGGCATGGCACACCAATTTTTTTCAAGTAATAAAGTTTAATTTTTTAGAAACTTTATAATTCATTATCTCTCTTATTATAAAACTTTTACTACATTTTTTTTAACATTTATCTATAACATTGATTGTAAACTATAATTCTTCAAGTTTATGCGCATAGGTTAAGAGTCACCCTGTATATACCAACGATAAGCAATATAAACAAAAAAAGCAGCAAGCCCACATTATATAAGTAGTAAAACGTAAAAGAAGTTATTCCCCGAAAGAAAATAAAAATATTTAAAAAGCTCAACAATGTAGGGATAAGAAAAATACATAAAAATAGACAGTTAAAATTGTTGTTCCAATTTTTAAAAGCAAGAACCGTTTACTTAAACGGATTTTAGCAATAAATTTATCCTACAAAATATTTAGAAAAAAATTAAAAAAATAGACTTAAGGCAAAAGTGAAAAAAAATATTTTAGCACGTATGCAAACCGGTTTTTAAAAAGAGTATAGTATCTTTACAGTACATTGTTGATCAAAACACAGAAGGTAATCTTTTTGCATTGTATTTTTATCTTAAAGCAACATATGAATCAGTAGTAAAAAAATAAAAAAATTTGGAAGTGTGAATGTAGATTAAACAAACTGAAGAAAATATAAGCAAGAAGCAAGAAGTTTGAATAACGTGGTAGTGACATATTTGCATCAGATGGGTAAAGTAGAAAACAAGTAAAGCAAGTATGTGGGTGGCAATTGATAGATTTTGAAAAAAAAAATGTTAAAATAACGTGTGTAAAAATTATTTTGTTGTACGGGTTCAAAGTATGAGAAGTAATAATAATAATAAAATTAATAGTAATTTTTTTTTTTGCTGGAGATGTAAATTTCGTTCATAAACAGAGTTCAAAGAACACTAAAAACCAACTTTCTAATTTCTTTCTTAGTGCCAATAAATCAGATTAACTTGTCAGTGGCAAGTGTTGTGTACTATGTATGATTTTTATCTAAGAATTTATTTTTGTTTGACTAGTATTATTGAATTTGTTTTTTATATGTGATCCGGAATTTTATTGAATAGCAATTTTAGGGTTACTTCCTTCTTCGTATTTGATATTTATTATTATGAATTTCCACTATACATTTTTGGATGGATTTTAGTTTGAACAACTGTGTAGATTTTGTATGACTTGGTTTTGTGTTTTTTGTAGTCTTTCAATAATATAATCCGACACTTAACCGTATAGAATTATTTTATACGTAATAATGGATTCTGTCAGTGCGCTATACATTGTTCTCATAGTTTGTCCGGAAAAACTGTTTAAAATAGTAAAAACTAACTTGCTTTTTTACAAATTCCATTTGTTTGTGGCAGTTGCCACGTAATTGGATTTTGTGCAAGCGTTTAGATTTTAAGCTTTTTGCTCATTTTTTGTAGATCAATACAATTAATGTATTTAAAAATATTTTGTCATCACTAAAACGATGCTGGGGATAAAATCAAAAATCAAAAACGATTACTCTTTGGACCACTGAGAGAAATTTATGCTATTCTAATAAAAGAAAAACCTGATTTGAAAGTTCGTTTCTCGACCTTTGCCATCTTACGACCGATTCAATGTGTTTTTGTCAAGAGCGCTGGCACTCATACCGTTTGCGTGTGCACTATACACCAAAACGTCAAATTATGTATATTAGGTAATACAAATCACTCATGTGTTATTAATTGGTTATCAATTTTTCAATAACAGGTGCAAATCTAAAAGCTTTAACTCAAGGCAAAAAACATGAGATTGCTACATATCAAGACTGTTGTTAATTACGTGCAATATTCCAACAAAGAGTTGTTATTTTTTAAAATGTAAATTGTGTTCAGGATTTACAAAATTACGTACATATATTGAGAAACTGTTTGATTTAAATGAGGTTAATTCTGTAAGTTTTAAGCAATGGGTCAACACGCCGTACTGTACACTCGAAACAATTACAAAAGATTCAACAGAATTTATTGAATACTTTTTCGAAAAAGTCCATGTTCTTTTGACACATGCTTACATCGCAAAACAGCAATCAATATTTTCGAGAGATTTAAAAACAAAAATATCTGAGACAGAATTTATTGTTATTATGGATTTATCTGAAAATTATAGTTTTGTTGTACAAGAGGCTGCACAAGGATTTCATTGGAATAACAATCAAGCTAGAATTTTTCCTGTCGTGGTATATTACAAGTCCAAAGAAGGAAACCTTTTGCATAAAAGTTATATTATTACCTCTAACAATTTAACTTACGACAATGTTGCTGTCCATACGTTTATGAAGATTATAATTCAAGAATTAAAAAACAAATTTAAAATTATTAAAAAAATTCACTATTTTTCTGATAGAGCGCCGCAACAATTTTAAAATTATAAAAATGTTTTTAACTTAGTTAACCATAAGAAAGACTTCAAAATGGCATTTTTTCTCAACAGCGCATGGCAAAGGACCAAGCGACGGACTAGATGGAACCGCTAAGAAAACTGCAGCAGCTGCAAGTTTGCAATTACCTGCCGATAAGCAAATCTTAACGCCCCAACAACTTCATGGTTTTTTTGTGTCATCGGAACGGTTAAAAAATATCAAGTTTTTCTTTTCTCCGGCTTCTGATTACACTTTCAATGAAAAGAAACTTTTTAAACGATTTGTTAATAAAAAACGAATTAATCATATTCAGCAAAAACATCATCTAATGCCGACAGAAGATGGTATGTTTTCAAAAACTCACTCTTCAACTAATAACTTCTTTTTTACAAAACTAAAATAGTATGCTATAGAAGTTTTTACAATGTACATTATAATAAATAATCGAATAAGTGTAATTACACAGAAGTTTTAATTTTTTTATTATGAAAAGCTTATTTGATAATAAAAAATAAAAAATAGGAGGATATATGTATTATTTACAAATGCACAATAGCTAATCATTAAATTGAATTTTATTTAAATATTTCATTTATCAATAACATTTCTGAAATTATTGTTAATTCTAAAATAATAAATGAAATAGACAATGAGTAAAAAACAACATAATAAGAATAAAGTTGATTTTTTTGTACAGCAGTTATTTTACAGATTAATCTTTAAAAATATATAGAAACACGTTTTATTTTATGTAAAGTTTTCCGTATAATTTAATATTGCATAAAAAAATTACAATACTTAAAATAATTTAGTCATTATTTTTGTTGTTTTTTTTTCGATATTTTTCTTGATTACAAAAACGTTGATTTTTTAGAAAGTTCTTTATCGCCCATCCTACAAAGTTCAGAGTATATCAATAACATATAAAAGTATTTTTTTGACCTATTAAACAAAAAATTAAAAATACCCAACATCTTTTTTTTTTATCTATTTTTAATAGAATAAAAACATTTTAAAAATTAACGGAAATGTCTTCAACACATTTTTTTAGAATTTTTGATCAATTTTAAGCAATAAATGTTATCTTTAATAATTTGCAAAAAAAATCCTTAAAAAGTTACAGGCGTTTGAAAATTGCAAAAAAGGTAAAAAATTGACATTTTTGAAAGTTGTACCCTAAATATCTCGGCACTGGGTAGCACAAAAAATCTAAAAAAGGGGACCAGAGTTTATATTAAAGAACCGATTCCTAAAGTTGCGACATAAAATAAAATATTTTTTGTACCACTTCACTCATACATGGTCATATACAGGGTGTAGATTAATTGACGGATAAACGCCAGGTAACTTTATAGATCGAGCCAAAAGAAAACGAAAATCTTAATTCCAAAATGCTGAAAAACTCTTCGTTTGGCCTCACTAGCAAAAAAAGATGGCGATATGTATATGCAGTGCATATCGCACGGTGTTCAAGAGCGCAATATTTGTAGTGGCAAACATGCCGTTCTTGGATCTTTAGGTGGAAGAAAGACAAATGGGATACGGGAAAGATAAAGCAGCAGAGCAAACAGAGAACGAAAACATCTTTTAAAACAGGCAGACTAGATAGGACAAAATAGAAGATGTGGGTCAATAGACTAAATGTTTAATTCTAAATATAGATCAGTAAGTGCAAAGAAAACATGCGGAAACTAGTTATTTTTTAATCCAAATGCTGACGGGACACGGGTGTGCCTACTGTCAAGACTTGGACGATGCAGAGCAGCATACCATCTTTAAATGCCCTCGCACAAGCAAAACACGGCAGAATAAAAAATAAACAATGTAATTACAACTATAAACATAATAGAGACTATGCTAGGCACCACAAACGGCTGAAACGTCATAGCCACTATGGTAAGCAACATTATGCAAACCAAGAAAAAAAAAGTAGGATAGACAAGGATGGATACGCGTAAGTGACAAATTGACAATGATAAAGCAATACCAAAAGATAATTTTGTTATTCCTGATTAAAGAGGGGGAGTGGTTTTGTGAGTAAAAATCACAAACTACCTCGTGAAGTGACTTTTAAAAGTTTTACTAAATAAACCATATTTTGTTTTGTTACGTAAGATTTAGTTGAATTGGTATCAATTACTGTCTAGTATGTTGTACCTAACCATTTAATGCGAATGGTCTATTGGTGTTTATCAATGCGCAGTGTAAAGTTTATTGGTGTCGACTGAAATGGCTTTGATTTGTTTCATCAGTGCCAGTATTGTCTTCTGGTGTTTAGTAAAAACGTTACTCCTGGTTGTCCACAGTAAAAGCAAAACATTATTTTTGGCTTGGTACACGGTTGATTTGAATGTATAGAGAAGCTGCATGACAAACAACATGTTTGTCTGTTGCAGTCGGTATTAATTTTTATTCTGATTAATATATGGTTACACAATAAGTGTCATGTTACCGATTCCTAACTAATAATAAGTTTAGCTTAACTAAGTTATTACAAATTTAGTTATTATTTAAAAATTTGATTTTTAAGCCAGTTTTAAAATGACCTTATCAATTAATTAATTTTTATTGTAGGTAAATATAAAACATTTTTTTATTAATAAAGCTTTATTACATATTTTAAAACAAAAATTGATTAATAACAACCAAATCTGTGTTATATTTAAATTAATTTTTATTATAAACGGGGTTGTAACACTTGTAACTCATCCCCCTGATTGATACCGCATTTTCGTCTCGCAAGGCATTGAATGTATGCTCATTAAATCAGCACGCACTTTTCACAATATAAACCTTTTTTTCTGTGTGTAGAGCGGTAAATATCGCGCACAGAAAGGTAGAAGGACTGTTCAATTTGCAATTTTTTTAATTGGAATGGCTGGGCCCGTAATTGGCAAAAGGTTCGCGCACTGAGTGCGCCCACAAATGACATACGTGATGTCTATTTAAAAGGCGAAACTTTTCAAGATGCATCACTAATGATTAAAACGAATACAGTAGGTTGGTATTGAATTGAATATTACTGCATTCAACTTTTTAATTAAACACAATTTTCTTCCAACAAACGCAATTTAGTTTTTATAGATAGAAATAATAATTTGCAAACGAATGATAAATATTGTTAATGAATATAATTGGGTTAATTCGCTGAAAAATTAAACAATAATACTGTAGGTTCCTTTCTAGCCTTGTCAGTCGGAACAAATAAAATTATGAAAAAAAAATCTCACCAGTCGCAATGAAATATTCAGGACGTATATTTTTCTTTAATTTTTAAAACAGTACAGGCGAGCGTTTGAGATGAGGGGGTTGGTACGGTTCGCTCAGCATAAAAGGGGTCGACTTTAAAGAACACACTAGGATTGTTAATTAACATTTTGATTTTGTTATCTCAGTAAAGGCAATTAAAAATTTTCGTGATATCACGTTTAGAGCGAATAGCTGAACAATAAAATGACAAATTAAATAAAAAAAGGACGAGCCTGCGGGGGATGGGGGCACAATGACGGAGTGCAAGAGAGGAAAAAACGTTGAAAAAAGGGTTTCTTCAAACAAGGGGCAAATTAAAAGAATTTCAATCGAGATGCGAGCGCGATTTTTCCGTCCGCACAACGCAACGCCTCCATCCTTATCGGGATCATTTCGTTCGCGATAAGGCCGACGTATTTTAAAACAGAAATAATTATCAAGCTTATTATTTGAATAACTCCAAATAAAAATCAAGTCAAACGGTTAATTATGTTTGCCCAGGACATCTTGCTTTCATACTTTTTTCTGCAGGGGCGTGCACTTGTTTCACCGTTCACCTCTTTTTTTCACTCAACATTATTTGTAATTAAAAAATATGCAGATATGTTTATTATCTGACTGAGATTTCAAATTAATATTAAATTCATCATGGCTATTATTATTTTACATTCTTTTTATTAAATATACCAAGCAGTTAATTTATTCTTTTGTTAATTGCGAACTGGAATTATGTTTATGCATAACTTTGTAAAATTAGTTATTTGCTATGAAAGTAGGATAGATTCTTAAGCTACAAATACACGTGCAAGTTGTTGTTCGATACTTTGCCTGAGCAGTGTAAAAATATGTACAGACGAGATACGTATGTATATAAGGAAGGTCATGTTTTTTGTCATAATATTTTTTTTACTATACTCTCATTTTACAAAATGTTTTGTAAGTTATGGTAAAGGTTTGTTAACATTTTAAGTTTTTTTAATGTCGTTGCATTTGTTCAATATTTTATCACCTGTGATTAATTAAAACAATTTATCTTCACCTTTTTGATCTTTGTACTTCTATGAATTTTGTTATTGAAAATTTTATTTGTGTAAGAAGAGTTTTAAGTTTCATATGCTACTACTGGGTTTTTACTAAAAACTTTTTACTAGTTTGTTATAGAGGGCAAATTCCACAACAGCTGCCAATCCGTTAAAACCTACCCTAGCTCTGATATAAAATTGGACGACTGCGCACTGGTTGGAAGATTTAGAATAAGGATGAAAAGGGTCACTCAAAAAATAAACATAAAAAGATAAAACATGAGAAGATTAAAACAACCTGACATAAGAGAAACAGTAACAAGCCTAATAACCCAAAGCTGTAAAGAAATAGAGACACCGAACAACACAGAAAAGACCCTTGAGAAACTATCAAAAGTTCTCAACAAAATCAGAGACGAACACCTGATAGACAAAAAAATTTAAACAAATAGCTGGATGACAGATGAAATATTGAGTTTCATGGAAGAAAGAAGAAAGGCAAAAAACAACACCAGAAAGTACAGGAACTCAAAAACAAATAAGACAAGAGATAAGAAGTGCAAAGGCAGACTGGATGAAGCAAAAATGTGCTGAAATAGAAACTCTACAAGGAAAACACAATTATTTTAACATGCACAAACAAATCAGAGAAACAACTGGAATACACAAAACCAATGCAACTGGCAAACTGTACAACACAAATGGCAAGATTATCATCAATAAGATGGAGAAGATAATCACCTGGAAAAAGAACATAGCCGAACAATTCGAAGACAATAGGACAGAACAACTTTCAGAGCCCAACAACCCTGAAGGCATGGCAATAACAATAGACGAAGTCACAAAAACCATAGTACAACTCAAGGACGGCAAATCTCCAGGCCCAGACAACATCTACAGTGAGCTCCTTAAATTATTTAATGTGGAGGGTATCAAACAGTTAACAGGGATATTTAATAACATATACTCTACAGGAAAAATACCAAAACCATGGTTAAAATCTACATTCATATACTACTTAAAAAACCGAGTGCCAAATACTGTACGATTAGCTTAATGAGTCACCTTTTAAAACTATTTTTGAAAATAATTCATCAAAGAATATTAAGAATATGCAAAGAACACATCAGTCCCACCCAGTTTGGATTCAGAAACGCATTAGGTACAAGGAAAGCTCTTTTCAGCGTCCAAGTCCTTATACAGAAATGTAGAGACTTTGACTGCGATGTACACGCATGCTTTATCGATTACCAAAAGGCTTTTGACAACGCACAACACGACAAACTTATAGAAATACTAAGAAACATTGAACTCGAGAACAACAATATAAGTGTCATTGGTAACTTGTATTAAAATCAGACAGCGTCAATACGTATCCAGGGGAAAACTCGGAAAAAAACAAAATCAAAGAAGGAGTCAGCAGTTTTATCATCAATCCTATTTAACATATACTCCCAGCAAATCTTCCAAGAAGCACTTGAAGACACAAATATATATCAAAATAAACGGCCAGCATATAAACAATATTAGGTATAAGGATGATACAGGTGTATTCGCGGACAGTCACGAGAACGTCCAGGAGCTGATGACTAAGATAGCAGAAACCAGTCAAAGATATGGACTTTCACTTAACATCAAAAAAACAATATACATGATAATATCAAAAAACGGAAACCATACTGGTCAACTGATAGTGAATAACAAAGTGATCGAAAAACTCTAAACATATACATACTTCGAAACAATAATCAACAGCAGTTGAGATCACTCACTGGAAATTAGATGCCGGATAGAGAAGTCTAGAGCCGCATTTCTCAAAATGTTAAAGTTGTTCAGAACTCACGATCTACCCTTGTTAACAAAAATCAGACTATTAAAATGCTATGTTTTTCCGATACTTATATATGGGGAAGAATCATAGACTTTAACCGAGACCAGTTGTAAGAAACTAGAAACATTCAAAATGTAGCTACACCAACGCATCTTGAAGATCTTCTGGACAACAGAACATGTAACCAACAAAGAAATCCTTGAAAGAATTGGCAGAGAAAAGGAACTAATATTAACAATAAAAGCGAGAAAACTGGAATACCTGGGGCACATAATGAGGAACTATCAACAATACGGACAGCTGCAACTGATTCTACAAGGCAGAGTGGAAGAGAGAAGAGGACCAGGAAGAAGAAGAACGTCTTGGTTAAAGAACCTTCGCACATGGTTCAATACATCAGTAGGCCTCTTCAGAGCAGCAACCGACAAAGTTCAAATAGCTATGATAATCGCTAACGTCCGAACGGACAGGCATCATAAGAAGAAGTGCAATAAATATTAAAAATGTAACTCAAATACACTCATCACTTCCTCTCCTCATAGATTGACCTTTTAAAATATTTCTAAAGTGTTTTGAATAGTCAGGAATAAAGCTAAAACTCTATTTTTTAGCTCATTTTCTGTGTTTATTGACGTGTTGTAAACCAAACATTTTAAGTGTCTTCAAAAGCAGAAATTAAGACTGCTTAGGTTTAGGCCACAGTTGAGGTCCACTTTTACCTATACAACGAATGTTGAGTGTTCTGTTCAAAAATTGGCAGACTTAATACTAAAATGTGCAGGTGCATTGTCGTGCATAAACTTGTCAAGGAGATGCTTTTAAAAAATTTAAAATACAAATTGCCCTTTGAGTCTTCTTGGTAAGAAAAACATAGATTTGTCAAAATATCTTGTAAAAGGTTTTTCAGTTGTTCTTTTATTTATTATTCAGTTAATTTACCAAATCACCATGACAAGTTACACGATTGAACAGCACGTTCAAATGATAAAACTTTTTATCAAAATGAGTGTTTGTTAGTGCAAACGTTGCGCGCATTGCGCATATTTTATGGTAGACGTGGTGGCTCTTTACAGTCAACTTTTCAACGTTTGGTAGCCAAGTTTGAGATGACTGGTTCGGTAAATAATCAACCAACACCTGTACGTCGAAGGAACGCAAGATTGGCGGAAAACATTGCCGCGGTCCGTAAAAGTGCATAGCAGAACCAGAGGCAGTCAATACCTCGCCGTGCACAAAAGCTCGGGCTTTTGCAGACTTCAATTTGGCAAATTTTGTGTAGGGACTTCAGCTTACACCCGTACAAAATCCAATTGACTTAGGAGCTCATAGTTTATGATCATAGACAACGCTGATTGGATTTCGAATCGTTTGGAAAAAGACTCCAATTTTGGTGGAAAAATAATCTTTAGCGACAAGGCGCGTTTTTGGATGAATGACTATGTTAGCAAGCAAAATTGCCGTATATGAGACAACAACAACCCACACAAAGTTTATCAAGTGGTAATGCATCTTCAAAAAGTTACCGTTTGGTGTAGATTTTGGGACGGCGGCGTCATTAGTCCGTACTTGATAAGTCGGTCACCGTCAACGGCAAGCGCTACAGAACGATAACATCCTATTTCTTATGGCCCAGAATTAGACAACATGTTGTTTTAGCAAACTCCACAATTGACGTTCTGCATTAACGTTTTGAGGGTATGGTTATCTCTTGCAGTGGTGATTTAAATTGGCCACAAAGGTTATCGCATAAATTCAACCCGATCTATGCGGAAGAGTCATTAAAAATTAAACCACTCGGATCCGTGCCACTATAACAAGCCGAGGCGGGCATTTGAACAATGTCATATTCTACACTTAAGCATACATAGGCCTTTCAAATAAAAAAAAAATTTGATAATGCCTCACACACAGCTTGTTTTATTTTATTTCCACACTACCCGCCTTTATTAAAAAATCATTTATATTGTTAGCTCACACATTCACAGAAAATTGTTCTTAGAAATTTTGTTTACTTATTGCGTAAGAATTTCTTCAGTCCACAAATAGTGGCTTTAAAATTGCTTTTTTTTTTTTAAATAATACTTGTTAATCAAATAAGTGATTTCCAAGCAACATTTGAAAAAACCACTAACAAATGTTCAAAAGAACTTGTATTCTTTGAATATGGTATGGATATAATAAATAATTTTTTAAGATTGTTCATACCAGAACATGAGTGATTGTCAATATTGCTGCTATTTTTTTTGTTTTTGTACTAGGATCATTTTTAACAACATTTAAAACAGCTTTGCTTGTATAAAAGTTCCAGTTTTACATAGACAATGGGGTCTTATAAAAATGTCTTACTATTAGGTATTACACAATTAGGGTAATGCTGTTGATACAACTTCTACCATTTCCTTTTCTAAACATGACCATTCCTAAGCCCGTACATAAAATGTACGTCTGCATATTCTCTATTATATAAAATTGATCATAATAAATCCCAACTGAAAACCAATTCAAACTAAACATCAGCACAATATGTCAAACATCATTAAAAAATATAATCAAAACTATTTTGATCCTGTAAATTTAAAATTGTGGAAAAACTCTGTATTCAAAATGAAAGGAATTTAGATAATAACTTTGTTGAAACTTTTTATGTTAAAGTCAGACAAGAAATCTTTATGTGTAATATTTCTCTGACATTAATAAACATTTATATATACAAAAAAAAACTAGTTGAGATTTATATGAGGCCAATGACATCACAGCCAAAATTATAAAGTTAGAAGGAACGTCAGTTATGTTGACTCTAAACAAACATGCTTCAGTTTTTTAAGCAAAAATAACTGCCATGCGCTAGAAACACTATGACTACCTTATTGAATTTAGTAGATTTTTTTAATTTTTTTCTTATTAATTTGTAGGTCAAATTCTATACGAATTCAAAGTTTCAGAAAAAAAAAAAATTTCTGTAATTAATTACAATCACTTTTTTAAGTTTTAGGTTTTTACCAAAATGTTTATTCTGTCCCAATGTGCGGCGTTTAGACAAAAATAGTTTTCTATATAACCTTGGCTAAGCAAAATTTAGAAAAATGTTTATTACAAAATTATTTTAATTAATTAATTAATTAAGTTTGATCAACAAAAACTCTTTAAGCTCATTGCTTGATAATCGTTGTATGTTTTTAAAAAACATAAACTTAAAAAAACTGCTTGTATTGATATTGTTATGTAAACAATATTTTAGTCTGCTTTTTAGGCATAAAAAGCAAAACAATTATTTTAGAAAGTAAATTTTACTTTCTAAAATAAATCCAACAAAATTATCAATTTTTTAGATTTACACAAATTTTAGTTTTTTTACAAACACTATAATTCATAAACCAGCTGCTTTTTATTAAATGATTTATTTACAAATTAACTATGTGTGTTTTTTAAAACTATTTTTGAGATAGAACTTATGTGTATTTTTATAATCACAAAATCAGAGGCCTTTATTAAAAAAATATTTAGCAATAAAAAAAAAACAATTTGTCTTTTTAAAGCCTTTACTAATTTACTAAAACCAAAAAAGTTCTTTAACATTTTTTATGAAAATTTAACAATAATTTAGACTAGACAAAAGTTACAGTAACAATGATTCTGGCCTCTACTTGTTGATTTACGGTAATTGCTTAAAAGTATGACAAACAGAAAAAAGCTTTAACAAAAAAATAAATAAACACATAAAGAGTTTTTAATAGAAGACCAAAAAATCCACATATATTAATTATTTAATAGAATGCAGTCATATTTTCAATAATAAATTTAAAATATTATTAATCATTTATTTCTTGCTTGTTGGTCTTAAAAATTCTACAAGTTAACAAAACATTTGCCATATAACTTAATTTACTATTAATATAATATCTTAATAACTCTATACCCTGTTTTTAAACAGTTATTTTTTAATTTTGTTACAATTTTCTTTTTTCTTTTCGTTACCGCCATTATCTATTTTATTCCTTTTCTATCTTCTTTTAGTACTTCATTTCTTCCCATTTTCTCTTTTCTCAACTTATTACATTTCAGCATGAGTTCTATGTTTTTCTTATCTTCTTCACATATTATACACATTTTTTTTTTCTTAGTGCATCTAAAATTTGCACAATTTTCTCTCATTTCTACATCTAAATCGTGCAATTATTACGTTTTTTATTTTTACACTTTCTTTTTTTTTACTTTAGTAGTGCATACATAATTTGAATAGTACTTAAATCCGTTTATCCGTATTTTTTGATATTGCACTTATTTCTCTTCATATTTTTTTTACTACATAACTCTATCTATTGTCAATCTTTCTACTGCCTCACTAGCATATCCATTCCTGTTAAAATTTGTTTTCTGTATATATATGGGTAATTCTATTACTTTTGTACAATTCTATTATTGTTTGTACAAAAAAACATATCCTAGGCATTTAAATGATTTTACTGCTTCAATTTCTTTTTCATCTTATTTCCAGTTTTCTACTTATCGTCTTCTTTTCTATTTAACCTTCCAGTGGTACCGCCCGGTGTGTGACACTGCGCCAATTGTTATTTGAGTTTTTTTCTTTACTTAGAAGAAGTTGATTGTTGATATTTTAGGAGTTTGCACTTCCAATGTAGTTTAAATTTGATTGCAAAATATTAATCGTTGCGTCTAAGAAAAATTATTGCGCTGTCAGAGCTTAATTAATAATAATTATAAATATTAATTAACTAGTGTTAAGCTTTATTTTAATCTTTTAATTTTATGTTTTATATTATTGGTTTATTCTTAATCTATTTCTGGTAAACCCATTATACCAATATGCATTGATATAAATATATAAAAATTTATATTAAATTTAGTCTTTCAGCTACTTATGCTTGTTATACAGTTATATCTTTTAATTTTAGTTTTGCTTTGTCAAGTTTTGTATTTCGTTTTAAAATACAGTAACGTAATTGTAAGAAAGAACATTTTTATTACAATTAAAGTTTTTTGTACGTTAAAGAGTCCTATAAGGCGGAACAGGCCTGCTTGCAGAAAATGATGAACAAAATTTTAAAAGATGATAAAGTTGATAGAACAGAAAATGATGTGTCTGAAAGCAATTCTAAACAAGAAATTTTTGATCTTGATAAAAATTACGTAAATAACAGTTCTAGTTTGTCTTTTATTAGAAAAGACAATAAAACCTAGTGAAAAAAAAATGCCAAGACTAAGCAGAACATTTAAAACTAGACAAGAAAATATTATAAAACGTCTTCCTGGTCTTTCTAAAGCAACTAAGTCGATGAAAAAATAATACAAAAGTATGGAATTATTTTATTAATGATTTAATAATTACTACAATTACCAATTGTTCAAATAAATATATTGCAAAAGTTGCCAAAAATTATGCCAACTCCAGAAATTTATATCCAACTAATTATATTGAACTTCGTGTTTTTTTGGACTATTGTATATGGCTGCAGTTTGTAAAAGCAATCGTCAAAATCTTAAAGATTTGTAGAGAATTAACGGCTATGGCATTGAAATATTTCATCTTACCATGTCGCTTCAAAGGTTTTGATTTTTTTTAAGATGTATTTGTTTTGATGACATTGAAACTTAAAGTAAAAAAAGAAAATAAGACAAATTTGCTCCGATTCACCAAAATATTTGATATTTTTAATCTAAATTGTCAGAATGGCTACCACATTTTGGAATTTGCTACAATAGATGAAATGTTAGCACCATTTCGAGGAAGATGCAGCTTAAGAGTATACCATCCAAACCTAA
Source organism: Tachinus rufipes (assembly GCA_963932245.1). NCBI lineage: Eukaryota > Metazoa > Arthropoda > Insecta > Coleoptera > Staphylinidae > Tachinus > Tachinus rufipes. Next base: position 60,840,385 of record OZ010748.1, read on the forward strand.
CTAATATGATTTGAACACAAGCATTATGCGATGCTAAAATGTTTTATACTAGCAAATTGTAGATATATGCCGGAGAGCAACCGGTCGGGCCTTATAAGGTTTTCAATAGCATTTGTTGTGGTTCATAGGCTCTGTGAGCATATTTCTGGTTTAAACACAAATGTCACCATAGATAATTGGTTCACATTAGTGCCTCTAGTTTGAAGTCTACTGCGGGAACATAAACTCACCGTCATTGGCACCATCAGAAAAAATAAAAGAGAACTGCCATTAGAATTTTTAAAACCTTCCCCTCAACCAGCTTGTACTAGCATGTTTGGGTATTCCGATGACTGTACTTTGGTTTTAAATATACAAAAAAAAAACGGAATATGTACCTTTGGTGTCTACTTTACATCATAATGAAAAAATTGATATAAATAATGGAACTCTGCAAAAACCGGCTGACTATAATAAAACCAAGGCAGGCGTTGACACCGTTGACAAGCTATACGCCAGTTATGATTGTGCCAAAAATACACAAAGATGGCCGATGGTAAGTTTTTATTCTATGTTGAACATGCTGGAATTAATTTGTCAATTATATATTCTGCAAATAACCCAAAAATTAGGATTTTAAGACAAACTGTTTTGATGGATTTAGCAAACGGCTTACTGCAACCACACTTGCAAGTTAGAGTAAGTATATTTAATCTTCCTCGAGGCCTTTCATTTAGGTTACAAGAGGTGTGCAAAACTCAAACTCAATTGTTCCAACAGAGTATTATTATTGGAAAATGTTTATATTGTGATAGAACAAAAAAACAGAAAAACAAGGTTTTCTTGTTTCAACTGTAGAAAGCATATGTATGTACAGCATATAACAGCAGTCTGCAAAAACTGCAAGGAAACTTCATTCTGTACCGAGTAACTTATAGTTTGTTATTTATTTCAATTATTAATTGTTCAAATTACTATGTTTTTATTTTTTTTCAATTTATTATTGTAAATTTTTTGTTTTAAAATATTTGATTTGTAGCGTATTATAACAAAATATATATATTTTAAATTTTATTTTATTTTTTTATTAATATATAATATTTTTATTGCAATTTAGTTTTTGTGTGTGTTATACTATCATATACTAGTCAAAATATAAAAAAAATTAAAAAAATATCAATGCGGTCTTACACCGCCAACACCAAGCATGCCTAAACAAAAGGCGACTCTACTGGAAGGTTAAAAGTTATCATTTTTGTTTTATTTTCATATACTTCCAACTTTTTTTTTAAATAATGATACAGGCATCTAATCATTTTGTATATTTTATTTGCTTGTATTGCTACAATCACCATGTTGTCTGCATAAGCCAGCGACCACATTTTCTTTCTGCATACCATCACCTCTCCGCCTTACACCTGCAATGTATACTGCAAACAAACTATTGCTAAGTAGGCATCCCTATCTCACATATTTTAAAGTCCAAAACTTATCACTTATTTTGTCATTTGTACAGACTCTGCTAACAGTTTCCACGTACATTTCTTCCATTCTTTTCACTACATGTTTTTTTTTTTCAAATACATTCACAATTGCTCTTTACTCATACTGTCAAATGCTGTTTTTATGTTCAAAAATAACGCATACAACTTTCCTCTCTTTTCTACTATTTGGTGTAGTATGTATACATTATCAATTCATCTGGTTATATTCCATTCATCTCTAGTTTTTTACTCAGTTTTTCTTCTAGTACCACGCAGTAGATCTGGTATGATGTACTTAACGTTATATCTCTATAATTTTCTGCAAAGGTTTTTTTGTGTATCGGACATACAAGACCTATTCTCCACTATCTAAAAAATCCTTTTCTTTTCTACACTTTATTTATTATTTCATTTTTTACTTAATTTCTCAATCAGATCTTTCATACTATACGTTCATGCTTTATTTTGTATTTCCATCCAAATCTTTTTGTTTTTTTTTGTTTTTTTTTTAATTTATTCCATATCATTTTTTACGTGTAAAATTTTGGAGATAAAAAAAACCTTAGCAAAAATTATTACAATACCTACGCTACTGTGTTGTGTTATAGTTTTATTTTATCACTAGTGTTGTTTTGTGTGTAATAAGTGTCTATAATTTTAAAGTTCTTGTCTACTCTGTTGGTAATTATATAGGCAATGTATTAGTTCAATTTTTGTTAATGTTTATTTATAAATATTAACCTTAAATTATAGACATCCACGCACTAGTACTTCCGCGCCGTCCGTGGCTTAATTTTTAAATATTTTTACCAGTGGCGTAACCTACGTTTTTTCATTTAACTTTTATTTTTAACTAGTGATTTTAATTATTTCAACTTTATATTCTATATCCTATTGTTTCTTTTGTTACCTTACCGTGGTCTACCTGTGATTGTTTTGAGTAAATCACCAAGTGATTGACCGAACCGGTGTGAAGTGTATCCCTGTATTATCTATTTTCCTTAATATTTTTTATCATTTGTTAATGATTTATTTTATTACTGCATTGATTCATGCCAATTGCAAATGCAAAAGCGTTGCACAATCTGGCTTAACTTGTACTAATTGTGGTATTGTCTTTTACAATAGTTGTGCTTTAAAATATATAAAATGCATTTGTGGCACTTTATTTGATATGAACGATTCAGAATTACCTAGTCTTTACAAAGAAAACATCGTATTACATCAAATATTGTTAGAAGAAGTGCGATCTAACAATGAAATATTAAGTATTGTGTTGCCTACTAATGTAACGACTCAGTTGCTTGAACCAACTGCTTTTCCATTTTTAGCAAGTTCAGTTGTTAAAACTAAAACTAATTCCAACCAGATAGTTTAACCAAAAGCAAAAGTTATTTTTGGCAGTGGCCCTAATAATGACAAGCTGCATGCATATGTACCTACTGCATACATTCACGTATCTAAACTAAAACGTGGGACAAAAAAAATGTAATAATTACATACATACATACATAAAAGCGCAGTTTCCGGCAATATTGGTTGTTGATTTAACTGTCAAATCTGGAAGTTACAGAAGCTTTAAAGCTGCTATTCCTGCTGATCATGCGCGGTCCATTTTATGTAAGGAATTCTGGCCTGCTAGTATTGCAGTCAGAAGATTTACAAATTATGGTCATGCGCAAAACGTTCGTGCTTCTTCTGCTGAGGATTTTCGGAGCCTGGATTCAGCCAACAACCTAGACCCTACTGTAGAATTACCAACGGCCTCAAAATCTACTACCAATACGTCGGGGGCATAAAAACTAAACTTAAGGAACTAATGCTGGCCGTAGCGGTTTCTAGTTACGACTTGATAGTGTTTACCGAAACTTGGCTCACCCAGGATATTGACAATTCTTAGCTTAAACTACGTGGTTACGATTTATTTGGGGTGCAATCGTTCCGCAGTAACTAGTGCTAAACTGGATGATGGGGGTGTATCAATTGCAATTAGATCTCATCTAAAAGGTATATTAGAGAGAGACATTAAACAAACTATAGAACATATGCCAAAAGAGTGTAACAAAATGACAGAAAAGCAGATGGAAAAAAAAAGATATTAAAGAGAGATAGAATGAATGAGAGCAGTTAAAAAACGAAAAAAAAAATAGACAAACAGAGAAAAAACAATTTTTAATTATGATTTATTATTTTGGAAAAGTGTAAATATATTTGTAAATGTATTTTTAAAAGCCAAAAAGTAAGAAATAAACTATTAATAAATTATTATTAGATAACACCTCATTTTAGCATTTTAACTTAAAATGTTTAAGTACATTTTGCTTTCTTAATCAGGTTATATGTTTTTAGCAACTGTGCAATCACATAGGAAAAAAGTTGCTTTAAATTTAGCAGCTTTAAATAAGATAACAGTAACAGAAAAAAAAATGTATAGTTTTTTTCAATCTATGGACATAGACTATACGTTATATTGTACTTCTTCTGAGACTTTTTGGCTAATAAATTCTAAAAAAACGTTATTATCCGTTTAAATAATATTAAGCGGAGTGCACTCCTAGTATTTTTTAAGCGTCGTCATTCTCAATTTTTGTAGAAATATGTGATTTAACGCAAAAAAATTGAGTAAAAGAAAAGATTAAAATTTACAACAACCACGTTTGTTATGATATAGAACTGTTAAACGTTATTGTTTACTTTGGTCGTAGAAATAAAAAATTAAAAGACAAGAACAGTGTTACATATGTTATCCGGCAATATATTATTTAAAGCTTCTTTGCATAAGAATATAAATTAATAGACCATATGTAAATGTAATTAATCATACACTACCAATTTGCACATGCATATTCAATTATCATTTCATCAGACTACAAAGTGTAAATAGGTGTGTCTAATCCCGCATTTTAATTCAGATAATACTAATCCATTTTTATTCGTGGCGGTGCGATAAAGTAGAAGGTGGCACATTAAGGCACATTTAAATATCGTTACAGTATCGATTTAATAAATCCATTTAAAAAGAATGTGATATAGAGATTATGAGTTTCTAAAACAGATTTGTAGCATCAATAAAGACATTATCTCGCTTACGGGCGCCCGTTTCACAAATGGCATGCGATATTGAGACAACGTGTATGATTGCAAAATCAATATTTCGATGTCGTCGACAATATTTGCGATCGTGCTTCTTGCCACACCATTGTTCCAGATGGTGCTTCTTTATGCTTCTTTAATGGCATTGTTCAGCCATCGCCGCTTGCGATCTCTTTTTTATCTCTGTGAAAAACTTATGGAAAATCGTTTTATATTTAAATCATCCATTCTCCGTTCAATATCAGAAAGAGTAATTTCTCTTCTTGGGAGAATAGATTAATCAAGTAACATGTTTGAATTTTAATCTGCAAATGGTCCTAATGACTCTACAAATATATGATGTTTGATTTAATTTCATTTAGAATTGATTTTATGAATTTATTATCCCTTGTGGAAGCGGAACATTCTGTTCGATCCCTTTTTATAATCCCGACGCGGAAAACATCATTTCATTCAAGTAAAGTGGAACGGGGTGGGTTTGGACATTTGCATATTTCCTCTCAAAGAGTGCAAACAAATTAGTGAGAAAATTGCAATCAATGATTTGGAAACCGTGCTCGTTCGAGTCTGAATCTGTGAATTAAGACTTGCCTTCCGTTAGTTTCTCTCCATTTGGCTTCGCTCCTCAGTAAGGAGGAAATATGTTAAAATTAATGTTGCTTCAATATTGGACAAGTTCTGAATGCAAATTAAAATTATCATCGCCAAGAAGAATAGGGAGGAAATTAAATAAAGCCCCAATGCATCTGCAGCGTATTTATTTAATAAATCAATGAGCCGAATGTTAATTGTGTTTGAAAGGTCAATATTTGACCGGAGGTTAACCAATTGACCTGTAACCTAACCTCAAGCCTCGCTGTTCTATTAAATACCCTTATAAACACAGCAATAAAGAGTGGCGCATTTTAAGTAAAGATCGCGTCCAATTACGAAAACAAAATCTATTGTGGACTTAAGCACTGATCCCAGGGTCCTTTAACTTTTCCCTCGGAAAATAGGAATCAATTAATTACTTCGTCAGGAGGAGAGAAAGTAATAAAAGGTGGTTAAATGGTGTGTGTAAGTCGCGGCGCGTTTTCATCTATTATTCATTGTATTGATTCCGTCGTTGCTCGACAAGATGTTTGCAATTAATTGTCTAACTAACGACACACTTGCCATTCCATTGAGTGTCGGGCGCGAATCGATTGCCTGGAACAAGGCAACATTCAGATTGACAAATTCGTCTGCGGGGAATCGTCTCGGAATTTAATTCACTAAATAGCACACGGAAAATAATAAATAATTCAATTAGGGTCGCATTTTATATAGAGATCATTCGTTATTCATTTCTCGGGCGGCTTAATTAATGCATTCTCGAAATAGTAGTTGATAGTAAAATATTGATGCTATTAACAGTTCGCTTCAAGTTATTTAATGTACAACGAAATATTATCATTAATTGGTATCATTTTGATGTTATGACTCAAATGATTGCAAAAAAATGCGAATACTTATCTTAATTGTTTTAACTAAAGAATTTGTTTTAGTGTTATATATTTGCAAGATGTTTTAAGTGTTAGATAATAATGATTACTAGATCTTTTTGTATATTATTAAATTTATGCTTGTCATATTAAATTTATTTTACAAATATTATATGTTTTACAATAATTAAAAAGTGAATATGATGTTCACAAAACAATGATTCAAATTAATATTGCAAGATTTTTTAGCATTTAATTACATTCATTTGTTACGTCCTAAACATGGGTTAGCCGACATTTAATAATTATTCAATCCTCAATAGTTAAAAATATTGTTTATTTTCATTTTTCATTTTATTTTTATTTTAATATTTCATTTATTCACTATCTGGGGGGAATAGAATTTATTCTCTAGAAAAAAAAAAAAGAATAGTTAAACTAAGTTAATAGTATTGAGATGAGATAGTACTTATCTTAACATTAATGTAGTGACGTTAGGCAGTCTTGTTTATCGGGATGTGTACATCGGGTGGTCAACCTCGTTTGGTGAACGGCTGGTTGTCTGAAAAATTGTTTATAATTATTATTATTATGTAGTTCATGATATTTACATAAAATGAACATGATATAGCTGCTCGATATTAGTAGTGATTGTTTTATAGCAGAGAGACAATAATGTTGGAATGTAATTTTAATTTAATGATTGTACAATTTATTTACTTACGTTTACATCGGTTGATTTCTTCGATATCTGGGTTGTCATTGTTTATATTTTCCATATATCCTTATATCCTTGTTCCTTCTCCATTCTGTACACTCCCAGCAGGAATACCTTCTGTTTTGTTCCTTGATTTCACTTAACCTAAAATACAAAGTAATTAATTTAGATTATCATTTAATTAATGACTGCAACCATGTTTTGTAATTGAGCTGTTATTTTTTTGACAATATCAACTAATTTTTGAGTACTTACCATACTTCCAAACCGATTGTTGATGCAGTTAATTAATTTTATTTCCTATTTTTGACACTTCCATTTATTTACATTAGACACTAACCTGAACATCGGACTTGTTTCAACTTTCAACGGACGTTTGGGTTTGAGTCTAAACTAATAGCGCGAAGTTTAATTCGCACTACTCACTTCCTTAATTTAAATTCAAATCTTACTCTATGTTTATTCGGTGTTACATACGATATGAGATTAATTGTTTATGTTATTAGGTTTCCTTTTTTTTTCTTATCTAGTCCCGTTCATAATTCCTTTAAGTCACTTCTTTTCCTTGTAGTTTCCTTGGTTGGTAGCGGTACATGCGCACTGGGAATAATTGTCTTCAGGAGGTCCTGTTGGGCCTGAAAACGGTCCTTTTACCAGTGACCAGCATAGTGGCTGTATCATAATCGCAATTGCGGATTTTATCTATTGAAACGATCATCGTGCCACGTGTTAATCACGGATTTATTTGATCTCAATAGTTCACCGGTAAAATCGACAATATTCATTGTGGGTGTGTGCTCTGCCAGGTAAGCGAATTAATTATTTTCCCTTTAAATTTTCATATAAATTATCTCCTATTTTTTTTCGTTTATTTTAGGTCTATAATAGGCCCTGCATTTTATATTAATCAACCCTCATATGCATATAATTTTAATTGCAAATATTTGCGTTCAAATTGATAACGCTGAATGTCCACAAATTCCAAAAATATATGTTTGGAATTTTAAATCATATTGGATTCGTGATATATATATAAATCATTATATGTGCAATTCCAAATTGAACCATTGTTCGAAGAAATACTGTGAAAACATCTATAATTCCGAAGAGCCCCGTTTTGTAACCAACCTATTCATTTTGTATATCAATCATTATTTTTTTTTTTATTATTTATATAATAATTGCTTTTAATTTTGTTAGTAAATTCATTATTGCCCTTTTTTTTTATGTTAACTTCAACATATTATATATATATATATATATATATATATATATATATATTTGGTCGCAGCCTATCGACTGTATTAAGCAGAGTGTGTGTGAATGCAAGAGTGTTTTATTTTATTTTTTTAATAATCTGATTTCTTTTGGGGTAATTATTGCTCATTTATTTTTTTGTGTGCAAATTATAATTATATGTTTGGGAATCAATTCTGTTTCCTTATTCTGTTCCCCAAAATTACCATCCCCTTTTTAGCGTGTTTATTGCTTCCACGAAACAACTCAGGGAAAAGGAATCAACCGAAAGAGACCAAAAAGCAATTGGAGCCCAACAATATTCCCAGGTAGTAATTCATCGGCTACTGGTGAGTGTAATTACATTTTTTTTAGTTATTGTCTCTCGCTCGCTGTATTACTGTTTACTATTTTTTTATTTATTTACTATTTTTTTATCGTGTTTAAATTTGCAACCTCCAAACTACCAGTGTATAGTGAACCACCCCCTTCTTCACTGAGTTTAGCTAGGGTAGTCTTTTGAAGTGTTAAAAGGCTAAGGGTGGTAGCAAATATCTGGAGCCCAACGTGGGGCTTGCTAAATTTAGAAAGGGTGATTAGTGATAAATATTTTTTTTGTATTGCAAATTTTTCTTACAGTTAAAAATTGTTATTTTTTATATATTAATATTTATGTATGTACTTGCACCTCGTGCTACGAGAAAATAAGTTGGTTATCTGGTTATCGTGAAATTAAGAGATACTGATTGTAGTGATTTAAAAATGTCAAAGTTAGAACCCGATCGTCTAAATAGAGACGAGTTAGAGTATGAGCTAGCGGTTCGCGATGTAATACCGAAAGGCGATGTTAAGGACCTCGCAAAATGTTTGCGTGGCATTTTAAAATTAGAAAAAGATGGGAAAACTTTTTCAAACGGCTGGGAAGGTGATGCGGCGTTAGACCTTTCAGAGTCTGCAAGCTATAAACTTGTTGTATTAGATTATAATAATTAAAAAACAATATATATTTTATTAAAATAGCAAAATAGCAATATGAATAAGGGCCGTTATTATAAACCATTAAAATCTGTAGATTTTATTTACTAACCAAGTAAATTATTTTAATTGGCTGATTTCGGTATTGCAAAATTTGTTAATGTAATTTTTGAAACTTAACTTGGATGCAACATTTTTAAGGTTTAAAATTTTTAATTTTTGATAAAGTTTGGTTTATGGATTTAATTTGGTTTTATCCAAGTGAGTACCAAACCAACAGTTTTCTTTTGTAAGTTTTGTTACTCTTTAAAGTTTTGTTTGGTTAAAAATTTCTATTTTTGTTAGGTGTCTATAGGTTGAATAGTTTAATCGATTTGTTAATTTTAGTTATGGGGTGTAGTAAGTAAGCCTAAAAAATATTTGAGCAAAACTTGGTATAGTGTCATCTTGCTTTTTTTCCACCATTTTGGTATATTTTTGCAAGCTATGAGCAAAGTTATTGATTAGAGTAAAAAAGGTAGCATCTTAATTTTACAAGTTCTACTATTTGAATTTATTTTGGTTGATTGAGGCGTAGTCAATCTAAGTTCAGTTTATAAAAGTAAAGGCTGCAGCGTTGTTGATATTAATTTTATATGTTAATTGTTTTCTACATGCTTGGTTGCTCTAATTAGTTTATTTATTAGTTTGGAAACATTAAAAGGTTGTAGATCAAGAAGACTGTACTATACCCAGAGATTGTTAAATAACTAACTTAAGTAAAACTTTGTTTTTGCACTTTAACAAATGCAAATGTTTTTCTTTGGGCAAACCATGTATTAAATGATATTTTCTGAATAATTCTGTTCTGGTACAATAAAATCATGCGTGTAGGTTTTTTTTTTAAGAATTATGCTATTATTATTAGACTATGTTGCTTCATAATCATCATCCGACCATTTGCGTCTACTGCTGGACATAGGTCTTCCATAACTTAATCTATCCTTGTCAATTTTGTGCTGCCTCTATCCACCTAGTCTTTATTCGTTTGATGTTATTGGTCTATCTGGTTGGTGGACGAACTCTGTTTCGGTAGGTATCTCTGAGTGGTTTTCACTCTAGAATTCTCTTGGTCCAGCGGTTATCCGAAAATTTTGCCACATAAGCGGCCCAGTTCCATTTTATTGTTGTTACACGGGTAACTGCGTCCGTCACTTCGGACTTCTCTCTTATTACGCTATTTGAGATCCTGTCTCTTAATGAGATACCTAGCATCGAACTTTCCATTTTTATCTGCGTTATACTTATTTTATTTGTGGTGTTCTTTGTGAAGGTAAGTGTTTCAGCACCATAAGTTTTATTTTATTTATTTATTTAAGCATATGCCATTTTACCATTTAGTGTACTGCTTTTTACATTATTTCGTTTGATATAGTTCTCTCCATTTTTTCCTGTCCAGAGTTGTTTGTTTGATTCCTTTCCACGGTATTCCCTTTCTTTCCGCTTCTTCTTTTACATAGTCGTTCCAGGTTTTTCTCGGTCTTTCTCGGTTTTTTTCCATTTCTGTTGTTTCATATATTCTTTTCGTTATTTGCGTATCTTTCATTCGGCATACATGTCCAAACCATCTTAGTTGTCCCTCCATTATTTTTTCATTTATAGGTTCTATTTGTAAGTTTTGTCTGTGTACTTTGTTTCTTCTTTTGTCTCTTATTGTTTTATTTTCTATCTTTCTTAGAATCTCATTTCTGTTGCATTTATTCTCGTTTTGTGTTTTTCTGACAATGTAAATGTTTTGCTGAAATACAATATTGTTGGTCTTATTACCTTCTTAACTATATCTGTTTTTATGTTCTTTGGTATTTTTTTTCTTCCAAAAAATGTATTTTTTATCATGTTGAATATTTTCCTGGTTTTTCCCATTTTTTCATTTATTTCGTTGTCTATCTTTCCTTTATTGTTAATTATCGTTCCTAAGTACTTAAAGTTTTTAACTTGTTTTTTTTTTCGTGTAGTGTTATTCTTGATTCTTGATATTATGATTGTTTTGGATTTGTCTATGTTGATCTTCATGTTTATTTTTGTTAATTCCATGTCTATTATGTTGATGTTGTGTTGTAAATCTTCCTCCGTTTCCGCCATTATTGCCATATCGTCTGCAAATAGTAATTCCATGATCTTTGTTGCTTCCATCTTCCTATATCCTACTTTTAGAGTCTTTATACTTTTCTTTGCTTTTTTATGGCTTTATTTAACACTATTGTAAATAGTATTGGACTCAGTACACGCCCTTGTTTTAGCCCGATCTTGGTTTCAAACTCTTGAGATTCTTCATTGTTGGTTCTAACAATATTCTTGTTTTCTTTGTATAAAGCTTTCAATAGATTTTTAGTTTTTCCGTATATGCCTCTCTTTTGAAGTACTTTCCATATATATTCTTTTCTTATTCGGTCAAATGCCTTTTCTAGATCGATAAAGCAGATATGGATGTCCCTTTTCTTATTTAAAAATTTCTTGCTTAGTTGTTTAATTATGAATATAGGATTTTGAGTGCTTTTCTCTCTTCTGAATCCGCATTGTGTGTTTTCTATGGTATCTTCAATCTTGTCTCTTATTCTTTTTTCTATGATTCTTGCTAGAATTTTTCCCGGTACACAACTGATTGTGATTCCTCTGTAGTTATTCCAGTTTCTTATATCTCCTTTCTTGTATATAGGTAGTATTATTCCCATGTTCCATTTTGCTAGTATTTTAGGTTTTTAGCTATGTCATTGAGTAGTTCTGTTAATTGTTTTCTTCCTTCCTTACCCATATATTTGATCATTTCCGGTGTTATGTTGCCTATGCCTGGTGCTTTTCCTATTTTTAGTTTCTTTATGGCGTCTATAACTTGTTCTTCCTTTGTTTCCTCAATTTTTGGCATGTCAGTATCATCTTTTTCATGTTCCTCCGGGCTTAGGTTGTCTGCTTGTCAGTTCTTTTAAATATTCTCTCCACCTTTCTATTATTTTATCCTTTTCTGTGATTATATTTCCTTTTTTATATTTTATGTTTATCATATTGTATTCATTCTTCCCTTTCATCTGTTTTAGTGTTCCATAGAATAGTTTTTGGTTGTCTCTATAGTTTTCCGTCATACTTTTACAGAATTGATTCCATATTTTTTTAGCATTTTGGCCCTCATTATTTACTTCCTTTCATTTAATTTTGTATTTTTTATAGTCTTCTTCCTTTTTTGTACTAATGTATTTTTTCCATTTTTCTTTTTTCTCTTTAATTTTCAATTGTATTTCATTTGTCCACCATTCAGTTTTTTTATTATGTTTGTTCTCTATTTTTGCTGTTCCACAGCTTTCTTTTGCTACTTTTAGTAAAATGTTCTTGAATGTTTCCCATTTTTCTTCTACTTCCTTTGTTTCTCTAATTTTACTACATTTCTTTTTTACTATCTTTTTGAATCTATCTCTGTATTCTTTTTCTTTAAGTTTGTAACTTTTTCTTTTTTTTTTACCATCTTTCTTTTTTTATCTGTTTTTTCTTCTATTTTTCTCAAGCCCGTTTTTACCAGGTAATGGTCGCTTCCGATTTCTGCCTCTCTTGATATTTTTACATTTAAAACATTTTTCCATTTTTGTTTGCTTATTATAAAGTAGTCTATTATTGATTTTTTGTTTCTAGTCGGTTTTTTTCTCGTAAATTTATGTATCCTCTTGTGTTTAAATTTTGTGTTTGTTATAATTAGATTGTTTTCTACGCTCAGTTCTATCATTCTTTCCCCATTATTGTTTCTGGTTTTTTCTCCCCATTTTCACATGTATTCTTCTATTCCTGCGTTTTGGTTTTCAACTTGTCCGTTTAAGTCGCCCATGATTATTACATTTTCCAGTCTTCCATCTATTTTGTTCTGTAATTTTTTAAAGAGTGCATCTTTATTTTCCTTTTAAGCATCTTCGTTTTCTCCATAGGCTGTTATTATAGTCCATATTTCCTTTCCATATAGGTTTATTTCTACTGACAAGATTCTTTCGCTTATGTATCTTTCTTTTGTAATGTTTTTTATTTTGTTTGGTGCTATTATTATACCAACTCCCCCTTTTGCTCTTTCTTTTTTATCTACTCCTGACCAGAACATCCAGTATCCTTTGTGTATTTTTTTTAGTCCTTTTTCTTTCTTTCTTGTTTCTGTAATTCCTAAAATTTCTATTTTATGTTTCATCATTTTGTTTACCAACTCTTCTTCTTTGCCCTTTATGGTTCGTATATTCCATGTACCCACTCTAATTTTGTTGATTTTTTTTTTGTACTCATTTTCCCTTTTATTGCTTTTCTGTTATCTAAATATTTGTTCCGGTTTGTTTTGTTTGTTAATAGTTTTTTGACGTCGCTTGTTCATCTTTGTTTTCTAGTTCATTCTATTCAAAAAGTTCCTCATTGATTATTAATATTTTGTATCCAATTTTAACTTTTTTTTTTTCCTTCTTCTTTCTTGCAATTCTTCTAATTTCTCTCTGTATTCTCTTTCATTCCATGTGAGATCATTATCTATGTTTGTATTTGTATTTGTTAGTTTATTTTTGGCTATCATGATTCTTTTTTTCTGTTTCCAGTTTGATATTTCCAATTTGATGATTTCGTTCTCTGTATTTTTGTTTAGCCATGTTATTTTCTTAATGTCTACTTTTACTTGTAGCTTTTCTTTCATCCACTAATTAATCTCTCCTTCTGTATTCTCTGTTAAATTCAAGCCTTTTATTATAATGTTGTTTTTATTCTTTATTTTTTCTTTTCTTTCAATTTTTTGTTCGGTAATTTCTATTCAATCTGTTAGGCTTTTCACTTCTGTTTTCCAAATTTCTTCTTTTTTCTTCATTTCTACTTTTATTGACCTTATCTCTTGTTTTATTTCATTTATATTTTCATCCATTTAATTCATCATTGTTTGGATCATTTTTTTTAATTCCTCCATCTCTTTTGTGTATGTAAAAATCTCTTCTGCTTCTTTATTTTTTTCTTTCTTACTCAATTATTTTTCTCCTCTTTTCTTTTGATCTGGTGATTTTATGGTTTTTTACTTCTGTTAAATATATTATGGCTTTCTTCTTTTTCTATTTCTCTTGTTCTTTTATTCATTCCCTTGTTTTTTTTTTTAATTTTAATTCAATTATGTTAATTTAACTTAAATATAAATATAAATGCGGACGCCTCTGTTTCCTTTTCCTCGTTGCGCGTGGCGTGTCTTTGTGCCGTACCTCTCGCACCTGCCTCCTTCTACCGTACCCACTTGCTATATGTCGTCCTCTCTTTTTCACTGACTGGCAATTTTTATCCGCTTGGAATTTAATGTTGTTATCGCTGGTTTTTGTCACTGTTTCACTTTTCTTTATTACATCACTCCACACTTTTAATTTATATTTTCTATGTTATTTATGCACTTTTGGCTTTAGTGATAAATTCCGTTATTACGAAGTGGTTATCGATTGTGACCAAAATATGTCTTTGTGTAATCATAAGTTAACACAGGCAACATGCACTGATCAAATACCTTCCTTTTTAAGCATATTAGAATATCTGATTTAAAGTTGTTGCGCAGCTTTTCGAAGGCCACCTAAGTTAGACCTATTCTCAAAATTTTGCGGGTTTGGTTGTCTCTACCTAAGGAAATGTTGTAGCCAAGATATATATAAAAATTTATTTGTTCTATATTTGTCCCATCTATCTCAATTGCCTTGCTCATAACAAGATTTGTCATGTATTGAGTTTTGCTGGTGTTGATTTTGAGCCCAACAGAGTTTGATGCTTCATTGAGCTTTTGTATCATTTGTTGAACTTTGTCCATGCTATCAGTGATAATTAAGATATCATCCGCGAATCTCAAATAGTTTAGTTTCTTGCACGATTACCTTTGAAATTTTATTTGTGTTGTACGTTCTGGTGTCCTTTCGAAATGCTTTAGAGATTTTTTTGTTTTTGTATGTTTATTTGCTAGATCTTTTCTTTTTGCCAATAACAGTATTGTGCTTGTACTAAGTTTTTTAATTTGTTGAGTGTTTTGTGTCTGGAATTCTATAATTGCGTTTGAAATAAGTGTGCTTAAGGCTTCTATGTTTGGATCTACAATGTTGTAATTAGTGCTAGCTCTAATTTTATTTTTTCTTGGTATTGGGTTTCATCTCTAAGTGGTCTCCATTTGTTAGATGTTGGTTGTTTAATAAGCTTTTGCCGCTTGTTCTTAGTGTTGATTGAGATTTTGGATCTAACTAGTCTGTGGTCACTACCTATTGAGAACCTATTTAGCACAGTTACGTCTTGCACTATCTCCTTTCTGTTAGATATGATAAAATAAATTTCCATTTTGTAGAGTCGTCAAGACTGGCATATTTTTGCTGTGCAGGTTTACGGAAAAGGCTGTTCATTGCAAATATGTTATGTTGTAGAAGAAATTTAATTTAAGTGTTTTATGTTTTTGCCTTCTCTATAGCGTAGCAAATAGCTTGAATGGAGTATTAGTTGTTCCTTTTCTATTCTTTTATGCTCGCTTATACCTAGTATGACCCATTTAATGTGGGAGAGTTCTTCTTCAAGCTCTTGTAGTTTTTGAGTTTTGAACAGTGTCCTAGTATTTAAAGTAGCGATGAACAATTTTCGGTTTTGGTAGCCTATCCTGTTCTGGCGTTTCTTTGTATCCTCCACTTGCATTCTTATCTTTTTGCTTTCTTACTTGGGTCTGACGGGGATTGAGGGCCTTTTGTTTTGGTGTACTATTACGGAGATTTTAGCCTTACTCCTACCACGCTTGCTAGTGCGGGTTGGTAGGGTTTGAGAATTCATTTTCTTGGTTCTCTGTTGTAACGGTTATACCGCCGTAACTTGGTCGTCAGAGCCTCTTATGTTTTCTAGCAAGGGGCACCAACGTGCAGGCAAGGTTGGCAGGACTTTTGTTGCCGTCACCCCTTACCTCTTTAACAATTTAATAAATACATAGCATATTAAGTTTGATAGTTACTGTGACATTAATTGTAGATATCAAATAAGATTAATCTACTTTCTGTGGCGCAATTGCTACATATTATAATGTCTTTATTATAGTTGGAGTACTATCAAATTCCAATACTTTAATATTATCCAATTGATTCAACAACCTTACTCTTAATTATAATCAATGTTTTTTACATAAAAAACCAACAAATTACTGTTTGGATTTTGCGGTATTGCTGTTTTTAAAGTCATCATCAACTTCTTCTACATTTCTTACGTGTGGAACCAACAATTTAATGCATGGATTTTGTGAAATTGATGTATATAAAGTCGAAACAACTTTAATATAGTTTAACTTGTTATTATCAACTTCTTCTAAATTTTTTCCGTGTGGAACCAACAATTTAATGCTTGAATTTTGTGGAATTGATGTTTCAAAAGTCGAAAGAACTTTAATATGCTTCTTATTGTCATTATCAACATTATTTACTTGTGGAATCAACAATTTACTTCTTGGATTCTGTAAAATTTATCCCTTTTCTTTAATACAATTCTCATCATCATTCAGCCATGAGTCTTCTAACATGGTTCAATCTTTTTTTTTATAAAGAGTATCACTCACAATTCTTCTTCATTTATTTAATAATCTTTTTGTTGGTAATTTTATCAGACTAAAATATTTTTTACATTCTGCCTATCACATATATTTCATTTTTTTTTACTTAGGATAGAAAACACATATCAGCAAAGTATTCTCATTAATAGTTTTATACTGATATATCTGCTACACAGAAACTTATTTTTTTAAACGTGGTTATTCATGGCGGTAAATTTGAAATGCAAATAAAAGTGAACAAATGCTTCACATGTTACTCGTCTAGCGTCTAGTGTTTTGTGTGTATAGTAGTTGGGACGTTGTGTGTATTATGAAATAAAAGATAATTAAACTTTTCATAAGCTTAAGGGCAATAAAATAAATTAAATTAAATTAAAAGTTAGGTTATTCTATAAGTATATTACGGCCCTACAAAAAAATAATATAATAAATAATTTTTGCAGGGTTTATTAAAATGTGGACATTGTCAAGTTGTTTTAGGAAAACATGAGTACAACAAAGCAAACATTATTATTGTGTATAGTTGCCTGTTATACCGGCCAACTTGTACTGGGATTATTGTACAAGCAAGTAGATAAACACATACAATCATCTACGATTACGCACTGAAATAAAAAAAAAAATAACTAACGTTAATGGCAAGGATTAATTGATAAATTATAATAAATAATTTTATGAAGTTTGAGTCCATAATATGTTAACATTTCAATTTTGAATTTTGTCGTTATTATAACCCTTGTCGTTCCATAAAGCAAACAAGGTTTTCAGCAACCTATCATAGCCGTAACCTAGGTTATTATTATTATTCAAACTCCAAAATTATTTACTTTTAATTTTGTCATAATGATGATTCTAGAGATATTCAATCTATGGATCTGTGATAGTTCCTTGCTTTCTGTATTCTTATGTAGTTGGTCGCTTATGCATTTCTTAGTGCCAAAGTTGTTTGCTAGCAAATAATGATAAAATATTTTGGTAATCATTTGGTTTTGTTTTAGTTTGTCTTGGGTAATTCATTTCCTTAATACTACCTATATCTAGAAAGCAATTTTTGATCCGCCACTTGAGTAAAAAACGCTCAGTTTTTAAATTTTTTTTTAAATTCTAACTGTGATATTTAGGTATTAGTTAATATATTACAATGTAAAAATACCTTTAATTTTTAACTGATAAAACTACACTTGTTGTAACAATCACATTAAAGACTAGATATAAGCATTCTATGACTGACAAGCCTTGTACTACGAGTAAATATTTGTTTTGATGGCAATATGTCTTTTATTTTGTTTAAACAATGTCCAAGGAAATATCTAAAAAGATCTGCAACATTACGCTTGTGTAGTAAAATATCTAATAAGTCATTAGTCAGTTTTGGATCGGCAATGATCCAAACAGCTCGTTTTTGAATAGAGTTTAAAAGAGATAGTGTAGTTTCCAATGCTTTTCCCTATACTTGGGAACAATATTCAATAGAACCAAAATATATAAATGTTATATATATATATATATATATATATATATATATATATATATATATATATATATGACAAAGATGGCTCACACATGTTTGTTATCAATTATATTTTACAAAATAATATCTCAACTAATTATTGTCGATCGAGGGATTTGTAAACGGTTCCAAGCGAACACACTGCTTGAAGGCTCGATTGATATTAATTACACTGACAGCACTCTCAACTCACAGCCGCCTGTTCCTTTCGAGCCCAAGCTTGTTTTCTTGACTCCGTTCAGCAGGTAAAATGGGATAATCCCCTTTTATTTACAATATGCTGACGACTCCGCTCCGACACGACCATCCTGACATGTCACACGTCCTCGTGTGTTAACCTTGAATATAAAACAATTTAAGAAACAAATCAAACACATTCATTTTCTTGAGCATAATTGCCTTAGTAAAACTTTTCGAACTCAATACGGGACTGATTGCATTTGAGCTTAAAGCACCTTGTACGCTTAACACTTTTTTACACTTCACCAGTCTCAGCTTGCTGCAAGAGACTAAACTTTATGTAACAGTGTATCAGCATACTGCAACATACTAAACTTTATGTAACAGCTTATCAGCTTACTGCAAGATACTAAACTTTATGTAACAGTGTATCAGCTTACTGCAAGATACTAAACTTTATGTAACACCGTATCAGCTTACTGCAAGATACTAAACATTATGTAACAGTGTATCAGCTTACTGCAAGATACTAAACTTTATGTAACAGTGTATCAGCTTACTGCAAGATACTAAACTTTATGTAACAGTGTATCAGCTTACTGCAAGATACTAAACTTTATGTAACACCGTATCAGCTTACTGCCAGATACCCAATATGTCATGTGTTACACCACATTTGTCTCAGCTTGCTGCAAGAGACCCAAAAATTTATTATATTGTATCAGCGTACTGCAAGATACAATTTAAACACGAACCTGTCAACTACAAATCGCATACAACAATTGTAGCATAACGTCGTGTTGCTTCTTTTACTATCAGTTCAGTATTCAGTACAAGATGTGCCCTCACCTGGGTCACTCTCAAGATCATCTACATTTTCAATTTTTGCACAACATTTGGGCATTTTTCTAAGGCGCTCATGAGGATATTTATAAGTTCGATTATTGTTTAAAGCTTTTAATAAATAGCGATCACCATCTAAAGCTTCGATAATTTTAAATGGACCTTTATATTTTGGATCTAGTTTAGTTTGCTTTCTTTCTTCATTCTTAATTAAAACATGATCACCAGCAACAAATCTTTTAATTTGAGTCTTATTCTTATCAAATCTAGACTTATCATATTCAGCATTATGACTAATATTGCATGCTGCAAAGAGTTCTGCCACGAACGGTCACCATTTAACTCTACGGCAGTCAGCATAGCTTTAAGCGTACTCATTACACGTTCTACCTGACCATTTGCTCTACTAGCGCCTGTTGCAATAAGATGAAGCTTAATATTATGTTCACTACAGAAATCTTTAAATTCTTTACTCGCAAAACAGCGTCCATGATCTGCAATTATACGATTAGGTGCGCCAAACAACGAAATAGCATTTTTTACAGCTATTAAACTATTTTTAGTATCAATACGTAATGAATGATGCAACAAAACATATTTAGTGAAAGCATCTATAAGAACAAATACATATTCTTTAACATCTTGTTTACCACTTAATTTTTCAAATGCATCAATATGAATAGTGTGCCAAGGTATAGCTATTTTTGGAATGGGATGAAGTTCAGCTTGAACTTTACCAGAATTTGACTTAGATACGCGACATGTAAGACAATTATCTACAAACTTTCGTACGTTTACTCAAATTTTCATACCAATAGTGATCGTACACTTTGTCTAAAGTCTTTTCCCATCCAAGATGAACAATTGATTCGTGTACATGATTTATTATTGACTACCTAAACGCTCGAGGTACTATAGCTAGACAACGGGTTCGTTCATTACGTTGGATCTTGCGATACAATATACCAGAACGAAGCTCGTAAGTTTTTAAAATATCATCAGCTAGCCCATTATTTTTAATTTTTGACACTATACCGGCTAGTTCATTGTCACAAAGTTGCTCCGCCAAAAGCCAATCATCAGTAATTTCAGCAGCATCAATTTTTTTCTGCTCTATTTTGATAAAGGGTTTAATATTATCAGTTAAATTAAAATTACGTGAAAAGAAATCGGCATGACACATTCTAGTACCGGGTCTATAAATTACTTCAAAATCAAATGACTATAAAAATGCCCACCGTCTATGAACTCTAGGGGCAAGATCAATTTTCGAGCGCAAAGATTTCAATGAGTTACAATCTGTAACTACAGTTAATTTGCGCCCATTGAGATAATGACGGAAATACTTAATGGCATTAACAACCGCTAATGTCTCCAACTCATAAGAATGGTATTTAGATTCAGAATTTGTAGTGCGTTTACTAAAGTATGAAACTACGTGGGTCTTTGTATTTACTTTTTGCATCAGTATTGCTCCATATCCATCAGCACTTGCGTCGGTATGCAATTCAATTGGATAAGAAGAATCAAAAATCATCAAAACCGGTTTGTTAGTGAGGGTGAAAATTATTTTTTGACGAATTTCTTCATAACGAGGTTTACAGTCAATATTGCCTTTGATATTAATCTAAAAAGTGGACTCATAACTTGTGAGAATTTTGGAACAAATTGGCGAAAATATGATGCAAGTCCTATAAACTGTCGTAACTGTGTTACCGAAGAGGGTGGTGTTAACGCAGTAAGAGCTCCTATTTTTCGAGGATTTGGTCTAATTTTACCTGAACTTACTTCGTATCCTAAATACTCAACACGGCGTTTCAAAAATGAACATTTTGCTATATTAAAAGAAAATCCAGCCTCTGTTAAAGTATTAAGCACAACACGTAACCTTTTGAGTGCTTCATCAATAGTACTAGCTATGATTATAACATCATCCATGTACACAATAACATAAGTAAAAGCAATATTACCAAGTGCTTTCATTATAGCATGTTGAAAAACAGAGGGGGCATTACGAAGTCCAAATGGCATAGTTAGATATTCATACTGACCGTCGGGAGTCACAAAAGCAGTTAATTCAACAGAGTTTGGATGTACAGGTATCTGGTGAAATTCACTAACCATGTCTCCCAATTATGTTTTAATTGACCAGACGGGGGCTTTACAACGCACATGTTGATCCTTCTTGTTACTGTTGCGGGCACACCATTTGCAGTACCGCCCGCTTCTCTGGAACCGTAGCTACACCTTGATGCAAAATGACCCTCTTTTCCGCATTTAAAACAGACTACACTTTTCTTGGATGGTATAATATTCTTCTGTGTTGATTGAGTAGCAGGTATAAGGATTCTGTTCCTGTTTTTACGGGACCGGCATTCAAATGACTTATGGCCTAGCTTGCCGCAGTAATAACACTTAACATTGGATGTTAGTTTTAATTGCTTGTTGTCAGTTCCGCTATCTTGAAGGGCAATACTTTTTCTTTTTAAATGGGAATATGCTCCAAGCTCCTGTTGCAATGCCATTCGACTCGTAACCTCCGACGTGAAAACAAGACGATGCAAACGTGTGTCTACCTGTGACATATGTGCCAATACGGTTGACACGGCAATCTGCTCAATAGTTTTACTCTCCCAACAATTTAATAGTGACGTCATCAGGCGTCCCGCATACGCCACGTAAGATTCGTTTTCATTTGGTTTTCCGGCATTTAATCGTATCAACATAGCTGCGTTTGTTTCAGAACTGTCATAACGAGCAAGGAAAATTTCTTTAAATTGCAACCATGTCATACCTTCATACGCTACTTGCGAAAACCATGATGCAGACGCTGTACCCAACAAGGCTAGGCTCAATGATATTATGAGTGAACTGCCGGTTATTGGATTTTCCAACATGCATAAATTGGCAGTTGCACACCAGGCACGTGCATCTGTCTCTTCTTTGTCGGGATTAAACTGAGGAAATGTAATAGTAATATTTCCTGTCGGATTTCTAATATTTCTTATCAATTCCATCATGTTTTTATTTTGCTGTTCTAGCAAGAGACGCCACTTATTTCCACTACCCAACTGTTCCTCTTCATTCTCGGTCTGCTCGTATTCGAATCCCACTTCTGATGGCAAGGATGGCTCACACATGTTTGTTATCAATTATATTTTATAAAATAATATCTCAACTAATTATTTACTATGTTGTCAATCGAGGGATTCGTAAACGGTTTTACGCAAACACACTGCTTGAAGGCTCGATTGATATTAATTACACTGACAGCACTCTCAACTCACAGCCGCCTTTTCCTTTCGAGCCCAAGCTTGTTTCCCTTGACTCCGTTCAGCAGATAAATTGGGATAATCCCCTTTTATTTACAATATGCTGACGACTCCGCTCCGACATATATATATATATATATATATATATATATATATATATATATATATATATATGTAAAAGTTAAACAGTAGTAAAAAACTATCTATCTATTTATTAAGAAATCTTAGTTTTCTAGACACTTTCAAAGCTATGTCAACAACAAGATTGTTCCAGAAAATATTATGCAAGATTGTAACTCTTAATAGACAAACTCAATAAGATTCAGATGTAGATTTGTTGTTTAACATTTGGTACTGATGATATCTCAAATTTTGATTTTGAAACAGTAAAAAAGTTGAGATTTTTTAGAGTTAAAATTGATCATGTTCGGAATGCCCCATTTAGATATTGTTTTGCGGTCTTTATTTATAAATGCTACAGATTTTTATGTAGAAGATTCAAGACGCTTTGCCATATTTGTCGATATGGTTTTTGAAGAGTATGAAGTATGATAGGTGCTATCATCTGCAAAACTATGAATATGACAATGAAAAACAAAAGTTTAAAATCAATTACTCAAATTCAATCCAACTCTAAAGCGGCCAACCAAATACAGACAATTGTTTTGGTTTTCTCAAATCTTCATCATTGCATCTTGGTGGTACGGCATCGCTTGATGGTGAAGAATGAGTTCGAATAATTGATTTATGTGCTCTTATACACAAGTTAGATAATAATTGGTGGTGCAAAGTAGTTGTAGCTCCATCATGTTGCTTCAACCAAAGAATCAAAATCATTGATAAAACTTCAGTATCACAACTGGCAACCAAATTGCAATGTCTAAAGAGGTAGACAATCAAATATAGTTTAATAAAAAAGATTATAAGGGTATAACCACATCTCAAATGCCTCTATTTTGTCACTTGTCGCGTAGTTTAAGCGTAGAGACCTCTATACTATATACAAGTACGAAAAAAATGTAGTATTGTACCATTCTGATTTTAAGAAAGATACTAAAATATTTGCTGCAGAAAAATTGTTATATTCTGATAAAGGTATTACGGGTTTGTTTAATTCCGTTTTTTATTTCTAGCTTAAAATCGTTATTATCGTTGATCCATGAACCTATGTATTTGTATTTATGGACTTTTTTGATTCTATTGGTTGATCGTTAGCTGTGTGTTATTGTTTGTTGCGCTTTTGCTTATTAACATTAATTTAGTTTTTTGGACGCGTTTCGTAACTTTACGTAGATCTTCTATATCACTAGCCAGAAACACGGCGTTATTGGCGTAGCGGATGTTGTTTACGGGACTACCATTCACTATAATACCAGCTAATTCATCTTCCAGAGCATCCAGTATTATTATTTCAGAGTACAGGTTAAAGAGAATTGGGGAAAGGACACACCCCTGCCAAACACTTGGTATAATTGGAATATTTTCCGATGTTTTTCCTTTAATGCTTATGGCCGTAGTTTGGTTGGTAGTAAAGCAACTCAATAATTTGTAAATCTTGGCTGTCTATTTCGTTCCTATTTAGTAGTTCAATTAGTTTCTTGTGTCGTACTTTGCCAAAGGCCGTTTCGTAATCGAAAAACACCCGCAGACATCCTGATTGACATCAAGACAACGCTATACTAGTACATTGAAACTAAACAGAGCTTCACGTGTTTCTACTCCATTCCGGAAGCAAAACTGGGTATCACTTATTTCTTTATCCAGCTTATTGTACATTCACATTTACATATGGTACATCTGGGACAAGAATAATTAAATATTTAAAAAAATTGTAAGTATTATAGGTTTTGCAATTATACCAGTTTATAGTATTTTTTGTAGCATTCTGCATCGTTTTGTTTATTTATTATTTTGTGTTCTAAAAATAACTTTTTTATCATAATCAATTAAAGTTTTATCAAACATTATTTTTGCAGATAGTTGGTAGTGTTTACTTTAACATTGAATTAACCGATTTTTGTTTTATTTGGAAATACCAAAAAAGCAAAACATTTTTACGTTTCCTGGAATTAAGCTAAACTTTCGTTTTGATTTCTGGAAAACATTTGCTCTTTATAGTTGTCAGATTGGTTATACGCTTGAAAAAGTCAAAGGTAATGTCTCAATGTTGATGTTGATGTTAAAGTAAAAAAAAAACAGATAATGGACTAATAGTATTAATAAATCTGTGTAATTCTTAGATAGTAAAAGCGCTAGAAATTTATGCATTAATTACTATAACACTTTTACAAAACAAACTATAAACAACTTTTATAGTTGAATAAAACGGACAACTCTGTATCAAAGTTTTTTAAACTATATGATAATAAGTAATTAATAAAATAATAAATGAAATATAATCTTGTCAGAGTTTTAATAGTGCAGTTTGTTAACCTTTGTAGCATCTTTAAAAAGCAATTGCAATTTACTTTGCTTAAAAAATGCACAGTTTAAACTGCAGCAATGTGCATTTAACTGTTTTTTTCTGATATATTTATTGTATTTTGAAATTTTTAACGGTTGGAGAATTATGTAGGTGTTCCGGTAATTTTAACTAACTTTATATAAAGCGCTGGTATAAGAATATAAACTATTTTAAAAGTAGGGTCAACAAACTTACTTTGGTACCACAATTGAGTCTAATTAAACTGCAAAAGTTTACAGGATTTATAACCGGACATTGTAGTCTTAACACGCTCTTCCAGCTCTTAGGTGCTATTAAAAACTACCCAGCTCAGTTTAGTAAAGAGGAAAATTAATAATAAAAATGAAGAATATCGACTAAATATAAAAGCAAAATAATAAATACCAAATATCATGGGCTCCAATTGCTTAATAAAAGTTACTTCTTCTCTCTTTGGGTTTTGGATGTGTAAGCAATAGTACAACTGAAATGAAAAATGTAAAGGACGTAACAATAAAAGAATGAAAAACATAAACTTTCTCCAAAATAAAACTGAATTTAATTTCGTAAAGCCAAAAGAAAAATGATAGTTTAATACAATAATAAAAACAAATAGTTAGGATTTACACAAACACCCACCAGACATACCAAATATTTTAATCTAAAAACAAAACCTATCTTAAATACATTAAACAAAAGTTGACTGATTAACTTAAAAAGTTGTGTAGTCGGTAAGATCAACTCCACATGGTAATACAAAAATAAGTAAAGTTTATCTTTTGCCAGGTTGATAAATTGTGATGCAATTAATAAATTTGTTAGTTGATTTGATATTATATAAATAAAATTTTCAATAGCTCCAAGCAAATCCTGGGCTTCTTTAAAAGAACACAAAGTCGGCGTGAGAACAATCCGATTCCAGCATAGATTACGTAAATTGAATATTATCATATTTTACCTTATCTAGATCAAGACCGACTCTGTTGACGATGTAGCCTAGGTATTTCAACTCTTCACGACAAAATACACATTTATCTTTATTTAACGTTAATCCAGAGTTTAACATTGATTCAAGAATCATCTTTAAAATTCGCTTGTGTGTTTTGAAGTTTTGACATTGTCTAAGTACGTGAATAAATAAGGTTTCAACTTTGCCCAAACAATTGGTCAATAAAAATGTGAAAAGTTGCTAGTGCTACTCTTAAACCAAACGGCATACGACAAATCTGAAATAAGCCGCTACCAGAAATTGTAATGGTTTCCAATCTCCGATAGGAAGGAACTCAAAGAAGAAGAAGAGAATTTGTAAACGCCGTCAGTTCTTTACTTTTGTCTTTTGAAATTTGTCAATAAATGCTTTTTATATCTAAGCTTGAAAAATACTGCAAGTTACCTAATTTTGTCAAGATAGAGTTGATGTACAAAAGCGAATAGGCACTTGGTTATAAAACTGCATTTAATTTACGGTAATTGACTGAAAACCGATAAGAACCATCCTTTTTCGGCATTATTAAAATAGGTGAGCTCTACCCGTTTTTTGTTTTTGATTATATGATGGGCTGACAGGGTAATACCTAGATTTTATCGGTCAGCTGTTTGTAATAATTTAATGCAAAATTTTTGTAGCACAGCTTAGTTTTACACACTCTATCTTGTCAAAATAAGACTTCATAGTTTCTGACAATTTTGCGTGTTCATCTCTCGTAAGGTCATCAAAATTTTTTAACGCATTTATTTTCAGTAGCATGTCCTTTTCTAACACATAATGTCTATTGCCAAAAACCCATTCTCCAGATTGTAAATTAAAAATGATATCCTTTTGAACCCGAAAATGTACACCCAAAACTAACAAATTTTGCAATTCCGGCACAACATACACATTAAATATTTATGTTCTATTTTTCAGTTCTATAGAAACCTGAACTACACTTATACATTGCATTTTTTTGTCATTTGTTACCGTACAATCAGTCATTTCGGGAATCATTCTAACACCCAATGATTGCAACTTTTCCCAACTAGTCATTCCAAAAAATATTCCATTTGCACTCAAATCTATCAAACTAAGCTAACATCTTATATGCATTTACAGACATTTAGGAACATTCATAGATTTTTCTAATAACAGGAAATAAGCGAAACATCACGGACGTCACAGTACTAAACAAGTTTGGAATAGGAAGCGACCACCGAGCAGTAAGAAGTACGATCAAAATAAACCTAAAAACCGAAAGAAGAAGACTGGTTTGCCCACAAAAGACAATACGATGGGCCCCTCCGGTCAACCCTAAAGAATTTGAAAACTCAATCTCCTCTGCCTTTCGTCACATACAACAAACAGATGTCGAAACCTTGAATAACAACATCACAGAAGCAATTTTAACAGCACAGAAACGTCATTGTAGTAGCCGAAGACGAAACGACGAAAAATTTAGTGATGCAACCAAACAACTCATGAGCCAAAGAAGATCGACAAGGCGAAACCCGAATAATCTAGACGAAATAAGAAAGCTGAACAAAACAATCTTCAAAGAAGCACGCAAAGACTTAAGAAGATACAATACAGAAATAATTAAACAAACAATCGAGGAAAATCGGAGCATGAAAGTCATGAGAAGAAAACTGGCCAAAGGGAAAATGGAAATATTTAAGCTCAAAGATGAAACAGGAGAGGAAACGACAAACAAAGAAAATCTCCTCAATAAAGTGGAAAAATCCTACAAAAAACTGTATAAAAGTCAAATAACAAGCACCAACAACAAGACACCAAAGGCAAGACAAACAGAAAGAAAAGTGCCAGGCATAACAAACGTTGGCTCTGAAGACATGCCAAACATCACAATAGAAGAGGTGAGAAAAAAAAATCGCTGCTCTGTTAAACCTATGTCTTGAAAAAGGCACGGTTCCCAAGAGATGGAATAATGCGGTTACAATACTCATACACAAGAAAGGTGACATAAAAAACTTAGAAAATTATAGACCCATAAGCCTACTCTCTCACCTATACTAAAATAATCACAAAGCGCCTAGAAATTAAACTGGACGCATACCAACCCCGGTTTTCGAAAAGGATACGGCACAAACGACCACTTACAAACAATAAAGATCCTAATAGAGAAATCAATAAAATATAATAAACCACTCGTTCTAGAATTCATCGACTTTAAAAAAACGTTCGACACAGTAGAACTGCCACCTATACTAAACGCACTCAACTAATGCCGAGTAGACCACAGATATACAGAACTTCTACACACTATATATAAGAATGCCACGGCAAGCGTAAAACTCCATGCACTAACCAAAAAATACAAAATAGGGAGAGGAGTAAGACTATACTATATCCCCCAAACTCTTCACAGCGGTGCTAGAATATATATTCAAAACACTGAACTGACAGAATAAGGGTATAAACATAGACGGCGAACACCTACATCACCTACGTTTTGCCGACGATATCGTCATAATAACCGACAATCTAGGGGACGCACAAGAAATGCTTGAAGACCTAAAGCAAGCGGCAGCAAAAGTAGGACTGAATATTAACTACCACAAAACACAATTTATGACAAACCTGGTAGCCAGTGCAAACCTAGGGACTGACGAAGGAGAAATAGATCAAACCCACAAATACAAATACCTTGGCCATGAAACACAAATCGGCAGAGACAACCAGACAACCGAAATCTCTCTACGTTTAGGGCTGGGCTGAGCAGCCTTTGGGAAACTAAGAGACACCCTGAAAGGAGAACTTCCTATATGCCTGAAACGGAAAGTGTACGACCAGTGTGTGCTCCCAGTAATGACATACGGGGCAGAAACTCTGACCCTAACGAAGCGCTCAATAAACAAACTCCAAGTAGCGCAAAGAGCAATGGAAAGAGCTATACTGGGAATCACTAAAAGAGACAGAGTGCCAAACACAACTATTAGACACAGACATTATTGAGCGTATCACAAAAACCAAGTGGAGATGGGCTGGACACATAGCACGCACTAAAGACAACCGATGGACAAAACAAATTCTACAGTGGCGACCTAGAGAAGATAAGAGAAGTAGAGGAAGACCACCCACTAGATGGAGCGACGACGTGAAACTGGATCAACACCGCTCAAGACAGAAACCAGTGGAAACACTTAGAGGAGGCCTATGTTCAGCAGTGGACAAGAAACGGCTGAGGAATGATGATGATGATGAGGAACATTCATTGTCGCCCAATTAGCTCAATATATAGTCCAAAATAACTTGTTTTTATGAATTGGCCCTAAAGCTAACAAATTCAGTTAGCCAATCATTGGGTCGGATGTAACTAAATTAGCGCATTTAAAACATGAAAAAACTTTATTTTTAAAGTGGCTACTAAACTAAAGAACTAAAAGTAATCCTTTGGCAAAAGACTCTAGACAAAAAAGACAGTCTTGCTGAAAAAGTAAGATATCAGAGGTGCACAATAAATCGAGCAAGTGCCAAGCAAACCTCCTTAAAGAAAGGAAGGACAAAAGTTGGAGTTTTTAGTCAGTAAAAACCTGACACTACAGGCTGACTAGTTTTTGGGCAGTTTAGAATGCTATGACAAGTTTTATATATTTCTGCCACTAAAAATTATTACTGAAAATTGTTTATTTAATTTTTTAGTTAGTTTTTAACAAATAAAAATAAAGTACTAAAAATTAAATTATAACTAAAATTTTATCAAAATGTTAAAAAGGTCACGTATGGGTCAAGTGCACGGAGCAAAGTATTTAATAAATTCATTAAAAAAATACTTTTACTCTTTGTTGGCAGAAGCAAATACTTGTAGGGACAGAAAACTGCGCATAATCTATACGTTTATACAGTATATAAAATAAATAGTTATTGCGTAATACTCAAGCTAAGACATGAATACCAATTGAGCTGAGCAAATCAAGACAATCAATAATTTCACCTAACAATTTAAAAACTAATTACAAAACTTGTTGAGTTACGCTTGAAAAACCCTAAAAACTCGAAAGCTTAAGCCACAATTGTATTGATATGTAGTATAAATGATAGGCTTAAATCAAACGTAATGCCTAAATTACAAATAGTGTTAACTTTTGACAACATTTTATTCACAAACAAATAATTATACATCACTGTAGACTGACTTGTAATAAATTTTATTACTTTGTACTTATTTAAATTAAGTAGTAAGTTATTAACTAGGCATCAGCTAGAAACAATGCACTTTTTCAATAAATAACACAGTATCATCCAAAGTCAAAATTTTTATAATGGCATTAAACAATAAACAACGCGCATTAGAAAAACAGTGTACCACATCATTGAAAACAATATTGAATAGTAGAGGTTCATTTGCCACTTCAAACGTTGTCTGGTTAATCATGTAAAAGTTTAAGTAGATCTTACGCAGAATGTTGAAGATCGCATAGTACAATAAAAAACAGTAGATTTATTATGTTGCTGAAAGTTCTTTAACAGTTTCAATAATTTTTTGAAGTTTTTAGTACCTTTTTAATAGATAGTTTCTGACAGTTTAAAAAACAATTTGACTAATTTGTCAGTTTTACTAACTTATCACATTGCTGAAAACTATTTGGAAGTTTTTGTAACTTATTTTTAACATTTTGGCAGTATAAAAAAATAATTTAATAGTAATTTCTAGTTTTATTACTGATAATAACCAATCAGTGCAATCGTTTAGCTGCAAGTGTCAAAATCAAGTTTAAACTAAAACATAAGAATACAACTATCTACTAATATTTCTTCATGTGATAAAAAACGCTAATTAATATTTCTAACAATAATTAAAAAAACATTAAATTATAGCATTATAATAAGTTCTTTATTTATAATATATCTAATCGTAATAAATATCACGATTAGGTTTATATTAACAATATATATTGTGTTGAAACACTCAGTATATTATTTCAGAAAACTCCCTGCGGATACGTGATGTTTTATAATAACACGTATCATGTTAATAAATTAAGTATATTTGATGATTGTAATTCTACTTATGTATTTTGAAAACCTTTTGTTTGTAATAAATTTTAATTTATAGACATTAATAAGAAATTAATTTATTCATAGTCATATCATTGCATCCAAATAATTACCCTTTTCCAAAATAACTTGCGCTGCAGTATAAAGCAGTGATTCATGCACGTGATCGCATTTTTTCGGTCATGATTAATGACATCGAAAAGTAGGGAAAATTCGTACAAAACCCCACGTGTTCAAAACAGTAAGAAGGGCCAGGCGCAATGTCGAACGTGTTCGTGTTTACCGATATTTACAACTTGATAATTGACTGAATAAAATAGTTAGTGTCAGTTGGCAGTCGTAAATTATCTATAATTGGGATGAACTTTCATTACAGACCATAGAATAATTCCTCATAGATAAATTGCCCTGTAAATGCACACACACTAAATACTAAAAACTAATTCATCACTAATTTCCACAAAACTTTTAATGCAGATATAATCAACCTGCATAATTCCACTGAAAAATTATTGCCTTCATTTCAAACTATTAATGGAAATTTTGTAATTATTGAAGTAAATTAAAACGGTGCAATGACATGTAATTGATGGAGTTTCTGTTTATAATGCGGAATTTTAGTTAAATTTAATTGGAAACTAGCTTTTTTAAATTAAAACATATTTTATTATAGATATGTTACGCCACTGAGTACGGATATTATATAGATTTCATCCTCCATTTCCACTAGTTCGGTACATTCATAAGTTTGGCAGATATAAACTTTATATATTACTGTCTCGCAGTCGAACTTCAAAAGACTGAAATGTTCTGACAAATATCTCTACTTTCCCAATTTGAAACTTCTGCAAACTAAACGAAGAATATGTCATGATTATTCCTCACCCGGGGAATGTATTTATCAGTTTATTAAAATACATTAAAACCCCGAAAACACCGAAAGGCATTATCACATTATTCGCAATATTATATTTTTGATTATATTGAACAAAATTTTAATAACATTTCAAGGCGGGGATGGAGGGAGGAAAGCTTTAATATAACGCCGAGAGCATATTTATTGCCCGTGTATCAATTTATTATTAAATCCATATTAAATATTGCGGAGCGGGTGAAATAATGCGTTTCAGTGTGAAATCAGGAGTCGATTCGCAATAAAATCTTCCGCCGAGGGACATATTAATAAAAAGGTCTCTTTTATGAGACGCAATCAACCGATTTTCGCTATCATTCTGGCGACAAATTGACAATAATCGATGGATATTAAAATGTGTTCCTGCTTGCTTGCTGCTGCACGCCTCACAATTTTATTAACATGGTAATAAACTGAAGTGAAAGTTTCTTGTGGTAGGTCATGTCTTAAAATAGAACTTATGAATGGGGCAGAAGGCACAGATGACTGTTATAATTGTTTGTAAACAATATGCGATCAATTTGGTTCGATTAATTTAAATTTATAACAGCACAAGAGAAGCTGATGTCATCCGTTTCATATAAACACCAATGTAAATTGATGCTCTCATGCTTTGACAAAAGTTTTATAGGTTTGAAAATGCATTAATTGGTGTGAATTGGATGGGAACTCTTCTATTGCTTTTTATTGACATTTTTATAGTTCATTAAGAATTGAAGATTATAGAAACAGGAAATTATAATTATGATTAGATAATTACATCAATTAAAAGAAAATATATTGCTTATTAAACTGAAGATTTAGGCAACTCATTATTTTTAACTGCCAATAAGATATAGATTTAACTTAAAATATAGTTGTAGGTAAAATGTTGTTTATGTTGTTTTGAGTATTTTATGTGTATTTAATAAATATTATTTATGAGTTGGGTTATTCATAATACTAAGAAAAATAGTGCATCCAGAAATATTAACATTAATTTATTAACTCATTAACTAGTAAACAAAAACAATAAGAGACTTTTAGTTAAACATAAAACTACATTTGCTACTTAAATTCAGGTGTAAAATGTTTGCAGTGTTTGCATTATTTTTGGTTTTAAAGCTTTGAAGTTCGTAAGCTAATCGAACTGCAATCGTGGCTGAATTGTTTCTAAAAGAATTAAAAACTTTTGTGCTAAGATTGAAGTGCATACAATAGTAGTTGATTTGTAAAAATTATTATCAAATTAAATACGTGCAAAACTAACACAAAATTACACATTAACATTGCAATACAAAAGACAACGTCATTATTGAATACATGTATTTAAAAATAAATAAAATATATTTTGATAATAGTCTTAGAAAGCAAGAACCGACAACCAAAAGTTTGCAATGCCATTGATATAGTGATACTAGGTAATAATAATAATAATAATATTAATAATAATAATAATATTAAGCATATTTATTTTCATAAAACAAACTACATGTACAATAGAAACATTAATACAAAAGATGTAATGAAAACAAAAAACAAACATCTACAATTGATGGTTTAAATAATCATTTATATTGTATGGTTCTAAACACAGTAAAGCATAAACTTTTCTCTTTAATATTGTATATATGCAGTTTTTGATATCTGTAGGTAGTTGATTAAAAAAATTTATACATGAGTAAGATGTACTTTTGGCATATATATTTAATCTATGGATAGGATAGATATAATCGGAACCATGTCTCGTGTTGTAGATATTGGCAAATAGATGTGAATTAAAAAGATGCTTATGTTTGCATAAAAATTTGATGCATTCATACAAAGCTGGCAACGTTAATAAATTGTTTCTTTTAAATACGTTTCTACAAATGTTACGTGAGTTTGATATTAAATATTTCCGTATAATACTTAATATCAACTCACGTAACACTTGTAAAGGCGTATTTAAAAGCTCTTTTTTGAGTCACAAATAATTTGATAGCATTGGAATTGTCTCCCCAAAATACTATTCCGTACCTGAGATGAGAATAGATGTTAGAGTAATAAAACAGTATACTTATATTTTGAATTGTATTTTATGACAAAGTTCTCAAACTATAACACGATTTATTTATTTTGGATGAAACATATTGAGTATGCACCGTATATTTCAAAGTGTCATCAATTACAACACCAAGATTTTTTGCCGATATGCTGAGTGGAAAAGTTTAATTTTTTATATGCATTTCTGTTATTAATGGCATTGATTGAATTGTTTTAAAAAATATACAATTTGTCTTCTCTTTATTTATAATAAGTTTATTATGCATAAACCAATTTTCTACATTTGTCATAATATTACTTCCTTCCATGGTAAGATCCAGTAACGTTTTCCCTCTAAACAATATGTTAGTATTGTTAGCATAGCTAATGCATTTATTATTTAAATCTTCAGGAAAAAGATTATTAATATATATTACAAAAAGTAATGGTCCTAGTATGCTTCCTTGTGGTATCCCGGTTAAGACATCCGAAGGATCCGACCGCACGCTTTCTCCACTCTTATTATCATCTATTTGCACAGAGTGCTTCCTACCATGGAGATATGATTTGAACCACTCTAATGCGTTACTTCGTATACCATAATAGTACAATTGATAAAAGAATTGAGAAATCCAGACAGTCAAAAGCTTTGGATAAATCTAAGAGAACTTCACAAACCAATTCTTTCTTATCCAGTGAGTTTATAACATATTCAGTAAATTTAATTATTGCTGTTTTAAGTCCAAGAAACCATGTTGTGATCTATTAAAAAGTTTATTAACTTTGAAAAATTTAAACAGTCGTGTATACATGACCCGTTCAAACAATTAAAAATTAAAACCCAAAAAACTTATTGGGCGGTAATTATTGTACTGCTCATGATCCCCCTTCTTATATAATGGTTTTTATATTGCATATTTTAAACTACTAGGATAAACACCTGTTTCCAGAGATTTGTTCATAATAGTACACATTGGCTTAGTAATATAATCTATGGACTTTTTAATAAGAACAGTGGGAATTTGATCATATCTCGAACTTTTTTTTGGCTCAAATCTATAAACTATACTTTTTAATTCTTCAAATGAAATACGTAAAAAAAGCATTGAATTATTATTAAAAAAAAAATATTGCACACATACGGCGTGTTTGACAATTGAGGTTGTAAGTTTGAAACTATATCTTTAAAATAATTATTGAAGTTATTTGCAGTGATTAATATATTATCCGATGTGGGTATATGTTTAGTGCCCTTTCCATTATTTATATGTATTATGTTACCAATAATTTGCCATGCAGCTTTTGATCTATTAGTTGAAGTAGCTACTTTATTTTCAAGATAACGTAGTTTTTCTTGATGCTGTAGGTGATTGTAGCCTTTTTTGGTTTCTTTTAAATTAGGTTTAAATTCCGGCAACGAGGTAAGAGATTGTACACAAGGGTAGAGTGATTAGTGTGGTAAATTTGTATCAGAAAGCATCAAAATTGTAAATTCTAACAACAATTGTCAAAAAAGGTACTTTTTATTTTTAGTTTTTAAGTAAAACTGTTATTCAGCTTAGTTCTAGATCTGGACCCTTGGAGGGTAAACTGAAATTTACTGCACTTAGTCTTTGTTATACTTTTTGTATCTTCTTTAGTGGTGACCTCACTCACATCTTAGAGAAAAAGAAAAACTATCAACAAATATTATTTTAATTTATTGGACCGCATTTGAAGAAAAAAAAGTTATTTTTATTAAATCGACATAGGTGTGCAGTTATCTGTTAACCTAATGTAACCTTTTTTTTTATAGGAGAAGTAAAATTTTCAGCTAAGACACAGGTAGCCTGTGCTGCACGGTACTTCCGGGTTTTTTCCTCTCATTGGCTTTGGAAACCACCGCTAAACATTACATCAAAAGCATTATTTCATCATGTCACACTACAGTGTGCCCTATTGTGTTTGTCACCTTCTTTTGTTTTCATTATTGAAGTGATCAGGGATTTCATAGCGATCCATGTAGTTTTGTCTTTTATAAGAAGATTACTTATGTTGATTTTATTAACTGTTTCATTGCAGCCACTATCTGCCAAGACCCGCAGGTCTTCCCATCATAGGCAGTAAAATATGGTATGTTTGTGTCTGTTTTATTGCAGTACTAACACTCTTCATTTTCCCGCTTTTTGAGCGCTTGTATCAAATAGAAGTCAGCCCATATGTCAAGGTTTTTTATGAAAGTTTTTGCCCAGCTTTTCTAGTTGTTCCAGCTTTCTTGCTACAGTGTCATTGTTCTTTGTTTTGTTTCTGTTTTGAAGTCTTTTCCTTTTTTATACATTATTGATCTTTTTGCTAGCTATTTTGCTTAGCTATTGCTAGTACTACTACCGTTGGCATTGTTTGGTATGCCGATGTGATTCTTATAGCTAGTCTTCTATTTGTTTTTTTCTATGAGATTTTCATAGTGTTTGTACCTGAACGCACTTGCTCATATTTGGGCTCCGTATAGCATTATGTTTAGAACGGTTGTTGCCAAAGTTTTTTTCTTTTTTGAGTTAGGAATACATACTTCTTGCCAATGCCAAGAAGGTTTGTATGTTTTTTTTTGTGGCAAGTTTAATGCTTAGTTCTTCTTCATAGTTTTCTACAATTATTGTGAAGTTGTTTTCGTATGCAACAAGTGTTACTCCGTATTCAATCCTTTTTCTCAATATTTTGTCAACAAATATATTCCACAGGGTCGGTCCCAGCACAGAGCCCTGTGGTATCCTACATGTTATTTTGCCTAATTTCCCATCTGGATGTAGCGCTCTGACAGATACAATCGTATTATATTAATAAGATATAAATGTTCTTTTTTCTTATTGCTTCTATTTTTTTCTCTCACGGCGCAGTGTTGAAGGCGTTCTCTATGGCCAGCGTTATTATTGCTGCAAATTTCTAGTTTTAGTAGTGTTTTTTCTGATGTTCTGGGATCTCAATTACTTTTTTAAGGCATCTATTGTGGATCCGCTTTTCCGAAATCCAAACTGGTTGTTACTGATTCCGTTGTTGCATTCTAGTTCTTTTTCCTATCGGGTTTTTATCAGGTTTTCTAGTAGATTTTTTATAGGGCTAGTAGACATGTTGCCCTATAGGCGTTTGGCTAACTTTGGTCTTTTTTTGTTTTTTGAATGAGAACCAGTTTTGCGATTTTTCAAATTTTAAAAAATTATCCGTTGTGCAAGCATGCGTTCATAGTATTTGTTTCTGGCGTAATTATCCTGTTCTTTAGTGTTATTTGATTGGTGCTTCTTTTTAACATTTCTTTTTATTCTTTTTTTGTTTAAATATTAAACAGGATTTTCGGTGGCTGCTCATATTTTCTAGGTGTTCAGCGACCTGCCATTGGCTTATCAGGTTGTTCATTTTTATTGTTGACATAGTTATGTCAATGATGAAAGTTCCATTGGCATTCATAAATGTGGGCGTGTGCCCTTTATTCCAGATGATTAAGTTGTTAGTGTCAATCTAGTCTTCCAGGATTTTTCCTTTAGCATTTGTTACATTTAATCCAAAAATGCTGCTTTTAGCATTTATATCTTCTCCTATAATTATTTCCTTTTTCATACTTTTTATATGGTTTTGTAGATGATGAAGCAACATCTTGAATTCATCGGTGTCACGGTTCTATATCTACGAATCTTGCCCTATGGAAGTGGTTTAGTATAAGCAAGTTTTTTCTGATTCTTATACAGCAGTCACCATTGGTGTCGCAGAAATCTTTGCTCTTTTGTTTTTTATTGAGTTCTTGTCCGATGATCACGCCTATTTTAGAGAAATCTAAAATCGGTTTTTTTGTTTAAACAAACAAAAAAACGAACAAATTGTTCGTTTTTTGTTTGTTTTGTTTTTGCTATTCATTTTGTTTGTTAATTAGTGTTTGATTGCAACTTCCATTTTTCTACCTTTCTTACTTTTTTTTAATTATGGCATTTTTAAGAGCTTGTTTAAATTGTTGACAGATTTTGCTTTCCGCTTGATGACCTTTTGTATTTTATAGAGGGCAGAAGGGATTATTTTTGTATTCTTTTACAGTGCGACTGTCATCTCCGCAGTTGTAACAGTTTTTGGTGCGATCTGGTACGTTGCATTAGTACGCTTTATAATTGATGCCCAGCATTTGTAGCATTTATCTACTTGTATTTTCTTTTCTATTCTACATCGTACTATTCCTACTTCTAAGAATTTGTTTTTGATTAGGATTGTTGCACCTGTTTTTCCTATCGTCAGTGTAGCAGTTTTGGTATCTTTGGCGAAAGGTCTTAAATTGCTCAGCTTAAATGTATTTACCCCGGTAGCTTCTTTTATTGCAAGTTTCACTTCTTCTTTTTGTGTCATTGCGTCTTTGTCTCAAATGTGCACAACTTCGGTTCTTTCTTGGCTGCCTGCTTTTCTGATTTTTAATGTAGATGGCGATTTATCTTTTAATGCGTTAAGTAGCATTAAGAGCATTTTTTTCGTATTTTTCTGCTGTTATGAGTAGTTTTTCTTCTTGTTTTTTATAGCTTTGGAGGCTATATTGTTCTTTAAGATAGTCTTTACTTTGTTCAGAGTTTGTAATCTTTTTGTTTGTCTATAGAAGACAAACAAAAAGATTAGAGCATATGTGATTTTTTTGCGCATTTTTTTTTTAATTTAGTTTTTCTATAGTGGTGTATATTTTTATTTTTATTTTTGTTTTGTGAAAGATACATTCAGTCATTTTTTGTAGACTTCTAGGTGTCATACATTTTAAGTGGATTATGCTATCGTTTGTAGCTTCTTCTTTGATTTTTTGTACTTGGTCCTATATATTTCAGTCCGTGTTATCATGTGTTATTTTAATTGTTTTCCGAATTATTTGTTCCGTTTTCCTGGATCTGAGTGTTGTTATTCAAAATCTCCGTTTGTGTTAGCTAGTTCCGGGTATCTTTCTTTAAACTGTTTTTGGATACTCTGGTTCATTTCTGGGTCATCCGGTTTGACGAGTATTACTTTTATCTTAACATCTTTGTCATTTATAAGCTATTATTTCTGTGCTTATAAATACAGAGTTTTTCCATTTTTCTTTCTCGGCGTTTTTCTAGGCTTCCACAGTTTCGTTTGTGTTTTCTTTTCGGGTTCTACTTGTGTTCTCTTTTTTTGTCGTTTTTTTTTTTTGTCATTTCTCCTTTTAATTTTCCTTACAGTTTCTTGGTAGGAAATCTGCACACGTATCTATTTTTGTTGCAAATTCTTTGATTTCGCATTTTGTGTTTTTGTTATTTTCTGTGTTTTTCTTTAGCTCTTTGCATTGAGCTGCAATTTTTACTATTTTAATGACTTGTTTCGCTGTTAAGTCTTTATTTGTATTGTATGTGTCAACCTCACTGCATGGTGGAACTTTTGTTTTTAGTATATTGCTTCAGTGAAGTAACATCTCATTAGATGGCTTGACACGTTTAGCCGACTATAAACGAGTTTGTCTTTTTATTTTAACTGGGACTACCAATCTATTTTACGATGGAGTTTAGATCGTCTTTATCAGTTGATGTTGTGTCATCTTCGATATTGTCTTCCGTGCTCGTTTTTTTATTTATAGTGTCGTATCATTGACCGCTATTTTTTGTACTATTTTACTTGCTTTGGCTGCGGAGTTTAGTACTTTTGTTGCAATGTGTTTTTTGGCCTTATTTAGCTGCACAAGCTTGGTTGCGTTTGGACTCGTTTTTGTGGGTGTCTTTCCAATGCTATTTTGCCTGCAATGCATTTTTAGCAGCTCGTTTTCTGCTTCCGTTAAATTGTCAACTTAAACAGTAAATAAATATCAACATTTTATTAAAACGGTTGATTAATCATTTTACAACCACTCTTGCAGCATGCGTTAGCCTAGCATTGTGGTACTACTACATTACGTTGCGCAATGTAAGTGAAACATCTTTTAACTTAAACTACACCACGTGTCAAAATTTTGTTTTAAAAACAATGTCTTCTAAATGTTTGCAGATTTTGTACTAAACAGATATTCTCATTGTGAGAGTTATTAAAAAGTAGCTTTGTTGGACCACAAAACAAAACTAATAAATTTTTTTTTTAAATAAATTTTGTAGAAATTTTTTATATTCATTTTTATTTAATAATAATAATAAAGTTAGAATCTTACTCGTTAAAATGTGACAAAAACACTAATCTTTGTATTTCATTTTTTAGTTGTAAGTGATACAAACGTTAATAATAGTAAACATGCAACTCTTAACGTTCTCTAAATAACTGTTCTAAAAGCTTAGAGAAACTTGCAGATGAATTGCAAATCTGATACTAATTTTGTTTGTTGAATATTTGATATTTCTAAAACATGCCAACAAAAAAAGTTATTCTGCATTTTTTGCTTAGAATTTATTCCCAAACTATTGGCACTTTAACCAGATATAGTCAGCTATATAAAGCCATCCTCCTAATTAGCTGTTTATGCAAATCTTACTTGATTATTAGATTTAAGAGGTTTATTTGCTGATATACAATGTAGTTTAAAGCGTTATGTTCTACATTTTTCACAAAATTTACGTTTTGTTGCTACATTTATTTAACATGACGTAAAGTACCATAATGTATTGTTCTAGATTTCCGGATTTAAAGTTTGGAAGGTAAAGTCTACTGCACGTAGGTTTTAATAGGCTCTTTATACCTTTGTGGTGGTGACTTCTCTCAGTCGTTCTGGCATTCAACCACCCTATAATGGTCATATCAAGCAACAGCTTCTTTACATGGATTCTCTATCGTATTAAGAAAGCCAAGCTTGTACATAGCCCGTGCTATATCTAGTCATTTCTTTCATATCCTCTACGTGTTGGACTGTCTTCAATACCAATTGTGAGGATGTGATTTTCTAGTTAGCAGTCAACATTTTTGTCATAATTTGCAAGTTCTTTCTAGGCAGATGCAAGTAGTAATCGGTTGTCTTTGCGTTTGGAACAGTCATTAGTTCTTTTATCTGTCTGCAACCCGGAGTGTCATCTAAACGCCATTTTAGTGCGTTGTTTGTGTTGATTTTTAGTAGGTTTATAAAGTTTTTTTGCTTTTTAGGTAACTCATGACCAGTTTTCAGAAGCCACAGAGTAGCATTTTTTAGCTTAGAAAGTCGACCAAGTGGCGCAATGCATAGTTGTGCCACAGAAGTTGCAGACCAGAAATCACTTTTTGAAGCCAACCCAGTAAGGTACGTGATTTTAAAGATCTCTCTGTGTGTGACAACCCACTGAAAGTGGTTTTGCATGTGGTAAATAAAGTATTATCCAGCTGCCGGGTAAAAGCATCCTTTATTAAATTAGCCTGTTTATTGATGGTTTTATCTAGGGGGTGAGTAACCATCACATAAAGATGCAATGAGGCAACCTCCTTGTAGTTGGGTTTCCCTTCCTTTCTTGTAGAAAAAACATTGGGGTTTTCTCTCGTGTTTTTCACTTTCTTTCTGGGTTGTCTACGTGAAGGTTCAGACATGGAAAAACAAATCCTCTTTTTTAGTGCTCACGGTTTAAGAAAAAGTGTCTATTTGCTCGAAACTTGTTTATTTTCGGAGGAGAAGACGCTTTGGTTTGGCTTAGAAGCGCTCTGTAGTAGATGCACTCACCGAATCTGTGGATTTTAGAGTATCCAATGACTTATCGAAAAAATTGTTTTTGAGATTTTTGTTCTTTATTGTTAAAAAATAAAAACTTATTTTTTTGGCTCCCTACTTGCTATAGAACCCGCAACTCAGGAACGCCTAAAAATTAAATGATAGAGTTACTGGAAAAATATAGCACCAAAGATGGGTTGTATACAAACGAGTGACGCAAATCAAACCAATAAGTGTGCGGCCGCTGCATACTCTACGGTCATCAGACTAAACGACGCAACGCAGCAAATTGATCGAGGTGGAATAATTTGAACCCCTAGCTTAAGAAAGAAAAACAGGCTAAAGCAGAGTGTAACCAAGCTCTAGAGACGCATCTATAAGGTGATTCAGCCACTACGACTTTTTCATATTCTCTTCCGGGTTTTAATGCACGGCACAAATACGTCATTCCACAAACCCTCAGCGCGACTACTACGTCGCGAGGTAATCGTAATTAGTCTAAAATTTTGCCCTTGGTCGCTTAACAACTTGTAGTCTCATACAAAAAAGTATTTCTTTTAATCGAACCCCGACTTTATTATGAATTGGGCTAATAGCAATAGAAGTACTTACAAATCGTTAGAGATTCATTTTTTAAACAAACCACATACGGTAGCTACATATAATTTTTGTACTATTACTGTTACATTACTTTAGTTGTTAACAGACTGACTATGTTGATTACGTACAGTTTGCAAGGATGCATAATAATTATACTAATTTACATTAGTTTAGGACAATTTATTTTACGTTGTAACTAATTTTAACCCCCAAAAAATGTGTAAATTTATGCATTTTTTTTATAGAGTTGTTGAATTTATACAAAAAACCTTATTTTTTTGGGTTATGCAACAGTACATAGCCGTATCTGTTTTAATTTCTGTACATTATGTTAACAGATAAAGCAACACTATACAAAAACTTTACAACATATTAACAAATAAGTCCCAATTATTGGAGTGACTGACATTAATTAAAGCCTAACACCGTAAAAGTGCAATAATTTTATCCGCAAAACAGTTATCCTAAACAGATCGCTCTGTACGCCGTCCTATTCAACCAGATTGCTTCAACTGATCCAAACATAAACATTATGTTTATGTTTGGATCAATTAATAATTGACTTAGTGTAAAGTAACCAGATTTTTAAAATTAAAAAAAGAGTATAAGATCTTTTTATATAAAAAAGTTTATTTTTTTAAATTTTATTTGTCTCTAAGGCTCTCCGCTGTCCGACAAATTCCAAATTTACAAAGTTGGCTGGAACGTCTTTTTTGGGGGTTATGAAGTCATGCTAGGCCGTTTTTCTAAAAAAAAGACAAAAAAATCAAAATATTGACTAAACTATTTTGTCTGCAAGAATGATCACGTTTCTAATAAGTTAGATAAAACATTTTAAAGGCATTTATCAGAAAAATAATGTAAACACATTGTAAAAAAATCTATTTTAGTTTTTTTTAACATTTTACATTTTATTGTTTATAACAAATTATTTAAAAAAAAAATAAATCAAATATAATTAATAACCTTTTATTGATATTGATAATATGTATCAAAAATATTTTCTTCAGAAACGCACTCGTTTGCATTCTTGAATAATCAAAAAACAATTTATTTTGTTTTTGTAATAAAAATACCTTTTTTTAATAATTATTTGTATTGTCTAAATATCTACTAACTTTTGTTATTTTTTTTATAAAAACATAAATATATTTCTGATCAGCTAAAGTTTTCTAGATTGCCAAAAGATCACATTTGGTCAATCAATTGAGGCAGGACCGGCACTGTCTGTACCGGGAAAAACGTAAAAATAAAATTAAATTTGTTGTTGTAGATCGCTATGTTAGAGAAAGTAATGGTAAAGAGATTGAATGTTACCTTTGCCTTTTTTGACATAGAAATTAAAAGTTTTTAATATAGAATCTTTTAAAGTTTGCTGAAAAGAAAACTTTTAATTTTTTTGATAGAAATAGCGAATAGAGTGTTTGTCATACTCAGACACGGGTTCGAAGCTCGGAAAAGTAAAACTTTTTTTAATCTTTAATTATAATTTAAATTAAATAATAAATTATTATCTAATAAAATATCTAAAAAAAAATTTAAAAAAATCTATAAAAACTTAAAAAAGAAAATAATACAAAAAAAATAAAAATGCCACCAAAACAACTAAAGAGTAACAAAGACGAGGGAATAAAAACAAGCCTGGTA
Organism: Tachinus rufipes; assembly: GCA_963932245.1. Taxonomy (NCBI): domain Eukaryota; kingdom Metazoa; phylum Arthropoda; class Insecta; order Coleoptera; family Staphylinidae; genus Tachinus; species Tachinus rufipes. Next base: position 60,883,904 of record OZ010748.1, read on the forward strand.
GAACTTAAAAAAGCAGTGAAAAGAAAAAAGAAAAAGGGTAAATCAAAGCCGATGAATGTGGATTAAAAGGAAAATAAGAAATATACATCACGGAACAGCTTACATACGAAAACAACAGTATATTTTATGAAGCAAGAAAATTGAAAAAGCACTGATACAAATGGGTTTGGTATAAAGAAGGAAAAATATTTGCAAGGAAAACAGAAGAAGACAAGCCAATAGTTATCCATGGTATTGAACATGCCAAGGAAAAATAAAACAGAAAACAAAAATATATATAAATAATATCTATAACCAAAATGAACAACATAAAAATATACCTACATAACGCAAGAAGTATTCGAAACAAATTTGATGAAATACTAACAATACCTGTACTATACAAACCAGATATTATTGTAATAACTGAAACATGGCTAAATCCAAACGAAGAAAAATATTTTTAAATTCCAAACTACGCAGCAATATTTAACAACAGATTGATGAAAGGTGGGAGCATTGCAATATACATAAAAAAACAGAATAACAACAACAATACAAGAAAGTAAAACAGAAAAAAATACTGAAATACTAACAATAAAATTTAATAAAACAAACATAGTAGTAAAAGAAGGTGCGCGCTAGGGCACCTCCCACCACTTTTTTCAAGGTCAAGGCCATTGCCATGGCCACGCCTCCTCAAGCCATCACGCCCCTCCATGGTCAAGGCCATCACGCCCTCTCCAAGGTCAAGGCCATTACACTTCTCCATAGTCAAGGCCATGCTTCCTCAAGGTCATCACGCCCCTCTAAGGTCAAGACCATGGCCACGCTTCCTCAAGACCATAACGCCCCTCCAAGGTCAAGGCCATGACCACGATTTTTCAAGGTCATGGCCACACCCTTCCAAGGCCAACTTGGCACACTTCTTCAATACCACTTTTCTAAAGCTACACCTGTCATAGTCACCACTTTTTTTTTAAATCAATTTGATTCTCAGGCTAAAACATTTACTTATATAATGTTACACAACAACATTGATTATTGTATCTTTTGCCGTCGCCATGAATGTATCAACTTTTATTTTACTCTCTACAATTTTAAACAACACATTGTATGTGTCAAAACCAAAAAATACAAACGAATGTTATATTTCAATTAAAAATTCAACATGGAAACAAATGGATATGGACTATATTTACCATCCAAAAACATGCAAAACCTCAATAAATGCCAACAACCATTTAGGATACAACATCATTTATAGGTTAAAAAATAATACAAACATAACAGCAAGTTTTCAAAATACCATTAGTTTTAATAATTCAACATTGTACAATTTTGTTAACATATTATCAATTATTATTCTAACATTGTTTCTTACTTATATATTATATTTTATTACAAATAAAATGTACACTAAATATATTACTTATTAATAAATATTTTTAAAAAGTTACGAGTGCTTCATTCTCAACCACTTTCCATAATAGATCTATATTACTTTGCCAAAGTGATTTATTATTTACACTAAATAATGTCTCTACATTTTGTTCAGATTCTTCTTTTTCAATTTCTTCTGCTACTTCAAAAAACATATCAATATTTTGTTTCCAAGGGTCACTATCTAATAATTTATGCCCCCAAGCTAATGTTTTCATGGAATCAGGAATTATATATCTTTTATCATCAAAGTTGGTCAATGCTACTTTATTTTTTAATTCAGTGTACATATTGTGTAAATGTGACCGAAAAATAAACATTCTACATAACTTGTTATTACCTTTTAGAATATTTTGGAAATCATGCACCGTTAATTGTTTATCAATAGCACACTTTTTAACCCCTTTTGCTTTTTTTGTTACTGATGTCGGTGTTACCACACAATATGCCTTTGCTCCGGTACCATAGAAACTTTGAATAGGTTCACCAACATATTCATCTTTCATTTTACCCAAAATAGATTTATTTCTTTGTATGTCATGAATATTACCATCCTTGTAATTGGATGTGTCAAAATAATTTAAATTTTGTTTCATATCATCATAAAAATTATCAGTTTTTACATCTAATATTAGTGAATCGGTATCCGTATATAATAATGACACGTTTTCATTATACATTGGTTTTAAATAGTTATAATAAAAATCATACATAACTGTCTTTGATAAATCTAATATAGAAAATCCAACATATATTGGTTTATTATAATACACTTTTACTTTATTCATCTGAATTGCAACTAAATTTTCCGAAAATATTGAACAATTTTTAAAATTTGGTTTGGCTATAAATACTTCTGCTCCGAATTGTTTACCTAACTTACTCCAATGGCTAACAAGTTTTATATCAATTCGATTGTCTAAATTTTCCATTGTTTTCCCAAATACGCTATTGTTCATAAGTTTAAAGAATAATTTCTCAAAATCATTTTTTGATGCATTTCGCATCTTAGTATTTAAATCAATATATCCTTTAAGCCAATGTGATTGTTTGAATTGAATAACACGATGAATTTTTTTCAATTTTAAACCATTATTTAAACATTGCTTTAAGTTTCTGTAATGAATAATGTATTTATTTTTATCATATAAATTTGGAATCAATTTTGCAAATTTACTGTTTGGTGGAATTATGTTTTCTGGACAAAATGGAAAATCATTATGAGTATCATGTAATTCAGATGGATATTCTAAGTCAACTTCCAAAACATAACCTATATCGGATGTATCAGATATATCAAATACATTTAACTGTTCTATTTCTTCAGGTGTTAACCAATTAAAATCTTTTTCGGGTAAATATTCAGACATAGAACCACCATATAAATTAGTTGCATCAAGGTACATTAAAAATGAGATTAGTTTAGTGGGATCATAGTTTGGTAAAAATTTGTTGTTTGCTTCAGCTTGTCTACCAACACATGTACTAACACCACCACGGATACCCTTTTTGAAAAAATGTAACATATCAATGTCAGTTAGTAGTTCTAATTTTACCTTGGTAAATTTTAGCATAGCATCCCAACTTAAACCAGGGGCAGTAAAGTAATGTGCCGGGTCTAGTTTATAATTTTTCAAACAAATTTTACGAAAATTTTCAAAAACGTCTGCTAAAATTAGAACATCTGATTTTAAATATATGTCAGCATAATCACCAATAGTTTGACATTTGAATAAATCCCATACATCACAAGCTCGTTGGTAATCTTCTATCGAAATATTTTCTTCTCTTAATTTATCATAAAATTCTTCAATTGCAGGCAGTTTTCTTTCATTTAATTTTAAACAATTATCAATGTAGGAGTAAGGAAATACACCTTTTTGTCTTATAAAATTGAATTGTTTTGAATCTTTAAAATATTTTTTTACTTCAATACATTCTTGAGGACTTAAATTTTTTGATAATTTTTCTAATGATTGTGGCATAAATTTAAAAGAGTCTAAGAACCTCATTTGAATGTGTACGTTTTCTTTATTAATTACATCAACCAGAACTTGTTTTGTAAAGGATATATATTTTTCTTTTGTTTGTGCAATAACATTAATTTTTTCATTATTTAAAGCCAAATTTCTAATAAACAAATGAGAGTCATAATTTAAATTGTGAAAAAATATAGGTATATGATTTGGATTTTTATATTGTAAATTACAGTTGGAGTGAGCGGCACCTCTGAATTTTCCGGTCAAATGACAATGATCTCTTACTTTTATATCTTTATCAGAAAAGGTTGTATCACAAATATGACAAACTGTTGAATTTTGATATTCATTTTTGTCTTGCATCGTCATTATCATCAACTTTATTGGTTTCAAATGTTTGTGATATATATTTTTTAAATCAGTTTCTAATTTCTCAATAAATATTAGTTCGGGGTTAAGACCACGATAAATTTCTAATTTTGATAATGAATCATCATAATTACATTTAATATAGTATGCAAAAGAATATGGTTCATGTTCATATGTTTTAGTACTGAAAGACTTTGTTGGATCAGGAGAGCAAGTTAACATTGGTTTTAAAGCACATTCAAAGTCAGCGTAAACAACAAATGGTACCGATAATTGTTTTTGGAAATTTTCAAATTCTAATATATTTTCTGGCACTGATTTTCCAAATTTATTAATTTTTGTTTCCGTGCAAGGAATTTGTGTATACAAGTAATTGCAATCATTTTCTAAATGTCTTAATAATTTAAAATTAGTTTTAAAGTATTGTAGACATCCATCACAAAAGTGTTTTGCTTGATGATGATTAGAAATTTGAGTTGAAACTAATTTAGATAAGTTTTTAATGTAGCAGTAGTGATTAATACCATCATCATCACTGAATAATAGCAAATTTATGTGAATAGGTTTTTTTAATTTTGTGTAATGCATAGGACCAACAATTTCATATTTCCTGATTCCATCTTTAAAGTAATACTCTAAACCATAAACATTAATTGACACATTATTACTTTTTTCAAATTTTTCGATATCACTTAACTTAATTGGAAAATTTATATCATTAAAATTAAATACCTCACTATAATGTTCATATGATGAAGTTTTACTGGGGTTTCCAGTCGGTTGGCGTACTGCTGCAACAACACTCCATGCAAAACAGCAATCATCTTCATTTTTAATGTTTATAATTGCTTGCTTTCTTTTAATTTCTGTAGGCAGTGGAATGTATGATGAAGCACGGAGAGGATTATACTTGTTGAAGTTGACTTCTAAAAACAGTATTTTTTCTAACGCCCAACCTATAATAATATATTTATTAAGTTAAATAATATATAACTTACAACTTAGCACTTACCTGAATCACGTTCTTGAAATTCAGACATTTTTGTGTCGATAATTTGTCTAAAAGTATCATACAACTCTTCAAATGATGTAGAGATAGTTGCAACTTTGTTAGCAGTATTGAACGATTTTATTTCAAATAATTCTTTTTCACTAATTGTGTACATACCAAATAATTCAAAACTTATTTTAACAGCACAAAATTTATTTACAACTTTGTTTGTTAATTTATTTACTTTATCTTTAATTTCATTCATAAAATCAGTTAAATTTAAATAGTCGCGGTTTGATTTGACTCTATATGTAACAATTCTGCTTTTAAATGCAGTTGTTATTAACTCTACACCATCATCTATAGCCAGACAACAATTCTTCTTATGGTGAAAGCTTTTTAGATGACTGTTGTATGAACGTGACGGAATGATAGTTTTACAATCATTGCAAAACTTATCTGAAAAATATTATAACTTAATAGATTTAAAAATTATTAAAAAAATAAACTTACCTGGATTTGTTTTTTGTTGTTTGCTCGGAGGTGAATCATTGTTTAAACCACAACTCTCTTTATAGTGTCTTTTTAGCGACCTTTCACTTTTGTATAATTTATTACACTTAAAGCAGTTCATGATGTGTATTATGTTTGAAAGATGCACACTGAATGTTTCTATTTTCTTCGGAGAATTTTATTTAAAGGAAGCTGATCTTGGCGTTACCCAACAATACCACGGGGAGGTGTCAGCACATTGTCAGGAATGATAGGAAATAATGGAAAGGGTTGATGGGAGGTTACTATAAATAAAAAGGAAACTACTTTTTAATTAAACGTTCTTTTAAATCAGATAGTTCTTGATGTCTAACTATTCGATTGTCTATTGAATTTTCGAGAGCATGCAATTCTCGATCAATATCACTAACCGCACGCACTATAGCTGTGTCCATTGCATTGTTTATTAAGGAAGTATTAAAACTTTCACTTGGATTAAATTGTTCAATAGAACCCATACTTAGATCCAAATCGATAGTATTTGGATTTAAATTTGGGGGGGGAATCTCCGACTCACTACACATTAAATTATTTGGAGGAAAGTCACTTCCACACGAGGAATTGTCAATTAATATGACTTCGGGGATAATCTCCGAGTCACTACACGAAGAACTGTCTATAGTAATTGCGAGGAGAGACTCACTACACTTATGTTTATTGTTAGAAAAATCACTACCGCACCAAGAACTAGTCGTGCCGTAGATGTTGTCCCCTTGATATGGAGTTGAACAACGTTTAACTCCATTTTCAAAATTGCTGTAGTTCTCACTATCATCACTATCACACGAAACACACATGAAATTGTCAATTGATGTTGTTGTTGAGGCACGGGAAGAAGAACCGTCATTGGGATTAATGACATTCATAATAATGCTGTCAACACTATATGAACAATCCATTAATCCCTCTTGAAGAATAGATGATGGATTGATTCCTTCTTGATCCATGCACACACTCACTATACTTTGTGGACACGGAGTTAAAACTATATTAGTTAAATTGCTGTTAACAGTTACAGCACTAGAAATATTTAAAATTTCAGGCAAAGGGGGTGGCCCGAAAAAGAATTCATAAAGTTGAGGTTGATTATCAACATTCAACTCGTAGTCGCACCCATCGCGCCTTAACGGAGTTTCTAACAATCCCCGTAAGATGGAGTTAGGTGCTTCTTGAGAATTCATTTTGCAACTATCTTAAAGATTGAAAATACACACGGTTTTATACAAGTAAAATAAGAAATAAAAAAGTATTGGAATGTGGTTTCGCCTTTATACAGATAGGTAGTAAAGCAATAAATAAAAAAAAGTATTGGAATGTGGTTTTAATTGCATGCATTTGCAGACTAGATCACCTTGTAAAACACCACCTTGCCCCCAGCCGCCAACTCACAGCCCCCTGCCCCAACTCACAGTCCATGCCCCTTGCCGCCCCCACCCCCACCGCCCCCGGCCGCCCCCACCCCCCTGCCACCCCCGCCGCCCCCGGACCAGGGGGGGCTCTGCCCCCCCTGGACCCCCCCGCATTTCCATACAGTTATACAAATAAGTGGCAACTCAAAACAGTGCGTCCTTTTTAAAGAAAATGAATGGATACAGTTCTTAGATCTGCAAGGTATTATTACCAACTATTTAGAGAACACTATTGAAGAAAACTGGAATCCGATTTCAATGCAAAACCTCACACTACATTTTGAAAGTTATAAAAACAGAAAAATTATTAAAATTTCTGAAACAGATAGTTCGTTTGTAATGTTAGCAAATGAATCAGTTATGGAATTATGGAAATTGCTACCGCTGGTAAAAGATCTTCTAGAGAAACTCAAAAAGCAACAATTTTCAACGTTTTACAATAATTTAATTTGGAATTTGGTTAATATGACTGGTGATAGTTTACAAAACATTGAGGCATTAATGATACCATTTATTGCAAACGATAATGCATATGGAATAAAAGAACTTTTATATATTTTTCCTGATGTATTGGAGCAAGATGTTAAAAAGCGTAAATTATCTATTAATGCAAATGAAATTATTTCCGAAGCAATTGATAATTTGTAATTTTGTTTTAATAAATTTGTGACCGCATTTTTTTTTTTTTTTTTTTTTTTTTTTTTTTTTTTTTTTTTTTTTTTTTTGTGCGTAAAATATATGTTGTGACCTTGAACTGCACATCTGCACTTGTTCATGGTCATCAACTTTGTTTTCCCCACTACTAAGAAAAATAGTGGGATTGATATAGTATAAATACTTGCACTACCAGTATGCATTTTATCTGCAAATTGTGAAGTGCAAACAGTTAAGTTGTAGTGCAAACAGTTAAGTGAAAAAACAAAAAGTAAAATGCCCTGTTTTGTTGATTCCCCCGACTTCATAGCCGAGATTGGCTACCTGCTAGAGTATCTGGATTTTAAAATAAATTTGTGGGAAGAAGAAAGGAGTTTGTTTCCATTCTTTGAAAACGGAGTAAGTAAATTTTATTTATTCAATTTTATTTTATTTATTCAGTTTTTTTATTATGTTTATATAATATTTATTTATATGTTTTCTTTTTTTGTTTGCAGTGGACAAGGGGTCAATTAAAGACCTTTAAACTCGCGACGATTTTTTGTCGCGAGTTTTTAGAGGATGAGATCTGCATGATGCAGTTCGTATCGAAAGTGAGCGTGCATCCTGAAATTAGGATGTTCTTGTCGAGAGCTGCTGGATACATCCCCGAGCGAGTATTGAGTGCTGTGGGGATGTACGAGTTTCAAGATGCCGAGTACATGGCAATGTGGGAGATGGACTGCCTGTTGTACGGGCTCACTCCACCTCGGCACCCTGTTGGAACGGAAAACTCCCCAGACTCCACTGCAAGCAGCCCCCTAGACTCCACTGTAAGCAGCCCCCTAGACTCCACTGTAAGCAGCCCCCCAGACTCCTCTGCAATCAGCCCCCCAGACTCCAATGCAAGCCCCCCTGTTTAGTTTTTAATTTTTTTTTGTATTTTGTCTTTTGTATTTTTTTTGTATTTTTATATTTTTTTTTGTATATTTTTTATATTTTTTTGTATTTTTAATTATACATTTTTATATTTTTTAATATTTTTTTTTGTATTTTTTAATATATATAATAATAAAAGTAAATCTATTTTACATTTTGTGTTTATTTTTTTTTTTCTTATTTTACAGCTTTCTTTAAATAAAACTATTTATTTAAACTCCCCACCCCTCACTCTACTCTTTGCAAGAATTCCGTCATTTATAATGGAAAAAAATGTTTAATGCTTTACCTTTAAATATAAAGTCTGAAAAACTTACCGTAAATTTAGAACAAGTGCCAAACATTATTTACAAAATAAATTTTTTTGACGAATTTTTAAATTCCCAATAATTTTTATATTAGCTTTAAGTTTTAACTTTTGAACTATACAGTTTGTTTTATATGTATGGTGTATATTGTATTGTATTCTATATTAATGTTTTGCAATGCACTGATTTGTATTGTATTGTATTGTATTGTATTGTATTGTTTTGTATTGTATTTCCATATATTATAGATAATTAGATTAAGTTAGTTTTAAAATTTAAATTGTAAAACATCATGTTTATCAATAAATACTACTACTACTATTTTAACATTAATTATAATTTTTTTTTTTATAAATAAAATAAAACAATTTAAAATAAAATATTAAATTTATTAAAAAGTAATTACAAAATATTTTTGTTTATTAGTTTCATAGTTATTCAAGTAATTGAATTACTAATGATACACTACCAAGCTTTTCTTCTATTATGTTAAAGATTTTTATTTGTTGTTCTAGTTTTCTATTTTCCTGTTTGTTTTCCGCTTCTTTTATTACCAATTCTTCTTTTTTTTTATTGAATAAAAATAATAAACGTAAGCACTGTCCTTCTAATATGTTTATTAATTGTTTTGATCTAATACTCATTTCTTTATTTTTTGATTCTTCTTTTTTTTTTGTTTCACCTTGATTAATTAGTTTTACAAATTCACAACTTGGTGAAAATTTTATATGTTCCCCCATAGCCGTATCGCTTGGTTCCCAACGTGAAATATTGACTCCACAACAAAAGCATTGAACATGGTCCAAATGTTGCAAATAAACAAAACCAGCTTCGGCAAGTGATTTGGGTGTTATAATTCCAACCCAGTTTTTAAATGTTTGCAACCGATCTTCAAATATTGAAAACTTTCTAAGACATGCACCATCATCCAAAGACATTTTAACCAACACTAAATTTTTGTATTTTTTGAAATCTCTTAAACCAACACTAAATTTTTGTATTTTTTGAAATCTCTTAAATGCTAAACATGGTGAGGGAAGAGTGGGGAGGGGGTCACAAAAGTGTATTTTAAATAAAAGTCGTTTATATTATTATATTGTTTTATTACAATTTTTTAATTATTATTAGTTGCATTTATGACACAAATATAATGGTGGTGGTGTTTCAAGATTACTATCGTAATGTATATAACAGGGTAGATGATGTCTGCATTTTTGTAAATAAAATAAAAGACAATTTAAAATAAAATATTAAATTTATTAAAAGATCTTACAAAATACTTTTATTCAATAGTTTTATAGTTATTTAAGTAATTCATTTAATTTTTTTTGTTTATAATATAATACTAATACATTCATATAATGTGGTTTCATTATTTTTTCCACATGTTTATAGTCTTCCTCTTCTTCTTCTTCTGTTTGTTTATATTCTTGGTTAAATTGTTGTTCAAACAATACTAATAAATTATAATAATGTTCTCCTATTGTTTCTCTCAATGGTTTTAATTCAAAACTTATTTTTTTATTGATTGATTCTTGCTTTTTTGGGTCTTTTTTTTTCTTCTTTCATAAACAAATTGTAAATCTCGCTTGGTGACAATCTTTTATGTTTTCCCATAGTTGTATCGGTTGTTTGCCAATCTCCTATATCAATACCACAACGAAAGCAATTTTAACAAACACTGAGCTTGTGTGCGTTTAAAATCTCTTAAATAATAAACATAAAAGAGGTGGGGGTTTATTGTACATTATCCTTCGAAATCCAAGAGTTATGTGACGAGTCAAACCCTAACCATTTAACAAATACTTTATTTCCTTTTCTTCTAATTACTTTTTCAACTAAATAAATATCTGGATATTTTACTTTCTGAAGTTCGTATTCATAAAAACCACCCTTAATCTCTTGTTTATTTTGATCCGTTAATAAGTATGTTGATGGATACGTTGCTTGAATTTTATTTATAGTAAATATTTCATTTGACCAGTTTGGAGTATATCCTTTAGCAAATTCACTTCTATATTTACTAATACGTACGCTGTCACCAACGCGAAATTTCTTAGCCTTAGAGTCAACCAATTTTAAATGATTGTATGAATTTTGTAAGATAGCTTTTTCTGTTTTATTGTCAACATTAATGGGTTTCATGCCAATAGTGCTATGTTTGGTATTATTGTATTTGTTAACAATTTCTGGTAAAATATCTAACCATTTATAATTTCCTTGTAAACTAAACTGTTTCCACATGTTGTTCTTTAGAGTGCGATTAACTCTTTCTACAACGGACGCCTTTTGAATTGAATATGTGCTATAGTGATTTATGTTGTATTTTTTCATTAACGTTTGAAAGTCTTTATTGTAAAATTCCGTACCCATATCTGTTTGAACATTTTTTACAACATTTTTTTTAATTAGAAATATCTTTTCCATGGCAGATGAAACATCTTTTCCAGTCTTTCTTTTTACTGGAAATGCCCAAACAAATTTTGAAAATACATTAATAACTACTAAAATATATCTAAATCCTTTATTGAATTTAGCATAGGGTATCATTTCCACTAAATCTGCTTGAATTAAATCTTTAAGACCCTTTACTATAACATGTCTTCGCTTGAAATTTTTACGAGCTGGTTTGTGAATTTCTTCAACAATTTCTTGTTTAACATTTGTTATCTTATTCTTAACCATTTTCTTCAACAACTGGACTATATTCTTCTTCCACAGGACATTTAAGTACTAACTCAGCATATAACGTTACCATATTTCCACCAACATATTGTTCTGGAAATTCTATAGTATCCCCCCTTTTTAAAGGTAAATTACGTAAAGCATTCTCATAGAATGGTGAACCGTTTATTCTTATTTGAGAATTATTACTAATGAAAGCCGATACAATTGTAGCCGATTTGTGTGGAAAAATGTAATTTGATAAAGTATTATATAAAAGATATCTATTGTTGAGCGTTGTATCACTAAAAAAATTTAGTGTAATTGTATAACTGTATTTTTTTGGTGATGTTGATTGAAGTATTATGTCGATATCGTTATGTTTCGAATATAGTGTTCTTCCAAATTTATCAATGGTCATGTTTATTTCTTAAAACTCAATCAGTTAATGAGAGTTTACATCTATGTTACCGTTATTTAATAATTTTCGCTTCTCGCAACTCTTCAATTATTAAAGTAATTTCATTATTATGTCCAGTATGCCCAGCAGCTTGGGAAGAAATTAGAAGGCGCAGACGATTAACTAATTCATTAGGATTGTCCCAATATATAAATTCTAATGGCTTATTGTCGTATTCAAGTAGTGCTTTACCTGTACGAAATGATTGAGGTGTGAGTCTAACCGGAATTGCTTTTCGCCTATCAAGCAAAGGTGCAATTATGTTATTATATTTTGGTAGTTTAGTTCCTATTAATTTACCGGTTGGTATATAACCATGTTTTGCTGCATTTGTTTTATTAACAATTTCCATATAATTAGTTACATCCACACTCCTAAATCCTGTTGGTACCTTCTTGAATAATAACTCATACAAACCCGGTGTACCTGTATATATGCGTTCAAAAGTTTGCCCATTTATAACTGTTTTAATAACTACATCATCACCTCTGAAGGTAACAACTCCATTACCAATAGCATAATTATGTTTGTCTCCATCTTCAGTTGGTACCACTCTTATTCCATATGTGTGATCCATAGCCCTCGTTGTATCAGATATCATGTCGTAAATGTAGGCTTTAGGTAATGTGGAAAATTGTTTTACATATTCATCCAAATCACTCATCTTTTTAGTTTGGACTTCAACATTTGCATATTCATCATCATCATCATCATCATCATCATCATCATTATCAGCAACATATAGGTCTTCGACTATTGGCTGTGTATTGGATGTAGAAGGGGTGTGTTCGTAAACTTGTGGAAGAATACTTGTATCAATGGTAGTATTAGTTGGTGTTACAAATTCTTCCATTTTAATAGGGGATGACCTTCTACCATACTTTTTCTTTTTTGGTGTTTCATTTTTAATTTCTTCAGTTTCCTCAATTTTTTCAAATTTTGGTTCCAATTTAACTTTGAGATTTGCAATAAGGTCTTCTATTGGTTTGGTTATTGGTTGATAGGCCGATCGCATATGTGACTGCGACTGTGCATAATCAGATTTCAAATCTTGAAACTTTTTTTTTACAATACGTCGAGTTTTCGAGTTTTTAATAACTGCTTGACTAATTGCTTGTCCATGATGTTTATTAAACTACATGTAGATGCAAACTGTTGGAACTCAAACATACAATATATTTATATATTGTTTATAAATAAATAAATGAATCAAATCCTTTTCTATAGCGTCCAGATTTTATTTCACTTTCTTTATCAATAACTAAAAATCCATATTTCTCTTTCCAACAATAGGAACAAATATCTCTAAATTGTTGGTATGACATATCTACACCTACATGATCATCGTAAATGTGTTTTAAATTGGTATTATCTTGCTCAAATATAATCAATATATTAGCATTATCTCTTATAAGTTGTTTTGGTATTTTAGTGTATGTTTGACAAATATAAAAGCAATCTATGTTATTGTGTCGACCAAAACTAAAATAATCCCTCATTATGCTTTGATTGCAACATACAACATCATCAAATATAAAAACTGAATTTTCTTTGGTTTCTTGTGGTGATGAAATCTGATCACTGTTATCATATTCAAAATAACCCATACCCTTTATAGGTTCAATAACTTTTTTTAAATATTGATATTTTGATTGATGTAATGTTTTTGAGTAAATATAAACATTTTGAAATCTTAAACCGTTTGGATGTAAAAGTAAACTAATTATAATATTTGTTTTTCCACACCCAGAACAACCAATAATCAATCCTCTTTTACAACCACCACTAAGCAACTCACTATGTCGTTGAAACGTATTCTCAGAACAATCTACATCTTGATTGTTAATTGGTAAAGATTGAGTTTGTTTTACAACTCTCATTATGCTTCTAAATCTGTAGTTAAACTGATCAATTTGTCAATACTTCATAGAATATATAAGTACACCTACATTCTGTATTGTTATTTAGTATATTATGTTAACTCGTAAAAGAAAGACTAAACGTACCAAAAAAATTAACGGACGTGGATTTGTCAACAAATTAATTAATAAAACTACACGGGAATTTCATATTCCGGGATACAATTTTTGTGGTCCAGGAACAAAATTAGAAAAAAGACTCAAAAGAGGTGATAAAGGCATAAACCCATTAGACGAACATTGCAAACAACACGATATTGCATATTCAAAATATTCCGATATTTCTAAGCGGCACGAAGCGGATAGATTGCTAAGCAGACAGGCAGTGTTAAGATTAAAAGCATCTGACGCTGGTATTGGTGAAAAGTTTGCCGCGCTAGGTGTGTCTGGTATTATGAAATTAAAAACCAAATTAGGTATGAGTCTAAGACGTCGAAAAACTTCAAAACGAAAAATTTCAAAATCAAAGTCTAATGTAATGTTAGCAAAAATTAAAGGCATAACAACCAAATTAGGTATGAGTCTAAGACGTCGAAAAGCTTTAAAAAAAAGAAGAACTCTAAAATCCAAGTCTAATGTATATATGGCAAAAATTAAATTAGGTAAAGGCGGTAAACGTAAAACAAAATATATAAGAAAAAAAAAAATGCCTTCAAGGATTATTAAAATACCACACAGTGGTGGCTTTTTAGGAGCTATAATTTCTGGCGCTATTGGAATTGCAAATGCTATGATGAAAAAAAGAGCATTAAAAAGACAACTAGAAGAACAACAACGACATAACAAAGTAGAAGAAGATGTATTAAAATCCAAAGTAAATAGTAAAGAGGGTTATAAAATTGGTGATGGTTTATATGTGAAACCATACAAAAGTGGTCACGGTCTTTACATTTATCCCTATAAAAAAAACTAATAGGAAAGCTACCACAAAGAGCATTAACCAATATTGACTTGTATAAATATGCAAAAAACATTCCACATTTTAGAGGTGTATACATGCTAGATGAATTACCAACTAAAATGAATGCAAAAGAATGTGGTATTGTAAATTTAGAAAAAAAATCAAAAATTGGTTCTCATTGGGTAGCTTATATTAGAAATAATAATAATATTAAATATTTTGACAGTTTTGGTAATTTAAAACCACCTCTAGAATTATTAAGATATTTTTATAGAGATGGTAAAAAGAATATTTTATATAATCACGATGCTTTTCAAAAGTATAACACCTATAATTGTGGACATTTATGTTTAAATTTTTTATATAAAAATACATTATAAAAAATTCATCATTTGTATGTTTGATGTCAAACGAGTATGTCTTATAATATTACTTTTACTGGCAAAAATTCAATCCTGGAGGCAGATTTCAATCCTCCATTATATCTAAAAGAAGATGAAAATTTTGTATTGGGCTTAACAAATTTTGAATCATTTTATTCAATTGCAAACGTAGATGAAAGCAATAACAAATTTTACTATGGTGGCAATAAAGAAATTACAATTCCTGTAGGATCTTATGAAATTACTGACTTAAACAACTATTTACAAAAACAACTTCAAAAGCATAACGAAGATATCAAAATTAGAGGAAATAATAATACATTAAAAGTGCATATAAAGTGTACAGCATCTATTGATTTTACTAAGGATAATACAATTGGAACATTATTGGGTTTTAATAAAAAATTATTACCAAAAGATATTTCGACTGAATCAGACTTTTCAACAGATATTTTAAAAATAAATTCTTTATGTGTGGATTGTAGTATTACAACCAGTTCTTATAGAAACGGAAGATTGGGTCATACATTGTTCCAGTTTTTTCCCACGGTACCACCGGGTTATAAAATTGTACAGTCCCCTGAGACGGTTATATATTTACCAATTAATACATCAACTATTACTAACATAACACTTAAAATAGTGGACCAAGATGGAAATATAGTCAATTTCAGAGGAGAGACCATCACAGTAGGACTTCATTTAAAGAAAGTGTCTTGAATATGGTAGTGCAATATCATAGTATGCGTAATTATGGTTACAAAAATTTACCTTATAACTTGAAGACAACAACTAATTCTATCATTAGACAATCTGCACGCAACAGATTAACATCAGAAAACATTATATTTTTAAAATCTTTAGGATTTAAACTATATTAAATAATGAGCATACTTAATGTTAAAGAAAATGTCTTTATTGACAACTCAATCGCATATTCTCAATTTCACACACATCAACCATATGCATCAACAAGTTTCAACAACAACGATGAAATCAGAATTCCGATTCAACAACAAGATATGTACACATTGCCGAGTGAAAGCTTTATTTACATAGAAGGGAAATTGCAAGGAACTGCTGATAGTAAAAAACCGAAGAAAACAAAGTTTATTAACAACGGTATTGCTTATCTATTTAGTGAACTTCGCTATGAATTAAATGGTGTTGTAATTGACTCTACTAGAAATGTTGGTTTAACATCAACATTGAAAGGTTACTTGTCCTTTAATTCTAATCAAAAATTACAAAATGCTGGATGGTTTTCAAAAACTGCTACAGAGCAAGATGATATGGTAGATGCGGATGGAAATTTCAATGTTTGCATACCACTTAAAATGTTATTAGGATTTGCTGAGGATTATAAGAAAATTATAATAAACACAAAACAAGAACTAGTTTTAATACGTAGTAATACTGATCTTGATGCACTCATATCCACCGAAGATGAAACTGTTAAAGTGACAATTAATAAAATCAATTGGAAAGTTCCTCACATTTCTGTAGGATTAGCTGAACAACTTAGATTGACAAAATTATTGGGAAAAAATGAGGATTTATCTATAGCTTTCAGATCTTGGGAATTACATGAATATCCTTCGTTGCCAGAAACAACAAGACATACATGGGCTGTGAAAACAGCTACTCAATTAGAAACACCGAGATATATAATTTTCGGGTTACAGACAGATCGTAAAAACAAAAATAAAATGGATATGAGTCAATTTGATCATAATGAACTTACAAATCTTCGAGTTTATTTAAATTCTGAAAGATATCCTTATGATAATTTAAATTTAAATTTTAAAACAAATCAAATTGCGCAATTATATGAAATGTATGCAAATTTTCAACAATCTTATTATCACAAAGAAATTGAACCTCTTTTTAATCGCAAAGAATTTAAGGAAACAACACCAATAGTACTAATTGATTGTAGTAATCAAAACGAAACATTGCAATCAAATGCTGTTGAAATTAGAATTGAATTTGACACAAGTGAATCTACAAAAGCTAACACTTCTGCTGTATGCCTCATTCTTCACGATAAGATGATCAGTTACAATCCATTTACCAAGGCGGTCAGACAGTTGTAAATGGAAAAGGAATTTAATAAAAGATTAATTATTCATAAAACAAAATTAAAAAGGTTAAAAAAACAAATTTATTTGTACTCTCTTAAAAATAAACTTTTTAAAGAGTTTTCTAAATTGAAAATAAAATGTTAATTATTGATGTCCAAGGATTTAAAATTGGTTCTAAAGAGTTTTCACCAAAAGAATTGGCAATTTTTGATGGCACTCGAATAGCCCACTACGTATTTAAACCCCCCTTTCCATTCCACTTATTGGAAGCAGAATTTAAAAAGCAAGCTATATGGTTAATCAATAATCACCACTGCATTGAATGGAATCAAGGATTTACACCACAACACCAACTTAAAAATATACTACAAGACATCAAGGGGGATACAATTTATGTTAAAGGAAGAGAAAAAGTTATTTTTTTACAAAAATTTACAAAGATCCCTATACAAGAATTTGATGAACATCCAGCTTTAACTCTAACTGAATCAAAATGCTTATATCACTCAAAACATGTCTCTATGTGTGCATTATCAAATGTTTATCAATTGTATAATGATTTTGTAATGAATTAATAAAAACATTTTTTAAATATATATTTTTTATTTTATTAAAACATCAATACATATATTACAGGTAAAGTTTAATATCAGCAGCAAATCTAAATAATACATCTACTTCTTGAAATCTATTGTACAGACAATTCAATGAAATAAATTCATTTAAAAAATCGGTACAATTATTTATCCCATATTCATATTTTTTCATTAAAGTATTCATATCTTGTTCAAAAAATGGGTGTATAATCTTATTATTAAACCAACCAACATCCTTGGATAAGTTTTCAAGTTTTTTATGTATTTTTTGAATTGTTGCGTTTACTTCTATCATATTGGGTTGATTGAAAATATTATCTGGAAGAAACTTTTTTATTTCTTTTAAATATTTGAATAAAACACTGGACTTTTCAAATTTTTCACAAAATTGCTTCAATGGAATATGATGTTGTAAAACTTTTTCACATAATTCTACCCCATATGTATACATTTTGTCAATTTTTCTTAAATCCATTTCCAAAACCTCATTTTCTATACTTCTTCGCATTCGATAACAATCTTCAGAAAGTTTTTTTAATATGTGCATTACTCTGGTGATTGATGAACATAAATCCACTGGTGTTAATTCATTTTTTTGACGAATGTTACATTTTATGTGTGTTGGTAAAAACTCTTCTATATCATAAATAAAATCATATAAAATATCAACTTTCAGTAATTGCTCACAAAATTCTTCTAATGAAATTATACCAAGATGATAATCGTAACAAATTTTCATCCCCAAACCATACTTTGTTTCTCTTATATGATAGACTTCATTACTTTCGAAACAATCTAATCGATTTTGGGCACGACAAGCATCCATACAAAAAATGTAAAACCGACCATGTAATGTTTCTATTGCACTTTTTAAATCTGTTGGTACTGATAAGTTCATCTCGGCGTATGCAGCCCACATGATTAAAACTAGAGAAGTTTAGTAAATATTTCTCATTTATATCTACACTTTTCCACTACCACCATATCTACATCCCCACTACCACTAAATCGTTCAAGGTAAATTCTTTTCCTATGTCCTTCATCCAAAACAGATGATATGGTCTTATTGATTTTTTCAATACGTTGTGCAAATCTACTTCTATCTAGAGCTTTAAGCATCCAAACTCCTTTTCTAGCTTGTTGATGTGCAAAGTTCCAAAGATACATATATTTTATTTTGTTTTCGTCTACAAAGTGTACACGTTTCATTTTATAATAAGGTTTATAAATAAAAAAACTTAATTTTATAAACTCTTAAATATATTCATCTAATATATCTTTTTCAAAGTCATCTAATATTATTACAATATGGATTTTATAACACTCATCATACAGCTTTAATCGTAATATTTTTAAATTATGATTATACACAATAAGATCAGGATCCAGTTCCAAGTCGCCCAATTCTTCATCTGTGAATTCCACAATAACTTCTTCGTAGGTTTGTAAATCCACATTCATCATATCAAGCAAAATGTATGCTTTTTGTTGAAAATATTCCGTTGCAATATGGGGAAGCATTGGAATTTGCACACCATTGTTTATAATAAGGACCTCTACAGGTGGTAAATATACAACTGGTTCGGAAGACATTGGTGTAGTGATGCTCAACGTTGAACTGAATGGTATAAAATTTAATACTTATAGGAGTTTGTGTGATGGGAGTGCGCTTAACGTGCCCATAGAGTGGCCTTGAGGAGGCGTGGCATTGGGCGCGGTGAGTTGCCCTTATGGTTGTGACCTTTTGAAAAAAGTGCACCGTGTTGACCTTGAGGCGTTGCCTTGACCTTGAAAAAAGTGCACCAAGTTGACCTTGAGGCGTGGCCTTGACCTTGAAAAAAGTGCACCAAGTTGACCTTGAGGCGTGGCCTTGACCTTGAAAAAAGTGGTGGGAGGTGCCCTAGCGCGCACCTTCTTTTACTACTAAACATACATATAACAGCAATATATATATATATATATATATATATATATATATATATATATATCTCAAACCGCAAAAAACGATGATTTTATAAAAGTAATAGACAAAATAACAAAAACAAAAACCAAAAATATAATAGTAGGTAACATGAACATAAATTTAAGAGAAAATAACAATGTAACAAATAACTACATAAATTTAATTGTAGAAAATGGCCATTGTATATTAAATAAAATAAACGAAGATGGAGTGACAAGAAACAACGCAGATAAACCTGGCACAATAATAGATCACGTTATAACAAACATAAAAAGTTATAACAAAAAAATTAAAATTAAAAAACTAACATTATCAGACAATAATGCAGTAATAACAGAATGGAATATAATATATGAAAAAACTAAATATGAAAAAGTACTAAAAAAGAAAATAAACTATGAAAAAATTAAGAAAGAATTTGAAAACATAGATAAAGAAACAGTACGCGATTTTGACACACAAACAACAATACTACAAAACACAATAAAACAAAATACAAAAGTAACGGAAATAAAAAGAAAAGAAAACAATGAGTGGATAAATATGGTAATAATAACAATGATACAAGATAGAAACAAAACACAAGAGAGATACATCAAAAATCCAAACAATGATGTTATTAAAAAAATATTTAAAGAAAAGAAAAAAGAAGTAGAAGATAAAATTAAGGAAAGAAAAGAAAACTACTACAAAAACAAAATAAAAAATTCAAATGGAAATTAAGCTAAACAATGGTCGGAAATAAATAGTATGCTAAATAAAACAAAGAAAAAAACAAAACAAGAAATAACTGAAATTATAACAAAACACGGACAAAAAAACAGATAAAATTGACAGCGGACGAACTGAACAACTACTTTGCAACAGTAGGAAAAAACTTGGCAAACAAAATTAAGACGTATGATGGCAGGAAAACAATAACAACTTTAAGAATAGAAGAAGAAGCTAAGTTTGACAAAACAACAGAAGAAGAGATAGAAGATATAATCAAACAACAGAAAATAAGAAGCGCGCCAGGAGAAGATCAAATAACCCATGACGTAATAAAAGCTAAAAAAAAAGAAGTAGCACCAATACTGAAAAAACTAATAAATAAAATGATACAAACAGGTAAATATCCACAAATACTCAACAAAGAAATTATAAAACAAATACACAAAAAAGGAGAAAAATCAAAATCAGAAAATTATAGACCACTATCGCTTATATCAGTGTTAAGCAAAATAACAGAAAAAACAATATATAACAGACCTATGACACACATAAACAAACATAACATTATTATGTTATGTTTGTTTATGTATAACAAAAAAAATATGCATTTAAAAAAAACTCAAACACTGTGAACATAACAACTGACATAATACAACACATAGCAGGAAAGCTGGATGACAAACAGTATGTAATACCAATATTTATAGACATGAGGAAAGCCTTTGACACAATCGACAAAGACAAATTGATCAACAAAATGGAAATATTTGAAATAAGAAATACAAACTTAAAACTACTAAAAACATATATTAAAAACAGAACACAAAATACAAGAATAAACGACATACTTAGTACATCTACAATAGCAGAATATGGCTACCACAAGGTGGAGTACTAGCGCCAATATTGTATATATTATACATAAATGATATATATATAATACAAACATAGTTGGTGAAATATATACATATGCTGATGACATATGTATTATATATTACGGAAAAAATAAAGAAGAAATATAGAGAAACATAAATGAAGACGTTAAGAAATTAACCAAATGGTACGACAAAAACATACAAACAATAAATGAAGAAAAAACAACGTATATGATAATAAGACAAAAAAACACAAAAGATATTAACATAAAAATTGAAATAAATAACATACCAATTACTAGAACAAAACAGACAAAATACTTAGGAATAATATTAACTAAGAAACTCACCTGGGATACACATATACACATATTATTAAAAGAAAGCGCAGCAACAATAGGAGCTGTGTATAGAGCTAGGGAATGCATTACAAAAGGAACTGCATTAAGTATTTACCATTCACTATTTTTAGCAAAAATTAATTATTCAATAAACATATGGGGAGAAACAACAAAAACAAACATACAAAAAATACAAAGACAACAGAACAAAATTCTAAAAATAATACACAAACTACCAAAACTAACACCAACAGAAGAAGTATACAAAATAATTAACGAAACAAAGATAAACGAAAAAATACAAATAGAAAAATGCAAACTAATATACAAAATTAAAAATAAAGAAATTCACGGACATAACATAAGAAGAAGAAGCAATATACATGTACACACAACAAGAACAGAAAAAGCAAAACAAACAATACTAGGCAATGGACTTGTCACGTACAACCAACTGCCTGAAAGTATCAAGAAAACAAAGAAATATAAAGAATTTAAAATAAAAATTAAAAAACACTATATATTAACAAGATCTAGTTAGAAGAAGGTAGAAGAAGGTAAATGGAAACATAAAATGGTGCCCCGAATACGAAGCTCTGCAGCCATCCAAACGGTGTAGAGCAGCAAGTGGGAAAAAAAAAATAATATAAATTGTAAATATGTAAATATTTTATAATTAAAAAAAAAAAAACACTTGAACAGGTGGGTAGGTCATTTCAAAACATAAATACGGACAAAAGATTTGAACTGGAGATCCCATTTACCTGCTCAAGTATTAGCTAACAAAAAAATAAAAATGATTCTTTATTTGCAAATGTCTTTATATCAAAATAAATAATAACCGATTAATGAAAAAACACTTGAGCGGGTAGAAGGGTCACTCCAGAATATGAATACGGAGAGATAGTTTAAACTTATCAAAACATTAGAAGTTCCTTTTCTCTGAAAACGTTAAAAATCTTAGTCAAAAAAAGTAGTGGTGATATCCAGTCTCTTCATTACGGACACAAGAGCGGGTAAACGAGCCACTCCAGAACATAAAAACTGATAGATAGTTTAAATTAGAGTTACCAACTATTTGCTTAAGTGTACTACTTTTTCTTCTGTAATTAGCCGTTCTCTATCCTTTTGGATATATGCTTTTATCTCTGCACGTAATGCTGGTTAGTTACAATACAAAAAACCTACAGTTTTAAGTGGATTTAAAAGCACTGGAAAATTCATTAGAAAAAGTTTTTAGTCGTAAAACACGCTGGCAAGGTGGAATAGAAAGTGGGAGAGCGTATAAACATGTAAAAATTATATTACGTTATATGAGAATCAAACCCACAATCTTTGGAGCAGCTGTCGGATGCTTAAACTACTGCGCTACGTCCTAAGTGTTGTTAACAAGAAATTAAAAATTTCTCATCACTGCAAGCGTTAAAAATTTCTCTGTCATAAGTATGAACAAATGGTTTAAACTAAGATTTCCGCCTATCAGTTCAAGTGTTAGTTATCAAAAACTTGCAAGTTTTTTTTTTGCAAACGTCATTTCTTAATGACGAGCACATGTGCGGTTTGCTCCAAAGCAAGAGTTGGTTGGTTTAAACTACTAGGGTTCCATCCTAACCACCTTAGTGTTAATTATCAAAAAACTAGAAGTTTCTCTTCTCTGCAATCGTTAAAAACCTCTATGTCAAAGAAGGTGATAGAGGCATCTAATTTTTTAATGAAGGACACTTGGACAAGTCAATAGATCACTTCAGAACATGGTGATATAAAATTCATTAATGACAAACATTTAAGCGGGTATGTACTCCAGAGCATGATTACAGACAAGTAGTTTAAACATGAGTAAAGTTGTTTTTTTAAACAAAAATTTTTTAAATACAATTTCTATTTATTATATTGTCTAAGTAGTAATATTAGCTTCTATAATGTAAATTTCTTACATTTAACAAAAATTTTGATTAAAGCTGATTTTTTTCTTTATACAAAATGTCTTCAATATATAATTTTCTATATAATTCTACCTATTGATTTTGTCTAAAAAGTTACATTTTGAAAGTTAAATTGATTAATTTAACTTTCAAAATGTAACTTTTTTTTATTTAACAAAAATACAAAGTTTAAAAGTTTCAAATTCAGTTTTTTCAAAATTTCTTTAAATAAAACAATTCTGTTCCTTGCATAAAACGTCTTTAAACGTCTATTTTAAATTCGAATCTATGTATTGGTAATGTTTAAATAATCATTTTACATTCAAAATGCTAATTGGATTTAACTCTAAAAATTAAAAAAAAAATTCAAATAAATTAACGGCTTTAAGATAATTTTTAGATGCCGCGGACATTTCTTTGATTTTTAAACGTAAGTCCGTTTTAGATAGTTTTAGTTTTTAAAGTTGAAGATGTTGCATTTTTAGTTTAAAAAAGTTTACAAAAATTTAATATTTTGTAAAAAATTGGTTTTTGGATTTTTTAAATTCTATTTTGCTGGTGAAAATTTAGATCGCAAGTTTGTGTATTTATTATATAGGGTTTTCTTATAAGAGGTTTCATTAGGATATTAAAAAGAAAACAAGTATTTTTTAAAAGAAAACAATAAATGAAATGAATTAATAATTTATTCAAAATCAGTCAATCGAATCACAGCGGCCAAGGGTATATATTTATAAAACAATAAATGTTTATTTTATTGTAAAAAAGAAGGTATGCCATTAACATTTAAAAACGATATCAGTCAAATGGCCGCCACGGTTACGGTTGCAGTACAACATTCTTTTTATGAAATTTTTCCTAACCAATTTGCACATTTGCGGCTGCATGTCCTCGATAACTTCACAAAATCCTTCTTTAAGGTCTTGAATCGATTGTGGAGCATTGGCATAAACCTTATCTTTCACGTGGCTCCAATGAAAAAAGTCTAAAAGTGTTAAATCACAAGATCTCGGTGGTCAATTGTGATTAACTCTTAACACGGTCAGGAAACTTTTCTTGCAAAATTGCGATTGTTTCGTTGCTTGTGTGGCACGTAGCGCCGTCTTGCTAAAAATATACGTCGTGATCATCAATATCTTCCAATTCCGGTCATAAAAAATCATTAATCATAGCTCGGTAGCGCCATCCATTCACCGTAACAGTTGCACAAGCTTCATTTTTGAAAAAGTTTAATCACATCGCCAGCCCAAAAACCGCACTAAACAGTGACACGTTGAGGATGCAAAGACTTTCAACAATCATACTTGGATTTTCTGAGCCCCAAATGAGACAATTTTGCTTATTAATGTAGCCTCCAAGGTGAAAATGGGCTTCATTGTTGAAGATAATTTTTTGATAAAATTCCGGACCATTTTGATGCATTTGAAGAACCCAATTAGCGAAGATACGACGTTTATGATAATCGACCAACTTGAGTTTTTCTGTTAACTGTACTTTAAAAGCTTTAAGACTTATGTCTTTATGCAAAATACGGTGTAATGTTGTTTGTAGAGTTTTTAATTCCAAAGATCGACAAACCTGGGTTTTCTCCAACACTACGAGCTATATCAGCAATCTTCTCATGCGTTCTTGAGCTATGCACACGGTTTCGATTCTTCACATCACAAACTTGTCCGAACAGCTCAAATTTTTCTACCAGTTTTACTATTGCCGGCCGAGAAGGTGCATTACAACGACCAAAAAGTGCATTAGTTTTGCAAACTGTGACTGAAATTTTTTTACCATTTTTGTATTATATTTTAATAATTTTATTGCGTTGTTGAGGCGTAGTTTTTAATTGTCAAATGTCAAAAGATAATAACTTTAAAATTAACAGCTGCTTAAATAGCCTGATATTCAAAATAAAACTTCTTATTGGAAAACTTTTTATTAGCGTAATATACCTCAAATCTATTCTTGAATCGTCCAGTCTTATCAAGAAGGCTCAAAACTCATCATTGTTATAAGCTTTTTGACACTTTATAAATGCTATATGTACTGAAATGTTAAATTCTGTTGTTTTTTCTGTATTTGTTTAAATAGTTTGCAAGTGGTCTGATGTGCCAAAACCTTTTAGGAAGCCCGTTTGTTCATTTAGTTGGTAGAAATTCAGTTTTATTGTTAGTCAATTAGTTATAATTTGCATCATAAGCTTATACAGGTGTGATAATAAGCTTATTAAGCTGTAGTTTTTTATATTTGTAGTGTCTCTTGATAGCTTCCACTTTTTTTTCAATTTGATGGTATTTTTCTTTCAAACATACATTTGTTTGTTAATATTTGAAAAATTTCTAGCAATTTTCTGCCTCCTATTTTAACATTTTTGATGTGGATAGGTTTTTATAAAAAACGTAGAACTTTTGCAACAATGTTTGTTTTGTTAGTAAGGACATTTCTTTGAAGATCTTTAATTATAATAATAATATGATCTGTACTCTCATATTTTTGTTTGCTTCTATGGATTCAATAATTTGTTAAGTTTATATTTACATTATGATAAACACCTACAAATTTTGTATAACTAACTGTATTAATATAAACAGTTTTAAGATGGAGTTGTACTTACTATTTCATTTAAATCATCTAAAGCCTAGTACACATTAGTAGACATGTTGCGCAATTTTGGTCTTTGAGACGTGTGTCAGGTTGTCTATAGACCAATTCCCGTCTACAGGCTAGTTGCAAGACCAAAAATTGCAAGTCTATACTCTTCCGATCGGAAAGTTTTACAATGTCTTCAATGATCGACTGCAAAGATAAGACTGAGAAATTTACAACGTAGTGTGGACGCTAGACAAGACAAAACACGGTACTCTTTTACAGTCTATAAATTGCGTTTTTAGACAGTCTATAGACAAATTGCGCAACATAGTCTACTAGTGTGTACTAGCCTTTATAGTGCGTACCCACTTGCAAAACTGCAAAAAGCAAGTTTCTCGATGCACCCTCCTCCCTCTACAGCTCTGGTCAGTTTGAAATGGAATTGCCCATAATTGTAAAAAAACAATCTTTAACCCGGGCGCATAAAGTTTTCCAGAAATAACTTAATTGTTTAGTACATCAAACAATACTGATTATTTAAAGAAAAGTTCTGCTACCAGTTTACCTCTATCTACTTTTTTCTACATTTTTTTCTTAAATTTTATTGTAGTATAAAATAAGTATAAATTAATAGAGACGCTTGGTAGTGAGTTCTATGTTGATTTGATTTCTATTATAGCAAAATTTAAGAAATTGGGTTAACCTGGTAAATTATACTGGTGAGACATGTAGTCTTACCAGCCTAATGCTTTCGTCTACTTACCGCTGCAGCATTTTTATAATTATTAATTTTATTCCCAATATTTAATAGGAGATTTATATGTTGTTTAAATATTTGTAGTGCAGCTCTTATATTAGAAGTAATTTAATTTAAAACCGTTGAGTCAATTTATTAAATTTATTGTTGGATAATTTATTGTTAATAAATTTTAACTTAAATATTAAGAATAAAAGAGAAAAATTTCAGCGATGTAAAATAACAAAACATTTATTTTTAACAAATTATAAATAAAATCAAACTGTAAAGCGTATTGCTACTGTGTTTTAGCTTTAGCAGATACAACAATATACGTAAAAGTAAGTATATTTTCAATAAATCGTCTAATTATATTTGAAACACTTCACTGCAAAAAAGCATCTGTCATTTACGACAATCAAGTCCATGCTATTTTTAAACCATCTCTTTTGTTGGGCTTCTTAATTGTAGGTTTGCAATGTTCTTTAGTCTGAGACATCTTCTACTACTTTTTCTTACCCTGCTATTATTAATTTTATCTGTATACATTTACTGTTTCTGTCGTGTATATTTTATGGATTCATCAATTAATTTTTTGTAGTAAAATATTATTATAAAAATTTAAAAATGAGAAAAGGATCATCTACGTCCCTGAACTGTCCCATACTTAACTATTGCCTCGTCGCATAAGATGGAAATCCATATCGCTCGCGAACTTGTATATTTGATATGCGATTGTGTGTGTATTTCTATATAGCTATGGATATATACACACATAAAGAAGCTCTATCTATGTGTCTGTGTGTCTTTGCGAGCTCATCGCAGACTCGTTATTAATATGTGTTTGATAAGATCCGGGGAAGCTTAAAGCGATCTTATATTTTATACGCCATTATATTAAGCTCGCTAAAGTTTTTGTTTGTTCCCTGATATATGTACATAACTTCCATATTATTGGCTTAGGGAGATCCAGATGAGATTACTATTAGGCAGGATTGTTACATGATTAGTTTCACAACTTAAACATACGTCATAACAACCAGAAAAACATATACAATTACCACTTAAAACAATTTTTATTTAAAAAAAATATGATTAAATGTTAAAATATAAACCTGCTGAGTTATTCATTAATTAAGCAACTAAAACAGATTTACCCGTAAATTTGCAAATAATAAATATTGATTACGAAATAAGGAATATAAGGAAGTCGATGCAGCAACCCTCACCCAGCATTAGAGGCAATTCACCCTTTAGTCTAGTGTTAATTATAAATCTAATAATTACTGATTAAATAGTCATTTGGGGGGATTAAAATATTGCCAGTGTATTCAGAAACAGTACGTTACCTTCCCAACAGGCTTACCAACTTCTAATTACCCGATAAATTCATATTATTCAGTGATTAATACCCCGCGACTGTTTATATGTACGAGTGTGCAGGAACAAAACATTTTATATTTGCATTTGTTCGAATCTGAAATAAAATTATGTTGCCTGGAACGGGGAGAAATACATACAACAGGATTAAATTAATTAGGTTGCGCGGTTTATGTGTTAAATTTTGTTACCGATTGAAACATAAATTTAAATTGGAAATATCTGAATTTATTGCTTGAATAGATGTTTTACATTCTTCTCAAAAATGTGATATATTGTATTGTGCTCACGTAGAAATGTACAATCCAATCGATTTCCATAAAAGCTTATTATGTTCTACTTGATGTGAATATATCTGTATTGTATGGCGCTGGGGGAGAAAAGAATTCCGTGCCGCCGCGATTGTCATTTCTGATCCATTTCACCCTGTTCAGTTCTTAAAATGCGATACGCAGACATTGGAAACCGATGCTCTGCACACGTCTGGCATTACAATACGATACGCGAAACATTTCAAATATACTTGGATTGTTTGTGATAGGGGGAGTGAAAGACTAGAGATATAAGAAAATCACTGGAAATTTTTACATAATGTATAGAACGATTATTTATGATATTTGTGTAATAAAGTTGATTCTTTATATGTAAATAATATAGATTTAATATGTGAAAATTTACAACTGACTGACAAGGTCATTAGCTTTTTGTTACTATTCCAACGAAAACAAGTTGTATAAAAATATATTTTTTTTAGTAGAATTGATATCGAAATTGTAAATGTATGTTTACATAAATACTTAAAACTATATCATAGTGAGCGTAAAAACTGACAAATAAATAAAATTAAACTTAACCTATTATCATACATAGATGGTACTCGATACAAAGTACGCGGATAACATTGGTGTAGTAGAGAGTTTACGATGCAAGAACTTCAATGTAAATTATAAGCTTAATATTACAATAAGTATTAGTACTGTAAAGTACTCCGGTACTCTAGATAATACACAAAAAATTAATATATTATATTAATACGTTTATTTCTTGCCTTTTGTCCTTGAAAATTACATTTACAAATATATTTATAACGTCCCAAAATAATAAATTATAATTCTTATAAAATTAACAAAACTCAATTTTTTTTCTTCTCTGTCTACTTTTTTTCTTCGTTTTTTAATCCTCTTTCGTCTTCTTTTCATATCTCATTTTACTTATCTGTTTTCTCATTTTGTTACACTCTTTTAACATATGTTGTATCTACAGTTTTTCACTCGTATTCGCATTTTATGTTTTTGTATATCTCTTTCTATAATTTTGTGTCATGTTTTTCTCCTAAATTCTCTAATTTTTTCAATTTCTTGGCTATCAGAACCATTTTTATTATAATAATTTTCCTTGATCTTCCCTAGCTTTAAATTTCTTGCACTCATTTTCTCTTTAATGCATTTTTGTAAAATTTTACATTCGTGTCTCTGTTTCATTCTTTTTTTATACTTTATTGCTATTTTTCTTGCTTCTACTCTTAACTTATCTTTTTTGACTTCCTCTAGCAAAATATAAGCTGAAATTTTTCTGTTTGAACCTAGTACCTATCTTCAATATTTTACATATTTAATTATATTTTTTTTATCTTCATATTTCTGACCCATACAATATCATACTTCTAACTCATCTATTAAACATAAGACCTTTTATTCTTAGACATTTACTGCCCAAACTTGTCTCATTACTTTATTTGCGTTTTGAGCTATCTTTTTAATGTGGTCGCTCTCGCTGTTATTCGTGCAAAAACATATCCCAAATATTTAAAAGGTTTTATTTAGTAATACCTTGCCCATTTTATTTCTAGTCTTTTGCTCTTTTTCTTTCTACCATTTTTTGTACACCATAATTTTTGTTTTTTATACATTAACTTCTGAATTTTTTTTCTAGAAAACTTTTTTTTTTGCCAGTATTACCATGTCGTAGGCATACGCTAGCAACCACACTTTTTTTTTTAGATATATCTCCCCCCCCCCCCCCCTTGCTTGAGCCAACCTCAGTTTTTTTCCACATCTAGTATATAGATTGCAAACAAAGTGGGACTCAATAGGCAGGCTTGTCTTATTCTTTTTGTTGTCTAAAATCTTTTACTCATTTTTCTGTTAACCCACACACTGCTTCTTCTTCCATTTGTCTGTGGTCTGAATTGTAGAATAAAAATTGGAAGGTAAACCAGTCTACTGCACGTAGGCCTCATTAGGCCCTTTGTACCTTTTCCAGTGGTGACCTCACTCCGTTGTTTTTGCATTTAACCACTCTATGTGGCTGATAAATGCAAGTACAACGCTTGGAGGGATCTCCTTTAAGCTGGCCATGTCAATCCAGCAGCTCCCCAACATGGACTCTCTATCGTATGAGAGGGCCGGGCATGTGCGAAGCACGTGCTCGATTGTCTCGTCGTCCATTTCACATCCTCTACACGTTGGGTTGTCTCTAATACAAATTGTGTGCATGTGTTTTTTTAGTTGGCAGTGTCCTGTCAAGATTCCTGTCATAATTTGCAAGTTCTTTCTGGACAGTTGCAAGTAGTAATCGGCTGTCTTAGCGTTTGGAGCAGTCATTGCTTCATTTTCCTGTCTGAAGCCCGGAGTATCATCCCAACGCCGTCTCAGTGCATTGTGTGTGTTAATTTTTAGTAGATTATTTAAGTTTTTGAGTGTTAAAGCGGTCCAGGGTTCAGGACCACACGCCATTAGAGTTGACCCTTTACGCTCCAGCTTGTCCGCTTTAATGTTACCTACTTTGTTGGAGTGTCCTTTTACCCAAAGCAACTCGATGCTATTTTCACAAGCTGCTAAAGTAAGGGCACAATAACATTCATAAATTAGCTTCGATGTGATTCTAGGCTTGTTTATAGCAATTATGGCCGCTCTACTATCCGTTAGACTTTGGGCATTGTTGCCAGATATTTTGCGGTTCACAATTTCCATAACCCCATAAGTTATCCAAACTACTTCTGCTTGGAAGATAGTCGTATGAGCTCCTAGTGATAATAATATTTTGAGTTTCAGGTCTTGGGAGAAAAACCTTTATTAGTTTTTGAGCCATTCGTGTAGATTCTAATCAAATCATTGACCACGTTTTGCTCCTCTTGTTCATGTGTGCGCACGTTGTAAGGTCTTCGAAACATAAAGAAGGGTGACATATTATCTGTTGGCGCTCCTAACAGATGTGTTTTCTTAACAGCCTCTTCCAGGAGAGTACAGTGTTTGCCAGCACTCCCTACAGTGTGCTAAAGTCCAGCTGCATTCAAACGCAAGGCTGCCATTGTCGCCATCTCCTTGACGTAAATGTCGAGGGGCGGCAGACACAACATTGCCTTCATAGCTGCAGTTGGTGTTGTCCGCATGCCCCCTGTTATTCTTAGGCATGTCATTTGTTGCAACTGATTTAGTTTGCTTGCAGACGTTTTTTGTCTAGCTTTTGACCACCAGTTTATATTAGTGCCACATATGTGATTATAGGTCTTATGACGGCTGTATACAGCCATAACACTATCTTTAAAGACAGTTCCCATGTTTTCCCTACAGCTCGTCTGCATTGCCAAAAAACATATGAACTTTTTTGCATCTTATATTTAGATGTGGTCCCCATGTGAGCTTATTGTCAAAAACCACCCTAAGATATTTTACCTCGGGTGATAACGATAGTGGGGTATTTAGGAGTTTTGGTAAGTTTAGATTTCCAATTTTCCTATTTTTTTGTGAAGAGAACTAGTTCGGTTTTCAGAGGGTTGATCGTAAGAGCCTGGTCTTTGCACCAATTTTTGATTGCATCAAGTTACAGAGTATGATTTCGAATTTACCGCTTAGTAAAATTGTTATGTTATCTGCATAACCAATTGTGTAGAAACCATGATCATTGAGTAGCCGTATAAGGCTGTCGGCTACTATATTCCATAGTAGTGGAGATAATACACCTTCCTGGGGACATTCTTTAGCAACGACTTTCCTGACCGTCGAATCCCCTATATTAACAGTAACGGCTTTTTTCTCCAACTTGTGTTTTATCCATCCACTAATTGTGGGGTTTACACCATGTATTGCAAGAGCAGTTTCTATTTTATTAAAAGCCGAAAGTAAAAATTTTGTCTCTTAATTATCTTTTGATTCAGTTGAAGTGTTTTCAACATCCTCACAAAAAGATCTCCAAGTTTCCCATTAACGTTGACGTATACGTCTTTTATAATCTTTCTGGGCATTTTTGTATAACATCCAGTCTGATTGGATTTTTGAGTTATTTGCTCTGTTAAAAGATCTTTGTGCAGCTTCCGCCAGTCGAGTTCCTTACACCACCAAGGTATGGTGTTGTCGGATTCGGTAGCCAGCCTAAGTGGGCAAGAATTCCTGTACGGTGGAGTTAAAGAATTTTTCAACTTACTTACATAGTTTTCTATTTCTTCTACACTAATAGGTTCAATTAAATCTGCACAAGTACTTAAACTTTGCGATAAGTTGTCTTGAAAAACAGCCTTATCGGTCAGCCTCGGGTTTTGGTAGGGCTTGATTATTGTTATTTGTTTATGTTCTACATTAAATTTTATTTACCTGTGATCTGACATTGAGACCGACGTAGATACGTGCCAGTCGTGGATTTTGCTTGAAATGCTGAGAGTTGCCAGTGTGATATCTATCAAAAGTTATTTACCCTTGCTATTTGTGTCTTCACTTCCCCAGACTATATAATGGAAGTTGGCGTCATATTTAACTATAAGGTCCATATTTTCTTTCGTACAGTAATGCACCAAGTCTTCCAGCTGTGTTGTTGGAGGTGGTTTGTCGTGCGCATGGTATGCCGACGCCACATTGATGTCTGAGTTTCGTTTGTCTGCCGAGCTGATTCTGACGGTTGTGAAGTCACAGTCGGAAAGCTGTGGCATAAGATACGCTGTTATGTGCTTAGGTATGTATGTATATACACGTCCGTAGCTTACCGTTAGTTGGGTTTGAAAATACCTTTCCATTTAGTTTGCCCAATCCGCAAACCCTGATTTGTGTGATCCAAAATTTTTGTATGGGGCTATTTGTGTCCAGCATTAGCTCTAGTTTGCGGCATAGTGTCGCTACGGCCGCTCGACAGTGATGCAGGTTGCATTGTATAACATTAATGTGGACAGTGGTGAATCTCCATTCCCGTTTTGACCAGGTGGATTAATCGCACATTTTTTGTTATTTTGATGGTGGGTTTGCTAAACGTATAGCTAAGCAGATTTCCGTTACCATTTAGTGTGCGTACATCTTCCTCACCTATTCCTAAAACAAAGAGTCGGCCTTCCGGTTCATTGGACTCGGCGGTGTGGAAGATGCACCAATCGTTTACTTTAAGCCACTGATTTTGCTTTCACAGGCGGCTCATAACAAGTTTTGCAACATTCTGTTTATCCGAAAGCCACAGAGTAGCCTTTGTCAGCCTAGGTAGCCGGTTCAGTGGCACAACGTAAAGCGTCATTATCACAGGTGATCCCAAAGATCTCTCCTGTGTGTGTTAGCCCACTAAAGGTGGGAGGTATTTTGCCTGGGGTAGATAAGGAATTATCCAGATTCCGAAAAAAAACATCCTTAATCAAATTACCCTGCTCACTAGTGGTTTTACTCAGGGAATGAGTCAGACTGGTAACCGCCACGCAAAAGTGCAATGAGGCAAATTCTTTCTAGCTAGGTCCCCCCTTCATTTTTGTAAGAGAAATGTTGGGTTTCTCTCTTGTGTTTTTTACTCTCTTCCTGGGTTGTCCAGGTGAGAGTTTAAACGTAGAGAATCGTATCCTCTTTTTTGGTGCTCTTTGTTTTGGAAAAAATGTCCCTTTGCCCAAAGGCTTTGGACCTTGCCACTTTTGAGGGGTTTTCGGTTTGGCTTTGACGCACTCTGTTTTGGGTTAGTAATTGCTCGCCCAGCACTTGAGGTGGGGGTTTATTTGCTTTTCAGCTGCCAAACGTGCCTTTCTTCGTCTTTTTGCCTTATCCCCGCAGATTCTGTGTTTTTGACACCGGTCTGTAGGGTGTGGTTCAATGGCGGAACAGTTTTGGACGTCGATGGGGGTATCCGTAGATGCACCCACCGAGTCTGTAATTTTCAGGGTATTTGAAGATTCACCTGATAGATTGATTTTGAAATTTTAGTTCTCCATAATTGAGAGATTAAAATTCATTTCTCTGGTTTCCCACTGCCATGGAGCTTGCAAATTTGGGGACGTCTACAATAGATTGCCAGAGACATATAGCCCTAAAGGTGGGTTGTATACAAACAAGTGACGCACACCAAACTAATAAGTGTGCGGCCCGCTGCATACCCCATCACTTCCAAGGACTCTGTCGGCCACCTGACTGGACAACGCAGCCGATTGATCAAGGTGGGTTAGTCTCGACCTCCCGTTTAAAAAGAAATCCAGGCCAAAGTGGAGTGTTGCCAAGCGCTAGAGACGCATCTGTAAGGTGATTTAGCCACCAGGACTCTATTATCCTCCCTCACTGGTTTTTACGCACGGCACAAACACGTGGGTAGTTATACCACAAACCCTCAGCGCGACTACTACGTTGCGGAGTGTTCGTAATAAGTTTGGAACTTTGCTCTTGGTCGCTTAGCAGCTTGTTGTCTGATACAATGAAGTTTCCTTCCCGATTGATCTCACTGACCACGTCCAAAAGGGAACACGCAAGCCCCTTAACCACGGCAAGGTTACAATCTTTAAAGGAGGAAGAGCGTTGCGTATGATTAGCTATTGCCTTTTTCTTATGGTCTGTGTTATCTACGGTACCTCTTCCCTTCCTAAAGCCGGCTTGTCCGTCTAGAATTGTCTCATTCATACTCGGTTCCTCATTCAACTTTTTCTCTACTGTCATGGCGTAGATCTTGTATGCCGTATTCAGTAGTGTTATTCACTTGTAGTTATTTACTAGATTTTTTGTTTCATTCTTGTGTATTGGGCATAAAAGATCATTGACTCAAAAACTTTTTTCCTTTTATACTCTCTTTCCTAACTTACTCAATCTCTTAATCAACACATTTGTACTATACAACCACGCTTCATTCTGTATCTCATCCATACCTGGCGCTTTCATTTTCTTTCATTTTTTGTAATTTTTATTTTGCATTCTTTAAAAAAATTTTTGTTTGCTGGATTGGCTTTTGCCTGTCTAGTTTATCTTCTTTTTTTTTCTCTTCCAAACGAACTCAAAAAGTGTTCTTTCTACGCCTTCATTGGTGTTGCCTTAATATCTCGCTGTTTTTTTTATATATATATATATACATTTTTTGCATTTTCTCTAATTTTTCTTAGATTTTTTTATACGTTAGCACACTTTCTTCTGTCTATCTTTTCTTCACATTTTTATTTTTTTATTTTTTTGTCATCTTAATTTTTTCTCAACAAAAACTATGAATAAATTAACACAAACTTTTACACCTTTTTAGAGAGTCATGGGTTTTTTATAATTTTGACGCACTTTTCAACAAACTTTTCTTTATTTCACAGAATACATTTCACATTGGCAGAATTAGAACAAATTAAAATAATAAAAAAGGTAAAGTTGACATTTCTTTAAAATGTGTTTTACAGTCAAAAAGTTTTGAAATATTAGCCACAGTTATCAATTAAGACATACAAAGGTCAAGTAGACGTAGAAGCAGCAGCTTTTCAAGCTCCCCTTAAGCATCGCAAAACTTACTCTCAGAAAAATGGCAAAACTGCCACCATTCATCTCCAGGTTGTCTTTGCTAAACCGTCGTCGCCGTCATTGATGTTACTGTCCCAAAAAAGGCAGCCAACTCTCCCGCTACCGCCGCAAAAAGAAACCCCATTGGCACCAAGGAACTCTAGACAGTGCAGAGAAAGCTGAGAAAGACCAGATGTGCTTTCTTACTTTTAAAATTACTCAAAAAGACTTTTTCTATCCCGCAGTTACTTCTAGCAACTTTAACACAACACCATTAGAGGCTAACCTTGTCGGCTCATCGGTTTAAAATTACAAGAAGCAGAAGTTTAAACCTGCCGTTTTAAACCTCAACCCCGACGATATCGTCAACAATTCAACCAATTCTTCCGGACCAAAGTGTCGGATTATCACTTTTGGATTAGCTAACTGAAAAAGACGTTGACTTAATATTTGAATTTTTGGAATTTATATCTTCTAACGTGCATAGAATGCGAAACAAATTTATTTGTTTCTAAATAATTTCTGAATTTTTTTTAGGAAGCTAAAAGTACAAAAATCATAGAGCTACCCAAGCTTGCTGGCCTATAAGTCGTAGTGGAACCTACAAAAAGAGCGGTGGCATACTATAATGACAGATGTGCCTGCGTCACGGGCTCACCGCCACGCGATGCAACTCATCTCCAATATGTCGTATCTGCTCGGGACCTCACCAAGTGTGCCATATGCTCTGGCTTTTATCCTATCAATTTTAAAAAGTGCAAAGCATAAATAAATATAATAGCTTTGCATAACAATAAGTCATCAAAGATACTAGACCGGCAACCGAGTTTGCGCTGTCTCCGGTTTTGTTTTCTTCCCAGACTGTAGGTCTCCGCAAACCTGCAGCGGCAACAGATAAGAAATTTTTTTGCAAATGCTGATGTTTTACTAACACTAAAAACGGTATCTAACAATAAGCCGTTTTTTTTTTAAGAAATTTAATAATTTTTAGCAGAAAATTATGGGTTTTCTTCTAACTTAAATAATGGATAAAACACTCCAAATGTTACTCAGTGTTGGTTTTTGGAATGCTTACGGTTAAGTGGTAGAACAGACCTAGTCTAAACTTTGCCTTCTTTTTGTAATTCACAAATAGAAATAAAGTTTATTTATTTATAATTATTTTTATTATTATTACATAAAAAACGAGCAGCATTCTGCTCGTTTTTTAGAACTGTTTTCTTAGAACAAAACCTCAACATCATGTTAGTGTCTGACTCAAACCACAAATCCATTGAAGCGCTAACATTCCCAAATAACCTAATCTACTTGAGAAAATTAGTAGAAGTTGGATGCAAAAGACACAGATTTTTACAAAAAGATTTTTGAGCTATTCCAAATTGATACTCTCAATACGCTCACGCTAGAAATAAATGCAATTGTGGTGACACGGTCAAGATTGTATCTGCTGAACAAATTGATTTACAATAGGTCTGGATAAACCCACTTTCTATAGCTCTGTGAACTACCAAAAAAATGTTTTTGACGTAGCAATACTCAAAGACGTCAACTTCTAAGTTGAAATCTAAACAACCAATAACCTTAGCTTTGACCACGACCCTGTGCTACTGAAGCTCTATGGGAGGAGTCGACCTTAAAAAAACAAAAAAAATGTTACCTATACAAATTAATTTTTTTAACAATCTCTAGAAAAAAGCATTGGCAGCCTAACCCCAGTAAGAATAACCATTGCACTATTTACTGAACAAATCTATCAAGCTACAAAAAAAAACTTTTAAAATTCATTAAATTTGCGCTAATAACCATCTAGGATTATCTTGGGCTGCAAAAACATTGATTTGCAAAAAAAATGTCTCCAACAGTTAATGGCAAAAGCTTGCTTACAGCAAAGTCTAAAACGCTATCACAGAAGATAATAATTAAAAAAAAAATATTTCAATTTTTTTCAAAACACACAAGTTTTTAGTATACTATTGAGGGAAAGACTAAATCATTTGCTGACAGCTTGAATCTGTTTTTTTTTTCAATTATTAAAAGCTTTAATCTAGCACGTGAAAAGGATCTACTGAAAAGTTAACAATTTTTGGAAAGACGCTGACAACGCAGGAAAGCGTTTAATCCTCTCAAATCTGAGAAATTATTATAAAACTTAAAACTTGTTCTGCTTTTGGCTTAGATATTCCAAACAAAGTTTTAAAAACGTTTTTGCATTAAACAATCATGGCGTTTACCAACATAGTTAATGCGATTCTTCAAACTGAATATTTTCTTACAAAATAGAAAAGTTCACTTGTTATAAATATTAAAAAAACCTAGTAAAGACCAAAAGTTTTTTTCAAAATTACCGGCTAATCAATTTTCTATGCACCTTAAGTAAAGTCATAAAGAAGGTGATTTTGAACAGAATCTAAAATCACACCAAAGTTAAATTTTTTTTTTCAACATGGGTTTTAATTGGATCATTTAACGTTTATCAACTAAACGGCGTAACGAACCACATTTGAAAGGTTTTAGACAAAAAAAAACTACAAAGGTAGACTTTTTTGACGTGCTTTTAAAAAGATCTGGCTTCAAGACATTTTTCTAAAACTGATTAAACACAATTTTCTTATGTGTCTTATAAAGTTAATAGTTTTGTATCTTAACCGCAGAAAAGTTGCACTTAAGCTTGAAATTTACAATAATTTTTTTTTAAGGATTTATCTTCTTGCTTTTTTTATTTACAGCTTAAAGTCACCCAAATTTGTCACAATAAAGCTACAAAAAACTACCACCAATCATAAAAACTGGTTGAATGACTGGCGAGTTAAAGTAAATTTAAAGAAAAGCAAGGCTGCTCTCTTCTCAAGACGCCAAACTATCCTTTACAAAAAAAAAATACTTAATCAACGTTTTTATAGCTTAGTTTGTTGCTGCCAAATATCTAAAGATCTAACTTTTAACAAAAGATTTAAGTACACATTGAATGTACAGTTCATCTTTTACAAAGCCTGAATAACTAGTTCCAATGCTGCGACAAAACAATGGTTTATCAATTTGAAATAAAATCTGGCTTTACATATCTACCATTAAACCAAAAATTACCAATACGTGTTTAATCTAGAGCACAACCGCAAACTATACTAGTACCTTAATTGTTTTAACGCTAGAAAATTGCCGACTTAGTCGCCCCGTCCTGTTGTGGTGCCACTAGTAGTATTGTTATAGAAAAATATTAAATCCTATCACATCTACAAGAATATCAGTAAACTTTTCTCTCTAGAAAAATATTAACACGTACAGCGCCGTTTTTAAATTAAAATTAGTTCTTATAGGACAAAACGCCAACCAACTCAATATCCAAACGATAAGATTTTAGTAATTACTTTTTTTATATGTTAAACTACATACTATATTCTATGTCTTCATGTTTTTAGATAAAGAATTGAAGTTATATTTAAAGAGTAAAAAATAACAAAAAACTAATTAAAAAACGTCACTTTTTAAAAATTAATTGCAAAGAAACGACTTATTGCATCAAATTTCTACAAGTTTGAGGACACAGATTGGACTTTCTTCTACAATGTGTGAAAATTTTATTCAATTATATTCAGGCGTTTTCTTGCTGAGTTGGATGCTGTGAACCCTTATAATAGCGCAATAGTTTTCCCTCCTTAAGGCGTTTTAAAGTATAACTCTGCAAATGCTTTTTGAAGCTCTATAATTTATACAAAACAGGCGACTTTGGGATTTTCTTATTCCGACACATCAAAACTTTGGTCAAAAAATACTTTGATAATTTTGCAGTTTACTATAATCCTGACCTGGCAAGAGTTGCTAAGCTAGACAAAAAAACTTCTATTTACAAGCGCCTGGTTAATCAATCAATCATTTAAAACTTTAAAGTAGACAACACTACATTTTCCCACACACTCTATAGGGCATTTTCTTCAACCACTTCTTAAATTTTTATTTTTAAATAGATTGTCCATAAGTCATACGGTTTCAAAATTTAACAATAAAAATGGCAAGTACAAAAGTTTTGCAGAAGTATTTTTTAAAATATTTTTCGTAGCATTTTAAAACAGTGACAATGTATCTCTAACACTTAAAAACCAAATAAACAATAACGCTAGAAGCATGAACTTGTACAAATCAAACCAATAGACTTTACACAAACATTTGCTTTGTTGTTTTCAATGTCTGAGAGAAAACAATAGCGAATATTAATCTTAACGCAAATGTATTTTAAGATGGCTACTTGGTTGAATCTTATACCAACTCAACGTTAAATTATCAACTAATTGCAGCTTAAGGTCTTTGAACCAAGTAAAATTTGACGAGTTAATCACAATAGAACATACAGTAGTAGTTGAGATTAATTGCCCACTAACATTTGGCATAACTAAATAAAAAATGTTTCCAAGATTTTTTGCACTTAAACGACCTCTTCAAAAAGTTTTAAGTTAAAAGGTAAAACTGCTATCAATCAATACAATCCAAAACCAATATAACGTTTTATCACTCACAACAATGAACTTAATGAATGGAGATGATACATCTCAATCATCATCTCTAAAGTGTTGTATTTTTTTTGCTGCGCTAACGCTTATTTTGCAAATTGCGTTTAAAAATCTTGACTAAATTTTTTTGGTTTGAGTACAGTCCGTAGCCGTAGTTAACTTTAGATAAAGACAGGGTTTTGTACAACCGCGACAAAAAATACTCTGATGTTATTACGTTTAAAGCTTCTTGTATCTTGTATTTATCAATATGTGCTCAAAAGACGAATTTCTATCAAACACAAACTTTTAAAAATAATATATAAAAAGTGTAAGCTGTAAATAGCTACAGTTTATATAAGCCATTATTTAAACAGCTAAATATACTAACTACGCCAAATATGCAAGATCTCGGAATGGATATGGATAAATCACTTTGAACAAATGTTTGAAAAATATGAGGCTTAACACCAGTAAATGCCACTAATAATAAAAATAACAACCCGTACCAGCTATAAACTAATAACAAAATATACCAAACTAATAAAATACAAAGATATATTATTATGCAACCAGTTAGCCAACCTGAAATAAACAAAGCAACTACACCAACCAACTGGAAGAAAAAGTTCTGGAAAACTACAAAGAAATACTTTCTTAAACTACAAACTATCGACATAAACTATCTGCAGCATCATCTTAGAATGCATACCAATACAAAAAAAAGTTCTTGAAAAAAAAAAAGATTTACTACAAATGGGATATTTACCAAAAAAATAATTAGTAAATCAATCAAATGCATTAAACTAACAAATATGTTCTTTATAAATTTATTCAAAACTGTATTAAGGCAGGAAAATACGCTGAAAATTAATTACAATTATTATAAACAAAAACAACAACACAACGAAAAAAACAGTTTGAGTAAGAAAATGCCCATCTCAACAGGTCAACAAAAATAAGAAAATGTCAAAAACACAGAAGATAAATTTAGAACTGATCAAATCAAAATAACATTAATGTGCTACGCAGATGACGTAGTAATTATATTGGAGAACAAAGATGAACTACATAGACTACAACATCAATTTTACTTAACATCACAACAAAAGCTCAAACTGTAGCAAAAAACTCATAATATGCTAATTAGTTGTTAACGACAAGATAATAAAACAAATAATGTTTACTTCCTACTAAAACAGAAAATTTGAAGTAAAAAACCAAACTAATATAACATTTTAACCAGCTGGAAAAACGGGATCCTTAAACAAAACTCTCAAATTTATAAATCATGCATTCTCCAATGATTAGATACAATATTAAAACATGAGCAGATACTAGCAGAACTGAAAGTATAGTTAAAACGACAGTAATGAGAACGCTCCAAAATATCACAGTTTACACCTACACACACTACAAAAATACCCATCTGAAAAATCTGACAAAAGTGCAATACACAAAACATGGTAAGATGAACAAAGCAAAGACGACGAGTATTAAACTAACATATTAACAGAATGCAAGTAAACCAACGAAAAAAGTAGTCTAATACAAATAATGTTGAATAGAATAGTTGCTAATGTCAAAATAAATTATAGATACATTTTTATTAAATTGAAGCTGCCCAAAACTGTTGTTTTTTTAAATTAATTATGTT
Organism: Tachinus rufipes; assembly: GCA_963932245.1. Taxonomy (NCBI): domain Eukaryota; kingdom Metazoa; phylum Arthropoda; class Insecta; order Coleoptera; family Staphylinidae; genus Tachinus; species Tachinus rufipes. The sequence continues at coordinate 60,925,853 of OZ010748.1, forward strand.
GATTGGTATAGGGCAATTAGGATAAGATAAGTATAGAAAATGGACTATACAGATGGTGCAAGGAAATAAAAGATAGCAAAAAAAATCAATACAAACAGGAAGAAAAATTAAAATCAGAAAAAAAGAAGAAATACAGAGGAAACGGAGGAATAACTAAAAAACGACAAAAAATCTTAAAAAAGACAATTGGGGATAGTAGAAGAAAATGTTGGAAAGTTATAATTTATTTATAGACAATGATCTTTAGAAAAAAATTATACAAAATAATGATGAATAAATTGAAAGAAAAAGCAAAAGGAGTCTAACTAAAAGAAGACAAATAAAAATAAGTCATAATTAAGAAATTGTTTCTAAAAGAAGAACCAGCAGATTAACCAAAAAAAAATAGAAGAAAAAAGTAACAGTTATTGTAACATTGAAAAACATAAATAAAATTGTAAAAAAATTGCTTAACAACAAAACACCAGGTCCGGACAAAATAGCAACAGAGATTATTAAAGCAGCTCCAGACGAGAACGAGGTAAAAATAACTTAAATAATCAACAAATGTTGGAAAAATGCTACCTTAAAACACAGGTGTCCTCAATTGAAAAAAAGTTTGATAAAAATGACTACGCTAAAACTCATCGTTTCTGATCAAGGTGCTTTCGTAGATTACAAAATGCAAAATATTAAAATTGTATCTGCTCCATCTTGAAAACAGTATCGCCATAAAGTTTAAAAATATTAAAACTTATCATAAAATTGGTCCTATCAAAATAATAAAAAAATTAAAATGACAACATTACATCTCTTGCAAATGATTAGAGTAGCATGCAAAGATCAAAAAATACTGAATACGAATATTGTATTTGTTCTTTCTAGAAAACAGTGGTTTGTAAACACTAATAATCAAAAAAATTTAAAAGTTTTTAAATAATTACATGTATTATTTTTTAAAAGTTTTAAATGTATTACTCAAAATAAAATGTATATTAAATTTATTAACATATATTTAAAATACAATAGAAATGTTAATAAGTTTATAAACCAACATGGTTTTATGAAGAAGAAATACACTGATACAGCTATTTTTGATTTTACCCAGCTAGTTTTAAATAGCTTAGAAATAAAACATGTGCCATGTGGAATATTTGTCGATCTAACAAAGGCGTTTGACAGCATTAACCATTCAGTATTATTAAAAAAACTAAGACACTATGGAGTACGAAGAACATCTCTTAATTGGATAGAAAACTATCTCAAAAACAGATACCAAAAGGTTATAGTGAGAAAAGAAGGCAACCTTGAAGAATCCACATTAACAGCAGTAAACGTCGGAGCTCCGCAAGGAAGCATACTGGCTCCCCTATTATTTGCAATTTATATAAATGAACTGCCATCACTATTTCAAAGAAACAATGTGCAAATAATTAGTTACGCAGACGACACCACCTTTCTAATTAACAGCAACAATTTAGAAAGTTGTATTCAGGATGCAAATATATGCCTGACAGCAGCAGATAACTGGTTTATAGAAAATTTATTAATACTTAATGCAGAAAAAACAAATGTAATGTTTTTTAAAACTACCAAAGCTACAATAACGCCAAATGACATCACACTTATAGGACAAAACATAACATGTACCTCATGCACAAAGTTTCTTGGAATTCAAGTAAAAGATACCTTAAACTGGAGCGATCACATTACTTACCTAAATGCAAAATTAAACACCGCATGTTATGGTCTTCGAGTTCTATCAAAAGAAGCTAAGTCTGATGCACTTAAAATCATATACTATGCTAATATATACTCTTTACTACAATATGGCATAATTTTCTAGGGAGGATGTCCTTGCACAAAAAACATTTTTGTTACCCAAAAAAGAGCTCTTCGAATAATTACAAACAAAAAATACAATGAATCATGTCGTGGAGTTTTTGAACAACAAAATATTCTAACAGTATTTGGATTGTATATATACCGCTGTCTATTATTTTTAAACAACCACCCATCTCTTTTTGCAGATTATATAAACAAAGAAACTAGTTACAATTTAAGAAAACAATCTTTAATGCAAATCCCCGGTCACCGTCTAAAAAAATTTGAAGATGGTACACTTTATACGTGTATCAAATTTTACAACAACCTGCTAGAAGCAATCAGGAAAAAAGCTGATAACAAAAAAGAATTTAAAAATGAAATTTTACAATATCTTGTGGAACTGGAACCCTATTCGGTTAAAGACTACATAAATTAAATTATTAAACACTTTTTGACGTCTTCAAACACAATGTGATGTACATCTATTTTTATATGTATATGTAACTTGTTCGTTTTGAAATAAATATTATTATTATTATTATTATTATCATTATAAAATTACCGCGTTTTTTAACTTTTCCGCATAACTTAAACCATACAGTTTTAAATTCATTATGCATAGTTTCACCAGCTTGTTTCACCATCGACCCAATCCTAAATTTAAGTAAAATAACGCATGTGGTAAATGGTATAAAATAATATAAAGTTTTAGCGTTTTGTTAAGGCCCGTTGCTTCAAAATATTTTCTTAAGTTAGCAATTTTTAAATTTAAGATTTATTTATTTAGTTTTGATGTAGAGAAACATAGATTTACAAATTTTATCTATCGATTTAAAACATGATACGTATAGAATAATTATCAATGAGCTGATATTTCCTAGTATATTGTCACTAACAAGAATATTAAAGGTTTTCAATATTGTTCGGCAAGCATTCTTCTCTAAAACTACGTCATGGTAATTTTTTAATATTAATTTTTTTTGGCCAAAGAAAGCTTTTTCACGACCTTAAATTTTCACTATTTCCAGAACAAATGATTTACGAAATCTTGTAATAAGTCTGGAACTATGCACTTTTCAATAACAGTTACATCATTGTCTTCATTGAATAGTGGAACTCTAATTTGCTTAACATAGCATATTTCTTATTACTTCCATTAAATTAAAATATTTTGTAATTTTTTTTTAAATTTTTATACATCTTCAGCCTAATGCATTTGTTATCTATTTTTAAATTTGCAATTTCTAACTTATAATTTAGGAAATGTTAAATTAAACTCAATTAAACTGCAATAAAAATTTACCACTGTCATTGCTTTTTTTTTCTCGTTGCCATTTTCAGTACCAACTATTAAATCATCATTATGTTCAAAACTTTCGCTTACTTATTCTTGCAAAATTACATAGCAGTATGGGCTAGGATACTTAGCCAAAGCAATTTGTTGACCGTTTACAATAAGATTTAATTTGAATAAGAAATCATTCAAACCAAATTTGTTGAACATTAAATTTAGATTCCCTTAAGTTTCCTTCACATTGAGAACAATACATAACAAAATAATCACTTACACTTGTGGCTTTACCAAATTTTTTAAGTCCGCCACCATTCTTATACGTAGATTTTTACAATTTCTTATTTGTGTTATCTTCTAGATCAGGTAATATGCTAAGAGATATTTTAAAAAAACCTTATCCGCCATATGCCATAACTTTAATGTCAACATTCCCGTTTTTTACTACATTTGTTAATTACCATATCAAATATTCCAGATCTCACACGATTGGTCTTCTAAATGTTTTGTTTGAATTTCCATTACCTACATCAAAATCTAGGAAATCAATTTTTATAATAGAATCGAAGTGTGATTTTCTATTTTTTATTTCTTCAGAGAAATGTGCAGAAATACATTTGTGCTGACCAAGTGATGACCGAAGAAAGTTAGTCATTTTTTTCATATGTAACGCAGCCACATTCATGCTAGATTTATAACTCAATAGTTTCTCCAAACTGATTTGAATTTTTCAATTTGTTTGGGATAGATAGCAATTTTCTTCATTCTTCCTTTAGAGCGTAAACTAAGTTTAGGCGTATTATTAATGACGCAATTCTTTGCTAATCAAGATAAGACAGTTCTGCAATCATATTGTTTGTTATGTTACTGCTTGCTTTTCTTAGAAAACATTTATGGGATTTTCCCTTTCTTATGATCGAGAATCATTTTTTACAGACAATTGTTGCAGTGTGGGTTTAGGAATCTGTTTCGTCATTTTTTGAACTGATTTTTTATAAATTACTGATGCTATTGTAATTTATTCAGATACTTTTATATGTCTTCTAATGAACGATTACTGCAGTCTTTTCTTGCAGTTTTACATTTATAGCAATTACAATCAATTTTATTTTGAATTCCTTTAATATTTCGGTTCAGGGAAAATTTTTCGATTAATTTTGATACTTTTAAACTTTTGGACGGTCCTGTTTCAAAGAAAGAGCAGATACAATTTTAATATTTTAAATTTCGTAATCTACAGAAGCTACCCTGATCAGAAACGATGAGTTTCAACGTCGTCATTTTTTATAAACTTTTTTTCAATTCAGGACACCTGTGAGCTGCAGTATGGAAAAATAAAATATCTACCAAAACAATTAAAAATATTTGTATATCATGCATTATTTACATCATATAATACATACTTAAACTATATATGGGAAAACACAAGCAAAAAAAATTATTAGACTAAAAAGACAACAAATCAAACATATTTTTTTTATACACAATGGATAGAAGATTACTAAGAACCGAACTATACAAAGAAAAGCTAAATATAAACAAAATGATAACTTTAAACAACATATTAATGATATATAAAATAAACAACAAAATGATAAAAAGCAAAATAATGATTCAGTTCAACAAAAAAATACACAATCACTAAACAAAAAGAAAATCACACATAAGAATAACAAAGTTACAACAGTGCAGCCAGGTAGTAACAACAAAAACAATAAAACAATTCAACAGCCTACCAACATACATAAATTATGTACCATTTAAATTAAAAATTAAACATGTTACTACATGACAAATAATAAAAAATATACAAAAACAACAACAACCACGAGTTTTCAATACCGATAACTTGAGATGGGAATGAACCTGCAAACCTCAAGTGATGATAGAAGGAAGAAACTATTTTATTTTTATTTTATTATTATTTATTATATATTATATATTGTATGTTAATAACTCAAATTATCAACAGATGTCTTAAAAAAGAAACTTTTACAGAATGTAAAAAAAAGCCACTCAAGTACTGACTATAAAGAAGAAAGAAATAGAAAAGGCAACGTCATAGCTAAAATAGAACAAAAAATAGAAGAAAAAACAGGGTAGAAAAAGAAACAATACTAGTTAACTAAAAAAAAAAACAATCTTAGAAGCTTTAGAAAAAATGAAAGCATTAGCAAAAGAAGCAAACAACGGAACGAAGAGGAAAATACAACACTGTGTAATGATAGCGTTGAACATGCAGTACGCATTAAACAGGCTAAGAAAAAGGAACTGAACTGGAAAACAATCAAAATCAAATTAAACTACTTACAGTGTAGAAATCTAGTGACCAAGAAAGGAAAGCTTACCATAGAGATACCTCAGAGCTCAGCACTAGGGTCAAAACTATAAGAAATTGCCGGAAGGCGTGACAATAACGGCATTTGCAGACAACGTAGCACTAGTAGGTAGAAACTTAGAAATAGTAGTACTAAAAGATAGACTAGAGTTGGCAATAGATATGATAGTTATAGATAAAAAATAAGGGTTTAAAACAAACAAAATAAAAACAGAAGCGGCATGGCTATTGACTAAAAAGACTAATAAAGAAACAGGTAAGATACAGGTAAAAGACCAAGTAATAATCATAGAAAAAATCATCAATTATTTTGGAGTAACATTTAAAGCAAAGGAATAAAATAATCAGGTTAAAAAAAGCACATGCCAAACAACGGAGGTCCAGAAGAAAAAGCCTAAAGGCTTATAGCAACAGCAGCAAGAAACAAATTGTTATACTCCGCAAAAACATGGGAAGAAACTAAGAAGACAAAAAAAGAAATGTAATAAGAGGAGCTACAATAGTCAGCTTGTTAAGAATGAGCAAGGCTTATTGAACTGTGTTGCAGGAGGCAGTAAATGTGGTTGCGGCAACACCTCTTTTAAAAATATAAAACTAAAGAATGTAATAAAAATGGAATCAGTAAAAATAATGTTAAGAACAAAAAAGAAGACAATGGAAAGATGGCACAAACAGTGGAAAAGAGGAGAAAAAGGGAAATGGACAGGAGAAGTAATACCGGATTTAGAAGAATAAGTAGTAAACAAACTCAAAACGTGCTATTATTCAACACAAATATTAACCAGACATAGAGCTTTAAAAAAGTTCTTGCAAAAACTAAAAAAATAAAAAAGACAAAAAATGTATATTCTCTCAAGAAAAACACACAATAATCCAGAACACACTCTGATAGAATGCAAAGCGTAGGAAGTAAATCAAAAAGAACTAAAAATATACCTGAAAGCAAAGTAGGTAAAACAACAATCACTAAGAAATGCCAAAAAGATGAAAATAAAAAACGCGCTCTAAAAACGGGTTCTACAAAAGAAGGAAAAACAAAAAAATTGGACAACAAAAGAATATAGAAAAAAGCGGACATCGGAATCAAACACACAAATTAAAAGCTAAAAAAGAAAAGAAAAAAAAGAAAGAATAAAAAAAATTGCAGAGATAAGAGAAAAGAGAAAAGAAATGTTAAAGAACAGCAAATTAACAAAAATTACAAAGCGAATACTAAATAGTAGGTACGCTAGCTACATAGTTATATTATATTCTATCAATTTTTTATAAACATTTATATTGTTTGTAAGTGTTTACTAGTGCTAAAACTTTGTCTAAACGCAGTCTTGATTTTTGGCTAATAGAAGTCTAGTTTAGGACTTAATTGGCTACATTTTAATCTTGGTAAAAGTTATATATGTATTTTTTTAAGGGTTAACCTCCAATCTTGCAATTGTTTAAAAATGTTTTATATTTTTACTGATTCTAGTTTAGTTATTTTTAGTGTAATATATATTACTTTCTTTGATATTGCTTTAAGCACTATAAAACTATTTGTTAGTCTTTTTATGTTTTTATGTATTAGTATGCCTACGCGCCGCCCAGATTTAGCATGACTTTTATAATATAGTTTATGATCTGACCCAAGTTCTATATATATATTTATTTTTTTTGTTTTACATATACCTACTTGAATATGTTTAGTTTGGTTTTTAGCTGTTCCATTCTATCGTCTAAAGACATATAATTTATATAATAAGTGGAAATAATTGTGGTATAAGTAAATTTTAAAGTTAGAAATAAGAAACCTTTTTGAAGTTAAAGTAAGAGTATCCACTCACTACCCGCTGGTCAAGAACTGCTTATTCATTATTTGCAGCTATATCTAGAGGCCTTTTACTATCTGCTACTTGTTACCCCGTTAGTAGCCTGCAGCTAACTCTACCAACCGTTACATATAAAACCTCAATTCTAAGCAATGCAAATTCCTGTGGTAATAGACAACTCCAAAGTCTTAAAACCCAGTGTGCAAATAACAATATTTATATCTTATATCTTTAATTCCACAGCAATGTTAATGTAGTTTTACATAGCCTATGTGTAAATATCATTAAATAGATTACCTGAATTTTAGTCTCAATGTGAATATAGTACAATAATTATTATAATCAAATAACGCTGTTACAGATCAATGTCCTTATAAACATAGCATATATCCTATCATTAAAAACCAATAAATTACATTAAAAATATATTTATAATAAATTCAAAACACATTATTGCTTATCGAGATTTAATATCATATATAAATTACAAAATATTGTTTAAAGAACTCAGAAATGTATACCAAAATGGGAATTATTTTAGTAATACTTATTACGCAGTTATTTCAAAAAGTAAAATATTTCTATCAAATATTTTCTGATTTTTGTCTATTATTAGTAATGTTTTATAAATGAACTATATTTATAGGTATGGGGATTTCATCAGGATACTTACATATTGGAACATAATCATATATCTATGGACTTAGCAGATAAAAATTATTTTAAAACTTTTAAAGTATACAATACTAAGTTTAATAGAACTACTAGAACATTTGGCGGAGATATAACTCTATTAAAACCTATAACAGCTTCTATAAATGTAAGTCTGTATCAAAATGATTGTGTTTTTTTTAAATTTTTGTTTGTATAGATGAAACTCGAAGCATATATGTTTCTCAGCAATGAGTATAAAAAAGTCCCAGCTATGACGGTATCTGGCTCACCGTGCAAGATGATTAAAAATAATAGTTTTGGCATTATTGATATTTTTAACAATACTACCAATATGACATTAATTTGTCCAATAAAACAGGTATGTACCAAAAACTATGATATAAAAGTTTTAAAATTTATTTTTGTTTATTTTATTTATTAAATATCAATTTTTATAATCAACACAATTATTATTACTTAACACATTTTTTATTTTTAAGAATTCATATTACTTTCGGAATGTAGTTGTTGAAAGCTCTAAGTTTCCACCAGGTTTACCTTTTGGACAATATCGAATTACTTCAACATTATTGGAAAAAAAATTAGCAATTGCATCTATTTCTTGGTATGGAGCGATTGTACCAAAAAATAAATTACTGGGATAAATATACGCATTTAAATTTAAAAAAATTAAACAGCCATTAAATAATAAATATATTGAAAAAATGCATGGTTATAGTTCATTAAAAAATAAAGTAATAATAAATGTATTTTATTTATTTAATAAACATTTTGTTAAGGTATTATTTTTTTTTTTATTCTACACTATGTTAATTAATGTTGGGGAGATATTACACAGAGAGATTTCTTCTGATTCTAACACAAAAAGTTCTTATAAAAATAAGGTTTAAAATACTTTTTTTTTTTTTAAGTTTTTTTTAACAATTTCAAATTTACAGTATCAAAAACTTAAATCGTAATAGTCTAATAATTAATTAATATCAATGATAAATAACAAAAACATTAAAAAAGAAACATACATAGTTTAAAACAAAAATTATAAAATATGTTGAAAATGAAATCTTTCTGCTCGAATACACGCATCAATTCTCATACTCGTACATTGAAAGATTCTTTAGAATATTTTGGGGGTGTTTTGAATAGTTTAAAATGAAGCTACGATTCTATTTCTTAGCTCTCCTTTTGTGTTTATTCATAAGAAATCAAAGGTCATGTAATTTAGCAAGCTACGCTTGAAGTCCACCTAAACCTACCCAACAATTTTTTGTTTAAAAACCGGCCAATTTTAATACTGAAATGTGCACAAACATTCACGAAAAATTGTTCTTAAACATTTTGTTCACTTATTGCGTGTAGATTTTCTTCAGCTCACAAATAGGGAAAAATTTACTTGGCTAGAAAATAATACTTGTTGATCAAATAAGAGTATTACAAGCAATATTAAAAAAAAAGAAAAACTTTTACTTTTTGAATATGATACAGATATAATATATAATCTTTTAAGGTTTTCCATACCAGAACATGCGTGATTGCCAATAATGACGCAATTTTTTTGTACTTGTACTTGGATCATTTTCAACAACATTTAAAACTGTTTTCTTCCAAGTGATGCTAGATAGTTAGCTCGGCTAATTAAAGATATTGTATTAATTACAAAAATTAAAATTGCATTGTAAATAGTTTTTTTTGTGTGTTTAATTTAGTATTGTGGTTACACTTGTTAAAACATTGATTTTTTTTGTGAGAAGGTAAATGCATTACGGACATTGTGTAGGGTAGGGTTAGTTGCCCGCATATTACTTAACAAACCTGAAACATTTTTGTTTTTGGCTTCTAAGTTTTATTCTCTTTTGTTGTCAATATTTTTCTTATGCTTTTATCAATGACCCTCTAACGGTTGCACTACCTAGCATACGTCATATTGCTAACAGTTGTCACCATCCCGACTTTATTTTGCACTTCTATTCTGATATCCTTTTAGCGAGAGGTGCTTTGAGTCATCATCAGTATCCTGTAAGGATCTGTGTAAGATGGTATTTTACATTTTCATGTTTTGTGTTTACCTACTGTGTTATTAAGAGTTTAAAAATCTGCGTTTTTCTTAAGCTGCAGTTTTTTTATTGTATTTATTTTATTAGCTATCCTCTGTTTCTTAAATTGTTTTCCTATTCCTATGTTGTTGGCTTGCTTTTAAACAAGAATTTTGTATGAAGATTGTTTTTGTTATTATTTGCTTAATCTTAGTCCAAACTGTAGGCATTTGTTGTTTTGATAAATACATTTTTTCTTTTTGATTTAAATGTATTTTTATGTAACAGTTTTTTCTACATAAGCGCTGCATACAATAGTATTAACTCTTCCGTTGCCAGAACTCTTCTACGTTTCTTTGCTATCAGGCTTTCCACGTTTTGTATGATTTGTACCAACTCCACACATACTAGTTTCTCTGCTTTTGTTTAACCTTTATTATGTGGGGTTCTATGTTCCAGTTTTTACCTCTTTTCATCCCTAAATATTTAATGCTATCTTGAGATTTAATTGTAGTATCTCTTAGGTAAATCTCAACTATGATGTCTTTCTTTCTGCTCACCAGGATCAAGGTTGTTGTTTTTGTGTTGTTAGTTGTAAACCCTTCTTCTTGATCTACCTCTTAATCATATAAATATTTTTTTACATTATTACTTCTTAAGTGGAGCCCAATACGGAGCCTTGAGGCACACCGTAAATGATATTTAAAGTTTTTCTGGAGTTGCACACTATAGTAGTATACTGTAGATAGTGGCATATTATCTTTTTGATATACGCTTTCTTTTTTCTTTCTTTCTTTCTTTAGTTATTTCTTTTGTAATTAAAATAAAATAAAAGTTATTCGTTTAGCAAAAAATGATTGCTTGTGTGAACTTCGGCTTTGGAATAAATAAAAAACAAAATATTTAAAATTAAATTAAATACGATCCAAGTTATCACTTTTGATTGAACAAGATATAGATGATGAATTAATTTTGATAAGAGCCAAAAATTATAATTGGGGTTGTGAAATAGAAACACGCAAACAAAAAATTGAAACTCTTGAAAAACTAGTGCATTATTTAAAGGTAATAGAAGGTATAATAATAAATGGAGAAGTACTAATCATCATCAGATATACGGATGAAACAGTGTTACTGGCAAGTAGTATAACAGAACTTTAGCACATGATGGAAATAGTAAACAATAAATGTAATAAGTATGGACTACAGATGAACCTAACAAAAACTAAATATATGATAATTTCAAAAACACATATCCAACAGTTTTAACTAAAAATTAGTGACACTGTAATAGAAAGGATTGATTCGTATAAGTATCTTGAAACTGTGCTTTGTGAGACGGGTGACTAGGCAAGAAAGGTTAGGAGAAGAGTGGAGATAGCAGGAGCGACTTTAATGAAGATGAGAAAGTTTTTGTGTTGGAAAGATGCCAGTATTGAACTCAAAACAAGAGTACTGTGTTGCTACATCTTTTTTACTTTACTGTACGCACTTGAAGCCTGGACTCTAAATCAACTAGAGCTAAAGAAACTAGAGGCTTTTGATATGATGTGCTATTGAAGAATGTGGCAAATTTCCTGAACACAGAATTACCAACATAGAAGTCCTTTGCAAGATCAAATCTGACTGCAAAGTTGTGCCATCTTTGAAAAAAAGAAAACTTGAATATCTAAGTCACGTCATGGGAGGTTCCAGATATAAACTTTTGAGGCTCATTATGCAGCGAAAAATTAAGGGATAGCGCAGTATTGGTAGGCGTCGGGTCTTTTGGCTAAAAAACTTGCGTGATTGGTTTAACTGCAGCAGTGTTGAGTTGTTCAAGACTGCAGCAAACAAGATCAAAATTGTTATGATGGTGTCCAACCTCCGATAAGAGAAGAACAACAATAAGAAGAATAGAAGTTTAAATATTTGTAAAACAATTGAAACAAAGTTAATTTATTTAATGAATAGGTTAGCTAGAGTGCCTCTGTAGTTTTCACCAGTTGTTATGGTAAAAAAAAACTAGTGATTATAGGTTTTGTATTAATTTTTGAAAAATAAACAATGTACTTCCATACCTTTCTGCAGTCTTAGACAGCCTTAGATCCGCTAAATATTGTTTGTGATTTGATATAAAATCAGCGAATTGGCAAGTAAAATTAACGGAAATTAGCAAAAAAATTACGACATAATCAACTACATTCCGGTTGGGGATTATTTCAATTTAAAAGACTTTTGTTGTGATTCAAAACATCATTTGACGCTTTATTAAAAGAAGTTGTTCTACCAGTGAAGTGAGAGTTCCTCAATATAATCGCTAAAAAAAATGATAAATAATATAAGTCAATGTTAGCTTGAATAACCAATAACCCTGATGATTTTTTAATGTGAAAATGTAGTAAAGGGAATCTAATAAAAAAAGACGTGTTTAAAGAAAACCATGCCGTGGCAACAGCAGATCACTTTAAAATATTTAAAACTTTTAGACTGGTAGCACATTACTGACCAAAAATGTATGCGGACGTTTTGCAAAAACTTATTTAGCGTATAAATCCCAACATGCAAAATCAGATGGTTAATGGGCCAAATAGTTATAGAAAGACCGTTTTAAGTTTTAGCAACTGTTCTTATAGGGCCATTCTGTTTTAGCATAAATAAAAACAGATTTATTTTAGTGGTCATCAGTTTATTTACAAAAAAACTCGTTTCTCTTTGCGATGAGGAATTATTTTGCTAACAAGTTTTGTAAAATAAACAATGTCAAACAGTATGCAGGAAAATACTTTAAATAAATGTGTACATAGTAAAAGCATGGTTTACGCTACTTATTTCATCTTATGTAAAAGATCACCACAGAGAATGGGATATAATTTTGGCAAAATTTGTTTTGCGTTCATGTGTGCACTAGTCAACAGAGTACTAAGAAAAAATCAACCTTTTTGACAAATGCAACCGTCAGGAATTAGCTAATAGATTACAAGAACTGCCAGAGTATTTTTCTAAAGTAAAATCAAACATGGCTAAGCCATTGGCTTATTATAATATCCGTTTTTTTTTCTGAATGCAATATAATGTAAAAAAAAAAATAATTTGTCAAAAGTTGCAAACTACTTTTAAGCAAAATAAGCAAAATATAAAATAATATAAAGAAAATGGTTGCAATTTTTTTGTATGAGGAAGGGAAGAGTTGTAACATTATAAAGGATATTTATCTTTTGCGCGGTAAATAATAGGAAATAGGAAAATATGTTGGCAACAGTGTGTGTGGAAATAGACAAGAAAAGAAACTATTAAAAGCTTTTTGATTTGGCAACGGTCAAAGTAGCACATGAGTGCAATTTGCGTTTGCGACTATTGAGGATTGTAACACGTGTATGTAACCGCGTTTGCGAATCTTCTATCAATATAAAAGAAATTGGTTATAGAGTACGTTCTACCAAACATCAAATCCACAGAGCCGGGCAACAGCGTCCAAGCCAAACCCACTAGTCTGAAAAGTAGGTCTACTGAAGCAATACACCACAAAACTAATTATAGTTTTTAATTCACTCCAATGTTATATATAAATGTAAATAAATTTATGCTCAAACCATGTATTTAATATAATTTTTTTACGCACACAATCATTAATTCCTTGTTGTTTTTGACCACTCTATCGTTAATATACTTTCCTAGAAGATTTAATTCCTCGGGTACTCACTCAATCATTCAAATTTTCCAAAAAAACAAATTCTTTTTTCTATTTTTTTCATTCAACAACTTATGTTTTTTGCCAAATATTTTTTGCATATTTTAAGTATCAATGTCTATGCCAAGTAGTCAACAGATGAGCTCTGTTTTTACCTCAGCTGCTCATTATAGCTTTGGTTACTCAAAGCTATTGCACATGTATTTTTTTGCAATACTCAACTAATACAGTGGACCAATGTTCAAGCCTGATAGTACTTGCTCCCATAGAGTATTTTCTGCTACCAGTAAAGATCCGATGTTGGCATAATTCAGCTACTGTACCACAAATGCAACCTTGGCTTAATCCTTGCATGTTGAGCAAGCTTGCACTATTCCAATCAAGCCAGTATCTCTAATAATATTAGCAACTTTTGCTTTGTATACCAGTATAACGTTGCCCGTGTTACAATAAATTATAAAATTATTTATTAAAGTTAATCATTAACTTAACTTAACATAGGTGGCATGTTGTCTATACCAAGGGTCAATTTTAGTTACTGTGGCGATTGACATCGGTGATTTTTTTGCAGAATTTATGAATATGCTGCCAAAATTGACTGGAAAATTTTAAAGTAAAAAAATATCAAAATGTTGCAAATAGTATTGTGTAAATTTACTGTAATCACATGATTAAAAAGTTTTTATATTATGCGGTATAGATTGTTCACTACATGTTATGTAGTTTCTTTAAGAATTAATAGTTTTATATTTTCATATATTTTAAATGTACAATTTTTAACTTTTTTTTTCAAATAGAATAATTTTTTAGAGATTATTAACTAATTTAGTTCTTTAGAAAAGCAACAAAAACAGAGATAATTTGCATATTTAAAATAATATTAATAACAAATTAGCCCTTTTGTGGGTACTACCTTGTTGTGGTGAAGAGGCTAAGTAACTTTTGCTTGAGGTATGCCAACAAAAGTTTAAACTTCTGGTAGGACCACCCATGCCGGATGGGTCAATAAACAGAAGCCAAACCAAATGTACTTAAAGCTATTCCTGGCTGCCTTCTCTATTTTTCTTGTGATTTACATTTTTACCACTAACGCAACTTTTTTTTAATGATGTCAAATTTTAGTTCACGTCTCCAGTCCGTGCTATCAGTTGAATCTGATAGGGGTTTCATAACTAGCACAAATTTGGCAACTGCCGGAGTTGGAGAATTATGTTTGGTGCAGTGGCTAATTTTTCAAAAGTCGGTGCAGCTGATCAAGTAGTGCCAGTGGATATAGCTAACCGGTCCCCGTCCAATGACAAAATGGACCCTTTAGCTTCTTTTTTGAATACAAAATGGAAGAAGTCTGGCAAAGCTATTTTGTCAACTAATAGTGCCGGTGATGAAAAGGCGGGACTTATCTCTCAGTTCATCTTGGTCATTAGGGAAAAAGACAATTTTGACCAAGTTAATTAGTAAAGCTTTACATGGACTAATCGGTATCAAATAGATTAAAGATGGCTTTCTTGTGGAAACGGCTTTCACCAAAATTGTAAAAATGCTTAGGAATTGAAGATATAAACGTTAAAGTTTTAGTCTATAAAACGTTAAACACAAGTAAGAGCATTGTCTACATTTTTAAATTGAAAAAAATGTGAAAAATATTAATGATCAGAGGGTTATCAATGACATTTAACCGTCCACTACTTACTAACCTACTAACGTAAAAAGAGTTTTTTATAATCTTGCAGTCAAGCTGTATATTCCGGCGCAAATGCGTTGTTTCAAATGTCAGAAGTTTGGTCACATAGTGAAATTGCAACGGTTGCAAACGTAGCAATTGTGAGCTGAAAATAATCTTGGTAAAGCACTTGCATTTGCGTGTGCCTCCAGGAAACACATTTCAAGTCCCAAGAAAATTTTAATCTTGGGACATTACATGCACCAGAAATGACGTTTTGCCGAGTCTCTAAGCAAAACGTGAAGTTGCGATATTTTTAAAGAATAATTTGCCGTTTACGCAATTAACTTCAGAACTATACGTTTGGCAATTGCAATCCGGCTTACTTTTTTGGAGTTTGATTGGAAGATATAGAAGAACTTCTTACGCAGCTTCCACAGCCTTATATTTTTTTGCTGTTTGCTGTTCTCTTCAACACGGGTTTCCCCACACTTTGGAGGTAGAAGTACAATTTTAAGCAATTGATTAATTTTTATTGTCTCCACGTCTAGCCACACGTTTATTATTGTGACATGTATAAGAAGACCTTTTTGGAACGCTGGAAGTTTAGGATTCCACTATTTAAAATGTTTACCCACTAAAAAACCTCATATTTTTTGCTTCTTACTGTTTTATTCCCGGTTCACCGTTTCTAATATGTCGACAGGAGCAAAACAAGCTCTTTTTAAATTTCCCTTGTTTTGTTTGTTCCTTAGCTCTTGTAAACGTTGTTGTTCTTCGCATTTTTTTTTTTTCATGATGGTGATAATCATATGGTGCGCGACTTTCCAATTATCCTTCAAATCCATCATTTTCTGTACCAGGATCTCTGGTATTATGTCGCTACCCAGTTGTTTACTTGCATTTTTCCTTGTTTTCACCCATCTTTGACATGCAAAGATAACATGCTCTAGGCTATCCACTTCACCACAGTAGGCGCAGGTATCCGCAGCAGTGATGCGCATTCGTTTTGTATACGTCCTAAATAATCCGAGACCAGTCAACACTTGAGTAAGCCAGTAGTTCAGATTTCTATGCTTGCATTTCATCCACTCTTTCAAGTTTGGTATGAGCCTCTTGGTCCATCGTCCCTTTTCCGTATTTGCAGACCAGCTGTCCTGCCACTCGTAACAAACACTCTCTCATCCTTGTCTTTGTTTCTTTTTTGTCAGATTCCAAGCACTGATGTATTTTTGACCTTTCTGCTACTAATAGTTCTATGGGAGGTATTCCTGTGATCACATTTAACGCCACCGTCGATGCTGTCCTGTACGCGGAGGCCACACGCAACGACACTTTTCTTTGTACAGCGCATAGCATGTTTAGCACACTACTTCAAATTGGTGCTCCGTACAGTATATTATTATGCACTACTGTGCCTATAACTTTCTGCTTTGAGCTAGTTGGTCTTCCTGTATTTGGCAACAGTCTCATCAGGACTGCGATTCGCTGTTCTGCCATCTTGGTAATTTCCTTGACGTGAATGTCAAACATACTCCGGCTGTCTAAAAATACTCCTGAATATCTTCACGGTAGCGATTATTTTCCTATTGCAACTAAAACTATCGTCAAACAAGTCAAACAGTCCATCCCCCGTAGATGGTGTCTTGACCGTGCAGACTGACAAGGTTTTTAAGCCAGTCTGGTCCAACCGAAATCAAATCGTGAAGATGTCAAGACCGCTGTGGAGGTTTTTACTAATTGTATTGTCCAAGCAGCAGATGTGGTTGTTTTAAAGTCTAGTTATCAGTTAGTCGGTCCGTCGGTTCCTTGGTGGAACGACAATACTCGAGTAGCTGTGAAAAAATTAAAAAACTGTTAACTGTTTCAAAGAACTCCGACGCAGAAAAACAATATTGCTTTTAAGAAGAAGTGCGTCATTGCGCGCTACAGAATTCTTAAAAGCAAGCACCAATCATAAAAAATTTACGTGTCAACTATCAACTCCAACTATTTCAGTCAGCAAAGTGTTGAAAAAAGTGGGTACGGTATTGGCAAAGAAACTTCTTTCTAAGGCTCTCATTATAATCGTCAACGGACGCAAAATTACTAAAGCAGCCAAAATTGCAAACGCATTGGCAACTTAATTTGCTTTTGTTTGTAGCTTTTAAAATTATAGTAAACAATCCTTGCTTCAAAAAGAACAATTAGAAGCTCCGATAAAATTCTCTTTAACGTAGTCTTTGCCCTACAACTTGAAGTTGAGTTAGAAACGGTTATCAGCGGTATGGGTACTTTCTGCGCACCAAAACCACACGACGGGTCTTATTAGGTTATTCAGTAGCTTCCTTCTGCATAACAAAGCAGTTGCTGAAAATCTACAACCTGATATGGGAAAGCGGCGTTTATTTGGAAAGTCGAAAAAAGGCAATTACCTTGTCTTTTCTGAAACCGGGCATAAACCCAAACTATGTAAACAGCTACAGACCGATTTCATTAATCTACTGTCACAACAAAATTTTAGAAAAAATGGTACACAACCGTCTGATGTGTCTTGCTGAAAATTACAATCTTTTAGCTAAATACCAGGTGGGTTTAAGAAAAAAACCACAGTACTGTTGATCAGCTAATCTATTTAGAAAAATTTATTCAAAACGCCTTCTTAGCAAAAAAACACCTTGTAGTGGTGTTTTGCAACCTGGAGAAAACGTATAACATGACTTGGCAATTAGGAATTTTGCAGATGCTGCACGCATGAGGATTCAAAGGCCGTATGCCTTTTTTCTTAAATTTTTCATGCGCTATTGCACATTTAAAGTATGAGTGGAAACTACTAACTAAAAAAAAAAACAATGTTATTCAAATTAGCGTCACCTTTTTTGCGACAGGGTAAATGATATTGCAGAATTTGTGGTTACACTTGTAAAAAAATGCCTGTACGTCAACAATTTGGTGATTTGCATAGCGGGTGATACCATACCTGCCATAACACGTGAAATCCAAATTACCATAAACAAAATGGACATAGAAGCAGATGCAAGAGATTTTTGTTTCTCTACGACAAACACCTTGTGCGTACATTTTTGCCGCCTCAGAAGACCAAACCGGGAACCCGCCTTTGTCTTGCGGAATTCCAGAATCACGTGTGTCAAAACCGTTTGTTTCTTAGGGCTTGTGCTTGATAGGACCTTTTCTTTTCGAACACATAGTGATGAATTGGTCACAAAGTACTAAAAAGTCTTGAACGGAATTAAGTGCTTGGCCAAAATCAACTGGGTAGAAGTATTGTTGCGGCTTTACAAGACCCTGGCTTGGCCCAAAGTCAACTACGGCTTTGCGGTATGATCATCCCACAGAAAATTCCAATTTCTGCACCAAGTTTTTACTGCAAGTCGGGTGTACCCCCCGCTCGTCATAAAAATTATCATTTTGTCTCGCATGTTCTCTTAAGGTTGTGCATATGGAGTGAACTTTGATAACTCTACTTTACTATATCCAAATGCTTAAAACACAACCCTTTTGCAAATTGAAGTTAAAAAAGCACATAGAGCAGAATTAACAAACGCATCATAAATATAATAGCTGGAAAACAATGTTTGCAGCACGTCACAATTTAGCTGGACAATCTAAGCAAAAACGGTAGGCTTAAAAGTACTGCAACTGCTTTCTTGCTTGTAGTGCTGCTTATAATGGCTCTTGTAAGATAACAATTACATAATACAACTTTATTACTATTATTTTAAAAAAACTAACCACTAAAAAACATGAATAGTTTATATCATTAAAATCAAAAGCCACGACTAATTTGATTGAATTAATTACAGTTAAAATTAGAATAACTTAATAAACCTTTAAAATTTAATTGAAATCATTCTTAACATAAAAAATAACATTGTTTTATAATAAATAAAAATAAACAAATTGTATTTCTAAATTCTGATTTAATTATTTCAATTTCCACACAAATTTGTTTTTTATAGGAAACAATAAAAAGTTGCACAAACGGATGTTTACTATAAATTTAAATTAAATTAAATTTTATCAAGATACAAAATTTCATATAAATTGGAGAGTTTTAATAAACAAAGCAGTAGTGTATACAAAAAATGAATCTCGTTTTAGTAATAATTATGGTGCAGTTAGTTCAAAACGTAAAATATTTTATAAACATCCTAAAAGTAGTTTAAATATTTTAAATAAAATTGTTATAGGTATGGTGTTTTTATCAAAGTACATACATATTAAAACATCACCATATGTCTATTAATGAAATAGACAAAACTTTCTTCAAAATGTTTAAATTATATAATACTATGTATAATAGAACTACAAGGACTTTTGGCGCAGATTTGACTACTTTAAAACCTTTTGATACTTCTACTTATGTAAGTCTGTACAAAACTTGTTGTGTGTTTACATAATTTGGTAATTACAATAGATTCAACTGGAAGCATATAAGTTCCTCAGTAATGAATATAAGAAGTTTCCTGCATTACAAGGCACTCAATCCGTTTGCAATATTATAGAAATAAATTTTGCTGGTATTATTGATTTTTTAAAAGATACTACTAACATGACATTACATTGTCCGATAAAACAGGTAAATCAATATTATTTGTAGAAAAAGTTAAATTGAGTTGGTGTTGGTATTTAGTATATTTGACTAATATTTACTTAAAACAATTTAATAAAAAGTTGATTATTAATAATGTATATAATTCTTAGTGTCTTAAAATTGAAATAGAATAGAATTTTTTTTTTTTACTTTTTGTTTTTTGTTACTGAGTTATTGATAAAACACAAAAGTTTTACATTTTAACTTTGAACTAATAATATTAAAAAAAAACAAGATAGAGAGTTGTAGATTTAAAGCTGAATTAAGTTGGTTTGGTAGAATGCGTAAACCAATCACATTATTATTCAATAACCTAGCCCAAATGTTAATTGATCATTGTCTTTGATAAATTTTTTGGCGTATTAAGTGAGGGTTTCTAATAACTCTAGAAAAACTTTTCAATAAAATATGGATTATTGTTAACACTAAGCAACAACCATCTACAAAAATTGACTTAATGCTCCCTATCCCCGTCATGCAAAACTAAAACTTTTGGAGACCTAAATGATTGCAAACAATTTTTCGTCAATCATATGTAAATAGTATCTTTTTGGATATGAGTTTAAGTCGACACAATTTGAACGCTTGTTCTTGGTTCCAAATCAATTTAAGTACTTGCTCTTTTTGATAAACGCTTAGTGTAGGTTGACATCTTGCTGAATTTTTGCAATGATTTAAATTACTTGTTTTTGGTCATCTTTGTTCTATGTGTCTTATAGTTTTTGCATTGGGGTGCCGACGTTTTGAAAACCTCTCCGCGTAAGTCCTAGCCGCAGCAATGACATTGTAATTACATGCCTCTAATACTTTCAACATATTGACAATCTTGAATACAGCAGTATCGTTTCATTTTAAACCCACAAACCCAAAATACTTATAAGTATGACAGATCAATTCATAAGCTAAATGTTATATCTGACAATTATGTCTCTAGAATTAACAAAATAAATAAATTAAAAATGTGTTTTGAGTAGTGGTTGTAAAAAAAGTTATTATTTACATTTTTATCAATAACTCTATAACAAAAAGTAATAGAAAATTGTCTACTCTTAATTTTCGATTTGTTTTAGTCTTCTAAATCAAACTCCAAAAGCACTAGCGTTAATTCTGAAACATCCTGTATGTTTTCTAAATATTGTAACTTTATAAAATTGTTGTTGTTTTAGTAAATAATACTAAGTTTAAAATGTTTATTGATTGATAAAGTTGTTGCCAGTTCAATGACAAAATATGAATGATTATAATCGACCTACAATAAAGTTTTTGTTTAATATATTTTTTTTAATTTTTAAGGGTTCATATTATTTTCAAAATGTAGTGATTGACAGCTCTAAGTTTCCACCAGGATTGCCTTTTGGACAATTTAGAATGAACTTAAAACTAATGAATAAAAATGCCATTCTTGCATCGTTGTCTTGGTATGGAGCTATTGTACCAAAAAATAAATTAGTTGGATAAAAACTTTTTAATTATATTTTTTTAATTTTCTGTATTAGTTTTTATAAAAGTTTTGTAACATCAAGAAATATAATTGTAACTTAAAGTAATTTTTTTGTTTGTGACAAATATTACGTCTATTTTTCTAAACTAGTATTAAAATGTCAAAATTATTTTCAGTTTTTTATTTAAAAGGGTACAATAATATATTACAATAAGTGAAACAGCTAATAAAAAATAAATGTTGGATAAAGGCAAAGAAGAAGACAGGTTGCCACCATGCATAAAATGCGGAGAAAAAAGCATCATATAGCCAAGCGGTCATAGAAAAAAATGTAAAGTAAAAAGACTCAGAACAAGAGGAAAAAGATTCCCGGTCATAAACAAAAAAGAAATAAGAAGACAAAGAAAGAACGGAAAGAACAAGAATGTAAATCATTAGAGACAACACGAGAACAAAAACACAAACAAAAATGAATATCGTTATTTAAACAAATATAGGCAGAGGAAGATGCACGACTGGTGGCAACAGCAGTGAGAGGCAAAATAGACAAAGTGATAGTGAGTAAAACAAATTAAGTGGGGAGTGGGTAAAAAATAAGGATTCTGACGCGGCTATCTTAGCAGGTAAGAAGATGGAAAACACTCAAAAAGGCAATAGTGTGGGCCAATATAAGAAGTATGATAGTATACAGCTGTTACATAAGTTCAAAATAGTTTAAAATATTAGCAGGAGTAGATAAACAAATTAGAACACAGCTTAAAAAACAAAAAAGCAAACTAATTCTGATATCAAGCAACGCTAAATTGCCAAGATAGGGAAGGGCAAAGTGCGACAGGAAAAGACAAATTCTGATAGCGGCTGCAATTCAGAGTAAGTACATACAATTCAGTACAAATATAAAACGAAAAAAAACAAAAACAAAAGAAAACAAACATGAAACATAAAAAAAATGGATAGAAAAAGCACAAAGAGAACTATGGACGCAGAGGAAGTGACAGAAAACAAAAACAAAGAAGAAAGATGCAAAAGGTACTCGGAAAAATTCAGGAAAGCAACAGAAGAATTAATCCTCAAATACAGAAAAAGAGGTAGAAGACGACCGTGAAAAAAAAGATCAAGGAAAGCAGAAAGAAAACAATACAAACAGCAAAGAAAAGTTAAAAAACAGAGATAATAAAAAGAAAATTTTGACAAAGCTGAAAAAGAACTAAAAAAAAAAACAGAAAAGCTCTGAAAAAAGCAATAAAAAAATTTATACAAAATAGGAATAAATAAATTAGAAAAAATAAAAGCAGTTTGTTTAAAGGTAAAAGAAATAAAAAATAATAATTGATAATTTGTTTCTTACTGGAAGAATCGTAAAAGAACCAGCTGGCAAAACTGAAGAAAAAACTGCCCAACAACATAGCACCAGGAACGAACAAAATAACAACGCAGATTGTGAAAGCTGCGTTAGAAGGAAATGAGATAGAGATAACACAAATAATAAACAAATGTCTAAAAGAAAGAACATTTTCGGCATACTGGAAGAAAGCTAACCTAGTGTTAATTCAGAAAAAGAAGGAAGCAGGCAAATTAAAAGCGTATAGCGGATATATCTAATCAACACATTAACAAAAATTATAGAAAGTATTAGTGTGAAGGGAACTGAACAAGAAATAGAAGAAAGAGAAAGATGGAAGTAGGAGTGATATGAATTTACAAAAGGAAGATCAACTCTAGGAGTCATTAAATAAGTCATAGACTAAGCAAAAGAAGATAACAGTGGACTACACACAAAAAAATATAGTATTGCTAAATATACAAAATACTTTTAAAAGCATATTATAGAAACAACAAAAAAAAATAAAAATAAAACAATCACAATAATATGGAGAAACCTTTAAAAGAAAAAATCTACCCTCGGTGGATGCCGAAAGGAATGACAAAAACGGCATTTGCGGATGACGTAGCTCTGGTAAGTAGAAATATAAACATAGAAGTATTAAAGAAAAAGTTGAAGTTGGCATTAAAGATGATAATAAAATAAATTAGAGATAAATGGTTAGATTTGGCTCCGCAGAAAACTGAGGCGGCATAGCTATCGACAGAGAAAACTAATAGAGGAAATGGGAAAATATATGTAGGAGAACAAATAATATTTATAAGAAAAAAATATCTTGGAGTTACATTTGAAGCAAAAAATAGAACAAACCGCGGTAAAAAAAAACAAAGAAAATGAAAAGAACTGGGAGAAGGAGCAAAAAAGCTAATAGTAACGGTATCTAGATGTAAATTATTGTACGCATTAAAAACAAGAAAAAACAGAAAATAAATAAGAGGAGTCGCAAAAGCAAGCTTGTTAAAGATGTACAGAGCTTACAAAACGGTTTCACAGGAAGCACTAGTGCAATTGCGGCAACACTACTCGTAGATTTGAACTAGTAAACAAGAAGAAATAAATGCAATAAGATACATGAATCAAAAACCACAGAAGACAAAGAAAAGAAGAGCAAAAAGCTAAATGAAAGCAAAAAACAAAAAATTCAATTATGCCTACCAAAAAATAGACGGTAAATGAAGACAAAAGAAGAACATTTACTAAAACATTAGTACCAACCAAAACTACAGAAATAGAAAAAAAGAAAAAGAAACTGTTTAAAAAATGCAAACTGATTGAATTGAATAAGCATTTTTTAAACGGTAGATACGCTCAATCTCTCAAAGTTGATAGGCATTTCAATTTTTGAAATAGTCAGAACATATCTGGCAACCAAGGGACACAAAGAACTATCTAAATAGAAATTTTTGAATCTCACTAAAAGTAAACTTTGCAAATCCAGGACTACTATAGAGGATACACTTATTAGAGCTACACAAAATATTTATGAATGAAAGAGGATACGACGAGGAAGAAGTTTACAAAAATATTAAAAAAATTTAAACTATATCTAAAGAAAGACAGTGCAAATATCTAGGTTGAATAACAAAAGAATGAAAGAAAAAAAAAATGGATGTCAGTGTAGGAAGTAGAGCAGAAAAATAAAGTATAGGGAGAAATAAGTCAAAGACAGCATTAAGCCACTTCAAACTAATACCACATTAGTGACAATGACAAATTAACAGCATGATTAACGCAAAAAAAAACAAATAATATTGTCTAGTTATTCTCAAGAGCTACATGTAGAGGCCAACATCTCAAAAAAAAATGAAGATAATGCAATAATTCTGTTCATTCTAGTTTAGTCCCGTATGATAATATATTGGAACAGCTACAAGAAAAAGTTGCGAACAGATTTTGAAGTAGTTTATTATTAATTAATTTTTTTTAGTAATTTTGTAAAAAAATCTAAATATTTATTTTATTTATTAATAATTAAAATATTCTGTTTTAATATATTTTTTAATTTAAGGCAAACTTGTTGTGCAAACTAAATGCAAATTGCATGTTCAATGCCATTTATAATTGATTGATTAATTTTTTTTTTAAATAATAAAATTTAGATTGCAAAACTAGTTTGCTTTAAATAAAGACATATATTAAAGTCAAATATTTTTATTATTTTTTAATATTGTTTTGTTTGTTGTTACCATTGTAACAAATGTATTTTTACTTAAATTTTGCTAATTAAAAAGTTTTTTAAATAATGTGTATCTTTTGATTATCTCAGAAACAAAATGTTTTTTTTTTTTGCTTAACACCTTGTATGTTAACGTGTTTAATCAATATGTTTGAACCTTTTTTTTCTATATTGCTTTGCCATAATATTTGTTATTAAGTTGCATTATTTTCCCAAACCTTTATTGTCAATACATTTTCTGTATATCTGCTAATATAAGATATTTATGTGTTTTAAATCAACATAGAATGTTAAATAAATCATTTCTGATTGCTAGAACAAGTCTTAAAATAATGTTTAAAAATTTCATATTTATTGTTTTTATAGAAGCGTCAAATACTACCCGTAATTTAGTAGTTTGGTTTGTTTTATTTATGATAGCATGATGGGGTAGGTAATATCTAAACTTTTTAGTTGCGATTTTTATTTTAATTAATTTTTTCAGTTAATTAAAATAATTAAAAACCATAATCAAAAAACTGATCAAGCCGAAACAAATATGGTTACACATGGGTTTTGATAGATTTCTTAAAAAAACTGATTATAAACAAATATGGGGTAATTTTTGGTGTATCTAGGCAATAGTCTTTTGAGGCTAATATGCCAGGTATTTGAGCTTATTGAACTGAAAAAAATTAAAAATATTAATGCAGTTAAGTATTATATATAATAATAACATAATCATAATAATAATAAACTTTATTTACGTAAAAAGAAACGCAAATCAGTAGGCAAGACTCATGCAGAAACAACCTAAATAATCTTCAATTTAAACATCAAAACCTACAAAAATTATAATAGCTTAGAGTAAATGTAAAAAAAAATTAAAAAAACTAACACATAACAAAATTACGTCGGCTGAAATAAAAGTAAACAAAATAACAGTATAATGTATTAAACATAAGTAATAATAAATACAAATCAAATAAACCAATAAACTAAATCAAGTAAGCATTAGTTACACAATGTAACAAAAAAAAGTATGTATAAAATTTTAACAATCATACGTTTAAGAATGTATTTTTAATAACAATGCTAAATTTATAATATAATTGCTTGCCATGGGCGGGCGGAATGGCATTGTAAATTTTATAAATGTTATATGAAAAAGACCTCTAAAAATAGCACTAGAAGGTCTAGGTGGGGACAAAAGTCCTTTAGACCTTGTATTTTAGGTATGAACATAGTATGAAGTAAGGTGACCGCTTAGTACAAAATTAAAATCTTATGATATATACAAGTTTCAATTACTTTTCTTCTCTCTTCCATAAACAACTATTTGGATTTTATTAATTTATTAGGTTTTGTCAAACTTACGAATTCTATAAATAAACCTGAAACAAAATTTTTGGACTAGTTGAATTCGTTTGGAAGTATCTACATCAATTGCTGTATGATACAATGTAGAACAGTATAAAAAGTTAGAAAGTACAAAAGCATCACACAAAGTTTTCTTAACAGTGACCGAGTGGTATGACCTATGCGGAAGCAGTTTTCATATAAAAAATGATTATCAAACATGATGCTCAGGTTTTTTGCATCATTTACAAAAGGAATAAGTTTACCATCAATATTAATTTTTATTTTATCTTTTAATTTGTTGCACTTTTAAATCAAGCATTTTAGAAAATTCAGAAATTTGCTGAACATCTTTAGTTAAACATTCTATGGAATTTTTATACAGACTAAGTTCAAAAGATAAATATAGTTGATTATCATCAGCATACACGTGTCCTTTGCAATAAGTAAGCAAATAGAAACTAATACTAGAGAAGTACAACTTAAATATAAACAAGGAAATGACTGGATTAATACCGAAATACTTAACGACATAAAAAAAACGAAACGATCTATATAAAAACACAAACAAAACCAAACATTATGGCGTATAATCAAACAAAACTACATTAAAATGAAAAATTACGTTGATAAAAAGTAAATGAAAAGAAGAAAACGTACTATCAGAACAGAATAGAACGTGTACAAGATAATCCTAAAAAGACATGGAATGAAATAAATCAAATTATAAAAACTATAAAACGAAATAAAGATATAACAACAATCACCTAAGAAAATGGAACAATACTTACACATACGAAAGACATTTCAAACACAATAAACACATATTTTGCAAATGTTAAAAAAAATCTTGCAAAAAAACTAACAACAGCAAACATAATCACATTACAAAAAAATATAGAACCGAACGTAACATTTGATCAAACCACCGAAACAGAAATTGAAGACATTGTTAATAAACTTAAAGATGGAAAAGCGCCCGGAAAAGATATGATAACAACCAAAGTCATTAAAACCGTAAAAGATGACCTAATACCATTACTCACAAAACTGATCAACACTACAATACAACTAGGTATATACCCAGAATGTCTGAAACCAACAATTAACATACCCATATTTAAAAAGGGAAAAAAACATCTGCCGGAAAACTATAGACCAATAGCATTGCTGTCTATTATAGCTAAGATAGTTGATAAAATTATTTATGAACGGATACTCAAGCATGTGGAATCACATAATATTATAAATACTCGACAATGCATTTCAAAAACAAACTGGTACAAGTTCCGCACTTACGGACATAATCAACAACATCAACAATGCTCTCGACTCAAGAAAAGAATGTCTTACAGTATTTATAGACAAAGAAAAGAAATAGATCTAATCAGAAGTTTAAAAAATACAGACCTTTACAAACAAAGATTGAAAACACACTAAGTTCAATAAAATATAGCGAATATGGTATCCCAAGGTGGTGTACTTGCACCACTTCTATATATCTTATATATTTATGATATATTTGAATTAAAACTAAATGGAAAGCTATACATATATGCAGATGATACAACTCTGACACATACAGAAATAAACAAAACAAAATTGCAACACAAAGTACAAGAAGACTTAAATAAAATTAATGATTGGTACAATAACAATCTTCTAACAATTAATGAAAACAAAACAAACTTTATGTTAATATCACAAAAAAAAAGAATCAACAACATAACGCTATATATAAATAAAAAACAATTAAGTGAAGTTTCACATAATAACTATCTTGGAATTACAATTACAAATAATCTAAAATGGGATAAACACGTACAGAACCTTATAAAAAAAAACACAATAGCTATAGAAGCCCTATACAAACTATCCAACTTAACTACTCAAAAAACAAGAAACATTATTTACAATGCAATTTTAGCTCGCAAACCAACTACATGATGACCATATGGTCACAAATCAATATAAGAAACATAGAAAAATTACGACAACAAAATAAGGCAATAAAAACACTATATCAAATGGTCAAATTAACACCTTCGATTGAAGTTCATAAAAAAACAAACCAACTAACAATAAAAAACAAAATTTTACAACAATGTATTATTTTAATAAAAAAATACAACTTGGGCTAACTAAAACAGAACTAAAATTAACTACTAGAAAAGAAATTCATACACATAACACATGGAAAAAAGGACACCTTAACATGGAAGTTAACCAAACAACTTCAAAAAATCAAAGGCATTAAAGAATTTAACAATATACCGGAAGAAATCAAAAGTATATGCACAATAAACAAATTAAAATTAAATTAAAACAATATTTAATAAATAAACAAATATAAAAATTAAAATATAAAACCAATGCACATCACAACATCACAGAATAATTAAATAAATTTCCAATACCAGGCCCCGGGAATCCTTACGGATAGATGGCGGTACTGCTGGAATATTACAAAATATTTTTTTTTTTTTTTTAATAAAATAAAATGTATAAATGTATGTATATTAAATATAAATAAATGTATTAAATTAAAAAAAAAAAAAAATTAAAAAAAAAAACTAAGAGTGAGTGAGGTGTATATAGAAAACAGTAGTGGGCCAAGAATTGACTCTTAAAGTACTTTTTGATTAACGTATACAAATGGAAAAGTATTACAATTAATTTTGACACACTGTCTTCCATTTAGTTATTAATTATTCAATAGTAAGACTGCGGAATAGCCAAACCCATAGTACTTCTATTCCAACCGCTACCTTCATTTGTAGTATTTTAACAAAAATGGCAACTTTGGCGTCATTGCTATGTCTACTATATAATTTGATAATAAATTTATTTTTTCACCTATACATTTAGAAAAAATCAAACTGTGATATGTCAAAGTGTTTTAGTCAAATAATTGTTAGGAAATAGCCGAAAAAACTCACCAAATAACTAAATGTCTTGTTAAAAAAATAAATCGATTATCAAATTATATGTAGAAACAGCAGTGACGCCAAAGTTGCCGTTTTTGTTGAAATACTACAAATCAAAATAGCGGTCGGTATGGTCTTAAGATAGTTTGTAAAGTTGAGTGATTTACAGTGTCAAAGGCTTTAGAGTAGTCAAGTAAAATAAGTGCACTTATTTTGCCCTGATCATTAGCTGCTAATATATTATCGGTTACATTCAGGAGAGTAGTTTCACAACTAAATCCATTACAAAACTTCGACTGATAAGTAAAATTTCACAATTATTAACAAATACTAGTATCTGATTATACATAACTTTTTCTAGAATTTTTGATATTGTTGATAAAATACTAATTGGACGCAAGTGTTTAGGCATTTGAAACAATTTGTCAGCAATTTGATTGCTGAAAATATAGTTTATGGTTACGGTGCTTATAACCACTTAACAACAATCAATTAACAAGTTGACTACTAGTGATTAGTGTCTATCAATTCTATAAATTAATATGTAATCACTAAGTGTATAATGCAATTCTTGTAGCAACTTTTGTATGTGTGTGTGTGATAAGTTATTAGCGGTTTATATAAAGTCGTAGTTTTGTAAAGAATTTAATGGCGTTGTCAAAATGAATTATAATTTTTAATTAAAACATACTTTTTAGTTTGGTGATACTGAAAAAATTAACGTGCAACGTTGGGATATAACATTGTCTTTACTATTTAGGTGTCTTCAATGGTAAACGGTGTGACATTTGTTAGTTGCTTTCTTAGCTTTTGTAAAAAAATTAAACTTACAATTGATTGTTATAGACTCTTGGCTGCAATGCATGTATTTAAAATCAAGTTTTAAAATTAAAAAGATGTTTCTATAGAGTTGTATAGAGCTTTCTGAATGCAGAAACGGCTTAGTTTAAGAAATCAAACTTAATTTGCATTTTTTTAATTTGAAAAGGATTTAAAAAACCAGTAATATTTTGAGGATTTATTGTAGATCGATCTATGAGTAAAAATTGCAATTTAAATCAAATTGTTTTATTGTATAGTTTGTACTAGAGTTTAAATTGTTAGAAACAATTGCTTATAATAGTAAATTGTTTTGTTTATTTAATAAACTTTTGGTTGGCTTAAGGTAAGCTGTCAAGGGCAACTTGTTGAAGCCAATACCCAACATTTTTAAAGCAAACTGGATTGAGTTTCTAAACATTTCTACAAAAAAAATAGATTTATGTTATCGGAAATATATACATTGTAATAAGTTGTAGTATCAATGAATACGGTACCGACTTGAAAAGGTGTCTATTTTGTTTAATAACTATTTGAAACGTACTTGTTGTATTTTGCAGAAATAATTTTTTTATATAATAATGTTACTAGAAAAATGTTGCAATAAGTTGGTTAGTGTTAATAGTTTTTATGTTGAAAAATAATATTTTGTTTGTTTTGTAACTTTGTTTTTATAGCTAGATAGATAATATAAGAACTATTCTTGTAAAATATTTACAATTGAAAAAATAAATAAAACTATTACTTTAAATATTATTAATAGTAAAACCATTCAATTTTGTTTTTGTGTAATTTATTATTATATAAAAAAATATTATATAATAGGTATTTGATAACTGGTATTAAAATGTAATAAAATATATATATATATAGTCGACAAGGATATTTTCAATAAATTTTAAACTCATTTTCATACTATGACTAATCAAACTAGTACCTAAACAGTATGATGGTGTCAATAATTATAATTTTTTACTTGTTTCAACATGTTAATTGTGTATAAGATTTTATTTTAGTTTCATAATAATTTTAATACATGAATTATTTTTCAGTTATTGGGCTTTAGTCAGAACACATACGTATTAAAACATGACCATATTGATTTAGAATCGCTGAATAAAAAATATTTTAAATTATTTAAATTATACAATACTAAATTTAACCGATCTACCAGAACCTTTGGGGCGGATATTATAATAAATGAACCGCTTACTAATTCTATTGCAGTAAGTTAATAATCTAATTAAAGTGTAATTTTTATATTGTTTAATATTATTTAGACTAAAGTAGAAGCCTATGTGTTTTTGAGCAATGAGTATAAAAAGTTTCCAGCGTTACAATTAACTTATCCACTATGCATAATATTTAAAAATAATATGTTTGGTATTGTTGATATTACAAAGGATACTAATTTTACTTTTGAATGTCCAACTAAATTGGTAAGTTAAGTTTATTGATTGAATTATCAAATTAAAAATTTAACAGTGCTATTATTAAACATTATTTTATTATTAGGGAGCATTTTATTTCCGAAATATAGTAATTGATAGCACTAAATTTCCACCTGGTGTACCTTTTGGACAATACAGATTACGCTTAATATTTACTAATGGAAATGAGCATTTGGGATCTGGTTCTTGGTATGGATCGGTTGTACCAAAAAATAAACTAAACGGTTAATTTAATAAAACATTATTTTAAGTTAATAAAAAAAGTTTATTTAAATGTATAATTTACTTTAAAATAAAAATGTTATGACGTACAAATGTTGGTGTCATACCACTATACCGAAGTTTATGAACAATTAGCCATAACAAACCATTTCCCCATAACAACAATCAACAAAATAATCAACAACCACAAACACAAAATAGAATTAAATATCAACACAACACTAGCACATAATAACAAACACACAACAACACAATATAGAAAACTTACATACTATAACAATAGCAACAAAATTAGAAAACTACTATACAAATATGACATCAAAGGATCTTTCTCCACCACCAATACTATCAAAAACATATTATGTAATAACAAACAAAAAACAGATATCCTAATGAAATCTGGAGTATATAAAATAGATTGCCAAGACTGCAAAGCCACTTACATCGGGCGAACTGGCAGAGCACTAAAACACAGAATTAAAAAACATAATTCTAAAAACAACAAATCTACTTTATCTAAACATCTACACATACATAAACACAGCTTTAACAACCATAACAACATAAAACTCATGCAACAATGCAAAAAAGGTCTTAAAAAGAGCATATTGGAAGCATACGAAACAGACAATATTAAAAACATCAAAAATTATAACTGCCTCAACAAACAATTAAACAATACTCCCTAACCTAACACATACAATCGTAACTTTAACCACCAACTATGCAACCAGACACACATACTAGTAACTTCAACCACCAACTATACAACCTTGACTAACACTTTTCATCAATCATTTTATATTCATAACATCACATATATTCACAATTTGTAAGTTTTTCTATCTTTTTATATTTATATTTATATAATAAATAATTTTTCTTTTTGTAGTACACCGACGATGGCCTAACAACCGAAACCGGTCTGTTCAATAAACAACTCACAGCATATAAAAGTATTTTAATACACCTACATAACCTATATAATAAAATATATGCACAAGATCAACTCAACTATTAAGTTTATGAATTAACTTTGTGCGTATAATGCGTCAAGTAAGTTTTCAACCTGGTGAAGAGAAGCTCTCTGTGCCTCTGACGGTGGTGCAACATCAGGAGTCAATGTTGCTAAGCAGCTTTTTAATTTTTTTTGTGGTTGCAATGAAATCTCCATGTCTCTAGACTATAGCTTTGCATATGCATTTGGTTTTTTTGATTTATATGTATACATGCAAGTTACCTACCAGCTCATGAAAACCACCTGCAAGACTACCTTCAAACCAGTTTGCAGTTCTCAGGACCATTCCGCAAATTCTTATCAGCAGAATGTGACTCGGACGTGTTAAATAGTGTGTGCGGACTTGACGCGCTTGGTCAAAGTTTGGACATAATGTATTCGCAACGCATTATTCAGGGTGTTTCAAAACATGTGTCGGAAAATAAAGAGTGGGATTGGTTTGCTAATTATAAGAAAAAAAGTTCCCATTAACATGGTTCCGCAAACGCACCGTTTTCAAGGTACAGGGTGTAAAAAATATATATATATTTTTTTATTTTTGACGATATCTCAGGAACCGTTTGAGATACAAAACTCAGCTTTTGTACACATCTACTACTAGCTACTTTTTAAGCGCTTATTCATTTTTTTCATGTGCTCTAATTTCTATGAAAGTTGGGAAGTTGGCATTCTGAAAGCACATTGTGAACCTACAATTTTCTACACAAAAAAGGTACTCCTAGTCAAAAACTGTAACGTAAACCGTTTTAGAGAAATGCGGCATTTTATGATGAAAAACATGAAAAAAAGTAGCAACATGTTTTGTTGATGATAAAAACATTTGTTTTTGATCTAGTCATCAGAGTTCATGCATTTCAGTTATTAATAATTGTTGTATAGTTGTTAAATAAGCTTTTTTTAAAAAGAGTCAATATCGCGAGAACTTATTATCTTTATCAACCAATTAATTTGCCCATTCTTAGTATTTTGCTTGCGTGGTGATAGCAAAATGAATAATTACAGTGATAGCAAAAAGTGCGATATGCATTTTGTTTATGGCGTTGCCAAAATGAATTAAAACTTGCCGAATTTTTCAAGTAAGGTTTTCAAACCGACAGGTACCAAATGAAAGAACATTCATTCGGATTCACAAATGTCCACAACAAACTGGAAGTGTACATAAAAAAGCTGCAGAAAATGAGAAATCTTGCCTGCTACCTCTGCAAATTGAAGAAGATGTTCTTTAAGAAATCGAAGACGATCTATCAACTAGCCCTAGAAGAATAGCTTTAAACCTAAACCTTAGTCACGTTACAGTGTGGAGGATAATAAAAGTCTAGATGTTATATTCTTTTCACATATAGCGAGTACAAGCCTTTGTACCAGCGGATTGTTCGCAAGATTGGCTATGTGTCAATGGTTTCAAGAAAAAATTGCGCCAAATCTTCGATTCTTAGAACAAGTTTTATTTACGGATAAAGCAAATTTTTCTCGCGATGCGATTATAAACTTTCATAATAATCATGTATGGGCCGACAAAAATTTACATGCCATAATGGAATGCCATTATCAGCCAACATTTTTCGTTAATGTTTGAGCAGGTGTTGTAGGAGACCATTTAATAGATCCATATTTATTGCCGTTTAGGCTAAATGGTCAATCATATCGTAATTTTCTTAAAAAAGAGTTGCCAAGACTTTTAGAGGACGTTCATGTTCAATTAAGAAACAAAATGTGGTTCATGCACGATGGTGCTCATGCACATTTTAGAACAGTATAGGAACCGTTGCATAGGTCGAGGAGGCTTACAGGCTTGGTCTCCTTGGTCTCCAGATCTATATGTTTTAGATTTTTTTTTTTTTAATAGCAAAAAAGCTTAACTTTTAAGTATTTCTGTAGATACATTGTTCTTAAATAAGTTTGCAAAACATTACTAAGTTAAATCTTTGAAATACATAAAAAACTTAATCTTTGGTATTATGTTATCTTTTTTTTTTTTTTTTATTTGTTTGTGTTTATTTACTGCTGGCCTCCTTTAAAACATTCCACCAGTATCGGTCTTGTGCGACTTGATATCATCTCCTTCTTGCAATCTCCATTATGTCGTTGACCCACCTTTTATGTGGTTTCCACAAGTGGTTCTTCTTGGTATCCATTGTAAAAGTCTGTAAGTCTATTTTTATGTGTCTGTTTTTGCCACGTGATCTACGCAGCTCCACTTCAGTTTGGATATTTGCTGAATTACATCTTTTGAATTAAATTAAGGATTACATTTTGGACGATATTATTCTATTCCTGAAATAGGTTGCTGCTTAGTTCCTGAGCAGTTTTTGAAGCAGGTGTATGCTTTCGGATACGTCGTTTCTCCTCCCAGACATGTTCTATGGAATTCATGTCCGATCTGAGAGCTGGCCAATTGAACCGCAAAATTCCTACTTTATCCAGATAATGTCTGACAACTCTGGCTACGAGAGGTCTAGCATTATCTTGCATGTAATTGCCGCGCTTTGCCTTAGTTGTCATAAAGGGCATAACATGATATTTGAGAACTTTTTTAATGTATTTGTAAGCTGTCAGGGGGCTATTCTCTATAAAGACCAACTCTGTGCGTACTTTGGTAAAAATTCTTGCCCAAACCATAACCGACCCACCGCCAAATGAAAGTCGCTCATCAATATAAACTGAATTTAAGTGTGACTGACAAGTTTTGCAGAAAACAATCAACACTAAGTAAAAAAGAACTACAACAAAATGTATGTTTTTAATTAGAGCAAAATGGATGTAATTTGTCAGAAAAGAAAATATTAAACGCCTACTTTGGTTTGCAATTTGCAAACATAAAGTTAAAACATAAAAAACCAAAAATAAATGCCAGTGTATTAATAATTTTATTTTTAGAAATAATTGTATTAAGTAAATGATCAACGCATGAGTCAGCCTCGATGGTTGATGTTTGAAAATTCTTGAAGTATTAGTTTTCACTTATATTGTTTTTACTTAATTTTTTGAATGTTCAATAAATCGTTGATACAAACCGGCCGATTTGTTTATTCTGTTTGAACAATCCTACCGACTGCGCCAGTTAACTTTTAATCTGTATTGATTAAATTAACAAAATAAAAATTATTACAATTTATTAGTTAAATATTTTATAGTTAATATACAGCCAGACACGAATAGTGTGGCCTCTATAATAGACAACTTAGTATACACAAAAATTATGTTGAATGTGGTTAAACTTATGCCTTTGCCCGTTTTAGCATCATAAGAAAAAAAGTTCCTATTAACATAGTTCCGCAAACGCACCGTTTTTAAGATACAAGGTGTAAAAAAAATATTTTTATTTTTTGACAATATCTCAGGAACGGAAAGAAAAAGTAGCAACATGATAACAAAACCTTAATTTTACAAAACTAAGCAATAACATAAAATAAGAAAAATTTGATATCTCGGAGCGTAGTGCTCGTCACTTCCTAAAATGTTTAGGGTATTTTTTGCACATAAAAATAACACATTTTTATTCAAATTTGAGAAAAAAAAAAGAAAATCTTTGTCATCTTTTTTTAAGAAAAATTGTTTGTTTAAGTTCTGAAAAACAGTTTTTTTTTTTAAAGATGAAAGGTATTTTCTTTTTTCTCAACTACGGATAAAAACGTGCTATAATATGTGCAAAAGCTATGTAATAGTTTTAGGAGATACCGTGCACTACGCTCCGAGATATCTTACTATGTACCTACAGAAATATTTGAAATTTAAGCCTTGAAGTTAAAAGTCTTGCATTCTAATATAATCAAACCAGAGAAATTATATTCAAAATTAAAGAAAATTAAATTTTACCTCACTATAATTTATTGTTTCCATTTCAAGCTAAAGCTTGAACAAAATTCTTGACTTTGAATCAGTTATAAGAGTAAATTTCAAAATTAAAGAATGACGTATAAATTACTTTAAACTTTACTACTTACATCTGAGTTAGAACTTACTAACAATAGCAGAAATTAAATA
This sequence comes from Tachinus rufipes, assembly GCA_963932245.1. Taxonomy (NCBI): domain Eukaryota; kingdom Metazoa; phylum Arthropoda; class Insecta; order Coleoptera; family Staphylinidae; genus Tachinus; species Tachinus rufipes. The sequence goes on from OZ010748.1 coordinate 60,962,482, forward strand.
TTTCTTAAAAATTGGAAATTTGTTGAAACTTTTAAGTGACATTTGTTTATAAACTAAATATGTTCAATGCCCAAGCCATCTACAAGTCAACCATGAATATTTATGTGAAATAGATATCTTATTGAATGGCATTACAAATAAATGTCAATTTTTCACGGTCAACATAAAGAAAAACTATATGAAAATTCCCAAAGTTCAAGTCTGGGTTAGAATTAAGATTGCTGAAAGAAATTTACCTAATCAATGAAAATGCCTGCAAAATATACATCAACAAACAAAAAATAGTGTATCAAAAAAAACTTAATAAAATAGAAGTTTAGTCATCAATAATTATTATCAGACAATAACAAAAAACAAGACAATTTCTGGCATAAAAATAAATTTAAAAAAAATCCCAATAAATTGAATGATTTCTTATTTTTTTGTAAAATTTATAAAGAACAGATAATTGTTTAATGCTGATCCTATTAGGGGATGGTGTTTTCTAAAGAAATAGGAGTTATTTACCGGCTCATAATAATCATCTGCAAGCCAGCGTGCTGTTCCCAAGACCATTCTGCCAACTCTTATCAGCGAAACGTGATTTGGACGTGTTAAATAGTGTGTGCGGACTTGGCGCGCTCAATCAGAGTTTGGACATAACGTTGTATTTGCGACGCATTATATATTATACTGCATTAATTATTAAATATTATATTAATAAATTGTAATAATTTTTATTTCGTTAATTTAATCAATACAGATTAAAAATTAACTTACGTACCTAGTTACAGCGTTTCCTTTCAGGGTAGGCAGTAACACAGTACAATAGCTTACTTTGGTTTTTAAACCTTACTTTAAACATTTTTCTCTACGTTGCTCTCTTATTTTTTCTACTTTGAATTTTTTTTGCACGCATTTATCTACAACATTTTATCAATTTTTACATGGATTTTGATTTAAATACATTTTTATCATAGATTAGTTTTGTTATTTTAATCTCACTCATTCCTTCAACATAGCCAAACCAACGTAGAATACTACGTTCCTACTGGTCTATTGGTCTTTTAAACTCCATTTTTTTATTATTTACTTTTTTTTAACTCTGTTCATATGAGTTTTTTACACACAAATTCTTAAGTATCTCATTCTAATCGCATTTATTTTACTTTTGTTTTTTTTTGACATACCTATGCTACAGCAGAGTTAGTGTCAATACTTTTTTATTAACTGCTATCTTTGCCTTCTTGAATAATACTTTAGTCTTTGGAATCAAACACATACTTCTGACTTCTTTTTGCAATTCATTTACTTGTCTCTAAATTTCTTTATCAAAATTACCATTTTTATTAAACATTCTTTCAAGATACACAAAATCACTGTTTACTTCGTCTTTATTGAAGATTATAATTTTGGTTTTGCATACGTTTATACAAAGATTTATTTCATTTGATGCTACATTCGGTCGGTTTAGTGTATTTTGTAAAATATTTTTATTTTTACACACTAACGCAGCATCATCAGCAATCTTATATTTACATTATCCATTTGTAGACCGTTAAATTTTCACAGGCATTTCTTACGCATTTATCCAAAAAATTGGTCCATGCAGCACTTACCTGGCATAAAACTACATTACTCTTTAAAACACTTTTTTTAAGATAATCAACAAATAAATAGCACAATAATTTTTGCATTCAGTCTTACTGCCTTTACTTCTGTACAAAAGAATGCACAAATTGAATAAGCCAATCAGTCTACCAATAAGTGATATGTCTCCATATTTTAACATTTTACTCATAATTAATTTAGTTTTATTAACTTTGTTTTGCTCTTTTGACTAACTTCCAAAATATTTTTTTATTTCCTTCAAAACTATTTTGCATTTTTTCTAATTGTTTTGTTTTTCATTGTTTTATTTTCTTTGCTTTCAGTTTTTTCTTTTTATTCGCATCATGTAACTAACTTTTTTTAACTTATTTTTTTCTGCAATCTATTTTTTATGTTTCTTTCTTTTCATGCACTGCTAGTTTTACCTGATTGTTCACCATGCATCTAGCTTTATATTTCTAACCACCGTCAATCCACATACATCTTTTGCTCTATTAACTATTGTTACTTTTAATTTATTGTTTTCAATGTTTTAATTTATCATTTTTTTCTCTTGTTGTACTAATTTTTCTTTAAAAGTTTTTTTATATTTTTCTCTGGTACAATCATTTTAAAAATGTTTCACTTTTATGCTTAACTGTTTATTTTTTTGCTATTTTCTAATAAATTTACGACCAAGGTTCATTTTTGATATGACACAATAATGATCGGTTATCTTTTTTCTTTCCTTCTTTCAATTTTTCTGATGATTAACTCTCTTGTCGCCTTAAAAAAATTATATGAGAGTTTCACTGTCAGCAGGCGCAGCGGACTAGTTTCAGCAATGACTGTTATCGTTATGATAGACAATTTTTACGCGGACGCTATGCGTGTGTTCGAGTAGCTTGGGATACTTTTTTTGTGCCGATTAGGTTTAATTTGCGTTTTCTTTTTTTAAATGTTCTCATTCTGCGTGAGTTACTTTATAGTAAAAAAATTTTTGATTAAGAAAGTGTTATAGGTAGTCTGTAGGGCTTGCTAGGCTCCTTTCGGTTATTATCATAATAACTTCATGTAAAATACCATCCGGTCCGGCGGGACAAAACGCAAAAAGCGGCGGCTTTTTGCGTTTCAACTTTTTGGTTCGCTTCCCTAATGTTTTTTTGTAATATTTTGTATGTTTTTGAGCTTAAATACAATGCAAATTTTATTATGCAAAAATTGTTATAGTTATAGTTTTTCTAGTGTGAAATTTTGAGTGATGATAGTGTAATTGTGTAAGAAAGTGTAGTTGGAGTCCTGTATCAAAACCAAAAATATAAATGTTGGCGTCTGTACTACGACCGGGTACATCAATATTGGTTGCATCAGAGAAGCCCTTGTTATGTTGGATAAACAATAGTTGAGACAATTATTGGGTTTTTTGTGAAATGTTTTCTAATACAGAGTCCTATGCTTAAACTAAGAATATAGATGTCGGCAACCAAATATCCGGGCACAAGAATATTTATTAGAACAGAGAAGCCTTTTTATTTGTTAGATGTGCAATAGTTGATATGGTTTTACAATGCTACAACATAAAGTCAGTAATTATTTAAAGTTGATTATGCTACAACAGAATTGTGTTACAAAATGAAGTGTGCTGGTAATTTAAGCGGAATGACTTATTATGAACTATAGTACAAAATGAAGTTAGTTGTTGTTTGAAAGGCATTACAATGAATGATGATAGATAATTAAGTTTAGAGTTATTTTAAGGGAAATTATTATTAACTTTATTTTGTAGCATAATATATATATTATTATACAAAATAAAGTTAGTTATTGTTTGAGGGGAAATACAATGAATGGTAATACAAAATGAAGTTATAAATGAAGTGTGCTGGTGATTTAAGGGGAATTATTATGAATTATACTGCAAAATGAAGTTAGTCATTGTTTGAGGAAAAATACAATGAATGGTGATAGAAAATAAAGTTTACGAATATTTTAAGGAGAATTATTATGAATTATGCTATGTATGAAGTTAGTCATTGTTTGATGGAAAATACAATGAAGAGTGATACAAAATAAAGTTTACGGTTATTTTAAGGGGAATTATTATGAATCGTGCTACAATATGAAGTTAGTAGTTGTTTTAGGAAATATACATTTAATTGTATAAATTAAGTTTGCTGTTAATTTAAAAGAAACTGTTATAAAATATGTTACATAATGAAGTTGGTAATGGCTTCAGAGGTAACATAATTAATTGTATGAAGTTTGCCGTTTATTTTAATTTAAAGTGAATTATTATGAAAATTATGCTACAAAATAAAGTTAATAATAATTTCTCTTGAAGTACAATTATTTATATGAGATTTCCAGTTAATGCAAAAAAAATAATTATAAGTTTTTATTATTATTATTATATATTATACTAATTAAGACGGTTTTGGGGATTTTTGTCAAGTGTGTTCAATTTTTAGGAATAGTGTTTTTCGCCTGCGGATCTTTACCCTCTCAGTTGGATACTGTTTTCGCCTGTCTCTAAAAGTGTATTTAAGTTTTTGTTTAGTAGCTAATATTTGTAGGGGAGTGTTTTCCAATTATTGTTCAAAAGCTTAAGTTTGTCAAGAAGTGCTTTTCAATTATTTCCAGTAGCTAAAGTTTGTTGGGGAGTGTTTTTTAATTATTGATCAGTAGCTAAAGTTTGTCAGGGAGTATTTTCCAACTATTGTTCAGTAGCTAAAGTTTCTCGGAAAGTGTTTATTAATTATTGTCTAGTAGCTAAAGTTTGTCGGGGAGTGTTTTTCAATTATTGTCTAGTAGCGAAAGTTAGTTGAGAATTGTTTCCAAATTATTGTCCAGTAGTTAAAGTTTGTCGGGAAGTGTTTTCCAATTATTGTCCAGTAGCTAAAGTTTGTCGGGGGGTGTTTTCAAACTATTGTTCAGTACCTAAAGTTTGTCAGAAAGTGTTTTCCAATTATTGTCCAGTAACTAAAGTTTGTCGGTAGGTGTTTCCAATTTATTGTCCAGTAGCTAAAACTTATCGGAAGGTGTTTTCCAATTATTGTTCAGTAGCTAAGGTTTGTCGGGGGGTGTTTCCAAACTATTGTTCAGTAGCTAAAAATTGTTGGAAAGTGTTTTCCAATTATTGTCCAGTAGCTAAAGTTTGTCGGGAAGTGTTTTCCAGTTATTGTCCAGTAGTTAAAGTTTGTTGGAGGGTGTTTCCAAATTATTGTCCAGTAGCCACAGTTTGTTAGGAGTTATTTAAAATTATTGTTCAGTAGCTACAGATTGTCGGGAAGTGTTTTCCAGTTTTTGTCCAGTTGCTAAAGTTTGTCGGGAGTGTTTCCAAATTGTTGTCCAGTAGCTAAAATTTGTCGAAAAGTGTTTTCCAATTATTGTCCAGTACCTAAAGTTTGTCGAGGGGTGTTTCCAAATTATTGTTCAGTAGCTAAAGTTTGTCGGGGAGTGTTTTCCAATTATTGTCCAGTAGCTAAAGATTGTCGGGGGGTGTTTCCAAATTATTGTCCAGTAGCTAAAGTTAGTCGAGGGGTGTTTCCAAATTATTGTCCAGTAGCTAAAGATTGTCGGGGGGTGTTTCCAAATTATTGTCCAGTACCTAAAGTTTGTCGAGGGGTGTTTCCAAACTATTGTTCAGTAGCTAAAGTTTGTCGGGAAGTGTTTTTCAATTATTGTCCAGTAGCTAAAGATTGTCGGGGGGTGTTTCCAAATTATTGTCCAGTAGCTAAAGTTAGTCGGGAAGTGTTTTCCAGTTATTGTCCAGTAGCTAAAGCTTGTTAAAGAATGTTTTAAATTCTTGTCCAGAAGTTTGTCGGAGAGTGTTTTTTTTAGATTAAAATGACTCACAAGATCGACTCATTGTACACGCTCTAAAAAAAACTATCTAAATAAAAAACTAAAAAAAGTTAAATCGTTTAGAAATGGCGGCCAATACTGTCAATTTTAGGTTTTACCCAAAAAATAAAGTTTGAAATGTTCCTTTTTAATGTTTTGATGCTCTATTATAATACATTGCATCATTCTAAACATAGTGAAGTTTGTTTAAAATCTCTGCTACCAACCGTTCGTAAATTATAAATTTTTTAATGCAAAAAGTTGTAAATTTCTTGAAAAAAATTATTGTCAATTTAGGGGTGTCTATTTTATTCCGGTCAATTTTGATAAACATGACATTTTTAACTAATTTTTATACCAAAAACCGGAATATAATATTTAATCAGAATGAGAAAAAAAAATCATCTCTGTTTTTTAAACCAACAATTTAGTCAACATTGAAATTTCATAAAAGGGGTTGAAGGTAAAAATTTAAAAATTTGATTTAGCATATCGTGCATCAACTTTTTTTTTTGAATAAGACTATGCGCAGCCTTTTAGGATAATCTCCTGGACACTTCTATTCTTTGCCGCAAATCAACTTTTAGCCAAACATCGCATTTTTTTTAAGTTTGACGAACCGTCACTGGTTTAGTTTTGCTTATAACAAAAAATTATAAGAATAAATATTTGTAGAACAAGGACAGATCTTTACTTTGAGACTAAGCATAATTTTTTTTGTGGCCGGGTTAACAGCGTACTCTCAAATAGTGCGATATTTAAAACGCCATTGCTCAAAAATTAAACTACCGATCAAAACGCAAACATGCCTAACGCACACTACGTCCTGTTTTGAAAAGTCTTATACAGTTTTTGCCTCCGATAACGTTTAAAGGTTCATCCGTGGTCAGTAAATTTGCGTTTTTCAAAAACCGCAAATATCAATTTTAATTAAAAAAATTGGGGTCGAGATATAAGAAAGAACTTGTCCAAAGAGATTTTTTGGTTTGTACCCCACCTTCCTGGAATCAAAATTACTCCACTTATTGCAAATCTACGTTTTGTTGGAAAAATCGCCGCCACTGATTTCTTGAAAAAATCGCGTTTTGTCTCATATTACAAACAAAAAACGGCAAAATCCAAAAATGCTTACGCCCCGTTTTAATCTTCCATAGGGAAGAATGCAGAGCGTCGTAAACATGGGTCATTTTTGACGTCTTTTAGGGTGAGTTTTTGAAACAATTAAAAGTCAAATAAAAAATAATTGAACCCGTAATAACACGTATCGGAACCAGACAAATAAGAAAATAAATAAATAAAATATTTATCGGGACGTTTTATCAGAATTTCTTAAAAAGCGCGTATTTTAGAAAAAATGCCCTTTAAAAAATTGCGGTGGTTTTATATACGGGGGGACGTTTTTAAAATAATTACGTGAGATGCAAAACGTAAAATAAATATAGAAAATAAAATCAAAATCAAAAAATGTCAACAAACAACCCGACAAAAATTTCTTGAAATTTTTGTTAAACTAAAAACAAAACACTTTTTACGCCACCGCTCTCGGGGACGTAAACGAAAATAATTTTCAAGAAAAGATTTGAAAAATTTGAAATGTTTTACGTCTCCTAGGAATTTATCGCGATTTGATACTTTCAAAAACAAAAAAGTTTCGGCCGTTTTAAACTTTTGAAATTTTTGCAAAACGGACACGATTACGACGACGGTCATCATAAATGAATTTGTCGGCGACGAGTCGATCTAACTCGCATAAAATTTTGGGATCGATCAAATTCGAATCGACCAAAATAATCAATAAAGTTTTTTTTTACATTTTTTAAAACAAGGGTAGAAAGATGCGGGTGCGTACCGCAAAATGTAGATCTCGGTTGGACCTTTAAGAAAATTGCTTTACCAATTTGGCGACCACCTCGAGCGACGAACGTCCCGATTTACAAAAGCGTCAACAAAACCTAAATAGTAATATAGGAGTGGAGTTTTAAATAATGCATTATAATGTAATGTTTATTGCGTTTTGCGTATTTACGGCATCTTTTAGTGTGTGGTAAAGAATAGTTTACTGAGGAAAAAATCCTGTAGGAGAAGGTGTAACCCCTACCAGGCGCGTAACCGAATTGAGAAATTGCAAATGCGGACGGTAGTCATTGCTTCAGTAACAAGACTTTCAACACTCTCTTCCATTCTCTTTGCTATAAACTGTCAACTTTCTTTAGTCAAACTCTTTAGTTACTCTTGATCATCTTTAGATTCTCGACGCTATTGGTTATGAGACCAAAACATGTTTTATTTTTATTTTAGTTTTATTCATTCTTCTTTTACACCGGACTGAAAACACAATAACAAGCACAAATCACGCAAGAAATAAAAAATGCACAGAATATGAGTAATTAAATATGCCACATACACTACAAAACAAACTGAATTTAAGGAGCAGAGTGTTTTTAAGCGGACATCATTTCAAAAACAATTCAATTCAATGCTATGACGACAAAACCGCAACCACTGAACGTTCTAATAAAAAAATATTATTGATTATGGAAATGAACAAGCAAGTAGCATTCGGCAAGAGTGGCTTACTAAAGTCTCGCGACAAAAGATTATCAACTCTGGACCTCTTGAGAAATAGAAACAACAAATGTACTTAAAAGTGAAGCTCCCGAAGCGCACGGAAAAGTGGCAAGTCAATAGAGAAAGTCATGAGCCAGAAGCTACAACCTGGAAAAGTTGGATATATTAAATTTACTATACAAACCTCTAATAAACGCACAACAAAATTCCGTTACTATTTAATAATAGACAAGAAAGCGGACAAAAATACGCAAATCACAAATATATGAATACTTTTACAGAGTTAACGCCTTCACGGCGGAACACATAAAAAACCATAAAAATCCCTAATACTAAAAACTAATAAAAGAAAGGAAGAAAGAGAAAAGAAACGATTCGGAATAATTATGAACATAAAAATCCTTCAAACAAATGTAAACAGCTGCAAAGCACGCTAACCTTTTAAGAGAACGCTGCTCTAAAAACAATAAAGATTTGGCTATTATTGCGGAGTCAAATAAGTTTATGGCAAAAAATCAACTTTAGATGGATTTTAGATGGAAGAAAAGATGCGGCTATATTTGTTCCACAAGACAAAACTGTTGAAGCGTATGGTGCAGGAGAAAGTTATACATAGACAAAAATAAATGAAATTTGGGTCTATTCCTGCTATATATTACTTAAAGCTGTCCCAGACTAGAAAAAAACCTGAATGCAAAGTCTTACAGCTGTGATGCAAAGACAAAAGATGCCAAGAAAACCATACTTGCGTAATGGGCAGCAAACAAGAATTTACTCATCTTAAATAAAAAGAAGACATCAACCTTTGAAAGAAAAAGTAGGTTTTTGCATATTAACATTAATCTGAAACCAACCAAAGATGTAGTCCGGTCAATAACAAAATAGTACGTCAGTAAATAGAAGTACCTGGACCTGCACAATAACATACATATGCAGATAAAGCTAAAAATTAAAACAAAACAAAAATCAAATTACGTATAGCAGCTGAGAACGACAGTATAGTAAAGATAAGAAAAACGCTTTTAAAAATTAGATTACAAAGGTGGTGAAAACTACTGTTATAATTTTGAAAAGCATAACTGAGCTGATAACAAACGCCTGCAACATTACTTTAAAAATAAGGCCAATACAACTGAAAATAGGGGGTATACTAGCGCTTATAAGAAATATCTGCAAAAGAACTAGACGGAGACTTACTAAAACCAACAAAAAGAGTACAAGCCAGGCGAGAGAAGTGTACTCTTGAACAGAACTTTTTTTGCTCAACCAAAAAAAAGCAGCAAAAAAAAAACGCATGAAGACAACTTTGTGATGAACTTGACAACAATCATTGAGGTACAAATTACCAAATTGATACCAAAAACATAGTTACAAGGCAAGCAACTAAACTGACCAAACAAAAGCAACTGGAGGTAGCAACAAAGCTCTTTCCGCAAAAATTAATAAATAAACATTGTTACTAGACAGTATGTACCAAAATGCACTGTCAACAAAGTTCGCAAAGCCGAAGACTGAAGATAATAACTTAGAAAACAACTGGTTTTCAGAAATCAAATAAAGTGAAAAATTTATTTAAAAAAATTGCCCGGATTTTTTCCGGCGAGCGATGTTTTTTTTATATACAAAAAATACATTTTTAATATAATACTTTATATTTAGATAACTTTGTCTAATAGAACATGCGGCCAAAAACTCTCTGTGCCTATTTATATATCTGAAATATCTAGTATTTTGTAAGGGTTTTTAAGTGTTTGTGGGTACCTTTAAATACGCCATTGACTGTCTGTTGTCTGTAATAAAAAAATTCTTTCTGTCAAGTATATTGAGCAGTCTGTTAAGATATTATGTGGTGTTTCCACTATGTTACATGTTAAACAATTAAATGATTCTACCTGGTTAAATAAATATTTTATGTCTGCCGACAGTCCATGTCCCTGTATCTTATAATTTTTTGATATATTCTCTTAGTATGTCAGTGTTCAAAAGTATTGTAGCATCTGGTTTTGTAAGTAGTTTGACATCTTTGTGTGGTGCTGAAACTCTGGTAAAGGTACTCTTGTCTACCAACCATAAAAAGAAAAACAATGACGTAGCAACTTACAGACCAATTTGCCTTTTAAATTCAATGTCTAAGCTCTGCAAGCAGATGGACATTGGCAGAATTATAGATTGCATAAAGTCTTTTCCAAGCAACAATATGAATTTAGAAAAAGCAGATCAACCATCAATCATTCTTGTATCTTTTGACGTAAAGAATGCTTTTAAAAAACTAAGGCGCAAAATACCTAGTAAATGTAATACAGAGCTACTTTGACAAAAAATAAGATTGGGAAAAAAGCACGCTAAAAATGACATACGGTGTCTCACAAGGCTCAGTTGCTAGCCCAAATCTGTGGAATATATTCTACAATAGTGTGCTGACGTTGAATGTTTCCAAAAGATAAATAAAAAATAAACATATAAAAAATGTTTCTCAAAATCATAAATAATTATCTTAGAAAAGAAAACGAAACTTAAAGATTATGAGAAAAAATTGTTAGCAGTTAAACTGTAAAATACTTAAAAGTTTACCTAAGCAGAAACAAAATTATAAAAACAGTTAAAAAGGTCGAGAAAACGACAACATTGCTATATAGATCCGTGCCAAATATAATTGCACCTAGGCTTAGCAAAAAACAAATTATTGGCAACACATTAAACTCCACAATTTTATACGCTGCACGAATATGAGCTGAGTGGTTAAGCACCCACAATTATAAAAAGATTTTTAGCAAATTACAGAAAAAAGTGCTACTGCAAGTCAGCTCAGCATACCGCACGGCTCTAACAAACGCGTTACAAGTTATTTTAGGCTCAATTCCCATCCACCTGCTGGCTTAAGAAAGAAAACAAATGTAAAATGTACTGTAAATAAAAAAGACAAGACGCTGTGAAAAATAGAATCGGAAAATAAAACACAAACCTTTCTTTGGAAAAAAGGTTGTTACAAGATAAAAATGCTTTAGTGACTATTTTTAAAGGTTTAAAATTATAGAAAACAAAAAGTGCAGGTATTGTGATACAGACAATTCTGCCGAACACACAATACTAATCTGCCAGCACTGGAATGGTAAAAAAGAAGAGCTGTGACAGGTTTTTAGTGGCAATACCAAGCTACATTATAAAAAAAAAGAAAAATCAAAAATCGTAGCATGTATCTAAAAGGACAGCTTCAACAAGACGTAGTACCAAAACATGATTCCTTGCGGACAACTGGAGAAATAAGAGATGGTTTTAGTGGGTATAGCTCTTTTGATTAGGCGGCCAAGTTCCACAGGCCTAGATAGACTGAACATAAAGCATTTTTCCTTCTCAAAAAAAATACAGAAAAACAAGTTTTTGTGCGATGATAAACATTTAGTGTTGTGTTGCTCTGTTTTTTTATGTACTTGCTAATATATACTTCAATAATTTTGAGTTTGACCTCCGACAACATGTATTTAGTAGCGTCTTGGATGCGGGTATCTTGGCACCATTTACGTCCGGTGTAAATTTTTTGTTCTGTTTGTTAAATTGACTTTATGTTTATGACATTTTTTAATCTACTACGTCAATGTTGTTAATTTCCAAGCGTAGACTTATGGTGCAATGTCTTTGTTGTGCTTTTATTTAACATTTAGTGCTAATAGTTTGTTATATGTGTTATTCTAATTTTTGTTTTTGTTTTTTAACAAAGTAACCCTGTAAATGGAGCGTTGCCGTTGTATAAAGTTTTACTGGCAAATTGAATGTCATTACTCATTATTATAAAAAATACTTGTTGGCAATTAAAGCAATGTAATACCAGTTGTTTAAAATTCTAGTTAGTAGGTACTTACATTCATAACTGTAAAAACTACGTTATTTGTTGCTTTGGTTATTTTAAAAGTCTCAGAATTATTTGTTCTTATAATTTTTTTGACAAGGATAAGCTTCTAGTTGACGGTTTTAAATTTGTTTTAGTTTTATACAAAGTATCTAGTATAATTTTTTCGTACACCGGGTTATTAACATAACAAAAAAATTGCCGCGGCAATTTAGTCTCTGTATAGGTCACCTATACAGAGACCAAATAAAAATATTTTATTTAGTATTATTTTTGCTTCCAAGATAATTACTGTGTTTATTGAAAATTAAATTTGCCAAGCATGTTTGTATATTCCGAAGATTACAGGCAAGTTTTTTTTTGCTTAGTCTAAAACTAACGTAAGTGATAATGTGACAACCAAAATTGTATTTTAATATAATTGCGCTCATGTTGGTTATACATGTTTCAATTTGAAAACGTAGTATAATCTTAAATGTGATCGTGATTTATATTAGGCCTTGCAGTTTTCTTAGAGGTTTGGCATATCAATCATTATTATATACATTTTAAGACTATTTTGGCTAATGTCTGAACAAAATCTACTAAAATTATTAATTTTTTATGTTACTTTAAACAATATACAAACTAGATAATTATCCACTATTTAAGAAACCTAGCCATTTTACTAATTATGGGTTTAATCATCTACTTAGTAGAATGAGTAGATATGTCAATAATTATATATAGATATGTCGTAAATTTTATTAGTTAAGCATGAAAACCCACATCAATAAATCAATAATAATATAAAATAATGTTTATCCTTTTAGCTTATTACTTGGTATTACTGCTCCATACCAAGAAAAACTAGCCCATTTGTCATTACCACTACTCAATGCAAAAGTCATTCGGTATTTTCCAAAAGGTGTACCTGGTGGTAACTTACTGCTGTCAACCACTATATTCCGTATATAATAAGATTCCTAAAAACAATAAGATACAAAATATTTGCTACAAACTAGTAGAAAATTTAAGTAATAAAACACATACCGTTTTTAATGGACAATTAAAAGTCATGTTTGAATCTTTTAAAGCATCTTGTATACCAAATACATTTTTTTGAATTGTTTTGCAAAATGGCATACTAAGTTGAAATGCAGGA